>CM060908.1:233098430-238098430 GCA_030737815.1 Allium fistulosum
ATTCGAATTTCAAATGACAGAAATTCTGGGTCATTACAATTATATTTATTCCACTTCATATGTTGTTCCACTACATTTTTTTATTTATTCTTGTTGTCTGTAACTCTGATTCTGTATTGTATAAGTATAATCAAATTTATTTGTAAAACATCTTCATGAACTGTTATTTGATTATTATATTTTGTCATTCTGCTGCGAGATTCAATATTTGTTTTTTTACTTCTTTCTCTTTTCTTATTTACCCCAATAACAATCTGCCTCTTTGTATAGTTTTAGTTGACATGTGTGTCTACTTAAAGCGTCCAAAAAGGCAAGTCGCTACATGACCGCAAAATGAAAGTAGTTGTTTATTATTTGAATTCGTTTTTATAAGTTAAATAACTTATATTTGAGATAATGTGATTTATTGTATAGTTAAATTGTTTAAAATTTAATATTGCAATTATTTAAATAATTGAATTCTGGATTTAATGTGAATGAAAGTGGTATCGGAAATCGATTTAAATTTTATTTAAACAACAAAGAAGATTGTTAAACTTAACAATGGAATTTAAAACAATTAAATTAAAATTTGGAAATTATTTGTTTTAATTAACGAGTAAAAATAGCCATTTTGGCCACTATCCTGGATTTCGATGAAACAAGTTTCATCGAATCCGTAATAGTGAATTATTGTAGGATTTCAGGTTTCGTAGCGATCGGACTTGTCGTTTAGCCGTGCGAGCTTGAAACGCGTAGAAATTTATTTAAGGAATTCGATTTAAATTAATTGATTTTGGAAAGCTATCTTCTGAATATGATCGAATTAGGCCTGGAAACTAGTGCCATTGTGTCTGGAATGGGGATAAAACATTATGAATGCCAAGCGGCACACTTCGTTTGGAGTTCGAAATTTCGGGCATTTATAAGCGAGATATTTTCTAATTACAATAATAATATATATCTATTTAAAATCAACCTCGTACATTCCGCCCTCAACCTTATCTCCCATCGTACATTTACCTCTTCCTTCTCCTTTCATTTAGCCGATCGAACTTAGAGGAAAAAAAACTACAAATCCAGTTCGAATCGAAAGAGAAAGAAAAAAAAAAATTAGTGAGCGAATAAAGTCGCGATGGAGGGGGCGACCGGAGCGAGGGCAACGGCTCGAGATTGCGACTGCGTTTGGGGTTCGAATCGCGTGCTTCGTCTGGCGCGCGCGAAGAGGTAAGAGGCGGCAGCGCATGTCGATGCGGCGGCGGCGTTGGGTGCGGCAGGCTAGCACGTAGGGCTGGCGATCGGCCGAAAAATGAAAGAAAAAGGTAACGAGAATCCACTCTGGCCTAGGGAAGAAGGTGAACGCGTGCGTGATGGGCTGAGAGGGTAGGATTAAGATAAAATTTAAATTAATAATAATATTAGTTTAGTTAATTTGTTTTTATAATTTTATCGATATTAATAAATTTGTAATTAATGCATACGAAGTTCGTTTTGGGTGAAATGAATTGCGTTAGAACCGTATCTACGTCATCTACAGCTTGGCATCGAAGTGGCATTTATTTGAAGCTGAAATATTTTCGGTTTCAAATAAAAAGTGAAGGTTCTATATGCTCACAATTGACTAAAATAATTTTTATGTAGTTAAATTTATATCGTGAAGTGATTTAAATTTATTAATTGTTGTTTGATAAATTTAATCGACATTTAAATTAACATCCAAATTAATTGATAGAATTTGAATTGACAATTAAAGTGAATTAGAATTAAACTGCTTGTAAAAACTCCCGATTATTGATAATTGGTTAATTGTTGTGATTATTGACTGTTTGGATGTTGGTTGTGATGGATGAAAATTGTTTGATATTTTGGATGATTTGGATGTTTATTTATTTTAATATATCATGTTATCATCTTGTATATTATTTACAATATATAAAACTGTAAATCGAATTATTTTGAATAAATTAAGAAATAGGTTGAAATGATATATACCTATGATATTTATTTTGGATTGAAATGATATATATCCATTCCTTAATTAAATTAGAATAATTGATTCACTTTGCCATAGGATAGAAAATTATATACAGACATTGGATTGGTTAAATTAAATGATTTTAAAAATTTTGATTTGAAATTATTAAATGATTTGATTTAAAGAAATAAAAATTCGAATTTATGAAAATTGAATTATTTTCGAACTTGAGCTCGAAATGTTGAAATTTAAAGTTGATAACAAGAATGTTTTAAATAATTGAAGTTGAGATTTTTAAGTTATAATCGAAATATGATTTGAATTTCAGAAATTGATTTGTTTTAAAAGATTGGACTTTTATTCGAACTTTGAATATTGCTAAGTAAAAAATAATATAAAACGATATTTCAAAATTGTGCTGGGAATTGAATTATATTTGAAGATTTGGATCTTAAATTGAATATTGAAAGCTAATTAGATTTAAGTGATTTGAATCAAAATTTTAAAAATCGAACTCGAAATTTATATAAATCGAAATGGTTTAGATTTGAGAATTGAGTTGAAATTTAATCATTGAATCGGATAGTTGAAATTGAAATTGAATTAATTTGGAATTGAAATTAATTTAGAATTGAAATTAAAGTTAAATTGGGACTAGATTGAAATTTATTCAAGTTGGAATTAAAATCAATTGGAATTGAAAGCAAAATTGAATTAATTCGAAGTCGAAATCAAATTTATTTGAATTAAATTTGGAATCGAAGTAAAATTCGACTTGAAATCGGAATTGAATCGATTAAATCGAAATGGAAATTGATTTGAATTGAAAAATTTGGAAAGTGAACTGATTTGACTTTGAAACTATTTTCAAATGAATTATTCTAGTATAAACAGATTAAAATCTATCTTCTTTTAATATTCAAATTATTTTGATTTTCCATACTATTTTACTATATAAACCATTTTTAATACTCAAACTATTTTCTATTAAACTATTTTAACTATTTAATTATTTTAAAACTATTTAAACTATTTTCTAAAAATTCAAACTGGTCAAAAGGGTGGAATGTTTATATTTAAATCTTGGATTTAAATGCGAGGGAGGTTAAAATGAAGTTATAACCTAAATTGAATTTCGAAACAATTTTGGAAGCGAAATCAAGATATTAAGGCAAAAATGATATGATATATTTTGAGTAAATATGATGATTTCGAAATTGATTTGATTTTTGAAGCGAATATGAATTTTTGATATCAAGTACGAAATGTTTTCGAAATATAAAAGTACCGGCTGGTGTGTAAAATGACGTTTGGTTGTTAAAGAGATCAGGGCCTCTTATTGGCATACTCTCTATCAATATTGGAACCACTTTGACAACCGTGTACGTGGTGGATGATATCCAGAATGTAGTGGTTGAATTGGCGAACGTTTACTGAAATGAAGTAAAAGAACGATGATGGATAGCTTTGACACTTGTGTCATAATTAAAATGACTAAAATATGAGTCTATGTCTAGCCAATGAGGTTAGCTACCTCTAGCGACATTGATCACTCATATTACTATCATGATTTTGTACTCGATGGGTGCACCCTTTTGTTCGAATTGATGGTCGCGGTCGGCCACGTATGGGTTACGACCAGCCAGAAAGGGTAAACTGGTAGAATCCTACCTTGGGCATTGCCTCACGTGCCTTGTCATATTTATCCTTATGCGAGCTATTACGACTTGGTTTAGTATTGTACCTATAAAAATGTGTTAAGGTGGATCAATGTAAAGCCTTAACGTTATTTTGATATTTATTTTACTGATAGACATTACCTACTATAGCGTATACTATTATATATAAATTGTTTAACATATCCTTAGGAGATGGAAAATCCCGTAACATCTCTTAAGTTATTGCACGCACGTTATATACTGGATTGGAGATGTAAAATCCCGTAAACATCTCTGACGCTGTTACACTCATATTTCATGATATTAATTTGACTTACATAAGAGTATTTTAGTCCTGACTCGAGTGTTTTATCTTTTTATTATGCTCGGGTCAGCCTTGAGTTTTCAGCGCATTGAAGATCGTTTTTCCGAAGGACGAAGACGAAGATTTTGTATATTATTATTATTATTCTTTACACCATACTATTCTGCTGCATTGATTATTTATCCCTGTGTATATATATAACTCTGATAAATGTTGTATAAATTATAATCAAATGTATAGCAAACAGCTTCATGAATTGTTTATTTGATTATTATATTTTGTCATTTCGTTGCGAGATTATGTGTTTGTTTCTTCTTCTTTTCTTATTGTTCTTAATTATCCCCGTTGATTATCTATGTTCTGGATTGTTTAAGTTGGACATGTGTGGATTATTGTCGATTTAAACCTTCCGAATATGGGTCATCACAGTTGGTATCAGAGATTTGTTTTAGCGATTACCTTAGCTTTGTGGGGTTGGACTCATTAGAGATAGGGTAGTAATACCCTAAAATGAGTCTGTTTGAGTGTATATATATGAGAGTGCGTAGTTGTTAGTGTTATAAAATGTTTTATATTGTGTTTACTTATCCATTGAGTCGTTTATGAATTCTGGTCGATGCGTGGGACGCCGTGTTACCGATAGGGGTTTCTAAACACTTAAATGAGGCAAGTCGACATAATATCGTTTTAAAATAGGGTAAATGAAATAATTTTACTTAAATTGTATTTTATATATAAAATTATAATTTTCATAAGCCTCCTGTATAATTATTAATAGATTTGTTGTTAGGAGATGATAATATTTAGTTATCATCGATTATTGGTTGAATTAAAATAAAACCAATACTTTGTGAATTTTATTTTACAAAGCGTTCGATAATTAAATTGAATCGAAATCAATTAAAATAAGAATTGGTTAAAATGACCAAGTTGTAAATTAATGAAATATTTTGGTAATAAGTAAGGAAATTTGTATAAGTATATTTATAATATAGCTTATATATCGAAATGATTTAAAAATTTGAGAATTTAAAACCTTTTGTTTTCAAAATTGTTTTCGAAGCCTTCAAAATTAATATTAATATTATTTGAAAGTGTTTTGACTGGAAATATATATTTTGAAAGGATTTTGAAAGAGATAAAAGTATTGAACTCACTTTAATCGCTGGAAAATAATCCTGGGGATGACTGCAACATCGCTAGTATTCATTTTCGAGTTTCTGAGTGAGAATTGCTACCAAAAGAAATTTAATTTCGATCAAAACAAGTTTTATTGTGAAATTATTCCAAGTATGATTTAATTAATATATGAAAATAGTTTTAAACTTATAAAATTAAAATAGTATGGATGATAAATAAGTTTGTAACTTATAAATTTGAATAGGAAAATAAAACCAAATTTAAAATGGTTAAACATTTTGATTTAAGCAAATAAAAGAAATTTGAATTCGAGAAATGAAATAAAATAATTAACTCAAGAAATGTTAAATTGAGTGAGTTAGTAAAATGAAGAAAATAAAATGAAGTTTAATTCAAGAGAGCTTAAATAAAAAGTGAAATGTATTTGGAATGGATTATATAAAATAACGAAATGAAATTTTAAGAGAATCAAGTTGTATAATTTATAGATTTGAGAAATATTAAGCTAAAAACAAAATTTTAAATTTGTTGAATGTGATTGATAAAAAGAAAATAAAAATAAAACGGAGTTAAATAAAACCGAGTAAAGGATTAAATAAAATAAAATTTAACTTAATATTAAATAAATTTAATTGGATTTGAATATAATTAGATAAATTGGTAAAGTGAATTATTAAATGGAATTTATAGAATGAATACAACATGAATTATAAAATGAAATGCAATTTGAATTGTGAAAGAAATTGAATAAAAATAAACGAGAGTAAGTAAAATTAATATGGTTAATTGAATTTAATTTAAATTGGATATAAAAAAGGTTAAATGCAAGTGGAGTGAGTTTTAAAAATTGAGTGTTAATTAATTTAATATGAAATAAGAATTGAAGTCTGAGTGTTTAAGAGAAATTATAAATCGAAGTTATAACTCTTAAATTGGAAGATAATGGGAATTCAAAACATATAAAATTGTTGAACATTCTTATTAAATAAAATGAATAAGATTAATTTGTATAATACTCAATTACATTCTAAAGCATCAAAATAACTTACCATAAATGTTTAAGAAGTTAAAATGTTTATAAGAATTTGTAATGGAATATTATACAAGTGAAACGGAAGTAATAAAAAAATGTTCAAATTAAGATCGTGTTTAAAGAAATGTTTGAAGATAAAAGTTAAGTTGTTATAAGAATGTTTATACACTTAATTAATGTTAAAGAAATATTAAATGAATAAATTGAATAGTAAAAGAAGATATTATTTAAGTAAATGAATATAAACTTAAGAAATTGATTAGTGAGCCGTTTCATTAATGAATTTGGTATTAGATTGAAAATATGGAATACTGAAACTAAGTGTAAGGAATAAATTGTGAAATAAATTGAAAATTTATAAATATAAATAAAATTTGAGTTGATATAGTAAATATTATACACTTAGTTAATGTATGAAATTTAATTCAATTAAGTAGAGTTAAATAAGTGGATTAAATGAAATAAATTAGTAAAATGAATTGTGAGGTTTGATTTAACTTAAGGGAAGTTAAGGGAAATGAATAACAAAATCCATTAAGGGAATAAATTAACAAATGAGTCAAATAAAATAGAATTGATTCAAAATGAAATGAACTTAATTTGTAAAGTTAAATTGAATGTAATAACTTTAATCATTGAATATAAGAGAAATTTGATTTCAATAAATGTAAATAAGTGAATGTGAATCAATTTAAAATAAATGGAAGTGTATGAATTAAAATGTTGACATTAAATAATAGTATGGCTATGAATAAACTTGCATGAATATAGTTGTTTGGATGTTCCTTTTATTGCATGGCTATGTTTGCTTATATAGTTGTTGTATGGTTATGTTATATATTGATTTCTCTTTCCGTATACATATTATCATCTATTATTGAGTGTTTAGTAGGTACGAAGGGCATATGCTTGCTTTTGGAGCTCGATTGCGCATTATGTTGCTTTTGCTTGCTTAATACGAGCGAACTCGATAGTATTAAAAATAATAAGGTACGTATCTCGGATTACATACCACGATTTTATGTTTTTTCCTTTGGGATGCCTCATCATTGAGATGAGATGTATATTTGATATATATATTAGGTATATTTGTGTTATATATTATATTGTAAAAATTTTCCGATCGAGCTGCACAAAGGAGACTTTGTCGAAATTTTTCGTAAATCCGGGAGTTAGAAATTTTTTGAAGTTTTAAAAATTTTATAACTTGCTTTTATAAATAAGTTGTATTTTCCATAAAATCGATATAGTAGAGGCGTAGCGAGAGCGTAGTAAAGATTTTGTAAATAAGATTTTGATGTTCTATAAGTTGATGATTTTGAATAAAATATATAAAATGTTAAATAATCTACTTAGTCCTTTTCGAGGACGAAAAGTTTTGAGTGGAGGAGAATGTAACAACCCGTACTTTTAGCTATTTTAAATTATTAAATTTAATGTGATTATAGGATAAAAATGGGTAGAAGTAAAAATTTAATGGTTTATTATTGTAGTTTATGGAATATAATAAAATTTTGAGATAAACAATTCCGAAGATTTTGCGATAACAAATATTGAAATGAAATCCTAGATATTGAACGTGTTTATAATCAGTAGTTGGAATTGAACAATAAATATTGAACGACCATAAAATGAAAGTAGTTATTTATTATTTGAATTGGTTTTTATAAGTTAAATAACTTATATTTGAAATAATGTGATTTATTGGATAATTAAATTGTTTAAAATTTAATATTGCAATTATTTAAATAATTGAAATTCTGGATTTAATGTGAATGAAAGTGGTATCGAAAATCGATTTAAATTTTATTTAAACAAAGAAGATATTAAACTTAAAAATGGAATTTAAAGTGATTAAATTAAAATTTGGAAATTACTTGTTATAATTAACGAGTAAAAATAGCCTTTTTAGCCACTGTCCCGGATTTTGACGAAACAAGTTTCATCGGATCCCTATAATGAATTATTGTAGGATTTCAAGTTACGTAGCAATCAGACTTGTTGTTTGGCCATGCGAGCTAGAAACGCGTAGAAATTTATTTAAGGAATTCGATTTAAATTAATTTATTTTGAAAAGCTATCTTCTAAATACGATCGAATTAGGCCTCAAATGTAACGACCTGCCTTTTTGGACGTTTTAAGCAGACACACATGCCAGACTCAAACCATTCATAAGGGCAGATTGTTATGGGGTAAATAAGAAAAAGAGTAAGAAATAAAACAAATACAGAATCTCGCAGCGGAATGATAAAATATAATAATCAAATAACAGTTCATGAAGCTATTTTATAAATACATTTGTTTATTCTTTTACAACACAAAATCAGAGTTACATAAATAGAAATAAATAAATAAATGCAGTGGAACAACATGATGCAGTGGAATAAATAAATTAAATAATAATAGTATAAATCTTCGTCTTCGTCCTCCAGAAATAAGGTCTTCAACCTTGAAATGCTTAGGCTGACCCGAGCGAATTGAAAAGATAAGACACTCGAGTCAGAACTAAAGATCTTATGTAAGTTAAATCAACGGTAAATATGAGTGTGACGACGCCAGAGATGTTTACGGGGTTTGACATCTCCTATCCGGTGTCTAAAGTGAGTGCAGTAACTTAAGAGATGTTCGGGATTCACATCTCCTAAGAATCCGTTAAACTATCTACTATGTAGTACAATACACTATTATAATATGTATACAGTAAAGTAAAAGTATCAAAATAGCGTTAAGGCGTTACCCATATCCCCCTTAACATATTTTATATATTCCCGTAGTCTATACAATGCCGGAAGCTCCACCAAACCGCTGGTTTACCCAGAAGACACCCCATAGGTACGGTACAAAACAAACTCGTAGAAGGCGCTCTAAGGCATGTGAACACGGCACTCGAGGCAATGCCAGGGTAGATTTACCAATTGCAGAACCGGGCTGGTGGTAACGCATAGCAACTACTACCGCCCACCTCAGAACACATTTCCAAATCTAAAACCAAGGGGTGGCCACCAAATCATCACAAAGTCATAATATGATATCGAAGAAGCATGTACGATCGGAGGAATAACCTCACTTGGCCCTGGTATAACTCTGTTTTAGTCACATCTAATGTAACGACCCGTATTCTTACGGATCGAAAAGTTTGTCAAAATCTGGAATTTTAGCATTTTTGAGCCATTTCAGATTTTAGACAGGATTTGCTAAGTCCTAAGTCGTGAACGACTTAGTGTAAGTCGTAAGTCGTATACGACTTAGGGGATAGGAGTGTCTCTGGGATTTGGTGAGTTAAGTGTTAGGTCGGCAGGGCGAGTTAGCGACCTAAGAACTGACCGACTTAGTAGAGTTAGCGACCTAGCGGATACCGGGTTAGCATAGTTAGGTCGGTTAGACGACTTAAGAGGTTGACCGACTTATAGGGTAGGCGACCTAGTAGAGTGAGCGACTTATGGGATTGACCGACCTAAGAGATAAGCTAGTTAACGACTTAGTAGTTAAGTCGTTAGACGACCTATGGGAGTTAAGTCGTACGAGTTAAGTCGTAAGTCGTAACACGTTTTAGGTCGCGTGAAAACTTAAGGTGTTAAGTCGCTGGGTTTCTGCCTGAGTGATAGGTCGTGAGCGACTTAGCAGTTGTTAAGTCGCGAGCGACTTAAGAGTTGATCTGTTTTAAGTCGTAGACGACTTAGTAGTTGAGTCGTAGCCCCAGTTATTTGTTAAGTCGTAGCCTACTTGTTAAGTCGCGTGTAAGTTAGGTCGCGCGCTTGAAATTTCCTTAAGTCATAGGTCGTATGGGGTGCTAAGTCGTAGGTAGGTATTTCTGTTAAGTCGCTGGGTGTGGCCTTGTAGTTAGGTCGTAAGTCGTATACCCAGTTAAGTCGTAACCGACTTAGGGGTTAGCTGCTGAGTTGTTAGAAGTTAGGCGCACGCGTTAAGTCGTAAACTGATGAGTTTTGGTAAGTCGTTAAGTCGTAAGGTTTGGGTAAGTCTTTAGGTCAGAGGGGTCTTAGGTCGTAAGTCGGAGACGACTTAGGAGATAGCCGAGTTACGACTTAGTGGATTTTCAGCTATAAATAGGAAGGGTTGTTCTCACTTTTTGGGATCCGGATTTCGAAGCGACGAAGTGCTGCCATTTTGAGAGCTCGACTTCTACACTTCTTCACTTCTTTTCTCCACTCTAATCTAGTGATTCCATCCATCCAAGTTGAAGATCAAATTGAAGATTCAAGAGCTTAGATTGAAGATCTTCATCCATTGAAGTTAGATTTCATCGTTTGAAGCGGATTCGTGATAGATCAAGCTTGATCCTTCGCTGTCCAGATCTGAAGCGTGTTGATTCGAGGTTGTTTTGGTGATTTGGTGAGTGGTGATTATCTCTCACACGGATCCAAAGGAGTATATCGGATTGTTGGCTCGATTTGGTGTTAAAATAGTGATTTTCATGCATTTTCTTCATCCTAAGTGTAGATCCATGAAGATCCATTGTTCATGATGATTTGACAACCATTTTACTAAGTGTTAACCTATGCAAGTTCATTCATCAAGATTGTAGAGATATTTCTCATGATATCATGCTTGTTAGACTTTCATCTATTTAATTACGAAATTGCCATTATTGTGATAATTGTCTACTTAGATCATATTTGAATGCTTGATTGTTTGGATTAATGTTTGATTTGGTTGATTGCTATGAATTAGATGATTGATGATTTGATTTAGACCGAAGATGATTCAAAAGCTAAGGGAAAGGCTCTTGAATTGGGAAAGCTGCTCGTAGCATATGTAGCGGGATGATGAAGCTCTTATGCATAGATTTGATGATGTGATGTTGAGATGAGACTTTGCGAGGATGTGATGAAGCGAAGTATGTTATGAGAAAGTCTTGGTCTAATCCAGACGGGATCATTCCAAGCACGTTGGTAACTCGGTGATATGATTCGAGTTAAGGGTAATGGATGCTTGAGAGGCGCTTGAGCTAGTATGGAAATAGTCGTCAAGGAGGATGACTAGGAGGCTTGGATAGCATCGTTGTTGAAGGTTCTAGCATGCTCTAAGCAAGAGTACGTTTGGGCAGATTCGATAGTCCCAACGGCCAACTGTTGATGGTCGAGTACTCTGGGCAGATTCGATAGTCCTAGGCACGGGCTGCGACGACGTGCGGGAGTTATGTCTAGAACCGGGGTTTCCATTAGCCCTTGACGGACGGCTGAAAGAATGTGCCGGTCATTCAATTAACGGTGATATCGAAGCAATGATAACAGTGATAGCCAGAGTCATGGATGTTTGGTTGTATCGTCATTCGATCTCAAGAGCAGTGTTTTCTGGGTGCTTATCTGATCTTGGTTTAGGCCTTGGGGGTTTGTGCTTGGAAAACATCGCCCTTGACTCGAGTGATAATTTCTTTACTTTACATTGTATGCTCTGTTATGTTTGCTTCTACTTAGTGTGTGTCTGGGGGCTATCACTGTAGAAAGAGGTTGGAGTGGGAGGGTTGTATTCCTATTCCTTTTCCTTTATGCTCTTTTGGTATGTTGTTAGTTAATTTACTGCTCACTAAGACTGTTGTCTGACTCAAGGCTTTATGTTTTAATTCTTATTGCCTTGGGCTGTTCGTCCATTTTGGGACGGGCAGACTAGGTAGCAGGTGACAGGTGCTGTTCTCTTCTCACGATGCTGATATCGAAGACGAGCTAGAGGGTTGCATATTATCTTCTTATATGTATTGGATGTTCCGCTGTTTTGTATTCTCTGAGAGATATGTAGTGAGGCTTGATGTATTGACTATTTGGATGTTTGTATTCAACTATTATGGAGTTTTATATGATGGCATTTTGTTCTGTAAAGCTTCACTATACATATGTTCTATTGTATTTTGTCCATGCGCTGTGAGTAATACGATAGATTCTGTTGTTTTAATTTACCTTGACAATCGTCCATGGTCGCCTGGCACACTTTACAACGCACTTTCTCTAGATTCGGTGCAGGGGTCATGGGCGGTCGTCACATTTGGTATCAGAGCATTGGTTAATCGATTTTACCCAACGCTCGCTGACGTAACTACGTATGAGCGACGTAATTGTATTTTGATGGATGAATACTATATATAATATAGTAGCTTAGTAGAGTTTGAGTCCTTTATGCAGTTGTTTCTCTAGATGTTCTGATCATTCCTTTTTATAGATATTGAGAATGAGTCGAAGAGGGAGACCAGCTGCTAGGGAAGGCCGTGCTACTGAAGGGGCTGCTGATTATGCAGCTATGTTCGAAGCTATGATGACTTCGATCATGAGGAGGATACCAGTTCCGGGGGCAGCAGTTGATGTTGGAGTTCAAGTCCAAACTCCGAAACCAGTGGATTTTGCTAAGTTGTGCAAGGACTATACTACTCTTGGAGGGAAGGTTTTCTTGGGAACAGAATCAACCATTGAGGTCCAGAGGTGGATAGATGCTTGTAGAAGGATCTTTGGTGATTTGGGAATTGATGATGCAACTAAGAGGAAGTTGGCATCAAGGCAGCTTCAGGGGAGAGCTTCTGATTGGTGGAACTCTATTACCATCAATACTCCGGAGGAAGAGATTACTTGGGAGCAATTCCAAGTCAGATTTGAGGCTAAGTTCATTTCTACAGCTCAGAATTCTGTTCTGTTCAAGAAGTTTGTGGAGCTCAAGCAAGGTGGAAGATCAGTCCTTGAGTATGTTTCTGAGTTTGAAGCTTTGTCCAAGTATGCCCGGTCATATATTGAGTCTGCATACCAGAAGAATGAGAAGTTTGTGACGGGCTTGGACAGTTATCTTGGGAGGCAGTTGGTGGATCATCTGGATGATTCATTTGAGAAGCTTGTGGAGAAAGCTCTCAGGCATGAGAGTCTGTTTCCTAAGGAAGGATCTGTTGTTGCTGTGACCAGGGAAGAGTCTAAACCCCAGCAGGGTGGAAACAAGAAGAGGAAGCAGTAGCAGCAGAAGGGTAAGGATGGCCAGAAGAAGCCGAAAGGTGAAGTGACTTGCTACAATTGTCAGCAAAAGGGCCATTTCTCGAAGGATTGTAAGAATCCGAAGGCACCGATGAAGTGTCACAACTATGACAAGCCGGGGTATTTCAGGAAGAATTGTCCAGAACCGAGGAGGGACAAGCAGATTGTGCAAGCTTATGCTTTGGGAGCTGTTCTGTCGTCTTCGAAGGCTCCTACAGCTGAAGAGAGGGAAAAGAGTGTGGTGGTTCAAGGTACTCTTTTCCTATGTGGTGTTTCAGTTAGAGTTCTGTTTGATACTGGGGCGTCGCATTCGTTTGTTTGTAGTGAACTTGTAGGCCGGTTAGGTTTGGAACCGGATATTGTTGATAGGCCATTGGTTGTGACTAATCCAGTTGGGGGTTCGTCTTGTTTGTGTATGTTATGCCGTGGTCAAGTTGTATCGAGTCATGGTTGCTCTTTTGTTTGTGATTGCTTTGTTCTGAACTTTGCGAGGTTCGGAATTATTTTGGGTATGGACTGGCTTAGGAAGTATGCGGCAAAGGTTGATTGCGAGAGGTTGGAAGTGACAGTCGAGAATGTGGAGGGGCGAAAGATTGTGATACGATGTAAGCATGAAGAAGGCGTCTTCATGAGCTTCATGTATTCGCTAGTTGTTCCACGGGATGGACTGTCATTAGTGCCAATCGCGAATGGATTCGAGGATGTCTTTGACGAAGTCAAAGGGTTGCCGCCGCATAGAGAGATCGAGTTTCGTATAGATCTAGTTGAAGGAGCCAGACTTGTTGTGATGCCTCTTAGGCGGATGGCGCCTAGGGAACAGCAGGAGTTGAGGGTGCAAGTTGATGATCTTTTGCAGAAAGGATTCATTCGGCGTAGTGTGTCCGAGTGGGGTGCACCAGTTGTGTTTGCAACCAAGGCAGATGGGTCATTGAGATTGTGTGTGGATTATCGTGAGCTGAATAAGGTAACTAAGAAGAACAAGTATCCATTGCCGAGAATAGATGACTTGTTTGATCAGCTTCACGAAGCTAAGGTGTTTTCTCAGATGGATTTGGCAACGGGATTTCACCAGTTGAGAGTAGCTAAGGATAGTGTGCCGAAGACTGCTTTCAGGACACCATCCGGTTTCTTTGAGTGGCTGGTAATGCCGTTTGGGTTGACTAACGCGCCAGCATATTTTGTGGATCTTATGAATAGAGTGTTCAGAGATCAGTTGAACAAGTTCGTACTTGTGTTCGTGGATGATATTCTGATTTATTCCGGAACTGAAGAAGAGCACAAGACGCACTTGCGTATTGTTTTGGAAATCTTGCGGAAACATCAGCTGAAGGCTAAGTTTTCGAAGTGTCACTTCTGGAAGAGTGAAGTGAGGTTCTTAGGCCATGTGATTTCTGGAAGTGGAATAGCGGTTGATCCCGCTAAGGTGGTAGCAATCCAGGATTGGGTTAGACCTAAGAATGCATCTGATGTGAGAAGTTTTCTTGGATTAGCAGGATATTATCGACGGTTTATCAAAGACTTCTCCAAGATAGCTGCACCGCTAACAAGATTGACGAAGAAGAACCAAGTGTTCAGTTGGGATGCTAAGTGTGAGCAAGCTTTCGGAATCCTGAAAGAGAGATTGACGAGTGCTCCTGTTCTGACTATTCCTAGTGGGAATGATGAAATGGTGGTTTACACCGACGCATGTGGTACTGGACTTGGAGCAGTGCTGATGCAGAAAGATAAAGTTGTTGCGTATGCAAGTCGACAACTGAAGCCGCATGAAAGGAATTATCCGACTCATGATTTGGAGTTAGCGGCGATTGTATTTGCTCTGAAGATGTGGAGACATTATCTATTGGGAGTTCGATTTGAGTTGTTTACGGATCATAAGTCGTTGAAGTATCTTTTCTCCCAAAAGGATTTGAATCTTCGGCAGCAACGTTGGCTAGAGTTTTTGGCATCATATGATTTTGGTATAGCTTATACTCCGGGAAAAGGTAACGCGGTGGCAGATGCGTTAAGTCGAAGACATGCAGGATTGGGAGCCATGTTTTCAGAATGGAAGAATCTCGAGTATTTAGCTGGATTTGACTTCAGGCCTAGATGCGAATTGGAACCTGAGATGTTGGCAAACTTATCGATAAGACCTTCTCTTGTGGAAAGGATTGGCGAGAGCCAAAAGCGAGACGATAAGCTTGTCAAGATTATCCATGATTTGGAATCTGGATTAGAACCAGAAAAGGATAAAGGATTCGAGGTCGATCGAGAGGGTTGGCTTCGAAAGCAAGGACGACTAGTTGTTCCCAATATAGATGAATTGAGGAGTGAAGTTCTGAAGGAAAGTCATCACTCGAAATTGAAAATTCATCCAGGTGGAAATAAGATGTATCGGGATATGAAGAGAACCTACTACTGGGAAGGTATGAAGAAGGATGTTGGAAATTTTATTTCCAAGTGTATGAACTGCCAGTTGGTAAAAGCCGAACAGAAGAAGCCTAGTGGATTGCTTCAGCCATTAGAAGTTCCTACATGGAAGTGGGAGCAAATATCGATGGACTTTATTGATGGGCTACCTAGAACAAGAACGGGAAATGAAGGGATTTGGGTCATCGTAGATCGTCTGACTAAGAGTGCGAGGTTCATTCCTGTTCGATCGACTAGGATTGCATCAAAGTTGGCCGAGTTGTATGTTAAGTGGATAGTTCGATTCCATGGTATTCCGAAGAGTATAGTGAGTGATCGAGATCCATTGTTCACTAGTGGATTTTGGAAGAGCTTCCAGGAAGTTTTGGGAACCGAGTTGTGTTTGAGTACAGCTTATCACCCTCAAACAGATGGTCAGACCGAGAGAGTCAACCGAGTTTTGGAAGATCTTCTTAGAGCATGTGTTTTGGACTTCGGAGGATCATGGGAAGATCACCTTCATTTGGTGGAGTTTGTATACAACAACAGTTACCAGTCAAGTATTGGTATGGCACCGTATGAGGCATTGTATGGGAGACCGTGTAACTCTCCGACATGTTGGATAGAGACTGGAGAAAAGCCGTTACTTGGGCCAGAGATGATTCGACAAACTTCGGATTGCATAAAGATCATTCGACAACGAATGAAGGCAGCCCAAGACCGTCAGAAGAGTTATGCCGATAAGCATCGAAAAGATTTGGAATTCGACGTAGGAGATATGGTTTTTGTGAAGATTTCTCCACTGAAGAATGTTATCCGATTCGGGAAGAAAGGGAAATTGACTCCGAGATTTGTTGGACCATTTCCGATTATCGAGCGAATTGGAAAGCTCGCTTATAGATTGGAATTACCGGAGAAGATGTCGGGTGTGCACAATGTTTTTCACGTATCGTATCTACGGAAGTACGTGCACGACTCAAATACGGTGGTTTCTGTTGATAGCTGTGAAGATTTCGAAGTTGATCCAGTTGATAGAAGACCTCGTAAGCCGCTTCGTGTTGTGGAAACTGACACGAAACAGCTTAGGAGGAAGGTAGTTAAGTTGCTCAAGATACAATGGAGTGACGATGATAACGACTGTACGTGGGAGGTGGAAGAGAGGATGAAAGCAGCTCATCCCGAACTCTTCAAGGTATGGCCCTAAGGTGTCGTATCATCTAACAACATTGTAACTTGTTCTAAGTTTTAGAATTCTGCATGCTAAGCTAGAATTGGATGCATGGTTGGCTGATTGCTATGGATGGTAGGCATGCAGAATAGTCTTTGATTGCTTTGTTTGTTTGGAATTTCGGGGGCGAAATTCCTAAGGGGGAGAGAATGTAACGACCCGTATTCTTACGGATCGAAAAGTTTGTCAAAATCTGGAATTTTAGCATTTTTGAGCCATTTCAGATTTTAGACAGGATTTGCTAAGTCCTAAGTCGTGAACGACTTAGTGTAAGTCGTAAGTCATATACGACTTAGGGGATAGGAGTGTCTCTGGGATTTGGTGAGTTAAGTGTTAGGTCGGCAGGGCGAGTTAGCGACCTAAGAACTGACCGACTTAGTAGAGTTAGCGACCTAGCGGATACCGGGTTAGCATAGTTAGGTCGGTTAGACGACTTAAGAGGTTGACCGACTTATAGGGTAGGCGACCTAGTAGAGTGAGCGACTTATGGGATTGACCGACCTAAGAGATAAGCTAGTTAACGACTTAGTAGTTAAGTCGTTAGATGACCTATGGGAGTTAAGTCGTACGAGTTAAGTCGTAAGTCGTAACACGTTTTAGGTCGCGTGAAAACTTAAGGTGTTAAGTCGCTGGGTTTCTGCCTGAGTGATAGGTCGTGAGCGACTTAGCAGTTGTTAAGTCGCGAGCGACTTAAGAGTTGATCTGTTTTAAGTCGTAGACGACTTAGTAGTTGAGTCGTAGCCCCAGTTATTTGTTAAGTCGTAGCCTACTTGTTAAGTCGCGTGTAAGTTAGGTCGCGCGCTTGAAATTTCCTTAAGTCATAGGTCGTATGGGGTGCTAAGTCGTAGGTAGGTATTTCTGTTAAGTCGCTGGGTGTGGCCTTGTAGTTAGGTCGTAAGTCGTATACCCAGTTAAGTCGTAACCGACTTAGGGGTTAGCTGCTGAGTTGTTAGAAGTTAGGCGCACGCGTTAAGTCGTAAACTGATGAGTTTTGGTAAGTCGTTAAGTCGTAAGGTTTGGGTAAGTCTTTAGGTCAGAGGGGTCTTAGGTCGTAAGTCGGAGACGACTTAGGAGATAGCCGAGTTACGACTTAGTGGATTTTCAGCTATAAATAGGAAGGGTTGTTCTCACTTTTTGGGATCCGGATTTCGAAGCGACGAAGTGCTGCCATTTTGAGAGCTCGACTTCTACACTTCTTCACTTCTTTTCTCCACTCTAATCTAGTGATTCCATCCATCCAAGTTGAAGATCAAATTGAAGATTCAAGAGCTTAGATTGAAGATCTTCATCCATTGAAGTTAGATTTCATCGTTTGAAGCGGATTCGTGATAGATCAAGCTTGATCCTTCGCTGTCCAGATCTGAAGCGTGTTGATTCGAGGTTGTTTTGGTGATTTGGTGAGTGGTGATTATCTCTCACACGGATCCAAAGGAGTATATCGGATTGTTGGCTCGATTTGGTGTTAAAATAGTGATTTTCATGCATTTTCTTCATCCTAAGTGTAGATCCATGAAGATCCATTGTTCATGATGATTTGACAACCATTTTACTAAGTGTTAACCTATGCAAGTTCATTCATCAAGATTGTAGAGATATTTCTCATGATATCATGCTTGTTAGACTTTCATCTATTTAATTACGAAATTGCCATTATTGTGATAATTGTCTACTTAGATCATATTTGAATGCATGATTGTTTGGATTAATGTTTGATTTGGTTGATTGCTATGAATTAGATGATTGATGATTTGATTTAGACCGAAGATGATTCAAAAGCTAAGGGAAAGGCTCTTGAATTGGGAAAGCTGCTCGTAGCATATGTAGCGGGATGATGAAGCTCTTATGCATAGATTTGATGATGTGATGTTGAGATGAGACTTTGCGAGGATGTGATGAAGCGAAGTATGTTATGAGAAAGTCTTGGTCTAATCCAGACGGGATCATTCCAAGCACGTTGGTAACTCGGTGATATGATTCGAGTTAAGGGTAATGGATGCTTGAGAGGCGCTTGAGCTAGTATGGAAATAGTCGTCAAGGAGGATGACTAGGAGGCTTGGATAGCATCGTTGTTGAAGGTTCTAGCATGCTCTAAGCAAGAGTACGTTTGGGCAGATTCGATAGTCCCAACGGCCAACTGTTGATGGTCGAGTACTCTGGGCAGATTCGATAGTCCTAGGCACGGGCTGCGACGACGTGCGGGAGTTATGTCTAGAACCGGGGTTTCCATTAGCCCTTGACGGACGGCTGAAAGAATGTGCCGGTCATTCAATTAACGGTGATATCGAAGCAATGATAACAGTGATAGCCAGAGTCATGGATGTTTGGTTGTATCGTCATTCGATCTCAAGAGCAGTGTTTTCTGGGTGCTTATCTGATCTTGGTTTAGGCCTTGGGGGTTTGTGCTTGGAAAACATCGCCCTTGACTCGAGTGATAATTTCTTTACTTTACATTGTATGCTCTGTTATGTTTGCTTCTGCTTAGTGTGTGTCTGGGGGCTATCACTGTAGAAAGAGGTTGGAGTGGGAGGGTTGTATTCCTATTCCTTTTCCTTTATGCTCTTTTGGTATGTTGTTAGTTAATTTACTGCTCACTAAGACTGTTGTCTGACTCAAGGCTTTATGTTTTAATTCTTATTGCCTTGGGCTGTTCGTCCATATTGGGACGGGCAGACTAGGTAGCAGGTGACAGGTGCTGTTCTCTTCTCACGATGCTGATATCGAAGACGAGCTAGAGGGTTGCATATTATCTTCTTATATGTATTGGATGTTCCGCTGTTTTGTATTCTCTGAGAGATATGTAGTGAGGCTTGATGTATTGACTATTTGGATGTTTGTATTCAACTATTATGGAGTTTTATATGATGGCATTTTGTTCTGTAAAGCTTCACTATACATATGTTCTATTGTATTTTGTCCATGCGCTGTGAGTAATACGATAGATTCTGTTGTTTTAATTTACCTTGACAATCGTCCATGGTCGCCTGGCACACTTTACAGCGCACTTTCTCTAGATTCGGTGCAGGGGTCATGGGCGGTCGTCACATTTGGTATCAGAGCATTGGTTAATCGATTTTACCCAACGCTCGCTGACGTAACTACGTATGAGCGACGTAATTGTATTTTGATGGATGAATACTATATATAATATAGTAGCTTAGTAGAGTTTGAGTCCTTTATGCAGTTGTTTCTCTAGATGTTCTGATCATTCCTTTTTATAGATATTGAGAATGAGTCGAAGAGGGAGACCAGCTGCTAGGGAAGGCCGTGCTACTGAAGGGGCTGCTGATTATGCAGCTATGTTCGAAGCTATGATGACTTCGATCATGAGGAGGATACCAGTTCCGGGGGCAGCAGTTGATGTTGGAGTTCAAGTCCAAACTCCGAAACCAGTGGATTTTGCTAAGTTGTGCAAGGACTATACTGCTCTTGGAGGGAAGGTTTTCTTGGGAACAGAATCAACCATTGAGGTCCAGAGGTGGATAGATGCTTGTAGAAGGATCTTTGGTGAGAGAGTATGACAATATCCGATCCTGGTCTCTTTAACAACCAAATTCTTATTTCACACTGGATAGTTCTTTTACATTTCAAAAAAAAGTCAATTCACAATTTATATCAAAATATCATATTCAATTTCAAATCATTTCCCTTTCGAAATCATATTCACTTTCAAACTATATTCACTTCCAAAATCATATTCACTTTCAAACCATATTCACTTCCAAATCATATTCACTTTTGAAATTCACATTCACTTTGAAATTATCGATAAGTTATGTTAATTAATTCTTCATTTCAAAATCAACTTATTTACTCAAATATGTCATTTCACAAAAAGGGTATCAATTCTAAATTACAACTTAGGTTGTGTCATCAACAAAGATTTAGATAAAACACTTCAACTTTACACAGTTTGAAATTTTAAAAATTAGTTTAGGTAATTATAAATAGTTTATATAGTTTTAAAATAGTTTAAATAGATCTAATTTGATTTGATTAGATTTTTTAAATGATTTATATAGATTTAAAATAGATTAAATAGATTTTATTAGGTTTAAATTTTTTTAAATAGATTAATTATAGACTAAATTGATTTAAATTATATTAAGTAGATTTTTAAATAGATTAAATAAATTTAAAATAGATTAAATAGATTTAAAATAGATTAAATAAATTTAATTAGTTTTAAAATAGAAAGAAAAAAAATATTAATATAAATAAAAATAGTTTAAATTAGTTAAAATAGATTTCAAAGTTATATCCAACATTTCAATAACTCAATTCCGATAATTCATTTATTTTTGCCACTATAACTTTGAAATTCCAAATTTAAATCCTTTGAACTAAACATTAAATCAATTCCAATTTCAGCCTTTACGTTTGGATTATCGAAAGTAATCCAGTTTATATAAATCACTTACTATTTCAAAATACCAGTTAAGTGGATTCAAAATTCCAAAGATTCAAAAATCATTTAATTTAACCAATCCGGTATCCTTATATAATTTTCTACCTTAGGGTCAAGTGATACAAATATTTATCATTTCAATCCGCAATTTAAAATTTTACGGTTATATATCATTTTAAACCGCAATCCCGAATTAAATAAAAATCCATAAAATCGCTCGAGTCTATCATTTCAACCCATAACGATTTTTCCCTAATCTATAGATCATTCAGGTATATATCATTTCAACCCATAGTGATTTTCCTAACAGTAACTAAGGGAACTTGCAGAGTAATAACAATATATAAATCAAACATAATATCCAATCATCCAATAATAAAATCAACATCCATCACGATCATCATCCAATTCAACCAATAAATATCAACAATTAACTGATTATTATTTATAGGAAATTAACTGGCAATTTAAATTCAATAATAATTAAACGATAATTTAATTCAAAATAAATTCAAATTAACTGGAATGACGATTTAAATATACCAAATAACCATAAATAAATTTCTAATCACATCATAAATTTAATTTAACTAACATAAGAACTTTTAGAAGTTGTGAGTGGGTTAAAACACTCACCTTCGATTTTAAATCGAAATAAAATCCAATTTAGGCCCAAAATTCAAACAGTCTTAGAATTCGTCCAAACCAACGTTAAAATGTCCGGAATTTCACACGATCCCAGCGGAAGAAACCGCACATGAATTGGACCTCGTATGTGAAAGTTACGTAAGTTAGAATGTTTGAATTAGAAATTTAAATAAAAAAAAACAGAACAAAATCAATCTCCACATCACGGACACGTCATCTCATGTACCTCATTGAACCCTAGCCCGCTCATGAACTCCCTGCTCGACAACTTTTGACAGCCAACGAATATCACGCGCCGCACACCTCCAGTCACGCTGCAACCACACGCGGCCTCTGCCTTAGGCTTCTCGACCACCGCGACGTTGATCTCGACCCGAAGGAGCAGCCGCCGCCCCCGTTCTGTAACAACCCGGGAGTTTGTAATCTTTAATCATCGTCAATATGACGATCAAACAGTTTGCAAATTGTAGTTGAAAGTTTTTAGTCAGATCGAAATTATTCATATTAAATCGTCAAGTGATTATGCGGGCTTTAAAAATTTAAAATCTGGGCCCGTTCTCTTTTATTTTGTTGGGCTGTGATAAATATCAATGGAAACAACCGATCCCCTCTCCTTCATCTTCTATTTGATTCATAACCCTAAAGCAAAAGAAACGAGAAAAATTAAAGGCAGCCTCGTCTACCTTCGTTCGTCTCTTCCGCCAGAGTAAGGCTTTTGACTCGCGTTCGTCAACTGGAGTGCGGTCGGCTACTTCGATTCGTCGAAAAGAGATTCGTGCTTGCTCGTCGATGCTAAGGTGAGTACCCACTCACATCTAATTCTCGTCTCGAGTTGAATTAGGGTTTAAACTTCGTGATTTCGTTCGTGTTCAATTGTTTGGGTGGCTATTCATTTTACTTGCAATGATTCATGTCGTTTTGTATTGATTTCTTTTCGACTTTGGCCTTGCGGTTGTAAACTGAAACTGGTTGTCGATGAGATTTCTGTTTTCATAGGGTTCGATACCCTTATTTTCGTTCGTCTGTTGTTCGTTCGAATTTGTCATTTAGAATTATTCGACCATTGGTTTTCGTATGAATGCTAGTGTTGATCTCTAACTCGTTCCAATTCGTATATTTCGTTTACTGGGTTGTCGTGACCTTGAGTTCTGACTTGAGTTTGATTCAGTTTGATTTCTTTGTTGTCTTCGGCTTCGACTCGTAGTCGATCTTTGATTCCTCGACATGACTTTGACTTGGTTCGGTCCCTTGGCTGCAATGGTTTTGATTTTAATTTAGATAAATTAGATTCTGCTTCCATTATTTTGAAACTGCTACGGTTACAAATACTTCACCGTGACTTTGGCCTTGATCGACTTTGATTTTGGACTGCATTTGTCTTTGTTCGAATTTATTTTCAATGCTCGGCCACTTGATTTGGAACTATTGTGTTGTGCACTATGGCTCGATATTGACTCTGTTCAATTGGTCCTTTGTGTTAGTTGACTTCAACATGATTTCATATCTATAACATACTTGACTTTTGGTTATAGCTGTTTCATTTGATATGCATGTATCTATATGTATACTTGAGTTTGTATTGCCTTCTTTTTTGACTTTGTGCATGCCTGAACCAATTGTTTCAGCAACCATGTGTATACATCTATGTATGTATATATGTGGTGTATGTTGAATGGAAACCGTTTAACTATATGCATCTCAACTTGGGTTACTGGTTTTGCTGCAATATATTGACTTGGAACTTCATTGACTGGTACAAGTGTTGTTGCTGGATCTTATGTCGTTGAGCTTAGCTTGAATTTGCCACTATCATTTTGATTCTATATGACCCTCGGTCATTTTGACTTTTGAAACTTCCTGCTTGTTTTTGGAAACTGCTGTTGTTTAAAAATATTTCGAATGCTTGTTGCACTGTCCAGTTTCATTCATTTGTTACTGGTACTTTATGCTGTATCTTTTGGAGCTCAAGTTACTCCATCAGGTTTATGGTAATAATTGTTGTCATTCGCCCCCGGTTTTATTTGATTTAGACCTTCATTTAGGGGCCACACTTGTCAATTGGAGTTTTGGTTTTGCATACTTGTTATCTTCATTATCTCTTCATTTGAGGCAAAACCTTTGTTTGCTTCTATCACAGCATACTGCATGTTGTATTTTGGGTGCTTGGTTTTGAGATATGAAATGCTGGTGCTTATGCTTCATCTGTTGCAGACCTGTTTCATTCTCATGTGCAGTTTCTTGTTTACAGTTGCCCTTGAACACTTGTGGTGACTGCAGTTTGGTTTTATATGCCGTTTTGGTCTTTGTTGTTTTGCATTGCATTAATGCATTTGGATCTGTTTTTAAATTCATTTGAGTTGAATCCGATTTCGGGGTTTGACCTTGTGACCATTTGTGATTTTCACTGAGTTTTTGTACATATCTTGCGATAGTGGTGAGGCAGTACACGCGTGCGTGTACTGCAGCCCTATCAGATTTGACAGCTTTAAATTGATATTTCGATTTGTTGAATTGCTTCGTTGGTTAATTTCAATGTTTGGAGTTGTATTCTGATTTGGATTGCTGATTTGTTGTTTAACACTATTTAGTGTTATATTTGCCGTTATCCAATTCTCATATCGAGAGTTGGATATACGAGATTTCTGTGATTGTCGTCTATTTGATGTTGATTATTATTGCTTCTATGCACTAATTTTGAGTTTGAATTAGACTGACCCGTGTATTATTTTCTTTTGAATATAATACTCGGGTCAGACCCGAGTTATTTCAGGTGGTAGATTTTCTTCTTTGAGTTGTTGTTCGGGATTTGAAGACTTTTCGCATCTTCTGAAGTTGTCATTGTCCTTTTGTAGTAGTCGTGTCATTGTATAGAACGATATGTATTCATGTATATTAGTCGATAATGTACGTGTATATATAACTTCTAGAGTCGACAGTTGTAGTTGTATCGTATGTATTGTGTCAACTATGTATTAACTGACATCAGTTATATATATATGAGACTTTTGTTTTTATCTGTGTTCCGCAATTATATTATCTGTGTTATTGTTATATCTAATGTCCTAAACTATTATGAACTATCGTAGTTTGTTTTATACTGATAATTGGATATGTCGATGGGAGTAAATAAATAATAGATGAAAAATAAAAAGTATATACCACTCCTATCGAGATAACCAATATTAGTGTAAGGCCAATTACGGATGGTCGCTCCTATCCAGCCTTATTCTTCGTAATAATAGACAGTATTTCTTTTAATACTCTCTGTTATTATGAGCATAGAGGTGGGGCGTCACAGTTGGTATCAGAGCCAGGTTTATGGACATAATATAAAACATAACTTGGATGGAACATATGTTACAACTATTGGTCGATGTTTTATTTGTGCTTGAGTCAAAACTAAAGTTTTGAAATTCGGATGAAAATTTTAAATATCTTTATTTAAAAATAATAGTGAAATTGTGTTCTGATGATTTGATTGATTCGTGTTCTGTTTATCAGAGTGCGCAGCGGAAACAGTGAAACTGTCTTCGCTGAGTACAACTGACAATCTTTTTGATTTAAAAATCAAAATACGAAATTGATATGAATCCCAATTGTTGTTTACATAGCTGTAATTATTTTGTTTCTTTGAGAATTTCGAATCCAAATTGAGGATTCGAAGAAATTGCAGATATGTGATTTTTGTTGAAATTTCCGCTGGCTTTCTTTTGTACTAATCATCTATTGATTAGATTTTTGCTGTTTTGAATTATCTTCATTGAAGATACATTTGAATGATTTCTTTGTTCATTTTGTAGTACGTGCAAAAATTTGAATTGCATGTTATTGCATTTATTTTACGTTGAACCGATGCTTGGTTATGAAACGTATTTTGTTGCCGTTATTTTTATAACGGGATTTTACACCAGTGCTATATTTTGAAGCACGGTATTTTGTTGACAATTTTAATGAATAAAAATTCACTGATGTCACATTTTGATGTGAATTATTTTGATGAGATTTTTGATGTTTTAAAATTACTGTCGCTTTGGCTTCAGTAACCGTCATGTTTTAAAAGTGGATTTTCAAGCGGTTATTCCGCAATACTGATGTGTAACCGTTTTTACGGTATTTTGAGAAGTACAGTTTCCTTATCGAAATTGTTACTGATTTGCTGTTTTAATCACGTGATTGGAAAATCGTTTTAAAAATGAAATTTTTTTTTTATAAATTTTTAACAGTTTGCGTTTTCAAAAGAATGAGGAAGCGACTTAAACGATTCAGCAAAATCGAGGATTATGACCCCTTTCTTTTACTGATTCGCTTAATTCCGGACTTGTCCGTTTGAGAATGTAAAGTGTATTTTTACAAAATACACAATTTTGCACTTTCAAGGAAACGATGAAGAGATTTAAACGATTTAGCAAAAGTGCGGAGTATGGAACCACACTTTTACTTTTTCGGTTAATTCCGGACTCGTTAATTGAATATCTGTTGTTTTGATGATTTTGATGAATTTTACACTTTCAAGGAAACGATGAAGAGAATCAAACGATTTAGTAAAACACGTGGTATGGGACATGTGCGTTTGCTATTTCGGTTAATTCCGGACTCGTTAATTGAAACATTTTGATGCTTTCGTGTGCTTTCGAGCTACTATGAGGACCTTCGGGTCATTTGTTGGGCTTTCGGGCCACTCTGCGGACCTTCGGGTCATTTGTTGGGCTTTCGGGCCACTCTGCGGACCTTCGGGTCAAATACCAGTACTAGACCTTCGGGTCACTCTGCGGACCTTCGGGTCAATCTGATGGGCGCCAAAAAAAAATAAAAATTATGTTGAGTACTTGGTAGGCTACGGCCACTCTGAGATGCACGTGCGACGAATTAAAAACTCGCCATCTGATGGGATCGATCCAAGCTTTTATGTTGATTTTCTAGTCTTCTTAATTGATTTCTAGATATTTGTTGTTTCCAATTATCTGCAGGTAATTGGATATTTGTTGATATGAGTTCTGATTATCGTTTTTGATAATCAGATATTTGTTGTTTCTAATTATCGCTTGTGATAATTAGATATTTGCTGATATGAGTTCTGATTATCGTTTTTGATAATCAGATATTTGTTGTTTCTAATTATCGCTTGTGATAATTAGATATTTGCTGATATGAGTTCTTATTATCGTTTTTGATAATCAGATATTTGTTGTTTCTAATTATCGCTTGTGATAATTAGATATTTGCTGATAT
Organism: Allium fistulosum; assembly: GCA_030737815.1. Classification (NCBI taxonomy): domain Eukaryota; kingdom Viridiplantae; phylum Streptophyta; class Magnoliopsida; order Asparagales; family Amaryllidaceae; genus Allium; species Allium fistulosum. The sequence goes on from CM060908.1 coordinate 233,125,401, forward strand.
GAGTTCTGATTATCGTTTTTGATAATCAGATATTTGTTGTTTCTAATTATCGCTTGTGATAATTAGATATTTGCTGATATGAGTTCTGATTATCATTTTTGATAATCAGATATTTGTTGTTTCTAATTATCGCTTGTGATAATTAGATATTTGCTGATATGAGTTCTGATTATCGTTTTTGATAATCAGATATTTGTTGTTTCTAATTATCGCTTGTGATAATTAGATATTTGCTGATATGAGTTCTGATTATCGTTTTTGAAAATCAGATATTTGTTGTTTCTAATTATCGCTTGTGATAATTAGATATTTGCTGATATGAGTTCTGATTATCGTTTTTGATAATCAGATATTTGTTGTTTCTAATTATCGCTTGTGATAATTAGATATTTGCTGATATGAGTTCTGATTATCGTCTTTGATAATTAAATATTTGTTGCTTTTAGATTTAATTATCACTTTAGATAATTAAATATTTGTTGATTTGAGGTTTAATTATCGCTGTTAGATAATTAAATATTTGTTGATTTGAGATTTAATTATCGTCTTTGATAATTAAATATTTGTCGATTTTAGATTTAATTATCGTCTTTGATAATTAAATATTTGTTGATTTTAGATTTAATTATCGCTGTTAGATAATTAAATATTTGTTGATTTGAGATTTAATTATCGCTTTAGATAATTAAATATTTGTTGCTTTGAGATTTAATTATCGCTTTTGATAATTAATTATTTGCTGATTTGAGATTTAATTATCGCTATTAGATAATTAAATAATTGTTGATTTGAGATTTAATTATCGCTTTAGATAATTAAATATTTGTTGCTTTGAGATTTAATTATCGCTTTTGATAATTAATTATTTGATGATTTGAGATTTAATTATCGCTTTAGATAATTAAATATTTGTTGATTTGAGAGATTTAATTATCGCTGTTAGATAATTAAATATTTGTTGATTTGAGAAATTTAATTATCGCTATTAGATAATTAAATATTTGTTGATTTGAGATTTAATTATCGCTTTAGATAATTAAATGTTGGTTGATTTGAAATTGATTATCGCTTGAGGTAATCAAATATTTATTGAATTTGAAATTTGATTATCGTTTGTGATAATCAAATATTTATTGGATTTGGAAATTTGATTATCGATTGTGATAATCGAATATTGGTTGAATTTGAAATTTGATTATCGATTGTGATAATCGAATATTTGTTGATTTGAGAAATTTGATTATCGTTTTTGATAATCGAATATTTATTGATTTGAAATTTGATTACCGTTTGTGGTAATTAAATATTTGTTGATTTGTTTTCTGACTATCGTTTAGATCATTGGATGCTTGCTGATTTTATTGATACGAGATTTTCTAGTTTCTTATTGATTCTAGATTACGTTGATTATATTGAATTGCTGTTTTCTATCTATTGATAGTTAGATTTTGTTGAGAATTTGTGAATCTCTTGTATGAAGATAAAAGATTTCTGTGGCATTTGAATTCGCGACTTTTATTTTTCTAGCTTAACCAGTTTATGTTAGAAGAATAATAGTTGTTGATGACCTTCATTAAGAAAATTGCGGGGACACAATTTTTATAAGGAGGGGAGTCTGTAACAACCCGGGAGTTTGTAATCTTTAATCATCGTCAATATGACGATAAACAGTTTGCAAATTGTAGTTGAAAGTTTTTAGTCAGATCGAAATTATTCATATTAAATCGTCAAGTGATTATGCGGGCTTTAAAAATTTAAAATCTGGGCCCGTTCTCTTTTATTTTGTTGGGCTGTGATAAATATCAATGGAAACAACCGATCCCCTCTCCTTCATCTTCTATTTGATTCATAACCCTAAAGCAAAAGAAACGAGAAAAATTAAAGGCAGCCTCGTCTACCTTCGTTCGTCTCTTCCGCCAGAGTAAGGCTTTTGACTCGCGTTCGTCAACTGGAGTGCGGTCGGCTACTTCGATTCGTCGAAAAGAGATTCGTGCTTGCTCGTCGATGCTAAGGTGAGTACCCACTCACATTTAATTCTCGTCTCGAGTTGAATTAGGGTTTAAACTTCGTGATTTCGTTCGTGTTCAATTGTTTGGGTGGCTATTCATTTTACTTGCAATGATTCATGTCGTTTTGTATTGATTTCTTTTCGACTTTGGCCTTGCGGTTGTAAACTGAAACTGGTTGTCGATGAGATTTCTGTTTTCATAGGGTTCGATACCCTTATTTTCGTTCGTCTGTTGTTCGTTCGAATTTGTCATTTAGAATTATTCGACCATTGGTTTTCGTATGAATGCTAGTGTTGATCTCTAACTCGTTCCAATTCGTATATTTCGTTTACTGGGTTGTCGTGACCTTGAGTTCTGACTTGAGTTTGATTCAGTTTGATTTCTTTGTTGTCTTCGGCTTCGACTCGTAGTCGATCTTTGATTCCTCGACATGACTTTGACTTGGTTCGGTCCCTTGGCTGCAATGGTTTTGATTTTAATTTAGATAAATTAGATTCTGCTTCCATTATTTTGAAACTGCTACGGTTACAAATACTTCACCGTGACTTTGGCCTTGATCGACTTTGATTTTGGACTGCATTTGTCTTTGTTCGAATTTATTTTCAATGCTCGGCCACTTGATTTGGAACTATTGTGTTGTGCACTATGGCTCGATATTGACTCTGTTCAATTGGTCCTTTGTGTTAGTTGACTTCAACATGATTTCATATCTATAACATACTTGACTTTTGGTTATAGCTGTTTCATTTGATATGCATGTATCTATATGTATACTTGAGTTTGTATTGCCTTCTTTTTTGACTTTGTGCATGCCTGAACCAATTGTTTCAGCAACCATGTGTATACATCTATGTATGTATATATGTGGTGTATGTTGAATGGAAACAGTTTAACTATATGCATCTCAACTTGGGTTACTGGTTTTGCTGCAATATATTGACTTGGAACTTCATTGACTGGTACAAGTGTTGTTGCGGGATCTTATGTCGTTGAGCTTAGCTTGAATTTGCCACTATCATTTTGATTCTATATGACCCTCGGTCATTTTGACTTTTGAAACTTCCTGCTTGTTTTTGGAAACTGCTGTTGTTTAAAAATATTTCGAATGCTTGTTGCACTGTCCAGTTTCATTCATTTGTTACTGGTACTTTATGCTGTATCTTTTGGAGCTCAAGTTACTCCATCAGGTTTATGGTAATAATTGTTGTCATTCGCCCCCGGTTTTATTTGATTTAGACCTTCATTTAGGGGCCACGCTTGTCAATTGGAGTTTTGGTTTTACATACTTGTTATCTTCATTATCTCTTCATTTGAGGCAAAACCTTTGTTTGCTTCTATCACAGCATACTGCATGTTGTATTTTGGGTGCTTGGTTTTGAGATATGAAATGCTGGTGCTTATGCTTCATCTGTTGCAGACCTGTTTCATTCTCATGTGCAGTTTCTTGTTTACAGTTGCCCTTGAACACTTGTGGTGACTGCAGTTTGGTTTTATATGCCGTTTTGGTCTTTGTTGTTTTGCATTGCATTAATGCATTTGGATCTGTTTTTAAATTCATTTGAGTTGAATCCGATTTCGGGGTTTGACCTTGTGACCATTTGTGATTTTCACTGAGTTTTTGTACATATCTTGCGATAGTGGTGAGGCAGTACACGCGTGCGTGTACTGCAGCCCTATCAGATTTGACAGCTTTAAATTGATATTTCGATTTGTTGAATTGCTTCGTTGGTTAATTTCAATGTTTGGAGTTGTATTCTGATTTGGATTGCTGATTTGTTGTTTATCACTATTTAGTGTTATATTTGCCGTTATCCAATTCTCATATCGAGAGTTGGATATACGAGATTTCTGTGACTGTCGTCTATTTGATGTTGATTATTATTGCTTCTATGCACTAATAACTGAGTTTGAATTAGACTGACCCGTGTATTATTTTCTTTTGAATATAATACTCGGGTCAGACCCGAGTTATTTCAGGTGGTAGATTTTCTTCTTTGAGTTGCTGTTCGGGATTTGAAGACTTTTCGCATCTTCTGAAGTTGTCATTGTCCTTTTGTAGTAGTCGTGTCATTGTATAGAACGATATGTATTCATGTATATTAGTCGATAATGTACGTGTATATATAACTTCTAGAGTCGACAGTTGTAGTTGTATCGTATGTATTGTGTCAACTATGTATTAACTGACATCAGTTATATATATATATGAGACTTTTGTTTTTATCTGTGTTCCGCAATTATATTATCTGTGTTATTGTTATATCTAATGTCCTAAACTATTATGAACTATCGTAGTTTGTTTTATACTGATAATTGGATATGTCGATGGGAGTAAATAAATAATAGATGAAAAATAAAAAGTATATACCACTCCTATTGAGATAACCAATATTAGTGTAAGGCCAATTACGGATGGTCGCTCCTATCCAGCCTTATTCTTCGTAATAATAGACAGTATTTCTTTTAATACTCTCTGTTATTATGAGCATAGAGGTGGGGCGTCACACGTTCCTTAAACCCTAGGCAAAATTCTACACTCGATCCAACCATAAATTCGACGAACTACATGCACCGATGAGATGCGTGCGACGATCTCCACAGCCCAGTACCCTTCAATCGACGATCGGTCGAAGTCGATCGTAACCTAATGAAAGGCCGAGAATAAACCATCGAACTATGGGAACATAGAAACTTAGATCGAGAAACAGACTGCAGATTTGACTTGCGCTCGTCGAGAACTTCAAATCGATATATAATTTGATATATTTTGAGGAGTTCAAATTTTGAAATTGATTTTGAATTTGGATTGAGGGTTTTGAAGTTTGAATCTGTTTCTACCATTGAGGAGGAGAGGAGCAGAATGAATTGTACGTACTGTAAATGAGAAATTAGAAACAATTAGGGTTTATAACGATCTATTTATAGGTAGGTCAGAAATAGAAATGAATGGATCAGATCGATTTGAAAGTTGAACGATAAACGACCCAAAATTCCCGTTCTGTCTCCGGAACGAAAATAAGTCATCCCATATATCAAAATGGATGTTTTCAATAGTTTTAAACTCAATGGAACAGGTTTCAAGTCCTAATTCCATCGTATGAAGAAGTTAGCTTAAAATCAACTTATTTCAAATTGATTTCAATTAAATTGATTCCTACGCGTTTCGAGTCCGTACGATCAAACGACAAGTCCGATCGCTACGAAACTTAAAATCCTACAATGATTCACCGTTACGGATCCGATGAAATGGGTTTCGTCAAAATCCGAGACAATGGCCAAAATGGCTATTTTCACGTTAATTAAATAAATTAATATTAAATTAATTAATCACTTTTTAATTCAAATTTTATAATTTACAAATTTCTATCACTTTAGATTACTTAGTAATTTATAATCATTTAAAACAAATTTCTATATCAATTCAATATTCAATATTGAACAACTTGTAGTACTTGATTTCAATTTTAATAAATTCAGTAATTATAAATTTAATTTCTAATAAATCCATTTGTTTGACTTTTCAATCTTGTTATTCAATCAATTATTACCCTAAGGATATAATTAACATTAGTTTATCTCTTACTACATTAATATTTTACAATTTCATCTTAATTTCCATTAACGTAGTATTTAATTACATTTATTTGCAATAAATCCATTTATTATAACTTAAATTCCAATAAATTGATCAAACTTGATTTCAATTCCTTTTATTCAATCAATTATCATATTATGAATATAATTTACATTGGTTACATCTTATTGAATTAATATTCTACAATTATCAATTTAATCTACATTAACTGCACTAATTAAGTGAATTAATTGCAATTGATTTCCAATTTATTTTAACAGGTTAAATAAATAAATAAATAGGTAACATATAATAATTGTCACCATTTACCTTTAGTCACATTTTATAAGTTTATTATCCACAGAAAGTGTTATAATTAATACCACAACACTAATTTTATTCAATTACCATTTATTTCACATTATTTCATAAATTGATCAACATTTAAATTATCAATTCCTCTTTAAGTCCAATTATTGCCTTGTGAATATAATTAACATTTCTACACATTTTATTGCATTCCCAATTTACAGTTATTATATTAACTCACATTAATGTAACATTTATTTACATTTATTTGTAATTAATTAATTAAGTTGGTAACGAATAACAATTGTCACCATTTCTACATTTAATAACATTTGTAGGTTTATTATTTACATCAAATGTTATAACAACTTACACTATACCAATTCCATCCAATTTCAATTTACAATTTATTACATACTATTTAATTAATACAACATTTAAATTATCAATTGCTCTTTTAATCCAATTATCAATTAATACACACATCATTACAATTAATTTACAATCCATTACCGATTATAACCATTTTATCATTTCAATTAATTAGAATTTCATTCAAAGCAGTTATCAATTACCTTAATTTAATACTATTTCATTTCACTCCAGTTATATTCTTATTATTAAGTCAAATTTTTTTATTTCTTCTAACATTAAATCACAAAATCTTATTAAATTAACAATTTTTAATTATCGAAAATTACGGGTCGTTACACTCTCCCCCACTCAAAACTTTTCGTCTTCGAAAAGAAAAAAAGAAGGGAAAAGAAGGAATTAAGTGATCAATATATCTTATTCAAATTATTAAATTTATAAACAATTAATTTACAAAATTAAACAATTTAAATAAAATATATAAATTTTAAAATAACTAAATCCTTTATATTCAAGTTAATAAAAGTTTGAAAATATTTCACAATTCTAAGCCCAAAATTCACGGAAAATTTCGGCAGAGTCTCCTTTGTACGGAGAGGTCTGGAAGAAATAATAATATCAATAAAACAATATATATCATATATTTCCAAAATAAAATATCTCAAACCATGGGAAACAATATAATATCGCTTGAAAACCGTAATCCGAAAACGTACCTATTTGTCAGGCAAACGACGCTTATTTTATGAAACCAAAAGCAGTAGCTATTGCTTCCATAAACCTGTATTTCACTTATATAATCCAAAGAAGTTAATAATTATAAAATGGAGAAATATTAAGTTGTTTCAATAATTAACGAACAAAACATCACAACATAACAATAATCATTTGCAAACAAAAATTACAACCCTCATATCATCACATGCAATCAAAGAATCAAACATACATCCATAGCAACCAACAAATGTTTTGTTTGGGTTCAGAACTTCTAATCATATAAATGATAAATAAACCATGAAGTATACCATACACTCAACAGTCGTAGATAAAACTTTATAGATTATTTATACATCTTTATACAAAATAGAAGTATCCTTTCCCAACCAATCCATAAGCCAATACAAACAAAGAATCCAACACATTTTTAAGTTTACTTCATTTTTCCTTTTCACATCATTTATTGTTCATATTTTCTTATTTTCATTTTTTTTCTCATACAATGATTTTCCTTAATTCTCCTTTGTTACTTACAAAATTTTCATTCATTCATGTAAGGCTTATTTCATTTATTCACATTCTTTACTTACATAAGTTATATATATTTCGATTATTTGGATCATAAATGAAGTCATTATTGAAGTATTTTATACATTTTATTTCAGTTTACTTCACATTTACAATTTAGTTGGATTTCCCCCCTTTTTTCCCACTTTTATTTTCTCATTCATAATGTTTATCTTTATTAATTCACATTCATTATTTACTTACAAAATTTATTTCTCCTTAATTCATACAATGCCATTTCCTTTCATTTTACTACTTTACATTTATTGCTTAATTAAGTTATTGTTATTTCGATTATTGGATATACATTATTGGATAAGTTTCTTTACAATTCAATTCACCATTTATAGATTATTTCTTTTCCACATTCATTCTTCCATATATAGTATTATTGAATATTAATACCATTTTCTAAATCACTTCAATGGTTTTTGAAGTTATAACCATTCAATTTATATAGTACTCATTTTAATTATAAATGGCTTAAATGTTAATTTATGTTTATAATTATTTACTTACAGCATTCCTCTTTACCATTCAATCTGATTATAAATACCTTAAATGTTAACTTAAGTTTATAATCATTTTTCTTACATTATTCACCTTTATTACATTTAATTAGTATCATTTCAACTGTTAAGTTCAGTTTATAACAATTTACAACATTAGAATTCTTATATAAAAAAAAAAGTCCATTGAACACTTCATTTTCCCAAGTTTTACTTGTGTAATATTCTATTACATACCCTTATTAACATTTCAACTTTTTAATATTTTGGTAAGTTACATATATGTTTTCAGAATGCAATAGAAGGTTATACAAGTTATCGTATTTATTTTAATTAACAAAATTTTCAATAGTTACTTTTCCTGTTTTCATTTCCTTTTTATTTATAGTTACAAATTTTCAATTTCTTATCTATCTCATTAATCATTTTAACATCAAATTTTCTTATTTTCATTTTAGAAGTTTCCAATTATTAAAATAATTTAGATTTCATTCATTTCAATAATTTCAATTACTAATTTACAGAAACTTAAGAACTAAACAACCGGGTTTCATTTTAGTCCTTTTAAAATAATAATATATATAATCATATCTTTTATATATATCAAATCATATTTGGAATTTAAAGTTAAGACTAATTTATACAAAAAAATTGTGTAGTAAAACTACTACAGCAGTTTCCCCACTTTGAAACTCGAAAATGAATGTCGATGATGCATGCACTCGTCACCGAAATTATTTTCAAGCGATAGAGAGGGGAGTATGAACTTATTTCCTTCCAAAATTCCTTTAAAACATTTCCTTCAAAGCACTTGAACATTTATATTCAAAATACTTCCAAATAATAATTATATTATATTTCAAAATCCCGGAACCTCAGTTCTAACTTCCAATTTATATTCATTTTATTTGTAAATCTTATTTTCCCATCGGTATTTATAAAATTTCACTACCTAACAAACAAATATATAACAACCAAACATATCATTTATAAAATTATTATTTGAAATAAAAAAATATATGGCAAAATTATTTCATTTACCTATATTTCAAAACAATATTGTGTTGGTCTGTCCTATTAAGTGTTAGAAATCCCTATCGATGTCATAGCGTCCTATGCACCAACCAGAATTCATAAATACAAAACGAAACAAATTAACACAATACAAAAACCTTTTATAACACTAACAAATACGCTCTCTCATATATATACACACTCAGGGACTCACTCCAGGGTATTACTACCCTATTCTATATGAGTCAGACCCCACAAAGCTAGGGTTATCACTAAACCAAAGCTCTGATACCAACTGTAACGACCTGCCTTTTTGGATGTTTTAAGCAGACACACATGCTAGACTCAAACCATTCATAAGGGAAGATTGTTATGGGGTAAATAAGAAAAAGAGTAAGAAATAAACAAATACAGAATCTCGTAGCGGAATGACAAAATATAATAATCAAATAACAGTTCATGAAGCTATTTTATAAATACATTTGATTATTCTTTTACAACAAAAAATCAGAGTTACGTAAACAGAAATAAATAAATAAATGCAGCAGAACAACATGATGTAGTGGAATAAATACATTAAATAATAGTAGTATAAATCTTCGTCCTCGTCCTTTAGAAATAAGGTCTTCAACCCTCAGGCTGACCCGAGCGAATTGAAAAGACAAGACACTCGAGTTAGAACTAAAAGATCTTATGTAAGTTAAATCAACGGTAAATATGAGTGTGACGGTGTTAGAGATGTTTACGGGGTTTGACATCTAATATCCGGTGTCTAACGTCAGTGCAGTAACTTAAGAGATGTTCGGGATTCACATCTCCTAAGGATCCGTTAAACTATCTACTATGTAGTACAATACGCTATTATAATATGTCTACAGTAAAGTAAAAGTATCAAAATAACGTTAAGGCGTTACCCATATACCCCTTAACACATTTTATATATTCCCGTAGTCTATACAATGCCGTAAGCTCCACTAAACTGGTGGTTTACCCATAGGACACCCCATAGGTACGGTACAAAACAAACTTGTAGAAGGCGCCCTAAGGCATGTGAACACGGCACTCGAGGCAATGCCAGAGTAGATTTACCAATTGCAGAACCGGGATGGTGGTAACGCATAGCAGCTACTACCACCCACCTCGGAACATACTCCCAAATCAAAAATCAAGGGGTGGCCACCAAATCATCACAAAGTCATAATATGGTATCGAAGAAGCATGTCCGATCGGAGGAATGACCTTACTTGGCCCAGGTATTGCTCCTTTTTTAGTCACATCTAAGCTGACTCACGGGAGTCAGGGTCACGTCATACCTTATACAAAAATCGTTCGCCAAACCATCCTACTTCATTTTTGGAATCTCCACCACGTACACAATTGTTAAAGTGGTTTTCGATATTGGCAGAGAGTATGACAATATCTGATCCCGGTCTCTTTAACAACCAAATGCTTATTTCACACCGGATGGTTCTTTTACATTTCAAAAAAAGTCAATTCACAATTTATATCAAAATATCATATTCAATTTCAAATCATATCTCTTTCGAAATCATATTCACTTTCAAACTATATTCACTTCCAAAATCATATTCACTTTCAAACCATATTCACTTCCAAATCATATTCACCTTTAAAATTCACATTCACTTTGAAATTATTGATAAGTTATGTTAATTAATTCTTCATTTCAAAATAATCTTATTTACTCAAATCTGTCATTTCACAAAAAGGTATCAATTCCAAATTACAACTTAGGTTATGTCATCAACAAAGATTTAGATAAAACACTTCAACTTTACATAGTCTAAAATTTTAGAAATTAGTTTAGGTAATTATAAATAGTTTATATAGTTTTAAAATAGTTTAAATAGATCTAATTTGGTTTGATTAGATTTTTAAAATGATCTATATAGATTTAAAATAGATTAAGATTTTATTAGGTTTAAAAATGTTTTAAATAGATTAATTATAAACTAAATTGATTTAAATTATATTAAGTAGATTTATAAATAGATTAAATAAATTTAAAATAGATTAAATAGATTTAAATTATATTAAATAGATTTAAAATAGATTAAATAAATTTAATTAGTTTTAAAATAGAAAGAACAAATTATATTAATATAAATAAAAATAGTTTAAATTAGTTAAAATAGATTTCAAAGTTATATCCAACATTTCAATAACTCAATTCCGATAATTCATTTATTTTTGCCACTATAACTTTGAAATTCCAAATTTAAATCCTTTGAATAAAACATTAAATCAATTCCAATTTCAGCCTTTACGTTTGGATTATCGAAAGTAATTCAGTTTATATAAATCACTAATTATTTCAAAATACCAGTTAACTGGATTCAAAATTCCAAAGACTCAAAAATCATTTAATTTAACCAATCCGGTGTCCTTATATAATTTTCTACCCTAGGGTCAAGTGATACAGATATTTATCATATCAATTCGCAATTTAAAATTTTACGATTATACATCATTTCAAACTGCAATCCCGAATAAAATAAAAATCCATAAAATCGCTCGAGTCTATCATTTCAACCCATAATGAATTTTCCCTAATTTATAGATCATTTGGGTATATATCATTTCAATCCATAGTGATTTTCCTAACAGTAACTAAGGGAACTTGCAGAGTAATAACAATATATAAATCAAACATAATATCCTATCATCCGATAATAAAATCAACATCCATCACGATCATCATCCAATTCAACCAATAAATATCAAAAATTAATAGATTATTATTTACAGGAAATTAACTGGAAAATTAAATTCAATAATAAATTAAACGACAATTTAAATCAAAATAAATTCAAATTAACTGGAATGACAATTTAAATATACCAAATAGCCATAAATAAATTTCTAATCACATCACAAATTTAATTTAACTAACATAAGAACTTTTAGAAGTTGTGAGTGGGTTAAAACACTCACCTTCGATTTTAAATCGAAATAAAATCCAATTTAGGCCCAAAATTCAAACAGTCTCAGAATTCATCCAAATCAGCGTCAAAATTTCCGGAATTTTGGTACGATCCCAATGGAACAAACCGCGCTTCAATTGGACCTCGTATGTGAAAGTTATGTAAGTTAGAACGTTTGAATTAGAAATTTAAATAAAATAAAATAAAAACAGAACAAAAAGAATCACCACATCACAGACACGTCATCTCATGTACCTCGTTAAACCCTAGCCCGCTCATGAACTCCCTTCTCGGCAACACTCGGCCGCCAACGACTATCACGCACCGCACGCCTCCCGTCACGCTGCAATCACGCGCGGGCTCCGCCCTAGGCTTCTCGACCACCGCGACGTCGATCTCGACCCGAAGGAGCAGCCACCGCCGCCATTCCTGAAACCTTAGGTGAATTTCTATGCTCGATCCAACCATCAATTCGACGAACTACAAGCACCGATGAGCTGCGTGCGACGATCTCTACAGCCCAGTACCCTTCAATCGACGATCGGTCGAAGTCGATCGTAACATAATGAATGACCGAGAATAAACCATCGAATTCTAGGCACATGGAAACTTAGATCGAGAAATAGACTGTAGATTTGACTTGCGCTCGTCGAGAGCTTCAAATCAATATATAATTTGATATATTTTGAGGAGTTTAAATTTTGAAATTGATTTTGAATTTGGATTGAGGGTTTTGAAGTTTGAATATGTTTCTACCATTGAGGAGGAGAGGAGCAGAAAGAATTGTACGTACTGTAAATGAGAAATGAGAAACAATTAGGGTTTATAACGAGCTATTTATAGGTAGGTCAGAAATAGAAATGAATGGATTAGACCAATTTGAAAGTTAAACGATAAACGACCCAAAAAGCCCGTTCTGTCTCCGGAACGAAAATGGGTCATCCCATATATCAAAATGGATGTTTTCAATAGTTTTAAACTCAATGGAACAGGTTCAAGTCCTAATTCCATCGTATGAAGAAGTTAGCTTAAAATCAGCTTATTTCAAATTGATTTCAATTAAATTGATTCCTATGCGTTTCGAGTCCGTACGATCAAACGACAAATCCGATCGCTACGAAACTTAAAATCCTACAATGATTCACCGTTATGGATCCGATGAAACTAGTTTCGTCGAAATCCGAGAGAGTGACCAAAATGGCTATTTTCACGTTAATTAAATAAATTAATATTAAATTAATTAATCACTTTTTAATTCAAATTTTATAATTTACAAATTTCTATCACTTTAGATTACTTAGTAATTTATAATCATTTAAAACAAATTTCTATATCAATTCAATATTCAATATTGCACAACTTGTAGTACTTGATTTCAATTTCAATAAATTCGGTAATTATAAATTTAATTTCTAATAAATCCATTTGTTTGACTTTTCAATCTTGTTATTTAATCAATTATTACCCTAAGGATATAATTAACATTACTTTATCTCTTACTACATTAATAATTTACAATTTCATCTTAATTTCCATTAACGTAGTATTTAATTACATTTATTTGCAATAAATCCATTTATTATAGCTTAAATTCCAATAAATTGATCAAACTTGATTTCAATTCTTTTTATTCAATCAATTATCATATTATGAATAGAATTTACATTGGTTACATATTATTGAATTAATATTCTACAATTATCAATTTAATCTACATTAACTGCACTAATTAAGTGAATTAATTGCAATTGATTTCCAATTTATTTTAACAGGTTAAATAAATAGGTAACATATAATAATTGTCACCATTTACCTTTAGTCACATTTTACTAGTTTAGTTAATTTGTTTTTATAATTATATCGATATTAATAAATTTGTAATTAATGCATACAAAGTCCGTTTTGGGTGAAATGAATTGCGTTGGAACCGTATCTACGTCGTCTATAGCTTGGCATCGAAGTGACATTTATTTGAAGCTGAAATATTTTCGGTTTCAAATAAAAAGTGAAGGTTCTATGTCATGATCCAAATTTCAGCGTTCGAAAATCGACACCCGTATTTCACTGTACTCGAATGCCGCAGATTCAATCGTTGAAATTCAAGTCGTGCCAGAGCTTATAACACAGTAAGTATAACAACACAGCGGAATAAAGAAATCAATGATATCATATACAACTCAAATGAATACAATATCCAGAATGATATACAACAATGATATCAATATGATACAACAATATCAGAGACAAATAATAATGCTACAGCGGAAAACAGAAGTGATAACTCCAATTGATCTTCAAAATAGAATGAGTCCAACAACTTCAACATCAAGCTCGAACCACCATCACTTAGCACCAAGCTAAACAAGTGCAGTCCATGATCTCCAAAAACTGAACTAGCTCCAGATAATCTACCAAACCTGACTATCTTAAAAACCTAACTCTAGACTGCCCGTGTGGAAAATTGTGCGCACCCATAGTTTAGGAAGGGAACAATAAACTCCGAGTCAGTCATGGGACTGGTGTGAGTAACAAAAACAGTTTATCTTTAAAACAAACAACAAAAGGATTTTTAAATATTGAAATCCGCAATGCTTTTGGAAAATGAAACTACCATAAGACCTCCTACCACACACAGAATGCAATCGCAGACTTGGAGGAGATTTCTTCTTATGTTAGTCAAATATGCTTAATACGCAAAGAAAACTCTTTTGATATTATTATTAGCGCATAGTGTACAAAATCATTTTGAAAATACAATATTAATCTTAGCCAGCATAGGTACCATTATATTATGCATGCTATAGCTGCCGCCTGAGGAGACAGGTTATACAACTAAAACCGTACAGGGCTCGTATTGTTTCTTTGGATCTTCCAACAAATGGTCAGGCTAAGGAACTTCCTACTGCCACATGGGAATGCCTCTAGAGGGATGCCCCGAGAGACAACCTACTCTCTGCCAACACAAGGCCGGTTACCCCCTTCTCGGGTATTAAACCTGAGATATGCCACCCCCGGTCCTTTGGGACCTTTATCCGAGGGCCCTCGATCACAAAGCAACAACCACACAGAAAATGAGATTGGAGCAACCACATAGGTAAATATCTAGGCTCCATACCATGATACCACCTTTTTCCAGAAGGAATGGTCATACCCTAGGGGAGCTACCCATGAAACCTTGCCGCATCTTTCCTGTTTCGACCATTTCCGGTCTGTGAGGTCCGACGAGGTCTCGTCCACAAAGTTACGCTTTTTCATAAAGCCATGCTTTGATCAACAAATGATCAGCAAATGACCTTCAACACACAGTAACACTCAGCATGCCACATTACCAAATTGGGAATATATCGCTAATAACCTTCAACTACATAACCTCTCAGCTCGTACGTCTCAGAGAAGTGTGTTAAGCTAAGAGAATAAATCTCCGCCACCAAACAGAAATGTATTTGAAAGAAATCAGCTTTATATCTCAAAGTGTAGTGTCATACATACAACCATACAAGTCTGTTCCGG
The DNA here is from genome assembly GCA_030737815.1 of Allium fistulosum. Classification (NCBI taxonomy): domain Eukaryota; kingdom Viridiplantae; phylum Streptophyta; class Magnoliopsida; order Asparagales; family Amaryllidaceae; genus Allium; species Allium fistulosum. The sequence goes on from CM060908.1 coordinate 233,140,927, forward strand.
GTTCGAACAGAACCGAAGGCACTTCCGAAGAAGCCCTTGCAATCCGGGTATTCACAATCCCGATCGAACTTCCCATCACTTAGGGAATCTCTATACCGGGAGCTACCCAGTGCAGAGACAATCGATAGGTTATCCTATCGTTCTCGCAAATACCCGGTCTTCAACACCGGTCTTCAAATGCTATCCATATACGACGTATCACTTATTCGGAATGGGTTACATGACACAAAGTCCTCTCCCGGCTAAATCGAATAGTGAGCGCAATATTTTAAAACATATGGATATTGGGATTTCAGTTAAGTCACGACTTATTATCCAAAACTTCTCTTTCAAATGTTTTAAACACATTACCATTTTAATCTTTTACAAAAAGATTCATCTCACAAAGTTCACCCAGTTTCACAAAGATTCATTCACAGATTTCCAAACAATTTCTCTTTCAATTGGATTAACTCATTAAATCTTTAAATCAAAGATTTAACTTATTGCTTTCAAAATAATTTCATTTTGAATGGTTTAAACAAATCACCATTTTAATCCTGTTAAAAATAAACAAATTCAATTCATAGCTTTCAAAAAGAATTCACTCATAACTTGGAAAACCATTTTTCAATTCAAACTTGAAATTCCTTTAATTTAAATTGGAAATTCATTCCTTATATAAAAGCTTTTATTATTTGAAAACAATTAGTTTCCATTCTGGAAAATCTGATTCATTTATACGAGTTAAAATCCTTGGGTTGAATTCAAATTCTCAAAACCATACTTTTAGAATGGTTTAAATTCATATAAACACACTTATAACATTTATCACATTTTTTTTAAACCAAAATTTTCAATATAGAATTCAATTCCATATTTTGAATTCAAATTCAAAATGAATTATTTAAATTAAAACTTTACCAAGTTATTCAAAATAACTTTTATCTTAAAAACTCCTTTTCGAAAGCTTTAACATTTAACCCAAATTCATTTCCAAAATCAATTAAAATTAAGATTTCAATTTCAAAAAACATTAACTTTAAATCATCTGTGACTTAACCGATTTCCTCGTGAAATCCATATTGGTGTGTGTAAAAGTGTAGTCCAGGGGTTTCACACAGTAGTGCAACATCATTCAATCATCACAGATCAGAATACAAAAATATAGTTGATAAGCGGTATAACTATAACGCTCATCTTTCGTACATAGATCACAGATAATATACAAATATATCACAGATAATAAATTACATTCATCACAGCTTGAATTAAAACAAAGCATCACACAACAGGGATATCAAGCAATTCACATTCAATAGAATCCAAACATCCATAAGTAAGATCAATTAATTATCTGATTAATTTAAATCAGATTAATTTCTATGAATAAATTTGCTAGTCATGGTAAATTAATGATTAATTAATTACAAAACATTTAAAAATTTCCCTTTGATTAATCATTAATTAACCCTTAATTAATTACTTAAATGATTATCTCTAATCATAAATTGATTACATTGGGCAATTATCCTTTAATTAATCAATTTTAATCATTTAATTACTTTTAATTAAGTAATTATCTTTACGTAATTAATTACCTTTAATTACTTATATTAATTAATCTTAATTAATTTACCAACCTTAATCAATCTTTAATTAACCTTTAATTAATCACATAATAAATTAACCATTTTACAATACGAATTAGTTTATAAGATCAAAGCTCGAAAATTTAAGAATCAAATTTTCGATTTGAACTCAATTCTTACTGACATATCTTATTTCCAGCAAATCTTTCTGTTGATTTTCTTAGTAATATTTTTATAAATCAAATTTAGTTGTTACTATCATTTTACCTTTAAGGATCATAACCTAAGATTGAACATACATAGAGGAATTGAGTTGATTTGGATGTGCATGTGCCAGTTATTTATATAGAGACTTGTATACATAGACATTCACACAGGCATGTACAGAAAAACATCTTTATATATACATAACCACATAAATTAACCATGCAATCACTTACATCAATTTGTTGATCACAAGCACAATCATATAACAGATTAAATAATTGATTGTTTACTCACTGTGGTTTTGAAGAAAGAACAGAGTTTCCACGAATTTGAAACCGTCTTGAATTTTCTAGCTGAAGTCTCCCTCTTTAATCTTTGGTTTTAGTTGATGGTATTGTTGTTTTAAATTGAACTCTTGTTTAAGTTTTAAGTGATGTTTCCTCTAGTTGCTCTCAGATTTGAAGGAACGAACTGAGGTGAAGAGTTGATGGATACATGGAAATGAGTTTACAGGGGATAAAAGCTTGTACAGGTTGATATATTTTATTTGTTTGTACAAAAAAATCAGAGATATTTCTTTCTTTACTTTTCTTTTATCTGGCCAGGCAGATTTGTGGAGGCTGAGATGATAATGTGTTGGGTACTCAAGATCCTAACATTAATTGCTAAGTACTTTATGTTTACTTGTTTCATTTTTTTTGTATGTTGATATTTTTCTTTTACTTTGTTTATTCTTACCTTGCATACTACTTTACAGGCAACATACTATACTTGCCTGGTTTTCTCGGCTGTACAAAAAATGAAATAGTTTAAATGTGGCTTCCTTTGCAAGCTTTTTCTCATGTATATGTATTTTTATTTCATTTATTTTTCATTTGTTTTGTTTTTAACTTTTACTTATCTATTCTTGTTTGTTTTACCATTCTACATACTTATCTAATTAATCTTGTATACATTTCTTATTTATGTTGTTAGTACTTTTGTTGGTATTATATTCTACTCCTCATATTTATTTTTTTGTAGTCTATTTTGCTTATATTATTTTTGTATGGATTTATGAGATTAAAATTTATATATTTACTTTATATTATATAAAACTATATAATTTATTTATTTGGTAATATAGATGAATTTCTATAGTTAATATGTTGTTAAAATTTAACTAATTTGTTACTTTATATTTTACATAGTTTATTAACATGTTGTTTGAATTTATTTATGTATTTATTTATAGTTTACATAACTAAAATTTTAAGATATTTATTTTATTTCTTTTTGAAGTTTAACTATCCAACATTTAATTTACTTATCTATTATTATTTATTTATTTTCCTACTTATATTATAAATTCAAATTATCTTTAAATCATTTACTTAAAATTTAAAGTCAAATCCAATATATATATATATATATATATTCAAATCCACTCATATATACACCTATCCATATATATTCACAGATATATACAAGATTAAATTCGAATGATTTAACATCTATTTCATTGAGTTCGGGGAAACTCGCTTCAATTTACAATTAATTTTATAATTTTAATTCAAAAATTCAATTAATTATCTATTTAAATTTAATAAAAATCCGGAGTCGTTACATTTTATATGCTCACAATTGACTAAAATAATTTTTATGTAGTTAAATTTATATCGTGAAGTGATTTAAATTTATTAATTGTTGTTTTATAAATTTAATCGACATTTAAATTAACATCTGAATTAATTGATAGAATTTGAATTGACAATTAAAGTGAATTAGAATTAAACTGCTAGTAAATACTCCCGATTATTGATAATTGGTTAATTGTTGTGATTATTGACTGTTTGGATGTTGGTTGTGATGGATGAAAATTGTTTGATATTTTAGATGATTTGGATGTTTATTTATTTTGATATATCATGTTATCATCTTGTATATTGTTTACAGTATATAAAACTGTAAATCAAATTATTTCGAATAAATTAAGAAATAGGTTGAAATGATATATACCTATGACATTTATTTTGGATTGAAATGATATATATCCATTCCTGAATTAAATTGGAATAATTGATTCACTTGGCCATAGGATAGAAAATTGTATACGGATACCGGATTGGTTAAATTAAATGATTTTAAAAATTTTGATTTGAAATTATTTAAATGATTTGATTTAAAGAAATAAAAAATCAAATTTATGGAAATCAAATTATTTTCGAACTTGAGCTCGAAATGTTGAAATTTAAAGTTGATAACAAGAATGTTTTAAATAATTGAAGTTGAGATTTTTGAGTTATAATTGAAATATGATTTGAATTTCAAAAATTGATTTGTTTTAAAAGATTGGACTTTTATTCGAACTTTGAATATTGCTAAGTAAAAAGTAACATAAAACGATAATTCAAAATTGAACTGGGAATTGAATTATATTTGAAGATTTGGATCTTAAATTGAATATTGAAAGTTAATTGGATATAAGTGATTTGAATCGATATTTTAAAAATCGAACTCGAAATTTATGTAAATCGAAATGGTTTAAATTTGAGAATTGAGTTGAGATTTAATCATTGAATCAGATAGTTGAAATAGAAATTTTTATTAATTTGGAACTAAAATTGAAATTAATTGGGAATTGAAATTAAAGTTAAATTGGGACTAGATTGAAATTTATTCAAGTTGGAATTGAAATTGAAATCAATTGGAATTGAAAGCGAAATGGAATTAATTCAAAATCAAAATCGAATTTATTTGAATTGAAATTGGAATCGAAGTAAAATTCGACTTGAAATCGGAATTGAATCGATTAAATCGAAATAGAAATTGAAACTAATTTGAATTGGAAAATTTGGAAAGTGAACCAGTTTGACTTTGAAACTATTTTCAAATGAATTATTCTAGTATAAACTGTTTAAAATCTATCTTCTCTTAATATTCAAATTATTTTGATTTTCCATACTATTTTACTATATAAACCATTTTTAATACTCAAACTATTTTCTATTAAACTATTTTAACTATTTAATTATTTTAAAACTATTTAAACTATTTTCTAAAAATTCAAACTGGTCAAAAGGGTGGAATGTTTATATTTAAATCTTGGATTTAAATGCGAGGGAGATTAAAATGAAGTTATAACTTAAATTGAAATTCGAAACAGTTTTGGAAGCGAAATCGAGATATTAAGGAAAAAATGATATGATATACTTTAAGTAAATATGATGATTTCGAAATGGATTTGATTTTTGAAGCGAATATGATATTTTGATATCAAGTACGAATTGTTTTCGACCAACCGGTGTGTAAAATGACGTTTGGTTGTTAAAGAGACCGGAGCCTCTTATTGGCATACTCTTTGTTAATATTGGAACCACTTTGAAAACCGTGTATGCGGTGGATGATATCCAGAATGTAGTGGTTGAATTAGCGAACGTTTACTGGAATGAAGTAAGAGAACGAAGATGGATAGCTTTGACACTTGTGTTATAATTAAAATGACTAAAACAGAAGCCTATGTCTGGCCAATGAGGTTAGCTACCTCTAGCGACGTTGATCACTCGTATTACTATCATTATTTTGTACTCGATGGGTGCACCTTTTGTTCGGATTGATGGTCACGGTCGGCCACGTATGGGTTACGACCAGTCAGAAAGGGTAAACTGGTACAATCCTACCTTAGGCATTGCCTCACGTGCCTTGTCATATTTATCTTTATGCGAGTCATTACGACTTGGTTTAGTATTGTACCTATAAAAATGTGTTAAGGTGGAATGTAAAGCCTTAACGCTATTTTAATATTTATTTTATTAACAGACATTACCTACTATATCATATACTGTTATATATAAATGTTTAACGGATCCTTAGGAGATGGAAAATCCAATAACATTATTTAAGTTATTGCACGCACGTTATACACTGGATAGGGGATGTAAAATCCCGTAAACATCTCTGACGCTGTTATCATATTTCGTGATATTGATTTGACTTACATAAGAGTATTTTAGTCCTGACTCGAGTGTTTTGTCTTTTCATTACACTCGGGTCAGCCCTGAGTTTTCAGCACATTGAAGATCGTTTGTTTGGAGGACGAAGATGAAGATTTGGTATCTATTATTATTATTATTATTCTCTACATCATGCTATTCTACTGCATTGATTTTTTATCCCTGTGTATATATAACTCTGATAAATGTTGTATAAATTATAATCAAATGTATAGTAAACAGCTTCATGAACTGTTTATTTGATTATTATATTCTGTCATTCCGTTGTGAGATTCTGTGTTTGTTTCTTCTTCTTTTCTTATTTTTCTTAATTATCCCCATTGATTATCAATGTTTTGGATTGTTTAAGTTGGACATGTGTGGATTATTTTCGATTTAAACCTTCTGAAATGTGGGTCGTCACAACATGTAATATACAATGATATATAACATAAAAAATATTCATGTTAAAAACCGATCAATAAAGTCAAGGATCTCTAACTCAAGTGTTAAGTGGTAAGATGCTTCAGATCAAGGTTCTAGAAGTTTTTGAATCGAACCCATGTAATAAAAATGAGTGCTTTGCTTGCAACTCTTATTCTAAAAAAAGATTAATACATATAATATATAGTTCACTTATAGTGTTCTTATTTACCCCATTAGTTTCTAGACTTGATATGAGCAATTTAAATTTTATTTATATCAAAACACAATAAAAAGATTGTTAAGACACATCCAATTGCGATAGCAAATGAAACTCCATCAAAACTATGAAAACTATAATATGGAGCATACATTCGCTTCTTTCAACTTAAAACAATAAAGAAATTATACAATAATTTTGAAAATTCATCGTAGAATTTGGCATTTGCCAACATATTTCTAACCACTTAATTTGTTTAATATTTAAATTAAAAATATAGAGGGAAAGAAATAAAATTGTAGAATTCGTCTTTACCAACATAATTCTGACCATTTATTTACTTTATAATTAAAATGAAAGCAAATGTACAACGATATAAATATTTAAAAATATATTCGAGGAGAAAATAACTTATATATGTGAGTCATGCTTTGTTGTACCCAAACTTTTCTTCATAATTTTTTTTGTGAGCACATAGAAGTAAAATATATTCTAGACAAACACAAACACAACAATTTTTTTCTAATACCCTATACTATATAACAATACTTTTTACAAATATTTTCATCAAAATGAAATCTATGAATAAGTATAAAAATTTACTCATCATAATATTTTATTTATATGAATTATTATTTATGTTATAGATGAATCAATATCTTATTGTTTACTCTTAATAATTTTATTGTATGTATTTAAAGCTATTTATTTTTGGGTATTGTTACTGACACTTCAGTTTTGGATATGCGGGGGTCAAATTTTATGAGCAATACACCCAAAATTAAATTGCTACGAGGAGTACACATCCTATTAATAAAACATATTTTTCACCTCTTTTGTCCTTGGTTAAAATATTAAAATCCTAAACGCTTCCATTTACTCTCTCCCTTTCTCCAACCTTTTTGAAAAAGTAAATAACTATGAGTTCATTTCGATCTTCACAATCAGATCCAAACTTTGTTGATAAGGCGAGGGAAAAATAATTTCTTAACCCAATTTATCATGTGTTTTTTTAACCGTGGTAAAAATTAGTGTTTAAGATGACCACGTTAAATGTTTTCTTAAGTAAGAATCTATCTTGTCTCTTTCTCATTTGCCATTTCATCTGCAGATGAGTTTATATTCTCTATTATTTGATTAATGATTTTGGATTACAGGTTAATGATAAATAAGGGAAAAATAGGACAAATTAAAGAAAGAAAAATCAGGTCAATTTGATTGTAATTTTATGATGAGGCAAGTTTGATTAGTACCCTCATAGTAAAAGAACCTTTTTAAAAAATGACCACCTCATATCCAAAACTGGAGTGTTAATAACAATATCCTTTTTTTACCTATGACATTTCAATTTTGAATAATATTGTAAATAAAATAGGAAAATAGATCATGCTTACTTATTTAAAATAACTACAAAAGGTTATATGATTTGATCTCGGGTTTTTATAGAAATTATAACATAAGAACAAATGTAAAAGAAATCAGTAAAACTATACCATTGAACTTTATGATTCTAAAATTATCATATAAATAAGAACGATTGGATTCCAAATTTCACCTTTTAAGATTGAGGGAATTAATGAAAGTTGAGTTTTTGAAATATATTTGAGAAAATGTTGTTAGTGGGATTCAAACTTGGGTTAAAAGCACATCGAATAAATGATGCTTCAGAATTGAGCAAATTAAGAAGAGTGGAGTATTTTTTTCTAAAATCGTGTGAAATTTGGGAAAATGTTGAGAGTGATCTACTAATGATATATAGTATAACAAGTGGGATTCCAAATTTCATCTTGTTTTATACAGAGGGGATAAGTGAAAGTTGATTTATTGAAATATATTTTGGAACATGTGGTTGGTGGGATTTGAACTTGGGTGAAGTGCACATAAAATGAATAATGCATAAGAATTGAGCGAATCAAGCAGAATGAAGTATTTTAGCTATAGAATTATGGAACAATTTGAAAATTGTTGAGAGAGATCCATTAATAAGATAAATAGTATAAGATTTATTTTATAAATGATTTATTATTTTCTTTTACACTTGACAATTTTACTATATGTATTTAATGTTACCTATATTTTACTAATGACATTTCAATTTTGAAAAATAGAGAAAATAAAATACGAAAATGGATCATGCTTACTTATTTAAAATAGCTACAAAATGATTGTACGATTCAATCTCGGGTTTTGATAAAGTTATAACATAAGAAGAGACCTAAAGGAAATAAGTAAAACTATACTATTGAATATTGAAATTTACGATTCTTGTTTGCACCAAAATTGTCACAAACACCCCAGAATTAATTGAAAGCACCAGATCTAATGAAATAAATGTAAAACAGTAGAAAAGGCACAACTTTTATAGTGGTTCGGCAAATACTCTGGCCTATGTCTACTTTAATCTTTGTTATTGATTGATTCTCTCTGGAATACGATGATTATAACTCAAATCCGACCTCAATCTAGTAGATCTCAGATTTGGAAGTGTTTAGAATGTTTAGGGAAGAAGAAGATAGAAGAGAAATCAAGTGGTGAAAAGTCCAAAAAGAAGAAGTCCCCTCCAATGTTGCAGGTGTTTGGACAAAAAATGGGCAAACACCTCCAAGTCGTATGATTTAGTTGATTTTATGTTGTTTTTAGTGACCTGGGTGATTTATGCAAATATATGAAAAGTAGAGACTAAACTGTAAAAGACACATAGATTTATAGTGGTTCGGCCAGAATGTGCCTACGTCCACTTTATATGTTATTCTCCTTTAATGTTCAGATTACAATTACAAAGCTTTGATACAAGTATATGAAAGTTATTTGAAAGTTCTATCCGTGCTTGAGCTCTCAAACTTGTTCGCCATTGTTGTACCCCTACCCCTCTATTTATAGAGTGAGGCAGGGGGTATGGGTCTTGGATGTATATAGCTGCTGGTGGGCTTGGGCTGATGTAATCTGGCCTGGCAAGGTTGGTTCGGCAACGCCTTGGTTCAGAGATGGCTGGAGTGGCTTTGGTTCGGTGGTGGTTTGGTTCGGTTGTGAGTGGAGTTGGTCCGGTGGTGGTTGGTTGTGAATTGGTTCGGCAGTGCTTAGGAAGTGGGTTGGTTCGGCAGTGCTTGGGAAGTGGGTTGGTTCGGCAGTGCGTGGTTCGGTGGTGCCTTCTTCCCTTTGGTTCGGTGGTGGTGGAAACGCACCCAACATTTGCCCCCAAAAGTGGGGCATATGCCAGCATATGTCGTGCTTTGTTTCAGCTTGGACATTCATATTCGGTCCTACGTGCCGAACCAGTTGGTTCGGTCATCTTTGTTTGCTTATAAATATGGGCTTCATGTCTCTGTTCATCTTCTATCGTTTGAAATAGCCGAACCAATCAAGTACCGAACAAGACTCGACTGTTTGAAATAGCCGAATCAACCAAGTACCGAACCAGTCTCGACCGCCGGACCAGGTGAGGTTTTCCTCCTGCTGAACGAACTTTTATGATTAAACTACCGAATGGGATCGGAGAGCATGAGTACCAAATGAATTCCAGGCCTTGAACCCTCGAATGACCATGGGGAGTTCGATTGCCGAACGAATTATAAGACCTGAACTTCCGAATGAACTTTTTATGTTGGAAATACCGAATGAGATCGGGGAGTATGGGTGTTGAATGGTATTTGAGCCTTGGACTACCGAACGGACTGGGGAATATAGTGCCGAATGACCTTTTGCCTTGCTTTACCGAATGAATTCGGGAGTTTGAGTGCCGAATGACCTTTCGGCCTTGAACTACCGGATGCACTTCTATGTTTTGAATTACGAGTGAAATTCCAAACTGCATACACTTGTTTGTTTATATCTCTACATCCCTCATTCTAACAATGTATTTTCTCGTGTTGCAGATAATGTCTCATAAAGTAGAAACTCGTTCTGACAGAAAGAAGTCTAAGGACCAAGGAGAGTCCTCCATAGTGCCCCCAGTTCAGACAGCACCAGAACGACATGGACCAAACCCGAGATCGCTAGTATACGGGTACGGTCCTCAAGAGCTCCTGAACTCACCGCCTGATTGCTTTCCTAGCTCCCTCAAAGATGAGCAGCTTGATGTTATTTCTCGCTCTTTCGGGATCGACAGAGCGCATATGTTGTTGCCGGGGGAAGGAGTGATGTCGTATAACCCCCCTGAAGGATATTTTGCTTATAGTAGGTATCGCTGCATGTGTGGTGCCATCTCACCTATCAATGCTTGGATAGTCAACTTCATCACATACTTGAAGGTGGCTCCTTTCCAGCTTCAGCCCAACTCCTATGCCATCTTGGTGAGCCTATTCGTTATATTCCAGAGGAGATACGGGCGTCCTCCTTCCAACCGGGAAATCCGGTATCTGTACAACTTAAGAGGCTACAAGAAGGGGTCTCCGTATATTAGCTTGGAGTCGGCCGTGTCCTTCAAGCCAGTCCTGGATTTATACTCGAAGTTCAGCATGTTCAAGAAGGAATGGTTTTTTGTCAAAGATGACTCTGTTTCTTTCCACCGCTTCACCTCTGGCTGTAAGTTGAATCTAATTTATAATTTCTTTGTTCTGACTGTAATACTCCTCCTTACGTGCTTTATTTCTTGCTAGCGACAGGTGGTTTTGCGGTTGTAGAGAACGATCGTCTGGTTCAGATGGCTGTGGAAATAGAAGCCATCCCGGAAAGGGAGAGGGCGGCTTCTTATTTGATCAAGAACGCTACTCTTCTGGCGCTCAACCTAATTTTTCCACGCCAATCTGTGGTCAAGCAGAGAGACACAGCTAAGGAGAGAGCCGCCAAAGCTAAAGGAGGAGCTACGGCGAAGAGCAGTAAAAGGAAACCCTTCTCGAAATTGCCGGGTGGAAGAAACTTAAGAAGTCCGATGGACCTTCCCCTAGCACATGTCCCGATGTTCCGGAGGAGGAAGATGTGGAGGAGGAGAGAGGCGAGGGTGAAGGAGGTGAGGCGGAGACTGGAAGCGGTGGAGAAGGTGATGGTCATAGTGATGATGGTGGTGACGGATAGAGCGGTGGTGGAACTGGGGCTTTGTCTTCTGAGCAGGCAGGTGTGATCCAGGAGTGGACAGATGATGCTTTCCGCCTTGCTTTTGAAGGGTCGGAGGAAGGATCGGCTTTGGTGGAGAAGTCTAAGAAGGCTGACAAGGTCGAGATCGGTGCTGATTCAGCTTCTAAGGGTGCTTCAGCTATGGTAATTCCTGTGAATCAAGGTGAATTTTTGACTCCTGCTGACTCCATTTATGATAAGGATTTAGAAATATTTTACGGCCCGCTCCCGTCTTGGAATGAGATTTAGGACTTATTGCAATATCCTACTCCTCCCCAGGGTTTGTATAACAAATGCGTCTTTTTACTCTTCTTAACTTGATGTATTTCTTGAATTATAGCTCAATGTATGCTTGTAACACTTGGCTTTTATTACAGGAGCGGGTAAGGTGGCCAAGACGTCAGATGTTCGGCACCGCCTTGAACAGTACAAACTCCTCAAGGCTTCTACTAAACCAAAGCCTCCGATTAACCGCCCTGGAGACGTAGTCGGCTACCGTCCTCTTCTTGGGGTTATCGAAGAGGATATCCAAAAGAAGAAGAGGAGTCGCTCCTTGTTTGAATCTTCACCTGGTCCTCAGCCCCCAACTCAGCCTCTTCGGGATACCACGGAGGAGAATACTGAGTTTATACCTTCTCCGCACCCATCTGAAAATCCTACCGTTACCCCGATAGATCATCCGGGCTTGGCTCGTAACCCGTTTGCGGGTCATCTGGATCTGGATCCTGGTTCTCATGATATTACCTTTGACGAGGCTACCGGTGAGCACCTTCTTCCTCGCAATCCTATGGTAAGAGTACTAGATGAAGCTAAGTCCCTGGACCTTGATTTGCTTAGCACTCGGGTTGTAACTTTGGGGGATGAAGCGAAGGTAAACATTGACTGGGTTGCTGAGGAAACCAGGAAGCTGATGGGGCATTATGCTCGACTGGTCAAGGCCGGAGAAGAAATCGGCAGTGCTAACATTTGACTGCGGTTAATGGTTTTCGACCAGGCCAAACAACTCGCTGATCAGGCCATCCAGATCTCTCAACATGAGGCCGCCTCTAGGCAATTAAAGAAGACCATGGAAGAGGCCAGCATGGCAGAGTTACAGAAAATGGAGGCCGTCTGTAAGGAACGGATTGATATGGCTATTGCAACGGTGGATGAGGTTCGGCAAGTGGATCTCGAGCGGGTACATGAGTTATCCGAGAGACTTGAGGCCGCGGAGCTTGCTCAAACCAAGTTGAAGGAGGAGATGGATGCGATGAGGAAATCCTTCCAGGCTGACTGCTCGCGATACCGATCGGAGAGGGATGCCGCCATGGAAAAGTTGTTGGCTTCTGAGGACCGAGTAAGGGAGTTTGAGGAGAACGAGGGGATAATGGATGAGATGCTTCAGGATATATACTTTCGCACTTGGAAACAGGGCAACTTATCTTGGATGGATGATTATCCCTGAGTCATGGCCAGGATTTATCTCAGGGCCTTGGAGGAGGCTAGGTCCGGTGCAGATAAGGAGGGTGGCGCGGCCTTTAGAATGGATGTGGTTACGGCTCAGTTCACCAAGGAGGAGAAGGTGGCGGTGAAAGAGGGTATGCGGCTGCTTGCTGCTGAGGAGGTTGGTGTGCAGTTGGAGGATGATGATCAAGGAGCAGATGCTGGTAAGCCTTCCCTTTTAGCTTTTCATAACTTGGTTTCTTATTATTAATGAATTCTTTCCTTGATCGGACAGGCGGGACCTCTGGAGCACCAAATATCTCTGGCCAACATGCTGAAAGTTCCCATTCCGCGGTTAAGGAGATTTCGGAGGGCCAGCAGGACAAGGTTGAAGCTCCGATGCAACCAACTCCTTAACTTGACCTGGATATCATTTTGTTTACTTGACATTGCTGTCTACGTTAGTCTCAGAGCAGTAACGTAACTTTTAGGCTGTAATTATGTTACTTGTAATAAATGGCTTTATTCTTGGTTTTTTAACTTAAGCTGATTCTGTCGTATTTGAATGCTATTGTTATTTTGATGTGTCGCATAAGAAATATAGCTATGCATATGCCGGTGATTCTATCGGGTTTGATGTCAAGTTCTTGCTTAAAACGTAATTTCATATCTTGCAATATTAATGTGATGTGTGAATAAATTATAGCTACGTATTTATACACAAAGAAGGAAGTACCGCCCTTCATGTTTTAGTTGTAGATGGCAGCGTTGAATGTCTTGTGTGACCGGGTATGGAATGCAGCCGAGTGTCCAGTTGTGAGTTCCTATTCCCATTAGCGAGTGTCTTATATTCTGTGTCCTGTACTTTAGGGATCGTTATAGAGGATAGGAGGAAAGTTTTTTTTAAATAAAATTGAAATATGAGAAATAGTAAAACTTCCAATCACGAAAGGCCTGCGATGTGCTTAAGTTCGTGGCAAACGGGCTTTGTAGTCACTTTCCCTAGCTGTGGGTCTTGGAGACATTTGTCACCCATCTTACGCCTCTGCGGGGAGTTTACCTTTTTTACCACAGCCGTACTTAAGACACATCGGAGCCGAGATCGCGCACAGTAACTACCCGGGCCATTATGGCTCGTAGTCGCGGGTATTATTCGATTTACCGTGGCCGGCTAGCGTGGGTGTCGATCGTCAACCGTGAACTACCCCTGGCTGGCCACACCTTATGTTGGGGCTTAAAGTAGGCTCACGGCTGCCGGCGAGCCGAACGCCGTAATGAGCTGCCTCGGCTATAGTCGGCCTTCTCGGTGGCTTATAATCGGCTCATTACAGTTGGCTTTAAGGGCCGTCGCGAGCAATGAGTTAACCCGCAGCAGAGGGATGCCGGAGCAAAAGTGTCTCATTGGCGAGGGCATAGATTCGTATAGTACCTGTTAGGTCTTGTCTAGGAGAAGTCGCGCTGTGATGTGTCTTGAATGGAAATGCCATTACATAGGATTTTGTTCAACATAAAAGGATAAAGTTAACAAGCAACCAAGATACAAAGGAACAAGTTAAAAAGAGACAAGTTTTTTAAAGTGGTTCGGCACGAAAATGCCTACGTCCACTGATTCTCTTTGTTAATTCACTTCATATGGGCAGTACAAGTTAAGAAAAGTATCGACGAAGGTGTTGGATGTTCCATGCCCTCTGGAACACCTCTCCGTCCACTGTTGACAAAATATAAGCTCCGTTGTGGAGATCTTTATGAATTACATATGGTCCGTCCCAGATTGGATCTAGAGCTCCGGGGCGCGGGAAGATTCGCTTGAGGACAAGATTTCCTTTTTGTAAGCTACGATGCTTGACTTTGGAGTTGTATTGCGTTGCCACTTTTTTCTTGTGCGCTGCTGCTTTGAGGGCTGCATCATTTCTTCTTTCCTCAATTAGATCCAAAGACATGTAGAGGAGCTCTTCGTTCTCTTTTGGGTTATAGTGGATCCTACGGTGGGAAGGCACTATAGTTTCAACTAGGAGCATAGCCTCCGATCCGTATGCCAAAGAGAAAGGAGTGTGCCCTGTTGATGTTCTGAAAGATGTGCGATAGGCCCACAGTGCCGTAGGAAGTTCATCCACCCAAGCGCCGTTTGACTTTTCGAGTTTCTTTTTTATTAGAGTTTTGAGAATTTTGTTGACGGCTTCGACTTGTCCGTTTGCCTGGGGATAAGCTACGAATGAGAAGCTTTTGTGAATTCCGTGCTCTTGGCACCAGTTGGCGAACTCCTCGCTGTCAAACTGAAGTCCATTGTCCGATATGATTTTAAATGGGACTCCGTACCTGCATAGAACATTTTTGATCAAGAAGTTAATAACTTTTGCTGAAGATACTTTATTCAGGGGTTCTACTTCCACTTATTTGGTGAAATAGTCGACTGCCACTATAGCATATTTGGCTCCGCCTCGGCCCATTGGTAGTTCGCCAATCAAGTCAATTCCCCATACTGCAAAGGGCCAAGGGCTGGTCATTTGAGTAATCTTAGTTGTTGGTAGCCGCGGAATCTTGGCAAATTTCTGACATCTGTCACATTTTTTGACGAAGTCTAAGGCGTCTTTGTTTAAGGTGGGCCAGAAATATCCATATCGGAGTATCTTCTTTGCCAGAGTTTGCCCTCCAGTGTGATCTCCGCAGCTTCCTTGGTGGATGTTGGATAAGATTTCCTTTGCTTCCCTTCCGGCGACACACCTTAATAAGGGGTTAGATAAGCCGCGCCGATAAAGGGTGCCTTCTTGTATTGTGTAGCGGGAAGCTCCCCTCAAGATTTTCTTGACTTTGTTATGCTTGTCGGGCAGTATGCCGTCTTGTAAGTATTTTTGGATGGGAGTCATCCAAGTTTCCTCTCTGATTGTAGCTATCAGATTCACCTGCTCGAAACTCGGGGTTAGTTGCTTTGAGATGGCCACTGCTCCAGAAATAGTGTCGTCTCTCATGCTAGCTTGCTTTGCCAATTCGTCGGCCTCTTGGTTCTCTTCCCAAGGGATGTGTTTGATTAAATAATGATCCAATTGATTGAGAAGTAACTTGGTCTTCTTTAGATATGCTGTGAGTCGTTCTTCTCGAGTTTGAAATTCTCCTAGTATTTGATTTACAATAAGTTGAGAATCACTATGAAGACATAAAGAATTGGCTCCGATCTCCAAGGCAAGTTCTAATCCAGCTATCACTGCTTCATACTCTGCATCGTTGTTGGTGCCAGCGAATTCCAACCTTAGAGCGTAGTGTAGCCTATTTCCCCTGGGAGTGATTATTACCACACCTGCCCCCGAGCCTTGTTCGTTTGACGCTCCATCCACAAAGAGATTCCACTTGATGTCTTCTGCCATTTCCGATTGCTTCTTACTTTCGTTGGTAGTGAATTCGGCAATGAAATCGGCCATGGCTTGTCCCTTGATGGCGGTGCGAGGATGGTAGGTGATATCATATTGGCTTAGTTCGATGCACCATTTAAGTAGTCGCCCAGAAGTGTCGGGACGATGGAGTACCTGCCTTAGTGGTTGATCGGTCAGAACTCTGATGGAATGATATTGGAAATAGTGACGCAGTTTCCGTGATGTGATTAGTAAACAGTAAGCTAGTTTCTCAAGTTTAGGATATCTGGCTTCCGCCCCTGTAAACCTCTTGCTTACAAAGTATACTGGCCGCTGCGTGCGTTTGTCTTCTCTCACCAATGCGGCGCTTAGAGCATGAGATGACACATCAAGGTATAAGTATAGCTCTTCGCCTTTGTTCGGAGTTGAGAGTACTGGTGGTCTCTGGAGGTGTTCGATTGAGTTAAGGGAAGCTGTTAAGCATTCGTCAGTCCATTCGAACTTTCCTTTCTCTTTCTTTAGAGCTTCGAAGAAGGGGATGCATTTGTCAATTGCTTTAGAGATGAATCTGCTTAGGGCGGCCACCTTCCCATTTAGGCTTTGCATTTCTTTTCGGGTAGAAGGTATCCTAGTATCTTTCAGAGCTCGGACTTGTTCAGGGTTTGCTTCAATTCCTCTGGCTTGGACGATGAATCCCAGGAACTTTCCTGATGATACTCCGAAGGAGCACTTTAGAGGATTCAGCTTCATTCCATATTGGCGTAGTACTTGAAACATCTCGCCCAGGTGGCTTACGTGATTGTCGGCTTTCTTTGACTTTACCAGCATGTCATCCACATAAACTTCCATAGTTTGTCCTATTAGCCCTGCAAACATCTTGTTGACGAGGCGCTGATAGGTGGCTCCTGCGTTTTTAAGTCCAAAAGGCATTACTTTGTAGCAATACAATCCTTGGTCAGTGATGAAACTAGTGTGGTCTTGATTGGGAGCATGCATAGGAATTTGGTTATATCCTGAGTATGCGTCCATAAAAGATAAGAGTTCGTGCCCGGCCGTGCTGTCCACGAGCTGGTCGATTCGGGGAAGTGGGAAGCAATCCTTCGGGCAGGCGTCATTTAAGTTGGAGAAGTCAATGCATGTTCGCCACTTCCCATTAGCCTTCTTTACTAGTACCAGATTGGCGATCCACTCCGGGTAGATGGCTTCTCGTATGAAGTCATTGGCAAGCAGGTTTTTTACTTCTTCATCGAGGACTGCTGATCGTTCTGCCCCCATACTTCTCTTTTTCTGTTTTACTGGCGCCTTGGTAGGATCGATGTTTAGTACGTGGCATGCTATGTCAGGGAGATTCCAGTCATGTCAGCGTGTGACCATGCAAATACATCCAAGTTGTGGCGGAGAAAATCAATGAGTTGTTCCTTCAATTCTGCTTTTAGTTGGGACCCGACTTTCAATAGTCTACTCGAGTCATGTTTGTCCACAGATACAAATTCCATAGCCTCTGCAGGCTCGGCGGTGGCCTCCTCCTCTCTGTCCCTGGGGTCTAATTCATTGAAAGGGTCACTGGTATATCGAAGAGGAGGGGCTTTCTTTAGTTGCTATGCTTCCAAACTTTTCGTGCAGAGGGCAGTCTCTGCACTCTTCCCTATATCCTTCCTGCGGTTATTGCGGAGTTCAGTTACATAGCAATCTCGAGCGATGTCCTGGTCTCCCTCTACTTCCCCTATTCCATTGTCCGTTGGAAATTTCATCTTCAGGCACCATGGGGCCAGGACAATTTGGAAGTCAGACAAGGCTGGCCTTCCTAAGAAGGCATTGTAGGCCGAGTGGTTTTCTATCAGCACAAATGTTTGTTTTCGCACAACGGAGCGGGGATGACTTCCAATTTCAACAAAGAGGTCCAGTCGCCCGAGGGGCATCTTCGCATTTCCTGTGAAACCGTGTAGTGGTTTATTGCAGGGAAGAACATCCTTTAATGACAGCTTCATTTTGTCAAAGGCATGCTTGAATAGGATATTTACTGAGCTTCCAGTGTCTACTAGAATTCGTAAAACTTCGGCTGGACCGAGCCGGGCAGAGATAACTATGGGATCCGTGTGAGGGTACTGCCTTCCCTCCAGGTCACGCCTACTGAATGTGATGTCACCATTCTCTATCCGCTTCGGGTGGCGTTCTTCTATAATAGAATTGACGCATTCTTCATTGTTTCAAAGTGACTTTCCGTACCTTTCCATCTCTGCCCAGCTTCCGTCGGCGATGTGTGGCCCTCCCGAGATGGTATGGACCACTATCTTTTCTTGACTGGAGCCGCTGGTGTTGCGATTTCCTCTGCCTATTTCTGGGGAGGGTAGCCTTGGGCTCTCATTGGCAGGAACTGGGGTCCTGTTCTGACCTTTTACATAGCGTTCTAGTCTCCTTCTTCTGATGTGTTCTTCAATCAAGTCTCGGAGATGATGGCATTCGTTGATATCATGCCCATGGGATTCGTGGAAGCGGAAGAATTTTCCAAACTTCATCGCGTTATCCGATTCCTTCTTGTGCGGGGGGCGTTTGAATTTAACTTCGTCTTGAGTGGCCAGGAAGATGTTTTCGATCGTTTCATTCAAAGGGGTGTAAGCGTCAAATCTCGGTCCTGGCCGATATAGACGCTTTTCTCCCTTCTTGCCCCTAGCATTGTCTCTAGAGTCATTTCTTCGAACGTCCTTTGCTACAGCGGGCGTGTTACCATGAGCTGCCTTATTTTGTTGCCCTAACTGCCCCTCAGTGGCAGCGTCTTCAAGTCTCATATATTTCCCAGCCTCATGGAAGAAATCGGGTAAAGTAGCTGGTTTTTCTTTAGTCAATCTTCTAGCAAATTTAGTATCTGGATGCACCCCACTACAGAGGGCCATTAAGATAAGCTTCTCATCGGCATCTTGGACTGCGGCCGCTGCGGCATTGAATCGGGTTAGATATTGCTGCACTTTCTCTCTAGGTTTCTACTTGATACTGGATAAGGAATAACCGTCTTTGGGTTGCTCCACATGAATGCGGAACTGGCTGATGAACTTTTCTTTCAACATTTCCCACGAGCTGATGGATCCTTGGGGTAGATGGCAGAACCAGGAGGTAGCTAGATCTGCTAATAATAGTGGAAAGCATTTGCACAGCACTCCTTCTGTTGCTCCGCTCATGAGCATATGCTGTGTTTATCTCTGTAAGTGTACAACGGGGTCAGAGGTTCCCTTGTAAGGTTCCATTGTTGGCATTTTCCATTCTCGGGGGGTGATGGCAATCTCGATATTGCGGGCGAAAGGGCTGGTTACCCTCACGCCTATCTCTCGATCTCTTTGATCCCGTTGGACGCACTCTCTGAACAAGCGTGCCATCCTTTCGTCAGAATTTGGAGCGGATAGAAATGAGTTCGGTTCTTCTCTGTGGGATTGATTCCGTCCAGATGACCAATAGGGATGGTATCGTCTATCATTCCTAATATTTTCCAGTGGCTGTCTTTGGTCTCCTGGGAGCATTCTAGGGTCAACCAAAGCTGGCCCTTGCCTTGATCTTCCCTTGTTGGGTTCTGATCTAAGCACTTCCTCGGGTCCAACTTCGGGCTGGACTCTAGCTCGGCCCTGTTCATTGGCGTTTCCGTGGTTAGGCAGCATGACAGGCTCAGCTACGGTTGACCTTCGCCTAGTACCTCCCCCGCTGGGTTCGGTTCCAAGCGTTTCCTCGGGTCGGCGTTCGGGCTGAGTTCGGTCTCGGCTCCTACCATGGTCGCTTCTGTCGTTAGCTTCTTCGAAGAAGGAAGATCTTTGTTGCCTCCGAGATCCTCCAGACCGGGAGTCACCCCATGATTCAGTGTTGCGGTTGGACTCTTCAGCATCCCTTAAGCGTGACATTAGTTGGTCCACCAAGGCTTCCTGTTGGGATGTGAAGCGGTTAGTCACTTCAGCCACAACCCTGTCTAGATCTGCCCTAGTAATTGCTACCGGCTATCCCGTGGCAGGGGTTGTCGGATTTGCCTGACCTTCATTCGGTACTGCTATTGGAATGGGACGATTCTCTTGATTTGTGATCACTAGATCTGGAATACTGCTAGTTGCGATGTTCTTTCCTTTGTTAAGGTCTTTTTTTTGCCTGGGAGGCATGTTTTCCAAGCAATGAACGATGCTGTTAGGAAGAAGGTTAAGTGGGAGAAGCTGAAGCTTCGAGCTCCCAACTCTCAGTGAAAGCACCAAAAATGTTTGCACAAAAAATGGGAAAACACCTCCAAGTCGTATGATTTAGTTGATTTTATGTTGTTTTTAGTGATCTGGGTGATTTATGCAAATATATTGTTTGCACCAAAAATGGTCACAAACCCCAAGTGTAGTGAAAGCACCAGCGTATGAATACGAATCAACAGTATTCACACACAAATCACAGATCTAAGCAAGTAACAATCAGCAATCAAGAAATAATGAACAGTGACACACAATTTATAGTGGTTCGGCTATCTCCGGCCTACGTCCACTTCAAGGTTTTTATGATTTTATTGCTCGATGCTTGAAGATTACAATTTCGTATGTTGTATTACAGCTAATTTGCTGAACTAAGTCTGAATCTAAAGCAGCAATGGTGATCTGGAGTAAATCTGGTAGAATCTGGGCACTCTTTAGCTCTCAAAATTGTCCGACCCCTTTTCTGAATGACCAGGGGCTCTATTTATAGGTGTAGGAGGCTGATATTTCGCCTAAAATGAGGGAAGACCAGTTTTGGCACGTGAGGAGGCCCACATGGCCGAAATCTGGAGTCCCGGGCCCACTTTGGGATCGATTCGACCCTTGGTTCGAATCGATCAAGAAATTGTCCAATCAAGCTGAAATTTGGTGTGAACATTCTTCATCATGTGTTGAAGCTTCTGTGAAAATTTCATAGCATTTGGATGTGTAGATCTCAAGTTATGATCGATTCAAGGTTGCATTTCTGGTTGACTAGCCTGGTTCGAATCGATCTAGTTCGAATCGATTCGTTCGAATCGATCCAGCGCGCGCTTCTGGGATGACGTGGAGCGCTTCCTTCGAGTCGATCCTCCTTTTTCTCCGAGTTTTACTGAGTCGTGGCCGGGGTTTTAGCTATGTAGACGTGGTGGATTCGAGGTGATCGATTCGAAGACATGCCTCCTTCGAATCGATCTGGGTAACCTTCAGTCGATTGATACGAAGACCCCACTGTTTGAAGGGATTCGAAGGTGGGAACGTTCCAATGGATTCGGGCTATTGGATTCGAACAAAGGCTTGCTCAATCGAGTCGAAGCAAGGCGTATTCTGATGGGTTCGAAGCAAGGCTCGTCGTGATCAATTCGAGGCAAAGGCTTGATCGATGGATTCGAAGCTACGGTCCTTTTCATGGATTCGAACTATGTTCTCATGGATGGATTCGAACCAACGATGTCTTAAGTCGATTCGAACTTAAGCCCTGCCGATGAATATAAAGTAAATTGAGTCGAACCAGGTGGAGTCGAAACTGATGGATTCGACTCATATGGGTGCGAACCCGAGGTTATGTTCTCCACTTGCTCCGATGATATCTTGAGCGTGCGACCTCGGATTGACTTGATATTTGGAACGTTGACTTTCACGGCTCTGCTTGACGTGTCTTGTCAATTGTAGCCCGATCCGGACTCGGACAAAATTCATCGATATCCGTGGTGAACCTGCGATGCACAATCGATGTTCATGACTAATAATCATTGATTTTCAGTTAATCTTTGGGTATCTCGACTTTGCCAAAAGTTGGGATAACATTTTGCCCCCCAAAACATGCCTTTTTGGTAAAAGGCGTGTTTTGATCAGTCTTAAATTGGATGCAGTGAGTTCATGTGTATCTCATAGCTTATAGCATTTTTAATCAAGTCCATGGCTGTTCGAAGCCGAATTGTTATCAATTTTTTCCCAGTGGAAGTTAAGAATGAAATTCTACGGTCTCTCCGTACTATTGATGGTCACTTCGGACCCTTGTCAAACCCATTCCAGATTTAGCGATTGAATAGAAAGATCCTATTGCACTCTGGCATTGCTTTCTATCCCTTGCACTCTGGCCCCAGCTAGGGCGTATAG
The DNA here is from genome assembly GCA_030737815.1 of Allium fistulosum. Classification (NCBI taxonomy): domain Eukaryota; kingdom Viridiplantae; phylum Streptophyta; class Magnoliopsida; order Asparagales; family Amaryllidaceae; genus Allium; species Allium fistulosum. The sequence continues at coordinate 233,163,214 of CM060908.1, forward strand.
CGATGTCTTGGTCGTTCTCGACCGATCATAGCCTCTCCGGGCTCATGCTGGATCCCATCCTGTCACTCTCCGGTGAAGGGGAAACAACGTTAAGTGAGTCAATCCTGTCGCTCTCCGGCGAAGCGACTTACCTCCTGCACTCCGGTTCAGTGTATCTGAACATTAAGCGATGTCATGACCTGAATCGTCGGTCGATCACAGCCTCTCCGGGCTCATGCTGGATCCCATCCTGTCACTCTCTGGTGAAGGGGAAACAACGTTAAGTGAGTCAATCCTGTCGCTCTCCGGCGAAGCGACTCACTTCCTGCACTCCGGTTCAGTGTATCTGAACATTAAGCGATGTCATGGCCTAAATCGTGGGCCGATCATAGCCTCTCCGGGCTCTTATCGAATCCTGATCCAATCACTCTCCGGTGAATAGGAAAAGATGCTTAAGTGAGTTGATCCTGTCGCTCTCCGGCGAAGCAACTCACTTCTTGCACTCCGGACCCTGCCTCTCCGGGTAGGATCATAAAGCGATCATGTTTATATTGATATTTAATGTTTATCCTTTAACTCTCCGGTCAAAGGTTTATTTTAATAAGTGTTTCTTTATTAAATTCAAATCCTAGATGTTCAATCTCAAACACCAGGAAAAACAAGATAATGCCTCTCCGGGCGGAGCAGTCTATTTCCATCTCAGAGCATGCCTAGGGATCTCTCCGGTTCCCGTACATGAGTAAGTGGGATAGCCGTTTTATTTTGGAAATCAAATCTAAAAAAACTAATCGACCAGAGTCCAAATCTTGAACTTGGCCCTTGCCATCACAATCAGTTGATGACGAGTCATGATCCCGATCCAGGATCATTCCTGTTTGGTTGATGCGGCAGTTGTTCGGGTCTAACCGCCGTCGTACGTTCTCTGACATACTGCGGCAATCTACCACTCCTGGCATGTTCTTCCACCTCATCCTTCAGGTGACGGCATTCATCGGTAGTGTGCCCATCCAGCTCATGAAATAGGCAGTATTTTCCAGTCCTGCGTTCCCGCTCCGTGGGATCTCTCCTTGGTGGCTTTCGATAGGGGAGTTGCCCCCGAGTTTCGGTGTAAATTCGTTCCAATCCTGCCACCAAGTCTGTGTATTGCCCGAATCTAGGCTCTCGGAATTTCTTCCGTTTGTCAGGACCATCATGTGCGTCATCCTGCTTCCTCTTTCCTTTGTCTGCCCTGGGCTGTTCCGTGGCGGTTCCTTCGCCTTGTGCAACATTTATTTCCTGCCTTTCGGCCCGTGATTCTTCTAACCGAATGAATTTTTCAGCTTCATGGAAAAACTCTCCAAGATCTTGTGGTGGATCTTTAGTCAAAGAGTCTTTGAATTCGGTGCCTTCTCCAACTCCTGCCACCGCCGCCATCAAAATCATCGATGGGTCCGGGCGATCTACAGAAGCCATCGTTGCGTTAAATCGTAACAAAAAATCTTTTATGGACTCTCCGGTCCTTTGCTTTATTGATGCTAAAGTCATCACGCTCTTGGGTCGCGTTATGTGAACCCTAAACTGCTTCATGAAACAATCCACAAGCTCGCCCCATGTCCTGATTGATCCGGTTTCTAGCTGCCTAAACCAAAGCGCAGCCAAATCTGATAAGAATAAGGGGAAACATCGTGCCATCACTTCCTCGGATGCCCCCAGCACTTCCATGTGTCTGATATATCTGGTGATATGCATGGTCGGGTCTGATTTTCCGTCATAAGGATTCAGCGTTGGTAGTTTGAACTTCGGAGGGTTCCTTGCATTCCTGATATTCAGAGCGAACGGACTCCGACTAACTTCTTCCAATCCTCCTCCTGAAAACCCTCCTCTCATGAGTCGTCTCACTAGGCCGATCATTCTTTCATCTCCATCTAGGGGTTGCCCCCTTGTCATATCTCTGTCTTGCCCTCCAAGTCTTGTAGGGAATTCTGGTACGTACTCTTCGGGCGGCTCGTTAGCATTTGTGTTGGCCCTAGCCGGCTGAGCTCCTTCCAAAGGTACTTCTGCGTTGGATCCTGCGGGCCTGCCCCCAAGCCCTTGTTGATTGCCTTCTGGTTCTGTATTCTATCCTCCGTTGGGTTCCATAGCCCTAGCTCCTTGTTCCACATTCACAGCCGCTGTAGTTGGTCCAGGGTTCTGTGTCCCTGCAGCTCTCATCTGCTCGAAGAAATTCTGCAGCATCTCTTGTTGGCTTTTCATCATTCTCTCCTGCATTAGGTTATTCATAGCCTCCATCTCATCTCTAGTAATGTAGATCGAAGCTTGTCCTTCTCCAGCACCAGAGGATGCCTCTTGACTTCCTGCCTGTTGGCTCCTCTCAGTTCTTTGTCTAGTTTGTCGAGTCATTGTAGAGTCAGATCTGAATCCTTAAAATTCCAAATCTAAATTTTGAATTTGGTGTAGCGGGTGCTAGTTCTTCTCAGTGGAAGCACCAAAGTGTTTGCACCAAAAATGGTCACAAACCCCAAGTGTAGTGAAAGCACCAGCGTATGAATACGAATCAACAGTATTCACACACAAATCACAGATCTAAGCAAGTAACAATCAGCAATCAAGAAATAATGAACAGTGACACACAATTTATAGTGGTTCGGCTATCTCCGGCCTACGTCCACTTCAAGGTTTTTATGATTTTATTGCTCGATGCTTGAAGATTACAATTTCGTATGTTGTATTACAGCTAATTTGCTGAACTAAGTCTGAATCTAAAGCAGCAATGGTGATCTGGAGTAAATCTGGTAGAATCTGGGCGCTCTTTAGCTCTCAAAATTGTCCGACCCCTTTTCTGAATGACCAGGGGCTCTATTTATAGGTGTAGGAGGCTGATATTTCGCCTAAAATGAGGGAAGACCAGTTTTGGCACGTGAGGAGGCCCACATGGCCGAAATCTGGAGTCCCGGGCCCACTTTGGGATCGATTCGACCCTTGGTTCGAATCGATCAAGAAATTGTCCAATCAAGCTGAAATTTGGTGTGAACATTCTTCATCATGTGTTGAAGCTTCTGTGAAAATTTCATAGCATTTGGATGTGTAGATCTCAAGTTATGATCGATTCAAGGTTGCATTTCTGGTTGACTAGCCTGGTTCGAATCGATCTAGTTCGAATCGATTCGTTCGAATCGATCTAGCGCGCGCTTCTGGGATGACGTGGAGCGCTTCCTTCGAGTCGATCCTCCTTTTTCTCCGAGTTTTACTGAGTCGTGGCCGGGGTTTTAGCTATGTAGACGTGGTGGATTCGAGGTGATCGATTCGAAGACATGCCTCCTTCGAATCGATCTGGGTAACCTTCAGTCGATTGATACGAAGACCCCACTGTTTGAAGGGATTCGAAGGTGGGAACGTTCCAATGGATTCGGGCTATTGGATTCGAACAAAGGCTTGCTCAATCGAGTCGAAGCAAGGCGTATTCTGATGGGTTCGAAGCAAGGCTCGTCGTGATCGATTCGAGGCAAAGGCTTGATCGATGGATTCAAAGCTACGGTCCTTTTCATGGATTCGAACTATGTTCTCATGGATGGATTCGAACCAACGATGTCTTAAGTCGATTCGAACTTAAGCCCTGCCGATGAATATAAAGTAAATTGAGTCGAACCAGGTGGAGTCGAAACTGATGGATTCGACTCATATGGGTGCGAACCCGAGGTTATGTTCTCCACTTGCTCCGATGATATCTTGAGCGTGCAACCTCGGATTGACTTGATATTTGGAACGTTGACTTTCACGGCTCTGCTTGACGTGTCTTGTCAATTGTAGCCCGATCCGGACTCGGACAAAATTCATCGATATCCGTGGTGAACCTGCGATGCACAATCGATGTTCATGACTAATAATCATTGATTTTCAGTTAATCTTTGGGTATCTCGACTTTGCCAAAAGTTGGGATAACATATATGAAAAGCATGGACTAAACTGTAAAAGACACACAGATTTATAGTGGTTCGACCAGAATGTGCCTACGTCCACTTTATATGTTATTCTCCTTTAATGTTCAGATTACAATTACAAAGCTTTGTTACAAGTATATGAAAGTTATTTGAAAGTTCTATCCGTGCTTGAGCTCTCAAACTTGTTCGCCATTGTTGTACCCCTACCCCTCTATTTATAGAGTGAGGCAGGGGGTAGGGGTCTTGGATGTATATAGCTGCTGGTGGGCTTGGGCTGATGTAATCTGGCCTGACAAGGTTGGTTCGGCAACGCCTTGGTTCAGAGATGGCTGGAGTGGCTTTGGTTCGGTGGTGGTTTGGTTCGGTTGTGAGTGGAGTTGGTCCGGTGGTGGTTGGTTGTGAATTGGTTCGACAGTGCTTAGGAAGTGGGTTGGTTCGGCAGTGCTTGGGAAGTGGGTTGGTTCAGCAGTGCTTGGGAAGTGGGTTGGTTCGGTTGTGAGTGGAGTTGGTCCGGTGGTGGTTGGTTGTGAATTGGTTCGGCAGTGCTTGGGAAGTGGGTTGGTTCGGCAGTGCGTGGTTCGGTGGTGCCTTCTTCCCTTTGGTTCGGTGGTGGTGGAAACACACCCAACAGCAGGTAGTTTGCTATTTATAAAGAAATCGTCTAGCAGAATCAAGAGTGTAAGAAATGAAGTCCAGATCCAAGCCCAAGTACCCAGAAGTGAGCTTCGGGGCCCATACTCTAATAAAAACCAATCGGTACTGAGAGGTTCCTCTCAGTACCGTTAGGTTTTTGTAAGTGGGAGTTTTCCCTCTTCCTCTATTTTGCTTTCTATCTCTGATCCGTTGTGTTTCAGACACTTTTCCTCGAAGATTGAGTCGTTTTTTATAGTCGTAGATATTGTTTGTTCATCTCTGGTTTCTTTGCTTTCTTTCCCAAAATCCTTAGTGTTGCTCGTCTATTCTTTGAAAAATGCATTCCATGGCAGTCACTCGAGGTAATGCTTCAAGTACAAGTGGTTTTGGAGGTCCATTGTGGAGTAAAAACTTCTCAGTACCGAGTGGTTCACTTTGCTCCAATCCCTTTCCAATCTCCTGAATTACTCCATATCATCACTATTTTAATGTTTTCAAAGTCCTTGGGTCATTTCTTCATTGTTTGTTCATTCAATTCGCTCATTTAAGTCTGTTCGAAGACTGTGGAAAATTTGGTTATAACACTTGCCTCGCAATGTATTTCTTATGAATGTATGGTGTGCTTTGCTTAAGAATAAGTTTCTGCAGTAGTCGACTTCTGGCGATCAGGCTTTCCAACTATCCATCGATTCAAGTTATGGTGAATCATCCGATTCCTTCGGATTCTCCTACAAATCCATGGCCATTCTTGACCATCATAGCTAAGGACTCCAGTCCTTTGTTAAGTGTTAGTCATAAATCACAATCGGTCCATTTTCATCTGCAGTTATCATATTGGATATCAAAATCGTTTTGTGTTCATCAAAGATTTATCTATTTTAGTCTGATTACAAGGTGCTCAAATCCTAGGGTCAAGTCAAATCCATTCTAAGGCCCGATCTCTTTGGATCGTTTAACATCCATTCTAGGATTTAATCTCTTTGGATCGTTTATCATCTAATTTAGGCTTCGATCTTTCCGGATCGTTTAACGCCCAATCTAGGATTCGATCTCTCCGGATCATTTTTCATCCAATCTAAGATTCGATCTCTCCAGATCATTTGTCATCCAATCTAAGGTTTGATCTCTCTGAATCCTTGTTGAGTTAAATTCGCTTGCTCTCCAGGAAGGTGACCCAACGTCCAAGCAAGCCCATCCGCTTACTCTCTAGTAAGGTGATTTACTTTCCTATACAAGTCCATCCATTCCCTCTCTAGCAAGGGAACTTGCACCTTATGGTCATTGCCCCGTCTCTCAAGACGAGACTACCATGATCAATATCAGTCATCACATTCTAGTGGTTTTCAAAATCAAACATTCAAATCAAAGCAATCAAGAAAACCTCCTAAGCATTCATCTCAGATATCAACTCAGAGCGTTCCTATAGACCAATCGAGGTCTCATACATGTGTAAGCGGCCTGAGGTTATTATAGTCTTATTAATTCAAAACGGAAAGTAAAATGTGGGAAAAGAACCTGACTCTTGTCTATGTCGATTATGGGATTACCAATCTCGACCCAAATCCTTGGTTATGTCTTGATGCATTTACCCCAGATGGTGGTTGCTCAAGCTACACCATTACAGTTTGGTTCCTTATGTACTGTTGTAGCTAGTTACTCCAAACCAGCTCTTGTATCAGATCACGAAGGTATCAAGACTTGTTTGTTTCATGTCCTCTAGCTCATGGAACAGGAAAAACATTCCAGACCTTCTCTCCCGATCCGTGGGTTCCCTTTTAGCTGGCCTCCGATAGGGGACTTGCCCCTTAGTTTCTAGGTATATCCTCTTTAGGGTTTTGGTTTTATCAGTCTAGGAAGAGAACTTCGATTCCTTCCTTTTCCATTTCGGTCCTCCGAAGTCATCATCAGCTTTTCACTTCTCTTTTTCTTTACCATATCCCAGTCCAGACTGTCCTCCGTCATCCACATCATTAACATCAACATTATTAACCTCAGCATCCTCTTGATGTAGATATCACTCAGCTTCATGATAAAAGTCCACAAGATTCATCAGCGTATCCCTTTCCAACGCAATTTTGAAGTCGGTCTTACTTGCGAATCAAGACACTACCGCCATCAGGACTATTAATGAACCCGACTTATCGACTGTGGCGTCTGCCGCGTTAAATCTTGTTAGATAACTTCTCAAGGTTTCTCCAACCTTTGCTTTACACTTGAAAGTGTCATCATATTCTTTTGTCGAGAGATATAAACTATAAATTGTCTGAAGAGTTGTCTACCAATCCGGCCTATATGGTTATGGACCCATTTTCTAATTGCCTGAACCACACGGCAGCTAGCTCCATCAAGCATAATAGGAAGCACCGCCCTATTAGCTCTTTCGACGCACCCAACACCTCTATATGTTGGATGTATCTCATCAGATGAACGGTCAGATATGTCCTTCCGTTATATAGTTCCAACGTTAGTAGCTTAAAATCAGGAGTATTCTTTGCGTACCAGATGTTAGGAGTGAATGGATTCCTGTTCACATCCTCCAATCTTTGGTCTGGAAGTCCACCTCTCACTATCCTTCTGATCATCTCAACGATCCGATCATTATCGTATAATGGTAGTCTTCATTCCATAGCTATGTTTTGCCTCCGCTCCTCTGAGGAAACTCCATTACATATTCCTCTGTTTCACGTTCACATTCTGATCCACACCTCTAGCTTCATTCTACCCTCTATTCCTGAAACACCCCACACCCCTTAGTATTCCAAAAAGGGCACACCAAACGATGTGGTGCTCTATAGGTATAGCTAAAGCATCACAAAGGCTAAGATTCACAAGACAATTAAGTAAAAGCAGCGGAATACATTTAAGTAGTAACTCATTATTCAGAATTAACTTCATAAAATAAGTCATAAAAGTAGAATATGTCTCAAAAACCAAATATTCATGTCTTATGAAAAATACATCTCAGTATCAGAATCAGAGTACAAAAATAATAACAATCACCCTTCTCATAAGTGCTAGTACATCAAAAGCCAAATGAAAAGAAAAATGAAAAGAAGAAGAATAATACTGAAATGAGAAAACTCCGGGAATGAATCTCCAAGCAACCCAAATCAACTAAACTCTACTGGCCTATGGGGGAAAAGGGGGAAATAGAGGAGTGGGTCAGACTATCAGTCTAGTGAGTGAAAGTAATTACTAGCATTTCTAAGCAAGATAAAGATAATAGACTAAGCAATAGTTCTTGCATGAAAGGAAAATACAGAAAATAAAACTCAAATAAAATACTGTTTCTGATTCTGTTTGACTGTTTGCTTTGATTGTTTGATTTTGCACTTGTCTTAAACTGTTGTGATCAGGCTGAAATCCTAATCCTATCTCAACTGCTATCTTGATTAGGCTGAAATCCTAATTCTACCCTTTGATCGGCCTATTCTATCTCTGTTATGCCATTGTGAACCAATCCTGTTGGTCACAGCAAAAGACACATCTTTCGCGCGTAGGACGCAGTAGCAAATTATTTACCCTAATCGATGTCGTATGTTCGGTCATCGCCTGTACACACTAACTATTGCCACGTATTTGACCTCTTATTTACCCTAATCAGCATAAGCGTACCCAGCCTCACCTAGCTGTTGTGAGACCATCAGTCCTAGACCTGAAAGGGAATGCTGCCCAGCCTCACCTAACTGTTGTGAGACCATCAGTCCTAGTCCTGAAAGGGAATACTACCGGTACTAGTCCAAACAAACAATCTTCTAGTTTTGCGCCCCTTGCCCAAATCCCCATATTTGAGCCTCTATCTATTGGCCACTTATTTGCCCTAATCAGCATAAGCGTGTCCCAGCCTAACCTACCATCGTGAGACCATCAGTCCTAGATCTAAAAGGGAATGCTACCGGTACAGGCCCTACTTCTATGTTTGCTTATTAACTTAATTCAAGATTTAAGTTTTAAAATAAGCCTCTTTTATTATTTTTGCTATATTTGCTTATTAACAAGATCTAAGTTTTAAAATAAGCCTCTTATATTATTTCTTTCTAATTATAACCTGTGTTATAATTGTTCTTGCAGCTATTATTCTTCTATTTTCTCGTTTTAGTTATAACCACTTGTTATAATTATGTCAGCAAATATATTAAATTTGCCTATTTCATTACATCTCTATTTTTATTTCAATTTTTCTCATTTTACATCTGACTTCTGTAAATTTAGTGTTATTCTATTTTAATCCATATTAGCAAATTTTTCTCTTTTAATATTTTATTCGCGTAAAAAGGGATTAAATCTCTATAAAAATAAACTAACATTTACAGGCTAAATTCTAACTTAAAACAGATGTAAATAACTGTAAATAACTTGAAAATAACTGAATAAAATAGCTGAATAAAAATAGAGCGAAAAGAAATTCTGAAATTTACTTAAAAACTTTCTGTAAATAAACTTATATAAAAACTGTCTCAAAATTGTAGAAAAACTACAATATTGAGAACCCTATTATTTTAAATTGCTTACAAATCTAAAATAATTACAAAACAATCACATGTGGTCCTTAGCTCTAGTTCTTGGCCTTCCCGGATCCACTTCAGGGCGTAGAATATTTTTATTAAAAAGATCTTCTCCTTAGAAATTTTTTCTATTTAGGGTTCAGCCTCAGGCAATGAATCCAATTGGGAGAAAATCTTAGTGAGAAAAATAGCTAGGTCTAGCTTATTTATAGTGTGGCTTAGGGATCTCAGGCCATCAGATTTGAAAATTAAATCTGGTGCAACCACGTCATAGGCTCACTAGGAACCGTCGGATGTAGCTAAGAACGCATGAGATTGCTCAAAAATCAAGTTTTAACGTCATCGCTTGTACTTGGACGATTCTTCATCCAGTGACAAAGGCGGGTCGACCCAACCTATAGGCGGGTTTACCTATGGGTCGACCTATGTATATTGAGGGTCGACCTACAGGTCGACCTGACCAAAACAAGGGTCGACCTAGGCCCTTGTTATATATATATATATATATATCATTTTCTTTTGATTTCTTATTTCTTTCGTAACTTCTTCATACTAGCTCGGATTTCGACAAGTTATATATGGTAATTGATCAGAAAATTACCACGGACCCAATGGTGTAACTTTTGTGGCTTGGTTCCGACATTTTCGCAAACTTATTTTATTGTTTAGTTAATTCGTTAATTATTATAGCTCAAATTTTGGGTTGTCACAATTCCTACGGTGAAGCTCTGGCACATACTCCTTTGTTTGTTGCACGTTCAATGTTTGACTTACATTTCTGGCTCCAGCATTGTTTGCTCCCATGGAACAGCTTGTCCTTAGTTCATATCAACATTGCCCTCGAGTAATTTCCTCTCGGTATTAGCTCGATTTCGGTTGGTACCAACTGGTTTGGCTTGTGGGGGCGTTACTCCAGCTTGTTATGCTCCAAATCCAGGTGCTCCTACATTAATTCCATCTACTCTGGTGGTTCTTTGATCCATCCTTCTATAGAATCCATCTAGCATCTCCTGTTGTTGAGCCATTATTCCATCTTGAATCTCTTTCATCATTCTCTCCATCTCCTCTTTGGTCATGTATATGAATTTATTGGAATTTGAGGACACCTCTTGGTTGCCCTCATGCTGTGGTTGACTCCTTCCAATCATAGATCTAGTGTTAGACCTCTTCATCTCTTCCAAACTTCAGATCCAAGCTTTAGGTTGTCAAATCTATCTCTCACTCAATGAAAGAACCAAAATATTTGCACCAAAAATGGCACAAACACCCCAGAATCTATTGAAAGCACATGATCTAATATAATAAATATAAAAGCAATAGAAAAGACAATTTTTGTTGTGGTTCGGCAAATACTCCAGCCTATGTCCACTTTAATCCTTGTTGTTGATTGATTCTCTTTGGAATATAATGATTATAACTCAAATCCGACCATAATTTAGTAGATCTTGGATTTGAGAGTGTTTAGAATATTTGGAGAAGAAGAAGATAGAAGGGAAATCAAGTGGTGAAAAGTCCAAAAGAAGAAGTCCGCTCCAATGTTGTAGGTAGCTTGCTATTTATAGGGAATCGTCTAGCGGAACCGAAGGCCCTTGAGATATGAAGTTCAGATCTAAGTCCAAGTATCCAAAAGTGAGCTTGGGGGCCCATACTCCAATAAAAGCTAGTCGGTATCTAGCGGTTCTTCTCGGTATCGACAGGTGTTTGTAAGTAGGAGTTTCCCCCCTTTCTCTATTTTAATTCCTATCTCTGTTATGTTGTGTTCTAGACCCTTTTCCTCAAAAATTAAGTCGTTTTTGATAGTTGCTGATATTTCTTTATTCGTCTCTACTTTCTTTGGTTTCTTCCACAAAATGCTTAGAGTTTCTCGTCTGTTCTTTGAGAAAAGCATTCCATGGCAATCAACTGAGGTAATGCTTCAAGTACAAGTGGCTTCGAAGGTCCATAGTGGAGTAAAAACATCTCGGTACTGAGTGGTTCCTCTCAATACCGAGTGGTCCACTTTGCTCCAATTCCTTTGTAATCTCCTAAGTAACTTCATATCATCATTATTTTGATGTTTCCAAAGTCCTTGGGTCATTTCTTTATCGTTTGCTGTCCAATCTACTTGTTTAAGTCCGTTCGAAGACTGTGGAAAATTTGGTTATAACAATTCTGAATTGTATTAGATAAATTAAAACAGTGGGATTCCAAATTTAATCTTCTTTAGATAGAAGGAACCAGTGAAAGTATGGTTTTTAAAATATGTCTGAGAAAATGTGGTTGGTGGGCTATGAACTTGATGGAGTGCATATCAAATGAATGATGCTTAAGAATTGGGCAAATTAAGGAGAGCGAAATATTTTAATTTTAAAATTATGAGAATTCAAAAAATATTGAGAGGGATCCACTAATAAGATATATAATATAAGATATTGAAATAATCATATGCCCGTAAGAAATGGTGAATGAAGCTCAGGTTCTTATTCAACGTTTTAAATTTTTTCCATGGTCCATGGCAAGGCAGTTTGAGAAATGGGCAATTCAAGTAAATTTGTGCATTATATTTATCTACTACAACTATAGTTTTTTGTTTTTCGCGTGCTCTCTTCATTTACTATTGTCTTTTTGATTATTATTATTTAGGTAACATTAAATTACTAGTGATATCTGCATTTTTGAAAGGAATTTTTTTTCAGTTTGTCCCAATTATGCGAGCTTATCATGCAAATTTACAACTTTTGAAATTAATTTCAGAAATATTCCACTTTTGCCCAGCTCAATGCCCTACGAACAAAACAATGCAGGTAACATTTCAATTATCGTTTGTATACACACACATGCATACATATACATACACACACATATACATACAAACATACATATATAAAGACACACATACAGATATATATATGTATGTATGTGTGTATATATATTTTTACTGGCGCAATCTCAAATAGCGTTTCTTTCATTATTACAGGCACCATTTGAGATTATGCTTGTTAAAATTTTCCATATTATATCATGAATGTGACTTTTTTAAAGTCACCAATATTCCAGACATTTTTACTTGGGTGGCATTTGAAAATGTGCTTGCTCTACCTGTTGTACAAAACAACACTATTCTTCTCTCTCTCTTTCCCTTCATCTCTACTTAACCTAACTTCAAACCAAAAAAACCCAAAACCCTCACCACTCTTCTTTTCCACAATTCCATTTCTTTTTTCACCTACATCAGTTTTGATACATTTGCTTCACTACCTAAGGTAATTCTTAATAGTTACATTTTATTTTCACATTTTGTTTATTTATTGTAAAAATCTGTACTTTTTCTACAGTTTCTACGAATAATTGAGAAATTGATGATGACACATTGGTTATATTTTATAATAATTTAGAGGTTGGTTGTAATGTTAATGTTGATAATATTAAATTTGTACCCGAAACACAATTATCACAACATTCCCATAATTATGATGTTATAACGGAAACTGAATTGAATATTGAGGCAATTGAGTATAGGCTAGGGAAAAGTTTACGATGATATAGAATTAGTTGTTCATATACTCGACGAAGAAGGTCGTGGTAATATATGACACGTTAATCAAGAAGAGTCTTGTGTCGATAGGTCGACGAAGCAGAAGAAAAAATTAGCTATTGGAGAGCACCCCCCTCTAAAATAATGTCGTTGTGGAGTTACCTGTGATGTAATTGTGGGCAAAAATGCAAGTCGTCGGTTCTATGGATGTCAGCGTTGTATGGAATAGAGCAGTGCCTAAAGTTTACGACTACTGTAATTTCTTCTAGTAGATAGATCCCCCAATGTGTCTTGGGGACTTGAATATACTCTTGAGTTGCGGACTGAAGTGTTACGATTAGAAAATTATAATCTTTGATAACTGAAGAACAATTCTTACTTGTAGTCGAAAGTCATCGAAGAAGCACCTTTTGATCATGCTGCTAGGTATTTAGATAAGTAATTGACATTGTTTCTTTTTAAATTTAATGTTTATCTAGTGATGTTGTTTCATGTTGATCTTTATTGTTGTACGAACTAGCTTCGGTCTATTGTTGATTGTTCGCTTTATTGCATTTGTACTGCTAAAGTTATGTTGTAATTCTTCGATATAATTGATTAGGAATGTGAATGTTAATTTGAATGTTGTTTGAGTATGTTATCATATTTTGTTACAATGTGAATTTGAATGATGTGTTTTTATGGTGTTGTATTTTGTAAATACACAGGTGCATTCACAGAAGTCATCAACATGCACAATTGCTGCATACTGACGCTATTTCAAATTACGTTCCATCGACTTTTACTGCTGTAAAACAACACAACAACCCCTCTTCTCTTTACTTTACCTATTCCAACAACACAACCCAAAATTAAAAAAACCCCATTTACCAAAATCCAATTCCCCATTACATTTTTGTTGATTTTGTCTTCAATTTGAAGGATGGCTTGCTCTTCATCATACGAAGCTCTTACCGATTTCATTTCTATTCTTCATCTCCATTATTTTAAAATTAGGAATTCTATAAAATTTGTCAAATTTATTGTTTTTAACTTGGTTAACTTGATGTATGACATTGAAATTGATAAATTTGTTGTTTTTAACTTGTTTAACTAGATGTAAGACAATAAATTTAAATTCGAAATAGATTTTGTGATCAACTAGTTGTTGAATTTTTTATAGATTACTCCAAGATGCTACCCAGACCAATTAATGGTATTTTGTTGTACTTGCAAGAAAGCCACTATAGGAATAACCCTGAGTGGATGGAGGTAATACATTTCCATATTGAATGGAAATATAAAGCTATGTTGCTTATAGTAGTGCTTATATTGTGATGTTATTTTTTAGAGCACACCACTCCAGATGGGACCATTGGCCACTCCTCATCATTGAACAAAGTCATCCTTTAATCCCTGCATGTTAAAGCTTATAGATCGAGCTGGATTTTCAGTTACCTTGAAGCTACGGTACTGTACACTTAATTGGATCATCATCTTATTATTGCTCTTGTAGATAGATGAAGATAGAGAAATTTTCATTCCACCTTCCAATAAGTGAGATGACTATTACATTGGCTGACGTGGCTATTTTGTTTGGCCTACCCATAGACCGTGCTTCATTGATTAACATTGAGCCGACGGATTACATATGTTATCCCGCCTTTTGGCAAGGCCAGGACACCAAGGAACCGACTAGAGAACAAGGGTAGCTCGCCATGGATATCACTGAATTTTGTCCGAGTCCAGAATGAGCTACAATTGATAGGACATGACAAGAAAGATCATAGAGATCAGCGCCTCAAATTTCAAGCCAATCCGGACTCGTACGCTCAAGTTATGATCGAGTCAAATTGAAGGGAAAAACCCATTTTCGTATCCATCACCATGTGTGATTTCGTGTCCATCTCCAGGCTCTAGTTCGAATCCATCATTTTGGTATCGATCAACTTCGAATCCATCGGCAGATCGCCTACTTCATATCGGCCAACTCCCATGAGTTCGTATCGACCAGGAATGGCTTAGTTCGAATCCATCGAGTTCGTATCGATGGACCTCATTTCCCTCATCAGATGAAGCACTTTGTATCCATCAGCTAGTGTCTGCCTCGTATCCATGAGAGAAAGGGTTGTTCGTATCCATCAGTCAACGTCTACTTCGTATCCATCAGTTCATGTTTACTTCGTATCCATCAGTCCATGTCCACTTCGTATCCACTAGAGAGCCTTGCTTCGAACCCGTGACCCATGACTTGTTCACATCCAACAGGTCAATCAACTAGGATGACGTGTCGTCCATCGAAGTAAATAGGGCGAAATATATGGAGTCGAAACGGTCAATGCGGAGTGAAGGCCGGATCGAAGCGAAGCGCGCGCGCCACATCATCTCGAGAACACACGCAGTCATCGACACGAAGGGATGAAGTCGAAATCGTGGAGACGAGACAGACAGCCTTCGAGAAATCTCACTTCGTATCGACCATATCTCGTGATCTACTGATCCAAATCCAATGAAATTTTCAGGGAAGCTTGCATGCACACTGAAGGATGTCCATACCAAATTTCAGCTCAATTGGACATCATCTTGATCGATACGAAATGGATTCGTATCGATCGCAGATCGAGGCGAAAATTTCTGGAAACGGTCGCGTGGGCCCCCTCACGTGCCAGACCAAGTCTCCCGAAGTTTAGGCGAGATCTGAGCCTCCTACGCCTATAAATAGAGCCCCAGAATCAACAGAAAAAGGATCTTTTTCTCGGAAGCGTCCAGACTCTGCCGGATTGAGATTTGCATCCTACTTTTGCTGTCAATTTCGAATTCTAATCTGTAATCCGCTGTTCATTGCTGTAACCGCTTGTAATCATTGAAAGAGAATCAATAAAATCATCAAAACTTCATAGTGGACGTAGGCCATACGCCGAACCACTCTAAATTGCTTGTCTGTGCATTTTACATTTCTGCTTGTTGGAGTTTTTGTTAGATAACCTCTGTTTTACATTTATAATCTTCATTTTATCTCTTAAAATAACTCCCGAAGAGTGTTGTGCCCATTTTTGGTACAAACACTTTGGTGCTTTCACTGAGAAAACCAGTTTTTTCCCTGCTCTTTGGATCTGCCATCGATACCGGATTGCACAAACCCAAGAGGAAGATCCAGATATCCAGTCTGGATCCTTCCATTCTATTCAGATTTGCTCAAAATCTAGGAGAGGACTCCGCCACCAAGAATGGTCAGCACAAGAACTGGCGCTACCGCTACAGAGCAAGAAGGCCGGGATAGGCAGAATCCCACACAACAGCCTTCTTCTAATCAAGACAATACCGCTCACTCGGATTCGACGGGGCTAGTCACCCGACAGGAGTTTCAAGTATTGCTCCAGGAGCTGACCCAAAGCCGTCAGCAGTTGGCGGAATAGTTGCACGCCAATATCGAGCTGACCAACCAGCTAAACCGCCGGGGCCACAGAAGGTCCAGGAGAGATGATGCCTCCAGAGCATCTATAGAAAGCTCAGCTTCGTCTGACTATCACCACCGGACTACCCGTCCTCGGTTAGAGGGAAGTCGCGCTGAAGCTGCTGAATATCAACCCGCCTTAACTGTTGGGCAACTGAGGGTAGGACCATCGACCAGCTTCCAAACGGGGCCCTCGACACGAGGAGGCACTGCCCCACAGTACACCACGGATAACCGCGCCACAACCGCCGCAGCAGAAACAAGGGTTGATACCCGAAATCAATCAGAGCCAATCAATCAACAGCGTGGACATACTCCTGAACCATATGTCCCAGAAGACGCTGAGCCAAGGAGGCGAGATACGGATCGTCGACAGCGCCCGATCCAGACTCGCACCGTGGAACCCGACCACGCCTTAGCTCATCATACTCAGAATCTGCCAGTGTCAGATATATCAACCATGATACGTCAGATGATCCGCGAGAGTCAAGGGCTCACTAATGATGATTGGGGGATTTCTCGTAGTCATACCCCATTTACAGACGAAGTGTTACACGCTGAACCCCCTAGGCGATTCAGAATGCCAACTCTCCCGATGTATAAAGGAAATAGTGACCCCAACCAGCATATTTTGAAATATGAATGGTCGATGAGCGCTGCAAGGGCTGACGATGCAGTGAAGTGTCGAAGCTTCCCCATCTCTCTGGGGGGAATCGCGACAATGTGGTTCACCCGCCTACCACCTAGATCAATTTCTTCGTTCGATCAATTGGCCAAGAGGTTTGTAGAACAATTCCGTATGCATGTTGCCAGGCCAAAAGACGTTAATACCCTGTCCAGCGTCACTCAAGCTCATGGAGAAACGCTCAGGCGTTACCTGGAGAGATTCCACGCAGCATGCGTTGAGATCACCAATCCTAACGATAATTCAATCTTGATGGCTCTGACCAAGGGGATTGATCCTGATTCAGAATTCGGGAACTGGCTAGCTGGAAAACCGCCCGCATCGTTGGACCGTTTTTACTCCAAGGCCGCTCAATTCTTGCGGCAAGAGGACGCAAAACAGTCTAGGAAGCAGGACGATGCGAGGCCCAGCATTGAAGGAATACAGAGCAATGTAGCAGTTAAACAGTCCGGTGAGAGTTCCGGGAAAGTTCAACTGAATATACAAAACAAGCAAACCCAGCAGAGAGGAAACAATGGCCAGAATAAGAAGAGAGATGAGAACCGAGGTCCACGACGTAGGGCTCAGATGTTTGACAGTTATACACCGTTAAACACGTCATTGGAAAACGTATACTTACAGACTTGTAACACTGTACAGTATAAGAAACCTGCTCCGAAGCCCTCATCGGAGAGGCAGGTTCAGACATGGAAATTATGTAGGTTCCATGAAAGCTATGGACACAATACCAATGAGTGTCGGCACTTACAGGACCTCATCGAGAAGTTGATTAGAGAGAGGAAGCTAGATCAGTTTGTACGGGCGCCGTAGTCTGGCGGAGCGGGCCCTTCAAATCAAAATCGTTCACAAAATCCGGAAAAGGGAGGAGGAACCCGCCCGTGCGGGCGGGAGATTAGTTATCAACACAATAAGTGGTGGTCCCCATCCGACAGACAGAAGCTGGGGAAATGGAGTCGTATGCTAGTTCTATCAGGCATGCGGACTTCGAATGTTGTAGTAATTGCGAAGACGGAACCCCGGCAAAACAATAAAAGATAATATATGATGATATCGTGTTCAGGAGCCGAGACGCCGATAAGGTCGAAGCCCCTACTATCGACCCACTAGTCATATCTGCCCAGGTAGGTCCCGCTTGGATGAAGAGGATCCTGGTTGACAGTGGAAGCTCTGTGAATATCTTGCTTAAACGGGCTTACGACTTAATGAAGATGGAGACAAAGGATTTGAAACCCTGTTTATCCAGAATCCACGGTTTCAACGGAAGTGCCACGATACCCATCGGAATAACTGAACTCCCAGTTGAGTTAGGCGTTGGAGAACGCCGGAGGGTCCGAATGTTGCAGTTTGTTGTGCTAGAAATTGATTCGACATATAATGCGTTTCTGGGTCGACCAGCCCTAGCTGAGTTCAGGGCGGCCATCGCCCCATGGTGTCTGACTTTGAAGTTTCCCACTAATCATGGGATTGGAGTTGTTCAAGGAGATCAGGCCACAGGAAGGGCCTGTTATGTTGCTGAGCTGCGCGGGGCGCAGCGTAAAGAGAAGGGAAAGGGCGTGGAGGAATCTCTCTGCGTCCGCTCTATTGATAATTGATAATTGATGCCTGGGTCTCGGCCCGGGCACCACGACCAGTTCCTGAAAGACCTGGACCCTAGGGACAACGAGGATAAAGACGAATCTATGGAGAGTCAAGCCTCTCCAGCCGAACTGACTGTGGACGTCCCAATCAGTGAGGATGATGATTCAAAGATGCTGAAAGTTGGGTCTCAACTGAACGAGCAGACACAGCAGGAATTGGTCGAATTCCTTCGGGCGAACCTCGACGTCTTCGCCTGGACACACTCTGACATGTGCGGAATCTCGCCGAGCATTGCAAGTCACTCCCTGAATATAGATCCACGACATGTCCCAGTAAAGCAGAAAAGGCGCGGTATGGATCCAGAGAGATCTGCCGCCCTTAAGGAGGAAGTTGATAAACTACAATCAAACGGGTTCATTCGAGATGCCTTGTACCCAGAATGGGTATCAAACCCTGTACTGGTTCGGAAACCAAACGGAAAATGGAGAACCTGCGTTGATTACTCTGACCTAAACAAGGCCTGTCCAAAAGATAGCTTCCCACTTCCACGAATCGATCAACTCGTAGATTCAACGGCCGGACAAGAGCTACTATCCTTTATGGATGCTTATTCCGGCTACAACCAAATACCCATGCATTTACCTGATCAGGAACATACCAGCTTCGTGACCGACCTGGGACTCTATTGTTACAAAGTCATGTCGTTTGGTCTAAAGAACACTGGAGAAACATACCAACGCTTAGTCAACCAGATGTTCGCCGATCAGATCGAGAAGACCATGGAGGTTTACGTGGATGACATGCTGGTGAAGTCCCGATTCTCCACAGACCACGTCAGAGATTTGAATTCAATGTTCAGCATCCTCCGGGAATATGGAATGAAGCTCAACCCGCTCAAGTGTCACTTCGGCGTCGCTTCCGGAAAATTCCTTGGGTTCATCGTCAACGCTCGGGGGATAGAAGCGAATCCTGAGAAAATCTGGGCTATAAGAAATTTGCAAACCCCTAGAACCATAAAGCAAGTCCAGAGTCTCAACGGAAAGGTCGCAGCATTGAGCAGGTTCATTTCAAAGTCCACCGATAAATGCATTCCTTTCTTCGACCTGATCCGGAAGGGAAAACGAAACTTTGAATGGACCACGGAGTGTGAAGGCGCGTTCCGATCACTAGTTCAACATCTCTCCACACCTCCGATCTTGTCAAAACCAATTGACCACAAGCAACTATATCTCTACCTGGCAGTATCAGAACATGCGATTAGTGCTGCCCTAGTTAGGGAAGAAGACAAAGTGCAAAACCCGGTCTACTATGTTAGTAAGCGGCTAACAGGAGCTGAAAGAAATTATCCGAGACTGGAGAAACTGGCCTATTGCTTGGTCATTGCCTCAAGAAAGCTCCGCCCTTACTTCCAAGCTCATCCGCTTACTGTGTACACCGACCGGCCGTTACGACAGGTCCTCACACGGCCTGAGACGTCCGGTAGGTTACTCAAGTGGAACATTGAGCCAAGCCAATTTGATATCGCATACGCTCCGCGGAGAGCCATTCAAGGACAAGTCCTGGCAGATTTCATAGCTGAATTCACCGTTCCAGAAAACTTGCCCGAGACCAGTGAATCCCCTGAATACATCTGGAAGCTGTATACTGACGGTGCGTCAAATGGCCGGTGTTCGGGCGCTGGGGTTGTACTTGAGACTCCCGAGGGCCGATCCATATGTTATGATTTGAAGTTCAACTTTCGTGCAACTAACAATGAAGCTGAATATGAGGCCCTCCTAACCGGCCTAAAACTTGCCAGAGACTTGAGGATTATCGCGGTGGAAATTTATTGCGATTCACAGTTAGTGGTATGTCAAGTACGAGGAGAATATCAGGCAAGAGACCGAAGACTGGCTGCTTACCTGGCCCGAGTTCAGGAAATACTAAACCAGTTTGATTATTATGCCATCTATTATGTGCCTCGGGAGCACAATCAGAAAGCTGATTCACTGGCAAAGTTAGCCAGCGCAGGTGAAGCGCAGCAAATGGGACTTGTCCCTGTTGAAACTTTGGCCTCCCCGAGCATCGATCGGATAGAAATGAACTCTGTATATGAAACCGCTCCCAGTAGAGAATCTTGGATGACTCCGTATCGGAATTACATTGAGAATGGGACGTTGCATGAACCTAGAAATGAGAAGAGACAAGTCCAGCGGAAAGCTTCGCGGTTCGTCATCCAAAACGGCGTCATGTACAGGAGAGGTTATTCCGTTCCTCTCCTCAGATGTATCGCCCACGAGGAAATCAAACGAGTGTTACATGACGTACACGAAGGAGAGTGTGTCGATCATACCGGAGGACAAGCTCGCGCTAAGAAGATACTCCGATATGGGTACTACTGGCCTATAGTGAACCGAGATGCGGCGAACTATGCCCGGAAGTGCGATAAATGCCAGATACATGCCCGAATTCCAAGAGCTCCGCCTACTGAAATAACCCAAATGGTCAGTCCCTGGCCATTCGCAATGTGGGGCATCGATATCATCGGCGCTTTACCTTTGGCAAAAGGCGGTGCGAAGTACGCCATCGTTGCCGTTGACTACTTCACAAAGTGGGCTGAGGCTGAAGCCCTTGCAACCATTACGACAAAGAAAGTGATAAACTTCGTGGTTCGTAACATCATCTGTCGATTTGGACTCCCGCATACCATCATCACTGATAACGGAGCCCAATTCGAGAGTGCGGAATTCAAAAATTTCTGTCAACGGTTTCATATCCACAAAAAGTTCTCGGCTGTCGCACACCCCCAAGCGAATGGGCAGGTTGAAGCTGTCAATAAAGTTATAAAATCAATCCTCAAGAAACGGTTGGAAAAGGCTGGGGGCAAGTGGGTCGACGAACTTCCTATGGCGTTATGGGCCTATCGAACGACTCACAAAACCGCGACCGGGCACACTCCGTTTTCCCTATCTTGTGGCTCAGAGGCTGTTATTCCGGTCGAAACGGAAGTGTTTTCTCATCGCGTGACTTACTATGATCCAAAAACGAACGCTATACTTCTGGCCGAATCTTTGGATCTATTGGATGAAAAACGAGAAGAGGCTGATCTGAGAGCAGCCGCACATCGAAGTCGGGTCGCCCGACTATACAACACCAAAGTTCGACCTCGAACCTTTGAACTCGGAGACCTCGTGCTCAAGAGAGTCTACCCCGTTCCTTCACACATGAACCCGAACTGGGGAGGGCCGTATGTGATTACACGAAGACTCGAAGATGGCACGTTCAAGCTGTCGACCGTTGACGGTCTCGATTTGCCGAGGACTTGGAACAGTGAAAGTCTCTGTCGCTATTACATATGATCGACTTTATTTATTTCATTCTATTTAGCAATTTGTTTCTGCATTTCGAAATTTGAATCTTGTAATAAGGCAACTGACTTTGCCGCATTTTCTTATTTCAGCAATAAAATGCCACTTCTTCGAGCCAGAGCTGTGATTCATTAAATACGATATACGACATCACGATGCACGAAGAGCTAAATCCCATCAAGCTATGGGACTTATTCAAATGGAGAGTGGTTGCGATATGACCGGCCACTCACTAAGTGAAACCCGAGCTCGGAGGCAAGCCATTACACCAATATTGATGGATTTGACACACGACAATCCTGCATTCGACTCCGTATTCCCAGAGTGCGAAGCGGAGTATAAACACTCAACTCCGCGCTCCCAGAGTGCGAGACGGAGTATAAACATTCAACTCCGCGCTCCCAGAGTGCGAAGCGGAGTATAAACATTCGACTCCGCGCTCCCAGAGTGCGAGACGGAGTATCAACATTCGACTCCGCGCTCCCAGAGTGCGAAGCGGAGTATAAACACTCGACTCCGCGCTCCCAGAGTGCGAGACGGAGTATAAACATTCAACTCCGCATTCCCAGAGTGCGAAGCGGAGTATAAACATTCAACTCCGCATTCCCAGAGTGCGAAGCGGAGTATACACATTCGACTTCGTATTCCCAGAGTGCGAAGCGGAGTATAAACATTCGACTCCGTGTTCCCAGAGTGCGAGACGGAGTATAAACATCAACCAACTCCGTGTTCCCGGAGTGCGAAACGGAGTATAAACAACTAACTCCGTGTTCCCAGAGTGCGAAGCGGAGTATAAACGACCAACTCCGTGCTCCCAGAGTGCGAGACGGAGTACAAACATCAGTCAACTCCGTGTTCCCAGAGTGCGAACAACCGCTTACGAGATGACATATATCCCCGGAGTATGGATGAAACGATTCATAAGAGAACAAGTGTGGTTCGACCACTCAGTCCTCGCTTAATGCAATCACAAGCTGATCATCACAACTTAACCCTGGAACTGGGGGCAGAGGCAAATGTTAGTCATTACCCGAAACTATGCGATGCTCGGCTCCGATGCGATCCCCTATCAGAACTCAAGTCCAAGATTTCCATACTTAACAAGTAAAATGAGCTGTTCTTGAAACAATAAGGTAATGCAAGTACACTGGACCAAAGTTCGAACACTGCAATATTCAAGCATAGAAAGGAACATAAGCTGAAACTAGAAGAAATTTTTTTATTTTCAACTAAATCAAAAGCTACGGTTCATACATGAGCCTTTCCAAAATACTCCTACTTGCAGGGGCCGATCCCGCATCTAAACACGGCCTACAAAAGGGAACAAAGAAAAGTGACAAAATCCCTGACTACCAAAAAAGAAAAAGTATGCCTAAAAGGAGTGTCTAATCCTTCTGCTTCCTCAACTTCTTCTTCCTCGAGGAGCTACTGGAACCACCAGTACCCTTTCGCTTGGAACCTTTCTCCTTAGGCAGGCTCCCCTCGGGTGAAGGCATAATGTCGACGTCCTCGTCCGAGCTGGACTCTATGGGAATGCTTCCCACAGGAGGAGTTGGAGGAACAGACTCCGCAGCCGGAGGAGGGACTGGTACATTAGTATCAATAAGCGTGCCCCCAGGAGACACAATCATAAGAGGAGTGGGGCACTGTGTTGATGCTCCGCCATCTACGCTGCCGCCACGCGCCGCGGCCGCCATCTCGGCATTAATCTCGACCAACATCGCCGCTTCCCGTTGTGCTCTGGCCTCGCTATGGGTTGTGATAGTCTGAGTTGAAGTGTCGGAAGTAGACGAGAATCCACCCAGGCCAAACGGCAGGTCCGCAAAAGGATCACTCTGACGGCCGAGGAGCTCGTTTATCATCTGTTCATCGAAAGAAAGTGAGCTCCCCTGCGTTACTCCGACTGGTGCCATTGCCGCGACGGAAGTCGCCTCAGAAATGATGGCTTCTGGCATTTGGCCTGGTTCTTGGGCGGTGAAAGGCGCAGCTGGTGCAACTTCCGTCACTGATCAAAGAAAAAGAACATGTCGTTAATGTACACTTCGACACAGACCCTCCAATCCAAGTATACAAACAGTTAGTTCAAAGTACCTTCCTCGGTTTGGCTCGGGGTCGTCTGAACGACTTCGGAAGGATGCTCCTTAATAAGAGATAGATGCGGTCGGTCTGGGTCATATGCCGGAATAGGCTGAGAGTCGATCATAGGAGTTGGCTCAGATTGAGATGACACGATTATCTCAGAACTCGTAACATGGTGCTCCGCACCAGAGCTTTCTCCGACTTCCTGAGTCTGGGCGCCAAGCCTCTCCTTATTATGGGAAATCATGGAGTCATGGAGAACCTTCTTTTCGTCATCATTGAGAATGCGGTTCTCCAGCTCGAATTCATCAAGGGCTTCATCAGGGTGCCCAGACTTCTCCTCATCAACCAGTAAGTTCCAGGCGTTATAGAGATGCGTGGGGTAATCGTCAAGCCATGTCAAATCTCGGTGCCTTAGCACATTGGCGTTGCACGTGACGAGTAGCTCTTCTACCTCGGCCTCAATCCTGGCCTCCGCCTGCCGTACCTTCTCGTCAACCCCAGCCTCAGCTTCGCGAGCTTGTTGCATAGCCGCTTCTTTCTCCTTTCGGAGCGTCACTGCCTGATCACAGGCCTCCTGCGCAGAGACATTAGCTGCGTCTTTTTCCTTCGCCATCTCGGAGAACTTTGATTTCAGCTCATTAAGCTCCTTAAGAGCGGCATCCCTCTCGGCGGTAATGGTGGTGTTCCTATGACCCATGTCCTCGATGGCGGTATAATGCTCTTGCTTCATCCTGGTCATGGAAGTGTTTACTTCATCAACCTTTTTTAGGGCATCCATTTCAGATTTACGAGAAGACTCAGCCTCCGAGTTGAGCGCTTTTATGATTCGGTTATTGTGACCCAACTCCTTCTCAAGCTTCTCAATGGTGACGCCCCGATCGAATGCCACTTTGGACGCTTTCCTCACGGCCCGTCCCCATTCCCTGTACTGGAAGAAGATATCCGCAACATAATCATGGATAGTGGTTTCAGCAGTTGGCGGAATTCTCCTCAAGTGCGGAGGGAAGACATAACCATCAAAGCAGATGTCCAGAAATTCCTTCCTCATCTGTGCCAATTTAAGCGCTCCTTCACTGGATGCATCAGTCGGGACCGGTGTGGTAGCCGAAGAGGTGGCTATTTCAGTCCTGCGCGGTTGATCGGGCCTCGGAGCTTGAGAAGGTGGCCTAGGCCGTGAAGTTTCAAGAGGACGAACAACTGCTACTGTAGGAGGTGCGGAGGTCCTGGGAGGAGGAGAGCGAGATCGGGATCGGTGAACGTATCCCCTGTCTCTGTCAGACTTTTCCTGACCATAGTGTCCTGAGTCGTAATCCCTCTCACCCTCTCTCCTGCGTGGCTCGTGATAACGGCGCTTGTTGCGCAAACTACCAAGCATAGAACTTTGTCCAGACATCGTACCTGAAAAGCAAACCACGAAAAATCAGTAGCCGTTTGCAATATGTTGTTTACGGTTAGGAAAATGTGTTGTGCCGTGAAGAGTGTGTGAATGTGTAACCCCCCGGACCAACCAGAAGTGTCAATCGCACTGGCAGGAAGAGACTCGCTAACATCGACGATATGTCGCGGTCCACCCAATTCAACGTCGTGTTGCTCGGGCTCGATGTCCGGGATTGGAGGGTCAGCAGGCCCTTCGAATTGATTTTCAGCTTGCAGGGAGGGTGCTTCCGTAATCCTAACTCCTGGCAGAGGACGGTGCAAAACCACAGACTTCCGCCTCCCGGACTTAGGCTGTTTTGAGGCCACAGCTTTGCCTTTCCTCTTTGCATTGGAATCCGGGGTTGCATTAGCGGGTCCGACCAACGGCTCCTCGTCGGTATGAGTTCTTTCGGAGTCGGGTTCCTCAATTATCATAACCCTGGGTTTCTTCCACTTGACCTTTTCTCTAGAGACGGTCTTTAATGCACCATCGAGCCTTATGCTCTGCCTCCGCCCGATCAACCCAAGAACTCTAAGGTTCTGGTCCGTCAGTAGCCACTCGATATTCCTTTCTTCGCTAGGGATTTCCTGAACGACACGAACTATCTCTTTATAGTAGCCGCCTTCAGGTCGCTGGATTATTGCTGAAAGAAAAATAATGGGAGATATGAGTTTGGTTTCATTCAGAAATTGCCCCGTCAATTACTTGGGGAAAAGACAATGCTCACGTCTAAACAGCCATCTTCTGGCAAACCCCGGCGGACATCGGACATAGAACCACTCTGACTTGAAGTAGCTCAGCCTAGTCCACGACCCCGTGACAACTTGGCAGTTTCTAACAGACTCCAAGAATGTAAAAGATGGGCTGTCAGTTCGACTCTTGAAGTTGAAGAGGTATCTTATCTCGGTCGGGCGGGGAGGCCGGTAGAGGTATTCCATAAATGCGATGAACAGGCCATTGAGTGAAGCATATCCATTCGGATGTAGCTGAGACGGAGCAATATCCAGGTAAGCCAACACCTCTCTTATATAATCGTTGAACGGAGGAAGTGTACCGGCTGCACATGCATGTCGATTAAAGGCAGTATACCCCTCCGGGGGATTGTGTGGTCTGTCGTCCGGTCCAGGCAACATTACGTCGTCCAACGATAAGCCATGCCTCAAGCATATTCTCCCTAGCATATCTTCAGAGATGTTGGACGGGACCGAGTCAGGTGGACTATTAATGAAGGACGCATCGGTCAACTCATCCGGAGCTGGACCAATAGCTTCGGCCTCGATGTCCGGAATCTCAAGTCTGGGTGGGATAAGATTCTGAGTTTCTTGCTGCCGTGGACTTGATGGTTCCATAACTAGCTAACTCACGAGAAACCACCGTTAGATGATAAAAAGCCCGTACATTCCCCAGTGTAAAGTGTGTGGATGAGTTGTGCAGTGCATGTGTTATGCATAACTTGAACAAATAAATCTCTACGGAATATGCTTAAGTGTGTGAGCCACGAAGCTCCGGGAGTCCGGCCGGAGATGACCGTCATCGCTGACCGTCACCACCGCGCCATCCAAATGCTGTCATTCGATTCAGATTAAAGTTCGTTACACTTTGCTGTATTACAGTTCCATCTACGAGCTTCAAAGGGCAGTCAGATATGCAGTGTTGTGATCAAGTTCGATTATGCAATACAGAAGCTCGTAGGAATTAGGCGTGTAGTTTAGGTATCAAGTCCAGATATGCGGGGATGAAGTTTGTCAGAATCGTGTTTTCAAAATGCTTGGGATTTAGTATCCGTCAAAGGGAGAGATCGAATCGATCCCATTAGACTCGTTCGGATCCATCCGGTTGAAGGTTCGAATCGATGCCAAGTGTCATGCTTCGAATCAATCATTGGTAATCTGGTTCGTATCGATCGGGAAGGCCTTAGCTCCGCATCGATAACGCTCAAATCGATATTTTTCGTATCGATCGCAGTGGCAAAACTCGTATCGATCCAAAGTTAGGGGCTTCCGAATAGTCATCGACTTCTTATCAGATACTTCATATCGATACGACCCACCGCCACAAACATCGAATCGAAATCACATCGTCTCCACTAACATGTCTCAAGAGTCGATACGAGGTCCAGAGAAACGCCATTTATTTCATCAATTCGAACATGGCTCTCGTAATCGATTCGAAATCATCCTTTCCACCCTTTCTTCTCCAATCTGCAAAGATCGCCATGGCCATCGTATTTTCGAGCCAGATATGGTATTACCAGATCCCGGAGTGAAAGATTGACGAAGAAAGAGTGGATTTATGGCGGCTTCGTCATTCAGATCCGCAGTTGCTTACCTAGTTTGGAGTTTTGATTCGAAGATCTGAAAGAACGAGTTTGATCGAGTCAACAGTACGGAGTTGTTATCTCTTCCTGGATCGATCGCAGAAGGCTAAAAGCAACAGTAAAAAGAGAAAGTGAAAAGGTAAAAATGAGCTAAGTCCCAGATATTTAAATGGGGCCTAGGATACAACCGGGTCGATTCGACTCCCAGTCAGCCTGACCGGTTGCGACCAGTCAAACAGCGCATCGAAACGGATGCTCATCTCGAATCCACCAGGTTTCATTGATTCGAAGCACACAGGGAAGCCACCTAAAGGTAACAGACTCCATCGGTTCGAAATGTCCACTTTATGATCCATCGACTCACAACAGAGTAGACCTATCGATACGAGCGTAGCTTTCGTATCCATCGGAACCTATCGATACGAACAGTCAATTCGTATCCATCAGATATCGCCAATTCGAATCAGAATCCACCATGATTTGTGACCATCGATACGAATGACCATTTTCGTATCCATCAAGTCAACCCGCATCGATACGAAGAAAGGCTTTCCAACTTTTAGCATCGATTCATGAGAGGACCGATACAAGAGGATGGTTAAAGAGTACGACTTTCAAATTATTCAAAGAAGACCTGCAGCTTTTCAAAGCACGTCATGTTTTCACAAGACGTACTTTGGAGGGCAAATGTTATCCCGCCTTTTGGCAAGGCCAGGACACCAAGGAACCGACTAGAGAACAAGGGTAGCTCGCCATGGATATCACTGAATTTTGTCCGAGTCCAGAATGAGCTACAATTGATAGGACATGACAAGAAAGATCATAGAGATCAGCGCCTCAAATTTCAAGTCAATCCGGACTCGTACGCTCAAGTTATGATCGAGTCAAATTGAAGGGAAAAACCCATTTTCGTATCCATCACCATGTGTGATTTCGTGTCCATCTCCAAGCTCTAGTTCGAATCCATCATTTCGGTATCGATCAACTTCGAATCCATCGGCAGATCGCCTACTTCATATCGGCCAACTCCCATGAGTTCGTATCGACCAGGAATGGCTTAGTTCGAATCCATCGAGTTCGTATCGATGGACCTCATATCCCTCATCAGATGAAGCACTTTGTATCCATCAGCTAGTGTCTGCCTCGTATCCATGAGAGAAAGGGTTGTTCGTATCCATCAGTCAATGTCTACTTCGTATCCATCAGTTCATGTTTACTTCGTATCCATCAGTCCATGTCCACTTCGTATCCACTAGAGAGCCTTGCTTCGAACCCGTGACCCATGACTTGTTCACATCCAACAGGTCAATCAACTAGGATGACGTGTCGTCCATCGAAGTAAACAGGGTGAAATATATGGAGTCGAAACGGTCAATGCGGAGTGAAGGCCGGATCGAAGCGAAGCGCGCGCGCCACATCATCTCGAGAACACGCGCAGTCATCGACACGAAGGGATGAAGTCGAAATCGTGGAGACGAGACAGACATCCTTCGAGAAATCTCACTTCGTATCGACCATATCTTGTGATCTACTGATCCAAATCCAATGAAATTTTCAAGGAAGCTTGCATGCACACTGAAGGATGTCCATACCAAATTTCAGCTCAATTGGACATCATCTTGATCGATACGAAATGGATTTGTATCGATCGCAGATCGAGGCGAAACTTTCTGGAAACGGTCGCGTGGGCCCCCGCACCTGCCAGACCAAGTCTCCCGAAGTTTAGGCGAGATTTGAACCTCCTACGCCTATAAATAGAGCCCCAGAATCAACAGAAAAAGGATCTTTTTCTCGGAAGCGTCCAGACTCAGCCGGATTGAGATTTGCATCCTACTTTTGCTGTCAATTTCGAATTCTAATCTGTAATCCGTTGTTCATTGCTGTAACCGCTTGTAATCATTGAAAGAGAATCAATAAAATCATCAAAACTTCATAGTGGACGTAGGCCATACGCCGAACCACTCTAAATTGCTTGTCTGTGCATTTTACATTTCTGCTTGTTGGAGTTTTTGTTAGATAACCTCTGTTTTACATTTATAATCTTCATTTTATCTCTTCAAATAACTCCCGAAGAGTGTTGTGCCCATTTTTGGTACAAACAACATAGACTTATGCGAGTCGCTCTTGTGGATTTCACCTCCTAATGATAAGAGGTGGAGCAATGAGATGATAGTGACGACTTGGTATAGGTAGCAGCTTGTTGATATCCTAGCAGATGCCTAAAAGATAATGATTGTGCAGCAAGCTCGAGTCATTATTCTGCACATCATCACTTCCCGTTTGGTGTGCGATCATTTAATGATGCGTGTATGGTTCAAATGGCTTTCTTTCCTTAAGGAATTAGATGCTTGTTGACATTATTCGTAGGGTAGTGCAATTCTTGCTTATTTATACACGGAGCTGTCGAGGTTGCTTTGTTGGAGAACTAATCTATTGGCGGTTGTTTGACATTAGTGCAGGCATTTTCATTATTACCTTCATTCTGCATTTCCTTCTTGCTTTACTATACATTGCAATCTTATGCGCAATTATGTTTTCACTTATGGTGTTGGACATACCTTCTTCTTAAGAGAATAACAATGAAGAGGGTGGTTGTGGATGGATTTCTACCGTATCATTCTAGATATATTTATTTTTCATTTGATCACATATATATGTTTTGATCCTGTAAATTATAGTAAGTCTTTTTTGTAGGTGGATTGGACCAAAAAGTACCACGAAGTCTTCTTGATGAAATGTTATGTTCTTCCAAAACAAGCTTGATGTTCTAGATGTTGATTTCGTGACACGGATGTCATACACCGCACAAGTACTGGAGAGCTACCTAACTTATGAAAGGTTTCCAATCAGTTATGGACTTCACGGGTTCCATTCATATATCTTAGTGATGTAGCATATCATCTGCCCGACATAGTGATGCGACAACACTTACCATAAAATGTTCAATTCTACAAGATTGGTATCGAAGCAAGAGAGTATGATATGGCAATTAAGCCATATAATCACCGCAATCGGTTCATGTAAGAAGAGAGAGACCTGAATTTACCTATTGAAGAACACAACAGTTGGTATTGGAACATCACATGCCACTACGTTCTATGTGGCAAAGATATTCTCGTTGTGACTGATCCATACATACCTAGAGCTTCTCTTGAGAGGAATGTGATATGTATACACATTGACTAAAAAAGCAGAATAAATTAATATATATACTATTACCCTTATTATGTGTAGGCGGATGGCATTTACCATGAACTAGAGTGTTAATACCACATATATTTATTTTGATGACAACAACCATATAAATATAGGTAGTAATGTTTTCCCAAGCTATATAGAATATTTTATAGGATATTACACAGGTTTATACAAGTACAAGATAAGTATAGGATGCTCGAGTTTGAAGACTGATCAATAAAAAGACCAAAGATCAAGATTTAGAGATGATCAAGATAATTAAAGACTCATGAGTTCACATATAAAGATATGAAGTGTTCAAGACTATAGAAAATAGTTAATAGACATTAGATAAATTTATTAAAGTCCTTGAATATCAACTTTCTTTTCTTTGAATACTCTCTCACTAAGTTATTTATTTTATTTTCAAAATATATTTGTACAAATATTTTAAATTTTTTATATATATTAATGTGTTTAAAAAAATTGATTTTTTAAAATGAGTTTACAAAATATCAGAGTTTTGTAACACTTTAAAAGTGTTGTTGTTTTTCTCAAAATATAAGGGTATGTCGACATACCCTTTCTAAGTATGTTGACATATATACCGTTGAAACATTTTTTAAAATTTGACGAGTTGTGATTTTTGGCTCCATCTCTTTATGAATAGACATGTCCTTTCAAACACTATATAAAGAGGAATGGAAAACGAATTTCAATAATAATATTCTCTCCATTCTTCTTACTACAAATTCTCATTATATATTTCATAAAATCTACTTTCTATATTCTTTAAATCCACTCAAAATCAATCTCTACTTCACTGCATTCATTCTCTATAATCTAATCACCGTTTTGCAAAAATTCTTTCATCAATTCAAAGGTCAAAGTGCTATTAAAGGGCTATATGATATTCCATATCCAAGTTACAACAATTGTTAGCTTGCGAAATTAAGGATCTTAAGGCTAATTTAACACTAGAGGGGGGGGGGGGTAATACTGTTTACTAACTTTTATGAATCTTTTTGAATTCTTTTAAGATTATTGCTTAAACAATGCAAATTGACACATATGCAAACATAGATAGATATAAATGCAGTAAAAGTAAAAAGTAAAGAGTTGGAGAGATCACATCAGCGTTTTTATACTGGTTTGGAGTAACACTACATCCAGTCCCGTACAATTTCTTGTACATATTTCTTTTCAAATATCAAAGTTTATACAATCTCGATTTCAAGGCTATGAGATGCAACCTCTAAACTTTTTGAGCTCTTGATACACTCATTTGATTCGAACGGGTCACCAACACAACCACTTGGATTCAAACGAGACATTAAGCACACCCACTTGATTCAAACGGGACACAAGAACACCCACTTGGATTTCAGGGACACGTAGCACACCCAAGAGTGTTTGGGTATGGTTTGATAGAGTTTACAAAATCAATTTCTTGATCTTGAATACAAATAATCCTATAGTTTTTCGAATAGCACTTTAATCGTGATTTGAGTGAGTGAGATGAGAGAGATTAGAGAGTATTCAATAGATAATCAAATTAATAGAGTTTGAATTTGATTCTGATTGAATATGAGATGATCTTGAGTAGAATTTCTTTTAGAAATCGAAAGATTGAAAGAGGAGAGAAAATATTAGAAAGTAGTTATTGAAAATTCGTTGAGAGAACCCCTATTTATAAGGGAACAACAATCATGTCCATTCATGAAGAAATATGATGAAAAGACACTTCCATTCAAAATTTGAATTTTGAAAATCTCGGCTTATATGTCGACATATATAAGGAGGATAAGTGGACATATCCTTTTGTATTTTGAAAAAATACTTTATAATAATTGTTTTGAAGATATTAAGTTTTGTAAAATATTTTGATACTTTGTAAATCATTTAAGCATAGTTTATACACATTTTATGTAACGACCCGTAAATTTTAATTAATTTTATTTGTTTTATTAATATATTTAATCAAAATTTTGTGAAATTTTAAACGATAAAATTTTGAAATATAAATTTGACATTTGGAATACGTCTAATTAAACATAGCAACCGGTAAATTTTCATCAGATAATATGGAAGTTATTTTCTTGTGTAATTTTATTTCAATTTAAATCAGTTAATAATAGTTGAATTTAAAAGTGTTTGAAACCTAAATATGTCAATATGAGAAAATTTATTTAGAACACTCTGAATAAGACTGCGTAATTCATTTCACAAATTTCGGACGTTTCTAGCTCCGTTTGGATTTTTCCGTACGGAACAACAACGTATATCAGTGTCCGTATCGACTTTTTGATCAGATGATCCTGTCACTGATATCTTTATACTATTTTGATCGTCTCGTCGCCCTGATCACCACGGTATATTTATTTCTGTATTTTGAAGTCCGGTACGAAACGGAGACAATACAGCAGTTTGCTGTACCGGGACCATATTCATAACTTTTTAAATTCTCTCTGGCGTTACACTGTAGGTGTGTACTACAAGCAACAATAAATGGCTTTAATAATTTTCGTCTAAATCATAGCTCCTGACCGTTCATTTTCCTTTAAACTTTTCTTTTGCAATGTTACCTGTGAGCTATTCTTATTGCAAATCTCCTCCTTTATTTTTTTTCCTTTGACCTTCTTTTTCTCTGTTCCTCACATTTCTTTTTCCCTGTAGCCTACCCTTTTCTCCTCTTTATTTTTCCCTCCGCCTCTTTATCTCTTCACCTCGCCACATTCTACCTCCGCCCAAACCCGTGCTCCGCTCGCAACACCAGCACCTACCGGCCTCACTCCGCCTTCATCACCTCCTTCCGCCTTGAAACCCACGCCCAAACCGTGACCTTCTTCACCAACCCCTCCTCTCTTTCATGCAAGCAAACCGCCTGCAACAACTCCAGACCCACACACATACCCTCCAACCGAACTTCGACCTCCTCCGCCTTCAGCATGCTCGCCCGACCCCTCTGCCTTTGCCACCGAGACCGACCCCTTGCTTCATTCGGCGGTGCCTCCTTGTCTCCTTCAATTATTATATGCGAGTAATATAAAAAGGTTAGTTTTATAGATATATAAACTGGTATTTGATACGAGCTTTGCACAGAATATATAGTTTTGTGTTATATATAATTGTATATATATATATTAAAGATCTGTTATATATTTACAGGGATATATCTAGTTTACAGTTTTGGATTTCATTTATTGATATGTATATGATAACGTGGGTTATATATATATGGATTTCATGGATAAATTTGTGTAGTTATATACGACCTGGGTAATCAGTATATGTATATTTATATAAACTGGATATATATTTTATGTATTTTGTTTGCAACATTTATATGAAATGATTGACAGTTATATGTATGTTAGAATATATATATTTTATATATGTTAGCTTACTCTGGTATGATCTGTTCATTTAACTTATATATATACACGTATATGTCTGTTGTTATATGTGTGAAGTGTTTACATTTTTGTTTAATGTAAGTTCATATGTTTATAGTTATACACATTAGTTTATACATATATATTGAATTATATATAGGATATATGTTTATATATGATATGTATATAAGTTATATATATATTTTTGTGTACTATATATATATATAAGTTTTATAAAATATAGTTTTGTGTTATATGTTTTATACGCGTGATGGTTATATATATATATCAGTTTTATTATAAAATATAATGTTTAGTTATATAAAATTTTATTTTATATTAGTTACTGTAAGTATTTTTTTTTATGTACAGTTTTTATAACTTGTTGTTTACAGGAAATATATACAGTTTTATTTAATATTGAAAATATTATATATATGTGTATATAAGTTTATAACATAGTACTATATACATATTCTAGGTTCTAAAGCAGTTTGTTTCGTATATAAAGTTTATCTAAGTTAAGTTATATATATATATTTACACAGTAACTTATATGTCATTAATATGAAAATATTTAAACTATAGAATAGTACTATGTAAAAGGTTGTACAAGTTGTATTGGCTGCTGTTACATATATATGTAAATATAATATATATTTTTCTAAGTTATATTTCAACTGCAGTTTATATAGTAGTTTATATAATAGTATATATATCTTTTGGGTTGTTGGTTAATTATATATATATATATAATATTGTATGTATTCTCATTATATCAAAACTGATTTTGATTGTCCTTACCGCTTTCCCATTTATCAGCTTTATCCGTCATGCCTGTTTTCTTCATCAAATTGTGTCCAATCTAGCTCTGCTTTGGAATTCATAGCTTTTTGTGTTGTCTATCTTCTCTAGCCTCTAGCCTCAAAAGGTGAGCAATCACTCATGATTAACATTCTTATATTTATTAAATTTGATTTCAATTGAAACGACAATTGAAATATGCTGTTGTTAGTTATTTACATTGTTATATATGCTATTGACTGTATCTGTTCACCTGTGACATCTGACATCATTATCTGTTATTTACATTAATGATATATGCCTGTTATATTTTTATCATATCAGTTATCACTCTGCAAGTTCCCTGTTAGTATAGAATTCACTATGGGTTGAAATGATACATACCCGAACGGTCTATAGAATAGGAGAAAATCGTTATGGGTTGAAATGATAAACCCAAGCGATTTTCATTGAATTGAATTTGGGATTACGGGTTGAAAAGATATATACCCGCATATATTTAAATTGCGGATTGAAATGATAAATATCTGTATCACTTGACCATAGAGTAGAGAATTATATACAAACAACGTTGGTCTATATACAAATATTTTGAAAATGATTTCTATGGTTTTGAAAAGAAATATATGGTTTTAATAAATATTGATTTTAAAGATTTATTAAAGTTGATTTAATAAAGTTCATGTATAATATGTTTAAGTATTTATTTAATATCTATATTTTAAATATAGAGTTTATAATAATTCAGATTGGAAAGATAAATTTGAAATTGATTTGAAATTATATTTATTTATTCTTAAATAGGTTTGATTTGAAATTTATTGAATTTGAAAATTTAAAGATATGTTTTATAACTTGAAATTGATTAAAGGTGGCTTAAATGAATATTTCAAACTTATATAAATTTAAATGGGATATTTTGTTTGTTTAAATTTGTAAATTGAAGTTGTATTAGACGTTATTGAAATGATTAAGTTAATATTTCAAAACTAAATAATTGTAATGTGAATTTGATATATATATATATATATATGAAATTATCGAATTCAGTTTTGAAATGTTGAATATTTAAAGCTTTGAAATATATTGAAATGGTTTATTTGTGATTAAAACCAGTATTCGAAATCGATATAATTTGAAATGTTTAATTGAATTGAAATTGAAATTGATGATTTGAGATTGGATTAAATTGAATTTGAAATTCGAATTGATTTGTGGAGTTAAGGAAGCTATTTTATTATATAAAGTAATTTTAAATTTTATTTAAAACTATTTATATATTTTAACTTAATAAACTATTTTATATAAACTATTTATTTTATAAACTATTTTAATATACTAACTATTTTAACTTATACTATTTTATATAAACTATTTTATTTTATAAACTATTTTATTATATATAATATCATAAATATCTAAACTGTTTAAAGGAAAGTGTTATGAATTTCAAGGTTTTCATTTCCAAAGTGTTTTGATTTTAAAAGACTTATGATTTCGAAAGTGTTATAACTTTGGGAAGTGATATGATTTTTGGAAATGGATTTATTTGAAATGGAAATGATATCGTATTGATATGGTTTTGAAATGGTAATTATATTCTGGTTTTAAAGTATAAACTATTTTTAAATGACCACGGTGTTATAATAACGATTGGTTGTTAAAGAGACCGGGATCAGATATGGGCATACTCTCTATCGATACCGAAAACCACTTTAACAACTGTGTACGCGGTGGAGATTCCAGAATGAAGTAGGATGGTGGCGACGAT
Source organism: Allium fistulosum (assembly GCA_030737815.1). Taxonomy (NCBI): domain Eukaryota; kingdom Viridiplantae; phylum Streptophyta; class Magnoliopsida; order Asparagales; family Amaryllidaceae; genus Allium; species Allium fistulosum. The sequence goes on from CM060908.1 coordinate 233,199,768, forward strand.
CCTATATGAGGTATATACGTGGACCCAACTCCCCTGAGTTGGCATAAGGTGGCTAAAACAGGAGCAATCGATGGGCTAATGAGGTAGCTCCTCTGATCGGACACACTCCATCGTATGCCATTCTATTACTTTGTGATTGATTTGGTGCGCACCTTCGGATTTCGGGAGTGTGGCTCAAGGTGGGCGGTAGTGGCTGCTATGCGTTACCACCGGCCCGAAAGTGTAATTGGTATATCTACCCTAACATTGCCTAGTTGTGCCGTGTCACCTACCCTAGCGCCTTTTATGAGTTTGTTTGGTACCATACCTATGGAGTGCCCTCTGATGACGCCCAGTACGAGGGAGATTACGGTACTATAATGCCCCACCTCTATGCTCACAATAACAAAGAGTATTAAAGGAAATATTGTCTGTTATCATGAAGAATAAGGCTAGATAGGAGCGGCCATTCGTAGTTAGGCCTTACACTAGTATTGGTTATTTCGATAGGAGTGGTATATATTTTAAATTTTTCATCTCTTATTTATTTACTCCCATCGACATACCTAGTTCCAATATAAAACGAATTACGATGGTTCATAATAGTTTAGGACAATAAATATAATAATAACACATATAGTATAAATGCGGAACACAGATAAAACAAAAAGTCTCATATATATAATAACTGATGTCAGTTACAATACATGTGATACAATACATATGATACAACTACACTGTCGACTCTGGAAGTTACACATACAAATACATTATCGTGAATAATATACATGAATATTCAACATCCAATACTATGACAACATCTACTCCAAAAGATATGAAAAGTCTTCATAGCTCAAACCGCAACCCAAAGCAAGATATCTATAACCTGAAATAACTCGGGTCTGACCCGAGTATTAAATTCAAAAGAAAATAATACACGGGTCAGTCTAATTCAAACTCAGTTATTAATGCACAGAAGCAATAATACTTAAGCAATAATTAGACGACAGTCACAAAAATAAATCTTGTCTATCCGATCCTTTAATAAGGAAATCGGATAACGGTAAATACAACACGTAATAGTGTTAAACAACAAATCAACACATTCAAATTATCAACGAAGATAAACGAAAGGATTATCAATGAAGATAATTTAGAAAACAACAGAATTGCCTAAACGGCAATTAACACAAAATCTAATTATTAATTAAATAATTAGAAACTCAAAATCTAATTATCAAATAGATAATTAGACTACAACAAAATGATCAAATCAAACTAAATCAATTCAAACAATTGAAATGTCACTTAAAACATCAATACCAATTGGCTGCAGTACACGCACGCGTGCACTGCCTCGCCAATACCGTAATGAAATACCCCAAAGTTCAATAAATCAAAGCACAAAGCTCCAACTCAAATCAAAATGAAACTCAGGTGCAATAGAAATGAATAGTGACATGCACAAGTGACTCGAACCAGTGAGTCAAGTACAAGTCAAGACAGTGGACCCATATCCAGTGCAACTTCAGAATGAAGCATATGCACCAGCAATTTAGGCTACTACATATCACAACAAATAGAAACGGCAGAGGTCAAGTCAGTGCTATCGCGACTCAATGCAACTGCAAATAAAACTAATAGTGTAACAGGCTAGAAATTCAAGTGCAAATCCACTATCAGAAATGTAGACTACAATTGAACAGGCCCAAATCAAACTACAACAAATTTCAAAAGGTCAAGTCAGTGACTCAACGCAACTGCAGCACCAAAGCGCAAAGCAGTGGTACAACTACAAAATAGAAGGAGGGTGAGGGCACCAGAGGTATGGCACCACAGCACATAAATACATGAGTAAGTGATACAACAATTCAATGAACAAGTAAACACAAAGGCTATAGGTTCGAAACCACCAGGCAGTGCCAATATAGAGTATACCAGAATGAAAGTAATATCACTACAACATGCACCAGTGATGCATGTTAACAACAACTACAGAATGATAGCACCCAAAACTATTTCAACATGGCAAATCCAAATATGCAACTGTTTTACATATACTCAAGCAAACTCAAGTAACAAAGTAGTTCAGGCTTGAAGCCATCAAGTGAACAAAGTATAAAATCGAATGAGTGAAGACACCAAAGATACGGCATCACAGTAACAAATTCCAATGAAGTTAAAAATGAAAATCAAGACATCAAGTATGCATAAAGTTAATGCAACCCAGTACAGTTCAGTGAACTGAAGTGAGGCCACAATTGTACAACTACACCAGACCAATTTCCATCAAGTAAACAAGACACAAGTTAGTGCACATGATCTGGCAACCAAATATACAAGATCAATGGCAAAGACAAGCAACATGGTATCGAGTCCAACTACCAACAAAAATAAATGGAACAAGTCAAAGCCAGTTCCAAAATCAAGTGAAAACAATATAGCAATGAACTCGACCAGTTCAAATTGAAACAATAGGAATAATTCCAAGAAAAGCAAAGCACATAAATACATGAATAACAAGTATGCAAGTGAAGACAACAATGGTGTTAACAGTTGCAAACAGGTTTAGAGACATCAGAGTGACTAAAGTCACAGTCGTGTTTTATCAATAAGGCAACAAGTGATAATGGCATGTGTACTAAAGATAAAGCAACACAGCCACAAATCACAAAGGCTACAGGTGAACAAGCATGTGTACCCTGATAAGTCAAAACAGCAAGGCACAACAATTACAAAGAAATCAAATAAGCAGCCTCAACATCAAAGACCATAACACTAAAACAATGCCCAAGTCATTCCAGCCAAGTAACAGTGCAAACAAGTGCACACTACCAGCTATAACATAAAACAACCCAATATATATGCATACAAATTCGACATGCACATGAGCCACAAATTTTCACAAATCATACATGCAGACCTCTAACCAAACTCAGGACCGTGGTCATGCCGAAGCCAACAGAAAAATGACGAAGTCGAGCTACAGTTCAAAACATAGCTATGGCAACCAAAGTCAACGCAAAGTCCGGTAATATCAAAATTCGATCCAAAGCCGTGAACAACAGACTGGAATCAAAGGGAACAAAGAACAAAATCAACATCAGTAAAATCAAAACAAGCCGGGGCGGTCACGAAAGCAATTCGAAACCGTGATGAACAAGCCATCATCAAACCATATGAAATTGACAAAGCCAGAGAAATCATCAATAACAAACAAAATCGAATGACATAAGCATAGTACTAAGAAAGAATTAGATGTGAGTGATGTGAGTATCACTCACCTTAGAACGAAGCGAAGACGAACACGGCGGCCACGAAATCTTCGAACGAGGCACCGAAAATCGACAACCCCCAATTTCAGGGAACCCTAATTTTTAAAACGGGGACGAACGAAAAACGCGGCTGCCATTTTTCTTTTTCTTTCGTTTGCTTTTGTTTAGGGTTCGAATGAAAAATTGATAAGGGGAACGGGTTTGTGATTGAGGTAACACGGCACAAATCAAGAAAACATGGGCCAAGATGATTTTTAAAACTCACAAACCCTTAACCAATTTTTATTAAAGAATTTCAGCCCGATTCAAAACTGCAATAGCAATTAACAACCGATTTAATCGTCTTTTGACGATAAATAATTGTTGTAAAACTCCGGTTGTTACAAACTCCCCTCCTTATAAAAATTGCGTCCCCGCAATTTTCATAATTATAGTTGTCAATAACAATTATTTTTCTAACATAAACTGGTTAAGCTAGAAAAATAAGGTCAAGAACACAAACGCCAAAGAAATCTTTTAATTCCATAAAAGAAGTTCACAAATTCTCAACAAAATCTAATTATCAATAGATAATCAGGAAACAGCTAAACTGGATAAACACAATTATCAGCAACATTCAATTACCAATTTGATAATCAGAAATACAGAAATCACAAAACAGCAATATCTAATTATCGATACGATAATTAGAAAACAACAAAATCTAATTATCAACAAAGATAATTAGAAAACACAAATCACAAATCGCAAAACCGCAAATATCTAGTTATCCAACAATTAACTAGAAAACACAAACTCCATAATCAACGAACTCTAACTATCAACAGTGATAGATAGGAAACAACAATTCAATAAAATCAGCATACTCTAGAATCAATTAGAGACTAGAAAATTTCATAATCAGCAAAACTAGCACATATCTGATTATCAAAACGAAAATCAGAAAACACAACTATCTAATTAACAAAACGATAATCAAATCTCAAATCAACAAATATTTAATTATCAAAAACGATAATCAAATCTCAAATCAACAAATATTTAATTATCAAAACGATAATCAGAAACCTTAAATCAACAAATATCTAATTATCAAAAACGATAATCAGAAACCTCAAATCAACAAATATCTAATTATCAAAACGATAATCAGAAACCTCAAATCAACAAATATCTAATTATCAAAAATGATAACCAGAAACCTCAAATCAACAAATATCTAATTATCAAAAATGATAATCAGAAACAACAAATATCCGATTATCAAAATGATAATCAGAACTCTCAAATCAACAAATATTTAATTACCGATACGATAATTAAATCTCATAACATCAAATATTTAATTATCGATACGATAATTAAATCTCCTAACAGCAAATATTTAATTATCGATACGATAATTAAATCTCAAATCAACAAATATTTAATTACCGATACGATAATTAAATCTCATAACAGCAAATATTTAATTATCAATACGATAATCAAATCTCAAATCAACAAATATTTAATTATCACAAACGATAATCAAATCTCAAATCAACTAATATTTAATTACCGATACGATAATTAAATCTCATAACGGCAAATATTTAATTATCGATACGATAATTAAATCTCCTAACAGCAAATATTTAATTATCAATACGATAATCAAATCTCAAATCAACAAATATTTAATTATCACAAACGATAATCAAATCTCAAATCAACTAATATTTAATTACCAATACGATAATTAAATCTCATAACATCAGATATCTAATTACCTGCAGATAATTAGAAACAACAAATATCTAGAAATCAATTAAGAAGACTAGAAAATCAACATAAAAGTTGGATCGATCCCATCAGATGGCGAGTTTTTAGTTCGCCGCACGTGCATCTCATATGGTCGAAGCCTACCAAGTACTCAACATAATTTTGGCGCCCAACAAATGACCCGAAGGTCCGCAGAGTGACCCGAAGGTCTAGTACTGGTATTTGACCCGAAGGTCCTCATATGACCCGAAGGTCCATCATAGTGGCTCGAAAGCACACAAAAGCATCAAAATCATCAAAACAACAATTATTTCAATTAACAAGTCCGAAATTAACCGAAATAGCAAACGCACATGTCCCATACCACGTGTTTTACTAAATCATTTGATTCTCTTCATCGTTTCCTTGAAAGTGCAAAATTGTGTATTTCATAAAAATACATTTTACATTCTCAAACGGACAAGTCCGGAATTAAGCGAATCAGTAAAAGAAAGGGTTCATAGTCCTCAATTTTGCTGAATCGTTTAAGTCGCTTCCTCATTCTTTTGAAAGCGCAAACTATAAAAATTCCTGAAAACAATTTAATTTATTTTATAAAAATGACAATTCACATTCTCAACTGGACAAGTCCGGAGTTAGGCGAATCAGTAAAAGAAAGGGGTCATAGTCCTCGATTTTGCTGAATCGTTTAAGTCGCTTCCTCATTCTTTTGAAAGCGCAAACTGTTAAATTTTTTATAAAACAATTTTCATTTTAAAACGATTTTCCAATCACGTGATTAAAGCAACAACATCAGTAGCAATTTCGAAAAGAAAATTGCACTTCTCAAAACACCGTAAAAACGGATCTCAAAATCAGCATTGCGGAATAACCGCTTGAAAATCCACTTTTAAAATTTGACGATTACTGAAGCCAAAGCGACAGTAATTTTTAAACGTCAAAATCTCATCAAGATAATTCACATCAAAAGGTAATACCGGTAAATTTTTATTCGTTAAAAATGTCAACACAACACCGTGCTTCAAAAATTTAGCAACGATGTAAAAATCCCGTTATAAAAATAACGGCAACAAATACGTTTCATAACCAAGCATCGGTTCAACGTACAATTAATGCAGTAACGTGCAACTCAAATTTGCACGTACACTACAAAATGAACAAAGAAATCATTCTATTACATCTTCAATGAAGATATTTTAAAACAGCAAAAATCTAATCAGATATGTGATTAGCATCAAAGAAAACCAGTAAAAATTTCAACAAATCAAAACCACTGGTTAAACAACATAATGAAATTAAATTCATTTTCATATTTTGATTTTTAAATCAAAATAATTATCGGTTGTACTCAGCGAAGACAGTCACTGTTTCCGCTACACACTCTGATAAACAGAACACGAATTACTTAATCATCATCAAACACAATTTCACTTTTATTTTTAAATAAAGATATTAAAAAAATTTCATCATAATTTCAAAACTTTAGTTTTGACTCAAGGCACAATAAAACATCGACAAATAGTTGTAACACATGTTCCATCTAAGTTATGTTTTATATTATGTCCATAAACCCCAAGCTCTGATACCAACTGTAACGCCCCACCTCTATGCCCACAATAACAAAGAGTATTAAAGGAAATACTGTCTGTTATCATGAAGAATAAGGCTGGATAGGAGCGGCCATCCGTAGTTAGGCCTTACACTAGTATTGGTTATTTCGATAGGAGTGGTATATATTTTAAATTTTTCATCTCTTATTTATTTACTCCCATCGACATACCCAGTTCATATATAAAATGAATTACGATAGTTCATAATAGTTTAGGACAATAAATATAATAATAACACAGATAATATAAATGCGGAACACAGATAAAACAAAAAGTCTCATATATATAATAACTGATGTCAGTTACAATACATGTGATACAATACATATGATACAACTACACTATCGACTCTGGAAGTTACACATACAAGTACATTATCGTGAATAATATATATGAATATTCAACATCCAATACTATGACAACATCTACTCCAAAAGATATGAAAAGTCTTCATAGCTCAAACCGCAACCCAAAGCAAGATATCTATAACTTGAAATAACTCGGGTCTGACCCGAGTATTAAATTCAAAAGAAAATAATACATGGGTCAGTCTAATTCAAACTCAGTTATTAATGCACAGAAGCAATAATACTTAAACAATAATTAGACGACAGTCACAAAATTAAATCTCGTATATCCGATCCTTTAATAAGGAAATCGGATAACGGTAAATATAACACGTAATAGTGTTAAACAACAAATCAGCACATTCAAATTATCAACGAAGATAAACGAAAGGATTATCAATGAAGATAATTTAGAAAACAACAGAATTGCCTAAACGGCAATTAACACAAAATCTAATTATTAATTAAATAATTAGAAACTCAAAATCTAATTATCAAATAGATAATTAGACTACAACAAAATGATCAAATCAAACTAAATCAATTCAAACAATTGAAATGTCACTTAAAACATCAATACTGATTGGCTGCAGTACACGCACGCGTGCACTGCCTCGCCAATACCGTAATGAAATACCCCAAAGTTCAATAAATCAAAAGCACAAAGCTCCAACTCAAATCAAAATGAAACTAAGGTGCAATAGAAATGAATAGTGACATGCACAAGTGACTCGAACCAGTGAGTCAAGTACAAGTCAAGACAGTGGACCCATATCCAGTGCAACTTCAGAATGAAGCGTATGCACCAGCAATTTAGGCTACTACATATCACAACAAATAGAAACGGCAGAGGTCAAGTCAGTGCTATCGCGACTCAACGCAACTGCAAATAAAACTAATAGTGTAACAAGCTAGAAATTCAAGTGCAAATCCACTATCAGAAATTTAGACTGCAATTGAACATGCCCAAATCAAACTACAACAAATTTCAAAAGGTCAAGTCAGTGACTCAATGCAACTGCAGCACCAAAGCGCAAAGCAGTGGTACAACTACAAAATAGAAGGAGGGTGAGGGCACTAGAGGTATGGCACCACAGCACATAAATACATGAGCAAGTGATACAACAATTCAATGAACAAGTAAACACAAAGGCTACAGGTTCGAAACCACCAGGTAGTGGCAACATAGAGTATACCAGAATGAAAGGAATATCACTACAACATGCACCAGTGATGCATGTTAACAGCAACTACAGAATGATAGCACCCAAAACTATTTCAACATGGGAAATCCAAATATTCAACTGTTTTACATATACTCAAACAAACTCAAGTAACAAAGTAGTTCAGGCTTGAAGCCATCAAGTGAACAAAGTATAAAATCGAATGAGTGAAGACACCAAAGATACGGCATCACAGTAACAAATTCCAATGAAGTTAAAAATGTAAATCAAGACATCAAGTATGCATAAAGTTAATGCAACAATGAACTAAAGTGAGGCCACAATTATACAACTACAACAGACCAATTTCCATCAAGTAAACAAGACTCAAGTCAGTGCACATGATCTAGCAACCAAATATACAAGATCAATGGCAAAGACAAGCAACATGGTATCGAGTCCAACTACCAACAAAAATAAATGGACCTAGTCAAAGCCAGTTCCAAAATCAAGTGAAAACAATATAGTAATGAACTCGACCAGTTCAAATTGAAACAATAGGAATAATTCCAAGAAAAGCAAAGCACATAAATACATGAATAACAAGTATGCAAGTGAAGACAACAATGGTGCCAGCAGTTGCAAACAGGTTCAGAGACATCAGAGTGACCAAAGTCACAGCCGTGTTTTATAAATAAGGCAACAAGTGATAATAGTATGTGTACTAAAGATAAAGCAACACAGCCACAAATCACAAAGGCTACAGGTGAACAAGCATGTGTACCCTGATAAGTCAAAACAGCAAGGCACAACAATTACAAAGAAATCAAATAAGCAGCCTCAACATCAAAGACCATAACACTAAAACAATGTCCAAGTCATTCCAGCCAAGTAACAGTGCAAACAAGTGCACACTACCAACTATAACATAAAACAACCCAATATATATGCATACAAATTCGACATGCACATGAGCCACAAATTTTCAGAAAATCATGCCTACAGACCTCTAACCAAACTCAGGACCGTGGTCATGCCGAAGCCAATAGAAAAATGACGAAGTCGAGCTACAGTTCAAAACATTGCTATGGCAACCAAAGTCAACGCAAAGTCAGGTAATATCAAAATTCAATCCAAAGCCGTGAACAACAGACTGGAATCGAAGGGAACAAAGAACAAAATCAACATCAGTAAAATCAAAACAAGCCGGGGCGGTCACGAAAGCAATTCGAAACCGTGACGAACAAGCCATCATCAAACCATATGAAATTGACAAAGCCAGAGAAATCATCAATAACAAACAAAATCGAATGACATAAGCACAGTACTAAGAAAGAATTAGATGTGAGTGATGTGAGTGTCACTCACCTTAGAACGAAGCGAAGATGAACACGGCGGCCACGAAATCTTCGAACGAGGCACCGAAAATCGACAACCCCCAATTTCACGAAACCCTAATTTTTGAAACGGGGACGAACGAAAAACGCAGCTGCCATTTTTCTTTTTCTTTCGTTTGCTTTTGTTTAGGGTTCGAATGAAAAATTGATAAGGGGAACGGGTTTATGATTGAGGTAACACGGCACAAATCAAGAAAACATGGGCGAAGATGATTTTTAAAACTCACAAACCCTTAACCAATTTTTATTAAAGAATTTCAGCCCGATTCAAAACTGCAATAGCAATTAACAACCGATTTAATCGTCTTTTGACGATAAATAATTGTTGTAAAACTCCGGGTTGTTACAGGTACTGTATAGACTATGGGAATATATAAAATGTGTTAAGGTGGAAAATGTAAAGCCTTAACGCTATTTTGATAGTTTACTTTACTTTAGACATATTATAATAGTGTATATTACTACATAGTAGATAGTTTAACGGATCCTTAGTGGATGGTTATCCCAAACATCCTTTGAGTTACTTGTTTTTTAGTTGATATTTCACTTGAGTTGGATTTATTGATATAAGAATGTTAATCCTAACTCGAGTGTTTTGTGTTTTGCTTTACGCTCGGGTCAGACTGAGTGATACAACATTTGAGACTCACCTTTGGAGTTAGAGCTTTGCTTGGAGATCCATCTATCTATCCAGCTTTCAGTTATCAGTTGATTCCAGTGATGTATTCAAATTTTGTGTTTGACTATTGTATTGAGACATCTATGTATTCATGACTTCTGTTGTATCCAGTTTAACTCTGTTATATTTATATAGTAGCTTCATGAACTACTATTCTTTTGTTTCCGCTGCATTATTGTTATATACTCTGTGTTTGTGATTCTGTGATTATTTATTTACTGTATATGCTGAGTTTTGCCAAATTTAAATTAACAATCTGATATTTTGAGCAATTCAAATCTGACATGTATGGATGCGAATGGTTGAAAATTTCAGGCTGTTACATTTTAATCATAATAAAACTTAAGAAAACTTTATAAAATTATTTTGAAATATTTTAATATATAAAGGATTTAATAAATTACTTTAGAAAAATAAAATAATATATAAAGTATAAGTGAATATATATATATATATATATATATCAAAGCATTAATGAATGTCAAAATATACTTTTAATACCATGAACATTTAGAAAACATAAAACCAAAATCTATATCTAAATACAATAAATTAAAAGTATATATTAAAATATGTTATCCCACCTTTTGGCAAAGCCGAGATACCCAAAGATTAACTGAAAATCAATGATTACTAGTCATGAACATCGATTGTGCATCGCAGGTTCACCATGGATATCGATGAATTTTGTCCGAGTCCGGATCGGGCTGCAATTGATAAGACACGTCAAGTAGAGTCCTGAGAACCAATGTTCCAAGTTTCGAGTCAATCCGAGTTCGTATGTTCAAGAGATCGCCAGCAAAAAATGGAGTAGACAGTCCTAAGTTTGAATCCATAGGTGGAGCCTATGTTCGAATCCATCAGGTGGCCAGGCTTCATATCCACGGGACGATCTTTGTTCGACTCCATCATACTCCCTCTGCTTCGAATCCATAGAGAGAAAGTACTTCGAATCCACGATGCCTAGCCCCACTTCAAATCCATTAAGCGAGTCACGGTTCGAACCCAATGAACCATTCCCCTGCTTCGAATCGATCAAAGGGAAAATCTTCGAGTCCATGTAGTTAAAGAGCTTCGACTCCATCCCGCGAGTATCTTCGAATCCATTCAACCGAGAAGCCTTCGTATCGATTAACTGTAACCTACCTTGATCGATTCGAAGAGAACGTTCATCCGATCGATTCGATGAAGTCATACCTTCGAATCCATTACATCGAATCCACCAAGTCATAACAGCTAAAAACAGGGGTTTGACCCAAACAAATCGGAGCACAAGTCGGATCGATACGAAGAAGGCATGCCACGTCATCGCGAAGACACGCTGAATCGAGTCGAAGCAATCGATTCGAAGGAACCGAGTCGAAGGGGATCGATTCGAAGAGACATTTCAGCCGAGTATCTAACCTTGAATCGATCATAACTCGAGATCCACAAGTCCAAATGGTATGAAATTTTCACAGAAGCTTAAGCACATGATGAAGAATGTCCACACCAAATTTCAGCTCGATTGGACTCTTTCTTGATCGATTCGAACCAAGGGTCGAATCGATCTCAAAGTGGGCCCGGATCTCCTGATTTCGGCCATGTGGTCCCCTCACGTGACAGAACTGGTCTCCCTTCAATTTAGGTGAAATATCAGCCTCCTACATCTATAAATAGAGCCCCTGGTCATTCAGAAAAGAGGTCGGACAATTTTGAGAGATAAAGAGCGCCCAGACTCTGCCAGATTTACACCAGATCACCATTGCTGCCTTAGATTCAAACTTAGCTCAGAAAATCAGTTGTAATACAACACACGAAATTGTAATCTTCAAGCATCGAGCAATGAAATCATAAAAACCTTGAAGTGGACGTAGGCCGGAGATAGCCGAACCACTATAAATTGCGTGTCACTGTTCATTATTTCTGGATTGCTGTTTGTTGCTTGCTTAGATTTGATATTTGTGTTTGAATATTGCTGATCTGTATTCATACACTGGTGCTTTCACAACACTAGGGGTATGTGACCATTTTCGGCGCAAACACTTTGGTGCTTTCATTGAGAAGAACTAGCACCCGCTACACCAGATTCAAAGTTTAGATTTGAAATTTTAAGGATTCAGATTTGACTCTACAATGACTCGACAAACAAGACAAAGAGCTGAGAGGAGCCAACAGGGAGGAAGTCAAGAGGTATCCTCTGGCGCTGGAGAAGGACAAGCTTCGATCTACATTACTAGAGATGAGATGGAGGCTATGAACAACCTAATGCAGGAAAGAATGATGAAAAGCCAACAAGAGATGTTGCAGAATTTCTTTGAACAGGTGAGAGCTGCAGGGACACATAACCTTGGACCAGCTACAGCGGCTGTGAATGTGGAACAAGGAGCTAGGGCTATGGAACCCAACGGAGGACAGAATACAGAACCAGAAGGCAGTCAACAAGGGCTTGGGGGCAGGCCCGTAAGATCCAACGCAGAAGGACCTTTGGAAGGAGCTCAACCGGCTAGGGCCAACACAAATGCTAACGAGCCACCCGAAGAGTACGTAACAGAATTCCCTACAAAACTCGGGGGCAACTCCCATATCGTAAACCACCCAGGAGAGATCCCACGGAGCGGGAACGCAGGACTGGGAAATACTGCCTATTCCATGAGCTGGATGGGCACGCTACCGATGAATGCCGCCACCTAAGGGATGAGGTGGAAGAACATGCCAGGAGTGGTAGATTGCTACAATATGTCAGAGAACAGGCAACGATAGTAAGACCTGAACAACCTCCACCTAACAGGAATGATCCTAGATCAGGATCACGACTCGTCATCAACTAATTGTGATGGCAAGGGCCAAGTTCAAGATTTGGACTCTGGTCGATTAGTTTTCTTAGATTTGATTTCCAAAATAAAACGGCTATCCCACTTACTCATGTACGGGAACCGGAGAGATCCCTAGGCATGCTCTAAGATGGAAATAGACCGCTCCGCCCGGAGAGGCGTTGTCTTGTTTTTCCTGGTGTTTGAGATTGAACATCTAGGATTTGAATTTAATAAAGAAACACTTATTAAAATAAACCTTTTAACCGGAGAGTTAAAGGATGAACATTAAATATGAATACAAACATGATCGCTTTATGACCTTACCCGGAGAGGCGGGGTCCGGAGTGCAAGAAGTGAGTTGCTTCGCCAGAGAGCGACAGGATCGACTCACTTAAGCATCGTTTCCTATTCGCCGGAGAGTGATTGGATCGGGATTCGATAAGAGCCCGGAGAGGCTATGATCGGCCCACGATTTAGGCCATGACATCGCTTAATGTTCAGGTACACTGAACCGGAGTGCAAGAAGTGAGTCGCTTCGCCGGAGAGCGATAGGATTGACTCACTTAACGCTGTTTACCCTTCACCGGAAAGTGATAGGATGGGATCCAGCAGGAGCCCGGAGAGGCTACGATCGGTCCGGAACGATCAAGACATCGCTTTACGCCCTAACTGGGGCCAGAGTGCAAGGGGTAGAAAGCAACGCCGGAGTGCAATAGAATCTTTCTATTCGATCGCTAAGTCTAGAATGGGCTTGGCAAGGGTCCGGAGTGACCATCGATAGTACGGAGAGACTGGAGAGTTTCATTCTTAACTCCTACTGGAAGAAATTGATAACAATTCGGCTTCGAACAGCCATGAACTTGACTGAAAATACCACAAGCTCTGAGTAAAACATGAACTCACTGCATTCAATTTGAGACTGATCAAAACACACCTTTTTTCCAAAAGGCATGTTTTGGGGGGCAAAGTGTTATCCCACCTTTTGGCAAAGCCGAGATACCCAAAGATTAACTGAAAATCAATGGTTACTAGTCATGAACATCGATTGTGCATCGCAGGTTCACCATGGATATCGATGAATTTTGTCCGAGTCCGGATCGGGCTGCAATTGATAAGACACGTCAAGTAGAGTCCGAAGAACCAATGTTCCAAGTTTCGAGTCAATCCGAGTTCGTGCGTTCAAGATATCGCCAGCAAAAAATGGAGTAGACAGTCCTAAGTTCGAATCCATAGGTGGAGCCTATGTTCGAATCCATCAGGTGGCCAGGCTTCATATCCACGGGACGATCTTTGTTCGACTCCATCATACTCCCTCTGCTTCGAATCCATAGAGAGAAAGTACTTCGAATCCATGATGCCTAGCCCCGCTTCAAATCCATTAAGCGAGTCACGGTTCGAACCCAATGAACCATTCCCCTGCTTCGAATCGATCAAAGGGAAAATCTTCGAGTCCATGTAGTTAAAGAGCTTCGACTCCATCCCGCGAGTATCTTAGAGTCCATTCAACCGAGAAGCCTTCGTATCGATTAACTGTAACCTACCTTGATCGATTCGAAGAGAACGTTCATCCGATCGATTCGATGAAGTCATACCTTCGAATCCATTACATCGAATCCACCAAGTCATAACAGCTAAAAACAGGGGTTTGACCCAGACAAATCGGAGCACAAGTCGGATCGATACGAAGAAGGCGCGCCACGTCATCGCGAAGACACGCTGAATCGAGTCGAAGCAATCGATTCGAAGGAACCGAGTCGAAGGGGATCGATTCGAAGAGACATTTCAGCCGAGTATCTAACCTTGAATCGATCATAACTCGAGATCCACAAGTCCAAATGCTATGAAATTTTCACAGAAGCTTAAGCACATGATGAAGAATGTCCACACCAAATTTCAGCTCGATTGGACTCTTTCTTGATCGATTCGAACCAAGGGTCGAATCGATCTCAATGTGGGCCCGGATCTCCTGATTTCGGCCATGTGGTCCCCTCACGTCCCAGAACTGGTCTCCCTTCAATTTAGGCAAAATATCAGCCTCCTACATCTATAAATAGAGCTCCTGGTCATTCAGAAAAGAGGTCGGACAATTTTGAGAGATAAAGAGCGCCCAGACTCTGCCCACCAGATCACCATTGCTGCCTTAGATTCAAACTTAGCTCAGAAAATCAGTTGTAATACAACACACGAAATTGTAATCTTCAAGCATCGAGCAATGAAATCATAAAAACCTTGAAGTGGACGTAGGCCGGAGATAGCCGAACCACTATAAATTGCGTGTCACTGTTCATTATTTCTGGATTGCTGTTTGTTGCTTGCTTAGATTTGATATTTGTGTTTGAATATTGCTGATCTGTATTCATACACTGGTGCTTTCACAACACTTGGGGTTTGTGACCATTTTTGGCGCAAACAAAATATAAAATACTTAAAACTTAATATAATAATTTTGTAAATAAATAATTAAATGGTTAGGAATCATTTGAAAACTATTTCAATAAGATGTTTGAAAAATCATTTTGAAAACAAGATTCTTAAAAATCAGTTTTCTTAAAAACCAGGATATTTGAAAATCATTAAAATTAGAGAATATATCTTAAAAACCTCTTTGACAAAATGAAGAGAGATCAAAGAAGTGCTACCAGGGCTTTAACGAAATAATCTATGACTCTATAACTTATCTTGATATCTTGAATCTTCAAACCCATGAGTCTTCAATTTTTAACTCTTAAATCTCTATATTAGCCTCTTGAGTCTGTTCTTGATACTGTACAGTCTTCTTAATTACCATCTGTCTAATATCCTTCACTATATACTAAATATAACTTGGTAAAACATTAGTATTTATATTTTATATGATCTCATATGGTAGTTGTCATCAAAACCAATAACTAAGGTACTAACAATCTCATATACTTAGTAAATAATTTAAAATTATACATATATTTTATATTATTTTTATTCAATATTATATTCATATTAAAATAAATTTATAAAATTTTCTTTATACATATATTCAATATTATATTCATATTAAAATAAATTTATAAACTTTTCTTTATACATATATATATAATATTCATCCAATATTGTTATTGATCTAATCCTATCAAAAGCAACCAAAAATCCAATCAAAAAATTTAATTAAACATTTACCTATTTTTGCTCCATTTCTTTGAACTTTTCCGAATTTACTTTATTATTGGTGTGAAGCACATATTGACATCTTTTGTATCTGGTTCATTATCACTTGAGAAAGTATCTGAATCGTCCAATGTTGAAGTATATGCCTTTCTTTATTTTCTGGACAAATTAGTTTTCATGAGATTTTCGGTTTCTCCGGTTGTAGACACTTTCTCAGCATATAGCCAAATTCATTATAGTGATAACATCTAACATCATTTCCACTTCCTAGATTTTTGCTATCATTTCTCCTAAGATTATTCATTTTTCTTTATTTCAGAAATTTTTTGAAATTTCTGGTCATGAAAGAAATTTCCTAATCATTCTCATTGTCTGAATCTAGATCATCTGTTGTTGCAATGAAAGCGATGGATTCTTTTCTATTGCCTTGCTTTCTCTCTTGCCCTGCATTTGTGCTTCATATGAAATTAAATTGCCAATTAACTCTTCAATTTTCAAAGTGCTTATGTCATTAACCTCTTCAATTGCAAGAGTCTTTTGGTCCCATTCAGGGGTAAGTGAATTGTGGGTTTTTCTAACTTGATCATCTCTAGAAATTTTTTAGCTAATGCAATTAGTGAATGAACTATATCTTGAAATCTACTATGTATATCGGAAATGGACTCATTTTGATTAATTTAAACTGATTAGTTAATATAGAAATTTTGGTTTGCTTGACTTTAGTAGTGCCATCATGCATAACTTGCAGTGTTCTCGATATTTCATATGCAGACTTAGAAATAGATACTCTATTGAATACATTCTTATCTAATGAAAAAACAAAATATTCATGGCTTTAGAGTTACTTTGTGCAAGTGCCTTTTGGTCAGCACTCCATTGTGAAAAGTTAGTCTAGGGCTCAGTGTACTCATTCGGTATGATAGTCCAAATATCTAGACAATTTGACTGTGAATATATTTTCATTCGACATGAAGGAACTAAGCTAGCCCGTAGTGGAAGAAATGGGTGAATTTCAAAAAATTTACCCTATTGGATCTTAGTTGAGCCTATGAAGCCTAATTTAATTAGAACATTTCTAAATTTGTTTTTAAATAAAATCACTTTTTTTTTAAATTAGTTAAAGGGAAGTTTAAATAAATTTAATTTTAAATGTATAGTGCATCAAATATAACTAAAATATATTAATAAGAATTAATATATATAGGAAATGAAAACTTTCATTTCTTTCCCTGAAATAAGTAATTAATTAAGGGCATTAATAAGATTTAATATATATATATATATAGGAAAAGAAACCTTTCATTTCTTTCCCTAAAACAAGTAATTAATGGAGAGCGCTAATTGCATTGAATGGAAAGATGAACCTTTCATTTCTCTCTTTAATTTGAATTGATTGATTAAATTTAATTTACATATATATGTAACGCCCCACTCTGAGACGCACTGTAACAAAGAGTATTATGGGAGTAATACCGTCTGTTAAAGCGGAGAATAGAGTATAGTGGAAGCGACCATTTGTAATCAAGCTATAACTATCTACTAAATACGTCAAAAGGGTGGTATCTATTTTTTTTCAAGTGGTTCGACATATTCAATAAATATTTATAACGAAATTACAATGGCTAAAGATCTATCAGAATAAGCATAGTAATAAAATGATAAAACATCACAGAACAGAATCACATAACAGATATAAAATCCCAGGACAATACATCGTCAATACAGATCCAAATATCATA
The DNA here is from genome assembly GCA_030737815.1 of Allium fistulosum. Lineage (NCBI taxonomy): Eukaryota > Viridiplantae > Streptophyta > Magnoliopsida > Asparagales > Amaryllidaceae > Allium > Allium fistulosum. The sequence goes on from CM060908.1 coordinate 233,217,657, forward strand.
AGTGGGTACAAAGCCACTGCTCACACATGTGAGTCAAAAATATGTACATATCAAAGTTTGAATAATAACATAAGGCGGACACTAAGATAAGCTATCTCAAAAGCATAGCAGATAAGTCCAAAGCGGAAGCACAGAGTAGCAAAGTCCAGAGACCTAACCTGAAACAACTCGGTCTGACCCGAGTGAAAAGAACACTCGGGTCAGGCTAGCTAAACAAATCAGTTAGATAGACTGAGAGATAAAAATGCAGTAACATAGAAGGTAAGGAATTTCTCCCTAGAGAACAGCAATGAATACCACATAATATACTGGACGATAACATAATCATCAATCAATAATAAAATCTCCAAAGAGAAAATCAACCCCAAAGTGTCAAGTAAATAATACGCCTCATATCATCGGCGTAGTCAGAGCTAAATCCAGTAGCCCAAAAGCAATAATAATAGTGTGGACCGGAGTCCATAAATCAATGCCATAGCAAAGAATGTCGCTCCAGAGAGCTATAGAAAATATCCAGAAAATCAATGTAACATAACACTGAAAAGTAGCATCCATAGACACTATAGATCCGCAAGGTAATCGCGCTTACATCGTGTGGTCCCATAGAACCAACACCGAATGGCGGTACTCAAGGGAATATAGAAAAATCATCAGAAAACAATGCACGTGCCCGACCAGAGTCGTTGTTGCCAAGTACTGTAGAGTTGTGATCGATCACTCGCACAGATGCGGAACGCGCGAGACGGCGAGATCCTTCCCAGAAGGACAAAGGCCCAGAGGCACACGCCGAAAAAGAAACTGCTTCATAGAACAGGTGTCCAGAGATGGTTGCCCAAAGGCGTGGTGACCCAGAGGTCCAGTACTGGCCGCCCAGAGGCTAATGTGTCACTAACTTCTTGGAGAGGAACCCGTAAAGTGTTAACAATGAGTCCCATACCCCACGTTCGCACTAAACGGTTTACTAACCAATAGCAAGCTCACACTCCAAACAATAAAAAGTCCACCTCGTATCATCGGTAAACTAGACCCAAAGGTCAAAACGATCAATCGAATAGGTCGGGGATTAACCGGAAAGAAAATACACGCGGTTCCATAGGCCGGAGATTTCCTAACCGTTTAAGCACCTTTCCACTTCGCTCGACGTGCTAAAAAGTGAGTGTGAGATTTTTATTATAGAAAATAATGGATCGAAACAGATTTATGATTGATTTTGAGAACACTTTAAAACGGCTTTTGAAAACTCTCCTATTATGGAGTAAATAGTTTACGAATTAAAAGTAATATTATATAATAATTTCGAAAGCCATTTCGGAGTGAAAAATCCTTTGAAAATAATTCATAAAACCCATGTACGAAATCGAGAGACAAATCTCAAAGAAATCAATAAATCATAGAATCACTGAAAACCAATATTCGTGCTGGAAACTATTCCGAAAGGTTGTGAATCAAAGTTCGACAATTTCTGATTCGCAATTGAAGCCTAAAGGTTCATTGCAGAACATCAATTTGAAGCGGTTGCACCAAAATGGTGCAATCCGGACTCGGTTGCACCAAAATGGTGCAACCGATGGGTCGGAACCCGTTGCACCAAATGGGTGCAGCCCATTTTATAAAGGCCGGTTGCACCGCATGGTGCAGCCCGTTTCAGTGAACTTGGCTGCTCCATGCGGTGCAGCTGGTTCAGTCAAGCCCCATGAAAAATTCAAACACAATTAGTAATCTGTAAGCGCTAGACTTTATAGCAGAAATAGAGCAATTGCAGAGGCAAGGGGAAAGCAGTTAAAGGTGGCATAATGTGGTAAAGATCAGAAAGATGACACACCAACAGTTCCCAAATAACACATGTATTTACACACATTACATAGTGACAAAATGAAGATGGTAGGATAATGAAACCGAGGGCTGTAAAATATATGGATTAGAAGTCTAAAACTACAATAACCCTCCTAAAGAAAAATAACTAACTTACATAAATAAGTTAGGCAAACTGCAGCTGCCTATATAAATAATTAGTGAACCAAGACTAGAATCTCTTTAAAATTTCAACTCAGGTTTCTGACATGTATTGATACACATTTTTATATATATATAATTTCATAAATTAGACGGTGTAACTCATTTTAAAACAAATAGATTAAACCAACCAAACCAAGCTGATTTATTGAATAGTTATTGCGGTTCAAACCAAACTAATATCCTAACCTAGCAATTAAGTTTTTGCTGAAATGAAATTAAAGAATATTAAATGGTCATAGGAAGAACGCATAAACAAGTTAACGGATTGTACTAGAATAGTTTTATGGACTGGAATTCAAATGGTCCCATAAGAGCAAGTGTAACACTGTGCAAAGTGGTTGCGAAATATGTACTTCTTCTACAGCAAACTAATTTATTTTTTTGCATTCACATTGTTTTAGCAGATTCAATTTATACTTTGCCTCTATCAAATGTTTCCACATTGATTTGATCAAGAGAGTTGATTTCTTTCTAAATTCAGTTATTTATACTTTGCAGATGACATGATCTATAACCAACCGCTTATTTATTTCCACATGTATGCAACCACCGTACAAAAATTAGCTTCTACTATAAAGAACCTCTTTAGCTACACATATTTTTACATATACAATTATTTTTCTTATAGTTCAGAACACATTTTATTTTCAACTAAGCTTATAACAATGTAAGAATATAGGGTAACAAACTAGATAGGACTTTTCAGATCTGAAACCTAGAATGTAATATATATTAGTGAACATAAAATTACAAGATTAAAAACTTGTTTATAACTGCACTAAATCGATAAAAACTATGCATGCTTAAATATGAGGTTGTTGATGCTCCACAAAATACATACTGTTACATAATATAACAGAATACATACTGTTACAGAATACAGACATAAACAAAATAATGGTACAAGGGAACAATAGGACAAGTAAATAGTAAGACAAGTAAACAAAGCCACATACCTTACTAAACAATAGAAGAAAACTAAACCATATGACAACTAATAAAGCTACAGACTTTCACTAAAAAAAAGACAAGTTAGGCACATGGGTTGCGTGACTCACCTAGGCAACATGAAAAATAAATAACATATTCTAAGGCCAATTAACTTTTAGCATCGGGGAAATTAATTCAAGCAAAATGCTTTGAGTGGATGACTCTTTTTCAAAGTACATGTAAAGGACATGTAAATTAAAACAAAGGAAGTTCAACAAGTCAATATTATTAAACTATAGACTTTTAGTATTAGGTATATACGAAAGGAGAAGAAAAACAAACAAAAACAAAAGAGCAAGTCCATAATTTCAAGGCAACATAACTTGTATAGTATGCGAAGAAGTAAACAGGCATGTTGAAAAGTCAAGGCAACTAAAAAAATTTAAAAGCAGGCAAGGATGAAAATGTATAAGCAATATGCTTGCTTATGTGATCATTTTTTTTCCAAAGCAAGGACAAAGCAAAATAAATAAAAAATAAGTTTACAAAACACTTCCCACATCAGGACGCAAGCAATAAATATAGCAGCAAGATGTGTGTCCAATTTCAGTTCATAAAATAAGACACATGCAAGTGAATTAAATAAATCAAAGCAAAGTTAGGCAATAGACACGGATTGACAAAGCTAAAACACTTAAGCAGTAGATAAGTTAAGTGAAATCTTTTCAATTCTCAAAACAATTAAGGATCAGAATACATTTTAATTAGCCGTTGCATGAATATATATAGCTACACTTAGTTGAAAACTAACATGACACTTATCTTGGTTTACAAACAAAGTCTCTTTATATATTTTAAATCTAAACTTATAAATATAAATATATGTGTTTTTTTTAATTTAGGCGAGCTCCTGTTTTAACAATATGTAATATGTTTTGATGTCAAGTTATAAGCATGAATAATTTCGAACTCATATGTGTTGTATGTATGTATATACATTTACATATACTATTTAACAATTTGTGTAAGTAAAAATGCAAAAGACTATAACAAAATCCATCAATAGTTCAACATACAACTGGCAAGGAGATGAGGAGCAAACAAAACAACCCATTAACCCAAAATGCAAAGATCTAACCATGGTAGCAAATCCTATAACTGAGTTTTGGTTCCAAACTTATGAACCAATGTATAGGTGTATCACCAGCAGTACACCAGTGTTGCTAATTCCTGGAGCCCGACGAGGCTCCAAGTTGCATCACTATCGACGAAGTGATGATCTCAGGCGCAAGAATTCAAGTTAACTTCATGGCAGTAGACGACATAGCATGCAAACATATTTTGATAAGCGATTATATATTAACCTTTTGAATCTATGCAATTTAACTAGCAAGCATATTCAATTACTAAACTTAGATTCCTAATCAAACAAAGATTAAAACAGTAATTACTGATTCAATCGCAGAAAATACAACATGAACCAATCATAAACCAACACTTGGATTTAAAGAGTAGCTGTGTGAGGGTTACTCACCTTAATCCGAGATTAGCAAGCATTAGAAGGAGGATTTGGAGCCCCAGTATAGCAATAACCGCAGCAGTAGCTCCAGGCACAACAAAGAAATTGTTGCTTCTATTGCTGCCTCCATTGCTGCCATTAGTAGACACACTCGGAGATGTGTGGATTCCTTTGTGCCAATTTAAAAAGGCGGAAGTAACGAGGAGAACGGTTGAATTTGATGTGATTTGGGGGGAGCAATCCCCATTTTTAGGGTTTAGGGAAATTATGAAGAGATAGAATAATGGGTGAGGGTTATAGGCTAATGGATATTGGTTAAGTGGGTTTGTACCAATTTTAAACCCATTAGGACTTAGGAATGAAACGTACATGAACCAGGTGCTCTCAAGCCAACACAAATCAGACCAACATACAGCCAGTATAGTTCAAAAATACTAATTTATCCAAAATAGCCAGTTTTGAATAAATTAGCCATATAAAATTCCATTAATAACTCATATTAAATTAAAATTTCCATTTTAATTTAATATTCAGTTATCCCGAATCCCGGGTTGTTACAGACTCCCCCCCTTAAGAAAATTGCGTCCTCGCAATTCCTTAAGTGAAAGTTATCTATATCATCGATTACCTCAGAGTAATCAAATCAAAGATAGATGGGAAAAGAAAATCACCTTCAAAAGTAGGTGAACGAGATAGAATAGCAAGCTAGATACGTCATATGGCTTCCTAAGTCCACACTTAGGATCGATAGATCATAGACTTCTATAAGCAAAACATATTTACTTCGGAGGTAATTAGTCTCCGAATAAATTTTCGAGTAAAACACGGCACCAACCTAAGTCGGTGAGATCCGAGATCAAGAAACACAAAGATTTAGCACTCGAGACTAAATCCCGAGGATACACATGGAATGGAAACACATGGTACGTAACATGAGTATTCAAGCCTACGACAACAACAATGCATGCAAGCAATCAAACCCAGGCGTTCAGTAATAGTAGATGGTCCTATGAAACTAGGAACCAACGTCCCGAGTCTACTGAGACGCGACATAACTCCTTTCAAGGGAGTAACACAGGGGAATGCGCTATTTTCTGAAAAGAGAATACGAACAAAAAGAAGATGGTATTCCATGCTACCATCGATATACGACCGCATAAATGCAAGTCACCTCAAGAATTTGCCCAACGGCAAGATACACAAGAATGGATATAACGAAATTTTTACAAAAATTCTTATAAAAGTGTTCATCCAAAAAAACATTTATCCCAAGAATATGGACATGATCCGGGATATCCATACGAGTGAAAATGCGCTCGCATATCCGAATCCAAGCCTGGACCTCTAAGACATTCTCGGAGCCACTGAACGGCTTCCCTCCGAGATGGGTAAAATCACTGCAGAGACGCGCAAAAGCAGACTTGCGCGGAGCATCAAGAACTAGGGCTGGAGATTGAGAATGGGACTGGGAATTCCGAACCAGCTCCATGATCTGGTCGGTGGTCATGAACACGCCCTCTAGATGAGTGTTGCTGGACTGCCCAGCACCACTGGTCTGACGTGTGGTTCTCCCTCTTCCCCTTCCAGACATACTGAAAGTCAAACGGGAATTAGAGTTAGACATGATTCAATGATAGATAATTAATTAAGGAATACTACGGAATATAACAGATTCCTAAACATATTCCTAACTTATCTATCAATAAACATAAGGAAGGGATTTGATTTAATTCGGATCTAATTAAAATGTATTGTACTAAGTGTATCTGTTCTGTGTTTATTATGCTTATTCCTGAAACCAGGCTCTGATACCAAGTTGTAACGCCCCACTCTAAGACCCACAGTAACAAAGAGTATTACGGGAGTAATACCGTCTGTTAAAGCGGAGAATAGAGTATAGTGGAAGCGACCATTTGTAATCAAGCTATAACTATCTACTGAATACGTCGAAAGGGTGGTATCTATTTTTTTTCAAGTGATTCGACATATTCAATAAATATTTATAACGAAATTACAATGGCTAAAGATCTATTAGAATAAGCATAGTAATAAAATGATAAAACATCACAGAACAGAATCACATAACAAATATAAAATCCCAGGACAATACATCGTCAATACAGATCCAAATATCATAAGTGGGTACAAAGCCACTGCTCACACATGTGAGTCAAAAATATGTACATATCAAAGTCTGAATAATAACATAAGGCGGACACTAAGATAAGCTATCTCAAAAGCATAGCAGATAAGTCCAAAGCGGAAGCACAGAGTAACTAAGTCCAGAGACCTAACCTGAAACAACTCGGTCTGACCCGAGTGAAAAGAACACTCGGGTCAGGCTAGCTAAACAAATCAGTTAGATAGACTGAGAGATAAAAATGCGGTAACATAGAAGGTAAGGAATTTCTCCCTAGAGAAGAGCAATGAATACCACATAATATACTGGACGATAACATAATCATCAATCAATAATAAAATCTCTAAAGAGAAAATCAACCCCAAAGTGTCAAGTAAATAATACGCCTCATATCATCGGCGTAGTCAGAGCTAAATCCAGTAGCCCAAAAGCAATAATAATAGTGTGGACCAGAGTCCATAAATCAATGCCATAGCAAAGAATGTCGCTCCAGAGAGCTATAGAAAATATCCAGAAAATCAATGTAACATAACATTGAAAAGTAGCGTCCATAGACACTATAGATCCGCAAGGTAATCGCGCTTACATCGTGTGGTCCCATAGAACCAACACCGAATGGCGGTACTCAAGGGAATATAGAAAAATCATCAGAAAACAATGCACGTGCCCGACCAGAGTCGTTGTTGCCAAGTACTGTAGAGTTGTGATCGATCACTCGCACAGATGCGGAACGCGCGAGACGGCGAGATCCTTCCCAGAAGGACAAAGGCCCAGAGGCACACGCCGAAAAAGAAACTGCTCCATAGAACAGGTGTCCAGAGGCGTGGTGACCCAGAGGTCCAGTACTGGCCGCCCAGAGGCTAATGTGTCACTAACTTCTTGGAGAGGAACCCGTAAAGTGTTAACAATGAGTCCCATACCCCACGTTCGCACTAAACGGTTTACTAACCAATAGCAAGCTCACACTCCAAACAATAAAAAGTCCACCTCGCATCATCGGTAAACTAGACCCAAAGGTCAAAACGATCAATCGAATAGGTCGGGGATTAACCGGAAAGAAAATACACACGGTTCCATTGGCCGGAGATTTCCTAACCGTTTAAGCACCTTTCCACTTCGCTCGACGTGCTAAAAAGTGAGTGTGAGATTTTTATTATAGAAAATAATGGATCGAAACGGATTTATGATTGATTTTGAGAACAGTTTAAAACGGCTTTTGAAAACTCTCCTATTATGGAGTAAATAGTTTATGAATTAAAAGTAATATTATATAATAATTTCGAAAGCCATTTCGGAGTGAAAAATCCTTTGAAAATAATTCATTAAACCCGTGTACGAAATCGAGAGACAAATCTCAAAGAAATCAATAAATCAGAGAATCACTGAAAACCAATATTCGTGCTGGAAACTATTCCGAAAGGATGTGAATCAAAGTTCGATAATTTTTGATTCGCAATTGAAGCCCAAAGGTTCATTGTAGAACATCAATTTGAAGCGGTTGCACCAAAATGGTGCAATCCGGACTCGGTTGCACCAAAATGGTGCAACCGATGGGTCGGAACCCGGCTGCACCAAATGGGTGCAGCCCATTTTATAAAGGCCGGCTGCACCGCATGGTGCAGCCCGTTTCAGTGAACCAGGCTGCTCCATGCGGTGCAGCTGGTTCAGTCAAGCCCCATGAAAAATTCAAACACAATTAGTAATCTGTAAGCGCTAGACTTTATAGCAGAAATAGAGCAATTGCATAGGCAAGGGGAAAGCAGTTAAAGGTGGCATAATGTGGTAAAGATCAGAAAGATGACACACCAACAGTTCCCAAATAACACATGTATTTACACACATTACATAGTGACAAAATGAAGATGGTAGGATAATGAAACCGAGGGCTATAAAATATATGGATTAGAAGTCTAAAACTACAATAACCCTCCTAAAGAAAAATAACTAACTTACATAAATAAGTTAGGCAAACTGCAACTGCCTATATAAATAATTAGTGAACCAAGACTAGAATCTCTTTAAAATTTCAACTCAGGTTTCTGACATGTATTGATACACATTTTATATATATAATTTCATAAATTAGACGGTGTAACTCATTTTAAAACAAACAGATTAAACCAACCAAACCAAGCTGATTTATTGAATAGTTATTGTGGTTCAAACCAAACTAATATCCTAACCTAGCAATTAAGTTTTTGCTGAAATGAAATTAAAGAATATTAAATGGTCATAGGAAGAACGCATAAACAAGTTAACGGATTGTACTAGAATAGTTTTATGGACTGGAATTCAAATGGTCCCATAAGAGCAAGTGTAACACTGTGCAAAGTGGTTGCGGAATATGTACTTCTTCTACAGCAAACTAATTTTTTTTTCATTCACATTGTTTTAGCAGATTCAATTTATACTTTGCCTCTATCAAATGTTTCCACATTGATTTGATCAAGAGAGTTGATTTCTTTCTAAATTCATTTATTTATACTTTGCAGATGACATGATCTATAACCAACCGCTTATTTATTTCCACATGTATGCAACCACCGTACAAAAATTAGCTTCTACTATAAAGAACCTCTTTAGCTACACATATTTTTACATATACAATTATTTTTCTTATAGTTCAGAACACATTTTATTTTCAACTAAGCTTATAACAATGTAAGAATATAGGGTAACAAACTAGATAGGACTTTTCAGATCTGAAACCTAGAATGTAATATATATTAGTGAACATAAAATTACAAGATTAAAAACTTGTTTATAACTGCACTAAATCGATAAAAACTATGAATGCTTAAATATGAGGTTGTTGATGCTCCACAGAATACATACTGTTACATAATATAACATAATACATACTGTTACAGAATACAGACATAAACAAAATAATGGTACAAGGGAACAATAGGACAAGTAAATAGTAAGACAAGTAAACAAAGCCACATACCTTACTAAACAATAGAAGAAAACTAAACCATATGACAACTAATAAAGCTACAGACTTTCACTAAAAAAAGGACAAGTTAGGCACATGGGTTGCATGACTCACCTAGGCAACATGAAAAATAAATAACATATTCTAAGTCCAATTAACTTTTAGCATCGGGGAAATTAATTCAAGAAAAATTGTGATATCCCGGAAATTTTGAACAATATCAATTTAATAATCTATATAAAATATTAAATTGATATGATGATATTTGTTAATAAGATAAGAATTGACTTGATAATTTTCTTTTAAATATATATTTAACTGATAAATTTGTCTTTTAAAAGGATAATAAACTGTTTTCTATGTATTTATATATCTGTATATATTGTAAATAGTTAAAGTCTGTTTTAAATTTAATAAACAAGTATATGTTTTTAAAACTCTAATCTTTTTGGTAATTTGGAAATTTGTTTTAATTCAATATTTAATAAATAATCATATAGCTTTGATATACTTTAGATTTAAGTTAAAATTGTTTAATGATTTTAGCTTAGATAAAAATAAACAAACACATTTATGTTAGAGATAAATATACAAGCTAGCAATAACAATAACCATAATCACCTTTTAAACTAGAACTTAAGTAAAATATCATATACTCTACAACAAAACATGCAAAGTATATATGTTGCAGGCTTGAAATTTACACTAGTACAAGATAATAGGATAAAGCAAGTAAATATTTCACACTATAGCAAAATGTATATGTTACAGGCATGAAAATACCTTAGTGTATACAAATGGAATAAGATAGTATGCTAAGTATAAAGTAAGTAAATAAAACAAATCACATACCTATATTCTCCGAAAACAAGGTCAGGCTTCACCAAAAAGAAAGAAGAGAAGTGCATACGCAGGGTAGATCTGTACAAACTTGCATAAGAAGATATACACAAGTACAATATCATAAATTACAAATGACAAAGTTAATAAATGAGCCACCATCTTTTTCTTATCAGCCTACAATTTGAAAAAAAATCTCTGATCATATATTTTTTAAGTACGCAAGAAAATCTGGTTTCACATTCCAGCCTTCCTACTCTTATACATATCATCTCATATTTCATTTTTCGTTCAGCACTTAAAACTGAGATAAAGAAAACAAAAGCAACTACAACTAGACAATCTAACTTAAGCATTAAAATCAAAATACAAGGAAACTTCAAAACTGGAATCAAAACTTGTCATTTATCTGGAAAGCTGGGAAATATCAAAGCTGTGATCATTTGAAAAACTCTATTGCTCTGTCTGATCTGAGTTCAGGTGAGTAAACGAAACTTTTAAGTTTTAAGTTGATCTGTATGTATGATGTATTGGTAATCATATCTGGGCATATGTATTTGTTTTATCATTTTGTGTGCTTATATGAGTACTCTGTAGTTTGAATATGCAGTTTCTTTAGTTACAGAGTTAAGTAGATGATCAATTTAAAATATCCCCACTCAATCATTTATAGGCTTGTGATTTAAACGAAGTAAGTTGTTTCAATATAAATCAAGTTTTTAAACTTGTTTTCAAATTATGGGTGAAGCATATCAACTGGGAAGTTGATTTACAGATCAACCAAAATTTCTATGTTGAATTCATGTATTTTAAATTGCCAATTCAACAATATAGCTTGAATCTACATGTAAAGGTAAGATTTCTAAAACAACAATGGAGATTTTTAGATAAGTATTCAAGGTGAAGTTTATAAATGAACAAAAATGCTTCATTTGTAAATTTCTTGTGATTCAACAAATTTTAACGGTTGAAACTTATTGTAAAGCAAGTTTAGGGAGTTTCTAACAAGGGAAAAATACTACGAAAATTTTCCAATGCAAGAATGTTAGGGACGAATCAAAAGTAGGGTTTTGTTCAATATTTTCTTCGTTGCTCTGTAGAAATTGATTTCGTCTTCCTGACTTGATCGAGTGGCTTGTGGTTGTGAGTGAGGGTCGAGGGAGGTATGGACGTGACGTGGATGAGGTGGCTTCGCCTACGGTGGTCAGTGTTGGTGGGGCGAAGCGATTTTCGCGAGGTTGCTCGAGTTACTGGTTCAAGCTGCAGGTGATTTTCGATTTCGTTTTTTTGTTCGAAAATCTGGGTTGCGATATTGAGTTGGAGGGAGAATTGTGGTTTGCTGGAGGTGGAGTGGGTTGCCGGAGGGTCGACGAGCCACCGTGCACGTGCTCAGAGACGTGAGCATGTCAGTGAGGACATAGTTGGATTGTATCGAGTGAAACTCGAGTGGGAAGAGGGAGTTACTTCGGGAATTTCATGGGCGAGCGCGTGAATACTTATCACCAGTTAAAATTTGACTTAGCCAAATATAAACAGAGGAATGAAGAAGAAGATCGTGAGCAGGAGAAAATTTGACGCGGGTAGAAGTGGGAGAAACTCGGGGAAATCAAGGGGAAACTGCATGCTTTTCTCGAGTAAAATATGTTTTGTCTCGGGTCCAGTTGTTAATAAAGCTGCTTGAATACTTTAAGCAATTTGTTATGTAAAGTAATATTAATTAAATAAGATATGTTGGTTAGTATTAAGTCAAGATTTAATAAAATGTTTTAACAAAGAAAAGTTTGCGAATATAAAGAATCAAATTCGTTTAAAGTATCAGTTACGTAAGAATGTAGATTTATGTATATTTGTAATTAAATAATTAACTTAAATTTAAACAAATTTGTAAGTAAGGTTAATAATTTTAAACTTAAGACTTTAATCAATCACCTAAAGTTAATTAATTAACAAATGGTAGTGAACCTAAGTAAGTAATTAAGGATTAATTACTTAGTATAATTAATTTTAGAATTGATTAATTAAGGAAATTAATCAAAGGGTGAGTCAATTAATGAATGTGATTAATTAAGGTATAATCAATTAATGTAAGTGATTATAGAATAATTATTTTGAATAATTAATTAAGGATCAATGAAATAATTATTAATAATTAATCAGAATAATTAAAGGGAATTAATGTGGATGGTTGAAGATTAATTAATATGTGTAATTAACCAGAGACTAATTCCTGAGTGCAGTTAAGATGGCAAACAAAGGGATGATAATTAACTGAATGTAATTAACTAATGATTAAGATTCATAAGTAATAAATAATGGATTAAATTCATTGGTAGGTAATTAAATTAATTAAAAATGGTATGACTAACATATCTTGCTTATGGATGATTGAATGATGTTTGAATGCCTTGGATTAATTGTTGTCCCTAGTATGTCATCGCAATGCTAGGTGATATGAAATGTTTCTGTAATATGATATGTTGGGTTGAACATAAATATGGTGGTCATCTATGATGAATTGCTGTGTAGGAGTGACATCCAGTATTTAAATTTAATCACTTGAATAACTTGGGTTAAGATGACACTAAATTCGAAGAGACCGGAGTCGGATATTAGGAAATACCGAAACCACTTCGAATTTGTTATAGAGTGATATGTGAAAGTTATAGGCTGGAATGGAACGATTTAAGTAAATTGGACTATTTAAAGTTCTGACACTTAGAAAATTTATGTGTGTAATAAGAGATGTCTATAACAAATTGTAAATTTGTAAATTGGCACGAGTTACCCCGGGATTACATATGAGTTGTATACTTTTGTATTCCATGTCAGATGGGTTTACTCACGCTGGTTTCCAGCCTGACCCGGGTGTTACTTTGATGTAATGCTCAGGTCAGACCGAGTATTACAGATTTTCAGGTGAGGATGTTCAGGAGCTCAGAAGACGAGCTGGATGGCAGGAACGTATGGAGTGTATTCCACTGTGATATGTTGTAGTTGTCTGAGACATGTTGTTTTGTATATGTCCAGTATCTGTGAATATATGTTGTAACTCTGATGTATTTAAATGTGTTTGACTAATACAGTATTCTTTGTATAAAGAATATTATTTGGTATTATATTTTATCCGCTGCGAATGTGAGATTCTGTGTTTTATTTTATGTTTCTTCTTCTATCTCTTTCTTCTTTTTCATAACTATCTGGAATTTTCGGGTTCGAAAATTTCGGGTCGTTACAGTTGGTATCAGAGCTGAAAGGTTAAGCGAGAACCTTGGCTCTGTTGGGATTGCTCATTAAAGATAGGGTCAATAGTACCCTAAAATGAGTTGAGTATATATATATATGAGAGAGCGTACTTGTTATTTTCTTATATAAAGATTTTAAATGATTTCATATAAGAATATATTTTGATATATATAAAGTAATATTTCTATCAAATGAATACAAAGGTAATTGGCTGTTAAATTATTGGAATTGAATTAAGTGATAATAGGAATATAACAAAATTTAAAGTAAAATAAGGATTGGTTTGGAATAAATTCAAACTGAAATTTAAATCTTGAATTTAAGGAGAATTTCAGAATAAGATAGTGATGAATTGGTTTTCAGATACAATAACCTTGGTTATTATCAGAAATGATTAATAAGGCGAGTATAAATGAGTAAACAATAATAAAATATTTGGGAAGTAAAACATTTAGGCAAGTCTAACTTATAAGTTGGAACTAAAGTTGATCTGAATTGTGGAGTTTTAAATCTGGGTCCAGAATTTGATTTGAATTTAAAACCAAGGGTAGTTTAAAATTTAAAGGTGGACTAGTGTGTGAAGGAAATAAATATGAAATAAACTCTAAGGTAGAGTTTTGAATTTTCCTTGGAATGTGATGTGAAACCCAAAGTGAAGCGAGTTTTAAACTTAAGTGGGAAGGTTATTAATCTGATGTTTAAAATTTGAATGGGAATTCAATTGTGTAAATTGACTGGATTATGTAAATTAAATTTAACTTTGGGAAAGTTAAATAATTTAAAAGGCAACCTGAATTGGAAATTTCAATATGAAATTGAGATTTAACTTGGGAAAGTTAAATGATTGGTTTAAATGGGATGTTATGAGTCATCTCAAATGGATGGATGATTTAGAATAATTGGATAATATCATCCTATTATTATTAATAATCTTTGAATTGTGAATTGGATGTGTTAAATGAATGAGAAATGAAGCATGGTAATATATCCAGTATTGAAATTAAATGGAAATTAAATTTAATATGAATTAAGGATATGAGATCGTTTTGAACTGGATTTTAATAATTGAATTTAAAAATTAAATTTGTTTAAGAACCAATTTCAAAACTGGAAGATAAAATTTGGTAATAAATGAACTTTTTATGATAAAATTGTTTTGAACGCTTATTTGGACTTCGAAATAAGTTAAGTAAGGATAATATGAAATGGAATTTTGAGAATTGAACTCGGAGTTAATGATTTAAAAATATAAGTCGATTTGATTTGAGGGGTTAAATCAACATTTGAAAATTTAACTCGAATTTATATAATTCGAGATGGTTTAAAGTTGAAATATAGGTTTCATTAGTTCAAATTGAATTTAGTCTGAATAAACTAAAATTGAAGATGGATAAGTATAAATTTCAGATGGGAATTGGGATTAATCCATATAGAAATTTGAAATAATTTGAAGTTGAAGTGGGTTCAATTCGAAATTTGTCTAAATTAATTTGAATAATTGAATAATTTGGGATTGTAATTGAAGTGAATATGTTTAAAATCAAACTGAATTTGATTGAGTTTGGAAAGAAATTGTGGATAATTCAACTTGAGTTGGGACTAAATCAATTTGATAGGAAATTGATTAAAATGGAGACTGGGAAGTTGAACAGTTTGGCTCTGGACTATTTTCAAAATAAATTGTTTTAATATAAATCTATTTTTCCAAACTACTTAACTATTTTACAACTGTTTTATAACCTAATTTCTATTTTTCTACTACTTTATAACCGATTACTATTCTACAACTACTTTGCAATTATTTTACTATTTTTCAACTCTTTTACAATTACTTAACTATTTTACAGCTATTTTACAAACTAATAATTATTTTTCAACTACTTATCTATTTTTAAAATTTTCAAGCTATTTCCTAAATATAAAATAGTCGGAGTCCAAACTGTTATTGATTAAATACCCAACTGAGGTAAGAATTGAAGTAATAACTCAATTGGAAATAGAAGCAATTGAGAATAAGTGAATGGAATTAAAGGAAATGTGAATAGAAAAGAGAATTGATTTGGCAAATAACCAATAAAGATAAATACGTAGGATGTTCGTATATTATTCTATTCGCATAGTGATTTGATCCAGATTCGAGCACAGAATTTCGAGATAGTATCATCGATCCGAGTTGGGATTTTTTCCGCTCGATTTTCGACGGCGAACCTGGATATGGATTTTTGATTGGTTCTGGATATTCTCTATCATATTTATGGCTATGCAAGGAGAATGACGGTTTCTTATCAAGAAACCAGATCTGTGTCCGCACTAGGAAGTCGGGTGGACAATACTAGTTCGGAAGTGAAATTGTGTGATCGAGTGAGCGATCAAATTGATATTGCGTACGAATGATATGTGGACATCGTATGGGTTTCAATAAAAATTGATATTGAAAAATTTGTGGATAAGAACTGTAAAGGATTTTTGAAATTGAAAGTATATTTTTAGAAATATATGATGAAGTAAAAGGGAGATTGAATATCTCTATGATTAAAATTTACTTTATAAAAGTAAGTAATTTGGCAAGTGACTTTATAAGTAATTTAATTTGAATATTTGATTTGGGATAAATAAAATTGTATATCTTTGATAAATAAGATAAAACCCACCTTGTTGAAGCTATAGCCAAAAGAAAAGAGTTTTGGAAATATTTAAAGCACAAAAGTGGATTTATACAAGTATAAAATTTGATTCAAAAGGTTTCAAGGTTTATTATATATATATGGATTTTTGTGAAAATGATTTTGGAAGTGATTTTGAGGAAGGGTTTTGGAAACCTTTGATTTGAAAAAGGCTTTTGATTTTCGAGGAAAATCAAATTTGAAAGTTTGGAAAGCCTGATTTGTGAATTATCGATTTTGGGAATCGATTTTGTGTAAAGGAGCTTTATGTGGAATTCATACTAGGTGTATGATTTGGAAAATACTATATGTGTATAGTATAAAGTGTTTTGAGATTGGCTCTGGGGAAAAAGGCGCTCCCTTGAAATGAACTTCTCAGGAGTGCTACAGGGTGGCACTACCTTGAGCCTCTAAGGGGGAGGTTCTAAAGTTGATCCTGTGAGGAGTCCGGACAAAACTAGTTCCTGAGGATTATTTGTAGCGAAAGTCGAGGGGCTGGTGCCCACAGAGGCATTTGGGTTATGCTGTGACGACAGTGTAACTCGATGTCACTGCGATCTACTGCAGACCATAGCGAAAGTCGTGTGTGCCGCTGAGAGCCAACAGTCTACGTTTGATTTTATATCGGTAGACTGCGACACTATGGTAACATAGCGAAAGTCGTGTGAGCCGCTGAGAGCCAACAGTCTATGTTTGATTTTACATCGGTAGACTGCGACCTATGTGGGAGTGGAGAAGTTTCATTTTGACAGCGTAATCGTGTGTGCCGCTGAGAGCCAACAGTTACATGGACTTTTGCTGTGACGGCAACGTAACCCTGGATGTAACTGCGATCTGTCGTGGGTTCTATGGTGTAATCAGTTACATGGACTTTTGCTGCGACGGCAACGTAACCCAGGATGTAACTACGACCATGGATGGGTGTGATGATTTCCAGAGCATTCTCACCAAAGCTTTTTACTTCTATTTTCAAACTGTTTCCTATATTTTCAATAAAATTATTTTCCAAGGTATTTTCACTGGGGGTTGAAAATGAGTTTACCGAGTACTTATAGATTTTCAGTCCTACGCCTGATCAACGTATGACCGAATTTCTGTGAGAACAAGGATGGACTCGTCAAAACATCGAGTTATAAAAGTATTTTTATAAAACTATTTTAGAAATATTATATAGAATTTTTAAAGTATTTTTAGACTTAGGTTTTAAATTACCTTTGTTTTAA
This sequence comes from Allium fistulosum, assembly GCA_030737815.1. Classification (NCBI taxonomy): domain Eukaryota; kingdom Viridiplantae; phylum Streptophyta; class Magnoliopsida; order Asparagales; family Amaryllidaceae; genus Allium; species Allium fistulosum. The sequence goes on from CM060908.1 coordinate 233,235,169, forward strand.
ATTTCGGGGACGAAATTCTTTTAAGGAGGGAGGAATGTGATATCCCGGAAATTTTGAACAATATCAATTTAATAATCTATATAAAATATTAAATTGATATGATGATATTTGTTAATAAGATAAGAATTGACTTGATAATTTTCTTTTAAATATATATTTAACTGATAAATTTGTCTTTTAAAAGGATAATAAACTGTTTTCTATGTATTTATATATCTGTATATATTGTAAATAGTTAAAGTCTGTTTTAAATTTAATAAACAAGTATATGTTTTTAAAACTCTAATCTTTTTGGTAATTTGGAAATTTGTTTTAATTCAATATTTAATAAATAATCATATAGCTTTGATATACTTTAGATTTAAGTTAAAATTGTTTAATGATTTTAGCTTAGATAAAAAAAATAAACACATTTATGTTAGAGATAAATATACAAGCTAGCAATAACAATAACCATAATCACCTTTTAAACTAGAACTTAAGTAAAATATCATATACTCTACAACAAAACATGCAAAGTATATATGTTGCAGGCTTGAAATTTACACTAGTACAAGATAATAGGATAAAGCAAGTAAATATTTCACACTATAGCAAAATGTATATGTTACAGGCAGGAAAATACCTTAGTGTATACAAATGGAATAAGATAGTATGCTAAGTATAAAGTAAGTAAATAAAACAAATCACATACCTATATTCTCCGAAAACAAGGTCAGGCTTCACCAAAAAGAAAGAAGAGAAGTGCATACGCAGGGTAGATTTGTACAAACTTGCATAAGAAGATATACACAAGTACAATATCATAAATTACAAATGACAAAGTTAATAAATGAGCCACCATCTTTTTCTTATTAGCCTACAATTTGAAAAAAAATCTCTGATCATATATTTTTTAAGTACGCAAGAAAATCTGGTTTCACATTCCAGCCTTCCTACTCTTATACATATCATCTCATATTTCATTTTTCGTTCAGCACTTAAAACTGAGATAAAGAAAACAAAAGCAACTACAACTAGACAATCTAACTTAAGCATTAAAATCAAAATACAAGGAAACTTCAAAACTGGAATCAAAACTTGTCATTTATCTGGAAAGCTGGGAAATATCAAAGCTGTGATCATTTGAAAAACTCTATTGCTCTGTCTGATCTGAGTTCAGGTGAGTAAACGAAACTTTTAAGTTTTAAGTTGATCTGTATGTATGATGTATTGGTAATCATATCTGGGCATATGTATTTGTTTTATCATTTTGTGTGCTTATATGAGTACTCTGTAGTTTGAATATGCAGTTTCTTTAGTTACAGAGTTAAGTAGATGATCAATTTTAAAATATCCCCACTCAATCATTTATAGGCTTGTGATTTAAACGAAGTAAGTTGTTTCAATATAAATCAAGTTTTTAAACTTGTTTTCAAATTCTGGGTGAAGCATATCAACTGGGAAGTTGATTTACAGATCAACCAAAATTTCTATGTTGAATTCATGTATTTTAAATTGCCAATTCAACAATATAGCTTGAATCTACATGTAAAGGTAAGATTTCTAAAACAACAATGGAGATTTTTAGATAAGTATTCAAGGTGAAGTTTATAAATGAACAAAAATGCTTCTTTTGTAAATTTCTTGTGATTCAACAAATTTTAACGGTTGAAACTTATTGTAAAGCAAGTTTAGGGAGTTTCTAACAAGGGAAAAATACTACGAAAATTTTCCAATGCAAGAATGTTAGGGACGAATCAAAAGTAGGGTTTTGTTCAATATTTTCTTCGTTGCTCTGTAGAAATTGATTTCGTCTTCCTGACTTGATCGAGTGGCTTGTGGTTGTGAGTGAGGGTCGAGGGAGGTATGGACGTGACGTGGATGAGGTGGCTTCGCCTCCGGTGGTCAGTGTTGGTGGGGCGAAGCGATTTTCGCGAGGTTGCTCGAGTTACTGGTTCAAGCTGCAGGTGATTTTCGATTTCGTTTTTTTGTTCGAAAATCTGGGTTGCGATATTGAGTTGGAGGGAGAATTGTGGTTTGCTGGAGGTGGAGTGGGTTGCCGGAGGGTCGACGAGCCACCGTGCACGTGCTCGGAGGCGTGAGCATGTCAGTGAGGACATAGTTGGATTGTATCGAGTGAAACTCGAGTGGGAAGAGGGAGTTACTTTGGGAATTTCATGGGTGAGCGCGTGAATACTTATCACCAGTTAAAATTTGACTTAGCCAAATATAAACAGAGGAATGAAGAAGAAGATCGTGAGCAGGAGAAAATTTGACGCGGGTAGAAGTGGGAGAAACTCGGGGAAATCAAGGGGAAACTGCATGCTTTTCTCGAGTAAAATATGTTTTGTCTCGGGTCCAGTTGTTAATAAAGCTGCTTGAATACTTTAAGCAATTTGTTATGTAAAGTAATATTAATTAAATAAGATATGTTGGTTAGTATTAAGTCAAGATTTTATAAAATGTTTTAACAAAGAAAAGGTTGCGAATATAAAGAATCAAATTCGTTTAAAGTATCAGTTACGTAAGAATGTAGATTTATGTATATTTGTAATTAAATAATTAACTTAAATTTAAACAAATTTGTAAGTAAGGTTAATAATTTTAAACTTAAGACTTTAATCAATCACCTAAAGTTAATTAATTAACAAATGGTAGTGAACCTAAGTAAGTAATTAAGGATTAATTACTTAGTATAATTAATTTTAGAATTGATTAATTAAGGAAATTAATCAAAGGGTGAGTCAATTAATGAATGTGATTAATTAAGGTATAATCAATTAATGTAAGTGATTATAGAATAATTATTTTGAATAATTAATTAAGGATCAATGAAATAATTATTAATAATTAATCAGAATAATTAAAGGGAATTAATGTGGATGGTTGAAGATTAATTAATATGTGTAATTAACCAGAGACTAATTCCTGAGTGCAGTTAAGATGGCAAACAAAGGGATGATAATTAACTGAATGTAATTAACTAATGATTAAGATTCATAAGTAATAAATAATGGATTAAATTCATTGGTAGGTAATTAAATTAATTAAAAATGGTATGACTAACATATCTTGCTTATGGATGATTGAATGATGTTTGAATGCCTTGGATTAATTGTTGTCCCTAGTATGTCATCGCAATGCTAGGTGATATGAAATGTTTCTGTAATATGATATGTTGGGTTGAACATAAATATGGTGGTCATCTATGATGAATTGCTGTGTAGGAGTGACATCCAGTATTTAAATTTAATCACTTGAATAACTTGGGTTAAGATGACACTAAATTCGAAGAGACCGGAGTCGGATATTAGGAAATACCGAAACCACTTCGAATTTGTTATAGAGTGATATGTGAAAGTTATAGGCTGGAATGGAACGATTTAAGTAAATTGGACTATTTAAAGTTCTGACACTTAGAAAATTTATGTGTGTAATAAGAGATGTCTATAACAAATTGTAAATTTGTAAATTGGCACGAGTTACCCCGGGATTACATATGAGTTGTATACTTTTGTATTCCATGTCAGATGGGTTTACTCACGCTGGTTTCCAGCCTGACCCGGGTGTTACTTTGATGTAATGCTCGGGTCAGACCGAGTATTACAGATTTTCAGGTGAGGATGTTCAGGAGCTCAGAAGACGAGCTGGATGGCAGGAACGTATGGAGTGTATTCCACTGTGATATATTGTAGTTGTCTGAGACATGTTGTTTTGTATATGTACAGTATCTGTGAATATATGTTGTAACTCTGATGTATTTAAATGTGTTTGACTAATACAGTATTCTTTGTATAAAGAATATTATTTGATATTATATTTTATCCGCGGCGAATGTGAGATTCTGTGTTTTATTTTATGTTTCTTCTTCTATCTCTTTCTTCTTTTTCATAACTATCTGGAATTTTCGGGTTCGAAAATTTCGGGTCGTTACAAAAATGCTTTGAGTGGATGACTCTTTTTCAAAGTACATGTAAAGGACATGTAAATTAAAACAAAGGAAGTTCAACAAGTCAATATTATTAAACTATAGACTTTTAGTATTAGGTATATACGAAAGGAGAAGAAAAACAAACAAAAACAAAAGAGCAAGTCCATATTTTCAAGGCAACATAACTTGTATAGTATGCGAAGAAGTAAACAGGCATGTTGAAAAGTCAAGGCAACTAAAAAAATTTAAAAGCAGGCAAGGATGAAAATGTATAAGCAATATGCTTGCTTATGTGATCATTTTTTTTCCAAAGCAAGGACAAAGCAAAATAAAAAAAATAAGTTTACAAAACACTTCCCACATCAGGACGCAAGCAATAAATATAGCAGCAAGATGTGTGTCCACTTTCAGTTCATAAAATAAGACACATGAAAGTGAATTAAATAAATCAAAGCAAAGTTAGGCAATAGACACGGATTGACAAAGCTAAAACACTTAAGCAGTAGATAAGTTAAGTGAAATCTTTTCAATTCTCAAAACAATTAAGGATCAGAATACATTTTAATTAGCCGTTGCATGAATATATATAGCTACACTTAGTTGAAAACTAACATGACACTTATCTTGGTTTACAAACTAAGTCTCTTTATATATTTTAAATCTAAACTTATAAATATAAATATATATGTGTTTTTTTTTAAATTTAGGCGAGCTCCAGTTTTAACAATATGTAATATGTTTTGATGTCAAGTTATAAGCATGAATAATTTCGAACTCATATGTGTTGTATGTATGTATATACATTTACATATACTATTTAACAATTTGTGTAAGTAAAAATGCAAAAGACTATAACAAAATCCATCAATAGTTCAACATACAACTGGCAAGGAGATGAGGAGCAAACAAAACAACCCATTAACCCAAAATGCAAAGATCTAACCATGGTAGCAAATCTTATAACTGAGTTTTGGTTCCAAACTTATGAACCAATGTATAGGTGTATCACCAGCAGTACACCAGTGTTGCTAATTCCTGGAGCCCGACGAGGCTCCAAGTTGCATCACTATCGACGAAGTGATGATCTCAGGCGCAAGAATTCAAGTTAACTTCATGGCAGTAGACGACATAGCATGCAAACATATTTTGATAAGCGATTATATATTAACCTTTTGAATCTATGCAATTTAACTAGCAAGCATATTCAATTACTAAACTTAGATTCCGAATCAAACAAAGATTAAAACAGTAATTACTGATTCAATCGCAGAAATACAACATGAACCAATCATAAACCAACACTTGGATTTAAAGAGTAGCTGTGTGAGGGTTACTCACCTTAATCCGAGATTAGCAAGCATTAGAAGGAGGATTTGGAGCCCCAGTATAGCAATAACCGCAGCAGTAGCTCCAGGCACAACAAAGAAATTGTTGCTTCTATTGCTGCCTCCATTGCTGCCATTAGTAGACACACTCGGAGATGTGTGGATTCCTTTGTGCCAATTTAAAAAGGCGGAAGTAACGAGGAGAACGGTTGAATTTGATGTGATTTGGGGGGAGCAATCCCCATTTTTAGGGTTTAGGGAAATTATGAAGAGATAGAATAATGGTTGAGGGTTATAGGCTAATGGATATTGGTTAAGTGGGTTTGTACCAATTTTAAACCCATTAGGACTTAGGAATGAAACGTACATGAACCAGGTGCTCTCAAGCCAACACAAATCAGACCAACATACAACCAGAACTTTTCAAAAATACTAATTTATCCAAAATAGCCAGTTTTGAATAAATTAGCCATATAAAATTCCATTAATAACTCATATTAAATTAAAATTTCCATTTTAATTTAATATTCGGTTATCCCGAATCCCGGGTTGTTACAATATACGTATCAAATATATATATATATATATATATATTGAAGGAAATCAAATATATATTTATATATATATATCTGTGTGTGCGCATGTGCACGCATGTGTAACATGATAATTCATGAAGGGAATAATGTGTTTGTATATAGATACTGGGATTTACATTGCACAAGACACATTAGCTCATTTTGCATGTACTGTATTTTATCCAAATATATGCTTGTACAATATGGCAAAACAAGATATTGATATATGTAAACGAATATACATATATATGTATACATTATATATATATGTATGTATACATTATATTTATATATATATATAATTGAATAAAACAGTTTCTACCCTAATAAATTAATGTAAAATAATTATATGAAAAATTACAAGTTTTATAATTTAAGCAAATCTAGAAACACATTATAGGCTTAAAAATAATTTTTGGAATTTTCTCAATTGAAATAATATTTATCATTAAATAATTGATTATAGCCAAAAATCAAATTAATTCTTAAAAATAAAAATCAAGTTGAAAAATTCTAAAACTTTTTTGAAGGTACTAGAGACATATTTTAGGCTTAGAATTGTTTTTGAAATTTTCTCAATTAAAATTATATTTTTATTGAAATAATTGATTGCAGATCGAAAATAAGTTAATTGTAATAATTACTAAATTAAGTTATAAAAATATGAAATTTTTTATAAAGGTACCGGAGAAGCATTTTAGTCTTAGGAAAATTTCAAGAATTTTTCTCATTTGAAATTATTCTTTTAATTAAATAATTTATTGTTGGCCAAAAGTAAATTAATTTAAAAAAAATATGAAATTAAGTTTTAAAAATTTGAAAACTTTACTGTAAGCTACTTGTATGATGTAGCAAATTTAGAAAATATAAAACTATAATTTTTAACCATTAAGTATTTTATACATAATAAACAACACACAAAATCATTAAATAACAACAAAATATGCATATACTTATCTAATAAAATATTTTTGTAATTTATGATTTGTAATAAGTATAAATCATCATTAAAAAAAATTTAGATCAAATATATACGATATATAATCATATATACAATTATACATATTCACAATTTGTATATCTCTATACATTTAGTCTAATATATATATATATATTAATATAAATCAAAATTAAAAAATTCTTTTTTAGAGATTTAACTCAATAATAAATCGATAAACTAAATATTACAATAAGCACATAACCAATCTAATTGTAAAATACACATGTACTCACAAAAATCTCAAATAATCTAAGCAATAAATAGATCTGAATACAAATAGACGATTTGGACGTAAATCAAATAATAATAATAATAATAAACGAAAGTTCACCTCTTCATGAAGTCTTTGAGTCCATGTTGAATAATTATTTCTCTTCTTAAAATAATTCTCAATCTGTGAGGTTGCTAATTTGGGATAGGAGAACTTCCATTACAAATTAGTATTTTTAATTTGAATTGGATTCGAGAATTTTTTGAGATATTTTTAGAGGATAGTTGCTTCCACTAAAATAAGGAAGAAGTAGAAGAAAGTGAAGGCTCAAAAATGAAATTAGCATTAGATTAGGGTTTTGAGATTAGTATTTACATGCGTAGGATAAGCGAGCAAACTATGTAAGTTTCTCACTAGATCTTAGACACACGTCTCCAAACCCTAATCCTATGTTGTATCCGCCTCCAACCTCTCTCAAACTAATGCCTATCCTCTCCAAATCTCATAGGTTGTGAGCCCATTTAACCTAAATTAAATATGTACAATCATATTTAACCTATTTTGTTATCGATATCTTATATCGATCAATATATTCATAACTTTTATAAATACATGAACAATTTTATTTCTCAAATCACATTGAAATGTAATAATTAATGTTTCACAAATATTAATTTATTTAATTAATTTATAAAAATTATAAACTAATTTAATCGTGTGGTCTAAAGAGAATTCATCGTTTCGGTTGTGCGACTCTTGGGTGTAAATTCAGTCAGCGATTAACGTCAAGCTATTTGAACGTTAATGTTCATACTTCACTTAGCCGGTGGTGTGATAATATGGCCAAATTTATTGCTTACTCATTTTTAGAAAAATCTCATTTTAATTTAATAAGCGTTACCAAGTTGTGACAATCGTTTACACCGATTCTCTTCGTCAAAACTATATCACTTTGGACTTATTGAATTTGGTAATGGTCAAAATTCCAACAACATCCAAATTTAACTCTATAGTCCAAACAAAAACTCCTTGGTTTAATAATAACATTATTATTAACCGAATTGCTTTGGCCAAAGATTTTGACTTTGGGTTGACTTAAGTTGACCGTGATACTAACCTCATATAACTATGGAGACGAATCCTCTCTTGAATAGTGCTTCACTTTCAATACTTCCACTCAACCCAACTATAGTCACTCGATGGACGCTTTGCTATAATTTGACTGTAATCGAAGTGGAGCTTTCATATTGAAGATTCACAGTATTCTCAAGTTGAAAGAACTGTGTAAATTATTCACATTGATATTTTCTGTTTGACCTTAGTTATATTAACCAATATAAAACTATTGAATGAGTCATTCCATAGTTATCCAATAACTACTAGAACGTAATACCTAGGTGCCCCTAACAGTCATGATTAATACAGTGCCTAACATTTGGAGAGCGTTACGTACTCTAGTCTCAACAGATACATTGATATTTAGTCTCGATGCATCTTGACTAGGAACATTTAAAATGGTATATTTATTTTCATTGTGATAAATTACTCATGGTTACAACACTTCGTAACTACTATCACAAAATATACAATTTATGGATTTTCTATTAAACATCTTTTAATTGAATTAATTAATTAATATAACACAATATATCAAGTATATAATAGAAAGAAAACACCGTTTATTTCAAACAAGATTGGCCAATGAGTTAAATATATACAACAAATTACATAATTGCCCATAGGGCGTACCCCTGACTCTATCAATCTTCCACTTGCACTAAGAGTCAATTATGGATTCTCATTCCAACTTCTCTAATCGGTTTTCTTAAACAAATTGGGTCAGTCCCTTAGTGAACAGGTATACTATTATGTTTTAATCATCTACTCAGTCGATTAACTCTCTCCAACCTTGATAAACTACCTTTATCATATGGAACAATTCAGAGTATGTCTCTCGACTTCCAATGAGCACTTAGTTCTGATATGAACCATATAGTGACATTGTCATCATATAAAAATGTTATGGGATTTTCAACTTGGAATCACCCTCGGCTCAGTTACAAATTTGTGCATTTATTATATATATACATTGTTTTTATTATGGCACTATTCAAGTTAATGAATTAGTCACAATCTCTTCTATTTGGAACATTTCCAACTTAAAGATTCTTAACTTGAAATTATTATTAACATATTATACTCAGCATCATTTATGAAGTTTGAGTCCGAACACTCTTTTATAAGGAATTCGTTGTTTTTGTAAACAATTCTCTAGTATTTCATAAATACCCCAGAAAACTTCAAATAACCATTTAGTGATATCAGTTTGGATTTAATATTGCTTCATGTATCTAATATATAAACAAATCACGATATCGTAGACAACATAACATGTATGATAATTTCTATTGCCAATGCATGAAGAACTCATCCCACATGTTCCGTCTTAAACAATTTAATAAGGTGTCTTTGCATATCGATTTGGGACATTCCCAATATCTTTTATACTCACTATAAAAGACATCATTTACAATCCAAAGTTGAGTATTAAAACAACTAAGGTTGATTTTAATACAAGTGCATCATTAAAATCAACAACGTGTTGTTTACTTATAGTTTAGAAATATCAATGTACCTTTTGACTTTCTTACTTATGAGCACATGCTTCCTTTACATTTTGATTGACAATTAAACTATTTAATATTTTCATCAAAATGTTTGTTCAATTTTGATGCTTATAAAATGATACTTTCTATCATTCCTTGAACCATATCCAAAATCCCACAAACTCAATATCGCTCTTACTGACTTCAAGACACTTCGGCTTTTATATGCAAACAGTCTGGTTTAAATCCATATTTAGAACTTTCTGTTTCAACACATATACACCAAAACCAAAAGTCATACTTGGCGATAATTTTGTGAGTAAATCCAAATTATCTTGAGTACGTTGAATAATGAATCTATTACATTAATTTCAACAATTGAAATTTACGAGGTTATTCTTATCAACGTTGCATATTAAATTCCAACTGCATTAGTCTCTTAAAGATATAATCGTGGTCGATGGATCATATACCTTCAAATACGACAACCAAAATATATTTTGGTAACGTACTTGGAATCCCTTCGAATTTTCACATCATACCATATAATGGAGTCAATACTCTTAATGGCTGAATTAACAACTGGTGATTAACTATTCTTGACATTGATAAGAAACTCATAGTTTCTCTTCATTGTGCGAGAATACTTATTAGACATTCTAATGCATTGTATTTATTTAGGTTAGGTTAATTTCATTACATCCCACATAATCAATTTTATCTGTGGATCGTATCCAATTCCACTTTACTACCAATAATTTCTCAAAGAAATTCCTTCACAATGAAGTTGGTATTTCTTGAAACAATAACTGTTTCTCAGTGCAACAGAACAAGTATTCGTAAACATTTTATGAATTTCTTTTTATATAAAACTGATTTAGTTTTTAGTTTACAAAACTTATGTTCAAAACATAAATATGTTATCTAATGACAGACTTTTCCAAACTCCTTTTGGGGAGATTCATACAAGATCCCTCACAAACAATTATTATGTGCGGACTTTCGACTCGCACATCTTGCCAACTCCTTGACCTAGGATATATTGGGGTTTCTTATAAACCCTTATCCTGTATGTTTTTTAAACTATTATTAGATAAAATAATATTAACCTTGTGTACTACTCTTAAGTACATAATCTTATAGAAAGAAACTAACTCAACTTCAATCATAATTGGTTGTACTTTGTCCAACAAAGTTCGATTACTCCTTATCGGTGCATCATTATGTATCACATGGAGGAGTGACTTTTGAGATTGATTCTTTATTCATTTTTAGGTACGTTCGGAACCTTTTGCAATATACTCACTTATTCGATCAAATCGAACCATGTATATCGTATGTTATTTTATTTACTTCTGTTTTATACTCTATGAGTTTACCATAGACATACTACATGTGTAGCAAATAAACATATCTATTTCGGTAATAACTCATCGGTGAATATGATGAAGTACATAGAAAGTACATGGAACCGTTTTAGTATCAATAAACATGATTGCATACGTCTATGTGTATTAATCTGAAGAGTTCATCTACTCTTATGATGCTCCCACTAAATGAGTGCATAACTCTTAATTGTTTGAGATATAATTAACCAGTATCATATGATTCATAATCATATAATAAAATTATTTCACAAAACTATGGCTTAGTTTATAATTCCAAAACTGTAAAAAATATTAGAAACTTCTGTATTTTTCATTGCATCACTTCTGTCATGAAAACAAATATCATATTATAGTTTTATTTCATAACGAATATTCATAATATTCATATTCAAGTATAGCTATGTTTATTATTCAGTCGATACAAAAATAGTCATTATTTCATGAATAATGTTCGGTATGTTTTACAGAAAACAATTTTCATAATATGATGTGTAACGACCCGTAAATTTTAGTGGTTTATTAATTTAATTTATTTAATTTTTGTGAAATTTTAAATAATAAAATTTTGAATTGAAAATTAATATTTGGAATACGTATACTTAAACATAGAAAATGGTAAATTTTCACCAGATAATATGGAAGTTTATTTTCTTGTGAAATTCTATTTCAATTCAAATCAGTTAATAAGTGATGATAATAAAATGTTTTCCAAACCTGAATATTTTTACATAGAAAATTTGTAAATCATCTTCTAAGTGAGACATCATATTTTGTTTCTTCAAATTTGGACTTCTATTGCTTCGTTTATCTTATTTCCGACAGATTAACAACATTTTCGGTACCGGTTATCGACTTTTGATAGGATGATCATACCACTGATATCTATATGTCATTTTGATCGTCTCGTCGTGCTGATTCCCGTAGTATATTCGTTTTTGTATTTCGATGATCGATACTCGACGGAAACTGTGAAACGGATAGCCATATTGGTTACGAAATTTCAACTTTTGGTTTCCTACTTCTCTTTCATATTCCACCATCTAATTACCAATAGTCCTTGCCAATATTATTTTTGTGAATTCAACTTTTGACTTTTGGGTTGTCCTACTTTTCATTTATAGTTTGCCGGTTCATTTTGTTTGTCCATTTCGTATTCCTCTGCCATTTTTTCCTTTGTTCTTCTTGCGTTCTATCTTCCCTCTTATAAAAAAAAGCATACTATCACCATATCATGGCCGAGCCCAACCACGTATACTTCCTCCCTTCCAATCTTGAAGCTGCCTCAGAGCCGAACAACCATCCACCCGAAGCCAAGCTTCAACCTTTTGCTCGAACGGTTGTCTGCTTCTCATCTTTTTGCAAATTGCGTGTCCTCTACTCTGTTCCACAGCCTTCCCATGCGCCTCATCCCTTGGCCACCTTAACCCGAGCTGCTTGGCCTCCCATCACACAATTCACGGTATATATATGTTGCTGATCTATATATGCTTATTATTATATTGAGTTAAAGTATGTTTAAGGTTTATATTTACTTGTAAAGTAATATATTGGATGTATCCTATTTGCTTTTCTTATCTACTTGCTCTTCATAATATATATACATTATAAATATGTGTCGGCTGAATATATATTGTTATCTGTTATATATGTATAGGTTATTGTGACAACATATATATATTTGAAGTACGTAAATCATAGATTAGTCTATATAATCTTATGTACAGTGTATAGTATATTATATATGTTCGTTTATATTCATATATGATCTGCTTTTGTTAGTGTATGCATTTATAATAAGGTATGTTTAAATATATATTGATATATGAATATAGATTTTGAATATAAGTTTATATACATCATATGTTTATATATGGTCTGCTCATATATTGTTTTGAAAAGCTTGCAGCCTCTTTCTGCTGGAGATTTCACACACACACACACACACACATATATATATATATATTAGCGTTGATTTTAAGTATAAATATATATGTTATATATCAGTAATAAAATGATAAGTATGCTCACATATATATGCTATTTTGAAATAGTTTTAAGTTGTAATAATATATGGTATGTCAGTTAACTTGTTATACACATATTTGGGAAGTATATGCAACTATGTTATATTCATATAGTTTATTACTTCGGGTTATATATATATATATATATATGGTTACATTGGTGTTTGTATGTATATCAAACTATACACCTTTTATGCAAACTTGTTTTATAATATTATATGTTTAAAACTTAGTTATGGTAGATCTTGGCTTATTGATTCATATTTTCTATTATATCATAGATAGTTCATCTATCTGTTATATATGATAGTTCATATATATATATAGTTGTTCATTATATAAGTGTGTATGAGCTTGTATAATCTGTGTATGTATTTACATATTTGTTAGTGATATATATAGCTATATGTTAGTTTATATAGTTTTAGTTATAGTTTATATGTTGGTTGTGTGTGTCAGTATATATATAAGTTAAGTTGATTTTTTTACTGACTTTATATTAAATATTGTTTTAAATATAACATATAGTGTTTACATATATATCAGTTTTAAACTTTTGGTTTGTTAGTTGATTTTACAATTTATATAAATATATATGCTAAACTGTTAAGTTTAGTATACTGATTCAAAATTTATTAATATGTATATATATATGACTTTAATATTTGAGTTTTGTGTAAACAATGATTCTTGGAATACATATACTTTTAATTTAATATGTGTTTGGAATTTAAATATGATCTTTATATATAAATAGATATATATATATATATATATAGTTATATATATGAGTTCTCTTATACCCATTTATCTTCATCGACCAATTCTGATTCGTTTTCATCGATTTCTGTTATCAGCTCTATTCGTCGAATTCGTGCCATCTTGCTTTGCTTTGGAATTCGTGCTTGGAATTCATAACTCATCGTATTCTCGTTCATCTCTAGCCGCGAAAAGTGAGCAATCATTCACGATTAACGTTCTTATATTTATTAAATTTGATTTCAATTGAAACGACAATTGAAATATGCTGCTGTTAGTTATTACATTGCTATATATATGATGTTATCTGTATCTGTTCACATGTGACATCTGACACCATTATCTGTTATTTACATTGATGCTATATGCCTGTTATATTTTATCATATTGTTCTCACTCTGCAAGTTCCCTGCTAGTATAGAATTCCCTATGGGTTGAAATGATACATACCCGAACGATTTGTAGAATAGGAGAAAATCGTTATGGGTTGAAATGATAAGCCCAAGCGATTTTCATTGAATTGAATTTGGGATTGCGGGTTGAAAAGATATATTCCCATATATATATTTAAATTGCGGATTCAAATGATAAGTATCTGTATCACTTGACTATAGGATAGAAAATTATAAACAGACACCGTTGGTCTATATATAAATATTTTGAAAATGATTTCGATGGTTTTAAAAAGAAATATATGGTTTTAATAAATATTGATTTTAAAGATTTATTAAAGTTGATTTAATAAAGTTGATATATAATATGTTTAAGTATTTATTTAATATATATATTTTCAAATATAGAGTTTATAATGATTCAGGTTGGAAAGATAAATTTGAAATTGATTTGAAATTATATTTATTTAAGAATTTTACTTAAATAAGTTTGATTTGAAATTTATTAAATTTGAAATTTTAAAGATATGTTTTATAACTTGAATTTGATTAAAAGTGACTTAAATGAATATTTCAAACTTATATAAATTTAAATGGGATATTTTGTTTATTTAAATTTGTAAATTGAAGTTGTATTTAGATGTTATTGAAATGATTAAGTAAATATTTCAAAACTAAATAATAGTAAAGTGAATTTGATATATATATGAAATTATCGAATTTAGTTTTGAAATGTTGAACATATAAAACTTTGAAATATATTGAAATTGAAATGGCTTATTTTATGGTTCAAATATGTATTTGAAATCGATAATTTGAAATGGTTTAATGAGAAACTGAATTGAATTGAAATTGATGATTTGAGATTTGATTAAATTTGAATTTTGGAATTCGAGTTGATTTTGAATTGATTTGTGAAATTCGAGAAAGCTATTTTTTATATAAAGTATTTTTAAATTATATCTAAAACTATTTATATTTTACTTTATAATTTATTTTAATATAAACTATTTTAATATAAATCATTTTCAATATAAATTATTTTATTATAAACTATTTTAACCTATAACTATTTTATATAAACTATTTTTATTTTATAAACTCTTTTATTATATACTATTATTAATATCTAAAATGTTTAAGGGTGGAAATTATGATTTCAAAGTTAAGGTTTTCCAAAATATTATGATTTCAAAGTGTTTTGGTTTCGGAAGTGTTATAACTTTGAAAGTACTATGATTTTGGAAGTGAATATATTTGAAGTGAAAATGATATCGCATTGATTTGGTTTTTGAAATGAAAATGATATTTTGGTTTTGAAGAATAAACTATTTTGAAATAACTGCGGTGTTATAATAACGTTTGGTTGTTAAAGAGACCAGGATCGGATATGGGGATACTCTCTGTCGATACCAAAAACCACTTTAACAACTGTATACGCGGTGGAGATTCCAGAATGAAGTAGGATGGTGGCGACGATTCTATATGAGGTATATACGTGGACCTAACTCCCGTGAGTTAGCATAAGGTGGATAAAACAGGAGCAATTGACGGGCTAATGAGGTAGCTCCTCTTATCAGACACACTCCATTGTATGCCATTCTATTACTTTGTGATTGATTTGGTGCGCACCTTCGGATTTTCGAGAGTGTGGCTCGAGGTGGGCGATTGCTGTGGCTCTGCGTTACCACCAGCCCGGAAGTGTAATTGGTATATCTACCCTGGCATTGCCTAGTTGTGCCGTGTCACCTACCCTAGCGCGCCTTCTACGAGTTTGTTTTGTACCATACCTATGGAGTGCCCTCTGATAAGCCCAGTTTACGGGAAGTTACAGTACTGTATAGACTATGGGAATATATAAAATGTGTTAAGGGGGATATGGATAACGCCTTAACGCTATTTTAATAGTTTACTTTATTATAGACACTATTATAATAGCGTATATTACTACATAGTAGATAGTTTAACGGATCCTTAGAGGATGGTTATCCCAAACATCCTTTGAGTTACTTGTATTTCAGTTGATATTTCACTTGAGTTGGATTTATTGATATAAGAATGTTAATCATGACTCGAGTGTTTTGTGTTTTGCTTTACGCTCGGGTCAGACTGAGTGGCTCAGCAGAGTTGGAGCTTCGCTTGGAGATCCAGCTATAACGATTCTGCTTTCAGTTATTCAGTTAATTCCAGTAATGTATTCAGATCTTGTATTTGACTATTGTATTGAGATATCTATGTATTCGAGACCTTTGTTGTATCTTATTTAACTCTATTATATATATATAGTAGCTTCATGAACTACTATTCTTTTTTTTCCGCTACATTATTTTATATTACTCTGTGTCTGTGATTCTGTGATTATTTATTTACGGTATATGTTTAGTTTTGCCAAATTTAAATTAACAATATGATATTTTGAGCAATTCAAGTCCGACATGTATGGATGCGAATGATTGAAAATTTCAGGATGTTACATGATGCAATTAATAAGCGTTATATGGTATGCTCCCATGATTTTTGCCATTACTATAATAGCATACTAAATTCGGAGGTCCATCATTCACTTAATATAGATTTATTTCACATAATGTAACTAGTTTACAGTCGGGAGTTCTTTTATCAACTATCCTGAACCCATAGAAACAAATCTTATAGAAAACATTTTTCTATACTAAAATACACTTAAAAATAGGAATTATATTTCTTATTCTAGTGTTAAGTATCAATCACTATTATTACAATTCTCATTTCTAATTGTTAGTTCCTGAGATGATGGTTTTAATGATAACAACCTTAGGACTTGTTATAAAATATAAATACTAATATTCTTGTCTAGATATATATGTATATGCAGGGTATATATATGCAGGTACTGAAAATGAAGACTGTATAATATAGAGATTCAAGACTAACGAATTCAAGATTGAAGAAATCAAGACTGAAGGCTCATGAGTATCAAGAGTTCAAGAGTTCTAGATATCAAGATTAGTAATAGAGTCTAGATTTATGTTAAAACTTCATAATAGCCCTAAAATCTTTATTCGAATTTTAATTGTGGAATGGAATCCACTTCTCGCTTTAATAGTAGGTTGGAACCCACGACCTCTTTAGTGGGATGGAACCCACGACCTTCTCTAGTGGAATGGAATCCATGAAATTTACAAAATGATTTATTTTTTCAAAACTATCTTTTTAAAGTCATCTCTATCAATTTAAATATTTTAGCCTTAATTCAAAAACTATTTTTAATCATTTAATTTCAAAATCATTTCTTGTTTTAAAACTATCTCTTAGTTTTAATGTTTTAGATTTAATCTCAAAATATTTATATATTTAGTTTTTTATTACTTTTATATTTTGTAAGATCACTTTCCAAAAGTTTTTATAATCATAAATTATATTCAAAATAGTTTACAAAGTTCTAAGATAGTTTCGACAAACTTTAGAAGAAAATCTCTTTTAAAACAAAAATCAATTTTCAAAATATACTAGGGGATGTCGACATGCCCCTACCCCTATGTCAACATGGTAACCGTAGAATTCAAATTTCAAATTTTCAAATGAAGTGTCTATTTGTCGTAACCTTTCATGAATGGACATGACCATTATTCTCCTATAAATACCAGTTATTTTCAACGAATTTTAAGTTAGTTTTTCTTCATTTCTTCACTCATTCTCCAATCAAATATTCTTTTATATTTCAAATGCTTTATCAAAACTCTGCTGAAATTCTAAGTGAATCAAATTCGATCATCTCTAGTTTGATTCTCTACCACTCTCTCTCAAAGATCTCAGTGTTATTCAGAGTTATTGGATCATTTAGAATCAAAGAAGTGTACCGAGTCTCTCTATCTATCAAAGTGATATTGGAAACAGTGTGATTGTGGCCCGTAAATCAATTGGATGTGATTGTAGCGTGTAAATCAATTAGGTGATCTTGTAGCCTGGTTAAACCAAAAGAGTTTGCCCTGGACTTGGAGACAGGAGGGTGTATCTCGTGGCCTTGAAATCGAGGTTGTAATATCGACATTATATTTGAAAAATAATCTGTACAAGAAATTGTGTGGGACTGGATGTAGGGTAACTCCGAACCAGTATAAAATTCCGGTGTGTTCTTTCATTTATTGCTTTTATTTACTATTTGCATTTGTTTCTGATTCTGTTATTGTTTCTATGTTTGTGAATTGAATATGTTTGGATTTAATTTGAAAAGATTTCAAAAAGATTCATAAAATTAATTAAACACTATTCACCCTCCCCCCTCTAGTGTTAATTCTGCCTTAAGATCCGTAATCCGCATTTCCTACATTTAGTATCGGAGCATTGGTTTTCAAAGTTTTCATAATCTGATTTTTGAAAAGTTTTCAAATGGCTGCCAACACTGGCAATGTCAACACTATCACCAGTTCATTTGTAGAGAGTCAGTTTACTGCCAGACCACTATTTTTTAATGGTAGTAACTATGCATATTAGGCATGTAGGATGAAAATCTATTTACAATCAATAGGATTAGACACTTGGAATATCACATAAACTGAGTACATTGAACCTACAACTAATTTTGCATAGTGGACTGCTGAGAAAAAGACTGTTGCACAAAACAATTCCAAAGCCATGAATATTCTATTCTGTTCACTTGATAGGAATGAGTTTAATAGAGTGTCTGTCTGTAAGTCTGCATATGATATCTGGAAAACTTTGCAAGTTACTCATGAAGGAACAAGCAAAGTTAAACAAACCAAAATATCTATTTTGACCAATCAATTTCAATTATTCAAGATGAATCCAAATGAGTCCATTTAAGACATGTACAGTAGGTTTCAAGACATTGTTCACTCATTAATTGCATTAGGAAAGAATTTTTCCAAAGAAGATCAAGTTAGAAAAATTCTGAATTCACTCACTCCAAAATGGGATCAGAAGACTCTAGCAATTGAAGAGGCTAATGATATTAGTACTCTGAAAATTGAAGAATTGATTGGGAATTTGATGTCGTTTGAAGTACAAATGAAAGGGAGAAGAGAAAGCAAGGCCTCAGAAAAGAAGTCAATAGCGTTCAATGCAATAACAGATGGTTCAGATTCAAACAATGACGACGATGACGAAACAGCCTTGATGACAAGGAATTTTAGAAAGTTTCTGAAATACAGAAAGATGAACAACTACAAGAGAAATGATGACAAGAATTCTAGAAATAATAATGAGACACACAACAACGTCAGATGCTACAATTGTGATGAGCCAGGCCACTTAAAAAGAGACAGTTCGCATCCTGATAAGCAGAAATTTCCTCCAAGTAATGATTCGTCAAAGAAAAGAAAGAGGGCATATACTGCTACACTAGATGATTCAGACTCATCCTCTAGTGATGAAGATCAAGAGACAGAAAATTCAAACATGTGTTTTACAGCTATTCACGAATCTGATGATCTCGGAAATATGGATCTAAAAATAGGTACGCATTTAAATTATATTGATTGAAATTGCTTGCTTGAATGTTTGATTGTTTGCATGTCCTGAAATTGCTTGTTGTTTGAATTTAAAATTTTTGATTTTCAAAATAATATTATTTTAATATTAAAATATTGATACTAAAGTATTATTATATTTAATATTATTTTAGATAAAATATAAATTAGATTATATGATATATAGATATTAAATAAAATAGGAAAAATAAGTCATATGAATTAAAGGACCCATGTCGACATGACCCTACCCCCCATGTCGACATCCCTACCAGAATTTTGAAATTCAAATTTGAATTCAAAACTTTAAATTTCCCTCCAACTTTTCAGCAACTCCAAAGCTCTGAAAAGGTGTCTCTTGACCAAAGAACATGACTCTTAGATATCTATTTATCTCCTTAACGTTATCCTATCTTTTCACTTTAATTTCAAAATTCAAACTCTCTTTCAAACTCTCAAGCTCTCTACTCTCTTCAAAAATGGCTTCCTCAAGCACCCTCTCCACCATAAGGCTGTCCAAGGCCATCAAAAAGTTCCTTTACAATGATCCGAAGCTATCAAGGCTTACATAAGCTATGTAAACTTTGGAAAGGTCCATACGGGAAAATTTGCTATCTTTAATGATTTTTCTTCCTATGAAATCAATGTTCTTTTTGAAGAGAATCAAATTCTTAGCTTAATTGATGATTCTCAAAATGATTTTGTTTGTTATCCGAATCTTGTCAAAATGTTTTATGCAAATTTGAATCGTGGTTTTTATGAAGGAAATGAAGGGGAATTATGGAGTAGCGTTAAAGGAATGCGTATTGTTTTAAATAGTGAAATTTTGGGTAACATTCTTGGTTGTAGGTTTACGGGAATGGATCTTTCAGATTTTCAAATTGATGAACATGATCATGATACATTTCATCACATTTTTGAAGGGGATGATAACTTAGAATTTATAAACCGAAATTTCCGTCCTAAAGC
The DNA here is from genome assembly GCA_030737815.1 of Allium fistulosum. NCBI lineage: Eukaryota > Viridiplantae > Streptophyta > Magnoliopsida > Asparagales > Amaryllidaceae > Allium > Allium fistulosum. Next base: position 233,255,799 of record CM060908.1, read on the forward strand.
TAGAATTGTAAACCTTCTTTTGCAACATACCATAACTCCAAAATTGGGAAATTTCAATCACCCTACTTTAAAAGTTTGTAAGGCTCCTTTTGCTATTTTTGGGCACTATGACATTAATTGGGCGTAAGTAATTTTGGATGAACTTCGTCCCAAAAATTTTACTTTAGGAGAAAACACTTTATATCATGGGATTTGTCTTACTCGGATTTTTAACTATTTTTGGTGTTGATTATAAGAGAGAGGAGTTCGTTTCTAGAAAAGTGTTTAACCATGCTAATACCTCTCTCATGAAAATTCCACTTGTGTTTCAACCATATGAAACACTTGCCGAAAAGGATGAAAGGTTGGCTTATGAAGAGATGGAAGAAGAAGAGGAGGAGGAGGAGGAGGAGGAGGAGGAGGAAGGGGAGGAGATTGAAATTGAAGAAGAAGGAGAGGAGGAGGAAGAAACTTCATTGGAAAGCATTGAATACCGTATCACTCCTAACAATCCATCCAACAAAACACTTCTCAAAAACCAAAATATTATCGTGGAAAACCAACGGATTCTCAAAAGATCCGTTAGTAAAAAGTTGGATAAAATTTCCACCAAAATGAACAAGTTCTTTGGGAAAGTGAGTCACAATGTTGGATTATCATCATCCTCTAACTAATACTAGTTCCATTTCATGTTGTATTAGTTTTTATCTCTCTTTAGTTAATGTTATGTATCGTTTATGTAATGTTAACTAAATTTATCAATGAAAATCCTTTATTTTCTGTTTATTAGCTCTAAAATATCTCTGAAATGCTTGTTATTATATTATATAATTATATATATATAGACTTGTACATAATATAAAGAAACAAAGCAAATTGCCAAAATAAACAAGGGCATGTCGGCATCCCCCTACCCCCATGTTGACATTAAAATGGCTTTTGTTTTGAAATTGAAATTAACATAACTACCTTGTGACTTTTCATTTCAAATGTCTTTCTAACTATTTAAATACCTGTTTCTTCCAGAAAAATGCATATTTTCAATTCTCCTTATTTTCTATTGAATTTCCTCATATTTTATCAAAAATGGCCTCACCTATTCATATTCTAAGTGGAAATCTTGAAAAAACTCTCAAATCTTTCAAGAACATACTTACTTTTATCCTTCGTAATCAATGACACTTAGAATTAAGCCAAATGCAGATGATAAAAGAATAAGAAATTCACTTCGATGTCATTCGATGGATGATCTCAGCCCTCAACAAAGAAGAACTCGAAGCGAATCCAAAAGGAAATCTGAACAAAGATAATGAAAAATGGGATGTTATAAAAGTAGATCCTATCTTTGGTGAAGAAGGATGGGTTGAATTTCCAAGAAATGTTTGATTTAACATAAGTGGTTTGATTTACTTTGATTTGGTTTGAATTATTTGGTTTGAATTATTTGGTTTGATTTGATTTAGTATGGTTTGGATTAATTTGAATATTGTGTGGTGTGGTTTGATAAAATCATGATGTATATAATGATTGATTGTGTTTAGAATTTTCATCTCTCACATACTCATATTATTATCTGTCTCATTTATATTCTATAATACTATGTTAGTATACGTTGTTATAGTATAAGATTTAGGGGGAGTTATGAAGTTTAGGATTAGTTTTTGTTGATGACAATGGGGGAAATTATAAAATAGGTTAGATAAGCTTAGGTTAAAGGGGAGTTAGTAGAGTAAGGGGGAGTCGGAGTAGAATCGAAGTCCGTGGAGAAGATTTTATAAACAAAGGTTGTCATCATCAAAGAGGAGGAGATTGTTAGTTCCTGGGATAATGGTTTTGATGACAACAACCTTAGGACTTGTTATAAAATATAAATACTAATATTCTTGTCTAGATATATATGTATACGCAAGGTATATATATGAAGATACTGAGAATAAAGACTATACAGTATAGAGATTCAAGACCGACGAATTCAAGACTGATGAAATCAAGACTGAAGACTCATGAGTATCAAGAGTTCAAGAGTTCAAGATATCAAGATAAGTAATAGAGTCTAGATTTATGTTAAAATTTCATAATAGCACTAAAATCTTATTCAGATTTTAATTGTGGAATGAAATCCACCTTCTCGCTTTAATAGTGGGATGGAACCCACGACCTCTTTAGTGGGATGGAACCCACGACCTTCTCTAGTGGAGTGGAATCCACGAAATTTTCAAAATGATTTATTTTTTCAAAACTATCTTTTTAAAGTCATCTCTATCAATTTAAATATTTTAGCCTTAATTCAATATTAATTTCAAAATCATTTCTTGTTTTAAAACTATCTCCTAGTTTTAATGTTTTAGCTTTAACCTCAAAATATTTATATATTTAGTTTTTATTACTTTTATATTTCGGAAGATCACTTTCCAAAGGTTTTTATAATCATAAAGTATATTCAGAATAGTTTACAAAGTTATAAGATAGTTTCGAAAAACTTAAGAAAGAAAAACTCTTTTAAAACAAAAATCAATTTTCAAAATATACTAGGGGATGTCGATAGGTCCCTGCCCCCATGTCGACATGGTAGCCGTAGAATTCAAATTTCAAAATTTCAAAAGAAGTGTCTATTCGTCATAACCTTTCACGAATGGGCATGACGTTATTCTCCTATAAATACCAGTTGTTTTCAACAAATTTTAAGTTAGTTTTTCTTCATTTCTTCACTTCTTCTCCACTCAAATATTCTCTTATATTTCAAATGCTTTAACAAAACTCTGCCTGTAACGACCCGGATTTTTTCGTCGTTCGATTTCGAATATTTAAATGGTTTAAATATTGGATTTGGAATTTTAATTTAGTTAATGAGTTTTAAAATTGAAAATTCGAGTGATTTCGACAATTTTTGAAATCATCGATTTAATCGACGCGTTAAAATAGCGATACGGGGCACAGTCTTGGATTTCGACGAAACCATCTCCATCGGATCCGTAAAAATGTACTATTATCGGATTTCAAATTTCGTAGTGTTTGGAGTTATTGTATGAGATAGAATCGCGTTGAAATTAATATTGAAATCTAATATATTAATTTGGTTCAAAAAACTATCTTCTCCATACGATCGAATTAGGACTCAAAAGCTTTTCTATTACGTTCGGAATAGGGGTATAACATTATAAATGCATGGTGGCACGCCTCAGTAGGAGTTCGAGATTTCCCTGTATATATATATATATATAATACGAGATGTTATAATTATATATATATATATATATATGAAATTAAATAATATTAAGTTAGCCGCCTATTCACGTTTAAATCACGTCCTACCTTTTTTCAAATCAGTTGACCTTTCCCACTAGCATACATTGTTGTTTCTAACACGCCATCCCGTTCTCTTTAAATCACGAGCTCACTTCCCTCCTTTCAAACGAAATCAATTCGTTCATTACAAATAAAAAAATAAAAAATAAAAAATACTAATTCACAATCGAGCAAACTCACGGCGTAGAGAGGAAGCTCGCGACTGTATCGCATCATCCTCTGGTCGCGTTCTCCTTCGTTCTCAAATCAAATCGTAAGGGGAGGGGCGACATCTGAAGGCGACGCAGAGACGCAATGGAAGGTGGGCAGTGGAGCTTTTGGTTGAGGCGAGTATGTTTTAGGGTTGGCGCGATGGTGTGGTAGAGGCGGAGGGCGTTGGCGGAGCTCGTGTGCGCGACGCTAGGGTTTGGCTGAGGCAGGCATCACGACTTTGGGGGTTTTGCTCGATTGAAGGGATGAGCGATGCGAGGCTGTAGGCAAGGTGATACTTGTCATAACGGTGGATGGGTTCGACAGTGCTTGGTGGAGAGAAGGCGCAATGGGGAAGCTCGACGTTAGGCAGTAGGGTTTTCGGCGAAGGTTTAGAGGCTCGCGGTGGCGGTTGGTGATACGCGGTCGAGGTTGGGAAATGGATGAGGTGCTGCGAAGTCATGGAGGCCGAGTGCAGATCGAAGAGGAGGGCTGGGTAGAGATGCATACATAGAGGAAGCGAGTTCATGGGTTGCTTGCTTGAGCCTGGCAGATGATAGGTTTTGCTGGTTTAAAATTTAAATTTAAATTAAGTATGTTAATAATAGTTTTAATTATTTCAAATGTTAATAAATTTATAATCCATTGTTACGAGGTCTAAAAATCGTGAAAAAAAAATCGAGATGAGAATGGTTTGAAAATAAAATCGAGGTGAGTAAAATCTCACTCATTTGGATAGCTAGTATAATTTAAAAATGTTGAATTTAAATTATTGGTTGTTTGGATGAATTTATAAATTTTTATCTATTGGATGTTGAATATATATAGTAATATATATATATATACACACTAGTATTTGGAGTGATATTCCCGCACATTACAACGGATGAGACCCTTGGTGCCCCGCATAATAGCGGATGACCCTGTATACCGCGATATCCCCCTCGAAGTGGGATTGGTATTTTTATGTTGTATTAACATCTGTGGATGTAGGGAACCAGGTTGGAGGGATCCAACTGGATTCCTCAAATATATTGTTTATTTTTCATATATAGTGATATGTGATGTGTGCAGATAATCTGTTATAGATTATTGTTGTAATTTGAATTTTTGATGCTATGGTAGCACGGGCCTTAAATTTGGCATTTTAAATACCATAGTTTATTATTTTTAGTTTAAAGGAATTTAAAAGGAAATTTTTGATATAAAAATATTTATATTGGAAATTGGATTATTTTCAAGAAAATTGAATTAGGAATAATACATATTTTGGTTTTGGATTCTACGTAACTATTCGTAAATGGTTTTAAATAGAGTTTTTAAAAATTAATTATATAAAGGAGTTTGTAAATGGTATTCTGAAATATGAAAAGGAGTTAAAATCAATATAAAAAATAGATTGGAAGTATAAATGGAATTTATAAGAAATGAATTTATATAATGGAATTTTATAAATAAGATTTGTTTTATAAACAGGTAAAACCAAAGGGTTATAAAATTTATAAACGATGTTTATAAATAAAGGAATTCAATATCAGATGATAACTGGAAATATAAATTCATAAGGTGAATTTATATTAGAATATGGAAATAGGGTTGAGAAAAATAGTAGATTCTATTTTTGAAATGAGAATGGTTAGGGAATCGACAATGAATCGATATATTGTGAAATCGAGAGAAAGTTATAAATTAAATTGGTTATTGAGATTTTAAAATATATTTTTATTTTTAAGGAGTTAAGTTCATTTTTCAAAGGGAAAATTTTATTATTTAAAACTATGAAATTTTAAAATAGTTAGTATTGGAATACTTCGGAAAAATGGATTTTCAAATATTTAATATTTATTGAAATAAAATTTAAATTTTTATAATCAGCTTTGTAAATTGATTTGCTTTATTTTAGATGAGTTATTGATGGTTTATTAAAAGTGTTTAATATTTTAAATAATAACTTAAAACATATTTTAAAAATAAAATAAATTACTATTCTTAAAAAATGCTCATTATATATATAGCTTGAAATGATTGAAAATTTATTCATAATTCTCTCAAGATGTGTAAACAGGTTTTAATTTAAGGGTCAGATTTTATAAGAGAAATCTTATAAGTGGAATTCTAGAGACTTAAGAAAAATTTCCAATGTTTAAATGCGATAACTTCGGAAAGAATTTGAATTCATTTAAAGAAGTTATAAATGGTTGGTTGGGATTATAAATAGGTATAATCGGTTTGGAAATCGTAGGAAGAATTTACAAAAATTTCGGAGACTTATGAGATAAGTTATGAAATATTTCCAAGTTTGATATTAAAATGATTTGGAAATTATACGTATAAATATTTTCCTAAGTATTGAAAGGAAGGTTTTGGAAATATTTTTAGTGGGAATTGATTTGGAATAGAAATATTTTCTAAGTGTTATAAAAATGGAAGTTGGAAATATTTCTAATTATTGAAAATGGTGAAATATCTTGTTGTGGATATAAGTGTTAAAATTGTTTTCAAATATAGAAATATTGAAAGAGATTGAATATATACCTTGGTGGAGATGTTTGAAATAAATATTTTGGAGATTTATAAAACAAGGCCTAGTGTTTGCTTTTGGATGTTATTGATAGTTAAATAACCGACTATCAATATTGACCAATTTCGTTTATCGTTTCGAAGAGACCGGGATCAGATTTAATTATCCGAAAACCACTTTGATCCGGTTTGAACGTTACGAATGAATACTGTGAAGATGATGAAGACGATGATTCAGTTTGTCCAGACCTAGGACAACTTGTATAGATGAATGCTATCAGAACATCGTCATTGGAGGACGATGAGCATTCTAAGTAGAATTGTTTCTTGAAAGGTAACGCTTAGCCTCAAGCCTCATCTACCGGGAATGACTAAAATAGGGGAGATGTAGCAAGGCTAAGTGGGTCGCACCCAATTAGGGTATGTTCTCACTTCTCTAGATGTCCTCGAAAACCTATATATTATGGATATGGTTGTACATGAAAGAAGGAGCACTCGATTGTATGGGTGGGAACACCCGGGGTGATAACATACTCGGTCTATCCAGGTTAGGGGTAGGCCGGTCTTGTGTAGGAGGGGATCCCGGCGAGGGTCCTCGGTACATTGTTCTAGCGGTGTACTGTGATGGGCGGTACCCCAGTGGCCCACTTTTTGTATGGAATCCATTCTCCAATACGAGCCTTACGGTTTTGTTTGTAGAGCCTAGTATGCTGGAATTTAATTAATGTAACAAATTCGGCTATTTGAATAAGTATTTGTACTTAGACATTATTATAATATCACTGGATTTTCTACAAAATGTTTTGGTTATCGTAAGGTAAAAACCCATCGTGTTTATGTGTGACATGGTCTTACGAGATACCTTTGTTTTCAAAGGATTTTGAGAAAAGTTAATAATTCAAATTGAATGTGTTTTCTCACGCTAGTTTTCCAGACTGACTCGGGTGTTATTTTATTATAATGCTCGGGTCAGACCGAGTATTGCAGATTCAGGACGAATGCTATGGTGCTCAGGAGACGAGCTGGATGACAGAGACATATCTCCGCACTTGGCTTATATTTTCGCTGTGTAAGGACAAGTTATATAACTGTCCAGTTTGATGTATTGATTGTTGTACTCTGATGATTGTAAGTATAAAACAATTACATATTCTTTTGTATAAAAATCTGTTATTATATATTATATTTTTTTCCGCTGTGATTGTGAGATTCTTTGTTGTTTATTTTCTTCTATCTCTTTCTTCTTCTTTACCATAAAGATTCATATTTTCCGTTCAATTTGAGTTGAGTTGATGTGAATTATGGTCGACTCAAGGGGTACAGATTTACGGGCCTTTACATTTGGTATCAGAGCTGAAGGTTAAGCGAGAACCTTGGCTCTGGTGGGAATTACTCATTAAAGATAGAGTCAGTAGTACTCTAGAAGAGTTGGGAGTATTAATAGATATGAGCGCGTATTTGTTAGTGAATATAAATGGTTTTATATTGTGTTAATTTATCTGTTGAGTGGCATATAAATTCTGTTCGAATAGTGGGACGCCACTAAATCGATAGGAGTTTCTAAACACTTGAATAGAGTAATTCGACACAGTATGGTTTTGAAGCGGGTAAATGAAATAATTTTACCAAAATTATATTTTGATATAAAAAGAATAATTTTCTAGAAATTATTATAGTAGATTGATGTGTTTGGATTATTATATAATCAAAATAAGATTATAAAATTTAAATGGTTAAATACAATCAAAATGAAGATTGTATAAGCATGAATTATACAAGTGAATTAAAAACTAAAAATGGATTCAAACCAGAATTTGGAAAAATTAAATCCTGGAGATTTTAGAAGTATTTTTCAAAGCGTTGAAGATAAATAATAGTATTATTATTTTGGAAATATTTTTGAATAAAAAATGGTTTTAAATTGATTTTGGGAAGTGATATAGCATTGAACTTACTATAGTCCCTGAAAATGGTGTGATTGTGGCCTCTACCTCTCCTTGCCCACACCATGATTCGAAATCGACCCTGCTCGACCAAACTGGAACAAAACCCACCACCCCTCCAAGGCCTCGCCACGCCACCTCACTCCACCATCGGCCACCAAAATTTTCCAAAACGCTAGCCTCTACCTCTCCTTGCCCTTTCCCCCGTACCACACGCCTATAACCACCTCTCATTGCCGCGGTTCACCCAAAACTACACACAAAAGGAAAACAAGGCCTAACCCTAAAATCACCTCGCCAAGCCACCACAAACTCTTAAAAATTGCCGAAACATTTTTCTAGGATGCATCGCCATCTACCCTTCCTCCATGCCCAACACCATGCCGTAAAATCGAGCACGTCGCCAGAATTTTCCAAAATCGCCAATTCCATTCATCTCCACCTTGGTACCTCTACACAACACTAGAAATCCTCGGACCAATCTCAAAAATCATATTTTTTGATGGCGAACACGACTATATAATCCATTCCCTGAATCATGATGATTTGTTTTCAACCAAACCTTACCTATTTACTGTTGTACAGTATCCTCTTAGCCTATACGTGATGAACTTGCATGAAATAATTTTTTATATATCCTACACTCAAAAACAAACATATTTTGTTTTGAAATCCAGTTCTAAAACCTAATATATGATGAGATAATGATTTTTAAACTTGAAAAAGTGTTAACTGTTTACTTAATTGAAGAACAGAGGAAGATGTACAAGTTTCGAGTGTACTATCATGTTTAATTCTCCTAAGAAAAAGTATGAATGCAAAACCATTTGTATGCTTGACATAGCCAGGTTTTTCATCACAACTCAGATATTCAAATCTAAAAAAAAATCGAAAGTTTACTCACAGTCTTTGATTTGTGATAAGCTGCTGCTTGTTTATACACTCCTACTTTAAGATTTTTCGGTTTTGATTCTTTTGTTTGGATGGCAGCACTTGTCCTTTTTTTATGTGTGAACAAGAAACACTAGGCCTGTATATATAAAGATAAGGTGAAGTGTACAGGGTAAGCTATAGGTAGCTGAAGCTTTTGTGTACAGGCTCTTCATATCTATTAATTTTTTTCTTTTACTTATTTTGATTTGATTATAAATGAGCTGATGTGATTCCACGTTTTAAATTTGATTTTATAAGTTGATTATATGTTTGAGTGATTTGATTTATTATACGTTGCTTTGATTTTATGTTTTGTGTTCTTGGATTTGATGTGCATTTATCACAATGTTCCCTTGTGTACATATATTTTTAAACATTTCAAAGCTTTGTATATATATATATATGGATATGCATACATTCACATATGCATTTTATCCTATCATACTTGCTTTTATACATATACATTTGCCTTCGTATACTTCGCCATCATATACCTATTTATTTTATACCTTTAGATATACACATGCTTACACATATATATAGATATTTATTATTTCCATAAGCTTTTTTTATAACATATATACATAGTCATAAGTCTTGAAATCTTGCCAATAAGAAGTTATACATTCATGTATATATATTTATTTGCATATACAATAATTTTCATAAACATATATACACATGTATAGTTTATATATATATATATATTTTAAACATCAAAATAAAGCTTGTATATATTTGTATATAGATATATAGATATTTTATCTTAAGTTTTAATGGTGGAGTTTATATTTATTTATATATATACATATATAATTTCTATCATATCTAGACATTTAAAAATTTAAAATTAAACATAGTTTCCAATATATATATATATAGGTTCAGATATTTTAAACATCGGGAATTTATTTATTCGACTAATAGAAATTAATATTTCAATAATTAAGACCAGTTAATTACTCCAATAACAGACGTCAAAAATCCGGGTCATTACCCAAAGATACATACATACATACATATATATATACATATACATATATATACGTATACATATATATACACTTACATACACATATATATGTTTGTATTTGATACGTATACATACATATATATATATATGTAAAGTAAATCTAATCAATCAATTTAAATTAAAGAGAGAAATGAAAAGTTCATCTCTCAATTTAAGGCAATTAATGCTCTCAATTAATTACTTGTTTTAGGGAAATAAATGAAAGATTTCCTTCCTTATATATACATTAAATCTTATTAATGCTCTCAATTAATTACTTGTTCTAGGGAAAGAAATGAAAGGTTTCCTTCCCAGTATATATTAACTATTATTAATAAATGTTAGGTGTATTTGATACACTATATATTTAAAATTTAATTTAATTAAACTTCCCTTTAACTAATTTAAATAAAATAAATGATTTTATTTAAAAACAAATTTAGAAATGTTCTAATTAAATTAGGCTTCATAGGCTCAACTAAGATCCAATAGAGTAAAAAAATTTAAATTCATCCATTTCTTCCGTTGCGGGCTGACCTAGTCCCTTCAATGGTATCAGATTCCAATTGCCTACGCGGTCTAAATTAGTCATGTTAAAGCTAACTAATTAAGTTTGTCCACTAAGTACGGTGTCTAGAAAGGTAATGTCTAGGATTGGAATTGGGTAATCAAGTACCCTGTCCTACCTGGTTACCAGCCTGGTCTAAACGGTGAAGTGAGCCCAAAGGTTACCCCTAATAGAAAAGCTCCAATTTGAATTTGGCTTTAAGCTAATTAGTTTTGAAAATTAAGACAAGATTTTAAATTTAAAAGTTAAATTTAAAATAAAAACATGTTTATTATAAAAGATTATGATATAACATAAATTTTTAAAATATTTGAAATGGTAATGAAAATTTCAAATTGTTTGAAACTATTTGAATATTAATTTTGAAATTTAAAATTTATTAATAAGATTAGTAAAATAAATTAGTTAAATGAGTTAATTAATTTATACTTATATGCATGTATTATAGATGTTGATATATGTTATATTATTTTAAAAATGTTTGAGATAACGTTAGTATACATGTATGTATGTAAGATAAATTTTGAAATTGATATAATTTAATTATAATTGTTTATTTAAAAAATTAGTTAAAGGCTAATTAATTAAAAAAATATACACATGTATTATATAATAAATATTAAATACAAATGTTATATTGATGTAAAATTAATTAAAATGTTAATTAATTAATATTAATTAAATAAGATTTAATTAATATAATATTATACATAAGACTGTTATATAAGTAATACAAAATATAAAAGTCATATAATAATAAAACTTATGTAATATGAATGTATAAACTAAATGTGGAACATTAAAGAAACTCTAAATAGACTTAAGGAATATATACATATGCGTTGTACATATATCGTGATTTCAGATGTGCTTGACACTTGAATCACGAGGGTATTTCATAAGCAATACTTTATTCCATAAGGCGATATCACTCAATATAATATATTGAATATTATGAATCTTTAATATTATGTTGTCCTCTTCCGTATATTTTTAATAAATTACTTATATACTCCTTAGTTGTTGAGCAAACTCAAGCTAGGGATGTTATGTGTAGTATTACTGATATATTGAATATACAAGGTAAGATAACTATATGTATTTGTTGAGAAAACTCAAAGAACATATACATATTTAGGCCGTCGCGATATGGTAGATACAAGTGAATAATATCTTTCGTTTTTTTGAGCAAACTCAAGGTCAAAATGAGATTAGGACATGGAATCATGGGTTAGAGGTTGTATGTGATACAACCGATAAGGAGTTATCTATTGTGCATGGAGCTATGACTTGTTGAGCAAACTCAGGGTCAGAATTCCAAGACGAATTTGTTCTAACACCCATTAGTGAAGTCGAAAGACTTCTATGTTTCTCTTAGAGTTTGGTCAAACATAAAAGACTAGTGGGAGCCTTATTAGAAAAATGAAATGATAACATTTAACCTTTCTAATATTGTAAGAACATATGCTATATAATGTTATAATAATCTACATTGATAAATTTGTGCATTTAATAAGATAGATAAAATGTTTATAATTTAAGATATACGAAGAATTGAAGATTGACAAATAGTAATATATAACATACACCCACCAATAAAAGATTATTGCATGTTAACATTTCAAGAATCATGCAAGTGCCTGATATTACAACTGCTAAATACATTCGTATTTTGGTCACTTACGCATTTATTTGATCTAGACCATGTATTGCATTCTAGGAGTTTGAACTCTAAAAGCAATACAGGGCTATGGATATTTGATCCATATACATTCACATATAAATGTTATATGGTGAATGGCCAAAGTTTGTAATATAAAATATTTCGATGAAATTAGTTCATCTGAAAAGCCAAATAAACCTTAGTATAAGATAAAGTATTTAGTTTGATTGGTTACAAAAGGATCGTAATGTGTTTACTGTAGGAAATGCGAATTACGGATCTTAAGGAAGAATTAACACTAGAAGGGGGAGAATAGTGTTTAATTAATTTTATGAATCTTTTTGAAATCTTTTCAAATTAAATCTAAACAGATGCAATTTACAAACACAGAAACAATCACAGAATCAGATACAAATGCAAATAGTAAATAAAAGCAGTAAAGGAAAGAACACACCGGAATTTTATACTGGTTCGGGTTATCCTACATCCAGTCCTATATAATTTCTTGTGCAGATTTCTTTTCAAATATATTGTCGATATTACAACCTCGATTTCATGGCCACGAGATACACCCTCCTGTCTCCGAGTCCAGGGCAAATTCTCTTGATTTAACCAGGCTACAAGATCACCTAATTGATTTACGGGCTACAATCACACCCAATTGATTTATGGACCACAGTCATACCATTTCCAATCACACTTTGATAGAGAGAGACTCAATACACTTTGATCTTTCAAAGTGTTTGAAATAAAATTAATTTACCCTGATTATATTTTAGATATATAGAAATAATTTTTTAGAAAATTATTATGGAAAATAAAGTATGTTTGGCTTCTAGATATGATAATGATTATTATCATAAAATTGGTTGTTGTGTCTTAATAAAGGATGTTTATTACAGAATAGACAATGATAAAACAGTGTGAAATGTTTTAAGGAAGTGAAATTATATAAGCTTAATTTATAAATATGGCTTATAAATCAAAAATGGATCTAAATTGTGAGGTTTTGAATCTAAGTCTTGAAAATTTTGAAATGTGTTTCAAAGTGTTTGATGAAATAATAAGATTATTTAGAATAATTTGATATGAAAATTTTGTTTGAAAACAAGGAACGTTTTGAAATTTCAAAGGGATTTGTTTTGGATAGAAACCAGGGGTGGTTAAAAAATTTAAAGTGTGACTTGACATGTAAATGGATATATATGTATATATATATGATTTCAAAGTGAATTGAAGTAAATGCTGGGTGTTGAATTCTGGAATCCCCCTTGAAATGAGGATGTAACCAAAAGAGAGGTAAGTTTTTGAACTTATAAGTGGAAATCGATACTAATAAGAATTTAAATTCGGGAGGTAAACATTTAAATTGAGAAGTTTAAATGGATTAAATGAATTGGAATTTAACTCGGGCCCAGTTATGTAAAGTTTGAACTTATAACCTGGAGTTGAAAATTTCAAGGTGAAATTGAAACTTAACTGATGGAAGTTAAATGAATTAAATTGTAAAAGAAAAGGTATGGAATTGATAGGGGTGCAAGAGAACTTAAGTATGTATAAATGAGTTCAAAATGATTTTTGAAATAAAACGGGTTTCGAATTCTGAAAATTTGTGGTGGATGCTATTGATTAATGTTTTAGATAATTTGGATGTTTATTTATTTGATATATCCTGCAATCATTCTTTATGTTATTTATAGTATAGAGAACTGTAAATGGAATTATTTATATTAAATTTAGAAGTCGGTTGAATGGATATATATCCAACCCTGAAATTGAATAGTAATAAAATTGAATTTATGAAAATGGAATCATTTTGAACTTAAGTTTGAAATGTTAAAAAAAAACTTATCAACTGGAATTGTTTAAAGAATTGGGTTTAAAATCTTGAAGTTATAATTGGGAAATCAACTGAATTCCAAAAATTGATTTGTTTTAAAAAGATTTGAACACTTACTCAAACCTTGGAATAAATGAAAGTAAAAAAGTAATTTAAGTGGATATTTCGACAATTGGGCTCGAAATTGATCTATTAAAAATTTAGATTGTTAAATTAAATATTGGGGTTAATTTGATTTAAGTGATTAAATCGGTATTTTGAAACCGAACTCGAATTCATATAAATCGAGAGGGTTAAAGATTGAGAATGGAATTGAAATTAATTCAAATTGGAATTGAATCGAATTAATTGAAATTGTAATCGAAGTTGAATTAATTTGAAATCAAAATGGGAATTGATTTGAATTAGAATGGGAATCGAAGTTAATTCGAATTGGAATCGAGATTGAATCAATTTAAATGGAAATGGAAATTGAAATTGATTTGAATTTGAAGATTGAAATTTGAATCAGTTTTACTTTGAAACTATTTTCAAACAAATTATTTTGATATAAACTGTTAAATCTATCTTCATAAATGTTCAAATTATTTTGATATTTCCAAGCTATTTACTATACTAACCATTCTTTTTAAAACTCAAACTATCGTATATTAGCTTTTTAACTATTTTAAACTATTCAAGCTATTTTCTAAATTCAAACTGGTCAGAGTGGAAATTGTTCATATTTAATCAAGGATTTAAATACGAATTGGAATAAATTGAAGTAATAACCCAAATGGAGATTCGAAGCAATTTTGAATTAGAACCGAAATCAAGATATTAAGGCAAAAATGATTTTTGAAGTGAAATAGTACATTCTGAGTAAATACGATGATTTTAGAATGAAGATTTAATAGTTACTATAACTGAAACTTACTTTATAAGAAGTAAGAAATGTTACAAATAACTTTGTAAAGAAATCGAACTTGGAAAATTTGACTTGGCATTAATGAGATTATAAATATTTGTATTCAAACTCCCCTTGTTGAATTTATAACCAGAAGGAAATGATCTTTGAAAGATATTTGAAATGCTAAACAGGGTTTATATAAGTATGAGGTGGGCTCAGATATTATTGATCAAAAAAATTATTCGAGTGGAAAAGAATGATTTTGTATGTATATGAGAATGGAACTGAAATAGTTTTAGAACCCATTGACTTTAAAGGACTTTTGATTTTGGCAAATAGTCTGTTTTGGAAATTGGGCAAACCAAATTTGAAAACTATCAATTTTGAAGAAATCGATTTTGTATAGATAAAGTTTATATGTGATACATATAAAGAGTATGATTTGGAAGGTACTATATATGTATATAGTATGATATGTTTTGAGACAAGAGTATGGAAATGCAGCCCATGAAAGTCGAAACTTATAGTAGGTGATCCACTGGGTGGTTCTGCCTAGGAATCTAAAGAGTGGGTTCAATGTGAATTGGGATCCCAGAGGACATCCGGACAAAACTCAATGAGTTCCTGATGATCATTTGTTGGGTAGCGTAAGTCGAGTGGTGCTGATGCCTACAGTTACATTAGGTTTTGCTGTAATGGCAACGTAACCTTTGTGTAACCGCGATCTATCGTAGTTCCATAGCGTAAGTCGGGTGGCAGTGATTGCCTACAATCTACGTTTGATTTCGATGGGATAGCGACGTAACATCGGTGGATTGCGATCTATGTGGTTTGGTTCCATAGCGTAATTCGAGTGGCAGTGAGTGCCTATAGTCTGCACTGGGTTCCACTGGAATAGTGACACAACTTTGTGTAGCCTGCGATCTATGTGGTATAGTTTCGTTTAATAGTGTAATTCGAGGGGCAATGATTGCCTACAGACTACTTATGGTTTTGCTATGATAGCAACGCAACCTTGTTGTAGCTGCGATCTGTGGTGTTCCCATAGCGTAAGTCGAGAGGTGCGCATGCCTACAGTTTTCTTATGATTTCGCCAAGATGGCGACACAATCATCGTGTTAACTGCGATCCATGGTGGTTAAGAGGGGTGATACTTTCCATAGCATTTTTGTAAAGAGGATTTTCAAGTATTTTTACTGGGTGTTGAAAATGGGTCTACTAAGTACTTATAGATTTTCAGTCCTACGCCCGATCAACGTATGACTAAATTTCTGTGAGAACAAGGATGGACTTGTTTGGACATCGAATTATGAAAAATATTTTTGTAAAACTAGTTGGTAATATTATGTAATTTAAAGTGTATGTGTTTTAAATGTATAATATAAGAGTAAGGAGTTTAAATGTTTAAAGGAATGATTTATTTAATAATACACATTAAAAAATTCAAATTCTCGTTTTGTTCCTTTTCGAGGACGAAAATTTCTAAGGAGGGAGGAATGTAACGACCCGGATTTTTGATGTCTGTTATCAGGGTAATTAACTAGCCTTAATTATTGAAATATTAATTTCTATTAGTCGAATAAATAAATTCTCGATGTTTAAAATATCTAAACATATATATATATATATATATTGGAAACTATGTTTAATTTTAAATTTTTAAATGCATGGATATGATAGAAACTATATATATATATGTATGTATGTATATATATAAACTCCACCATTAAAACTTAAGATAAAATATCTATATATCTATATACTAATAAATACAAGCTTCATTTTGATGTTTAAAATATATATATAAGCTATACATGTGTATATATGTTTATGAAAAATATTGTATATTCAAATAAATATATATACATGAATGTATAACTTCTTAATGGCAAGATTTCAAGACTTATGACTATGTATATATGTTATAAAAAAATGCTTATGGAAATAATAAATATATATATATATATATGTGTGTGTGTGTGTAAGCATGTGTATATCTAAAGGTAGAAAATAAATAGGTACATGATGGCAAAGTATATGAAGGCAAATGTATATGTATAAAAGCAAGTATGATAGGATAAATATGCATATGTGAATGTATGCATATCCACACACACACACACATATATATATATATACACAAAGCTTTGAAATGTTTAAAAATATATGTACACAAGGGAACATTGTGATAAATGCACATCAAATCCAAGCACACAAAACATAAAATAAAAGCAATATATAATAAATCAAATCACTCAAACATATAATCAACTTATAAAAAATTAAATTTAAAACATGGAATCACATTAGCTCATTTATAATCAAATCAAAATAACTAAAAGAAAAAAAATTAATAGATATGAAGAACCAGTACACAAAAGCTTCAGCCACCTATAGCTTACCCTGTACACTTCACCTTATCTTTATATATACATGCCTAGTGTTTCTTGTTCACACATAAAAAAAAAGAACAAGTGCTGCCATCCAAACAAAAGAATCAAGACAGTAAAAACTTAAAGCAGGAGTGTATAAACAAGCAGCAGCTTATCACAAATCAAAGATTGTGAGTAAACTTTCGAAAAAAAAATTAGATTTCAATATCTGAGTTGTGATGGAAAACCTGGCTATGTCAAGCATACAAGTGGTTTTGCATTCATACTTTTTCTTAGGAGAAATAAACATGATAGTACACTCGAAACCTGTACATCTTCCTTTGTTCTTCAATTAAGTAAACAGTTAACCCTTTTTCAAGTTTAAAAATCATTATCTCATCATCTATTAGGTTTTAGAACTGGATTTCAAAACAAAATATGTTTGTTTTTGAGTGTAGGATATATAAAAAATTATTTCATGCAAGTTCATCACGTATAGGCTAAGAGGATACTGTACAACAGTAAATAGGTAAGGTATGGTCAAAAACAAATCATCATGATTCAGGGAATGGATTATATAGTCGTGTTTGCCATCGAAAAATATGATTTTTGAGATTGGTCCGAGGATTGCTAGTGTTGTGTAGAGGTAGCAAGGTGGAGATGAATGGAATTGGCGATTTTGGAAAATTCTAGCGGCTACAGCGTGGTATTGGGCATGAACGAAGGGTAGACGGCGACGCATCCTAGAAAAATGGTTCGGCAATTTTTAAGAGTTTGTGGTGGCTTGGCGAGGTGATTTTAGGGTTGGGCCTTGTTTTCCTTTCGTGTGTAGTTTTGGGTGAACTGCGGCAATGAGAGGTGGTTATAGGTGTGCGGTACGTGAGGAAGGGCAAGGAGAGGTAGAGGCGAGCGTTTTGGCAAATTTTGGTGACCGATAGTGGAGTGTGGTGGTGTGGCAAGGCCTTGGAGGGGTGATGGGTTTTGTTCCAGTTTGGTCGAGCAGGGTCGATTTTGATTCATGGTGTGGGTCGAGTTACTCAGGGTGTCGGGTGGACAAGGTGGGTTGTGAGGTCGGTCGGTGGCAGGTAGGAGTGGGTCGAGGTGGTTTGTACGTGCACACATGCATGCACAGGTTCAGGCACTGGAAAATGAAGAGAGGGAAGAAGAAGGGGAAGAAGAGTATGGGCCAAAGCAAAGGAAAAGGAAAGGAAAAAAAAGAAAGAAAAGGAAAAATGAAAGAAAAGGAAAAAGGAAAAGAAAGAAAAGGAAAATGGAAAAGAAAGAAAAGAAAACGAAAAGGAAGAAAAGAAAAGGAAAGAGGAAGAGAATAGAACACACACACACACACACACACACACACACATATATATATATATATATATATATACGATAACTTAAAATTTTAAACTCTAAAATCTATTTTCATTTTAAATCCAAATCAATATTGAAGATTTTAGCATCTTAATCCTATTACCCGATGTTATAAATTAGTATAATGGATTTTTCCGTAATTTAGAGTTTAAGGATATTTTATAATTAAATTGGAAATTAATTAATTATATTATTATTATTTGACTTAAACTTATGTAAATTAACAAACTAGATGTTAAATAGAGTGTTTAATTGTGATTAACTGAAAATAAATTCTCTTATAATTTATTTAATTTGTAATTAATTTGGATAAAAATGTAAATGGGTTCGGTTAATTAAAGTTAATAAAATCCTGATTTGGAAATTGTGAATATTGACTATTAATCGTTAAATTAGTTAACAATCTATATCTTAGCTTAACTCTATTGGATATTTATTTTAATTATTATTGTCTGTACCATCAAGTGGTCAGACGAGTATAAATAGTTAGATTAAAATGATGATACGTTTTATTTGAAATAGAAATCTATAATAAATGCCCATATGTGAATATTTCCACCCTAAATATAAATTGTTTATTTTAAACAATTTACCCTTTTAAAATTTATTTCTTGGATTCGAAGAGACCGGAAAACGGATACCAGTGTTATTCGGAACCTCTTCGATTTGAAAAAAAAATCACTACGAACCTTTACGGTTTGATTATAGAGTTTAATAGACTGGAATTATATTAATTCAACAAATTCAACTATTTTAAACAAGTAACTGTACTTAGACATTACTATAATATCAATGGATTTCTGTAAAAATGTTTTGGTTATAATCAGATAAAACTCGTTGTGTTGTACGAGTTACCTTTGTTTTAAAAGATTTTCATAACTTAAGTATTTCAATTTAAGTGTGTTTACTCACGCTGGTTTCCAGCCTGACTTGGGTGTTACTTTATTGTAATGCTCGGGCCAGACCAAGTATTATAGAATTTCAGGTTAGGACGCTTGGAGCTCAGGAGACGAGCTGGATGGTAGAGACGTATTGTACGTAATTGACTATATTCCGCTGTGTATTGTAGGTGGTATATTCAGCATTAGAGGCAAGTTATTATAACTGTCCAGTATTTTTATATATTGATGATTGTACTCTGATAACTTGTATGTATAATAACAATTATAGCTTTCTTGTGTATAAATGTTGTTATTGTATATTATATTTTGTTCCGCTGCGATTTGAGATTCTGTGTTGTTTTCTGTTTTCTTATTCTATCTCTTTTTCTTAAACCCTAACAACCTGCTATTTCTGGCACTCGATTGCTCGGCACTCTATACAGTGAACGTATTAGTGTCAATTTTCGGGGGTCGAAAATCGCCCGGTCGTTACACTTTGTGTGTGTATGTGTATGCGCGTGCATGTGTAACATGATAATACGTGAAGGGTATAATATGCATGTATATATATGTTAAGATTTGCATTGCAATGGACACATTAGCTCATTCTGTGTGTACTATAATTTGTCCAAAATGTGCTTTCACAATATGGCAAGATATAAGTATATGTAAATGAATATACATATACTTATATATATATGTATACATAATATATATATTATTTAATAAAACAGTTTTTGCCATAATAAATTAATGTAAAATAATTATATATAAAATTATAATTTTTATAATTTTAAAGAAATCTAGAAACACCTTTTGGGCTTAAAAAAATTTATGGAATTCTAAATTAAAATAATATTTATCATTAAATAATTAATAACAGGCCGAAATCAAATTAATTCTTAAAAATATGAAATCAAATTGAAAAATTCTAAAACATTTTCTGAAGGCACTTGAGACATATTTTAGGCTTAAGAAAAATTTCTAGAATATTCACAAGTGAAATTATATTTTTGATTAAATAATTAATTGTAGATCGAAAAATAAATTAATTATAAAATTACTAAATTAATTTACAAAAATTTGAAAATTTTTCTAAAGTTACCTGAGATAAATTTTAGGCTTAAGAAATATTTCTAGAATTTTCTCAATTGAAATCATATTTTTAATTAAATAGTTGATTGCAGGCGGAAAGTAAATTAAGTTTATAAAATATTAGATTAAGTTCTAAAAATATGAAAATTTTACAATAAGCTTCTTGTATGGTGCAAAAAATTTAAAAGTATATACTAAAATTTTGATCCATTGATTATTTTATACGTAATGAACAACACACAAATCATTAATTAATAATAAAATATGTATATACATTTTTATTAAAATATTTTTATATTTTATGACTCATAATAAGTAATCATAAGAAAATTTTAAGATAAAAAAATATGATATATATTCATATATACACTTATACATATTGAAAATTTGCATATTTCTATGCATTTAGTCTAAATCTATATATATTAATATATATCAAAATTAAAAAATTCTTTTTTTTCCAGAAATTTAGTTCAACAATAAATCAATAAACATAATATTACAACAAGCACATAACTAATCCAATTGTAACAAATACATATACCCACAAAAATATCACCTAATCTAAACAATAAACAGATCTAACTACAAATATATTATTTGGATGCAAATCAACTTTTATATGATCAATTTTATCAAAAAAATAAATGAAAATTCACCTCTTAATGAAGCCTTTGAGTCCACGTTGAACAACGATTTCTCTTATTAGAACAATTCTCAATCCGTTAGGTTGCTAATTCAGGATTAAAGACCTTCTACTACTAATTAGTATTTTTAATTTGAATTGGATTTGAGAATATTTTGGGATTAATTTAGAGGATAGATGCTACCATTAAAATGAGGAAGAAGAATAAAGCGGCGGCTCAAAAATGAAATTAGCCTTAGATTTGGGTTTTTAGATTAGTATTTATATGCGTAGAATAAGAGAGCAAACTATGTAAATTTCTCACTAGATCTTAGCCACACATCTCCAAACCCTAATCCTATGTTGTAGCTGCCTCCAATCTCTCTCAAACCAATGCCTATCCTTTCCAAATCTCATGGGTTGTGAGTCCATTTAACCCAAATTAAATATGTACAATCATATTTAACATATTTTGTTACCGATATCTCATATCGATCGATATATTCATAACTTTTATAAATATATGCAATAATTTTATTTCTCAAACTATATTCAAATTTCACAATTAATATTTCATAAATATTAATTTAATTAATTAATTTATAACAATTATAAACTAATTAAATCGTTTGGTCTAAAGAGAATTCATCGTTTCAGTTGTGTGATTTTTAGGTGTAAATTTGATCAGCGGTTAATGTCGAACTATTCGAACGTTAACGTTCACACTTCACTTAGTAGGTGGTATGATAATATGGCCAAATTTATTGCTTACTCATTTTTGGAAAAATATCATTTTAATTTAATAGGCATTACCAAGTTGTGACAATTATTTATACCGATTCTCTTCGTCAAAACTATATCACTTTGGACTTATTAAATGTTGGTAATGGTCAAAATTCCAACATCGTCCACATTCGACTCTATAGTCCGAACAAAAAGGTCCTTGGTTCAATGATAACAATTATTTTTAATCGAATTACTTTGGCCAGAGATTTTGACTTTGGGTTGACTTTAGTTGACCGTGATACCAACCCCATAAAGTAGAGAAGACGAATCCTTTCTTGAACAGTGCTTCACTTCCAATACTTTCACTCGACCCAACTACAATCATTCGATGGATGTTTTTCCATGATTTGACTGAAATCAAAGTGGAGCTTTCATATTGAAGATTTACAGTATTCTCAAGTCAAAAGAAATGTGTAAATTATTCACATCGATATTTTCTGTTTGACCTTAGTTATACTGACCAATAGAAAACTATCGAATGAGTCACTCCATGGTTATCCAATAACTATTAGGACGTAACCTCTAGGTGCCCAAAACATTCATGAGTAATACACTATCCAACATTTGGAGAGCGTTGCATACTCTAGTCTCAACGGATATATCGATATCCAGTTTCAAGGCACCTTGACTAGGAACATTTAAGATGGTATATTTGTTTTCATTGTGATAAATTACTCACAGTTACAACACCTTGTAACTACTATCACAAAATATACAATTTATAGATTTTCAATTAAATATACTTTTAATTGAATTAATTAATTAATATAACACATTATATCAAGTATATAATAGAAAGAAAACACCTTTTATTTCGAACAAGATTGGTCAACAAGTTATATATATGTAACAAATTACATAGTTGCCCTAGGCATGCCTCTAACTTTATTACTACATGACCAATAGGTGTAATTACTGCCATTAAAAAGTGGGGATCTAGCAGTATACTGTCCTTCAACAAAGGTGTTACTAACAAGTGATCTAACAGTGTTGTTAGCCATTTAAACTTTTCAAAAATCAAAATTATGAATACTTTGAAAATCAATGCTCTGATACCAAATGTTAGTTTGTGGAAGAAATGATCTTAAAGCTAATTTAACATTAGAGGGGGGATGAATAGTGTTTACTAACTTTTAATAATTTTTTTGAATTCTTTTAAGATTATAGTTTAAACAATGAAATTGAAAATCATAGACGCAAACACAGATAGATACAAATGCAGTAAAAGTAAAAGGTAAAGAGTTGGAAAGATCACACAAGGATTTTTTTTACTAGTTCGGAGTTACCCTACATCCAGTCTCGTATAATTGCTTATATAGATTTCTTTTCAAATATCAATGTTTATACAATCTTAATTTCAAGGCTATGAGACACACCCACCAGATTTTTCGAGCTCTAGGTACACTCTTTGGATTTGGACGGGATACCAACACACCCACTTGGATTCAAACGAGACACCAAGGACACCCACTTGATTCAAACGGGACACAAGCACACTCACTTATACTTCAAGGACACCACACATACCCAAGAGTATTTGAGTATGATTTGATAGAGTTTACAAAATAAATTTCCTAATCTTGAATACAAATAACCCTATAGTCACTTGAATATCATTTTGATCGTGATTTGAGTGAGAGAGATGAGAGAGATTAGAGAGTATTCAATAGAGTTTGAATTTGATTCTAATTAAATTTTGAGAAGATTTTTGAGTAGAATTTCTTTTATAAATCAAGATAGTGAAAGAGGAGAGAAAATATAAGAAAGTAGTTATTGAAAATTCATTAAGAGAACCTTTATTTATAGAGGAACAATAGTCATGTCTATCCACGAAGAGATACGATGAAAAGATACTTCCATTCAAAATTTAAAATTTTAAAATATCAGCCTACATGTCGACATACATAAGGAGGATATGCTAACATATCCTTTTATATTTTGAAAAATTACTTTATAAAAATTGTTTTGAAAATACTAAGCTTTGTAAAATATTTTGATGCTTTGTAAAATCATTTAAGCATAGTTTATACACATTTTAATCATAATAAAACTTAAGAAAACTTGAAATTATTTTGAAATATTTTAATATATAAAGGATATAAATATAAACTCTTTTGAAAAATAAAATAATATATAAAGTATAAGTGAATATATGTATATCAAAGTATTAATGAATGTCAAAATATACTTTTAAATACCATAAACATTTAGAAAACATAAAACCAAAATCTATGTCTAAATACAATAAATTAAAAGTATATATTAAAGATAAAATACTTAAAAACTTAATGTAATAATTTTGTAAATAAATAATTAAAAGGTTAGGAATCATTTGAAAGCTATTTTGAAAAGATGTTTGAAAAATCATTTTGAAAATAGGGATTCTTAAAAGTCATTTTTCTTAAAAAATAGGATATTTGAAAATCATTAAAATTAGAGAATAGATTTCATAAACCATTTTGAAAAAAAATGAAGAGAGATCAAAGAAGTGCAACTAGGGCTTTAATAAAATAATCTATTACTCTATGACTTACCTTGATATCTTGAATCTTCAAACTCATGTGTCTTCAATCTCTAACTCTTGAATCTCAATATCAGCCTCTTGATTCTGCTCTTTATACTGTACAGTCTTCTCAATCAACACTTGTCTAACATCCTACAATATATACTATATATAACTTGATAAAATATTAGTATCTATATTTTATATTATCTCATATGGTTGTTGTCATCAAAACCAATTTCTAAGGTACTAACAACTATTTGTATTTGGGATCAAAAATTCTCTACTACTGTTATGTGTGGATGTGCTTGTTGCCCGTTTAAATCAAGTGGGTGTTCTTGTTTCATGTTTAAATTAAGCGAGTGATCTTATTGCCGGTTGTTAACGCTAAAAATTGAACGTTAACACCCGGTGTGTGTAATAGAGTTGTGAAAGCACCACCCGTGTGACGGGAACAAGAAGTAAGCAGTAAAATAGTGAAAAAGCGGTAAAAGACAGCAGTTTATAGTGATTCGGCTTGAGATCGAGCCTACGTCCACTTTGAATTCCTTTATTGCTGATTCTGATTACAAGATGATACAATATTCTTCAAAATACAATATATTTCGATTCCTAAACACTTTTGACTATTATCTCAAGCTTCGATGTCGAAGATCTCCTCGAATTCATGTTAGACACGGTAGATTTCTCTCAAAGCTTGTTGTAATGTCTTGAGTGTTTGAAGTTCTTCGAATGTTGGATGAGTTGAGAATTCGGCAGAATAACGGCGCTTCAAGAAATGATCGGCCAAAAGTCCTTTTCATGTTGAAGGTAGTGGCATATTTATAGAGAAATCTGGACAGGAGATTCTGCCAAGTCCTGAGTCGTGGCCGACTTAAGATAAGTCGTGAGTCGTGGTTGACTTAAGGTAGCTCGTGGACGACTTATTGAGTCCAGCTCATGGCTTGGTAGAAGATAAGTCCTAAGTCATGACCGACTTATAGTAAGTCGTAAGTCGTGGCCGACTTAGCAGGTAAAAGTGGCGTAGGTGTCCAGGCATTGGATTTTAGCTCGGTAGCTTTTAGGTCGTGGACGACTTAAGCTAAGTCGTGAGTCGCAGATAGCCTTAAGTCGTGAGTCCTCTTAACTCCTTAAGTCGGTAATTCCTTATAGTAGTTAGGTCGGAGCTTCCCTTAAGTCATTAACTGCTTTAGATTATTTCAAGTCTTAGGTCGTTTAGACCTTAACTCGTTGAGTCGTTCACACCTTAACTCGTTAAGTCGTTCACGCCTTAACTCGTTAAGTCGTCTAGACCCTGAGTCGTAGGTCGTGAAGTATTCTGAGTTGTTAGGTCGTGTACCCTGCTTGAGTCGTCCAGTTCTTGAGTCGTCTAGTCCTTGAGTCGTCTAGTCCTTGAGTCGTCTAGTTCTTGAGTCGTCTAGTTTTTGAGTCGTCTAGTCCTTGAGTCGTCTAGTCCTTGAGTCGTCTAGTTCTTGAGTCGTCTAGTTTTGAGTCGTACAGTTCTTGAGTCATAAAAAATTAAGGGTTAACATTTGCCCCTCGAAGTACACGCCTAAGTCGTAGGTCATGTGCTTCGACTTATCTTAACTCGCGTGTGCCGCTTCGAGTTCCACTACTCCGAGACATAAAAGGCTTGAGTCGTTCCTCCTACTTCCTTCTTCTCATTGCCTATCTCCTAAGTCGCATCTGCCATTAGCATTTCTCCGAGCTTCCTCAAGGCGATTTTTCCCTTACTTTAACAACAACCGATCACCGATCCTTGATCCTTCATTGCGTAAGTGCTTCTGCTCCCTCCTCGATCCTTGATCATCGTTAATTCGTGAATTCCTCTCCTTGTTCTTAATCCATCCCCTTGTGCAATGCTTCGTTGCAAATTTCGCTATATTGATAGTCCGCGAACTCGATTCCGTTCGATTTAGCTTTAAATGATTGGGGTGATGGAGGCGATGGGTTACTGTGTTTTAGGCTTAACCGATTAGAATGGCAAGGCTTTGGATTTTCGGTGATCTCAAATTGGTTCTTCTTGATGATTCAATAGTGTGGAAAAATGAAGGCCTTTGTTCATGGAGGAGTTAACGGGTTAACGGGTTAGGAGTTAAGGGGAAAAGTCAGTGGGTCAAATGAAGTGAGATATTGGCTTGGTCACGACTTAGCAACCTTGTACGACCTATGAACTTTCTCGACTTAAGTCATTACCGACTTATCCACTTACGACATAAGCCTTGAGTCGTGGCCGAGTTAGGACTTAGGAAATTCACATCACTTTGAACTGAAGCCTTTCCTCCTTTATTCGACTTACGACTTAAGAACTACCGACTTAAAATATCAACGACTTATGGCATAAACGATCTACCCTAGCTCGCCTCATAACCTTTGAGTCGTGGACGAGTTAGGACTTGGAGAAACTCGAACTTAACTTAACCCATAGGAAATCTTTTAAGTCGTTGACGAGCTGACACATTGAACTATCTTGAAGCATAATTCTAATTTGTACTTTAACTCGAATTGCTGAAGTGAACTGCCTAAATACTGAACTGTCTGGACTTTAATTTGTCAAACTTTGTTGCATTCTTTCACGGATCACTCTAACTTGCAAGCTAACAATCTGTTTAATACAACATTTACAGAAAATTGGGACGAATATACTGCCACTGACTGCCCGCATCAAATGACAGATTAGTTAATAACAGATAATCAACTTAAATAGATTGTGTGAACGAAGTGCTTTAAATCAACAAATTCAAGCAAAGTATTAAAGCAACATTGAAATAGTCAAATGAAAACGACCGGTTTGCACTAATACTGTACCTGAACTTTAAATTAACAAGTCCTGAAATTTGGTAATCGATCAATTGTCGACTAGCTTAATTCCAGTTATATTTACTTGTTATTTTCATTAGCTCTGCACAACACTTCACACTTTTTAGGAAACGTGCACCTTCATATTTGAATGTCCAGTTGCTTGTGTAGAATGACTTCTCTGCAAGAAGATATAACGGTCCAAGCTGAAGAAGCCACTTTTATTCTAGCTCCATTAGTCAATCCTCCAGAAAGAGCCTCTACCACTTTATCGTACAAAGTTTTCCGGCAGTTGTGCGCTCAGTTTGGCATTGCTGAAGCTGGTGCCGTTCTTCCCGAGAAAAGCAACACTACTGATGTAGCGCCTCCTGGCTTTGTAGCAGTTAATCGACAAATGTGCCTGAGCGGAGCCATTCCGCCTTTCAACAACTTTCTCCAGCATCTTCTTCGACAACTGGCCATCTCCCCATTTCAGCTACATCCCAATGGCTACGCCATTCTAATGGGGTTGTGTGTGCTATTTGGGAGAATTCTTGAGCGACTTCCGAGCTTTGATGAGATTTGTTACTTGTGTTCTTTTACCAGAACTAAAGATCATCCTTCGATAACTGTTGTGAGAAGCGCCAGAAATCGTAAATTGATTGTCGGCCTCCCTGATAGTGCCCATGGGTTCTTGACTCAGTACTTTTACGTTCGTTGTCCTCTGGGGGTTTATGCTGTGTGGAGGGAAGGAAGTAAGATTATCTATCTTTACTTCTTTTATTCTCTGAGTTTTGTGAAGTCCAAATTGCCAAATGTTAATTTCTCTTTTTCATTTCAGCGCTCCCCCCTCCTTCTAGGGATCCCAGCCACAAGCCAACTCTGGAGAAACTCATGGCCGTACCAGCTGAAGAGCTGGACGCGAAATTTTTATTGAAAGACGAATTTCTTCACCAGTTTGGACTTCTTAACCCTTCTCGCTCCACTCAGCCTCACTAAGTTCCTGATTCTCTAGGAAAGACATCAGATGCCCCTGCCCCTACCGAAGATCCTATATTGAAAGAAACCACCACTGAGACTTTATTGGTGAAGTGTTCTGCTTCTACTTGTGTTGTGGGGTCATCCAGCAAGTTAACGCTTTCTCCCGTTATTGAAGAGGAAGAAAATCCTCGAATTTCTGAAAAGACGGTTGATGTGGAAGTTGAAAAAGAGAGTTCTGCTAGGTATCACGGCGATGACACCTTTGATAACTTGAGCGATATAATGATAACTTCTCAGGAGCTCTTTAAAGACGATACTTCAAAAGCGATCTCTCCTGTTGTTGAAGCGACCTCTTCTTTGCAACAAACTACGACACCTACCACACAAGTCATTGCCATTTCCACACCCAAGAGTGGTTTGTAGTCTGACGCGCGTAGTTTGCACACCGCACACACTTAGGATTTTTTGGCACTTATATGCATTTAGCTTCTTCAATTTGAAGATTTCTAAGACTTGTCTTTTCTTCAATTTCAGGTTCTCTGATGGGGCGAAGTGGCTCTTATTACGACAACTTTCGGCGCTATGGAGGGCACGAATCTTATGATTACAGTCGCTATCTCCTTGCTCGTAGAGAATCTGATGAAGAGCGAGCAGTTAGAAAAGCTCAAGAGAGGCGAGCTTATGTGGAGCAGCAGAGAAGAAGGGACGATGACTCCCACAAAAGGAAATATCATGATGATAAAGGGAAGAGCCATGCTGCTGAAGACCTGAGTAAATGGGTTAGACTTGATGAAAAGGACGCGTCTTCAATTTCTGAAAAAACTAACGCTCCTATCTCTTCTAATATCCCATCCGGCTCTCCTGCCTTAAAGAAGTCTGACATCCAGGCAATAATAAACAGGCCTCAGTATCAAGTTAAAGACGGCCCTTCAACACTTCAAAGCCGATTTCCGAATTGGTGCTTAAAAGGAGTGCGTTTTGACTTAGATTTGGTCCCTATCGATAAGCAGGCCATGCTGAGGAATCTAGATGTTGTTAGGCTCGACATTGAGAGAATGTCTGGATGGCAGAAACTGGTTGATGAACTTCAAAGGGTCAACCGCATGAATCTTGAGGCCATGCTGACAATGGAAAATGATCACTCGGAGTGGAAGAAAATTGTCAAGCAACACGATGCAGAAATGTCGAGCATTGCCAACGATAATACAAGGCTTGAATCTGAAGTCAAGCAACTTAAGGAAGATCTCGCCTCTTCTTCTGCTTCACATTCCCAGAAAGAGGAAGTTTTCCAGAAACAAGTGCGGGATGCGCACGCTGCTCAAAGGGAAGCCGAGATGAAACTTGCAGCTGAACAGCGTATAACTGAGAAATACCACAAAAAAAATGCTGAGCTGCGAGAAACAGCTATCTCCCAGAACATGGAGATCGAAATGCTAAAGGCTCGACTTCTTAAAGTTGAGAAAGAGCACGATGATGCGGTTGCCGAACAAGTTGCAGCCGAAGAGTCTCACGAGGCAACCAAAGCCAGCATCGACTCTACTTTATTTGACTTCTATATGCACAGTGTTCTGGGTCGCGGTAGTCTTTCATTCTTGGGTCCTAAATATGAGATTACACTGGCCGAGGTCTGGGAGGCCATACTTGACATGTTTGATGGCTATGCAGAGGCAGACCTTGCAGCGCTTTATCTGGATGATGAAGCACGTGCTGCGCTTGCTAGAGGGAAAGAGCAGCTTGCTAGGGAACGCGCCGAAGTGGCAGGGGAAGAGCGTTTGGAGAAAGCGCCTTTAACCGACCCTGCTCATCTTCCGGCTCCGGTTGACCCTGACATTATCGGCTCTAGTTCTTATTCTTCACCTTCCGTAAAAGCCGAAATTAAGACCGCAACTGTCAAGCCTCCCACTACTCAAGTTGAGGAGAAGACCCAAGATGACGCCGAAGCTGAAAATTTTGAAGTCGTCGTAAATAAACCAACTTCTCCAGGTAACTTCAAGTCTGACTACCCAATCGATTCAACCGCTCTCGATGAATTTCTTGCTTATTACTTAAGTTCTGATGATCTGATATCTTCTCTTTTTGTTGTAGCAGAAGCACCAAGCATTGTGCACTCTCCTCCTCTTCCAGCTGTTCCTCCTCCATTCCTTCAAGTTACTCCCGCTTCTCAGCCAGGGTCGCAGGAAGAACAGATAGCAGCCCTTCAAGGCTTAGAGGATCCACCTGCTTCCCAGGAGCAGAAAGCGGAAGAGACGGAGGACAGTGAGAAGACTCCGGAGTAGTCATTTGACGATGAAACAAAGCTTTCCATGTTATTCTCTCCGAGAAGTGAGTCTTCTTCGAAGAGGAAGGGGAAGCGTGCAATCAGGAAGAAGAAGAAAAATGCTTCGGTTGGAGAAGACAAAACAGAAGAAGATCCGACCACTCCTCCTTCTCCAACCCGTCCACGCCGGATTCCGAAACTAACCATCAGGCCGGGCAAGAGCTCCAAAGGCGGCGGGAAGGAGGAATAATAAGCTGGATTTTCTACTTTTTGTTTTGCTTTTTGCATGTATCGACCGGAGATTGTGCGGGTACCGGTCCCCGCTTCTTTTTTGAAATCTGCACAATGTATAAAATTTTCATAGTATTGAATAAAATAATTCTTTTACTTGTACAAATTCTTGTGTACGTGAGAATGCATTTATTTCTCGTTTTAGTGTAGAATAAACGATTCTTTTTACTTTATATGATACTGCAGTGGGCTCGTGGTATGACGGTTGAGCGTTGTTTTTATTAATATAGTTATATGCCCCCGTATCACGGCTCACTGCAATATTCTAGAAAGACTTGTATTCTTATTTTAGAGAATAATTCTTCCGATTTGAGGAAATACTATTCTGCTTTTAATAGAATACGTTTCATACTGGAAAATTTTTTACTTTCTCTTTCTTTCTGAAGAACACTTCAACTTTCGGGGATGATCACTTTTATTTGTTAAAAAGTGGATTTTCCTACACAGTGAAGTGAGCTTCTGAAGAATTTTTTTTTTGATTTGTTTAGTGCTTCCGAAGAAGGCTTTGTTTTTGTGCCTCCGAAGAGGGCTTATGTTTGGTACTTCAAGCACGGTGAAGTGTACCTCCGAAGAGGTCTTTTGGTTTCCGAAGAGAAGCGATTTTTGGTCATCTCAGCTCTGGTGAAGTGGGCCTCCGAAGAGAGATTTTTACACTTCAACTTCGGTGAAATGTGCCTCTGAAGAGGTCTTTTTGGCATTTCAGCTCTGGTGAAGTGGGCCTCTGAAGAGAGATTTTTACACTTCAACTCCGGTGAAACGTGCCTCCGAAGAGGTCTTTTTGGCATTTCAGCTCTAGTGAAGTGGGCCTCCGAAGAGAGATTTTTACACTTCAACTCCGGTGAAACGTGCCTCCGAATAGGTCTTTTTGGCATTTCAGCTCTGGTGAAGTGGGCCTCCGAAGAGAGATTTTTACACTTCAACTCCGGTGAAGCGTGCCTCCGAAGAGGTCTTTTTGGCATTTCAGCTCTGGTGAAGTGGGCCTCCAAAGAGAGATTTTTACACTTCAACTCCGGTGAAACGTGCCTCCGAAGAGGTCTTTTTGGCATTTTAGCTCTGGTGAAGTGGGCCTCCGAAGAGAGATTTTTTCACTTCAACTCCGGTGAAATGTGCCTCCGAAGAGGGCTTCTTGGCATTTCAGCTCTGGTGAAGTGGGCCTCCGAAGAGAGATTTTTTCACTTCAACTCCGGTGAAATGTGCCTCCGAAGAGGGCTTTTGTTGATTGACTCGCCCATGTCTCTTCGTTGTTGTCTCCGAGCCCGTGTTCCTTTCTTTTGCAAGCAGTTTGGTCCATCTGAAGGAGTGTACTTCACTGTTAAGTGATTTCACGAGACAGGTACAAGTTACTTAACCAGATGTCTGTTTGTACAGTCGATCATAATTAGTTAACAAGTATCTGGCTCTTTTTCTTTGGGAAAATGTCCCTTTGGTAAAATCATCAACCTTTTGCGTGAAGTTCATCCTATGTTGGATTTTACATTTGGAACTTTCTGTGGCTTGAAATTCGTTTATTGAGTTATTTACGGGGCTCACTTGGCCTTGTGATGGGTGAGCTTTGCTTTAATGACCTGCAATATTAAATCGATATTTTAGCAATACTTTTAGATATACTTATATATCGAAATAAAATAGGTATTTAATAGCAATAAAGAACACAAAAATTATAGTTCTTTATTATTGGTTCACATTGATTTCTCAGCAGTTTTCAATACAAAAGTTATACATCCATCGACATTTTACAAATTTAAGCAATGCTATTAAGTAAAAAATGGATGCAAATGATTGCTGCTTTAGAATCTCCAGATTGGATCTCCATTTCCACTAGATTCATAGCTTTGTATTCATATGCCAGAGAGAGTGAAAGATGCCCCAGCTGCAGTTTTGTGGGTAGTTAGTAATCATCCCAACTTCTGCCTGCCGGTTGTGGACCCCCTGTGACAACATTAATGACAAACTTTTCAAATTCCTGCACTGCAGTCTTGTTGTCTGAGCCGGATTGGTGAGTAGTAAGTTGTTGCTCCTGTGTAGATGAGGTTGGGTCGACTTTGTTTTTCTTCAGATACTGTTGCAGCTTGTTCTCTTTCAATAGCTCCTCAATCAGATCCTTCAAGTGGCGGCACTCGTTGGTGTCATGACCAGGCTGATTATGGAACTTACAGAATCTTCCACTCTGCGTGGCATTTCTCCCAATCCTCAACTTATGCGGTTTAGGATATTCAACAGTATCCTTAGTTGCAAAGAAAATATTCTCTGGAGTATCTGTCAGAGGAGTGTAACCTAAAGATTCAAAGTACCGAGCTTTCTTCGCATTTTCCTGTTTCTGGTTTCCAGATTCTCTTTTATTGGAAGTAACATTGTTATCATTAACTTTGGCAACCACTACTTTCGACGTCGTAGAAAGGCTTTCAAAGCGTATGAACTCATCGGCCTTTCTATAAAACTTTTCAAGCGAGTTCGGTTCCTTCATCTTTTGCCATTTTCCAAATTCGCTCGATTTATCGATGGCTCTCATCAAATAAGTCAGGATCATACGTGGCTCTACATTATCCACTTCGGCTAAAGCTATATTAAAACGGCTCAAGAAAGATTTGATTGATTCTCCGGGAGCTTGTTCAAGGTTAGACAGTGACATTATATCCTTAGCTTTTGAAGCATACAATCTGAACTGTTCTTTGAACTTTTACGTTAGGTCGGAGAATTGATCTACAGACCGAATTGGAAGCTTTGTGAACTAAAGTAAAGCCACGCCTTCCAAGTACACTGGAAAGTATCGGCACTTAATCTCGTCTGATGCTCTCGCACCGGTCATATGCCAGTCGTACTTATATAGGAAATGATTAGGGTCACTCGTTCCCCTATAGGCTTGGATAGTAGGAGGTGCAAATTTCCTTGGAAATTCTGCTTTCAGTATCCTTTCAGTAAACGGAGTTCTGCTTGGTGCAAATCCCCAGTCACTCTCATTCTCTTCCCTCTGCATGCTCTCTTTCATGATGCGGCCAACCATCTCGGACAGGTACTCTTTATTGTTCAGAGACATCTCTGGGAAGGCATCAGTTCTTCTCTCGGAAGCTTGCCTGGGCACATGTTCGTGATAAGTTGGCTGTGGCATAGAACCTTCAGCTTGGAAAGGTGGCATTTCAGGAATGGTCGTTTGATGGTTTTCTGGCTGACGATTTGCCCCCAGCAGAGCATTTAATCTATCCATCATCAAAGCGTTTTGAGCTTCAATTTGTTGGTATACTCCAGAAACTACGTCATCTAATTCAGCCCTTGTCACTCCAACGGTGGGAGTTGCTTGGTCTGCTATTGGTGAAGTGGAGGTCCCTTCATGAACATTTCTGGATCTGGCTGGTCTACCTCTCCTTCCTTGAGCCATTATTTCAAATAAACTTCTGGTTTTTTAGAGAGATTCTTTTCACAAGTTTTCGCAAAGCAACGGTGAAAATCTTCCTGAGTTCAACTCTCAATGAAAGCACCAAAATGTTAATGCTAAAAATTAAACGCTAACGCCCGGTGTGTGTAATAGAGTTGTGAAAGCACCACTCGTGTGACGGGAACAAGAAGTAAGCAGTAAAATAGTGAAAAAGCGGTAAAAGACAGCAGTTTATAGTGGTTCGGCTTGAGATTGAGCCTACGTCCACTTTGAATTCCTTTATTGCTGATTCTGATTACAAGATGATACAATATTCTTCAAAATACAATATATTTCGATTCCTAAACACTTTTGACTATTATCTCAAGCTTCGATGTTGAAGATCTCCTCGAATTCATGTTAGACACGGTAGATTTCTCTCAAAGCTTGTTGTAATGTCTTGAGTGTTTGAAGTTCTTCGAATGTTGGATGAGTTGAAAATTCGGCAGAATAACGGCGCTTCAAGAAATGATCGGCCAAAAGTCCTTTTCATGTTGAAGGTAGTGGCATATTTATAGAGAAATCTGGACAGGAGATTCTGCCAAGTCCTGAGTCATGGCCGACTTAAGATAAGTCGTGAGTCGTGGTTGACTTAAGGTAGCTCGTGGACGACTTATTGAGTCCAGCTCGTGGCTTGGTAGAAGTCCTAAGTCATGACCGACTTATAGTAAGTCGTAAGTCGTGGCCGACTTAGCAGGTAAAAGTGGCGTAGGTGTCCAGGCATTGGATTTTAGCTCGGTAGCTTTTAGGTCGTGGACGACTTAAGCTAAGTCATGAGTCGCAGATAGCCTTAAGTCGTGAGTCCTCTTAACTCCTTAGGTCGGTAATTCCTTATAGTAGTTAGGTCGGAGCTTCCCTTAAGTCGTTAACTGCTTTAGATTATTTCAATTCTTAGGTCGTTTAGACCTTAACTCGTTGAGTCGTTCACACCTTAACTCGTTAAGTCGTTCACGCCTTAACTCGTTAAGTCGTCTAGACCCTGAGTCGTAGGTCGTGAAGTATTCTGAGTTGTTAGGTCGTGTACCCTGCTTGAGTCGTCCAGTTCTTGAGTCGTCCAGTTCTTGAGTCGTCTAGTCCTTGAGTCGTCTAGTTCTTGAGTCGTCTAGTTTTTGAGTCGTCTAGTCCTTGAGTCGTCTAGTCCTTGAGTCGTCTAGTTTTGAGTCGTACAGTTCTTGAGTCGTAGAAAATTAAGGGTTAACACCGGTGAAATCAAGAAAGTCTACCCTCATCTCAGAAAGTCAGGAGGGTGTATCTTGCTGCCTTGAAATCAAGATTGTATTCTGGTTTGCTTGCTACCTGATTAAAGTATACATTTGAAAGGAAATATGTATAGATACTGTACAAGACTGGATGTAGAATCGATCAATCCGAAAAAGTATAAAACTCCTGGTGTCATTTCTCTTACTTTTACTTTATTTTTACTGCATATATATATATATATATGATTGTATGTTAGTATTTATCTATGTTGATTATCTATGTTTTGATTTAAATCTTGAAACTATTTAGAAATGTTCTATATAAGTTATAAAACACTATTCACCCCCCTCAGTGTTAGCCTTAAGATCCATTCACACTAGTATAATTTATATTATAACGTTTCCCATATTTGGTATTAGAGCCTTAAGTTTTCAAAAACTTGTTATTTGATTTTTGAAAATTATAAATGGCTAGTAACACTGGTATTACACTTATTAACATATTTGTAGAAGAACAATCAACTGTTAGACCCCGACTATTTAACGGTAGTAATTATGATTATCGGTCATGTAGGATGAAAATTTATTTTATAATCAAATGGCTTAGATATTTAGAACAATACACAAAGTGAATGCACTGAATCACAAACTGAATATTCAAAATGGACTGTAGACCAAAAGACACAAGCACTCAATAACTCAAAGGCCATGAATATATTATTTTGCTCCATAAATAAAAAATGAATTTAATCGAGTTTCTATTTGTAAGACTGCTTATGAAATTTGGAGAACATTACAAGTCACACATAAGGGCACTAGTAAAGTAAAACAAACTAAGATTTCCATGCTAACAAACCAGTGTCAACTTTTTAAAATAAAATCAAATGAGTCTATTTCTAACATGTATTCTGGATTTCAAGATATAGTTTATTCATTAGTATCATTAAAGAAAAATTTCTCAAAAGATGATCAAGTTAGAAAAATCCTTAATTCACTCTCTTTAGAATGGAATCAAAAGATATTAGCAATAAAGGAAGCCAATGATATTAGTATATTAAAAATTGAAGAATTAGTTTGTAATCTAATGTCATATGAAGCATAATTGCAGGGTTGAAAGGAAAGTAAAGTGACCAAAAATAAATAATTGCATTCAACACAACAATTGACAATCAAGATTCATACGACAATGGTAATAATGAGGAGATTGCTCTTATAACTCAAAATTTCAAAAAAAAATTGAAATATAGAAAGATGAATAACTTTCGAAAAACTAAAATTCAAATAACGGAATTTTTTTAAGTGTTACAACTGTGGTGAATCTAGTCATCTAGAAGAGACTGTCTACATCAGAAGAAAGTAAAAAATTCACCAAACACCGATCCAACTAAGAAGAGAAAAAGGCTTTCAATGCAAGTTTGGACGATTCTGATACAACATCCAGTGACAATGAACCAAACACTAAAAAAATTAACATATGTTTAAGGTGATTGCAGATTAAACGAGTCAAACAAGGAAACAATGAAATCGGTACTTTTACATCTCATATTTTATTCTTTTTGAATTTTTCATAATTTTTGATATTTTTAAAAAATATTTAATATAGAATAAATATACAAGCATAAACACACACACACATAAAAATATATATAATTATATGAATATAATTCTTTGTTTTTTTGAACATTGAAATTTCAGCATACATGTCAACATATGTCACATAGGTATGTTGACATATGAGACAGAATTTGAAGAATCTTTTCAAAATTTGAAATTCTCCTTTTTTTCATTTAATTCAAAATTTGAATAGGAACCTTTTTGAGTGTTCCATGTTCATTCAAACTCTATATATTCACTCTTCCTAACCTCATCTTTAACTTTTATTTTAAAAATCAAAAAAATTCTTCACTATTTTTCTTCTAAAACAAACTCTTAATGTCTTTTTCAAACCAACCCTCTTCATCTAAAGCCATTAAGCTTACCAAAAGAATCAAAAGTCAACTTTTTAATGATCAAGAGTCCATTGAAACATATATTAAGTATGCAACATATCGTAAAGTCCTTTTGGGATGATTTGTTAATTTTAATGAATTTTATTCTTATAGTTTACAAGATCTTACTTTGGAAAATGGTATTTTTGGTTTAATAGATTTGTCACAAAATGATTTTGATTGCTATCCTGATTTGGTTAAAATGTTTTATGCTAGTTTAAATGGAAAGTTTTATCTAGGAAAAGAAAGTCAAATTTGGAGCAGATTAAATGTACAATTATTGTTTTAGATTGTGAAATTCTTGATCAAATTCTTGATTGTAAAAGTAATGGAAATGATCTCTCCACTTTTGAAATTGATTATGAAAATAGAGAAGCTATGCATGAATTGTTTCCAAATGATGAAGAATATGGTTTTAGAGTAAAAATCTTAGGCCAAAAGTAAGATTAATGAGCCTTATTTTACAACAAAGTACTATATCTAGGAGGATGTAACAACCCGCCAATCCATACAATTCAAGTTGATAATAAACCACACATATCCAATGAAAATTGAACGGAAAATGGATAGTTAGGAGAAAGAAAGAAGAAAGAAGAGAAGAGAAAAGAAACTAAAGAACACGGAATCTCACAATCGCAGTAGAACACTATATAATATAATATCAATGATCTTTACAAAATAGAAACTATTATATACACACATCTATCAGAGTATAACAACAATCAAAATCATTAGTCTAGACAGTTATAACATTCTATCCTCACAATTACTGATAATTTCAAAAATAAAGCAGCGGAAAATACACATATATGTGTATACGCCTTGAAGACCTCCAACTCGTCTTCTGAGCTCCAATGCATCCAAGAAATCTTTAAATATGCTCAGTCTGACCCAAGCATTATATAAAATAACACCCGAGTCAGTCTGGAAAACCAGCGTGAGAATATAAACCCAATTGGACTTTTAAAGTTATAAAAACCTTTCAAAAATCAAAAGTAACTCGTAAGACCACGCCGCACATAAATACGAACGAGTTTTTACCTTATGATAACTAAAACATTTCATATAAAATCCTCTGATATTATAATAGTGTCTAATATACAAATACTTATTAATCATAGCCGAATTTGTTGCATTAATTAAATTCCAGCATACTAGGTTCTACAATCAAGACAGAAGGCTTGTAGTGGATAATAGATTCCAACTATGAAAGGGTAAGGGTCTACCCACCGAATCTGTACACCTTTAGATAAAATGTACGGGAGGCTACAACACATTGCACCTCTGCTACTCAGGACCGACACTACCCCCTTCTCGATTAGAATTGAATATGATCACCCATTGGTTGTAATCAACAACCATACAATGGGATCTCGAAGCATACATGAATATCGCTCTAGATTTAGGATGATCATACCCTACCTGGGTGTGAAATGACCCTCCTATATTCTACTCTAATTTCATAAGGAATTTTTTTTTTTTTAAGTAAAGAGGATATATAAATATATAGATATATCATCCATTGCAAATATAATTCCCAGGGTCAATATCTTTTTCCAATAAACCAAAATATATCCAGGATCACAATAATCAACCAATATAAATATATCAGTACATTCACAAAGATAAGCACATACATGTGAGGATGTATATGCCTCTCTTGTTTGAATCAGAGTTCTGGAAAAACAAGAGGATGTTGGATTGCTAAATTTTTTTGTTTTGACCAAACAATCCACTGGAAACATACACATTAGTCTGTTTATACTAACTAAGAAGTGATCAAGTAATAATCAATAGTAAACAAGCTTTTAATATAGATGTTTGTGTTAAGCTCTGAATAGTGACAAATTCAGTATAAAAGAAAGTGGATCCTAAGGGAACACAAGCAACATCTAGGCGTAATGGAAACGCGCCTAACTTATACATGAAAGGTCACGAGTTCGAGTGCTATGCTGGTCGGTTCAAACACAATTTTCGGTTTTTCATTTTTTTTTCATTTTTCTTTTGTGCAGTCTGGAATCTGTTATCTACCTATCTGCACATATATATATTTTATTTTTGCCTAAAAATCCATCATACAAAACAATAATCCTTGCTTAATCATTTTTGAAACCCATCCCTATAACCTGGAAGGCTTCAGGATTGATATGAATTAAGAGTATGGTTCTTGGGTTTTGAGAATGATAAAAGTGTTTATCATTATTCATGTTTGTATTTCTTCTTATAAGATCTGTCTGGCATTTAAAATGCATTTGGTTAAAATCTGAGTGAAATTCAGATTCCTATTACAAGGGCAAAGGAAAAGATGTGGTAATGTTTGCACTAAACATATTTATGTGCATATATATCTGCACTATTTGAATCTGGCTTACTCTTCCCTGTTTACAAATCCTTTCTAAAAAAATATAGTACATGAGACATTTGTATGAAACAAGTTTAACTATAGAAACCTTGCAGCCATATAAAACCTTTAACCTATGCCTATTTCTTTTGCATACATATGCTATATTAGAAAATAAAACCATTTAAATTTTCTGAGAATCAACTCTCCAGATTTTCCAAAACTTAAATCCTTTCCAAAGATTCATGATTGACTAATGTATTTATAAAATGTAATCATTCAATTTTTAACATGGTGTTCTTGCTAAATCCACTTACAAGATTTGATTAAAATTCTTTTTAAACATAACAGATATTTAACTTAGTTCATAGTTTCCAGATACAAGTCAATCTTTTAACAAAACACCTAACAAAATATCCATCCAATATTCAACACTTAATACAAGTAGCAATTTAAATTGTCAATACATGCAGATTTCAACATTTAGGCTCTTATCTAACTAAGTTTAGCATGCTATATCTTCTTCTCAAGGCCTTGCTCCTACTCCTATTTAGTTGCTGCAATCCCTGAAAAAGCATTTGAAACTGCCTCATTTTAAATGAGACACCCCAGATGCCATTAGCACACTAGGGTCAGACACATGTCTGGTATGAGAAAATTCACAAAAGCAATTTGTTAATTAGGTTAAAATCAAGTTAAGTACAAATACATAAGGTTCTGTCCTTTGGAATCAGGTAAATACTTGTGTGCATGCTCTGTGTCATTGTGCATGTGCACACTTTAACTTTCTTTCCAGAGACTACACATAGGAATATGGTACATACATTCAAGCATACAACTCAAACATAGACAAACAATCATTCATACCAAACAGGAAAATAACTAATATGAGTTAATTCACTTATTCAATCCTCATATTTCAAATCTGGGAAAAACTCTAGTTTTCTCATCTACTCAAGTATTATTTCCTTGGTATATTTATCTATCCTTGGTCTCATCTGCAATATTTATGAATCAATGGACACACTGTAATGAACTAATTCACTCCATTACACAAAGATCTCAGGACTTAAACAAGCCATGTGTCAACTTATGTTACTCAAGCACACAAGTCATTCCTGCAGTGTTCTTGACCCCAATTTCCTAATCAGGTTTTAGTTAATAATAACCCCTTTTGATTGTTCATGACAAAACCATTCAGTGATTCATTAACTGAAAACATCTATATCATGGTATCTCATATTATTCATGACCATACAGAAACAACAAGCAAACAACCATTGGTGACTACA
The DNA here is from genome assembly GCA_030737815.1 of Allium fistulosum. Classification (NCBI taxonomy): domain Eukaryota; kingdom Viridiplantae; phylum Streptophyta; class Magnoliopsida; order Asparagales; family Amaryllidaceae; genus Allium; species Allium fistulosum. The sequence goes on from CM060908.1 coordinate 233,296,810, forward strand.
AAATAAGGTTCTGTATATATATATAGATATTCATCCTGGTATTTTTAAAAGGAGTTTAGGCAACTAACATTGGTTTATGGCTTCTGGGGGAGTTTTTCTTTTTGCAACCATTTGTGCTTGAGTTAAACTCAGAATAATCTGGTTTCACTGAATCACAAAATTTTGTTTGCTATGCATTTTATTGAATCAGGAGCATCAGCACATAGGCAATCCTATTGCACCCCTAATTCCTTTCTATTTCAAGCCTCAGCACTTATACATGAGTATATTGCAGCTCAACATTATTTTCATCTTTCTGGGTTGAGCCAAAACCAATACTACTTGCCTATTCTCAACATTTTATTTTCTGGGTATTTGTTTATATCCCTAAACATTAACATATCAGAGATCTGAGTGTATAAAACAGACATGTATGCTAACAACACATAAAACTTTGTTATAATAAAACAAGTAATCAATCAAAGAAAATCAAAACATTTTCAGATTTAAATTCACAGATAAACATTCATATATGAAAATACTCTTTTAATAAAAATACTTTTATTTGGCTGCCTACATTAGGACTTATTGCCTTAAATTTTTGAGTGAGTTTTCTCACCTAGCTCTCTCCTTTGTTTCTTTAATTAACTGATGAACTCCTGCTCTTATCCTCAAGCTCTCTTTCTTCCCTTGTCTTATGATTTCTGTGGTATTGTTTTTCTTCTTTTTTTTTTTCAAAATTCTTTTCTGAGGAGAAGAGGAGGCTGCTGCATATACATGTATATATATACAGGGTCTCTCTTAGGGTTTTGGGTATTGGCTAAAGCCATTTTTTCCCACCAGAAAATCATGTTATCTGAATTTTAAACCCAAAGTTTTACCCCTTCCCGGCTTAATTTGGGTGAAGAGAAAAGTGGTTACACATTTTTTTTCAGAAATTTGCTTTTCAGAAAATACTTTTCCCCCTTGTCTACAATCATGCTAAAAATGTGACTTGGTTTTGTTATTTATTAAATACTCTTTTCTAATTCTGCCTATACCAAGAGCTTCTCTGTTTTATCTTATTTTCCTATTTTTAGCTTTCATGTAAATGGTATGTACTTCCTTCATTTATTTATAAGAGAATTATTCCTTTTTTATATCTCCATTCTTTTCATTTCTGCTTATATTAAAATGTGTCTGTATATTTTATTTCACTAGTTTAATCTCTAGTATTTTATTAACACATATATATTTGTATATAAGTCTTTCTGAAATAATTTGTATTCCCACCTATATATTCATACATCATTCTATACTGACACACACACATATGCACATGTACACTCAAATTATTCAGTAGCACTCATATATACATTTACTTATGCATACTACTTTTAAGAATTTAATCTACATATATATATATATATATTTCCATACACATCAATATGTATGTATTTTTGGAGTTCAGGGTTTTAGCTTATATTCATGTGCATTTCCTGTGCACTCATGTACACACACTGATACACTATCCAGCTATATCAATTCCTCCTTTAAAATTTATTTAAAAATTATTTTAAATTCATTTATATTTTTCAGGATAAATTCCTAAAATCTTGGGTCATTACATACACCCCTCCTTTTAGAAATTGTGTCCCACAATTTTCCTAAGCTTAAAATAAATTTTAAACTTAATTCAGAGAACAAGTATATTCTCTACCAAATAGATTCTTAGTTCTATACTAACTAAAAATATATTCATCCAAAATAAAGAAAACAATCAAAAATCAGAATTACCTTAATCTGAAAATAGCTTAGGATAATTCATCCTAACTTTGTCTTCTAATTCCCATGTGCAATCACTAGGATCTAGACTCCACTGTACCTTCACAAGTTTTAGAGATTTATTCCTCAATTTCTTCACATCTTTTGCCAAAATTCCCACTGGATCCTTTTCATAAATCAAATTAGGATTTATCTGCACTTGTGTTGGGGTTTCAAGAATTTCTGCCTTGTCATGGACCCACCTTCTCAATTGTGATACATGAAAAACATCATGTATACCTTGCATGTTTTCTGGTAATTCCAACCTATATGCCAAGGGACCAATTCTCTCCAGAATTTTGTATGGTCCAATATATCTTGGGGTTAATTTGCCTTGTTTTCCAAACCTCAACACATTTTTCATGGGTGAGATTTTGATGAAAACAAAATTTCCCACTTCTTATTCTACCTGCCTCCTTCTCATGTTTGCAAATTTCTTTTGCCTATCTTGAGCTGCTGTCATTCTTCTTCTTATCAACTCAACTTTCTCCTTGGTTTCTTGTATGTACTCAGGTCCTAAAATAGACCTTTCTCCTGCTTCTACCCAGCAAACAGGTGACAAGCAGGGTTTACCATATAAGGCTTCAAATGGAGCCATTCCTATGGTGCTTTGGTAGCTGTTGTTGTATGTAAATTCAACTAGATGAAGATAATCTTCCCAGTTGCCCCCAAAATCCAGTATACATGCCCTCAACATGTCCTCCAAAACTTTGTTTACCACCTCAGTCTGCCCATCTGATTGAGGATGGTAGGCAGTACTTAAACATAGTTCACTTCCCATTGCTTCTTGAAAGCTTCTCCAGAATTTTGAAGTGAAGATGGTATCCCTATCACTCACAATGGTTTTGGGAATGCCATGTAACCTTACCACTTCTTTTATAAAAATTTGAGCTAGTTTTGGTGCAGTTCTTTCTGACTTGACTGGGATGAAGTGTGCTACCTTGGTTAGCCTATCAACTATCACCCATATGCTTGTATTACTTCTCTTAGATCTAGGCAGTCCATCTATGAAGTCCATAGATATGTCTTCCCACTTCCACTGTGGTACACTAAGAGGTTGCATCAACCCTGATGGTCTTTGAGTTTCAGCCTTGACTTGTTGGCAAGTCATACATTTGGCAATGTACTTGGCTATATCAGATTTCATCCCCTTCCACCAGAAGTCTCTTTTCAAATTTTGATACATTTTTGTGTTACCTGGGTGAATGGAGTATTTACTTCTGTGATATTCATTCAATATCTCCTTCTTCAATTCTATGTCCTCTGGTACACACATCCTATTCTGGTATCTCACATAACCATCTTTATCAATGTGGTGATTCATTACTTCCTCCCCTCTTGAGAGGAGCATTCTCTTCTCTAATAAGTGAGCATCTTGTTCTTGCATTTTTCCTACCTTCAGAATTAAATCTGGTTGAAGTGTCATTAAGCTTAACTTCCCTTTATCTTCTTGTGCACCATGCATCTGCACACAACCATTCTCCTCAATCTCTAACTCAGTTAGTAAAGACAAATCTTTAAATTCTGCTATCATCATCATAGCCAATTTAGCATGCTGTCTACTTAGAGCATCTGCAACTTTATTTGCTTTGCCTGGTGTATAGAGTATATCAAAATCATAGGCAGCTAAGAACTCCACCCATCTATGTTGCCTCATGTTCAAATCTTTTTGTGAAAACAAATATTTTAGAGACTTGTGGTCAGTGTAGAGTTCAAACTTAGTGCCTAACAAATAATGTCTCCAAAGTTTTAAAGCATATATCACAGCTGCTAATTCGAGATCATGTGTGGCATACCTTACTTCATGGGGTTTAAGTTGTCTGGATGCATATGCAATGACTTGGCCTTGTTGCATCAACACTGCACCCAAGCCAAATCCACTAGCATCAGTGTATACCACTAATTCTTCATTTCCATGTGGTACCTTTAGAATTGGAGCATTCACCAATGCCTCCTTCAACTGTTCAAAAGACTTTTCACATTTTTCTGACCAAACAAAAGCTTGGTTCTTCCTGGTTAGGTTAGTGAGTGGTGTAGAAATTTTTGAAAAATCTTTTATAAACCTTCTATAATACCCTGCCATCCCCATAAATGACCTCACTTCACTCACAGTGCTTGGCCTCTTCCATGCTTGAATAGCCACTACTTTATTGGGGTTCACAGAAATTCCTTTGGCAGATATAACATGGCCAAGAAAATGTACTTCCTCTTTCCAAAACACACACTTTGAAAATTTTGCCTTTAAATCTTTTTCCCTTAATCTAGACAAAACCAGGTGCAAATGATGCTTATGTTCTTCCACTGTCTTGGAATAAATCAGAATGTCATCTATAAAAATAAGCACAAACTTGTCTAAACAATCTCTAAAGGTTCTGTTCATTAAATCTACAAAATAAGATGGTGCATTGGTCAAGCCAAATGGCATAACCAAAAATTCATACAACCCATATCTAGTGTTAAAGGCAGTGTACTTGATGCTTGATTCTTCCACCTTCATTTGATGAAAACCAGATGCTAAGTCTAGTCTAGAAAATACTTTTGCCCCTGCTAATTGATCAAAAAGATCATCTATTCTTGGCAATGGGTATTTATTTTTAATGGTTACTTTGTTTAATTCTCTATAATCTATGCAGAGTCTTAAGGAGCCATCTTGCTTTTTAACAAATACCACTGGTGCTCCCCAGCAAGAATTACTTGGTCTTATAAAACCCTTTTCTTCCAATTCTTCTAACTATTTCTTTAATTCTTTTAGTTCATTTGGCCCCATTCTAGTTGGCTTTTTAATCACTGGGCTTGCTCCTGGAACTAGATTGATCTGGAATTCTACTGGTCTATGGTGTGGAATACCCTTGACCTCACCAAACACATCCAAATATTCATTGACTATGGGAATTTCTTCAATGGTTAGTTCACTGAAATCTTTCTCTGAGTCAACTAAATGATATAGTTTTCCTTCCTTAGCTACCTCACATAAAACTGTGATTCTCTGTCCTCTAGAATTTTGCAATGATATGGTGGATGAGTCTAAATTAATTATGGCTTTAAATTGCCTTAACCAGTCTACCCCCAATATAATACCTATATTTGGGTAATTCAAAACATATAAATTGGAAATAAAAATATTTCCTCCTATGTTTAACTCCACATCCACACAAATCATATTTAAAACACTAGAACTCCCCAATGGACTGTGTATATGCAATGGAGTTTCAACCAATATGCAATTCAGTTTTAGCATTTTAACCAATTCATAAGAAATTAAGGAGTGAGTTGCCCCAGTATCATATACTACTGTTATGGGTATGGTACAAATAAGTAATGTACCTTCCACTTGGCTATGGTTTACAGTGTTACTCTCCACTGTGGCTTTGCCTTTTCCTTCCAAATTTGCCAATTTGCCTTGCTGTTTATACTCAGGACAATTCCTCTTCATATGCCCCTCTTTCCCACATAGATAGCATTTGAAAGCTCCTCCTTTCAATTCTGGACATCTTGGTTTGATATGCCCTTCCTTTCCACACTGATGGCACACAATTTTCTTCTTGTCTTCCTTAGCTTTGACATCTCCAGTGCTTTTGTTACTAGCCTCTTCTTTCTTCTTATCATAAGGGTGATACCTCCCCTTACCTTTCTTGTTATTATTGCTCTTAAAATTTCTGAACTTCTCCCTTTCCTTATCATGTTGTTCCAACCTCAAAGCTAAGTCTATCACATGATCAAAAGTCTTGTCTGCATAGGGTAACATGGCTCTGCTAAGTCCTGGGTTCAGACCTTTTATGTACCTATCATTTTTAGATGCCTCATCTGCCACAAGCATTGCTCCATATGTGGAAAGCCCCTCAAACTTTTGAGTGTATTCTGTGACAGTCATGGTTCCTTGTCTAAGTCTAATGAATTCTTCTAGCAAGGTAGTCTTTGCTGATGCTGGTACAAACCTTGCTTCCAACATCTCTTTGAATTGATTCCAAGTGATTTCATTCTCATTCCTTCCTGCAATGATTACTTCCCACCAGCCTAAAGCTACTCCTTTTAGCTGTCTTGAAGCCACTTGCCTCTTTCTTTGATCATCAAGTTGCATGTCATTGAAAATTCTTTCCAATGTTCTCAACCATGTTTGAATTTCCATGATACTCTCTGTCCCTTCAAAGCTTTTGCCTCCTAAATGAGTATATGTCTTAAGCAATTTTGAGAGTTCTTCATAGGGATTTTCTTGCCTTTGTCCTGCCCCATCCCTAAATGCTCTCACCAAGTCTTGCAGATTGACCATTGGTGGTGCATGGGAAGATCCTGCTCCCTGATTGGGTGGTCTCCCTACCATAGTTTGCTAATAATAATTTACATAGCTGGTTAGTTTGATATTTAGTTCCTTTTTAATTTTATTTCTATCTAAGAACTTGATCCTTACTTCTACTATGTTGAATAACATAGCTCTGATACCAACTGAAATGACCCTCCTATATTCTACTCTAATTTCATAAGGAATTTTTTTTTTTTTTTAAGTAAAGAGGATATATAAATATATAGATATATCATCCATTGCAAATATAATTCCCAGGGTCAATATCTTTTTCCAATAAACCAAAATATATCCAGGATCACAATAATCAACCAATATAAATATATCAGTACATTCACAAAGATAAGCACATACATGTGAGGATGTATATGCCTCTCTTGTTTGAATCAGAGTTCTGGAAAAACAAGAGGATGTTGGATTGCTAAATTTTTTTGTTTTGACCAAACAATCCACTGGAAACATACACATTAGTCTGTTTATACTAACTAAGAAGTGATCAAGTAATAATCAATAGTAAACAAGCTTTTAATATAGATGTTTGTGTTAAGCTCTGAATAGTGACAAATTCAGTATAAAAGAAAGTGGATCCTAAGGGAACACAAGCAACATCTAGGCGTAATGGAAACGCGCCTAACTTATACATGAAAGGTCACGAGTTCGAGTGCTATGCTGGTCGGTTCAAACACAATTTTCGGTTTTTCTTTTTTTTTTCATTTTTCTTTTGTGCAGTCTGGAATCTGTTATCTACCTATCTGCACATATATATATTTTATTTTTGCCTAAAAATCCATCATACAAAACAATAATCCTTGCTTAATCATTTTTGAAACCCATCCCTATAACCTGGAAGGCTTCAGGATTGATATGAATTAAGAGTATGGTTCTTGGGTTTTGAGAATGATAAAAGTGTTTATCATTATTCATGTTTGTATTTCTTCTTATAAGATCTGTCTGGCATTTAAAATGCATTTGGTTAAAATCTGAGTGAAATTCAGATTCCTATTACAAGTGCAAAGGAAAAGATGTGGTAATGTTTGCACTAAACATATTTATGTGCATATATATCTGCACTATTTGAATCTGGCTTACTCTTCCCTGTTTACAAATCCTTTCTAAAAAAAATATAGTACATGAGACATTTGTATGAAACAAGTTTAACTATAGAAACCTTGCAGCCATATAAAACCTTTAACCTATGCCTATTTCTTTTGCATACATATGCTATATTAGAAAATAAAACCATTTAAATTTTCTGAGAATCAACTCTCCAGATTTTCCAAAACTTAAATCCTTTCCAAAGATTCATGATTGACTAATGTATTTATAAAATGTAATCATTCAATTTTTAACATGGTGTTCTTGCTAAATCCACTTACAAGATTTGATTAAAATTATTTTTAAACATAACAGATATTTAACTTAGTTCATAGTTTCCAGATACAAGTCAATCTTTTAACAAAACACCTAACAAAATATCCATCCAATATTCAACACTTAATACAAGTAGCAATTTAAATTGTCAATACATGTAGATTTCAACATTTAGGCTCTTATCTAACTAAGTTTAGCATGCTATATCTTCTTCTCAAGGCCTTGCTCCTACTCCTATTTAGTTGCTGCAATCCCTGAAAAAGCATTTGAAACTGCCTCATTTTAAATGAGACACCCCAGATGCCATTAGCACACTAGGGTCAGACACATGTCTGGTATGAGAAAATTCACAAAAGCAATTTGTTAATTAGGTTAAAATCAAGTTAAGTACAAATACATAAGGTTCTGTCCTTTGGAATCAGGTAAATACTTGTGTGCATGCTCTGTGTCATTGTGCATGTGCACACTTTAACTTTCTTTCCAGAGACTACACATAGGAATATGGTACATACATTCAAGCATACAACTCAAACATAGACAAACAATCATTCATACCAAACAGGAAAATAACTAATATGAGTTAATTCACTTATTCAATCCTCATATTTCAAATCTGGGAAAAACTCTAGTTTTCTCATCTACTCAAGTATTATTTCCTTGGTATATTTATCTATCCTTGGTCTCATCTGCAATATTTATGAATCAATGGACACACTGTAATGAACTAATTCACTCCATTACACAAAGATCTCAGGACTTAAACAAGCCATGTGTCAACTTATGTTACTCAAGCACACAAGTCATTCCTGCAGTGTTCTTGACCCCAATTTCCTAATCAGGTTTTAGTTAATAATAACCCCTTTTGATTGTTCATGACAAAACCATTCAGTGATTCATTAACTGAAAACATCTATATCATGGTATCTCATATTATTCATGACCATACAGAAACAACAAGCAAACAACCATTGGTGACTACAAAATAAGGTTCTGTATATATATATAGATATTCATCCTGGTATTTTTAAAAGGAGTTTAGGCAACTAACATTGGTTTATGGCTTCTGGGGGAGTTTTTCTTTTTGCAACCATTTGTGCTTGAGTTAAACTCAGAATAATCTGGTTTCACTGAATCACAAAATTTTGTTTGCTATGCATTTTATTGAATCAGGAGCATCAGCACATAGGCAATCCTATTGCACCCCTAATTCCTTTCTATTTCAAGCCTCAGCACTTATACATGAGTATATTGCAGCTCAACATTATTTTCATCTTTCTGGGTTGAGCCAAAACCAATACTACTTGCCTATTCTCAACATTTTATTTTCTGGGTATTTGTTTATATCCCTAAACATTAACATATCAGAGATCTGAGTGTATAAAACAGACATGTATGCTAACAACACATAAAACTTTGTTATAATAAAACAAGTAATCAATCAAAGAAAATCAAAACATTTTCAGATTTTAATTCACAGATAAACATTCATATATGAAAATACTCTTTTAATAAAAATACTTTTATTTGGCTGCCTACATTAGGACTTATTGCCTTAAATTTTTGAGTGAGTTTTCTCACCTAGCTCTCTCCTTTGTTTCTTTAATTAACTGATGAACTCCTGCTCTTATCCTCAAGCTCTCTTTCTTCCCTTGTCTTATGATTTCTGTGGTATTGTTTTTCTTCTTTTTTTTTTCAAAATTCTTTTCTGAGGAGAAGAGGAGGCTGCTGCATATACATGTATATATATACAGGGTCTCTCTTAGGGTTTTGGGTATTGGCTAAAGCCATTTTTGCCCACCAGAAAATCATGTTATCTGAATTTTAAACCCAAAGTTTTACCCCTTCCCGGCTTAATTTGGGTGAAGAGAAAAGTGGTTACACATTTTTTTTCAGAAATTTGCTTTTCAGAAAATACTTTTCCCCCTTGTCTACAATCATGCTAAAAATGTGACTTGGTTTTGTTATTTATTAAATACTCTTTTCTAATTCTGCCTATACCAAGAGCTTCTCTGTTTTATCTTATTTTCCTATTTTTAGCTTTCATGTAAATGGTATGTACTTCCTTCATTTATTTATAAGAGAATTATTCCTTTTTTATATCTCCATTCTTTTCATTTCTGCTTATATTAAAATGTGTCTGTATATTTTATTTCACTAGTTTAATCTCTAGTATTTTATTAACACATATATATTTGTATATAAGTCTTTCTGAAATAATTTGTATTCCCACCTATATATTCATACATCATTCTATACTGACACACACACATATGCACATGTACACTCAAATTATTCAGTAGCACTCATATATACATTTACTTATGCATACTACTTTTAAGAATTTAATCTACATATATATATATATATATATATTTCCATACACATCAATATGTATGTATTTTTGGAGTTCAGGGTTTTAGCTTATATTCATGTGCATTTCCTGTGCACTCATGTACACACATTGATACACTATCCAGCTATATCAATTCCTCCTTTAAAATTTATTTAAAAATTATTTTAAATTCATTTATATTTTTCAGGATAAATTCCTAAAATCTTGGGTCATTACAGGGTGTGACCAACTTAGCCTTGCCGCATGTCCCTACTTTATTCATTTCCCAAGTGTGAGGGTCGAAGAGGCCATGCTCTTACCATTTCCTCCTAGCGAACCATCTCGGAATGCTAATATTGCACTCCAGGCAACCAATGCAATACCAGCATCCACCCATACAAGTTCGTTTTGAGACTGAACGAAATCTTGAGAACTCCGTCTCCAATTCCATCATCTTCAAGATGTCTTTACTTCGAATGCTTGAGTTGGATCGAAATGGTTTTCTAATAACATATCCGATCACGGTCTCTTCGAAACAACATTCGACAGTTTCCGGTAAACTCATCCCTGATTCTTTAGGAAATAAACAGTCAAAGATAAGAATGGAGATCACTTCCTAACCATTAGTAGACGGATTTCCTTATCATTGTCCTGGAAGAATGAAATGAGATTTATGCGCACATCATCATCGGAGATGACTGTGCCACATAACTCATGTGATTCTTCTAGATATTTCCAAAGTTGCTTTTGGGTCCAAATTCTGATAGTCGGTTATTTAACTATCAAATAACAAACATTCAATCAGGGATTTAATTCCATAGGAAAAATCAACATTTGATTAAGCACCAAGCAACACTAAGCCTCCTAAATTAATATTTTCATTAATTAAAACCATCTTGTAAATGCTTGTATTAAAATACTTGTACAAAGATATATTCACAAACCCTTCTATTTTCAATACTTAGAAAATATCCATATACTTACCTTAACGGTATAAATATATTTACCAAATACCGAGGAAGATATCTTTTTTATAAAATTCTAAAAATTTATAAACTCTATTATAAATTTCTAGAACCCTTTATAAACCATTTATAAATTATTTCCCAAGTCATTTATAAACCCTTTACAAACCATGCAATTATTTATAAAACTACTTTTTATAAATCTTTAAACCCATTTCTAAAATTCATTTATAAATATCCATCTATTTATAAACATTTTTACCTTGTAAATAATCTTCCTTTAATCTTCAAACCTTTCTATAAACTTCCCTTATAAAATCCAAGTCCATTTACAAAACTATATTTATGAATCAAAAACATCATAAATAAATAATTATTAACTTTTAACCTCTTAAAATATAGTAATTATTAATTCGAAAGATTATGAATAAAACAATCGTTAATCTTTACCATACAAATAATAATAATAAATTACCAAATTAGTTTTAATAATCATTATTATTAATTTCAAACCATATTAATAATTTAAATAATTAACTTTCCAAAATTATTTAAATATTTATAAACAACTTTAAGCAATATTAACATGAATAATCAATTTTAAAACATAATATATTTCCTTGATAAATATCCATTCTTAAATCTTCAACCCAGTCATTTCCATATTTATAAAAATATATTTAAGAATCTCTTTCCATTCTATAAAAACTTCCTTTCATAAACTCATTTGTTTATGAATTCCATTTATAACTTATTTCCTTTATAAATCTCACCTATTCATAAATCACTTTTTAAAACATAAATCACCATTCGTTTTAATGTTACTTCTATATGGATAAATTCCTTTTATCTATAAAATATCATTTAACATTCCAAATTTACCCTTACCTTCAATTCCTAAAATAAAGTTAACTATTTCTAAAATATCATTCTGTATCTTAAAATAAATCCACCGTTTGATTTATTCTCCAATTCATTAAACGATAATAGTTTCCTTTAATTTATAAACCCCATATATAAATTCATACTTTTATTAGCAAAATACGATTTTACAAATCTTCACTTCATTTGTAAAATATTACTTTTATAAATTATCACATTTACAAAATCTCACATTTGTAATTAATCTTTCATATATGCACACATATACATATACATACATACACATATATATATATATATATTACTTTGTATAAAATGGTTAATAAATATTAATGTCAAAATATTTCTATTTTCCTTTAACATATCCCTTTATTATAAAAGATGGACTTATTTCAAGATTTTAAAAATCTTTATTTACAGTTCGAAAATCTCTATTTAATAGTATTTTATGAAACTATTGACTTATGATATCAAAAAATTATACCTTTGATTTTAAAATAAATTACTTCTTCAAATAATTCAAGGCTAATTATTTAAGCATATATAGTTTTCAAAATCGCTTTGAAATCCCTTTTAAATCAAATCATTATTTTATAGTATTTTAAAATACCAAAAATGAGGCCCGGTGCTACTAAAGCACTAATTAAGCAAAATCGTATGCATGTCACCAATATGGCAATCAACAAATCATATATCACCATATATATGAAAATAAAATCAACAGTATGAGGAATCTCATTGGATCCCTCCAACCTATCCCCCTGCATCACATTTAGTATATAATCATACAAATATAAATCAACCGCTTCGAGGTATGGTTCGTATACAAAAGGTCATCCACTGTTATATGGGAACGTAATAGGGTCTCATCCGCTCCAATGGGCAGGAATATATCCTGTCCAACTAATAATAATTAGTAAATTATCCGAACAGTCAATAACTATCAATAATAAATATCCAAACATCAAATAGGTAATTTTTATCGACTAAAAATATTTCTAGTTAACCAAAAAGGTGAGATTAACTCACTTTGATTTTAATAGTCGCCAAAACGTTCCATTTTTGAATTAAAATTGAATGGACGTTCAATTTTAACCCAAAATTATAACTTACTCCAAATCCATACAATCCAATTCCAAAGCATAGTGTTCGCTGATACGAACACAGCACGACTCGTCACGCTCGAAACCGACCTCGCACTAGAAAGTTACGAGTTTATAAACATTTGATATAATTAATTTATAATGAACTAAAATTAATAAACTTAAATTTTAAATTACCTTTTCTTCCATCATCTCCCTCTTCCTCATGCGTTCCAGGCCGCGCGCGCTTGATATTTTTTTTCACGCTCAAACAATCGTGCCTAATCTAACTACAGTGCGCCGCCACCTGCGCCATGTCGCACCACGCTCCAGCCCCTCACTTGCCACCTCACACGCGCCACCTGCGCTTCGCCTGCGCAAAACCCAAACTGCTACCACAACTTCGATTTAGCATTGCCGCTACCTCATCGCACCAAAGCTCATCTCCACCGTTGATTGCCTTTATCTCTATGTCGCCGATGTTTTGTTAGTTGGAGTCGATGGCCGATATGGCCTGTGGTGGCACCGATGGTTGCAGAGCGTTGGATAGTGGAATTAGGAAGTGGCGGCACTGTTAAATTTTTAGAGTTTGCAAATGGATGAATGTTGAGGGCCATTTACTATTCATCCATGAAAATTTCGGATTCCAAACGAAGCATGCCGCCTGGCGTTTCATATGTTATACCCCTATTCCGAACACAATGGAATATATATCGGAAGCCAATTACATTATATTCGGAAGTTAATTTTTCAAAATCAAATTATTTTAATTAAAATTCCTTTAATTAATTTCTATGCATTTCGAACCCGCATGACCAAACGGTACGTCCAATCGTCACGAAATTCAACGGCATACAATAATTCACTATACGGATCCAATGAAACTAGTTTCATCAAAATCCGAGACTGTGCCCCGGAAGGCTATTTTTACATGTTATTTAAAACGATAAATTTTCAAAAAAAAATAAATCACTTTTAAATCTAAATTTAAAATTTCATTATCTTCCTTCTTATTCAAATAGAATTTAAATCAACTTTTGAAATAATTTTCATTCATATTAAATTCAAGATTCAATTATTTAAACAATTTCAAATATTAAATTTAACAATTTAATTACCCAATAAATCGCTATATTTGAAATTCAAATTATTTAACTTATAAAAATAACTTTTCAATATTTAAAATAAATTAAATATTCTAAATTCAAATGAATAAAATTCTGGGTCATTACAGAGGAGAATTACAATAACCCGACTTACAAAGTTTCCAAAGCTCCTTTTGCTGTTTTTGGAGAATATGATATTATTGGGCTCAAGTGATTTTGGATGACTTTGTTCAAAAGATAATTTCTAGACATGAAAACACTTTACCATGGTGTGTATCCACTAAAAATTTTAACTACTTTAGTATTAACCTAAAAAGTAAAAACAGTTGGCCTCGTAAAAATTTTGACAAAAATAAACCTCTCTATCATACATATTTCCCTTAAATTTAAACCCTAGTGAGTCTCTTACCAAAAAGGAATAAGGATTGCAAAGAGAAGAAGAGCAGGAGATTCTTCAAGAAGAAGAAAGTGATGATATAGAAATAGAATAAGAGGAAGAAAAAGAAGAAGAGGAGGAGGGAATAGATACATCTATTGAAAGCTATGATGAACCGTCCCAATATTTAAACAAAGAGATCCTTTGGGATCAAGAGAAGCTTCTTAATAATCAAAAGAAACTTAAGCATTCTTTTAGTAATAAATTCACTAGTCTCTCAAACAAAGTTGACAAATACTTTGGAAAGATAATGAGAAAGCTTAGTGGAAGTTCTTCTTCTTCTTCATCGTCGTTCTAAATCTACTTAGCTATCATTATATTTTCTAGTTCTATTTATGTCATTTTCTTGTATTTTTTATTATGTTTATGTATCTCTCTATTTTATTAATGAAATTTGCATAGAGACTTCATTTTGTTGTCCATCATGTTCTACTGGTCTCTAAAATCATAAACAAAAATAGTATAAAATATAAATAGAATATAAAGCAAAAACAAAAACTTACAATTTACTGCGTGTATGTCAACATACTCTAGTATTTTTATATTTTGAATTTCAAAATGATTGGTTATTTTAATTGGAGGGATTAGTTTTCAGTCCGACTCTTCACCTATACTATAACAACCCACCTTTTTGGACAGTTTAAATCGACAATCAAACACTCTTGTCAACTCAACCCATTCAAAAGGGAGGATTGTTAATGGGGTAGATAAGAAAAGAAGAGAAAAGAAACAAGAAACAATCACAGAATCTCGCAGCGGAAAGATAAAATATAATAATCAAATAAACAGTTCATGAAGCTGTTTAATATACTTTTGATTATCATTTATACATCATTTATCAGAGTTATACATATACAACAGAACAAATAAAATAATGCAGCAGACAGCATGATGCAAGGATAATAGTAGTAATAGTATACCAAATCTTCGTCTTCGTCCTCCAGAATAGATCTTCAATAAGCTGAAAAACTCAGGACTGACCCGAGCGTAATGGGAAAAACAAAACACTCGAGTCAGGACTAAAATATCCTTATGTAAGTTAAATCAATCGTAAATAAAGATGAGTGTAACGTCGTCAGAGATGTTTACGGGGTTTGACATCTCCTATCCAGTGTCAACGTGCGTGCAATAACTCAAGAGATGTTACGGGATTTTCCATCTCTTAAGGATCCGTTAAACTATCTACTATGTAGTACAATACGCTATTATAATATGTCTATAGTAAAATAAACTATTAAAATAGCGTTAAGGCGTTACCCATATCCCCCTTAACACATTTTTATAAAAATTCCCATAGTCTATACAGTACCGTAATTCCTCCGTAAACTGGAGGGCTATCAGAGGGCACTCCATAGGTATGGTACAAAACAAACTCGTAGAAGGCGCTCTAGGGCATGTGAACACGGCACACGAGGAAATGCCAGGGTAGATATACCATTTGCGGATCCGGACTGGTGGTGACGCATAGCAGCTACTACCGCCCACCTCGGACACACTCCCAAACAATCGAGGGGTGGCCACCAAACAATCACAAAAGCAATAGAATGGTATCGAAGAAATATGTCCGATAAGAGGAATGACCTCACATTGGCCCGGCGTGGCTCCTGATTTTAGTCACATCTAAGCTGACTCACGGGAGTCAGGGTTACGTCATACCATATAGAATCGTCGCCAAACCATCCTACTTCATTTCTGGAATCTCCACCACGTACACAGTTGTTAAAGTGGTTTTCGGTATCGACAGAGAGTATGCCCATATCCGATCCCGGTCTCTTTAACAACCGAACGCTTATTACACACCGGATGGTTCTTTTACATTTTCAAAAATCAATTCATAATTGATATCAAAATATCAAGTTCGCTTCAAAAATCAAATCCATTTCAAAAATCATCGTACCTACGCAAAATATACGATTTTATTTCAAAAATCATTTCGCCCCAATATCTCATTTCAATTTCAAAATCGCTTCGCATTTCAATTTAGGTTGTAACTTCATTTAGCCCAATTCGTATTTAAATCCAAGATTTAAATATAAACATTTCACCTTATTGACTAGCTGGAAATTTTGGAAAATAGCTTCAATAATTAAAAATAGTTAAAATACTCTAAATTATTAAAGATAGATTTCAAAATAGTTTTAAATTGATTTAATATAGTTAAATAGATTTAAAATAGATTAAATAAAATTAAATAGGTTAAATAGCTTTAAGATAGATTTAAAATAAGTTAAAATAGGTTAATTAGTTTAAAATAAATTAAATTAAGTTAAGTAGATTTAAAATAAATTAAAATAAGTTAACATGTTTAAAATAAATTAAAATAATTTAATATAGTTAATATAGGTTAAAATAGTTCAGTAAAAATAGTAAGTATTTAAAATAGTTTATATAGCAGAATAACTTAAGAAAACCAAATTTGAAATAGCTTCAAAGTCCACCATTTTAAATTTCCAACTTACCAATCTGAATCAAATTCAAATTTTCATTCAGTCGATTCAAATCTCAATTTCAATTTAAATCAATTTCGATTTCAATCTAATTCAATTCTATCCCAAATCCAATTTCAAAAATTTCAAAATGTGGTCTTTATCACACTTTTACTAAATAATATTCAAAATCCGAATAAAGGTTGAATCCTTAAAAATCAAATCAATTTACGAAATTCAATCATCTCACGATTTTAATTTCAAAGTCTTAACTTCAATTATTAACCAATTTGTTTAACAAAAATTTATTTCAACATCTAAACCTCAAATTCGCAATAAATTCAATTTCTATAAAATTTGAGTTTTAAATTCCTTTAAATCAAACCATTTAAAATAATTCCAAATTGATGATTTTACAAATTATTTAATTTAACCAATCCGGTGCCCATATATAATTTTCTATCCTATGGCCAAGTGATCAGTTATTTCAATTAAATTTCAGGAATAGAGATATATCATTTCAATTCGAATCATAGTGTCATAGGTATATATCATTTCAACCCATTTCTCAATTTATTCACAATGGTTTAATTTACAACTATAAATAATACACAGGGTGATGACAGGATATATACAACAAATAAACATCCAAACATTCAAACATCAATCAATAGCATCCATCGCAACCAATCATACAAACAGACAATATAAATCACAGAAATTTCATAGTTATAAATGTTCGGTAATTTACTTGCGATTAAATTTCAATTCTAATTAGACTGTCGATTTCAATTCTAATTTGACTGTCGATTTCAATTTCTAACATTTAATTCGACGACAATCAAGATGACAGTTAAATTTTTTTTCAACAACGACTAATAAAAATCATATCACTTCACAATATTAAATTTAACTAGCATCAGAATATTCTAGTACGTTGTGAGCGTTATAAAACACTCACCTTGAGTTTACGTTGCCAATCGTTCAAATTTTAAATTAAATCGAGCGCGTTCGATTTAACCAAAAATTTTAACGAGTTCGAAACAGTCCCGGATCTGTACTACAGTGAAGCTCTCATCTCTGCGATTCCAACGTCGCCAGTTTCGTCCGATTCTGATAACGTACGATGAAGATATCCAATTTTAAAGATTGAACGAATTTAAGATAAATGATTAACAAACTTATATAATTTAAATTAACCAACAATCGATCAGGGTCGTTGATTCCAAAGCAAAAGATTCTGGCCGCACACACTCTTCTTCCCGTGATCTTCTTCCCAGGCTAACACAAACCGATAGAACCCAAACACCCCACCACATTCCGATCGTCACTTCTTCCTCAGGCCACGAGGAATCGATCAGGAGTCTTCAAATCGAAGGCCATCACGAACCCTGTCATCGCCGGCGATAAGGCCAAACTCGGTACCCCCTAGTAGCTTGAAAACGCGTTCGAACTGACCAAGAACGGAGGCAGCTCGCACTCCATCCACCACGCCAAAACCCATCTCAACCGTTGGATGTCTCGACCTCACCACGATCTTCGATTTGCTAGTTGAGAGTTTTTGAAATTAGCTGATGGATTTGAAGAAAAACGAGGGGGAAAAGAGTTGTTTTTCGGCCATTGAAATTGTCTCTGGCGGCCACGAGATGAACGACTAGGGTTTTGGTAGAGATCGCGTATATACACACGTATATATATATTATTTAATATTATTTACAAATTTAACAAGATTTTCGAACGAACTCCAAATTAGACGTGCCGACAGGCGTCCGTAAGGTTTTACCTGCCTTCCGAACACAATGGAACGTGTTTCGGAAGCCAATTTGATCGTCTGTACGAGTTATAGAAATAAACGATCGATTTTAAATTAAACCGATTAAATGAATTTCTAAACGTTTTCAGCTGCCACGGTCAAATGGCAACTCCGATTGCTCCGAAATTTGAAATCCGATAATAATACACTATTACGGATCCAATGGAACTGGTTTCGTCGAATTCCGAGACTGCGCCTCGGAAGGCTATTTTACTCGTCGATTAAATCGACGACTTTTCAAAATTTACAGAATTTCTAAAAATTCAAATTTTAAATGTTAACAAATTCATTGTTGTATAAATAAAATTTTATATCAATCTTCGATATCATTTTCAATCATATTATATTCAAAACTCAATTATTCAAATATTTGCAAATTCAAATTTTAAACAATTTTGATTATCCGAAATTCATTATCCTGAAATAATTGAAAATGAACTTATAAAATTTTACTTTAAAACGAATTCAAATTATGGAACAATTATTTCCGTTATACAGTTATTCAATTCCCGTTATTCAATCTATTCAATTATTCAATTTATTTCCAATATCAAATTTAAACAATTTAATTGATCCATATTCAACAAATTCCAATATTGGATTTTTAATTGAATTGTACTTATCAATCAATTACTCTATTTACATCTAATGAACTCAGCATTATTATCGAATCCAACTATTGATTGTAAAGACATTCAATAAGTAGCATTTATATTTCAATATTGGATTTTTAAATAAATTTCCGTTATTAGTCAATTACCTTATTCACATCCAGTGCATCCAACATTTGTTATTCAACTTCAGTTATTGATTGTAAACCCAGTTAATATATAAAATTTCATTTCATTTATAATTGGTTTCTAAATTCGATTCGACTGACAAATAAACAAGTAACTTATAATAATTATCACCATTTACTTTTAATCACACTTATAAGTTTATTATTTACTACAAGTGTTACAAATTTCCGATATAAGACAAATTAGATTCCATTATCATTGACTACATCTTATTTCATTAGTTAACGTAATATTTACATTTGTTTTTCTTATATTCCCTTATAACCAAGTTATAACATTTGAGTCATTTCAATTGATTGGAATATCATTTAATTCATTAATAATTAACTTAGATAAATATTGTTGCAATTCATTCTCGTTATTATCATTATTATCATAAGTAAATTACAAATTTTTAATTCTTCCAACATTAAACCATGAAATCTTATTAAATTAACTATTTTAATTATCGAAAATTTACGGGTCGTTACACTCTCCCCTACTCAAAACTTTTCGTCCTCGAAAAGGAAAAAGAAGGGAAAAGGAACTAAGTAAAGATTTCGGCATTCGATACATTTGATTCAAAATTATCAACTTATAAAACAATGAAATTTTATTTATAAAGATGTTACTACACTTCCACTACGCTACTCCAGTAAGCTTACAAAATTTACAAGTTGGTTAACCAAATGAGTTATAAAATTTTAAAACTCAAAAATTTTCTAACACCCGGATTTTCGGAAAATTTTGGCAGCGTCTCCTTTGCGCGGCTCGATCGGTACAGCTACAAAACGCCTCTACGGGCCCCAAACCAATAAAAGAAAACAAAAGCCAAGTGGCTCCATCCAAAAACCATCAAATCCAATGACAAAATAAACACGTACCTTTTTGTCGGGCAATCCAAATTTCCTTGATTTTAAATTACCTGCATCTCATTTATCAATGATATTCAATCATATAATTTAAAATCAATTTAGAATTTTCATTTTCAATTATTTCAATATTTGCCTTACTTAAACTTGTACGAAGTACATATATCATCTGTACGCAATATCAAATCCGATTACTCATTCGATCACAAATTTTCACTTCCAAACTAGTATCGTTCACACGACTCTCTAGTGCGGACTCACATTTGGTTCCTCGATCAGAAACTGTTACTCTCCTTGCATAGCAATATACTATGATAGAGAATTCCAGAATCAAATCAAAAATCCATATCCAGGGTTCGCCGTCGAGAATCGAGTGAAAAATCCTAACTTGGATCGATATAAATTATCTCGAAATTCTGTGCTCGAATTCGGATCAAATTGTTATGCGAATAAAACAATACACGTACAACTTACATATTAACTTTCAATAGATTTCTATACACTTCATCTATATTCAATTATTTACTTACCATCATTTCATTTACAATTTATTATACACAATGCATTATTCATTCCTTAATTACTTAGCATATCCATTTCTTTACATAGCATGTTCTTTTATACTATCATTTCTTATGCATCATTTCCTACAATTTGCTTAGTTAAGTTCATTTTAACCATTCCATGTGATTTAATTAAATTCAATTTCATTCTTCAATTGATTCTTAGCTATATCAAATTCATTTGTTAGTTTTTACTTCATTTTCATAATTTCAGTTAATAATAAATTTATAGGTAGAACATTTTATCAATCATCACTTTAGTTTATTAATCATCCTATAAAAGTCATATATAAGAAGTTGGACTTTATCTAAGTTTATAATTACCTCAAAAACTACAAATTTCAATTTCAAAATTTCTTTGCAAGTTTATATTCAATTCCGTAACAAATTTACAAGGATATTATTTCGATTCATTTGTTTTTTTTTCTTAAGTTCACTTACTTATTCCATTTAGCCATTCATCATTTCACACTTTACCTAAGTATATAACATTCTTATCACAATCAAATTTCCATTTATACACATTTTAATTACTTTTAAGTTTTGCTTGCTTGTATATATCCCATTACATATCCAAATCATTCTTTTAACCTTTTTACATTTGGTAAGTCATATTATATGTTATTAGAATGCAATTTGATACAATACAAATTTTATAGGATTCATTTTACTTAATTAGAAAGTTCACAATTTCACTTACTTAAATTTTCTTTACCTTTCAACACCTTTCAATTTTTAAGAGTTACACTTCAACTCTAAAGTTTCTCAAAACATTTAGCTTAGAGTTTTTAATCCTTTTATTACATAAGTTTTGGTTATTCACATTTAATTCAGATAACTTGAAAAATATCAATTAACAGAACTTTAAAAATTTAAATGCCCGGTTTATTTCAAATCATTTGAAATAAATAGATACATTTATATCTTATATATATATCAAATCATACTTTTGGAGTTTAAACCAAAATGCATTTTTTTTTTCAAAACAGTTTCGAAGCAAAGCAAAGCTTTGTAGAAGTCCCCTCACTTTGAGACTCGAAAATGAACGTCGATGATGCTGCGCAGTCATCACCGAAATTATTTCCCAGCGACATAAGAGAGGAGTACTGAATTTATTCCTTCTTAAAAATCCTTCCAAAATATTTTCATAAATATTTTTCAACTCATATCACTATACACTTCTCTTCAAAACTTTGAAAACCATTTTCAAAATCCCCGGGTCTTAAATTCAATATTTCACAATTTAAATCTATCTTGATTTATAAGTCACATTTATAAATTATTCTTACAAAATTTTTACCTTCTTAAAACATTCCACAAGTTGTTTTATCATTATTTATTTTGTACTAAACCTTATTTATTAAAACACAATATCCAATTTATGATAACCATCCATATTATCATTTCTAACAATCAAACAAACTGGCTGAATCATAATAATTTCTGAAAATTATTTCTTTTATATGTAAAATATAATTAGGGCAAAATTATTTCATTTACCCAATTTCAAAACAATACTATGTCGAATTGTTCTGTTCAAGTGTTTAGAGACCCCTATCAATGACGTTAATTACTCGTATTGACCAGAATCCATATGCCACTCAACAAATCAACCAACACAGTATAAAACAATTTTATACCACTAACAAATACGCTCTCTCATATATATACTCTCAGCGACTCATCATAGGGTATTACTACCCTATTTATAAAGAGTCTGACCCCACAAAGCTAAGGTTATCGCTAAACCAAAGCTCTGATACCAACTATAACGACCCACCTTTTTGGACAGTTTAAATCGACAATCAAACACTCTTGTCAACTCAACCCATTCAAAAGGGAGGATTGTTAATGGGGTAGATAAGAAAAGAAGAGAAAAGAAACAAGAAACAATCACAGAATCTCGCAGCGGAAAGATAAAATATAATAATCAAATAAACAGTTCATGAAGCTGTTTAATATACTTTTGATTATCATTTATACATCATTTATCAGAGTTATACATATACAACAGAACAAATAAAATAATGCAGCAGACAGCATGATGCAAGGATAATAGTAGTAATAGTATACCAAATCTTCGTCTTCGTCCTCCAGAATAGATCTTCAATAAGCTGAAAAACTCAGGACTGACCCGAGCGTAATGGGAAAAACAAAACACTCGAGTCAGGACTAAAATATCCTTATGTAAGTTAAATCAATCGTAAATAAAGATGAGTGTAACGTCGTCAGAGATGTTTACGGGGTTTGACATCTCCTATCCAGTGTCAACGTGCGTGCAATAACTCAAGAGATGTTACGGGATTTTCCATCTCTTAAGGATCCGTTAAACTATCTACTATGTAGTACAATACGCTATTATAATATGTCTATAGTAAAATAAACTATTAAAATAGCGTTAAGGCGTTACCCATATCCCCCTTAACACATTTTTATAAAAATTCCCATAGTCTATACAGTACCGTAATTCCTCCGTAAACTGGAGGGCTATCAGAGGGCACTCCATAGGTATGGTACAAAACAAACTCGTAGAAGGCGCTCTAGGGCATGTGAACACGACACACGAGGAAATGCCAGGGTAGATATACCATTTGCGGATCCGGACTGGTGGTGACGCATAGCAGCTACTACCGCCCACCTCGGACACACTCCCAAACAATCGAGGGGTGGCCACCAAACAATCACAAAAGCAATAGAATGGTATCGAAGAAATATGTCCGATAAGAGGAATGACCTCACATTGGCCCGGCGTGGCTCCTGATTTTAGTCACATCTAAGCTGACTCACAGGAGTCAGGGTCACGTCATACCATATAGAATCGTCGCCAAACCATCCTACTTCATTTCTGGAATCTCCACCACGTACACAGTTGTTAAAGTGGTTTTCGGTATCGACAGAGAGTATGCCCATATCCGATCCCGGTCTCTTTAACAACCGAACGCTTATTACACACCGGATGGTTCTTTTACATTTTCAAAAATCAATTCATAATTGATATCAAAATATCAAGTTCGCTTCAAAAATCAAATCCATTTCAAAAATCATCGTACCTACGCAAAATATACGATTTTATTTCAAAAATCATTTCGCCCCAATATCTCATTTCAATTTCAAAATCGCTTCGCATTTCAATTTAGGTTGTAACTTCATTTAGCCCAATTCGTATTTAAATCCAAGATTTAAATATAAACATTTCACCTTATTGACTAGCTGGAAATTTTGGAAAATAGCTTCAATAATTAAAAATAGTTAAAATACTCTAAATTATTAAAGATAGATTTCAAAATAGTTTTAAATTGATTTAATATAGTTAAATAGATTTAAAATAGATTAAATAAAATTAAATAGGTTAAATAGCTTTAAGATAGATTTAAAATAAGTTAAAATAGGTTAATTAGTTTAAAATAAATTAAATTAAGTTAAGTAGATTTAAAATAAATTAAAATAAGTTAACATGTTTAAAATAAATTAAAATAATTTAATATAGTTAATATAGGTTAAAATAGTTCAGTAAAAATAGTAAGTATTTAAAATAGTTTATATAGCAGAATAACTTAAGAAAACCAAATTTGAAATAGCTTCAAAGTCCACCATTTTAAATTTCCAACTTACCAATCTGAATCAAATTCAAATTTTCATTCAGTCGATTCAAATCTCAATTTCAATTTAAATCAATTTCGATTTCAATCTAATTCAATTCTATCCCAAATCCAATTTCAAAAATTTCAAAATGTGGTCTTTATCACACTTTTACTAAATAATATTCAAAACCCGAATAAAGGTTGAATCCTTAAAAATCAAATCAATTTACGAAATTCAATCATCTCACGATTTTAATTTCAAAGTCTTAACTTCAATTATTAACCAATTTGTTTAACAAAAATTTATTTCAACATCTAAACCTCAAATTCGCAATAAATTCAATTTCTATAAAATTTGAGTTTTAAATTCCTTTAAATCAAACCATTTAAAATAATTCCAAATTGATGATTTTACAAATTATTTAATTTAACCAATCCGGTGCCCATATATAATTTTCTATCCTATGGCCAAGTGATCAGTTATTTCAATTAAATTTCAGGAATAGAGATATATCATTTCAATTCGAATCATAGTGTCATAGGTATATATCATTTCAACCCATTTCTCAATTTATTCACAATGGTTTAATTTACAACTATAAATAATACACAGGGTGATGACAGGATATATACAACAAATAAACATCCAAACATTCAAACATCAATCAATAGCATCCATCGCAACCAATCATACAAACAGACAATATAAATCACAGAAATTTCATAGTTATAAATGTTCGGTAATTTACTTGCGATTAAATTTCAATTCTAATTAGACTGTCGATTTCAATTCTAATTTGACTGTCGATTTCAATTTCTAACATTTAATTCGACGACAATCAAGATGACAGTTAAATTTTTTTTCAACAACGACTAATAAAAATCATATCACTTCACAATATTAAATTTAACTAGCATCAGAATATTCTAGTACGTTGTGAGCGTTATAAAACACTCACCTTGAGTTTACGTTGCCAATCGTTCAAATTTTAAATTAAATCGAGCGCGTTCGATTTAACCAAAAAATTTAACGAGTTCGAAACAGTCCCGGATCTGTACTACAGTGAAGCTCTCGTCTCTGCGATTCCAACGTCGCCAGTTTCGTCCGATTCTGATAACGTACGATGAAGATATCCAATTTTAAAGATTGAACGAATTTAAGATAAATGATTAACAAACTTATATAATTTAAATTAACCAACAATCGATCAGGGCCGTTGATTCCAAAGCAAAAGATTCTGGCCGCACACACTCTTCTTCCCGTGATCTTCTTCCCAGGCTAACACAAACCGATAGAACCCAAACACCCCACCACATTCCGATCGTCACTTCTTCCTCAGGCCACGAGGAATCGATCAGGAGTCTTCAAATCGAAGGCCATCACGAACCCTGTCATCGCCGGCGATAAGGCCAAACTCGGTACCCCCTAGTAGCTTGAAAACGCGTTCGAACTGACCAAGAACGGAGGCAGCTCGCACTCCATCCACCACGCCAAAACCCATCTCAACCGTTGGATGTCTCGACCTCACCACGATCTTCGATTTGCTAGTTGAGAGTTTTTGAAATTAGCTGATGGATTTGAAGAAAAACGAGGGGGAAAAGAGTTGTTTTTCGGCCATTGAAATTGTCTCTGGCGGCCACGAGATGAACGACTAGGGTTTTGGTAGAGATCGCGTATATACACACGTATATATATATTATTTAATATTATTTACAAATTTAACAAGATTTTCGAACGAACTCCAAATTAGACGTGCCGACAGGCGTCCGTAAGGTTTTACCTGCCTTCCGAACACAATGGAACGTGTTTCGGAAGCCAATTTGATCGTCTGTACGAGTTATAGAAATAAACGATCGATTTTAAATTAAACCGATTAAATGAATTTCTAAACGTTTTCAGCTGCCACGGTCAAATGGCAACTCCGATTGCTCCGAAATTTGAAATCCGATAATAATACACTATTACGGATCCAATGGAACTGGTTTCGCCGAATTCCGAGACTGCGCCTCGGAAGGCTATTTTACTCGTCGATTAAATCGACGACTTTTCAAAATTTACAGAATTTCTAAAAATTCAAATTTTAAATGTTAACAAATTCATTGTTGTATAAATAAAATTTTATATCAATCTTCGATATCATTTTCAATCATATTATATTCAAAACTCAATTATTCAAATATTTGCAAATTCAAATTTTAAACAATTTTGATTATCCGAAATTCATTATCCTGAAATAATTGAAAATGAACTTATAAAATTTTACTTTAAAACGAATTCAAATTATGGAACAATTATTTCCGTTATACAGTTATTCAATTCCCGTTATTCAATCTATTCAATTATTCAATTTATTTCCAATATCAAATTTAAACAATTTAATTGATCCATATTCAACAAATTCCAATATTGGATTTTTAATTGAATTGTACTTATCAATCAATTACTCTATTTACATCTAATGAACTCAGCATTATTATCGAATCCAACTATTGATTGTAAAGACATTCAATAAGTAGCATTTATATTTCAATATTGGATTTTTAAATAAATTTCCGTTATTAGTCAATTACCTTATTCACATCCAGTGCATCCAACATTTGTTATTCAACTTCAGTTATTGATTGTAAACCCAGTTAATATATAAAATTTCATTTCATTTACAATTGGTTTCTAAATTCGATTCGACTGACAAATAAACAAGTAACTTATAATAATTATCACCATTTACTTTTAATCACACTTATAAGTTTATTATTTACTACAAGTGTTACAAATTTCCGATATAAGACAAATTAGATTCCATTATCATTGACTACATCTTATTTCATTAGTTAACGTAATATTTACATTTGTTTTTCTTATATTCCCTTATAACCAAGTTATAACATTTGAGTCATTTCAATTGATTGGAATATCATTTAATTCATTAATAATTAACTTAGATAAATATTGTTGCAATTCATTCTCGTTATTATCATTATTATCATAAGTAAATTACAAATTTTTAATTCTTCCAACATTAAACCATGAAATCTTATTAAATTAACTATTTTAATTATCGAAAATTTACGGGTCGTTACACCTATACAACTATATTTCTTTCAGAAAAAATCGACAATCAATTCATCCTCTTATTTTTTTTCTTCTCTATACATCTCTAATCATAAAAACGAATTCAAACATCAACTATTCATAACAAAAATTAAGTGAAAATCTAGAAGAAACTTTTTAATTATTCAAGAATGCTCTTTGCTTCCTTCTTCGCAATCAATGACACTTACTGAAGAGGAGTTTTTCACCCAAATCGACCATGAAATGGCAGCAGCGGCTCATGGTGGCAGTTCTGGAGGTGGGATGGCAGCACCGGGACCAGCTCCGCTTAGAATGATATCTCCTGGTGGAACCGTTTTCATCACTAGCGTGCCCATTCCACCTTCTGTTCTTGATCCTGTTCCTCTGACTCCGCCCGCAGGAAGCATTCCTATTCATACGAGCTCGGAGGATGATGTTGAGATCATGCTCCCACCTGGAGACCAGCCACCGAAAGGCAAAGGCTCAAAGAGGAAGGATAATGGTGGCTCCAGTGGGCCTGCACTGAAAAGGAAGCCACGGAAGAAGAAAGATTAGACATGCTTCCTTGGTGTAATTCTGACTTTCATTTTGTTGGCCGTGTATAGATGTGGGTTCGGTCCCTACTAGTAGGAATTTTTTGGAACAAACTTGTATACGAACTCCTTTTACAATCAATAGAAATGAAACTTCTCTTTTTTGGCTTCTTTTCTGTCATTGTGTATTCGCCTAAGTGTTTCAATATCTGAAGTGCACTTGTGAAGTTTCAGCTTTTGAATCAAGTTTGTTTTTGTTTGCCAAGTTCGAAAACCGTGGACATGGTTTGCGACCGGGAAGCGAGTTGAATTTTGACGTCGCATCGCTTCAGTCAATGGTTGATGCTTAAGTCTTGCCCCCAGTCTCGGGGATGAGTTGTGGAACATCAGTCAGCGATTGATTCTCGCTTATAACATGTTGAGTCTAGTGCCACTGAATGAATGTTCGAGATAGGCGGAGATTGAGCGGTTTAATCGCGCGTGTCCGATTGTCGATGGTCATCTCCACACTCCGGGGATCCTCATTTGTTTACTGGCGGTTGGTCACACTGGCTTAAGTTTAAATCATACGTCCGCGCTCTGGGGACTTGGAATCGCCCTTCGTACTCCGACTCGCACTCTGGGAGTTCAGAGTTGATATTATACTTCAATTCACGCAATGGGAACTTAAAGTTGATGTTTATACTCCGTTTCGCACTCTGGGAATCCGGGGTTGATGTTTATGCTCCGACTCGCACTCTAGGAGTTTGGAGTTGTTATTTATACTCCATTTCGCACTCTGGGAATTCGGAGTTGATGTTTATACTCCGACTCGCACTCTGGGAGTTCGGAGTTGTCGTTTATACTCTGTTTTGCGCTCTGGGAATTTGGAGTTTATGTTTATACTCTGACTCGCACTCTGGGAGTTCGGAGTTGTCGTTTATACTCCGACTCGCACTTTGGGAATTTGGAGTTGATGTTTATACTCCGACTCGCACTCTGGGAGTTCGGAGTTTTTGTTTATACTCCGACTCGCACTCTGGGAATTTGGAGTTGATGTTTATACTCCGACTCGCACTCTGGGAGTTCAGAATTGTTGTTTATACTCCGTTTCGCACTCTGGGAATCCCGAGTTGATGTTTATACTCCGACTCGCGCTCTGGGAGTTCGGAGTTGTATCAGGATCATGGATGGTTGGATCACATTCACCCTGAGTTAACAAGTGAGGTCGTTAGATGGACGGGTCCACCCTCCTCAAACTTGGTTCATATACAGACGAAGTTGTTAGGCGGACGGATCCACCCTCCTCATAGACGTATTTTTAATACTCCTGTTCGCACTTTAGGAACCGGGAGTTAAGTGAGGAATTGACGTTATCAATCCGTTTTTGACTTTGATGTGACGGCTTGTCCCTAAGCTCGGGTTTCGCTTAGCGAGTGACCGGTTGCATAACAATCACTCTCTATTTGAATAAATTCCACCGTATGGTGAAACTTAGATCTCCGTGCATAGTGATGATCATATGAAGCATTTCAAGTAAATCACAGCTCTGGCTCGAAGAGATCGCATTTTATTGCTGAAATAAGAAAATATGGCAAAGTCAGTTGCCTTATTACAAATTCTAATTTCGAAATGCAGAAACAAATTGCGAAATGGAAAATAAACTAAATGGAAAAACATAGCCTGTCATGTGTAGTAGCGGCGAAGACTCTCGCTATTCCAGGCTCTTGGCAAAGTAAGACCGTCGACGGTCGATAATTTGAATGTGCCATCTCCGAGCCTTCGTTCAATAACATACGGTCCTTCCCATGTCGGCTTCATATACGAAGGAACCGGATAAATTCTTTTTAGGACGAGATCGCCTAGTTCAAAGGTTCGTGGGCGGACCTTGGCGTTATACAATCGGGCGACTCGACTTCGATGTGCGGCTGCCCTCAAGTCAGCCTCTTCACGTTTCTCATCTAGTAGATCGAGAGATTCAGCAAGTAATATAGCATTCATCTTTGGATCATAGTATGTCACACGATGAGAAGGAACTTCTAGTTCAATTGGAATAACGGCTTCTGAACCATAAGAGAGAGAGAATGGAGTGTGGCCGGTCGCGGTCTTGTGGGTTGTTCGGTAAGCCCATAAAGCTATAGGAAGTTCATCAACTCACTTCCCCCTAACCTTTTCCAGTCGTTTTTTCAGAATGGATTTTATAACTTTATTAACTACTTTGACCTGTCCGTTTGCCTGAGGGTGTGCAACTGTGGAGAATTTCTTTTGGATGTGAAATCGTTCGTAGAAATCTTTAAATTCAGCACTGCCGAATTGGGTTATGTTGTCTGTAATAATGGTGTGTGGAAGACCGAATCGACAGATGATGTTGCGGACTACAAAGTTGATTACTTTCTTCGTCGTTATGGTATCAAGAGCTTCAGCTTCAGCCCACTTTGTAAAGTAATCAACTGTGACGATGGCGTATTTCGCACCACCTTTTGTCAGAGGTAGAGTACCAATGATGTCGATGCCCCACATTGCGAATGGCCATGGGCTGACCATTTGCGTTATCTCGATAGGAGGAGCTCTAGGAATGCGGGCATATTTCTGGCACCTATCACATTTCTTTGCATAATCTGACGCATTGCGATTCACGATCGGCCAGTAATATCCGTATCGAAGTATTTTCTTGGCAAGTGCTTGCCTTCCGGTGTGATTGCCACATTCTCCCTCGTGTACATCGTGCAATACTCGTTTAATTTCATCGTGAGCAATACACCAGAGTAGAGGAATAGAGTACCCTCTTCTGTACATGATTCCATTCTGGATGGTGAATCGTGAGGCCTTCCGAAGGACTTGTCTTTTTTCACTTCTACGCTCCGGCAGGGTTCTGTGCTCAATGTAATTTCTGAGTGGAGTCATCCATTAATCCTTTTTGGGGACGGTTTCGCATATCCAGTCTATTTCTGCCCGGTCAATGCTTGGGGAAGATAATATCTCTATAGGAACGAGTCCCATTTACTGAGCTTCACCTGTGCTGGCTAACTTTGCCAATGCATCGGCTTTCTGGTTGCGTTCTCGAGGTATACAATAAATGGCATAATAATCAAACTGATTTAGCACTTCCTGAACTCGAGTTAAGTAAGCAGCCAGCCTTCGATCTCTCGCTTGATACTCTCCCCGTACCTGACACACAACTAATTGTGAATCACAGTAAATTTCCACAGCGATAATTCTCAAATCTCTGGCAAGTTTTAGTCCAGCTAAGAGGGCTTCATATTCTGCTTCATTATTGGTTGCATGAAAATCAAACTTCAAAGCATAGCATATAGATCGGCCTTCGAGAGTTTCAAGTACAACACCAGCGCCCGAACACTGGTCGTTTGATGCACCGTCGGTATAAAGCTTCTAGACATACTCGGGAGATTCACTAGTTTTGGGCAAGTCCTCTGGAACGATAAACTCAGTTATAAAATCGGCTAGGACTTGTCCTTGAATGGCTCGTCTTGGAGTGTAAGTGATATCAAACTAGCTCAGTTCAATGTTCCACTTGAGTAACCTACCAGACGTCTCAGGCTGCATAAGGACCTGTCGTAACGGCTGGTCGGTGTAAACAACAATGGGATGTGCCTGGAAATACGGTCGGAGTTTTCTTGATGCAATAACAAGGCAATAAGCCAACTATTCTAATTTCGGATAATTCCTTTCAGCCCTAGTTAATCGTTTGCTGACGTAGTATACTGGCTTCTGTATCCTGTCTTCTTCTCGAACTAAGGCAACGTTGATAGCGTTTTCTGATATCGCCAAGTATATGTACAACTTCTCATGATCAATGGGCTTTGATAGGATAGGTGGTGTGGATAGATGTTGAACTAGTGCTTGGAAAGCGCCCTCACACTCCGTGGTCCATTCAAAGTTTCGTTTTCCTTTTCGAATCAGATCGAAGAAGGGAATGCATTTGTCAGTGGACTTTGAAATGAACCTGCTCAATGCCTCTACTTTCCCATTGAGACTTTGGACTTGCTTTATAGTTTTCGGAGTTTCAAGATTTCTAATTGCCCAAATCTTTTCGGGATTAGCTTCGATTCCCCGAACGTTGACGATAAACCTGAGGAATTTTCCGAATGCAACTCCAAAGTGACACTTCAGTGGGTTGAGCTTCATTCGATATTCTCGAAGTATGTTGAACATAGTTTCCAGGTCTTTAATATGGTCAGTGGAAAATCGTGACTTCACAAGCATGTCGTCTACATATACTTCCATGGTTTTCCCGATTTGATTGGAAAACATCCGATTGACCAATCATTGGTAAGTAGCCCCGGCATTCTTGAGTCTGAATGGCATAACTTTGTAGCAATAAAGTCCCAGATTGGTTACGAAGCTGGTATGTTCTTGATTAGGTAAATGCATCGGTATTTGATTGTAGCCAGAATACGCGTCCATGAAGGATAAGAGCTCATGCCCAGCTGTCGAATCTACCAGCTGATCAATTCTGGGAAGCGGGAAACTGTCTTTGGGACAAGATTTATTCAGATCGGAATAGTCGACACATGTTCTCCACTTTCCGTTTGGCTTTCGGACGAGCACGGGATTCGACGCCCACTCAGGGTATAGCGCATCTCGAATGAACCCGTTTGCTTTAAGCTTTTCTACTTCTTCTTTAAGGGCGGCAGATCTCTCTGGATCCATACCACGCCTTTTCTGTTTGACCGGGACATGTCGCGGGTCAATATTCAGAGTGTGGCTCGCGATGTCCGGCGAGATCCCACACATGTCAGAGTGCGTCCAGGCGAATACATCAAGATTTGCCCGCAGAAATTCAACCAATTCCTCTTGATTTTGCTGGCTTAGCTGAGACCCGACCTTTATCATTTTCGAATCATCGTCATCGTCAATTGGGACATCAATCGTCAGCTCGGCCGGGGATGCTTGAATTTCTTTAAGTTCTTCTTCGTCTTCAGTCTCTCTTGGGTCAAGATCCCTTTGGAATTAGCTTGGGTGCCCGGGCTTAGGCCCGGGCGTTAATTGTCAATTATCGGCAAAACGGACGCAGAGAGATTCCTCTACGCTCTTTCCTTTCTCCTTTCGTTGCGCCTCCCGCAGCTCAGCAACGTAACAGGCTCTGGCAGCAGCCTGATCTCCTTGAATGATTCCCACTCCACGATCAGTGGGAAATTTTAAAGTCAAACACCACGGGGCAATAACTGCCCTGAATTCAGCGAGGGCCGGTCGGCCCAAGAAAGCATTATAAGGGGAGTCTATGTCCAAAACAATGAACTGTAACATTTGTACTCTCCGACATTCTCCAACTCCCAACTCTACTGGCAGTTGTATAGTAGCACTTCCATTGAAACCATGGATTCAGGATTGACAAGGTTTCAGGTCCGTGGCTTCCATTCTCATTTGATCATAAGCTCGCTTGAACAAAATATTCACAGAGCTTCCACTGTCGACTAAGATCCTCTTTATCCAAGCAGGACCTACTTGAGCTGAGATGACTAGTGGATCTATGGTGGGAGCTTCGACTTTATCAGCGTCCCTGTTTCTGAACACGATGTCATCGTCTTCTGTTGCTTGGTCGGAGCCCCTTCATCAAAGCCACTACAACACTCGAAGTCTGCATGCCTGATAGAACTGACATACGACTCCATTTCCTTCCAGCTTCGATTTGCTAGGTGAGGACCACCACTTATTGTATTGATAACCAACCTCCCGCCTGTATGAGTGGGTTCCTCCTGTCTTTCATGATTCGGCACATGGTTCTGATTTGATGGGCCCGCACCACCAGACTGCGGCGCACGCACAAACTGATCCAACTTCCGTTCATGTATCAGTTTTTCAATAAGGTCTTGTAAGTGATGACACTCATTGGTGTTGTGGCCATAACTCTCATGGAATCTACAAAATTTTCCTGTTTGGATTTGTCTTTCCGTTGGTGGCTTCGGAGCAGGTTTCTTGTATTGCATGGTATTGCAGGTCTGCAAATACACATTTTCCAGCAACGTATTCAATGGAGTATAATTGTCAAACATGGGAGCTCTACGTCGCGGACCACGGCTCTGATCTTGCTTCTTTCCCTGATTTCCATTGTCCCTCTGCTGATTCTGCTTATTTTGGATGTTCAACTGAACTTTTCCAGGACTATCCCCGGACTGTTTAACAACGATGTTACTCTGGATTCCTTCGACGTTGGGTCCTGCATCATCCTGCTTCCAAGACTGTTTTGCATCCTCCCTTCTCAGGAATTAGGCTGCCTTGGAGTAGAAACGGTCCAATGACACAGGTGGTTTCCCAGCTAACCAATTTCCGAACTCGGAATCAGCATCAATCCCCTTAGTCAATGCCATCGGGATAGAGTTATCATTGGGATTGCTTATTTCTGCACACGCAGCATGGAATCGCTCCAAGTAACGTCTAAGTGTTTCTCTGGGAGCTTGTGTAACACTAGACAGAGTGTTAACGTCTTTAGGCCTCGCCACGTGCATACGGAATTGTTCAACAAACTTGGTGGCCATTTGGTCAAAATTAGAAATGGATCGTGGTGGCAAACGAGTAAACCACATGGTTGCAATGCCCCCTAGAGAAATGGGGAAACTACGGCATTTTACTGCATCGTCAGCTCTCGCAGCATTCATTAGCCATTCATACTTCAGGATGTGTTGATTGGGATCAGAACTTCCTTCATAAACTGGAAAAGTTGGCATCCTGAAGCACCGAGGTGGTTCAGCATACAATATGTCATCGGTGAAAGGGGTATGACTTCGGGAGATTCCCCAATCGTCATTGGAGAGACCCTAACTTTCGCGAATCACTTGGCGGATCATTGTTGGTATATCCGGCATACGGATGCTAGGAGCATGCTGTGCCAAGGTGTGGTCGGGTTCCACAGCATGATTTTGGACCAGACGCGGTCGACGGTCCGTGACTCGCCTCCTTGGTTCAACATCCTCAGGGACATAAGGCTCGGGAGTATGCTCTCGTTGGCTATGATGAGGATCAGCTTGGTTTCTAGCATCAACTCCTTGTTCGATAGTGGTGGTAGCAGCAATGTTGCCTGTGACATGATAAGGAGCAGCACCTCCTCGGGATGAAGGTCCTGTATGATGACTAGTGGATGGTCCAGTTCTGGGTTGTCCAAGATTCGAAGCAGGTTGGTGCCCTGTGGCCTAGGTGTAGCTTACCTCCAACCGTGGGCGCGTGGATCGGTGATGACCGTCAGATGAGGCTGAACTCTTTGTGGAAGAATAAGAACCTTGGTCTCTTATGGATCTTTTACGCCTTTGGCGATTTAACTGGTTGGTCAACTCTGTTGGCGCGCAGTTGTTCATTTAGTTGTTGTCGACTCTGGGTCAATTCTTGAAGCAGCATCTGAAACTCTTGTCTGGTAACCGGGCCTGTTGGATCTGAAGGTCCGGCGGCATCTTGATTGGATGGAGGCAATTGCGCGGGATTCTATTAGTCCCGTCCTCCTTGATCAGCAGCTGTAGAGGTAGTCCGTGTACTTACCATGGTAAAATAATGAGAGTCCTTTCCTGATTCTGATGCAAATCTGAATAGAATGGAAGGGCTTCAAAGTTCTAGATCTGGATCTTCTTCTTGGATTTATGAAATCCGATATAGATAGGAGATCCAAAGAGCAGGAGAAAATTTGGGTTTTTTCTCAGTGAAAGCACCAAAGTGTTTGTACCAAAATTGGGTACAACACTCTTCGGAAGTTTTTGAAGATATAAAGTGAAGAAATTAAATGGAAAAAAAGGATTATCTAACAAAAACTCCAAATTTCAGATATGAAAATAATTAAAATGCAAGGAAACACAAGAATTTAGAGTGGTTCGGCGTATCGCCTACGTCCACTATGAAGTTGATAGCTTTATTGATCTTTCTTTGAAGATTACAAGTGAATTCAATGAATTACAGCAGATAATTATGATTTGGAGTAGTGAATTTTGTTATTGGCAGCAGCAAGGGACTTTAGCCCTAGATCCGGCAGAGTCTGGGCGTTGGAGAATTCAAAGAAGAAGGAGCCCCTTTTCTGTATGCCCTAGGGCTCTATTTATAGGTGTAGGAGGCTGATATTTCGCTCAGATCTTGGGAGACCCTCTCTGGCACGTGACTAGGCCCGCACGCCCAAGCCCGGGAAGTTTCGGCCCGATCCGTGATCGATACGAACAAATTTTGTATCGATCAAGATTTCATCCAATGGAGTCGAAATTTGGCGTGGACATTCATTAGCATGTACGTAAGCTTCTGTGAAAATTTCATATCATTTGGACTTGTAGATTAGGAGATATGATCGATACGAATTAGTGATCTTCGGTTGGCTGTTTCGTTCGACTCCCTTAGTTCGACTTGGTCCTGTTCGACTAGATCACTTCGAATCGATGGGCGCGCGTAATCTAGAGGTGACGTGGCGAGCCTTCCTCATGTTGATCCACTTTCTTTGCTGAGTTGGCCGAGTCATTCTTGGGCCTCGCCTTGTTTGCATTAAAGTTTGTTGCCCAGTTCGAATCGATCAACAGCTTGCTCCTTCGCATCGATCTGTAGCACGCCTTGTTCGAATCGATGGAGGCGGTTTGTTCGTATTGATGATTCTGCTCTATTCGCATCGATGAAAGGTGCACAGTTCGCATCGATGGTTATGCTCTGTTAGGTGGATACGAAGTGGACATTGGATGATCGAGTCGAAATATGGCTCTCTAATGGATGCGAAGCAGAGCGATTCGAATAGAGGCTCTCTGATGGATTCGAAGAGGTGCGAGTCGAACTGAGGCTTGGTGATGGATGCAGAGCTGAGCGAGTCGAACAGAGGCTTCGCCGATGGAGTCGAAGTGGACATTGGCTGATCGAGTCGAAGTGAGCTTCCCTGATGGATACGAACTGCACGAGTCGAACTGAGGTTGGTTTTCACCCAATTTTACATCGATCGTAACTTGAACATACGAGCTCGGATTGACTTGAAATTTGGAACGTTGATTCTCATAGCCTCGCTTGTCGTGTCAAAATAGCTCGATCCGGACTTGGACAAAATTCGTTGATTTCCATAGTGAGCCTGTGTATAACCGATCTCTAAGACGAACCATCATTGGTTACTAGTTAATTCCTTGATGTCACGGCCTTGCCAAAAGGCGGGATAACAGTTAGTTTATCTCAGTTTACATAGTTATGAATGGTTTATTTACATATACACTGAGATATAAATATGCATATAAAATGTTAGACGAAGCATATATTATGTAACTATTACAATTAGCCCCAAGTTACAATATATAACTGATTTAATAGTTTGGTTTAGTTTGATATAACATAGATATAATTATGCATATAAATTATTAAACAAAGCACATAAGCACAGTTGTACATAACTAAACTATCAATCTGTGATATAACTTGCTATTAAGGGTTATAACAGTTTATATCAAACCGGACTACACACTAAACTATGAAACAAAGCACAGTTGTAATCTGTTAAGAGTTATAATAGTTTTATCAAATTAAACTATTGAACTAAGCACAATTATGTATAATTAAACTATTATAATTTGTTTAGTTTGATATAACTTTCTTTAAATTGTTATATATAGCTCAACTGTAATAATTAGTTTAGTTATATATAACTATACTATTTATTTATTCAAATTGCCTAAGAACCCAGTTTCGTTTGTAAAACCTAGAGAAGTATCTGCCTGCCAAACACATATTTCATATACTTATCACATGGTTGTCAATTTCGGGATTTAAACTCGTGATCTTTGATCTTACAGTTCGAACCATCAACCAACTATGCCAACCCTAGAAGTAACTAAACTATTATATATAACTAAACTATTGTAACCGATATAACTATCTCTAATCTGATAATGTCATATATAAACATGTTCATCATATACAGTTTAGTTAAATTTTATAGTGTAAATTTGTATATAAACCCTTTCATCACATAATTATAAAGCTGTTACCTATTCATCATATATACTTGTTTAAGCTTGTTTATGCCAGTTTGTAGT
This sequence comes from Allium fistulosum, assembly GCA_030737815.1. Lineage (NCBI taxonomy): Eukaryota > Viridiplantae > Streptophyta > Magnoliopsida > Asparagales > Amaryllidaceae > Allium > Allium fistulosum. Next base: position 233,334,668 of record CM060908.1, read on the forward strand.
TTAATTTTATATATATCACAATCTCATATGTTAAATTTTAAGCCTATTCATTAGTGTTAAAGCCTGCTACTTGGTTATCGTAGATAATAGTTTTATCATCGGTTTGGAGCTTGAAGAGTCGCTGAGTTGTTGGATTTCTTATCAAGTATCATCATCAGTTTCCTTGTTGAGTTGCTTGCAGTGGTTCATGTAATTGCTAATGTATGTAGTCTTAGTCTATGTAATTGCTGTTGAGGAGTTGCCTTTGGTCTTGGTTAATATGTACTATTTACTACTATGCTAGTATTATGTAATATTTGTAATATGCTAGCATGTTGAGTCGGTGAGTACTATATGGATTACTAATATGCCAGTATGTAGGTAAACTGCTATGCTTTTAGTTTTTGTCGAGTTTTGCTCTTGTTATTGGTTATTGGCTTATGCCTTGCTAGTTTGATTTATAACTGCGCTATATTATGCAGATTGAGTAATATGCAATATGTTTATGTTATTATGGTAAGTTATAATATGATTATGTTACCGCCTTATTGGTTACTGCTAACACATATCAGTTTCGATTAATTCTGACCGCTAACTACGGTTAATTACTCTGTTAATTGTGGTTAACCAAATATTGGTATTACCATTAGAGCTGAATTGGTTAACTGATATATATAAGCGATTAACCGCGGTTTAAAATGTTCGGTTCATTTGATGCAAACCACCTACTTTAATTTTTGGTTCGATTAACCGAACCACTCAATTTGGCCAGTCAAATCAGTTAATTAACTGAAAGAATTTAAGCAGAAAATGAATTTTATTGAATAGCAGAATTTTGTGATTCTATGATACAATGTTATTGCTCTTAGCCGATGTGCACGTAAATGTGCATATTTTTACTTCCATATTTAATCGAATTTAATTAAATAAATAAGAATATAGGGTGTTTTAACATGTTTAAACCAAAATTAAAATTATTTTCAAATCATCATTTATTCATCTTCATATAGGGGCAAAATGGTCATTTTTGTGCATATATTTATTTGAGAAATTTACTTGGACATTTTATGTTATTTTATAGGAATTTGAATGGAAATTTGATGAAGGTTTCATGGAAAATATGCATGCACAAGAGAATACAAGAAAATGAAGATGAAAATAATTCATTTCATGAATCATGGAGGACCCCACCTACCCACTTACCTTGATGTAAAATTAGGAGCTAATGCACATGCTAAATGGCCATTAAAGTTACATGCACACTTAATGGAGGATTATCTCATGCTAATGATAACTTGGTGGCCACACTTCCTTAAGGGCAATTTGGGTAGTTCCCAAAATATGATTAGGGTTTCAAAACATGTATAAATATCCCATATGTTCATGCAATTAATCTTTAGCCTCCTTTAAGCCTCCATTTTTAGTTAGTTTAGTTTGAGGCTCAAAAAAAAATTACAAACTTTCTTTTCTTTTTCATGGCTACTTAGCCATTTTCTTCTTTCATGTAACTTTCTTTTTATGCAATTTTACTTCATGTTCTTTTATTTCATGTTCTTTACTTTATGCAATTAGTGTAATTTTTATCTCATGCAAGTAGATTAGCTTTTATTTTAATTTAATTAGTTCTCTTCTTACTTTGCTTTCATTTTCCTCGTTTTGTTTCATGTTGAACTCTACATTTGTTAAAATGATACAAATATGAGAGGTTAAACCCCTTCAATTTAGGGGTAATGAAGTTCTCTTAATCATGTAGATTCAACATTTTGCTAATTTTTGATCTCTTTTTGTGCTTAATAACAATAGTTGATGTGGTTTAATTTTGTTGTTTTAGCTTTGAATTTGATAGCCGATGTTGTTGACACCAAATAGGCTATGCTTAAACAAACAACAAACACAAATTACCTCTTCATCTACGTATGATTATGATAATGAAGTGATTTTAAAATCAAATTTCGATGGTTTATATTTCTAATCAATAGTTAATAGATCATGTTTAGAGTAGATTTTATTTTCAATTTCATTGCAATTTTCATGAGAGTTAAGAAGTGGTTTAATGGATGTGTTATAGTTTGATGGTTTATATTGGGCTAATTAATAGCACAAATATTCCATACTTTTGATAAACACATCAATTAAACTCACTAATGACCAAAAAAGAGATCATAATTTCATGTTCTGTTGATTAATGTGGTCAAGAGAGTGGATTTATCTCTAAATTGCCTTCAAACTCTCATATTTTTATACATTTTCTTTTGCTAGTTCTTCTACATTTTTAGCTTAAAACACTCTCAACTCTTGGTTTAATTTTATTGATAGAATTTTAAAATCTAAACAATTCTCTCCGAATAAACCCATACTCGCCACGTACTAACATTGTACGCCATGCGCTTGCGGTTATTTTTATTTAAAATTTGATCGGCTACTTTCTAATTCGATGGAAATTTAGCCGGTTCAAACAAGTTTTTAGCGCCGTTGTTGGGGAATTGATTTGATTTGATTTTCTATTCTTCAAATTATTTTCATTTGATTTTTGTTATGTGTTTGTTTTGTGTGTTAATTTGAATTTAAAAAAGAAAAATTTGTGTATTTGTGTAATTTTATTTTCATTTTTTGTTTGCGTGATTGTTGTTTTCTATTTGCGTTGCATTTGCATTTCATATTTAGAAGAAAAAAAAACATACACAATTAAAAAAAATATTTTATTTAAATTTCACTTTCATTTACATTCTGTTTTGATTTTACAATTGTTTATCACACTGTTACATTGTTGTGGGCAACATAGTGCAAATCTGCACTTCTGCCTTGTTTCACTGTGAATAACATTATACATCCGGATACTTCGATTCAATCTGAATTGCTACTGTTACCCTAACTGGCCACTTCAACTTGCCACTATTACCTCTTCAACTTGCAACATATCCTCTTCAAACTTGCAAGTTACAAACTACAACCATATCCTCTTCAAACTACAACATATCCTCATCAAAAACTGCATATAACGGCCATACTTGACCTCTGCCTTCATATCATCTGCATACCCGACCCCTCGATTTCTATCGTCCACTAATCAACCAACCATCCTCCTCTTCCCATACTTCATTCACTACTACAAACATCTAACTTCTTGTCCTCTATCTCACTGCACCAACCTACCATATATCTGTGCACATTCAAACCTGCACAGTGAATCAACTAGAACACTGCAATTCCTACAACTTCACCACCACATTTCTGCCACCACTCCCTCTGCCATCCTCTTCAATCACTCGCCTTCAACACATATACCATTCCTCCCTCTACATCCTTGCCTTTGCTTGCTTTCACATCAACTAACATCACCACCCCATTCAATATTCACCTAAACTGCTGCTTTCTACCTTACTACAAACGATAGCAGCAAAAATCAACCATTACCACCCAACTCCACGACCATTTCCTTGCAAACCACAGTCAGTAACTTCTCCACTTCATTTCAACCTCTACACTTCATATATCCTTGACTTCTACACACCCCTATTCAAAACTGTCAAACATCCCACATCCACCTCCAAACAATACGCATCTCTGTGCACATACTTTCCTGACAACATCTACCGCCATACCCCAGTGTACATCCATCCCTAACCACCAGCTAACCCATACACAATCATCCTACAAACTCTACTACACAGTTAACCACCAGTGACCAAACCAGTAAGCAACCTCTACTCCTACCATTCACCACCCATTCACCACTAAACAGCCTATACATATCATTCATCTGCCATAACATACCACTGCCAAACAATACGATCCCCTACCATAGTTAAAACCATCCAACTGCACACACCATTAGCAACTACTCCATAACCTGCCGTTCAAACATCATCACAGTGCACTACCATACAATTTTTCTCCTCCTTGCCACCAAGTACAGTCCATAAAAAAACAATGAATTGCAACCCAAAATAGATTACTTATCTTCACCTCAACAGCAGCACACCTGACATACCACCCTCCACTAATCCACCGTCAAACCTTCCTACTGCTACTTACCATCGCCTTGCCCAAACTAGCAGCCTACTCAACAAACTCCTCCTCACTTCATCGAAGTCACAGCTCTCTGATTTCTCCAAACCCTGGTACCGCAACCGACCACCACCAATCGCCAAAAACCGCAACCAAATCGCCGCGACCATCCTCATTCATATATACTCAAACCGCCTCCGCGAGAATCCCAGAATCGAACATTTGATTTTATTTGATTTTGATCGAGAATTTGGAACTGTGGAACTTGATTTGAAAATAGTCGATTTTGGTGCGAAAGTGTGATTCTCTACCTCATTTTATTTTTTATTTTCTCTCGAACGAGAATTTAGGAATTAGCTTTATTTGTTTTTTTTAATATTTTGGGTCGGGCCCTAGTTGAGTAAAAAAAAACTAGTTCTTCTTTCAATTGTTAATTTTCATTTAGTTCTTCTTTAATAAAAAAACAATAAAAAACAGTATATATATCATTATTTTATCTTCAGGTTACAGAAGTAGAAATTCAAAGGAAAACCACTTGCCAAAAATAATTGTTTTGCTTTGCTTGCTAATTGCTTATATAAATAAATCGCCGCTAAATAAAAAATTGCTAATAAATTCTGCACGCTCTGGTATCGTGCTCTCTTATCCCTTGTTTTTATTTGCTCTACATTGTTGGTTGCTTACATTTTCATTTTATATATATATATATATATATATATATATATATAAATTCAAAAATAAAAGAAAAACAAAAACAAATTCCATTTGTAGTTGCATTGTTAATACACGTTTGATTTCAGTTTTGCATTTCATCTTAGAATTTGTTAATAATAATGGTTAGATATCTTAATAGTGTCACGAGCTCACCTAGGGCTTAATTGTATATTGACAAGTTGTCCTCTTTTGACAATTTAATTTCTTGGTGTCTAGGCTACGGCAAAGCAATAATCAGTTATAAATATTACGGTGATTCGTAAATATTATACTGATTTTTTCTCTGAAGGTACTTTAGCTTCGACTGCATTGCTACGGTGATTCATGGTGCATCGATAAATCATGTATATTACTTGGCTAAGAACTATCTTATTGGATTAAGACAAACTGTGATTATACAATTTTGGGTTAGGAGCTATTTAGGATAGAAAATTTGTAGTTAAACCCTTGCATTCATTTAGTCGCATTAGTTCATGCATATTTAAAAAAAATTTCAAATCCAAAACTAAAAAAAATTATAAATATTCCTTAACTTAGTTTTTAAATCCTTTCTTACGAAAATTTTCAATCAAAAAAAAAATTTGAGTTAGGTTTTTCAGAAAAAAAATCCAAAAAAATATAAAACCTTTTCAAAAACAAAAAAATAGAAAATCCAAAAAAATTGCCCTTAGAAAAATAAATTCCTTTTGGTCAATAGTTTTTCCTTTAAAAAAAATCCAAAAGAGAAATTTTTTTTTTGAAAATGTTTGAATTTCCCTATTCACAAGAATTTTACAATAGTTGTGAAAATAAATATAATCCATATAATTTCACTTCAAATTTTTATGGGTATTTTAATAGCAACTATTGTGTAAACAATTCGAATTTTGAACCACAAAGTTTTCAAAATAATGTCCGACCCTTAAATCTTGAAAATAGCATTGAAATGATTTCATCTTTACTTAAACTCTCTACACAAAATGATCAAAGGATAATTGGCTTGTGTAATTCATATTTGTGCAACAACTCAAGTCAAGAATTTCAAAATAATCAAAATTTGAATTCACTTCAAAATTCAAATGATTTCGAGTATAATCCATGCCAATTCAATTTCGAATTTCAAAATGAGTTTCAAATGGAAACAACTTTTTAAATGATTTTGGCAACGGGAATAATCTCGACCACAATGCGATTGATAATTTTTGTTCTCAACAAGTTCAAATCGAAAATTCTCAAGTTAATAATTATAAATTGAATTTTGTTGAGCAAATGAACGAAATTTACAATGATCACACGGATTTGCTGTTTGAAACTTATATGAAACAACGTGAGAAACAAAATCGAATTCCAACGTGTGACGAGTCAAATAATAATCCACCTTTTACCCAAATTGACAATTTTTAAACAACAAATTTTGAAATTGAAAACGACAATCTTAATGAAGCTGTTGAAAATACGGTATTTGAGTTGGATTGCAATTCTTTTGAGAGTGTGGATCCAAATTTAAAATTTTATCTTCCTTTTCTCGATTTTGAAAATTTGAATACAACAAATTTGGATTTTGAACATAATATATGCAATGAAGTTGTTGATAATCCAACAAAGGAAGACGAATTTAGTGAACGCGATTTTTTTGGACTTTTCGAAAATGTGTTGTTAAATTCTGAAGGAGAAGATTTAAATCACCATTTTGATTTTAAAATCGATAATTCTGAAGAAGTTTTCAATGATAAGCTTGAATTTCAATTTGGTGAAAACAAACTTGAACTTCAACCAATTATTTTATCTACCCCAAAAATCATTGAAAACAAAACAACTCATACGATTTTTAATAAAACGACATTCGTTTTCCCAAATCAACATTCAACTTTGAAATCTTTTATGGTTTGGTTTTCTGGGCTTAAGCTGTGTCTCTCATACTTGACGAGACAAACGCATTGGTCTTTGGAAGACCGTTTCATTTACTCTTTGACGATATACTTTCTGACGTGTAAATAACAATCTTTTCATTTTCGTGTAAATATATGTCATATTTTTATTTTTATTTTATTTTTTTCCTTTCACTTGGCTTGACTGTGGGGACACAGTCAAAATCAAGTGTGGGGGAGTCTCATCTTAATTTTTAAGTTTTCATGATTTATTTTTACATTTTCTTTCCAAAACTTCAAAAAAACTCAAAAATTTGAAAAAAAAAATCTCAAAAACAATTTTTTTAAGGATTTTTGATTTATTTTTAAAGAAACACTATAAGATAAATATATGGTTTTGACTAATTAAATTGAAATTTTTGAAAAGTTATTTGTCTCAACAAAAATAAAAATAAGTTTGATTACAAGTAACAACGGTTTAACCAAAATATAGGACGGTTCATGGTGATAATTATGAAGTATATTCTAATTGAAAATCTTTATTTAGAAAGTGATGAATTTAAAGTAAAGGACATAACATTTTTTATCTTCTAAGTTAAATGGTGCTAAGATGATTTTGCAAAACTCTCTCTTCAAAAAAACAATATATATATAATTTGTATATATGTATATTTTTTTTATTAACACCTAGAGTCATGTGTTCACACGTAAGTGTGTCCACTCGTCATGCTCTGTACCCTTCTCACGTAAGTCCGAAAAGCAGTGCATGATCGGTATATCTAGCCTCAGTTTATCCAAGTTAGGTGTATGTATATAAAAATTATTTCATTAATAATGCCTACAGTCGATAGGTGTGCACACTTGTGTGTTCACTCGCCACGCTCTGTATTCTCCTCACATAAGCCCGAAAGGCAATGCATGGGTGATATATCTGGCCTTAGTTTTCTGAGTTAGGCATATGTAAATATTGTTAATATCAATAAAATTTTCAAAAATAGAGAGATTAAGCAATTGAAATCCGAGCACTATTTTCACTTATTTGATTCGATTTGTTATTCAAAAGATATAGAAATACCACTTTGAAAAACTTTGATAATCAACTTAGGGCCATTTCATAGTTAGGCTATGTTATCAACCGAAACAACTAGCCAAACTTGAGTCTATTTGTGATGATAACTTAATTTTTATTGGAAATTTTGACGAGTAAAATCACTAAAATTTCAAGATAATAACCAGAACGTATACTTAACTTATTTGTTTCAATTTGAAAGTAAATCCTTCATTTGTAAATTTTTTCAAAAACTTGCATCCATATCTTTGTAAATAAATCATGCATTTAGGAATTTTTCATTTGGCATTTGGATTTTGTGAGTAGTATCCGTTGAAAACCCTCACGAGACAACATTCGTCCTACTAGGGACACCTAGAGGTTTAACGGCTTGTTGCAAACGCTCAATGCAATCGTGTTTCCTACGAAAATGGATTTATCTTAGTTTTTTTTATTCGAGGACGAATAAAAAGATAAGTGTTGGGGTATTTGATGTGTACGTAAATGTGCATATTTTTACTTCCATATTTAATCGAATTTAATTAAATAAATGAGCATATATGGTGTTTTAACATGTTTAAACCAAAATTCAAATTATTTTCAAATCATCATTTATTCATCTTCATATAGGGGCAAAATGGTCATTTTGTGCATATATTAATTTGAGAAATTTACTTGGACATTTTTATGTTATTTTATAGAAATATGAATGGAAATTTGATGAAGGCTTCATGAAAAATATGCATGCACAAGAGAATACAACCAAATGAAGATGGAAATAATTCATTTAATGAATCATGGAGGACCCCACCTACCCACTTACCCTGATGTACAATTAGAAGCTAATGCACATGCTAAATGGCCATTAAAGTAACATGCACACTTAATGGAGGATTATCTCATGCTAATGATAACTTGGTAGTCACACTTCCTTAAGGGCAATTTGGGTAGTTCCTAAAAATATGATTAGGGTTTCCAAACATGTATAAATACCTCATTGTTCATCTAATTAATCTTTAGCCTCCTTTGAGCCTCCATTTTTAGTTATTTTAGTTTGAGGCTCAAAAATAAATTACAAACTCTCTTTTCTTTTTCATGGCTACTTAGCCATTTTACTTCATGTTCTTTTATTTCATGTTCTTTACTTTATGCAATTAGCGTAGTTTTTATTTCATGCAAGTAGATTAGATTTTATTTTAGTTTAATTAGTTTTATTCTTACTTTGCTTTCATTTTCATCTTTTTGTTTCATGTTGAACTCTACATTTGTTGAAAAAATAACAAATATGAGAGGCTAAACCCCTTCAATTTAGGGGTAATGAAGCTTACTTAATCATGTAGATTCAACATTTTGCTAATTTTTGATCTCTTTTTGTGTTTAATGACAATAGTTGATGTGGTTTTAATTTTGTTGTTTTAGCTTTGAATTTGATAACCTATGTTGTTGACACCAAATAGGCTATGCTTAAACAAACAACAAACACAAATTAGCTCTTCATTTACATATGATTATGGCAATGAAGTGATTTTAAAATCAAAATTTGATGTTCTATATTTCTAATCAATAGTTAATAGATCATGCTTACAATAGATTTTATTTTCATGAGAGTTAAGAAGTGGTTTAATGTGTGTGTTATAGTTTGATGGTTTATATTGGGCTAACTAATAGCACAAATATTTCATACTTATGATAAACACATCAATTAAACTCACTAATGACAAAAAAAGATCATAATTTCATGTTGTGTTGATTTATGTGATCAAGAGAGTGGATTTATTTCTAAATTGCCTTCAAACTCTCATATTTTTATGCATTTTCTTTTGCCAGTCCTTCTACATTTTTAGCTTAAAACACTCTCAACTCTTTGTTTAATTTGATTGAATAAAATTTTAAAATCTAAACAATTCACTACGGATCGATCCGTACTCGCCATGTACTAACATCGTACGCCGTGCGCGGTTATTTTTATTTAAAATATGATCAGCTATTTTCTAATTCGATGGAAATTTAGCTGGTTTAAACATTAGCAATAATACAAATCTGTACATATTGATTTGTATTTATAATGAAATATTGGTATGAGTTGTTGGGCTTGTAATCCGGCCCATGTAACCACATGAGAATAATGTATCCGCACGTTATATTTGAGTTTATTTCATTCTAACCAATAGGCTCAGTTAACCGACCGTGCCAATCCTACTTTGAACTTCAAATTTAAAGCACAAAACTCAAAATGTGATCAACCACTTGGAAATTTTAAACTTCAGTGCTTCCAGTTAAAAATTTTGCCTTCAGATCAGTGTTATAGTTCATTACTACTATCCATTTGTATTTATAGACTGACGAATAAAAGCAGTAATTATTTTTTAACTGACTAATTGCCATGTGTGGGAATTTTGAAGTGTTAATTGGGTATAATAAAAGAAAAAAGAACGGGTAATAAGAAGTGAAAAAAAAGCACTGCAGGCTCGCAAGGATGTTGGTCCATATATACATTAAAAAAAAGGCCTGTTCAAAATTACAGTCACAAAACACAAAGAACCATATTCAGGCCTTTAGCTCTGTTTAAAGCAGTCAAACTTTTTCCCTGGTTCTCCATTCTCAATTCGCTACCATGGACCAAAACCCTAATAATCCCCAAACCCTAGAATCAAATCAAGATCCAACCGATCGAAACCTAAACAACCAAGATCCGGATCAAAAACAGAACGAAGAAGAGAACCAGGAACAAGAAGAAGAAGAAGCAGCAGAATGCGGATTCTGTCTATTCATGAAAGGCGGCGGCTGCAAGGACCAATTCGTAGCATGGGAGAATTGCGTGGAGGAAGCGGAAAAGAACAAAGAGGATATCGCCGAGAAATGTTTCGAGATCACTTCGAAATTGAAAAAGTGCATGGACGCTCATTCTGATTACTATGAGCCAATTTTGAGAGCGGAGAAGGCGATGTCTGATGCGGTCACTGAAGAAGAAGAGTTGGAGAAAGCGGAGAAGGAAAAGGGGGAGTCCAAGGAAGAGAACGTTGCTACTGTTGAAGTTGTTTTGGTAGAAGAGGAGAAAGCAGAAGCTTAGCTTTTATGGTAATTTACTTCTTCTTGTTATATTCTTAATGGGAAAGTATAGCAATTCTTTGAGAGATTGGGTATTATTACTTGTGATGTTTATGTGCTTGGGATGGTAGAGCATAATTTAGGGATTTTGCAATGTACACTTGGTCACATTACTAATTTTTGTAAGAATAAGAATAACCACTTTTTACAATATAAGGTGAAATATTGTTTGAAATTCTATGTGATGTTTACCAACATCAACTTATTGATAATTAATTGTGTTATGGTTGATTAGTTGTGATCATGATAAGTGGATTCTGGATTGCCAAAGCATATTCCCACTGCAAGATAAATTTGTTTCAAATTATTTGGTATTTTTAATATGGTGATCTGAACATTCCTCAATTTCTTTGCTTTAGAGTATTACCTCCAGCATATAGAAATCTCATTAGCAATTGATATGCGACATATATTTCAAGAAGGCTACCTGTTTCAAAATTTTCACTACCCTGTTTCTGTTTTGCAAATAGCTAATGTGACAGCTATATAGAATCAGTTGATGCATAATACGAAATACTTTCCAAGCACATTACAATAAGTGGTAGGAAATGGAAAGCAAGGAGGTTTGTATCGTAACTAAGACCATTCTTGCAAAATTCAACCTGCAATCTTTTTTGTTATTTTCCAAGAATTGAATCCTTGGAGAAGATTTCCAGTATTCTTTCGAGCCGAAGTTGTGAAAATTTATGCTTTCCTCATGTAAGAATTCTGACAAAAAATGGTCGATGAGTTTGATAGAACACCTAGAGATTGCCAATGCTGGAACTTATATTTCACTTGTTGTTCTATTCATAATTTTTAAGATAGTTTGCAGATCGATCTGGAGGTTTCAATGAGCTGTCTAATCAACCTATCGTGAAGATTATAATTTTTCATTGTTCTAATGTAAGGGTAAAACCATTTCATTTAAAGTTAGCATGTTACCTCAACAGTTGAATTCTGTTGATTAATATTTTTTAACTGTAATATATTATTTTCACTCTTTTTTTAAGTTTGAAACTCTCGATTTTTTGTTCCTCAGTTCATGTCTTTGTCGCTTTTACATAACATCTAATTCTATTTATTAGTAAAAAAGTTACTGGTCCCTGCTTCGATCTTGTTAACAAAAGAGTTCATGTAGAAATGAATATAAAAATTAGATGTCTATTTTTTAAAAACAGAAAATGCAAGTTAAGTTGCAGATTTTGAAAAAAAAAGTACATAAAATTCAATAACGATGAACTAAAATATTCATAAACAACAATTATTACTATTTACCAATAAAGAAATTTGATTTTTCAATTTTAGAAAAACCTTCTGAAAAATGCAAATTAACTTGCACTTATGTAAAGTGCAAGTTAGTTTTCACTTTTTGATTTTAAAAAATAATGACCTAATTTACATCCTTAGGTATTCATTGTTAGATGAAATTTTCTTATAACAACAAACCTGATGTGCAAAACCCCTTCCATTCATTATCATTATTCAGTGAGTGTTTGCTTTTTAAATAATTCCTTCAGTTTTTCAATTTTTTCGTTTGGAAATTTACCATCTACAAGACTTCCCTTCAAAAAAAGCTGACAGAAAAGAAGTGTGAATTTAAAGATAGTCTTGCATTTTGCTAAAATGTTATGTTTTTGTCTACTTTTCATAGGAGAAGTTTGATTGTTTGAAACAAGCATGCTAGCTTTGGCCTTTGAGCCCTTTTAGGTTGGTCCATGTACATTAAATAAATTTGTGTGGTTCTTCTTTTGTTTAACGTAACGTTGCTGATGGCAATGGGTGAGTTTTCCGTGTTCAGACCTGCTTGGTTTTGTTAAAACCTACTCCAAGTTTAGATCCGTCCCGTACATCCAAGTTCAGACCTGCTTGGTTTTGTTAAAACCTACTCCACATCTACTCCAAGTTTAGATACTCCAAGTTTAGACTCAATCCATCCCAAGATTCGGTGCAGCTCGGTTTGTGCAGTTAACATTCCGTTAAAGCTTTGCAATATCCTCACTATAGCGCATAGCGTTATTCAACGCTACGCAATTTCAATTTAGCGCCATTAAACAGTAAATTTGCTTTAGTCCCTACTATTTTCCGTCACGTCCGTTAAATTAAGCTTTTTTAGCATTTGCTTTCGCATTATTAATATATATAAAGGTTGATTTGATTAGTTTTCTTTTAAACCAAATCAATAAAGTTAAGATGAAGATGAACTTTAAGGCATCGATGCTCAATATAAGTTAAAAATATACTGTAGTCATTAAATTTAAATCTGCATAAATCATGATATTCTTCGGTTTTGTTATATAAGATTAAACAATATTTCTTTTTCCTACATCAATGATGTGAAAGTGAGAATTAATCAACTTTAAATATTTGTTTTTATAATTAATGAAGTTTTTCGCAACTTTGCTATTTTCCGTCATATCCCCGCTACAACTTTTTGCAAACCCACCATTATACAATCGCCAAACGCTGGTATATTCTTCTAAAAATTATCTCCTAATTGATATATATTATTATTTTTATGTATAAAAAGATATCAATTAAATAATATATTAAATATGAATAATCAGATTTTGTTATATAATTTGCACCGATGCAAGTTAATGCAATTAAAACACTAAAGCTTGTTTAGTAAATTATAGTATTTACGTGTTAAGGGTAATTTTGGCACAATTTAGATAAATTCAAACCAGTTGGAAAACATGCTTGAGGTCGAGACGTGCACCTAAGTCAAAACCGCACCTTGATCCAAGATATATGTTGGAGGATAGGAGAGTATGTAAACCTATATTCTGCCTACTACCTTGAGAGCAACTAGTTACATTACGCAAATGAAATGTTCAAGGTTCTCTAGAAGGTTCTCTAGCGTTCTACTTGACGATAGGAAGCCGTTGGTCCAAGTTCCACCATCCAATTCCGATCTAAAATGAAAAAATTACGACTCCAACAATAATCGTTCAACCTTCTTCTATATAGCAAATAGCAATTTTGGCACAATTTTATTTACTTTTTTTGCACTTTAATTCCTGCTTTCTAGTATATTTTCCTGTTACGTGTGATCTTAATTAGACTAGAATTTAACATATTTGATAAACAGAGAACTCATCCCCTAGAAATTTCACTAAGATCACACTCATGATCCTAGGATCTACTAAATCTCCATTCTGAAGTGTGGTCATTTAGAGCATCTCCAACCCATGAGCTATTTTGATGTAATGTCAAGTACACATCATCAACATTTAATTTAGTTCAAATTTTCATCTCCAATGCCAATGTTAATGACAATGTTATGATGACTTGGCAAAACAATTATTAGACATTGTCTAGTGCAATGTCTAGTTTTAGACATTGCACTTCACAATGTGAAGTAATAAATATTCATAATGAACTAATTTTTATCTATTATTTTTATTTATTTAAATTTTGATTGGAACACATAGTCAATTTTTTTTCAATAAATACATTTGCATTGGAGTAGTTTTCTTGTTTTTAATGTGATGTTTACTTTTTAGAAATTACATTGAGATAACATTGTGATTTATCCCTTGACACATAGGATTTAATTGAAATCACATCCTATTTGCATTGAAGATGCTCTTAAAAAAAACATGTAGTGATTTCACTGGGAACTCAATTCAGATCATGAAACCACCAGCTAGAAAGCATTTCTATTTCTAACTATTAATTCCTAAATCAAAACATTCCTTTCCACGTTTTAATTTATCAGAGCTATCTTTCCAAAAAGGATTACCATTATAACTTTTCATAAATCACCCAAAACTTTTGCTTCGTTTCAAATTACAAGGAATTATCTCTTTTCTTTTATTGAAATCGACATTGCAAACTACGAAGAAGAATATCCATACTTTACACATCCATTTTCTTTTTGTTATATTTCTTGTTAATTCAAAAGACGCACTTTTTATATATATTTTTGGAATTGGATAATTTATGGAATTTATATGAAAATAATTATACCCCGCTCGCAGTAAATTAAAATATAGACATTCACATCCCAAGTTAAAGTAGGACAATCTAAACTAACATTTAACATTTTAGAACCAACTATAAATCTAAAATAAACTTTACAACTTTATCAATATTCAACTTTAACAAATTTATGGATCGATTTCCAAATTTCCAGATTAAGGTGTAAATATCATTCATATTCCAATTTCCTACCTTACAAAATATGTAGGTGAGATTTCATCTTCATAAGCCTAAAACTCCATAGATCTTACATAGGCATAATATTTTAATAAAACTCAACGATATAAACTTCAATGTTATAAATAAATCATATAAATTCCCACTCACCATTCAAGCTTTCCATGTCTCCCAAATTCAAATTTACCCCCTTGACTCCTTTTATTTCCAATCCAAAGGAGTATGTATAACAAGGTATATACATACTTTAGAATTACAGATCTGAGAAGAGATTTGAAATTAAGGGGAATATAGATTTATAATAATGATATTTACCTTTTCCGCAGTATCGATTCGCTCATTTTCCTTTTCTCTTTTATTTTCTGTCCTTCTCCGATTTATACAAATATAATATAATACTTTATAATTAATGGAACTAGTGGAGAGAATAAAATGACAGACCTTCGCTGCCTAGATCAAAAAATATGAAAAAAGAAGTGAGAGATTATGCCTGTATTTATAGACGTTCGAATCAATTGTGTCCGTTATATTAAAGTAATTAAATCCGAGTCGTTTAGCTAAGGTTCAACCCTAGCTGCCACACTCTCAACTGGTCCACCATCCCTTATAATCGGTTGACCACTAGCGGTCGACCGACCAAAGTGATGGGGTCGACCGGTGGGGTCCCGTATTTATTATTATTTATTTCATATTTTTTGTTTTTTAGTATTTTTCATTTCGAAAAACTTCAATGTTAATAACTTCTTCGTTTGAGCTTCGATCGCAAAATTTCGAATGTGAAAGTTGCTTAGAAAATCGTCACAAACACAATGGTACAAGTTTCATGGTCAAATCCCGAAGTTTTCTCAAATTTCATTTTGAGCCTTAATAATTATTTATTAATTGCCATTAATTTTATGAGGTGTTACAAGGCGTTCCCTTAAGAAGTCGATGTTGGAGCTACACGTTTGGATATTTATGGGACTACGTGAGTTGGACCGATTGGTCCGTGGGTGGTTGATCCATTGCGCAAGGGCGCGATGTAGCACAACAAGCACCCTAAGGAATCACTTCAATGTAGAGGAGCGAGTCGATAAGATAATACACCAAGTGTTAGGCGATCAATTCAAGAGATCGAATGTTGATGGAGTACGTCCACTCCAAACATTCAATATGCAATTAACCCCCTAGAGTTTAAAATGCTAGTTATGGAACCATACATTGAAAAAAGTAACCATACAAGCACTTAAGGTGCTACATTCAACGTATGGAGGTGGATGGAGCTACAACAAAAGTAATATGTCGTTGCTTTCCTCGGTTCTTGTATAGTTTAGCGACTATGTGGTTTAGCCGTTCGGAACACATGTGAATACCACAAATATTGATTTTGATGACAACAACCATATAAATATAGATACTGATATTTTCCAAGTTGTATATAATATTTTGTAAAATATTACACAGATTTATACAAGAACAAGATAATCGTGTTTGAAGACTGGTCAGTAAAAGGACTAGAGATCAAGATCTAGAGATGATCAAAATATTTGAAGACTCATGAGTTTAAAGACAAAGAGGCAGAAAGTTCAAGACTATAATTTACGGTTAGTATACATTAGAATAATTTGTCAAAGTCCTTGTATAGCAACCATATGTTCTTTGAATACTCTCTTATCAAATTATTTACTTTATATTTATTTTATTTTCAAAAATATTTCTACAAATATTTTATAAGAGTTTTATATATTAAAGTATTTAAAAACTAAATTTAAATAAATTTACAAGATTTCATAATTTTGCAACACATTTTAAATGTTTTCGTTTTTCAGAAAATACATGGATATGTCGATATATGCTACATATGTAGGTCGACATATAGACCATTGAAGAGATGCCTTTTGAATTTCAAATAGTTGTGATTTTTGATTATATCTCTTCGCGAATTGAAACATCCCTCCATACACTATATAAAGAGGGATGGAGAACGAATTTTATTAACTCTTTCTTTACTTTCTTCTTATTCCAAATTCTCGTAATATATTTCACAAAATCCACTCTCTATACTCTTCGAATTCATTCAAATTCAATCTATAATTTATTCATTCTCTACAATCTATTTACTGATTCGAAAGTATTCTCTCATCAATTTAAAGATTAAAGTAATATCAAAAGGGCTATAAGAGATTTTGTATCCAAAGTACAACCGTTTGCATTTGGAATCAACAACTCTTTATTATTATTTATTTGGATGTGCTTGTTGCCCGTTCAAATCAAGTTGGTAAGCTTGTTGCCCATTCAAATCACGTGGGTGTGCTTGTTGCCCATTCAAATCAAGTGGGTGTGTTTGTAGCCCAGTCAAATAAAGTGAGTGATCTTGTTACCCGATTAAATCAAGAGAGTCCATCCTGAACTCGTAAATCAGAAAGGTGTATACGTTGAAATCGAAACTGTATTCTGGTTTGCTTGCTACCTATTTAAAGTAGGGGTTGGAAAAGAAATCTGTACATACATTGTACATGACTGGATGTAGGATTGGTTAATCCAGACCAGTATAAAATTTCTTGGTGTCATCTCTCTTACTTTTACTTTACTTTTGCTGCATTTATATATCAATGATCGTGTGTTAATATACATTTGTGATTGATTATCTCTATTTGAGTTTAGATCTTGAAATAAGTTAGAAAAATTCAATATAAGTTATAAAACACTATTCACACCCTTTAGTGTTAAAGTAGCCTTAAGATCCTTTCACAATAGTACAACACCGTTTTCCATATTTGGTATCAGAGCATTAAGTTTTCAAAAAATAGTTACTTGATTTTAAGTATAAATGACTAGTAACACTGATAGTACATTTTGTAACATTTTTAATGAAAAACAAAGTTGTAATATCCTTATTATTCCTTCAAATAAATTAGGAACTAATAATATTGAAAAATCACTTGATCATTTGGAAGTGTGTAAAGTAAATTTGCAGGAAGAGGTATATTATATGGCAAATACTGAAGAGACACTTGATAACCATACATCACAAATCAAGGACAAATGGAAACTAGGCAGTGGATGCTCAATACACATGACTAGAAATCCAAAGATTTTAAAGCACATAATTTACAAAGATGGAATAATTTTCGGAGATAACTCGAAAGGATACATCATCAGCACCGGCAACGTCGGTAGCTCTAAAACTTTTATTATTTCTAATGTTTTGCGAGTTAGGAATTTAAAACATAATTTGCATATTAGTAGTTAGTTATGTGATAAGGGTTTCAAAATTAAGTTTGAAAATGACATTTGCCACATTGACGATAATGAGTCTAGAATTATTTTTGATGGAGTTAGGAAACGTAATTTACATTTTGAGTATGAAATTGTCCAATTATAATCTCTGTCTTTTGGCCGAATCTAGTTACCCTTGGATTTGGTACAAACGATTTGGTCATTAAATTTTAAACATTTATCCAAAGTAGTCAGATATGAACTTGTTAGAGGTCTTCTAAAAATGAGTTTTAGGGTCGATAACCTATGTGATGCTTGTCAACTCAAAAAACTTCAAAAAAGTTCATCTAAATCAAAAACATGATTTCGACCGGACATCCTTTAGAACTTCTTCACTTCGACCTTTTTTGGACCATCACAAGTTTAATTAATAAATAATAAAGATATGTTTTTGTAATAGTAGATGGTTTTTCAAGATATATTTGGACAATATTCGTTAAACATAAAAGTGATGTATTTGAATTGTTTAAAATTTTGACTAAGAGAATTCAAAACCAAAAGTCAATTAAAATTAAAACAATACGAAGTGATCATGGAGGAGAATTCAAAAATGCAAAATTTTGAAAACTTTTGTAATAAGAAAGGATACACAACTTTTCTTTTTCTAGAACTCTTCAACAAAATGGAGTTGTAGAAAGTAAAAACAGAGCAATACAAGAATGTGCTAGGACATGCTAAATGATAGTAATTTACCTATTTTTTTTTCGCTTGAAGTAGTTGATATAGCATGTTATATTTTGAATAGAATTTTAATAAATACTTTGACTAAGAAAACACCTTATGAATTATTTTTTGATAAAAAGCCTAAGTATCTTATTTTAATGTTTTTGGTAGTAAATATTTATATTATATACAAAAGATAATCTAGATAAATTTAATGCTAAATCAGATAAAAGTATATTTATTGGTTATTCAAATAGAAGTAAGGCATATAGAGTTAATGCTAGAACTAACACTATTGAAGAAAATTTACATATTTCATTTGATAATTTTTTTGAAATAACTAATAAAAGTAACGATGAGGAAGAAAACCTCAATCCGAGTGAGAATAACGAAACTACAAAGAATGGAAGTACTAACAATGAAAATAATAATGATAATTCAACTCCAAATAAAAGAACGAAATTTTTGAAAGACCATAAGGAAAATATTTTAGGAAGTGTAGAATCAGTGGTAAGAACTAGAAATCAACTAAATAAAATGAGCAATGTAGCATTTATCACAACCAGCGAACCTAAAAATCCAAAAGAAGCATCATTAGATGATTTATTGATTTTTGCCATGCAAGAAGAACCGAATCAGTTCACTCGAAACGATGTTTGGGAATTAGTTCCACGACCAGAAAATTAATCTATAATTGGAACCAAATGGGTTTATAGAAATAAATTAAATGAACAAGGAGAAGTCGAAAAAAAGAAAGCATATTTTGTTGCATAAGGATATAGCTAAGAAGAAGGAATAGACTTTGATGAAACTTTTGCTCCTGTAGCCAGATTAGAAGTCATAAGAATTTTATTAGCTTTTGCAAACCATAATAATTTTAAATTGTTTCGAATGGATGTCAAAAGTGAATTTTTAAATGTTTATATTAAAGAAGATGTTTATGTTAAACATTCCCCACTATTTGAAGACGAAAAACTCTTCGATCATGTTTACATATTTAAAAAGGCATTGTATGGTTTAAAACAAGCGCTTAAAGCTTGGTATGAGAGATTCAAATCATAATTAATTCAATCTAATTTTGAAATAGGTAAAATAGATACTACATTATTTATAAAAAGAGTTAACAATGATATTACACTTATATAAATATATGTAGACAATATTATTTTCAAGTCAACAAATAAACAACTAAATAAAGAATTTGCTGATATAATGACTAAAGAATTTGAAATGAGTCACATGAGAGAATTAACATTTTTTCTAGGTTTACAAATTAGATAATTAGACAATGGAATATTTATAAGTCAAGAAAAATATGCTAAAGAATTAGAAAAGAAATTTGGAATGTCTAACACAAGCGGTAATGAAATGACCCACTTAAATTTTTTTTTATACAGTGGCCATTTAATCAAGAAAATGTTGTATTCCAATTTTCTTCTATCCAGGATCTTTATGCCAATAAGAATATTGGTTTGCTTAAATCATTTAAACTTATATATATGAGGATATATAAGCTACTTCCTACTTGAATCAGAGTACAAAAGTTTGGAAGAACAAATCTGTTTGGGGATCATTTTACAGAAATAATCCCTACATATCAAATAGGTTTCAAAAAAACAGGTCTTCTAAATATACATGGATTATTGCATGACTATTGATTTCAGATCTCAAGACTTATCATTTTTCATAAATTTCCATAATTTTATTACTGCATGAACAGTGCTTTTACTTGTGCATGTGTGTGTGCATGATTCTGTGCATGTATGTGTCAGTGGGAAAATCAGGTGCCTTATTTTTTTTTTCTTATTACCAAAATGTCTGAGGCTACCCTATACTTGGGTTATAAAACAGAGCTAAAAACTTAGCTTAAAACTCTTTAGTTCTTGCTTAACTCAGGCTCATGGAAATGGCCATGTTAGCCACATTCAACTTGCACTTTTCTTAAGCAAAGTACAAACCATTTTGTTTTCTTTTCTAAGGCAACTCAAAACCATTTTGCCGGATTTCTTTTTCTTAACTTATACATGGATTTTCTTATGTCAGTTCTTTGTATATACATTCAATCCATAAATCCTTTATTCTCAGATTTTCTACCATTATAGCCTAACTGTTCTTGAAGCTTAAAATTCATTTTCTTAGCAAAGCATTTTGCAAAACAAAGCACATAGTTTCAGCTGATACATATAAGTTTAACCACTACAAAACGGCAATTAACAATACATTGGTTTCTCAAAGCAACTTAAACAAAAGGTCTTAATCTAGTTCATCATGAATGTTTGATTTACTTCAGCAAAGTCTTTTTAAACATAGCATCCAAATCTTTAAGTAGTTAACTCATCCAAAGCCTGATCAACCAAGTTCTTATTTACCTGCATAATCACCATGAACTGCCTCATACAAATATGAGACACCCAATGGTGCACAAACACAAAAGGGTCAGACTAATTGTCTGGTATGAATAATCTAACTGAAAACATGATCTTATTCAATTCTATTTATATTCCAGTACTTTGTATGAATAAGAAACTCAGTATCTTCTTTGTACACGTTTTTGTGAGGCATGTGCATTCATATCAGTGTTAAACAGATTATATATATGATCACAATGACTTAATTCATAGAAAACAATCATAAGATTCATCAATAAAACATCATAAACCAACCAATGCAATCATCAACTCAGTCATCATACCCTTTTCCCAATTTTACTGGCCATCAGGGATTTTGCCAAAGCCTCTCCTGAACCTATTTCTAAAGTTCACTATCAAATATAGTAGGTTCTTTAGCTACTTTCTCTTTTTAAACACACACTGCCTGGGACATCTCTCTGTTAACCCAGCACACTCAGGCCCCTGGGTATAAACATACCATGTGTGAGCTGGCAATGTTCCCATTGCCAAGCTATATTTTGTAGCCCTAAGATCCCAAGTCCTTAGTTAAATTACTAAGTGTTATTTCCTTTTTCATAACTGTGCTAATCCCCTCTGTATCTCACTTTTAAATCAGAGAAAAATAAGCAATTCACCCAACATGTATTCATCTAAAGTTTGGTAAGTTATAATCTCAGAAGCAAACATTTAATCATGAAAAACAGATGTGATTTCTTAGCACATTATTTTGCCTATGGGTTTCAATGGATCAAGTTATAAACATATGGTCCTAAGTAATTTACTAGTTATCTTTTCTTACCTCTGGTTCAATCAGATTCATGATCTGGCTAAACCATAAGTATATTTTGGTTTGGGTAGTTCATAAAACATAGAAGCTCAGCACATGTACAACATTGCACTCCTACATTTTCTTTTGTTTTAATTAATATGAGACATAAGCAACAACACAATGTTGCGGCCCCATATTTCTTTCTATCTTCAGACCATATATCTACCACAAGAATCTGGGGATTTTTATAAACAATTTTATAAAGAAAACTTATGAAAGAAATCACTCCATCTCAAATTTAACCCATATCACATATAAACATTTTAAAACATGAATCCATGACTCTTATCTTTCTGGGTAAATCACAGTGAGGGTTTTACACTTAAACAGATCATTGACAAACCAAAGTCATCAAATCATAAAACATAACTTGTAAAAGAAAATGAATGATTAGTTCAAATAGGCTGCCTCAATATTCAGGACTTAATGCCAAAGTTTTCAGTGAGGTTACTCACCTTAATCCTTCTTCTTCCTATGCTTTATGAACCCCTTTTAGTCTTCTGCCTTCTCCTATTTTTCTCTGGTTTATGTCTTATATTTTTTTTTCTTTAAGTGGTGAGGAACAAATGGGTATGATCTCACTACCCCAAGCCTCTTTATATAAATCCTGGCTGTTACTAGGGTTTATGGAATTTACCCAATGTCAGTTCTACCCCATACAAAACATAGCCTGCCTTCAAGAAAATAAGAGGGTATGTGGTCCTTGTCTTCATTTTCAGAAATAAGCCTCAATCTTTTAATCTTTTCCCGGGTCATGTTATATTCATGACTTCTTATTTCCTAAATTAAAGAAATTACTGGAAATGGATAAAGTGTTTGTTTAAGGACTCATGCCATTTCCATGTAACTTCTGTTTTCTTCCAAAAATTGGTTGACTGTGCACATGTATATGTATGCCTATTTTTTTTTCTTTATTTCTTCCTAGCTTTTATTTTCTCTATGCCAGATTTATTCAAAGATAAAATCCTATCTTCTTGCCTATGTATTTCTAAATTATTTATTTTAATATATATATTGTTTTCTGCCTATATACATATTTGTTTTCTTTATGCTAAACTTTTTAAAGACTTGATCATATCTGCCTACATATATATATTTGTAATTTATTTATCCCATCATATATATTAACTGTTGCCCATTTTATCACACAGAAAAATGTGTGCATGTTTGTGCACTATCTTGTGCACATGTACATGTTTTAGACCATAACTGCAAATCAGTTTCCTATTCCTATCTTTTAAATGCAACTTTAAAACAAATACAAACTAAATTAAATCATGGAATCTACTCACAAAAAACAGGGTTATCACATATACCCCTCCTTTTAGGAATTGTGTCCCACAATTCTTTCATACTTAACTAAAGCACCATTACTCCAGAAAATCAACTTCTGATCTCAAAACCATTCTCAAGTTAATCGCTTAATTAAACACTATGCATATTAAATCAAAAATCATAATGCATATTTCAATCAAAACATTCATCAATATAAATAAATTTACCTTTCATTTAATCAAACAGTTGTGGATAATCATTTCTGATTTTATCTTCCACTTCCCATGTGCAATCATTTGGGTCAAGACTCCATTGCACTTTTACTAATTTAATTTCTTTATTTCTCAATTTCTTGGTTTCTCTAGAAATTATGCCCACTGGCTCCTTTTCATAGATCATTCTAGGGTCAATCTGCACATCCTTAGAGGATTTTAGGATTGCCTCCTTATCATGAACCCATCTTCTAAGTTGAGACACATGAAAAACATCATGCATTGCTCTCATTTCTTCTGGTAACTCTAGCTTATAGGCTACTGTTCCTACTCTTTCTAAAATTTTATATGGCCCTATATATCTAGGAATCAACTTCCCTTGCTTCCCAAACCTTAGAACCTTTTTCATGGGTGATATTTTGATAAATACATAATCTCCAACATCATATTGTACTGCCTTCCTTCTTTGATCTGCATATTTCTTTTGCCTATCTTGGGCAGAAGCAATTCTTTTTCTGATCAAAGCTATCTTCTCAGTAGTTTCCTTCACATTTTCTGGTCCTAAGACCACTTTTTCTCCAGATTCAAGCCAACTGGAGGGTGATAAACATGGTCTCCCATAAAGAGCTTCAAAGGGTGCCATGCCTATGCTACTATGATGGCTATTGTTGTATGCAAATTCAGCTAAAAAGATATGATCCTCCCAATTTCCTCCCCAATCCAGTACACAAGCTCTTAACATGTCTTCAAGCAATTTGTTCACAATTTCTGTTTGGCCATCAGATTGAGGATGGTATGCTGTGCTCAAGCATAAATCAGTCCCCATTGCCTTGTGAAAACTCTGCCAAAACTTTGAAGTGAAGATGGTATCTCTATCACTTACTATAGTCTTTGGTATACCATGCAGTCTGACTACTTCCTTAATAAACAACTGGGCTAGTGTATTTGCATTTCTTTCTGATTTCACTGGTATAAAGTGGGCTGACTTGGTTAACCTATCAACCACTACCCAAATACTATTATTTCCCCTCCTAGTTCTAGGAAAACCATCAATGAAATCCATTGATATGTCTTCCCATTTCCACTGTGGTATTTGCAAAGGTTGAAGCATCCCTGAGGGTTTTTGATACTCAGCCTTCACCTGTTGGCAAATCATACATTTAGATACATAGTTTGCCACTGCACTCTTCATTCCACTCCACCAATAATCTCTCTTAAGGTTGTGATACATTCTTGTGCTTCCTGGGTGTATAGTGTATTTGCTTTTGTGGTAAGCATCCAAAATTTCTTGCTTCAGCTCATCAATTGCTGGAACACATATTCTTTTTCCTTTCTTCAAATGGCCTTGATCATTTAACTGAAAACCTTCCACTGCCTCACCATTTAATATATGAGTTTTCTTTTCAAACAAAAATGGATCTTGGTCTTGTAGCTCTACAACTTTATTCCTCAATTCTGATCCCAGAGTAATAAAACTTAATTTTCCCATTTCTACATTCTCACTGCATAAGCTCATATTTTCTATGTTATCACTCTCTATCTCTGAATCAATTAATAATGATAAAGTGTTAAATTCTTCTATCATTAATCTAGCCACTTTAGCATGTTGTCTACTTAGGGCATCTGCTACTTTATTAGCCTTACCAGGTGTGTACAATATTTCAAAATCATATGAGGCTAAGAGTTCAATCCATCTTTGCTGCCTCATATTTAATTCTTTTTGTGAAAACAAATATTTAAGGGATTTATGGTCTGTATAAACTTCAAATTTTGCTCCTAACAAATAGTATCTCCATAACTTAAGAGCATACAATATAGAAGCCAATTCAAGGTCATGGGTAGCATACCTTACCTCACTTGATTTCAACTGCCTAGAAGCATAAGCTATCACCTGATGTTGTTGCATCAACACTGCCCCAAGCCCTTGTCCACTTGCATCAGTATACACCACCAAGTTTTCATTTCCTTCAGGTACTTTAAGAATTGGAGCTTGTACCAGTGCTTCTTTTAATCTTCCAAAAGCTTTCTCACATTCCTCAGTCCAAGCAAATACCTGATTCTTCCTAGTCAATCTGGTTAATGGGATTGAAATCTTTGAAAAATCTTTTATAAACCTTCTGTAGTACCCAGCCATTCCCATAAATGATCTGACCTCAGTGACATTAGTAGGCCTTTTCCAAGCTTGAACTGCAATTACTTTATTGGGATCTATAGATATACCTTCTTCTGATACCACATGTCCTAAAAAATTTACTTCCTTTTGCCAAAAAGTGCACTTTGAAAATTTTGCCTTCAAATTTTCTTGCCTCAGTTTACGAAGTACTATATGCAAATGATTCTCATGCTCCTCAACTGACTTAGAATAGATTAGTATATCATCAATAAATATCAATACAAATTTATCCAGGTATTTTCTAAAAATTCTATTCATCAAATCAACAAAGTAAGAGGGGGCATTTGTCAAACCAAATGGCATTACTAAAAATTCATTAAGTCCATATCTAGTGTTGAAAGCTGTGTATTTAATGCTTTCTTCTTCTACTTTCATTTGATGGAATCCTGAAGCTAAATCAAGTCTAGAGAATATTTTTGCACCACTCAATTGATCAAAGAGGTCATCAATTCTTGGTAAGGGGTATTTGTTTTTAACTGTGATTTTATTAACTCCCTATAATCAATACATAATTTGAGAGATCCATCTTGTTTCTTAACAAAAACCACTGGTGCGCTCCATGATGAGCTACTGGGTCTGATGAAGCCTTTTTCTTCTAGTTCAACCAGTTGCTTTTTCAGTTCTATCAATTCCTTAGGCCCCATTCTAGTTGGCCTCTTAACTACTGGACTAGCCCCTGGGATTAGTTTAATTGAAAACTCTACTGGCCTATGGTTTGGAACTCCCCTAACCTCACCAAACACATCAGTATATTGATTTACTATAGAGATTTCTTCTAATGCATGCATGGGTTTTTCATTAGAAAATGTAGAAAGGTTGGCTATACTTCTATTCTTGTTTGCCTCACAAAGAACTACTATTCTTTGTCCATCAGAAACTTTCAATGATATGGTGGATGTCTCCATATTTATGATAGCCTTATGTCTACTCAACCAATCAACTCCTAAAATAATCCCTATGCCCGGATATTGCAACACATATAAATCTGACTCAAACACATGTCCCCCTATATTTAATTCCAGTTGCATACATATCATACCCAGAACACATGAACTACCTATAGGGCTTCTAATTAGCAGTGGCTTATCAACAATCATACAATTCAATTTTAATTGTTGTGCAATATCATGAGAGATCAATGAGTGTGTAGCCCCAGTATCATACACTACTGCAAAAGGTATTAAGTGAATAAGCAAAGTACCTTCAACTTGACCATGCTTTTCAACACTTGATCCCTCAGCTGCCTTGCCTTTCCCTTCCAAAGCCCCTAATTTTCCTTTCTTAAAATCTGGACAATTCCTCTTTATGTGACCTTCCTTTCCACAATGGTGACAATTGAAGGATGCAGGCCTAACATTTGTACATCTATTCTTCATATGCCCTTCTTGGCCACAGTTATAACAAGTGATCTTCTTCTTAACTTCAGTAGCCATGACTTCTTCTGGGTTCTTGGTGGAAGCTATGTCTGTTTTCTTCTTATCATAAGGGTGAAATTTACCCTTTCCCTTTTTGTTTTGGTTATTCTTAAATGCCCTGAAATTCTCTCTAGCTTTATCATGTTGTTCAATGCTCAGAGTCAAACCCAAAACTCGATCAAAAGTCTTGTCCTTGTATGGTAGCATGGCTCTACTAAGGCTAGGGTTCAACCCCTGAATATATCTGCCATTCTTAGCCTCCTCAGTAGTGATGAGCACTGCACCATACTTTGCCAATGATTCAAACTTCTGAGTGTACTCAGTGACACTCATAGCCCCTTGCCTTAATTTGATAAATTCCTCTAGCAGAGATTCCTTGGCTGATGCAGGGACAAATCTGCCTTCCAACATTGCTTTAAATTGATCCCATGTCACTTCTCCTTCAGGTCTTCCAGCTATGATAACCTCCCACCAATCCAAAGCTGCTCCTCTCAATTGCCTAGATGCAATTTGCCTCTTCCTTTGGTCTTCAACTTGCATGTCTGCAAAGATTCTTTCCAAAATTCTGAGCCAATTTTGAACTCCCATAACTCCTTCTGTGCCATCAAAAGTTTTGCCTCCAAGATTGGTAAAAGTCTTGAGTAGTTTGGAAAGCTCCTCATGTGGATTTTCCTGCCTTTTGCCTACTCCATCCCTTATGGCTCTCATGAATTCTTGCACATTCACCATGGGTGGTTCACTTGTTCCTACATTTTGATGTCTGGGTCCTACCATAGCTCTATGGATATAATACTTAGGTTAGTCTGTTTTGCCTAATACTTTATAGGTTAATTCATTCACTATTCTGTCATAATAGATATTACTAGTGTAAACATTAACAAACAAAGCATCCAAAGCTGTCAACACTTCCATACATCCAATGCAAACAAGTTCATACAAAAATTTTGCTATGTTATTTAACAACATAGCTCTGATACCAAATGAAATGACCCACTTAAATTTTTTTTATACAGTGGCCATTTAATCAAGAAAATGTTGTATTCCAATTTTCTTCTATCCAGGATCTTTATGCCAATAAGAATATTGGTTTGCTTAAATCATTTAAACTTATATATATGAGGATATATAAGCTACTTCCTACTTGAATCAGAGTACAAAAGTTTGGAAGAACAAATCTGTTTGGGGATCATTTTACAGAAATAATCCCTACATAGCAAATAGGTTTCAAAAAAACAGGTCTTCTAAATATACATGGATTATTGCATGACTATTGATTTCAGATCTCAAGACTTATCATTTTTCATAAATTTCCATAATTTTATTACTGCATGAACAGTGCTTTTACTTGTGCATGTGTGTGTGCATGATTCTGTGCATGTATGTTTCAGTGGGAAAATCAGGTGCCTTATTTTTTTTTTCTTGTTACCAAAATGTCTGAGGCTACCCTATACTTGGGTTATATAACAGAGCTGAAAACTTAGCTTAAAACTCTTTAGTTCTGGCTTAACTCAGGCTCATTGAAATGGCCATGTTAGCCACATTCAACTTGCACTTTTCTTAAGCAAAGTACAAACCATTTTGTTTTCTTTTCTAAGGCAACTCAAAACCATTTTGCCGGATTTCTTTTTCTTAACTTATACATGGATTTTCTTATGTCAGTTCTTTGTATATACATTCAATCCATAAATCCTTTATTCTCAGATTTTCTACCATTATAGCCTAACCGTTCTTGAAGCTTAAAATTCATTTTCTTAGCAAAGCATTTTGCAAAACAAAGCACATAGTTTCAGCTGATACATATAAGTTTAACCACTACAAAACAGGAATTAACAATACATTGGTTTCTCAAAGCAACTTAAACAAAAGGTCTTAATCTAGTTCATCATGAATGTTTGATTTACTTCAGCAAAGTCTTTTTAAACATAGCATCCAAATCTTTAAGTAGTTAACTCATCCAAAGCCTGATCAACCAAGTTCTTATTTACCTGCATAATCACCATGAACTGCCTCATACAAATATGAGACACCCAATGGTGCACAAACACAAAAGGGTCAGACTAATTGTCTGGTATGAATAATCTAACTGAAAACATGATCTTATTCAATTCTATTTATATTCCAGTACTTTGTATGAATAAGAAACTCAGTATCTTCTTTGTACATGTTTTTGTGAGGCATGTGCATTCATATCAGTGTTAAACAGATTATATATATGATCACAATGACTTAATTCATAGAAAACAATCATAAGATTCATCAATAAAACATCATAAACCAACCAATGCAATCATCAACTCAGTCATCATACCCTTTTCCCAATTTTACTGGCCATCAGGGATTTTGCCCAAGCCTCTCCTGAACCTATTTCTAAAGTTCACTATCAAATATAGTAGGTTCTTTAGCTACTTTCTCTTTTTAAACACACACTGCCTGGGACATCTCTCTGTTAACCCAGCACACTCAGGCCCCTGGGTATAAACATACCATGTGTGAGCTGGCAATGTTCCCCTTGCCAAGCTATATTTTGTAGCCCTAAGATCCCAAGTCCTTAGTTAAATTACTAAGTGTTATTTCCTTTTTCATAACTGTGCTAATCCCCTCTGTATCTCACTTTTAAATCAGAGAAAAATAAGCAATTCACCCAACATGTATTCATCCAAAGTTTGGTAAGTTATAATCTCAGAAGCAAACATTTAATCATGAAAAACAGATGTGATTTCTTAGCACATTATTTTGCCTATGGGTTTCAATGGATCAAGTTATAAACATATGGTCCTAAGTAATTTACTAGTTATCTTTTCTTACCTCTGGTTCAATCAGATTCATGATCTGGCTAAACCATAAGTATATTTTGGTTTGGGTAGTTCATAAAACATAGAAGCTCAGCACATGTACAACATTGCACTCCTACATTTTCTTTTGTTTTAATTAATATGAGACATAAGCAACAACACAATGTTGCGGCCCCATATTTCTTTCTATCTTCAGACCATATATCTACCACAAGAATCTGGGGATTTTTATAAACAATTTTATAAAGAAAACTTATGAAAGAAATCACTCCATCTCAAATTTAACCCATATCACATATAAACATTTTAAAACATGAATCCATGACTCTTATCTTTCTGGGTAAATCACAGTGAGGGTTTTACACTTAAACAGATCATTGACAAACCAAAGTCATCAAATCATAAAACATAACTTGTAAAAGAAAATGAATGATTAGTTCAAATAGGCTGCCTCAATATTCAGGACTTAATGCCAAAGTTTTCAGTGAGGTTACTCACCTTAATCCTTCTTCTTCCTATGCTTTATGAACCCCTTTTAGTCTTCTTCCTTCTCCTATTTTTCTCTGGTTTATGTCTTATTTTTTTTTCTTTAAGTGGTGAGGAACAAATGGGTATGATCTCACTACCCCAAGCCTCTTTATATAAATCCTGGCTGTTACTAGGGTTTGTGGAATTTACCCAATGTCAGTTCTACCCCATACAAAACATAGTCTGCCTCCAAGAAAATAAGAGGGTATGTGGTCCTTGTCTTCATTTTCAGAAATAAGCCTCAATCTTTTAATCTTTTCCCGGGTCATGTTATATTCATGACTTCTTATTTCCTAAATTAAAAAAATTACTGGAAATGGATAAAGTGTTTGTTTAAGGACTCATGCCATTTCCATGTAACTTCTGTTTTCTTCCAGAAATTGGTTGACTGTGCACATGTATATGTATGCCTATTTTTTTCTCTTTATTTCTGCCTAGCTTTTATTTTCTCTATGCCAGATTTATTCAAAGATAAAATCCTATCTTCTTGCCTATGTATTTCTAAATTAGTTATTTTAATATATATATATTGTTTTTTGCCTATATACATATTTGTTTACTTTATGCTAAACTTTTTAAAGACTTGATCATATCTGCCTACATATATATATTTGTAATTTATTTATCCCATCATATATATTACTTGTTGCCCATTTGATCACACAGTAAAATGTGTGCATGTTTGTGCACTATCTTGTGCACATGTACATGTTTTAGACCATAACTGCAAATCAGTTTCCCATTCCTATCTTTTAAATGCAACTTTAAAACAAATACAAACTAAATTAAATCATGGAATCTACTCACAAAAATCAGGGTTATCACAGGTAACCAACGCCCATGGTATCTAGTGAGAAACTTAATAAGGAAGACAATTCAAAAAATGTAGATCAAAAACTTTTTTGAGGTACGATAGGATCCTTAATCTATATCATAGCTAGTAGATCTAATATCATGCATAGTGTATGTCTATGTGCAAAATACCAGTCACAACCTAAGGAGACACACCTTAAAGCTGTAAATTGCATTTTAAGATATGTTAACAACACATTAGACTATGGACTCTTCTATCCAAAAGAAGATTCATTTGACTTAATATCATACAGTGATGCGGATTATGCTGGATGCAAATCTGATCGAAAAAGTATGAGTGGAATCTATCACTTTCTAGGACACTCACTTGTATCTTGGTTCAGCAAGGAGAAAAATTTAGTATCTCTATCCACAAATCTCCAATAGTTTAATCAAAGCACTAAAATGTAATAATAATAAATGGTTTAGGTTTATCTTCATTTAGGTTTGATTATTTGTTTAGGGTTGTTTGAATATTGATTACGTTGTTAGATTTGTACATAAAACTTATGTAAGTTGTGTTTGACTTGAATTGATAATATAGTTTGGTTTGAATGATATGTCTTGAACATATATGGCTAAAACAGATGTAATTATAGATTGTATATATACATAGTTATTTCTCTAAAATATTATTGTTCAGTTATTATTGATTTTGATTCTATCTACAACATTATCACATACGTATATCATATTCAGGAAGAGTTTATTTTCTTTCACCCATTCTTGTTAATAACAAAGGGGGAGAAAAATATAAAATATATTATATGCATATACTAAGGGGGAGTTATACAAAATAGGGGAGTTAACCAATTTTGGGGGAGTTACATTACATTATATATATATATTTACATGGTAGTCATTATATAAAATGCGGAGACTGTTAATACCATAGATATTGATTTTGATGACAACAACCATATAAATATAGATATTAATGATTTACCATGTTGTATAGAATATTTTGCAGAATATTACACGGGTTTATATAAGAAAAAGATAGTCGTGTTTTAAGACTAATCGGTAAAAAGACCACAGATCAAGGTTCAGAAATAATAAAAATATTTGAAGACTCATGAGTTTAAAGGCAAAGACACGAAGAGTTCCAGACTAAATTTATAGTTGGTATACATTAGAATAAATTGTCAAAGTCCTTGGATAGCAACCATCTGTTCTTTGAATACTCTCTTATCAAATTATTTACTTTATATTTATTTTATTATTCAAAATATTTATTTTATTTTCAAAAGTATTTCTACAAATATTTTACAAGAGTTTTATATATTAAAGTATTTAAAACTATGTTTAAATAAATATGCAATAGTTCAGAATTTTGCAATGCATTTAAAGTGCTTCTGTTTTTCAAAAAATACATGGATATGTTGACCTAGGCTACCTATGTATGTCGACGTATAGACCATTGGAGAGATGCCTTTTGAAACTTAAATAGTTGTGATTTTTAGTTACATCTCTTTGCGAATAGACACATCCCTTTATACACTATATAAAGGGGACTGGAAAACGAATTTTATTAACTACTTTCTTCTTACTTCAAATTCTCATTATATATTTTACAAAATCCACTCTCTATACTCTTTGAATTCATTCAAATACAATCTCTACTTTACTACATTCACTCTCTACAACCTATATACTGATTTGAAAGTATTCTTTCATCAATTCAAAGGTCAAAGTGCTATCAAAAGGGCTATAAGATATTTTGTATCCAAAGTACAAATATTTGTATTTAGAATCAACAACTCTCTACTATTATTTGCCTGGATATGCTTATTTCCTATTCAAATCAAGTGGGTATTCTTATTGCCCGTTCAATTCAAGCAGGTGTGCTTTTAGCCCGATCAAATCAAGTGGGTGATCTTGTTGCCTGACTAAATCAAGAAAGTCTACCTTGAATTTGTAAATCATGAGGGTGTATCTCATTGCCTAGAAATTGGGACTGTATTCAGCTTTGCTTGCTACCTATTTAAAATTGGCATTGGAAAATAAATCTTCACATATACTATACATGAGTGGATGTTGGATTGGTTAATCTGAACCAATATAAAAACTCCTGGTGTCATCTCTCTTACTTTTATTTTATTTTTTACTACATTTATATATCCATGACGGTTTGTTAATATATTTTTGTGATTAATCATCTATGTTTGAATCTAAATCTTGAAATAAGTTAGAAAAATTCCATATAAGCTATAACACTATTTACCCCCCTCTAGTGTTAAAGTAGCCTTAAGATCCATTCACAATAGTACTACACCGTTTCCAACAACTTATGCATTAGCACTTAGGCCATACAGAAGGAAAACTTCATGAGCCTTATTAAAGTCTACGTCTTTTAGCTTAAAGATCAAAATGTGCTTAACAAATATTAAAAAAAAAGATTGTGAAACCTTATGTAGTTATCTTGCACGATTCAATGTCATAACATTTGTGATACGACAGTCGGAGGAATGAATTTTCCACGTAGTTGTTGTTTTAGGAATCAGTAAAAAATAGAGCTTTAAAGAGGAGTAAGAAAAAGCCAACCTTTAAATTGGAGGACTTCTACTATCAAGCCGACAAGTACATGCACTTGTATTCAAATATTGAGGAAGGACCGATCGTTGTTAACCAAGCTGGAGATGAAAAGCCTTGGGATAAGGGCAAGTGAAAGATGGATGTTAAAGTTGGAAGAAAGAAACGCTTCAGAGGTAAACATAACGAGTATCCTCATTCATAGATTACAGAAACTCCAGAAAATATCTATCTTGCGACTAGGGAAATCATGGATTAAGGTGAACAGATGACTAGAGAGCCAACTGTAGCTGAGAATATACAAATACTTCATCTTTCATGAGTTTTGTCCTGACACCTCAAAGGGACCATCGAGAAACACATCCAAGCGAAAAGGTTGCTGTAGTATGTTAAAAGCCTATCACATAGAGGTCAAGTTCTAACTAGACGCCATTCACAACAACCAGTGAACCATGCATAGTTACTGGTGGTAGCATATGTGGCATGCCTGAGGGATTTGTTATCCCTTGAAGGTACAAAGGGATGATCTCTATTCTTTGTTCATTCCTTTTGTATTTGAAGTTTGGGAATGTACCTTAGTATCTCTGCACATGTACGAGATACAAAGGTAACTCTCGTAGTCATGCTTTGGGATATAACACAAAGCGCATTTCGATCCGAACCCTCAAATTTATTTTGAAGTTTGGTAGGATCTTTATGAACTTTGTTATAACTAATTAGCTATGAACTTGATTTTTTTTTCGATAGAAATATGTCTTGTGATTGGTTTTTTAACTAGTTGAACCGTGCTCTACATAATATGACCTAATAATGCCGTGTTCTACTTAGCAGTATAACATTACATAATTATTGTATGAAGTTGGGCTTGACTTAGCCCTTTGCAATTAACTCTAGTGAGAGTGCCATGAACTCCAGTCAATATGCCCTCTATAGAACCG
The DNA here is from genome assembly GCA_030737815.1 of Allium fistulosum. NCBI lineage: Eukaryota > Viridiplantae > Streptophyta > Magnoliopsida > Asparagales > Amaryllidaceae > Allium > Allium fistulosum. Next base: position 233,369,372 of record CM060908.1, read on the forward strand.
AGCCTTTACGGAGGAAGAGTATAAATAACACTAGGGGCATGTTGTTCGATCTCCTGCTGATGTCATATTATGTCCACCTCCTAGTGGCATCTAGAGATAGATGAGCAAGTGAATTATGAACCACAGAGTTGTCGTAAGTCCTTTCCATTTGACGAGTGATTGGATGGGTTCAACAATTCTCTTGGTCTTAAAGATGCATTTCCCTTTTGTTGGTGAGTGAATGACTGAACTTATTGGATGCTTTCTGACCTATAAGTCATGGGTCTGCTTTATAATCAAATGGATGAAAGAACCTATATGTTGCTTTTCAACTCTGTTAGAGCTAGTTAAGTATAAACTCATTCATCTCTATCGGCTCGAGACAATGAAGTATAATATCACTAAAGTTTACTGGAGATAGTGGAATATAAAGCTAAGCAACTCTACCAGAGATAGTTGAGTATAAACTAACCGAACTCAGTCAAAGGTAATGAGGTATAAACTTTCTAGCGCTCTAAAATGGTTCAACTCCACTAGAGACAATGAAGAATAACGTTGCTTAACCTTAAGGACAAGGTGTAACTTCACCAGAGACAGTGTTTAGCCTAAGAGAAATGGCTCAAGTCCATAAGATTCAATGAATTATAATTCTGATCGGTCTCAAAGGCAAGACCGGTTCCACTAGAGACAGCAGGGTGTAATCTTCCTAAGAAGCCCTAGAGGAAGGGTCAGCTTCATCTAGATATGAAGTGTGATACTTGAGAGACCGAGTACTCTTATGGATTATGAGGGCTATAAAGCAAAGTTATGAATTACTTTTATGAACAAATTATGATTAATATTTGATAGGAATACCCCGGGAATGATAATATCTTACCACTTGAGCATGTGAAACCCACATTTATCGAAGAAATGACTAGTGACTAGATAAGGATGGATGTTTTTAACCCTTACGGGTTGGATAGACCTCTTGATTTATAGGTTTGATGAATTGTCGCATCAAAGCACTATAGAACTTTATCACAACTTCATCGTTCCTCCGCTACGTTGGGATCTTGAACAAAGCACACTTTGTATCCACAAAGCATACTTTGCAGTTGTAAAGTGTTAGGGGAAAATTTGGCACAACATCAGAATATACCCAAATCAACTGAAAAACATACCCGAGGCCAAGACAGGAACCTAGGGCGAAACTGCACCTCGATCCAAGCTATAGAGATTATGAAAATCTATCATTCGTCTAACCAATTTGGGCCCCACCTAAGAGAGCTACGTTATCCAAATGAAATGTCCTAAGGCACTAGAGTATTCTGCTCCACAATACAAAGCTTTTGGTCTAAGTTCCACCAAATTTCGACATAAAATTGAGAAATTATGACTTCGACAACAATGGTTCAACCTTCTCCTATGCAGAATAAGGCTAAGTATGGAACTCAGAACTTAGTGGATCAAATCGCCAGAGTAACAGGTACAAGAGGCAAGAAGAAACACAAGATGGAAAAATCTCGAAAGCTAAAACAACCCGCTCTAAAACGGACCTAAATTCCGATCCAGAAACGGACCATCGAAACTTAAAACCATTCCAAAGCTGGCTGTTGGTTGGTATAAAAAACAATATAGAGCTATTTATCTACACATTTAGAATTCACATCGGAAGGATAAAATAATTAACAGAAACATTACCCATTTCATTTAAAATTCAAATGTCATAAAATCCATAGTACAATAACAACTGTCACATATCCGTAATGCAACACTTTTAAAATACCTCATTATTCTTTAATGGGTACATCAACATGAGTAGATAAATAAGTAAACTTCCACAAGTTTCCTCCTCGCCTTCACCTTTAGCATCATCTTTCCTAACCTTTGTTATAATGAGAAGGGAGTCAGAACAACATATATGTCAGGTGAACAAAAATCTCAAGCCTTACTGTAATAGTAGTTGGTCAATATAATTCAAATATGAATATGTCTTTCATATATTATATTTATTTTAAGTCTTTTTGACTTTAAGCTCTAAGGCTTTCCCAATTCCAATTTCGTAACTGTTACTCTTATAACCTAGTAACCCATATCTATTGTCAATAATGTCCTATCAATGTAAGAGACAGTACCCAAGCTACTTAATACCTTTTTAACGAGAATTAGGTAGACTTTGGCCATTTATGTGACGCCCCACCAAGAACACTACGATGTAGTGCTGTCAATTAGCATGGAGAATAAGGCTGTGGAGGAGCGACCATCCTTGTAACTTCTTTGTGCAAGCACCGATATGTCAGATAGAATAGAATGCATATCTTTTAAGGAGGAAATCCGACATACCGATAAAAACACAAAGCTATCACACGGTGGCTATATATAATCTTCGGAAACAAACATAGAAATAATCATAACATAAATCAGTCACAGACATCCATATCACAAAGGCGGAAGAAGATATGAATAAATACATAACACATGAAAGTGTACATCAAAGTAGTGGTCAGAGAGATCCACGATAATACAAAAGAATAGCATCCCGTGATATACAAAAGAATAAGTACACTACATAGAGTCTATATCTCAAATGTGTACATCCAAAAACTACTAATCTATGTAGTACGCCAAAAGTCAGAATAATCCTGAAGAGAAGTCAAGCAGAAGCACCTGTAACATCTCGGTCTGACCCGAGTATTATTTATAAGAAAATAATAAACGGATCAGTCTAGCTATAAATATCAGATGATAAAGTATAGGATAAATAATATGGCATGAACATGTAACAACCATAACGGCATACTACTATAAGTATGTAAATGATAATCAACAAAAGATTAATCAATATCACAAGAATCTTCTCAAAGATAAAATAGGGTATCATACCCTAAACTTGTATTCATAACAAGTCAATAACACATAAATTCACCAATGCACAAAAACTGATATCATATCAATGAAAATCATGAAAATTGGTGAAGCACAAGATTCCAGAAATTATCACCAGAAATCCAGAAAACACATAAAAGGGGGAGGCCTAACACATGAATGGGAGCATGAAAACTCACCTACGCGTAAACACATGAATGAGAAGCTATCTCATGGAAGCTATCCATTAAATTTCCACATAGAAAGGGCCCGAAGACCATGGGGTGCTACCCCATATAAGTGATGGCGAAACATCACAAAAGCGGGGTCTAGTCTCCCTTGTAGACAAAGAGACATCGCTCAATCGCTAGTCTAAATCACAAAAATGATCGTCATGATCATAAGGAAGTGTCAATCACACTAAGCTAGTAAATATATGAGTTTAGCTTCATGTCCCATAACCACTTGCTTAACTTAAATATTTACGAACAAGCTGTAAATCTTCACTAGGAAATTGTCACAAAAGGGTTCAATCGAACAAGTCCAAGAGCTAACCGACAAAGTGAACGCAAGCGTTTCATACCACTCGTATTACTAAGTCATTTAAGTCGATTTCTCATCCGAGTGAAGTAAAGGCATGTATATATTAGTCGATTGGAAATCGGTTTGAGAAAACGAACTTTTGATATTTAAAATAGTGTTGAAATCGATTTGATTGATATTTACTACTGGTATTGAAACCTTCATATCTTTAAAGCGACAAGTCACAAAATGATTGTTGAAACAAATTGAATCACATAAATTCACATTCGAAGACGTGAGAAAAATCCAAAGAAATCAATTCCCAAAACCATCAAAGTAGGAAGTTCTGTTGAATGTTTTTCAGATAAGATCCCCTACGGAGGAGGGTCCAGGGAGGTGGCAACCCCCTAGGTGGGGGTGCGGGGGCAGCGCCCCCGGCGGGGTGCGGGAAAGTGCCCCGACCAAAATGGTACGACCTAGTGAAGATAAGTTACCACGTGAAGCTAAACGACCTAAGGGGCCATGCGACCTAATGGATCATGCGACCTACGACCTAAGTGGAAGACAGGTCTAGCGACCTAAGGGATGTAATAGGTCTAACGACCTAACAGATGCAGGCCAAGCGACCTAAAAGAGGTTCGCGACCTAACGGTAACACGCGACCTACGACCTAACTGGGTCGAGCGACCTAACGAGAGGCGCGACCTAAAAGAGGCGCGACCTAAAAGAGGTGGTCCAGCGACCTAACGCTGTAAAGGACAGCGACCTAAGAAGGGCGAGCGACCTAAGAAACTCGCGACCTAAAGGCGACGCGACCTAAAAGGATAAGGACCTCGTGACCTAACGGTTTAAAGGGTACGCGACCTAAACCCTGAACGACCTAGGGGTTAGAAGCACTAAAACAGGTGCGAGTTAAATAGGCCGAGCGACTTAGGGTAGGCAGCGACCTAACGATTTAAAAGCCAACGACCTACGACCTAAGGGTCATACTACCTAAACCCCTGCCGACCTAGCGACCTAATGGACACACGACCTACGACCTAAGAGCCATACGACCTACGACCTAAGGGTCATACGACCTACGACCTAAAGGCCATACGACCTACGACCTAAGGCCAGGAACACGAATATGAAGGCCGTGACTTTTCCACGCGCGCGAGCTAATTATGTCGAGTGACCTAACGTGGGCAGAACGACCTAGCAGTAGAAATTTTCCAATAACGCTAAAAATTGAAGTTTTTCGCCAATCCAATCCAAACCAATTGCGAATATGCATGCTAAAGTAATAGGAATTCACTTCCAACAGTCCAAGATAGATATAGTCAAGAATGTGAGATAAAAATATCACTTTTTCACTAAAATGGATGAAGATGAAGCTTGAAAGCAAGGAGAAGCAATCCAAAGCTTGAATCCAATATCTTCTACTTGAATTCGGAGTTGAATGTTGGATTGGAAAATGAACTTGAACTTGGAATTTTAATTTCCCATTCTCTCCACCATTAAGCTTGAAGTGTTTGAAGAAGTGAGGAAGAAGAGGGTTGGCTGAACTAAAGAGGGGGTGCAGCCTAAACCAAAAGCCCAAAGCAAAAAGTGACAAAAATTTCACTATCTCCAAACATATCGATGTTTATACTTAAAAGATTGCAGACGACTTTCCGAACTCAATGGAAGTGGTCTCGAGTCCTAATTCGTCCGTATGCAAAAAGTAGTTTTTGCACCAAAATCCGATTAACGATAAAATATTTAAATATAAAATCGATAAATATGCGGGTTGTTACAGACTCCCCTCCTTAAAGAAATTGCATCCTCGCAATAAGTGAGATGGAAATAAAAAGTAACAACCATAAAAAGCATATAAACACAAAAGAAATTTGAAATAAGAAGTTTACCTCAAAGAGCATGAGAAAGTAATTTCGGATGTGTACGCTCGATGAATTCTCTAGTCTCCCAAGAGCAATCCTTAGGATTTGAGGACCATTGAACTTTAACAAGCGGAACATCTTTATTTCGAAGACGTTTGATCTCCGAAGCAATAATCCGAACAGGATGCTGCTCATAAGTTAAATTAGGTGAAACTTCAATCTCTTCCACAACACCGGGCTCGAGAATAGAATCGGAATCCCGAAGGCACTTCCGTAATTGAGAAACGTGAAACACGTCATGCATGGCAGAAAACTGAGCCGATAATGAAAGGCGATAAGCCATGGAACCAACACGTTCAGTGATAGGAAATGGCCCAATATATCGAGGCGCTAACTTTCCCGATCGACTGAATCGTACAACACCCTTCATAGGTGAAACACGAATAAATAGGAGATCACCAACAGAAAATTCTAATTTTCTTCTTCGGTTATCGGCATAGGATTTTTGTCTACTCTGGGCTTCTTTCATCCTATGTCGAATAAGTTCAATCTTTTCTATGGAATCTCGAATAAAATATGGTCCTAAAACCAGCTTCTCACCGGCCTCAAGCCAACAAGAAGGAGATCGGAATGGCCTTCCATAGAGTGCCTCGAAAGGAGCCATACCAATACTAGATTGGAAGTTGTTATTATAGGAAAATTCGACAAGTGAAATATGATCTTCCCAACTTCCACCAAAGTCAAGCACACAAGCACGAAGAAGATCTTCAAGTGTTTGATTTACACGTTCAGTTTGTCCATCGGACTGGGGGTGATAAGCGGTGCTAAAATTAAGCTTCGTTCCCAAAGCTTTTTGAAGACTCTTCCAGAATCCACTAGTAAACAATGGATCTCGATCACTAACAATGGAAGAAGGAACTCCATGTAGTTTAACAATTTCTCTAACAAAGAGTTTGGCCAGAAGAGGAACGGTTCGGTTCGACCGAACTGGAATAAAATGGGCAGATTTAGTAAGTCTATCAACAGTCACCCATAAGCTATTATGACCCAAACGAGAACGGGGAAGGCCATCAATAAAATCCATGGAAATTTGATCCCACTTCCATACTGGAATTTCCAATGGTTGCAACAACCCACCGGGCCTTTGATGTTCAGCCTTGATAAGTTGGCAAGTCATGCAACACTTAACAAAGTTAGCAACATCAGATTTCATTCCCTCCCAGTAATAAAGTCGCTTCATATCCGCGTACATTTTACTGCTACCGGGATGAATGGAATATTTGGATCGATGTGAATCTTCAAGAATATCTTTACGAAGATCACTAGTATTTGGTACGATAAGTCTACCAAATTTTCGAATGCCGCCACGAGAATCGATATCAAAGTCTTTCAAACCTTCAATATCGGTTTTATCCTTAAGATTTTGGCCAAGCAAAGCCAATTCAGGATCTAACTGTTGAGCTTCAAGAATGCGGTCTAATAGCAAGGGACGAGCCTCAAGACTGCATAAAACAAGAGATGAACATAAATCGGAAACGCGATCTCGAATTTCACAAGTGGATAAAAGTTCGAGATCGTTCCATTCAGATATCATCATGGAAACAACTGCTTGTTGCTTGCGACTGAGGGCGTCGACAACTCGATTCCCCTTTCCGGGAGTATAAAGAATGTCAAGATCATAAGAGGCAAGAAATTCGAGCCAACGCTGTTGATGCAAATTAAGTTCCTTTTGAGAAAATAAATATTTCAAAGACTTATGATCCGTATAGAGAATAAATTTCTCTCCCAAAAGATAATGTCGCCAATTACGAAGGGAGAAAACGATAGCCGCGAGTTCTAAATCATGTGTGGCATATCTAGTCTCAACCGGCTTCAATTGCCTTGAAGCGTAAGCAATAACGCGTTCTTTCTACATAAGAACGACACCCAAACCAACGCGACTAGCATCGGTGTAAACGACAAAATCTTGATTCCCTTCGGGAATAATAAGAACAGGAGCATCAGAAAGGAGTTCTTTTAATTTCTGAAAAGAAGTTTCACATTTGTCCGACCAAATGTATTTAACACCTTTCTTTGTTAAGCCAGTAAGAGGCACGACAATCTTAGAAAAGTCTTTTATAAAACGGCGGTAATAACCTGCCAATCCGAGAAAGCTACGGATTTCAGTCACGCTCTCTGGTCTCTTCCAATTCTGAATCGCTTCAATCTTTGAAGGATCCACTGATATTCCGGATTCGGAAATAATATGACCGAGAAACTTCACACTAGATTGCCAAACATGGCATTTAGAAAATTTTGCCTTTAATTGATTACTCCTAAGAGTTTCCAATACAATTCGAAGATGCTTTTCATGTTCCTCCTCGGTTTTAGAATACACAAGAATATCATCAATAAAGATGAGAACAAACCGATCGAGAAAATCTTTGAAAACTCTATTCATGAGGTCAATGAAATAAGCCGGAGCATTCGTTAAACCGAATGGCATAACTAGCCATTCATAAGATCCATAGCGTGTACGGAACAAAGTCAAAGGAATACTATCCTCTACAATACGAAGCTGATGGAAACCGATAGCCAAGTCCAATTGCGAAAAGACTCTAGCACCACTAAGCTGATCAAACAGATCATCAATCCGAGGTAAAGGATATTTATTCTTAATAGTAAGATCATTAAGCTTGCGGTAGTCGACGCAAAGCCTAAGTGTACCATCGGACTTGCTTACGAAAATAGCTGAAGCTCCCCAAGGCGAGGAACAAGAGAGAATAAGTTGCTTCGTCTCTAACTCGGATAATTGTTTGCGCATCTCTTCATTCTCCTTATTAGACAAGCGATAAGGAGGACGAGTAATAGGTTGAGCTCCAGGTATAAGATTAATTTTGAACTCAATTTCTCGCTTAGGTGGTAGTCCTAAAACGGGCACAAAGATGTCGGAAATTCATGAACGACGCGAATAAGAGAAATGACATCTTCCTCATCATCATTATCATAATCACGAGGATTTAAAGAATATAAAGATGCAACTAAAGCAAAATCCGAATCTTTAAGAACAATAGAAATCTGATTAACAGATTGCAGATGACGGAGATAAATAGTCCGCTCAGGACATAGGATATGAGCTTCATAACGAGTAAGCCAATCCATACCCAAAATCATTCCAAAGCCTAAGTAACGCATGACATGCAAATCGGCTAGGAAAGAAAAATCACACAAAATAATCTCGACGTCTTTACAAAGCAAACTAAGAGTTGCGGATCCACCAACCCGATTCGCAATTCTTAGAGAAGTCATTAAAGCAACAACACTTAAAGAAAAAGTGTCTACAAGTTCCTTTGATATAAAAGAATGGGATGCACCCGTATCAAAGAGAACTCTAATAGGTTGATCATGAAATAATATAATGCCATCAAGGACAGAATGAGACATACCTTGACCGCGAGATGTGTTGCCAGGGGCTTGAGCAACGTTTAACTTTCCCTCCTTCTCTTGAAGCCTAGGGCATTGGTGCATAAAATGATCTGGACTTTTACAATAGCGACAAGAGCGGGGCTTTGAACACTTGTTCGAAAAATGACCCTTAGCACCACAGTTGAAGCATTTCTTATCATCAGAGGAAAAAGTCTTTGCAGCAGAAGTTGCTTGCTTTCCCTTTTTGTTGGGATAGGGACCTTTGAACTTGTTAGGCCTTTTCTTGTCGTTAAAGTTTGGTTTAGTAGCCACCACTTCAACATCACTGTCCTTATCTGCCTCTTCAAGGCGAAGAGCGATATCAATGAGTTTGTCGAAAGAAACTTCTAATTTTAGAAGTAATGGCTTCTTGAGATTCTTGTTTAAGCCATAGACGAACCTCTAGTTCTTCTTCAATGGGGTGTTGATGTATTCAACCCCGTATTTGGACAGTGACTCGAAGGATGCGACATAATCTGTCACAGAGGATGTACCTTGAGCAAGGTCTATGAAATGACAAGCCAATGTCACTTTCTCTGCTTCTGGTACGAATTTCAATTCGAAGCATTCTCGGAATTGCTCCCAGGTGAGATCGGCTTCATTAATTTCAGAAATAAGAAGTTCGTACCAATCCAATGCTCTCTCTTGGAGCATGCTGGAGGCCACCTGAACACGGTGAAGATCGAACAAGATTCATGCGAGAAAAGATTCTATCGCATGTTCTTAACCAAGCCTGGACCTCGATAATAGTTTCGGAACCTTTGAATGGTTTCCCACCCAAGTTGGTATAATCGTTGCACAAACGTGCAAATCCAGACTTTGGATGAGTAGGTTCCTGATTAGGACCAGCTGCTTGAGCATTCTTCACTAAATCGAGAAGCTGTTGAGCGGTCATGAAAACTCCATCCTGGGGAGTAACAGTAGATGGTCCAGCTCTGGGACGGCCTGGTCTAGACATTCTCCTCTTTAAGAAAGAGAGAAGAAGAAAAAGGTTATTCACCAAATGAATATTAAGCAATTCTTGATAGACGAAACAAGGAATCATATAGAAAACAGGATGAATTGGTTCAAAGACTCGAACTAAATCCTGAAATACAACTCCTAAGGTGGACTTAGGACGATGATACTTGTTAAGTTATTCTACATTATTCCGAAGTTTGGCTCTGATACCAAGCTGTGACGCCCCACCTCTATACCCACGCTAACCAAGAACACTACGATGTAGTGCTGTCAATTAGCATGGAGAATAAGGCTGTGGAGGAGCGACCATCCTTGTAACTTCTTTGTGCAAGCACCGATATGTCAGATAGAATAGAATGCATATCTTTTAAGGAGGAAATCCGATATACCAATAAAAACACAAAGCTATCACACGGTGGCTATATATAATCTTCGGAAACAAACATAGAAATAATCATAACATAAATCAGTCACAGACATCCATATCACAAAGGCGGAAGAAGATATGAATAAATACATAACACATGAAAGTGTACATCAGAGTAGTGGTCAGAGAGATCCACGATAATACAAAAGAATAGCATCCCGTGATATACAAAAGAATAAGTACACTACATAGAGTCTATATCTCAAATGTGTACATCCAAAAACTACTAATCTATGTAGTAAGCCAAAAGTCAGAATAATCCTGAAGAGAAGTCAAGCAGAAGCACCTGTAACATCTCGGTCTGACCCGAGTATTATTTATAAGAAAATAATAAACGGATCAGTCTAGCTATAAATATCAGATGATAAAGTATAGGATAAATAATATGGCATGAACATGTATCAACCATAACGGCATACTACTATAAGTATGTAAATGATAATCAACAAAAGATTAATCAATATCACAAGAATCTTCTCAAAGATAAAATAGGGTATCATACCCTAAACTTGTATTCATAACAAGTCAATAACACATAAATTCACCAATGCACAAAAACTGATATCATATCAATGAAAATCATGAAAATTGGTGAAGCACAAGATTCCAGAAATCATCACCAGAAATCCAGAAAACACATAAAAGGAGGAGGCCTAACACATGAATGGGAGCATGAAAACTCACCTACGCGTAAACACATGAATGAGAAGCTATCTCATGGAAGCTATCCATTAAATTTCCACACAGAAAGGGCCCGAAGACCATGGGGTGCTACCCCTTATAAGTGATGGCGAAACATCACAAAAGCGGGGTCTAGTCTCCCTCGCAAACAAAGAGACATCGCTCAATCGCTAGTCTAAATCACAAAAATGATCGTCATGATCATAAGGAAGTGTCAATCACACCAAGCTAGTAAATATATGAGTTTAGCTTCATGTCTCATAACCACTTGCTTAACTTAAATATTTACGAACAAGCTGTAAATCTTCACTAGGAAATTGTCACAAAAGGGTTCAATCGAACAAGTCCAAGAGCTAACCGACAAAGTGAACGCAAGCGTTTCATACCACTCGTTTTACTAAGTCGTTTAAGTCGATTTCTCATCCGAGTGAAGTAAAGGCTTGTATATATTAGTAGATTGGAAATTGGTTTGAGAAAACAAACTTTTGATATTTAAAATAGTGTTGAAATCGATTTGATGAAAGAGTTTTGATATTTACTACTAGTATTGAAACCTTCATATCTTTAAAGTGACAAGTCACAAAATGATTGTTGAAACAAATCGAATCACATAAATTCACATTCGAAGACGTGAGAAAAATCCAAAGAAATCAATTCCCAAAACCATCAAAGTAGGAAGTTCTGTTGAATGTTTTTCATATAAGATCCCCTACGGAGGGGGGTCCAGGGTGGTGGCAACCCCCTAGGTGGGGGTGCGGGGCAGCGCCCCGACCAAAACGGTACGACCTAGTGAAGACAAGTGACCACGTGAAGCCAAACGACCTAAGGGGCCATGTGACCTAATGGATCATGCGACCTACGACCTAAGTGGAAGACAGGTCTAGAGACCTAAGGGATGTAATAGGTCTAACGACCTAACAGATGCAGGCCAAGCGACCTAAAAGAGGTTCGCGACCTAACGGTAACACGCGACCTACGACCTAACTGGGTCGAGCGACCTAACGAGAGGCGCGACCTCAAAGAGGCGCGACCTAAAAGAGGTGGTCCAGCGACCTAACGCTGTAAAGGCCAGCGACCTAAGAAGGGCCAGCGACCTAAGAAACTCGCGACCTAAAGGCGACGCGACCTAAAAGGATAAGGACCTCGCGACCTAACGGTTTAAAGGGTACGCGACCTAAACCCTGAAAGACCTAGGGGTTAGAAGCACTAAAACAGGTGCGAGTTAAATAGGCCGAGCGACTTAGGGTAGGCAGCGACCTAACGATTTAAAAGCCAACGACCTACGACCTAAGGGTCATACGACCTAAACCCCTGCCGACCTAGCGACCTAAAGGCCACACGACCTACGACCTAAGAGCCATACGACCTACAACCTAAGGGTCATACGACCTACGACCTAAAGGCCATACGACCTATGACCTAAGGCCAGGAACGCGAATATGAAGGCCATGACTTTTCCACGCGCGCGAGCTAATGATGCCGAGCGACCTAACGTGGACAGAACGACCTGGCAGCAGAAATTTTCCAATAACGCTAAAAATTGAAGTTTTTCGCCAATCCAATCCAAACCAATTGCAAATATGCATGCTAAAGTAATAGGAATTCACTTCCAACAGTCCAAGATAGATATAGTCAAGAATGTGAGATAAAAATCTCACTTTTTCACTAAAATGGATGAAGATGAAGCTTGAAAGCAAAGAGAAGCAATCCAAAGCTTGAATCCAATATCTTCTACTTGAATCCGGAGTTGAATGTTGGATTGGCAAATGAACTTGAACTTGGAATTTTAATTTTCCATTCTCTCCACCATTTTTGATAAAGCTTGAAGTGTTTGAAGAAGTGAGGAAGAAGAGGGTTGGCTAAACTAAAGAGGGGGTGCAGCCCAAACCAAAATCCCAAAGCAAAAAGTGACGATAATTTCACTATCTCCAAACATATCGATGTTTATACTTAAAAGATTGTAAACGACGTTCCGAACTCAATGGAAGTGGTCTCGAGTCCTAATTCATCCGTATGCAAAAAGTAGCTTTTTGGACCAAAATCCGATTATCGATAAAATATTTAAATATAAAATCGATAAATATGCGGGTTGTTACAATTTAATACCTTATTTAAGCAGGTTCCCGTCATTTAATACCTATCCCAAAGGAAGCTCCTCACTGGTAATTATCTCGCTGACATTATATGGAATCATTTTAGTTACATAATACTTCATATTAAAGCCGACCTTTTTCAAGATATCCACTACCATGCCTAACCCTTAACCTTAACTCTGACCATTTACTACTTCCTACATAGGGAAGAGGCGGGCCCTTACATAACCAGATTAGATGGGCAAATATACCCTACATAATTTGCGACTAGTGTAACACCCTAAATTTTTATCAACATTATTCAGGAGATTTAATTAGGATAAATTAAATAGAATAATGTAGATAAGGAGATTGAGGTTGATTAATAAACTAAGTGGCCGTGCTTATGTAAATCAAATGAACTTATAAATGGTTAAGTGTTAGCTCAAATAAATATAAGGGCATTAGGGTAATTGCCGCCCACATTCTCCACCCTTATACCATTTTCTTTAGGCCATACATGTTCATTATATTACAAGTAAAATTTTAACCGTAAGAAAGAAAAGAGTCGTCCATTAAGAAGATAGCAAAGAAGAGAAAATCAATCTAAAGCTTAGGATCAAGCTAGAAGAAATCAATCTCAATCAATCATCAATTTCCTTATCCAATCTAAGGTGAATAATAATCACTACATCTCTATTTTGGTTTTGTAATCATACGATTTCAAATTTAAGGGGAAAACTGTTTTTATGATATACTGAGTGATGATATGCTTTAATTATGATTTATATGGTTTAAACAAGGTTGTTTAAAGGAGATATAAACGGTTTTAGGGTAAAATCGAGATAAAATGATTTGTAAATGCCATGGAAAAATTATATATTATGGAAAGCATAATTTTGGAGTTGAGTTTCAATTTTTACAATTTTCCAAGCTGTGGATAATAAGTTATGAATTTTTGAAGGAAAATATGATTATTTGGGTTTATAAATTTATTTTGGAAAATATATTGAGAATTTGGGTCTGAAATTTTGATATGTTAGATAACATGATTAAAGTGAATTTATGGAATTCTTGGGAATTTTTACTAAGTGATTTAATATGGAAATTAAATTATTTTGAAAGGAGGACCTAAATGATTTAATTGTTTTATTAATAGGAAGGGATTTATTGTTAAAATTTATAATGGTTTTAGACCTGAGAAAATGCGACAAATTTTTTCCGAATTATTTAAAAGTTTACGAAAGCCAATCAAATGTTTACAAGTAGGCAAGTTTGTTACAAAAAGTTTACTTTATTTGGTAAAAATAGCCTTTTTTGCTCAGAAAAAGAGGTTCCACCTTCTTTAGAAGGTCCCTTCGACCAAGACCTTTCACCTCTTACCTAGTCGAAATCTTCTAGGTCGAAACCAGTAACCTAATGCACTTGATATCATTCAGGTGGTATGTAGTGAATTGGACCAAGGCGGAAGGTAGGGTGTCGGAAGGTTTCTTTCAAAGGAGTTGGTTCCTTATTTTATTTTTGTTTGAAAAGAAAAGCACTTGCATGTTTTAAAGGGGTTTCGGCATAATTGAAACCTATGGTTTCGAAAGGGTATTTCAAAGAGGCTTTCGAAAGAGAGCCGCCGCCTTGTTTTAAAGAAGTAGCTTCCGAAGGAGTTACTTAGATTTTGTTTAAAGCTTTCGGAAGGGGTAGCTTCGACTAAGTCGAAACCCTTCTGTGAATTGGTGACCTTCCGATGGCATTGAAGGCATCAATGTTGTCGAAAGGTTCAGTTGTTTTATAAATACAAGCCACTTCCTAATGCTTTCGAAAGGGGTTAGGGATTTCGAAGGCAATGGTTTCAGAAGGTATTTCGAAGCTAACCTTCAATTGTTTTACCCAAATGTTTTAATGCTTTCAAAAGGATGCTTTTGACACCATCAACCTTCCCCAATACTTTTTGAATTAAAGAATGGTGTCGAAAGAGATGCTTTCGCTTATGTTCACTTTGACCCAAATATAATGTTTAAGTATAAACCCAATGCTTTCAAAAGAGGGCCTTTCAATGGTTTCGAAGAAGTGCTTTCAAATGGGTTCAAACCTATACTTTTATGCTTAGGTGATAGTACTTTAACATAGTCGAAATGTTTCGAAAGGGTTGTTTTAAAAGTATTCGAAAGGCAGGAGCCTGATGTTTTAAAGTTAGCTTTTAATGCTTTCGAAGGAGATTATACTATGAGGACGAAAATAATATTTCGAAGGAGTCGAAAGGTTTTAAGACCCAAACTCTAATATTTAAAAGAGAAACCCATGGCTTAAATAAAGGAGTTTTAAAACGACTTTAAGTATGTGAATTTGAAGAAGTATTGCCTAGGTAAAAATATAAGTTAAAGGGATTAACTATGTTTTATCTGAAATGTATTTCAAGGACTTTAAACCCACAGGAGTGGTATTGTTAAATTGTTATGTTTGCTTCTTCAAATATGAATATATTCACATGCAAACACATAACTGTATTTTGTTGATAAAGAGGGGTAGAAGAACCAGTTAGGTTAACCCAGTAGTGAATATAAATTGATTAAACTCCTAAATGAGTAGAATTGCATACAGGGAGTCGAGGAGACCAAAAATATATATAGGATGATTAAACTTTGAGGTTGTCCAAGAGATAGGTTCATAGTAAACCCATGAAACTATGATAAGGTAGTTGTTGGAGGTAAACAACAGGTTCATAGTAAACCCATGAAAACTATGTATTAAGGACAGTTGGCAGGGCTAATTGGTTTGTAGTGAACCCATGAAAACTATATCCGGATTAAGAATTGACATCAGTCAGTAGGTTCCTAGTCAACTAGTGAAAACTATTAAAGGTTTAATTTATTATTTAAGTTTTAATTTAAGTTTTAATTAATTAATTAATTGAGATTAATTAATAGTTAATTATCAATAAAGGTTTTAAATTATTATTTAATAATTAATAAAGGATTAGTTAAGGATTTAATTTATTAATAAATTATTTATTAAAGGTTTAATTATTTATTAATTTATAGTTAAATTAAGTTCAAATTTAATTAAGATTAATCATGATTTAATAAAGGGTTTAACTTGTAATTAATCATTTTAAAATGGAGTTTTAAGTTTTTAATTCTTGTTTTCCAAGAATTAAATTATTTTAAAGGTACTTCTTTTTCAAAGATGGTTTTGAATATAAGGATTCAAGTGTCGATACCATTAAGGAACCATATAACTATAAATTAGTTATGATGTAAATTGTTTGATTATGTGGGCATGTGATAATCGAGTAAATCCCCGTTCTGCTATAATGTAATTGTTGTTTGTGTGGACATGTGTTAGCAGAATAAATCCCCGTTCTTCTATAATGTAATTGTTGTTTGTATGGACATGCGTTTAGCAAAATAAATTCCCATTCTGCTATAAATTGATTGAATTGTTTTGGACATCTATTTAGCAGGACAAATCACCATTCTGCTATTATGTTATTTGGACATGTATATGCTAGTTGAGTTGTGTTGACATGTTATTCCCTGATTTGGATATGAATTGCATTTACAGATATGTTGACTTATGTAAATAAATGGTTAAGTGACTTGAAAGTGAAATTGATGTTAAATGGTAACTTAAATTACTACCATTGGGATTGCTAAGCCCCTTTTTGAAATTATAAAGTATGGTTTTGAATTAACTTCAATTCTTTAATCAATTTGGGGTTTAAGGTTTATAAATGATTTTTTGAATTATATTATTATTTTATAAAGGTATCTATAAATAATAACTTGTGTATAAAAATGGGTTTTACAAAGTTAAAAAGGTTTATTTAAAGTGATTTAAAAGGATGAGTTGCAAAAGATATTTTGTAAAGGATTTTTCTTAAAGAAGATTTATCAAAGGAGTTTTAAATGGGGAAATGTTTTATAAATGATTTATAGGTTTGTAAAGAGGTTTTTTAAATTGACTTGTAGACTTATAAAAGTGTTTTATAAATTGATTTTGGAAATTTATAAAGGTATTTAAACATGAAGTGAGCTTTTAAAAGGGAACTTTTTATAAAGGATAATTGGATTGGTTTATAGTAATCAATGTTTTCAAAAGGAATTTGAAAAGAGAGAATTTTTCAAATGTTTTGATAATATACTTATACCGCTAATATAAGTATAGATATTTATCCAAGTATAAAGGGGAAGTAAGGGTTTTGGGAAATAGTGTTGTGTAAAGATCTTTCGATCAAGTTTTATAAAATGATTTTATTAATAAAAAACTAATTAATAGAGGTTTAGTGGATCTCATTAGGAATTTAATCAATGTTTGAAAGTTTGTTTGTTTGATAGCTAAATAACCGACTATCAAAAATCTGCACCAAAACGTTACTTTAGAAATATCTAGGGGAAACCCGTGAGTTATATGGCACAGTCATCCCCAATGATGCTGTACTATGCATATAAATCTTGTTTCATTCTTCTAGGGTAAATTATAAGTTAATCCATCCACAAACGGTTAGGAGGTGAACTCTGCTCTTATCTTTTATCTGTTTATTTTCTAAAGAACTGGGGTTGAGTTTACCAGAAATTATCGAAATTGTTTCGAAGAGACCGAAATCGGATATGTTATCCAAAAACCACTTCGGTCCAACTCAAGTGTTTTGAGATGAAGACATCTTAGAGAGTATGGAATTGAAGACGGATCCATTGAAGTGCAAGGTTTGCTTACTACTAATCCTGAAGGTGATTCCAAAATGGATGTACTAAAAGTAGTGCCTCCGGTTTGTCGTTATCCTGGACAACTTGTACGGATGAATCTTGGCGCTGCATTACTGCTTAGAGGGCAATGTTAGCATTTCAAATGGGATTGCTATTAAAAAGGTAAGCATAGCCTCAAGCCTCATCAACTGGGAATGGCTAAAACATGGGAGATGCAGTAGGGCTAAGTGGGTCGCTCCCATTAGGGTGTGTCATCACCTTTCTAGATACATCTACATATTTATGGATTTGTTGTGATGAGATCTCAATAAAAAGGTTTGTAAAGCAACCGGGGCGATGGCATATTCGGTACTATCCAGCAAGGGGTAGGCCGATCTTCTGTTGGCAAAGGATCCCGACGAGGTCCTCGGTACATTTTCTAGGCCTTTTACTATGATAGATGGTACCCCGGTGCCTTATTATAGTATGAAATCCATTTTTCAATAAGTGCCATACATTTTTAGTTGTGCCCAAATATGTTGGAATGTGAGATGTAATCATTTCAGCTATTTTATATATTTACTTTGAACCTTTAGACATTATCATAATATTATTGGATTTTATATAAAAGTGTTTTGGCTAACGTAAGGTAAAAACTCATTCATGTTTATGTGCAGCATAGTCTTACGAGATACGTTTGATTTTAAAAGTTTTTTAAACATAATAATTCAGTTGTTTTAGTTTACTCACACCAGACCCATGTCTGACTCGGAATTATATTTTCTTTCCCTAAAACTCTTGGATGCTCAAATTTGTATGGGCAGCCAAGTAGTTCAGGTTTCCCATGGATGCATTTTGGAGGAGGTTGGAGCATGGGCTTCATCGATAGTTATTATCGTATTTCTGCTATATTATATTTTGTTGTATCGGTTAGGTAGGGACATGCTGTTATAACTGTCTTAGGGTAGAATTTGTATTAGTATGACTCTAATGTATCATTTGGAAATGACTTTTTAAAGAATTATGTTAGTTAATATATATGTTATTCCATTGCGTTGTGAGATTCTGTGATTGTTTAGTTTCTTCTTATCTTCTATCTTCTTTCTTTCCCTTAACAATCAGTTTTTCAGGCAATTGAATGCTCGACACGCAATACAGTGGACGTATTAGTGTCGACTTTCGAGGGTCGAAAAACCCAATTCGTTACATTACTCTTTTAGCTAGTCAATCTGGATCCACTCGATCGTTGGTAGTAGGCTTCTAGGCATCGCAACTCTTAGTGGATCCAGCTGATTTCCTTACTACCACTTTGGTTATCTAGAACATGGGCACCATTGCACAAACTCATGGGTTGCCTAGGGAAGACATGCTTCTCCCTGCTTCTACCTGGTGGGCACATGACTCCCTGGAGGGTTCTATGGTGTACAGTAGATATTTCCTCCTTCCTTGCATGCATGAGTCATTGGAGTTCTAGTTTATCTCAAGATCTCCCCATTTCCGGCTTCATCCAAATGGATATGTGATTCTTGCTAGTTTATACATCATTTTCGTGAGGGTGTTCAATTCCCCTCCCACCAAGAGGCAACTTCGCTTATGTGGTCAAGAGTAAAGCAGAATCGTCATTGTTCTTTTACTTTTAAGCTTGCAACAAGTTTAAGCATAAAGAAGATCTGTATTCCAAGCATGGCATGTTCAAACATGTGTACTATTTCATTTGGGATTAGTCACCTTGCTTCCACAAGTGGCATTCAGAATGCAAGTATTCCTTTCCTCTATGCTCATAGCTTATTATTATGTTCCTTGTGCTAATTCCTGATTTCTATTTAGGCATTTTAAGGCAGCTACCAGGGATGATGAAACAAAGATGATGGATAAATAAAGGCTGAACCCTCAGGAGGAGAGGGATGCTTTCATGCTTATAAACAACGAGTTTCTTGGGCATTTTGGACTAATTAGCCCTAGTAGATCGATTGGTTAGGCGAGGGCTCTACATATTGAGCGACCATAATAGAAAAGGAATGCTGTTGGTCCTAAAGAGGGAGAGTCTAAATAGGTTCTAAGTTCATAGGACCAACTACTGATCATCGCTTTGGCAAGCTATTGCCTCACCAACTAGCTAATCAGGCGTGAGCCCCTCATCGGGCGGATTCCTCTTTTTGCTCCTCAACCTACGGCATATAAACTGTTTCCAGTTGTTGTTCCACTCCTAAAGGTAGGTTCTTACACGTTACTCACCCATCCGCCACTGGAAACACCACTTCTCGTCCAACTTAGGACATACCTTTTGAGAAAGTGCTCATAAAGGAGTCGGGGGAAGACAATAATTTATAGTTTGGTATCATTGGCGCCTTTCAAGACATTTTTCATTCTGAAGCTGTTAGTACTGTCCATTGCACGACCGATAATCAAACTATCTTCGCACCATTGATATGTCAATTAGGGCTGAAGAAAGCATTGATGCTTTCCCGACTCCTGACGAACGAAAAGGGCCTTCGACACCCGTATGGGGTAATGTGGAAGAGTTTGGTGGTTTGTTGCTTCTTTTATGCATATAAATAACACTACTCTACATATATGTCGATGCATTACATTATAGGCATCCTTGCACTCTAAGTTGTTCATATGTTCAACTTTTTCCCTTGTAAACTCCATTGACTCTAAAATACATGTTGGTCAGCTTCAATCCTAGATGAACCCAAAGGTTGGGTAGAAACGAAGCGTTGAAAGTATTTCTTTCCCTAATCCCAGTCTCAACATTGGGCATTCTTCTACCATCCTTAAGAGCAGGGAAGCTATTTCATTCGTCTTTTGGGGAGCCCACTCTTACAACTGGTAAGCTTCCTATCCATCCTAGATCTCCGTCTAGAGGCTCAAGGTCACGAAGTCTAGATCTCCCCTCATAGGGCACCAAAAGTATCCCCTCGCTCTCATTTAGATTCAAAGACAGCGAGGCATTAGGAGATAGTACATTATGATCTTCGTTCTTCTACCACCTCCGTATTGCATTCTTCTACAATGACGGCTTTAAGTTCCAACGTCGTGGCCTCTCTGACTCCTATCGTGATTGATCCTAATGATCCACGATTTGATGAGTTTTCATAGCCCTACTCTCTTAAGAAACACAAGATTACTTGGAGAACCCTGTGCCCGATAGTATTTCGATCTCTTGATTATCGTCCCAAAGATGGTCACTGATTTGCAGGTTCTATCTGAATATCATGCCAAGTTAGTCAAGGCCTGTGAAGACGTTTGTTATAAGCGAGCAAGGGGAATCGCCTCATCTTTGTCCTTCATAAGTAGGTACATGATCAAGATGTGCAAATACAAAAGCATGATCAAGAGGAGGTGCTAAGAAAATTTCATGCCGTCGAATTGGAGAGGACGAGGAATAAGCACCATGCCTACCTTGTAAAGTACAAGTAGAATTTTTCAAGTGAAGCAAGAAAAATTAATAAGTTGATGGGGGAAGCATCCTCTCAACTTAAGGAGAGAGGGGGAGGCTTAGTCCATCGATTGGATGTTTTGGTTAAGGATAAAGAAAGCTTGACTATGTGGGTGGCCGAGTTGAAGAAGGACGAAGCCTGTCTAAAGGCATAGCTAGCATCTTTCGCTTCCAAAAAGGCATCTCTTGCCGAATAGCTTGGATGGGCTAAGCTGGATGAAGAATTAGTTGGCTTAGGCTGAAGAGTATTCCTGTTCTGGCCAAAGAAGTTGACAAACTTAGAAAGGGTTAGATTCTATGGGCGAATCGATGAAGCATACTATAATATGTACACTAAAGGTTACCTCCGATTATTTGTAAGACTACGACATGGTTATTGCTTCGACCTACAGGTGCCTTGCGAGGAATCCCTTTAAACTGAAGGAAATTAAGGCTTGCTTTTCGGAGGAAGAGATGGAGATAATATGAGTAGATATGTTTTCTTAACCAATAACGTTGAAGAAGAAAAGCGAAAGAAAGCAAAAGAGGCATCAGCCCTTGCAGATGTTCCCCTACGTCCTCTTTCGATCAACTTTTGTTGAAGCCTGTTCCCTCTGTATCTCTATCCATGCCACTTTCTCTTAAACACCAGGGGTCCATTCCACAAGGAGGAGGAAGTTCTAAAGAAATAACTTCCACTACATCAGCTGATACCAAACATGGTATGTACATAACTCTATTCTTATATTGCACTCATCATATTCGCTCAACTTTAACCAAGTATGATACTAATTTTCTTACTCATTTTCCTATATATAAGACTATGCTAGTGGATCCCATTAGAGTGGTTGTTGCTCCCTTAGCTTGGCTTCTCTTCCCTTGTCCTAAAAGTTCTATGCCAATTCATGAGTCCTTCAGGAAGATTGAGACACATTACGGGAGACAGTAACGAAAGCTCATGGGTATGTAAACCTAGATGATGTTTAGGAGTAAACTAATCCCTTGAAGGCTAGGCTAGAGCTTAGCCTTCGGCCATTATTGGAGTAAAGATTGAGAAGGCCGAGGAAATGGGGTTGTTCCCAATGGGAAAACAAAAGGAAAGCTCATCCATACTCAGTGAATCCAATAACGCTCTGATTGACCTGTAGACATTGGGTGGCATAATTCACGATGGGTATAAGGAACCGAAAGCATTCAAGGATCCCAAGGCAGCTGCCTTGTAAAGACCCGGCCTTCGTAATACCCAAAATTCAGCGCTTTACAACATCGCCTGACCTTCGGATACCACAAAAGATAAATCGTTGGGCTAAAATTAGAACAAAACACTAAACCAAGGCATCGATAAGATCTCCTAATGAAATGCATGCTTCCCTTAAATGCCTTCGGTATATGACTCCATATAATCAAGATACGTTGCTCGAATATCGTTTATTATTTTAAAATAATGGTATCAGTAATCAATCTATATCAACAACCAATTTATTAACACAAAAACCAAAAGAAACAATTTAACTATCATCCAAAGAAAACAAGCAATCAATCATTCATCAAGCAATTTATATAACTATAAACCATTCTTATTTTGAATCTAAAGTCCATGTAGTCGCATATCCCTCTAAGTTAAGTCCATTAACATCTTTGAATATACACGACTACCTTAAACTCATTTTCAGCTTCTGGATTTCATTTCAAAATTACCGAATTTGAAATCAATTACTACATTATCTCCTTTTAGAAAATTTTCCTATTTTAATAAGAATCATATTATTTCTTATAAAATAACATATAATATTTTCAAAACCTCTATAATGTAAAATATACTCTTTATTCATCTTTGCTAGTTTATATCGTCATTTGTACTATAAGTACTCTAACAAGCATTAACTATTATATACAAGTGACCCATATAAAACACTTTGGTCAAAACCACCTTTTTATTTTAAAACACCTTTTTTTAAAATAATCGTCTCCATATTCACATTCTTATAGAAAATTGTATTTAAACAAAACTTATGTCGTACCATTTGAAATAACTTTGAAGTTTTGTTTACATACAATGTACATTTTACATTATTTCATACAATTTTGAAGTAAACTAACTTACTTCCAATGTTTTGTTTTCATTCATTGTACAAGCCCATAAATGCCTCTTATATCATTTCATAACTCTAACAAGCTATAAAGGAGCTTACTAATATTCTAGATTCACATAAACTAGTGTGTGAAAGTAAGTTCCTACTCACCTAAGCAAGCTAATGCAGCCAATTCGAATTGAAATCCAAATCCCCAGCTCCCTTGAATTTAGGCATTTCCATAATTCATCATTGTTGGCCTCCAAACTCTCAGTGAAGGTGCTCCTTTGCCTAACTAGAATTTTGGTGATTTTTCCTGAATTTATAGAATTCTGTTTAAGACCAAAAGTGGAACTTTTATTGTTTAGTCTATGGAGGAGTGGGTTTTGAGAAGAGGAGCGAAAATGAACGTGAATGGGAAATGAGAGAAAATGAATTAGCATGCCCAAAGTAGGTTAAGTATTTAACCATGTTTCATTTAACCCTAAATCCTACTTTTACCCCAAATGGCCACTTTGCCCTAAACATTTCTTAAAACATATCGGTGCCTTATATCATAATATATGTTTAGACGTACTCCGGAGGCAATGGAATGTGTCCCAGAGTCTAATTCAATTGTCTATAAAATCTTCATTTTAAAATCGATGTTTTAAATATTTAAACTATCATTTAAATATTTTCATTAAAAACACGGGGTGTTACATTCTCTCCCCCTTAAAAAGATTTTGCTCTCGAAATCTCCAAGAGTGGTATAACCCGCCCGTCCTCAAAACATCCGTAGTCCTACCAAGCAATCATGGCAAACAAAATCACATATAGCAATCGTAAGCACACACATCCATAGCACCATGTATACTAGAACAACACATCAACCATTCATGCAATTCAAACATGTCAATAACTTCCAGTTTTCTTTTAATATAATTTGCAATTCCAAAATGAATGGAAACATTAGCAACTTTAACATGAATGCAAATGATAACACGATATCAATCTACATGCAAATTCTAGTGTGAACATGGTGGCATGCACTAGCATGTGCATACCTCCATGAAATCTCCACAGAAGTAAACTTTCAAAGTCGCATGAGATTTAAAAAAATTTCATGCAACTTTAAATTATGCCAACTTCCTATGCTATCATGAAATCAATAAATAAAAATAGCAATAACAAATCAATGAATCCAAACAACAATAACAATGCATCGTGGAAATAAACAACCAATTGTCATGGTAACAATTTTAATGCAACAAGCAATCAAAATTAATATTCATGGCCTAATTGGGTTCAAACTCTCCTCGATCGTAGAACAGTAACAAGATAATTTAATGAGTGCAACTCAATACCCGTCGGCATTGGTTATCACTTAAAAAATTATTCAAGTCACTACAAACAATCGGGTAGCTTCTTTTCCCCAAACTGCCCTAAGCCAACAAGCTTATATGATTTGCATGGTTCATCTATTATAGTATCCGTTTTGGTCCATCCTTTGGCCACACAGATTTCCTTCCCAAGATAGGATCAACCACCGACTTCTTTAGTGTGGGCTTTGATTCGGTTCCTTGATTAGATCACTCTGTCTCTCTTGCGTGGCTATAGTCCATGCATGGAAAACCCCAAGGACCATCTCAAGAATCCATCTCGAACACTCATCGTCGAGAATTGAGTACTAAAGCCTAAGTTAGATCGGTGTAAGTCACTTGGAAACTCTGTGTCTAAAAAAAAATCTAGACTCAAAAATGACGTACTAATAGGTGAATCCCTAATACATACGCCTATTGCTATTTGGGTTTTATCCCAAATTTCTATGATTTGGTAATTCAATACCGGACTATTATAAACACAAGTGACTCCATTCAAATTCACGTGCTCATGCACCAAACTCGAACAATAGCACTTCTCTATATATGAAAGTCCATATGTTATCGACATCATATTTCAAAATCCATAATAGCTTTTCATACTTTTCTAATCACACAATTTACCAAGTATGAATTTTCATATTTTAAACCAAAATAAGCTAATTTTTTTATATTATTTTTATAAAATCTTAAACCATTTTCTAAAAATACAATTCTAGCTTATAAATCGATTCACCTCTTTAAAATACTTCATTTGCTTCTTTCAAATCAAGTATTCATCCATTTAATATTTTATAAAATCCTATATCTATTTTATAAAATCTTATATCTGTTTTTTAAAATCTATTCTTCATTTATAAAATCTTCAAACCATTTTAAAAGCACTAATTAAGGTTCATTGGGCCTCTAACCACTTCAACAAGGAGTATAAAGCTCCCTAAATCTTTAATTAATTTATTATCCTTTTGCAAATCAATTCAAATGGATTAGTTAATATTTTCTAATGGGTGTACATCATTATACTTTATCATTAATCCTAAATCAAACCATAGCATTACAAATGATCACCCAATTAGCCCAAATCATTTCCAGGGATTCTAACTATTTTCAAAACATAGTTGTTAGGGTCTTAAACAACTAATGGGTTAATGTTAATTGTGTTTGCAACATAAACACAAACCCAACTAACCCAACAATCTTAAATTCTATATATATAAATTTCGATCAAACCTATATATATATATGCATATAACATGAAGTAATAGTGAGTCCTGTTAGTTCCTAAGATGATGGTTTTGATGACAACAACCTTAGGACTTGTTCTAAAATATAAATACTAATATTCTTGTCTACATATATATGTATATACAGGATATATATGCAGGTACTGAGAATGAAGACTGTAAAGTATAAAGATTTAAGACTGAGTATAAAGACTCAAAACTGAGTATAGAGATTCAAGACCGACGAATTCAAGATTGAAGAAATCAAGACCGAAGACTCATGAGTATCAAGATTATTAAGAGTTCAAGATATCAAGAGTTCAAGATATCAAGATAAGTAATAGAGTCTAGATTTATGTTAAAACACTTCAAAATAGCGCTAAAATCTTTATTTGGATTTTAATTATGAAATGGAATCCACCTTCTTGCTTTAATAGTGGGATGGAACCCACGACCTCTTTAGTGGGATGGAATCCACAACCTTCTCTAGTGGAATGGAACCCACGAAATTTTCAAAATGATTTATTTTTTCAAAACTATCTTTTTAAAGTCATCTCTATCAATTTAAATATTTTAGCCTTAATTCAAAAACTATTTTTAATCGTATTAATTTCAAAATCATCTCTTGTTTTTTTAAACTATCTCTTAATTTTAATATTTTAGCTTTAATATATTTTAAAGAAATCTATACTTAGTTTTTAATATTACTTTTATATTATAGATTATATATTTTAAGATTACTTTCTAAAACTCTTTTATAAGTTTAAACTATATTCAAAATGGTTTACAAAGTTTAGAAATTGTTTTGACAAGTTTTAGAATAGAAATCATTTTAATGCAAAATCTATTTTCAAAAATAACACCGGCATGTCGACATCCCTCCCCCCATGTCGACATGGTAGCCATAGAATTCAAATTTCAAATTTTCAAAAGAAGTGTTTATTCGTCATAACCTTTCGTGAATGGACAAGACCGTTGTTCTCCTATAAATACCAGTTGTTTTCAATGAATTTTAAGTTAGTTTTTCTTCATTTCTTCACTCCTTCTTCTCCCCTCAAATATTCTCTTATATTTCAAATGCTTTAACAAAACTCTGCCGAAATTCTAAGTGAATCAAACTCGATCATCTCTAGTTTGGTTCTCTGCCACTCTCCCTCAGAGATCTCAGTGCTATTCAGAGTTATATGATCATTTGTAATCAAAGATTGAAAGATTGAAGTGTATCGAGTCTCTCTCTATTAAAGTGCAATTGGAAACGGTGTGATTGTGGCTCGTAAATCAATTAGGTGATCTTGTAGCTCGGTTAAATCAAGAGAGTTTGCCCTGAACTCAGAGATAGGAGGGTGTATCTCGCGGCCTTGAAATCGAGGTTGTAATATCGACATTATATTTGAAAAGAAATTTGCACAAGAAATTGTATAGGACTGGATGTAGGGTAACTCCGAACCAGTATAAAATTCCGGTGTGTTCT
Source organism: Allium fistulosum (assembly GCA_030737815.1). Classification (NCBI taxonomy): domain Eukaryota; kingdom Viridiplantae; phylum Streptophyta; class Magnoliopsida; order Asparagales; family Amaryllidaceae; genus Allium; species Allium fistulosum. The sequence goes on from CM060908.1 coordinate 233,396,390, forward strand.
TTCCTTTCCTACTGTTATTTACTATTTGCATCTATGTCTGGTTCTGTGATTGTCTCTATGTTTGTGAATTGCATCTATTTGGATTTAATTCGAAAAGATTTCAAAAAGATTCATAAAATTAATTAAACACCATTGACCCCCATCTAGTGTTAATTCTGCCTTAAGATCCATAATCCGCATTTCCTACATTGGGTATCAGAGCATTGGTTTTCAAATTTATCATAATCTGACTTTTGAAAAAGTTTAAAATGGCAATTTTTGGAGATTCTGTTAACACTAGATCAAAACTGTCTAAATCATCATTGACTCATAAGTCTGCATATTATTATTATATAAAATCAAGTTATTTACCGAATTGGTGTGTTATATAGGAACGATGTGTTATATAGCTTTAGAAGAATCAACACTCAATGGACAAATGGTGCAAATCAAGAAAAATAAATGGATACTTGATAGTGGATGTTCAAGACACATGATTGGTAATCCAGAGATACTGAATGACATAATTTATGAAGATGGAGGAATGGCCAACTTTGGAGACAATTCAAAAGGATATGTGATTGGCATCGGCAATGTTGGTAACTCTAAAACTCCTACTAATTCTGATATTCTGTTAGTTAGGAATCTAAAACACAACTTACTTAGCATAAGTCAACTATGTGACAAGGGCTACAAAATTAAATTTGAAAAGGATAAGTGTCACATCGAAGGTAATAAATCAAATATTATCTTTGAAGGAAATAGGAAGAATACTATTTATATTCTCAGTATGAAAATCTCAAATGATAAACTATGTCTTTTGGCTAATACAAGTGACCCTTGGATTTGGCATAAAAGATTTGGGCATTTGAATTTCTCTTATCTAGACTTTCAAAACTTGATCTAGTAAGAGGTCTCCCTAAAATGGATTTTAAAGTAGATAGTATATGTGATGCTTCTCAATTAGGAAAACTAAGAAAGAGTTCATTTAAATTGAAAGATATGCTTTCAACTTCAAAACCTCTTGAGTTACTTCATTTAGATCTGTTTGGTTCATCTCAAATTTAGTCAATAAATCACAGTAAATATGTTTTTGTAATTGTAGATGATAATTCTAGATTTACATGGACAATTTTTCTGAAACATAAAAGTGAAGGTTTTGATTTATTTAAAACTTTTGCAAAAAGAATTCAAAATCAACTTTCTTTAAAAATCAAAAGTATTTATAGTGATCACAGTGGAGAATTTGAAAAGGAAAATTTAGAGATTTTTTGTAATAAAAAAGGAATAACTCTTAATTTTTCTTTTCCAAGAACACCACAACAAAATGGAGTGGTAGAGCGTAAAAATAGGACGATTCAAAAGTGTGCAAGAACTATGCTTTCAGATAGTAAATTACCAAGAAATTTTTGGGTTGAAGAAGTCGCTACAGCTTGTTACATTTTGAATAGGATTTTAATTAGACCTCTAACCAATAAAATACCATATGAACTTCTTTTCAATAAGAAACCAAAGGTATCTTAGTTTAAAGTTTTTGGAAGTAAATTGTGACGCCCTAGCTCTATACTCACACTAGCCAAGGACACTATGGGTAATGCCATCGACTAGCACGAAGAATAAGACTGTTGAGGAGCGACCATCTATGTAATTGGTTTGAGCGAGAACCGATACGTCGGATAGTATGTCAGGCATTTCATTTCAAGAGGAAATCTGACATATCTAATCCAAACTCAAATCTACTACACAGTGGCTAAGGGGCCTTCAGAGTCAATATAAAATAAATATAACATAAAATCAGTCACAAATATTCATATCACTAATGCGAAAACAGATATGAATACAACTCATAGAAGTGAACATCATAGTAGTGGTCATAACAGATCCACTACATCACAAAAGAATAGGTACAAGTGCTTCTCAAAAGAATATGTATACATCAAGGAGTCTCTATCTCGAATGTAAGAAAAACAAAAACTACTATGCTAAAGTAGTTAGCCAAAAGTCATAAGCTAGTCCCTGCTAAGAAGTCAAGTGGAAGCACCTAAAACACCTCGGTCTGACCCGAGTATTATTTAAGAAGAAAAATAATAAACGGATCAGTCTAGCTATAATTATCATGTAAGATGAGATAGGATAAGAGATATGACAATAATATATGATAACAATAATACCATGCTGTGACAAGTATATATTTGATAACAATGAAAATCATACAATATCTCAAGTTTTCTCAAATACCCAAAAACAATATCATATTCTTTAGCTTATTCACCGAACCTCAAATATTGACAAAACATATCAATGCAAATTGCAAAATTTGGTGAAACATCAATTCCAGAAATCATCAATTAGAAATACAGAAAACATAAAAGGGGGAGGCCTATCATAAATGGGAGCATGAAAACTCCCCAACACGTGTATCATAAACGGGACGCTATCCCATGGATCTCTAACCCATAAAATGAGTCGAAGCTCCTCTTAACAGGGTATAGTTCCCCTTTGCAGACTATGAGCCGAAGCTCCTCCTGACAAGGTATAGTCCCCCTTTGCGGACTATGAGCCGAAGCTCCTACTAATAGGGTATAGTCCTCCTTTGTGGACTATGAGCCAAAGCTCCTCCCAACAGGGTATAGTTCCCATTTTCGGAAAAAGAGACATCGCATATCGCTAGTCTAAAACACAAAATGATCATCATTTATCAATAAGTGTAAATTCACTAAGCTAGTAAATAAATGAGTTAGGCTTCATGTCCAATAACCACTGGATTAACTTAAATATTTACGAACAAATTGTAGATTTCCACTCGAAAATTGTCACAAGATTTCAATCGAACAAGTCTAAGAATTAACCGACGAAGTAAACGCAAGCGTTTCATACCAATTGTTTTGCTAAGTCATTTAATTAGATTTCTCATACGAATGAGGTAAAGGTTTGTGTATACTAATAAATTGGAAAATGGTTTTAAAAACGAGCTTGGTATTAAAAGTAATGTTGAAATCATTTTTGTGAAAGAGTTTGAGTATTTACTACTAGTATATAAATCTTTGTATTTTCAAGTGACAAATCACAGAAATGATTGTAAAAACAATCTATCACCAAAAATCCACATTTGACGACCTGAATTAAAACCATAAAAATCGATATCAAATCCATTAAATGGATATTCCCAAAAAAGAAGTCATTAAAGTCGATAATAAATGACAACAACTAACGGGATAAAAAATCGATAAGAAATGGAAATTCGCATAAAAAAGGCAAATTGGCAAAAATTCAACAGGACCAGACGTCTGGTTGGTTTGACCAGATGTTTGACCCTAGGCTCTGCCATTTTTTCTGTGGTTGTTATTTTTTTCCAGAAGCCCGTACCAGACATCTGGAAATTTCAACCAGACATCTGGTTACCTGGGCCTGGGCAGAATTTGCCTAGGCTAATGATGGCCAAATCAATTCGGAGGCGATCAGACGAGCGATGGAGGCTAGGGATTTATGCCAAATGACAAACCAGCCCTATAGGCTTTTCGATACACTCCAAACAACATGTCCAAACATTCAAGATAGGATCTTTAAAGATTTTGACTTCAAAATACCAAAATTGGAAAATTCACCAAACCAATTCAAATCAAAAGAATTGATTATGAAATAGATGTTAGGAATTCATACCTAACAACAATGAAAGCTATAGACATAGATGTGAGTTCAAGAACTCACCTTTAAACTCAAAACAAGAAATGAGAAGCTCTAAAACAAGCTTAGACCAATTCCTCTTCACTACACCTCTAGAATCTTCAATCTACTATCAAATGTAAAGTTTTTCCTAAGTTAGGTTATAGGAAAAATCAAGAATTGAAGAGGGATGGAGATGGAGAAGATGAAGAGGATGCTTACTTAATCTTCTCCTTGATTTTAGAACTAGAACTTGAATTCCTAAGAGAAGCTAGGGCTTAGGAATTTTAGTTTCCTCTTCCCACCATTTTTCCTAGGGCTTAAGTGTTATGAATTTAGAAAATAGAATGAATGAATAAATGAAGAAGAGTGGAGTGAGAGTTATTAGGTAGAAGAGTTTGGGTCTCTTATTGGGTTAATGGGCTAGAACCCAACCCAAAGCCCAACTAAAAATACCAAAATCCTAATCAACTCCAAACATATCGATGTTTATACTTAAACAAGTTGTAAACATCATTTTACACTCAATAGAAGTGGTCTCGAGTTCGGATTCGACTGTTTACAAAAAGTCACATTTCAGAATTTAATCCAACTAACGATGCTATATTTAAATAAAACATTTAAATATATAATCGTAAAATTGCGGGTTGTTACATAAATGCTTTATTCTAAATACAAAGGACAATTTGGATAAATTTGATCTTAAATCCGACAAAGGAATCTTTATCGTGTATTCTAATAGAAGTAAAGCATATAGAGTTTTCAATTTTAAAAATTAACACCATTGAAGAAACAATGCATGTATCTTCTGATGAAAATTTCAAAGGTTTTATTCAAATAAATGATGAAGATGATTTTGTTACTTTAAACAATGAATTAAATGAAACTAACTGTGAAATTGTTCATCCTAATAAAAGGATCAGGATTTTAAAAGATCATCCTATAGAAAATATACTAGGAAATATTGAATCTGTTGTTAGAACTAGAAATCAACTAAACAAGATAAGTAATGTAGCTTTTATATCAACCATTGAATCCAAAAATCCAAAGGAAGCATCACCTGATGATTCATGGATTCTTGCTATGCAAGAAGAACTGAATCAATTCACCAGAAATGATGTATGGAAACTTGTTCCTAGACCTGAGGACAAAACTATAACAAGAACTAAATGGGTTTTTAAAATAAAATGAATGAACAAGGTAAGGTCGTTAGAAATAAAGCTCGGTTAGTCGCACAAGGTTATTGTCAAGAAGAAGGAATAGACTTTGATGAAACCTTTGCACCCGTAGCAAGATTAGAAGCCATTAGAATTCTACTTGCTTTCGCAAACCACAACAATTTCAAATTATTTCAAATGGATGCCAAAAGTGTCTTTTTAAATGGTTTTGTTAAAGAGGATGTTTATGTTGAACAACCTCCACTTTTTGAAGAAGAAAAATTTCCAAATCATGTTTATAAATTAAAGAAAGCTTTATATGGTCTGAAACAAGCTCCGGGAGCCTAGTATGATAGACTAAGATCTTACCTATTACAATCAAATTTTGAAATTGGTAAAGTAGATAATACTATTTTTATTAAAAGAAACAAAAATGATATCCAATTAGTACAGATTTATGTAGATGATATAATTTTTGGATCAACAAACAACGAAATGAACAAAGAGTTTTCTGAAATAATGACAAAGAGTTTAGGATGAGTCATATGGGTGAACGTACTTTCTTTTTAGGATTGCAAATAAAACAATTAGATAGTGGTGTTTTCATTAGTCAAGAAAAGTATGCTAGGGATTTAGTTAGTAAGTTTGGTATGACCACTGCGAGTGGAAAACCCACTCCTATGGCAACCAATGAAGCCTTAAATAAAGAAGACATTTCAAAAGATGTTGATCAAAAACTATAAAGGGGAATGATTGGATTGCTACTCTATATAATTGCGAGAAGGCCTGATATCATGCATCGTGTCCGTCTTTGTGCAAGGTACCAATCTCAACCCAAAGAAACCCATTTAAAAGCTGTTAAACGTATCCTAAGATATGTTAAACACACTTTAGACTATGGCCTATTTTACCCTAAAAATGATTCATTTGATTTAACCTCATATTGTGATGCTGACTATGCTGGTTGTAAATCAGACCGAAAAAGTACAAGTGGAACTTGTCACTTTTTAGGACATTCTCTGGTTTCTCGGTTTAGTAAAAAGAAAAATACTGTCTCACTATCAACAACTGAAGCAGAATATATCTCTGCTGCTTTAGCCTGTTCTCAAGTTATCTATATACAACAGACCTTAAAAGATTTTGGATTAAATATTTCAAAATCACCAATTTATTGTGACAATACAAGTGCAATAAATTTATCCAAAAATCTTACTCATCATGCCAAAGCAAAACATATTGATATCAGACATCATTTTCTCAGAGATAATATAAGTAAAGAGATTATTTCTCTTGAATTTATCAACACTGAGAATCAAATAGTTGATATTTTGACCAAACCCTTGAATCAATAAACCTTTATTAAATTGAGAAGAGAACTAGGTATTTGTTCTATAACTGAGATATAGAATATAGATATAGCAGCATATATATATTTAAATAACTATAGAATTTTTTTTCAAAATTTTCAAAGGGATGTCGACATGCCCCTACCCACCATGTCGACATACAACGGTAAAATTTGAAAATTTGATTTTCCCTCTAAAATCAGTTTGGTGGTTATATAATAACAAAATTTCAAATTTTTTTGTCTTCTTACTTTATTTTCTCTATAATAAACTTCTGAAAATATAAAATAATGTCCTTCTCTTCTAAATCAAACCAAAATGCAACCTTTTCCTTCCCTTCTCCTAATTCCGGTCCATTCCAATGAACTACATTGGCTCGAGTAATGAAGATCGAGGAAATCATGAAGGATTCTCTACAAATGCTGACTGAATTACAAGTCACTCAAATAAGAATGGAAAAGTAACAAGAGAAACATGGAAAGATTCTTAGAAATTTGCAAAAATTTCTAATGGATAATCATGCAGACCATATTGTGATTGAAGATGATTCGTCTAACATACGTATTCATAATCCATTAGAGGACGATGAAGAAGAAGAAGAAGAAGAGGAGGAGGAGGAGGAAGAAGTGCAAATGGACGAAGATGATAAAGTTATTTGCGTTGGAGAAGTTTATTTTGACAAAAATGGTAATTTGGTCGAACAACATGGAAACTTTTGTCTCCATTACCCTAATTGTTCGATTCACAAGTCACCAATTGTCAAGGACTCTTGTTAGACTGCTATTATATTAATGTTTTTATATTTTGTGTACTTGTATATATTTGTGTCTATGTTTCATATGTGTAATGTAACATCATATATAATAAAATTAGATTTATGTTTCGCTTATTATACCTCGTTATTAACATTTAGTTCCATAGTATTAGTTTAAGGGGGAGTTATATAGTTTAGGATTAGTTTTTACTGATGTCAAAGGGGGAGAATTATAAAACAGGTTAGATAGGCTTAGATTAAGGGGGAGTTGTTGGAATAAGGAGGGGTCGGAGTAGAATCGAAGTTTGTTGGATTAGATTTTATAAACATAGGTTGCCATCATCAAAAAGGGGGAGATTGTTAGTTCCTGAGATGATGGTTTTGATGACAACAACCTTAAAACTTGTTATAAAATATAAATACTAATATTCTTGTCTAGATATATATGTATATACATGATGTATATATGCAACTACTGAGAATGAAGACTATACAGTATAAAGATTAAAGAACAAGTATAAAGACTCAAGATTGAGTATAGAGATTCAAGACTGACCAATTCAAGATTGAAGAAATAAAGACCAAAGACTCATGAGTATCAAGATTATAATGATTATTAAGATTATCAAGAGTTCAAGAGTTCAAGATATCAAAATAAGTAATAGAGTCTAGATTTATGTTAAAACTTCATAATAGCACTAAAATCTTTATTTGGATGGTAATTGTGGAATGGAATCCACCTTCACGCTTTGATAGTGGGATGAAACCCACGACCTCTTTAGTGGCATGGAACCCACAACCTTCTCTAGTGGAATGGAATCCACAAAATTTTCAAAATGATTTATTTTTTCAAAACTATCTTTTTAAAGTCATCTCTATCAATTTAAATATTTTTGCCTTAATTCAAAAACTATTTTTAATCATATTAATTTCAAAATCATCTCTTGTTTTTTTAAACTATCTCTTGATTTTAATATTTTAGCTTTAATATATTTTAAAGAAATCTATACTTAGTTTTTAATATTACTTTTATATTATAGATTATATATTTTAAGATTACTTTCTAAAACTCTTTTATAAGTTTAAACTATATTCAAAATGGTTTACAAAGTTTAGAAATTGTTTTGACCATTTTTAGAATAGAAATCATTTTAAAGCAAAATCTATTTTCAAAAATAACATAGGCATCTCGACATCCCTTATCCCCCATGTCGACATGGTAGCCGTAGAATTCAAATTTCAAATTTTCAAAAGAAGTGTATATTCGTCATAATCTTTCGCGAATGGATATGATCATTGTTCTCCTTGAAAGTGATTCTGCTATAGGATCAAGTAATATGGAATATAATAAATAATTAGTGCGAAAAATAATAGCAGTAAAGTAAAATGACACCAGGAATTTTTATACTGGTCAGAACTCCCATTCTACGTCCAGTCCCAGACTCCTTCTGAAATTAAAGCTAGCAACCCTCACTTAACCCGAAGGAAAAGGTATTACACCGCCTGAGAAACCGAACAGGACTTGGCCGCCTGAGCAATAGAACAGGACTTGATCACCTGAGAAACCGAACATGACTTTCTTACAAACTGGATTAACTTGACTTTGTGTGTTCTGAATAACACGGATTTGTCGCTTGTAGTACACCCTTCCTATAATCTTTTCCTCAAGAATGATGTGTATAATTGTGTTTGTATGAAGAATAAGAAGATTAGAATTGCTTATAGAATATGGAAGTGGAATTGTAAGCAATGATTGTATAGAATTTTGTAAGCAATAGAATCAAGAAAGCTATTCACTATAGATTAAGAAAGATAAGAAAATTCGGTAATTTGATCATTGAAACTTGAGGGAATTTATAGTGTATCAAGAGTTACATCCTCTGGTAAGAGTTTTCTATGAAAAGCTAACGGATGCAACACTTGAGAAAGGAGGTATCCTTTGATAATGAGAAGTGTCTTTTCATAATATTGGACGATTACAGGATTCAGTCGACTGGAAGTGCTTGGTCAGTCGACTGAATTCAAAAAGTGCACAAGTCATATACACAGACTAAGTCGACCGACCAGGTGTGTTCATTCGACTGGTCCGTGTTATATATAAAAATGTAACTACTGTTTCAGTCGACTGAATATACCTGGTCAGTCGACTGAATAGTGCAGTTCAGTACAGTAAAGAATATGTGTGTGTATTTTGAATTCGATTAAAATATGCATGCAAGTTTATTTGAATGTGAATGATGATTCTTGAGGAAAGATTTTAACAAAGCACTAAACTACACTATATATACACATTTGATGACTCTTGTTAAAATATATAACTATACGAACCATACTATGAGTCATTGAGTCCGGATGTTATCGTAGTCGTAGATTCGTGAATTGTTGTTTCATGTCAGCAATCAAAACCTATGATCCAACATTCTCCCCCTTTTTGATGATGACAACTCCATTTTCTATGGACGAATCTTCGACAAGCTTTGTTGACTTTTCTCTCCCCTGAATATATTCTTGCAATTGTGCTATAGTTTTCTCCCCCTGAATCTATGCTATATATTCCTGTAAATAATTAATCTTTTCTTCACCTTTGTCATCGACAAAAAGTAGAGTTCTCAAAGTAGAAAATATTATATGAACAATGACAAAGATTCATAGCATATAACAAAGATACAAATGATGATAAGTCAGACATTTAGCATACAAAACAAGAACACATCATCAATGTTTAAATATTACATTGTTAGTCTAAAATAACCACCACAGAAACACATAACCACATAGACATTGTTTGAAATAAAATAACATACAAGTTCATCAAGATAACAAGTATTAAAAGAAAAATAACCTTACTCTTCACCATCGCTACCTTCATTGGAGCTTTCTCCTTCTTCATTGCCTTCGGTCTCTTCATCGCCAGATTCGCCACCAACTTCTTCTCCTCCTCCTTCTTCTTCTTCTTCTTCTTCTTCATTTGATGTCGACCACATGAAGTGCTCAGCAGGTCATTTTCCATGAGAAGTGGGCATGTGAACGGATGCGGAAGAAGGTTGAGATAAAGCGATAGCTTCCAAAATATTGTTGAGAAATCCCTTTATATGATTGAGTTTCTTGTTGACCTTTGAGATGGATTTTTCAATGTGAGAAACATTTGACTCCACTCGAGATAGACATTGATCAAGAATTCGTTGGTTTTAGGAAAGAATAGTCAGGCTTCTTGAGGCCGAGCTCGAGTATCGATTTCTTGAATCTCGGCGATTTCTCTTCTTGGTGGAGGAGATTGAGATGAAGTGGAAGTTTGAACATGAGAAGTTTGTTGACGAGAGGAAGGTTGTGCTTGACCGGAAGATTGATTTTCAAGCCAATGGTCATAGGTAATGATAGTATGGTCTCGATATTGCTTAGGTAGGTTCATCAAGCTAAGCGTCTTGGTATTCAAGGAACCGATGGATGAGCAGTCTGAGTCGGCAAAAGGAACGTCAAAGTGTTTTAGAATACGCATAATATATGCTCTATAGTGAATCGTTCTCATGTGACCTTGGTTGACGGTCTGAATTCGTCCAAGATTACTTTTTCCCAATTCACACGATGACCTCCCCAAATAGCATACAAAGACTGTAAACCCCTCCTATAAACTTCCTCATAGCTCCCGGTTCTTGTGTTGATGGTATGGGTTAGCACACGATGCATGATTCGAGCCTTCGGTCATAGCGCAACCGCTTGTAGTTCAGTTAAGTTGTCGGAGAGAAACATATGACTAGTACGATCTCGAGTTTCCATATTAACGGATATTTCACCCAATTCTTCTCCTTCGTCTGGGCATATTAGAATTATAGCAAGTCGTTGAAAGGGAAGAAAAATCTTGATGCCACATACCAAAGTCTAAATGGCATCGTCTGGGTTTGAAATGGTATGGTGGTTGAGTTTTAGATTGGCATAGAAAAGCTTTGTTCATCGGCTTTATTTTTGAAGACCCATTTAGTACCAATGACTGTTTGATCACTCGGTCTAGGAACTAGTTCCCAAACTTCGTTTCGTTCGAATTGGTTTAGCTCTTCTTGCATAGCTATAATCCAATAGTCATCAGTAAAGGCTTCTTTTGCATTTTTAGGTTCAATATTAGAAATAAATGCTACATGGCCCATTTGATTAAGTTGATTTCTAGTTCTAACATGTGAATCAATTTCTCCTAGACATTTTCTACTGGGTGATCTCATAAAATCCTAGGAGGAGATCTTGATTCATTTTCATTATGAACAATGTTTTCATCTTCTTCAAAATTATTTTGAGTAATCGTATTCATGACCGTCTTAGGTATTATTTCATCATACTCAAATTTTTTATTAAATTTGAAATTTTTGTCGAATGAAATATGAAGTGTTTCTTCGATTGTTTTAGTTCTTTTATTGAAAATTCGATAAGCTTTGCTTCATTTTGAATATCCAACGAAGATTCCTTCATCAGATTTTGGATCGAACTTTCCAAGCTGATCTTTTGTGTTTAAAATAGAACATTTTGAACCAAAAGTTTTAAAATATGAAATGTTTGGTTTTCTTTGATGAAAAAGTTCATATGGAGTGTATTTTGTTAGTGGTCGGATGGAAACACGATTCAGAACATAGCAAGCAGTTGCTACAGCTTCTGCCCAAAAATGTTTTAGTGAAGTGCTTCCATTCAATAAAGTTCTTGCACATTCTTGTAAAGTTCTATTTTTCCTTTCTACAACTCCATTTTGTTGTGGTGTTCTAGGAAAAGAAAAATTATGGTAAATATCCTTTATATTACAAAAATTTTCAAAAGCTTCATTTTTCAAATTCACCTCCATGATCACTTCTAATATTTTTAATTTTTAATTTTTTGAGATTTTGAATTCTATTTGCAAAAATTTTGAAGTTTTCAAAAGTATTGCTTTTATTTTTCAGAAAATTAATCCAAGTATATCTTGAGAAATCATCTACTATAACAAACACATATTTGCTATGATTTATAGATTGAACTTGAGTTGGACCAAGAGATCAAAATGCAATAGTTCTAGTGGTTGTACAGTAGAAATATTTTTTTTGATTTGAAGGATGATTTTGATAATTTTTCTAACTGACAAGCATCACAAATATTGTTACTTTAAAATTCATTTTTGGTAAACTTTTTACTAAATCATTTTTAGATAATTTATTTATATCTTTGAAATTAATATGACAAAATCTTTTGTGCCATAACCAAGGATCATTTTCTTTGGCTATTAAACAAATATTGGTATTGTAATTTACATTCATATTCAAAACATAAATATTTTTATCTCTAAAACCTTCAAAAATAAGATTTTTATTTTGATCAAAAATGCTACATTTATTTTCAAAAAAATATATTGAATCCTTTGTCACATAGTTGGCTGATACTAAGTAAATTATGCTTTAAATTTTTAACTTATAAAATATCCGTAATAAGAGGTAAATTAGATATACCGTTATTGCTCACATCGCCTTTGCTGATGACATATCCTTTGGAATTATCTCCAAATATGACAGAACCTCTATCTGAGTAGATAATATTAGTTTGCATCCCTTCGTTTCTTGTCATGTGTTTTGAGCAACCACTATCTAGTATCCATTTCCCTCTCTTTTTCAGTGGTACCCGCAAAATATAGAATTAACATTAGTACCCACCATTTTATTTGGGTCCTAAGAGTTAGATCTTGGGAAGCCAAACCCAAGTGGGTTCAGAATTCCTTTTGAAAATAAAATCTTTGTTTTTATGAACATTTTTTATAAAAGATTTTATATACTTATCTCTAATCAAAGAATTATTTGTTTTAGGAATCCAAATTTTAATTGATGTAGAAAAATTTGAAACTTTTGAACTAAGTTTTTCAACTTTATAATTATTCCTTTTATGTGAAAAATTCTTTTTCTTTTGAATAACTTTAGAAGATTGCTTATATCCTAGTCCTCTTTTATTTGAAGCATTTTGAGAATTTTCTATAATTTTGGAAAGATTTTCCCTGCCTTTATTAAAATTAGATACATTTTTAGTAATATCATCTAACTTTGTTATAAGGCTAGAGTTACCTAATTCTAAAATCTTGACATTAGCTTTAAGATCATGATTTTCAATTAGTAGAGCATCATTCTTTTCTTTCTGAGTTTCTATCTCTTGACTTAACATAGAGAGTTGAGATGTCATATTAGAACAAGATTCTTGAGTAACTTCAAGTTCTTCTTCTAAGATTTGTTTCTCATCTCTTAGCATATCTACTTCGATTTCAGTTCTATTCACTTTTTCAAGATATTCTTTGTATTTTCTTTTGATGTCTTTTAGCTTATCAAGTAATTCTGAGTTTATTTCCAATAGACCATCAAAAGTCAGATCACTCACCTCATCTTTTGTGGCCATAAAACATATGTTTGCTTGTTCTGCATCACTATCTGATAATGAAGATGATTCCGAATCGTCCCAAGTGACAGAGAAAGCTTTCTTCTTGAATCTGTCTTTCTTGTGCTTATGTTTGTCTTTCTTTTTCTCAAGACAGTCTTTCTTGATGTGGCCTTTCTTGTGACATTCATAACATTCTAGAGTAGATGATAATGGTTTGTTGGTGTTGTTATTATTGCTAGAGTTGTTCTTATTATTTCTAAATTTGTTGCTCTTTCTAAATTTCAAAAACTTTTTGAAATTTTTAGCAATGAACGCCATATCTTCTTCATCTGAATTTGATTCATCTTTTTCTGCCTGGAATGTTATATTCTTCTAATCTTGAGCCTGTACTCGCTTTGCCTGGAGATTAACTTTATAAGACATTAGATTTCCTATCAACTCTTCTTGTTTTATGGTTGAAATGTCATTAGCTTCTTCGATTGCTAAAACTTTTCGTTCCCTCTCATCCGTTAAAGAGTTGAGGATTTTTGAAACAATATCAAATTCTGTATAAGTTTCTCCTAATGCTATCAAAGAATGATATATAGCTTGAAATCTAGAGTACATTTCATTTATAGTCTCATCTTGCTTCATTTTAAAATTCTAGAACTGATTTTTAAGCATAGAAATTTTACTCTATTTTACTTTATTAGTACCTTCATGTGTAACTTTAAGTGTACGCCAAATTTCATGAGCAGTTTTACACATGCTTATTTTATTAAACTCATTTTTGTCTAATGTAAAATATAACATATTCATAGCTTTAGCATTTGTAGCAGCATCCAATTTTTGTGTGCTAGACCATGCTGAATATTCAGTGGTAGGTATAGTATATTAAAATTGCATATTGTTCCAGGTTTCATAACTACCATCTTGTATATATATTCTCATTCTAGTAGCCCAACGGTTATAGTTCATTCCATTGAATAGAGGTGGTCATGTAATAGATTAACCTTCAAGAAAGATAGTGTTAGTAGCAGTGCTGCTGTTGTTTTCCATATTAAAAAAAATCAGATAACTTTGTTACGGTTAAATGATGACCTTGCTCTGATACCAAATGAAAGTGATTGTGCTATAGGATCAAGAAATATGGAATATAATAAATAATTGGTGCGGAAAATAATAACAGTAAAGTAAAATGACACCAGGAATTTTTATACTGGTTCGAATTCCCATTCTACGTCCAGTCCTAGACTCCTTCTGGAATTAAAGCTAGCAACCCTCACTTAACCCGGAGGAACATGCATTACACCGCCTGAGCAACCGAACAGGACTTGACCACCTGAGCAATAGAACATGACTTGACCGCCTGAGCAACCGAACATGACTTTCTTACAAACTGGATTAACTTGACTTTGTGTGTTCTGAATAACACGGATTTGTCACTTGTAGTACACGCTTCCTATAATCTTTTCCTCAAGAATGATGTGTATAATTGTGTGTGTATGAAGAATAGGAAGATTAGAATTGCTTTATAATATGGAAGTGGAATTGTAAGCAATGATTGTATAGAATTTTGTAAGCAATAGAATCAAGAAAGCTATTCACTGTAGATCAAGAAAGATAAGAAAATTCAATAATTTGATCATTAAAACTTAAGTGTAATTATAGTGTATCAAGAGTTACATCCTCTGGTAAGAGTTTTCTGTGAAAATCTAACGGATGCAACACTTGACAAAGGAGATATCCTTTGATAATGAGAAGTGACTTTTCATAATATTGGATTGTTATAGGATTCAGTCGAGTGAAAGTGCTTGGTCAGTCGACTGAATTCAAAAAGTGCACAAGTCATATACACAGACCCAGTCGACCGACCAGGTGTGCTCAGTCAACTGGTCCGTGTTATATATAAAAATATAACTACTATTTCAGTCGACTGAATATACCTGGTTAATTGACTGAATAGTGCAGTTCAGTACATTAAAGAATATGTGTGTGTATTTTGAATTCGATTAAAATATGCATGCAAGTTTATTTGAATGTGAATGATGATTCTTGAGGAAAGATTTTAACAAAGCACTAAACTAGACTCTATATACACATTTGATCACTCTAGTTAAAATATTTAACTCTATGAACCATACTTTGAGTCGTTGAGTCTGGATGTTGTCATAGTCGTAGATTTGTGAATATAAATACCAGTTGTTTTCAACGAATTTTAAGTTAGTTTTTTTCATTTCTTCACTCCTTCTTCTCCACTCAAATATTCTCTTATATTTGAAATGCTTTAACAAAATTCTGCCAAAATTCTAAGTGAATCAAACTCGATCATCTCTAGTTTGATTCTCTGCCACTCTCTCAAAGATCTCAGTGCTATTCAGAGTTATAGGATCATTTGTAATCAAAGATCGAAAGTTCGAAGTGTATCGAGTCTCTCTCTATCAAAGTGTGATTCGAAACTGTGTGATTGTGGCTCGTAAATCAATTGGGTGCGATTATAGCCCGTAAATCAATTTAGTGATCTTGTAGCCTAGTTAAATCAAGAGAGTTTGCCCTAGACTCGGAGACAGGAGGGTGTATCTCATGGCCTTGAAATCGAGGTTGTAATATCGACATTATATTTGAAAAGAAATCTACACAAGAAATTGTGTTGGATCGGATGTAGGGTAACTCCGAACCAGTATAAAATTCTGGTGTGTTCTCTCCTTTGCTGCTTTTATTTACTATTTGCAACTTTTTCTGGTTCTGTGATTGTCTCCGTGTTTGTGAATTGCATCTGTTTGGATTTAATTTGAAAAGATTTCAAAATGATTCATAAAATTAATTAAACACCATTCACCCCCCCTCTAGTGTTAATTCTACCTTAAGATCCGTAATCCGCATTTCCTATAAGTCCAACTCACCTAGAACCAATTTGAACTCAAAATCAAATACATAAGTGTGACTCTTCATTGATTAGCCCAAATGGCCAACTCCACCCGCATAGAACTCAACAAGTATTCTAGATGTTAAACTCGACACACTATCATTAGTAATGAATCAACAAGAATCAAAACCAATCAATAACAAATGATGGAAAACAAGATCAACCAATCAACAATTTGTATGGTCACTAATATAAGATCGGTACTCTTTATCAAACTATACCTACCCATGACCTAAGCCAAAGGATGCGGATCTCCCCATTCGATCATACATGCTCGGGGGACATGATCAAGTCATCGATCACCATACTGAGTCCATGCCCGATTGTAATCAATAACAAACAACAAGCATACAAAATAATGAAATAATTAATTTTCATTCAAGGCAAGCATAAGCAAGAAAAAAGCAACGATCAGTCGATAGCAAACCATGGCTAGCACACAAATTATCAGACATGCAAAGTAAGGAACAAAATCAACAACGATTAAGATTAGCCAATAAACAACAACTAACAGGCAAGAGCAATTGCAAACCACAACAAGCAATAACGGTAGCCAATAATCAACAAGAAATTTTTTTATTATACAGAAGGAGTCTATACCGACACACATGGTTGGTAACAATGGTTGAAGCATGCATGCCAAAGTATAAACTCTCATGGGCTTGTTCTACTTCCAAAATGCACAGAAAGGCTTAAGTGGTGTAACTTATCCTGTGAATAAAATACACGAGAGACTATTACACCCCTTGCTATGAAAAGGAAAAAGGTCTTTGATATGCTAGATTATCGAGTCTGAAAACCTTTAGATAAATCCAGCAATCTAAGTTTCTATTTTCCTTCCCTTCCAAACAGAACTCTTTTTCACAAAGGGGAAAGCTTTACTAATTATATTATTATCAAACAACAATTTATCTCGCTTAGGCTCGCTTGGTTCTGGACTCGTCTCAACCGCATAATGTTAATATGGATAATGTGCTGAATGTACTGTGACACTCACCTAGCCAAGTATCATATCGCCACTTAGAAGAATATCCGAATCTCCATAAAACTAGTCGAGAAGTCCTTAGTCCTTACCCAAACTATCCAATCCCGTCCTAAATGTTTATAGTATAATTAAATTTTATAATGGCTAAGGATCACCCCCAAAATGAAATTTTGTCTTTTCCAACCATTTGTTTTCTCCCAAGATTCCTTTGTTAAACTAGCGTCGGTCGCTTGACTCTTCTCGTGCAAACTCCGATTTGGTTCCTTGGTTCGACCGTTGAAATTTGCGCATAGGACTAGAGTCATGCTTCGAAAACCTCCCAGTCATTTCAAGAATCCGACTCGAATGCTCGCCTTCAAGAATCAAGTGAGAAACCCTTACCCAACTAATGCAAGTCACTTAGAAACCTTGTGCGTGAATTGGGAATTGGAAACTAATACGTGAATGGGATGATTCTTAGAAAATACCCTTTCAGCAAATGCGATTACTCCCATCGCCTATGGTTTACAAACACAAAAAAAAACAATTCAAATACGAATGATTCACATAATATGTTAATTAGTCACCCGCTCGGTCTTTGCTCATTACCAGGAAACTACCGAACCCTACCTGGATATAAATCCAAGTAACACTATGATGACCGGCTCCACTCACTTGAAAGCGCGCATCGAGTCAGAGTGATGATATCCTTGGTCACTACACTACCCTCAAATCCTTCATCCATTGCTTGTACATCCGTCCGCTCATCCCAATAGCTAAAAAGGAGATACCTTAGCACTAGCGATAGAAATAAATCGAAGACTGAAGAAAAAGTGGTTTCAACTATACCATATAGTAGGAAAATAAAAGTACACTCTCTCAATGTAGCTCCTTCTACCAGTTTGTCTGACTGAAACTAGTCTACTCGGTCTTGAGTGTTGAACCCAGGATCCGATGCCAAATGTAATGACACGCCCTTCGTAATACCCAAAAGTCAACACCTTACAACATTGCATGATCTTTGGATACCGCAAAAGACTAATCATTGGGGTAAAATAAAAACAAAGCACTATACCAAGACATCGATAGGATCTCATAACGAAATGCCAACATATAATATACTGAATGTACATGAACATAATAGAATAACGATATATAAGAGACCGCATTAGCGGAAGCAAGTGACAAATATATATCAGTACAAAATAGTCAGAATACATTAACTTGGAACTAAACATGGAGTCCTAAATAAATATATGATACAACAGTCTCATATAGAAATAACTAGTCTGTCATGTACAATAATATCACAAGTGTGTGTGCGCGTGTGTGTATCAAAAATCGATGCCATGCCTCCAAAATTCTCTAGCTGCTCACTCTGCTAGCGTATCCCCAAAAGCAGCTGACTCCCGAACTACTCAATTGAGTACCCGAGAGTTGTCATGACATAAGCGGACAAAGTTAAAACCCAGGTCAGACATAAAGTCTGGTGTGAGGGTACTACCTAAAAATTCAGTGTATTAAAACTATATACAAATAGATAAGAATAACAAAATCACAACCGGCCCTCTTCAAAAACATGGCTTAGGGGAAATCCGGACTGCCTATAAACAAGTACAGTAAATTCACCTCAAAAGTAGGGGATCATACCACAACCCGCTCTTCTCCCATAACAACAAGTCAGAACAATATCTCATTGCACTACACTAGCCTAAAAACATGTAATGACCCGTAAATTCTAATGGTTTTAATAATGTAATTAACCAATTTTTTTGTGAATTTTTAATAATAAAATTTTGAATTGAAAATTTGATATTTGGAATACGTCTATTTAAACATGGAAAATGGTAAATTTTCAACTAAAAATATTGAAATTTATTTTCTTGTGAAATTTTATTTCAATTCAAACCGGTTAAAATTGATGATAATAAAATATTTTCCAAACATGGATATTTTTATACAATAAATTTGTAAATCATCTTCTGAGTGAGACGTCATATTTTGTTTCTTCAAATTTGATCCTCTCTAACTCCGTTTATCTTATTTTCTGCAGTTTTGCAGCATTTCCGGTAGCGGAAAGTCGAAATTTTATAATTCAATCGTATCACCGATATCTGTGTACCGTTCTGTTCACATTGTCCTGCTGATCTCAGCGGTATATTCATCTCTGTATTTTGAGGTCCGGTAGGCGATGGAAACGGGAAAACTGTGCGTCGTACCGTACCGAAATTTATGACTTTTAACTTTCCTTTGCTTTTCAAATTTGAAACGTATAACCTGTAACAATAATAATTTGCTTTAATGATTCAGCTGAATGTTTGCGGTACCGTTGCCACTACATTTAAACCCATATATTTTTCAAACCTATTTCTATCCCTATCCTACCGTTTCTTTTTCAATAAAATAAACTTATTGGTAACGTAAAAAAAAGTAATATATATTTTGAGCAGCTCTTTTTTTCTTCTTAGATCTGAAACTTTTCTTCTTCCTCCTCATTTCCTTTCTTCTTCTTGAAACTGCTCTTCCATTTGATAATAGAAAAATAAAAATGTTATAACAGCAGCCATCTTCTTTGCCCAAACCGAGCTTGCCACTGGATCCAACCTCCCTACCTTCACCCGACCTCTTCCCATCGCCAAAAAATCACGCAAGCCTCCTCACCCCAGTTCGCTCAGCTTCCCTCCTCGACAGCCGACGCCCACCTGGCCGCACGAGCAAGCCAAGCACCCACCATGGAAACTAGATCCGTCGTTCCAATTTCTGGTTGATCGTACACCTCCCCTCCTCCTTTGTTTTCCCTGTAGCAGCCGAAGCCAACCTACCTCCCATTCGACCTTCCCCTCCTTTCTATTGCTTGTGCCTGCATGCATCTTCTCGGTCATATATAGGTAATGATTTGTGTTATAGACATTTTGGGAAGTATATAATCTAGCTTAAGTATATTCTGAAATCTAGGGAAGATGTAGACATTTGATCTTTATGACATTATTATATATAGTACAGTAGGATATATATATTTGTTTGTCCAACTTTGTTTTCTTATATGCTTATATTTGAGAATGTAAAAAAGATCAACTTTACCATTAATAGAGTATATAGAAAAATCGAAAATTCTCTTGTACATATATATATATTAATAAATAAATTATGCCTTACAAAACAAATGAATTAAAAATTTCATAATCGCAGTAGTTGAACAAAAAAAAGATGAATATCAAATGAGATAAAAAAGTTAAGTATCGTTCAGAAATCCAATTGTCACCCTTATGTTATTGAAATATCGCTGAAATTACTAAAATTGGAAATCATCAAGCAGCTTATGAAGGAGGAAGACAAACCTTCCTTGTACATTGCAGAAGATTTAATAAAAGGATACACGATTTTCAAAGAAATCTCACTATATTAGTTAATACGGGTGACCATCATATGTCCAGATTTTAAAGATTACTGAGAATGAATCTCAAATCCAAGAACTTTAGTTTTCCTCTATAATTACAGTCTGCAAATTTTAATCCTAGTTCAATAATCTAAATATAATAGTATATGCTTTTTGTACTGGTCAGTGCAAAAAGATAATCCAAGTAATAGTACAAAATTTACCTTGATTAATAAAATCTTCGCAACATCCTATCCAAATTCTTTTTAAGTGAAATAGTCATAAGCATGAGCATATACTTTGAAAGTTTCAGCTAAAAAGGCTTCCAAACAAGTAATTATAATATGACCTCCTATCCTGGTAATAATCAAGACTTTGCAATTCGTCAAGCATCGTCTGTGCGTCAAAAAGCTACCATTTTAAAACGTTGCATTTCGTTAAAGAACTACAGGTTTTAATTAACTTTGTTGGATGGACACAATGTAATAAGATTTTTTTTTCTCAGTCTCACTCGTTATGGATACCGCAATATGAAAACAACTCAATCTTGGTAAATAAATTCAGCGACTTTGATTGATCCACTGTCTTTATCACAAAATTTTGATAGGCTTCTCGCAAAATTGAGTAAAAGGAAATGTCTTGTCAGGTGAAGAATGGTTATTAAACAGACAACTAAATTGAACATAAGTAACTCCAACGTTATCCAATCATCCATTATTATTCACCAAAACACTGCAAATTGGAGGAGTTACCAAAAAACTTAAAACCCATTTGAAGAATCGTGATGCAAGCATTGTTAAGCGTTTCCAATCGTTTAAAATCAATAATAGTACATTAAGAGAAATCAGTTGCTATCCAAATGTATATGCTCAGAAGCGGACGTCAATCGAACAATCCCTTGTTTTCCAACTACAACACAGAACATATAATCAAATACCTAGTCTTTGCAGATTTGAGATTTGCAGAGCGATGTCAAGACCAGCGCCAGCGATGTCAAGGCCGAGCGGATTTGAGATTTGCAGAGATGGAGCGGATTTGAGATTTGCAGAGATGGAGCGGATTTGAGATGAAGGGTTGGAGCGGATTTGAGATGAAGTGTTATTTGGTTGGAAGCGAAAAGAATAAAAATGAGGCCGCGAAAAGAGTCATCTCCCTGCCAAAACATACGTGGTTACGCAGCATTTTCTTTTTTATATTTAATTATATATGAAAGTAAATTTGAACAATCGCAGCTTTTTGAATTAAATGCTGTTACATGGAGCTGCAAAAAACCATTTTTCTTGTAGTGTGACCGTACACCTCCCCTCCTCCTTTGTTTTCCCTGTCGCAGCCAAAGCCAACCTACCTCCCGTTCGACCTTCCCCTCCTTTCTATTGCTTGTGCCTGCATGCATCTTCTCGGTCATATATAGGTAATGATTTGTGTTATAGACATTTTGGGAAGTATATAATCTAGCTTAAGTATATTCTGAAATCTAGGGAAGATGTAGACATTTGATCTTTATGACATTATTATATATAGTACAGTAGGATATATATATTTCCAATAGTATACCTGTTATTGAAGCATCGGCCTGTTTACAACATGTGTCATCTAATATGTTATATATTCGTATGTCAGCAGTATAGTGTTTAAGTATGGAGTTCTGGTTTGTCGTATATATACATATATTATCCATCTATGCAAGTGTATATTTATTTATATATTATCTATAGATTTATGTATGTAGTATATAAATTTTTATAATATAGCAGCTTTTGTATTTATATAATAATATATATATATAATTTTTATATTAGTTTACAAATGTACGTATATGTTAGTTCCTACAAATGTTTGCAGTTCTGGATTTATATGCAAGCATGCCGAATTTTTGTTAAGCCGAGATATATATACAAATGAAGTGTATTTGTGATATTTTGAAATGTTATATTATATAAGGTATTATATATATATTGTGTGACCTGATGTATATAAATGTTAGATGTTGGATGAATTTTCATAACCGAACCGGTACCACCGGATCAACCACCAAACAAAGCCACGCCGATCTACTCGTCTCCCACTACCGGACCAACTCCACCGAAGTCCCACTACCGGACCAACTCCACCGAAGTCCCACTGCCGAACCAGCTCCACAACCGGACCAGCTCCACCAACTCCACAACCGGATCAGCTCCACAACCGGACCAGCTCCACCAAAGCTCCACTACCGAACCAGCTCCACAACCGGACCAGCTCCACCAACTCCACAACCGGACCAGCTCCACTGCCGAACCAAGACCTCATCTCCACCCATCTACTACCGAACCAAGACGATGCCGAACCAAATTTGCCAGGCCAGATTGTATCAGCCCGGGCCCATCAGCAGCTGTATACATCCAAGGCCCCTACCCCCAGCCTCACTCTATAAATAGAGGGGCAGGGGTATAACAATGGGGGACAAGTTTGAGAGCTCAAGCACGGAGAGAACTTTCAAACAACTTTCTTTTACTTGTATCAAAGCTTTGTACTTGTAATCAAAACAAGAGAAGAGAAATAACATATAAAGTGGACATAGGCACATTTTGGCTGAACCACTATAAATCTGCGTGTCTTTTTATAGTTTAGCACCTGCTTTTCATATATTTGCATAAATCACTCAAATCACTAAGAACAACATAAGATCTACTAAATCATACAACTTTGAGGTGTTTGTCCATTTTTTGTGCAAACATTTTTGGTGCTTTCACTGAGAGCTAGAAGCTCGAAGCTTCAGCTTCATCCACTTAACAGTTTTCCTAACAGCATCGTTCGCCACTCGGAAAACATGCCTCCCAAACAGAAAAAAGATATTAACAAAGGAAAAAACATCGCATTCGGCAGTCTTCCAGATCCAGCTGTCACGAATCAAGTAAATCGTCCTCCTCCAGCAGCAGTAACAAGTGAAGGACAGGCTAACCCAACCACTCCTGCCACAGAACAGCCTACAGCAATTTCTAGGGCTGATTTGGACAGAGTTGTGGTTGAAGTAACTAACCGCTTCACGTCCCAACAGGAAGCCTTGGTGGACCATCTCATGTCACGCTTAAGGGATGCTGAAGAGTCCAACCGCAACACTGAATCATGGGGCGAGTCCCAGTCTGGAGGATCTTAGAGACAACAAAGGTCATCCTTCTTCGAAGAAGCTAACGGCAGAAGTAGCCATGGTAGGAGCCGAGATCGGGCACAGCCCGAAGTTAGGCCTGAGGAAACATTTGGTACCGAACCCAACGGGGGAGGTACCGGACGAAGGTCAACTGTAGCTGAGCCTGTCATACTGCCTAACCACGGAAACGTCAGTGAACGGGGCCGAGCTAGAGTCCAGCCCGAAGTTGGACCCGAGGAAGTGCTTAGATCAGAACCCAGCAGGGGAAGATCTAGGCAAGGGCCAACTATAGCTGACCCTAGCATGCTCCCAGGAGATCAAAGGCAGCCGCTGAAAAATATGAGGAATGATAGACGATACCATCCCTACAGGTCATCTGGACGGAATCAATCCCACAGAACAGAACCAAACTCGTTTCTATCTGCTCCAAATTCTGATGAAAGGATGGCGCGCTTATTCAGAGAGTGCGTCCAACGGGAGCAAAGAGATCGAGGGATAGGCGCTAGGGTGACCAGCCCTTTCGCCCGCAACATTGAAATTGCTATCACCCCCCAAGAATGGAAGATGCCAACAATGGAACCTTACAAGGGAACCTCCGACCCCATCGTACACTTACAAAGATACACACAACACATGCTCATGAGTTGAGCAACATAAGGAGTACTGTGCAAATGCTTTCCACTATTCTTAGTAGATCTCGCTACCTCCTGGTTCTGTCATTTACCCCAGGGATCCATCAGCTCGTGGGAAATGTTGAAAGAAAAGTTTATCAGTCAGTTCCGCATTCATGTGGAACAACCTAAGGACGCTTATTCCTTATCCAACATCAAACAGAAACCCGGAGAGAAACTGCAGCAATACCTGACCCGATTCAATGCCGCAGCGGCCGCAGTCCAAGATGCCGACGAGAAGCTTATCCTAATGGCCTTCTGTAGTGGTGTGCATCCAGACACTAAATTTGCTAGACGGTTGACAAAAGAAAAACCAGCTACTTTACCCGATTTCTTCCATGAAGCCGGGAAATATATGAGGCTCGAGGATGCTGCCGTTGAGGGGCAGTCAGGACAGCAAAATAAGGCAACTCACAGCAACGCCCCTGCTGTGGCAAGGGACGTGCGAAGAAATGATTCCAGAGACAATGCTGGGGGCAAGAAGGGAGAAAAGCGCCTATATCGGCCTGGACCGAGATTCGACACTTACACTCCTTTGAACGAGACCGTCGAAAATATCTTCCTTGCCACCCAGGGCGAAGTTAGATACAAACGCCCGCCATACAAGAAGGAATCAGATAACGCGCAGAAGTCTGGAAAGTTTTGCCGCTTCCACGAATCTCACGGGCATGATACCAATGAATGCCATCATCTCCGGGATCTGATTGAGGAACACATCAGAAGGAAGAAACTGGAGCGTTATGTAAAAAGTCAGGACAGGACTCCAGCTCCTGCCAATGAAAACCCAAGGCTACCCTCACCGGGGACCGACAGAGGAAACCGCAACGCTAGCAGCTCCAGCCAAGAGAAGATAGTGGTCCATACCATCTCAGGAGGACCGCACATCGCAGACAGAAGATGGAAAGAGATGGAGAGATATGGAAAGTCGCTTAGAGACAATAAAGACTGTGTCAATTCGGTTATAGAAGAGCGCCACTCGAAGCGGAAAGAAAGTAATGACATCACATTCGGTAAGCGTGACCTAGAAGGAAGGCAGTACCCTCACATGGATCCCATGGTTATCTCTGCCCGACTCGGTCCCGCCGAAGTTTACCAAATCCTGGTAGACACTGGAAGCTCACTAAACATCCTGTTCAAACACGCATTCGACAAAATGAAGCTATCAATGAAGGATGTATCTCCCTGCGATAAACCACTACACGGTTTCACTGGAGATGCGAAGATGCCTCTCGGGCAACTGGACCTCTTTGTTGAGATTGGAAGCCATCCCCGCTCCGTTGTACGGAAACAGACATTTGTGCTAATAGAAAACCATTCGGCCTACAACGCCTTCTTAGGAAGGCCGGCCTTGTCTGACTTCCAAATTGTCCTAGCCCCATGGTGCCTGAAGATGAAATTTCCAACGGACAATGGAGTAGGGGAAGTAGAAGGAGACCAGGACGTTGCTCGAGACTACTATGTGACTGAACTTCGCAACAACCACAGGAAGGATAAAGGGAAGGGTGTAGAGATTGCCCTCTGCACGAAAAGTCTAGAAGCATAGCAACTAAAGAAAGCCCCTCCTCTTCGATATACCAGCGACCCTTTCAACGAATTAGACCCTAGGGACAAAGAGGAGGAGGCCACCGCCGAGCCTGTAGAGGCTATGGAGTTTATATCTGTAGACAAGCACGACTCAAGTAGACTATTGAAAATTGGGTCCCGACTAAAAGCCGAATTAAAGGAACAACTCATCGATTTTCTCCGCCACAACTTGGATGTATTCGCGTGGTCACACGCTGACATGACCGGAATCTCCCTCGATATAGCATGCCACATATTAAACATTGATCCTACCAAGGCGCCCGTAAAACAAAGAAAGAGAAGTATGGGGGCAGAACGATCAGCAGCCCTCGATGAAGAAGTAAAGAATCTACTCGCCAATGACTTCATACGAGAAGCTATTTACCCGGAATGGATCGCCAACCCGGTACTGGTAAAGAAGGCTAATGGGAAGTGGCGAACCTGCATTGACTTTTCCAACCTAAACGACGCCTGCCCAAAGGATTGCTTCCCACTTCCCCGAATCGATCAACTTGTAGACAGCACAGCCGGGCACGAGCTCCTATCTTTTATGGACGCATACTCAGGATATAACCAAATTCCTATGCATGCTCCCGACCAAGACCACACTAGTTTCATCACCGACCGGGGTTTATACTGCTATAAGGTAATGCCTTTCGGACTTAAAAATGCAGGGGCCACCTACCAGCGCCTCGTCAACAAGATGTTTGCAGGGCTAATAGGACAAACTATGGAAGTATATGTGGATGACATGCTGGTAAAGTCAAGAAAAGCCAAAGATCACGTAAGCCACCTAGGCGAGATGTTCCAGGTACTTCGACAGTATGGAATGAAGTTGAATCCACTAAAGTGCTCCTTCGGAGTGTCATCAGGAAAGTTCTTAGGGTTCATCGTCCATGCCAGAGGGATTGAAGCAAACCCTGAGCAAGTCCAAGCACTAAGGGATATCAAGATACCTTCCACTCGGAAGGAAATGCAAAGTTTGAACGGAAAAGTGGCCGCCCTAAGCCGATTCATCTCCAAGGCAACAGACAAGTGCGTTCCCTTTTTCGAAGCTATAAAGAAAGACAAGGGAAAGTTCGAATGGACTGACGAATGCTTAACTGCTTTCTTTAACTTAATCGAACACCTCCAGAAACCACTGGTACTCTCAACTCCAAGCGAAGGCGAGGAATTATACCTATACCTTGCTGTGTCATCTCACGCCCTAAGCACTGCCTTGGTAAGGGAAGACAACTGCACGCAGCGGCCAGTTTACTTCGTCAGCAAGAGGCTTACTGGGGCAGAAGTCAGGTATCCTAAACTTGAGAAGCTAGCATACTGTTTACTAATCACATCATGGAAACTACGTCACTACTTCCAGTCCCATTCCATCAAAGTTCTGACCGATCAACCACTGAGGCAGGTACTCCATCGTCCCGACGTTTCTGGGCGGCTACTTAAATGGTGCATTGAACTAAGTCAGTATGATATCACCTATCACCCTCGCACCGCCATCAAGGGACAAGCCATGGCTGACTTCATTGCAGAATTCACTACCAACGAAGATAAGGAGCGATTGGAAATAGCAAAAGACATCAAGTGGAATCTCTTTGTGGATGGCGCATCGAACGAACAAGGCTCGGGGGCAGGTGTGGTAATAATCACTCCCAAGGGAAATAAGCTGCACTATGCCATAAGGTTGGAGTTCGCTGCCACCAACAACGATGCAGAATATGAAGCAGTGATAGCTGGATTAGAACTTGCCATAGAAATCGGAGCCAGTTCTTTGTGTCTTCATAGCGATTCTCAACTTATTGTTAACCAAATACTAGGATAATTCCAAGCTCGAGAAGAACGACTCATAGCATATTTAAAGAAGACCAAGTTACTTCTCAACCGATTGGACCACTACTTAGTCAAACACATCCCTCGGGAAGAGAACCAAGAGGCCGACGAATTGGCGAAGCAAGCAAGTGTGAGAAACATCGCCATCTTCGGGGCAGTAACCATCTCAAAGCAACTGGCCCCAAGTTTTGAGCAAGTGAACCTGATAGCTGCAACTGAAGAAGCAACTTTGATGACTCCCATCCGGGACTACCTACAAAGCAGCACGCTACCCAACGGGCGTAACGAAGTCAAGAAAATCTTGAGGAAAGCATCCCGCTACACAATACAAGAAGACATCCTCTATCAGCGCGGATTCTCTAACCCGTTATTAAGGTGTGTCGCTGGGAGGGAAGCCAAGGAAATCCTATCCAACATCCATCAGGGAAGCTGCGGAGATCATACCGGAGGGCAAACATTAGCAAAAAAGATACTCCGATATGGATATTTCTGGCCTACCTTAAGCAAGGACGCCTTAGATTTCGTCAAAAAGTGTGACAGATGCCAGAAGTTTGCTAAGATTCCACGGCTACCAACAACTGAGATTACTCAAATGACCAGCCCTTGGCCCTTCGCAATATGGGGAATTGACTTAATCGGCGAGCTACCAATGGGCCGAGGCGGCGCCAAATATGCTATAGTGGCAGTCGACTATTTCACCAAATGGGTGGAAGCGGAACCTCTGAATAAAGTATCTTCAGCCAAAGTTATTAACTTCTTGATCAAAAATGTTCTGTGCAGGTACGGAGTTCCACTCAAAATCATATCAGACAATGGACTTCAGTTTGACAGCGAGGAATTCGCCAACTGGTGCCAAGAGCACGGGATTCATAAAAGCTTCTCATCCGTAGCATATCCCCAGGCAAACGGACAAGTCGAAGCGGTCAACAAAATTCTGAAAACTCTGATAAAAAAGAAGCTCAAAAAGTCAAAGGGCGCTTGGGTGGATGAACTCCCTACGGCACTATGGGCCTACCGCACATCTTTCAGAACATCAACAGGGCACACTCCTTTCTCTTTGGCATACAGATCAGAGGCTATGCTCCCAGTTGAAACCATTGTGCGTTCCCACCGTTGGATCCACTATAACCTAGAAGAGAATGAAGAACTCCTCCACATGTCTTTGGATCTAGTTGAGGAGAGAAGAAATGATGCAGTCCTTAAAGCAGCAGCCCACAAGCAGAAAGTGGCAGCACAATACAACTCCAAAGTCAAGCATCGTACCTTACAAGAAGGGGATCTTGTCCTCAAGCGAATCTTCCCTCGCCCCGAAGCACTAGACCCGATCTGGGATGGACCATATGTAATTCATAAAGATCTCCACAATGGAGCTTATATTTTTTCAACAGTGGACGGAGAGGTGTTCCAGAGGGCATGGAACATCCAGCACCTCTGTCGATACTTTTCTTAACTTGTACTCCCCATATGAAGTGAACTAATAAAGAGAATCAGTGGACGTAGGCCTTTTCGTGCCGAACCACTTTAAAAAACCTTGTCTCTTTTTTAACTTGTTCCTTTATATCTTGGCTACTTGTTAACTTTATCCTTTTCTGTTGAAAAAAATCCTATGCGTATAGCATTTCCACTCAGAGCACTCCACGGCACAACTTCACCTGGACAAGACCTAACAGGTACTATGCGAATCTATGCCCTCGCCAATGAGACACTTTTGCTCCGGCATCCCTCTGCTGCGGGTTAACTCATTGCTCGCGACGGCCCTTAAAGCCAACTGTAATGAGCCGATTATAAGCCACCGAGAAGGCCGACTATAGCCGAGGCAGCTCATTACGGCGTTCGACTCGCCGGCAACTGTGAACCGACTATAAGCCCCAACATAAGGTGTGGCCAGCCAGGGGCAGTTCATAGTTGACGATCGGCACCCACGCTAGCCAGCCACAATAAATCGAATAATACCCACGATTACGGGCCATAATGGTCCGGGTAGTTACTGTGCGCGATCTCGGCTCCGATGTGTCTTAAGTGCGGCTGTGGTAAAAAAGAATTAACTCCCCGCAGAGGCGTAAGATGGGTGACAAATGTCTCCAAGACCCACAGCTAGGGAAAGTGACTACAAAGCCCGTTTGCCACAAACTTAAGCACATCGAAGGCCTTCCGTGATTGGAAGTTTTACTTTTTCACATATTTCAATTTTTACTTAAGAAACTTTCCTCCTATCCTCTATAACAATCCCTAAAGTACAGGATACAGAGTAGGAGATACTCGCCAATGGGTGTAGGGACTCACAATTGGATGGCAAGGCATTCAACTGCGTTCCATGCTCGGTCATACAAAATATTCAAAACTGCCATCTACAATTAGAACATGAAAGGCAGTATTTTCTTCTTTTGAGTACAAATACATGACCATAATTTGTTCACACCACACGCTAACAATTGCAAGTCATGAAATTATGTTTTAAACAAGAACCTGACATCAAACACAATTTAATTACAAGAATATACATAGCTATATTTCTCGTACGACATATGAAAATAACAACAAACATTCAGGAGACGACAAAATCAGCTTCAGTTAAAGAATTACACGTCAAGAATAGAGCTATTTATTACAAGTAGCAAAATGTTACAACCTAAAAGTTACTTTACTGTTTTAAGACTAACATATACAACCCTGTCAAATCCACAAAAAGAGTTTTCCAGGTATAATCAAGGGGCCGGCTGCATTGGAGTTTTATCCTTGTCCTGCTGCCCACCTGTCCAAACAGAGAAAGGATTCATTGGTGAGAAGCAACCAAGTTAATGGGGAAACTAAAAAGGAAGACTTACCAGCACCTGCTTCTTGGCCATCCTGGTCGTCATCCTCTACTTGCACACCTGCCTCCTCAGCAGCAAGCAACCGCATACCCTCCTTCACCGCCACCTTCTCCTCCTTGGCAAACTGGGCAGTGACCACATCCATGCTAAAGTCCACGCCACCATCTTTATCCGCCTCAGCCTTAGCCTCCTCCAGAGCCCGAAGATAGATCTTAGCCATGACCCTAGGATAATCATCCATCCAGGATAGGTTGCCCTGCTTCTAGGTTCGGAAGTACATGTCCTGAAGAATTTCGTCCATCATCCCCTCATTCTCCTCAAACTCCCTCATCCGGGCCTCGGAAGCCGACAACCTTTCAACGGCGGCATCTCTCTCCGATCGGTATCTCGAGCGGTCAGCCAGAAGGGATTTCCGCATTGCCTCCATCTCCTCCCTCAATTTGGCTTGAGCAAGCTCTGCAGCCTCAAGTTTCCCGGATAACTCCTCTATCTGCTCAAGATCCGCTTTCCGAACCTCGTCCACCGTGGCAATAGCCATGTCGATCCGTTCCTTGCAAGTAGCTTCCATTTTCCGCAGTTCGGCCCGGCTGGCCTCTTCCATGGTTTTCTTTAGTCGTCTAGAAGCAGCCTCATGCTGAGAAATCTGAATGGCCTGATCAGCAAGCTGTTTGGCCTGATCCGAAACCACCAATCGTAGTCGGATGTTGGCACTCCCAATCTCCTCTCCAGCCTTAACCAGCCGGGCATGATGCCCCATCAGCTTCCTAGTCTCCTCCGCCACCCGATCAATATTAGCCTTGGCCTCGTCTCCTATGGTAATTATCCGAGTAGTAAGTAAATCGAGATCTAAGGACTTAGCCTCATCAAGCACCCGTACCATGGGATTGCGGGGAAGAAGGTGCTCACCGGTAACTTCGTCAAAGGTAATATCATGGGAACTTGGATCCAGGTCAGGATAACCCGCAAATGGATTCCGAGCCAAGTCAGGACGATCAATCTGAGTGACGGTAGGATTTTCAAACGGGTGCGGAGAGAGTACGAATTCAGTATCCTCCTCCATGATATCATGAAGAGGCTGAACTGGGGGCTGAGGACCAGGTGAAGATTCGGATAAGGGATGGCTCCTCTTTCTCTTTTGAATGCCCTCTTCAATAACCCCGAGAAGAGGACGGTAGCCGACTACATCCCCGGAACGATGGGCCGAAGGCTTCGGCTTGGCGGAAGCTTTGGAGAGCTTGTACTGTTCAAGCCTGTGCCGAAGATCTGAGGCCTTGGCCGTTTTACCTGCTCCTGATATGCAGAACAAGTGTCACAAGCTTACATCGATCCATAATTCGAGAAAACACGGTAAATTAAAAGTTAAAAGAAGAAAGAAAACACATCTGTGGTTGTACAAATCCTGGGGAGGAGTAGGATACTGCAATGAGTCCTGGATTTCATTCCAGGACGGGAGCGGATCATAAAATATTTCCTAAGTCCCTATCATAAATGGAGCCCGCAGGAGTCAAAAGTTCACCTTGAGTCGTCGGAGCCACCTTGGCTGGAATAATCTGAGGAGGCTCGCTTGCACCAGTCCCAGCCTTGTCAGCTTTCCCGGATTTCTCTAAGCCGGTTCCCCGTCCAGCCCCTCGAAAGCTTGGTGGAATGCATCATCCATCCACTCCTGAATCTCGTCTGCTTGCCCAGGAAGCAAGGCCCCGATGCCATCACCACCGTCGCCACCTTCCCGGTCATCTCCACCCTCACCTCTCTCCTCCTCCACATCTTCCTTTCCCGGAGTAAGTGGGCAATTGCTGGGGGAGGGACCATCCGACTTCTTAAGCTTCTTACCTCCGACCACTGGAGATTTTGAGAAAGGTTTCCTCTTGCCACTCTCTACTGTGACACCTCCCCTAGCTTGAGCAGCCGCCCTCTCCTCCGCCGTTTCCCTCTGCTTGACTACCGACTACTGTGGAAGGATCAAATTGTACTCCAGAAGGGTTGCATTTCTGATCAGGTAAGCAGCCGATCTATCTCTCCCGGGGATAGCTTCTATCTCAGCCGCCATCTGAACCAAGCGATCAGTCTCCACGACTGCAAAGCCACCTATCCCTAGCAAAAAATGAAAGCGTATGAGAAGAAGCATCGCAACCAAAATGGAAATTATAAATAAAGCGTCGACTTACATCCAGAGGTGAAACGCCGAATAGATACAGAGTCGTCCCTGACGAAGAACCACTCCTTCTTGAACATGCTATACTTAGAATACAGGTCCAAGACCGGCTTGAAGGTTAAAGCTGACTCCAAGCTAATGTATGGGGACCCCTTCTTATAGCCTCTCAGATTATATAAGTACCGGATCTCCCGGTTGGAAGGAGCACGCCCATACTTCCTCTGGAAAATGACGAAGAGGCTCACCAGTATAGTATGAGAGTTGGGTTGGAGCTGGAATGGGGCCACCTTTAGATACGTAAGAAAGCTGATAATCCATGCATTAAGAGGAGGGATGGTGCCACACATGCAGTGGTATCTACTGTAGGCAAAATACCCTTCGGGAGGGTCATATGGCATAACGTCTCTCCCTGGCAACCGCATGCGCGCCCTATCAATTCCAAAAGAACGAGAGATGACATCGAGCTGCTCCTCCTTGAGGGAGCTGGGAAAGCAATCGGGTAGGGAGTTCAGAAGCTCCTGAGGACCGTACCCGTCCACTAGTGATCTCGGGGCAGGTCCGTGACGTTCTGGTCCTGACTGAGCAGGGGGCACTGCGGAAGATTCTCCTTCACCCTGGGATTTCTTTTTATCTGATCGAGTTTCTGCTTTTCGAGACATTTATCTGCAAACACGAAGAAGTGCGTCGTTAGAATAAAAGAAGTAAACAAGCGAGTGTGTGCAGTCTGGAATTTCGCTCATAGTTTAAGTCTATGAGTTCATTCGGCACCCAGAGTACAAGGTCATTCGGCATTCCCAATACTACAAGGTCATTCGGCATTCCCGATACGACAAGGTCATTCGGTATTCCCAATACTACAAGGTCATTCAGCATTCCCGATACTACAAGGTCATTCGGCATTCCCGATACGACAAGGTCATTCGGCATTCCTGATACGACAAGGTCATTCGGCGTTCCCAATACTACGAGTTCATTCGGCACTCCCAGTATCAGAACTCATTCCACACTCAAGTACTTATGGTGCAGATTCATTCGGTAATTGAAAACATGAGTACCATTCGGTAACTACCTGATTTGGTAGTCGAGGATGATCCGGCAATAAATTTGATTCGGCAGACAAGAAGTTCAATTTGGCAAACGGTAAGGGATGGTAGTGACACAAGTCCCATACTTATAGGGGAGGTTGTTTGACCGGACCAGACGATTCGGTTCTCAGGCCGAATGAGTTCGACAAGCTAAAACAAAGCACAACATATGTTAAACATATGCCCTGCTTTGGGGGGCAAATGTTGGATGAATTTTCATAATCGAACCGGTACCACCGGATCAACCACCAAACGAAGCCACGCCGATCTACTCGTCTCCCACTACCGGACCAACTCCACCAAAGTCCCACTACCGGACCAACTCCACCGAAGTCCCACTGCCGAACCAGCTCCACAACCGGACCAGCTCCACCAACTCCACAACCGGATCAGCTCCACAACCGGACCAGCTCCACCAAAGCTCCACTACCGAACCAGCTCCACAACCGGACCAGCTCCACCAGCTCCACAACCGGACCAGCTCCACCAACTCCACAACCGGACCAGCTCCACTTCCGAACCAAGACCTCATCTCCACCCATCTACTACCGAACCAAGACGATGCCGAACCAAATTTGCCAGGCCAGATTGTATCAGCCCGAGCCCATCAGCAGCTGTATACATCCAAGACCCCTACCCCCAGCCTCACTCTATAAATAGAGGGGCAAGGGTACAACAATGAGGACAAGTTTGAGAGCTCAAGCACGGAGAGAACTTTCAAACAACTTTCTTTTACTTGTATCAAAGCTTTGTACTTGTAATCAAAACAAGAGAAGAGAAATAACATATAAAGTGGACGTAGGAACATTCTGGCTGAACCACTATAAATCTGCGTGTCTTTTTACAGTTTAGCCCCTGCTTTTCATATATTTGCATAAATCACTCAAATCACTAAGAACAACATAAGATCTACTAAATCATACAACTTTGAGGTGTTTGTCCATTTTTTGTGCAAACATTAGAGATACACTGTGAATTGATGTCTATTTTAATTTATTTGTATATACTTTAAAAATATATATGATATGTATAGCTTGTATATAATATAATATTGATGTTTATATGCACATCAGTTTACACGAACGGTTGTATATGTTTACATGGATTTCGACCTTCTAATACGATATGCATCTGGGAATATATATGTAAAGGTCTTGCATATATAAAAAATGATACTCATGCCTATTATACTTTTATTATTATATTCGTCGTGGTTCTCGTTTGATACATATATACTGTTTATATGAATGTTAACTGAGGAAGGCTACTTTCCAATCTAGCCTATTCCTAAGTGAAGATATAGGTAAATAAATAAATTTCGTAAATAAGTATACTGTGTCTATTATACTTTTATATTATTATTATTACTATGTTTTTCATTTTGTTTTGTTTAAAAACGTATACTGTTCAATGTATGGGTCGACTGCGTATGCATCATTTATATATTAGTATAGGATGTCCTTTTATCTTCGGCTGTCAGAGCTTGCTCCCTTTACATTGTTATCTATATTTGTTAAAATAAAACCTTTCGAACCACATATATATCGCATATATATATATATTCCTTTTGTCGAGATTATCGTGCTAAAATCTGTTTCGTGCTTGTCACAGCTAACTGTTTTGTCGTGCCTGATTTCGTGCCAGTGTTCGTTGCATCGCTCTTTTCCATAGTTGTTTTCCATTGTTCTCTAGCCCCGAAAGGTGAGCAATCACTCACGATTAACTTTCTTATATTTATTAAATTTGATTTCAATTGAAACGACAATTGAAATATGCTGCTGTAGTTATTTAAATTGTTATATATGCTAATTATCTGTAACTGTTCACCTGTGGGATATGACACCATATCCTGTTGTTATTATATTATTATTGATGATATATGGCTGTTGTTGTATTTTATATTAGTATCTGTTATCACTTTGCAAGTTCCCTGTTAGTATAGAATTCACTATGGGTTGAAATGATACATACCCGAACGGACTTTAGAATAGGAGAAAATCGTTATGGGTTGAAATGATAAACCCAAACGATTTTCATTTGAATTGAAATTGGGATTACGGGTTGAAATGATATCTACCCGTATATATTTAAATTTCGGATTGAAATGATAAATATCCATATCACTTAACCGTATGATAGATATATATATAGACACCGTTGGTCCATATATATAAATATTTTGAAAATAAATTCTATGGTTTGGAAAGAAATATGTGGTTTTAATAAATGTTGAGCCTTAAATTATTATATATAAATGG
This sequence comes from Allium fistulosum, assembly GCA_030737815.1. NCBI lineage: Eukaryota > Viridiplantae > Streptophyta > Magnoliopsida > Asparagales > Amaryllidaceae > Allium > Allium fistulosum. Next base: position 233,432,396 of record CM060908.1, read on the forward strand.
GAATGATTTATATAGATTTAATAATGATATTTAATTTAATTAAGATTGATTAAATACATATAATATGGTTGAGTATTTAAATTTATGTTTCAAAATAGATTTGAGTAATAATTTGAATAAGTTAAGGTTGGGAAGATAATTTGAATTTAGTAAAGAATTTTATTTAATTAAACCGATTTAAAACTTATTGAAATTGAGATTTAAGATATGATTTATAACTTGGGTTTAATTTAAATAATTTAATGAATATTTCTTATTTAAATAAATTTAAGGAAATATTTAGTAAAAATGAAATTTAAGGCTAGTTAAATGATATTGAATTTATTAAGTGAATATTCCCTAATTAAATAATAATAAAGTTAAATCAAGAGCTATATGAAACTGTTAAATTTAACTTTGAAAATGTTGAATATTAAAGCTTTGAAATATATTGAAAATTTAAATGGTATATTTAGAACTGAATTGAATTGATGAATTGAGCTTTAAATAAATTTGAATTTGGAATTTGAGTTAATTTGAATCGATTTGTGAGACTTGAGGAAATTATAAATACTTTACTTTATAAATTATTTAATATATATACACTATTTTGGAAAATAGATATTTTTGAAATGAAAATGATATTTTGGTTTTGAAGTATAAATTTATTTGAAATGACCACGGTGTTATAGTGTATATTTCCACCTTGTAGATAGTTCCGCAGATCCTTAGAGGATGGTTATCCCAAACATCCTTTAAGTTACTTGTATTTCAGTTGATATTTCACTTGAGTTGGATTTATTAGTATAAGAATGTTAATCCTGACTCGAGTGTTTTGTGTTTTGCTTTACACTCGGGTCAGACTGAGTGATACAGCATTTTAGACTCACCCTTGGAGTTTGGAGCTTCATTTGGAGATCCAACTATCGATTCAGCTTTCAGCTTTTCCAGTTGATTTGTTCAGAGAGGTCATCTATTCGTACTGAAGACTTCACTGTATTTGAGATATTCTGTTGTATTTTATTTTAACTCTGATGTTTATATAGTAGCTTCATGAACTACTATTTTATCTATTCCGCTGCGTGTTATTGTATTACTCTGTGTCTGTGATTCTGTGATTGATTTATTTACTATATATGTTGAGTTTGCCAAATTTAAAATTAACAATCTATTATTTTGAATTATTCAAGTCCGACATGTGTGGATTTATTGTCGATTTGAATGGTATTTTCTAAATTTATTATGTTGGAAATTTTGAAAGTATAAAGTATATAAGTTTGCTATGTATCTTTAAAGTATGTAGTAATATGATTTAAATAAGTTGAAACTGTTTTGTTAAGTAAATGAATAAGGATATTTTGAATTTTTCTGATATTAAATTTAGATTTGAAATGTTTTGAAAAGAATTTGGTCTTCAAAATATTTTGAAAAAAAAATTTATGTTTTAACTTGGTAACATCTTCATGAAACTATATATTTAACAAGTTGGAATAAATACGTAAGTTGTACGTATGCTATTTTATTCGCATAAATAATTTGATCCAAGTTTGAGTACACAAGTTCGAGGTGAATTACACCATTTCGTGTTAGGATTTTTCATTTGATTCTCGATGGCGAATTTTTGATATGGATTTTAGGCTTGATTCTAGAATTCTCTATCATAGTATTTGGCTATGCAAGGAGACTGATGGCTTCTAGTCGAGAAACCATATCGAAATCCGCATTAGGGAAGTCGAATGGACAATACTAGTTTGAAAGCGAACTTGTGTGATCGAGCGAGCGATCAAATGTGATTTTGCGAAATGATGACGTATGTACATTTTATATTCTAAAATCATTAATATATTTTTACGCTGAAATTGAAAGCTGTTGGGTTAGAATATCTTTGCTTACTAAAAGAAATTTTCCAATTTAAATTACAAAGATATATAACCCATAAAAGCAAAGATATTCAAATCCTATATGGCTCTTCATACAGCGAAATATATTTTTGAATATTTTGATCCTTATATAAGATGGACTTTATGTAAATATAAGATGATTTTGGAAATGAATTATTTGACTTAAATTATATTGATTTGGAAATTTGGATTTATTTTCTAAATTTGTTATTTTTAAAACTTTGGAACTGAAGATATTTAATTTGAGAAGAAATAATTTGGTGAAATTGTATATGATTTTGAAACTGAACTGATATTGAAACGAATTGAAATTGAGAACCTTGTTTTACTAAATACTTGATTTGGGAGTTATCGAACTTATATAAAAAAAATTGGTTTGTATAAGTATGATGTTGATTCGAAAACTATGGATTTGAAAAGGTACTCAATTTGAAAAGTGAAATCTTATATAATTGAAGTCTATATAAGTGTGATTTGATATACTATTGATTTTGGAAAGTATTTGATTTGAAAATGAAATCTTATATATAATGGACTTTATATAAGTATGATATTTGAAAGTGATTTGAAAAGGTACTATATGATACATATTTTTGAAGTAAAGATATGGAAAGTGCCTTCTGCTTGATATCTGATTTGTGGCCACATCTTGGATTCATTCTATCGATATTATTCTCTCTGATTTTTGGTTTTCCAGATATGATACTCGAGTGTCCTTTGAATTCCATGGTGTTACCCATGGTCTTACGAGCGCGGATGCATAGCGCAACTGCCTGGCTGAGATGGCCTAGGGGTACGGATTGTTTCCTGGGGGATCCAGGCGTAACCATTGTGTATCCTGCATCTATGTAGGTCGTATTAGTAGCGAAACCGCCTGGCTGAGATGGCCTAGGGGTACGGATTGTTTCCTAGGGGATCCAGGCGTAACCATTGTGTATCCTGCATTCTACTAGTCATCATGGCGTAACTCGCAGGGCTGAGAAAGCTTACGGAAATGGATTGTTTCCTGAGGGATCCAGGCGTAACCATTGTGTATCTGCGAACCATGGTTAGACAAAGATTTTGTTTGTTTTTTTTGTTTGGATTGTACTTTCCATATCTGTTTTTAAAAGTTTTTCCTGTATTTTCACTGGGTGTTGAAACAGGTCTACTAAGTACCTGGAGAATTCTAGCTTTGCGCCTGATCAATGCACTGCCAGAGTCTGCAGGAACAAGGATAAACTTGTTTAGACATCGAGTTATAAAAGTATTTTCGAAAGGAAAATTTGTTTCGATATAAAAGTGTTTTGTTATAAAAGCATTTTATTTTAAAGATATTTTATTATAGAAGTATTTCCAACAAAGAAATTTTGTATTAATATATTTTAAATTGAAATTCTTATGGTTCTAAATTAATTATTTGTGCCCGATGCTATTCTTTTGAATCTACTTTATCTACTCAGCTTTATTTATTCACCTATATTCTATTTTTCAAAATCCTCCTTCTTTACCTTGTTGACTATATCCTTTTTAAATATTTTTTATTTATATACTACATGGTTTAATAGAAAATTTTAGTGTTATAATATTTTAGAAGTTATTAATTAAATAAAACATATTTAAAGTAAATGATTATTGATTTATTGATAATATTTGAAAATTATCTTGAGATAAAAATTAATAACTTTATGAATTATGGATTTAATGTTTTCAATAGCTTCTTTGTAAATATAACTAATGATGTAAATAATTGTTTTCAAATAGTTTTCATACCTTCATAATGGTGTTATTTAAGCATATAAGTGGTACTTATAAAAGAAGAAAGAAATTTTACAAATGGGTTTTGAAACGTTTTAAAGTATTAAAGATAATTGAACTGCAAATGAAGTTTTCAAATGAATATTTCAAGTAAAATTTATATAGTTTTAAATTAATTGTTTATCCTGGTCTTTCAATCTATTTTTCTTTTTGGTTGTTTCTATTCACCTACCTTCTTCCTTTTCGGGGACGAAAAGTTTTGAGTAGGGGAGAGTGTAACGACCCGTAAATTCTAATGGTTTTAATAATGTAATTAACCAAATTTTTTGTGAATTTTTAATAATAAAATTTTGAATTGAAAATTTGATATTTGGAATACGTCTATTTAAACATGGCAAATGGTAAATTTTCAACTAAAAATATTGAAATTTATTTTCTTGTGAAATTTTATTTCAATTCAAACCGGTTAAAATTGATGATAATAAAATATTTTCCAAACATGGATATTTTTATACAATAAATTTGTAAATCATCTTCTGAGTGAGACGTCATATTTTGTTTCTTCAAATTTGATCCTCTCTAGCTCCGTTTATCTTATTTTCTGCAGTTTTGCAGCATTTCCGGTAGCGGAAAGTCAAAATTTTATAATTCAATCGTATCACCGATATTTGTGTACCGTTCTGTTCGCATTGTCGTGCTGATCTCAGCGGTATATTCATCTCTGTATTTTGAGGTCCGGTACGCGACGGAAACGGGAAAACTGTGCGTCGTACCGTACCGAAATTTGTGACTTTTAACTTTCCTTTTCTTTTCAAATTTGAAACGTATAACCTGTAACAATAATAATTTGCTTTAATGAGTCAGCTGAATGTTTGCGGTACCGTTGCCACTACATTTAAACCCCTATATTTTTCAAACCTATTTCTATCCCTATCCTACCGTTTCTTTTTCAATAAAATAAACTTAATAGTAACGTAAAAAAAAGTAATATATATTTTGAGCAGCCCTTTTTTTCTTCTTAGATCTGAAACTTTTCTTCTTCCTCCTCATTTCCTTTCTTCTTCTTGAAACTGCTCTTCCATTTGATAATAGAAAAATAAAAATGTTATAACAGCAGCCATCTTCTTTGCCCAAACCGAGCTTGCCACTGGATCCAACCTCCCTACCTTCACCCGACCTCTTCCCATCGCCAAAAACTCACGCAAGCCTCCTCACCCCAGTTCGCTCAGCTTCCCTCCTCGACAGCCGACGCCCACCTGGCCGCACGAGCAAGCCAAGCACCCACCATGGAAACCAGATCCGTCGTTCCAATTTCTGGTTGACCGTACACCTCCCCTCCTCCTTTGTTTTCCCTGTAGCAGCCGAAGCCAACCTACCTCCCGTTCGACCTTCCCCTCCTTTCTATTGCTTGTGCCTGCATGCATCTTCTCGGTCATATATAGGTAATGATTTGTGTTATAGACATTTTGGGAAGTATATAATCTAGCTTAAGTATATTCTGAAATCTAGGGAAGATGTAGACATTTGATCTTTATGACATTATTATATATAGTACAGTAGGATATATATATTTCCAATAGTATACCTGTTATTGAAGCATCGACCTGTTTACAACATGTGTCATCTAATATGTTATATATTCGTATGTCAGCAGTATAGTGTTTAAGTATGGAGTTCTGGTTTGTCGTATATATACATATATTATCCATCTATGCAAGTGTATATTTATTTATATATTATCTATAGATTTATGTATGTTGTATATAAATTTTTATAATATAGCAGCTTTTGTATTTATATAATATATATATATATATATAATTATTATATTAGTTTACAAATGTACGTATATATGAGTTCCTACAAATGTTTGCAGTTCTGGATTTATATGCAAGCACGCCGAATTTTTGTTAAGCCGAGATATATATACATATGAAGTGTATTTGTGATATTTTGAAATGTTATATTATATAAGGTATTATATATATATTGTGTGACCTGATGTATATAAATGTTAGAGATACACTGTGAATTGATGTCTATTTTAATTTATTTGTATATACTTTAAAAATATATACGATATGTATAGCTTATATATAATATAATATTGATGTTTATATGCACATCAGTTTACACAAACGGTTGTATATGTTTACATGGATTTCGACCTTCTAATACGATATGCATCTGGGAATATATATGTAAAGGTCTTGCATATATAAAAAATGATACTCATGCCTATTATACTTTTATTATTATATTCGTCGTGGTTCTCGTTTGATACATATATACTGTTTATATGAATGTTAACTGAGGAAGGCTACTTTCCAATCTAGCCTATTCCTAAGTGAAGATATAGGTAAATAAATAAATTTCGTAAATAAGTATACTGTGTCTATTATACTTTTATATTATTATTATTACTATGTTTTTCATTTTGTTTTGTTTAAAAATGTATACTGTTCAATGTATGGGTCGACTGCGTATGCATCATTTATATATTAGTATAGGATGTCCTTTTATCTTCGGCTGTCAGAGCTTGCTCCCTTTACATTGTTATCTATATTTGTTAAAATAAAACCTTTCTAACCACATATATATCGCATATATATATATATTCCTTATGTCGAGATTATCGTGCTAAAATCTGTTTCGTGCTTGTCACAGCTAACTGTTTTGTCGTGCCTGATTTCGTGCCAGTGTCCATTGCATCGCTCTTTTCCATAGTTGTTTTCCATTGTTCTCTAGCCCCGAAAGCTGAGCAATCACTCACGATTAACTTTCTTATATTTATTAAATTTGATTTCAATTGAAACGACAATTGAAATATGCTGCTGTAGTTATTTAAATTGTTATATATGCTAATTATCTGTAACTGTTCACCTGTGGGATATGACACCATATCCTGTTGTTTATATTATATTGTTATTGATGATATATGGCTGTTGTTGTATTTTATATTAGTATCTGTTATCACTTTGCAAGTTCCCTGTTAGTATAGAATTCACTATGGGTTGAAATGATACATACCCGAACGGACTTTAGAATAGGAGAAAATCGTTATGGGTTGAAATGATAAACCCAAACGATTTTCATTTGAATTAAAATTGGGATTACGGGTTGAAATGATATCTACCCGTATATATTTAAATTTCAGATTGAAATGATAAATATCCATATCACTTAACCGTATGATAGATATATATATAGACACCGTTGGTCCATATATATAAATATTTTGAAAATAAATTCTATGGTTTGGAAAGAAATATGTGGTTTTAATAAATGTTAAGCCTTAAATTATTATATATAAATGGGAATGATTTATATAGATTTAATAATGATATTTAATTTAATTAAGATTGATTAAATACATATAATATGGTTGAGTATTTAAATTTATGTTTCAAAATAGATTTGAGTAATAATTTGAATAAGTTAAGGTTGGGAAGATAATTTGAATTTAGTAAAGAATTTTATTTAATTAAACCGATTTAAAACTTATTGAAATTGAGATTTAAGATATGATTTATAACTTGGGTTTAATTTAAATAATTTAATGAATATTTCTTATTTAAATAAATTTAAGGAAATATTTAGTAAAAATGAAATTTAAGGCTAGTTAAATGATATTGAATTTATTAAGTGAATATTCCCTAATTAAATAATAATAAAGTTAAATCAAGAGCTATATGAAACTGTTAAATTTAACTTTGAAAATGTTGAATATTAAAGCTTTGAAATATATTGAAAATTTAAATGGTATATTTAGAACTGAATTGAATTGATGAATTGAGCTTTAAATAAATTTGAATTTGGAATTTGAGTTAATTTGAATCGTTTGTGAGACTTGAGGAAATTATAAATACTTTACTTTATAAATTATTTAATGTATATACACTATTTTGGAAAATAGATATTTTTGAAATGAAAATGATATTTTGGTTTTGAAGTATAAATTTATTTGAAATGACCACGGTGTTATAGTGTATATTTCCACCTTGTAGATAGTTTCGCAGATCCTTAGAGGATGGTTATCCCAAACATCCTTTAAGTTACTTGTATTTCAGTTGATATTTCACTTGAGTTGGATTTATTAGTATAAGAATGTTAATCCTGACTCGAGTGTTTTGTGTTTTGCTTTACGCTCGGGTCAGACTGAGTGATACATCATTTGAGACTCACCCTTGGAGTTTGGAGCTTCATTTGGAGATCCAACTATCGATTCAGCTTTCAGCTTTTCCAGTTGATTTGTTCAGAGAGGTCATCTATTAGTACTGAAGACTTCACTGTATTTGAGATATTCTGTTGTATTTTATTTTAACTCTGATGTTTATATAGTAGCTTCATGAACTACTATTTTATCTATTCCGCTGCGTGTTATTGTATTACTCTGTGTCTGTGATTCTGTGATTGATTTATTTACTGTATATGCTGAGTTTGCCAAATTTAAAATTAACAATCTATTATTTTGAATTATTCAAGTCCGACATGTGTGGATTTATTGTCGATTTGAATGGTCCAAAATACCGGGTCGTTACAAAACTACTAATAATATAGCACCAATACACCATGATCAAACCATGATCCCAAAGCCATGATCCCTACTGTTTAAGATACGCCCCAACGTGTATAATCCCTATGGCTAAAACTAAATAGGTATGCCACAATGCGTATGGTCACTACTACTAAGACCAAATCGTAGATGACTCGTGACCGGGGAACTCCTTGTCCCAACCCGCTATCATCGAAATCGTAGATGACTCTTTACTCAGGAATTCCATGTCTCAGCCCACTATCATCAAAATCGTAGATAACTCGCTACTGAGGAACTCCATGTCATAGCTCGCTATCATCAAAGTCGTAGATGACTCACTACTGAGGAACTCCATGTCTCAGCAAACTATCATCACAAAGCATATATGACTCGCTACTGAGGAACTATAAGTCTCAGCCTGCTATAACATAAACACCTAGATGACTCGCTATTGGGAAACTCTATATCCTATCCCACTATCATCAAAATCGTGGATGACTCGCTACTAGGGAACTCTATGTCCTAGCCCGCTATCATCACAAATCGTATAGGATCGCCACGCACGGCAGTGGTCACCATGGCCTAAAACTCACCGGATAATTCTAACATAACATCATACTTACCCAAATAGCATTCCAAATTGAATGCATGAACCTAATGACATAATACTCTTCTGGTATATCCTCCTGATCTACCTCAAAATCTATGGTTTTTGGACTACGTGCTGGGGTGGGTCCCATGTGGGCCTCGAAATCAACGTACTCCAAAACCAACCGAAATTTTACAAGTTGTAGCCTATGGAAATGGTGAACAATAGTCCTAACCTCACCTCAATCCAATTTGTATGCAAATGTTATCGCGTTTTGAAGTTTCAATCGAACCAGACGATCAACAGTAGGTCAGTCGATTGAAAAGGAATGCCAATCGACTGGGATCAATCGACTGAACAAATCTCTTAGTCGACTGACTCCCAATAGACTTTTTGGTTTGAAAACAAGCCTATTTAGTTGACTGACTGGTTTCGCTAGTCGACTGAACCTGCACCTGGGCTGTTTTGCACTTCTCCGAAATTAAAACTTCCATAACTTTTGATCCGTAACTCCAAATGACTCGCCGTTTCTTCCATTACGACCATAACAAAATTCTCTTCAATCTGGAGACATCAAAACATGAATTTTACCAACTTTTGAAATGTGTGCTTCACTTAAACGCCTTCGACACACGACTTCGTATAATCGATATACGTTGCCCGAATATCGTTTATTATTTTAAAACAATGGTATTAGCAATTAATCTATATAACAACCAATTTATTAAACAAGCAACCAAAACAAACAGTTTAACTATCATCCAAATAAAACAAGCAATCAATCATTCATTAAGCAATTAATATAGCAACAAAACCATTCTAATTTTGAATCTAAAGTCCACATGGTCCCATATCCCTCTAATTAGTTAAGTACATTAACATCTTTGAATATATGCGACTACCTTAAACTCATTTTCAGCTTCTTGCTTTCATTTCAAAATTACCAACTTTGAAAGCAATTACTTACATTATTTCCTTTTAGAAAATTTACCTATTTTAATAAAAATCATATTCTTTCTTATAAAAATAGTATATAATATTTTCCAAACATCTATAATGTAAGATATACTCTTTATTCATATTTTTAATTTATATCGTCATTTGCACTATAAGTACGTTAACAAGCGTTAGCTATTATATACAAGCGACCCATATAAACCACTTTGGTCAAAACCACCTTTTTATTTCAAAACACCTCTTTTTGAAAAATCATCATCTCCATATTCACATTTTTATAGAAACTTGTATTTAACCAAAATTCATGTTGAGCCCTTTGAAATAACTTTGAAGCTTTTGTTTACATAAAATGTACATTTTACATTGTTTCATACAATTTTGAAGTAAACCAACTTATTTCCAATGTTCTGTTTTCATTCATTGTACAAGCCCATAAATGCCACTTATATCATTTCATAACTCTAACAAGCAATAAATGAGATTACTAATATTCTAGCTTTACATAAACTAGTATGTGAAAGTAAGTTCCTACTCAATTAAGCAAGCTAATGCAACCAATTCCAATTGAAATCCAAATCCCTAGCTTTCTTGAATTTAGGCATTTCCACAATTCATCGTTCTTGGCCTCCATACTCTTAGTGATGGTGCTCCTTTGCCTAACTAGAATTTAGGTGATTTTTCTTGAATTTATAGAATTTTGTTTAAGGCCAAAGGTGGGACTTTTATTGTGTAGGGGTCGGGCTATGGAGGAGTGGGTTTTGAGAAGAGAAGCAAAAATGAACGTGAATGGGAAATGAGAGGAAATTATTTAGCATGCCCAAAGTAGGCTAAGTATTTAACCATGTTTCATTTAACCTCAAATGACCACTATGCCCCCCAAATGACCCCTTTGCCCCCAAATGACCACTTTGCCCCTAAACATTTTTCAAAACATACCAGTGCCTTATATCAAAATATATGTTTAGACGTACTTTGGACGGAATGGAATATGTCCTGAAGTCTAATTCAATTGTCTGTAAAATCTTCATTTTAAAATCGACGTTTTAAATATTTAAATTATCATTTAAATTTTTTCATTAAAAACACTGGGTGTTACATGCCCTGAGCATATGGTTTGCTCAAAAAGGTGTCACCAATAGCAGAATTAGGAGGCTCCGATTTTTCAAACTTTTTTGTAATTTTTGTCATGCAAGGGCGTAAGCCCGGACTACTATTGAATTGTTTTATTTGTTAATGTGATGTCTCAAACATTTAGTTGGATGGTGTACTATATGTTGTGTTCACCTTTTAATTTGATGGATAAGTGACTTATGTTTTTGACTTCTTTAAGGCATATGCCATTGATCTGCATATCTGCCATTGTTTATTCTTATTTTCTTTTACATTTACTGCCTATACAAATGTTGACACTTCACATATCATAAAATTGTATAAATGTATTTCATGTACTTTTTTAGAATTGTTGGTAGCACTATGTTTGAATAAACACATTTGTTCACCTGCTTGATCCATACATTGTATCTTATCTCTTGGGAAGTTTACCATTGATCACTCGTTAACAAACTCTGTTGAAGTTGGGAGTTTCCATAGTTCCATGTGATGGAACCGTGCCAGTCGAAAGTGGGTGAAATAGACAGATTTTGATTTTTTCCCTATTTTTGATCTATTAGGCCTATGAAGTCAAAAGGTTTGTTAGATCCAATAATATGTTTTAAATTAAATCTTATTATTTTATTTTGGTTAGAAGGAAATTTTGATTAATTTATACTAAACATATTATAATGAGCATATCAAATATGCTCATATGTGCATAATGCAAGTGCAACATAACATATGGTGCAAATAATTAATGTATACATATATAGATATTGGGATTTCTATCTATAACATATACAATGTCCATTTATACGTGTAATGATTGTCACAAAACATTTCAAACTTATATATGATAGTTTACACACACACACATACACACACACACACACAGATATATATATATATATATCATAAAATACCTAAATAGATTTGTTAAAAAGGATTCAAATTCGAATAGGTAGTGGTGCATTTAAGTGACATTAAATTTAAATGAAAGAGTAAAAGGCATTTAAGAGGCAACTAATGAAAGGTAAAAAAGAAATCTTTTGGCATTATTTTAACATTTCTTTAGCTTGTTCTCAAAACATTTTTAATGTGTAGGCAAATATATGTATGTATAGTTTTATTTTAAATTATATAAAATAACAATTGAATTTATATATACATATACGCATACATAAATTAAAATAAATTTTGACTATTTTACATGTTTTTAAATCTAAAACTAAGAAATCAAATTTTAACTTGGGATGGGGTTCAACACTGTGCAGTTAAAGCCTCGCTAAATCCCCGCTATAGCTCGTAGCGCTCTTCGAACGCTATACCATTTCAATTTAGTGCTATTAAATATTGGATCCACTGTAAACCCTGCTATTTTCCACCATACCCACTAAATCAAGGATTTTTAAAAACCACTTCAGCAATAGTAATATAAAAAGTTAGATTTGACTATCCTCTTTTAAAATCAAAAAAGTTAGGGTAAAGACCAAATTTAAAGGCACAAGTGCCCAATATAAGTTAGAAATCTACTATAGTAAACAAATCCCGACTACATAAATCATGATATTCTTCGGTTTTGTAAGATTAAATAATATTTATTTTTCCTACACAAATTATGTGAGAATGAGAATAAATTAACTTTAAATATTTGGTTTTGTATCTGATGAAGCTTTTTACACCGCTGCCATTTTCCGTTGTATGCTACAACTTTTTACACCTCCACCACTATAGATCCGCCAAGCGCTTTAACCACATAAGTTCAACGTTAGTTTTGTAATTTTATATAAAGGCCATGTTATAAAATTTTAATTGAATATATATATATAAACATAACAATTAACTATATTATAATCCAAAATGACATAGATATATAAAGTTTACAATTTCAAATCAAACAACTTGAAATGTAGTTTTGACTTTGAAACGAATTCAACTTTAGATTTGTGATTTTACACTAATGTCATTTTTAATTTTTAATTGAAACAACGTAGATAACAACCAAAATAATTGATAATCAAAAAACTATTTTATAGATGAAACTTCCATATTATTTCGCCAAATAATTTCAAGTATGGTTTAGATATAAACATTGCATTCAATTTAAAATATATACAACAATTAGTTTCAAGGCAAAAAAACTTGTCCCTTTTTCTTTTCATCGTACTTTAATTTCTAAACAATATAAATTAATAGATTGAACAACATATGCACATATAAGTTCATTGTATAAGAAATAAAACCTAAATTATATTAACAAGATATAACATGTTATCATGATGAGATGTATGCACCGCAGATCCAAATTATTCTAATAAGATATAACGTATATTAAAAGGAGATTTGATGATTAACTTAAAATGTAGCCAAAAATATCACATCATGAATGATGAAAGACTCCTAGATCAAATTGAATCACCTCTAGAAAGTGCAACGATCCAAAGTACCAACTTTTATTTATTTTATTTTGAATTGTTTTGGTTTTGTTTTGGAAATTTTATAGCTAGGAAATCATTAATTTTCGTTCATATAGGGAGAGGAGAAAAAGAAAATGAATTATCAGTAGAAAAAATGAATGAAAGGAATTTTTGTTTTAAAGAAAGAATTGAAACATTTCCAATTCCCACCTTAAAACCTTTACACTTTAATCCTTCATTAAATCCCAATTAAATCAAATCAAATCCCTCCTTTAGCATGCACGGCCGACCGTAGATGAGCCTATTCGGTTCCTTAAAATTTCCAACAACACTTAGTAATTAATTGATCTAAATCAAATTTAAATTATCGATATCGTATATTGATACGTGTGTATATAATTTTATATATGTACTTTATTAATACCATTGGTACTCAAACAAATCAAATAAAATTTAATAACTAATATTTCATAAATATTAATTAATTTCAGTAATAAACTCATGTGGTTTTTGAAGTATTTATCATTATGGTTGTGCGACTCAAAAATGTAAATTCAATAAGTGATTAGTATCGAACAATTCGAATATTAACGTTTACACGTCACCTTAGTTGGTTGTAACGACCCGCTATTTTGGACTATTCGCATCCGCACATGTCGGACTTGCATAATTCAAAATACCGAATTGTTGATTTAAATTTGGCAAAACTGAACATATACAGTAAATAAAATAATCACAGATCACATACACAGAGTAATAAATGCAGCGGAAACAAAAGATAGTAGTTCATGAAGCTACTATATACATATCAGAGTGAAATAAGGTACAACAGATGTCTTGAATACAATAATCAAATACAATATCAGAATACATCACTAGAATCAACTGGATATCTGAAACTGGATAGATAGCTGGATCTCCAAGCGAAGCTCCAACTCCAAAGGTGAGTCTCGAATACTGGTACACTCTGTCTGACCCGAGCGTAAAGCAAAACACAAAACACTCGAGTCAGGATTAACATTCTTATATCAATAAATCCAACTCAAGTGAAATAGCAATTGAAATACAAGTAACTCAAAGGATGTTTGGAATAACCATCCTTTAAGGATCCATTAAACTATCTACTATGTAGTAGTGTACGATAAATAGATAATGCCTATCAGTAATTTAAAGTATCAAAATAGTGTTAAGGCGTTACCAATATCCCCCTTAACACATTTTATATAAGTGTTATTTTCTATACAGCACTGTAAACTCCACCGTAAACTAGTGGGCTATCAGGGAGTACTCCATAGGTGTAACACAAAACAAATCATAGTGGTCGCGTATATAGGGATACAAGTATGACAAGGCACATGAGGCAATACCCAAGGTAGTGAAACTACCGTTTGCCTGATCCAAACTGGTGAGAACGCATCACCGCAGCGATCGCAACACCGCGAAACAACACTCCCAAATCAAGGGTGAACCAATCGACAACAAGTAATGAGTAGTTTTCGAAGAAGTGTGTTTGCTTGAGGTAGCTAGCCCCCATTTGGCCCGGCACGGCTCCTGTTTTAGTCATTTCCAATTTGACACAAGTGTCAAGGCTATCCATTATCGTTCTCTTTCTTCAGTCATCACGTACATCATTACAACCACTTCATTCTGGATCATACTCCGCGTATAGTTATTAAAGTTGTTTTCGGTTTAGACAGTGAGTATGTCCCTAACTAATTCCAGTCTCTTTAATAACTTTCGTAATTATTACACCGATTGGTCGTTTATTTATTTCAAAACCAAATCAAATTCAATTTCAAATAGAATTTGTAAACCAACATTTTATTTGTCTTTCTAAATCAATTTCCATAATTTACGTTTCAAAAACTTTCAAATTACCATTTCAAAATCTTATAATACAATTTCGATTTTTATTTAAAACCATTCCAATATTCATTTAAATTCGTATATAAGTTTCATTTCGAAATCATTTAAAATGATTTAATCTACATTCAAATCAATTTAAATCCATTGATCGATTTCATTAAATATTCGTTAAGTAAATTTGTCATTCCAACAATTTCTATTAAATTTCCAATTCATTAAATCAATTACTTAAGTTCAACTTCATTGTACCAAAACTTACAAATTTGAATTAAATTAAATTCATCAAATCAAGTTCTTTAAATTCCAAGTCCTTCATTAATTCAATAAATCCCATTTTATTTCTTATTAGAGAAATTCAATTTCACTTATTCATTTACTTACTTACAAATTTCAAAACTCAATTAATAAAGAAACTTAATTTCACTTATTCAAGAAGTTCAATTTCACTTAACGAAGAATTCAATTTTATTTAATTATTAAATAATTCAATCTTATTTAATTATTAAATAATTTCAACTTAATTATTAAATAAATTTCAAACTTAATTATTAATAATTCCAAATTTTAAAACAACGCTCTTTCATCATCTACTATGTTAATATTTTGATTCAGATGATTAAATATTAACATTTCCTTTCATTAAAATTCAAATTCCAACTTCGTTTCAAAACCTTATTATTTAATCAAATAAAATCTTCATTTTATTTTAAAATCAAATCATTGACCAATCGGGTTTTATTTAATTCTCTATCCTAAGTCAAGTTCATTTGGGTATTTATCATTTCAACCCGATTCCAATTCAATTCAAAATCAAAACATAGCAAAGGGAACTTGCAGTGTGATAACTAGGATGGTGTCAAAGTAAATAAACAAGTAATAACAACAATCAATATTAATCCAATAATCAATTCAAATAATCTCGAAATAATCGTATTAATTTACATTTGTTGTCTGTGCAAATTAATATAATCATTTCTAGAATCTACACTATCATTTCATGTAGATTAAAGATTATTACATTAATATTTAATACGGTTCTTCACTTGATATTCATTATTCAATTTATACTACATCAATTTTATACAACATACATTCAATGGTTCAAGGTGAAGTTAACCATATTACTACGTGTCAAGTGATTAAACATTTAAAGGGGTCATATTATGCAAATTTAACAAATCAAATTCAACATATAGCTCCAATTTAAATTGTGGACTATCCTATATCAATTCAATTGCATATTATTTATCACTTTAATATTAACAATTTAACGTCCAATATAAACATCAACAATCAATCAATTATCAACCAAACTGGATTATCATTGTATAAATAATAAACAGAAAATGGTGTCAGATGTCATATGTGAACTGATACAGGTAATAGCATATAAAACAATGTAAAATAACTAACTGCAGCATATTTCAATTGAATCAAATTTAAATAAATAAAAGAACGTTAATCGTGAGTGATTTCTCACCTTTTGAGGCTAGGGAGCGAGAATAGACAACGAAGTTGAGTTACGAATCGCAAGCACGACTTCCGAAATAAACTAGATTGGCACGAATCGACGAACAAAGCTGTTAAATAGGAATTGCCGAAATCAAATCAAAACATTCAACATAGCAACAAATAAAAAAAAACATGCCCTGCGCCAAAGTTTAACCATATAATTTTTTGTGCTACCGAGATCGAAATGGTATGAAATTTGGTATGAATAAAGATCAAAACTTGTATTTAAAACTGCAAAAGAATCACTTGATTTGGACAAGAGACCAGAAAAGTTACGATGTCACGAACATAGACTCAGGCCATGTTGCGACTGTCAAATGTTCAGGTCTGAAAACCCCTCCGGGTCTGACTTTCAGGTAAGAAAAAGAGGACTGAGCCACCTCGTATGAAGCTAAAATTTTATATACAGAAAGTAGAAAACTTTATCTTTTAAACAAAAAGGGAATTACTGTATTCCGACGTAAGACGGAAGAGATACGATGCATCAAACATGAACTCAGGTCATGTTTGCAGTAGTGTAAAATAATTTCTAGTACAAAAGAACAGCTGCCTGGGTTTAACTTCCAGATCCTCGACCACTAATCAAACGATGTCGGATTTTGCTGAAATTTGACATGCATAAACTAGGTAACTTCGACTCTTTTTTAAAGGTAGAATCAACCCATTCCGATAATACATGAGTAAGATATGATATTGTGAACATGAACTCTAACTGCTGTTCAAAAAAAAAACATGCAAACAAGTGCAAAATCAGTTTGGTTGCAACTGTTGCTGACAGAAAACAAAACATACTTGTAAAGATAAGCTAGTAAAACGAAATATAAATTATTATATTCATTTGTAAAATATGAGTATACATATAGACCTGAGACGCATGAATCTTTAAATACCACTAACAGCCTATAGTAAAATAAGTAAAATATACATACTATACTAACAGGCTAAAATTTAAAATATAACACATCCGAGTACAAAAAAAAGTTTGTATCAAATTATCGTACTATAACAGCGAACAAAACACAAACATTGAATAATACTATTACTATTATATTATGTTAAAATTTTTGAAACCAACCCAAACTTACAAGACCAGACAAGCAAACCTATAAATATATATATCACTATGTACAGAACCTATAATAAAATGTTTGTGAACTGAAATACAAACATTGACATTTTATATCTAAACATACAAAATATATAAAGCTTACATACGAACGCAGGTAGAGTCAAGCTTCGAGGTGATGCCTAGCCGCGAAGATAGGGTGAAGCACGGTTCCAGGGGCGAACAGTTTGGAACTGTGGCGGAGGTTGAGACGGCCGAGCGGAAGGTGGAGCGGGTCTGGGTACTTGGTTGCCAAGGCAGAGTCGAGCAAAAAAACGGAGGAAGGGGGATGCTCACAACATGGCGGCAAGGCCGTTACTGCTGTGGTGATGCAGACCTGGCATTTGATGATGGTGACAGGCGCAAGCCAATAGCGGTAGGAGGGCCGCCGGGGTTTGAGGAGGTGAGGCTGTTCTTGGCAATGCTCAGGTGAGATGTGGTTTCGGTTGAGGCACCATAGGCGGTGTCAGCTGGCAGGTCAGGTCGGCCTACGTGCGGCGCATGAGTGGCAATGAACTGCCGGCCGTGGAGGGTGGAAGTAATGGTGGTGGGTTGCATAGTAATGGCATGGGAAGAGGGAAAAAGATGATGAGCTGGCAAAGGAAATGGGGAGATAAAGAAAAGATGCAAGCTATGTTTCCTTCTTTTATAATGAATGGTTGCAGCAGATTAGGTGAACAGAGACGTATAAGAAGAAAATGAAGGAATAGTGAAAAGCAAAGTTCAAAAGGCAACGAGATAAATATATGAAATAAAATGCCAAAGGTCAACTGTCGTTTCATAGATTAATAAAGGCAAAAGGCTGTTCAAATTAAAGTGGACGCAACTTTTTATAAAATGAACCAGCAAAGCAAATACATTGTAATGATGGAATAGTGAAAGTCCAGGCTGAATGGTAATAGTCACAGCCGAATTTAAAGAGGAAATAAATGCAAACGGCCGTTAGGTTTATATGGTGGAAAAATGAAAGGCAACGGGAAACTAAAAGGTTGAATGCTGCACTGATGCAAAAATCGTTTTATTAGTTTCGTAGTGTAACAGATCCCCGAAATATACAAATGAATATACTACGAAGGTTAGCTCGATGAGACGTTCAAAACGACATACAGATATCAGTGGTATGATTGAATTATAAAAATTCGAATTTTCTACTAGCGGAAAATGCAGCAAAACGCAGAAAAATAAGATCGACGGAGCTAAAGAAGTTCGAATTTTGAAAAACGAAAAATGACGTCTTGCTCAGAAGATGATTTAGATTTTTTCTATGTAAAAATATTCAGGTGTCGGAAACGTTTTATTTTCATTACATTTTAACTGATTTAAACCGAAATGACGTGACTGAAATTTACTTTCATATTTTCTGACGAAACTTTATAATTTCCTTTGTTTAAATAGACGCATTTTAAATATCGAATTTTTATTGCGAAATTTTATTGTTTATTTTTATTTAACGAAAATTTCATTTAACGCAAAACGGACGTTTCTTACGTTAAAATTATTATTTTGGTTTCTGTTATTGGTTACAACTATTTCATATTATTACATTACGTTTTTAATATGTATTATGTTATC
This sequence comes from Allium fistulosum, assembly GCA_030737815.1. Lineage (NCBI taxonomy): Eukaryota > Viridiplantae > Streptophyta > Magnoliopsida > Asparagales > Amaryllidaceae > Allium > Allium fistulosum. The sequence goes on from CM060908.1 coordinate 233,451,660, forward strand.
GGTCTTATCGAAATTGGTTTTGGATTTGTAACGTATATACAAAGAGATTTCCATTTAATAAATTGTAAAATTTTATTTCTATCGGATTTTTAATTAAAATTTTATTTAATTTAGTATTTTTAAAGCGTTAAAAATACGGGTCATTACACTGGTGTTGTGACATTTTAGTCATATTTATCACTTACACATCCTTTTGGTACAATTGGATTTTACTATTATAATTAGTACCTGGCAGTAATGATTATTCACACCAATTCTTTTCGTTGACAATATATCACATTAGGACTTATGGAATTTGGTTCTGGTCAAAATTCCAAGATCGTCAATGTTCAACTTGGATAGTCCAAATACAAAGTCCTTGGTTCAATAATAACAAGTATTATTAACCATACTACTCTGGCCAGAGACTTTGAATTTGACTACATTAGACCATGATACTAACCACGTATAACTGAGGAGGTCTATTGAATAGTGTTTCACTTCAAATGCTTCAACTCGGACCTAACTATAATCGTTCGATGAACGTCATGCCATGATTTAAGAATAATCAAAGTGGAGTATCCACATTGAAGTTCCACAGCATTCTCAAGTCGAGAGAACTGTGAAACATCTTCACTTTAAGATTTTATGTTAGACCTTAGTTTTATTTACCAACTAAAAACTCTTGAATGAGTCATTCCATAATTATCTAATAGCTATCAGTACAAAACCCCTTGGTACCACCAGTATCCACAAGTAATTTATTACCCAACATTTGGATTGCATTACGTACTCTAATCTCGACGGAAGTATCGATACCCTGTCTTGAAACATCTTGAATATGAATATTCAAAATAGTATGTTATTTTAGTATGATAAAATTCTCATGATTACAACACGTTGTAATTACTGCCACATAACATATAATTTAAGGATTTTCTATTTAATATACTTTAACTTAAATACTTAATTAGTTATGTCACAATATAACAAGTATATAATAGATTTTTGAATAACGTTGGTTATTGAGTTAGATATATGTAACAAATTACATAATTGCCCCTAAGGCATGCCCCTAACTCTATCTATCTTCCACTTCCACTTGGGATCAATTATGGAATCTTATTCCAGTTCCTTCGATCAGTTTTCTAAAAGTCTAATTGGGCAGTCCCTTAATAAACATGTATGTTGTATTGTTTTAACTATATACTCTGTCGATCAACTCTCTCTGTTGCCAATAAATTGACTTTATCATTTGGAACTTTTCGGAGTATATTCTCGACTTTTAGTGAGCTTTAGGTTTTTTTACGAACTATATTGAAACATTGTTTTCATATAACAATGTCATAAGATTCTCAATATTTGAAATCATCCCTAGCTCAAGTAAAATTTGTGCATTAGTTTATATTTCTTTTCTTGCAGCGCTACTTAAAGCGATGTACTTAGCCTTAATTCATCAGCCACTACTTATTGTTTGGAATATTTCAAACTTAATGTCCCTAAATTAAGATCGAATATGAACTTAGGATTGACTTACAATACTCGATATCACTTAAGAAGTTTGAGTCCACATATTCCTTCATAAGGAGTCCGTTGTTTCAATAAAAAATTCTATAGTATTTTATAAATACTCGAGAACTCTATTAGTTTTCAAATAATAATCTTAATTCATAGGTGATGCTTTCTCTACGTACCAAATACATAAGTGAAGTGTGATAGTCTAGACAATATAACATGTATGATAAGTTCTATTACCAATTCATAATGAATTCATCTTACATGCTACATATTAAATATTTTATACGAGGTCCATGTATTTTGTTTGGGACACCCAACATCCTTTTATACTGATTATACAAGATGTCATTTTCAAATCTAATGTCAAGTATCAAACAACTAAACTAAAATGATTTTAACACGAGTACATTGTTAACAATTATAAGTTTGTTGTTTATTTGTAGTTTTAGAAATATTTTAGAACTTATTAATATTCTTTCTTATAGACTCATGGTTCCTCTGCATTTTGACTGAAAATCAAACTATTTGATTTCTCTATCAAAATACTTGTTTAACTTTGATGCTTATCGAATAATACTTTCTTATCATTTCTTGGGTTATATTCCAATAACCTATAAACTCAGAATCACTCCCACTGACTTCGAGACACTTTGGTTATTAGCTTATTCTAATTCATATCAGGAGACAATTCTATGAATAAAATCCAAATTAACATAAGCAGTTGAATGATGAATATATTATGTTAATTTCAACAATTAAAATTTGCGATGTTATTCTATCAATATAGCTTACCATATTCCAACTGCATTAGCCTTCTTCTCGAAGACACTTTTGTAGACGATGTATCATATCGCTTTGGGTACAACCATCAAAATTATAGTTTGATAATGAACATGGAATCCATTCTGAATTTTCACATCATTCCATATGGTAGAGTCAATACTCTTAATGAGTTGTTGACATTCGAGAAAATTCTTCACTCGTTATTGATAAGAAAATTATAATATCTCTTTAATAAGCGAGAGTTCTTATTAGACATTCTAATTAATTGTGTCAATTTTAAGCTTAATCAATTTCATTTCATCTTTGAAATCGATTTTAACTTTGGATCGTATCCAAATCCATTTTACAACCAATAATTTCTAGATAAATTCCTTCCTCACAAGTTGTTATTTCTAGAAATAATAATTGTTTCTCAATGCAATGAAATAGATACTCGTATACATTTTAATGAGTTACCGTTATATATGTATAAAACAAATTTAGTTTTTTTAGTTTACGTAGCTTATGGTCGTCACATAAATTGGTCCCTTAATATTTATCAATCTCAAACTCATTTGGGGCGGTCCACATAAGGTCCCTCATAAGTAAATATTACTTCCAACCTCTCAACTCACACAACCTCTCAACTCCTTGACCTAGGATATGTAGGGATTAATTATGAATTCTTATCTTGAATGGTCTTATAAACTATGCTTTAGATGAATTAAATTTAACCTACGTACTTACTTTTAAGTACACATTTTTATGGAAAGAAATTTACTCAACTTCACGCATCATCAATCGTACTTTATCCAACAAAGTCAGATTGCTTCTTATCCATACATCATTATGTATCATAAGGAGGAGTAATTTTCGAGATTGAATCTTATTTATTGCCAGGTACATTTGTAAACCTTTCCAATATAATCACCTGTTCAATCAAATCAAATTGTTTTATTTTCTTTTTCATGTCATGTTATTTGCTTCCATTATAAATTCTATGAACATATCATAGACATACTCCATGTGCAGCAAATGGACATGTTCATATATGATAATTCATCGTGAATTTAATGAAGTATTTTGAACCATTTTGGTATCATTACGCCTATGATTGCATTCATCTATATGTATCAATCCTAGGAGTTCATCAACTCTTATGTCGCTCCCACTGAATAAGTGTTTTGCCTTTAATCGTTGGAGATTCAATTTGTTAGTATCTTATGATTCACAATGATATGATTAAAGAATAATATCTTAAAATCGTGGCTTAGTCCATAGTTCTAAAATGATTATAAAATTTTAAATACTTCTGTGTTATGTAGCTAATGCAATAAAATACCATTATATTAGTAGATTTATTTCAAAACAAATATTCAAAATATTCATAATAAAATAAAATAATATTTATTTTCAATCGATATTGAAACGGTTATTATTTCATAACGATATTTGGTATATTTGGAAAAATAATTTTTTATACCCTGATGGATCCTGTGATAAGTATTATTTGGCATGCTCCCACTATTTCCCTCATTACTATAATAACGTATGAAATATGAAGCTCCATTTAACCACTTTTTATGGGCTATTCATTTCTTTTACTACAACTAGTTTATGGCCTAGATTTACGATCAAATGTCTTATACCCATAGAAATAAATTTTATAGGAAAAAAATTTCTATATGAAAACATAATTAAAATAGAAAGTACATTACTCATAGCATATTAAGTATCTATAGTATTTTATACAGCTTTTGTTTTCGATGTCTCTTCATGAAGCAAATGTGACCATTCACTCTCTTCATCCCAACTGTGCCTAAGTTGCATCCACCCTCGTATATTTTGTTTCCTTTCCAAAATAGTCAAACTTTTCAAAGGAGATCGATATTGTAATCAATCGTATTGAATACACAGAGTCACTTTATGGTTTATTTGCTTATTTCCAATAAACTAATTTCAATGAAGTTTCATACATTACGAACCATGATCGTTCACCATATAATGATTAAACATGGATCAAATATCCATATTCTTATGTTGTTGTTACGGTATGATACTCATAGAAGACAATACGCAATCTTGGGCAAATAAACATTTAAGTGACTAAGGCATGAATGTTTTAGTGTTCATGTAAATTGACTCTTGCATGGGACCTGAAGTGACTATATTCCAAAACTATTTATTGGTAAGTATATTTTATTTTTCTATGTCAATCTTAATTTTGTTCAATTTTATATTTTAACTGATAAATTTTTTAACAATTATATTAGTTGCAAAAATTTATCAATGAAGATTATTTTAATTTTACATAGCATACGTTTTTACAATATTAGAAAGGAAAAGTTATATTTTCATTTTCTTAACAAACCTTCCACTGGATTTTGTGATTTCCAAAACCATAAGAAAAACATAGAAACCATTTGATTTCTCTTGTGGGTGTTAGGAATCGCTTGCCTTGGGATTCCGGCCTTGAGTTTTATCAACTAATCATTGGCCGCAAGCGATGGATAACACTTTATCGATTGAATCATGTACAACTCCTAACCCATGGTCTTTGCCCCAACCTCAGTCAAAACCTTGAGTTTTCATGACAAATCAAAATAGATTATTCACACATATCCAACATTTCACGATGGCTTAAGTATAATGTATATACTTTGATTTTTCTCAAACAATACATATAGTTATCTTACTTTGTCTAATCAATATATTAATAATACTACATCTAACATCTCTAGCCTGAGTTTGTGTGACAACCGCCCTACACCACCGGTAACTAATATAACTAGATAATGCGCTTCTGCCATGCCCGACCAATGTAGGACGATTGTCAAGGATTAAAAAATAAAATCATCATAGAACCTAGCATATATCTCATAATGTATGGATTCAAATATAATATATATCATAGATATAAAAAAGGAGAGACAATAATAACTAAGTGAACCGAATATCAAAGCAAAGATCCATAGAGTTATTCCACATAGTACTAGAGTTTATACAAAATCAGATAAACTGTCTCATAATAGTAAGCAAACACTTTCAAGGCTCCACAGTGCTGCATAGCGAAATAAGCATTATATCCATATATAATACGAGAAAGCTCCATCTAGCTCGTCCTCTAGCACCTTACTAAGACGTATTATTTAGTCTTCTCATTTAAGAGTATCTGAAATAATAAGAAGCAAATCATAAAACCTCGAGTTCGACAACAGTCTGGTGTGAGCGATAAATGAATCTCAAAATACTATACAAGTCAATATAGTAAGGAACAAAGTTATAGGAACCATATCTGACCTCTCCTTGCAACCAAAGAGTTAGCACATAATGAATATGATATGCTACTCTACAAAATCAAAAGGAAGTACTGCAACCTAAGTACAATGACGAATGTCCTGGTATCCCAATCTAAAATACCTACCTCAAGCGACATCCCTAGAGTAATAGACTATGGGAAGGAAAAATAAAAGCAAACATAGCATCCATGAAACAACCATCACCATCACTCATTGTGCTGTTGATATATGATAACTTGTATGACCTTTCACCCGCTAGGGATTAATGGAAATCTCGATTTTCAGTGTACTTGTCTTTAACACGAAGCTGATACTAGATCCATTCCAGCGGTCTAGGGTGTTAGATCCATTCCATCGATCCGGGGTAGCCCAATAAAGTATCCATGAGAGCACTCACCATACCCCTATTTTTGAGTACATCAAAAAATATTCCGAGTATCAACGATCCCTTAGCAAGCGTATCCTAGCCCTTTCCTTGCTCCATCTAGTTTCCATTATCCTCAATGAACCATTCCACATACCTTCTTTCCATAATAGAACAATTCACCATTCTATCCATGGGTCACCCTTCCTAGAACCCGCCCTTTATGGATAACCATTCTCACGACTCCTTTTAACATCAAGCCACCATCATTAGAACCTAACTCCATTCATCGTTGATTTATGAACATCGAAGAGCCGAAGCTATCATTGTACTACCATATAGCTACCAAACCCCAGGCGAACAAACAACCACCTTCAACATGACCTGTAGAGCCTCTGCATTTTCTCATGGAAATGCAAACCCTTGTGGGTCAAAAAATTCATGTCGGTGCCAAGTAGGAGTGCTCGATACTGAGATGATTTTTCATCTCAAACTTAGCCAACTTTGGCTAAGTACTTTTCCTACATCGAGTACTTTCCTTTTTAGCTGCCTAGGACTTCTACTCCATTCCCCCGGAGCCCCTATGTCCAAAACATCAACCATTCTTCCACAAAAATAGGTCGGTACCGACAAGAAGTGGTAGGTACTGAGTCCTATACTTAGCCAAATTTTGGTATCTAACTCCAGAATCTCGTTTCCTTGCCAAGTCACAAAACAAAATGCGAGCGAGTTGATTTCCATCGACCTTAATTCTACTTGTCGCTGATGCTTTCCACCAACTTAATTTTGATGTGACCTAAAACGTTGGCTTCCCTGATACTCCATAGCACCTCCTCCAAGCTTCATCCAATTCCGACCACTTTTGCCCTCGATTTGCACAATTCGACCACCTCTTTTCTAACTACGTAAAAGCACTAGAAACTGTACAACATACAAACATGCAATATCATCCATATGCATCCATACACACATACAATTCATTCAAACATGATAATCAAGCAAATCCTATTATAGATCTAACTTTTACACTAGCATGTCAATATAATCAAAAGGGGTTGCAAAACCATTTAAAAACCTTTAAATTTCAGTCATAAACATATATAACAATGTGTTTAAAGTTAGAAAAAGTTTTAGGATCAAAATCATGTTTAATTTTTTTTTAACTACATGAAAATGCATATGATAGTGAGAGGTCATATGCAACTTTTAAATCTAAATAAATACATTTTACAAAATTACAAGATTTTAACACAATTTTCCAAGCTCACAAATATCCAAATAAAATTCCTAATCAAAGTTCCCGAATTAATATTAAAAATAAAGTTTGAAATCCACTTTAAGAAACGAAACTCATTTCTTAAATAAAACAAATATTTCAAAAACTAGATTTAGTTACAGAATTAAATTTCACAAATCTCCGATAAAATTAATTAACCATATTTAGTCAGGTAATTAACAATAAGTTGTTACTAACTTCCCCCCTTAATAAAATTGCGTCCTCGTAATTTCCTTAATGAAAGAAATCCAAAATATAAATTTTCTAATTTTCTTTAGAATTTTTTTTATCACAAACTATATCAAGAGATTTTTAAATATAACTCTTTGCTAAACCAAGGTTTAAAATAAAAGAAAACCTTTGTAATCTGTCTCTATTTCAAACTTTACCTTTTATAATTTTACAATTTTCATTCAAAAAGGCTTTCACATTTTAACTCAAACCTCTTTATTTAAAAATTTGTAGCAATGTTTACAACCAAATCTGCCATAAACACCCAAGAGTAGACTTGTGTAGCGAAATAAATGAAGAAACTAAATTAAAATAGAGGAATATACCAAATTAACAAGAAAATCGCAGCAAAGAATAAGAACAACAAGATTTATAGTGGTTCGGCATTGATTGCCTACATCACTTTGAATAATCTCTTTATTGATTCACAACAATCTTGATTACAGTAAGAAACAGCCAAAGACAAGAGAATAATGGAAGATGATTACAATAATAGTGCTCTCTAACCAACAGCGTAAAGATTTTTCAGAATGACCTTCTAGGCCTGTATTTATAGGTGAAGATGACCACTAATCTGACTGGAATTTCGGCAACATGACCTCCTCATCCATATGGGCCCACCATAGGGAGCACTAAGCCCAAATTCAATGGTGAAGGATCGGTACCGATCCCTCCATATGTTGAATTTTGGGTAGTGATCACTATAGTAGCTTCCTCATGCTCGAATATGGTGGTACCTCAAATGTCATGATGCTTGGATGTGTGAAGCCCGAGTTTTCACTTGATCTTTGGTTCAAATTTACACTAAAGTTATCTCCGCCGACCCCTATACACTAGACCATGTCGATCCATCCTGCTTTATAAATGCATGTCGATCCATCTTGCTTTATAGAAGTATGCCGACCCATCTACTTTATAGAAGTAGGTCGATCCCTCCATTCCCTGAATGCTATGCCGATCCCTTGTGTTTTAATAAGTCGTGTTGTACTAGGCACCATCACCTATGTTGATCCCTCATTTACACTACTCATGCTGATAATCCATTTAAATAGACATATTGATCCCTATGTTTTACTTTTCTATACCAATCCCTCTAGTATCTTATCTATGTTGGCAAATGATTATGCTGATCCCTATGCCATCCAAGTTAATTTCCATATTTCTGACATCCTGCATTGTCTGTATGTCAACCCTGTCCAATCTTAGTTTCGTATAACTATCTGAACTCTATTTCTGGGTCCTATAGCCTTTGCTCCATGGTCATTCTTCTTGACAATAGTCGAGTCCGTCTGGCATGATCTGTCCAATATAGCCAGGTCAAGATACCGGGTAACGCTTTCCCCACAAAGTACGTCTTGTGAGTAACATGACGTGCTTTGAATCGGAAGAAGTCTAAGCTACCGAAAAGGAATCCATCCAACTCCTGGTTGATCTCTATTTCTTCATCGTCTTTCAATAATATAAGTCCGATGTCGCATTCCGTCAGCATATACTAATTTGGTCACGTGGGGTTCACAGGCCTTCTCCTATCTGATCCGATCTCGAACTTCAGAGTTTCAGGCTCGATTGCATTTTCAATTGATTTCAAAAAGTCAAACTTTTAAATCGTTCTTGTGCATATCCACATACATGTTTTTGTTTTTGGCTCCCGGACGTGTTCGGACGTTTATAGGTCGTTGCCAATTTTTAGAGTATTCTTTATGCTCGTATTTGCAATCGAACCTTCATGATAATGATCGTCAAATGTTTTTCGGTTGTCCGCCATTTCTCCCCTTCCGTCTTTCATGCCATTCATTCTCTTTTCACTTCATTTTTCACCGTTCATTTATATTACTATTTTTATTATATTTTATTTATTTTATTATCTTTTTATGGAGGGATCGGCGTCCAACTTGCCAATCCCTTGCTAGGGATATGTGAATAGGGATCAGTAGAACTTTGTGTTGATCCCTCTTCCCCGTCTTTGACTGGGTCACCACCTATAATGGGTCACTTTTCCTTACATGCGCGTGTATATAAGCACACCTTTCTCCCCTCCTTCCTTTTACTTTTCTGCTTCTTGATGTTTACTTTATCACTTTCACCTGCCCTTGCATACACTTCTCACCGAACCCAGGTCAGCAAATTTGTTCAATCTCAAGCCTTAATTCGAATATGAATTCAACTTGCTCCCCAAAGTCGCTCCTTTTTTATCTTCGATCCAAACCATGAACGCTCGTTCTTCTAATTTAGCTTGAGATATATAGGTACAAAACCCCACTTTTAATCATGTAATTGACTTTCGAATCGAGAGCTTGGGTGAATTTCGTGCATTTGCTAGATAGATAGCGTGGTGGGTTATACTAAGATACAAATGGGAGGAGAAAAGGATGAAGGAGAAGGAGAAAGAAAAGGAAGGTTCGGTTGTAGTCTGTGAAGGGTTGGATAGGGATCGACAATGGATTGAATGGCGATGGGATGAAGGAAAGTTAGGTGAGGAATCGGCGAGGAGGTTATATTGGATGAGGGGTCGGTAGGATATTGTGATGTTGAGGAATCGGTTGGAAATGTGTTATGGAGGGATCGGTGTTGGTAACATAGGTGTAGGGATCGGTATAAAATGGTTTGGGTAAGGGATCAGCATAGGGTGAAGGGATTGGTATCGACACTAAAATACCAACTTAATCTAAGTCATTTGAATACTGCACTTCAATTTTCCTTACCTGAATATATAAGATGAATAAGGACAACGTGACTTTCATACTTGGACCATCGGACTTAAGCTTAAAGAACAAACTCCCGGACTTCTCAATATGGACAAAGCAAAAAATTGGCAAATAAACTTGGGTAATAAACATCATAATTCAATATGTCGATAACCGATCCTAAAGCTTTCATTGCCGATCAACTTTCTTGTCGATTAAGACGGTCAGCGATAATGGTCTACTTGGACAAAACCCCAAGTCTTATCAATTTATTATTGCTTTTCTGATTTCAAACTGTTTATGCTTGTCTCACACTGTACTGCATCACACTAGCCTACACTTGGCATGGGGGGAACAGGTTATTATTTCTAACCTTGATTGTCTACTGAGTATAGCCAACATAAATCCCAGATGCACGAAGCGTTCAGTCAACATGTCCTTTGAATAAGCGGCAAGACACATCGGTTCCAAAGAAAAATCATTTTCTGCCACTATATCCGAAAGACTTTCTTCGAGTCACCGTGCAGGACAACCAGAAGCATCTAATCCTCAGATTAATCTCTTTTCTGATATCCTAATTCTTTCAATAGAAACCACCAGCCCGACTCCTGATGCCGTTGAGGGTTCCATTGTTCTAGATGAGCCCATCGACTCAAAAGCCTCTCGAATTGGCGAAGCCACTCTTCGTCTATTGTGCTATATTCACAGGATCCCATTCGAGGATGTATTAGTTCCAACAAGGCAAGATAGACCTCATCTGCCCCCAACCGGATATACAGCGTGCAACAAGTTTATGTGCTGGGATGGATGCGTTCCAACTTTTAACTCCTTCATCCGGGAGATGTTGAGATATCTTGGGATCGCCCCTACTCAGTTGCATCCCAACAACTACGCCTTTATTCACGGGACTTTCCACTTATTCATGAATGTCCCATTCCGTCCGCTGACTCCTGAAGACATTAGATTTACATATAACTTTAAAAGACGATCAGGGAGTCCTTCTTATGTCTTCCTTGAACCTTCGCCGAACTGCCAAGTCTTGACGGGCGCATGGAACAAACTTTCCTTATTTAAGCATGAGTGGTTCTATGTGCGATGTCCTCCTGGCTTCGTGAGAAGATGGTTTGAAGGATGTAAGTGTTACTTCCATTTTCATTTTTAGTTCGATGACTCAAGTCATAACTTCTCCTATGAATATACTAATATCAGAAGCTCTTTCAGGTGTTTGCCAACGTCCTCAAGGCGCTAAGTTTTCTAGAGCCGTCGCCTCCATCCGCACTACTCCCATTGGGGACCAAGATATTAAACTCCTTGTAATCGACGAGCTGCTATCTTTATTTGGGCCGTTGGCGGACGACCATAGAATCGGACTCCTTGGAAGCCAAGCAGTTCCGAAGGTTGTTATTGCCTGGAGAGAAGAAGCAATCAACCCCGTCGTGCCCCCTGCCAAGGGGACTCGGGAAGGTACCGAAGAAGGGGAGATCAAAGATTCTCAAGCTGATAAACCCAAAGATGATGATGCAGACCTTGAAAAAGCATCAATGGCTGGTCCGTTGCAAGTTGGGCAATCGTAGACACCTTCGAAGAGAAAGAAGAAATTGGTGTACCGACTACGCAAAAGAAAGGCTGGACTAGATCCAGAATTCGTCATTACTCCCCTTGGAGAGGAGTCATCTTCTCAGCGATTGGAAAGCTCGTTGAAAGGACTCTCCGACCTTCAAATTCCGGATGATATAATATTCTATGACTTTCCCAATATTAATATCAAGGGACTCAACTCCCCTACGAAAACGACGAAGGTGTACAATCCCCCAATAAAGGGAAGAGCACACCGATTAGTAAAGCCACTATTACCAGTCCGTTGGGGGGAACACTAGGACACTCATAAACACTTGCACTCCACTGTGCACTTTTTATTAATCATTCGTACATAAACTTTTAATATGTTCTTATTTGTTTTTTACAAGTGAAATGTCTTAGTCTCGTGCCTTCGATCGTCTTTGGGGTTCTTCTACTTATCACCGCCCAAGCCGAGACTCTGAGTCCACACGACATAGAGAGAAGGATGATCAGTGTGATAGAGATTATTATTAGAGGGAGTCCACTTCCTTAGCTCAGCGGAGGTCCCAATCCCATGCTTATCATCACGACAAACACTCTAACCTTCCTGCTCCTAGCGTAGAAAAATCCTCGTATCGTGACCTTACGCCGTCGTGCCTCACGAGCAACAATCTGGCTCCTCTAGTTCAAGGCAGTCACGTGAGTGCCACTCCGGCAAGCATCGACTTGCCACTTCTGATCCCCTTCCGCTGGTTGCCGCTCTCGATTCTACTACAGCAGAAAAGTTAGCTAAACTTAAAGCTACTTTTTCGAGGATCTGCTTTAATGGTCTCAAATTCCTCCCCTCCATACATGTTATTCCTGGACATGCCAAAGAGAGCTCACTAGTGTGCATGAACGATGTATTCGTCCAACATGAATAATTCATCCATTCGGCCGAGAAAGTTTTCGAAGTCTCCATAGAGCATCAACAAGAAATTGACTGTCTTAAGTTGGAGGCAATCCACGATAAAGATATCATAAAGCATCAAGATGCTGAGTTGCTTGATTATAAGACCCAACTTGCAGAAGCCGAGAGGAATCTAGAAGATTTAGCAGAGGCAGTAAATCACCTAGAGACTTCTCATTAGAAGGAACTTGACGCGGCGCTTCATCGTTGTGGCACACTCGCTTTAGAAAAGGACTCCTTGCAATAGGAGAAAGGCGCTATAGCCCACCGCATTGAAGAGCTTGAAGAATTGTAAAAGAAAGAGAGGGAGGAGAAAATTAAGGCGCAAGAGGAGTCGTAGAGATACTATGAGGAAATCGTCGAGGCGAGGAGCTTAAGAACCAAGCTCGACGAACAATTCGCCAAGATTGAAGCTTTGAAGGAGGAAGCCCGAGAAGAGGGCAGAAAAGAAGTGCTTGAACAAGCTAACTACCAGGTGGAGGCTACTATCGAGTCCGCTAGGAATGAGATTAAGGACTTGTTCGATCCACTAATTATCGAATATAACGTGAAGGTCCTTCTCCACCGTGACATAAGCTTTCTTGGCGAGGGATATCTTGAATCACTTGCCGAAGCCTGGGAGCACATCGTCAAAGTAAAGAAGGAAGAGTTGGGAGAAGTAGAATTCAATGAAGAAGCACTTGTGAGAGAAGTGCTTCGAGGAAACGAACCGTCTGATCTGGCCGTCGCTAAACTTCAATTTTTTTAGACTCCTGCACCGACTAAGGAAGGAGAGGATATCGTTGAGTCTTCTAGAACCGATCCTAAGGGTTCCTCTCCTATTCAAGTAGTCGGACCATCATCTTTTCATGATACGGAGCAAAACCTTGGCTATGATCCATACATGCCTGGCTTTGGACCACATATGCTATCTATCATTCTCGAAGGAAGCACTCCATTGACTACTGAAAGCCAACCTGACGCTGGTATCATACTAAACTTCTTCGAATTTGAAAAGTTTCTATTCTCCATGCGCAATGACTTTCAACTAATTTCCATGCCTTAACAACTTTTTACAGGTCTTCTGGACCCTGATTAGACTCCTAGGAGTGGTGCTGCCACGGAGCAGTAGGAGTAGACGGCCGAAGTACCGACTGCTTTTGATATCTCGGGGACCGATGCTCAAGTCATCGCTGCGCTTAATGAAGATAAGCCCGAAGATTCGCCCCTTGCTGATGAATTGGAAGATGTAGTGATCATAGGTGCTTCGTAGTACACTACTAAAACTAGTATGAGGGAGCATATTGAGGAGGAGGAGAAGTCAAAGCATAAAGTTAAAGGTGAGCCCGTCGAGGTGGAAATTGAAGATCTTGATCTTGTACCACTGCAAGTTATTCCATCAGGCGGGATGATCCCAGGTGAAATCCCTCCTCCTACTTCAAGCAATCCGGCTAAGGGTGGAAAAGGGCCCCGGAAAAGAAGCTCAACTGATTCCACTCCTAAAAAATCAAAGAGGGAGAAAAAGTCGAAGAAGTAGTCATTACTTCATGTCGTTGTACATAGTTTGAATTATTATTTCTTTCCTCAGTCATAAGTGTTGGGGTACGAATCCCCTTTTTTCCTTTTTTTAGCTTGAAGCAACTTGTACTGGAATTTCGGGACTTGTGAATCAATTTTTTTACTTTCGATTAATCATGGTAGTTGAATGATTACTTTCCATATTAATGTACTTGTAATTTATTGATTACAAATTCCATTAACTATTCACCGTCTCCATCTCAAGGCCCCTCTGCGGTCATTGCCTTAAGTCATAAAAAATGCTAAGTCGGAGCTGTAGTGAGCTATCGTATCCAGTCTTTAGTAGTTTGTACTCCTCCCATCGATTTTAGGTCAGAATTGGTGGGATAGTGAACAGTCAAAATCCGTTCATCTATCGGTTAGGGTTTACATGTCAGTCCACGCTCTGTGGACTTAAAGTTATCATGCGAGCGGTCGGTTCACACTTGATTTATTTATACTCTGGTTTGCACTTCGGGGACTTAAAATTTTCTCGTGGGTGGCCGGCATCCGCCCGATTTGTTTATACTCTGGTCCGCACTCTAGGGACTTAGAGTTTTTTCATGGGCAGTCGATATCCGCCCGAATCATTTATACTCTGGTCCGCACTCCGGGGACCTAGAGTTGTTTCATAGGCAGTCAGTATCCACCTGAATTGTTTTTATACTCTAGTCCGCACTCTAGGGACTTAGAGTTGTTTTGTGTGCAGTCGATATCCGCCTGAATCATTTATACTCCAGTTCGCACTCTGGGGACTTAGAGTTTTCCCATGGGAAGTCGGTATCCGCTTAATTTGTCCATACTCCAGTCCGCACTCTGGGGACCTAGAGTTGTTTTGTGGGCAGTCGGTATCCGCCCGAATCGTTTGTACTCCGGTCCGCACTCTAGGGACTTAGAATTTTTCTGTGGGCAGTCGGTATTCGCCAGATTTGTTCATACCCCAGTCATCACTCTAGGGACTTGGAGTTGATTCGTGGGCCGTCGATATTCGCCTGGATCATTTATACTCCAGTCCACACTTTGAGGACTTATAGTTTTTCCATGGGTAATCGGTATCCGCCTGAATCGTTTATACTATGGTCCGAACTTTGAGGATTTAGTTTTTTTCCGTGGCCAATTAGTATCTGCCCGATTTGTTCATACTCCAGTCCATACTCTAGGGACTTAGAGTTGTTCCATGGCAGTAGGTATATGCCTGAATCGTTTATACTCCGGTCCGCACTCTAGGGACTTAGAGTTTTTCCATGGGCAGTCAGTATCTGCTCGATTTGTTCATACTCCAGTCCGCACTCTGGGGACTTGGAGTTGTTTTATGGGCAGTCGGTATCCACCCAAATCGTTTATACTCCAGTCTGCACTCTGGGGACTTTGAGTTTTTCCATGGGCATCGGTATCCACCCGATTTGTTCATACTCTAGTCCGCACTATGGGGACTTAGAGTTTTTTATGGGCAGTCGGTATCCTCTCGAATCATTTATACTCCGGTCCGCACTTTGGGGACTTAGAGTTTTTCCACGGGTAGTCGGTATCCGCCCAATTTTTTCATACTCCAGGTCGCAGTCTAGGGACTTGGAGTTGTTTCGTGGGCAGTTGGTATCCGCCCGAATAGTTTATACTCCGGTCCGCACTCTGGGGACTTAGATTTTTTCCATGGGCAATCGGTATCCACCCAATTTTTTCATACTCCAGTCCGCACTCTGGGACATAGAGTTTTTCATGGGCAGTTGCTATCCGCCCAAATCATTTGTACTCCGGTCCGCACTCTAGGGACTAAGAGTTTTTCTATCGGCAGTCGGTATCCGCCCGATTTATTCATACTCCAGTCCGCACTTTGGGGACTTAGAGTTTTTCGTGGGCGATCAGTATCCGC
This sequence comes from Allium fistulosum, assembly GCA_030737815.1. Taxonomy (NCBI): domain Eukaryota; kingdom Viridiplantae; phylum Streptophyta; class Magnoliopsida; order Asparagales; family Amaryllidaceae; genus Allium; species Allium fistulosum. The sequence continues at coordinate 233,467,688 of CM060908.1, forward strand.
CATAATCGTGTTTATACTCCAGTCCGCACTCTGGGGACTTAAAGTTGCTTCGTGGCATTTGGTATCACCCCATTGGGTTTCAGGCGCACTGTCCGGGCAGTAATTTTTAAATCTCAAGATTACTAGCCATATTTGTTCCCTATTGTGTGTCCCATCCTCCGGATCATTCATGGGAATTGTTAACCGAGCAAAGTAATAAATCTCATCTCGTTCAATCCCATCGGGGATTAGTATGATTGATCAGTTTCAAACTCCAGGAGCCTGTCCACATATCACATATATTGAAATCAATCAGTTTCATTATGTACTTATCATAAAATGCAATGATAGTCATATAAGCAATTGAAGTTCGAGTCTTTATTCATCAAATGGAAAAGAACAAACTATCCTGTCTTATTACATATTTGGAGAAATCAAATGCTAAAGCAAATATAGAAAGTAAATAGAACTGAAATGCAAAAGAAATGTTCAAATTGAAATAGCAATGTAAATGCTCGCTATTCCACGCTCTTGGAAGTGTAATGCCATTGACAGTCGCTAGCTTGAAAGTTCCTTCTCCAAGTCTGTGACGACCCGCACTCGACGCCCTCTGAATCCGACACTAAATTACACATGTCCGACCCAAAGTGCAACGACTACAGATAATCATGAGAAAGAAAGAAGAGAGAAGAAGAGAATAGAAGAAGAAGAGAAGAAGAAAACCAAACAGAACCATAACAACACAAAATCTCACATTGCAACAGAATAACATATGATATAATATCAATGATCTTTACAAAATAGAAACTGTAATATCATACATCAATCATATTAGGGTACATGAAAAAAATCATCAACTGAACTATCTTCACAAATGCTGATAACATAAACAATAATGTAGCGGAATATAGACATATACGGGAATACGATCTGAAGACTTCCAGCTCGTATACTGAAGCTTCAATGCATCAAATCTGAACATAAAAATATACTTGGTCTGACTGAGCATTAAAAGGGAAGAATGCTCGAATCAGTCTGGTAAACCAGCATGAGAAAAACACATCTCTACTGAATTTATAAAATTATCAAAATATTTCTTTTCAAAACAAAAAGTATCTCGTAAGACCATGCCCACACATAAACACGGACGGGTTTTTACCTTACGATAACCAAAACATTTTATATCAAATCATGCAATATTATAATAGTGCCTATTTCATAAATAATATCAAATATCCAAAATGGTTACCCATATAGCATTTTGGACCTAATCATTTAAGGATCTAAAAAACAAAATGGCAGGCACGTATTACAATTGGATTTCCAACATGATAGGGAACTAGTGGAAAGATCAATCTGTATCCATGGCTAACATCCAAGACTCATACATTGCTATACATCCACATATATGGCTAAAAAGGATACCCACTGTGAATAACGTCCAAGGACTCAAACATTGCTGTATCTCTGACACAAGCCCAGAACATCTGGTCACCTATATAAACCTCAATCGAAAATATGCATACAACTAACCACATAGTATCCCATTAAAACCGGGGAGTGAGGCTTATGAGGTTACGATTACCTTTCTCATATCACATATCACATCTCTAAATGCCACGTTATCATTCCATGTCACATGACTGATTTCTAGGAAAGTATAACTTCCTGAGCTTGTATGTCTCGAGAAAGGGTGTTAAGCTAGGAGAAGTTGCCCTCTCTGCCACCGACTGATATACATTTATTTAAACCACTCAAATGTGATTTAGAATACAATGTCAAACAAATATCCATACAAGTTCGTTCTAGGACTGAACGAAACTGAAGGCACTCTCTTACTACCACTAGTAGCGAGTAGTCCTTGCAATCCGAAGATTTGCACAACGAGGAGACCACAGTTCTCTATAATGGGAGCGACCCAGAAAATGTCAACAAGTAGTCCTCACGCTATGAAGATACTCGGTCTTCATAAATCATCATAAAAAATCTACACTTCCGAACGCATGCATTGGTCCGGAGTGGTTTTCGAACAAATCTGATCTCGCTCTCGCAGTACCAATATCGAAATGTGGCTCTTAACCTTATACAGAAACTATGTCTCGTAGACTTTTCACGGTTCCAACTTTCAACTTGATATCCTTCGGCCAAAAAGGAAGCTCGGTAGATTGGAGTAATAAACTCACTCCGCACTACACGAATCAACATTCTCAACACAAACGATAATATAGCCTACACAGTTGGCCACGTGCTAAGTGCACGACTAATCAGTTTCCACATCAAGTCAAGGAACCAAAACTTTGCCAATAGGCATAATTTAGTACCAAAGCAATTATTAGGCGCTTTTTATAATTCCTTATAAATAAAATCACGTCCTAAATATATATACTCCAAAATATCTTTAAAAAGATACATACTCAAAACTAATTCAACTATTCAATAATTGGAAAACATTTCCATATACTAGATATATATTCAAAACTTCTCAAATATTCGATAATTGGAAAACATTTCCATATACTTAACTCAATGGAATAAGCATATTCACAAATCATTCTATTTCAACACTTAGAAAATAACATAATATACTTAAAACGAAAGTAAGTATATACACAAACCATTTTAGGAAAGCTACAACATCTTCAAAACAATTTAAACTACATTTTGAAAATATCATTTCAAAACTATCGCCTTAAATATTATTCATTTCAAAACATGAATATACTTACTTTATACCATATTTACTTATCAAAATAAATCATTTACATTTAGAAACAATGTTTATAACTTTCAATTCTCCAAAGTCCATGTATAAAATCATTTCTAAATATCAATTTGCAAATTCCATTATTTTGCAACTTATTCGGTTGCAAATCCATTTATTTAAATATTTATAAAACTTCTTTTATATAAAATCCTTTTGTTTACAAAGTTTCATTTATAAATCTATTCTTTTAAAATCTCATTATTTACCAAAATCCGTTTATATAACAATTTACAAATTTATTGACGTTAAATCCATTTATAAAATCATCCTTAAAATATCAATAGGAAATCCAATTTATAACTAACTTATAAAACCATTTCTATACACATTCCTTTTATAAATCCATTATATAAAACGGTTTACACAAATATTGATTTCAAATTCATTTTTAATACTTATAAAATTCCATTTAGAAATCCATTATTTATTCACAAAACATTACTGATGAATCTTATATATTAAAACTATTCAAAAACTTGATTTGAAAACATTCTTTAAACTGTATATTTAAAATAACAAAACCAATACTTTCATTTTAATTTAAAATAAACTCCTTTTCATAATTCGAAAATAATTATAAACACAAATACTTCGAAATCACTTTTAAACCAAAAATAACTTTGAAATCACTTTTAAACAAAAATTACTTTGAAATCATTTTTAAAGCATTTCAAAAATACTGAAAACATGGCCCAATGCTGCTTAAGCACTAAACAAGGGGATAAACATCCAATTCACAAACATGGCATCCAAACATATCTTATATCACATATATATGAATAATAATCAACAATAATGAGGAATCCAGTTGGATCGCTCCAATTTGTTTCCCTACAACACAAATCACATGTTACGACATATAAATAAATATGCGTACATAAATAATCAACAATGGTGAGGAATCTTGTTGGATCCCTCCAACCTGTAACCTGCAACAAATAAAGTATATGAGAAAAATGTACAATGTCTGCTTCGATTTAGATGCGCGTACAAAGGGTCATCTGCTCATACACGGGAACATATAGGGTCTCATTCTCTAAAATATGCGGGAATATATCCAACCAGCCAATATATATATATATATATATATATATATAATATATACATCCAAACAGTCATCAAAATGGCAGAATAAAAATATTCCCACTTATGTAAAATATAAGCGGGCCAGAGAGAGTGAGTTTCACTCACTTTGGTTGCATTCGTCGTAATAGCGATTTTGTTTAATTAAAAACAAACAGGCGTTCGAATTTAATTAAAATTCTAGCTAGCTCCAAATCCATCCTATCCAACTCTAAAATGTAGTGCTCGACAACACGAACCCAACGCCGTTTGTTTCGTTCGAATCAGACCTCGTATGAAATAGTTATTCATTTTATAAGTTACACAATTATAAAATAATTAATCAAAGTCATTTACTTAATATAATTTTTTAAAACCTCTTTCTTCCCCCAAGCAGCAATAGGCCAAGGATTATACGCACGTGACCTTTTTTTTATTTCGCGACTTCGAACAAAAATTGCGCAAGCATCCTCGTTGAACCACCATCGCTTCTCCTTCCGACCTGCCGCCAACCCTCGCCGCGCTGCTTGACCACCGTACGCCCTAGCACCTCGTGTGTATGATGATGGTGAATGCGAGAGGATTTTGGCCATCTAGGTCCGCCGTTGACGATCTCCACCGTTGAACTTGCTCGTGGGGACGTGCTCTACGTTTTGTTAGTTGATGTTGAAGGATAATTTTGCTCCAAGTGGCTCCGATCAATGTCAATCGGATGGAAGTAAATAAATGGTGGCTGGAAATTATTTTCTAAAGTTAGGGTTACAAAGAAATGAAGATGAGGACTATTTATAGAAGATTTCGCGACACTATTCGTTCGGGAAATTTCCGAACTCCAAACGAAGCGTACCGTTTGGAATTCCTAATATTTTACCCCTATTCCGAACACTATGAAATATGTATCGGAGGCCAATTCCATCATATACAGAAGATAGCTTTTCGAAATTGAATTATTTTAATTAAATTCCTTTAATCAATATCTATGCGTTTTGAACTCGCACGATCAAATGGTAAGTCCAATCAACACGAAATTCGATAGCATACTATAATTCACTATTACGGATCCAATGAAACTGGTTTCGTTGAAATTCGAGACAGTGTCAAAAATGACTATTTTTACACATTAATTAAATTAATTAATTTCCAATTTTTGTTTATTAACTTTTAATTCAATTTTAAAAGTTTACTAACTTTAGTCTAATTCGAATAGAATATAAATCAACTTAGAATTCATTTTCATTCTCATTAATTCAATATTCAATTATTTAACCAATTCTATTATTCAAATAACAGTTATATTTGGATTTTAAACTGTTTAACTTATAAACTTAACTTTTCAATATTTAAATTCAATTAAATATTCTAAATTCGAACGACTGAAAAACAGGGTCGTTACATACTTCCCCCCTTAAAAGAATTTCATCCCCGAAATTACTAAGTAGGAAAGATGCTACAACTTCATTAACTTTCAAAACAATTAGTTAAAATAGATTACCAAATTCCCTTAAGTGTTTAACTTTCCCAAAATCAATTAGTTACAACTTTTATAATAACCTTTCTAAGTTCCCAAATTCATTCATAGTTGTTAACCAATACCATTCCATAAATCAACTAACATCATTCAAAATCCAACACATCTCATTTCAAGTTATAACTCAAAAATCAAATTTTCTCAAAAAAAAATTAACGCCTTAAATTTACGACAAAATTTCACCAGCGTCTACTTTGCGCAGTTCGATCGTAGTAAAATCCACAACATATATATATCACAAATATACAACTCATCTTCGAGGATGAGGCATTCCGTAGGGAAAAAGGTGTAAAAGTATGATATTGTAATCCGAGATACGTACCATATATATATTTAGCGAGCATATATAAGCAATATATCGCGAAAGCGAGCTCCAAATGCGAAGCATACACCATCTTCACCTATAAAACACTCGACAACCAAATGAGAAACATGTATATAGCATATAATATCAATGTATAACATATACTACACAATAATCATATGAAAATGAAACACATGCAACATAAGCAATCATCAAACAACTAACATCCAACTAACATCCAACAAATCAATTCATTCGTTTACTATTTAGTTTTCATCCAAATAATTCACATTTAAGTTAACTAACAATCATTTTATTACATTCATTCTCATTTTACTTTCATTTGATTCTCATCAAATTAGTTTGCATTCATTCCTTCATATTTAATTAGTTCACACTCTACTAATTTACATTCATTCCAATTCAAATATATTAACATTCACTTTATTTTTGTTAACTTTACTTCTAACTCATGTTTAACAACATTTTAATATTCACCTAGTGTAATTCTTTTAAATCTTAACAACTACTTTATTCCATTATCGAATTTAGTTAAGTTTGCTTAAACATTTTATACAAAACTTATGTTTATTTTCACTTCATTACTTAAGTTAATTTCCAATTTTATCAAACAACATTTCAACTTATATCCAATTCATTTATATACTTAAGTTGAAATCCATTTATTAACTCAAGTTCAGGTTTATTCTAATTATTTTACTTATCTCATTCAATTCATTTTATTTAACTTAAGTTAATCTTCATTTATTTACTTCATTTAACTCATTTAATTTGCTCATTTCATTAATCTTCCAATTAAATTTTTTTTATTTCACAAATCATCTTATTAAACTTATCTTAAGTTTATCCACATTTTATAATTCCAATTTGTTATATAATCACTTACAAATTATGTGTATACACATTTCATTTACTTAGCTCGTTAGCTTATTCCAATTAACCTTTCCTTTAGTTAATTTTAATTTCATAGCTTAATTTCAAGTTTACTTTACTTATCTATTCCATTTTCTAAATTATAAGTTTAAAAACTTAATTTCATTTATTTTATAAAACATTTAGATAAAAATTTCAGAATTCAAACACCATTTTATTTCAAATCATTTCAAAATCATATATATACACATACAGCTCTTTTGTATATTCAAATCATATTTTAAATTTTCAAATCAAAACTTGTTTTAACAAAACAAAATTCCAATAGCAAATCACTAATGGTGGAAATCCATCACTTAGAAACTCAAAAATGAATAATAATGATGTCGCGATCATCCCCGGAATTATTTTCCAACGACTGAAGTGATTTCAGTGCTTTTGATCTCTTTTAAATTCTTTTAAAAGTCATTTCTAATAAAAATACTTCTACATAATAATATAACATCTTTAAACTTTTGCAAAACAACTATAAAAAACAACGAGATTCAAATTCTCAAATTCTTAGTTTAAATCCATTTTTAGTTTTAACTCATATTTATAAATATACTTATGTAGTTTCATTTCTTATATATACGATTATTCCAAAGTTGTAAATCATTTTAATTATAATTCCAAACTTTATAATTCACTTGCTTATATAATTTATTCTTTTACAATTGTTGTCTTTATTTAGATTATTCAAACAACTTTTATTAACTATATATATCTACATTTTCAAACAAACAAACAATCAATTTATATACACTATAATAATTTTTGAAAAATTGTTTCTTTATATATAAAATATAATCGAGGTAAAATTATTTCATTTACCCAATTTAAAAACAATACTATGTCGATACGCCTTGTTCAAGTGTTTAGAAACCCCTATCAATAACGTTGCGTCCCACATACCGACCAGAATTCATAAGCCACTCAACAGATACATCAACACAATATAAAACATTTTTATATCACTAACAAATGCACGCTCATATATATAATACACTAAAACTCAATCTAGCGTGCTACTGACCCTATCTATACTGAGTACACATCAAAGCCTAGGAGTATACTAAACCTAAGCTCTGATACCACCTGTGACGACCCACACCGGATGCCCTTTGGATCCGACACTAAACCACACATGTCCGACCCAAAGTGCACCGATTGCAGTACTCCTAAGAAAGAAAGAAGAGAGAAGAAGAGAAGAGAAGAAAAAGAGAAGAAGAAAACCAAATAGAACCATAACAACACAATATCTCACATCATAGCGTAATAACATATAATATAACATCAATGATCTTTACAAAAGAGAAACTGTAATATCCCATATCAATCATATTAATGTACATGAAACAAAATCATCAGCTGGACAGTTATAACAACATGTGCTCACAAATGCTGATAACATAAACAATAATGCAGCGGAATATAGACATATACGGGAATACGGTCTGAAGACTTCAAGCTCGTCTGTTGAAGGTCCAATGCATCAAATCTGAACTTGAAAATATACTCGGTCTGACCCGAGCATTGGAAGGGAAGAACGACCGGATCAGCCTGGTAAACCAGCGTGAGAAAAACACATCTCTACTGAATTTATAAAATTACCAAAACATTTCTTTTCAAAACAAAAAGTATCTCGTAAGACCACGCCCATACATAAACACAGATGAGTTTTTACCTTACGATAACCAAAACACTTTATATCAAATCATGCTATATTATAATAGTGTCTATTTCACAAATAATATCAAATATCCGAAATGGTTACCCATATAACATTTTTGACCTAATCATTTAAGGCTCTACAAAACAAAATGGCAGGTAGGTATTGGAATTGGATTTCCAACATGATAGGGAATTAGTGGAAAGATCAATTTGTATCCACGGCTAACATCCAAGACACAGACACTGCTATACATCCACATATATGGCTAAAAAGGATACCCTCTGCGAATAGCATCCAAGGACTCAAACATCGCTGTATCTCTGCCATAAGGCCCAGAACATCTGGTCACCTATATAAACCTCAATCGAAAATATGCATACACCTGACCACATAGTATCCCATCAAAACCTAGGAGTGAGGCTTATGAGGTTACGATTACCTTTCTCATATCACATATCACATCTCTGAATGCCGCATTGTCATTCCACATCACATGACTGATTTCTAGAATAGTATAACTTTTTGAGCTCGTATGTCTCGAGAAAATGTGTTAAGCTAAGAGAAATTTCCCTCTCCGCCACCGACTGATATACATTAATAGAAACCACTCAAATGTGATTTAGAATACAATGTTAGACAAACATCCATTCAAGTTTGTTCTGGGACTGAATGAAACCGAAGGCACTCTCCTACTATCACTAGTAGAGAGTAGTCCTTGCAATTCAAAGATTTGCACAACAAGGAGACTACTGCTATAAATATCTCTATAATAGGAGCGACCCAGAAAATGTCAACAAGCAGTCCTCACGCTTTGAAGATCCTTGGTCTTCCTAAATCATCATCAATAATCTACACTTCCGAACGCATACATTGGCCCATAGTGGTTTTCGGATAAATCCGATCCCGGTCTCTCCGTACCAATATCGAAAAGTGGCTCTTAACCTCATACAGAAACTAAGTCTCGTAGGCTTATCATGGTTCTAACTTTCAACCTGCTATTCTTCGGCCAAGAAGGAAGCTCGATAGATTAGAGTAATAAACTCACTCCACACTACACAAATCAACATTCTTAACACAAACGATAATATACCCTACACAGTTGGCCACGTGCTAAGTGCACGACAAATCAGTTTCCACATCAAGTCAAGGAACTGAAACTTTTCCAATAGGCATAATTTAGTACGAAAGAAATTATTAGGCCTTTTTATAATTCCTTTTAAATCTAATCACTTCACAAATATATATACTCCAAAATATATTTAAAAAGATACATACCAAAACTAATTCAACTATTCAATAATTGGAAAATATTTCCATATACTAGATATATATTCAAAACTTCTCAAATATTCGATAATTGAAAAACATTTCCATATACTTATCTCAACGGAATAAGCATATTTACAAATCATTCTATATTTTTAACACTTAGAAAATAACAACATATAATTAAAACAAAAGTAAGTATATACACAAACCATTTTAGGAAAGCTACAACATCTTCAAAACAATTTAAACTTCATTTTGAAAATACCATTTCAAAACTATCGCCTTAAATATTATTCATTTCAAAACATGAATATACTTACTTTTTAAAAACCATACTTACTTAGCAAAATAAATCATTTACATTTAGAAACAATGTTTATAACTTTAGATTCTCCAAAGTCCATGTATAAAATCATTTCTAAATATCAATTTGCAAATCCCATTATTTTACAACTTATTCGGTTACAAATCCATTTATTTAAATATTTATAAAATTACTTTTATATAAAATCCTTTTGTTTACAAAGTTTCATTTATAAATCTATTCTTTTAAAATCTCATTATTTACCAAAATCCATTTATATAACCATTTAAAAATTTATTGATGTTAAATCCATTTATAAAACCATCCTTAAATATCAACAGCAAATCCAATTTATAACTAACTTATAAAACCATTTCTATACACATTCCTTTTATAAATCCATTATATAAAACGGTTTACAAAAATATTGATTTCAAATTCATTTTTAATACTTGTTAAATTCCATCTAGAATTCAGAAAACGTTACTTATGAATCTTATATATATAAACTATTCAAAAATTATTTGAAAACATTCTTAAAACAGTATAATTAAAATAACAAAACCAATACTTTCATTTTAATTTAAAATAAACTCCTTTTCATAATTCGAAAATAATTATAAACACAAATACTTCGAAATCACTTGAAATCACTTTTAAACCAAAAATCAATTTGAAATCACTTTTAAACAAAAATCACTTTGAAATCATTTTTGAACCATTTCAAAAATACTGAAAACATGGCCCAATGCTGCTTAAGCACATATATATGAAAAATAATCAACAATAATGAGGAATCCAGTTGGATTGCTCCAATCTGTTTTCCTGCATCATAAATCACATGTTACGACATATAAATAAATATGTGTACATAAAAAATCAGCAATGGTGAGGAATCTTGTTGGATCCCTCCAACCTGTAACCTGCAACAAATACCGCATATGAGAAAAATGTATAACGTCTGCTTCGAGGCAGACGCGCGTACAAAGGGTCATGCGCTCATACACGGGAACATATAGGGTCTCATCCTCTAAAGTATGCGAGAATATATCCAACCAACCAATATATATATATATAATATACATCCGAACAGTCATCAAAACGACATAATAAAAATATTCCCACTTATATAAAATATAAGCGGGCCAGAGAGATTGAGTTTTACTCACTTGGTTGCATTCGTCATAATAGCGACCCGGTTTAATTAAAAACGAACAGGCATTCGAATTTAACTAAAATTCTAGCTAGCTCCAATCTATCCAATCCAACTCTAAAATGTAGTGCTCGTCAACACGAACCCAACGCCACTTCTTTCACTCGAATCAGACCTCGTAGAAATAGTTATGCATTTTATAAGTTACACGAATTATAAAATAATTAACCAACGTCATTAACTTAATATAAATTTTTTAAACCTCTTTCTTCCCCTAAGCAGCTAATGGCGCAGGATTATACGCACGTGACCTTTTTTTGCAACTTCGAACAAAAATCGCGCGTGCACCCTTGTTGAACCACCACCGCTCCTCCTTCCAACCTGCCGCCAACCCTCGCCGCGCCACCTGACCACCGTACGCCCCAGCACCTTGCGTGTATGCCCCCAAAATGAGCCGTGAAACCCAATTGTTGATGGTGAACATGAGAGGATTTTGGCCACCTGGTTCTGCCGTTGACGATTTCCACCGTTGAACTTACTCGTGGGGACGAGCTCTACGTTTTGTTAGTTGACGTCGAAGGCTAATTTTGCTCTGATTGGCTCCGATCAATGTTGATCGTCGGATGGAAGTAAATAAATGGTAGCTGGAAATTATTTTCTAGGGTTAGGGTTACAAAAAAATGAAGATGAGGGCTATTTATAGAAGATTTCACGACACTATTCATATGTGAAATTTCCGAACTCCAAACGAAGCGTGCCACCTGGCGTTCCTAATGTTTTACCCCTATTCCAAACACAATGGAATATGTATCAGAGACCAAATCCATCATATACAGAAGATAGCTTTTTGAAATTGAATTATTTTAATTAAACTCCTTTAATTTATTTCTACATGTTTCAAACTTGCATGATCAAACAGTAAGTCCAATCGACACGAAATTCGACAGAATAATATAATTCACTATTATAGATCTAATGAAACTGGTTTCGTTGAAATCCGAGAGTGTGTCAAAAATGACTATTTTTACACATTCATTTAATAATTAATTTCCAATTTCTATATATTAACTTTTAATTCAATTTTAAAAGTTTATTAATTTATTCTAATTCGAATAGAATATAAATCAACTTAGAATTCATTTTCATTCTCATTAAATTCAATATTCAATTATTTAGCCAATTCTATTATTCAAATAATAGTTATATTTGGATTTTAAACCGCTTAACTTATAAACATAACTTTTCAATATTTAAATTTAATTAAATATTCTTAATTTGAACGACTGAAAAACTGGGTCATTACAAAGCCTCTGTTCGATGACATACGGTCCTTCCCATCTCGGATTCATGTGTGACAGAGCCGAAAAAGCCTGGTTTAGGATGAGATCACCAAATTCAAAGGTTCTCGATTGAACTTTAGTGTTGTAATATCGCGTGACTCGATATCGGTATGCGGCCTCTCTCAAATCGGCTTCCTCACGCTTCTCATCTAAAAAGTCCAAGTATTCCAGGAGAAGATCTTTATTTGCTTTAGGGTCATAGTAAGTCACTCGATGAGAAGGGACTTCGAGTTTCATTGGAATAACAGCTTCGGAGCCGTAAGCAAGGGCAAATGGAGTATGGCCAGTCGCGGACTTGTGAGTGGTTCTGTAGGCCCAAAGTATCGTAAGAAGTTCATCCACCCACTTGCCTTTAGCCTTTTTCGAATGCTTTTTCAGAATAGACTTGATAATTTTGTTTATAGCCTCAACTTGTCCATTTTCTCGAGAGTGAGCGACTGCTGCAAACCTCTTTTCAATGCGATGTCTCTGATAAAATTCTTTAAATTCAGCACTATCGAATTGAGTCCCATTATCTGTTATGATGGTTAGTGGAAGACCGAAGTGACATATGATGTTTCGAAGAATGAAATTGATTTTCTTGGTTGTGATTGTGGCTAATGGTTCTGCCTCGGCCTATTTGGTGAAGTAATCAACCGCGACAATAGCGTACTTCACACCGCCTTTAGAGATTGGCAAAGAGCCGATGTTGTCAATACCCCACATAGCGAATGGCCATGGACTGACCATTTGCGTGATCTCTGTTGGTGGAGCTTTTGGGACTTTCGCATATATCTGGCATTTGTCACATCGTCTCACATAATCAGCAGCATCCTGGTTTACATTTGCCCAATAATAACCGTAACGGAGTATCTTCTTTGCTAGTTTTTGCCCCTAGTGTGATCGTCGCATTCTCCCTCATGAACTTCTTTCAGAACACGCTTTATCTCATCATGAGCGATACACCGGTGTAAGGGAACAGAAAACCCTTTTCTATACATAGTTCCTTCCTCCTTCCTGCATAATATACCGTGAAGCTTTGCAAAGGAATTGTCGCTTTTCATTTCTACTTTCAGGCAAGGTTCCATGCAACAAGTAATCTTTAAATGGAGTCATCCACGATTCCCTCTCGGATTCCGCTTCCAGTACTTGATTAATGTCCATCATATTTATACTTGGGGTGTGTAATATCTCGACTTGAACCAAACCCAAGGGCTATCAATGGTTACTCGAAAAATCCGAAATCCGTCTGCATCCGCATTCGAAAAGCGGATAAATATCCGATATTCGGAAAAACGGATGCGGATGCGGATACGAGGATACCCGCATCCGAAAATTATCCATCCGGTTTTTATCAAGATTATAGTTCAAATTATATTTATTTTAGTGCAGCGAAAGATATTTTTTTATTATTTTATTAAGTTCGTAGTTTATGTTATATGCACTTAATGCTTTTTAACTGCTCGGAACTATATATTATCATCATATTTGTTAATTTTTAACACTTTTATAATCAATGGGATTGAAAAATATTTATGTTAAACTAAAATTTTCTTTTTATAATTCTTGATTTATCAATCGTTAGCGGATATGATAATTATTCGATATCCGTCCATATCCACGGATACGGATATCCGATATACGAAAATGATTTCGAATGCGAATGCGAATATCGCACTATCCGCATCCAAAAGCATCCGTTGACAGGCCTACCAACCCATCTGTTGCGCATCGCCAGTACTAGCGAACTTTGGCAATGAATCAGCCTCCCCATTTTGCTCACGTGGGATATGTGAAATGTCTTAGTATTCGATATCCGCCAACATCTCCTGAACTCGGGTATGGTATAGGGCAAGTCATTGTCCCTTAGCCCGATAGTCTCCTCGAATTAATACACCACCAATTATGAGTTGCAAAAGATTTCAAGAGACTTCACTACGAGCTTTCTAGCAAGTTTAAGTCCAGCATTCAACGCTTTGTACTCAACCTCATTTGTATCAGGAAAATCAAGCTTCAAAGCTTAGCAAATTGATCGGTTCTCAGGGGTTACAAGCACAATCCCAGCTCTGGAACAGTGACCATTAAATGCTCCATTAGTGTACAACTTCCATTGTACGGTAGGGAGTCCGCTGCCTTCCGGAGGCTCGTCTTGTATGGTAAATTCTGCTATAAAGTCTGCCAGCGCTTGACCCTGGATGGATCTTTAGGGAAGATATGTAATGTCAAACTGGCTTAGCTCAATGTTCCGTTTAAGCAACCTTCCAGACGTCTTAGGTTGCTGTAGGACCTATCGTAACAGCTGGTTGGTGTAAATGTTCATTGGATGTTCCTGGAAGTACGGATGAAGTTTCTCTTATGCGATTAGCAAGCAGTACGCCAATTTTTCTATCTTCGGATAGTTCCTTTCTGCTCCTGTTAACCGCTTGCTGACATAATACATCGGCCTTTGAACCCAGTTCTCCTCGCGAATCAAGGAGGCACTTATAGCATGCGCTGATACTGCCAAATAGATGTACAACTCCTCATGATCTACCGCGTTGACAAGACATGGGGTCTCTCCAAATGATTCCCAAACTCAAAACGCGTCTTCACAATCTCGTGTCTATTTAAAGTTTCTCTTTCTCTTCCTAATCAGATAAAAGAAACGAATGCATTTGTCAGTTGCACTGGAGATAAATCAACTTAATGCAGTAACCTTCTCATTCAAACTTTGTACTTGTTTAACGGTTCTGGGCACTTGAATATCTCGAATAGGCTGAATTTTTTTTGGATTAACTTTAATTCTTCGAGCATTGACAATAAAGCCCAAGAACTTTCCTAACGCAACACCGAATGAGCATTTCAAAGGATTGATCTTCATGTTATAAAATCGGAGGATGTCGAACATCTCTGCCAAGTCTCGAATGTGGTCGTTTAATCGCCACGACTTCACGAGCATATCATCTAGATAGACTTCCATTGTCCTCCAAATCCGATCTTTAAAATTCCGATTAACTAAGCGTTGATAGGTTGCTTCAGCATTCTTCAACCCAAATGGCATCACCACGTAACAATATAATCCAACATCCACCACAAACTTGATGTGTTCCTGATCGGGGACATGCATCAGGATTTGATTATATTCTGAGTACGCATCCATGAAGGATAACAATTCATGCCCTGTAATCAAATCAGCTAGTTGATCAATCCTTGGAAGGGGAAAACTATCTTTAGGACATGCCTTGTTCAAGTCCGAATAGTCGATGCACATTCTCTACTTCCAGTTCGCCTTCTTCACTAGCACGAGATTAGATATCCATTCAGGATAGAGGGCATCGCGATTAAACCCATTGAGAAAATAAACCCATTGACTTTCAATTTATCCACCTTCTCCTTAAGAGCAACGGAACTCTTTGAATCCATGCCTCGCCTTTTATGTTTTACCGGAACATACTTTGGATCAACTTTAATGCATGGCTCGCAATGGCAGGTAAGATCCCACACATGTTAGAATGAGTCCAAGCAAATACATTCAAATTTGCTTGGAGAAAATCAGCAAGTTCTCTCATCATTAAATGGCTGAGTTGCGATCCAATCTTGAAGCCCGTGATGGGTCATCGTGGCTGATTGTTATATCAATCATCAGCTTAGCCGGCGCCACCTTGGTCTCCTTGGGTTCCTCTTCGTCATCCCTTGGATCTATATCTCTATTGAACCGACTATGACGCCCAAGCCAAGGCAAGGTGCCATTTGTCAATCTTCAGTAACTTTGGTGCAGACAGATTTTTCCACACCCTTTCCCTTCTCTTTACGCTGAGCTTCTCTCAACTCAGCCACATAACATGCACGTCTAGTCGCCTGATCACCATCCACCACTCCTACTCCATTATCAGTCGGAAATTTCAAAGTCAAACACCATGGGGCAAGAGCTGCCTGAAATTCGGCAAGGGCCGGTCGGCTTAGAAAAACGTTATACGGTGAGTCAACATCCAAAACAATGAACGGTAGGATCCACACTCTCCTACGTTCACCTTCCCCCAATTCAACTAATAGCTCCACATAACCAACTGCCTCAGTCGCTACACCATTGAAAACATGTATCCGAGCTTTAGATGGTTTCAAATATTTAACCTCCATTCTCATTTGATCATAAGCCTTCTTGAAACTAATGTTTATCGAACTTCCACAATAAATCAAAATTCTTCTCACCAGAGCATGGCCAATCATTGTAGAAATGACCATTGGGTCAATCATAGGAGCCTCTAATCTATCTACATCCCTTCTTCTAAACACTATATCATCAGTCATCATATGTTGTTGCTTGGCCGGAGTCCCGTCCTGCGTATCTGAACAATACTCAAAATCTGCATACCACATCGCGCTGGCATATCGCTCCATTTCCTGCCAACTCCTATCCACAGGATGCGGTCCTCCAACTATCATGTTTATCACTAATCACCCTCTAGTTCGAGCAGGCTCCTCATCCCTACGTGGAGCTTATCCTTGATTGGGGTCAGACGTCCCCTGTCTTCTATCCTATGGAATTTTTTACAAACTACTGCAACTTCTTTTCCCGAATCAACTTCTCGATAGCATCCCAGAGATGCCTGCGCTCGTTCGTATTATGCCCGTAACACTTATAAAATCGGCAATACTTTCCAGTCTGTTTCTGTTCCTCTGTTGATTCCTTTGGATGCGACTTCTTGTATTGAAAAGTATTACAGGTGGATAAGTAGATATTCTCCAAGGATGCGTTTAGAGGCGTGTAGTTGTCATACATGGGAATCCTAGTCTTTGAACTCCTAGGTTCCCTCTTCCGGTCTCGATTCCCTTCACCATTTCTCTTCTGTTGATTCGGATTGTTCTGAACATTAACCTAAAACTTCCCAGAACTCTCATCAGACTGCTTTATTGCAATGTTGCTTTGTATCGCTTCTCCTCTCGGTGCCACAACATTGCCTTTTCTAGAGGACCTGGCCTCCTCCTTCCTCATAAATTGAGCCGCCTTTGAATAGAAGCATTCCAACATGGCTGGCGGTTTTCCAGCTAGCCAATCACCAAACTCGAATTCTGGATCAACACCTGTCGTCATAGCCATCAGTATAACATAGTCATCTAGGTTACTCACTTCTGTAACAGCGATATGAAATCTTTCCAAGTAGTCCTTCAACGATTCCCAGGAGCCCGAATTATGCTAGATAGTGACATCACGTCTTTAGGTCGAGCAGCATGAATCCAGAACTGCTCCACAAACCTTGTCGCCAGTTCATCAAACCTTGAAATCGATCGTGAGGGTAACCTTGTAAACCACATTGTCACGATCCCAAAGTGGGTTATGGGAAAGCATCTACATTTGGTTGCATCATTGGCTTTTGCGGAGTCCATCAACCATTCATACCTCATAATGTGCTGCCTAGGGTCGATTTTTCCCTCATAAGTAGGCATCGTAGGCATGTTGAACCTTCTCGGGTATTCCTCATGTAAAACATTAACAGTAAATGGGGTATGGCTTCTTGAAATTCCCCAATCATCATTCGTCAAACCCTGGTTCTCCCTCACTAGCTGTCTGACCATTGCCGATAAGTCCGGTGTCTGGATGGGTGGTGCCAAGTGGCGGTCGCGCTCTACCTCACGTGAATGGTCCGGTCGATCTCTAAGGGCCATTTCACACCTCCTTGGTCTATCATCCTCATGACGAGCACCATGATCATTCATCTCGTCTTCATTTTGGAGGGGTAGTTGGTAAACATTATTTTGTGATTATTTTAATTGTATATTTTGGTTATTTTAATTAATTTCTTGATTTAAATACTTTATTTTATTTATTAAAATGAATAAATTTTGTTATTTTAAATATAAATTTTGATTTTGATGTGAATTAGAATTCCAAACATGACTAAAAAGAATATTTTCCAGAAAAGTGAATTTTGGTCAATATGGTCAAACTTTGACTTTTAATTTAGAAATTTGAAAGTTTGAAAATTTGAATTTTATCTTTTATTATGAAAGTAAATAAAATTTTAAGAATAATGCTTTTCGTTTCGTTGAAATCTGATTTATAATGTGAAAGTTATGCCTTTTTCAATATTGTGTGTAATTTGTTGTATTTAACAAATTGTTTATTTTAAATTGTATAAATAATATTTTATTTGGTCATGTAATGTTCTAATTTATATTTATATGGGTAAAATAACATGTTGTGCATATATTTTGGTTTTAAACCATTTTTTAAAAGTATAATTGACATTTTCCGGTGTCAGTTGTATTTTGCTTACAATTTCTAATTTCCAGTTTCAATTAATTAAAGTAATTCTTTATTTATTTTTCTATTTTTTCTTAAAATCTTATTTGATTCTCATTCCCACTTTATTTTGTTCCTCATTTATTTTATTTATTTGACCTTTTATTTGTTTTAAAGTGAAATAGAAATTTTCTAAAACTAGTGATATTCTATTTGTAAATTTTAAGTCCTGTTTTGAATTTTTAAGCAATTTCTTTAGTTCTTTTTCTAATTTCTCTAAATTTAATTATTTATTTCATTTTGAAAATATAAATGAATTATTTTACTTCACATTTTTGTTTTAAAATATTTTTAAAATGAAGTTGTTAGTTTTCCAAAGTCAATAGTGATTTATTTGTAATTTTTGGACCCTATTTTCAATTTTTAAGCAATTTCTTATATTCTTTTTCCATTTTCTTTAAAATTAATTAATTATTTTTATTTTATATTACTTTGTTTCGGTTTTAAAGTCAATTTACTGATTTTATTTTTGTTGTATTTGAATATAAAGAAAAAGAAATATGAAGAGTTATAAAAGCTTATTTACCTTAAGTCCTTTCATCTCCTTTGTCCTTTCATTTGCCATAACTCCTCAATTACTATCTTGGCTGTGCATTTTTGGTTTGTAGCCGTGAGTTTTCAGCCTCCATTCACCCAAAAACATTTTACCTTCTCATTCATTCATGGCTTCAAGAAAAATCTATGGGTAATGGCTACTTTTACACTTTTCTTCTCATTTTTCATGTATTTTGCCTTGTTTTCTTTGCTTCTTTGAATGGCCTCCACTCCATATCCACGGCCACCACCCCCTACATCTCTTCCCTGCCATCACCACCAGCTACTCCTCTGGTCTTGACCAAGGCCGAGCCACCATGATGCCAAAACTCCACAAAAAATTGCAAAACAAGCCATAAAAACATGATTGTTTACCACTATTGCTTCACCACTCCATTTTCCACCACCACCACCACCTTAGGCCGCCTCCACCACCTTTGGCCAGACCACCACACACCTTTACTTCCACTGACCTGATCCATACCCCTCTGACCTGACCACACAAGCCCATGGCCGAGCCATTTTTGTGAACAAAACCCACCTATTTTGCCTTAAACTCTTCATATTCCTTTGTATAAACTTCCTCCTCATATTCTACTACCTAGGCCATGCATACACATGACCAAACCTGAGCCAAACTTGTTCAAACCAGAGCCAAAACCATCCCTAGGCCATGACAAAAGAATAGAGAAAGCAAGGCAAAAGATTTGGCATTCGTATCTCTTTTTATTTAAAAGTTATTTCATTTCTAGTGTATTGAAATTTATGGTTTGCTTTGATTTTTGTTTGGGTTGTAACACAAGATCTATATCATTGGATTTTCTCTCCACACTCAAATTGTATTATAGTTGTCGTGCCTTCATAATCTTTGTGTTGTGAGCTTTGTTGGCAAATCTCCAGCTTAACAGGTGAGTTATTCTCACCAGACAATATGTACATATAACTAGTGAATTGACCCCTTTTGAATCTGTAAAATGCATTATCATGTTACACTTGCTATGTTATGATTTTATGATGTTCACCCATGCTTAAACACCTATTATATTATATGTTACTGTTATATTATGTTGTTCTATTATTTTTATCAGTTTATCACACTGCAAGTTCCCTTTAGATTAAAATCACTATGGGTTGAAATGATACATACCCGAACGGACTTTAGAATAGGAGAAAATCATTATGGGCTGAAATGATAGGCCTGAATGATTTTCAATTATTTTTTTCATTTCCTTGGGATTGCGGGTTTGAAATGATCAAACCCGGGTTTTCTTTGTAAATTATAGGTTGAAATGATATATTACCCGTATCACTTTACCTAGACTAGAAATGAAATACAGACCCGTAGTTAAAATATGTTTTATAATTTTTTTTTAAAATATTTTAAAAATGTAAATATTATGATATTTTGATTTAAACTAAATAAAAATGATTTTTGTAAAGCATTATTGATTTTCTGAAAATTTATAAGTGAAATAAATTAATGGTAAAATTAGAAAATTTGAAATGTAAGTTATTTTGGGAAATTTTAATTTGGTGATAATTGGAATTTAAATTAAATGTGAAATGTGATAAATTCATGATAATTTGGATTAAAGTGAATTTAAATGATTTTTATATTATATTAATGATTTTGAATAAAGTTAAAATGTGAAATGAATGAATATTTAAGTTGAAATTTTGAAATATAACTAAAATTGGAAATTTGTGAATTTGGCTTAAAAGTGAATTTTAAGTTAAGTAAATAAAAATGGAATTAAGTTATATTTGAAAATTTAAACTTAAGTGTTAAGTTAATTTAATTTAATGAATTTATAATTTAATATTGGAATTTAATAAGTGAATTATTATTAAATTTTGATTTTTGAATGGAGGTTTAACTTTATAAAATCATGAATATAAGGGTATTTGAATGATTGTTTTAAAAGTAAAATTATATGATTTTTTTAAGTTAAAAATGATTTATATAAAAATATAATTGTTTGTGAAATTATACTGAATATTTGAAGTTAATTAACTGCATTTCTGAAATGCTATTAATTCTAATGTAAATGATAATACAACATTTGTAAAGGCTGTAGTTGATAATAATGAACAAAATGGCTAAATTTAATTAAAGGCTATTATAGCATTTTTGTAAATGTTATAATGGTTGAATTTAACTAAGTTTATTTGAAACTAATGTAACCCTATTACAGCATTTTAAATGCTGTCTTTTGTTAAATTGAACTGTTTTAAATGTGACTTTCCGTAGAATTTTTTAAATGCTGCGAAAGTTGAATTTTCATTATTTTAATTAATTTAATTGAACGAATGAACTTTGAAAGATTAAAATTTTAGAAATTTAATAATTTAATTATTAAATATAATAACTTCATTTTTATGATTTAACATAAAGTAATTTGTTTCGAAATATAAACTATTTTGAATTATGATATTTTGATATTTTGAAATGGATATTTGAAGGATATTGAATTTTGAAATGATATTTGATTTCGAAGTATAAAATACCATTTTGAAATTTTAACCACGGGATGTATTTAATTTATAGTTTAACTGATCCTTAAAGGATGGGCGATCCCAAGCATCCTTTGAGTTATTATGCATTTCTACTACAGTTCACTTGAGTTGGTTTACATTATATTAGTATATATTGTCCTGACTCGAGTGTTTTGTATTTTACTTTACGCTCGGGTCAGCCTGAGTATTTACAGCTTAGCTTTGGATTTCTTTCTGGAGCTAGGAATCGCTGGAGATTCTGCTTGTCTAGTTATCTGTTCCTTTCAGTTCAGTTGTTCTATTTCAGTTCTGGTATTCATAAACTTCTATTTATTTGAGATTTCTATTGTATATGGTTTCAAACAAATATTATGTATTTTGTTTTGAGAGTTTCTTATAGTAGCTTCATGAACTACTATGGTATTTTTAATTTCCGCTGCGAGTTATTCTGATATGTTCTGTGTCTGTGATTCTGTGTATTTGATTTCATTTGCTCCAAATTTATTTACAATATGTTATTTTGAATTATTCAAGTCATACATGTGTGGATTATTGTCGATTTGAATGGTCTAAAATAGTGGGTCGTTACAGTTGGTATCAGAGCTTTGGTTTTAGGCAAACCTTAGCCTGTGGAGCAAAAACTCATTAGAGATAGGGTAGAAATACCCTAGAATGAGTGAAATCTATCTCAGAATCATTTCTTTGTGAGAGAACGTATTTTCGAAGTATAAAATGATTTTCAAATGATTTTTAAAGAATTTTCAAAGATTATTTTGATATAAATTTCCTTGCTTTGAAAGTAAAATATTTCTTAAACTTCATTCCTTTTGTATCCACCTTGTTAGTAATTTCTTTGATTAGGATCCTCTAAAATTTTGAACTTCTCTCTTGATTGATCTAGATCCATTGTTGATAGGAATCTATTTTGAGTATGGCAAAATCTGTAGTTTGTTAGGTTGTTTTGAGTAAACTCTGTTGTATCTTTTGCTTAGCTAAAGTTGTCCAACTAAAGATATTTATGCTTCTATTTTCGTATGTTATGAATTCGAGTCATTCCAAATTTTGAATGGGAATTTTTCTGTATCGATATAGGTTATATATCTCTAATCTTCGTTTGGATTCTTATCGAATAGGATTCCTTTGAATTTTGGAACGCTCCCACTTGTTCTGAAATAAATTCCTGTCTCCCATAATTGTATTCTTTTTATTTTGGAGCATTGCATCACTCCACTTTGTATGACCTTTATAGGGTGGCGATTCCGCCAATCTTTGAATGATTATAATTGGCATTGATTCATCGGATATTTCTGCATCCTCGGTTTACGATGTTTTCTATCTTCTGCTATATTTAGATTCTATCTCTGGCAATCGAAGGTCGATTTGCCTTAGATTTTCGCATCGATTATATTCCTGAAGTCACGGTTGACCGGTTAAGGTCGCCCGCGATTCATATAGGCTTATCCATCTTCTATTTGGTAATTTAATTATCTTATCTTCGTTTGAGCCTATCTTTGAATTAGAATTCTATTTGATTAGAGTCCTTCTAAATTTGAATCTCTGTTTTGCTTTGAAATCCATCCTTGAATCGTCCCTTGGAAAGTTTGTGGTTGATTGTCTTTTAAAAATTTTGTATTCATCGTAGTTTTATTTTGATAAGGATGACCATATTTTTATATAAAGATGAAATGTTTTTGATAAGGATTATATACCTTTTAATTTTTTTTTGAGAATTTGAAGTTTTGAAAGGATTTGAAATTGTGAAATTTTTATAAGAAATGGTTTCATATAAAATGATTTATAACTGAAGTTTTGAATCTGAATTTAAGTGATTGAACTCCGGCATTTTGGAACTGGTTTTAAGATTTTGAAATAATAAATAATATGATTGAAATTATTTTTCCGAATAAGTAATGTTTCAATGATTTTAATGGGTTTTAATGATTTTGAAGGAATTTCAAAGAAGTTTTCAAAGTAAATGGAAGTCCAGAACTCACTTGTGTCGCTGGAAAATAATTTCGGTGATGAGTGCACGCATCATCGACATTGATTTTCGAGTTTCTGAGTGAGGGAGAGGCCACTTTAATAGCTTTGCTATGCGAGTGATTTTGTGAAACCATTTTTGATTTCAAATTCCGAAGTATGATTTGATATTCGAAAGATATATGTAAATATATTTGAAACGATTTGAAATGAACCGGTGTTCAGTCCTTGAGTTTTGGATTTTATTTGATATAACCCTATTTTTGGAATGGATTTACTGATTTAATTGTGATTTCCAACTCTTGGATTGAAATATGATTTCTTCGACTATTTTGAAGGTTCAAGCACTTCCAAATCAAGGTTAACTTTTCAAAGCTAAGTAATTTTGAAAAGTATAAAGTATATAAGTTTGGTATGTATGTTTAAAGTATGTAGTAATATGATTTAAATAGGTTGAAACTGTTTTGTTAAGTAAATGAATAAGGCTATTTTGAATTTTTTCTAATATGAAATTTAGATTTAAATGTTTTGAGAAGAATTTGGTCTTCAAAATATTTTGAATAAAATTTAGTTTAAATGTTTAACTTAGTAACATCTTTATGAAACTATATAGGTAACAAGTTGGAATAAATATATAAGTTGTATGTATGCTGTTTTATTCGCATAATTAATTTGATCCAAGTTTGAGTACACAAGTTCGAGGTGAATTACACCATTTCGTGTTAGGATTTTTCATTCGATTCTTGATGACGAATATTTGATATGGATTTTGGGCTCGATTCTAGAATTCTCTATCATAGTATATGGCTATGCAAGGAGACTGATGGCTTCTAGTCGAGAAACCATATCGAAATCCGCATTAGGGAAGTGAATGGACAATACTAGTTCGAAAGCGAACTTGTGTGATCGAGCGAGCGATCGAATGTGACTTTGCGAAATGATGACATATGTACATCTTATATTCTAATATCTTTGATATATTTTGACGTTGAAATTGAAAGCCGTCGAGTTAGAATATCTTTGCTTACTAAAAGAAAATTTCCAATTTAAATTACAAAGATATATAACCCATAAAAGCAAAGATATTCAATCCCATATGGTTCTTCATACAGCGAAATTATTTTGAAAATTTGATCCTTATGTAAGATAGACCTTACGTAAGTATAAGATGATTTTGAAAACATTTGATTTTGGAAATGAATTGGTTGACTTAAATTATATTGATTTGGAAATTTGGATTTATTTTCTAAATCTATTATTTTGGAAACTTTGAAACTAAAGATAATTAATTTGAGAAGAAATAATTTGGTGAAATTGTATATGATTTTGAAATTGAACTGATATTGAAACAAATTGAAATTTGAGAACCTTATGTTACTAAACACTTGATTTGGGAGTTGTCGAACTTATATAAAATTGATTTGTATGAGTATGAAATTGATTCGAAAACTATAGATTTGAAAAGGTACTCAATTTGAAAGTGAAATCTTATATAATTGAAGTCTATATAAGTATGATTTGATATACTATTGATTTTGGAAAGTATTCGATTTGAAAATTAAATCTTATATATAATGGATTTTATATAAGTACGATATTTGAAAGTGATTTGAAAAGGTGCTATATGATACATATTTTCAAAGTAAAGATATGGAAAGTGCCTTCTGCTTGATATCCGATTTGTGGCCACATCTTGGATTCATTCTATCGATATTATTCTCTCTGATTTTTGGTTTTCCGGATATGATACTCGAGTGTCCTTCGAATTCCATGGCGTTACCCATGGTCTTATTGTTCTCTCGTGACTGCATAGCGCAACTGCCTGGCTGAGTCTTGCCTAGGGGTACGGATTGTTTCCTGGGGGATCCAGGCGTAATCATTGTGTTTCCTGCATCTGTGTAGGTCGCGAATAGTAGCGCAAATGCTTGGCTGAGTCTTGCCTGGGGGTACGGATTGTTTCCTGGGGGATCCAGGCGTAACCATTGTGTATCCTGCATTCTACTAGTCATCATGGCGTAACTCGCAGGGCTGAGAAAGCTTACGGATATGGATTGTTTCCTGGGGGATCCAGGCGTAACCATTGTGTATCTGCGAACCATGGTTAGACAAAGATTTTGTTTGTTTTTGTTTGGATTGTACTTTCCATATCTGTTTTAAAGGTTTTTCAAGTATTTTCACTGGGTGTTGAAACAAGTCTACTAAGTACCTGGAGAATTCTAGCTTTGCGCCTGATCAACGCATGGCCAGAGTCTGCAGGAACGAAAGTAAACTTGTTAAGACATCGAGTTAAAAAGTATTTTGATAAAATATTATAAAGGATATTTTGATCAGTTATTTCCTTTCTAAAAGATTTTAAAGTGTTTTAAATATTGTTTACCTCTTCAACCAACAATTTTAAATTAATGGCTCATCCTTGTCTTTCGTCCTATTTTCCCTTCTAGCTATTCCTATTCTCCACCTTATTAAACTTACCCATAACAACAATTATCAGGTATAATTTTAATCTTCTTGTCATCTTGTCTTAATCCTATTCCATTTTATCTTTTCTGTGTTTTCCGTACCTTATTCCTTTTCGAGGACGAAAAGATTTGAGTGGGGGAGAGTGTAACAACCCTGTATTTTGTGATTATTTTAATTGTATATTTTGGTTATTTTAATTAATTTCTTGATTTAAATACTTTATTTTATTTATTAAAATGAATAAATTTTGTTATTTTAAATATAAATTTTGATTTTGATGTGAATTAGAATTCCAAACATGACTAAAAAGAATATTTTCCAGAAAAGTGAATTTTGGTCAATATGGTCAAACTTTGACTTTTAATTTAGAAATTTGAAAGTTTGAAAATTTGAATTTTATCTTTTATTATGAAAGTAAATAAAATTTTAAGAATAATGCTTTTCGTTTCGTTGAAATCTGATTTATAATGTGAAAGTTATGCCTTTTTCAATATTGTGTGTAATTTGTTGTATTTAACAAATTGTTTATTTTAAATTGTATAAATAATATTTTATTTGGTCATGTAATGTTCTAATTTATATTTATATGGGTAAAATAACATGTTGTGCATATATTTTGGTTTTAAACCATTTTTTAAAAGTATAATTGACATTTTCCGGTGTCAGTTGTATTTTGCTTACAATTTCTAATTTCCAGTTTCAATTAATTAAAGTAATTCTTTATTTATTTTTCTATTTTTTCTTAAAATCTTATTTGATTCTCATTCCCACTTTATTTTGTTCCTCATTTATTTTATTTATTTGACCTTTTATTTGTTTTAAAGTGAAATAGAAATTTTCTAAAACTAGTGATATTCTATTTGTAAATTTTAAGTCCTGTTTTGAATTTTTAAGCAATTTCTTTAGTTCTTTTTCTAATTTCTCTAAATTTAATTATTTATTTCATTTTGAAAATATAAATGAATTATTTTACTTCACATTTTTGTTTTAAAATATTTTTAAAATGAAGTTGTTAGTTTTCCAAAGTCAATAGTGATTTATTTGTAATTTTTGGACCCTATTTTCAATTTTTAAGCAATTTCTTATATTCTTTTTCCATTTTCTTTAAAATTAATTAATTATTTTTATTTTATATTACTTTGTTTCGGTTTTAAAGTCAATTTACTGATTTTATTTTTGTTGTATTTGAATATAAAGAAAAAGAAATATGAAGAGTTATAAAAGCTTATTTACCTTAAGTCCTTTCATCTCCTTTGTCCTTTCATTTGCCATAACTCCTCAATTACTATCTTGGCTGTGCATTTTTGGTTTGTAGCCGTGAGTTTTCAGCCTCCATTCACCCAAAAACATTTTACCTTCTCATTCATTCATGGCTTCAAGAAAAATCTATGGGTAATGGCTACTTTTACACTTTTCTTCTCATTTTTCATGTATTTTGCCTTGTTTTCTTTGCTTCTTTGAATGACCTCCACTCCATATCCACGGCCACCACCCCCTACATCTCTTCCCTGCCATCACTACCAGCTACTCCTCTGGTCTTGACCAAGGCCGAGCCACCATGATGCCAAAACTCCACAAAAAATTGCAAAACAAGCCATAAAAACATGATTGTTTACCACTATTGCTTCACCACTCCATTTTCCACCACCACCACCACCTTAGGCCGCCTCCACCACCTTTGGCCAGACCACCACACACCTTTACTTCCACTGACCTGATCCATACCCCTCTGACCTGACCACACAAGCCCATGGCCGAGCCATTTTTGTGAACAAAACCCACCTATTTTGCCTTAAACTCTTCATATTCCTTTGTATAAACTTCCTCCTCATATTCTACTACCTAGGCCATGCATACACATGACCAAACCTGAGCCAAACTTGTTCAAACCAGAGCCAAAACCATCCCTAGGCCATGACAAAAGAATAGAGAAAGCAAGGCAAAAGATTTGGCATTCGTATCTCTTTTTATTTAAAAGTTATTTCATTTCTAGTGTATTGAAATTTATGGTTTGCTTTGATTTTTGTTTGGGTTGTAACACAAGATCTATATCATTGGATTTTCTCTCCACACTCAAATTGTATTAGAGTTGTCGTGCCTTCATAATCTTTGTGTTGTGAGCTTTGTTGGCAAATCTCCAGCTTAACAGGTGAGTTATTCTCACCAGACAATATGTACATATAACTAGTGAATTGACCCCTTTTGAATCTGTAAAATGCATTATCATGTTACACTTGCTATGTTATGATTTTATGATGTTCACCCATGCTTAAACACCTATTATATTATATGTTACTGTTATATTATGTTGTTCTATTATTTTTATCAGTTTATCACACTGCAAGTTCCCTTTAGATTAAAATCACTATGGGTTGAAATGATACATACCCGAACGGACTTTAGAATAGGAGAAAATCATTATGGGCTGAAATGATAGGCCTGAATGATTTTCAATTATTTTTTTCATTTCCTTGGGATTGCGGGTTTGAAATGATCAAACCCGGGTTTTCTTTGTAAATTACAGGTTGAAATGATATATTACCCGTATCACTTTACCTAGACTAGAAATGAAATACAGACCCGTAGTTAAAATATGTTTTATAATTTTTTTTTAAAATATTTTAAAAATGTAAATATTATGATATTTTGATTTAAACTAAATAAAAATGATTTTTGTAAAGCATTATTGATTTTCTGAAAATTTATAAGTGAAATAAATTAATGGTAAAATTAGAAAATTTGAAATGTAAGTTATTTTGGGAAATTTTAATTTGGTGATAATTGGAATTTAAATTAAATGTGAAATGTGATAAATTCATGATAATTTGGATTAAAGTGAATTTAAATGATTTTTATATTATATTAATGATTTTGAATAAAGTTAAAATGTGAAATGAATGAATATTTAAGTTGAAATTTTGAAATATAACTAAAATTGGAAATTTGTGAATTTGGCTTAAAAGTGAATTTTAAGTTAAGTAAATAAAAATGGAATTAAGTTATATTTGAAAATTTAAACTTAAGTGTTAAGTTAATTTAATTTAATGAATTTATAATTTAATATTGGAATTTAATAAGTGAATTATTATTAAATTTTGATTTTTGAATGGAGGTTTAACTTTATAAAATCATGAATATAAGGGTATTTGAATGATTGTTTTAAAAGTAAAATTATATGATTTTTTTAAGTTAAAAATGATTTATATAAAAATATAATTGTTTGTGAAATTATACTGAATATTTGAAGTTAATTAACTGCATTTCTGAAATGCTATTAATTCTAATGTAAATGATAATACAACATTTGTAAAGGCTGTAGTTGATAATAATGAACAAAATGGCTAAATTTAATTAAAGGCTATTATAGCATTTTTGTAAATGTTATAATGGTTGAATTTAACTAAGTTTATTTGAAACTAATGTAACCCTATTACAGCATTTTAAATGCTGTCTTTTGTTAAATTGAACTGTTTTAAATGTGACTTTCCGTAGAATTTTTTAAATGCTGCGAAAGTTGAATTTTCATTATTTTAATTAATTTAATTGAACGAATGAACTTTGAAAGATTAAAATTTTAGAAATTTAATAATTTAATTATTAAATATAATAACTTCATTTTTATGATTTAACATAAAGTAATTTGTTTCGAAATATAAACTATTTTGAATTATGATATTTTGATATTTTGAAATGGATATTTGAAGGATATTGAATTTTGAAATGATATTTGATTTCGAAGTATAAAATACCATTTTGAAATTTTAACCACGGGATGTATTTAATTTATAGTTTAACTGATCCTTAAAGGATGGGCGATCCCAAGCATCCTTTGAGTTATTATGCATTTCTACTACAGTTCACTTGAGTTGGTTTACATTATATTAGTATATATTGTCCTGACTCGAGTGTTTTGTATTTTACTTTACGCTCGGGTCAGCCTGAGTATTTACAGCTTAGCTTTGGATTTCTTTCTGGAGCTAGGAATCGCTGGAGATTCTGCTTGTCTAGTTATCTGTTCCTTTCAGTTCAGTTGTTCTATTTCAGTTCTGGTATTCATAAACTTCTATTTTATTTGAGATTTCTATTGTATATGGTTTCAAACAAATATTATGTATTTTGTTTTGAGAGTTTCTTATAGTAGCTTCATGAACTACTATGGTATTTTTAATTTCCGCTGCGAGTTATTCTGATATGTTCTGTGTCTGTGATTCTGTGTATTTGATTTCATTTGCTCCAAATTTATTTACAATCTGTTATTTTGAATTATTCAAGTCAGACATGTGTGGATTATTGTCGATTTGAATGGTCTAAAATAGTGGGTCGTTACACATCTCGTCGTCATTTTGGAGGGGTAGTTGGTAAACATTCAAATGGATTCCTACATCTACATTTCTAGAAATAGCTCCAGCTTGATTCCCCAAGTGCAGCTGGGGAACCCCTCCTCTGGAGGAGGGATCGGTACCGATACTAAGGGAGGGATCGACACCGACCCGTCTTGGCAGACCATGTTGGTCTGCCAAGCGATGCTCCAACGTCCTTGCTTGCTCTCCTTCGACCCTATGACGCATACCCATGTGATGTTCATCTTCTAATGTGGTTGAACTCTCCGATGTCGAGTAAGAAGCAAGATCCCTTCTGGCGCTCCGCCGCTGCTTTTGAGCATTCTGGTTCATTAAGTTAACATTAGTCTAGATTTGCTTGTTCAGCTGCTTACATCTCTCCATTAACTCCCTCATCAAGTTTTTGAATTCAGCTCTAGTTATAGAATCAGCAGGGTTCTGGACTTTAGCAGGTTCCACATTCAAATTTGCAGGCCGGTTGCTTGGAGCTCCTTGTTGAATGCTGGCAGTTTCATTTGCATCAACATTCTGGGAAGTTGATCTGGTATGCCTCACCATTCTGGACTTCTTTGCTTAGATTCTAGTAAATCTGAGTAGCAGCTGCAAGCTTTTTAAGATGAATCTGGATCTCCTTCGGGGGATTTTCTCAATCCAGTAGCAGCAAAGGGGATCCTAACGGGCTGAGAATCAGGTTCTCAGTGAAAGCACCAAAATGTTTGCAACCAAATTGGGCACAAACACCCAAAAGTAGATTTGTGTAGCGAAATAAATGAAGAAACAAAATTAAAATAGAGGAATATACCAAATTAACGAGAAAATCACAACAAAGAACAAGAACAACAAGATTTATAGTGGTTCGACATTGATTGCGAACATCCACTTTGAATAATCTCTTTAGTGATTCACAATAATCTTGATTATAGTAAGGAACAACCAAAGACAAGAGAATAATGGAAGATGATTACAATAATAGTTCTCTCTAACCAACAACATAAAGATCTTTAGAATGACTCCCTAGGCATGTATTAATAGGTGAAGGCGACCACCAATCTGACTGGAATTTGGCAACAGGACCTCCTCATCCATATGGGCCCACCATAGGGAGCGCTAGGCCCAAATCTCAATGGAGAGGGATTAGTACCCTCCATATGTTGAATTTGGGGTAGCGATCCCTATGGTAGCTTCCTCGTGCTCGAATATGTTGGTATCTCAAATGTCATGATGATTGGATGTGTGAAGCTCAAGCTCTCACTTGACCTTTGGTTTCAGATTTACACAAAAGTTATCTCTGCCGACCCATATACACTACACCATGCTGATCCATCCTGCTTTATAAATGCATGCCGATCCATCTTTCTTTATAGAAGCATGCTGATCCATCTACTTTATAGGAGTATGCCGATCCGTCTACTTTATAGAGTATGCCGATCCGTCTACTTTATAGGAGTATGTCGATCCCTCCATTCCCTGAATGCTATGCCGATCCCTCGTATTTTAACAAGTCATGTTGAACTAGGCACCATCACCTATGTTGATCCCTCATTTACACTACTCATGCTGATAATCCATTTAAATAAGCTAATAAACCATTTAAATAAACATACGGATCCCTATGTTTTACTTTGTTATACCGATCCCTCTAGTATCTTATCTACGTTGGCAAATGACTATGCCGATCCCTATGCCATCTAAGCTAATTTCCATATTTCTGACATCCTGCATTGTCTGTATGTTAACCCTGTCCAATCAGAGTTTCGTATAACTGTCTAAACTCTGTTTCTGGGTCCTATAGCCTTTACTCCATGGTCATTCTTCTTGACAACAATCGACTCCGTCTGGCATGATCAGTCTAATATAGCCAGGTCAGGGTACCGGGTAACAAGCAACTAAAGAGATTGCTTTGGATTTAAATTCCTATACAAATAATTTTCCTACCAATTCCATTTTATTCACAAAAGAACCAAAAGTTTTATCTCAAATTTGTTAACTCCTAATTATTTTATTATCTTTCCAAAAAACACTTAATATATTAAAAATGGTTTGCTTATTTATATAAAAAGTGTCTTATTTATATAAAAGTGTCACACTACTTAATTCATGATTTAACTTTCCACACAAATGATTAAACTATAAATTAAACTAAGTTTCACATTCCTCTTTATTACCTACCATTTTCCTTTCATAACAGTTTAAAATTTTATAAAATTATTTACTTTATTATTTCCAGAACTCTACACTATATAATCAATCAATTTATTAATTTAAAGATTAAATTATCCCTCTAGATAAATAATATTAAGCCACGAATTATTGCGATCCACTTCGTTACTACAAAGTTGATCGCATAACATATTAACATTGTCCTGCCTAGTCTCTCCACTTCACACAATTATATATAACTAAAATATTATTTCAAATCATTTTAAACTCAAAATGTTTTTCATTTCCCCAAAGTGATTGCTTTTATATTCTCATGTCAAAATGTCCCGTTCAATGTTTAGGAACTCCTATCGATAAAATGGCGTCCCATATATCGATCAGAATCCTTAAACAATTTCTGGACATGTCAACACAATAAATAATCACAAGCTTGCTTAGTTATATTTATTTTTTCATCACTAGCATCTACGTATCTAATATAATTAAATACGACCAAGCAATTAATTCCTAACAACCAATAACCAAAACCAAACAGTCGCCTTCAGCAGAACAATTCAATTTGTAAAATTCCGTTGCGCAACTCTGATCATTCCTGGATCATTTAAATTTTAAACTCATTTACTCAAATTTCACTAATTCTCTATTAAAATAAAATTGTTTACTTTTAATCAATTCACTACAATTGATCTCTTTCAAAAATTTTAGAATTAATTTCCCGATAATCTAAAAATAAATTTACAAACTATAAAGAATTTTAACACATCACTTTTCAAAATTTTAATGTGAAACATTCCAACTTATCTAATTAAAATTCTGAATCAAAATACGTCCCAAACGATTATCCCGATAATCATTTTATATTCCTATCCTTATATAGATAATTACTATAACTATCTACCACACACCCCAGGGTACAGGACTTTGAGTCTCACTAGGTCTAAATCTATGACATTATATGCTATAATGTTCTGACTCAGCTCTGATACTAACTGTAATGACCCCACCACTATACCCATGCTATTAAAGAACATTGTAAATAATGTTGTCTAATAACATGGAGAATACAGCTTGTTAAGGGCGATCAAATGTGAATATATCCTCAAACTAACACTGACATGTCATACTTAACTTTTTATTGAAATGTTGAACAAAATTTGATGTGGTCAGCCTCAGTATATAGTAATAAACATACTGGTTTCTCAAAATCAAAATAGTATAACATATAAAATAATAGTCACATATCAAGCGGAATAATATACATCAAATACAATACATACTGTGGGTCTACAATATATAATGACAGGCCTGAATAATATACATCCAAAACAAGTCACTATCTCAAAATATACATCCAATCATATACATACATACATACATACATACATACATACATACATACATATATATATATACTAGTGTGCACCCGTGCTTCGCACACGGATATGGTAAAAATATTTCTGTCACACTTGGATATGGTTCGATTGCTCATTGCTACACATACGGATTTGTAGCTCTATTTTTCATAGTTAACATTCTTTGTTTTATTCAATATATAACTATGGTAACAATTTACCGGAGCAACCCATTGAGGCCATTTATTAGCAAACGGGCTTTAATGATTTGCAGTGATGGACATTCATTCTTGAAGAATATTTTGCACTTTTCAACCTATGATTTTTATTAAAAAAATAAAGGACGGATTTATAACCATACACTAATTGTACATAGAAATCCACTAAATAGATCAATTATATGGATTACAACATCAAAACCTCATTTTTAGTTTTGTATGAGAAAATTTTGCAGTTACCATACCATTTCTGTTTAATAAAAGTGCACCAAATCAATGAATGCTATAAATGCAAATGCTCATACACAAACAAAAAAACCTAACTTAAAAAACAAATGGCCATAAATGCCACATTAAAAACAATATAAAAGACATAACAAATCAATGGAATAAATCTTATCTAGCAAGTAAGAACAGAAGCTTTTATTAGTATCATTACTTGTTGTTCAGTTTGCCTTTCCAAAAAGTACATGAAAAATAAACGTTACTAATGTTGCACGAAATTCATTAACGGCAACACCAATTATAATATAACATCCTTTGTATTTTTCAATTATTTTACACATCAATGAAGCTCCTGGGTTTACAACAACAAAAAACGAAAAAATGAAAATGCTTAGCATGACACATAAACTATTATATAATAATCCAAAATTTAATCGGCTCATCAAGAAAATCTCCCTTCCAATTCTACTCATCTTCCATACCATAGTCTACATCGACGAAAACTCATAAGTCTTTGTTTTAACTCCAATTATAATTCACCAAATCCAATCACTTTGCTACCACATCCAATAGAAGTCAAAAGATTTATAAGCAAAAACACACTTATAAGAGGGGTTTTGCTGTACTTTGGTTGTTAGTAATGAGGGGCGTGCTAATTAGAAGCATGGTAAAGCTCGACTGGGTTTTCCAGTGGTTCAGCTCAGGATGAAGTGCTTGGTAACCTGAAATTCGGCTTCTAAAAAATTCAGTGGTGCATCCAAAGGAATTCTTACAGAAATGGTTGGAGTAACTCCCTAGTGAAGTAGACATTTATTGCAACAGTTATGCATTGGCATGGAGCTCTCGACTACTGGGGGCTTAGTTAGAACTCTACCAGAAGGAACTGCTATTTTATGTACTACTTCATCCGGATGTATTAATATTTGATCTGTTTCTTCCTGCAAACATAATATACATGGAGTAACTCTATCAGAAGGAACTATGGTAACCCACCTCATTTTTATAAATGATAATTCGATCGCAAGTCACGTTAGTAGTATTATGGTATAGGTTCCAAAAGCGAAGCAAATAGAGAAATAATTATATTAATGTTATTAGATATAATTAGCATTAGCAAGTATCGATTTACACAACTGTACCAACAATCTTCTCATATGCAAAATTTCTTAATTGAAGCTCCATGATTATATATGCATGCGCACACATAAACAATGAAGTTTTAATATATAATATAAAGTTTTTTGAATTGGGTAAATCTCTATAATTTTATGTTCCAACATACAGTTCCTATAAAATCTCTTCATAGTTAACAAAAAATTTATGATATTTTATTATTATTCTATTGTAACAAAGATCTACTATTTGAGATCGTGGTCTTAATCAGAAATTGAAACATTCATCTTAATAAAAAAATCTCACTTTTTATGTATACTTTATGAATTAGTCTAACTAACACCATGAATTAAAAGTCCACTTTCATTGTCGTTGGAACAAATATATTTGAGAGGAACGCTGCATAACTTGATTACCTTGCCACCTAAAAAAATACCGCTCTTTTGCTGGCTCATGCTTCTCGTCCATTACTCAAAACTCGGTGTGCAATAGTATAAGACCGAACAATGTAACAAAATTAGTTATTTACCAGCCCTTCTAATCTTCTACTTTTGTTTCACTTGCAAATGCAACACTGTTGAAAGAAAAAATTCCTCTTCAATTTGTTAATTTTTTCCGATTATAATGTAAATCTTTGTTCACATAGATAACTGTTAATTCACTACTACCTTAGTAGAAACACTCTACTTTCACGCAACCCATATAATTCATACTGTATCTTACTTATGCTCTATTGGTTTTGACAAACACTATCTTATATTAGACATTTTTTTATTGCTACTATTACCAAAATCTTTATCAGGATCATCATTACATTCATAACATCTTTGAATTATCACTTGCAATATAATTAAGAATTTCATATGGACTGCGATTTTCAATGTCATATATGTTATCTTGTGGATTATAGTTGGTTACCATTATGACTTTTATTTCTAGCATGAACATGCAATAGTTCTCATTTTCAGGCATCAACGTGCAATATGGCTTCTTTTGTCGAACAAAAGCAGTTTTTCCTTCGCTTTTTCTCTAGATTTTCTAACTGTATGTTAACTATACATTTGTCTATTGCTTAGATATAATACAAGCTGAGTTTGGACTCAATCAGGCAGAATCGATATTAGGAAATGTCAAAATATTAATTATTTATATTCTTATGCACTCAACAAGGAAAATTTTGATGTGCCTAAGGTATGTATAAACATAGTATTAACAACAACAAGATTTTGCATAAGATTTTTCACTGCACATAGTGTGATGCTCAAATAGTTTGTTATCAATCAACAACTATTTGAGTGCAGATAGAACTTGAAAAGCAGTTTATAAAAGCAATACAAGGGAGTAACATTTATTTTTTGGTTTTCGATAACATTTTTGTATTACAATCAATTCGCATCGCCTAATATTTTTAACACATAAAAGAGTTATATATAATGAACTAATAAAAAGCATAAATTCTTTTCAATATAGATTTAAAATAACTAAAAAATATCTTGCCATGCATAATCTTGTATACATGGTTCGAAATATGAAGATTTTGTGTAGTAAGCCTATTTAGATAGAAGATTTTAAGATGCATTATGTGATTACAACCACTAATAGGCATTTCAACAAACAAGTGTAGTAACAGGCAGATAAAAATATAAGAAATAGCAATAGATATATAGTAAAATATGATACAAACACACACACACACACACACACACACATATATATATATATATATATTACGCAGCTTTAATTGACGTGTAAATTATCAAGCATTTATTTCAATAAATTTTTTAAAACTAATTACCAATTTTGTTGCACTTATTGATGTTATTAATATTCATTACATTATGAAAACACTCCATAAAAATAAAATCTTAATCGTAAACAAACACAACTGAAGTTAGTTGGTATTCTATGACCAAACTTCTTGTATTCAAAATAGTTATAGCCTAAACAATACTTGCAACCAAAAAATATATTCTTCCATGGTATGGAAGTTTGTGAGAATAGCACTAACATATTAGGAGTGATCAAGTTATAAAAGAACCTAATGAAAATTATGATCTTTATGAGACGTTACTTACATTATTTGATTTTATTTTGACAACAATCAAAAATCTTTCTTTACATCAACTAAAATGTTTAAGCACGGGGCATAACGACTTGAAAAAAAACATATGATCGCATAAAATTCTGACCTGAATCCCTAGGTAATCGAAGGTTCATCATATGCATTCACTTCATCCTTCTTTTATATTACTGCATTACACAATATGAATTACACTCCAGATCCACTATACTGTTAGAAATCATGTTATTTAAACATCTGCAGGAAAATGTTATAGAGGTTAGCGGCTATGGGATATAATACACAACAAATGCGATTATTTGCCATCCATAACCGATGTTCATCTGAACTATATGCACCATCTAAGCATTTTAATAAAAAAATCCATTGGGACAACAGTATATAGATGAATACGGAAATTAATACCTTCATAGATTTAGCTGTAGGAAGAAGGCGATTCAATATTTTCATACCGAGCAACAAATCCAAAGGGATTTGGACGAAATTGGAGTGGTATTGATGGGGGTAATGGAGGATTAGGGGTTTGGCGATTTGTAGAGACACATGGGTACACGAATGGAAGGCAAAAGAAGACATTGTATGTAGGGTTAAGGTAGAGTCAAGAGGGTTGAGAAGGGGATGCGTGCTGAAGTATAAATTTAAGAAGAAGAGGGTTAGAGTTTGTCTTGGACGATGGTAGAAGGAGCGACGGCAGCGACCTCCTCAGTTGACATGGAAGGAATTGGGGATTAGGGTTTGTGATTAAAAATGGACATAGAATTCTCTGATTTGGGATGGAAAAAGTGAAAAAGGAGGGAGGATAGAGGCGCGATGGAAGAAGGAAAAGCATAGTTGTGACCTTTCAGTTCAAAAGTATAAACGTGACCGTTCGGTTGCCAAATTTCAAGGGGGCCTGTGTGAGCTTGAAATTCAACTCACTAATAATAGTATAGTATAGTATAGTATAGTATATATATATATATATGTATGTATATCCTACAGAAGATAAACTGAAAATTCAAGATAGTCTATCTTCATGTTAGCACACCTACATGTCCTGCAATATAAAAAGTCTCGGCTTGACCCGAGTATTATAAAATAAACGAGTCAGGCTATCTCTAAATATCCAAAAGGGTGAGAACAAGATATAACACAAGGGTATATGACATTATAAATAAATATGGATGTCATAAATATAAACTAGTCACTTGAATGATTTAACTCAGAATTTATCTCAAGGCACAAGCATATTAAAATCACGAAATAGAAAATAGTCACAAACCTAGAATTCTAGAATAAAGAACAATATTTCAAAATCCAAGAACTTAATCCATATCGATCACTCTGATCGTCCATATCAATCACAATGATTGTCCATATTGTAAAAAACATAAATCTAGTATCATCCATACCGATATATACTAAGGATTGTCCATACCATGAAAAAAAATCCCATTCGATCACAAGGATCGTCCATACCGATCAAGAAGATCGTAGAAAACATAATACAAAGACCTTAGCAGATATAACTCATACCAATCAAGATGATCGTAAAGAAATCCATGAGTATACCTCTTAAGGATCTATAAGCCTGAAATCCGAATGCCGAAAGAGAACACAATCTAAAGTGCCAAATACTATCACTTTTAGCAATCACGAGAGCTTAACCAAAATGTCCCGTACCGTTTAGTGAAATTCAGGTATTTACGAGAGCTAGTAAGTCTCACTCATTGCGGATATAACCGAAAAAACTGAACTATATATCCCTTAAGGATCTATCAGCTTACACAAATTCCGAACACCAAAAAAGAATACAACCCTAAAATATTAAATACTTTCCCAAATGCGTTCATAAGAATTTAACCAAAACATCCCATACTACCCGTTGGAATCCAAGTATTCGCTAATGGGTTAGTGAATTCCACTCAAACATTCTATTCAATGAGTTATACCATATTTGATGAAGCGTTACTTGAGAGCATTTAAATCAATAAATAATACTAAGTCGATTATTAGTATTTCTCATATTATAGAATTAAGGCAATCAAAATTTTATCTCAAGATTTATTCTAAATCCTTATTTAAATCTTCAGAATTATATTTTCAAGAAAACACGAAAAAGTGTTTTGAAATCATATTTACATAAATTTCTCTTTTCCATAGTTAATCAACAGTTATTATAATTTAATTTTTAATTTACCAAGAAATTTCTCTTTTCCATAGTTAATCAAAAGTTATTATTAATTAAATTTATAATTTATCAAGAAATTTCTCTTTTATAAGATATTTTATAAAATCTATCTTCGAGTTCACAAATATATGCTTCTTTATATATATTAAGACTCATTTCTTTTTATCTAGAAATATACAAATCACTTTCTTCTGTAAAATACTACTACCATATACATAAAGAGTATATGTACACCTTATGATAAAAATTTTGCATTCCCAAAATTTTACAAAAATCAAAGCATGAAAGTAGTAGATAGAAGTCCAAGCATTCCAACAAGTAAAAGATCATCAAATTTGGACTCACGGTTCAAAAGTTATGATCAAGTTAAGTTTCAGGTATAAATTTATTAACTCTATCATTCATTCTTAGGCCACCGACAAAGAAATGCTATTTCGACCATTTGAACCTCAAAATTTTGAAAAACTAAAAACATAAAAGTTGTGGACAAAATTCTAAGAATTACAACAAGGAAATGATTATCAAATTTGGACTCATGGTTCAAATGTTATGATCAAATTAAGTTTTAGATTTAAACTTAGTAACTCTGTCGTTTATTCTCATGCCAACGACAAAGAAATACTATTTTAACCATTTAAACTTCAAAATTTTGCAAAACTCAAAATATGAAAGTTGTAGACAAAAGTCTAAACATTCAAATAAGAGAAAAATCATCAAATTTGGAGTTATGATTTAAAAGTTATGATTTAAAAGTTATGATCAAATTAAGTTTTAGGTTTAGATTTATTAACTCCGTCGTTTAGTCTCAGGTCAGCAATAAAAAAGGCAATTTCGGCAATTTAAACTTCATAAATCTACAAAACTCAAAATATGAAGGTTTAAGAAAAATGTCCAAGCTTTTCAACAAGTAAAAGATTATCAAACTTTGACTTATGATTCAAAAGTTGTGATCAAATTAAGTTTCAGGTTTAAATTTATTAACTCTGTCGTTTATTCTCAGGCCAGCAAAAAATAATTGCTATTTCGACCATTTCCACTTCAAACTTTGCAAAACTCAAAACTTGAAAGGTGTAGGCAAAAGTTTACGCTTTCAAACAAGAAAAAGATCATCAAATTTGGGATTAAGGTTCAAAGTTATGGCCAAAATAATTCTCGCGGTCAAATTACTTAATTCATGTTCCATTCCTAGGGCAGCGAAACAAAACATAATTTTCGACCATTATAATTTTTGAATTTTACAAAACTCAAAACGTGAAACTTGTAGAAAAAAGTATACGCTTTCCATTAAATCAGAATTTAATCAAATTATGATGAGAAAGGAAAAGGATATGGCTAAATTACTAACTTTGATTAGCATCCAAGATATTAACAATCAACAAACATTAAACAACCAAAAATCATTCAATAACTTATCATCCATTCAATCATATACAATCAAAACAGAAATAAATTCAACAATTAAAGCATATGCATCCTTATTATAGATATTTGGTGAGGATCACTCACCATTATAACCTCCTGTAGCTTGCTAGATCTTCATCTAAGCCTTGCTACACATTGCAACCTCTTTGCTAACCTCAAATACACATAAAAGCTCAAAAATCCAAACCCAAACAGCAACATACAAGTTAAAAATGAAAACACCAAATTAATGATCCAAAAGGATATAGATGTGATTAAGAAGCTTACCTGAAACTTTGTGTATTTTATTGGAATTTATTTCCAATTCAAAATGTTGATTTTTCACTCCAACCTTTTGAGTTTTCTATCTTTGAGAAACCTAATTTGTTTACTGTCTTTGCAAATGAATGTATAGTTCATTTAGAATCACTAAGAAGAGAAAGATTCTCCCTTATTTGCATTAATGGGATGAATTTTATATTCAGCCCAAACCCAATATTTAAATAAAAAGAAATAACTCTTTTTCATTTCTTTTCTATACTTATTTTCCCTCTTTTAAATCCTAATATAAAAATTGATTCTACCTCTAAAATTTCACACAAAAATACGACAATATATTTCAATCTCTTAACTTTACATTAAAAAGAAAGAAATATATTTTAAACAATTAATTTAACCCCTTTTTAATATTTAAAAAGAGACGATCCCTTGTTTTTATTAAATGGAAAATTCTAAAGTTAAAAACTATTAAATCTAAATAAATCCATTTTATAGAATTATGAGATTTTACCATAATTTTCCAAGCTCACAAAAATCCAAATAAAATTGCTAATCAAATTTCCCGAATTAATATTAAAAATAAAATTTGAAATCCTCTTTAAGAAATGAAACTCGTTTCTTAAATAAATCAAATCAATTATTGCAAAAAACTAGATTTAACTACACAATTAAATTTCAGAAATCTCTGATAAAATCAATTAGCCATAATTAATCATGTAATTAACAACAAGGTTTTTACAACTGTATTGCCTGAATATTTGAAATATTGTTACTTATAGAGAGCAATTTATTAGTGACTGAATCAATATGGTTTCTTAAAGTCACACTTCTTCGAATCTAAATGCTCTAGAAAACAATAAATATATTCCATCTCTTCCTTTCTGAAATCGTAGCGAAAGGTAACAATATATTATATAGTCAAATATCACTATATTTCAAACGATAGATTTACTGTATCTATACAAGTGAAACACAATTAGTCCATATACATATGCATAAATCCAAACCAATGTTATATGATTATTTAAATGCAAATTTATATACACAAGCAATGGCATCGTCATTTGCACCTTCAAACATTACTTGACCAAGCACATAATATTCCATTAGCTTAGTAATGAAAACAAAAAGGAAAAATATGGAGAGGGTCAGACTATAGTCTGGTGAGTGATGTGTGTCTACTTTAATACATTCTAATAATTCCTAAATAATATTAGGACAACTATGGTAAACTTCATACCTTAGTCCAGTTTCGTCTACATCTAACAAGTTGATCGAACAATACAATAAACATGGTTAACTCGTGGAAAAAGGTCTTAGTCCAGTATAGCTACA
The DNA here is from genome assembly GCA_030737815.1 of Allium fistulosum. Taxonomy (NCBI): domain Eukaryota; kingdom Viridiplantae; phylum Streptophyta; class Magnoliopsida; order Asparagales; family Amaryllidaceae; genus Allium; species Allium fistulosum. The sequence goes on from CM060908.1 coordinate 233,510,401, forward strand.
ATGGTCAATGATATGATCAAACCCATATATAAAGCCAGGTCCACCTTATTGCATTAACATATGGCAGAATCACCAAATGGACACAATTCCATGTGTATCAAATACACATACAAAGTTTTGATTTGTTAATATATGTGATATATAATGTGTACATGTGTATCACACATATATCTGTTTGGGCACGTGTAACATATAATGTGTATATGGTTTGATATGCTCATATATAAGTGATGGGATTTACACTACAATAGACAAATTAGCCCTTTTATTTACGTGTTTGATGTCTAATATTATTTTAGAGTTACTATGATGTAAAGTATACTTATACATTTAAAAGTATAATTTAAAGAGATATTTCACTCTTATTATGAGAAAGATTACTAAATCAAGAATTATTTGAATAAGAAATAGTTGAATTGCCTACTAGGTATACATATGTGTATACATGCACGAGGGTATACGTATAAGTGTATTTGGAGTTAAGCAATGGTCGAAACAACTCTAGTGTTGTAGCTAGAATTGTGTTGAGAGTTGTGTTTGTAAGAGGTGATATTTGTGTAATCGATTGTGTATGCATATGGGAATGTCCTTGTGTATATGGTCATGTTAACATAGCGACCATCAGATGCACTAAGTTGCGTGGGAAAGTTCTGGGTCGAGTAATCGCCTTGGTGAAGCTCGTTTGCATTTGTTTAGGTATATAGAAGTATTATTGAATATGAGTTAATTGCAAGAATTTCACGTTGTTGGATCTTAAGTTTTTATTAATGACAAGAAATTCAACCGATACGAAGATTCATGAATCTACAACAAAACTACGAAGACCGGTCTCAACAATTCAGAGTATGGTTCATATATACATATGTTGTTAGAGTCTAAGTCTAGCTTTAGCTATGTTAAAATCTTTCCTCAAGTTTTTCACTCCTTACTTATACATTATAGTTTTCATGGCTTTTTTAAATTAACTTCTAAACATGCTTTCAAAACTGAACTTCAGAAACACTCAGTTCAGTCGACTGAACTCATGCACTCAGTTGACTGAACCTGTGCATATTTTTTTATAAAATACACAAACAAGTCGACTGAGTGCATAAGTTAGCCAACTGAATATGTGCACTTTCAGATGCATATGCACGTTTTTGAATTCAATCGACTGAAGCTACTAAGGCAGTCGACTAAACTATGTATAACTGTCATATTTTATGAAAAGACACTTCCCTATTCCGAAAGGTTTTCTTCCTTGCAGAGAGTTGCGACCATTGCTATTCATTGAAACCATTTCACCAGAAGTAGCAACCCTCTATCTACTATATATATGCATGAATTTCAAAGATCAAATAACTGACTCTCTTGCTCTTACTTGATTATATTCTTCGAATCTACTGCTCTCTTAAATTCAAATAGCAATTGCTTACAAACATAACTCTACAGTTTTCAAGCAATCTTAAACTTCCTATTCTTCATATACACACAACTACACACATCTTACTTGAGGAAAATATTATAGGAAGGGTGTACTACAATTGACAAATCCGTGTTATTAAAAGAACACACAAGGTCAAGACAATCTACTTTGTAATCAAGTCTTATTCGGTTGCTTAAGCGGTCAAGTCCTGTTCGGTTGCTCAGGCGGTGTAAACCTCTTCCTCTAGGTTAAGTGAGGGCTGCTAGTTTAAATCCATAAGGAGTCTGGGACTTGACGTAGAACGGGAAGTTCGAACCAGTATAAAAATCTTTGGTGTCATCTTTTACTTTACTACTATCTTATTTTCTGCACTAGTTTATAGGTTTAGTTAATATATATTCCATATTACATGATCCTATAGCATAGTCACTTTCACATGTAGCCATAGAGACCACCGTGTACGCTAAGTTATGTGAGAGTATACCGCGTTGAGTAGTTGCCTCAGTGAAGCCCGTAAATGTGAATTGATAAGTTAATGTGTGTTTGTGTCAATTTGTGTGCATAGGCGTGCACAAATGAGTGAATCGACACACGTATAAGCTACACACAAAGATAGAGGAAAATTTGGGTTGTGTAAATTCGTGATTTAAAGTCTCTAGACTGAAGAAAATTTCGCCACGATCGCAATGAGAGAAATGACGAGTCATTTGGAACTATGGTAAAAAGTTATGGGTGTTGGAAGGTTGATTCTGCCCATAACAGGCATCCAAATGTCAGACACAAAGTCTCAGATGTTTGGATAAGCCCCGAGAACAAATAGCAACATATGCCAGATGTCCGACCCAAAATCTCAAACGTCTAACAGCCCGTTGTTCGAGTTTTATCGATCGATCGAAATTTCGAAATGAGATAACTTTCGCATATGAACTCGGATTGAGGAATCATTTAAACCGATGTTCATTATTTTTCGAGGGCTACCATTAGGAATAGTTTGTTAGGTTTTGAAGTACTTTTATTTTAGGGCCTATGTAGGACCCATCCTAGCATGTATTCCAAAAACCATAGATTTTGTGGTAGATCGGGAGGATATACTGGGAGAGTATTATAACATTAGGGTTATGTGTTTTATTTGGAATGCCATTTGGATTACTATAGGGTTTTATTAGAGTTTTTGGTGGGTTTTAGGCCGTGATGATAGGAGCCGTGCATGGAAATCATTCACGATTTTGATGATAGCGGGCCGGAACATAGAGTTCCCCAGTAGTGAGTCATCCAGGTTTTTATATGATAGCAGGCTGAGACATAGAGTTCCTCAGTACCGAGTCATATATGATTTGTGACGATAGCGGGTTGAGACATGGAGTTCCTTAGTAGCAGGTCATATACAATTTTGACGATAGCTAGCTAGGACATAGAGTTCCCCAGTAGCGAGTCATCTACAATTTAGTCTTAGCAGTATTGACCATACACATTATAGGATACCTATCTGGTTTTAGCCATAGGGACTATATGGGTTGGGGCATATCTTATCGATCTTAGTAGTATGAATCGTTGCTTTGTGATCATGGTATGATCATGGTGTACTGCTACTATAATATTAGTAGTTTTTGGGCTAGTGTAGTATAATAAGATATTGTGCTAACTTGTTGTTACAGGAGAAGAGCAGGTTATAATATGATCCCTTACTTTTGAGATGGATTTACTGTACTTGTTTATAAGCAGCCCGGATTTTCCTTAAGCCACATTTGTGGAAAGGGCCAGCTATGATTTTGTTATTCCTATCTATTTGTATATAGTTTTAATATATAGTATCTTGAGATAGTTCCCCTTACATCAGGCTTTATGTCTGACTCGAGCTTTTGTCTTTGTTTGCTTATGTAATGGCAACTCTTGGGTACTCGATTGAGTTGTTCGGGAGTAAGGTGCTTTTGAGGATATGCTAGCATAGTGCATAGTTGGAGCATTTGGAGGCATGGCATCAATGTTTTGATATACATATGCTTGTTATTTTATTGTACATGACATATATTATTTATATACGAGACTGTCGTATCAAATATTTATTTAGAACTCCTTGCTTTTGGAGATGATGTATTCTGACTATTCTTACTGATATTTATTTGTCAGCTACTTCAGCTAGTGCGGTCTCTTATATATTGTTATTCTATTTCTGTTCATGTACATACAATCTGTCATATATGATATTTGAAAGTAGGCGATGCTGTAAGGCACCGACTTTTAAGTATTACAAAGGGGGGTCATACAATTGGTTTCAGAGCTTAGGCTCAACACTCGGACCAAGTAGACCAGTTTGAGTTATTCAATCTGGTCAAAGAAGACACGTTGAGAGAGCATACTTGTATTTTTTTCTACTATATAATACTATGTACACCGCTTGTCCTCCGAACTTCATTTATTTCTATCGCTAGTTGTTAAGGTATTTTTGTCAAGCTATCCATGTAAGCAGATGAAATACATGAGCGGCTGCGGATGGGCAGTATGAGATGCCTGATTTGTTCAGAGTCTATTTAGCAATCAGAAAAGATGTTCCATCACTCGTGAACCTTTCGAACTGACTGCAGTTAGCGTTAGAACTGGCGTGGCCCTTTGGGCATCAGTATTTCTAGCTCAACCAGCTTTAGACTCTTCAAAGAAATGCCGGAATTTCCTTATCCTTAGAGGGGAGCCATATCTAGGTCCTGAGATAGTTGCTGAGACACGGTCTCGGACACATGCATGAAAAGGCTTCCATTAATATAAATCTAGGGAATGTTCTCGTAAGTGAGATTGTTTCTCGACAATTGGGGAAGGGAAACTTTGGCTGGGTAGGATGTAGTGCTTTTGTAGCTGATAAGAAGACCTATGATTCAGAATTAGTTCAGGCGTCGCTTTAAGTTCTCAGTTCATTTCTTAGATTCAGAAGAGCATACAGCTTGAGTATTCCATCCATCCTGAGTAGGATAGCTTATCGGTGAAGGAGTGTTTACCAATTCAACCTTTTGTTTTTAGAGTTTGAGTTGGTCGGTAGTCTGTTGTTATGGGCAAAGAGATTTGCCATGGGTCTTAAGCATTGGTTGGGGGTTCATTGCTTAACCTTATCCCTATTATGGTTCACTTTTGAATATCTCGTTGGGATGACTCTCCTTTGTGAGAATGCTTATGAGATGCCGTTTGAAGTAGCAAAAGTGGAAAGCAATCAAAACTCAAACAAAGGCGGAATGACCATGGTACAAGGAAGATTGGGCTTGTTCAAAAAAGTATAGATGGCTTCGAATGTCACTCCTGTGGCATATAAGATGCATTTTGCTATGAAATTTCATCTAGGTAGAGTGAAGCATAAGTGCTTCATTTGCAATCGGCTTGATCACTTGAAGAAGGACTGTCCTACATTTCCAAAGGGTGTGAAAGTGATTACGACTTGTGCCTTTAGTCATTACTGGGTCCTAGCGGGTTACAGCTCAGGAAAATCAGAAGGAGCTTATGTAGTGAGGTATGCTCTATTTTTGGGAACTCACTTATGTTCCATCTGACACTTAAGTGGTATATTTTTCTATTGCTAGTTACTCGGTAGATAGGCTAAACTAGACACCTTTCATTTTAGGTAAATTCTTTGTTAGAGATAAACCTTGTATGAGTCACCTTAGTTGCAAAACCGTGGTGAAGCAGCTGAAGTATTTCCATTCGAACTTGATGCCTGAGCTTTCAAGTTGAGTGGGATCGGTCGATGAAGTGTGACTTGGATTTATATCCAGGTAGGGTTTGGTGGACTCCCAATAATTGCAGATACCGAGTGGTTGACTTATAGGCGAATGTCTAGAGTCATTCTTATTATAATTGTTTTCTTCTATGTAAGTAAACCTTAGGTGATGGGAGAAATCTCATGTGTCAATTCTTAACCTATAGTTCGAGCATAGAATTTTCAGGTGATTTGCACCAGTTAGGATATGGTTATTCACTTAGTTCTGATAGACGAGCCTTGAGTCAGATTCTTGGGATGACTGAGAGATTTCTAAAAATCGACGTTGGTAATTCCAGGAGATTTTAGTAGTTGGATCAAGTAACCAGATCAGAGTTTGCATGCCTGGAGTCAGGTGGCCAACCATAATTTAACAATAAAATCTTTTAAGCAAATGAAGGGTCGAAACGGGTGTCGTGTCTTTTGGAATGATCTTTGAGAAAGTATAAAATTTTAGTGTACTAATTATTGTGTGGGATAGTTTGGGGAAGGACTTCTTGACCAGTTTTGTGGCGATTCGGATAATCTCCTAAGTGATGATTTGGTACTTGCCTAGGAAAGTGCCCTAGTACAGTTAGTATACTATCGTTATTACCATTGTGCAGTCAAGGTGGTTTGAACCCGAGCAAACTCAGGCAACTGTAAATCTTCATTTTTAATGATGATTTAATTAGTATAATTTTCTCTTTTAGGGAATGAGTTCTGTCCAGAAGAAATGGAAAATTGAGGCATTGATTGCTGGATTTATTCGAGAGTTTTGAGACTCGATGATCCTGCATATCATATAGATTTTTCCTCTTTGTAGCCAATAGGTGGAGTAGTTGTTCGTGTGTTATATTCACGAAATGAGTTGCAGCGCTTAGGAGTTTATTTCTCTCGGGTGATGGATGGACCCATTAGAGTTTATGGCTCAACATGCGCGTTTGACTCTTGATGGTTACCGAGCTTGTTGGTGTAGACTCTTTTAAATATTTCAGTGTTTGTATTATTATTCGTTGCTTGTTATTGCTTGTTGCTTGCTATTGTTGCTACTACTTATGTTTGCTTGCTATTGTTTGCTACTTGCTTATTGTTGCTATTGTCAGTTGCCATTGTCGTTACTGTTTGATCGTGTTTGTTGTCGCTATCGGTTGACTTTGAGGTTGATTGACTTTTATTGTGGCTAATTTTGTTGCTTGCATGTTTGATCATTTGAATGCTAGTTATCGTTGCTTATCATTATCGGCTATTTTTTTGATGGTTTCTTGTCACCTTTAGTCATTGATTGACTGGAGGTTAATTATATGAGATAATTAAGAGCATGCCATTTGATTAGCATTGATGGATTCCTACCTTCGAAGGTTCAATCCAGGGTACATATAGTTATATAAATTGTATCAATCTTATAGTAGTGACCGTGTGTAGTATTGATCTTATATTAGTGATCATACATTGTATTGGCCTTTTATTGGTGGGCTTGTAGATCATTGACTTTGTATTAGTGGTCATGTCTATTATTAGATTGAGATAGATGTCTGAGTACATTAGTGTAATGGCCTTGTTTAACTAGAATTGTCAAACTGCGATAAGTTTCCATTGTTGACTCCACCCATTAATAATGGCAGCTATTGATTTTTATTCCTTAGCTATTTGGAATAGATTGCGTATAATCCATGCCTCCTATGGGGCGAGATAGGATTTATACGAGTCTAATAGCTTTTGTTGTGACTTGGAGTCAGTGGCATATTTTGATACTGACTCACTTGAGCTTACTCTCCAATTGATTGTCATGTATGACTATAGTAGTACCAGTTACTACACTGAGGTTATACAAGTTTGAATTTGTTTTTGTGAGTGCACAATCCTCTTTGTATAGTACAATTAGGTACTTGAGAGCTGATGTATAGCTGTTTAAATGCTTGTTTCTCAGATTGGCATTTTAATAGCAAGAAGCTTTCGAAAGAGAGGTAGGAATTTTTGGGAAATGTAGGATGATGGAAGTCATCGCATATTTCGTAGTGTGTGATGCAATCTAATTTGGGAGTTCCATAGTGCTGATAGCACATGGGAAGGTACTGTTGGAATTTTTCAAAACTGAGATTCAGGAAGTTTGGTCAGTCCCGTTACTTTCTTATACTCATGTAAATTTTGAGGACAAAATCCTTTTAAGGAGAGGAGAACGTAAAAACCCACATACTTAATGATAATACATTTAAATAGTTAATTTAAATATTAAATTATTATTGAATTGGAAGTCTAAAATGTAAATTTTTCATACGGACAAATTAGGACTTGAGACCACTTCCGTTGAGTCCGGATCGATGTTGCGAATTTGAATGAGTATAAGGTTCGATATGTTTGGAGTTTTGAATTTTTGGGGATGAATAGTATCAGATGGAGAAAAGTGTGGCTTTGCTCATTAGTTGCCTATATGTAGCTAAATCATTTCATTATCTCCCATTCACTTCTCATTCACATTCGTTTCTTCTCCTCTTTCTCTAATGGTCTCCTAATCCCTCTTAATCACCTTCTAATCCCTTAACCCTAACACCTCTAAATGTAATTCCTAAATTCAAACAAAAATCACCATAATTCCTCTCTTCCAATTCTCTGCAAAACACCTGTAGGAATTCGCTTGAATCATATTTTGGGAAGAGATCTCAACTTTAAAGTTAGCTTGGAGATGGGTTTTGGTGATTAGAGTTTGATTTAGGGAAAGAGAAGGTGAGTGGGATGAGCGTTCTTATCTATTTATGTGTTATACTTCATAATTTCATTTATTGCTTAATATTGAATCATATGAAGTGATTTGCAGAATGATTAAGCTAGTTTAAACTTGTATTCATGTTATAAACATGTTTTCCTTTGTTAACCCGCCTTTTGGCAAGGTCGCGGACAGACGGATTTAACTTAAAACAACTTCACAACTATCGAGACTAAAGTATGGTGGGTTCGGTTTAAAGTGATGATAGGCAGTTTGGAAAATGATGTTCGGCATTGAGATGATTCGGCGTTGAAGGTTGTTCGGCATAAAGAGATCGTCATTCGACATAGAGGGATCGTTCGGCGCTGAAAGAGTGCTCGGCATTAGAAGGATCGTTCGGCATAGAGGAATGTTCGACACTGGACGAGCGTTCGGCATGGAGAGTTCGCCGTTCGACATTGGATGGAGCGCTCGGCATCAACCAACGTTCGGCATCTGGAGACGTTCGGCATTGGATGGATCGTTCGGCATCAAGGAGCGTTCGACATTGGATGGAGCGCTCGGCATCAACCAACGTTCGGCATCTGGAGACGTTCGGCATTGGATGGATCGTTCGGCATCAAGGAGCGTTCGGCATTGGATGGATCGTTCGGCATCAAGGAGCGTTCGGCATTGGATGGATCGTTCGGCATCAAGGAGCGTTCGGCATTGGACGGGTCGTTCGGCATACCTCACCTCGCTCGGCATTGCACCTCGCACCTCCCTACCTCGGTACCTCACACCTCCCAACGTTCGGCATGAGGAGATCGTTCGGCATTCACACCGTGGTCGGCATTCAACGTTCGGCATCTATGGTTCGGCATATGGAGACCACTCCATCTGGGCTGAGGTACTCGGCTACCAGGCCCACCAGGGAAGTCCAACCCATCTTTGCCTATAAATAGAGAGGCAGGGGCACAGTCAAAGGGGATCTTCTTTCTGCTCTCTTACTTTCTCTTTTCTAAGGCTAAGGCAACTCTGCCATTTTGTAACTGTAATCGATTATTACAGCAATAAAAGGCAAACTTTTGGAGTGGACGTAGGCCGGAGTTAGCCGAACCACTATAAAATCTGTTGTTCTTTACCGCTTTCATTTCAGTTTTAACTGTTCTTCACATTATTACTCTCTACATATATTCTATCTCTGAGCTGTGATTGGTATTTGGTGCTTTCATCTGGATTTTGGGGTTAGTGACCAATTTTGGCACTAACACTTTGGTGCTTTCACCGAGAGGCTGAAACACTCAGGAATTTTGGAGTTAGGAACTTGGATCTTAGAAAGCAATGGCAAGACCACCAACGAAGAGGCAAGCAGTGGAAAGGAGCAATCAGGAAGGAAGTCAAGCGGCCTCTTCTGGAGCTGGAGAGGGTCATGCATCCATCTACATAACTCGGGACGAGATGCAAGTGATGATGAATTCTATGCAAGAGCAGATGATGAAACGGCAAGAGGAGATGATGCAGGCTCTTCTTAGGCAATTTGGACACCCAGGAACTGCAGGTGCTCAAGATCATGGAGCTGGACAAGAGGAACTCAACCAACGGACAGATGGAGTGAATCAGCAGGGGGCAGCTCCCAATCAACAAACAGTTAACAATCTGGATGGACCTAGACTCGGGGGCACGCCACCAGGAGTACGTGATGAAGAATATGTGCCAGAATTTCCTCGGGGACTTGGGGGGCAGTCTGGATTAGTTGGAAACACTAGATTGGCTGACATTATCAGGCGGACTATTCGCGGAGGTCTGACGAACAGGGATTCAGAGGGAGTTAACAAAAGTCCGTTTACCCGGAACATCAGTCAAACAGGGGGCAGATGAATCGCTCAGGACATTCTTAACTCGATTTAATGCAGTAGTTGCTTCGGTGGATCGGCCAGATCCATCAATGGTTCTGATGGCTGCGGTATCAGGAGTCAGAGATAATTCGGAGTTCAAAGTATCGTTGGTACGGGACCCACCGTTGGATATTGGGGAATTCTTTCATGAAGCTGAAAGATTTCTTCGACAAGAGGATGCATGTTTGGACATGAGGTCACAGGAAGTAAACATGACTAAGGATGGAAGATTACTCGGCGAAAGCTCAGGTGGGGACAAGGATAAAGGGAAAAGGAAGCGCTGGGGAGAACCAAAGTTCTCCACTTACACAGGATTGAACGCAACGTTGGAGCGGATTTTCTTAGATACTCGAGATCGTCTTCCTTATCGAAGGCCATCAAGGAGGGAACCCACAGAACGTGAAAGGGCATCAGGAAGGCACTGTCTCTTTCATGACCTGGACGGGCATAATACTAACAGCTGCCGACATCTAAAGGATATAGTCGAGGAGCATATAAGGAATGGTCAGTTGCGACAGTATGTAGGAACTCGGAATGCGGCGGTGGAACATGAACAGCCTCCGCCTACCTTGAACGACGAGGGCGCGAGGCCCAGGAATGGTGACCGATTGGTCATCAACTAATCTTGATGGTTTGGAATAAGTAACAAACTCCGGGCAAACGGTCAAATCACTTACTCATGTACGGGGTCGGAGATAACCCTCAGGCATGCTCTGAGATGATGGCTTACCGAAACGCCCGGGTTTGTGAAATCTGTTTTTTCCTTTGACTTGGACATTTGCGTTTTCTGGTTTGGTTTTGGAGTTTGGTTTGAACTCCCTGTTTTTCTCGTTTTTCTGGTTTGAATGTTTGTTTTTCGGATTGGATTTTGATTGGATTTTCTCTGGATTTTGGCTTAAAGGTCGTCGAGTATGGACTATGCTCGGCAAGGGTCCGGAGCGACCAGGATTCGGCTTAGGACTTAAGCCACGGCATTACTTGCGTCCAGGGACACTGGACCACGGTCGTCAAGTGTGGATTGCGCTTGGCAAGAACCCGGAGAGGTTAGCTCAACGCCCAGGGACACTGGGCCACGATCGTCAAGTGTGGATTGCGCTTGGCAAGAACCCGGAGAGGTTATCTCAACGTCCAGGGACACTGGACCACGGTCGTCAAGTGTGGATTGCGCTTGGCAAGAGCCCGGAGAGGTTATGGATTTGGATATCGACCCGAAGAGGTCCTAAAGTCCCCTATTGGTTATTGGATATGGATGAAACATGAACTTTGGATACTGGACTTGAGGCTATTCAAAACACACCTTTCACAGCAAGGCATGTTTTGGGGGGCAAGTGTTAACCCGCCTTTTGGCAAGGTCGCGGACAGACGGATTTAACTTAAAACAACTTCACAACTATCGAGACTAAAGTATGGTGGGTTCGGTTTAAAGTGATGATAGGCAGTTTGGCAAATGATGTTCGGCATTGAGATGATTCGGCGTTGAAGGTTGTTCGGCATAAAGAGATCGTCATTCGACATAGAGGGATTGTTCGGCGCTGAAAGAGTGCTCGGCATTAGAAGGATCGTTCGGCATAGAGGAATGTTCGACACTGGACGAGCGTTCGGCATGGAGAGTTCGCCGTTCGACATTGGATGGAGCGCTCGGCATCAACCAACGTTCGGCATCTGGAGACGTTCGGCATTGGATGGATCGTTCGGCATCAAGGAGCGTTCGACATTGGATGGAGCGCTCGGCATCAACCAACGTTCGGCATCTGGAGACGTTCGGCATTGGATGGATCGTTCAGCATCAAGGAGCGTTCGGCATTGGATGGATCGTTCGGCATCAAGGAGCGTTCGGCATTGGATGGATCGTTCGGCATCAAGGAGCGTTCGGCATTGGACGGATCGTTCGGCATACCTCACCTCGCTCGGCATTGCACCTCGCACCTCCCTACCTCGGTACCTCACACCTCCCAACGTTCGGCATGAGGAGATCGTTCGGCATTCACACCGTGGTCGGCATTCAACGTTCGGCATCTATGGTTCGGCATATGGAGACCACTCCATCTGGGCTGAGGTACTCGGCTACCAGGCCCACCAGGGAAGTCCAACCCATCTTTGCCTATAAATAGAGAGGCAGGGGCACAGTCAAAGGGGATCTTCTTTCTGCTCTCTTACTTTCTCTTTTCTAAGGCTAAGGCAACTCTGCCATTTTGTAACTGTAATCGATTATTACAGCAATAAAAGGCAAACTTTTGGAGTGGACGTAGGCCGGAGTTAGCCGAACCACTATAAAATCTGTTGTTCTTTACCGCTTTCATTTCAGTTTTAACTGTTCTTCACATTATTACTCTCTACATATATTCTATCTCTGAGCTGTGATTGGTATTTGGTGCTTTCATCTGGATTTTGGGGTTAGGGACCAATTTTGGCACTAACATCCTTAGCTAATCAATTGTTTATGACCCTAATACTATGTTTTGAAAATTGTTAGTAACCCCTAGATTTGATTTGGGCAAATTGAGTGATTGTTTTTTTATGTTATTGTTTGATTTAGGATTAATTAAATAGTGTAATGATGTGCACGTCATTTGAAAATATTAATTAATCCACTTGAATTGATTTGCAAAAAGGTTAGAAGCTAAGGGGTTTGGGAGTTCTACATCAATCATTAAAGTAATTAAAGACACTATAAGCCTTAATTGGTATTTATAAAATGGTTCCATGATTTTATAAATCAAGTATATATTTTATAAAATGGATATGGGATAAAAATGGTGAAAACTTGATTTCTTTTTATGAAGTGATTAAGTATTTTATAGGCTAAAAAGTGATTATAAGCCAATATGACATTTTATAAAATGGTTTATGATTTTATAAAATGATATAAAGAGATGTTTCACTCTTATTATTAGAAAGATTATTAAAACAAGTAATATTTGAACAAGAATTAGTTGAATTGCCTATTGGATATATGTATGTGTATACATGCATGAGCGGCTATACTTATATGTATATTCAGAGTTAAAAAACGATTGAAACAACTCTAGTCTTGTAGCTAGAACTGTGATGAGAGTTGTGTTTGTAAGAGGTGAATATTAGTGTAATAGATTGTTGTTCGTCGACGGAAATTCTATCGGTTTAAAAAACCATCGAACGAATTTGTATTAAAAATTTATACCGCAAGCGCACGGCGTACACTTGTAGTACGTGGCGAATACGGGTCGATCCGCAGGGAATTGATGATTGTAAAAATATATTCGATCAAATTAAACCAAAGTCGAGTGAAAGTTGAGCTAGAGAATTAGAAAATTAGCTAACTAACTAAAAGAAAAGAGATGCAAATATAAGGGTTAAATGACAATTTAGAGAATAAATCCATTCTCTAGATCATGTAGTTCAACATATATGAAATCATAATCTCTCATTTATGGTTATTAGTGTTTTAATTGATGTGCTTATCATAAGCATGGCATATTTGTGCTATTGATTAGCCAACATAAGCCATCAAACTATAACACACCCCTTAAACCACTTACTAACTTTCATGAAATTTAACAATAAAAATGAAAATGAAATCTATTTTAAGTATGGCCTATTAACTATTGATTAGAAATATAGACCATCAAATTTTAATTTCAAATCACTTTCTTTTGCCATAATCATATTTTGATGAAGAGGCAATTATTGTTAGTGATTGTTTAAGCATAGCCTATTTGGTGTCAACAATATAGACTATCAAATTCAAGGCAAAAACAACAATTAAACCACTTCAATCATTCTTCATTAAGCACAAAAAGAGAGCATGAATTAACAAATAGTTGAAGCTACATAATTAGAGAGGTTCATTACCCCTAAATTGAAGGGGTTTAGCCTCTCATATTTGTCAATTGATTAACAAATGTAGCTAGCAACATGAAAGCAAAAACAAAGGAAAATGTAAGCTAATGGAAAAGAGAAGCTAATTAACAAGAATTAAACTAATCTACTTTGCATGAATGTAAACCTACACTACAAACATTAAAGTAAATAAGCATGAAAAGGAAAGAGCATGTATTAAATTGCAATAAAAAGGAAATTACATGAAAATAAAATAAATGGCTAAGTAGCCATGAAAAGAGAAAGAGAGCTTGTTTTTTTTTATTTTGAGCCTAAACTAAACTAAGAGAGACTAAGGGAGAAGAGGGTTACATGAAACATAAGGGGTCTTTATACATGTATGAAACCCTAATTCATATTTTTAGGGAATGCCCAAATTGCCCTTGAGGTAGTGTGGTGGCCAAGTAATCATTAGCATCCCATAATCATCCATTAAGTGTGCATGAAGATTTGATGGCCTTTTAGCATGTGCATTAGCCCCTAAGTGTACATTAAGGTACATGGGTAAGTGGGGTCCTCCATTATCATGCCTTAGAATTATTTCCATCTTCATTTCTTTATCTTCACTCTTGTGCATGCATACATCTTCATGAAACCACTTGTATATGAATTTAAATTCCTATAAAATAATATAGAAATTTTCAATTAAATTTTAGAAAATTAATATATGCACAAAAATGACCATTTTGCCCTTGGATGAAGTTGAATATGTGACAATTTGAAATAATTTGAATTTTGGTTTAAACAAGTTAAAATACCCGATATGATCATTTATTTAATTTAAATAGATTAAATATGGTGGTAAAAATATGCACATTTACGTGCACATCAAATACCCCCACACTTATCTTTTTATTCGTCCTTGAATGAACTAAAAACTAAGATAAATCCGTTTTCATAGGTAGCACGATTGCATTGAGCGTATGCAACAAGCTGTTAAACCTCTGGGTGTCCCCAGTAGAACGAGTGGTGTCTCGTGAGGGTTTTCAGTGGATACTACCCACAAAATCCAAATGCAGGGTGAAAATATTTACAAAATGCAAGATTTATTTACAAAGAGATGAATGCGAGTTTTTGAAATATTTACGAATGAAGGATTTACTTTTAAATTAACAAAAATAAGTTAAATATAGGTTTTGGTCATTGTTTTGAAAAATTTAAGTCATTTACTTGTCAAAATTTCCAACAAAAATCAAGTTATCAAAGCAAATAGACAATAGTTTACCCGTTGTTTCGGTTGATCACAAAGTGTAACTATGAAATGGATCTTTAGTTGATTATCAAAGTTTATTAAAGTGGTATTTTCATTTCTTTTCAATAAAAAGTTAAATCAAATAAGTAAAAATAGTGCTCGTATTTCAATTGCTTACTCTCTCTTATTTGAAAATTTTATTGATATTAACAATATTTGCATATGCCTAACTCAGATAGACTGAGGCCAGATATATTACCCATGCACTGCCTTGCGGACTGATGTGAGGGGAATACAGAGCGTGGCGAGTGAACACACAAGTGTGAACACTTATTGACTGTAGGCGTTATTAGCAAAATAATTTTTATATACATACACCTAACTCAGATAAACTGAGGCCAGATATACCGATCGTGCATTGCCTTTCGGGCTTACGTGAGAAGGGTACAGAGCATGGCGAGTGAACACACGAGTGTGAACACATGACTCTAGGTGTTTATTAAGAATATATATACACATATATACAAGTAATATTTAATTATTATTATTTTTTCTGTTTTTGTTTTTTTAGAGAGAGAGTTTCGCAAAATCATCTTAGCATCATTTAACTTAGAAGGCAAAAAAATGTTATATCCTTTACTTTAAATCAACCACTTTTTAAAACAAAGATTTTCAATTAGGATTTATTTCACAATTAACACGTATGAATCTTCCTATATACTAGTTAAACCATTGTTATTTGTAATCAAACTTCATTTTTATTTTTGTTAAGATAAATAAATTTTCAAAAATTTCAATTTAATTAACCAAACCATATATTTATCCTATAGTGTTTCTTTAAAAATAAATAAAAAATGCTTTAATTTTGTTTGTTTGTTTGTTTTTTTAGATCTTTTTTTTAATTTTGGTAAGAAAATATAAATAAAATAAATAAACCATGAAAAATTAAAAATGATGATGAGTCTCCCTCCACACTTGATTTTGACTGTGTCCCCACAGTCAACCCAATTGGAAGGAGAAAAATAAAAATAAAAACATGACCTTTATTTAAATGAAAATTAACGATATTTACACGAGATCAGAAAGTACATCGTCAAAATGTAAATGAAACGGTCTTCCAAAGACTGATTCATTTGCCTCGTCAAGTATACGAACACGGCTTAAGCTCGAAAAACCAAATCATAAAAGATTTCAAAGTTGAATGTTGATTTGGAAAAACGAATGTCGTTTTATAAAAAATCGCACGAGTTGTTTTATTTTGTATGATTTTCGGGGTTGATAATACAATTGGTTGAAATTCAAGTTTATTTTCACCATTTTGAAATTCAAATTTATCATTGAAAACTTCTTCGAAATTGTTGATTTCAAAATCAAAATGGTGATTTAAATCTTCCCCTTCGGAATTCGACAACTCGTTTTCGAAAAGTCCAAAGAAATCGTGTTCGTTAAATTCGTCTTCCTTTATTGGATTATCAACAACTTCATTGCGTATCTCAAGTTCAAAATCCAAAGTTGTTGTATTCAAATTTTTAAAATCGAGAAAAGGAAGATCAAATTTTAAATTTGGTTCCATACCCTCGAAGAATTGAAATCCGACTTAATTACCGTATTCTCAACAACTTCATGAAGATTGTCTTCAATTTCAAAAGTTGTTATTTAAAAATTGTCGATTTGGGTAAAAGGTGGATTATCACTTGACTCGTCACACATTGAGATTTGATTTTGTTTATCACGTTGTTTCATATATGTTTCAAACAACGAATCCGTGTGATCATCATGAAAAATCGGTGCGGATTGTGCTATATGGAATAGTATAAAAGCAGTGCGGAATAATAGAACAATTAGTAGATAATAGTAAATAATAAACGAGCACACCAAGAATTTTTATACTGGTTCGAACTTCCCGTTCTACGTCCAGTCCCAGACTCCTTCTGGAATTTCACTAAAAAACAACCCTCACTTAACCCGGAGGAACAGGTCTATACAACCCCTAAGCTGCCGAACAGGGACCTGAGCAACAGAACAGGATTTTGCCTCAATAGTCGAAGAGGACTTCACACGCCTGAGCAGTAGAACAGGGACCTGAGCAACCGAACAGGATTTCACACCTCAGCAGCTGAAGAGGACTTCACTTTGCCCGAGCAACAGAACGGGACTTTTACAAAACAATATTTCTTGACACTATGTGTTCTTGAGTAACACGAATTTGTCAATTATAGTACACCCTTCCTATAATCTTCTCCTTTATGATATATATATATATATATGAATGCGTGAAGAATAAGGAAGTAAGAAAGTGAATTTGAATGATGTTGAAAGCACAAGTGTATTAGAATCAAGAATTTTGAGAGTAGAATAATAATCAATTGAATTGTTGTTGAAAAACTTGATTCTAATGTGTTTATATAGATAATAAATAGTTGCAATTGTTCGTGAAGAGTTATCATCAAGTGTTATGATCATATCTATTGAAATGAAGAATGCATCTCTTCACGAATGGAAGTGCCTATTTGAAAATATAGTCGTTATAGATAATCAGACTTCTGAATTGAATAATTCAGACTTCTGAAATTGCACGGGCTCAAACTAGAAAGAAAATAGGCTAAAAACAACCATTTTCAGACGTCTGAAATTACCAAGTCAGACGTTTGAATATTGTACTAACAATACTCATTTTTTCAGATTCAGACGTCTGATTTGGTACATTCAGACGTCTGCATGTAACTAAAAAATACCATAGCACAAGTGGTTAGAGCACTTGCCTTCTAAACTAGTGACCTGGGTTCGAGTCCTGCTCCATGAAATTTTTGAAAACTTGAATTTTCATTTAAAATATGAATGTATATGTGTGTATATCATTTTGAGAAGATTTTAACATTTGTAAACTCTAGACACAACACTCTATGACTAATAATACTTTGTTTGTCACCTTCGTCTTGCCTCTATCGTATATATCTCTTCTTGTATCTCCATATACATTCTTTCATACTTTTGTACTGTGTATCTTCATTTTGAACATATTTGATTATCTCTTTTTGATGCTATGTACATGCAAATTAGCTTAGAGATTCTTTGACATAATTGTATAGTTGTTGTCATTAAAATCCAACAATTGAGGTTCTAACATTCTCCCCCTTTTTGATGATGACAACTATACAATTTTAAAAAAATATTCATTCTATATAAAAAATAATATTAATATGTTTAAAGCTCCCCCTAAGTATAACATCTCCCCCTAAGTATAATATCCCCCTTTATTAATATGCATATGAATTTCTCCCCCTTTGTCATTATCGAAAAGAATGAGGGAATATAATAAATTATATAAAATATCTTGTAAATAACTAGATAAACTCATTATTAATTATGAAGGAAAAATAAAATAGATTTTACCATATTTGCTGAAGTCCATATTTCATTGTAAGCACGTAATTCTATTAAACGTACTGAACATTCTTTACAACTCCAAAATCTAACCTTTCCCTTTTGTTTCTCCGAGTACTTGTAAAAAATAATAATCATTTTCGGTACCCACTTATTATGTTAGGGTCCGGGGGGTTAGGTCTTAGGAAAACATACCCATTTGGGTGTGGTTGAACCTTTATAAATATAATTTTCATTATTAACTACCATATCAAAATAATCATCAATGTATTTTTCTCTATTTTTCCAATTAATAGGAACCCAAATGCTTAGATAATTTTTATTCATATTTCTGGTCAATGATTTTGTACTTCTAAAGAAATTATAAACATTATTGGTCATAGCAGTATTTGAATTTCTATAAAAATTGGATTTATACTTTACTTGAAATTTAGTACTAGCACTAACATTTTTACTATACATGAAAGCATATCTAGTGCTATTTCTACGATCGGTTTTATTATATCCTAAACCACTTTTATCATGTAATGGTCTAGAACTGGATAAAATCATGTTTAAATCATTTTTACCTTTATTAAATTTTGTGACTTCAGTGTTAAGTTTATCAAATTTAGCTTTAAAGTCACAATTATTATTTTCAAAAGAAATATTACTGTTTTTCAAAATATCAATTTGCTTGTTTAATTCAGAATTCTCCCTTTTTAACGCACAGTTCTCATTTTCGAGAAGAAAAATTCGAGATTCTGAATTATCTAAAGATGGTTGTAATAAATCATTTTTATTAATATCTTCTAACTTAGTTTTGAGACTAGATCTTTCTAACTCTAATACTTTAGTGTTAGATTTTAAATCATTAATTTCTACTAATAAATCATCATTTTTATTCTTCTGAATTTCTAATTCCTGAGTGATCATAGATAGTTGAGATGTTAAATTAGAATTAGATTCTTGAGATATTTCAAGTTCTTCTTTTAGGATTTTCTTTTCATCTCTTAGCATACTAATTTCTAATTCGGATCTATTAAATTTTCCTTGTAACTCATTTTTTTTCTTTTTAGTTTGTTTTTACAAATTCCACTAGTTCTGAATTAATTTCAACCAAATCTTCAAAACTTAGTTCACTTACATCATCACTTGTAGCCATGAAGCATTTGCTTGTTTGCTCCTTTGATTCTTCTTTATTGTTCTTCCTCTTCCTATTGCCTTTACTAGATCTCTTTATAGCCATTTATTCTAGGATGTTGTTACGATCTCTAGAATCTCAGGCTCTGATACCAAATGAAAAATCGGTGCGGATTGTGCTATATGAAATAGTATAAAAGCAGTGCGGAATAATAGAACAATTAGTAGATAATAGTAAATAATAAACGAGCACACCAGGAATTTTTATACTGGTTCGAACTTTCCGTTCTACGTCCAGTCCCAGACTCCTTATGGAATTTCACTAAAACAACAACCCTCACTTAACCCGGAGGAACAGGTCTATACAACCCCTGAGCAGCCGAACAGGGACCTGAGCAACAGAATAGGATTTTGCCTCAATAGCCGAAGAGGACTTCACACGCCTGAGCAGTAGAACAAGGACCTGAGCAACCGAACAGGATTTCATGCCTCAGCAGCAGAAGAGGACCTCACTTTGCCCAAGCAGCAGAACGAGACTTTTACAAAACAATATTTCTTGACACTATGTGTTCTTGAGTAACACGAATTTGTCAATTATAGTACACCCTTCCTATAATCTTCTCCTTTATGATATATATATATATATATGAATGCGTGAAGAATAAGGAAGTAAGAAAGTGAATTTGAATGATGTTGAAAGCACAAGTGTATTAGAATTAATAATTTTGAGAGTAGAATAATAATCAATTGAATTGTTGTTGGAAAACTTGATTCTAATGTGTTTATATAGATAATAAATAGTTGCAATTGTTCGTGAAGAGTTATCATCAAGAGTTATGATCATATCTATTGAAATGAAGAACGCATCTCTTCACGAATGGAAGTGCCTATTTGAAAATATAGCCGTTATAGATATTCAGACTTCTGAATTGAATAATTCAGACTTCTGAAATTGCACGGGCTCAAACTAGAAAGAAAATAGGCTAAAAACAACCATTTTCAGACGTCTGAAATTACCAAGTCAGACGTCTGAATATTGTACTAACAATACTCATTTTTCCAGATTCAGACGTCTGATTTGGTACATTCAGGCGTTTGAATATAACTAAAAAATACCATAGCACAAGTGGTTAGAGCACTTGCCTTCTGAACTAGTGACCTGGGTTCGAGTCTTGCTCCATGCAATTTTTGAAAACTTGAATTTTCATTTAAAATATGAATGTATATGTGTGTATATCATTTTAAGAAGATTTTAACATTTGTAAACTCTAGACACAACACTCTATGACTAATAATACTTTGTTTGTCACCTTCATCTTGCCTCTATCGTATATATCTCTTCTTGTATCTCCATATACATTCTTTCATACTTTTGTACTGTGTATCTTCATTTTGAACGTATTTGATTATCTCTTTTTGATGCTATGTACCTACAAATTAGCTTAGAGATTCTTTGACATAATTGTATAGTTGTTGTCATTAAAATCCAACAATTGAGGTTCTAACACATCGTATATTTCGTTCATTTGCTCAACAAAATCGAATTTATAGTTATTAGCATGAGGATTTTCACTTTGAAATTGTTGAGAACAAAAATTTTCAATCGTAACATGGTTAAGATTATTCCCATTGCCAAAGTCGTTTGAAAAGTTGTTTCCATTTTCATTTTGAGTTTGAAATTCATTTTGGAGTTCGAAATTGAATTGGCACGGGTTATAATCGAAATCGTTTGAATTTTGAATTGAATTCAAATTTTGAAATCCTTGAAAATTTTTACTTGAGTTATCACACAAATAAGAATTACACAAATCATTTATCATTTGATTTTGTTGTGTAGAGATTTCAAGTAAAGACGAAATGTTATTTTCAAGAGTCGAGGGTTGATCATTGTTTTGAAACTTTGTTGTTCGAAATTCGAATTATTTACACAATAGTTGTTAAAATATCCATACGAATTTGGAGTGAAATCATATGGATTATATTGATTTTCACAACTATTGTAAAATTCAAGTGAGTATGGAAATTCGGACATTTTCATGAATGTTTTTGGTTTTTTTTATAAAGGAAAAATATTTAGAAATAAAATTTATTTTTCAAAAGGGAAATTTATTTTTGTTTTGTCTTTTTTTTGGTTTTCCAAATTTTTTCTTTGTTTTTGAAAATGTTTTATAATTTTTTTTTTGGATTTTTGTTTTTCAAATTTTTTTTGGATTTTTGATTATCTAAAAAAAACTAAGTAATTTTTTTTGGATTTTTGGAATTTTGATTTGAAAATTTTCAAAGGAAAAAAAACTAAGTTAAGAAATATTTACAATTTTTTTAGTTTTGGATTTTGAATTTTTTGTTTTTTTAAATATGCATGAACTAATGCAACTAAATGAATGCAAGGTTAATTACAAATGATTTATCCTAAGTTAACCCAAAATTGTATAATCACACATTATCTTGGATCAACAAGATAGTTCTCAGCCATGTAACGGACAGGATTTATCGGTGCACCACGAATCACCGTAGCAATGCAGCCGAAGGTTTAAGTACCTTTAGAGAAACACCCACTATAATATTTACGAATCACCATAACATTTATAAATGGTTATTGCTCTGCCGTAGCCTAGACACCGAGAAATTAAATTGTTCAAAGAAGACAAATTGTCAATATACAATTAAGTGCTATCGATGTCTAACCGTTATTATTAATCAAAACTCTAGAATGAAATGCAAAGCAGAAATTAAACGTGTATTAACTACGAATGAAATTTTCGCTTTTGTTTTTTTAATTTTTTAAAATTAAAATGCAAGCAATCAACAATGCAAAGCAAAATAAAAAATACGAGATAGAAGCACGATAACAGAGCATGCAGAATTTATTAGCAATTATTTTAAAGCGGCAAATTTTTTGTATAGCAAGCAAGCAAGCAATTATTTTTTTAGGAAGCTAATCTCCTCCTTTTTATTCTGCTTTTGCAACCTGAAAATAAAACAAGATATATACACTTTTTTTAATCAAATGAAAAAAAAACAAAAAAAAACAAGTGAAAACAGCACAAATGAAAACAAAACAAATTGAATTTTGTTTTTTTTTCTTTCTTTTGTTTTTTTTGAAGAAAGAAACTAGACAATGGAAAATAAAAACAATTGAAGTCAAAAGACACAAATAAAAACAAAACAAATGAGAGAAAAATCGGAAGAAAAAAAATTAAAAACATCAACAAAAAATAAAACTTGTATGTTTATAAACCACCCTCCAATTTCTCAATCAAAACTAATAAAAAACTTAGCCTGGACAACTCCATTGGTCCACAAAATTGAACATCCTATTTGCCCCCTTTTTTATGCGAAAATCCACAATTTCCACTCAATCAATTCTCAATTCATATAATTTTGCTAATTTAATTCTCGAAATAAAATTTCAGTGTGACTTCAGAAGATCAAGTTCAAGTCGAAATCAAACTTCAATTCTCGAAATTAAATTTCAGTGCGAATGTGGTTAATGGTGCGCGGTTTTGGGAATTGGAGGAGGCTGCTTATTTCAGGTCGAGTCTGGTTCAATGTTGTTTGATCCAGTAAATATAAAGATTCTAAGGTGAAACGGAGTGATCCTTTCATTAGGGGTTTCTAATAGTGGCTAATGCGGTACCAATATACCTTCCGGGTCCCCATTAGATATGAACTATCCTCCATTTCACTTTATTTGACAGGGGCGGAAAATTCTTATAGATTTTCCTATCTAAGAATGAAGAGTCAAATGTGGTGCATACCGCGATAAAAGGCTTAAAACAAGAGCTATGCTATTGACCGACCCTTTCGTAGTTACTTCGAATCAGGAGGACTCTCATTTTTCATGAGGCGGGCCAAATAGAGAAGAGGCCGCGAGTTGCACTGTATCTGCGATTGGGTTATTGATTTGATCGTCGTGCTGAGGTGGAGGTGATGCTGTGGAGTTCTATCACGTTGAGGTTAAAGAGCAAAGTTCCACAATGGGGTTATTGCAGTGGTGATTTTTGAAGTGGTGAGTGGCGATTGTAGTCACAACGAGTTTGATTGCGTTTGAAAGGTTGAAGGAATTCGGTGAAGTAGCAATTTTATGGAGGAGATGACCGATGGTAGTTGTGGCATTGTCAAGTTGTGAAGGTGGTTATCTGGTGACAACAGTGATGTTGTATAGGTAGGGGATGGTGATTGAAGATGTGTGCACTGGGTTGACGTCGTTGATGGTCAGCAGTGAGTCAGTTGAATAAAGACAGTTTAGTAGTCGAAATGCAAGGGGATGACAATCGCAAATAGTGTGGAGGCAGCAGTGATGTACAGTCGAACAGTAGTGAGGAGTGGCTGCTAGCTTGTGAAGGGGTGATAGTGAAGGGATGTGGTAGTAGTTGGGGGAGCAAGACAAAGGTGAGCAATCAACTTATTATAGTGGTAGCAATGGCAACAAGTGGGTTGTATGGTTCAGGAAGTTTTTATATAAATATATGAGTAGTGATGAGCAGAGTCGCTAGGGGAGAAGTGCACAAAGGTCAGTGAGGCGGAGGTTGTGCTGGGTATTGGTGTGGTAAATGTTTGTGAAATGATGTTTGATTGTTGGTGGAGATTGACGATGTCGGCGATGTTGTAGGAGGAGTTCAAAGTTGGGTCATTGAATTGTGACTTCGGGTTGGGAATTTTGTACGCGATTTGGGATGGTTTGCAAGTTCGGTGATTTGAGTTTGGTTTGAGTTCTGTGATGATGTATGCTTGCTTTCTTGTAGTTGTGCTTGCGCCTTGTGGCACTGAATGACTGGAAGTATGGTGATATGGGGTGGTGGCCAGAGAAGTAAATGCAGAGGACTGTTTGTTGATGGTGGAAAATGTTGTGGAAGATTGAAGTTTCAAGTGAAGTTTGGGTTCGACTGTCAACTGTAAGAAATTGATAGATGTTTGTTGTATTTGTATGGTGGATGATTTATGGTGACTGCAATTGAACAAAGAAGCAATTGGATGTGTGTTGATGACTGGAAGCACTGAAGTATGACTAGTATGGCAATGATGGATATGCACTGTTGTGGATTTGTATTTAAGTTGTAGTTGAGATGGCTGTGCAAAGTGGAATGGCAGTTGAAGTGTATTGTATGTCTAAATGAATGCAGTTGGGAAGTAAGTGGTCAGGAGGATGTATTGCTCAGAGTAGTAGTTTAAGTGTTGATGAATAGGGGTTGTAGAGACAGAGAGGAAGTTGTGTGCAGAGAAATAAATGTGACAGTGTCACAAAAAAATGAAATGTAACAGAGTAACCAAATATAAATGCAGATGTAAAATAAATTAAGTGAAATAAGAAAAATTAAGAAATTGTGGATGTTTTTCTCTCCCTTTTTTTTAAAATACAAATGCAAATGCCAAATAGAAAAAAAATGCAAACACACACAAACAAGTGCAAGAAACAAACACACAACAAAAATTCCCTTTTTTTCTTACGCACACAAACACACAAAATAAACACACAAGTAAAATCACAAAAAAATAATCCGAAGAATAGAAAATCAAAATCAAAACAAATTCCCCGGCAACGGCGCCAAAAACTTGTTCGTCGACGGAAATTCTATCGGTTTAGAAAACCGTTGAACGAATTTATATTAAAAATTTATACCGCAAGCGCACGTCGTACACTTGTAGTACGTGGCGAATACGGGTCGATCCGCAGGGAATTGCTGATTTTAAAAATATATTCAATCAAATTAAACCAAATTCGAGTGAAAGTAGAGCTAGAGAATTAGAAAATTAGCTAACTAACTAAAAGAAAAGAGATGCAAATATAAGGGTTAAATTACAATTTAGAGAATAAATCCACTCTCTAGATCATGTAGTTCAACACATATGAAATCATAATCTCTCTTTTATGGTCATTAGTGCTTTAATCGATGTGCTTATCATAAGTATGGCATATTTGTGCTATTGATTAGCCAACATAAGCCATCAAACTATAACACACCCCTTAAACCACTTACTAACTTTCATGAAATTTGACAATGAAAATGATATCTATTTTAAGTATGGCCTATTAACTATTGATTAGAAATATAGACCATCAAATTTTAATTTCAAATCACTTTCTTTTGCCATAATCATATTTTGATGAAGAGGCAATTAGTGTAAGTGATTGTTTAAGCATAGCCTATTTGGTGTCAACAATATAGACTATCAAATTCAAGGCAAAAACAATAATTAAACCACTTCAATCATTATTCATTAAGCACAAAAAGAGAGCATGAATTAACAAATAGTTGAAGCTACATAATTAGAGAGCTTCATTACCCCTAAATTGAAGGGGTTTAGCCTCTCATATTTGTCATTTGATTAACAATTGTAGCTAGCAACATGAAAGCAAAAAGAAAGGAAAATGTAAGCTAATGGAAAAGAGAAGCTAATTAACAAGAATTAAAACTAATCTACTTTGCATGAATGTAAATTTACACTACAAACATTAAAGTAAATAAGCATGAAAAGGAAAGAGCATGTATTAAATTGCAATAAAAAGGAAATTACATGAAAATAAAATAAATGGCTAAGTAGCCATGAAAAGAGAAAGAGAGCTTGTCCTTTTATTTTGAGCCTAAACTAAACTAAGAGAGACTAAGGGAGAAGAGGGTTACATGAAACATAAAGGGTCTTTATACATGTATGAAACCCTAATTCATATTTTTGGAGAATGCCCAAATTGCCCTAGATGTAGTGTGGTGGCCAAGTAATCATTAGCATCCCATAATCATCCATTAAGTGTGCATGAGATTTGATGGCCTTTTAGCATGTGCATTAGCCCCTAAGTGTACATTAATGTACGTGGGTAAGTGGGGTCCTCCATTATCATGCCTTTGAATTATTTCCATCTTCATTTCTTTATCATCACTCTTGTGCATGCATACATCTTCATGAAACCACTTGTATATGAATTTAAATTCCTAAAAAATAATATAGAAATTTTCAATTAAATTTTAGAAAATTAATATATACACAAAAATGACCATTTTGCCCTTGGATGAAGATGAATATGTGACAATTTGAAATAATTTGAATTTTGGTTTAAACAAGTTAAAATACCCGATATGATCATTTATTTAATTTAAATAGATTAAATATGGTGGTAAAAATATGCACATTTACGTGCACATCAATTGTATATGCATACAAGAATGTTCGTATGTATATATGGTCATGTTATGAGCGATTTTATGTAACCATAGCGACCGTTGGATGCACTAAGTTGCGTGGGAAAGTGCCAGGTCGAGTAATCGCCTCGGTGAAGCTCATTTGCAATTGTTTAGGTATATAGAAGTATTATTGAATATAAGTTCATTGTGGGTATTTTATGTAGCCATAGCGACCACCGTGTATGCTAAGTTACGTGAGAGTATATTGGGTTGAGTAATTGCCCCGGTGAAGTCTGGAAATGTGAATTGATAAGTAAATGTGTGTTTGCAAGAACATGTGTGCATAGGCGTGCACAAATGAGTGTATCAACACACGTATAAGCTACACACAAGGATAGAGGAAAATTCAAGTTGTGTAAATTCATGATTTGAAGTCTCTAGATTAAAGAGAATT
This sequence comes from Allium fistulosum, assembly GCA_030737815.1. Lineage (NCBI taxonomy): Eukaryota > Viridiplantae > Streptophyta > Magnoliopsida > Asparagales > Amaryllidaceae > Allium > Allium fistulosum. The sequence goes on from CM060908.1 coordinate 233,537,230, forward strand.
TCACCACGATCGCAACGGAAGAAACGACGAGTCATTTGGAACTACGGATAAAAAGTTACTGGTGTTTGAAGGTTGATTCTGCCCATAACAGGCATCCAGACGTCTGTCCCAAATTCTCAGACGTTTGGATGAGCCCTGGGAACAAACAGCAATAAATATCAAACGTTTGACCCAAAATTTCAGACGTCTAATAGATGTTGCAGACGTTGCCAACTTGCTATTCGAGTTTTGTCGATCAATCCATCGAAATTTCATAATGCGATAACTTTCACATGCATCCTCGGGTTTAAGCGCCGTTTAAACTAGTGTTCATCATTTTTCGAGGGCTACAATTTGGGTAAGTTTGGTGTGGTTTGGAATACTTTGATTTCGAGGTGGTACTCACCCTGGCACGTTTTCCAAAAGCCATAGATTTTGAGGTAGATCACGAGGATATACCAGAATAGTATTATGGCATTAGGTTTATGCGTTAGATTTGGAATGTGATTGGATTAGTATGAGGTTTTGTCAGAGTTCTCCGGTGGGTTTTAGGTCGTGGCGACTAGAGCCATGCATGGCGATCCTAAACGATTTTGATGATAGCGGGCCGGGACATAGAGTTCCCCAGTAGCGAGTCATCTATGTTTTTATATGATAGTAGGTCAAACACCCCACACCCCTTAGTATACCCAAAAAGGGCACACTAAAGAATATGGTGCGTTATACGTATAGCTAAAAACTTACATAGACTAAGATTCACAAGACAAAATAAATAAAACAGCGAAAATATTTAAATAGTTATCTCATTATTCAAAATCAAACTTCATAAAAAGAGTCATAAAACCCAATACATAAGATATCTAAAAATACCAAATACAAGTCTTATAAAAAGGAAAATACCATCTTAATCTTACTATCAGAGTACATAATTAAAACCATCCTTCTATCAGTACCAGCACATCCAAACTCATATAAAAAGAAAATTGGAAAAGAAGAAGAAGAATATATGAAGAATCTCCAAGAATATCACTTCAAGAAAGCTAAAAGTCTACTGCCCTTGCCTCTGCTGGCCTATGGGGGGAAGGGGAATATAGAGGAGTGGGTCAGACTAAAAGTCTGGTGAATGAAAGTAATTACTAGTATTCCTAAAAAAGATAAAGATAATAGACTTTGCAACAGTTCTAGTATAAAAGGAAATAAAGGAAAAGATAAAGCTGGAATGAAATATGCTTTAATTGTTTACTTTGCTTAGATAGTTCGATTGGATTGTTTGCACTTTTCTAAAACTGCTTTGATTAGGCTGAAATCCTAATCTTAGTTTAATTACGCTGAAGTCCTAATTATACCCTTTGATCGACTTTCTATCTCTGTTGTGCCACTGTGAGCTAGTCCCATCTTGTGGGTCCCATATCAAAAGACACCTATTTAGCACTTTGGAACTCAATAACAACTTATCTCCCTGCACCAAGGCCACACACTCGGCCATCGTTAGGCTCGCACTACCTTTTGCTCCCTCTTTTGACCTCTTACCTATCCTAAACAACATAAGTGTGCCCAGCCTCACCTGATATGTTGTGAGACCATCAGTCCTAGTCTGAAAGGGCCCTGCCCAGCCTCACCTAAGTGTGTTGTGAGACCATCGCTCCTTGTCTGAAAGGGGAATGCTGCCGATATGGGTCCTAACAAACAAAATCTAACTACGCCCCTTGCCCAAATCCCATGATTTGAGCTTCTATCTACTGGCACCTTAGTTACCCTACTTAGCATAAGCGTGTCCCATCCTCACCTATTATGTTGTGAGACCATCAGTTCCTGACTGGAAGGGAATGCTATCGGTTATGGGCCATACTTCTATCTTTGCTTATTAACTTAGTATAAGTCTTTTAAATAAGCATCTTCTGTTAATTCTACTCTATTTGGTTATTAACTTATTCTAAGTCTTTAAAATAAGCCTCTTCTATTATTTCTGCTATGCTTACTTATTAACTTAAATATAAGTTCTAAAATAAGCCTTTTCTGTTATCTATAATTATAACCTGTGTTATAAGTCTTCTTATTAACTTAACCCAAGGTCTAAGTTTAAAAACAAGCTTCTTCTACTATGACTTCTATTTTTCTTTTTAGTTATAATTACATGTTATAACTAAGCTTGCAAATGTCTTGAATCTTCCTATTTCAGTGTATGTCCAATTTATTACAGTTCTTCTTACTTTACATCTAATTTTCTTTAAATTCAGTGTTCTTATATTTTAGTCCATATTAGCGAATTATTCTCTTCCATTTATTCTATTCGCGTAAAAAGGGAATTAAAAAGAAACTAACATTTATAGAATAAATCCCAACGTAGAATAGATGTAAATAAAATGTAAATAACAGTAAATGACTGTAAATACTGTAAATATCTATAAATAACTGGAAAAGCTATAATTAATAGTAAATAATTGTAAAATAACTGAAATAGAATAGCTAAAATAAAATAGGCTGGAAAGCAAGTCTAAAATTTACTTAAAATTAAACTGTAAATAAACTTGCAAAACGGTTATTCGAAAATTGTAGAAAAACTACAACTATTGGAAACCCTATTACTTTAAATTACTTAAAAATCTAAAATAATTACTTACACACTCACATGTGGTCCTTAGCTCTTTTCCTTGGCCTTCTCGGATCCACTTCTAAGGTATAAAATATTTTAATTAAGAAGATCTTCTCCTTGGAAAACTATTCCTTTTAGGGTCCAGCCTCGGGCAATGAACCCAGATGGAGAAAATCTGAATGAGAAAAATGGCTAGGTCTAGGGTCTTATTTATAGTGTCACTTGTGGATCTCAGACCGTTGGATTTGAAGATTAAATCTAGTGCAACCACGTCATAGATTCGATGGGAACCGTCGGATGGAAGCATGGACGCACAAGATCAAATTAAAATAAAAAGACACGTCATTTTGCATCTGAACGAAATAACGTCCAAAATACTAAGGCGGGTCGACCTGGGTGTCGACCCTTGTAGGAGTTAGGTTGAACTAGCTGATGGGAGGGTCGACCTAGCCCTATATATATATTCTCTTTTCTTCTTATTTCCTGATTTCTTCTTTCTTTTGTACTTCGTTCTAGCATGGATTCTGACAATCTATATATGGAAATTGACCAGAAAATTACCACGAACACAATGGTGCAACTCTTGTGGCTTAATTCTTATAATTTCACAAAGTTATTTTATTATTTAATTAATTCGTTAATTAATTATTATAGCTTAAATTTCGGGTTGTTACATTCTCCCCTCCTTAAAGGATTTCGTCCCTGAAATTTCTATGGATAGAAGAATGAAGCAAATGTCTTCATCCAAGTTCTACAACCAACTACTCAACCATCATCCGTTATATCCATTGTCCTTAAGTTTTCTAATGCAATGTATGATATACATGCAAATAGTGTAGTGTCAATGTCCCTAACTAATGCAAAAGTTTTGGCGGTCTACTGATTCAGTCCACCTCCTCTTATCCAATTCATGTCCGTGTCATGTATCCAAATGAATACAAGTTTCCTAATGATAACTGATAGTTCTATATGCGTGCTACAATCATCATCCAAATGCAACAATCATGTGATAATCACCCATTTATAGCAACCATGGAATAAATAAAAATAAAATATGCAAATACGCACACATCCATATGCATATGTTCTAGTGTCCTAGTTAAGCCGATCCCTAAGAGATAATAGTGCCTAGTATAAGTATATGCGTCCATTGGCATTCACTAGCAACCACTTGCAACCACTAGTATCCATCATACATAACATGTTCTAATAACATGTTTACATCAAATCCAACCTTCCATAAGTTAAATCCTAAGTTCTACCCTCCCAAAGGATAATAAAGGAAAGAACCTATTCAAAACTAAAGATGGAATAGGAAATTCAAAATTTATTATCAAAGAGATGTGGACAAGAGGTATTTATTCTTTCCTAATCAAATCAATCTTCTCCGAAGTCTCTCTAACCATGTCGGGACCAAACAACAATCTCTCTGTAGACTCTAACCAACACAAAGGTGACTTGCACAGTCTTCCATAAAGAGCTTCGAAAGGTGCCATTTCAATGCTAGCTTGAAAACTACTACTATACGCGAATTCCACTAAAGGAAGATGCTCCTTCCAAGTTCCTCCAAAATCAAGAATACACATTCTCAACCACATGTGTCTTATTGTAACGACCCAGAATTTTGGACCATTCGCATCCATTATAAGTGTATAGGAAGACACACATGCCGGAATTGAATTGCTCAAAATACCGCGTTGTTAATTTAAATTTGGCAAAACTGAACATATACAGTAAATAAATAATCACAGAACACAGACACAGAGTAATAAGTGCAGCGGAAATAAAAGAGATAGTAGTTCATGAAGCTACTATATGAATATATAAGATATATCAGAGTTTACAACAGAAGAGTAATACGATACATCAGAGTTAAACTAAATACAACGGAAGAGTAACAGATACGAATCAGAATACATCACTGGAATCATCGAATATCTGAAAGCTGGATAGATAGCTGGATCTCCAAGCGAAGCTCCAACTCCAAAGGTGAGTCTCGAAAGCTGAACTACTCAGTCTGACCCGAGCGTAAAGCAAAACACAAAACACTCGAGTCAGGATTAACATTCTTATATTAATAAATCCAACTCAAGTGAAATAGCAATTGAAATACAAGTAACTCAAAGGATGTTTGGAATAACCATCCTTTAAGGATCCGTTAAACTATCTACTAGGTAGTAATGTACGCTAAGTAGATAATGTCTATCAGTAATATAAAGATATCAAAGTAGGGTTAAGCAGGGCCCATACACCTCTTAACCTGTTTATTCCCAAAAGCATATACAAGACCGTAGTTTCCCCAAAACCGGAAGTCACCAGAGGGCAATCCATATACTAAAGGTACAAATCAAAATCGTAGTGGTCGCGAGTAGGATAATCAGTATGACAAGGTACATGAGGCGATACCAACTAGGATACTAGTAGTTGCCTGATCCGGACTGATGTTGGGCATAGCAGCTACCACCCCAACACCGCGAACAACACTCCCAAATCGAGGGGTGCACCCAAATCGAATCACAAAAGTAATAGATATGGTATCGAAGAAGTGTGTCCGCTAGAGATGGCGATCCTCAATGGCCCGGCGCGGCTCCTGTTTTAGTCATGTCAGGGGTCATCCAAAATCGTTCTCTTTCTTCAGTCAACGCGTTCACCAAACCATCCACTTCGTTCTGGATCAACACTCCGCGTATAATTATTAAAGTGGTTTCGGTTCAGATAGAGAGTATATCCATTACCGATCCCGGTCTCTTTAATAACTTTCGTAATTATTACACCGATTGGTCGTTTATATATTTCAAAACCAAATCAAATTCAATTTCAATTAGAATTCGTAAATCAACATTCATTTGTCTTCCAAAACCAATTTCCAAAAATTTACGTTTCAAAACTTCCAAATTATCATTTCAAAATCTTATAATTCAATTTCAATCTCTTTTTAAAACAATTCAAATATTGGTTCAAGTTCGTATATAAGTTTCATTTCGAAATCGTTTAAATCAATTTATCATTCAAATCAATTCCAAATTCATTTATCGATTTCATTCAATATTCGTTAAGTTACTTTATCATTCAAAACAATTTCTATCAAACTTTCAATTCATTAAATCCATATTTAAAATTCAACTTCCTTATTTCAAAACTTACAATTTGAATTAAACTAAATTCGTCAAATCATTTCTTTCAATTACAAGTCTTACATCAATTCCAAAAATATCACAATTTCATTTCTTGTTAAAGAAATTCAATTTCATTTATTTACTTACTTAAATAATTTTCCAAAACTCACTTAATAAAGAAAACTCAATTATGAAGTAAAAATCAACTTATTCAAAAGTTCAATTTTTCTTATTAAAGGATTTCAATTCAATTTAATCGTTAAATAATTCAATCTTATTTAAGTATTAAATAATTCAAAACTTAATTATTAAATAATTTCAAAGTTTAATAATTTCAACTTAATTATAATTTCAAACTTAATTATAATTTCAAACTTAATTATTAAATCATTTCAAATTTAATAATTTCAAACTTAATTAAAATTTTAAACTTAATTATTAAATCATTCCAAAGTTTAATAATTTCAAACTTAATTCAATAATTTCTCAAATTAAACAACATTCTTTCATCAATTACATTGTTAATAATTTGTTTCAGATTATTATATATTAACATTTTCTTTTCATAAAATTCTGATTTCAACTTCATTTCAAAACAATATTATTTATTCAAATAAAATATTCATTTTATTTTTAAATCAAATTATTGACCAATCGGGTTTTTATTTAATTTCCTATCCTAGGTCAAAATTTCAATTTTGGGTATTTATCATTTCAACCCGATTCCAAATTCAATTCATAATCAAAACATACAAAGGGAACTTGCAGTGTGATAACTGGGATGGTGTCGAAGTAAATAAACAAGCAATAACGACAATCAATAACAATCCAATAATCAATTCAAATAATCCCGAAATAACCGTATTAATTCGCATTGTTATTTGTACGAATTAATATAATTATTTCTAGAATCTACACTATCATTTCATGTAGATTAAAGATTATTACATCACGGTTTTTCACTTGTCATCTATTACGATTACATACATCATCAGTTTAACAACATACGTTCAGTGGTTCAAAGTGTAATTAAACAAATCCTACGTATCAATAAATTTAACAGTTAAAGGGGTCATATTATACAAATGTCAGTTAATCAAATTTAACATTTAATTATCCTATATCAAGTTCAATTGCATACTATTTATCATTTTAACATTAACAATTTAACGTCCAATATAAACATCAACAATCAATCAATTATCAGCCAAACTGTATTATCATCGCATAAACAATTAACAGATAATGGTGTCAGATGTCACAGGTGAACTGATACAGGTAATGACATATATAACAGTGTAATTAACTAACAGTTGCATATTTCAATTGTCGTTTCAATTGAAATCAAATCTAATAAATAAAAGAACGTTAATCGTGAGTGAGTGCTCACCTTTCGAGGCTAGAGAAGTTTTGACAAGTGAAATGGGTTACGAATCCAAGCACGTATTGCGAACGAAGCACGATTGAACGCGAATTTGATGACAAAGCTGATAAAATGAATTGACGGAATCAAATCAGTACTAGATTGATGATGATAAATGGTATAAGTGAACTGATATAAATATATATATATAATATTAAAATTTTATACAACCGAAAATATACAATACTAATATGGTTTGTACACACATATCAAGAAAATTAACAACATATAATATAATTCAATTACAAGCTTGAACATATACAAAATCACGTTCTAATTTCAACTCATACTGAATTAATATGTATACACCTCCCCAAGATGTTAAAATAAAATGTAAACCTAACATACAATGTAAATATACCTATACCAAACTATAAATCAACATATAAATGGACTGATATAGGTAAGTTATATATGTATAAAATTTCAACTATAATTTCTGAAACTAATATTTTCCTCGGACTAATACTTAAGTACTGTATATACATTGAGGCTATTACACAAAACTAATTTAAAGATATTAACCAAATTTAAGTGAGTTTTCAAGCATATACTATACGTATTTTTTTTTTAAATAAGTTGTATATAATATTCTAAACATATTATAACCCAACCTTTACTATAATTACCGATATTATATATACCCGTCTTGTTTACAAATCTTAATGCAAATAAAATCCAAAACAAAAGACAGAACAAATCAAATAAATGGTAGGTATATCATGTGAACCCTTCAGTATAACACATTTATTTACAAGTAATATATCGTATACCCTGTTTAATTCCAATGAACAGTACACACACATAAACTGTATAGTATATATGTATATAATATAACCCACTTTGTTATTATTATGAGTACTATTATAAGCCAATAATATTATGAATATTTATATAAGGCATGGCAAACTCAATGCAAGGTTTCGAAACATATATGAAAAGCAGAGCGTGCTACAGGCGACACCTCTATAAAACACGAAGAGAAGGCCAATGCGACCCCTACATATGAACGTATAGATTTTTATAACATAAATCCTCAAAGCAAAATTTTATACTATATTATAAAATCAAAATAATTCCAAAACACGTAAAATATATGCATATTATATTAAAAAAAATGTACAACTTTATATAAATAAGCTGAAACGTTTAAAACTATGTACATAGACTATATAACTGACTTTATATAAACTAAAAAAAAATATAATACATACCAAGGTATATGTGTACAAACTGGTACAAATTTTATAATATATGATTGTATAGCATCCTAGCCAAACTTAGACATATTTGCTCACCTGTTCTATAAATCTGATACTATATCTACAAATAACATAATATGACTAGTATACACTATACACTCATACATAAAAGTGGAACAAGCATATATATATACACGTACCGTGTATATTTAAACCGAGAGCAACCTAGGCCAAGTGGGTAGGAGGAGATGGAAAGGTGAAGGTGATTGGGACGCCGACGTGGAGGAGGGATAGTGGTCGAGTTTTGTGATGGCGGTCGTGGTGGACGGTGTGGTTCGAGGTCAGGACGTGGGTTGGTTGTGGAGGTGGGTACGGCGGTGGTTGTCGGTCGATGGAGGAAGATAAGGCGTGTGTGAGGTTGTAGGGTGGAGGAGCTCGAGTTTGTTGGTGTTTCGGCTATTGGAAGGGGAAGAGGGAGGGGACAGGGAACGAAAGTGGGAGGGAAGAGTGCATGCTACAGGCAGCAATATGAAAGCTGGTGTTGCTTTTATCTCAAATTTGTGAGAAAAGTTGAAAACAAAAGAAAGAAATAAGGGAGAAAGAAGAGAAGGGAAAGAGCAGAGGCTACAGATCTGGGAAATGAAGGCAAAGTAAATGACGAATAGGTGAACAGTCACACTAACATATAAATTTCAAATTCTTGAAAGGACACAACAGTATATGGGAAAATGAACAAACCCAATGAACGTTTGAACCAGTGGAAAGCAACAGTCACATCTGTCGAATCCAATTTCTAGCTGTTGACAGCTGTTTGCATTGTACCTTGAATACATGAAAAGTCACAAATTCAACGGGCACAAAACCGGTACCGATACGGTAGGTGCTACGCAAAATGCAACGTACACCGGACTCCGAATTTGACAATCGAATATACCGTAGAGATCAGCACGACGAGACGATCAAAACGGTATATAGAAATCAGTTGTACGATCATCCGATAAAAATCGATATCGGTACCAGAATACTGCTATTTTGCAGAAATAAGAACGACGGAGCCAAAGATGTCCGAATTTGGAAAAACGACAAACTGAAATCTTGCTCAGAAGATGGTTTAGAATTTTTCTATGTAAAAATATTTTGGTTTTGAAAACGTTTTATTTTCAACGCTTTTTAACTGATTAAATTGAAGTGAATTTGCGCGCGAAATAAATTTTCGTATTTTCGGACGAAAATTTATCAGTTGCTATGTTTAACTGGACGCATTCCAAATATTAAATTTTTTTCAAAATTTTATCGTTTAAAATTTCACAAAATTTCAACTAATTACGTTATTTGAACAGTTGAAATTTACGGGTCGTTACACTTATTATCGTACTAATATCACCTTACTATATAGTATACACACATGAAGCAACAATCCCAGGTTCTTACCAGTGTCCTATACACTTTACAAAAACTTCTATTATTACTTCTAAAAGTAATCACTACTATCTCCTACATAGCCTTACACTTTTTCCGTCACACCTAGGAAATGATTCCTATCTACTCCACAATTAAAAGTTTGGTTTGGTATTTATCATTTCAAAAACTAAAGCTTCTAAATTTTTAAAACATAAAATCCCAAAATTTTTGCCCATAAAAGTGTTATTTTGATATTTCCATTAAATTCAAAGGTGCTTGGTTACTTAACATTTTATCTTTCTAGACTTGCATCCTAATAGCTTTTTTTTTCTTTTTTTTTGAATTTACATTATTCCCCAAACCTAGAGGGGAAAACTTTCAAATTCTAAGATCAAAACTTATTCTTTTTTTTTTCTTCTAAAGACCTTTACAACTTTCTAAAAATTGGGATTTTTAAATTGAACTGTTACTAAGTTTTTCGCTTCCAAAAACTTATTTACTTTTCACTAAACCATTTTTCTTTTAAAATATCTTTAAAATGTCCTTACATGTTTTCAAAACATCTTCTTTTCATAGATTTTCAATTTTTGCAAAAACTGGAGTAGGTAAGAACAATTATTTCATTAAAAACGCCTTAACTTTCCAATACCTAACCTTGGAGGAGTTTCTAACTACAAATCGGGACTTTCTACAAAGGCTCTCTATAATATCTCTCCTAATTAACATTGTATCTAATTATTACACTTAATGGCTTTATACCTTAATGTATTGGAACTACGTCCTTAAGAACCTATCAATGCTAAAACCTTCTAAGAATCCTTTAAAAGAGGACTTCATGTTTACGTGAAATTACATGAAACTTATTTTATATTTTACGAAATAGGCTATAAAAAATATGGTGCTTCCCATACCTTTTATATCTCTTTCACGTATTCCTTATAACTTGCACAAAACATCTTTATTTGTGATTTGGTTTCATATAAAATTTTACCATTATTCATTTCATTCCAATAGATTAAAGTATATTTAATCTATATTCTCTTACAATAGACAATTTCTATGAAATTTATTAATTTCCTAATATTTAACTTGCACTTTTCTTTTTAGTAAAACTCATTTTCAAAACCGTTTTAATATATCCATAACTAGAAAACATTTCCTCATACTTATTTAAATAATAAGTGTACTTACAAACCACTTTTTATTATACTTATAAATTATTTCAAAATACATTTTTATTTGGGTCAAAACAGATGTAGCGTAAAACACCGTTACAACAACCCAAAAATACTAGTGTATGGATTTAATTAAAATAAATACTAATAAATCTCACATACTATGTAAAAACATTTCCCTTGGGAGTCACCTAATATAACAATAGTGTTATAGTCTATGCTCCCCTTATTTTTCACGAAAACATCTATTACAACAATAAATGATGTAACTTATGTTTCCGATACTTAATACACTCTATGTTTTTATATTTAAAATCATTGTTTACCTACAAAGAAACTAGCGAGCTATATATGCTCTATAATTCTTCAAAAAGAATTTCACTTTTAACAAAATCATATAAAAACCAATTTAAATCTCATACCACTTTTTTTCTTCAAAAACCCAATATTTACTTTGTCAAAAATATTGACAATTATATTTTTCAACTTTTCAGTTCTAACAATTTCATTTTATTGGGCTAAACGTAAAGTGGATTTTCTTCTTACTACCCTAGGAGTACCCTTCCTAAACTTTGGTAATCTCATTTCCTTACTAAAGTCTTTTGTTCCTATTCCTCTTTTATGCTTATATTTATTCCAAGGCACTACCTTTAAATCCACTTATCTGAAATAATTATAATTTTTGCAATTATCTACATATGGGCTTTCTAACTAAATCTATTGTACATCACCAAATTCACTACAACAAAAATACTCTATTACAACGCCCTTTTTACAACGGGCATTTTCTGCCCGTTGTAATAGGGGTCTATTACAACGGTCCATTCAAGACCGTTGTAATAGATGCTTATACAACACATTTTTTACAACTGACAATGGCTGCCCGTTGTAATAGAATGCTATTACAACGGTCATTTCATGTCCGTTGTAATAGAATCCAAATTTTACAACGTTCACAAAATGACCGTTGTAATAGTTACCGGTTTTACAACACTTATACGTTGCCCGTTGTAAGAGGTCCGAGCATCATTTTAATAGACTTCTTACTTACCAGTTATTAGAGAATCATATTCGTTTTTTCACGAAATAATGGCGACTGGCGACCCGTCCTCATCAAATCCCTAATTCAAATCGCCTTCGTTCCTCGTCCTCCTCAAATCCCTAATTTCCAATTGCCTTCGTTCGGCCTCCTCCGCCTCCTCCGTCTTGATTTCTATTTGATCTTGCTCGAGTGATGTGGCTCACGTGATCTTGCTCGACTGATGTCGAATCAGAGGTCAGTAATCTCATAGCTGGAAAGAGGCCGCCTCCGCCAGCGGTGAAGCCTGAGGCTAAGAAATCAAAGAAGAGCGATGCCATGGTCTCCAAGAAGAAGAACCAAAAGAAGACCAATAACGTGGAGATGGATGGTGATAAAGCGGAGAAGAAGGCGGGGTCTATCGTCATTGAAGCTTGGTGAGTTTTTTCTCATTTTTAGGTAAAGCTAGGGGTATTCTTGATTTATGAAGCTAAGAAGAAGAAGAATGCATAGAATCGTTCTTTATCCTCTAATAAATATGTTAACTTGTTGTTTTTATATGTCCAATGAACAATATTTATATCGCAGATATTTACATCTTTAACTCCGAAAATTTACTTTTGTTTATATTATTTATAATTAAATATTTCTATTATTATTAATTATTCTGCTGTTAAACCAACAAATATTTGCAGTGTAAACAACCAAGGTGTTTTCATTGAAAAGGTTCTGAGATGAGTTTTCTGTGTATTAACTTTGACAATAAGCGATAGATCCTAATTTCCACGAAATTCTATCCCTGCTAAACACATCCAAAACTGCACTTGTTAGGTTATCTATTGGAGTAGCGAATTTTAGAATTTGCCAATGACACTGTGCAAGCGATAAGATTTGTAGCTTTAGCGAATAAGGCCTGCCTTAGTTGTTGCTAGAGGTTTGGGTTCAGTCGTTTACATTACATTAGAGTAGAGATTCAAAATAAATATTATGTTGATTTAATGCACATTGCATGTTTGTAGTTTTACCAAATTGAGGACTTATGATTTTGTATTCCTAAATTTGTTTATATGATAGAATATCATGGAGCAAATTGTTCGCATTCAAATTGAATCCCTTGATAATACATTCATGATATGAAAATTATATCATGCTTGAAGATGAAACGGTGTCTTGCATTTGCTAAACAGGTAAAGAAGCACATCAAGCAGGGGAAAGGTCATGAAGGAGGAATCTTCAGTATAGAGGCACCTCTTCATGTCTCCAATTGTTCAAGTTTTGGATCCTCTTACCAGGTATAACTTATGTTGACCATATTAATCTATAAATAATTAAAATTTAAGTTGTTTTATGAAAAGATATACTTCTGCAATTCATGTTTATCTTGAAAGTTGAAATATACTGCTATTGATGCCTTTATACCTTGAATTCATCAGTACACTGTACACTTCCTCCTTTTATTTTCATTTTCCCCCCTTTTTTCCTTTTTTTTTCGCATTACATGCAAAACGAAACCTTGAATAATGTAAGAATTTATAAGAAAAATATATGTATTTTTGAGTTTGACATGGCTGAGGTGATTGTGCTATGAGCAGCTGATTATAAACATGTAACTTTAGCGGAGTTATGTGTCACTCGACCTAGGTAAACTCTGCATAACTCTCAATTTTATATCATTTCTATGAAATTTCCCAGAACTTGTTAATATCTTTATACGTAATTTTTAATCAGGAGACCTTGTAAGATAGGATTTTGCTTTATGGAAGATGGAACAAAAGTAAGAATTGCACGTGGTCAAGAAGCTTCCGGTGTCGTCATTCCAAGGCCAGAGATCTTAATAGAGAGGAGGAAGCCTAGACCCACAGCTGGTACTTCTATTTAAATCTTTTTAGGATGCTGATAGTTAATATGTACTTGCATTTTTGTTTCTTTTGTTTCTTACCTATTAAACATGCATGAACAAACATTGTCACCAACTTGTAACACACTTCAGCTCTCATCAGAGCTACAAAAATCCACGTGGGAAAACAAGTCTTTGTTGTGTCTTTTATACTCTTCACTCAATTTTTATTCCATCGTGAGAGATTACAAATGTATCGAGCTTCTTGAGTTTTCTTTTAATACTTATGTTAATAGTCAAATACTATATGTTGACTGTTGAGTACCTATATTTTTCTACTACATCATAACTATTGTATTCCATTTTGTAAAAGCACTTAAAACCAAATTTCCTATCTAAAGTGGGATGGTGTTATTTGCTATGTCATCTATAAGGGAGTAAGTGCTAAATGATGTAGATAAAGCAAAAGAAACGTTACACATATTTTGCGACTGAAAAAACACCAAAAAACATGAAAGCCACCGTTCTTTTTATATTTGATAAATCTGTAAAACCAAATTGATACATTGAATTTGAAGGAATTGCAATTTGCAAGTGAAATATGGACTTATTAGTTATTATTAATTCATATCCTGAATACTGGTCAAGAAGCTTCGGGTGTCTTCATTCCAAGGCCAGAGATCTTAATAGAGAGGAGGAAGCCTAGACCCACAGCTGGTACTTCTATTTAAATCTTTTTAGGATGCTGATAGTTAATATGTACTTGCATTTTTGTTTCTTTTGTTTCTTACCTATTAAACATGCATGAACAAACATTGTCACCAACTTGTAACACACTTCAGCTCTCATCAGAGCTACAAAAATCCACGTGGGAAAACAAGTCTTTGTTGTGTCTTTTATACTCTTCACTCAATTTTTATTCCATCGTGAGAGATTACAAATGTATCGAGCTTCTTGAGTTTTCTTTTAATACTTATGTTAATAGTCAAATACTATATGTTGACTGTTGAGTACCTATATTTTTCTACTACATCATAACTATTGTATTCCATTTTGTAAAAGCACTTAAAACCAAATTTCCTATCTAAAGTGGGATGGTGTTATTTGCTATGTCATCTATAAGGGAGTAAGTGCTAAATGATGTAGATAAAGCAAAAGAAACGTTACACATATTTTGCGACTGAAAAAACACCAAAAAACATGAAAGCCACCGTTCTTTTTATATTTGATAAATCTGTAAAACCAAATTGATACATTGAATTTGAAGGAATTGCAATTTGCAAGTGAAATATGGACTTATTAGTTATTATTAATTCATATCCTGAATACTGGCTAATTCGCATAAGACAAAGGTGTTTGATCAACCTTTTATTTTTTCCTTCTCAAACCAAATATAGGAATCAAGTTGACCCTTTATGATCTCATCATAGTAACTTTTTGAAATACAATAGAAGGTGGATTCACCAGTTGAACAATCTGACATGAAAATAAATAAATTACAATCTTTGCTTGAGCACAGATGCTCCAGTCCCAAACTGCGAGTCTTCGTAAATAGTTTGATTAGATTTTTCTTTTTCTTTTTTCCCTTCGTTAACCTAATAGCAGGAAGTTAGGAACCAAGCTGCGCCTGTTATGAGTGCATAACAGTTTATCAACCAAAATGGTGGAATTGATATCTTTGTTTAAGAAAAATATTCCAGTCCTAAATTCTGAGGCTTCATGAATAAATGTAAGAGCTATATATTTTGGAGCAAGAGACCTAGCTTCTCTTGCACTTGTCTCCATGTAGCCTGCTGGTATGCATTCACTTTGCTATTGTAAGTAGTTTGTAACGACTAACTACTACCAAGCATGCGTATGTTTTTAAACTGGTTTAAACTTCAAGGGAAAAATTGATATGGGAAACAATGATTTTTCTTTTGTTTTCCCAGTTTAATTTTTATTTTAGGGGAATTTTGGCAAATGCTCCCTTAAATTTTCAAAATAGGAAAAATACCTCTATCAATAAAACCTTGTAAATTGCAATCTTATTTTTTTTAAACTCGTATAAGTTGTGAAAAAATGTCGAAAATCAACATGTAGCACCACTATTTTTTTTCAATTTGTTTTGCTTTTCACATATTTCAACTAAGTGTGAAAATGAAATGAAATAAATGCTCGAATTGATGGGGAAAAAATCATTCGAGACCTTTTTTGTTGCAAATATTTATAGTAAAAACTGCAAACTTTCAAAAAAAAAATTTCTTAGATATTTAAAAATAAAATCACATTGAAAATAATTCTATGGTGGGAATGTAATTTACAACATTTGATTGGGAGAGGGGTTTCGCCTATTAAGTTTGAAATGAAGGATGAAGGATGTAAGTTGTTGTTTGTTGCATGAAAGTAAAATGATGTGTTGTTTGATGTGTGGGTGGATGTAGTGGTGGGTGGGTATGTCAGAGAAAGTCACTGCAGTGGTGGTTGTTGAGTTGAATGTGCAGTTATGAGGAGTATTAGGAAATGTAGTTTTGGTTTGGTGGGAAGATTGTAAGTGTATGTGGGTTGTTTGTTGCTACTGACAGAAGTGTATTGCCGACGAATTGATGTTGTGTTGACAGGAGGTTGTGAAATGGTGTTATGAAATGGTGGTTTGTGCAGACAGTTTGTTGAGATGATGTTTGAAGTAGTGGGTATGCAAAAAGGCAGCAATGATATGGGAGGTTCAGATATTACTTGCTGGCAGTAAAGTGGGTTTGTATGTTGCTGGAGTATTGGGTACTGGTTTGCAACAGAGAAGTGTTCTTTTTTATGTTTTATTATAAAGAAATGTACGGTGCATAGTGAAAATGTAAATGAAATGCAAACACACTTGAAATGAAATGATTTTGGTTGTTTTATGATAATATTTATTATTCGTTAAATTATTCATTATTGGTATGGATGTATGTTGCTGTAATTTTTTTTAAAATTTGCATTTATTTTGCAACGGTCAGAAACCGTTGCAATATCATGTATTACAACGGGCATTGCCCGTTGTAAAAAGTGTATTACAACGGGCATTGCCCGTTGTAAAAAGATTTATTACAACGGGCATTGCCCGTTGTAAAATATGGTCAACCTATTACAACATCGCCTATTACAACGGTCGGCTGCCCGTTGTGGAACACATATTACAACGGACATTGCCCGTTGTAAAAAGCCTGTTTTGTTGTAGTTTAATCTTTGCCTACCACTCTTTGGATTTCTACAATCTGAAAATAAATGTATGAAACCGTTTCTCAAACTCTTTCCATGTGTTGACCTTCTCTATGCCCCAAGAAACACGCTTCCTTAAGCCAAAAGTGACACTTCAAGAATTTTTCCTTCCACGGATGAATGCGAAGTGTATAAATAACCTCCTCTAGATGAATAGCATGCTCTTCCATACTCTTGGAAAACACCAAAATGACATCCATGAAATCTACTACAAACTTATTTAGGACATCTCGAAAAAACACTGCTCATCAAATCTACAAAATATGCTGGGGCATTGGTTAGCCCAAATGACATAACCAACCACTCAAAGAATCCATCGGGTGTCCTAAATGCTGCCTTATCGATGCTACCATCAGCGACTCTAAGCTGATGAAATCCAGTAGCTATATCAAGCTGAGAAAATATAGAAGAGCCAACCAACTGACCGAAAAGATCATCTATCCTAGGAAGTGGGTAACGGTTCTTCTTTGTGAGCTTATTCAACTCTCTCTATAGTCTACGCAAAGTCGAAGGGAACCATCCGCCTTTGTAGCGAAGACGACTAGCACTCCCCACTCAGATATGCTCCATCTAATGAAGCCTTTCTCCAATAGCTCACCAATCTGCTTACTTAAATACTTCCTCTTCCTAGGTGCCATATGTCTTATGGGCAATGTCATTGGCTTAGCATTGTCATTCAGATAGATCCTAAAGTCGATCTCTCTCTAAGGGGGTGGTCCCCTAACCTCCTCAAAGACGTCCGAGAAATCTCTGATGACTAGAACTGAATCTAACTCTGCTGATGATGAATCGAGGGAATAAAGGAAGCTCAACATGACTGACCCCTGTGGGTCACAAGAAACCTCGAGAGTCCTACTACTACATGTCTCTAGTCTAACGACTCTCCTTTCGCAGTCTAATATCGCTTCATAAGTGGATAGCCAATTCATTCCCAAAATCATCCCATACCTCGAAAATCCCAATACATAGATGTCACAATCAAACACTACGCCTAGTATAAAAAATTTCAAACCCCTACAATTCATAGATAAATGTGTCGATCCTCCTATGGGGTTTAAACAACTATGGGGTGTACTACTAAAGAGATATCTAAGTGCAAACAATCGACAAGAAATGAAAGATGTGAGGCTCCAGAATAAAAAAGAGTCCGAATAGGAAAATCCAAAATAGAAATCAAACCTACTATACAGACTTTCCTACCTCTATCTGGTCCACTACTATAGGGTGTTGCATCCAAAGCCTGTACTTGCGCTGTAGGTGCGCCTGCTCTCTGCCTCGTTCTCTAAGGACAAGCTCAACTAAGGTGACCAGGCTATCCACAACTATAACATCTTCCCTTCATCATCTTATTCTTACAGTCCCTTGCGTAATGACTAACCAGTCCACAGCTATTGCATTTCCCTCTTTTCTTGATCCGCTTCTGAGGTCCTCCTTCTTTCCTCTTGTCCTTTTCCTTCTTACTCTTCCACCACGGCTTCTTAGAGCTTTTTGACTTAGGAACCTCTTTAACCTCTCCCTTCAGCTGCCAAGATGTAGGCTGAAATCTCTGTCGATCCTCCAATCCTAAAAGTCTAAACATTCGCTCTGTATTCTCCAATCTAGCTCATGCCTCCTCGAAATCCTCCGTGCCAGAAAACATCTTGCCTCCTAGACTAGCGAAGTCCTTGCATAACTTAGAAAAATTGGCTGCTGCAGGTGGATTAATGGGATCTCCACCTGCTAGTGCTGTATTGGGCGATTGCCCTTGCACTTCTGGTACCGTAGCTCTATGGAACCAGTCAACCATACTATGCAAAGAAAAGAAAATTTAGCCTCGAAAAAAATCGTAAGAAGGTCGAAATGGACTTTGAGGGGATTTTTATAAAAACTCTCTTTTATACTTGAAAAACTATTTCTGTAATAAGAGTTTCTTTCTGAAAAATACTTATAGTTAGAAGATATGCTATGTTTAAAAATAGGTTACTTTTGGAAAAATACTTTAATTTTAAAACCAGTTTTTAGGAATCTGTAACCTTAGGCTCTAATACCAAATGAAACACCCCACACCCCTTGGTATACCCAAGAAGGGAACACTAAAGAATATGGTGCATTATAGCTATAGCTAAAAACTTACAGAGACTAAGATTCACAAGACAAAGTAAGTAAAACAGCAGAAACATTTAAATAGTAATCTCATTATTCAAAATCAAACTTCATAAAAAGAGTCATAAAACCCTATACAGAAGATATCTCAAAATACCAAATACATATCTTATAAAAAGGAAAATACCATCTCTGTCTTACTATCAGAGTACATAAATAAAACCATCCCTCTCATCAGTACCAGCGCATCCAAACTCAAATAAAAAGAAAACTGGAAAAGAAGAAGAAGAAGAATACATGAAGAATCTCCAAGAATATCACTCCAAGAAAGCTGAAAGTCTACTGCCCTTGCCTTTACTGGCCTATCGGGAGGGAAAGGGGGAAATAGAGGAGTGGGTCAGACTAAAAGTCTGGTGAATGAAAGTAATCACTAGTATTCTTAAGAAAGATAAAGATAATAGACTTTGCAACAGTTCCAGTATAAAAGGAAATAAAGGAAAAGATAAAGCTGGAATAAAATATGGTTTAATTGTTTGTTTTGCTTAGATAGTTAGATTGGATTGTTTGCACTTTTCTAAAACTGCTTTGATTAGGCTAAAATCCCACTCCTAGTTTAATTAGGCTGAAGTCTTAATTCTACCCATTGCTCGGCTTTCTACCTATGTTGTGCCACTTTGAGCTAGTCCTATCCTGTGGGTCTCATAGCAAAAGACACCTATTTAGCGCTTTGGAACTCAATAGCGACTTATCTCCCTGGACCGAGGCCGCACCTCGGCCACCGTTAGGCTCGCACTATCTGTTGCTCCCTCTTTTGTCCTCTTACCTATCCTAAACAACATAAGCATTCCCAGCCTCGCCTGGTATGTTGTAAGACCATCAGTCCTAGTCTGAAAGGGTCCTGCCCAGCCTCACCTAAGTGTGTTGTGAGACCATCGGTCCTAGTCTGAAAGGGGAATGCTGCCAATACGGGTCCTAACAAACAAAATCTAGTTGCGCCCATGGCCTAAATCCCCTGATTTGAGCTTCTATCTATTGGTCCCTTAGTTACCCTTGTTAGCATAAGCATGTCCCAGCCTCACCTAATCTGTTGTGAGACCATCATTTCCTGACTGAAAGGGAATGCTATTGGTTATGGGCCCTACTTCTATCTTTGCTTATTAACTTAGTATAAGTCTTTTAAATAAGCATCTTCTGTTAATTCTGCTCTATTTGGTTATTAACTTATTCTAAGTCTTTAAAATAAGCCTCTTCGATTATTTCTGCTATGCTTGCTTATTTACTTAAATATAAGTTCTAAATTAAGCCTTTTCTGTTGTCTCTAATTATAACATGTGTATTATAATTCTTCTTATTAACTTAACCCAAGGTCTAAGTTTAAAAATAAGCTTCTTCTGCTATTTCTTCTATTTTCTCTTTATAGTTATAATTATATGTTATAACTATGCTTGCAAATGTCTTGAATTTGCCTATTTTAGTGTATATCCAATTTATTGCAGTTCTTCTTACTTTACATCTAATTTTATGTAAATTCAGTGTTCTTATATTTTAGTTGATATTAGCGAATTATTCTCTTCTATTTACTCTATTGAATTAAAAAGAAACTAACATTTACAGAATAAATCTCAACGTAGAATAGATGTAAATAAAATGTAAATAACAGTAAATGACTGTAAACGCTATAAATATCTATAAATAATTAGGAAAGCTATAATTAACAGTAAATTATTGGAAATAAATGAAACAAAATAGCTGAAAGAAAATAGGCTAGAAAGCAAGTCTAAAATTTACTTAAAATTAAACTGTAAATAAACTTGCATAAAGGTTATCCCAAAATTGTAGAAAAACTATAACTATTGGAAACCCTATTATTTTAAATTACTTAAAAATCTAAAATAATTACTTAAACACTCACCCATGGTCCTTAGCTCTTTTCCTTGGCCTTCCCGGATCCACTTCTAGGGTATAAAATATTTTAATTAAAATGATCTTCTCCTTGGAAAAATATTCCTTGTAGGGTCCAGCCTCGGGCAATGAACCCATATGGAGAAAATCTGAATGAGAAAATAGCTAGGTTTAAGGTCTTATTTATAATGTTACATGTGGATCTCAGACCGTTGGATTTGAAGATTAAATCTAGTGCAACCACGTCATAGGTTTGATGGGAACTGTCGGATGGAAGCACGGACACATAAGATCAAATTAAAATAGAAAAACACGTCATTTTGCATCTGGACGAATTACCGTCCAAAATACTAAGGCGGACCTGGGTGTCGACCCTTGTAGGAGTTAGGTCGACCTAGAAGATTGGAGGGTCAACCCTAGGGTCAACCTAGCCCTATATATATATATATTCTTTTCTTCTTATTTCTTGATTTCTTCTTTCTTTTGTAACTTCTTTGTTCTAGCACGGATTCTGACAATCTATATATGGAAATTGACCAAAAAATTACCACAGACACAATGGTGCAACTCCCGTGGCTTAATTCTGATAATTTCACAAAGTTATTTTATTATTTAATTAATTCGTTAATTAATTATTATAGCTTAAATTTTGGGTTGTTACAGTAGGCTGAGACATAAAGTTCCTCGGTAGAGAATAATATATGATTTGTGATGATAGAGGACCGAGACATGGAGTTCCTCAGTAGCGAGTCATCTATGATTTTTTTTATAGCGGGCTGGGACATAGAGTTCCCCAGTAGCTAGAAATCTACGATTTGGTCTTAGCAGTAGTGACCATACACATTATGGAGTACCTATCTGGTTTTAGCCATAGGGATATACGCATTGGGGCATATCCTATCGATCTTAGCAATAAGGATTATGGCTTCGGGATCGTGGTTTGATCATGGTGTATTGGTACTATATTATTAGTTGTTTTTAGGCTAGAGTAGTGCAATGAGATATTGTGCTAACTTGTTGCTACATGGAAAGAGGAGGTTATGGTATGATCTGCTACTTTTGAGATGGATTTACTATACTTGTTTTTAGGTAGTCCGAATTTCCCCTGAGTCACTTTTGTAGGGAGGGCTGGCTGTGATATTGTTATTCCTGTATATTTGTATATAGTTTTAATATACAGTATTTTGAGATAGTTTCCTTCACACCAGGCATTATGTCTAACCCAAGTTTTTGTCTTTGTCTGCTTATGTCATGACAACTCTCGGATACTCGAAGTAGTTCCGAAGTCAGATGCTTTTGGGGATACGCTAGCAGAGTGCTCAACTGAAGTATTTTGGAGGCATGTCATTGACGTTTTGAGATACATATGCTTGTAGTTTATTATACATGACAGACTTGTTGTTTATATACAAGACTATTGTATCAGATATTTATTCAAAACTCCTTGGTTTTGGAGTTGATGTATTCCAACTATTCTATACTGATATTTATTTTTTAGTTATTTCCACTAGTGCGCTCTCTTATATATTGTTATTCTATTTCTTATCATGTATATTCAGTATAATATATGTTGTCATTCCATTATGAGATCTTATCGGTGTCTTAGTTTAGTGTTTTGTACTAAATTTTACTCTGACAAACTGTCTTTTGTGATATTTGAAAGCAGATGATGTTGTAAGGCGCTAAGTTTTAGATATTATAAAGGGCGGGTTGTTATTGGTAGAATTTTATTGTGTAAGAAAGGGATTCAGATTTAGAAGATTTGAAAAGCTAGAAAGATGAGTGGAAAATTATATAATTTATTTATAACACTGAAATTTATATTGTTGAATTTTATTTGATTATTATGCATGTTTAAGATCTAATGTGTTGTAGGCTTAAAACAAACATATAGGATTTTCGCCTACATATTCTATACAATATGTAATTGGAATAGGAATAACATATACAACCTAATCTGGAAATTTGAAATCAGTCCTAAATAATTATTTTTGAAGAATGTTTTTAAAGTTATAGAGTTTATTCTTGATCTATAATTGGATTGTAAATTAGGTTTCCCTAGTTGACTTGAAATGTTAATTTCTATCTTTTAATTTATTAGAAGCGGGAAATAATTTAATTGAATCTATTTCCATGCAATATCCATAGATTATCTAATTTCACAAATGTATAAAAGTGTGTCGTTTGAATTAATAAGCAATATACCAAAAAGAAAAGAGACGTGTAAAGTACGAATATTCTTCTTTGTAGTTTGCACTATCTATTTCAATAAAAGAAAGGAGATAATTCCTTCTAATTTCAAACGGAGAAAAAGTCCCATTTTTTGATAATTTATCGAAAGTTATAATGGTCATCCTTTTTGGAAGGATAGCTCTGATAAATTAAAATGTGGAAAGGAATGTTCTAGTTTAGGAATTAATAGTTAGAAATAGGAATACATACTTACACACACACAAACACACACACACACACACACACACACACACATATATATATAAACACACGCGCGTGCGCACACACACAATAACCGCACTTATGTAAAAATAAAAAAATATATATATGGTGTAATTTATGATGATATTCATATTAGTTATTAGTACTTTAATAATTATAGGACTAGGAGATTGAAAAAGAAAGGAATAGTACTTCCAAAATTTATGGACAATAACTAAAAATTTAATGGGTAATAAATTTTAGTTAATAAAGAGTAATGGAATTAAATGAGGAATGATTAGAGAATTTAATATGGAATCTATTGGGAAATTGAATAGGCATAATAAGATGATTTTGAAACCGGTAAATAAATATCATTAGAGATTATCCAATTTTTACATTAATGACCAATTACTACAGACAATGAACATTTATTAGACATAAGAAGGAAATGTGGAAACCAAAGCCTAAGCGTATAAAATAGGAATACTTACGTAGCGAACAAGTAAGTATTAATACTATTAAACATATGTAGAAGGAAATATAATTTTCATAGTAGGAAATAATTGTACCTTCAATTATACGTTTAGAACGAGCATGAATTAATGGGCCTAGACAAAAACTTAGGCTTTGTGTATTTGGTCTAGTTTAGTAGGTTGGGATACGAGGCCAATAGGGTTACACAATAGAAGTTTGCTCTTCACCTAGAGGTTACCAACTGTTGTGTATACTTATTACTGATGTGAGACATCTCCAACCATAGAACCAATGGAGAAGGGATATGCATTGTGGATAGGTAAGAGAATATATACTGAGGGTTCGCCTCAAATTTAAAGTATTATATTGCCCAATACTTTTAAAGAAATGGGGTCTGCTTCACTTCCAATAAGAGGTATTAATTAACCAAAAGGTGCATTTTTCTTAACTTACTTAGGTTAGACTAAACGAGATGTCAACTATGGAAGGTCGGCGGGCTATGTCAGTATTTTGTACCAGTATTCAGTAGTAGGTCCGACATATATGCTATGACAACCAATGATCACAAGCGAGCGGTAGCAAAGACTTAGGTTATGACCTGATGGATTTTTCTTCCTACTAGTGCAAAACCCATATTGAAGATGCACAAACCTCAAAGTAGATGGTTAGACGGAAATTTGTTTATTGGGGGTGGGCTAGTTAACCCTTAGATGATTCTTTGAGATGCGTTAGTAGTACGAAAATTAAACTATAAATTATAAAGCTGTATATATGGTTCACTGGTCTATGTAGCTAGAACAGATCGACTAGCATTTACGTTGCGGAGGGCCTGCTTTAGGGACTAAAGTATTAAATGGTCATTGGGTTTGCCTCCTTCCTATTTAATAAGAATTAAGTGGATGTGGTTTTTGGGTAGTGAAAAGGTCAAACATATTTGCAGATATGCATATACATATATAGTTATACCTAGGAGGAGGTTATCATATGCGCACACATATGACTTAATGTATTAGCCGCAAGTATTAGACATAACACTTAGACGTAAATCAATCAACTTAAATTAATGGTATGGGTAAAGTATGTAATTTTCCAATCATCGAAACCTTGTTCTAACTCCCTCCACATTACAGTCCAAATGATAGATTTAGAAGGATAGGTTGTTGGAGCAAGATGGGAATGGTAGATGGTGAAGTCTTCTTATTCATACTCGACGCTAAAAAGCAAATATTGATTCCAAGGTAGTAGCCTTAATTAGTACGTATGTTCTATTATATTTTTCAATTGTAATGTGAGTTTATATTGATCGCACTCAGATATACTTGTGTTTATTATAGGTTAAGCAAACCAACATCTATACCCTAATCGACATGAGTTTCGATTTAGACAAAATTCAGGCCCATTAAGGTGCGGATAATTACATTAGGTATCAGACCTTATGTTAGTCAATCATAGGAATTAGGATACACTGATAATTACATTTGCATTTTTACCTATATTTATATATATTACACTCCTAACTCTATGAATTTCAACTATAGAAGTAGCTACGACCATATTCTGAAAGGATGGATGAGGTAACTATGAGTTGGGCCAATAAATGGAGTTAAATTATACACCTACCCCGATTACCCTCACGGAGTGTAGTCTGTACCGTAAGGAGTTGACAATGAATTACCCCCATGGAGTGTAGTCTGTACCGCAAGGAGTTGACAATGAAGAGTATGAGCATGACATATAGAAGAATCTCGGAGGCTGGATGGTAATTGAATCCTTTGTTGGGCGAAGGTTGTCTTATGATTATGGATTTTGATAGATTGTCAATTGAAGATGCACATTTCATCCAAACAAATGGAAAGTATGAAACTATATGCTACATCATGAAGTAATGAACAATAAGAGTGGAGAAAGTCCCTGAAAGAAGGTGTACATTAATCACCACTAGAAGACAGTCGGATTTTTGACAAAGAAGAGTTAAGAAAGAGTAGGAAAAAGGAAGTCAAAAAGAAAGGATGATTAAAGTCCATTTCTATGTCTAACCCCATGTGTAAGAATCCGACGAAATTTTTTTGAAAGTTCCATGAAACATTTCAAATGGGTTTTTCAAAGGATTTATTGAGAAGTTGTAGTTTTGAAAAAGTAGGTAAATTTTGAAATTCTTAGTTTAAAATTGGTTGAGTTAAAAGTTATCAATTTAAAGGTTTTTGGTAAAAAGAGGGCATTTGTTTGGTTTGATAATTTTTCCTATTTTTAAAAATTCGGAAGTTCCGTTTCAAAATTCTTTCTTAGGGGTGGATAAATGGAAATGGTACTTTATTCAAATGAGGTATAGAGAAATGAAGAGTAAGAATGTTCGATAATTATGATTGGAGGAATATTTTATTAGAAGCCAATTTAGGTAGGAGAAATTTTAATGGTAGTAGTATTAAATTTTTACAAAGAAATAAGATTAGGAATTTATACAAAATGTAACGACCCAATTTTTCGACTTTCGAAAGTCGACATCAATATGCCCACTGTATCAAATGCCGAACCATCGAATGCCGGAAAACCGAATCATTAGGGTTAAAGAAGAAAGAGGTAGAAGAAGAAACAAGAAGAAACAGAAACAATAACAGAATCTCACATTCGTAGCGAAACAATATATAATAGATAAATGAATAATCTTTAAACAAAAGAACTATATCAGTTCATACAATAAATCATCACAGTTTACAACAACAACACACAACACTGGCAGTTATAATAACATGCCCATATGATTGAATACACATCGGAATGATTATAGTATACGGAAGTACGTCTCGCCATCCAGCTCGTCTCCTGATCTCCACAACGTACTTTTTCGACTCCAGAACACTGCTAACCTGACTCTAGGCTGCCCGTGTGGAAAATTTTGGGCACCCAGAGTTTAGAAAGGGAACAATAAACTCCGAGTCAGTCATGGGACTGGTGTGAGATCTTAAAACAGTTATATGCACAAAGGAATAGAAAGAAATCCGCTATGCTTTTGGAAAATGAAACTACCATAAGTAAATGGCAGGTTATACAACTAAACCGTACAGGGAGCGTATTGTTTCTTTGGATTTCCAACAAATGATCAGGCTAAGGAACTTCCTATACCACTTGGGTACGCCTCTGAAGGGACGCCCCGAGAACCAAACCGAATCTCTACCAACACAAGGCCGAGTTACCTCACGCTTCTAGTGCAATGAAGCTGTAACTAGATAACTCCACACACGAGTAAGCCATCCCCGGTCATTACCAACCTTTATCCGAGGATCCTCAACACCAACAACCACATAAGTTAAATATCTGGGCTCCATACCATGATACCACCTTTTTCCAAAAGGAAATGGACATACCCTGAGGGCGCTACCCCCAAACAACCTTGCCGCATCCTTCCTGTTTCGACCATTTCGGGTTGTGAGGTCCGACGAAGTCTCATCCACAAAGCTACGCTTTTCACAAAAGCCATGCTTCGATCAACAAATGATCAGCAACACTTAACATGCTACATTACCAAATTAGGAATATATCACTAGTAATAATCAACTACATAATCTTTGAGCTCATACGTCTCAGAGAAGGGTGTTAAGCTAAGAGAATAAATTCTCCACCACCAACAGAAATGTATTTGATAGAAACCATCTTTACATCTCAAAGTGTAATGTCAGACATACATCCATACAAGTCCATTCCGGGTTCGAACGGAACTGAAGGCACTTCAAAGAAGCCCTTGCAATCCGGATATTCACTAATCACGTTCGGACTCCCCATCAAAAAGGGTGATAAAATCTCTATACTGGAGCAAATCGGTGCAGAGACATTCGACAGGTAATCCTTTCGTTTTCGAAAATACTTAGTCTATAACACCATCTTCAAATGCAATCCCATTTCGTCGTATCATTATTCGGAATGGGTTTTATGACATAAAGTCCTCTCCCGGCTAATCCGAATAATGAGCATTTATTTTTAAAAACTCATGGATACACAAGTCACAAAGATTCACTATTAAGATTCGATGTGAGTTTCGGATAACCATTTGGAATCCGACCCCCTGTCTCATCGAAATTCAAATGCCGTTTAAAGACCCATATTGATAGTCGGTTATTTAACTATCAATCACTATTCACAACAACCACCAGATTTTAAATAATTTTTACCCAATTATTTATTTTCAAAATATCTTCGCAAGAAATATTTTTACACTCCAACACTTTGAAAACCAATTTCAAATCACTTTTCTTTTTCGGAATAAATTTCCAAATGTTATTTATTTCCATTGAAGATTCGCCGAGTCTGAATAATTTAAAACACTTATCCAAAAGTATATGTATATTTGGAAACACTTGAGATAAAAACTATTTTTAAACACTTTATCTAAAATATTAGTTATGAAAATATTATACTAATATCTCATATAAACTTCAATCCCAAACTAATTTTAAAAATGAAATTATTAGATAGAGTATAATTATTTAAATATCCATTTTCTAAATCAAATCTCAATTTGATCTTTAAAATAATCACTTCTATAATCAACCAAATAAATCTTTACTTTAAAGATTTAAAAACAACTTAAGAAAATAATTTCTCCAAAGTATCCTTTTTAAAACCATCCTTAAAACTTTCAATTTATATTTATCAGCTACTTTGTAAACATACTCGGCTTTCCATTTCAAAATGATCCATTTAAATCAATTAATAAATCCTTCTTGACTTATTTCAATTTACATTCCAAATCCATAATTTCTTTCCACACTTTTTAAAATAAACCAATATTTATTTTTAAAACAAATAACCCATTCCTTTATAAATTCCCATTGTGAATCTAAATTTCCAAATATCCATTTATATACAATTTTCAAATCGATTTCCAAATATTCACTTTCAAACACCAATTCAAATTCCAAATTTATTTCCAAATTTATTTCAAACACCAAATCAGATTCCAAATTAATTTCCATATTGATTTCCAAAAATTTATTACCTTTTAAAATAAATCTTTACTTTAATTTTCAAAAATCCAATTATATTTATTTCTGGTATCCTACGATACCAAAAATATATTCGGCTAAATTATAGCCTTCAAATAAATTCCATTTATAAATATAATCATTCACACCAATATAATCATTCACAAATTATCACATCACAACGTATACAAATAAATTCAGCAATGTGAGGAATCCAGTTGGATCCCTCCAACCTGTTTCCCTACATCCACAGATGTTAGCACAACAATTAAATACCAATTCCACTTCGAGGTGGAATATCTCGGTATATGGGATTATATAATATCATCCGCTATTATGCGGCGCATAGGGTCTCATCCGCTATATAATGCGGGAAATCAATCACTCCAAATATATATATATATACACTACTATCATATATACTATCATCCAACAGATAAATTATTTAATTCATCCAAGCACATCCAATAATTTAAATTTATTCATTTAAATTAACTAGGCAAATCAAGTGAGTGAGAAGCTCTGATACCAAATGTAACGACCCGGAATTTTCGACCTTGATAATTCGACATTAATACGTTCACTGTAGAAATGCCAAGCAATCAAATGCCGGAAATTCCAGATTGTTAGGGTAAAGAAGAAAAGTGGTAGAAGAAGAAACAGAGAACAGAACACAGAATCTCACATTCGCAGCGGATCAAAATATAATATCAAATAATAACATTTATACAAAGAAAAGCTGTACTTGCCAACTCATATACAATACATCAGAGTTACAACCATTCACAAATAAATTGGACACTTATAAATAACTTGTCCCAGTCTACAACAATATAACACCAATACACAGCGGAAAATACTCCATACGTCTCTACCATCCAGCTCGTCTCCTGAATTCTAGAACGTCCACTTTATGTCATAAAACCCATTCCGAATAATGATACGACGAAATGGCATTGCATTTGAAGATGGTGTTAAAGACTGAGTATTTTCGAAAACGAAAGGATTACCTATCGAATGTCTCTACACCGATTTGCTCCAGTATAGAGATTTTATCACCCTTTGTGATGGGGAGTCCAGGCGTGATTAGTGAATATCCGGATTGCAAGGGCTTCTTTGAAGTGCCTTTAGTTCCGTTTGAACCTGGAATGGACTTGTATGGATGTATGTCTGACATTTCACTTTGAGATGTAAAGCTGGTTTCTATCAAATACATTTCTGTTGGTGGCGGAGAATTTATTCTCTTAGCTTAACACCCTTCTCTGAGACGTATGAGCTCAGAGATTATGTAGTTGATTGTTACTAGTGATATATTCCTAATTTGGTAATGTGGCATGTTAAGTGTTGCTGATCATTTGTTGATCGAAGCATAGCTTTTGTGAAAAGCGTAGCTTTGTGGATGAGACTTCGTCGGACCTCACAACCCGAAATGGTCGAAACAGGAAGGATGCAGCAAGGTTGTTGGGTAGCGCCCTAAGGGTATGTCCATTTCCTTCTGGAAAAAGGTGGTATCATGGTATGGAGCCCAGATATTTAACTTATGTGGTTGTTGGTGTTGAGGATCCTCAGATAAAGGTTGGTAATGACCGGGGATGGCATACTCGTGTGTGGTGTTATCTAGTTATAGCTTCATTGCACCAGAAGCGTGAGGTAACTCGGCCTTGTGTTGGTAGAGATCCGGTTAGGTTCTCGGGGCGTCCCTTCAGAGGCGTACCCAAGTGGTGTAGGAAGTTCCTTAGCCTGATCATTTGTTGGAAATCCAAAGAAACAATACGCGCCCTGTACGGTTTAGTTGTATAACTTGCCATTTACTTATGGTAGTTTCATTTTCCAAAAGCATAGCGGATTTCTTTATATTACTTTGTGCAAATAACTATTTTAAGATCTCACACCAGTCCCATGACTGACTCGGAGTTTATTGTTCCCTTTCTAAACTCTGGGTGTCCAAAATTTTCCACATGGGTAGCCTAGAGTCAGGTTAGCAGTGTTCTGGAGTGAAGTCGGAAAAGTACGCTATGGAGATCAGGAAACGAGCTGGATGGTGAGACGTACTTCCATATACTATTATCATTCCGCTATATATTCAATCATATGGGTAGGTTATTATAACTGCCAGCATTTTGTGTTGTTGTTGTAAACTCTAATGATGTATTGTATGAACTGATATAGTTCTTTTGTTTAAAGATTATTCATTTATCTATTATATATTGTTCCGCTGCGAATGTGAGATTCTGTTATTGTTTCTGTTTTTTCTTCTTTCTTCTTCTACCTCTTTCTTCTTTAACCCTAATGATTCGGTTTTCCGGCATTCGATGGTTCGGCATTTGATATAGTGGGCGTATTGATGTCAACTTTCAGAAGTCGAAAAATTGGGTCATTACAAAGTGGTATCAGAGCAATTGGTTAAGCGACAACCTTGGCTCTGGTGGGGATTACTCATTAGAGATAGAGTCAGTAGTACTCTAGAATGAGTGTGAGTGTAATAATAGATATGAGCGCGTATTTGTTAGTGAATATAAAAAAAATGTTTTGTATTATGTTGACTTATTGGTTGATTGTTTATAGATTCTGGTCGGTGCAGTTTGGCCAACTGTATCGATAGGGGTTTCTAAACTCTTAAACTAGGCAAACCGACACAGTATTGTTTTAAAAAATGGGTAAATGAAATAATTTTACCCAAACTATTTTTGTATATAAAGGGAAATAATATTTGTAAGTTATTATAGTATATGGTTGCTTGGTTGTTAGGAAGCGATAATATTGAATTATTATCATTGTTGTATGGAAATTGAAATAAGAAATTAAGGTAATAACCAAAGGATAAGGAAATAAATTTATTGATAGAATGAAATTGTAATGTGAGTTTATAAATGAGTTTTATAAATTGAAATAAGATATCAGAGTAATTTTTGGGATAGAGATTAAAAGATTTGGGATTGAAATTTCAAAAGCTTAAATTCCTCTGATTTGAAAATAGTTTTCAAAAGTGTTGGAGAAATAATGGTGATATTATTTGGGAAATATTTTTGAATTGGATTTAAAAATCTGGTGGGATTTGGAATTTAAAAATGTTACGGAATATAAATAAGTTTGATAACTTATTAAAATTTGAAATTTGTTGGAATAAGATTCAACTTGAAAAGGGATAAACAAAAGTAAGTGTAAAACCCAAATAAGTGGGAATGTAAGCTAATTAATCGAGGTGAATCAAAAGAAATTAGCAAATGAAATTAAATTTGGGAAACTTATAGAAGTTTAAAATTTAAATTGAATTGGAGTATAATTAAATATAGTTAAGTAAAAGTGAAATTGAAAGAAAGGTCTAAGGAGACTAAGTGAAATGATTACTCAAATAAAATTTAAGGTGGAAATAAACTTCTGAATGAGTAAATGAATTTACAATTGCAAGTAAATGAAATTGAAACTGAATGTTGAAATTCATTTTGAATTTGTAAGTAAATGAAATTGAAGCTGAATATTGGAAATTGAATTTGATCTGTGATAAATAAAGTGAAGTGGAAAATTTGTCAAGTTGGATCAAATGAAGCAAAGTATTGAAATAAAAATTAGTAAATGAAACTAATTTAAACAATGATATGAATAGTTGTGAATGAAAGATAATTGATAAAATTCAATATTCGGAGTTTGAAGATAAAATGAATTCAAATAGAATTGAAATTGTAAATTGAATTCAAATGGATTCGAATGAAATGGATATTGAAAAGTTTGTAATTGAATTGAACAAAATGATTTTGAATGTTGTAATAGGACATTGTTACTAAGTAGTATATGTAACGCCCCACCCCGAGACCCACCTTAGTAAAGAGAATTAACGAGTAATTCCGTCTACTAAAGCGGAGAATAGGGCTGGTTAAGGGCGACCATCTATAACTTTGTCTTAAACATCTACTAAATACGTCGATAAATGCAATATGATTTTTCTTTTCTATCTCAATGGATCGACATACCCAGTAAATGCTTAATCCAAAACTATAGGTGGCTAACGGATCTATTAGAACAAAATACAATAACTAAATGTAAAGCACATCACAGAACAGTAATCAACATCATATATATATATATATATACATATACACTGATACATGTTTAGTACAATACAATATGAATACAATAAATGTGGTACTCGACCACACCAAATAAATTGAATCAAATATAAATACATCAGAGTATGTGAAAGAAATCAACTACTCAAGCGATAGATAAGCTAATGTCCAACATCAACTTCAAGCTAAGTCCAATAGATGATACCTGAAACAACTCGGTCTAACCCGAGTGAAAAACACACGGGTCAGGCAGGCTAGAACTTATTAGTAGTAAGGATCTCAGTAATAAGAGAAAGGGGTGAGAATCACTCCGTTGTTGCCAACGGAACGACATGTTATTCATCATAACATTTATAAGACATGGGACATCGGGGATTTATCTATCTATTTCAAAGGAATTCAATAAGTAGCATGCATATGGTTTCTCTTAAGGACATCTCTAAGTAAAGTGGATGAGGGATGAGAACCATATAATAACTTCATAAAGAAACATCAAATCATCATAATCTATCATAAGAACTCATTAAGAGTTAAAGGAAATCATAATCGAAATCACCATATAGAATAATATGAATGTAGCCTATATCATACTCAAGGCCATATTCAAATAACACATCATAAAAAGGTGAAATCGAACATAGAAAACTTCATAGAAAATTGCACGTGCTTTTCGTCTTGACTAGTACTACTATTATTTGGTACCATACGTCGTGATGACTTGGGGTCATTAACATCTTAGCATCTTGATCATCTTGATTGACTATAGTCGAATATCGTAATGACACCCAAATCATAAAATCCGAGCAAAACATCATGATGATTGGAATCTAGTAATGACATCAAGAATGTGTCACAACATCTCGAATAGGAACCCAATGGGTGTTAATGTACGTCCCATACCATACATTCGCACCTATTGGTTTACTAATCGTTAGTCAATGCCACATTAGAAAGCTGTCATAAAAATCCAAATCAAACATACACCGCCTCATCTCATTGGCGAGTGTAAAGCACCCAAATCATCATGTCTCATACTTTGATGAGTTAAAAGTGACATCAAAACTTGTCTCATTTCATCGACAAGTAAAAGTCCATCTTCAACATCACAACCATCATCAATTCATCGTAACAATCCCGCCTCATGTCCTTGGCAGGTAAAATATCATAAGACAGTACTTCAAAGCCGATTCATTGTCAGATAAAAATACTTAAACATTCATCATCAAAATTATTCAACAATATTTAAAATCAGTGAAATTTGCAGTAAAACAGCTAACGAAAGCGCAAATAGAAGCAAAAGAATAATCTACCAAACAACTTAGTTTTTGGCTAACTTTGGATAGTAATTTGGGGTGCCAAAACAACCTAGATTTCAGCCAAATTTTGCTGTATTATACTATGATATGAGGACTATAACATATCAAAAATTTAAAGCAATTCACTACAAAATGAAAGAGTTATGATTTTTCTAATTTGATGTATTTTCGGCTAGTAATTAGAGATCAGTTTTTGGCCATTTTCAAGCATAAATTTTCCAGATCAAAACAACTCCAAATTCATTGAAAATTTCCAGTAACATTGAACAATCCAAGTACTGCAACATATCTAAAATTCTGGTTCATTGAATGTAAATTGAAGAAGATATAATTTTTCTAAAGTTATGTATTTTCGGCCAATACACAGAGATCAGTTTTTGACCAATTTTAAGCATTAATTTTGCAGGTCAAAACAATTGCAAATTCATTGAAAATTTTCAAAAGCAATGAACCGTCCAAGTATTACAACATATCAAAAATTGAGGTTCATGGATTATAAATTGAGGAAGATATAATTTTTCTAATTTGATGTATTTTCGGCCAGTATTCAGAGATCAGTTTTTGACCAATTTCAAGCATTAATATACCATATCAAAACAACCCAATTTTCAACAAAAATTTCCAAAAATGTAGAGCCCGTTTGGTTTCATTTTGTATTTTGAGTTTTGTGTTTTCAATTTGCACTAAGAAATAGCAAGAAATAGAGAAGAAGATTTATAATTCTTAGCTGTTGGGACGACCAACGGACAACAAAAGAGTTTGATTGTTCTCTGTGCTTTTGTTATCTCTCGAAACACGAAAAATAAAATAAACTTATTTTGTATTTTATATGTTAATTTCATTTTTCAAAATTGTTTGTTTTTCAACTATACATACAACGGACGTGTTTTTGTATAGACGAAAACACCAAACTAAAAACAACAAGCCAAACGGGGCCGTAGTTTTGCACGACTACAACAAATTATCAAAAACTGAGTTCAATTCGCTTAAAACTGAAGAAGATATGATTTTTGGAATATGGTGCATTTTCGACCAACAAATAGAGATAAATTCTTGGCCGATTTCAACCAATAGTTTCCTACAACAAAATAACTCAAAATTAAATGAAAATTTCCAGAAATGCAGAGTTGCTTGACTAAAACAACATATCAAAAACTGAGATCAATATGCTAAAAATTGAAAAAGATATGATTTTTCTAATATGACCTATTTTCGGCCAAAACACAAAGATCAATTTTTGGCCGACTTCAAGCAATAATTTCCTATAGCAAAATAACTCAAAATTCAATGAAATTTCCAGAAATATACTGCTACCCGGCTACAACAACATATCAAAATCTGAGGTCAATTCGCTTAAAATTGAAGAAGATATGATTTTTTTCAATATGGGGCTTTTTCAGCCAGCAAAACAGAAAACGAAGTCGATAAATTGAGAAATTACATCAACAATTGATAGCAAAATTTGTTTTTTTCTTCTTTAGCTTGTTGTAAGAAACCCTTACCTTGCTTACCAAATTATTTCAGGAAGATCAAGTAGAGATTAGATAGGAATTTGTGATCTTTGGTGAAGAAAGAAGCCCTAAGAACCTGAAGAAGCCTTCTATTCTTAATTTAGGTGATTTTCCCTTTTAATTTGCTGAAAAATTGGGTAGAAATTGGATTTAGATTGAAGTAGCCATTGGTTTCTCTTGTTCTTCTTTTTTGAGTGTTTTGAGAAGATGAGACAATAGGAAAATTACGTACAAAAATTTTCCTCAAGCCAGAAAGTTCTAGTAAAGGCTATTGGGTCAAGTTTCTACCCAAATAAGCCCAAGAGAAAAAAATACATAGTGGAAATGCAATGTTATGTATATATGTTACTTATTTTAACACTATATACACATATTTTCAACATTTAAGGTTATATAAAATGCATACATCTTATTGTATTGAAATAAAATATCCATTGTAGCTAAATAAAATTTCTTTTAATAATTAAAAGTTATTCTTTTAGAATAAAACTTCATTTTAACAATATGTAACACTTTACACAATTTTAGTGTAAAAATACTATTTTTAGAGTATAACTTGATCAAAATTTATTCTCTTAGTCAAATAAATTATAATAAACCATTCCAACAGTTTAAAACAACAAAATAATTTTTTCACACAATATTTCATCTTTTATTTTAATAAAAGACATATTTCCTTCATATTTTCTCTTATATTCAATAAAAAGGATAATATTGGAAATAATTATCTATGTTATCACATTGACTTAATTAAAATACAGTAAATGACTAATTTCACTCCAATACCTCAAAATAATTTTTTTTAAAACTTTATTTCCATCAATTTGGATTTATTTCAACAATTAAATGTTGAAATACATCACTTGGTAAATTTATTAACACAAATTTACCTAATTTCCAATATTTTTCCATTTTATTTAACCAAAACACCAAACAATGAATTTTAAACCCAATATTTAACTTCATACATATTGTTTATTTGAAATACACAATTTAAACCAAATTTATTTCTCCATTATACTCTATTCACCATATTAAATTATAACTATCATTATAATTTAATATCATTAGTAATCTCCAATACCAGGGTTGTTACAGACTCCCCACCTTATAAAAATTGCGTCCTTGCAATTTCTAGGGGAAAAGGCTGTAAACAACATAAAAATTCAATCAACAAAGGTGATAGACAAGCTCAAACCTCAAACCGTTCATTCTCTCAACATAGAATGGTAGAGAGAGATAAGGAAAAACTCCCTTGGTTAATCCAATGGTCCATCATATGCTAATATAGTGACTAGCAAACCATCGGATTTTCCAAGCAACTCGAAAGAATTTCGAAGATATCCCATCTTCGAATCAATATTGAATAAAAAAAAACTCAACAATAATCAATCAAATAAGATATATTTCTCAAAACTCTACGAATAGTGTCACATACCGAAATTTTCAACTTTCGAAAATTCGACATCGATACTCACTTTATCGACTGCCGAACAATCGAGTGCCGGAAACTCCAATAGTGAGGGTTTTAAGAAAAAGAAAAAGGCAGAAGAAGAAGAAGATAGAAGAAAAAGAAAAGAAGAACAACAGAACAATATCAGAACAGAAACAATATCAGAATCTCACATATCGCAGCGGAACAATATATAATAAATAAACACTAGTCTTTTAAAACAAAGAACTATATCAGTTTATACATACATCAATCATCAGAGTCACTATACAACTCAGTACAACAATGGACAGTTATATAAACTCGTCCTCATACAGAATATACAGCGGAATAAATACTATCAGATACAAATACTACGTCTCGTCATCCAGCTTATCTCCAAGCTCCAGAATATCCAGAATATCCTGATAATATAACTCTAGGCTGCCCGTGTGAAAATTGGTGGGCACCCAGAGTTTAGAAGGGAAACAATAAACTCCGAGTCAGTCATGGTGACTGGTGTGAGATCGTAAAACAGTTTATCTTTTAAAACAAACAACAGGAAAACTTTAATGTCAATTCGCAATGCTTTTGGAAAATGAAACTACCATAAGACCTCCCACCACACACACAATGCAAACGCAGACTTGGAGGAGATTTCTTCTTATGATAGTCAAAGATGCTTACTACGCAAAAATCAAATCATTTTTGATATTATTATTAGTGCATAGTGGAAAACATTTCGAAAGTATAATATAAATCTTAGCCAGCATAGGTACCATTATATTATGCCTGCTATAGCTGCCTCCTGAGGAGACAGGTTATACAATTGAAATCGTAAAGGCTCGTATTGTTTCTTTGGATTTCCAACAAATGGTCAGGCTAAGGAACTTCCTATCCACGATGGGTACGTCCCTGGAATAGACGACCCGAGAACCTAACCGGATCTCTGCCAACACAAGGCCGGGTTACCTCTGCAAAAATAGGTAACTACTGACACGCGTATGCCATTCCCCGATCGTCACCGATCTTCCCGAGGATCCCCGATTTCCAACAAACCACAAAGTAATAATAACTGTGCAGCAACCACAGAGGTTAAGTATCTGGGCTCCATACCATGATACCACCTTTATCCAGAAGGAATGACATACACTAAGGGGCGCTACTCCCTAGAACCTTGCTGCATTCGTCCTGTTTCGACCATTTCCGGGGTGTGAGGCTCGACGAAGTCTCGTCCACAAAGCTACGCTTTCTTAAAAAGCCCTGCTTTGGGTCAAACAAAATGATCAACCTATGATCACAAAGATATAAGATCAAATAAATGATCATATCACAAATGATCAAACACTGATCATTTCATAGCAACACTCAGTATGCCACGTTACCAAATTGGGATATATCGCTGATGAATTTCAACTACATAACCTCTGAGCTCGTACGTCTCAGAGAAGGGTGTTAAGCTAAGAGAATAAATTCTCCGCCACCAACAGAAATGTATTTGAAAGAAATCAGCTTTATATCTCAAATTGTAACGTCAGACACACAATCCATACAAGTCTGTTCCGGGATCGAACAGAACCGAAGGCACTTCTCACGAAGCCCTTGCACATCCGGATAAATTTCTAATCACGTCAGGACTTCCCGTCACTAAGGGTGATAAAACCTCTAAATCGAAGATCAGTCGATGTAGAGTAACTCGACGGTAATCCTTCCGTTTTCAAAAATATCCGGTCTTCAACACCGGTCTTCAAATGCGATTCATAACGACGTATCACATATTCGGAATGGGTTATACGACCCCATGGTCCTTTCCCGGCTAACCCGAATAGTGAGCGATTATTCAAAAATAAGTGTGGCATTCAAATTCATCCAATTCATAACAAATACCTATCTAAAGGTAATTATTGATAGTCGGTTATTTAACTATCAATAAAGATGCGCAACATCATCAGATTCCAAATAATTTTCCAAATTATTTCATCTTCAAAAATATCTTTACTAGATATAAAATTTCCACACTTAACCATTTGAAAACAATTTCAAATCAAATTTCCACACTTCAAAAATAAATCAATATTTGTTTTTAAACAACTTCGCTTTCTTTTATAAATTCCATAGTGAATTTATATCTTTCAAAATATCTACTGATATACGATTTTTCAATCGTTTCAAATATTCAATTTCAATTTATCTTTAAAAAGATAAATTCTCAAAACGTTCGTTTCATATTGAAAAAGCAATTCCATACTTATTTAAAAATAAGTATTCCACAAATCTATTTATTTTCAACACTTGGGAAAATATTCGATATACTTAAATCAAATTAAGTATATATTCATTCTTTAAGGAAATCATTCTTTAAACACATTTATTTGAGTCAAAACGAATGTTACGTAAAACATCGTTACGACGACTCTAATTCACTAGTATAGGGATTCGGAAATTAAGATAGATATATAAATCCCAATACTAGATAAAAACATTTCCTTTCGGAAATCATTTACTATAACAACAGTGTTATAGTCCACCATTTCCTTATATTTCTCGAAAACGTCTATTTCAACAATAAATGTTGAAATCTATGCTTCCGATTCATAACACATTTTAAAACACCTTTAAAATGTTTAACTTCATTTTTAAAATATTACTTCTTCAAAAATGAATCCATTTTATTCAATAATATATTCACTGTCCAAAATCGTGAATATATCTTCTTAAATAATCTTCTATATTAAATTTATCACATTCAATCTATTTTCGAATTTATAAGCACGTTTATAAATTCTATTTCTCTTTTAATAACAACTTCGACTTATAAACCTTCTTTTATCAACCTCTATATTTTAACTTATTAAAATAAGTGACTTTGGGTTTATAACAACTTTTATAAATTTCAATTCTATTTATAAAAACTTCAATATCAATTCAATTTCAATATTGATTTCTGAATTTATTTTCAACGTTAAATAAAAGATCCCATACTAATTTCTCAAAAATTCATTTCCAATATTAAATCAATTACAGATTGATTTCTAATTTTATTTATCACTACTAAATAAATTCCTTATTTTTCTCAAATTATTCAATATTCTGTTTTAAAATGGATTCTTCAAATTGAATCATTTTACATTGATTTCACAACTTATTTCAATTTACCAATTAAATTTCAAACTGAATTTCCAACTTATCTTCTTTTAAATAAATTCCTTTTTAAGAAAATAAATTTCAATCGTTTCTTTTAATCTATTTTAAAAATCCAAATTTTAAATTAAA
The DNA here is from genome assembly GCA_030737815.1 of Allium fistulosum. Lineage (NCBI taxonomy): Eukaryota > Viridiplantae > Streptophyta > Magnoliopsida > Asparagales > Amaryllidaceae > Allium > Allium fistulosum. The sequence continues at coordinate 233,577,677 of CM060908.1, forward strand.
TTCTTCAATTTATAATCACTACTTTACGAAATCCATTTATTTAACATTTTCACTTGATTCTGGAATTAATTCAATACGATTATAAAAATTTACTTTTTATACTTTAAAATTCCTTTCTTCGAAATTTATTCAATTTCTAAAATTTGATTCATTTAGAAATTTTCTACTTGAATTTCAAAAATTCAATTTCGTTTATCTTTGGAATCCAATGATGTCAAAACATCCATTCAGCTAAATTTTAGCTTCCAAACAATTTCCAGATATCAATATGATTAATAGCGTCACTATAATCATTCACAGATTCATATCACAGTATAAATAAATTCAATCAAAGTGAGGGGTCCAGTTGGATCCCTCCAACCTGTTTCCCTGCATCCAAAGACGTCAGCACAATACCAATTCCGCTCCAGTACGGAATTATCGCGGTATATAGGTTTTTATAAATCCGCTTACTAACGGCGCAATAGGGTCTCATCCGCTATACGAGGCGGGAAATCATCAATCCAATATATACATATGCCAATATGTATATACTGCTATATATATAGATATATCCTATCATATCTAATACAAACAGCAATCAATCAATAACTGAAAATTCCACTTTTCAATTGAGTGAGAAAATCTCACCTTAGCATTTATTTGCAACCCAATTTCCATTCCAGTCATTTCTTCAAGATTTCGACCTTGTATAAACAATTTTTATACAGATTATTAATATTCACATCAATTTACTAATTAAATTTCAATTGATAATTTAATTCATCCGTAATTTATTTTTATTGTAAATAAATGCTTTTAAAGTTTTGACCAATCTCTTTTAACAATATTCTCTAGTTACCAAAATTTCATAAGTTAAATAATTTGATTTCCATTTTATAAACTTAATTTAAATAAATCTTTATTTAAACACACAAGTAAACTTCCCTAACTAATATTTTTTCTTTACTGTTAAATTATATTTTCAATTGATCTTTACAATTCAAAACATTTATATAAGCTTCTAACGTTTTTAAATTTCTACATATATATAACTGTCAATATTCCAAGTTCGTATTTATTTATCCTTTCAAACTCAACTACATAAATAATTCCTGTTTAATAATTTATTCAACAAAATTTTAAGACTAAAACAAGATTCATTTTAACTCAAAAGTTTATTTTTAAAACTAAATTTTCTTTTTATAATATATATCCCATTTTCTGTAAATCACATAGCCAGAAATTTATTTCACTGTAAATAAATCCCCGATTCCAACTTATAAAATTACTTCCATTTCTATATATATATATTGAATAAATTTAGATCAAAAACACTGTAAAACCTTACCATCTCTGCCGAACATCCCCAGATCGACCACTACGACTTTAGCCACTTTCACAGTCGAACGCACTTCCACCATTCGACTTCGAACTCCAGTTGACCCCAAGAACCACTGCCCTCAAACGAGCCATCGCGACACCCTAGAAATCGCGACGTGACGAGACTTCCCAAAAACGACTACAACTTCATCTCAGCCTGCTCGAGACTGCCGCGTCCATGAGTGCGAACCCACGCCTGAACACTCGTCGACAACCCCTAAGATCCACTGTCGCCGCCGCCAAATCGTGCCCCAGACTGTCGCTCACCTGCCCTAGTTAAGCAACCCCCCTCGATTCCATCGCTCGCGTACCCACGAACGCCACACTCCACCTTCTGACGAACGTCGCGACTACTGATGTCGAAACTCCATCGCATGCTCGAGCGCGACGCCTCCAGCGACTGATTGGTATCGCGATTCGCCCCTTTCGTTTGAATGAAAGAAATGGGGATGAGTTGTCTTGAATTTGAAAAAATGGAACGAGTTAAATTTTCTTTGAACTAAGGAAACGAATGAGGAAGGAAGTGTTTAAAACAACTCGGTAGGCTCTGCACGATTTCTATCTCGTGATGCTCGGCGTGTTTTTAGGCGTGAGATAAGGAAGAACGTGTGTGTGTTGTCTAACATTAAAAATTTAAAATTTTAAATTGAATTCGAATTAAAAATCCAACACGTTTACTCACCGTACGGTTACAAAACAACCCCGAAAAATACGAAATTGGAAATCCGATAATAATACAATATTACGGACCCAATGGAACTGGTTTCGTCGAATTCCGAGACTGCGCCTCGGACGGCTATTTTTAAATATCAATTAGAATGATTAAATTTCAAAATTGAACAAATCAGTTCGAAATTAAATTCTGAAGCTTCCATCATCTTCAGTATTGTCAATACGAATTTTAAAAGCTTTCGAAATATTTTTCTTCAGCTTAAAACTGAAGATACAATTTTTATTCAACTCTCAATCGATTAAATTTCACAATTTAATTGTCAGTTTCAAAGTTATATCCGGGATTCGAATTAAATTACCGTTCAAATATTTAAAATAAATTAAATATTCTCAATTTAATTCGTTCAAAATTCTGGGTCGTTACAAACTTCCCCCCTTAAAAGAATTTCGTCCTCGAAATTACAAGTTAGGAAAAAAAAATGTCCTTAACTCGTCTATTATCTTTCAACATTCAATAGTTTTATCAATCTACCAAAACAAATCTTCCTACTAAAGATTCGTTATCAATTCAACTAACTTTCTAAACCTTTCATAGTTTTCAAACATCATTGTTTTCCTTAACAATTCAAATTTAAATTCAAATTCAAATTTAAACTTTCAAAATTTTCTCAAAAATTTTCTAACGCCCTAAATTTTCGAAAAATTTCGCCAGCGTCTCCTTTGCGCGGCTAATACGGCACGACTACAAAACGTCCCTACGGACTCTCAGATTTCAAAAAGAAAAAGAAACAGCCAAGCGGCTAGAGAGAAATCATCAAAAACTCATATTATAATTCAAATACGTACCTTTTTCGAGCAATTCAAATTATCTTCGAAATCAAAATTTCCAATTCCTTTATACCTGTATATCCTACTAGCCATTATATCTAGTTACAGCATTCAAATCATTTTGCAAATTCTATTACAAAATTCTCAATATAAACTGTTTATACATTTACTGTTGAAGTTACATATTCATATCCATTCAATTTTACATTTCAAATTTCTATTTGAATTCAATTTTATCTTCTATTCTGAATATTGAATTTCTATCGATTTTTTTTCATTTACTAATTTTTTTCATTTCCAATTCGAATCTGATTTCCAAATCAAATTTCAATTATTCCATAAGTCTTCGACTTACTTACATTTCGATTTATAAAATCATTTATCCATTCACATTACTAATTCCATTATGAATTTTATCTTCGATTATCCTTTTTGAATTCTATTTTCATTTGTAAATCATATTTACAATTCATATTCATAATTTTTATTCATATATGAATTTATTTTCTTATACTTTCAATTCACATTTATAGATTTCATTTGTTAATGAACTTTAATTCCAATCACATTTACATATTTTACATTTCAAATTCATTTTTGAAAACAAGTCAAATTATTCTTGAATTTCCAAAACATAAACCCAAAATTTCAAACAACTTCCACTTAAAACAATTTGGCAGCAATTCCTCTTTTGGAAACCCGAAAATGAACACCGGTGATGCCATGGTCATCATCGGAATTATTTTCCAGCGACCGAAAAGAGTTTAGAGCTTTTCATTTCTTCAAAACATTTTTCAAAACCCTTGAAATTCATTTTCAAATCAAAAAGATTTAAACTTTTCGAATCTCCAAAATTTACGAATTCTTTTCAAAACATTTCCAAAAAAACTTCTCTGGAATCTCATTTTAAATTACAAATCACATTTATAATTTACATTCTTTAATTTCGTTTGTATGTGAATTTTATTTCTTAAATCTTTGGTTATTACTTTACTTCTTATTCAATTTCAATAATAATGACAACATTTCAATGTCATTACTTCCTAACATCCAAACATCCATATACTATGATAATTCATAGAAAATCAATTCTTTTATATACAAAAATAGTTTTGGGCAAAATTATCTTATTTACCCCATTTTAAAATCAATACTATGTCGGTTTATCTTGTTTAAGAGTTTAGAAACTCCTATCGATTACAGTTAGCTAGACTGCACCGACCAGAATCCATAAACAATCAACCGATAAGTCAACACAATACAAAACAATTTTATATTCAAATAACAAATACGCGCTCATATCTATTATTACACTCAACTCATTCTAGAGTACTGCTGACTCTATCTCTAATGAGTAACACCCAACAGAGCAGGGTTGTCGCTTAACCATATGCTCTGATACCACTCTGTCACATACCGAAATTTTCAACTTTCGAAAATTCGACATCGATACTCACTTTATCGACTGCCGAACAATCGAGTGCCGGAAACTCCAATAGTGAGGGTTTTAAGAAAAAGAAAAAGGCAGAAGAAGAAGAAGATAGAAGAAAAAGAAAAGAAGAACAACAGAACAATATCAGAACAGAAACAATATCAGAATCTCACATATCGCAGCGGAACAATATATAATAAATAAACACTAGTCTTTTAAAACAAAGAACTATATCAGTTTATACATACATCAATCATCAGAGTCACTATACAACTCAGTACAACAATGGACAGTTATATAAACTCGTCCTCATACAGAATATACAGCGGAATAAATACTATCAGATACAAATACTACGTCTCGTCATCCAGCTTATCTCCAAGCTCCAGAATATCCAGAATATCCTGATAATATAACTCTAGGCTGCCCGTGTGAAAATTGGTGGGCACCCAGAGTTTAGAAGGGAAACAATAAACTCCGAGTCAGTCATGGTGACTGGTGTGAGATCGTAAAACAGTTTATCTTTTAAAACAAACAACAGGAAAACTTTAATGTCAATTCGCAATGCTTTTGGAAAATGAAACTACCATAAGACCTCCCACCACACACACAATGCAAACGCAGACTTGGAGGAGATTTCTTCTTATGATAGTCAAAGATGCTTACTACGCAAAAATCAAATCATTTTTGATATTATTATTAGTGCATAGTGGAAAACATTTCGAAAGTATAATATAAATCTTAGCCAGCATAGGTACCATTATATTATGCCTGCTATAGCTGCCTCCTGAGGAGACAGGTTATACAATTGAAATCGTAAAGGCTCGTATTGTTTCTTTGGATTTCCAACAAATGGTCAGGCTAAGGAACTTCCTATCCACGATGGGTACGTCCCTGGAATAGACGACCCGAGAACCTAACCGGATCTCTGCCAACACAAGGCCGGGTTACCTCTGCAAAAATAGGTAACTACTGACACGCGTATGCCATTCCCCGATCGTCACCGATCTTCCCGAGGATCCCCGATTTCCAACAAACCACAAAGTAATAATAACTGTGCAGCAACCACAGAGGTTAAGTATCTGGGCTCCATACCATGATACCACCTTTATCCAGAAGGAATGACATACACTAAGGGGCGCTACTCCCTAGAACCTTGCTGCATTCGTCCTGTTTCGACCATTTCCGGGGTGTGAGGCTCGACGAAGTCTCGTCCACAAAGCTACGCTTTCTTAAAAAGCCCTGCTTTGGGTCAAACAAAATGATCAACCTATGATCACAAAGATATAAGATCAAATAAATGATCATATCACAAATGATCAAACACTGATCATTTCACAGCAACACTCAGTATGCCACGTTACCAAATTGGGATATATCGCTGATGAATTTCAACTACATAACCTCTGAGCTCGTACGTCTCAGAGAAGGGTGTTAAGCTAAGAGAATAAATTCTCCGCCACCAACAGAAATGTATTTGAAAGAAATCAGCTTTATATCTCAAATTGTAACGTCAGACACACAATCCATACAAGTCTGTTCCGGGATCGAACAGAACCGAAGGCACTTCTCACGAAGCCCTTGCACATCCGGATAAATTTCTAATCACGTCAGGACTTCCCGTCACTAAGGGTGATAAAACCTCTAAATCGAAGATCAGTCGATGTAGAGTAACTCGACGGTAATCCTTCCGTTTTCAAAAATATCCGGTCTTCAACACCGGTCTTCAAATGCGATTCATAACGACGTATCACATATTCGGAATGGGTTATACGACCCCATGGTCCTTTCCCGGCTAACCCGAATAGTGAGCGATTATTCAAAAATAAGTGTGGCATTCAAATTCATCCAATTCACAACAAATACCTATCTAAAGGTAATTATTGATAGTCGGTTATTTAACTATCAATAAAGATGCGCAACATCATCAGATTCCAAATAATTTTCCAAATTATTTCATCTTCAAAAATATCTTTACTAGATATAAAATTTCCACACTTAACCATTTGAAAACAATTTCAAATCAAATTTCCACACTTCAAAAATAAATCAATATTTGTTTTTAAACAACTTCGCTTTCTTTTATAAATTCCATAGTGAATTTATATCTTTCAAAATATCTACTGATATACGATTTTTCAATCGTTTCAAATATTCAATTTCAATTTATCTTTAAAAAGATAAATTCTCAAAACGTTCGTTTCATATTGAAAAAGCAATTCCATACTTATTTAAAAATAAGTATTCCACAAATCTATTTATTTTCAACACTTGGGAAAATATTCGATATACTTAAATCAAATTAAGTATATATTCATTCTTTAAGGAAATCATTCTTTAAACACATTTATTTGAGTCAAAACGAATGTTACGTAAAACATCGTTACGACGACTCTAATTCACTAGTATAGGGATTCGGAAATTAAGATAGATATATAAATCCCAATACTAGATAAAAACATTTCCTTTCGGAAATCATTTACTATAACAACAGTGTTATAGTCCACCATTTCCTTATATTTCTCGAAAACGTCTATTTCAACAATAAATGTTGAAATCTATGCTTCCGATTCATAACACATTTTAAAACACCTTTAAAATGTTTAACTTCATTTTTAAAATATTACTTCTTCAAAAATGAATCCATTTTATTCAATAATATATTCACTGTCCAAAATCGTGAATATATCTTCTTAAATAATCTTCTATATTAAATTTATCACATTCAATCTATTTTCGAATTTATAAGCACGTTTATAAATTCTATTTCTCTTTTAATAACAACTTCGACTTATAAACCTTCTTTTATCAACCTCTATATTTTAACTTATTAAAATAAGTGACTTTGGGTTTATAACAACTTTTATAAATTTCAATTCTATTTATAAAAACTTCAATATCAATTCAATTTCAATATTGATTTCTGAATTTATTTTCAACGTTAAATAAAAGATCCCATACTAATTTCTCAAAAATTCATTTCCAATATTAAATCAATTACAGATTGATTTCTAATTTTATTTATCACTACTAAATAAATTCCTTATTTTTCTCAAATTATTCAATATTCTGTTTTAAAATGGATTCTTCAAATTGAATCATTTTACATTGATTTCACAACTTATTTCAATTTACCAATTAAATTTCAAACTGAATTTCCAACTTATCTTCTTTTAAATAAATTCCTTTTTAAGAAAATAAATTTCAATCGTTTCTTTTAATCTATTTTAAAAATCCAAATTTTAAATTAAATTCTTCAATTTATAATCACTACTTTACGAAATCCATTTATTTAACATTTTCACTTGATTCTGGAATTAATTCAATACGGTTATAAAAATTTACTTTTTATACTTTAAAATTCCTTTCTTCGAAATTTATTCAATTTCTAAAATTTGATTCATTTAGAAATTTTCTACTTGAATTTCAAAAATTCAATTTCGTTTATCTTTGGAATCCAATGATGTCAAAACATCCATTCAGCTAAATTTTAGCTTCCAAACAATTTCCAGATATCAATATGATTAATAGCGTCACTATAATCATTCACAGATTCATATCACAGTATAAATAAATTCAATCAAAGTGAGGGGTCCAGTTGGATCCCTCCAACCTGTTTCCCTGCATCCAAAGACGTCAGCACAATACCAATTCCGCTCCAGTACGGAATTATCGCGGTATATAGGTTTTTATAAATCCGCTTACTAACGGCGCAATAGGGTCTCATCCGCTATACGAGGCGGGAAATCATCAATCCAATATATACATATGCCAATATGTATATACTGCTATATATATAGATATATCCTATCATATCTAATACAAACAGCAATCAATCAATAACTGAAAATTCCACTTTTCAATTGAGTGAGAAAATCTCACCTTAGCATTTATTTGCAACCCAATTTCCATTCCAGTCATTTCTTCAAGATTTCGACCTTGTATAAACAATTTTTATACAGATTATTAATATTCACATCAATTTACTAATTAAATTTCAATTGATAATTTAATTCATCCGTAATTTATTTTTATTGTAAATAAATGCTTTTAAAGTTTTGACCAATCTCTTTTAACAATATTCTCTAGTTACCAAAATTTCATAAGTTAAATAATTTGATTTCCATTTTATAAACTTAATTTAAATAAATCTTTATTTAAACACACAAGTAAACTTCCCTAACTAATATTTTTTCTTTACTGTTAAATTATATTTTCAATTGATCTTTACAATTCAAAACATTTATATAAGCTTCTAACGTTTTTAAATTTCTACATATATATAACTGTCAATATTCCAAGTTCGTATTTATTTATCCTTTCAAACTCAACTACATAAATAATTCCTGTTTAATAATTTATTCAACAAAATTTTAAGACTAAAACAAGATTCATTTTAACTCAAAAGTTTATTTTTAAAACTAAATTTTCTTTTTATAATATATATCCCATTTTCTGTAAATCACATAGCCAGAAATTTATTTCACTGTAAATAAATCCCCGATTCCAACTTATAAAATTACTTCCATTTCTATATATATATATTGAATAAATTTAGATCAAAAACACTGTAAAACCTTACCATCTCTGCCGAACATCCCCAGATCGACCACTACGACTTTAGCCACTTTCACAGTCGAACGCACTTCCACCCTTCGACTTCGAACTCCAGTTGACCCCAAGAACCACTGCCCTCAAACGAGCCATCGCGACACCCTAGAAATCGCGACGTGACGAGACTTCCCAAAAACGACTACAACTTCATCTCAGCCTGCTCGAGACTGCCGCGTCCATGAGTGCGAACCCACGCCTGAACACTCGTCGACAACCCCTAAGATCCACTGTCGCCGCCGCCAAATCGTGCCCCAGACTGTCGCTCACCTGCCCTAGTTAAGCAACCCCCCTCGATTCCATCGCTCGCGTACCCACGAACGCCACACTCCACCTTCTGACGAACGTCGCGACTACTGATGTCGAAACTCCATCGCATGCTCGAGCGCGACGCCTCCAGCGACTGATTGGTATCGCGATTCGCCCCTTTCGTTTGAATGAAAGAAATGGGGATGAGTTGTCTTGAATTTGAAAAAATGGAACGAGTTAAATTTTCTTTGAACTGAGGAAACGAATGAGGAAGGAAGTGTTTAAAACAACTCGGTAGGCTCTGCACGATTTCTATCTCGTGATGCTCGGCGTGTTTTTAGGCGTGAGATAAGGAAGAACGTGTGTGTGTTGTCTAACATTAAAAATTTAAAATTTTAAATTGAATTCGAATTAAAAATCCAACACGTTTACTCACCGTACGGTTACAAAACAACCCCGAAAAATACGAAATTGGAAATCCGATAATAATACAATATTACGGACCCAATGGAACTGGTTTCGTCGAATTCCGAGACTGCGCCTCGGACGGCTATTTTTAAATATCAATTAGAATGATTAAATTTCAAAATTGAACAAATCAGTTCGAAATTAAATTCTGAAGCTTCCATCACCTTCAGTATTGTCAATACGAATTTTAAAAGCTTTCGAAATATTTTTCTTCAGCTTAAAACTGAAGATACAATTTTTATTCAACTCTCAATCGATTAAATTTCACAATTTAATTGTCAGTTTCAAAGTTATATCCGGGATTCGAATTAAATTACCGTTCAAATATTTAAAATAAATTAAATATTCTCAATTTAATTCGTTCAAAATTCTGGGTCGTTACAAATAGAGTCGGGATCAAACTCACTCAAACCCGAACTCTAAGCAATAAAGAAGATTATTAATAAGATTTTCAGCATAAATATACGGAAAGAACATCCTCACAACTAGGTAGACACAATAGATAAGATAGATAAATCACAAGATGGCTTCTCACAAGGCCACCAAACTCGAACGACCGCGATAAATGCACGTCGTTGATAATAGCTCAAAGATAGAATATACTCAAGAACAAGGATATAAGCTCGAATTATCTTTTAATCCAAGATATTTAGAATTTAAATCTCAACATCTTTTAAATTTTTAAATCTCAATTTTCAACATTTGAAAATTTCTCAAACTCTTTACTATATTACTTAGTAAGTAATTTAAATCTCAAAGTTAAAATTCAAATTTCTTCTCTTACTTCAAAATTAATTCCCAAAGAATTTTGTAAATCCATAATAATATTCCACAAAATAAATTAAGGGTTTAAATTCTCTTTACTCTTTTTATTAAACCACTTAAATAGTTTAAATACAATCTTCAAATTCTCATATAACTCTTTTCTTAAAACATCCAATGTATATAATATAGGTTCTAAAATCTCAAAATATACTTTCTATAAAGTATAGCTCAAGAATATTCTCACTTATTCTCATCTTTATAATTTCAAAATAAATAAATAAATAAATGGTATTGCCTTGCCATTAAATCTCTAATAAATAGATATATCCATTGGCTGCAGAGTCGATCGAATGATCGAAATAGCCTCACCACTCTGTTACTTGTCTCTAAAATCAATGGCTGCAATTACCGTTCAAAAATAAATTTAATATATAATCTCAAAATATTATTCGCAAATTCTCAATCATTAAAACACAAATCATCATGTCTGATTGCCTCATCATAGCATTTAGGAGATTCCTATCGATAACGTTGATCAAGCGTACCAACCAGAACTCTTAACTACTCGATGGATAACCCAACACTCTCAAATTATTTCTATGAAAGAATACTACTCATATAAATATATTCTCAAAACATTCTTTGATTTTTAAAATATGTCAAAACTCCAATTTCTCTTTTTAAAACTCGTATATATATATAGCTTTAAAAACTCAAACTAAGAACATTAAGAGAATGCATCGAGATATTCCTAGAATACTCGATTCACAAAATCAACAGAAGGAGATGGAGTGTTCGTCAACTCCTACAAGATGACGAGCCACTCTCGAAAATCATCAAGACATAAGATAAGCAAGATATTCTTCTCGAAGGAGAAGAAGCACACAAACAACAAATCATTACTTCAAACAAAGTAATGCTACAAAGGATAATACCGATTTATTATTCAAAAAGGATAACTCGAAGAAACTGAATGATAATCTCAATCAAGCTCGAACAATCTAGAAACTCACCTAATTCCTTAGTGGATGTTCTCGTGGAAGGATAGCCAAAGGCTAAAAGCCAGGAATAAGGTTAATTCAACACTCGATTGCCCGATTGGATATCAAACCCAAACGGACTCATCAAAACTCAACAAAGTCACCTTGATTGGAATTCGAGTTATATCATCAACATCTCGATACTCAAGAGTGAATTCAGAAACTTCGGAATCATCATTAATGTTCAAAAGTGATAGAAATAATAAACCAATCAAAATAGGAAACCTAAATATACAATAGGATCCTATAAATCAATGGATTGGACTTAATATCAAATAAGTTAATCCATCTAAAATCAAATGCATCTCAAGATTGTGAGTAACAAACAAATACTCACAGAAGCAAGATCAAATAGAAATCTCAGAATGATCACAACGAGCCAATCGTTGTGGATCGCCTCAATACGATTCACAACTCTCAAAGGAACACAACAAGAATACTCAAAGGAATCAATCAGCTTCATCGATACGAACTCACTCGCATCGACAAAAATAAGAATAGAATAATCCCAAATAAGATTATTCATAAGATAAGATAACATCAAACTCAATTATGGAATACTACGGAATACAATATATATTCCTAGACATATTCCATCTCAACATATCCCAATACTCGAAAAAGAATCAAAGCACGATTCGAAAACAAGCTCGAATAAAGGACAATGATTCACTTATATTGTACTTCGACGTATCGTGATATACGTATTGTTCTATGTTTATTCTACTTTGTTTTGACCACAGCTCTGATACCATGCTGTAACGCCCCACCCCGAGACCCACCTTAGTAAAGAGAATCAACGAGTAATTCCGTCTACTAAAGCGGAGAATAGGGCTGGTTAAGGGCGACCATCTATAACTTTGTCTTAAACATCTACTGAATACGTCGATAAATGCAATATGATTTTTCTTTTCTATCTCAATGGATCGACATACCCAGTAAATGATTAATCCAAAACTATAGGTGGCTAACGGATCTATCAGAACAAAATACAATAACTAAATGTAAAGCACATCACAGAACAGTAACCAACATCATATATATACATATACACTGATACATGTTTAGTACAATACAATATGAATACAACAAATGTGGTACTCGACCACATCATATACATTGAATCAAATATAAATACATCAGAGTATGTGGAAGAAATCAACTACTCAAGCAATAGATAAGCTAATGTCCAACATCAACTTCAAGCTAAGTCCAATAGATGATACCTGAAACAACTCGGTCTGACCCGAGTGAAAAACACACGGGTCAGGCAGGCTAGAACTTATTAGTAGTAAGGATCTCAGTAATAAGCGAAAGGGGTGAGAATCACTCCGTTGTTGCCAACGGAACGACATGTTATTCATCATATCATTTATAAGACAGGGGACATCGGGGATTTATCTATCTATTTCAAAGGAATTCAATAAGTAGCATGCATATGGTTTCTCTTAAGGACATCTATAAGTAAAGTGGATAAGGGATGAGAACCATATAATAACTTCATAAAGAAACATCAAATCATCATAATTTATCATAAGAACTCATTAAGAGTTAAAGGAAATCATAATCGAAATCACCATATAGAATAATATGAATGTAGCCCATATCATACTCAATTACATATTCAAATAACACATCATAAAAAGGTGAAATCGAACATAGAAAACTTCATAGAAAATTGCACGTGCTTTTCGTCTTGACTAGTACTACTATTATTTGGTACCATACGTCATGATGACTTGGGGTCATTAACATCTTAGCATCTTGATCATCTTGATTGACTATAGTCGAATATCGCGATGACACCCAAATCATAAAATTCAAGCAAAACATCATGATGATTGGAATCTAGTAATGACATCAAGAACATCGTAATGATTCCAACCTTATACTCGATTTGTAGTACTAATAACATCTTGAATGTGTCACAACATCTCGAATAGGAACCCAATGGGTGTTAATGTATGTCCCATACCATACATTCGCACCTATTGGTTTACTAATCGTTAGTCGATGCCACATAAGAAAGCTGTCATAAAAATACAAATCAAACATACACCGCCTCGTCTCATTGGCGAGTGTAAAGCACCCAACTCATCGTGTTTCATACTTTGATGAGCTTAAAGTGACATCAAAACTTGTCTCATTTCATCGACAAGTAAAAGTCCATCTTAAACATCACAACCATCATCAATTCATCATAACAATCCCGCCTCATGTCCTTGGCAGGTAAAATATCATAAGACAGTACTTCAAAGCCGATTCACTATCAGATAAAAATACTTAAACATTCATCATCAAACTTATTCAACAATATTTAAAATCAGTGAAATTTGCAGTAAAACAGCTAACGAAAGCGCAAATAGAAGCAAAAGAACAATCTACCAAACAACTTAGTTTTTGGCTAACTTTGGATAGTAATTTGGGGTGCCAAAACAACCTAGATTTCAGCCAAATTTTGTTGTATTATACTATAATATGAGGACTATAACATACCAAAAATTTAGAGCAATTCACTACAAAATGATAGAGTTATGATTTTTCTAAGTTGATGTATTTTCGGCCAGTAATCAGAGATCAGTTTTTGGCCATTTTCAAGCATAAATTTTCCAGATCAAAACAGCTCCAAATTCACTGAAAATTTCCAGTAACATTGAAAAATCCTAGTACTACTACATATCTAAAATTCAGATTCATTGAATGTAAATTGAAGAAGATATAATTTTTCTAAAGTGATGTATTTTCGGCCAATACACAGAGATCGGTTTTTGACCAATTTCAAGCATTAATTTTGCGGGTCGAAACAATTGCAAATTCATTGAAAATTTCCAGAAGCAATGAACCGTCCAAGTATTACAACATATCAAAAATTGAGGTTCATTGATTATAAATTGAGGAAAATATAAGTTTTCTAATTTGATGTATTTTCGGCCAGTAATCAAAGATCAGTTTTTGGCCAAGTTCAAGCATTAATATACCATATCAAAACAACTCAAAATTCAACAAAAATTTCCAAAAATGTAATTTTGCACGACTAAAACAAATTATCAAAAACTGAGATCAATTCGCTTAAAATGAAGATGATATGATTTTTTGAATATGGTGCATTTTCGACCAACAAACAGAGATAAATTCTTGGCCGATTTCAACCAATAATTTCCTACAGCAAAATAACTCAAAATTAAATGAAAATTTCTAGAAATGCAGAGTTGCCTGACTAAAACAACATACCAAAAACTGATATCAATATGCTAAAAATTGAAAAAGATATGATTTTTCTAATATGACCTATTTTCGGCCAAAACACAAAGATCAATTTTGGCCAACTTCAACTAATAATTTCCTATAACAAAATAACTCAAAATTCAATGAAAATTTCTAGAAATATACTGCTGCCCGACTACAACAACATATCAAAATCTGAGGTCAATTTTCTTAAAATTGAAGAAGATATGATTTTTTCAATATGGGGCTTTTTCAGCCAGCAAAACAGAAAACGAAGTCGATAAATTGAGCAATTCCATCAACAATTGATAGCAAAATTTGTTTTTTTCTTCTTTAGCTTGAAGCAGCCATTGGTTTCTCTTGTTCTTCTTTTTTGAGTGTTTTGAGAAGATGAGATAA
Organism: Allium fistulosum; assembly: GCA_030737815.1. Lineage (NCBI taxonomy): Eukaryota > Viridiplantae > Streptophyta > Magnoliopsida > Asparagales > Amaryllidaceae > Allium > Allium fistulosum. The sequence continues at coordinate 233,592,728 of CM060908.1, forward strand.
TAGGAAAAGTACGTACAAAAATTTTCCTCAAGCCAGAAAGTTCTAGTAAAGGCTATTGGGTCAAGTTTCTACCCAAATAAGCCCAAGAGAAAAAAATACATAGTGGAAATGCAATGTTATGTATATATGTTACTTATTTTAACACTATACACACATATTTTCAACATTTAAGGTTATATAAAATGCATACATCTTATTGTATTGAAATAAATTATCCATTGTAGCTAAATAAAATTTCTTTTAATAATTAAAAGTTATTCTTTTAGAATAAAACTTCATTTTAAAAATATGTAGCACTTTACACAATTTTAGTGTAAAAATACTATTTTTAGAGTATAACTTGATCAAAATTTATTCTCTTAGTCAAATAAATTATAATAAACCATTCCAACACTTTAAAACAACAAAATAATTTTTTCACACAATATTTCATCTTTTATTTTAATAAAAGACATATTTCCTTCATATTTTCTCTTATATTCAATATAAAGGATAATATTGGAAATAATTATCTATGTTATCACATTGACTTAATTAAAATACAGTAAATGACTAATTTCACTCCAATACCTCAAAATAAAGTTTTTTTAAAAAAAACTTTATTTCCATCAATTTGGATTTATTTCAACAATTAAATGTTGAAATACATCACTTGGTAAATTTATTAACACAAATTTACCTAATTTCCGATATTTTTCCATTTTATTTAACCAAAACAGCAAACAATGAATTTTAAACCCAATATTTAACTTCATACATATTGTTTATTTGAAATACACAATTTAAACCAAATTTATTTCTTCATTACACTCTATTCACCATATTAAATTATAACTATCATTATAATTTAATATCATCAGTAATCTCCAATACCAGGGTTGTTACAATATACATGTGTTATAAAAGGAAAAAGGAATTAGATTTTGATTTCGAAGTTAAAATTTAATTGCTTGACAAAAGGTATGTATTTAAATTTCAATACGAAATTTGATCCTTTTCTGATCTAGCCACTTGGCTTTTTGTTTTCTTTTTCAATCTGGAGGTCCGTAGTGGCATTTTGTAGTCGTACCGAGCTAGCCGCGCAAAGGAGACGTTGGCGAAATTTTGAGAAAATTAAGAGAGTTAGAAAAATTTTGAGAAAATTTTGAATTCAAAATTTGAGTTTGAATGGAAATTTGAATTGTTGAGAAAATAATATTGTTTGAAACTTATGGTTGAATTTGGGAAGTTAATAAGAGGGCTAATGTGTCTTCAATAAAAAGATTTGTTTTGGAAAGTTGATAAAAACTATTTTGGGTTTTGGGAAAATGACAAACGGGTTGGAGCATTCTTCTTAACTTGTAATTTCGGGACAAAATTCTTTTAAAGGGGGAAGAATGTGACGACCCAGAATTTTGGACTTTTGAAATTGAAATAATTAATTGATTTTAAATATTTGAAAGTTAGTTTAACTTGTAATTCAAATATCAGGATTAATTTGACAATTAAATTATTAAATTTAATTATTGAAGTTGGGTAAAATATTGAATCTTCAGTTTTATGCCCGTTAAAAATATTTTTAAGGCTTACAAAATTCATATTGATAATACTGAAGGTAATAGAACTTTTAAAATTGAATTTGAAAGTGATTTGTTCAGTTTTAAATTTATATCATTTAAATTGATATTTAAAAATAGCCTTCCGTGGCATAGTCTCGAAATTCGACGAAACCAGTTCCATTGGATCCGTAATAGTGCATTATTATCGGATTTTAATTTTTGTAGTGTTTGGAGTGATCGTTTGACCGTACGGTAGATAAATGCGTTGAAATCTATATCGAAAATTTAATATAAATAACTGGGTCCAAAAACCTATCTTCTCCATACTATCGAGTTAGGCCTCGAAACCTTTTCCAATGCGTTCGGAATAGGGGTTTAACATTATAAACGCCTAGCGGCACGTCTCAATCGGAGATCGAGATTGTGAGTTGCGATAATCGAAATGATTTGAATTTGAATTTGAATTTATATTGAATATAAATATTCACATTCACAAGACAAATTACACGTTCTTCCCTTCAAAATACTTGGCAAATTTCTTTTGACACGCGTCATCGATTGTCTCAATACTTCGTTACAACCTTGAGTTCCCCCTTGTCATTTCTTTCGTTCAAAAGAAAAATAAAAATAAATACGATGGCCGAGAAAAATTCAAACTAAATGAATTTTGTTCGTCCCCTTCCTCATTCCCAAATTGGTTCGAGAGAAAAAAAATGGCAGAAAAAAATCGCGCGAGTGGGAGGAAGTCGTCGTGGGGTTCTAGGCGCCACCTGGAGTGGAGAGCTCGTGAAGGCGTTCGTTCGCATGATCTAGACTTCAGGCTAGGGTTTGTTATTGGAAGATTCAAGCGAGGATGGGTCGTGAGGAGGCCTGCGGTGGAAAGTCACGGTGGCATCTTCGAGCTTGAGGTTGGTCGGCGTCAATTGGAGGGGGTTTTGCATCGTTCGATGGTGCTTGAGTGATGACGATGAAGGCATGACGGCTGGCTTGGTGACGCGCGATCGATTTTTTAGGTCGTGAGTTGAACGATGGTGTGGAAGGCGTAGCAGTGATGGCAGCGCCGTGACTTCGGTGAGGGTTTCGTTCAATAGTACAGTAAGGTCAAAATTGCAAAGAAAAAACAAGCTGAAATGGGAATGGTTTGCAAAAATAAAAGCAAGGTGAGATCTTCTCACTCACTTGATTTGCCTAGTTAATATAAATGAATAAATTTAAATTATTGGATGTGCTTGGATGAATTAAATAATTTATCTGTTGGATGATAGTATATATATATATATTATGGAGTGATTGATTTCCTGCATTATATAGTAGATGAGACCCTATGCGCCGCATAATAGCGGAGGATATTATATAATCCCATATACCGCGATATTCCACCTCGAAGTGGAATTGGTATTTAATTGTTGTGCTAACATCTGTGGATGTAGGGAAATAGGTTGGAGGGATCCAACTGGATTCCTCACATTGTTTAATTTATTTGTATACGTTGTGATGTGATAATTTGTGAATGATTATATTGGTGTGAATGATTATATTTATAAATGGAATTTATTTGAAGGCTATAATTTAGCCGAATATATTTTTGGTATCGTAGGATACCAGAAATAAATATAATTGGATTTTTGAAAATTAAAGTAAAGATTTATTTTAAAAGGTAATAAAATTTTGGAAATCAATATGGAAATCAATTTGGAATCTGATTTGGTGTTTGAAATAAATTTGGAAATAAATTTGGAATTTGAATTGGTGTTTGAAAGTGAATATTTGGAAATCGATTTGAAAATTGTATATAAATGGATATTTGAAAATTTAGATTCACAATGGGAATTTATAAAGGAATGGGTTATTTGTTTTAAAAATAAATATTGGTTTATTTTAAAAAGTGTGGAAAGAAATTATGGATTTGGAATGTAAATTGAAATAAGTCAAGAAGGATTTATTAATTGATTTAAATGGATCATTTTGAAATGGAAAGTTTATTTTCACTGGAAAGCCGAGTATGTTTACAAAGTAGCTGATAAATATAAATTGAAAGTTTTAAGGATGGTTTTAAAAAGGATACTTTGGAGAAATTATTTTCTTAAGTTGTTTTTAAATCTTTAAAGTAAAGATTTATTTGGTTGATTATAGAAGTGATTATTTTAAAGATCAAATTGAGATTTGATTTAGAAAATGGATATTTAAATAATTATACTGTATCTAATAATTTCATTTTTAAAATTAGTTTGGGCTTGAAGTTTATATGAGATATTAGTATAATATTTTCATAACTAATATTTTAGATAAAGTGTTTAAAAATAGTTTTTATCTCAAGTGTTTCCAAATATACATATACTTTTGGATAAGTGTTTTAAATTATTCAGACTCGACGAATCTTAAGTGGAAATAAATAACATTTGGAAATTTATTCCGAAAAAGAAAAGTGATTTGAAATTGGTTTTCAAAGTGTTGGAGTGTTAAAATATTTCTTGCGAAGATATTTTGAAAATAAATAATTGGGTAAAAATTATTTAAAATCTGGTGATTGTTGTGAATAGTGACTGATAGTTAAATAACCGACTATCCATATGGGCCTTTAAACGGAATTTGAATTTCGATGCGACAGGGGGTCGAATTCCAGATGGTTATCCGAAACCCACATCGAATCTTAATAGTGAATATTTATGACTTGTGTATCCATGTGTTTTTAAAAATAAATGCTCATTATTCGGATTAGCCGGGAGAGGACTTTATGTCATAAAACCCATTCCGAATAATGATACGACAAAATGGGATTGCATTTGAAGATGGTGTTAAAGACTGAGTATTTTCAAAAATGAAAGGATTACCTGTCGAATGTCTCTACACTGATTTGCTCCGGTATAGAGATTTTATCACCCTTTGTGATGGGGAGTCCAGACGTGATTAGTGAATATCCAGATTGCAAAGGCTTCTTTGAAGTGCCTTCGGTTCCGTTCGAACCCGGAACAGACTTGTAAGGATGTATGTATGACATTACACTTTGAGATGTAAAGCTGGTTTCTATCAAATACATTTCTGTTGGTGGTGGAGAATTTATTCTCTTAGCTTAACACCCTTCTCTGAGACGTATGAGCTCAGTGGTTAGTTGATTGTTACTAGTGATATATTCCTAATTTGGTAATGTGGCATGTTAAGTGTTGCTAATCATTTGTTGATCGAAGCATGGCTTTTGTGAAAAGCGTAGCTTTGTGGATGAGACTTCGTCGGACCTCACAACCCGAAATGGTCGAAACAGGAAGGATGCAGCAAGGTTGTTTGGGGGTAGCGCCCTCAGGGTATGTCCATTTCCTTCTGGAAAAAGGTGGTATCATGGTATGGAGCCCAGATATTTAACTTATGTGGTTGCTGCAAATTTATTACTTTGTGGTTCTTGGTGTTGAGGATCCTCGGATAAAGGTCGGTAACGACAGGGGATGGCATACTCGTGTGTGGAGTTATCCAGTTACAGCTTCATTGCACCAGAAGCGTGAGGTAACTCGGCCTTGTGTTGGTAGAGATCCGGTTAGGTTCTCGGGGCGTCCCTTCAGAGGCGTACCCAAGTGGTGTAGGAAGTTCCTTAGCCTGATCATTTGTTGGAAATCCAAAGAAACAATATGCGTCCTGTACAGTTTTGTTGTATAACCTGCCATTTACTTATGGTAGTTTCATTTTCCAAAAGCATGGCGGATTTCTTTATATTCCTTTGTGCAAATAACTGTTTTAAGATCTCACACCAGTTCCATGCCTGACTCGGATTTTATTGTTCCCTTTCTAAACTCTGGGTGCCCAAAATTTTCCACACGGATAGCCTAAAGTCAGGTTAGCAGTGTTCTGGAGTGAAGTTGGAAAAGTACGCTGTGGAGATTAGGAGACGAGCTGGATGGCGAGACGTACTTCCGTATACTATTATCATTCCGCTGTGTATTCGATCATATGGGCAAGTTATTATAACTGCCAGTGTTGTGTGTTGTTGTTGTAAACTCTGATGATGTATTGTATGAACTGATATAGTTCTTTTGTTTAAAGATTATTCATTTATTTATTATATATTGTTCCGCTGCGAATGTGAGATTCTGTTATTGTTTCTGTTTCTTCTTCTTTCTTCTTCTACCTCTTTCTTCTTTAACCCTAATGATTCGGTTTTCTGGCATTCGATGTTCGGCATTTGATACAGTGGGCGTATTGATGTCGACTTTCGGAAGTCGAAAAATTGGGTCGTTACACAAAATAAGATTAGTAGCCTAGTTAGAAATATTATAGGAGAGAAGTAATAGTAATAGGATATGAAGAATGGATAAATTCCATAATATATAGCAATTGCGCATATATTTTAAATAGACACTTAGATAGATGCAGCAATTGCATGCATCTTTTAGAAGTCCCCCTTATATGCTATTATAATCTCAGTTAAAGGTGGCAGTGGAAATAACATGAGTAGTAAGAAAATATTAAGATGAAAGTTATCCTTGTCTACTCCAATTTTTTTTGTTTAAAACTATAAATATTTTTGTGAGAGAAAAAAGGTTTGGTATGACAATTGGGTTATAGATGCTTTGGGTTTAAAAATCCTACTCTTGGAAGAAGTAAATTTCCATTGTAGAATGTCTTTAAAAAGGTAAAGTTGGTTGAAAAGGAAATTTTTTTATTGTTCCTTTTGTAAACCAAGCAATTTTTGAATTTGATAAAAAGGATTCTAATTTTATGTTTTTAATGATAAATTTTTTTGATCAAGTACTTCACGACTGTGAAGTTTTATTTTAAAAAGAGTTGTGAAAAACCAACCCAATTTTTGATATAGAATAGATAGAGATGGCTGCTAGGTAAGACAGGGTAAAGGTTTAGGCTAGGAATAAAAGCTATGAATGCTCTATGGCAGAAATAAGGAATCCCTATTGAATATAAGGAATGTTGGTATGAACCATGGAATATTTTATTAGAGAAGTGTGGAAGTTATGAGAAGAATCCTCAAAGGAATGGGGAATAGTACCAACGTATAATTTTGCAAGTCCTAGGGTATACTCACATGAAGGATCAATGATATAAAGGAAGTAAATGTTAGAGTTTAAGGATACTGTCAAGAGATTACGACTGAGAAAAGGTAGTAGTATGGTTGGAAAAGAGAGTAATAAGATGGCAAACCCACATTAAGGAGGGTTGTGGACTCAAGGTTAGAGAAAGCAAGATAGGTGGTAGAATTTATTCCACCGAGCCAATTTTCGGATGAGTTATCCTAATGTGCAAAATTTATCCCATAATCGGGTGTAATAAATAAAATAATGGATGGACCTCATTTATTAGGAGGTAGGAGGTAGGTTAAGACATGTGGATTATAGTTGAATGGCGTACTAGAAATATCCATCTTAATTCAGTAAGGATTGTCAGAACCACAACATCATTAACACTAGTTGATGATGAATGGCAACTTCCAACAAAAATTTTCTTTTATAGTTTTTGGGTTGTAATCGCTAGTTGTCTGCCTTAGGTTATTGAAAAAACATACGATATGATATGAGATATGTTCATGTTTTATATCTGTGTTGATGGTTTGGTTGAGCTTTGATTGCTAAATAAATATATTGGAAAATAATGTAAACTAGTGTGAACCCGTGCTTTGCACACGGATATGGTAAAAATATTTTAGTCTTACATAGATATGGTTTGATAGCTCATTGCCTGCTTTATCAAAAAAAAAATTTAACTGCATGAAAACCCAACTTAATACCATTTCATTAATGTACCGTTTATTGTTATTTTTCCAGCAGAAACCAAATATGGTTGTCCATTTTTGGAAGAACATGATTTGTTGTTAAGATTGCATAATATTTTGAAGCATAAATTTTGTTGGTCACTGTGCAAGTATTGGTTATACATTCCTTAGAAGTTCTTAATAGATAGTTACATATTTTAACATCTTATTTGTACATACCTGTATGCATAGCGTTTTATTTTCCGCAAAGTCAGTATGTTAGTTTAGAAACAGCATGTAAGCACAATATTCAATTTAATTGTTTAAACAAAACACATGTATTTACCGTATTCCAGGAAATTGGCAAGAATGGAAGCGTTGTTTCTTTGGCAAGAGAAGTGTAATTATTAAAAAGGATTAGCAGTAACCAAAAAAACTCTCATCTGTTATAGGATTGCAAATTGATTGTTGGTGTATATAGAGATATATTTCAAAACCCATATTTAAATCTCAATTACAACTAAAGATTATTGGAGCCTTTTTTAAAGAAAGGAAGTACAATATAGCTTACAGGTCCAATACATCTCATAGGGTAGCAAGCATGAGGGTAAGGAATAAAGTAAAAGTATTATATATCCAATCGATGGAACATATTGGAACACATCGAGTAAAACAACAGATATATCAAAATGTAAGGTTCAGTAATAAGATTTTTGAATGCTTAGTACAGGAAAGGAAGGGGAAATAAAACTGTAGCATCAATGTTTAGATGGTTGGAATTCTATTATTCAAAATGGAAGGACAATAATCCATCCAAGCCAACAACTGACAGATGCCTACGACATTATCTATTATCGTAGTTGATGACATATCCAACCAAATGCTACAGCTAAATCTTTGAGGTGTTGCACTTAAGCGGCTGTGGCTGTACAGCTTTAATACATAGGCAGTGAATGAAATTTGGCAGTATATAATTAATAAGTCTATTTGAACATCCAATATAGAACAAAAGATTCAAAATATGGCACTAAATTTGTAATTGTCAGTGGAAATACATATGGACTGAGCTGTTTGAACCTAAAGCGTTCGGAAGCCTAAGTGTACATAAAGCATTTAGAAACTGAACTGTGGACTAAAGAATTCTGTAATGTGGACTGAAGATGTGTATTGTTTATTCAGAAACAGGGTTTGATAACCAAGAAACTTGCTTCAAGTGTTTAATCAAAGATCAGAATGACCATAAAGAAGTTGAAGAGGGCATTAGTAGGTTGTTATTTGTGTTCTGGAAAGGTGTCGCAATGCAATTATTTTCACATACATAGTCATATTATAAAAGTCATTTGTTAAGTGCAGTATATTCATTTTATCACTATACAATAGCATGCTATTTGTTGAAAAATTCTGTGTGATAGGTACTCTATTAGATAGCTGATGAAAGAAAAGAATATTGGGCGCACTTACATTGCCATTTGTAGAATTGAACAACAGGGCACATTCCCATATAATCTTGTTCAGCGAGAGTTAAATAGATATCCAAGTACACTAGCTATATTGGTAAAGTCGTTTTCTAAGGTTAATTTTTTTTCCAGTTGATTAAACTTTTTTATTTGAATTTTAGATGCTGAAATTGTTTGGTGTAAAGAGGAACCAACGAATATAGGTGCATGTAGTTACATAAATCATCGCTTATCCACTGCACGTAGTTAAAAAATTCATTTCATTGTTTAACAAAACAATTTAAGTTATAACCAATACACCTAAGTTTGCATTAACAGGCTGGAGAACCGTTTGCAAGCACATATACAGATAAAATCGAAATACAGCATATGAATACCAAATAGTAGTTTATTTAACTCTAACAAAAAAGCAAATTAGAACTGCAACAGTAAGCCATAGCAGTAAGCAAAATCCGTTGCAATGAAATAGAAATTCATAGAAATGGAATAGGTTTAAATTGTGGAAATAAACAGTTATAAAGTGAGAGCATAACATCATAAAAGCTAAGGCACAACTGGAACGATGCGAAGGATAAATGCAAGGTTAATATTAGTTTACCGGTAGGGAAATATATCTTTGTTACAGTAAATACGATATTTAAATATACATATATTTAGAACTGGATGCATGTATACTTTGGTCGCTGGAGAAAGGTTCGGTGTTGAAGTTATGTGAGCGCATCACATTGAGTAAGTCTTGTTGTATTAGTATTATACCTATTAAGATGTCCGAGTCCAGAGAGTATCTGTTTCCTTGAAACAATATTGCCTCCGTAGCAGGTTTACGGTTGTTAGCAATTTGCTTCCCAGGATGAAACGGACCAGCCCCGCGGTTGCAGACGGAGCGCCGACGAACTGAAGAGATTATAGCACTAGAACAGAGGGCTTAGAGGAAGAAGGAACATAATTTGAGAGAGAAAACTTAATAATTTTCTCATATTCTGGCCGCCTATTTATAGGATGGAGGAGGTGCCTATTCGGAGCGGTCGTGACTGCTGGAAAGGTTGCGACCCTTAAACCAACAACAGTGACCGTTGTATGTGTGCGCCTGGAAGGAAATGGCAGCATCTGGTGACCGTTCAAACGAATGGACACGTCCGCTCGAAAAATAGACGTTTTGGCGCATGCAGGCCCAAACGGCAGTTGGCGGCCCATTTAATCACTAGACCCCAAGAGCCCCAAGGCCCAAGGCCCTATCTTTGACATATTTAATATTAATATGAAAGCATACATGTCATGCCATATTGCCTCATTCCTTCCATTCCTTGTCCTTATTCCTCTTTTGTTTTGATTTAGTATAGTGGGTTGTGATATATATGGTGATATTGAAACAATTATCCCATGATGTGGGACTTTGTTTCAATTCACACCATAGTTCTTCCACTTCCTATTTCATTCATTTCTAACAATCCCCCACATGAATGAATAGTTGTTCTTAGTTTCACGAACCATTTATCGTATCGGTTAAAGTAGCACAGAGGCCTTGAACTTTCCTAGTGTTTATCCATTTGAATTACAGGTGAATCAGTAGACATAAACTGTCCTTGAACTGTAAACCTTTTGTGTAATTCTACAATAGATAACACACGATAAATGTTTCTTATAATCCTTCGTTCTCTGTATGTGTTCATTTTTGCCTTGAACACCTGCCTGGTATCATAAGTGCTTAGAGAATTTGGCCTCGTAATTCTCTTTGAAGCGGCGCCTTCGCACTTACTTAGGTGATTCTGTAAAGGGTATTCACAAATCCTCAAGTACAGACATCATTAAAAGTATCAATGCTTATCCTATTTTCCAACAAATAATGCACTGACTTATCATAGGAATGGTTTGAGTGTAACAGTGCTTTCAAGTTTCTCTTAAACTTAGTTGTCCCTTTGAAACTAGATCTTGGGATCTCCAGTCAACTAGGTAGGGTTTCCATTTTAGAAAAACTTTTATTCTATGGGCCTTAACCCCATTCCCATCGATAAGGTTTGAACTTTCTCTCTTGGCAAGCCTTTTGTTAGTGGATCCGCTATGTTATCTTTAGACCTTATGTAGTCTATAGTGATAACTCCATTGGAGAGAAGTTGTCTTATTGTCTTATGTCTACGATGAATATGCCTAGATTTACCATTGTATAATGTACTATTAGCTCTTCCAATAGCTGATTGACTATCACAATGTATACATATTGGAGGCACAGGTTTGCTCCAATTTGGAATATCTTCTAAGAAACTTCGAAGCCAGTCTGCTTCTTCTGCAGTCTTATCTAGTGCAATAAACTCTGATTCCATCGTAGATCTAGCTATACAAGTCTGTTTGGATGATTTCCATGATATTGCTCCATTTCCTAATGTGAACACATATCCGCTTGTAGACTTTGTATCATGTGATCCAGTTATCCAATTGGCATCACTGTATCCTTCCACTGTTGAAGGATAGTTTGTATAGTGTAGACCATAGTTCTGCGTATACTTTAGGTATCCTAGAACTCTGATTATCGCTTTCCAATGATGTTTACCAGGATTGCTGGTAAATTTACTCAGCTTACTTACAGCGTATGCGATATCTGGCCTAGTGCAGTTCATAACATACATGATACTTCCTAGTATACGAGAGTATTCAAGCTGGTAGATACCGTCACCAGTGTTCTTTACCCAATTCTGGGTCATATCTACTGGTGTTTTCGCAATAGTAATATTATATTGCTTGAATTTTTCAAGTATCTTGACGATGTAATGTGATTGAGATAATGCATATCCTTGTGGTGTTCTCAAAATTTTAACACCCAATATCACATCAGCCAGTCCTAGGTCTTTCATATCGAATCTAGAGGATAACATATTCTTTGTAGATGTTATTATGGCCTTGTTATTACCTAGGATCAACAAGTCATCAACATAAAGACAAACGATGACATACCCAATATGTGCTTGTTTTACATATACACATTTATCTGATTCATTTATTGTGAATCCGTTTGATAACATAGTTTCATCAAACTTCTTATGCCATTGTTTTGGAGCTTGTTTAAGGCCATAAAGCGATTTTACTAATTTGCACACTTTATTCTCATTTCCAAAGCTCATAAACCCTTCGGGTTGCTTCATATATATTTCTTCCTCTAGTTCACCATTCAAAAATGCAGTTTTAACATCCATTTGATGTATTTCTAAATCAAGTATGGATGCAATTGCAATAAGCATCCTTATCGATGTTATCCTTGTTACTGGTGAATATGTATCAAAATAGTCAAGATCTTCCTTTTGTCTAAATCCTTGGACTACAAGACGAGCTTTGTACTTGTCTATTGAACCATCAGGTTTCAATTTCTTTTTGAATATCCATTTATTGTCTAAGGTTTTGCATCCTTGAGGTAAATCAACTAACTCCCATGTGTGGTTAGCCATGATGGATTCTATCTCACTGTTAATGGCCTCTTTCCAGTAAGGGGCATCGCTGGAGGACATAGCTTGTTTGTAGGTTAATGGATCATCTTCTAACATAAATGTGTAGAAATCTGGTCCAAAAGTTCTTGAGGTTCTTGACCTCTTGCTCCTTCTTGGTTCCTCCACTTGTTGATCAGCATTATCTTGCCGAAGGTTATTTTGTTCAGTATTCTCAAGAGAATCACTGATTTCATCTTCCTTTGCTCTCTTCTGAACATAATTGTCAGTACCCTGTTTTAAAGGGAATATATGTTCGAAAAATCTTGCATTTCTCGACTCGATGATGGTATTTTCATGAATATCATCAATTTCAGATTTGTGTACTAGAAATCGATAAGCAGCACTGTTTTGTGCATATCCAATGAATACACAATCGATTGTTTTTGGTCCAATTTTGACCTTCTTTGGTTTAGGTATCTCTACTTTGGCCAGACACCCCCACACTTTTAAGTATTTGTAGGATGGCAGTCTATTTTTCCAAAGTTCATGAGGAGACTTAGATGTTTTCTTTCGTGGTATTTTATTTAAAATATGATTTACCGAAAGAATAGCTTCTCCCCAAAAATTATCTGGTAAGCCAGAACTGATTAGTAAAGCATTCATTATTTCTTTAAGAGTTCTATTTTTCCGTTCGGCTATACCGTTGGATTGAGGTGAATATGGTGCTGTAGTTTGGTGTATAATACCATGTTCAGCGCAGAATTCCTCAAAAGGAAATTCATATTCTCCTCCTCTATCACTTCTTAAAGCTTTAATTTTCCTATTGAGTTGATTCTCAACTTCGGCTTTATACTGTTTAAACATGTCGAATGCTTCATCCTTGCTTCTAAGGAGATACACATAACAATATCTAGTACAATCATCAATGAATGTAATGAAATACCTTTTTCCACCTCTAGTTTGACACATTTTCAAGTCACATACATCAGTGTGTATAAGGTCTAGAGGTTCAGTTTCTCGTTCAACATGATGAAACGAGGTTCTTGTCAATTTTGCTTCTGCACAAATTTGACATTTATAATTGGAGTCTATATCACATTTTGGTATAAATTCTAGATTAATCATTTTTCGCAGTGTATCAAAATTCACATGCCCTAATCTAGAATGCCATATATTAGAGGAGTCAACAATATAAGCAGAAGATTCACTTTTATTCATATCATTGTTTGGTACAATAGTGGTTACATTTGCTTTGAATAAACCATCACACACATATCCTCTTCCTACATACACTCCATTCTTTGATAATACAAACTTATCAGCCACAAAGGTTAATTTAAAACCATGCTTGCTAAGCAAGGACCCTGAAATCAGGTTCTTTCGAATGTCTGGAACATGGAGAACGTCACTTAAGGTAAGTTCCTATTATCTTCCTCAATCCGCAAACGAACTATGAGTTCTTCCATTGTCATTTCCTTACGCTTATGCTTAAGATAATTTTTGAAGTCCTTCCAAGATGGAGGAAGTTTCTCAATGGTTGCGGCGACTTGAAATGATTCACTCAGAGTCATCCCTTCATCATGTAGTTAACGGATGATCACTTATAATTCTTGAGTCTGGTTGATCACTGTTTTTGAATCTACCATTTTGAAGTCGAGAAATTTGCCAGCGATGAATTTCTTCATGCCTGCATCTTCAGTTTTGTACTTTCTGTCCAAGACTGTCCAGAGTTCCTTGGACGTTGCAACAGTACAATAAACATTGTAGAGGCTATTATCCAGACCATTCAGAATATAGTTTTTACATATAAAATCTAAATTTTTCCAGACAGTTGCAGCCTCTACTTTGATTGCATCGGGTTCGAGTTCGCCAACTTCAGGAGCATCTTCGGTCAGATACTTGGCGAGCCCTAATGTCGTCAGATAGAACAACATCTTCTGTTGCCAACGCTTGAAATCTGTCCCATTGAATTTTTCTGGCCTTTCTCCATGAGACATTGCCATAGTTGGAACCAGAGCCGTAGGCTGAGCGTTTGTCACCGTCTGTGTTGGTGCAGCGTTATTGTTGCTATTTTGAGACATCGTCATCTGCAACAATACAACATTGTTGTATTAGTATTATACCTATTAAGATGTCCGAGTCCAGAGAGTATTTGTTTCCTTGAAACAATATTGCCTCCGTAGTAGGTTTACGGTTGTTAGCAATATGCTCCCCAGGATGAAACGGACCAGCCCCGCGGTTGCAGACGGAGCGCCGACGAACTGAAGAGATTACAGCACTAGAACAGAGGGCTTAGAGGAAGAAGGAACAGAATTTGAGAGAGAAAACTTAATAATTTTCTCATATTCTGGCCGCCTATTCGGAACGGTCGTGACTACTGGAAAGGTTGCAACCCTTAAACCAACAGCAGTGACCGTTTTATGTGTGCGCCTGGAAGGAAATGGCAACATCTGGTGACCGTTCAAACGAATGGACACGTCCGCTCGAAAAATAGACATTTTGGCGCATGCAGGTCCTCTTTTGTTTTGATTTAGTATAGTGGGTTGTGATATATATGGTGATATTGAAACAATTATCCCATGATGTGGGACTTTGTTTCAATTCACACCATAGTTCTTCCACTTCCTATTTCATTCATTTCTAACAAGTCTTTGCTGGTAATGTACACACTATCTATTGAGTTGTTTATGCATACAATTACCTATCAAGATGCAAGGATATGCTTTTTGAGTACGCTTACGATGACAAATATGTGTTAGCAGTAGCCAATATTCTATGGTAGATTTTAATAGATAAAACTGTGTAATTAAATTTTTTAAAAAATTTCAGCAAATTTACTCCTGAACTGTACAGAAAGAACACTGTACATGGAACGGGTTGCTATTCATACCAAACTACAAATTCAAAGAGGTGACGAATTCAAACAAAGGAAGCACTAACTTTTGAAAAACCAACGCTTCAGCATGTTTTGGGGGAAAAAATCAAAAGATAATAAATAAAGTTAACCAACTTAATTCACTTCATTACAGTTAATAAATATCATATAATTGACCTGTATATAAAAGCATGATACCTATTGTTAAATGTTGAGGTGCAGCAATAATTCTGTGCCGTAAATGAAGATGGGCTATGCTTGGAAGAGATCAGCAGCATGTTGATCTGGATAGTATGTTCTGAAGGTGCAAAAATGTTGTAGCAACCCACCAGTCACATTCAATTGGATAGGTAACAACATTGTTAGGAGCCAAAGGTTGTATAAGCAGGGCAATGCTCAAGCTGTTGTAGAGAACGTAAGAGGTGTAAATGAATGACTAAGCTGCTGGGAATTAGCACTATGCATGACTAAGCCACTGGGAATTATATATAAGCAGTACTAATGCATGCTCTGTTGATGCATGTTGATAGCAATGGTATGCTAAGTTGAAGTGGAATAGTTGGCCCGAGAAGAGTAATGTTGTATTGCATGGAGATGTTATTGCATGAAGCTTAAATGAATGCACTGTATGATGGTGTTACAGCATTTTGGCTTGAAGGAGATTGAAGTGTCGAGCCTAAATGATCTGTAGGCGCTGTATAATTGAACAGCTTGCGTTATTTGGTATTCTGGTATGCCTGGAAAAAAAAACTAAACCTGCTGTGTATATATTTACATGTATGTCTTATATGTGGTTATATAACAGTTTTAGAATAATGTGATCATATGACCTATATATATACTGTTGCATATAAATATAACTATATGCCAACTTACATATAATATATTTATTAATATTATGTATATGTGTGTGTATGTGTGTGTGACCGAGAATACCTACAGGTATTAATATTTAGAGGTTTGATTCATGGTAGACAGGTTGTTGGCTAATAATGCAGTAATTATTGTTTCCGGAGTTGTTATTTGTTCTTGAATTTTAGTCCAAACCATTTGAAAATACATGTCTGTTTTATCATGCAATTTGAAAAATAACGGTTTAAGATGATTAATTCTTTCAAGATTTTTATTAGTTTGAATATACGCAGTTAATTTTTTTGATATTAGGGTACATTTCAATGATAAAAATTGAAGACTTCATACATTTCTACCTTTAAGTCAATTCAGGTGTCCTTTTATATTGACTTAAATATAAAAAGGATTAGCTCCTCTCTATTTGTTTTCCATGTTGTTGACAGCATTTAAAATTTATTTATAGGACATTCAACTTATCCTATTAAGTAAAAAATATTGCTTTTGATTTTGTAATCACCTTCAGCACTAATTTACGTGATCTTTTAAGTTAGTCCACTGAGTAAAATAATATTGCTTTTAATGCTGAAATTATATTGAGTATTCATCCATCCAACCCACGATTACTTCATATTCACTTCAACCTTTGACTTCATTCTAAAACATAACACGCCTACCTTTATTTTACTTATGGTAGCTTCATAATGATCCAACACTGGATTATCATAATTTTTCAAGTATCTTCCAAGTTATTTTTATTCATCTATTGACCAAGTTAAAAAATTATTGGTAAATATTATTAAATGATAATGGATATTAATGTTGATCTTGACTCTCGATTGCAAGAGCTTGCTATGACGGGATGGATTGTGCGCTTTATCTCCTCTTGGTTGCTAATAATTTATCCTTTGATGGAATAGTTAAAAACAAAACACTATTTAAATAAAAAGAAGGTTGATGAGAAGTGAAAGAAAAATAATAACCATGCATTAAGATTTATTCATATGATCTCATATGATGCATGAGTCAATAGATGCAAAAACAATGTCTTAGTTTAGATAAATATAAGGTAGAAGAAGTAAAGGAAAATTAAAATACATGAATTAAGATTGGGTTGTATGATCTCATAAAAACATGCATTAACACAAACAGAACAGTGTTTTAGTTTAGATAGGTTTTGAAAAGTAGACTTTTGCATTTTAAAAGCAATTTTTCCTCCTTTTTTCATTAACAAAACGGCAATTTTGACCTAGAATGAAAAAACCAATTGTGACATTCATTTTTGAATTAATTTGGAAAAATAATTCAACCGAACTGATATATTTTTTCTTGGTAAAAAAATCTTTCGATTCAGTCACCTCCTACAATCAAAAGACATGTATAAATAAAAAGAAAGAGTCTAGTTTTTAATTACCTAAATACATACTATTAGATATGATGTTTAGGTTTGAGCAATTAAATATGCCAAAAAGCATCAATTAAAATGGATTTACCGACTGATACCAAAATAAACTACAGATATCATATTATTTGGCTGCTCCAAATGATAACTTGGAACAATATATGAATTAGATATATAAACTTGTATATTTTGGCTGCTCTAAATTTTGCAATCGCTTTATTTGTTTCTTCAATTTCATGTAGTGGTGATCATATAATGTTAATTAATGTAAGTTAAACCAATAAAGTGCAACCTAAAAGTATAAATATAACTACCAGCCATCATATTTACATCAAATAAGATATTTGAAAAAAATAAATCTAACTTCATTCACACTAAACAATGTAAAAAATATATATAATTGATATATAGCATAAAAAGATATTGACAAAAATATCTTGCCTGAGCATTTCATCAAATTTCAGCCAGCGGTACAATTCCCTATTGAACAGAGTATTGATTAAGGTGGCTACTGATATGTTTCATTTCGCCCCTTCTCCTATACATTCTAGTTCTCAGCCCTTGACATCAACATGAAGCAAAGTGGTTTGGAGATTTGCAAAAGCAAGGTCGTGCCAAATTTTTTGAATAAAAGGTTGAGTTTCTAATTTGGCAAACAATGAAAAAGACACTCGCTTAATCTACGCTCCAATCTACAAATTGTCATATCATACTTCAAAATACTTGGATGTTAAGTAAAAAAAGATAACAGTAGAGAATAAAGAAATAAGTATCTAACATGTATTGCAAAAGAACTTTAAAGCTTAACCCAAATCAAATTTATATACTGAAAAATGGATTTTATCAATTATTTTAGTGGTCAATGTGCACTTATTGTGTTCATTTTTTAAGAAAATTATATGAAATTATACTAAAGCCGTACTGCAATGGCTTCTTTTGTTATGCTACTTCAATGAAATGAAACAGTCATAACAAAACGAATTTTACAAAATTTAACCAAGGACAACTCAACAATAGGTAATATGTATTATATAGAATTACATGGTATTTAAACATGGTAACTATATACTATATATATCTATTAAAACTTAATGGATGTAAATTTTCAATACATTACCTAATAAATTGTGATATGTTGAATATTCTATTTTAAATGTGTCGTCTTAAAACTCAGGACTTCCAAAATTTTCCCCACTTTCCTGCTTGAGTTCAAAAAATTTAACTCTCTATTCATATTTATTACATGTGTACTCACCAAAAACCCAAAATACCATAAATTAATATACCACTCTTTCGTGATAAACCACATCAATTATTTATTGAAACAACATTAAAAAAATAATGTGTTGGTTTCATGCCATATGTTATAAACATGTCCTAGATATATTTTCTTGGAAGTATAAAAGATTTTATCTTGAAAACAATTCAAGTTTCTAGAGTCAAATTGAAATATATGAAGCGGAATTATGTACCAAACTGAACACAAATTCTGTAAAATTAACATGCGCAATATTTACAGCCATGAAAAGTGCATAAGCAAATTAAGTAATGTTTTGATATAAACCAATACCATAGAAAGGAAAAGATATACTAAAAAGTGCATCTTATAAGCTGAAAGTGGAACATAATAAATTGGTTAAAGTGCCAATCATGTCTGAGTCAGTCGCATAAATCATTGCTCTATTATGGCGTACACTTTCACATGGTGGCTGTTTTCGAATTTTATTCAGTCCTCTAACAAATTTCGAATCAATTAAGTAGCCCTAAACTGATATAGACAAATTGATTTAGCCTAGTTAAGAAATATAAATGTATTGAATTTAATGACGTATATAAATAGAAAATCTGATGGTTCTTGGTAGTAATCAACTTAATTTAGATAGAATTGTCTAAGAGTATGCCACCATTTCAATGGCAATTTTCAAAACAAACTTCAAATTCCAATGAAAAGTTAACACCTAAATACAAAGCAATGAAACATAAAATTAGTGTATATTTATTGAAATCTATAGTGAACATACACAATTGTTTTTAAGTAAAGATATACAGACTATTTTGGGAAAAACATAATATAATCAAATATATATCCAGTTAAATTAATGACTTAAATAAAACATACTTAATATAGTGACATCGCAAATAAAACAAAAGACAAATTTCATATAGTCTAAATTTTTCACTGTTACAAAACCTTATTTGGTAGTAAACATGGAACTAAAATGCTTACATTACATAATCAAGTTAGTCCAATTCTTCTTAGTGCCTTGTAAGAAAACACTATAAGAGAATGAGAGTTATTGTATTAATCTCAGATTATTGTTTTGTACAGAGTAGCAAATGTATTTATAATACAAGTAATGTGTATTGGGCTTTGCGGGTTGGCCCAGACTGCTATAAAGAAATATTACACCCGCTTATGTTATAACCCTATACTCAGATACAAACACATCATTCTCTAATATGCCCCCTCAAACCTAACGCAAAAGTTAGGGTTCGCGATTGGAGGCGCTAGCGAAAGCGATTTCTCAAAACAATTTCTTCTGGCATGGAAAGGTTGGAGATTGAGGATTAGAAGCTCCTTAGCATTGTTCTCGACTGCTTGAGGGGTATAGATCTGATTTTACTTGCAGTCGAGCTGTAAGGTGGAGCTTTGACAATCATTTCTCTCATGTCTGGAACCCTCTCGGATATAAACTTGTGTTTTGGATCTGAGGTTGACATCTGCTTCGTCAACACCGAGCTCTCGGCTGAATCTAGTGAAGTTCAGTCGAGACAGAGGTTTGGTTAAGATGTCCGCCTTTTGGTAAGCTGAAGGTATGTATCTGACTTCAATGTTTTTCTTCATTACTTGCTCTCGTACAAAGTATAAATCGAGCTCGATATGCTTTGTGCGAGAGTGAAGTACAGGGTTCTCTGAAATTGAAATAGCACTTTGATTGTCACACCATATAGTTGGTTTGTTGTATGTCTTGATCTGAAGTTCAGTTAGTAACGATGTTAGCCACATAATTTCAGCAGTAATGCTAGCAATACTTCTGAACTCGGCCTCTGTGCTGGATCTAGATACCGTAGACTGTTTCTTTGCACACCATGACACTGGGTTCCTGCCTAGATAAACACAGTATCCAGTCGTAGACTTTCTGTCATCCTGATCAGTCGCCCAGTCGGAATCAGTGAACCCATTGATATTTAAGCTGGCACTAGTTTGTAGAATTAGCCCTTGGTTGATTGTGC
Organism: Allium fistulosum; assembly: GCA_030737815.1. Classification (NCBI taxonomy): domain Eukaryota; kingdom Viridiplantae; phylum Streptophyta; class Magnoliopsida; order Asparagales; family Amaryllidaceae; genus Allium; species Allium fistulosum. The sequence goes on from CM060908.1 coordinate 233,613,185, forward strand.
CCTTTAGGTATCTTAAGATTCTTTTGACAGCTTTCCAATGTTCGTCAAGAGGTTTTTGCATAAACTGGCTTACTTTGTTTACACTATATGAGATATCTGGTCTTGTGATAGTAGCATACTGTAGTGCTCCCACTATGCTCCTGTATTCTTTGTCATTCAGTATTGATTCACCTTTGTTTTTTGATAGATGACTGTTGCTTATCATTGGAGTAGGTAGTGGGTTTGCTTTGTCCATTTTTGCTTTAGCCAGTATCTCATTGATGTATTTTCTTTGATTCAAGTGGATTTCTGATTCTGATGTTCTTTTAACTTCTATGCCAAGAAAGTAGTGTAGATCCCCCAGATCCTTGATTGAAAATTCTTCTTTCAGGCATTGAGTGATGTTCATGATTTCTGACTTGTTATTGCCTGTAATGATAAAGTCATCAACGTAAATTAGTATATAGACTACTGTATCATTAACAAGTTTAATAAATAGAGAGTTGTCAGATTTTGTGTGGTGATAGCCATGTTTTGCTAGAGTTGCTTTTAGCTTGTCAAACCAGACACGTGGTGCTTGCTTGAGCCCATAGAGTGCTTTGTTGAGTCTGCATACTAGTTGGCTTTTGTTTTCATTCACGAACCCTTGTGGTTGCTCCATGTATACTTCCTCCTGCAATTCACCATTAAGAAAGGCATTATTAACATCTAATTGTTTGATGGACCAATTCTTGTGCAAGGCAATTGTTAAAATAACTCTGATAGTGGTGGGTTTCACAACAGGAGAAAAAGTTTCTTTAAAGTCAAATCCACTTTGTTGTGAATATCCCTTGGCCACTAATCTTGCCTTGTATTTAAGAATTGAGCCATCTGGATTTTTCTTTAATCTAAAGGTCCATTTGCATCCAACTATGTTTTTATTCACTGGAAGCTGTACAAGATCCCATGTCTTGTTTTTTATTAGTGCATTGTATTCCTCTTCCATAGCCTTTTTCCAGTTGTCATTCAGGACTGCTTGTTGATAAGTAGTAGGTTCAGTGATTTCTGCCTCAATACTGTATAACTTTGGTTTAAATACTCCACACTTTGCTCTTGTCATCATGTGGTGCCTAGATTGTGCAGGTGTGGTTGGGTGCCCAACTTCAGCAGCAGTTCCTCCTGGTTGAGTACTGTATGACTGATTGTCATGCAGTACTTGACATGGATCTGTTTGATGACTGTCTGATGCTGTATTGTCAGAAGTTACTGAAGCACTTCCTTGACCTGGTTCATTTGTGGATTCTGTGAGTTGAGGACTGATGCTACTTCCTTCATGCTGGCCATTGCTACTTATTGGTATGACAATCTCTGGTGAGGGCAGCACTTGAGGTATTGAAAGCTTGGAATTGCATATTTTTTGAGTTGTTTTGATTGCTGCATCTCTAAAAGGGAACTCATGCTCATTAAATATAACATGTCTAGATATGTATATTTTGCCATTCTCATCAAGACATTTATATCCTTTCTGACTGTTAGTATACCCTAAGAAAGTACATGGCTTAGATCTGTAATCTAATTTATGTGTGTTGTATGGCCTTAGGTAGGGAAAACATAGGCATCCAAAAGTCTTTAGACTTTGATAATCTGGTTTGACATTGAACAGCTCTTCCATTGGACTTTTAAATTTTATAACCTTAGTGGGTAGTCTATTAATTAGATAGACTGCAGTAGAGAAGGCATCTGGCCAGAATTTTAGTGGTAGAGATGCCTGTGCCAACAATGTCAGACCAGTTTCAACTATGTGCCTATGTTTTCTTTCAATGAGGCCATTTTGTTCAGAAGTGTATGGGCATGTGATTCTCTGTGTTATCCCTTTTGTTTGAAAGTAACTTTTCAGAGGCAGAAACTCTTTGCCACCATCAGTTTGAATAACTTTTAATTGACAGTTTGTCTGTCTTTCTGCATTAGAGATAAACTGTTCTACAGCATTTTTAGTTTCAGATTTTGACTTGAGAAAGTAAATCCAAACATATCTAGAGTAGGCATCAATAAATGAGATGTAATACTTATAACCATAATCAGCATATATAGGGGCAGGGCCCCATAAATCTGTAGCAACAAGATCAAGAGGTTTGTTGTAGACAGTCTTAGAATTTGGAAATGCAAGCTTATGACTTTTACCCATTTGACAAAAAGTACAAGTATAACAATCAGGAATTTTGCTAATATGAATGTTGTCACAACAGCTCAAGACATGTCTCATTACATTCAGACTAGGATGGCCTAATTTATAATGCCATACATCAAGATTTTCAGTAATTTTAGTCTCAGAGATATTACACCATTTTTTTACTGTTTTCAACATTTCTTGTTTTTGGTGCATCAAATTTGTATAGTCCCCTATGTTCTTTACCCTGCAAGAGAACTTCATCAGTTAGATTATCTTTAACTAGACAGTGTGTAGAATGAAACTCAAAGTATACATTGTTGTTTTAGCAAATTGAGACACACTCATTAGATTTTTTTGATTAATGGAACCATTAGCAGATTATTGAGGTATAATTGCCTGGCTCCATTAATGCTTGCATTTCCAATATGAGAAATTTTAATAGGGTTGCCATTACCCATGTGTAGTGAATGTGTACCTTTGTATTCTTTGTTGCCAAGATTCAAGTTGCTCATATTGTTTGTTACATGGTTTGTTGCACCGGAGTCTGGGTACCAACTGTCATCATGTATATCTTCGGTTTTTGCTATGTTTGCATTTGTATTCTCTGATGTTGATTCTTGTTGTGCACTGACCATGTTGGCATTAGGATTTTGAGATCTTGAGTTATTGTTGCCTTGATTTGCTGGTGTAAAGTTGACATCAAATCTGAAATAGCATTTGTTGGCAGTATGGCCATATCTTTCACAAATTTGACATCTAGGTTTGTTGCTGTTATTGGGGTTCCATCTACCACCTCTACCTCTGAATCTGCCTGATTGACCACCTCTGGGATTGTTAGATTGGTTTATGTTGCTTTGATTCTTTTCTTGATTTCTGTTTTTGCCTATAGCTGCATAATTGACATTATGTTCCCAATTTACTGATTTCTTTTGCTCTAGTCTTCCCTCATGAGCAATGAGAATAGACTGAACACTTTGAAGTGAGGGTAGCTGTTCATTAGATGATATAACAGCAACTACTGCTTCATAATCTTCATCAAGACCACTCAGGATGCACAGAATTTGTTCAGTATCAGTGACTTTATGTCCAGCTGATGCCAACTGATCACAAATTGTTTTGGCCTTGGATAGATATTCTCTCATGCTGATATTGTCTTTTCTCAAATTTTGTAATTGCCTTTTATATTGCATTATTCTGGCAGCAGACTGAGAGCTAAAAGTTTGCTCAATAGTGTGCCATATTTCATGAGTGGTTTTGCATCCAACTAATTGTGGTAATAGACTGGCACTAATTGATGATAATAGCCAAGAGCTAATTAGGCTATCTTGTCTTTCATGAATTGTGTATTCAGAATTGCTTACCAGTTTTCCTTCTTGATTTGTAGTAAATCTTGGAGGAGTAATTAGAGTTCCAAGAACGTATTCTTGCAGTCCATATCCTCTGATAGCGGTTTCGATCTGGAATTTCCAGAGCAGGTAGTTGGACTCATCAAGATGAATGGTGATGATCTGACTTTGTGGTTTAATTATGGATTTGATGAGTTCTTGAGTGGTACTGGATTGTTGCTAAGTGGTTCTTGAATGCTCCTGAGGAGTATTGTCACTGCCTTCTTCAGACATGGTGATGAGACTCTATCAAGAAGATGATCAGTGATAAAGAAAGGCAGAAGTACGGATGATAACGGTACTGAAGTGCAGCCAGATACTGCTTGAGTGATGATACAAAAAACTGACAGGTAGCTCTAGGCACGGCACTTCAGGTGAGTTGATCGAATCTTGATAATTCTGATGGTATGATGGCAGCCGGAGGGGTGATATGTGATGAGATTTTCTCTGATATCTCCCTTTCTTGGCAGGGCTAGCACACCAAATGATGTAAAACTTCAAGATAGTTGCACAGTTGTTAAACTGTGTAACCAGAAATCTCAAATGATGAGATTTATTCTGATGAGATTCAGGTTTCCCTCACCCTCTCTTTGAGAATTCAGATCGATTTGCTGTTAAGCAAACTTTGAGTTTTTTTAAGAAGATGGCTCTGATACCATATAAGAGAATGAGAGTTATTGTATTAATCTCAGATTATTGTTTTGTACAGAGTAGCAAATGTATTTATAATACAAGTAATGTGTATTGGGCTTTGCGGGTTGGCCTAGACTGCTATAAAGAAATATTACACCCGCTTATGTTATAACCCTATACTCAGATACAAACACATCATTCTCTAATAAACACCATGACTTAAAAGAGAAGAGAAAGCACTATTTCACTTTATTATAAAAATTAATGAGCCTACCTTGGTGGAAAAAATGGTGAAGCGGTCCAAACAAAGACAAAATGAGTAAAAGTGCTCATCATATGTATTCTTGCTTTTTTTTGAAGCTAAGTTTAAGTGTTGTATTATAATCTTTTCACGCATTAAACATGCAACTTTGATATATTATAACAACTACTTCCAAATAGATTAGATATGATAGATATTTCATAGATTTATTAGATGCATTCTCAGTGGCATTTAGAGGTGAATTATATCTTTTTCCAGAAAAAAATATTTCTATATATTCAGGTAGATAAACTATTTCTAGAAATAGTTGAATACGCTTAAAAAATAGTTCAAAGTACAAATAAAAATGATATATATGGTATAGATACATAATTATCAAACCAATTTGTGATACTATCTAACTATATTGCACATCAGTTGTTTTACAAAATAAGCGACGATGGATTAAACAGCTAAATCACTTAAAAATGTATTTTTCACCATACATAGAAAAGAAGCAAAACAATATAAAAAAAATTGGATATGGATGACAATAACTTTTAATATTTATAAACTAAAATAACAATAATGATCATACCAAATCTGCAAAAAAAAATGACTATATGTAAGAAACAAACTGTTCGTTTTTATAGATGAAACCAGAGTATAGATGCTTATTTGTTTAAATAAGATTGAAAAGCAGGTTAGTAAAGAAAAGTATAAACACATGGAATTTCATCAGGTATTTAATCATTGAGAACAATCTAAGAATGAGATAATATAAAATAGTAGTTTAGTAACATGTTATTTTTGTATAATGAGATCATCAACAGTTTTGATATATTGACAATGGATAACACATTATATATTGACTCTCTAGTGTTACTGCAATTTTGGAACAAAATATTTTTGTATCAAAAAACCAAATAAAGCATTCTGGTTGTTCAACATGTAAGACTTGCAAATATGTAAAGTAAATATACACCATAAACGCCCTAAGGAAATCAACACAGACAATTGACAGTGATAACTAAAAAATTTCTAAAGACCAAATGCCAAGTACATTGAAATGACAATTTTGTTTCTTACTAAACCAAGATACTAAAGATTGTCCAATGAAATGACAAGTACCACTTGCACTCTTTCGATCCGTTCGACATCCTCTAAAATCAACATCACTATATGATACTAACTCAAAAGGACATTCTTTCAGGTAAAAGAGACCATAGTCTTTAGTCTTGCTTAAGTATCGCAAAATTCGTTTCACTGCCCGCAAATGTGATTCTTTGGAATTTGCTTGAAATCATGCACACAAGCATACACTCATCATTATATCTGGACTACTGGTAGTAAAATAAAGTAAGGATCCGATCATACTTCGATATAGTTTTTGGTCAACACTTTAGCTATTTTCATCTCGATCGAGATGTACCGTAATGCTCATAGGATTTGGTTTAGCATAAGTGTTTCCCATACAAAAATGTTTTGTAAGATTATTACAATATTTTTCTTGATTACAAGAGTTCTATTATTTAATTGTTTAGTTTGTAAACCAAGAAAATATGAAAGTTCTTCCATATAAGACATTTCAAGTTCTCTTGTCATTATATTTGAAAATTCTTGACATAATTTTTCGTTTGTGGAACCAAAAATAATGTCATTTACATAAACTTGTATAATTAAAATATCGTTTTATCTAGTTTTATTAATAAAGTTTGGTCTACTTTTCAAATTCTAAAGCCAGAATTTATGAGATAACTTTTAAGACGATCGTACCAAGCACAAGGTGCATGTTTTAAACTATATAAAGCTTTCTTTAAGTTATAAACATGGTCTAAAAAATTTCATGTGTAAATAAAGGTGGTTGTTCTACATATACATTTTCTTTTATATAACCATTTAGAAAAGCACTTTTTACATCCATTTGATATAGTTTAAAGTTATGAAAACATGTAAATGATAATAGAATGCGTATTGCTTCTAGTCGAGCTACAGGAGCAAATGTTTCTTCGTAGTCTATTCCTCCTTCTTGATTGTAGCCTTGAGCAACTAATCTAGCCTTGTTTAGAATAATATTCCCTTGCTCATCCGCTTTATTTTTGTAAACCCACTTAGTACCGATGACTGTTTGATCACTAGGTTTAGGAACTAAGTCCCAAACTATGTTTCGTTCAAATTGATTTAATTCTTCTTGCATAGCTATAATCCAGTAATCATTAGTTGAGGCTTCTTCAGCATTTTTGGGTTCAATGTTTGATTGGAAAGCTACATGACCCATTTGATTTAATTTATTTTGAGTTCTTACGTTAGTATTTACTTCTCCAATGACATTTTCAATTTGGTGGTTTCTTAAAAGTCCTGGTGGAGTTTGAATTTCATTGTCATTTGGTAATTTGTTGTTTTCATTTTCAACATCATTTTCAATATTTTCAATATCATCTACTGTGATATTTGATTTAGGAATTATTTCTTCATCATCATTTTTATTATTAAATTTAAAATTTTTGTCGAATGATACATGAAGTGTTTCTTCGATTATTTTAGTTCTTTTATTATAAATTCTGTATGCCTTACTTCGTTCCGAGTATCCAATGAATATTCCTTCATTGGATTTTTGATCAAATTTACCAAGTTGGTCTTTTGTAAACATTTTGAGCCAAAAACTTTAAAATATTATATATTAGGTTTCCTTCCATTAAAAAGTTCATATGGCGTATGTTTTGTTATTGGTCTAATGGAGGCACGATTTAGAACATAACAAGCAGCCGCCACAGCTTCTGCCCAAAAATGCCTAGGTAGGGTGCTTCCATTTAATAAAGTTCTAGTGCATTATTGAAGTGTTATGTTTTTCTTTTATACAACTCCGTTTTGTTGTGGAGTTCTAGGAAATGAAAAATTGTGAACAATTCCTTTCTTATTACAATATTTTTCAATAATATCATTATAGAATTCGCCACAATGATCGCTTCGAATGTTTTTAATTTTTATATTCTTAATATATTGTATTCTCTTAGCAAAGATTTTAAATTTTTCAAAAGTATCACTTTTGTTTTTCATAAATATTGTCCAAGTGCATCTTGAAAAATCATCTACAATTACGAAAACATATCGATTATGATTTATAGATTGTACTTGAGTTGGTATAAAATGGTCTAAATGTAATAACTCAAGTGATTATAGTGTAGAAATTATTTTCTTTGATCTAAAAGAAGATTGGGTTAATTTTCCTAACTGACAAGCATCACAAATACTATTTACCTTAAAATTCATTTTCGGTAATCCTTTTACTAAATTATTTTTAGACATTTTACTTATAGCTTTAAAGTTTATATGACAAAATCTTTTGTGCCATAACCAAGGATCATTTTCTTTGGCTTCTAGACACATATTTCTATTATGATTTACTTTCATATTAAATACGTATATATTTCGTTCTCTAGTTCCTTCAAAAATTAGATTTTTTTTCTGATCGAATATATTACATTTATTTTCAGAAAAAGATATATTAAAACTTTTATAGCATAGTTGACTTATACTAAGCAAATTATGCTTTAAATTTTTAACTAGTAAAACATTGTAATAAGAGGTAAGTTAGAAGTACCGTCATTGCTTACATCGCCTTTGCCGATGATATAACCTTTGGAATCATCCCAAAATGTGACAGATCCTCCATCTGAGTAGATAATGTTAGTCAGCATATCTTTGTTTCTTGTCATATGTTTTGAGCAACCACTGTTAAGTATCCACTTTCCTCTTTTCTTAGTTGGTACCTATAAAAAATATAGAGATGACGTTGGTACCCAACTTTTGTTAGGGTCCTAAGTGTTAGATCTTAGATAACCAAACCCATAAGGGTTTATAATTCCCTTTATAAGTACAATTTTCATTTTTATGAACTGAATTTATAAAAGACTTAATATACTTATTTCCAATTAAATTATTATTAGTTTTTGGTACCCAAATTTTTATAATATTTGTGTTGTCGATAACCTTCTTTTGAGTGAAAACTTATGGTTTTGGTTTTTCATTTACAAAATTATTATGTATATTGAAATTTTGTATGGTGAATTATTCCTCTTTGAACTAGATTTTGAGGAATTTGTATATCCTAGCCCTTTCTTATTAAAAGTAGTTTGAGAGTTATTAATAATCTTAGAAATATTTTCTCTACCTTTATTAAAGTTAGATACATTTTTAGTAATAATTTCTAACTCAGTTTGAGACTAGTATTGTTTAATTCAAGAATTTTGAAATTTGATTTTAAATCATGGTTTTCTGAAGCTAATGTCATATTCTTTTCTTTTTGAACTTCAATTTCATTTGATAGCATAGTGAGTTGAGAAGATATATTAGAAAATGATTCTTTAGTTTTCACAAGTTCTTCTTCTAAGATTTTCTTTTCATCTCTGAGCATATCAACTTCTATTTCACTTATGTTTAGTTTTTTTAAAGCATCTTTATACTTTCTTTTAACTTCTTTTAGTTTATCCAATAGCTCTGAATTTATATCTATTAAATCGTCAAAAGTTAGATCACTTACATCGTTGGTTGAAGCCATAAAGTAGACATTTGCTTGTTTAGAATCATTTGAAGCCATAAAGTAGGCATTTGCTTGTTTAGAATCACTGTCGGTGTCACTATCTGACGATGTAGACGATTATGAATCCTCCCATGTAACAAAGAATGCTTGCTTCTTCTTATACTTGTCCTTTTTATTAATGTATCTATCTTTCTTTCGATCGGGACAATCCTTCTTAATGTGACCCTTCTTGTGACATTCATAACACTCGAGATTTGAAGCTGATGGTTTATTGGTATTGTCTCTTCTGTTGTTACTGAATTTCATGTTCTTTCTAAATTTCAAAAACTTTTTGAAATTCTTTGCTATAAATTCCATGTCATCTTCATCCGAGTCAGAATCTTCTAGTTCAGCCTGAAAAGATATATTCTTTCTATCTTGGGCTTGATCTCATATTGCCTGCAAATTTACTTCATATGACATGAGATTTCCTATTAACTCTTCAGGTTTGATGGTAGAAATATCAGTAGCTTCTTTAATAACTAAGACTTTTCGTTCCCATTCATTCGTTAAAGAGTTTAGGATTTTCGAAACAATATCAAAATCGGTATATTTTTCTCCTAATGCTAATAGTGAATGATATATGTCTTGGAATCTAGAATACATATCATTTATAGTTTCATCTGGTTTCATTCTGAAATTTTGGAACTGATTTTTAAGCATAGAAATCTTGCTTTGTTTAATTTTATTTGTTCCTTCATGTGTAACTTTAAGAGTTCACCGGATTTCATAAGCAGTTTTACACGTACTAACTCTATTAAATTCATTCTTATCTAAAGCAAAAAATTAAATATTCATGGCTTTTGCATTTGAAGTAGCATCTAATTTTTTTGTGTTTGACCATTGTGCATACGGTGTGGTCGGTAAAGTGTATTCATTCTGAGTGATATTCCAAGTATCATATCCATTTGCTTGCATATAAATACTCATGCGAGTTGACCAATAGTTGTAATTCAAACAATTAAATAGTGGCGGTCGTGTAGTGGATTGACCTTCAATAAAACTTGTGCTAGTGTTATTTTCCATATTAACTGAATATCAAATAACCGTGTTATGGTTATATGATGACCAACACTCTGTTACTAAATGATAGTGACTAAGGATCGTACAATATGGAATATTAACAGCTATTTACTTGTGCAGAATATAAGTATAAAAGTAAAATAATAAAGTAAATAACACCGGAGATTATTATACTGGTTCAAACTTCCCGTTCTACGTCTAGTCCCAGACTCCTTCTGGAATTCAACTATAAACCCTCACTTGACCCGGAGGAACAGGTATTCCACCACCTGAGCAACCGAACAGGACTTCTACCACCTAAGCAAAAGAATAGGACTTCAACTGCCTGAGCAACCGAACATGACTTCTAATATAAACAGTAAAATTGTTTTTGACCGAGTATGCTCTTTAGTAGCACTGGTAAGTCAATAACGTACACCCTTCCTATAATCTTCTCCTTTGTGGTATATAGTGTGATTCGTGAAGATAGGAAGTTTATTTAATCACTAATGAGATTGCTTGAATGAAAAAGTGATTAGAATTGAAAGTATTTGAATGCAAATGGCAAGATTGTTTAGACAATAAGAATGAGAAAATAGAATCAGAATTAAGTGATTAGAAAAATTGATTTGATGGCTATATATAGTGATTTAAGAGTTGCAATTATTCGTGAAAAGTAGCGATTAAAAGATACGGGAACAACTCTTGAATCAAGAGTTGTTTCTGTTTGCTAAAGTGAAGTGTCTTTTTAAAATATAGCTGTTATGAAGATTCAGCAGACTAGGTGAAAAAATTCAGCCAGCTAAATCGATTGAAAATCGAATCAAAGAAAAAGTAGTGCAAAAGTCATGCAATTCAGCCGGCTGAAACATAGTTCAACCGTCTGAATGTTCAATATTTGTTGTGCACGTGCACAGTCATTCAGTCGACTGAACTACATGCTTCAGCCGACTGAATGGCTTGTTTTTTTCCATATCAAAGATTTTTTCAAAAAACTTTTTGTATATGAACTTCGTTTTGAAATCTTTAGCATGTGAACTATTTTTTGAAAACAAATTAGATTGTGTGTGTGCATATACCACTTCGGAGAGATTTTAACATGTATCAACTACTAGACTCAGACAGTTGACTAAATGTATTACTGAAGCTTCTGTTTGGAATCTGGTCTGCAATATGTTAGATTATGTAACATCCCGCAAATTTTCGACTTTCGAAAATTCAACATCGATACTCCTTTATCGACTGCTGAGCCATCGAATGCTGGAAACCCGGAAAGTTATGGTTTTAAGAAAGAAGAAAAAGGTAGAAGAAGAAGAAGATAGAAGAAAAAGAGAAGAAGAACAACAATACAACAACAGATACAGAACAGAGACAATATCAGAATCTCACATATCGCAGCGGAACAATATATAATAGATAAACACTAGTCTTTTAAAACAAAGAACTATATCAGTTTATACATACATCAATCATCAGAGTCAATATACAACAAATGGACAGTTTTATAAACTTGTCCTCATACAGAATACACAGCGGAATAAATACTATCAGATACAAATACTACGTCTCGACCTCCAGCTTATCTCCAAGCTCCAGAATATCCAGAATATCCTGATAATATAACTCTAGGCTGCCCGTGTGGAAATTGGTGGGCACCCAGAGTTTAGAAGGGAACAATAAACTCCGAGTCAGTCAGGGTGACTGGTGTGAGATCGTAAAACAGTTATTCTTTAAAATAAATAGCAGAGAATTTTAAAGTCAATTCGCAATGCTTTTGGAAAATGAAACTACCATAAGACCTCCCACCACACACACAATGCAAACGCAGAATTGGAGGAGATTTCTTCTTATGATAGTCAAAGATGCTTACTACGCAAAATCAAATCATTTTGATATTATTATTAGTGCATAGTGTAGAAATCATTTCGAAAGTATAATATTAATCTTAGCCAACATACGACCAGTATCGTATGCCTACTATAGCTACTATGTTCAATAGCAGGTTACCGCCACATTCCATAGCAGGTAATACAACTAAAGCCGTACACGTCGCGTATTGTTTCTTTGGATTTCCAACAAATGGTCAGGCCAAGGAACTTCCTATCCACGATGGGTACGTCCCTGGAATAGACGACCCGAGAAATAACCTAACATTACGGTTAGATCTCTGCCAACACAAGGCCGGGTTACCTCTGCAAAAATAGGTAACTACTGACACGCGTATGCCATCCCCCGATCGTCACCGATCTTCCCGAGGATCCCCGATTTCCAACAAACCACATAGATAATAATAATGCAGTAACCACAGAGGTTAAGTATCTGGGCTCCATACCATGATACCACCTTTATCCAGAAGGAATGACATACACTAAGGGGCGCTACTCCCTAGAACCTTGCCGCATCCTTCCTGTTTCGACCATTTCCGGGGTGTGAGGCTCGATGAAGTCTCGTCCACAAAGCTACGCTTTCTCAAAAAGCCCTGCTTCGGGTCAAACAAAATGATCAACCTATGATCACAAAGATATAAGATCAAACAAATGATCATATCACAAATGATCAAACACTGATCATTTCACAGCAACACTCAGTATGCCACGTTACCAAATTGGGATATATCGCTGATAAATTTCAACTACATAACCTCTGAGCTCGTACGTCTCAGAGAAGGGTGTTAAGCTAAGAGAATAAATTCTCCGCCACCAACAGAAATGTATTTGAAAGAAATCAGCTTTATATCTCAAATTGTAACGTCAGACACACAATCCATATAAGTCTGTTCCGGGATCGAACAGAACCGAAGGCACTTCTCACGAAGCCCTTGCATATCCGGATAATTTTCTAATCACGTCCGGACTTCCCGTCACTAAGGGTGATAAAACCTCTAAACCGGAGATCAGCCGATGTAGAGTAACTCGACGGTAATCCTTCCGTTTTCAAAAATATCCGGTCTTCAACACCGGTCTTCAAATGCAATTCATAACGACGTATCACACATTCGGAATGGGTTATACGACCCCATGGTCCTTTCCCGGTTAACCCGAATAGTGAGCGATTATTCAAAAATAAGTGTGGCATTCAAATTCATCCAATTCACAACAAATACCTACTCAAGGTAATTATTGATAGTCGGTTATTTAACTATCAATAAAGATGCGCAACATCATCAGATTCCAAATAATTTTCCCAAATTATTTCATCTTCAAAAATATCTTTACAAGATATAAAATTTCCACACTTAACCATTTGAAAACAATTTCAAATCAATTTCCACATTTCAATTTTATCTTTAAAAGATAAAATCTCAAAAACAGTTCATTTCATATTGGAAAAGCATTTCCATACTTATTTAAAAATAAGTATTTCACAAATCTATTTATTTTCAACACTTGGAAAATATTCGATATACTTAAATCAATATTAAGTATACATTTCATTATTTAAGGAAATCATTCTTTAAACACATTTTATTTGAGTCAAAACGAATGTTACGTAAAACATCGTTACGACGACTCAAAATCACTAGTATAGGGATTCGGATTTAGATAGATATATAAATCCCAATACTACTTCAAAACATTTCCTTTCGGAAATCATTTACTATAACAACAGTGTTATAGTCCACCATTTCCTTAAATTTCTCGAAAACGTCTATTTCAACAAGAACTGCGGAAATCTCTGCTTTCGATTTATAATACATTTTTAAAACATCTTTAAAATGTTTAACTTCATTTTTCAATATCACTTTCCCAAAACAGTATCCATTTTACTTAACAATATATTCACTGTCCAAAATCGTGAATATACTTCACTAACCTCATTTCAATATTTTCTACCCATTTTATTTCAAGAATTATCCACTATCCAAAATCGTGGATAAAATTCCCTTAATAACTTCTATATTACATTCATCAAATTTGATTGATTTCGAATTCATAAAACAACGTTTATAAATTCACCTTTATATTTTCTAATAACTTCGATTTACAAAATTTCCTTTTATTGACTTCTAAATTTACTTATCAAAATAAGTGATTTCAGATTTATAAACAACGTTTATAAATCACATTTATACTTCATAACAATTTCAACTTATGAAATCATTTCATTTAGCAATTTCTATTTATATCCCAATTAAGTGCAAAAATCTAATTTATAAGTAAATTACTTATAAATCGTTTATTCTACACATCTATTCACTTTATAACTTCACGTTATAAATCTATTAATTTCATTCACTTATGAAATCCTTTTATACTTCTTTTTAACACTTATAAAAATTCGTTTTATAAGTCCAATATTTTTATTAATAAAATATCCATTTTATAAATCTTCTTATACAAATCGTTTATAGTTATTCAAAAATCCCAGTTTAAACCATTTTATAAATAAATCGACTTTTATTTCAAAAATCACCTTACGGTCATAATTCCCAAAAATCTTAACTTTTATAACTTCAAAATTTTAAACGTTTATTACTTGATTCAAAAATTCCATAAAACGTATATTTTCAAAAATCACTTTAAAAATCCTTTTTTAAAGTAAAAGTCGTATTTTTTTTACTTTTCAAAACTGAATCCGATGATGCAACAGCATCAATTAGTCCATCACAACAGTCAAATATCATATATCATCATATGATAACAGAATATATCAAAATATCTATAAATAATCAATACGGTGAGGAATCCAGTCGGATCCCTCCAACCTGTTTCCCTGCATCCACAGATGTTAGCACAATACCAATTCCGCTCCAGTACGGAATTATCGCGGTATATAGGTTTTTATAAATCCGCTTACTAACGGCGCAATAGGGTCTCATCCGCTATACGAGGCGGGAAATCAATCAATCCAATATATACATATGCCAATATGTATATACTGCTATATATATAGATATATCCTATCATATCTAATAGCACATTCAAAACAAATCAATCAATAACTGCAATTCAATTATAAATCTGAGTGAGAAGATCTCACCGTGATTTTATCGAACGTTTAGATTTCAAATTAAATCGATCCGTTCGATTTAAATCAAAAATTCTCGCTTGCTCTGAAAAATCCTAGCATATCATCACTGCGTAATACTCGTCGCTACGGTTCCAGCGCTTCTGGTTTTGTCGAAATCTGATATCGTATGACAAAGTTACATCGGTTTAAACATTGAACGAATTAATATAAAATTTAATTTACAATTTACTTTCAATTTTAAACCTAACTTAAATCTGGACCGTTGAAGCCTTCTTCCCTCCCACACGCGCGTGCTCCATCTCCAGGTCGAAGAATACGAACAAGAACCCACTGCCGTTCGAAAAATCTCGATGCCGCCCCTAGCTAGACTCGACCGGAATGTGATCAGAGGCCATCAACGTGTTCGTCCCCCTGAGCCTCACCCACGGCCAGAGTCACGTGCGACTCGGTCGCACCTACCACCTGAAAAACGCACGCGAACGGTCGTCGTTCAACATCGAACTGCCGCCACGTCACTGCCTGGAAGACCATCATCACCGTATGGATGTTTAGACCTCGTCACCCTCTTCCATTTCTTAGTTAAGCATTTTCGAATTAAACGAGAGGATTGAGAGGAAATTGAAGGGAAGGCTCGTGAGTTTCTGGCCTTCGACTTAGAAGATGGCGGCCAGGCTGAAATGAAACCCTAGGCTCGACTTCATTTGTTGAAAATTGTGAAAAGGATGGGCTTTTATAGAAATTTCCAAAATACTATTCACTCAAAATTTTACGAACTCCAAATCGAACGTGCCGACCGACGTTCCTAAGGTTTACCCCGCGCTCCGAACGAAATGGAACAGGTTTCGGAAGCTAATTCGGACATCTGTGCGAGATATGAAATAAAACGATCAATTTAAATTAAACCGATTTAAATCGATTTCGAGGCGTTTTAATTTGTACCGGACAAACGGTAATTCCAAAAATTACGAAATTTGAAATCTTACAATAATATCACATTACGGATCCGATGAAACTGGTTTCGTCGAAATCCGAGACCTTTTGAAAAATGACTATTTTAACTCGACGATTCAAAATTAAAATGATATCGATGCGTTTCGAGTTGCCACGGTCAAACGACAACTCCGATTGATACGAAAATTGAAATCCGATAATAACTAACTATTACGGATCCAATGGAACTGGTCTCGTTCAATTCTGAGACTGTCCGAAAATTGACTATTTTTACAGTCGATAATCAAATATTAAAATATCGATTTTCACAATTTAACCCCAAATTCAATTTTAAGAGTTCTAAAATATTTCTATAACTCCAGTATGATTAAATAAAATTTCCCAAATCATTTTCAATCATTTTAAACTCGATTTTCAATTATCTCGGGAATTTCACTTATTAATTTATCGATTTAATTGACCAAATTAAATCCAATATTCGAATAATAAATTATTCGACTTCTTAATTCCACTTATTAATATTCAAAATCAATTAAATATTCGAATTTTAATTATCTAAAATCTGGGTCGTTACAAACTTCCCCCCTTAAAAGAATTTCGTCCTCGAAATTACAAGTTAGGAAAAAAAAGTTCTTAACTCATTTACTATTTTCTCAAATTCAATAGTTTTATCAATTTATCAAAACAAATCTTTCTATTAAAGATTCGTTATCATTCAATCTCGTTTTCCAACTTCAGTTATAAGTTTCAAACAACATTGTTTACTTCAAAATTCAAATTCGAGTTTAAATTCAAATTTTAAACTTTCAAAATTTTCTCAAAAATTTCTAACGCCTTAAATTTCCGAAAAATTTCGCCAGCGTCTCCTTTGCGCGGCTAATACGGCACGACTACAAAACGTCCCTACGGACTCTCAGATTTCAAAAAGAAAAGGAAAAAGCCAAGCGGCTAGAGAGAAATCATCAAAAACTCATATTCAAATTTAAATACTTACCTTTTCGAGCAAATTCGAATTGTCTTCGAAATCAAAATTTCAATTCCTTTTATAACACCTGTATGTCCTACTAGCCATAATATCTAGTTACACATTCAAACCATTTTGCAAATTCAATTACAAAATTTCCAATATAAACTACTTCTATCATTTTTACTTCATTGTTGAAGTTACACATATTCATTTCTTATCCAATTTTCATTTCAAATTCATTTGAATTCAATTCACCATTCCAATCTAATTTGGATTCGGTTTATCTCCTGAATATTGAATTTTATCAGCTTTCATTCATAACTGATTATTTTTAGATTAGTTTCGGTTACTAATTCATTTATTCACATTCATTTTCAACATCCAGTTCTAATTCCAGTTTTATCTTCATTCAATCATCAACTTAGAATAATTTCAATATTCAAATTTTACTTAAGAATTTCGCTCTTCATTTCTCAGGTTCAATATAAATATCCCATGTAGACATTATATTTATTTTCAATTTACCACTTTCGGTTAAATCTATTTACATTTAAACTGGATTTCCAATTCGAATTCAATTTACCTTTCATTTATAATTATTCAATTCAATTCAATGCTTACAACTTCAAAATGAATCTCAACTTTCAATTTCATTTTTGTTTAATCATAATTGTAAATTTATTCTATCAATATTCAAATTCCATAAGTTATCAACTTAATAATATTTCATAAATATCTTTATATAGCATTCCAGAGTCTTTTCCAACTTTTTCAAACCCATTTTGAAAACAATTCGAATTATCCTTTGAATTTCAAAACAAATTTAAAACAATTTGGCAGCAATTTCTCTTTTGGAAACCCGAAAATGAACACCGATAGTGTCGCGATCACCAATCGGAATTATTTTCCAACGACCGAAAAGGGTTTAGAGCTTTTCATTCCGTCAAAACATTTTTCAAAACCCTTGAAATCCATTTTCAAATCAAAAATGATTTAAACTTTCCAAATCTCCAAAATTTTCAAACTCCTTTCAAAACATTTCCAAATACTTCTCTGGAATTCCGTTTTTAAATTACAAATCACATTTATAGTTTACATTCTCAATTTTATTCATATATGAATTCATTTCCTTATACTTTTCAATTCACATTTATAAATTTCACTTGTTAAATGAATTTATCTTCAATCTTTGGTTATTACTTTAATTCAATTTCAATATAACAATGATAATATTTCAATGTTATTTCTTCCTAACAACCATGCAACCATATACTATAGAAATTCATAGAAAAATCATTTCTTTTTTATACAAAAATAGCTTTGGGCAAAATTATCTCATTTACCCTATTTAAAACAATACTGTGCCGAATTGTTCTATATAAGTGTTTAGAGATCCCTATCGATAGAGTTGTACGGACAATACCGACCAGAATCCATATACCACTCAACAAACCAATCATCCCAATATAAAACAATTTTATATTCACTAACAAATACGCGCTCATATCTATTATTTCACTCAACTCATTCTAGAGTACTACTGACTCTATCTCTAATGAGTAACACCCAACAGAGCAGAGTTGTCGCTTAACCATATGCTCTGATACCACTTGTAACATCCCGCAAATTTTCGACTTTCGAAAATTCAACATCGATACTCCTTTATCGACTGCTGAGCCATCGAATGCCGGAAACCCGGAAAGTTATGGTTTTAAGAAAGAAGAAAAAGGTAGAAGAAGAAGAAGATAGAAGAAAAAGAGAAGAAGAACAACAATACAACAACAGATACAGAACAGAGACAATATCAGAATCTCACATATCGCAGCGGAACAATATATAATAGATAAACACTAGTCTTTTAAAACAAAGAACTATATCAGTTTATACATACATCAATCATCAGAGTCAATATACAACAAATGGACAGTTTTATAAACTTGTCCTCATACAGAATACACAGCGGAATAAATACTATCAGATACAAATACTACGTCTCGACCTCCAGCTTATCTCCAAGCTCCAGAATATCCAGAATATCCTGATAATATAACTCTAGGCTGCCCGTGTGGAAATTGGTGGGCACCCAGAGTTTAGAAGGGAACAATAAACTCCGAGTCAGTCAGGGTGACTGGTGTGAGATCGTAAAACAGTTATTCTTTAAAATAAATAGCAGAGAATTTTAAAGTCAATTCGCAATGCTTTTGGAAAATGAAACTACCATAAGACCTCCCACCACACACACAATGCAAACGCAGAATTGGAGGAGATTTCTTCTTATGATAGTCAAAGATGCTTACTACGCAAAATCAAATCATTTTGATATTATTATTAGTGCATAGTGTAGAAATCATTTCGAAAGTATAATATTAATCTTAGCCAACATACGACCAGTATCGTATGCCTACTATAGCTACTATGTTCAATAGCAGGTTACCGCCACATTCCATAGCAGGTAATACAACTAAAGCCGTACACGTCGCGTATTGTTTCTTTGGATTTCCAACAAATGGTCAGGCCAAGGAACTTCCTATCCACGATGGGTACGTCCCTGGAATAGACGACCCGAGAAATAACCTAACATTACGGTTAGATCTCTGCCAACACAAGGCCGGGTTACCTCTGCAAAAATAGGTAACTACTGACACGCGTATGCCATCCCCCGATCGTCACCGATCTTCCCGAGGATCCCCGATTTCCAACAAACCACATAGATAATAATAATGCAGTAACCACAGAGGTTAAGTATCTGGGCTCCATACCATGATACCACCTTTATCCAGAAGGAATGACATACACTAAGGGGCGCTACTCCCTAGAACCTTGCCGCATCCTTCCTGTTTCGACCATTTCCGGGGTGTGAGGCTCGATGAAGTCTCGTCCACAAAGCTACGCTTTCTCAAAAAGCCCTGCTTCGGGTCAAACAAAATGATCAACCTATGATCACAAAGATATAAGATCAAACAAATGATCATATCACAAATGATCAAACACTGATCATTTCACAGCAACACTCAGTATGCCACGTTACCAAATTGGGATATATCGCTGATAAATTTCAACTACATAACCTCTGAGCTCGTACGTCTCAGAGAAGGGTGTTAAGCTAAGAGAATAAATTCTCCGCCACCAACAGAAATGTATTTGAAAGAAATCAGCTTTATATCTCAAATTGTAACGTCAGACACACAATCCATATAAGTCTGTTCCGGGATCGAACAGAACCGAAGGCACTTCTCACGAAGCCCTTGCATATCCGGATAATTTTCTAATCACGTCCGGACTTCCCGTCACTAAGGGTGATAAAACCTCTAAACCGGAGATCAGCCGATGTAGAGTAACTCGACGGTAATCCTTCCGTTTTCAAAAATATCCGGTCTTCAACACCGGTCTTCAAATGCAATTCATAACGACGTATCACACATTCGGAATGGGTTATACGACCCCATGGTCCTTTCCCGGTTAACCCGAATAGTGAGCGATTATTCAAAAATAAGTGTGGCATTCAAATTCATCCAATTCACAACAAATACCTACTCAAGGTAATTATTGATAGTCGGTTATTTAACTATCAATAAAGATGCGCAACATCATCAGATTCCAAATAATTTTCCCAAATTATTTCATCTTCAAAAATATCTTTACAAGATATAAAATTTCCACACTTAACCATTTGAAAACAATTTCAAATCAATTTCCACATTTCAATTTTATCTTTAAAAGATAAAATCTCAAAAACAGTTCATTTCATATTGGAAAAGCATTTCCATACTTATTTAAAAATAAGTATTTCACAAATCTATTTATTTTCAACACTTGGAAAATATTCGATATACTTAAATCAATATTAAGTATACATTTCATTATTTAAGGAAATCATTCTTTAAACACATTTTATTTGAGTCAAAACGAATGTTACGTAAAACATCGTTACGACGACTCAAAATCACTAGTATAGGGATTCGGATTTAGATAGATATATAAATCCCAATACTACTTCAAAACATTTCCTTTCGGAAATCATTTACTATAACAACAGTGTTATAGTCCACCATTTCCTTAAATTTCTCGAAAACGTCTATTTCAACAAGAACTGCGGAAATCTCTGCTTTCGATTTATAATACATTTTTAAAACATCTTTAAAATGTTTAACTTCATTTTTCAATATCACTTTCCCAAAACAGTATCCATTTTACTTAACAATATATTCACTGTCCAAAATCGTGAATATACTTCACTAACCTCATTTCAATATTTTCTACCCATTTTATTTCAAGAATTATCCACTATCCAAAATTGTGGATAAAATTCCCTTAATAACTTCTATATTACATTCATCAAATTTGATTGATTTCGAATTCATAAAACAACGTTTATAAATTCACCTTTATATTTTCTAATAACTTCGATTTACAAAATTTCCTTTTATTGACTTCTAAATTTACTTATCAAAATAAGTGATTTCAGATTTATAAACAACGTTTATAAATCACATTTATACTTCATAACAATTTCAACTTATGAAATCATTTCATTTAGCAATTTCTATTTATATCCCAATTAAGTGCAAAAATCTAATTTATAAGTAAATTACTTATAAATCGTTTATTCTACACATCTATTCACTTTATAACTTCACGTTATAAATCTATTAATTTCATTCACTTATGAAATCCTTTTATACTTCTTTTTAACACTTATAAAAATTCGTTTTATAAGTCCAATATTTTTATTAATAAAATATCCATTTTATAAATCTTCTTATACAAATCGTTTATAGTTATTCAAAAATCCCAGTTTAAACCATTTTATAAATAAATCGACTTTTATTTCAAAAATCACCTTACGGTCATAATTCCCAAAAATCTTAACTTTTATAACTTCAAAATTTTAAACGTTTATTACTTGATTCAAAAATTCCATAAAACGTATATTTTCAAAAATCACTTTAAAAATCCTTTTTTAAAGTAAAAGTCGTATTTTTTTTACTTTTCAAAACTGAATCCGATGATGCAACAGCATCAATTAGTCCATCACAACAGTCAAATATCATATATCATCATATGATAACAGAATATATCAAAATATCTGTAAATAATCAATACGGTGAGGAATCCAGTCGGATCCCTCCAACCTGTTTCCCTGCATCCACAGATGTTAGCACAATACCAATTCCGCTCCAGTACGGAATTATCGCGGTATATAGGTTTTTATAAATCCGCTTACTAACGGCGCAATAGGGTCTCATCCGCTATACGAGGCGGGAAATCAATCAATCCAATATATACATATGCCAATATGTATATACTGCTATATATATAGATATATCCTATCATATCTAATAGCACATTCAAAACAAATCAATCAATAACTGCAATTCAATTATAAATCTGAGTGAGAAGATCTCACCGTGATTTTATCGAACGTTTAGATTTCAAATTAAATCGATCCGTTCGATTTAAATCAAAAATTCTCGCTTGCTCTGAAAAATCCTAGCATATCATCACTGCGTAATACTCGTCGCTACGGTTCCAGCGCTTCTGGTTTTGTCGAAATCTGATATCGTATGACAAAGTTACATCGGTTTAAACATTGAACGAATTAATATAAAATTTAATTTACAATTTACTTTCAATTTTAAACCTAACTTAAATCTGGACCGTTGAAGCCTTCTTCCCTCCCACACGCGCGTGCTCCATCTCCAGGTCGAAGAATACGAACAAGAACCCACTGCCGTTCGAAAAATCTCGATGCCGCCCCTAGCTAGACTCGACCGGAATGTGATCAGAGGCCATCAACGTGTTCGTCCCCCTGAGCCTCACCCACGGCCAGAGTCACGTGCGACTCGGTCGCACCTACCACCTGAAAAACGCACGCGAACGGTCGTCGTTCAACATCGAACTGCCGCCACGTCACTGCCTGGAAGACCATCATCACCGTATGGATGTTTAGAGCTCGTCACCCTCTTCCATTTCTTAGTTAAGCATTTTCGAATTAAACGAGAGGATTGAGAGGAAATTGAAGGGAAGGCTCGTGAGTTTCTGGCCTTCGACTTAGAAGATGGCGGCCAGGCTGAAATGAAACCCTAGGCTCGACTTCATTTGTTGAAAATTGTGAAAAGGATGGGCTTTTATAGAAATTTCCAAAATACTATTCACTCAAAATTTTACGAACTCCAAATCGAACGTGCCGACCGACGTTCCTAAGGTTTACCCCGCGCTCCGAACGAAATGGAACAGGTTTCGGAAGCTAATTCGGACATCTGTGCGAGATATGAAATAAAACGATCAATTTAAATTAAACCGATTTAAATCGATTTCGAGGCGTTTTAATTTGTACCGGACAAACGGTAATTCCAAAAATTACGAAATTTGAAATCTTACAATAATATCACATTACGGATCCGATGAAACTGGTTTCGTCGAAATCCGAGACCTTTTGAAAAATGACTATTTTAACTCGACGATTCAAAATTAAAATGATATCGATGCGTTTCGAGTTGCCACGGTCAAACGACAACTCCGATTGATACGAAAATTGAAATCCGATAATAACTAACTATTACGGATCCAATGGAACTGGTCTCGTTCAATTCTGAGACTGTCCGAAAATTGACTATTTTTACAGTCGATAATCAAATATTAAAATATCGATTTTCACAATTTAACCCCAAATTCAATTTTAAGAGTTCTAAAATATTTCTATAACTCCAGTATGATTAAATAAAATTTCCCAAATCATTTTCAATCATTTTAAACTCGATTTTCAATTATCTCGGGAATTTCACTTATTAATTTATCGATTTAATTGACCAAATTAAATCCAATATTCGAATAATAAATTATTCGACTTCTTAATTCCACTTATTAATATTCAAAATCAATTAAATATTCGAATTTTAATTATCTAAAATCTGGGTCGTTACAGATTATTTCTCGAGTAACATAGTATATTCTCCTATACATATGGTTAGTTCATATAATATTTACTTATATAGTTGTCACAATCAAAACATAGAAATTCAAGGTTCTAACAAATAGTATATAAAACCTAATCTTAAAATTTGAAATCAGTCCTAAATAATTATTGTTGAAGAATGTTTGTAATGTTGTAGAGGTTATTCAGATCTATAATTGGGTTTTAAAATAGGTTGCCCGAGTTGACCTAAAATGAGAATTTCTATGTTTTAATTTATTAGAAGCGGGGTATAATTTAATTATATCTATTTCTGTGTAATTTCCATATATTATATAATCCACAAATGTATAATAGTGTGTTGTTTGAATTAATAAGGAATATACAAAACGGAAAGAGTTGTATAAAGTATGGAAATTCTTCTTCATAGTTTGCGCTGTCTATTTCAATAAAAGAAAAGAGATAAGTCCTTGTAATTTCAAACTGAGCAAAAGTCTCATTTTTTTGATAATTTATGGGAAGTTATAACGGTAATTATTTTTGGAAGGATAGCTCTGATAAATTAAAACGTGGAAAGGGATGTTCTAGTTTAGGAATTTATAGTTAGAAAGAGGAAATTGCACACACACACATATAACCACACTTAAATAAAAATAAAAATATATATACCATAATTTACTAAGATATTCATATTAGTTTATTAATAATGTAATAATTATAAGACTAGGAGGTTGAAAAAGGAAAGTATAGTAATTCCAAAATTTATGGACAATAACTATAAATTTAACAGGTAATAAATTTGTACTTAATAGAGAGTTAAAAGAATTAAATTGGTACTAATTAGAGAATTTAATATGGCATTTATGGGAAATTTAATAGGCATAATAAGTGGATTTTGAAATTGATAAATAAATATCATTTGAGATTATCTAATTTTCACATAATGACTAATTATTGTGGACAATGGAAATTTATTAGACATAAGGAGGATAGAAGGAAACCAAAGCCTAGCGGATAAATTTTACGGGGTGTTAAACTAAGTCCTTGGTTAAGTAGTCTATTGAACATAGAACCTTGTTCAGTAGTTATATACTAAACAACAATTGTTGCTCAGTAGTCTACTACGGAACAGAGATTCATATTTGGTTGCCTACTACCAAACCAAGGCATGGTTGTAGCGTGTCATGGCCATTGACCCACGTCACAATTACCGAACCAAGCATCGCTAAACACCACATGCCAAACATAGATTCTTGTTCGGTAGCCAACCATCAAACAGAAACGGAGCACTACAGAACCATGTCATGACAACCAAACCGAGGCACTACTGAACCATGTCACGACTACCGAACTAGGCACTACCGAACCGACCACCATCTAACTAATCAATTACCATCGAACCGAACATATCATGTATGGAAAAGCAACCTTGAATTTAAGGAAGTTCCAATGCATATCTTCTATATACTAAAATGATTGAACTGAGCATGTTATATAGGGAAATTATCGGCCTAATAACAAGCAATGGTCGAAAACTTATGACATACTCAAGGCAGCCCCAAACTATTGGTTGCAACACTAGAACAGAAGGGGAGATCCCAATCTAGGGGATCAAAAAAACAAAGAGGGTCACACTCTGACAAAGAATATGATCAAGAAAGTCCAAGAGCTAGAAGGAATGTTGAAGGGATGAAATAAGCAAGATTCTGGCTCGAAGTAAAACCCAAGAAATGGTTTGACATCGACCTACGCTGGGATGATGCTGAACTAGGGGCAGTTGTAGCAAACACATCTCATTCCCTCATTGAAATTGTGGTCACTAGAGGAAAACATGATCACTAGGACCATTTTGGAGCCATAACCATGCCCGTAACTGAAGATCAAGTTACCATAGAGAGGATGAAAGAAATTATTCCCCCAAATGGAAAGGTAGAGTTATCATTACTAGTCACCTGAACGGAAAAGTTGAATGGCCTAAATCATTAGATAATGTGCTCGCATGAACAAGTGGAGTGAGGAATTAGTGCTAGTTTTAGCAGTAGCTTCTCCCTAGTTACAGAACTACCGGGAACCCCGAAGATTTTAGGATTCCCACTATGGAACCGCATCAAGGAGTAACTGACCTTGTAGTACATTTACAACGGTATACCTAGCACATCCTAATAAGCAGAGCCATATAGGAAGCCTTGTTTGAAAACTTTCCTTTATTCTTGTTGGACTTAGCTACTATGTGACATTTTGTTT
The DNA here is from genome assembly GCA_030737815.1 of Allium fistulosum. Classification (NCBI taxonomy): domain Eukaryota; kingdom Viridiplantae; phylum Streptophyta; class Magnoliopsida; order Asparagales; family Amaryllidaceae; genus Allium; species Allium fistulosum. Next base: position 233,639,199 of record CM060908.1, read on the forward strand.
GACCTCTATAATAAATTCGTTCTAGTGCGATATTAAAAAAGAAGTTTATTGGTTAATTCTGGGTATATACAAAACAACTGGTAGATAGATAATCATTATCTGATGTGAAGCGAAGAGAAGATGAGACGCTACAACAGTACCTATCCCAGTTTAATGCCATAAATGTTGGAATGCAGAACACGGATGAAAGGTTCACCTTGATGACGTGTAATGTAGTGTGCACCCTGAAACGAAGTTTTTTAAGGGATCGACAATGGAGAAACCAACCACATTAGAGGAGTTCGCTTGTGAGGTGGCAAAGTATATGAGTTTGGAATGTGCTGCATCAGAAAGACAACCTATTGTAACTATTAGAGAAGAGTCTGGTAGTGACTACAATTAATGAGGGAAAATAAGGTAGCCTTCCTAGCTCAGTTTCATGAGATGATAGACACATTCCTTAGACTCATAGAGCAAGTAGCACCGACGTAGGTCTAGAAAGACCAAGTGTGGAATTCTATTAGAAACCCATCAAGAATGAATGCAAAGGAGTAGGTAAGGCAAGAAGGAGCCATGGAAATCTGGGCTTCCACAAACTAAACTAGCCAGGGTTTGAACCAAATCAGCTCTACGCAGAACTGATCAATACCAAACCAATGATATAGCCTATTTCAGACCAAGGAAGGATGTTCTACCAAAAGTCAATAATGATGCTAGAACCACATGCTTGGGTACCGAAATAGGACCTTATGAGTTCAAACCAACTGGTACATAAGTGGTTGGTCCATTACATAGAGGGCATGAGGTGGCCCACAAAGCAATATAAGGAACATTTAAGTAGCGGAGGATTGAGTCGTTAGGCTAACGCATCAAGTATTAGGCGAGCAAAGCAAGAGACTAGAGGTTGACAAGATGAACCATAGTCTGTTCACTCTTAACATCTGATATGCAGTCAACCCCTAGATTTGAAGACAATGATTATGGAACCACATGTTGGAAAGTCCAACCTTAGAATACAATTGAGGCGCTACATTCAGCATATGAAGGAAATTTCCATAAAGGAACAAAAGGATGGATAAAACTTACAAAACGATCATGCATGGTTCAACGCAGTAATAGCCGATATTCATCAACTTAATAAATGGATCGTCTTTATGGTTGTTACTTCAGCAATTAATAGGAAAACAGAGCTTTACAGGGATCTCAGGAAAAATTCAACCACCAACTTGGAGGACTTATACTATTAAGCCGACAAGTTTATGTGCTTAGAGACAAGGCTGAAAAATGTCAACCAAGTTGTAGATGAAAGCCTTGGGATGAAAGCATTCGAAAGATGGATAATAGGATTGAAGAAAGGAAACACTTTAGAAGATAGGGCAAGTTTCTATGTTTACAGCTTACAGAGACTCAAAAAAGAATCAATCTCGCTACTATAGAAACCATGGATTATGCTGAATCAAGGACCAGAGAGTCAACAACAGCACAGATGGGAACTGACAAATATCAAACATTTCATGAGATTTGTGGTCATGAGACAAATGAAAATAGACAAATCTCATAGGTATACTCTGGGCTAAAACCTAATATCACTTCAGTGAGAGTGCCACAACCCCTAGACCATAGTCCCTCGATGGAACTGAGTCCTTGTAGAGGAAGAGTATAACCTACACTCGAGGGCTTGGTGTTGGATCTCCCCAATAGATATCAAAGCATGTCCTCCTACTAGATATCTTGACATAGATGTGCATGAAATTGTGAAGAATGAAGTAATTAGATAGTAGAGCATAAACTTCCTAGTCTTGGATACAAGGTTTAACTCAATCATAGACAATGGGAGATTAGGTTCAGCTCCTTTAGAAATAGTGGAGTGTATTTCTGACCCATTCCATAGGCAAGATCAGACAGCTCTAGAGATGCGGAGCATATTCTTTTGAAAAACCCTGAGATGGAGTCAACTTCATATGAATATGAAGTAAGAAACTATAGAGATAGAATGCCCTCATAATGCATGGACAATAATGCAAATGTATGACTTACTTTATAAATACATTTCAAATGATATTTAATAGAAATACTTGAGGCATAATAACGCCATGCCACCTGACTATGTGAAACCCGAGAAAGTAAGAGAGAAATACTAATGACTGAGCAAGAACAAATGTTCTTGACCCCTATAGGTTGGGTAGACCTCTTACCTTGTAGGCTATACCAAACGATAGAGTACAATACACTAATAGTACGATTGAAAATAGCAAGAGAACTGCAAATCGGAATTCTATGTATCTATAGCGACCTACAAACGGCTGTAAATCAAGCATTTTAGGAGTTCTAAGTCAAAGGAGAATGGTTGGCATACTACTTCAAAAAGAAAAGGGGTGAAAGCTTTGTAGATGCATAAGAATGCTATGTGGTTAAGCACGCCCCATGGAAGAAATTCGAGATGTTGACGATTTGAAAAAATTGGCTAGCTCAAGAATGGATCAGTTTGTAGGGTTGTCCTGGTAAAAACTTCACCCATATGTCAGAATGAAGCAAGGAAGGTGATATGCAAAGTGACTTCGACACCATATAGGATTACATCCTATATATACGAGTTTTCACTAACCTGCTGTAAGGTGCATGGCTACTTGAGAGGCTATGGGAATATTGAATAACGTACATCAAGGTAGTCGAGGAGGCCACATTGGGGCAGAACTTAGAAAAGGAAATCTCAGGGGCATCGATTTGACTGGAGAATTTCTAATAGCTATAGGTGGAGCTGAGTATGTAGTACTAGCTGCAGATTACTTTATCGAGTATGGAGTTCCACTATAGATGATCTCGGACAGTGGATGGAAGTTTGATAGTCAGGAATTCACCAACTTCTATCGGTAACATGAAATCAGGAAAGGCTTTTCTACAGTAGCATAAAAACAAGCTAACGGACAGTGGAAGTGGTCAATAAGGTTCTGAAGACCCTCATAAAGAAGCGGTTAGAAAAGGCAAAAGGAGCGTCGGTAGATGAGCTTCCTTCAGCACTATGGGCCTATCAAACTTCTTTCAAGAAGGAAAAAGGACATACTCCCTTGTCCTTGGATTATGGATTAGAAGGGGTGTTACTAATGGACATAACAGTGCCATCACACATGAGCATTCATTATGACACAAATGAGAATGAGGAATTGCTAAATATGTCATTGGATTGATTGATGAAAGGCGTGATGAAGCTACTTCAAAAGCTGAGGCTCATAAGCGAAGAATAGCCAAGCAATACAACTCTAAGGTCAAACATCATTCGCTCAAGGAAGGGGAATTACCACTGAATCAGATATCCCTCTTGGCTGGGGACACTTATCCCAATCTATGAAAGACTATATTTTATCAGTAGGGATCTAAGGAGTGGATCCTACATACTCATCACGATGGATAGAGCTGTATACAGGAACACATGGAATGCTCAAAACCTCTATTTCATTTTTACGCACTAACTATTGCAGCTACATGGGTTATGTATATGTGTATTGTCAATCGTCATGGTTTTATCGAACCCTATATATAGGGTGTGTGAAACCATGATAGATGATCGGTGCTACCAAACCACCATAAAAACAACCATCCTATACTAAATAAATTCCCCGATTTCTAGGACTATACGGGTAAGGCCACTGCATATAGGGGCACCCAACTCTAGCGCATCATAGAAAGCTTGGACAAACCTTTGGCTGGCAACAACGAACCAGATTTACACATGATCAGGACATGATCGCGGAATGGGTAGAATTTAGACGATCAACCCCAAAACTTCTTGCCAGCAATTGCGGACCAGAGTGACCCTAACCTGTTTTCCACTATTGACGATCAGCCCTAAATTTTTTTCAACAATGGTAGAATAGAGTGACCCCAACCGGGTGTCAACCATTTATTATCAGCTTTAAACTTTTTGCCAGCAATAGTGGACCAGAGTGACCCAAATCGGGTGTCCACCATGATTGGCTTAAAATTTTTGCCGGTAATAGCGAACTATAATGACCCTAACCAGATGTCCACCTTTAACGATCGGCTCCAAACTTTCTACCAACAATAGTGGACCAAAGTGAATCTAAACGGAGTCCACCATTGACGATCGGCTCCAAACTTTCTACCAACAATAGTGGACCAAAGTGAATCTAAACGGAGTCCACCATTGACGATCGGCTCCAAACTTTCTACCAACAATAGTGGACCAAAGTGAATCTAAATGGAGTCCACCATTGACGATCGGCTCTAAACTTTTTGCCAGCAACGGGGAAGCAGAGTGAACCTAACCGTGGGTCCATGTAATACCCTAATTTTTGATAACATTATTTAGGAGATTTAATTAGATAAATTAAATAAAATAATGTAATAATTAGAATGATAAGGGGATTGAGATATGAAAATAAATTAAGCCTGTGCTTAATAAATTAAATGTGCTTAAGAATGGGTTATAAGTTAATTAATCTACACAAGGGTATAATGTGAAATAGCTGCACATAACCCCTTACCATTATATATACTCTCGTTCCTCATAGTTTCATATTCCCATTCATGCCATTTTGAAAACAAAATACAAACGTAACAATAGAGGAGCCGACCATTAACAAGGAAAGAAAAGAGGAATTTAATCAAAAGCTAAGGATTCAAGCTTAGGGGAAATTAATCTCAATCCAATCTCCTTATCTTAATAAAGGTGAATAATAATTTATACCATCTCTATCTTGTTTATGATAATATGTTTTTGGATTTAAGATTAAATTCGTTTTTATGATGATTTGGATGATGATATGCTTGAATTATAATTTGCTTGATTTAAACAAGATTGTTTAAATGGGAATATATGCGATTTTAGGGCAAAACCGATTGAAATTGATGTTGGAATGCCATGGAAAAATTTTATGTTATGTAAAACATGATTTTGGAGTTGGTTTTTAAATTTGATAATTTTCCAAGCTATGGAAAGAATATTATGAATTTTCAAAGGAAAATATGGTTAATTGGGTTTAGAAATTTATTTCAGAAATTATATTGATAATTTGGGTCTAAAATTTTGATATGTTAGATAACATGATGAAACTGAATTTCTATAATTTTTGGGGATTTTTCCTAAATGATTTGCTATGGAATAAAATTATTTTAGAAGGACTTATTTGCAGTGTTGGTTTTACTTAATGGAAGGGCTTATTTGTTAAATTAATCTTGATTTAGATCTAAAATTAAGCAGCAGTTATTTTTATAAAGAATTTGAAAAGTTGAGGCAGCTAATCACATGTTTACATGTGGGAAGGTTAGGTAGAAAGTATTTGCTTTAATTAGCATTAATCAGTTTTTACCCAGAAAAGTTGATTCCGCCTCCTTTAGAAGTGCCTTTCGACTCCAATGCTTCCGCTTCATCTTAGTCGAAACCAACCTAGCCAAAACCTACTAAAGCCGAAACCAATACACATGGTATCAATGAGATTGGTACGAAGTGGATTGGTGAAGTTCGGAAGGTAGGGTTTCGAAAGCGTTGCTTTTGATAGAGATGAAACCATTGTTTACTTTTAAAAGATATGCGCCTGCCTTGTTTTTGAAGGGTGCTTTCGACCAAGTTGAGACCCAATTGCTTTCGAACTTGTTGTCGCCTTTCTTTGTTTAAATGTAGAGCTTTTGACTAAGACCCTTGTTTATAAAAGAATGCTTTCGAAAATGATGGTTTCGACTTGGTCGAAGCTCTTCTGCCGTTTCTATACCTTTCAAGTGTGTTGAAGTCATCAATGCTTTCGAAGGGGAGTTTTTGTTTTAAACTTATGTTAAGCCACTTCCTAAATGCTTTTGAAAGGGTTCAAGGGATTCGAAGGCAATGGCTTCGAAAGAGGGTTCTGATGCTAACCTTCAATTTTTTACTTAAATGTTTTGAAGCTTTCGAAAGGGATGGTGCTGACGCCATCATGTTTTCCCCAATACTTTTAATATGATAAAGAATGGTTTCGAAAGAGATACTTTCATTTATATTCACTTTGACCCAAATGATATTTTCAAATACAAACCCAAAGGTTTCGAAAGGGGTACTTTTAAAGGTTTCGAAAGGAGTACTTTCAATGGTTTTGAAGCTATGCTTCTAAGAATTAATAAGTAATACTTTATTACGTTCGGAAGGTTTTGAAAGAGAGGTTTTAAAGTATTTCGAAAGGTAGGGGCCTAATGTTTTGAAAAGAGACATATATGCTTTCGAAGGAGATTATCCAGTGAGGTCGAAAGCAAGGTTTTGAAGGTTTAGACAGCCTTTGTTTTTCAAAAAAAAATAACCTGTTCTCATTTTAAAGGAAAAACCCATGGCTAAGTAAAAGAGTTTTGAAATGGTTTGAAGAAGAAGCTTTCCTTGATAAAGTATTAGGTTAAAGGGATTAACCATGTTTCATATGAAAATAAGTTCAAGGATATTAAACCCACATGAGTGGTATTGTTATGTTATATGTTTGCTTCTTCAAATATATATATATATATATATATATATTCATATTTTAATGAACCCATAATGGTAATTTAGGGAAGGGCATAATAACTAGCTAGGTTGACCCAGTAGTGAATATAAATTAAATTAATTAAAGATATTGGCAGGGGCCAATAGGTTAATAGTAAGCCCATGAAATCTGTGTATAGGAAAAGATATGGGTAGTGGCCAATAGGTTCATAGTAAGCCCATGAAAACTATGTTTAAATGAAGATGTCAGAAAGACAGGTTCATAGTTAGCCCATGAAAATTATGATTCGATATTGGCAGGGGCCAATAGGTTTATAGTGAACCCATGAAAACTATATCTAGATTAAGATATTGATAGAAGTCAATAGGTTCCTAGTCAACCCATGAAAACTAGGATAAGAGAAAAGATATTGGAGTTACCAATAGGTTCAGGGAGAACCCATGAAAAAGTAAAGATATTGACAAGGGCCAATAGGTTCTTAGTGATCCCATGAAAACTATGTAACTGGACAGAGAGTCCATAAACATTTAACCGATTATTAGTTAGCCCATGAAAACTATTAGGTTAATAGTGACCATAGAAACTATAACTGAGATAGATAGTCAAAATGAGTAGGGATGGGTAATCCAGAATTGATTCACTTGTTTTGCATATCATCATATCATATTATTTTGAATTGTTTTAACCATTGTGGATGCAGGAGCATAGTATATGGTTTTATAAAGGTTTTAGCATAATAGTGAGGGGAAAACCCGTTTCGCTAAGCGCCGTGGTCTCACTAAATATCTAAATGGGTTGAGATGGTAGATTATTATTCATACCAGGCTTTATGTCTGACTCAAATTTTATGTTTTCCCCTTAAACTCTCGGGTACTCAATTGATTTTGAGTAGTTTGAGAGTTGACGTTTTCAGGTAGCTCTTTAGACAAATAAAGCTTATGAGACGTGCAGGAGGTATGATAATTATCTAGAGTTCTCTTTTATTTTGATTCCATCGTGTTGTTTGTAAAGGCAAAGTTGTTAAATTGTCTATATATACTCTGATCATCCAAGGGGGCATCTTCATATGTCGCTCTTGGCGTATGTTGTAATAAATATATTTTCTCTGAACGTAGTTAACGATTGTGGGATTATGTAATGAATTTGTAATTTTTTGAAATGGAATGTGGAACTTGTTTGATGTTTTAAGTTTTTCCATTTTCATGTGTTTCCGTGTATCAATATATCTAACATTACTATATTTGGTCGCTGGGGATTAATAACTATGGATGACTGCAACATCCGTAACCGTTAGGTTTGGGCGTCCAAGTAGGGGATGTTACAGTCCACTATTGACGATCGGCTCCAAACGTTTTGCTAGCAATGGCGGACTAGAGTGCAAATTGGGTGTCCACCATTGACAACGGTTCCAAACTTTTTGCCGGCAATGTAGGACCAGAGTGGCCCAAACCGAGTGTCCACCATTGACGATCAGCTCCAAACATTTTATCAGCAATGGAGGATCAGAGTGACCCTGATCGAGTATCTATGATTAATGATCGGCTCCAAACTTTTTGTCGGTAATGGCAGACTAGGGACCCTAACCGGATGTCCACTATTGACGATCGACTACAAACTTTTTTCCCACAATGGTGGACCAGAGTGACACTAACTGAGCATTCACCATTGACGATTGGCTATAATGTTTTTGTCGGCAATGGCAGACCAGAGTGACCTTAATCCTGTGTCTACCATTTATGATCGACTATAAACTTTTTTTGGCAATGGTGGACCAAAGTGACCCTAACCGGGTGTCCACCATGGAAAATCTGCTCTAAACATTTTGTCAGTAATAGCGGACCAGAGTGATACTAATCGGGTGTCCACCATTGACGATCGGCTTCAAACTTTTTTTCGACAATGGAGGACCAGAGTGACCCTAACCAAGTGTCCACCATTGACGATCTGCCCCAAACTTCTTGCCGGCAATAGTGAACTAGAGTAACCCTAACTGGGTTTTCACCATTGACGATTGGCTCCAAACCTTTGGCTAGCCGTGGTTAACCCAACTTACTTTATCTGGGTATAGCAAGTATTCCCGCCTTACGATATGGACGTATTCGCTAGGACTCAGAACAGAAATTGGAAACCAACAAGAACACACATGGCTGGATTACAAAGATACTACGTCAAAGATCATTCTCTTTACAGAACTTAGCAGTGATTAATCCTATGCCAGTATGTAAGGTAGTGATGGAAGGAATTCCATTAGAGTTCGCTTACCTTGCCAAACTTGATAGTGACTGATCATGCACAAGTACACGGAGTAGCGATGGGAAGATTATCAAAGAGCCTACAGAATAATAGAGTATGAATTCACATGGATTGCTAGTCTGGTCGAACTTGTCAATGATTGATCTGTGCAAATACGCAAGGGCAAAGGAAGAGCCGCTAGAAGAGTTAACAAAATAACACGTAACTACTTCACCGGTATGCTCACCGTGTCGAACTTGTCAGTGATGGACCATGTACATATAGGTGAGGAAGCAATAAAATATTGGTAACATGCTAATGGCTAAGCAAGGATACTATACAAACACAATGCAACAACTAATCCGGATTAGAAAATATAAAGTAAAAGCCGAGGGAAGTATTAGTCATAGAAACTCCTTATCATACCGAACTTGTTGGTGATTCATCCCATACAAGTATGCACGATAGTAGTGAGAAAGGGTGCTAATTGAACAAGAAAACATAACAATTATGTGGAACAAACATATCATGATTACTAGTCAGAAAAGGGGAATATGGACCTGAATAAATATCAAACATGGTAATGCATAAACATCAAAATAAGATTAGCCTCATAACATAAGCACATGATCAACCTACATCCAAAACATCAACAGAAACCACTTACCTAGCTGAACTTGTAGGTGATTGATCTATACAAGTACTAATCTCAGTCAGCCAAACCGAAGTCAAATCAATGAAATATACATCATCAGGTCCACGTACCATGGAGCCATGGTATATCCCTTTCCCTAGAGAACCTTGATATATTTGGAACGTTTAGAAGATAATGCATGGCCTTCAAGACCCGTGGGCAAGGAGGTTTAACCAGAGAGCAGCTCCTCAGCGAACAAAGATGAGAACTAGTGCAAAATAATGCTAGATGGCTATATACCAAGAAAGCGCGAGCTACAAACGTCATATTGATAAAATATGTCTTGGAATGGTCAACAAGCTTTTCCTCGAGCCAACAAGGCGTTCTGTAACATACTAATAGTGGGAAACTTACAGAAGGACGATAATAAGGATATAGATATTCGAGGTTTGAGATAACCATCACTTGAGAAAGAAAGACGATTTTTGATAAAATAAAGAATACTTTGTATTCTATAAAAGTACGCTTTGGGGGGCAAGTGTTGTAGGCATTTTCGCCAACAGCATGGTGAATACAAAAACACGTCAACGAGCATAGAAAACGGCCGGAAGGTGCATAATAAAGGGGCCATTATGTAATCACAAGGGCAAGGAAAAGTGTTAGAGGAAAATTTGGAATAGTTAAATAGTATACTCAAAGCACTTGTAAAAGGTTCCTAAGGCTAAGACATGCGCCTATGTCAAAACCGCATCTCAATCCAAGCTACGAATTGGATGATATTATCATCTTAAAATTTATCCACTATCTAATCGACTCGAGCCCCACCTTGGAGAGCTACTACTTACTTCAAAAAATGGAACATTAAGAGCTATTGGAATAATTCTACTCAATAATACGAAGCTATTGGTCCAATTTTCATTCAGTTCTGACTTAAAATGAAGGAGTTATGGCACAAGAACATGTGTAGCTCAAGTGGTTAAGCATCATGCTTTAAACAGAGAGGTTAGGAGTTTTATCCTTGGAAAGTGCATTATTTTTATAGACATGAGAAACGGTTCGGTAACGACCTAACTATTTACTGCATAACCGTTAAATACCTAACAGATCTCTACCTAACCTTATACTTATGAATACTTCATGAATGAGCACAACCAAAGGGAAGCACGATTATTGAGAAGAGAATGGATGAGCAATAACAGCATACAAACTTGGAACTATAGAACGTACTTAACTAATTCTCTCCCTAACAGAGTCTTGCCTTACAGAATCTCTAGAGAACTACTGGAAACCAAGTAATCATCTCAGCCTTATCCAATCGCCTTCAATTATCCAGTATGCCATCCGGGATTAAGTTGTGATAGGACGACCTTAAGATATATGGAATCAGAGCATCATCACTTGGCCAAAGCGTTGGGATAGGAAAGTGAGAAGATCGGGAGGTAGCATAAGCAAAACCGAAAGGAAAAAGGCAATTCTGGAGAGACTAAGTCCTTGGATTGGTGGTTTACCGAACAATGAAACTTGTTAGGTAGAGAGATACCCAGAAATAATTCTTGTTCGGTAGTCTATTATCGAACAGAGATTCCTATTTGGTAGCCTATAACCGAACAAAGTTATGGTTGAACCATATCATGGTCATGTACCCACGTCACAATTACCGAACTAAGCATCGCCGAATACCACCCGCCAAACACAGATTCTTATTCGGTAGCTAATCATTGAACCGAACCGGAGCATTGCCGAACTATGTCATGACTATTGAACCGAGGCACTGTCGAACCATTTCATGACCACTGAGCTAGGCACTACCAAACCAACCACCATTAAGCCAATCAATTACCACTGGACCAAACAAAGCATGCATGGAAAGGCAATCTTGAATATATGGAAGTTCTAGAGTGTATCTTCTATATATGGAAATAACCAAACTGGGCATGTTATACAAGGTTACCGCCGGCCTGACCTCCCCGTGCCTTCAATCTTATAAATACCCAAGCTTCCATCAACAATAAATGAGAATTCTGGAGTGCCAAGCTTACAACAGTAATGATGGACAAGTCAAAGAAAGCCAAGAACTCCCAAACAAGAACTGCTTAGTAGGAGCAGTCTAACAGTAATAGGCTCATGGGAACAGCCGAATATGAATGATCGAACAGGAACAACCTAATAGGAACACCTAATAGGAACAAGCAAACAGTAATATCCTAACATGAATAGTCGAACAGGGATAACCTATCAAGAGCAAACAAAACAGGAATGGGCAAATAGGAATAAATGAACAATAGTTGACGAACAGACTTCTTTAGGTCTATATCTTACTTTCTACTTAACAATGGATCATCATATTTTGTACCATAAGCATTGTAGTAAAGATCGATAGGAAGAATAATGAAAATGGATAGTGGATGTAAGAACATTCTGGTTGAACCACTATAAATCTTTTTGGTTTTTTACTTTACTGCAATTTACTTTCTACATAACCTATATGTGATTTGCTCTTTGAAAATTAGTCAAATTACAAATATAACAGCTATGTTATATACCCCGTATACACCATTCTACAACCAAATCGATTGGAGGTGTTCGTCCATTTTTTGCCCAAACATAATAATATTTCAAAAACAACTTTACCATCATTAGTTATTAATTAAAAAGGGATTAACAAGGCTATAAAATCCATTTAATCGTGTTAAATCCAAAATTCAAATATTTAAATACTTTAGATATTTAAATACAAAGTATTCAAAATTCCGGGTCGTGACATTCTCTCACACTTAAAACATTTCGTCCTCAAAATTCCAACACGACCAACAATTAAAAGAAACAACCATAAATAATACTTAACAGTATTCACAATCATTAGCAAACAAGGCTCACGAATTACTCAGGTTCAAAACCTTCTCATCGCACAAAGATTATAAATAATCAACTAAGCGTACCTTACGGTCGACAACATTAGGTTATTACTTAGATGATTATTCAAGCTATCTCAGAAGAATTCGAAAAGTCATTCCCCGACTCTCCTAAGCCAAAAAGAACTTAGCATACATATATACTTAAACCTGTATGATGTACATGGATAATAGGTACGCAATTTCTAATCTGATCGCCTGAAACTACTATATATCACCTGACTTCTCTAGTGCGGAAAATGATCAGGTTCCTTGATTAGAAATCTCTGTTTCACTAACATAGACATATTCTATGATAGAAAATTTTGGGATAATATGAAGAATCCATTTCAAACTTTCGTTGTTAAGAATCGCATGAAATATTCTCGCTTGGATCGGTGTAAATCACCTAGAAACCATGTATTCGTATCTTGGATTAAGAACTGCCATGCAATTAAATCGATCTACATACGAGTTACATATTTTATCCTTTTATTTTCATATCACATTCATTTTCACAAATATTATCGCATTAAATGCTAAATCATTCATGAATCACTTCATAAAAACATAACCATGAGTTTATAAACATTTTATAAACACAGCTTCATTTATAAAACATTTTATAAAAAATACTTCAAGTTACTACTCATATAATAATATACTATATTCTAAGAGTATATACAAAACATTAAATAAATTTACTTTCTAAAACTCAGACGAAAGTGCAAAATAAATATGTGTCTTATAACCGAGTCAACCTTTTCGACTTCTTTATCTGCCGGCTTAGAATAGTAGCCAGGAAGAGCAGGACACCGTTATCCAAACTTAAGACCAGAGTCTACTTTTCTTAGACAACCCTAAGATAAAGATGTTCATTAGTTGGCTCAATAACATGTTCTACTTTACATGGATGTTCAACAAATTTAAAACTTGTTTTAACTTTTACTACCTTCTCAATTCAAGTGTTACATAAACTTATCTTTTTATTTTCAAAAACATTTAGCTTTAAGTTCTATAATGATCTAGAAGTTTCAAACTGTTTGAAATCGTCGAAAAATCCCTTTCATTCTAACAAATGAAAACTTTAGAACTAAATACAAAGTTTCATTTCAAATCATTTGAAATAACCATATATGCATATATCTTTTGTACATCACATCATACTTTAGGGATTTAACCAAAATCATTTTCAAAGCCATATCAAATACTTCATATAATATTACTAAGTATCATGATCTTAATTTATAAACCAATTTCCCAAATATTTACTTTGAGATCCATAGGAAATATACATGTAGATCGAGTAACACCAATATGATACTAAGGAAATGGGTCCTACTAAGTCATGCAATATATTCCCTTACTAAGAAGCATAATGCTCATGAGAAGTGCTTACCAACTGAATACATCTCTTGTCCATTTTTAGTCACTTTCGAGCCACTCGAACTGAATAATATGAAAATACTTTGTTCCTAAATTTACTTATCGATTCTTGAAAGCAATCTTGGACTCGAACATATTTAAAATCTTTTTTAAAAATACTAGTATTCACAAATACTTTCAAATAATAATGTTATTATTTTCTATAATTATGAAAACCATTTTTAAAGATACCGGGATTTAAGTTATTGAATTCTCAGTTTAAATCCCCCTTATTTATGAACCATACTTTATAAACCATATATATTAACATCTTTAGAAGATTTATACTGAACATTTTTATTAGAATAACTTCTAACACATCATTACCACCGAATGTCTTGTAGTAAAATTGTAAAACTTAATTCTCAATGTGTTCGTTTCAATGGACCGACAAATACTGTTTACCCAACCTATGTAGTAAAAAGGTGAATTGCTCATAAACCGGTCAAGCACAAATCAATAATCAACAAACAATAAACAATACTCCTAAACTAGCCAAGCATGAAAAATTAATCAACAAATGATAACAATGCTCGTAAACTAGTTGAGCAAGACTAAGCTAATCAATGAGGGACAATGAATGACCGTCATTAATTCATACATTAATTAGACTACACTTACAAGTTAAACTTATATAATTACTTATATATAATAAATAAATATACACACTCATATGTATAATACACTCAATACATTCTAGGGCATCACTTACCCTATCTCTAATGAGTTATACCCAACCAAAGCCAAGATTCTCGCTTAACCTTCAACTTTAATACCAATTTTAATGATCCTTCTTTTCGACTCTCAAATGTCGACACTAAAACATCAAGGTATTCACGTGCTAAGCACCCAAATACAAAAAAAACAGATTGTTAGGGTAAATAAAAAGAAAATAAGACGAATAAGGAACAACGAACACAACACTGGGATATTATAATGGAACAATAACATAAAATATCAAAAGGACAGTACAAAGTGCCACTCTAAGATATGCAATATTTCAAAGCTACAATCCTAAGTATTATCATCAACGTGGATAGTTATAACAACCCGTCCTTACAATTGTTGATATAAATGTAATGACTTACCTTTTTGACCCCCAAATTTCGACACAAAAACATCCACGGTATTCTTGTGTCGAGCCACTAAATTATGGAAGGACGAATCGTTAGGGTAAAATAAAAGAAACTAACAATTGGATAAGAAAGGAAGAGCACAACGTCAAAATCTCATAATAAAATGATAATATATAATATCAAAGGAACAGTTTAAAAGGTTACTTTGAATACAAAAATATTAGAGTTATTAAAACCTAAGTACTATCATCATCCTAAACAGTTATAATAGTCCGTCCTCACAATGCTGATATATACAATACAGAAATGCAGTGAAAATAAGAGTACTACGGTAGGTAATCATCCAGCTCTTCTCCATAAGCTCCAAAGCATTCATAGCTAAATCTAGAAACATACATGGGTCTAACCCGAGCATTATAAGAAAGTAACACCCATATCAGTTTGGTAAACCAACGTGAGAAAACTTATGAAATATAAAATGGGTAACAGTAACCATTGAGACCGTACAGATCCCCGTAATAGTTTTTCCCTCAAAGAAACCAACCATTCATTTGGTTTAATATAGTGTGATAGATAATGTCTAGGTGTAGAATATAAATCATATCAAACAGCTGTGATGCTTACATTGGTCACACCAAAACATATTTATGTTACACTCAAAACTACTAAGGTACATTCGCATAACGGATTTTTTTATGGAGATCCCTTTGGTCAAGCCGAAATCCAATCTACATTCACAAGGATCAAAAGTCACCTTCCGAGTGTTGTATATCTCTAGATAAAAATACTATAAGGAAAACACAAAGACCCACGCCTGAACATGAACATGAACCACGTGGTGCCAAATATCATCAACTCCCTTACGCAACATCGATAAGCATACTCTAGAGTTGATAATATCCTATCATGAGTTGGCCAAACCCCAAATTGTGCAGCTTGCTCTGTCTTTAGCCATTTTTGATATCGAGGTTACGTTCAACATCTTTCACATTAGTCTTCGTAACTCGAACCGAATACGAATCCCCAAATGAATTCCCACATCTCAAACAGATCAGAAATCACTACATGGATTCAAGCATTTCGAACCTCCACATAGATTCCCTGAATAAGTCCTTCGACAAATGCTAACACTATCCTCTCTCTTGGAATACTTCGCAAGATAGACAATCCCACATGATAGCATCATTTGAAATGTTAACATCGACCTCACCCTTGGACTTAACCTTAGGACTGATAGTTCAACTCTATAGCATTTTACTTCACAACCACTTCCAAAACACAAAAATCATATACTAGTTTTAAAGTGGTATTCAATAAGTAAAACACTTACAATTCCCCGTCTCTTCAAAGCTAATTCCATGAATTTTCGAAAAACACAATTCCAGTACTTTCAAAAGTAAGCGAAAGCTAGAGACATTTGGTACTAATATTCCTCCTATGGGGTTCTTATTGGTATAATATTGCGAAGCCTTTTGATAACTTCCTAAGTCAATATTAGGTCAGGTTTGATAATCAACTAATCGATTATCTAGTCAAAACAATTGTTTATACAAATCATGATTCGTACGCTTAACTCGTTTCTGACATTCCAACTTAAGTATTCCTCGTTAAGAGTAAAGCTAGGTAAGATAGAGAACTAGTTGCATCAAAGCCTTGCCAAGAAACTTCACTCTTGAATCTCACAAATAGATAAGCCACCTTGTCGACTTTTAGTGTTAAGTATAGTATTAATGATTTCCATAAACAATAAAAAATCACATGATTAACATGTTTTTGACATTTTTTGACTTATTATTCCTCGATCAAGTGGGAAGCCTAGTAGGTTAGAGCTCTGTTCCTCCGTCCCTACTAGACATCAATCTTAACTTTCACAAATAGATAAGCCTTACTTCATCGGTTTTTAGTGTTAAACATAGTTAATTACTTTTTAAACAAGTAATTAATCAATTAACCATTTGGCCATTTATCAATTCTAACCCCTTTCTAAAAATTTTGTTTAATACTTGAAAATACTTATAATAGGTTTTAAAACATTTATCCAAAATATAACTTGGAGGTAACAAATTTACAATTTTCCTTAAAAATTGAAAATGACATGTTTTCAACAAAATATCCCTCCTTTAAAAATTCACTATTAATTATAAAAAATTCATAAATATCTCAAACCACTTTTAAAATACTCTAATAAAGTTAGTAAACACTTGTAAAAAGAATGAAACAAAATACTTAAATTTAAATATCTTTTCAACCCTTTTGAACTCCAAAATCAAGACTAAATGGGGCAGTTTTGTACTAGTGATGCTTTGGCCACTTTTCGAGATGCTACTTAACTTTTACTATTTAATCTTTTGATAGAAACAAAAATATATATAAGAAATTATAAATATGATGAGAAACCCCTAAGGATCTCTTTACAAAGTTCTATAAACATTGCAAAAAACAAGACAATTCACAACTGCATCTACAGCGACTATCGCTATAAGTGCACTTTCAAGTCCGAGTCATATTCCATCCTATGTTCAACTATAACCTATGTGCTTTGTTCCAAGGTCTAGTGAAATGTCATACAAGTCCATTTAAGTCCATCCCAAGTCTATTATAGTCCATATACATGGATCATATATGTCACTTACTTTTAAAGTAAGAATTCAAACCAATGTTTTAACATAAGTTAACAACTATTCAATCAACATAAAACAGTCAAATACTAACATATATATGTTATATTTCCCTTCCAAAGTGAGGCATTAACTCACCTTTAACCTCTTAAACAACCAAGATCCAAGCACCAAAGTCAAACCCCATCCTTTCAACACATTCCCTCCTTCTTCTCCTTGCTTCACCTTGCCTCTTTGCCTTCCCAACCTCCATATAGCTCATGGCCATTAAGGATAGGGGGTGCATGGCTTTGTTTCTTCAACTTTTGGTATGGTGGAAGGTTTTTCGATATATGCGAAGCCTTGTAGAAAAGTTTGAAGAGATTTGGAGTTGATTTGTAGCTATACATTTAAGAACATAAGAGATAAAGAAGAAGAGAAGCCATTAGAAAAGCTTGGATTTGTTTTTGTGAATTTGTGAATAATACTAAGGGTATTCCCTCTCTTATTTAGGCTTGTCTAAGGAGTCAATACTAACTTCTACCTTCCATGGAAGGTCACAAAGGAGCCTCCTTCTCGCATGTACCTTTATGTCATTTCTCCTTTATGCTGATTCACCATGATAATATCTCTTGTCCATTAGAACATTCTAAAACCTTCCAAGATTTATGAAGAGGATTGTGTGTTAATTAATTGCTAATGTGTTCTTTTAATCATTAGACAAGTGCCAAAGTGTTTGAACAACTTATATCGATCAAAAAACTATTTATCGATAAACCGATTTTCGGTCACATTATCAATTTTCCTTCGAAGAATATATTTTTGTAAACAATTTTTTTTAAAAATTCTTATCATTATTTATCAATTAAATGATGTCTAACATGGTTATAAAATCATATTTATAACACTTAATTATATTTTAAAACATTTCAATATTCAAAGAAGAAGTGTTCGAATTTTCCAGGCCGCTACAATAGACATACTAGTAGTGCAGTGGAAATAAGAATACTACAGTAGATGAAATCATCCAGCTCGTCTCCTCAAGCTTCAAAGAATATCAATGAAAACCTACCTTTCTCATACTACTCAAAATAGCATCCATGGAATTATGGGGAAGATAAAACCACAAGTCAGACATAAGTCTGGTATGTGAAACTCACGAAATATATGGCCAACACATAATAATACTTTTGAGACCATTCAAATCATCGAAATGGTTATCCCCTCAAAAGACCCAAACCCTCTAATAAGTACATAAGGTGATATAATAGATAATGTCTAGGGTGTGGAATATAAATAAGAAAACAATTATGCTGCTTGCATCTCATAACACAACAATTTTAGAAGTATAACTAAAACCACTAAGGTACGTTTGCATGTGGATTTCCATTGGAGTTACCCTCGGTACATCAAGGACGGGCCTCCTGACAAGGGTCAGAAAGTACCTTCTAAAACCACACATCTTCAGGTAAAATATGTCACAAAGGAAAACATAACTGGTCCACGATCGAACATGTGGTAATGAATACCAACAACTCCTGTGCACCTCAACTGAAAGCATCTCTAGATATTTGTAGTTAATATACCCTTGAGTAAGCTAAACCAACTGGCTATGCACCTACTTTATTTTCTATCATTTTCGATGGTGAAGTCACACTCAACATCTCAATGCACGAGTTTTCATAACTCGAACAGATCTTCAATCTTTATATGGATCCCAGCATCTTGAACATATCTAGAATCTCTACAAGGATTCCAGCATAAGTACTCCGACAAATGCTAACGTTGACCTCTCTCTTGGACTTAACCTTAAGATATACAGTTCAACTCTATGACATTTCACTTCTCAACCGCTTCTAGAACAAAGAACATATATATCGGTTTTTAAGTGGTTATGGCTCTAAGTCAGCTCGTATGAGTACACTCCCCTGCTTAACGGACCCCTTAAAACCAATCGATAGATTTTTGGTTAACTTAACTATAGTTCTTTCAGAAATAACCAGATAATGCATAAGGGTGGAGATCATCTACTATCTGGATGAATTTCTTTATTTCTTGTCCTAAAAGAGCAAGACAAGTTTATATATAGGCTATAGCAACACCGAGAGGATAACCATAATGTATAAATCTTGTGCTTCTTCTAGATATTTCCTAATGTAATTTTGGTCAAATTCAATAACAATGAGAACGATCGCATATAGAAACCAAGTCTTGTATACTTATCATGTTTCTGAACTCCTCAACTTACACTACCATTTGGTTAAGAATGAAGTCGGTTGGTTAGAGCACTGTTTGTTTTAAGCCCTACTCGAACATCATTCTTAACTCTCACAGACTTTTAGTGCTAAGTATACGACTAAATACTTTCCATAGACAAGTAAACACACAAAGCACAATTAAGCCACACAAAGCACGATTAAGTCACATAAGAATCTTCTAATCCCATTTTGTTAAATAATTATTTTATCATTTCAAAATTCTTTACTGAAATAATTACTTCCTTCAGAAATAAGCAAAACATATATAGGAGCCCTCCTTGGGGGATCTCGAATACATACGTTCTAAAAGCAAGAGACGATTCAAATGAATGAGTCCTCCTCGGGAGATCTCAAACAATGGTTACATTATGCTTCTCTATACTTCCTTTTCTACTTGTACACATATTTAAAATACTTTAATAAATGATATATGAGTATTCTACCATTTCACTATTCATTTATACTCTTTTCAATACTTTAAAATACATTCATATAATTGTCTCAAAGGTATAAGAATATTTGTAAATCCCGTAACAAGATTTTCCACCTTGAAGTATAAACAAAAGGGCTAAAAAAATGTTACTAAAAAATTATTTAGTATAAACCCAAACACTTTATACTTTCCATTATCTTTAAAACATTCTTTTTTAAAGATCCAATTACATTCATAAGTGTATTCTAAAGGGTTAAAGATAAATGCTACTTAAACATTATCGCTACAAACCCAAAACTATTACTTAACATTATCTTTAAAATATTCATTTTAAAGATCCACTTATATTAAAAAGTATATTCAAATAGGTTAAAGATAAATGTTACTTAAAATTTGTCACTATAAACCCAAAACCCTTTATACCTAGCATTACCTTTAAAAATTTTAGTTTAAAGATCTAAATATACTTAGTAATAAGATAATATATTTTTAATTAACTTCTGAAAACCATTCATTATAACTCAGTGTTATAACTAAAACCACTTACCCTTTTATAAAATACTTAACTTACTTTTCTAAACTTATTTATATAAGAAAAATACTTATAAATAGGCTTTAAATATCTATATAAAATATTTCTTAAAACTAACAAATTTAGAATTTATCAAAAATCAATAAAAAAATGTTTTACATTTTATTAAACCCTTTAATTTAAAAATTCGTAAATAATTAATACACTACGCCATAGATGACCTTCTGCAACATTTTTGCAAGGTGTTGCCAGCTCAAATGTTGCGATAGATATAAAAATTTGGTCCTACTGCAACATTGTATTTATGATGTTACCTTAGCCATAAAAATGTGTTGCTCTAGCTAAACAAGTGTAACACGATGCAACATTTTTATATAGTGTTGCTATAGATGTATACAAATTAAAAAATTAATAAAATTAGCAATCCGCATGAATACGATCCAACGGTCTACATTTAATCCGACTGTTAAAATGGATCACCGCTGCACTTTTTACCAAATTTTCGTTTTCCCGCTTATGTTGGTGTAGATCCCCTTTCAGTTTACCATATTCACGAAATCCCCAAATTCATACTTCCAGCAAATTCACGAAATCCCCAAATCAAAAAGCAAATTCACGAAATCCAGCAAATTCATACTTCCAATTCGCGATTAGAATCAATTCATAATTCTCAAATCAATTCGCGTGGAGATGGAAGATGATTTCAGGCGATTAGAATAAATCAAGTATCAAGTTCCAATTCGCGATTCATCTTCTTTGGGGATCCGCAAGTCTGATTGATGAAGTCGCCTGCTGCTTCATGTTGCATTCAGTGCTTGGAAAGTTTGCTGAAGATTGCCGAGACAGAGGCTTGGATACTACTGAGATTACGATGCCACTGACCGGTGATGCTGTGTTTCAGATCTAGAGTGGCTCGCAGTGCCATCATTCGGTCTAGAAGCGAAATTAACAACAGACAACGAATGTTGTGTTTCAGATCTAGAAGCAAAATCAAGGGCATCATCTTCAAATTCAGTATCTCAGACTCAAGCATCTTCACAGCAGCAATCTGTTTTGCATATGAAGGCTTCTGGTTTGTTTTTTTAATATTATTTGTGCTTTTGATGATTTCTTCTTCAGTTTTTGAAGCTTGGGAATATGTTAGCTTATTAACTTTGGATGTTTTGCAGCTCCTAAGAGAAAAATTCATTTTAGAAAATATGTATCCAAATGAGTTCAGATTCTTGATGGATACTAGCTCTGTTGTACAGTCAAATTTGGTATTCACGCTCAACTTATATATTTAGTTTGTTAGATATATATCTAACCTTAAGTTTGTTAACATGAACTGGTGCTCCAAGTCATGCTAACCTTATATATTTGGTCTGGACTGAACTGGTACCATGCTAACCTTGTTCTTTAACATGAACTGATGCTCCAAGTCCTTTGTATATCATATTACTGCCTATGTTTCTCTTGTACATGCCTGATGCATTCACTGTTTTTGCTTGATAGGCTGCCTATGTGTTGATGATGTAATTTGATGAGGCAGTGAGTGGGTGTTTTGTGAAAGAGGTTAGGAGTGTGGTCAGTGTTTGGTAGATGGTCAGTGTTTCAGGCAATTGTGTTTCAGGTAAGTGGTAGATGGGCAGTAGTTCCGATGGGTGATGAAGTTGCTGAGGATGGGGTTTGCTAAGTTCAGTCTTCATTTGTGCATCATTTTATGTCGTTTCAAAGAAGGTCGATCCCCGCCGAGACTGCGGTGCCCCGGAACCCCGCCGGCGCTGCGCCCGGACTCGCTTCTCGGCTCGCCTTCGGCTCGGCATATATTTGTCAGTGTCGGTGTCTGTATAAATTGAAACTGCATATGTAATAAGTGAACTGAGTGATGTAGTGAGGAATATCTGTATATGTGAATATCAGTGTTATATATCATTGAATTGTAAAATAGTGGAGTCAGGAATTTGTACTATTTCAAATGTTGAAATAAAATATTTATTTAAATAAATTACTGTTTAAATATCAAATTCTGTGCAATAGCATTTTATTAAATAAATATTTATTTTTATTAAAAAATCAAATATGCTCTACATTGTGGGCCCCACAAATTCAGAAAGTTCATATCTATAGCAACATTTTGGAATGTTGCTACAGATACCTATGGGTGTTGCCATAGACCCAAATAGGGTTCTATTGCAACAATATTACTTATGTTGCCTTAGATAGTCAAAATGTTGCCTTTGAGGTCTAAGGCAACGGCAAAAATTGCATCACCCTAAAAGTGTTGCCATAGACCTATGGCAACATTTTTCGGGCCTGAGCCAACATTTTTTTTGTGTTGCAGTAGGCCATTTATGGCGTAGTGATATAAATATATTTAAACTTGAAACCACTTTTAAAATACTCGAATTAATGTTAATAATCATGGTAAAAAGATTTTGGAAAATACTTAATCTAAATACCATTTTTATCAATTTTAAAGTCTTAAATAACATAATACAACATTTAATAGAAGTGTTGTCAAATGTTCTGAAACACTCATAAAGTGTTTCAGTTGCTAAGTGTTGCAGTTTCATACGTTTGCCACAAAACCAGTTTTAAACCCTTAAAGGTTTGACCATTTTTCAACATGTTAACGGTCAAATTAAAGACCCATTTTCTTATAAAAAGTACTTTACATAGAGTAATTAATAACCATGTAAAGAAACCCCTAAAGATGTCTTTAAAAAATTAGATTGAAAATCAACAAAAACAAGCTACTTTCAAAGTGCTCATATAGCGACCTTTTTCGCTATTTTGCTACTTCTCAATGGTTTTAAATCATTTAAACCTTGATATTTTTAAGGCTAGAAGTACACATATATTACTCATTAAAACTAGAAAGAAACTCGTAAGGATGTCCTTCAAAATCACATTACAAATCGTCGAACACAAGGCGATTTGAAAGTGCTCATAAAGCGACCTTTTCGCCATAACCTTTTCAACTTTGTTCTACAAGTTCTATAACCTTTCCAACTTATTATTTTCTATCCCATATGCTATTACACGTATAAAGCACAAGTAAAATATATATTTTCAAAATATGTTCGCATATAACTGTTTTGAACAAGTTGAAGACAAAGGATTTAAAGGGTGAGAGAAGTGGTAATATTACATATAAAGTTGTCACTTGCTTTCCAAAGCAAGAGGGTCCAAAGTGATAAATTGCATTAGTTAACTTAACTTTATATTCAAGCACACAATATATATTCATTCAATGATGAGTTAACTCACTTAAAACCATGCTAAAACCAAGCAGAAGCACACAAGAACACATGAACACTTCCTGCCATCACCAAACATCCAAAGCTTCCACATTTTGCCTTCAAACTGCTCTCAGCCACCTTATAGCCCAATAATAGCTCACGACCAAATAAGTTAGGGGGTTTTCTCCTTTTCTTCAACTTTTGACTTGCTTTCCCTTGTTTCTATGATGTTATAAGACCTTTGCCAAAGTTTGAGAGGGATTGGAGTTGATTTGTTTTGATTAGAGATTGATTAGTGAAGATAGAAATGGGTTAAGGCTAAGTGTTTCTATCTTTGAAAATTAACAGATGAGTTAATGTAACCCATGAAAGGCCTTATATAGAAGTGGCTACCATGCATGCTTCCTTCCATGTACCAATTGTACACCTCATTCCTAAAACAAATATCTAAACGCTATTTATCAAAACATCTTTTCTCTTAATCCATTTGTTAATGTTTTACTATTCACATTTAGTTAGCGTAAACACTACAATATTTTTAGTTGCTAATTAAATACACATTAATATATTAGACAAAACCAAAAATTTTGAACAATATTTAACGAGTAAAAAGCTGTTTATTGATAAAACTATTTTCGACCACATTATCATATTTTTTCGAACTATTTATTTTTGTAAACATATGTCAAAAACAAGTTTACCATCATTATATATTAAATAAAAGGGTGTTAACAAGGTCATAAAATCCATTTAATCGTATTAGATCCAAAATTCAAATATTTAAATACTTTAAATGTTTAAATATGAAATGTTAGAAATTCTGGGTCATTACAATAAACTTTGCTAACTCGTGAAACAAGATCTTAGTCTAGTATAGTTATATTGATCGATGATATTATCAAACCCATATAAAAAGCCAAGTCCACCCTATTATATTAACATATGGTTAAATCATCGAATGGACGCAATTCCATATGTTTCAAATACACATATAAAGTTTTGATTTGTTAATATACGTGGTATATAATGTGTACATGTGTAACAAACACACATATACATGTATGTGCACGTGTAACATATAATGTGTACATGGTTTAATATGCTCGTATATAAGTGATGGGATTTACACTACAATGGACATATTAGCCCCTTTATATACGTGTTTGCTGCCAAATATTATTTTAGAGTTAATATAATCTAGAGTATAATTATACATTTATACATTTATATATACATACATACATATATACACACACACATACTGAAACAATTTTGTACAAAAATATTTTAAGTATAAAACCAATTCAAAATTTAGTATGTAAAAATAGGTTAAGAAATGTTCAAATTTGAAACCAGACCAAGATTCAAAATAATATCTTATTTGAAATTCAAATTTAAATTTAACATTATATATTTAATATATATTTTTTGAAATTCATATATTTAATATATATATATATAATATGAATTGAAATATAATATTTTTTGTAATTTCAAAATAAAATAAAATATATTCATATATATATTATATTAAATTTTATAAAATTATAATTTATAAATATAAAATTACATATTTTAAATATAAAACAAAATGCAATTTTTTATTTTGTTTTATTTTATATTCAACCAAAAATAGCGCTTGACAAAACCATTTTTTAATCCATACGATTTAAACAAAATGTTTTCTTATTCTAATTTAATTTCTCTATGATTTCTTATTAAAATTTATTTTATTTATTTATTTTTGAATGTAGCCATATTATATAAAATATATATACGTATGTGTTTATACATATTAATATACTATAACCGAAATTAAAAATATATTAACATATTTATATGTATATGTATATATGTATTGACATCGGGTTAATATATAGACACACACACACAGATATATATATATATATATATATATATATATTTTAATATATGTATATGAAAGTTTATTAGATAAATTATTTATACACACATATATTTGTATAATGAATATCATATTAATTTAAAATTCAAACTAGGTTTGAAAATTATTTTAATATTATAATTACTTTTGGATAAAAAAATTTATTAGCATGACTAAAATGATACTGTAACACCCTACACCCCTTAGTATACCCAAAAGAGCAAACTAAAACTAGTAGAGACTAAGATTCACAAGACAAAAATATATAAACAGCGGAAACAATTATAATAATAATAATTTATTTAGAAAAAACCTCAGAATTACTTTATAAATCAAATAAGTCGCCAAATACCAAATACATCAAGTGTCAAAATAACCTTACGTGTCTTGTGAAATAAAATCCATATCAATAATATCAGGGTACAATACATCCCTCACAAAATGCCGGTTCAACAAAAAGAACTAAAAATTGAAATTGAAGAAAAGGAATACATGACAGAATCTCCTCCGAAGAAATCTCCAAATGTCTGCAGTCTACCGTCCTTGCCTCTGATATCCTATCTCTAAGAGTTCCTTGAAAAATACCTTTAAAATAAGTTATTTAGAAAAATACATTACTTTAAAAACAAATTTTTAGGAATCCTGTAACATTAGGCTCTGATATTAAATGTAAAACCCCACACCCCTTAGTATACCCAAAAAAGCACACTAAATGGCATGTTGCATTGTAGGTATAACTAAAACTAGCAGAGACTAAGATTAACAAGACAAAAATATATAAACAGCGGAAACAATTATAATAATAATAATTTATTTAGAACAAAACCTTAGAATTACTTTATAAATCAAATAAGTCGCCAAATACCAAATACATCAAATGTCAAAATTACCTTACGTGTCTTGCGAAATAAAATCCATAGTATCAATAATATCAGGGTACAATATATCCCTCACAAAATGCCAGCTTAACAAAAGTAACTAAAAACCGAAACTGAAGAAAAGGAATACATGATAGAATCTCCTTCGAAGAAATCTCCAAATGCCTGCAGTCTAACGTCCTTACCCCTGATATCCTATGGGCGAAAAGGGGAAAATGGAGGAGTAGGTCAGACTAAAAGTCTGGTGAATGATAGTAATTACTAGAATCTTTAAGCAAAGTAAAAGTAATAGACTTTACAACAGTTCTAGTATATAAAAGGAAACAAAGGAAATAGAGAGAAGGAATAAGCTGGAAATAAATACGAATTAACTAGATCAACATAATTAATTAACTTTGATTGTTTGCAATTGTCTTTGATAGCTGCTTTGATTAGGCTGAATTCCTAATCCTATAATTAGGCTGAAATCCTAATTCTACCCTTTGATCGGCCTGCTACTCCATAGACATACTGCGGACTAGATGCTATATAGCTCCCTACATAGAAGGCAATGGTTTCTATAAAAGACACACATACTAAGCGCTTGGAACTCATAACGATTACTGAGCACCCAAATGGAAGTCGCACATGTAACCACTACCATGCTCATGTTACCTGTTGTTCCACCTATTGGGTCTTCTTATTACCTCAAGATCCAGCATAAGCATGCCCCTTGTCTCACTTCAGGATTATGTGAGACACCTCGTCTCACTTCAGGGTTATGTGAGACACCTCGTCTCACTTCTGGGTTATGTGAGACACCTCGTCTCACTTCAGGGTTATGGGAGACACCTCTTATCACTTCAGGGTTATGTGAAACACCTCGTCTCACTTCAGGGTCATGTGAGACGCCTTGTTTCACTTCAGGGTTATGTGAAACCCCATGTCCATAGAAATAATAGGGGAATGTTGTTGGTACTGGCTCGTCATCCAAACAATATCTAGTTGCGCCCCTTGCCCAAATCCCATGATTTGGATTTCCACTTATTGACCATTTACTACCGTCATTAACATAAGCGTGCCCCTCGTCTCACTTTAGGATTATGTGAGACACCTCGTCTCACTTCAGCGTTATGTGAGGCACCTCGTTTCACTTCAGGGTTATGTGAAACATCGTGTCCGTAGAAATGAGGGAATGTTATTAGGTACAGTTCCTAATTTAATTCTTTGCTTATTAACTTAGATAAATTATTTAAATAAGCCTATACTTTTGTTCTTACTATCTGTGCTTATTAATTTATCCTAAGTCTTAAAATAAGCCTCACTATGTTCTATTTCTTATTATAACCTACGTTATAATTATGATTATTACTTAACCCAAGGTCTAGGTGTAAAAAATAAGCTTCTTTATATAATTCTAAGTTATAACTAGGCCAATTATCTTTAATTAGTCCAATTCTAACATCAATATCATAATTAGGATCAATTTCAGTCTTAATTCCATTTTTATTACAGTCTTTAATTTACATCTTATCTTCCATTATTTCAGTATTCTTATAATTTTAATCCATATTCGCATTTAATCAATTCTAATCCATACGCGAAGAAGAAAGAGAAATAAAAGGAAACTGAAAATAGAAGAAAATCCAAAGCATAGGAAAAAGATGTAAATAACGCATAAATAACAGTAAATGAACTAAAATACTGTAAATAAACTGTAAATAAATGGAAAAGCTATAATTAACAGAAATAAACTAAAATTTAACTGAAAAGAATAGCTAAAAGAAATTGACTGAAAATAATTCTAAAAACTGTAAATAAACTACCAAAAAGGTTATTCCAAAAATCGTAGTAAAACTACAACTATTGGAAACCCTATTATTTTAAATTACTTAAAGAAATTTAAAATAATTACAATCACTCACCTGTGGTCCAAAGCTCTTCCCTTTTGGTCTTCCCGGATCCACTTGAGGGTATTAAAATATTTTTATTAAAAAGATTCTCTCCTTGGAAAATTATTCCTTTTAGGATCCTTCGTGAAAAGGTGAACCCAAGCGGAGAAAATCTAGAATGAGAAAAAGTGTTAGGCCTAGAGTCTTATTTATAAGGGTAGAAGTGGATCTTAGACTGTTGGATTTGGAGATTGAATAGGATGCACCACGTCATAGGCTAAATAGGAGCCATCATATGGAAGCACGAAGGGACCAGATTGAGCAAAACAATGAAAATGACATATTAAAATCACACAGCACGAAAAAGAAGCTTCTTCGCTTCTTACCTGTAGGTGGGTCGACCTGGGGGTCGACCGCCCTTCTAGCCAGGTCGACCGGCTGGTTGACCTAGGCTAGGGTTGGGTCGACCTCCCTATGTATTATATTTTTTTCGTTGATTCTTGTTTCGTGCGTAATTTCTTCATATTGACTCGGATGCTAACGTTCTATGTATGGAAATTAACCAGAAATTACCACAGACACAGTGGTGCAACTCTCGTGGCTCAATTATGATAATTTCACAAAGTTATTTTATCATTTTATTAATTAACGAATTAATTATTATGGGTTAAATTTCGGGTTGTTACATTCTCCTCTCCTTAAGGATTTCATTCCAAAAATCTCTAACGATAAAAGAATGGACTAATGTTTCCATCCAAGTTCTACAACCAACTACTCAACCATCATCCATTCATCCATTTTGCTTAAGTTTTTCTAATTCAATTTATGATACTTATGCAATTAGTGTAGTGTCTATGACCCTAACTAATGCAAAAGATTAGGCGGTCCACCGATTCAGTTGACCTCCTTGTATGCAATCATGTCCGTGCTATGTATCCAAATGAATGCAAAATCCCTAATGAATACTTATAGTTCTATATGCGTGCTACAATCATCATCCAAATGCAATAGCCATGTGATAAACATCCATTTATAGCAACCATGAAAATGAAGAAAAATGTAAATGTGTACACATCCATATGCATAAGCTCTAATGTCCTAGTTAGGCCGATCCCTAAGAGGTAATAGTGCCTAGTGTAAGTATATGCATCCATTAGCATCCACTAGCAAACACTTGCAACCACTAGCATACATTGTTCATAACATGTTCTAATAACATGTTTACATTAAATCCTACCATCCATAGGTTAAATCCTAAGTTCTACCCTCCCGAAGGATGATAAAGGAAAGAACCTATTCAAAACTAAAGATGAAAATAGGAAATTCGAAAAATTACTATCAAAGAAATGCGGATATGAGATACAAATTTTCTCCTAATCAAACTAATCTTCTCCGAAGTCTCCTTAACCGTGTCAGAACTAAGGCAATCCCTCTGTAGACTCTTTCCAACACGAAAGTGACTTGCGCGGTCTTCCACAAAGAGCTTCGAAAGGTGTCACTTCTAATGCTAGCTTGGAAACTACTATCATATGAGAATCCTACTAAAAGGAAGATGCTTCTCCCAAGTTTCTTCAAAATCAAAAATACACGTCCTCAACCATGTGTGCCTTACAATCTTACTAATTCCACCTTACCGTTCTCCTTTAGTCTGCTCACATGAATCAACATTCCTAGGTTCCTACTAGTGCCCTATACACTTTAAGGGAACTTCAATATTACTCCTAAAAGTAATCCCTACTGTCTCCTTTATAGCCTTACACTTTATACCTAGGAAATGATTCCTATCTACTCCACATTTAGGAGTTTGGTTCGGTGTTTATAGTTCCATTTAAAAAATTAAGCTTTCTAAATTTTTAAAACATCAAATCTCAAAACCTTTGTCCTTAAAAGTGTTATCTTTAAGTTTCTATTAAATTCAAAAATACTAGGTTACTTAAAATCTTATCTTTCTAGACTTGCATCTTCACAGCTTTTTGAATTTACATTATTTCCCAAACCTAGAGGGAAAAACTTTCAAATTCTAAGTCCAAAACTTGTTCCTCGCTTTCTTTTAAAGACCTTTTCATTTTCTATAAAATTTAAATTTTCAAATTCTACTTTTATTAAGTTTTTCATTTCAAAAACTTATTTACTTTTTCACCAAACCATTTCCTTTTAAAATATCTTTAAAATATCCTTATGTGTTTTCAAAACATATTCTTATTACACCTAACAGTCTCATACCTTAATGTATTGGAACTGCTTTCTCTTATGAGAAATTATTAACGCTAAAATCTTTTATAAATCTTTTAAAATAGGATTTCATGTTTATGTGAAATTACAAGGAACTTATTTTATATTTTTCGAAATAGGCTATACAAAATATTGTGCTTCCCATAGCTTGTATATCTCTTTCACGTATTCCTTATAACTTGCACAAAACATCTTTATTTATAATTTGGTTTCATAGAAAATTTTATCATTATTCATTTTGTTCCAATAGATTAAAGTACTTTTAATTTATATTCTCTTACCATAGACAATTTCTTTGAAATTTACTAATTTCCTAATATTTAACTTACACTTTTCTTTATAGAAAAAATCAATTTCAAAACTGTTTTTAATATATCCATAACTAGAAAACATTCCCTCATACTTATTTAAATATTTAGTGTACTTACAAACCACTTTATTTCTATACTTGAAAATTTTCTTTAAAACACATTTTTACGTGGGCCAAAACAGATGTTGCGTAAAACACTGTTACTGCAACCCAAAAAAAATACTAGTGTATGGATTCAATTAAAATAAATACTAATAGACCTCACCTACTATGTAAAAACATTTCCTTTAGGAGTCACCTATTATAATGGTAGCGTTATAGTCTTTGTTTCCTTTATTTTTTCGAAAACATCTATTACAACAATAAATGTTGTAATCTACTTTTCGATACTTAATACATTCTCGGTTTTTATATTTAAAATCTTTGTTTACTTTCAAAGAAACTAGTGAGCTATATACACTCTATAATTCTTCAAAAAGAATTTCAATTTTAACAAAACTTATATCATATAAAAACCAATCCAAATTTCTTACCATATTCCCAAAAATATTGACAATTCTTCTCTTCAACTCTAATAATTTCATTTTATTGGGTTAGACATAAAGTGGATTTTTCTACTTACTACCCCAGGAGTACCCTTCCTAAACCTTGGAAATCTCATTTCCTTACTTAAAGTCTTTTGTTCCTATACTCATATTTATTCTAAAGTACTACCTTTAGATCCACTTATATGAAACAACTATAATTTCTGCAATTACCTACACATGGCTTACCTCCGTCGGGTAAAACTAACATTGGTGCACTAGTAAGGGCTCTCTTAATCTTTGTGAAGGAATCCTTACAACCTACGTCCTACACGAATGCTTTATTCTTCTTAGTAAGGTGTGTGAGTGATGCCGAAATCTTAGCAAAGTCTCTAATAAACTTCCTATAGTAGCCCGCCAATCCTAGGAAGCTCGTAACTTCGGTGACGTTCTTAGGGGCCTTCCAATCACTACAATCACCTTAGTGGGGTCAACAGCCAAACCTTCCTTCGAGACCACTTGCCCTAAGAAACATACCTCCTCTGTCCAAAAGTGACACTTCAAAAACTTAGCTCTCAAATGATGACTACGAAGTATGCGAAGAACCTCTTCTAAATGAACAACATGCTCCTCTCTATTCTTGGAAAACACCAAGAGTCATCCACGAATACCACCACAAACTTATTTAGGACCTCTCTAAAGTCGCAGCTCATCAAATCAACAAAGTAGGCTGGGGAATTAGTTAGCCCAAAAGGCATAACCAACCACTCGAAGAATCCGTCTGGTGTCCTAAATTCAGTCTTATTTATGCTTTCATCGGCGACCCTAAGTTGATGGAATCCTGTGGCTAAATCAAGCTGGGAGAACACCGAAGAGCCAACTAACTGGTCAAAAGATCATCTATCCTAGGAAGTGAATAACGATTCTTCTTCGTGAGCTTATTCAACTCCCTATAGTCTACGCAAAGTCGAAGGGAGCCATCTGCCTTAGTAGTGAAGACGACTGGTGCTCCCTACTCCGATATGCTTCCTCTTATGAAACCTTTCTCCAAAAGCTCATGGATCTTGCTTTCTCAATTCCGTCCTCTCCCTAGGTGCCATGGGTAATGCTACTAGCTTAGCATTATCGGTTAAATAAATCCTAAAGTTAATCTCTCTCTTAGGGGGTAGTCCTCTAACCTCCTCAAAGACGTCTGGAAAATCTCCGACGAAAGGAACCGAATCTTACTTTGATGATGATGAATCGAGGGAATAAAAGAAGCTTAACATAACTGACCATTGCGGGTCGCAAGAAACCTCAAGAGTCCTACCGCTGCATGTCTCTAGTCTAACGACTCTCCTCTCACAGTCTAGTATAGTTCCATATGTGGATAGCCAATCTATTCCCAAAATCATCCCATACGTCGAAAATCCCAAAACATAGGCGTCGTAGTAAAATTCTACGCCTAGAAAAAAAAATTCAAACCCCTACAAACCATAGATAAGTGCACCGATCCTACGATGGGGTTTGAAACAACAATGGGGTCTACTACTAAAGAAATGTCTAAGTGCAAAAAATCCACAAGAGAACTAGAGATAAAAAAGTGTGATGCTCCAGAATCGAATAGAGTTTGAATGGGAAAATTAGAAATAGATATCAAATCTTCAACTGTAACTTTCCTACCTCTATCCGGAATGCTGCCTGAAGGTGCTACGTCTAATGCCTGAATCTACGCGACAGGTGCACACACTCACCGTCCCGTCCTCTGGGGACAATTCCTACTCAAGTGACCAAGCTGGCTGCAATTAAAGCACTTTCCCTTCATCTTTTCTTTCTTACAGTTTCTTGCGCAATGACCAATAATCCCACAACTATGGCACTTTGCTCCCTTCTTGATTTGCTTCTGAGGGCCTTCCTCTTCCTCTTGTCTTTATCTTTCTTGTCCTTCCACCACTAATTCATAGAACCTGTAGGAACCTCCTTAAGTTCACCCTTCAGCTGCCAATATGTAGGTTGATCACTCTGTTGCTCCTCCAAACTTAACCGACTAAACCCTTGCTGCAAATTCTCTAACCTAGCTCACGTCTCCTCCGAATTCTCTGTGCTAGAAAAAGTTCTGCCTCCTATACTAGCGAAGTTCTTAGAAAATGTTTGCACAAAAAATGGGCAAACACCTCCAAGTCGTATGATTTAGTTGAACTTATGTTGTTTTTAGTGATCTAGGTGATTTATGCAAATATGTAAAAAGCAGGGACTAAACTGCAAAAGACACACAAATTTATAGTGGTTCGGCCAAAATGTGCCTACGTCCACTTTATATGTTATTTATCCTTTCTTCTTTAGATTACAAGTACAAACTTTGATACAAGTATATGAAAGTTGTTTGAAAGTTCTGTCCGTGCTTGAGCTCTCAAACTTGTCCCCCATTGTTGTACCCCTGCCCCTCTATTTATAAAGTGAGGCTGGGGGCAGGGGTCTTGGATGTATATAGTTGCTGGTGGGCCTGGGCTGATGCGATCTGGCCTGGCAGTGTTGATCCGGTACACCTTGGTCCGGTTGTGAGTGGATGGAGTTTGGTTCGGTGGGACTTGGTCCGATGGCGAGATATTCGGTAGTGGTTGGAGCGGTAGAGGCTGGTTCGGTGAGGCCTTGGTTTGGTGGAGGTTGATTCGGTGGAGGCTGGTACTGGTGTATTGGTTCGGTAATAGGTGGAGCGGCTTTGGTTCGGCAGGCAGGGGAAGGAGTCGGTTCGGTGAGATTCTGGTTTGGTGGTAGGAGCGTGTAGGTGGGATCTGGTCCGGTGGTGCAGTTCGGTGGGCCGGCCCGGTCAAAACTTACCCAACACTTGCCCCCCAAAGTAAGGCATGTGTATGCACATGTCGTGCTTTGTTTTAGCTTGGATATCCTCATCCGGCCCTGTGTGCCGAACCAATTGGTCCGGTCGTTAGTATTTGCCTATAAGTATGGACCTCGCATCTATGTTCACCCTTCACCGTCCGAGACAGCCGAATCAATTCAATACCGAACCAAACTTGATTGCTTGAAATAACCGGCCCAATCAATTACCGAACCAACTCATCTGCTGGACCAGGTGAGTCTTCCTCTGCTGAATGATTTTTTATGACTGAACCATCGAACGAACTCAAATGTTTTACCGAATGGGCTCGGGGACTTTGAGTACCGAATGAACTTACCGAATGATCTTGGGAGTATAAGGCCGAATGACCTTTTGCCTTGCTTTACCGAATGAATTTGGGAGCATGAGTGCCGAATGACCTTTTGTGTTTTGAATTACGAGTGAAGTTCTAGACTACATACTCTCATACTTTCTTATGTTGTAGATAAATGTCTCATAAAGTTGAAACCCGATCAGAAAAGAAGAAATCCTAGGACAGAGAAGATCCTTCCACAGTGCCCCCAGCTCAGTCAGGACCGAGACGTCATGGGCCCACCCCGAGGTCACTAGTAGATGGGTACGACCCTCAGAAGCTTCTGAACTCACCTCCTGACTGTTTCCCTAGCTCTCTCAAAGGCGAGCAGCTTGATGTTATTTCTCGCTCCTTTGGGATTGACAGAGCGCGCATGCTATTGCCGGGGGAGGGAGTGATGCCATATAATCCCCCCGAAGGATATTTCTCCTATAGTAGGTACCATTGTATGTGTGGGGCCATTTCCCCGATCAATGCTTGGATAATCAGCTTCATCACCTCCTTGAAGGTGGCTCCATTTCAGCTTCAGCCTAACTCCTACGCCATCCTGGTGATCCTGTTTGTCATTTTCCAGAGGAGATACGGGCGTCCTCCCTCCAACCGGGAGATCCGGTATTTGTATAATTTGAGAGGCTATAAGAAGGGGTCTCCATATATCAGCTTAGAATCAGCCGTATCTTTCAAGCCGGTCCTAGACTTATATTCGAAGTTCAGCATGTTCAAGAAAGAATGGTTTTTCGTCAAGGATGACTCTGTCTCTATTCGTCGCTTCAGCTCCGGCTGTAAGTTGAAGCTTATTTATAATTTCCGTTCTGACTGCAATGCTTCTTCTTATGTGTTTTTATTTCTTGCTAGCGACAGGTGGCTTTGCGGTCGTAGAGAATGATTGCCTGGTTCAGATGGCTGCGGAAATAGAGGCCATTTCAGGAAGGGATAGGTCAGCTTCTTACCTGGTCAGGAATGCTACTCTCCTGGAACACAACTTGATTCTACCACATCAGTCCGTGGTCAAGCAGAGAGACACGGCGGATGAGAGGGCTGCCAAAGCTCCAAGAGGGGCTACGGCGAAGAGCAGCAAAAGGAGACCCTTCTCAATACATCCAGTCGCCGGGGGGAAGAAACTCAGGAAGTCCGACGGACCCTCCCCCAGCATATGTCCAGATGTTCCGGAGGAGGAAAATGTGGAGGCGGAAAGAGGCGGGGATGAAGGCGGTGAGGCGGAGAGTGGAAGTGGTAAAGAAGGTGACGGTGATCGTCACGGCGATGATGGTGGCGAAGGACAGGGCGGTGATGGCACCGGGGCTTTGCCTCCTAGGCAGGCAGGCGTGATTCAAGAGTGGATAGATGACGCTCTCCGCCAAGCCTTCGAAGAGTTGGAGGAAGGATCGGCCTTGGCGGAGAAGCCCAAGAAAGCTGGTAAGGCCGGGACTGGCGCAGATTTATCTTCCGGGAGTGCTTCTACCGAGGCAACTTCTGCGATTCAAGGTGAATTTCTCTTTATTCTTTTTAATTCTTGAATGATGGCTCAATGCAGGCTGGTGACACTTGGTTTTCATTCCAGGAGCGGGCAAAACGACCAAGACCTTAGATCTTCGGCACAGGCTTGAACAATACAGACTTCTCAAAGCTTCTGCCAAACCGAAGCCTCCTACTAACCTCCCTGGAGATGTAGTCGGCTATCGTCCTCTTCTTGGAGTTATTGAAGAAGATATACTAAAGAGGAAGAGGAGTCGATCTTCGTTTGAATCTCCTCGTGGCCTTCTGGCCCCACTCCAGCCTATTCACGATATTACGGAGGAGGATACTAAGTTTATGCCTTCCCCACATCCGTCTGAGAATCCGACCGTCACCCCGATAGATCACCCTGGCTTGGTTCGTAATCCGTTTGCGGGTCATCCAGACCTGGACCCGGCCTCTCATGACATCTCCTTCGATGAGGCTACTGGTGAGCACCTTCTCCCTCGCAATCCTATGGTACGGGTGCTTGACGAAGCTAAGTCCCTGGACCTTGATTTGCTTACCACCCAGTTTGTAACTCTGGGGGATGAAGCTAAGGCGAACATCGACCGGGTTGCCGAGGAGACCAGGAAATTGATGGGGCATCATGCCCGACTAGTCAAGGCCGGGGAGGAAATTGGGAGTGCCAACATTCGGCTACGGTTAATGGTTTCCGACCAGGCTAAGCAACTTGCCGATCAAGCCATTCAAATTTCTCAGCACAAAGCCGCATCTAGGCAACTGAAGAAGACTATGGAAGAGGCCAGCAGGGCAGAGTTGCGAAAAAATGGAGGCCGCCTGCAAGGAGCAGATTGACATGGCCATTGCGACGGTGGATGAGGTTCGACAAGCGGACCTCGAGCGGGTACAAGAATTATCGGGGAGACTTGAGGTCGTGGAGCTTGCTCAGTCCAGGTTGAAGGAGGAGATGGAGGCGATGAAGATATCCCTTCAAGCTGACCGCTCATGATACCGATCAGAGAGGGATGCTACCGTTGCAAAGCTACGTGCTTCTGAGGCCCGAATGAGGGAGCTTGAGGAAAACGAGGGGATGATGGATGAGATGCTCCAAGATATGTATTTCCGCACATGGAAACAGGGTAACTTATCCTGGATGGATGATTACCCCCGAGTTATGGCCAGGATTTATCTCCGGGCTCTGGAGGAGGCTATGGCTGATGCGGATAAAGAGGGTGGCGCAGTCTTCAGAATGGATGTGGTCACTGCCCAGTTTACCAAGGAGGAGAAGGTGGCGGTGAAGGAGGGTATGCGGCTGCTTGCCGCTGAGGAGGCAGGTGTGCAAGTAGAGGATGATGATCAGGATGGTCAGGAAGCAGGCGCTGGTAAGTCTTCCCTTCTAGTCTTTCCGTTAACTTGGTTGCTTATCACTAATGAATTCTTTCTTTGACCGGACAGGTGGGCAACATGACAAGGGTAAAGCTCCGATGCAGCCGGCTCCTTGACTTGACCTGGATATCTTTTTGTTCACTTGACATTGTTGTATATGTTAGTCTCAAAATAGTAACGTAACTTTTAGGTTGTAATTATGTTACATGTAATAAACAACATTATTCTTGACGTGTAATTTTTTTAACTTAAGCCGATTCTGTCGTTTTTGAATATTTTTGCTATTTTGACACGTTGTGTGAGAAATATAGCTGTGCGTGTGCTTGTAATTCAATTTTGTTTGATGTCAAGTTCTTGCTTAAAACATAATTTCATGCCTTGCAATGCTAGTGTGATGTATGAATAAATTATAGCCATGTATTTGTACACAAAAGAAGAAAATACCGCCTTTCATGTTCTAATTGTAGATGGCAGTTTTGAATATCTTGTATGACCGAGTATGGAATGCAGTTGAATGCCCTGCCATCAAATTGTGAGTTCCTACTCCCATTGGCGAGTATCTCCTACTCTGTATCCTGTACTTTAGGGATTGTTATAGAGGACAGGAGAAATGTTCTTTAAATAGAATTGAAATATGAGAAAAAGTAAAACTTCCAATCACGAAAGGCCTTCAATGTGCTTAAGTTCGTGGCAAATGGGCTTTGTAGTCACTTTCCCTGGCCGTGGGTCTTGGAGACATTTGTCACCTATCTTACGCCTCCGCGGGGAGTTAATCTTTTTTACCACAGCCGTACTTAAGACACGTCGAACCCGAGATCACGCACAGTAACTACCCGGGCCATTATGGCCCGTAATCGTGGGTATTATTCGATTTACTATGGCCATCTAACGTGGGTGCCGATCGTCAACCGTGAACTACCTGTTATCCCGCCTTTTGGCAAGGCCGTGACACCAAGGACTTGACTAGATACCGGTGACAAGTCGTCTCGGAAGTCGGTTACGCACAAGGATCGCTACGGATATCGATGAAATTTGTTCAAGTCCGGATCATGCTACAATTGATAAGGCACGTCAAGCAAAGCCGTGTAAGCCAACGTTCCAAGTTTCGGAGCGATCCGAGTTCGTATGCCCAAGTTATCGCAGTTAGAAAGAAGAAGGACCTAGGGTCGGATCCATCCCCCTTAGCATTACATCGAATCCACAGAGTCGTTGTCTTGCTTCGACTCCATCAACACCGAGGCCCTTGTTCGAATCCATCAGGACCAAGCATTGGTTCAAAAACATCGAGATAGTATTGGTTCGAATCGATCGTAGTTGCTGTGCTTCGAGTCGATTCGAACGTACCCCGAGTTCGAATCCATTGGAACTCCCTACACCTCGAATCCATAAGGAGAAGGAGCTTCGAATCCAGGAGATGTACCTCTGCTTCGAATCCATTGGACAGAAGACGCTTCGTATCGATCAGTCGTGACCATCCACAATCGATACGAGGGAACGCAATTCAATCGATTCGAGGAAAGCACGTCTTCGAATCGATAGTCTCGAATCCACATGGTCTACGCAGCTAGAAACCCGGGTACGACTTGGTAGAACTCGGAGATAAAAGAGGGATGACCCGAAGCATGCGCGCCACACCATTGCCTTCGTGCGCAGGGAGATCGATTCGAACGAATCGATTCGAACTAAGGTCGATTCGAACTAGGCTGGTCAACCAGAAACGTGATTTTGAATCGATCATATCTCGTGTTCTACAAGTCCAAATGCCATGAAATTTTCACAGAAGCTTAAATACATGATGAAGAATGTTCACACCAAATTTCAGCTCGATTGGATGATTTCTTGATCGATTCGAACCAAGGGTCGAATCGATCCCAAAGTGGGCCCGGATCTCCAGATTTCGGCCATGTGGGCCCCCTGACGTACCAGAACTGGTCTCCCCTCATTTTAGGTGAAATATCAGCCTCCTACACCTATAAATAGAGCCCCTGGTCATTCAGAAAAGGGGTCGAAGAATTCTAAGTACTGAAGAGCGCCCAGATTCTGCCAGATCTACTCCAGAACACCGCCGCTGCTTTAGATTGACACTTAGCATTTGAATTCAGTTGTATTACATTATTAATTACTGTAATCTTCAAGTAATCGAGCAATAAAATCATCAAACTTCATAGTGGACGTAGGCAAAAACGCCGAACCACTCTAAATCGCTTGTCTTTGCAATTTACTTTCTGTTATTTGGAGTTTTTGTTAGATAATCCACAGTTTTAATTTTCATTCTTCACTTTTATCTCTTCAAAAACTTCCGAAGAATGTTGTGCCCATTTTTGGTACAAACACTTTGGTGCTTTCACTGAGAAAAAACCAGCTTTTTTCTCCTGCTCCTTGGATCTACCATCGATACCGGATTGCACAAATCCAAGAGGAAGATCCAGATCTTCGATTCACAGTCCTTCCATTCTACTCAGATTTGCATAAAATCTAGGAAAAGGATTCATCATTCAAAATAGTTAGCACGAGAACCACTTCTACAGCTGCTGGACAAGAAGGTAGGGATGGACAGAATCCTGCTCAACAGCAGCCATCCAACCAGGACAACACTGCCCACTCAGATCCGTCTAGGGCAGTCACTAGACAAGAATTCCAGGTGTTGCTCCAAGAGCTGACTCAGAGTCGGCAACAGTTGGCCGAACAGTTGCGTGCCAATATTGAATTGACAAACCAACTGAACCGCCAAGGCCGTAGGAGGTCCAGAAGGGATGATGTTTCCCGCTCATCCACTGAAAGTTCTGCCTCATCTGACTATCATCATAGATCTACCCGTCCCAGATTAGACGGAGATCATGCTCATACTGCTGGATATCAACCCGCCCTGACTGTCGGGCAATTGAGGGTAGGACCATCAACCAGCTTCCAGGCGGGGCCATCAGCACGAGGTGGTCGTACTCCGCAATATACTACGGACAATCATGTCACAGCTGCCACAGTAGAAACAAGGGTTGATACCCGACATCTCCCGGA
This sequence comes from Allium fistulosum, assembly GCA_030737815.1. Lineage (NCBI taxonomy): Eukaryota > Viridiplantae > Streptophyta > Magnoliopsida > Asparagales > Amaryllidaceae > Allium > Allium fistulosum. The sequence goes on from CM060908.1 coordinate 233,679,703, forward strand.
TTCGAGTAATCAACAACAGGGACGTACTTCTGAACCATACGTCCCGGAAGACGCTGAGCCAAGGAGGCGAAACTTGGACCGTCGACAGCGCCCGGTCCAAACTCGCACTGTGGAACCCGACCACACCTTAGCTCAGCATGCTCAAAATGTAGCCATGCCAGACATCTTGACTATGATACGTCAGATGATCTGTGAAAGCCAAGGTCTTACCAATGACGATTGGGGGATCTCTCGAAGCCATACTCCTTTCACGGACGAGATACTATACGCTGAACCCCCTCGGCGATTCAGAATGCCAACTCTCCCTATGTACGAAGGAAGTTCTGATCCCAATCAGCACATATTGAAATACGAATGGTCAATGAGCGCCGCGAGGGCCGACGATGCAGTAAAATGCCGGAGCTTCCCCATTTCACTGGGAGGAATTGCAACAATGTGGTTTACAAGACTACCTCCAAGATCTATCTCTTCATTTGACCAATTGGCTAAGAAATTTGTTGAACAATTCCGTATGCATGTCGCTAGACCCAAAGATGTTAACACCCTATCCAATGTTACCCAGGCTCGTGGGGAAACATTAAGGCGTTACTTGGAGAGATTCCATGCGGCATGTGTGGAAATTAGTAATCCCAACGACAACTCAATTTTAATGGCATTGACAAAGGGAATTGATCTCGATTCTGAATTTGGAAACTGGTTAGCCGGAAAACCACCCGCGTCGTTGGACCGTTTCTACTCCAAAGCCGCTCAATTCTTACGGCAAGAGGACGCGAAACAGTCTAGGAAGCAGGACGATGCGAAACCTGGGAATGAGGGAATACAAAGCAATGTAGCAGTTAAACAGTCCGGTGACAATTCCGAAAAAGTCCAGTTAAACGTACAGAACAAACAAACTCAGCCAAGAGGTGGCAATGGTCAAAATAAGAAGAGAGATCCGAATCCAGGCCCACGGCGTAGGGCTCCGATGTTCGAAAGTTATACACCGTTAAACACTTCGCTGGAAAATGTGTACCTGCAAACTTGCAACACAGAGCAGTATAAGAAACCCGCTCCAAAGCGGTCATCAGAAAGGCAGATTCAGACAGGAAAGTTTTGTAGGTTTCATGAGAGTTATGGCCACAATACTAATGACTGTCGCCATTTGCAAGATCTCATAGAAAAGTTGATCAGGGAGAGGAAGTTAGATCAATTCGTGCGGGCGCCGCAGTCTGGTGGTGCGGGCCCATCGAATCCAAACCGTGCGCAAGACCAAGAAAGACAAGAGGAACCCGCTCGTACAGGCGGGAGGCTAGTTATCAATACCATAAGTGGTGGTCCTCATCCAGCGGACAGGAGCTGGAGGGAAATGGAGTCGTATGCTAGCTCTATCAGGCATGCGAGCTTCGAATGCTGCAGTAATTGTGAGGATGGAACCCCGGCTAAGCAACAAAAAACGATGTCTGACGATATCATATTTAGAAGCAGAGATGCTGACAAAATCGAAGCTCCAACAATTGACCCACTGGTCATATCTGCCCAGGTTGGTCCTGCTTGGATGAAGAGGATCCTGGTTGACAGTGGGAGTTCTGTAAACATTCTATTCAAGCGAGCTTACGATTTAATGAAGATGGAAGCCAAAGACTTGAAACCCTGCCAATCCCGAGTTCATGGCTTCAATGGGAGTGCAACGATACCTACTGGAATAGTGGAACTACCAGTAGAACTGGGGATAGGAGAACGCAGGAGAGTCCGACTGCTGCAATTCGTCGTTCTTGACATTGCTTCACCGTACAACGCATTCCTGGGTCGACCAGCCCTTGCTGAATTCAGGGCAGCCATTGCCCCGTGGTGTTTGACTTTAAAATTCCCAACCGATCATGGTATAGGAATCGTTCAAGGAGATCAGGCAGCAGGAAGAGCATGTTATGTTGCTGAGTTGCGTGAAGCACAGAAGAAGGAGAAAGGAAAGGGCGTAGAGGAATCTCTCTGCGTCCATTTTACTGATAATTGACAACTAACGCCTGGGCCCCGGCCCGGGCACCACTACCAATTCCTTAGAGATCTTGACCCTAGAGATAGCGAAGATAAAGATGAAGTAGAAGAGAATCAAGCGTCTCCAGCCGAACTGACTGTGGACGTCCCAGTCAGTGAGGATGACGACTCGAAAGTGCTAAAAGTTGGATCTCAACTGGGAAAACAGATACAACAGGAATTGGTTGAATTTCTTCAAGCAAATCTTGATATCTTTGCCTGGACGCACTCAGACATGTGCGGAATCTCACCGAACATTGCAAGTCACTCTTTGAATATTGATCCGCGACATGTTCCGGTCAAGCAAAAGAGGCGTGGTATGGATCCAGAGAGATCTGCCGCCCTTAAAGAAGAAATTGACAAGTTGCAATCAAATGGTTTCATCCGAGATGCTCTATACCCAGAGTGGGTGTCAAATCCGGTAATGGTTCGGAAACCGAATGGGAAATGGAGAACTTGTGTCGACTACTCCGACTTAAACAAAGCTTGTCCTAAAGATAGTTTTCCACTTCCTCGAATTGACCAACTCGTAGACTCAACTGCAGGCCATGAATTGTTATCCTTTATGGACGCTTATTCCGGTTATAATCAAATACCCATGCATCTACCCGATCAAGAACATACCAGTTTCGTGACTGATCTAGGACTCTACTGTTACAGAGTCATGCCTTTCGGTTTAAAGAATGCCGGGGCAACTTACCAACGCTTGGTTAATCGAATGTTCGCTGATCAGATCGGGAAGACCATGGAAGTCTATGTGGATGACATGTTAGTTAAGTCCCGATTTTCCACAGATCACGTCAAGGATTTAAATTCAATGTTCCGCATCTTGCGTGAATATGGAATGAAGCTTAACCCGTTAAAGTGCCACTTTGGCGTCGCATCCGGAAAGTTTCTGGGGTTCATCGTCAACGCTCGTGGGATAGAGGCAAACCCCGAAAAGATCTGGGAAATAAGGAATTTGCAAACTCCAAGGACCATAAAGCAAGTCCAAAGTCTCAACGGGAAGGTGGCAGCGCTAAGCAGGTTCATCTCGAAATCCACTGATAAGTGCATCCCTTTCTTTGATCTAATCCGGAAAGGAAAACGAAACTTTGAGTGGACCATGGAATGCGAAGGCGCATTCCGATCGCTGGTTCAGCATCTCTCTACGCCACCGATCTTGTCGAAACCAATTGATCACGAGCAACTATACCTTTATCTGGCGGTATCAGAGCATGCGATCAGTGCTGCTCTGGTCCGGGAAGAGGATCGAGTGCAGAAACCGGTCTATTATGTTAGTAAACGATTGACCGGAGCTGAAAGAAATTACCCCAGGTTGGAGAAACTGGCTTACTGCTTGGTCATTGCCTCGAGAAAGCTTCGTCCTTATTTCCAAGCACATCCGCTTACTGTGTATACCGATCAGCCGTTACGACAGGTCCTCACGCGGCCTGAGACATCTGGAAGGTTACTCAAGTGGAATATTGAACTGAGCCAGTTTGACATTACTTATGCTCCGCGGAGAGCCATTCAAGGGCAAGTCCTAGCTGACTTCATAGCTGAATTTACTGTTCCAGACGACTTACCCGAAACCAGCGAGTCTCCCGAATATGTCTGGAAACTTTATACAAATGGTGCATCAAACGATCGATGTTCGGGCGCTGGGGTTGTACTAGAGACCCCCGAAGGTCGATCCATATGCTATGCTTTGAAGTTTGATTTTCACGCAACCAACAATGAAGCCGAATATGAAGCCCTGTTGACTGGGTTAAAACTTGCCAAAGATCTGAGAATTATCGCTATAGAAGTTTATTGTGATTCACAGTTGGTTGTGTGTCAGGTACGGGGAGAATATCAAGCAAGAGATCGAAGGTTAGCTGCTTATCTAGCCCGAGTTCAGGAAGCGCTGGATCAGTTTGATTATTATGCTATTTACTACATACCACGAGATCGCAATCAAAAGGCCGATTCATTGGCAAAGTTGGCCAGCACAGGTGAAGCACAGCAAATGGGACTCGTCCCGGTCGAAACTTTGTCCTTCCCAAGCATCGATCAAATCAAAACGAATGATGTGTTGGAAACCTTTCCCAGCAGAGAATCATGGATGACTCCGTATCGAAATTATATTGAGAATGGGATATTGCCTGAACACCGAAATGAGAAAAGGAAAATTCTACAAAAAGCTTCGCGGTTCGTCATTCAGGACGGGATCATGTATAGAAAAGGTTATTCTGTTCCACTCCTCCGGTGTATCGCTCACGACGAAGTCAAACGAGTGTTACATGATGTACACGAGGGAGAATGTGGCGATCACACCGGTGGACAAGCGCTTGCTAAGAAGATACTCCGATATGGATATTACTGGCCGACAGTGAATCGAGATGCAGCCAATTATGCCAGAAAGTGCGACAAGTGCCAAAAACACGCCCGAATTCCAAGAGCCCCGCCTACCGAGATAACTCAAATGGTCAGTCCCTGGCCGTTCGCTATGTGGGGTATCGATATCATTGGCGCTTTACCTCTGGCAAGAGGTGGTGCGAAGTATGCCATCGTCGCAGTTGACTACTTCACGAAATGGGCCGAGGCCGAAGCTCTCGCAACAATTACGTCGAAGAAAGTAATAAACTTTGTGGTCCGCAATATCATTTGCCGATTTGGACTCCCGCATACCATCATCACCGATAATGGGACCCAATTCGAAAGTTCGGAGTTCAAGAATTTCTGCCAACGATTTCATATTCATAAAAAGTTCTCTGCAGTCGCGCATCCACAAGCAAACGGTCAGGTCGAAGCTGTTAACAAAGTTATCAAATCCATCTTAAAGAAACGACTGGAAAAGGCTGGGGGCAAATGGGTCGATGAACTTCCTATGGCATTATGGGCTTATCGAACAACTCACAAGACCGCAACTGGACACACCCCATTTTCCTTATCCTATGGCTCGGAGGCCGTTATTCCGGTCGAGACAGAAGTATTTTCTCACCGCGTAACTTATTACGATCCAAGAACAAATGCTATATTGCTCGCTGAATCTTTGGATCTGTTGGACGAGAGACGAGAAGAAGCTGATTTAAGAGCGGCCGCCTACCGAAGTCGGGTCGCCCGGTTATATAACACCAAAGTTCGCCCCCGAACCTTTGAACTCGGTGATCTGGTCCTCAAGAGAATCTACCCGGTTCCTTCACACATGAAACCAAATTGGGAAGGGCCGTACGTGATTACACAAAGACTTGGGGATGGCACATTCAAACTATCAACCGTGGACGGTCTAGTTTTACCAAGAGCCTGGAACAGCGAGAGTCTCCGTCGCTACTACATATGACAGGCTTCATTTATTTCATTATGTTTTTCATTCAGCAATTTACTTTTGCATTTCGAAATTAGAATTTGTAATAAGGCAACTGATTTGCCATATTTTCTTATTTCAGCAATAAAATGCCATCTCTTCAAGCCAGAGCTGTGATTCATTAAATACAATGTACAACATCACGATGCACGAAGAGCTAAGTTCCATCACACAGTGGAATTTATTCAAGTAGGGGGTGGCTGTGAAGCAATCAACCACTCACTAAATGAAACCCGAGCTCGGGGGCAAGCCATCACATCAGACCACGAAATGGGTTGATACACGACAACCCTTCATTCAACTCCGTACTCCCAGAGTGCGAGGCGGAGTATAAACATTTTACTAAACTCTGTGCTCCCAGAGCGCGAGGCGGAGTATAAACTTTCATTCAACTCCGTACTCCCAGAGTGCGAGGCGGAGTATAAACATTTTTCCTAAACCCCAGAGTACTCCGAGAGCGCGAGCTGGGAACAAGCTTTTTACTTAACTCCGTACTCCCAGAGTGCGAGGCGGAGTATAAACATTTTTCCTAAAATCCCAGAGTACTCCGAGAGCGCGAGCTGGGTACAAACTTCTTACTTAACTCCGTACTCCCAGAGTGCGAGGCGGAGTATAAACATTCATCTAACTCCGTACTCCCAGAGTGCGAGGCGGAGTATAAACATTCATCTAACTCCGTACTCCCAGAGTGCGAGGCGGAGTATAAACATCCATTCAACTCCATACTCCCAGAGCGCGAGACGGGGTATAAACATACGTCAACTCCACACTTATTCCCAATACCGGGGGCAGAACCATAACACATAACAAGTTGAAGACAGAAAGGGAATAGATTTTCATTTCCACTATCGACAAAAAGAATCTGATTACAAAGTGTTTACGAAAAATTCTGCTAGTGGGAGCCGAATCCACATCTATACACGGCTATAGAAAAATCAACAAAATGCTACCCTACGCAACAAAGATTTAAAGAAAGAGTTCAATCTTTCTTCTTCCTTATCTTCTTCTTCGGGGTAGCCCCACCAGATCCACTGCCTGATTTTTTCCTCAATCGCTTACTCTTTTCAGGCTTGCCCTCCGGCAGCGATATAATGTCAACGTCTTCCTCAGAGCTGGAGGCGACGGAAGTTCTTCTAGGAGGACGAACTGGAGGCATAGGAGTAGTAGCAGGAGGAGGGACAGGAGCAGTTTCAATCACTACGGTACCGCCCGGTGAAATCACCATTAACGGGGCAGGCCCGGGGGGACTCGTACCAACATTTCCTGCTGCCATCTCGGCAGCAATCTCAGCCATAACGTCGTCCTCACGAGATACATGGGCCGCATCGGATGTGCCAATAGCTGGCATAGATGAACTAACGGCCGGAGCAGCCCCACTCGCAGCATCGGACGGGTTGGCAGAGGGATCGATGGGTTCATTGAGAAGCTCCTCAATCATTTGAGCGCTGAAAGAAAACATATTTGCATCCCCCTCCTCGCCAATCAAAGTAGAAGTCGTGATGGCTTCGGAAAAAACAACCCCTTGTGTTTGATGAGGAACTGATAGAGCAAGGGGCGCAGAAACAATAACTTCAGTCACTGAAATGCGACAAAACGAAGATTGTTAGCCAAGTGTGTTGCTTAAGGTTCTTCACAACTAAACTACAAGAAGCGTTCAAATACCTTCCTTGGTCTGAACTGAAACGTGGGCAGAATCCTCGGCAGAAGATAATAATGGTTGGTCAGGATTATAGGCAGGAACAGATTGGGGATCTACCGCACCAGTGGTTTCGGGCAATGTTGGAATTACAGCTCCAACACCTGTCCCGTGATGCACGATCCCCGAGCCTTCGCCTGTCTCTAGAGATTGGACGCCGAGCTTTTCTTTCGCCATGGAGATCACCACCTCGTGAAGGGTCTTCCTCTCATCCTCGGTAAGCAGACGCATCTCCAGTTCAAAGTCGTCAAGTGTTCCATCTGGATGCGCTGCTCTTTTCTCATTCACCAGCCGGGTCCAGGCATTGTACAAGATCATGGAGTCATCTCCCAGCCACGCTAAATTTCTGTGTTCCAGCACATTAGCGTTATACGTGACTAAGAGATCGTCAAACTCAGCATCTAGCCTAGACCTCTCCTCCAAGATCTTTTCCTGAATCTCTGCTTCCGCAGACTTAGCCTTGACCGCCGCCGCAGCAAGTTCGGTGCTGAGAGATACTGCTTGGTCGCAAGCCTCTTGAGCAGTGGCGTTCGCATCATCCTTCTCCTTCACCATTTCAGCGAATTTGGCCTTGAGCTCATTCAGCTCTTTAACGGCTAAGTCTCGCTCAGCTGCAATGGTGGTGTTGCGATGGCCCATCTCTTCCACCGTGGCGCAATGTTCTTGCTGCATCCTCGCTAGTTTGGCCACGACACCCTCATGTTTCTGAAGTGTTTCAAGCTCTGACTTTCGGGACGTTTCCACTTCGGATTGAAGAACTTGAATGATGCGTTTCTGCTTCGCAATGTCAACATCATGTTCAGCAATGACCTTCGCCCTGTCGAAAGCTACTCTAGAAGCCTTCACGGCTGCCTTATACCACTCCTTATACTGAGCGTAGAAGTCATGGATATAACTATGAGCAGTGGTCTCAACTTCCGGAGGGATTCTTTTAAAGTTAGGAGGGAAGATATAGCCATCCATGCAAATTTCCGGGTAATCAATTTTCATTTGGGCGAGTTTAGCAGCTCCCTCGCTTGTCAACTCAGCCGGAGCTTGTTCAATTATAGCGGCTGCTGTCGGTTCCATTCTTGGCCGCTGAGTATCAGGCCGAGAAGATTGAGAAGGCAACTGTTGCTGATGAGATGGCCCTGGGAGGTCTACTGGAGCCCTGGGAGGCGGAGGAGAGCGAGATCGGGGTCGGTACTGGTATCCCCGGTCTCTGTCAGAGTAATCATAGCCAGAACGGCTACGCGAGTAATCTCTGTCTCTATCATAACGTTCTTGACTTGAATAGCTTCGCCCATGATCCCTATCTGTTTCTCTCCTGCGGGAATCATAAAATGGAGAAGACTGGCGCACATTCCGAAGCCTATCCAGAGTAGAGCCACGTCCTGACATCTCGCCTGCGATAAGAAAGAATTACGGGTTAGGGTCCCACAAAGCAATGTTTACTATGCAAGAGTCATGAAGTGCCGTGGAAGTGTGTGTAAATGTGTAAACCCCCAAACCGACCGGAAGTGTTGACCGCACTTAAAGGAAAGGGCTCGTTCATGTTTAGGACATCTTGCAATTCCTCCAACCCAGGATTATGAGAAATCGATATATAATCTGGGATAGGAATGTCGTCAAGCCCTTTGAGAGAATCTCTCGAATGAGAAGGGGCGGCCTCAGAAATCGTAACTCCGGAAGCGGGAAGAAACACATCTACAGATTTTCCCCCCTTTGACTTAAGTTTTTTGTAAACGGCGGCCTTGCCTTTCCGTTTTTCTCCCGATTCCCCCAAGTTTCCCGAATGGTCAGCCATTGGCTCTGACTCCGTATGGGTTCTTTCTTCGTCACTCGCCTCGATTATTTTGATTCCGAGTGACTTCTTCGCTTTTCTCTTCTTGGGTTTCTTCTTATTTTCCTTTTTGGAGGCGGACTTTGAAAATCCCTCAACAACTATGCTTTGATTGATGTCGATCAAACCAAGAACTCTTAAGTTGTAATCGTTCAGCACCGAGTCAATATGCCTCAGCTCGCTTGGGACTTCTTGAAGACTCCGGACGGTACCCTTGAAACGCCCTCCATCGGGCCTAGAGATAATAGCTGTAAAAGGAATGAAATGTTAGTTTTAACGCCAAAGAGCTATTTGTCAAGAAAACAGGTTAAGGCGCTTACGTCTAGATAACCATCGCCTAGCAAAACCCAGAGGGCACCGAACGTAGAACCACTCGTTCTTGAAATAGCTTAGTCGAGTCCAAGCTCCAACTACAACTTGACAATTCCTGACTGCCTCCAAAAATGTAAAGGACGGGCTATCACCCCTACTCTTGAAGTTAAATATGTGTCTGATCTCGGAGGGCTTCGGCGGGCGAAAGAGACAGTCCATAAATATTACGAAGGCACTGTTCAGCAACGCGTGCCCGTTGGGATGAAGTTGTGAAGGAGCAATTCCTAAATATGACAGCATCCCTCTGATATATTGATTGAAAGGAGGAAGAGTTCCGGCCGCACAAGCATGACGGTAGAATGCTGTATATCCTTCAGGCGGGTTGTGCGGTCTATCAGTGGCGCTGGGCAATAATACGTCACCTAGAGATATGTTATGCTTTAAGCATATTCGTCCCAATAAGGATTCAGAGATGTTAGACTGAACCGAATCAACAGGGTCCTCAATAAATATCGCCTCCGGCAATTCATCTGGAGCCGGATCGATTACATCGGCAGGAATGTCAGGAATCTCAAGCACCGGAGGAGTCGAGCTCTGTACCTCTTGTTGTTGGGAGCTCGAAGATTCCATAATCAGCTAACTCATCAGAAAGCAACGTTAAGTTCATAAACAGCCCGTGCATGCCCCGGTGTAGTGTGTATGAACGTGTCGTGCAGTGCAAGTGCTGTGCATTACTTAACAGATTTAACAAAACTGAGAACAAGATGCAAGCTTCAGAAATTATGAAGCTAATTAGAGCGACCGTCATTGCTGACCGTATTAAAGCATGTTATTCAGAATCCATGGTTGATTAGTTCAAGTTAATTTTTTCAAAGTTACAGTTCCATCGACGAGCTTTGAGGGGCAGTCAAATATGCACAGCAAAAATTTAGTCCGAATATGCAAAGATGAAGCTCGTCGGAGTCGTGCCAATAATCATGTGAAGTTCTCGTATCCATGGAAGCTCGTTTGTAAAGATCAAGTTTCGAGTCCGTACAGCTTCGAATCGATCTTAAAGGTGGGCCTTCGAATCGGTACAGGTTCGAATCGATACGAACTCAAGTCAAGGCGATTCGAACCGATATAATCCGAATCGATGCAGTTCAGGCTGAGGTGGTTTATCCTTCGAATCGATCTCTGGAAAAATCGTGTGTCGAATGGACGAAGCTTCGTATCGATCATGGTAATATAATCTTTGAATCGATCGTAGGTAAGTATACCACAACTCCTCGTATCAGTCGCTTCGAATCGATACGATCGATTCACCACCAACGATCGATTCGATCAACATACCTCCACAGATCGATGCGAACGCCACAAAAAATTTGGTTATCTGAGATCGATTCGAAAACCACCATCCAAGATCGATGCGAGGAAGTCGTCTCTTTTTTCATCCCTGGACTCGATTCCATCCAGATCAATACGAACGTAAGCAAAGGGAATTACATCGAAGCCCGAAGCTTAAAAGTATTTAGTCGGATCGCCTACCTAAATACGAGATGAAACTAGAAAGGATTGTTGCGATTCAAAGAAGGGCAGATGGCTTCGATTCACGCGAGTGCTAGATCGATTCGAAGACGCAGAGAAACTGAAGCAATGGTGAAAAGTTAAAAATGAACAGGACCCCGGTATATATAGGGGAAGTAGGACGATTCGCCTCCCGGTACGCTTGACCGGCTTCTACAGGTAAGAAAATCGAAACTGATCGATTCGTTGCAGCGAGTTCGAATCCATTGTAAACCGCTACTTCGAATCACTCACGATACGAAGTCGTTCAACTGCTACGCATCCATCCCTTAGTTCGAATCCATCCGGTTTCGAATCCTTTACAACATCGAATCTATTTCAGCAGCATCGAAACGAAGCAACATCGATTCGAGCACTCGTGGCTTCGACTCCACCAACTCAGAGAAATTCAAATCCATGCAGTATCGATTCGGAGAACCGTCGATTCGAAGTACCCACTTCGAAACCTTCAACTCGAAGCGGATCCAAAAAACATAGCTTCGCATCCATCAAATACCACCGGTCAAATGGACGAACCATTCCAATGTGAAAAATTGCTTGTCTACTCTTTATACCGATTCAGGAGAGGATCGATACGAGAGGATGATCGTAGACAATCATAAAAGCAATGTTTTAACTCAAATCTCAAATCGGTTCAGGAGAGGACCGGTGCAGATTTCGATAGCAAACCGAACTGATAACAACTTGCGATCACGCAACGTTAATTAGGTCAAGATGATACACGTATGCACGTATTTTTGACTAATGTTTTGGTCTTTATCATCAACAGGAATCAAATGTTCATCTTGTCATGACTCACAAGCCCAATAGCCAGTCACGATTATACGACAGTCGATTACTGCAATACAGAATGCAGCTTTCGATAAAGCATGTTGTAGCAATCCAATGAGAGACTGCAGCTTTTCAAAGCACGTCATGTTTACACAAGACGTACTTTGGGGGGCAAATGTTATCCCGCCTTTTGGCAAGGCCGTGACACCAAGGACTTGACTAGATACCGGTGACAGGTCGTCTCGGAAGTCGGTTACGTGCAAGGATCGCTATGGATATCGATGAAATTTGTTCAAGTCCGGATCGTGCTACAATTGATAAGGCACGTCAAGCAAAGCCGTGTAAGCCAACGTTCCAAGTTTCGGAGCGATCCGAGTTCGTATGCCCAAGTTATCGCAGTTAGAAAGAAGAAGGACCTAGGGTCGGATCCATCCCCCTTAGCATTGCATCGAATCCACAGAGTCGTTGTCTTGCTTCGACTCCATCAACACCGAGGCCCTCGTTCGAATCCATCAGGACCAAGCATTGGTTCAAAAACATCGAGATAGTATTGGTTCGAATCGATCGTAGTTGCTGTGCTTCGAGTCGATTCGAACGTACCCCGAGTTCGAATCCATTGGAACTCCCTACACCTCGAATCCATAAGGAGAAGGAGCTTCGAATCCAGGAGATGTACCTCTGCTTCGAATCCATTGGACAGAAGACGCTTCGTATCGATCAGTCGTGACCATCCACAATCGATACGAGGGAACGCAATTCAATCGATTCGAGGAAAGCACGTCTTCGAATCGATAGTCTCGAATCCACATGGTCTACGCAGCTAGAAACCCGGGTACGACTTGGTAGAACTCGGAGATAAAAGAGGGATGACCCGAAGCATGCGCGCCACACCATTGCCTTCGTGCGCAGGGAGATCGATTCGAACGAATCGATTCGAACTAAGGTCGATTCGAACTAGGCTGGTCAACCAGAAACGTGATTTTGAATCGATCATATCTCGTGTTCTACAAGTCCAAATGCCATGAAATTTTCACAGAAGCTTAAATACATGATGAAGAATGTTCACACCAAATTTCAGCTCGATTGGATGATTTCTTGATCGATTCGAACCAAGGTTTTAAATCTCCCCGAGATCAACCGAGATGAAAATCCGAGATATTAGCCAAAATCCGAGATTTGGCAGCTTGGTTAGTTATAAGTCTTTTAAATATCGCCCGAGACAGCCGAGATATTTGCCCGAGATATTGGCCAAAATCCGAGATTTGAAACCTTGATTCGAACCAAGGGTCGAATCGATCCCAAAGTGGGCCCGGATCTCCAGATTTCGGCCATGTGGGCCCCCTGACGTACCAGAACTGGTCTCCCCTCATTTTAGGCGAAATATCAGCCTCCTACACCTATAAATAGAGCCCCTGGTCATTCAGAAAAGGGGTCGAAGAATTCTAAGTACTGAAGAGCGCCCAGATTCTGCCAGATCTACTCCAGAACACCGCCGCTGCTTTAGATTGACACTTAGCATTTGAATTCAGTTGTATTACATTATTAATTACTGTAATCTTCAAGTAATCGAGCAATAAAATCATCAAACTTCATAGTGGACGTAGGCAAAAACGCCGAACCACTCTAAATCGCTTGTCTTTGCAATTTACTTTCTGTTATTTGGAGTTTTTGTTAGATAATCCACAGTTTTAATTTTCATTCTTCACTTTTATCTCTTCAAAAACTTCCGAAGAATGTTGTGCCCATTTTTGGTACAAACACTACCCCTGGCTGGCCACACCTTATGTTGGGGCTTAAAGTAGGTTCACGGCTGCCGGCGAGCCGAACGCCGTAATGAGCTGCCTTGGCTATAGTCGGCCTTCTCGGTGGCTTATAATCGGCTCATTACAGTTGGCTTTAAGGGTCGTCGCGAGCAATGAGTTAACCCGCAGCTGAGGGATGCCAGAGCAAAAGTGTCTCATTGGCGAGGGCATAGATTCGCATAGTACCTGTTAGGTCTTGTCCAGGAGAAGTCGCGCTGTGATGTGTCTTGAATGGGAATGTCATTACACAGGGTTTTGTTCAACATAAAAGGATAAAGTTATCAAGCAGCCAAGATATAAAGGAACAAGTTAAAAAGAGACAAGTTTTTTAAAGTGGTTCGGCATGAAAATGCCTACGTCCACTGATTCTCTTTGTTAATTCATTTCTTATGGGCAGCACAAGTTAAGAAAAGTATCGACTAAGGTGTTGGATGTTCCATGCCCTCTGGAACACCTCTCCGTCCACTGTTGACAAAATATAAGCTCCATTGTGGAGATCTTTATGAATTACATATGGTCCGTCCCAGATTGGATCTAGCGCTCCGGGGCGCGGGAAGATTCGCTTGAGGACAAGATCTACTTTTTGTAAGCTGCGATGCTTGACTTTGGAGTTGTATTGTGTTGCCACTTTTTGCTTGTGAGCTGCTGCTTTGAGGGCTGCATCATTTCTTCTTTCCTCAATTATATCCAAAGACATGTGGAGGAGCTCTTCGTTCTCTTCTGGGTTATAGTGGATCCTACGGTGTGAAGGCACTATAGTTTCAACTGGGAGCATAGCCTCCGATCCGTATGCCAAAGAGAAAGGAGTATGCCCCGTTGATGTTCTGAAAGATGTGCGATAGGCCCATAGTGCCGTAGGGAGTTCATCCATCCAAGCGCCTTTTGACTTTTCGAGTTTCTTTTTTATTAGAGTTTTGAGAATTTTGTTGACGGCTTCGACTTGTCCGTTTGTCTTGGAATAAGCTACGGATGAGAAGCTTTTGTGAATTCTGTGCTCTTGGCACCAGTTGGCAAACTCCTCGCTATCAAACTGAAGTCCATTGTCCGATATGATTTTGAATGGGACTCCGTACCTGCATAGAACATTTTTGATCAAGAAGTTAATAACTTTGGCTGAAGATACTTTATTTAGGGGTTCTGCTTCCACCCATTTGGTGAAATAGTCGACTGCCACTATAGCATATTTGGCCCCGCCTCGGCCCATTGGCAGTTCACCAATCATGTCAATTCCCCATACTGCAAAGGGCCAAGGGCTGGTCATTTGCGTAATCTCAGTTGTTGGTAGCCACAGAATCTTAGCAAACTTCTAACATCTGTCACATTTTCTGATGAAATCTAAGGCGTCCTTGCTTAAGGTGGGCCAGAAATATCCATATCGGAGTATCTTTTTTGCCAAAGTCTGCCCTCTAGTGTGATCTCCGCAGCTTCCTTGATGAATGTTGGATAAGATTTCTTTGGCTTCCCTTCCAACGACACACCTTAATAAGGGGTTAGAGAAGCCGCGCCGATAGAGGGTGCCCTCTTGTATTGTGTAGCGGGAAGCTTTCCTCAAGATTTTCTTGACTTCGCTAAGCCCGTTGGGCAGTGTGCCACTTTGTAAGTAGTCTCGGATGGGAGTCATCCAAGTTGCTTCTTCAGTTGCAGCTATCAGATTCACTTGTTCAAAACTTGGGGTCAGTTGCTTTGAGATGGCTACTGCTCCGGAAATAGTGCCGTCTCTCATGCTAGCTTGCTTCGCCAATTCGTCGGCCTCTTGGTTCTCTTCCCGAGGGATGTGTTTGATTAAATAGTGATCCAATTGATTGAGAAGCAACTTGGTCTTCTTTAAATATGCTATGAGTCGTTCTTCTCGAGCCTGGAATTCTCCTAGTATTTGATTTACAATAAGTTGAGAATCGCTATGAAGACACAAAGAATTGGCTCCGATTTCTAAGGCAAGTTCTAATCCATCTATCACTGCTTCGTACTCTGCATCGTTGTTGGTGGAAGCGAATTCCAACCTTATAGCATAGTGTAGCTTATTTCTCCTGGGAGTGATTATTATCACACCTGCCCCCGAGCCTTGTTCGTTTGACGCACCATCCACAAAGAGATTCCACTTGATGTCTTCTGCTATTTCCGATTGCTCCTTACCTTCATTGGTAGTGAATTCGGCAATGAAATCGGCCATGGCTTGTCCCTTGATGGCGATACGAGGATGGTAGGTGATATCATATTGACTTAGTTCAATGCACCATTTAAGTAGTCGCTCAGAAGTGTCGGGACAATGGAGTACCTGCCTTAGTGGTTGATCGGTCAGAACTCTGATGGAATGGGACTGGAAATACTGACGCAGTTTCCGTGATGTGATTAGTAAACAGTACGCTAGTTTCTCAAGTTTAGGATATCTGGCTTCCTCCCCTGTAAACCTCTTGCTTACAAAATACACTGGCCGCTGCGTGCGTTTGTCTTCTCTCACCAATGCGGCGCTTAGAGCATGAGATGACACAGCAAGGTAAAGGTATAGCTCTTCTCCTTTGTTTGGAGTTGAGAGTATAGGTGGTCTCTGGAGGTGTTCGATTAAGTTGAGGAAAGCTGTTAAGCATTCGTCAGTCCATTCGAATTTTCCTCTCTCTTTCTTTAGAGCTTCGAAGAAGGGGTTGCATTTGTCAGTCACTTTAGAGATGAATCTGCTCAGGGCGGCCACCTTCCCATTTAGGCTTTGCATTTCCTTTCGGGTAGAAGGTATCCTGATATCTTTCAGAGCTCGGACTTGTTCAGGGTTTGCTTCAATTCCTCTAGAATGGACGATGAATCCTAGGAACTTTCCTGATGATACTCCGAAGGAGCACTTTAGAGGATTCAGCTTCATTCCATATTGGCGAAGTACTTGAAACATTTCATCCAGGTGGCTTACGTGATCGTCGGCTTCCCTTGACTTTACCAGCATGTCATCCACATAAACTTCCATAGTTTGTCCTATTAGCCCCGCAAACATCTTGTTGACGAGGCGCTGATAGGTGGCTCCTGCGTTTTTAAGTCCGAAAGGCATTACCTTGTAGCAGTACAATCCCCGGTCAGTGATGAAACTAGTGTGGTCTTGATCGGGAGCATGCATAGGAATTTGGTTATACCCTGAGTATGCGTCCATAAAAGATAAGAGTCCGTGCCCAGCTGTGCTGTCTACAAGCTGATCGATTCGGGGAAGTGGGAAGCAATCCTTCGGGCAGGCGTCATTTAAGTTGGAGAAGTCAATGCATGTTCGCCACTTCCCATTAGCCTTCTTTACCAGCACCGGGTTGGCGATCCACTCTGGGTAGATGGCTTCTCGTATGAAGTCATTGGCAAGTAGGTTTTTTACTTCTTCATCGAGGGCTGCTGATCGTTCTGCCCCCATACTTTTCTTTTTCTATTTTACTGGCGCCTTGGTAGGATCAATGTTTAGTACGTGGCATGCAATGTCAGGGGAGATTCCGGTCATGTCAGCGTGTGACCATGCAAATACATCCAAGTTGTGGCGGAGAAAGTCAATGAGTTGCTCCTTCAATTCTGCTTTTAGTTGGGACCCGACCTTCAATAGTCTACTCGATTCATTTCTGTCTACAGATACAAATTCCATAGCCTCTGCAGGCTCGGCGGTGGCCTCCTCCTCTTTGTCCCTGGGGTCTAATTCATTGAAAGGGTCGCTGGTATATCGAAGAGGAGGGGCTTTCTTTAGGTGCTATGCTTCCAAACTTTTTGTGCAGAGGGCAATCTCTACACTCTTCCCTTTATCCTTCCTGTGGTTATTGCGAAGTTCAGTTACATAGCAATCTCGAGCAATGTCCTGTTCTCCCTCTACCTCCCCTACCCCATTGTCCATTGGAAATTTCATCTTCAGGCACCATGGGGCCAGGACAATTTGGAAGTCAGACAAGGCTGGCCTTCCTAAGAAGGCGTTGTAGGCCGAGTGGTTTTCTATCAGCACAAATGTCTGTTTCCGCACAACCGAGCGGGGATGACTTCCAATTTCAACAAAGAGATCCAGTCGTCCGAGGGGCATCTTCGCATTTCCTGTGAAACCGTGTAGTGGTTTATTGTAGGGAAGAACATCCTTTAATGACAGCTTCATTTTGTCAAAGGCATGCTTGAATAGGATATTCACTGAGCTTCCAGTGTCCACTAGAATTCGGAAAACCTCAACTGGACCGAGCCGGACAGAGATAACCATGGGATCCGTGTGAGGGTACTGCCTTCCCTCCAGGTCACGCCTACTGAATGTGATGTCACCATTTTCTATCCGCTTCGGGTGGCGTTCTTCTATAATAGAATTGACGCATTCTTTATTGTTTCTAAGTGACTTTCCGTACCTTTCCATCTTTCCCCAGCTTCCGTCGGCGATGTGCGGCCCTCCCGAGATGGTATGGACCACTATCTTCTCTTAACTGGAGCCGCTGGTGTTGCGATTCCCTCTGCCCATTTCTGGGGAGGGTAGCCTTGGGTTCTCATTGGCAGGAACTGGAGTCCTGCTCTGGCCTTTTACATAGCGTTCTAGTCTTCTTCTTCTGATGTGTTCTTCAATCAAGTCCCAGAGATGATGGCATTTGTTGGTATCATGCCCATGGGATTCGTTGAAGCGGTAGAATTTTCCAAACTTAATTGCATTGTCCGATTCTTTCTTGTGCGGGGGGCGTTTGTATCTAACTTCTTCTTGAGTGGCCAGGAAGATGTTTTCGATCATTTCATTCAACGAGGTGTAAGCGT
This sequence comes from Allium fistulosum, assembly GCA_030737815.1. NCBI lineage: Eukaryota > Viridiplantae > Streptophyta > Magnoliopsida > Asparagales > Amaryllidaceae > Allium > Allium fistulosum. Next base: position 233,697,732 of record CM060908.1, read on the forward strand.
CAAATCTCGGTCCTGGCCGATATAAACGCTTTTCTCCCTTCTTGTCCCCAGCGTTGTCCCTAGAATCATTTCTTCGAACGTCCTTTGCTACAGCGGGCATGTTGCCGTGAGCTGCCTTATTTTGTTGCCCTGACTGCCCCTCAGTGGCAGCGTCTTCAAGCCTCATATATTTCCCGGCTTCATGGAAGAAATTGGGTAAAGTAGCTGGTTTTTCTTTTGTCAATCTTCTAGCAAATTTAGTATCCGGATGCACACCACTATAGAGGGCCATTAAGATAAGCTTCTCATCGGCATCTTGGACTACGGCCGCTGCGGCAGTGAATCGGGTAAGATATTGCTGCACTTTCTCTCCCGGTTTCTGTTTGATACCGGATAAGGAATAAGCGTCCTTGGGTTGCTCCATGTGAATGCGGAACTGGCTGATGAACTTTTCTTTCAACATCTCCCATGAGCTGATGGATCCTTGGGGTAGATGGCAGAACCATGAGGTAGCTAGATCTGATAAGAATAGTGGAAAGCATTTGCACAGCACTCCTTCTGTTGCTCCGCTCATGAGCATATGTTGTGTGTATCTCTGTAAGTGTACAACAGGGTCAGAGGTTCCCTTGTAAGGTTCCATTGTAGGCATTTTCCATTCTCGGGGGGTGATGGAAATTTCGATATTGCAGGCGAAAGGGCTGGTTACCCTAGCGCCTATCGCTCGATCTCTTTGATCCCGTTGGACGCACTCTCTGAACAAGCGTGCCATCCTTTCATCAGAATTTGGAGCAAATAGAAATGAGTTCGGTTCTGCTCAGTGGGATTGATTCCGTCCAGATGACCTGTAGGGATGGTATCATCTATCATTCCTAATATTTTCCAGTGGCTGTTTTTGGTCTTCTGGGAGCATGCTAGGGTCAGCTACAGTTGGCCCTTACCTTGATCTTCCCTTACTGGGTTCTGATCTAAGCACTTCCTCGTGTCCAACTTCGGGCTGGACTCTAGCTCGGCTCCGTTCATTGGTGTTTCCACGGTTAGGCAGCATGACAGGCTCAGCCATAGTTGACCTCCGCCCGATACTTCCCCTGTTGGGTTCGGTTCCAAGCGTTTCCTCAGGTCCAACTTCGGGTTGAGCTCGGTCTCGGCTCCTACCATGGCCGCTTCTGTCGTTGGCTTCTTCGAGGAAGGAAGATCTTTGTCGCCTCTGAGATCCTCCAGACTGGGACTCACCCCATGATTCAGTGTTGCGGTTGGACTCTTCAGCATCCCTTAAGCGTGACATGAGTTGGTTCACCAAGGCCTCCTGTTGGGATGTGAAGCGGTTAGTCACTTCAGCCACAACCCTGTCTAGATCTGCCCTAGTAATTGCTGCCGGCTATTCTGTGGCAGGGGTTGTCAGATTTGCCTGACCTTCATTTGGTACTGCTGCTGGAATAGGACGATCTACTTGATCTGTGACCACTGGATCTGGAATACTGCTGGTTGCGATGTTTTTTTCCTTTGTTAACATTTTTCTTCTGCTTGGGAGGCATGTCTTCCAAGCAATGAGCGATGTTGATAGGAAGAAAGTTAAGTGGGAGAAGCTGAAGTCCGGGGTTCAGCGTTTCTCAGTGAAAGCACCAAAAATGTTTGCACAAAAAATGGGAAAACACCTCCAAGTCGTATGATTTAGTTGAACTTATGTTGTTTTTAGTGATCTAGGTGATTTATGCAAATATGTAAAAAGCAGGGACTAAACTGCAAAAGACACACAGATTTATAGTGGTTCGGCCAAAATGTGCCTACGTCCACTTTATATGTTATTTATCCTTTCTTCTTCAGATTATAAGTACAAAGCTTTGATACAAGTATATGAAAGTTGTTTGAAAGTTCTGTCCGTGCTTGAGCTCTCAAACTTGTCCCTCATTGTTGTACCCCTGCCCCTCTATTTATAGAGTGAGGCTGGGGGCAGGGGTCTTGGATGTATATAGCCGCTGGTGGGCCTGGGCTGATGCGATCTGGCCTGGCAGTGTTGATCCGGTACGCCTTGGTCCGGTTGTGAGTGGATGGAGTTTGGTTCGGTGGGACTTGGTCCGATGGCGAGATATTCGGTAGTGGTTGGAGCGGTAGAGGCTGGTTCGGTGAGGCCTTGGTTCGGTGGATGTTGATTCGGTGGAGGCTGGTACTGGTGTATTGGTTCGGTAATAGGTGGAGCGGCTTTGGTTCGGCAGGCAGGGGAAGGAGTCGGTTCGGTGAGATTCTGGTTTGGTGGTAGGAGCGTGTAGGTAGGATCTGGTCCGGTGGTGCAGTTCGGTGGGCTGGCCCGGTCGAAACTTACCCAACAGAAAAGTTGGCTGATGTAGGTGGGTTAAAAGGATTTCCACCTACCGATGTTGTATTGGGCACTTGCCCTTGCACCTCTGATACCGTAGCTCTATGGAACCAGTCAGCCATACTATGCAAAGAGAAAGGAAACTTAGGCTTGAAAGAATCGAAAGAAGGTTGAACTGGACTTTGAGGCGAATTTAAAAAAAACTCTTTTATAGTTGAAAACTATCTCTAAGAGTTCCTTGAAAAATACTTTTAAAACAAGTTATTTTGAAAAATACTTTACTTTTAAAACAAATTTTTAGGAATCCTGTAACATTAGGCTCTGATACCAAATGTAACACCCCATACCCCTTAGTATACCCAAAAGAGCACACTAAATGACATGTTGAGTTGTAGGTATAACTAAAACTACCAGAGACTAAGATTCACAAGACAAAAATATATAAACAGCGGAAACAATTATAATAATAATTTATTTAGAACAAAACCTCAGAATTACTTTATAAATCAAATAAGTCGCCAAATACCAAATACATCAAATGTCAAAATAACCTTACGTGTCTTGCGAAATAAAATCCATAGTATCAATAATATCAGGGTACAATACATCCCTCACAAAATGCCAGCTCAACAAAAATAACTATAAACTGAAACTGAAGAAAAGGAATACATAATAGAATCTCCTCCGAAGAAATCTCCAAATGCCTACAGTCTACCGTCCTTGCCTCTGATATCCTATAGGGGAAAAGGGGAAAATGGAGGAGTGGGTCAGACTAAAAGTCTGGTGAATGATAGAAATTACTAGAATCTTTAAGCAAAGTAAAAGTAATAGACTTTACAACAGTTCTAGTATATAAAAGAAAACAAAGGAAAGAGAGAAGGAATAAGCTGGAAATAAATACGAATTAACTAGATCAACGTAATTGATTAACTTTGATTGTTTGCACTTGTCTTTGATAGCTGCTTTGATTAGGCTGAATTCCTAATCCTATAATTAGGCTGAAATCATAATTCTACCCTTTGATCGGCCTGCTACTCCATAGACATACTGCGGACCAAGGTTTCAAATCTCGGATTTTGGCCAATATCTCGGGCAAATATCTCGGCTGTCTCGGGCGATATTTAAAAGACTTATAACTAACCAAGCTGCCAAATCTCGGATTTTGGCTAATATCTCGGATTTTCATCTCGGTTGATCTCGGGGAGATTTAAAACCTTGTTGCGGACTAGACGCTATATAGCTCCCTATACAGAAGGCAATGGTGTCTACGAAAGACACACATACTAAGCGCTTGGAACTCATAATGATTACTGAGCACCCGAATGGAAGTCGCATGCGTAACCGCCACTATGCTCATGTTACATGTTGTTGCACCTATTGGGTCTTCTTATTACCTCAAGCTCCAGCATAAGTGTGCCCCTCGTCTCACTTCATGATTATGAGAGACACCTCGACTCACTTCAGGGTTATGTGAGACACCTCGTCTCACTTTAGGGTTCTGTGAGACGCTTCGTTTCACTTCAGGGTTATGTGAAACCCCATGTCCATAGAAATAATAGGGGAATGCTATTGGTACTAGCCCGTCATCCAAACAATATCTAGTTGTGCCCCTTGCCCAAATCCCATGATTTGGACTTCCACTTATTGACCATTTACTACCGTTATTAACATAAGCGTGCCCCTCGTCTCACTTTAGGATTATGTGAGACACCTCATCTCACTTCAGGGTTATGTGAGACACCTCGTTTCACTTCAGGGTTATGTGAAACACCGTGTCTATAGAAATAAGGGAATGTTATTTGGTACAAGTCCTAATTTAATTCTTTTCTTATTAACTTAGATAAATTATTTAAATAAGCCTTTACTTTTTTCTTACTATTTGTGCTTATTAATTATCCTAAGTCTTAAAATAAGCCTCACTCTGTTCTATTTCTTATTATAGCCTACGTTATAATTATGCTTATTACTTAACCTAAGGTTTAAGTGTAAAAAAATAAGATTCTTTCATCTTATACTCTTTTAGTTATAATTCTAAGTTATACCTAGGCCAATTATCTTTAATTAGTCCAATTCTAACATTAATATCATAATTAGGCTAAATTTCAGTCTTAATTCCATTTTTATTACAATCTTTACGATTTACATCTTATCTTTCGTTATTTCAACATTTTTATAATTTTAATCCATATTCGCGTTTAATCTATTTTATCCATATGCGAAGAAGAAGGAGAAATTAAAGGAAATTGAAAATAGAAGAAAATCCAAAGCGTAGGAAAAAGATGTAAATAACGCATAAATAACTGTAAATGAATTAAAATACTATAAATAAACTGTAAATAAATGGAAAAGCTATAATTAACAGAAATAAACTAAAATTAACTAAAAAGAATAGCTAAAAGAAATAGACTGAAAATAATTCTAAAAACTGTAAATAAACTACTAAAAAGGTTATTCCAAAAATCATAGTAAAACTACAACTATTGGAAACCCTATTATTTTAAACTACTTAAAGAAATTTAAAATAATTACAATCACTCACATGTGGTCCTAAGCTCTTCCCTTTTGGTCTTCCCGGATCCACTTGAGGGTATTAAAATATTTTTATTAAAAAGATTCTCTCCTTGGAAAATTATTCCTTTTACGGTCCTTCTCGAAAAGTTGAACCCAAGCGGAGAAAATCTAGAATGAGAAAAAGTGTTAGGCCTAGGGTCTTATTTATAGGGGTAGAAGTGAATCTCAGACCATTGGATTTGGAGATGAATAGGATGCAACCACGTCATAGGCTGAATAGGAGCCATCGGATGGAAGCACGAAGGGACCAGATTGAGTAACACAATGAAAATGAAGTATTAAAATCACATAGCACGAAAAAGAAGCTTCTTCGCTTCTTCCCATAGGCGGGTCGACCTGGGGGTTGACCACCCTTCTAGCTAGGTCGACCTAGGCTAGGGGTGGGTCGACCTCCTGGTCGACCTCCCTATGTATTATAATTTTTTTTTCCGTTGATTCTTGTTTCACGCGTAACTTCTTCGTATTGACTCGGATTCTGACGTTCTATATATGGAAATGGACTAGAAAATTACCATGGAAACAATGGTGCAACTCCCGTGGTTCAATTCTGATAATTTCACAAAGTTATTTTATCATTTCATTAATTAACGAATTAATCATTATGGGTTAAATTTTGGGTTGTTACAGATATAGATATGCAAAAAAATTAAAAACACATACACATACATATATATATGTCTGTATATGTATATATGTATATATAGATTTGATAGCAAACGAATATAAAAATTCATGATATTACAAATTCTAATCTACATATATACAATGTTATAAATAAGCATATAAATGAATACATATAAGATTGGATGTTACCTATTTATAGTCTTAATAAAGCATCTTGAATGCTGAATCAGATCCAATCCCTTCTACAAAAGCTACTAACCAAAGAGATCACCATACCTTGAATTTGATTTTCTTTGATTTTGTTTTGAAAATGAAGAGTGGAGAAGGTTGGTATTTTCAGTCAAGGGAGGGACTATGGAGGCTAGAGAGAGTAACTCTTAAAATGATGAAGGTGCTGGGTTTATATAAGAAAAGAGAAGAAAAAAAAGAGAGGAGGAGATATAGATTTCAGTTTTACCATTTCCTTTTAAACTATTTCAATCCCATATTTATAAAAATATCTCACCCCATCCTAATAATCACGGCCAACCACATTTATAAGCCAATGGGCCTACACACATTTTGAAACCCGATCGGTAATTATAGATTTTAAATCTAGTTTAAATGTACTTCAATATCATATATCGGTACATATATACATAAATATTATATATGTAGTTCATTCAGCACTAATTCAAATAAATCAAACAAAATTCTATATTTATTATTTCATGAATGTTATCTAGATTGTACTTTTATTATGGCTAGTCCGTAACATCACAATCATGTTATGACCTCGATTAGGCATATGTTGAACCACTTGAAGTGAAACACTACCCAAGGGTTGATTCATCTCCTTCGTTATAAAAAGTTAGTATCACCGTAATTGGCAGTCAACTTAAAGTTAAAATATATGGCTAGAGTAAATTAGTTAATCAGTAAATCTTATTGGACTGAACAAAGGGATTTAAAGTGGCACTACGCAATTACCAACATATATTAATGGAGTTATTTACCATTAACCAAACAATATAGTGATGACGAAAAGAAACATGCACAAAATATCATTACTTAGCGAGTAGCTTAATAAAGATTAGAAATTGAATTTTGTATAAACAATCTGTAAGCAACTGAACTTGTTCTTTGGACCTGTTATCCAGCATTTTGAGTGGCTATATCTAAACTGACTGGACAAGTTAGACTCGACTGTCATCAAGGCCAGTAGCCCAGAGCGATGATTGTGGGGTCCAAAATCAAGCATAAATGATAATATGAAGTAGTAGCGAAGCAGAAGCATGAAAGCTCACTACTCCCCGAAGAATGATCAGGTATGATCCATATTCAACACTATGGATCGTATCGTATCGATTCCACAAATCAATTTTGCAGCAATGATCGGTTAATAACTCAAAATCTACACATGCTATCAACATGAAACTTGTAGTACAAGCTTAATACAACATTGGAACACCCCCTGGGGATCTCATTTCAATTGGAGTAAGTTAGAGGTATCAGCATAACTCCCTTTGGAGGGATCGGTAGAAATCAAAATTCAAGTAACAGTACTTCACGGAAAATGTAATATCTCACAAACAGTACGTCGGAATTGCACGAAATTTGGAGAGCAAGTAGCTAACATCATGTGGCATCCCTCACAGGGATCGCAGTCTATTTGGACACACCAATAGGGGTCGGTACCGATCCCTATTGTGGGAGCCGATGGGCCTGGAAATTTTGGGTGGTCTTGCCTTGGTCCCTTGAACCTTCTACCGAAATTTCAGTCCGATCTGTGCACTTCTTTCCCTATAAATATAGCAGGAATGGCGCTAGCAAAGGGATCCTGCTTTCTCTACCTAGGCTCTACCATTTTTATTCTTCACTTTTGTACTAATGGATCCCAGCTGATCCAAACATTCTTGTAATCATAATCAAGTGGAAGATCAATAAAAAATACGAAGTGGACGTAGGCCAAGGTTGCCGAACCACTATAAAAATCTGTGTGTTCATTTATGATTTTTGCTTTGTTTTAATTTCATTCTTCATTTAATCTCTACTAGATTCTATTGGGTGTCGATGCCTATTTTTGGCATCAACAGGACCAAACTTCAAGAAAGTCAAATATAGGCTTTAATATTTAAATTGTTTTAGGTAAGGACTAATTTCACACAAGGGAGTAAACACAATAGTATTTGTTAGTAATTTTCCAAGTTCAACTAAATCAAATTAATTTATAAATGTTATAAATTAATCAAAAAAATTAATATTAAATTTTTATTGAATTTTTCGGTTTTTACTTATTTATTGATTCCTTAGAATTAATTAAAATACTATATAAAATTTATGAATTAATTTAATTATTTAAATGTGCCTATATGAATAAATAAATTATTAATATGGGATACTAATTAGGTCCATGATTTAAACTAAATCTACCCAAGGGGGTTGTCATATATGAAGGGATTAGGGGGGTTTGACAATCTCTTTTTGCAAAAAATAGATCTGAATAAAGATAGGAAAAATATAAGAAGATATTTCTAGTATCTTGAGGCTATAAATACCATTGCTCTCTCCAATTTTATTTATGCCATTCAAAATCAAAATTCCTTAGACTCTATTACCTATAAATTGAAGTCTATAATTGGAATTTGCAAACCAAGCTTGGAGGAAGAAGGAGTCATACTCCTAAAGGTAAAGCTAACAATACAACATGTCAATAACCATTAAGATCTAAAAGTAACATTTAAATTAAATTTGAATTCATTGTCATTTCCATAAATTACTTTTGGTCATTCAAAAATTATTTGAATTCAATTTACAATTAATTTAATTATATACATCCGTTTATATATAGACACACTCACACACATGTACGTAGGTATGTATGTATATGAAAAAAGGATTATTTTAGCTAAGACATTCTTTTGTCATATTATATTAATTTTGGTTAATGTATATATACATATACATAATTTTAATATATATATACACATATATATATTTAAATATGTATTTTTATCCATGGGTTAAAAATCATTTCTTCTTCTTAGCTTTAAACAAAAAAATTTCAAGCATACACACACACACATACAAATATACATGCGTACATACGTACACACACATACATACATACATACATACATATATCTATGTATATATAATCAATGATAATGATAATTTCAAATTTAAATTTAATGATTCCAAAATATGTATGTGTGTATGTATATTTAAAGTGCATAATAGATATATATATATATATATTATGTTTTAATTATGATTTTCAAATTAAAAAAAATCATTTCAAAACAAAACTATATATATTTAAGTAATAAATGTATATTATCAAAATTTAGCTAATGTTTATATATTTTAAATGTGTGTGTATATATATATATATAATAAAAAAATTAGTTTTCTATTAGTTCGTGGGCCTTAATATAAAAATTGTTTTAGTAAAGAGGCCAAAAGTAAATTTATGTATTTGTATGATATATTAAATAATATACAAATATAAACATTAAAAAAATAATATATATATATATATATAATTTAATATTAAATATGCATGAATTGTGCGTGTGTAATGTGATCATGAATCCAAACGATCATGCACCTCATGTGGTCCATTTAATTTATCGTTCGAAGTAGAATATACTCTATTTATATTTCATATGTCATTATTCAATTTGAATATAAGAAACTTCCAAACGAAAAATAAAATATGAAATGTTAAACTTAAAATAAGATTCATTAAATTTGAAGCTAAAATTATATTATATAAACAAAATCAAAGTTGAAATTAATTTGGAATTAATATCAAAACATCAAACTAGCTTTTACTAAAGCTACATTAAATATGATTTAATGTGACCATATTATTCATGATAATAGAAAATTAAGTTCTAAGTACAAAATTAATAAAAGGATTTCTTTTGAAGTTTTCTAGGCTACCAATGCACCTGATTCAATAATTGTATTAGATCCTGCATTGTGTTAGCATGAATAACTAACCAAAAGACAGTCACTTGAAAATTCCAATTAGATTAATTTTAGAGAAAAGAATGTTTAGGTAAGGAGAATGTTACTCTAATTAAGGAACGTTCTTAAGAACGTAAAACCTCCCTATTATTGGCCCTTACCTGGTCCATCGAAGTGGTCCGTTTCAAGGGTATTCCCTTAGTGGAAGGTCCAAATTTTTACTGTTCCTTAAGTTGATTCACTTATGCATATTCGATTATTAAAATTTTAAATTTAAAACTATTTGATAAATTTATATAAATATAAATTTATATTTAAATTAACAAAAACATTTAATTAATAAAGATACATATATGAAATGTATAACTTTATATGCTATAAATGTTATAATAAATTAAAAGTGTGTGTGTATATATGTAATACATATGTATAAAAGGTGGGAGGTTAAATGGTTTAAAACCTATATAGACTTAAAAAAGTAAAAGATGTAAACGTTAGATCAAGTGCATTCGTAATGGGTTAAAAGGGGTATTTAAAAAAATCCTCTTTTTAATTCACGAAGTGTCTTATTTTGTGTTAATATGAACGATAATTTTATACAAAATCAAGTTTTCTAGTGATTAGTAAATAGGTTTGGGATATTATCCTAATTTAATTAATTTGTATATTAAATTTTATGTTTGTTTATTATGATTTAATTATATTATTTTATTTTGATTTAATTTAATATTTTAATTTCAATAACATGTTCGGATTTGTAACGAATCGAATTTTGATCACTTTAATTAAAAATATTTAAATGATTTTAAATATTCATATATAGATTATTTTTCATAAATAATCAAGTTTTAAATGATAATTAATAATAATGAACTTCTTCAGAAAAATGTTCCGGAAAATATTTCCTTTGGAAAAATACCGATAAAATGGCCGAAAAGCGTCGATAAACAGCTCTATATCGTAAAATGTCGCGCACGGAGCTGAATATATACACTTATTTTTATAGTTGAACAAGAATATGAAATAAAATTAATTATTTTATTTTTGGGAAAACAAAATGTGTTTATGACATCATCAATGATGCCCTTATATTTAAATATAGATTTATGAATTTAAAAGATTTAATGATTTAATAATAATTATTATTCAAATAATTGTTTTTAAATGATAATCATTCATTTTAAATAGTTATAAAGTGATAATTAATCATTTGTAATAGTTTTATGAAGATGTATACTTGATTTGAAAATATAAGAAAATTTGTATCGCTTTATCGATATAATAGCGATTTTTGTAAATATTTGTCAATATTAATTTATCTGGTTTTATAAATAAAATAAAATAATTTTAGTTAATTAATAATGATGAGAAATTTATTTTCAAATTTTGTTTACATTTATATGTAATTTAATATATGAGTGAAAATGTGGCCGAAAATCGATTTCCCAATTTTCAACGGTTTAACAAACAAAATTTGTTCGAAGTTGTTGCAAAATGTTTATATGTCTTGTGCATATATATAACATACAAATGCATGTACTAACACATACATATACATATGTATACATACATAATACATGTATACATATATATGTATACATTACGCTTAAAATATCTAAGATATTTTAAGTTTTCTTCTCACTAAGCTTTCACAAAGTCAACTAAGGACATGCACATGGACACACACACATGGGGGTGATGATGGAAGGATATAGGCAGCCATGTGAAGTGATGGATGGTGAAGGAAGCACATGGGTGATGGAGTAAGAGCGAAGTGAGGTGGGATATTTTCCAAATATTGGCTATAAATAACCACACTTTTTCCCTCTTCTTCATTCCACCATAACTCCCTCAAAGCAGAATGAAAATAGAAATTCTTTTTTTGAAATCATGTGAAATTTCAGTTGCTACACCTTTCTAGTTTACCACTTCTCCCCATTCTAAGCTTACCTATGCTCAAACCCACCTCTTTCCATTGCATTTTCGGTCCCAGAATTTTAGGTCCGAGAATACCCTCTCCTAATTTGATCATATCTTCCTCATAACCAATCGAAATCAAGTGTTTCTGATTTTCAAATTGTAAAGAAAAGAATTTTAAGGAATATTTCTTTTGACCAATTTTCAAAATTCAATGACCAACATGTCCAAAAATCAGTTAGAAGTTGACCCATTCTCGGGTTTGATTTTTATGAAATTTGAGAACACCTCTTCTTCTCTAGGCCATAAATTTCTCAAAATAGATCCAAATCAAGAAATTCTTCTTCTATAATCATAGAAAAAAGAATTTCCAATAACTTTTACGCCGACTACTTTTCCAAATTTAGAGAGTAAGAGGGTCAAAAAACCGAGAGATGATGACCTATTTTTCGGGTCTAGTTTTGAGAATTCAAGGTCGAAGCTCCACCACTTCTCTTCCATACTTTTGGCCACCCTTCAAGTCCCGGCCATGATTTCCCAAGGGTCTAAGGACCAATTCCAAAAGCTTTCATGCGATTGTGGAGCTATAGTCCGTTTAGCGAAGTTAGGAAGCAATAATGGTGAGAAAAGTCTTAAACTATAGTTATATATATTATTGGATGATATATATGTTTGGATATGATTGTTAATGATGGTTATTTATCATTTTTCAATATGATAATATGGATGTTTAATATGGTTGTTGAATATATGTAAGTCATGTTAATACACGTCGATAAGTACAAAGAAAATCACTTTCCTTTATTGAATGAAATGGTGTATATGGAATGTTTAAATGACTTAAAATGATATAATATGGTTTAGAAATATTTATAAACATATAAAAGTGTTTTGGAAAAATTTAAATGAATATTGAAAACTGAGTCAAAAATAGGCGCGTCGCATAACGGTAGTTTGCGATTTCACGCCTTAAAAGTCAAACTAATATATATAGTGGAATATAGCTTGGAATTCTTCGAGATAAGAATTTTTTGAACTATTATATCCATAGCTTTCAAACAAAGAAAAAATTGAGATTTCAAGAAGTAGATTTTGAAATATGAATAAAACAAGTTTTCAAAATAATCGCGGTTTTGAAGTTCGTAATCCATAAAACGATTTCTTTAAAGATGATATTTTAAAATTGTTTAAAATAAGAAATAAATTCTAAAAATCTTTTAAAATGTCATAAAAGTGATTTGGTTATGAAAATTAATTTTCAAATGATAGAAAAGTCGTTTTGATCAATACTGCTTAAAAAGCACCATTCCAAGCATTTTTCGCAACACTTTTGTATAACTTTTGAAATATAGTTCTAAATGCAACAATTCTTTTCCCAATCTTTTTTAAGTGTTTTTGAATGAATAATAAAGTATTTTAAAGGTGATTTGAAGGATTTATAAATTATTTCAAAGTGGTTAATAAAAGATTAAAAGTTAATTAAGTATGTTAAAGGATTTAGAGTCGATCAAATAACTTGACCACCTTATGGGTGACAGAAAGATAGTGTCTAGGCTTGAGTTTGGAAAACCAGTTTCCTGCTCTCTCAGGCAATCCGGACTGGCACGACGGAGGGGATAGTAAATTTGATTTACTCGGATCAAAATTTTCCAAAGTATAAAAGATATAATTTTCCAAATTTAAACAATTTAGATTGCGTAGGAATTATCTTCTTATACTTGGTATTAAATTCCAAGGAGGGAACCCGTACTATCCATGTGAATCTAAAAGATGATTTCACCGTTATTCGACGGATAGTTAAGGTTGAATAAAGAAATTAATGTTGAGTAGAATTAGTATAATTTCTATCGACCTTTTTTAACTCAATAATGTTTTCCAATATGACTTATGAAAATGATTTGGAATTAATTTAATTCATATACTTAAAATTTATTAGTTTGGGTTTATAGTAAACGATGTTTAAATAACATTATTTTTGACCCGATTTGAAAGTTATGATTTGAAAATCTTTGTTAAGATTTAAATTAAATAATTTGGAAATACTTTCCTATAACGAAATAATTTAGAATTATTTCAAGAAAAAAAGGTTCTAAGTAATCAAAGGATTTGATAAGAGAGGTTTAATGATTTCGTATATACCAGAAAGGAATGTTTTAAAGATATATATCTCCAGAAGATATTTTGATAAAAGGAAATTAATCGATCAAAGAATAATTCCCTATTTACTTAACATTTCTTTTATCGATGATTGGTTCGAAGGAACCGGGGTCGGATTTGAGTAATTCTTATCCGAAAACCACTTTGAACCAATTTACGTATTCGAAGTGAAGACATGGATATGATTTGAAAGATGGAATGTAGGGCTTCTTGTCATTGACCCTCGTGGGAAATTTCCCATATCATATTATGTGGCAGTAGTTCTTCATTTGAGATATTCTATGCAAGGACTTCTCGCTACTAATCCTAGGGTAATCCCCGACATGATGTGGTAGGAGAATGCCTTCGTTTTGTCCTGTTCCTAGACAACTTATATGGAAGAATGTCCGACGTTGCATTTCTAATTACATTGATTGATCTCTATGAACGTATCATCTGTTTGGTGGCAGAGAAGGCAACTTCTCTTAGCTTAACACCTTTTCCTAAGACGTACGAGCTCAAGAGTTATACTTTTGCAGAAATCAGTTGTGTGATTATGAATTGGCAATGTGGCATTCAAAGTGGAATGTGCTATGTGAAAGGTAATCGTTACCTCGGGCCTCATCAACCGGTAATGGCTTAAAGAGGGCATGCCGTAAGGCTAAGTGGGTCGCGCCTATTAGGGTATGGTCATCACCTTTCTAGATAACCCTCTATATTTCGGGTATGTTGTGTATGCTAAGAGAGCACTTGGATAGGTCAGTAATGACCGGAGTGATGTCATATTCAGTTCTATCCACAACCGAGCGGGTCTGTGGATAAGCCGGTCTTTCCAGGTTCAGAGGTTTCGAAGACATCGATCCTCGATACATCCCTCTAGAGATGTACTATACGGAAGGTAGTCCCTTACCTACCATTGTATGGAAATCAATTCTCCAATAAGTGCCTTCGGACTTGGTTGTAAACCTATTACGCCGTGAAATCCAATATAACAATTTCAGCTATTTTAGTATGTTTATTTGAAAAACGATTTTTCAAAAGAATGTCATTAAAAATAATATAAAATGATTTTGCATAGCAAATGTTTTGGTTATAATAAGGTAAAAACCTGTTCCGTGTTTATGTGTTGCGTGATCTTATAAGATAACCTTTGTTTCCAAAATGCGTATTTTGAGTTTCTCAGACCAGTCTCATGACTGACCAGAAGTTTACTTTCCTTTCCCTTAAACTTTGGATGCCCTAATTTCCCCGGGCAGCCTAGTAGTCAGGTTTATTAGAAGAAATCTGGAAGAGCTCGGAGTATGGAGTTAATAGATTCTTTTGAAGGTTGTTATCTGTTTCCATCACACTCGTGTATTATTGTATTCTGCATTTGTAAGGATGGATATTTATAACTATCCATATTTAACTCTGATAAATGTATTTAAAATTTCCGCTGTAAAAATTATATGCTGAAAAATAATATAGGTTATTCCATTCGTGTGAGATTCTTTTCTGCCTTTATTTTCTTTCTTACCCTTGAGAATCCGCCTCTCCGACGCTTGGATTTGCGGCACATGAATACCGTGGATGTATTACTGTCGATTTGCAAGGGTCGAAGAAACGGGTCCACACGGGATTCATAATACAAACATTTTCACTACATTAAAGTGATGATCTAAGTAAAGGTAAGCATGATGAAGGTATATACATAATCAACCGTTGTGATTTATGGTTAATGAATAGGTTTAAGGTCATAAGTCAATGATGCTAGAATACACACACATGTATGCATGCATGCATATATACAAACAAACAACCATATTTATAAATATTTTTACATATGACAATATTAGTGTAGACTGATAATAATAATTTTGTTGGCCACTAATTTATTGATTAATATATATATATATATATATATATATATATCTGTGTGTGTGTGTAATGTAATTTATTTAAACTTAAATTTGTGTGTACATATAAATTATTATAATTTTTTGTTTTACTAAATATACATAGACATATAATATTTAAAAATTCATGTATATATATATATATATTAATTGTTTAATAATTTGAAATTAAAAATCGAAATTTAAGAAAAATTAACTTTTTCAAAAATAAAAAATGGTGTTTTTTATTCCAGATCTGGAAATTGTGAGAAGGAAAACAATAATTAAAATCCATGTGCATATATATGTATATGTATATATATGATATTAATTGTTTTACTTTATTCAAGCACAACACTCATTTTATTATCTCACAGGTTCAAATCAGTGACCTCTAGAACCTATTATTAGAACCGTAGGTGATGATTTGATGATAACATCTAGATAAATATTAGTACTGATGATTTTCCTAGTTTAACTAGATGTAGTATAGGAAATACAAAAATATGTTGAGATATATTATAGGATAATCAAGTAAAGATGTTGTACATATATCAAAGCATATCAATATAAGAACCTATGAACAAGAGGAATCAAGATCAAGGAGGCAAGAAATAAGACTATAAGAAAATAGGAGAATCAAAGGCAAGGCAATGAGGACGGAGGATAATCAAGGACCAAAGACTAGATGAATATAAGACAATAATCAATCGGTTTTAAAGTATATGGTGTCTTACATTTACTTGTTAATGATCCCATAGCAAATCTTTGGAAATCTATTCTAAAACATCTTTATTGTGCTTCCTTAATAATTTTATAAAAGTTTCATTTTGATTTTACAAGTTAAAAGAGATAAAAATAAATTTTATAAAGGAAGAGAAATTGTATGTTAGGATATGTCGACATACCCCTATGTATGTTGGCATACTAGCCGTTAGTTGCAACTTTTCAATTTAAACGAGCGGACCCTTCCTTTCACCTCTTTGCAAAAAGTTACTTCTCTTCATCTTCAAATATAGAATTCTCTCATTTGTTGTCACTGTCTTCACTCTCATATTTTGCAGAAAAGTCTCATTTCTTACTAGACTTATACTTTGCGATTCCACTATCTTTCTCTCTATTTCTTGATGGATTTGCAATATACTAAAAATTTAGAGAGACTATATACAATTCTCTATCATTTGCTCTCTGGTCTTATGTTATTCCTCGAAGAAATCAAAGACATATTGCCACTATAGACCTATATGGAGTTAGTTGTACCGAAGACTACATGAAATTATGATCGTATGATTCGATTTCTTGTAGATATTACTCTACCATTTGTTGTAAAGGTGTATTTTTCCACCTGTAGAAAATCAAAATTATATTGATGACCTTGACCATACATGGAAAATCAAATGTTCAGGTTTTCATGCCACCGGCGGCAGTGTAAAAGGTTATGTGTATCCTGCCACCCTTAGAAAGTCAGAATTGGTGTTGCTTGCCACTTAGTTCAAAGTCAAGTTGTAAAGATTTTCTTCCCATCCGTGAAATGCAAGAGTTTATAGTAAAATACTGTACAGGGACAAGATTTGATGTAGGATTGGAAATCTGAACTACTATAAAAAAATTACTTTTTGAATCTACTATATTAGAACCTGTGAATGTGGCTCTATATGATAAGTTTGATAATCACAATATAATTTGGTAATAAGTTCAAAAACACTATTTACCCCCTCTATTGCTACATTAGCCTTAAGATCCATTCCACACACTAATACGGTTGCATTATATTCCCCACACCTATTTCTAAAGCGTCGCACCATTAACCAGTTAAGTTAGTAGTCCTTGACACATACACACATATATAATTTAAATTTAAATATTTATTTAAAATTAAAATGTCAAATCTTTTTACTTCTCCAAAATCTGAATAAAAATATATTTAAAGTTGACATGAGCAAATAGATTTATAAAAAAAATTAAAATCCATACATACATACACACACATATATATTATAAAAAAGTTTATTTTTATTTTCAAAACCGAGAGAAATATATTTTTTCCAAAATTTTTAAAACTGAAAAATAATATAAAAGATTTGAATATTATAACATTTATTTATATATATGTGCGTATTTCGGATCTGTGTGTGTTAATTTTTTTTAAAAAGTCAATTAAAATTATATATATAATATAAATAAATGTTTTAAATATTATTTAATTATTGAAAATTAATTATCAAAAATAATAATTTTGCCTTTTAACTTGGCTGAATTAAATAAACGAGACAACAAGCAGGCATATATATACAAATGACTTAAAATAAAATCTTACCTTATCATGATCCAACCGACCATCGAACACCTTAGTTGCTAGTTGTTTCCTTTCTTAAACTCCTTGTTCTACCTCTTTGACCATGGCATGCAACTCCGTCTAGAAGGCTTCACCAATGTCTAACAATGGAGCTAGGTTTAAGGTTTGTTATAGTGTATAGAGAGAATGTACGGGGTGGGTTAATTATAACTAACTAGATCATGCAAATATCTTGCCACTTTCTCTATAGCCTATGAAGACCAAGGCCTCTTTTCCTCTACATATTATGCCCACCTTTTTGTCCGTTCTTCCAAAGTTCAAGCCAAACTGATCCAACCATTAAATCAGTTAGTTAACTAATTTATTTAAGGTCGTTGTTTAATTAAATCAACGTATAACTTTTATACATCATTTTGGTCAATTTTTTGGATTTAAATAAATATATTTAAATTAGCATAAAAATTTAATACAAAATTTGTATCAATTTTATCATTAGTTTAAAATATTTATAAATTAATTTTACAATGATCCAGCTCATAAATTAACAAACCAACACGGATGTGTCAAATCAATGTTGTGAACTCGGTACTCAGTCAATATTTAAACAATTAAATACTTAAGTCTCTATGGACAGTGCTAAAGTACAGTATCAAGTACAAGTTCATTTGCTTACATATAATTTAGGTGAAATCTAGTTACTATTCTTTATTAAGATGCACTTAGTAATAACATTTTGTACACATTTTCTTTCCATCAACATTATATCACTAATCTAAAGTTTCGTCTAAGGTCGGAAACTATATAAATATATGTAGCTAATTGCATAGACTTATTAAAGTCCTAATGTAACGACCCGGAATTTTATCACTTTAATATGTGAATATTTAATTTATGTTAAATATTCAATTAATGGATTTTATAACTCCAATATACCCGTCTTAATATATAACTAGTGATGGTGAAACTGTTTTCAAAATTTATTTACAAAAATAATTAGTTCGAAGGAAAATGAGAAATGTAACCGGAAATCGTTTTCGGAAATTTCAATTTTTCATTGTCAAAAAGTTGTCAGAAATATTGTGTACATTGTAGTAAATATATACATAAACATACAATAATAAAATAGGTTGGTTAATAATAATAATATGGTAAAAATATATTTACTTAAGTAAATATAAAGGAGATGTGACTTTTTATCCAAAGTTTAAATAAAAATAAAATAAGATGTAATGTCACCATTCATATAACATCATGGTACAAGGAAGGAGTTTGCATGTTGGGTAAAGAGGGAGGTGGTGATTCTATGTGTGTGTGTAACGACCCATGGATTTTTGACCCTCGAAAATCGACATCCATACGTTCACTGTATAGCATGCCGAGCAATCAAGTGCCGGAAATACCAGATCATTAGAGTTGAAGAAGAAAAGAGATAGAAGAAGAAACAGAAACAACAATATAGAATCTCACAATCGCAGTGGAACAAAATATAATATATAATAACAAATTGTTATTCAAAAGAATCTATAGCTGTTAATATACACACAATAATTAGAGTACAACATTCAACAATCAATCTGGACAGTTATAATAACTTGTCCTCACAAATACCGAATATACAGCATGACTCACACAACAGAAATAACCAAGTACGTATAATACGCCTGAGAATCCTCCAACTCGTCTCCTAAGTTCCATAGCATCCTAACCTGAATCCGTAATACTCGGTCAGACCCGAGTATTATAATAAAATAACACCAGAGTTAGTCTGCAAAACCAGGATGAGAAAACACACTCAATTTGAATTATTACTATTATCAAAATCCTTTGAAAACAAAAGGTATCTCGTAAGACCACGCCACACATAAATACGACGGGTTTTTACCTTACGTTAACCAAAACACTTTTATAGAATATCCATTGATATTATAATAGTGTCTAAATACAAATAATTATTAAAATAACCGAAATTGTTACATTAATTAAATTCCAGCATACTAGGCTCTACAATCAAAACCGTAAAGGCTCGTAGTGGATATTGGATTCCATAAACTGACCGGGCTACTGGGGTATAGTCCATCATAGTACACCTCTAGAAAAATGTACCGAGATCGTACCTAACGATCCCTGGCAACAAAGGACCAGCCTACCCCTTACTGGATAGTACCGAATATGTTATCACCCCGGGTGTTCCCACCCCAATCGAGCGCTCTCTTTCCATGCACAACCATATCCATAATTATAATATATCTGAGGTATCTAGAAAAGTGATAACATACCCTACTTGGGTGCGACCCACATAGCCCTGCTGCATCTCCCTTATTTTAGTCATTTCTGGTTGATGAGGCTTGAGGCTACATTTTACCTATAAAATAGCATTCATATTTGGAATGCTAACACTACCTTCCAGGCAACGATGCAATTGATAGCATTCATCTATACAAGTTGTTCTGGGTGTGAACAAATTGAATCTCCAAAATCAACGTCTTCACTATCTTCACGATATAACAATTTGTAACGCCCAGATCGGATCAAAGTGGTTTTTGAATAATTAAATCCGATCCCGGTCTCTTCGAAACGATTAACGAATTTGGCCAGATTTGATAGTCGGTTATTTAACTATCAAATAACATCCATAAGCAGTCACCAAGCCCCATTTAATAAATATTTCAACATTCATTCTAAATATCTTTACAAAGGTATGTGTGTGTGTGTGTATATTCAAAACTCTTCTAGTATTTCCCACGTTTGAAACCAATTTCAAATCCTTATATCCTTAACAGAATATTTTCAATCCAATCAATATTTAGAAATATTTCCAAACTCCATTATTTTTTTATTCAACACCTTGGAAAATATTTCTATAATAAAAATCTCGTAGTTAAAATATTTTAAATCCTTCTAGCCCAATACTTAGGAAATATTTATAAATATATTTTCCTAAATCATTTTATTTCCAATACTTAGGAAATATCTCATTTATTTCATTCTTCTCAAAATCCCTTACGATTTACCTGTAAATTCCTTAACTCATTTATAACTAATTCTATAAGTTTCTGGAATTTCATTAATTAACTTCCTTTAAATTTTCCAAAATCGATTTCACTTGTCTATAATTCCAACTACCCATTTCTAACTTCTTTTATGAATTCTAATTCATTTTTGAAGTTCCCATATTTCAACATTTCGGAAGTTTACTTAAGTTTCCAGAATTCCATTACAAGATTTCTTTTATAAAAATCATATCCGTTAAATATACAAGAGTTCTCGAGAGAATTTATAAGAGTTCTCAAGAGAATTTATAAATATACAATCATTCCAAAACTCTATATATATAATAAGTATTTTTAAAGAATAATAATTTATTTTTAAAACACGTTAAGTAATTATTTAAAATATTAAAACACTTTAAATGGACATCGATAACTCATTTCCAATTCATTTTTAAGTAAACAAATCGATTTACAAAGCTTATTTTAAAAAAAATAGAATTTATTTCAATTAATATTAGATATTTGGAAAATCCACTTCCCAAAATATTTAAATACTAAAACAACTTTAACTATATAGTTTAATAACTAAAAATTCCATTTTAAACAAACTTAATTTCTTGACAAAAATCTCTAAAATCCAATATTACCAATTTCAATTTATAAACCCCTCTCGATTCACAACTCCTTGATTTCATTTTGATTCTCTAACCATTCTTACATTCCAAAAATTGAATCCATTATTTCTATCAAAAATCGATTTCTATATCTCATTATAAATTCTCAATACGAATTTATATTTCCAATTTATCATATGATAATTATTTCTCCTTATTTATACACATCGTTTATAACTTTTGTAAATTCATTTCCAAATCTATAACAGATTTATATTAACAACTCCATTTATAAATCGATTTCTATTTAAAACCCATTTACAAATCTATTTCTCAATAATTTCCAATTGATTTCTCAAATTCGTTTAAAATTCCGATTTCAACTTCTTTGCAATATTATTCAGAAATACCATTTAAAAATCCATTGTTAAAATCTTTTATATAAATTATTTTCAAATCTCTATTTAAAATATTTTTTGAATAGTTAAGAACAAACCAATATCAAATCATTGCTTTATCCAAATCAATTTCCTTTAAAATAATCCAAATTTCGATATAAGTATTTTTATATCCAAATTCTCCTTTTAATCCCTTCAAATTCAAAAATAATATTTATATTAATTAAAATACCAAAATTAAGGCCAGTGCTACTATAGCAATAAATCAAGTCATACAACAATCCATAACAAATTATCAAATCATATATCACTATATATGAAACAATCAATATATTTTTGAGGAATCCAGTTGGATCCCTCCATCCTGTTTCCCTGCATCCGCATATGTTATATAGCATATATACCAATCCCGCTTCGAGGTAGGATATCACGGTAATATAGGGTCATCCGCTATTATGCGGGACGCATTATGTCTCATCCGCTCCAACGGCGGGAAATATATCCAACTACTAATATATATACTAATATATATATATATATAAAATATAACATTCAACTGATAACAATTTATAAATTCATCCAATAAACAAATAAATAATTTTAACTATTTTAAATTAACCAGCAATCCAAAATGAGTGAGATTTACTCACCTTGATTTTTTTTATTTGCAGTTCGTTCCAATTTTAAATTAAATCGAACAACGTTCGATTTAAATTTAAAATTCTAGTTGACTCCGAAAAATTCCAAACCAATTTCTATGCGTAGTATTCAATGCCACGAGCGCAACGCAGCTTGTTTTGTTTGATTTCATCCTCGTATGAATTAGATACAGTATTTATAAGAATTTTGATTTAATTAAAATAATAACTTTCATTAATTCAACTTCAGCTTACCTCAACCTTCAACCCTAGCTTAATCACGTTCGTCTTCCTATCTCGTTTGTGAAATCCAAGTAGCAACCCCAAAGAAGCATGCCTTCCACTGCCTCATCCAAATGCCAGCATCTGCCCATTCCTGATGGAAGCTGTAACGCCCCACTCCGAGACCCACATTAGCAAAGAGTATTACTAGGTAACACCGTCTGCTAATACGGAGAATAGAGCTGGATAGAAGCGACCATCTATAGCCTTGTATTAATTATCTACTGAATACGCCGACAATTGTCATACCTTTTTTTTCTTTCTCAAATGGATCGACATATCCAATAAATACTTAATACAAAGCCATAGGTGGCTGAAGGATCCATCAGAATAAAATATAACAACTCAAATGTAATACACATCACAGAACAGTAGATCATCACATACATTTACACATATACAGATACATTACAGAGTTTACAAAATGATACATGTCAAGTGGTAAAGCAAACCACAATATACAGGCGAGTCAAAAGAATACATATCAGAGTTACAGCCAAAAAGGACTACACAAAAAGCTATAACAAAAAGGAGCTAGCGGAATAGTCCATGCGGAAGCAAAATAGGCTAAGTCCAATGTACCTAACCTGAAACATCTCGGTCTGACCCGAGTATAAAATACACACATGTCAGTCAAGCTAAAAAAATCAGTTAGATAAACTAAATGAGAATGAACATACAAGGTCATAAAGTACCACAAATTTCTCCAAAAGAGATAAGCAGATCATCCAACAAAAGATGAATCATAACAAGCCTCATATCATCGGCAACTCAAATAAACAAAGGATATGAATATCCCAAAACAAGCCAAGAAGGCAAATAACAAATACCAATAAAGGTAACACAAGTTTCCATAAGGTAATCGCTATATATCGTGTGGTTCAAAGGACCTACACCGAAGGGCGATACACTAGGGAAATATAATTCTCAAAGAAACAAAAGATGCTAGAGCTCAGTACTGTAAAATAAGGATCTACAAACCCGAAGGCAACAAACCCAAATATCACTCGAGCGGTGACGAAGGACCAACTCCAAAAGTGATACTATAGGGCAACAAACCCGAAGGCACAAACCCGAAGGCAACATAACTGAAGGCAACAAACCCAATATCTCTCGAGCGGTGACGAATGACCAACTCCAAAAGCGATACTATAGGGCAACAAACCGTAGTGGCGAAGGTCCGGAGACCCAGTACTGGACACCACTAACTGGCAGAATGTGTCACGACTCTCTGAAAGGAACTCGAAAATTGTTAACGTGAGTCCCATACCACACGTTCACACTAAACGGTTTACTAACCGTTAGTGAATTTCACACTCAAAGCAGTATAAAGTTCACCTCATCTCATCGGTAAACCAGGCCCAAAGGTCAAAACGATCAAACGAATAGATTAGGAATTAACTGAAAAGATAAACACACATGTTCATAGCACGCGTTTTATTTAATCATTTAATTCTCCTCCCTCTTCGCTCGAAGTGCAAAATCGTGTGTTTTTTATACAAAAATTATAAGTTGGAGAAACGAGCTTTTCATACAATTTAAAAAGATCACTTTATAAAAACCCGTGTATGAAATCTAAAAGGAATCATCAAAGTCAAAAAAATGCGATAACAACTAATTGGATCGACATGAATCGATCAAAATTGGATCCCACACAAAATAGGAAAATTGGGCTGAGACAAGCAGGTTCAGTCGACTGACTGCAGAGGCCAGTCGACTGATCCGGAAACCAGAAACTTTCGGTTTCTACAGCCAGTCGACTGACTGGCACTGGAACTATTTTTCCAGCCTATCAAAATGAAGAACATACTCTCACAATTTACGATCGGACGAGCAATGGGCGTTAGGGGTTTATGCCAATCGACAACCCTGCCCTATAGGCTCTTCGATACACCACCAAAAGCATGTTCATACATCAAAGCTAGGATTTTTTTAAGTTCTTGACTTCAAAACACCAAAAATTGAAATGTTTACCAAATCAAAAGCAAATGAACATGAATAGATGTTAAGAATTTATACCTAACAACAATGATAGAAATAGACAAAGATGTGAGTTCAAAAACTCACCTTTTTAACTCAAAAACAAAGATGAGAAGCTCAAATGCAAAGAAAAGATCAACCACTCTTCACTTCTACTCTACAAGCTCCAATCTAAGATCAAAACAAGTATTTCCTAAATTAGGTTATAGGAAATTTCTGAAATTGGATACAGATTGAGATGGAGAAGGTGAAAAGAAGGCTTACCTAAGCTTCTCTTTGATTTTGGAGCAACAATTTGAGTTTGCAAAAGGAAACTAGGGCTTGGAATTTCTATTTCCCATTCTCTTCCCGCATTTTCAGTAGAGCTAGAGTTTTAGGAAATGAATTGAGTGAATGGAGAGGAGAGGGGGCTGAGTTAGGGTATAGGATGAGTTGGGTGAAAGCCAAACCCAAGCCCAAAGCCCTAAGTGAAAAATAGCAAAATTCACTCAACTCCAAACATATCGATGCTTATACTCAAAAAGGTCGCAAATGCCATTTTGGACTCAATGGAAGTGGTCTCGAGTCCCAATTCAACTGTATGCAAAAAGTGACATTTTGGACTTTAATCCGACGATGATGCTATATTTAAATAAAATACTTAAATATACAATCGTAAAATATGCGGGTTGTTACAGAAGCTTCCAAGAACCATCGACGTCGCCGTGCTCAATCGGAGCACCTCCGACACCCTCAACCTTTGCCTCCTCATGTGCTACAACCGACCCCGACCTTGACTCCACCTCCAACATTCCACGCTTCGAGGCAACACTAACCTAGGTCGCGACAAATTGGACGTTGCGACCTATCACGTGGCACCGTACGTTCTGCACCCAGGGTTCCGCTGCCGCTCTGTCTGCATCGTGATTTGTTCGATCGCGACTCCATCCTTTTTTTCATTCATTCCAGATTTCTGAATAAAGGAGAAGAGAGAAAAATGCGGGTTTTAACTAAAGGGAAGGCGGCTGGCAACTGGTGTAGGGTGGCTATGCAAGCATAGGGTGGCGTTGAAGTGATTTTTGATTTGATTTTATAAATTTTTATATTCAAAATATCTTGTCGACGTAACTCAAAAATCTGGACTCCTAATGAGGCATGCCGCTTAGTGTTCCTGAAGTTATACCCCTATTCCGAACGCAAAGGAACTAGTCTCGACGCCTAATTCGATCGTATGTGGAAGATAGCTTTTTGAATCCAAATATTATATTAAATTTTCAATATTAATTTCAATGCGTTTCTATCCCGTAAGACTAAATGGTAACTCCAAACACTACGAAATTTGAAACCCGATAATAATACGCTATTACGGATCCAATGGAACTAGTTTCGTCGAATTTGTAGACTGTGCCCCAGATGGCTATTTTAACGCGTTGATTAAATCGACGATTTCAAAAATTGATGAAATCACTTGAAACTTCAGTTTTAAAACTTACTAACTCGGTTCTAATTCAAATAGAATTTATATCAACCTTAGAAATCATTTCAATTCATATTCAACTTAAATTTCAATTATTCACCATTTCCGTATTACGATAAATCGCTATATTTGAAATTTAATTTCATTTTATAATTTTAACCCAAAATCTATATTCAAAAATAAACTTATATTCCAAATCAATATTTAAAAATATTTAAATATTCAAAATCAAATATTGGAAAATCCGGGTCGTTACATTCCTCCCCCTTAAATGAATTTCGTCCCCGAAATTGCTAAGGTCGGATGAATGATCCAAACCCATTACTTTTTAAAAACCCGCTTAGTTAAAATTCGATATTTCACTTTTCTAAATCCTTAGACCTACATTTACTAACTAGTTTCCAAACATTCATCAGAACCCTTTATTTCAAGTTATGATTCCAAATAAATTTTTAGTTAACAAAAGTTTTCCAAATTTTTTAAATTTTTTTCTAACACCCTAATTTTCGAAAATTTTTAACAGAGTCTCCCTTGTACAGAGAGCCTTTTTCAATATGACAAAAATTATAAAAAGATATACATCGGCTCTCATGGCCGAAAAAACAATATATATATATATATATATATATATCAATATTTTTACTTTCGCGCTAAATTCGTAAGCGTACCTTATTTAGCGTTATTAAGTAAGCTCGCTCAATTTATATGCAATTTTGCAACCAAATCTAGCCCAATAGCCTCCTTGTACCCGTACTTACTTAAATGAATCCCATCAGTTTCGTATATATGAAATTTAATAGCATTACATTCATTTCTACTGGTTAAACACATTATCTCATAAACCAACATGTTATATCATGGATGTATAACCAATTTACAAACAAAACACGCTATAATATGTATATCTAGCATGTACTAAATACAAGATTCCAACATTCAATAATTCACTTCCAAATTGATTTTCATATCATTTATTCGATTTCAAATTTGTTCACAACAATTCATTTGCATCAAATTTATATTTACACCCATTACATACATTGCCATTTCTATAAGCTTCCATTTATTCATTTAAATTGATGCTCGTCAATTTATTCACTTCATTTGTATCCATTCATTTCATTTTAAGTTCAACAACATTCCATTATTATCAAATTAAAATTTCCCACCTATATTCATTTTAAATTTGACTCGTATTCAAATTAAAATTGATTCCATTTCACTCAACCACTTTCTAAACACCTTCAATCCATTTTAAATCCATATCCAATTTACATCTTATTCTTTCATTCGCTTTTCATTTGATTCACTAAGTTTTGTTCACTTTACTTTCTAACAAACGACGCTTCCATGCCAAGTTAATTTCTGTAAGAATCATTTCATAAAATATTACTTAAGTTTATAAACATTTCATACAACAACTTATGTTTATTTCCTTTCCAAGCTTAAGTTCACTTTAAATTTTTACCTGAGTTTTAGTAAAAACATTTTATACCACCCCTTCTTATTATTATCACTTACGACTTAAGTCCATATTTCAATCCTTATCAATCAATATTTCAAACACATTTCCACACATTTTACTCTTAAGGCGGATTCCCTTTTTATATTCGAGTTCATATCAACTTCTTTGATTCATTTCCAAGCCAATCCAAGTCCATTCGCAAATTTAATTTATTAGTTCATTTCATATAAATTTACTAATGAATCGTTTCATAAGATTAACACTAAGGTTAATTATAACCTTTTATTCAACATTCATATCATTTCACATCAAACTAAGTTCATTTCCAATTAAATCCAAATTTGGATTTTCATTTCTTTTAAACAATCAATTAACCATTCAACCTGGTTTTCTTTTCCATTTCTATTTTACTCGACAAGATTTTGAAATATATATAAGTCGACTTCCATTTAGAACTTAAGTTCCTTTTTTTTCAATTTATAAGTTACACAACTTATTTTTCACATTTTCATAAGTTCTATTCTTGAGTTGATTCCTTTCAAAATTTATAACTCATAGTTATACAATCATTTATAACTTAGCATAAATATGGATATTATTTCAACTCAAATTTGATATTTAATTCAATTCGATATGGTTTCAAATCAAATCCAATTTTGTTTAGCTTAGCTTAAGTTAAATTTTAATTCATTCCATCCATTTACTAGCTCAATCCATTTAACTTGCTTAAGTTAAAATTTTAATTTCATATCAAAATTCACATTTCCCGGTTATAAGTTCAAAAACTTATCTTCTTTCGGTTTCACTAATCATTTAAATGGAAATTCCAGAATTCAAACACCCATTTTTATTTCAAATCATTTTGAAATAATATATATATATATATAACTCTTTGTTTGAACAAACCATTTCCTTGGAATTTTAAACTCAAACTTGGTTTTATCCAAAATAAACTCCCTTGGAATTTCTAAAACAACATTTGTTTTCAACAAAAATCTCCATATCAAATTACTACGGCAGCAATACGTTATTTAGAAACTCGAAAATGAACACCGATGATGTCGCGATCATCATCAGAATTATTTTCCAGTGACTGAAGTGAGCTTAGTGCTTTATCACCTCAAAAATCCATTTTAAACCATTTTTATTTAAAAAATATTATCAAAAATAATACTATACTAAGTTTCACAATACTTTGGAAAAATATTTTCCAAACTTTCCGAGATTTTATATCTCCGAACTCTGATTTGAATCCATTTTATTTATAATTCATTTGCATAAATTATTCTTATACAGTCCCTATTTGGTTATATATAACCATTTCAAATTTATAATCTGGTTTGGATTATAATAATAACAACCAAACACACCAATATACTATAATAATTTCTAGAAAATTATTTCGTTCATATCAAAATATAGTCGGGTAAAATTATTTCATTTACCCGCTTCAAAACAATACTGTGTCGAATTACTCTATTCCTGTATTTAGAAACCTCTATCGATATAGTTGTACGAACTGTGCTGACTAGAGTTCACAAGCCACTCAATAAATCAACCAATGCAATATAAAACATTTTATATCACAAACAAATATGCGCTCATATCTATTATTATTCTCAAACTCATTCTAGTGTACTACTGACCCTATCTCTAATGAGTAATCCTCACCAAAGCCAAGGTTCTCGCTTAACCTTCAGCTCTGATACCACAATGACCCGTGGATTTTCGACCCTCGAAAATTGACATCAATACGTTCACTGTATAGCATGACGAGCAATCGAGTGCCGGAAATACCAGATCATTAGGGTTGAAGAAGAAAAGAGATAGAAGAAGAAACAGAAACAACAATACAGAATCTCAAAATCATAGTGGAACAAAATATAATATATAATAACAGATTTTTATACAAAAGAATCTATAGCTGTTCATATACACAAATCATCAGAGTACAACAATCAACAACCAATCTAGACAGTTATAATAACTTGTCCTCACAAATACTGAATATATAGCATGACTCACACAGCGGAAATAACCAAGTACGTATAATACGCCTGAGAATCCTCCAGCTCGTCTCTTGAGTTCTATAGTATCCTAACCTGAATCTGTAATACTCGCTCTGACTCGAGTATTATAATAAAATAACACCCGAGTCAATCTAGAAAACCAGCGTGAGAAAACACACTCAATTTGAATTAATACTATTATCAAAATTCTTTGAAAACAAAAGGTATCTCGTAAGACCACGCCACATATAAAAACGATGAGTTTTTACCTTATGATAACCAAAACACTTTTATAGAAAATCCAGTGATATTATAATAGTGTCTAAGTACAAATAATTACTAAAATAGCCGAAATTGTTACATTAATTAAATTCCAGCATACTAGGCTCTACAATCAAAACTGTAAGGCTCATAGTGGATATTGGTTCCATACAATGACTGGGCTACTTGGTTACAGTCCATCACAGTACACCTCTAGAAAAATGTACCGAGATCGTACCTAACGATCTCTGCCAACACAGGACCGGCCCCTTACTGGATAGTACCGAATATGTGTGTAACGACCCATATTTTTACGGATCAAAACATCATAAAACAGTTGACATTTGGTCGCGTTGTTGATAAGTCGTCCAGAGTCTAAGTCTTAGGTCGTATAAGAGTTTGGAGCGACCTAAGGAAGTTGGCGAGTGAAGGGGTAGACGACTTAGTGAAGTGGAGCGACCTAGGGATTGGAACGACCTAAGAAGTTAGGTCGTGTGATAGTTAGGTCGTGTAATAGATAGGTTGTATGATAGTTTAGGTCGGTCGAGCGACCTAAGCCGTAGACGACTTATAAGAATTTGGCGACCTAAGGAGTTTAGCTGTGTTGGAGCTTAGGTCGTAAAGGAGGTTAGGTCGTAGACGACTTAAGGAATTGGAATGACTTAAGGATTGGAGCGACTTAAGATAGTGGTGACTTAAGAGTTAGCGGCATAGGGATAGCGACTTAGGAAACTGGGCGAGTTAGCGACTTGGGGAGGATAGGTCGGCAACGACCTAAGGAAGCTGGTGGTAGTAGTTAGCGACCTAGGGTTGAGCGAGTTAACGACCTAAGAAAGTTAGGTCATGGACGAGTTAAGGTGTTAGGTAGTATATGCTAAGTCGTATCTCGTTAGGTCGCGTAAGGACTTAAGTCGTTAGGTAGTGTCTGTGTTAGGTCGTTAGACGACCTAAGAGGTTAAGTCGTATTCAGTATTTAGTTAGGTCGTGAGCGACCTAAGTAGTTAGGTCGTGAGCCTCTTTGTTGAGTTAGGTTGTGGGCTTCTATGTGTGTTAGGTCGTAGGTCGCGAGGAAGCGCATCTGGGTTAGGTCGTAGGTCGCATGAATGCGCTGATCTGCTAAGTGTTAGGTCGTAGGTCGTAGAGGCGCATTTGTTAGGTCGTGGGGTTTTTAGGTCGTGGACGACCTAAGAGCGAACGACCTAAGGGAAATCAGCCTATAAATACCGGGTTTTTCTTCACTTTTTGGGATCGGGATTTTGAAGCGACGAAGTGCTGCCATTTTGAGAGCTCGAGTTCTACACTTCTTCACTTCTTTTCTCCACTTTAATCTTGTGCTTCCATCCATCCAAATCGAAGATCAAATTGAAGATTCAAGAGCTTAGATTGAAGATCTACATCCATCATAGAGAGATTTCTTCGTTTGAAGCGGATTTGTGATAGATCGAGTTAGATCCTTCGCTGTCCAGATCTGAAGTGTGTTGCTTTTAAGGTGTTTAGGTGATTTGGTGAGTGGTGATTATCTCTCACACGGATCCAAAGGAGTATATCGGATCGTTGGCTTGATTTTGTGTTAAAGTAGTGATTTCCATGCATTTTCTTAATCCTAAGTATAGATCCATATAGATCCATTGTTCATGATGATTTGACATCCATTTTACTACATAGTAACCTTAGCAAGTTCATTCATCAAGATTATAGAGATATTGCTCATGTTTTCATGCTTGTTAGATTTAGACTCTTTATTTACGAAATTGCCATTATTGTTATAATTGTCTATTTAGATCATATTTGAATGCTTGATTACTTGGATTAATGATTGACTTGATTGATTGCTATGAATTAGATGATTGATGATTAGATTTAGACAAGATGGTCTAAGATGATTCAAAAGCTAAGAGAAAGGCTCTTGAATTGGGAAAGCTGCTCGTGGCATATGTAGTGGATGATGAAGCTTATGTGGATAGATTTGATGATGATGATGTTGAGATGAGGCTTTGCGAGGATGTGATGAAGTGAGGCAAGATATGAGATAGTCTTGGTCTAATCCAAACGGGATCATTTCAAGCATGTTGATAACTCGGTGAAATGGTTCGAGTTTGAGGATAATGGTTTGCTCGAGAGGCGCTTGAGCTAGTATGGAAATAGTCGTCGAGGAGGATGACTAGAGGGCTGAGATCTCATCGTTGTTGAAGGTTCTAGCATTCTCAAAGCAAGAGTAGGTTGGGCAGATTCGATATTCCCTGAAGGCTAGTCGGGTGGAAAAAGGTAGAGAGCTCTCTGTTCCTGGCTTACCCTCATATTCATTAGGCTTTTTGACTGAAAGTCTGATTGGTAGTCAAGTACTCTGGGCAGATTCGATAGTCCTAGGCACGGGTCACGACGACGTGCGGGAGTAATGTCTAGAACCGGGGTTTCCATTAGCCCTTGATGGACGGATGAAAGAATGAGCCGGTCATTCAATTAACGATGATATCGAAGCAATGATAACAGTGATAGTCAGAGTCATGGATGTTTGGTTGTATCGTCATTCGGTCTCAAGAGCAGTGTTTTCTGGGTGCTTATCTGATCTAGGTTTAGGCCTTGGGGATTTGTACTTGGAAAACATCGCCCTTGACTCGAGTGATAATTTCTTTACTTTCAATTATATGCTTTGCTATGTTTGCTTCTGCTTAGTGTGTGTCTGGGGGTTATCACTGTAGAAAGAGGTGGAGTGGGAGGGTTGTATTCCTATTCCTTTTCCTTTATGCTCTTTTGGTATGTTGTTAGTTAATTTACCGCTCACTAAGACTGTTGTGCGACTCAAGGCTTTATGTTTTAACTCTTATTGCCTTGGGTTGTTCGTCCATTTTGGGACGGGCAGACTAGGTAGCAGGTGACAGGTGTTGTTCTTGCTTTCCACGTTGCTGATGTCGAAGACGAGCTGGAGGCTTGCATATTATCTTCTTACTATATGTACTGGATGTTCCGCTGCTTGTATATTCTCTGAGTGTTATGTAGTGAGGCTTGATGTATTGAGTATTCAGATGTTTGTATTCAACTATTATGAAGTGTTATTGATGAGATTCTATTCTGTGAAGCTTCACTATATATATATATATATATTCTATTGTATTTTGTCCATGCGCTGTGAGTAATACGATAGATTCTGATGTTTTAATTTACCCTGACAATCGTCCATGGCTGCCTGGCACGCTTTACAGTGCACTATGTCTAGGTTCAGTGCGGGGGTCATGGGCGGTCGTCACATTTGGTATCAGAGCTTTGGTTAATCAATTTTACCCAACGCTCGCTGACGTAACTACGTATGAGAGACGTAATTGTATTTTGATGGATGATTACTATATATAATATAGTAGCTTAGTAGAGTTTGAGTCCTTTATGCAGTTGTTTCTCAAGATGTGCTGATCATTCCTTTTTATAGATATCAAGGATGAGTCGAAGAGGGAGACCAGCTGCTAGGGAAGGCCGTGCTGCTGAGGGGACTGTTGATTATGCAGCTATGTTCGAAGCTATGATGACTTCGATCATGAGAAGGATACCAGTTCCGGGGACAGCAGTTGATGTTGGAGTTCAAGTTCAGACTCCAAGACCGGTGGATTTTGCTAAGTTGTGTAAAGACTATACTGCTCTTGGAGGGAAGGTTTTCTTAGGAACAGAATCAACCATTGAAGTCTAGAGATGGATAGATGCTTGTAGAAGGATGTTTAGTGATTTGGGAATTGAGGATGCGACTAAAAGGAAGTTAGCATCAAGGCAGCTTCAAGGGAGAGCTTCTGATTGGTGGAATTCTATCACCATTGATACTCCGGAGGAAGAGATTACTTGGGAGCAATTCCAAGTCAGATTTGTAGCTAAGTTCATTTCTACAGCTTAGAAGTCTGTTCTGTTCAAGAAGTTTGTGGAGCTCAAGCAAAATGGAAGACCAGTTCTTGAGTATGTTTCTGAGTTTGAAGCTTTGTCCAAGTATGCCCGGTCATATATTGAATCTCTGTATCAGAAGAACGAGAAGTTTGTAACAGGCTTGGATAGTTATCTTGGGAGGCAGTTGGTGGATCATTTGGGTGATTCATTTGAGAAGCTTGTGGAGAAAGCTCTCAGGCATGAGAATCTGTTTCCTTAGGAAGGATCTGTTGTTGATGTGACCAAGGAAGAGTCTAGACCACAGCAAGGTGGAAACAAGAAGAGGAAGCAGCAGCAGAAGGGTAAGGATGGCCAGAAGAAGCCGAAGGGCGAAGTGACCTGCTACAATTGTCAGCAGAAGGGCCATTTCTCTAGGGATTGCAAGAATACAAAGGTGCCGGTGAAGTGTCACAATTGTGATAAGCCGGGGCATGTTAGGAAGAATTGTCCAGAACCACGGAGGGACAAGCAGATTGTGCAAGCTTATGCTTTGGGAGCTGTTCCATCATCTTCTAAAGCTCCTACTGCTGAAGAGAAAGGAAAGAGTGTGGTGGTTCAAGGTACTCTTTCCATATGTGGTATTCCAGTTAGAGTGTTGTTTGATACTGGGGCGTCGCATTCGTTTGTTTGTAACGAACTTGTAGGCCGGTTGGGTTTAGAGCCGGATATTGTTGATAGGCCATTGGTTGTGACTAATCCAGTTGGGGGTTCGTCTTGTTTGTGTATGTTATGCCGTGGTCTGATTGTATCAAGTCATGGTTGCTCTTTTGTTTGTGATTGTTTTGTTCTGAACTTTGCGGGGTTCGGAATTATTTTGGGTATGGACTGGCTTAGGAAGTATGCGGCAAAGGTTGATTGTGAAAGGTTGGAGGTGACAGTCGAGAATGTGGAGGGGCGAAAGATTGTGATACGATGTAAGCATGAAGAAGGCGTCTTTATGTGCTTCATGTATTCGCTGGTTGTTCCACGGGATGGACTGTCATCAGTGCCAATCGCGAATGGATTCAAGGATGTCTTTGACAAGGTCAAAGGGTTACCGCCGCATAGAGAGATCGAGTTTCGTATAGATCTAGGTGAAGGAGCCAAACCTGTTGTGATGCCTCTTAGGCGGATGGCGCCTAGGGAACAGCAAGAGTTGAAGGTGCAGGTTTGTGACCTTTTACAGAAAGGATTCATTCGGCGTAGTGTGACCGAATGGGGTGCACCAGTTGTGTTTGCAACCAAGGCAGATGGATCATTGAGATTGTGTGTGGATTATCGTGAGCTGAATAAAGTGACTAAGAAGAACAAGTATCCATTGCCGAGAATAGATGAATTGTTTGATCAGCTTCACGAAGCTAAGGTGTTTTCTCAGATGGATTTGGCAACGGGATTTCACCAGTTAAGAGTGGCTAAGGATAGTGTGCCGAAGACTGCTTTTCGGACACCATCCGGTTTCTTTGAGTGGCTGGTAATGCCGTTTGGATTGACTAATGCGCCAGCATATTTTGTGGATCTTATGAATAGAGTGTTCAGAGATCAGTTGAACAAGTTTGTGCTAGTGTTCGTGGATGATATTCTGATTTATTCCAGAACTGAAGAAGAGCACAAGACGCATTTGCGTATTGTTTTGGAAATCTTATGGAAACATCAGCTGAAGGCTAAGTTTTCGAAGTGTCACTTCTGGAAGAGTGAAGTGAGGTTCTTAGGCCATGTTATCTCTGGAAATGGAATAGCGGTTGATCCTGCCAAGGTAGCAGCAATCCAGGATTGGGTTAGACCTAAGAATGCATCTAATGTGAGAAGTTTTCTTGGATTAGCAGGATACTATCGACGGTTTATCAAAGACTTCTCCAAGGTAGCTGCACCATTAACAGGATTGACGAAAAAGAACCAAGTGTTCAGATGGGATGCTAAGTGTGAGCAAGCTTTCGGAATTCTGAAAGTGCGATTGACAAGTGCTCCTGTTTTGACTATTCCTAGTAAAAATGATGAGATGGTGGTTTACACCGACGCATGTGGTACTGGACTTGGAGCAGTGCTGACACAGAAGGATAAATTTGTTGCGTATGCAAGTCGACAACTGAAGCCGCATGAAAGGAATTATCCGACTCATGATTTGGAGTTGGCGGCGATTGTTTTTGCTCTAAAGGTGTGGAGACATTATCTATTGGGAGTTCGATTCGAGTTGTTTATAGATCATAAGTCATTGAAGTATCTTTTCTCCCAAAAGGATTTGAATCTTCAGCAGCAACGATGGTTAGAGTTTTTGGCATCATATGATTTTGGTATAGCCTATACTCCGGGAAAGGGTAACGCAGTGGCAGATGCGTTAAGTCGAAGACATGCGGGATTGGGAGCCATGTTTTCGGAATGGAAGAATCTCGAGTATTTAGCTGGGTTTGACTTCAGGCCCAGATATGAATTGGAACCTGAGATGTTGGCAAACTTATCGATAAGACCGACTCTTGTGGAAAGAATTGGCGAGAGCCAAAAGCAAGACGATAAGCTTGTCAAGATTATCCGTGATTTGGAATCTGGATTGGACCTAGAAAAGGATAAAGGATTCAAGGTCGATCGAGAAGGTTGGCT
Organism: Allium fistulosum; assembly: GCA_030737815.1. Lineage (NCBI taxonomy): Eukaryota > Viridiplantae > Streptophyta > Magnoliopsida > Asparagales > Amaryllidaceae > Allium > Allium fistulosum. The sequence continues at coordinate 233,733,958 of CM060908.1, forward strand.
TCGGAAGCAATGACGACTAGTTGTTCCCGATATAGATGAATTGAGGAGTGAAGTTCTGAAGGAAAGTCATCACTCGAAGCTGACAATTCATCCAGGTGGAAATAAGATGTATCGGGATATGAAGAGAACCTATTACTGGGATGGTATGAAGAAGGATGTTGGAAATTTTATTTCCAAATGCATGAACTACCAGTTGGTAGAAGCCGAACAAAAGAAGCCAAGTGGATTGCTTCAGCCATTGGAAGTTCCTATATGGAAGTGGGAGCAAATATCGATGGATTTTATCGATGGGTTACCTAGAACAAGAACGGGAAATGAAGGAATTTGGGTCATCGTAGATCGTTTGACTAATAGTGCAAGATTTATTCATGTTCGATCGACTAGGACTGCATCAAAGTTGGCTGAGTTGTATGTTAAGTGGACAGTTCGATTCCATGGTATTCCGAAAAGTATAGTGAGCGATCGAGACCCATTGTTCACTAGTGGATTTTGGAAGAGCTTCCAGGAAGTTTTGGGAACTGAGTTGTGTTTGAGTACAGCTTATCACCCTCAAACAGATGGTCAGACCGAGAGAGTCAACCGAGTTTTGGAAGATCTCCTCAGAGCTTGTGTTTTAGATTTCGGAGGATCATGGGAAGATCACCTTCATTTGGTGGAATTTTCGTATAATAACAGTTACCAGTCAAGCATTGGTATGGCACCGTATGAGGCATTGTATGGAAGACCGTGTAACTCTCCGGCATGTTGGTTAGAGACCGAAGAAAAGATGATGCTTGGGCCAGAGATGATTCGACAGACTTCGGATTGCATAGAGGTCATTCGGCAACGAATGAAGGCAGCCCAAGACCGACAGAAGAGTTATGCCGATAAGCGTCGTAAGGATTTGGAGTTCGACGTAGGTGATAAGGTTTTTGTGAAGATTTCTCCACTGAAGAATGTTATTCGATTCGGGAAGAAAGGGAAATTGACTCCGAGATTTGTTGGACCATTCCCGATCATCGGGCGAATTGGAAAGCTCGCCTACAGATTGGAGTTATCAGAGAAGATGTCGGGTGTGCACAATGTTTTTCATGTATCGTATCTACGGAAGTATGTGCATGACTCGAATACAGTGGTTTCTGCTGATAGCTGTGAAGATTTCGAAGTTGATCCAGTCGATAAGAGACCTCGTAAGCCGCTTCGTGTTGTGGAAACCGACACGAAACAGCTTAGGAGGAAGGTAGTTAAGTTGCTCAAGATACAATGGAGTGATGATGATAACGACTGTACATGGGAGGTGGAAGAGAGGATGAAAGCAGCTCATCCTGAACTCTTCAAGGTATGGCCCTAAGGTGTCGTGTCATCTAACGACATTGTAACTTGTTCTAAGTTTTAGAATTTCTGCATGGTAAGCTAGAATTGGATGCATGGTTTGTTGATTGCTATGGATGGTAGGCATGCAGAATAGCCTTTGATTGCTCGGTTTGTTTGGAATTTCGGGGGCGAAATTCCTAAGGGGGAGAGAATGTAACGACCCATATTTTTATGAATCAAAACATCATAAAACAGTTGACATTTGGTCGCGTTGTTGATAAGTCGTCCAGAGTCTAAGTCTTAGGTCGTATAAGAGTTTGGATCGACCTAAGGAAGTTGGCGAGTTAAGGGGTAGACGACTTAGTGAAGTGGAGCGACCTAGGGATTGGAACGACCTAAGAAGTTAGGTCGTGTGATAGTTAGGTCTTGTAATAGATAGGTTGTATTATAGTTTAGGTCGGTCGAGCGACCTAAGTCGTAGACGACTTATAAGAATTTGGCGACCTAAGGAGTTTAGCTGTGTTGGAGCTTAGGTCGTAAAGGAGGTTAGGTCGTAGACGACTTAAGGAATTGGAACGACTTAAGGATTGGAGCGACTTAAGATAGTGGCGACTTAAGAGTTAGTGGCATAGGGATAGCGACTTAGGAAACTGGGCGAGTTAGCAACTTAGGGAGGATAGGTCGGCAACGACCTAAGGAAGCTGGTGGTAGCAGTTAGCGACCTAGGGTTGAGCGAGTTAACGACCTAAGAAAGTTAGGTCGTGGACGAGTTAAGGTGTTAGGTCGTATATGCTAAGTCGTATCTCGTTAGGTCGCGTAAGGACTTAAGTCGTTAGGTAGTGTCTGTGTTAGGTCGTTAGACGACCTAAGAGGTTAAGTCGTATTCAGTATTTAGTTAGGTCGTGAGCGACCTAAGTAGTTAGGTCGTGAGCCTCTGTGTTGAGTTAGGTCGTGGGCTTCTATGTGTGTTAGGTCATAGGTCGCGAGGAAGCGCATCTGGGTTAGGTCGTAGGTCGCATGAATGCGCTGATCTGCTAAGTGTTAGGTCGTAGGTCGTAGAGGCGCATTTGTTAGGTCGTGGGGTTGTTAGGTCATAGGGTTTTTAGGTCGTGGACGACCTAAGAGCGAACGACCTAAGGGAAATCAACCTATAAATACCGGGTTTTTCTTCACTTTTTGGGATCGGGATTTTGAAGCGACGAAGTGCTGCCATTTTGAGAGCTCGAGTTCTACACTTCTTCACTTCTTTTCTCCACTTTAATCTTGTGCTTCCATCCATCCAAATCGAAGATCAAATTGAAGATTCAAGAGCTTAGATTGAAGATCTACATCCATCATAGAGAGATTTCTTCGTTTGAAGCGGATTTGTGATAGATCGAGTTAGATCCTTCGCTGTCCAGATCTGAAGTGTGTTGCTTTTAAGGTGTTTAGGTGATTTGGTGAGTGGTGATTATCTCTCACACGGATCCAAAGGAGTATATCAGATCGTTGGCTTGATTTTGTGTAAAAGTAGTGATTTCCATGCATTTTCTTAATCCTAAGTATAGATCCATTGTTCATGATGATTTGACATCCATTTTACTACATAGTAACCTTTGCAAGTTCATTCATCAAGATTATAGAGATATTGCTCATGTTTTCATGCTTGTTAGATTTAGACTCATTATTTACGAAATTGCCATTATTATTATAATTGTCTATTTAGATCATATTTGAATGCTTGATTACTTGGATTAATGATTGACTTGATTGATTGCTATGAATTAGATGATTGATGATTAGATTTAGACAAGATGGTCTAAGATGATTCAAAAGCTAAGAGAAAGGCTCTTGAATTGGGAAAGCTGCTCGTGGCATATGTAGCGGATGATGAAGCTCATATGGATAGATTTGATGATGATGATGTTGAGATGAGGCTTTGCGAGGATGTGATGAAGTGAGGCAAGATATGAGATAATCATGGTCTAATCCAGACGGGATCATTCCAAGCATGTTGATAACTCGGCGAAATGGTGCGAGTTTGAGGATAATGGTTTGCTCGAGAGGCGCTTGAGCTAGTATGGAAATAGTCATCGAGGAGGATGACTAGAGGGATGAGATCTCATCGTTTTTGAAGGTTCTAGCATGCTCAAAGCAAGAGTACGTTGGGCAGATTCGATAGTCCCTGAAGGCTACTGATTGGTAGTCAAGTACTCTGGGCAGATTCGATAGTCCTAGGCATGGGTCACGATGACGTGCGGGAGTAAAGTCTAGAACCGGGGTTTCCATTAGCCCTTAACGGACGGATGAAAGAATGAGCCGGTCATTCAATTAACGATGATATCGAAGCAATGATAACAGTGATAGCCAGAGTCATGGATGTTTGGTTGTATCGTCATTCGGTCTCAAGAGCAGTGTTTTCTTGGTGCTTATCTGATCTTGGTTTAGGCCTTGGGGGTTTGTACTTGGAAAACATCGCCCTTGACTCGAGTGATAATTTCTTTACTTTCAATTGTATGCTTTGCTATGTTTTCTTCTGCTTAGTGTGTGTTTGAGGGCTATCACTGTAGAAAGAGGTGGAGCGGGAGGGTTGTATTCCTATTCCTTTTCCTTTATGCTCTTTTGGTATGTTGTTAGTTAATTTACCGCTCACTAAGACTGTTGTCTGACTCAAGGCTTTATGTTTTAACTCTTATTGCCTTGGGCTGTTCGTCCATTTTGGGACGGGCAGACTAGGTAGCAGGTGACAGGTGCTGTTCTTGCTTTCCACGTTGCTGATGTCGAAGACGAGCTGGAGGCTTGCATATTATCTTCTTACTATATGTACTGGATGTTCCGCTGCTTGTATATTCTCTGAGTGTTATGTAGTGAGGCTTGATGTATTGACTATTCATATGTTTGTATTCAACTATTATGAGGTGTTATTGATGAGATTCTATTCTGTGAAGCTTCACTGTATATATATATTCTATTGTATTTTGTCCATGCGCTGTGAGTAATACGATAGATTCTGATGTTTTAATTTACCTTGACAATCGTCCATGGCTGCCTGGCACCCTTTACAGCGCACTATGTCTAGGTTTAGTGCGAGGGTCATGGGCGGTCGTCACATTTGGTATCAGAGCTTTGGTTAATCGATTTTACCCAACGCTCGCTGACGTAATTACGTATGAGAGACGTAATTGTATTTTGATGGATGATTACTATATATAATATAGTAGATAAGTAGAGTTTGAGTCCTTTATGCAGTTGTTTCTCAAGATGTGCTGATCATTCCTTTTTATATATATTAAGGATGAGTCGAAGAGGGAGACTAGCTGCTAGGGAAGGCCGTGCTGCTGAGGGGACTGTTGATTATGCATCTATGTTCGAAGCTATGATGACTTCGATAATGAGAAGGATACCAGTTCCGGGGACAACAGTTGATGCTGGAGTTCAAGTTCAGACTCCAAGACCGGTGGATTTTGCTAAGTTGTGTAAAGACTATACTGCTCTTTGAGGGAAGGTTTTCTTAGGAACAGAATCAACCATTGAAGTCCAGAGATGGATAGATGCTTGTAGAAGGATCTTTAGTGATTTGGGAATTGAAATTGCGACTAAAAGGAAGTTAGCATCAAGGCAGCTTCAAGGGAGAGCTTCTGATTGGTGGAATTCTATCACCATTGATACTCCGGAGGAAGAGATTACTTGGGAGCAATTCCAAGTCAGATTTGAAGCTAAGTTCATTTCTACATCTCAGAAGTCTGTTCTATTCAAGAAGTTTGTGGAGCTCAAGCAAAATGGAAGACCAGTTCTTGAGTATGTTTCTGAGTTTGAAGCTTTGTCCAAGTATGCCCGGTCATATATTGAATCTCCGTATCAGAAGAACGAGAAGTTTGTGACAGGCTTGGATAGTTATCTTGGGAGGCAGTTGGTGGATCATTTGGATGATTCATTTGAGAAGCTTGTGGAGAAAGCTCTCAGGCATGAGAATCTGTTTCCTAAGGAAGGATCTGTTGTAGCTGTGACTAAGGAAGAGTCTAGACCACAGCAAGGTGGAAACAAGAAGAGGAAGCAGCAGCAGAACGGTAAGGATGGCCAGAAGAAGCCGAAGGGCGAAATGACCTGCTACAATTGTCAGCAGAAGGGCCATTTCTCTAGGGATTGCAAGAATCCAAAGGTGCCGGTGAAGTGTCACAATTGTGATAAGCCGGGGCATGTTAGGAAGAATTGTCCAGAACCGCGGAGGGACAAGCAGATTGTGTAAGCTTATGCTTTGGGAGCTGTTCTATCATCTTCGAAAGCTCCTACCGCTGAAGAGAAAGGAAAGAGTGTGGTGGTTCAAGGTACTCTTTCCATATGTGGTATTCCAGTTAGAGTGTTGTTTGATACTAGGGCATCGCATTCGTTTGTTTGTAACAAACTTGTAGGCCAGTTGGGTTTAGATCCGGATATTTTTGATAGGCCATTGGTTGTGACTAATCCAGTTGGGGGTTCGTCTTGTTTGTGTATGTTATGCCGTGGTCTGATTGTATCAAGTCATGGTTGCTCTTTTGTTTGTGATTGTTTTGTTCTGAACTTTGCGGGGTTCGGAATTATTTTGGGTATGGACTGGCTTAGGAAGTATGCGGCAAAGGTTGATTGTGAAAGGTTGGAGGTGACAGTCGAGAATGTGGAGGGGCGAAAGATTGTGATATGATGTAAGCATGAAGAAGGCGTCTTCCTGAGCTTCATGTATTCGCTGGTTGTTCCACGGGATGGACTGTCATCGGTGCCAATCGCGAATGGATTCGAGGATGTCTTTGACGAGGTCAAAGGGTTACCGCCGAATAGAGAGATCGAGTTTCGTATAGATCTAGTTGAAGGAGCCAGACCTGTTGTGATGCCTCTTAGGCGGATGGCGCCTAGGGAACAGCAAGAGTTGAAGGTGCAGGTTGATGACCTTTTACAGAAAGGATTCATTCGGCGTAGTGTGTCCGAATGGGGTGCACCAGTTGTGTTTGCAACCAAGGCAGATGGATCATTGAGATTGTGTGTGGATTATCGTGAGCTGAATAAAGTGACTAAGAAGAACAAGTATCCATTGTCGATAATAGATGACTTGTTTGATCAGCTTCACGAAGCTAAGGTGTTTTCTCAGATGGATTTGGCAACGGGATTTCACCAGTTAAGAGTGGCTAAGGATAGTGTGCCGAAGACTGCTTTTAGGACACCATCCGGTTTCTTTGAGTGGCTGGTAATGCCGTTTGGATTGACTAATGCGCCAGCATATTTTGTGGATCTTATGAATAGAGTGTTCAGAGATCAGTTGAACAAGTTTGTGCTAGTGTTCGAGGATGATATTCTGATTTATTCTAGAACTGAAGAAGAGCACAAGACGCATTTGCGTATTGTTTTGGAAATCTTATGGAAACATCAGCTGAAGACTAAGTTTTCGAAGTGTCACTTCTGGAAGAGTGAAGTGAGGTTCTTAGGCCATGTTATCTCTGGAAATGGAATAGCGGTTGATCCCGCCAAGGTAGCAGCAATCCAGGATTGGGTTAGACCTAAGAATGCATCTGATGTGAGAAGTTTTCTTGGATTAGCAGGATACTATCGACAGTTTATCAAAGACTTCTCCAGGGTAGCTGCACCGTTGACAGGATTGACGAAAAAGAACCAAGTGTTCAGATGGGATGCTAAGTGTGAGCAAGCTTTCGGAATCCTGAAAGAGCGATTGACAAGTGCTCCTGTTTTGACTATTCCTAGTGGGAATGATGAGATGGTGGTTTACACTGACGCATGTGGTACTGGACTTGGAGCAGTGCTGATGCAGAAGGATAAAGTTGTTGCGTATGCAAGTCGACAACTGAAGCCGCATGAAAGGAATTATCCGACTCATGATTTGGAGTTGGCGACGATTGTTTTTGCTCTGAAGGTGTGGAGACATTATCTATTGGGAGTTCGATTCGAGTTGTTTACAGATCATAAGTCATTGAAGTATCTTTTCTCCCAAAAGGATTTAAATCTTCGGTAGCAACGATGGTTAGAGTTTTTGGCATTATATGATTTTGGTATAGCCTATACTCCGGGAAAGGGTAACGCAGTGGCAGATGTGTTAAGTCGAAGACATGCGGGATTGGGAGCCATGTTTTCGGAATGGAAGAATCTCGAGTATTTAGCTGGGTTTGACTTCAGGCCCAGATTTGAATTGGAACCTGAGATGTTGGTAAACTTATCGATAAGACCGACTCTTGTGGAAAGAATTGGCGAGAGCCAAAAGCGAGACGATAAGCTTGTCAAGATTATCCGTGATTTGGAATCTGGATTGGACCCAGAAAAGGATAAAGGATTCGAGGTCGATCGAGAAGGTTGGCTTCGGAAGCAAGGACGACTAGTTGTTCCCGATATAGATGAATTGAGGAGTGAAGTTCTGAAGGAAAGTCATCACTCGAAGCTGACAATTCATCCAGGTGGAAATAAGATGTATCGGGATATGAAGAGAACCTATTACTGGAAAGGTATGAAGAAGGATGTTGGAAATTTTATTTCCAAATGCATGAACTGCCAGTTGGTAAAAGCCGAACAAAAGAAGCCAAGTGGATTGCTTCAGCCATTGGAAGTTCCTACATGGAAGTGGGAGCAAATATCAATGGATTTTATCGATGGGTTACCTAGAACAAGAACGGGAAATGAAGGAATTTGGGTCATCGTAGATCGTTTGACTAAGAGTGCAAGATTTATTCCTGTTCGATCGACTAGGACTGCATCAAAGTTGGCTGAGTTGTATGTTAAGTGGATAGTTCGATTCCATGGTATTCCGAAAAGTATAGTGAGCGATCGAGACCCATTGTTCACTAGTGGATTTTGGAAGAGCTTCCAGGAAGTTTTGGGAACCGAGTTGTGTTTGAGTACAGCTTATCACCCTCAAACAGATGGTCAGACCGAGAGAGTCAACCGAGTTTTGGAAGATCTCCTCAGAGCTTGTGTTTTAGATTTCGGAGGATCATGGGAAGATCACCTTCATTTGGTGGAATTTTCGTATAATAACAGTTACCAGTCAAGCATTGGTATGGCACCGTATGAGGCATTGTATGGAAGACCGTGTAACTCTCCGACATGTTGGTTAGAGACCGGAGAAAAGCTGATGCGACAGACTTCGGATTGCATAGAGGTCATTAGACAACGAATGAAGGCAGCCCAAGACCGACAGAAGAGTTATGCCGATAAGCGTCGTAAGGATTTGGAGTTCGACGTAGGTGATATAGTTTTTGTGAAGATTTCTCCACTGAAGAATGTTATTCGATTCGGGAAGAAAGGGAAATTGACTCCGAGATTAATTGGACCATTCCCGATCATCGGGCGAATTAGAAAGCTCGCCTACAGATTGGAGTTATCAGATAAGATGTCGGGTGTGCACAATGTTTTTCATGTATCGTATCTACGGAAGTATGTGCACGACTCGAATACAGTGGTTTCTGCTGATAGCTGTGAAGATTTCGAAGTTGATCCAGTCGATAAGAGACCTCGTAAGCCGCTTCGTGTTGTGGAAACCGACACGAAACAGCTTAGGAGGAAGGTAGTTAAGTTGCTCAAGATACAATGGAGTGATGATGATAATGACTGTACATGGGAGGTGGAAGAGAGGATGAAAGCAGCTCATCCTGAACTCTTCAAGGTATGGCCCTAAGGGGTCGTGTCATCTAACGACATTGTAACTTGTTCTAAGTTTTAGAATTTCTGCATGCTAAGCTAGAATTGGATGCATGGTTTGTAGATTACTATGGATGGTAGGCATGCAGAATAGCCTTTGATTGCTCTGTTTGTTTGGAATTTCGGGGGTGAAATTCCTAAGGGGGAGAGAATGTAACGACCTGTATTTTTATGGATCAAAACATCATAAAACAGTTGACATTTGGTCGCGTTGTTGATAAGTCGTCCAGATTCTAAGTCTTAGGTCGTATAAGAGTTTGGAGCGACCTAAGGAAGTTGGCGAGTTAAGGGGTAGACGACTTAGTGAAGTGGAGCGACCTAGGGATTGGAACGACCTAAGAAGTTAGGTCGTGTGATAGTTAGGTTGTGTAATAGATAGGTTGTATGATAGTTTAGGTCGGTCGAGCGACCTAAGTCGTAGACGACTAATAAGAATTTGGCGACCTAAGGAGTTTAGCTGTGTTGGAGCTTAGGTCGTAAAGGAGGTTAGGTTGTAGACGACTTAAGGAATTGGAACGACTTAAGGATTGGAGCGACTTAAGATAGTGGCGACTTAAGAGTTAGCGGCATAGGGATATCGACTTAGGAAACTGGGCGAGTTAGCGACTTAGGGAGGATAGGTCGGCAACGACCTAAGGAATCTGGTGGTAGTAGTTAGCGACCTAGGGTTGAGCGAGTTAACGACCTAAGAAAGTTAGGTCGTGGACGAGTTAAGGTGTTAGGTCGTATATGCTAAGTCGTATCTCGTTAGGTCGTGTAAGGACTTAAGTCGCTAGGTAGTGTCTGTGTTAGGTCGTTAGACGACCTAAGAGGTTAAGTCGTATTCAGTATTTAGTTAGGTCGTGAGCGACCTAAGTAGTTAGGTCGTGAGCCTCTGTGTTGAGTTAGATCGTGGGCTTCTATGTGTGTTAGGTCGTAGGTCGCGAGGAAGCGCATCTGGGTTAGGTCGTAGGTCGCATGAATGCGCTGATTTGCTAAGTGTTAGGTCGTAGGTCGTAGAGGCGCATTTGTTAGGTCGTGGGGTTGTTAGGTCGGGTTTTTAGGTCGTGGACGACCTAAGAGCGAACGACCTAAGGGAAATTAGCCTATAAATACCGGGTTTTTCTTCACTTTTTGGGATCGCGATTTTGAAGCGACGAAGTGCTCCCATTTTGAGAGCTTGAGTTCTACACTTCTTCACTTCTTTTCTCCACTTTAATCTTGTGCTTCCATCCATCCAAATCGAAGATCAAATTGAAGATTCAAGAGCTTAGATTGAAGATCTACATCCATCATAGAGAGATTTCTTCGTTTGAAGCGGATTTGTGATAGATCGAGTTAGATCCTTCACTGTCCAGATCTGAAGTGTGTTGCTTTTAAGGTGTTTAGGTGATTTGGTGAGTGGTGATTATCTCTCACACGGATCCAAAGGAGTATATCGGATCGTTGGCTTGATTTTGTGTTAAAGTAGTGATTTCCATGCATTTTCTTAATCCTAAGTATAGATCCATATAGATCCATTGTTCATGATGATTTGACATCCATTTTACTACATAGTAACCTTTGCAAGTTCATTCATCAAGATTATAGAGATATTGCTCATGTTTTCATGCTTGTTAGATTTAGACTCTTTATTTACGAAATTGCCATTATTGTTATAATTGTCTATTTAGATCATATTTGAATGCTTGATTACTTGGATTAATGATTGACTTGATTGATTGCTATGAATTAGATGATTGATGATTAGATTTAGACAAGATGGTCTACGATGATTCAAAAGCTAAGAGAAAGGCTCTTGAATTGGGAAAGCTGCTCGTGGCATATGTAGCGGATGATGAAGCTCATATGGATAGATTTGATGATGATGATGATGTTGAGATGAGGCTTTGCGAGGATGTGATGAAGCGAGGCAAGATATGAGATAGTCTTGGTCTAATCCAGACGGGATCATTCCAAGCATGTTGATAACTCAGTGAAATGGTTCGAGTTTGAGGATAATGGTTTGCTCGAGAGGCGCTTGAGCTAGTATGGAAATAGTCGTTGAGGAGGATGACTAGAGGGCTGAGATCTCATCGTTGTTGAAGGTTCTAGCATGCTCAAAGCAAGAGTACGTGGGGCAGATTCGATAGTCCCTGAAGGCTACTGATTCGTAGTCAAGTACTCTGGGCAGATTCGATAGTCCTAGGCACGGGTCACGACGACGTGCGGGAGTAATGTCTAGAACCGGGGTTTCCATTAGCCCTTGACGGACGGATGAAAGAATGAGCCGGTCATTCAATTAATGATGATATTGAAGCAATGATAATAGTGATAGCCAGAGTCATGGATGTTTGGTTGTATCGTCATTCGGTCTCAAGAGCAGTGTTTTCTGGGTGCTTATCTGATCTTGGTTTAGGCCTTGGGGGTTTGTACTTGGAAAACATCGCCCTTGACTCGAGTGATAATTTCTTTACTTTCAATTGTATGCTTTGCTATGTTTGCTTCTGCTTAGTGTGTGTCTGGGGGCTATCACTGTAGAAAGAGGTGGAGTGGGAGGGTTGTATTCCTATTCCTTTTCCTTTATGCTCTTTTGGTATGTTGTTAGTTAATTTACCGCTCACTAAGACTGTTGTCTGACTCAAGGCTTTATGTTTTAACTCTTATTGCCTTGGGCTGTTCGTCCATTTTGGGACGGGCAGACTAGGTAGCAGGTGACAGGTGTTGTTCTTGCTTTCCACGTTGCTGATGTCGAAGACGAGCTGGAGGCTTGCATATTATCTTCTTACTATATGTACTAGATGTTCCGCTGCTTGTATATTCTCTGAGTGTTATGTAGTGAGGCTTGATGTATTGACTATTCAGATGTTTGTATTCAACTATTATGAAGTGTTATTGATGAGATTCTATTATGTGAAGCTTCACTATATATATATATATTCTATTGTATTTTGTCCATGCGCTGTGAGTAATACGATAGATTCTGATGTTTTAATTTACCCTGACAATCGTCCATGGCTGCCTGGCACTCTTTATAGCGCACTATGTCTAGGTTCAGTGCGGGGGTCATGGGCGGTCGTCACAATGTGATTACCCCGGGTGTTCCTACCCCAATCGAGCGCTCTCTTTCCATGCACAACCATATCCATAATTATAATATATCTGAGGGTATCTAGAAAAGTGATAACAAACCCTACTTGGGTGCGACCCACATAGCCCGGTTGCATCTCTCCTGTTTTAGTCATTTCCGGTTGATGGGCTTGAGGCTACGTTTTACCTTTAAAATAGCATTCATACTTGGAATGCTAACACTGTCTTCCAGTCAATGATGTAATTGATAGCATTCTTCGATACAAGTTGTTCTGGATCTGAACTAACTAAATCCCCAAAATCACCGTCTTTACTATCTTCATGATATCAAATTCGTAACGCCCAAATCAGATCGAAGTGGTTTTTGGACAATTTAATCCGATCCAAGTCTCTTCGAAACGATTAACGAATTTGGCCAGATTTGATAGTCGGTTATTTAACTATCAAATAACATCCATAAGCAATCACTAAGCCTCATTTAATAAATCTTTCAACATTCATTCTAAATATCATTACAAAGATATATATATATATATATATATATATATATATTCAAAACTCTTCCAGTATTTCCCACGTTGAAAACAGTTTCAAATCCTTATATCCTTAACGAAATATTTTCAATCCATATCAATATAAGAAATATTTCCTAACTCCATTATTTATTTATTCAACACCTTAGAAAATATTTCTATAACAAAAATCTCGTAGTTAAAATATTTTAAATCCTTCCAATCCAATACATAGGAAATATTTATAAGTATATTTTCCTAAATCATTTTATTTCCAATACTTAGGAAATATCCCATTTATTTCATTCTTCTCAAAATCCCTTACAATTTACCTGTAAATTCCTTAACCATTTATAACTGATTCTATAAGTTTCTGGAATTTCATTAATTAACTTCCTTTAAATTTTCCAAAATCAATTTCACTTGTCTATAATTCCAACTACCCATTTCTAACTTCTTTTATGAATTCTAATTCATTTTCGAAGTTCTCGTATTTCAACATTTCGGAAGTTTACTTAAGTTTCCAGAATTCCATTACAAGATTTCTCTTATAAAAATCATATTCGTTAAATAAATCCCCCCGTATTTATAAATCTTGAGAGAATTTATAAATAAATTACAATCATTCCAAAACTCTATATATATAATAAGTATTTTTAAAGAATAATAATTTATTTTTAAAACATGTTAAGTAATTATTTAAAATATTAAAACATTTTAAATAAACATCGATAACTCATTTCCAATTCATTTTTAAATAAACAAATCAATTTACAAAGCTTATTTTAAAAAAAATAGAATTTATTTCAATTAATATTAGATATTTGGAAAATCCACTTCGCCAAATATTTCAATACTAAAATAGCTTTAACTATATAGTTTAATAACTAAAAATCCCATTTTAAACAAACTTAATTTCTTGACAAAAATCTATTTTCTAAAATCCAATATTACCAATTTCAATTTATAAATCACTTTCGATTCATAACTCATCGATTTCATTTTGATTTTCTAACCATTCTCACATTCCAAAAATAGAATCCACTATTTCTACCAAAAATTTATTTCTATATCTCATTATAAATTCTCACTGCAAATTTATATTTCCAGTTTTCAACTAACAATAATTTCTCCTTATTTATACACATCGTTTATAACTTTTATAAAATCATTTCTAAATCTATAACATATTTATATTAACAACTCCATTTATAAATCGGTTTCTATTTAAAACCCATTTACAAATCTATTTCTCAATAATTTCCAATGGTTTTCTCAAATTCGTTCAAAATTCCGGATTTCAACTTCTTTGCCATATTTTTCAGAAATACCATTTAAAAATCCATTGTTAAAATCCTTTATATAAATTATTTAAAAATCTCTATTTAATATATTTTTCGAATAGTTAAGTACGACCCAATACATACCATTGCTTTATCCAAATCAATTTCCTTTAAAATAATCCAAATTTCGATATAAATATTTTTATATCCAAATTCTCCTTTTAATCCCTTCAAATTCAAAAATAATATTTATAGTAATTAAAATACCAAAATTAAGGCCAGTGCTACTATAGCAATAAATCAAGTCATACAACAATCCATAACAGATTATCAAATCATATATCACTATATATGAAACAATCAATATATTTTTGAGGAATCTAGTTGGATCCCTCCAACTGTTTCCCTACATCCGCAGATGTTATATAACATAAATATCAATCCCGCTTTGAGGCGAGATATCGCGGTAATATAGGGTTATCCGCTATTATGCATGGCGCATAGTGTCTCATCCGCACCAACGACGGAAAATATATCCAACTACTAATATATAAACTAATATATATATATATATATATATATATATATAACATTCAATTAATAACAATTTATAAATTCAGCCAATCAACCAATAAATAATTTTAACTATTTTAAATTAACTAGCGATCCAAAATGAGCGAGATTTACTCACCTTGATTTTTTTTTATTTGAAATCCGTTCTAATTTTAAATTAAATCGAACAGCGTTCGATTTTAATTTATAATTCCAGCCAACTCCAAAAAATTCCAAACCAATTTCTATGCGTAGTATTCAATGGCACGAGCACAACACAACTTGTTTTGTTTGATTTCATCCTTGTATGAATTAGATAAAGTATTTATAAGAATTTTGATTTAATTAAAATAATAACTTTCATTAATTCAACTTCAGCTTAGCTTAACCTCCGACCCTAGCTTAATCACGTTCGTCTCCCTATCTCGTTCGTGAAATTTAGGTAGCAACCCCAAAGAAGCACTTCTTCCACTGCCTCATCTAAATGCTAGTAGCCTCTCTTTCCCGATGGACGCTTCCAAGAACCATCGACGTCGTCGTGCTCAATCGGAGCACCTCCGACACCCTCAACCTTCGCCTCCTCATGTGCTGCAACCAACCCCGACCTTGACTCCACCTCCAGCGTTCCACGCTTCGAGGCGACACAAGCCCAGGTCTCATCAAATTGGAGGTCGCATCCTACCACGTGGCACCGCACGCTGCTCCACCTAGGGTTCCGCTACCGCTCTACCTCCATCGCGATTTGTTCGATCGCGACTCCATCCATATTTTTTTCGTTCGTTCTAGATTTCGGAATAAAGGAGAAGAGGGAAAAAATGCGGGTTTTAACTAAAGGGAAGGCGGCTAGCAACATGCGTAGGGTGGCTATGTTGGCATAGGTCGGCGTTGAAATGATTTGTGATTTGATTTTATAAATTTTTATATTCAAAATTCCTTGTCCACGTAACTCCAAATTCTGGACTCTTAACGAAGTATGCCGCCTGGTGTTCCTAATGTTATACCCCTATTCCGAACGTAAAGGAACTAGTCTCGAAGCTTAATTCAATCGTATGTGGTAGATAGCTTTTTGAATCTAATTATTATATTAAATTTTCAATATTAATGTAACGACCCGTAAATTTCAACTGTTTAATAACGTAATTAGTTGAAATTTTGCGAAATTTTAAAAGATAAAATTTTGAAATAAAAATTTGATTTTTGGAATACGTCTAGTTAAACATAGCAACTGGTAAAATTTTCGTCCGAAAATATGAAAGTTTATTTCGCGCGTAAATTCACTTCAATTTAATCAGTTAAAAAGCGATGAAAATAAAATATTTCGAAACCTAAATATTTTTACTTAGAAAAATTCTAAACCATCTTCTGAGCAAGATGTCAGTTTGTAGTTTTTCAAAATTTGAACATCTATTGCTCCGTCGTTCTTATTTACTGCAAAATAGTAGTATTCTGGTACCGATATCGATTTTTATCGGATGATCGTACCACTGATTTCTATATACCGTTTTGATCGTCTCGTCGTACCGATCTCTACGGTATATTCGATTGTCAAATTCGAAGTTCCGTTGTACGTTGCACTTTACATAACGCTTACTGTATCGGTACCGGTTTGTGACGTTTGGTTTTGTGCCTTTTGATTTTCCTTTTGTGACCATTCAACTTTCCTCCGTAAACCCAACAGCCATTACATTTAATTCCTTTTGAATTCAGTTCACATTTCATGCACTCTTCACTAAAAGGTTTCATATTCCAAAACTCACGTACTAAACTCCAATGACCTGAGACTTGCAATATCATTCTTCCCATTCACTTGCTTGTTAATTTTCGTATCCCAAAGCCAGCTACCCATCCACCCTACAACTTCTCCTCTGTCCCTCCAGAAATCCATGCCCACACAACAAAACACGCCTCCCCCTAGCAACTTCACAGAACCCACCATCATGCCTCCGCCTTTAGATGCCAGCCACTGCCAAACGCCTAAGCTCGCAACCCCACTTTCACGGCAGCCCTCTCCGCCTCATCCACCACCGAACCCCAGCATCACTCGCCACCTAAGACCGTCCTTCCCGCTGTCCCCTCTCTCCTCTCCTCCACCCACGCACTCCAACCCCGAGCGGCATATCCGCCACCACATCCCGCCTTGCTCAGTCTCAACCACATCCATCTCCTCTCGCCACGTCCCTAGGCCGAGAGCCACCTCAAACCCTATGACCCATGCCACATTCTCCCTCCGAGCAACAGCCATCAGCGTTCGTCCCGGCATCCGAACCACCTTTCCAATTACTGCCCCTTCATTAGCCGTCCACTTGACTGCCGCATGACCAGAACCACGCTGCACGTCTCCCTCCTCAACCTTGCACCCATGTTCATCTGGTCAGCAGCCTCCAACCCGAACCAACGACTTCCTCCTCCTAGCCGAGTGCGGCGACGACAACCCGCAACCCTTCGTATTCGCCTCCTCTTGTCGTGATCTTCGGCCTGCTCCTCTTAGCATTTTTCTCTAGTGAGTTATATATAGGTAATTTACTTTTAAAGAAAAGTATTGTATATATCTGAGATAAAGAAAGTATTATATCATTATATGATTTCACTAGTTTAGATCTATGTGCTTATGGGTAGTACAGTTGCCATAAGCAATATATATAAGTAAGTTTATAATATAGTACATGTTTAGTAAAGTAAGTTCATAAAGTATTAATTTGAGGTTTCGAAATATGGTTTCAGTTAGTTTATTTATGTTACTTTATGTAAGTATAAGTATAGTTGGTTTTAAAATCTTTAGTTGATAGTATTTGCAGTAGCTTTTGTGAGTAAATATATATATATATTTATAATCGTTTATATATTATGTTTAAGGTATGCTTTTTCCATGTTCTTACGTACTAACATGTGAGTACGTATATATATTTAGCTATTTTGCTTTGTTTGTCGGTTTATGCGTAGCTGCATACTATATAATTGGTTACTATATATCATATTTTATACTTAGGCGTAGTTCATAGATTTATATAGATGCGTTAATTTATATAAGTATGTGTAGCAGTTGTTAGTATAGATAGATATAACTGTTTTCTTATATTTAATGTATTCGGTTATTATATATAAATGATTTTGCGATGTTATATACATTTACAACCATATATATTTTGATTACAAAATGTTATATATATATATGCACATGCCAGTATAGTATATTTACGTGTGAGTGGCTTGCCGGTATATGTTGATTTTTGGTGAACTAGATTTTTGTTGTTTTGTATATAATAAGATTTTATTATCCAATTTAGTTTATATATACTTTGGTTTCTTTTAGATTCTAAAATAACATTATATAAAGTGATTTGAATATGAATTATGATTCGGAATATAGTATGTAATTTGAATTGAATTTTGGTTTAAGAAAATAATAATATAATATATTTTGTTTTGATTTTTATCTACATCGATCCAGCTTTGATTTGACTTCGTCTATTTCTTATATATATCAGCTTGTCCATCAAATTCGTGCAAATCTAGCTTTACTTTGGAAATTGTGCTTGTATTCGAAACTCATTCCATCAACAAATCTCTCTAGCCTCGAAAGGTGAGCACTCACTCACGATTAACGTTCTTTTATTTATTAAATTTGATTTCAATTGAAACGACAATTGAAATATGCTGTTGTTAGATATTTACACTGTTATTATCTGTATCAGTTCACCTATGACATCTGACACCATTATCTGTTCATTATTTATGAAATGATATTACAGCTTGGCTGATAATTGATTGATTGTTGATGTTTATATTGGACGATAAATTGTTAATGTTAAATTGATAAATAGTATGAAATTGAACTTGATATAGGATAGTTAAATGTTGAATTTGATTTAATGACATTGTATAATATGACCCCTTTAACTGTTAAATTTACTGACACGTAGGATTGTTTAACTACACCTTGAACCATCAAATGTATGTTGTTAAATTGATGATCTATGAAATTGTAAATTGAATGACAAGTGAAAACCGTAATGTAATAATCTTTAATCTACATGAAATGATAGTGTAGATTCTAGGGATAATTATATTAATTCGTACAAATAACAATGCGAATTAATACGGTTATTTCGGGATTATTTGAATTGATTATTGGATTGATATTGATTGTTGTTATTACTTGTTTATTTACTTTGACACTATCCCAGTTATCACACTGCAAGTTCCCTTGTTATGTTTTGATTTTGAATTGAATTGGAATCGGGTTGAAATGATAAATACCCAAATTTAACTTTGACCTAGGATAGAAAATTAAATAAAACCCGATTGGTCAATAATTTGATATAAAAGTAAACGAAGATTTTATTTGAATAATAATATGGTTTTGAAATGAAGTTGAAATTCGAATTGTAATGAAAAGAAAATGTTAATATTTAAAAATCTGAAACAAAAGATTTACAATGTAATTAATGAAAGAATGCTGTTAAATTTGAGAAATGATTGAATTAACTTTGAAATGATTTAATAATTTAGTTTGAAATTTTAATTAAGTTTGAAATTATTAAACTTTGAAGTGATTTAATAATTTAGTTTTGAATTATTTAATAATTAAATAAG
Source organism: Allium fistulosum (assembly GCA_030737815.1). Classification (NCBI taxonomy): domain Eukaryota; kingdom Viridiplantae; phylum Streptophyta; class Magnoliopsida; order Asparagales; family Amaryllidaceae; genus Allium; species Allium fistulosum. Next base: position 233,752,889 of record CM060908.1, read on the forward strand.
ATTGAATTATTTAATGGTTAAATTGAATTGAATTCTTTAAAATTGAACTTTTGAATGAGTGAATTTGTACTTCGTAAATAATTGAAATTGAGTTTTCTTTATTAAGTAAGTTTTTGGAAAATTATTTAAGTAAGTAAATAAGTGAAATTGAATTTCTTTAACAAGAAATAAAATGTGATTTATTGAAATTAATGTAAGACTTGAAATTTAAAGAATTTGATTTGATGAATTTAATTTAATTCAATTTGTAAGTTTTGATGTAATGAAGTTGAATTTAAATAATGGATTTAATAAATTGGAAATCAAATAGAAATTGTTTTGAATGACAGATTTACTTAACGAATATTAAATGAAATCGATAAATGAATTTAAATTGATTTGAATGTTAAATTAAATTTATTTAAATGATTTCGAAATGAAACTTATATACGAACTTGAATCAATATTTGAATTGTTTTAAATAGAAATTGAAATTGAATTATAAGATTTTGAAACGGAAAATTGGAAGTTTTGAAACGAAAATTTGGAAATTGTTTTAGAAAGACAAATGAAATGTTGATTTACGAATTCTATTTGAAATTGAAATTGATTTGGTTTTTGAAATATATAAACGACCAATCGGTGTAATAATTACGAAAGTTATTAAAGAGACCGGGATCGGTAATGGATATACTCTCTATCTGAACCGAAACCACTTTAATAACTATACGCGGAGTGTTGATCCAGAATGAAGTGGATGGTTTGGTGAACGCGTTGATTGAAGAAAGAGAACGATTTTGGATGACCCCTGACATGACTAAAACAGGAGCCGCGCCGGGCCATTGAGGTTCGCCACCTCTAGCGGACACACTTCTTCGTTACCATATCTATTACTTTTGTGATTCGATTTGGGTGCACCCCTCGATTATGGGAGTGTTGTTTCGCGGTGTTGGGGTAGTAGCTGCTATGCCCAACATCAGTCCGGATCACGCAACTACTAGTATCCTAGTTGGTATCGCCTCATGTACCTTGTCATACTGATTAACCTATGCGCGACCACTACGATTTTGATTTGTACCTTTAGTATATGGATTGCCCTCTGGTGACTTCCGGTTTTGGGGAAACTACGGTCTTGTATATGTTTTTGGGAATAAACAGGTTAAGAGGTGTATGGGCCCTGCTTAACCCTACTTTGATATCTTTATATTACTGATAGACATTATCTACTTAGCGTACATTACTACCTAGTAGATAGTTTAACGGATCCTTAAAGGATGGTTATTCCAAACATCCTTTGAGTTACTTGTATTTCAATTGCTATTTCATTTGAGTTGGATTTATTAATATAAGAATGTTAATCCTGACTCGAGTGTTTTGTATTTTGCTTTACGCTCGGGTCAGACTGAGTAGTTCAGCTTTCGAGACGCACCTTTGGAGTTGGAGCTTTGCTTGAAGATCCAGCCATCTATTCTGCTTTCAGTATTCGATGATTCCAGTGATGCATTCTGATTTGTATCTGATGTATCGTGTTACTCTTCCGTTGTATTTGGTTTAACTCTGATGTATTTTTATATATTCATATAGTAGCTTCATGAACTACTATCTCTTTTATTTCCGCTGCACTTATTACTCTGTGTCTGTGATCTGTGATTATTTTATTTGCTGTATATGTTCAGTTTTGCCAAATTTAAATTAACAACGCGGTATTTTGAGCAATTCAACTCCGGCATGAGTGTCTACCTATACACTTATAATGGATGCGAATGGTCCAAAATATCGGGTCGTTACAGTTGGTATCAGAGCTTTGGTAGCTCTAGGCAAAACTCAACATATAGGGTAAATGTATTTACAGAATCACTCTCATTCGAGTTTCAATCTCTTCCTTTGACTCAACTCCTTCGAATTTTTGGAACGTTCTCCTCGGTTCCGAAATTCATTCGTGTCCCTCACTATTCGTCTTCTTTCAATTTTGGAGCACCTCATAACTCCATTTTGAATGATATCTATAATAGATCGGCGGTCACGCCAAAATTCGAATAATTCGTAAAGGAGTAAACTCCTTTATAATAGGCATCGATTTATCGGAGATTTCTGTATCCTCGGTTTACGATGCTATCTATCTCTTGCCATACCTGAATTTTATTTCTTGAGATCGAATGTCGATTTGCCTCAAATTTCTACATCGATCTTATTCTTGAAGTTACGGACGATCCGGTTAAGATTGCCCGTAAATTAAATAAACTCATCCATCTCCCGATTGTGGTAATTGAATTATCTTATCTTCTGTTTCAAACTTATTTTCGAATCAAAATTCTCTTTGATTTGATCTCCATCAAATTTAAATCGCTATCCATGTTTTGAAATCTATTCTTGTATCGTCGAGTGAGGAAATGTATTTGTAAACTAAATATTTAAAATGTTTTAAAATATATTGTGTTGTTTGAGTTGTTGATGTTGATTTGGGTTTCCGATCGATTCGTCTGATCAACACTATCGATAGGATTTCCAAAACACTTGAACAGAGCAAACTGACACAATATTATTTTCAAATTTGGAAAATGAAATAAAATTTGTTTGATTTTATTGTGCAAAAATAAGTAAAAATTTTCTGGAATTTAATAGGTTAATAAAATTGTTTGTTTGAAATGATAATATTTGATTATCATTTATTGTTCGAAATAAATTTATAAATACGGTTTATAAATTGATTTGGAATTTGAAATGAATTTAATTCAGAAATTTGAGAACTTAGTTTCCGGTGATTTCGAACTTTGGTTTTTAAAATTTTAAGGTATATTATTGAACGTACTTTCGAATAGAAATCGTTTTCAAAGAATTTTTAAAATGTTGAAATCAGTGCTCTTCTCTTTGTCGCTGGAAAATAATTTCGGTGATGGCGGCCGCATCATCGACATTCATTTTCGAGTTTCGAAGTGGAGATACTATTCTATAGCTTTGCTACGGTTTGTTTTGAAAAATATTTTGATTTGAATTTCTTCAGTATATTGAGTTATATATCTATATAGGTATCTTATTTTAAAATTTAAATTGATTTGATATATATCTTTAAATTGTTTAAAGTAAATCGGAAATCTAATTCTTAAATTTTGCTAAAGGATGATTTTAATTATAAATAAAACTAAAACTTGGAATAAAAATTTAAACTTGAATAATTGAATTTGGAAAATTTTATTTGTATATTGTTCAACTGCATCTAATACAACTTACCTAAATCATTCAGAAGTTGAATATGTAATTGGGTAATATATAAGATAAATTGAATTTATAAATAAAATTTGAGTGTTATAATAAATGTTATACACTAAATTTTGATTATAAAGATGTTAGTAGAGTTAGATAGGATAATAAGTAAACACAGTTAATAATGAGATAAATTGTTTTGAAAGAATTAATAAATTGAAATTTGATCTACTTATGAAAATACCTTGAATTTGAAATCAATTAATGAATATAAATTAAATTTAAATTGAAATTTATATAGTTTAAATTAATTTATATGGTTTAAATATATGTAATAAGATATATTAAGTAGAATAAATGTAACAATAATTTGGAATAAAGAAGAATTTAAATTGCTGGAAAAAAATATGATTATAATAAAAGACTATTCAAATTTATGGTTTTAGAAATTGTAAATTAAAGATAATTGGATAATAAGATAATGAATTTAGAAGTAGTGAGATTGATTTTAGTGAAATCAAATGGATTAAATCAATTATTGAATATCAATTAATTTAAATTTGAATTTATATGGTTTAAATTAATTGTTATTGTGTATTTCAAATCTGTTTTTCTTTCTGGTTGTTTCTATTCTCCTACCTCGTTCCTTTTCGGGGACGAAAAGTTTTGAGTGGGGGAGAATGTAACGACCCGTAAATTTCAACTGTTTAATAACGTAATTAGTTGAAATTTTGCGAAATTTTAAAAGATAAAATTTTGAAATAAAAATTTGATTTTTGGAATACGTCTAGTTAAACATAGCAACTGGTAAAATTTTCGTCCGAAAATATGAAAGTTTATTTCGCGCGTAAATTCACTTCAATTTAATCAGTTAAAAAGCGATGAAAATAAAATATTTCGAAACCTAAATATTTTTACTTAGAAAAATTCTAAACCATCTTCTGAGCAAGATGTCAGTTTGTAGTTTTTCAAAATTTGAACATCTATTGCTCCGTCGTTCTTATTTACTGCAAAATAGTAGTATTCTGGTACCGATATCGATTTTTATCGGATGATCGTACCACTGATTTCTATATACCGTTTTGATCGTCTCGTCGTACCGATCTCTACGGTATATTCGATTGTCAAATTCGAAGTTCCGTTGTACGTTGCACTTTACATAACGCTTACTGTATCGGTACCGGTTTGTGACGTTTGGTTTTGTGCCTTTTGATTTTTCTTTTGTGACCATTCAACTTTCCTCCGTAAACCCAACAGTCATTACATTTAATTCCTTTTGAATTCAGTTCACATTTCATGCACTCTTCACTAAAAGGTTTCATATTCCAAAACTCACGTACTAAACTCCAATGACCTGAGACTTGCAATATCATTCTTCCCATTCACTTGCTTGTTAATTTTCATATCCCAAAGCCAGCTACCCATCCACCCTACAACTTCTCCTCTGTCCCTCCAGAAATCCATGCCCACACAACAAAACACGCCTCCCCCTAGCAACTTCACAGAACCCACCATCATGCCTTCGCCTTTAGATGCCAGCCACTGCCAAACGCCTAAGCTCGCAACCCCACTTTCACGGCAGCCCTCTCCGCCTCATCCACCACCGAACCCCAGCATCACTCGCCACCTAAGACCGTCCTTCCCGCTGTCCCCTCTCTCCTCTCCTCCACCCACGCACTCCAACCCTGAGCGGCATATCCGCCACCACATCCCGCCTTGCTCAGTCTCAACCACATCCATCTCCTCTCGCCACGTCCCTAGGCCGAGAGCCACCTCAAACCCTATGACCCATGCCACATTCTCCCTCCGAGCAACAGCCATCAGCGTTCGTCCCGGCATCCGAACCACCTTTCCAATTACTGCCCCTTCATTAGCCGTCCACTTGACTGCCGCATGACCAGAACCACGCTGCACGTCTCCCTCCTCAACCTTGCACCCATGTTCATCTGGTCAGCAGCCTCCAACCCGAACCAACGACTTCCTCCTCCTAGCCGAGTGCGGCGACGACAACCCGCAACCCTTCGTATTCGCCTCCTCTTGTCGTGATCTTCGGCCTGCTCCTCTTAGCATTTTTCTCTAGTGAGTTATATATAGGTAATTTACTTTTAAAGAAAAGTATTGTATATATCTGAGATAAAGAAAGTATTATATCATTATATGATTTCACTAGTTTAGATCTATGTGCTTATGGGTAGTACAGTTGCCATAAGCAATATATATAAGTAAGTTTATAATATAGTACATGTTTAGTAAAGTAAGTTCATAAAGTATTAATTTGAGGTTTCGAAATATGGTTTCAGTTAGTTTATTTATGTTACTTTATGTAAGTATAAGTATAGTTGGTTTTAAAATCTTTAGTTGATAGTATTTGCAGTAGCTTTTGTGAGTAAATATATATATATATTTATAATCGTTTATATATTATGTTTAAGGTATGCTTTTTCCATGTTCTTACGTACTAACATGTGAGTACGTATATATATTTAGCTATTTTGCTTTGTTTGTCGGTTTATGCGTAGCTGCATACTATATAATTGGTTACTATATATCATATTTTATACTTAGGCGTAGTTCATAGATTTATATAGATGCGTTAATTTATATAAGTATGTGTAGCAGTTGTTAGTATAGATAGATATAACTGTTTTCTTATATTTAATGTATTCGGTTATTATATATAAATGATTTTGCGATGTTATATACATTTACAACCATATATATTTTGATTACAAAATGTTATATATATATATGCACATGCCAGTATAGTATATTTACGTGTGAGTGGCTTGCCGGTATATGTTGATTTTTGGTGAACTAGATTTTTGTTGTTTTGTATATAATAAGATTTTATTATCCAATTTAGTTTATATATACTTTGGTTTCTTTTAGATTCTAAAATAACATTATATAAAGTGATTTGAATATGAATTATGATTCGGAATATAGTATGTAATTTGAATTGAATTTTGGTTTAAGAAAATAATAATATAATATATTTTGTTTTGATTTTTATCTACATCGATCCAGCTTTGATTTGACTTCGTCTATTTCTTATATATATCAGCTTGTCCATCAAATTCGTGCAAATCTAGCTTTACTTTGGAAATTGTGCTTGTATTCGAAACTCATTCCATCAACAAATCTCTCTAGCCTCGAAAGGTGAGCACTCACTCACGATTAACGTTCTTTTATTTATTAAATTTGATTTCAATTGAAACGACAATTGAAATATGCTGTTGTTAGATATTTACACTGTTATTATCTGTATCAGTTCACCTATGACATCTGACACCATTATCTGTTCATTATTTATGAAATGATATTACAGCTTGGCTGATAATTGATTGATTGTTGATGTTTATATTGGACGATAAATTGTTAATGTTAAATTGATAAATAGTATGAAATTGAACTTGATATAGGATAGTTAAATGTTGAATTTGATTTAATGACATTGTATAATATGACCCCTTTAACTGTTAAATTTACTGACACGTAGGATTGTTTAACTACACCTTGAACCATCAAATGTATGTTGTTAAATTGATGATCTATGAAATTGTAAATTGAATGACAAGTGAAAACCGTAATGTAATAATCCTTAATCTACATGAAATGATAGTGTAGATTCTAGGGATAATTATATTAATTCGTACAAATAACAATGCGAATTAATACGGTTATTTCGGGATTATTTGAATTGATTATTGGATTGATATTGATTGTTGTTATTACTTGTTTATTTACTTTGACACCATCCCAGTTATCACACTGCAAGTTCCCTTGTTATGTTTTGATTTTGAATTGAATTGGAATCGGGTTGAAATGATAAATACCCAAATTTAACTTTGACCTAGGATAGAAAATTAAATAAAACCCGATTGGTCAATAATTTGATATAAAAGTAAACGAAGATTTTATTTGAATAATAATATGGTTTTGAAATGAAGTTGAAATTCGAATTGTAATGAAAAGAAAATGTTAATATTTAAAAATCTGAAACAAAAGATTTACAATGTAATTAATGAAAGAATGCTGTTAAATTTGAGAAATGATTGAATTAACTTTGAAATGATTTAATAATTTAGTTTGAAATTTTAATTAAGTTTGAAATTATTAAACTTTGAAGTGATTTAATAATTTAGTTTTGAATTATTTAATAATTAAATAAGATTGAATTATTTAATGGTTAAATTGAATTGAATTCTTTAAAATTGAACTTTTGAATGAGTGAATTTGTACTTCGTAAATAATTGAAATTGAGTTTTCTTTATTAAGTAAGTTTTTGGAAAATTATTTAAGTAAGTAAATAAGTGAAATTGAATTTCTTTAACAAGAAATAAAATGTGATTTATTGAAATTAATGTAAGACTTGAAATTTAAAGAATTTGATTTGATGAATTTAATTTAATTCAATTTGTAAGTTTTGATGTAATGAAGTTGAATTTAAATAATGGATTTAATAAATTGGAAATCAAATAGAAATTGTTTTGAATGACAGATTTACTTAACGAATATTAAATGAAATCGATAAATGAATTTAAATTGATTTGAATGTTAAATTAAATTTATTTAAATGATTTCGAAATGAAACTTATATACGAACTTGAATCAATATTTGAATTGTTTTAAATAGAAATTGAAATTGAATTATAAGATTTTGAAACGGAAAATTGGAAGTTTTGAAACGAAAATTTGGAAATTGTTTTAGAAAGACAAATGAAATGTTGATTTACGAATTCTATTTGAAATTGAAATTGATTTGGTTTTTGAAATATATAAACGACCAATCGGTGTAATAATTACGAAAGTTATTAAAGAGACCGGGATCGGTAATGGATATACTCTCTATCTGAACCGAAACCACTTTAATAACTATACGCGGAGTGTTGATCCAGAATGAAGTGGATGGTTTGGTGAACGCGTTGATTGAAGAAAGAGAACGATTTTGGATGACCCCTGACATGACTAAAACAGGAGCCGCGCCGGGCCATTGAGGTTCGCCACCTCTAGCGGACACACTTCTTCGTTACCATATCTATTACTTTTGTGATTCGATTTGGGTGCACCCCTCGATTATGGGAGTGTTGTTTCGCGGTGTTGGGGTAGTAGCTGCTATGCCCAACATCAGTCCGGATCACGCAACTACTAGTATCCTAGTTGGTATCGCCTCATGTACCTTGTCATACTGATTAACCTATGCGCGACCACTACGATTTTGATTTGTACCTTTAGTATATGGATTGCCCTCTGGTGACTTCCGGTTTTGGGGAAACTACGGTCTTGTATATGTTTTTGGGAATAAACAGGTTAAGAGGTGTATGGGCCCTGCTTAACCCTACTTTGATATCTTTATATTACTGATAGACATTATCTACTTAGCGTACATTACTACCTAGTAGATAGTTTAACGGATCCTTAAAGGATGGTTATTCCAAACATCCTTTGAGTTACTTGTATTTCAATTGCTATTTCATTTGAGTTGGATTTATTAATATAAGAATGTTAATCCTGACTCGAGTGTTTTGTATTTTGCTTTACGCTCGGGTCAGACTGAGTAGTTCAGCTTTCGAGACGCACCTTTGGAGTTGGAGCTTTGCTTGAAGATCCAGCCATCTATTCTGCTTTCAGTATTCGATGATTCCAGTGATGCATTCTGATTTGTATCTGATGTATCGTGTTACTCTTCCGTTGTATTTGGTTTAACTCTGATGTATTTTTATATATTCATATAGTAGCTTCATGAACTACTATCTCTTTTATTTCCGCTGCACTTATTACTCTGTGTCTGTGATCTGTGATTATTTTATTTGCTGTATATGTTCAGTTTTGCCAAATTTAAATTAACAACGCGGTATTTTGAGCAATTCAACTCCGGCATGAGTGTCTACCTATACACTTATAATGGATGCGAATGGTCCAAAATATCGGGTCGTTACAATTAATTTCAATGTGTTTCTATCCCGTAAGACTAAATGGTAACTCCAAACACTACGAAATTTTAAATTCGATAATAATACGCTATTACGGATCAAATGGAAAAGGTTTTGGCAAATTCCGAGACTGTGCCCCGGAAGGCTATTTTAACACGTCGATTTAATAGACGATTTCAGAAATTGACGGAATCACTTGAAACTTCATTTTTAAAACTTACTGGCTCAATTATAATTCAAATAGAATTTATATCAACATTAGAAATCATTTCGATTCATATTCAACTGAAATTTCAATTATTCACCATTTCTATATTACTATAAATCGCTATATTTGAAATTTAATTTCATTCTATAATTTCAACCCAAAATCTTCATATTCAAAAATCAACTTGTATTCCAAATCAATATTTAAAACTATTTAAATATTCAAAATAAAATGTTGGAAAATCCGGGTCGTTACAATGGGATAAGGAAGGAGATGGTGATGACGATGTGGTAAATAATGAGTGGAGGGTATGTACTTAAAGGGTATTTTAGTAATTTGTTTATTTCAGTTTATATGGAAACAATTTCCAAAATTTCTCCCTCTCATTTTTCATTTCCTTCCTTGTTTAAAATAAAACATCATATCCTTTTTCAAAGTTATAACAACTCTTTAATGGCTTCTATGTTTTTGTTCAAAGTTTAGAAATCATTCCTTTTTTCCACTTTTAATTCTTAAAAGCTTGTTTAAAACACTTCCTATTCTTTTATGCACCTTCCTTCTTCAAAAGCAATCCCACAACACCCACTACACCCCTAGGTCAAGCCTCATACACCCCTAGGCCGAACCCAAAAACACCTTCCCAAAGTCCAAAATAAAGTCTTTTGCAAAGGAAAATCCAAGATCTTTGGCCGACCCAAGTTGTAGTCGTAGTTATAGTTGATTTGGTTAAGTTTTGGGGAGTAAAGCTCACTCCTTTATGCAATATTTAAACTTTATAAGTTAGTACTAATTCTTGTTGGTTATATGGTTGAAAGTAGTGTTGTACTTGTATGTGTTTATTTGTTGTATTTGTTATAGACTTGGAAATGAAGTCAAAAGTGAAGCTATGGTTTAAAGTTACGATCTTTTCCTTTTTTATGTTGGTTATGACATTTGTTGGACGTATGAGCTTATGTTTGAATATAGTAAGCTAAAGAGAAGTTAGCACTTGATTTTTGAATTTTATCGACATGTAGATCCCTTGATTTTAAACTTATTTATTTATGTATTTTCCAAGAAAATATTTTACAAAAGTTTCCAAAACTTTTACCTTTGATTTTGAAAACTATTTATAAATTTTATAAAATAATTTAAGATATAAAGAGGTAAGGTTTTAATGGGGAATCTTGTGTATAAAACTAATTTAAAGTTATGGCATCCATAGCGATAGTCGCTATGGATGCAGTTCGCAAATCGAAGATTTTCATGTAAGCTAAAATGGGATTTTTCACATAGATATTTTAAAGAGTAACTAAAACTATATTACAAGTATTAACATGTTTTAATTATTATTTAATTTATATATTTAATTAAAGAGTTAATGATTATTTAATTAATTGATTAAGTAAAGGTAATTGGTACTTAAGTATTAATTAAGTAAGATATTATAATTAGTTAATTAAGAAAGGTTTAATTAATTCTCAATTAAGTAAAGGTTAATTACTTAATTAATTATTATTTAAGTATATTTATAAATTATTAATAAATAAAGGTTTAATTTATAAATTAATTATTAATCAAGCAAGGTTTAATTATTTCTTAGTTATTAATAAAGTTTAGATTTAATTTAGATTTAATAAAGATTATCTTAAAATTTAAGGATTGGTTTTTTTAAAAAGCAGATGTCTTTTTAAAGAATGATTTAAATACAAGGTATTCTCTTTGTCCGTGCCTTTAAGTATCCAAAAAAATACGGAATAAATTATTGACGACATTTGTTTAACAGAATAAATCACTATTTTTTTTTAAATTAAGTTGGACATTTAATTTTATGTTAGTGGTTTTATATGGGATAAATGACACATTAACTATGGGTGGTTAATTATGGATTTGATTTACATACATATTGCCTATATAAATACCGGTTATGTGACTTGGAAAGTCAAATTGAATTGATGGTAACTTGATTTAGTGCCACTGGGGTTGCTAAGCCTCTTTTCAAATTTGTAAAGTTATAGATTTGAATAACTTCAATTGTATAACAATTTGATGTTAAGCGTTTATAAGTGATGTTTTAAAGTAAGTTATTTAATTATTTTAAAAAAGTTATTTAAAGTTAGTTAATTATATTATTAAAGATATTTTAAGTTATTTAATTATATTATTAATGTTGTTAGTTAATCGGTTTAGTTTTGTTTAAACTTAATTAAAATTTTAATTAATGATGTGTTTAAAGATACTTGCTTACCGTATTAGTGCTGTTGATATAAAGTAAATTAATTAATTATTTATGATGTTTAAAAGTAATTAATTAATTGAATAAAGGTGTTTATAACTGATAAATTGTTTTATAAAAAGGATTTATTTAAGGAGATGTTCAAATGATATTTTAAAAGGGTGATTTTAAGCGATATTTGGTAAAGAAGTTTTATAAGGAGTTTATAAATCATTTAAGATATTTATAAAGAAGTTTTATAAATTAATTTGGAGATTTATAAAAAGATTTGAACTATGAAATGGGCTTATAGAAAGGGAATTTTATAAAACAATGAGATTCTATTTTGGTAATTAATCCTTCTTAATTATGGTTTTATGGAAACATTCTTTTCATACTTAACATCGAAAGATAGTGGTTTGGTTTATAGTAAGAAATGTTTTAAATAAAAAAAATTTGTCCCATTTAAATATGATTTTGGAAAAGAGGAAATCTCCCTCAAGTTTTGTTAATATACTTATACCATTGAGATAAGTATATGGATATTTTCTAAGTATTGAAAATATAATGGTTTGAAATATACTTATACCGCTGAGATAATTATATCACCTTTTTCCTAAGTATTGACAAGAGTATAATGGGTTTGTAATATATCTTTTTTGAAGTTATTTTAAATCAAATAATTGAAAGAGATTTTAATAATTGAAAGATTTATTTACAGAGGCTTAGTGGGTCCCATATAGAATTAAACCTATGGTTAGTTGCTTGTTATTAGATAGTTAAATAGCCGACTATCAAATCTTGGCCAAAAATATAACTCTAGAAATATCTAGAAGAAACAGAGGAGTCATATGTCACAATCATCTTCGATGATGTTGTACTGTGCATATAAATTTCGTTTTGTTCTCCTATGACAAATGATAAGGAAATCTATCCACTTAAATGGTTAAGAGGTGATCTCCGCTCTTATGTATTGTCTGATTATTTCCAAAAGAACCGGAGTTGATTTTATCAGAAACTATCGAATGGTTGTTCGAAGAGACCGAGATTGGATAAGCATGAATTATTCAAAAACCACTTCGAACCAATTCAAATGTCATATTAAAGACATCTTAAAGATGATAGAATCGAAGATGGAGCTCTTTGACGTGCAAGCGCTGCTTGCTACTAATACTGGGTATGATTTCAAAATGGATGTAGTAGAAGTAGTGCCTTTGGTACGTCCATATCCTGAACAACTTGTATGAATAAATGCTGGCATTGGATTATGCTTGGAGGATAGTGTTAGCCTTCCAAGTGGGATTTGTTAAGAGAGGAAAAAGGTAAGTTTGACTTTTTAAGCCTCAAAACCTGGTAATGGCTAAAATAAGGGATATGTAGTAGAGCTATGTGGTTCGTTACCATTAGAAGTAGTTATTCTTCAATCTAGAATCGATATTTATGGATTTGGTCTGCACACAAAGAGTGGGGCCATGGCTGGTACACATTGTTTTAGAGCCTTGGTCCCTGGGAATAGTGTAATCCACTCTGTCGAGTTAAAGGGGAAACCGACATTGTGTTTGCAGGGGGTCCATGTGAGGCCCTCGGTACATTTTTCTGGAGGTGTATTGTGGCAGGCGGTACCCCAATAGCCTTGTCATTAATGGAAATCCAATCTTCAATACGTCCTTTTACGGACTTAGTTTCCCAACTATGTTGAAAGTGAGATGCAAGCATTTGAGCTATTTTATATTATTTTACCCTCTAGAGATTATAATAATACCAGTGGATATTCTAATAGAAATATTTTGGTTATTATATGGTAAAAACCCATCCGCGTTTATATGCAGCGTGGTCTTACAATATACCTTTATTTTGAAAGGTTTTATAAAACATTAAGAATCCATTTGATTGTGTTGCTCATATTGGTTTTACCAGACTTATCCAGGCATTATTTTTCATATAATGCTCGGGTCAACCCCAAAATATTTTCCAGATTTAGCTGGACACTTCGAAGCATCAAGAGATGAGCTGGATCCTCCAAGGTGTATTCACATATCTTACTTTTGTTGTTTTGTTCTTGTTGTATCTATCAGAAATTGTAAGAAAAGGTTGTTATAACTGTCCAGAGTTTGATGACAAGATAATTGTAATCAGATTGATTTATAAATATAAAAAATTTCTTTTTGTAAACTTCATTGTTATATAATACAGTACTCACCACGTTGTGAGATTCTGTTGTCTTTTCTTTCTTTCATCCTAACAACTATCTTTCCGGCACTTGGGTGTTCGGCACATGAATACCGTGGATGTATTAGTGTCAACTCCTTGGGTCGAAAAGGCATGTTGTTACAGTTGGTATCACATCTGAAGGTTAAGTGAGAACCTTGGCCCTGGTGGGGTAAACTCATTAGAGATAGGTTTAGCAACACCCTAGAATGAGTTTGAGTGTGTATATATATAAGAGCCCGTATTTGTTAGTGATATAAAAATATTTTATATTGTGTTATTTGATCGGTTGAGTGTTTTATTAATTCTGGTCGATGTGTCTGGCCCACATTATCAATGAAGATTCCTAAACACTTGAACAAGGCCAACAAACATAGTATTGTTTTAAATCGGTAAATGTGATAGTTTTACCTTGGATTATATTTTATATATAAAGGGAAAATTTTCAAAAGTTAATATAGTTATTTTTGATGTGTTTGCTTATTAGGAAATGGTAATATTAAATTTTTATCATTTAGGATTCGATTAGTCATGCATGTCTAGTTTTGGGCATTGACTATTTTTTGTTGATTTACCTGTAATTTTTCTTTACTGAAAGCATGGATTGGGTAGATATAATTGTGCGAACATTGAAATGGATAACTTGTGAATTAAGTTTCACAATTTGACTATAAGGCGTTTGTATGCACTAAAAGTTTGCATAAACACCCAATAGATTATATGTAGGGAAATAAATAAAGAAATCAAAATTAAAACAGAGGAAACAAGCAGAAAACAAGTAAAAAATAATGATAAACATATTTATAGTGGTTCGGCGTTGAATGCCTACATCTACTTTGATGAAATTGCTTTATTAATCACTTGAATTTCTAAGTACAAGAGGGATCAGATAAGAATCTGTAAATTCAATGGAGTACAAGCAAAATAACAGCATAAAAGATCCTTAAAATGAACAATGAACACCATATTTATAAGGGTAGACGACTGAATATCTTCATGAAAATTCATCGGTAGAATCTCCAGATGTGGACAAGGTCACCCAAAATTTTTTATGGCCCAACTCCCAATATCGAGCAATCAGGGCCGATCGGTCTAGATGACCACTAGGGGTCATGCGATCCCTTGTGTAGGTCTGTCTTGATGTTGGCGTCGTGTTTCTAAAGTTTGTTTGCATAGTAGCCTACTTGCTTTTTAGAGATATCAATTGATTCCCATTGAATTGAACTGCTGGGCTGATACGATCCGAATCCTTGCCTAGAGAAGTAATACGATCTGATCTCCTACGTAGGAAAGTAATACGATCTGATCCCTTACCTAGGAAAGTAATATGATCCAATCTACTGCCTAGGGAAGTAATACGATTTGATTCCCTATCTAAGGGATTAATACGATTTGATCCCCTACCTAGGAAAGTAATACCATCTGATCCCCTAGGAGAAGGGATAGGTACCGATCCCCTACCTAGAGGAGGCACAAATCTATAATTAGAATATTCTGGAGAGTCTATTTCTTGGTCTCGCTTGATCATTGCTTCATATCATTGTTCGTGGTTGATCTCTAGACTCCATGATCACCTCTCTAGGCTGTTTTCCTTGTCTATCATCGAGTCTAACTTGTCCAATATTTTGGATATAGCTAGGTCAATAGGCCGGATAACACTTAGCCCCAAAACTACGTCTTGTTTCGAACATGACGTGCTTTGAATCGAAGCAAGTTAGAGTCCTCGGGAAGGATTCCGATCAATTTTTTAAACTATCATTATCCTTTCGTTGAATTGTTTTTCCGAAGAGTCGTTCTCTCCCCATTCATCATAATGCTTGGTTGATATTTGTCAATATATATCCGGACTGTAATCCCCAGTCTTTGTCAATGCTCGGTTCCATTGACCTTGTCGATTGAGTTAGAAGGCTTGGGTTATCTGTAGTCACTTCTTTTTTGAGAAATCCCGATGAGAACTCAATTTCTGTTGATTCAAGAAATCGAATGTTGGGTATATACACGTGCACGTTCATGGGTCGTTGCCAATATCATGTAGTTGAAATTTGTTTGCATTGTTATATTCCCCATCGTCCATTTAAATTTCTTTTTTTAAACATTGGTAAGGAGCATTTGGTACCAATCCCCTAAGTAAGGGATCGGTACCAATCCCTTAGTCTAGGTGGACTTAAACAAATTTGGACCTAAGTAAGTGGGTCGCGTATGTTATATAAGCCAACAACTTAGTTAATTTTTCTTTACTTGTTTCATTTCATACTTCAGCTGACCCGAACCCTCACTCCTCCTTACTATTGCCATTAATAATCTCGATCGTGAGAAATCCATCAATTCCTCGAACACCATAATCGATCCAACCTTCCACTTAACTAGACACCCGCTAACTTAATTCTAGATGCAAGCTTGAACTCGCATCGCCCTTGCTCTCCTTGAGTTGATATGACCCTTGGCCTCGCATTGTATTTGATTCTCCATACATAGGTGGGTTTGTATTTGTCACATGTGATTTGTGATAAGTTCTAGTGTGATGAGATGATGGGATTTTGATGATGTAGGGAGATGTGATATGGAGTAAGTATAGGGATCGGTTTTAATGTGATGAGGAGATCAGAGTGGTTGTGATGTATGAATCGGATGGAAGGATAGATTCTTCTAGTAGATGATAGAACATGATGATGGAATTGCAGATAATCATAGGATTGGTCGTAGGAATTAGGAAGTGAATGTAGGGATCGGCGTTACTATGTTGGAGATGAACTAATAAAGTGTGGGATCATTTGCATGGATGGATCGGTTGTGGATATGGTTGGAGAGAAGGTAGTGGAATGATGGAATTTAGGGATCAGTTGGTGATAAGGATCAATTCAGGCGTATTGGAGTTTGAAAGTGCACAATCACAATGCCGCTTAGGTGAGGGATCGGGCACGGTCCCTATGCCTAAGGGGACTTAAGCGATTTTGGCTTATTGAACTCGAACTTGAACACTTGCATATGAGGCTACATGAATTCGAACTTAAACATGGACATTTTCCTTTAGCTTGAACATGGATTTCGTTCAACCTTGGACTCAAACATTTGGACTGGACCATATGGACATTGAACAAACTACTTCACATGACAATCCCAATGCTGAATTAAGCTCACCAACAATATCCCCTCAAAACTCTCTAGGCCATCAATCTGAATATCCTGAAAGTTCTCAATAGGTGCTTGAAATTCCTTCGAACCTAGAAGAAGAAATCGAGTCAGATCTTGACACTTTAGAAGATGCTATATTTTTAAATGATTCGAAAGATTCTGTAGCTTCAAGAGTCGATGATGCTTCTCTCTATAGACTTTGCATCAAGGATGGAATCCCATTCGAAGATGTACGAGTTCCATCTCGTAATGATAGAGCTCACTTTCCCCCGGAGTGGTTACTGCATGCAACAAATTTATGTGCTGGGCAGGATGCGTTCCGCCTTTCAATCCATTCATTCTGAAGATTTACATTATTTGAAATTGCTGTTGGCTCAGCTACATCCGAACAGGTATTCATTTCTACACTGCATGTATATGATATTCCTTGAATTATTATATCATGAGCCAACTCCAAAAGACATCAGATTCATTTATAATCTCAAGCAGCAAAAGGGAAGCCTCTTGTATACTTTTCTCGAGTCAGTCAGTAACTGCTAGTTCATAATTGGCGCCTGGAACAAATTGAGCGCTGCCCACTTGGTTTTGCAGGACAGTGGTTGGAATGACAACTTTAAGTGCTTTTATTCAAGTCATATCCTGAACTAAGCAGTTTTTTTTATTGAACGTTGTAGGTAGCCATCCACGTCCAATGACATATACTTGGAGGCGGTTTCAGCATTCAAAAATATACTAGTTGCGGATAGGGACATCAAATCTCTCCTTACCGATGAGCGCCTTTTTATCTTTGGCTTACCGGAAGAATGCCGCAGCACGAGACTGCTTAGAAACACCAAGGAGGAAGTTGTAGAAAGAAGAGGCGCCACTAAGCAGGGAGATGACGAAGTTGATCCTATCATGCCCCTAATAGAGGGAGATCGGGATATCGCAGAAGAAAGCGAGGTGAGGGGCGATGCTAATGAGCCTGGTTGTGATGATGTGAGCTCAAGTCATGAGCCCGAGTCGGATCCTCCGTAGGCCCACAACTCCCCACCTCAGAGAAGAGAAGAATAAACTGGCTCATTTATAAGCTTCGTAGATGGTAGGTCTCTAAGAAATCCAAGTCAACCTCTACTGCTATAGGTTAATCTAACTCTCTGGCTCTAGAAAATTTATTTGAGGGGCTGTTGGATATTCCAATTCTAGATGATATTGGGAGTTATGATTTCGCCAATTTAAGTCTCGAGGGCTCTGAATCTCCTATTTGATTCGACGTTGACGTTCCTCCAACTAGTGTAGGTGAGATTGCTTCAGATAGCAAAGCTTCAGTAATTAGTCCGTCAAGGGGACACTAGGACACTTACGGTCATGCGCACTGCACCGCATGACACTTATCCATCTTTAACTCCAGTGGATTTTATACAGTTTCATTTTGTTTGCTGGATCGATGGGACATCCCCGCAACTATGATTGCTTGAAGAGAACAAAATACTTCCACCCATCTTATTTTGGGCCCAGTCGGGGTCCATACCCTAGTCGAGATAGAGAAGGTCATGAAGGAATAGAAGACCGAGACCGAAGCCACCAATTCAAGGATTCGTTATCCAAGCATAAATCAAAATCTCAGTCTTCTCACCATAAGGGTTGCGGTAAACACTACACTACACATAATATAGCAAGTTGCTACCACATGCTCCCACATCGGCTAATGCACCCGTGCAACATTCGGGTTCTTCCAACATCTATCGATCTTCAAAACGCCAGTGTGGCATAGAAGGTCTTGATACTTCATCCTACAAGCACCAACAGACAGGCCCTCTCAGCCCCGACCGCACTTGATGCAACTACTGCTGGTAAGATGGCTGAGCTCAAGGCTATGTTTCCTAAATTGTGTTTTGATGAGTTCTAATTTGTTCCCGCTTTGCATCCGATTCCTCTAGAGGCCAAGGACACAATGCTCTCTTTGGTTAATGATGTCTACATCCAGCACAATACAACTCTTCGTGTGGCAGATAAAATTTCTGAGGTGTCAATGGAAAGGAAACACGAAATTGATCACTTAATTTTTGAGGCGTTCCACGAAAAACACATTATTAAGCACTTGGACGAGGAGATCAAGCAATTGGGTACAAAGCTAGTCGATGCTGAGAAAAAAGCCAAAGAGTCTTCTGAAACCGTCGAGCATTTAATGAAAGTGCACCAAGCTGAACTGGACACTACCGTTCGTTGCAATGGTACTTTAGCCCTTGAAAACGACATCTTATAAAAGGATAGAGGCCCCTAAGGATTAGGCTAGGGAGGCTAGTCAGATAGAGATAAAGGATGAATTCAATCTATTGCTAATATATTACAATGCATGTGCCCTCATGAATTGCAACCTCTGCTTCCTTGGAAAGGGGTATCCCGAGTCGCTTGTCGAAGCCTGAGACCATATTGTAGATTTGAAGAAGAAGTCCCTCGGTGATGCTGAAATGGATGCAGAGCAGTTCATGCGTGAAATCTTGCGCGATAAAGAGCCCGATGAACTCAAGGCTGCTTGGCTCAGTTTACTCAGTGATCCGATAACCATCGAAAGAGGAAAAAATGGCAGTGAAACCTTAGGATCTGGTTCCCAAGACCCTCCTACTACTCAACTAGTGCTCCAATTTCTCATGCCTCGGAAAAGGATGTGGTCTACGATACAGATCAGCTAGGGATGCACAAATCTTTTGGGCTATCTTTGATTTTGGAATGTGGCACTCAAACTACGACCGATGGCTAATCGAGTGAAGGTATATCACTCACTTCTCCGACGTTCGGGAAGGTTTACATGTCGAGTCCGATAATTATGGGCTTAGCCATTGATCTTTACGAAATTGCATGTATTGTCTGCATCTGTCCATGCTCCCGAGGATGATGTTTCCCTGGGACAGTAGATGCTGACCGTGGGATCCACTACGGTTGTCACTGTATAGGTGGCTCCCACCGATCAACTTATTGAAACTCCTGGCCGGGATGCTGAAGTCATAGGGGCTCTAGATGAAGAAAAGACTGATGACCAACAGGGCTGGGATGAAACAAAGGACGTCACAGTGACTCATGCCTTCGAACACACTGGTAAACTTACCATGAAGGGGCACATTGAAAAGGAGGAGCTGGATTTGCAAGCTAAGAAGGAGAGTGCTGAAGTGGATATTACTTCGCTTCAAGTTATACTTCCGTGCAGTGTCACTTCTGAGGAGGTTGACCCTTTTGTATCCCAAAGCAAGAGTGCTTCTGCTTTTGTCTCTGAAAGCATTTCTCCTAAGGGTAGCAAGGGCAAAAGAGGGTCAAAGAGGAGAGGATGAGGCGGTAGCTTTGGAGAGTCCACCTCGAAGAAGACCCCAGAGAAACCCAAGAAAGATGAGAAATAGCCATCAAATCGGCTTGGATAATGCATAGCTAGGTGGCTAGTTTCTTTTTATTGGCTGCAATTATGCGGGTACGACCCCCGCTTTTGGCTTTTAGTATCTAAAATAAACTTGTACTTAGTTTCTAAGTTTTAGTATGTGAATAAAAACTATTTTGTTTTTGCTCTTCTTTTGTACGAAACTTGTATAAGTGTTCGAGCTATTATGTTCTCTATTCAATGTACTTGTAATTCATCGCTCATCGTTTAAGTCATAATTTCTTTCAATTGCCCATTGCTTCGGGTGTCGATCCAACAAATCCTTCTCAAGGCCTCTTTTTAGTTATGGCCTTAAGTCGTATCAAACACTAGGTGTGAACCACAATGTTACACTATCGTGTTTAGCGGTTAAGTGATTATACTACTGCCCCTAGTCTTAGGTTGGCGGAGTTAGTTCATGGGCGGCCGAGACCCATCCATGATGAGTTTATACTCCTCATGTTGAGTTCAGGCCATAGTTGGAGAATGAATGGTCGAATCACACTAATTCGTTTCGTTTATATTCTTATCCACACTCTGGAGATCAGAGTTAGTCGATGAGCGGTCAATCAACCCGTTTGATGTTCATAATCTAGCCCACACTCTGGGGACTGAAATTGTTTTGGGAAACGATCGAATCACATTTCCTTTAACTAATTCTCTTACCCCCAAGTCTGGGGCAAAAGTCGAGTAGTGGTCGGTCGTATCACGACAACTTCTACTTTACATTCTTTCCATCGAATCGGGAGACAAAGTTAGTTAACGAATGCCCGAGTCACACTTGTTATCTGTTTTATACTCAGTCTATCAAACTGTAGGCGAGAGTTAATGGACAAACAATTGAGTCACATTCAATTTCTTTAATTCCATTATGGGCCAAAGAACTTGGTTGGCATCAAACTCCAGGTACATGTCAGTTTATATTGGGCATATGTAAATGTAAGTCGGTCAAATATCACAACTATTATGTTATGCACAAACAATTCACAAATATGTGGCAAACTTTAGATTTTATTGCAAAGTGAAAAAGAAGCAACATAGTCTGTCTTATTACATGCCTTTGAATTCAAATGCAAAAGCAAATTTTAAATGAAATACAGCTAAATGGAATAAAATTAAGTGAAATAGCATCGTAAATGCTCACTATTCCATACTCTAGGGGTGTGATGCTATCGACAGTCGCTACCTTGAAAGTTCCATCTCCAAGCTTCTGATTGATGACATATGGTTCTTCCTATCTTAGGCCCATGTTTATAGGGCTAGGAAAGGTTCGTTTCAGGATAAGATCGCCAATTTCAAAGGTCCTAGTTTAGACTTTAAAATTATAGTATCGAGCGACTCAGTGTCGGTGTGCAATTGCCCCCAAATCGGCTTCTCTACATTTCTTATCGACCATATCTAGTGATTCCAAAAGGAGATCACTGTTAATTTTGGGGTCATAATAAATCACTCGATGAGAAGAGATTCCAATTTCTATAGGAATCACTGCTTTGGAGCCGTAAGAAAGGGCAAATGGAGTATGGTCAATCGCGGACTTGTGGATGGTTCTGTATGCCCATAATGCTGATGGAAGTTCATCAACCCACTTGCCTCTAGCCTTTTCCAAACGCTTCTTTAGAATGGAATTTATGATTTTATTAATAGCATTAACCTGTCCATTAGCTTGAGGGTAAGCAATTGCCGCAAATCTTTCCTTAATTTGATGCTGACAACAAAAGTCCTTGAACTCAGCACTATCGAATTGGGTCTCATTGTTAGTTACGATTGTTCGAGGAAGACCAAAATGACAGATGATGTTTTGGACAATAAAGTTGATTACTTTCTTCATTGTGATTGTGGCCAAAGGTTCGGCTTTAGCCCATTTAGTGAAGTAATCGACTGCTACGATGGTGTACTTTGCACCACCTTTGGAAATCGGCAAGAAGCCAATGATGTCAATATCCCAAGTAGCAAACAACCATGGACTGACCATCTGAGTGATTTCCATCAGCAAGGCTCTCGGAATATTTGCAAATATCTAGCACTTGTCGCATCATCTAGCATAATCATTTGCATCTCGATTGACAGTTGGCCAGAATAACCATACCGAAGTATCTTCTTTGCCAGGGTTTGCCCCATGGTGTGATCACCACATTCTCCTTCATGGACTTCTCTTAATACTCGCTTGATTTCATCATTGGAAATACACCAAAGCAGGGGACTGAGAAACCATTCATGTACATGACTCCTTCTTGAAAGATGTGCTGTGAAGATTTACGAAAGATCTGCCATTTTTCATTCATCCGTTCGAGAAGGATTCCCTTATGAAATAGTCTTTAATCGGAGTCATCCACGGCTCCTTCTTGGGCTACGTCTATAAGACCCAATCAGTCTCCATCTATTCAATGCTCGGAGCACTGAGTATTTCAACAGGGACCGGGCCCAGTTGTTGTGCATCCTCGAAACTGGCCAGCTTGGCCAATGAGTCGGCTTTCTCATATTGTTCTCTAAGGATGTGTGTAATGGTGTAATGCTCGAAATCGGGTAGCAGCTCTTGGGCCTGGTTGAGGTAAGGAGCAAGTCGTGCTCTTTTGGCCTAATATTCTCCCTTGACGTGATACACTACAACTGGAGATCACAGAAAATTTGTAAAGCTTTTACCCCCAGCTCTCTAGCCAGTTTAAGCCCAGCGATTAAAGCTTCATATTTAGCCTCGTTATTCGTTGCATGGAAGTCAGGTTTTAGGGCATAGTAGTTCGAGCTTTCCTCAGGAATTACCAATATGACTCTAGCACCAGAATGCCAATCGTTGGATGTTTCATCCTTGTATTACATCTTCCATTGGATGGTAAATTCTCCACTGCTCTCCGCAGAGTTGTCTTATGCAATGAATTCAACCATGAAGTCTATCGGTGCTTGTCCTTGGATGGATGTCTAAGGGAGATAAGTGATATCGAACTGACTCAATTCGATATTCCAATTCAATAACCTTCTAAACATCTCAGGTTGCTGTAGAATCTTTTGTAACGGCTGGTCGGTAAAGACATAGATGGGGTGAACCTGGATTGACACAATCAATAGGCAGTACATGAGCTTTTCCAGTTTTAGATAGTTCCTTTCAGCACTTGTCAACCACTTGCCAACATAATACGCTGGCCTCTGGATTCGATTCTCTTCTCGCAGTAGTGTGGCACTTATGGCATGTACTGACACCACTAAATAGATGTACAAGTCTTCATGATCTAGTGGCTTGGACAAGATGGGAGGTCTCTCTAAGTGATGTACCAGAGCTTGAAATGCATCAACACAGTCCTACGTCCATTCAAAGTTTCTCTTTCCTCTCCTGATCAGGTCGAAGAAAGGGATGCATTTATTGATTGCCCTACAGATGAATCAACTTAGGGTGGCGACCTCCCCATTTAGGCTCTGCACCTGCTTAATTTTCTTTGGCACTTAAATATCCATGATCGCTTGAATCTTCTCAGGATTGGCTTCAATCCTATGAGAGTTGACGATGAAACCCAAGAATTTTCCTAACACAATGCCGAAAGAGCACTTCAAGGGGTTAAGTTTCATTCCATATTTCCGAAGAACACTGAACATCTCTGCCAAGTCATCGATGTGGTTATTTGATCATCGTGACTTCACGAGTATATCATCCACACATATTTCCATTGATCTCCTGATCCGGTCTTTGAACATCCAGTTGACCAGTTCTGGTAAGTAGTTCCAATGTTCTTTGGTCCAAAAGCAATCACAACGTAGCAGTATAATCCCAGGTCGGTAACGAAGATGGTATGTTCCTGGTATGGGACATGCATAGGGATCTGATTGTATCTGGAGTATGCGTCCATGAATCAAAGCAATTTATATCCAATGGTTGAGTCTACTAGCTGGTCGATCCTCAGAAGTGGAAAGTTGTTTTTCGGGCACGCCTTTGTTTAGGTCTGAGTAGTTGATGCATGTCTACCACTTTCCATTAGCTTTTCTCAGAAGAAATGGATTAGACACCCATTTTGTGTAAAGGGCATCGCGGATAAACCCATTGTTTTGAGTTTATCCACCTCCTCTTTAAGTGCAGTAGATCTCTTCGGATCCGTGCCACGTCATTTTGTTTCATCGGGACATGTCTCGAGACGATATTCAATGCATGGCTCGTGATTTTCGGCGAGATCCCACACATGTCAAAATGAGTCCAAGATAACATATCAAGATTCGCTCGGGGAAAGCTAGCTAATTCCTTCATCATCGTTGCGTTGAGCTATGATCCAACCTTCAGGACCCGTAATAGGTCGTCATGGCCAACCGTGATGTCGATCGTTAGCTCAGCGGGTGCAGCCTTGGTTTCTTTTGGCTCTTCTTCTGTATCTCTCGGATCTATATCATTATAGAACTAACTATGGTGCCCGAGCCAAAGTACGGACATTGATTGCCAAATTCCATTAGTTTTAATGAGAGAGGCTTCTCCACATCCTTTCCTTTCTCCTTTCGCTGGTCACCTCCCAACTCAACCACATAACAGGCATGTCCAGTCGCTTGATCTCCATGGATAACTCCCATGCCATTCTCTATCGGGAATTTGAGTGTCAAACATCAAGGGGCGATAGATGCCCTGAATTCAGCAAGGGTTGGTCGGCCTAAAATGCATTGTACGGAGATTTCACATCCATCACAATAAATGACAGCGCTCACACTCACCTTCGGTTGCCATCTCCTAACTCCACCGGTAGCTCAACATAGCCTACCGCTTCAGTTACAATACCATTAAAGCAATGAATACGGGCTTTGCACGGTTTCAGATCTTTGGCTTCTAGTAACATTTGGTCATATGCCTTTTTGAAAATGATATACATAGACCTTCCACAATCAATCAGAATCCTTCTCACTAAGGCAGGGTCGATCATGGCTGAGATCACCATTGGGTCAATCATAGGGGCATCCACCTTGTCTGTATCTCTACTTCAAGATACGATATCATCTATCATAGTTCGTTGCTGCTTTTCTAGAGCACCGTCCTCCATGTTCGAGCAACATTCAATGTCAACATGTTTGATAGCATTCACCTAACGCTCCATTTCATTCTAGATTTTGTCGGTCGGATGTGGTCCTCCAATAATGGTACTAATAACTAATCTCCCTCCTGTCCATCGAGGTTCCTGAGCACTGGGCAGAGCTTGTCCTCGATTGGGATCGAATGTCTTCTGCCCGCCATCCTACGGGGCTTTCACAAATTGCTGCAACTTTCTTTCTTGAATTAAATTCTCAATAACATCACAGAGGTGGCGACACTCATCCATAGTATTTCCATAACTTTCATGAAATCTACAATACTTTCCAGACTGTCTCTACTTCTCCATCGGTTCTTTCGGTGGTGGTTTACTGTACTACATATGTTGCAAGTCAATGGATAAACATTCTCTATAGACGTATTCAACGGTGTGTATATGTCAAATGATGGGATCCTCGGCTTCCCTCTCTAGGAATCCCATCTTCGGTCGTGATTTCTATCACCGCCTTTCTTTCGCTCATTCGGTTTGTTCAGAACATTAACTTGAACTTTCCTAGAACTATCACCAGAATACTTCACTACTACATTACTTTGTACTCCCTCGGCGCTTGGTCCTGCAACATCTCTCTTCCTAGTTTGCTTTGCCTCTTCCTTCCTTAGAAACTGAGCCGCCTTTGCAAAGAAACGGTCCAATATAGAAGCAGGCTTTCCGACTAACCAATTACCAAACTCGAAATCATGATCGACTCCCATATCAGTGCCATGACTATTGCATCATCATTCAGATTACAAACTTCTATAACGGCTGTGTTGAACCTTTCCATAAAATCTTTCAAAGACTCCCCCAGTGCCTGGACTAAGTTGGAGAATGACATTACATCCTTGGGGCGAGTCTTGTGCATGCGGAACTACTCCAGAAACTTCTTTACTAGCCAATCAAACGAAGAATTGACCATGGTAGTAGCTTGGTGAACTACATGGTTGCAACATCTTCCAGAAAAATGGGAAAAACCTGCACTTAACTACATCAGTGGCTCGTGCGGAGTCCATGTGCCATTCATACTTCAAGAGATGATGCATGGGGTCGGTTTTTCTCATATAGGCAGGCATCATAGACATATGAAACTTCCATAGATATTCTACACGTAAAATGTTATTAGTGAATGAGGTATGACTTCTAGAGAGTACCTAATCATCGTTAGTCAAGTCTTGACATTCTTTCACTAACTATCTCACCGTAGCTATTAAGTCTGGTGTTTGGAGAGTTGGTGCCAAGCGGTAGTCATGTTCCACCTTACATGAGCGACCAGATCCATGCATCCATACAGCGTCACGTTGCTTTGGCTCCTCTAGCTCATGATCCATTTCCTTGCAGCAGTTCTATCGTCGTCTCTCAACTACGATTCAACTACATTCTCTTGAGCTCCAACACCTTGATCGATTGTGGCACCGCCGGAGTAAGCTTCTCCACCTACATGCTGACTACCTCCATGGTTCGAAGGTTTATTGTGGATCCCCCTGGGGTGTTCGATACCGATCGGCGTTGATCGGCAAAGCCGATCACCCGATTCCATCCCGATGTTCCAACTGTATATGCATCCATTTTGTGGCATCTGTTTCTGTGATAGTCGTCAGATAAGGAGGATTTTTCCGATCTTGAATATGGAGTAGGCTCTCTCCTTGTCTTTCCATGCTGATCTTTTAACTGGTTCATTAGGTCGATCTTAGCTTGGATTTTCTAGTTGAGCTGCTAATGGTTATCCATTATTTCCTCCATTAGGACTTCAAAGTCTACTTTAGTGATGTAGTCAAGTGGATTCTAGGGATTATGAACAACCGATTGCATGCTCTGATCAACCTGTTGAACGCTGGTATCTTCATTGCCTTCAACAG
Organism: Allium fistulosum; assembly: GCA_030737815.1. Classification (NCBI taxonomy): domain Eukaryota; kingdom Viridiplantae; phylum Streptophyta; class Magnoliopsida; order Asparagales; family Amaryllidaceae; genus Allium; species Allium fistulosum. The sequence goes on from CM060908.1 coordinate 233,780,009, forward strand.
CACGAGAAGTAGTATAGTTTCCTCTAGCCGTGCCTAATAGCTTTCTTTTAGATCTTCTTCAAATCTATGGTAGAAACAGAAACTTTTTGGTAGAAATATGGATCTATCTTGCGAATACGGGACTCCACAAGTAAACGACAAGATCCAATAAACTTGAGAATTCTTTTTCAGTGAAAGAACCAAAATATTTGCGCCAAAAGTTGGCACAAACACCCTATAGATTATATGTAGAGAAATAAGTGAAGAAATACAAATTAAAACAGAGGAAGCAACCAGATAACAAGTAAAAAGCAACGACAAACATATTTATAGTGGTTCGGTGTTGAATGCCTATGTCCACTTTGATGAAATAGCTTTATTAACCACTTGAATTTTTGAGTACAAGAAGGATCAGACCGGAAATGCTAAATTCAATGGAGTACAAGAAAAATAACAGCAACATCGTATTTATAGAGGTAAACGACCGAATATCTTCCTGAAAATTCACCGACAGAGTCTCTAGATGTGGACGAGTCACCCAAAAAATTTCATAGCCCAACTCCCAATATTGTGGGATCGGGGTCGATCAGTCTAGATAACCACTAGGTGTCATGCGATCCCTCATATAGGTCCATCTTAATTTTGGCTTTGTATTTCTAAAGTTTGTTTGCATAGTCGCCTATATGTTTTTTTGGAGATATCGATCGAATTCCGTTGAATAGAAAAGTTGGGCTGATACAATTTGATCCCCTGCCTAGAGAAGTAATACAATCTAATCCCTTACCAAGGGAAGTAATATGATCTGATCCCCTGCCTAGGGAAGTAATATGATCTAATCCCTTATCTAGGGAAGTAATACGATCTGATCCCCTAAGGGAAGGGATATATACTGATCCCCTACCTAGGGGTGGCACAAATCAATACTTATAATATTCTGAAGGGTCTATCTCTTGGTCTTGCTTGATTGTTGCTTCATGTCATTGTCTATGCTTGATCTCTAGACTTAATGATCACTTCTCTAGGCTATTTCCTTATCTAACATCGAGTCTAACTTGTTTAATTGTCTGGATATAGCCGGGTCAAAATGTAACGCCGCACCCCGAGACCCACATTAACAAAGAGTATTACTGGGTAATACTGTCTGCTAATGTAGAGAATAGGGCTGGATAGGAGCGACCATCTATAGCCTTGTCTTAAATATCTATTGAATACGTCGACAATGCCATAATTTTTTTTGTGGATTGACATATCTAATAAATACTTAATACAAAGCCATAGGTGGCTATAGGATCTATCAGAACAAAATACAACAACTCAAATGAAAAACACATCACAGAACAGCAGATAATCCCATATATACACACATATACAGATACATCACATATGTGGTATGACGACCATAATACAAACATGAGTCAAAAGAATATAAAAATCAGAGTAGAAAACCAAAAAGGACTACACAAAAAACTATAACAAAAAGAGCTAGCAGAATAGAGTCGATGCGGAAGTGGAATAGGCTAAGTCCAAATGTACCTAACCTGAAACACCTCGGTCTGATCCGAGTATAAAATACACGGGTCAGTCTAGCTAAACAAATCAGTTAACAAGAATAAGCGATAATATGAGCATAAGGATACTGTGATAATATTCTTGAGTGAGAAGGGACAACTAATGTGTATGATTACATCAAGTGATAATATGCTATCACTACACAAACATATAATCTCAAAAGAGATAAAATAACTCATAAAACGTTAAAAGTAGCGAGTCTCATATCATCGGCATTTATAAAACATCAAATATGGTTTAGGGGAAAACCTAAACCCGTCATCTTGGCAAACCTAAAACATGCATAAAGAGATCTCATCTCAAACATGCAATAAGGCAAATATATCTCCAGAGAGGAGAATAAAATCTCAAGTAAACGCCAAAAGGCAAATCTCATATAACGCTAGTGTAGGAAATTCAAATTTTAAAAATTGAACTTCCAAGAGTTCAAATTCCCGAAAGGTAATCGCCACAAATATATATCGAATGGTTCAAAGGACCAATTCCGGAAAGGGGCGATACACTAGAGAAAATAGTCAAAGAAACCATCTCAAAAGTGTTTGCACGTGCATGTGGCCAAAGCCTTGCCAAGTACTGTTATCTCAAATAGGTACCTTACCCGAAGGCAAAACGTCACAATGACAAATACGCCGAAATGGCAAATACGCTGCAATGGCAAACATGCGGCAATGGCAAACGTCTCGTAGAAAAGTACGCCGCAATGGTAAATGCCGCAATGGCAATGACCCAAGGTCCAGTACTGGCATGCCGCAATGGCAATTGTGTCACAAACTCTCGAATAGGAACCCGAATAGTGTAAACGTGCGTCCGATACCACACATTCGCACTAAACGGTTTACTAACCGCCAATAAATTTCACACTCAAAGCAGTAAAAAGTTTACCTCATCTCATCGGTAAACTCGACCCGTATGTCAAAACGATCAAACAGACAAGTTAGGTATTAACCGATAAGATAAATGCCTGTGTCTCATACCACGTGTTTTACCAAACCATTTAATTATCCTTTTCATATGCTCGAATAGTGAAAAAACGTGTATTTATATATAAAATAATTAATTTGAGAAAACAAGCTTTTAAAACCATTTTCCGAAATCAATTTTGAAGACAATATTTGAAAATTCCCTTATTATAGAGAATAAATAGATTTTATAGCTTAAAATAGTTTAAAAATATTACATAATAATTATTTTAAATGCCAATTTATTTTAAAAATTACTTTAAAATTGTTTGGAAAAATCTATGCTCGAAATCAAAGATATCACTCAAAACTATCATTCAAATTCAATTCAAATTCAATTCAAATTTGAACTTCAAATTCATCAAAACTTGGCTAGCCTATTGATAGGCATCATAGCCCTCAAAACATTTCAGAAATATCACAAAAACATGAAGTAAAAGTCAAAATTCGGATGGAAAAAGAACATAAAAACGCTAGGGCAAAATAATACTCAGGTCTGAAATCTTCTCTGGGTTCAACTTTTGGAAATAAAACAGGCTGCCAAACGACCTTTGATTGAACTAAAAATTGGTGTGCACAAAGTATAATACTTCATCTTTCAAAAAAAGAATAATTCAATGAATTCCGACATAAAAGGAAAAAGTTACGCTGTCTCAAACATGGACTCCGACCATGTTTGTAACAGTTCAACAAGAATGTGCCCAGGCTTGAAAATCTATTCTGGGTTCAACTTTCAGGCATAAAACAGAGGATAAAATGACATTGGATTGAGCTGCAAATTGGTACGCACACATTAGAAAACTTTATCTTTCAAAAATAAAAGAATCATGCATATGGGATAAAGTATAAAAAAGTTATGATGTCTCAAAGTTGAACCTAGGCAGTGCTTTCACTGTAAAACTCTGGGCAAAAACATGCTCCGGATCAAAGTTCGGCAGCATATTTCTATAAGCTATATCGGTCGAAATGACCAAAAATTTGGTATGCTTATCGTAGAAATGAAGGAGATATACTATCTCAAACATTGACTCAGGCCATGTTTGCAGCAACTCAAAAAACAAAATGTACAGGTAATTTCCAAGCCGTGCATTGATTTTGCAGCAAGGTTTTCAAGTATCAAACGAAAGTGTTATGCTATGAAATTTTGCAGATATATACTACAAAACATGAACTATCAACAGAAGATAATCCAGCAGCATTTCGTTGCCGGAATCAAAAGTTATAGGGATTCAAAGAGGCAATATGAATTAGATTTCAAATAGAAAACTACAAATTTACCGACAAAAACTAAAATTTTGATTGCTTTTGCAATTTTTTGAGCTTGGCTCAGCTAGATTATGTGAGTATTTCAACTCACCTTGCTGTTGCAATGGAAAGACTTGGATTTGTGTTGCAAGTTGGAAGCTTTTTGCTAGATTGAAGCCTCTAAGAACCTATAGGAAACAATTACAGTACATGCAAAAGAAAAACATATAGTAAATTAGAAACCTAATTCACAAATAAGAGATTTTTGATGAAATTAAGATATTTGGAGTTTGATTACCTTTGATTTGTTCTCTAGAGTGAAAAGGACTTTAATTTGCTGAATAAATTTGAAGAAATTGGCTTGGTTTTTAATTTTGAGAAAGAGGTTTACTGTATATTGTTATTTGGCAGAGGAAGAAGACGAAGTTGAGAAATGAACGTACGGGTTGTTTCTATTTTCTCATTTCTCATCTGGTTAAGTCCTAAGTGGGTCTAGACCCAATAATTAAAAGAAAATAAAAAGGCCTAGGTTAATTAATTCACTTATAAAGTAAAAATGCTTCAAATATAACATATACACAAAACAAAATGCACTTTTCTTCATATTTTAACATAAGAAAAAATTGTAAACTTGTATACTTATAAAACAAAACATTTTCTACCATATAAAAAGATAAATTTATATTTTTAAAACATTTTTATTATTAAATTTTTTTTATTTTACAATAATACACAATTCTCACCAAATAAATATAAAAGTCACATTTTAACTTCTAAAATTCAACAAAAATATTTTTCTTGCTTAGAAAAATATAACTAACCATTCCCAAGCTTAATTTATAACCAAAACATATTTATAAACCAATTTCTACCTTCTTATTTAATTAACCCACCTTTAAAAATGAAATACTTCCTTTTAAAATTATTAAAAGAAGTAATTGGCAATAATTAATAAAATTATTGCATTTTCTCTAAATAAAAATTATTTTCCATTCATTGTTAACCCAAACAAATAAAATAAAGCTTGGAATTTCATTTTCTCATTTTAAATTCCAAAATTCATTGTTTATTCCAAATAAACAATTTAATTTCTCCAATTTTATTTTAATTCACAATATTAAATCATAACTACCGTTATAATTTAATATTTATAGGTAATCTCCAAAACCAGGGTTATTCCAGACTCCTCCCTTAACAAAATTTCGTCCATGCAATTTCTAGAGAATATTTTGTATTCAACTTATTAATTTCATCAAAAGAAAAGAAATGAGCTCGAGATAAAAAGATTCTCACCATCGTTATGCGAAGAAAGAAAACTAGGGTAGGATCGCTCGATAAACTCTTTGGTTTCCCAAGTGCAGTCTTTGGGATTAGCGGACCATTGAACTTTAACGAGCGACATGTCCTTGTTTCGAAGGCGTCTCACCTCTGAAGCAAGTACGCGAATAGGCTGCTGCACAATAGATAATTCTGGTGAGATATCTAGCTCTTTCAAATCAGGAGAATCGAGAATAGAATCTGACTCTCGAAGACACTTCCGAAGCTGAGAGATGTGAAACACGTCGTGAATGCCAGATAGATGAGTTGGAAGTGAAACTCTATAAGCCATAGGGCCGATACGTTCAGTAATAGGAAATGGTCCTATAAAGCGAGGAGCCAATTTCCTAGTCGTACTGAAGCACATAACCCTTTTTAGAGGAGAAACACGAATAAAGGCGAGATCACTAACCGAGAACTCGAGAGGTTTCCTATGGTGTCCGCGTAGGATTTCTGGCGGCTCTGTGCCTCTTTCATTCTCTGACGAACAAGATCAATCTTCTCAGAAGAATCACGAACAGAATCTGGGCCAAGAATAAGCTTCTCACCAGATTCCAACCAACAAGAAGGTGATCGACATGGCCTTCCGTATAAGGCTTCGAAAGGAGCCATACCGATACTGGACTGAAAACTATTGTTGTAGGAGAATTCCATAAGAGGTAGGTGATCCTCCCAACTACCACCAAAATCTAGAATGCAAGCACGGAGAAGATCCTCGAGAATACGATTCACCCATTTAGTCTGTCCATCAGACTGCGGATGATATGCTATGCTAAAATTAAGCTTTGTTCCCAAAGCTTGCTGAAGACTCTGCCAGAAATGACTCGTGAATAACGGGTCACGGTGACAAACAATCAAACTAGGAACACCGTGAAGTCTCACGATTTCCTTGATATATAGCTTGGCCAAATCGGAAGCACTCCTAATAGACTTAATAGGAATGAAATGAGCTCATTTAGTGAGGTGATCAACAATAACCCATATGCTAGAATGGCCCGATCTCGAACGAGGTAGGCCGCCAATGAAATCCATCGAAATCTGATTCCATTTCGACAATGGAATCTCTAGAGACTGAAGGAGACTAGAAGGGCACTGATGTTCGACTTTGATAGGTTGACAAGTCATGCAATTACTCACATAACTCGCCACATTGCACTTCATGCCTTCCCAATAATAAAGGCGATGCATATCGGCATACATCTTACTACTGCCAGGATGAATGGTATACTTAGAACGATGACAACCATCAAAAATGTCATGCCTAAGTGTAGAATCAGAAGGAACAACAAGACGGTTCTTCTTGTGAAGACAACCATGAGAATCAAAACTGAAATCCTGCAACTCCACATCACGGGACTTAGACTCACAAATATGAGTAAGGTGCACAAGAGCGGGATCACGCCGCTGAGCATCGGCAATACGATCCAATAAGCTGGGTCGAGCTTCCAAACTGAATAATAGAATAGGAGAATCAAAAGATGGAGCTCGATCACGAACAACAAAAGGAGATAAGGTCTCAAGAACATCCCACTCGGCTAGCATCATAGAAACAACAGCCGAATATTTATGACTAAGTGCATCAGCAACACGATTACCTTTACCATGGGTATACTGGATATCGAAGTCATAGGAGGCAAGGAATTCGAGCCAACTTTGTTGCCTCATATTGAGCTCCTTCTGTATGAACAGATATTTCAAGGACTTGTGATCGGTGTATAGAATGAAGTGCTCGCCTAATAGATAATGGCGCCAAATCTTCAAGGCGAAGACAATGGCGGCTAACTAGAGGTCATGAGTGGCATAGCGTACTTCATTCGGTCGCAGTTGCCTAGAAGAATAGGCAACTACCCGATCCTTCTGCATAAGCACGGCACCGAGGCCACATCTACTAGCATCGGTGTAGACAACAAGATCTTGATTCCCTTCGAGAACCACTAGAATAGGAGCATTAGTGAGAAGCTCCTTCAACTGCTGAAAAGAAGCTTCACACTTGTCGGACCAAATAAATCGAATGCCATTCCGAGTAAGGTTGGTGAGTGGAAGCACAATATGAGAGAAATCCTTAATTAACCGGCGGTAATAACCCGCCAATCCAAGGAAGCTGCGAATCTTATGAACATTCTCAGGCCTCTTCCAATTCTGGATGGTTTCGATCTTCGAAGGATCGACCGAAATTCCTTCGGAAGAAACAACGTGGCCTAAGAACTTAACCTTATTCTCCCAGAAATGGCACTTAGAGAATTTGGCTTTAAGCTGATGGTGACGAAGAGTACTCAAGAAAATTTTCAAGTGATTAGCATGCTCGGCTTCAGACTTCGAATAAACAAGGATGTCGTCGATGAACACAAGGACGAACTTATCGAGATACTGCTGGAATACTCGATTCATAAGATCAACAAAGAAAGCAGGAGCATTCGTTAAACCGAATGGCATAACGAGCCACTCGTAAGATCCATATCGAGTGCGGAAAGCTGTAAGAGGTATGTTATCTTCTACGACTCGGAGCTGATGAAAATTAGTGGAAAGGTCAAGTTGAGAGAAGACCTTAACGCCACTCAATTGATCAAACATATCGTCGATCCTAGGTAATGGATACCTATTCTTGATGGTGAACTTGTTGAGCTTGCGACAGTCGATGCAAAGCCTAAGAGTTCCATCGGACTTCTTCACGAAGACGACCATGGCACCCTACGGTGAAAAATTAGACTGAATCAACTTCTTGGACTCAAGCTCTAAAAGCTACTTCTTGAGTTCCTCATTTTCCTTTGTAGACATCCTTGTAGGAGGACGACTAACTAGCTGCGCGCCTGGAATGAGATCAATGTGGAACTCAATCGCCCGCTTGGGTAGCAAACCCGAAACAGGCTCAAATACATCATAAAAATTACAAACAGTAGGAATACGAGATATATCATCATCATCTCGTGAGTCAAGAGAAAATAAAGATGCTTCGGAATTATCCACATTCCGAAGAACAAGTGATAGCTGAGTAGACGAATCTAGATGTCGAAGATATACAATTCTCTCAGAATAAATAATCATGGCATCGTATCGCACTAGCCAGTCCATACCCAAAATCATATGAAATCCCAAATAAGAAATAACATGCAGATTCGCACGAAAAGAAAAGCCACATAAAACAATCTCAACATCATCACAAAGCATGCTAAGGGTTGCGGATCCCCCAATAGGATTCGCAATCCTCAATGAAGTAATCATACAAGAAACATCCAAAGACAAATCATCAATGAGCTTCTTCGATACGAATGAATGCGACGCACCCGTATCAAAGAGGAATCGAATAGAACGATCATGAAACAATAATGAACCTTCAAGAATAGAAGGAGAAGTACCTCTCTGCTGAGAAGAACCTCTAGAAGCATCCGCTACATTCAGCTTACCAGATTTAGAATTATTCGGAGCAATAGGACATGTGGAAATACGATGGCCTTCCTTCTTGTAATAGCGGTAGAAGAGAGGCTTAGGACAATCTCGAATCATATGGTCAGGAGAACCACAATTGAAACACCCCATACGAGTAGGAGGTGTTCCACTAGGCTTAGAATTAGGACTAGATCCAACGGGCTTCTTCTTCTTGGAGGGGAAAAACTTTGGCTTATGAAATGGGAACTTCTTCTTATTAGGGTTCTAGCGAACCTCAACCTCATCACCACTCTCGCACTCCTTCTCGACGGCTTCGAGATGAAGTGCCGAGTCAACCAACTCCTCGAAAGAAAACTTGAGATGGAGCATCAAAGACTTCTTCAAATACTTCTTAAGACCAGAGACAAACTTCAGATTCTTCTTATAAGAGGTGCTAATGTATTCAAGACCATACTTAGATAAGGCCTCGAATGATGAAACATACTCAGAGACGGAGGACTTCCCTTGCTTCAACTCAAGGAAGCGACGGGCCAATAAAGCTTTCTCAGATTCAGGAACGAATTTGAGCTCGAACCGTTCCCGAAACTGAGTCCAAGAAAGAGTAGACTCATCGAGCTCGGCTATGAGAAGCTCGTACCAATTAAGGGTACGCTCTTGCAATAAGCTAGATGCCACAAGAACTCTGTCGTGATCAGAAATATCCATGTGATAGAAGATGCACTCGCACGTACGAATCCAAGCTTGGACCTCAAGAATGGACTCGGAGCCTTTGAACGGCTTTCCTCCAAGAAGAGAGAAATCACTGCACAAGCGTGCAAAGACAGACTTGCATGGAGGAGAAGCTCGAGTAGGAGCTGGAGGCTGAGTGCTCCTAAATAACTCCATAAACCGATCGACGGACATATATACGCCATCCGGATGTGAGCCGCTGGATTGCCCAGCATCCGAGCGTCGTCCTCTGCCTCTTCCAGCCATTAGCTGAAAGTTAAGATAAGATAAAGATTATTCACATGGTAGATATCATTAATTCAAATATGGAATACTACGGAATTAAAATGCATTCCTAGACGTATTCCCAAAATTCTATCTACCTCAAAGGACACGAAAAGAACAAAGACATGATGAATTAGGGATTCGTAACACTTGTATTACACTTTAATGTACCGTAATAGTGTTTTTGTTCTGTGTTTATCATATTTTGTTCTGCACATAGCTCTGATACCAAGCTGTAACACCCCACCCTGAGACCCACATTAACAAAGAGTATTACTGGGTAATACTGTCTGCTAATGCATTGAATAAGGCTGGATAGGAGCGACCATCTATAGCCTTGTCTTAAATATCTATTGAATACGTCGACAATGCCATAAATTTTTTTTAGTGGATTGACATATTCAACAAATAATTAATACAAAGCCATAGGTGGCTATAGGATCTATTAGAATAAAATACAACAACTCAAATGCAAAACACATCACAGAACAGCAGATAATCCCATATACACACACATATACAGATACATCATAGAGTATACAAAATGATACATCACATATGTGGTATGACGATCACAATACAAACACGAGTCAAAAGAATATACATATCAGAGTAGCAAACCAAAAAGGACTACACAAAAAGATATAACAAAAAGAGCTAGCAGAATAGAGTCCATGCGGAAGCGGAATAGGCTAAGTCCAAATGTACCTAACCTGAAACACCCCGGTTTGACCCAAGTATAAAATACACGGGTCAGTCTAGCTAAACAAATCAGTTAACATGGATAAGCGATAATATGAGCATAAGGATAATGTGATAATATTCTCGAGTGAGAAGGGACAACTAATGTGTATGATTACATCAAGTGATAATATGGTATCACTACACAAACATATAATCTCAAAAGAGATAAAATAACCCATAAAATGCTAAAAGTAGCGAGCCTCAGATCATCGTCATTCATAAAATATCAAATATGGTTTTGGGGAAAACCTAAACCCGCCATCTTGACAAACCCAAAACATGCACAAAGAAATCTCATCTCAAACATGCCATAAGGCAAATATATCTCCAAAGAGGAGAATAAAATCTCAAGTAAACGCCAAAAGGAAAATCTCATATGACGCCAGTGTAGACAATTCAAATTTCAAAAATAGAACTTCCAAGAGTTCAAATTCCCGAAAGATAATCGCCACAAATATATATCGAATGGTCAAAGGACCAATTCCGAAAAGGGGCGATACACTAGGGAAAATGTCAAAGAAACCATCTCAAAAGTGTTTGCACGTGCATGTGGCCGAACCCTTGCCAAGTACTGTTATCTCAAAAAGGTAGCTCACCCGAAGGAAAAACGTCACAATGACAAATACGCCGCAATGGCAAATGTCTCGTAGACAAATACTCCGTAATGGTAAACGTCGCAATGGCAATAACTCAAAGGTCCAGTACTGTCATGCCGCAATGGCATATGTGTCACAAACTCTCGAATAGGAACTCGAATAGTGTTAACGTGCGTCTCATGCCACACGTTCGCACTAAACGGTTTACTAACCGCCAGTAAATTTGACACTCAAAGCGTTAAAAAGTTTACCTCATCTCATTGGTAAACTCGACCCGTAGGTCAAAACGATCAAACGGATAAGTCAGGAATTAACCGATAAGATAAACGCACGTGTCCCATACCACGTGTTTTACCAAACCGTTTAATTCTCCTTCTCATTCGCTCGAATAGTGCAAAAACATGTATTTTATATATAAAATAATTTATTTGAGAAAACAAGCTTTTAAAACCATTTTCCGAAATCAATTTTGAAGACAATATTTGAAAATTCCCTTATTATAGAGAATAAATAGATTTTATAGCTTAAAATAGTTTAAAAATATTACATAATAATTATTTTAAATGCCAATTATTTTAAAAATTATTTCAAAATTGTTTCGAAAAATCTGTGCTCGAAATCAAAGAAATCACTCAAAACTGTCATTCAAATTCAATTCAAATTTGAACTTCAAATTCATCAAAACTTGGCTAGCCTATTGATAGGCATCATAGCCCTCAAAACATTTCAGAAATATCACAAAAACAAGAAGTAAAAGTCAAAAGTCGAACGGAAAAAGAACATAAATACGCTTGGGCAAAATAATACCCAGGTCTGCAATCTTCTCTATGTTCAAATTTTGGACATAAAACAGGTTGCCAAACGACCTTTGATTGAACTAAAAATTGGTGAGCACAAAGTAGAAAACTTCATCTTTCAAAAAAAACGAATCAATGAATTCCGACATAAAATGAAAAAGTTACGCTGTCTCAAACATGCACTCAGACCATGTTTGTAACAGTTCAACAAGAATGTGCCCAGGCCTAAAAATCTATTCTAGGTTCAACTTTCAGGCATAAAACAGAGGACAAAACAACATTGGATTGAGATCACAATTGGTATGCATATAGTAGAAAACTTTATCTTTCAAACAAAAAAAGAATCATGGAATTTAGATAAAGTATAAAAATGATATGATGTCTCAAAATTGAACCTAGGTAGTGTTTTCACTGTAAAACTCTAGGCAAAAACATGCTCCGGGTCAAAGTTCGGCAGCATATTTCTATAAGCTATATAGGTCGAAATGACCTGAAATTTGGTATGTTTATAGTAGAAAACTTTTTCTTTCAAAAAAAAAGAATCATGCATTTCGAGAAAGAAACGAAAGAGATATACTGTCTCAAACATGGACTCAGGCCATGTTTGCATCAACTCAAAAAACAAAATGTACAGGTAATTTCCAGGTTGTGCATTGATTTTGCAGCAAGGTTTTCAGGTATCAAATGAAAGTGTTTTGATATGACATGAACTATCAACAGAAGAAAATCCGACAGCATTTCGTTGCCGGAATCAAAAGTTATAGACATTCAAAGAGGCAATATGAAACAGATTTCAAACAGAAAACTACAAAATTTACCGACAAAAACTAAATTTTTGATTGCTTTTGCAATTTTTTGAGCTTGGCTCGGCTAGATTATGTGAGTATTTCAACTCACCTTGCTGTTACAATGGAAAGACTTGGATTTGTGTTGCAAGTTGGAAGCTTTTTGCTAAGATTGAAGCCTCTAAGAACCTATAGGAAACAATTATAGTACATGCAAAAGAAAAACATATAGTAAATTAGAAACCCAATTCACAAATCAGAGATTTTTGATGAAATTAAGATATTTGGAGTTTGATTACCTTTGATCTGTTCTCTAGAGTGAAAAAGACTTTAATTTTCTGAATAAATTTGAAGAAATTGGTTTTTTTTTTAATTTTGAGAAAGATGTTTACTGTATATTGTTATTAGGCTGAGGAAGAAGATGTAGTTAAGAAATGAACGTACGGGTGATTTCTGTTTTCTCATTTCTCATCTAGTTAAGTCCTAAGTGGGCCTAGACCCAACAATTAAAAGAAAATAAAATGGCCTAGGTTAATTAATTCACTTATAAACTAAAAATGCTTCAAATATAACATATACACAAAACAAAATGCACTTTTCTTCATATTTTAACATAAGAAAAATATGTAAACTTGTATGCTTATAAAATAAAACATTTTCTACCATATAAAAAGATAAATTTATATTTTTAAAACATTTTTATTATTAAAATTCTTTTATTTTACAATAATACACAATTTTCACCAAATAAATGTAAAAGTCTACATTTTTAACTTCTAAAATTCAACAAAAATATTTTTCTTGCTTAGAAAAATATAACTAACCATTCCCAAGCTTAATTTATAGCCTAAACATATTTATAAACTAATTTCCACCTTTTTATTTAAATAAACCACCTTTAAAAATAAAATAGTTCCTTTAAAAATTATTAAAAGAAGTAATTGGCAATAATTAATAAAATTATTGCATTTTCTCTAAATAAAAATTATTTTCCATTCATTATTAACCATAAAAAATAAAATAAAGTTTGAAATTTCATTTTCTCATTTTAAATTCCAATATTCATTGTTTATTCCAAATAAACAATTTAATTTCTCCAATTTTATTTTAATTCACAATATTAAATCATAACTACCGTTATAATTTAATATTTACAGGTAATCTCCAAAACTAGGGTTGCTACACAAAAGGTCAGATAGCAGCGTTAAATGTTAATGTTGAGTTAAAAATGGGATTTTAATAAAGATGTTTATTAAAAGAAAGCTAGAATATTTTAGGAATAAATATTTAAGAAATGACCTCATAGAAGAAGTTGATTTTATAAAATTGGTTTATAAGAATGTGGCTTAAAAATAAAAAGGATTTAAGGAAAGAATTTAAGGACTTGAAACTTAGTGCTTTAGAAATATGGTTTTCAAGATTTTAAGAAGAATAATAATATTATTATTTGAAAGTATTTATAAGTAGAAATATTTCTAAAGGAATTTTAAGGAGATTGAAAGCACTGAACTAACTTCTGTCATATGAAAATAGTTCTGATGATGACTACAGCATTGTCGGTGTTCATTTTTAAGTTTCTATGTAGGGAAATGCTACCATAGCAATTTGTTATAGACTAGTTTTGATAAAGAAAATTTTGATTTAATCCTAAGAGCATGATTTGGTTTACAAACGGAAATAGATATACTATTATTTCAAATGTTTTTGAGAAAAGTAGTAATAGTTTTACTTGAAAATAATTTTAAACATGAATATTTTGGGAAAGAAAATTTTCAAGTAAGGGTATTTTCTTTCACTGATTCGAGGAATGATTCTAGATTTGTTTTGTCATGATCTGAATAGTCTTCTAAGTAACAATCTGATGTTTACCTAGGTGAATATTGTAGTGCATTTAGTAAATTATTCTCTTTATCATTGTACAATCGAAACAAGTTCAAATCCAAAAGAACCTTAAGCATATAAAGAATTGTTTCACAAAGTGGATTTTGAAATGGAAGAAGTATTTTTAAGTTAGCTAGTTCAAGTGGCCCGAAAAATAACTAAAAATGGTAAAGGGATGTGTTCGGATGGTAGGCACTTCTCTTACCCTTCTTGGTCAGGGAATATATGATACTATTTGGTAGTATCTAGTTCCTTAGTATAATTTCAGGGTTACTTGGGCTTTATATATATATATTTGGTTAGATATATATCTTCATTTCAAAAAGGATTTTGGAATAAGATTGGGTATTTGAACATTGAGTTCACTTGGGGATATAAATTCAAATGGGAAAGTTGAATCGGATAATGGTATATATTCTCAGGATGTAGTAGAATAATATACAAGTTAAACTTTGGTTTAGTTTTATGAAATGTTTTCATAAATAATTTTAGAGGTAAAAGAATTGGAATTAGTGAGAACCAATAAGGATAAATAAGTATGTAAGTTGAACGTAGATCATTTCTCTTTTTCACAGTTCTTGATCTAAGATTCAAGTACATGACTTGGGGTATTTCACACTGTTCCGAATAAGGATCTATCACTCACTTCTTAATGGTAAACAATTGGTGGGGTTCATGATATTGAATCAAAGTTTTCTATCATAGTATCTTGCTATGTAAGGAGAAAAGAGATTTCTAATCAAGTAGCTTGATTGAAGTCCAAACTAAAAAATCGGTGAGCGATACTAGTTCAGAAGTGAAGTTATGCATTCGAGTAGAGATCAAATCAGATTTTTCATAGGGATGGTCTATGAACATCATACAGACTTATGAATAATATTGGATATTCATGTGGTGAAATTTGGGGGTTGAAATTCTTGTAAGGGGGGAGAATGCAACAACTCAGAATTTTATCACCTTAATTTGTAAAGATTTAATTTATCTTAAATATTAAATTAATGGATTTTATTACTCAAATATACCCCATTTAATTAATAATAGTGATGGTGAAACAGTTTTTAAAATTTGTTTACAAAAATAATTAGTTCTAAGAAAAATAGAAAATGTAACTTGAAAACATTTTCCGAATTTTCGATTTTACATCATTAAAAAGTTATCGTAAATGTTGTGTA
The DNA here is from genome assembly GCA_030737815.1 of Allium fistulosum. Classification (NCBI taxonomy): domain Eukaryota; kingdom Viridiplantae; phylum Streptophyta; class Magnoliopsida; order Asparagales; family Amaryllidaceae; genus Allium; species Allium fistulosum. Next base: position 233,795,430 of record CM060908.1, read on the forward strand.
CATTTTAGTAAACATATACACATACATATAATAATAACATAAGTATGGTTAATACTAATAATATGGTGAATATATTTACTTAAGTAAATACTAGTGTAAATCGCATGCACGTGCATCTCATAAATATAAATATTTAATTTATATCTAATAAAATGTTTGTGGACGGATATGTGCTATAAGAGTAAAAACTAATTTGATTGTTGCTTGTGAAGGGAATGGTGATGGAGGATGCAAAAATGAAATTCCGTTCATGGATATAGGACATTTTCGAAATTTCAAAAAGACACCGTGAAAATCCTATTCATTGAATTCTCTTTATTAATAGTAGAGATATATGTGCATTTTATTCATTTTTTTCTTTTGATATATATTGATAATGTGCACATCTTATACAATGAGGGTACTTTAAATTTTGTGCTGTGACTTGGTCAAGATTTCTTTTGTTTGTAAGTAGTTATCATATTTATGTGCATATTTTCTTCTACACTTCATGTCATCCAAGATCCAACATGATATTTGTATAACTTCTAAGTAAAATAGAAACAAATAAGCTTAAGTTATAGTGCCTTATATAAACTGCAATACCAGCTAGTTATGATCTTGGATGCAATTATTCATATTGCAACTATTTTGTATTAACAGAGCTGGTATAATATTATTTTACATCGGATAGTCTACATGTTGTTCTGTAAACAACATAGTATTCTATAAATTTCATTAACATACAATTATTCTATATATTTCAATCAAAAGTTAGAACAATGTTGCTAAAATAAATAAATGTAGATTGATTTTCAAACCCGAACAATGTTGCTTGAATAGACGCTTAATGTTAATAGAATTCAGCCTCCTCTCATGGTATCACTCTTACTTTATTATTTTCTAAAAATAAATACAGATAATCTATACTCTCTTTCATTGTGAAAAAATTAGAACCAAAAGCAGATAAGTATGGATGAAAAACATATAGTGAAGATCATAAGCAACAGCAGCACCAGCTGGTTCACAAACTGAAAATCGAATGAGCAAACACATCTAATCTAATATAATAATATATATTTCTTAATATAGAGAAAACTGACATGTTGATCCTCTTCAAGGATAGCAACAATTTCGTTGAGATTAATGGAAATATCATCGAAATCATTGAAAAAATCGTCTCATTTTCCATCTCCATCTAATTCTGAGGAATCCAAAGCCAAACTCCATGTTTCGGACGAAGAATTGAAACCAATGTAATTACCGTGGCCATGCTCATCATCCTCCTTATTGGTAGTAAATTTTATTCAAGCATTTGTAACAAACAGAAATAATATCACCGTAAAACTGATCGAATCTACACCCGCACTTTTCTTCCTATGGATCAATTACTAATTGAATCAGATGGAAGCCCTATATAAGAAAATAAATTGGGGAAACAAAAGGAGGAAAGGAAACCGAAGAAGGTTGCCTTGCTTTGGCTCGGTTCATTTATTTTGGGGATTAAATGAGAAAACTAAAAGAGATGGGATCAATCAGTCCTGTAGCCTTTTTTTCCTTTTTTTACGAGAGTAACGGATGAGGTGGAGCGCAGACCTGTAAATGGAAAGATGGGGCATTTTTGGAAATTCAAAAAGACACCGAGTAAATTAGTTCAACGAATCTTCTTTATTAGTAGTAGAGATAAAGAAGATGTGACTTTTTATCCAAAATTTAAATGAAAATAAAATAAGATGTAATGTCACCTTTCACATAACATCATGGTACAAGGAAAGAGTTTGCATGTGGGGTAAAGAGGTGGGTGGTGATTCCATGCGTGTGGGATAAGGAAGGAGATGGTTGTGATGATGTGGCAAAGAATGAGTAGAGGGTATGTACTAAAAGGGTATTTTAGTAACTTGTTTATTTCACTTTATTTAAAACAATTTCCAAATTTTCTCTCTCTCATTTTTCATTTCATTCCTTATTTTCAGAAAAACTTAATCTCCTTTTTCTATGTTCTAAAAACTCTATCATGGCTTCATGTTTTTTTTTCTAAGTTTAAAAATCATTTCTTTTCTCCACTTTTAATTCTTAAAAACTTTTTTAAAACCCTTACTATTCTTTTATACACCTTCCTTCTTCAAAAGTAAGCACAGGCCAAACCTTGTACACCCCCAGGCCGAACCCAAAACCCCCTTCCCAAGGCCCAAAATCAAGTCTTTTGCAAAGTAAAATCCAAGATCTAAGGCCGATCCAAGTTGAAGTGGTAGTTATAGTTGATTTTGTCAAGTTTTGGTGAGTAAAGCTCACTCTTTATGTAAGGTTTAAACTTTATAAGTTAGTAATTATTCTTGTTGGTTGAATGGTTGAAAATAGTGTTGTTCTATTGTACTTGTATGTGTTTATTTGTTGTATTTGTTATAGACTTGGAAATGAATTCCAAAGTGAAGCTATGGTTTAAAGTTATGATATTTTCCTTGTGTATATTGATTATGACATTTGTTGGATGTATGAGCTTATGTTTGAATGTAGTAAGCTAAAGGGAAGTTAGCACTTGATTTTTGTTTGTTGCCGACATGTAGATCCTTGATTTTAAACTTATTTGCTTATGTATTTTCTAAGAAAATGTTTTACAAAAGTTTCCAAAACTTTTTCCTTTGATTTCGAAAACTATTTATAAAGTTTATAAAGTAATTTAACATATAAAGACGTAAGGTTTTAAAGGGGAATCTTATGTATAAAACTAGTTTAAATTTATGGAATTCATGACGATAGTCACTACAGATGATGTTCGCAAATCGGAGGTTTTCATGTAAACTAAAATAGGATTTTCACTTAGATATTTTAAAGAGTGATTAAAACTATATTATAAGTATTAACAAATTTTAATTGTTATTTAATTAATTAATTTAATTTAATTATTTAATTAAAGATTTAATGATTATTTAATTAATCGATTAGGTAAAGGTAATTATACTTAAGTATTAATTAAGTGAGATAATTATAGTTAGTCAATTAAGAAAGGTTTAATTAATTATAAATTAAGTAAAGGTTGATTATTTAATTAATTATTATTTAAGTGAGATTTAATTATTTATAAATTATTAATTAAGTGAGTTTTAATTTATAAATTAATTATTTATTAGGCAGGGTTTACCTATTTCTAAACTATTAATTAAGTTTAGATTTAATAAAGATTTATTTAAGATTAACTTAAGATTTAATTATTTATTTAACTACTATTATACAAAGGTTTTGGTGTCAATTACTTTATTTTCAAGGATCGGTTTGTTTAAAAAGCAGCTTTCTTTTACAAAGAATGGTTTAAATACAAGAGGATCTCTTTGTCTCTGCCTTTAAGTAGCTAAACGAATATGGAATAGATTATTGATGACATCTATCTAGCAGAATAAATCTTTGTTCTGCTATAATAAAATGGAATAGATTATTGGTGACATCTGTTTAGAAGAATAAATCTTCGTTGGGCTATTAAATTAGTTTGGACATTTAATTTTATGTCGGTTATCTTATATGGGATAAATGGTACAATATCTATGGGTGGTTAATTATGGATTTGATTTACATACATATTGCCTATGTAAATACCATTTTTGTGACTGGAAAAGTCAAATTGGATCAGTGATAACTTAATCTAGTACCATTGGGGTCGCTAAGCCACTTTTGGAATTTGTAAAGTTATGGATTAAATTACTTCAACTATATAACAATTTAAGGCGAAGTGTTTATAAACAATGTTTTAAAGTAAGTTATTTAATTATTTTAGTAAAGATGTTTAAATTTATTTAATTATATTATTAATGATATTTTAAGTTATTTAATTATATTATTAATGTTGTTAGTTAATTGGTTTATTTTTTTTAAAGTTGATAAAACTTTTAATTAATGATCTATTTAAGGTTACTTACTTCCCTTATTAGTATTGTTTAAAGTAAATTATTTATTTATTTATGATGTTTAAAAGTAATTAATTAATTGAATAAAGGTGTTTATAAATGATAAATTGTTTTATAAAAATGTTTTTACTTTGTAAAAAGGATTTATTTAAGGAGATATACAAATGATATTTTGAAAGGGAGATTTTAAGCGATATTTGGTAAAGAAGTTTTATAAGGAGATTATAAATCATTTAAGAGATTTATAAAGAAGTTTTATAAATTAATTTAGAGATTGATAAAAGGACTTGAAGTATGAAATGGGCTTATAAAAGGGGAATTTTATAAAAGAAATGAGATTTGACTTTGGTAATCGATCCTTCTTAATTATGGTGGTATGGAAACATTCTTTTCATACTTAACACCGAAGGATAGTGGTTTGGTTTATAATAAAAAATGTTTTAAATAATACTTGGTTTGGCCCATTTAAGTGTGATTTTGGAAAAGAGGAAATCTCCCTCAAGTTTTGTTAATATACTTGTACCGCTGAGATAAGTATATGGATATTTTCTAAGTATTGAAAATATATTGGTTTGAAATATACTTATACCGCTGAGATAAGTACAAGAATGTTTTCCTAAGTATTGAAAAGAGTATAAGGGGTTTGTGAATATTTTTTTGGAAGAATCAAATAATTGAAAGAGATTTTAATAATTGAAAGATTTATTTATAGATGCCTAGTGGATCCCATATGTAATTAAATATTTGTTTAATTGATTGTTATTGGAAAGTTAAATAGCCGACTATAAAATCTTGGACAAAAATATAACTCTGGAAATCTCTAAAAGAAACACAGGAATTATACGGCATAGTCATCTTCGATGGTACTGTACTGTGCATATAAATCTCATTTTGTTCTCCTAGGACAAATGATAAGGAAATCCATCCACTTAAACGGTTAAGAGGTGATCTCTGCTCTTATGTGTTTTTTGATTATTTCCAAAAGAACCGGAGTTGAGTTCACCGAAAATAATTGAATATTGGTTTGAAGTGACCGATATTGGATAAGTATGAATTATCAGAAAACCAGTTCGAACCAACTCAAGCGTCGTATTGAAGACATCTTGAAGATGATGGAATCAAAGATAGAGCCCGTTGAAGTGCAAAAGCTACTTGTTACTAATCCTGAGGGTGATTCCAAAATTGATGTAGTAGAAGTAGTGTCTTTGATTTGTTCATGTCCTAAACAACTTTTATGGATGAATGCTGCCATTGCATTGTGCCTAGAGGGCAGTGTGAGTATTCTAAGTAGGATTTGCTAAGAGAGGAAAATGGTAATCGGGACCTCACAAGCCTCACAACCCGAGAATGACTAAAATAGGGGATATGTAGCAGAGCTATGTGGTTCGCTACCATTAGGAGCAGTTATTCCTCGATCTAGAATTGATATTTATGGATTTGGTATGTGCACGAAGAGTGGAGCCATTGTTGGTACACATTGTTTTGGAGCCTTGGTCCTGGGGAATGACATATTCTGGTTTGTCAGGTTAAAGTGGCAGCCGACCCTGTGTTGGCAGGGGGTCCTTGTGAAGCCCTCGGTACATTTTTCTATAGATGTACTTAGGGCTGTTATGGTAACGGTAAATTTACCATTGCCATACCATTACCAGCAAATCGATTACCATTTTCGAGTGAAATCGGTATACCAGTTTAATCGGTATGGTAACGGTAAATTTACCATTTTCTATGGTAAATCGTCGGTAACATTTCTTCAATACCAACGGTAATTTTACCAGTCAATTTATAATACATGTATATTCATGTAACATGCTTTATTATAGGCATTTAGAACCAAGCAAATGATTAAATTTAGTTTATTAACCAAGTGAAATAATGTTAAATACACTTCATGTGACGCCCCACCTCTATGCTCATAATAACAAAGAGTATTAAAAGAAATACTATCTATTATTACGAAGAATAAGGCTGGATAGGAGCGACCATCCGTAATTGGCCTTACACTAATATTGGTTATCTCGATAGGAGTGGTATACACTTTTTATTTTTCATCTATTATTTATTTACTCCCATCGACACACCCAATACTAGTATAAAACGAACTACGACGGTTCGTAATGGTTTAGGACATTAGATATAACAATAACACAGATAATATAAATGCGGAACACAGATAAAAACAAAAGTCTCATATATATATAACTGATGTCAGTTAACACATAGTTGACACAATACATATGATACAACTACAACTATCGACTCTAGAAGTTATATATACAAGTACATTATCGACTAATATACATGAATACATATCGTTCTATACAATGACACGACTACTACAAAATGACATTGGCAACTTCAGAAGATGTGAAAAGTCTTCCAATCCCGAACAGCAACTCAAAGAAGGAAATCTACAACCTGGAATAACTCGGGTCTGACCCGAGTATTAAATTCAAAAGAAAATAATACACGGGTCAGTCTAATTCAAACTCAGTTATTAGTGCATAGAGGCAATAATAATTTAAGTAGATGACAATCACAATAATTCTCGTCTATCCGAATCTTTTAATAAAGAAATTGGATAACGAAAATATAACACTTAACAGTGTTTAACAATAAATCAGCAGATTTAAAACATCAACAGAGATAGATAAACAATTTATCAATCGACTAAATCAATTTAAAACAATTGAAATTGTCACTTTAAAACCATCAAAAATTCGATTGGCTGCCGTACACGCACGCGTGTACGGCCTCGCCAATACGGCATAAAAGATCAATGCATCACGACGCAAAGAAAAATATCAATTCAAACCTGTCAATTCTGGGTGGCTGCAGTGCACTGCCTCGCCAACTTGTGTGCACAGAGAATAGTGCAACATGCAACTGCTACAAATACACAGAGGCAACATCACATAAACATACTGCAACAATAAAACTGTGCATATACACGAGTCAAGGAAGCAAAACTACAACATCGAAACAGTGAACCAATGAATCAGCAATGTCAAAGACATGAAGCACTGAATAGTATGGAGAAAGACTAAAGTGCAGACCCACCAAACAACTAAATGAAGTAGTGTCAGCACTGATGGCAATGCAACAAAATGTACAGCAATCAATAGCAAAAATGCAAACTACCAGACTGAAGTGACGAAATCACAACAGTGTAAACTCCACCAAGATCCAAGGGCACAAAGCCAAAACGGTTTCAAGAAATCAGACATAATGGATGCAGTATCAAACCAGGGTGAAGTGCATCAGACCAGGTGAAGTTTTCAGATGGCAAAGAAAACATGCACACAGTACAAACATGGAATGGGTATGTAACAAGACCAATGAACAGACCAACCAAGATACAAGGAAGCATGTACACATGGTATGAAGAACATAAGGCTCAGTGGTGAAACAACATATGAAACCAGTATGGCCGAGTTTGAATACAAAATCAAAGATGCAACAGTTCATACATGAAGCATGTACAAGATGCCAACATCCCACATGAAATGGAGTCAACAGTGTGGATGAAACAGTCAAACAAAACCAACAGAGAAACAAATACCAGCTATGGCAAATGGTGCAGCCTACAACACAAGTGAAACTCAACTCATAGGATCCATACGTGTATATAAACAAACTTATTCACAGAGATATCTATACATAAGTGACAGTTTTATACTTTAAACATTTTAAGAAGAATAAGTTACTCACAGTATTCTCAAAAACTTGGATCTAGCAGATTCAAACATAAATTGTTCAAACATCAATCTTAAAAATAAAGATCATCTTCAAACATTTCAAGCCTGGGAATCAACTCGAAAACCAGAGGCAATTAAGCCAAGTTTCAGTTTTAACAAAGTAAGCAAAGCAAGTGATATTATTAGCATACAAAAGCAACAGCAGGTCAAGAAATTCTTATTTAAAATGCAGAGTTGCTAAATGTCAAACACCTGAAGTGAAACTAGACTTCAAGATCGAACAGTGGCAAATGCCCCAACATGACAGTAGTTCAGATGCCAGACAAACAAATGCCAAAACTCGGTGAACGTGATTAAAATATCATAAATATGAGGACAAGCATACATGAAGTGTTTCAAGTCCAAATGAACCAGACTGGAATGATGGCAACTGCAAATGACCAATGGATAATACATGATCAAGTGAACACATGCATATGACCCTAGTGAAACAGTGAATGCAGACACAACATACATGAAGACCACAATACTTGAAACAGTGACATTCCAGAAAAATCAGACTCGACAAGGTTCATAAATACAACTCACTAATTAATGAACCAGACTCGAGTGTTAGTGATGTACACATGACTACAGAATAAAGAACATTGACAACATCCATGATGATCACGGTTCAAAGGATTCAAGTGAAGATGCAGTGAAGTATGGTCAGTGAAGCCAAACTCTGAATGCATAGTGAATACATGAATATCAGATGGTCAAGCTACAACATGAAGTGCTGCAATTCAAGTAGCAGTACAACTGGAAGTGATTAAATGAACATGTACAGGTGAAGTACAACTGCAGATGATCAAGATGCAACAGTAGTAACACAACTTAGATGAATCAGTGTCAACAAATGGTCAAGTGAAATGCAGACAACAGAAAAATCAAATAAGGTCAAAAGTATAACTGAAGCCAACAGAGATCAAAATCACAGTTGAACATGGTTAAAAATCGATCAAATTGGATCATCATAAAATCAAGTGAAAGCCAAGGCCAACAAGAAATCTGGCCAAGTCAAAATTCATCAATCATCGGAACAAAAAAAAATCGAACGACTTAAGCATAGTATAGAGAGTGGATTAGATGTGAGTGATAGTTCACTCACCTTTTCTCGAAGCAAGGATGAGCAGAGTGAAGAAGACGAAATCGACAATCGACCGGCAAGCAAAAGTCCTCCAGATCGAAGCAATCGTCGCCGGCGCCTTTGAATTTAACGAGCCCTAATTTGGAGACGACGAGGAAGAACGAAACTCGTGGCCGCCATTTTTTTTCTCTCGTTCGATTGATTACTTTAGGGTTCGAATGAATGAGGAGAGGGGCGGGTACGTGTTTTATCAGAGAAAAACGTGGTATAGGTATGGGCGGGTATGGAGAAGGTATGGGTTAAGTATGTTGTTATTTTATTTATAAAACCCGCAAAATTCTTTTAACGAATACAAAAGAATTTTCAACTCGATCAAAACTTCAGCTGAATTAAACAAACAATTTAAGCGTCACATTGACGATAGTTAATTGTTATAAAATCTCGGGTTGTTACAGACTCCCCACCTTATAAAAATTGCGTCCACGCAATCATAGGGAATAAATGGATAAAAGGTAACAACCAAAAGAGCATGGCAATGTCGAATGTATAAGCAAAGCAAGTGTCAGCGGGGAGGTATTAGATAAGAAATCAAAAGGTTCGACTGCTTCAAATCAAAAGAATCAACATCGTGGGAATCAGGAATCAAAATCAGACGACTAACAAAAGCAAGAACAATCGAGTTCCAGCAACTAAAAGAGAAGGAAAAACAGAGCAGAAATCCCATACAGAGCACGAATTGAATGTGAGTAAATCAAATTACTCACCTGAATCGTCAGAGAAAAAAGACGAAGCTCAAATCTCAAAAATCGCAAATATTTACTTATCTCAAATGATAGTCAGAAGACAAATCAAATATCTGATTATCTCAAACGATAATCAGAAAACAAATCAAATATCTGATTATCTCAAATGATAATCAGAAAACAAATCAAATATCTGATTATCTCAAACGATAGTTAGAAAACAAATATTCAATTATCCAAAACGATAATCAAATTTCTCAAATCAACAAATATTCGATTATCACAAACGATAATCAAATTTAAAATTCAACAAATATTCGATTATCAAAAACGATAATCAAATTTAAAATTCAACAAATATTCGATTATCAAAAACGATAATCAAATTTAAAATTCAACAAATATTCGATTATCAAAAACGATAATCAAATTTCTCAAATCAACAAATATTTAATTATCAAAAGCGATAATTAAATCTCAAATCAGCAAATATTTAATTATCAAAAGCGATAATTAAATCTCAAATCAGCAAATATTTAATTATCAAAAGCGATAATTAAATCTCAAATCAGCAAATATTTAATTATCAAAAGCGATAATTAAATCTAAAATCAGCAAATATTTAATTATCAAAAGCGATAATTAAATCTCAAATCAGCAAATATTTAATTATCAAAAGCGATAATTAAATCTCAAATCAGCAAATATTTAATTATCAAAAGCGATAATTAAATCTAAAATCAACAAATATTTAATTATCTGAAGCGATAATTAAAAGCAACAAATATCTGATTATCAAAAACGATAATCAGAACTCATATCAACAAATATCTAATTATCACAAGCGATAATTAGAAACAGCAAATATCCGATTATCAAAAACGATAATCAGAACTCATATCAACAAATATCTAATTATCACAAGCGATAATTAGAAACAGCAAATATCCGATTATCAAAAACGATAATCAGAACTCATATCAACAAATATCCAATTACCTGCAGATAATTGGAAATAACAAATATCTAGAAATCAATTAAGAAGACTAGAAAATCAACATAAAAGCTTGGATCGATCCCATCAGATGGCGAGTTTTTAATTCGCCGCACGTGCATCTCAGAGTGGCCGAAGCCTACCAAGTACTCAACATAATTTTGGCGCCCATCAGATTGACCCGAAGGTCCGCAGAGTGACCCGAAGGTCCGCAGAGTGGCCCGAAAGCCCAACAAATGACCCGAAGGTCCTCATAGTGGCTCGAAAGCACACGAAAGCATCAAAATGTTTCAATTAACGAGTCCGGAATTAACCAAAATAGCAAACGCACATGTCCCATAACCACGAGTTTTACTAAATTGTTTAATTCTCTTCATCGTTTCCTTGAAAGTGTAGAATCATCAAAATCATCAAAACAACAGATATTCAATTAACGAGTCCGGAATTAACCGAAATAGTAAAAGTGTGGTTCCATACTCCGCACTTTTGCTAAATCGTTTAAATCTCTTCATCGTTTCCTTGAAAGTGCAAAATTGTGTATTATATAAAAATACACTTTACATTCTCAAACGGACAAGTCCGGAATTAAGCGAATCAGTAAAAGAAAGGGGTCATAGTCCTCGATTTTGCTGAAACGTTTAAATCGCTTCCTCATTCTTTTGAAATCGCAAACTGTAAAATTTTTGAAAACAATTTTATTTATTTTGTAAAAATAACAATTCGCATTCTCAACTGAACAAGTCCGGAGTTAAGCGAAACAGTAAAAGAAAGGGGTCATAATCCTCGATTTTGCTGAATCGTTTAAGTCGCTTTCTCATTCTTTTGAAAACGCAAACTGCTAAATTTTATAAAACAACTTTCATTTTAAAACGATTTTCCAATCACGTGATTAAAACAGCAAATCAGTAACAATTTCGATAAGGAAATTGTACTTCTCAAAATACCGTAAAAACGGTTACAAATCAGTACTGCGGAATAACCGCTTGAAAATCCACTTTTAAAATTTGGCGGTTACGGAAGCCAAAGCGACAGTAGTTTTAAAACGTCAAAATCACATCAAAACAATCTACATCAAAATGTAATGTCAGTGAATTTTCATTCATCAAAAATGCCACAAAACACCGTGCTTCAAAATATAGCATTGGTGTAAAAATCCCGTTATAAAAATAACGGCAACAAAATACGTTTCATAACCAAGCATCGGTTCAACACAAAATAAATGCAGTAACACGCAATTCAAATTTTTGCACGTACTACAGAATGAACAAAGAAATCATTCGAAGGTATCTTCAATGAAGACAATTCAAAACAGCAAAATCTAATCAATAGATGATTAGTACAAAAGAAAGCCAGCGGAAATTTCTACAAAAATCACATATCTACAATTTCTTCGAATCCACAATTTGGATTCGAAATTCTCAAAGAAACAAATAATTACAGCTATGTAAACAACAAATGAAATTCATATCAATTTCGTATTTTGATTTTTTTTTTAAATCAAAAGATTGTCAGTTGTACTCAGCGAAGACAGTTTCACTGTTTCCGCTGCGCACTCTGATAAACAGAACGCAATTCAATCAAATCAACAAAACACAGTTTCACTTTTTATTTTTTTAAATAATGATATTTAAAAACTTGCATCAAAATTTCAAAACTTTAGTTCTGACTCAAATCACACTAAAACATCGACTAATAGTTGTAACATATGTTCCATCCAAGTTATGTTTTATATTATGTCCATAAACCTCAAGCTCTGATACCAACTGTGACGCCCCACCTCTATGCTCATAATAACAAAGAGTATTAAAAGAAATACTGTCTATTATTACGAAGAATAAGGCTGGATAGGAGCGACCATCCGTAATTGGCCTTACACTAATATTGGTTATCTCGATAGGAGTGGTATACACTTTTTATTTTCCATCTATTATTTATTTACTCCCATCGACACACCCAATACTAGTATAAAACGAACTACGACGGTTCGTAATGGTTTAGGACATTAGATATAACAATAACACAGATAATATAAATGCGGAACACAGATAAAAACAAAAGTCTCATATATATATATAACTGATGTCAGTTAACACATAGTTGACACAATACATATGATACAACTACAACTATCGACTCTAGAAGTTATATATACAAGTACATTATCGACTAATATACATGAATACATATCGTTCTATACAATGACACGACTACTACAAAATGACATTGGCAACTTCAGAAGATGTGAAAAGTCTTCCAATCCCGAACAGCAACTCAAAGAAGGAAATCTACAACCTGGAATAACTCGGGTCTGACCCGAGTATTAAATTCAAAAGAAAATAATACACGGGTCAGTCTAATTCAAACTCATTTATTAGTGCATAGAGGCAATAATAATTTAAGTAGATGACAATCACAATAATTCTCGTCTATCCGAATCTTTTAACAAAGAAATCGGATAACGAAAATATAACACTTAACAGTGTTTAACAATAAATCAGCAGATTTAAAACATCAACAGAGATAGATAAACAATTTATCAATCGACTAAATCAATTTAAAACAATTGAAATTGTCACTTTAAAACCATCAAAAATTCGATTGGCTGCCGTACACGCACGCGTGTACGGCCTCGCCAATACGGCATAAAAGATCAATGAATCACGACGCAAAGAAAAATATCAATTCAAAACTGTCAATTCTGGTTGGCTGCAGTGCACGCACGCGTGCACTGCCTCGCCAACTTGTGTGCACAGAGAATAGTGCAACATGCAACTGCTACAAATACACAGAGGCAACATCACATAAACATACTGCAACAATAAAACTATGCATATACACGAGTCAAGGAAGCAAAACTACAACATCGAAACAGTGAACCAATGAATCAGCAATGTCAAAGACATGAAGCACTGAATAGTATGGAGAAAGACTAAAGTGCAGACCCACCAAACAACTAAATGAAGTAGTGTCAGCACTGATGGCAATGCAACAAAATGTACAGCAATCAATAGCAAAAATGCAAACTACCAGACTGAAGTGACGAAATCACAACAGTGTAAACTCCACCAAGATCCAAGGGCACAAAGCCAAAACGGTTTCAAGAAATCAGACATAATGGATGCAGTATCAAACCAGGGTGAAGTGCATCAGACCAGGTGAAGTTTTCAGATGGCAAAGAAAACATGCACACAGTACAAACATGGAATGGGTATGTAACAAGACCAATGAACAGACCAACCAAGATACAAGGAAGCATGTACACATGGTATGAAGAACATAAGGCTCAGTGGTGAAACAACATATGAAACCAGTATGGCCGAGTTTGAATACAAAATCAAAGATGCAACAGTTCATACATGAAGCATGTACAAGATGCCAACATCCCACATGAAATGGAGTCAACAGTGTGGATGAAACAGTCAAACAAAACCAACAGAGAAACAAATACCAGCTATGGCAAATGGTGCAGCCTACAACACAAGTGAAACTCAACTCATAGGATCCATACGTGTATATAAACAAACTTATTCACAGAGATATCTATACATAAGTGACAGTTTTATACTTTAAACATTTTAAGAAGAATAAGTTACTCACAGTATTCTCAAAAACTTGGATCTAGCAGATTCAAACATAAATTGTTCAAACATCAATCTTAAAAATAAAGATCATCTTCAAACATTTCAAGCCTGGGAATCAACTCGAAAACCAGAGGCAATTAAGCCAAGTTTCAGTTTCAACAAAGTAAGCAAAGCAAGTGATATTATTAGCATACAAAAGCAACAGCAGGTCAAGAAATTCTTATTTAAAATGCAGAGTTGCTAAATGTCAAACACCTGAAGTGAAACTAGACTTCAAGATCGAACAATGGCAAATGCCCCAACATGACAGTAGTTCAGATGCCAGACAAACAAATGCCAAAACTCGGTGAACGTGATACCAATATCATAAATATGAGGACAAGCATACATGAAGTGTTTCAAGTCCAAATGAACCAGACTGGAATGATGGCAACTGCAAATGACCAATGGATAATACATGATCAAGTGAACACATGCATATGACCCTAGTGAAACAGTGAATGCAGACACAACATACATGAAGACCACAATACTTGAAACAGTGACATTCCAGAAAAATCATACTCGACAAGGTTCATAAATACAACTCACTAATTAATGCCAGACTCGAGTGTTAGTGATGTACACATGACTACAGAATAAAGAACATTGACAACATCCATGATGATCACGGTTCAAACGATTCAAGTGAAGATGCAGTGAAGTATGGTCAGTGAAGCCAAACTCTGAATGCATAGTGAATACATGAATATCAGATGGTCAAGCTACAACATGAAGTGCTGCAATTCAAGTAGCAGTACAACTGGTAGTGATTAAATGAACATGTACAGGTGAAGTACAACTACAGATGATCAAGATGCAATAGTAGTAACACAACTTAGATGAATCAGTGTCAACAAATGGTCAAGTGAAATGCAGACAACAGAAAAATCAAATAAGGTCAAAAGTATAACCGAAGCCAACAGAGATCAAAATCACAGTTGAACATGGTTAAAAATCGATCAAATTGGATCATCATAAAATCAAGTGAAAGCCAAGGCCAACAAGAAATCTGGCCAAGTCAAAATTCATCAATCATCGGAACAAAAAAAAATCGAACGACTTAAGCACAGTATAGAGAGTGGATTAGATGTGAGTGATAGTTCACTCACCTTTTCTCGAAGCAAGGATGAGCAGAGTGAAGAAGACGAAATCGACAATCGACCGGCAAGCAAAAGTCCTCCAGATCGAAGCAATCGTCGCCGGCACCTTTGAATTTAACGAGCCCTAATTTGGAGACGACGAGGAAGAACGAAACTCGTGGCCGCCATTTTTTTTCTCGTTCGATTGATTACTTTAGGGTTCGAATGAATGAGGAGAGGGGCGGGTACGTGTTTTATCAGAGAAAAACGTGGTATAGGTATGGGCGGGTATGGAGAAGGTATGGGTTAAGTATGTTGTTATTTTATTTATAAAACCCGCAAAATTCTTTTAACGAATACAAAAGAATTTTCAACTCGATCAAAACTTCAGCTGAATTAAACAAACAATTTAAGCGTCACATTGACGATAGTTAATTGTTATAAAATCTCGGGTTGTTACACTTCACTTCTTTCTCATTTATGTCTTTTATTAAGTAACACTATAAATTGTATGATGAAGCACCGTTATGGTGTGAATACGTGTTATGTTACTAACCTTTTTTAGACAAACGGTAATTTACCATTACCAGTGTAACGGTTACCAGATTATCGGTATACCAGTCTTCGGTATACCAACCTATCGGTACCGGTAACGGTAAGCAATTTTCGCTTACCAGTAAAAATGGTACAGTAACGGTATTTGTGAAATGGTAACGGTAACCGTTACCATAACAGCCCTAGGTGTACTGTGCCAGGCGATACCCTAGTAGCCTTGCCGTTGATGGAATCACCTATATGTTTCTTTATGGACTTAGTTGTGCTCAACTATGTTGAAATGTGAGATGTAAGTATTTCAAATATTTTATATTTATTTTCCCCTCTAGACATTATTATATTATCAATGGATTTTCTAATAGAAATGTTTTGGTTATTGTAATGTAAAAAAACTGTCCGTGTTTGTATGCGACATGGTCTTATGAGAAACTTTTATTTTGAAAGGTTTTATAAAACATTAAGAGTGATTGTGTTTCTCACACTGATTTTACTAGACAGATCCAGATGTTATTTTTCTTTTAATGCTCGGGTTAGCCCAAGCATATTTTCTAGATTAGCTACACACTTCGAAGCTTCAGGTGGTGAGCTAGATCCTCCAAGGCATATCCACATATTTTATCTTTCGTTGTTTCGTTCTTGTCATATTTATCAGAAATTCTAAGGACAGGTTGTTATAATTGTTCAAGGTTTGATGACAGGATAATTGTACTCTGATTGATGTATGAATATAAAAGTTTTCTTTTGGTAAAGATCATTGGTATATTATAGATTACTCGTCACCTTGTGAGATTTTGTTCTGTCTTTTCTTTCACCTAACAATCTGTCTTTCCGGCACTTGGGTGTTCGACATGTGAATGTCGTGGGTGTATTAGTGTCGATTTTCGAGGGTTGAAAAAGCGGATTGTTACAGTTGGTATCAAAGCTAAAGGCTAAGCGAGAAGCATGGCCCTAGTAGAGTAAACTCATTAGAGATAGGGTTTATAACAACCTAGAATGAGTCTGAGTGTGTATATGTATATATATGTATATATAAGGGTGCATATGTGTTAGTGATATAAAAATGTTTTGTATTGTGTTGTTTGATCGATCGAGTGGTTTATGAATTCTGGCCGATGCGTCTAGCCCACGTTATTGATAGGGATTCCTAAACACTTAAACAAAGCCAACCAACACAGTATTGTTTTATATCGGTAAATGAAATAATTTTACCTAGGATTATATTTTATATATAAAGGAAAAATTTTCAAAAGTTAATATAGTTATTTTTGATGTGTTTGTTTGTTAGGAAATGATCGTATCAAATTTTTATCATTTAGGATTTGATTAGTCATGCTTGTCCACTTTTGGGCATTGACTATTGTTTGTCGATTTATCTGCCATTTTTCTTTTCTAAAACCATGGGTTGGGTAGATAGAACCATGGGAAGATTGAAATGAACACCTTGACAATTAAGATTCACAATTTGACTATAAGGCATTCGATGTTAATGTTGGGTTAAAGTTAGAATATTTTATGAATAAATTTTGAGAAATGACTTTATAAAAGAAGTTGATTTTATAAAATTGGTTTATATGAATGTGGCTTATAAATAAAAAGGATTTAAGTAAAGAATTTGAGGACTTGAACCCAGTGCTTTAGAAAAATGGTTTCCAAGATTTGGGGAATAATAATATTATTATTATTCGAAAATATTTATGGATAGAAATATTTCTAAGGGATTTTTAAGGAGATAGAAAGCACCAAACTTACTTCTATCATAGGAAAATAGTTCTGATATGGAACACTTCGTGAGGGTTCTTGATATGGAACCAAAGTTTTCTATCATAATATATTACTACGTAAAAAACGGCGGTTTCTAATCAAGTGGCCTTATCGAAATCCACACTAGAGAATCGAGTAGCGATATTAGTTCAAAAGTGAAGGTGCGTATTTGAGTGGAGGTCAAAGCATGTTTTAAATAGGGATAATCTATGAACATCATATGGACCTATGAATAATATTGGATACTCATGTGGTGAAATTTTGGGGTTGAAATTCTTTTAAGGGGGGAGAATGTAACAACCTGGAATTTTATCACTTTGATTGATTTATTTTATTTTAAATATCCAATTAATGGATTTTAAAACTCAAATATACCCCTTTTAATTAATAACTAGTGATGGTGAAAGTGTTTTCAAAATTTGTTCAGAAAAATAATTAGTTCAAAGAAAAATAAAAAATGCAACTGGGAATTGTTTTTTGGATATTTGATATTTCGTCGTCAAAAAAGTTGATGGAAATGTTGTGTACATTTTAAAAAACATACACACATACATAAAGTAATAACGTAAGTATGGTTAGTAATAATAATATGGTAAAAGTATATTTACTTAAGTAAATATAAAGAAGACATGACTTTTTATCCAAAATTTAAATAAAAGTAAAATAAGATGTATTGTTACCTTTCACATAACATCGAGGTACAAGGAAGAAGTTTGCATGTTGGGCAGAGAGGGGGGTGGTGATTCCATGAGTGTGGGATAAGGAAGAAGATGGTGGTGATGGTGTGGCAAAGAATGAGCATAGGGTATGTACTAAAAGGGCATTTTAGTAACTTGTTTATTTCACTTTATATAAAAACAATTTCCAAAATTTCTCTCTCATTTTCAACTCATTCCTTATTTTCAAAAAAACTTCATCTCCTTTTTCTAAGTTCTGAAAACTCTTTAATGGCTTCCATGTTTTTTTTTCAAAGTTTAAAAACCATTCCTTTTTTTCCAATTTTAATTCTTAAAAACTTGTTTAAAACCCTTACTATTCTTTTATACACCTTCCTTCTTCAAAAGCAAGCCCGCATCGCCCTCTACACCCTTAGGTTGAGCCCAATACACCTTCGGGCCGCACCCAAAACCCCCTTCCGAAGGTCCAAAATCAAGTTCTTTTGCCAAGGAAAATCCAATATCTAAGGCTGATCTAAGTTTTAGTGGTAGTTCTAGTTGATTTGGTTAAGTTTTAGTAAGTAAAGCTCACTCCTTCATGCAGGATTTAAACTTTATAAGCTAGTAATAATTTTTGTTGGTTGTATGGTTGAAAGTAGTGTAGTTGTGTTGTACTTGTATATGTTTATTTGTTGTATTTGTTATAGACTTGGAAATGGAGTCAAAAGTGAAGCTATGGTTTAAAGTTATGATCTTTTCCTTATGTATGTTGTTTATGGCATTTGTTGGATGTATGAGCTTATGTTTGAATGTAGTAAGCTAAAGGGAAGTTAGCACTTGATTTGTGTTTGTTGTCAACATGTAAGTCCCTTGATTTTAAACTTATATACTTATGTATTTTCTAAGAAAATGTTTTACAAAAGTTTCCAAAACTTTTACCTTTGATTTCGAAAAATATTAATAAAGTTTATAAAATAATTTACGATATAAAGAGGTAAGGTTTCATAGGGAAATCTTGTGTATAAAACTAATTTAAAGTTATGGCATTTATAGTGATAGTTGCTATGGATGTAGTTCGCAAATCCGAGATTTTCATGTAAACTAAAATGAGATTTCACTTAGATATTTTGAATAGTGATTTAAACTATATTATAAGTATTAACAAGGTTTAATTATTATTTAATTAATTTATTTAATTAAAGAGTTAATATTATTTTAGTTAGTTGATTAAGTAAAGGTAATTAGTACTTAAGTATTAATTAAGTAAGATAATTATAACTAGTTAATTAAGAAAGGTTTAATTAATTATCAATTAAGCAAAGGTTAATTATTTAATTAATTATTATTTAAGTAAGATTTAATTATTTATAAATATTAATTAAGCGAGGTTTAATTTATAAATTAATTATTAATCAAGTAGGGTTTAATTATTTCTTAATTATTAATTAAGTTAAGGTTATTTAATTATTTTTATAATTATTATTATATAAAGGTTTTATTTTTAGTTACTTTATTTCCAAGGTTCCGTTTGTTCAAAAAGAAGCTTCTTTTACAAAGATTGGTTTAAATATTGTCAGTGCCTTTGAGTAGCCAAACAAATGTGAAATCGATTATTGATGACATCTATTTAGCATAATAAATCCCTATTCTGCTATAATTAAATGGAGTACATTATTGATGACATCTATTTAGCAGAATAATTCCCCGTTTTGCTATTAAATTAATTTGAACATTTAATTTTATGCCAGTTGTTTGATACGACAAATGGCACATTAACTACGGGTGGTTAATTATGGATTTGATTTACATACATGTTTCTTATATAAATACCACTTATGTGACTTGAAAAGTAAAATTGAATTAATGGTAACTTGATTTAGTGCTATAGTGGTCGCTAAGCTTCTTTCCGAATTTGTAAAGTTATGGATTTAAATAACTTCAATTGTATAACAATTTGAGGTTAAGTGTTTATAAATGATGTTTTAAAGTAAATTATTTAATTATTTTAATAAAGATGTTTAAAGTTATTTAATTATATTATTAATGATATTCTAAGTTATTTGATCACATTATTAATGTTGTTAGTTAATTGGTTTAGTTTTGTTTAAAGTTGATTAAATTTTTAATTAATGATGTTTTAAAGTTAATTTCTTATCTTACTAGTGTTGTTTAAAGTAAATTAATTATTTATGATGTTTAAAAGTAATTTATTAATTGAATAAAGGTGTTTATAAATGATAAATTGTTTTATAAAAAGAATTTTACTTAGTAAAAAGGATTTACTTAAGGAGATTTACAAATGATATTTTGAAAGGGAGATTTTAAGCGATATTTAGTAAAGAAGCTTTATAAGGAGTTTATAAATCATTTAACAGATTTATAAAGAAGTATTGTAAATTAATTTGGAAATTTATAAAAGGATTTGAAGTAAAGCTTATAGAAAGGGAATTGTATAAAAGAAAGGAGATTTGATTTTGGTAATTAATCCTTCTTAATTATGGTGGTATGGAAGCATTCTTTTGATACATAACATCGAATGATAGTGGTTTGGTTTATAGTAAGAAATGTTTTTAAAAATATATGTTTTGGTCCATTTAAATATGATTTTGGAAAAGAGGAAATCTCCCTCAAGTTTTGTTAATATACTTACACCGTTGAGATAAGTATATGGATATTTTCTAATTATTTAAAATATAATGGTTTGAAATATACTTATACCGCTGAGATAAGTATATGAATGTTTTTCCAAGCATTGAAAAGAGTATAAGGGGTTTGTGAATATATCTTTCTTGAAAGTATTTTGAATTAAATAATAGAATGAGATTTTAATAATTGAAAGATTTATTTATAAAGGCTTAGCAGACCCCATATGGAATTAAATCTATATTTGATTGCTTGTTATTTGATAGTTAAATAACTAACAATCAAATCTTTGCCCAAAATATAACTCTGAAAATATATAAGAGATATGCGGGAGATACATAGCATAGTCATCTTCAATGATGCTGTGCTAACTATATAAATCTTTTTTTGTTCTCCTAAGACAAATGATAAGGAAATTCGTTCACTTAAATGGTTAGGATGTGATCTTCACTCTTATGTATTGTCTGATTATTTTGTGGAAGAACCGGAGTTGAGTTTATCGAAAACTATCGAATGTTGGTTCAAAGGGTCCGGGATCAGATAAGTATGAATTATCAGAAAACCACTTTGAATTAACTCAAGCATCGTATTAAGACATTTTGAAGATGATGGAATCGAAGACGGAGATCTTTGAAGTGCAAGGGCTACTTGCAACTAATCTTAAGGGTGATTCTAAAATGGATGTAGAAGAAGTAGTGTCTTCGGTTCGTTCATATCCTAAACAATTATATGGACGAATGATGGCATTGCATTGTGCTTAGAGGGTAGTGTTAGAATTCCAGTTGGGATTTGCTAAGAGAGAAAAAAGGTAATAATGACCTCACAACCCGGTAACGACTAAAACATGGGATATGCAGCAGGGCTATGTGGTAATCTACTATTAATAGCAGTCATTCCTCAATCTAGAATCGATATTTAAGGATTTGGTATGCACATGAATAGTGAGGCCATGGTTGGTGCATATTGTTTTGGAACCTTCGTCCCGGGGAATGATGTAATCTAGACTGTCATGTTAAAGGGGCAGACGGCTCTGTTTTGGCAGGGGTCCATGTGAGGCCCTCGGTACATTTTTCTAGAGGTGTATTATGGCACGCGGTACCCAGTAGCCCTGTCATTGATGAAAATTCAATCTCTAATACGTACCTTTATAGACTCAGTTATGCCCAATTATGTTGAAATGTGAAATGCAAGCATTTCAACTATTTTATACATTTATTTTCCCCTTTAGGAATTATTATAATATTAGTGGTTTTTCTAACAGAAATGTTTTGGTTATCGTAAGGTAAAAACCCATTTGGGTTTATGTGCAGCGTGGTCTTACGAGATAACCTTATTTTGAAAGATTTTATAAAACATTAAGTATCCATTTGATTGTGTTTCTCAAGTTGGTTTTGTTATTCCATGAGTTGATGATTTTGATGACAACAACCTTAGAATAAGAGTATAAAATATAAATACTAACATTATAGTTTAGACATATATGTATATGCAGGATTTAACCATGCAGGTACCAAGAATGAAGACTGTACAGTTTAGAGATTCAAGATATCAAGATTGAAGACTCATGAGTATCAAGATTATCAAGAGTTCAAGATTTCAAGATAAGTATTGAGTCTAGAATTATGTTAAAACTTCATAATAGCACTGAAATCTTCACTCCATTTTTCTTTTGGGATGGAACCCATTTCTACCTTTTTTAGTGGCTTACAAACCGACGACAAGTGGCTTACAAACCCACGAACATTCTAGTTTTGTACAAGTTCTCGAATCTTGATATGATGAGATATTCTGCAGGAACAAGCTTGCAAAACTACTTCAAAATGATTTTCAAAATTACTTCAGAATGATTTTCAAAATTGCTTTTCAAAATGTTTTAGCCTTAAAAATTATCTTTTCAAATGATTTTCAAAAGGATGTTTTAGCCTTAAATTATTCTCTGGTTTTTGTTTTTAATAAACACGTGTTTTTAAACTTCGTTTGTTTTAAACTATCTTTATACTTAGATTTAAATATAAAATTATAGTAAAATTATATATATATTATTCTCTATATTTATCTATGTATTTTATCTATAGTCAAGTATATTTATAAAGTTTAAAATAGTTTTAATATAACATAAAGGTTATTTTCAAAGAAAAATAAAACATCAAAATTTCCTTTGGGATGTCGACATGCCCTAGTACCCCATGTTGACATAGTGTCAGTTAGGACCAAAAATTTGAATTTCAAAAGAAGTGCCTATTCGCCATAACCTTTCATGAATGGACATGGTTGTTGTTTTTCTATAAATAATGGTTAGTTTCAATGAATTTTATATCAGATTTTATGGTTTTTCACTTCTCTTCTTCTTCCACATTTTCTTATTCAAAATCCTATCATTACTCTGCCGAAATCAATATTGAATCTAACTAGATTATCTCTGGTTTGATTCTCTATCACTATCTCAACAAGATCCAAGTGCTATTCAGAGTTATAGGATTCTTTATCTATCTAGCGAGAAAAGGTGTGATTGTAGCCTTGGAAATCAATCAAGCGAGAAAAGGTGTGATTGTAGCCTTGGAAATCAATTGGGTGAACTTGTTGCCCCGGAAATCAAGTATCTCTACCCAGAGGATTGTGATTCTGAAGGGTGTACCTCGTAGCCTTGAAACCGAGGGTTGTAATTGTTGAATTGCTTTTGAAAGGTAATTCGTACTTAGTTGTGCGGGACTAGATGTAGGGTAACTCTGAACCAGTATAAAATCCGGTGTGTTCTTTCCTTTACTGCATTTACTTTATTTCTGCATCTGTGTTTGTTTCTGTGATTATATTTGTGTCTGAATATTACAAACATTTGTGTTCAAATTAACACAAACTCAAAAGATTTAGTAATTTCTTATAAACACTATTCACCCCCCCCCTCTAGTGTTATTTCTAGCCTTAAGATCCATATTCCGCATTTCTCACATTTGGTATCAAAGCAAGGTTTTCAAAAGTTTCATAATCTGAAGTTTGAAAAGTTTTCTAAATGGCTACCAACACTGGTACTGTTTATAACACTATTTCTTTGTAGAAGGTTAGTCTATTGCCATACCACCACATTTTAATGGCAGTAACTATGCATATTGGGCATGTAGGATGAAAATATATTTGCAATCCGTAGGATTAGATACTTGGAATATCACACAAACTGAATATTCTGAACCCACAACTAATTTTGCACAATGGACTACTGAGCAAAAGACTGTTGCTCAAAATAATTCTAAAGCAATGAATATTCTGTTTTGTTCACTTGATAGGAATGAATTTAATAGAGTGTCAGTTTGTAAGTCTGCATATGAAATCTGGAAAACTTTGCAAGTGACTCACGAAGGAACAAGCAAAGTTAAACAGACCAAAATTTCCATGCTCACAAATCAGTTTCAGTTATTTAAAATGAATACTAATGAGTCTATTTCAGATATGTATAGTCGATTTCAAGATATTGTGCATTCATTAATATCCTTGGGAAAGGAATTTTCGGAAGAAGATCAAGTCAGAAAATTTTTATATTGTCTCATTCCAGAATGGGATCAAAAGACACTTGCAATTGAAGAGGCAAATGACATCAGTACTTTAAAGATAGAAGAATTGATTGGAAATCTAATGTCATTTGAAGTCCAAATGATCGGGAGAAGAGAAAGCAAAGCATTTGAAAAGAAATCAATGGCATTCAATGCATTAACCGACGGATCAGACTCAAACAGTGATAATGATGAAGAGATAGCATTTATGACCAGGAATTTTCGAAAATTCCTGAAATATAGAAAGATGAATAATCTCAAGAGAAACAACTACAAGAATTCTGGAAATCAGAATGTAGTGCCAAACAATGTCAAATGCTTCAACTGTGATGAACCAGGCCATATCAAAAGAGACTGTCCATATCCAGAAAGGCAGAATCCTCCTATAAACAATGATTCAGTAAAGAAACGGAAGCGTGCATTTACTGCTACTCTAGATGACTCAGACTCGTCCTCAAGCGATGATGATCAGAAGACAAATAACTCAAATTTGCGTTTCACGGTAGTTCACGACTTCAACAAATTCAAGGAAACGGATTTAGAAAAAGGTACACATTTACAATACAATTGATTAAAATTGCATGCTTAGAATTAGATGATTGATTGTTTGATTGATTGATTTTGAATTGGTGTGTTGATTGATTTTTAAAATTATTATTATAATTTTATTAGTACTTTATTTTTATTTTATTTTAATAATATAATAATATTTTCTGGAATATACTATAATTCTAATAATATTCCAGATATATATAAACATTAAAATAATATATATATATATTAGAATACTTAGGAAAAATAAATCATAGAAATTCATAGGTATATGTCGACATGGTCCCTAACCTAATGTCGACATAGGTACCAGAATTTGAAATTCAAAATTTGAATTCAAATGGTTGAATTTCCCTCCACCTTTTCACTTCATTCAATACTCTGAAAAGGCATCTATTGACCAAAGAACATGTCTTTCAAAAATCTATTTATTTACTATCTTTTATAACAACTTTTCACTTTCACTTTCAAATTCATACTCTCTCTTCAAAACTCCAAGCTCTCTATTCTCAACTTTACTGGCTTCTTCAAGCAACCCCTCTACCATGAGACTTTCCAAAAACTTGAAAGAGCAACTCCTCAATAATCTGGAGGCAATAAAAGCATACATCAATTATGCTAATTATGGAAAAGTCCATCCCGGAAAGTTTGCTATTTTTCAAGATTTTGCTTCTTATGAAATTGATACTCTTTTTGCAAACAATCAAATTCTTAGTCTTATTGATTCTTCTCAAAATGATTTTGTTTGTTACCCAAATCTTGTTAAAATTTTCTATGCAAATCTCAATCGAGAATTTTATCAAGGAAATGATAATGAAATTTGGAGTAGTGTCAAAGGCACTAAAATTATTTTGAATTGTGATCTTTTGGGTACCATTCTCAATTGCAAAAGCACGGGAATGGATCTTTCTAGTTTTCAAATCGATGAACATGATCGTGAGACATTTCATCATATTTTTGAAGGAGAAGAAAACTTTGAATTTAAAAACCGAAACTTTCATCCTAAAGCAAGAATTGTCAATCTTCTTTTACAACATACTTTGACCCCAAGATCGGGAAATTTTAACAATCCTACTTCAAAAGTGTGCAAAGCACTTTTTGCTATTTTCGGAAATTATGATATCAATTGGGCGCAAGTTATTTTGGATGAACTTCATCCTAAAAATTTTGAAATGGGAGAAAACACTTTATACCATGGAATTTACCTTACTCGGATTTTCAACTATTTTGTAGTAAATTTCAAAGGAGAAGAATTTATTTCAAGAAAAGTGTTTAATATCTCAAACATTTCTCTCATGAAAATACCATATGTTTTTCAACCTTATGAGACTCTTGCCGAAAAGGAAGAGCGTTTGGCTCATGAAGAAATGGAAGAGGAGGAAGAGGAAGAAGAAGAAGAAAGGGATGAAATGGAAATAGAAGAAGAAGAAGAAGAAGGAGAAACATCCCTAGAAAGTATTGAATATCCCTCCAATCCTACCAACAAAACCCTTCTCATAAACCAAAAGATTATTGTTGAGAATCAACGGGTTCTTAAAAGATCAGTTAGTAAGAAGTTGGACAAAATATCATCCAAGATGAACAAGTTTTTCTCCAAAGTCAGCAAGAAACTTGGATTATCTTCATCTTCATCATCCTCTAACTAGTTCCATATTTTCATATCATGTCGAATTAGTTTAAGTTTGTTTTAATTTGAGTGTTTAGGTATCCTTTATGGTTAATCATTGTATTATCCTATTATGTAATGAAATTGATTTCCTTTTCTGTTATCTAGCTAATCTTATCTCATGAATAAATGTTAGTATATTATATAAATATATATATATATATATACACAATTATTCACAAAATCAAAAAGGTCATCAAAATTCATTAGACCATGTCGACATCCCCCCTTCTACCATGTCGACATGTACTGGTCAGAAATGACACTTCATTTTGAATTTGAAATTTGAATAACTACCATATGTCTATTCATTTCAAACGAATTTCTATACCTATATATACCCATTTCTTCCAGAATTCATTACTGAATATTATTTCTTATCTATTCTATCTCTCATTCTTCTCACAACTTCAAAATGGCTAATCCAATTCATAACTTATCTGAGAATCTTGAAGAAACTCTTAATTCATTCAAAAATATTCTCCCGTTCATTCTTCGTAACTAGTGACACTTAGAATTGAGTCAAATGCAGATGATCAAGGAACAAGAAAGCCATTTCGAGGCAATTCGATGGATGATTTCTTCCCTACACAAGGATGATAACGAAGCACATCCCCCTGTCTCTCTCACAAATGATAATGAAAATTGGGATGACATCAAAGCAGACCCTATTTTCGGAGAAGAAAGATAGGTGGAAGTTCCTCGTAACATTTAATTTGTTTGTTTTATTTGATTACTTTGTTTGAATTGATTGCTTTGATTGAAATTGTCTGTTTTGATTGATTTGATTGACACTTGGTGTGGTTTGATGATTGTATAAATATACATTGATATATTTATAATCGTTGATTGAATATCATGTCTATAAGTATAGTTATTTCTTAATATACTCTATTATATAGTTTATTAATGCATGTACTTTAGTACAAGAATGAGAGGGAGTTATATAGTTTGGAGTTAGTTTGTTTTTGTTGATGACAAATGGGAAGAAATATAAAATAGGATAGTTAGGCATAGATTAAGGGGGAGTTATCAGTTTTAGGGGGAGTTATTAGGATAGAAGTAATATTTTATAAACAATGGTTGTCATCATCAAAAAGGGGGAGATTGTTAGTCCATGAGTTGATGATTTTGATGACAACGACCTTAGAATAAGATTATAAAATATAAATACTAACATTATAGTTTAGACATATATGTATATGCTGGATTTAACCATGCAGGTACCAAGAAAGAAGACTGTACAGTATAGAGATTCAAGATATCAAGATTGAAGACTCATGAGTATCAAGATTATCAAGAGTTCAAGATTTCAAGATAAGTATTGAGTCTAGAATTATGTTAAAAGTTCATAATAGCACTGAAATCTTCACTCCAATTTTCTTTTGGGATGGAACCCATTTCTACTTTTTTTAGTGGCTTACAAACCCACGACAAGTGGCTTACAAACCCACGAACATTCTAGTTTTGTACAAGTTCTCGAGTTCTGATATGATGAGATATTCTGCAGGAAGAAGCTTGAAAAACTACTTCAAAATGATTTTCAAAATTACTTCAGAATGATTTTCAAAATTGATTTTAAAAAAATGTTTTAGCCTTAAAAATTATCTTTACAAATGATTTTCAAAAGGATGTTTTAGCCTTAAAATATTCTCTGGTTTTTGTTTTTAATAAACTCGTGTTTTTAAACTTCATTTGTTTTAAACTATCTTTATACTTAGATTTAAATATAAAATTATAGTAAAATTTTATATATATTATTCTCTATATTTATCTATGTATTTTATCTATAGTCAAGTATATTTATAAAGTTTAAATAGTTTAAATATAACATAAAGGTTATTTTCAAAGAAAAATAAAACATCAAAATTTCCTTTGGGATGTCGACATGCCCTAGTACCCCATGTCGACATAGTGTCAGTTAGGACAAAAAATTTGAATTTCAAAAGAAGTGTCTATTCGCCATAACCTTCCATGAATGGACATGGCTGTTGTTCTTCTATAAATATGGGTTAGTTTCAACGAATTTTATATCAGATTTTCTGGTTTTTCACTTCTCTTCTTCTTCCACATTTTCTTATTCAAAATCCTATCATTACTCTGCCGAAATCAATATTGAATCTAACTAGATTATCTCTGGTTTGATTCTCTATCACTATCTCAACAAGATCCAAGTGCTATTCAGAGTTATAGGCTTCTTTGTAATCTATCTAGCGAGAAAAGGTGTGATTGTAGCCTTGGAAATAAATCAAGTGAGAAAAGGTGTGATTGTAGCCTTGGAAATCAATTGGGTGAACTTGTTGACCCGGAAATCAAGTATCTCTACCCAGAGGATTGTGATTCTGGAGGGTGTACCATGTAGCCTTGAAACCGAGGGTTGTAATTGTTGAATTGCTTTTGAAAGGAAATCCATACTTAGTTGTGCGGGACTGGATGTAGGGTAACTCCGAACCAGCATAAAATCCGGTGTGTTCTTTCCTTTACTGCATTTACTTTATTTCTGCATTTGTGTTTGTTTCGATGATTATATCTGTGTCTGAATATATCAAACATTTGTGTTCAAATTAACACAAACTCAAAAAGATTTAGTAATTTCTTATAAACACTATTCACCCCCCCTCTAGTGTTATTTCTAGCCTTAAGATCCATATTCCTCATTTCTCACCGGGTTTACCAGAGTGATCTGGGTGTTATTTTACTTATAATGCTCAAGTCAGCCCGAGCATATTTTCCAGATTTAGCTGGACACTTCGGAGCTTCAATAGAGCTGGATCCTCCAAGGCGTATTCACATATTTTATCTTCTATTGTTTTTGTTCATGTCGTATTTATCAGAAATTATAAAGATAGGTTGTTATAATTGTCCATGGTCTGATGATATAGTAATTGTACTCGAATTAATGTAAGAATATAAAGGTTTTCTTTTTGTAAAGTTCATTGACATATTATAAATTACTCGTCCCGTTGTGAGAGTATGTTATGTCTTTTCTTTCTTTCACCCCAACGATATATCTTTCCATCACTTGGATGTTCAGCACATGAATACCGTGGATGAAAAGACCCGCAACCGCACCCGATTCGAGCTGACAATAAACCATGCATGTCCAATCCAAATTGAGTGAAGATGCGAATAGTTATGGGAAAGAAAGAAGAAGAAAGAGAAACTAAAACAAACACAAAATCTCACAATCGTAGTGGAAAAGCATATAATATAATATCAATGAACTTTACAAAAGAGAAACTATAGTGTAATTTACATACATCCATCAAAGTACAACAACAAATCACTTCATCAGCCTGAATAGTTATAATAACCTGTCCTTACAAACGCTGATAATTTAAACAACAATGCAGTGGAAAATAAACATATACGTGGAATACCACCTGAAGACCTCCAGCTCGTCTGTTTAAGCTCCAGAGCATCCAAATCTGAATCTGTAAATATGCTTGGTCTAACCCTAGTATTGAAAGGGAAGAACGCCTGGATCAGTCTGGTAAACAAGCTTTAGAAAACACATCTCAACTTTATTTTAAAGTTATAGAAACTTTTCTTTATAAAAACAAAGATATCTCGTAAGACCACGCCGCACATAAACATGGATGGGTTTTTACCTTATGATAACCAAAACATTTCATATCAAATCATCTGATATTATACTAGTGTCTAGTATACAAATAATATTTAATCATAGCTGAAACTGTTACCATTATTAAATTCCAGAATATGTTAGGCTCTACAAACAAAATGGCAGGCACATATTGGAGAGTGGATTTCCATACAATGGCAGGTCAGAGACTACCTTCCGTACAGTACATCTCTAGAGGAATGTACGAGGATACACAAACAATCCTTGACATCTGACAAGACTGGTCTATCCCTATTTGGCACTCATACATGGCCTGGATAGGAAACGAATATGTCATCACCCCGGCCATTATCGACCTATCGAAGACATCTCATAGCATACGCCACATACCCGACATATAGAGGGTTATCTAGAAAGGTGATGAACATACCTTTTGGTTTTGAACCACATAGCCTTGCGACGTACCATGTTTAAGCCATTACTGGGTGATGAGGCTTAAGGCAACGTTTATCTTTCACATAGCACATTTCACTTTAAATGCCACATTGCGATTCCTTTGATCACTATTGACTTTCACGAACATACAACCTCTAAGCTCATACGTCTCAGAGAAGGGTGTTAAGCTAAGAGAAGTTGCCTTCTTTGCCACCAAACAGATGTATGTTTGAAAAAGTCAACGTTGTGATTTCAGAAATGCAATGTCAGACATCCATCCATACAAGTTGTCCAGGAACATGACAAACCGAAGGCACTCTCCTACCACATCTTGCCGGGAGTTACCCCTAGAATTAGTAGTGAGATGTCCTTGCATATCATAAATTTTCATAACGAAGCATTACTGCCACCACACATGCATGATATGGTAAATTTCACCTTAAGGGACCAGTGGCAAGTAGCCCTGCGTCATGATGATCTCTATCTTCAAAATCATCATCATAAACCTGCACTTTCAAACGCATACATTAGTCTGAAGTGGTTCTCGGATAAATCCGACCCCGGTCTCTCCAGACCAATAACGATAAAGAGGTCCTCAACCTCATACAGAAACCAAGTCTCATAGACTTATCAGTTTCCAACCCTCAACTTGCTATCCTTCGGCCAATAAGGAAGCCCGATAGATTGGAGTACCATAGATACTCCGCACTACTCGAATCAACATTCTTAATCCAAACGATAATCAAGCCTACTCAGTCGGTTTCGTGCTAAGTGCACGACTAATCAGTTCCCACATCAAGTCAAGGAACAAAAATAGCCAAATTTGATTGTTGATTATTTAACTATCAACACAACAAACAATATCTAGCACATAAGCAGCCACTAGACCCATTTAATTAATCTTTTAATAATTAAATCAATTTTCAAATATTTACTTCAAATTATCTTTAAAAACATATATCCTCAAAACCATTTCAATCTTTCGATATTGGAAGACATTTCCATATACGTAGACCAACGGTATAAGTATATTTAATAACACTACCATTTTGGAGACACGCCAAATAGATTTATATAACCTTACTACTCCAGAGTTCGTATGCCTCTAGACGGGTGTTAAGTATAGGAAGCAATGATCCTACACCACCAAGCCTTTAGTACGATCATAAGAACCGATTCGCGTATTTCACAATGGAAGGTCAAAACAACATTTATTGGGTCAAAACGAATGTTGCGTAAAACATCGTTACGACAACCTAGAAACATTAGTATAGGGATTTGATTGATTATATATATATATATATATATATATATAAATCTCGTATACTATATATAACATTTCCTTTTAGAAATCATTTACTATAACAAAAGTGTTATAGTCCATGCCTTCAATGCTTCTTCGAAAACGTCTATTACAATAATAAATGTTGAAATCTATGTATTCGTTACATATCACATTTTAAATCATTTTTCAACCTATTTAAACTCCATTTGAAATTATTACTTTCAAACATTACTTTAAAAAAATAAACTACTTTTTAAAGCCATTAACTTCATCAAAAACATTACTTTCAAACTTTCCTATATATTAAAATCCATATTTAAATCTTGACATAAATTATTTCCATATTTATAAAACTATGTTTACATATCTCCTTTCTATTTCATAAAACTTCTATTTTATAAAATCTCTTTATTTATAAAATTCTATTTATAAATCATTCTTTTATAAAAACTTATTTACTATCAAAATCCATTTATAAATCCATATTTCTTTGTAAATCTAATTTATTTATAAAATCCATTCATAAATCCATTTATCAAATAAACTTCAAATCCATATACAAAATATTTATAAATTTCAATTATAAGTATATTTCTTTATTTATAAAATATGACTTTTATAAATACTTTTATAAACTGTTCAAAAATCTCCATTTAAGAATATTTCCAAAACCATACTTTTATAACATCAAAAATAAATCATAATTTTGATTTATTTAAAAACAACTTCATTCCTTTTAATAATTTAAAAATTATCAAAACATATATATACTTCCAAAATCACTTTGAAAATCATTTCAATTCAAAATCATTATTTCATAGTATTTCAAAATACTAAAAAATATGGCCCAATGCTACTATAGCACTAAATAAGCAAAACAAATCCATTATGGCATCCATCACATCATATATCAAATATATGAAAAGTAAAATCAACAATGTGAGGAATCATGTTGGATCCCTCCAACCTGTCCCCCTACATCACATACAACATATAATCAAATAATATAAAAATCGCCGCTTCGAGGCAGGATTCGTATACAATGGGTCATCCGCTCACGGGAACGTAATAATGTCTCATTCGCTCAAATAAGCAGAAATATATATCCAAATCAACTAATAAATATAGTATATCATCCAAATAAGCAACAAACAGCATAAATAAAATTATTCTCACTTATATAAAAATATAAGTAGGCCAGAGAGGTGAATTTACTCACAAAAATTTTCAGAAATAGCTAAAGTGCTCCGGTTTGAATTAAAATTGAATGGTCGTTCAATTTAACCCAAAATTCCTACTAGCTCCAAATCTATCCAATCTAACTGCATAGCATAGTACTTGCTGATACGAACGCAACGTAGATTGTCGCGCTCGAAACCGACCTCGTATGAACAAGTTAAGAATTAATTAACATACGAGATATTTAATTTTATGATTAACTTAAATTAATTAACAATTTAAACTTTAAACCTTTCTCCCTTCATTCCCTCATGCACACGAGCATTTCCAGGTCACAAAATTTTTTTTCCAAACCGATCGCGCCACCCACGACTCACCGCTGCCAACCACACTGTTCGTGTCGCCCTCCCCTCTGCTCTGCCTCGCCGCGTAAGCAGCCACCATGTGCATGTGTGATCGTGCACGAACCCAAAAAACTGCACCTCTAATGGAGGTCCCCAGCCGTCGCCTTGATCGACGATAGCATGATCCATCCGTTGATTGACTTCGTATTGTCGAGCTCTATGTTTCTGGAAGTCGTTGGCCAATTCGGCCTCTCGAGGCTTCGATGAACTATGGTCGTTGGATGGTTTATGTTTTAATGGTAGCTGATGAAAACCTAGCTAGGGTTTTACTAATGAAGATAGTTGATGGCCATTTATAGGAAATTTTCATGGCACTATTCATCTATGAAAATTTTGAACTTCAAACGAAGCATGCCGCTTGGCGTTCTATATGTTATACGCCTATTCTAAACATAATGGAATATATATCGGGAGCCAATTCCATCATATATAGATTTTAAATTTTCAAAATCAAATTATATTAGCTTAAATTCCTTTAATTAATTTCTACGCGTTTCGAAATCGCACGACCAAACGATACGTCTGATTGCTACGAAATTCGACGACAAATAATAATTCACTATTACTAATCCAATGAAATTGGTTTCATCGAAATCCAAGACAATGCCCCAGAAGGCAATTTTTATACATTAGTTATAACAAGTTATTTCCAAAATCAGTTTAATCACTTTTAAATCCAATTTAAAAGTTTACTATCTTCTTACTTATTCAAATAGAATTTAAATCAACTTTCGAAATCGTTTTCACTCATTTTAAATTCAAGAATCAGTTATTTAAACAATTTCAAATATTAAATTAAACAATTTCATTATCAATTAAATCACTATATTTTAAATATAAGCTATTTAACTTATAAAATTAATTTTTCAATATTTTAAATCAATTAAATATTTCAAATTCGAATGACTAGAAATCTAGGTCGTTACAAACTCCCCTCCTTAAAAAATTTCGTCCCCGAAATTACTAAGTAAGAAAAATGCCCCAAACCCATTAACTTTTCAAAAACAATTGATTGAAAGAGAGTAGAAAATTTCTAAGTCTTTCAAATCAAGTCCTAGTTACTAATTATTACCATTCCAAATTATAAAACCAACAAAAATTTGTTATCAAAAGTTTTATTTTTTGAAATTTCTCAAAAAATTTATAACGCCTTAAATTTATGGAAATTTTTGCTAATGTCTCCTTTGCACGGTTCGACCAAAAAAATTTACAATATATATAATCATAAATATACATCTCATCTTCAAGGATGAGGCATCCCGTAGGGAAAAAATATAAAAGTACGATATGTAATCTGAGATATGTACCTTTTATTAGTATTAGCAAGCATATACAATCAATATAATGAGAAAGCAAGCTCCAAATGCAAAGCATACGCCATCTGCACCTACTAAGCACTCAACAACCAATGAGGACAAGGATTTGGAAAGTTATATCAATATATAACATACACTAATACAATATATTTATGGAAATGTAGTAAGAGAAACCATAAAACAATTTAATATTCATCAAATTAATTCTTAACCATATCAATTTGCATTTTCCAATGCCATCATTATTTATTAAAACTTGTATGATGTACATATATTATTCGTACGCAAAACCATACCTGATCGCTTGCTCGATCACACAATTTCACTTCCGAACTAGTAATGTTCACACGACCACTCTAGTGCGGACTCAGATCGGGTTCCTTGATTAGAAACCACCATTCTCCTTGCATAGCAATATACTATGATAGAGAATATCAGAATCAATCAAAAATCCATATCCAGTGTTCACCGTCAAGAATCGAGTGAAAAAACCTAACTCGGAACGGTGTAAATCACATCGAAAACGCATATTCGTATCTGGATCAAACAGTTATGAAAATAAAATAATATACGTACAACTTGCGCATTTATTCCAATAGGTTTCTTATTATATCCCATTCTTTTTATTTACAGTCATTTCATTTTCATTCAATATAAATAAAATTCAATTATCCATATTAATTTCACTTACATTCAATTCATTAACATTCACTTATTAATATTCATTTTAAATTCAATTTACGTTTAACAACATTTCATTCCATATTCAATTTATTTATGAATCATTTTCCTCAAACCATTACTTAAGTTTATTATAAACTTCATATACAACACTTATATTTATTTTCACTTTACAACTTAAGTTCATATATATTTCTAGCAACCAACATTCCAAAACATATTTAATTCATTTTACAACTTAAGTTGAGTTTCATTTTATAACTCAAGTTCATATCCATTTCACCAATTCATTACTAATCAAATTCAATTTCATTTAACTTTACTTAAGTCAAATTCCATTTTAAAAATTCATTTTATTTAACTTAACTTAAGTTAAATTTCATTTCATAATTCAATTTTTAAATTTACTTTTCTTAACATTTATATTCAACAAATTTTAAAAAAAATTAACTTACTAATTCTTAAAATTTATAAGTTATAAAACTTAGTTTTTATATGTTTAACAAAACACTTGGATAAAAACTTTTAGAGTTTAAACGCTAAGTTTTTATTTACTATTATATTTTTCAAATCATTGTGAAATCATATATATATACATAATTCCTTTATATATCAAATCATATTTTAAATTTTAAAATCAAAACTAGTTTTACCAAAACAAAACTCAAATGATAGAAATCCATCACTTAAAAACTCGAAAATGAATGCCAATGATGTTGCAGTCATCACCAGAATTATTTTCCAATGACTAAAGAAGTTTAGTGCTTTTAATTTCTTTTAAATTCCTTTTTATTTACAAATCATATTTATAAATTTTCCTTATATACAATTTCACTTTGGTTATATAAAATCATTTCTTAATTGTTTATATTAGTATAATAATAATAACTTTTATTAGAACACAAACAAGAAACAACAAATCATAATAATCAAATATTATCATTCACTAACAACCAAACACACCATATATAACTATAATAATTTCTGAAGAATTATTCGTTCATATATAATACATAATCAAGCTGTGTAGTTAAAGCGCTTGGCAAACTCAATGCGGCGGAGGTGCAAAAAGTTATAGCGGGGATACAACGAGGATATAACAGGATATAGCGGATGACTCTAAAATAGCATATAAAACTCGTACCTAATGTTTTTACAAATATATAAATGGTAATTAAATGAAAAATTAATATTCAATTGAATTACAATTAATACATAAATAATTTTAAATAAAAACATGTGCGAATATACTATAAATAAATGTAAAACTATTATATAACATAATTGAATTTAATAGAATATTAGAGTATGTTTATTTTTGAAAATATATTAAAAAATTAAATTAAATTAATTAATTTCATAATATTTATAATATATAAATATCATTTTTCAATTCATTTCTTTTAAAGAAGATATAGCGGAAGTAGCGGAATATAACAGGAATAATGAGATATAGCGGAAATAGCGGAGCTTAAAGTAGAAAGGCTATATTTGAGGCTATATGGAAAAATCGTATCGGTAGAAATCCGCTATGAGATATAGCATGGTTATAGTGGAGTAATAGTGGGGCATTAACTGCATAGTAATCAAGGTAAAATTATTTCATTCACACAATTTTAACACAATACCATGTCGGTTTTCCTTGTTCAAGCACTTAGAAACCCCTATCGATAACATGGCGTCCCACGTACCGACCCGAACTCATAAGCCACTCAACAAATAAATTAATACAATATAAAACATTTTTATAATCACTAACAAATAAGCGCTCATATCTATAATACACTCAAACTCATTCTTGTGTGCTACAGACCCTATCTATAATGAGAACCCAACCAAAGCCTAGGTGTTCGCACAATCCTAAGCTCTGACACCAAAGTAAAAGACCAGCAACCTCACCCGATTCGAGCTAACAATAAACCATACATATCCAACCCAAATCGAGCGAATATGCAAATAGTTATGGGAAAGGAAGAAGAAAGAAGAAGAAGAAGAAAGAGAAACTAAAACAAACACAGAATCTCACAATCGCAGCGGAACATCATATAATATAATATCAATGAATTTTATAAAAGAGAAAATGTAACGACCCGGAAATTTCAAACCCGGAAATTTCCAGATAGTTATGAAAAGAAGAAGAGATAGAAGAAAAGAAACATAAAACATAACACAGATGCTCACCTTCGCAGCGGAACAAAATATAATATCAAATAATAACAGTTTACAAAAGAATATTGTATCTGTCAATCTACATTTATTTACATTAGAGTTATATTCCAATACACAACGATGGTCATATATAAATCAAATATGTCTCAGGTAATCAAAAATAATAGTCACAGCGGAATCACTCCATACGTCCTGCCATCCAATACTCCTCCTAAGCTCCAGAACGTCCTTACCTGAAAATCTGTAATACTCGGTCTGACCCGAGCATTACATCAAAGTAACACCCGGGTCAGGCTGGAAACCAGCGTGAGTAAACCCATATAATTTACAATACTAAGTTCAAACCATAAGAAAACCCGGGTGACTAGTATTAATTTACAAGTCCAAACTTTGATATAGATATTACTTATTTCCCACTCCCATTTCTAAACTTAGATTAAATGTCCAATTTAACTAAATTATTTAATTCCAGCTTATTGACTTTACATAAAAAATTATAAAGAATTGAAGTAGTTTCGGGTATTAACTAATATCCGACTCCGGTCTCCTCGAAGTCCGTTAATCTTAACCTCTGTTATGTAATGTAGACTTAGATATAAAATGTCACCATTTTGTTTCACAACAATTCATCATTATTAAGTAACTACATTATAAATGTTCACCCAAACATCATGTCACAGAACATTTCATATCATAGAATATCACAGCATATCATCCAATAGATATCCACCAATCCAGTTGTTTTACACAACAATCATACATAAGCAATGATTGCTAAGCTCTATTATTTACAATCAACTTTAGTTAAATTTATTGCTTAATTATCCTTTGATTAATTACCACCCTTTAAATTTATCAATCATTTCCCAATATCCATCTTAATTAATTACCTTGATTAGTTATTTCCAATTACAAAGAGTAATTATCCTTCAATTGATTTAACAAATTAATTATCCTTATCTATTTACAGTAATTAACCTTTAATTACTCTCATTAAATAGATTAATGATCCTAAATTAAATAACTATTTTAACAGTCAAACTTTTTTTTTAAATTACATCTATCCTTAATTTATTCCATAAATTAATTATACTTCAATTAATCACTTCAATCATAAACAATAATTACCCCTCTGTAAATACTTACTTGATTAATTACTTCTTAATTAATTCTTTGGTTAATTACACTAATTATTCTCATTAAGTATTTACTTAATGAATCCCAGATTATTAGAATCAAATTATCTTATGTTAAACCATATCTTATCTTTTAAAACATTATATATCCTCATAATAAATTTTACGGAATTAAACCATTAATCAAGTTTAAAATCACCCTTTAAATTGGTAAATTTAAAATTTCTAATCATAACTTACTCACCTGTTTAGCCATAATCAAGTAAAGGTTTAAATCTAGTAGATTTTAAATTTTGAAATCCTGTAGTAACTAAAACTGGTACAGGCAACATCCCCATGCTACTCGAGTACCCGCTCGAGCCCAATCCTCAAAAACACGATACATCACTCGAGTTCTTTCCAGCACAATCGTAACTCAAGATAAACAGGCACGACCTCTTCTGTGCACGTGCACCGGCACCGGAATCCCTTATCACCACCGACGAACCCTCTAGCATATCAAACAACGTCACCGCAACTTCCTCCGATCACCAAAATACCACCCTCAACCTCGCATCAAAATCGAACTACCCAAAAGCCTGGAACTTGAAACAGTTCCCAGCAAAACCCTTCGTCCACTCCACTCCGACCATCAGAGGTCGAGATACTCTGACTACACCCTGCCGACCATCCATGTCAACAGTACCTCAAGTTTCGCGGTACTCGATCGATCAGAGGAGACGCAGTACCCCATTTCCACCTTAACCCTAAATCTAGTCAATCTCAAATTCCTCACCCGATACAATATTGTAAATTGTGATTTTTCTTAAAAAAAATCCTTGTTTCCAAAGACGATTCAGGTGATATGCCTGAATCAGCAAAATCACGATATTTGATTTTACAATTTTTTCCAGATTTCCACTGTCTTGCAAACTTTCCAAATAAAATTTTCAACAAATTTCATATAAATATATTTGTTAAACTTAGTTTAGATTTAAACAATCACAACTCAATTAAATATCAAGACTTATAAGAGATTTGATAAGGAATATTTGAATTTTCACTAGATTTTTAAACCTGTAACTTCGTAACAGAGGTGCATAGATATATTCAACATGCACACACACTTATTACTTTATATTTATAACATGCAGGTTTAATTTCACAAATGAAATCTTACTACCACATCCTTATTCCATAAAGTCATCATATACACTAAATTAAAAACCAGATGTTGTTTTGTTTACTTATTGTTAAAATATGTTTGAACAGAGCTTGAAAACTGCTGTATGCCAGAGGTATATATGTTTACATACAAAGGATATGTACATATCCTTTCGCATAATACTCATTAACATAGGAATTTATCCATGCAAACCCATATTCACACTTCACCCAAAAGACTGAGCATTAGATCAATCATTAAAGGATGAAGTTTACTCACCTGTAAATTGTAAACAGAGAAAGCTGAGATGGTTAAAACTGGAATTTTGTTTGAGATGATCCTGTTGGTTGATTCCTTGAATTGTTAAGTTAAATTTGCGTCCCTGCCCAATTGATCTTGCATGATGTATAAGAGTTGAATCTTCACTAAACTTGATTCAGAGTTGAACTTCGGAAACTTGTAAGTTTGTCTTGAATTTTGTCTTTCCCTGGTTTGTTCAGCTGATTTGTATTTGAGTTTTTTTCTGTTCTTGTTTGAATTAAATTTGAGTTTGCTTCTCTCTTTTTTTTCTTTCCTTTGTTTTTCTCTGGTTTTTCTTATGAGTTACTGAACGAACTAAAAGGCTTAGATGTATATTTATAAGAGAAAACAGTTAGTACTATGGGAAAGTAGTATCTAGTCAAGCTACTTCTTTTTGTTATGATGATCAGATTTTTTTTTATTTATTTCTGGGATGTAAAGATTTGTACATATCTTGAAGTGACAAAAATTTAGGCTGAGATGATTTTTATGCTTGTTGAATTGACTCAATTGTTTGCTGAGAATTGGAAACATTAAATGCAGAAGTACTATGTGTCTACAACCTCATCTCATTTGTATATGTTGATACTTAACTTAGCAGCAAAAGTCTAAACTTCCTATATAAGATTCTTGCCTGTTCGTCCTTACCTTTTTTTTTTTGTTATGTTCATTAAACATTCTTTTACTTGTTCTTAGCTTTTCATTTAAAAATCTTTTAGGCAACTTACATTATATAGTTTACTTTGCCAAGTTTGTTTCTTAACTTTCCATTTAAAAAAACCTACGGCTACATCTTATTTACCTGACTGCTTTATATTTTTTTTCGTACACATTATCCCTTTGTTTATTTGACTAGGAAGATTTTATTTTAGTCTTGGCGGCTGATATGATTTGTTGTGGCTTGCCCTATAAG
Organism: Allium fistulosum; assembly: GCA_030737815.1. NCBI lineage: Eukaryota > Viridiplantae > Streptophyta > Magnoliopsida > Asparagales > Amaryllidaceae > Allium > Allium fistulosum. The sequence goes on from CM060908.1 coordinate 233,836,491, forward strand.
CTTCTACTACTTGTATTCCCAACATATATGTGTTCTAGAATGTATTTGTATGTTCATTCTATAGTTTACAGGTCTATAACCCTTAAGATGTTTATATGCTCTTTTGTTTAGTCTAATCGCTTTGCAACATGAGTGCATCCATATTTAATTTGATGTTAGAATTTGTCTAATGTGTTCACTTTATTTTTTATACATAACTATATAATTTATATTATATATTTTATTCCCATTTTTATCTTAAATATTTATTTCCATCTTTATACTTATTATCTTGTATGATTACATTTATATATATTTATTTTTAACAATATACTTGTTTTATATCTAGATTTAATATTGATAAGATTTATTTTACTTGAACTATTATTGTCCCGACTATATCATATATATATATATATATTTAAATCACATATTAATAAAGTTAAATAAGATAGATTTCAGGTTTAAATATTTAGAAAATCGTTATTTTAATTTCAAACCATAGCTTCTCCCAATCACATATATATTTGTTTTAAAATAATAAACTATATTTTAATTAATTCAATTAAATATTGATTAAAATAATACTGCCAAAAATCGGGGATGTCACATCCCTCCCCCCTTAAAACTTTTCGTCCTCGAAAAGGAATGAAATCAAAATTATTAAAATGCTTAAAATCAGATAAATATTCTTCGATCATTTTTAAAACACTTTTTAATATCTGTATAATATTATTCCAAAGTCAATTATATAAAAATACTTTTATAACTTGATGTTTCAACAAGTCCATCCTCGTTCTCATAGAAATTCGGTCATACGTTGATCAGGCGTACGACTGAAAATCTATAAGTGCTTGGCAGACCCGTTTTCAACATCCAGTGAAAATATCTTGAAAAATAATTTTATTGAAAATATAAAAAACAGTTTTTTGAAAATAGAGGAAATATCTTTGGTAAGAATGCTCTGGAAATCATCACACTCATCCATGGTCACAATCACATCCTGGGTTACGTTGCCGTCGCAGGAAAAGTCCATGTAACTGATTACACCATAGAACCCACAACAGATCGCAGTTACATCCAGGGTTACGTTGCCATCACAGCAAAAGTCCATGTAACTGTTGGCTCTCAGCGGCACAAACGATTTTCGCTGTCAAAATGAAACTTCTCCACTCCTACATAGGTCTCAGTCTACCGATATAAAATCAAACGCAGACTGTTGGCTCTCAGCGGCACACATGACTTTCGCTATGTTACCATAGTGTCGCAGTCTACCGATATAAAATCAAACGCAGACTGTTGGCTCTCAGCGGCTCACGCGACTTCCGCTATGGTCTGCAGTAGATCGTAGTGACATCGAGTTACACTGTCGTCACAGCATAACCCAAATGCCCCTGTGGGCACCAGCCCCTCGATTTTCGCTACACAATAATCCTCATGAACTAGTTTTGTCCGGACTCCTCACAGGATCAACTTTAGAAACCCCCCCTTGGGGCTCAAGGCAGTACCACCCAGTGGCACTCCTGAGAAGTTCATTTCAAGGGAGCGCCTTTTTCCCCAGAGCAAATCTCAAAACACTTTATACTATACACATATAGTATTTTCCAAATCATACACCTAGTATGAATCTCATATAAATGCTTTTACACAAAATCGATTCTCAAAATCGATAATTCACAAATCAAGCTTTCCCAAATCCCAATATTGATTTTATCCAAAAATCAAAAGCCTTTTCCAAATCCAAAGGTTCCCAAAACCTTTTTCTCAAAACCATTTCCATAAAATCTTTTATATATATTCATATATATGATTTTCTTGGGAAATCTATAAATCACTTTATACTTGTATAAGTTTCCTTTGTATACTTCAAAACTTTCAAAAACCTTTTTCTTCTGGCAATGAATTCAATAAGGGGAGTTTTATCATATATAACAAAAATACGTAACTTTGTTTATTCCCAATCAAATATTCAAATTTGATTACCTTATAAAGTCACTTGCCAAATTTCTTACTTTTATTATAAAGTAAACTTTAACTCAGAAAAATATTCAATTTCCACTTTATTTCCATAAAGTTAATTTCTACCATAGAAATATAAATTTTAAATTTATTTTATTTTAGTTCCTCATATATTCACAAATATAGTTCCCTTTTCAAAAATCATCCTATAACCTTTTATCTACAACTTCAAAATCAATTTCCACCTTTATTCATTGTCAATTTCTCAAAATATACTTTCAATTTCAAAAATCCTTTCAGTTTTTATTCACAAATTTTCAATGCCAATTTCATTCAAATCCGTACGATGTCCCCATATCATTCGTACGCAATACCAATCTGATCGCTCACTCGATCACACAATTTCACTTCCGAACTAGTATCGTCCACCCGACTTCCTAGTGCAGACTCAGATCTGATTTCTTGATCAAAAACCGTCATTCTCCTTGCATAGTCACACCTATGATAGAGAATATCCAGAACCAATCAAAAATCCATATCCAGGTTCGCCGATCGAAAATCGAGCGAAAAATCCCAACTCGGATCGATAATACTATCTCGAAATTCTGTGCTCGAATCTGGATCAAATCACTATGCGAATAGAATAATATACGTACATCCTACGTATTTATTTTCATTGATTATCAGTCAAATCAATTTTCCCTCTCTATTCACATTCACTTTGATTTTATTCACTTATCCACATTTGCCTAAATCCCCATTGGATTTTCACTTCAATTCTTATCTCAGTTGGGTATTTACTCAATAACAGTTTGAACTCCGACCAGTTTATATTTAAAAAATAGCTTGAAAAATTTAAAAATAGACAGTAGTTGAAAAATGATTATTATTTTATAAAATAGCTGTAAAACAGTTAAGTAATCGTAAAATAATTGAAAAATAGTAAATAATTGCAAAATAGTTGTAAAACAGTAATCAGCTATAGAGTAGTAGAAAAATAGTAATTAGTTCAATAAACGGTTGTAAAATAGTTAAATAGTTCCAAAAGTAGTTATAAAATAAGCTTAAGATAGTTTTAGGTTTAAAAAGAATAGTTGTGTAGTAAATAGTTTGGAAAAATAGGTTTATATTAAACAATTTATTTTGAAAATAGTCCAAAGTCAAACTGTTTAATACCCCATCTCCATTTCCATAAATTAAATTTAAATTTCCACTTACATTTAAATTGACTCAATCCCAATTTGAATAACTTCAATTTTTTTTACAAATTGATCCAATTCAAATTTCTCATTTGAATTTTATACTTATCCATCATAAATCACAATTCCCATTAGTTCAAATCAAATTCAGTTTGAACTAATTCAATTTAAATCTCAATTTCAAACCATCTCGAATTATATAAATTCGAGTTAAATTTTCAAATGTTGATTTATTCCCTTAATCCAATTAACATTTATCTTCAAATCAATATCTTTAAACAATTTAATTTCTGAGTTCAATTCTCAAAATCCCATTTTAAATTATCTTCACTTAACTTATTTCAGAGTTCAAATAATAATTCAAACCCCTTTTAAACAATTAAATCTTTGAATTTCAATTTATTACCCAAATTCAATCTTGGAACCAATCCTTAATCATTTCAGTTTACATGTTCATTTTAAACATTCAAATCTTAATGTTCAAAGTGATCCCATTTTCTCAAGTTTAATTTTTATCTTTAAAATCAAAATTACTTAAGTAATTTCAAATTAAAGTTTTATTCCATTTAATTCCAATATTGGGATAGATATTACCCTAATCTATCATCCAATTTATTTTTTTAAAACATTCATCATCCACTACCCATTCCAGATCTCAATCCTATCTGAGACCACATATAGTTCCCTACCAAATCAACCCATTTAACTTTCCTAAGTTAAACCTCAATTTCATCTTGAAATTTCCAATTTAGGTTGTTTATTCCAAACTTATTTAACTTCCCTTAAGTTAAATTCAATTTAATCTCGCCAAACTTACTCAAATTTGAATTCCCACTTCAAATTTTAAACTTCACATTAATAAATCTTATAAGTTCAAAAACTTATTACTTTGGATATCACACCTCATTTCCCAAATTTAAAACTCAACATTTAGAGTTTATTTTCAAACCATCTTTGTATCCATATATACATATTTATTTCTTAGCTTACCAGGCTATACATTTAAATTTTAAACCACCTTCGGGTTTAATTTAAGACAGACCCTTTTTTTTTTAAGTTTTCGAACAGCTTCTTATTTTAAAATAAGATCACGTTCAAATATATCCTGAATAACCTTATTTATTCTTTTCTTTAAACACTTTGAAACAATTCAATGTTTCTAAACTTCGGTTTTAAACTCCACAATTTAAATCCGTTCTAATTTACAGGTTATACTCATCTAAATTTATATCCTTAGCACATTTTATTTTGCTCGCTCATTAATACACATCTTATTATTAAACACAACAACCATTTATGATAATAACTAAGATTATCATATTTGGAAACCAATTTATTATTATATTTATTCTGAAAACATTTCTATAAATTCAGGATTTTAATTTCAGTTTGGATCCATTTCAAATTTATCTTCATTCAATTTCAATTTGGTTGTATTACTACTACCACTTAATTCTCATTATTTTATTTAATTTCAATAACTTTTAACAACCAATAACTTTAACATTTATTAGTAAGAAATATTGCTTTATATATATCAAAATATATTCTTACATAAAATCATTTAAAATCTTTATATATGAAAATAACAAATACGCTCTCATATATATATATATATATATATATATATAAACACTCAACTCATTATAGGGTACTATTGACCCTATCCTTATGAGTATACCCACCAGAGCCAAAGTTCTCGCTTAACCTTCGCTCTGATACCAACTGTAACGACCCGGAAATTTCAAACCCGAAAATTTCCAGATAGTTATGAAAAGAAGAAGAGATAGAAGAAAAGAAACATAAAACATAACACAGATGCTCACCTTCGCAGCGGAACAAAATATAATATCAAATAATAACAGTTTACAAAAGAATATTGTATCTGTCAATCTACATTTATTTACATTAGAGTTATATTCCAATACACAACGATGGTCATATATAAATCAAATATGTCTCAGGTAATCAAAAATAATAGTCACAGCGGAATCACTCCATACGTCCTGCCATCCAATACTCCTCCTAAGCTCCAGAACGTCCTTACCTGAAAATCTGTAATACTCGGTCTGACCCGAGCATTACATCAAAGTAACACCCGGGTCAGGCTGGAAACCAGCGTGAGTAAACCCATATAATTTACAATACTAAGTTCAAACCATAAGAAAACCCGGGTGACTAGTATTAATTTACAAGTCCAAACTTTGATATAGATATTACTTATTTCCCACTCCCATTTCTAAACTTAGATTAAATGTCCAATTTAACTAAATTATTTAATTCCAGCTTATTGACTTTACATAAAAAATTATAAAGAATTGAAGTAGTTTCGGGTATTAACTAATATCCGACTCCGGTCTCCTCGAAGTCCGTTAATCTTAACCTCTGTTATGTAATTTAGACTTAGATATAAAATGTCACCATTTTGTTTCACAACAATTCATCATTATTAAGTAACTACATTATAAATGTTCACCCAGACATCATGTCACAGAACATTTCATATCATAGAATATCACAGCATATCATCCAATAGATATCCACCAATCCAGTTGTTTTACACAACAATCATACATAAGCAATGATTGCTAAGCTCTATTATTTACAATCAAATTTAGTTAAATTTATTGCTTAATCATCCTTTGATTAATTACCACCCTTTAAATTTATCAATCATTTCCCAATATCCATCTTAATTAATTACCTTGATTAGTTATTTCCAATTACAAAGAGTAATTATCCTTCAATTGATTTAACAAATTAATTATCCTTATCTATTTACAGTAATTAACCTTTAATTACTCTCATTAAATAGATTAATGATCCTAAATTAAATAACTATTTTAACAGTCAAACTTTTTTTTTAAATTACATCTATCCTTAATTTATTCCATAAATTAATTATACTTCAATTAATCACTTCAATCATAAACAATAATTACCCCTCTGTAAATACTTACTTGATTAATTACTTCTTAATTAATTCTTTGGTTAATTACACTAATTATTCTCATTAAGTATTTACTTAATGAATCCCAGATTATTAGAATCAAATTATCTTATGTTAAACCATATCTTATCTTTTAAAACATTATATATCCTCATAATAAATTTTACGGAATTAAACCATTAATCAAGTTTAAAATCACCCTTTAAATTGGTAAATTTAAAATTTCTAATCATAACTTACTCACCTGTTTAGCCATAATCAAGTAAAGGTTTAAATCTAGTAGATTTTAAATTTTGAAATCCTGTAGTAACTAAAACTGGTACAGGCAACATCCCCATGCTACTCGAGTACCCGCTCGAGCCCTATCCTCAAAAACACGATACATCACTCGAGTTCTTTCCAGCACAATCGTAACTCAAGATAAACAAGCACGACCTCTTCTGTGCACGTGCACTGGCACCGGAATCCCCTATCACCACCGACGAACCCTCTAGCATATCAAACAACGTCACCGCAACTTCCTCCGATCACCAAAATACCACCCTCAACCTCGCATCAAAATCGAACTACCCAAAAGCCTGGAACTTGAAACAGTTCCCAGCAAAACCCTTCGCCACTCCGACCATCAGAGGTCGAGATACTCTGACTACACCCTGCCGACCATCCATGTCAACAGTACCTCAAGTTTCGCGGTACTCGATCGATCAGAGGAGACGCAGTACCCCATTTCCACCTTAACCCTAAATCTAGTCAATCTCAAATTCCTCACCCGATACAATATTGTAAATTGTGATTTTTCTTAAAAAAAATCCTTGTTTCCAAAGACGATTCAGGTGATATGCCTGAATCAGCAAAATCACGATATTTGATTTTACAATTTTTTCCAGATTTCCACTGTCTTGCAAACTTTCCAGATAAAATTTTCAACAAATTTCATATAAATATATTTGTTAAACTTAGTTTATATTTAAACAATCACAACTCAATTAAATATCAAGACTTATAAGAGATTTGATAAGGAATATTTGAATTTTCACTAGATTTTTAAACCTGTAACTTCGTAACAGAGGTGCATAGATATATTCAACATGCACACACACTTATTACTTTATATTTATAACATGCAGGTTTAATTTCACAAATGAAATCTTACTACCACATCCTTATTCCATAAAGTCATCATATACACTAAATTAAAAACCAGATGTTGTTTTGTTTACTTATTGTTAAAATATGTTTGAACAGAGCTTGAAAACTGCTGTATGCCAGAGGTATATATGTTTACATACAAAGGATATGTACATATCCTTTCGCATAATACTCATTAACATAGGAATTTATCCATGCAAACCCATATTCACACTTCACCCAAAAGACTGAGCATTAGATCAATCATTAAAGGATGAAGTTTACTCACCTGTAAATTGTAAACAGAGAAAGCTGAGATGGTTAAAACTGGAATTTTGTTTGAGATGATCCTGTTGGTTGATTCCTTGAATTGTTAAGTTAAATTTGCGTCCCTGCCCAATTGATCTTGCATGATGTATAAGAGTTGAATCTTCACTAAACTTGATTCAGAGTTGAACTTCGGAAACTTGTAAGTTTGTCTTGAATTTTGTCTTTCCCTGGTTTGTTCAGCTGATTTGTATTTGAGTTTTGTTCTGTTCTTGTTTGAATTAAATTTGAGTTTGCTTCTCTCTTTTTTTTCTTTCCTTTTTTTTTCTCTGGTTTTTCTTATGAGTTACTGAACGAACTAAAAGGCTTAGATGTATATTTATAAGAGAAAACAGTTAGTACTATGGGAAAGTAGTATCTAGTCAAGCTACTTCTTTTTGTTATGATGATCAGATTTTTTTTTTTTTTATTTCTGGGATGTAAAGATTTGTACATATCTTGAAGTGACAAAAATTTAGGCTGAGATGATTTTTATGCTTGTTGAATTGACTCAATTGTTTGCTGAGAATTGGAAACATTAAATGCAGAAGTACTATGTGTCTACAACCTCATCTCATTTGTATATGTTGATACTTAACTTAGCAGCAAAAGTCTAAACTTCCTATATAAGATTCTTGCCTGTTCGTCCTTACCTTTTTTTTTTGTTATGTTCATTAAACATTCTTTTACTTGTTCTTAGCTTTTCATTTAAAAATCTTTTAGGCAACTTACATTATATAGTTTACTTTGCCAAGTTTGTTTCTTAACTTTCCATTTAAAAAAAACTACGGCTACATCTTATTTACCTGACTGCTTTATATTTTTTTTTCGTACACATTATCCCTTTGTTTATTTGACTAGGAAGATTTTATTTTAGTCTTGGCGGCTGATATGATTTGTTGTGGCTTGCCCTATAAGCTTCTACTACTTGTATTCCCAACATATATGTGTTCTAGAATGTATTTGTATGTTCATTCTATAGTTTACAGGTCTATAACCCTTAAGATGTTTATATGCTCTTTTGTTTAGTCTAATCGCTTTGCAACATGAGTGCATCCATATTTAATTTGATGTTAGAATTTGTCTAATGTGTTCACTTTATTTTTTATACATAACTATATAATTTATATTATATATTTTATTCCCATTTTTATCTTAAATATTTATTTCCATCTTTATACTTATTATCTTGTATGATTACATTTATATATATTTATTTTTAATAATATACTTGTTTTATATCTAGATTTAATATTGATAAGATTTATTTTACTTGAACTATTATTGTCCCGACTATATCATATATATATGTATATATATATATTTAAATCACATATTAATAAAGTTAAATAAGATAGATTTCAGGTTTAAATATTTAGAAAATCGTTATTTTAATTTCAAACCATAGCTTCTCCCAATCACATATATATTTGTTTTAAAATAATAAACTATATTTTAATTAATTTAATTAAATATTGATTAAAATAATACTGCCAAAAATTGGGGATGTCACAGAAAATGTAGTATAATTTACATGCATCCATCAAAGTACAACAACAAATCACTATCATCAACCTGGACAGTTATAATAACCTATCCTCACAAATGCTGATAATTTAAAAAACAATGCAGCGGAAAATAAACATATACGTGGAATACGACCTGAAGACCTCCAGCTCGTCTACTGAAGCTCCAAAGCATCCAAATATGAAACTATAAATATGCTCGGTCTGACCATAGTATTGATTAATAAAATGTTTTGGGTATTATTTTAATTTAAATAATTTGTATAGCAAAATTTTATGTTTATTTTTCATGATTTAATTATAAATTTTATTTTGATTTAATTTTATTTTAATTTTAGTAGCATGTTCGTATTCATAGTTCAAACATTATTACTATAGTAAAGTGATCCACCTAAGGGCAAACATGATGAATGTGTATATATAATTAACCATTGTGATTAATTAATAGTTAATGAATAGATTTATTCTCATAAGTCAATGATGAGGTTGTGTGTGTGTGCATACCTTCCTATGTAGTTAAAACCCCGCTACAGTCTTGCTAAAGTGCTTGGTGCACTTCACTTGCTACGCCTTTTCAATTTAGCACTATTAAATAGTAGAACCATATAAAGCCTCATTATTTTCCACTACACCCGCTAAATCGGTAGTTTTTAGCACCCACTTTAGAAACTTTAATATAAAAAGATTAATTTGACATGTTTTCTAAATCAAATCAATAAATTTAAGAGTCAAAGTTCTAAGCGCTAAACTTAAATTAGAACACTATTTTATTCACCAAGTCTAGAATGGATGGATAACGATGTTCTTTAGTTTTGTTATATATAAGCGAACAATGTTTCCATTTTCTACATAAATGTTGTGCAAATGAGAATAAATTAACTTTGGATATTTGATTTTATCTTCTATAAAGTTTTTTTCTTTCTTTCGCTATTTTTCGATATACCTTGCTATAGCTTTTTTGCGCCTCCACCGCTATTAAGCTGTTAAGCACTTTAATTGTACAGATATACATACGTTAATATCTTTACATATGACTATGTTAATCTAAACTAATAAAAAAATTAGTCATTAATTTATTAATTAATGTTTATGTATAAATAATAATAGTTATATATAATGTAATGTTATCTAAAATTATATATATGTTATAATTTTTAGGAAAGTGAGTGATCCTTTAAAGAAAGAGAGCACTCGTTAATTTTGTTCTACACTCAAAAAAGGAGCAGCCGACAAGCCTAGCAATACCGACCCACATAAAATGAATAAATGAATAAAAATACCTCCTAATTCCAAATAAAAGAATCATATAACCATGGAAAGCCCACGATCAAGAACCAAAACATAACTAAACACGGGTCTATAAACAATGATTAAATAAAATGTGATACGACTAGGGGTATCAATCAAGTAAACTAAGATATCTAATGGAGACATAGAGTACAACTACAGAACCATAAACATGATAAAGTAGCCGTAAAGCGGATCAATGAAGGCAAATCAATAAAAATTAGTATATGCATAGCATCTCTAACTCCTAGAATCAAATCCATATGCAAATAATCCAAAGCATGATGGTCTAGTATAGGGAAAGCTATACTGCTAATCAAGCATCCACAAATCCTTAGTGTAAGTATTCCAATCCACAACAATCAAAAAAACTGAAAGAACTTAACAAAAACGTGAGTCCAATACATACACATATTTATATATTATATATAATATAAGTGTTATATATGTGTGTGTGTGATAAAATCATACCGGGAGTGCAAAATAAAATTGAGTTAGCTATCAGTCAAGAGTAAAATGTTCAAGGAGTTATTTTCATTAAAAAATCACCCATTATTGTAAATAATTTTTGCCTTTAAGATACCAATGTGATTTTTTGGATTTTTTAAAAAAATCCCTGAAATAACATTATTAGACAAATTATAATTCGGAGTTACAACCCACTTATAAATGTATAAATGATGATGTAAATCAAGTTATCAATAGAGGTGTTGTAACTACCCGCTATTTTGGACCATTCAAATCGACAATAAATCCACACATGTCGGACTTGAATAATTCAAAATACCGAATTGTTAATTTAAATTTGTCAAAACTCAGCATATGCAGTAAATAAATCAATCACAGAATCACAGACACAGAGTAATACAATAATACGCAGCGGAATAGATAAAATAGTAGTTCATGAAGCTACTATATAAACATCAGAGTTAGAAATAAAATACAACAGACTATCTCAGATGCAATGAAGTCTCCAATCCAAACAGATGACTTCTGTGAACGAATCAACTGGAAAGCTGGAAGCTGAATCAAAAGTTGGATCTCCAAAGGAAGCTCCAAACTCCAAGGATGAGTCTCAAATGCTGTATCACTCAGTCTGACCCGAGCGTAAAGCAAAACACAAAACACTCGAGTCAGGATTAACATTCTTATATAAATAAATCCAACTCAAGTGAAATATCAATTGAAATACAAGTAACTTAAAGGATGTTTGGGATAACCATCCTCTAAGGATCTTCAGAACTATCTACAAGGTGGAAATATACATTATAACACCGTGGTCATTTCAATTTAATTTATACTTCAAAACCCAAATATCATTTCATTTCAAATATAACTATTTTCCAAGATAGTATATATATTAATTAATTTATAAAGTAAAGTATTTATAATTTCCTCAAGTCTCACAAATCGATTCAAATTAACTCAAATTCCAAATTCAAATTTATTCAAAGCTCAATTCATCAATTCAATTCAGTTCTAAATATACCATTTAAACTTTCAATATGTTTCAAAGCTTTAATATTCAACATTTTCAAAGTTAAATTTAACAGTTTCATATAGCTCTTGATTTAACTTTATTATTATTTAATCATGGAATATTCACTTAATAAATTCAATATCATTTAACTAGCCTTAAATTTCATTCTTACTAAATATTTCCTTAAATTTATTTAAATAAGAAATATCCATTAAATTATTTAAATTAAACCCAAGTTATAAATCATATCTTAGATCTCAATTTCAATAAGTTTTAAATCGGTTTAATTAAATAAAATTCTTTACTAAATTCAAATTACCTTCCCAACCTTAACTTATTCAAATTATTACTGAAATCTATTTTGAAACATAAATTTAAATACTCAACCATATTATATGTATTTAATCAATCTTAATTAAATTATATATCATTATTAAATCTATATAAATCATTCCCATTTATATATAATAATTTAAGGTTCAATATTTATTAAAACCATATATTTCTTCCCAAATTCATAGAATTTATTTTCAAAATATTTATATATGGACCAACGGTGTCTGTATATATATCTATCATATGGTTAAGTGATACAGATATTTATCATTTCAATCCGAAATTTAAATATATACGGGTAGAATCAGTTCAACCCGTAATCCAAATTTCAATTCAAATGAAAATCGCTTGGGTCTATCATTTCAACCCATAACGATTTTCTCCTATTCTAAAGTCCGTTCGGGTATGTATCATTTCAACCCATAGTGATTTCTATACTAATAGGGAACTTGCAGAGTGATAACAGATAATAATAATAACATAACAGACATATATCATCAATAACAATATAACATAAACAATAGGATATGGTGTCATATCCCACAGGTGAACAGTTACAGATAATAGCATATATAACAACTTAAATAACTACAGCAGCATATTTCAATTGTCGTTTCAATTGAAATCAAATTTAATAAATAAAAGAACGTTAATCGTGAGTGATTGCTCACCTTTCGAGGCTAGAGAATATAGAAGGTGCCACGGATACGCACACTGATACAGACACTGAAGTTGAATTGCGAATCCAAGCAAAGCAACAATCGGCACGAATTCAACGATCAAAGCTGATTGGCACGAATTGATGAAAACGGATCAGATCAGAACTGGACGATGAATATAACGGTATAAGCGAACTTATATAACCAGATATAACTATATATACACATAAAATTTATATTCTAAATTCAAACATCACAAATTTAATTTACATGTTTCTCAAACATATAAATAAATAAATAAAACAAGCTTACATTTTTTTTTATTTTTTATTTTTTTATTTATATCCACATACACTTAAAATAATATATATATACTAACACCTTTATACTAAACTTATATAACTAGTATATATATTCTCAAACAGATAAAATAAATGTTTAAATATGAATACCTAAAAAAAAACTCTTTTTTTTTATATATAACTATATACATATCCCATATAAATTGTGCAGGCTACAGAAATGTAAATTTCATATTACACTATTTTATATAAGATATTTTTTTTAAGAACCTAAATATGCGTACACTTCGAACCCAACCATGCTTATGTATTTAACAAAACAAAACTTTGAAGTCATAAACTGTTTTGAAAAGCTATGTATATTAAAGAATCCAACAGAGAATGTTGTAGCTTGAATATGCGCACAACTTATACAATAAAATGTAACTAACACATATATAAAATCAGACTAGCACATATATATTAGTATATAATTTTTTTTCAAAACCCTGTTCAAAATACTATATATAGTATAACATATATATAATACCCTACTTAATTTAAAAATGTAACTTATATAAAAATGCAGCACATGTAATACTAACTGTAATCCAAATAACTTCCCTTTTTAGATAAATTTGTAAGAAAAACTTTATACTACATATACATATACGTGCGACATTATATATATATTGTATATTATAGCTGTTTTCAAGATATAGGCTGACTTCAATTGAAATATGATCGTATCAATATAGACTAATTGCAATGCTATTATAATATATACGTAAGGCTATGAACTTTTATAACTTATATACCTAATAATATATAAACTCGACAGCCAAAGACTATACATATAAATAAATAGATCTATATATATTTACACTACTTCAAAGACAGAATACCTCAAAAGAACACGCTGGTAGGAGGACGTGCAGAAGTAGGTGGCTCGGCATTGGCTTGTTCGAGGTTGCAGGCTGTTGGGTCTTGTTCCAAAGGAGGCTCGGCTATAAGCTGATGGGTAGAGGTAAGTGGTTGCACGAGTGGGAGAAGTGGAGAGATGTAAGCGACAAGAGGAATAGTTGCGGTGGTAGGCAACTAAGGTCGGGTGGAAGCTGTTTGACGAAGTAGAGAATGTGCGGCGATTTGATGTGATGAATTGGGGTGTGCGATAGTAGGTGGGCGGCCATGGTTGTGGGAGGAGGTCGGGTGCTGGCGGAGATGCAGGGGGAGAGAGGCTGCTTGAATTCATGGTGGAGAGATGATAGTTGCGTGAGAAGTTAACAGGGAGACGAATGAAATGGAACAAAACGAAAGAGATAAAAGAAAATATACGTGCACCCCGAAACGTTTGTGTCTTTTCGGATTTTTGACTTCTGGGTGTTCAAACCGAAGAATGGAAAAGGACACAAGATATATCTGTGATTAACACAGCGAGCTGGACCAGATGGAGGACACAGAATTGCAAATGGACCCCATTTGGTGAATCGTTACACTTTGCATTTTGTTGATTCCGTCGCGCACCGGACTCCGAAATAATCTAATGAATATATCACGGTGATCAGTGCGATGAGACGGACAAGAGGAAACAGAAATATCAGTGTCAGGACCTTCCTATCAAAAGTCCATACGGACCCTGATATACGTTGTTATTCCGTATGGAAAAATCCAAACGGAGCTAGAAACGTCCGAATTTTGCGAAACGAATTTCACAGTCCGATTCAGAATGCTCTGAATAAATTTTCTCCTGTTGACATATTTTGATTTCGAAAAACTTTTAAATTTAGCTGTTATTAACCGGTTTGATTTGAAATGAAATTTCACAGGAAAATAAACTTCAATATTATCAGATGAAAATTTACCAGTTGCTATATTAAAATAGACGTATCCCAAATAATAAATTTTTAATTTCAAATTTTATTGTTTAAAATTTCACAAATTTCCAGTTAAATATACTTTTAAAACCATTAAATTTTTGCGGGTCGTTACACTCTCCCCCACTCAAAACTTTTCGTCCCCGAAAAGGAAGGAGGTAGGAGAATAAAACAACCAGAAATAAAAGTAGATTGAAAGTCAATATTAAACAAT
This sequence comes from Allium fistulosum, assembly GCA_030737815.1. Taxonomy (NCBI): domain Eukaryota; kingdom Viridiplantae; phylum Streptophyta; class Magnoliopsida; order Asparagales; family Amaryllidaceae; genus Allium; species Allium fistulosum. Next base: position 233,851,669 of record CM060908.1, read on the forward strand.
TAATTTGAACTATATAAATTTTACTTGAATTTGAAAACTTCATTTGCAATTCAATTGTCTTATATACTTTAAAACTTTTTCAAGACCCATTTGCAAAATTTCTTACTTCCTTACAATTACCATTTATATGCTTAAATAACAACTTTATAAATATATGAAAACTATTTGAAAATAATTATTTACATTATTACTTATATTTACAAAGAAGCTATTAAATCCATGATCATAAATTTATTAATTCTATCTAAAATACTTTTCAAATATTATTAATAAATCAATAATCATTTACTTTAAATATGTTTTATTTAATTAATAACCTCAAAATATTTATACACTAAAATTTCTATTAAACTATGTAGTCTATAATTAAACAATATTTTAAAAGAATATAGTCAACAAGGAAAAGAAGGAGATATGGAAAAACAGAACATATAGGTGAATAAATAAAGCTGAACGGATAAGGTAGATTCAAAAGAATAATATCGGGTATGAATAATTAATTCAAACCATTAGAATTTAAATTTCAAATATTAATACAATTTTTTTTTTTTGAAATACTTATAAAATAAAATACCTTTATATCGAAACAAATTTCCTTTCGAAAATACTTTTATAACTCGATGTTTCAACAAGTTTATCCTCGTTCCTACAGACTCTGGCAGTGCGTTGATCAGGCGCAAAGCTAGAATTCTCCAGGTACTTAGTAGACTTGTTTCAACACCCAGTGAAAATACTGGAAAAACTTTTTAAAAACAGATATGGAAAGTACAATCCAATCAAAAACGAATCAAATCATGGATCGCAGATACACAATGGTTACGCCTGGGTCCCCCAGGAAACATCCGTACCTTTTAAGCATTCACTGCCTTGCGAATTTCGCCATGCAACAAAAATGTGGACCGCAGGATACATAAAAATGGTTACGCCTGGATCCCCCAAGAAACATCCATACCCCTTAAGCAATCTCTGCCTTGCGGATTATGCCACTAACACAACCATAGATCGCAGATACACAATGGTTACGCCTGGATCCCCCAGGAAACATCCGTACCTTTTAAGCAATCGCTGCCTTACGAATTACGCTATGCAGTCGAGTTCGTAAGACCATGGGTAACGCCATGGAATTCGAAGGACACTCGAGTATCATATCCGAAAAACCAAAAATCGGAGAGAATAATATCGATAGAATGAATCCAAGATGTGGCCACAAATCGGATATCAAGCAGAAGGCACTTTCCATATCTTTACTTCGAAAATATGTATCATATAGTACCTTTTCAAATCACTTTCAAATATCGTACTTATATAAATCCATTATATATAAGATTTAATTTTCAAATCAAATACTTTCCAAAATCAATAGTATATCAAATCATACTTATATAGACTTCAATTATATAAGATTTCACTTTCAAATTGAGTACCTTTTCAAATCTATATTTTCGAATCAATTTCATACTCATACAAATCAATTTTATATAAGTTCGACAACTCCCAAATCAAGTGTTTAGTAACATAAGGTTCTCAAATTTCAATTTGTTTCAATATCAGTTCAATTTCAAAATCATATACAATTTCACCAAATTATTTCTTCTCAAATTAATTATGTTTAGTTTCAAAGTTTCCAAAAATAATAGATTTAGAAAATAAATCCAAATTTCCAAATCAATAATTTAAGTCAACCAATTCATTTCCAAAATCAAATGTTTTCAAATCATCTTATACTTACGTAAGGTCTATCTTATATAAGGATCAAATTTTTCAAAATAAATTTCGCTGTATGAAGAGCCATATGTGATTGAATATCTTTGCTTTTATGGGTTATATATCTTTGTAATTTAAATTGGAAATTTTCTTTTAGTAAGAAAGATATTCTAACCTGACAGCTTTCAATTTCAGCGTCAAAATAGATCAATGATATTAGAATATAAGATGTACATACGCCATTATTTTGCAAAATCACATTTGATCGTTCGCTCGATCACACAAATTCGCTTTTGAACTAGTATTGTCCATTCGACTTCCCTAATGCGGATTTCGATATGGTTTCTCGACTAGAAGCCATCAGTCTCCTTGCATAGCCATATACTATGATAGAGAATTCTAGAATCGAGCCCAAAATCCATATCAAATATTCGCCATCAAGAATCAAATGAAAAATCCTAACACGAAATGGTGTAATTCACCTCGAACTTGTGTACTCAAACTTGGATCAAATTAATTATGCGAATAAAACAACATACGTACAACCTATCTATTTATTCCAACTTGTTAAATATACAGTTTCCTAAAGATGTTACTAAGTTAAAACATTTAAACTAAATTTCATTCAAAATATTTTGAAGACCAAATTCTTCTCAAGACATTTCAAATCTAAATTTCATATTAGAAATTTCAAAATTTCCTTATTCATTAACTTAACCAAACAGTTTCAACTTATTTAAATCATATTACTTCATACTTAAACATTCAAAACAAACTTATATACTTTATCAAAATACTTTTCAAAATTTCTTAGCTTTGAAAAGTTAACCTTGATTTGGAAGTACTCGAACTTCAAAATAATCGAATAAATCATTTTCAAATTCAAGAGTTGGAAATCATCAACAAATCAGTAAATCAATTTTAATAGATAGGGTTATATCAAATCCAAAACTCGAGGACTGAACACCGGCTCATTTCAAATCGTTTCAAATACATATACATATATCTTTCGAATATCAAATCATACTTCAAAAATTTGAAATCAAAATTGGTTTCGCAAAATCACTCGCGTAGCAATGCTACTAAAGTGGCCTATCCCCCACTCTGAAACTCGAAAATCAATGTCGATGATGCGTGCACTCATCACCGAAATTATTTCCCAGCGACATAAGTGAGTTTTGGACTTCTATTTTCTCAAACTTCTTTTGAAATTTCTTCGAAATCATTCGAAACTCATTAAAATCATTTGAAACATTTCTTATTCGGAAAAATACCTTTAAATCATATTATCATATATTTCAAAATCTTAAAACCAATTTCAAAACACCGGAGTTCAATTCTCGAATTTCAAATTTAAAATCCTTTAGTTATAAATCATTTTTAGATAAATCTAATTTCTTATATAATTTTTTTCAAAATTACAAATCCTTTCAAAATCTCAAATTCTCATTTTTAAAAAGGGTATTGAATCTTTATCGAAAACATTTCACTTTTATATATAGAATATAATCATACTTGTCAAAATAATAATTTCGATTTAGAAAACAATTTCTAAAATACAAACAAACCCGATTTTCAAAGGATGATTTAAGAATGGATTTCAAACAAAGATAGAGATTCAAATTAGAGGAACTCTTAATCAAATAGAATTATGATTCGAAGATAAGCTCGAACGAAGATGAGATAATTAAATTTCAAAATAGAAGATGAATATACTTATATAAATCGCGGATGACCCTAGGGTCAACCGTGACTTCAGGAACAAGATCGATGCAGAATTCCTAGAAAAATCAACATTCGATCGCAAGAGATAGCGGCACCTAAACCAAAGATATAGAAATCTCCGGTGAATCAATGCCAATTGTGAAGGAGTTTCACCCCTTCACAAATCATTCAAAGATTGGTGGGATCCTATTCTTATAGAGATCATTCGAAGTGGAGTTATGGGATACTCCAGAATCAAAAGAATACAAATAGGGAGAGACAAGAATGAATTTTGGAACCGCAAGAAACGTTCCAAAGTTCAAAGGAAATCGAGCCAAATGGAAGAGATTCGAACTCGAACGAAAGTGATTCCGTAAATAAATTTACTATATATGCTAAGTTTCGCCTAGAGCCAAAGCTCTGATACCAACTGTAACGACCCGCTATTTTGGACCATTCAAATCGACAATAAATCCACACATGTCGGACTTGAATAATTCAAAATACCGAATTGTTAATTTAAATTTGTCAAAACTCAGCATATGCAGTAAATAAATCAATCACAGAATCACAGACACAGAGTAATACAATAATACGCAGCGGAATAGATAAAATAGTAGTTCATGAAGCTACTATATAAACATCAGAGTTAGAAATAAAATACAACAGACTATCTCAGATGCAATGAAGTCTCCAATCCAAACAGATGACTTCTGTGAACGAATCAACTGGAAAGCTGGAAGCTGAATCAAAAGTTAGATCTCCAAAGGAAGCTCCAAACTCCAAGGATGAGTCTCAAATGCTGTATCACTCAGTCTGACCCGAGCGTAAAGCAAAACACAAAACACTCGAGTCAGGATTAACATTCTTATATAAATAAATCCAACTCAAGTGAAATATCAATTGAAATACAAGTAACTTAAAGGATGTTTGGGATAACCATCCTCTAAGGATCTTCAGAACTATCTACAAGGTGGAAATATACATTATAACACCGTGGTCATTTCAATTTAATTTATACTTCAAAACCCAAATATCATTTCATTTCAAATATAACTATTTTCCAAGATAGTATATATATTAATTAATTTATAAAGTAAAGTATTTATAATTTCCTCAAGTCTCACAAATCGATTCAAATTAACTCAAATTCCAAATTCAAATTTATTCAAAGCTCAATTCATCAATTCAATTCAGTTCTAAATATACCATTTAAACTTTCAATATGTTTCAAAGCTTTAATATTCAACATTTACAAAGTTAAATTTAACAGTTTCATATAGCTCTTGATTTAACTTTATTATTATTTAATCATGGAATATTCACTTAATAAATTCAATATCATTTAACTAGCCTTAAATTTCATTCTTACTAAATATTTCCTTAAATTTATTTAAATAAGAAATATCCATTAAATTATTTAAATTAAACCCAAGTTATAAATCATATCTTAGATCTCAATTTCAATAAGTTTTAAATCGGTTTAATTAAATAAAATTCTTTACTAAATTCAAATTACCTTCCCAACCTTAACTTATTCAAATTATTACTGAAATCTATTTTGAAACATAAATTTAAATACTCAACCATATTATATGTATTTAATCAATCTTAATTAAATTATATATCATTATTAAATCTATATAAATCATTCCCATTTATATATAATAATTTAAGGTTCAACATTTATTAAAACCATATATTTCTTCCCAAATTCATAGAATTTATTTTCAAAATATTTATATATGGACCAACGGTGTCTGTATATATATCTATCATATGGTTAAGTGATACAGATATTTATCATTTCAATCCGAAATTTAAATATATACGGGTAGAATCAGTTCAACCCGTAATCCAAATTTCAATTCAAATGAAAATCGCTTGGGTCTATCATTTCAACCCATAACGATTTTCTCCTATTCTAAAGTCCGTTCGGGTATGTATCATTTCAACCCATAGTGATTTCTATACTAATAGGGAACTTGCAGAGTGATAACAGATAATAATAATAACATAACAGACATATATCATCAATAACAATATAACATAAACAATAGGATATGGTGTCATATCCCACAGGTGAACAGTTACAGATAATAGCATATATAACAACTTAAATAACTACAGCAGCATATTTCAATTGTCGTTTCAATTGAAATCAAATTTAATAAATAAAAGAACGTTAATCGTGAGTGATTGCTCACCTTTCGAGGCTAGAGAATATAGAAGGTGCCACGGATACGCACACTGATACAGACACTGAAGTTGAATTGCGAATCCAAGCAAAGCAACAATCGGCACGAATTCAACGATCAAAGCTGATTGGCACGAATTGATGAAAACGGATCAGATCAGAACTGGACGATGAATATAACGGTATAAGCGAACTTATATAACCAGATATAACTATATATACACATAAAATTTATATTCTAAATTCAAACATCAGAAATTTAATTTACATGTTTCTCAAACATATAAATAAATAAATAAAACAAGCTTACATTTTTTTTTATTTTTTATTTTTTTATTTATATCCACATACACTTAAAATAATATATATATACTAACACCTTTATACTAAACTTATATAACTAGTATATATATTCTCAAACAGATAAAATAAATGTTTAAATATGAATACCTAAAAAAAAACTCTTTTTTTTATATATAACTATATACATATCCCATATAAATTGTGCAGGCTACAGAAATGTAAATTTCATATTACACTATTTTATATAAGATATTTTTTTTAAGAACCTAAATATGCGTACACTTCGAACCCAACCATGCTTATGTATTTAACAAAACAAAACTTTGAAGTCATAAACTGTTTTGAAAAGCTATGTATATTAAATAATCCAACAGAGAATGTTGTAGCTTGAATATGCGCACAACTTATACAATAAAATGTAACTAACACATATATAAAATCAGACTAGCACATATATATTAGTATATAATTTTTTTTCAAAACCCTGTTCAAAATACTATATATAGTATAACATATATATAATACCCTACTTAATTTAAAAATGTAACTTATATAAAAATGCAGCACATGTAATACTAACTGTAATCCAAATAACTTCCCTTTTTAGATAAATTTGTAAGAAAAACTTTATACTACATATACATATACGTGCGACATTATATATATATTGTATATTATAGCTGTTTTCAAGATATAGGCTGACTTCAATTGAAATATGATCGTATCAATATAGACTAATTGCAATGCTATTATAATATATACGTAAGGCTATGAACTTTTATAACTTATATACCTAATAATATATAAACTCGACAGCCAAAGACTATACATATAAATAAATAGATCTATATATATTTACACTACTTCAAAGACAGAATACCTCAAAAGAACACGCTGGTAGGAGGACGTGCAGAAGTAGGTGGCTCGGCATTGGCTTGTTCGAGGTTGCAGGCTGTTGGGTCTTGTTCCAAAGGAGGCTCGGCTATAAGCTGATGGGTAGAGGTAAGTGGTTGCACGAGTGGGAGAAGTGGAGAGATGTAAGCGACAAGAGGAATAGTTGCGGTGGTAGGCAACTAAGGTCGGGTGGAAGCTGTTTGACGAAGTAGAGAATGTGCGGCGATTTGATGTGATGAATTGGGGTGTGCGATAGTAGGTGGGCGGCCATGGTTGTGGGAGGAGGTCGGGTGCTGGCGGAGATGCAGGGGGAGAGAGGCTGCTTGAATTCATGGTGGAGAGATGATAGTTGCGTGAGAAGTTAACAGGGAGACGAATGAAATGGAACAAAACGAAAGAGATAAAAGAAAATATACGTGCACCCCGAAACGTTTGTGTCTTTTCGGATTTTTGACTTCTGGGTGTTCAAACCGAAGAATGGAAAAGGACACAAGATATATCTGTGATTAACACAGCGAGCTGGACCAGATGGAGGACACAGAATTGCAAATGGACCCCATTTGGTGAATCGTTACACTTTGCATTTTGTTGATTCCGTCGCGCACCGGACTCCGAAATAATCTAATGAATATATCACGGTGATCAGTGCGATGAGACGGACAAGAGGAAACAGAAATATCAGTGTCAGGACCTTCCTATCAAAAGTCCATACGGACCCTGATATACGTTGTTATTCCGTACGGAAAAATCCAAACGGAGCTAGAAACGTCCGAATTTTGCGAAACGAATTTCACAGTCCGATTCAGAATGCTCTGAATAAATTTTCTCCTGTTGACATATTTTGATTTCGAAAAACTTTTAAATTTAGCTGTTATTAACCGGTTTGATTTGAAATGAAATTTCACAGGAAAATAAACTTCAATATTATCAGATGAAAATTTACCAGTTGCTATATTAAAATAGACGTATCCCAAATAATAAATTTTTAATTTCAAACTTTATTGTTTAAAATTTCACAAATTTCCAGTTAAATATACTTTTAAAACCATTAAATTTTTGCGGGTCGTTACAGGTGTTAACATTATTGAACATTCTTTGGTTTCTTTCAAACCGTATGTACCAACAAGTAATAGTGAAGATGGTATTGAGTAAAATTTTAAAATCACTAGCCAATTGGAATCTTAAATTGTTCCAGTAGTTATCATAGTTAAGGTCGGTATTGGTCATGTTAAAGTCAAAAATGTTAAAAGCCTTTACAAAAATATAGTGAGTTAAGGGATAATTGTAATATAGGCGAGCAATGTTTCTAGTTCTAATTTGCTAAAAATGCATTGTTAATCTATGAGTAAATTCTTTTTCTTTAAAAATTTGATTGTATTTAATTTCCAATACAGGAGTAACCTCATATGTTGTAATAGCCCATAAATTTGATAAATAATTTAAATAAATATTAATAGTAGAATAATGCGAAAAGAATTGAAGTTAATGAATTAGTTAAATAAATTAAAAATAAGGATGTGCAAAATGATCATCTTTTAGAATTTGGAATTTGACAACGAAACAAGTGCCATTGTGAACATCTCATTTTTTTGAGTCGAATAGTGTTTTTGTTTGCCTCGTTTGGAGTTCATATGAAGGAATCATGATTTAAATACAGTTCAATCGAATTGGCGCCAAAAATGGGGTGGAGTATGAGAATTGAAATTTGAAATTAGGCTGACAACTATTTTTCCCTCCTTACATTCAAATTAGAATACATAAACACTCAAAGGAGAAGCTAACTGCATCACTTTTCTTTCCTCTTCATATATTATTCTCTCAACCAACCAAGAATCAAAACCCATTATCTCTCTTAAAACTCCACTGAATTGAACAAGATCAAAAGCATTGAAAATCTATCAAAGAAGTCTACTTACCAATAGTGATTTGGAGGTGGAGATCTAAAGTGTGGAGATGCAGCAGGCCGGACAGTGAGGATCTAGGTAGAAATAGCATTTTGGTGAGTGATTCATGCTCTTTTCTTCATATAACGCAATATGATCCTCTAATAATGATATATTGCCTATATTAGAGTAGTATGACATAAAAAGGCACTTAAAATTGGGATTCAACTAGGGGTCAAGAGGGATTTGTGTATGAAAAATGAATTAAAACTAGGTTTGCACTATTTTAGGTAAATCCTCGAATATATGAACAAATTCGTGAAATAATCAATGAAATTTGACGTAGAAACGAATGGCTAGAATCTATTTACATTCTTAGATGATTGGATGTGGAAAGTGGGCGGTCAATGGCGGAAAAGACAATGAAAACTACCATTTTCCGAAACATGAAACACTTAGGAGCCATGTACAATAGTCCACCGGTGGGCTGGACCGGGGCAGCGGTGGTGTGTCTGGGTATAGGTTGAAACTGGACCTAGAAAGGCCTACATAAATAAATAACAAACGATTTAACTTGATTCTTTTGTGTTCTAGAAGGTGTTCAGAGAATAATGACAAGATAAATGGTAGTGCTACGAAATAAACTAATGTGTGTGGTGATTGGTTATTATTTGAAGTAAATGTATATGTAGTTGTGATACGGGAATGTGATACAAAAATGGACACAGATGTGAACAAGCCTGGGGATTAGGTATAAGAACCAAAGTGTTTATGCGGATATGAATAGTCCTATGACAAAAGTATGTGGTCTAGGCATGACGTTGCTCCTCTATAGTACTTCGGTGGGCCAAGTGAAGGAGGTGAATGTTAAGCGATCCTGCAAGCTATAGACATACCAAGGCATGAGTCCAATTACGTAGCACAAGGACAACAAACTTTCCTATAAGCTTTGGGCGTTCAAGGGAATTGTGCTCTTAACACGATTGCATGTCAACAGACAACAAGCAACCGTATAGGGAAGGAATCCAAACCAAGGAGTGAGTCTATGCAGATATGATGCAATATTATTTGATGTACATGAAGTTAGGTATGATGTGGCAACGGAACGCGCGGTTGCTGAGCAGTAGACTCATATCATGTTATAGTATTATTTTTATAGTATATGTAGAATAGAGAATGGCTCACTCACCAAACTTATGATCAACCGGCTCCTATGTTTCTTTTTTGTACATACATCAAGGTTGATGGAGTCTAGTAATGAGATGGTATCGAAGATAGAAATTCATTTATGTATTATATCTATATGTATAGGTGTTGTACCTGGATTTGACTCTATGTATGGATTGGGTTGCACTTGCACTATTCAAACATTTGTGTTCAACATTTTAGACGTATTATGGTGGTGTGACTATGGTATTTTTCATCTATCATATTTTATTGTCTTCTATTGTGAGACTCTGAAAGTAGTTATTAGATAGTATAGTTAGAACAGTATCTGATATTTGATAACTATTTGTGTATGTACATGCTTATTTTATCTCAAACCCTAATGACTCATTCTTTCGGTTCTTAGGTGGTGTTGGGACTAACTATTAACACAAATAGGTGTGTATGGAAGGTGTGATTCCAGCCCAAACACCTCCAACTATTGACTTTTCCTAAGTTATGCAAGGTTTTCTCCAGAACCTTGGTGAGAAGCCATTTCTTAAGACAGAAACATACTTGGTGACTCGGGCATGGCTTAATGATTGTGAAAAGATTTTTAACCTATTAGGACTTGGTAATGGTATTAAAAGATAGTTAGCAACTTAGCATTTGAAAGGTGAAGCAACATATTGGTGGGAAGTGATAACAGCTAAAGTGGATGAGAATACTATTACATGTAGGATATTCAAATACATATTCAAAATGAAGTTTCTTTCTGGTGCTAAGAAATATTTCCTGTTCGAAAAGTTTGTTCATCAAAAGTAGGGAAAAATGACATTTTGGGAGTATGTCAGTCAGTTTAATGAGTTAACCTGGTTTGGATTTCAATTAGTGAATACTCTGGCAAAGAAGACATCAAAATTTGTAAAGTGATTAAATTCACCTTTGAGGGAGTTAGCATTGAATCAGATACTATTTGGAGCTACGTTTAAAGGATTGGTAGAAGTAGCATTATTAAATTCTTTAAATAGAACTTTGGCCAAGGATCGATCTAAGGAAGGAGAGGGATAGCAATAGAGAAAGCATAATGGAAATGGACCGCAAGGAGGGCAAAAAAAGGCAAGTGGTTACTTCTTACATATATCAGAAGGTGTGACACCTTGCAAAGTATTGTAGGATACCTCTCAAAGGGTAAATGTTATAACTATAACCAAGTAGGACATGTAGCTAAGGATTGTATGGTAGTCCTCAGAAGTAGTTAAAGTGTTATAATTGCGATCAGTTCGAACACATGAGAATGAAATGTCCATCTTTGAGAAATGAGGGCAAGATTGTGAAGGCGTATGCTTTAGATGCTATTCCAACTTCTAGTAAGGTACCATCGTCAGCGTAGGAGAAGGGAAAGCAAATTGTGATGGAAGATGTGTTGACTTTATCCGATTCTTCAATTTTTACTTTATTTAACACTGGTGCATCTCATTTATTTATATCAAGTGTGTTAGTTTATAATTTATCCCTTAAACCCGACATCATGCATTAATCCATTACGATGTCAAATTTTATTGGGGGATCGACTCATTTATTGATGTTATGTCATAATCTAAAGTTGGCCATCCCTGCTGTGGTGTACTCTTATGGAGATGTGTACTAAACTTTTCTGGATATGGGTTGATTTTGGAAATGGAATGGATGTCTCGCTATGGGCTAGTACTGGATTGTGATAGGAGGGTGGTTTGATTGAGGAAATGCGATGGACATGATTTGATTTTATATTGTAAGCCTAATGTTTCTGTTATGGAGAAGTATCTGTATTCACTCAGCTTTCATAGGAAGAGTTATCGTGTATACCAGTAGTGAAGGACTATTCCAATGTACTCGAAGAAGTTTCTGATTTCCCACCCCGAAGAGAAATTGAATTTCGTGTTGATCTAGAGAAAAATGCAAGGCCAATCATGATGCCTCTTAGGAATATGGATCTAAAGGAGAGAAGAGGATTAGATAAGAAAATTTTGAAATTGTTGCATAAAGGCTTTATTCAAAGAAGTATCTCAGAATGGGGAGCGCCTGTTGTTTTTTCTATTAAGGCAGATTGTTCCCTTAGGTTATGCATCGACTATCGGGAAATTAATAAGTCTACAAAGAAAAACTGTTATCCGTTGCCTCGCATAATGACCTTTTTGATTAATTAATCGAGGCAAAGGTTTTCTTGTAGCTTGATTTGGCGACTACGTTTCACCAGTTGATTAATTGCTAACGATAGTATCTAGGAGACCTCTTTTTTGTACACCCGATGGATTTTTTGAGTGGCTAGTCATGACAATTGGGTTGGTGAGTGCTCCAACTTATTTTGTTGATTTGATGTGTAAAATATTCCGAGGGCAGTTGATTGGTTTGTAGTGGTCTCCGTGGATGATATTCATATTTATTCCAAAGGCCAGGCAGAGCATGAGATTCATTTAAGGGAAGTAATGGGTGTCCTAAGGAAAAATCAGTTGGAAGCAAAATTTTCTAAGTGTCGCTTCTAGAGAAATGTAGTTTTTTTCCTTGGGCATGTTGTATTAGAGGATGGACTGACCGTAGACCTAGGGAAAGTAGCTGCATTCAGGGATTGGAAGACACCGAAGAATGCATCAAAGGTCCATATCCTTTTTCCATTTGGTTGGATTCTATCGGATGTATATTAAGGATTTTGCAAAGACATCGACACCTCTGACCCATTTGATGAAGAAGAACTTGATTTATATGTGGAATCCGAAGTGTGAATTGGCATTTATTTGATCGAAGTAGTTGTTAGTGATTTCTCTAGTTTTGGTTATCCCCGACGGTACCAAACCATTTACCATGTATACATATGCATGCGGTACTGTTCTTAGTGTTGTTCTTATGCAAGAAGGAAGAATGAAAGCATATGTGTAACACCCCGTAAATTTAATGATAATTAATTAAAAATAAATAAATTAATAGTTAGTAGTATCGAAAAATAGAATTTTCACAACGTCGGAATTTGGCTATGAAACTTACACCGTTGTGTTCGTAACGATTTTCTGATTAATTTTCACATGTAAAGTTTTTCGATCGAAGTTCAAACGAAAAGTTATTAACGTTTGAATATTTCGAATCAAAAATAGTTATATATATATAAGTAAGGAGATAATTGTAATTAACTAACATTCATTAATCTTAACAGTTACTTAACATCAAAGTATAATTAACGTTAATCAAATCGGTTCAATATATATAAAAATAACGAACAAAGGGAAACAAATTAACACATAACAAAACCGCTAACTGATCGACCCCTAATTGAGACCGCTCAACCGCTAACGGTCGACCAGTAGCATCTAAGCGGTCGATCGCTTGTCTGCTAGTGGTTGTGAATTGAACCTAGGCCAAACAACTTGGATTTAATATTATATTATCTAATGACTAGCATTGATTTGATCCCCTATAAATACGTGCCTAACCCCTTACTTTTTTCTTATATTTTTTGAAGCATGGCATAGCTCTACCATTTTCTTTTCTCCACAAATTCTTAAATCTAAAAAAAATATAATATATATGTATATACAAGTGGAGAATACCAGGGAATAATGCAGAAGAAGAATAGGATAGAATCGAATTGCCAAAGCCATGGTAAACTATAAATCCAAATCCAAATCTAAATTAAATTCAAATCTCTTCTCATATTTAAATTTCTAATATGTATGCATATGTTTGTGATGCATATTCTGTTAGGGAAAAAACGGGAGTCAAACAGTAAAAACAAGGTTCCGATCTAGAGATATGGAAAGATTAAAAGTGAGTGGGAAATTATATATTTTTACATAATATGGGATTTATTTCTTTGTAAATCTATTTCTTGTATGCCTGAATATAATTATTTTTGGAGTTATAGGCTTAATTATATGTGTAATGAAACTGAAAACCATGCCTACATATTCTATGAACTGTTAATTTGAATTAAATATTGCATATACTTGAATTTGAAAAGTTATGGTGTACGTTCTAGTCCCTTAATTAACAAGATTGTATATAAAATTTTGATTTATGGGTCAAATGGCATATGTTGGTCAATATGAATAAGAAGTAGTTATAAAATTTATTGGTATTTAAGTAGTACTTTAATTCATTGGAATGAAGTGTGTTGCAATGTAAATTTCTATAATTATCCAGTTTTATTGTTGTGAATAAAAGTATATTGTTTGAAGTAACAGGGAAGATGCCTAAAAGGTAGAAATGTATAAAATAGGGATGTTTAACGTATTTTGTACTATCTATTTCAATAAAAACAAATAAGAAAGACAACTCCATGTAATTCCAAACGTAACACAAATCCCCTTTTAGATAAGTTATAGAAATTTACAGTATAAACATTTCCTTTGAGGAATGTGTAATCCCAACGAGTTAAAATCCAAAAATCCCTAAGTATAAACTAAAGGACCATAAGTAGTAATAATAACAACATTCTTATTATAAAACGAATATATCCAACAAAGACAAGTTAAAAATTATATAGTAAGCGACAAAATGTAGGTAAAGTAATGAGATAAGTAAGTAAGAAAGTTTAGTAATCAAAGGAAGATAGTAAGAATTGAAAAGGAATAGTAAAATAGATCTAATGGAATAAAGGGGAAGTAAGTAGTAAAAGGTATTTAAATCTTTTAAGTTAAAAATAAGCGATAAATGAGATTAAATTCACGTTAATAAGACAAGGATTCGGTTTATGTAAAAATAACTAAACAGTAACAGTTGAACATGTAAGGCATAGTAAATAAATAAGTACGAATATATACATAGTCTCAAATATGTGTTTATGATGGGTGTGAGCTATTGAATTTAGCCAATAGCTTAGATTAAATAAAAATGACATAGTCATTAAAATGGGTTGGAATGCGAGGTCAGTAGTGTTACACAATAGAAGTCTGCGCACCGCAAGAGACTACCAACAGTTGTGTATACATTACACTAATGTGAGACATATCCAATAGTAAGACCCATGGAATTATATGCTTGCATATAGGTGAAGGGAATATACCAAAGTAGGAGGGTTCGCCCCGGTTAAAGTGTCAAAGGAGAAGTAGAGTCTGCTTTAACCTTTTAAGGGGTACAATTTAAGTAACCAAATAGGCATTTCCTTGATTGCATTAGGTTATTTGAATGGGACGGTGAGCTAGGATTGATGCTATGATAGTGAGATTAGTAACATACATACGAGGAGTAGGAGCTATTTACATAGGTCGAGATTGTCATCGGTCCTAAGCGATCAATGGATAGATAGGAGTTACACCTAAACGGACTACACCTCCTAGTAGTGTAGATCACGTTTAGGACATACGCCGCCATATAGTTGTTGTTAGTTAGTTTGTTATTTAGGAGGCAAGGTTAGATAAACTTTTAATGGAGGTCTTTCAAAAACGAGATAGAATAGACTAAATAGTTGTAATGCTATTATTAGGCACTATGGGGGTTCGTTGGTATACACAACGATGAGGACGTGATGCTGTATTAATGATGGATCCCGATGAGGTGTTGAGTTATTGATGCTAGTGTGGAAAGTATCTCGGTCCAAAGGGAGACTGTGGTACTTCTATATATGTATGTATGTATGTATGTATGTATGTATATATGTATATGTATATGTATATATATACATACATAGCTATTGTCAACCTCGAGTAGATGGGGAGTATCATATGCATACGTGAAGTTAAGATGACTAAGTAGAACAACAGACATAACATGAAATGGAAGGAAACCGGAATAAACTAGTGTTATGCATAAAGTGTGTAATTTACCAATCGCTAGAACATTGTTTTGACCCTCTCCTCATTACAACCCACAGGATTGCTCCAGAGTGATAGGTATTGGTAAAAGGCAGGAACGGTAGAAGGACAGATTTCCTTATGCATGCTTGACATTGACAGGGGAATTAGAAATCAAAGGTGTCAACTTTGGCCAGTAATCATATGTTTTATTATACTTTACTATTTCGCTGTGAGATTTATCGATGGTGTTATGATATACTTTTGTTTATTTACAAGATACTAATACCAACGACTCATACTTTGGTGGACTTGGATTTTCAATTTAGTGTTAATTCGGGTCCATTATGACATGGATTGTTAAATTTGGTATCAGAGCATAGGTTAGTCAATCTTAAGGATTAGGATATGTTAAGTGAACGAATTTTTATTTTTACCTATATTATATATATTATATGCCAAATCCTACAAATTATGACTATAGAAGTAGTTACAGCCATATTCTGAAAAGATGGACAATGCGACTATGACTTGGAAAAATAGAAGAAGTTGAAGATAGACACCTATCCCAATTACCCCACGGGAAGTAGGTCACATTGGAAGGCATTGACTTAAGAAGAGTATGAATGCGACATATGGAAGAGTTCCTGAAGTAGGTTAGTACTTAACTCCCTTGTAGAGCACAGATTACCCTATGGTTGTAGATACCCGCATAATTGCCGATTAATGGTGTACTTTAGATCTCAATAAGTAGAAAGTAAGAATCTATATGTTGCAGATATCTGGAAGAAGGATAAAATAAGTTCCTAAAAAAAGGTGTGTAGTAATCACTCCAAGATGATAGCCAAAATTTAATATTCTATGAGAAGATAGGTTAGAAAGTAAGTAGAAAAGTCCCAAAAAAGGGACAGCTAAAATCCACTCTGTGTCTGACCCCGTATAAAAGAATTTATATTAAAGTTGAAAAAAGAGGTTTAGAGAAAACATATAAATAACATATTTGAAATTATTTTCAAAGTATTTATTTGGAAGAAGAGAAACATTATTTTTGAAAAGCAAAAAATATATTAAATTCTTGGGAAAATTAAATATTTATATTTTATTTAAATAAAAAGTTCAAGGAGAAATTAAAATTAGTTAAATCAAAATTTTCAATAAATAGGATTTTATAGAAGTTATTTCTTTTGAAAAATATAAAGCCTATGTATAGCTCACTGATTTTTCTAATATGAAATTTTTTAAAGCGGTGAAATTCTTTTTAGGGTGGACAATTGGAAGTGGTAAAAGTTTAAATGGTGTAAAAAAGAAAGGAATGGAGACAAGAACTTGAAAACAAAGCAATAGACGAATGCACTGCAATGATTCAATAAAGAAGATAGTAAATTGTGAGAAAAATTATATAAAGAGAAGCCATTTAAATAGGAGTAGTTTAGGTAGAAAAAAGTTAAATAGTAGTAACATTATGAAATATAAATAAAAACAATGCTATAAATTTATATAAAATAATGTTAGTAATTAGAAGCAATATAGAAAATTAAAAGAAAATATGGATATTTCCAAGAATATGTGCAATAATTGCACATACCTTTTAAGAGTCCCCCACATATGCTATCAGAGTCTCCACTAAGTTTGAATATAGAACTAGCATAAGTGATAGGACAATAATAGAATGGAATTGTACTTGTCTACTCCATTTTTTATTGTTAAAAGTTATAAAAGAAGTTTTTGATACACTAAGGTTCATTTTTGAAGAAAATGGTTCGGTATAAAAAAACTAGTTTTTGAAATACAAAACTTAAGAAATAGTTTGAGTAAGAAATCCTAATTTTAAGAAGTAAATCCTTTGTTGTGAAAATACTTTAAAGAAAAAGTTGATTTGAATGACCATTCATGTAATAAAATTTGACCCTTATTTGAATGGAAAGAATGGATCTTTTAATAATTAAATTTCTGACATTTCTTTATGGGACTTGGTAAATAAACTAAATTCAAAAATCCTAAATTATAGTTTTAAAAGTTTAGACGCCAAGTTATTTTTTAATCTGAAAAAAAAGTTTCTTAGTTCGAACTTTTAAAGATAAAAGTTTTGGGATTATGTACTTTATATTTGTGAACTTCTAAATTTAGAAAAAAAGTGGCTAAAACCAATCCAAAATTTTAGTATGGAGCAGATAGGGATGATCGCCTAGATAAGACGAGGTAAAAGTTAATGCTATGAGTAATGTAGCGAGAATGCTCATAGAGTAGCAATAAGGAATCCCTGTAGAGTGTAAGGAATATTGGTGTGAACCCAGGAATATTTTATTAGACATGTGTGCAAGTCATAAGAAGAACCCATAAAAGAATAATGAATGGAATCGAAGTACACTTCTACGAGTTCTAGTGTATACCCACATGAAAGGTCAAGGATAATGAACGTAAATACCAAAATTTGACAATACTATGACGAGATTTAGGTTAAAAGAAGATAGCAACATAAGGTAATGAGATGACAAACATGCACAGAGGATGTCGGTAGACTCATAGTTATGGAACACAAGATAGATGGTGGAAAAGTTATTCCACCAAGCTAGTTTTCCAATAAGTTATTTAAAATGTACATGTTTATATTTCTTACCCATTGTAGTGTGAGGATGCACAGTTTTTCCCATAATCAAGTGTAATGATTGAAGGAACGGGTGGACCTTATTTATTTGAAGCCAAAAAGGAAAAGTTGAGATATGCGGGTTATAGTAGAATGACATGTTAGGAATGTCTCTTTAAATTTAGTAAGAAATGATTGGGCTACAACATCATCAATTTCGGTTGATGTTGAAGGGCAGCTTCTAACAATTGTTCTCTTAGATTAGTTAGGTTGTAAGCATTAGTTTTCTCTATTGTATAAAAACGCGTACGATATTTTGTGAGAAAAATTCATTTTTATCAATATGTTGATTTTCTAAATTGACTGCAATATGTTGGAAAGTATAATAAGTAAGGAAATCTCATGTAGATACTTAACTGATGTATCGGAGAACTAGAAGTTCATAAATAAATCAGAAAATTTATTAGCTACTAAAAGTAAATAAAGTTAAGTCCCAAAAAGTAGTAAAATTTTAGAAAGATAAATTTTAACGAGCGAAGGATAGGAAAAGTTTGTTGCAATACCATGGGTCACTATCCCTACACATTGCAAGATGAAATTTATAAATGAACTTCTTTTGTGGTTGTTATTTTAAAATAAAAGAAAAGTTTTTGAGAATTGAAAATTTATCGCATGATATTTTAGACTCAATTATGGATGGCAAACCATTGACTAAATCCTGACTACATAGGATGTGGCTTAAATTGTTTTGAAAAGATAAAAACAAATACTTTTGAGAACTTTGCTCAAAATTATTTAATTTTATAAATAAAATACTTTTATGAAAAAAATTTGGAAAATAAATTTTTCAATATTAGAATTTTTCTAACTATTTCTAAATTTTAATTTAAAACGACGTTGAATGGAAAAGAAGGAAATTTTGATTTTTGAAGTTCCACTTGCTTAGTATAAGGAAAAGTTGATGGATAAGCAAATATGAATTTTACTATACAGCAGAAATGACGGTAAGAAAAATATAGTTAGTGACGAAGGAAAAAGATATTATAGCTTTGGAATTTCCTTTTCCATACCATGTTCATAGGGAGACAAAACTGGTTTCAAAATTTTAATATTTAAAATAAAATTTGTTTATGTGGACTGTACCTGAAAAAGTTGGAAAAAGGATCTGGACATATGAGAAGGTTCCAAGGTACAGTGGAAAAAGGATATACAAGAGAAAATGGAAATATGGAATTCTCCATCCATTTTCTGGCATAAAGGATATAGGTTTAGAATACAAGATTTTCAAAATTTTGGATGTTAGAAAATTCTATGCTAGGTATTGGATGGTCGGGATTAGATGTAAAATTAGTTGAACTATACTTCTATTCATAGAAGTGTTGGAAAGTTCGGATGAAAAAATAAGGATTTTGATTTTCAAAATTTGCATACATATAGAACTACCAATATATATGTTTTTTGCACCATATTTGCAAAATTGTTTTAAAAGAATGCATTCATATAAGAGGTGCCGATTTAGAATTATATAGCATACATATCATATGTGTTGTGATACACCGTGCAATTGTACATGATTGGCTATATAATTGGTTGCACACTAATTGGTTGGAGAGCTCAGATTGGTTGCACGTTATGTTACATAATTCGGTTCTTGAGAAATTTCGAGGATGAAATTCATTTAAGGGAAGGAGAATATAATACTCCTTAAATTTAACGATAACTAATTATAAAGAAATTAATTAATAATTAGTAATACCAAAAAATAAAATTTTCAGAAATGTCAAATTTGGTTACGAAACTTACACTGTTATTTTTATGGCGATTTTCTAATCATTTTTCATATATAAAGTTTTCCGATCGGAGTTCAAGTGAAAAGTTATTAACGTTTGAATGTTTCAAATCGAAAATAATTATATATGTAATTAAGGAAATAATTGTAATTAACTAATATTCATTAAGGTTATTAGTTACTTAATGTCAAAAAATAATTAACGTTAATTAAATCAGTTATATATCTATATAACGAATAAAGGAAACAAATTAACACATAACAAAATAGGGAACCGATCGACCCCTAATTGAGATGTGTTGGAGGCTATGAATTAAACCTAGGCCGAACGGCTCAAGTTTAATATAATCTAATCTAATGGCTGGCGTTGACTCAAACCCCTATAAATACGGGCATAACCCCTTATTCTCTTATAATATTTTCTGAAGCACAATGAAGCTCTGCCATTTCTCCAAAAATTCTTAAATCCAGAAAAAACTATAATACATGTAAGTATATACAAGTGGAGAATAGTGGAGTATAATAGAGAAGAAGAATAGGATCGAATCGAATCACCAAAGCCAAGGTAAACTATAAATCCAAATCTAAATTAAATTCAAATCTCTTCTCAAATCTAAATTTCTAATACGTATGTATATGCTTGCGGTACATATTCCATTAGGGAGAAAAATAGAGTCAAGCAGAAATAATAGGGTTTAGATCGGGAGATTTGGAAAGCTTAAAGATGAGTTGGAAATGTATATATATTTTTATATAATATTGGATTTATTTCGTTGTAAATTTGTTTCTTGTATGCCTGAATATAATTATTTTTAGAGTTGTAGGCTCAATTATATGCGTAAACTGAAAACCATACCTACGTATTCTGTGAATTGTTAATTTGAATTAAATATTGCATATACTTGATCTGAAAAGTTAGGGCGTACGTAATAGTCCCTTAATTAACAAGATTGTATAGAAACCCTAAATTTGTAGGTCAAATGGCAAAATGAGGTCAGTTAATTTTATCTATAACCTCAAGAGCACACGAATATGAAAATTTTCAAAACATATTTCATTAATAAACTTTCATATTCATTACATAATCCCATCGATTCCTTGTTTATAAAAAATATATAATTATTTTAAATATATTCCAAGTGCGACATACGAATATGCCCCTTTAGATGATCATTATCTAATTACTTGACAGTTATAATTTCTGTCATTACATCCATTCAAACAAAGAATAGACTTTAACAACACAGCGGAAATAACTTCTAATATTAGCTTGCCTCATGCACGTCTCCAGAAGCTTAATCGTCTAACCTGAAAACCCTACTCCCGGCCTACTCAAAGGATTACCCGAGAGTTTAGGAGGGAAAGAAAACTTCAGGTTAGACAAAAGGTCTAGTGTGAATAATTATGTACCATCTCGAACCAAAACAGATATCTAGTGAGACCACGCCGCTGAGCGGAACTGGTTTTCCTAGTATCTTATCAAATATGTCGATGATAACATAAATCCTGCACATGTAACCACAATGGTTAAAATAAACATGAGATGATCATATGGATGCAATATGGGTAAATTTGTCTAGTCTATCAATTAAGGGTTATGCATTCCCAAAGTTTACCTAATCTCATAAAATGGACTGTCTTATCTCAATTTCGGTGGTCTGTCTATCTCAAATCAAAGGATTGGCAGTCCCTATATCTTAGTTTTCCTAGGGTTACTATGAATCTAATGGTTTTGCAGGCCAACCAAAAACCTATTGGGCTGACTCGGGACAAAACATAACCAGATATTCCAAAATCTCCAAATACGGTTAGGAGGTAACAGGATCGTCTGTCCAAATCAGAGGATTATATGTCCCTGAATCATAGTTTTCCTAAGGATACTAAGAACCAATTAGTTTTCATAAGGCAACTAATAACCTATCCACAATCATATGGACTATCTGTCTCATATATCATAGTTTTTCTAGGGTTACTATAAACCTATTAGTTTTCACAGGACAACTATAACCTATCTGGAATCGTATGGACTATCTGTCTCATATATATTATAGTTTTCCTAGGGTTACTATGAACCTAATGGTTTTGCAGGGAACTAATAACCTATATGGTTGTTAAGTCCATGAGTCATGTCTTTTGATTAGTTAAAAATATCCTAACACAATTGATTTGTCTGATCTCCTATATACAATTCTACTCACTTAGGAGTTTAGTCTGCCATACTCACTATTGGAACAATCTAATGGTAATTCTGTCCCAAAATCCCAAGATACAATGTTGGGTCATGTTGAGTGAGTATGACAATGATAAATATGCAAAACTAACTAATCGTTTGATAACAAGAACATAAAACACCATTCATCAAAATATGTTCAATCAATAGGCACATTCATCACAAAATTATTTGTGTTTAAGTGATGATTCTCGTTGGCAAAATTCATATAAAATTTGGCACAAATACTAATTCATTTCTTTGAAATTTTTTATCTTTAAAATGATAAATCACCTGAAACTCTTCTTTAAAAATAAGGAAAATAATGCCCAAATACTTAACCAAACTCGTGTGTCAAAGCACTATCTTCATAACATTTAAAACATTTGCTATCAAAATACGGATGTCGAGCATCTCATATACATGGGCTATAGAGCCTCCAAAACATAGCTATCCAGTTTATAAAATACAACTATATATGCCGCTAAAATATAGGTGCCATGCACTTACTCAAAAAGGTATCGAATCCTTATAATATAATAGATGTCGAATTTATTAAAACTTGAGGTTCCGAGCCACTAAATAAAGTTATCGAGTTTGTAAAAATACGGCAATTAATTTTACTAAAAATATAGATACCGAGTAGTTATATTAAAGCTATCGAATCTCTATAAGACAGGGGATGTCGAGTCTTAAAAACTTAAGGGTTTCGAGACCCTAAAATCATATGAGTATCATGTTCTTAAAAAAACATTAATACGGCCTTTCTAAATGTCGAGTCTATAAACTCTAAGGGTTGTCAAGTCTATTCAATACATGAGATATCAAACTCCGAACAATACAAGGTGTCGAGTCACTACAAAATTAGATGCATCACATAGCTATCAAGTAGCTATCGCATGCATCAACCCTTGTTGAGTCTCTAAAAATGCGGATGCATCACATAGCTATCAAGTAGCTGTTACATGCATCAACTCATGTTGAGTTTCTACAATCTTTAGGGTGCCGAGTCTCTATGTTATTATATCAATGGCACTTCTGTAATTAAGATAAAAACTGATTTGTTTCTCTTTAAAGATAGAACTTTCCACTAACTCTTAACCCATGTCAAATTGTTATTGGATAAAAAAATAATCAAAAATTACCGGTAGATCACGTTCTACCTTCTCGAACATCTTTACAAACCTATATAATTAAACACTTTTTAGTATAATAATTTCATAGAAAATCATAACCGTTTGGGAAAAATCCCTAAAAATCACCAAAAATCTGAATTTTCTTTTTCTTTCATATATAAAAAATATGAGACCAAAATATTAATTTAATTATTTTTACTAATTAAAACCCAAATTATACACATTTTCCTCTTTGGAAATTCATAAAATATTCATATGAACTAGGAAAATTATGAAATCGAAAACATATCTCCAAAATAATGTTTTAAACAACATATTCAAATTTCAAATCAATATGAGATCTATAACTTAGGTTTTATCTTTAAAACCCATTAAAACAATTCCATAAAATTCCAACAAAGCATTATTCAATCCAATAATGATTTTAACAATCTAAACATGACATATTATCACAACCAATTCGGAATTTAATCATAAAGCTGAGAATAAAACATGTATAAATGAGATGATTAATTATTATTCACCTTAAATTGAATAAGAGGGATTGAGATTTGATATAGATTAGTTCCCTTAAGCTTCCCCTTTGAATTTGTTAGGTTTCTTCTTCTTCTTTTACAAGTAATGGCCGACCTCTCTTATGTTTTGTTTGATAATAGAAAATGAAAGTGAGAATGAATGAGAGAAGGAGGATTTAGGGATTGAAATATGGAGCTATTTCCATTATGTCCCTCTCATTAATTCCTTTTTATCATATGTTTAAAACAATCTTATTAATAGATTAATTTAGGCACGATGTCATTAGTTAACAAATATCATTCTCCTTATCACCCATATTATTTTATTTATCTAATTAAATTTCTTGAATAATGTTAAACAAAAATTAGGGGTGTTATAGTCTCCCCCTTAAAGAATTTCATCCTCGAAATTACGATAAGGAAACCAACAAGCATAAAAATCATGCAATCAAGTGTGACAAACACATAACAACAATATTAGCTTATCCTGCTAGTCAAAAATCGATATGACATATAGAACATACCATTAAATCAACTTAGGATAAGTATCTCTAATCCTATCTTCTGTCTCCTAAGTACAGTCTTTCTCATTGTCACTCCACTGAACTTTCACTACCTTGACAGTCTTGTTTCTTAACATCTTCTCATCTCTTGCTACAACACGAAACTGGCTGTCTAACAAAAGTCATATCTAGTTCCACTTTTGAATCTTCCAATACAGTCGATGCAATAGTAGTCTCTTGAATATGCACACACTTTCTAAGATGAGAAATATGAAATATATTATGTATTCTTGCTAAATTATTCGGTAACTCTATCTGATAAGAGGCTTCCTGATCCTTCCTACGAATGGAAATGTACCAACATATTTTGTTGCCAATTTTTCTAACTTTCCAAACCATACCACACCCTTCATCGGTGATACTTTAATAAAAACATGGTCTCCAACTAAGACCCCTAGATCCTTATGCCTTTTATCTGCGTAATTTTTCTATGTAGACGGAGCTTTCTTTATCCTTGCTTGGATCAACTCAATCTTTTTCGTAGTTTCCCTCAACATATCTATACCAAGAATCAATCTGTTTCCGGTCTCTAGCCAACATACTGGTGATTTGCATGGCCTTCCGTAAGGAGCTTCTAAAGGTGTCATTTCTATACTAGTTTGATAACTATTATTATTATAGGAAAACTCGACTAAGCACAAATGGTCCTCCCATGACCCTTCAAAGTCTAGTACACAAGCCCTTAACAAATCTTCGGGAACTTTGTTAAATCTTTCCGTTTAGCCATCCATTTATGGATGGTAAGCAGTACTCATCTTCAGCTTGGTACCTAACTCTTCTTACAGACTCTTCCATAATTCACTAGTGAACAAAGTATCTCTGTCACTGACTATACTATTAGGAATTCCATGCAGTCTTAAAATATTCTTCATAAACAACTTTGCCAATAGGTGTCATCCTTGTCGACTTAGTGGGAATAAAGTGTGCACTCTTGATTAGTCTTTCTACCATGACCCAGATGCTTTCATTTCCTTATTTGACCTTGGCAACCCATCAATAAAATCCATGGATATATAATCCTATTTCAAAAGTGGCACTTATAAAGGTTGAAGCAATCCACTTGGCTTCAAATGCCCGGTTTTTACTTGCTGGCAATTCAAACATTATTTCATCGTAAGCCTACATATCTTTTCATTCCTTCCTAGAAGAAACACCTCTTTATATCTTGATACATTTTAGTTCCTCCATGATGAATAGTAAACTTCAATCCATGACACTCCAAAAGAACTTCCTTTAAGTTCTTAAGTTACAAACATCTAGAACACACAACGGTCCCTTCTTCCTCAACTATCCATTCCAGTCAAGGCTAAAACCTTTTAAATCATCAATCTTAGTTCCCTCTTCAAGTCTTCTAATCTGTTCAGCTAGTAATGGATCATCTCTCTGTTTAGATGCAATTCTTTTGATCATTACTGGTTGAACATCCAAATAGGATAACATTGCGGTATTCCGACTAGAACTGGTCATTGACCTTAACAGCACACCAGAAGTAATCAGTGCCTCTAAATTTTTCCGATCTGCTAACATGGATAACACCACACTCTGATGTTTCCTACCATATGCATCTACAACCTTATTTCCTTTCCCCGACATATACTCAATATTGAAATCATAAGCCGCCAAAAACTCTAGCCACCTTTGCTATCTTATATTCCAATCCTTCCGAGAGAATAAATATTTCGACAACTTATGATTAGTAAATAACTCGAATTATTCTCCTAAAAGATAGTGTATCCCCACTTTCAAAGCATTGATCACTGCTGCCAACTCTAAATCATGAGTGAGATATCTAACTTCATGTGGTCGAAGTTGTCGAGAAGCGAAGGCAATCATTTTACCTTTCTGAATTAACATGTCTCATAACCCTATCCCACATGCGTCAATATACAACACTAATCTTGATTTCCATCTAGAACAACTAACACATGCGCATTAGTCAGTAAATATTTTAGCTCTAAGAATGCTTCTGCACATATATCAGTCCAAACATACTTTACGTCCTTCCTAGTTAGTTTAATCATAGGTGCCGCTATATGAGAGAAATCCTTGATGAATCTCCAATAATAGCCAGCTAACCCCAGAAAACTTCTCATCTTGATCAAAGTCTCGAGTCTTTTTCAATTATTAATAGCTTCAACCTTAGTTGGATCTACAGAAAACCCTTTTTCTGAAACTACATGACTAAGGAACTTAACTTCTTTGTTCCAAATATGATATTTTGACAACTTCGCTTTTAGTTAATGTTGCCTCAATGTTTCTAGCACTTTTCTAAGATGAATCTCATGATCTCGTTCATTCTTACAATATATTAGATTGTCATATAAACACTAACACAAATCTGTCCAAATGCTCTCGAAAGATATGGTTCATCAACACAAAGTAAGCAGGCACATTCCTCAGTCCAAAGGGCATGACTAACCGTTCATATAGACCATATCTTGTTCGAAACGCCATTAATGGAATGTTGTCCTTCGCCACACTCAGTTGATGAAACCATGTTGCTAAATCTAATTGGGAAAATACCTTGGCTCCACTTAACTGATCAAACCAATCATCTATTCTTAGCAAAGGATATCTATTCTTTATCGTCTTCTCATTCAACTAACGATAATCAATACACATTCTCAATTACTGGTCTGGTTTCTTTACGATACCGCGGCCGCTCCCTAAGGTTAAATAGTTGGTCTAATAAAAATCATTCCTTCTAAGTCCATAAATTTCACCTTTAACTCTTTCCATCTCAGTAGGTGACATTTTGCTAGGCGGTCTATTGTGGGTTCAGCTCCAGGTACAAGATCTATTTGAAACTTAAAAGCTCATTTCGGCGGTAGTCTTGTAACAGGCTCAAAAACTTCCATATACTCTCTTGCAACGAAAACTTGATTCACCACACCTTCCACTTCCATTGCACCCAATAAAGCATATACATCTGAACTCGAATTCTCTAACAAGTACATATTTAATCACGGTTATTAGGGTGTCTTATTGATATCTCTATATCTTGGCAAAATATCCTATCATCATATCTACTTAACAATTCCATATCCAAAATAATCCCAAAACCCACAAAATCACACATGTGTAAATTATAGGTAAATGCATGACCTAACAACTCAATTTCTAAATGATCATATCTCATCCCAAGAGTAGCATAACCTCCTATTGGATTTTCAACCTTTAAGGAAGTGATAAGGTATGATGGTTCAAGATTTAATTTATCTACCAAACATTGAGAGATAAAAGAATGTGATACGCTAGTGTAAAATGATAATTTAAGAGATGCCATGAATCAAAGGCGTACCTCCCATCAAATACTTTCCTTTCTCTTTTGCATTCGGTTCAGAAGTTGATGTTTCCAAAGCAAAAACTTTCCCTTTATCAGCCTTGGCCGGTTCTGAACATTTATTCTTGAAATTCCCTATCTGGTTGTAATTAAAACACTTTATAGTTTTCTTTACCATAACCTTCTTTCCATTACCGGATCGACACTCATTAGTGAAGTGCTCTTTCTTATTACATTTAAAGAAAACAACATTATCCTTCTCTTTCTTGGTAGCTTCGCACTTCTGAGCTCCCTTCTTCTTGAAGAACTTCCTTTTCTTACATTAAGAACCTTGAGTCTCCACAGGTTCTTCACTTCCAAATGTCAAAGCATTCCCTCCAACCAAACCAGCTGCAACTCCATCTTGCGTCATATTCATGAAGAATTAATTCATGGCCCCTATATCTACTTGTGGGGTTCCAGCAAACGCATTAGCACTAGTCGACCCTGATTCCTTGGTGGTGGGCCAAACATTTCCATTAGTTGTGGTGCTTCCTCCACCTAGATTCACTCTTCCATTTCCTACTTCCATATCTTGCTTTCTCGTAATCTAAATATGGGTCTTCTTAAGATATGGAAGAATGGTCTAAGAAAGAGGGGAGAATAGAGATAGAATACATACTTATACATAATAAATAATAAGTACGCTGCTATAGCATTATCCCATACCCAATATTATTCTCTAATTTATTAGGATTATTTTTTCAAAATATTTTAAGTTTTATTTCATCAAAACCTTTTAAATTTTACATAAACCAATGCTCTAATACCAAGTTGTAACATCCTCCATTTTGAGGCCGAAAATAAGTGTTGTTGATGCTACGGTCATCAATAGTATTATTTCCCTATGATAAAATGAGATTAGCTAATTGTATCTATAACATCAAGAGCACATGAATATGAAAAAAATTCAAAACACATTTCATTAATAAACTTTCATATTCATCCTATTACATAATCCCATCAATTCCTTATTCAGAGAAAACATAATAATTGCATATATATATATATTCCAAGAGCGACATATGACGTTGCCCCTTGGATGATTAGAGTTTAATTACTTGACAATTATAATTTCTATCATTACATCCATTCAAAAAAGAATAGACTTTAACAACACAGTGGACCTAACTTCTAATATTAGCTTGCCTTCTACATGTCTCTGGAAGCTTATTTGTCTAACCTGAAAACCCTACTTCTAGCCTAATCAATTGAGTACCTGGGAGTTTAAAGGAAAAATAAAAACTTTGGATTAGACAAAAAGTCTGGTGTGAATAATAATATACCATCTCGAACCAAAAAATATATTTAAAGTGACCACACCGTTAAGCAGAATGGGTTTTCCCCTCACCGGTATCTTATTAAAATATGTCAATGATCATATAAATCCTGCACCTGCAACAAGAATGGTTAAAGTAAACATGATATGATCATATGCATGCAATATGGGTAAATGTGTCTAGTTTGTCAATAAGAGTTATGCATTCCCAAAGTTTACCCAATCTCATAAAATGGACTGTCTGTCTCAATTCCGGTGGACTGTCTATCTCAAATTAGAGGACTATTCATCCCTATATTATAGTTTTCCAAGGGTTACTATGAACCTAATGGTTTTGCAGGCCAACCAATAACCTACCGGGCTGACTCGAGCCAAAATATAACAAGATATACGAAAATCTCCAAATACGGTTAGGAGGTAATAGGACTGCCTATCCAAATCAGAGGATTATCTATCCCTGAATCATAGTTTTCCTAGGGATACATAGAACTATTGGTTTTCACAGGACAACTAATAACCTATCCGAAGTCATATGGACATTCCGTCTCATATATCATAGTTTTCCTATAAACCTAATAGTCTTCACAGGATAACTAATAACCTATCCGGAATCATATAGACTATCTATCTCATATATCATAGTTTTCCTAGGGTTACTATGAACCTAATGGTTTTGCAGGGCAACCAATACCCTATCTGGTTGTTAAGTCCATGAGTCATGTCCTTTTGATCTGTTCAAAATATCCTAACACAAATGATCTGTCTGATCTCCTGGATAAAATTCTACTCACTCAGGAGTTTAGTCTATCCGTACTCACTACTGCAAAAGACCTAATTTTGTCCCTAAATTCAAAGGTGCAATGTTGGGTCATGATGATGTGAGTATGATAATGGTAAATATGAAAAATTAATAGATCGAATGATAATAAGAGCATACAACATCATTCATAAAAATATGTTCAATCAATAGGCAAATCCATCACAAAATTACTTGGGTTTAAGTAATAATTCTCCTTGGAAAATCCATATAAATTTGGGTTTAAATACTATTTCATTTCCTTGAAAACTTTCATCTTTAAAATGATAAATAACTTAAAACTATTCTTGAAAAACAACGAAAACATTTCCTAAATAATTAGCTAAATTCTTTTGTCAAAGCAATATCTTCTTTACATAACATTTAAAACATTTGCTATCAAAATAAGGATGTCGAGCATTTCAAATACATGGGCTATAGAGCCTCCAACACATAGCTTTCCAGTTTATAAACATATAGCTACATATGCTACTAAATTATAGGTGACGTACACTTGCTCAAAAAGGTATCGAATTCGTATAATATAGTAGATGTCGAATTTCTTAAAAACTTGAGGTTCCGAGCCTCTAAACAAAGTTATCGAGTTTGTAAACATATGATAATTAACGTCGTTAAAAACATAGATATCGAGTTGCCATATTAAAGCTATCGAATCTCTATAAGACAAGGGATGTCGAGTCTTAAAAACTTAAGGGGTTCCGAGCCCCTAAAACCTTAAGGGTTTCGAGTTCATAAAAAATAAGAGAATGCCGCCTTTATAAATGTCGAGTCTGTAAACTCTAGGGGTTGTCGAGTCTCTTTAATACATGAGATATCGAACCCCTAATGATACAAGTTGTCGAGTTTCTACCAAAGTAGATGCATCACATAGCTATCAAGTAGCTATCGCATGCATCAACACTTGTCGAGTCTCTATAAACGCGGATGTATCACATAGCTATCAAGTGGTTATCACATGCATCAAATCATGTCGAGTTTCTACAATCTTCAAGGTGCTAAGTCTCTATGTTATTATATTAATGGCACTCCTATAATAAAGATAAAAACTAATTTGTTTCTCTTTAAAGAAAACTTTCCACTAACTCTTGCCCCATGTCAAATTTTTATTGGATAACAAAATACTTTTTGTATTCTTTTCAAAAATTGCTGGTAGATCATGTTTTACCTTCTCAAATATCTTTGCAAACCCATATAATTAATATATTTAGCTTATATTAATTAAACTCTTTTCCAGAATAATAATTTTATAGAAAATTATAAACATTAAGGAAAAATCCCTAAAAATCCACAAAAATACCAATAATCCTAATTTCCTTCTTCATTCATATGCAAAAATTTCGGGACCAAAATATTAGTTTAACTATTCTTAATAATTGAAATCCGAATTATACACATTTTCCTCTTAGGAACTTCGTAAAATATTCATATGAATTTGGAAATTTATGAAATCGAAAACTCATCTCTACAATAATGTTTTACACAATATATTCAAATTTCAAATCAATAGAAGATCTAAAACTTTGGTTTTGTCTTTAAAACCCATTAAAACAATTCTATAAAATTTTGATAAATCATCATTCAATCAAGTAATGATTTTAACAATCCAAACATGACATATTATCATAACAAATTCAGAATCAAAACATAAATCCAAGAGTAAAACATGTATAAATATAATGGTTAACTATTATTCACCTTAGATTGGATAAGAGAGATTGAGATTTGATATAGATTAGTTCCCTTAAGCTTCCCTTTGAATTTGTTAGGTTTCTTCTTTTTCTTTTACAAGTAATAGTCGGCCTCTCTTCTTTTATAGGGAATGGAATAAGGAGTTATTCCCATTATGCCCTTCTCATTAATTCCTTTCTATCCTATGTTTTAAAACAATCTTATTAATTGATTAATTAACGCATGACCTAATTAGTTAACAAATCTCATTTTCCTTATAATCTCACATTATTCTATTTAATTTATCTAATTAAATTCCCTGAATAATACTAGACAAAAATAAGGAGTGTTGCATGTATCTAAATGTGAAGAGGGTATTCTATTGGCCAGAAGTAAAGACGCATGTGGTAGAGTATGTGCCAAAATGTATGACGTGCCAAAGAGTGAAAGTAGAGAAAAAGAAGCCGAGAGGACTATTAATTCTATTGGATGTGCTACAATAGAAGAGGGAGTGCGTATGTATGGACATTATAGATGGGTTACCCTGGAGTAGGAGAGTAAACGAGAGCATATGAATTATAGCAGATCGTCTAATAAAGAGCCTGTAAAGACCCAAAAGTCGACCTTCAAAAATCGGCATACGTACTTCGCTTGTACTCAAAATGCCGTAGATTCAAACGTCGAATCTAGTTCTTCGAAGCTTGTAACACAATTAGGTATAACAACACAGCGGAAAAAGAATATATCAATTACATAACATTGATACAATGACAGATACAAAATCTGATACAATATGATACAACAGAATGATACAACAAATATCAATATACATCAGAGATGTGATACAAGAAATAGCAGCGGAAAGAAAATAGATAACACCAGTAGTGGATAGAATATCTCCAATAGAATGCTCCAATCCATAGCTAGCGGAAAGCAAGGTCAGTCGTCCAAGGACTGACTAGCTCCAGATAATCTACTCAACCTGAATATTTGAAAAACCCAACTCTAGACTACCCGTGTGGAAAATAGTGGGCACCCAGAGTTTAGGAAGGGAACAATAAACTCCGGAGAACCAGATTCGGCATTTGAATCTACGGCATTTTGAGTACAAGCGAAGTACGGATGCCGATTTTTGAAGGTCGACTTTTGGGTCATTACATTTGGTATCAGAGCTAAGGTTGAACTTTAGCTCAGGAGTATAACACGTTAAGTAGCTCATTAGAGATAGAGTGAAGTAAACTCTAGAATGAGTATCTCTAAGATATCAGTCCGTATGCCTTAGTAAATTCTCTTTCTATTCACTGATGGTAAGTATGAGTGCAAGAAGAGGATGAGATAGGGGACAGGGGAATACGATTATAAATGGTTAATACCCTGTAACGACAAGGAAACAATCTTTTCTCTATCAATCTCTTTTGTTCAGTATCTCTTCTCAATTCTTCGATAGTTTCCGGTAGATCCAAGAAGAAATTTGATATATGAATATGGGACATAAACTCCAAAATAGACCAAAATTGTTGTTTGGATGAATTGGTTGCTTTGATTGCTATGGTTGATAGGTATAATTTAGTTTTTAAACTGAAAGTTTTGAAATTGTATCCATACATCTATCTATTCTTTGGGTCCGGATATATTCTACGAATGGTTAGTTATCCCTTCAAACTGACCGATGCCATTGTATATTTCGTAGATCTGGATAACCCGAGTATTCTGTGAAAAATTCAACAGATTCATTCTTGTATCTGTTATTGATATTCTGATTTGGTGAGCCAAATGCAGAATAATATTCAATTTTATTTGATAAAACCTTCTTCATCTATCTTTGTGTCTCCTTGAGAATTTCGAGGACGAAATTCTTTTAAGGAGGGAAGTCTGTAACGACCCCGAATTTTATATAAATTTAAATTAATGATTAATTTAATTTTTGAATTAAAAATTGTGAAATTAATCGATGAAGTGATGCGAGTTTCCCCGAATCCAAATATATTCTGTATAAATCATTTAAAATTAGTTAAATTATAACAACATAATAATTATAGAAATTCATTTATAATACAAAGTAATAAGACCAGACGAGCAACAAAGAAGAAATATATATTCAAGTAATAAAACAAACAAATACAAATAAAAATATAAGCATATGAATGAAGCTTGCTAAAGAAGGAACAAATTAAATATATATTTGTACAAGTTAATGAATGCTTGGCCACCACCATATTCTATCAGCCGAAATGAAGGAACAAAATATATATATTGGCCGGCAAAACAAGGCAGCAAGTATATATTCAAACATAAAGAAGACAATAGTACATATCTAGGTATAAACAAATAAAAGTATCTATGTACTAATAAGATTAGGATAGATATGCTAAGCCAAAGAAGGAAGATGTGAAACATGAAGTACTCAAACATTAAATGCTAGCACAACTCAAGTCAATTCGATTTACTTTGAAATCATTTCGGCCTCTATTATAAAAGTATAAACTCTGACCTATGTATAAACAAATAAACATCACCTTTTACAAATTGTTATAACCTGTAACATCTTCTCTTATATACACCAACACTTCATCCCATATATCAATTCTTTTCATTCAAGTTCCGTTCACTTTCACTGAGAAGAAAACAAAAAGAAAGAAAAAAACTAAAGTATACCATCATCAAAACTCAAATGAGAAATCAAAATCATTTCAAAACAGAGTAAAATCAGGAAGCTGGAAATTAGGATGAAATCAAACTGTTTTAACTTGAGGCAACTCAAACTTCAACAACCAGGCCTCACTGTCTTTGTCCATTTCCAGAAATCAAGGTGAGCAAACTTTGTAAACCTTAAATCTATTTATATGTGTTGATTGTGAGTAAACACCCTTCTTAAAAGCTTAAGTAAATGAAATCTGTTGCATATGAATCTCTTGAATGATTTATATTTTGCATGTTGATAAATATGGGGATGATAAGTGTGCATGTCTGTTCACATATGCATATCTCTATTTTACTGACAGGTTAAAAATCTTGATAAAAAGAAAAAAATCAAGTTCTTTTCATACATTCTCTTATAAGTTGTGAATTTCAAACAAAATATGTTTGTTTAAACATAAGCTAAGATTTAAAAATATACTTAAGTACAATAAGTTTGCAGATTATCTGGAAATCAAGAACAATGGAGAAATTTTATCTAAGTCAAAAATTCAAACTTTTTAAATCATTGATTCAGGATTACAAAATGATTACTTAATCAAAAACAAGATTTTTAAAACAAATATTTTGATTTTTCCTCAAGTATGTCGAGAGTAGATCCTTGTTGAACTAAAATTGCTTTTAAATCAATCCCCAGAGATCGCACGAATTTTAGATGTTGAAATTTTGCACGAAGCAAGTTTAGAGATCAATGATATTTGGAAAAATGTTAAATAAATTTTCTATTGCAAGATTTTGGGGACGAGAATGATTTAGGGTTCGAATATTGTTTTCGGGTCACTGAGGTTTGTGAAGCTGCTGCGAATTGTCTAGGCGATCGAGTTGCTCGGGGTGCTGGGTGAAGGTGGACGTGGGGTTGACAAGGTCGAGGCCGGAGTTTTAGAGCGTATGATGGCCGGAGTTTTTCAAGCGAGCTGTTGACAGGTTTTGAAGAGGGAATGCGCGTGTGTTTCCAGGTTTGGATTTGGGTGCTCGATGGTGATTTCTAAGGATCGGTCATGAGATGATGGTCGAGGAGAGTTGTTGAGTTGTCCCCTGACGTGTTGCGTTCATCGTTGACGAACAGTTGTGGCCGGAGCCACCGTGCATATGCACGGTACAGTGATTCGTGACTGGTGAGGGTCGTGGTGTTGTGGGGTTTTTAAACTCGAGTTTTACTCGGGTTAAATTATGTTTTTCTCGAAGCAGTTTAAGTTGGGACTCGAAGCCATTTTGGTCATGGCTCGGGTGATGTTTGGTAGCAGATTTCAAAACCTGTTCTGTTTTTGAAATTTCAAATTATAAAAACAAGGTTTAAGCTAAGTTTTAAAATCAAAGTGTAATAATGAATTCAAGTTAGCTTTGAAACTTACTTTGGAAATAAATCAAGTTTTAAATTAAATTGGTTAACTAATTGAAAGTATATTTTAAGGAATTTAAAAGTAAGTTAAAGATGAATATTGTTTTTAAATGTGTTTTAAACTTTGTTAAAGTTAAATTGGGTTTTAATTTTTTTTAAGTCTTAAATTTAAAGCGAAATTGGAAAGTAAATGTGATAAGTATAATTACTTAATGTAATTAATGAAGCATAATTATTTAGTAATGTAATTAAGGGTAATTACCTAACGATAATTACTTAATTAAAAGTAATTAATTAATGGCTAAAGTTGATTAAGTGATTAAGAATAATCACCTATTTTAATCAATTAAGGATAATTAATTAAATGGTAATTAATAAAGGGTTAATTTATTAATTAAGATAATTAATTAAATGGTGAATTAAATAATTAAAGGTTAATTATTTAATAATTAAAGGTTGATGAATTATAAGTAAAGGTTAATTAATTTATTACAAATGGATAATTAATAAATGATTAAAGAATAATTAATCAAAATGATTTGTAATTTATTGATGTTGATTAACCTGGATTAGTAGTTTATTCATAAGTAATTAATCTGATTTAAATTTATCAGATAATTAATTGATCTTACTTATGGATGTTTGGATTCTATTGGATGACTTGATTGTTTGATATCCCTGATATAAGATGCTTTGTGATACATCCTGATTTGTGATTGTGATGCTTTGTGATATAAATTACTTTATGCTAAGCTGTGATTTTTATTTCTGTGATATATTACTATGTGAATATGAAACCCTTGGCCCGTAAAAACGGCACTTGAATTTCGATGCGACAGGGAGTCGGATTCCAGTTGGTTATCTGAAACCCACATCGAATTGTAATAGTGAATCTTTGTGACTGATAAATTTATTTTATCTATGAATCTGTGAATGAAGATAAGCGTTATGGATTATACCACTTATCGATATATCTGTGATGATTGATGTTGTGCACTATTGTGTGAAACCCCTGGACTACACCATACACACACAAATATGGATTTCACGTGGAAATCGGTTAAGTCACAGATGATTTGAATTTAATGTTTTTTTGAAGTTGAGATTTTAATTTCAATTGATTTTGAAATTGGAAATTGGGGTTTAATATGAAAAACTTTTGAAAGGAGTTTTTAAGATATTTTGGATATCTTGAAATTTAAATAATTTGATTTAAATTTGAATTCAAGTTTGAAATTGAATCCTATGATTTGAAACTAGGGATTAAAGATGTTGTACAAGTTATATATGGGTTAAACCATTTTTGATTTGGGAATTTGAATTTAATTCAAGGGTTTTAACTCGTGTAAATATAACTGGATTTTTTCTGAAACGAAACTATTTGTTTTCAAACAGTAAAAGCTTTCACATAAGTAATGAACTTTCAATTTGTGTTGAAAGAATTTAAAGTTTGAAATGGAATTGAAATGTTTTGAAAACTATGAAACGAGTCTTTGATTCCAAGACCAGATGAGTTAATCTAACTTGAAATGGAATTGTTTTGGAAGACTATGAATGAATCTTTGGAAACGAGTTTTGAAAGCTATAAGTTAAATCTTGACTTAAAGGTTTAACGAGTTAATTCAATTGAAATGGAAATTGTTTGAAATCCATAAATGGATCTTTGTGAACGGGGTAAACTTTGTGAATTGAATCTTTTTGTTTAAAAGATTAAAAGTGTGGAAATTGTTTAAACCATTGAAGGTTTTTGAAATGAATCTTTTTGTTTGAAAGATTGGAAATGGTAATTTGTTTTACCATTCGAATGAAAAGTTTTGGGCTTTAAGCTGTGATTTAACTGAGACACTAGTATCCATATGATTTTTAATTCCGCTCGTTATTCGGTTTAGCCGGGAAAGGACCTTTATGTCATATAACCCATTTCGAATAGTGATACGACGATATGGAAAGCATTTGAAGACCGGTGATGAAGACCGGGTATTTGCGAGAATGATAGGATGACCTATCGATTGTCTTTGCACTGAGTCGCGCCGGTATAGAGATTTCCTAAGTGATGGGAAATCCGATCGGGATTGTGAATACCCAGATTTGCAAGGGCTTCTTTGGAAGTGCCTTCGGTTCTGTTCGAACCCGGAACAGACTTGTATGGATGTATGTCTGACGTTACACTTTGAGATGTAAAGCTGGTTTCTATCAAATACATTTCTTTTGGTGGCGGAGAATTTATTCTCTTAGCTTAACACCCTTCTCTAAGACGTACGAGCTCAGAGGTTATGTAGTTGATGGTTACTAGTGATACATTCCCAATTTGGTAATGTGGCATACGAAGTGCTGCTGAGCACTTGATTGATCAAAGCGTTGCTTTGTGAAAAAGCGTGGCTTTGTGGAAAAGCGTGGCTTTGTGGAAAAGCGTAGCTTTGTGGACGAGACTTCGTCGAGCCTCACAACCCGGTAATGGTCGAAACAGGAATGTTGCGACAAAGGTTTTTAGGGGTAGCGCCCCTAGGGTATGTCATTTCCTTCTGGATAAAAGGTGATATAATGGTATGGAGCCCAGATATTGTACCTATGTTGATGCTGTACAGTTATTATACTTTGTGGTTGTTGCTTTATGATCGAGACATCTCGGATAAAGGTCGGTGACGACCGGGGGATGACATGACTCGTGTGTTAGTTACCTAGTTACAGTTGTACAGCGTGAGGTAGCGTCGGCCTTGTGTTTGCAGAGATGCGGTTAGTTTCTCGGGGCGTCTTTCCAGAGGCGTTTCTATTTCGGTAAGGAAGTTCCTTTGCCTGATCATTTGTTGGAAATCCAAAGAAATAATACGAACCCTGTACGGTTTTAGTTGTATTACCTGCTATGGAATGTGGCGGTAACCTGCTATTGAACGTAGTAGCTATAGTAGGCATACAATAATGGTTGTATGCTGGCTAAGATTTATATTATATTTTCGAAATGGTTTTCGACACTATGCACTAATGATAATAATATCGAATGATTTTGCATAGTAAGCATTTTTGACTATCATAAGAAGAAATCTCCTCCAATTCTGCGATTGCATTGTGTGTGTGGTGGGAGGCCTTATGGTAGTTTCATTTTCGAAAAGCATTGCGGATTTCAATGTTTAAAAGCCTTTTGTGTTTGTTTAAAGATAAACTGATTTTGTTGCTCACACCAGTCCCATGACTGATCCGGAGTTTATTGTTCCCTTCCTAAACTCTGGGTGCCCACAATTTTCCACACGGGCAGTCTAGAGTTGGGTTTTTCAGATATTCCGGTTGAGTAGATTATCTGGAGCTGGTTCAGTTCTTGGAGTTCATGAACTGATGTTGCTTATCTTGGAGCATTCTATTGGAGACATTCTATCCGCTGCTGGAGTTATCATTTCTGCTTTCCGCTGTATCATTATTTATCTCTGATATTGTTGTATCATATTGATATCATTGTTGTATATCATTCTGGATATTGTATTCATTGGAGTTGTATATGATATCACTGTTTTCTTTTTCTTCCGCTGTGTTATTTACTTAACTGTGTTATAAGCTCCGGTGAACCAGATTCGACATTTGAATCTACGGCATTTCGAGTACAAGTGAAGTACGGGTGCCGATTTTCAAAGGCCGATTTCAGGGTCATTACAGAGCCCACATTTTATTCCGATTAAAAGCACGAGAATCGCAGCAACTTTAGCGATGTAGTATGTTAAAGTAGTTGTCTGACTACATAGAGTTCAAACTATTATACTGAGCAATCGGGATCTAATTTTCACGAGTGAGTTATAGAGAAGTTTACAGGAGGCATTAGGGACGTAGTTGAATCTAAGCATCGCATATCACCCGCATACCGACGAACAGATGGAGAGGGTAAACAAGGTATTGGAAGATTTGTTGAGGGATTGTAATTGAATTTTTTAGGGTCTTGGAAGGACCATTTACCTTTAGCGGTGTTTGCATATAATTAGCTAGTAGGGTAGTATAGCCATGGCACTGTTTGAAGCATTGTATGAAACGCTATGTTAGTCACCTTCGTATTAGTAGGAGTCTACGAATAAGATTATTTTGGGTCTGTTGATTGTTTAAGACACTACAGAGAAGGTGGAGCTTTAAGGAAGAGGATGAAGGATGCATAGGATCAACAGAAGTCATTTGCAGATAGGAGGAGAAAATATTTGGAATTTCAAGTAGGAGATTTGGTCTTTGTCAAAGTTTCTACGCTAATTAGAGTAGTAAGATTTGGGAGTTTGAGGAAATTAGCACTCAGATTTGTCTGTCCGTTTCTAGTATTGGAGAGGATTTGAAATTTGACTTATACATTGGAGCTTCCAAAGAAGTTGGCGGGAGTCCATAATGGGTTCCATAAGTCACATTTGCAAAAATTTGTACATGATTCGACAAATATGATAGCACCTAGCCAATAGAAAGAGGTGGAGTTAGAATCCGAGCCAAGTTCATCCCGTGGTCCAACCCGTATTGTAGAACATGGGGTGAAATGACTTAGAAATAGATGGTGAAATTAGTTGAAGTGCAGTTGTGAAATGTCGCGGCAGAGAGCATGTGCGAGCCTGAAGAGAAGATGAGGACTACACATCCTTGGCTCTTTTCCGTTACATTTCATGATTTGATTTGATTTCTTTAGTTAGATTCTTTTATGATTTGGATTAGGATACCTTAGATGGTTGGTTGTTGAATATTATTTATGATCGATTTGCATTCATAAATATATATATATATACACACACTTATATTTGGATATTTAACATAATTCCTAATATGTCATTTCATTGCATTCATATAGGATGCATTAGCTGCATTTATGCATTTTAGAGGTAGATACTACAAGTTAATGACACTCATACCTATATGATATCCATAACATTTATATAAATTTTTGTTTACATTAATTTGGATGCTATGTTTATGACTTGGTTGATATATGTTAGTGAGAAAATATTATATTAAATTTTCCGTTCCTTAAGAATTTCAACGACAAAATTATTTTAAGAGGGGAGAATATAATACCTTGGAAAATTGATATATAATTTAAATAAATATTAATAATAGAATAATGTGAAAATAATTGAAATTAATGAATTAATTGAATTAATTAAAAATAAGAAGGGGCAAAATGGTCAATTTTTAGACTTTGGAATTTGATGAAAAAATTAACACCATTGCGGCCATCTCATTTTTCTAAGTTGTGCAGTATTTTTGTTTGTCTTGTTTGGAGTTCGTATAAAGGAGTTATATTTGAAATATCATTGATTCGAGCGGACACCATAACTAGGGGTGAGTTTGAAATTTGAAATTTGAAATTTGACAGACAACTGTTTTTCCCTCCTTACGTTCAAATTAGAATACACATACGTTTGGCTGAAAAACTAACAGCATCACTTTTCTTTCTTCTTCCTCCATCTTTCTCTCAACCAACCAAGAATCTAAACCTATAATCTCTCTCAAAACTCCAATGAATCGAACGAGACCAAAAGCATTGTGATGCTATTAGACAAGGCTACGTACCAGTAGTGATTTGGAGGTGGAAATCTAAAGTGTGGAGAAGCAACAGGCTAGATAGAGAGGATCTACGCCGAAATAGATGTTTTGATGAGTAATTCATGCTTTATTCTTCATATAATGCAACCATGATCCTCTAATAATGCTATGTTGGATATATTATAGTAGTATGACATAACCAAACACTTTAAATTTAGATTCAACTGGGGATTGGTAGGGATTTGTATATGAACAATAAATTAAAACTAGGTTTGCAATATTTCATGTAAATCGATGAATATATGAACAAATTTGTGAAATATACAATGAAATTAGAATTAGAAATGAAGGGCTATAATGTAGGTATTCTCAGAAGGTGGAACAGAAGTGGCCAAAGGTGGAAACAACAATGAAAACTACCATTTTCTGAAACCTAAAACAACCAAGAGCCATGTACACCGGTCCATCCATAGGCTGGACCGGGGCACCGGTGGCCACGTCTTGGCACAAGTTGAAACTGGACCCAAAGGGCCTACATAAATAAATAACGAACGATTTGGCTCTTGTTTCTCTTATGTTCTGGAAGGTTATCTGAGGTTAGTGACGAGACGAATGATGTTGATACAAAGTAAACGAATGCATGCGATGATTTTTGTTATTTGCAGTAAATGTATATGTATATGGTCCAAAGTGTGTATGTGGACATGAATGCAGTCCTACGACACAAGCATGTGGTCCAAGCATGACATTGCTCCCCCGTAATGCTTCAGCAGGCCAAGTAGAGGAGGATAATGTCAAGCGGCCCTATAGGATATGGGCGGACCAGGGTATGAGTTCAATTAGGTGGCATGAGGACAACAAGCTTTCCTGTATGCTACAGGCGGTCCGAGGAAGTCAGTCCTATACGCGATTGTATGATGGCGGATAATAGGCAACACTATAGGGCATGAGGCCTAACCAGGAAGTGATTCTACACATATATGATTCGATATTATTATATGTATATGAGAGTTTTGTATGACATGGCAATGGAACGTGTGGTGGCCAGGTGATAGACTCGTATCATTTTATAGTACCATTTTGTAGCATAGGCAGAATAGAGTATGGCTCACTCACTAGACTTATGTCTGACCATGCCTATTTTTCCTTTTTGTACATATATCTAGGTTGATGGAGTCTAGTGATGAGATGGTGTCATAGTTGTTGTACCCAGATTTGACTCTATGTATGCATTGGGTTGTACTTGTACAATTCAAACATATGTATTTGACATTTTAAACATATTATTTTGATGTGACTATGGTATTTGTTCATGTATTATAGTTTATTCCTTCTACTTGAGACTCTGAAAGCAGTTATTAGACATTATATTTAGAGCTATATTTGATATTTATTTGTGTTTGTATATGTTTATTTTATCCCAAACCCCAATGACTCTTCCTATAAGCTTTCGGCTTGTTAGCGTCAATTTAGGCACGGGATCCGAGGTCGAAAGGGTGAGTTGTTGCATCTGCAGCTTTAATTGGAAGGAGCTTAAAGTTCCAAGTAAGTTTGAAGATATATTGCTTAGTCCCTAAGAAATTAAAGAATTTGTAAATCGAGTTAGAGGAGTATGTTGTACATCACCATATTTTAATATTGCTTATTTCCTAAGTTTTAATATTCTAGCTTGGTAAAAAGTAGAACAAATTGGCTTAGAGTAGTGCCTTGAGTATGGTTAAAAGTGAAGTTCCATGGAAATAATTTTTTCAGACTAAAAACCTCTCAGATTAATGCATTTTTGAAATTACAAATATCAAATATGTAACAACCCGAGTT
This sequence comes from Allium fistulosum, assembly GCA_030737815.1. NCBI lineage: Eukaryota > Viridiplantae > Streptophyta > Magnoliopsida > Asparagales > Amaryllidaceae > Allium > Allium fistulosum. The sequence continues at coordinate 233,894,488 of CM060908.1, forward strand.
CCAGTGGGTCCGGATTTTTCGCAAAAAAGCTAAAACCCAAGCCCACTTAAGCTCGAGTTGGGTATCTAGTATCCTACAAATAGGCAAAGACAAATATATCAGAGCTTAAGTGAATATCTCAAAGCAGAACTGACTAATATATAATAGTAAGTAAATACTCACCAAGATAATAACACTTTCTAAAGAAGTGTCTCAAAGCTGGAAAGTCTTTGCCATCTACCTAACATGTGGGATGTACGAGGAGGGGTCAGAGCTAAAGTTCTAGTGAATGGACAAATTATACACTTCTAAGCTTAATTCTACATATACCATCTTATTTCCGTTTTATGTTATGTTAGGTTTATTGGGTTTATAATACTCTCGCCTCTGTGCGCGAATCGTACCCATATACTCCCTAGTAGATTAAAACCTAATAACAAATATATATGTAGCTACATGCCCAATGACCGCATCGGTCCTAGGTACTACCCATAGTACTTTCTGTATCCTCCTCAAAAAGGACTCTATCATTTTGATCCTAGAGCGTTCTGTAACTACATATGTAAAAGACAGCTTCGTGAGGCCTACAATAAAAATGTTCCATCGTCTACTATGAAAACGTAAAACTGCATCCGCACTAGCCTATACTAATGCTCGGACATCCACAATGTACCACCCAGTGCGTACCTTGAGGACTATAAGTAATCATTCTGTCTACTCCCTGAATCCTGCCAACAAGGTCTACCTTAAACGGAACTCAGTCGGGGATTTTCTATATCTGTAAAGGACAACTTTGTTAGGCCTATAATACAGATATTCTACTTGGTCTGTCTCTTTTCTCATCGTGGCTATGGCCCCATGTAGCCACCTCTCAGCTAATCGAAAGACCTCTAAAGAGCTAAGTGGTTGTGCCCTACTGCAAACAATCTAAACATCCAATTGGCTGCACCCCTCATCAAATGTCTCGATAGTGAAAGAATCATTGGCATGTTGGTTTAACTCTAATCTTTCCCGAACTCGTTCTTGATTGATGATGGCTAGCTTGATCTCCGCATGCGACTATCCTATTGGGTCCTTCCCACTAAAACCTACTCGCAGGTCAAAGTACGATGTCACACTAATATCCTACTCCATTCATCAACCTTTTGACTGCCTACAAAGGTCCACTTCGTTAGGCCTGCAATGCAAAAGCAGTCAAGGCATACTCCCTTGATGGAACACCTACAGACCTGCCTCCGGGAGTGCAGCTTTGTTAGGCCTACCCTAGAGGGCCATCCTAGAGTACCCTCACGTCCCATTGAAGTTTCGTATGTCCTTCTAGCCCAAACTAACTAAGTTGGACGTGCTCTTTCTGTACTAAAATCTATGATGAATAGCATCATTTGGCTCTTCATCCTTTGGGCTACTCCAAACGCATCTTACCATTTTATTAGACCCTACGTCTAATCTTTTATTATGCGTTTAGTTTACTTTTCTTATTCTGCTGGCTACTTATTTACCCTAATGAGCAAGCCCAGCCCTACCTAACTATTGTTAGACCATCGGTTCCTGACTGAAAGGGAATGCTACCAGTACAGGCCACTTCTATCATTTTTCTTATTAACTTAATCCAAGATCTAAGTTGATAAAATAAGCCTCTTCTATTTCTTTCTTTTTAATTATAACTTATGTGTTACAATTATCCATGCAATTGTTACTTATATATTCTTTTCTTTCTTTTATAACTTACATGTTATAAGTGTAATTTCATGTGCCTCTCTTCTATTCTAGTCCATCCTCTTTTATTATGATAATATATTCTTTTTAGTTCTCTTATATTATGTGACACCTTAGTTTGGGACTACGTCCAATTGTCACAAATCACTTATCATAATAATTGCTTTACTTTTATTTTACTATATGCACAGTAAACGCATATCTAGGCACATTTCTGTTTATTATTTCTAGTCTTCTCAAATAATTAGCTTGATTTCTTCTTTAAGTTCTTTAACTCTTCACTTTATTCTCTTTAATTCTAGGAAGTGGTTCTATTCTATTTGGTTGGTTACAAAAACTGTGCTAAAAATCCATTTCCATATTTTAATACTAAATAATGCTATAAACAATAACCCGTAATTGCAAGATATTTCTTTTATCAGCTCTTTAATTATTGTATAATGAAAAATACAGAAATGTCTCTATTTTACACTAATTACCTTTTTCTTTCTTTTATTCTTGTAATTACGTTTATCGTTATTCTTACAATATTAAACTATGGAAATGTATTCACTTTTCTAAACCAACCAACTAATCTATCACTAACTTCCAAATTAAATTATTAAAATTTTCCCTTTTTAATTTATATCTCCCATTTTAGCATAATTTACTGTAAATTTCTTACTTTTAAGCTTATCCATTTCTCTATAACTTTTAAGCCTAATATTATTCATATTTAATTGGATTCATATCTTTCTTTTCCACATAAATAATAATTAAATACAAGCTCTCTTATAGAATTACAATTTCAACATAACTAATTAGCAGTTGTAATTACTGAAATAAATGCTGAATTAAAATATTCAACGGGAATCTAACGATAATATATCATAAACGTAAAAGATATATAAGTTAATTCCACTCACATGTCATCCTTAGCTTTGCTCCATGGTCTTAGCTCGGCTCCATGGCCTTCCTGGATCCCCTTCTAAGGTGTCTAATATTTTTTATTAAGAAGATCTTCTCCCTAGTAATATTTTCTATTTAGGGTCTAGCCTCGGGCAATGAACCCAATTGGGAGAAAATCTGATTGTGAGAAAATAGCTAGGCCAAGGGTCCTATTTATAGTGGAGTTTGGGGACCTCAGACCATCGGATTTTTGGATTGAATCTGGTGTAACCATGTCATAGGCTCGCTGCAAATCGTTGGATCCAAAAAATGACGTTCCGGATTGCGCAAAAATCAAATTTGAAGAGTTCGGCATATACTTGGACGAATTTTCATCCAGGATATAACACGGGTCGACCTACAGATCGACCTATGTGCTTTGAAGGTCGACCCTAGAGTCGACCTGTGTGCCTTGGGATCGACCTATGGGTCGACCCATGCTATTTTTTTTTTGCTTATTTTTCTTTTTGCTGATTTTCGTTTCTCTCGTAACTTCTTCATATTAACTCGGATTTCGACAAGTTATATATGGAAATTGATTAGAAAATCGCCACAAACACAATGATATAAGTTTCGAGGCCATATTTTGACAATTCCAAAAATGTCTATCTTTACTATTCATCGCTATTTGGTTATTTAGTTATCTAAAATTGTGGGGTGTTACATTCTCCCACCCTTTAGGAAATTTCATCCCCAAAATTCGAAAAGGGTAAAATTATGTAATTCCTCGCATCAATCACATCCATTTTGTGTACATCCAATTTTGCGACCGTCCATGTCCTTGTGCAAAGTGTCATTCAACAAAAAATATATGCATGTACATGAATTTCTAAGCGGTACCTCCTATATGAATACTTTTCTTCTTTAAAAATTTATTCTAAAACATGATGAGCACACCCTAAATATACTTGCAATTTCTATATAAATGCAATCTTTTGAAAACTCAAAACGTTTTTCATCCGATTTTTCCCACACTCCTACTGAATAGGGGTGTAGTTCAACGAATTTTACATTCAAATCCTACCACACAACTTTTAATATTCGAACTTCAGAGAAAAATCTAATTTTCCGAACTCGATTTCTTATGTCAGAAAGAAAGTAGAAAACGGAAAACCTTACGTTTACCATTTTACTTTAGTGCACCTCTTTCCTCGTACTTGGAACTTATGCCGCTATTCTATAAAAATCTCTATTTTCTTTCCTAAGTAGGGTTTCATAAGAAAAACTTTCCTTTTCAAACTTTTTTCCGAAGCTTAATTTATGGGGAAAATGTATTTTTCTTTTGCAATTCTCATTTATTTCTATTGAGGTTTTGTCGCTTTCTTTACATCTTACTGTTTTTCTTTTAGTTACTTTTATCTACTTTTACTTTTCTTTAATATAGCAGCTAAACACAGCTATCTTCTAGGGCCAGGAGGCCTAGGACCATGTCCACTCTGACACAGAAAGGTCCTACTCTAGGAATCCAAGTAACTCATATGCTCCTCCTACCAGCTATTACTTTTTACTAACTTATGTTGTATTACTCACAATGAATAAGATCTATTCATCTCTTCCTTTCCATACTCAAAATGGAATAACCCAGTCTCATTTACTGCAATGAATAAGGATTTTAATCTATGCAGTATCTATCTAAGAAGGCAACTAAGCTTGGGGAAATTTTCTCTTTACCTTTACTTTTCATTTTTCCCCAATTAAGGTCTATTTATCCCAATCACGTGTGTCTTACTATCTTACTAATATCACTTTACTATTCTTCTATAGTCTACACACATGAAGCAACATTCCTATGTTCTCACTAGTGTCATATACACTTTATGGGAACTTTTATTATTACTACTAAAAGTAATCACTGCTATCTCCTACATAGCCTTACACTTTTCCCGTCACACCTAGGAAATGATTCCTATCTACTCCATATTTAAAATTTTGGTTCGGTATTTATCATTTCATTTCAAAAATTAAAGTTTTTAAAATTTTGAAACGTCAAATCCCAAAATTCTTGCCTTTAAAAGTGTTACTTTGAAGTTTCTATTAAATTCAAAGGTACTCCCCAAACCTAGAGGAGAAAACTTTACTAAGTTCAAGCTTATTCCTCTTTTCCTTTTAAAGACCTTAACAGCTTTTCATAAAAAAAATTGGATTTTAAATTTAATTGTCTACTAAGTTTTTCTCTTCCAAAAACTTATTTACTTTTTCACCCAACCATTTTTCTTTAAAACATGTCTTGCTTGTCTTTAAAACATTTTCCTTTTCTTGACTTCCAAAATTGTCCCCACATGTTGTCAAAACATCTTCATTTCATAGATTTTCAAATTTACAAAAACTGGAGTAGATAAGAACAATTATTCTATCAAAAACCCCTTAACTTTCCTACTCTTCCAATTACTTAACCTTGGAGGAGTTTCTAATTTACTACAAATGGGGATTTTCTACAAAGGCAAGGAATCCATGCACATAATCAATGGAAAAATATGAAATTTCCATTGCTTAGCTTTCCTACTAAGGCTCTTTATAATATCCCTCCTAACTAACACTGTCTTTAATTATTACACTTTTCATTATACCTAATGGTTTTATACCTTAATGTATTGGAACTACTTTCTCTTATGAGAAACCATTAACGCTAAAACCTTTTATGAATATTTTAAAAGAGGATTTCATGTTTGTGTGAAATTACAAGGAAATTATTTTATAATTTATCGAAATAGGCTATACAAAATACGATGCTTTCCATACCTTGTACATCTCTTCCACATATTCCTTATAACTTGCATAAAACATCTTCACTTGCGGTTTGGTTTCATAGAAAATTATACCATTATTCATTTCATTCCAATAGATTAAAGTATGTTTAATCTATATTCACTTACAATAGATATTTCCTACGAAATTTATTAATTTCCTAATATTTGACTTACATCTTTTTCAGAAGAATTCATTTTCAAAACTGTTTTAACATTTTCATAGCTAGAAAACATTTCCATATAGTTATTTAAATAATAAGTGTGCTTACAAACCACTTTTTTCTATACCTAGAAATTATCTTCAATACACATTTTTATTTGGGTTAAAATGTTAAGTAAAACACCGTTACTACAACCCAAAAATACTAGTATATGTATTCAGTTAAAATAAATATTAATAAATCTCATATGCTATGTAAAAACATTTCCTTTGGGGGTCCCCTACTATAACAATAGTGTCATAGTCTATGCTTCCTTTATTTTTCACGAACACATCTATTACAATAATAAATGTTGTAAACTACGTTTTCGATACTTAACACACTCTAGGTTTTTATATTTTAAAATCATTGTTTACCTACAAGGAAACTAGCGAGCTATATATGCTCTATAATTCTTCAAAAAGAATTAAAATTCACATCATATAAAAAACCAATTTAAATTTCATACCACTTTTTTTTTTTCAAAAACCCAATATTTACTTAAAACATATCAACAATTATATTTTTCAACTTTTCAATTCCAAAAAGTTTTGTTTTATTGGGCTAGACATAAAGTGGGTTTTCTTCTTACTACCCTAGGAATATCCTTCCTAAACTTTGGAAATCTCATTCCCTTACTAAAATCTCTTATTCGTTCCAAAATAAAAATACTCTCCCTATTTTCCCTAGGGGACTTTCCCACTTCTTATGACATATGGATACTAATCTTCTCTCAAAACATAGCTTATTGTACACTATAAATTGGTAATAACATAGGGCTCAACACTCTTGGGTCATCCCAAACCACACTAGCAAACTATGCACAAATATACTTCTAAAAACTTTCCATATGTTAAAATCTATAATTGTTGACTATTTGGATTTTAGTACATAATATTTTTATATTTTATTCAAAAATACAAATACGTTCACTCATTATCTACCTAGGGACCCGAAACCTAGGCTCTAATACCAAATGTAACAACCCAAATTCCAATGGGTCTGGATTTTTCACAAAAAAGCTAAAACCCAAGGCCACTAAAGCCCGAGTTGGGTATCTGGTATCCTACAATGGAAAGACAAATATATCAGTGTTCAAGTAAATATCTCATAGCGGAACTGACTAAAATATAATAGTAAGTAAATACTCACCAAGATAATAACACTTTCTGAACAAGTGTCTTAAAGTTGGAAAGTCTCTGCCATCTACCTAACCTGTGCGATGTATGAGAAGGGGGTCAAAACTAAAGTTCTGGTGAATGGACAAATTATACACTTCTAAGCTTAATTCTACATATACCGTCTTATTTCCATTTTCTGTTATGTTAGATTTATTGGGTTTATAATACTCTCGCCTCTGTGCATGAATCATACCCATCTACTCCTTAGTAGATTAAAACCTAATAACAAATATATATGTAGCCACATGCCCAATGACCGCATCAGTCCTAGGTACTACCCATAGTACCTTCCGTATCCTCCTCGTAAAGGACTCCATCGTCTTACTCCTAGAGCATTCTATAACTACATCTGTAAAGAACAGCTTCGTGCGGCCAACAATACTGATGTTCCGTCGTCTACTTAGAAAACGTAAAACTACGTCCGCACTAGCCTATATTAATGCTTGGACATTCATAATGTACCACCCAGTGCGTACCTTGAGGACTATACGTAATCGTTCTTTCTACTCCCTGAATCCCGCCAACAAGGTCTACCTTGAATGGAACTTGGTCGGGGATTTTCTATATCTATAAAGGACAGCTTTGTTAGGCCTGCAATACAGATATTCTACTTGGTATGTCTCTTTTCTCATCGTGGCTATTGCCACATGTAGCCACCCCTCAACTAATCGAAAGACCTCTAAAGAGCTAATTGGTTGTGCCCTACTGCAAACAATCTAAACATCCAATTGGCTGCACCCCTCATCCAATGTCACGATAGTGAAAGAATCATTGGCATGTTGGTTTAACTCTAGTCTTTCCCGAACTTGTTCTTGATTGATGATGGCTTGATCTCCGCATGCGACTATCCTTTTGGGTCCTGCCCACTAAAACCTACTCGCAAGTCAGAGTACGGTGTCGTACGAATATCCTACTCCATTCATCAACCTTTTGACTGCCTACAAAGGTCCGCTACGTTAGGCCTGCAATGCAAAAGCAGTCAGGGCATACTCTCTTGATGGAACACCTATAGACCTGTCCCCGGGGGTGCAGCTTCGTTTGGCCTACCCTAGAGGGCCATCCTAGAGTACCCTCACGTCCCGTTGAAGTCTCGTACTTCCTTCTTGCCCAAACTAACTAAGTTGGACGTGCTCTTTCTGTACTAAAATCTGCGATGAACTGCTTCGTTAGGCTCTTCATCCTTTGGGCAACTCCAAACGCATCTTACCATTTTATTAGACCCTACGTCTGATCTTTTATTATGCATTTAGTTTACTTTTCTTATTTTGTTGGCTACTTATTTACCCTAATGAGCAAGCCCAGCCCTACCTAACTATTGTTAGACCATCGATTCCTGAGTGAAAGGGAATGTTGCTGTTACAGGCCACTTCTATCATTTTTCTTATTAACTTAATCCAAGATCTAAGTTGATAAAATAAGCCTCTTCTATTTCTTTCTTTTTAATTATAACCTATGTGTTACAATTATACTTGCAATTGTTTTTATATTCTTTTCTTTCTTTTATAACTTACATGTTATAAGTGTAATTACAAGTGTCTCTCTTCTATTATAGTCTGTCCTCTATTATTATGATAATATATATTCTTTTTGGTTCTCTTATATTATATGACATCTTAGCTTGGCACTACGTCCAATTATCACAAATTACTTATCATAATAGCTGCTTTACTTTTATTTTACTATCTGCGTAGTAAATGCAGATCTAAGCAAATTTCTGTTTATTATTTCTAGTCTTGTCAAATAATTAACTTGATTTCTTCTTTAATTTCGTTAACTCTTCACTTTATTCTCTTTAATTCTAGGAAGTGGTTCTATTCTATGTTGGTAATAAAAACTGTGCTAAAAATCCATTTCTATATTTTAATACTAAATAATGTTATAAACAATAACTCGTAATTGCAAGATATTTCTTTTATTGTCTCTTTAATTATTGGATAATGCAAAATATAAAATGTCTCTATTTTACACTAATTCTTTTTTTCTTTCTTTTATTCTTGCAATTACGTTTATCGTTATTCTTACAATATTAAACTATGGAAATGTATTCTCTTTTCTAAACCAACCAACTAATATATCACTAACTTCTAAATCAAGTTATTATAATTTCCCCTTTTTAATTTATTTCTCCCGTTTTAGCATAATTTACTGTAAATTTCTTGCTTTTAGGCTTATGCATTTCTCTATAACTGTTATGCCTAATATTATTCATATTTAATTGGATTCCTATCTTTCTTTTCCATATAAATAATAATTAAATATAAGCTCTCTTATAGAATTTACAGTGTCAACATAACTAATTAGTAGAACTAATTACTGAAATAAATGATGAATTAAAATATTTAACGGGAATCATAATATATCATAAACGTAAAAAAAATATAATTTAAATCCACTCGCATGTCGTCCTTAGCTTTGCTCCATGGTCTTAGCTCTGCTCCATGGTCTTCCTGGATCCCCTTCTAAGGTGTCTAATATTTTTACTATGAAAATCTTCTCCCTAGAAATATTTTCTATTTAGGGTCCAGCCTTAGGCAATGAAACCAATTGGGAGAAAATCTGGTTGTGAGAAAATAGCTAGGCCTAAGGTCCTATTTATATTGGAGTTTGGGGATCTCAGACCGTCGGATTTTTTTATTAAATCTGGTGTAACCATGTCACAAGCTCGTTGTGAATCGTTGGATCAAGAAAATGACGTTCCGTATTGCGCAAAAATCAAATTTAAAGAGTTCGGCATATACTTGGACGAATTATCGTCCAGGATATAACGCGGTTCGACCTACAGGTCGACCTATGTACTTTGAAGGTCGACCCTAGGGTCGACCTTTGTGCCTTAGGGTCGACCCATGCAATTTTATTATGTTTTTCTTTTTCCTGATTTTCGTTTCTCTCGTAACTTCTTCTTATTAACTCGGATTTCGACAAGTTATATATGGAAATTGATCAGAAAATCGCCATGAACACAATGGTATAAGTTTAGGGATCATATTCTCGCAATTCCAAAATTGTTTATTTTCACTATTCATCGTTATTTTGTTATTTAATTATATAAAAATGCGGGGTGTTACAACATAGGTCTTTGTACTCGACCTTAAGAGGAATGGGGGAAACCAAGCTATCATGCCAAAATGAAGTGTTGTTGCCAGAGTGCACTATATTATTAATTCCAAGGTTAAAAATGTTAAAGTTTTTAAGATGGATTTGAAGAAGTGGGATATGTTGTTGGAATTAGAAGTGACAGGGAGGAGGTTATAGGTTCTATCATAAAATTAATTTAAAATTATGTCTTCCCATATAAGTTTATTAGTATTGAATTTCCAATGTCCTTTTCCTAGTAGAGACACATTTAGATTACATGTATTTAAAAGTCCTAATTCCCCATCCTCTTTGGATTTGCAAACTGTTTCCCAATGGACCAAATTACAAATACTACTACAAGAATTTTCCCCAGTTGGAAATTTCTTCTAATTCTATCTATTTTGTCAATGACCCATTTAGGAAAGAGATAAAAAGACAACTAGTAAATCAGTAGAGCCGATATAACTAAGCTAATAAGAATGATTCTTCCTACTCTAGATAAGAATCTACAATTCCAACTAGATGTTTTATGTTAATTTTATCAATTATTATTTCCTAATCTTTCTTTTTATCTTAGAAGGTCTAATCACAAAACCTAAATACCGTATACACATGATTTTACAATTAAGAGTATTAGCCATAAGATTTTCATTGTTATTAACATTATTCAAGGCTAAAACGAATCTCTTATCAAGATTAATATTTAGCCTTGAAAATATTGCAAAACTATATGATATAAATTTAAAGGTCATAATGTAATGAGATAAATGAGAAGTAAATAACATGGTGTAATTAGCAAATTGTAATATAGAGAAACCATCACTGTCTTTATTGACTCTGTCAAGGGACCTATTTGTAATAACTAATTTTATGACCTTGGAGAATACATCCGTTGCTAAATTGAACAATAAGGGTGACAATTTCTTTGTTTAAGTCCATATTTAGATTGAACTTTGTTTCCTAGGATATCGTTAACCATTATACTAAATTTAATAATTTTTAGCAAGGTCATTATCCAACCTACACATCTGGAACTGAATCCCCCAACGAGTAATAAGTCTTTAAGAAACAACCGGCCAATATAACCAAAGGCTTTGGCAAAATCTAGTTTTAAAAGGGCACAGGTAGTATTATTTTTACAAATATAATGTATTGGTTCTTAGATTATGGAAATCCCATCCATGTTATTTCTACCCTTAATAAAAGTGAACTTCTTAATATCAATTAGATTATTCATTTATCACTTAACAGTTTATTAATAAGATAGACCTTAAATCCAAGAATTATATCGCTCCCACTTTCTTATGGAGAAGGATTAGTTAGCGAAATTAAATCTTCTTAATTATAAGTTACCATTATAAAATTCGATGAACATTTTTATTAAGTAATATTTGAAGTCAAGCCAAAACTTCTAGTAAAACAAATAGGGAATCCATCAGGTCTGGACGATTTATCACTAGGCATATCATTGATTGCTTAAAGGTTTCTTCTTTAGATAATGGGATATCCAGGTCATCTAATGCAATCCTTGTATTTTTAGGATATAAATCGTTTCATCTAGCTTTAATTCTGCGACTATTTTAGTTCTAAAAATATCCTTATAGTAGTTAGTAAAGGTGTTATTGAGTTCATTTTGATTAAAAAATTCATATAATTAATAAGCAAAGAGTTTAAGGTTTTACTATGCTTACAACCATTAGCTATTTTTTGATAGAATTTGGTATTCTTGCCTCATTCATCCATCCATTGCACCCTAGGTCTTTGCGTTCGCATTATTTTCATATGCATAAAGACTTTATGTGGTTCTTCTTTAAGATTTAAAATCACAATTTTCTTAGATGAGTTTATGGTTCTAGTTTCTTTTACAAAGAACATCTTTATTCCACTTTTCAGAAATAATATTTGGTCTCTAAGTTTACTAACAAATGCTTTAGCTATATTACTCAAATATTAAGTATTATTGTTACTCATCAAAAGCTATTTATTTGTAACTAAACACATAAAATTGGTTTCTAAAAGATACATCTTTTTCAAATTTAAAGGCTTTATAAATTAAGCGATGGTTCTCATAAAATAAAATATTAGGAAAGTGATCAAGAAGAACAGTTGGAAGCCCATTAACATTAAAATTAGGGAACCTATCTTCCATTTATTCGCTAATGAAGAAGCGATTGAGGAGCGCCATCGAAGTGATATCTTTAGAGTTTGACCAATTAAACTACCAACTATTAAGTGGTAATTCAATTAAATTATTATTAATAATAAATTGTCAAACTCTTTATAGCAGAAATGTCGCCTTCTCTAAGTGAGCCCTTTCATAAAAATCTAGTAACATTGAAATCACCCTGCTACCCATGGACCTACGATAAGGGATCTAAATACAATACATTCACTCCAAAGAACCCTCCTATCAATTTTATTATGTGGACTATAAACATTCGAGATGTTTGGTAAGGAATCATCTCTTAAATCCATCAAAATAAGATTCATCGAGTAGACTTTGATAATGGATTGAATAAGCTTAACACGCTTATGTTTCCAACCCACTATTAAACCTCCTAGCTACCACTATTAGGGAGACAAACCAAGTTGCTAGTATTAAACTCCCATAGACTTCTTAGAAGCAGAGATTAGGACACTCTATTCTAGTTCCTTGCAATAGAGCTATATCAATATTATTATCCTTTAAAACAATACCTAATTTTATTGCATCTATGTAGACCGGGCAAATCTCTTACATTTCTGCAGATGTATCTCAAGATCTAAGAGATCTGACCCTCTCGAGTTCCTTGTTTATAATATATTCTACATCAGACCGATCTATGTTGAAAACAAAATCCATCATCATAGTTAAATCAAGCATGACACCAGTAGGTAAATCATTCAAGATAGTAGAGCAATAAGTGAAATATAAACTGTCAATCAAACCTGAGCTAGAGCCGATGACTTTAGTAGTCGAGAAAGAAGAAACACCTGCAGGCGTATACTCCTCCTTACCGAACTACTGGATTGTAGAGACTTGTGCTTAGATTTGCATTTTGATCCTGAAATAAGCCCCGACTATGTTGTATGAATCGATTCCTTCACTGCCAATATTAATCTTTCATGCACATCGAATTCCTCAGAGCCCTAAGCCACATCTCGAATAGACATATCGATATTCCTCTCTAAACGCAATGAATTTGGCATCCCTACTTACGAATAATTTTCTATTTTGAAGCTTGCACCATTTTTCCCTCCTTTAAATATTTTACCTGACTCAGCATTAAGACTACTTTATTATAACTATTATAATTTTGTCTATCAATATATATATATATATATATATATATACACACATACACATATATATATATATGTATGTATATGTATATGTATGTATGTATGTATGTATTACTTAATAATTCACAACATTTATATCTACATTATTGTTTAAATTTAAATTTAACATTTTTTTAAAATAAAAAATTGTTTTATATTTTAGATTGGGAAATTGTAGGAGGAAGAAACTAAAAATAAAAAATCCATGCATATATCTATATATGTAATTTAAATTTAAATATTTATTTAAAATTTAAAATTTAAACCTTTTGACTTTTCAAACTCTAAAAAAATTCTTCATCAAAATTGATATGGGAAAATGAAAATTTTTATTTAAAAAAAATAAATTATGTATGTATATATATATACGTAGATCTAAAAAATAAAAAAATTTCTAAAATTGAAAGCAATAAAAATTAAAAAAATTAAAAAAAAAAGTAAAAGATTTGAATATTGAAACATTTATTATATATATATATATATATATATATATATATATAATTTTGGGTGCGTTTGGCATACATCCCTGGTAAGGTTTAAAAATAGACAAAACATCCCTTCGTTTTTTTAATAAGTTTCTATTCCCTGTTTTCAAATTCACGCGCGCAAAGATCCAAATACCCTTTACGTTTTTAACATTTCAAACGCGTATAACTTTCTGAAGAAACATCGGATCAGCATACCGTTTTCACCCAAAAATTAAAAAAATTATGATCTTTAAAATGAGATCCATTGTTGATACAAAATAAATCATATTTGCAGTAAAGGTGCAATTATTCCATATACTTGCAGACAATTCTGCAAATTTTAAACATCTTCTATTTTTCTTCAAATCTTCAACTATTACATATACTTGTAGACATTTCTGCAATTATATGGTATAATTGCAGACATGTCTGCAATTATTGCATATAGTTGTAGAAATGTCTGCAACTATTGCATATAATTGCAGACATTTCTGCAATTATATGGTGTAATTGCAGACATGTCTGCAATTATTGCATACAGATGCAACTATAGCATATAGTTGCAGACATTTCTGCAATTATATGGTGTAATTGTAGACATGTCTACAATTATTGCATACGGTTGTAACTATTGCATATAATTGCAAACATAGTATAATTACATATATGTTTGCACTTATTGCATATAGTTGCGGAAAAGTCTGCAATTATTGCATATAATTGCATATAGCTTGTCCTGCCATTGTTTTTACATATGCACAATGCCACTCGTTAGAAAGATAATAAAATTTGTGATTTAATGGTGAAATCGGTTTGTTAATTCGTCATTTCTACAAGAACTTATTACGTTTTAAAGATTGATAATTAATGGGGTGCAAATTTTAATTATGCACGTGAGAATAACATTCATATAAAGAATCAACATTGCTACAATGGAGAAGAGAGGTATTGTAGGGAAGAAAATTATAGTATTTGAAAATAGGGATGTAATTTATATCTTTTTTATTAGGAGGATGTTTTGTGTATTAAGTTTGTTTTAGGGATGTGTCCCTTATTTTCACTATAATTTTTAGATCACTGTATATTAAATTTTTTTACAAAAAGCCAAATTGAATATTATTTATGTATATGATATAATTAAATGTTTTACATATTCTTTAAATATTATAAATTAATTTGAAAAAATAATAATATTTTTATAATTTTGTCGAATTAAACAAATAGGATAGCAAGCATGTATAGACATAAGCATATATATATATACATACATAGATACATACATACATATATATGTCTGTGCATGCGCGCGTGCGAATAATGTAAATAAAATTTTTGGCTTATCGTGTTTATACCAATCGTCGAACACCTTCGTTGCTAGCTGTTTCCTTCCTCGAACTCCTCGTTCTTCCTCTTTGACTAAGGGATGCAAGCCCATTCGTAAGGCTACATAATGTCCAACAATGAAGGCTAGAGTCAGAGTATTTCTTAGTGTGTAGAGAGAATGAATGAGATGGTTATTTATAGCGAACTTGATCACAAATATCTAGCTCATTTCTCCTAGCCTATGAAAATTAAGTCCCCTTGCCTCTACATGTTATGCCCTCCCTATAGTTTGGACTTCCAAACTTTGGACTAAATTGATTCAACCATTAAATCAATTATTTAGTTAATTAATTTAAACTAATTGTTTAATTAGATCAACGTATAACTTTTATACATTATTTTAATTAATTTTTTAGGCTTTAAATAAATAATTAAATTTCCATAAAAATTTAATACCACAATTGTATTAATTTTGTTATTAAATAAATTAATTTTACATTGGTCAAACTTGAAAATTAACAACAACACGATTGTGTTGACTCTCTAGTACGAACTCGGTCCTTAGTCAATATTAAACAATTTAAATGTCGATGCCTGTATAGACTTTGTTGAATTAGAATATCAGGCACAAGCTCAATTTCATATGGATCATTTAGGAAAAATTCAATTTGTAATCGTAATTAAGCTGCACCTAGTAATAATATTTGGTACATGTTTTCTTTTCATCAACATTGTATCACTAAGATAACTAGAGTTTGATCTAAGATCAAAAACTACATTAATATCATTGTTAATTACATAGATTACATTAAATTCCTAGGTTCAATCTAATAACATCTATCGATTAACTGATTTACCGTGACTAGAGATTTCGACTTTAAGTTGACTACTAATTATAGTGATACTTGCCTTCATTAACAAAAGAGATAAATCCTTTCTTGAGTAGTGTTTTACTTCAAGTAGTTCAATATGTACCCAATTATGGCCGTAACATGGTTGTTGTGCCAGTGCTTGATCATAATCAATGTACATCTAGCAATTGAAGATCAACAGTAACCTCAAGTCTGAAGACTACTATACGTCATTACCATGAGATCTTTTATTCTAAGTTAGTAGTATTAACCTATAGAAAACTCTCCCTGAGTCGTTCTATGATTGTTCCAAACAACCACAAGTATATAACCCCTTGATACTCCCAACAGTCGTGAGTAATTCACCGTCCATCATATGGAGACGTACAATCGTCTAAATGGATATATCAATATGCTTTTCTCGATAAATCTTGACAAGGAATATTTTACAAGTACATATTTAGACATCGATTCAATAATCACGGTTATGAACACATTTGTAACCACAATTGATAAAATAATTCATTTTAGGATATTCTACTTATATATATTTAATGTATTTATTTCATTATTTATATCTCTTTATTACTACACGTATAAAAGAAAATAAAACCGAAAGCATACTTTATTTCCAATAATATTATTTATAGAATTAATTTACATAATTACCCTAGGACATGCTTAACTCTATTAGTAAAGACATATGATGTCATGATATAACATACTAATCACCTTTAAAAAGTCGATTATGTACAATATTTTAAATTACGAATCCAAAATATTGTTTCTCTCTATCATATACAATATAAATGAATACTATACATACTTATGGTTATTGAGCACTCTTAAGAGGTATAATATTTATAATAATGTTTATATTGTCTATAGATTAGCATAATATTTTGTAACATTGTTAAGCACCCTCAAGGGTTATAAACTACCATAAGGTAGTCGCGATATGATGAGTCATGAGTATCTAATATACTTTATGATTTGTTGGTCACTGTTAAGGACATAAAGATGATTAGGAGAAAATATGTATTATTGGGAATTATGTATGAGATACAACTTGCAAAGTGTCACTTACCATTTATATGACTATAATTTGTTGAGCATCCTTAAGGTTGTAGTAACATGATAAATGGATCCTAACATCCATTGGAAGAATTTGAGAAATTCCTACATCTCTTTTAAGATTTTTTGAGAAATGTAAAATATGGTAGGATCTCTATTGAGAGAGTTACGGGTATGATCTAAGGCTGATTCTATAACTTATTATAAATTATTAACTCTGTAATAAAATCATGTTTGAAATAAAAAGTGTTCGGTTTTCTATATATACTTATTATATCGTAATATTTTAATTAAATAATTAATTTAAGTATATTTAATAGAAAATTACCAAGATATGTTGTGTAATAATGTTGGTGAGATTTTTCGTCTCACAACACCTCGGATGATCGAGGATTAATTGAAGCTTTTAATTACTTCCACAATTCTAGAATCAACAAATTTAAGTTACGCTGAATTTTCCTTTAAGTAGTAATTGTGTTGTTGGAATCTTACACAATCAGGTATTTGCACTTTAATTGCTTGTTAAAAATGTCAAATTTGGTTTATATTCTATTAACAAATCAAAGATGAGAGGGATTTAAAGTAAAATAATTAAGTAAGAGTGCATGAAAATAATAGACATAGGAATTTTACATGGTTCGGGTTCTTTTGAAATCCTACATCGACAAGTTAAATCTTTGATTATATATTTCTCCTCGATACAACTTTACATGGATGAGAGTAAAATAGAAAATACAATCCTTTACATTTTTCCAAAAGACTACAGATCCCCTTCTCATTGTAGTGTCTCTTCTATTCATAGTGTAAAGATGCATGTGGACTCCCAAAATCTATTTTCTTTTGTTATTTTAATCTCCATCTTTAGATCCCGTCATGTGTTGCTTATCCGCATTGTTAGTTTGCAGTATATGGATTGCTAATCCATCCTTGGCGGGAAACTTTAATTTGAGCAACTAAATTCTGGGTATGGGAAGAAAGTTTGAAATTGAAGCAAGAAACTTCGAATTTGAGCGGGAACGTCCAGAATCGAAGCGGAAACTTGAATTTTGATTGTCTCCTTGCTTCTGGTCTGAGGAGTGGATGGCATCTGAGCCGTCCATGTTCAGGAATAAGAGTGTAATGAGGTGTTCCCCTCTTTCTTAGCATTGGGAATCGTTGAGATCCTTGAGGTCGACTTGCGCGGTCGGCTTGTGCATTGTTGGTATAATACTGCTCTAAGAATGGAAGTAATGTATGAGCTAAAAGTGCAAACAATTGCAGGTGCTCTATTTAGGTGGCCTTAGCTTGTAGTGTATGTTTGACAATGCGCTGAGGGTAGTTAGAGTTGAGTTGCTTTGCTTCAACCTATGGTTTCAGTCCAATATTTACATGCATGTGTTCCAAGTAGCCCTTGATATTGGTATGTACAAGTTGCTCGATAAGGGCTGCCTGCGTCTTTGTCATTTCCTAAAAAGTGATGAACTACGATGAAGCGATGTTTGGGTAACCCCATGCGAAGCCCTTGGAATGCTTTGGATTCCTTGTGGTACTGTTTAAAGGGCCATTTTTAAGTGCAGTGCAGCTCTGAGCTTGAAAGTGTTAGCATCACGTTAGATTTTAGGAACAATAGTTGGGCTTACTAGGTCACTTGACATGCAGAGTTTCATTTATGGCCTACTCGGAATGGGTCAAGGGCGGATTTCGATGAAAAGATATAGCATAGTTTCTATCCTTCTACTCTTAGGCTTGTTACGTTCTAATGGCAGCTTGTTTCTTTATTGACTTGTTCTAATGGCAGTGTTTTAGGTCATTCTGTTCTCTTTCAGTTATATGAAGAAAGATTGGGTATCTCACCCCTATTTCCTTTCAGTGCAGGATTGTTAGCGTAGTTCTATCAGTTGTGCATATCGGTCTATGAGTGCAGTACATCATCATTCATATATAGTTTCTTTTAAGTGGGTGTGTTATTCTTTGACACCCTTAATACATCTATATGTGCTGCAGTGCATCACTAGCGTCTAATTGTTATTTGGGGGTTTAGTTATGTTGTGGTTCCTAGTATTATAATTTTAGATTATTACCGCACCCTGTGACTATGATTAGTTTCGGTGTAGTTTGAACCTTTGTCGTCTTCCTTCAATTTCCAAGAACATTATTCTCTTGACTTCGCTTTATTCTCTACTTTTCCTTTTCATAGTTCAACTTTTATTTTAAGGGCATCCCGTTCTGATCTGGGTGTTACATCACCTTGCCTCCAACAAGGTTCAGGAAATATGGGTGTTACACTTGCCTCTTAAGTCTGTGGCGATCGTAGAACGGTGTAGACTTGTCTTTATTCACATTTTATCTGCGCGTCCCGTCACTTCTATCTATTCCTTCCTTTCTTTTTGTTAGTGGAAAAAGTCTTACCAGTTGCTCTTGTATTTGATGCTCTTGTACACATGTCATCCCCTCATTAGATCACTTTTTGGATCGTTGTTAAACCAAACTTTCGTTTCTCTAGGCAAATCTATCTTGATCTTTATATTCATTATTTTGGATACTAATCGATTGATATTTCACAAATTCCTTTATCGTTTTGATCGTGTGGCTGGCACTCAAATTAAGGTACGTATTATTTCCTTCATCTTCTCTTTGTTTCTTTTTATGCTCTTACTCAAACAAGGAAAGAAAAGAAAAAAATCGATATCCTTAGTCAACTCCATCTCTAAATTCTAATTTTCTTTTAGATTGAAGTAAGAATGTTTCTTTTATTTTTTATTTCTAACAATTTAGCATTTCCTTTCTTTTTTTAACTAATCTTGAGATTTTAAAATGGCTTCCTCTTCTTCTTCTTTCTTACTTTCGTCCTCTAAAATGGCTAGAAAATGCCGAGGGTATTTTAAATTAGTTTGGGTTCGTAGGTTAGGGTTCCCAAAACATATGAGCGTATCAATACTCCCCCAATGGGTTTTATCCCCTCACACCAAAACATACACGATGTGGGCTTTATCTTCCCCAAACTTAGTCCTTCACCAATGATTGTTCGCCATTGATCTCGTGCCTATCCAACTCTCCCTCCTTTCTTATACTCTTGTGATAGCCACCTTTATTCTTTATGCTGGGAATGGTTATGACCTCACTTGTGGAGAGCCTCAATTTCTGTTTGATATTAACAAAAGTCCTCCAAGGGGCGACGCTGGCTTTTTCTATGCCCAAGCCAAAAAATCTATACTTTCAGACGTCCCCTGGAAGACTCATGGATGGGTTGATCTATACTTCTTTATTTTGAACTTAGATAACATTCCTTCTTATTTCCATCAATATCCTAGTTATATCATTTTTTTTCTAAGGAGGACGTCGAATCATATGAATTGTGTAGGAACCGCATTCTAGGATTAGATGCGAAGGAGAGGGAAATAAAAGAGCTCTTTAATAATGATATGCTGAAGAAATATGATTTTCTACGCCCAAATCACACATCTTCTCAAAATACCTTTAAGCCTTCCCTAACTTCGGCTGAGTCTATAGGTATATTTCAAATTTATTATTCTTATGATTTTGACCTTCGTTGGAAACTTCATCTAATCTTGACGTTTTATTCCTTTTATACGTATGTGATATGGATAGAGATGTTTTGAAAGCGCTCCATAACAAACCATCGAAGAAGCATGTTCAGAAAAGAAAGCCTGATTCTAGCACAGATTTCGATCGGGACCCTAACGAGTTAACAACTTTTGCTTACCCTTCTCCTTTAATGGTTCCTACCATTTCTACCTCAGTGGCTCTGCATATCCCTCCTCTGTAGAGCCTTCCTACCACCGACGCTCAATTTTTATCTCTTCCCGAAGGGATCATGCTGAACTTGCTGAGAGGGTAGGGAAGATTGCGCCGGATAACTTGTCTAACGTTACTTTGTCTCCCCCTTCTCTTATCCCTCTTCCGCTCCCTAAGATTTTTTCTTCTGATCTTATGTCCAAGATGGAAAAGGCCTGGTCTTATTAAGTGTTTTTTTATTATTGTTATTATTTTTTACCTACTCCTTACCTATTGTTGTTTTCTTCTCTCTTTTTTTAGCTTGGAGCCTTGACAATTGAGGCCTGGAGGAAATGGGAAGGTGACCAGGTCGTTACCCATGACTAATTTGCTACACTTAAAGCGAGTCTTGCTTTAGCGACTTCTGAGAAGGTCGACCTTGCTTCTAAAAAGACTCAGATTTCTTCTAAAAAGGCCAAAATGGAGGAATATTTTAAGGTGTTTCGGGAGGAGGTTGAGAGGGAGGCCAAATCTATGGTGGACGCCTTGGCCTCAAAAGTCTGGGAAGTAGAAGAAAAGGAGAAGGAACTCAACGAGAGTACAACCACCAAAGCCTACAAGGTATAAGCCTCGGCTCAGTGTCAGTGTAATGTCGAGATCAAGCTTGATTTCTTAGGGGACCAGGCTTTGATTGATAGGGTCCACGCCTAGTATCGGGCTTAATGGGCAAATGAGGTTACTATAGAGAATGCCACTCCTTCCATCTCTTTACCAATAAATAAGAAGGAGAAGGGAGAGACCAGAGAAGAAAAAGGGTCAAAGGGGGACAAGGGGTCTGAGAAAACCGAGGTTATTTCAAATTCTCATGTAAATATTTAGTTTTTGTATGTGAATTCAAGGACTTCTTTTAGTATGCAATGAAAACTATTTACTATTTTTTTCAAATTTGTTTTTCTTTGCTACTATTTTACCTTGTTGTTATCTTATGAACAATCATGTCGTCTTAATTGTTTTTGCTTTTGTCTTCTGAAGAAATTATATTTACAAAACTTTTGAGGGAAAGTGAAGCCAGTCTCAAAACCCAAACCTTAGATTGCCTTGGTCTTAGTGCTGTTGCTATTTGTAAGCGTGAGAAAGAATTAAATGAGTTTTTTTACAAAACTTAGGGGTGAGATCTAGGGATTACTTTCCAGGATTGACCAAGTAGTTCATTTGAAAGAAGCTCTTAGTGACTTTATGCTGCGTCGATGATGATATACCTCAGAAAGTGGCTCTTTCTTGCCTAATAGCCCCTACTTAGAGTGGTTCAGACTTAGGCTTAGAAACTTATATAAGAACAGAACCCTTCTTCCCGTTGTTATTATATGCATGTTTTTTGTAGATGGGTTTGTTGAATTAATGTAGTTAATAATATATGTTTATATTAGATCTTTATTTGGTGTGTTTTGAGTTCCCATGAGTCAATATTTTATTTATTACCAATTAGGTTGGTTCCCGTGAACCTTTGCCTGATCCTAATGAAGCCTTTGAATTTGACTTTTCTTCTGCCTCCATTACCTATGGGTAGGATAACACAAGCATGTCTGAATTTATGGTGAAGGATCCTTCTGCTGCCACTGAGGCAAAGGCTATTCATCTCATAATCGACAATGAAAGGCTTCAAAAGAATTTAGAGCATGTTCATAAGGAGCTTAAAGAAGCAAAAGATGCACTCACATGCCAGTATGAATATAATACTAAGTTGTGTACATGGGCTAGGAGGCCGCATCAAAGTTGAAGGGAATGCAGAAATATATGAAAGATGGTGAAAAACTTTATGGTATTGTTTATGAGAATGAGATTTCTCTGTAGAAGAAGACAATTGAGGATATGTCTAGGAGAATAATTACCTAACTTGAGAGAAAGAGGATGTTAAAAGCATGAAGGCGGTTGTGGTACCTTACTTGGATATGGTTCCAACTCATCTTATGGGTACTAGGTCATCTCCAACTATCAGTCGCACAAGGGTAGTGAAGCCGCGGGTGCCCTCCTCTACACGGGATGAAGAGTGGAGGACCGAAGCCCTTTAGGTATTTTGGTGGTTTCGCCAGAAATACCAAGAAAACAAAGGCTCGGCTAATTGATAGAAAGCACAAGGAAGGAGGTTGTATTGAAAATTTATGAGCCCGTGGACTCTTTGAGCGAAGCTTAGTGTAGGATCGCCTCCTTGTCAGAAAAAATTAGATGGGAGAAAATTAAGAGTAAGAAGGGGCAGATTTTGGTTCAACGCGCCAGGGATTTCCTCGAATATTTCTACCTTCCACTTGTTCAGAAATTTCTTATGCAATATGGCGGGTTTTGAATTAACTGCAGAAGGACTAATGAACCATTAGGTTGGGGCTTGCTATGATCCCTGAAGGACCTTTCCCGTCAATTCATCCTCGCCTTTTCCTAGTTTTTCTTAAGTGTCTTAGGGTAGTATTGTTGGAGCTTGCGTTAGAAAATGACTTTGTAACTTTACATTGTTGGACTATATTCGGGGTTGTATATATGTTATGTGAATTGAGATTTCTTTATGAAGTTTGCAAGTTTCTTGTACTTACTTTACTTATTTGTACTCCTCTTTAATTTCATTTTGTGGGGGCTCGTTTGATTTTCAACCCACTTCTTCCATTCAAGACCTAAAGGCGGCCATTTTTTAAAAGAAGCCTAATTCTGCTATGGCTAGGTTGTAGAATTGGAAGTTTTATTCAAAATGCCGAAAGTGTATATGAGGTCATATACACCAATGAAATTAAAGCTTTGAAATGTAAAGTTGAAGAATTAGATATGCAGATTGCAAAGCGAAGATGCACCTTCAGCAGCTTTGAACCTAGGTGCTACTTCAAGATTAGGTGTTGCCCCTGCACCTCATTCCGTGCTGGTCCAAACGATGTTCTTAAATGGAAGAATTATTTTAAAAATTATTATGAGATTAAGTTTAGTGAGTTAGAAGATCATTATAAGAAGAAACTGGAAACCTCTGGAAAATTCACTTCACCTTACCTTTCTTCTACACAAGTGCTCCTGGGTCCTTTTTTTAGGACCACTAAGAAAACAAGGGATCAACTTTTGTACGAGATTGAATGAACTAGGAGGGTCGCTATGGGACATGTAAATTCCCTTGAGAATAAAGTATTCACCCTGGAATGCGAAGATCATCTGAACTCTGTCCTAGTTTCTCGAGGGAGGTTAGATAGGGCTTCCTTGTTGGAAAAGCTTGATGATATGAAGGTAGAAAAAGTTATTGCAGATATTGGTATGAATAATGCAATTAAATTTTTCACTCACTTCTTGCTAGGGTTTGATCTGACCTTCTTATCAATCGGTAGGCTATAAATTTGATCTGCAAGATATGGCAACCATTGGGCCGGCGCTAATTACGATCCTCATTCTACTTACAGTCGCGCTAACCTCAGTCGTTCATCAATTGTCATGACTAAACTGAATGACTTACCTCCTATATTTCAACTTGTGGGTAGCTCTCCTCAACGTTCCATGCTGCATTCCCACAGATCATGTCGTCGAAGAAGGAATATAATTGGTTCTTCCTCCGAGTCTGAGTCAGACTTGTAATGCGATTCCATTTAATTGAGGTGCATTGTTTTTATTTTGCACTTTTTGGGTGTTTGTAGAAATACTGGTCATGTACATACGAACATGGTATTTAGTGTATTCTAACAGGATTTAAAATAATATAAGAAAACCCTTGTTTCTGATGTTTACTTGGCAAGTTCTGAGTTGTTTCTGGAATTGCACTTGATCTATAGGCTGCAGTACATTCCATGTTTCATTTTTCCTTGCCGTTTTCTAAATTAACGTCTTGTGCAGTTCATGAGTCCCAGTATGAGCTTATGACCTACGTATTTTGCTGCATGCTAGGATTAACCTGCCTTCTTGTTTGGAGGCAGTTCACGTTCATCCACTTGGCGCGATCTACCCCATAATTTGGGGGAGACTGATATTTGATTGTGAAGTCAGGTCATGTGTTTACAACCTTTTCAAATCATGCACATGGTTTTTATAATTGGTTCGGGCTACCTAATATCCTTACGTCCAGTGTGGTTATGTTAACTATATTAACATAGAGAGGTTTTTATATTGGTTTGGGTCGTCCAATATCCCTACATCCAGTTCAGTAGTTTGGCTGAAAAGCCAAGCTGCATCTACGTAGTTTTATTTTGATAACTAGTTCGGGTCATCTAATGTTCCTATATCTAGTATGGCCATGTTAACATAATTAACATGGGAGTTCTTATCAATATTTGTTTGGGTTGTCCAATATCTCTACATCCAGTTATTTAGCTATGTTAGAGAGATTAACACAGAGCGATTTTTATACTAGTTCAGGCCATCTAATATCCCTACAACCAGTTCATTATATTACTATTTTTCATAATAATTACAATGTTTATTACATAAGTAATGCAAATAGTTCAGAATAAGGTCTAAGATCCCCAACGCAGAATCAAGTATTTGTACTTCCACGGTCGTAGTAGTTGCTTCGCTTTTAACTTCCCCAAAAGACCCCAAGTGCATTAGGCTTCTGATCTCAGTTCCTCTTCTAACATTCGTACTTCTTTTCCATGATATTTTCAAATCAGTGTGCATCTCAATCATTTTAGGTCCATGCTTAGCCAGGATGATGGTTGGCGCTGAGAACACGGCAGTTGAATTTCCTGATCTTCGAGAAGAAAGTGCAAACATCATTTACGATTTGAATGCAGTAATGTTTTTCCAAATCCTTTCATAATGGCAGAGGGGGGTTCTTAGGTTTTGGCCCCGGGCTAGGCTTTATCCCATCATCGGAATCACTGTCCGAATGGTAGTCATTGGTTGATAAAGGTGGATAATTGGGGAGGAAGAGAGGAGACCCAAGATGACGAGACATCTAAGGGTGTCAAGGGATCTAAGGAAACTAAGGTTATTCCTACCCCATTATGGTGTCACCCTTGAAGAGTAAGGTTGCGCCATCGTTGTTGAGGGCAGATTGAACTTACTTTTCTCTTTGTAGCAGTGGCTTAATATTGGATGACTTGTTTTTAACTCATATGTCAGTCTCATTGTTCTTATTTCTTAGAGTGTCGTTATCACTACCTGTTGCACAGTTAGCATGCTTAGTGAGTGATGGTAGTGGGCTGTGGATGGTGGTGGTGCTATTGGTCGAAGAGCAATACCTTGAGTCATTGTTTCCTTTATCCCCTTCCTCCGTTAGTTTGCCTGGATAGAGAAGGTCTAAGTCATGGTTAAGATGAGATTCATGGGGGTTTTAATGAAGGCTTTCACCATAGTTTAGGCTTTGGAAGATATGATTGACTGTTTTTGGGTGAAAGGAACAGATGAATAAGTGGGATTCATGGTTTGTAGGAGAGATGATAGTGGAGTTCACTGAAAATAGGGAAATGGAGTTTCCGGCCCTCCTTCTAGCACCAAAAATGTTGGTAAGATTTTTCGTCTCACATCACCTCAGATAATCAAGGAGTAATTGAAGCGTTTAATTACTTACATTATTTTGGAATCAACAAATTGAAGTTACGTTGAATTTTCCTTTAAGTAGTAATTGTGTTGCTTGAAGCTTACACAATCAGGTGGTTGCACTTTAAATATTTGTTAAAATGTCAAATTAGGTTTATATTTTACTAACGAATCAAAGTTGAAGGGGATTTGAAGTAAAATAATTAGGCAAGAGTGCTTGAAAATAGAAGACACGGGAATTTTATGTGGTTCGGATTCGTTCGAAATCCTATGTCCACAGGCCAAATCTTTGATTATATATTTCTCCATGATACAACTTTACATGGATAAGAGTAAATAGAAGATACAATTCTTTCCATTTTGCCAAAAGGACTCCACATCTCCCATCTCATTGCAGTGTCTCTCATATTTATACTGTAAAGATGCATGTGGACTCTCATAATCTCTTTTCTTTTGTTAGTTTTATCTCCACCTTTGGATCCTGCCATGTGTCACCCATCTTCATTATTAGTTTGCTTTGTATGGATTGCTGATGCATCTTTGGTGAGAAACTATATTTTGTGTGGCTAAATTCTAGGTATTGGTGAGAAGTTTGAAATTAAAGAAGAAACCTCTGAATTTAAGCAGGAACATCTAGAATAAGAGCGGGAAACTTGAATTTGGATTGGCTACCTACTTTTGATCTGAGGAGTGGATGGCATCTGAGCCGCCCCTATTCAGGAATAAGAGTGCAATGTGGCATTCCCTTCTTGCTCAGCCCTGGGTGTTGTCGAGATCCTTGAGGTTAACTTGTGAGGTCCACTTGCGCATTGTTAGTATGATACTTCTCTGAGAATGGAGGTGAAGTTCGAGCTATTGCTGCGGAACATGTTGGAGCTCTGTTTGGGTGGCCTCAGCTTTCCATATGTGTCTGACGATGGGCTAAGGGTAATTGGAGTTGAGTTGCTTTGCTTCAGCCAACTATGTTAGTCTAACTTCTATATGCATGTGTTCCGAGCTACCCTTGATATTGGTATGTACAAGTTGCTCGATAATGGCCGTTGGCTTCTTTATCATTTCCTAACAAGTGATGAATAGCGATGGAGCGCCGTTTGGGTAACCCGTTTGCAACCATTGGAAAGCTTTGGATTCCTTATGGTATTGTTTAAAGGGCCCTTGATAAGCTCGATGCAACTCTAAGCTTGAAAGTGTTGGCATCACAATAGATTTCAGGAATAATAGTTGGGCTTATTAGGTCACTAAACATGTGGATTGTTCATTTATGGCTTGCTCGGAATGGGTCAAAGGCAGATTTTAGTGGAAAGCTGTAGTGCAATTTCTGTCTTTCTACTCCTGTACTTAGCATGTTCCGATAATGGCTTGTTTCTTTATTGACTTGTTCTGATAGTGGCACGTTGGGTCAATATGTTCTCTTTCGATTGTAAGAAAAAAGAGGAGGGTAGCTCATCCCTATTTCCCTTCAATGCAGGATTGTTAGCGTAGTTCTATTAGTCGTGTATATTGTCTGTGAGTGTGGTATATTATCGTTCGTATATAGTTTCTTTTAAGTGGGGTGTGCTATGATTTGACACCCTTAATACAACTTCTATGCCATAGCGCAGCACTAATGTCTAATTGTTATTTGGGGGTCTGATAATGTTGTGGTTCCAAGCATCATAATTATAGATTATTTACCTCACCCTATGACCATGCCCAGTTTCGAGCATACTATCATAATGTGATATTGAAATTAGGGGACCGTCATAGTTTAAACCTTTGTCGTCGTTCTATAGTTACCAAAGCATGATATTCTCTTGACTTCGCTTTGTTCTTTCCTTTTCCTTTCATAGTTTAACTTTTATCGTGAGAACATCCCATTCTGTTCTGGGAGTTACATCACCTTAGCTTTAATAGGGTTTAGGAAATATGGGTGTAACAAATAATAATTACAAAGAGTTGTAACCATGAGAAAATTATGAAAATATTAAATAACATATAAGTTTAAATTTCCTAGTCATGATGTTTTGAGAAAGTATATCCATACATCTGCTTAGACTAGAGTATGTAACACCCTTTAAGTGTTGGGCAGTGTCAAACCCCTAATTTTTTATAACATTATTCAGAAGATTTAATTAGATAAATTAAATAGAATAATGTAAATGTTAAGTGATAAGGGGATTGAGATTTGAATAAATACTTAAGGGGTTGTGCTCAATTAACTAGTTAAATGGGCTTAAGAATGGTTTAGGTTAATTAATTTACATAAGGACATAATGGGAATTAGCCACACATAACCCCTTACCCTTATATATTCTCGTTCCTATACCATTCATGTTACATTTTCCCATTCACGTTCAAAAACAAAACACAAACGTAAGAGGATCCGGCCATTGCTAGGAAGAAAAGAGAAGAGAAATCAAAGTAAAGCTAAGGATTAAAGCTAGGGGAATAAATCTCAATCCAACCTCCTTATCTTAATCAAGGTGAATAATAATTTATACCATCTCTATTTTTGTTTTATGATCATATGTTTTCGGATTTAAGATTAAATTTGTTTTTATGATGACTTGGATGATGATATGCTTAAATTATAATTTGTTTAATTTAAACAAGATTGTTTAAATGAAGATTTATGCGATTTTAGGGCAAAAATGATTGAAATTGATTCTTGAATGCCATGGAAAAATTTTATGTTATGTAAAACATGATCTTGGAGTTGGGTTTTAATTTTGATAATTTTCCAAGCTATGGAAAGATTATTATGAATTTTCAAAGGAAAATATAGTTAATTGGGTTTAGAAATTTATTCCAGAAATTATATTGAGGATTTGAGTCTGAAATTTTGATATGTTAGATAACATGATGAAAGTGAATTTCTATAATTTTTGGGGATTTTTCCTAAGTGATTTGCTATGCAAATTAAATTATTTTAGAAGAACTTATTTGCAATACTGGTTTTGCTTAATGGAAGGGCTTATTTGCTAAATTGGCCTTGGTTTAGATCTGAAATTAAGTGGCAATTATTTTGGTAAAGAATTTGAAAAGTTTAGGAAATGAATCACATGTTTACACGTGGCAGGTTAGTTAGATAGAATTTTCTTTAATTTGCATTAACCAACTTTTACTCAGAAAAGCAGGTTCCGCCTCTATTAAAAGTGCCTTTCGACTCCAATGATTCGGCTCCATCTCAATCGAAACCAACCTAGGCCAAAACCAATAAACAAGATATCACTTAAATGGTATGTAGTGGATTTGAGAAAGGCGGAAGGCATGGTATCGAAAGCATTGCTTTCGATGGGGTCGATACCATTGTTTGTTTTAAAAAGTCAAGCGCCTGGCTTTGTTTTATTAAAGCTTTCGAAGGAGACGAGACATATGCTTTCGAAAGGAGTTTTCTAATAGATTGTGAAGGGATTGCCATCTTTTGTTTTATAGAATAAGCTTTCGAATGGGTTTCTTTACTTATAAAAATAATGCTTTCGAAAGTAGTAGTTCTGACTAGGTCGAAACCCAGCCGTTGTTCTTTTTCCTTTTGAGTGTATTGCAGTCATCAATGCTTTCGAAAGGTAGTTTTGTTTTAAAGATGTTCTAAGCCACTTCCCTAAATGCTTTCGAAAGGGACCAAGCGTTTCGAAGGAAATGGCTTCGAAAGGGGGTTTCGACGCTATCCTTTAATGTTTTGCTTAAATGAATTGAAGCTTTCGAAAGGAATGGCGCCAACGCCATCAAGTTTACCCCAATACTTCTATATGATAAAGAATGGTTTTGAAAGAGATACTTTCATTTATATTCACTTTGACCCAAATTGATATTTTTAAATATAAACCCAATGGTTTCGAAAGAGGGACTTTCAATGGTTCAAAAGGGATACTTCCAAAGGTTTCGAAAGGGGTACCTTTAATGGTTTTGAAGCTATCTTCTAAGAGTTAATAAGTAGTACTTCATTACATTCGAAAGGTTTCGAAAGAGAAGTTTTAAAGTGTTTCATAAGGCAGGGGCCAAATGTTTTGAAAAGAGATTTATACGGTTTCGAAGGAGGTTATCCAGTAAGGTCGAAAGCAAAGTTTTGAAGGTTTCGAAAGCATTAGTTTTTCAAAACAAATAACCCAATCTCAATTTAAAAGAAAACCATGGCATAAATAAATAAAGTGTTCTAAAAAGGAGTTTTTGAAGAAGTTTTCTTTGATTAAAAGGTTAAAGGGATTAACCAAGTTATTGTGTTTGCTTCTTCATATATGTTTATATTCACATTGTAATGGACCCATAACTGTATTTTGGGAAAGGGCAGAATAACCAGCTAGGTTGACCTAGTAGTGAATATAAATTGAGTTAACAGGGGCCAATAGGTTCAAAGTAAGCCCATGAAAACTGTGTATTGGAAAAGATATTGGTAGGAGCCAGTAGGTTCATCGTAAGCTCATGAAAACTATGTATAAATGAAGATGTCAGAAAGACAGGTTCATAGTTAGCCCATGGAAACTATGATTTGATATTGGCAGGGGCCAATAGGTTTATAGTGAACCCATGAAAACTATATCTGCATTAAGGTATTGACAAATGTCAAGAGAATCCTAGTCAACCCATGAAAACTAGGATAAGAAGAAAAGATATTGGAGATACCAATAGGTTCCTAGTCAACCCATGAAAACTAGGTTAAGGGTAAAGATATTGGAGTTACCAATAGGTTCATAGTGATCCCATGAAAACTATGTAACGGGACAGGGAGTCCATAATCATTTTACCGGTTATTAGTCAACCCATGAGAACTATTACGTTAATAGTAATCCTAGAAACTATAATTAAGACAGATAGTCCAAATGTATGGGGATAGGTAATCCAGAATTGATTCATTTGTTTTCATATCATCATATCATATTATTTTGAATTGTTTTAACCATTGTGGATGCAGGAGAACAATATATGGTTTTGTAACTATTTTAAGATACCAGTGAGGGGAAAACCCGTTCCGCTAAGCGGCGTGGTCTCACTAGATATCTAAATGATTTGAGATGGTAGATTATTATTCATACCAGGCTTTATGTCTGACTCAAAGTTTATGCTTTCCCCTTAAACTCTTAGGTACTCAATTGATTTTGAGTAGTTTGAGAGTTGAGGTTTTCAATTACCTCATTAGACGAATAAAGCTTCCGAAGACGTGCAGGAGACATGTTGGCTATGTAGAGTTCTCTTTTATTTTGATTCCGCTGTGTTGTTTGTAATGGAAAAGTTGTTAAATTGCCTGTATATTCTCTGATCATCCAAGGGGGTATCTTTATATGTCGCTCTTGGCCTATGTTGTAACGTGGTTAACGATTTTGGGATTATGTAATGAATTTGAAATGTTTTGAAATAGAATGTGGATCGTGTTTGATGTTTTAAAATTTTTCCATATTCATGTGTTTCTGTGTATCAATGTATCTAGCATTGTCGTATTTGGTCGCCGAGGATTAATAACTATGGATGACCGCAGCATCCATGGCCGATAGTTTTGGGCCTCCAAGTAGGGGGATGTTACAGGCAGTGTATTACTCATGACTGCTGGAGGTACCAAGTGGTTATGTACTAATAGTTTTTAGTTAACTATGGAATGACTCATTCAAGAGTTTCATTTTGGTTAACAACAACTAGGACAAACAGAAAATTTTGGGTGACTATATTACATAATTATCTTGACTAGAGAATATTGTTGAACTTCAATGCGGATAATCCACTTTGATTATAGTTAAATCATGGCATAGTGACCATCAAGCCACTATAGTTGGGTCTGGGTTGAAGAATTAGAAGTAATACACTATTCATAGAGAATTCATCTCCTCAGTTGTATGAGGTTAGTATCACTGTCAACTATAATCAACTCAAATAATATCTCTGAATAGAGTAGTATAGTTAATAATATATGTTATTATTGAATCAAATACTATAGTTATGGACTGACCAAGTTGAGTATGGATGGTGTTGGAATTTTGACCAAAACCAAATTCCATAGATCCTAAAGTGATATGGTGTTTGATGTGTGTTTGTACCAAAAATGGGCACAACACTCTTCGGAAGTTTTTGAAGAGATAAAAGTGAAGAATGAAATTTAAAACTGTGGATTCTCTAACAAAAACTCCAAATAACAGAAAGTAAATTGCAAAGACAAGCGATTTAGAGTGGTTCGGCGTTCTGCCTACGTCCACTATGAAGTTTGATGATTTTATTGCTCGACTACTTGAAGATTACAGTAGTTAATAATGTAATACAACTGAATTCAAATGCTAAGTGTCAATCTAAAGCAGCGGCGGTGTTCTGGAGTAGATCTGGCAGAATCTGGGCGCTCTTCAGTACTTAGAATTCTCCGACCCCTTTTCTGAATGACCAGGGGCTCTATTTATAGGTGTAGGAGGCTGATATTTCGCCTAAAATGAGGGGAGACCAGTTCTGGTACGTCAGGGGGCCCACATGGCCGAAATCTGGACATCCGTGCCCACTTTGGGATCGATTCGACCCTTGGTTCGAATCGATCAAGAAATCGTCCAATCGAGCTGAAATTTGGTGTGAACATTCTTCATCATGTGTTTAAGCTTCTGTGAAAATTTCATGGCATTTGGACTTGTAGAACTCGAGTTATGATCGATTCAAAATCACGTTTCTGGTTGACCAGCCTAGTTCGAATCGACCTTAGTTCGAATCGATTCGTTCGAATCGATCTCCCTGCGCACGAAGGCAATGGTGTGGCGCGCATGCTTCGGGTCATCCCTCTTTTATCTCCGAGTTCTACCAAGTCGTACCCGGGTTTCTAGCTGCGTAGACCATGTGGATTCGAGACTATTGATTCGAAGACGTGCTTTCCTCGAATCGATTGAATTGCGTTCCCTCGTATCGATCGTGGATGGTCATGACTGATCGATACGAAGCGTCTTCTGTTTTTGGGATTCGAAGACAATAGTGGCATGGAATCGAAGCAGAGGTACATCTCCTGGATTCGAAGCTCCTTCTCTTTATGGATTCGAGGTGTAGGAAGTTCCAATGGATTCGAACTTGGGGTACGTTCGAATCGACTCGAAGCATAGCAACTACGATCGATTCGAACCAATACTATCTCGATGTTTTTGAACCAATGCTTGGTCCTGATGGATTCGAACGAGGGCCTCTGTGTTGATGGAGTCGAAGCAAGGCAACGACTCTGTGGATTCGATGCAATGCTAAGGGGGATGGATCCGACCCTAGGTCCTTCTCCTTTCTAACTGCGATAACTTGGGCATACGAACTCGGATTGCTCCGAAACTTGGAACGTTGGCTTACACGGCTTTGCTTGACATGCCTTATCAATTGTAGCACGATCCGGACTTGAACAAATTTCATCGATATCCGTAGCGATCCTTATGCGTAACCGACTTCCGAGACGACCTGTCACCGGTATCTAGTCAAGTCCTTGGTGTCACGGCCTTGCCAAAAGGCGGGATAACATTTGCCCCCCAAAGTACGTCTTGTGTAAACATGACGTGCTTTGAAAAGCTGCAGTCTCTCATTGGATTGCTACAACATGCTTTATCGAAAGTTGCATTCTGTATTGCAGTAATCGACTGTCGTATAATCGTGACTGGCTATTGGGCTTGTGAGTCATGACAAGATGAACATTTGATTCCTGTTGATGATGAAGACCAAAACATTAGTCAAAAATACGTGCATACGTGTATCATCTTGACCTTAGTTAACGTTGCGTGATCGCAAGTTGTTATCAGTTCGGTTTGCTATCGAAATCTGCATCGGTCCTCTCCTGAACCGATTTGAGATTTGAGTTAAAACATTGCTTTTATGATTGTCTACGATCATCCTCTCGTATCGATCCTCTCCTGAATCGGTATAAAGAGTAGACAAGCAATTTTTCACATTGGAACGGTTCGTCCATTTGACCGGTGGTATTTGATGGATTCGAAGCTATGTTTCTTGATCCGCTTCGAGTTGAGGGTTTCGAAGTGGGTACTTTGAATCGATGGTTCTCCGAATCGATACTGCGTGGATTTGAAGTTCTCTGAGTTGGTGGAGTCGAAGTCGCGAGTGCTCGAATCAATGTTGCTTCGTTTCGATGTTGCTGAAATGGATTCGATGTCATAAAGGATTCGAAACCGGATGGATTCGAACTAAGGGATGGATTCGAACTGGTGGAACGACTCTGTGTCGTGATGGATTCGAACTAGCCGCAACGAATCGATTCGAGTCGATTCTCTCACCTGTAGAAGCCGGTCAGGTATACCGGGAGGCGAATCGCCACCATTCCCTTATATATACCGGGGTCCTATTCACTTCTCACTTTTTACTTTTCTTCATTGTTTCAGCTGTTTCTTCGAATCAATCCTTCAGATTAGGAAGTTCCACGCCTTCGTTCGAATCGACAACATCCTCCCAAGCTTTTGTTTATAATCGAATCCAATCAGGTAAATATGGAACCGATTCGAGTGTAGAACGTAAAAATTTGGGATTCTTGGTAGTGACCCCATCTTATCTTCTGAAAAGTTTTGAAGGATCGTCAGATCTGGAATGGGTCGAATCGATAGACTTGGGGAAAGAAACTTGTCATGGTGGACATCGTTTTTGTTCACTGCTTCGCATCGATCTTGGAGTAATTTGTTCGAATCGATTCTAAGTGTCAGATTTCGAATCGATGATCATGAAAGAAGATTGTATCGAAGCGATCGATTCGAAGCAATGCTGCTATAATTGAGTCGAAGACGTGATATTCCGATCGATTCGAATCTGCACTAAATTCATGGATTCGAAGTATCCGTCCTCCCTTAGGCTCTATCGATTCGAACCGCATGGATTCGAAGGTCTGGACCTTGTTTCCTTCGAATCGATTCGTATCGATTCGAACCGCATGGATTCGAACTTCTGGGTTTGAACGTTCTGATTTTCGAAACCTAAATCTTCCTGATTTGCTCCAACATCCGAACTACGACCAATCTCAAGTTGAAATTTGACAAATTTAACGAGCTTTAGCACATTTGACTCCGACGAGCTTCGGCCTTGCATAGTCGAACACGACTGTAAAACTTGAACTTGAATTTCCTTTGAAGCTCGTCGATGGAACTATGACTCAACCAATAATACAACTGATTTATACACGAGGTTGGTTCGTAGCGTTTGGATGTTGTGGAAGTGACGGTCAGCGATGACGGTCATTTTCATTCTCAAATTCCCAAGATATATTGTACAAACATCTTGCTTTATTCTGTAGAATCTGCTTAAGTAACGCATAGCACTTGCACTGCACGACACGTTCATACACAGTACACCGGGGCACGCATGGGCCATTTATGAACTTAACGTTGCTTTCTGATGAGTTAGCTAATTATGGAATCTTCGAGCTCCCAACAACGAGAGGTACAGAGCTCGACTCCTCCGGTGCTTGAGATTCCTGACATCCCTGCCGATGTAATCGATCCGGCTCCAGACGAATTGCCAGAGGCTATATTTATTGAGGACCCTGTTGATTCGGTTCAGTCTAACATCTCTGAATCCTTATTGGGACGAATATGCCTAAAGCACAACATATCTCTAGGTGACGTATTATTGCCCAGTGCCACTGATAGACCGCACAACCCGCCTGAAGGATATACAGCATTCTACCGTCATGCTTGTGCGGCTGGAACTCTTCCTCCTTTCAATCAATATATCAGAGGGATGCTGTCATATTTAGGAATCGCTCCTTCACAACTTCATCCCAACGGGCACGCGTTGCTGAATAGTGCCTTTGTCATATTTATGGACTGTCTCTTCCGCCCGCCGAGGCCCTCCGAGATCAGACACATATTTAACTTCAAGAGTAGGGGTGATAGCCCGTCTTTTACATTTTTGGAGGCAGTTAGGAATTGCCAAGTTGTAGTTGGAGCTTGGACTCGACTGAGCTATTTCAAGAACGAGTGGTTCTACGTTCGGTGCCCTCCGGGTTTCGCTAGGCGTTGGTTGTCTAGACGTAAGCGCCTTAACCTGTTTCCTTGACCAATAGCTCTTCAGTGTTAAAATTGACATTTCATTCCCTTTACAGCTATTATCTCCAGGCCCGATGGAGGGCGTTTCAAGGGTATCGTCCGGAGTCTTCAAGAAGTCCCAAGTGAGTTGAGGCATATTGACTCGGTGCTGAACGATTATAACTTAAGAATTCTTGGTTTGATCGACATCAATCAAAGCATAGTCGTTGAGGGATTTGCAAAGTCCGCTTCCAAGAAGGGAGATAAGAAGAAGACCAAGAAGAAAATCAAGAAGAAAAAAGTGAAGAAGTCACTCGGAATCAGAATAATCGAAGCGAGTGACGAAGAAAGAACCCATACGGATTCAGAGCCCATGGCTGACCTCTCGGGAAACTTGGAGGAATCGGGAGAAAAGCGGAAAGGCAAGGCTGCCGTCTCCAAAAAACTTAAGTCCAAGGGGGGAAAATCCATAGATGTGTTTCTTCCCGCCTCCGGGGTCATGATTTCTGAGGCCGCCCCTTCTCATTCGAGAGATTCTCTCAGAGGGCTTGACGATATTCCAATCCCAGATTATATATCGATTTCTCATAATCCTGGGTTGGATGAATTTCAAGATGTTCTAAACATGAACGAGCCCTTTCCTTTAAGTGCGGTCAACACTTCCGGTCGGTTTGGGGGTTTACACATTTACACACACTTCCACAGCACTTCATGACTTTTGCATAGTAAGCATTGCTTTATGGGATCCTAATCCGTAATTCTTTCTTATCGCAGTTGAGATGTCAGGACGTGGCTCTACTCTGGATAGGCTTCGGAATGTGCGCCAATCCTCTCCATTTTATGATTCCCGTAGGAGAGAAACAGATAGGGATCATGGGCGAAGCTATTCAAGTCAAGAACGTTATGACAGAGACAGAGATTATTCGCGTAGCCGTTCTGGCTATGATTACTCTGACAGAGACCGGGGATACCAGTACCGACCCCGATCTCGCTCTCCACCGCCTCCCAGGGCTCCAGTAGACCTCCCAGGGCCATCTCATCAGCAGCAGTTGCCTTCTCAATCTTCTCGGCCTGATGCTCAGCGGCCAAGAACGGAACCGACAGCAGCCGCTATAATTGAACAAGCTCCGACTGAGTTGACAAGCGAGGGAGCTGCTAAACTCGCCCAAATGAAAAATGACTACCCGGAAATTTGCATGGATGGCTATATCTTCCCTCCTAACTTTAAAAGAATTCCTCCGGAAGATGAGACCACTACTCATAGTTATATCCACGACTTCTATGCTCAGTATAAGGAGTGGTACAAGGCAGCCGTGAAGGCGTCTAGAGTAGCTTTTGATCGGGCGAAGACTATTGCCGAACGCGATGCTGAAATTGCTAAACAGAAACGCATCGTTGAAGTTCTTCAATCTGAAATGGAGACGTCCCGGAATTCTGAACTTCAAGCTCTCCAGAAGCACGAGGACGCCGTGGCCAAAATGGCTAGGATGCAACAAGAACATTGCGCCACGGTAGAGGAGATGGGCCACCGCAACACCACCGTTGCAGCTGAGCGAGACTTAGCCGTTAAAGAGCTGAACGAGCTCAAGGCCAAATTCGCTGAAATGGTGAAGGAGAAGGATGATGCGAACGACACTGCTCAAGAGGCTTGCAACCAAGCAGTATCTCTCAGGGCCGAACTTGCTGCGGTGGCGGTCAAGTCCAAGTCTACGGAAGCAGAAATCCAGGAAAAGATTTTGGAGGAGAGGTCCAGGCTGGACGCTGAGTTCGACGATCTCCTTGTCACGTACAACGCTAATGTGCTGGAACACAGAAATTTAGCATGGCTGGGAGATGACTCCATGATTTTGTACAATGCTTGGACCCGGCTGGTAAATGAGAAGAGGGCAGCGCATCCAGATGAATCGCTTGATGACTTTGAGCTGGAGATGCGTTTGCTCACCGAAGATGAGAGGAAGGTCCTTCACGAGGCGGAGATTTCTATGTCGAAAGAAAAGCTTGGCATTCAATCTCTAGAGACAGGCGAAGGTTCGGGGACCGCGCATCACGAGGCAAGTGTTGGAGCTGTAATCCCAACATTGCCCGAAACCACTGGTGCGGTAGATCCCCAATCTGTTCCTGCATATAACCCTGACCAACCGTTATTATCTTCCGCCGATGATTCCACCCACGTTTCGGTCCAGACTAAGGAAGGTATTTGAGCGCTTCTCGTAGTTTAGTTGTGGAGAACTTTAAGCAACACACTTGGCTAACAATCTTCGTTTTGCCGCATTTCAGTGACTGAAGTCGTTGTTTCTGCGCCTCTTGCTCTATCAGTTCCACATCAAACACAAGGGGTTGTTTTTACTGAAGCCATCACGACTTCTACCTTGATCGGCGAAGAGGGAGATGCAAATATGTTTTCTTTCAGTGCTCAAATGATTGAGGAGCTTCTCAATGAACCCATCGATCCCTCTGTCAACCCGTCTGATGCTGTGAGTGGGGCTGTTCCGGCCGTTAGTTCATCCATGCCAGCTATTGGCACATCCGATGCGGCCCAAGTATCCCGTGAGGACGACGTTATGGCTGAGATTGATGCCGAGATGGCAGCAGGGAATGCTGGTATGAATCCGCCCGGGCCTGCCCCGTTAATGGTGATTTCACCGGGCGGTACCGTAGTGATTGAAACTGCTCCTGTCCCTCCTCCTGCTACTACTCCCATGCCTCCAGCTCGACCTCCTAGAAGAACTTCCATCGCCTCTAGTTCTGAGGAAGACGTTGACATCATATCGCTGCCGGAGGGCAAGCCTGAAAAGAGTAAACAGTTGAGGAGAAAATCGGGCAGCGGATCGGGTGGAACTACCCCGAAGAAGAAGATAAGGAAGAAGAAAGATTGAATTCTTTCTTTAAATCTCTGTTGCGTAGGGTAGCATTTTGTTGATTTTTCTATAGCCGTGTATAGATGTGGATCCGGCTCCCACTAGTAGCAATTTCTTGAATCATTTTGTAATCAGATTCTTTTTGTTGATAGTGGAAATGAGAATGTATTCACTTTTGTCTCCAACTTGTTATGTGTTATGGTTCTGCCCCCAGTATTGGGGATTAGTGTGGAGTTGATGTATGTTTATACTCCGCCTTGCGTACTGGGAGTACGGAGTTAGTTAATGTTTATACTCCAGTTCGCGCTCTCGGAAGCTGGAGTTTGTTGATGTTTATACTCCGGTTCGTGCTCTCGGAATCCGGAGTTAGTTAATGTTTATACTCCAGTTCGCGCTCTCGGAAGCTGGAGTTTGTTGATGTTTATACTCCGGTTCGTGCTCTCGGAATCCGGAGTTAGTTAATGTTTATACTCCAGTTCGCGTTCTCGGAAGCTGGAGTTTGTTGGTATTTATACCCAGCTCGCGCTCTCGGAGTACTCTGGGGTTTTAGGAAAATGTTTATACTCCGCCTCGCACTCTGGGAGTACGGAGTTAGTTAAAAAGTTCATACTCCGCCTCGCACTCTGGGAGTACGGAGTTAGGAAAAAGGTTTCGTACCCAGCTCGCGCTCTCGGAGTACTCTGGGATTTAGAAAAATGTTTATACTCCGCCTCGCACTCTGGGAGTACGGAGTTAAGTAAAAAGTTTTGTACCCAGCTCGCGCTCTCGGAGTTCTCTAGGATTTTGTAAATGTTTATACTCCGCCTCGCACTCTGGGAGTACGGAGTTGATTAAAAGGTTGTCGTGTATCAACCCATTTCCGGCCTGATGTGATGGCTTGCCCCCGAGCTTGGGTTCCATTTGGAGAGTGGTTGATTGCTTCATAGCCACTCCCTACTTGAATAAATCCCATTGTGTGATGGAATTTAGCTCTTCGTGCATCGTGATGTTGTACATTGTATTTAATGAATCACAGCTCTGGCTCAAAGAGATGGCATTTTATTGCTGAAACAAGAGAACATGGCAAAGTCAGTTGCCTTATTACAAATTCTAATTTCGAAATGCAGAAACAAATTCTAAAACAGAATTTAAACTAAATAGATAAACATAGCCTGTTATGTGCAATAGCGACGAGGACTTTCGCCATCCAAGGCCTTTGGTGAAGCTGGACCATCAGCGGTCGTTAACTCATATATATCATCCCCGAGCTCTTGCTTAATCTCATGTGATCCCTTCCACGTTGGTTTCATGTGTAGTAGTGCTGGGTATTCTTTTTTAATGACAATCTCATTGCGTTCAAAAGTTTTAAGTCGGTCCTCGGCATTGCGTAATCGGGCGACTCGTTTTCGGCGTATGACTGTTCTCAAGTCAACCTGATCGCCCTGGACGACTCCAACTCCGTTGACGGTAGGGAACTTTAAGGTCAAGCACCACGGGGCAATTACGGCTCTGAATTCAGTAAGGGCAGGTCGTCCTAAGAAAGCGTTGTATGGCGAGACTATGTTCAACACAGTGAACTGTAATGTTCGAACTCTCCTATGCTCCTTAGATCCCAACCTAACTGGTAACTTCACCACCCCAATAGGTACGGTAGAGCTACCGTTGAATCCATGGAGGTGAGTTTGGCAAGGTTCCAAATCCCTGGGATTCATTCTCATTTGATTATAAGCATGTATAAAAAGGATATTCACAGAGCTCCCGCAGTCAATTAGTATCCTCTTCATCCAAGCTGGACCTACTTGTGCCGATATCACGAGTGGGTCAGTAGTCGGGCTTCCGACATAATCAGTATCGTTGTCTCGGAAAGTGATGTCGTTAATTGTCACTCTTTTTCGTTTGGTCGAAGGTTTATTGTCCAAGTTATCATCGTACTCAAAGTCTGTTCGTCTAGCCAAGTTGTTATATGATTTCATTTCTCCCCAGCTTCGCTTCGCTGTACGAGGGCTATCACTTACAACATTAATTACCAGTCTTCCTCCGACACGACCTGGTTCTTCCTGTCTTTCTGGATTCTGTACATGATTTTGATTTGAGGGGCCCGCCCCTTCAGACTGCGGTGCCCGCACAAACTGATCTAACTTCCTCTCTCTGATCAACTTCTCAATGAGGTCCTGCAAGTGCCGACATTCATTGGTGTTGTGGCCATAACTTTCGTGGAATCTACAGAACTTCCCTGTTTGAATCTTCCTCTCCGACGATTGCTTCGGAGCCGGCTTCTTGTATTGCATAGTATTGCAAGTCTGTAGGTACACATTTTCCAACGATGTATTCAATGGTGTGTAATTATCGAACATTGGAGCCTCACGTCGTGGACCCCGATTTGGATCCCTTTTCTTATTCTGACCATTGTTACCTCTTGGCTGCGTTTGCTTGTTCTGTATGTTCAACTGAACTTTTCCGGAATTGTCACCGGACTGTTTTACTGCTACATTGCTTTGTATTCCCTCATTCCTAGGTTTCGCATCGTCCTGCTTCCTAGACTGTTTCGCGTCCTCTTGCCGTAAGAATTGAGCGGCTTTGGAGTAGAAACGGTCCAACGACGCGGGTGGTTTTCCGGCTAACCAGTTTCCAAATTCAGAATTGGGATCAATTCCCTTTGTCAATGCCATTAAAATTGAGTTGTCGTTGGGATTACTAATTTCCACACATGCCGCATGGAATCTCTCCAAGTAACGCCTTAATGTTTCCCCACGAGCCTGGGTAACATTGGATAGGGTGTTAACACCTTTGGGTCTAGCGACATGCATACGGAATTGTTCAACAAATTTCTTAGCCAATTGGTCAAATGAAGAGATAGATCTTGGAGGTAGTCTTGTAAACCACATTGTTGCAATTCCTCCCAGTGAGATGGGGAAGCTTCGGCATTTTACTGCATCGTCGGCCCTTGCGGCGCTCATTGACCATTCATATTTCAGTATGTGCTGATTGGGATCAGAACTTCCTTCGTACATAGGGAGAGTTGGCATTCTGAATCGCCGAGGAGGTTCAGCGTATAGTATCTCGTCCGTGAAGGGAGTATGGCTTCGAGAGATCCCCCAATCGTCATTGGTAAGACCTTGGCTTTCACGGATCATCTGACGTATCATAGTCGAGATGTCTGGCATGGCTACATTTTGAGCATGCTGAGCTAAGGTGTGGTCGGGTTCCACAGTGCGAGTTTGGACCGGGCGCTGTCGACGGTCCAAGTTTCGCCTCCTTGGCTCAGCGTCTTCCGGGACGTATGGTTCAGAAGTACGTCCCTGTTGTTGATTACTCGAATCCGGGAGATGTCGGGTATCAACCCTTGTTTCTACTGTGGCAGCTGTGACATGGTTGTCCGTAGTATATTGTGGAGTGCGGCCACCTCGCGCTGATGGCCCAGCCTGGAAGCTGGTTGATGGTCCTACCCTCAATTGCCCGACAGTCAGGGCGGGCTGATATCCAGCAGTCTGAGCATGATCTCCGTCTAATCGGGGACGGGTAGATCTATGATGATAGTCAGATGAGGCAGAACTTTCAGTGGATGAGCGGGAAACGTC
This sequence comes from Allium fistulosum, assembly GCA_030737815.1. NCBI lineage: Eukaryota > Viridiplantae > Streptophyta > Magnoliopsida > Asparagales > Amaryllidaceae > Allium > Allium fistulosum. The sequence goes on from CM060908.1 coordinate 233,936,900, forward strand.
ATCCCTTCTGGACCTCCTACGGCCCTGGCGGTTCAGTTGATTTGTCAATTCAATATTGGCTCGCAACTGTTCGGCTAACTGTTGCCGACTCTGAGTCAACTCTTGAAGTAACACCTGAAATTCTTGTCTAGTGACTGCCCCAGACGGATCCGAGTGGGCAGTATTGTCTTGGTTGGATGGCTGCTGTTGAGCAGGATTTTGTCCATCCCTACCTTCTTGTCCTGGAGCTGCAGAAGTGGTTCTCGTGTTAACCATTTTGAATGATGAATCCTTTTCCTAGATTTTATGCAAATCTGAGTAGAATGGAAGGACTGTGAATCGAAGATCTGGATCTTCCTCTTGGATTTGTGCAATCCGGTATCGATGGTAGATCCAAGGAGCAGGAGAAAAAAGCTGGTTTTTTCTCAGTGAAAGCACCAAAGTGTTTGTACCAAAAATGGGCACAACACTCTTCGGAAGTTTTTGAAGAGATAAAAGTGAAGAATGAAATTTAAAACTGTGGATTCTCTAACAAAAACTCCAAATAACAGAAAGTAAATTGCAAAGACAAGCGATTAGAGTGGTTCGGCGTTCTGCCTACGTCCACTATGAAGTTTGATGATTTTATTGCTCGATTACTTGAAGATTCCAGTAGTTAATAATGTAATACAACTGAATTCAAATGCTAAGTGTCAATCTAAAGCAGCGGCGGTGTTCTGGAGTAGATCTGGCAGAATCTGGGCGCTCTTCAGTACTTAGAATTCTCCGACCCCTTTTCTGAATGACCAGGGGCTCTATTTATAGGTGTAGGAGGCTGATATTTCGCCTAAAATGAGGGGACACCAGTTCTGGTACGTCAGGGGGCCCACATGGCCGAAATCTGGACATCCGGGCCCACTTTGGGATCGATTCGACCCTTGGTTCGAATCGATCAAGAAATCGTCCAATCGAGCTGAAATTTGGTGTGAACATTCTTCATCATGTGTTTAAGCTTCTGTGAAAATTTCATGGCATTTGGACTTGTAGAACTCGAGTTATGATCGATTCAAAATCACGTTTCTGGTTGACCAGCCTAGTTCGAATCGACCTTAGTTCGAATCGATTCGTTCGAATCGATCTCCCTGCGCACGAAGGCAATGGTGTGGCGCGCATGCTTCGGGTCATCCCTCTTTTATCTCCGAGTTCTACCAAGTCGTACCCGGGTTTCTAGCTACGTAGACCATGTGGATTCGAGACTATCGATTCGAAGACGTGCTTTCCTCGAATCGATTGAATTGCGTTCCCTCGTATCGATCGTGGATGGTCATGACTGATCGATACGAAGCGTCTTCTGTTTTTGGGATTCGAAGACAATAGTGGCATGGAATCGAAGCAGAGGTACATCTCCTGGATTCGAAGCTCCTTCTCTTTATGGATTCGAGGTGTAGGAAGTTCCAATGGATTCGAACTTGGGGTACGTTCGAATCGACTCGAAGCATAGCAACTACGATCGATTCGAACCAATACTATCTCGATGTTTTTGAACCAATGCTTGGTCCTGATGGATTCGAACGAGGGCCTCTGTGTTGATGGAGTCAAAGCAAGGCAACGACTTTGTGGATTCGATGCAATGCTAAGGGGGATGGATCCGACCCTAGGTCCTTCTCCTTTCTAACTGCGATAACTTGGGCATACGAACTCGGATTGCTCCGAAACTTGGAACGTTGGCTTACACGGCTTTGCTTGACGTGCCTTATCAATTGTAGCACGATCCGGACTTGAACAAATTTCATCGATATCCGTAGCGATCCTTACGCGTAACCGACTTCCGAGACGACCTGTCACCGGTATCTAGTCAAGTCCTTGGTGTCACGGCCTTGCCAAAAGGCGGGATAACAATGTGCACATAAATGTGCATATTTTTACTTCTATATTTAATCTAATTAAATTAATTAAATGATCATATTGGGTATTTTAACACGTTTAAACCAAAATTCAAATTATTTTCAAATCATCATATATTCAACTTCATATAGGGGCAAAATGGTCATTTTTGTGCATATATTAATTTGAGAAAATTTACTTGGAAATTTCTATATTATTTTGTAAGAATTTGGCTTTAAATGGAAGAGGTTTTCATGGAAAATATGCATGCACAAGAAGATACAAAGGAATGAAGATGGAACTAATTCATTTCATGAAACATGGAGGACCCCACCTACCCACTTACCATGATGTACACTTAGGAGCTAATGCACATGCTAATGGAAATTAAAGCTACATATACATTTAAGTGGAGGATTAACACATGTTAATGATTACTTGGTGGCCACACCACCTCAAGGGCAATTTGGGTAGTCTCCAAAAATATGGATTAGGGTTTCATACATGTATAAATACCACATATGTTCATGTAATTAGTCTCTCCTCTCTTCTCTTTGCCTCCTTAGTTTAGGATCAAAAATAAAACAAAGCTCTCTTTTCTTTCTTTTCATGGCTACTTAGCCATTTCCTTTCATGTAATTTTTTATATATGCAATTTTAGTTCATTCTCTTTTTATTACATGCACTTTACCTTTCATGTTAGTAGTTAGTTTTATTTTATGCAAGTAGCCTAGCTTTTATTTCATTTAGCTCTCTTTTTCTTCTTGTTTTTGTTTCATGTTGCAATCTACATTTGTTGATACGATAACAAATATGAGAGGCTAAACCCCTTCAATTTAGGGGTAATGAAGCTCTCTAATTATGTAGATTCAACATAATTTGTTCATTTTGATCTCTTTTTGTGCTTAATAGAAATGATAGAATGTGGTAAATATTTTGTTGTTTAGGTTTGAATTTGATAGCCTATATTGTTGACACTAAATAGGCTATGCTTAAACAAACAAAACACAAATTACCTCTTCATCTACATATGATGTTGGTAATGAAGTGATTTTAAAATCAAAATTTGATGGTCTATATTTCTAATCAATAGTTAATAGGTCATGCTTAAAATAGATTTTATTTTCAATTTCATTATCATTTTCATGAGAGTTAAAAAGTGGTTTAGTGGTTTTGTTATAGTTTGATGGTTTATATTGGGCTAATTAATAGCACAAATATGTCATACTTATGATAAACACATCAATTAAACTCACTAATGACCAAAAAAGAGAGATTATAATTTCATGTTGTGTTGATTTATGTGATCAAGAGAGTGGAATTATCTCTAAATTGCCTTCAAACTCTCATATTTTTATCCATTTTCTTTTGTTAGTTTTCTACATTTTTTTTAACTAATCACACTTTCAAATATTGGTTTAATTTGATTGAATAGAAATTTTAAAATCTAAACAATTCCCTACGGATCGACCCGTACTCGCCACGTACTATCATTGTATGCCATGAGCTTGCGATTTTTTTAATTAAAATTCGATCGGCTATTTTTCTAATCTGAAAGGAAATTGGTCGGTTCGAACAGTGTTGACGAAGAGAATTGGTGTAATTAATCGCTACTATAAGGATCGGTTAAATTAGTAAGACTGATTTTACCAAAAATATTTGTAAATGCTATATGATATTTGAACTAAGCAACATTTCAATGTATCTAGACTATGAATTGATGGTGAAATGAATTAAGAGACTTGGAAGGCATCTAGAGTGTCAAGGTTAAAAGACTAAAGAAGTTAGAATCTGAAATGGACAAATTGTATCGGATGGGTCAATACCGAACAATCCTAGAAGTGCGGGGACCCACTCTATTGTATGCTAGAGCCAAGCCTTGAAGGTGAAGAAGTAAGAAGTGATGAAGTGACATGGAACGTTATCGATCCATATGGGTCGGTATCAAACCATATTGGTTTTAAGAGTTGGAATAAAAGGTAAGACATCTCATACCATGCCAAAGAAATAGTCAACAATGGAGTCAAAGCTATCATTCGGTACCGAATGATATGAGTCGGTATCGAAACCGAGCGATATTGGTTTTGTATTTGGCATGATTTGACATATTCTTCATGTTAAAAATTTAGATCTGGATCTTTTTACCCATTCAAACTGGATTATGTGAATTTGATGGTGGATTTCATCTATAAATAGAGAACTATTAACAATAAGAAAAGGACTTTTGGAATTTTGGACTTTTGAACTTTTGCAATGAGATCTACCATTTTTTAGTTCTATCCTTTTTTAGACGTAGAATCAATTGTACTCTGATCGTACATGTAAAAGTTAATTGAAATAACATCGATCGTGGACATAGACCTAAGAGTTTGCCCAACTACTTTAAAATTATCATGTTTTTCTCTTTAGTCCTTTAATTCTTAGCTATTAATTTTTGTTTTTAATTTCATTGGGATGTTTCCCTGTTTTATGTGCAAACATTTTTGATGCTTTCACTAAAAAATAAACGCAGGCTAGATATGTTATTATTAGGATTTGAAAAAAGTCTACCATCGAACTAAGAGGACAATGGGTCCTAAGGGAGCTACCAAATCCAGAATTATCTTTGAAGAAGAGAATGGAGGATCTCGGTGTGGAGAGGAAATGAATCAACAAACTCATGCAGAAATTGTGAGTGCACCAGGGGTAGTGACGAAGGTTGAGTTGGGTTGGATTATAGATAAGATGAATAAGAAGATGATGGAAAACTTAAAGGCCATCATGGATGAGATGAATAAAAGCTTTGCTATGATGTCACACCTCCTCAAAGGCGTAGGAGGAGTAACAAAACTTTGTCACCTTTAGATTCCAATAAAGAGAGTTTGTATTCGTTAGAAGGGAATAAAAAGATGGTAAGTAGAAAATGCGGAGGAAGATGCAGGGACGTTATAGAGGCAAAGTGAGGGAGCTACCAGTGTCACGATCGGTCGGTACCGATCGATTAGAGAGAGTGGAAATGAGTGATTCTGAGGGAAAACTTCAAGAGGACATTGAGGCTGGTGGAGAGTTTTGAATTACTAGTCCTTAAGATGGTGGTGTTGAAGCAAATGTTAGTGAGTCAGCAAGAAGAGGACAGGGTCCAAGCAAGTGACAGTGAAGACCTGAACGAATGGTCTCTCTATAGATAGAGTAATCTAGATGCCATGCAACATACCGAGGCTATTTTCTAAGCCAAACACTCAGAGATGTTCATGACGATCGTCATCCAATGGTTCAAGGCAGTCAGGAATACATTGCTGACATGATCAAAAGGGCAGTGAGTAAGAGTAAGTAGAGGAGTGATGATGAGTGCAGTTCGTCGATGAGTAGGACTCCATTCACAGAAGAGAATCTAGAAGCAACGTATCTAAAGAAATTTGTGATGCCAACCTTAAGTTATAATGATGTGACTGATCTGAAGCTTTTGAAGTATGGGTGGCACATGGATGTGCCCAAGCAACGGATGCCATGAGGTATAGACTTTTCCCCATATTTCTTGAGGGGATGGCAATAATGTGTTTCACTTGACTTAAACCTAGGTCCATATCATCGGTTGATCCATTGGCAAAGCAATTTATAGAGTAGTTCTAGGTTCATATGATTCAACCGAAGGATGCTATGCCATTGTTAGATGTGCACTAGTGGTTCAGAGAGACTATAAAAGGTTTATTGAAAAGATTCAATGCTGTAGTAACGGAGGTAAGCAACCCCATGGAGGAGATACTGTTGATGGAACTTATGAATAGGGTTCACCAATAGATAGACTCTGGTAGATGGCTCAAAAGAAAAGAGCCACCAACACAAAAATAGATTTTCTGAAAGTCGCCTCGGTATTTGTGCTTGGAAGAGGCTGATCTAGAGACTGGATTGGCTCCTGACAGTCAAAAAGGACTGAGTAGTGTGATTCAAAGTAACATAGCTGTCAAACAGAGTGATGATAGTGTTGAAAATGTTGCAGTGAATGTTGGAAACAATAACACTAAATGAATAAACTAAAACGCTAGTGGCAAGAAGCAAGATACTAAGAAGCATATAAGGTATACCCTTTCAGGAGACTGTATGGAGTTGACAAACTATGTCCACAACATTTACCTTACTATGCACAGCATGGAATGTTACAAGAAACTGCCATCGAGGGAGGCTATAGAAGAGGAAATACGATTTGGAAAATATTTTTGCTTCCATGAGACTCTTAGGCATAGTACGAATGAATGCAGGCATTTGAGGATGTCGTTTAAGATATAATTTGAAATAAGATATCGCAACAATACATTTGAAACCCATAGGCTGGCGGCAAAGCTAATAACCAACACAAAGAAATATGCCTAAGGGAATCAGGCTAGGTTAGTGGAGAAGGACCAAGACTACTAACACAGGGGTTAGTTATTAATACCATAAGAGGTCTGCATCCTCTGAAGAAGAGTTGGAATGAGATGGAGTGATACGGTAACTCGTTGAGGCATATTCCTTAAGAGATGTGTTACATCATAGAGAAATGTTCTCCATCAAAGTAGTTAAGAAAAATTGATGATGACTTCATTTTTAGATACAGAGATGCTAATGGGGTCGAAGCACCGAAGCTAGACCCGATGGTGACTACAGTCATGATTGGGTCAGCGAGAGTGCACAAAGTCCTTATTGACTGTAGGAGCATGTGAATATTTTGTTTAAACAATTTTTTTACAAGATGCGTCTTAGCAAGAAGGACATGCGGGCATGTATATCCCTTATTTAGGGATTCATCGATGAGGTTAAGGAACTAATGGAGTACATCGAAATTCCTGCTGTGTAGGGAGAAGGAGGCCGCAAGATGGTGCGATTGTAAAATTTTGTAGTGGTTGATTGATTTTCAGCCGATAATGCATTCTTAGGTTGATCGAGCCTTGCCATTTTTTGAATTGCACTTGGTCCGTGATGCATGGTGTTGAAATTCGCTACATAGAACTGAGTGGAAGCAATTAAAGGTGACCAAAGCACATGTCGAGAGTACTGTGTTGCTGAGCTTAAAGAGGCAAAGTGACGAGAGAAGGGGAGAATGTAGAGAAGCCTCTCTACATCAAATCCTCGGAAGCGTAGCAACTACCACCCAAGCCAAGACTTGGCTCTAATAGAAAATTATACAAATCCATGGATCCAAGAAAAGTGCAAGAAGAGTTGAGAGCGAGCCCGATGGAGCTGATGATTGATGTTCCAATTGATGATGATGATCCAACGAGAGTTCTCAAAATCGTATCTCAACTAAGCTTAAAGATGAGAAAGGTGTTGGTAGGTTTCTATAGGAAAATACATACAATTTGCTTGGACACATTTTTATATGTGCAAGATATCGCCTGAAGTTGCATGCCATGTGCTAAATGTGAACCAAAGTTACCCTACTATGAAATAGAAGATACGGGCATGAAACCAGAATGATTTACTACATTGAAAGAGGAGTGGATAAGCTAAATGCAAATGGCTTCATATGCAATGCATTATACTCGAAGTTGGTATTAAATCCAGTGTTGGTTAAGAAGGTAAACTGGAAGTGGTAGACATGCACAGATTATTCCAATTTGAATAAAGAATACCCAATGGATTGCTTCTCCTTACCGAGGATTAACCAGATTGTGGATGGAATGGCGGGATATGAACTGCCATCTTTTATGTATACGTACTCCGGCTACCATCAGATTATGATTCACATCCCATATCAGGAGCATATGAGTTTTATCATTGATTTGGGGTTGTATCAACATAGAGTCATGTCGTTTATTTGAAGAATGCTAGAGCTACTTACTATTGTTTAGTGAAAAAATGTTTAAAGATCAGATTTGGTAGATAATGGAAGTTTATGTACACAACATTCTCGTGAAGTTACAACGATCGGTCGATAACATTGGAGACCTTACAGAAATGTTCGATATACTCTAAAAGTATTGGATGAAGTTGAATCCACTAAAGTGTTCTTTTCGAGTCAAATCGGGCAAGTTTTTGGGTTTCATTGTAAACTCAAGGGGACTCAAGGGGACTCAAGGGGCATTGAGGCTAATTCAAAGCAGATTGAAGCATTAAAACTAGTTATTATCCCAAAAATAAAGAAGAAAATGTAGAGCTTAAATGGGAAAGTTGACACATTGAGTATTCATTTTGAAAGCGATAGACAAGTGCATCCCATTCTATGATGCCCTCAATAAAAAGAAAGAAAAGTACTAATGTACGGGCAAATGTGAAGCTGTGTTTAAGAATTTATTGGAGTATCTGAGAAATTCACCTATATTATCTAAGCCTTTGGAGGAAAAAGGTCTATATGTCTACTTAGCAGTATCGACTTATGCACTGAGTATAGCTTTGGTATGTGAGGAGAGAAAGATCAAAGGCCGGTCTATTATATTTGTAAATGGTTCACTTTGATGGAGGAGAACTATCCAAAGTTATAGAAGTTGGGGTATTGTTTGTTGTTAGCATCGAGGAAATTGAGGTCGTACTTCTAGGCTCATCTGATCAAATGTTAACTAATTAACCGCTTTAGCAAATGCTACATCATCTCGAGACTCTGGGGAGATTGGTAAAGTGGAACATCGAGTTAAGCCAATATGATATAACGTACCATCCTAGGAAGGCGATTCGAGGACAGGCATTGGAAAATTTCATTGCTGGATTCGCCATCCTGGATGATTAAGTAAAAGAGGAGTTGGTCCAACTTTCTCAATGGAAGTTATATGTTGATGGAGCCTCTAATGAACATAATTCCAAAGTAGGATTAGTTCTCCTTACATCGAAAGGCGGGGGATCCATTATCCATTGAAGCTAGAGTTAAACAAATAATGAAGCTGATTGCGGGACTCAAGATAGTGCAGGAATTAGAACTGAAGACATTGTGTATCTTTAGCGAATCCAAATTTTTGGTTTGTCATGTTTATAAGGAATTTCAGACTAAGGTGGTAAGACTCACCCCTTACCTGTTAAAGGTGTTGGAACTGCTTAGAAGAATTGAACACTACATGATAACGCACATACCTAGAGAGCAAAAAACGAATGATAATTCATTAGTCAAACTGGCTAGTTCTAAGGATGTGTACCTATTAGGAATCGTGCCAATAAAACTTTTGATAACTCTAAGCATTGATAATGATTAGATCTTGGAGGCCAAGGAAGAGAAGGGTCGTGGATAACTCCGATACAAGATTATTTTGCTAAAGGAGACTCTCCTTAAGAGTCAGAACAAAAGGCGAAATCTCTGTCATAAAGTACGTCGGTTCATTATGCAAGAGGGGCTATTATAATGGAGAAGATTCTCGACCCCATGCTAAGATGTACGGCTAAAGATGAATCTAAGAGGATCCGTTTGGATGTACGTGAAGGAAGCTACGATCACATTAGGGTGCAAATGTTAGCAAAAGTTTCTTCGCTAAGGATATTTAGGGCCAATTGTCAATCGGGATGTAACTGACTATTCAAATAGATGTGACAAGTGTCAGAGATTAGCATAGATTCTAAGAGCCTCATCTAACAAGCTTAGGAAAATGGTTAGCCGGTAGTCATTTGTAATTTAGGGAATAGACATCACTGGACTGCTACCAATATCGAGAGGCGAAGAAAAATATACTGTGGTGGTCATGGACTACTTCACAAAATGGGATGGAGCGGAACTGTTTATGATGATCACTTCGGTGAAAGTGATTAACTATGCAGTTAAGAGCATTTTGTCCCAATTTAGAGTTCCTCGGAATATAATCATTGATAATAACACTCAATTCAGGAGTGTTGAATTCAAAGAATTATGTGCTTGATATCAGGTTGAGAAAAGCTTTGTGGTGATAGCTTATCCATAAGAAAATGGTCTAGTGGAGGGAGTAAAAAAGATCATCAAATCTATCATTAAGAAGTGTTTGAAGAGAGCTAAAGGCAACTAGATAGATCAGCTACCACTAGCTTTGTGGGCCTATCGAATTACCCAAAAGCCTGCAATCAGTCATACTCTAGTTGACTAGGCCTATGGAACTAAGGTCATGATTTCGACTGAAGACATCATCAATTCTCACAGAAGATTTCATATGATCCCATGATGAATGAGGAACTCTTTCTTGAGTCCCTCAACTTCATCAAATAAAAATGAGAAGAGGTTGATCCGAGGTTAGCTATACCAGCAAAGAGTAGAGAAACAATTCAATGCCAAGGTCAGAAACCATATTGTCAAAATTGGCGATCTTGTTTTGAAACGAGTATTTTCGGGCATGGAGGCACTTGCTCCGATTTTGGAAGGTTCCTATGAGATTGCATAGAAGCATTAAGACATAACTTACAAGCTATCAATACTGGATGGGATCCCAATTCTATGGGTATGTAAACGTAAGCATCTACAATTTTATTTCATTTGAATTCGCTTTATGTACGTAAAACAACATGTCCATCAAGATTCGACGTGATAAGGCGATAAATTTCTGTTCTTTTGTTCATAAATAAAGTTGACTTTTTGAATTAACAGAACCCTATTTTTAAAGTATGCCTTTATGCTGTGTGATCAGCGGCACAATCAGATATTTTGTGTTTCGAAAACTGGATGTCTAGGTACTCGAGATAAGTATCGATAAACTGCTTTGATCCATGATCGGGTCGTAGAGTATAATGGGACTGGGGTCGGTCGGATGATTCCATGTTACATATCTTGCCTTTGACCCATGTCTAGAGATTTGCAAGGTCAAAGGTTGATGCCCGAAGATAGGCATCTAATACACCAACTTCTGGAAATAAGATTCAATGTAGAATTGAGTTTTCTTGCAGGTACACTAATGGATTATACTGGTGCCAGTGTTGACTAAGCAAATAGGTCGTATAATTTCAGTCGTAATGATAAACTACAACATTATCTATGGTCGAACGATATTTGTTTAACTGATGATAAATAATGTTGGTTAATGATATATAGTTTCGTTCATTTAAACGAGATATTTTTAACAAATAATAAACAATGCCAAGTAATGGAACAATATCAGGCAATTGTAGAAATTTACTCATTGGTATGGGGTAATAAAATGTAAAGGCATTGGATAGATCATGAATACAGGCGAGTATGAGATATATAAGTAATTGAATTAAATAAAATTATATATTTATACGTGCGGGAAAATACATAATCTTGAGCCAATAGTGGCACAACACCCAAATATAACCTGTCGTAGGATTAGATCTAGTAGAAACAACAGAAAAGTGTAAAAAAGCATAAAAAAGTAGTACGCAAGATTTTTATAGTGCTTCGGCAATCTCTGGATTACGTCCACTTTATGTTTTTATTAATTATGGATTTGAGAGAGAGAATTAGAGTCACTAGTACAAGGGTTTGATAATTTCTTAAGCTTGGAATTGCCAAAAGCATCTGCTTAGGTGACTATTGTAAGAGAGAGATGGGAGATGAAGAAGATCCAGTCTGAAGCCCTTATTTCATTGTTATAGGGCTAGTATTTATAGAGAAACTACTCTACAAGTCTATATGCTCGAGTTGTACAAGGTCCATATGCTAGCCCGTATGTGGAGAACGGTACACACCGGCCCAATTCCCAAGATAGACCCTTGGTGCTGAGAGGTTTTGTTGGGTGCAAACCCAACTTTTTCCCCTCGTGATGTTTTCCTATCTCTTGCTTGTTGTTTTTTAAACACTTTTCTATAGAGTTTGAGTTGTTCTCAATAATGTCCTTGGTTAAGGCTTGTCTTATCCTTCTTTCTTTGCTTTCTTCTCATCAATCCTTAGAGTTGCTCGTTTACTTCCTGAGAAAACACTTAACGACGATTGCTTGACGTAGTACTCCAAGTGCAAGAGGTTGGTGGGGTCTAAGGTGCAACTAAAAGTTCTCCGAGCCGGGAGGACCTCTTGATGCCGAGAGGGTTCCTTTGCTCCATTTGACTTGTAAATTTTGGAGTTCCTCTTATAGCTCTTCTAAGTGTGTTTCCAAGTTCTTGTGACATTTCTTCTTCGTTTTGACGTTCTAACTACCAGTTGAAATCTGCCAAGTTAAAAACCCGGTTAACACTTGCCCGCTAGAGTATGCATTCGTTGAAAACAAAGCATGCTCTGGATCAAGACAAGTTCTGACATGCTATCCGGTGATTCCAGTTGATCATCCAAGTATTCCATTGAAGTGCTACTTTGGCCCAATAGATATTTCTTTAAAAGCTTTGCATAGACGGAGTTTTATTCTTCGTGTTAAAGACAAGATCTACACTTCGGAGATTGTTCCACGCCTTAGACGAATATGTTCTCGCTTTGTCAGGTTTTCTACATGTTTTTGAGGGTGAAAATACCTCTTGGTACTGAAAGAATTCTCTCAGTACTGACTTCTTTAAACCCCCTGAATGACTATAAAAGTGAGACTTTGAAAAACAATTCATTTACTTTTTTCGCTTCTACCTCTTGCTTGCTATTGAGTAATTTCGACCACCAAGTCCATTCATCTTCTTGCGACCTAACCCTTGCCGCTGCCGATATACACTCGTCATCAGCCATTTGACATTGTCGTTGATCGCCAAAGCACCGCCGCCTTATCGATTATTGCCGCCAAACCTTGAATCATTGCTTTGCTTCAAATTTCTGCTAAAAGCTTTCAGCACCCAACCGTTTTCTAGCACTTACTACCGAGTTCTCCTTCTAACTTGAATTTCATTTGTCCAAGGTGGGCGAGGTCCGATTGGCACGGTAATGGTGATAGAGATATGAGGTCGATTTCATTTGGGAGGAGATAGTTGAAATTTGGGTTTTGCTTGATCTAGGGTGAACTTGTGTTGTCATAGGTCGTGCACACGCCATTTTGGAAACAAGTTCGGCCCTTCATTTTCGACTAAATCCTATCAAAGCACGGCTATTCTCTCACCATCGTTTGAGTTCCAGTAGAACGGTTATGTTCAAGAACGGTCTTATTGAGTGGTTTCATCGCCATACTCTTTCTATTGCTGCACTCCCGGTGTTCCTGTAAAGAAAAGTTTTCGCGCTGCTCTGAACAACGGTTCCATTGTGCGGAGTGACACATTTTCCAGCACAAGTGGGTTATCTAGTCCTAGGTCTGTTCGTTGTGTATAGGTCACGTGACTCATACCGCATAGATTAACACTTTCACTTGCCCCTATCAATGATCGAAATCCGATTGGTCGACACACATCAACATACTTTGGATTCTGATTGTTGGTCACATAGGTACGTTATTTAAAAATAAAAAATACTTGGCCATGTTAAACACCAAGTTTTATTGTTTAGAATGACTCATTCATTGCTGCGCTTCAAGTCGGATGAGGGTACGTTGGGTCCTCCATAGCTCAGGCTTCCCCTTATATACTTGTCAGGCTTAGATGTTCGATCTCGATCGAGTTATAGGGCATAGTTGTACCAGTAGTCCCACTAAAAATCAACTGCCCCTTCTAAATGAATATATCAAACTAAGGGTCTTGAACAATCTGCCTAATCAAAATCCAGCTATCCTTTCCGCGAAAACGCTTCAAAATATTTGACGTCGGCACGGAATTCTTGAGGATGACATTCAACTTCCTACTCAGGATGAACGAGCACATCTCCCTCCATAGGGATTCACAGCTTGCAATATATATTTGTGTCTCGGCGGTGCTGTGCAACCCTTCAATCCATTTTTGGACGGTTCTTCAAGAGCTTGGGTTGGCTCCGGCTCAAGTCCATCTTAATGGTTACGCTCTCCTGAGCTCCTTGTACGTTCTCTTCATGAATCGCTTCAATCGGCCCCTCGCTTTTCTGGAGCTTACCTACCTCCTGCACTTTAAGAAAAAGATGGAGTCTCCTTGCTATATGATCATCGATGCTTGGTACAGGTGCAAAATCATTGAGTCTCTTCACAATAAACGCTCGTATTTCAAAAATAAGGGCTTCTTCGTACGATGCTTGAACGGCTTCAATGGGCATTGGCTATCTAGAAGTGAGTCCCTCTCCTTGTGCTCGGGCTCACCCCATCTAAGCACTTATGTAACACCCCCATAAATAGCAAGTCCTTAGCACAATATAACTTTGAGTATTCTAGCTAATCCACCCTAATCAATTCAAGCTTTATGGGCTGTGTACTCCTTCTAACTCAAAAAAACTTCAAATTAAAATATCAACAACTTTTTCAATTCAGTTTTTCCTTTTCTTTTAAAGTCAAAAATCTTCGATCTCCAAAATTATTTTTCACAAAAACTAGTAAGATTAAAAATCATAAGATTTTCTACTAATCTTAACCACCTTTTTCTTTTGACAAAAACATGACATTTTCTTTCAATTTAAATTTTTATCCAAAACGATTCAACTTAGCTTAGAAAAATTGACACGTAAATGTATCTTTCTAAATTTTCTTTTATAAATAAGAAATTCTTCACAAAAGAATATTATAACACTTACATTTTTTTCAAAGTTTGTCAGAAATATTTATAAAATAAGGACATTTGAAAAGATGAATTTTACAAACTTTTTAATTTACTTTTTCAGAAGGTTCATTGTCAAAAGGAAGGCACCCACCAAAAGATACGTTCAACAATGTAACATCCCGTATCTGGAGGCCAAAAGTTAAGCGCTACAGATGTTGTAGTCATCTATAGTATTAACTTCTGGTAAAACATACGATAATGATAATAGTATCCATAATATCAGAAGCACTTGAATATGAATAATATCACGGATTTCAAAAACAACATTTTACTGATTACATTTCAAAACAAATTCATATCCAGATTACATAATCCCATATCATTTCCCAGGTAAAGATTAATTATAGTCATTACAAAAATACACCAAGAGCGACATGTGACGATACCCCTTTGGTTGATCAAAGCAATATAATCGAATCTGACTTAATATACATAGTGCAATCAAAACAAAATGAAACTGCAAATCCTAATTACCAATCCATTAGCCACCTGCTCGTCTTTGAAAGCTTTATTCGCCAAAAGACTAAAACCTGAAAACCTCAACCCTCATCCTACTCAAATCAATTTTGAGCATCCAGGAGTTTAAGGAGAAACAAAAACTTCAAGTCAGACATAAAGCCTGGTGTGAATAATTATGTTACATCTCGGTTTACTGATATTAAGTGAGACCACGCCGCTTAGCGGAACGGGTTTCCCCTTACTAATATCCTCTTTAAAACATATATTTTGCAAATCCTTTCCTGCAACCAAACTGGTTAATCAAACTGATTATATCAAAATAGCAATATCTTTTATGCTAATAAATGGACTATCTGTCCAAAAACAGGTAATAAGTTGAGTATCTGTCCATAACATAATAGCAAGGTCCATTATGCTACAAATGGACTATCTGTCCATACAACTGGGCTGACTGCCCGCAAATTGGACTAACTGCCCGAATCAAAATAGACTAACTGTCCGAATTATTTTCTTAGAGTTAACTACCCTATATTTTTTTCCTTGAACTTTTTTTCAAAATGATTTAACATTTTAAATCATACTTATATAAGGAAAATATTTTCTTAACTTTACTCTAAGCTATCTGTCATGATATATATATACTTTACTCAAAATATTGTTGATGAGATTTAATAAGGATTAACTATCATTCCAAAACAAGTTAAAACCCCTTTTAACTTGAAAATACTTAGGCTACATTGCCTATTTAATACATTCGAAACCTTTGTTTAAAATCGTTAAACAACCCTTTCGAAACCATTAAAGTTAACCCCTTCGAAACCATTGAAAGACCCTTTCGAAACCATTAAAAGCCTTTCGAAAACACTAGAAAAACCTTTCCTTTCTTTTCACCGAAAGCTTAAAAAAATTAGACATCCTTCTTTAAAACCATTAGAATATTGCCTTTTGAAAACAAAGGAAAAACCCTAACTTTCAACCCTATCGAAACCCTGGGGAAGCACCCCTTTCGAATACATTCAATAAAACCTTTCGAAATAGTCAAAACTCAATCCTTTCGAAAGCACTTTGGGTTCAATTTAAAACATGTGGAAACCTTTCGAAACCATTCAAAAATTTGCCCCTTCGAAACCTTTGAAAAATGTCTCGGTCAAAACCATTTGGATTCTGCCTTCAAGTAGAGCAAAAGGATCAGGAACCCATTAAAGTCGAAAGCATCTGTTTCGAAACCATTTAAAACTATCTCTTTCAAAACCATTTGGGTTTTACTTTACTAATAGAAAAAGGGTCTTAAAAAATTTTAAGTCGAAAGCATCTGTTTCGAAACCATTTCCTAAGTAAAGAAGTGATGGTGTCGGAATAATTCTTTCGAAAGCATTGGAGAAATGGCCAGGTTTTTAGAAAACAAAACAATCCTTTCGAAACCATCTGGATCGAAAGGTAGGAAGCGGCAACTAAAGCTTCGACTCGGTTGAAAGCAATCATTTAAAACAAAAGTGCAACCAATCGAAACCATTCCTTTTAAAACCATTTGACTTAGTCGAAAGCTAATCAGTCGAAAGCCATTTTAGTCGAAAGCCAGCGGGCGCGTTTTCCTTTAAAAATCAAAGCAAAGCCCTAACCCCTTCGGAACCCCTAGTTTCGACTCCCTACCTTTCGCCTTCATCCAATTCACTACGTACCAGTCCCTTGATACCATGTGCATTGGTTTTGACTGTGTCTGAAGCGAAGATGAGAAGGAGGAACCTGGTGCCAACGGTGTCGAAACAGTGAAAAACATGTAGCAAATAGTTCTTTCCACCTAACCTACCTTACATGTCTAATTGTGATTAGTTGTCTCTTTCTTTACCAAAAAATACTGCAATTTTTCAAAAGTGCTGCCAACTTTCTAGGGTTAAGAAATTTAAATTGTTTTGCAAAAGGCCCCTTCTCCTTCCTTAATTATATAAACATTTAAAGTGATATCCCGGAATTTTAGGCAATATTTATTTAATAATCTTTGTTAATAAGCATTTAAATTGGTTTAATAATCTTCTTTAATAAATATTTATTTGGTAAATTTTATCTTTTAAAAGTTAATAAAATGATTTCTATTTATAATGTATATATATTTGTATATATTGTAAATAGAAAAGCTTTGGGTTGAATTTAACAAGAAAAAACATAATTTTCAAATTCTAATATATTTTGGTAATTTGGAATTTATGATTAAATTTAATATAAAGCTTTTCAAAGATTATTTAAATAGTTAACTATATAGTTTTAAAATACTTAAGGTAAATGTTTAATTGTTTAAAATATATTTTTAAGCTTAAGTTTAAATTTAAATAAGATTAGAATAAGGTTTGTTTTATTACTTTTTAAATATTGCTTGATAATATGATAATATCTTTTATAAATTATTTAAATTTGACCAAATTGATATTTTCAAACAATATTAATAATGTATTATTTTATATATAGATATGAATAGATTTTAAAGAAATTGAATGGTTATTTTCAAATTGAATGTGTAGTTATATATGTATATATATATAAGTTGATTTTAAATTGATTTTTCTTTGATTTGAATTTGAATTTGGATTTAATTTTTGAAATTCAAAAGATAGATATTTTGAAATATTTGGTTTTAAAAATATTTGTTTAAGCTTTTATTTATGTATATGATTGGCTTTATAATATTTTCTTTAAAGCAAATTCATATGTATGTATTTAGATAAGCATTTATAAAATTGTAAATTAATATAAAAGCTTTCATTTAACATTTAAATTAAATAAAATTACTTAAATAACAAGTGTTAACACATTAAGTGGTATTAGTGACATGTGTTAATTAATAAATAAAGGTATATGACAAATGTTAAGTGTTTTAACAAGTGGCATTTTTAGATTTAATTTTCTTTTATTTTTATTAAAATCATATTTTCAGCCTATATAAACATTGTTTCTTTATCTTCATTTCTTTTCTAATCTTAAATTCAAAAGCTAATAAACTCAAACCATTTCTCAAAAACAAAATTTGTAATTCACTGCCTCAAACCAGAAATCATAAACCTGTTAATCATTTTCAAAAATCAAAATGAAAACACAAAGCCTTCATTTCTTAAAGTCTGAACACTTTTTCTTCAATCTGAGATAAATCAAAGCAAGCAATCTTCTCACTTTTAAAAGCAGGACCATTTCAGCTAGCGAGTTATACATCACAGCAACAAAAGGATTTTTCAGTTTCAAAAGCATTTTTATTCCAGCATTCAAGTTTTAAAGTTTAAAAGCTTTTTCAAAGAGGCTCTGTTCTTCATTTTCAAATCAGATGAGTAACATTTATTTTAAGAAAAGCTTAAGTATATGAATCTGGTTGCATGTTGATAAGTATGTATTGTGTGTGTGTATATATATATATATAAGTGCAATCTGTTGTATATATATGAATGTATAGGTGTGCATGTTGTTGTATATGTTCTCTGTTCTTTATATTCAAGCTCAGTTTTTGATTTAAATCCTCTATCTCTTGATCTAGTCATTGTTAGGATTTAAGTTACAAATAAAACTTGTTTGTTTGATCATAGAGTAGAGTTTTAAATTTTATTTAAGTTAAAATAAAATGGGAATTGCTCTGGAAATAAAAATGAATAGGAAAGTTTGGGTTTTGTATAAAATTCAAACATGTTAATTTAGCAATCCAGGATTATAAACTGAATCCCTAAACTAAATCATGATTTTTAAGAGTGAAATCATGATTTTTTGAAGTAGGATGGGGGAGCAGTCTGAGGTTGATCAGATTTTGTGTTTGGGGTTGTCTCTGGAGATCTAAGCGATCAGAATTGTCGTGGTCACCTCTGGTGGTAGCGGAGTGATCAAGGAGTTTGCGAAAATTGTCAGGATGGAAATCAAGGGACTATGGTGGCGGCGACGATCGTATTAAGTTTGTAACCCTAGTTTTTAGTAGGTCGGGTATTTTGATTGGCATGACTTCCCTGGATGATCGAGTTCAACAGAACTCGGGGGAATGATAGCTAGGGCATGGACGAAGTCGTGGCCGGAGCCTCTGGCGTTCTGGTGATCAGCAGTGGGAGGACGAGGAGTTTTCCAGGTTGTTCTGTTGTTCCAGGTTTGGTGCTGAGCTACTCGATTTCGATTTCGAGTGTTGATCGAAGGGTTTGGGTTTTGGATCGTCTAGGGGTGCGATCGCCGACCTTGGGAAGGTTTCGAAGTTGGCCGGAGTTGGTCGGAGCCACCGTGCATGTGCACGGTGCATTTTTCATTCAAGGTGAAGCCTGGAATTGAGGAGAGCAGGAACTCAAGTTTTTCTCGGGTAGTTCGCGTGAGTTGCTCAAAGCAGTGAGGGTTTTGACTCGAAGTCTTTAGGGTAGGGGCTCGGGTCAATTGGGTTGTTACAGGTTTTTAAAACCTGTTTGTTTTTAAATTTTAAAATTGATTTTAAAATTTGAAAGCAAGATTTAAACCAAGTTTTAAATCAAGTTTAAGTATGTATTCAAATTTAATTTGTATCCTAGTTTGGAATAAATAAGTTTATAAAATTTATAATGTTTTAACAAATTTAAAATGTTTAAAGTATATTTTAAAATGATTTGAACTTAAATGGATTGGTTTAAAACTCTTATAAATTTCTTTTATAAATGATAAGTGTTTCTTTAACATTTGGATTTAAAAAGGTTTTGTAAATTTGATTTAAATTTTGTTAAAGTTCAATTTGTAATTTATTTTAAATATTTAATTTGAAATGAATTAAAAGGAAGATTTAAAAGTAAAATGTTTCAAAGCCTTATGTTAATGATAATTAAATTAGTTATAAAAGTTAATACTTTATTTTAAAGATTTATTAAGTTTTAATGATTTAGGATAAATTAAATTAATAAGTTAATTAAAGAGGGATTAATTACTTTAATTAATTAATAGTTATGGATTAATAAATAAGTAATTAAGGGTTGTAAGTTGATTAATTTAAAGGTTAATTAATTTGAAATCAAGGATCATTAATTAGATAAGATTAGATTATAAATTAATGGTTAGAAAGAGATTAATTAATTGGTTATTAAAGATAAATTAATTTATAATTAATAATGATTAATTTAAGTTTAATTACTTAAGAGAAGTAATTAAAGAATTGTTAATAGTTGATGAAGATCATTAACTTGGGATTAATATATAATTAATTAAGTGAATATTAGGCTTAGGTCCCTAATAAGTTTCAAAATTCACAAAAACCCCAGTAAAAAAAAGTATGTAAATTAGGTCCCTATAATTAAGTTTCTAAGTAATTGCATATAGTTATGCAATTATTCACTGAATAATTGTAGACATTTATGCAATTATATCCAAAAGTTGCATAAATTTATGTAATTTTTTCGGTGACTAATTGCGGAAATTTCCGCAATTTTTTTGGTGAATAATTGCGGAATTTTCCGCAATTTTTTCAAAAAATTGCGAAAATTTCCGCAATTTTTTGGTGAATAATTGCGGAATTTTCCGCAATTTTTTGATATAATTGCATAAATGTCTGCAATTATTCACTGAATAATTGCATAATTGTATGCCATTATTCGGTAGCTTAATTCTAAGGACCTAATTTACAAACTTTTTTTTACTGGGGTTTTTGTGTATTTTGAAACTTATTAGGGACCTGTGCCAAACTGTCCCATTAATTAATGTGATTAATTTTGATAATTAATTAGATTAATTAATTAAGGATAATCATTTGTGGAATTGTTTAAGTATAATTACTTAATGAAAAATTAAGGGATTAATTACTCATTGTAATTAATTAAGTTTAATGAGATTAGTTTAAGTTAATTAATTAAGTTTAATTAATTTAAGATAATCACTTGATGATTTGATAAGTATGATTACTTAATGTAATTAATAAAGTGAAATTACTTAGTGAAGTAATTAATGGGTAATTACTTTGTGTAATTAATTTAAGGGTGATTTATTAATGGAAGTAATTTGTGTTTAATTACTTTGTGTAAATAATAAAGAAGAATAACTTAGTGGAAGAAATTAAAAAGTTTATTACTCAGTGTAATTAATCAAAGGATTAATTAAAGATATTTAGTTATGGAGTAATTAATTAATTTATGTAAGTAATTAAAGGTAGTTAATTACTGAATGTGATTAATCAAGGGTGATTAAATAAATGTGATTAATTATATATTAATTATTAAATATGATTAATAATTAATTAAGAAGTAATTAAGGGATCATTAATTAATGTAATTAATGAAGTAATTAAGGTGTGATTAATTTAGAATAAATAATCAATATAGTGATTTTAGAATAATTAATTGTGTAACTAATTTAGGATTAATGTAATTAATTATAATTAATTAATTAATGAAGAAATTAAAGGTTAATTACTATAAATGATTAAGGTTAATTAATTTGTGTAATTAATTAAGGCTAATTACTTAATGTAATTAAAGAATAAGTAATCAAGATTGATTAATTAAGATTGATAATTAGGGGATGATTAATTAATTGGTTTGTAATTAATTAATGGTTAAGTAAGCAAGATTCATAGTGATGGAAGTAATTAATTTAATTTATTTTAAATTAATTAGAGATAATGTGATTGATTAATATTTGCTTATAAATGATTGAATAAGATTGGATGCCTTGGATTGTTTGATATCTCTGATATGAGATTTGTGCTTATCTGTGATATGAGATGCTTTGGTTGAATTGTGCTGATATGGATGGTATATTTGTGAATATATGAATTATCTAACTGTGTGAATATAGATAATAGAATTGAATTGTTTTAACTTTAAAACAACTTGGCCTTAAAAGATACGTTTGGATTTCGGTGAGACCGGGATCGGGTTTCCAAATATGGATATCCGAAAACCATATCGCTCCAAGATAAACGATAGGTCGTGACACCTCAAAGTGAAGATCGAGATGGAGGTTTAAACTGCAAGGGTTATTGTCGTTAACTCTGAGGGTGATTCAAAAATGAGTGTAACGAGATAATGCCTTCGGTTTCGTTCGAACCCGGAACGAACTTGTATGGATTGAATGCTTTCAGAACATCGTCAGGTGGTCGATGAGCATTCTAAGATAGATGTGCTCTATAAAGGTAATCGTAGCCTCAAGCCTCATCAACCAGGAATGGCTAAAATAGGGGAGGTGCAGCAAGGCTAAGTGGGTCGCGCTCAAGTAGGACAAGATTTTCCCCTGTCTAGAGGTTCCCTTTATTCGGCTTAGTGGGCAGTTGGCGACGGCCATCTCCGGGGTTGTCTTGTTCGGGACTATCCAGTAAGGGATGGTTCCGTCCTTGTGTTGAAGGGGATTTAGGGTGGATCCTCGGTACGGTGATCTAGGCCCCGTACTGTGATGGACGGTAACCCAGTAGCCCTGCCATTGTATGGAATCCAAACTCCAATAAGTGATCTCGGACTTGATTGTATACCTATGTATGCTGGAATTTAATGAATGTAACAATTTCGGCTATGTGAATATTTATTTGAGAATCCTAGACCCTATTATAATATAACTGGATTTCCTATCAAATGTTTTGGTTATCGTAAGGTAAAAACTTTTCTGTATTTATGTGCGTGAAGTCTTACGAGATACCTTTTGTTTTCAAAGGTTTTTCAAAGTTAAGCAACTTTAACCTGTTACTCACACCAGACCCATGTCTGACCTGGAGTTTATTTTCTATTTTCTTAAACTCTTGGGTACTCAAATTTTTACAAGTAGCCAAGGGATTCAGGTTTGCTTTGACGAATTCTGGAGGAAAATTGGAGCAGGAGGCTTCGGCGTTTGTAGATATATAGTTTTCCGCTGTGTTGGTATCTCTGTGTTGTATTTGAGTTGTAATGATAGACAGGTGGTTATAACTGTCTAGTATGTGATGTATAAGTTGTGTAACTCTGATGGATGTTGTATATTATGTAATAGCTTATGTGATTAATATAATTTATTTGTTCCGCTGTGAGATTCTGATATTGTTTAGTGAAAGTGTACGTGTAGTACTAAGGATCGTGTAATATTGTATATAAATGCGGAAACTAGTAATAATAGTAAAGTAAAAATTAAAGTAAGCACACCAGGAATTTTTATACTGGTTCGAACTTCCCGTTCTACGTCCAGTCCCAGAATACCCTCTGGATTTAAACTAAACCCCTCACTTAACCCGGAGGAATAGGTATACGACACCTGAGCAGCCGAACAGGAATTTTTCTGCCTCAACAACCGAAGAGGACTTCAACTTAATACAAATAGTTTGTTGACGAATGTGTTCTGAATAACACTGATTGTCTTTTGATAGTACAACTTTCCTATAATCAAATCCTCAAGAGTATGTATGTGTGTGAAGATTTAGAAGGAAAATAATCACGTAGAATCGAAGTATATGAATTAATTCAAGGATTCTAGTGATATTGAATGAGAATGAATGCTTTTATTTGCAGAAATAAATAGAGATTAGATTTCAGAAGTATAAACAAGAATCAGTGATTGTAGAAATGAATTGAATGTGTTTATATAATTGTAGAAGAGTTATAATCTTTCATGAAGAGTTTCAGTCAATAGTTGTGTCCATATCTCTTGAAACAGAGGACATTCCTCTTCATGAAATGATCGCATCTCTTCAGAAAACTAGCCGTTATTCTCAGGTCGGTCGACCGGAAAACCTGGCCGGTCAGCTGAGTTTGAAATCGTATACAAAATAGAAAGTCACTGTGCACATAACACAGGGTCGGTCGACCGAGGATCCTGGTCGGTCGGCCGACCTGGTGTTACTTGCACAATGTACGCAGTTTTAATATAAATTGTTTTGTGTGTGTGTGACTATTTGAGGAATGATTTTAACAATTTTCTAAGACTCAATAAAATAAAATATTCATACTAATCTCTGGATTGTAGTCTTATCTCCTTTGTAGTTTCACAATATACGTTTATTCTCTTTTTGTCGCTTTCATATAGTATTCTCTTTGTATTTCGTCGTATGATCTCTGAAGCTTGTGTCATGAATCAAAACTCATGAATCAACATTCTCCCCATTTTTGATTGATGACAATACTTATGTGACGAAGTAAAAATTATCTATTTTATAATTCTCCCCCTGAATATATGGCGACTTTTCTGCAAAAAATATATTAGCTCTCATACATTTTTCTCCCCCTTTGTCATCGACAAAAAGGAATACTTATTAGATGTAATAAAAAATTATCGAACATGTAAAAATCAGTAAGGGAGCAACAAGTTTTAAATATTACATAGTTTAAACAAGGTAGAAATATTTTCATAGTTTCACACCATCTAATAAAAGGCATATTGTTCATAACTAATACTTGAAAGTGTAAACATATTTTCAAGTTTTGTTTTGTAAAAAGATTTTTGTATTATATGTTCTAATCAAAAAAACATAGTACATATATATATACCCATTTATTTTCTAAAAAATAGTGGTTTAAAACAAATTTTAATTTTAATCACAGAACTTTTAAACAAAAACTGTTTGTAATTGTATGATATATAATGCTTTAGAGTCAAAAATAGTTTGTTCTGAAATTAAAGTTAATGGTACAGATTGTAAATAGAACTGGAACAAGAAACACCCATAGCTCAAGTGGCTATACTACAACATCTAACAAATAAGTCAGAAGTCATGAGTTCGAGTTCCGCTTTGGTCAGAAATAAAATGATTTTTGTTTTTCGATATTTTTGCATATTTTTATTCATAAATCTTTAAACGACATTATACCTAAATCACGTCTTAGTTTTATAAAAATATTTTCATTTAGCGGTTTAGTAAAAATGTCAGCTATTTGATTTTCAGTGTTGATAAATTCTAGATTTATTAATCCTTTTTCCAAACAATCACGAAGAAAGTGATGACGAATATCAATGTGTTTTGTCCGTGAGTGATTGACCGTATTTTTAGAAAGATTTATTGCACTAGTATTATCACAATAAATTATTGATTTTTCAAGATGACAATTAAAATCTTGTAGTGTTTGTTGCATATATACGACTTGTGCACATGCCAAAGCAGCAGATATATATTCTGCTTCACATGTTGATAAGGAAACACAGTTTTGTTTCTTACTAAACCAAGAAACTAAGGAACGTCCAATGAAATGACCCATTCCGCTCGTACTTTTTCGATTCGTCCGACTTCCTCCAAAATCAGCATCACTATAGGAAACTAATTCGAAAGGACATTCTTTCGGATAAAATAGTCCGAAATCTTGGGTTTTAGTTAGATAACGAATAATGCGTTTAACTGCTCTCATATGTGATTCTTTGGGATTTGCTTGAAATCGAGCACATAAACAAACACTCATCATAATATCGGGTTGACTCGCTGTTAAGTAAAGAACCTATCATACTACGATATAACTTTTGATCAACACTTTTGCCATCTTCATCTCTATCGAGATGAATCGTTGTGCTCATAGGAGTTGGTTTGGCAGCAGTGTTCTCCAGACCAAAACGTTTGATTAAATTATAACAATATTTTTCTTGATTAATAAAAATTCCATTTTCAATTTGTTTAATTTGCAATCCAAGAAAATATGATAATTCTCCCATATGAGACATTTCAAATTCATTTGTCATTATAGTTGAAAATTCTTGACAAAGTTTTTCATTTTTTGAGCCGAAAATAATATCGTCAACATATATTTGAATTATTAAAATATCTTTATTAGTTTTCTTAATAAAAAGCGTTTGATCTACTTTACCGATTTCAAAACCAGATTCTAATAAATAGCCTTTAAGACGATCATACCAAGCACGTGGTGCTTGTTTTAAGCCGTATAACGCCTTTTTGAGTTTATATACATGATCCGAAAAATTTTCATGATTAAACAAAGGTGGTTGTTCAACAAAAACATTTTCTTTTATGAATCCATTTAAAAATGCACTTTTAACATCCATTTGATATAGTTTAAAATTATGAAAACACGCGTAAGCTAATAATATTCGTATTGCTTCAAGTCGGGCGATTGGAGCAAATGTCTCTTTGTAATCAATTCCTTCTTCTTGATTATATCCTTGTGCAACTAATCTAGCTTTATTCCTCGTTATATTTCCTAGTTCATCTGCTTTATTTTTGAAAACCCATTTAGTACCGATGACTGATTGATCACTGGGTCTAGGAACGAGTTCCCAAACTTCGTTTCGTTCGAATTGGTTTAGTTCTTCTTGCATGGCAAGAATCCAGTAGTCATCAGTTGAAGCTTCTTTTATATTCTTAGGTTCTATGTTAGAGAGAAAAGCTACATGACCAACTCGATTTAGTTGATGTCTGGTTTTAACATTCATATTAACTTCTCCAATTATATTTTGCACAGGATGATCTCTTAAAATTCTAGGTGGAGATTTTATTATATTAGGAGTAATGCTTGTATTTTCAATTATTTCATGAATATCAAAATTTTCATTTAGATTACTATTTTCAGTCTGAGTAGTTTCATCATCAGAATCGATAGTAATATTTGGACTTGTATTTTTAAAATTTTCATCAAATGAAACATGTAAACTTTCTTCAATAATTTGAGTTCTTTTATTATATATTCGATAAGCTTTGCTACGTTCCGAATATCCAATGAATATTCCTTCATCGGATTTTGGATCAAATTTTCCTAATTGATCTTTAGTGTTTAATATAAAACATTTTGACCCAAAAACTTTAAGATATGAAATGTTTGGTTTTCTTCCATTTAGAAGTTCATATGAAGTATTCTTAGCTAGCGGTCGAATAGAAACACAATTCAATACATAACAAGCAGTAGCTACAGCTTCTGCCCAAAAATGTTTTGATAAAGTGGTTCCATTCAATAAAGTTCTTGCACATTCTTGTAACGTTCTATTTTTCCTTTCTACAACTCCATTTTGTTGTGGAGTTCTAGGAAACGAAAAATTATGATTAATACCTTTCTTGTTACAAAATTGTTCAAAAGCTTCATTTTCAAATTCTCCTCCATGATCACTTCTTATATTTTTAATTTTTAGATTTTTAATATTTTGGATTCTTTTAACAAAAATTTTAAAATTATCAAAAGTATCACTTTTATTTTTTAAGAAGAAAATCCAAGTATATCTAGAAAAGTCATCTACAATAACGAATACATATCTATTATGATTAATAGACTGCACTTGAGTTGGACCAAAAAGATCCATGTGTAAAAGCTCAAGTGGTTGTTCTGTAGATATTACCTTTTTAGATTTAAAAGAAGATTTTGTTAATTTTCCTAATTTACATGCATCACAAAATATGTTAGTTTCGAATTTTATATTGGGTAATCCTTTAACTAATTTATTAGTAGCTAGTTTGTTGATGGTATTAAAATTGATGTGGCAAAATCTTTTGTGCCAAAGACAAGAATCGTTTTCTTTAGCCACTAGACACAAATTTGAATTATTATTAACGTTCATATTTAAGATATAAATATTTTTATCTCTTTTTCCTTCGAAAATAATGTTGTGATTTTTATCAAAAATGTTACATTTATTTTCTGAGAAAGTTATATTAAAACCTTTATCGCATAGTTGACTAATACTTAATAAATTATGTTTTAACTTTTTAACTAATAAAACATCAGTAATGAGAGGTAAATTAGATGTACCGTTGCTATTGACATTGCCTTTGCCGATGATATATCCTTTTGAGTTATCTCCAAAGGTGACTGCTCCTCCATTTAAGTATATAATGTTTGACAACATTTCTTTGTTTCCAGTCATGTGTTTTGAGCAACCGCTATCTAAAATCCATTTTCCTCTCTTCTTATATGGTACCTGTAAAAAGTTTATAAAAAGTTGGTACCCAATCTTTTTAGGGTCCTAAAAGTAAGATCTTAGGAAGCCAAACCCATACGGGTTCAGAATTCCCTTTATAAACATAATTTTTGTTATTATGAACAGTTTCCATAAACATTTTGATATGTTTATTCCTTATCAATATATTATTTGTTTTTGGAATCCATATCTTAATGGTTTTAGTATTCGAATAAACTGTTTTCTTAATATCTTTCTAAATTTTATTGTTAATTCTACTTTTAGCAAAATTATTTTGTTTCTTAAATCCTAGTCCAGATTTATTGTTAGAGGATTGAGAGTTTTCTACTATACTAGAAAGATTTTCTCTTCCTTTATTGAAATTAGAAACATTTTTAGAAATATCATCAAATTTTATTTTTAGACTAGATTTTCTAACTCTAAATCCTTAATCTTAGATATTAAACTATTATTTTCGAAAAGTAAAACATCATTTTTATTTTTCTGAATTTCTAGTTCTTCAGATATTGACGTAATTTGAGAAGATAAGTTAGAATCCGGTTGTTGAGAAATTTCAAGTTCTTCTTCCAATATTATCTTCTCATCTTTTAACATATCTACTTCTAAAACTGTTCTTTCTAACTTTCTTTGCAACTCTTTATTTTTCTTTTTAAGTTGTTTTGTTAAATTTACTAATTCAGAATTTATTTCAATTAAATCTTCAAAAGTAAAATCACTTACAACGTCTGACGAAGCCATGAAGCATACATTTGCTTGTTCATTATCACTTTCACTCTCTGATGAGGATGATGAGTCAATGTCGTCCCAAGTGACTGAAAAAGCTTTTCGTTTGGTTTTATCCTTCTTGAAGTTGTTCTTTTTACGATCTGGATAATCCTTCTTCATGTGTCCTTTTTTATGACATTCATAACATTCCATTGTTGAAGATGATGGTTTGTTGCTATTGGAATTGTTGTTTGAAATATTTTTGTTTCCCTTGAATTTGTTTCTATTGAATTTCAAAAACTTTTTGAAATTTTTAGCGATCATTGCCATATCTTCATTATCTGAGTCGGAATCATCTTTTACTGCTTGGAATGCCACATTTTTCTTTTCTTGTGCACCATTTCGTTTTGCTTGCAAATTTACTTCGTAGGACATTAAATTACCTATCAATTCTTCTGGTTTTAATGTTGACAAATCAGTTGCTTCTTCAATAGCTAGGACTTTTCGTTCCCATTCGTCCGTTAAAGAATTTAAAATTTTTGTAACAACATCAAAATCAGTAAACTTCTGTTCTAATGATAATAAAGCATGATAAATATCCTGAAATCTAGAGTACATGTCATTTATGGATTCATTTGGCCTCATTTTAAAATTTTCAAATTGATGTTTCAACATAGAAATTTTGCTCAATTTAACTTTGTTCGTTCCTTCATGTGAAACTTTAAGAGTTCTCCAAATTTCATAACCGGAAGTGCACATGCTAACTCTATTGAATTTATTTCTATCTAATGCACAAAATAAAATATTCATAGCCTTAGCATTTGATGTAGCATCTAGTTTTTGTGTGTTACTCCAAGTTGAGTATTCTCCAGTAGGAGTTGTGTATTCACTTTGTATAATATTCCAGATATCAAATCCACTTGATTGCATATAGATTCTCATTCTAGTTGACCAATAATTGTAATTTATACCATTGAAAAGTGGAGGTCGTGAAGTCGATTGACCTTCTGTGAAACTAGAATTAGTGTGAGTGTTAACATCGTTAACTTGTGTGGTTGCCATATTACTAGAAATAAATATCAAATAACTTTGTGATGGTTATAGGATGACCTTGCTCTGATACCAAATGAAAGTGTACGTGTAGTACTAAGGATCGTGTAATATGGTATATAAATGCGGACACCGGTAATAATAGTAAAGTAAAAATTAAAGTAAGCACACCAGGAATTTTTATACTGGTTCGAACTTCCCGTTCTACGTCCAGTCCCAGAATACCCTCTGGATTTAAACTAAACCCCTCACTTAACCCGGAGGAATAGGTATACGACACCTGAGCAGCCGAACAGGAATTTTTCCGCCTCAACAACCGAAGAGGACTTCAACTTAATACAAATAGTTTGTTGACGAATGTGTTCTGAATAACACTGATTGTCTTTTGATAGTACAACTTTCCTATAATCAAATCCTCAAGATTATGTATGTGTGTGAAGATTTAGTAGGAAGATAATCACGTAGAATCGAAGTATATGAATTAATTCAAGGATTCTAGTGATATTGAATGAGAATGAATGCTTTTATTTGCAGAAATAAATAGAGATTAGATTTCAGAAATATAAACAAGAATCGATGATTGTAGAAATGAATTGAATGTGTTTATATAATTGTAGAAGAGTTATAATCTTTCATGAAGAGTTTCAGTCAATAGTTGTGTCCATATCTCTTGAAACAGAGGACATTCCTCTTCATGAAATGATCGCATCTCTTTAGAAAACTAGCCGTTATTCTCTGGTCGGTCGACCGGAAAACCTGGCCGGTCAGCTGAGTTTGAAATCGTATACAAAATAGAAAGTCACTGTGCATATAACACAGGGTCGGTCGACCGAGGATCCTGGTCGGTCGGCCGACCTGGTGTTACTTGCACAGTGTACACGGTTTTAATATAAATTGTTTTGTGTGTGTGTGACTATTTGAGGAATGATTTTAACAATATTCTAAGACTCAATAAAATAAAATATTCATACTAATCTCTGGATTGTAGTCTTAACTCCTTTGTAGTTTCACAATATACGTTTATTCTCTTTTTGTCGCTTTCATATAGTATTCTCTTTGTATTTCGTCGTATGATCTCTGAAGCTTGTGTCATGAATCAAAACTCATGAATCAACATTTAGTTCTTTCTTCTCTATCTTTTCTCTTTTCTATCCCTTTCTTTCTTAAAAATGATGCGTCTTTCTGTGGAGAGAAAGGTGGGTCGTTACAGTTGGTATCAGAGCATAGGTTGAGATAATACCTAGGCTTTGGAGTGATTTCTTTCTTGAGAGAGCGTATTTGTAATTTTGGTATATATATATATATATATATATATATATATATATTTCTACCTATTTGTTGGGTTACCTATTCGGGTTTTCCAATATGAGTTCTAGAGGTAGGAAGGGTAGTGGTGTGTGTAACACGACTACTACCTATGATAGGAGTCCGAGTGTTGAGGTTGGAAGTGTATCTGACGAGACTGTAGACCTAATACTATCTCCAGTGAGCTTTGCCGTGGTGTAAGGATTTCACCAATCTCTGAAGGAAACTTGTTAAGGTTCGGAGTCCATCTTTGAAGTGCAAGTTTGGATGAGTAGAGTTTGGATCTGCCGGTTAAGCAGAAGCGAATGTTGGTATCTTGGCAACTTCAGGAAGTGTGTCTGCATCAGTGATGAGGCTGAGTTCAGCAGGGTGCTATGTTTGGTTTTGAAGTACGAGGAGCTTATAGATAAGGAAGTCTTTAGCATCTGTGTTAGTAGTGCAGCCCGGAATGTTCTGTGTGCCAACAGGAAGATCTTTTAGCTTAGCATTTTCCAAGAGGTGGAGTTCAGAAGCTGCAGAGTGGATCCATTTCTTCGATGGATTGGTTAGTCAAGCATGAGTTGTTCTGATTGGTTAAGAGAGAATGGTTTCTTTGGAATTTGGCTGGGTTGATCGCAAAAGTGACTTGCGATAGTTGAGTGTTCTCTTGAGTTATTGGAGATTTTCCGGATATCTTCAGTGAAGTCAGAGGTTTGCCTTAGCATCTGGAGATTGAGTTTTCGTATCAACTAGGATTCCAGGAGTTTCCTCTTTATGGATTTGTTGAACCATATTTCTGAGATGTGTTGTCTAGTCTGTGCTCGTGTTCATCGACAAATACTCTCATCTACTCCAGATCAGAGTTATGCAGCGGAAGCCAGTTTGGCGAGTGAACCTCTTTTTCTTTTCCGGATAGGAGAAGTAAGTTTGTAGTTTTCTGATGTTTGTGGATAAGAGATGGAGGAATTAGGATTTCGAAGTCGGAGATTTGATTTTGGATAAGTTTTCTCTGATCAAAGGAGCAATAAGATTGGGTAAGATTGGGAAACTAGCTCCAAGGTATTTTGGGTCTTTCTGTGTTTTTGTAAGGATAAGTGCTTTGGTCTACAGGGTTGAATTGCCAGTTTGGATAACTGGAATTCAATGTGTTTCACGTATCTCTGAGGGAGTACGTGTGAGATCCATCTTTGGTTGTGGAACCAGTAGTTCAGGAAGATTTGGTAGTTAAGTCGGACTTGAGTGTGGTCTGATATTATGTTCAGTTTGGTAGATCTAGAAGAGTAGGAGCTCTGTAGCTTAGTAGTATTGATTGTTTGGTTTCAGTAGAGCGAGTATTCCAGTGTTTATACCTGGAAAACTCTAGATAGTGTTAGGATAATCTATCTTGATTTTGTTTAGATAGTTGGATTATTTGATTGACTGAATTGGTTGCTATGGTTGTTAGCATATGATTGATAATATATGCTTGTGGTTTAAAATTAAATCTTTGATGGGTTATTAAATTACCTTTGCTTTTAAATTTCGAGGACGAAATTCTTTTAAGGGGGGAGGAATGTGATATCCCGAAAGGCAATATTTATCTAATAATCTTTGTTAATAAGCATTTAAATTGGTTTAATAATCTTCTTTAATAAATATTTATTTGGTAAATTTTATCTTTTAAAAGTTAATAAAATGATTTCTATTTATAATGTATATATATTTGTATATATTGTAAATAGAAAAGCTTTGGGTTGAATTTAACAAGCAAAAACATAATTTTCAAATTCTAATATATTTTGGTAATTTGGAATTTATGATTAAATTTAATATAAAGCTTTTCAAAGATTATTTAAATAGTTAACTATATAGTTTTAAAATACTTAAGGTAAATGTTTAATTGTTTAAAATATATTTTTAAGCTTAAGTTTAAATTTAAATAAGATTAGAAAAAGGTTTGTTTTATTTCTTTTTAAATATTGCTTGATAATATGATAATATCTTTTATAATAAATTTGACCAAATTGATATTTTCAAACAATATTAATAATGTATTGTTTTATATATAGATATGAATAGATTTTAAAGAAATTGAATGGTTATTTTCAAATTGAATGTGTAGTTATATATGTATGTATATATATATATAAGTTGATTTTAAATTGATTTTTCTTTGATTTGAATTTGAATTTGGATTTAATTTTGAAATTCAAAAGATAGATATTTTGAAATATTTGGTTTTAAAAATATTTGTTTAAGCTTTTATTTATATATATGATTGGCTTTATAATATTTTCTTTAAGGCAAATTCATATGTATGTATTTAGATAAGCATTTATAAAATTGTAAATTAATATAAAAGCTTTCATTTAACATTTAAATTAAATAAAATTACTAAAATAACAAGTGTTAACACATTAAGTGGTATTAGTGACATGTGTTAATTAATAAATAAAGGTATATGACAAATGTTAAGTGTTTTAACAAGTGGCATTTTTAGATTTAATTTTCTTTTATTTTTATTAAAATCATATTTTCAGCCTATATAAACATTGTTTCTTTATCTTCATTTCTTTTCTAATCTTAAATTCAAAAGCTAATAAACTCAAACCATTTCTCAAAAACAAAATCTGTAATTCACTGCCTCAAACCAGAAATCATAAACCTGTTAATCATTTTCAAAAATCAAAATGAAAACCCAAAGCCTGCATTTCTTAAAGCCTGAACACTTTTTCTTCAATCTGAGATAAATCAAAGCAAGCAATCTTCTCAGTTTTAAAAGCAGGATCATTTCAGCTAGCAAGTTATACATCACAGCAACAAAAGGATTTTTCAGTTTCAAAAGCATTTTCATTCCAGCATTCAAGTTTAAAAGTTTAAAAGCTTTTTAAAGAGGCTCTGTTCTCCATTTTCAAATCAGGTGAGTAACATTTATTTTAAGAAAAGCTTAAGTATATGAATCTGGTTGCATGTTGATAAGCATGTTGTTGTATCTGTTCTCTGCTCTTTATATTCAAGCTCAGTTTTTGATTTAAATCCTCTATCTCTTGATCTAGTCATTGCTAGGATTTAAGTTACAAATAAAACTTGTTTGTTTGATCATAGAGTAGAGTTTTAAATTTTATTTAAGTTAAAATAAAATGAGAATTGCTTCGGAAATAAAAATGAACAGGAAAGTTTTGGTTTTGTATAAAATTCAAACATGTTAATTTAGCAATCCAGGATTATAAACTGAATCCCTAAACTAAATCATGATTTTTAAGAGTGAAATCACGATTTTTAAAGTAGGATGGGGGAGCAGTTTTAGGTCGATCAGATTTTGTGTTTGGGCTTGTCTCTGACGATCTAAGCGATCAGAATTGTCGTGGTCACCTCTGGTGGTAGCGGAGTGATCAGGGAGTTTGGGAAAATTGTCAGGATGGAAATCAAGGGACTGTGGTGGCGGCGGCGATCGTATTAAGTTTGTAACCCTAGTTTTTAGTAGGTCGGGTATTTTGATTGGCACGACTTCCCTGGATGATCGAGTTCAATAGAACTCTGGGGAATGGTAGCTAGGGCGTGGACGAAGTTGTTGCCGAAGTCTCCGGAGTTCTGGTGATCAGCATTGGAAGGACGAGGGGTTTTCCAGGTTGGTCTGTTGTTCCAGGTTTGGTGCTGAGCTACTCGATTTCGATTTCGAGTGTTGATCGAAGGGTTTGGGTTTTGGATCGTCTAGGGGTGTGATTGCCGACCTTGGGAAGGTTGCGAAGTTGGCCGGAGTTGGTCGGAGCCACCGTGCATGTGCAAGGTGCATTTTTGGTTCAGGGTGAAGCCTGGAATTGAGGAGAGGAGGAACTCGAATTTTTCTCGGGTAGTTCGCGTGAGTTGCTTAAAGCAGTGAGGGTTTTGACTCGAAGTCTTTAGGGTAGGGGCTCGGGTCAATTGGGTTGTTATAGGTTTTTAAAACCTGTTTGTTTTTAAATTTTAAAAATGATTTTAAAATTTGAAAGCAAGATTTAAACCAAGTTTTAAATCAAGTTTAAGTATGTATTCAAATTTAATTTGTATCCTAGTTTGGAATAAATAAGTTTATAAAATTTATAATGTTTTAACAAATTTAAAATGTTTAAAGTATATTATAATATGATTTGAACTTAAATGGATTGGTTTAAAACTCTTATAAATTTCTTTTATAAATGTTAAGTGTTTCTTTAACATTTGGATTTAAAAAGGTTTTGTAAATTTGATTTAAATTTTGTTAAAGTTCAATTTGTAATTTATTTTAAATCTTTAATTTGAAATGAATTAAAAGGAAGATTTAAAAGTAGAATGTTTCAAAGCCTTATGTTAATGATAATTAAAGTAGTTATAAAGGTTAATACTTTATTTTAAAGATTTATTAAGTTTTAATGATTTAGGATAAATTAAATTAATAAGTTAATTAAAGAGGGATTAATTACTTTAATTAATTAATAATTATGGATTAATAAATAAGTAATTAAGGGTTGTAAGTTAATTAATTTAAAGGTTAATTAATTTAAAATCAAGGATCATTAATTAGATAAGATTAGATTATAAATTAATGGTTAGAAATTAATTAATCAAGTAATTAAAGATTAATTAAGTTACAGCTAAGCACTTAATTAATTAAGTAATTAGAGTTTAATTAATTGGTTATTAAAGATAAATTAATTTATAATTAATAATGATTAATTTAAGTTTAATTACTTAAGAGAAGTAATTAAAGAATTGTTAATAGTTAATGAAGATCATTAACTTGGGATTAATATATAATTAATTAATGTGATTAATTTTGATAATTAATTAGATTAATTAATTAAGGATAATCATTTGTGGAATTGTTTACGTATAATTACTTAATGAAAAATTAAGGGATTAATTACTCATTGTAATTAATTAAGTTTAATGAGATTAGTTTAAGTTAATTAATTAAGTTTAATTAATTTAAGATAATCACTTGATGATTTGATAAGTATAATTATTTAATGTAATTAATAAAGTGAAATTACTTAGTGAAGTAATTAATGGGTAATTACTTTGTGTAATTAATTTAAGGGTGATTTATTAATGGAAGTAATTTGTGTTTAATTACTTTGTGTAAATAATAAAGAAGAATAACATAGTGGAAGAAATTAAAAAGTTTATTACACGGTGTAATTAATCAAGGGATTGATTAAAGATATTTAGTTAGGGAGTAATCAATTAATTTATGTAAGTAATTAAAGGTAGTTAATTACTGAATGTGATTAATCAAGGGTGATTAAATAAATGTGATTAATTAAAGATTAATTATTAAATATGATTAATAATTAATTAAGAAGTAATTAAGGGATCATTAATTAATGTAATTAATGAAGTAATTAAGGTATGATTAATTTAGAATAAATAATCAATAGAGTGATTTTAGAATAATTAATTGATGTAACTAATTGGGGATTAATGTAATTAATTTTAATTAATTAATTAATGAAGAAATTAAAGGTTAATTACTGTAAATGATTAAGGTTAATTAATTTGTTTAATTAATTAAGGCTAATTACTTAATGTAATTAAAGAATAAGTAATCAAGATTGATTAATTAAGATGGATAATTAGAGGATGATTAATTAATTGGTTTGTAATTAATTAATGGTTAAGTAAGCAAGATTTATAGTGATGGAAGTAATTAATTTAATATATTTTAAATTAATTAGAGATAATGTGATTGATTAATCTTTGCTTATTAATGATTGAATAAGATTGGATGCCTTGGATTGTTTGATATCTCTAATATGAGATTTGTGCTTATCTGTGATATGAGATGCTTTGGTTGAATTGTGATGATATGGATGGTATATTTGTGAATATATGAATTATCTATCTGTGTGAATATAGATAATATAATTGAATTATTTTAACTTTAAAACAACTTGGCCTTAAAAGAAACGTTTGGATTTCGGTGAGACCGGGATCAGGTTTCCAAATATGGATATCCGAAAACCACATCGATCCAAGATAAACGATAGGTCGTGACATCTCAAAGTGAAGATCGAGATGGAGGTTTAAAGTGCAAGGGTTATTGTCGTTAACTCTTAGGGTGATTCCAAAATGAGTGTAACGAGATAATGCCTTCGGTTTCGTTTGAACCCGAAACGAACTTGTATGGATTAAATGCTTTCAGAACATCGTCAGGTGGACGATGAGCATTCTAAGATAGATGTGTTCTATAAAGGTAATCGTAGCCTCAAGCCTCATCAACCAGGAATGGCTAAAACAGGGGAGGTGCAGCAAGGCTAAGTGGGTCGCGCTCAAGTAGGACAAGATTTTCCCCTATCTAGAGGTTCCTTTTATTCGGCTTAGTGGGCAGTTGGCGATGGCCATCTGCGGGGTTGTCTTGTTCGGGACTATCCAGTAAGGGATTGTTCCGGCCTTGTGTTGCAGGGGATTTAGGGTGGATCCTCGGTACCGTGATCTAGGCCCCGTACTGTGATGGGCGGTACCCCAGTAGCCCTGCCATTGTATGGAATCCAAACTCCAATAAGTGATCTCGGACTTGATTGTATACCTATGTATGCTGGAATTTAATGAATGTAACAATTTCGGCTATGTGAATATTTATTTGAGAATCCTAGACCCTATTATAATATAACTGGATTTCCTATCAAATGTTTTGGTTATCGTAAGGTAAAAACTTTTCCGTATTTATGTGCGGGAAGTCTTGCGAGATACCTTTTGTTTTCAAAGGTTTTTCAAAGTTAAGCAACTTTAACCTATTACTCACACCAGACCCATGTCTAACCCGGAGTTTATTTTCTATTTTCTTAAACTCTTCGGTACTCAAATTTTTACGAGTAGCCAAGAGATTCAGGTTTGCTTTGACGAATTCTGGAGGAAAATTGAAGCAGGAGGCTTTGGTGTTTGTAGATATATAGTTTTCCGCTGTGTTGGTATCTCTGTGTTGTATTTGAGTTGTAATGATAGACAGGTGGTTATAACTGTCTTGTATGTGATGTATAAGCTGTGTAACTCTGATGGATCTTGTATATTATGTAATAGCTTATGTGATTAATATAATTTATTCGTTCCGCTGTGAGATTCTAATATTGTCTAGTTCTTTCTTCTCTATCTTTTCTCTTTTCTATCCCTTTCTTTCTTAAAAATGATGCGTCTTTCTGTGGAGAGAAAGGCGGGTCGTTACATTTAAGTCTCATACCTTAAATAATTTTATATAACCATTAAAACACTTAGGAAAAATCTACAAAAAATCTCTTTTAATATGTTTTCTAACATATAAAAATTTCAAACCCAAATCTTTTATTATTTAACCGAAAATAATTATTAACCTAAATAACATTTCTTTACTAGAAAATTCATATAAATTCCACATAATTTCAAAAAATTCTGAAAATTGAAACCCATCTCTAAAATATTATTTATGATCTCCAAAAAAATTCGCAAGGCATTTAGATGTCATTTTATAGGGTTTTCACCTTAAAATATATCATAAAATCAATATGAACATACATAAATCATCAACATGTATATATAATCATTTCATCATTTAAAAACATGGCAAATCAATGCAAAATATTCGACATTCATCTAAAAACCGAAAACCCAATAAAAAATGAGATGTAAACGTTATTCACCTTTGCTTTAGAAATTAAAGATATTGAGATGTGAATAGATTTGATTTGAATTAGCTTCTTCCTAGATTTTCTTCCTCTTTTCCCTTTTAATGGTAGCCTGCTTCTTATTTTAAAAATATTTATGAAATGAAATGGACGTGTAGAGGTACACGGCCAAAGGGTTTAGGGTATAAGAATGGCCTCCTACCTATTTTACCCCTCCTCTATTTCAATTTAAACTCTTCTTTTAATTCATTGTTAAATGGCATGGCTACCCTTGATTAAATCTTGGGTATTACAAACAATGTGCCTCAAACTAAGCATTCTACATAAATAAAGGCTTTTAAAATAGCAATGGAAAATTATTCTTTTATTAAATTTTTCTATGTTTGAAGCTTAAAATAAAGAGTTACTAAATTAAACTTCAATTTATTTATTTCAAATCTCATTGACCACAAAATTCCATAAAATCATATTTTAATCAATTTGTTTCAAATTATATTTCAACACATTGCATTTGAAAATAATCAATAAATTATTAAATCAATTTCCTTTCTTATTTAAATTCTTAACATTTAATAAAATAATTCCATCAAATTCTAAAATCATTCCTTTAATTCCATATTTATTCATTCAAAATCCCATTTACTTTATTATTAAATATTAATTCTCATTAATTAATATTTACGTAACAACGGGTTGTTACAGACTTCCGCTCTTAAGAAAATTGCATCCTCGCAATTTCTACTTAGGGAATTCTATAAATAGCTAGACTAATTCTAACTCATCCACGTCGTTGGTTAAGTTAAATTCAAATTCATATTGCTCTATCATCACTGTTAAGGGTTAGCACATACAATAAGCTAAATTAACCTGACAAGTGTATAAATAGAGCAATACAAATTAATGATTTGACCTTTCATCGATGGCTTGCAATACTCAAATTATTATCTTATTGTCCATTGCTCCTTGCGCATGGACTATAAATTTGTGTGAAACTTATTTGGATGATTCTAATATATCTATAAGTTAACAAATGTTGAGACTTTCAGGATACTTCGGAGTATTCACTAAGGCACAAAGTATATCCCTAAACCTTCAATACTCAAAATATCATATTAATATGTACATTTAAAATATTAGGCTTAAAAAAATACAATCTCTAAAATTCCCTAGAGGTAACTTCATCACCGAAGGCACCGCAAGGTATTAATATCAATAATTACAAATTTGATATAAGTAATCATCAACCAACAAACATACATAAAAAACCAATCAATACGCTCAGTGGAAAATAATTCTTCAGATTCTGTTACGCACTCTGATCATTAACGGATCAGAATATAATAATTTATTCCTAGCTACCATAGGTCAATCATTTTGTATTTCATAGTCAATAGTCAGTAACAAATAAAATATTATAATTATAAATACAAATATTCTCCCACTTGATTACTCCAGTAATCACCGTATAATAAATAGTATATAAATAATAATAATCCTATTACCTCTTACTTAAACTGACTACCCCTATGCTCCTAAGAGGACAAGGATACTACGTCTTATCTAAACCAATGACTCGTGTCTTTGTATATATACAATGTAGTGTTCTAAACCATGCTCTGATACCATTTTGTATTACCCACACTTCTACACCCATACTACCCAAGCATATTACTAAATAATACCGTCGAGTAATACGGAGAATGAAGCGATTTGGGAACACAAATGAATATTTCCTTGGACTAGCACCGGTACATTTCTCATTTAATATAAAATCAAAATAAAAGTGCGCAGTTTCAGTATAAAGCTATAGACATGTGTGCCTCCAGAACAAAACAATACATAATATACATAAAATAAATGACAAGGAGAATACCGAGTCAAAGTGCAACAATAATATACAATAGAAATATATATACACATGGATCCAAAATATATATCTAATATACTTTATCATCAAAACATCCAATACATAAATCTAAATACATCTCAAGTGTACATAACGATAATATATAATGATATCCAAGCCACCATCTATTGCCCAACATATATAAATCGATCATCTAGTCCCTAAACCCGAAATGTCTCAGACTGGCCCACGTATTATAAATAAAGACTGACCTAAGTATTATAAATAACACTTAGGTCAGCCTATGTCTATATCAAGGGTAATTTGTCTGTAACACAATGTTTTAATGCATAATGATATGATATCAATCATAATGTAAATATTTGAATATATACATAAAATATATAATCATAACACCATAAACAATCTCATATGTATTATAAGATTTCAAATCTCACAAGTCGTACATAAAGATGTTATCGCCCATCTCATAGTAAACCAAATCAAAAATCATGAAATCAATATCAAATGGGTGAATCATCCATATCTAGAAAAGCATCATTGAGATCAAGAAACCATTAATAATAGGATATCATCAAGTATAGTTAGGCTATCTCATATCAGTGTCAAAATATATCTCTCAATCCCATAAATAAATAAATAAAAATCATTATCCGCATACCAAAAAGGATAAGCTGCCTATCAATACATAATACAAGATATAAGGATCCACCATACTCTAGACATCTATTCAGATATAATCTCATCTCCTGATATATGAATGAATCAGAATATTATGGATATATGGGGACTGATTGCACTTTAGACTCACCCAATCTCTAGTATAGCAACTCATCATAGGAACGAGGTATGTCAATCTACTATACACAAAACCCCTAAGCCAGACGGGAGACTGATGGCCGCCTAGCGCAAGCATGCTCCAGGAATCTAGGTCTGCTCACCTACCATAGAGTAACCATCTATCCCTACAGTTTTCAGTTACCTCGATGGACATCGTGACCCCATCCACCAATGGCTCGTCAACGCGTAGCCTTGGTCATAACCATGCTTTTCCACCAATGGTAACAGACCGCTGGCCTATGTGACAAAGGGGGCTACCAACTACCAATCCAGTGATGCCCATCGAATACCATAAACAACAATGGTGTCGCGGATCTGGTGCACGACCCCATGATTGGGGTGCCAGGGTGGATATTAGCTAATCTTGTTCACTCCTACAAAATAAAGGAAGCTGGAAACAATATGGATGGTCATATAGTACTCATGCCCTATAGTTACACATATCTCTAATAGTAGACCGACACACGACTCTCATAAGTCAACACTTGACTATACAATCTTCTTCATCGAGTATCACATATACACAAGAGTCGATACTCCACACTGAGGATCACACATACACATTAGTTGATACTCCACATCAAGTATCATAAAAATACATAAGTAGATACTCCACACCATGTATTACATATGCATATGAATGTAATCCCCATTTGAGTGACATTTACTTACAAAGAATAATCAAACGAATAGTAGAACAGTGTCCTATACCACCTTATGTTATTCGAATAATTATTCAATTTTCATAAACTACACTCAATCCACAAAAATCATCTCCATATAACAAGTCCGATGAATAACTAGAAAAGTGTTACCGAAAGTCTCATACCATACGGTACCACTAAACCGTTTGTTCAAATTTATCATCACATAGAAATGAATAACATCATAAATATAATATCATAATAATAACGATATCATGAAATTATATAAAAGGATGTCCTCACCGTATCATATCAAAACACCAATCAAAACCATATTGATGGTGAATCATTCATATAATCCAATTCAATATATAAGAGAAGAATGATCAGAAATGTAATCTAAAATAGATTATTCAATACTAAATAAATAAATTATAAAGCAACAAACAAATCAATATTTAATAATGAATCATTCACATCATATACTCTTATATAATAAAATAAATACTTAGAAATGGATAATAAATAGTATGTATATATATTATATTTCAATTCTCTAAAAATGATATTTAAGACAAATGATACAAAAGTAATATCCAAATGATTATTTAAACATCATAATAATAATAATAATTCCATAAGTCTGTTATATAACTTGGAATCATCATCAACATCATAAAAATTATTTGATGATTCAAAATAGGGATTTACTAAATCTTTATAAATTTCCACATGAATCGTAATATTACTAAACTACTTTCTACAATTAATGAACATCTCTAAATAACTTGTAAAACCAAATATTACTCAACATAATCAATTCATAATTTTCTGTAATTAAACACTAGATTAAAATAAATATTAACTTTCAAGATAAATTCCAATGTACTTCAAATATTAAAATATGGATAATTCCAATCTTCCTCCATATATATTCAAAATCATTATTAACTATATTAATATGTCTTTAAAACATTTAAAAATCATTTCATAATTTATTCATAATTTAATGATTATAAACCATTTTCAAATAAATTTATATTAAATAAAATAGATTTCTAGAACGAAAACTAAACATTAAATCATAATAACTTTCATTTGCATAGTAAATAACTCTTAGAGAGTTCTTACTATAATATGAAATAAATATCTAAATCAATTCATTAAATACAAATAAATAAATAAATAATGTAAAATCATTAAAAAAAAAATTCAGAA
The DNA here is from genome assembly GCA_030737815.1 of Allium fistulosum. Taxonomy (NCBI): domain Eukaryota; kingdom Viridiplantae; phylum Streptophyta; class Magnoliopsida; order Asparagales; family Amaryllidaceae; genus Allium; species Allium fistulosum. Next base: position 233,979,571 of record CM060908.1, read on the forward strand.
AATCAAATAGAACAGGTTCAGTCGATTGGAATATCACCTCGGTCGACTACTTTAAGTTGGCTGAATCCGTAAAGAAGTCGACTAAAATGTTGTGTTGCTCTCGAATTTTAAATTTTGTACTAGTTAGTCGACTAAATTTATTTCTCAGTCGACTGAATTGAGATTTAGTCTATTGAATTTTTTATTTAGTCTCCTGAATTCCTAAAAGTCAGAAAATGACTTTCATGACTTCTTCCATTCGATTCAACTCGACCTCTTCCTTATTATTGTTATTTCTCTCTTATTCGCTCATACTTCTACTACAATATAACTATTCATGATCAAGCCTATCAATGAAGCATAATTCTTAGATGAAGAGAAGTGATACACTACCAATGTATATATATAAATTAATGATCTATTTATGATCTCTATATCAAATCAAACATAGTTATGAATGAGGAACTCACCGTAATTCGACGATCACTTAGCTCCTAATCCTCCCTTGCTTCCCTCTTCTTGATCTCTTTAAAAATATTCCTTAATTCACTAAGATGATCCACTTGTTCCTTGTGATTGCTTGGTGTAGATTGTTGCCAAGATGCCTTGATATAATTTGTACTAATCGTTGATATTTAATATTAATTAATTTCATAATTTAGGGTGATGGAGTTTAAGAGAAAATTTCAAATTTTCCTTATGAGAAAAATGGAGGGACATGCTTGTATATATAGAAGGGGGGTGAAAGCTCTAGAATTTGAAATCTCTAGAATCAAGCCTTCATGAAAGTAAATATATTTACTTTTGGGTATAGGCTTAAACTATTTGGGCTTGGTTAATTTATAAACAATTATTATTTTATTTTTATCTTCATGAAAACAATGTTTACATAACAAGACTTTCTTTGTTTACATGAAAGCTTATTGGGTTATGTTTTGTGTACTAGTGGGCTTTGCTTTCTTATTAAAATTTTGTTTCTTTCTTTCTTGATCAAAATCATATCTAAACATAATTTAAATTCTTTTAACACTATAAATATTCTTTCTAACTTTTAATTAAACTCCAACTTATTTATTTCAAATCTCATTGACCACAAACTTCCACAAAATCATATTTAATCGATTTATTTCAACTATATTTCATCTCTTTACATTTGGAAATAATTAATAAATTATTAAATCAATTTCCTTTCTAAATTAAATTATTAACATTTTAATACAATAATTTTGATCAAATTTTCAAATCATTCCTTTAAATTCATATTAATTCATTCAAAATCCTATTTACTTCATTACTAAAAAATAATTATCATTAATTAATTACTACTTAAAAAGGGACTGTTACAGCTTAACTTGCTATTTATTTGTCCATAGGCATTCCTACTTAGGACGCTCATGATGAGCATGCTAATACTCCAGATGATTTAAGGGAAGTCTGATTCTAGCACCGTACCACTTCCTACCTCATAAGCAATAAGAATCTCTGGTGGTGCGGTCTACTACCACCTGGCAGGATTGCCTTTCCTAATCCGGCTCCTTGGAGCAGCTCCAAAGCGCCCGCTCAAACCTCAATCTATACTTGTAGCTTCAGCGAGAACTTATATGGTAAGGTTGAAGGTTCATCAGACGTAGTATATGCTAAGGAGTCCACTGAAAGAGGAGCCCAAGAACCTACTATTGGTGACGTCCGGAGAAAAGGGGACGAACAATTTGAAATGTCGTCGATTCCCAAGGACAGTGATGGAGCCAAAAGAAGGGAGGGGAAAGCACCAATGCCTGAAGATGAAGAAGTGGGTGCCAGTAATAGTGACAATGACTATCATGATAGTGCTGAAGAAGGTGAATTGTTCGAGGCGATGCCCTACGAGAGCTTAATACTTCCCAGCTTGCCCCGTCCGAAGCATATTGCCGTTGGAACTTCTGAAAGGGCCGGGGAACACGTTACGTTGCCTTTAGGGGAGCCAGTGCCCCATTCTTGCCCCTTTGGTGAAATCTTTGCCGATCTGAGTGGTTTTGATATCTCTGTCGGCGTTCTTTTAGATAAAGTCGATTCCAACTTTAGCTTATAGCAAGGGAAGTTTACCGATGAAGGTGGATGAAACCCAGTCTTTAATTCCTTGCCGACACGGTTTGTAGAGCACTTAGGCAGGTCATTGACACCAAACAATCATTAGGATCATGGAAATTCATCCTTGCATTCATTAATAGTCTGAAATTCCAACACTTAATTTTTTTCCTTGTTTAAGGTTCCATGGCTGAAGATCGATATCAAAATCTCTCGCCCAATGCTGGTGAATTTAGAGGGAAAACTCCCGACCCTTGTCCACCTCGCTCTAGTTATCAAATTCGTGAGACTGAGAAGGAGAAGCATAGAAGAAAAGAGCAAGAAGCAAATGATGACCGAGGGGTTGAATGAGAAAGAGAGAGGGGGGAAAGAGGAAGAAAGAAAAGAGAGGTCAAAGAAGAGTTGTTGCATGACCCGTCCAAGCGACCAAGAGATTAACTGATGGCCATGACTCTTCTTCTTGCATAATTCCACTGTGCTCTAAACCCTAATCTTCTTCTCAACAACGAGTGCCAACTTCTCAATCGCTGACTGATATAGTTCCTCTCCACTCTAAAGTGGTTTCTACTCCTCCGACTTCTATTCCTTCTACTCTACCACGTCTGCAAGCCATTTTTCTTTATCTTTTCTTACAAAGCGTCATGTATGACCTAGACATTGAAGATGTTCTTAAGGAGATGGTAGATTGGGATGCCCGGAGCATCCAAAAACATATTGACCAGAGTTATGAATGGAAGCGACAGTGCTACACCCTCTCCAGAGTCAACAAGATCAATTATACTAACATAAAGTCCTTCGATTCCAAGAAGCAAACATATGAGAGAGTCATAAAGGATCTAGACGTTGACTTAGAGGACTGCCAAGAGAGATGCCACTCTCAAACCAAAGGCTGGCACAGAGAGTTTGATGGAGGAGGCGAAGTGGGCCCACGATTGTGTTAATATTGTGATGTGGAATGAGTTGAAAGTCGCCCACGAAGAGGGTGCCGAAAAGACAAGTGGCCGAGAAGGAACTAGCCCTTATCGAAAATGATAGGACCACTCAAGTCAGGGGCCATACTATCAATGAGTAGGCGGTTAAACTACAAATGCTCTGGGAAGAGAATCGCAAGCTTGCTACCGACTTAGAACATTTAACAACGAAGAAGCTTAGCTTTGATATTGAACTTGCTTTCGCTCAAGGAGAAGTTAAGGAGCTCCAAGAGGAAAAAGTTTGGGAGAGAAAAGAGCTTAAATTGAACCTCATATGCTTTTATGCTAGCTTAGTCTTACACAAGAATCTGAAGTAGTTAGGAGATTCTTATCTCGAGACGCTCACCGATGCCTTCGAAGTGGTGTTATGACGACTTGTGGCATTCGGGGACAACCACTCCGTAGAAGAGCTCATGGTCGAGTATCTTGATGCTGAGGATATGCAAAAGCTTGCAAAGAGAAAGACCATTCTTGGTGTTGAGGATGCCACCACTACTCCTGCCCAAGCTCTTGCTGGCCCTAGATCATTGGGTTAGCACAAATCATTTACTCTGAAATCTAGAGAGCATGTGGTGACAATTCCTACATCTGGGGGGATAGATCTGAAATCACCCATGTCATCCTCGCCTCTACAGTGACGGCACTCGTCGAACCTTACAACCCCACTTTCATAAGCCAAATAACGGTGCATCCGATTGAAGAAGGGGAACTGATCAAATCTTCTATGGAATGAAGTCTTGGCTCACGTATATCTCTTGTTTCACTCGTCTTTGAGAAGCTTCAGTTCTCTTCGGAGTTTATTTCTGAACATTACCATTCTGTTTGTCAACTTGTAGGTCGATCGCATATCCCTCCTCCGCTGCCAACTACTCAAGGTTTGGGTCCCGTAGTAATTTTTACCACATCGACTTCCATTACTATAGGCCTTGTTGCTCCGATCCAGCCTTCTAGTTCCGGATCCGATCCTGACTCTTAGAAGATTGGGGCTCTAGAAGGGCTAGAGGACATTTCTTAGTCCAAGGAAGAAGACATCACGATTGCCGATGCTACATATCTGATGGGTCATATTTCAATAGTGGAGAAATTGAAGATTGACTTCAAGAAGATCAAGGTGAAATCCGAGCCTTGCACTAAAAAGCCCTCATCTTCAACTCCTACAATCTCCAAATCCAAGCTTCCCCCGATTAAGATTTGGCCACCCAAGACCAAGCCTTTCGAAGCCCCTAGTGAGAATACGATCATACCACCAAAATCGAGGTGAAACTCCTAAAGGTGGGATAATCAAGGGGAAGCCAAAGCATAGGATGAGTCTCGGCAATGCTGGCAGCTAAGGCGGAAAGGAAGGGAAGAGCCAGTAGATGGTACTTGGAGCTTGCTTGTGTGGTAGCTTGTAATACCCCATATTTTTAGTAACATTATTTAGGATATTTAATTAGTTAAATAAAATAAAATAATATAATATGATTAATGGATTGAGATTTGTGATTAAATAAGGGGTAGTCGTGCCATGTTAAACAAGTGAACATAGGAATAAAAAGAGAATAAAAGGGTTAGGAAATATACAAGGGAAAAATAGGAACAAGGCACATCCTTGTACCCTAAACCCTTAACCCCTCAATAATCACGTTCACCTCATTATTCACAAATCAAAATTACAAGCTAAGGCTGGACACCAGTAAGCACAAGAGAAGATAAAAGCTAGGATTTCAAGATGGAGAATCAAATCACTTAATCAAGAACAAATCTCACATCCTTAATCAAAAAGCTAAGGTGAATAATGATTACATCTCAAGTTTTTAATGGTTTTCGGTTTTTAGTATGAAATCTGAATTATTTGCAAATGTTTTGCCATGTTTTGGATAATAAAATGTATATCTATATGTTGTTGATGATTTATGCTAATTCACATAGAATTTATGATATGTTTTAATATGAAATCCCTACTATATGACATCCAATTGCCTTGCAAATTTAAATTTGGATTAGAAACAATAATTTAGAAATGGTTTTCAATTTTCATAATTTTCTGAATTAATGTGGATTTTATATGAATATTCTAGTGAAGAAAATGCTATTTTGGGTTTAAAATTAATTACGGCCAAATTATATTGTCTTAGGGTCTGAAATTTATATATGTTAGAAAACATATTAAAAATGATTTTTAAGAGTTTTTTTAGAATTTTCCTATGTGTTTTAATGGATATATAAAATCATTTAAGGTATGGAACTTAAATGTTTTATATATTTATAAAAAGGAGAATAGTTATTTTTTAAATAATCCAAATTATTATTTTTGAAAATCGGTAGTACTTTTAGAAAAGAAAATTTTACAACCAATCATAATTTGACAAACAAGGCAGGTTAGGTACAAAGGACTAATTTAAAAAGTCAAATCCACATGCTTTTTCCTATTTCAATGCTTTTGGCACTAGGCTTCCAACTCCTTACCTACACCTCTGACTCCATCGAAAACAATCACATGGTATCAGATACCTAGTACGTAATGAATTGGATATAAGCGGAAGGTACTGGGTCGAAACCAAAGGTTCTGAGGGGATCGAAGCATGCTTTTGTTTAAATTGAAAATGCGCCTGCTTTTACTTTCGAAGGAAGTGCTTTCGACTTGGTTGGCTTTCGGTTGAGTCAAATGTTACAAAGGAAAGGTTTCGAATGGGTTGCGCCTTTTGTTTTAAATGAATGTTTTCAAAGGGGTCAAAACCCCTAACTGCCGCTTTTTACCTTTCGAACCAGATTGATTTCAAAAGGGTTACCTTGTTTTTAAAACCAAGCCGCTTCTCTAATGCTTTCGAAGAGATGGTTTCGACACCATCACTTCTTTACTTAGGAAATGATTTCGAAAGAGATGCTTTCAACTTAAATGTTTTAATGACCCTTTTTCTCTATAAAAGGTAGAACCGAAATGGTTTCGAAAGAGATTGTTTTAATGGTTTCGAAAGGCGTTTCCACATGTTATAAATTGAACCCAAATGCTTTCGAAATGCTTAATGTTTTGATGCTTTTGAAAGGTTTTAAAGAAAGGTTTCTAAGGGGTGGTTCCCTAATGGTTTCGAAAGGTCTAAAAGGAAAGGTTTTCCAATGGTTTTGAAAGGCAATGTTTAAGTGTTTTAAAGATAGGATGTCTAAGGTTTTAAATCTTTCGAAGGAGATGTTATTCAATGCTTTTGAAAGGATAAATATGAATGGTTTCGAAAGGTATGTTTTGGCCTTCGGCCTAAGGTTTTACTTGTATCGAAAGGGATACTTTCAAAGGTTTCGAAAGGGTTACTTTCGATAGTTTAAACGTTTCATCAACAAGCTTTTGTGTAGAGAATAAGTAGCATGGCAAGGTGATTTGAGTAAAGCAAAGAGTATATATATAAATTATTTCCTTGTTTAAAGAATGATTTAAAGGTTTAAATCAATTTGAAAGAAAAGGTTTTCAAGGAAAATTTTATGGGTAGATAACCTTAAGTAAAATGACTCAGATATTAGAATAGCAGATGGGACTGGTATGGGATTGCGCCATATACTTTAGCTAGTAGCCCTTAGTTAAAATAGGTCCGAAATTCCAATGTGTTGGGATTTGTCAGAGGTAAGACAAAAATTAAGTTACACACAGAAAGGAACCTAAAAAGGGGAAAATGGGTTATTGGTGAGCCCGCAAAACCATTAGGATCAGTTAGACCTGGAGAAGTAAGTAAGGACAGACTGTCCAGAAGAGGAGTATCTAACAGATGTTAGATTTTTATGTTTTTCTAGTAGGCCCGAGTCAGCCAAGGGTTTGTAGTTAGTCAAACAAAACTACAGTGAATGGACAGATTGTCCATTTGATAACTGATATGTACATATACATGATATTGCTTTACATATTTAACCAGTTTTGGTTGTAGGATTAAAATTTGCAAAAGATATGTTTTATACGGATATTAGTAGGGGAAACCCATCCCGCTAAGCGGCGTGGTCTCACTTAATATTTGATAATCGAGATGTATAATATTATTCATACCAGACTTTATGTATGACTCGAAGTTTATGTTTTCCCCTTAAACCTTCGGATGCTCCAATTGATTTGAGTGGGATGAGGTTTGAGGTTTACAGGTTTTAGTTGGTTGGCGAATAAAGCTTCCGGTGATGAGCAGGTGGCTAATGGAAAGCTTACTAGGAGTTGCTATTATATTTTGGATTGATTCCGCTGTATTGTATATATAGTACTCTGGTCAACCAAGGGGGCATCGTCATATGTCGCTCTTGGCGTATTTACATAATAACTATATTTTATCTTAACCTGGGAAAGCGATGGGATTATGTAATTTGAATATGAAACATGTTTTGGAAATGTAATCAAAAGATATTGTTTTTTTTTAATTTGTGATTTTGTTTCATATTCATGTGCTTCTGATATTATGGATACCCTTAAGTTTATCATATCTGGTCACCGAAAGTTAATACTATGGATGACTGCAGCATCTGTAGTGTTTACCTTCGGGCCTCCAGATAGGGGATGTTACAACTTGGTATCAGAGCATAGGTTTATAAAAAACTTTAATTAAAATGATTATTTTTGAAAATATAATCCTAAGGAATTAGCGATAAGATTGGTGTAAGGGATAACGTTATAGTAACATACTTATATTTTCCATATATAAGTATGCGCTTTATCTCTAGTCTCCTATCTCTATTAGGTTATTTTTTTGTATCTCATGATGGTTCGAATGCAGATATGGATTCTCGAAGAGATAATGTTGGAGGAGGAAGCACCACTGCAGATGGAAATGCTAGACCTAATGATAGAAGGAACCCAGGTCATGCACGAGCTGGAAATATTGTTGCAGAAGCCCTACAAGTTGACATGGGAGTCATGTATCATTTTTTCATGAATATGATACAAGTGGAGGTTGCTACTATAGTAGTTGGAGAAGGAGTCCAGGAAGCTCCAGTAGTCAACAATTATGCTGCTTTGAGTAGGGATTATGCTAGGTTGGGAGGAAAACCATTCATTGGGACTGAAGACGCCATAGAAGTGGGGAATTGGTTGCTGCATTGTGAGAGGATTTTTACAGATTTAAGGCTATCTGACAAGCAAAAAAGAAGGCATGCTACAAGGCAACTTCAAGGAGCAGCTTTATACTGGTGGAATAATGTGACGGTTGGAGTGGAGGAAGGAACGATGACATAGGCTTAGTTTAAGAGGAGGTTCGAAGGGAGATTCATGTCTGTGATGGCGAAGTCTACCTTACTCAAAAAGTTTGCCGAGTTAGAGCAGGGAGAGATGACTGTGTTAGAGTATGCTACAAGGTTTGAGGAGTTGGCAAGATATGGTCATGCCACTGTGGATACCATGATTAAGAGAAACGAGAAGTTCATTATGGGGTTGAAACCTGAATTAGCCAGGGCTACATTACCTCATATTAGGGATCCTTGTGATGTTTTAGTAGAGATGGCTCTGAGACATGAGGAAATTATTGCTTCTGTAGAGAAGAATAAGGCGAAGAAGGTCCAAGTAGGGCAGAGTCAGTAAAGGGAGTTATTTCCTAAGAAGGGAACCCAGAATGGTGGAGCCGTAAAGAAGGGAAAGTCAGAAGTTGTCTTTTTTAAGTGCTATAAAAAAGGGAATTTTGTGAATGAATGTCGTTTTGGAGAGGCAAAAATGGTGACCAGGAAGAAGAATATTGAATGCTTCAACTGCGATCAGATGGGTCATTACAAGAGCCAATGCAAGGAGCCTGCTAAGGATGGAAATGACAAATTATATGTATTAGAGCCAGCTACCTAGAGACCCACGGCAGGGGAAAAAGGGAAAGCAGTGTTGGGAGGTACGCTTATGATTCTTAGTATGGCATTCTGTTAGTGTTCTGTTTGATACTGGTGCATCGCATTCTTTTATATCTCGTTGTTTGGTAGATAAACTTAACCTAGAACCCTCATACCTAGTTACTTCCTAAGGGTTGCAAATCTAATGGAAGGGTATGCAACACTTGGGATGAGATGTGACCACCTAGAGTTTGACTTGTTAGGTCATACTTTTGTTTGCAGTTTCCATGTGTTTGATTTTGTAGGATTCAAAATTATTTTGGGTATGGATTGGTTAAGTAAGTATGATGCTAGGATATTTTGCCATTATGGGAAAATATCGCTTACGCACCCAGACTGTAGGGAGCGGATTGTACATACAGTAGAAAACCCTAGTTGTGAAGTGAATACTTTGTTCGGTGTTATGGAGATAGAAGAGGAGCTGAATCGAGTTTTTGTGGTTAGATAATTCGCAGATATTTTTGAACCCATAGTAGGATTGCCACCGAAACGGGCCATTGAGTTTCGGATAGATTTGGTGCCCGAAGCAGAACCAGTTAGTAGACCACCAAGCAGGATGACACCTACCGAAATGAGGAAGCTCAAGGTGTAGTTGGTGGATTTGGAAGGCAAGGATTTTATCAGACCTAGTATATCACCTTGGTGAGCAGCCGTAGTGTTTGCTAAGAAGCCGGACGGATCGTTAAGGTTATGTATCGATTATCGTAAGTTGAATGAGAAAACAATAAAGAGTCGATATCTGTTGCCTAGGATTGACGATTTGTTCGGTCAGTTGAGTGGAGCCAAGATATTTTCGCAGTTGAATTTTGCAACAGGTTTCCATCAGCTTAGAGTGGCAGAGGAAAGTATTCCTTTAACAGCGTTTAGAACCAGATATGGATCGTATGTATGGTTGGTGATGCCGTTCGGACTGACTAATGCGCCAGCTTTCTTTGTAGATTTGATGAACCAGATTTTCCGAGAGAAACTGGATAGGTTCGTATTGGTTTGCATAAATGATATTTTGGTGTACTCTAAGGATGAAAGAAAGCATGAAGTTCATCTTAGAGTAGTGCTTGAAATGCTGAGGCAGCATCAGCTGAAGACGAAGTTCTCGAAATGTCATTTTTGGAAGAAGGAAGTGAAGTTTCTTGGCCACGTTGTTTCTGAGAAAGGGTTACCAGTGGATCCAGTTAAGATCGTGGTCGTGAATAGTTGGATGAGACCAGAAACGGTGACTGAGATAAGAAGTTTTCTGGGGTTGGCTGGTTACTATCGGATGTTTATCAAGGATTTTTCTCGGATAGCGACACTCGATGACCAAGCTAACTCTAAAGGATGTGAAGTTCGTTTGGACCGATAAGTGTGAGGAGGCATTCCAGAAGCTGAAACACTTATTGACTAATGCACCTGTGTTAGTTGTTCCAGAGGGGAATCAGGATTTGGTGGTGTACACGGATGCATGTGGGACTGGGTTAGGAGCTGTGTTAATGCAGAGGGGTAGAGTAATTGCCTATGCTTCTCAACAGCTTAGACCGCATGAAGTCAGATACCCAACCCATGACTTGGAGTTAAATGCGGTAATTTTTGCGCTGAAGATGTGGAGACGTTATCTTTTGGGAGAAAGATTTGAGTTGTATACAGATCATAAGTCGTTGAAGTATTTGTTTTCTTAGAAGGAGCTGAAAATGAGATGGTAGAGGTGGTTAGAGTTTATAGCTGCTTATGATTTTGGTATTAAGTACACATCGGGGAAAGGCAACAAGGTTGCAGATGTACTTAGCAGAAAACATCAGAATGTGGTGTTAGCAATGATAGCTGAGTGGAAAGATTTGGAAGCGTTAGCGACTTGCAGAGTATAGTGGAGAACTAAGAGTAGTTCAAGTACAGAAATTGCTTTGTTATCATGTTTGGAAATTCGACCAGTTATGATCGAAAAGGTTACTTCTAAACAGCTAGAGGATCCAATGTTGGATGGAAAGATCAGAAAGCAAAGAGATGGAACAGAGAGCGATGACTTAAAAGATTTTAGTCTTGACCAGAATGGGTGGTTGAGAAAGAAAGGAGGATTGTGTGTTCCGAATGTGGGAGACATAAGGAAGGAAGTTTTGGAGGATGTCATCGTTTGAATCTCACTATTTATCCAGGAGGAACTAAGATGTATCATGACATGAAAAGACGTTTCTTATGGGAAGGTATGAAGAGGGATGTAGGCTTATGAGTGAAGCAGTGTCTGAACTGCCAACGGGTGAAAGCCGAACATCAGAAGTCAAGTGGATTGCTTCATCCTTTGGACATTCCAATGTGGAAGTGGGATTCTATTTCTATGGATTTCATTGATGGGTTGCCAAGGTCTAATAGAGGAAATGAAATCATATGGGTCATTGTGGATAGGTTGACCAAGAGTGCCCATTTCATTCCAATTAAGTCAACCAGAACGGCACTTGTGTTAGCGAAGTAGTTTAAGAAGAATGTAGTTAGACTGTACATAATTCCTCGTAGTATAGTGAGTGATAGAAATTTTTATTCACTAGCGAGTTCTGGAAGAGTCTATAGGATACCATAGGTACCAAGCTCAAGATGAGTACCGCTTACAATCCACAGACCGATGGTCAAACGGAAAGAGTAAACAAAGTCTTAGAGGATTTGTCACGAGCTTGTGTGCAAGATTTTAGGGGATCATGGGAAGACCATCTACATCTAGTCGAGTTTTTGTATAACAATAGTTATCAGGCTAGTATAGGGATGGCACCATTTGAACCTTTGTATGGAAGGCCATGCAAATCTCTAATTTGTTGGTTAGAAACCGGGGATAGGTTGGTTCTTGGTTCGGATTTGGTTAGAGAAGCTGCATAAAAGGTTGATTTAATTCAAGCTAGAATGAAGGAAGCTCAATCTGGACAGAAGAGTTATTAGGATAAAAGATGGAAAGACTTAGAGTTTTCTATTGGAGAGCATGTTTTCATCAAGGTGTGATTCGATTTGGGAAATCAAGGAAGTTGGCACCGAGGTTCGTTGGACCATTTCCTATATTGAGAGGAAAGGGAAACTCGCGTATAGAGTAGAGTTTCCGAGAAGTTTGGTAGGAGTCTACGATATTTTCCATGTTTTCATCTAAGGAAGTGTATTCGAGATCCGGGTACTACTATATCACCAACTGTGTTAGATGACTTAGTCGTAGAGCCGAATTTGACTATAGTTAGAAAGTTGGTTCGCATAGTCGCAAGAGATGAGAAGAGGCTCAGAAACAAGACAGTCAGATTAGTTAAAGTCCAGTGGAGCAACGATGACAGAGATTGTACTTGGGAGACTGAGAATAAGATGAGAGATGCTTTTGTTTGATGGTATGTTTTACCGTTGATTATTTTGATGTGTACTTATCATAATTTCGAGGATGAAATTCTTTAAGGAGGGGAGTCTGTAACACCTCATATTTTAAGTAACATTATTTAGGATATTTAATTAGTTAAATTAGATAAAATAATGTAAGATGATTAATAGATTGAGATTTGTGATTAAATAAGGGGCAGCCGAGCCATGTTAAACAAGTGAACTAAAGAATAAAAAGATAATAAAAAGGTTAAGAAATATACAAGGGCAAAATAGGAACAAGGCACATCCTTATACCCTAAACCCTTAACTCCTCAACACTCACGTTCACTTCATTATTCATAAATCAAAAATACAAACTAAGGCCGGCCACCATTAGCAAGCTCAAGAGAGGATAAAAGCTAGGATTTTAAGAGGGAGAATAAAATCACTTAATCTAGAACAAATCTCACATCCTTAATCAAAAAGCCAAGGTGAATAATGACTACATCTCAAGTTTTTAATGGTTTTCGGTTTTTTGTATGAAATTCGAATTATTTGCAAATGTTTTGCCATGTTTTGGATGATAAAATGTATATCTATATGTTGATGATTTATGCTAATTCACATAGATTATGAGATATGTTTTGATATGAAAACCCTACTATATGACATCCAATTGCCTTGCGAATTTAAATTTCAATTAGAAACAATAATTTAGAAATGGCGTTCAATTTTCATAATTTTCTGAATTAATGTGGATTTTATATGAATTTTCTAGTGAATAAAATGCTATTTTGGGTCTAAAATTGATTACGGCCAAATTATATTGGCTTAGGGTCTGAAATTTATATATGTTAGAAAACATATTAAAAATGATTTTTTGGAATTTTTGTAGAATTTTCCTAAGTGTTTTAATGGATATATAATATTATTTAATGTTTGAGACTTAAATGTTTTATATATTTATAAAATGGAGAAGGGGTATTTTGTAAATAATCCAAATTGTTATTTCTGAAGATCGGTTGTACATTTAGAAAAGACAAATTTGCAACCAATCATAGATTGACAAACAAGGAAGGTTAGGTATAAAGGATTAATCTAAAAAAATCAAATCAACATGCTTTTTCTTATTTCAATGCTTTTGGCACCAGGCTTCCGACTCCTTACCTCGGCCTCCGACTCCATCGAAACCAATGCACATGGCATCGGATACCTGGTACGTAGTGAATTGGATATAGGCGGAAGGTATTGGGTCAAAACCAAAGGTTCCGAGGGGATCGAAGCATGCTTTGTTTTAAATTGAAAATGCACCTGCTTTTGCTTTCAAAGGAAGTGCTCTCGACTTGGTTGGCTTTCGGCTGAGACAAATATTTCAAAGGAAAGGTTTCAAATGGGTTGAGCCTTTTTTTTAAATGAATGCTTTCGAAGGGGTCGAAACCCCTGACTGCCGCTTTTTACCTTTTGACCCAAATTGGTTACGAAAGGATTACCTTGTTTTTAAAACCAAGCAGCTTCTCCAATGCTTTCGAAGGGATGGTTTTGACACCATCACCTCTTTACTTAGGAAATGCTTTCGAAAGAGATGCTTTCGACTTAAATGTTTTAATGACTCTTTTGCTCTATAAAAGTTAGAACCCAAATGGTTTCGAAAGAGATAGTTTTAATGGTTTTGAAAGGTGTTTCCACATGTTATAAATTGAACGCAAATGCTTTCGAAAGGTTTTAAAGAAAGGTTTCTAAGGGGTGGTTCCCCAATGGTTTCGAAAGGTCTAAAAGGATAGGTTTTCCAATGGTTTCGAAAGGCAATATTTAAGTGTTTTAAAGATAGGAGTCAAAGGTTTTAAAGCTTTCGATGGAGATGTTTTTCAATGCTTTTGAAAGGATAAATATGAATGGTTTCGAAAGCTATGATTTCGAAAGGTATGTTTTAGCCTTCGACCTAAGGTTTTACTTGTATTGAAAGGGACACTTTCAAAGGTTTCGAAAGGAGGTACTTTCGAAAGTTTAAACGTTTTCATCAACAAGGTTTTGTGTAAATAATAAGTAACATGGCAAGATGATTTGAGTAAAGAAAAGAGTATATATATAAATTATTTCCTTGTTTAAAGAATGATTTAAAGGTTTAACTCAATTTGAATGAAAAGGTTTTCAAGGAAAATTTTATGGGTAGATAACCCTAAGTAAAATGACTCGGATATTAGAATACCAGATAGGACTGGTATGGGGTCGCGCTATATACTTTAACTAGTAGCTCCTAGCTAAAGTAGGTCCAAAATTCCAGTGTGTTGGGCTTTGTCAGAGGTAAGACTAAAATTATGTTACCCACAGAAAGGAATCTAAAAAGGGAAAAATAGGTTATTGGTGAGCCCGCGAACCATTAGGATCAGTTAGAGCTGGAGAAGTAAGTAAGGACAGCTCATCCAGAAGAGGAGTATCTAACAGATGTTAGATTTTTATGTTTTTCTAGTAGGCCCGAGTCAGCCAAGGGTTTGTAGTTAGCCAAACAAAACTACAGTGAATGGACAGATTGTCCATTTGATAACTGATATGTACATATACATGATATTGCTTTACATATTTAACCAGTTTTGGTTGCAAGATTGAAATTTGCAAAAGATATGTTTTATAAGGATATTAGTAGGGGAAACACATCCTGCTAATCGGCGTGGTCTTACTTAATATCTGATAATCGAGATGTATAATATTATTCATACCAGGCTTTATGTCTGACTCGAAGTTTATGTTTTCCCCTTAAACCCTCGGATGCTCAAAATTGATTTGAGTGGGCTGAGGGTTGAGGTTTACAGGTTTTAGTAGGTTGGCGAATAAAGCTTTCGGTGATGAGCAGGTGGCTAACGGAAAGCTTACTAGGATTTGCTATTATATTTTGGATTGATTCTGTTGTATTGTATATATAGTACTCTGTTTAACCAGGGGGGCATCGTCATATGTCACTCTTGGCGTATTTATGTAATAACTATATTTTATATGAACTTGGGAAAGCGATGGGATTATGTCATTTGAATATGGAACATGTTTTGGAAATGTAATCAAATATATATTTTTAATCTGTGATTTTGTTTCATGTTCATGTGATTGTGATATTATGGATACCCTTAACATTACCGTATTTGGTCACTAGAAGTTAATACTATGGATGACTACAGCATTTGTAGCATTTATCTTCGGGCCTCCAGATAGGGGATGTTACAATGCTTGTTTTTGTCCTATTTTGTCAAGTCTGTACTTTTTGTTTTTCTTTGTGTCAAACAGGCCATGTTTGGGAGGAGCGGCCCCTGTTGTGTTTTGTACCTAAAGGATGAAGTAATGAAAAAGATTTCTTTTTGTCTTATAATCTCTATTCCATTTAATTTTCCTTACCTTTATGTATTATTCCTGTTTATATATAGCTTCCTATGTTTATAATATAACTGCTTGTACTGTAATTACATACACCTGTTTCAATGAAATGTGCTTATTTACTACAAATCTATACATGTAAATAATATTCCTGCACTTGCTTTGGTTGTATTCTAATATTGGCCTTATTTTTATAACTGCAAAATTGCTCTGTTTGGAAAAACAAAATCGTTTCTTGAACAGCTCTTGGTAATTCTTCGTCAAGTTCCTTTTGACCCCTTGGTGATGGCGTACCACCCCTGTTTCAAGCTGCTCCTAACTGTGGTGCAGCAACAGTTGGGATATCCATTTTCTTTTTCATTTGACTTAGTTGTGTATATATCCCCGTTCATTGGATTGACCGGTCTGAATGCCAAATTCCGGGCAATGACGGGATAGAGGTATCGTGGGGCAACTTAATCGATTACTCCCAGTCCAAGTTCGCTTCTCTTATTCTAATCCTGAATTGGGAAAGCCCGATAATGCTTACTTTCAAGCCTTGATAACCATCATCTCTTATCCTTGACCAAGTGTGTCCCGCTTGATTGTTGGCTTGGTTATTGAAATTTAATCGGGCCATAGTTTCTATCCCCGGAAACTAGCGAATAAATTATCTAACTTCATGTATTCTCTTCTAAAGTTGCCTATTTCTGGCCAACAATCAAATTCCTGATGCTTATGGTTGAAGACTCGGCCATGTTCTGGTTTATGTCTCCATAAACTAGGACATTGATGGTTTGATTCCAAAAGCATGTCCTTGACGTTTCCTGGCTCTGGACGACATCAACTCTTTGCAAGTCCGGGTCGATTTACCCACTTGATCCCTTAGTTATTTCTAGAAAGATGGGTTGAATTGTCCGATCGGCCTTGAAAATTACTGCACATCGGGCAACGACTAATTCCTATAAGTCGGGACCGAATTATCTGATCGATTTCAAAAGGATGGGTCAAACTCACCGATCGACCTGAATTAGTCGTCTTTCCCGACACTACCAATATCCAGGTAATGCCAAATTCCTGAAGGATGCAAGTTCACCTTCCTGCTATTGCTAATCTCCGAGCAATGCCAAATTCATCAAGGATGGGAGGTTCCACCTTCCTGACGTTGCCAAACTCCAGGCACTGCCAGATTCCTGAAGGTTACGAGCTTTCAAACCATCTCGTCATTTCCAATCTCCAGGCAATGGCGAATTCCTGAAGATTTGATTGAATAGGGAAACCTTCTCATTGTCGCCTATCTCCAAGCAGCGGTGAATTCCTGAAGGTTGAATAGGGAAACCTTTTCATCGTCGCCTATCTCCAAGCAACGATGAATTATTGAAGGTTTAATAGGGAAACGTTATGGTCATCCCCTATCTCCAAGCAACAAAGAATTCCAAAAGGTTAAAGTGAATTAGGACCGAATCATCCAATTGACCCTTAGGTACATACTCCTCGTCCATTATCAAGGCCAGAGGGGTATGTTCTTGATCGTTCTGCAAGTTATGCAGCATGGGCTTTTTGTTATGAGAACACGGTTCCATTGGTTCAAGAAGCTAATTTTATTCGTGAGTGAGAGAAAATGACAAGTTCTACCTTATTACATTGCCCCCAGTATCCTTGGGTGGCTTATTTGCAAAATCCGACAGAGACAAACTAAGTGTAGTGATGCCATAGTAGATCATTGGTCCATGCATGCGGGATAGGGATTCTCTCCATAGTTACTAGCTTGAATGTTCCATCTCCAAGCTTCTGATCGATCGAGTAGGATCCTTCTAGTTTAGGCCAAGCGCCCACATACCCGGAAGAACTCGTTTTAGAATGTGGTCACCAACCTCAAAGGTGCCATTGCGAACCCTGGCATTGAAGTGTCGCGCTACCATTTCTTGGTGGGCAACTACCCTTAATTCTGCTTCTTCACTTTTCTCATCAACTAAATCGAGGGACTCAAGAAAGAGCTCCTCGTACACCTTTGGGTCAAATGCCTTTTATGAGGAGATGGGACTTCCAGTTCTATCGGGATCATCGCTTCTGATCTATAAGCCAAAGCAAATGGTGAGTGCCCAGTTGTAGAATTACGTATCATCCTATAAGCCCAAAGTGCTAGTGGAAGCTCATCAACCTAATTGCCTTTAGCACTGGTCAGCCGCTTCTTCAAGATGGATTTGATGTCATGTTCACTGCTTCCACTTGCCTGTTTACTTATGGATGTGCCATAGCTGAGAAGCTCTTCTCTATTCTGTACCGTTTGTAGAAATCCTTGAATTTGGCGCTCTCGAACTGAGTTCCATTGTTCATGATGATTTTATTGGGCACTCCGAACCTGCAAATAATGTTCTTAGTCATGAAGTTAATTACCATTTTCATGGTGATCATGGCAACTGGTTTCCTCTTCAGCCCATTTCGTGAAGTAATCCACTACAAAGATAGAATATTTGGCTCCTCGTTTCGCTGTCAGTAGCACATCGATAATGTCGATTCCCTAAATTGCAAACAGCCATGGACTGACCATTTGTGTAAGTTCCATCAACAGGGCTCTTGGAATCTTCACAAATCTTTGGCACCGGTCACACTGTTTGGTGTAGGCAGCAGCATCCTCGTTTATCATCTGCTAGAAATATCCATAGTGAAGTATCTTTTTTGCTAGAGTCCGCCTCCCGGTGTGATGCCATTGCTGCACTCATGGATTTCCATGAGTATCTTCTTAGCTTCATCCTTGGTTGCACAACAAAGCAGGGAGTTGAGAATCCTCTCCTATACAGCACTTTGCCTTGCATCACAAACCGTGACGCTTTCCGAAGGAGCTTCTTTCGTTTATTTCTGTCTCTTAGGAGAGTTCCATTGATTCGATAGTCTTTTATTAGGATCATCCATGACTTCTCCTCCTTTGTCGTCTCTAGAATCCATTCGACGTTCACATAATTAATACTAGGAGTTACCGGAACTTCAAGCGAAACTAACCCCATCAATTGTGTTTCCCCAGAGAAAGCTAACTTAGCTAGTGAATCAATCTACGTGTTCTCCTCTCTAGGGATGTTCCTTATTGTATAGTGCTCTATGTCCTCCAGTAGCTCCAGCGCCTTCGATAAGTAAGGGGCTAGTCCTCCCTCCCTTAGCCTAATACTCCTTCCTGATTTGGCAAACCACTAGTTAAGAATCGCAAAATACATGCAGCATCTTTATCCTTAGTTCTTTCGCTATCTTCAATCCTGCTATTAATGCCTCGTAATCAGCTTTGTTATTAGTTGCAGGAAATTCTAGCTTCAATGCATAACAGATTGACCATCCTTCCCATGTTTCAAATACTACTCATGCCCCTGAGCTATATTCGTTTAAAGCAATGTCGACGTATAACTTCCAATGAGGAACTGCGACGGTAGCATCCTCTTCTTCCTTACCATCTCATGCGGTAAACTCGGCAATGTAGTCCGCCAATGCCTAGCCGTTTATCGCTCTCCTTGGATGGTAGGTAATATCATACTGGCTTAATTCAATATTCCACTTCAGGAACCTTCCCGAGGTCTTTGGTTGGTACAACACTTACTTTAGAGGTTGATCCGTCAATACCAAGATCAGATGAGCCTAAAAATACAGTCGTAGCTTCCTTGACACAGTCAGCAAGCAATATGCAAGTTTCTCCGGCTTCGGATAGTTCTTTTCAATTCCAGTGAACTGCTAGCTAATATAGTACATCGGCCTTTGAATCCTCACCTCCTTACGCACTAATGTTGCACTTAATATGTAAGTAGACACTGTTAAATAAACTAATAAATCCTCTATGTCTAGCGGTTTGGATAAGACGGATGGTGTCTCCATGTGTCTCAATAACTCCTTAAAGACATGTTGACAATCCTTGTTTCATTCAAAGTTCTCTATACCTTTCTTAAAGGTGTGGAAGAAAGGTATGCACTTATCTGTCACCCATGAGATGAACCAAGTCAAATTAGAAATCTTTCCATTCAAGCTCTGAAGCTCTTTCTTCATAGTTAGGGCAATTACGTTTCTCAAGGCGTTAATCTGCTCTAGATTGGCCTTGATGCCTCTTTCATTAACAGCAAATCCTAGAAATTTTCCCGATGCAAAACCAAAAAAACATTTTAATGGATTTAGCATCATTCTATATTTCCATAAAACTTCAAACATCTCTTAAAGGTTATCTAGATGGTTCCGAGAGACTCATGATTTCACAAGCCTATCGTCTACATATATTTCCATTGTCTACCTGATTTGATTCTTGAACATAGAATTTACTAATCTTTGGCATGTGGCTCCGACATTCTTCAAATTGAACGGTATAACTCGGTAGCAGTATAATCCGATATCTATGATAAAGCTAGTATAATCTTGATCAGGTATATGCATCGGGATCTGGTTATAGCCCGAATAAGTATCCATAAAGGAGAGCAACTCATATCATGTCATCACGTCCACCAGTTGGTCAATTCTAGGAAAGGAAAGTATCCTTCAAGGATGCCTTATTCAAATCCGAGTAGTCGATACACGTTCGTCATTTTCCATTTGACTTCTATACCAATATGGGATTGGATACCTAATCGGGGTATGAAGCATCATGGATAAAGTCATTTTCCATTAGCTTATTCACTTCTTCTTTCAACGTAGTGGATCACTCCAGATCTAGACTGCGTCTCTTCTGTTTTACCAGTGTGAACTTTGGATCAATATTCAGTGTATGACACGCTATCTCCGACGATATCCTGAACATATCCAAATGTGTCCAAGCGAATACATCTAAATTTCCTCAAAGGAAATTCACCAATTCCTTTCTTAAGCTTGCATTGAGATGAGATCCAATCTTTAGGACCCGAGTAGGGTCATCCATGTCGATTGGAACATTCACCGTCGGCTTAGCTGGTGTTGGTCCTCCATCCCTTGACTGCTTCCTGGGATTCATAGCCTTATTAAAACGGCTATGGTTCCCGAGCCATGGTCTAGGCTTTGATTTCTATGCTTGCGAATCCTGAATGCGGAGAGATCTCTTCACATTCTTGCCTTTCTCGTGCCACTTTGCATCTCTAAGTTTTGCAACGTAGCATTCTCTTCCAGTGCTTTGGTCAACTTTTACCACTCCAACCGTGTTTTCTATGAGGAATTTCATCACTAAACACCAAGGTGCCAATGCTATCCCGAAATCAACCAGAGCAAGTCAGCCTAAGAAGGCATGTATGTCGAGTACTTGTCCACAACAACGAACTTCTGAATTTGGACTATCCTTCATCTCCTTCGCCTAGTTTCACAGGAAAATCAATTGTTCTGATTAGCTGTTTTGCTTCGCCTGTAAATCATTGAATCTTGGTTTCGCAAGCTATAACCTCATACATGTTGATCTTCATTTGATCGAATGTTCTCCTAAACAGCATGTCTACCAAACTCTCAATGTCATCACGACTCAATGTACAGATGTCAGTCGGATTCCAACTGTTACCACCATGGGGTTGAAAGTTGGTGCTTCAACTCCATCAGCATCTTCATTCCTAAATATGATATCATCAGTTATCATCCTCTACTACTTGGCTAGAGCTCTGTCTTCTACAGTAAAGCAGCCCTCCTACGGTATGCTTCAGCGAGCTCGTGTACTGTTCCATTTCCCTTCAGCTTTTCTCTGCTGGATAAGGTCCTTCAGTTATTGTGTTGATGATTAACTTCCCATTGAAACACCTCCACACCCCCTTAGTATAACCAAAAAGGATACACTAAAAGATATGGTGCGTTATAGGTATAGCTAAAGCTTTATAGAGACTAAGATTCACAAGACAAATAAATAAAACAGCGGAAACATTTAAATGGTAACTCATTATTAAGAATAAAACTTCATAAATAAGTCTGAAAAACATCACATCTCAAAATTCCAAATACACATGTCTTATGAAAAATAGATCTTAGTCTCATAAAATCAGAGTACAATAAAAATAATCATCCCTCTCATAAGTACCAGTACATCAAAAACCAAATGAAAAGAAAACTTAAAAGAAGAAGAATACATGAAGAAAAACTCCGCAACTGAATCTCCAAGAAATCTAAATCTACTGTCCTTGCCTCTGCTGGCCTATGGGAGGGAAAGGGGAAATGGAGGAGTGGGTCAGACTATAAGTCTGGTGAGTGAAAGTAACTACTAGTATTTTTAAGCAAGATAAAGGTAATAGACTTATCAGCAGTTCTAGTATAAAAGGAAATAAAGGAAAGATAAAACTAGGGATAAAATATTGTTTAACTATTTGCTTGATTTGTGATTGTTTGCACTTGTCTTAGATTGCCATGATTAGGCTGAAATCCTAATCCTGTTTTAATTAGGCTGAATCCTAATTCTACCCGTTGATCGGCCTTCTATCTCTGTTGTGCCACTGTAAGCTAGTCCCATCCTATGGGTCCCACAATAAAAGACTCATGTTTAACGCTTGAAACGCAGTAGCGACTTATTGATGTCGCACGCTCGGTCATCTCCGGTACACACTAACTATCGCTCCCTCATGTGACCTCTTACTTAACCTATCAACATAAGCGTGCCCAGCCTCACCTAATCTGTAGTGAGACCATCAGTCCTAGTCTGAAAGGGTCCTGCCCAGCCTTACCTAAGTGTTCTGTGAGACTATTAGTCCTAGTCTGAAAGGGAATGTTATTGGTACGGGTCCTAACAAACAAAATCTAGTTGCGCCCCTTGCCCAAATCCCCCGATTTGAGCCTCTATCTATTGGCCACTTATTTACCCTGTGTCCCAGCCTCACCTAACTATTATGAGACCATTAATCCTAGTCTGAAAGGGTCCTACTTAACCTCACCTAATTTGTTGTGAGACCATCAGTCCTAGTTTGAAAGGGAATGCTGTTGGTACGGGCCCTATTTCTGTTCTTGCTTATTAACTTAATCTAAGTCTTTAAAATAAGCCTTTTTTGTTATCTCTGCTATATTTGTTTTTAACTTAATTATAAGTCTTAAAATAAGCATTTACTGTTATTTCTAATTATAACATATGTTATAATTTGCTTATTAACTTAGTCAAAGTTTTAAAATAAGCCTTTCTGTTCTTTCTGCTTAATTATAACCTACGTTATAATTGTTACTCTTCTGTTTTATCTTTTTAGTTATAACCACTAGTTATAAACATGCTTGCAAATGTCTCAAATTTCCTTATTTCACTCTATCTTCTTTTTATTACAGTTTTTCTTATTTTACATCTAATTTTTGTAAATTTAATGTTTTCTATTTTAATCCATATTTGCGAATTATTCTCTTTTCCAATATTCTTATATTTTATTCGCGCAAAAAGGAAAAAGAAACTAAAATTTACAGGCTAAATTCTAATGTAAAACAGATGTAAATAAATTCAAATAACATTAAATAACTATAAATAACTGTAAATAACTGAATAAAATAGCTGAATAGAATAAAATAGACTGAAAAGAACTTTAAAAACTAGCTGTAAATAACTTGTATAGAAATTGTCTCAAAATTGCAGAAAAACTACAAATATTGAGAACCCTATTATTTTAAATTACTTAAAAATATAAAATAATTGCTAAACACTCAGTTATGGTCCTTAGCTCATTTCCTTGGCCTTCTCAGATCCACTTCTAAGGTGTAAAATATTTTAATTAAAAAGATCTCCTCCTAAGAAAAAATTTCTTTTTAGGGTCCAGCCTCAGGCAATGAACCCAATTGGGAGAAAATCTGAATGAGAAAAATAGCTAGGTCTAGGTTCTTATTTATAGTGTCACTTAGGGATCTCAGGCCGTTGGATTTGAAGATTAAATCTGGTGCAACCACGTCAAAGGCTCGCTAGGAACCATCGGATGGAAGCACGAATACTCAGGTTTGAACTAAATTTGCAAAACACGTCATTGGTTGAAACTGGACGAAGCATCGTCTAAATACAAGGGCGGGTTGACCTGGGTGTCAACCCATACATGTGGAAGGTCGACCTATAGGTCAACCTATGCACATTAGGGGTCGACTCTAAGGTCAACCTATGCACATTAGGGGTCGAGTCTAAGGTCGACCTGACCTATATATATTATTATTATTATTTTCCTTTTTGTTTTCTTATTTCTTGTTTAATTCATATCTTCTTCGTTTTAGCTCGGATTTTGACAAACTATATATGGAAATTGACCAGAAAATTATCACGAACACAATGGTGCAACTTCTGTGGCTCAATTCTGAAAATTTCACAAACTTAATTTATTATTTAATTAATTCGTTAATTAATTCTTATAGCTCAAATTTTGGGTTGTTACATTCTCCCCTCCTTAAAGGATTTCATCCCCGAAATATCTAAGGACAGAAGAATGAAATAAATATTTTCATCCAAATTCTACAACCAAATATTCACCCACCAACCATTACATCCATTCTCCTTAAGCTTTCTAATGCAATTTATGTATGCAATAGTGTAGTGTCAATGTCCGTAACTAATGAAAAATATTAGGCGGTCTACTAATTCAGTCGACCCCCTTTTATGCAATCATGTCTGTGCGATGTATCCAAATAAATGCAAATTCCCTAATGATAACTCATAGTTCTATATGCGTGCTACAATTATCATCCAAATGCAAGAATCATATGCTAATCATCCATTTATAGCAACCATGGAATAAAATAAAAATGCAAATGCGCACACATCCATATGCATATGCTTTAGTGACCTAGTTAGGCCGATCCCTAAGAGATAATAGTGCCTAGTGTATATATATGTGTCCATTAGCATCCACTAGCAAACACTTGCAACCACTAGCGTCCATCATACATAACATGTTCTAGTAACATGTTTACATTCAATCTTACCATCCATAGGTTAAATCCTAAGATCAATCCTCCCAAAGGATACTAAAAGGAAAGAACCTATTCAAAACTAAAGATGGAAATAGGAAATTCAAAACGTACCATCGAAAGAAACGGATAAGAGATACATATTTTCTCTTCAGCCTCCCACGTAGCGTCTTCAATGCTGTCTCCCCGCTGCACCTTAACCAAAGGTACTTCCTTATTCCTAAGCTTCTTGATATCACGTCCAACGATCTTGTTAGGCATGCGACGAACCGATGCTTCTCTCTCCACTTCAACTTCCTCGAGTTGACTAGGTTCCACTACCTCTGCTGAATCGTGTAAGCACTTTCTCAAGTGCGAAACATGAAAAACATCATAAACTCCTACGAGTCTCTCTGGTAGCTTTATCCAATATGCCATCTTCCCTACCCTTTTCATAATGGGGAACGGTCCTACGAATCTGGGAGCAAGTTTCCCACTTGATCCAAATCTTACTACCTTTCTTAGCATAGATACTTTAATGAAAGCCATGTCTCCTACCTCAAACTCAATATCCCTTCTCCGCTTATCTGCATAGGATTTCTGCCTATCTTGGGCCGTCATCATTCTCCTTTGAATCAAATCAATCTTTTCTGAAGTCTCTCTAACCATATCGGGACCAAATAGCAATCTCTCTATAGACTCCAACCAACACGAAGGCGGCTTGCAAGGTCTTCTATAAAGAGCTTCGAAAGGTGTCATCTCAATGCTAGCCTGAAAACTTGATGCAGCAACGGAATAACAAAATGATGATTCTGTGAAAGTAGCAATCGATGGAATGAAAAATACTGAATGGCCTAAATTTGTTGATCTGAAGATACCGAATTCTAGCTATCTTCGTCACATTGATCGCGCACGATACGGTGAAAGAAGATCTGCAATTCTTCAGACGTTGATCAAGCGCACTTGATACCGTGAATTGGCTTCTACGATCGTTGATCCAAGCGCACACGAATGCCGAAAGAGGAGATAGGAGATTACACTCAACTACCAATTTAATGAAAGCACAAAGCTAACAAACAAAGGTTTTATTCAAAATCAACTCAACTTTACAAATGACCAACACTCCGCTATTTATAGAAGTTACAACTCAATACGACTCAATTCTGGACAACACTTAGGTCGGCAACGACCTAACACTTACGACTTACGACCTAACTAAGGTCGTCTGCGACCTAAAGAAACAACACAGCAATACAGTATGAAACATAGCACATTACAATACATGATATCACATATTTACAACACATAGATCGCCCACGACCTAAAATACAACTCACGCGACCTAACTTCAATACATCAGCCTCCATCAGCGACCTAGTATAGGTCGTTAACGACTTAACACTTCATGCGACTTAAGAAATAGCTTTCTGGAAATCTTCATGCGACCTACCCCATGAGCGACTTAACGAAATGTAGTAGTGAGCGACCTAACAACAGAAGGCAGCGACCTAAAATAATGCGGCATTCAAATCAGTGACCTAACATAGGTCGTATCTCGTTTCCGCGTCCTAACATAGGTCGTAACTCTTTCCCGCGACCTAGCATAGGTCGTAGCTCGTAAAAACTGGTACTCAAAAGATCAGAGCGACCTAAAGAAATGAGCAATTCGTTAGATCGTTGGAGCGCCTTTTTCTTTAACTCGTTAGCTCATTCACATGCCTTAACACTGACTCCGTTAACTCGTGCGCGACCTTCCATAGGTTGTGAGCGACCTTCACTAGGTCGTGAGCGACCTAAAGTTCCACTAGGTCGTGAGCGACCTAAATTGGCAGATTGCGCTGCATCATCCTCCCCCGGTTGGCAAAAATTCGACCTCGAATTTGCACCTTCCTCTTCCACAACAAGTTCATCCCCATGATACGGAATCAAATATTTGACATTGAAAACATCAGACATATGAATATCATCCGGTAATCTCAACTGATATGCATTTTCATTGATTTTCTTCAAGACTTCCACTGGACCGATTTTTCGAGCTTTCAACTTATTATACGTTCCTACTGGAAAACGATCTTTTGTCAACACGGCATAAACCAAGTCACCTTCTCTGAAATTCACACATCTTCACTTTTTATCTGCCAGTTGTTTATACTTCTCATTTGACGCAAGCAATCGTTCATGAACAGTTTTGTGACATTCCTGCAACTCAGTCACAAAATCACTAGCCCGCTTAACAACTCCCTTCTGATCTGGCACTGTCGTCAAATCCAATGGACCCTTTGGACTTGCTGAGTATACAACTTGAAACGGACTGAAACCTGTACTACGGTTAATAGCGTGATTATGTGCAAACTCTGCTTGACATAATTTCATATCCCAACTCTTCAAATTATCCTGCTCAAGACATCGCAACAAATTTCCTAATGATCTGTTTACCACTTCCGTTTGCCCATCTGTTTGCGGATGATAGGCGCTGCTAAAGTTCAACTTCGTTCCAGCCGTCTTCCACAAACTCAACCAAAAATGGCTTAGAAATCTAGTATCCCGATCTGAAACAATAGATTCAGGTAGCCCATGTAATCGATACACCTCTTTAAAGAATAATTGTGCTACACGGACAGCATCAGCTGTCTTCTTGCAAGCGATAAAATATGCCATCTTGGAAAATCTATCTACCACAACAAATATAGAATCATTTCCTCGCTGAGTTCTAGGCAAACCCAAAACAAAATCCATGCTGATATCAACCCACTGTCTAATAGGCACAGGTAATGTCATATACAATCCTGCATTCGTCGCTGTTTCTTTAGACACTTGACAAATATGACATCTCTCCACAAATCATTCAACTTCCTTTCTTATAGTAGGCCAAAAATATGATTGCGAAATCAACTGTAATGTACGGTCTCTCCCCACATGACCTTCCTCATGTAACTCTTTCACAATCTTCATTCGAAAACTGCCTTTTGGTATACATAACCTGTTACCCTTAAATAGAAAACCATCCACTAACACATACTCATCCGTCTTTCCTTCATTGACTTCATCCATGATCTTAGCAAAGTAAGGATCATCAACAAACAAATCTGGCAACACGTCAAACCCTGTCACCTCTACTTTCATTGTAGTCAACACATGATTCCTTCGACTTAATGCATCCGCCACTCGATTCGTAATTCCCGACTTATGCTTCACCACAAATGTAAATTGTTGTAAGTATGCAATCCACGAAGCATGCCTAGCTGCAATCTTGTCCTGTCCCTGCATATGCTTCAACGCTTCATGATCGGTATATAAAACAAATTCTTTATGAAACAAATAATGTCTCCAGTGTTTCACAGCTTGCACGATAGCATAAAATTCCACATCATAAGTATTATATCTCATTTTTGCTCCTGATAACTTATCACTGAAATATGCAATGGGACGTCCTTTCTGACTCAACACCCCTCCAATTCCAACCTTCGATGCATCAGTATGTAATTCAAACAACAACTGAAAATATGGCAAAACTAGAATTGGTGCTGTCGTCAAAAGCTCCTTGATCTGTTCAAAAGCAACCTCTGCTTCCTTCGACCATGAAAATTGCTTCCCCTTCATACAATCAGGAACTGGTGCCATCATGCTACTGAAGTGTGGAATAAATCTTCGGTAGAATGATGATAAACCGTGAAAACTTCTAACTTCGGTTATCGTCCTGGGTTGTGGCCAATTTCTGATTGCTTCAATTTTATTCTGATCCACCTGTATACCTCCTCCTAATATAACATACCCCAAAAATAAAACACTATGCGTCATGAACACGCATTTCTTCATTGCCGCATAAAATTGTTCCTTGCGTAGTACCATCAATACTTCTCTCAGATGTTGTAAGTGTTCTTCTGGATTCCCACTATATATCAGTATATCATCAAAATACACCACTACAAACTTCCCGATAAATGGTCTAAAGATCTGGTTCATCACCCGCATAAAGGTACTCGATGCATTCGAAAGACCAAACGGCATAACCAGCCATTCGTACAACTCCTCATGTGTCTTGAACGCTGTTTTCCATTCATCCCCTGGTCTGATTCGAATTTGATGATAACCGCTTTTCAAATCAATCTTCGAAAAGATAGTAGCTCCACTAAGCTGATCCAACAAGTCATCCAATCTAGGCATAGGAGATCTGTATCTCACAGTAATATTTTTTAGTGCCCGACTATCAGTGTACATCCTCCACGTCCCATCCTTCTTCGGTACTAACAATATTGGCACCGCACAAGGACTTAAACTTTCCTGTACACGCCCCTGTTCAAGCAATTCTTCCACTTGCCTTCTCAACTCCTCATGTTCTTTTGGACTCATTCTGTAGTGTGGTCTATGAGGTAACACAGCTCCTGGAACAAGATCAATTTGATGTTGAATGTCTCTCAACGGCGGTAACTCCGTTGGTAGCTCCTCAGGAAATACATCGTTAAATTCTCCTAGTACTGGCTTTACTTCTTCAGGGATCTCAACCTCTTCATGACTCTCACGTCCAATCAATAAGAATACTTCAGGCTCCTCTTCTACCTCCTTCACAAACTCCTTCAAAGATAGCAAAGTTTTAAGCTCTTCAATCTCCTCCAACTTGCTTTCTTCTTGTTGTCGCTTCTTAGGAATTAAAGTGATTTTTGTACCCTCAAACATGAAACTATAACTGTTAGTCCGACCATCATGTTGCACAGCCCTATCATATTGCCACAGTCTTCCCAACAACAGATGGCATACATCCATGTCAACCACATCACACCAAATTTCGTCTTTGTATTTCTTCCCAATTGAAAATTTCACACAAGTCGTTCGTCCAACCTTCACTTCCCCACCTTTCCTCAACCAAGCTAACTTGTAAGGTTTCAGATGCTTCTCTGTCTTCAATGATAACTTCTTCACAGCTTCTGTAGAGATAATATTATCACAGCTTCCTGCATCGATGACAAATTTGCAAACCCTTCCCAAGATAGTGCATGTTGACTGAAAGATGTTACTCCTCAACCAGCTAGTTTCCTCTTCCTGTTTTGGTGTTAAACACGACCTCTTCATCATCAATGAATACCCTTCATCTCCCGACACATTTTCTTCCTCCTCGTCATGTAGTGAATTAGAACAATCAGCTTCTACCTCATCTTCCTCTGCCTCAGCAATCATCGTTCTCTTCTTCGGTTTTGGACATTCGCTGCTCTTGTGACCCGCTTCTTGACAATTATAGCATTTGAAATTAGTGTTGACTTTTGGTTTAGCCACTTCAGGAACAACTGGCTTACTCGATGCTTTAGGAATATTAGAACTACTACCCGCTCCTTTGTTTGGCCCCGTAAAACTTGGAAACACACCTCCCCCACGTCTACCTTGTTTCTCCCAAGCCAACGCCTTTTGATGTGCTTCTTCCATAGATCTAGGGTTGAACATGTTCACCATATCCTGGATCTGTGTTCTAAGTCCACCAACAAACCTAGCGGTCAGTTGTTCTTCTGTCTCCATAATGTCATCTCGAGCAATCAACTGGTAGAACTCATCTGCATAATCAGTAACAGTCTTCGTCCCTTGCCTCAGGTTCTGTAATCTCTAATACATTAATGATTGGTAATTGTAGGGTAAGAAAGTAGCCTTCATCAATTTCTTCATCTTTTCCCAAACAACAATCTTTGACTTCCCCATCCGCTCTCTAGTAAGTTTGGTTTGTTGCCACCATGCCATAGCTCTCCCCCTCAACCTAGTAGCAACCAACTTCACTTTACGATCCTCCGGAACCTCCTTGAAGTCAAATATTTCCTCAACATAAGCTAACCAATCAAGAAATTCCTCGGCTTGCATACCTCCCTTGAATTTCGGTATTTCAGTTTTCATCCTAGACTCCTACTTGTGATCATACTTCGAATGATTTCTCCCTTGACCTCGTCCTCGTCCATGAACACTACCCCCATCAAACTCCTCTTCAAAATCTGATGTATATCGATGTCTATCCCGACCACCAACATCTCTACTACCATCATTTCTTCCACCAACATCCCTTCGATCTACATTCCTCCGATCATGATCATTCACATTCCTATCACGACTTCGATTATCATCATTTCTCTAACAATCTCGACTCACACTTCTATGATCATTATCGACACTTCTCTCTCGATTGGAATGTGGTGAAACTCTACTTCCTCCATGGTTAGATTCAGGTGAAACCCTTCTCCGATTTTGATTCATCTCCAACGTCATCTTCTCTAATCGACCAATCCCTTCATTAAGCTTCTCACTAAAGTTTTCGTTTATTCTTTGCTCCATCTCATCAGCTTCTTCTCTTCTATACAAAGCTTCAACATTCTGATGGCGATTAGCTCTTCTTGGCAGCATTGTTGAATGAAACAAACTTCAACTCTCGACTTGTACAAATCAAAATGATACCAAATGAGGCATGGCCTTTAACTTCAAATTTGAACTTCAACACTTTAACTCGGCTCGGCTCTAACTTCAAACTCTCGGCTTTGAACAACAAAGTGATGCACGGCTTGAACTCTTGAATAAGAATTGGCTCCAAGACTCGGCTTAGCTATGATTGGCTAAGTCTAGCTCTGATACCAAATCATGCAGCAACGGAATAACAAAATGATGATTCTATGAAAGTAGCAATCGATGGAATGAAAAATACTAAATGGCCAAAATTCGTTGATCCGAAGATACCGAATTCTAGCTATCTTCGTCACGTTGATCGCGCACGATACCGTGAAAGAAGATCTACAATTCTTCAGACGTTGATCAAGCGCACTTGATACCGTGAATTGGCTTCTACGATCGTTGATCCGAGCACACTCGAATGCTGAAAGAGGAGATATGAGATTACACTCAACTACCAATTTAATGAAAGCACAAAGCTAACAAACAAAGGTTTTATTCAAAATCAACTCAACTTTACAAATGACCAACACTCCGCTATTTATAGAAGTTACAACTCAACACGACTCAATTCTGGACAACACTTAGGTCGGCAACGACCTAACACTTACGACTTACGACCTAACTAAGGTCGTCTGAGACCTAAAGAAACAACACAGCAATACAGTAAGAAACATAGCATATTACAATACATGATATCACATATTTAAAACACATAGATCGGCCTCGACCTAAAATACAACTCACGCGACCTAACTTCAATACATCAGCCTCCATCAGCGACCTAGTATAGGTCGTTAACGACCTAACACTTCATGCGACTTAAGAAATAGCTTTCTGGAAATCTTCATGCGACCTACCCCATGAGCAACTTAACGAAATGTAGTAGTGAGCGACCTAACAACAGAAGGCAGCGACCTAAAATAAAGCGGCATTCAAATTAGCGACCTAACATAAGTCGTATCTCGTTTCCGCGTCCTAACATAGGTTGTAACTCTTTCCCGCGACCTAGCATAGGTCGTAGCTTGTAAAAACTGGTACTCGAAAGATCAGAGCGACCTAAAGAAATGAGCAATTCGTTAGATCGTTGGAGCGCCTTTTTCTTTAACTCGTTAGCTCGTTCACATGCCTGAACACTGACTCCGTTAACTCGTGCGCGACCTTCCATAGGTCGTGAGCGACCTTCACTAGGTCGTGAGCGACCTTCACTAGGTCATGAGTGACCTAAAGATCCACTAGGTCGTGAGCGACCTAAATTGGCAGATTGCGCTGCATCAAAACTATTATATGCGAATTCCACTAAAGGAAGATGCTCCTCCCAAGTTGCTCCAAAATCAAGAATGCGCATCCTCAACAAATCCTCAAGAACTCTATTAACTCTCTCTGTTTGGCCGTCCGTTTGGGGGTGATAGGCCGTGCTCAATCTAAGCTGTGTTCCTAAAGCCTCTTGCAAGCTTCTCCAAAACTTGCTAGTAAAGATAAGGTCACTATCGCTCACTATGCTAGAGGGAACTCCATGAAGTCGAACTATCTCACGAACATATAAGGATGCCAAATAAGGTGTTGTCCTCTTACTCTTGACCAAAATGAAGTAGGCGCTCTTAGTTAAACAATCTACAATCACCCAAATACTGGTATTCCCCTTCCTAGATCGGGGTAAACCATCTAGAAAGTCCATCGAAACACTATCCCCCTTCCATTCAGATACATCCAATGGTTAAAGCAATCCACCGGGCTTCTGATGCTCTTCCTTAACTCTTTGGCATATAAGACACTTAGCTACAAACTTTGCTACATCCTTCTTCATGCTGCTCCAATAAAACACTCTCTTCATGTCCCTATACATCTTATCACCATCTGGATGAATAGTCATTCGAGAATGGTGTGCTTCTACTAGAACTGCTCTCATCAAATCACCAGTGCGGCGACACAAAGTCTTACATCTCTCCTTAGCCACCCTTTACTATCTATGGAATAGCGTTCGAGATGTCTAGAGACCTCTCCTCTACTAATCCTCTCTAGAATATCCATAAGCTCTGAATCCTTTCTCCTAGCAAGTAATGTCTCTAAGACTTGAGTGCGAAAACAATAGCAGCTAATTCCAAATCATGGGTAAGGTAGTTCTTCTCATGAGTTCTCGACTATCTACTTCCATAGCATACTACCCTTCATTCTTGCATCAATACTGCTCCAAGACCAGTCCCACATGCATCAGTGTATACTGTAAAAGGCTTAGTTCCGTCAGATAAAACTAACACCGGTGCACTAGTAAGGGCTCTCTTTAGCATCATGAAGGAATCCTCACAGTCCACGTCCCACATGAATGTCACATTCTTCTTAGTGAGGCGAGTAAGCGGTGCTGAAATCTTAGCAAAATCTCTGATAAACTTCCTACAATAGTCGGTCAAACCTAGGAAGCTTCTAACTTCGGTAGCGTTCTTGGGGACCTTCCAATCTTGTACTACTACTACCTTAGCGGGATCAACAGCTAAACCCTCATTTGAGACCACATGCCCCAAGAAACGCACCTCCTTAGGACAAAAGTGACACTTCGAGAACTTAGCCTTCAACTCATGAACACGAAGTGTACGAAGAACCTCCTCAAGATGAATAGCATGCTCTTCCATACTCTTGGAAAACACCAAAATGTCATCCACAAATACTACAACGAACTTAATTAGGACATCTCGGAAAACACGGCTCATCAAATCTACAAAACAGGTTGGGGCTTTGGTTAGCCCAAACGGCATAACCAACCACTCAAAGAATCCATTGGGTGTCCTAAATGTTGTCTTATCTATGCTATCGTCAATGACCCTAAGCTGATGAAATCCAGTAGCTAAGTCAAGCTGAGAAAATACTAAAGAGCTACCAACTGATCGAAAAGATCGTCTGTCCTAGGAAGTGAGTACGGTTTTTCTTCGTGAGCTTATTCAACTCTCTATAGTCTACACAAAGTCGAAGGGAACCATCTGCCTTTATAGCGAAGATGACTGGTGCTCCCCACTCAGATATGCTCCGTCTGATGAAGCCTTTCTCTAATAGCTCACCGATCTTCTTGCTTAACTCTTTCCTCTCCCTAGGATCCATATGTCTCACGGGCAATGCCACTGGCTTAGCATTGTCACTCAGCTAGATCCTAAAGTCAATCTCTCTCTTAGGGGGTAGTCCCCTAACCTCCTCAAAAACGTCTGGGAAATCTCTAACGACTGGAACGGATCTAACACTCCTAGTGATGAATCAAGGGAATAAAGGAATCTCAACATGACTGACCCCTGTGGGTCGCAAGAAACCTCGATAGTCCTACCGCTACGTGTCTATAGTCTAACGACTCTCCTCTCGCAGTGCAATATCGCTCGGTAAGTGGATAACCAATCCATCCCCAAAATCATCCCATATCCCAAAAATCCCAGTACATAGGCATCACAATCAAACTCTACGCCTAGTATAAAATTTTTCAAACCCCTACAAATCATGGATAAATGTGTCGATCCTCCTATGGAGTTTGAAACAACTATAGGGTCTACTACCAGAGAAATATCTAAGTGCAAACAATCAACTAAGGAACTTGAAATGAAAGAATGCGATGCTCCGGAGTCAAAAAGAGTCCGAATAGGATAATCCGAATTAGGGATCAAACCTTCTACAGAGACTTTCCTACCTCAATCTGGTCCACTACTAAAAGGTGTTGCATTCAAAGCCTGTACCTATGATGTAGGTGCACCAGCTCTCTGCCCCGTCCTCTGAGGACAAGCTCTACTAAGGTGCCCAGGCTGCCCACAATTGTAGCACTTCCCCTTCATCGAGCCCTTCTTACAGTCTTTTACGAAATGCCTAACCAATCCAAAACTGTGACATTTCCTGCCTTTCCTGATCCACTTTTGGTGTCCTCCTTCTTTCCTCTTGTCCTTGTCCTTCTTATTCTTCCACCACTGCTTCTTAGAGTTTTCTGATTTAGGAACCTCCTTAAACTCTCCCTTCAGCTGCCAAGATGCAAGCTGGACTCTCTATCGGTCCACCAATCTTAACACCCCAAATATCTGCTTTGTTTTCCTTAACCAAGCTCGCGCCTCTACAAAATCCTCCGTGCCAGAAAACGTTCTACCTCCTAGATTAGCGAAATCCTTGCATAGCTTAGAAAAATTGGTTGTTGTAGGTGGATTAATGGGATCTCCACCCGCCGATGCTACATTGGGCGCTTGCTCGTGCACCTCTGGTACCGTAGCTCTACGGGACCAGTCAGCCATACTATGCAAAGAAAAGAAAATTTAGGCTCGAAATAAGGTTGAACTGGACTTTGAGCGGATTTTTATAAAAACTCTTTTATACTTGAAAACTATTTCTAAGAGTTTATTTCTGAAAAAAATACTTTTAAAACATGTTATCTTTGAAAAATACTTTTCTTTTTAAAACAAGTTTTTAGAAATCTTATAACCTTAGCCTCTTATACCAAGTGAAACACCCCACACCCCTTAGTATACCCAAAAAGGTCACACTAAAAGATATGGTGTGTTATAGGTATAGCTAAATCTTTACAGAGACTAAGATTCACAAGAAAAATAAATAAAACATCGGAAACCTATAAATGGTAACTCATTATTCAGAATAAAACTTCATAAATAAGTCTGAAAAACATCATGTCTCAAAATTTCAAATACACATGTCTTATGAACAATAGATCTCAGTCTCATAAAATCAAAGTACAATAAAAATAATCATCCCTTTCATAAGTCTAGTACATCAAAAACCAAATGAAAAGAAAACTAAAAAGAAGAAGAATACATGAAGAAAAACTCTGCAACTGAATCTCCAAGAAATCTAAATCTATTGTCCTTGCCTCTGCTGGCCTATGGGGGGTAAGGGGAAATAAAGGAGTGGGTCAGACTATAAGTCTAGTGAGTGAAAGTAACTACTAGTATTTTTAAGCAAGGAAAAGGTAATAAACTTATCAACAGTTCTAGTATAAAACGAAATAAA
Source organism: Allium fistulosum (assembly GCA_030737815.1). Classification (NCBI taxonomy): domain Eukaryota; kingdom Viridiplantae; phylum Streptophyta; class Magnoliopsida; order Asparagales; family Amaryllidaceae; genus Allium; species Allium fistulosum. Next base: position 234,015,213 of record CM060908.1, read on the forward strand.
GGAAAGATAAAACTAGGGACAAAATACTATTTAACTATTCGCTTGATTTGTGATTGTTTGCACTTGTCTTAGATTGCTATGATTAGGCTGAAATCCTAATCCTGTTTTAATTAGGCTGAATCCTAATTCTACCCGTTGTTCAGCCTTTTATCTATGTTGTGCTACTGTGAGCTAGTCCCATCATGTGGGTCCCACAGCAAAAGACACATGTTTAGCGCTTGGAACACAGTAGCGACTTATTGATGCCGCATGCTCGGTCATCGCCGGTACACACTAATTGTCGCCCCTTTTTGTGACCTCTTACTTACCCTATCGGCATAAGCGTGCCTAGCCTCACCTAATCTATTGTGAGACCATCAGTCCTAGTCTGAAAAGGTCTTGCCCAGCATCACCTATGTGTTTTGTGAGACCATCAGTCCTAGTCTGAAAGGGAATGCTATTGGTACGGTCCTAACAAACAAAATCTAGTTGCGCCCCTTGCCCAAATCCCCTGATTTGAGCCTCTATCTATTGGACACTTATTTACCCTGTGTTCCAGCCTCACCTAACTATTGTGAGACTATCATTCCTAGTCTGAAAGGGTCCTGCCCAGCCTCAACTAATCTACTGTGAGACCATCAGTCCTAGTCTGAAAGGGAATGCTGTTGGTACAGGCCATATTTCTGTTCTTGCTTATTAACTTAATCTAAGTCTTTAAAATAAGCCTTTTCTGTTATCTCTGCTATATTTGCTTATTAACTTAATTATAAGTCTTAAAATAAGCCATTTCTGTTATTTCTAATTATAACCTATGCTATAATTTGCTTATTAACTTAGTCAAAGTTTTAAAATAAGTCTTTCTGTTCTTTCTGCTTAATTATAACTATGTTATAAATTGTTATTCTTCTGCTTTATCTTTTTAGTTATAACCACTAGTTATAAACATGCTTGCAAATGTCTCAAATTTGCTTATTTCATTCTATCTTCTTTTTATTACAGTTTTTCTTATTTTACATCTAATTTCTTTAAATTTAACGTTTTCTATTTTAATCCATATTGTGAATTATTCTCATTTTTAATATTCTTATATTTTATTCACGCAAAAAGGAATAAAAAGAAACGAAAATTTATGAGCTAAATTCTAATGTAAAACAGATGTCAACAAATGCAAATAACGATAAATAACTGTAAATAACTGAATAAAATTACCGAATAAAAATAACTGATTAAAATAGACTGAAAAGAACTTTAAAGACTAGCTGTAAATAACTTATATAGAACTTGTCTCAAAATTGCATAAAAAACTACAACAATTGAGAACCCTATTATTTTAAATTACTTAAAAAACTAAAATAATTACTAAATACTCACCTTTGGTCCTTAGCTCTTTTCCTTGGCCTTCTCGGATCCACTTCTAGGGTGTAAAATATTTTAAATAAAAAGTTCTTCTCCCAAGAAAAAATTTCCTTTTAGGGTCCAGCCTCAAGCAATGAACCCAACTAGGAGAAAACCTAAATGAGAAAATAGCTAGGTCTAGGGTCTTATTTATAGTGTCACTTAGGGATCTCAGGCCATTAGATTTGAAGATTAAATCTAGTGCAACCATGTCATAAGCTCGCTAGGAACCGTCGGATGGAAGCACGAACGCACAGGATTGAACTAAATTTGCAAAACACGTCATCGGTTGAAACTAGACGAAACATCGTCTAAATACAAGGGCGGGTCAACCTGGGTGTCGACCCATACATGTGGAAGGTCGACCTATGCGCAGTAGGGGTCGACCTGACCTATATATATATATATATTATTATTATTATTCCCTTTTTGTTTTCTTATTTCTTATTTAATTCGTATCTTCTTCGTTTTAGCTTGGATTTTGACAAACTATCAATGGAAATTGACCAGAAAATTATCACGGACACAATGGTGCAACATTCGTGGCTCAATTCTGACAATTTCACAAACTTATTTTATTATTTAATTAATTCGTTAATTAATTCTTATAGCTCAAATTCTGGGTTGTTACACCCATCATTTCTCCTAAGCCCATCTCCGCTTGGGATGGATTGATTCCCTTAGGTAGGCAGCACTAGGATTCTTGGGGCTTGGTCGCCTTCCTGGAGTTCTTTGACATACTGTTGGAGCTTATTTTTCCTTATCAGTTCTTTGATGGGATCCCTCAAATGCCGTCACTTGTTCGCGTTGTGTCCATGAGTTTCTTGGAAATGACAAAACTTTCCTAAGCACATTTCCTGCTCGGTTGCCTCCCTACTGGGTGGTTTTTATATCGTTCCATTCCTTGAGTGGCTAGGCCTATGTTTTCCAATATTTCATTCAGGGGTGTGTAATCTTCTGGTTTCAAGTACCTCGAGCACTTCTTGACATCGCTACGCCTACCGCCGGTGCCCTGATTCCATTTCTTCTAGTTACCATAGTTTCCAATATTAGTTGCCAAATTACCAGTGCTATCTCCAGATTTTTTACTGCCACTTTCTCTGGATAACCTCCTTTGACTATCCATTATCGGCATTGCTTGAAGCTAGACTCGCTTTCTCCAAGTGCAGAAACCGATAAGTCTTTCGATGGAACTCCTCCATGGTTGTAGGTTACTTCATCATTAGCCATCTACCGAAACTCGTGTCTGGGTGAATTCCCTGGACCAATGCCATGGATACCAGATCTTCCTTTAGGTTGCTTAATTCAGTAACAACAACATTATACTGGTTCAAGAAACCTTTCAATGACTCCTTAGATCCTTGAGAAAAGCTCGACAAGGACATCACTGTTAGTCCATGAGATGATGGTTTTGATGACAACCTTAGAATAGATTATAAAATATAAATACTAACATTACAAGTTTAGATATATATGTATATGCAGGATCTAACCATGCAGGTATCAAGAATGAAGACTGTACAGTATAAAGATTCAAGATATAGAGATAGAAGACTCATGAGAATCTAGATTATCAAGAGTTTAAGATTTCAAGGTTAAGTTTGTTTTATTAGGAATATTTGTTAAAACTCGTAGAAAAGCATTGGCATCTTAATATCTAATTTATTCATGGAATGGAATCCACTTCAAGCCCGTTAAAGGGATGGAACCCTAAGTAGGATGGAACCAACGAAAATCTAGTGGGATATTGTTTTGTATCCACTAAGCTTAATTCAAATGATTTTTCAAAATTATCTTGTTTTCGAAATGATTTCAAAACTTTCCTTTTAAAAAGATTCAAAACCCTTGATTCCGTTTTTAAAATAATTTTAGCCTCAAAACATCTTTATTTTCAGAGTCAAAATTTCTCCTGATTTTAAACTATCTTTTCAAATAATATATTTAACTTTTAAATTATTTATACTTTGATTTAAATTATAGTTAAATATTATATATATATTGTTTTTTATATTTACTTATGAATTTCAACTATATTCAAGTATATTTATAAAGTTTTAATATAAGAAAAATATTATTTTTATAGAAATTCAAAACATCAAATTTGGTTGAGGGATGTCGACATGCCCATAGGCACCATGTCGATATGGTGACATTTTAATTCAAAATTCAAATTTCAAAAGAAGTGTCTATTCGCCATAACTTTTCATGAATGGTCATGGCTGTTGTTCTTCTATAAATAGGGGTCAGTTTCAATGAATTTTATAATACTTTTCTCTGATTTAACTTCTCTTCTTCTTCTCCACTTTCTTATTTACAAATTACACCATTACTCTGCCGAAATCAATATCGAATCTAACTAGATAATTTCTGGTTTTGATTCTCTTCACTATCTCTACAAGATCCAAGTGCTAATCTGAGTTATAGACTTTTTGTAATCAATTGAGCGAGAGAAGGTGTGATTGTAGCCCTAGAAATCAATTGGGTGAACTTGTTGCCCCGGAAATCAAGTATCTCTACCCAGAGGATTGTGATTCTGGAGGGTGTACCTCGTAGCCTTAAAACCGAGGGTTGTAATTGTTGAATTGATTTTGAAAGGAAATCCGTACTTAGTTGTGCGGGACTGGATGTAGGGTAACTCCGAACCAGTATAAAATCCGGTGTGTTCTTTCCTTTACTGCTTTTACTTTATATTTGCATCTGTGTTTGATTCTGTGTTCATATCTATGTCTGATTAGTGCATACATTGTTAACAACTAAGATAAACTCAGAAAAGATTAACAAATTTCTTAAAACACTATTCACCCCCCCTCTAGTGTTAATTCTAGCCTTAAGATTCTTAATCCACATTTCTCACATTTGGTATCAGAGCAAGGTTTTCAAAAGTTTCATTATCTGAATTTTGAAAAATTTCAAAATGGCTACTAACACTAGTACTGCTATTACCACCAACACTAGTTCATTTGTAGAAGGTCAGTCTACTGCCAGACCACCACTTTTTAAATGCAGTAACTATGCATATTGGGCATGTAGGATGAAAATATATTTACAATCTGTAGGATTAGTTACTTGGAATATCACACAAACTGAATATTCTGAACCCACAACTAATTTTGCACAGTGGACCACTAAGCAATATACTGTTGCACAAAATAATTCTAAAGCAATGAATATTCTGTTTTGTTCACTTGAAAGAAATGAATTTAATAGAGTGTCAGTTTGTAAGTCTGCATATGAAATCTGGAAAACTTTGCAAGTAACTCACGAAGGAACAAGCAAAGTTAAACAGACCAAAATTTCCATGCTCACAAATCAGTTTCAGTTATTTAAAATGAATACTAATGAGTCTATTTCAGATATGTATAGCTGATTTCAAGATATTGTGCATTCTTTAATATCTTTGGGAAAGGAATTTTCGAAAGAAGATCAAGTCAGAAAAATTTTAAATTTTCTCACTCCAGAATGGGATCAAAAGACACTTGCAATTGAAGAGGAAAATGACATCAGTACTTTAAAGATAGAAGAATTGATTGGAAATCTATTGTTGTTTGAAGTTCAAATGATCGGGAGAAGAGAAAGCAAAGCATCTGAAAAGAAATCAATGGCATTCAATGCATTAATCGACGGATCAGACTCAAACAGTGATAATGATGAAGAGATAGCATTTATGACCAGGAATTTTCGGAAATTCCTGAAGTACAGAAAATTGAATAGTTCCTAGAGAAACAACTTTAAGAATTCTGGTAATCAGACTACAGTACCAAACTTTATCAAATGCTTCAATTGTGACGAACCAGGTCATATCAAAAGAGACTGTCCGCATCCAGATAAGTAAAACCCTCCTACAAATAATGATTCTGCAAAGAAACGGAAACGTGCATTCACTGCTACTCTAGATGACTCTGACTCATCCTCCAGCGACGATGAACAGAAGAAAGATAATTCAAATCTATGTTTCACAGAAATTCTCGATTTAGTCGATACCAAAGACATGGACTCTGAAAAAGGTACACGTTTATAATACATTGGTTGAAATTGCATGCTAGAATTGATTGATTGATTGGTTGTTTTTGAATTGATTGATTGATTGATTGATTTTGAATTGATATGTTGTTTGAATTTTAAAATTTATTTTCTATTTTTTATTATTATTTTATTATTTTATTATTATTTTTATTATTTTTGACGCATTCTGAAATATATTATAAGTACAATAATATTTCAGAAATATAGACATTAATAATAATATTTATATATATGTATATTAGATAACTTAGGAAAAATCATGTCATGAAAATTCAAAGCCACATGTCGACATGGCCCCTACCATGATGTCGACATGCCTACTTGAATTTGAATTTCAAATTTTGAATTCAAATGTTTGAATTTCCCTCCACCTTTTCACTTCATTTATTTCTCTGGAAAGATACCTTTTGACCAGAGAATATGTCCTTTGAAAGTCTATTTATTCGCTATCTTTTATCATATCTTTTCACTTTCATTTTCAAATTCAAACTCTCTCTATTCATATCTTCAAGCTCTCTACTCTCTACTCTAATGGCTTCTTCAAGCAACCCCTCAACCATGAGAATTTCCAGAAAAATCAAAGAGCAATTATGCAATGATCCGGAGGCAATTAAAGCATACATCAATTATGCTAATTATGCCAAAGTCCATTCCGGAAAATTTTCTATTTTTCAAGATTTTTCTTCTTATGAAATTGATTCTCTTTTTGCAAACAATGGTGTTTTAAGTCTTATTCACTCTTCTCAAAATGATTTTGTTTGCTATTCTAATCTTGTCAAAATCTTCTATGCTAATTTAAACCGTGGTTTTTATATTGGAAATGAGAATGAAATTTGGAGTAGTGTCAAAGGCACTCAAATTGTTTTGAATTGTGATCTTTTAGGTACCATTCTCAATTGTAAGAATTCGGGAATGGATATTTCTAACTTTAAAATCAATGAACATGATCGTGAGACATTTCATCACATTTTCGAAGGAGATGATGATTTTGATTTTAAAAATAGAAATTTTCGACCAAAAGCAAGAATTGTTAATCTTCTTTTGCAACACACTTTGACCCCGAGATCGGGAAGTTTTAAAAATCCTACTTCAAAAGTTTGCAAAGCTCTTTTCGCTCTTTTTGGAAACTATGATATTAATTGGGCTCAAGTTATTTTGGATGAATTTCGGCCTAAAAACTTGGAAATGGGAGAAAAGATTTTATATCATGGAATTTACCTTACTAGAACTTCCAACTATTTTGGAGTGGATTTCAAAGGTGAAGAATTTGTCTCTAGGAAAGTTTTCAACCATTCCAACATTTCACTTATGAAAATTCCATTTGTTTTTCAACCTTACGAAACCCTTACCGAAAAGGAAGAGCGTTTGGCTCATGAGGAGATGGAAGAAGAGGAAGAGGAAGAAAGAGAAGAAGGGGATGAAATGGAAATTGAAGAAGAAGAAGAAGAAGGTGAAGCCTCTTTGGAAAGCATCGAATATCCTTCCAATCCATCCAACAAAACTCTTCTCAAAAACCAAAAGATAATTATGGAGAATCAACGGATTTTAAAACGATCCGTTAGTAAGAAGTTGGATAACATTTCTTCAATGATGAACAAGTTCTTTTCAAAAGACAGCAAGAAACTTGGACTATCTTCATCATCTTCATCTTCTAACTAGTTTTATCTTTTAGTATCGTATTGTATTTGTCTTAGTTTTTTTTCGAATGTTCATGTAGTTCATTATGCTTAATCTTTGTATTATCGTAATGAAATGAAATTTCCTTTCTGTTATCTATCTTATCTTATCTCTAGAATAAATGTTAGTATATTATATAAATATATACATATACACAATTATTCACAAAATCAAAGTTGTCATAAATTTTCACTAACCCATGTCGACATCCCCTAGAAGACCATGTCGACATGTACTGGTCAGAAGTGATTATTGATTTTGGATTTTGAAATTTGAATAACTACCAAATGTCTATTCATTTCAAACGAATTTCTACACCTATATATATACCTTTTTCTTCCAGAAATCTTCACTGAAATTTATTTCTCATTATCTATATCCTTCATTTCTTTCTCTAATTCAATTATGGCCAATCCTATTCACAATCTATCTGAAAATCTTGAAGAAACACTCAATTCATTCAAGAATATTCTCTCTTTTATTCTACGAAACCAGCGTCACTTAGAATTGAGTTAAATACAGATGATCAAGGAACAAGAGAGACACTTCGATGCAATAAGATGGATGATCTACTCTCTACACAAGGATGATAATGAAGCACATCCTCTTGTCTCTCTCACCAATGACAATGAGAATTGGGATGCAATTAAAGCAGACCCTATATTTGGAGAAGATGGATGGGTAGATGTTCCTCGTAACGTTTAATTTTCTTTCTTTGTTTGATTTGTTTGAATTAATTTGTTTGATTTAATTTGGTTTGAATTGATACTTTGTGTGGATTGATTTTATTTGGTTTGAAGTTTGGTGTGTGAAACATATATATATACACTGAAATGAATATAGTCTTTAATTAAGTTATTATGCTCATAAGTATCATTATTTCTTAATCTATATATTTTATATTCCGTTGTATAGTTTATCAATGCAGGTACTGAAGTCCAAGAATAAGGGGGAGTAAGTTTTTTGTTGATGACAAAGGGGGAGAAATATAAAATAGGGTAGTTAGGCATAGATTAAGGGGGTGTTGTTAGTTTTAGGGGGAGTTATTAGGATAGAAGGAATATTTTATAAACAAAGGTTGTCATCATCAAAAAGGGGGAGATTGTTAGTCCATGAGATGATGGTTTTGATGACAAAAACCTTAGAATAGATTATAAAATATAAATACTAACATTACAAGTTTAGATATATATGTATATGCAGGATCTAACCATGCAGGTATCAAGAATGAAGACTGTATAGTATAGAGATTCAAGATATAGAGATAGAAGACTCATGAGAATTAAGATTATCAAGAGTTCAAGATTTCAAGGTTAAGTTTGTTTTATTAGGAATATTTGTTAAAACTCGTAGAAAAGCACTGGCATCTTAATATCCAATTTATTCGTGGAATGGGATCCACTTCGAGCCCGTTAAAGGGATAGAACCCTAAGTAGGATGGAACTTACGAAAATCTAGTGGGACATTGTTTTGTATCCACTAAGCTTAATTCAAATGATTTTTCAAAATATCTTGTTTTCGAAATGATTTCAAAACTTTCCTTTTAAAAAGATTCAAAACCCTCGATTCCATTTTTAAAATAATTTTAGCCTCAAAACATCTTTATTTTCAGAGTCAAAATTTCTCCTGATTTTAAACTATCTTTTCAAATAATATATTTAAATTTTAAATTATTTATGCTTTGATTTAAATTATAGTTAAATATTATATATATATATTGTTCTTTATATTTACTTATGAATTTCAACTATATTCAAGTATATTTATAAAGTTTTAGTATAAGATAAATATTATTTTTATAGAAATTCAAAACATCAAATTTGGCTGAGGGATGTCGACATGCCCATAGGCACCATGTCGACATGGTGACAGTTTAATTCAAAATTCAAATTTCAAAAGAAGTGTCTATTCGCCATAACTTTTCATGAATGGTCATGGTTGTTGTTCTTCTATAAATAGGGGTCAGTTTCAACGAATTTTATAATACTTTTCTCTGATTTAACTTCTCTTCTTCTTCTTCTCCACTTTCTTATTTACAAATCACACTATTACTCTGCCGAAATCAATATCGAATCTAACTAGATAATTTTTTGTTTTGATTCTCTTCACTATCCCTACAAGATCCAAGTGCTAATCTGAGTTATAGACTTTTTGTAATCAATTGAGCGAGAGAAGGTGTGATTGTAGCCCTGGAAATCAATTGGGTGAACTTGTTGCCCCGGAAATCAAGTATCTCTACCCAGAGGATTGTGATTCTGGAGGGTGTACCTCGTAGCCTTGAAACCAAGGGTTGTAATTGTTGAATTTATTTTGAAAGGAAATCCGTACTTAGTTGTGCGGGACTGGATGTAGGGTAACTCCGAACTAGTATAAAATCCGGTGTGTTCTTTCCTTTACTGCTTTTACTTTATATTTGCATCTGTGTTTGATTCTGTATTCATATCTGTGTCTGATTAGTGCATACATTGTTAACAAATTAAGATAAACTCAAAAAAGATTAACAAATTTCTTAAAACACTATTCACCCCCCTTCTAGTGTTAATTCTAGCCTTAAGATTTTTAATCCACATTTCTCACAATCACGTCCTTGGGTCGTGCAACATACAGTCGAAACTACTCCATAAATTTCCTAGCCAACTCATTGAAAGTCGATATGGATCTCAAGGTGAGCCTAGTGAGCCACATCAACGCAACTTCTTCCAAGAAGATAGGAAAACATCTACAACGAATAGTATCCATCACCCTAGCACCATCCATGTTTCATTTGTAATCGAGTAAATATTGTCTTGGATTGGTAGTTCCATTATACGATGGCATCGTTGACATCGTAAAATTCTTAAGGTACTCTTCCCATAGATTATTCTCCATGAACGGAGTCCTGCTTGGTGTAGAGCCCGAATTCTCCTTGTTACACTATAATTTTTGTAAAGCACAAATTACTAATATTCGAAAGGAAAGCTCCATGGCTTGTAATTTTGAGACCTATCCTTCGGTTTCTAACACAATATGCAATCTGATAGCATGAACCAATGTGTCAACCAAGGCCAAGATCATAATTTAGCTGAGGTAAGAAGCTTGATCAATAGCATCAGTTGTTGAGGCCTAAAAAAATTCAACAGTCAAAAATCAACGGCTTAGATAGCCCTGGCCGAGACCAACAGTCAAGATGAATAAAAGATATCCAAAAGCTATATATAAAAACATCAGGTCAGCAATCTACGTCAAGTCATACTCAACCAGATGATGGCATGCATTCGAATCAAGACCGCTCACAGTAAGTCGGATCATCAATCCAAAGAAAAGGCGCTTAACCAATGGCATTACGACATGCTGACTATAAATAGACGGCAATTCCAAGGCACAGGGGACCTTCTAGCACATAAAAAATAAGAACTGGATAGTACTTTCCTATATTAGAGCTCTAATCAAAAACTCATTAATGGCGGAAATGCCTAGATTCAATGTAATAAGCTCTCGACTATATAAGAGTAACTGAATAAGGAAATAATAGTGGACGTAGGGACTTTCGGGCCGAACCACTATAAAAGTCTCGCTGTCATTTACATTTTACGTTCTACCCTTTTCAGCATCTACTATTGTTACCTCATGATTTAACACTTCACCTTCCAAGCTTAATCATACTACATCTCAATGATCATCCCTTCAAACTCAATATTCCCACTTAACTTCTAGAGCTTTAACCTGGGACTTCAGGATGTAGGTGCCGACGAAATTATGCACTAACATTTTTGGCGCTAAATGGAGAGCCGAACCTCCGCATTTCTTTTCCTTTTGGAGATCCAATAGAGCCTTTCATCTAGTTATGTCTAGTCCCTAAAAAAAGAGTCATCTCGGAACTACCCCTCGGTCTTTGCATTCATCTCATTGAAGAGGAAAAAAATGGAAGACTGGTCACCCTCATTTCGGAGAAGGAAAATAATCAAGAATATGATCCTATTTATGAACTCCAAGCTTCTCAGATTAGGCAACTTTTTGGATATCATTAGGAATTCCTTTGTGAATCTTCCCAACTCCAAAAAATCGTTAAATCCCTGCATGACGAAGTTAAAGAGCTTTTCACTGAGTTACTAAAATATGAAGGTTTGGATCCCTCTAATAAGAGGACCACCCTGGACACTCAAGGTGGTAAGTCTCATAAGAAATTAAATGTGATCAAGTTTTTATGCTCCTCAACCAAAACCAATCTTGGATCTTTCTAAGGACCCATAGAGAGATCCGTTATCCTAGTTATCCCCTTCTACCATAAAAGATCCAAAAGGAAAGAACTACTGCATCTATCATCAAGTAAATGGACACAAAATAAATAAGTGCTGAAAGCTCTCTTACATAGTTGAGGAATTTATAAAGAAAGGGAAGTAGGCTGAGTTTATTAAACATTAATTTAAATATCTCATTTCGGAACCTTTTTTACCTTGTTATAATTCCATGACTCCAAGATAAGATCATGTAGCTCTCCCAAATGAATGTGTATGGCACTTTTCTACAAAAGATGGAAACCCACCTCTCGATTATATCCTCTCCTGCAAAATGTTTTATGGTTTTAGAAGTCTTGAAAATTTGATTGGCAGGTCTTGGTCATCCCCTTCTGGTGAAATTCTTCTGCTACAATCTAATTCACTAAGTGTTCTCCTGAGAATTGCGCTTGTATCTCAGCATTCACAGTATCTCTTACAATATGTTCTCTCTTCTTAAGAACTTTCACATATCATATTTATGCCTAGAATTTAGAAATTGAAACTCTATCATTGAGTTGATGAGGTCAATGTAGAGTTTCATTTTACTAGGTTTAAGTGAAGCCCTCCCGCTAAGCTAACGAGATCAATGGAAGGTTTTCACTTTATTAAGTCTGGTCTCTTTTGTCAAACTCAGATATATATATATATATATTCTATATCTCTATTCATCAAGTTTAATCTTTTCCTTCAAACTCTTTGGCAAACAAGGAATTATGCGATTTTAAGGACCTTATTGAAAATATATTCCAAAACTACTCCTTTTCAAAGAACACGTGTTTCTCTTTACTAAGTAATAACCAGCATAACTATCAACTCGAAAATGTACTTTAGACCGTCGATACCAGCCAGAAGTGGTTGTAAATGGTCAACGTCAATCGCTAAGTAATTGTAGATGGTCGAAGCCAGCCAAAAGTGGCTAAAGATTTTAGACCCAACAAGAAGTTGCGCCATAAGAGGACCCCTATAGTGATGCACCATAAAGAGTGAATCCATATCACCTAGGTTTAAAAAGACATCGAAAAGTAGAATGCATGCTAATAGTGAGTCATGCTCGGTATAACCATGCATCGGTTAGATTCCCGTATAGATTAGAAATGGGTAGAGTCCTGTATCAATTAGAAACAAGTAGATTCCCATATAGATTAGAAATGGGTAGATTCCCATATAGATTAGAAATGGGCAGAGTCCTATATATGTTAGAAACAAGTAGATTCCCACATAGATTAGAAATGGATAGATTCTCGTGTAGATTAGAAAATGGTAGAGTCCTGTATTAACTAGAAATGGGTAGATTCCCATATAGATTAGAAATGGGTAGATTCTCATATAGATTAGAAATAGTTGGAGTCTCGTATAGATTAGAGTCGGGTAGATTCCCAATTAGATTAGAAAAGGGTATATTCCCATATAGATTAGAAATCGGTAGAGTCCCGTATAAATTAGAATTGGGTAGATTCCTAATTAGATTAGAATGGTGGATAAATTCCCAGTCAGATTAGAATGTTGGGTAGATTCAAACTTAGATTAAAAGTATGAGTAGATTCCCAGTATGGACAGAATGTTAGGAGAAATTCCTAAGTCAAGAAATCAAATATATTCTTGGTAAACAGAAAAGAAGAGTGAACATAGAATCAAAATAAGACGAAACTCTTGATAAGTTGGCTCCTAACAAGAACCTAACCATAAAAGATGGTTGGGTCTGAAACCTCGTCTTAACCGAGATATGCATGGAGGCAAAAATACCGCACAGAAGGAAAGTTTAAAAAAAGGAATCTCACTCAAGCAAAGCGACAGCATAAGAAATAAAGTTGAAGGGGATAGAGATTCTTTACATATAGTTTATTCAAGAAACTATTACAAGGATAGGCCAAAAGAAACTCTTAAAGAAATAGTATTAAAAAGACTGTATTGCAAAATCAAAAACATTAGTAGGTAAAGTGTAAAGGAAAAAGGGGAGATCCTCCCCCAACTAGGCAACCGAGATGATAAATCAGGACCCTTCGAAACAATCTAGATATGCATGATCTCAGAAGGAACCTATTAACACTATCCTCAAGCTTCTTTCTTCTCTTCGTTTAAAAGGGTTGCCACGTCATCTTCCTAGACCAGATATTGTTTTGAGGCTTACTTTTCTCCAAGATACTCTAGCTCTTAGTTTATAGACCTAGCTTTGACTCAAGAAAACTACTTTTAACCTCAAAATCCATAAGGGTTACTTTAAACTTTTGGACCTTGGCTATCTTGTCCTCATAAGATCGGTAAAGAGAAGCATAGTCTCGCTGCATCCTTAAACAATTCAGGCAGGATACTCCCTAAGAAATGTCAGCTTAATATTATTAAAGATAAAAGATGGAATGTAGGAAGAGCTCCATATCAGTTACCTTAGTTTGAGATAACATATAATAATTGCATCAAGATTGATTGAGAATTCAAATATATTCAAGTCGTCGGAGAGGTGTCATTCAAAAAACAAAGAAAGAAATTATACAAGACGAGAGTTACAAAGGTCGTTGCAAAGACAAGTTACAACATGTCTCCTCCATAAAAGTGTTATCAGGGGAATCTTCTTGTGCCTCCTCATCAGCAGCGGTTTCGTCTTCCTCTCCCAACGACCTTTTGGCTTCCTTCATCTCCCTTACTAGGATATTGGCTTCAAAGGCCCTCGATATCCTTCTCTCTCTGGCATTCCTCATATTTCATAGCAAAATTGGCCTCAATTATTGCGGCATTGTTTCCGAGATAAAAGAGAGAGATAGGTATGTATTGATCTCGATGGTGAGTGTAAACATCAAATTAAACTTGAAAGGCTCGCCTACTAACTTCCCTCTCATGCTCTTCTCTAGCAATGTAACGTTCTTTGTCAATCACCCCAGCCTTGCCTTCTTCAGCCTTTCATCCTTCAGGGCTTTCTTAAAGGTCTCGATCCTACGATACTTTTCTCCCACGATCCTACCCGATTCCTCAACTTGAATAGCCACCTCTTGAACCTTAGCCCTAAACTCCGCGAACTCTTTTTTTGTCGCTTCGGTAGTAGCCATTGTTACCTCAATCTTCAACCACCCATGTTGAAGAATAGAGGATTCCACCATTGTCTAGAAAAAGGTAAATAGATTAAGGACAAAAATTAAAATTATAAACCTTTTACAAGAACTTTCCTTTTACCTTGATACTCTCCCAGTGGCTATATTCGATTGTCTTTCAAACGCCATGAATAGAGGTGGGAAGCCTAGCTACGCTTCAATAATGGCAGAAGAAAACCACCTTCAAAAGCGGCTCTTGTAATCTCTATGGCTTACTTGTTCTTCTCACAAAGCAGACCCAAAATTTTTTTAAAGCTTTCGGCCTGGGATGGTTCAGAGATCTTTTTTTTCTTCAAGTCAAGAGCCACTTTGTCAGAAGATAGCAACCTGGCCCTTATCTTATGAGCCAGTTTTCTTGGAAAGCCCTATAACAAGGAAAATAAGATAAGGTTAAATCAAGATTGAGACTAAAAGTTATGATTATGAACATTAAGCAAGTAAATCTAATGAGTAAATTGCAAAACCCTCAGCCTCGCCTTCCCTAGGATCAGATTCGGCTTCATCTCCACTGCCGACGATTACCATAAAATCTACAACATACTTCCCAGAAGGCTTGAATCCAGCAAAATTAGCAGAAGGGTGTAAAAGACCCATGACTTTCATCTTTCTATCAGTAAGAACTAAGTACCGGTATCGCCAAACGAATGGAATCTTCATAACTTCCTTATACTTATCTTTAAACTGACTAATAAGCATCGAATCGCTACTCTTTACAGGTGACGCTAATCATGTTCCAATGAAATAAAAGGACACGGTTCAGAATATGAATAAGACTGAGAAAAGAGAGGAGTATCCAATGACATAATAGCATTATTGAAAGAAGTGATGATTCGGCTAGAGGAAGCTTTTACCAGAAACCATTAGCTTGATGTTATTTTGCTAAAGGGATCCTCCAAAGGAGACTTCCCTAAGAATTTGATGAAGTGTGTAGGAAATTCCCTGAAAATCTTAGACTCCAGCAAATTGAACATATAATTGATCTCGACAACAGATATGTTTGGGTAACCTTTTAAGAATATAAGATCGCCATAGCAGATAGAGTTGAGTAAGAGGTAGCTAGAAGTTCGAAAGGGTTGAAGTTATAAAACTCTAAGACATCAATAAACAAAGGAGCAAGGGGCAAGAAGATCCCATGTTCCGAATGCTCTATGGACCATATAAAATACCCTTTGGGAGGATTACTAAATTGCAACCTGGCCCAAGGAGCAAGTCTCTCGACTCCAGTAATTCTATAGGAAGACAAAATTCCATTAAGAACTTGTTGGTCTGCAATAGGAGCATATATTTCCAGCTTAAGAAAAAGTAAGAGAAGTGCTCAATTGCAAAAGGAAGAATCGACATTATCTCCAGGATAAAGATTAAGCGAATTGATATTGAATTAAGCTTTTAGATATTAATGAAAGGAAAAATATCAATGGCTATATCGGTAATCACAGTAAGAAAAAAAGTTGAAAAGGACTTACTTTCTTGTGAACAGGTATCGAAAGAAGAACCAAAGAAAGCTTGAGAATGTTAATGGTGGTTTTGCAATTTGAGCAGGTGAAAAGAGAAAAGAAAAGAGGGAGGAGTGAAAGGAGGTCAAATTGAAGAAAGAGAAGTTTTCCACCGTAGATTTAGTTTGATAAAGAATATCAAAATGCTGCCCCGTTAGATGCCAAGTCACCCTTGCATAGGAAAAGAGAAACACTTTTTGAAGGTAACCAATCAACTGCCAACATCTGGGCTAACATTAAATGCAAAACCAAAATATATCCCTTCAAAGGTCTAGTCCCAAATGATCACTTATGAGTTCGTACTCAAACAGAGTTTTAACCTCTCGTTCTTAAGTTAGATTTTGCCTTTCAACACCATAACAGTTTCGCTTACCACTTAGCCTAGATGGCTTCAAGTGACAAGCATCATTTTCAAAAGTTTTGACCTCTCGGTCTCAAGCTAGATTTTGCCTTTCGATACCGTAATAGTTTCGCTTGCCACTTAGCCTAGATGGTTTCAAGTGACAAGCATCGTTTTCAAAAGTTTTGACCTCTCGGTCTAAAGTTAGGTTTTGCCTTTCGGCACCAACAGTTTTGCCTTTCGGCACCAACAGTTTTGCTTACCACTTAGCCTAGATGGCTTCAAGTGAAAAGCATTGTTGTCAAAAGTTTTGACCTCTCGATCTCAAGTTAGATTTTTTCTTTCCATACCGTAATAGTTTCGCTTACCACTTAGCTTAGACGGCTTCAAGTGAAAAGCATGGTTTTCAAAAAAATTGACATCTTGGTCTCAAGTTAGATTTTGTCTTTAGACACCGTAACAATTTCGCTTACCACTTAGCCTAGGTTGCTTCAAGTGACAAGCATCGTTTTCAAAAAATTTGACCTCTCGGTCTCAAGTTATATTTTTCCTTATGGCACCATACTGTTTCTCTTACTACTTAGCCTAGATGGCTTCAAATGACAATCATCATTTTTAAAAGTTTTGAGCTCTCGGTCTCAATTTAGATTTTTCCTTTTGGCACCAAAATAGGTTCGCCTACCATTTAGTCTGAGAAACTTCAGACGGAAAGTGCAAATTTTTAGAAGTTTTGACCTTATGGTCCCGGTTTAGATTACACCTTTCAACGTCCAAGCAATTTCACTGATTATCTAGTCTGGATAGCATTAAGTTGTAGATATGATTTCAAAAAAAATTGACCTCATGGTCAAGTTAAAATTTCTCCCCTTCGGTTCCCCTTCGATTTTCAAAACCGTTAACTAGCCAAGCCTTCACCTCTGGGCACTGATTTTAATTTTTTTTTTCTAAACCCTCTCGATAAGGCTAGATCTTTACGAATCGCATAAGTGGAGCAATTTTCACAGAAGCTTTGAATCAACTTCATGATGGGAACAAAATAAACAAGCCAAGAAATAAACTTGATACGACACTATAATTTCCAAAGTCCATCCAATATCGATCATATGAGGTGAACTTTGGGGGCATATCTTACACTATATTTTCTGCAAAGTACAAATTGCTAATATTTGAAAAGAAAGCTCCTTGGCTAATAATTCCAAGACCTATCCTTCGGTTTCTAACAAAATATGCAATCCGAGAACATGAACTAATGTGTTAACCAAGGCCGAGATCATAATTCAGCTTAAGTAAGAAGCCTGATCGAGAGCATCAGTTGCTGAGGCCTAAAGCAATTCAACGGACAACAACGATCAACGGCTTATATAGCCCAGGCCGAGACCAATAATCAAGATGAATGAAAGATATCCAAAAGTTATATATAAAAGCGTCACTTCAACAATCCGCGTCAAGCCATACTCAACCAAATGATGGCACACTTCGAATCAAGACTGCTCATGGTAAGCCAGATTATGAATCCAAAGAGAAGGTGCTTAACCATGGTATCATGGCATACTAACTATAAATAGGCGGCAATTCCAAGGCACGGGGAACCTTCTAGCACATAAAAAAATAAGAAATAGATAGTACTTTCCTATATTAAAGCTCTAATTAAAAACTCGTTAATGGCGAAAACGCTTAGATTCAATGTAATAAGCCTTTTGGCTATATAAGAGTAACTGAATAAGGAAAGGACAATGGATGTAGGGACTTTCGGCCCAAACTACTATAATAGTCTCGGTGTCATTTACTTTCTGCGTTCTACCCTTTTTGGCATCTACTATTATTACCTCACGATTTAACTCTTCACCTTCCAAGCTTAACCATACTACATCTCAATAATCATCCGTTCAAACTCAATATTCCCACTTAACATCTGGAGCTTTACCTTCATACTTAAGGGTGCTGATGCCAACGAAATTCTACATTAACACTCATTCTTCCTACCTTTGATTTCCTAAACTAACCATGTCAACTATGTATTCCTCGATGGCACGGTATTCCGTAGGACGACTACCAGGGCTACGCCAAGCGTTTAGCTTCGTAGACGATATCGGCTTACCTGTTCGCATTTATATTCTCCAGTCTCTTGGAGAACCACTCCTCCCATATTCCGTTGATGGGCGGTCGGTTCAGCTATGGTTGTTTAAACTCTGGCTCTGTTAGCTTCAACGTCCAGCTCGTAATTATCACCGTCCAACTGCAGGTCCTCTTCTAAATCAGATAAGTCCAGAGCATCACCTTCCTATCCCCTAGCTCTCTAACATTCCTCTCAGTACCGAGAGAAATCCTCTCGGTAACAGGTTGTTTTTTTTTCTAAGGGAACATATATGCTTCCTCCTACAGCTCCTTCTGCAACTCCAACAACTAATTCCTTCTGTTTTCACTTTTCCTTTCACTTGTTCTAACGAAAAACTGATGAATTCTCTTCTTCAGATATAGGGGAGAATCTTCTCTCCTATTCCTTCTAGTCCTCTAGGGTCGCTAGGTTAGCAGAGCATCCATCTTGTCCATCAAAGCTTTTTAAATATCCATCATCTTCTGGTTCAACTCCTGCAGCATCTTATCAAGCCCACCCGTAGTAACCACTTCATATTGAGAAGATGATCATGGTACTGCTTATTGGTTACTAATTTCAACTTGATGAGCATTCTCTTCATCTCCACCAACCACCATTTTAAATGACCTTCCTCTTCTGGGTGCCATTGAATTCTATAAGCAAGCTTCTAAATTCTTCAAAGAAAACATTCTGGATCTAACCACTAGACCTTTTCGAATCCAAAATATCAAATTAGATCTAACACTGGAATGGATTTCTTAGTGAAAGCACCAGAATGTTAACGTCAAAAGTGGAACAACACTCAAATATAACCAGTCGTAGGACTAGATCAAGTAGAAACAACAAGAAAGTACACAAAAGCATAAAAATGTAGAGAGACACAAGAATTTTATAGTGGTTCGGCAATCGTTGGCCTATGTCCACTTTATGTTCTTATTAACTATGGATTTGAGAGAGAATTAGAGTCACTAATACAATGGCTCGACGGGCTCTTAAGCCTAGAACAGCAAAAAGCATCTGCCTAGATGACTATTATGAGGGAGAGATAGGAGATGAAGAAGATCAAGAGTCTGAAGCCCTTCTTTAGTTGCTATAGTGCTGGTATTTATAAAGTAACTGCTCTACAGGTCTACAGGCTCGAGTTGTACAAGGTCCAGATTCTAGTCCACATGTGGTGAAGGGGAAATGTCGGCCCAATTCCCAAGTTAGACCTCTCGGTACTGAGAGGTTTTGTTGGGTGCAAAACCCAACTTTCTCCCCTCGTGATGTTTTCTTATCTCTTGCTTGTTGTTTTCCAAACCCTTTTCCATAGAGTTTGAGTTGTTCCCAATGATTTCCTTGATTAACATTTGTCTTATCCTTCTTTCTTTGTTTTCTTCTCATCAATCGTTAGACTTGCTCATCTACTTCCTAAGAAAAGCACGACTACGATTGCTTGATGCAGTACTCAAAGTACAAGAGGATGGTGGGGTCCAAGGTGCAATAGAAAGCTCTCGGTATCAAGAGGACCTCTCGACATTGAGAGGTTCCCTTTGCTCCATTGGACTTGTAAATTTTGAAGTTCCCCTTCTAGCTCTTCTAAGTATGTTTCCATGTCCTTGAGTCGTTTTGACGTTCCAACTTCTAGTTAAAATCTGCCTAGTTAAAATCCCCGTTAACACATATGCAAAGAAAGTTGAAGTGAATAATGTAAATGAGAAAAAGTTGAATAGAAAACATCATTTTATTTACAAATCTTCTGGATACAAAATTTGTGGGGGGCCTCTCCCGCACAATGACCTATTGCCACCTTTAGAAGATCAAAAAGTAAAAGGGCTTAAAGAACCATTCATCTATTTCTGCACCTCTTCCCTCCTTTAGTT
This sequence comes from Allium fistulosum, assembly GCA_030737815.1. NCBI lineage: Eukaryota > Viridiplantae > Streptophyta > Magnoliopsida > Asparagales > Amaryllidaceae > Allium > Allium fistulosum. The sequence continues at coordinate 234,035,413 of CM060908.1, forward strand.
TGCTGCTTAGCACGACGCTTTTTTGTCTTGACTTTCTCCTTCTCTAGAGTGCTTTTCTCGGAGTGTAAAATCACTTCTTCGGTGGTTGAGTAAATGGGATCGTTTGGATCTGCATGAAGGCCTGTAGGCATCTGATAAGTGCAGACAATAAGAGTGGATGGGGTTTCATAAGAGCTGGAAGAATGGGTAGAGCTATCAATAAAGGATGAGGCATTTTGCCATACCCAATCCCATTCCTGGTATTCTTCAACCAAGAAAGGTTGATGGCCTTCCTCCCTGCCATAGATGGTCAGTGATAGCGACCTCCTCATCATCGTCATTTGTTGCTTCGGTCTCATCTAGTGCCTCCTCCCTCGAAGCCTCAATCTTTTCAATATTAGGACCATAGGCAGATCCGGTATAAGAGGTGGAAATAGGAAGACATGTCATGATGATGATGGAGAAGTATCAGAGACTTCAGTGTTTAAAGCGTAGATCACGCCTGCCAGAGGAACTTAGGCAGTTAACCTAAAGGTTGACAAAGAGATGAGAAAAGGTTGCAAACATCTTCAGAAGACATTTGAAGTTTCTCGAAGACAGGAGAAGTCAAAGATATACCTTGCGGAGTCGTCATTGGGACATGAGGAGAATCTTTAATATATCCCTCTTCTTGGATTGGAGGCAATAATAGAAGAGTAGGGGCAGTTGGAGGTAGCATGAAGTTGGGGGTCTTGAGGATTATATTCCCTAACTGATGAAGCGGTTATGGCCGTAGCGGGAAGAAGTGGCATAGATGTAAGAATGGTGGCGACCTCAGAATTGATCACCGCAGAGTTAATATCATCCATCTGGGTTTCTGTGGTGTTGGGATCAGTGTTTTTAACCAAGTCCTTTGATCTGGACTTGGCGAGAACCCCAGTGGGTGTCTGTGCAATGGATGTGGCTTTATTAGCCTACATTACCTACACCTCAGCTAGGGCCATCAAATCAAATTCATCAAATATGAAGGATTTAATTTCATCTTCTTCTTCCTCTCCCTCTATCTCTGTACTTTCTTACTTTAGAATTTCCTCATGCTCCTCCTTTGCCAGAGTCTCAGGATAATCCTCATCCAACCATCTGATATTTCCAGACTTGACAACATTGACAAAGAAGCATGGAATAGGAGACTCGACCTTACCTTCGAACATGGAATTTTTTGTTCCACTCAGGCGAGGCGGGCTTCTAGATCATCAACCTTTTCCTCGAGTGTGTTGTTCTATTATTGTAGGTTGCTGATTTCTACAAAGTAAGACTGGACGATCTCGAGAGGCTCGATCTTTTTATCCTCTTCTTTCTTGAGGTTAAGTATTAGTTGCTTGATCCTGGGGGCCATCTTGATTTGGAGCACGGCTTTGTTTTTGGTTACCTCATTGATCCAGATGTGAACCGCCTCGACTTGTTCATCCAAAACTTTCATCTTAGACTCTATATTCCAAATTTCATCTTTATGCATGTCTCCAGCCTCTTTTGTTGCCTTATGTTTGGAATGTCTAACTATCCTATTTCGTCAAAGATATTCTATTTAATTTTTTCATCCTTCTCACTCCCCCTCTCCTATGTCGCAAAGATCAAGCAAGTTTTCTTATTTAAGTCAGCTAAGCCCACAGATAGCTTTCCCCACAATGTAACCTCCTCCACTAGGTCTTTGTGAAGTTCCAAGCCCATCTCCGAGTCCTTTGAAGGGAAGTTCTTCACATTATACATGAACTGGATCAATATTAAGTCCATCCAGAGATTTATGACTTGGTGCTCTATTATTATTTTGGACGATAGGGTACTTGAAGTTGGAAGTAGAACACTAGTAGCAGTGGTGATGTGCTCTTTTACTGACTGTCATTCCGGGAGTGAAGACGTTACTATTTTGAATTTAGATTAGGTCGGAGCTAAGGCATGGGAGAGAGGAGGTGAGACCAGATTTTTTCCCTTTAGGGCGATGGTCCTGTCAAAGTATGTGCCTTGATCCCTTAGAAGTAGAGATCGTAGATGGTGTGGTGAATCATAACTGATGTTGGACCCAAAGTGGTATCTGGACCTGTCAAGCTCAGAGCGGCACTTTCTTCTTTCTCCTCTTCTCTCTCTCTCCTTCTTTTCTCTCTTCCTTTGCTTTCTCTTTGTTCCTTCATATTTAGATTCCCGATGGGGGTCCCATCGAAGATGAGAATATATTTAGCAGAAGGAAAGGCGACTGCTGTTGGACTTCTTGTCTAGGATCACAAACCTAAATCTGCCCATTATACCTGAAAATAGAAGAGATTGGATTAAAACTTGGAACCGGGAGAAAGTGCATGTGGGGTGAACGTGCACGTGATCCAAAGTGTTGGTATGTCCTATTGACTCTACAGACCATACTTGTAACGACCATATTTTACGTATCAAATGATCATAAAATATTATTATTTAATTTATATGAGGACATATGACTCTAAAATTTTGAGAAATGACTACTAGGGACATTTTCGACACTTCAATTTTTTATCGGACAGTTTGGACCCATAAATTCTTGTAAAGCCAATAAATTTTGATAGATGTGGAATTAGGGTCTAGGTTCACTTGTATTAGATCGGCATGATTGTATCTCTTTCCATAAAGAGGTCATAATAGAAAAACGGACTTACCGTTTAGGAGATATGTCTGTTTTAAGTTTTGTTTCCTGTTGGACAAGATTAGTGGGCAATTACACTAAGCCCATACTTAGCCCACTAACCAATTTCAAGAATAGTGCCTAATTGGGGGCGATGGGATAGATCTGGATCATTTCTCACTTTCCAAAAACAATTCCAAACCTCTATTTTAACATCCCCTATTTAGAGGCCCAAAGCTAAACGCTACAGATGTTGCAGTCATCCATAGTATTAACTTTCGGTGACTAAATACGGCTATGTTAATGATATCCATAATATCATAAGCATTTGAATATGAAACAAAATCACAGATTTCAAAAACATCTTTTCACATTACATTATCAAAGCACATGTTTCACACTCAAATTACATGATCCCATAATCCTTTCCCGGGTTTAGATAAAATATAATTATTACATAAGTACGCCAAGAGCGATATAAGATAATGCCCCCTTGGTTGACCAGAGTACTATATAGACATAATTGTCTTAGATACAACACAGTGGAATAAAACAAAACAAAATAGCAACTCCTAAATAGCTATCCGTCAGCCTCCTGCTCGTCACTGGAAGCTTTATTCGTCAACCTACTAAAAACCTGTAAAACCTCAACCCTTAGCCTACTCAAATCAATTTTGAGCACCCGAGAGTTTAAGGGGAAAAACATAAACTTTGAGTCAAACATAAAGCCTGGTGTGAATAATACTATACATCTCGGATATACGATATTAAGTGAGACCACGCCGCTTAGCGTAACGGGTTTCCCCTCACTAATATCTTTTTAAAACATATCTTTTGCAAATCAACTTGCAACCGAAACTGGTTAAAACTATAAAGCATTATTATGTAAACACATATATCATGTAACAAATGGACTATCTATCCAAACAATATAGTTTTGTTTGGCGAACAACTAATATTTGGCGGACTCGGGCCTACCAGACAATATAACAAAATAATCTTACATCTGTTAGACACACCTCTTCTAGACAGTATGTCATTAACTATTTGTTAAATACTTCTCTTCTGGACAGTCTGTCTCTAACTTAACATCTCCCAGGGTCACCTGATCCTAATGGTTTTGCGGGCTCACCAATAACCTATATGTATACAAATATATATTCCCTTCTGTGTATAACCAAAATTTTTGTCTTACCTATGACAAAGCCCTACACACTGGAATTTTGGACTAAATTAGTTGGGGAAAATAGTTAATGTATAGGGCGCGACCCTATAATAGTCCCATCTGGTATTCTAATAACTGAGTCATTTTACTTAGGGATACCTTCCCAAAATTTTCCTTGAAAACCTTTTCATCTGAAATTGATTTAAAAACCTTTTTAAACTAAGCGTAAACAAGGAAAACACATATACTCTATGCTTTACTCAAAATCACCTTGCCATGTTATATACATACACACACACACTTTACCAAAATCTTGTTGATGAAAACCTTTAAACATTTGAAAGTCCCCTTTCGATCTCATTGAAAGTACCCCTTTCATAACCAAATAAACCCTTTCCTTCATCTAGGCCGAGAAGCTAAAACCTTCCTTTCGAAATCATTTACATAAACCTTTCGAAACCATTGAAATACCTTTTCCTTCGAAAGCTAAAAACCTTGGACATCCTATCTTTAAAACCTTTACACATAGCCGTTCGAAACCATTGGAAAAACCTTTCCTTTAAACCTTTCGAAACCATTGGGGAACCACCCCTTAGAAATCTTCATTAAACCTTTCAAAAACATTAAAACCTTAAACCTTTTGAAAACATTTGGGTTCAATTTTTAAAACATGTGGAAACACATTTGGAAATATTTCAAAACCATCTCTTTCGAAACCTTTGGGTTAATCTTTAAAAATCTCTAAGGGTCACAACAAAAGGGTCGAAAGCAACTCTTTCAAAAGCCAAAAACAAAGCAAGAAGTGATGGTATCGAAACCACCCTTCTGAAAGCATTGGAGAAGCGGCAGGGTTTTTATATAATAAAGTATACCCTTTCGAAGGCATTGCTTCAAAAGGTAAGAAGCGGCAGCTAAGGTATAGATCTAGTCGAAAGCCTATACTTAAAAACAAAGGTGCAACCCCTTTAAAAACCATTCTTTCTAAACCATTGACCTAGTCCAAAGCTAACCAGGTCGAAAGCAGTTTGCTCAAAACAAAGGCGCAACCATTTCTTTAAAACCATCAACTATGTCGAAAGTTATACAGCCGAAAGCAAAGCAGGCGAAATTTTCATTTAAAACAAAGTAGCATTTCAACCCCTTCGGAACCGCTGATTTCGACCTCATACTTTCCGCCTTCTTTCCAATTCACAGCGCACCAAGTCTTTGATGCTATGCGCATTGGTTTCCTTAGTGGTTGTGGCGGAGGAACAAAGTCGAAAGCCATCATAGTCGAAGGCAGGGTGCCGAAAGTGGTGAAACATGCATATGGCATGAAAATCTAATTTTTAACATTTTTAAGTAATCTTTTTAACTAACCTACATTGTTTGTCAAAGTCTCATTGGTTGCTAATTTTTCTTTTCTAAAAGCACTACCATAATTTCAGAAATAACAATTTTATTTATTTACAAAATACCTCTTCTCCTTTTATAAATATATAAAGCATTTAAGTGCCATACCTTAAATAGTTTTATATATTCATCAAAACACTTTGGAAAAATTTTACAAAAAATTCCAGAAAATCATTTTCAGTATGTTTTCTAACATATATAAATTTCAGACCCAAATAAATAATTATTTAGCCGTAAATAATTTATAACCCAAATAATCATTTTCTACACTAGAAAATTTATATAAAATCCACAATAATTCAGAAATTATGAAAATTGGAACCCATCTCTAAATATCATTTCTGAGATCTAAATCTAAAATCGCAAGGCATTTGGATGTCATTTAATATGGTTTTCTTATCAAAACATATTACAAAATCCAAATGAACAAGCATAAATCATCGACAAGCATATATACACATTTAATCATTTAAAAACATGACATAAACTTGCAAAACACTTTGGGTTTAACTTAAAACCGAAAACATTCAGAAAAATGAGATGTAGTCATTATTCACCTTAGCTTTTGTGATTAAGGATGTGAGATTTGATCTTGATTAATTGATTTGATTCTTCTCTTGAATCCTAGCTTTATCTTCCGTTGAGATTGCTAATGGTGGTCGGCCTTGGATTAAATTTTTGCTTGTGATAGTAGAATGAATGTATGGATGTAAATTCCTAAGGATTTAGGGTATTAGAATGTTCTATTTCCTCTTTTACCCCTCCCATATTTGCCTTAACTCTCCATTCTTTAGTTCATTGTTTACTTTTTAACATGGCACAGCTACCCCTTAAATAAATCACAAATCTCAATCCATTAATCACCCTACATTATTTTATTTTATTTAGCTAATTAAATATCCTAAATAATGTTACTAAAAGTATGGGGTGTTATAATCTCCCCTCCTTAAAAAATTTCGTCCTCGAAAATACGATAAGGTACACAACAAAACAATCAAAGGTAAAACACACCATCAACCAAATCAGGATAAGCGTCTCTAATCATGCTCTTAATATCCCAAGTACAGTCTCTAGCATCGTCACTCCACTGGACCTTTACTAATCTGACTGCCTTGTTCCTCAAATTCTTCTCATCTCTCGCGACTATCCAGATAGGCTTCCTAACTATAGTCATGTTTGGTTCCACTACAAAATCTTCTAACACGGTCGGTGCTATAGTAGTGTCTGGATCCCTAACACACTTCCTCAGATGAGATACATGGAAAACATCGTGGAATCCTACCAAACTACTCGGTAACTCTATTCTATATGCGAGTTTCCCGATCCTTTCTAAAATGGGAAACGGTCCTACGAATCTCGGTGCTAACTTTCCTGTCTTCCCGAACCTAATAACACCTTTCATCCGCAATACTTTGACGATGATCTCCAACAGAGAACTCTAAATCTTTCCGTCTTCTATATGCATAGATCTTCTGCCTAGACCGAGCTTCCTTCATTCTCACCCTTATTAGTTCAATCTTCTCTGCAACTTCTCTTACTAAATCGAGACCAAGGACTAATCTATCTCCGGTCTCTAACCAACATGCAGTGGATTTGCATGGTCTTCCATATAAAGCTTCAAACGGTGCCATCTCTATACTAGTCTGATAGCTATTGTTATAAGAAAACTCGACTAGGTGTAGATGATCTTCCCATGATCCTCCAAAGTCTAATACAGAAGCTTGTAACATGTCTTCCAAGATCTTGTTAACTCTTTATGTTTTCCCATCGGTCTGCGGATGAGAAGCAGTACTCATCTTGAGCTTGGTTCCTAAACTTTCATGTAGGCTCTTCCAGAATTTGTTGGTGAATAAAGAATCTCTATCACTAACAATACTACTAGGAATTCTGTGAAGTCTAACTACATTCTTCATAAATAACTTAGCCAATATATGTGTCATCCTATTTGACTTAACGGGAATGAAATGGGCACTCTTGGTCAATCTGTCCACTATGACCCATATACTTTTATTTCCTCTATTTGATCTCGGCAACCCATCTATGAAATCCATAGAAATGTAATCCCACTTCCATACCGAAATATCCAATGGCTGAAGCAACCCACTTGGCTTCTGATGCTCGGCTTTCACCTGCTGACAGTTCAAACACTGTTTCATCTATAAGCTGACATCCCTCTTCATTCCTTCCCAGAAGAAACTTCTCTTCATATCTTGATACATCTTCGTTCCTCCTGGATGAATAGTGAACTTTGAATGATGGCATTCCTCTAAAACTTCCCTCCTTATGTCTCCCACATCTGGAACACATAATCTATCCTTCATTCTTAGCCATCCACTTTGGTCAAGACTGAAATCCTTCAAGCCATCGCTCTCTGTTCCATCCTTTAATTTCCTGATCCTTTCAGCTAAAACTGGATCCTCTTCCTGTTTAGAAGCAATCTTCTCAGTCAATACCGGTCGAACTTCTAAACAAGACAACATAGCAGATTCTCCACTAGACCAAGCATCAGATCTCCATTGCACTCTGCAAGCCGACAACGCTTCTAGGTCTTTCCATTCTGCTATCATGGCCAACACTACATTCTGATGCCTCATACTAAGCGCTTCTGCAACCTTGTTGCCTTTTCCCAGTGTGTACTCAATCCCAAAATCATAAGCGGCTAAAACTCTAACCACCTCTGTTGTCTCATATTTAGCTCCTTCTGAGAGAACAAATACCTCAACGATTTATGATCCGTAGAAAGCTCAAACATTTCTCCCAAAAGGTAATGTCTCCACACCTTCAAAGCAAAAATAACTGCAGCTAACTCCAAGTCATGCGTTGGATATCTAGCGGTCTAAGCTGTCTGGAAGCGTAGACAATCACTTTACCTCTCTGCATCAACACAGCTCTTAATCCAGTTCCACACGCATCTGTATAAACTACCAAGTACTGATTCCCCTCCGGAACCACTAACACAGGTGCATGGGTCAACAAGTGTTTCAAGCTCCGTAATGCTTCCTCACACTTATCGGTCCACACAAACTTCACATTCTTTCGCATTAACTTATTCATCGGCACTGCTATCCGCGAGAAATCTTTTATAAACCTCCAATAATATCCAGTCAATCCAAGGAAACTTCTTATCTCAGTTACCGTTTCTGATCTCTTCCAATTATTGACAACTTTGATCTTAATATGGATCGACTGACAACCCTTTCTCTGAAACCACGTGACCAAGAAATTTCACTTCCTTCTTCCAAAAATGGCACTTTGAAAACTTTGCCTTTAGCTGATGTTGGCTCAGTGTCTCAAGGACAACTCTAAGATGAACTTCATGCTCCTTCTCATCCTTAGAGTATATCAAAATATCATCTATGAACACCAACACAAATCTATTCAAGTGCTCTCTGAAAATTCGGTTCATCAAGTCTACAAAGAATGCGGGCGCATTAGTTAGTCCAAACGGCATAACTAACCATTCGTATGATCCATATCTGGTCCTAAACGCCATCAAAGGTATATTATCTTCAACTACTCTAAGCTAATGGAAACCTGTAGCCAAATCCAATTGAGAAAACACTTTGGCTCCACTCAACTGATCGAACAAATCGTCAATTCTAGGCAACGGATATCGATTCTTTATCGTTTTCTCATTCAACTTACGATAATCGATACATAACCTTAACGATCTGTCTGGCTTCTTAGCAAATATTGCAGCTACTCCCCAAGATGAACTACTCGTTCTGATAAAACTCTTGCCTTCCAAGTCTACCAACTGAGCCTTCAACTCCCTCATTTCTGTCGGGGTCATCCTACAGGCGGCCTACTCACAGGTTCTGCTCCAGGCACCAAATCTATCTGAAACTCAATGGCTCGTTTCAGTGGTAATCCTACTACCGGCTCCAAAACATCTGCGAATTCTTGAACTACGAAAACTTGAATCAACTCATCTTCCAACTCCATAACACCCAATAAAGCATTCACCTAACGACTAGGGTTTTCTATGGTATATGCAATCTGATCACTACAATTAGGGCGTTTAAGTGATATTTTCCTATCGTGGCAAAATATTCTAGCATCATACTTACTTAACCAATCCATACCCAATATAATTCTGAATCCTACAAATTCAAACACGTGCAAACAGCAAACAAAGGTATGACCTAACAAATCAAACTCTAAGTGGTCAAACTTCATCCCAAGTGTCATGTACCCTCCTATCGGATTTGAAACTTCTAAGGAAGTAACTAAATATGTGAGTTCTAGGTTAAGCCTATCTACCAAACATCGAGATATATAAGAATGAGATGCACCAGTATCAAATAAAACGCTAACAGACATATCATGGATCTGAAGCATACCTCCCAAAACTGCCTTTCCTTTTTCATGCACTGTCGGCTTCGAAGTAGCAGGCTCCAATGCAAATACTTGGCCTTTATCTCTTTTAGTTGGCTCTTTGCACTGGTTCTTGTAGTGCCCAACTTGATCAGAGTCGAAACATTTAACTCCTTTCTTCTCAGCAGCCTTCTTCCTTTACTTGTTTGGCACTCATGAGCATAATGGCCTTTTTTATCACACTTGTAGCAGACCACTTCAGACTTCCTCTTCTTTGCTGCTCCACCTTTCTGAGCACCCTTCTTATGAAAGAACTTTCTCTTATGACCTTGCCCAACCTGGACCTCCTTCTCCTCCTTCTTCTCCAAACAAGCAAGCATTTCTTCATGTCTTAACACCATTTCCACAACCACATCACAGGGATCTCTGATATGCGGTAAGGTAGCCCTAGCCAACTCAGGCTTCAATCCCCTGATGAACTTCTCATTCCTCTTCATCACTGTATCAACAGTGGCATACCCATATCTAGCCAATTCTTCAAACCTGCTAGCATACTCAAAATCAGACATTTCTATTTGTTCTAACTCAGAAAACTTTCTGATCAAAACAAACTGTGCCATCACCTACATGAACCTCTCATGGAACCTTCTCCTAAACTCAGCCAATGTCATTGTCTCCTCATCCACACCAGCCGTTACACTATTCCACCAAAATAAAGCTGCTCCTTGAAGCTATCTCGAAGCAAGCCTCCTCTTTTGCTCGTCATTGAGCCCTAAGTCAGCAAACTTCCTTTCACAGTGCAACAACCAATTCTCCACTTCTATAGCATCTTCAGTTCTGATAAACGGCTTCCCTCCAAGCCTAGCATAGTCTCTACTCAAGTTAGCATAATGGTTGACAATCGGAACTTCCTGAACTCCTACTTCTGCATTTCCTCCAACCACTCCAGCGGTAATTCCAGCTTGCATCATGTTTACAAAAAACTGATACATAGCTCCCATATCCACTTGTGGGACTCCTGCACCAACATTTTCAAGTGGTGCCTGACCTTGGTTTTTCTAATATTTGGTCTGGCATTTCCATTTGTGGTGGTGCTTCCTCCAAGGTTCACTCTTCTCGAATTCATATTCATATTCAAACCTCGTGAGATACAGAAGAATATCCTACTAAAGATAGGAGACTAAAGATATAACATATACTTATATATAGCAAATACAAGTACATTACTATAGCGTTATCCCATACCCCGATTTTAACTCTGATTCCTAAGGATTATGTTTTCAAAATCATTTTTAGTTAAAGTATTTCATAAACCTATGCTCCGATACCAAGTTGTAACATCCCCTATCTAGAGGCCCAAAGCTAAACGCTAGAGATGCTGCTGTCATCCATAGTATTAACTTTCAACGACTAAATACAGCTATGTTAATGGTATCCATAATATCAGAAGCATTTGAATATGAAACAAAATCACAAATTTCAAAAACATCTTTTCACGTTACATTTTCAAAGCACACGTTTCACATTCAAATTACATAATCCCGTAATCGCTTCCTAAGTTAAGATAAAATATAATTATTACATAAATACACCAAGAGCGACATATGATGATGCTCCCATGGTTGACCAGAGTATTATATAGACATAACTATCTTAGATACAACACAGCGGAATAAAGCAAAACAAAACAACGGCTCCTAAATAGTTATCTGTCAGCCTCCTACTCGTCTCTAGAATCTTTATTCGTCAACCTACTAAAAACCTGTAAAACCTCAACCCTCAGCCTACTCAAATCAATTTTGAGCACCCGAGAGTTTAAGGGGAAAAACATAAACTTCGAGTCAGACATAAAGCCTGCTATGAATAATACTATACATCTTGGATATACAATATTAAGTGAGACCATGCCGCTTAGCAGAACGGGTTTCCCCTCACTAATATCCTTTTAAACATATCGTTTGCAAATCATAAACCTACAACCAAAATTGGTTAAAACTGTAAAGTATTATTATGTAAACGTACATATTAGGTAACAAATGGACTATCTGTCCGAACACTGTAGTTTTGTTTAGCTAACTACTAACATTTGGCTGAGTCAGGTCTACTAGACAATATAACAAAATAATCAAATATCTGTTAGACACATATCTTCTGGACGGTTTGTCCTTAACTATCTATTAATTACTTCTATTATGGATGGTCTATCCCTAACTTAACATCTCCCAAGGTCACCTGATCCTAATGGTTTTGCGGGCTCATCGATAACCTATCTATATACAAATATATATTCCCTTCTGTGTGTAACCATAATTTTTGTCTTACCTATGACAAAACCCTACACACTAGAATTTTGGACTAAATTAGCTGGGGCCAATAGCTAATGTATAAGGCACGACCCTATACCAGTCGCATCCGGTATTCTAATATCTGCGTCATTTTACTTAGGGATAGCTTCCCAAAATTTTCCTTGAAAACCTTTTCATCTGAAATTGATTTAAAAACCTTTTTAAACTAAGCGTAAACAAGGAAAACACATATACTCTATGCTTTACTCAAAATCACCTTGCCATGTTATATACATACACACACACACTTTACCAAAATCTTGTTGATGAAAACCTTTAAACATTTGAAAGTCCCCTTTCGATCTCATTGAAAGTACCCCTTTCATAACCAAATAAACCCTTTCCTTCATCTAGGCCGAGAAGCTAAAACCTTCCTTTCGAAATCATTTACATAAACCTTTCGAAACCATTGAAATACCTTTTCCTTCGAAAGCTAAAAACCTTGGACATCCTATCTTTAAAACCTTTAAACATAGCCTTTCGAAACCATTGGAAAAACCTTTCCTTTAAACCTTTCGAAACCTCTAGTTAAACCTTTTGAAACCATTGGGGAACCACCCCTTAGTAATCTTCCTTAAAACCTTTCGAAAGCATCAAAACCTTAAACCTTTCGAAAGCATTTGGGTTTAATTTTTAAAACATGTGGAAACACCTATTGAAATCTTTCAAAACCATCTCTTTCGAAACCTTTGGGTTAATCTTTAAAAATCTCTAAGGGTCACAACAACATGGTCGAAAGCAACTCTTTCGAAAGCCAAAAATAAAGCAAAGAAGTGATGGTATCGAAACCACCCTTCTGAAAGCATTGGAGAAGCAGTAGGGTTTTTATAAAACAAAGTATACCCTTTCGAAGGCATTGCTTCGAAAGGTAAGAAGCGGCAGCTAAGGTTTCAACCTATTTGAAAGCCTATACTTAAAAACAAAGGCGCAACCCCTTTTAAAACCATTCGTTCTAAACCATTGACCTAGTCGAAAGCCAACAAGGTCAAAAGTAGTTTGCTCAAAACAAAGGCGCATCTATTTCTTTAAAACCTTTAACTATGTCGAAAGCCATACAGGCGAAAGCAAAGCAAGCGAAATTTTCATTTAAAACAAAGTATCGGTTCAACCCCTTCGGAACCCCTGATTTCGACCTCATACCTTCCACCTTCATTCCAATTCGCTGTGCACCAAGTCTTTGATTCCATGCGCATTTGTTTCGTTAGTGATGGTGGCGGAGGAACTAAGTCGAAAGCCATCAAAGTCGAAGGCAGGGTGCCGAAAGTGGCAAAACATGCATATGGCATGAAAATTTGATTTTTAACATTTTTACGAAATCTTTTTAACTAACCTGCCGTGTTTGTCAAAATCGCATTGGTTGCTAATTTTTCTTTTCTAAAAGCACTGCCATAATTTCATAAATAACAATTTTATTTATTTACAAAATACCCCTTCTCCTTTTATAAATATATAAAACATTTAAGTCTCATACCTTAAATAATTTTATATATTCATCAAAACACTGTGGAAAAAATTTACAAAAAATTCCAGAAAATCATTTTCAATATGTTTTCTAACATATATAAATTTCAGACCCAAACAAATAATTATTTAGCCGTAAATAATTTATAACTCAAATAATCATCTTCTACAATAGAAAATTTATATAAAATCCACAATAATTCAGAAAATTATGAAAATTGAAACCCATCTCTAAAATATCATTTCTGATCTAAATCTAAAATCGTAAGGCATTTGGATGTCATTTAATAGGGTTTTCTTTTCAAAACATATCATAAAATCCATATGAACAAGCATAAACCATCAACAAGCATATATACACATTTAATCATTTGAAAACATGGCATAAACTTGCAAAACACTTCGGGTTTAACTTAAAACCGAAAACATTTAGAAAAATGAGATGTAGTCATTATTCACCTTAGCTTTTGTGATTAAGGATGTGAGATTTGATCTTTATTATTTGATTCTATTCTTCTCTTGAATCCTAGCTTTATCTTCTCTTGAGATTTCTAATGGTGGCCGGCCTTGGATTAAATTTTTGCTTGTGATAATAGAATGAACTATGGAAGTAAATTCCTAAAGGATTAGGGTATTAGAATGTTCTATTTTCTATTTTACCCCTTCCCTATTTGCCTTAACACTCCATTCTTTAGTTCATTGTTTACTTTTTCACATGGCATGGCTACTCCTTAATTAAATCACAAATATCAATCCATTAATCACCCTACATTATTTTATTTTATTTAGCTAATTAAATATCCTAAATAATGTTACTAAAAATATGGGTTCTTACATCTATTAGCCTAATTTCATTAAAAAGCCTCTTATTTTCTTACTAATCTTAGCCTAATTCATCATTAGAAGGGTAAATAGTGAAAGGGATTGTAGACCTATCGTATTGAGTGCCTGGGAATTCATATTCTTTGCTATCCACTTTAGATTTGAGCATTTAAATTGGTATTTTTGGTATTAGGTGAGTGATTATTGATGTCTTGCTATTCTATGCTCCATATAATTAAAAATGATGTCTTTAATATAATTTCCGTATTAAAATGATTTTAAACTTTAATTAATCCTTTAAACTTGTTTATGGTCGAATTTAAAAAGATAGAAAATTGAATTTATATGGTTTTGTAGCCCCTTTGGATCATACCGTCGCTTTAATGAAAAACTAGATCTAGGTTGGTTCTTGTATGTTTACCATGTTTGGATTGATTGCTTATTTTAACGAATGTATGTGGATGATGGCTATATTGCATGTTATGCTTTGATATGGTTTGTTATTGCTTGTAGGATCGTTAGGAGTTAACCATCGATTTGGGTATAAAAAAAGTCAAAATTGCTCAAAATGGGATGAAATTTGGAGGAGTGGCTCTGGAGAAGGGGAGGAGCCTATACTTCAGGCCATTAGACAGTTGGAGTTTATTCAAATGCTCAACTACATGTCGGTGCCGAGTAAAAGCTCCAGTCGGTGAAGTCTCAATTCAGTTCGGTAGGGAGCTACTTCAGGTCAGAGGTCGTGAGACTTCGAAGCAAGCTTTGAATTAATGCAAAAGAGGGGGCTTTAGGAGTTCAAGACTTCAAATTTGGTTAAGTATACAACTCCGTACCGATCAATTTTGATCGGTACCAATCACTTTTCAAGGCAGGGGATTGGGCCTAGGTACTTGGGAGGTTGAAGCATGAGGAAAGGAGGCTCTAGGCAAGTAAAAAGAAGAAGTGATCGAGGAAAGAAGTACTTAGCCAAATTTTGGTTAAGTAGCAGCTAGGTAATTCTTATCAATACTGTACTCTACTAGTTGGTATCGACATGAATTGATGAGGCCAATTTGGGTCAAACTTCCAGGAGGGAGAGAGTATGTCCTTTAGGTCGTGCTGAAGGTGTTTGTTTGATCGTTTGACATTCAGTTGCGATAAGGCGGCATGATGAAGGATGAAGATTTCAGAACTTTAATGATTGTAACTGATAGAGTTATGTTCCGATGGTGATGTCTCGATGGTGAATGGAGTCGTGAGGATGATTATCCATAAGGGCGGGTTCTAGGAAGCATGACCTATGGATAGAATGTTGAATGGTGCTATCATGTAAAGAAAGGAATGCGGAATGGTCCCTTAAGGATGAATGGAAACTATATGGAGCAAGAAAAGGGTCCGGATACGCATGCTAAGTGATTGTTGATACTCGAAGTGTTTTCTGATGTAATCCCCAGCAGAGGTATTATAAGGATACTCACTGGGTACTTAGAATGGTTATCTCGGATCGGTGGAATGGCTCCGTATACCTTGGATCAGTGGAATGGATCTACTGTCAGCTTTAGGCTGGTGGGTCAGTACACTAAAAATCAAAAAATTTCCATTAATCCCTGGTAGATGAATATTTATATGAGTTATCATATATCCATGGTACATTACGTGATAATGAGGATTGTTTGATGGATGTCATGTTTGAATGGTTGCTTTTCTAGTAGTCTATCACTTTAGGGATGTCATATAATGTAGGTATTATGGATGCAGATACTTAGACACCCTACGTTGTACTTAGGATGTAGTACACCTTTAGGATGTTTGTAGAGTAGAATATTTTCGATGTTATATGCTAACTCTTTGGTTGCTTTGGTTGTAGGGACATGCCTGGTATGGTTCGTATACCCTTGTTCCTTACTATATCAACTTGTATAGTATTTTGAGATTTCTTATCACTCACACCTGACTGTTATCTGACTCGGTGTTTTATGCTTTTCTTCTTATTATCTCAGGTACTCTTAAAAGAGTAAACTAGATAGTAGGTGTAGATAGTATGTGGTGGCAGTGCAGAAGAAGAGCATGATGGACCTTTCTCATATTATATATGGACTTACTTATGCTTATTTCGATATGCGACACTATGGAACCTAGATGGGTTTCGTTACTATATTTAGAGACAGTTTGAGTTTATTATCAGTTGTATAAACTCTACTGCTATCTTGTATAATTTTGTGAACCTGTATATTCTAATATTGTGGTTCATTTTAATTATTGTTGTCTCGGCCGTTTTATATATGTGATGTTATAATTATATTTGATTTGATGTGCTGTGAGATATACAATAGGTTCTGTGATTGTTTCTCTTCTTTTCACTACATCGGTCGGGCACCGCAGCAATGCACTCTTTAGGTAAATTGGGTGTCGGAGGTATAGGGAGGACGTCACATTTTGTATCAAAGCTTACATTATGTGATTAATCGAAGTTGATACCATGGTCTAGTAGAGATAGGGAAAGGGTTATCACCCTAGACTAGATCAAGAGAGAGAGAGTGTGTGTGTGTGTATATATATATACATATACACAAGAGAGAACGTACTTGTTATATATTTTGGTTTTCAAAACTATATTATATATATATATAGTATATAAGTCGCATGCACACACAAGTACTATGGATGTAGTTTTCTTAATGAGATACTAGTCGTTCTTGCTGCAGATCAAGAATGAGCCGACATATAAGAAACGCTGCAAGAAACTCCATTTATGAAGTTAAGGAAGGAGTCGGCTTGGGGGTTGCTAACCTTGATTTGCAAGCTATGTTCAACACGATGATAGTGAACATGTTGCAAAATGCCAAAGCGACTGCTTCCAATGTTGCTGTAGGTGGTTGTGCTCAAGTGCAGACGTCCAGAATTGATCTTGCGAATCTGAATAAGGATTTTTCCAATCTTGGTGGCAAACCATTCCAAGGACGAAATCGGCTGTAGAAGTGCAGGATTGGTTGGACACCGGTAAGAGGATTATAGATGACTTGGAGTTGGATGATGTAACGAGGAGGAAATTGGCTTCTCGACAGCTTCAAGGTAGAGCTATGAACTGGTGGAACGCTAATAAGGTTGCCATACCTAAGGACCGCTTTACTTGGGACTGGTTCAAAACTAGATTCGATGAGAAGTTTATTCAGGCTGCTCAAAAGTCGGTGCTATTTAGGAAGTTTGCAGACCTAAAGCAATGGGACATGTGTGTCTTCGAGTATGTAGCTGAATTTGATGCTCTATCGAAATATGGGATATCTTTTATCAACACTCCACTAAAGAAGAACAAGAAGCTGATTATGGGATTGGATGACTACTTCGAAGAGAAGCTCGTGGGGAATATTGATGAGCCATTTGAGAAGGTAGTTGAGAAATCCCTTCAACTCGAGAGTTTGTACGGTAAACCCAAGTCTGTTGTATTTAAGGAAGACCCAAAACCGCAGCAAGGTGGTGGAGGCAAGAAAAAGTGGAACGGTAAGAAGAGGCAGTTTCAAGGGAAAATTGCTCCGAAGAAGACAAAGTGAGATCCCGTCTGCTATGGTTGTGGCGATAAAGGTCACTTGATTAGAGATTGCAAGTCTGAAGGGAAGGAGAAGTGTTATAACTATGGCAATTTCGGACATATGCATAAGAGTTTCCCTGAATCAATGCAGTAGAAGCAGGTGATGAAGGCATATGCTTTGGATGTTATCCTGACTTCGTCGAGTGCTCCCTCGATGAAGGAGAAAGGGAAAAGTATCTCTATTCAAGGCATGCTTTATATTTATGGTGTTTTTATATGTCTTTTGTTCGATACCGGGGCTTCACATTTTTTTTTATATCTAGTGACATGATAGATTGGGATTGAGACCCGAGAAAGTTGACCGACCTTTAGTGGTGACAAACCTTCACATTTATTACGGTGCTCTTTTGTTTGCGATCGCATTGTTTTGAGTTTGGTTAGGTTCGGGGTTATTTTGAGAATGGACTGACGGAGGAAGTATGTGGTAGTGGTGGATTGCGAGAGGCTGTTGGTGACAATTAGGGCTGAGGAGGAGTGGAAGGTAATGATTGGCTACCTACAAGAGGGTGAGTTATGGATAGCTTTCTGTATTCGCTCGAAGTCCCACAGGATGAGCTATCATATGTGTCTATCATTAGAGAGTATCCGGATATATTCGAGGAAGCGATCGAATTACCACCACATTTGAGAGATTGAGTTCCACATAGACTTAGTGAAGGATGTCAGACCGATAGTTATGCCTTT
Source organism: Allium fistulosum (assembly GCA_030737815.1). Lineage (NCBI taxonomy): Eukaryota > Viridiplantae > Streptophyta > Magnoliopsida > Asparagales > Amaryllidaceae > Allium > Allium fistulosum. The sequence continues at coordinate 234,053,763 of CM060908.1, forward strand.
AAGGCGTACGGAACCCAGAGCGTAGAAGGAGTTAGAGGTGCAAGTGAATGACCTATTGAGGCGAGGGTTTGTTCATATGAGTATTTCTGAGTGAGACGCACCCGTAGCATTCGCCACTAAGGCGGATAGCTCACTGAGGTTGTGTGTAGATTACCATGAGTTGAATAAGGTGACGAGGAAGAACAAGTATCCACTCCCGTGTATTGATGACTTATTCGATCAGCTTCATGGTATAAAGGTGTTCTCTTAGTAAAGGTGTTCTCTTAGTTGGATCTTGCGATAGGTTTTCACCAGCGGAGAGCAGCGAAGAAGAGTATGTCGATCACCACATTTCGTACGCCGTCTGGTTTCTACGAGTGGTTAGTTATGCCATTCAGGCTAATCAATGCTCCACATACTTTGTTGATCTCATGAACCATGTCTTCGGAGACTGACTATATAAGTTCGTGCCTGTGTTCGTGGATGATATTATGCTCTATTCTAGGAAGGAGGAGAAACACAAGACGCACTTGAGGATTGTGCTTGAAATGTTGAGGAAGCACAGGTTGAAAGCAAAGTTTTCAAAGTGTCGCTTCTAGATGAGGGAAGTGAGATTCTTAAGTCATGTCGTCTCCGAGAGGGCATCACAATAGATCCTGCAAAGGTGGCAATAGTTCAGGATTGGAACCAACCAAGAACACAACTGATGTGAGTACTTTCTAGGATTGGCGTGGTATTATAAACGTTTTATCAAGGACTTTTTGAATGTAGCAGCGTCGTTGACCAATTTGATGAAGAAGAATCAGACTTATTTGGAACGCGAAGTGAGCATGCGTTCGTGAGTGTGAATGAGAGATTGACAAATGTACTAGTGTTAACAATTCCGAACAGGAATGAGAAGATGACAATATACAATGATGCTTGCGGTACCAGATTGGGTGTGGTACTGATGCTTGCGGTACTAATGTTGACCATCATTGTTATTGAATTATCAAATTTTCGAATTTAATTGCATTCTCAAAATACATCTTCTTTAAAACAATACAGACATTTTAACAATATAATTTGTAATAACACAATTATTATACCCATTTAACAATACAAAAACACATTCTCCTTTCATTGGGACTATTATGGTAACGATAAATTTCTCGTCACAATACCATTGACAGTCAATTGGTTACCAATTTTTGAGTAAAGTCAATATACCGGTATAATCGGTATAACGGTAAATTTACCGATTTCTATGTTAAAACATCAGTAAAATATTCTCCAAACCAGCGGTAACGATATTTTACCAATTCACTTATATTATATGGATATTCAAATAGTATGTTATATTATAGGTATTTAGAAACTAGCATATGGTAAGATTTAGTTTAAGAATACAGTTCAAATGATGCTAAATACACTTATATTAATTCTCATAGATATTTTTTATAAGTGATGCGATGAAATGTAAAAATATATGAAGTTTTTGACTATTTTAAGCAAACATTAATTTACCATTACCCGTGTAACAGTTGCAACTTTATTGGTATATCAACCTAAGGTATACCAACAAATCAGTAACATTAACGATAAACAATATTACATTATCAGTAAAAACAATACGATAATGGTATTTGCAAAATGGTAACGGTAACCATTAACATAACAGTTCGTGCTCATTTCCCTTATCCTTTTCGTGTGTCAAAACAAACGCACCCAAGAATACGAACAATATCTACTATATTAAAAATAGCTGTCTTTTATTACATAGGACAAAGAGCACAACAAGAATATTAAGAGAACTTATATACCTATTGTATAACAAGTAACAACATGGTTAAAGGGGAAAAGGTCCGTAAGTTAGAAAAACTTATTAAACTGGTCACTCAAAGATCCTCTAAGGTTAGAGTAGAGTCCATAGAGCGAGTATTGCCCGATCTTTGAAACTTCATACCAAGAATTGAGAGCTGCTTGATGTTTATCAGTCCCCGAGAAAGCAGTCTGGATACCGATACTACAGTCAATAGAGCCACCTTGATTTTGGTTTTTGCAACTTGAAGTTTTAATAGCACAGTTTTGATTATTTAGGCATACCAAGTTTGAACTTTTAGAGCATGATGCACATCCATCTCTTTTCCAGTACAAGTTTTGTAGGGTGCCTTTCTGGAATTCAAGCACCTGGATTCAGAGAGTACACAGTGGAGAAATTAATATCTATGTTGAATGCTATTGAACTTGTTTGGCAACACAAATTTTAGGATAAAAGTAATACAGATCGATTAATTACACAAGTTCTCACATAGTTGAAGCAGTAAGAAAATCACTGGGTTTGAATATTACACAGTTTATCTTCATCTCCATATACTGAACGTACATTGTTAAAGGGCGCAAAGTAACTCTGATAAATATGGAGGAACAATGAACGGTAACATGCAGTATTTGAATGTGTTAAAAACATTTGAACGGTTATATAGCATCTAGATTAGAAGGAACAGTGCCATAGTCCAAATAATTAGTGTGTAAATACTTAATGCAACTATGTGAAATTTGATGTAGTTGAAATCTGTGCGAAATCTAGTTTCCCCATAATAAAAAATCAAAGGAACTTACCAGGGTGAAACTGGTTACAGAGAAAGAGCTGTTGCCCACAAATGCAGGTAGAGACCTTGCTGCATATTTTCTGCCAGCAAATGCTACCATGAAACCACCAGTATTCACCTGATAAAATCCCACATGTTAGTAAAAATAATAGCAGAAAAACATAAATGTTATGTAACAAGAAAGAAAAGCATCGACAGATTCCCCTGTGTATCTAAATGTTAGGCATATGCAGAGGCACTGCATGGGTGAGGGGCTCTGAGTTTGAGGAGAGACAGATTTCAGTACTCAAAACAATTGAACAGTATTTATCAAATAATACAATTAATGAAACAAGTTGGTTCTACTGACACAAAAATTGAGACGGTTCGGCTGACCCCTTGATAGACAAAAATGGCTTTAGGTATATTAAATATTAACAGGATATGACTGTTCATACATAAAACAGCTGTTGTGATGTATCGAGAGATGAAATAAGAAAGTAAACATATTGTGCACAATCATATAACTCTAAGAGCATCTCCAACCTTTATGTTATTACAATGTAATGTCAATGCCATGTAGATAATTAGAATTTTTGTTCAACTTTGTATCTCCAATGCAATTGTTGACTAAATATAAATGATGACGTGTCAAAACATTTACTAGACATTGTGAAAGAGAATGTCTAGTAGTAGACATTCTACTTAACAATGTCAATTGGTAAGCACCACTAATATGATGACACATAAACAAAATTAATCAATGTTAGTTCATTTCACTACAATTGCATTGGAGTAAAAAAATATGTGAATTTGTATTTTAATATGAAGTCATTTAATATGTTCTTCACAATGTTAAACAAATCATGCCACATAGTTAATTTGTGATATTACAAAGTAGAAGGGTTGGAGATGCTCTAAATAGACTTATGTAGTCATGTGAGCCAATATAGATTAATATCCTAAAAGTATAGCTGGGATTACACCATTGTTTCAAATCTCGTTTCTCTCACTCGAGACTTCGCTCGAGATTTCATTTTTGAACTTGAGCGAGACGAGATTTAGCGAAACGAGAAATTAAATTTTATTCATATCTTATTTGGCACTCATCTTGTCCAAAATATTAAGATCTTAAGCGGAATTTGAGATAATAGATGATCTCATTCGAAAGCATTAAATTTTGTTTATATCTTTTACGATACTCATTACACATTCAAGATATTAAGATCTTAAGCAGAATTTGAGATAAATCTCAATAGAACTCATTCAAAGATGTTTTTCATTTACATATTTTTTTAACTTCTTATGTGGGTCCAAAGAACATCGCACTCTAATGATTTTTTTACTAGCTTTCTAATTTTATTTTTTAACGAGTGAGAAAAAATGGATGACTTTTTGTTCATTTTTTATTGTTAGTATTCAAATGAGTAGAATCCATTTAATCAATACCAAATCAATCATATGATTCCTCTCCTCTTAAAAGAAAAATTGATGGTATTGTTTTTTTACGAATTATTCATGTTAATAAATTTATATTCAGACATCAATTATCATAATAATCTTTGAAATGTCAATTTTGTAACCTTGACTTACTCCGAGATAGTCCGATATGGATTTAAAATTCGAAATGTGCACCCAAGATACACTCATCGCATCCGAGATCTCGTTCAATACGATATATTGTATGTAGAATTTCCGAGACGAGACGCGACTGAAATCCAAGATTTAAAACCTTGGATTACACCCATTTCCCATTAGTTCTCAAAGATAGTGCACTTAGAATATCAAGATATTTGATTGAGTCCTGTCAAGCATGATCCATACGGGACCCATTGATATTTTATGGGTACAGAGTCTTCAGAACCATTCATTTATGCAGACTCTGAGATACACAATCAGACACACACACATACCCCTTTGGATTTACAAGTTATACACGCGCACACGATATGACTTAAAGATAAATATGTGGAAAAGAAGAATTCACGTAACAAATCCTAATCATTTGGGATTAAAGCAAGTATAGTGTTAATATAAAAAAAAATATAAAATCCCTTCGAAATTATGAGTGAAGCTTGGCTCCAGCCAATAATTACTTGTTTTTTACAGAAAGGTACTTTATTCAAGAAGAACATTTATTTTAATGTCATAGAGGTTCGAGCCAAGTCCTCTAAAACCTTAAACTAAAGTGCTTTATAATTTGTCAATTGAGATAGTAGTCCTCGACCAGTTATTACTTGTATTCATAATAAAGCATTTGATTGTGTAGTTATGGGTCTCGTCGCAGATTTTCCCAAAAAAAAAGGCCATCTGGTTATCACCATGCAATTATTACTAAAAAATAAATAAAAAATTTAAAGAACATAAAATTTTGAACTAATATTTAAAAACATGTAAAAAGAAAAAACATTCGATTATTTAAGTTCATATCAAACAAGTTAAAAAGAAAAGTAAGACTACCTTTATTTGTATAAAATACATTAGTGATTAGACTAATATAAATTATATGGGTCTAAGGTAAATTTGTTCAGTCACCAAAGATCCATATTTCACTCGTATTAATTTTAAGTTTGTCCACGATCTAGATAAATGAGTTTCAAATACTGTCAAAACTTGTTAGATTTTACAAGTCTGGGTTGGGCCTGGTCTAACACAATTCCATTAACTAACCTGAGCACACATATCCAAATCAATGCTAATAAGTTTTCATTTTGTACCATAAAGAACCACCAATGGATTTATTTTTTAATGGTAGTTACATACATAAAATCACAAATTCCTAGCAATCTGAATTTCTAATGAATAAAAGTTTTGTGAATCAAATTATTATTATGAACGCTGAATTGCAATTTCAGATATGACTGCCTTCATGCAAACCTTGGTTTAGGATTAATGCAGATGCACCAACTTATTTTTTGTCTCAAGAACACTTGGTAAAACACGTAGATAAGCTGTTATTTTAATAAATATTAGAAAAATAAGGAGTCCAAAATATCTAGACCTAACTTATATTAACTTCGGATTGATATTACAATTTAAGGTATGTAATTGACAAAAGGGGGAAAATGATTTAAAATTCAATGAATATCGAAGCCTCATATTAAATTTTGCTTAGAATTTATATTTGCATAAGAGTTTGAAAATCATCTGAACTAACTTTGATTAAGTTGTATCAGTTTTATGCAACGTGTATGTGCATGTGCATGCGTGTGTCTGCGAGCACACAGTCTCAGTTTTAACCTAACAATATTAGAATTTTACGATCAAATGGAACAAAAATATTCAACTATCAGGGTAACACATTTTGAGTAAACGGGGAGGGAAAGAAACACTCACAGTTGGCGATGTAGTTGTATTAATGGTGAGCAAAGAAATCTCATCAACTTTAGGTCTAAAAACAGCGATCTGAGCAGAGGACAAACTCAATCTGCGATCGCAAGGCGACAATTGAGTCTGATTAAAGAAGAAGGATTCTTTCGACGCAAACGCGATTCCAAATGTGAAACCATCGAACCTCTGAACCGTAGTATCCTCACACGGTTGGAACACATCGTTCGTGTCTTTGGCGATCGCGAACGACGCTACCAGGAATAGTAAGACAGCCGTCGTTGTATAGGACGTGGACGGCGTCGCCATCAGCGGATTTCGACTTAGGGTTTGGCTTGAATTTGGGAATTGCTTAATAATTTTGGGTGAATTTTGGTTTCGAAATCAAACTAACTGTACGTTTTTTTTCCTCTACGTTTGGCTGTGAATTGGTTGGGGACCCACAAAGACAAAAGGTCGAAGCAAAGTATATATAACAGGGTTTCTGATTAAAGGGCTTTGCTGCTTCCATCGGGGAATTAACGGGACATACGCGGACAGGTGTACGGGTTGATATCAGTGGACCATTATGGTATCAACGGCTGGATTACTGTCTCACTAAAAATCAGGCTATATCAGCCAGTTGAAATAGTATTACTGCTGATGAAAATATTTTCCCGTTTTCTTTTGCTGTTTTCTGTTTTATTTTTCAAAAAAACGAAAAAGAAAACAGAATTGATCTTTTACTAAAATGAAATACAAACTAAAAATTCAAATACACAAATGCATGATCTCAGTATAAAACCAAAACCAAAGTTGTAGTGCCGCATTTACGTTGAAGATTAAACTAGGCACTGATGATCAACGAATCATACGCCGCCAAGTGGATACATTGCCAATCACCTCGGCTAAAACAAAAATGCGGTTTTGTTCACACTATGTAAACAATCACCTCGGCTAAAACAAAAATGCGGTTTTGTTCACACTATGTGAACAAAACAGCGCTTCCCATTGGTTGAAATCAACGGGCTCCACGTGGAGCCCGCTGATTTCAACCAATGAGGAGTCGTGTTTTGTTCACACCGGTGTAAACAAAACCGCACTTCTAAAACAAAACACACACATTAATTTTGGGAACTGCTATTTGCACACATCATATTAACATAACTCATTCATTTATTCAACTATCCTATCAAGTACCGTGCACATCCATTCATATCCACCCTTTACTTCTTTTTTTAATTTCTGTTTCCATGTCCTTCCTGCTCCTTAACAAAACACTAAACCCTAAATCGTTCTCGCTTCTCAACCCCAATTCGACCACTTCTCTTACAATCACCAATTCAACCGCTTCTCAAACCACATACAATCGTGTTGTTTTCAAATGAAGTGGAGAAGGGTAATCGACGCTGCTGCCATGGTGAAGACGAAGGGGAAGAATATCGCTGATAAAGAAGCTACTCAAAGTAAGGTTTTTATTTTGACTTATTTCACCTTTGTATTTACAGTTTTCAAAGTTTGTAAATCGATTTAAGTGTTGAAGGTTGGGATTTGATCGAATTTTTTTTACTGTAACCAAACCATATGGTTGTGTAAAATAGTTTTGATTGGTTTTTATACGGTTTTTCATTACCGAATGAAATAGAAATAACTGGAGTTTCTCAGTAGAATTGACGAATGAAGTATAAATTGTCTGTATTACTGTCGATTCATGTCTCTTTGAATATGGAACAACTGTTGTGAACTTGCCATACTACTACATTGTTAGCAACTATATATTGTATTTTGGAAAAATAATATAGAAATATAAAAATCATGTATATATTTGTTATGTATTATGTTATTTTCTGACAAAACGCGGAAAAGGTGGAAAAAATGAAGACAAACTGAAAGTTAGTAAAGATATATTGCGGCGTGTTGCGAGTGTGAATAGTAGTGAAGAGATGGATGCGAATGACGAAGAGTCGTAGGATATAGAGGACGATGAAGATTTTGAAGTGGAAGTCGCACGTATGTCTATTTTCTCATGTGCATCTTCTTTTGGTACCAATATGGAAGGATCAAAAAATAGTGGTGGTGGTGGCCCAGAAGATAAGACGTTGCTTTTTAGCTTTGATTGTCATATTGTGAGAAGTATTTGGGATTTAAAACAATTAAGATTAGTTGAACATAGTAGTTGTTTTATAGAATATAATAACAAGACATTGGAATTTTAAATTGGACATATCGTAGTCGGGTGATACCTAAAAGTTTTTTTGTATAACTTTACAGGAGCGCGGGCCACTTAGGTGTATTCACATTCAAGAAAATTACGTAGGTAGAAGCTGGAGGAAGAGCGAGAGGAAGCGGTAGAAAGAATAAAAGTTCTGGTTTGATGAATATTATTCGGCATTCGTATGGTGGATGGATATGACATTCATATCAGCATTTGTAAAGAGATAACAACCATAGACAAACTCGTTTCACGTGCCATTTGGGGAGATGACCATCACACTTGATGACGTGTCGCAGATATTACGAATTCCAGTGTTGCGTATGATGATGTCACATAAAGGAGGAGGTCGGGATATAGACAATGAAGATCTTCTAGAGCTTATGAAAGAACAGCTTGGCATAGATGATGAAGTTGTTGAGGTAGAGATGATGGGAACCGACACCGTTAGATTGGATTGGTTGAAGCAATAGATAATGGATAAAGCTATAGTAAATAGTGAGGAGGAATTTGATATGGTTGCTCGTGGTTATTTGTTACATGCTATTAGATGTTGTATGTTTCTTGACAAATCCGGTTTGAAGATGTCAACTTCCTATTTGAATGCACTAAAAGGCCGTTGAAATAGGTGAAACGGAAAGCTTGGGGAGCAGCAATACTAGTATGGTTGTATAGGCAGTTTGGACTTGCTTCTTGGAGAGATGTGAAGCAGATTAGTGGATGTTTGTCTCTGCTAACAGTAACAAGTTCTTCAAACTATTTTAATTTTTAATCATTCAAATGAACAGTTGAATGACAATATGTTTAAAAGTTAACCTTATTCCGCATTGTATTAGGCTTGGATATATAATCACTTCCCAGTGAGTCCAAATGCTACCCCCAATCCTTCGTACGATGAGTCTCAATCACGTATTTGTAAGTGGAAAAATACATGACTAGGTAGACCAAGCATATGCGCTGATAAATCTCAAAGAGCAACTGGACATGATGTCAAAGCGGGATGTAAGTGTATTTTACTTTCATATACCACCAAGTGCATTTGCAAATGAACTAATATTTTAATTCTAATTTTGGTTTATAGGTGGTATGGAACCCGTACTTGGGTACCAGTGATAGATACCATTGAGAGAATATTCTTTTTATAGTGGGATATTACTTTGTTTTGATGTTGCGGAGCCGTACTACCCAAATCGTGTGCTTAGACAATTTGGTATTAAACAACCAATCCCCAAACCTCTAATGGCTCCTCTAACATGTCGTATAGAGGAAAAATACAATCAATACAAAATCTGATATGATATTGCTTATCGGTTGGGGCAAAGTTAGGATGATCATGTTTTGTCTGTAGATTCAAGGTCTACTCGTATGACTAACCTATGAGACCATGAAGGGAACTACTTGCCACTATACAAACGTGTTTCTCATCCTACTGTGCAAAATCCTTATGCAAATCTACGGTCGACTGTCATTAATGCAATGGATTTTACGACACCCAAACTCGTAAGTTCATTTCCTGTAGTTACATTATATATTTATTGGTCAGTAATGTATTACTATGTTGTAAAGCACTCTGAGATAAATTATACATATTACACAAACATTTAGGTGAATTTACTTACACCTTCCTTCGATAAATATCTAGAAGTTAGTTGTAAGTTAATTATCTATGTTGTTAAAAGCTTAATTAGAGGTGACACTATCTTGATCTTGTAATTACTTGAGCAATATTTTGTTTGAGTTAGTGGATGCAACACTGTCAATGTTTTAGTTATTGATACTAATGATATTGGATGTTTTATTAGGTCAAAGCTACAAAACAAGCTCTACTACTGTTAAATGCAAGTATAGTTGGTGGTTCCGATAAGATAAAGGAGATTCGCGTAAAGAAGCTAAAGGATATTAGATAATGCTTTACTTGCTGCAAATGAAACTCCACTTGGACCACGTAGTAAAGTAGTTGCTACCAATGGGAGAACCAAAAAGTAAATGGTTTATGTGTTTGATTATAACTTATGTATGTATGGTAGTATTTTGGATGAATGTATGGTGGTATTTTGGTTGACTGCAATGCCGGCCCTAACGCGTTGGTTGCCCTAGACACAAATGTACGAAAAAATGGAGTTAAAAAAAAATAAGTAAAAATGGATGGTTCCTAAGAGTTGAACCTTGGTTGGCCAGGTCACATACAAGAGCTTTAAACCATTGTGCTATGGGTTTCTTATACAATTTGTTGCCATGCAACTTTTATATATCAATATTTTAAAGGCTTCTACAACATTTTGTTGCCCCCTTGGTCATCTCCGGCGGTGTTGTCCTAGGCGAAGGCCTTGCTTGCCTTGCCTTTGGGCCGGGAGGGGTTGACTGCATGGTAACCTATGTATTATATAATGGTATGGTATGTTGACTGTATGGTATCTTTATCTGGTAACCTATGTAATATTGAGTGTATGGTATGTTGAATGTATAATATCTTGACTGTATGGTAGTAAGCTGAATTGTATTTGAATTATGTACGATTTTATAAACCATGCAAGTTTATCCGGTAACCTGTATATGGTACGTTGTGAATTTTAGTTGGTTAAAAAAATGAAAACTGTGCTTAACTTGTCCATGTGTACGATCAAGTTATTAAGAAACAAGTTTTATAATTCATACGGTTTTCCTTAACCATTTGGTTTGAGCATGTGTACACAGAGAAACTTATTGGCCGGTTTTTGAAACTTGAAAGTTGTTTAATTATACGGTTTTACTTAACCATATGTACCGTGAAGCTACATTATGGTTTATTATCAGATATTACTTTTAAGATGATAGCGTGGATGATTATTATTTCATATTGCTTAACTGTTTGGTTTGAGCATTTGTAAATAGGGAGCAACTTATTTAGGTCGTTTTGAAAACTAGAAAGTTGTTTGATTATACAAGTTTTCATAACCGTCTGTACTGTGCATTATGGTTTATTATTAGGTATTCGGTTTTATAAGATACCACGACTAATTATTCTTTCGGATATTTGAACATTTCTAAACATAGAGCAACTTATTTAGGCCGGTTTTTGAAAACTAGAAAGTTTTTTGATTACATGGGTTTTCATAACCGTTTGTATTGTGAATCTACATTATGGTTTATTATCGGGTATTTGATTTTATAAGTTATCATGGCTAATTAATGTTTCGGTTTTATATAATCTTTTACTACAAGCATGTGAATATAGAGGGCATTCTATTTCTGTCGATTTTATAAAATCGGGGGTTTTGTACATACGTTTATTACTTAATCGTTTGTCAGTGAATCAATAGTATGATAAACTACCTACATACAGATACACTTACTGTTTCATTATTTTGTTGGAAATAAGTAGAGTAGAGTGAGGTAAAAAATCATAACCGTTTATATGCCGATACATTGATACACAGGTATCATTCAACAGATATAACTATAAATGACAAAAATATATTTATAATATACACCCTGCATTGAGTAATTATAAGAAAGTATGAAAGCAGATATTTTGATTTGAAAAGTTTTCAAAAAATTCAATATATCACTATTAGACTGGCTTTATTTTATTCCTCTACAAACAACAGCTATTCAATCTTATATTTTAACAATTAAGAAGTAGAATTTTCAAAATCTAAAGGTACATCCTGTGTAGATACATCGGCAGGCTTCAGGCAGTCGAACTCGGCTTGTCTATCTATATATCGACCTTCCTACAATTTAGCTTCGCCGTTTGAAAATATAATCCAATAATTTGCAATTGGTGGAATCAACGCATTTTCTTTCAAGACCAACTTCACGTAGTGATAATTGTTAACGTTTATAAAAGTAATGAACTTATCGAGATTATCATCCATCGGACCTTGCTGATGTGGATAAAAAGTTAAACATTGGATGTTGCATATGAAAATAATCACCCTATTAAAAACATTGCAATTAACCTATTTTAGACATTTCTATCCAGTACTTCCAAAGAACATTTTTGTCATATGTACTAAGTATCACCTTTATTTTCTCGCATTGAACAATATTGAAGTGTTTACAATACAAATCCTAATGTGTATCCAGATCTGTTAACATTGATTTATTTGTTTCTACAAAGTCTCTGTTCATTTCGTTTACATGTTGTGCAATGCAATGAAAACCATAATCTCCATCAGTATCCACGTCTTCAACCTTGATAACAAATAGATGAAGAACTCAGGGATATGGTGAAGAAATTTGCTAGTGTGAATAATACCAATCATCTGTAGATGATCTATAGCTTTCTTCACCAATTTACTAGAATCATGATCATTTTCAATAGTATTGCCTTTTCTGTTCCTTTTTGGAGTAATTTTTTGCAATGCTAGATTGCGACTGTTGTACTGATGTGTGCTTCACTCTTTCAAATTGAGACGGGATCACGTTTTATGGGCCATAAATTTTTGGTATCTGGCTTTATTTTTCCTTTGCTCCTTAGGGGTTGACCTTTACGAAATTTTTGTTTAGCCTCTAGTAGTGAGGTAGTTGAAGGTACCCCAACCTCCTTCAACCGTAACAACATAACCCTTTCTTCATCTGTGTTAGCATTCTCGAATCTTAATCTAAATTCAATGTGTTCGGGTGTGTGATCCAGTTATCTAGATTCTTGAATTTGAGTAACATAATCAAGTATTCTCCAATGTTCATGAATTACATCAAGTGGAATTGGAACAAAATCACTATAAATTTTAATTAGCTCATGTGCACAAGGTAAACCATAAATTGTCCGAAGTTTATGATCACAAGCAGAAATAATAAATTCTTCCTTTCCCGTTTTCATAAACTCATCATATCTCATGTCCAAAGCAAACAATGAAACTCTATATCTGATATATTTGAAAATGGGATGCTTATGTTGCCCCCGAACCTCACCCAAACTTTTTTCAAAGCTACCACTAATTTCAGTATGCTGCAAAAGCAACAAATCATTCTTTTTTTTAAATCATAACAAATAAACCTTATAAAGTATCAAGATATTGTTTAAGTATAGGACGAGCCGATTCAGCTCTGTTGGAAGTTCTAGTTACAAGATGCCTTACTTTATCAGTCCATGCATGGACGAATTATTCCTTGTAAGGAATCCATTGTTATGTTATATATTTCAAACCACCAGGTAATTCGTTCCACATGTTATTAAAAGTTTTTCGGCATTCTTTAAACTCCTCAACAGATTCAGTTCGAACAACAACATCCAGTCCTCTACAAAAAGTTCAGCAATTTCTACATACTCAAATTTTTTCTTAACTTCAGAAAGACATTATTTGACATATGTCATTCGCAAGTCCAGTCGTTACTTCTAGAAATATTCTATTCATTCCATTAATTAAAGCCTATCCTTTGTCTATTACAACTACGTTAGGCAAATTATCCGGAGTATATAAGTACTTCAAATTTGTAAGCGCTCAATAGTAATTACTTTCCCTCTCATGTGACAAGAAACACCATGCAACTATATATGTTATGTTTGTGGATGTGCTCGATATCATCTGCAGTAACAGTAAACCAAACTTATTTGTCTTATACATGTAATCAAGAATTAAGACCAAAGGGAAACATTTGCACAATATAGTAGATTTTGGATGAGCTCATATAAGGTCCAAAATAGAATCATCAATTATATCCCTTCTAACCCAATGAACGTAATGAGACTCAACAACCAACTTGAACAAATGTTGCATATCGGATATGCCTTGCATCTCAACAACCCCTATCTTCTGCTTTAGGTTATAGACCCTTCTAATTGCTAAAGTGTTTTTAGGAAAATTGCTTTTCACATTAAGCAAAATATCTCTATGTTTCATGCCTGATATATACATATCCAAACACTATTTTTTTCCACATCAGTTAATTGACCAGCATATGGATGACCAAGTAAAAAGTTTGGTAACTCATGATTATGAATACCATTAACCAATTCGACCCTAGAAATCATCTCCTTTGTCTATATCTCCTTTATATATACCTTTAAGATAAATTGGGCGATCACATTTCCTACTTGAAGTAAGTTTGCATGTTTTAATATTTCTCTCATTGATTTTTATAGCCTTCAGTTCCTGATATTTTCCACCTCTTTTGCATCCAAGCCGAACTCTTCGCTTCTTGCACAACTGCTTATCAGATCAAGTAGTCATAATTATAGTTTTCAACTTATTTCCCATCAACTGACACCAATGAATCATTGCTTCACGTGAAGAGAAAATCAACATACAAATTACATTATAATTTTAATACATTATCGCTTGCTCTCTTATTTATGTCAATATAATGTTGTACAATAACTTACTTCCTCGGTAGTAAAATAATCCATTAGATCTACTTTGATTTCCACTTTGTTATCTACTTCCTGATCATTTCTACTACATATGTTAAACGACCTTCTCTCAACAACCACATCTTATATCTTATTACCTTGAAACTCTTCTTGGCGTTCGTTCCACTCCTCTCCACAATCATTACTACAAATTACTAAATTTGAACGTCCAACATCCTCTACAAATTACAGATTATAACAACAATAAATAAAATACTATCATGTAATTCTCATAGATTTTTCCCTATAAAAATTTGCAATCAAAGATTTGAGAACAGAAAAAATTTACAAATGTATATAACAGACTATTTTGGAAACCATCTCGACCACATCATATCCTGGTTATGCAAAACCGTTAATGTCCTATACAAAATTTTCATCCCTATTCATGATAATAAATTATTTTTTCCCATAAACTTTTTTCCCTTAAAAATTTGCGATCAAAATTTTCATCCATGTTATAATAACAACATAAAATAAAATAATATCAAGTAATTCTCATAGTTTTTTTCCTACAAACTTTGCAATCACAGGTTTGAAAACAGAAAAAAAATATAAATGTATAATAGACGGTTTTATGAACCCTCTCGACCATAGCATATCCAGGTTATGCGAAACCATTTATGTCCTGTACAAAAGTATCATCTCTATTCACGATAATAAACGATTTTGTCTCCACTAAACATTAAAATCACAATTACATAATATCTTACAGTAATCAATTAATAACTCCTGCAATAAATAATCATTACAATTAATGACGACATAAAACAAAAGCATGAATCATAGGAAATATAGTCACCAAAACCCTGAATTCATGCACCGATTCGGTCAACGAAGAGGAAATTAGGTCTCACTCACGTTATTATTACCAATATGGTCTGCCATTAATTGTCTACCTTAGAAGATGCTACTGTGAATGGTAATTAGGGTTTAGAGAAATGTATAGACATCATTTGATTATGCAAAACCATCGTCCTATTTCTTCACTCAGTCATGCATAATCGACTGGACTAGGTTTCTGAAGTGTTTCCACATAATAAATTTTAATACTCGATTAAGTGGCATTAAGGATAATATTGGTGTGCAGTAATTTTAGGAAATTTTGTAAATTCACTCTTTAAATTTCAAAATACACAACTGTCCCACCTTAACAAGTTTTGACAAAAAATCTATTTTTAAGTTTTAATATATATTTTCATAAGAGTTCCTTGACTATAAATATTTACAGAACAGAAAAATCTGCAAATATCACTAATTTTTCAAAAGAATTAAAAAAATTCAGTATTGGCAATAGAAACATGTTGGATTTAATATTCCAAAAAAAGAAAAAATCATCGAAAATAAAAATATGGGTTTGTTGGGTCAAAAAATGATGCAGGACCCTACATCAATCACCAACAAGAATAATAAATCTAAAAATGAAAAATAAAGCTTTAAAACACTGAATTTTATAGTGGTTTGGCCTTAAATCACTCTCTATATCCACTTTAATTTTATTTTAGAAGATTTTACATAATTACAATCGGATTACAAATTTTTAGATTTGGAAAGCTATGTAAACTAAAATTCAACATCACTTCGTAGCAAAATAAAGTTAAAGGAGAGAAAAGAACCTTCTTTATTTAGTCTAGGATGGGTATTTCTAGGTGAATTCATCCACCAAAGTCATTTGCTCGTGGAAGACCAGGTAAGAGATTATTATCCACCCTATCGGTAGGAAGAATGAGTAAAACCCATAATTTAAATCATGTCGGTACCTTCATGATCATATGTCAATGCCGACATGATTTTGCAATTCATATCTTCGAGTTCTCCTTATATTTGCCCAAGTCTTCAAGTAGCTTCGTTGTGAAAACTGCTTCTAAAAATCATGTTAGTACCGACATTATTTTTTTATACTCGTTTAGTCTTTTTATGCTAAGTACACTACATCTTTACATATTACTCAAAAGTGGACCCCATATCAAAAATCATCTCAATACCGATGTGACTGATCATGTCGGTACCGATATGACTTGGCATATGCAAAATCTCATCAAACTTCATGCGCTTTTTCTTTTCATTATTCCTATAGTCTGTTGAGCTTCTTGATTCATTTTTTCATCAACTTGAAGCCCAAATTCATTAAGAAGTCACTTGGTTCAAATGATGGATAACACTAGCTCCCTAAATTATGCTTTCTTGAAAAACAAAGCATGCTTTAGATCGAGATAGACGATTAGACGCTAACTACTAAAGTGTCATCAATCGAGTAACAGTCATCTTGAAGCATCACGTTTATTCCAAGAGTGCACATTCATTGCTTCAAATAGTAGTTGAACCATCTCTTTTCTACAATAAGGTTGGAGCCTTCGATTCTTTGGAAGCTATTTCGCACCTCGATTAGGTTGACCTCCTTTCTTACTTTTTCTCTTTTTTTATACAACATGTCATCTAAAATAAGTCGGTACCGATGTGATTTATGAATTGGGTATAAAATTGGTACTTAGAATTTTTAAGCCAACATCCCCATATTCCAGCTTCATAGTTTCATTGCTATTGCAATTTCCAACTGCTGCCTCCTTACAACCTTCAATGCCGTCATCAGCTCTACCATCATCGTCTAATTTTCGATGTGGCTGTAACCTAGGCTACCTCAACAACTCGACACCACCTTTTTGACTCGAAAGCCACCAAATATCTTCTTCGGCTAAGGTAGGTTCGAATTTATCATTAGTGCCACCGTTGTCACCGCCGCTTTGGTGCTGATGTTGTTGCCATTGTTGTTGACATCGCCGCTACTCATGCTCAATTCCAATCTCACACCTTCCCTTCGCCACTGCTGATTTACTTATTAAACCCTAAGAACAATTTCACACTCTTTGGAACCCACTCCAAGTATCCATAGTCTTGACTCTGAGTTTCCTTTGTTTTGACCCCAAGTTCCCTAAAGTTAGCTTCAAATTTCTTTGAAGTTGATATTGGATTTGATAAGTTCTTACATGTGGGGGAGGAAGTGATCAGTTTTCGTTGGGCTTCGATTGAAAATAAGTTGGCAACTCAATCCTAATAGGAAGGTTTTAAGAAACAGTCACATCGAGCATACCCTAGCATTTCACTTAATTATTACACTCTAAGTCAAGAATCACATTCTTATGATCCTACACAAAGCTCTATGTCACTATGGATAATGATTTCATTATCGTATCTTCTACGATAATGGATAATATCCAATATATAGTTCTATAGTGCAACAGAACTCATTTTCCAACACAAGAAGGCTATCTACAAAGAGTGTTCGCTACACCATGCCATGGACATAGGACACACATCGCATAGATTGACATTTTGCACTGCCCTGGTCAACGCCCAACATCTGATTGCTTAGTACACATCGACATCCGTTAGACTTTGTATATTGGTTACACGAGCTTTAATCAGAGTAGAACATCAAAATAAAACATACCTGGCCATGTTCATCATCAAGATTTTCATTTTTAAATGACCAACTCGAGACGGTCTTCCCATCTTCGAACTGGAATTAGCCCTTCTACACCTCTAGAGGCATGTTTTTTCACTACCTAGGCTTCTACGTCAAATCTACCAAGAGTAAGGCATTCAATTATGCAAGAACTTCAAGTTGTCCCTGTAGTTCTGCCTTGGGGCCCTACCCCTCCGAGGTAGGAATCAGCCCGTTCTTATGGTTTTGGATAACCTTCTAGATTAAACACCTTCCAAACTGATTGCCAAGGAACTCAATACTATATGCATCAAACACGAGATCCTCGAAGATGAGGTCCTTCTGCCTGAACCTCATCAAAAGGCCCATCTCCCGTCAGTAGCCTACACTTCATGCAACAAATATATGCGCCTCTCGGGAGAAGTGCCCCCTTTAATGAATTTCTCAAAAATTTTCTTCAAGAGCTCTGGCTAGCTCCAACACAAGTTCATCTAAATAGCTATACCCTACTAGGTTCTCTCTATGTTATATATTCATGATGCACCTAGTTTTCTCCCATCCTTCGAAATGCTTACTTATCTTTTCAACTTCAAAATGAGAAGAAGGACCCCTTTACTATTGACAGTTGAGACTTTCAACTGTTGCAAGGTTGTTTAATGGCTCCACAACAAGCGAAGATCTTGCGAACTCATTGGCATTCACAAAGAGGGTCGATCTGGATCTGAGAAAAACTTCGTACCTGAGGGCTTTAACCATCTCTAGTTGTCTGGATGTAAATTTCTTCAATTGATACCTTCCTTACACTTTAGCTTTCTTCACCCAAGTGTTTGACATTCTTTCTATTTCTCTATCAGATCTCCCAGAACGAGCCCTAACTGAAGATCTTGCGAACTTATTGGCATTCACAAAGAGGGTCGATCTGGATCTGAGAAAAACTTCTTACTTCCTCACAAATGCTCGACTATGACAATTTCACCTTCTCTACAACATAAGGAGTGACGTCCATAACTTAGTACCTAGGAGAGTGACTCGAGCCACTACTAGTCCTTCTGTTGTGGTAAGCAACTCTAACGATGATGAACAAAGGAGTGAAAAAAGCTAACGAGTTGAGGCAAATCTTGGAGGAAAAGAAGAAAATAGAGGTATAGAAAACTTAGGCAAGGAATGGAGAAGAGGAGGGGTGTATTGACCCATATTTTACGTATTGGAGAATCGTAAAATATTATTTTTAAATTTGTATGAGGTTGGAACTCTTTAACTTTGGGAAATGCCTATTAGTGGCATTTTCTATCTTTTTAATTTTTCCTGACAATTTTACCCCTGAAAACTTGTATTGGCTATAACTTTTAATAGGAGTCGAATTAGCATCTGAGATGACTTCTACAGGAATGATTTTATGGTTTCCATTTCCATAGAGTGGTCATAACAGCGATTTGAACTTTCTTACTAGAAGATATGGCTGTTTGAAAATTGATAGTTTTTGGAGTAACTTAATGGGTCATTAGTGAGTTTGGGGGCAAGCCCACTAACCCATTTCGAGTTTGGATACGTTATATAGTTGAACCATCATCCCCAAATCACTTTTACACCTTCTCCCATGGATCTAAGCCTCCATTAACCCATTCTCCATCCAAAACCTTCTATTTTCTCCTCAAAATCAAGTCTAAATTATAGATTAGTAATAGATTAGCAAGGAGATTCCTTAGAGATCTTTAAATCTACATTTTTAAAGAAGAAAAATTACAGCTTTGCCATTCATTTTCGGATCTACCTTGATTTGGGTGCAAAACTTAAATTTTGGGGGTTTTGGTGAGTGATTTATCATCTCTCAACTTACTATATATGTATCTACAGGTTTTAACATGTTTTGGATCCATTTTTAAACTCAAAATTAAGTTTTAATGGTATTTTAAAACCTAACCTTTAGTATCACGTGAATAAATGGTTTTTTTGGCATTTAGACATGTTATTTGGATATGTGATTGCCTTGATTGATGTTAAGCTATATTCTATATACCTTGTGCATTGATTGCTATGACTGATTACATGATTTACATGTTTGAATGTTATTTGGTGCATGTGTGGTGTTCGTTTATATGCTTGTATGGTTGAAAATGCTCATCGGAGCGAACTAGAGGTAGGAGTCATAGAGATGGACTTCGACGGATTGGCTCAAGAGCGTTTGGGATCATATCGTTAAATAGACGATGCATGAGGGTTGAAGTGTTAAGTGTAGTGATGGAATTGGTGCGACTTGAAGGGCTGAATGGGTTATGGGCTTTTGGGCCGGCTGGAGGTGGCTTGGTGGCCGGTCGGGGGAGGTTGGTCTGTTGGTGATGGTCAGTGGCTGGGTGGTGAAACGTGGTCGGCGGTCGAGCATGGGTGGACGGCTCAGTGACCAAGTGGAAAAACCCGGTCAATGGCCGGGTGGTGGAACCTGGTCGGCGACTAGGTGGTGAAACATGGTCGGTGGCCTGGCAGAGGGACATGGTCGGTGGCCAGGAGGTGAAGCACGTTTGGTGATGGTGGCGTTCGGGGGACTGAGCACAGAAGTCGGTTCGACAAGGGATATTTGGCTCCAGCCTAGCTTGGCTCGGTCAGGAATTGGACCAACAAGGGTAGATCATAAAGTATAGCTATGGACTTCGAAGCAAGACTCGGGTTGCTTGGTAGTCGGAGGAGTTGGCTCGGGGTAAGGGTGGTTGACCCTAGAATGGCTCAAGATGAATTTGGGACAACAATCAACGAAGTACAATTAATTGGACGACTCGACATGACGAATGACTATAGCATATGGTGGTGGACCAAAAGGATGAGTTCTGGTGGCAGCTCGTAGAGTAGAACATGATATTATGATTCTCATGAGTAGGATAGGGTAGTCTACGTGTACCCACGATGATTGGACTTCTACGTGTGTCCAATCCTTAGCCATCTTCATAGGCAAAAGTTGAGCATCTATGGGATAGTTTTACTATCGGTACATGTGCTAAGTGATAGATGGATAACTCTATGGTTGTGATGCTCATTTTTGGGACAGTGTAGTCTACGTTTACCCAGGGTAGTCTACATGTATCCATGTGTTTGGATGTCTGCGTTTGTCTACTCCTTTGCCATCTGCATAGGCAATGAGTTGAGCATCTAAAAGAGTTATTGTATATCTAAAGCACTTGAGCGAGAGATGCGAGGGTGTGTGATGGATGCTATGATTACTATGTACTTGGTATGTTGCGTGATACCCTATACCCTATATTTTCCTATTGCGATAGTATTTTAGCATATAGTGTGTTCATGTGCTAACTCTTCAGATGTAGGGACAGATTAGGTATGGTTGTTCATACCCTATACCTTATTTACTATATACAGGTTTTATAGTATTTTGAGATGATATATCACTCACACCAGACTGCTGTCCGATCCAAGGTTTTATGTTTTGCTTCTTATTATCATGGATACTTTTGAATGAGTTGATTAGGGATAACAGGTCTGGATAGCGCATAGAGCTATACATAATACGAGTAGGAGGCTGGGCTTTCATATATATGTACTTAGAGTTTACTATCGCTTATATTCCAATGTGCAGTATTGTAGAGCTATGCCAGTACTTGTATTATTAGAGACAGTTATAAAGTTTATTATGGAGATTTATGATGTATAAACTCTTTATTTCAGTTTTGTATAGTCTGTGAACCTATGCACTTTGATGTTCTTATTTGCGATTCATTTGATTGTATCACCATCTCGCCTATTTTACATCTATACTGTTATATTATATTTTATCTGTGTGCGTGAGATGTTTTATAGGTTCTGTGTTTGGATTTTTCTCTTCCTTATATTCTTGGCTACCATCCTGCATCGATCGTTACCTCCATAGCACATCACATAGGTATATAGGGTACCAAAGGTGTAGGACGGTCGTCACATTTGATATCGGAGCTTAGATTGTAAGGACGACCTAAGTTGATACTTGGATCCATTGGAGATAGGGAAGGGGCTATTGCCTTAGAATGGATCCAGCAATACATAAGAGAGCATACTTGTTATATTTTGGTTTTAAAACTATATAGTATTATATATAGTATATAATTTGCATTGCATTCATGGACACCACTTATTCCTTTTAGTGAGATTGATCATTCTTATTACCGCTTGTAAGAATGAGCCGGGTAACAAGGTATACTACTAGGAACTCCATCTCTAGAGTTGAGGAAGGGGATCCAGGGTTGCTAACCCCAACTTGTATAATATATTTGATGAGATAGCGCAAAACATGGTTCAAAATGCCCAAGTTGCTCCTACTGCAGCTGTTGGCGGTGGTGCTCCATTGCAAGCTTCGAGGGTTGACTTCGCCAAATTAAGCAAGGATTTCTCTACTCTGGGTGGAAAACCGTTTCTTGGAACAGAATCAACCATTGTAGTGCAGGATTGGTTGGATACATGTGAACGCATTTTTGTGGATATGGAGTTAGAAGATGCGATTAAGAGGAAGTTAGCCTCTAGACAGCTTCAAGGAAGGGTCATGAGGTTGTGGAACTCCATCAAGATTACTACTCCCAAGGACCGGATTACTTGAGAGCAGTTCAAGGTAAGATTAGAAGAGAAGTATATACCAATCACTTAAAAGTCGATGCTCTTCTGAAAGTTTGCTAACTTGAGACAGAGGATATGTCTGTGTCAGAGTATGTGATTGAGTTCGACACATTGTTGAAGTACATCCTGTCTTTTATCGGTATTCCACTTAAGAAGAATGAGAAGTTCATCATGGGCTTGGATGATTACCTTGGAGAGAAGCTTGTAGAGCATACTAATGAGCTATTTAAGAGGCTAGTGGAGAAGGCTCTTCGACATGAGAGTCTATACCCTAAACATAAGCTAGTTGTTGCTCCTAAGGATGAGCCAAAGCCGCAAGCTAGCGGTGGAGGCAAAAGAAAGTGGGACACCAAGAAGAAGAAGAAGAAGAAGCAGTTTCAGAAGGATGGCCAAAAGAAGGGTAAGCGAAAGCCTACATGTTATAACTATAGACAAAGAGGCCATCTTAGCAAAGATTAAAGGAACAAGAAGAAAGGATGTTTCAACTACAACAAGCCAAGGCATATCAAGAAGGATTTCCCAGAACTGCCAATAAATGAGCAGGTTGTGTCTGCGTATGCTTTGAACGCTTTTCCAGCTTCATCGAGTGCTCCAACGGTGAAGGAGAAAGGGAAGAGCATCGTTATACAGGGTATGCTTTCTATTTCCCATACACTCGTACGTGTTTTATTCGATACTGGGGCTTCATATTCCTTCTTATCTAGTGATCTAGTAGATATTTTGGGATTGAAACCCAAGATAGTTGACCGATTTTTGATTGTCACAAACCTCGTTGGACGATCAACTAGCCTGCGCATGCTTTGTTGAGACTTAGCCTTATCGAGTCTTGGATGTTTGATTGCTTGTGATTGCATTGTTTCGGGTTTTGGTATTATATTGGGAATGGACTTGCTGAGGAAGTATGCAGTAGTGGAGGATTGTGGTAGGTTGTTGGTGATGATTGGGGCTATGGAGGGGAGGACGGTAGTGATTGGCCGCCTACCTGTGGATAGAGTTATGGTTAGCTTTCTATATTCGCATAGATGTTTGTTTGCTTGTGATTGCTTTGTTTTGGGTTTTATGGGGTTTTGTATTATACTGGGGATGAACTGGAAAAGGAAGTATGCAGTAGTGGTAGATTCTGAGGGGCCGTTGGTGACGATTAGGGCTATGGAGGGGTGGACGGTAGTGATTGGCTATGTGCCAGAGGATGGAGTTATGGTTAGCTTTCTATATTCGCTTGAGACTCCACTGGATTAATTGTCATATGTGCCTATAGTGAGAGAGTATCCGGATATATTCAAGGAGGTGGCCAGATTACCACCACACCGAGATATTGAATCCCACATAGACTTAGTAGGGAATGTCAGATCGATAGTTATGCCTTTGAGGCGTATGGCACCCAGAGAGCAGAATGAGTTGGATGTGCAAGTGAATGATCTATTGAGGTGAGGGTTCATTCGTAGGAGCATATCCAAGTGGGGTGCACCTGTAGTAATCGCCACTAATGTGGATGGCTCTCTGAGGTTGTGTGTAGATTACCATGAGCTGAATAAGGTGACGAAGAAGAACAAGTATCTACTTCTGCGTATTGATGACTTGTTCGATCATTTCTATGGTGCTAGGGTGTTCTCTCAGTTGGACCTTGCGGTTTCATCAATTGAGAGTGGCAAAGGAGAGTGTGCCGATTACAGCGTTTCGTACGCCATTTAGATTCTATGAGTGGTGGGTTTTGCCGTTCGGGCTAACCAATATGATGACATTCTTTGTTGATTTTATAAACCATGTTTTTTGGAATCATCTAAATTAGTTTGTTTGAGGATGGAGGAAGAAAACAAGAATCATATGAAGATTGTGCTCAAGGTATTGAGGAAGCACCGATTGAAGGCGAAGTTTTCGAAGTGTCACTTATAGAGGAGGGAAGTGCGATTCTTAGGTCATGATGTTTCCGAGCAAGGTATTGCTGTAGATCCTACGAAGGTGGTGGCAGTACAGAACTGGGATTGGCCTTAGACCGCTACAGACGTGAGAAGCTTTCTTGGACTAGCGGGATACTATAGACATTTTATCCAGGACTTATCTAAGGTAGCAGCACCGTTAACTAACTTGACAAAGAAGAATCAGACTTTTATTTAGGACACAAGGTGCGAGCATGCATTTATGAGTCTGAAGGAGTGGTTGACGAGCGCACCGATGTTAATTATTCTGAGTTGGAATGAGGAGCTGATAGTATACATAGATGTCTGTGGTACTTGACTTGGTGCGGTGTTGATGCAGAGGGGAAAAGTTGTCGCCAATGCTAGTCGACAGCTGAAACCGCACGAGAGCAAGTATCCAACTCACGATTTGGAGTTGGCAGCGATATTACTTGCTTTGAAGATATGGAGGCATTATTTTCTTGGGGAGAGGTACGAGTTGTATACGGACCATAAGTCATTGAAGTATCTATTCTTCCAGAAGGATCTTAACCTTCGACAACAGCGATTGTTAAAGTTCCTAGCCTCCTATGACTTTGGCATTGCCTACACCTCTGGCAAGGGAAATGAGGTCATTGATGATTTGAGTAGGAGACATGCTAGTTTGAGTGCGATGTTCGTAGAGTGGAAGCAGTTGGAGTTTATCGCTGGCTATGATTTTATACTTCGATGTGAGCTAAAGCTGGAAGTGTTGGCTAGCTTGACAGTCAGACCTACCTTAATTGAACGGACCAGTGCTAGTCAGAGGTGAGATGCTAGACTAGCGTAGATCATGGCAACGATAGAGGAAGCAGTAGAATCTGAGGAATGAAGCGGTACGGCTTGACCATTATGGTTGGCTCTATAAGGACGGCAGATTGTTTGTTCCTAATGTCAATGGATTGAGGGATGAGGTGTTACACGAGTGCCATCATTCGAGATTGACTATGCATCCCGATGGTAATAAGATGTATCGTGATATGAGGCGGACGTTTATTGGGAAGGGATGCAGAAGGATGTTGGAATATTCATCTTGAAATGCATGAACCAAATTAATTGGTGAAGGCAAAGCAGAAGAAGCCGAGTGGTTTGTTGCAACCACTCGAGCTTCCCGAGTGGAAATAAGAAAAGGTTTCGATGGACTTCATCGATGGATTGCCAAGGACTAGAGGAGGGTACGATAGCTTTTGGGTCATAGTCGATAGATTGACGAAGAGTGGCCGATTCATACCCGTTAAGTCAACTGGAACGACATCTAATTTGGCCGAGTTGTATGTGAAATAGGTTGTGCGATTCTATGGTGTGCCAAAGTGCATTGTGAGTGATTGAGACCTTATGTTCACTAATGGTTTTGGAAGAGATTACAAGAGGCATTGGGGATTGAGCTGCATCTCAGTACAGCTTATTGCCCACAAACTGATGGATAGACCGAGAGGTTGAATCGTATCTTAAAGGATCTCTTATGGGCTTGCATTCTCGATTTCGACGGCTCATGGGATGACCATTTGCATTTAGTAGAGTTCACATACAACAATAGTTATCATTTTAGCTTTGGTATGGCACTATTTGAGGCGTTATACGGTTAATCATGCAACAATCTATGTTAGTCGGAAGCAGGCGAGAAACTGATACTTGGGCTAGGCATGATTAGGGAGACTTCGGACAAGATGAAATCATTCGACAACGAATGAAAGCTGCTCAGGATAGACATAAGAGCTACGCTGATAGAAGAAAACATGATTTGGAGTTATCTGTCAGTGATATGGTATTAGTCAAGGTCTCTCCACTAAAGAATGTTGTTCGATTCGATATTAAGAGAAGTTGGCGCCGAGATTCGTTGGTCCTTTTTCGATACTTGAGAAGATTGGGAATCTAGCATATAGAATCGACTTACCTCAGGAGATGGCGGGCATGCACAATGTGTTTCATATTTCTCACTTGCAGAATTTTGTGCATGACTCAAGCATGATAGTCTAACCAGATCAGCTTGATGATATCGAGATTGAACTAGAAGCATCGAGACCTCGTAGGCCTATTTGTATCATCGGACATGATACGAAGCAACTTAGGAGGAAGACGGTACAGCTGGTGAAGGTTCTATGGAGTGGGAGTGAAGGTGATTGACTTAGGAGACCGAGGAGACCATGAGGACCGCTCATCCAGAGTTCTTTACTTGGTGAGACTTCTATTTACCGCATTTACTTTCAGTTTCGATATCACATACGGTAGTTTAGTATCCTGCATGCTAGGGTAGGCATAGATACCATTTATTTTATTTGTGTGCATGTTTGATGTTTGATATGTTTACTCGTGTAACGACCCGTATTTTATGTATCGAATGACCGTAAAATATTATTTTTAAATTCATTATAGGTAGTATGACCCTATAACTTTAGGAAATGCTCATTAGCGACACTTCCTATCTTTAGAATTTTTTCGGATGATTTTACCCCTAAAAACTTGTATTGGCCATAAATTTTAATAGAAGCCGAACTAGCATCCGAGATCACTTCCATTAGAAAGATGCAGTGATTTCCCTTTCCGTAGAGTGGTCATAATAGCGATTTGGACTTTCTGGCTAGGAGATATGGTTGTTTGAAGATTGGCAGTATTTAGAGCAGCTTAGTGGGTAATTAGTGAGTTTGGAGGCAAGCCCACTAACCCATTTCAGGTTTGAAGACCTCATATGGCTGAACTATCATCCCGAATCACTTTGACACCTTCTTCCATAGATCTAAGCCTCCATTAACCCATTCTCCATCCAAAACCTTCTATTTTCTCCTCCAAATCAAGTCTAAATCGTATATTAGTAATAGATTAGCAAGGAGATTCATTAAAAATCTTCAAATTTACATTTTTGGAGAAGAAAAATTACACATTTGCCGTTCATTTTTGGATCTATAGTGATTTGTGTACAAAACTTGGATTTAGGGGGTTTTAGTGAGCGATTTATCTTCTTTCACCTCACTATATATTTATCTATATGTTTTAGCATGTTTTGGACCTGTTTTTAAAGTCCAGATTAAGTTTTAATGTTGTTTTAAAACCCAACCTGCAGTAAAAACGTGAATAAATGGATTTTTGACATGTTATTTGGATATGGGATTGCCTTGATAGATGTTAGGTTATATTCTATACACTTTGCGTGATGATTACTATGATTGATTGTGTAATTTACATGTTTGAATGTTGTTCGATGCATGTGCGGTGTTTGTTTAAATGCTTGTATGGTTGAAAATTCTCATCGGAGCAAACTAGAGGTAGGAACCGTAGGGACAAGCTTCGACAGATTGGCTCTAGAGCGTTTGAGGTCAAATTTTCGCATAGATGATGCATGAGGGTGGAAGTGTTAAGTATAGTGATGGAATCAGCATGACTTGAAGGGCTAAAAGAGTTACGGGGTTTTGGGTCGGTTGGTGGTGGCTCGGTGGGCAGTCGAGGAAGGTTGGTCTGTTGGTGATGGTCGATGGCCAAGTGGTGAAATGTGGTCGGTGGCCAGGAATGGGTGGACAGTTCAGTGACCGAGTTGCATAACCTAGTCTGTGACTGGGTGGTGAAACGTGGTTAGTGACCGGATGGTTAAACGTGGTTGGTGGCTGGGAAGGGGGACATGGTCGGTGGCCAAAAGTTGAAGCATATTTGGTGATGGCGGTGTTAGGGGGACCAAGCACAGAAGTCGGTTCGTCAGAGGAGATTTGGTTTGGGCCTAGCTTAGCTCGATCAGGAGTTAGACCGATAAAGGTGGAGCACAAGGTATTACTATGGACTTCGGAGCAAGACTCGGGTTACTTGGTAGTCTGGGGAATTGGTTTGGGGTTAGGGTGGATGATCTCGGGATGGCTCTAGATGGCTTTGGGATGACAATCTAGAAAGTACGACGACTCGACGTGACGAGTGACTATGACATCTAGTGGTGGACCGAAAGGATGTGCTCTGCGCAACAGCTTATAGTGTAGAACATGAGATTGTGATGCTCATAAGTAGTACATGGTATTCTGCGTGTATCTAGGGTGGTCTCTGTGTACCTGCTTGTTCGATCGTCTGTGTGTGTCTAGTCCTTAGCCATCTACATAGGCAAGTGTTGAGCATCTATGGGATAGTTCTACTGTCGGTACGTGTGCTAAGGGATAGATGGATAACTCTGTGGTTGCGATGCTCATTGTTGGGATAGGGTAGTTAGTGTGTACCTAGGGTAGTCTGTGTGTACCCATGTGTTTGGACGTCTGTGTGCATCTAGTTCTTTGCCATCTGTGTGGGCAATGTGTTGAGCATCTAAAAGAATTATCGTACATCTAAAGCACTTAAGTGAGAGATACGAAGTTGTGGGATGGATGCTATGTTTACTGTGTACTTGGTATGTTGTGTGATACCCCTATACCCTATATTTTCCCCTCGGGATAGTATTTTGGCATATACTGTGTTCATGTGCTAACTCTTTGGATGTAGGGACATGTCAGGTATGGTTATTCATACCCTATACCCTATTTACTATGTACGAGTTTTATAGTATTTTGCGATGATATATCGCTCACACCAGACTATTGTCTGACCCAAGGATTTACGCTTTGCTTCTTATCATCTTATGTAATCTTGAGTGAGTAGATTAGGGATAGCAGGTCTGGATAGCGCATGGAGCTGTATGGAGTATGAGCATGAGGTTTCACTTTTATATATTTATACTTGGAGTTTACTATTGTTTATATTCTATTGTGCACTACTGTGGAGCTATGTCAGTGCTTGTATTATCAAAGGCAGTTATAGAATTTATTATGGAGATTTGGGATGTATAAACTCTTTATTTCAGTTTTGTATACTCTGTGAACCTAATGCACTCTGATGTTCTTATTTGTAGTTCATTTGATTTTATCGCTGTCTCGCCTGTTTTACATCTATGTTGTTATATTATATTTTATCTGTGCACCGTGAGATGTTCTATAGGTTCCATGTTTGGATTTTTCTCTTCTTTATATTCTTGGCTACCATCCTTCATCGACCCGGTACTTCTATAGCGCACCGCATAGGTATATTGGGTACTAGAGGTGTAGGCGATCGTCATAAAGGGATAATGTAGAGAAAGGCGGGGATGAAGGAATAGATGAATGAGAGGAAGAGGGAGGGAATGAGAAAGATTAAGAGGACTACAACGTTGGTGGAGACGAATCGTTCAGGGAGACATCTCCTGAAGGCGCCATGATCAGTTCATGTGACAACCACCCTATACCACCGGGACCCAATATACATAAGATAGTGCACTACTGTCATGCCGATCCCTATAGAGAAATCATCAAGGTTTAAAATGAAACAAAACATCACAGAATCTATAGTATATAAAATATAATATCACAGATATAAAACAAAAGAGATAGTAATAACTAAGTGATCCAAATATCAGAGTACAGATACATAAAGTTATACATCATGAATATAGTTTATAGAACGGAAGTAAACTCATTTAACCTTCTCATAAAAATAATAATAAGAAAGCACTGCCAAGGCTCCATAGTGTGGCATAGTGGAATAAGCATAGAAATCCATATATAATACGAGATAGCTCTCTCCAGCTCATCTTCTGCACATCAATTGCATCGCACCTAGACCTGCTATCTAGTCTACTCATTTAAGAGCACCGAGATAATAAGAAGCAGATAGTAAAACCTCAAGTCAGAAAATAGTCTAGTGTGAGCGGTAAATGAATCTCAAGATACTATACAAGTCGATATAGTAAGGAACAAAAGTATACGAATCATACCTGACCTATCCCCGCAACAAAAGAGTTAGCAAATAATAACATAATATGCTACTCTAAGTGTCATAAAGGTGCAATACAACTAAGTATGATAACGGGTGTCCAGGTGTCCCTATCTCTAATACCTATCTTCAATGACTACCCTAGAGCGATAGACTGTGGGGAGAGAAATCAAAGCAAGCATAACATCCATCAAATAACCCTCACTATCACTCTATGTACTCTGGGAATATGATAACTCGTATGACCATTCTACTGCTAGGGACTGATGAAAATCCTGGTTTTTAGTGTACTCTCTTTAGCCTAAAGCTGATACTAGACCCATTCAACCGGTCCAGGGTACACGGATCCATTCAACCGATCCGAGGTAACTTTCAACATACCGATAAGCGTCCTCACGATACCCCTACTTTTAGTACAACAGAAAACACTCCGAGTATCAACGATCCCTTAGTACGTGTATCCGAGCGGTTTTCTTTGCTCCAACTAGCTTCCATTATCCCCGCTGGAACCATTCTACATTCCCCCACACAACGACTCCTTTCAACATCGAGCCGTCACCTTCGAGGAACCATTCTACATTCTACATTCTACAACTCCTTTCTACATCGAGTCGTCTTCTTCAAAACCTAACTCCATTCAACGTCGAGTTACCATCCAAAGAAGCTAACTTTCATCATGCTGTTACATCGCCATCAATCATCATGCAAACAAGCCAACATCTGTAGCACGACCTCTTGAACCACTGTACCAACCCCCAGAAGTTCCATCCCCGTACGGCCAAGCAGGAGAGCTCGGTACCGACATCTATACTTGGCCAATTAGTGGCCAAATCTCTTCTCATCCCATTCCTTGCTTCTAGTGCTTCTTTCCCATATGCTTTGACCTCGACCTCTCTGCTCCAAGTCAAGTCATCATATCTTCAAAGCACCCTACTTCGAATCCTAGAAACAAGTTGTCAAAGCCTCAAGCACTTAGCCAATCTCCAATCCATCACATTAGGCAACCTCTAATAGCTAACATCTCCCTCTCCCTCAAGTCGCTGTCGACATAGACCAACACAGAGAGCTTGGTACCGACCTCTCAAGTCGATACCGACCTCTGTGCTTAGAGAATTTGGAGTTGCGATTTGGACCACGAGCTCTTCCCATGCTCCAGAATCTGCCTCCTAAGTTTTGTCCAATTCCGACCAGTTTTGCCATCCGATTTGCCCAATTTCCCAGCCTATCCACCTAACATCCAAAATACAAGCAAACAACATTAAAAGCACAACATAAAATCATAGAATAGCATGCATATACATCCATTCATATAACCAATACATGAGAATGTGACAATTAAACTAGTTTTACTCTAAATCTAAGTTTTACATTAGCATATGCATATGAATGATGGAAATTACACTAGCTTCTGGAAATGGGTTAATAGATTACAAAACCCATTTTAAAACCATTTCAAAATCTTCAATTTCTGGTCATAAGCATATATGTATAAGTGGTTAAAGTTAGAAAACCCCTTTAGATCAAAGTCATGTTAAAAACAAGCCCTTTAACTATATAAACAAGTATAGATGAGTAAGAGACCATGAACCACTCACCAAATACCTAAAATACTGAATTTCTTCCTTAGATCTAAAGTGGACAGTAAGGAAGAAGGACCAAATCAATAAAAATGATAATCTCTAGCTTCTATATGTTAATCCACTCTCTAATCAATGATTTAGCTAAGATTAGTAAGGAAAAGATGTGATTTTTGATGAAATTAGGACTAATGGAGGTTTGGATCTGTTTTGGGGAAGAAAGAAAGGACTTAAGTCAGTTCCTACAGCCTCCTATTATCACAAATATCGAAATGGGTTAGTGGGCCTAAGCACGTGCTTAATTAATAACCCACTAAAACTAGCCAGCATCAACTAAAACTTAAAACTGCAATAACGTTCAAATGACAAGTCCGTTTTTCTATTATGACCACTTTACAGAATGGGAAACCATCAGCTTGAAGCAATGGAAGTGGTCCGAGACCTTAATTCGACTTCTATCAAAAGTTATAGTCCAAACAAGATTTCCAGGATCAAAATGGTCACATGGAAGTTCTAACAAAATCGTAAATGTGGAAATTACCCCTAAGAGTTACTTTCCAAAATCTTAGAGTCATACGACCTAATACAAATAAAATAAAAATATTTTACGATCCTTTGATACGTAAAACATGGATTGTTACACTTCACCTCCGAGGCAAAAAAGATTGGTGATCAAGTCTTCCTAGCTTGCACTCGAATCATGTCGTAGTCCCATCGAAGGGTCAACTTCTCCACTGGGTGCATCTGAAAACATCTTCGATTCCCCAAGTGATCTAGTGAACCTCTCCGACCTTCCTTCCGGTATGCTAAATTTCAAAGACAACTTAAATACCATCCCCTATGAATAAAGCTTCCCTTCAGGTGATATTCTACAGACCGTCGAGGATGACGATACTCCATCTCTAAACACCCTCAAACATGGTCCTTAGGCTACAAAGGACATGCCAATGCTTCATAAAATTCTAGTATCACAAGCACAAACACTTTGCAGTTGTTCTTAACCCATCGATTCAATTCTGATACGATCTATTTTCCTTTTAGACACAATGGTGAGACACAACCGCATTGAAAGGCTTAAAGAATGCACTAGACGATGCTGATCCCAGACTTTGGGGCCCTCCTACTATGAACCAAAGATGGAAAAATTGAGGAGGAGGGATCAAGAATGGCACAATGTCGAGGAAAGGCAGTGTTGACATGATGAACAAAGGGAATCACGCTATAGCTTCGGGCACGACTTCGATACCTATCATGAACATCACTCGTATTCCCAGTCTTTCCAGCATCGACCATCCTCCCTTCATGAACTTCCTTGTAACACCCCAGAAATTTTACTAGTAAATTAAAATATTAGTAAAGGTAAAAATATAATTTTATATAAAAGGAAAAACATAGTAAATTTTCACAACCTTTATAATTAGACTTCGGAGCCTATTTCATTGCATTTGAAATGCAATTTACAATCGAAAAAAATATATAGCTTGTTGAATTTGATGAAATGGATCAGAAATGGGAGGAAACTGGATCCATTGGCATTTCCATAAATAGTAATTTTGGGATTAAGCCCTAACAACCCTAATTTCAACTATAAATATAGACCTAACCCTCACCTCTCTTCACTTGAAACTCTAGCCTCCACTAAGAAACTTTAAACCTCTTCTTCCTCCTTCAAATTTCTCAATCTAAACACCATTTTTCTAAATCTCTTCTCAAAATTCTAAATCAAAAACAAAAAAAATCAAGTTAGAAAGAGAGGAGCAAACAAATTAAGGGATTGAGATCTAGAAAAGGGGGATCCCAAAGGGAATTTCAAGAAGGGAAATTAAAAATGATGAGTGGATCTATTACAATGTATTTATGATGTAAAACAAATATTTAATTTTTTTTATAAATCTATTAAACTAAAAATATAATTTTTGGATTTGAAGTGGTAATTTCAATTGAAAATCTATACTAATAGAAATAGTGAAAAAACCCTAGATGATAATTCAACAATATAACCATTGAAGCATAAGAGGAGAGTAAACTAGTTGGAATTCACCTCTAAACATATAGATCAGATTTATATAATTGGCTTAAATTAATAAAAACAGATCTACGTGTATTCCTTGAATATATACCCAGATCCGACTCTACTAATTTTGAAATATATGTAGATAAATTAGAGAGTATCTATACATAATCAAATGGATAAATTACATTAAGCTGGAAAAGAAATAAACAGGAATTTGTATATTGTTATCCATGCAAAATTCAATAAAAAAATGAAATCAAATTTTATAATGAAGTCTGGAAAAAAGAAATAAAAGTAAAACATAACAAATAATGAAATATATCTAGGTCAGATGTCTAGATTAAAAATCAGATGTCTAAATTTTTAACGGTACGAAACAGAAAGAAAATAGTTCAAATCTGATATGATTCTGACGTATGAACCTATGTTCTAACATTTGGAATAAAAGTAGGATGTCTGAATGTAAGGTAAGATGTTTGAATACCTATAGCTGGTTTGGTATAAGTATCGAATGTCTGGACCAAAATCCGGATGTCTGAACTAGGGCCAGATATTTGAATATTCCATTCAGACATCTGAGTTGTTGAAGCAAGCCCATGTTGAACTTGGACCTGGTATAGGGCAAGTGGGATGGATCAGGGAAACTTGTTCCCAATTTCTCGACTTTCAAGAGTTAATGTAGCTGCATGGAGCTAGGCAACAAGCGGGATCGATTTCACACTTGCTGACCTATCTAGGTTCACAATTCATGGCGTGCATAACAGGGCACTCAACGAGACATATGATTTTATTGCAACTAGATGATCTCATCATTACTCAATCACACTCGATCGCATGTTTTAACATGATGGACAGTGGGGAAGGGTGATGGAGATAACTGCAATAGTAGGGTTATATGACCAGGCAAGTCGTATTGTTAAACGACTTCTTTAGCTTTAGGTAGAATGATATAAAGCGTAGGACATGTTACCACTGATAACATTACCCAAATGCTTTGGTAGGCAATAAATCATCGGGGTTGTATACTCGACGTGTGCTCAGGTATCGTGTTGTTTACTCGGTGTGTATGTGGGGTTTAAGAGGTTTACCAATGAAAATGTTAACTTAATGTACGTTTAGGCAGTTTATTATCAAGACTACATACTAGGGATATTCCTAGGTTTACTTAGCTTTTGTATGTCCAACTTCAGGTGAAATTCTCGTAGATTGTATTTAGTTTTAGGTGTATTGGGGATGGTTACCCTATAGCGTGTAAACTGATAACTTCTCGTACATGATACACGAACACAAATGAGCACCCTTAGGTTATGTAGATTATAACTACAATTTAATTACTTCCCAACACCATACCAATAATGATAATTTCACTCACAAGACCTTGTATGATATCCTCCATTTCACCTTCTTTCTACTTATTATAGAAGGATGGGGCAGTAGGTGAAGTGATTTGGATAAGGTGCATAGAGAAGGTGACTTGGCACTTCAAAGATATATTTGTTTATAGAATTTCTTCTATATACCACATATTATCTATTGGCCAGACTCTTATTGTATTGTCATAGGGAGACACTAATTTTTTAGTTATTGTATTGACCATGTTTATGTTTAGACAATGCTGATTTGGGTTATTTTCAGTACTTATATTTTATTTCCTTCCATTATGAGATCTAAAAGTGTATAGGGCCTAGACGTGCCTTCAAAAAATCCAAATCCAATCGGTAAATAATCGATTTAAATCAAATTTATATATTCACAAATATTGTATATCGATATGCACATATATAACTTTTATAAATACAGTTAATTAAAAGTTAATGGCATCCAAAAATCAAATAAAATTTATTAATTAATATTATAAATATTAATTAATTTAATTAATTTACAACAATTATACATTAATTAAATCATGTGGCATTTCAGAGTATTCATCATTGCGGTTATATGACTCATATGTATAAATTCAATCAGTGATTAACATCAAACAATTCGAATATTAATGTTCACACTTTACCTTTGGTAGTGGTGCGACAGTTTAGCCGAATTTATTGCTTACACGATTTTTCGGTAAAAATCCAATTTTATCATTTTAAGCGGTGCCCAATATTAATGATTATTTACAATAATTCTCTTCATCTAAAGTGTATCACTTTAGTACTTATGGAATTTTCTTTTGTTCAAAATTCTAATATCACCCACATTCAACTCGGTTGGTCCAAACACAAAGATCTTCATTAAATAATAACAACTATTATTAACTATGTTGTTTTGGTTAGACACTTCAACTTTGAGCTGACTACAGTTGACTGTAATATTAACCTCATATAACTGAGGAGATGAATCCTCTATCAAATAGTATTTCACTCCCAATTCTTTAACTCACACCAATTGTAGTTACTCGATGGTTGCCATGCCATGGTGTAACTATAATCAAAGTGGAGATTCCTTATTGAAGTATAACAATATTCTTAAGCCGCTAGAGTTACGTAATATTGTCACTTTAAGATTCTCTATTTTACCTTAGTTATATTAACCAACATAAAATTCTCGAGTGAGTCATTCCATAGTTATTTAATAACTATAAAACAACTTCAAATCAAATTGAACTCTTTTAAACCACTCCCCTCCACACACCATGGCCAACCATGCATAAGGCCTAGATATGCCTTCAAAAAATCAATCTTGTTTAGTAAATAATCGATTTAAATCAAATTTAAATATTCGTCAATATCGTATATCGATGCACACATATAACTTTTATATATGTATATAATTAAATACTAATGACGTGCAGAAATCTAGTAAAATTTAATAATTAATATTTTATAAATATTAATCAATTTAATTGATTTACAACAATTATAAGTTAATTAAATCGTGTAATATTTGAAGTATTCATCATTGTGATTGTGTGAATCATAGGTGTAAGTTCAGTCAAAGATTAATATCAAATATTAATGTTCATACGTCACCTTAGCTAGTGGTATGACAATTTGGCCAAATTTATCGCTTACACATTCTTTTGGTAAAATCCAATTTTAGTATTTTAGGCGGTTCCTAGTAGTAACAATTATCTACTCTCTGTGCAGTTAAAGCGCTCGGCGGATTCAAAGCGGTGGAGGTGCAAAAAGTCATAGTGGGGATACAGCGAGGATATAGCGGGATATAGCGGATGGCTCTAAAATAGTATATAAAACTCGTACTTAATGTTTTTTCAAATATATAAATGGTAATTAAATGAAAAAATATCATTCAATTGAATTATAATTAATACATAAATAATTTTAAATAAAAACATATGCGAATATACTTTAAATAAACATAAAACTGTTATATAACAGAATTGAATTTAGTAGAATATTAGAGTATTTTCATTTCTAAAAATATATTAAAAATTAAATCAAATAAACTAGTTTCATAATTTTTATAATGTATAAATGCAATTTTTCAATTCATTTTATTAAAGAAGATATAGCGGAAATAACGGAATATAGCGGGAATAACGGGATATAGCGGAAATAGCGGGGCTTAAAGCGGAAAGGCTATATTTTGGGGCTATATGGAAAAATCGTAGCGGTAGAAATCCGCTATGAGATATAGCGGGGTTATAGCGGGGTAATAGTGGGGCATTAACTACACAGTCTACTCTTCTTAAAAACAATATCACTTTAGGAATTATGGAATTTAGTTTTGGTCAAAATTCGAATATCGTCCATATTCAAATCAGTTAGTCCAATCACAAAGTCCTTGATTCAATAATAATAATGATCATTATTATTAGCCAACCGGTCTAGCCAGAAACTTTGACTTTGAGTTAACTACAATTGACCGTGATACTAACCTCATATAGCTAAGGAGACGAATCCTCTACAGAATAGTTCCAATGCTTCAACTCATACCCAATTGTAATCGCTCGATTGTTATCATTCCATGATTTAACTATAAACAAAATTGAGTTCCCTCATTGAAGTTTAACAGTATACTCAAGTCGAGAGAGCTACGTAATATCTTCATTTTGAGATTCTCTGTTTGACCATAGTTAAATTAACCAACAGAAAAATCTTGAGTCATTTCATAGTTATCCAATAACTATTAGCACATAACTCCTTAGTGGCCTGAGCATCCATTAGTAATATACTACCCAATATATATTGAGAGTGTTACGTAGGATGCATCGATATCCTATCTCAACACATCTTGACTACGAATATTTAAAATAATATGTTATTTTGATTTGATAAATTTTTCATGATTACAACACATTGTAATTACTACTACACTGTGCAGTTAAAACACTTAATGGTTCTATAGCCCTAGAGGTGCAAAAAATTATAGTAGGGATATAACGGAAAATAGCGGAGGTGCACAAAGCTTCACTAGACATAAAACCAAATATTTAAAGTTAATTTATTCTCACTTTCGCATCATTTGTGTAGGAAAAGGAAATATTGTTTAATCTTATATAACATAACCGAAGAATATCATGATATATGCAGGCTAGATTTAGTGAGTACAATAGATTTTTCAACTTATATTGAGCACTTATACTTTAAAATTAGTTTCTTACCCTAACATTTTTGATTTGGTTTAAAAGAGAATTAGTCAAAACAACCTTATTTTAATGTTATAAAAGCAGGTGCTAAATAGCCTTGATTTAGCGAGTGTAGCAGAATATAGCGGGACTTAAAGCGGATCTACTGTTTAATATCACTAAATTGAAATAGTCGAAGAGTGTTATGCACTATAGCAGAGATTTTGCGAGGATTTAACGGGTCTTTAACCATACAGCTAGTACATTTAACATATCATGAGGATTTTCTATTATATATACCTAAGTTAAAAACCAATTAACATTTCACAATATGACAAGTATATAATAAAAAGAAAACCAATTTTTATTTGAAATGGGATTTTATTGTAGAGTTAATAATTTACAATATATTACAGAATTGCCCCTTGGGCATATCCCTGACTCTATCATCACATACACCAAAAAAATATAAATGTATAAATCTTTGGTATTTAACACACATGGCATAAGTCAAAGCAAGTTTTTTTTTCAAATCAAATTGTTCAAGATGCCCATTTTCACCAGCAAACTCTTTTAAACTATAGGTTTGAACTTAGAAGTGATGGTAGATGTTATAAAATCTTCTACAGGCTAAATTTTCTACAAACTTAGTTTTTCAAGAAGATAAGCTTGCACGATTATTTAAGGGGATTGTTAATGGAACTCCATTTTTGGATTAGCGAGAGCAAATTATAGGGAGATTCCACTTAAAAAATCATTATGAGAACTCCACCAAATAAAATAATTTACTATTTTACCCCTCATTCGAAGCAAAAGTCGGCACCACCTCATCAAAAAATGAAAAAATGATAGTTCATTAAAAACTATTTTTGGCGGGATACGATCGAAAATAAAGTCAAAAAACTGGTAGAGGGTCACCGAAATACCAAGGGCATTCACGGTTTTGTTTTTTTGTTTTATAAAGAAGGTCAACTTTTTTTTACATCCCGAAGCAATTTTCCCAAAAAAATGAAAAAATGATTCATCTCCCGCTTATTTAAAAATGGAGTCCCTTTAACAATGTCATTATTTAAATCAATGTTTTTGTGTTGATAATAACAAATGTTATTGTGTCTCTTTGATCATTTGTAGGAAAAGGTAGATTGATCGTGATCAATTTAAATTTGCAAAATCATCTAGAGGTGAGTCCACCATTCTCTTTTTTCAACCTCTATCTAATTAGTTTATAGACTTTTAGTATAAAATACATCAATCGGCAAATCTCAGGTTAAGCGAGTGTATTATTAGTGAAAATTCCAGTGGAGTTTCGGGAATTGAACATAAAATGAGAGATCCAAACCCATATAATAGTGCTAGCGTGCTTACGTTGTTTACTTTATGTTCACAATATATTGATTACACTTCTAGTTAGTTGTAACAAGCCACATTTCCCAACACACCAATCTAAGGCCTAGTGTGACTTTTGAACTCGCGTCATGCCAAGAAATACGAGCTGTTGGTTTTTTAAAACATTATAGAGCATAAATATTAAGGATAAGTTCTAAGACATTATACACTTTTAGATCTCACAATGAAATGAATTAAAATATAAGTACTAAGAAATAAACATTTCAGAAAATAGTCTCGAAGATACTTTATTTGCTTTTTACATTGTTTCAAGGTACAATATATGTTTTATAGACTTTAAATACAATAAGTAACTACATAAAGAACAATAAGGAATATGAGAAGTCTAACGTGAAGCTCCTTCCTCCACATACTATGCTCAATCAATTGCTAACCTGTCATCCTGTTGTAGGAAAAAAATGGAAATGAGGGAGTGGATCAAACAAAAGTCCGGCGAATGAATACAAGTTTAATATGTGATGATCATATGAAGTTACTTCAATACTACTCTAGATGATATATGGTGTGATACAAGTGTCCATGAATTCTTAAGACCTGTTACCTAAAGGTTGTTGTCTACTACATTTATATACTACGATTTGTGTAGGCTAATAAAATAGATTAAACTATGGATCGAATCTCCTATCTAACAATCGACTACCACTTCTAGAACTACTCAGTGTAAACAATGTCACTAGGCTACTAAACATGTAAACTCTACCTAACCACTACTAAACATGGAAACACCGCTCCCTTGGCTACTAACCATGAAAACATCGCCTCTAGTCTACTAGGGCAAAATTCTCACTACTATCACCGCCACGAGGCTACTATGGGCTAAGCTCCCACTACTATCACCGCTAATGGGCTACTAAGAACGATTCCCCTTCACTACGCCTAGAGAGGAAGAACCTGAAATGCTAACTCATTGGAAAGTCTCATCAATCTCCTCGCCCGCATTTGTTTCCATCTCTCAATCGTAGTGTTGGCCTCTTATTGCATGCCCTGGGTCCTTCTCTCTAATTATATCAGACGCGTCAGGAATTTGTGAATACTAGGACCTCCCGTTGTGCCAGACCCACTTTATCAAGCACCACGCTAGTTACACGCCGACTATTAAAACCTCCTATGAGTGCCTGTTGTGAAAATACATCGCCTCAAATCGATTTCTATTCTAAATTGGGTAAACAACATTTACCCAACACCGCCACAACCTAGCGTCCACTCATAGGGAACTAACTCCCCTACAAGTCCTAATATGCATCTAATTGCCCTTAAATAGGCCCACAACAATTCATGTTTCATATAAATTTTTATTTATAAATTTTGGGCCTTAAGCCAAGGTTCAAGTTGCTGGTTTTTAATACGAACGGTAGACCGTTGTTCCTCTATAGTCGACTGCTATCGAAAAACTACTGGGAGTCCAAGGTTGACTGCTCACGAAAAAAAATTAGGGTTTCTTCCTGTTTCGATTGTCGATTGTTTATCTTCCTTATTCAGTTCGTTAACAATATTTAATTTACCCTAATCCAGGTCTAGCTAACAGTTTGCAATTAAGTTTGTAGTTTATTGATTTAGGATTTCCAATTTTGAGAGAGAAAAGGGTATATGCATAAATCTCCAATTAATAGTTTACCGACAATTTAAAGCTAGGGTTTTAGATTCAAATCTAGGGTTTTGGCAAATTCAATTTAAATTTAAAATATTCAATTTGGAGTTTTCTAACACCTTAATCAATTACAATAGTTTAAACTAACTACAATAATTAACTTACCAGATTTGTGCCTACTCACCTCAAGCCTAAGCTCTTCCTATTTGCTTTGCTTGAGAATCATTTCCCAAATTGATAGCTCCTTCTTCTACGTACTATGCCCAATCAACTGCTAACCTGTCATCCTGTGGTATGGAAAAATGGAAAGGAATGATGGGTCACATAAAACTCCGGTGAATGA
Source organism: Allium fistulosum (assembly GCA_030737815.1). Taxonomy (NCBI): domain Eukaryota; kingdom Viridiplantae; phylum Streptophyta; class Magnoliopsida; order Asparagales; family Amaryllidaceae; genus Allium; species Allium fistulosum. The sequence continues at coordinate 234,095,332 of CM060908.1, forward strand.
GTACAAGTTTAATATGTGATGATCATATGCAGTTACTTCAATACTATTCTAGATGATATAGGGTGTGATACAGGTGTCCATGAATTCTTAAGATTTATTACCTAAAGGTTCTTGTCTAATACATTCCTACACTACAATTGTGTAGGCTAATAAAATGGATTGAACTAAAGATCAAATCTCATGTCTAACGATCGGCCACTGCTTCTAGAGCTACTCAGTGTAAATGCCATCACAACGCTACTAAACATGGAAACACCACCCCCTTGGCTACTAACCATGAAAACAACCCCTTTAGGCTACTATAGGCTAAATTCCCACTACTATCAGCGCCACTAGGCTACTGCGGGCTAAGCTTCCACAACTATTATCGGCATTGGGTACTGGGAACCATTCCCTTTCACTACTTCTAGAAAAAAAGAACAAAAAATGCCAACTCAGTGGAAAGTATCATCGGTCTCATCATCTGCATTCGCTTCCACCTCTCGATCGTAGTGTTGGCCTCTTATTGCACGCTTCAGATCCTACTCCCTAATTGTATCACATGTGTCAGGAATTTGTGAATACTAGGACCTCACATTGTGTCGGACCCACTCCATCAAGCATCCATGCCAACTGCACGCCCATTGTTGGAACCCCCTTGTGAGTGCCAGTTGCAAAAATACATTGCCTCAAATTGATTTCTATCCTAAATTGGGTAAACAACATTTACCCAACATCGCCATGACCTAGCGTCCTCTTATAGGGAACTAACTCCCCTACAAGTCCTAACATGCATCTAATTTCCCTTAAATAGGCCCACAACAATTCACGTTTCATATAAATTTTTATTTATAAGCTTTGGGCCTTTGACAGAGGTTCAAGTTTCCAATTTTTAGTACAAATGGTCGACTGCTGTTCCTCTACGGTCGACCGCTATCGGTCGACCATTGAGGGTCCAGGGTCGATCGTTCATGAACAAAAATAAGGGTTTCTTCCTATTTTAATTGTTGATTGTTTATCTTCCTGATTCAGTTTGTTATCGGTATTTAATTTATCCTAATCCTAGTCTAAGATACAGTTTGCAATAAATTTGTGGTTTGTTGATTTAGGGTTTCCAATTTCAAGAGAGAAAAGGGGTATATGCATAAATCTCAAATTAACAATTTACTAATAATTTAAAGCTAGGGTTTTAGATTCAAATCTAGGGTTTTATCATATTCAATTTAAATTTAGCACATTCAATTTAGAGTTTTCTAACACCCTAATCAAGTACAATTATTTAAACTAACTACAATAATCAACTTATCAGATTTATGCCTACTCACCTCAAGCCTAAGTTCTTCCTATCTGTTTTGCTTGAGAATCGTTTCCTAAATTGATAGCTCCACCTAGATCCTATTTGAACCAATCTCTTCTATTCTTCTAGGTTGAATTTATTTGATTTTATGGAATTTTTAGGGTTTAGGGTTGAGAGATAATTTCGGTAGAGTATTGTTACTGTAAACTAAAATGAGAGTTTAGGGTAAGGTTAGGCTTGCTTATATAGGGGTTGGAAAAGTGCTTGGGCCATTGGATTCAAATTGGAGAATATTCCAATCGTTCAAGCACGCTCTTCAATGACTTGGAAATGAAGCCATGGTCGAAGTCATCACACATCGCTCAAAATGCTCTAGCTTCTCTGGGTTTTCAAATGTCATGGTCGACCCAAGAAAGCCTATGGTCGATCACTATAGGTTGACTATTCAAGGGTGGGGGTTGACCCTTAAACAATTTTTTTCCGTCTTATTTTATTTCAAATCTTTCAGTGCCTGTAACTTCTCCATACGAACTCGGATACAAAGTGTTATATACGAAAATCGTCGGGAAAATCATTTCAAATGCAATGGTGCAAGTTTCGTTGCCAAGTGCGAATGTCTGTGAAAAAATTATTTTTAGTCCTTGTTTAATTAAATTTACCTTTCTTATTAAATTTCCATTTAAATTTCTATTAAATTCTTGTTAAATTTTACGTAAATTTTAGAGGTGTTACATTCACCCCTACCCCTTAAATGGATTTCGTTTCCAAAATCTTTAAGGACAGAAAAATATAACTCATACACACAACGACCAATACCTAAAACCATCTATTCATCCATCATCACGAGTAGTATGTGTCCTTGGAAACTTTCTAATGCAATATGTAAATATATATGCGATGTGAAATGCATGTGAACCTATACTAATGAAAAAGAGTAGGCGGTCTATAGATCCCGTAGGCCTCCTGTCATGCAAATGTTCATGCCATGCTGATGTGCACATAAATATGCATATTTTTACTTCCATTTTTAATATAATTCAATCAAATAAATGAGAATATATGGTATTTTAACATGTTTAAACCCAAATTTCAATTATTTTCAAATCATCATATATTCATCTTCATTAAGGGGCAAAATGGTCATTTTTGTGTATATATTAATTTGAGAATATTTATTTGCACATTTTATTTTTATTTGTAGGAAAATTGGATGGAAATTACAAGAGGCTTCATGTATTCATGCATGCATAAGGATGGAACAAAGGAATGAAGATGAAAATAATTCAACTCATGCATCATGGAGGACCCCACCTACCCACTTACCTTAATCTACAATTGGAGCTAATGCATAAGTTAGTGGAGGTTAAAGCTACATGCATACTTGATGATGGATTAATTAGAGACTAATGATAACTTGGTGGCCTCACTTCTTAAGGGGTATTTTGGGTAGTCCCCAAAAATATGCATTAAGGTTTCAAAATGTATAAATACCCCTTATGTTTCATGTAATGAGCTCTTAGCCTCATTTTCAATTAGTTTAGTTTTAGGCTCAAAAATAAATATACACTCTCTATCTCTCTTTCATGGCTTCTAGCTATTTTCTTCTTTCATGTAATTTACTTAATGCAATTTTAATTCAATTTTTGTCTTGTTTATTTCCTTTCATGCTAGTAATGTAGATTTTTTATTTATGCAAGTAGATTAGTTTTTATTTTATTTTGATTAGCTCTCTTCTTACTTTGCTTGCATTTTCCTCTTGTTTATGTTTATGTTTATGTTGCAATCTACAATTGTTGAAATGATAACAAATATGAGAAACTAAACCCCTTCAATTTAGGGGTAATGAAGCTATTTTAATCATGTAGATTCAACATTTTGCTAATTTTTGATCTCTTTTTGTACTTAATGGAAATGTTTGATATGATTAAACTTTGTATTAGCTTTGAATTTGATAGCCTATGTTGTTGACACCAAATAAACACAAATCGCCTCTTCATCTACATATGATTATAGTAATGAAGTGAATTTTAAAATCAAAATTTGATGGTTTATATTACTAATCAATAGTGAATAGGTCATGCTTAGAATATGTTTTATTTTGAAGTTCATTAACATTTGCATGAGAGTTAACAAGTGATTTAGTGGATATGTTAAAGTTTAATGGTTTATATTGGGCTAATTAATAGCACAAATAGGCCATACTTATGATAAACATATCAACTAAATTTACTAATAACCAAAAGAGAATTCATAATTTCATTTTGTTGATTTATGTGATCATGAGAAGGAAATTATATCAAAATTGCCTTCAAACTCTCATATTTTTATCCACTTTCTATTGCTAGTTTATTTACATTTTTAGCTTAACACAACTTCAAATATTGATTTAATTTAATTGAGTAGAAATTTAAAATCAATTTCAATTCTCTACGGATCGAGCCGTACTCGCCATGTACTAGAATTGTACGCCGTGTGCTTGCGGGTAATTTTAATTAAAAAAAATCGGCTATTTTCTAAACCGATAGAAAGTTAGCCGTTAAACAAGTTTTTGGCGCCATTGCTGGGGAATTAATTTGAATTTAATTTCTATTCTTCGAATTATTTATTGTTTGATTTTATTTTGTGTATTTATTTGCATTTTAAAAACAAAACAAAAAAAATTGTGTGTATGTTTGTTGTGTGATTTGATGTGTGTGTTTGTTTTCTAGTTTCATTTGCATTTGCACTCTTTCTATATATAAACAAAAAAAACATACACAATTTCAAAACAAAAACAAAAATATTTTATTTCCTTTTCAATTTGCATTTCATTTTTTTTACAAGTTTACAATTTACATTGCATTTACAGTTTACAATTTTAAAAAAAACAACACTGTTACATTACTGTTGCTTCTCTATTCACATTTTCTTCACTTTTTTCACTTCTCTGTTTATAAAATTTCTGTGCATTTGTTGCTCTGTGCAACTTCTTTCTGCCCTCTGCCTGCCTACACATTAGTGCAACTTCATTTTACTTCCTCACTTCACAAATATCTCTACAACTCCACCATCACAAACTGGCCATAAATAACTGCCCATATCACTTCCCTCAACCCAAACCATCACATATCATCATCAACAATTTCATTCAAACCAACCACAACACTGCTATCAACAAGCCAATCATCACAACTTTTTGCCAGTCTCCAACATCTAGCATCAACACTGCCACCCTCCAACCCAATCAGCTGCAACTCTATACCATTTCCCTATCAACACAAACAACCCATATCACCCTTCTGTGCACATGCAAGTCCAAACACAACACTCCATAAAATCATTACTTGCCTTACTGCTATAACACCGAACCACCAACACTTCACAAATCATCACTGCACCCTCATCTCTGCATTCTTTCATCCATCCAGTTCCATCACCAACATTGCCTGCTACTTGCCAACATTACCGCCATCTACAGACATACCATCACCTACAAACAAAATCTCCTCGCTGTGCACCTGTACATCGTGCCATGCTCACCAAAACAACATTCACTTACTCAAACTTTTGTCACTTGATCATACTTCAACTTCCACCTCCTCCCATAACAATACAACCTCCTATCAAACTGACAGTGCATATCAACCATGAAACCATACTTCACACTTGCCTGAAACCACCACGATCATATACCACTAAAACACTTCATCACATAAACCATCTACAATCCTCCATGCAGCAATACTTTAACTCTGTGCACATCAACTCCCCCTGGTTTCGTTGCAATACCCCTGACCAACCACCACATACCCACATACCCACCTCAGTTAATCAGTGCAGCAATACCTCTGAACCTCTCTACACACTTACCATACACTTCAGTACTTTCAAACTCATCAATACCACTTCAACTTGCAATCTGTGTTGTGCTGCCTGCATATTTCATCAATACCATTTCAACATCACAGTGCACTACAAGCTCACTACAGTGAAACCACTCCAAAACCCACTTCACCATACTACATTCCAAACCATCACTTCCCAGTCCTTCCTCTACCATTTCTTCCTACTTCAAACCACACTGTCACCTTATATCACTACAGTCTATCACATTCACAAGACCACTAAATCCCTAACCAGTGGTGTGACTAACATACTGAACATTCATCAAAGCTTCAGCCACAACAAATAACAACCTCTCTACCATACTTCACCATCACCACATCTCATGCACACCAGTGCACCACTACTATAGCAGCAACATCACTCATTACATTGCCTTCTGACTACCACCCCAGCCTTATATCACTTCATTACCCAGCCATACAACACAGTACCAAAAAAGTCATTTCCCTTACATCGCACATAACAGTGCATCTTCTTCCGTCACCATTACAACTTCACTTCCAGCAAACCTATCATTAACTCACTGCCTTAACAATATAACCGTGCATATCTTCCCTTACTACACACACTTACCAATCCACAACCATCAGACTCCAAAGCTACCACTGCATACACTTACTGCTGCTACCACAACAACAACCCGAATCAGACGGCAGCCCTCCAACCTTCCCATACAAACAAAACACCGAGCAACCTCAACACTGCCCTACACAGTAGTCAATTCACACTACCTTCTGCCATTTCTACAACTTCACAACCCAGACTTCTAACCACCAATTCCAAACCACCTCACAAACAATTCGTGCCCTAACCTCGATTGTGACCCACCAAGCCGTAATTGATTTTAACTAGGAATTCGCGAATTGGTTTTAGAGAATTTGCAAGAGAAGCGTGAACTGTTTTTATTCGTGAGAGAAGCTTGAATTTTTACAGAATTGTGAAAGAACGTGAATTTGTGAATTGGGAATTTTACTAGGAGATTTTGGAATTTGTTTTCTTGAAGTGAAAAATAGTTTTGACTGTGAAACGAGAATTTGGTTTGGGCCGAGTAGCATTAAGTTGTAGGCATGTACAAATTTTTTTATTTGCTTTCTTTTGATTTTGTAGGCCGGGTAGCATTAAGTTAAGTGTTTTGATTTGTTTTTGTTTTAATTTTTTTAAGTCCATCCTTATTTTTTCTAAAAAAAAGAGTTTGTTTTCTTCTAGTTTTGTTTTGTTTTATCCTTTTTTCTAAAAAAAAATTAATTTTTTTTCTTTTGTTTAATTTGTTTTATTTAATTTGTTTTTAGTTCCATCCTAATTAAAAAAAGAATTTGCGTTGTTTACAATTTTCACGTGTTATATTCAATTTTCTTTTGTTGTTCAAATTTTCAGGTTGCCAAAGCAGAAAATTGCAAGGAAATGAATTGCTTGGTAAAAACCGCCTTGCTTTGCTTGCTTATAAAAAATCGCCGCTAAAAAAATTGCTAATAATCTGAACGCTCTGGTGTTGAGCTTTTATCTCCAGTTTTATTTTAATTGCATTGTTGGTTGCTTGCATTTGCATTTATATATATATAAATTCAAAAACAAAAGCAAATTTCATTGTAGTTACATTGTTAATTCACGTTTAGTTTCAGTTTTGCATTCATCTCATCTTATTTTCTTTTTCTATGGGCAACACCCAAATCGACATAAGGTGGGGGATTTCATCACCCCTTCCTTTGCCCACAAATTGCATTTCATCATAGAATATTAAATAATAATAACGGCTAGACATCAGACTTAAGGGTGTCACAAGCTCACCTAGGACTTAATTCTATATTGACAAGTTGTTCTCTTTCGACAATTTAATTTCTTGGTGTCTAGGCTATGGTAGAGTAATAATCAATAATAAAAATTACTGTGATTCGGAAATATTATAGTGATTGTTTCTCTGAAGGTACTTAAACCTTCGGTTGCATTGCTACGGTGATTTGTGGTGCATCGATAACTCTTGCCCGTTACCTGATCGAGAACTATTTTGTTGAATTAAGATAAAGTGTGATTATATAATTTTGGGTTAGGAGCTACTTAGGATAGAAAATTTGTAATCAAGTCCTTGCATTCATTTAGTTACATTAGTTCATGCATAATTTTAAAAAAATAAAATTCAAAAGCCAAAACTAAAAAAATTGTAAATATTTCTTAACTTAGTTTTTAAATCCTTTGAAATTTTTCAATCAAAATCAAAAAAAGAAATTTGAGTTAGGTTTTTTTTAACAACAAAAATCCAAAAAATAATATAATAATCTTTTCAAACAAAAATGAAAATCCAAAAAATCAAAACAAAAATCAAATTTGCCTTTTGAAAAATAAATTCTTTTGGTAAATATTTTTCTTTTATTAATTTTTTTTTGAAAATGTCTGAATTTCCCTATTAGCAAGAATTTTACAATAGTTGTGAAAATCAATATGATCCATATAATTTCACACAAAACTCTTATGGATATTTTAATAACAACTATTGTGTAAACAATTTGGATTTTGCACAACAAAATTTTCAAAATGATGACCAACCCTCAATTCTTGAAAATAGCATTGAAACAATTTCGTCTTTACTTGAACTCTCTACACAAAATGATCAAAGGATAAATGATTTGTATAATTCATATTTGTGTAATAACTCAAGTCAAAGTTTTCAAGATAATCAAGATTTGAATTCTCTTCAAAATTCAAATGATTTCGATTATAACTCATGCCAACACAATTTCGAACTCCAAAATGAATTTCAAAATCAAAACGAAAAAGGAAACAATTGTTTAAATGATTTTGGCAATGGGAGTTAGTTCAATAATGGTGAAAATCTTTGTTCTCAACAAGTTCAGATCGAAAATTTTCAACTTAATAATTATAAATTGGATTTTGTTGAGCAAATGGAAGAGATTTACAATGACCATATGGATTTGTTGTTTGAAACATATATGAAACAATGTGAAAAAAAAAATCAAATCCCAATATGTGACGAATCAAATATAATTCATCTTTTACCAAAATTGACGATTTTCAAATAACAACTTTTGAAATTAAAAATGACAATCTTAATGAAGTTGTTGAAAATATGGTAATTGAGTTGGATTTCAATTCTTTTGAGAGTGTGGAACGAAATTTGAAATTCGACCTTCCTTTTTTTGATTTTGAAAATTTGAATACAACAACTTTGGATTTTGAACACGATACATGCAATGAAGTTGTGAATAATTCAACAAAGAAAGACGAATTTAGTGAACACAATTTTTTTGGACTTTTCGAAGATGAGTTGTTGAATTCTGAAGGGGAAGATTTAAATCACCATTTTGATTTTAAATTCAATAATTCTGAAGAAGTTTTCAATGATAAGCTTGAATTTCAATTTGGTGGATTTAAACTTGAACTTCAACCAATTGTTCTACCTACCCTAAAAATCATCGAAAATAAAAACAACTCATACGATTTTCAATAAAACAACATTCGTTTTTCCAAATCAACATTCAACTTTGAAATCTTTTATGGTTTGGTTTTCTGTGCGTAAGTTATGTCTCTCATGCTTAACGAGACAAATGAATTGGTCTTTGGAAAACAGTTTCATTTACTCTTTGACGATATACTTCCAATGTCATGTAAATAATAATCTTTTCATTTTCATGTAAATATAAGTCTTATTTTTATTTTATTTTTTCTCCTTTCACTTGGGTTAACTGTGGGGACACTGTCAAAATCAAGTGTGGGGGGGGGGTCTCATCTTCATTTTTAATTTTTCATGGTAATTTTTAACTTTTCATGGTTTCTTTTTTTTGAATTTTGCTTTCTAAAACTCAAAATTAAAAAAATCCAAAAGAAAAAAAACAAATATCCTTTGTAGCATTTTGATTTATTTTCAAAGAAGCACTATAGGATAAGTATGAATTTTGGTTATCAAATTGAAATTTTTGAAAATTTATTTGTCTTAATAAAAATAAAAATAAAGTTTGATTACAAGTAATGATGGTTTAACTAGTATATAAGAAGATTCATGGGTGATAATTATGAAGTATATTCTAATAGAAAATCTTTGTTAAAAAAAAAGTGGTGGATTTAAAGTAAAGGATATAACATTTTTAATCTTCTAAGTTAAGTGGTGCTAAGATAATGTTGCAAAACTCTCTCTAAAAAAACAAAAAAAAAACAAAAACAAAAAGAGAAAAAAACAAAAACAAAAACATATATATTATGTATATATTTATAAAACAAAAAATGGTTTTTATAAAAATAAGAAACACCTAGAGTCATGTGTTCACACGCAAGTGTGTACACTCACCATGCTCTGTACCCTTCTCACGTAAGCCCGAAAGGCAGTGCACGATCGGTATATCTGGCCTTAGTTTATCTAAGTTAGATGTATGTATATAAAAATTCTTTCATTAATAATGCCTACAGTCGATAGGTGTTCACACTTGTGTTTTCACTCGCCACGCTCTGTATTCCACTCATGTAAGCCTGAATGCAGTGCATGGGTGGTATATCTAGCCTTAGTTTTATGAGTTAGGCATATGTAAATATTGTTAATATCAATAAAAAATTTAAAATAAGAGGAAGTAAGCAATTGAAATCCAAGCACTATTTTGACTTATTTGATCCGACTTGTTATTCAAAAGAAATAGAAATACCACTTTAAAAAAAACTTTGAGCATCAACTAAGGATTCATTTCATAATTGCACTACGTTATCAACCAAAACAACTAGCCAAACTAGAGTCTAATTGTGATGATAACTTAATTTTTGTTGGATGTTTTGACAAGTAAAATGACTTAAATTTCTTGATAATGAACAAAATTTATATTTAACTTATTCCTGTCAATTTAAAAGTAAATTCTTCATTTGTAAATATTTTCAAAATTTTGCATCTATATCTTTGTAAAAAAATCTTGCATTTAGGAATTTTCACTTTACATTTGGATTTTGTGGGTAGTATCCGTTGAAAGCCCTCACGAGACAACACTCGTCCTACTATGGACACCTAGAGGTTTAACGGCTTGTTGCATATGCTCAATGCAATCGTGTTTCCTACGAAAACATATTTATCTTAGCTTTAGTTTATTCGAGGATGAATAAAAAGATAAGTGTGGAGGTATTTGATGTGCACGTAAATGTGCATATTTTTACTTCCATATTTAATCCAATTGAATTAAATTAATGAGAATATAGGGTATTTTAACACGTTTAAACCCAAATTTCAATTATTTTCAAATCATCATATATTCATCTTCCTTTAGAGGCAAAATGGTCATTTTGTGCATATATTAATTTGAGAATATTTGTTTGCACATTTTATTTTTATTTGTAGGAAAACTGGATGGAAATTACAAGAGGCTTCATGTATTCATGCTTGCACAAGGATGGGAACAAAGGAATGAAGATGGAATCAATTCAACTCATGCATCATGGAGGACCCTACCAACCCACTTAACTTAATCTACAATTAGGAGCTAACATACAAGTTAGTGGAGGTTAAATTTACATGCATACTTGATGATGGATTAATTAAAGACTAATGATAACTTGGTGGCCATACTTCCTATGGGGTATTTTGGGTAGTCCCCAAAAATATGCCTTAGGTTTCAAACATGTATAAATACTCCTTATGTTTCATGTAATGGGCTCTTAGCCTCCTCTTTAGTTAGTTTAGTTTTAGGCTCAAAAATAAATATACACTCTTTATCTCTCTTTCATGGTTTCTTAGTCATTTTCTTCTTTCATGTAATTTACTTAATACAATTTTACTTCAAGTTCTTTTCTTGTTTATTTCCTTTCATGCTAGTAGTGTAGTTCTTTTTATTTATGCAAGTAGATTAGTTTTTATTTTATTTTAATTAGCTCTCTTCTTACTTTGCTTGCATTTTCCTTTTGTTTATGCTTATGTTGCAATCTACAATTGTTGAAATGATAACAAATATGAGAAGCTAAACCCCTTCAATTTAGGGGTAATAAAGCTCTCTTAATCACGTAGATTCAATATTTTTCTAATTTTTGATCTCTTTTTATGCTTAATGGAAATGTTTGATGTGGTTAAACTTTGTTGTTTTTAGCTTTGAATTTGATAGCCTATGTTGTTGACACCAAATAGGCTATGCTTAAACAAACATAAACACAAATTACCTCTTCATCTACATATGATTATGGTAATGAAGTGAATTTTAAAATCAAAATTTGATGGTCTATATTACTAATCAATAGTGAATAGATCATGCTTAAAATAGATTATATTTTCAAGTTCATTAACATTTTCATGAGAGTTAACAAGTGGTTTAGTGGGTATGTTAAAGTTTTATGGTTTATGTTGGGATAATTAATAGCACAAATAGGCCATACTTATGATAAACATTTCAACTAAATTCACTAATGACTAAAAGAGAGATCATAATTTCATTTTGTTGATTTATGTGATCATGAGAAGGAAATTACCTTTAAATTGCCTTCAAACTCTCATATTTTTATCCACTTTCTATTACTAGTTTATTTACATTTTTAGCTTAACACAACTTCAAATACTGGTTTATTTTGATTGAGTAGAAATTTTAAAATCATTTTCAATTCCCTACGGATCGACCCGTACTCGCCACATACTAGAATTGTATGTCGTGCGCTTGCGGTTATTTTCAATTAAAAAAATTCGGCTATTTTCTAAACCGATAGAAAGTTATCCATTAAACACATGCATCCAAATGTATGCAACATCCTAAATAAGTATACTTGCAACTCTACATGTATGCACAACCACTTCATTCATATGAAACATCCACATGCACCATAAACAATTAGTCAAGTATCCATATATATATATATATATATATATATATATATATATATATATCGTATAAAAAATCCTAGATGATAATAAGGGATAATGTGAATGTGCGTACCACCTAGAGAATATATTGTCCTAAACGTGTATAACAAGCAGTCCAAAATAATACATCCAAATACATCAATTAGCATCCATCATCCATAACACATCCTATTGACATTTTTACAACCTTTCCTACCATTCAATGGTCTCTACCTAAGCTAGAACCTATTTACAAAAATAGTCACTTCTAACTAAAATGGAAACATACCAGAAAAGGGTTTTGGATAGGTAACTCGGACTTTCTGCTCAGGCTCCCATTTGCTCTGAACTGGGCCGTCTCCCTACTGGACACTAACCAGTTTAATTATTTCCTTACAAAGTCAGTCTATCCAATGCCCCAAAAATAAGATTAGGTGCATGGCGAACAAGAGACCCACCTATCCTTTTTAACTTCCCTAACCAACTTTCACTACTGGCCAAAAAATTCTATTTCAATTATATATGGATCGGTAACCTTCAAAAATCTTTGCTACTAACCCAAATGGTGTCGTCTTACACCATGTTAAATAACTTGAGCGAAAGTATGCTCTCGCTAATTGTAGCTCCATAAAATTTCCAATGCACAACATACCATATTAACTCTTCCAGTGGTATGCCTAATCACCCCAATTCCTAGAGATCAAGTGGGGTAACTCAAATATGGACTGTGTCTCTTCCTACTTAGCTATTTTCTATATTTTGGTTTTCCTTATGGCTATCCAAACTGGTGATTTCCTGAATATCAAAAATAACATAACTTCTTTTCCTATGTGGCCCAACTTAAGTCATTTATCTTTACTTACGTATCATGTTTATGGTCTACATGGATCTATCCCAAGTTCTACAAGTGAAAGTTTAATCTACCTTCCCATTTAACTTTAATAATAAAAGTCCTCAAATTAATTGAAGTTATAATCTAAAACCATTCTAACCAAAATAATAACCACTTAACATTCGCGTGCGGTTGCTATGCATACAACTATGTATTCAAGTTAGTCTTCTATAAATTTCCTTAAGAAAATAATCTTCTTAGAATCCGAGTGATGTTTGAGAAGAATCTTTTAATTCCTTTCTTCAAATCTTACCAAAAATTTCTCAATTTCCTTCTTTTATGAAAATTGCCTTCCCATTCTTAATGCGTACAAATAACAATACCAGTTTCTTAATAGAGACCCAAATTCTTGAATTAACCACTCCTTGCACAATCTTGACTAAAATCTTATCTAGGATACTTTTTGTGGTTTGAACTTCCATAACTTTTACCATTTCTCAATGTCCTTCCATAGATAAGACCTTTTTACCAGACATAATCTCTTATCGCTTTATTCCAATTATTTTGCATTTGAGATAACTCGATGTGGAATGATGCCTTGTCATTTTAATCCAATAGACATGATGGCCAATACATTGGTTTATAATTAGGGATTTCCGTATCTTAATGCACTGGAACCACGTCTCTTCCAAAGGAAAGGTTGACAGTGTAAATTTCTATGTCTTATCGAATAGAAGAATTAGTATCACGTTTGGAATTACAAGGAATTTTTTTTCTTAGTTATTGAAATAGACAGTACAAAATATGGTAATCATCCCTATTTTGTACATCTCTTCCATTAGGGTATCATTTCAAACGATACATTTTTACTTATAAATCTAAACTTGATAATCCATAGGAATTTACATTACAACCCTTTGTATTCCAATAAATTAAAATACTTACTCAAATCCCATTTCCAATTTATCACTACTTTCAATTATGTCAACTAACCCATATCCATTATCTAGAAAAATTTGGGATCACCTGAATCTTAATAATTTACTATGATAACTTAATTTACATTTTACTTGCACACGTCCTTCAAATCTACAAATTTGAAACTATCACATGATCTATAATTTCAAGGACTACTACTACCCAACATTTTCTAGATTCAAATATGTGCAAATTTCTGACCAAACAATTCCAAGGTTCTTTTACTTAGGTATACTTGGAACACGGCTACAACGATAGAACCCAATAAGGTAACACTACCCGTAGGCTACAGCAGAGATCAATTTCCATTAATACCACCGCATAATCCTACTGTGGGAACTTCTCTCCCACTAATATGACTTTCCACCCATGTCAACCTGGTATGCCTATAGCCTCCAATAAAACAACATAATACCTGGACTGCCCGTAGCCTACATATATCCTATCTTTATTTATGTGGTGCTGACCAATACTTGGACCGTCTCTTTGTCACTTAACCATGACATAAGAATTGAAGTAGACTCTACTTGGCCCTTTCTACACTTCAACCCAAATAAAACTCTTTACATATATAACATCCCTTGACAGAATAACACATCTCAGCTTACTCTTTCCTTATTCGGGAATATGTCTTATCCAAATCATACTTGGGTAAAAGATACATGGTGGTATTTACTCTTTACTATTTCGGGAAGTTTCCAATTTTTAACCGTTGATTGAAAAGATCATTAAATTCCCATGTTTCCCAATATATCTAACCCAACCATTTTAAGGCTTCTAAATTCTATAGTTAATTCTGTCCTAGTGTGTTGTTTAATCCTATTTGTCAAACTCCAATCTATTTCTTTTATTTCAAAATATTTTTACTTTACTCTTTTCAAATCAAACCTTTGATCTTAACTTTATTTCCTCAAAACTAGTAGGTTTGAAAATTGTAAAATCCTCCCTTTTTATTTTTAACAACCGTTTCCTTCTTACCAAGATCATGAAATTTTATTTAATTAAATTACCAAAACGGTTTAAGCCTAATTTAACAAAATGCACTTAAAACACTCCATTTAACATTTTCCTTCATAAATAAGAAATTTTCACAAAAGCATATTTTTAAACGTAATGTAATATTTTTAATTTATTATTATTATTATTATTTTAGAGTTTGACATAAACATTGATAAAGGACATTTTCAAATACTAACAATTTCTTATTTATAATGTAGTTCAAAGGTCGAATCTTATGTACTTCTCAAAAAATTTATTTTCAAGAATTCTATCATTAAAAGCAAAGTGCACATTGAGGGTAAGTGTAACAATGTACCTAAAAGACAAAACAAAAGCTTGAAAAATAGTTACTAATAAATCACTTTTTACCAAATTCTCAAATTTTACTTTTTTACACAAATTCCACAAATTTTGTTTGATTATTTTATACAAAATCATAAATCGACTTCTTTTCTATTTAAAATATCATACATATATTATTTCTAACTTTTAGAAATTATTTCCGTTGGTTTACCACTTGATTTGGAGTAGACAATAGTAAACTAACTACCTAAGTCTACTTATGCCTAATAATGCTTTAGGTGCATAAGGTTTTAGTTATATTTTCAAAAGATGGTTGTCTCAATTTTCTTTTCCAATACAGTGTCCAACTTCAATATGGAAATACCCTAGCCATACCTTTAAATAAATAGGAGTCCTTATGACTACTACCGGTATGAGAATAGAGTTTCTACTCTAATTAGGAAATCTATCTTTAATTTATAAAGTCCTCCTTATGCTATCAATATCAAATTCCTATTATATGGGTCTCATGGGACTAGTCTTTTTTACTCATCCTTAAGTCCATAATTTGCTTGCCACTACTGGTTGGTATACTACCAGCCTTTCTTTATTGGGTAAACTCCAATAAACGTGAAAATTTTATTTTTCCCCTCAATAGTTATAACCTTAACACTTATCCTGACACATAATTGCGTGCTTCTATAAGGGATAAGGCAAATATTACTTATGAGTCAAAATGCATATAGGTTGTTGTGTATTAATACACATATCAAAAAATTATAATTTCACTCCCTTAGCCAGGTTAGGCTCTTCTTATCTCCTCGCTTAAAATACCGTTGGAACCATATCGGGATGTTCATGCTCGGAACCTTAGCTGTCTTTCTAGAGCCATTCCTCTATCTAAAATTTGTACTCATTCTCACTGTCTTATGATTGGGAATTAATTTTAACTTTCCCAAAGCTAGTACTTGGCAAGAATACTTGATATCATTCTTTCTTGTTATACTTTTATACATATACAAAACCTTTGAAACATTTTATCTATACATATATATATACCATTCAAAAGTTCATTTTGAAAAACCTTTTGAAAACCTTTTTGAAAAACCTTTTGAAAAACCATTTTTTTCAAAACTTTTCAAGTACGTTCTCTCAATACGTGCCTAAATCTTAGGAAATCTTAAACCTAAGCTCTGATACCAAATGTATCAACCCGCACTTCTCGACATACTGATCCAAGGCCTAGTGTGACTTTTAGACCCACGCTATACCAAGAAATACGAGCCATTAGATTTTTAAGATATTATAGAGCATAAATATCAAGGCTAAGTTCTAAGACATTCTATATGACGACCGCCCTACACCACCGACACCAGTAGAGTATAAATAGTGCACCGTAGTCGTGTCCGACCGATATAGGATGATCATCATAGTTTTGAATGAACAAATGCAGCATATGACCTGTCGTATATCTCACAGCACATGGATAAAATATAATATGACAATATACAATAGAAGAGACAGTAGTAACAATGTGAACAAATCATCACCAGAGTATAATATCAACATCGTTATACATCAGTAGTAGAGTTTATACAACGGAAAAAAACTCAACAACTGTCTCAAACACAAATAGGAAGCAGTCACTGCTAAGGCTCCCTAGTGCTGCACAGTGGAATAAGCATAGACTCCATATACATACATAATCCGAGATAGCTCCATCCAGCTCGTCCTCCGAACAGCTACTGTGTCACCTAGACCTGTTATCCAGTTTACTCATTTAAGAGTACCCAAGACAATAAGAAGCAAAGCATAAAAACTTAGATTAGACAAATGTCTGGTGTGAGTGGAGAATAAATCTCAAGGTCCTATACATGTAAAATATGGTAAATACCTGACCTGTCGCTACAACCAAAGAATAAGCACATAACAGTATAATATGCAACTCTATAATATCATAAAGGTACAATACAGAATACCATAGCGGATGTCCAAATATCCCTATCTCCGGTACCTACTCCTAATGATATCCCCAAGTGATAGCCCACTAAAGGAAAGCAACCAAATCAACCATAGCATCCATCAAACAAGACTCATTATCACTCATCCCTGTGCTCTGAATATATGATAACTCGTATGGCCTCCTTACTGCTAAGGACTAATGGAAATCCCGGTTCTTTGTGTACTCTCATATTACACATCCCAAAGATCGATACTAGACCCAAAGCCACTGGTCCAAGGTATTTGGATCGTCACTACCAATCCAGGATATCCCCACTTATAATACCCCTACTTCGAGTACATAAGAAAACACTACGAGCATCAACGATTCTTTAGCACATACTTATCCGAGCCCTTCTTTGCTCCTTTTGGATACCGAGCCCATCTTGCTCAGTCCAGTTTCCATTATTCACAAGGAACCCTTCCACAATCCCCAATCCTATGGCTTCCTCCATTATCGATCCATCATTTTCAGAACTTATTCCCAATACGAGCCAACATTCGAACATTCTAGCTTTTCAACATGATGTTACATCTCCATCCAACCCTAATGTTAATGAGCACCTCTAACACGATCTACAGAACCTCCACACCATTCCCTAGAAGTTCCACTCCCATTGGACTCACCATGAGAATTCGGTACCAAACACTTCACGTCAATGCCGATCTCTCTGCTTAGCCAACTAATGGCTAAGTTTTCTTCCACTCCTTCCTTGCTTCTAATACTCCATGCCTAGATGCTTTGACCCCAAACTATGAACCCAAAACAAGTCGTCATAGGAACAAGTCTTCTCTTCAAAGCACTTAACCCCATGTTCTAGAAAGAAGCTGTCATAGCCTCCAACACTTAGCTAACACCAGTCCATCACCTTGGCCAACCTCCACTAGCCTTGCCCTTGGCCCCATCAAAGTCGCCAACCTATAGGACCGATCTAAACATGTCATTGCCGACATGTTTACTTAAAGAATTTGAAAACACGACTTTAACCACCAACTCTCTCCATACTCCAGAGCCTCCCTTCCAAGTTTAGTCCAATTCTGATCATCTTTGCCTCCGATATGCTCAATTCTCCTACCTATCTTTCTTAACATCCAAAACACTAACAAAAAATATCAAATCACATATATAAACATAGAACAACAAGCAATTTCATCCATTCAAACATGCAATCCATAGAAATAAGATAAACAAGCCAATCTCTAACATAGATCTACATATAGCATAAATATATGAACATAAATAAAGGTGATTTCTAATCAATCTATATCATAGGCATGGATTAACATGTAACTAGAGTTAGAAAAGGTTTCAAGGCAAAAAATCAATTTAAATCATGTTAACTCCTATAATTCTACCATATAAACATGCACCGTATAGAGAGAAGGAATGAACCACTCACCAATCATCTAATTCAACCAATTTGAATATAGATCCAATCCAGACAGCAACGAAAAGCACTTCTAATCAATCAATTTGATTATCTCTAGCTTCAAATTGAAGATCTAATCTATAATCCATAATCTAGTTTGATTTAGAGAGAAATTTGGACGAATTAAGACGGATTTTGGGCTAATTTGGGTTTAGACCTGATTTTCAATGAGGGGAAAAGTTTTAGTTTGACTCCTACAACCCCTGTTTATAGCGATTCTTTATTTAGACTAATGAGCTTAATTAATTGCACACTAATTCTGGCTAGTAGTTTTTAAAACTTAAAATGAGCATAAATTCCTAATTATTAGTCCGTTTTTCTATAATGATTACTCCATGGAAAGGGAAACTATCATCCAGAAGCAATTGAACCGGTTTGAGATCCTAATTCGACTCCTATCAAAAGTTATAGCTTAAATAAAATTTTCAAGGTCAAATGGTTACATGGAAATTCAAGAAAAATTACAAGTAAAATGTCCCTAAGAGTCATATTCCAAAATTATAGAATCATACAACCTCATATGAATAAAATAGAAACATTCGGCATTCCTACGGTATGTAAAATATAGGTCGTTACATTCTCCACCCTTAGGAATTTTGCCCTCGAAATCCCCAAACAAACCAAAGTATAAGCAACCATAGTTATACTACAAGCCTGCCAATCACAAATAGCCATCACACATGTCAAATAAGCAACCATGCAATCAATAGTATCAGTGATCTATCCTAGCATGCAGAATACTAACCTATCTAATATAATATATAATGGTGAAAGTCGATACGATAAACGTTCAGTCTTACCATTTAAAGAGCTCATGACACCTAGTCCTCATGCTCTCCTCCATCTCCAACATATAATCATCATCACTTCCGCTTTATTGTACCTTAACTACACCATCTTTCTCCTAAGTTGTTTCGTATCGTACCCAACAATACGAACCGACTTACGAGATATAGAAACTTCCGATCCTACCTCAATATCTTCTAACTGATCATGTGTAATCGCCATGCCTGGGTCATGCACAAACTTCCAAAGATAAGAGACATGAAAAACAGAGTGTACGCCCGCCATCTTACGAGGTAAGTCGACGTTATATGCTAGCTTCCCAATCCTCTCAATTATCAGAAAAGGACCTACGAACTTCGTGCCAACTTCCCCTTTCTACCGAATCGAACTACATTCATTAGAGGAGAAACCTTCACGAACATCATGTCTTTGATAGAAAACTCTAAATCCCTTCATCTCTTATCCGCGTAGCTTTTTTGTCAATCTTGAGTAGCTTTCATTCGTTGTTAAATGATCTCAATCTTCCTTGATATCACTCTAATCATATCAGGTCAATGTATCGATTTCTTACCTGCTTCACACCAACATGAAGGAGCGTTACACGGTCTTCCATACAATGCTTCATATGGAGCCATTTAAATACTTGACTGATAACTGTTGTTGTATGCAAACTCCACCAAATGCAAATGATCATCCCATGAACTACCAAAGTCTATAATGCATGCTTGCAAGATATCTTCCAATATACGATTTACTCTCCCAGTTTTCCCATTCGTTTGCAGGTGATAAACTGTACTAAGATGCAGCTCCGCCTCTAACGCCTCTTTTAAGCTCTTCCAAAGCCAATTAGTAAGCAATGAATCTTAGTCACTCACAATGCTCTTCAGCACATCGTGAAATCGTACTATCCACTTTACATACAACTCCACCAGCTCGGATGCGTCCTACTTTACTTGACGGGCATAAACCTCCCATTGTTGGTCAACCGATCTACTATGACCCAAATGCCATCGTACCGTTCTCGAGTCCTTTGCAGTCCATCAAAAAAACCATCGATACTTGCTCCCATTTCCACTTAGTAATTTCTAGTGGTTGCAACAGTCCACTAGGTTTCTTCTGCTCTGCCTTTACCAACTGGTGGTTCATACACTTCAAGATGAATGCCCCAACATCCCTCTTCATGTCTTCCTAATAATAGGTTCGCTTCGTATCTCGGTACATCTTGTTACCATCGGGATGAATAGATAATCTGGAAGGATGACTCTCTCTTAACACTTCATCTCGCAATCCATCAATATTGGAAATAAACAACCTTCCGTCTTTACGAAGCCAACCTTCGCGGTCGAATTCATATTGCTTCATATCTTCAGATTCCACTCCTTCCTCTATCTTCTTTATGATCTCAACTAGCCTAGCATCTCGCTTCTTACTAGTAATGATCCTTTCAATAAGAGTAGGTCCGATCGCCTAACTTGCTAACATTTCAGGTTCTAGCTCATAGTGAGGCTTGAAATCAAACCCGACAGTATACTCTAGCTGCTTCCATTCTAAGAACATTGCTCCCAAATTAGCATGTCTTCTACTTAATGCATTGGCAACCGCATTCCCTTTACCCGGTGTATAGGAAATATCGAAATCATAAGAGGCTAAGAACTCTAACCACCGTTGCTGATGAAGGTTTAGATCCTTCTGAGAGAAAAGGTACTTCGGCGATTTATGGTCCGTAAACAGCTCAAACCTCTCTCTCAATAGTTATTTCCACCACAAATTCAAAGCAAAAAAATCGCCCCAACTCCAAATCTTGAGTTGGATAATTACTTCCATGTGGCTTTAGCTGTCGGCTATCATAGGCAACAATTTTTCCTTTTTACATCAAAACGCCCCAATATAGTACCACAGACATCTTTGTATGCTGTCAACTCTTTGTTACCACTTGGAATGGTCAACACTTGTGCACTCATCAACCTCTCCTTTAGAATCACAAATGCGTGCTCACACTTCGCATCCTAAATAAAAGGTTGATTCTTCTTCGTCAAATGGGTCAACAGTGCCGCTATCTTCGAGAAGTCTTTTATGAAGCATCTATAATACCCCGCCAATCCTAGGGAACTCCTCACATTCGTAGAATTTTTGGGTCAATTCCAATCTCGGACCGCTGCCACCTTCGTAGATCCACTGATATGCCATGTCCTGACATGACATGACCCTGAAATCTCACTTCTTTTCTCCATAAGTGACACTTAGAGAACTTCGCTCTCAACTTTTGCTTCCTCAATATCTTTAGCACAATCCTCAAGTGCGTCTTGTGCTCGTCTTTAGTTCTGAAATAGATTAGAATATCATCCATTAACACAAGCACTAACTTATTTGGCTGGTCTCTAAAAACTCAATTCATGAGATCCACAAAGTATGTTAGAGCATCAATCCACCCAAATGGCATCACTAACCACTAATAAACTTAACGGCATACGAAACACAGTAATAAGAACACTCTCCTTCGCTACTTTAAGCTGGTGAAATCCCGCTGCCAAATCCATTTAAGGAGAACACCTTCGCACCATGCAACTGATCGAACAAGTCACCAATGTATGGGAGTGGATACATGTTCTTCTTTGTAACTTTATTCAGCTCACGATAATCTGCACATAACCTCAAAGAGTCATCTGCCTTAGTTATGAATACAAAGGTGCACCCCACTCAGATATGCTTCTTTGAATGAACCCTTTCCTACATAGGTCATTCACATGCACCTCTAATTCCTTCTTCTCTCTGGGTGTCATACACCTCAAAGGCATAAATATCGGTCTGGCTTCCTTTACCAAGTTGATCTGAAACTCGATCTCTCTATGTGGCAGCAATCCAGTCATTTCCATAAAGACATCCGGATACTCTCTAGCGATCGTCATAGATGACAACCCCTCTTATGAAACCTCAAGAAAATATATAAAGCTAACCATCACCCAATCCTTAGGTATGCAACTAATCCCTACCGTTCACCGATCCACATCTCCGATTATCACCAACAACTTCTCACAATCTACTATAGCCGCATACTTCTTTAGCTAATCTATTCCAAAGATAATCCTAAACCTAACGAAATCCAAAACAAAGCAATCCCAGATAAAAGAGCATCCATGACTTGATAAAACTAAACCGCTACAAACCATGCATAGGCTTGTCGAGCCTCCAACAGGTTTTGTCACGATCAAGGGTCAGTCTACTATCTTGGGTCTCAATCCCGATATATCTACTAGGTTACCACACATGAATGGTTGTGAAGCACCGGTATTAAAAAAAACTCGAATAGGAACATCAAAAATAGAAAGCATACCTTGAATGATGACCCCTTTCCCCTTCTCCTTCACAAAGGGAACACTCGATGAAGTTGGGACTGCATCCAAAGCATATGCCTTCATTATCTACTTATCCTTCACCGGTTCTGGACGGTCTTTATTCAAATTCTCTGGTTTATCATAGTCGTGGAACTTCTTCTTATCACTCACTTTACAAACTTTGATTAAAGGACCCTTCTCTTTACATCCATAACAAATGGGTTCCCATTTACCCTTCTTCTTGCCATCCTTGCCCTAGAACAGCTTCCTCTTTCTATTCCAATTCCTCTTGCCTTCATCGTCTTGTTGTGGCTTTGGCTCCTCCTTCTCAATAGAAACAACAATGGCAGTCCTACCTTTAGGGTATAGTTTCTCATGGAAAAGTGCCTTCCCTACCAGCTTTTCAAATGGCTCCTCAATATGGTCCACTTTCTTCTCCCCAAGATAGTCATCCAATCCTATGATGAACTTTTCATTCTTCCTCAAGGAAGTATTAACGAATGACATCCCATACTTAAACAAAGCCTCAAATTATGCCAAATATTCATAAACCATTATCTCTCCCTGCTTGAGATCAGAGAATTTCCCAAACAATACCGACTACTGAGCAGCCAAAATGAACTTCTATTCAAACTTCATCCTAAACTGATCCCAAGAAAACTGGTCTTCTGGAGTAGTAATAGTGGCAGGATTCCACCAATTCATAACTCGGCCCTGAAGCTGCCTCGAAGCCAACTTTCTTTTCATAGCATCTTCCACCACCATATCATCGAAGATGCGCTCTCAAGTATCCAAACAGTCTTGTACTTCTATGGCTGATTCCTTTCCATTGAATGACTTCCCTCCCAAAATGAAGTAATCCTTGCTTAACTTGGCAAAATTGGGCCTAGGCACTTGCACTGGAGCACCTCCTCCCATCACAACTCCAAGAGTATTTCTCATCATGTTAGCCATGATAGAATTAAACATGGCTTGGAAATCAGGTGCAATAGCTCTTGATCCCGCTCCTTACTCCACTCCTGATGCCGATCTTGTAGTATTTCTTGTATGTGTGCTCATCCTTATCTATAACAAGAATGATCAGTCTCTCATAAAGAAAACTGTGTCTTTGGTGCTTATGTGCATGCGAATTATACTATACTACTATATAGTTTTGAAAACCAAACTTATAACAAGTATGTACTCTTTCGTATATATACACTCTACGTCAAGTCTAAGGCTCCTTCCTTATCTCTACTGGATCACTGTATCTACTCAGATTAATCATGTAACCAAAGCTCTGATATCAAATGTGACGACGGTCCTATACCATCGGCACCATTAGAGTATAAATAATGCATTGCAGTCGTGCTTGGTCGATATAAGACTATCATCATGGTTTAGAATGAACAAGTGCAGCATATAACTTGTCGTATATCTCACATCACATGGACAAAATATAATATCACATATACAATAGTAGGGACATTGATAAAAATGTGAACAAATCAAGAGTGTAATATCCACAGAGTTATACATCATGAGTAGAGTTTATACAATGGAAACAATCTCAACAACTGTCTCAAATATAAATAGGAAGTAGTCACTACTAACGCTCCCTAGTGTTGCATAGCAGAATAAGCTTAGACTCCATATATGTATATAATATGAGATAGCTCCATCCAAATCGTCCTCCAAAAATCTACTGCGTCACCTAGACCTGTTATCTAGTCTACTCATTTAAGAGTACCTAAGATAATTAGAAGCAAAGCATAAAACCTTGGGTCAGACAATAGTTTGGTGTAAGCGATAAATAAATCTCAAGGTACTATATAGGTATATATGGTAAGGAACAAGAGTACATGAACCATACCCGACATGTCCCAGCAACAAATAGTTAGCACATAATAGTATAATATGCTACTCGACAATATCATAAAGGCACAATACATAATACCATGGTGGATGTCCAAATATCCTTACCTCCAGTACCTACTCTCAATGATATCCTCGAGTGATAGCCCACTAAAGGAAAGCAACCAAAGCAACTGTAGCATCCATCAAACAAGACTCACTATCACTCATTCCTATGCTCTGAATATATAATAAATCGTATGGCCTCCTTATGGTCAGGGACTAACGGAAATCTCGGTTCTCTGTGTACTCTCATATCACACAGCCTAAAGCTCGATCTATGTCTCATAGCTCCAAAGCTGGACACTAGACCCAAAGCCACTCGGATCCTCGCTACCAATCCATGGGTGTCCCCACTTATAATACCCTAGTTTTTCTAGTACAAAATTAAACATTTCGATCATCAATGATTCCTTAGCACATACTTATCTGATCCATCCTTTGCTTCTTTTGTATACTAAGCCCTTATTGCTCGATCCAGTTTCCATTATTCACGAGGAACCTTTCCACGTTCCCCGATCCTATGGCCCCTCCATTATCGAGTCGCCATCTTCAAAACCTACTCCCAATACAAGCCAAAATCCGAAGATTCTAGCTTTTCATCATGTTGTTGTATCACCATCCAACCATGATGCAAACAAGCTAAATCCTCCGACACGATCTACAGAACCTCCACACCATTCCCCAGAAGTTCTGTTCCCATTAGATTCACCATGGGAAGTCGGTACCGACCTCTTCATATCGGTGCCGATCTCTCTACTTAGCCAACTAATGGCCGAGTTTTCCCCCACTCCTTCCTTGCTTCTAATAGTCCATGCCTTCATGCTTTGACCTTAACCTACCAATAAAAAAAGTCATCATAGGAACTAGTCTTCTCTTCAAAGCACTAACTCCATTTTCTAAAAATAAGTCGTCATAACCTCAAATAGTTAACCAATCCCCAATCCATCACCTTAGCTAACCTCCACTAGCCTTGCTCTTGGCCCCACCAAAGTTTCCAACCCATAGGACCGATCTAAGCATTTCGGTGCCAACATGAACATGCCGGTGCCGACATGAACATGCCGGTGCCGACATGTTTACTTAAAGAATGTGAAGACGTGACTTGAACCACCGACTATCTCCATATCCAAAGCCCTACTCCAAGTTTCGTTCAATTCCAATCATCTTTGCCTCCGATATGCTCAATTCTCCTACCTATCTTTCTAAACATCCAAAACACTAACAAAAATCAATAAATCACATCATACAAATATAGAACAACAAGCAATTTCATCCATTCAAACATGCAATCCATAGAAATTAGATAAACAAGTCAATATCTAACATAGATCTGCATACATCATGAATATATGAACATAAACAAAGGTGAATTCTAATCAGTCTATGTCAAATGCATGGATTAACATGTAATTAGTGTTAGAAAAGGTTTTATGGCCAAAAAATAACTTAAATCATGCTAAATCCTATAATTCTACCATATAAACATGCATTGTATAGTGAGAAGGTATAAACCACTTACCAATTACCAAATTTAACCAATTTGAATATAGATCCATTTCGGACAGTAATGAAAAGCACTTTTAACCAGCCAATTTGATTATCTCTAGCTTCTAATCGAAGATCTAATCTATAGTCCACAATCTATTTTGATTTACAGAGAAATTTTGATAAGTTAGGATGGATTTAGTGCTAATGAGGGTTTAGACCTGATTTGGAATGAGAGGGAAAGTTTCAGCTTGACTCCTACAGCCCTTATTTATAGTGATTCTCTTATTAGACTAATGGCTTACTAAGGGGCATAATTAATTGAACACTAATTCTAGCCAGCATTTAAAAAAAATAAAACAGACATAACTTCCTAACCATAAATCCGTATTTCCATTATGACCACTCTACGGAAAAGGAAACCATCATCATGAAGCAATGGGACTAGTTTGAGACCCTAATTCGACTCCTATCAAAAGTTATAGCCTAAAAAAATTTTCAAGGTCAAAATGGTCGCATAGAAATTCGAAAAAAAATCATGAGTATGTAAAATATCTGTAAGAGTCATATCCCATAATTATAATCATATGACATCATAGGAATAAAATAGGAATATTTTATGATCCTTTGATACGTAAACTACATGTCATTACATTTTCCTCCCCTTTAGGAATTTTGCCCCTGAAATCCCTAAACAAGCCAAAGTACAAGTGGCCATAGTTATCCTGCATACCTACCAATCATAAACGACCATCATACATATCAAACAAGCATGCAAGCAATAGTATCGGTGATCTATCCTAGCATGCAAAAAACTAACCTATCTAATATAATATACAATGGTGAAAGTGGGTACGATAAATGTTGGGTCTAACCATTTAAAGAGCTCTGGACACCTAGTCCTCATGATCTCCTCCTTCTCCCATGTACAATCGTCATCACTTTCGCTCCATTGTAGCTTAACTAGTTTTACTGTCTTTCTCCAAAGTTATTTCGTATTGTACCCAATAATACGAACCAACTTACGAGATATAGAAACTTCTGATTCTACCACCACATCCTCTAGCTGATCTAATGTAATCATCATGCCTGGATCATGCATAAACTTTTGAATATAAGAGGCATGAAAAATGTTGTGCATGCCCACCGTCTTATGAGGTAAGTCGATCATATATGCTATTTCCCAATCCTCTCAATTATCGGAAAAGGACCTATGAAATTCGGCGCCAACTTCCCCTTTCTACCGAATCGAACTACATTCTTTAAAGGAGAAACCTCCACGAATACATTATCTTTGACAGCAAACTCTAAATCCCATCATCTCTTATCCGCATAGCTTCTCTGTCGATCATGTGGTGCTTTCATTCGTTGTCGAATTATCACAATCTTCTCCGATGTCTCTCTAATCATATCTGGTCTAAGCATCGATTTCTTTCCCGCTTCCCACCAACATGAAGGAGCGTTACTTAGTCTTCCATATAATGCTTCATACGATGCCATTCCAATACTCAACTGATAAATGTTGTTGTATGCAAACTCCACCAAATGAAAATGATCATCCCATGATTCACCAAAGTCTATAATGCATGATCGCAAGTGATCTTCCAATATATGATTTACTCTTTTGGTTTATCTATCTATTTGTGTGCGATAAGCTGTATTAAGATGCAACTCCATCTCTAACGCCTCTGGTAAGCTCTTCCAAAACCCACTAGTGAACAACGGGTCTCGGTCGCTCATAATACTCTTTAGCACACCGTGAAATCCTACTATCCACTTTACATACAACTCCGCCAGTTTGGATGCCATTCTACTTAATATGACGGGTATAAACCTCTCACTCTTGGTCAACCAATCTATTATGACTCAAACACCATCATACCTTACTCGAGTCCTCTGTAGTCCAACTACAAAATCCATCGTTACTTGCTCCTATTTCCACTTAGGAATTTCTAGCGGTTGCAACAATCCACTAGGTTTCTTCTGCTTTGCCTTTACCAATTGGCATTTCATACACATTGAGATGAATGCCCCAACACCCCTCTACATGCCTTTCCAATAATAGGTTCGCTTCATATCTCGATACATAGTTACCACGTGGATGAATAGTCAATCTGCAATGATGACTCCTTCTTAGCACTTCATCTCGCAATCCATCAACATTGGAAACTAACAACCATTCATTTTTACGAAGCCAAACTTCTCGGTCG
The DNA here is from genome assembly GCA_030737815.1 of Allium fistulosum. Taxonomy (NCBI): domain Eukaryota; kingdom Viridiplantae; phylum Streptophyta; class Magnoliopsida; order Asparagales; family Amaryllidaceae; genus Allium; species Allium fistulosum. Next base: position 234,123,526 of record CM060908.1, read on the forward strand.
AGTTCATATTGCTTTATATCTTCAAATTTTACTCCTTCTTCTATCTCCGTTATGATCTCCATTAGCTTAGCATCTCGCTTCTGACTAGTACCGATCTTTTCTATAAGAGTAGGTATGATCGACAACCTTGCTATCAATTCAAGTTCTAGCTCGTGGCGAGGCCTGAAATCAAACCTAGAAATATACTCTCTCTGCTTCCATTCCAAGAACATTTCTCCGAAAATAGCATGTCTTCTATTAATGCATCACGACAGCATTCTCTTTACCCGATGCATAGGAAATATCGAAATCATAAGAGGCTAAAAACACTAACCACCATTGCTGATGAAGGTTGAGATCCTTCTGAGAGAAAATGTACTTCGAGGATTTATGGTCCGTAAACAGCTCAAACCTCTCTCCCAGTAGATAGTGCCTCCCTTCAAAGTAAAAGCAATCGCCGCCAACTCCAAACCATGAGTTGGACAATTCCTTTCGTGTGGCTTTAGCTGTTTGTTAGCATAGGCAACAACTTTTCCTTTTTGCATCAAAACCACCCCCAATCCAGTACCACATGCATCTGTGTATAATGTCAACTCTTCGTTCCTACTCGGAATGGTCAACATTGGTGCATTCGTCAACCTCTCCTTCAAAATCACAAATGCGTGCTCCCACTTTTCATCCTAAATAAAAGGTTGATTCTTCTTCATTAATGGGTCAAGGTGCCGCTATCTTTGAGAAGTCTTTGACGAAGCATCTATAATATTCCTCTAATCCAAGAAAAATCCTTACATCCGTAGCATTCTTGGGTCGACTCCAATCTTGGACTGCTGCCACCTCCATAGGAACCACTGCTATGCCCTGTCCCGACACTACATAACCCAAGAATCTCACTTCTTTTCTCCATAAGTGACACTTAGAGAACTTTGCTCTCAACTTGTGCTTCGTCAATATCTCTAGCACAATCCTCAAGTGCGTCTTGTGCTCCTTTTCTATTCTGGAGTAGATCAGAATATCATCCACAAACACATGCATGAACTTATTCAGTTGGTCTTTGAAAACTCGATTAATGAGATCCACAAAGTATGATGGAGCGTTGGTCAACCCAAATGGCATCACCAACCTCTTATAAAAACCTAACGGCGTATGAAATGCAGTAAAAGGCACACTCTCCTTCACTACTCTAAGCTGGTCAAATCCCGTTGCCAAATCCATTTGAGAGAACACTTCGCATAATGCAACTGATCAAACAAGTCATCAATGCATGGAAGTGGATACTTGCTCATTACATTCACTTTATTCAGCTCACGATAATTCACATATAACATCAAAGTGTCATCCACCCTAGTTGTGAATACAATAGGTGCACCACACTTAGATATGTTTCTTCGAATGAACTCTTTCCTCAATAGGTCATTCACTTTTGTACCTCCAATTCCTTCTGCTCTATGGGTGTCATACACCTCAAAGGCATAACTATCGGTCTAGCTTCCTTTACCAAGTCTATCTGAAACTCAATCTCTTTATGCGACGACAATCCAGTCACTTCCTTAAAGACATCTGGATATTCTCTAGTGATTGGTATAGATGACAACCCCTCCTGTGGAACCTCATGCGAATACAAAAAGCTAACCATCACGCCATCCTCTGGTAGGCAGCTAATCACTACTGTTTGCCCATCCACATCTCTGATTGTCACCAACAACTTCTCACAATCCACTATAGCTGCATACTTCTTTAGCCAATCCATTCCTAAGATAATCCCGAACCTGGCAAAATTCAAAACAAAGCAATCCCAAACAAAAGAGCATCGATGACTTGATAAAACAAAACAACTACAAACCATGCATAAGCTAGTTGAGCCTCCAACATGGTTTGCCACGATCAAGAGCCAGTCTACTATCTCGGGTCTCAATTCCAATCTATCTACTAGGTTATTATATATGAATGAATGTGAAGCACCAATATCAAACAAGACTCGAATAAGAACATCACCAATAGAAATCATACATTGAATGATGGCCCCTTTCTCCTTCTTCTTCGTCGAGGGAGCACTCGACGAAGTCGGGACTACGTCCAAATCATATGCCTTCACTATATGCTTATCGTTCACTGCTTCTAGACAATCTTTCTTCAAATGCCCTGGTTTATCACAGTTATAGCACTTTTCTTATCACTCACTTTGCAATTTTTAATTAAATGGCCCTTCTCTTTACATTTATAACAAATGGGTTCCCATTTACCCTTCTTCTTCCCACCCTTGCCCTAGGGTTGCATCCTCTTTCCATTCCACTTCTTCTTGCTTTCGCTGCCTTGCTAAGGCTTTGGCTCCTCCTTCTCAACAGAAACAACAATAGCAGTCCTAGCTTTGGCATGTAGGTTCTCATGGCGAAGCGCCTTCTCTACCAGCTTTTCAAATGGCTCGTCGGTATGGTCCACTAGCTTCTCCCCAAGATAGTCATCCAATCCTATGATGAACTTTTCATTATTCCTCAAGGGAGTATCAATGAATGGAATCTCATGCTTAGACAAAGCATCAAATTCTGCCATATATTCAGAAATCATCATCTCTCCCTGCTTGCGATCGGCTAATTTCCTGAACAATACCGACTTTTGAGCACCTAAAATGAACTTATCTTCAAACCTCATCCTGAACTGATCCCAAGAAAACCAGTCTTTCAGAGTAGCAATAATGATAGCATTCCACCAATTCATAACCTTGAATTTGCCTCAAAGCCAACTTTCTTTGCATAGAATCTTCCACCTCCATATCACAGATGATGCACTCACAAGTATCCAATCAGTCTTGTACTTTTATGGCTGATTCTGTTACATTGAATGCCTTCCCTCCCAAAATGGAGTAATCCTTGCTTAACCTGGTGAAATCAGCCCTAGGTGCTTGCACTGGAGCACCTCCTCCCATCACAACTCTAGGAGTATTTCTCATCATATTAGCCATCATTGCATTGTACATATCTTGGAAATCAGGCATAGTAGCTCCTGATCATGCTCCTTCCTCCACTCCTGAAGCCGATCTCACAGTAATTCTCGTATGTCGGCTCATCCTTATCTGTAACAAGAATGATCAGTCTCTCATAAAGAAAACTACGTCTGTAGTGCTTATGTGCATGCAACTTATACTATAATACTATACAATTTTGAAAACCAAGTTTATAACCAGTACACACTCTTTCATATATATACACTCTAGATCAAGTCTAAGGCGATGACTCCTTCCTTATCTCTACTGAATCATGGTATCTACTTGGGTTAATCGCGTAACCAAAGCTCTGATACCATGTGATGACCACCTTCTACCACCGGCACCAGTGGAGTATAAATAGTACACTGCTGTAGTGCCCGGTCGATATAGGACGATCAGCATGGTTTAGAATGAATAAATGCAGCATATAACCTATCGTATATCTCACAATGCATGGACTAAATATAATACCACACATACAACAGAAGAGACTGTTAGAACCTATAATCTTTTTATATTTTTTTAACCTTACAATCTTATATCTATTTATAAGTTATAGATGATAAAAGGAATGGCTGAAATTTAGTAATCAATGTTAATCGGTAACTATAAAACTTCAGAAGTGGAAAATGAATCCAATATATATACATGAACAGAATTAAAAAAAAACTAACATTAGTTATATATATACACATCTTCTTAAAACACGTCGTCTCACGAAAGTTCTGATCTCTCATCAATTGTTTTCAAAACTCCAACTTCGGATTCGTCAAATAAATCTACCCCTTTATATATTCCAATGAAGATTACTCCATCTCCAAATCACCATACCGGATATAGACCAAACGGCATACGAGCTAAGAAAAACTTAGTCACTTTCATTTCATATCAGAGCAAACTTAATCGCCGTTTAGCTAATGTTGAGAAGAACGTGTCTAAAGCAACAAAAAGCTAAACTCGATAAAAGGGTTTTTAAATAAAATTTGGGAAAAAGTTTCTTGTTCCGGATCCACATCGACAAGTATTGTTGAAAAGAAGGCACCATTCTCTTGGACGACCTCGGAAGAAGAAGGAGATGAAGAAGAAGGTATTGAAGAATTCTAAACTCTTTTTATTGCATTGCTATGATAGTTAATTCATTCAAGTTGTAGTATTTTGTTTAAGACATATTTTTATGATGTTTATATACTTTCTTCAGTCAATAATGTTCTATGTGAAGTTACTATATAAGATGGTTATTTTATTTCTCATGTCTATATGCTTATATGTCTATGTGAAATGTTTTATTTCTCTTATCGACTATTTTTGCCTTTCTGTCGATGACAAAGGGGGAGAATACAATTGATAGGGGGAGTATTCAATCAGAGGGAGAAAATTACTTCATTAAAAACTTACTTAGTTGTCATCATCAAAATGGGGGAGAATGTTAGAACTTATAATTTTGATATTTTGCTTGTGACAACTATATAAGTAAATATTATATGAACTAACCAAACTTGCAGGAGAAGATATTGTTTTTACTCGAGAAATAGTCTAACAATTTGTAGATCAGATTCTGGATTGAAGCTTCAGCAAAGTGTTAGGTTTAAGGTCTGAGCTTAGTAGTAAACTCATGTAAAATCTCTATAAAGTGGTATATGCACGCACACATAATAACTTGATTAGTAAAAATTTTCAAAACATTTTGATATGCCAAAAACTAGAAATTCAACCGACTGAATTGCTTGATTCATACGGCTGAATGTTGTGCATGTGCACAAATTTCTTTGAATATTCAGATGGCTGACCTTGTAAATTTAGTTGGCTGAATAGTGTCACATTTGCATTGTTTTCTTGTTGGTTCATTTTTAAATCCATTCAGCTGGCTGAATTGCTCCATTCAGACGGTTGAATCTTCATAATGGCTATATTTTGAAAAGCAATGAACAGAAACAACTCTTGATTCAAGAATTGCTTCCATATCTCTTCATGGCTATCTTTCAGGAATGATTACAACTCTTCAATCTCTATAAATAGCCATGAATTCCATTGTTTTAATCACTAATACCAATTCTAATTCTCATTCTTATTTTCTAAACCATCTTGCTATTTGAACTCTAAGCATTTAATACTTCATTCTGATCATTTGTTCATTCAAGCATACTTCATTAGTGATTTAATAAACTTCATATCTTCATGACTTACACGATATACCACAAAGGAGAAGATTATAGGAAGGGTGGACTCTAAAGACCTATCCATGCTATTAAAAGAGCACATTCAGTCAAGATAATTCTCTGTATTAAAGAAGTCTTGTTAGGTTGCTCAGGCGGTTGAAGTTCTATTATGTTGCTTAGGCAGTTGAAGTCCGTTCGGTTGCTCATGCGGTGTAATACCTGTTCCTTCGAGTTAAATGAGGGTTTATAGTTAAATTATAGAAGGAGTCTGAGACTAGACGTAGAACGAGAAGTTCGAACCAATATAAAAATCTCTAGTGTCATTTACTTTATTACTTTACTTTTACAGTTATACTCTGCATAAGTAGATAGTTTATTTAATATTCCATATTACATGATCCTTAGTCACTTTCAAAGATAATAATTATAATATGAACAAATCATTACCAGAGTATAATATCCACAGAGTTATACATCAACGGTAGAGTTTATACATTGGAAACAAACTCAACAACTGTCTCAAATACAAATAGTAAGCGGTCACTACTAAGGCTTCCCAGTGCTGCATAACAGAATAAGCGTAGACTCCATATATGTATATAATATGAGATAGCTCCATCTAGCCCATCCTCCGAACAGCTACTGAGTCACGTAAACTTGTTATTTAGTCTATTCATTTAAGAGTACTCGGGATAATAAGAAGAAAATCGTAAAACCTTGGGTCAGACAACAGTCTGGTGTGAGCGGTAAATAAATCTCAAGGTACTATACAAGTAAATATGGTAAGGAACAAGAATACACGAACAATACCTGACATGTCCCTGCAACCAAAGAGTAATCACATAACATTATAATATGCTACTCTACAATATCATAAAGGTAAAATATGGAATACCATAAAGCATGTCCATATATCTGTATCTCCAGTGCCTACTCCCAGTGATATCCCCAAGTGATAGCCCACTAAAGGAAAGAAACCAAAGTAACCATAGCATCCATCAAACAAGACTCACTATCACAAATCCCTGTGCTTTGAATATATGACAACTGGTATGGTCTCCTTACTGCCAGGGACTAATGGAAATCCCAGTTCTTTGTGTACACTCGTATCACGCAGCCCAAAGCTCGATATGTGTCTCATAGCCCAAAGCTGGACACTAGAACCAAAACCACTAGTCCAAGATATTCGGATCCCCACTACCAATCCGTAGGTTTCCCCACTTATAATACCCCTATTCCGAGTACACAAGAAAACGCTCGGAGCATCAACAATTCCTTAGCACATACTTATCTGATCCCTCCTTTGCTCCTTTTGGATAACAAACCCTTATTGCTCAATCCTGTTTCCATTATTCATGAGGAACCTATCCACGTTCCCCGATCCTACAGCTCCTTTCATTATCGAGTCACCATCTTCAAAACCTACTCCTTATACGAGCCGACATCCGAAGATTCTAGCTTTTCATCATGATGTTACATCGCCATCCAACCCTGATGTGAATGAGCCAATACCTCCAACACGATCTGCAGAACCTCCACACCATTCCCCAGAAGCTCCACTCCTATTAGACTAACCATGGGAAGTCGGTACCGACCTCTTTATGTCAGTGCCGATCTCTCTAATTAGCCAACTAATGGTTGAGTTTTCTTTTACTCCTTCCTTGCTTCTAATACACCATGTCTAGATGCTTTGACCTCGACCTATCAACCCAACACAAGTCATCATAGGAACAAGTCTTCTCTTCAAAGCACTCAACTCCATGTTCTAGAAACAAGTCGTCATAGCCTCTAACACTTAGCTAATCACCAATCCATTACCTTGGCCAACCTCCAGTGGCCTTGCTCTTGGTCCACCAAAGTCGTGAACCCATAAGACCGATCTAGACATGTCGTTGTCAACATAAACATGTCGTTGCCGACATGAACATGTCGGTGCTAACATACTTAAAGAATTTGAAGACGAAACTTGAACCACTGACTCTCTCCATACTCCAGAGCTTCCCTTCCAAGTTTCATCCAATTCTGGTCATCTTTGCCTTCGATATGCTCAATTCTCCTGCCTGTCTTTCTAAACATCTAGAACACTGACAAACAACATCAAATCACATCATACAAACATAGAACAACAAACAATTTCATCCATTCAAACATGCAATCCATAGAAATAAGATAACAAGTCAATCTCTAACATGGATCTACATATAGTATGAATATATGAATATAAACAAATGTGATTTCTAATCAATCTATATCATATGCATGGATTAACATGTAATTAGAGTTAGAAAAGATTTTGTGGCCAAAAATTTTGTGGCCAAAAATTAATTTAAATCAAGTTAAGACCTATAATTCTACCATATAAACATGCATATGATAGTGAGAAGGTATAAACCACTCACCAATTATCAAATTCAATCAACTTGAATATAGATCCAGTCTAAACAGCAATGAAAAGCACTTTTAATCAACCATTTTGATTATCTCTAGCTTCTAATCGAAGATCTAATCTATAATCCATAATCTAGTTTGATTTTGAGAGAAATTTGGATGAATTAGGATGGATTTAGGGCAAATTAGGGTTTAGACTTGATTTGGAATAAGTGGGAAAGTTTTAGTTTGACTCATACAGCCCCTATTTGTAGTGATTCTCTAATTAAACTAATGGGATTACTAATGGGCTTAATTAATTACATACTAATTCTGGCCAGTACTTTTAAAAATTAAAATAGGCATAACTTCTGAATCGTAAGTGTGTTTTTTTATTATGACCACTCTACGAAAAGAGAAACCATCACCCAAAAGAATTGGAACTAGTTTGAGATCCTAATTTGACTCCTATCAAAAATTATAGCCAAAACCAAGTTTTAAGGGTCAAAATGGTCGCATGAAAATTCGAAAAAATCACTAGTGTGTAAAATGTTCGTAAGAGTCATATCCCGTAATTATAGAATCATATGACCTCATACGAATAAAAAGAAAGATTTTACGATCCTTCAATACGTAAAATAAGGGTCGTTACATTCTCCCCCTTAGGATTGTTGCCCCAGAAATCCCCAAATAAGCCAAAGTATAAGCAGCCATAGTTATCCCACATGCCTACCAATCATAAACAGCCATCACACATATCAAACAAGCAACCATGCAATCAATAGTATCGGTGATCTATCCAAGCATGCAGAATACTAGCCTATCTAATATAATATACAACGGTGAAAGTAGACACGATAAACTTTGGGTCTTACCATTTAAAGAGCTTTGGACACCTAGTCCTCATGATCTCGTCTATCTCCTATGTACAATCGTCATCACTTCTGCTCATTGTACCTTAACTAGTTTCACCGCCTTCCTCCTAAGTTGTTTCGTATCATACCCAACAATACGAACCGGATTACGAGATATAGAAAGTTCTGGTTTTACCCTAACATCTTATAGCCGATTTGATGTAATCATTATGCTTGGGTAGTGCACAAACTTTCGAAGATAAGAAACATGAAAAACGTGGTGCATGCCCGCCAAATTCTAAGGTAAGTCGACCCTATATGCTAGCTTCCCAATCCTCTCAATCATCGACAAAGGACCTATAAACTTCGGCGCTAACTTCCCCTTTCCACCAAATCGAACTACATTCTTTAAAGGAGAAACCTTCACGAACACCATGTCTCTGATAGAAAACTCTAAATCCCTTCGTCTCTTATCCGCGTAGCTTTTATGTATATTTTGAGTAGCTTACATTCGTTGTCGAATGATCTCAATCTTCTTCGATGTCTCCCTAATCGTATCTGGTCCAAGTATCGATTTCTCGCCCGCTTACCACCAACATAAAGGAGCATTACACGGTCTTCCATACAATGCTTCATATGGAGACATTCCAATACTAGACTGATAATTGTTGTTGTATGCAAACTCCACCAAATGCAAATGATCATCCCATGATTCACCAAAGTCTATAATGCATGCTCGTAAAAGATCTTCCAATATGAGATTAACTCTCTCAGTTTTCCTATCTATTTAGGGGTGATAAGCTGTACTAAGATGCATCTCCATCCCTAAAGCCTCTTGTAAGCTCTTCCAAAACCCAATAGTGAACAACGTATCTTGGTCGCTCACAATGCTTTTCGGCACACCATGAAATCATACTATCCACTTTAAATAGAACTCCACCGGCTTGGATGCCATTCTACTTGACTTGATAGGTACAAACCTCGCACTCTTAGGTCAACCGATGTACTATGACCCAAATGCCATTGTACCTTGCTTGAGTTCTCGGTAGTCCATCTACAAAATCCATCGATACTTGCTCCCATTTCCACTCAGGAATTTCTAGCGGTTGCAGCAGTCCACTAGGTTTCTTCTGCTCTGCCTTTACCTATTGGCAGTTCATACACTTCGAGATGAATGCCCTAACATCTCTCTTCATGCCTTCCTAATAATAGGTTCGCTTCATAACTTGGTATATCTTGTTACCACCGAGATGAATAGTTAATCTGGAATGATGACACTCTCTTAGCACTTCATCTTGCAATCCATCAACATTGGGAACAAACAACCTCCCATCTTTACGAAGCCCACCTTCTTAGTCGAGTTCGTATTGCTTTATAACTTCATATTCTACTCCTTCCTCTACCCTCGTTATGATCTCCGCTAGCCTAACATATCGCTTCTGACTAGCACTGATCCTTTCTATAAAAGTAGGTCCAATCGACAAACTTGCTAACATTTCAGGTTCTAGCTCGTGGTGAGACCTAAAATCAAACCCGGCAATATACTCTATCTGCTTCTGTTCCAAGAACATTGCTCCCAAATTAGCATGTATTTTACTTAATGCATCGACAGTTGCATTCCCTTTACCCGGTGTACAGGAAATATCAAAACAATAAGAGGCTAAGAACTCTAACCACCATTGCTGACGAAGGTTAAGATCCTTTTGTGAGAAAAGGTACTTCAAGGATTTCTCAAACCTCTCTCCCAATATATAGTGCCTCCACATCTTCAAAGCAAAAGTAATCGTCGCCAAATCTAAATAATGAGTTGGATAGTTTCTTTCATGCGCCTTTAGCTATCGACTAGCAAAGGTGACAACATTTTCTTTTTGCATCAAAACCGAGCCCATAACCGCAGGCATCTACGTATGTTGTCAACTCTTCATTTCCACTTGGAATGGTCAACACTGGTGCACTCGTCAACCTCTCCTTAAGAATCACAAATAAAAGGTTAATTCTTCTTCGTTAAATAGTCAACGGTGCCACTATCTTTGAGAAGTCCTTTCTGAAGCGTCTATAATATCCTGCTAATCCTAGGAAACTCCTCACATCCGTAGCATTCTTGGATCGATTCCAATCTTGGACCGCTGCCACCTTTGTAGGATCCACTGTTATGCCCTATCCCAACATGACATAACCCAAGAATCTCACTTCTATTCTCTATAAGTGACACTTAGATAATTTCTCTCTCAACTTATGCTTCCTCAATATCTCTAGCACAATCCTCGAGTGCGTCTTGTGCTCCTCTTCAGTTTGGAGTAGATAAGAATATCATCCACGAACACAAGCACGAACTTATTCGATTGGTCTTTAAAAACCGATTCATAAGATCCACAAAGTATTTTGGAGCATTGGTCAACCCAAATGGCATCACCAACCACTCATAAAACCCCAACAGCGTACGAAATGCAGTGATAGGCATACTCACCTTTGCTACTCTATGCTGGTGAATTCTTGTTACCAAATCCATTTGAGAGAACACCTTCGCACCGAGCAACTGATCAAACAAGTCATCGATGCATGGAAGTGGATAATTGCTCTTCTTTTTCACTTTATTCGGATCACGATAATCCTCACATAATGTCAAAGAATTAAATATAAGTACTAAGAAATAAAATTTTCAAAAAACAGTCTCCAAGGTACTTTATTTTTTATTTACACTGTTTCAAAGTACAATATATGTTTTACAGACTTTTAATACACTAAGTAACAACATGAAGAACAACAAGGAATATGAGAACTCCAACGTGAAGCTCCTTCCTCCACATACTATGCCCAATCAACTACTAACCTGTCATCCTGCTGTATGGAAAAAATGGAAAGGAGGGAGTGGGTCAGACAAAAGTTTGGTGAATGAGTTCAAGTTTAATATTTGATGATCATATGCAGTTACTTCAATATTACTCTAGACGATATAGGGTGTGATACAAGTGTCCGTGAATTCTTAAGGTCTGTTACCTAAAGGTTCTCATCTAATACATTCATATAGTACAATTTGTGTAGGCTAATAAACATGATTGAACAAAAGATCGAATCTCCTGTCAAACGATCGGCCACCGCTCCTAGAGCTACTTGGTGTAAACAATGTCGTTAGGCTACTAAACGTGTAAACACCGCCTCAACACTACTAAACATGGAAAAACCGCTCCCTTGGCTACTAACCATGAAAACACCGCCTTTAGGCCATTGTGGGCTAAATTCTCACTACTATCACCGCCACGAGGCTACTATGGGCTAAGATCCTACTACTATCACCTCCACTAGACTACTAAGAACGATTCCCCTTTACTACGCCTGGAGAAGAAGAACCTAAAAAGCCAACTCGGTGGAAAGTCTCATCAGTCTAATCATCCGCATTCACTTCCACCTCTCAATCGTAGCGTTGGCCTCTTTTTTCATGTCCCGGGTCCTCCTCTCTAATTGTATCACACGCATTAGGAATTTGTGAATATTAAGACCTCCTGTTGTGCTAGACCCACTCCATCAAGCATCCACGCTAGTTGCATGCCCATTGTTGGAACCTCATGTGAGTTCCAGTTGTGAAAATACATCGCCTCGAATCGATTTCTATCCTAAATTAGTTAAACAACATTTACCCAACACTGTCACAACCTAGCGTCTGTTCATAGGGAACTAACTCCCCGTCAAGTACTAACATGCATCTAATTGCCCTTAAATAGGTCCAAAACAATTCACGTTTCATATAAATTTTTATATATAAATTTTGGGCCTTAGGCCAAGGTTCAAGTTGCCAGTTTTTAATATGAAAGGTCGACCGTTATTCCTATACGGTCGACTGCTATCGTTCGACCATTGGGGGTCCAAGGTTGACCATTCACGAACAAAAGTTAGGGTTTCTTTCTTTTTCGATTGTTGATTATTTATCTTCCTTATTCAGTTCGTTGATAGTATTTAATTTACCTTAATCCCAGTCTAAGCAACGGTTTGCAATTAATTTATGGTTTGTTGATTTAGGTTTTCCAATTTCAAGAGAGAAAAAGTGTATATGCATAAATCTCCAATTAACAGTTTACTGACAATTTAAAGCTAGGGTTTTAAATTCAAATCTAGGGTTTTGGCATATTCAATTTAAATTTAGCATATTCATTTTAGAGTTTTCTAACACCTTAATCAATTACAATAGTTTAAACCAACTTCAATAATCAACTTATCAAATTTTTGTCTTCTCACCTCAAGCCTAAGCTCTTCCTATTTGCTTTGCTTGAGAATCATTTCCCACATTGATAGCTCAACCTTGATCCACCTTTATCCAATCTCTTCTATTCTTCTAGGTTGAATATATTTGATTCTATAGAATTTTTAGGGTTTAGGGTTGGGAGAAAATTTTGGTATTGTTTTGTTACTTTAAACTGATATGAGAGTTTAGGGTTAGGTTAGACTTGCTTATATAGGGGTTGGAAAAGTGTTTGGGTCATTGGATTCGAGTTGGAGAATATTCAAATCGATCAGGCACACTCTTCAATGACTTGGAAATGAAGCAACGATCGAAGCAGTCCACACGTCGCTCACAACGCTCTAGGTTCTCTACTTTTCCAAGTGTCTTGCTATGGTCGACCACTATATGTCGACCATTCAAGGGTGGGGGTCAACCGATAAACAATTTTTTTCCTTCTTATTTTATTTCAAATATTTTTATGCCCGTAACTTCCCCATACAAACTCGGATTAGAAAGTGTTATATATAAAAATCATCCAGAAAATTTCTACGATTGCAATGTTGCAAGTTTCATAGCCAAATTCGAACGTATGTGAACTTTAAATTTAGTCCTCGTTCTAATTAAATTTACCTTTCTTATTAAATTTCCATTTAATTTTTTATTAAATTCTTGTTAAATTTTACGTAAATTTCCGAGATGTTACATTCTCTCCCTTAAAAGGATTTCGTCCTCGAAATCTTTAAGGACAAAAAAATGTTACTCATACACACAGCAATAAATAGCTACAACCATCTACTCATCTAACATCCACGAGCAGTCATTGTCCTTAGAAACTTGTTAATGCAATATGTACATATATATGCAATGTGAAATGCATGTGAACCTATACTAATGAAAAAGACTAGGCAGTCTACTGATCCAATCAGCCTCTTGTCATGCAAATGCTTATGCCATGCATCCAAATGTATACACATCCTAAATATGTTGCAATTCTACATATATGTGCAACCATTTCATTTATATGCAACATCCATATGCACGATAAACAATCAATCAAGCATCCATATGTATCATCTTAAACAAGCTAGATAATAATAAGAGATATTGTGAATGTATGTGTACTATCTAGAGGATACGTCGTCCTAAACGTGTATAACAAGCAATCCAAATAATACATCCAAATACATCCATTAGCAGCCATCACCTATAACACATCCTATTGACATGTTTACAACCATTCCTACCATTCAATGGTCTCTACCAAAGCTAGAACCTATTTACAAAAATAGTCTCTTCTAACTAAAATGGAAATGTGCTAGAAAAGAGTTTGGGATGGGTAGCTCGGACCTTCTCCTCAAGCTCCCATGTGCTCTCAACTAGGACATCTCCCCGTTGGACTCTAATCAGTTTAATTATTTCCTTACAGAGTTAATTTGTCCAATGCCCCAAAAATACGATTAAGTGCATGGCGAACAAGAGATTCGCCTATCCTTTTTAACTTCCCTAACCATCTTTCACCACTGGCCAAAAATTTCTAATTCAATTATATGTGGATCAGTAACCTTCAAAAATCCTTGCTACTAACCTAAATGGTGTCGTCTTACACCACACTAAATAACTTGAGCGTAAGTATGCTCTCACCAATTGTAGCTCCATAAAATTTCAATGCATAGCATACCATCTTAACCCTTCCAATGGTATGCCTAATCACCCCAACTCCAAGAGATCAAGTGGGGTAACTCAAATCTGGATGGTGTCTCTTCCTACTTAGCTCTTTGCTATATTTTGGTTTTCCTTACGGCTATCCAAACAGGTGATTTCCCAAATATCAAAAATAACATAACTTCTTTTCCTATTTGGCCCAACTTAAGTCATTTCTCTTTATTTTTGAATTGTTTCCTAATCTTCCAAAAATCATGGTACCTATGTATCATGTTTATGGTCTATATGGATATACCTCAAGTTCTATAAGTGAAAGTTTAGTTTATCTTCCCATCTAACTTTACTAATAAAAGTCCTTAAATTAATTGGAGTTATAATCTAAAACCATTCTAACCAAAATAATAACCACTTAAGGGATACTTCATTCGCGTGCGGTTGTTATGCACATGACTATGTATTCTAAGTCAGTCTTCCAAAAATATCTTTAAGAAAATAATCTTCCTCAAATCCAGGTGATGTTTTACGAAAAATCTTTTTATTCCATTCTTCAAATCTTACCAAAAATTTATCGATTTCCTTCTTCTATGAAAATCGCCTCCCCATTCTCAATGCGTGCAAATAACCATATCTCATTCTTGACGGAGACCCAAATTGTTGAATTAACCAGCCCTCGCATAATCTTGACTAAAATCTATCTAGGTTACTTTTTGCGGTTTGAATTTCTAAAAATTTTACCATTTTTTATTGTCATTCCATAGATAATGTAACAAGCTGCCCAAAAATGGCCTAAAATCCGGCCTAGAAAAGGCCATCGAAACTTTGAACCATCTCAAAGTTGGTTGTTGGGTGGTAAAAAGAACAATACAGAGCTATTTATCTACACATTCAAAATCTCACAGTGGAAGGATAAAATAAAATAATAACAACAGTATCCATTTCATTCAAACTTCAAAATATCATCAAAACCATAATAAAATATCCATAATATCAAATCGCAACAATAACCGTACCATATCCGCAATATTCTAAAATTGCAACATTGATTTTATTTCATTGGTACATTGAAATTGTAGAAAATAACAAGTAAATAAATAGCCTACTGCCACAAGCCTCATCAACGTCTTTGCCTTCAGCATCGCCTTTCCTAACCTGTGTGTAATGAGAAGGGAGTCAGAACAACATATGTTAGTGAATAGAAATCTCGAGCTTTACTACAACAATACTTAAGAAATATAATTTAAATAGAAATATGTCTTACACATTCTACCTACATCATAGGCTTCTTCAAATGTAAGCCCAAAGGATTTTCTCTTAAATAAAAGGCTTTCCAAATATAAGACCATAGCTAACTTGCTATCAACCCAATAAACCATATCTATCATCCACAATGTCCTATTAATGTGAAAGATAGTACTCAAGTCACTTAATACCTTTTTGTAGGAAATAGACAGACTCTGACCATTTAATACCTTATTTAAGGCAGGTTCACGACATTTACTACCTATAGTCCTAAGGCGGACTCCTCACTAGTAACTACCTAGTTGACATTGCACGAAATCTCTTCAGCCACTTAATACTTCCTATTGAAGCGGGCCCTTTTCTGAGATATCCTCTACCGTGCCCAACCCATAACCCCGATCATTTACTACTTCCTACATAGAGAAGAGGTGGCCCTTACACGACCACTTATTACCTTCAATCTCCAAAGCAGGTCCTTCTTATTATGACCCATATCCATGGTGATATCTCATATTAGCCCGACTATTTGTAGGTACCGGTAGCCAGATTAGCTAGGTAGATTTACCCTATAGAATTGGGACTAACCTCGCGTCATTGTGGTTTCTTATTATAGGCGAAGTCTCACATCAGCCCCAAATTCACATTACTGGTTGCCAGATTAGCTGGCGGATTTCCATGTGCTTTTGATTGACCTCACATCCCTATAACCTAGTCATAATCCATATCACACTCTATATATATTATCACACGTCTCACTTTTTCTATAATCAAGGCCTTATAAGTAATCTTTCTTATTTCGCCTTTAACATTAATTACCATCCTAAGGGGGATTTAATAAAATTAATAACATATTTAAATAAGCAATTATACGTTATAATTATATGTTAATTATGCTAATACATATAGATACGCGCCTAGTAATTTCTAAGTATGTGGAATATACGCCCTAAACTAGCGTTTAAATGTCAACTCCTTAAACAATTATACAAGTCTCATTCCATATTATCAACAATACCAAAATTCCAATATTCATATCCGAAAATTCCAGTCAATAGACCTGTACACAATTAAATTTTAAACTCAACTTACTATATCAAAGTAATGGAATATATTGATAATAAAACATACAATTCCAATTTTTACGCTCTATTCAACATTTTTTCACATAAAAATAAATAAAGGAATTTCTGTTTAATTTATAGGAATAAGCAGTACAAACTACGAATAAAATTTGTACCTCACACACTATTCCTTAATCAAAATCCTTTAACCAAATTAAGAGAAAAAGAATAAGGAGTGGAATAGAAGGTAAAATTATCAAAAATGAAAATCTACAGTATTTCCATTATTTTGACATAAACAATTGAAATTCCAATATAGAATTGACATTTTGCATTGAAGGAGTTTTGGGGGCTTATAATATGATGTTTTCGCAAACCAAAACTCCCCAAGGCATAATCAAAACCAACCTATACTAATCAATTACTAAATAGAAAAGCTAATATTTCCACTCACAGTATATCCTTAGCTTTGCCTCCTTTGGATTTGACATGCCTTTGACAATCCCTATCAGATCTCTTCTTTTTTATATATATACATACATATATATATATGTGTATGTATACACAGCAAGGGATTTGTATATACATTAGATTCAGAAAAATTAGAGGTTTGGAGGAGAATAAGTTGAGAAAATAAACAATAAACAAAGGTAGATCTATAAGATTTCTTACTTTGAAACTCTAATGGAGTTTTCTAAATCTTTGAAGAGACGTACTGACAAAGCTCCGCTAATGTTCCCAAATTATTTTGTGAATAAAAGTGAGGGGTCTAGGGTCTTATTTATAGTGGTTGGAATGCATCGGAACCATTGGATGAAGGTCGGTTGGAAATTATAAAATCCAGAATGTTCAAATTCACAAACCTTAGCCACCACTTGACAGGCAACGGTCGACCGCCCCTCTACCACCAGTCGACCGCAAGTGGTTGACCGGTCAAGATCACGGGTCGACGTCTCTCCTTATTATTTGAATGTTAATTTAGTGTCGTTGTTTTATTTAACATATTGCTTCATTGATATTTAACGTTAACATTAATTCTAATGTTTACTTAACCCCTAAGACTATTTACCGGTAACTATTGAATTGCAAATTTGAAAATTTATTATTCATTTGAATTTGAATTATATTTAAATTATTTTAAACCCAAAAACTTCAAACATCCATAATTTTTCTACTTGAGCTCCGTTTTCAAAATATTATATATGGAAATTTATCAGAATTTCACCACAAACGCAATGGCATAACTTTCATGGTCAAATTCCAACTTTTGCAAAATTTCAGTTATTATCGCTATCTTATTTAATTTAATTTATCCAATTTATTTATGCTTAATTTTATGGGATGTTACATTCTTCCCTCTTTAAAAAGAATTTCGTCCTCGAAATTTTCTCTAAGGGGCGAACAGTGTAACATGCATTAAACATCCATGTTATATCACCAAGTTATCTACACATCCATCTACTTATCCAAAAGTGCAATGTGATTATGTATTGCAGACATACTATAAGTGAGGTCAATCCTAACATAAGTGTGTGATTGTGACATATAAGCATGTATGTAAAACACCTTAAACATGTATGAAAATTTCTACGTGAGTGAAAAGTGTAGTTACCATCTCCTACCATCAAATCTAGCATGATGCAACCAAAATCTAGTTTTGGAGAGAAAAAGTTGCCAGTGAAAAGCTCAGGATGAGAGTTTCTCATTTTTTTTCTTCGGTCTCTCATGTGCTTTCCATCGGATTATCTCTCCATTGTACTCGAACCAACCTAATTACTTTAATGCAGATCTTGATAGTTCCTTGCTCTACAATGCGTGCGGTGGCATGAAATGCCATTGGCTCCGTCTCAATATCCCCATATTGATTAGGCTCTACCACAATAACTGTGTCATCAAGGCATTTCCTCAAGTGTGAAATGTGAAAAAATTGTGGGCTTGTAACAACCTACCCTGAAATGGACCTAATTTCGACCCAACAAGCCCGTCGAACCTTAGGCCTATCTCAAGGTGAGTTGTTAGGTTGATAAAAATTAAAACAATACACATCATACATAGTTATCTGTATATACTTTCAGAATCTCACAGCGAAATAGATAAAACATAATATCAAAATCAAGTACCCATCTCATAAAAAAACCATTTTAGAAACATAACATGTTAAATATTACAACATGTCTACATAAAGCCTCCATAGTACAATAAGAATAATTAAAAAGCATAAATAGATAGACAACTGCTTCAAGTCTTCACCTCCACCTTCATCTCCTAAATTAGAATTACTCTCTCTAACCTATGTTGTAATGAGGAGTGGATCAAAACAAAAAATGTCTGATGAAATGCAAATCTCAAGCTTTACCACAATTGTACTTGGGCAATATTATTTAAATAAGAAATATGTCTTACGTATTAGAATCATAACACACGTATAAAGTCAATTGTAAGCTGAAGGCTCTTCTAGTTCAACTATATAACATAAGTATAAAATCAACTATAAGCCCGAAGGCTCTTCCAGTCCTACTATACAAAAGTCAACTATAAGCGCGTAGGCTCTTCCAGTCTAACTATACGAAAGTCAACTACAAGCCCAAAGGGTCTTCCAGCATGACTATATAACTCTAAAGTAACTAGCGTTTCTAATGTAAGAGGAAGCACCCGAACCACTTACTACCTCTTTAATGGGATTTAGGCAGACTTCGATCATTCAAAACCTGTAAAATAGGCAGATCCCCGTCGTTTAAGCCTAACCCCAAGGCGGGTCCCTACATGATTCTTCCTTAATGACATCTTAAGAAATCCAATTAGGCCACTTAATACTTCACCTAAGAAAGAGGCGGATGCTACCATAGCCAATTGATACCTCTAATCTGAAGCGGACCCTTCCTAAGGATTTCACCTACCGCATCAAAAAGCGCAACTTATGACCCATAACCCACTCATGACATCTCACATTAGTATGACTATTCTTAGGTATCTATAGCCAAATTGACTGGAGAGGTTTACCCTACATAATTGGGACTAACCTCGAGTCCACCGTGGTCATTTATACATATTTAACTGGGCGGATTAGCTTTGGACTAACCTCGCATCCTTATAACTTAGTCATACCTTATATGTGTACTAACTAACTTTATACATATATCATCCTATACAGTTAATAATTGAGACCATATAAGGTATCCCCTTATTACGCCTCTAATTAGGGATTAACTTCCTAATTTACACTAACTTTCTTCCTACAAATTAATATTATCTAACTATTCTACTAATACTAGTTATCGGGCACAATACACTATAATCAATACGTTATTGGCTTTAATAGTCAATGCGTTAATATTATATACGTATATTTTTACGTGTGGAATTTAAGGTCTATTCATTATGTTACAATAATTCGTTTGCAAAGTATTTTGAAATATAAAACTCATACAAATCTACAATTCCAACAGGAACTGCTACTACCATAGCAAAATAATATAGATTCATACAAACATGGAATACCTACAACTTGTTCCACATTAATAAATTAGAATCCCTTCTCTGTTTTAAAGAATAGATCTTCACAAATTAGATCGCCTATGTTCAGTTGAACCGTTATATCATTTTAGAGTGAGAATGGAGTTCCTTATTTATTTAAGTAATAGAAATAGGTGGTGCAAACTATAAATAATTCATACTTTAGCACCATTTCTAATTTATTTTCTTTTTAAACGCTTTAACACTCCAATTTAAAACGGGGGAATAGGTTGAATGGACCATAGATTATCTAAGTCTAAACGAATAATTAGATTCTAATATATTAGTACCAAAAATAATTATAATTCCAACATATACAAAGATTGATATTTACTTAGGGAAATTCTAGGGGTTTAGATGTTATATTTCGTTGATCAAATTTTCCCAAGGCATACATCAAATCCAAATAAATATTATTTAACTACAAAAATGTGGAAACCTTGATATTTTCACTTAAAGTGAATTGTTTGGTTCTTAACTGGATTGATTCCACCACACCTAGTTCCCTTTTAAATCTCCCTCTGTAAATCCTATCTGATCTGGAATCTAAAGAAGGAGAAGAAGGGATCTAATTTACACCACTTTAATTCTCTGTTAGGTCTTTCCTTTTTTGAATATACAACAAATATATTGTATATATAGATTAAATTTCAGAAATCAGAAGATAGGGGGAAGAAGGATTGAGAAATTAATTTAATTAGAGATTAAAAATTAGAATTACTTACCAAAAGGTTTACTATTTCTGAAATCCTAAGGGTAAAGATTTTGATAAAGCTTCGCTAATGTTCCCAAAAATTCTATAAAGAAAAGTAGGGGTCACAGGGGTCTACTTATAGAGGTAAGAAGGACCAGAACCATCGGATTAAAAATAATAGAATCTGGATCGTTAAATTAAACAAAACCCTAGCTACGACCTTCAGAACAACCACTTTTTACCCTCAAGTAGTCGACTTCCTAATACGAAGCGGTCGACCTCTAACAGTCGACCCTTGTCTAGAGACGGTCGACCTCTTGAGGCCAAAAACGCCCAATTTATTTTGTTTCCATTTTATTTTATTTATTACTCGTTTTAACTTATACATTACCGTTTGTTCTTACATTTACTTAAACGTTAAGTACCCCTTAACGTCAATTATTAATTTTCAAATTTTACACTTTTCAAAATTCAAATATTTATAATTTCAAATTTAAACTCGTTTGGATTATTTTATAACCGAAAACATCAAACATCTATAACTCTATCATTTTAACTCTGATTTTAACATATCATATATGGAAATTGATCAGAAAATTGCCACGGACGCAATGGTGCAACTTCCGTAACCAAATTTCAATATTCGAAAAAATTTCTTTTTTAACCTTATCTTAATTATTTAATTTCTTATTAAATCTTATGGGATGTTACATTCTCCCCTCATTAAAAAGGATTTTGCCACCGAAATCACCAAGGGAAGATAGTGCAATGCGCACTCAACAACCATGTTAGATAATTAATTTATTTACAATAATCTACACAACCATATACCTAACCAAAAATGCAACGTGATTATGTATGCAAACATACTATAGCTGAGCTCAATCCTAGCATGAATGCAAGATCGTGACATATAAGTATATATGCAAACATCCTAAATATACATAAAATTCTATATAAGTGCATAAATAACAGTAAAAAGTGTGGCAACCATCCCATACCATCCAATCTAGCAACCACGATGCAACCAAATACATATGTTTTGGAGAGAAAATTTACCAGAGAAAAACTCGGGATGAGAAATACTCACCTTTTCTTTGGTTTCCCATGTGCTTTCCGTTGGATTATCTCCCCATTTACACAAACCAACCCAATTCTCTTAATTATTAAGCCTCTTAATACCATGCTTCACAATGCATGCGGTGGCACATGAGGGTGATGGGCTTCGTTTCGACATCAATTAACTGATTAGGCTCTACTACAGAGTCAACGTCATGCATACATTCCCTTAGGTATGGAACATGAAAGACGCCACGGGCTCCCGCTAACTAGCGTGGAAGCTCTACCCAATATGCAAGTTTTTCCCTCACCCTCTCTAAAATTGGAAAAGGCCCAATGAACCTTGGCGCTAACTTCCTATATGTACCAAACCTCATAACCTTTCTAAGAGAGGAAACCTTAACGAATACCATATCCTTAACCAAAAACTCTAATCCCTTTATTCGCCTGTTAGAATAAGACCACTATCGGTTCGGTGTAGTCTTCATTCGTTGCTTAAATACTTCCACCCTTTCCAAGGTCCTCCAAAATCCATGATGCAAGCTCCCAGAATTCTTCTAGAAATTCTTGTGCACCGTTTCCGTCTAATCGCTAGTCTGTAGATGTTAAGTGGTGCTAAGATCCAAAGTCGTTCCCAAATCATATTATAAACTCCTTCAAAGTCCCTTAGTGATCAAGGGTTTCTATCAATAACAATGCTAACTGGAACTCCATGTAGTCGCACCACTTCCCTGACATAAATCTATGCTAGAGACACTAAAATCCTATTACTTCTAATGAAAGTAAAATGAGCTAATGTACTATAACCTAAGTAGCATTATTGCCTCTAAGCAACCCATCTGTAAAGTCTATCGACATATGTTCCCATAATAAATGGTCATTAATGTCAAAATTGACATTCTACAATCAACTCTTATTTAATCTATTTCAATCTATTACTGGTTTCAAAATTTTCTTATTATAGGTATTAAATTCCTCCATAAATACCATATTAGCTTCCTTAATCAGTCCCTTGTTTAAATTCTTTTTACCCTTTATTAATTACAAACTTATTGCCTATTAAATCTGTAATTAATGTCCATAAACCGTAGTCCTATAATTACTACACTGTTTATAATTAATATGAATACCGTTGTAAATTACGATATTTATTGTTTCTCATTTCTAATTATTAATTTCTAAACTATAACATTCATTTTTATATTTTATTTTATTAGATCCATCCTTCCTAAAAGGATTACCATTAATAATTTCCATAAATTAACCACAAGTGATATTTTTCCTTATTTAAAATTACAATGGATTATTTCGTTTTCTTTTATTGAAATAGATAGTGTAAACCATAGAAAAGAATATCCATATCTTACCATCTCTTTCCCTTTTTGGTATATCTCTTGTAAATTCAAAAGCCGCACTTTTACGCATTTAGGAAATTGGGTAATTTATGGAAATTACACGGAGCATGCTTCCAATAATATGGACATTCATATTCCAAGGGCAACCTAACTTACAACTCAATTATAGATCTATAATATCTTTACACCTTTACCAAAACTCTACAAAAAAATGCTTGTTACTGATTTCAAATTTCCAGATCAATTTATACATACTATTCTTGTTTTATTCATATCCTGAAACCTTTAATCTTTCTTTCCTAGATAATGATCCCTATCTACTCCTTAAAATATAAACTTAGAAATCCACATTATGCTACATTTGAAATTCAAACCTGCAAAAGAATTTCTACATCTCGAAAGAAAAGTTTTTAAGCATACTTTTGAAAGAATTTCCAACTTTCAAAAATAGTTTGGGGAATTGAATTCTTAAAAACATATAAACACCATGTTTTATTTTATTCCATATAGCTATTCCATTTTTATTAAACATTTGGACAAAACCTTCCAAAAATATTTGAACCCAACTTTTCACAATTTTCAAAACATTTACCGCTTTATTCTTAACCCTAAATTTAAAGGTTCTAAAATTATTTAGTAAAATAATTTTTCTTCTCTAGTACTTTTACTTCAAAGACTTACTTCTTTAAAAGCAGGGTCTTTAACCCAAAACATTCAAAAACTCAATTGCTAAATCAAACCATTAAAAATTCAAAAAGGATTGCTTAATCCTAAAACGAAGCAAAGTTCAAAACCTTTTTTCATCAAAGATTTATTCCCTTAAAAATTGGTCTTTTAATTTGAAACATCAAAAACATCTTTTTATAACCTTAAACAATGAAAAGTGGACAAGGTAAACTCCTATCCCATTTTTTCTATCCCATTCTCATCACTTCTCCCCTACGATATCTCTAGCTCGATTACTAACCCTATTTTATAAGTTCCTAATGCTATTCCTATCCAAATCTTCCAATATTGCCTCAGTTTATATTTTTCCTACTTAATTTACTTCAATGTCATTTTAATCAAGTTCCATTTCCATTTTAAAAAGAAGAATTTTAAAGAACTTTCAAACTTATGAAAAGAGGAAAAACAATCAAGTCCAACCTACACTCTATTTTACATTTATTTCAAAAAGAAAAATCCCTTTACAATAAAATCTTCAAACTGGAAACTTTTTAACTCAACTAATTTTTTAAACTAAGAATTTCAAAAATGAAAAACCCTTTTTACCAGAAACCCTTTAGTCAAAGCTTCCGACTCTACAACTTCTTTCTAAATTATGATTTGTCAAATTTTCTTATTTTTTAAAAACGACAACTTCTTAATAAGTCTTTTGAAAAACCCATTAAAAACATTTCAAAGAAGTTTCCAAAGAAAATCTCTTTATCAAATTCTTTCACAAGGGGTTAGATTTTAGAAAATCTTTTTCCAAGCGACAACTTCTTTTTAAGTGGCTTCTCTATTGCATTTTCTTCTTCTTTCATCTCTTACTTTTGAATGTTTACAACTATACAACTTTGTAGTATTTAATTATTATCTAACATGCTTATTAACTATTCATGTAATGTTGATTGTCCATAATAAATGATTATTATTCTAACCGAATAATTTTTACAGACATTTATTTATTCATTCCAATCTTTCCATAATTTTCCTAACAATCTCTTTAATCAATCCATTTATATCCTTATTAAATTTTTGTAACTTCCTATTTATTGCACATTTATTGTCCTATTAATTTTAGAGTTACAATTTTTTCCATTTACATTTATTACAATACGACCTTCCTACTCTATTCATTTTTCCAACCCATAGTCGTCTGGCCCAACCTTCAAGAATATGTTTACAACTATTTCTATAGTCATAAATTATAGAGTAAATACAAATTAAGTGTGTTTATATATATTTATATACAGTTGATTTTTGAAAAATACTTTCAAAATAACAAGTATGCCACTCATACATATACCTATCCCCATTGATCGGATAACCTGAGCTCTGATACCAGCTGTAACAACCCGTCCCAAAACGGACCTATTTTAGACCTAATAAAAGTCCGTCGAACCTTAGGCCCATCTCAAGACGAGTTGTTAGGTTAATAAAAATGAAAACAATACACTGTACATAGAGCTATCTATCTATACTTTTAGAATCTCACAGCAGAATGGATAAAATATAATATCAGAAACAAGTACCCATCTCATAAAGAGAACCATTTCAAAAACATATATGTTAAATATTACAACATGTCTACATAAAGCCACCATAGTACAATATTCTAAAATAACATCACTATCAGAACAGGGTACAATAAAAATAATTAAAATACATAAATAGATAGATAACTGCCACAAGTCTTCACCTCCACCTTCATTTCTTAAATCAGCAATATTCTCTCTAACCTATGTTGTAATGAGGAGTGGGTCAGAACAACAAATGTTTAGTGAAATGGAAATCTCAAGATTTACCATAATTGTAATTGGGTAGTGTTATTTAAATAAGAAATAAGTCTTATGTATTAAAATCATAATATATGTATATGGTCAACTATAAGTTAAAGTTTCTTCCAGTCCAACTATATAACATACGTATAAAATCAACTATAAGCCTGAAGGCTCTTCTAGTCCAACTATACAAAAGTCAACTGTAAGCCTGTAGGATTTTCCAATCCGACTATACGAAAGTCAACTGTAAGCCCGAAGGCTCTTCCAGCCTGACTATAAACTCTAACATAACTAGAATTTTCGATGTAAGAGGAAGCACCCAAACCACTTAATACCTCTTTAATGGGATTTAAGCAGACTCTGTTCCTTTAAGACCAATAAAATAGGCAGATCCCTATCATTTAAGACCTAACCCAAGGTGGGTCCCTACATAGTTCTTCCTTAATGACATCATAAGAAATTTAGTTAGGCCACTTAATACTTCACCTAAGAAAGAGGCGGACCATACCGTAGCCACTTAATACCTCTAACCTGAAGCGGACCCTTCCTAGGATTTCACTTACCACATTCAAAAGCGCAACTTATGACCCATAACCTACTCCTGATGTCTCACAATATTCTTGCAATTCGTAGGTACTGGTAGCCAGATTGACTGGGCAGGTTTTTCCTACATAATTGGGACTAATCATGTGTTCACTATGGTTATTTATTATAGGTGATGTCTCATATTAGTCCGCCAAGCCACACCGCTGGTAGCCAGATTTAACTAGGCAGACTTCCATGTAGCTTTGGACTAACCTCACATCCCTATAACTTATTTATACCTTATATGTGTACCAACTATATACATATTTCATCCTATATGATTAATAATTGAGGCCATATAATGTATCCCCTTATTACGCTTCTAATTGGGGATTAACTCCCTAATTTACACTAACTTCCTTCCTACAAATTAATATTACCTAACTATTCTAATAATACTAATTATTACACTCAATACGCTATAGTTAATATGCTATTGGTTTTAATAATCAATACATTTATATTATATATGTATATTTTTATGCTTGGAATTTAAGGTCTAATCATTACATTACAATAATTCGATAATAATTCATTTACAAGGTATTTTGAAATATCAATCTCATAAAAAACTATGATTCCAACAAGAACTACTACTACCATAGCTAAATAAAATGGATTCGTGCAAACATGGAATACTGACAGCTTATTCCATATTAATAAATTAGAATCCCTTCTTTATTTTAAAGAACAGATCTTCACAAATTAGATCTCCTATGTTCAATTCAACCTTTATATACATCATTTTGGGATGAGAAATGTGTTCTTTATTTATTTAAGTGATAGAAATAGGTGGTGCAAACCACAAAAGATTCAATTCATACTTTACACACCATTTCTAATTTATTTTATTTTTTTAACCTTTAACACTCCAATTTAAAATAGTGGAAATAGGTTGAATGGACCATAGATTATCTAATTCTAAACAAATAATTATATTCTAAAATATTAATACCAAAAACAATTATAATTCCAACATATACAAAGGGAAATTCTAGGGGTTTTAGATGTTATATTTTCGTTTACCAATATTTCCCAAGGCATACATCAAATTCAAATAAATACTATTCGATTACAAAAATGTGAAAAACTTGATATTTCCACTCATAAAGAATTGTTTGCTTCCTAATTGGATTTGATTCCACCACGCCTAATTACCTTTCAAATCTCCCTCTGAAAATCCTCTAATTCTGGAATCTAAAGAAGAAGAGATCTGATTTATACCACTCCTAATTCTTTTTAGCTCTTTCCCTTTTTGAATATACAACAAATAAATTGTGTGTGTGTATATATTTGATTTTTTAAATAAGAGGATGGGGAGAAGAAGTATTGAGAAATTAATTTAAATTAGAGACTAGAAAATAGAATTGCTTACCAAAGTTTACTATTTCTGAAAACCTAAGGGTAAAGAATTTGACAGAGCTTCGCTAGTGTTCCCATAAAATTTATAAAGAAAAGTGTGGGTCTAGGGGTCTATTTATAGAGGTGAGAAGGAACTAGAACCGTCGGATTAAAAATAATAGAATCTGAATCGTTAAATCAAATAAAATCCTAGCCGCCAACTTCAGAACAATCACTTTTTACCCTCAAGCGGTTGACCCCCTAATACCAAGCGGTCGACCTCTAGCGGTCAACCCCTTGGCTAGGGGCGTTCAACCTCTTGAGGCTAGAAACGTCTAATTTATTTTTTTCCGGTTTATTTTATTTATTACTCATTTTACCATATACACTACCGTTTGTTCTAATGTTTACTTAAACGTTAAGTACCCCTTAATGTAAATTATTAATTTTCAAAATTCAAATATTTACATTTTCAAATTTAAACTCTTTTGAATTATCTCACACTTAAAACCTTCAAATTCCATAACTCTTTAATTTCAACTCCCATTTCAACATATATATGTAAATTGATTACAAAATCGCCATGGACGCAATGGTGCAACTTCCATAACCAAATTCTAACATTTACAAAATTTCCATTTTTAACCTTATCTTAATTATTTAATTTCTTATTAATTTTTTTGAGGTGTTATAGGACTCCTGCTAATCTATCAGGTTGTTCCATGTAGTAAGCCAGTCTTTCTATTCATTCCATAACTCGAAAAGGTCCAACGAATCTTGGTGTCCATTTTCCTAATTTTCCAAAACTCATGACCTTCCTAAGAGGGGAGACTTTGATAAACACTATGGCTCCAACCTCGAATTCCAATTCTTTTTTCTCTTATCCACGTAGGAATTCCAGCGATCTTGCACTGCCTTTATTCGCTACCTAATAAACCTTACTTTCATCAAAGTTTCATGAATCAAATCTGGTATGAGTAAAATTTTGTTGGTGGTTTCCCACCAACAATTTGGCAATTTGCATAACCTCCTGTAAAGCGCTTCAAAGTGTTCCATACCAATTGTCAATTGATAACTATTATTATAAATGAATTCCACTAAAGGTGGGTGCTGCTCCCAATGTCCTCCGATGTCCATGACGCACGCTCTCAACAAGTTCTTCAAGGTCCTATTTACTCTTTCCATTTATCCATCTGTCTGCAAGTGGTAAGTGGTACTAAGATTCAACGATGTTCCTAAAGATGCCTGCAAACTCCTCAAAACTTGCTAGTAAATAAAGGGGTCCCTATCACCAACGATGCTAATCGGAATTACATGAAGTCAAACCATTTCCCTAAGATAAATCTATGTTAAAGAGACTGTGGTCACATTTCTCCCGATGGGAATAAGATGGGCGCTTTTTGTGAGTCTATCCACTGTGATGCAAATAACTTCTCTTTGACTCCTAGACAACCCATCTATGAAGTCCATTGATATGTGTTCTCATTTCCAAGTCGGGATTTCTAATGGCAATAACAATCATCCAAGCTTCCCTTGCTTAGCTTTAATCCTTTGATACGTCAAACACCTAGAAATAAATTCAACTACTTTCTCATTCATTTTTGGCCAATGGAAAATCCATTTCATATCCTTATACATCTTATCTCCTTCGGGGTAAATCGCCATTCATGAATCGTAACATTCTAGAAGAACTTCCACCAATATACTATCAATCCTTAGGATGTAGAGGCATACATCCCTCCTCAAACATCCCTTCTCATCAAATGCATATCTACTAATGTGGGGAAATTATTCCCTTCTCCTTAGCTTATCCAAGATATCAACTATCCCTTCCTCTTATTTTTTTAAATCTAATACGGTCCATCAGCATTGGTCTAACCTCCATTACTGCCAAATAGTTTTGAGTGGGTTACATTGGTGGTTAGAAGTTGAAATTTGAGAGGAACTCCAACTGACTCTACTCATATATAGCACCCAAGGTAGGATGCCTCCTGCTAAGGACGTCAGCGGTGACATTCCCTTTTCTGAGAGTATACTATATCCCAAAGTCATAATATGCTATAAACTTCATCCACCTCTGTTGCCTAAGATTTAAGTCTTTTTGGGAAAATAGATATTTGAGTAATTTATGGTCGGTAAACAACTCAAATAATTCCCCCAAAAGATAGTGCCTCCACATCTTCAAAGCGGAAACAATAGCTGCAAGCTCCAAGTCATGCACTGGGTATCTCTTCTCATGGTCCTTTAGTTGTCTATTAGCATAAGCTATCACTCTTCCTTCTTGCATAAGAATCGCTCCAAATCCAATGCCATATGCTTTTGTATAAACCGTAAAAGGCTTCATTTCATCAGGGATGACGAGTACTGGTGCACTTCTTAATAGTTCTTTTAGCTTCCCGAACACTTTCGTGCATTTCTCATCCCAAGCGAATACTAAATTCTTTTTGGTCCAACGGGTTAGAGGAGCTGCTATCTTTGCTAATCCTAGAAATTTTATAATCTTCGGGGCATTCTTCGGTGTCTTCCAATTTTGTGGGGTCCACAGCTAATCCATGTTCTGAAATAATATGCCCCGAAAATTTCACTTCCCTCTTCCAAAAGTGGCATTTTGATAATTTTTCCTTAAGTTGGTACCTTCTTAAGGTTCCTAAAATTTCCCTTAAGAGACTTTCATACCCCTTTTCACTTTTGGAAAATATCAAGATCTCATCTACAAAAACTACAACAAATTTGTTCAAATGTCCCTTGAATACTCTACTCATCAAATCTACAAAGTATGTGGGGGCATTTGTCAATCCATACGGCATCATTTCCCATCCATAAAGTCCATCTAGTGTGCGAAATGCAGTCTTTGATTTGCTATCCTTTGAAATTCTTAGTTGATGAAATCCAGTTGCCAAGTCAAATTGGGAGAAGACTTTGGCACCCACAAGTTAATCAAACAAATCATTTATCCAAGGTAAGGGATACATATTCCTTTTTATCAACTTGTTGTGTTCCTTATAGTCAACACAAAGCCTTAACGAACTTTCTGCCTTAGTGGCAAAGACAACATGGGCTCCCCATTCTGAGGTACTTTGTCGAATGAATCCTTTCTACAGTAGCTCCAAGATCTACTTATCCAATTATCGCCTTTCCTTGACGGCCATGTGTCTTAATGGCAGAGCGATTAGTCTAGCATCCTTCTCCAGATCAATCCTAAACTCAATCTCCCTTTGGGGTAGAAGCCCCGAAACTTCTTCAAAGACATCAGAGAATTCTCGAACTACGGGTATAGATGAAAGTTCATTTTGTGATAGTTTTACCGAGTATAGATAACTTAACTTGACTGAATTTTGGGGTGTACAACGAACGTCTAGGTCTCACCCTTTAGAACTCTTTAACTATATTACCCTCTTATCATAGTTTAGGACTGCCCCGTAGTGCGATAACCAATTCATAACCAAAATAAGTCCATATCCCTCAAAATTTAGAACATACGCATCGCATATGAAATCAAAGTCACATATGTCTAACAATAGGTCTTTGCAAATTGAGAAAAGATGTGTCGTTACCCCCAATAGGATTTGAAACTATTATTGGGTGGGTGATAGTTTAGGTTTAAAGATTTAAGGAGTTAATCACATTCCTAGCTATGAATGAATGCGATGCTCCAGAGTCAAATAGAGTATGAATTTTATTTTCTAAAATAAGAGCTCTACCTTCTATAACTGTATTTCCTTAGTCTCTAGGGGGTGGTCTACTCGAGATACGGGCAGCCTCAATGGTGTAGGCTTGCTTACTCTACCCTTCCTTCACCGTCTTTGGACACTGATTTTTGAAATGCCCTTTCTTGTGGCAGTGGTAACTCTTTCCCTTAAAAGATTCCATTAACAAATTGACTCTATAATTGCAAGGTGTCCTTTCATTTGGAATATATTACACACATTACCTTCTTTCTTAAATTTATCGTTTGACTTCTTATTTGCTCACAAATTTCCAATCTTGGCCCCTCCCTGACTCTGTGTAGGTCCTGCCTTCTCCTTCTCTATCTCTTTCTCCTCGGCATTAGTCGTCTGCAATAAAGCCATCTCAACAAGCATCTCATAGGCAGCTCTAGTGGGTATCAGAGTCAACAATCATTCCCTAAGCGGGATTTTAGGCCCTCGACAAACTTCATGGCCTTTCTCAATAGTGTATTAATCAAACTTATTTTGAATTTAGCTAATTCTATAAACTTACTAATGTACTCCTTTAGAGTTGAGTCTCCCGGCCTAAGCTGTATAAATTTCTCTAATTGCAAGCTCACTTCTGCTCTTGACATAAACCTTATTTCAAATTGATTCTTAAAATCATCCCAAGTGACAATCCTACCAATGGCCTCCTCTGCCACCATATTCCACTAGCCTAAGGCTTCTCATTTAAGGTGCCAAGCTACCATTCTTTGCTACACTCGATCCTCCTAACCAAGCTCCTGAAATATCCTCTCGCAATCATTTATCCATGCCTTAGTCTTTATGAAGCTTTCCTTTCCATAATTTACTCTTCCTTCCATATTCATAAAATCCTTCCAAATTTTATGAAAATTGATTGGACTAGGTGCTGCCTCGGCAGGTGGAACAATGGATGCTTCCGGTGTAGTTTGTTGGGGAACAGGGACTTGTCCTACGTGCCTAAGGTATTGTTTAAACCATTCAAGCATTCCTCGAATGATGGGCATTCCTCTAGCGGGGTTCCCAGTCCTAGAAGAAGAATTTTCAGCCATAGTCTACTATATGTAGGTTAAAATTTTAGTTATAATTTCCAAGATAATATTATACACTGAAAGAAAGATTTGCCTAATGTATATGCGTATGTTCATAATAAAGTATATATAATAGGGGATTTTGGAAAATTCTTTTCAAAAATAAAAAATACGCCTCTCATACATATACTTTCCCCCATTGATCAGGTAAACTAGGCTTTGATACCAAATGTAACAACCCGCCTTGTAATGGACCTAAATTTCGATCCAGAAAAGGCCCGTAGAAATTTAAAACCATCTCAAAACTGGCCGTTGATTGGTAAAAAGTACAACATAGAGCTATTTATCTACACATTCAAAATCTCATAGCGGAAAGATAAAATATAATAATAACGATAGTACCCTGTTCATTCAAACTTAAAAATGTCATTTAAAACCATAATAAAATATCCATAATACCAAATCCCAACAATAACCGGAATATATCCGCAATATTCCAATATTACAGCATTGTTTTCATTTCATGGGTACATCGAAAACTGTAGAAAATAACAAGTAAATAAATAGTCTACTACCGTAAGCCTCATCAACGTCTCCACCTTCAACATCGCCCTTCCTAACATGTGTTGTAATGAGGAGGGAGTCAGAACAACATATGTCCGGTGAATAGAAATCTCAAGGTTACTACAATAGTACTTCGGCAGTATAATTTGAATACGAATATGTCTTACGCATTCTACCTAGATCATAAGCTTCTTCAAATATAAGCCCATAGGCTTTTCTCATAAATAAAAGGCTTTCCAAATAAAAGCCCATAGTAAACTTGTTATCAATCTACTAACCCATATATATCGTCCATAATGTCCTATCAATGTAAGAGATAGTATTCAAACCACTTAATACCTTTTTGTGGGAATTAGATAGACTCGACCATTTAATACCTTCTTTAAGCTAGGTCCATATTATTTACTACCTATAATCCCAAGGCAGACTCCTCACTAGTAACTATCTAGCTGACAATGCACGAAATCTCTTCAGCCACTTAATACTTCATATTGAAGCGGGCTCTTTCCCGAGATATCCTCTACTGTTCCTAACCCGTAACCCCAACCATTTACTACTTCCTACATAGAGAAGAATCGAGCCTTCACACAACCACTTAATACCTTCAATCTCTGAAGAAGGTCCTTCGTATTATGATCTGTATCCGTGGTGACGTCCCACATTAGGCCGACTATTCATAGGTACCGATAGCTAGATTAACTGGGGAGATTTACCCTATAAAATTTAGTACTAACCTTGTGTCATTATGGTTTTTTATTATAGGCGATGCCTCACATCAGCCCCAAAGTCACACTAATGGTAGCTAGATTAGCTGGCCAGACTTTCATGTGCTTTTAGCTGACCTTGCATCCCTATTACTTATTCATAATCTATATCCCATGCTACAAATATTATCACACATCTCACTATTTTAATAATCAATGCATTATAAGAAATCTTTCTTATTTCGCCTTTAACATTAATTACCTTCCTAAGGGGGATTTAATAAAATTAATAGCCTATTTAACTACACAATTATACATTATAATTATACGTTAATTACGCTAATATATATATATATATATGTGTGTGTGTGTGTGTGTGTGCATGTATATATGCATGCATAGTAATTTCTAAGCATGCGCAAAATACACCCCAAACTAGCGTTTAAATGTCAACTCCTTAAATTATACAAGTCTCATTCCATATATCAACAATGCCAAAATTCCAATATTCGTATCAAAAATTCCAATCAATAGACTTGTATATAATTAAAATTTAAACTCAAATTATTACATTAAAATAATGGAATATATTGATATTAGAACTTACAATTCTAATTTTTATGCTCTATTTAACTCCTTTTCACATAAAAATAAACAAAGAAATTTCTATTTAACTCATGGGAATAAACGGTGCAGACTACGAATAAAATTCTTACCTTACACACTATTCCTTAATCAAAACCAGTTAACCATATTCAAAGAAAAAGAATAAGGATTGGAATAGAAGGTAAAATTATCAAAAATGCAAATCTACACTATTTCCATTATTTTGACATAAACAATTCAGAGTCCAACTTAGAATTGACATTTTGTGTTGAAGGAGTTTTGGGGGTTTATAATACGATGCTTTAGCAAACCAAAACTCCCAAAGGCATATCAAATTCAAACTATACTAATCAATTACTAAAATAGAAATGCTAAGATTTCCACTCATAGTATATCCTTAGCTTTGCCTCCTTTGGATTTGACATGCCTTTGACAATCTCTATCAGATCTCTTTTTTTTATATGTATATATACAGTAAGAGATTTGTATATACATTAGATTTGGAATATTAGAGGATTAGTGGAGAATAAGTTGATAAAATAAAAAATTAACAAAAATAGATCTATATGATTTCTTACCTGAAACACTAATGAAGTTTTCTGAATTTTTGAAGAGAAGAATTGACATAGCTTCCCTATTATTCTCAAATATTTTGTGAATAAAAGTGAGTAGTCTAGGGTCTTATTTATAATGGTTGGAATGCACCAAAACCATTGGATAAAGGTCAGTTGAAAATTATAAAATCCAGAATCTTCAAATTCACAAACCTTAGCTGCCACTTGACAGGGAGAAGTATACCACCCCTCTACCATTGATCGACTTCTAGTGGTCGACCGATCGACTTCAGGGGTCGACCTCTTTCCTTATTTAGAGAACATTAATTTTGTGTCGTTGTTTTATTTATTATATTCCTTAATTAAGATTTAACGTTAACGTTAATTTTAACATTTACTTAACCCCCAGGTCTATTAACGATTTACTTTTGAATTTCAAAATTTAAAATTCATTTGAATTTGAATTTGAATTCTATTTAAATTATTTTAAACCTGAAAACTTTAAACATTCATAACTTTTCCATTTGAGCTCCGTTTTCAACATATTATATATGAAAATTGTAACATCTCGGAATTTCAGCATCTTGATTTTGAGTATCTAATATATTTTAAATATTTAGATAATTGGTTTTTAAAGTTAAATAACATGAACTCGAATATAGTGATTATTTAAACATTTGAATTATGAATTAAATATTTATTAAAAGGATTTAATAGCCATATTTAAGTCCTTTTAGTTAACAAATAATAATGGTGAACTTATTTCGTAAATTT
This sequence comes from Allium fistulosum, assembly GCA_030737815.1. Lineage (NCBI taxonomy): Eukaryota > Viridiplantae > Streptophyta > Magnoliopsida > Asparagales > Amaryllidaceae > Allium > Allium fistulosum. Next base: position 234,158,998 of record CM060908.1, read on the forward strand.
ATTTACAATAATAAATAGTTCCGATAAATATCGATAATATGATCAAAAAAATATAAAATGAAGGTGTGTATTTGGGAGCTCGTTTTTGAGCTCATCGAGGGGCGGCGTGGTTGGTGTCTTTGGGTTGCTCGTGGTCTGGAGTGTTGGTGGTGAAGAGGCGAAGGCCGGAGTTGACCTGCAGCGGTGGCGAAATGGGGACGAACGGGAGCGTTGAGGGCGGGCTGGTTTGTTAAGCGTGATTTGGAGGCTAATGATGTAATTAGCAACTAATGAATTAATTAATTTAGTTAATTAATCGTTGAATGTTCACTAATCAATATCTCTCTCGTATGAAGTTAAATTTGGATGTGAATAGTTGCATTGGACTCGTATCGACGTTATCTACGTGCTAGAACTGATTTCGTTGAATTTGGAGCTAGATGAATTTCAGGCTAAAATCAAACGTTGTTCGACTCTAGACCAAACCGAAATGCGAAAGCGTCAACTGGAATTTATGTGAGTTTGTTCACCTTTAAATAAACTATATGATATCCGTGTTGTTATAAATTATTGTTGAATGTTTGGATGATAGTTTATATTGTTATTTGGTTATTTGTTGGGATTTTAAATTCATTACTAAAAAGCAGATGGCATAAATAACCATTGTGTCGCAAGGAACGAAAACAAAAGAAAACTCAAAGTTTACATAGTGAATAGGTCGCTACGGAACACTTCGAAATGCACATTCATATGTGTGATTTACAAGGACTTTTGTAGAGAGACCCTAAAGGGGTTCTCGCCATATTAAATTACTTATATTCTTATGTCACTCATGTTGTTGTTTGGTTGAAAATATTTATGACATACTGTTTGATTATGTAAGTGTCGTTATGGCGATTATCGTTGTACCGTCACTTATGAAATATCACCCTCCAAACCCTTGTTGTGCGTTGAACTTGAGCTTGTATTTTTACAAAATAATGCCTGGTCGTGTTTTTGCACTTTGAAAGTGTTTAACTTTATCGTCTTGATTTTTAATATTTAATTAATTTTAAATATTTAGATAATTGATTTTTAAAGTTGAATAACTTTAATTCGAATATACTAATTTTTTAAATACTTTAATTGTAATTAAATATTAATTAAATGGATTTAATAGCTATATTTAACTCTTTTAATTAATAAATAATAATGATGAACTCATTTTGTAAATTTATTTACAATAATAAATAGTTCGGATAAATATCGATAATGTGATCAAAAAATATAAAACGATATCAAAACACGTGAAATTATCATTCCGTGACATTATCTCAGATTTTAGCAAAACCAGATCCATAGGGACCAAAATAATAAGGCGATGTACGTCGACAAGTTTCGTGGCGATCGGGCGACCATGTGTTCATGCGAGCTCGAAATGCATAACGGTTAATTTTAGAGAATTAAAACAATAATATAATTTGATAATAAAAGATAACTTTTGTATACGATGGAATTAGGTCCTGAAATTAGTTCCACTGAGTTTGAAATAGTGGTATTTGGCTAGGAACACCAGTGAGCACATCTTGATCAGAGTTCGTGATTTTGAGGGGTATAGTGGAAGAGAGAAATCTATAAAAGGACCCTTGCCCTCTCTTCATTATCTAAACTTAGAATCCTAGGATAGACTCATCCAACTACCACCGTTGATTGGTGCCACTAGCAGCCGAATTAGGTGATGGCCCCAACATGAAAAATGTGCATGGGGTGAGATGAGTATTTTGACTGGTTGGATTGTTGTGGATCGTGGCGAGGCGGCGTAGATCTAGGATAGATGGCAGCAGTTTGGGTTCTAGTTTTTGACTCGTTCATGGCGAGGGTGGTGAGTTAAGGGTCAAGGCTGATGGCATTAGGTTGGCGTTGGCACAGGCGGTCGTATGGAGGTGGAGTGGCGGCGAACAGTGGCTTGTGGCGGCGCCATGGAGGAGATGAATGGAGGCATTTTCTAGGAGCTCATTTTTTAGCCTCGGTCATCGAGGAGCAGCGTGATTGGTGTCTTTGGGTTGCCCATGGAGGGGGGAGTTGGTGGAGAGGAGACGCAGAGTTGGCCTGTGACGGCAGCGAAATGAGGATGGACGGGAGTATCGAGGGCGGCCTAGGTTTATTAAGCATGATTAGGAGGCTAATGATGTCATTAGCAATTAATGAATTAATTAATTTAGTTAATTAATCATTGAATGTTCACTAATCAATATCTCTCTCGTACGAGGTCGAATTTGGACGTGGACAGTTGCATTGGACTTGTATCGATGTTATCTACGTGCTAGAACCAATTTCACTGAATTTGGAGCTAGTTGAATTTCGGTCTAAAATTGAACGTCATTCGAATTTAGACCAAACCAGAACGCGGAAGCGTCAGCTAGAATTTCTGTGAGTTTACTCACCTTTAAATAAACTACATGATATCTGTTTGCTAAAAATTATTGTTGAATACTTGGATGATAGTTTATATTGTTGTTTGGTTATTTGTTTGATTTTAAATTCTAGCCTGAAAAGCAGATGGCATAAATAACCATTATGTTGCAGGAAACAAAAGGAAAGTCGAAGTGTACGTAGCGAAGAGGTCACTACAGAACACTTTGAAATACACATTCATGTGTGTGATTTACATGGGACTTTTGTAGAGAGACCCTAAAGGGTTTCTCGCCAATATTAATTTACTTATATTCTTATGTTATTTCTACTGTTGTTTGGTTGAAAATATTTATGGCATACTATTTGATTGTGCAAGTGTTGTTACAGCAATTATCGCAGTACCATCACTTATGAAATATCATCCCCTCAAACCCTTGTTGTACGTTGAACTTGAGCTTGTATTTTTATAAAATAAATGTTTGTTCGTGTTTTTTTGCTTTGAAAGTGTTTAAACTATATTCTCAAATATTTTGGAAATTTTGAAAATAAAGGATAAATGTTAATTAATTTTTTTTAAAAGGAGTTATAAATTCAATTAATTATTTTTCAAGATAATCAACGATGTTTAAATTTATAAAGAGATTATTAATTTGATTAATTATCTTTCGAGATAACTAATGTCGATTTAGATTTATTAGAGATTATAAATTGGATTTAATTATCTTCCGAGATAATTAATGTTTTCTTTAATTTATAAAGGTTATGTACCTTAAATATTTTGTAAATTCTTTTCAGATGGGTTAGTAAGGATTGTATAAGTATTTGAAAAGAATTAGAGGTTTAAATTTATTCTTAATTATTATTTTATTATAATAAGGTTAATTGATCATTTTTAATAATGATGATTAAAATTAATTAATCATTTTTAATAATGATGTTTAAGATTAATTAATCATTTTAATAAATGATGTTTAAGATTAATTAATTGGTTAAAACAAAGGGGTTTAAAATTAATTAACTGATTTAATAAAAGTGGTTTAAAGATTAATTAACTGATTTAATAAGAGTGTTTAAAGTTAACAATTAATTTAATAAAGGTGTTTAAAGTTAATCAATGGATTTATTAAAGGAGTTATAGTTGACTAATTGTCTCTTGGGATAATTAATATGGTTTTAAATTTATAAGGGAATTTTATCAATCATCTTTCAAGATGATTAACGTTGTTTTAAATTTATAAAAGCATTTTAATCGGTTTATTATCTTTCGGGATAATATATGTTGTTTGAAATTTATAAATGATAGTTTATAAATAAGAAAAATCTTTTGAAAGGAATTGTTTTTAAAAATAAATCTAAGTGTAAATTGTTTTGGGTTTATAGTAAATAATGTTTCAATGACATTTGTTTTGACTCTTCTTTTTAATACACCTAGAAATATAACTTGCTCTTTAAAAAGAATATTTTCAAGAGTGTTTTCAAAGTGTTTTACAAATATTTATTATGTGAAAACCAAGCACAAGTTCAGGTCTTAAAATTTTAAAATTTTGATTCGGTTACGGAGAGGATAAGAAAATTTAATTTTCGTAAACGATATCACTTATATGGAAAGGATTTAGTCATACTCCTAGCACTAAATGTCAAGGTATGGAAACTCATTTCTATCTCAAAGGTTAAGGTTGTTATCAAGGCAGTGCCTAGAGTAACACTACCTTAACTTGCCCGGCTTTATTTTATAACCGAGGGATAGTGCAAGTTTGAAATCGACAAGTAGTGGTAAGGACATGAGATTTAATTTTCATATACAATTATTTTGATTATTCCCGATAGTTGATTGATTGACCATCGATTCAGCTTTCATCTTTATGTATCGTCAATTTAAGACGATTTGTTGCTATTTTGAGCATTGATATCCTTTGTCGGAAATGATTGAAACCAAAGAGCGAGTGGAAGCCAAGTTATGTGGGGTTGCTCCCATTAGGGTATCTTCACATTTATTCTAGATTGGATTCATTGGTATGCACACGTAGGTGTGAAATACTTGGATTCTCGATAAAGTTTGGTAGGGTCCGACTTGGATGTGTCTGAGAGCCATCTTAGTTCTTAAGCATATTTCTAGAGGTATACTTTCAGTGATGAGGGTGCACCCTCCTAGTCATTGTTGAAAAACTCTCTTTTCTTTGTTGTTGATTTAAATCTTTGAATTGTTTTCTTAATTGCATCAAGAACTGTCTGAAGCCCTTCTTGATGTTTAATTATTTATGTACATTCTTTAAGTTTGTATTTTGATCTTGTTTGTGCCCGTTCTTCCAAGTTTGGGTCTTGTTCTAATTTGCTTTCCATTCTTTCTATTGGATCTTGAGTTTTGATTGTTGACATGACACAATGATTCATGAATCTGCGACTACTACTACAACCAGACTCAACGACTCAAAGTATGGTTCGTATGGTATATATTTTTAACTAGAGTCATGAATTAAGTATATAGAGTCTAGTATAGTTGCTTTGTTAAGATCTTTCCTCAAAAAAATCATCACTTTGATTCATATATTCACAAACACTTACATTCGATTTTAAACAACCACTTTCAAATTTAAACGCACACAGGTTTCACAAATATACACAGTTTAGTCGACTAAACTATACCCCTTAATCGACTGAACCTGTTTTTATTTTTTTTTAAAAATACAAGGATCGGTCGACTGACCTTGATAGTTCAGTCGACTAAATCTATGCATTTCTTATATACGTGCATGTTTTTGAATTCAGTCGACTGAACAACCAAGGTCAGTCGACTAAATCCTGTAACTGTCGTTTTTAAAATGAAAAGACACTTCCTTTTGAACGATTATCTCCTTCCCCAACTGTTGCAACCATTAACTTTTAGCAGAGAACCTTTTACCAGAGGTTGCAACTTATGATTCTCTATAAATTCACTCACGTTTCATTGATCAAATCATCTAATTCTCTTATCTCTCTTGATCAAATGTGCATAACATTATCGAATCTATTGCTTACAAAAATTCATAAATTCATTTCTTACAATCTCACTTCCATATCTTATAAGCAAATCTAATCTTCCTATTCTTCAAACACACACAATCATACACATCATTCTTAAGGAGAAGATCATAGGAAGGGTGTACTTATTGACTTATCCGTGCTATTCAAAGAGCACACTCAGTCAGAAACAACTTTTACAATTTGTATTGAAAAGTCATGTTCGGTTGCTCAGGCGGTAGAAGTCCTATTCGGTTGTCTAGGCGGTAGAAGTCCTATTCGATTGCTCAAGCGGTGTAATACATGTTCCTTCGGGTTAAGTGAGGGCTACTAGTTTTAATTCCAGAAGGAGTCTGGGACTGGACGTAGAACGGGAGTTCGAACCAATATAAAAATTCCTGGTGCCATTTTTACTTTATTGTTATTTTATTTTCCGCACTAGTTATTCAGTGTGTGTGTATGTGTATTCCATATTGCACGATCCTATAGCATAGTCACTTTCATTTGGTATCTGAGCAAGGTCATCCTATAACCATAACATAGTTATCTGATATTTTAATATGGAAAACAACACCAGCACCATTACTAACACTAGCTTTCTTGAAGGTCAATCTACTACTCGACCACCTCTATTTAATGGAATGAACTATAACTATTGGGCTACTAGGATGAGAATTTATATACAAGCAAGTAGTTATGAAACCTAGAACATTATGCAGTCTGAATATACTATACCTACTACTGAATATTCACAATGGTCTAACACACAAAAACTGGATGCTACTGCAAATGCTAAAGCTATGAACATGTTATATTGTGCATAGACAAAAATGAGTTTAATAGAATAAGCATGTGTAAAACGGCTTATGAAATTTGGCGTACACTTAAAGTTACACATGAAGATACTAACAAAGTAAAATCCCTATGCTCAAAAATCAGTTACAGAATTTCAAAATGAAGCAAGATAAAACAATAAATGAAACGTACTCTAGATTCCAAGATATATATAATTCTCTTATAGCATTAGGAGAAACTTATACAGACTTTGATATTGTTTCAAAAATCCTCAACTCTCTAGCAGATGGGTAGGAACGAAAAGTCTTAGCAATCGAAGAAGCTAACGGCATTTCAACCATTAAACCAGAAGAGTTAATAGGAAATCTAATGTCTTATGAAGTTAATCTCCAAGCAAAACGAGTACAGGCTCAAGATAAGAAGAATATAGCATTCCAAGCAGAAAAGGATGAATCAGATTCAGATGAAGAAGATACGACATTCATTGCTAAATATTTCAAAATGTTTTTGAAATTTAAAAAGAGCAACAAATTCAGAAATAATAAGAACAACTCCAGCAATAATAACAACAACAACAAACCATCATCGTCTGCTCTAGAATGTTATGAGTGTCATAAGAAAGGTCACATGAAAAAAGACTGTCCTGACCGAAAGAAAGACAAATTTAAATACAAGAAAGACAGATTCAAAAAGAAATCCTTCTCTGTCACTTGGGACGATTCAGAATCATCTTCATCGTCAGATAGTGACTCAAAAAGTGATATAGAACAAGCCAATGTATGTTTTATGGCCACAAAATAAGAGGTGAGTGATCTAACTTTTGATGATTTATTAGAAATAAACTCAAAATTACTTGACAAACTAAAAGGCATCAAAAGAAAGTACAAATAATCTTTTGAAAAACTGAATAGAACTGAAATTGAAGTAGATATGTTAAGAGATAAGAAACAAATTTTAGAAGAAGAACTTGAAGTTACTTAGGAATCTTGTTCTAATATGACATCTCAACTCTCTATGTTAAGTCAGGAGATAGAAACTTAGAAAGAAAAGAATGATGCTCTATTAATTGAAAATCATGATCTCAAAGCTAATATTAAAATTTTGAAATGATATAATTCTAGTCTTAAAACAAAATTAGATGATATTACCAAAAATGTTTCTAATTTTAACAAAACTAGAGAAAATCTTTCTAAAATTATAGAAAATTCTCAGACTGTTTCAAATAAGAGAGGACTTGGATATAAGGAAGCTTCTAAAGTTATTCCAAAGAAAAATAATCCATAATATAACATTTTAAAAAGAAAATCGAGAAACCTAGTTCAAAAGTTACAAAGTATCCTAAATCAATTAAGATTTGGGTTCCTAAATAAAATAATCTTTTGATTAGAGATAAGTATATAAAATCTTTTATAAAAACTGTTCATAAAAACAAAGATTTTATTTTTAAAAGGAATTTTGAACCCTCTTGGGTTTGGTTTCCGAAAACCTAACTCTTAGGACCCAAATAAAGCGGTGGGTACCAATGTTCCTTCTGTATTTTGCAAGTACCACCTAAAAAGAGAGTGTGACACCCCGCACCTCTAGGCACCCCGAAAATCGGACATGACAGAAGCACGGGCGGTCTGGTGAAATAAAAATCCATAACATAGCATGGAGACTAAGGCAACAACATAAAATGATTAAAATATTACAGTGGAATAAGACTTTCACTAATTATAAATTAATAGCAAAACAGCTTCATTAATAACAACATTATCCCAAATTTATTTCTGAAACCAAAAGTACCAAGTAGTCTCCACCAAAACATAAAACATAACAAAGTTCACAATATAGGTCCTCATATATAGAGTAAAGTACGGAAAAGAGAAATGAAGTACATGAAACAAAAGAAACAAAAGCTGAAGATAACAACTGCTCAAATGACCCTCCAAACTACAAAGAACTACAACTTAGACCTGCACTCCTGTGATTTGGGGAAAATAGAAAAAATAGATATGGGTCATACGTAAAGTCTGGTGAATGAGAAATAAAATGAAGCAGAAAGAATAAAATAGTTTAATTCCAGGTCTTCCCCGGATATCGCAGAGGGTGAATAATATAATGCAGTGAATCCTTCTTAGATACAGTTCCTAAGAAACCAAAGTCCGTGGTCACTCTAGGGAAGTCAACCATGCAGTAATACTAAACGTCAATCGGCCTGTCGGACCTGCTGTCCTTACCTATCCACGTGCTATAGCGTGAAAGTCATGCTCTTCATCCGTGCACTGTGACTAAATGCCTCTTACGTCTGACCGACGCCGACTCAAACAACCTTGCAGGACCCCGAAGTTGTGCTCAAGCTCTACCAAACTGGACTCCTATCCTCCTGTCTCCTCGGTCACCAACGTGGACTTGCCCGTATCCAAAGTGTCAGTCCTCCGAAAGAGCGCTCGCAGCTGGGTCGGCTGCCCAAAATCGTCCAACGATCTGCCTAAAGAAGCCTACGTCGGAGCACTCTTGTCATGTTCCGTCCGCGTCGATTTGCCTGAAGAAGCCTGCGATTGTGGATGCTATCTATCCTACGTACTAGCAACCTATGAAAGATAACAAACATCTTTGCGAACCTACTTGCTTGCTCCAAGTACGTATAGCCAAAACTATATTTTGGTCTTAACTGCATGAAACACCTATCCAGACCTTTACAAGGTCCGCCTACCAAATCGCTTCCAGATTGATTAATTTTACCATTACAGTTTACATTCTATTTATTTTCATTAATCTGCTTTAGACCATTTTTACATTCGATTTGGTTATTTCACAGTTTCCTTATTTCTTACATAAAAGGTATTTCAATTTCATGTCCGTTCAGTCCGTATGGTTTGTTTGTAATTTTTATGCCATTTTGTTATAGATTTACACTAGCCTTTAGGGTCCATTTAATTTACATTTTTTTTCCACCCTAATTTACGTTCTCCTTTAAGAGATTTAATCTGTACAAAAATTTTATCCAATAGCCACAAACCATTTAATTACACAAAATTCCACTTTTACATTTTTAGGCCACATATGAAACAAACAATTACGCTAATTAGACATCCCAATTTTGTTCTAAAACCATATTCAAAATTATGTAATTATATCAATCAAAACCATAATTTTATTCAAGTAACATATTCTGAATTTATTCAACTAACCTGTTCTACCATTAGAAATTGAATAACAATTCTATTTCAATTTAATTAAACCAATCTTATTTATGCCATGAAATGTGAATAATAATTTGTTTGTTCCAAATTTCAACCCAAACATGAATTAGAATTGAGAAGTGGAAGAAGAAGAAGATAGAATAATTTATATAAATTTCAATCTTATTTATGCCATAAAATGTGAATAGACAATTTATATGTCCCATATTTCAATCCAAACATGAATTAGATTTGAAAAGTGGAAGAAGAAGAAGATACAATAATTTACATAAATTTCAATCGTATTTATGCCATAAAACGTGGATAGACAATTTATATATCCCATATTTCAACCCAAACATGAATTAGATTTGAGAAGTGGAAGAAGAAGAAGAAGTTGTAATAATTTACATCTATTCTCAATTAATAACAGAAATTAATTCATATTAACGTGCCAGAAAAGAACTAAAATTGAACTACTTTATTTTTTTCTATTCCATATTAATTCTCACTCACCTGGCACTTGAGCTTGCATAAATTTGAAAAAAGCTTTGCTTTAATCTTTCTCCCTTTGATTCTTCTAAATTCCCCAAATTGCTTGAATATATATAGAAAATTTAATTTGGTAGAGATTTTTTATTTAGTAGAGAAAAGGAGGAAGAATAATATGCACACTAATTTTACTGTAGAATTATGGCGACGGCTGAATAAGAGATTAGGTTTAGGTTAGAAGGTTATTTTATAGATTGTTTGAGTGAATATAATCCATTAGATTATTTTAAATTAAATATGGTTCTTTCATACACTTAACGGTTATCCATTCTAGCCCATACACATCACTCAACCAACAAAATTTAGCCATCTCATCCTATTACATCACTGGAGCGAATGGGAAGCCACCACATGTCAGAAACAACGCTGAAATACGTAGGAAAATCATAGGAAACGGACCAGCTAAAAAACATCGCTCCAGATTTTGGGCGACAACGGGACTTGATCCCTGGTCACTAAGGAAGTGAACATGCACCTACCACTGCACCAAATGCGCTTTTAATTTTTTTTTTAAATTATGTTTCCCGTAATATATCGGGGTGTTACCTTTTCCCCCTCCCTCCTTAAAGGATTTTGTCCCCGAAATCTCCAAAGATGGAAGAACGTAATTAACAACTAGCATCCAAGACCTACGTCTATCTACTCAACCATCATCCATTTCTACCATTGTCCTTATTTTTAACTAATGCAATTTATGATTTATGCAAAGTGAAATGCATATGAACTTACCTAATGCGAAAAGGTAGTCGGTCTACTAATTCAGTTGACCTCCTATAATGCAAGTATGCTTATGCCATGCAACCAAATGTATGCAATTACCCTAGTAATTGATAATTCTATATGTATGTTTCAATCATTCACCCAAATGCACCATCCATATGCACCATCCATTTATACACACACACACATATATATATATATATACACACACACAACCATGTGCAAATGCGATAGATAACAGGCATGCATATGCAGGTGTGTGTACCTAGTTGGCCGATTATCCTAATAAATATCTATCTAGTGCATGCAATGCATCCATTTGCAAACATTGGCATCCACTTGCAATCATTTTCATCCATCAAACATAACATGCCCTAATGACATGTTTACAACCAAGCTACCATCCATAGGTTCCACCTAAAGATTATCGAAAAGACCCTAACTAAGGAAAGATCAAAGATCAAAGATAGGATATTTGAAGTGTACCTTCAAATAGAAAAGGATAAGAAGTTTGAATTCTCTCCTCAGATTCCCATGTGCACTCCTTAGGGTCATCTCCCCACTGAACCTTCACTAGACGAACTTCCTTGTTGTGTAATCTCTTGACGTCGTGTTCCAATATACGGTGGGTGTACGACGCACAAGTGATTCACACTCTACCTCCACTTCCCTTAGCTGATCGGGTTCTACTACTATTGCGGAATCATGTAGACATCCTCAGATGCGAAACATGAAAAACTTTGTGAACTCCTGCCAACTTATTTGGAAGATCAAATCTGTATGCCACTTTTCCAATCCGTGCGGTAATAGGGAAGGGTCCTACAAATATCGGTGCCAACTTACCCACTGAGTCAAATCTCATAACGTTTCTCAAAGGAGAAACCTTGACAAAAACCATATCTCCAACCTTAAACTCCAAATCTGAATGTCTTATGTCGGCATATGACTTTTGTCTATCTTGTGCAGTCTTCAACCTCTTGCGAATCAAATTCACCTTCTCGGAAGTTTCCCTCACCAAGTCTGGTCTAAGCAAGATCATATCGATGGTGTTCCACCAATAGGCTGGTGATCTACATGGTCTGCCATAGAGGGCCTCGAACGGTGCCATCCCAATGCTTGCTTGATAACTATTATTATACGCGAACTCCACCAAAGGTAGGTAGTCTTCTCAAGAGCCTCTAAAGTCAACGATGCACAATCTGAGCAAATCTTCCAAAACCCTATTTACTCTCTCAGTCTGTCCATCTGTCTGAGGGTGATATGCCGTGCTCAGATTCAATTCTGTCCCCAAAGCTTGTTGAAGACTCCTTCAAAATCCATTGGTGAATAATGGATCTCTGTCGCTCACAATGCTAGCGGGGACTCCATGAAGCCTAACTATCTCCCTTACATAAAGAGTCGCCAAAGAAGCTGTCGTCCTATTACTCTTATGGGTATAAAATGAGCGCTCATCGTCAGTCTATCCACAATGATCCTAATGCTCGTGTCCCTCTCCTTGACCTTGGTAATCCATCCACGAAGCCCATAGAGACGCTCTCCCATTTCCATAATGGAATATCCAATGGCTGCAACAGTCCTTCGGGCTTCTTCTATTCCGCCTTTATCCTTTGGCAAGTGATGCACTAGATACATACTCTGCCACCCTCTTCTTCATTCTGAGCCAATAGAATACTTTCTTCATATCCCGGTACATCTTATCACCACCGGGGTGGACTATCATCCTAGAATGATGTAACTCGGCCAACACCGCATCTACTAAATCCTCACTTTAGGGAACACAAAGTCTACCATCCCTTCTAAGCCATCCCCCAATGTCCATGGTATAGCGCCTAAGATGTGGTGATAACTCTCCTCTACCAAGCTTATCTAAAATGTCCTTTAACTCTTCCTCCTCACCTTGCCTTGCTCCAATCTGCTCCATCAAAGTAGGCTGGACGTCGAGGACTGCTAACAATCCCGAAGCTAAATCCGATGGAGGTCTAAAATCAAAGGTAACAATGTACTCCAAATGCTTCCATTCCAAAAACAGAGGACTTAAAACCACTTTGCGTCTACTCAACGCATCTGCCACTACATTACCCTTGCCAAGGGTATAGGAAATCTCAAAGTCATAAGAGGCTAAAAACTCCATCCATCTTTGCTATCTCAAATTCAAGTCTTCCTGAGAGAATAGATACTTCAAAGACTTATGATCCGTCAAAAGATCAAATCTTTCTCCTAAGAGATAGTGCCTCCAAGACTTGAGAGCAAAAACTATAGCTACCAACTCAAGATCATGCGTCGGGTAGTTCTTCTCATGCATTTTCAACTGTCTACTCGCATAGCACACTACCCTACCCTCTTGCATCAGTACCACCCCTAGCCTCATACCACAAGCATCCGTATAAACTGAGAAAGGCTTGGTTCCATCCGGTAACACCAATACGGGCGCGGTAGTCAAAGCTTCCTTCAATCAACCAAAGGCATCCTCACAGTTGGCATCCCAAACAAAAGCTGAGTTCTTCTTGGTAAGGCTGGTAGTGGAGCTGATATCATAGCGAAGTACTTAATAAACTTCCTATAGTAGCCTGCAAGACCTAGGAAACTCCTTATGTCCGTGGCATTCTTAGGGGTCTACCAATCCTGTACTTCTGCCACTTTCGTCGGATCTAATGCAAGTCCATCCTCTGAAACGATGTGTCCCAAAAAGCGAACCTCATCCCTCCAAATGTGGCACTTGGAGAACTTCGCCTTCAAATTATGTGCTCGCAGGGTCCTAAGCACTTCTTCCAAGTGAACATTATGCTCCTCCTTGCTTCGCGAATAAACCAAAATGTCGTCGACGAACACCACCACTAACTTGTTCAACGATTCGCGAAATACTCGACTCATCAGGTCCACAAAATACGCTGGAGCATTGGTTAGCCCAAACGGCATGACTAACCACTCAAATAACCCATCTGGAGTCCTAAACGCAGTCTTCTCGATGCTATCCTCCGCCACACGCAACTGATGAAATCTCATGGCCAAATCGAGCTGCGAAAATACCATGGCTCCTACTAGTCGAAGAGATCGTCTATACGGGGAAGAGGATAAAGATTCTTCTTCGTCGGCTTATTAATCTCCCTATAATCCACGCAAAGCCTGAGAGAGCCATCCGCCTTAATGGAAAAGATGACGGGTGCGCCCCACTCAAAAATGCTTCTACGAATGAAGCCCTTCTCCAAAAGCTCTCCAATCTGCTTGCTCAACTCACGACGTTCCTTAGGAGCCATATGCCTTACCGGTAAAGCAAGTGGTTTGGCATTATCGACAAGGTAAATCTTGAACTCGATCTCTCTTCGAGGTGGAAGGCCAGCAACCTCCTCGAACACATCTGGAAAGTCTCTAACAACGAGTATCGAACTCAAACTATCGGGCGATAAGTCAAGAGAATAAAGGTAGCTCAACATGACTGATCCTCTAGGATCACAAGATACCTCCAAGGTACGTCCACCATAAGTGCTTAACATCACTACCCTCTTATCGCAATCAAGAACAACACCATACATGGATAGCCAATCCATACCAAGAATCAGCCTGAACCTGGAAAAGCCCAATACAAAGGCACTACAGTTAAACTTGTTAATACAAATGAATACACGAAAATATAAAAGAGGGAAAAGCACTTTATATTATTCAGCCCACTATCTCCTTTTATACAAGGCAAACAGGCCGAGAGAATAAGGCCCAAACAAAATAAAGAAAACAAAAGAAAGCAACAAGTCCAACTGAAATAATATGTACATACAAATACATGAACTGAAATATAAACTATCTACACAATACTCACAACACTCCCCCTCAAGTTGGAGCATACAAATTACTCATGCCCAACTTGCTGCATAAGAAATTGATCCTATTTCCATGCAAAGGTTTGATGAAAAGATCAGCCACCTGCTCCTCTAACTTCACATAACTGGTACAAACAAGTCCCTGTTGTATTTTCTCTCTAATAAAATGGAAATCCACTTCAATGTGTTTTGTTATTTCATGGAAGACCGGATTAGATGCTATATGAAGAGCTGCCTGATTATCACACCACAATCTCATAGGCATATCACACTGCAATCCTATTTCATTCATAAAATGCTTAATCCACATTAATTCACAAACTGTGTTGGTCATTTCCCTATACTCTGACTCAGCACTTGATCGAGATACCAAACTTTGTTTCTTGCTTTTCCATGAGACCAGATTGCCACCAATCAACACACAAAAACCTGAAATAGATCTTCTATCTAATTTTGAACCAGCCCAATCAGCATCTGCAAATGCCTCAATTTTGCTATGTCCCTGGTTTTTGTATACTATACATTGTCCAACAGTACCCTTCAAGTAGCATAATATTTGCTTTAATGCATTCCAGTGATCAACAGTAGGTGAACCCATAAATTGACTAACCATACTGACTGAATAAGCAATATTAGGTCTTGTTGCAACCAAATAATTTAGCTTACCCACTAGTCTTCTATATTTCTCAGGATCTTCAAATAATTCTCCTTCTTTTGTAAAAGATGTATTAACTAACATGGGTGTATTACAAGGCTTAGCACCCAATTTTCCTATTTCTTTCAAAAGATCAAAAACATATTTCCTCTGTGACAAGCATATTCTACCATTACTCCTAAGAGCCTCAATGCCTAAAAAATATTTCAACTCCCCCAATTCTTTTGTATGAAACTATGAATGAATAAATGCTTTGAGAGCAGAAATTCCTTTTTCATCATTACCAGTGATAATAATATCATCTACATATACTATTAAAAAAATTAGTGTACCTTTCACATTCCTGTAAAAGACTGAATGATCAGCTTTGCTCTGTGACAAACCAAATTTGTCAATTTCCTGACTGAATTTACCAAACCATGCTCTCGGGCTTTGCTTCAGACCATATAAACTCTTCTTCAATTTGCGTACCTTTCCATGCTCCCCCTAAGCAACAAACCCAGGTGGTTGCTCCATATACACCTCCTCAGCTAAATCCCCATGAAGAAATGCATTTTTGATATCCAGTTGGTGTAATCTCCAGTTATGTTGTGCTGCCAAGGATATGAACACTCTTATTGAAGTCATCTTAGCTACTGGTGAGAATGTTTCAGAATAGTCAATTCCATATGTTTGAGCATACCCTTTTGCAACCAAACATGCTTTCAGTCTTTCAAGAGACCCATCTGAGTTCATTTTTACTGAATATACCCATTTGCAGCCTATTGCCTTTTTATTCTCTGGTAACTGAACTAAATTCCATGTATCATTCTGATCCAATGCACTTATTTCCTCTAGCATAGCATCACACCATCCTTTCTTTGATAAGGCTTCTTCAACTATCTATGGAATGGAAATGGAATCCAGTGTAGAAATGTAGGCATAAGATTTTGGGGATATGTTATTGTATGTTACAACAGATGAAATAGGGTAAGTACATTTCCTTTTTCCTTTACGCAATGCAATAGGTAAATCAAGACTTGATACTGGTACATGAGTATCTTCTGGATCAGAAACAGGTAAAGATGGAGTGTTAGTATTCAACTCCTCATTTCCATTGTGATCACTATTCTGTGTGAATACATTAGGATATACCAGAATTTCATCATCTTCTTCTGTTAACTGTTCATCATGGGTCTCTTGAATTGGGGAAATTACGGATGATGAATAGAAAGGTTCATTTTCAACAAAGTTAACATCAATTGATACAATATACTTGTTAAGACTGGGACAAAAACACTTATATCCTTTTTGAAGTCTTAAATAACCAACAAATATACATTTCAATGACTTTGGATCTAATTTTGTTAATTGTGGATTGACATCTCTAACAAAACAAGTACATCCAAAGACCCTCGGTTTCACTGGATAAATTGGCTTATTTGGACATAGAACTTGATAAGGTATTTCATAATCCAAGACAGTTGAGGGCATTCTATTAATCAAAAAGCATAAAGTACTTACTGCCTCTGCCCAGAAGCTTTTTGGAACATTCATTTGAAAAAGAAGAGCTCTAGCAGTTTCCAACAAGTGTCTATTGTTTCTCTCAGCTACCCCATTTTGTGCTGTTGTGTCTACACATGAGGTTTCGTGAATGATGCCAGGTTGTGCCATGTATGAATTAAACTGATTGCTTATATATTCCTTTGCATTGTCACTCCTCAAGATTTTGATTGATGTATTAAATTGATTCTGTATTTCAGCACAGAAAGTACAAAATATAGAAAACAACTCTGATCTATTCTTCATTAAAAACAACCAAGTTACACGTGAGTAATCATCAACAAATGTAACAAAATATCTATACCCTTGCTTAGACATAACTGTTGACGGACCCTAAATATCAGAGTGTACAACTTCAAAAATTGAACTAGATCTTTTATTAACTCTAGGATATAAACTAGCACGATGATGCTTTTCATATTGACAAGACTCACAATGCAATGTAGATAAAGAGCTAAATTGTGGACAAGTTTCTTGAACAAAGACAATGAGGGATGGCCTAGCTGACAATGCATTTGAAATGCAGAAGAAGTTATACTTGAGCAGCTTATAGATTTGGATGGCACAGTATTAAGCACATATAAACTGCCACATTCTTCACCTCTACCAATAATCTGCCTCGTCGTTAGATCCTGAAACTCACAGGGATCAGGAAAAAATGATATGCTACATTTCAGATTCTTAGTAATCTGACTCACAGATATCAAATTAAATGATAAGTTTGGCAAATATAAAACTGAACTTAATGGTAAATTTGAATTCACCCTCATTTTCCCAGCTCCTTGAACAAATACTTGTGATCCATCAGCTAATGTAACAGCATGAGTTGACTACATATATTGTATATCTGAAATCAAATTACTATTACCTGTCATATGGTCAGTTGCTCCAGAGTCTATGATCCATTTTGATTGACTTGTAGAATTGGCAATAGTTGAAACTGATGATGTTAATCCCTGATTTGTTGATTCCTTCTTCAATGATTCTTGAAATTTCAATACTGGTCATAATCTTCTGCTGACATGAGAATAGATTTCATATCCTTATTCAACTGTGAATTCTTGTATTGAATCTTCCTACACTCAAATTTTATATGCCCTGGCTTCTTACAATATGTATAGAATTTTCCCTGATTTGAAGATCTAAACTCTGGAACATTTGGCCTTGGTGAATTGTAATTTGGCCTTGGTGAATTATTCCACGGTGATTTGGTTTCAAATTGAGTTTTTTGATTTTGGTTTCCCTGCACATAACCTCTGTTGCTACTAATCAAAGCACTCTCTACTCTAGTACTTGATACTTGTGCATGAGCAATATCAGAATGAAGAATTCTGCTGAACACTTCTTGTAACGAAGGGATATCTGAACCAGATAAGATCTGAGACTTAGCAGATTCAAATTCTAATGTTAAACCAGCCAAGAAACTCATACTTGCCATTTGTTCTCGTTGTTGCTGCCGAACCTTAACATCTGAACTGATTGGAAGAAGCATGTTGAATTCCTTATATGTCTTCTTGAAGTTTATAAAATAACTCATAAGAGTTTGTTCTTGTTTTTCTGCTCGATAGAATGATTTTCACACATCATACATCCTTGTTAGATTTCCCTTTCCAGAATATAAGAATTCTAAATATTCCATCAGCTCCTTAACAAACTCGCAATGATTGACCCGACCAATCACCTCGCTATCAATTGAATTTCTGATTTGTAGAAATAATCGAGCATCAGATGTGATCCACATTAAGTCTTTCTCATCCTTTGAACCTGCCATAGGTGGATCTTCAGTTAAATGGCTATCTTTATCTATACTACGAAGATATAATCGAATCATCTTACTCCAATTTAAGAAATTCAAATTATTCAACTTATGATCTGTAATTTTGGGCATCAATTGCATCGCATCCATCGCGATCTTGTTCTCCCCAATTCTGGCATTACTTTCTGCATTGCTTTCTCCCATCCTTACTGATTCGAGCTAAAACCCTCGTTAGATTTGAATCTTAAATTTTCGTGGCTTTGATACCATGTTAATACAAATGAATACAGAAAAATATGAAAGAGGGAAAAGCACTTCATATTATTCAGCCCACTATCTCCTTTTATACAAGGCAACCAGGCCGAGAGAATAAGGCCCAAACGAAATAAAGAAAATAAAAGAAAGCAACAAGTCCAACCGAAATAATATGTACATACAAATACATGAACTGAAATATAAACTATCTACACAATACTCACAACAAAACTCAACCCCTAAAATAAACATTTTCAAATCCCAACATAACATGGACAAAAAGGCCGATCCTCCTACGGGATTTGATACTACTACCGGGTAAATCACTGAGCAAGCATCAAGACCAAGACCCTCTACCATAGTACTAGATATAAAAGAGTGCGAAGCTCCAGAATCAAATAGGGTATGAACAGGAAAATCAGAGATAGATAACACACCTTCGACGATCACCTTCTTTCCCTTGTCCACAACCGGACGAGTACTAGAGGAAGGAGCTGCCTCTAAAGCATAAGCCTGAGCTGGCTATGAAAGTGTTTGTGAACTGTCCTTGAGCTTCGACGGACAGTCCTTTTTCATATGCCCCACTTGATCACAAAGATAGCACCTCAGTCTCGGTCGCTCTTCTGCCCCTCTACAATCCTTAGCAAGATGACCTGGTTTCCCACAAGTATTGCACTTCCAGCCCTTCCTTCGAACTTTCCTTTTTCCACCTGACCTTCCTCCTCTCCTCTTTCCTTTCCATTGCTTCTTCCCATCACTCTTCTACGCCACATCTCCTTTCTTCTTAGTATCAGCAAGTAAAGCCATCTCTACCAATCCCCCAAAAGTGGCTCCTATCGGAATGTGGATCACCGCCAAACTCTATAGTGGCTGACTCAAACCCTTAGCAAACTTCAGCACCTTCCTGTGAGGAGTATTGATCAGGTCTAGTCCAAATCTGGCAAGCTCATTGAATTGATTAACATATTCCTTAACTGTCATATCCCCTTGCTTGAGTTGTATAAATTTCTCTAGCTGCACTCCTTCTTTAGCCTGCGAAAAGAATTTCCTCTCGAACCTAGTACGAAAATCCACCCAAGTCAAATTATCAGCCTCAGCCTCCACAATCTCCCACCAACAAAGAGCCTCTTCCTGCAATTGCCATGAAGCCAACTGCCTCCGAGCTAAGTCCACCAATCCCATAAGTCCAAATATCCGCTCACAACAACGGATCCAAGCTCTTTCCTCAGTATATGACTCGGTGCCAAGAAACGGCTTGCCTCCTAAGCTGGTGTAGTCCTTGCATAACTTGGGAAAATCGGGAATGCCTGGCGGATAGGCTGGAGCCCCTTCCACCGGAGCAGCGTCCCTAACTGGTGGCTCTGCTCGTGCAGTAGCCTGCAAATAACGTCTGAACCAAGCAGGCATATTAAGGCCTGGAACTTCAGGGATATCTTGCGGTTCAGACATTTCTATCTGTGGATATTAAAAAGATGGGATTAGGTACTCCACAAATAGTTCAATAGATAGAGAGGAAGAAATATGAGGGACCCATTTCTAAAATTTCTTTTTTTCCAAAATATATACATATACTTTTAAAAGTATTATTTGGAATATCCTTTAAAAATTATTCGAAAACCCTTATATTTTTAAAATATTTTTAGGATTACCGAAACCTTAGCTCCAATACCAACTGTGACACCCCACACCTTTAGGCACCCCGAAAATCGGACACGACTAGAAGCATGGGTGGTCGGGTGAAATAAATATCCATAACATAGCACAGAGACTAAGGAAACATCATAAAATGATTAAAATATTACAGTGGAAGAAAACTTTCACTAATTATAAATTAATAGCAAAACAGCTTCATTAAAAACAACATTATCCCAAATTTATTTCTGAAACCAAAAGTACCAAGTAGTCTCCACCAAAACATAAAACATAACAAAGTTCACAATATAGGTCCCCATATATAGAGTAAAGTACGGAAAAGAGAAACGAAGTACATGAAACAAAAGCTGAAGATAACAACTGCTCCAATGACCCTTCAAGCTGCAAAGAACTACAACCTAGACCTGCCCTCCTGTGATTTGGGGAAAATAGGAAACATAGGAATGGGTCAGACATAAAGTCTGGTGAATGAGAAATAAAATGAAGCAGAAAGAATAAAACAGTTTAATTCTTGGTCTTCCCTGGATATCGTAGAGGGTGAATAATATAATGCAGTGAATCCTTCTTAGATACAGTTCCTAAAAAGCCAAAGTCCATGGTCACTCTAGGAAAGTAAACCATGCAGTAATACTAAACGTCAATCGGCCTGTCGAACCTGCTGTCCTTACATATCCACGTGCTACAACGTGAAAGTCATGCTCTTCACCCGTGCACTGTGACTAAATGCCTCTTACGTCTGACCGACGCCGACTCAAACAACCTCGCAGGACCCCGAAGTTGTGCTCAGGCTCCACCAAACTGGACTCCTATCTTCCTGTCTCCTCGGTCACCAACATGGAATTACCCCTATCCAAAGTGTCGGTCCTTCGAAAGAGCAACTGCAGCTGGGTTGGCTGTGCAAAATGCACCAATGATCTACCTAAAGAAACCTACGTCGGAGCACACTTGTCTTGTTCCGTCCGCGTTGATCTGCCTGAAGAAGCCTACGATTGTGGATGCTATCTATCCTACGTACTATCAACTTATGAAAGGTAACAAACATCCTTGCGAACCTACTTGCCCGCTCCTAGTACGTACAACCAAAACTATATTTTGGTCTTAACTGCATGAAACACCTATCCAGACCTTTACAAGGTCCGCCTACCAAATCGCTTCCAGATTAATTAATTTTACCGTTACAGTTTACATACTTTTTATTTCCGTTAATCTGCTTTAGACCATTTTTACATCTGATTTGGTTATTTCATAATTTCCCTTTTACTTACATAAATGTTATTTCAATTTCACATCCGTTCAGTCCGTATGGTTTGTCTGTAATTTTTATCCCATTTTGTTACTGATTTACACTAGCCTTTAGGGTCCATTTAATTTACATTTTTTTCCACCCTAATTTACGTTCTCCTTTTAGAGATTTAATCTGTACAAAACTTTTACCCAATAGCCACAGACCATTTAATTACAAAAAATTCCACTTTTACATTTTTAGGCCACATGTGAAACAAACAATTATGCCAATTAGACTTCCCAATTTTGTTCCAAAACCATGTTCAAAATTATGTAATTATATCAATCAAAACCATAATTTTATTCAAGTAACATATTCTGAATTTATTCAACTAACCTGTTCTACCATTAGAAATTGAATAACAATTTAATTCAATTTAATTAAACCAATCTTATTTATGCTATGAAACGTGAATAATAATTTGTTTGTTCCAAATTTTAACCCAAACATGAATTAGAATTGAGAAGTGGAAGAAGAAGAAGATATAATAATTTACATAAATTTCAATCTTATTTATGCCATAAAACGTGAATAGACAATTTATATGTCTCATATTTAAACCAAACATGAATTAGATTTGAGAAGTGGAAGAAGAAGAAGATACAATAATTTACATAAATTTCAATCTTATTTATGCCAGAAAACGTGAATACACAATTTATATGTCCCATATTTCAATCCAAGAAGTGGAAGAAGAAGAAGATACAATAATTTACATAAATTTCAATCTTATTTATGCCATAAAATGTGGATAGACAATTTATATATCCCATATTTCAACCCAATCATGAATTAGATTTGAGAAGTGGAAGAAGAAGAAGAAGTTGCAATAATTTACATCTATTCTCAATTAATAACAGAAATTAATTCATATTAATGTGCCAGAAAAGAACTGAAATTGAACTACTTTTTTTTTCTATTTCATATTAATTCCCACTCACCTGGCACTTGAGCTTGCATAAATTTGGAAAAAGCTTTGCTTTAATCTTTCTCCCTTTGATTCTTCTAAATTCCCCAAATTGCTTGAATATACATAGATAATTTAATTTGGTAGAGATTTGTTTATTTAGTAGAGAAAAGGAGGAAGAATAATATGCACACTAATTGACTGTAGAATTATGGCGACGGCTATATAAGAGATTAGGTTTAGGTTAGATGGTTTATTTGTAGATTGTTTGAGTGAATATAATCCATTAGATTATTTTAGATTAAATCTGGTTCTTTCATACACTTAACGATTATCCATTCTAGCACATACACATCACTTAACCAATAAAATTTGGCCATCTCATCCTATTACATCACTGGAGCAAATAGGAAGCCGCCACATGTGAGAACAATGCTGAAATACTTAGGAAAATCGCTGAAAACAAACCAGCTAAAAAACATCGCTCCAAATTTTGGGTGACAATGGGACTTGATCCCTAGTCACTAAGGAAGTCAACATGCGCCTTTACCACTGTACCAAATCCGCTTTTAATTTCTTTTTAATTATATTTCCCATAAAATATTAGCGTGTTACGGAGAGGAAAATGGATATTAGACAGTGGTTGCTCGAAACACATGACGGGAAACAAGGGAATGCAAATGAACATTATCTACTCAGATGGAGGTTCTATCACATTTGGAGACAATTCCAAAGGATATGTCAGCGCCAAAGGCGATGTGAGCAATAACGATTTATCTAATTTACCTCTTATTACAGATGTTTTATTAGTCAAAAATTTAAAACATAATTTACTTAGTATCAGCCAACTGTGTGACAAAGGATTCAATATCTCTTTTTCTGAAAATAAGTGTAGCATTTTTTATCAAAATAAAAATCTTATTTTTGAAGGTTTTAGAGATAAAAATATATATGTTTTGAATATGAATATAAATTACAATACAAATATATATTTAATAGCCAAAGAAAATGATCCTTGGTTATGGCACAAAAGATTTTGTCACTACGCCATAGATGACCTTCTGCAACATTTTTGCAAGGTGTTGCTAGTTAAAATGTTGCGATAGCTATAAAATTTTGGTCCTACTGCAACGTTGTATTTTTGGTGTTACCTTAGCCATAAAAATGTGTTGCTCTAGCTAAACAAGTGTAACACGATGCAACATTTTTATATAGTGTTGCAATAGATGTGTTCAAATTAAAAAATTAATAAAATTAGCAATCCGTGTGAATACGATCCAACGATCTACATTTAATCTGGTTGTTAAAATGGATCACCACTGCAATTTGCCCCAAAATTTCGTTTTCCCGCCTGAACTAGTTCAGAGTAGATCCCCTTTTGGTTTTCATTCCAATTCGCCTCCTCCCATTCGCCTCCTTCCATTTGCCTCCGCCACCAAATTGTCACCCTCCTCTTCTTCTGCTTCCTCATTCGCCTCCGCCACCAAATTGTCACCCTCAGCCCCAGCTACCCCCTGACCCATCGCGACCATCTAGCTCCAACCAGAGCCCCATCACGACACCAAAACCCGAAGCCAAACAAAGTTTTCCGTTCAAACCCCTTTTGCCACCGCTGTCGTCGCCATCAGCTCTCACCTCCAACAGAAGACTTGCTCGCCACCAACCCCTCTACCTTTCTCCTTTAGACTACTTCACCTGAAAACCCTTCTAGCGCCTTAATTTCTCCCAAAACCTGAACTGCTGCCCTCGAGATTTAGCTGTCATTCTCGCAACAATTAATCCATCCACGGCTCCTATATCAGGTACATCCCAGGCTGATCTCTTCGTACTTTCCCCTATGATTGCGGTTGCTTCACTTGGTACTGGTAATTTCAATAAGATAGTACGCCCCCCATATGTTTGTGCAAATGCTCCTTTGGAACTTGTTAATGTTTCAGAATCTGGCTGGGTATCTACTGCTTCTGGATGTAGATGGAGTTTGGAGTTTGATATTGCAAGAGTGTGAAAGTGGAGGATTAAAGGTAAGTTGTAAGAGGTGGTAGGTTTTAGGATATTGGTGGGATGTTGACGAAGTGTGGATTGAATGATGGTGAGTGTTCTGGTGTTTATAGAGTATTGAAGGTTGGTGAAATTTGGGAAGTTTGGGAAAGTTGTAATATGGTGAAGGGTGGTTGCAATTGCAGTTTTTTGATAGTGAGTTGCTGTTTTGCTTGTTTGAAGAAGTGATGTTGGTGAAACAGGGGGATGGAGGAGCATGCAACCGTGAGGCTTTGGAGATTGTTTGTATTGACAATGGTAGAGTGCTGCTGTGTATTGGTTAAGGAGAGAAGCTAATGTGGTGATTGGAAATTGAAAAGAGTTTGCAGTAGAGTTTTGGTGTTTGGCCGTAGGGGATTCAAGTAGATTTAGGCAAGGAGATGGAGGAAAGGAATTAAAGGAGTAGAAAGCAATGCAAGTAGATGGGCAGTAGTTCAGATGGGTGATGAAGTTGCTGAGGATGGGGTTTGCGGGTTTGCTAAGTTCAGTCTTCATTTGTGCATCATTTTACGTCGTTTCAAAGAAGGCTCGATCTTCCGAAATCGGATGAATCGGGCGGTGCCCACTTGTTCGACCCCGCCGGGACTGCGGTGCCCCGGATCCCCGCCGGCGCTACGCCCGGACCCGCTTCTCGGCTCGCCTTCGGCTCGGCACTCGGCTCGTCATATATTTGTTAGTGTCGGTGTCTGTATAAATTGAAACTGCATATGTAATGAGTGAACTGAGTGATGTAGTGAGGATATCTGTATATGTGAATATCAGTGTTATATATCATTGAATTGTAAAATAGTGGAGTCAGGAATTTGTACTATTTCAAATGTTGAAATAAAATATTTATTTAAATAAATTACTGTTTAAATATCAAATTCTGTGCAATAGCATTTTATTAAATAAATATTTATTTTTATTAAAAAATCAAATATGCTCTACATTGTGGGCCCCACAAATTCAGAAAGTTAATATCTATAGCAACATTTTGGAATGTTGCTAGAGATACATATGGGTGTTGCCATAGACCCAAATAGGGTTCTATTGCAACAATATTACTTATTTTGCCTTAGATAGTCAAAATGTTGCCTTTGAGGTCTAAGGCAACGGCAAAAATTGCATCACCCTAAAAGTGTTGCCATAGACCTATGGCAACATTTTTCGGGTCTGAGCCAACATTTTTTTTGTGTTGCAGAAGGTCGTCTATGGCGTAGTGTGTCATATTAATTTCAAAGCTATAAAAAAATTATCTAAAAATGAGTTAGTAAAAGGTTTAGCAAAAATGAATTTTAAAGCAAACAATATTTTTGATGCTTGTCAATTAAGAAAATTATCAAAATCATCCTTTAAATCAAAGAAAAATATTTGTACTGTACAACCACTTGAAATATTGCATTTGGATCTCTTTGGTCCAACTCAAGTTCAATCTATAAACCACAGCGGATATGTGTTTGTTATAGTAAATGATTTTTCAAGCTTTGCGTGGACTATTTTTCTAAAAAATAAAAGTGATACTTTTGAAAATTTCAAAATTTTTGCTAAACGAATTCAAAATCTCAAAAATTTAAAGATTAAGAATATTAGAAGTGATCATGGAGATGAATTCGAAAATGAAGCATTTGAACATTTTTGTAATAAAAAGGGAATTTACCATAATTTTTCTTTTCCTAAAACACCACAACAAAATAGAGTAGTAGAAAGGAAAAATAGAACTTTACAAGAGTGTGCAAGAACTTTATTAAATGGAAGTACTTTACCAAAACAATTTTGGGCAGAAGCTGTAGCAACTACCTGTTATGTTTTGAATCGTATTTCCATTCAACCACTAACTAAACACACTCCATATGGACTATTTCATGAAAGAAAACCAAAAATTTCATATTTTAAAGTTTTTGTCTCAAAATGTTTTATTTTAAACACAAAAGATCAGCTTGGAAAATCCGATGAAGGAATTTTCATAGGATATTCGAAACAAAGCAAAGCTTATCGAATTTTTAATAAGAGAACTAAAACAATCGAAGAAACACTTCATGTTTCTTTCGACGAAAATTTTAAATTTTCTAAAATTTCCGAGGATGATGAGATAATCACTAAGATAGTCACAAATACGGTTACTCACAATAATTTTGAAGAAGATGAAAACATTATTCATGATTTTGAAGAAGATGAAAACTTAATCATAATGAAAATGATTTAAGGTCTCCTCCTAGGACTTTACGAGATCACCCAGTAGAAAATGTAATAGGAGAAATTGATTTACATGTTAGAGCTAGAAATCAACTTAATCAAATGGGCCATGTGGCATTTATTTCTAATATTGAACCTAAAAATGCAAAAGAAACCTCAACTAATGAGTATTGGATTATAGCTATGCAAGAAGAGCTAAACCAATTCGAATGAAATGAAGTTTGGGAACTAATTCCTAGACCGAGTGATCAATCAACCATTGGTACTAAATGGGTCTTCAAAAATAAAGCAGATGAACAAGGTAATATAACTAGGAATAAAGCTAGATTAGTTGCACAAGGATATAATCAAGAAGAAGGAATTGACTATGAAAAACGTTTGCTCCATTCGCACGATTAGAAGCAATATGTATCTTACTAGCCTTTGCATGTTTTCATAATTTTAAACTTTATCAAATGGATGTTAAAAGTGCATTTTTAAATAGATACATAAAAGAAAATGTTTATGTTGAACAACCTCCTTTATTCATACATGAAAACTTTCCAGACCATGTCTATAAACTTAAGAAATCCTTATACGGTCTAAAACAAGCACCCCATGCTTTGTATGGACATCTTAAGAGCTATCTTATAGATTCTGGTTTTGAAATTGGGAAGGTTGATCAAACACTTTTTATTAAACGAACTAAAAAGGATATTTTAATTATTCAAATTTATGTAGATGATATTATTTCTGGTTTTACAAATGAAAAATTATGTCATGAATTTTCTAATATAATGACCAAAGAATTTGAAATGTCACATATGGGAGAATTATCTTATTATCTTGGTTTACAAATTAAACAATTAGAAAATGGAATTTTTATTAATTAAGAAAAATATTGTAATAATCTAATTAAACGCTTTGGTATGGAAAATACTTCTGCCAAACCAACTCCAATGAGTACAATAATACATCTCGATAGAGATGAAGACGGCAAGAGTGTTGCCCAAAAATTATATCGAAGTATAATTGGATCAATACTCTATCTAACTGCTAGTAGACCTGATATAATGATAGTGTTTGTTTATGTGCTCGATTTCAATCAAATCCTAAAGAATCACATATGCGAGTAGTGAAATGAATATTGCGTTATCTAAGCAAAACCAAATATTTCGGACTTTTCTATCCGAAAGAATGTCCTTTCGAGTTAGTATCATATAGTGATGCTGACTTTGGAGGATGTCGGACGGATCGAAAAAGTACGAGCGGGACTTGTCACTTCATTAGACAATCCTTAGTCTCCTGGTTTAGCAAGAAACAAAATTGTGTTTCACTATCAACGTGTGAAGCAAAATATATTTCTGCTACTTTAGCATGTGCTCAAGTCATTTATATGCAACAAACACTTCAAGATTTTGGCATAAATTTATCTAAATCAACTATTTTCTATGATACACAAGTGCTATAAACTTATCTAAAAATCCTGTCAATCACTCACGAACTAAACATATTGACATACGTCATCATTTTCTTCGTGATAATATTGAAAAGGATTTAGTAAGAATGGAATTTGGATTCTCTGAAAATCAACTGGCTGATATATATACAAAATTGTTAAATGAAAATATTTTCATAAAATTAAGAAGAGAATTAGGGATTATATCATTAAAAGATCTATAATTATTTTTACAAATTTTTTTCAAAAATTTAAAGACTGCCAAACTCGAACTCAAGGCCTCTAACTTGATAAGCTGGTATTCTACCACTTCACTACACTATGTTTCTTAACTACACCTATTCTTCTGCTTATATTATACTCTAACTACTGATCGTTCTTTATAATCTCCCATTTGCTCTAAGAATTTACAACCATTCCCTCTTTTTCTACAGTTTGTTATTTATTCTATCTTTGCTTTAATATCTGATCTTCATTCTCTGTTGATTATCTATCATTCATTTTCATCTTTTTAAGCTTTCCTCTTACCTATAAATTCAAGCTTGTCTTAATACTTCTATCACAATCTGCTTACTTTTCAAAGCTTTACCATATTACAAACTTTCCAAACTTTTTCAATAAATCTTGATCATGGCATCCCAAGCTAATTCCCAATCTTCATCTCTTTCTTACACATCACCAAGCTCAGATTCTATTAATTTACCTACACCCACACCAATCTACGAACCCGTTCCATTCGTACCACCTTCAACTCACACCGGCTACACTCCTCCAAGCAAAAGAGCTAAACGCTCTTTATTTTTCAGATCGTCGTCTACAAAAGAAAAGATAGACGACATCCACCACTATCGACAGGAAACACTGGAGTTACAGTGTGAGCTGTATTATGAACAGAAGGTGAATGCAAAGCGCTTAAGATTCTTGGAACAAGTCACTCTAAAATTCTGTGGATCTTCATCCCATAATACGGTTCATCAACCGTCTTCTGCTTGTTCTCCACCACGATGAAACCCTTGGGAACCATCACCGCAGCATCCACCAGTTTCACCAAACTCGTGAGAACGTGGATATAGATGGTCACCACTAAGGCCACTTCAAGAGAACACTAAAGTAGAGCCGGATGAATATCACACCCCTAGCTCATCATCCAAATATGCTTAATTTACTTTATTTATATAACATTTTTTTTATTTGCATATTTGTATGCTCTTTTCTTCAATAATAATTATATTTATATGTTTTTCTTTTGCAAACACTTGATAAAAAGTTCCATTTACAATCTTGCATTTTTCTAGTGTCAGTCGACTGACCATGCTCACTTAGTCGACTAAATCATCAATTTAAATTGTTTTTTTCCTATAGTCAGTCGACTGACTCATAGATACAGTCGACTGAATTGGTCCAAAAATGAACTAAATGTTATCGGGATGGATTCAGTCGACTGAATCCATATGTCAGTCGACTGAACCCAGTAATATATTTTTTATATAAACCCAGTCGGTCGATTGATTAAGCAATTCCAGTCGACTGAAACTGGTAGACCCGTTTACTTCTACCAACATACACTTCAAATACCTAAACAAAATTACATTTTTACTACTTTTACTCGTTTCTACTTTTAACTCTGCCATTGTTCTTTCATTTCCACTTCAAAAAGTCTCAAAATCATCACAAAATTACAATCAATCCCCAATTTTCCCACACAAAACCCTAATATTTTCAATAGCTCCAAAAAGAGCAAGGCAATCTCAATCTTCTTCTGGTCCCTCTGATTCACAAATTCGTGGATGGCTACACAATGAAAGAGCGGCACAACGATTTGATAAAATGAAGATTCTCGATTTTTTGAAGGCTTAATTGTCAAATTCCCTGATTTTGCTCCATATGCCCTTCAAGGTATTGCTCGTCGTAGTGGTTTGGAGTCTCTAATCGATTATACTATGAATAATATCAAAATCAATCACCTCCTTGTCAAGCTATTCTATACAAACCTTAATCTTGACCACCATTCCATTCAAAATCCGGATGAATGCATTTGGACCCTCGTATGTGGTGTCAAGATTTTTCTACCACTTCCTCACCTTAGACGTATCCTAACTTGTCCATGAGGGAGAATAGTTGGCCAAAATTTCTGTAAATATGGAACCGAGGGATCGCACTAGCCATCTCTTCCTCTCGGATGACTTGACGGAGCTTAAAGCGGTTGTGCTTAGACCAAAAGCTCGCATTATGCATCGTGCACTAACCCATACTATCAATCCAAGGACGGGAAGCTACGAAAAGATATATAGGCGAGATTTCCAATATTTATACGCTATTTGGGGAGGGCATCATGTGAATTGGGCAAAGTTGATTTTGGAAGAATTTAAAACCTTCAACCAAGGTCGAATGCGCAATATCCACTATGGCGCATATATTATGAGAATTCTAAAACATTTTGAAGTTCCATTCCTCGACTCAGAATTCTCTTCAATCGGATCTTTGAACACCAAGACACTGACTTTGACGAATCTCCTAAAGCAAAATCACGATCATACTATCATCACCTACGAGCATTGGATAGAAAACCAATCTTCCGGGCAAGGTCAACCGTCAAGCTCTAGACCACAACCTTCTCATGTACAAGCCTCAACTTCCTCTCAACCTCCTCCATAATAAAGAGAGATTAACGAGATTCGAGAAATCGGTTCTCAAGCTAGAACTCAAGAAGCCTTAACCATTCTCATAACAAATCAAAGGTTTCTTGACCAACGTCTTTCTCGCGTTGAGTCAAATGTCTCTCAGGTTGAGAAATCTGTTTCAAAGGTGAATAAGAAATTGAATCATATCAAAGGTTTTCTCAACAACATTTGGGAAGCAATCTCATATTCACAATCTTCTTCGACGACCATTCATGTGCCAACTTCGCAAGGGAAACGACCCACAGAACATTTCATTTGGTTGACATCTAATGAAGAACAAGAAGAGGAAGAAGGGCAAGAAGTGGGTGGACAATCCAGTGGCAAGGAAGGAACGGAAGGAGATGAATAAGGTGATAGCTCTGATGAAGGTGGTGATGGTAATGAGTAAGTATTTCTCTTTCTATCCTTAGTATTTTTTCAAATTTATATGATATTTTGTTACAAACAATGGTAGCTATTTTTTGATTATGACTATGTAATATTAGACAATGTTTATAGGGTACTGGTTTGTATTTTAATTTTCTATGATTACTAAGTATCATTGACCATTAATATCAATATTGTTCATAGATTATATATATATATCTGTTTTGAGAAACTCTCCTTTTTGTCAATGACAAAGGGGGAGAAAAGATATTGCTCTCAATTACTATTTACAGAGAAATATAAGCATAGATTCAGAGGAGAAAAACAAGCATAGCAGCAAGTATATATTCAGAGGGAGATATAGATCTACAAAGCTCATCGAGATTCATTCATAGCAAATGGAGTTGTCATCATCAAAAAGGGAGAGAATGTTGGACCTTGAGTTTTGATTGCTGACATGACACAATGATTCATGAATCTACGACTACTATAACAACCAGACTCAACGACTCGAAGTATGGTTCGTATGGTATATATTTTTAACTAGAGTCATGAATTATGCATATAGAGTCTAGTATAGTTGCTTTGTTAAGATCTTTCCTCAAAGAAAATCATCACTTTGATTCATATATTCACAAACACTTGCATTCGATTTAAAACAACCACTTTCAAATTCAAATGCACACAGGTTTCACAAATATACATAGTTCAGTCGATTGAACTATACCCCTCAGTCGACTGAACCTGTTTTAAAAAAATTATTTTAAAATACAAGGATCAGTCGACTGACCTTGATAGTTCAGTCAACTGAATCTGTGCATTTCTTATATACGTGCATATTTTTGAATTCAGTCGACTGAACAACCAAGGTCAGTCGACTGAATCTTGTAACTATTGTTTTTAAAATGAAAAGACACTTCCTTTTGAATGGTTATCTTCTTCCCAACTGTTGCAACCATTAACTTTTCGCAGAGAACCTTTTATCAAAGGTTGCAACTTATCTCTATAAATTCACTCACGTTTCATTGGTCAAATCATATAATTCTCTTAACTCTTGATCAAATGTGTATAACATTCTCGAATCTATTGCTTACAAAAATTCATACATTCATTGCTTACAATCTCACTTCCATACCTTATAAGCAAATCTAATCTTCCTATTCTTCATACACACACAATCATACACATCATTCTTAAGGAGAAGATCATAAGAAGGGTGTACTTATTGACTTATCCCTGCTATTCAAAGAGCACACTTAGTCAGAAACAACTTTTATAATTTGTATTGAAAAGTCCTGTTCAGTTGCTCAGGCGGTAGAAGTCCTATTCGGTTGTCTAGGCGGTAGGAGTCATGTTCGGTTGCTCAGGCAGTGTAATACCTGTTTCTCCGGGTTAAGTGAGGGCTACTAGTTTTAGTTCCAGAAGGAGTCTGGGGATGGACGTAGAACGGGAGTTCGAACCAGTATAAAAATCCCTGGTGTCATTTTTAACTTATTGCTATTTTATTTACCGCGCTAGTTATTCAGTATACATACATATACATATACATATACATATACATATACATATGTATTCCATATTGCATGATCCTATAGCACAATTACTTTCACTTTCATGTATGGATGTTGTTCTTATGAGGTAAAACTCATTCCATGTTTAGCGGCATGGTCTCACAAAATCATTATATGTTCACCATATTACTTGAGTTTTCTTACGCTAGTTTTCCAGATTGATCCGGGTGTTATTTTATTATAGTGCTTGGGTCAGACCGATTATTTTTCCAAGTTGTTGTTGGTGGGACATGGAGCTCATAGAGTAGAGCTAGATGATCATCTGCCGTAGTATTTTATTTCCATTGTATTGTTATATACTCCTATCTACAATTGTAAGGTCAGGAAGTTATAATTGTCCAAGCTAATGAGGTTTTTTTTAACATTAATATATCATGTATTTTAGAATGATAGTTTTTACTGTCTTTGTCATATTACATGTTATCGTTCCGCTATGAGGTTTTGTTTCTCCTGTTCTTTTCTTTTTATTTTTCTTTTTCTTTTTACCCTAACAATCTGCCTTTCAGGCGATTGGACATTAGACATTGAAATACTGTGGATGTATTTGGTGCCAACTTTCGATGGTCGAAAAGGCGGTTAGTTATAGAAAATGGTTAGAATTTCACCAAAAATGCAACGACAAAACTTTCATGGTCAAATTCCAAATTTTGCATAATTTTCATTTTTAGCTATATCTTATTTAATTTAATTTATCCAATTTATTTATGGTTGATTTTATAGGGTGTTATAGATAAGACCTTTTTACCAAATATAATCTCTTACCACTTTATTCCAATTATTTAACGGTTGAGATAACTCAATATGGAATGATGTCTTGTCATTTTAATCCAATAGACACAATGACCAATACTTTGGTTTATATTTAGAAATTTCCGTATTTTAATGCACTAGAACTACGTTTTTCCCAATGGAAAGGTTGATAGTGTAAATTTTTATATATTATCCAGGGAGAATTAGTATCACATTTGGAATTAAAAGAAATTATCTTTTTCTTAGTTATTGAAGTAGACAGTACAAAATACGGTAACCATTTCTTAGTTATTGAAGTAGAAAGTACAAATACGGTAACCATCACTATTTTGGACATCTCTTCTATTAGGGTATATTCCTTGTCATTTCAAATGATACATTTTTATTTATAAATCAGAACTTGGTAATCCATAGGAATTTACTTTGCGGCCCTCTGTACTCCAATGAATTAAAATACTTACTCAAATTTCATTTCCAATTTATCATTACTTTCAGTTATGTCAACTATCTCATATCCATTATCCCACAAAACACGGGATCACCTAAATCCCAACAATTTACTATAATAAATTAATTTACATTTTACCTGCACACGTCTTTTAAATCCACAAATCTGAAACCATCACATGACCTATAAATTTAGGGACTACAACTACCCGACATTTTCCAGATTCAAATATGTGCAAATTTCTAACCATACAATTCCAATTTTTACTTAGGCATACTTGGAACACATATACAACGATAAAATACAATAAGGTAATACTGTCTGCATGCTACTATGGAGATCAATTTCCACTAAAACTACTACATAATGCTACCATGGGGATTGTCCTTCCACTAATATGACTTTCCACTCATGCCAACCTTCTCTACCTGGAGCCTCCAGTGAAACGACATAATACTTGGATCGCCCGTAGCCTACAGGTAACCTATCTTTATCTATGTGGTGCTAACAAATACTCGAACCTCCCCGTTGTCACTTAATCACTACATGAGAATTGAAGTAGACCTTACTTGGCTCTTTTTACACTTCAATCCGAATAAAACTCATTGCCCATATAGCATCCCTTGGCAGACTAACACATCTCAGCTTACTCTTTCCTTATTCAGAAATATGTCTTATCCAAATCATACTTGGGTAAAAGATACATGGTGGTGTTTACTCTTCACTATATAGGGAAGTTTGACTTAGCACTATATCTTTCCAATTTTTAACCATTGATTAAAAAGATCATTAAATTCTCATGTTTCCCTTTTTATCTCTGACCCAACCATTTTAAGGCTTCTAAATTCCATAGTCAATCTTGTCCTAGTGGGTTGTTTAATCCTATTTGTCTAACTCCAATCTATTTCTTTTCTTTCAAAATATTTTCATTTTACTCTTTTCAAATCAAACCTTTGATTTTAAATTTATTTCCTCAAAACTAGTAAGTTTTAAAACTGTAAAATCCTCCTTTTTTTATTTTTAACAACTGTTTCCTTCATACCAAAATCATGACATTTTCTTTAATTAAAATACTAAAATGGTTCAAGCTTAATTTAACAAAATGCACTTAAAACACACCATTTAACATTTTCCTTTATAAATAAGAAATTTTCACAAAAGCATATTTTCAAACATAATGCAGTATTTTTAACTTCTTATTATTATTATTATTTTATGGTTTGACAAAAACATTGATAAAAGACATTTCCAAATAGTAACAATTTCTTACTTATAAACGGAGTTCACAGGTCAGATGTTACATACTTCTCGAAAAAATTATTTTTCAAAAGTTCTATCGTTAAAGCAAAGTG
Organism: Allium fistulosum; assembly: GCA_030737815.1. Lineage (NCBI taxonomy): Eukaryota > Viridiplantae > Streptophyta > Magnoliopsida > Asparagales > Amaryllidaceae > Allium > Allium fistulosum. The sequence continues at coordinate 234,194,282 of CM060908.1, forward strand.
CATATTGAGGGTAAGCGTAATAATATGCCTAAAAGACAAAACAAAAGCTTTAAAAATAGTTATTGATAAATCGCTTTTTACCAAATTCTCAAATTTTACTTTTTTACACAAATTCCACAAAATTTGTCTGATTATTTTATACAAAATCATAAATCAACTTCTTTTTTATTTAAATATCAGACCTCTACTGTTTCTAACTTTAGAAAAAAATTCACTGGTTTATCACTTAAATTGGAGTAGAAAATAGCATTAATTACCTAAGCCCACTTATACCTAACAATACTTCAAGTGCATAACGTTTCCATTCTTCTTTTAAAAGATGGTTAACTCAAAAAAATTCCAATATAGTGTCCAACTTCAATATGGAAATACCCTAGCCATATCTTTAAATAAATAGAAGTCGTTATGACTACTACCAATACGAGAATATGGTTTCTTCTCTAATTGGGAAATCTGCCTTTAATTTATAAAGTCCTCCTTATGTTGTTAATATCAAATTCCTATTATAAGGGTCTTATGGGACTAATCTTCTTTACTTCTCCTTAATTCCATAATTTTCTTGCTATTGCTAGTTGGTATACAAATCCTCTATTAGCCTTTCTTTATGGCGTAAACTCCAATAAACATGAAAAGTTTATTTTTCACCTCAACTATTATAACCTTAACACTTATCCTAACTCACAATTGTCTACTTCTATAAGGGATAAGCCAATGATTACCTTATGAGTCAATATATATATATATAGGTTGTTGTGTATTAATACACATCAGAAAATTATAATTTGACTCCTTTGTCGGGTTAGGATCTTCTTACCTCATCGCTTAAGAACTATATAGGGATGTTCACGCTTGGAATCCTAACTATCTTTCTAGAGTCATTCCTCTAAAATTTGTACACATTCCCATTATCTTGTGATTTGGAATTAGTTTCAACTTTCCCAAAGATAGTACTCGGCAAGAATACTTGATATCATTATTTCTTGTTATACTTTTATACAAAAATAAAACCTTTGAAACCTTTTATCTATACATATATGTATACTTTTCAAAATTCCATTCGGTGTTATTGAAAACGGGCCAATCGCTGTAGCCGACTAGGCCACAGCTTCATTCCTGTTCGCCGTAGCCAACTAAAACCTTTTGAAAACCTTTTAAAAAAATCATTTTTTTCAAAACTTTCAGGCTTGTTCTCCCAATATGTGCCTAAGTCCTAGGGAATCTTAAACTTAAGCTCTGATACCAAATATAATAACCCGCACTTCCCAACATACCGATCCAAGGTCTAATTTGACTTTCGGACTCCCGTCATGCCAAGAAATACGAGTTATTGGGTTTTTAAAACATTATAGAGTATAAATATTAAGGGCAAGTTCTAAGACATTCTACACTTTCAGATCTCAAAGTGGAAGAAATTAAAATATAAGTATGGAGAAATAGACATTTAAGAAAACAGTCTCCAAGATACTTTATTTGTCATTTAGATTGTTTTAAAGTACAATATATGTTTTACAAACTTTTAATATAGTAAGTAACTACATGAAGAACAACAAGGAATATGAGAACTCTAATGTGAAGCTCATTCCTCCATGTACTATGCTCAATCAACTGCTAACCTGTCATCCTGTGGTGGGGAAAACTGGAAAAGGGGGAGTGGGTTTGTAATGCCCTACCTCGAGACCCACACTAACAAAGGATATTACTAAGTAATAACATTTGCTAGTGTAGAGAATAAGGCTGGTTAGAAGCGACCATCTGTAAACTTTGCTTTAAGCGAGTATCGATACGTCGAAATATGAGATAGTTTTTTTTCAAAGTAGAATTGACGTATCTAATCCAGACTTAAAACAAAATATGTTATGGCTTATACAATTTGATCAGGACAATATATAATAATATCAGTACACGGAACCAAAGAGTACAAAGCATAATATACAGATCAAACAGTGGAAGGATCGATTGACTACTTATATGCAATAAGATGTCTACAATAAAGGGATACATAGAAAGAATATACAAAAACTAGGTCTCTATCCCCGTATAAACATACAAGATACATAGACAAGTACTAGAAAAATGATACAACTGGAAGACGAGTAAAAACAAGAGATGAGCTTCAGGCTGTGCAGCTACATGATCAACGGGAACATGAAACTACTCGGTCTAACCTGAGTATTATTATAAAATAATAAATGGGTTAGTCTTGTACAAGATCGTATAGTTAAATGATGCAAAGAAAGATATAGAGTGTATCAAGGATATGATGGCGTATAAGCGTAAGGTCAATGTGTCATATCATGGTAACTTAAGTAATACAATTCATGAAATTCCTAAAGTAGAGAGAATAGCATCCCAAATTGAAATCATTAACCCAAATCCTTAAGTTCCCATAAGTGGGAGAATGACATCCTCAAATCGAAATTCCCAATTCCAAATCCAAATCCAAATAGGGCCCATCATAAGCGAAAACCATAGTATGGTAAAATCCCACATTTGCAAATCAAAGCTCAAATTCAAAATCAAGTAACAACTTGGTGCCACCCAAAAGGTAAGCATAAGGCTATACCTAACGATCGATCGTATCTCCAAGACAAGCATGAGGCTACATCTAATGACCATAAAGATTGCATCCCCAAAGGCGAGCTAGAAAACTACACTTAACGGCCACAAAGGATCGCCTTCCCACAGACGAGTACAGAGACTACGTCTGATGAAATGAAAGGTCGCATTCCCAAAGATGAGCTTGAAAGCTACGTCTGACGTTCCCGAAGGATCGCCTTCCCAAAGACGAGCACAAAGGCAACGCCTAACGACCACAAAGGACCGCCTCCCTAAATGTGTTGCTTACTCTCAATTAGCAATTAAACAAATTTCGCCTAAGTGTCCCTTACCACCCAGCGAAACTCAAGTATTTACTAACAAGTAGTAAACTCCACTAAAACAAATGAAATGTAATAAATAAATTACAATTAAAAATATTCATTCGAGTGAGTCCGGTAATTAACTAGAAAAGTAAAAGCAAGCATTTTATACCGCTTGTTTTACTAATCTGCTTAATTAGATTTCACGTTCGAACGAAATAAAAAATTTGTAATTGAAACTAAATTTAATAAATTCTTTTCAAATATTTGTTAAATATGAGAAATTGTTATTTTGAAAGGACCTCATCGTATGTACATATACTACAAGTATGGATTTTAAAACCTTTGTTTGAAATTATGTTTGAAAAAAATTCATTTTAGAACTGTAATTTAAAACGGGAATTTTCGGAAACCATTTTGTAAAAGCTTATTGTAAATATATGAAAGCATATAAAACAAGGATAGCAAAATCATAAAACAACCCAAAGTAAATCCCAAAACAAGAGCATCGAAGTATCAAAACTGGAGAGCATTTAGAAGTATCTAAATCCATCAAAATAATGGAACAAATGAAAATCCAAAAGTGCAACAAGTCGCGACAAAAGAGACCAAAAAGGTACTTCGAGCAGTTCTCTAGGCCTACAGTCAATAGACTGAACCAAATATCTTAGTCGACTGAACAAAACCTGGAGCATACGCTCCAAGTGCTTCAATTAGTCGACTAAACTATAAGGTCAATCGACTGAACGCGTTCCCTTGGAGCTGTATAGCTCCAAGTCGCGTATTCAGCTAAGCCCTGGTGAATTCTAGGCAACCAAACTATGATTTTGACAACCTTGTATAACCAAATAAAAGTAGAACTTACATATAAAACTAATACCATCATATAGAAGCAATTTGGAAGTAAACAAAGATGATTTCACTTATGGATAGCAAAAATTTCTATTGAATTAAGCAGCAGTTTCTCATTCTTTGCAAATTCAAGCTTAACGTCATCAAAACCTGAGATTAGTAAGTGTCAAACACCTAAAAACTGATGCTAGTACAAGATATGAGATGTTCTCACCTGAATAAAAGATTTACAGGTGATTTGAGACGAATTGGAGGTTGTTCTTTCTTGATTTCAGCACTAAATTCACATGCATAGTGGAATTTGGAAAAACAAACTTAAACACAAAAATAACTTTATAAGGATGGAAATGAATTGAGCATGGAGTTGAGACTACATACCTAAAATAATTTCCTTACTAACTACAGTAATTGATTTACTAATTTTTGAGGAAATTGGAGGATCTTGTTCTAGGGTTTCAAGAGGAATAAGAGGGCAGTTTTTGTTTTCTGGTTTCAGGAGATGAAGAAAAAGAATGTACTGTTCTTTTCCTGCACCTTAATCCTTTCTTTCAAATGGGGTAAGCCCAAATTAGCTTAACCTAGTTTAATTAGATTTTAATATAAATTTCTATTTGCATTTCTAACTAATTTCTATACTCATGAATACAGGTAAAACAATATCAACCATTCCTTAAAATAATCAACTTATCTTATCAATTTCCATGAATAGGATCTTATTTATTTATTTTTTGAAATCTAATCCTTTTATTTAAAAAGGTTTATTCTTATTTTCAAGTAATAAAAATAATTAGTTTCTATAAATAATTAAATTCTCCTTTTTATAAGATCCAATTAAAAAAATTCCAATTTGTTAGGTTTCCGACATGAACAAAGTTATAAAATTTCAAACTAGGCAACATAAAAGAATTTACATATTTTATATACTTATTCTATTTTGCTTTCAATTTTACCCCTTTAACTCATTTATTTTATTTTATCCCGAAATTCCTTTCTTTTTATTATCTAATACAAAAATTAAACTATTGCATTTTAATATTTCACTTATGAATTCCCAAATGTTAGTTTCTTGAAAACTCCTATATCAGTCCTCTTAGAAGTTAAATTCCGAAATCTCTTGAATTTCCAAAGGAAGTAGATGAAAATCCCATTTTCTCTATTTTTAAATTATTATTTATAAATGAAATTATATTTATTCCATTTCAGATATGTCTTAACTCAGGCTTGTTACAAACTTCCCCCTTTACGAAAATTGCATCCCTGCAATTTCCCTTAAGGGAGAGAATATAAAAAAAATACAAATTCAAAATGAGGCACGATTAATTAAGAAATTTACTAGATTCTAGGTTAAAGAAAGAAACTTAAGACATGTTTGCTCGATCAATTCTCTGATTTCCCAAGAGCAATCTTTGAGATTATTGGATCACTGAACTTTCACGAGTGGAATGTCTTTATTACGAAGATGCTTGATCTTAGAAGCAACGATATGGATAAGATTCTATGTATAAGTCAAATCAGGCGAAATGTCAAGCTCTTCTAAGAGTTCAGGCTCAAGGATAGAATTGGATTCTCTAAGGCATTTCTAGAGCTGAGATATATGTAATACATCATGAATCCTAAAAAACTGAGTTGGAAGAGATACTCAATAAGCAACACTGCCAATAAGTTCAATGACTGGGTATGGTCTAATATATCACGGATCCAATTTCCCAGATCGACTGATACACATAATACCCTTCAAAGGTGATACATGAATGAAGACTAAGTCTTCAATAGAGAATTCCAGATCTCATCTCCTATTAATAGCATAAGATTTCTATCTGCTTTGGGCTTGCTTCTTTCTTTATCCGATAAGATCAATCTTCTCGGAAGCCTCACGAACAGTATTAGGACCCAAAACCAACTTCTCTCCCGACTCAAGCCAACAAGAAGGTGATCAGCATGGCCTTCCGTAAAAGGCTTCAAAAGGAGCCATTTTGATACTAGACTGAAAGCTATTGTTATAGGCAAACTCTACAAGAGTAATGTGATCTTCCCAACTATCACCAAAGTCAAGAACACAAGCACGGAGCCGATCTTCTAAAAATTTTGTGAGAAATGCGGATTAAGGATCTTAAGGCTAGAATTAACACTAGAGGGGGGGTGAATAGTGTTTTAAGAAATTTGTTAATCTTTTTGAGTTTATCTTACTTTGTTAACAATGTATACACTAATCAGACACAGATATGAACACAGAATCAAACACAGATGCAAATATAAAGTAAAAGCATTAAAGGAAAGAACACACCGGATTTTATACTGGTTCGGAGTTACCCTACATCCAGTCCCGCATAACTAAGTATGGATTTCCATTCAAAAACAATTCTTACAAATACAACCCTCGGTTTCAAGGCTACGAGGTACACCCTCCAAAATCACAATCCTCTGGGTAGAGATACTTGATTTCCGGGGAAACAAATTCACCCAATTGATTTCCAGGGCTACAATCACACTGTTTTCCTTTTGATTGATTTCCAAGGCTACAATCACACCTTTTCTCGCTATATTACAAAGAAGTCTATAACTCTGAATAGCACTTGGATCTTGTAGAATAGTGATGGAGAATCACACTAGAAGTAATCGAGTATGATTCGATGTTGATTTTGGCAGAGTAATGGTATGATTTTGTATTAAGAAATGTGGAAGAAGAAGAGAAGTGAAAACCAGAAAAAGTGATTAAAAATTCATTGAAACTGGCCCCTATTTGTAGAAGAGCAACAGCCATGACCATTCATGAAGAGTTATGGCGAATAGACACTTCTTTTGAAATTTGAAATTTGAAACCAACTGACACTATGTCGACATGGGGTACTTGGGCATGTCGACATCCCAAAGGGATTTTTGGTGTTTTGATTTTCTTTGAAAATAACCTATATCTTATATTAAAATTATTTTAAACTTTATAAATATACTTAACTATAGTTAAAATACATAAGTAAATATAAAGAACAATATATACATATTATTTAACTATAATTTAAATCAAAGTATAAATAATTTAAAAGTGAAATATATTATTTGAAAAGATAGTTTAAAATCAGGAGTAATTTTGACTCTGAAAATAAAGATGTTTTTGAGGCTAAAATTATTTAAAATCAGGATAGAGGGTTTTGAATCTTTTTAAAAGGAAAGTTTTGAAATCATTTTGAAAACAAGATAATTTTGTAAAATCATTTGAATTAAAATTAGTGGATACAAAACAATGTCCCACTAGATTTTCGTAGGTTCCATCCTACTTAGGGTTCCATCTCTTTAACGGGCTCGAAGTGGATTCCATTCCACGAATAAATTGGATATTAAGATGCCAGTGCTTTTCTACGAGTTTTAACAAATATTCCTAATAAAACAAACTTAACCTTGAATTCTTGAACTCTTGATAATCTTGATACTCATGAGTCTTCTATCTCTATATCTTGAATCTCTATACTGTACAGTCTTCATTCTTGATACATGCATGGTTAGATCCTGCATATACATATATATCTAAACTTGTAATGTTAGTATTTATATATTTTATAATCTATTCTAAGGTTGTTGTCATCAAAACCATCATCTCATCATCTCATGGACTAACAACTTTGTTCACTCGCTCCGTATGTCCGTCAGATTCGGGATGATAGGTAGTACTGAGATTAAGCTTCGTACCCAATGTTCTCTAAAGACTTTTCCAGAATCTGCTTGTGAATAACGGATCCCAATCGCTAACTATGGCACTGGTAATGCCATGTAATCTAACGATCTCCTTAATATATAGCTTAGCAAGCTAAGGAGCTGTCCGGTTGGATTTAACAGGAATGAAGTGGGTTGATTTTATCGGTCTATCGACAATCACCCATACACTGTCATGACTGGATCTAGAATGGGGAAGACCATCAATAACATCCATAGAAACCTAAAAATAAATAAATATAATCATTGCTAAATCGATTCAAAAGAATTTAAATTTGAGATTATAAGTTTACACTACTTGATCCCACTTCCAAACAGGAACATCCAATGGCTGTACAAGCCCACCGGGTCTTAAATGCTTCGTCTTTACAAGCTAATATGTCATACATCTTTTACGTAGCTTGCAATATAACGCTTTATCCCCTTCTAGTAGTAGAGACATTTCATATTAGCATACATCATACTACTACCAAGGTGGATAGTATACCTAGAGCGATGACAATCTTCCAAGATATCCTTTCGGATATTTTCGACATTTGGTAACATAAGTCTCCCACGTCTCCGGACACAACCACGAGCACCTCAAAATCCTTCAATTCATCCCTTCTGGATTCATCACTACAATTCTACTTAAGATGAACAAGGTCTAGGGCATGCTTCTGAGCTTTATCTATTTGGTCCAATAAAAAGGGACGCGCTTCAAAGCTTTCCAAAATCATAGAAGAAGGAGGGTCTAAAGTTCGATTACAAATCTCATAAGAAGATAATAACTCTAGATCTTTCCCAAGGTTTTAAATCTCGGATATCGGGCACGTTTTGTCTCGGTGATTTTAGTGACTCGGTATCGTATCGAAGGAGATATCGGATGAGATGAGTGCATCTCGGACGCCAATATCGGATTTACATCTCGGGCCTAAAGTTCATCTCGGGACCATATCGGAGTATAACACATCACATAATTTATAGCAAAAAATGCATGGTATCAGTTTATTTAACATTTATTGAATTACTGCAACTAATCTCCACTATTTTAAATGAAAAAAATAATGCAATTATACTTCAACTATATGAAATTGTTCAACAAAAGTTACAAAACATCATTAGTTTTAACAATTACATATAAGTAGATGAAAGGCGATAAATTAACTGAAAAAAGCGGGTTCTATACAATTACATATATACAGTAAGAATAACATAATAACAGTATCAGTAACTGATGTAAATAAAAGCAAATGCATATAAGAGATATCAAGAACCGAAGGGTTTCAGGGAATGCAAATTTACTTGCAGAAGGTTATGCAGTAAATATAACAAACTAAATCTATTTGCAAATCTAGTCTAAAATATACTGTATATTCAATTTTTGAAAAATTGAATTTCATTAAAATAGAAACAACCCTAATTTCCATACATGTAGAGAGTAGAGAGATTGGTCGAAGACGAAGCTGCAGACTGTCAAAAGCGAGATCGAGTAGTCAAAAATTAGAAGCAACCGCGAGCTATCGGATGTTGGAAGAGGGAGTTCGATTTTTTTCTCTGGAGAAGAGGGAGTTCGATATTTTGATGAGGAAAGTGATCTTTTAGAAGTTGAATCAGAAAGAAAAGGATTTTGTTCATATTTTTTTATGATAGACTAAGATGCGCCTATTTTTTTTGAAAAAAACAATATATCGGGGATATCTCGGAATATCGTTTCGCTCCAAATGTCGGCCGATATATGTAAATTTCGGCCGATATAATCGAAACGAGATATCAACCGATATCTCATGTTTCGTTTCGCCTAAGCCTCCAACCGAGATCTCGGCCGAGATATCGGCCGAGATGGCCGAGATTTAAAACAGTGATCTTTCCACTCTGCCAACATAAAAAAACAACCGCCTAATGCTTCCAACTCAATGCATCAGCGACTCGATTTCTCTTTCTAGGAGTATACTGGATATCAAAGTCATAGGAAGCAAGGAACTCGAGCCACCTTTGCTGATGGATATTAAGCTCCTTCTAGGTAAACAGATACTTCAGAAATTTATGGTCGGTATAAAGAAAAAATTTCTCCCTAAGAGGATAATGACACCATATCTTAAGGGCAAAGACGATGGCTGCAAGTTTGAGGTAATGCGTGGCATATTGGACCTCATTAGTATTAATTGCCTCGATGCATAAGCAACCACTCGGCCTCTCTACATCAATACAGCGACAAGTCCCAATCTGCTAGTATCAGTATGGACTACAAGGTCTTAGTTCCTTTCTAGAACCACAAGAACGGGAGCATGGGTAAGAAGCTCCTTCAAATTCTGAAATGCTGCTTCACATTTATCCGACCATACATATTTAATTCCTTTCCAAGTCAAGTTAGTGAGAAGAAGAACAATTTTGGAGAAATCTTTTATGAATCGATGGTAATAACCAGCCAATCCAAGAACACTTCGAATCTCCGAAAGATTCACCGGCCTCTACCAATCTTGGATGGCTTCAATCTTAGATGGATCAATCGAAATACTAGCTTCTAAAATCGCATACCCTAAAAATTTAACTTGCTACTGCTAGAAATGGAATTTGGAGAGTTTTTCCTTTAACTGATTTCTTCGAAGTGTCTCCAAGAAGGTTCTAAGATGCACAACATGCTCCTCTTCAGATTTGGAATAAACTAAGACATCATCGATGAAAACGAGAATGAATTTATCAATGAATTTCCGGAATACTCGATTCATAAGATCGGCGAAATAGGCTGGAGCATTCGTTAACCCAAAAGGCATCATAAGCCACTCATAAGAACCATAACGAGTATGAAAAGTAGTCAGAGGAATATTATCCTCCGCTACTCGAAGCTGATGAAAACCAATCGCAAGGTCAGCTGCGAAAAGATCTTAGCGCCAGAAAGCTGGTCAAACATATCATCGATACGAGGCAATGGATACTTATTCTATATCGTAAGCTCAATATTCAATGCAAAGTCAGAGGGTTCCGTTTTCCTTTCTCACAAATACAACAGCTGCTCCCTGAGGAAAGGAACTGGACTGAATAAATCGCTTGGCCTCAAGCTTAGATAATAGCCTCTTTAATTCTTCATTCTCCTTGGCGGATATCCTCGTGGGAGGACGCCTCATTGATTGAGCACCAAGGACTAGATTAATGTGAAATTCTATTGCCCACTTGGGTGGTAAACCCGAAATGGGTTCGAAAATGTCAAGAAACTCACGAACAACTGGAATGTGAGATACCTCATCCTCCTCTTAAGACTAAAGAGCGAATAATGAAACTTCGAAGCTAGAATTACTAATTTAAAGTATGACAGAAATAGGCTCTTCAGAATTTGGATGCTTAAGATAGATAGCCCTTTTAAGTCAAAGGATATGAGCTTCATATTTATTAAGCCAATCGATTCCCGAAATCAACCCGAAATCCAGATATTGCATAACATGCAAATCAACAAAGAAAGAATAACCACAAAAGACGAGCTCAACATCCTTAAATTGCATGCGAAGGGTTGTAGACCCTCCAATAGGGTTCGCAATCCTCAGCAAAGTAACCAAACATATAACATCCAAAGGTAAGGCATCGACAAGCACTTTTGATACGAATGAGGGAGAAACATGCGTATCGAAAAGAACTCAAATAGGAAGATTCCAAAAATAAATAATGCTCTTAAGAACAGATGTACATTTTCCTTACTTAGTACCACTCGAAGATCCAACCACATTCAGCTTCCCGCTTCTGCACCAAAGATGGACATGAGTCACGGGAATGTCCAGGCTTCTTACAATAATGATAGACTTTCGGATTAGGACAATCCCTCGCAAAATGATCTTGGGCACCATAATGGAAGCATCCCCCGAACTATGCTGAGAACTCTGAGAAGCTTCTCCTTTCTTTTTTGCCTTCTTATTAGGAAAGGACTTAGATTTTCCATCGAACTTCTTCTTCTTAGGAATTACCTTTTTCTCATTGAAAGTCCCATTACTACTACCTTTCTCCTTCTCTGCATTCTCCAATTTAAGGGCAGTGTCAACCAACTTCTCAAATGAAACATCCAACTTTAGGACCAAAGTTTTCTTGAGATACTTCTTAAGTCCATCAACGAACTTTTGATTCTTCTTTAATAGGGTGTTAAGGTGCTTAATTGCATAATTAGATAAGGCTTCGAAAGTCACAACATACTTAGAAACAGACGACTTGCCTTACTTAAGATCAAGAAATTCTCAAGTCGGAGAATCCTTCTCGGACTCGGGCACAAACTTCGCCTCGAAACGTTCCCTAAATTGCTCCTAGTTAAGCTCTGTTTTTTCAAATTCAGTAATCAACAACTCATATAGTCTAGTGCCCACTCCTAGCTGACTAGATACCACCTAAACCCAATAATGATCAAAAAGGCCCATGCGAGAAAAGATGTGCTCGCATATCCTAAGCCATGCTTGGAACTCAATAACACCTTCTGAGTCCTTGAAAGGTTTGCCTCCCAAATGGGAAAAATCGTTGCACATGCGTGCAAAGCCCGATTTATGGGAAGGAGAATCAGAAGAAGGACCAGAAGATTGAGTGGGCATAAATACTCCATCCTGGCTAGGTTCGTTGGATTGCTCAGCATTGGAACGAGTTGCCCTTCCGCCAGCCATCTCACTTCTGAAATAGATAAAGTTGGATTAAAGATTATTTTATACAACGATAGAACTTTGTACAAAGCTAGCAACCAAACGAATAAGTTCCCCATAAATTCCCAGATATTCCAATTTCTAATAAGGAGGAATCCTAATTCTCTAAAGGAATCTAAGGGGCAATGTCTAAGACTTGCTTAAACCTGGATTCTTAACCTCAATATTGTATTTTATTCTGACCACATCTCCGATGCCAAGCTGTAACACCCCACCTCGAGACCTACACTAACAAATGATATTACTAGGTAATATTGTCTGCTAGTGCAGAGAATAAGACTGGTTAGGAGCAACCATCTGCAGACTTTGCTTTAATAGAGTATTAATACGTCGAAATATGAGATAGTTTCTTTTTCTATAGTGGAATCGACATATCCAATACAGGCTTAAAAAATATGCAGTGGCTTATACAATTTGATCGAAACAATATATAATATCAGTATACAGAACTACAAAGTACACAGCATAATATACAGATCAAACAACAGAAAGATCGACTGCCTTCGTATATACAATGAGATGTCTACAATAAAGGGAGATATAGATACAACATGAATGAGTATATATAAACTAGGTCTTTATCCCCACATAAACATATGTAGATACATAGACAAGTACTAGCAAAATGGTACAACTACAAGTGAAAACAAGAGATGAGTTTAGGCTGAGCAGCTAAATGATCAACGGGAATCTGAAAGGACTCGATCTAACCAGAGTATTACTGAAAACTAATAAATGGGTCAGTCTTGTACTGAATCAAACGGTTAAATGATGCAAAGAAAGATATAGAGTGCAACATGGATATGATGGTGTACAAGCGTAAGGTCGATGTGTCATATCACGATAACTTAAGTGATAATGCCGCAATTCATGAAAATCCCAAAATAAAGAGAATAGCATCCCAAATTGAAATCATCAACCCAAACCCTCAATTTCCCATGAGTGGGAGAATGACATCCTCAAATCGAATTCCCAAATCCAAATCTGAAAACCATAGTATAGTAAAATCCCAAATTTGCGAATCAACGCTCAAAGTCAAAATCAAGTAACAAATTGGCGCCACCCGAAAAGGTAAGCACAAGGCTATACCTAACGGTCGATCGTATCCCCAAAGATGAGAATGAGGCTACATCTGATGATAATAAAGATCGTCTCCCCAAAGGTAAGCTAGAAAACTACAGCTGACAACCAGAAAGGATCGCCTACCCAAAGACGACTGCAGAGACTACGTCTGACAACCATAAAAAATCGTCTTCCCAAAGACGAGCCCGAAAGCTACGTCTGACGACCCCAAAGGATCGCCTCCCCAAAGACGAGCACAAAGGCTAAGCCTGCCAACCACAAAGGACCGCCTCCCCAAAAGTGTCGCTTACTCTCAATTGGTAATTAAACATATTTCGCCTATGTGTCCCATACCACCTGGCAAAACTCGAGTATTTACTAATAGATAGTAAACTCAACTAAAACAAATGAAATGTAATAAATAAATAGCAGTTAAAAATATTCACTCGGGTGATTCCGGTAATTAACCAGAAAAGTAAATGCAAGTGTTCTGTACTGCTTGTTGTTTAATTAGGTTTCCCATTCGAACGAAATAAAAGTTTTTTTATTAAAACTAAATTTAAGAAATTCTTTTCAAATATTTGTTAGATATGAGAAATTGTTGTTTTGATAGTACCTCACCATATGTACATATATTATAAGTATTGGTTTTAAAACCCCCGTTTGAAAGTGTGTTTGAAACCAATTCAGTTTAGAAATGTAATTTAAAATGGGAATTTTCAGAAACCATTTTGTAAAAGCTTGTTGTAAATATATGAAGGCATATAAAACTAGGATAGAAAAATCAAAAAACATCCCAAAGTAAATCTCAAAACAAGAGCATCGAAGTATCAAAACTAGAGAGCATTTAGACGTATCTAAATCCATCAAAATAACGGAACAAATGAAAACCCAAAAGTGCAACGAGTGGTGGCAAAAGAGACCAAAAAGATACCTGGAGCAGTGCTACAGAAGTTCATTCAGCCAACTAAACCAAATGGCTCGGTCGACTGAACGCAACCTGGAGCATACGCTCCAGGTGCTTTAGTCAGTCAACTGAACCATTAGGTTCAGTTGATTGTATGCGTTTTCCTAGAGCTGTATAGCTTCAGGTCGCATATCCAACCAAGCCCTAGTGAATTCCAGGCAACCAAACTATGACTCTGGCAACCTAATATGACCATATAAAAGCATAACTTGCATACAAAACTAATAACGTTATGTAGAAGCAATTTGAAAGAAAACAAAGATGATTTCACTTATGGACATCAAGCATTTCTAGTGAATTAAGCGGCAGTCTCTCATTCTTTGCAAATTCAAGCTTAAAGCCATCAAAACCTGAGATTAGTAATCATCAAACACCTGAAAACTAAAGCTAGTACAAGATGTGCGAAGTTCTCACCTGAATAAAATGATTTACGGCAGATTTCAGACAAATTGGAGCTTGTTATTTCTTGATTTCAGCTCTAAAGTCACATGCAAAGTGAAATTTGGAAAAATAAGGTTAAACATAGAAATAACTTTATGAAAATTGAAATGAATTGAGCAAGGAATTGAGATTACATACCTAAAATAATTTCCTTATTAGGTACAACAATTAATTTACTGATTTTTTATGAAACTGGAGGATCTTGTTCTAGGGTTTTAAGAGGAATAAGAGGACAGTAATTGTTTTCTAGTTTCTGGAGATAGAGAAAAGAACGTACTGTTCTTTTCCTCCTCCTTAATCCTTTCTCATAAATGGGCTAAGCCCAAATTAACTTAACCTAGTTTAGTTAGGTTTTAATATAAATTTCTATTTACATTTCTAATTAATTTCTATACTCATGAATACAAGTAAAACAATATCAACCATTCCTTAAAATACTCAAATATAATCAACTTATCTTATCGATTTCCATGTATAGGATCTTATTCATTTATTTTTTGAAATCTAATCCTTTTAACTAAAAATGTTTTATTCTTCATATTTTTGGTAATGAAAATAATTAGTTTCTATCAATAATTAAATTCTCCTTTTGAAAGATCCAACTAAATAATTTTCCAATTTTTTAGGTTTTCGACATGAACGAAGTTATAAAATTTCAAATTAGGCAACATAAAAGAATATTCATATTTTATATACTTATTCTATTTTACTTTCCAATAATCATTTATTTTATTTGATCCCAAAATTTCTTTCCTTTTATTATCTGATATTAGAATTAAACTAGTGCATTTTAGTATTTCACTAACGAATTCCCAAATGTTAGTTTCATGGAAACTCCTATATCAATCCTCTTAGCAATTAAATTCTGAAATCTCTCAAATTTCCAAAGGAAGTAAATGAAAATTCCATTTTCCTTATTTTTAAATTATTATTTATAAATGAAATTATATTTAATTCCATTCCAGGTATGAATCAACTCAGGGTTGTTACAGGTCAGACAAAAGTTTGGTGAATGAGTACAAATTGAATATGTGATGATCATATATAGTTAATTCGGTACTACTCTAGATGATATAGAGTGTGATATAAGTGTCCTTAAATTCTTAAGGTTTGTTACCTAAAGGTTCTTGTCTAATACTTTCCTACACTATAATTTGTGTAGGCTAATAAAATGGATTGAACTAAGTATCGAATCTCAGGTCTAACGATTGGACAAAGTTCCTAGAGATACTCAGTGTAAACAATGCCGCTAGGCTACTAAACATGTAAACACCGTCACAACACTACTAAACGTAGAAACACCGTCCCCCTTGGCTACTAACCATTAAAACACTGCCTCTAGGCTACTGTGGACTAAATTTCCACCACTATCACAGCCACCTGGCTACTGTGGGTTAAGCTCCAACTACTATCATCACCACTAGGCTACTGGGAACGATTCCCCTTCACTATGCCTGGAGAGGAAGAACTTGAAATGCTGACTCGATGGAAAGTCTCATCGGTCTCATCGTCTGCATTCGCTCCACCTCTCAATCGTGGTGTTATCCTCTTATTGCACGCTCCGGGTCCTCCTCTGTAATTGTATCACATGCGTCATGAATTTGTGAATACTAGGACCTCCCGTTGTGCCGTACCCACTCCATCAGGCATCCATACTAGTTGCACGCCCACTGTTGGAACTTCCTGTGAGTGCCAGTTGCAAAAATACATCATCTTGAATCGTTTTTTATCCTAAATTGGGTAAACAACATTTACCCAATGCCGCCACAATCTAGTGTCCGCTCATAGGGAACTAATTCTCCTACAAGTCCTAACATGCATCTAATTGTCCTTAAATAGGCCCACAACAATTCATGTTTCATATAAATTTTTATTTATAAATTTTGGCATGTATGTCGAGGTTCAAGTTGCCATTTTTTAATACGAACGGTCGACCGTTGTTCCTCTACGGTCGACCGCTGGGGATCTAGGGTAGACCATTCAAGAACAAAAATCAGGGTTTCTTCCTGTTTTGATTGTCGATTGTTTATCTACCTGATTCACTTCGTTAACAATATTTAATTTACCCTAATCTCGGTCTAAGCAACAATTTGTAATTAAGTTTATGATTTGTTGATTTAGGGTTTCCAATTTCAAGAGAGAAAAGGGGTATATGAAAAAATCTCTAATTAACAGTTTACTAACAATTTAAAGCTAGGGTTTTAGATTCACATCTAGGGTTTTAGCATATCCAATTTAAATTTAACATATTCAATTTATATTTTTCTAGCACCCTAATCAATGACAATAGTTTAAACTAACTACAATATTCAACTTATCAAATTTGTGCCCACTCATCTCAAGCGTAAGCTCTTTCTATTTGCTTTGCTTGAGAATCGTTTCCCAAACCGATAGCTCTGCCTTGATTCGCCTGGATCCAGTCTCTTCTATTCTTCTAGGTTGAATTTATTTGATTTTATAGAATTTTTAGGGTTTAGGTTTGAGAGAAAATTTTGGTAGAGTTTTGTTACTGTAAACTGATATGAGAGTTTAAGGTTAGGTTAGGCTTGCTTATATAGGGGTTGGAAAAGTGTTTGGGCCATTGGATTCTGGTTGGAGAATATTCCAATCGATCAAGCATGCTCTTCAATGACTTGGAAATGAAGCAACGATCGAAGCCATCCACACGTTGCTCACAACGCTCCAAGTTCTCTGCTTTTTCAAGTGTCATGGTCAACCCAAGAAAGCCTATGGTCGACCGCTATAGGTCGACCATTCATGGAAGAGGTAGACCCTTGAACAATTTTTTTTCCTTCTTGTTTTATTTCTATGCCCGTAACTTCTCCATACAAACTCAGATTACAAAGTGATATATATGAAAATCGCTATGAATGCAATGGTGCAAGTCTCGTAGTCAAATTCCTTGTTTTTATTAAATTTACCTTTCTTATTAAATTTTCGTTTAAATTTCTATGAAATTCTTGTTAAATTTACGTAAATTTCCAAGATGTTACATTAGTTATATTAATTATTAGTTAGTATCTTTAGCTAAAATACACCTGGTTATATTAATCGATCCAGTCGTACGTTCAAACTCTGGACTAATCAAGATCATCTAAGTCATCATCCAAGTTTTCACTACAATCAAGGCTTGTATCATTGTTATTTTTTATAGTGGCATCGATTACGTTCATCTCTTGCTGATCGTCTTCATTAAAGGTTCATGGCATTCGAGGTCGTTGTTGGTATTCCTTTTCAAATCAGTTTATTCAAAAATTAGTGGGAACAATTACATCGAGATCAGTTGAATTAGATTCGCCTCATTTCCTTCTTCGAATAAGACCCTCTTCTTCAATGGATTGGTCAATTTCTTCAACAAACTTGTCATTAGCTTCTTCAGAATAGTTGATTCCTTTTTTCTTCTTTTTATCCATGGAGGCTTTGTGCTTCTGGGTGGTTCTTGATTTTTGGGAGTCCGTAGCCTTGGCAAAGGTCTAGGATTTTCGAGTTTGTCTTTATGGGATTCGACTCTACTGATTTGCAAATGAATATTGTCCCCAATAAGATAAGATGATAAACTTTCAAAATGGCATCAGACATGAGATGTTAAGCTTTTCTGAAGCTAAAGGGAACTTGCGTAAATGTTTGACATAGCTTTAAGTTATTTTTCCTCTTCGGATTTCGGTTGCCTCTGTTTAAAATACTATTGAAGGTTGATTGTGAACACTGATCGCTGAATACATGAAATGATGTTTGTTTGCATTCTTATTATAAATTTATTTTACTAATATATATTATTATTTTGACAATTTTACCCCAAATATTAATATTAAGTATTTTTTTATTCAATTGTCGCACAAATTACAATTGGTCATTTTATCTTATATAATTAACTATAATGATAAATGTCCACTTATATATATTCTCTATTGCACTTAATTCACAAAACAAAGAGAAACTAAACATTATAATTGTTTAAATTTATAATATAAAACCTTTGTTCAAGAAAATATATATTTTATTATATCTGGTTGAAACTTTTGATGGTTTTTGTCAAATTTATCTGCTATGTTATTTTGTTTAGCTTCTCCAAACAAATAGCTATTGAGATTATTACATTGTTTTTTTTTCAGCTTATATATATTGTTTATTATTAATTTTTCACATTTGCATTACATATATTATATCATTTTTTATTTAACTCAAATAAAAATCACATGATTTTTTTCCCAATTTGTTGAAATTATTTATTGGTATTATTTCATTGTGCATTTGATACACAATATATTCCTGTTTAACTCAAAATTTGTTTATTCATATAACTTTCATTCTCATTAATAAGATTGATACGTTGTCATATTTGTATTTCAAATATGTTCGAAAGTTTTTATTTACGTAATGAAACCATGTTTTAGTTTGTATACGTTTCTTATTTGTTATCCCGCTTTTTGGACAAAGCTGGAATATCAACAAATTGGCAAGGAATGATGGATATCAGGATTAGAGTTCAATTGGAAACAAGGCTGCAATGGATGTCGTCAAAATTTGGCCGAGCTCCGATCAAGGCAAAATTGATTGGGAATGACAATCAAGGTTAGGAGAGGCTATGTTTCAATTTTCAGGACGATCGGAGTTCGTACGCACAAGATATGAATGAATTAAGATGCACAGAGCACGGTTCGAATCGATGTACTTCGCATCGATGGATGTTGGTTCGAATCGATGAAGGTTCGAACCAGTTGAAGTTTACTGCACTTCATATCGACATGGTTCGTATCGATGAAGACGAAGTCAGACATTTGCTTTGGGACAACATGTTCGAATCGATCGAGACGAAGTATAATGCTTCGAATCGATGAGGTCAAGGAGAGTTCAAATCCATCGGGTTAGGGTATGTTCGAATCGATCGATTCGACGAGATCGATTCGAAGCATGCCCCTAGGATCGATGGGTACGAATTGGAAATATGCACTAGTCAGGGAAACACGCACATACGGATCGATTCGAAGAAAATCAAAGGCATACGAGAAGGATACCTTGGGAGCCGGCTTCGTAGATACGAAGTCATAGACACGAAGGATGGATGATCGCATGGATTCGAAGGATTCAGGGACAATGTTCGTATCGATCGTGCTCGAATCGATCGATACGAAGGAAATGAACGAATGGATACGAACTGAACACGAAGAATGGATACGAGCTGAGGTACGAAGCATGATTAAGAGTGTGAAGTATGCGCAACTCATGGGAAGAAACGTTCAACGCGGCGACAAAGATGGAGTCGACCCATTCGACTCGGAGTAAAAAGTGGATTGACCCAGGAAAGGCGCACCGCATCATCGCAAAGGCGCGTGAGGCTATCGAGTCGAGCCTATCGATTCGAACGAATCGAGTCGAAGCAAGCGTGCCAGCCAGGAATGCAATCTTGACTCGATCATAACCCGAGATCCACAAATCCAAATGCAATGAAATTTTCACAGAAGCTTAAGCATATGATGAAGAATGCTCACACCAAATTTCAGCTCGATTGGACAATTTCTCGATCGATTCGAACGTAGCTTCGAATCGATCCCAAAGTGGGCCCGGATTTCCAGAAAGCGGGCATGTGGGCCCCCTCACGTGCCAGAACTGGTCTCCCCTCAATTTAGGCGAAAAATCAGCCTCCTACACCTATAAATAGAGCCCCTGGTCATTCAGAAAAGGGGTCGGACAATTTTGAGAGCTAAAGAGCGCCCAAATTCTGTCAGATTTACTCCAGATCACCACCGCTTCCTCGGATTCAGACTTAGCTCATAAAATCTGTTGTACTACGCGATAAGAAATTGTAATCTTCAAGCATCGAGCAATAAAAAGATAAAAACCTTGAAGTGGACGTAGGCCGGAGATAGCCGAACCACTATAAATTGTGTGTCACTGTTCATTATTTCTAGATTATTGTTTGTTGCTTGCTTAGATCTGATATTTGTGTTTGAATATTGCTGATTTGTATTCATACACTGGTGCTTTCACAACACTTGGGGTTTGTGACCATTTTTGGCGCAAACATTATTGTTTTTCAGTGATGGCAGACTACAAAAATTGCAATAAAATTGAAATCAAGTGAAAAAAAGTTTACCGATATTTAAAAAAGATTGGAACAAAAGGAAAATTGAAGCTAAATATTGTTGGACAATATCAAATATGGTTGAAAGTAATAAATAAGAACAATAAATAATACAAGTGGAAAAGTTGTAATTTTGTTTGGAGAATGGTATTATTGGTAAAAGACTACAATATGCACTTCAAAAAAGCAAAAAAAATATGGCTGAATCATTTATCAAAATAAGTTTGCCAAAACAACAACTTACAAACTGCTAATCGCATAATTTAATCAACGTTCAACCATTTTTCCACCCAAACGAAAAAAGCCTTAATGTATCGGATCGGATCCAAACCGGATTAGGTTTTGATCAAACTGTACCCGACCCTAATAGTAACTAAATCAAGCCTACCAATCCTAATAGTAATCGGATCGGACCTTCCTGAATGGTTGGAACCAAAACTCATACCCACATTTGTAAAGCGGGTTCGGACTGGGTTCGAACCAAAACTCGTACCATTGATAAGCCTAGTGATAAGCCTAGGATAGTACTACCATAATATCACGTGCATGACAGATTATTTTTACAGTCATGTCATAGTTATTAACTATATTTGGCAATAAAATCAATTCCACCTAATATTTGATTTCCCTTTCAGAGAATCCTATTTGATACAAATACAAATAAGCAGCATCTGTTCAGCTAACTATCAGTTCAGACATCCAATTGAAACCCGCTCAGTGTCATATATCATACAATAAATTAGTTCCAACAAGATTTACTTTATTGTAATACATACATCTCTTTCAATAAAAATATACATATGAAATATCCATACAAACTTCCAGTGTAATTTGGCCCAAACTTACATTTTTAAGAAACATATACAATGTACATGGACAGGGCAACAACAATGATCAAATACTACAAGAAGCAATAACCATTTTACCACCATGCAGCTGCATCATTTATGTTTTCCCATTTATACAAACATATGAAACAGAATGCTTGCATATGATTAATAAGAATAAAAACATGTTCGATAATTGAATAGTACAAACAGATATAAGGTCATTCTTTCAAAAATGTAATATAAACGTCACAGAACAAACCCAGAAAGATTGAGAACAACATGTTGACAAAGTTCTAGATCATTATTGTTATAAAGAAGGGAAAATTTCATAGTTTTCTCTTCTGGAAAACCAGGGTTTGGTAAAACAAGAAAACACAATAATATACACCGGTTTAAAGTAAGCAAAGGACTGGCAAGAAGGAATTTTGTGGTTTTATTGCAAAAGCACTCTGCACAGTACTACTGGAACTTAAAAAGAAAATGCTGTTGAAAGATGTAAAATGTCAAGATTTCACTAAATAATGGTAATGTTACTAAAAGTAACCCCATATGATAAATGAATCGTTATGGAACATGCACGAGTGCTTTGCTCAAAAGAGGATTATTCATTTTCTCAAAATAAGGTCAAGGAACATATGGAAAATTTAAGATCAGTATAAAGGAGGATGCATGCACATCTCCACAGTAGGAAGAGTTCTATGCATACTATATAATTAAAATTCATAGTTTCCAATGAGTCCTTTCCACTCTTTGGAGAGCAATAAAGCCAACAAATGCTTTCAAAACAAATTCAAAAGTTAGGAAGTTTCGGTATTAGCTAATCTCTCCCATTCTTCTAAAAAAAATGATATCAAGATTGAAAACACAGTAGATACCTATATATCAAAAAAGGATGTGAACGCTGAAAAAGATAGTTTTGATACCGACATACCTACCGTATCCAGGTTCTATTAACCATAAATTATACATGGTGTCCATTTCAATTTGAGAAAATATTAATCAAAACAAAAATATCAGCTGATACCCCACTCTCTTCTAATTAAGTAACAAATATCAGAATTTACTTAAAAAGCATAAATCTCTAGGAAACAAAACATGAAAAACAGAAAAAGACAACAGTGATGCAACAATATGAGAACTTACTTCTGTTCTGAGTTTAACCACTTCAGACATATTTCCTCAATGAAAAGCCCTATTATATAAAACATCAATTAAAATTATAACACTACATCTCACAACAATGTGGTTATACTACACCTAATTTTTTTCACCAAGATTTTTTTTTTTTAGCTCAATCATAGCTGGATAAAAAGCTCAAGTTAGAAACGAAAAATGGAAGTACGAAAAGCACAGTGCTAAATTTTTCGCACGTGCTTGTTTTTGGAATCCACTTAAAACTACTGTCGTATAAAACACGTGCTTGTTTTTCGCACGTGCTATCAGAGCACAAATCTAGATGCAATTGATGACACAATAAGATACAAGCGACAGATCTTTAGCAAATCCAAGATATTCATAATATCTAATGGATGAGATACCTTGTGTCATCAAATTGTATCTCAAAAAAATTTCCAAAATTTAAGGCCTTTGGTTTCGTTTTGGGTTTTGTGCTTCCGAATTTCATTACGAAATACTAAGAAACAAGATCGACGACCAACGGAAAACAGAGGAGTTGGATTGTTCTCTATGATTTTATTATCTCTCAAAATACGAAAAACAAAATAAACTTGTTTTCTATTTTACACGTTAATTTTATTTTTCAAAATTGTTTGTTTTCCAACAATATATACAACATGCGCATTTTGTTTAGATGAAAACACAAAACTAAAAACAACAAACCAAACGGGGCCTAAATGACCGGGAAACAAATATATATTCATAGATGCAAACCATGCACTTATTACTCAATATATGGACAACGAATGATTAAGAACGTGTGATAGCTGATGTATAATTATTGGTAGATCATAGTGCGTCACCAACAGAACTAAAATAGCAAAAATTGTGATATAGAATAGATAAAAGAAGGGCCAACAGCTAATGTAAATTATTGGTAGTTCATAGTGTGTCACTGCTATAACTAAAATAGCAGAAGTGTGTTGTAGAATAAACAAAAGAACGGGTATGGAAAATCATAGTGTCACCCACATGACTAACTACCAACAGTGGTGTGGAATAAAGCAAAAGCAAGCCGAAGAGGGTAAGCAAAAGTCAAAAAAGTAGCATCGGTTTTAAAAAAGATAAAGAAAAGTGTTGACAAATAATTAGAAATCATAAACTTGTGGTATTTACTACCCATAACCAACTTTTTCCCTTTCCTTTTATTTTTTTTTCAACAAAACAAAAAAATAGAAAACAACAAGGTTCATAAAAATTACATATGTTTCAAATAAAGCAAGCCAATCATTCATCTTGATTAATTCTTATTTTTCATGATTAGAGTTTTTCTAACAAGGGTTTGTGCAGTATAGCACAGACGTCCAAGGGCCCCAACAGGGAGTTTGTGCACCTTATTTAGGTGCACAAAGGAATTGAGAGGGTCCGAAATTGAAAAATCAAGATCCTTACTTTACTCCACTTCATAAAAACCGACTAAGCAATAAACAAGAACAGGTCTATTCACATCTTACCCTGGGCTAGCAAGATTTACAAAACATCATTATCGCTCGCTTTAAAACTGACCCACTAGAACAACTAAGTTAACTCACCGTTTTAGCTTAAAATGATTGATATATTTTCATTTTAAACTCAAGTTCAACACTTAATTCTTCTCCTACGTGCATCGATTTGTTTGCTTCTATTCAACTTCTGTTTTATTCATTTAGCGTATCTGTTCAACATTTGATTTTGATTTTCTCAAGTTTGACCCAAACAATTTAGTCCCTTTTTAGTTGCTCTTTAATCTTGAGTTAGCCCATGTAAACTCGTAATCCCAGCTCCCTCCCTGTCGATAAAGCTACTTTCAACTCAGTCGACCAAAATCAATGGGTCAACCCACAAATCAATGGCTGTAAGCCTGTAACTGATTTTCAAAGGAATCTAAACGTTACCGGCTTCTATAAAGCCAGATATCTCTACCTTATTACCAGGAAAGCACCTCTGTGTTGGTGTCTATCTTAGGTCTGTGCACAAAAACCATAACAAAGTGTATTATCGTATGTGTGTGTGTCTATGTATGTATGTATGGGGTCTCATTTCTTTGGTTGGGAATATGCTCATATCATATACGACTATGAAAGGGGACAGAAATTACAAGTACACCATTGTATCTGATGGTACGTTGTGGTTTGATAATCATATCATGACGTTGATGCTTTCGTGGTCCAAATCTTCCCTTCATCATGACATAAATGACTGATTATTTTAAACATTCACCATGAACCATAGGTAACTGAAAAGCTCGGAATGGCATCGTTAACTTCATCCTGCAAAACACATGAACGGATACATACATAAGAACTTGCAGTCATGTTAACAAGATAGGCATACGCAATCACAGTATTATTCGTTCAAGCTTCAGATAAAATATTGATTATTTGAAGTACCTCAAGCATAAAAACTGAAACATATTAATATTACCACCACCTTATGGGTTACATAGCTACATGGATAAAGAACTGTCATCAAATGGATAAGTAAACAGTATACATTTTGTCAATTAGAATTCTAATATAAAGTCAAATTACTAAAAAGGAAACAAATCCATGAAATGCTATAAGAATCTGACAATAGAACAGTGTTCAAATAATACTATGTCCATACAATCATTCATTAATCATGATAAGAATATGTCCTGCTAATAGTTATGTTATTTTGGCCAACTCTACCTTTCTTTTACTCTACAAACATTTGCAAATGGAACAGTAATAACATAAAATTAGGGTATCCATCCTCATTTATTTGAGGAGAAGAAGAAGAATGTCGCTACATATGTACAAAGCTACACAAACTATGAACAATTTTGATTACCAAACATCCTAAAAACTCCTTACATTCCATAGTACTACATACACAACTCCCTTTTTTAAATGATTACAAAGGAACTATACCTCTTATCCTTTCAACCATCCAGCATGACTCATATTGTTAAAAGCTAAAACTAAAATATGAATCTACATTCATCCATTCAATCTTTAAAAAGCACACTATCCGCAATCTCAAGCAAGGGCTCCAAAGT
The DNA here is from genome assembly GCA_030737815.1 of Allium fistulosum. Taxonomy (NCBI): domain Eukaryota; kingdom Viridiplantae; phylum Streptophyta; class Magnoliopsida; order Asparagales; family Amaryllidaceae; genus Allium; species Allium fistulosum. Next base: position 234,219,902 of record CM060908.1, read on the forward strand.
ACCATTCCCAAACTTCCTTGCAAAAAGATATGAATAGCTCGAATCATTAGACTTTCTCAACTCCCTAATCAAATCAGCCGATATCTCACCCGATGTATACAAATGTGGATGCCCGCCCACACTATCTGTCCAATTAACTCGAGTCAATGTGTATCTCGAACACCCTTTCAAATCTTGCATAGACAACAAAGTCGGGAAGTAATGTTCTTCTGGGTAACATGAATTCTTTCTTGACGTCAAACATGGCATCTTAAACTTCTTCCACAACTTCCTATCCCTAACCACCATTAATGCATGTTTTCTAGACAACACAAAAAATTGCGACCCAACCTTGAATTTCTCAAAAGGAACTTCTGGTAGCATCACATTGTCTCCCCTTGCGATGTACCTACTCCGCAAATGTTCTTGATTGTCAAGAATCTCAATAAAGCTCATCTTTTTTCTACGAAAACCTACTATCTGCCTATAAACAAATCTAAAGGAATGCAGTGGAATGCAAGTCTGACTAATCAAAGCAAAATAAGCGTTTGATGCATCATCAATCAATGCCGCAGCAAGAAGCCTCCTAGCAGCCGAAATCAGAGTAGGTGACGCCCGCTGCGTTGCTTTAGCAGGGATTAATCTACTCTTGAAAGTACCAGTTAACGGTTCCGTCAACTTATAACTTGGATCTAAATGGATATAAACGTTGAAAAGGTTCTTGTGCCCTTGAAAGAACTTTTCCCACAATGGCGCAAAGGTCAAATTGGAGTTCGTGAGGAAAAGAAAGGCTATTTTGGGGGGAGACGGAGAAGGTGGCTGGCGGCGGCGAGAAATGGTGGTAGAGGCGAGCGTCGCTCGCCGGAAAAGTGCGAGATCGTCGAGTTCGTCGAGGTCGGGGATAGGCGGTAGGGTTTTTGGCGGCAAAATTCGGGGAGCGATGTAGAATAAAATAGGGATCGAGAAAAGTAAGAGAAAGGAGAACACGAATGGGGAGGACGCGGACATGATTGTTTGGAAATAAATGAGGGTTGAATTTGAAAATTTGAAAATGTTAGAGGTGCTCGGAGAAATCTGGGATTAGCAATGGAGGAGGAAGAGAGATTTGGAGAGGTTTATTATATTCAGTACTTTTTATTTTTTGTTTTTATTTATTTGTATTTTTAAGGAAAGTAACGATTTAGGAGTTGAGTCTATTTTAGGCTAATTTTGTCTTGTGCTGTATCAAGCTGTAATTAGTAAATTAGTTAAGGCTTTGACTGAAATACTAAAATGAACGGCATGTTGTGTTTTGTCCAGATTTAGCTATGTTTTCGACTTCGAGCTAACGGACGTAAAACAAAATAACACAAGGAGGAAAGGGCAAAATGGGGAGAGAGATTTGTTGCTCGGCGTCGGAAGGATCTGAATGCATACACGTGTCATACAGATTTTTGATGTTAAGTGTTAATTTAAACTTCAACGCTAACTAGTGTGTAACCCGTGCGTTGCACACGGTATATCATAGAAAAATAATACTATAATTATTTTTGAAGAATATAATTTATTATGCAATATTTGATGAATTTTGTTAGGATAAATGAGTTATAAATTGAAATTACTATATTTATAACTGTGCATTTTTGTTATGAGATTCGTATGTTTTTATATTTAAATAAAAATTAAATTATCATTTTTGTTGTAAAAATGAGTTATATATCGGTTTATTATTTTTTAGGATTCATTATTTATCAATCAAATAAATGAAAATAAGTATTCTTAATAAATTTTGAAATTAATATTTTTATAAAATTTCATAAATAAATATTTATGTGCATATATTATGAAATTGACATTTAAGTTCTGATACATTTGACTATAAGATATACGATGTATACATTAAATTTCAAATATTACTTGAAAGAATGACGACAAATACCTAAAAATAGAAGTGTAATACCAAAGACTCAATGTATTTGTGTGCATTTATAGTTCTCGCAGCACATATTTATCAAAATAATTATATGATATTACCATAATGATCAAAAATATTTATTTAACTACTAAAAGATATATCAAGTTACAATAAGACCTGAAACGTTATAAATCACATTGTCATTATAATTATGTAAAAAAATGTTTTTTAATCCATGATTTCATACATTTATACTATTATTTTATTATAAAACATTTCAAAAATTATTTAACATTTATGTAAAAAAAGATAATAAAATATAGAAGAAAAATATTTCTAATCAAAATATGTATAATTTTTGTCCATTCATTAACTCAGATTACGAATCTAAATAATTAAAATGTAACTTTTTATACAAAAACGTACTATTTCAAAAAACTATTCTTTTTTCAATATTACATAATATAAACATTCATCACTTATCATTAATTGTAATGTTATTCTTCAAACAATATAATTTAATAATGATAAGAGTACATTTGACGTACCAATGTTATGAAGGAAAAATGTTATATATTTTTGTAATGATGTACCAATTTTGAAAACCAATTTTATATATATATTTGTTTGTAATGAAATACCAACTTTAGAAAGAAAAACTTATGTATATATTTGTTTGTACTAAATAACTAATTTTAGAAATAAAGAAATTTTATGAACTTAAATGTAGAAAAATGTAAAAGTATCAAAGATAATTTTGTATATGATTATGAAAATATTAAATTATATGGACTTGAATGAAAATATAGTTTTACCATTTATGTTAGTACAAATACGGTGTACACATTAAATTATCATTTTTTATGATTTAATAGATCAAGTAATACATATTTATTAATTGGATTTAATTAAAAAAAAAAAAATTCAAGATCAATTAATAAATTCAAATATATGGACTTAAAATAATATAGAAAACTTCAGAGAAATCCATAAATAATTGTGAAAATTATTGAATGTTGGCATTTAAATGCATAACGATAAGAGAGAATATAAGTAGAACATTGTAATAGTTTGTATATAATTATGGAAATTTAAAACTATCTGGACTTGAATGAAAAATTAATTTTACTATTTTTATCAGTATGAATGCGGTACACATATTGAATTGTCATTTTTAAAATTTATTAGATCAATTAATGGATACTCGTTAATTGTATTTATTTAAAGAGCTTAAATTTAAGATCAGTAAACTAAATTTAATATATATGGACTTAAATGTAAAATAACAAAAAAATGTGGAAGAAATCTGTAAATAATTGTTAAAATTAGTATTAAATTTTGATGATAGAAAAGAGAACCAGTAGAAACATTGTAATAATTATAATAACAATATATTGTGGAATGCAAAAATAAAATATCGGAGAGAATTAAGGAGAGAGGAGGAAATTCCTAGAATTAATGAGAGGGCTTTAATTTCTTCCGATTTACTATTATTTAATAGATTATATAAACGCAATTAAAATATTTTTTAACATCCACCAAACTTTTGCATTCAACGGATCTCTATACGTAACGTCAAGTACATGTATCAAGTGGATGCAAAACATACCGGCTACCTTTATGGTATTTTAGGTGTTACAATTTCCCTTTTTTCAAACATAATACATCCACCATCATCATCATCGAATGTTAGATAAAAAAAAAGGTAAAATAATACAAATATCATATTCTCATTTTTTTTTCATTTCTTAGAAACAAGTACGTTTTCATCTTTTCTACTCTCGTTTTGAGAACGAAATACAATTTTAGCATACAATTTTGCACCATTCTTCTCTCAATTCAACGAACTCAATTAAATTACATTATCAGATTAAATATTCTGTTTCAAGAAATGAAACAACGATCAACTTCAAAAAAGGTTGAACCCTGTTTAATTATGAAATAATGGCAGCCATCATTTTCTCTTTTCGCCCGTCCTAGTTCTCCCACCTCTCACTTCATCTCTCTGCCCTTACTCTCTCCATCCCATTCCATCTTTGCACCTTTGTTTCTTCACCTTATGGGTCTACAAGAAAAAATCGACGCATTTGGATCTTGTTTCTGTTATTGCTTCAAGGACCAGATTTGGAACTTCCCTTATCCCCTCAGTCTTTGCAAGTGTAAAACCCTCCTTGTGACAGTCGGTTTTCTACCATTGGTGGTGCCAGCGTCAACAACGGTCAATGAACCAATCGTCCAATTGGTTTGGCTCTGTGGATGCCAATGTAAGGCTTTGCAATTCTGGTCCCCCCCCCCCACAATCCCCAGCCTTGTTCACATATAGCTAATGTTCGCAGTAGCGATTGTAATAATGTCTTGTTTAATAATTAATGTTAATGTATTGGACAAATTTGGGAATACACGGCATGTGCTTGATAGATGTTGCGATCAGAATGAGTGTGGTAATCCAAATTTTTATTCTTGCCATGATGTCGTTCGAATTAATGCCTCCCTTCCACCATTTAAATCCGATGCTATGGATCCCAATTCCAATCATTCCCCTCATATGCCTTCAAATGTCAATGAGATGCCCTTGCCAACCCCCAATATTAAGACGCAAAAATGGTCATCATCTTTCTTCTCAAAGCTATTTGGAAATGATGGAGGGTTCCCCGAGTAGTTTGAAATTATTGAAGAGAATTATGTAATACTCCCTCCACAAGAAGTTATTGATGCCGGTATCGAATTCTGAAAAGAATATCTTGTTGGTTTCTTCTTGGACACCAACCCAGCTTATGATACCATGCGAAATCATTATAGGCGTATATGAAAGCTTATGGGGGAGTTAAAATCCATTTTGACAACTTAGTGTTCTTTTTTCATGTCTCTATTTAAGAACATAGATTGTGTATTCTTGAGTGAGAGCTAATCTTCATTGAGGGCAATTCCATTATCATTACTCTATGTAGTCCATCATCGACTTAGCAGAGAAACATGTACTCTCTATTATAGTTTGGACTCACTTCTCAAATATTATGTCGGTTCTTCAACCATTGACTGGTTTGAATAGGTTAGCTAATTTAGTTAGCGACTTGAGATGTTTTGATGCGGCTATTATTGTAGGGCCAAATTTTTTTATGTCTAGGCTTTAATTGAAATAACTTTAAATCGACCTCATCCTTCCAAATTGTCGCTAGATTGATCGAGAGTCAAGTAGCGATTGTAGATGTGAATTATAGATGGAACTAGAAATATGCACTACATATTGCTCCTTTAGACATAATGCTTCTACATGTAAGCATAGCCTGCCTTTGTATCTGATAATGTTAAGGGTATGCCCTAAGTGCAATTATGTAATTTATTACATATATCTAACTCGATAACCAACCTTATTCGAAATAAAAGGTGTTTTCTTTCTGTTACATACTTTATATAATTTGTTATGTTAATTAATTAATTTAATTAAAAGTATATTCAATAGAAAATCCATAAATGGTACGTTTTATGATAGTAGTTACAAAGTATTGTAACTGTGGGTAATTTATCACAATGAAAATAAATATACCATTTTAAATATTCTTAGTCAAAATGTATCAAGACTGGATATCGATACATCCACTGAGACTAGAGTAAATAAAGCTCTTTAAATATTGGGTAGTGAATTACTCATGGTTGCTGGGGGCAAAGGGTTACATACTGATAGTTATTGGATAATAATGGAATGACTCACTCGATAGTTTTATGTTGGTTAATATAACTAAGGTCAAACATATAATATTGATATGGAAAAATTACACAGTTCTTTTGACTTGAGAATACTGTTGATCTTAAATGTAGAAGCTCCGATTTCATTATAGTTAAATCGTGGCATGGTGTATATTGAACGACTATAGTTGGGTCGAGTGGAACCATTGGAAGTGAAACACTATTCAAGAAAGCGTTCATCTTCTTAGTCATATGAGGTTAGTTTGACGGCCAACTTAAGTCAACTCAAAGTCAAATTCTCTTGCCAAAGCATTTCGGTTAATAAAAATTGTTATTATTGAACTAAGGACCGTGTTTGGACTATAGAGTTGAATATGGACAATATTGGAATTTTGACCATTACCAAATTTTCTAAGTCCAAAGTAATATAGTTTTGACGAAGAGAATTGGTGTAAATAATTATCGCAATCAGGTAACGCTTAATAAAGTAAAATTGAAATTTACCGAAACTAAATAAGCGAAAAAATTAGTCAAAATATCACACCATCTACTAAGTGACATGTGAACAATATTCGAATAGTTTAATATTAATCGCTGACCAGATTAACACCTAACGGGTCACACAACCGAAACGTTGAATACTTCTTTGACCACATGATCTAACTAATTTATAATTGTTATAAATTAATTAAATTAATTAAACTATTAGTTATTAAATTACATTTGGATTTGATAAACAAATATTACTAAATATATTTGTATTAGTTATAAATATATTAATCGATATACGGTATCAATACGCGTTTAAATTGGATTTAAATGCAAATATTTTGTTCGGGCTTTAAATAGGTTTGAAGCCCATATTGGCGGCTGTTGGTATGGCCATGAAGAGGGCACAAAGGGGTGTAGCCATATGATGGTAAGTTGGACTTGGTTTGGATGGATAAGGGATAGAGAATTGGTATGACATAAAAAATGGATCTAGATCCTAACTTGTCTCTAACCTCTTCTCTATATAAGCATCCCAACCACACATATTAGAAAACTTTTTTAAGCCTCCAAGTCCTTTACCTCTAGTCGAAAATTAACTCCACACATCCCTCCATTTTCAAACATAAATCAAAGTAAACAAATATTATTCGGTAGTTGGTGGTTATCAATTCAGGGGCTAGCAATCTGCTGGATCAGAAATTAGTTCAAGGAGCAGATCTCATCATTTCAAAGTCTATTTATATGCATTGGTAATAAGGTAAAATTTCTAATTTATCATTGTATATTAATGTGCAGATAACACACACACACCAATATATATATATAATGTATTTTGTTTTATTAGTTAGATAATGATTATATTATATCAATATATTATCACATTCTGAATGGTTGCATGAATATATACACTTTTATAATCATGCATATATTGCTTATGGCAGAGAAAATAAAAAAATAGAATTTTTATTTAAACTAATTTAATATTCACTATTTAATTTGTATAAGATTTATAATTCAAATACTAAATAATACATAACATAAAATATGGTTTTAGAATTTTATCTAAGTAATATTCTACTTAAAATATTTTCGATAGAATTAAAATAATTTTTATATTATATTTATTATTTAAATCGCTTAATTTTATATAAAAAATTGTTTGTGCCAAAAATGGCATAAACACCCAAGTATCAGATGAAAGCACCGGTTCTAGTAAAAATAAAGGAAAAGGCAGAAAAGTACAAGGAGACACTAGAATTTTTATAGTGGTTCGGCGTAATCTCCGGCATACATCAACTTTAATCTTTGTTCTTAGTTGTTTTCTCTTTGGATTACAATTAGTTATATTAGATCTGACCACTATCTAGTGGATCTCAAATTTACAATGGAGTTTTAAAGTGTCTTTGAGGTAGGAGATAGGAGTGAAGAAGAAGCAGAGTCCCAGATTTGGAGTGAAGGGAAAAGATAAGGAAGAAGATCCCCTTTTGGTTGCAGGATTAGAATCCTACTTGCATTGAGGTCCAAAAGGTAGCCCGATGTTGCACGAGTGAACCCGAGGCCTACGAGCCAAAAGAATAACTCGGTACCAAGTCATTTGACTTGACACTCATTAGTGAAAAAGCTAACTCCTTTATTTGCTTGCTTTTATGTCTCCTCCTTGAGTTGTTCCAAATTCTTTTCCATTAACTTGTAGTTAATTCTAGCGATCTTTCTGATAACTGCTCTCTTTGCTTTCTTCTCATCAATCCTTGGAATTGCTCGTCCAAACTCTGGAAAAACCACTTGACCATGAGTTGTTGGAGTAGTATAAGAGGTGTATGGTGTTTAGAAGGTGAAAAGTGGAGAGGAAATAGGTCAGTGCCGACCTAAACAACTCAGCATCGAATTGTGTCCTTAGCCAAATTTCCACTCAAACTTCTTGAGTTTAAGTTTCTAGTCCTCCTTATCGTGTTTTCGAGTCCATGAATCATTTTGTCCTTGTTTTGATCTTCTAAGTATAGTTGAAATCTGCATAGCTAATAAGCGGGTTAACACTTACCCCCGAAGTACGCCTTTCTAATGTAAGGTGTGCTTTGCTCAAGAACAAGTTCTGATAATCGGTCCTTGATGGTTGAGCTCTTTGGCCATCCACTGATCCCAACTCGGTGAATCGTCCGATTCCTTTAGATTTTTTCTACAAATCGGAGGTCATTCTAGAACCAGTTTAGCTAAGGATCCATTATTTTCTTAAGTGTCTACCATGAATCATGATTAAGATGTCTTTATCCGGGGGTATCATTTCATATCCAAGCCATCCCGTGTTTGCCCAGGATTTATCTTTCTTTCTCTGATTGCAAGAAGTTCAAATCCTTTTATCAAATCTGTATCCGCATTGGGGCTTGGCCTCGCCGGATCGTTCATCTTCCAATCTAGGGTTTGATCTCTTCGGATTGTTTATCGCCCAATCTAGGGTTTCGATCTCTCTGGATCCTTGTTGAGCCCAACCCGCTCGCTTGCTAATGAGGGACCCAACTACTAAGCAAGTCCATCCGCTCACTCTCCGGTGAGGTACTTTTCATACAAGTCCATCCACTAGCTCTCCGACAAACGAACTTGCACCCTGCACTCCGGTCCTGACTCCCCGGCCGAGACTTAACGCGGTCAATATCGTATAAGTCCATCCACTTGCTTCCAACAAGGGAGCTTGCACCCTGAACTCCAGTCTTGGCTCGACTCTCTAGACGAGACTTAACACGATTAATATCGTACAAGTCCATGCACTTGCTTCTGGCAAGGGAACTTGCATCTTGCACTCCGGTCCTGACTCCCCGATCGGGATATAACGCGATCAGTATCATAAAAGTCTATCCACTTACTTCCGGCAAGGGAACTTGCACCCTGCACTCCGGTCCCAACTCTTCAGCTGGGACTCAACGCGATCAATATCAATCATCATATTCAAGTGGATTTTTCAAAAATCAAGTATCAAACAAATAGAAATCCTAATTATTCATCCTAGATATCCAACTCAGAGCGTGCCTAGAGACCAATCTGAGCCTCGTACACATGTATGTGGTCCAAGGTTATTATTGTCCTAACTAGTCATCACAGACATCCGACTCAAAGCATGCCTAGAGACCAATCTAAGCCTCGTACACAAGTAAGCGGTCTGAGATTATTATTATCTTAATTATCTAAAGAAAAAATAGCAAAGTTCAAGAAGCGAACCTACTTCCCATCCATCCCGATCATGGGATTTCGAATCTTGACCCAAGTCCCTGGTTCTTCCTTGATGCATTCACTGTAGATGGTGGTTGCTCCGGCTGCACCATCACAGTTCTGTTCCTCACGTACTATTGTAGCTGGTTGCTCCGAAGCAGTTCCTCTATCAGATCACAAAGGCGTCATCACTTGTTCGTTTCATGTCCATCAAGATCATGGAAGATGCAAAACTTTCCAGATCTTCTCTCCTAATTAGTAGGCTCTCATCTAGCCAGCTTTCAGTAGGGTATCCGCCCCTTAGTATCTAGGTATATCCTCTTTGGGGTCTTTGTTAAATTAGTGTAGGAAGAGAACTTCGATTCCCTTCTCAACCGTTTGGTTCTCTAACATTATCATAAGCTCTTTGCTTTCCTTTATCCTTGATATATCCTGCTCCAGAGAGTCCTCCGTCATCCAAAACATTAACTTCAACATCCTCGGCTTCGATGTCTTATTGGCATAAATGTCTCTCATCTTCATGACAAAACTACGTAAGGTCCATTGGCGGATACCTTTCCAAAGTAATCTTAAAGTTGGTCTTGCTTGCAACTCTTAAAACTACCGCCATTAGAATCACGGATGGATCTGGCCTATCGACTGCAGCAGCTACTATGTTAAACCTAGTCAAATAGCTCCTCACGATCCCTCTGTCCCTTTGCTTCACAGTCGATAGCATCATCACATTCTTTGGTCGCGAGATATGAACTCCGAACTACCTTATAAACTTATTCACCAAGTCGGTCCATGTGCTTATGGACTCGTTCTCCAACTGCCCAAACCACACTTCTGTTAAATCTGTCAAGTATAATAAGAAGCACTACCCCATTACCTCCTCAGAAGCACCCAACACTTCCATGTGTTGGATGTATCTCATTAAATAAACTGTCGGATTTGTTTTCCCATCATACATTTCCAATGTTGGAAGCTTGAAGTTGGGAGGATTCCTCGCATTTTAGATGTTAGCGGTAAATGGATTTTTGTTTACATCTTCCAAACTCTAGTCTAGGGGTCCACCTCTATCTATTCTTTTAATCATCTCAGCCATTCAGTTGTTGTCATCTAATGGAAGTCTCAGACCACTAGCTACATTCTAGCTCTACTCCTATGGGGGAACTCCAACACATATTCTGGAACATACTCCTCTGGCTGCACGGCTACGTTTTGATCCGCACCTCTGGTTTCATTCTATCCTCTTTTCCTATGGGGAAGCTCAGGCCCATATTTCTCTGGTTGTTACGCATTTGCGTTTTGTCTTGCGTTTCTGGCTCCAGCATCGTCCATTCTTGGCATCTCAGCTTGCCCCAAGTCCAATCCAGAATTGCCCACGAGTAAAATCCTCTTGGTACCAAGAGGATTCTAGTCAGTATCGAGTGGTCTTGGTCGTGGGGGAATCGTTCTAGTCTGCTCTACTGCAACTCCAGATGCTCCTGCATTAGTTCCCTATCCTTGGATTTGAATTCCAACAACTCTAGCTATTCTTTGTTATCCCATCCTTTAAGCATTTTCAGTTGTCTAGCTATCATTCCATCCTACATCTCCTTCATCATTATTTCCATCTCTTCTCTGGTCACGTAGATGGATTGATGAGAATTCAAGGATACCTCCTTAATGTCCATATGCTCTGGTTGATTTCCTATAATCTTATATCTTATTTAGGCCTCTTTATCCAATCTTAGATTCAAGCTTCAAGTCTTCAGATCTAGTTCGTTCTCAATGAAAGCACCAAAATGTTTACGTCGGAAATGACACAAACACCCAAGTATCAGATGAAAGCACCAGTACTAGTAAAAATAAAGGAAAAAGAAAAAAAAGTAAAAGTAGAAACTAGAATTTTTATAGTGGTTCGGCGTAATCTCCGGCCTACGTCCACTTCGTCTTTGTTCTTAATTGTTTTTTCTCTGGATTACAACTAGTTATATCAGATCTGACCATTATCTAGTGGATCTCAGATTTACAATGGAGTTTTTAGAGTGTCATTGAGGTAGGAGATAGGAGTGAAGAAGAAGCGGAGTCCCATGTCTGGAGTGAAGGGAAAAGATAAGGAAGAAGGTCCCCTTTTGGTTGCAGCTAGGCTTGTATTTATAGAAAAATAGAGGTACAGGGTCAGAAGGTTGCTTGCACTAAGGTGCAGGAGGTAGCTCGATGTTGCACAGGTGAACCCGTGGGTCTATGAGCCAAAAGAATAATTCGGTATCGAGTCATTTGACTCAGCAACGACCTATTTTGAATGGTGAGAAAGCTAACTCCTTCATTTGCTTGCTTTTCTATCTCCTTCTTGAGTTTTTCCAAACTCTTTTCCATCAACTTGTAGTTAATTCTAGCGATCTTTCTAGTATCTACTTTCTTTGCTTTCTTCTTACGATCCTTGGAATTGCTCGTCCAAAGTCTAGAAAAACTACTTGACCACAAGTTGTTGAAGTAGTATAAGAGGTGTATGGTGTTTTGGAGGCAAAAAGTGGAGTGGAAATAGGTCGGTGCCGAACTAAACAACTCGACATTGAGTTGTGTCCTTAGCCAAAATTCCCCTCAAACTTCTTGAGTTCATCTTTCTAGTCATCCTTAGTGTGTTTCTAAGTCCGTGAACCATTTCATCTTTGTTTTAATCTTCTAAGTCCGGTTGAAATCTGCTTGGCTAAGAAACAGGTTAACATAAATTATATATATTTGAAATTATATATATATATATATATTATAAAATGTGTTTTATGTTTCATAAAATTAAAGTTACATCTAATATTAATTTTAGCAGAAATTAAAAGACAAAATTTAAATTTTAATATAATTTAAATAATTTAAATAATAATTATAATTAATAAATTAATTTTAGATTATAAAATAAATATAAAATATCAAAATATTTTGGAAATTTTTACTGAAATATTTAAATTTTGATATTACCTTATAAAATAATTTTTATTAATTTATATTATATGTCCATATGAAAATATCTATTTATATATTTTAAAATTAAAAAAAACAACATTTGCGGTGAGCTATATAATAGGCATGTGTTTATATATATATATATATATTTCATATATTTTATTTTATTATATATATTTATTACTAGTTTTACAATATATCAATATATATTTATGTGTGTATATATATTATATACGTTAAATATTAAAAAAACTATTTCTAATTATGATTTCAAATTTCCAGTAAAATAAATAAATAAAACAAATTTTAATATAATTTTAAATGATTTAATATGCATATATATATTTATGTATGTATGTATGTATTTTGTAAGTTTCATATATTTATATATATATCTGTGTGTGTTTGTGTGTGTGCATAAAATGATTTAAAAATAAAACATATATATATATATATATATTTTGCAATATTTTATATACATGAAATAAAATATATAAACATACATTTGGGCAATATATTTGTATACTAGATGAGCTAACATGTCCATTGCAGTGTAAATCCCAACACTTATATATGTGTATGCTATACCTTGTACAGATTGTTATGTTACACATGCATATACATATATATGTGTATATGATGTACGTATATATATATAATATTAAGCACATAATATAAAAATTTATATTATAAATTTAAATAAAATGATGATTTTATTTAAAAGATATTTAGAAATATTCTAAATAAAGTAGAGTACACAGGCCCAATAAAAATCCAAAATGGTAAAAAAATTGAAATTCACCCATTACTTCTATTACGGGCTGGCCGAGTTCCAATAATGGTATTGGAGTCCAATATCCTATGCGGTCTAATTAGTCATGTTAGAGTTAACTAATTAAGCTCACAACTCGAATAGTAGGGTGTCTAAAAAGGCAGTGTCGAAGGATTGGGTTTGGATAATCAAGTGCTCTGTCCTACCTAGCCACTGGCCTAACCCGAATAGATATATGAGCCCAAAGGTTGCCCCTAATAGAAAATGCCAAATTTGAACCGGGCCTTTGTAACGACCCCGAATTTTAATTACATTTAAATTGATAATTAATTTAATTTTTGAATAAAAATTGTGAAATTAATTCATAAATTGATTGCGAGTTTCCCCGAAATCAAATATAAATGTGTTAAATCATTTAAAGTTAAATATTGTATATATGTGTGAATATATATGTATATGTGCATATAGGAGTAAATATGAATTTATATATATATATATATTGAATTTGAGTTTAAATCTAAAATAAATGGTTTAATAATAATAATTTGAGTTTATAAAAATATATTTATAGAATTCAAATAAGTGTTGATGTTAAACAAATATTTCAAATAAATTTATAGTTATATAAAATGTGAAATGAACATATTAAATAATTCTAGAATTATATAAACTATAAAAATGAATATTATAAAGTAAAGCAAAAAATTAAAATGGAAATTTATTATATTTTAAAGTAACATTGCAAAAGAAAAGAAAATAAAATAAAAATACATTCAAGTATATTCTAGTGTGAACAAATATACATAGTTATGCATGTACACTTGCAAAAGAAAACATATATTCAAGGGTAAACAAATAATATATATATATATATAGTGAAGCCTGTAAAGAAAGCCACAAAAATTATCTACAGCCGAAATGAAGATAAGTGTGAACAAGACTAAAGGAAACAAATAAACATAGATGTGTATAAACTTACAAATAAAATAAGGTATGTTGTACATGATAATTTATGCAAATGTCTCTAGTACACTACCTTATACCCATCAGCCGAAATGAAGGTAAAGCAAGTAAAATAAGGTACACATGCATTAAAGTTTTGCATCTCTAAGTACACGGCAACAAATCAATTCAGCCCCAAATGAGAAAAAAAATCTCTGAAGTAAACTCATTTGTACCTGTATTGTACAAGAAGAATGGTATCCCATGTAAACTCATTTTCTACACATCAAACATTTTCATTTCAGTTCGACATTATCTCCTACTAAAATAAAATCTCCATTAAAACAAACTTCAACTTAAAACAACAACAATCTGTTCTAATGCAAGCCAGAGATCAAAGAAGAAGGTTTCACTTGCCAGTTTTCAAAGCCTGGTTCAAATAGATGTGCTATGTTCATTCCTTGACCCACCGTGAGTAACATCATTTTTTTTTAAAAAAGCTTAAGTATTTGAATAAATCTGGTTGCATGCTATTTTTATGAAACAAAACATGTTTGTGTGTATGAATCCTTTGAGTAGAATCAAGTGATAAATGAATGTGTGTGCATGCTATGCTTTCCTCTGTTCTCAGTAATAGGTTACAAAACCTGTTCAAAATTCAAAAACTCATTCTCAAATCCTTTTTAGAATCTGATTTCTAGAAGAAATCTGTTAATAATAACAACATCTGATTTTTAAAAATAGTTTTAAGCAGATTTGTTAAGCAATTATTTCAAATTATATAATTTACAGTAAAAATCTTTCAAAAATGAACATTCGAGTATTTTAATTTCAAATCTGGATTTCGTAACTCAATTCGTAATGGGAAAAGATGAATTTAGGTAGTCGTATCATGATTTTTAAATCTATGCTTGTTGAGAAAATGCAAGTTCAACTTTAAACCTATTTTTGTTAAATTCTGGTGATCGAGGGATTTTTAGATCTCGGGGTTGAAGTCATAGCTAGTTGGAAGGTTGTGGATCATGGAAAAAATGTTCGATGATTTTTTAATTCATCGTGGAGGAAGGACGAGATCAATCTAGGGTTTAACCCTTATTTTGGTCAAAGTAGAAGTTTGGATTGCCGTGGCTTCGTCTGACCACCAGAGTTGATCGCTCCGGTGGGGATAGCGGCGTACGATCAAGAAGAAGTTTCAGTTAAATTGGCGTGGCCTCTGATGGCCAGAGGTGGAGTGACGAGACGTTTTTCTGGCGGTCGTTTTCGATGCAGTCTGGGTTAGTAAGCTCGTTCGCGAATTCATCAGCGTCTCGTGTTTCTGGGTGCTCCGGTGACTGGTAGAGGCTATCGTCGACATGTCGATGGTCACAACACCGATCGAAGTTCGTCAGAGATGTTGTGCATGTGCACAACGAATTTGAGCGTGTCAGTGTTGGGAAACTGGGTGAACTCGAAGCAATGCAATGCTTTGCTCGAAGGGAAGACGGGTTGGTCTCGAAGCGTTACACGGGGGATTTGGGGAAAAACTCGAAGTGAATTCGAGGAAGGCTCGGGTCAAAAAAAAGATTGTTCCAGTTTTTTTTTTGTCCGCGAGCATAGCTCAACTGGTAAGGACTACTTAGTGACCATGGAACAAAGTTCCTGGAGGTCACGGGTTCGATTCCTAGTCAGGCGAGCTTTGTTTCCTTTGGGCCTGGAGCTGTTATCCTCTTAAATACCTTTAAAATCGGTGGGGATTGATGCTCCAGGCTGGGCTAGTTGAAAGGGGGACCAGTGTGGTGGACAGCTGAGTTCCCTAGCTCTACTCTCCGGAGTGGGGTTTTAAAAAAAAGAACTTGTTTTCTGTTTTGAGATTTTAAAACTAAATTTAAATTTTAAATCAAGATTTTAAACCTGAGTTTAAATCAAAAATGTGAATTTAGATTCTAGTTTGAATTTAAATTTAGTTGAAGATAAATAAAGATATAAATTCAAATTGTTTTATTAATATAAAAGCAATTAAATGTATGGAAGAATTTGAATTTAAAACGGATGTGTAATTTATAAATAAATAATCAATGTGATTAATTTCAACAATAAATTTAGATTAATTAATTCAATAATAATCATTTGTGGAATTATTAAGTATAATTACTTAATGCAAGTAATTAAGGAATTGAATATTAGTGAAATCAATTGAGTTAATTGGATTAGTTCAAGTTAACTGGTTAAGTTAATGAATCTAGAATAATCAGTTGATAATTTGGAAAATATAATTACTTAGAGAAGTAATTAACAAATAATTACTAAATGTAATTAATTGAATGATGATTTAAAATCTGAGTATAATTATTTGTGAATAAATTAAAGGATTAATTAATAATGGTGATTAATTAAGGTTAATTCAATAATTAAAGATTAATTGATTCATTGATTTAGAATTGATTAGTTAATAATTACAGTTTAACTAATAAATTTGAAAGGAGTATTTATTTCAAATAATTTGTAATTAAATTATGATAATTAACCCGGATTAATAATTGATATATCTGATTTAAATTAATCAGTTGATTAATAAATTCACCTTTGAATGTTTGGATTCTATTGGATGATTGAATTGTTTGATATCCCTGATCTGTGATGCTATGTGATATATTATGATTTGTGATCTGTACTGTAATTTATTTATCTGGGATGAATGTGATTGATTATTTGTGATATATATATCTATGATCTGCGAATGAACGATAAGCGTTATAATTTATACCGCTTATCAACTATATTTCTGTATTTTGATCTGTGATGATTTATTGATGTTGCACTACTATGTGAAACCCCTGGACTATACCATACACACACAAATACGGATTTCACGAGGAAATCAGTTAAGTCACAGATAATTTTAATTTAATATTTTTGAAATTGAAATTTTAATTTCAATTGATTTTGGAAATGGATTGGGTTTAAAGTGAAAAGCTTTTGAAATGGAATTTCAAAGATAAAACTTAGTTTCGAATAACTTGATTAAGTTTTGAAATTTAAATGATTTGATTTAAATTTGAATTCAAGTTTGAAATTGAATTCTATGATTTGAAACTAGGGATTAAAGATGCCGTACAAATTATATATGGGTTAAACCATTTTAAAAGTATTGTTTGAGAATTTGAATTTAACCCAAGGATTTCAAATCGTATGAATGAATCGGATTTTCCGAAATGAAACCATTTGTTTCCAAATGATAAAAGCTTTCATATAAGAAATGAAATTCCAATTTAAGTTAAAGGAATTTCAAGTTTGAATTGAAAATGGTTTTTCCAGTTATGAGTGAATTCTTTTTGAAAGCTATGAATTAAATCTGTTTATTTTTAGCAGAATTTATTCTCTTAACTTAACACCCTTCTCTGAGACGTACGAGCTCAGAGGTTATGTAGTTGAAGGTTATCAGCGATATACTCCCAATTTGGTAATGTGGCATGCTGAGTGTTGCTGTGTGTTGATCATTTATTGATCATTTGTGATCAAAGCGTGGCTTTGTGAAAAAGCGTAGCTTTGTGGACGAGACTTCGTCGAGCCTCACAACCCGGTAATGGTCGAAACAAGAATGTTGCGGCAAAAGGTTTTTAGGGGTAGCGCCCCTAGGGTATGTCATTTCCTTCTGGATAAAAGGTGATATCATGGTATGGAGCCCATATATTTTACCTATGTTGATGCTGTAAATTTATTATACTTTGTGGTTGTTGCTGTATGATCGAGAGCTCTCGGATAAAGGTCGGTGATGACCGGGGGATGACATAGCTCGTGTGTTAGTTACCTAGTTACAGCTTGGTTAAACCGTGAGGTAGCGTCGGCCTTGTGTTTGCAGAGATCCGGTTAGGTTCTCAGGGCGTCTTTCCAGAGGAGTTCCCTTTTCGGTAAGGAAGTTCCTTTGCCTGACCATTTATTGGAAATCCAAAGAAACAATACGAACCTTGTACGGTTTTAGTTGTATTATCTGCTATGGAATGTGGAGGTAACCTGCTATTGAACATCGTAGCTATAGTAGGCATACAATAATGGTTGTATGCTAGCTAAGATTAATATTGTATTTTCGAACTGTTTTCACACTATGCACTAGTAATAATATCAAAAGAGTTTTTCCTTTGCGTAGTAAGCATGTTTGACTATCATAAGGAGAAATCTCCTCCAATTCTGCGATTGCATTGTGTGTGTGGCAGGAGACCTTATGGTAGTTTCATTTTCCAAAAAGCATTGCGGATTTCAATGTTTAAAATTCTTTTGTGTTTGTTTTTAATGATAAACTGTTTTTGTTGCTCACACCAGTCCCATGACTGACCTGGAGTTTATTGTTCCCTTCCTAAACTCTGGGTGGCCACAATTTTCCACACGGGCAGTCTAGAGTTGGGTTCTTCAGATATTCAGGTTTAGTAGATTATCTGGAGCTAGTTCACTTCATCGGAGTGGATGACTGCACTTGCTTATCTTTGTGCATCGTGAAGATGGTTCGAGCTTCATGTTGGAGTTGTTGGAGTCATTCTCTTCTGTAGATCATTTGGAGTGATCTCTTCCATTATTGTTATTTCCACTGTATCATTATTTATCTCTGATATTGTTGTATCATATTGATATCATTGTTGTATATTATTCTAGATATTGTATTCATTGGAGTTGTATATGATATCATCTATTTCTTTTTTTCCGCTGTGTTGTTATACTTAATGGTGTTATAAGCTCCGGTGAGCCAGATTTGACGTTTGAATCTACGACATCTTGAGTACAAGTGAGGTACGGGTGCCGATTTTTGAAGGCCGATTTTAGGATTATTACATTTGGTATCAGAGCTGAGGGTAAAACTTTAGCTCAGGAGTATAACACATTAAGTAGCTCATTAGAGATAGGGTGAAGTATACCCTAGAATGAGTAATCTCTAAGATATCCGTCCGTATGCCTCAGTAAATTCTCTTACTATCCAGTGATAGTAAGTATGAGTGCAAGAAGAGGATGAGATAGGGGACAGGGAAATACGACTATAAATGGTCAATATCCTGTAACAACAAGGAAATAATCTTTTCTCTATCAATCTCTTTTGTTCAACATCTCTTCTCAATTCTTTGATAATTCCTGGTAGATCCAGGAAGGAGATTCGATATATTAATATGAGACATAAACTCCAAATAGGCCAAAATTGTTGTTTGGATGAATTGGTTGCTTTGTTTGCTATGGTTGATAGGTATACCTTAGTTTCTAAATTAAAAGTTTTGAAATTGTATCCATATATCTATCTATTCTTTGGGTCCTGATATGTTCTACGAATGGTTAGTTATCCCTTTGAACTAACCGATGCCATTGCATACTTCGTAGATCTGGATAACCCGAGTATAGTGTGAAAAACTTAATAGATTCTTTCTTGTATCTATAGTTGATATTCTTATTTGGTAAGCCAAATGCAGAATAGATATTCAGTTTGACTTGATGAAATATTCTTCATCTATCTTTGTGTCTCCTTGGTAAATTTCGAGGACGAAATTTTTTTAAGGGGGGAAGTCTGTAACGACCCCGAATTTTAATTACATTTAAATTGATAATTAATTTAATTTTTGAATAAAAATTGTGAAATTAATTGATAAATTGATTGCGAGTTTCCCCGAAATCAAATATAAATGTGTTAAATCATTTAAAGTTAAATATTGTATATATGTGTGAATATATATGTATATGTGCATATATGAGTAAATATGAATTTATCTATATATATATATATATTGAATTTGAGTTTAAATCTAAAATAAATGGTTTAATAATAATAATTTGAGTTTATAAAAATATATTTATAGAATTCAAATAAGTGTTGATGTTAAACAAATATTTCAAATAAATTTATAGTTATATAAAATGTGAAATGAACATATTAAATAATTCCAAAATTATATAAACTATAAAAATGAATATTATAAAGTAAAGCAAAAAATTAAAATGGAAATTTATTATATTTTAAAGTGACATTGCAAAAGAAAATAAAATAAAATAAAAATACATTCAAGTATATTCTAGTGTGAACAAATATACATAGTTATGCATGTACACTTGCAAAAGAAAACATATATTCAAGGGTAAACAAATAATATATATATAGTGAAGCTTGTAAAGAAAGCCACAAAAATTATCTACAGCCGAATGAAGATAAGTGTGAACAAGACTAAAGGAAACAAATAAACATAAATGTGTATAAACTTACAAATAAAATAAGGTATGTTGTACATGATAATTTATGCAAATGTCTCTAGTACACTACCTTATACCCATCAGCCGAAATGAAGGTAAAGCAAGTAAAATAAGGTACACATGCATTAAAGTTTTGCATCTCTAAGTACACTGCAACAAATCAATTCAGCCCCAAATGAGAAAAAAAAATCTCTGAAGTAAACTCATTTGTACCTGTATTGTACAAGAAGAATGGTATCCCATGTAAACTCATTTTCTACACATCAAACATTTTCATTTCAGTTCGACATTATCTCCTACTAAAATAAAATCTCCATTAAAACAAACTTCAACTTAAAACAACAACAATCTGTTCTAATGCAAGCCAGAGATCAAAGAAGAAGGTTTCACTTGCCAGTTTTCAAAGCCTGGTTCAAATAGATGTGCTCTGTTCATTCCTTGACCCACTATGAGTAACATCATTTTTTTTTTAAAAAAAGCTTAAGTATTTGAATAAATCTGGTTGCATGCTATTTTTATGAAACAAAACATGTTTGTGTGTATGAATCCTTTGAGTAGAATCAAGTGATAAATGAATGTGTGTGCATGCTATGCTTTCCTCTTTTCTCAGTAACAGGTTACAAAACCTGTTCAAAATTCGAAAACTCATTCTCTAATCCTTTTTAGAATCTGATTTCTAGAAGAAATATGTTAATAATAACAACATCTGATTTTTAAAAATAGTTTTAAGCAGATTTGTTAAGCAATTATTTCAAATTATATAATTTACAGTAAAAATCTTTCAAAAATGAACATTCGAGTATTTTAATTTCAAATCTGGATTTCGTAACTCAATTCGTAATGGGAAA
This sequence comes from Allium fistulosum, assembly GCA_030737815.1. Classification (NCBI taxonomy): domain Eukaryota; kingdom Viridiplantae; phylum Streptophyta; class Magnoliopsida; order Asparagales; family Amaryllidaceae; genus Allium; species Allium fistulosum. Next base: position 234,240,831 of record CM060908.1, read on the forward strand.
AGATGAATTTAGGTAGTCGTATCATGATTTTTAAATCTATGCTTGTTGAGAAAATGCAAGTTCAACTTAAAACCTATTTTTGTTAAAATCTGGTGATCGAGGGATTTTTAGATCTCGGGGTTGAAGTCATAGCTAGCTGGAAGGTTGTGGATCATGGAAAAAATGTTCGATGATTTTTTAATTCATTGTGGAGGAAGGACGAGATCAATCTAGGGTTTAACCCTTATTTTGGTCAAAGTAGAAGTTTGGATTGCCGTGGCTTCGTCTGACCACCAGAGTTGATCGCTCTAGTGGGGATAGCGGCGTACGATCAAGAAGAAGTTTCAGTTAAATTGGCGTGGCCTCTGATGGCCAGAGGTGGAGTGACGAGACGTTTTTCTGGCGGTCGTTTTCGATGCAGTCTGGGTTAGTAAGCTCGTTCGCGAATTCGTCAACGTCTCGTGTTTCTGGGTGCTCCGGTGACTGGTAGAGGCTATCGTCGACATGTCGATGGTCACAACACCGATCGAAGTTCATCAGAGATGTTGTGCACGTGCATAACGAATTTGAGCGTGTCAGTGTTGGGAAACTGGGTGAACTCGAAGCAATGCAATGCTTTGCTCGAAGGGAAGACGGGTTGGTCTCGAAGCGTTACACGGGGGATTTGGGGAAAAACTCGAAGTGAATTCGAGGAAGGCTCGGGTCAAAAAAAAGATTGTTCCAGTTTTTTTTTTGTCCGCGAGCATAGCTCAACTGGTAAGGACTACTTAGTGACCATGGAACAAAGTTCCTGGAGGTCACGGGTTCGATTCCTAGCTAGACGAGCTTTGTTTCCCTTAGGCCTGGAGCTGTTATCCTCTTAAATACCTTTAAAATCGGTGGGGATTGATGCTCCAGGCTGGGCTAGTTGAAAGGGGGACCGGTGTGGTGGACAGCTGAGTTCCCTAGCTCTACTCTCCGGAGTGGGGTTTTAAAAAAAAGAACTTGTTTTCTGTTTTGAGATTTTAAAACTAAATTTAAATTTTAAATCAAGATTTTAAACCTGAGTTTAAATCAAAAATGTGAATTTAGATTCTAGTTTGAATTTAAATTTAGTTGAAGATAAATAAAGATATAAATTCAAATTGTTTTATTAATATAAAAGCAATTAAATGTATGGAAGAATTTGAATTTAAAACGGATGTGTAATTTATAAATAAATAATCAATGTGATTAATTTCAACAATAAATTTAGATTAATTAATTCAATAATAATCATTTGTGGAATTATTAAGTATAATTACTTAATGCAAGTAATTAAGGAATTGAATATTAGTGAAATCAATTGAGTTAATTGGATTAGTTCAAGTTAACTGGTTAAGTTAATGAATCTAGAATAATCAGTTGATAATTTGGAAAATATAATTACTTAGAGAAGTAATTAACAAATAATTACTAAATGTAATTAATTGAATGATGATTTAAAATCTGAGTATAATTATTTGTGAATAAATTAAAGGATTAATTAATAATGGTGATTAATTAAGGTTAATTCAATAATTAAAGATTAATTGATTCATTGATTTAGAATTGATTAGTTAATAATTACAGTTTAACTAATAAATTTGAAAGGAGTATTTATTTCAAATAATTTGTAATTAAATTATGATAATTAACCCGGATTAATAATTGATATATCTGATTTAAATTAATCAGTTGATTAATAAATTCACCTTTGAATGTTTGGATTCTATTGGATGATTGAATTGTTTGATATCCCTGATCTGTGATGCTATGTGATATATTATGATTTGTGATCTATACTGTAATTTATTTATCTGGGATGAATGTGATTGATTATTTGTGATATATATATCTATGATCTGCGAATGAACGATAAGCGTTATAATTTATACCGCTTATCAACTATATTTCTGTATTTTGATCTGTGATGATTTATTGATGTTGCACTACTATGTGAAACTCCTGGACTATACCATACACACACAAATACGGATTTCACGAGGAAATCGGTTAAGTCACAGATAATTTTAATTTAATATTTTTGAAATTGAAATTTTAGTTTCAATTGATTTTGGAAATGGATTGGGTTTAAAGTGAAAAGCTTTTGAAATGGAATTTCAAAGATAAAACTTAGTTTCGAATAACTTGATTAAGTTTTGAAATTTAAATGATTTGATTTAAATTTGAATTCAAGTTTGAAATTGAATTCTATGATTTGAAACTAGGGATTAAAGATGCCGTACAAGTTATATATGGGTTAAACCATTTTAAAAGTATTGTTTGAGAATTTGAATTTAACCCAAGGATTTCAAATCGTATGAATGAATCGGATTTTCCGAAATGAAACCATTTGTTTCCAAATGATAAAAGCTTTCATATAAGAAATGAAATTCCAATTTAAGTTAAAGGAATTTCAAGTTTGAATTGAAAATGGTTTTTCCAGTTATGAGTGAATTATTTTTGAAAGCTATGAATTAAATCTGTTTATTTTTAGCAGATTTAAAATGATGATTTGTTTAAACCATTTGAAATGGAATTGTTTTGAAAGCTATAAGTTAAATCTTTGTTTTAAAGATTTAACGAGTTAATCCAATTAAAATGGGAATTAATTTGCAAAATCGGTAAATGAATCTTTTGTTTAAAAGATTAAAGTGTGGAAATTGTTTAAACCGTTGAAGGTTGTTAAAATGAATCTTTTTGTTTAAAGATTTGAAAATGGTAATTTGTTAAACCATTTGAAAAGAAAGTTTTGGATAATAAGTTGTGACTTAATTGAAATCCATTATCCATATTTTCTTAAATATCGCGCTCATTATTCGGTTCAGCCGGGAGAGGACCTTTGTGTCACATAACCCATTCCGAATAATGATACGTCGTATATGGATAGCATTTGAAGACCGGTGTTGAAGACCGGGTATTTGCGAGAGCGATAGGATAACCTATCGATTGTCTCTGCACCGAGTAGCTACGGTATAGAGATTCCCTAAGTGATGGGAAGTCCGATCGGGATTGTGAATACCCGGATTGCAAGGACTTCTTCGGAAGTGCCTTCGGTTCTGTTCGAACCCGGAACAGACTTGTATGGTTACATGTCTGACATTACATTTTGAGATATAAAGCAGATTTATTTCAAATACATTTATGTTGGTGGCGGAGAATTTATTCTCTTTGCTTAACACCCTTCTCTGAGACGTACGAGCTCAGAGGTTATGTAGTTGAAGGTTATCAGCGATATACTCCCAATTTGGTAATGTGGCATGCTGAGTGTTGCTGTGTGTTGATCATTTATTGATCATTTGTGATCAAAGCGTGGCTTTGTGAAAAAGCGTAGCTTTGTGGACGAGACTTCGTCGAGCCTCACAACCCGGTAATGGTCGAAACAGGAATGTTGCGGCAAAAGGTTTTTAGGGGTAGCGCCCCTAGGATATGTCATTTCCTTCTGGATAAAAGGTGATATCATGGTATGGAGCCCAGATATTTTACCTATGTTGATGCTGCAAATTTATTATACTTTGTGGTTGTTGCTGTATGATCGAGAGCTCTCGGATAAAGGTCGGTGACGACCGGGGGATGACATAGCTCGTGTGTTAGTTACCTAGTTACAGCTTGGTTAAAGCGTGAGGTAGCGTCGGCCTTGTGTTTGCAGAGATCCGGTTAGGTTGTCGGGGCATCTTTCCAGAGGCGTTCCCTTTTCGGTAAGGAAGTTCCTTTGCCTGACCATTTGTTGGAAATCCAAAGAAACAATACGAACCTTGTACGATTTTAGTTGTATTACCTGCTATGGAATGTGGCGGTAACCTGCTATTGAACATCGTAGCTATAGTAGGCATACAATAATGGTTGTATGCTAGCTAAGATTAATATTGTATTTTCGAACTGTTTTCACACTATGCACTAGTAATAATATCAAAAGAGTTTTTCCTTTGCGTAGTAAGCATGTTTGACTATCATAAGGAGAAATCTCCTCCAATTCTGCGATTGCATTGTGTGTGTGGCAGGAGACCTTATGGTAGTTTCATTTTCCAAAAAACATTGCGGATTTCAATGTTTAAAATTCTTTTGTGTTTGTTTTTAATGATAAACTGTTTTTGTTGCTCACACCGGTCACATGACTGACCTGGAGTTTATTGTTCCCTTCCTAAACTCTGGGTGTCCACAATTTTCCACACGGGCAGTCTAGAGTTGGGTTCTTCAGATATTCAGGTTTAGTAGATTATCTGGAGCTAGTTCACTTCATCGGAGTGGATGACTGCACTTGCTTATCTTTGTGCATCGTGAAGATGGTTCGAGCTTCATGTTGGAGTTGTTGGAGTCATTCTCTTCTGTAGATCATTTGGAGTGATCTCTTCCATTATTGTTATTTCCGCTGTATCATTATTTATCTCTGATATTGTTGTATCATATTGATATCATTGTTGTATATCATTCTGGATATTGTATTCATTGGAGTTGTATATGATATCATCTATTTCTTTTTTTCCGCTGTGTTGTTATACTTTAATGGTGTTATAAGCTCCGGTGAGCCAGATTCGACGTTTGAATCTACGACATCTTGAGTATAAGTGAGGTATGGGTGCCGATTTTCGAAGGCTGAATTTTGGATCGCTACAGCCTTGGACTAATCTTAAAAATTGTTTGAAAATTAAAAATATAAGGTTTCACATTTAATAGTTAAATCTAAAATAAAATATATACATATTATAAATGTTATAATATAATAAAATTTTCAAATGTTAGAAAATTAATATAAATTAACTTTGAAATTTATAAAATTTATTAATGAGGTTGTAAAATATATTAATTAAATAAGTTAATTAATTAATAAATATATACATATATTATATATTATGATATATGTTATGTTGTTTTAAAATGTTAAATTAATATAAGTTTACATGCATGTATATAAATGATTTTTGAAATTAATATAAATTTAATTAAAATATTTAAATAAATAAATTAAAAGATTAATTAATTAATTAATATATATATGATATATGTGTTATACCATAAAGGTTATAATATATAATAACTATAAATGTTATATTAGGAAAATATAAAATTAATTAAAATGGTAATGAACTAAAACTAATTAAATAAATTTAATTAATATAATATTATAGAAAGCTTTAAAAAAACGGCGGACGTTGATTCTATGGAATATTTTCATTCTCTTGTTCGTCGCTCTGAAATGGATACTTTCTCAATCAAATTCACTTATTCGACTTTCAAAAGGAGTTTCCACCGATCAATTCAATAGTTCATTCGCAATTATCCATCGATAATCTTTCGGTATTCAATTTTGAAGGAAGTAAGAGTCGCTTTTATGCCGTTGTATGTTCTGAATCTAGCATTAAAAACATCTTTAAGAATCATTCTTTTATCTCTGGAAGGGTTGTGAAGCCATTAAAGAGCGATGGGGATATTCATTCATCTTCTTGGATTTCAAAAAGGTTGGCCAAAAAATTCTGTTATCGCTGTGGCGAATTGAAGCATCTAGCGAAGGAATGTAGAGATCCTATCAGGTGTTTTGATGAAAGACCCTTTTCCTTAATTTTGTTGAAGAGGTCAATGGCTTTGTCATACTTCCCACTTTTAACATAAGAGTGCAGTAATGTGGTATATGCACGTATATCAAGCCGGTAATCCTCAACAGGCATTTTACCAAACACTTTACATGCAACTGAATGCTGTGATTCTCTACCCAAAACTCTTATCAATATCTCAATAGCTGAAGCATCAATTTTTTCTCTATGTACATCGAAATTAGAGAAAGCCCACTGAAACAAAATCAGTGCTCTCTCCCAGTCGCCCAATATTTCTAACCCTTTCAACAAACTGACCACGTCAACCTTAAAAATATCGGACTTTTCAGAAGTAAACAGACTCTCCAAGCAACCCACATTATGTTCAACTATAGAATTCAGTAAATGTTTACCTTCTAGGGTCAAGAAATCGAAGCGAGAGTCCAGAGAGGGGTCAAAATGCAAATGGGTGTGATTGGTTTTGGGAGTAGAGTTGGAAATTTTAATTTTTTGGGGTGTTAAGTGCGAAAGGAGCGAATCTAGGGGCAGAGGTTGAGAAGAAGGAGGAGGTGGAAGAGGAATGGAAGGGTTGAATTTGAAATGATTAGTTTGTAATTTTTTGGGTTGGTTTGGAACTGAGTGCGAGGGGAGTGATGGTCTGTTTGGGAATAAAGTGCCTTCCATGGATATATAATCACGGAAACGTAGAAGAAGAGATGATGGAAAAAGGAGGGGAAGTTTTAAACAGAAGGGAGATAATTTGGATAGAGGATAATCCTACATGGTTGGCTTTGGTGGGTTGTAAGTTTTCAGAAGGTGGCATGAATAGAGAAAGAAGAAGCGATGCTGAGACGGTAAAAGGTCAAATGTGGGAAAAAACATAAGTAGCCATGAACGGTGGAAAAAACGCTAGAGGGAGGGGTCGAACCTCCGACCTTGTGGTTAACAGCCACACGCTCTAACCAACTGAGCTACTCCAGCTGTCGAACGTGGCTTTCCAGTTAAATATTTTAACAAATTTTTAAGTCTTGCTCTGGTTTCCTCTTACATTACTCACTAGTACTCTTACTTTACTCACTAGTACACTGATGTTCTCCTTAATCCACAGTTCAACATACATGTATTTTCTTTTCTTATATTACGCTTTGATATGGATTTGCTAGCATTAAAAAAAGTGATATGACATCCCACACATTTTAACATTTACATAAGTCAAAGTTTGTGAAGTATTGACAATATTCCATTCCATATAACATAAACATCATAAAACAACTTCTTTTAGCAGGAATTCTGGTAAACTCTTTCCCTTAAATAAGTTGAATTATGATGCTTTTGAGAATTTCTATCTGAAAAACAATGATTTGAACCAAATGCCAGATTGTTTGGACAATTCTTTTTGGGCCGTTCTTTGTTTACTTCAAGGATCAATTAAAATTTATGATATTGCAAGGTTGCTTTTTGAAAACTTTGGAATTTATAAATGTGATATTAAGAAATACAATGATCAAAGTCTAGTTAATTTTCCTTCAAAGCAAATACTTTCTGATGCTCCGGTTCTAAAATTTATTTACAAAGATAATATAATCATTGGCATTCGTGAATCTAAAATTAAAGATGAAATGAAATAAAGTGTTTATGATAGAAAACTATGGATTAAACTAATTGGTTTGCATTGTTCATTTTGGAATTTACCATTTTTAAGAAAAGCTCTGAGTGGGATTGGTATAGTTTTGAGATTAGAAGACTTGAAATTGAAATTTGATTATTCATTCATTAATGTTGAAATTCTTACTATTAAGGATTATTCTATACCAAATTTTATTAATTCAAACATTAATAGTGTCTCTTGTGCAATAAATCTAGAATTAGCTAGGATGTATAATGATATAGAAAATTTAAGCAATCTTAATGACTAGTTCGGTCATTATGCCTCCTCATTGCAATTACCATTGATAAATCTTCTATTTCCAGAATCTCTAATGTAGAAAGGATAATAAATCACAATAAAAATGATATTCATATTAGTGAGATCTGTTCTGGTTAAGAATTGAATAAGGCCGAGGGTATGGAATCTTTTTCTGGTGTTAATAATGAATTTGATACTGCTTTAGATCAGGGTTAAACTAACAAAGGATTGCAGAATGATGAACTGGTGGATGTTTTGGTTGATGAGGAAGATTGTGATCTTGGTCATAGAATAGGCTTAACACTCTTTAACAAATTTAATATCCTATATGACTTGGTAGATGAGGATGAGGATCTTGAGTAAATGAATGTTAATCAAGACTGTGTTAATGCAAAGGAGTTAATATGGTCACAATCAATAGCTTAGATAATGGAATTATGGTGATTAAAGATACTATCATGGTTAAGTATGCAGGTTTAACTGATGGGATCAACGCAACAATGCATTCATGTGAAAGAGAACTGGTTTATGACAGTGTATCTAAATTCGAAAATGACAAAAATGAGCCTGTCTTTGATGATGTCAGAGTGGATAAACTTGGATCTGAACTTAAACTTGAGTTAGAACAAGATGATATCATGAATGACAGATTTGTATCTTCACCAGAAAGTGGTTGTGCAACTGACTGCTTCTGAAATTGGATATGTAAATAAGGGTGTTCAAGTAATTGAATGGAAAGGTAACAAATATGTTTGTGATCTTCATCCAATTGAAGGCTTATCAGCAGCAGATCAGGTAAGATTATTCAAAGCCTCTGAACATGTTCATACCATTGAACATGTGTATGATACTGTACATGCATTTGTGAAATCTATTGAACATGTACATGCCAATGTAGAATTATCTATCTATTTTAAACCTTTTGAAAGTGAACTCATCCCAGCTGAAATGTCTGAAAAGGAGCTTGAATTAGAGCATGTACATGTAACTAGGTATCTGAATGATGATTTCGTAAGGGAGGCTGATGGTATGCTTAATCCTGAAAGTGACATTATGGAATTTATGCCTTGCACCGTGTTTGAGAGAGAAGTTGCTACTGATATTGATTTCTGTCTGAAAGGAGGTTGGAATTAGAGTATGTGCTTGATTCTGGGCAAGTGAATGATGAGTTTGTAATTGGGGCTGATGCTATTACTTCTGGGACGATATGTGAATACATTAGGGGCAGCTATTACTTCTGAGAGTCCATCTGACCATAATGTGTTGCAGTGTCGGCCCAACCAATTGGTTGCCCGAGCCATAATTGGTTTTGGTTGCCCTCCAACACAAACATCATTAACTATTATTTCTTTTGCAAGCTAATATAATGTTAAACAAAAAATATCACACGCAATCAAATGGATAACAATAGTTGATTCAAAAAAATATCAAATACTAGTTTCTTATACAAAATGCTACAACTTTTTAAGAAGTTCAAAGAAAAATGCTTCTCCTTGCATTTTTTGAAGCAAAATCTTCAATTAAAGTGTCATAATCAAGTTTCTCTAAAAAAGAACTTTCAATTGAGATCATTGCTAATCCATTCAATCTCTCTTGTGACATGGTTGTTCGAAGATAACTTTTAATTAACTTTAATTTAGAAAAACTTCTCTCCGCGGAAGCAACCGTGACTGGTATAGTTAGCAAAATTCGATAAGCAACCCATGCACATTGAAAACCTCCATCATCCACATAAGATCTTATGAAGTCAAGAATGTCAATCGATTTGGTTATTTCTTTAGGTAGCATAGTTTGCAAAGCTTTTAAATCTTGGAATAAGTCTTGTCCATATAGATCACATTGTTGGTTGTATTTCAAATAACTTTCTAAACAAGTGCACCGTTCCATCAACTCTTCTTTATCAATTTCCATAAACTTTGCATTTAACAAAAATCCGAAAATTTTATCATACACTTCAAATTGTTCAAATCGATCTTTGAATGATGTTAGAGCTTGATCTATGATATGGATGAAGTATGTGACTCTAAAATTTTCTTTCGGTGATTGACTTTCCTCAACATTGGCTTCAATATTTTCATCAAAAAATTTCTTTCTACGAACAACTCTTTTCTTCTCAAATATTGGTTCAATACCAACATCTATAGCAAGTTCATTAGCTTCTTTTATCATTTCTTCAAAACCATATTCTCTAAAGTTTTGAAAAAATACAATAAGTTCTTTTAATTTTGTAATGGCATCCTCTAAATTCATATCCTCATTTTGAAGTGTTTTGCTTACTTGGTTTACATTGTTTAATAACTTATACCAAATGCAAAGACTAATCAAAAAGTCAAAATTCTCTAGAACATTCTCACATAAGCCTTTAGCTTCCGCCATCACCATATCCTCTTTAGAGCTATTTGCAATTTCAATCAAAGCATCTCTCAACATTGGCGCTTGAAATCGAATAGCTCTCACACTTTCAACATGACTTTCCCACCGAGTAGTCGGTAATGACTTAGGTGTTAAACCTTTTACATACTTTTTAAGAACATCCCACCGATGAGTAGATCCCGAGAATAATGTATAAATTTTTTGAACGGATGCAAAAAAACTTCTTGCTTTAACACAAGATTTAGCCATATCACATAGTGCAAGATTCAAACTATGACATCCACATGGTACATAAAACGCTCTTGGATTTATGTCAAGAAGTCTTTTTTGCACACCTTGATGCTTACCTTTCATATTAGATCCATTGTCATAGCCTTGCCCCCTTATATCATCAATGTTAAGTTTGAGTTCATTCAAAATGCTTTCAAGTTGTTTAAATATACCAAGTCCAGATGTATCATCAACCATTATAAATCCAAGAAAAAATTCTTCTATCTTAACTTCATCAATATCTTCAATACCCACACATCTTATGATTATAGATATTTGCTCTTCATGACTTAAATCCGGCGTACAATCAAGCATAACGGAAAAATATTTTGCTTTTACGATTTTTTTTATTATATTCCCTTTGATCTCATTTGATAACAAATTTATTATCTCATTTTGGATCTTATGACTAAGATAATGATGTTGAATTTCTTTATTTACTACACGTCGAAGATGGTCTTGCATAATTGGATCAAACTCCGCTAGAAACTCAATAAGTTGGCAAAAGAGTCCATTATTCTTTTCATAAATGTTCCGGATTAGTTTCATGCTCTCTAAGTTTTTGGGGAAGATTATGCCAATCATCAATTCCATCATCGGATAACTTACTTGACATCATTCTATTTTTGAATAATTTACAACAAAAACAAAATACTTTATTCAATGCATTTGAATATATAAGCCACTTCCTTTCATGTTCTTCTCCATTTGGAAAACGACGGATGTAATGCTTAGATGAAAAATTTCTATTCTTTCCACATTTCATGACACTTGGAAACTTATCATCCTTTTTTACGATTTTGATAGGGCCTTTTTGAACTATAATTATTCTTTTAGTGTCATTTATAGTTCCCCACAACCCCGGATCATAATCCACATCCACATTTTTGTTAAAATCAAGTTCACTTTCATATATCTCTTCATTAACAAGCTCTTCCTCTTCTTCATTATCAATTTCTTCATTGACATGTACTTCATCTTCCTCGCCCATAAGCCCTATACTAATGTATTCATTTGCATGCTCTTCAATGACATGGACTTCATCTTCCTCGTCCATATTAATTCTTTCATTTGCTTGACTTGCACCAAGTGATTGTTGTGCTCTCGCATTAAATAACTTAGAAATTGAACCCACCAACGATGTGGATATCGCATCTTGTCGTTGCTTCACTCTTCTATTATAAGCTCCGGAGTTTTGTTTTCTAAACCTCACTCGATCTTTATCTTCGTTTTTTGGCATGGTATCTAATAATATATATTAAACAAATTAACTTGCAATGAAATGTTTTACTAGTATAATCATTATTTTAAAAGACTCGACATATTTTTACAACTAAATCAGGACATTAACATATATATTTTCATAAGAGGATTGCTAATTTACTATCAGTTACTAATGGTCATATAAGCATTAATAAAAAAATTGTTTGAAAATGACAATCAAGTGTGTGTTTACAATAAGTGGCACTTGCTGGTAGTACAAAAATAACTGTAACAAAAAATGTTAATAAGTTGTTTGTTTAGAACAAGTGTTGTGAAATACCATAAACAGCTTATTAACTTAGACAGTCCATGATATCATTTTTGTTGTATTATAACTAATGCTTTGAAAATGAGAGAGATTTTGCACTGCAGTTAATACTTTTGCTGTCTCATTTTGTAGAAAACGTGTAAAAAATGAGACTGACTCCAAATAAAGCATAAGCCACTTAGCCACTCCAAACGTGTATATCGAATACTTACGGATATGAGTCTGAATTTAAAGCATAAACCATTTCAATTTAGAATATCATTTCACTAATTAATTAAAACTAAAACATTAACGTTAACTATTTCAATTTCAGCAATTTAAACCATATGCAAATTTAGAATAATAAAAAGCACAAAATTTACCTTGAATGAGAAGGTGAATCCGTGAGCAGCCTGGAGCCTAGAGAGACGAGGCTGAGTTGCTGATGGAGAATCAGTGGAGGCTGGAGCGGTGGAGGAGACTGTTGATGGAAGTCTCAAGTCTGGAACCTGGAGGAGGAGACGCAAAAAAAAGAAAAAAAGAATTTGAAACTGAAAGGGGAAGAAGCGGCAAGCCCTAGTGTTTTATTTGGAATTGGAGTTGGAGACCGTATGCAATTAGGCATTTAGGCTGTTGCCTGTTGCTTATCTTCTTTCAGTTTTCAGTTTCAGAGAGGGCTGGATATATTTTATTTTTTTGGTTGCCCATGCCCAGTGGGTTTCCCCAGCCCGTGGGCTTGCTGGGCTGCCCACTGGGCCGACTCTGATGTGTTGACACGTGAAAAGCTTTCACACGGGCATGCGATATATGAATCTGCATCTGCAGATTTATCGGAAAGAGGGCATGCAATTGAAAATAGTGATTGCAAATTTGTGGAAGCTGAAGTATATGTATGAGAAAATATGCAAGCATACGATATTATGAAAAATGATGAAAGGAACGCGATATTCGAAAATGTTAAAAATTATCGATGGTTGAAATGAAGAAGCTATTTTATCCACATCATCGAGGAGAGGTAGATGAAGGAAGTCGATAACATCTTGTGGAGTTGTTAGGCGTAGTGCGAGGGTTTGTGGTTCGTATTCATCGACTAAAGATGAGTTACCTGATTCGAGCACTATAAATAGCATTACGAATTCAGGCTCAGTTATGATCTCTGGTTTAGATAATACTTACTTTACTTATGCTTTAGGTAGATTATCCACTAGAGAGCATTGCCGGTTAGCTGAGGATACTGATTTTGAGTTCACTGATGTTGAGTTAGATATAGATTATATTAGGAGTAGGGAGCTAGAGAGGGTTAGATCATCAAGATTATCATGAGGATTATTAGCTGGAACATTAGGGGTCTTAATGATTTAGATAAATGTGATAGAATTAGAGTTTTTTTCAAGGATTACTTTATTGATATCACCCTATTACAAGAAACGAAAATAGAATGTCCAGATCTTCGTTTTTACAGAAGATTAGATGGTTATCATTGAAAGTGACTAAGGACCGTAATATGGAATATTAACTAAATTATCTACTAGTGCAGAATATAAATATAAAAGTAAAGTAAATGACACCAGAGATTTTTATACTGGTTCGAACTTCCCGTTCTACGTCCAATTCCAGACTCCTTCTGGAATTTAACTATCAACCCTCACTTAACTCGGAGGAACATGTATTACACCGCCTGAGCAACCGAGTGGGGCTTCTACTACCTAAGCAACTGAATAGTACTTCAACCGCTTGAGCAACCGAACATGACTTCAATAATACAGAGAATTTTCTTGACTGATTATGCTCTTTTAATAACACAGATAAGTCTTTAGAGTACACCCTTCCTATAATCTTCTCCTTTGTGGTATATAGTGTAGTTCGTAAAGATAGGAAGTTAATTTAATCACAAATGAAATTGTGCTTGAATGTGCAAGTGATTAGAACATGAATTTTAATGCAAATGGCAGAATGTTTAGAAAATAAGTATAAGAGAATAGAATCAGAAATTAGGTGATTTAAACAAATGAATTGAAGGCTATATATAGTGTTTAAGTGCTGCAACTTATCATGAAGGGTAATAATAAAAAGATACAGAAACAACTCTTGAAACAAGGGTTGTTTTTGTTCGATGAATGGAAGTGACCGTTCAGAAAAAATAGCCGTTATGCAATTTTATTCGACTGAACAAAAGAATTTAGTCAACTGAAATTTAAAAATTCAAATCAGAGAGGGATTACAACAAAAAACATACAGTTCAGTCGACTGAATTGGGTAGTTCAGTCGGCTGAATATTCATATTTGATTGTGCATAGATATTCAGTCGACTGAACTACCTATTTCAGTCGGCTGAATATCAAGTTTCTGTCATATTGAAGTATTTTCAGAAATTTTTGTGCGTGAACAAGTTTATCAAACACTTTGATATATGAACTAAGATTTGGAATGATTTGGAACAAGTTTAAATACGTGTGTGTGTGCATATACCACTTTGGAGAGATTTTAACAGATATTAACTACTAGACTAGACTATAGACACTACGCCATAGATTGCATACTGCAACACCAAGAAGTGATGCAGGAAGTGCCAAAAAATGCAGCTTTAGGCTAAAAATGGGCAAAGGCAACACTTTCTCGGTGATGCATTTTGCCGCGTTGCCGTAGAGTCAAAGACAACATCTTTGCGGCCCTAGGGCAACATCGGTTCTATTGTTGCCACAGGTACCAAATTTACTAAAAAGCGGGCCCACAATCTGGGCCCCAACATGTGGGCCCACATTGTGGGGCCCACTAATTTTGTGGCCCACCTTTACAGAACCCTGTTGTGGGGTCCATATTCATTAATCTATGGTAACACTTTTACCATCCAATGGCAACACTTTACCAGTTTATTACCACATTTAACATCACATACTGCAACATTATATCATATCTATGGCAACATCTTTTGCAATTTAAATTGGAAATGTACTACGACATTATACTACTGCAACATTATATCATATCTATGGCAACATTACACTGCAACAAAGAACTTTTCATTTCAGAATAACCAACAACATAAGTTTTACTTAGTCAAGTACAAAATAACAAACAGACTTAAAAACATAGCCAGTGTATTCATAGTTACAGCCAGTACATACTAAATTCTACTTATTAACAGTACATTCATATTTGCGAGCCTCCAGTGCCATCAGTGCCTCTAGTGCCTCCAGTGCCATCACTGCAGACGGTCGCACAAAGATCCCCAACATCAATTTGCATGTTAGGGTTTGCTTCGCCTAATTTCTTAAACACCCATGTCAAGTTCTCCCGAAATTTTTGGTTCACCTTTGCATCAAATTCATTTTGGACCTTCTTGTTCACCTTTGCTTCGACTTCGTCAGCTATATTTGTGAGAACAATAAAATCATCTTCACTAGGTTCCTTATTACACTAATAGCACTGAACAATAAGCACACACCATTATGCAATTTGTGAGAACAATAAAATATCTCAGAATAGATAACATGCACCTTTGACATATTATCAGAATCTCTCTGCATGTAAATAATTACTGTAGTGTTCGCTACATGTAAATAATTAAAAATTAAGAATAAACTTTCATTATATGCTAACATAACAGGTGTGATTTAGGTAGCACTTCGCAAAAGAAACAGAAAAAAGAATATAAACATGCTGTTTTATACATGGGAATGCCAGTGGTACATAATTCTTATCATTTTATTGATAAACTAGTGGGAAAATATGATTCAAACACAATGTTAGTAGACCTTTATTGATAAAAAAACCATATTTCCAATTTTAAATCTAAGCACCTAACCTCAGCAATGGTAAATTGCAAAATTTCATAATATCTATAGTAAGCTTAAGAATATCCATGATTTATTAGATGATTTGAATTTATCATTGTGATTGAAGGAATAGATGGCACATGGTATTTATATACCATTTTCCAATGTGATAGCTGAGGTCTGTTGTGTCTGTTAAGAACACACTAAATGTTAGAGATTCTTGCATAGGCGAATGAAATATAGTCCCACATCGCCAAAAACAAAAAAGATATTCATGTTTATGTTAACTTAGAAGAACTAGTGTGTGTATAACCTATTACTGTTATTAGTAACAACTTACTGCGACTACTGAGTCCCTTGCAGTGACGGCTAATATATCAGCGCAAGATACAACTCCAGGACATGCTTTTTCTACTGCTGCTTTATTTTGTCAATGACATCGAATCCTCTTGTAGAGTTCTTGTTTGGGTTTGCACTCTTTTCACCAGTGAAATTCTTAGTGTCATCAAGAAGCAATGATCCATCGCACCCCTAGGTGATAAACACATATGCAATGTAAATGTAATCATATAACATATGACAGTGCCTATCTTGTTAGTAGCAAATAGTGAACATAGTAAATGTACATTAACAAAACAATCATGGAAGAAGAGGTGAAGGAGAGAAGCACCCATCCTGTTCTCGCTACAAATTGCAGATTGGACCATTGGTTTGATAGTGGACAGTAGACTTGAGCATGAGGATGAGTAAAAGTTGACATTGAGCTGGGCTGAAGAAGATCCCAGCACTATAAAGAATGCTATGAGGATAGCAGGCAAACATACAAAGAATGAAGAAGCCATTGTTGCTATGAAGGTACAACAGAAGTTGGAGTTGATTTATAGATGCAACACAGTACCTAATACGTAGAAAATTATGTCTGGAATCATGGCGTTCACATTCATTTGTAGGCCTAGTCTCCATTTTCAACGTTAAAGAGATGGATAATATGCAAATACGCCCCGACCAATCTTTTAATCCAGTATATATTATAATTTTTTTATTATTCTAGCAACTTTCTACCTTGCCACATCAACATCACTTTACTAACAGTCAAAAGCCACTGATCCAAAATAATCGTACGTCTCTCCTATGAAAGATATATGTTCAAACCAATGCTCAAACCAATTGAAATAGCATATATATTCAACAAATTATGTATCAAATCAACACTAAAAATCGTACTGTGCATATCTGAAATAGGAAGACAAGCACTGGATTGAGAAACTAAGCATGTATTAGCCAAACCACCATTTGGATCACCATTTAATCTATCACTAAACATAGCAACTTAATTAATGACCTCACCTTATGTTTTAACATTTAAGCTAATAACCAATACCACCTTATCAACATATTATGCCAAGATGTATCTTTGTGCACTACTGACCTGTTCATATTATCAGTATCATGAAACGAAATTCCAGTATCCTCATCAGGAAGAACATCATCACTACAAACATTTTGTACCACCAAATTTCCATTCAAACTACTGTCTTTGCCTGACAATCACCCACAAAAGCCTGCATCAGATCAAAAGCCATGCCTATCATCCAACGATTGCAAATTATCAGAATCGCTTCCGGCTCTTAATCCTAGTAACACCAAATCATCATGCAATTAATAATTTCCACCAATCGACCTTATATCAAAATTCCCATAAACAAAACAAGAGAATATGTATGAAACTTACAACATATTCGAGTTCAAAGCAACAGAGAAAACATTATATCAATAACTCGAATCATCGATTGAGTTCAAGTACGAAAAACAGTAAAGCGAAAAGCAAAAAATTACATACCAAAGTAAGTTGGAACTCGATTAAAAATCGAAGGAGCTGTGGTTGAATCGAGGAGATGATCGATTGCCGAAGCAAATCAGAAGAACACCAATTGTAATCGATCAACAATAAATCAGCGTCTTCGAAAACCCTAATTTCAGAACAAAAGAGGAACGAGAACGAAGCTGCCATTCTTTCACCAAGAAGAAGCGGGCCGAAGGAAATAAAGAAAAAGGGGAAACGAACATAAATTGACCAGAGCAGAAAATCGAACCCAAAATCGACATCGCAATCGCGAATTTGGGGAGCTCTGCAAAGTTTACTTATTTTGTTTGAGCGAGATTTTGGAATACTATTTTCAAACGAGATATTTCTTCAGAGGGAAACCCTTCAATATTTTGTTAACTTTTGCCGCTTTGTTTTTACTTCCCGCGTTCAAAATTATTTCAACCCGCTTTTTTTTCAGCCCGCACTTATTTTTTATAATATTTTTATAAGTCTATAGCTACTGCAACATAATGTTGATATCTATGCTAACATCCTGAAGCTAATGTTGTAATAGACAAAAATCAGCATAGCTATCATTACATTGTAGCTAGCAACATCTTGTATTTTCGTTGCAATAGGCCATCTATGGCGTAGTGAGACAAACCATAAAGAATATTGAAACTTCTATCTAAATTCTGGTCCGCAATCTATTGTTGAGTAGAATAACATCTTCTTTTGCAAATATGGTTAGCTCACATAATATTTACTTATATAGTTGTCATGATCAAAACATCAAAATACAAGGTTCTAACATTCTCCCCCTTTTTGATGATGACAACTATGCAAGTTTTAAAATTTACAAAAGCAATTTACTCCCCTTGAATAAATATTCCCTTTATCAAACAATTTCTCCCCCTTTGTCATCGACAAAAAGGAACAAGTAGATAATATGAGAAATATAAGCATATAAGCATAGAAATAAACATATATCATAGGAAAAATAAATGAACTTAGCATCATAAATAAACATGAGCATGGAATTCAAAAAACAATGTCACACAATAACATCAAAACATAAAAGGCATACATAAAATAATGTCTTAAATAACATGATAAGATGAGCATAAGAAAATGAAAACTAGACTTCCTCACTATCCGAAGCTTCTTCTTCCTCTTCTTCATCAGAGGTAGACCATGTAAAGAGTGCGGGGTTTTCGACAATACCGGTAGAGGTAGAGCCGATACATGATATTTTCTCCCAAATTTTGTTCAAGAAACCTTTTATGGAATTAAGCTTTTGTTTTGACAACATTTTTCTCGACGGTGGCCAACGTTGTCCAAGCTTACTCTAATTGCAAGAGAGAGCAATAAGTGCTTGCTTTGGAATAATGTCGCTATGTAGCTCATGAATTTCATCGTCGTCATCTTCTTCTTCTTGTTAGGGAGGTTGTGATGATGAAGAAGTGATGTTTGTATCCCGGGGTTAGGGAATGCCTTGTTCTCGATTCGCGGCCTATTGTTGGAAGCTAATTATTTGTTAAGATTGCGGGCATTTTGGGAGACCTATAAGACTTAGAGTCTTTGAGTTGAGCTCGCCAATGGTCATATAATTCGCATCAGGCAAAGGAACTCCAAAATTCTGAAGAATACGCATGATGTAAGCTCCGTAGTGAATGGTCTTGTAGTTTCTTTTGTGGTTAATGGTATGAAACTCTTCCAAAATGATATTCCCTTTCAAATTTATTAGTTAACCTATAATTATTAACTAATCATTTTTAATTAATGAATTAATTAATCTCTAATTATTAATCTTAATTAATGACCATCATTAATTAATCCTTTAATTTATTAACAAATAAATTCACTCAAATTTCAAATCATTATTCAATAAGTTACATTCAGTAATTACCTATTAATTACTTCTGAATTAATGATTTAATTCTGGTTTATTAATTACAAATCATTTGGTATAAATTAATTAATCAATCACCATAATTAATTATTCTTAATTAAAAAAAAATTCTTAATTAATCACATCAATTAAATTAACCTCTAACCCAATTAATTAACCCATTAATAAATTATTTTAAGAATTACTTACCATTTAGCAATCATCCCATAACAATTAATCATTAAATTACTAATTAGTCTTTATAGTAAATTAGTTTACTTAATTAATCTTAATCAATCTCATTTATTAATTAATCCTGAATTAATCTTCATTTGATTAATTATCCTTAATTAATCCTAATAAGTAATTATCCCTAATTACTTAATTAATTACTAAATTAATTTGTTATTATTAAATTTAGATTTGTTAACTTTTAATCGTTAATTAGTTTTATATTGTTTAATTTAAAAATCTCTTAAGTACAAATTATTTAAACACTAAATTAATAATAAATTTCTTAATGAGAAATTTAATTTGATCTAAACTGTAAACCGAGATTTTCTTAACATCTTAATTACTTCACTGTTAGAATGGATTAGCATAAAAAATAAAAAAAATCCTTCATCTTGTTATAAAAACAACTTTGATTTATAACTTTACAGATTCTCAAGCTAATTCAAACCACCCGAGCCAAATGCCCGTTAACCCGAGTCAAATCCCGAGTCTCCCTCTATTTTTTTTCCGAGTCATTTCCCAGCTCCTCTCTTCCCTTATTTCTTTGTCTTTATTTAGTTAAGTGTTTAAAACTGTTAATTAATACCCTCTGCGAACTCGAGAAGAACCCGAGGAAAACTTTCACTTGCTCGAGTTCTAACTCGAGTCACCCCCACGCTAACCACCTAACACCAACAACCACGCCGTGCACGTGCACCGGCCCTCGACGTCACTCCGATGGTCGACGAGTCCTCCAGCAAACCACGACTGAACATGACATCGACCCCAGACCTCCCTAAAACCAAATCTGCTCCCAAACAAAATCGAGCATAGCTTGAGCCATCACGACCAAAACCAGCGACCAAAGAAATGTCTCGTCGCCATGCTTCCGACCACCAGTGACTCGAACTTCCAGCCATGGCTTCGACAACCACCGAGCTTTCGTTCCCCAAAGCCTCGCGCCACTCGACGCAAGAACGTGGCCACGACAATAAAAAATTCAAACCCCTGGAAAATTAGGTTTACTAACTGGAAATCTACGCCGTCGTCACCTCGACGAACTGGAACAGCTCCAGTTATTTTTCCCATCACCTACGTAGGCTCCTCCACCTCCCCTAGCAACGCCGGCATTTCTAGTTCATCGCATCGCCGGAATTTGGACAAAAACCATTTCCAGTTCATCTACGAATTTCTCTTTGCATACTTAATGAAAAATTACCATCTTTGATTTAAAAACCATATCTTTTGATAACAATTCAAGCTATAAAATTTAATTCAAGTTCCTTGACATTCGATAATATCATAAAGTTAAGTTTTCCTTGTAAAAATATTTTTCCCGATGTTTCAAAATACTAAACTGCTAGAAACTATTTCCAGATCTTAAATCAAGTAAAAACAGACTTGTTTTGTTTAAACTTCAGAGCCAAATGATGATTTAATGAAGTTTTGTTGAATTTCTTAATGATTTTCTACCCTGAAACCAAAAAGAACAGAGAAACAAGAATACACAGACATGTTTGTATATGTAGACAGAGTGAAAGCTGAAGAGAACACTCAAACCAAACACTATTTGAATCATGAATCATACACACATATTTAATTCAACTTAAATCTCGAAAACAGGTAATTTACTCATAGTGATTTCCCAGAAAGATGAACAGAGTTGCTTCAATATTGAAACTGGCTGTAATAATGCAAGCTGGAACCTTTCCTTTGACCTCTGGTTTGCACTTGATTGTGTTGTTTGATTTAATTTGAATTTTGTTTAAGTTTGAATGATAACTACTTTAAGTTTTCTCAACTTCAAGAACGAAACTGGAATGAAAAGTTTGATATGTGGAAATGAAGTTACAGGGTATACATTTCTTTATACAAGTTGATATGAGTTTACATGTGATAGAAAATTGTACAGGGTAATACTTCTTTTAGTACAACATAGCAGTGATATTTTTTCATTGCTTGGTGGCTGGTAAAAATGTGGTGATGGCTTCATTTATTGCCTTGTACAATTGCACTTTTTTTTATTTGATTTGTACATAGATTTTTTTCTTTTTTCGGCTGAGATGATATTCCTTTGTTTTGGTGCTTAGATAATTTGCTTTGTGTGCTAATATGATATTGCATTTAATTGTTGTTGTCTTATATTAGAAGCTAATGCTTATTATATTTTTTCTTATATTTTCTTTTTTACTTTACTTTGCCTATTTTGTATATGTACCAAGATACTTCTTTTACTTGTTCTATCCTACTACTACACATACATATTTACTTGCCTTTGCAAGCTTTAACTCGACTGAGATGATATTATTTTTGGTGGTTAAAGATTTCTAGCATAAATGCTTTGTCTTGTTTTGCAAGTTAATTCATATATATGTTTTGTTCTATTGCTTTGTCTTAATACTTTATAGTATGAATAACTTTTATTTTAACATGTTGTTAAATTTTATTTATGTGTTACTATATATATATTTTTCATAATTTATTTTATATAGTTGTATTAACTTATTAACATGATATTAAGATTTATTTTAATATATTGACTTTATATTGTATAAAAACTATATATATATATTTATAAACTCAAATATTTATTAAACCATCAATTCTAAATTCAAAATTATTTATTATTATTTATATTTTAAACCATTTATCTAAGATTTAAATTCAAATCACATATATATACAATATTTAAATTTTGAATGATTTAATATTTTAATTTGGTTTTGGGGAAACTCGCATCAATTTATCCATTTATTTTACTATTTTTATTCAAAAATACCATTAATTATCAATTTTAAATTTATATAAAATACGGGGTCGTTACAGACTTCCCCCCTTAAAAGAATTTCGTCCTCGAAATTGCAAAGGAGATACAAAGATAGATGAAGAATGTTCATCAAATCAAACTGAATATCTATTCTGCATTTGGCTTACCAAATCAGAATATCAATAATAGATACGAGAACGAATCTATTTAACACTTTTTCAAGATACTCGGGTTATCCAGATCTACAAAATATGCAGTGGCATCGGCTAGTTCAAAGGGATAACTAACCATTCGTAGAATATATTGGGACCCAAAGAATAGATAGATATATGGATACAATTTCAAAACTTTCAGTTTAGAATATAAAATATACCTATCAACCATAGCAATCAAAGCAACCAATTCATCCAAACAAACAATTTTGGTCCATTCGGAGTTTTATGTCCCATATTAATATATCGAATCTCTTCCTGGATCTACCAGGAACTATCGAAGAATTGAGAAGAGATGCTGAACAAAAGAAATTGATAGAGAAAATATTGTTTCGTTGTTGTTACAGAGTATTGACCATTTATAGTCGTATTCCCCTGTCCCCTATCTCATCCTCTTCTTGCACTCATACTCACTATCAGTGGATAGTAAGAGAATTTACTGAGGCATACGGACGGATATCTTAGAGATTACTCATTCTAGGGTATACCTCACCCTATCTCTAATGAGCTACTTAATGTTTTATACTCCTGAGCTAATGTTTTACCCTCAGCTCTGATACCAAATGTGAAGATCCAAAAACCCAGCCTTCGAAAATCGGCACCCGTACTTCACTTGTACTCAAGTGTCGTAGATCCAAACGCCGAATCTGGCTCTTCGGAGCTTATAACACCATTAAGTATAACAACACAGCGGAATAAAGAAATAGATGATATCATATACAACTCCAATGAATACAATATCCAGTATGATATACAACAATGATATCAATATGATACAACAATATCAGAGATAAATAATAATACAGCGGAAATAACAGAAGTGATAACTCCAAATGATCAGTCGGAGAATGACTCCAATAACTCCAACATCAGCTCAATCCATCATCACGTAAGACAAAGGTAAGAAATGTCAGTCGTGATCTCCAAAACTGAACTAGCTCCAATGTCAACTGAACCTGATTATCTGAAAAAAGAAACCCAACTCTAGACTGCCCGTGTGGAAAATGGTGGGCACCCAGAATTTACGAAGGGAACAATAAACTCCGAGTCAGTCGTGGGAATGGTGTGAGTAACAAAAACAGTTTATCTTTAAAAAACACAAAAGAACTTTAAACATTGAAACCCGCAATGCTTTTGGAAAATGAAACTACCATAAGACCTCCCGCCACACACACAAATGCAAACACAGAATTGGAGGAGATTTCTTCTTATGATAGTCAAATATGCTTACTACGCAAAATCATTGGATTATTATTATTAGTGCATAGTGCAGAAAACATTTCAAAAGTATAATATTAATCTTAGCCAACATAGGCATTTCACACTATGCCTACTATAGCTACTATGTTTCATAGCAGGTTATACAACTAAAACCGTACAAGGCGCGTATTGTTTCTTTGGATTTCCAACAAATGGTCAGGCTAAGGAACTTCCTACTGCCAATTGGATCGCCTCCGGCGGGACGTCCCGAGAACCTACCCGGCTCTCTGCCAACACAAGGCCGGGTTACCTCTGTAACTAGGTAACTACTTCTCGAGTATGCCACCTCCCGGTCCTTTGGGACCTTTATCCGAGGCCTCGGTAACCAACATCACACATAATAAATAAAGTGTGTCTACATGAGTAAGTATCTGGGCTCCATTCCATGATACCACCCTTTTCCAGAAGGAAATGACATACCCTAAAGGGCGCAACCCTCATAACCTTTCCGCATCATTCCTGTTTCGACCATTTCCGGTCTGTTAGGTTCGATGAGGTCTCATCCACAAAGCTATGTTTTTCACCAAGCCATGCTCTGATCACAAATGATCAATAAATGATCAACACACAACAACACTCAGCATGCCACATTACCAAATTGGGAGTATATCGCTGATAACCTTCAACTACATAACCTCTGAGCACGTACGTCTCAGAGAAGGGTGTTAAGCTAAGAGAATAAATTCTCAGCCACCAAAAGAATTGTATTTGAAAGAAATCTACTTTATATCTCAAAGTGTAATGTCAGACATGTAACCATACAAGTCTGTTCCGGGTTCGAACAGAACCGAAGGCACTTCCGAAGAAGCCCTTGCAATCCGGGTATTCACAATCCCGATTGAATTTCCGATCACTTAGGAAATCTCTATACCGGCGCGACTCAGTGTAGAGACAATCGATAGGTCATCCTATCGTTCTCGCAAATACCCGGTCTTCACCACCGATCTTCAAATGCTATCCATATATGACGTATCATTATTCAGAATGGATTATGTGACACAAAGGTCCTCTCCCGGCTAAACCGAATAATGAGCGCGATATTTAAAAATATATGGACATTGGGATTTCAATTAAGTCACATCTTAAACCCAAACTTTCATTTCAAATGGTTTAACAAATTACCAATTTCAAATCTTTAAACAAAAAGATTCATTTTAACAACCTTCAACGGTTTAAACAATTTCCACACTTTAAATCTTTTAAACAAAAGGTTCATTCACAGATTTTCCAAATTAATTTCCATTTCAATTGGATTAACTCATTAAATATTTAAAACAATGATTTTACTGATATCTTTCAAAATAATTTCCAAAGATTTATACGTAATTTGGAAAACCATTTTCAATTCAAACTTGAAATTCTTTTAACACAAATTGGAAATCCATTTCTTATATAAGGGCTTTTATCAGTTGAAAACAACAGTTTTCGTTTTGGAAAACTGATTACAATTTACATAAGTTAAAGCTATCCAAGTATAAAACTTGGATTTAAATTTAAACTTCCAAAACCAGACTTTTAAATGGTTAAAACCCATATAAACACCTTTTATAACTTTTGTAACCTTTTTGACCAAAATTTCCAAATCATTGAATTCAATTTCAAATATTGAATTCAAATTTAAATCAAACTATTTAAATTTCAAGTTCTATTAAGTTATTTAAAATAACTTTATTTTTGAAACTCATTTTCAAAAGCATTAACATTTAACCTAGATCCATTTCCAAAATCAATTGAAATTAAAATTTCAATTTCAGAAATATTAAATTTAAATCATCTGTGACTTAACCGATTTCCACGTGAAATCCAGATTTGTGTGTGTATGGTGTAGTTCAGGGGTTTCACACAGTAGTGCAATATCATTCAATCATCTCAGATCAGAATACAGAAAAATATTTGATAAGCGGTATAAACTATAACGCTCATCTTTTATTCACAGATTACAGATATATAAATTACAGATAGTATATTACATTCATCCCAGATAAATGAACTACAGTACAGATTACACACAAATCAGAATATATCACAAGCATCACATATCAGAATATCAAACAATTTAATCATTTAGTCAGGTCGAAACATTCACAATTTAATTTATTAATCCACTGATTAATTTAAATCCGATGTATCAATTATTAATCCGGGTTAATTAGCATAATTTAATTACAAATTATTTAAAATAAATTCCCTTTCAAATTTATTAGTTAACCTATAATTATTAACTAATCATTTTTAATTAATGAATTAATTAATCTCTAATTATTAATCTTATTTAATCACCGTCATTAATTAATCCTTTAATTTATTAACAAATAAATTCGCTCAAATTTCAAATCATTATTCAATAAGTTACATTCAGTAATTACCTATTAATTACTTCTGAATTAATGATTTAATTCTGGTTTATTAATTACAAATCATTTCGTATAAATTAATTAATCAATCACCTTAATTAATTATTTTAAATTAATTTTTTTTCTTAATTAATCACATCAATTAAATTAACCTCTAACCCAATTAATTAACCCCTTAATCAATTATTTTAAGAATTACTTACCATTTAGCAATCATCCTATAACAATTAATCATTAATTACTAATTAGTCTTTATAGTAAATTAGTTTACTTAATTAATCTTTAATTAATCTTAATCAATCTCATTTATTAATTAATCCTGAATTAATCTTCATTTGATTAATTATCCTTAATTAATCCTAATAAGTAATTATCCCTAATTACATAATTAATTACTAAATTAATTTGTTATTATTAAATTTAGATTTATTAACTTATAATCGTTAATTAGTTTTATATTGTTTAATTTAAAAATCTCTTAAGTACAACTTATTTAAACACTAAATTAATAATAAATTTCTTAATGAGAAATTTAATTTGATCTAAACTGTAAACCGAGATTTTCTTAACATCTTAATTACTTCACTGTTAGAATTGATTAGCATTAAAAACAAAACAAAAATCCTTCATCTTGTTATAAAAACAACTTTGATTTATAACTTTACAGATTCTCAAGCTAATTCAAACCACCCGAGCCAAATGCCCGTTAACTCGAGTCAAATCCCGAGTCTCCCTCTAATTTATTTCCGAGTCATTTCCCAGCTCCTCTCTTCCCTTATTCTTTGTCTTTATTTGGTTAAGTGTTTAAAACTGTTAATTAATACCCTCTGCAAACTCAAGAAGAACCCGAGGAAAACTTTCACTTGCTCGAGTTCTAACTCGAGTCACCCCCCACGCTAACCACCTGACACCAACAACCACGTCGTGCACGTGCACCGGCCCTCGACGTCACTCCAATGGTCAATGAGTCCTCCAGCAAACCACGACTGAACACGACATCGACCCCAGACCTCCCTAAACCCAAATCTGCTCCCAAACAAAATCGAGCATAGCTTGAGCCATCACGACCAAAACCAGCGACCAAAGAAATGTCTCGTAGCCACGCTTTCGACCACCAGTTGACTCGAACTTCCAGCCATGGCTTCGACAACCACCGAGCCTTCGTTCCCCAAAGCCTCGTGCCACTCGACGCAAGCACGTGGCTACGGCGATAAAAAATTCAAACCCCTCGAAAATTAGGTTTACTAACTGGAAATCTACGCCGCCGTCACCTCGACGAACTGGAACAGCTCCAGTTATTTTTCCCATCACCTACGTAGGCTCCTCCACTTCCCCTAGAAACACAGACATTTCCAGTTCATCGAGTCGCCGGAATTTGGACAAAAACCATTTCCAGTTCATCTACGAATTTCTCTTTGCATACTTAATGAAAAATTACCATCTTTGATTTAAAAATCATATCTTTTGATAACAATTCAAGCTATAAAATTTAATTCAAGTTCCCTGACATTCGAAAATATCATAAAGTTAAGTTTTCCCTGTAAAAATAATTTTCCCGATGTTTCAAAATACTAAACTGCTAGATACTATTTCTAGATCTCAAATCAAGTAAAACAGACTTGTTTTGTTTAAACTTCAGAGTCAAATGATGATTAAATTAAGTTTTGTTGAATTTCTTAATGATTTTCTACCCTGAAACCAAAAAGAACAGAGAAACAAGAATACACAGACATGTTTGTATATGTAGACAGAGTGAAAGCTGAAGAGAACACTCAAACCAAACACTATTTGAATCATGAATCATACACACATATTTAATTCAACTTAAATCTCGAAAACAGGTCATTTACTCATAGTAATTTCTCAAAAAGATGAACAGAGTTGCTTCAATATTGAAACTGGCTGTAATAATGCAACTTGGAACCTTTCCTTTGACCTCTGGTTTGCACTTGATTGTGTTTTTTGATTTAATTTGAATTTTGTTTAAGTTTGAATGATAACTACTTTAAGTTTTCTCAGCTTCAAGAACGAAACTGGAATGAAAAGTTTGATATGTGGAAATGAAGTTACAGGGTATACATTTCTTTATACAAGTTGATATGAGTTTACAGGTGATAGAAAATTGTACAGGGTAATACTTCTTTTAGTACAACATAGCAGTGATAATTTTTAATTGCTTGGTGGCTGGTAAAAATGTGGTGATGGCTTCATTTATTGCCTTGTACAATTGCACTTTTTTTATTTGATTTGTACATAGATTTTTTTCTTTTTTCGGCTGAGATGATATTTCTTTGTTTTGGTGCTTAGATAATTTGCTTTGTGTGCTAATATGATATTGCATTTAATTGTTGTTGTCTTATATTAGAAGCTAATGCTTATTATATTTTTTCTTATATTTTCTTTTTACTTTACTTTGCCTATTTTGTATATGTACCAAGATACTTCTTTTACTTGTTCTATCCTACTACTACACATACATATTTACTTGCCTTTGCAAGCTTTAACTCGGCTGAGATGATATTATTTTTGGTGGTTAAAGATTTCTTGCATAAATGCTTTGTCTTGT
The DNA here is from genome assembly GCA_030737815.1 of Allium fistulosum. Taxonomy (NCBI): domain Eukaryota; kingdom Viridiplantae; phylum Streptophyta; class Magnoliopsida; order Asparagales; family Amaryllidaceae; genus Allium; species Allium fistulosum. The sequence continues at coordinate 234,269,243 of CM060908.1, forward strand.
TTTGCAAGTTAATTCATATATATGTTTTGTTCTATTGCTTTGTCTTATTACTTTATAGTATGAATAACTTCTATTTTAACATGTTGTTAAATTTTATTTATGTGTTACTATATATATATTTTTCATAATTTATTTTATATATTTGTATTAACTTATTAACATGATATTAAGATTTATTTTAATATATTGACTTTATATTGTATAAAAACTATATATATATATTTATAAACTCAAATATTTATTAAACCATCAATTCTAAATTCAAAATTATTTATTATTATTTATATTTTAAACCATTTATCTAAGATTTAATTTCAAATCACATATATACAATATTTAAATTTTGAATGATTTAATATTTTAATTTGGTTTCGGGGGAACTCACATCAATTTATCCATTTATTTTACTATTTTTATTCAAAAATACCATTAATTATCAATTTTAAATTTATATAAAATACGGGGTCGTTACAGACTTCCCCCCTTAAAAGAATTTCGTCCTCGAAATTGCAAAGGAGACACAAAGATAGATGAAGAATGTTCATCAAATCAAACTGAATATCTATTCTGCATTTGGCTTACCAAATCAGAATATCAATAATAAATACGAGAACGAATCTATTTAACACTTTTTCAAGATACTCGGGTTATCCAGATCTACAAAATATGCAGTGACATCGGCTAGTTCAAAGAGATAACTAACCATTCGTAGAATATATTGGGACCCAAAGAATAGATAGATATATGGATACAATTTCAAAACTTTCAGTTTAGAATATAAAATATACCTATCAACCATAGCAATCAAAACAACCAATTCATCCAAACAAACAATTTTGGTCCATCCGGAGTTTTATGTCCCATATTAATATATCGAATCTCTTCCTGGATCTACCAGGAACTATCGAAGAATTGAGAAGAGATGCTGAACAAAAGAAATTGATAGAGAAAATATTGTTTCCTTGTTGTTACAGAGTATTGACCATTTATAGTCGTATTCCCCTGTCCCCTATCTCATCCTCTTCTTGCACTCATACTCACTATCAGTGGATAGTAAGAGAATTTACTGAGGCATACGGACGGATATCTTAGAGATTACTCATTCTAGGGTATACTTCACCCTATCTCTAATGAGCTACTTAATGTTTTATACTCCTGAGCTAAAGTTTTACCCTCAGCTCTGATACCAAATGTGAAGATCCAAAAACTCAGCCTTTGAAAATCGGCACCCGTACTTCACTTGTACTCAAGTGTCGTAGATCCAAACGCCGAATCTGGCTCTCCGGAGCTTATAACACCATTAAGTAAAACAACACAGCGGAATAAAGAAATAGATGATATCATATACAACTCCAATGAATACAATATCCAGTATGATATACAACAATGATATCAATATGATACAACAATATCAGAGATAAATAATAATACAGCGGAAATAACAGAAGTGATAACTCTAAATGATCAGTTGGAGAATGACTCTAATAACTCCAACATCAGCTCAATCCATCATCACGTAAGACAAAGGTAAGAAATGTCAGTCGTGATCTCCAAAACTGAACTAGCTCCAATGTTTAGGAAAATGGTGGGCACCCAGAGTTTAGGAAGGGAACAATAAACTCTGATTCAGTCGTGGGACTGGTGTGAGTAACAAATCTTTAAAAAACACAAAAGAACTTAACATTGAAACACGCAATGCTTTTGGAAAATGAAACTACCATAAGACCTCCCGCCACACACACAAATGCAAACGCAGAATTGGAGGAGATTTCTTCTTATGATAGTCAAATATGCTTACTACGCAAAATCATTGGATTATTATTATTAGTGCATAACGCAGAAAACATTTCGAAAGTATAATATTAATCTTAGCCAACATAGGCATTTCACACTATGCCTACTATAGCTACTATGTTCAATAGCAGGTTACCGCCACATTCCATAGCAGGTTATACAACTAAAACCGTACAGGGCGCGTATTGTTTCTTTGGATTTCCAACAAATGGTCAAGCTAAGGAACTTCCTACTGCCAATGGGATCGCCTCTGGCGGGACGTCCCGAGAACCTACCTGGCTCTTACCAACACAAGGCCAGGTTACCTCTGTAACTAGGTAACTACTTCTCGAGTATGCCACCTCCCAGTCCTTTGGGACCTTTATCCGAGGCCTCGGTAACCAACATCACACATAATAAATAAAGTGTGTCCACATGAGTAAGTATCTGGGCTCCATACCATGATACCACCCTTTTCCAGAAGGAAATGACATACCCTAAAGGGCGCGACCCTCATAACCTTGCCGCATCATTCCTGTTTCGACCATTTCCGGTTTGTGAGGTTCGATGAGGTCTCGTCCACAAAGCTACGCTTTTTCACAAAGCCATTCTTTGATCACAAATGATCAATAAATGATCAACACCCAACAACACTCAGCATGCCACATTACCAAATTGGGAGTATATCGCTGATAACCTTTAACTACATAACCTCTGAGCTCGTACGTATCAGAGAAGGGTGTTAAGCTAAGAGAATACATTCTCCGCCACCAACAGAAATGTATTTGAAAGAAATCTACTTTATATCTCAAAGTGTAATGTCAGACATGTAACCATACAAGTCTGTTCCGGGTTCGAACAGAACCGAATGCACTTCCGAAGAAGCCCTTGCAATCCGGGTATTCACAATCCCGATCGGATTTCCCATCACTAAGGAAATCTCTATACCGGCCCGACTCAGTGCAGAGACAATCGATAGGTCATCCTATCGTTCTCGCAAATACCCGGTCTTCACCACCGGTCTTCAAATGCTATCCATATACGACGTATCATTATTCGGAATGGGTTATGTGACACAAAGGTCCTCTCCCGACTAAACCGAATAATGAGCGCGATATTTAAAAATATATGGACATTGGGATTTCAGTTAAGTTACATCTTAAACCTAAACTTTCATTTCAAATGGTTTAACAAATTACCAATTTCAAATCTTTAAACAAAAAGATTCATTTTAACAACCTTCAACGGTTTAAACAATTTCCACACTTTAAATCTTTTAAACAAAAGGTTCATTCACAGATTTTCCAAATTAATTTCCATTTCAATTGGATTAACTCATTAAATATTTAAAACAAAGATTTAACTGATATCTTTCAAAATAATTTCCAAAGATTTATACGTAATTTTGAAAACCATTTTCAATTCAAACTTGAAATTCTTTTAACACAAATTGGAAATCCATTTCTTATATAAGGGCTTTTATCAGTTGAAAACAACAGTTTTCGTTTTGGAAAACTGATTACAATTTACATAAGTTAAAGCTATCCAATTATAAAACTTGGATTTAAATTTAAACTTCCAAAACCACACTTTTAAATGGTTAAAACCCATATAAACACCTTTTATAACTTGTGTAACCTTTTTGACCAAAATTTCCAAATCATTGAATTCAATTTCAAATATTGAATTCAAATTTAAATCAAACTATTTAAATTTCAAGTTCTATTAAGTTATTTAAAATAACTTTATTTTTGAAACTCATTTTCAAAAGCGTGAACATTTAACCTAGATCCATTTCCAAAATCAATTTGAATTAAAATTTCAATTTCAAAAATATTAAATTTAAATCATCTATGACTTAACCGATTTCCACATGAAATCCATATTTGTGTGTGTTAATTCCATTATCTCCGTGACCTAGAATTTAGCGACCTAAAAGGGGTTAGCGACCTAAGAGGACATCGCGACCTAAGAACAGGAAGCTTTGCGACCTAGCAGCAGAAGGTTTACGACCTAAGAACAGAAGAGCTTCGCGACCTAAGAACAGGAAGGTTTGCGACCTAACAGCAGAGAGCTTCGCGACCTAGCAGCAGAAGGTTTACGACCTAACAACAGAAGACCTTGCGACCTAAGGACTTGGGAGGAGTTTGCGACCTAAGAACTTGGGAGGAGTTTGCGACCTAAGGACTTGGGAGGAGTTTGCGACCTAAGGACTTGGGAGGAGTTTGCGACCTAGGGACTTAAGATTGCGACCTAACTGCAGGAAAGGTTTGCGACCTAACTACAGGAAAGGTTCGCGACCTAACTACAGGAAAGTTTTGCGACCTAAGGGACCTACGACCTAAGAGGCTAACAAGCTATGGCTTCAACGACCTAGAGCTCCCACAGCTATTCCTTAACTCGCCTGCGACCTACCACTTGATCAAATAAAGCCAAGTACTGCTTCACCAGCTAATCTCTTAAGCCGCAAGGAGACTGCGACCTAGCTTAGGTCGCTCGCGACCTACGACTTAACTAAGGTCGTACGCAACCTAAGACTTAGTCAAATTTTCTGCCCAGAAACCAGCTCCTATAAATAGGCCACCATTTCCAACATGAAGGGGACTTTTGGCAAATCATTTCTTCAAGCGTCGTTACTCTGTCGAAGTCTCCATTCATCTAGCAATCAAAGATCCTCAAACATTCAAGACGCTACAACAATCTTCAAGAGATAATTCCCTACATCCAACATGGATTCATCAAATTTCATCGACGAAGATTGAGCTAGTAGTCAAGATTGTTTCTTTTGATCAAGTTGTACTGTTGTGATAAGAGATTTGTATTGATTTGTAACCGAATTCAGTAATAAAGAGATTCAAAGTGGACGTAGGCTTAATCTCAAGCCGAACCACTATAAATTGCTGTCTTTTACTGCTTAAATTCTATTCCCGTCACACGGGTGGTGCTTTCACGATTCTATTACACACACCGGGTGTTAGCGTTCACCTTTTATCGTTAACATTTTGGTGCTTTCACTGAGAACCCAACTCAGGCTACCATTTACCATTGCTTCACACAAGTTTGCTGAAAAAGTTTCCTACAAAACCAGAAATCTATCAGACATAATGGCTCCTGGAAGGAAACGAAAGGCTGTCAGATCTGAAAATGTTAAAGATAATACCGCCACTTCTATTTCACCGAGTCATGCGGCTCCAAGCGTCGGGGTGACGCGAGAGGAGCTAGACGCTGCTGTATCTGGACTATACCAACAGATTGAAACTCAAAACAATCTGATGATGGAAAAACTGAACGCTCTGCTCGGCGCCAATCAAAGACCAGTGGGTAATGAAGAAAACATCGCTTATGCTCTTTGCAACTCCGAAGGAAAAAATATTCCTCAAGGAGGATCAGGTGCTGCTGAAGGGGCACCCCTCCAAGCTGAAGGATCTAGGCCATCGCCGATTTTCCGCGAACATCTGCCCGGGCAGACTTCTGAGAAAATGGCCGAGGTCTATTCCGCCAAATCTTTGAACAACGAGGAATATCTTTCTGGCATGATCAAGCAAATAATGAAGGAGAGCATGCAGAGGGATGAAGATGAGAGCGAATGGGGATTCGCACCAAGTAGAACTCCGTTTACCGAGAAGATTCTAAAGGCTGAATTTCCTAGAAAGTTTGTTCCCCCCACCATTCCTGCTTATCGGGGAACAAGTGATCCAAATCAGTTCTTGTATAAATACGACTGGCACATGACCGGTGCAAGAGCAACTGATGAAATTAAGTGCCGGTATTTCCCAGTATATTTGGAAGGAGTGGCACTCCTCTGGTTTACCAAGCTTCCTGTCCGATCAGTTGATCAGTTTTCCGATCTGACCCGAAAGTTCAAAGAGCAATTCAGGCTATACGCTTCAAAGGCAAAGGACATAATGTCATTATCCAGTCTTGAACAGAATCCGGGAGAACCTATTAAATCATTCCTGAACCGTTTCAATATAGCTCTGGCAGAAGTTGATAACGCAGAGCCACGGATGATCTTGACCTATTTGATGCGTGCTATCGACAAATCAAGCGAATTTGGAAAATGGCTGAAGATGAAAGAGCCAAATTCTCTCGAGAAATTCTACAAGAAAGCTGATGAATTCATACGCTTGGAAAATCTTCCAGCATCGATGAAGGTGGTGGCAGCAAAGGTGGACAATAATACTGCCGCTTCGGAAAAGAAAGATTCCGGAGGTCAGAAAAGGGAAAATCACGAGGGGAAGAAACAAAAGGATACAAAGAAACCTCGCTTCTTCAAACCCTCAGATTTCACTCCATTGACCGACACTCTGGAAAATATCTTCTTCGCCACCAAAGATGCTGTGGATTATCCCAAACCGGCTGAGATAAAACCGGGAAAAGGCGCTATGAGAAATGGAAAGTTCTGCCGTTTTCACAACCAACCCGGTCATGATACCAATGACTGTCGTCACTTAAAGAGCTTAATTGAAGAATTGTTGAGGGAAAACAAGCTGCAACAGTATGTCAAGAAGAACAAAAGTGACCCATCTTCGTCAACTCAGGGGCAGCAACTCCCTACTCAGCCATCAGGTTCAGGTAAAGGCACTGCGGCACAAGAATCTGAGAGGCCCGTTATCAATGTGATTACGGGGGCCCCACACCCAGCGGGCAGAAGCTGGGGTGAAATGGAACGATATGCTCATGCTTTAAAATACATCCCAGCAGAGGAAGATGTTTTTGCTGTAGAAAATGCTGCACCCCTGAAACAACAAAAGATTTCAGACGATGATATTATGTTCAAAGCTAGGGATTCTATTGGTATTGAAGCTCCCACCATAGATCCCTTGGTTATCTCTGCAGGAATTGGACCGGCAATTGTAAGACGAGTGCTCATTGATTGCGGTGCTTCCTGCAATATACTCTTCAAGAAAACATTTGACCAGATGAAGATCCCAATGACTGACGTTCAAGCTTCGTCGCAAAAGATTGTTGGTTTCACTGGGGAACCACAGCAACCAATCGGAACTGTCGAGTTGTTCGTGGAACTTGGAGAAGGGCAGAAAAGAGTAGTTCGCAAGCAAACCTTTGTAATTGTCGATGGATTTTCTGCCTACAATGCTTTCCTAGGCAGGCCCACTCTAGCTGCATTCAAGGCCATTTTGGCCCCGTGGTGCCTAACTATGAAGTTTCCTACAGAAAATGGTGTTGGTGTCATCAAGGGAGATCAAAATGCTGGACGCGAATGTTATCTTATAGAGCTTCGAGAAGCCAGAAAGAGAGAAATGGGTAAAGATGCGGCAGCTCCCCTCCGCATCAAAAACCCAACCTTGTAGCAAATACAGGGTGGTCCCTGCACTGGTGAGCATAGTGGCGCAAGACGAGAAATGGACCCCAGAAAATCCAGTGCAGAGGATAATAGGGTGATGCCCGTGGAAGTTACGATACCAATACCTGTCGACTCCAAAGACCCAAACAAAGTACTTAATGTGGGTTCGCAACTAAGTACAACAGTTCAAAACACACTGATATCATTTCTAAAAGCGAATCTGGACGTGTTCGCTTGGTGTCATGCTGATATGTGTGGAATCTCTCCGACAATTGCTGTCCACACTCTGAATGTTGATCCGAAATTCACACCAGTAAAACAGAAACGAAGAACTCAAGGCCCAGAAAGGTCAGCAGCTTTAAAGGAAGAAGTAGATCGTCTCATGGAGAATAATTTCATCAAAGAATCCACTTATCCAAATTGGGTTTCAAATCCAGTACTGGTTAAGAAGGCAAATGGAAAGTGGAGAGTATGCATTGATTTCTCAGATCTAAACAGAGCCTGCCCCAAAGACTGCTTCCCGTTGCCTAGAATCGATCAACTGGTAGATGGGACAGCTGGACATGAGTTGTTGTCTTTTATGGATGCCTACTCCGGATACAATCAGATTATGATGAATGAACCAGATCAGGAAGACACAAGCTTTATCACAGATGTGGGTCTCTACTGCTACAAAGTTATGCCTTTCGGATTGAAAAATGCTGGGGCAACCTACCAAAGACTCGTCAATGCAATGTTCAAGCCTCAGATTGGTAGAACCATGGAAGTTTATGTCGACGATATGTTGGTAAAATCAAAGAAAGCTGTAGATCACATGGGACACTTGGAGGAGATGTTTACAATTCTTCGAAAGTATGGAATGAAGCTCAACCCATTGAAATGTTCATTCGGGGTAGAGTCTGGGAAATTCCTGGGTTACATCGTAAGCGCTAGGGGTATTGAGGCCAATCATGCTCAAATCACAGCTCTGAGAGAAGTTAAAGCCCCTAGAACAAAGAGAGAACTGCAAAGTCTCAATGGAAAAGTTGCCGCTCTTAGTCGCTTCATCTCCAAGGCCACAGACAAATGCATTCCCTTCTTTGATGCTTTAAAGAAAGGAAAGAAAATTTTTGAATGGACTCCCGAATGTCAGAATGCTTTCGATCAACTGATTCATCATATGAGAACTCCTTCGGTCCTTTCCAAGCCTAGTGATGGCGAAGACCTCTTCATCTATTTAGCAATTTCATCCCATGCTCTAAGTGCAACACTTGTACGAGAAGATATGAAAATACAACGTCCAGTCTACTACATCAGCAAACGGTTCACTGGGGCAGAGATGAATTATTCAAAGATAGAAAAGCTTGCTTTTTGTTTGTTAATCGCTTCCAGGAAGTTGAGGCCCTATTTTCAATCTCATCCTATCAAGGTCCTGACTGATCAACCTCTAAAGCAAGTCCTGTATCGTCCTGAAACTTCGGGTCGTCTCTTGAAATGGAATATAGAACTCAGCCAATATGACATCACTTACCATCCCCGAAGAGCAATTAACGGACAAGCTTTAGCAGATTTCATTGCAGAGTCCACTGATAAAGGTGACATCAAGGAAGAAACAACTGACTGCATTCCAGTACAGTGGAAGTTGTATGTTGATGGCTCAAGAAATGATTATTGTTCTGGGGCAGGAGTTGTGCTTGAAACTCCCGAAGGACGATCATTATGTTATGCATTGAGACTAGAATTCCCTTCGACAAACAATGAAGCAGAATATGAAGCCCTTATTGCCGGTTTAAAAATCGCCAAGGAACTAAACATCAAAGCGATACAGATTTTCAGCGATTCTCAGCTTATTGTTTGCCAGGTGAAGAAAGAATTTCAAGCCAAAGGAGGAAATTTGCCTGCATATTTGACAAAAGCTTCCGAACTCCTCAATGATTTAGATCACTACTCAATAAGCCACATACCCCGAGAGGAAAATATGAAGGCAGATTCTTTAGCAAAGTACTCAAGTTCCGGAGAAGCTCAATTACTGGGATTAGTTCCTGTAGAAGTTCTGTCAGCTCCATGCATTGATGAAATGGATATTGATTGGATTATGGCTATGTCTCAAGAGCATGAATCATGGATGACTCCGATCAAAGAATACTTACTCAGTGGTTTCCTGCCAGAAAGTTCTAAGGAACGTCGACAATTATTGAGAAAAGCGTCGAGATATATACTTCAAGATGGCCGATTATACAGACGGGGATTTTCAATGCCTCTGCTCCGATGTGTAACTAAGGAAGAAGCCAAGACAATTCTTGCCGAGGTACACGGAGGAGAATGTGGAGATCATTCAGCTGGTCAAACTTTAGCCAAGAAAGTTCTCCAGTATGGGTATTTCTGGCCTGACATTAACCGAGATGCCGCTATCTACTCTAGAAAGTGCGACAAATGCCAAAGGTTTGCAAAAATCCCAAGAGCACCCTCCACCGAACTCACACAAATGGTCAGCCCATGGCCATTTTCCATTTGGGGGATAGACCTAATTGGACCATTACCGATCGCCAAATCAGGGATTAAATATGCTATTGTTGCCGTTGATTATTTCACCAAATGGGCTGAAGCTGAACCTTTGGCCACCATCACTTCTAAAAAGATGATAAATTTTGTAACGAAGAATATCATTTGCAGATATGGTGTGCCACAGAAGATAATCACAGACAACGGTACTCAGTTTGAGAGTGAAGAATTCCAGGATTTTTGCAAACGGTTCAGAATTCGAAAAAGCTTCTCAGCAGTGGCTCATCCGCAGGCAAATGGGCAAGTGGAAGCAGTTAATAAGATCATCAAGTCAACTATCAAAAAGCAACTCGAAAAAGCAAAAGGTGGTTGGGTTGATAAGCTTCCATTAGCACTATGGGCGTACAGAACTACTCACAAAACTGCGACTGGGCACACTCCATTTTCACTGGCATACGGATCAGAGGCAATGATTCCAGTGGAAGTAGAAGTTCCTTCACATAGAAGAGTTCATTTCAACGAAGCTGAAAATGAGAAACTGCAACTTGAAAAACTTGATTTTCTTGATGAGAAAAGAGAAGAAGCTAGGCTCAGAGTTTCAGCTCACCAGCAGAGAATTGCCAGGCATTTCAACTCTAAGGTTCGCCAACGCAGCTTTGAGATCGGAGACTTGGTTTTGAAAAGGATCATGACAGCAACTGGTGTGTTTGGGCCAAACTGGGAAGGACCATATGTCATAGGCACTAAACTTCTTGATGGCACTTTCAAACTCATAACTGTTGAAGGAGATCCAATTCCAAGAGCCTGGAACAGCAACCACTTACGTCCTTATTTTACTTGAAAGAAAAAGCTTGGTTCAAAATTGTGAAATAATGATGAATGTATCAGTTGTATTGTAAAATATTGTAAATCAGTGTGAATGAATGAAAGCTATAAAGTGGATGTAGGCCCGATTCTTGGCCGAACCACTATAAATCTTGTGTTCTTTACTATTTCATAATGCCTGTTTTATTTCGATATGTAAATACTTTAAAATGTATTGCTAAAATGTCGATTCAAAATTGCAGGACATCAAAACAATGCTTGCTCGTCACAAAGCTAAGCGGCCTCTATAAATCAGCTATTACACGAAAACCAAGCAACAAATTTTTTTTTCCAAACTCAAATCCCAAGCAAGGAAAACTTCACATAAAAAGTTGGCGACTCCACTGTGACAAACCTTTGTTCACTAGTCGAGATTGTCGTTATGAATAGACATCCAACTAGATAACTTGCGTTTGTCTCGTGAAGTCATTCAACAGCGAAGTCCCCTCCTTCGGATAAAGCAATTTACTTGTAAGAGGAAAAGAAGAAGATGTGCTTGGGAACGATAATAAGAGATCGCTAATGGGCAGATGATGAGAGAAAGTTGTCAAGCAAACAAAGAGGCAGACAAAGGGAGGTATGCATCTCAACAGGAAGGCCGGAAGATCCACTAAAGGGACACCTTCCCAAGCGGAAGGAACAGGACCCTCGCTAACTGGTCGTGATGCATCCGATCAGATAGCTTACGTCCGTCCCGTGGATCCACTCGCCCCTGAGACGCAACCTACCTGGCACACCAACCAACCAAAGCCCTCTAACGAGGCACGCCAATAAATGGGAGTGTTTTCCTCAATCAAAAAGATCGGTGGGACCACCGAAGGGGCACCTTGTTAATTGATTGCGGTCGTTTGTACAAACAAACATCCAATCAAGCAACTTACGCCTGCCCCGCGGACCCATCCGACCATGAGAAAGCAACTTCCAGGCACTCAAAAGCCCTTTTCGGAGGCACAAGCCCTCTTCGGAGGCACAAGCCCTCTTCAGAGGCACAAGCCATCTTCGGAGGCACGCTTCACCATGCTTGAAGCACAAAATCAAAAGCCCTTTTCGGAGGCACAAGCCCTCTTCGGAGGCACAGGCCATCTTCGGAGGCACGCTTCACCATGCTTGAAGCATAAAATAAAAAGCCCTCTTCGGAGGCACATTTCACCAGGGTAGAAGTGCAAAATACTTCTCTTCGGAGACCCACTTCACCAGAGTTGAAATATCAAAATTGCTTCTCTTCGGAGACCAAAATTGCTTCTCTTCGGAGACCAAAATTGCTTCTCTTCAAAAACCTCTTCAGAGGCGCACTTCACCTTGCTTGAAGTACCAAAAATAAGCCCCTTGCTGGGGCACAAAATCAAAACCTTCTTCGGAAGCTCATTTCACTGCGTAGGAAAATTCGCTTTTAACAAATAAGAGTGATCATCCCTAAAAGTTGAAGTGTTCTTCAGAAGGAAAGAAAAAGTAAAAACTTCTCGAAAGACGAGATATACTTTATTAAAAGCAGAATGATTCTTCCCTTAAAAGTGGAATAGTTATTCTCTGGAATAAGAATATCCGTCTTAAAAAAAAAGCTAAGAATATTGCAATGCACTTGCGGTATGGGGGCAATACTATACGATTCAGTTACATGAACAAAGTAATATACAAGCAACATACTGCGAGTTCATCACAATATCATGAAAAATAGATGATGTGGAATAAATGCATTCTCAAACGCAGACAAAAAGTTTGCACAAGTAAGAAGAATCGTTTGTTCTACACTAAAAATAAAAGACAGATCATTCTCACATACACAAGAGTTTGTACAAGTAAAATAATTGTTTTATTTTGTACTATGAAAATTCTTTACATGTGCAGATATCTCAAAAAGCAAAAGCAGGGACCGGTGCCTGCACAATCCCCGGTCGATACATGCAAAAAGCAAAAGTAAGGAGTAAAAAATCTAGCTTGTTATCCCTTCTTCTCGCCACCTTTGGATCCTTTCCCCGGCCTAATGATTAGTTTTTGGAGCCGTTGTGGACGGGTCGGGGCAGAAGGAGAAAGAGGCGCGGCTGGATCAACTTCTGCTTCCTCCCCAGTTGAAGCACTTCTCTTCTTCTTCCTTATGCCACGCTTCCCCTTCCTCTTTGAAGAAGATTCGCTCCCCGGAGTAGCAAGCAGTGTTGAAAGCTTCGTGTCATAATCAAGGGACTGCTCCGGGGTCTTCTCGATGTCTTCAAGGTCCTCCGCCTTCTGTTCCTGCGAAGCTGCCGGGTCATCCAGGCCTTGAAGGGCTTCGATTTTCTCTGCCTGTGATCCCGACTGGGAAACAGAAGGAGGAGTAACCTGTAAAGATGAAGGGACGGCAACTGAAGGAGTGGAAACTTGTGCAGTGTTTGGTGCCTCCACTGTAGAAGAAAAGAAGTTAAAATCAACATCTTCCGAAAATAGGGAAGGTATCGGTTCACCAAAGTTCAAGTAACAAGTAAGAAGGTCATCAAACTCGGTTAAATCAAATAACTGGTTCATTAGACCCGGAACTTCGCCAAAGTTACCTGGAGGAGTTGGCTTCGCAAGTTCAATTTCATATTTATCAGCCTCAGTTTCTTCCTGGCTCTTCTCTTCAATTTGGGAAAGAGGAGTCTCGGAAGTATCGAGTTTAGCTTCAGCATCTTTTGCAGCAAGTGGAGATTGAGAGCTAGAACCGATGATATCAACATCAGTCAAAGTTGAAGTATGGACAGGGGCAGGTAGTGATGTTGTCTTTTCTGGATATTCTTCTACCGCTACCCCGGCTCTAGCTTCGGCAAGTTGCTCTTTGCCTCTAATAAGCGCATCACGTGCTTCGTCGTCTAGATAAAGCGCTACAAGGTCTGCTTCCACATAGCTGGAAAATGTGTCAAGTATAGTCTCCCAAACTTCAGCAAGTGTAATCTCATATTTGGGACCCAAGAAGGAAAGGCTGCCACGGCCCAAAACGCTGTGCATATAGAAGTCAAATAGAGTAGAATCGATGCTAGCTTTAGTGGCGTCGTGAGACTCTTCGGCCGCAACTTGTCCAGCGACCGCGTCATCACGCTCCTTCTCAACTTTAAGAAGCTTAGCTTTCAGCATCTCAATCTCTGCATTTTGGGACACAATTGTTCCCGGCAGCTCAGTATTTTCTGTGCGATATTTCTCAGTAATATGCTGCTCAGCCGCAAGCTTCATTTCGACATCTCTTTGTGCAGCATGTGCGTCCCGCACTTGCTTCTGAAAGACTTCTTCCTTTTGAGTGTGCGATGCAGAAGATGAGGCCAGATCTTCCTTTAGTTGTTTGACTTCAGATGCAAGCTTTGCGTTGTCATCTGCAATGCTTGTCATTTCCGCATCGTGTTGCTTGCACCATTTGTCCCATTCTGATTTATCATTCTCCATGGTCATCATCGCCTCAAGATTTATGTGGTTAACCCTTTGGAGTTCGTCGACAAGTTTCTGCCATTGCGACATCCTCTCGATATTAAGTCTGACCGCGTCAAGACTTTTATGCATGTCTTGCTTATCAATTGGAATCAAATCCAAGTCAAAGCGCACTCCTTTTAGGCACCAATTTGGAAATTGGCTCTGGAGCGTTGGAGGGCCGTCTTTAACTTGATATTGTGGCCTGTTAATGATTGTTTGAATATCAGACTTCTTTAGAGGAGGAGAGCCGGCCGGAGTATCAGAAGGAATAGGAGCGTCAGCCTTTTCAGAAATTTCAGACGCGTTCTTCTCATCAAGTTTAACCCGTTTACTTGGGTCATCGGTGGCATGCTTCTTCCCTTTGTCATCATATTTTCTTTTATGAGAGTCATCGTCTCTCCTTCTTTGCTGCTCTTCGTAAGCACGCCTTTCTTGAGCTTTTCTAGCTGCACGCTCTTCGTCAGATTCTTTGCGGGAGAGAAGATAACGTCCATAATCGTAAGAATCACGCCCTCCGTAGCGCCGAAAGTTGTCGTAGTATGAGCTGGTACGTCCCATCGGAGAATATGAGAAATGGAAAAGAAGTAAAGTTTAGAGATTTCCAGAAAAAGAGGATAAATGCTTATAAGTGCTGAAAAATCCTAAGTGTGTGCGGCGTGCAAGCTACATGCGTCAAACTACAGACCACGCTTTAGTGTGGAAACAGAGACGACTGGCGTAGTAGGCGTCAGGGTTTGTTTTAGGGTGGAAGTCGCTTCAACAACGGGAGAAGTCACTTTTGGATTATTATCCCCGAAAAGCTCTTGAGAAGTTATCATGATATCGCTCAAGCCATCAAAAGTGTCATCACCCTGGAACTCCGCAGATTTCTCCTTTTCAACTTCCGTATCGATTGATTTCTCAGAAGCTCGAGGATTCTCTTCCTCCTCAATAATTGGGGCAAGTGCCGACTTGCTAGCTGACCCTACAACATCGATGGATGCGGAACATTTTATCAAAGCAGCCTCTACAACAGGTGCTTTCGATGCAATTTCTTCTACAGAAGAGGGGGCATTCGAGGCCTCTGCTTGAGAGCCCGAAGCAACTAACGTTTCCGCATCAGAACTAGAAATTTCATGAATCTGAGTCGATCTAGAAGGATGTAAAAGACCAAACTGGTGCAGAAATTCATCTTTCAGCAAGAATTTGGCACTCCTCTCTTCGGCATCAACGACACTCAAAGTATCTAAAATCGACTTGCGGCTGGTATCTCGAAGAAGAGAAGGAAGTGCTGCACAAAGAAAGAATGGAATTAAGCATTTGACGGTTCGAATTCTGAAAAATCTAGAAAATGAATCGGTAAAAGGTAATCTCAAGCCGAACCACTATAAATTGCTGTCTTTTACTGCTTAAATTCTATTCCCGTCACACGGGTGGTGCTTTCACGATTCTATTACACACACCGGGTGTTAGCGTTCACCTTTTATCGTTAACAGTGTGTGTATGGTGTAGTCCAGGGGTTTCACACAGTAGTGCAATATCATTCAATCACCTCAGATCAGAATACAGAAAAATAGTTGATAAGCGGTATAAACTATAACTGTAAGAGTCCAAAAACTCGACCTTCGAAAATCGGCACCCGTACTTCACTTGTACTCAAATGTCGTAGATTCAAACGCCGAATCTGGCTTCCCGGAGCTTATAACACCATTAAGTACAACAACACAGTGGAATAAAAAGAGTATATCAATATATATATAACATTGATACAATGACAGATACAAAATCTGGTTCAATATGATACAACAGAATGATACAACAGATATCAATATACATCAGAGATATGATACAAGAAATAGCAGCGGAAAGAAAATAGATAACACCAGCAGCGGATAGAATATCTTCAATAGAATGCTCCAATCCATAGCTAGCAGAAAGCAAGGTCAGTCGTCCAAGGACTGACTAGCTCCAGATAATCTACTCAACCTGAATATCTGAGAAACCCAACTCTAGACTACCCGTGTGGAAAATGGTGGGCACCCAGAGTTTAGGAAGGGAACAATAAACTCCGGATCAGTCATGAGACTGGTGTGAGCAACAAAAACAGTTTATCTTTAAAACAACACAAAAGAATTTTAACATTGAAATCCACAATACTTTTGGAAAATGAAACTATCATAAGGCCTCCCGCACACACACACAATGCAAACGCAGAATCGGAGGAGATTTCTCCTTATGATAGTCAAAGATGCTTACTACGCAAAATCATTGGTTATTATTATTAGTGCATAGTGAAGAAAACATTTCGAAAGTATAATATTAATCTTAGCCAACATAGACATTTCGAACTATGCCTACTATAGCTACCATCTAAACAGTGGGGCGCCACCAGAAGTAAATGGCAGGTTCTACAACTAAAACCGTACACGGTTCGTATTGGAAGATGGATTTCCAACAAATGGTCAGGCTAAGGAACTTCCTTTCCTACTGCCGAATGGGATCGCCTCTGGCTGGACGTCCCGAGAGACAAACTGCTCTCTGCCAACACAAGGCCGGGTTACCCCTATAACAGGTAACTCACGAATATGCCACCCCCTGGTCCTTTGGGACCTTTATCCGAGGCCTCGGTAACCAACATCACACATAATAAATAAAGTGTGTCCACATAAGTAAGTATCTGGGCTCCATACCATGATACCACCCTTTTCCAAAAGGAAATGACATACCCTAAAGGGCGCGACCCTCATAACCTTGCTGCAACATTCCTGTTTCGACCATTTCCGGTCTGTGAGGTTCGACGAAGTCTCGTCCACAAAGCTACGCTTTGTCACAAAGCCATGCTTTGGGTCAACAGATGATCAAAGAAATGATCACAAAGATAAATGATCACACAAATGATCATATCACAAATGATCAAACAATGATCATCACACAGCAACACTCAGCATGCCACATTACCAAATTGGGAATATATCGCTGATAACCTTCAATTACATAACCTCTGAGCTCGTACGTCTCAAAGAAGGGTGTTAAGCTAAGAGAATAAATTCTTCGCCACCAACAGAAATGTATTTGAAAGAAATCTGCTTTATATCTCAAAATGTAATGTCAGACATGTAACCATACAAGTCTGTTCCGGGTTCGAACAGAACCGAAGGCACTTCCGAAGAAGCCCTTGCAATTCCGGGTATTCACAATCCCGATCGGATTTCCCATCACCTAGGAGATCTCTATACCGGGCGCTACTCGATGCAGAGACAATCGATAGGTCATCCTATCTTTTTCGTAAACACCCGGTCTTCAACACCGGTCTTCAAATGCTATCCATATACGACGTATCACTTATTCGGAATGGGTTATACGACACAAAGGTCCTCTCCCGGCTAAACCGAATAATGAGCGCGATATTTAAAAACATATGGATATTGGGATTTCAATTAAGTCACAACTTATTACCCAAAACTTTCTTTTCAAATGGTTTAACAAATTACCATTTCAAATCTTTTTAACAAAAAGATTCATTTTAACAACCTTCAATGGTTTAAACAATTTCCACACTTTAATCTTTTAACAAAAGATTCATTTACAGATTTTCAAAATCAATTTCCATTTCAATTTAACTCGTTAAATCTTTAAATCAAAGATTTAACTTATAGTTTTCAAAACAATTTCATTTCAAATGGGTTAAACAAAACATCATTCTAAATCTGTTAAAAATAAACAGATTTAATTCATAGCTTTCAAAAAAGAATTCACTTATAACTTGGAAAACCATTTTTGAATTCAATCTTGAAATTCCTTTAATTAAAATGGAATTTCATTTCTTATCTGAAAGCTTTTATTCTTTTAAAACAAACAGTTTTCATTTTTGGAAATCTGATTCATTTATACAAGTTAAAGTTCTTGGGTTAAATCCAAATTCTCAAACCAATATTTTAAAAGTGGTTTAAATTCATATAACTTGTACATCATCTTAAATCCCTAGTTTCGAATCATAGAATTCAATTTCAAACTTGAATTCAATCAAATTATTTAAATTTTCAAAACTCGATTAAGTTATTCAAGATAAGTTTTATATTTGAAATTCCATTTCAAAAGCTTTTCACTTTAAACCCAAATTTCCAATTTCAAAAACATCAAATTTAAATTATCTGTGACTTAACCGATTTCCACGTAAAATCCATATTTGTGTGTGTAACAGTGTGGTCTAGGGGTTTAACACAATAGTGCAACATAATGAATCATCACAGATCAAAATACAAGATATTGTTGATAAGCGATATAAACTATAACGCTTATCGTTCGTTCAGAGATCACAGATATATAAAGGTCACAGATAATAAATTACAGGTCACGACACAAATCAGGATATATCACAAAGCATCACAGATCAGAAATATCAAACAATTCAATTCAAGGCATCTCATACCAACATTTATAAGCAATCCAATCAATTAAAAATAGGATTTATTAATAGTTCAAATCTTAATTAATTCAATTCCATTTCTAATTAAATCAATTATTTATGAATTAATTATCAAGTCCTGATTTATTTATTTACAAATCATCTGGTATTAATTAATGAAATTAATCATCTTAATTATTTATCTTCATTCATTACCTTTACTTGGTTAATTATCTCTTAATTAATTATTCTTAATTTATTACAATAATTAATTTAACCTTTAAGTTAATTACATACTCAATTATCTCTTAATTAATTTCATTTAATTAATTATTCTTAACAAAAAGAAACAGTAATTAATCCTTAATTACTTATGTTAATTAATTTCTCATAAATCACTTATTTTATATTTTCCAATCAACTTTTAATTTCATCATTAATTATATCTAGATAAAATCTTAGATTTAAACTTTACATACATTTTAACTTTGAAATCAAACATTGAAACTTATTTGACAATTTGCTTGAACACTTGAACATCTTCCTTTGTTTAAAAAGAAACTTTTGAAATTTGTTAACTAACAAACTCGAGCTCACCCCAAAAACTAACCGAGTCTACCCCTGTGGCACCCTTCCCTTTTGAAGCTTAATCATGTTAAAAATTTAAAAACTTGCTTCCCAGTTAATACATGCAAACGAACCCGATCATGCCCAGTTTTCACTCGAGTCAAACTCGAGTTTCCCCCTTTCTTCTCCAATGCCTTTATCAGCCTCGATACGCAAGTGCACGGTGCACGTGCACCATTCATTCCGACCACCGTAGGTATCGCGGGGTCTCTCAACGATCACTCCTACCCACGCAAGCCCCTTCGTACACTCAGATCGAACAAAAATCACGCGAATCCAAATCAAGGCAATTTGAGTCGAACTGGAACCCAACTTCATCAACGAAATCGCCTCGCGCCACTGATCCCCACCACCGGAACTCACGCGCACTGGACCAAAGCTTCGACACTCACTCACGATCCTCCTCCCCTTGGTCCGATCCCCTGAATCACGTTGACTACCACGAACCACCTCCATATACCTCATCGACAAAACTGGGTTGTTAAATCCTAGATCACCATCATACGGTCGCTACGACCATCTATAAATACCTTTGTCATTTTTCCGGAGTACGCTACCATTCAGGCCTCCCTCCACCTTAATCTCGATGACTATGTCCTTTCCAGTCGACGGCAATTGGCTAAAATGTAACTATCGATCAACTCAAAACATCTCAATACCCACATTTTTAAAAATCGGGAACTTGCTTTTAAAAATCATCATTTCAAAGTTCAAATTTGTTTCTGAACTTAAAACATGAAATTAGAATAATTAATTTTCCTGACTTATAGAAGTTATCACTGTATTTTGTCATTTTCGAAAATAATCACTCGATCTAAAAGCTGGAACTATTTTTATAATTAACATTACACTACTAAAATCATTTTTCATTCACAGATCTAAGCTTAAATTTTATTGGATTAGGGGATATGAATTTTGTCTTGTTATTTAGAACAGAAATCGTAACAGGGACTAGATATATACATACCGGCATATACATTCATTTCCATTTCATACAGGATTATATACTTAATTATGCAAGCATATCTCATTTCACAACTTAAAAGATCATCACATACTACTGAGATATAAACATAATAAGGGTTTTAAGGATGTTTGCTCACCTATTATTTTCAGAGAAGAACAGAGCATGTCTTTTTATGCTTGAAGCAGGTTGTAATCTGCAAGCTAAAACCTTTCTTCTTTCTTTAAATCTTTGTTTCTTCTGTTTTGTTGAATTTTTTGTTTGAGTTTTATTTTGTTGATTTTTTTTTTGAGTTGTTTGTTTCCTCAGTTTTTTTTCTTCTTTAGCTTGGAATGGACGAAATTGAAGTGAGGAGGAGGTATAAAGAAAATGAATTTGCTTGTGATAGAACTTGTACAATTGATATAATTTGTTTATACTTTGGCCAGGGATTTTTTTATCTCAATTTGGAGGCTGATAGTACCTTGCATTAATTAACATGTACAAACTTGCTTATTCTATTTCTTTTGCTTTGCTGAACGAATTTAGATAATGCTCTGATATATAGAAATGGATTACAGGATATCATTTTCTTTGTACAAGTGATGTTATGCTTGGTACAATATCAGGGATATTTTTATCAAGTGGTGGCTGAAATGAGATGGCATTAATTGCCTTTGTACAAACTTGAATATATATCTTCTTTTATTCATACACATCCAATCTTTGCTCTTCTTTTCGGTTGAAAATTGTTATGGTTGACTTTATTTTCATGAGTACATACTTATCTTTATATAGTTGAATATATTACCTATTTACTTGTTTCATATTTCTTTTGTTTGTTTTCATTTGTAAGTGTTTATGAATTTTATTTTCTTATGTAATTGGTTTTATTTTATCTTTTTCTTTTATTTTAAAAACTTAACTATCAAATACCTAGTTTACTTATTACTTATTTTACACTTATATTTAATATCAACAAGGTTTATTTTATTTTAAACTTACAAATCATAGCTTTCCAAAATACATATATATATATATATATTCATAAGTTTAAAATAACAATTACATTATAAATATTGTTTAAAAATAACTCGTTATAATTTCTCATATATATTAACCATCAATCCTAAATTTAAATCATTTATTATTAAACCATTTATTTCTAATCCATTTATTCATGGTTTAAATTCATA
Organism: Allium fistulosum; assembly: GCA_030737815.1. Classification (NCBI taxonomy): domain Eukaryota; kingdom Viridiplantae; phylum Streptophyta; class Magnoliopsida; order Asparagales; family Amaryllidaceae; genus Allium; species Allium fistulosum. Next base: position 234,290,224 of record CM060908.1, read on the forward strand.
TACAATATTTTTAAATTTAGAAGATTTATACAAAATTTATTTTAGTTCGGGGAAACTCACATCATTTTAAACGATTTATTATACAATTTTTATTCAAAAATTAAATTAATCATCAATTTAAATTTATATAAAATTCGAGGTCGTTACAATAGCGCTCATCTTTTATTCACAGATCACAGATATATAAATTACAGATAGTATATTACATTCATCCTAGATAAATGAACTACAATACAGATTACACACAAATCAGAATATATCACAAGCATCACAGATCCGAATATCAAACAATTCAATCATTTAGTCAGGTCCAAACATTCACAATTTAATTTATTAATCCACTGATTAATTTAAATCAGATGTATCAATTATTAATCCGGGTTAATTATCATGATTTAATTACAAATTATTAAAATAAATTTCCTCTCAAATTTATTAGTTAACTTATAATTATTAACTAATCATTTTTAATTAATGAATTAATTAACCTCTAATTCTTAATCTTAATTAATCACCATCATTAATTAATCCTTTAATTTATTAACAAATAAATTCACTCAAATTTCAAATCATTATTCAATAAGTTACATTCAGTAATTACCTATTAATTACTTCTGAATTAATGAATTAATTTTGGTTTATTAATTACAAATCATTTGGTATAAATTAATTAATCAATCACCTTAATTAATTATTCTAAATTGAATTATTTTTTCTTAATTAATCACATCAATTAAATTAACCTCTAACCCAATTAATTAACCCCTTAATCAATTATTTTAAGAATTACTTACCATTTAGCAATCATCCCATAACAATTAATCATTAATTACTAATTAGTCTTTATAGTAAATTAGTTTACTTAATTAATCTTTAATTAATCTTAATCAATCTCATTTATTAATTAATCCTGAATTAATCTTCATTTGATTAATTATCCTTAATTAATCCTAATAAGTAATTTTCCCTAATTACTTAATTAATTACTAAATTAATTTGTTATTATTAAATTTAGATTTGTTAACTTTTAATCGTTAATTAGTTTTATATTGTTTAATTTAAAAATTGTTAATTAGTTTTATATTGTTTAAGTTAATTAGTTTTATATTGTTAACTTGTAATCTAAACAAGAGAAGAGAAATAACATATAAAGTGGACGTAGGCACATTCTGGCTGAACCACTATAAATCTGCGTGTCTTTTTACAGTTTAGCCCCTGCTTTTCATATATTTGCATACATCACCCGAATCTCTAAGAACAACATAAAATCAATTAAATCATACGACTTTGAGGTGTTTGTCCATTTTTTGTGCAAACATTTTTGGTGCTTTCACTGAGAATTAGAAGCTCGAAGCTTCAGCTTCTTCCACTTAACTTTTTTCCTAACAACATCATCCATCGTTTGAAAAACATGCCTCCCAACACTACGCCATAAATGGCCTTCTGCAACACAAAAAAATGTTGGCTCAGGCCCGAAAAATGTTGCCATAGGTCTATGGCAACACTTTTAGGGTGATGCAATTTTGCCGTTGCCTTAGACCTCAAAGGCAACATTTTGACTATCTAAGGCAACATAAGTAATATTGTTGCAATAGAACCCTATTTGGGTCTATGGCAACACCCATAGGTATCTGTAGCAACATTCCAAAATGTTGCTATAGATATTAACTTTCTGAATTTGTGGGGCCCACAATGTAGAGCATATTTGATTTTTTAATAAAAATAAATATTTATTTAATAAAATGCTATTGCACAGAATTTAATATTTAAACAGTAATTTATTTAAATAAATATTTTATTTCAACATTTGAAATAGTACAAATTCCTGACTCCACTATTTTACAATTCAATGATATATAACACTGATATTCACATATACAGATATTCCTCACTACATCACTCAGTTCACTCATTACATATGCAGTTTCAATTTATACAGACACCGACACTAACAAATATATGACGAGCCGAGTGCCGAGCCGAAGGCGAGCCGAGAAGCGGGTCCGGGCGTAGCACCGGCGGGGGTCCGGGGCACCGCCCGATTCATCCGATTTCGGAAGATCGAGCCTTCTTTGAAACGACGTAAAATGATGCACCACACATACTTCTAAACCACCAGCCTCCTTCCTCTAATTGCCTCACCAACAAACTATTTCAGTTGCCAAATTCGACTTCAGGTTGCCAAATCGCCTAATCACAATCGCTGATTACCCATTCCGACAACCCAAACATCATCAAACTTTCACACTGCAAATTCGCAACAAAACCAAGCACCACCCTTGGCTGATAGCAAACAACATTGCTTCTCACTGCAAGCTATATATCTACAGATTTGGACCATCAACTCTAAGCAGACTGCTTCGCCTTTCATCAACAAGAGAATCAAAGGTCAGTTCATACATGTACATTAGTTCAAAGCACCAAGCTATATATCTTCAGATTTGGACCATCATCAGCCTACAAAAGAAAAACCAAACTCGTTTACTCAAGCATTAAAATTCATACAAATTCAATTCAATTCAATTACAATTCATACCCATCATCACTTCACTGACCGCATCCAAACTGGAACAACCATAGCCCGCTACATCACTTCATCGACCGCATCCAGACACTACGCCAAATGTTTGTGGTGCAGATAAGTGGTTTTACAACAGTAGAAAGCTTATATATACGTGATATGTCATTTTTCGAACATGAAAGAACAAAATGCAGTGAAAAATTTGAAGTATATCAATGTGAAACTACAGGAAACCGGACATTTTGAAAACAGTACCATTCACACAAAGTATCGAACACTTTTAGTGCATTACAAAATAGCTCTTCCAGTCATTCTCTATTCTATCTTCAAGGTGAAATATGGAAGACCACACCAATCCAAATTCAACAATAGACCTCAAAATACATGAAGCAAGATGAAATTTTGAAACTTACCATTCAGATACAGAAAATTCATAAATCCACAGTATCAAATATCACAAAATGAAAAAAAAGGTCAAAACAAACCGGAAATTAGACAGCCTGCTCTTCATTGGACTGCAGTGGTATCTCAAGCAACTCAAGAGGCACAGTGTCGACGCTTTTAGGTGTGTTCCTGACAGCAACAGGAACAGCAAGAAAAGTCTTGGTCTTGCTTATCGGCCTAATCTTTTCAAGCCCCACGTAATCTCTGACTTTAAATTTATTATCAGGATCGTGTGCTTGGTACCTCTTCTTGATTCGAACTCTTCTCTTGTACTTCGGGTGTGGAGCTAAACGAACTACTTCAACTGCCAATTGAATAGAAAATGAAGTTGTGTCCTCTGAATACTGGAGTGGAAGATTGAATAGAAATGTAATAGCATCAGATTGCCTCTTTCGAAACGAAATTAGGGATTAGGGATTTGGCAATTGGGGTGAGAACGAAAACGATATGAAAAGTGAAGAGGGAAAACGAAAATTTGGGGCAAATTGTAACGGTGATCCAGTTTAACAATCAGATTAAATGTAGACCGTTGGATCGTATTCACGCGGATTGCTAATTTTATTAATTTTTTAATTTGAATACATCTATAGCAACATTATATAAAAATGTTGCATCGTGTTACACTTGTTTAGCTAGAGCAACACATTTTTATGGCTAAGGTAACACCATAAATACAACGTTGCAGTAAGACCAAAATTTTATATCTATCGCAACATTTTAGCTGGCAACACCTTGCAAAAATGTTGCAGAAGGCCATTTATGGCGTAGTGCAAGCAGAAGAAAGATGTTAACAAAGGAAAAAACATCGCTTCCAGCAGTCTTCCAGATCCAGCGGTCACGGATCAAGTAAATCGTCCTCCTCTAGCAGCAGTACCGAATGAAGGACATGCTAATCCGACCACTCCTACCACAGAACAGCCCGCAATTACTAGGACAGATCTAGACAGGGTTGTGGTTGAAGTAACTAACCGCTTCACGTCCCAGCAGGAAGCCTTGGTGGACCATCTCATGTCACGCTTAAGGGATGCTGAAGAGTCCAACCGCAACACTGAATCATGGGGCGAGTCCCAGTCTGGAGGATCTCAGAGACAACAAAGATCTTCCTTCTTCGAAGGAGCTAATGACAGAAGCAGCCATGGTAGGAGCCGAGATCGAGCACAGCCCGAAGTTAGGCCTGAGGAAACGCTTGGAACCGAACCCCACGGGGGAGGTACCGGGCGGAGGTCAACTATAGCTGAGCCTGTCATGCTGCCTAACCACGGAAACGCCAGCGAACAGGGCCGAGCTAGAGTCCAGCCCGAAGTTGGACCCGAGGAAGTGCTTAGATCAAAACCCAGCAGGGGAAGATCAAGGCAAGGGCCAACTATGGCTGACCCTAGCATGCTCCCAGAAGACCAAAGGCAGCCACCGGAAAATATGAGGAATGACAGACGATACCATCCCTACAGATCATCGGGGCAGAATCAATCCCACAGAACAGAACCAAACTCGTTTCTATCTGCTCCAAGTTCTGACGAAAGGATGGCATGCTTATTCAGAGAGTGCATCCAGCGAGAGCAAAGGGATCGAGGGATAGGCGCTAGAGTAACCAGCCCTTTCGCTCGCAATATCGAAATTGCTATCACCCCCCGAGAATGGAAGATGCCAACAATGGAACCTTACAAAGGAACCTCCGACCCCGTTGTACACTTACAGAGATACACACAACATATGCTCATGAGTGGAGCAACAGAGGGAGTGCTATGCAAATGCTTTCCACTATTCTTAGCAGATCTCGCTACCTCCTGGTTCTGTCATTTACCCCAGGGATCCATCAGCTCGTGGGAAATGTTGAAAGAAAAGTTTATCAGTCAGTTCCGCATTCATGTGGAACAACCTAAGGACGCTTATTCCTTATCCAGCATCAAACAAAAACCCAGAGAGAAACTGCAGCAATACCTAACCCGATTCAATGCCGCAGCAGCCGCGATCCAAGATGCCGATGAGAAGCTTATCCTAATGGCCCTCTGTAGTGGTGTGCATCCGGACACTAAATTTGCTAGAAGGTTGACAAAAGAAAAACCAGCTACTTTACCCGATTTCTTCCATGAAGCCGGGAAATATATGAGGCTTGAGGATGCCGCCGTTGAGGGGCAATCAGGACAACAAAATAAGGCAACCCACAATAACACGCCTGCTGTGGCAAGGGACGTTCGAAGAAATGATTCCAGAGACAATGCTGGGGGCAAGAAGGGAGAAAAGCGCCTATATCGGCTAGGACCGAGATTCGACACTTACACTCCTTTGAACGAGACCGTCGAAAATATCTTCCTTGCCACCCAAGGCGAAGTTAGATACAAACGCCCGCCATACAAGAAGGAATCAGATAACGCGCAGAAGTCTGGAAAGTTCTGCCGCTTCCACGAATCTCATGGGCATGATACCAATGAATGCCATCATCTCCGGGACTTGATTGAGGAACACATCAGAAGAAAGAAACTGGAACGCTATGTAAAAGGTCAGGACAGGACTCCAGCTCCTGCCAATGAAAACCCAAGGCTACCCTCACCGGAGATCGGCAGAGGAAACCGCAACACTAGAGGCTCTAGTCAAGAGAAGATAGTGGTCCATACCATCTCGGGAGGACCGCACATCACAGACAGAAGCTGGAAAGAGATGGAAAGATATGGAAAGTCGCTCAGAGACAATAAAGACTGTGTCAATTCGGTCATAGAAGAGCGCCACCCAAAGCGGAAAGAAGGCGATGACATCACATTCGGTAAGCGTGACCTAGAAGGAAGGCAATACCCTCACATGGATCCCATGGTTATCTCAGCCCAGCTCGGTCCCGCCGAAGTTTTCCGAATTCTAGTAGACACTGGAAGCTCAATGAACATCCTGTTCAAACATGCATTCAACAAAATGAAACTGTCAATGAAGGATGTATCTCCCTGCAATAAACCATTACACGGTTTTACTGGAGATGCGAAGATGCCCCTCGGGCAACTGGACCTCTTTGTTGAAATTGGAAGCTATCCCCGCTCCGTTGTACGGAGACAGACGTTTGTGCTAATAGAAAACCACTCGGCCTACAACGCCTTCTTAGGAAGGCCAGCCTTGTCTGACTTCCAAATTGTCCTAGACCCATGGTGCTTGAAAATGAAATTTCCAACGGACAATGGAGTAGGGGAAGTAGAAGGAGACCAGGACGTTGCTCGAGACTGCTATGTGACTGAACTTCGCAACAACCACAGGAAGGATAAAGGAAAGGGTGTAGAGGTTGCCCTCTGCACGAAAAATCTAGAAGCATAGCAACTAAAGAAAGCCCCTCCTCTTCGATATCCAGCGACCCTTTCAATGAATTAGACCCTAGGGACAAAGAGGAGGAGGCCACCGCCGAGCCTGCAGAGGCTATGGAGTTTGTATCTGTAGACAAGCACGACTCGAGTAGGCTATTGAAAATTGGGTCCCAACTAAAAGCAGAGTTGAAGGAGCAACTCATCGACTTTCTCCGCCACAACTTGGATGTATTTGCATGGTCACACGCTGACATGACCGGAATCTCCCCCGACGTAGCATGCCACGTACTAAACATTGATCCTACCAAGGCGCCCGTAAAACAAAGAAAGAGAAGTATGGGGGCAGAGCGATCAGCAGCCCTCGATGAAGAAGTAAAGAATCTGCTCGCCAATGACTTTATACGAGAAGCCATCTACCCAGAATGGATCGCTAACCCGGTGCTGGTAAAGAAGGCTAATGGGAAGTGGCAAACATGCATTGAGTTTTCCAACCTAAACGATGCCTGCCCAAAGGATTGCTTCCCACTTCCCCGAATCGACCAACTTGTAGACAGCACAGCCGGGCACGAGCTCTTATCTTTTATGGACGCATACTCAGGATATAACCAAATTCCTATGCATGCTCCCGACCAAAACCACACTAGTTTCATCACCGACCGGGGTTTATACTGCTATAAGGTAATGCCTTACGGACTTAAAAATGCAGGAGCCACCTACCAGCGCCTCGTCAACAAGATGTTTGCAGGGCTAATAGGGCAAACTATGGAAGTATACGTGGATGACATGCTGGTAAAGTCAAGGAAAGCCGACGATCATGTAAGCCACCTAGGCGAGATGTTTCAAGTACTTCGCCAGTATGGAATGAATTTGAATCCTTTAAAATGCTCCTTCGGAGTATCATCAGGAAAGTTCTTAGGATTCATCGTCCATGCCAGAGGGATTGAAGCAAACCCTGAACAAGTCCGAGCGCTAAGGGATATCAAGGTACCTTCCACTCGAAAGGAAATGCAAAGCCTAAATGGAAAAGTGGCCGCCCTAAGCCGATTCATCTCCAAAGCAACGGACAAGTGCGTCCCCTTTTTCGAAGCTCTAAAGAAAGACAAAGGAAAGTTCGAATGGACTGACGAATGCTTAACCGCTTTCCTTAACTTAATCGAACACCTCTAGAAACCACCGGTACTCTCGACTCCAAGCGAAGGCGAAGAATTATACCTATACCTTGCTGTGTCATCTCACGCCCTGAGCGCTGCCTTGGTAAGGGAAGACAACCGCACGCAACGGCCAGTTTACTTCGTCAGTAAGAGGTTTACGGGGGCAGAAGTCAGATATCCTAAACTCGAGAAGCTAGCATACTGTTTACTAATCACATCACGGAAATTGCGTCACTACTTCCAATCCCATTCCATCAAAGTTCTGACCGATCAACCACTGAGGCAGGTACTCCATCATCCCGACACTTCTGGGCGACTACTTAAATGGTGCATTGAACTAAGTCAGTATGATATCACCTATCACCCTCGCACCGCCATCAAGGGACAAGCCATGGCCGATTTCATTGCAGAATTCACTACCAACGAAGATAAGGAGCAATTGGAAATAACAGAAGACATCAAGTGGAATCTCTTTGTGGATGGTGCATCGAACGAACAAGGCTCGGGAGAAGGTGTGGTAATAATCACTCCCAGGGGAAATAAGCTGCACTATGCTATAAGGTTGGAGTTCGCTGCCACCAACAACGATGCAGAATATGAAGCAGTGATAGCTGGATTAGAACTTGCCATAGAAATCGGAGCCAATTCTTTGTGTCTTCATAGCGATTCTCAACTTATTGTTAATCAAATACTAGGAGAATTCCAAGCTCGAGAAGAACGACTCATAGCATATTTAAAGAAGACCAAGTTACTTCTCAGCCGATTGGACCACTACTTAGTCAAACACATCCCTCGGGAAGAGAACCAAGAGGCCGGCGAATTGGCAAAGCAAGCAAGTGCGAGAGACAACACCATCTTCGGGGCAGTAACCATCTCAAAGAAACTGACCCCAAGTTTTGAGCAAGTGAACCTGATAGCTGCAACCGAAGAAGCAACTTGGATGACTCCCATCCGAGACTACCTACAAAGCGGCACACTACCCAACGGGCGCAACGAAGTCAAGAAAATCTTGAGGAGAGCTTCCCGCTACACAATACAAGAAGACATCCTCTATCGGCGCAGATTCTCTAACCTGTTATTAAGGTGTGTCGCTGGGAGGGAAGCCAGGGAAATCTTATCCAACATTCATTAGGGAAGCTGCGGAGATCACACCGGAGGGCAAACATTAGCAAAAAAGATACTCCGATATGGATATTTCTGGCCCACCTTAAGCAAGGACGCCTTAGATTTCGTCAAAAAGTGTGACAGATGCCAGAAGTTTGCTAAGATTCCGCGGCTACCAACAACTGAGATGACTCAAATGACCAGCCCTTAGCCCTTCGCAATATGGGGAATTGACTTAATCGGCGAGCTACTAATGGGCCGAGGCGGGGCCAAATATGCTATAGTGGCAGTCGACTATTTCACCAAATGGGTGGAAGCGGAACCTCTGAATAAAGTATCTTCAGCAAAAGTTATTAACTTCTTGATCAAAAATGTCCTGTGCAGGTACGGAGTCCCACTCAAAATCATATCAGACAATGGACTTCAGTTTGACAGCAAGGAATTCGCCAACTGGTGCCGAGAGCACGGAATTCACAAAAGCTTCTCATCCATAGCGTATCCCCAGGAAAACAGACAAGTCGAAGCCGTCAACAAAATTCCAAAAACTCTAATAAAAAAGAAACTCGAAAAGTCAAAGGGCGCTTGGGTGGATGAACTCCCTACGGCACTGTGGGCCTATCGCACATCCTTCAGAACATCAACAGGGCATACTCCTTTCTCTTTGGCATACGGATCGGAGGCTATGCTCCCAGTTGAAACCATTGTGCCTTCCCACCGAAGGATCCACTATAACCCGGAAGAGAACGAAGAACTCCTTCACATGTCTTTGGATCTAGTTGAGGAGAGAAGAAATGATGCAATCCTTAAAGCAGCAGCCCACAAGCAAAAAGTGGCAGCACAATACAACTCCAAAGTCAAGCATCGTACCTTACAAGAAGGGGATCTCGTCCTCAAGCGAATCTTCCCTCGCCCCGGAGCACTAGACCCGATCTAGGAGGGACCATATGTAATTCATAAAGATCTCCACAATGGAGCTTATATTTTGTCAACAGTGGACGGAGAGGTGTTCCAGAGGGCATGGATCATCCAATACCTCCGTCGATACTTTTCTTAACTTGTACTACCCATATGAAGTGAATTAACAAAGAGAATCAGTGGACGTAGGCCTTTTCGTGCCGAACCACTTTAAAAAAAACCTTGTCTCTTTTTTAACTTGTTCCTTTGTATCTTGGCTGCTTGTTAACTTTATCCTTTTATGTTGAACAAAATCCTATGCGTATAGCATTTCCACTCAATGCATTCCACAGCGCAACTTCACCTGGACAAGACCTAACAGGTATTATGCGAATCTATGCCCTCGCCAATGAGAAACTTTTGCTCCGACATCCCTCTGCTGCGGGTTAACTCATTGCTTGCGACGGCTTTTAAAGCCAACTGTAATGAGCCGATTATAAGCCACCGAGAAGGCCGACTATAGCCGAGGCAGCTCATTACGGCGTTCGGCTCGCCGGCAACTATGGACCGACTATAAGCCCCAACATAAGGTGTGGCCAGCCAGGGGCAATTCACGGTTGATGATCGGCACCCACGCTAGCCGGCCACAGTAAATCGAATAATACCCACGATCATGGGCCATAATGGCCCGGGTAGTTACTGTGCGCGATCTCGGCTCCGATGTGTCTTAAGTGCGGCTGTGGTAAAAAAGAATTAACTCCCCGTGGAGGCGTAAGATGGGTGACAAATGTCTCCAAGACCCACAGCTAGGGAAAGTGACTACAAAGCCCGTTTGCCATGAACTTAAGCACATCGAAGGCCTTTCGTGATTGGAAGTTTTACTTTTTCACATATTTCAATTTTACTTAAGAAACTTTTCTCTTATCCTCTGTAACAATCCCTGAAGTACAGGACACGGAGCAGGAGACACTCACTAATAGAAGCAGATACTCGCAGCAAGATACTGGACCACACCCCTTACTCGGTCACACAAGACATTCAAAGCTGCCATCTACCAGCGAAATATAAAAGGGCGGTATTTCCTTCTTTCATATGTAAACACATGACTATAATTTATTCACACCTCACGCTAACATTGCAAGTCATGAAATTATGTTTTAAACAAGAACCTGACATCAAACACAGTTTAATTACAAGAATATGCATATCTATATTTCTCATACAACATGTCAAAATAGCAAAAATGTTCAAAAGACGACAAAATCAGCTTAAGTTAAGGAATTACACATCAAGAATAGAGCTATTTATTCCAAGTAGCAAAAATTACAACCTAAGGGTTACTTTACTGTTTTAAGTCTAACATATACAACCATGTCAAGTCCACAAAAAGAATTTTCCAGGTCTAATCAAGGAGCCGGCTGCGTTGGAGTCTTATCCTTGTCCTGTTGCCTACCTGTCCGGTCAGAGAAAGAATTCATTAGTGATAAGCAACCAAGTTAACAGAAAGACTAGAAAGGAAGACTTACCAGCATCTACTCCTTGATCAACTTGATCATCATCCTCCACTTGCACACCTGCCTCCTCAGCTGCAAACAACCGCATCCCCTCCTTCACCGCTGTCTTCTCCTCCTTGGTGAACTGAGCAGTAACCGCATCCATCCTAAAGGCCGCTCCGCCCTCCTTATCCGCCTCAGCCTTGGCCTCCTCCAAAGCCCTGAGGTAAATCCTAGCCATAACCCGGGGGTAGTCGTCCATCCAAGATAAGCTGCCCTGCTTCCAAGTGCGAAAGTACATATCCTGCAGCATATCATCCATCATCCCCTCATTTTCCTCAAACTCCCTCATACGAGCCCCAGAGGCCGATAGCCTTGCAACGGCAGCATCCCTCTCCAGTCGGTATCGCGAGCAGTCAGCCTGAAGGGACCTCCTCGTCGCCTCCATCTCCTCCTTTAGCCTGGCCTGAGCAAGCTCTGCGGCTTCAAGCCTCCTCGACAGCTCCTCTACCTGCTCAAGGTCCGCTCTCCGAACCTCGTCCACTGTCGAGATGGCCGTATCTATCCGTTCCTTGCAGGCAGCCTCCATCTTCCGCAGTTCCGCCTTACTAGCCTCCTCCATAGTCTTCCTTAACCGCTTGGAGGCAGCCTCGTGCTGAGAAATCTGAATGGCCTGATCAGCAAGCTGTCTGGCCTGGTCCGAAACCATCAATCGTAGTCGGATGTTGGCACTCCCAATCTCCTCTCCAGCCTTAACCAGCCGGGCATGATGCCCCATCAGCTTTCTGGTCTCCTCCGCCACCCGGTCAATATTAGCCTTGGCTTCGTCTCCCATGGTAACTATCCGAGTAGTAAGTAAATCAAGATCTAAGGACTTAGCCTCATCAAGCACCCGTACCATGGGATTGCGAGGAAGAAGATGCTCACAGGTGGCCTCGTCAAATGAGATATCCTGAGAACTCGGATCCAGATCCAGGTGGCCGGCAAACGGGTTGCGAACTAAACCAGGGTGTTCTGTCGGGGTGACGGTGGAATGCTCGGACGGATGCGGAGAAGGTATGAAGTGCTCCTCTGAGGTACCCTGAGAAGGTTGAGTTGGGGCCTGAGGACCGGGTGAAGATTCAAGCAAAGAACAACTCCTCTTCCTCTTCCGAGTATCCTCTCGATAACCCCAAGAAGAGGGCGGTAACCTACTACATCTCCGGGACGACCAGTCGGAGGCTTGGGTTGGGAGGAAGCTCTGAGAAGCTTGTATTGTTCGAGGCGGTGGCGAACATCTGAAGCCTTGGACACCTCGCTCACCCCTGGGATAAAGAACAAGTGTTACAAGCTTACATTGATCCATAATTCAAGAAACACGTTGAGTTGAAAGTTAAAAGAAGAAAATAAACACATCTGTTATACAAACCCTGGGGAGGAGTAGGATACTGCAATAAATCCTGGATCTCATTCCAGGACGGGAGCGAACCATAAAATATTCCTAAGTCCCTATCATAAATGGAGTCTGCAGAAGTCAAAAGTTCACCTTGAGTCGTCAGAGTCACCTTGGCTGGAATGATCTGGGAAGACATGCTTGCGCCAGTCCCAACCTTGTCAGCGTCCCCGGTTTTCTCTACCGGAGCCGATTCTCCTTCCGGCCCCTCGAAGGCTTGGCGGAATGCATCATCCGTCCACTCCTGAATCTCGCCTGCTTGCCCAGGAGGCAAGGCCCCGAGGCCATCACCAACATCACCACCTTCCGTATCATCTCCACCCTCACTTCTCTCCTCCTCCATGTCTTCCTCCCCCGGGGTAATTGGGCAAGTACTGGGGGAAGGGCCGTCCGATTTCTTAAGCTTCTTACCTCCGACAACTGGAGGTTTTGTGAAAGGTTCCTTCTTGCCACTCTCCACCGTGGCTCCTCCCTTAGCTTGGGCAGCCGCCTTCTCCTCTGCCGTATCCCTCTGCTTGACCACCGACTGCTGTGGAAGGATCAAGTTGTACTCCAAGAGGGTCGCATTTCTGATCAGGTAAGCAGCCGACCTGTCCCTTCCAGAAATAGCCTCTATTTCAGCTGCCGTTTGAACCAGGCGATCACTCTCCACGACCGCAAAACCACCTGTCGCTAGCAAAAAATAAAAACACATAAGAAAAAGCACTGCAACCATAATGGAAGTTGTAGATAAAGCTTCGACTTACATCCGGAGGTGAAGCGCCGGATAGAAACAGAGTCATCCCTGACGAAAAACCACTCCTTTTTGAACATGCTATACTTAGAATATAGATCCAAGACTGGCTTGAAGGTCACAATTGACTCCAAGCTGATGTATGGGGATCCCTTCTTATAGCCTCTCAGATTATATAAGTACCGGATCTCCCGGTTGGAAGGAGCACGCCCATACCTCCTCTGAAAGATGACGAAAAGGCTCACCAGTATAGTATAGGAGTTGGGTTGAAGCTGGAATGGGGCCACCTTTAGATACGTAAGGAAGCTGACTACCCAAGCGGTGAGAGGCGGGATGGCGCCACACATGCAGTGGTATCTGCTGTAGGCAAAGTACCCTTCGGGAGAGTCATATGGCATAACTCCTTTCCCTGGCAACAGCATGCGGGCCCTATCTATTCCGAAAGAACGAGAGATGACATCAAGCTGCTCTTCCTTGAGGGAGCTGGGAAAGCAGTCGGGCGGGGAGTTCAGAAGCTCCTGAGGGCCGTACCCGTCCACTAGTGACCTCGGGGCAGGTCCATGACGCTCCAGTCCTGGCTGAGCTGGGGGCACGGCGGAGGACCCTCCTTCGCCCTTGGATTTCTTTTTGTCTGATCAAGTTTCTGCTTTGCGAGACATTATCTACAACACCAGAAAAACATATTGTTAAAACAGAGGATATAAACAAGCAAGTACATGTAGTCCGGAATTTCGCTTGTGATATGAAAAATGAAAAAATCAAGTGTATGAGGTTCATTCGGCACCCAGAGTACACGTTCATTCGGCTATCCAACTCTCAATCTCATTCGGCGGTCATGTTCTCCGCGTTCATTCGGTAATTCAAATGGAAAAATTCGTTCGGTGCTCAGAATCCTCGTGCTCATCTGGTGATCCAAGAACGACAGTTCATTCGGCACTCGGAATACATAGATTCATTCGGTAGTTTAAAAACGTAAAGGCCGTTAGGCAAAAGAAGGCTATATCACCTGATTCGGTATTCTAATACAATTCGGCAGAGAATTTGATTCGGCAGGGATATTTGGTTCGGTTATCTTGGATTGGTAAGAAGTAACGAAGGTGTATAGCCCATATTTATAGGCAAATATCAACAGCCGGACCAGTCGGTTCGGCATTGGAGACCGGATGAAAGTGTCCATAATTAACGACCTAAAACAAAACACGCCATGTGCACACACATGCCTTGCATTGGGGGGCAAATGTTGGGGGCGTTTCATCAACAGCAAACAGGGCATCACCGAGCCAAGCAAGGAAGAGCCAAAGCCGGACCAGCACGCCATCCATCCCACCTGATACCGGACCAAAACCAAGAAAACACTTTCTCCAACCACCGAACCATTTACGTCCAGGCTAACCACCGAACCAACTCACCACCATCCCACCACCGGTCCAAGCACTACCGGATCGAACCCAGCTCTCATCACCGGACCATCCCACTGCCGAACCATTTAACAATCGGACCAGAGCTTTTCCAACCAACCTCCAACCTCTGCCGAACCAACCAGCCTCCAAACTCACGGCCGAACCAACACGTCTCACCACCGGACCAGCGAAGCCACCGAACCAACTCACATCCGGACCAACACCTCACCGAATCAACCCTCTCCAATGCCGAACCAAGCACCTCCTCACCAATACCGGTCCAACTCCACTTCCAAGCAATACCAACCCAGAGTAATGCCGGACCAGCTCTGACAGGCCAGACCACGTCAGCTCAGGCCCTCCAGCAGTTATATACATCCAAGACTCCTGCCCACATCCTCACTCTATAAATAGAGGGGCAGGGGTACAACAATGGGGGACAAGTTTGAGAGCTGAAGCACGGAGAAAACTTTCAAGCAACTTTCTTTTACTTGTATCAAAGCTTTGTACTTGTAATCTAAACAAGAGAAGAGAAATAACATATAAAGTGGACGTAGGCACATTCTGGCTGAACCACTATAAATCTGCGTGTCTTTTTACAGTTTAGCCCCTGCTTTTCATATATTTGCATACATTACCCGAATCTCTAAGAACAACATAAAATCAATTAAATCATACGACTTTGAGGTGTTTGTCCATTTTTTGTGCAAACACCGAGATTTTCTTAACATCTTAATTACTTCACTGTTAGAATTGATTAGCATAAAAAACAAAAAAAAATCCTTCATCTTGTTATAAAAACAACTTTGATTTATAACTTTATAGATTCTCAAGCTAATTCAAACCACCCGAGCCAAATGCCCGTTAACCCGAGTCTCAATCTATTTTTTTTCCGAGTCATTTCCCAGCTCCTCTCTTCCCTTATTTCTTTGTCTTTATTTAGTTAAGTGTTTAAAACTATTAATTAATACCCTCTGCGAACTCGAGAAGAACCTGGGGAAAACTTTCACTTGCTCGAGTTCTAACTCGAGTCACCCCCACGCTAACCACCTGACACCAACAACCACGCCGTGCACGTGCACCGGCCCTCGACGTCACTTCGATGGTCGACGAATCCTTCAGCAAACCACGACCGAACACGACATCGACCCCAGACCTCCCTAAACCCAAATCTGCTCCCAAACAAAATCGAGCATAGCTTGAGCCATCACGACCAAAACCAGCGACCAAAGAAATGTCTTGTCGCCACGCTTCCGACCACCAGTTGACTCGAACTTCCAGCCATGGCTTCGACAACCACCGAGCCTTCGTTCCCCAAAGCCTCGTGCCACTCGACGCAAGAACGTGGCCACGGCGGTCAAAAATTCAAACCCCTCGAAAATTAGGTTTACTAATTGGAAATATACGCCGCCGTCACCTCGACGAACTGGAACAGCTCCAGTTATTTTTCCCATCACCTACGTAGGCTCCTCCACCTCCCCTAGCAACGCCGACATTTCCAGTTCATCGCGTCGCCGGAATTTGGACAAAAACCATTTCCAGTTCATCTACGAATTTCTATTTGCATACTTAATGAAAAATTACCATCTTTAATTTAAAAATCATATCTTTTGATAACAATTCAAGCTATAAAATTTAATTCAAGTTCCCTAACATTCGAAAATATCATAAAGTTAAGTTTTCCGTGTAAAAATAATTTTCCCGATGTTTCAAAATACTAAACCGCTAGAAACTATTTCCAGATCTTAAATCAAGTAAAAATAGACTTGTTTTGTTTAAACTTCAGAGTCAAATGATGATTAAATGAAGTTTTGTTGAATTTCTTAATGATTTTCTACCCTGAAACCAGAAAGAACAGAGAAACAAGAATACACAGACATGTTTGTATATGTAGACAGAGTGAAAGCTGAAGAGAACACTCAAACCAAACACTATTTGAATCATGAATCATACACACATATTTAATTCAACTTAAATCTCGAAAACAGGTCATTTACTCACAGTGATTTCCCAGAAAGATGAATAGAGTTGCTTCAATATTGAAACTGGCTGTAATAATGCAAGGTGGAACCTTTCCTTTGACCTCTGGTTTGCACTTGATTGTGTTGTTTGATTTAATTTGAATTTTGTTTAAGTTTGAATGATAACTACTTTAAGTTTTCTCAGCTTCAAGAACGAAACTGGAATGAAAAGTTTGATATGTGGAAATGAAGTTACAGGGTATACATTTCTTTATACAAGTTGATATGAGTTTACAGGTGATAGAAAATTGTACAGGGTAATACTTCTTTTAGTACAACATAGTAGTGATATTTTTTCATTGCTTGGTGGCTGGTAAAAATGTGGTGATGGCTTCATTTATTGCCTTGTACAATTGCACTTTTTTTTATTTGATTTGTACATAGATTTTTTTCTTTTTTCGGCTGAGATGATATTCCTTTGTTTTGGTGCTTAGATAATTTGCTTTGTGTGCTAATATGATATTGCATTTAATTGTTGTTGTCTTATATTAGAAGCTAATGCTTATTATATTTTTTCTTATATTTTCTTTTTACTTTACTTTGCCTATTTTGTATATGTACCAAGATACTTCTTTTACTTGTTCTATCCTACTACTACACATACATATTTACTTGCCTTTGCAAGCTTTAACTCGGCTGAGATGATATTATTTTTGGTGGTTAAAGATTTCTTGCATAAATGCTTTGTCTTGTTTTGCAAGTTAATTCATATATATGTTTTGTTCTATTGCTTTGTCTTATTACTTTATAGTATGAATAACTTCTATTTTAACATGTTGTTAAATTTTATTTATGTGTTACTATATATATATTTTTCATAATTTATTTTATATAGTTGTATTAACTTATTAACATGATATTAAGATTTATTTTAATATATTGACTTTATATTGTATAAAAACTATATATATATATATTTATAAACTCAAATATTTATTAAACCATCAATTCTAAATTCTAAATTATTTATTATTATTTATATTTTAAACCATTTATCTATGATTTAAATTCAAATCACATATATACTGTTGTGTGTTGTGTGTATTTCTTTCATGTTTCAGTTTGTTTGTATATGTTTGTTAGTAGTGTTCGTATGTACATATTTCCTTTCGTTTTGCATTTGGGCTTTAGGCCTTTCTTTCGGCCTGTGTACTTGTATATATGTTTGTGGTTTGGAATAGAAGATTTGTTTTTTCCCTCTTTCATTATTTTCGTATGTTCATTCTGATAACATGGTATCAGAGCCACGAAAATCCAAAATTCAAATCTATTGAGGAAATTAGATCAAATCTGTAAAGATGGGAGAATCCACTGAAGAAAGCAAGAATAAGGTTACGATGGATGCGATGCAGTTGATGCCTAAAATTACAGATCACAAATTGAATAATCTGAACTTCTTGAATTGGAGTAAGACGATTTGGTTATATCTTCGCAGTATAGATAAAGATAATCATCTAATCGAAGATCCACCTTTGCCAGAATCAAAAGATGAGAAGGATTTGATGTGGTTTAGATCTGATGCTCGGTTATTCTTACAAATTAGGAATTCAATTGACAGCGAGGTAATTGGTCTAGTAAATCATTGTGAATTTGTTAAGGAGTTGATGGAATACCTAGAATTCTTATATTCTGGAAAAGGGAACTTAACTCGAATGTATGATGTATGCAAGTCTTTTTATCGAGCAGAGAAACAAGAACAAACTCTTATGAGTTATTTTATGAATTTCAAAAAGGTATATGAAGAATTCAATATGCTTCTTCCAATTAGTTCAGATATTAAGATTCAGCAACAACGACGTGAGCAGATGGCTTGTATGAGTTTCTTAGCTGGCTTACCATCAGAATTTGAATCTGCTAAGTCTCAGATCTTGTCTGGTTCTGATATTCTCTCTTTGCAAGAAGTATTTAGTAGAATACTTCGTTCTGATGTTACTCAAATATCAAATAAAGTGGAGAGTGCTTTGATTAGTAGTAACAGAAGTCATGTACAAGGAAGTCAAGGTCAAAATAATTCAGTGAGACCAAATTTCAATTCTGCACATATTGCAAGAAGCCAAGGCATATGAAATTTGAATGTAGGAAGCTCCAGTACAAGAATTCACAGTTGAATAAAGATATGAAGTCTGTTCTCATTTTAGCAGAAGATTATGATCAATATATGAAGATTCAAGGTTTTTTGAAGAAAGAATCAACAGTGAAGGAATCATGATCGTCTGTTTCAGCTATTGCTAAATCTACAAGTCAAACTAAATGGATCATAGATTCTGGAGCTACTTATCATATGACAGGTAATAGTAATTTGATTTCAGATATACAATATAAACAATCTACTCATGCGGTTACATTAGCTGATGGATCACAAGCATTTGTTCTGGGAACTGGAAAGTTGAGGTTAAATTCACATTTATCATTAAATTCAGTATTATATCTGCCAAAGCTATCATTCAATTTGATATCTGTGAGTCAAATTACTAAAGATCTGAAATGTAGCATATCATTTTTTCCTGATCATTGTGAATTTCAGGATCTAACCACGAGGTAGATTATTGGTAAAAGTGAAGTATGTGGAGGATTGTATGTGTTTGACAATATACCATCAAAATCTACAAGTTGTTCAAGTATAACCTATTCTGCAATTCAGATGCATTGTCAGCTAGGACATCCATCATTACCTTTGCTCAAGAAATTATGCCCACAGTTTAGCTCTTTGTCTACATTACACTGTGAGTCTTGTCAATATGCAAAGCATCATCGGGTTAGTCTATATCCTAGTGTTAATAAAAGGTCTAGTTCATTTTTTGAAGTTGTACACTCTGATATTTGGGGTCCATCTACAGTTGTGTCAAAGCAAGGATATAGATATTTCGTTACATTTGTTGATGATTACACACGTGTAACTTGGTTGTTTCTAATGAAAAATAGATCAAAATTGTTTTCTATATTCTGTGTCTTTTGTGCTGAAATACAGAATCAATTCAATACATCTATCAAAATATTGAGAAGTGATAATGCTAAGTAGTATACAAGTAATTAGTTTCATTCATATATGGCACAACATGGCATTCTTCATGAAACTTCATGTGTAGATACAGCAGCACAAAATGGAGTAGTAGAGAGGAAGAATAGGCACTTGCTAGAAACTTCTAGGGCACTTCTCTTTCAAATGAATGTTCCAAAGAGTTTCTGGGCAGAGGCAGTAAGTACTGCATGTTTTTTGATTAATAGAATGCCTTCTACTGTTTTAGGTTATCAAATACCTTATCAAGTTTTATGTCCAAGCAAGCAGATTTATCCAGTGAAACTGAGAATATTTGGTTGTACTTGTTTTGTTAGAGATGTCAATCCACAGTTAACAAAACTAGATCCCAAATCACTGAAATGTATTTTCCTTGGATATTCAAGGCTTCAAAAGGGATACAAATGTTTTTGTCCAAAACTTAACAAATACATTGTATCTATTGATGTCCACTTTGTTGAAAATGAGCCTTTCTATTCATCACCAGTTATTTCTCCAATCCAAGAAATTAATGATGAATCAGTTATAGAAGAAGATGATGAGTTTCTGATATATCCTGTTATGTCTACCCATAATCATGAACATAGTGAAAATGAGGATTCTAATTCAAATACTCCATCCGCATCTGTATCTGCACCAGAATTACTCAATTACCAATACAGGATACTGAGTTACCTATTGCTTTACATAAAGGGAAGAGAAAATGTACTTACCCTATTTCCTCATGTGTGACATATAATAACATATCCTCTGAATCCCATGCATTCATATCTACACTGGATTCAATTTCTACTCCAAAGACAGTTAAAGAAGCTCTATCAAATAAAGAATGGCATGATGCTATGCTAGAAGAAATACATGCTTTGGATCAAAATAAAACATGGGAGTTAGTGCATTTACCAGATAATAAAAAAGCAATAGGTTGCAAATGGGTGCACTCAGTAAAATTAAAGTCGGATGGGTCTCTTGAAAGATTGAAAGCACATTTAGTTGCAAAAGGATATGCTTAAACATATGGGATTGACTACTCTGAAACATTCTCACCAGTAGCTAAAATGACTTCAATAAGGATATTCATATCCTTGGCAGCAAAGAATGACTGGGTATTACATCAATTGGACATCAAGAATGCCTTTCTTCATGGAGATCTGGCTGAAGAGGTGTATATGGACCAACCTCCTGGATTTGTTGCTCAGGGGGAGTATGGGAAGGTGTGCAAATTGAAAAAGAGTTTATATGGTCTGAAGCAAAGTCCTAGAGCATGGTTTGGCAAATTCAATCAGGCAATAGAGAAGTTTGGGATGAAGCAAAGCAAAGCTGATCATTCAGTCTTCTATAGGAATGAGAAAGGTATATTGATTTTATTAATTGTGTATGTAGATGATATTATCATAACTGGTAATGATGGAAGTGGAATTTCTGCACTCAAAACATTTATTCACTCACAGTTTCACACAAAAGAACTGGGAGAGTTAAAATATTTTTTAGGCATTGAGGTGATTAGAGTGAATGGAAAAATATGCTTGTCACAGAGAAAATATACTCTTGATCTGTTGAAAGAAACAGGGAAATTAGGTGCTAAGCCTTGTAATACATCTATTTTAGTTAATATAGTGTTGACAAAAGAAGGAGAATTGTTTGAGGACCTTGAGAAATATAGAAGGTTGGTTGGTAAACTGAATTACTTGGTTGTGACAAGGCCTGATATTGCGTACTCTATGAGCATGGTTAGTCAGTTTATGGCTTCACCCACTGTTGATCACTTGAATTCTTTGAAACAAATATTATGCTATCTTAAAAGTACTGTTGGGCAATGTATAGAATACACAAACCAAGGGCATAACAGAATTGAAGCATTTGCTGATGCTGATTGGGCTGGTTTGAAAATGGATAGGAGATCTACTACGGGATTTTGTGTACCGATGGGTGGTAATTTGGTTTCATGGAAGAGTAAGAAACAGAGTGTGGTGTCTCGGTCAAGTGCTGAGTCATAATATAGGTCAATGGCCAACACAGTTTGTGAGTTGATGTGGATTAAGCATTTGATGGATGAAATAGGATTGAAGTGTGAGTTGCCTATGAGATTGTGGTGTGATAATCAAGCAGCTCTTCATATTTCTTCGAATCCGGTTTTCCATTAGAGAACAAAGCACATAGAAGTGGATTGCCACTTCGTCAGGGAGAAGATTCAACAAGGAGTAATTTGTACAAGCTATGTGAAGTCAGAGGAGCAGATAGCTGATTCACTTACGAAATCATTGCATGGCAATAGGATTAAATTTCTGTGCAACAATTTGGGCATATGTAATTTGTATGCTCCAACTTGAGGGGGAGTGTTGTGTGTTGTGTGTATTTCTTTCATGTTTCAGTTTGTTTGTATATGTTTGTTAGTAGTGTTCGTATGTACATATTTCCTTTCGTTTTGCATTTGGGCTTTAGGCCTTTCTTTCGGCCTGTGTACTTGTATATATGTTTGTGGTTTGGAATAGAAGATTTGTTTTTTCCCTCTTTCATTATTTTCATATGTTCATTCTGATAACATATACAATATTTAAATTTTGAATGATTTTGTAACGCCCCACCTCTATACCCACGCTAGCCAAGAACACTACGGTGTAACGCTGTCGACTAGCAAGGAGAATAAGGCTGTTGAGGAGCGACCATCTATATAATTGCTTTGTGCGAGTACCGATATGCCAGATAAAAATTTAACTTTTCATCTCAAGAGGAAGTCCGACATACCGATACAAACTCAAAGCTACTACCCAGTGGCTATATATATACTTCGGAAACAATTATAGTAATAAACATAACATAAATCAGTCACAGATAATTCATATCACAAAGGCGGAAATAGATATGAATATACAACACTTAAAAGTGTTTATCAGAGTAGTGGTCTAACAAGATCCACAATAACACAAAAAAATAGATACAAGTGCTAAGCAAAAGAATGCATCAATGAATCTCATATATATATACAATAACTGATGTCAGTTACAATACATGTGATAGGTTTCATATGATACAACTACAACTGACGACTCAGGAAGTTATATACACAATTACATTATCGTGATTAATATACATGAATACATAATATCCTATACTAGGACAACGACTACTCCAAAAGTATGAAAAGACTTCATAGCTCTAGCAGCCGCCCAAGGCGAGATATCTACGACCTGTAAATAACTCGGTCTGACCCGAGTATTATTTAAAAGAAAATAATAAATGGGTCAGTCTAGCTGAAAATATCAGATGACATGATATAGAATAAACGATATGGCATAAATGTGTAAAACCATAAAATCATAATATGATAAGTATGCAATTGAAAAATCAACAATGGATAAATCAATATCACAAGAATCTTCTCAAAGATCCAAATAGGGCATCATACCCAAAACTTGTATTCATAACAAGTCAAAAACACACGAATTCACCAATGCTCAAAAGCTAGAAAATCATAACGATGAAAGTCATGAAAATAGGTGAAGCACAAAATTCCAGAAATCATCTCAAGAAATCCAGAAATCACAAGAAGGGGGAGGCCTATCACAAAACGGGAGTATGAAAACTCACCAACACGTGTAACACAAAATGAGACGCTATCTCATGGTAGCTAACCATTAAATTTTGAGCCGAAGCTCCACAAGAATGGCCCGAAGACCCTAGGGCGCTACCCTACATATGTGATGGCGAAACATCACACAAACGGGGTATGGTCTCCCTCGCAGACAAAGAGACATCGCTCAATCGCTAGTCTAAATCACAAAAATGATCATCATGATCATCAGGAAGTGTCAATTACACTAAGCTAGTAAATATAAGAGTTTAGCTTCATGTCCCATAACCACTAGCTTAACTCAAATATTTACGAACAAACTGTAGATCTTCACTAGAAACTTGTCACAAGAGGTTCAATCGAACAAGTCCAAGAATTAACCGACGAAGTAAACGCAAGCGTTTCATACCACTTGTTTTGCTAAGCCGTTTAATTAGATTTCTCATCCGAGTGAGGTAAAGGCTTGTATATAATAGTAGATTGGAAAACGGTTTGAGAAAACGAGTTTTGTAATAAAATAGTGTTGAAATCATTTGGAAGAAAGAGTTTTGATATTTACTACTAGTATTAAAACCTTTATATTTTTAAAGTGACAAATCACAAAAATGATTGTAGAAACAATCAATCACAAGAATTCACATACGAAGACGTGAATAGAATCGAATGAAATCGATTAAAATTTGGAAACCAAATAAAAATATAAATTCCAGAATATGAATTGAAACACATAAAACAATTCAAGAAATTGAAACATCAATTCAAAACTGTCATCTCTGTGTGGCTGCAGTACACGCACGCGTGCACTGCCTTGCCACAACATCATATAAAGAAATAGCAACAAGGCACAAAGGCCAATGCTCAAGAATTCACAGTGCCAACAAATGCAATAAGCAAGTGACAGTAGTGGAAAGCTTCAACCAAGTGATTTGAAGAGGTTGGCTGCCTCAAGCAACAACAACCAAACCAGTTCGGACAAGGCAGAGAAATGCCAAAGTGGTCAAGAAAAGATGACAACAAACTGCAGCCGAAAAACCAGATACTTCAATCAAACGAATGAAGAAGGGGGGTAAGGCTGCCCAGGGTAAATGGTATGCAAACCAATTGCCACCAAGTAAATGTAATAACACTGCAAATTCGAGAAGGTAGGAAACTACCACGAAATGCAAGAAGGTCAAGTCTCTGACTCAACACATCTGCAGCACCAAGGCACAAGGCAGAGGTACAGGTACAAAAATAGAAGGAGGGTGAGGGCATCAGGGGTATGGCACCACAGCACACCAACACATGAATGCGATGGTGACCAAACGCAATGAAGACAAGGCATCAATGCAAGGTATCAGTTCCTAAGAAGTGCAACACAGTGACACAAGTGATTCAAGACAAAGTGCAGAAAATCAATGCACTGCATGTACAACAGGTAGATGAAGATGCAATGAAGCCAAAGCAAGCCATCATAAACAAAGTCGAAGTCAACTAGGCTGAACAACATGTAACAGCAGTTCCAAGTGACTCAGGCAAATGCACAGAAGCATCAACAATTACAGATGCAACATAATGCAACAGGGGACAGGGTCAAGGCAGCCAGCATTGATGATATAAAGATTTAAGTTGAATGACTTATGTGGTAAAAGAAATATGCACAATGCTCAGTGAAACTCAAGTGTCCAATAATACATCTCGAAATCAAACTACACTTAAATAGAAAATGCACATGAACGTTGTGGAAACAGATCAAGGCAACAGTAACAACTCAAATGCAAGCTATGTCATATATGATACAGTGACAAATTGCACAAACAAGCACAAATGTGCTACAGAGAATATGGTACATGAAAGACATGAAGGCAGTAAAGTGCTGACTGGAAACGAAATACAAAGACGTCAACGAGTATGACATAAGGCAGTGCAACAAAGACCACCAATGTTCAATGTAAATGCAAGCTAGTATATCATACTACACATCAGGTCAGAGACTAATGAATTACCAGTTCAAATCAAGAATGTAACCTAGTGTACCACAACCCAGGCTAGTATCCTACAACAACTTAAGCACAGTTCACCGAAGTTCAAGGGAGGTGGCAACAAGTTCGACCAAGAAACTGTTATTAACAGCAGTCATAAAAATAGTGTGACAAAAGTAAATGAAGACACAATCATGTATCAACCAAAGTCAGAGACCGTAGTCAAGCATTAACAGGGATAGGTCAGTGAACAAAACCAAGTGAAAGTCGAAGTCAAACAGACATTCATGAAATCAAAGAAACTGGCAAAGTCAAAGGAAATCAACAACAATAAAAATCAAGTCGAAGCAGAGGCAACGAAAACAGAATAAGTAAACAAGATCGAACAATTTACAGTTAGATGTGAGTAATAAAAAAAATCACTCACCTTTGACACGAATGGAGCAGCCGAAGTCCCCTCGAGCTTGATCAAAAATCGAAGCAATCGAAAGCCCTAATTGTTGAAGGTCGGCGAACTAACGAAGCAACCATTTTTGATGCGCCCTAGCTTTTACAGAGGAATGAAGATTGAAAGTCCCAGACTTTTTAGAGCGAATGAAGAACGATCGAAGAAGCCCCAATTCTCGATCGAAGAAGAAGAACGAAAACGAGATGCCGCCATTTTCGTTCGATTGTTTTCGTTTTAGGGTTACTGAACGAATGAAAATGGATAAAGGGGGATCGGGTTTGTCTTGGTTAGTTATCACGGCCACCAAAAAGACTTAACCATTTTTCAAAAGAAAATTCAAATTGGTTTTAAAATTCCAAACAACAATTAGCTAGGAAAAGAAATCGTCTAAAGACGATAGTTAATCGATACGAAATACCGGGTTGTTACAGATTTAATATTTTAATTTGGTTTCAGGGAAACTCGCATCAATTTATCCATTTATTTTACTATTTTTATTCAAAAATACCATTAATTATCAATTTTAAATTTATATAAAATCCGGGGTCGTTACAGACTTCCCCCCTTAAAAGAATTTCGTCCTCGAAATTGCAAAGGAGACACAAAGATAAATGAAGAATGTTCATCAAATCAAACTGAATATCTATTCTGCATTTGGCTTACCAAATCAGAATATCAATAATAGATACGAGAACGAATCTATTTAACACTTTTTCAAGATACTCGGGTTATCCAGTTCTACGAAATATGCAGTGGCATCGGTTAGTTCGAAGGGATAACTAACCATTCGTAGAATATATTGGGACCCAAAGAATAGATAAATATATGGATACAATTTCAAAACTTTCAGTTTAGAATCTAAAATATACCTATCAACCATAGCAATCAAAGCAACCAATTCATCCAAACAAACAATTTTGGTCCATCCGAAGTTTTATGTCCCATATTAATATATCGAATCTCTTCCTGGATCTACCAGGAACTATCAAAGAATTGAGAAGAGATGTTGAACAAAAGAAATTGATAGAGAAAAGATTGTTTCCTTGTTGTTACAGAGTATTGACCATTTATAGTCGTATTCCCCTGTCCCCTACCTCATCCTCTTCTTGCACTCATACTCACTATCAGTGGATAGTAAGAGAATTTACTAAGGCATACAGACGGATATCTTAGAGATTACTCATTCTAGGGTATACTTCACCCTATCTCTAATGAGCTACTTAATGTTTTATACTCCCGAGCTAAAGTTTTACCCTCAGCTCTGATACCAAATGTGAAGATCCAAAAACTCAGCCTTTGAAAATCGACACCCGTACTTCACATGTACTCAAGTGTCGTAGATCCAAACGCCGAATATGGCTCTTCGGAGCTTATAACACCATTAAGTATAATAACACAGCGGAATAAAGAAATAGATGATATCATATACAACTCCAATGAATACAATATCCAGTATGATATACAACAATGATATCAATATGATACAACAATATCAGAGATAAATAATAATACAGCGGAAATAACAGAAGTGATAACTCCAAATGATCAGTCGGAGAATGACTCCAATAACTCCAACATCAGCTCAATCCATCATCACGTAAGACAAAGGTAAGCAATGTCAGTCGTGATCTCCAAAATTGAACTAGCTCCAATGTCAACTGAACCTGATTATCTGAAATAAGAAACCCAACTCTAGACTGCCCGTGTGGAAAATGGTAGGCACCCAGAGTTTAGGAAGGGAACAATAAACTCCGAGTCAGTCGTGGGACTGGTGTGAGTAACAAAAACAGTTTATCTTTAAAAAACACAAAAGAACTTTAAACATTGAAACCCGTAATGCTTTTGGAAAATGAAACTACCATAAGACCTCCCACCACACACACAAATGCAAACGCAGAATTGGAGGACATTTCTTCTTATGATAGTCAAATATGCTTACTACGCAAAATCATTGGATTATTATTATTAGTGCATAGTGCAGAAAGCATTTCGAAAGTATAATATTAATCTTAGCCAACATAGGCATTTCACACTACGCCCACTATAGCTACTATGTTCAATAGCAGGTTACCGCCACATTCCATAGCAGGTTATACAACTAGAACCGTACAGGGCGCGTATTGTTTCTTTGGATTTCCAACAAATGGTCAGGCTAAGGAACTTCCTACTGCCAATGGGATCGCCTCT
Organism: Allium fistulosum; assembly: GCA_030737815.1. Taxonomy (NCBI): domain Eukaryota; kingdom Viridiplantae; phylum Streptophyta; class Magnoliopsida; order Asparagales; family Amaryllidaceae; genus Allium; species Allium fistulosum. The sequence continues at coordinate 234,317,875 of CM060908.1, forward strand.
GGCGGGACGTCCCGAGAACCTACCCGGCTCTCTGCCAACACAAGGCCGGGTTACCTCTGTAACTAGGTAACTACTTCTCGAGGATGCCACCTCCCGGTCCTTTGGGACCTTTATCTGAGGCCTCGGTAACCAACATCACACATAATAAATAAATTGTTTCCACATGAGTACGTATCTGGGCTCCATACCATGATACCACCCTTTTCCAGAAGGAAATGACATACCCTAAAGGGCGCGACCCTCATAACCTTGCCGCATCATTCCTGTTTCGACCATTTCCGGTCTATGAGGTTCGATGAGGTCTCGTCCACAAAGCTACGCTTTTTCACAAAGCCATGCTTTGATCACAAAAGATCAATAAATGATCAACACACAGCAACACTCAGCATGCCACATTACCAAATTAGGAGTATATCGCTGATAACCTTCAACTACATAACCTCTGAGCTCGTACGTCTTAGAGAAGGGTGTTAAGCTAAGAGAATAAATTCTCCACCACCAACAGAAATGTATTTGAAAGAAATCTGCTTTATATCTCAAAGTGTAATGTCAGACATGTAACCATACAAGTCTATTCCGGGTTCTAACAGAACCGAAGGCACTTCCGAAGAAGCCCTTGCAATCCGGGTATTCACAATCTCGATCGGATTTCCCATCACTTAGGAAATCTCTATACCGGCACGACTTAGTGCAGAGACAATCGATAGGTCATCCTATCATTCTTGCAAATACCCGGTCTTCACCACCGGTCTTCAAATGCTATCCATATACGACGTATCATTATTCGGAATGGGTTATGTGACACAAAGGTCCTCTCCCGGCTAAACCGAATAATGAGCGCGATATTTAAAAATATCTGGACATTGGGATTTCAGTTAAGTCACATCTTAAACCCAAACTTTCATTTCAAATGGTTTAACAAATTACCAATTTCAAATCTTTAAACAAAAAGATTCATTTTAACAACCTTCAACGGTTTAAACAATTTCCACACTTTAAATCTTTTAAACAAAAGATTCATTCACAGATTTTCCAAATTAATTTCAATTGGATTAACTCATTAAATCTTTAAAACAAAGATTTAACTGATAGCTTTCAAAATCATTTCGAAAGATTTATACGTAATTTGGAAAACCATTTTCAATTCAAACTTGAAATTCTTTTAACACAAATTGGAAATCCATTTCTTATATAAGGGATTTTATCAGTTGAAAACAACAGTTTTCATTTTGGAAAACTGATTACAATTTACATAAGTTAAAGCTATCCAAGTATAAAACTTGGATTTAAATTTAAACTTCCAAAACCACACTTTTAAATGGTTAAAACCCATATAAACACCTTTTATAACTTGTGTAACCTTTTTGACCAAAATTTCCAAATCATTGAATTCAATTTCAAATATTGAATTCAAATTTAAATCAAACTATTTAAATTTCAAGTTCTATTAAGTTATTTAAAATAACACTATTTTTGAAACTCATTTTCAAAAGCGTTAACATTTAACCTAGATCCATTTCCAAAATCAATTGAAATTAAAATTTCAATTTCAAAAATATTAAATTTAAATCATCTGTGACTTAACCGATTTCCATGTGAAATCCATATTTGTGTGTGTATGGTGTAGTCCAGGGGTTTCACATTGTAGTGCAATATCATTCAATCATCTCAGATCAGAATACAGAAAAATAGTTGATAAGCGGTATAAACTATAACGCTCATCTTTTATTCACAGATCACAGATATATAAATTATAGATAGTATATTACATTCATCCTAGATAAATAAACTACAGTACAGATTACACACAAATCAGAATATATCACAAGCATCACATATCAGAATATCAAACAATTCAATCATTTAGTCAGGTCCAAACATTCACAATTTAATTTATTAATCCACTGATTAATTTAAATAAGATGTATCAATTATTAATCCGGGTTAATTATCATGATTTAATTACAAATTATTTAAAATAAATTCCCTTTCAAATTTATTAGTTAACCTATAATTATTAACTAATCATTTTTAATTAATGAATTAATTAATCTCTAATTATTAATCTTAATTAATCACCATCATTAATTAATCCTTTAATTTATTAACAAATAAATTCACTCAAATTTCAAATCATTATTCAATAAGTTACATTCAGTAATTACCTATTAATTACTTCTGAATTAATGATTAATTCTGGTTTATTAATTACAAATCATTTGGTATAAATTAATTAATCAATCACCTTAATTAATTATTCTAAATTAATTTTTTTTTCTTAATTAATCACATCAATTAAATTAACCTCTAACCCAATTAATTAACCCCTTAATCAATTATTTTAAGAATTACTTACCATTTAGCAATCATCCCATAACAATTAATCATTAATTACTAAATAGTCTTTATAGTAAATTAGTTTACTTAATTAATCTTTAATTAATCTTAATCAATCTCATTTATTAATTAATTCTGAATTAATCTTCATTTGATTAATTATCCTTAATTAATCCTAATAAGTAATTATCCCTAATTACTTAATTAATTACTAAATTAATTTGTTATTATTAAATTTAGATTTGTTAACTTTTAATCGTTAATTAGTTTTATATTGTTTAATTTAAAAATCTCCTAAGTACAGCTTATTTAAACACTAAATTAATAATAAATTTCTTAATGAGAAATTTAATTTGATCTAAACTGTAAACCGAGATTTTCTTAACATCTTAATTACTTCACTGTTAGAATTGATTAGCATAAAAAACAAAAAAAAAATCCTTCATCTTGTTATAAAAACAACTTTGATTTATAACTTTACAGATTCTCAAGCTAATTCAAACCACCCGAGCCAAATGCCGTTAACCCGAGTCAAATCCCGAGTCTCCCTCTATTTTTTTTTCCGAGTCATTTCCCAGCTCCTCTCTTCCCTTATTTCTTTGTCTTTATTTAGTTAAGTGTTTCAAACTGTTAATTAATACCCTTTGCGAACTCGAGAAGAACCCGGGGAAAACATTCACTTGCTCGAGTTCTAACTCGAGTCACCCCCACGCTAACCACCTGACACCAACAACCACGCTGTGCATGTACACCGGCCCTCGACGTCACTTCGATGGTCGACGAGTCCTCCAGCAAACCACGACTGAACACGACATCGACCCCAGACCTCCCTAAACCCAAATCTGCTCCCATACAAAATCGAGCATAGCTTGAGCCATCACTACCAAAACCAGCGACCAAAGAAATGTCTTGTCGCCACGCTTCCGACCACCAGTTGACTCAAACTTCCAGCCATGGCTTCGACAACCACCGAGCCTTCGTTCCCCAAAGCCTCACGCCACTCGACGCAAGAACGTGGCCACGGCGATCAAAAATTCAAACACCTCGAAAATTAGGTTTACTAACTGGAAATCTACGCCGCCGTCACCTCGACGAACTGGAACAGCTCCAGTTATTTTTCCCATCACCTACGTAGGCTCCTCCACCTCCCCTAGCAACGCCGACATTTCCAGTTCATTGCGTCGCCGGAATTTGGACAAAAACCATTTCCAGTTCATCTACGAATTTCTCTTTGCATACTTAATGAAAAATTACCATCTTTGATTTAAAAATCATATCTTTTGATAACAATTCAAGCTATAAAATTTAATTCAAGTTCCCTGACATTCGAAAATATCATAAAGTTAAGTTTTCCCTGTAAAAATAATTTTCCCGATGTTTCAAAATACTAAACTGCTAGAAACTATTTCCAGATCTTAAATCAAGAAAAAAACGACTTGTTTTGTTTAAACTTCAGAGTCAAATGATGATTAAATGAAGTTTTGTTGAATTTCTTAATGATTTTCTACCCTGAAACCAAAAAGAACAGAGAAACAAGAATACACAGACATGTTTGTATATGTAGACAGAGTGAAAGCTGAAGAGAACACTCAAACCAAACACTATTTGAATCATGAATCATACACACATATTTAATTCAACTTAAATCTCGAAAACAGGTCATTTACTCACAGTGATTTCCCAGAAAGATGAACAGAGTTGCTTCAATATTGAAACTGACTGTAATAATGTAAGCTGGAGCCTTTCCTTTGACCTCTGGTTTGCACTTGATTGTGTTGTTTGATTTAATTTGAATTTTGTTTAAGTTTGAATGATAACTACTTTAAGTTTTCTCAGCTTCAAGAACGAAACTGGAATGAAAAGTTTGATATGTGGAAATGAAGTTACAGGGTATACATTTCTTTATACAAGTTGATATGAGTTTACAGGTGATAGAAAATTGTACAGGGTAATAATTCTTTTAGTACAACATAGCAGTGATATTTTTTCATTGCTTGGTGGCTGGTAAAAATGTGGTGATGGCTTAATTTATTGCCTTGTACAATTGCACCTTTTTTTTTGATTTGTACATAGATTTTTTTCTTTTTGTGGCTGAGATGATATTTCTTTGTTTTGGTGCTTAGATAATTTGCTTTGTGTGCTAATATGATATTGCATTTAATTGTTGTTGTCTTATATTAGAAGCTAATGCTTATTATATTTTTTCTTATATTTTCTTTTTACTTTACTTTGCCTATTTTGTATATGTACCAAGATACTTCTTTTACTTGTTCTATCCTACTACTACACATACATATTTACTTGCCTTTGCAAGCTTTAACTCGGCTGAGATGATATTATTTTTGGTGGTTAAAGATTTCTTGCATAAATGCTTTGTCTTGTTTTGCAAGTTAATTCATATATATGTTTTGTTCTATTGCTTTGTCTTATTACTTTATAGTATGAATAACTTCTATTTTAACATGTTGTTAAATTTTATTTATGTGTTACTATATATATATTTTTCATAATTTATTTTATATAGTTGTATTAACTTATTAACATGATATTAAGATTTATTTTAATATATTGACTTTATATTGTATAAAAACTATATATATATATTTATAAACTCAAATATTTATTAAACCATCAATTCTAAATTCTAAATTATTTATTATTATTTATATTTTAAACCATTTATCTAAGATTTAAATTCAAATCACATATATACAATATTTAAATTTTGAATGATTTAATATTTTGATTTGGTTTCGGGGAAACTCGCATTAATTTATCCATTTATTTTACTATTTTTATTCAAAAATACCATTAATTATCAATTTTAAATTTATATAAAATCCGAGGTCGTTACAAAATCAGTTTTATATAAGGCAATTCATAAACGGCTTATGAAATCCCATTCCATTGCAATGATAAACAACTGTTGTTTCAAGAAATACCAACTTCATAGCAAAAGAATTTCTTTATGAAATTATTGGTATAAAATGAATTTGAATACAATCCAATGATAAAACTGATTACAAGGGTTGAAATAAAATTGACCAAACCTAAATGAACACAAATATATTAGAACGTCTAATGAGTATTCTTATACATTGAAAAGAAACTGTGAGTTTCTTGTCAATGTTAAGAATAAATAATCCTCGATTGTTTAATTAAACCATTAAGAGTATTGACTCTGTGATATGGTACAATGCATAAATTTGAAATTGATTCCAAATACATTATTAAAATTTGATTTTGATAAATGTATCCAAAAAGATATGTTCTATTGCTCGCAAATGTGTTTATAAGAGAACGACAAATGTAGTTAGAATATAGTGAGCCACATTGATAAGAATAATATCATAAATTTCGATTATTAAAATTATCGGAACAAATTCACCATATGATGTGCTCAATTTGGTTTGGATTTTACTCACAAAATTATCGCATGGTATGAATTTATGTTTTTGGTATGTATGTATTGAAATAAAAAATTCTGACTAATGATTTAGAATAAACTGTTTATATAATAACCAAAGTGCCTCGAAGTCGGTGGGAGTGATATTGAGTTTGTGAGTTTTTGGATATGATCCAAGAACAGATACGAAAGTTTCATCCAACGAACATAAAAATTGAACAAATGTTTTGACATCGAATAGTTTGGTTATCAATCAAAATGCAGAGGAAGTGTGTGCTCATAAGAAAGAAGGTTAAAAGGTACATAAATGTTTCTTAACCATAAGTAAACAAAACACTAATGATTGTTAATGATATACTTATGTTAAAATCAGATTTTAGTTGTTTTAATACTCGACGTTGGATTTGTACATAATGTCTATAAAAGGTATTGGTAATTCCAAATGATATGCAAGGACACCTTGTTAAAATGTTTAATATGGAACATGTAAGATTGATTCCTTATGCATTTGCAATAGGAATTATTATACATGTTATGTTGTCTATGATATCATGATTTGTTTATGTATCTGATACATGAAGCAAATATCAAATCCAAATTAATACCACTAAATGGTTGTTTGAGATGTTCTTGTGTATTTATGAAATACCAAAGAATTGTTTGCAGAAACAACAAGAGTGTTCGGATTCAAACTTTCATAAGTGATATTGAGTATAACATGGCAATAATAAATCCAAGTCAAAAATCTTTAAGTTGGAAATGTTTCAATTGAAACACTGTGGTTGATTTAATGAAAAAGGCTAAGTATATTGTCTTAAATAGCGCCATGATAAAAGCAATGTATATAAATATAAATACACAAATTTATAACTAAGCTGAGGGTGATTCCAAATGTTGAGAATCCTATGACATTGTTATATGGTAACAATGTCATGATATATTTCATAATAGAAATTAGAGTTCGATAGAAGTCGAGAGACATACTCTAAATTGTTCCACATAATAAAGGTAGTTTATCAGCATTAAATAGAGTTTATTGATAGAGTAGATAATTGAAACATAATAGCATACTCATTCACCAAGGGACCAACCCAATTAGTCTTTGAGGAAACTGATTGGAGAAGTTGGAATAAGATTCCATAATTGACCCCAAGTGCAAGTAGGAAATTGATAGAGTTAGGGTTATGCCTTAAGGGAAATGATGTAATTTGTTACATATATCTAACTCGATAACCAATTTTATTCAAAATAAAAGGTGTTTTCTTACTGTTATATACTTATATAATGTGTTTTATTAATTAATTTAATTAGAAGTATATTTAATAGAAAATGCATAAATGATGCGTTTTATGATAGTACTTACAAAGTATTGTAACCGTGAGTAATTTATCACAATGAAAATAAATATACCATTTTAAATGTTCTTAGTCAAGATGTATTGGATTCGATATCAACACATTCGTTGAGACTAGAGTAAGTAATGCTCTACAAATGTTGGGAAGTGAATTACTCATGGTTATTGGGGGCACCAAGGGGTTACGTACTTATAGTTATTGGATAACTATGGAATGACTCATTCGATAGTTTTCTGTTAGTTAATATAACTAAGGTTAAACAGAAAATATCGACGTGACAAATTACACGGTTCTCTTGATTTGAGAATACTGTTGATCTTCAATATGGAAGCTTCGCTTTAATTGTAGTTAAATCATAGTATGACGTCCATCAAACGACTATGGTTGGGTCGAGTGGAAACATTGGAAGGAAACACTATTAATGAGAGGGTTTGTCTCCTTAATTATACGAGGTTAGTATCATGGTTAAGTGAAGTCAACTCAAAGTCAAAGTCTTTGGCCATAGCATTTCGGTTAATATTAATTGTTATTATTGAACTAATGACTTTGTGTTTGGACTATAGAGTTGAATATGGACGATATTAGAATTTTGATCATTACCAAATTTCATAAGTCCAAAGTGATATAGTTTTGACAAAGAGAATTAGTGTAAATAATTATCATTATAGGGTAATGCTTAACAAAATAAAATTGGATTTTATCGAAACCATGTAAGCGATAAATTTGACCAAAATATCACATCACCTGCTAAGTGACATGACATTAATATTTGAATAGTTCGGTATTAATTGCTGACTAAATTTACACCTAACAGGTCACACAATAGAAACATTGAATATTTCTTTGACCAAATGATTTAATTAGTTTTAATTATTATAAATTAATTAATATTTATGAAACATTAGTTTTTTTTAGAGAAATGTGTGATCCTCTAAAATAGAGGAGATCACACATGTGCATATATATATATTGTTGATACACGAAGATTTTGATCAATGACAATGTGCTTCAACAAAAAGGAAGAGATATATGCAAAATCAGAGGAAGATCGATGAAGACCAAAGTATAAACATAAGTATGATTTTTATAGGTCTAAAGTCTAGATTATTTGTTAAAATCTATCCTCAAGAGATTTGCACGAACACTAAAACACATTCATAAAACTTCATTTTTATTCACATGTTCACTATGCATACTTTTATAGTTCAGTCGACTGAACAGGTATGTACAGTCGACTGAAACTAGCACACATTTACAAATATGCACAGTTTCAGTCGACTGAATTTCCTGCCCAGTCGACTGAAAGCATTCCTGAAAATTTTCCTTTGTATTTTCAGTCGACTGAATTTCCTGCTCAGTCGACTGAATCTGTAACTGCGAATTTTCTATGAAAGGACACCTTCTTCCTCCCAAGAGTTGCAACCATTCTCCAATAGAAATGGAAGCATCTCTTACATGCACCTCTTGCAAATAAATGCACCTCTTCTACAAGTATAAATACATGGTTTTAACATATGCAAATTACCAATTCTAATTGCTTTAATCTTTCTATTTTCTTGAACATACTTTCAGATTTCTTAAGTTTTCAAAAGCAATCAAAAACCACTTCAATTGCTTGAATCTCTGTTTTAACTATAACACTTTTTGATTCATAGCAATTCACATTTCCTAAATCTTCATAAACACTTTGAATACTCTCGAGGATAAGATTATAGGAATATTGTACTCAATTTGACTCATTAGTGTTATCAAGAACACAACAAGTCAGAAATACTTTAGTATCTAGTTGAAGTCCTCTTCGGTAGTTGAGGCAAGAAATCCCATTCGGTTGTTCGGGTAAGTTGTAAACCTATTCCTCCGGGTTAAGTGAGGGCTGTTGGTTAGTTGAATTCCTAAAAGTAGCTTAGGGACTGGACGTAGGACAAGAGGTCCGAACCAGTATAATGTCTTGGTGTCTACTTTACTTATAGCATATTACTATCTATCTATACCATTTCATTATTCCATATTATACGATCCTATCGCATAGACTCTTCTAATTGGTATCAGAGCAAGGCCGTCCTATAACCATAACACCATTATTTGACATATTGATAATATGGAAAACAACACAAGCACAACATCTACCTACAACTCTACATTTGCGGAAGGACAATCTACTCAAAGACCCCCTCTATTCAATGGACTAAACTATAATTATTGGGCTACACGGATGAGGATTTATATGCAAGCAACAAGTTTTGAAGCCTGGAATGCAACACAAGCAGAACTCGTCGTACCAACAACAGAATATTCTACATGGACACAAGCTCAGAAGAATGAAATTAGTGCAAACGCCAAAGCTATGAATATGCTATTTTGTGCTTTGGACAGAAATGAATTCAATCGTGTAAGAATTTGTACTACTGCACATCAGATATGGAGCACACTTAAAACCATACATGAAGGCACAAACAAGGTTAAACAAACAAAGATCTCCATGCTAAAGAACCAGTTCCAAAACTTTAGAATGCGACAAAATGAATCCATCAATGACATGTATTCAAGGTTTCAAGACATTCATCATGCCTTAATAGGACTAGGAGAAAAATACACGGATTTTGATATTGTATCTAAAGTTCTAAATTCACTCACTAATGAATGGGAGAGAAAAGTCTTAGCAATCGAAGAAGCAAATGATCTTTCTACAATGAAACCAGAAGAATTAATTGTAAATCTTATGTCGTATGAAGTAAATATGCAAGCTAAGAAAGATCAAGCACAAGAAAGAAAAAATGTAGCTTTTCATGCGGAAAAGGAAGAATCAGAGTCAGAAGATGAGGATTTAGCATTTATAGCCAAAAATTTCAAGAAATTATTAAGATATAGAAAAGAAAATAAAAACGGATTCAAAAAGAATTTCTTGAACAAACCTTCATCCTCGAATATAGAATGCTTCAACTGTCACAAGAAAGGTTACATGCAAAAAGATTGTCCAGAGCAAAAGAAGGAAAATCAGAACAAAAACAAGAAAGAAAAATTCAAAAAGAAGGCATTCTCTGTAACATGGGATGATTCAGATTCATCTTCATCTGAAAGTGAAAATGATAGAGACAATGAACGAGCAAATGTATGCTTTATGGCTCAAGAATCTGAGGTTAGTAATTTAACTTTCGACGATTTAATTGATGTAAATGCTGAACTATTGAGTACAATAAAAAATCTTAAAAAGAAACTTAAGGAAACTCGTGAAAATCAGAACAAAGCTGGGTTTGAAAGGGATATGTTAAAAGATGAAAAGAAAATTCTAGAAGAAGAACTTGAAAAAGTTCAAGAGTCTCTTTCAAATTCAGAAACTCAATTATCTCTTTTAAGTCATGAAATTGAAAATCAAAAGACAAAAAATGATATAATTGTTTCTGAAAATCATGAGTTAAAAATTCAGATTAAACAAGTTGAGCTAGAAAATAATAGTCTTCAAATTAGATTAGATAATATCACCAAAAATGTTTCTAACTTTAAAAAAGGAAGAGAAAATTTATCTAAAATTTTAGAAAATTCTCAATCTTCCTCGAATAAACATGGATTAGGATATAAAAAGGAACCAAAAATTCCTAAAAAGATAAATACAAATTTTAAGAGGAATATTGATTCAAAACAACAAATGTTGTTAAGAAAACCTATTAGAACAAAAGAAGAAACTAATATAGTTAAAATTTGGGTTCCAAAGACTAACAATATTTTAATAAGGAATAAATATATCAAAGCTTTTATGGATAGTGTTCATAATAATAAAAATTATATTTATAAAAAGGATACTGAACCAAATTGGGTTTGGTTTCCTAAGTTCTAACTTTTAGGACCCTATTGAAAGGTGGGTACCAATAATTTTGTATTTATTTTCAGGTCCCACTCAAAAAGAAAAAAATGGATACTAGACAGTGGTTGCTCAAAACACATGACCGGCGACAAAGATATGCTTACAAACATCACATACTTTGATGGTGGCTCGGTTACCTTCGGAGATAATTCAAAAGGCTATATCATTGGCAAAGGAGATGTGAGCAATTACGGTACATCAAATTTACCTTTTATTACAAATGTCTCATTAGTTAAAAATCTAAAACATAATCTACTAAGCATAAGTCAACTTTGTGACAAAGGTTTTAGAATAACTTTTTCGGAAAATAAATGTAGTATTTTCGATCAAAACCAAAATCTTGTTTTTGAGGGAAATAGAGATAGGAATATTTATGTTTTAAATATGAAAATTAATCATAATACAAATATGTGTTTACTAGCCAAAGATAATGATCCTTGGTTGTGGCACAAAAGATTTTGTCATATTAATTTCAAAACTATTAGAAAACATTCTAAAAATGAGTTAGTAAGAGGATTACCTAAGATAAACTTTAAGATAAAGAATCTTTGTGATGATTGTCAAATAGGAAAATTAACAAAATCATCTTTCAAATCTAAGAAAAATATTTCAACTTTACAACCACTAGAATTACTTCATATGGACCTTTTTGGACCAACACAAGTTCAATCCATTAATTATAATCGATATGTATTTGTAATAGTTGATGATTTTTCAAGATATACATGGACTATTTTTATGAAAAATAAAAGTGATACATTTGAACACTTTAAAACATTTGTCAAAAGAATTCAAAACACTAAAGATTTGAAAATTAAGAATATACGAAGTGATCATGGCGGTGAATTCGAAAATGAAGCTTTTGAATCTTTCTGTAAAAAGAAAGGAATAAATCATAACTTTTCATTTCCTAGAACTCCTCAACAAAATGGAGTAGTGGAAAGAAAGAATAGAACATTACAAGAATGTGCAAGAACATTATTAAATGGAAGCCTTCTACCAAAACATTTTTGGGCAGAAGTCGTAGCTACTGCATGTTATGTATTAAATCGTATTTCTATTCGACCATTAACTAAAAATACTTCATATGAACTCTTTAACAATAGAAAGCCAAATATATCCTATTTTAAAATATTTGGATCAAAATGTTTTATTTTAAATACAAAAGACCAACTAGGAAAATTCGATCCAAAAGCTGATGAAGGAATTTTCGTAGGATACTCAGAACGAAGTAAGGCATATCGAGTTTTTAATAAATGAACAAATATAATCGAAGAAACTTTACATGTATCTTTTGACGAAAACTTTAATAAAAACTTGAGTATAAAAGATGATGATGAACTTATAATAAATACAGACAATACAAATCTTGAAAATATAAATAATACCGAACTTAGATCTCCACCTAGAATCTTACGAGATCATCCTGTACAAAACATAATCGGTGAAATTGATTCTCAAGTTAAAACTAGAAGTCAACTAAACCAAATGGGACATGTTGCTTTTATTTCTACAATAGAACCTAAAAATCCTAAAGAAGCATCAACAGATGACTACTGGATTGTTGCTATGCAAGAAGAATTAAATCAATTCGAATGTAACGATGTTTGGGATTTAGTTCCTCGTCCTAATAATCAGTCTGTTATAGGAACAAAATGGGTTTACAAAAATAAAGTAGACGAACAAGGAAATATAACTAGGAATAAAGCTAGACTAGTAGCACAAGGATATAATCAAGAAGAAGGTATCGACTTTGAAGAAACATTTGCTCCTGTTGCACGACTTGAAGCAATACGTATTTTATTAGCCTTTGCGTGTTTTCACAATTTTAAACTTTATCAAATGGATGTTAAAAGTGCTTTTCTAAATGGTTTTATAAAAGAAAATGTGTACGTAGAACAACCTCCTTTATTCATACACGAAAAATATCCGGATCATGTATATAAGTTAAAGAAAGCCCTATATGGTCTTAAACAAGCACCTCGTGCTTGGTATGAGAGACTTAAAAGCTATCTACTAGATTCAGGATTTCAAATTGGAAAAGTAGATCAAACTCTATTCATTAAAAACACTACTAATGACATTCTAATAATTCAAATATATGTAGATGACATTATATTTGGTTCAACTAATGAAAACTTATATAAAGAATTTTCAAATATAATGACTAAAGAGTTCGAAATGTCACACATGGGAGAATTATCTTATTTTCTCGGGTTACAAATTAAACAATTAACAAATGGAATTTTCTTAAATCAAGAAAAATATTGTGCTAATCTAATTAAACGTTTTGGAATGGAAAACACTTCTGGAAAGCCTACTCCTATGAGTACTACAACTCATCTCGATCGAGATGAAAATGGTAAAAGTATAGATCAAAAATTGTTTAGAAGTATGATAGGTTCCTTACTCTACTTAACCGCTAGTAGACCAGACATAATGATGAGTGTATGTTTATGTGCACGATTTCAATCTAATCCTAAAGAATCACATTTAAGAGCGGTAAAACGAATTATACGATATCTTAACAATACTAAAGATTTTGGTCTTTTCTATCCAAAAGAGTGTCCATTTGAGTTAGTATCATTCAGTGATGCTGATTTTGGTGGATCTCGAACAGATAGAAAAAGTACAAGTGGTACGTGCCATTTCATTGGAAAATCACTTGTATCTTGGTTTAGTATGAAACAAAATTGTGTATCGCTTTCAACCTGTGAAGCAGAGTATATATCAGCCGCTTTAGCTTGTACTCAAGTTATTTACATGCAACAAACACTTAAGGATTTTAATATAAATTTAACAAACTCTACAATATATTGTGATAATACAAGTACAATAAATTTATCTAAAAATCCAGTTAACCACTCTCGTACAAAAAATATAGATATTCATCACCACTTTCTACGTGACAATATCGAAAAAGGAATCATAAATTTAGAACATATTTCTACCGAAAATCAAATTGCCGATATATTTACTAAACCTCTATTAGAAAACTCCTTTATAAAATTACGACGAGAATTAGGGATATTGTCTTTTAAAGATATCATATAAAGAAAATTAAAAGAAAAATCTACACAATTTTATCAACTAACATTATATGGGAATTTCAATTTATTCTCACATATAAAAGTTATTTACCATACATTCTTAACTAACTTATATTAACCATTAAATCATTAAGTGGTTGAAAAACGTTTAAACATTATAACCACTATATATTTAGAAAATTCCTACTATAAATATACCCTTAAACACAATTCTTTTCAACAATTCATTTCACATATAAAAGAATTAAAATTTTAATTTCTATATAAAAATGTCATACGACAGCTCAAACTCTCATATCAACATCACCTCCTCGGTTGATAACTCTCCAACGACTCCAAAACTTCCTACTCCAACACCGATGCATGAGCTAGTTTACAAATGGAACAACTATCGTACTGGCTACACACCGGAGTCTAAGAAAGCTAAGCGTGGACTTTATACCTCCCCTGATACAAAAAGAAAGATTGATGAGATTCATCACTTTCAACAACAAGAAATTGATCTCCAACGAGAATTATATTTTGAACAGAAAGTAACGGCAAGACGACTAAGCTTTCTTGAGAAAATTGGTTTACGTTTTTGTAGTTCAAAGAAAAATGAGGTGAACGATCCCCTACCTCGACCAAGTAGTGTGTTCGATCCATCTTCATCTTACCGTACACCAACTGATCCCTTGAATCCGTGGATGTCCCCAAAGACTCCTCAGTATACTCCAAATTCATGGGATATAACCTATGGGAAGAATGAAGAAAAAAAGACTCCAAGTCCATTCTCGAAGAAATAGTCAATTTTAATATATTTTCATGATGTTACATCTATATAATTGTAACTATTTCTTTTAAATAAATTATTTACTTTCAAAAATTAGAAAGAAACAAGAAAAATACATATGTCAATCGACTGAAACTCACTGCTCAGTCGACTGAATTTAAGAGAAAAACAAAATATACGAAGCTCAGTCGATTGGAACCATCTGCACAGTCGACTAAAAATTTAACAGAAAATTTCAGCTAAAAATTCAGTCGACTAAATATACCGTTCAGTCGACTTAATCTAACACAGAAAAATTTCGTTCTTTGATTCAGTCGACTGAACAGACTATTCAGTCGACTGAACGCCAATTCCCAGACAGCTTTTTCCTGTTAACCACCAGCTTTTTACCTATCCATTCACTTTTTACATACAACTACATCTTCTTCCCCAATTTGTTTCAAAACCCTAGCTCTCAACTTGCTCTAATCTCACTCAAATTATATACAAATGGCTCCAAAGAGATCTAGAGCTTCTTCTTCTTCATCCTCCGAGCCAATTGACGCTCAAATAGCACAATGGCTTTACGATGGAGTAGCCGTCACTAGATGGAATAAGATGAAGAATTCCCGTATCTTCGAGCATTCTTTTGTTGATTTTCAAAGTCTTCAGGCATACAACATCCAAGCATTAACGGATCAAGCAGGTCTAACTTCTCTTTTGGATTTAAAAAGAAACGACCATGCAATAAATCATATAATGGTAAAATTATTTTACGCTAACCTTAATCTTGGACACCAAACTCCAAGAAATCCAAATGATAGTGTTTGGAGTATGGTATGTGGAAAGAAAGTTTGGTTCTCCCTCGACCGCATTTCACACATTTTAGGTTCACCAAACTTTGGTAGCAAGCTTGAAGAAATAGACTTTAACCCTCGTATTCGTGACAACATCAACCATCAATTTTTGGATGATAACATCAACATCAGGGATCTTAAATCCACTTCCTTACGTCCTAGAGAAAGAATTCTCCACAAAGCTCTTATGAGAACAATCACCCCAAGAACGGGTTCATATGAACTTGTATACCCTAACAACTATCGCGCACTCTATGCACTTTGGGGTAATTATCAAGTTAATGGGTTCAATTGATTCTTGATGAATTCCTTACATTTAATAATGGCAAAATGAGGACAATCTATTTTGGTGAGTATATCATGCGATTACTTCTCAATGTTGACACGCCATTATCTGAGTCTGAAAATACAATGGTGCACCAAATAAACCATCGAACCATAAGTCTAATGCAACTTCCGGCAAGACCTCCTCGCATTATATCTCTTGCCGAATGGGAAGCTAGACATCAAGAACAACATCAACCTCCTCCACCTCAACAAGAAGAACCTTTAGACCAAGATGATGAAATTCGTATCATTGAGCCCGGTTATACTTCCACCAATCAATCATTGGGGATCTTATCAAGGAATCAACAAATTCTTGATAATCGTCTCAAGAAGGTAGATCACAAGCTTGATAAAATTAAAGGATTCTTCAACAAATTATGGAATGCCATCTCATGCTCAAGCTCCACTACCGCTTCAACATCACTTGGCAAACGTCCGACACCAACTTTCACTTGGACATCATCCGAAGAGCATACAAGCAGCAGTACAAGCGGAACAAGTGGTGGCCAAGGAGGAAGAGCTTATAGACCAACAACAGGAGGACCAGTCATTCAAGAACCTAGAGAGAGAGAGAAGGTTCTTACGATTGGGATAAAGATGAGTAATTTTTAATGGTTTGTTGTTCTATGTTCTTACCTTGTTAAAACCTTGTATCTATTCTACTTATGCAACCTTGTTTTATTATTTGACTATGCTATTCTCTGATAATCTTAGAATACTATTGTTCAGTGGTTGTTTTTATCCTATATATCTATGATTATTACTTCCTTTTTGTCGATGACAAAGGAGGAGAAATCTATGTAGCTAACTTTGTTTTGTAGGAAAGATAAGTGCATACATTCAGGGGGAGAAAATTAGTAAATACATCTATAACACATTAGTGTTGTCATCAATCAAAAAGGGGGAGAATGTTGATACACGAAGATTTTGATCAATGACAATGTGCTTCAACAAAAAGGAAGAGATATATGCAAAAATCAGAGGAAGATCGATGAAGACCAAAGTATAAACATAAGTATGATTTTTATAGGTCTAAAGTCTAGATTATTTGTTAAAATCTATCCTCAAGAGATTTGCACGAACACTAAAACACATTCATAAAACTTCATTTTTATTCACATGTTCACTGTGCATACTTTTATAGTTCAGTCGACTGAATAGGTATGGACAGTCGACTGAAACTGGCACACATTTACAAATATGCACAGTTTCAGTCGACTGAATTTCCTGCCCAGTCGACTGAAAGCATTCCTGAAAATTTTCCTTTGTATTTTCAGTCGACTGAATTTCCTGCTCAGTCGACTGAATCTGTAACTGCGAATTTTCTATGAAAGGACACCTTCTTCCTCCCAAGAGTTGCAACCATTCTCCAATAGAAATGGAAGCATCTCTTGCATGCACCTCTTGCAAACAAATGCACCTCTTCTACAAGTATAAATACATGGTTTTAACATATGCAAATTACAAATTCTAATTGCTTTAATCTTTCTATTTTCTTGAACATACCTTCAGATTTCTTAAGTTTTCAAAAGCAATCAAAAACCACTTCAATTGCTTGAATCTCTGTTTTAACTATACCACTTTTTGATTCATAGCAATTCACATTTCCTAAATCATCATAAACACTTTGAATACTCTCGAGGATAAGATTATAGGAATATTGTACTCAATTTGACTCATTAGTGTTATCAAGAACACAACAAGTCAGAAATACTTTTAGTATCTAGTTGAAGTCCTCTTCGGTAGTTGAGGCAAGAAATCACGTTCGGTTGTTCAGGTAAGTTGTAAACCTATTCCTCCGGGTTAAGTGAGGGCTGTTGGTTAGTTGAATTCCTAAGAGGAGCTTAGGGACTGGACGTAGGACAAGAGGTCCGAACCAGTATAAAGTCTTGGTGTCTACTTTACTTATAGCATATTACTATCTATCTATACCATTTCATTATTCCATATTATACGATCCTACCGCATAGACTCTTTCATATATAACAGCAAAAGTAAAGGAGCTACCAACATGCCTGGCAGGTAGCAAACCCCCCATATAAAAAGAAAGAAAAGGAAACCACCCCAAAAACCTATGAAACTAAAAACTCTCCCAAAACAAACTACTTCAATAAGAACCAAATGCCTGAAACGTCTCCAAGAAATGAGCAACCATCAAAAACAACTCTTATATCTTCAACCTCAACAACCAAATCTGAAAAAAAACCTCAAAATAACAAACATCATCTGCTCAAACCACAAACAGTCACCAAAACAACAAACCCCAAAATAACTCTCCAACCACAATCTCAACAACAACATCTGGCAAAGCCATAAAAGCACATCGCATATGCTCAAGCCGCATACAATCACCATAATAACACCCCCAAGTAGTCATCAGCCCTCAAGTATAAGACCTAACAGCTTTAAGTTTCAGTCTAGGACTTCATCTGATATTAACTGTTGAAATACTCCTACTATTTCTTCTTCTAGAATTGGGTGTATGAGTAAAAGCACAAGTTTGGGTATTAGGTGGTGTAGTTCTTCTTAAAGACGCAAGGCAGCGGTACATAACAAATTTAAAACCCCCTGTATGATAATAGACAGACCTATCCACAAAGTTTACATTGTCATGAGACCTATCAATCGAAGTAGACAAAACACTATAATAAGCCTACCTTGAAAAACTCATCCTTATCCTTCACTCTACTAGAAAACTCTAACCCACTGTCACAACCATAACAGTACAAATCACCAGATAAAACACCCATTGAATTATCCACCGAAACCCCCTTCAAAGATCTAATAGAAGCCACATTATCCACTATCAAAAATGACCCTGCTTTAACCCCGATCTTAAAAACAGATTCCACCACCTTAACCACTTCAACTTCCAAATGCAGACCAGGCAAAGTCCTATCCACCACTTCTATACTATCCCCATCCACAAAATATAAATTGTCACTAAAAGTAACCAAACATTTTGAAAAACCAACCTTATCCACAACACCAGAACTGTCATTTTGTAACGGTTATAACCGTTGTTAATCAAATTCCCAACGGTTATAACCGTTGGTAGTAGGTACATTATAATTTTTTTTACATATTTTGTAACGGTTATAACCGTTGGGAATTTTGGTCATTCCCAACGTGGGAAAAACCGTAATTCCTAACGGTTATAACTGTTGGGAATTCTAGTAATTCCCAACAATTATAACCGTTGGGAATTACGGTTTTTCCCAACGGTTATAACCGTTGGGAATTTTGGTCATTCCCAACGGTTATAACCATTGGGAATTACTTCACATTCCCAACAGTTATAACCGTTGGGAATATTTTAATTCCAACGGTTATAACTGTTAGGAATTCCTTGCATAAGTAAATAGCAAAATTACCAACACTTATAAGTGTTACAAATTTGGTATAGCAGAACCGTATCTTATTCAGCATCTAATAGTATTTCATTCAACCATATCCCATTCTGGATCTTATAGTATAATCACATATTATTTCATTCAACTATACAAATTCAAATTTAAAGCATAACAGTAATGCCAAATGTAATAGTACAACATAAGTCTGTACTATTATTATCCCACTAATAACAAGAGAAACATGATAGAAAAAACATCAAGGCAAAGCGGGAAAAAGAAAGTAGAAGAAAAGTTTACAAGTATAACATATTTATTGGAGTGTACTGATTTCCATGAAGCTTTCATTCATCTCTTATGTGGAGCAAGAGCAGCAATGCCGCCAACCAAAAGCCCAACAGCAGTTGCTGCTATTCCAATGCCAATAGCACCATCTACACAGAATTAAAGAAGATTATGAAACAATAATTTGAATACGAGAAGAACACATGACCATAGTTAGTACAAATACACACACCTTTTGTAATTTTATCCTCAACCACTTTCTTTAGAGAGATGGCCTGCCTAAAATCTGGTGCTATCTGTTATAACATTCAAAAAGCACAGTGATATTAGAAAAATCATGCTTAAATGTACCTGAGATATATGTTACGTTATACCCAAACTAATCAAGACTCATGGAGGTATGGATCTGAATCAAAAATTATTGCTACATAATAAAAATAAAATAGAAAGTTATATTGTGATAATACCTATAAACATCTTTCCAACTTTTAGTAGCTTCGATGCCCTTCCTGTTTTTCCAGAAAGTTCTGATTTAAGGGCGTAACGTTTAATGTTGGTTGAGTTAAGAGATTCGAAACTTTGGTTTTTCTTGATGGCTTCTTCGATCCTGGAAGCTAACATGTCATCTTTCTTCGTAACAAGGTTTGTAACTTTACTTGTAGTGGAGGAAAAATAAAATTTTCATATTATAATCTTTACCGGAGATCAATATTATAATCTAAAATTTGATACTTATCGAAAATTAAACAACTGGATAATCGATTTAAACAAAATCATGAAATATATTCGTGAAAATATATTCTAAGAGGATACGGTTCAATGATTACGTAACTTCATGTATTCATGCGTAAAACTCCTGCTTGAGAAAATTTACACTGGATTACTACTCAGACAGTCAGACTAGTTAAAAAAACCCACAATACTACAGCCTCATATAAATATACAGTGAATACTTGATCGGGAATATAATTTTTGTTACATAGAAGAAACATGGGTGGCTACCTGCAAGCTTTGAAATTAAACTCTTGTTAACTAAACTCAGTTGACTAATGATACTTTGTGGTATGTTAGTTACAATGGACTCGTTGACAGTGTACTTAGCTTACTCATAAACTAATAAACTCCTATTTAATTCACATATAAACTCAAGCTAGTTAAGTCTTTATGATAAATGTAGCACTTAGCTCACACATAAACTCAATTTAGAGGAAAAACAAAAGTTCAAAATAATTGGTCAAGCTGTTACTCATTTTCCAAATCATAGTAGCACCAGAAGAAGTAATCTCAATATGCAATGGTTTTCCAAACAATATTTAACTCATTCAAACTCAGGCGGACTTGGGCAGAACCAGCAAATGCATGTAAATATTCATAAGCATCGTGCACATAAAATCTTTTGTCGGTACATGTGCATCTTGTACAATTGAAGTGTTAAAGTATCCATCTTAAGTGGAGTCTACTCCAACACAGTATGCAACCTAAAATCTAAATTATATGTCAATTGAATGATATATACATATAACATATTATTATATTAAGTTTAAGCGTACAAATAAACTACGCTTCAGAAGTAAACTATATTCGGAAGTGTATAAAAGGTTACAACTTACAAAGGAACTAAACTATATTCAAAGTATATCAACTATTCGAAAAAGGCCAAGCTTTCATTGCTATTTGCAAAAGTGTATAAAAGGTTACAACTTACAAAGGAACTAAACTATATTTAAAATGTAATGTTGCTGTTGGTCCTGTGAGTGGATGATTTGATGAGGAAGAGCTACTGTCAATTGAGGATTGGGAATTTCAGGTTGCTTAGGTTCAGAAGCTGATGATAATGAGGACATGTCACTTTTTTGGGATTGGGTAGGAGAGTTGGACTCTTTGGGTGCTACTTGAACACTACAGGTCATTTGTCATGGTTAGCAAGCAGGCCACTTGTGACTTGTCTTTTCTTTTTTTCAGTTATTAAGACATATGATTTGGTATATCTACCAGAATGGTTTATCATAAACTCACTTCAAATTGCTATTCAATTCTTATTTTTATTGGCAAATGTACAAAATGCATGTTAAGATCGTGTTTTACCTTCATTGTTGCAGTTGAAGCAAGCAATTCTCTACATTCATTGAGCAACAAGCTCTTGTATGCTGCAACCTCAGAAAGCTCAGATATATGTGAATTTACACTCTCCACCTATCCATTATATACTTAACTAGAGTCAATACCCCAAATATTACATCTGTAATTTGTTGTAGGAAACCAAAAACTTATATCTATGGAATATCATATCAATTTTGTAAACTTCTTTGTCTAAATTCGAATAAATACTCTTGATGATAATGGATTATTAAACAGACAAGCAAAATGGTACAACTATTTAATTTTATTTAAATCTATGATAAATATCAAATTTCCTAACTCAAAAATGTAGGAATGTTTTTAAATGGATTAAAAATATTTATATAAGAAACTGTTGTGCAAATGCACAATTATTTTAATCTCACTGTGCTAGAGTTGAAATAAGAACTATATAGGTCTTTAGCTTGTGAGTTGTAAAGGGCTATATGATTTAATAGTTCTACATAATGAAGTTATACGGTTGCATACCCTTGCACCTCCCTCCTGTTATTGGTAAACACAATGTACTAGCTCTAAGAGCTCCAGTTGTCCCTGCTATAGAAACAAAATGTTTTGCTTCTAATTCACACCAATCTTCTTCTAGATATGCTATCTGAACCACAAGCGAGTTAAATATGTTAGCCTCTTGTATGCAATTGGCACATAACGTGTCCAAGGCAAATCAAATGAATATGGTGAAATTTAAAAATAAATAAATGAACACATATGCCTACTGCAAGAAAGTTTGCAGACATCAATTAAAAAATATGTGAAAAAGACTACTGCAATAAAGGTCTAGCACCTTTCAGGTTTACTCAAATTGAATGTTATCTTAAATGTTACAATTGCTTAAGAATAACCTACTAATATTGGTTACAACCGAGTGACCTTATCTAGCTTAAATTAAAAATCATCTCCAAAATTGTGTTTTGTTGATTAACTAACCAATAGAAAAGTTTGTGTTACCATAATGCTAAAAATTGAAACCCTTGAAAACCAAAAATATAAAGAAATAAATATATTACCTTCAACGTGTTTTGTTGATTAAACATTTTCAGACACCTCCACCAAATTATTCGCTAATGTTTCAAACCAGATTTTTCTATTGTTTCTGATAACCGAATAAATTTAAAATTCAAATGGTTATATCTTAGAAGAATGTTTTTCATAAAAAGTAAAATGTTTCAAAAAATTCAGGTACTTCAAGGGCAAAAAATTCTGTTTTCCAAAACTATTTCATGTATTTTTCAAAAAAGATTAAATAGTTGTTAAAAAGCATACCAACTTTTCTTCTTCTTCTTCTTTTTTTAATTAAAAAATCTCTTAAATATTGTAAAAATGATATTAAAAAAACACATGCCGCCACTTTGTAAGGACAAAGATGCTGCAAAATCAAGCATAGAAGAAAAAAAATAGGAAGGTTGTGAGTCATGCCCAGAACGAGTCCAAATTTTGATCACTTCTCCAGATATAAAAATATAACAACCGAAAAAAGTCTAGTAGTAATAAGCGTGCAACATCTGTATTTATCAACTTGCATTTCTCACCCCCAACTCCCTTTATAAAAACCAAGAAACTTACCTGCCTACACAAAGATAAATACAAAAAGGTAAAAACAGTATGGCAATCGGAAGAGGATGCAAAAGCTTCATGAGCCCACTGCTGTTTGTGAACTTCGTAATGTACGCTCTAGTCCTCGCACTCGCTGGATGGTCCATCGATAAATTCATAAACGGTGAAACTTATCACCGTAAGCGCCTCTTCATTTCATACCTTACTCTATTTTATTTTATGGGTTTTTTTTGTTCTGTGAAAGTGCAAGACATTGATGATGGTAAACTATTTTATGCACAGACCTGGGAGGAAACCCATCAACAATGTATTTACTGATATTCTCACTAATGGCGGCAGTAGTGGGTGCATGTTCTATACTAGCTGGGTTCCTTCATCTAAGAGCATGGGGGAGTGATAGCTTAGCTTACGCATTATCCTCTGCTCTTGTCACTTGGGCACTCGACAGCCTCGCTTTCAGGTACATTTTCTTTTTCTAACTATAAAAACATATTAATTTGTAGGAGGAATGCTTCTACTTGCCACCTGATTAGTGAAGTGTATGGACTTATCAATCATTAGCAACATATTGTCAATGATTGCCTACTTCTTTTCACCAATCAGATGACGAGTACAAACACACTCCCTTCAAAGGAGAGTTTGCTTAGCATTCCTCCCAGTTGTAAACCAACTTTTACACATCTACCAATAATGAATGATCGTACATTTAAAGAACTTTTGTAATGTCATGTAGACTAGCATGTAAGCAAATTCATCTAGGAAACCGTGGCAGACGCTTGGTAAGATCTTTTAAATTTTAAATCAATTAATCTAAAGTACGAAGAAAAGGTAAATGGACATACTTTTGACAAATAGCAATTATTTTTGTAATGTTACAGAGAACACTAGAGGCCTTCATCATTATATTAGCTATCACGCAGTTCATCTACCTAATTCTACTACATGCTGGTATAATTAGTAATAAATATGGACCAAGCTTCAGAAAATATGGTAGTAATTTTGATGAAATGATGGACAGTCAAAAGGATGCAAGCAGTACCTCAGCACCTCCTGATGCATAACCAATTTGTCTATTTCTGAACTTGCTAAAGTCATTGGTTTTGGTCTGTTCCCTCTCTTCTTCTTCTTTTTCCACCTTTATGTCCTGGAGTTGAAATATAGATGAGAGCTTTTTATTCTCTTGGCTGGAGGATGTAGTTCTATGCATTCTGTGAAAGCAAACTCTGCAGCTAGAGAAAGGTGGCCACTTCCTATATCCTGTAATAATAAGCACATTTTATTGTGTATTAAAAGGAATAAATAAGAGTAATGGTTTGTATGTGATCTTATTAAAATATATGTCTCAAATTTGTTTGATGGCTCAACCAATAAATTTCATCTTTATTTATTGACGCATGAGAGAGAAAAACATGAAATCAGATAATTATTTGTAACTACATCTTTAGCGTGTGGAATGTTATATATTGTTAAAAAGAAACAATTTTTGCACTTTAAATAGAAAGAGTTGAATAAAAAGGAACATGGGATGCAGAAACATTAACATCAACTTCAATGGTATAAAACATAAAGAGAAATGCAAGAATTTAACCTATCCGCATGGTATAGTTCTAACATAAAACAACCATTTTCATCATATAAAATTACTAATCAGAAATTGTCTTTATACTATTTTTTTACCCCAAAAAAGAGGACAATCATAGGCTTGTAAAGTTTTGGTAGTAGGGTAAAGAACAGGTAAAATGTATAACCTAAATAATTTATATCATCAAAACATGCTACTTCTACAGGACCATAATACACATGTTTATGTATTTTAGAGTGAGGATGAAAAGAAATGTTGTTACCCAAGCAAAGACGGCCAGATTTAGAATCTTGAATTGGCAAGCAGGTAAAGCATATGTAGTATGCATACTCCATGATTCTACTGACATAAAAATTGATTTCTCACGCATTTCAAATCTTAGGAATGCAGTATGCACCAACCAGATTAATATTACATGTTGTGTATAAAAATAACATTATGTAAATCATATTGCAGCTAAATTTGCAGCTTCTTCACATAAATTGGTAAATATTGCAGGCACCTTCATCTCGTTTAAAACTTCCGGTTAAAGAAAGATGTAAATTACTCATAACACACATATATATGGTCAGGGCTAATTCATTCTTTACTTAGGTTTTATATGCAACTTCAGGTTAAACAATATTGATTCCTTTATATAACTAATTGTCCTAACTGAAATTTTGAAGCATTTCCTAGTAAATAAGGCGATTATACCAACACAGTTAGCTACAAAATCAAGTTGCTTCAAGAGTATAGGTAGCTGTGAACAGACAGATGACAAACAGTGTAGTTAATGAGACTAAATAGAAGGACAACAATAATAACCTACATAACATTTTCATATGTCCTTATAACCATCTCGAGCATAGAAGGAAATTTATTAACTATATGTAAACTTGTGGAACATGAATTTGGATTCAATTTTCATGAAAATTAATTAGACTATATTTCAAAACTAGTAAAACTAGTCGAATTTATGTACAACTATATAACTTATTATGTTCAAAACTACAAATCTCAATTGACTTTCACCAATTCTTGTAAAAAAATTATCAAACAAACTGACTAAACAATTATTCAATAAAAAAAGAACAAAACAAGAAGTTACCCACTTGATTTGCTCATTGATAGCAGCCTCAGAGTCATCAACAAACTTCTTCCTAGCAATGGACACATTTGACGAAGCAGGCACGAGATCCAAATCTCTATTCAGGTCCAGCTCTATGAACGGCTCGAAAACAACTCTAGTCAAAGGTCTGCTTTTCTCTGCAGCCATGGATTTAACACCACGCGAAACCCTAGATCTGGCCAATCCTTCTTCCTCAACTCAGCGCACTCCAATGCCAGCTTCGCGAACATCAATCACTCCTCCATTGTCCAGTCCTTAATGCATGGATTTTGCTGTTGTGGTCAAGGAGGGAGTTTGTAGGATTGAGGTCGCGGTGGACTAGGGGTTCCGATTTCATCAGCAAACTAATAATTGTCATGAAGAATGGGATAACGATTGTTGAAAGATAAATTTCCAATCTTACCCATACTGCTTTTCATTATTTACGAAATTGCTATATTTACTAACGGTAATAACTGTTGTAAAGCGTTGTAACAGATATAACCGTTAGAAATTTGTAACGGTTATTAGCGTTGTAAATTGAAAGCGAAAAAGTATTACAAAATGGGTTGTTTGGTGTAGTGATCCTTGATCAACTTAACTGCTATGGTATCACTATTTATTTGTGTGACAATACCATGTACACCAATATCATAAGATTTGTGAGTATCATCAAGAGAATCATGTACACTGATATTACTAGCATCAACATTATAGATTGGTAAATTACCACCAACCAATTTATCAACATCAGCAATAAAACTCACTGTCCAACCTATTCCATTTAGAAAAGCATCAGAAAAAGACATAGAACTATCAGCCACATCTTTACTGACCCCAAGCACATCACACAAGATGCCACCATAAATCCCCAAGCAATTTAATAATATATCATTAACTCTGAGTATCTCATCAACTGGAGCATCAAATACATCAGAAAGAGAACCATACTTGTATGTAACATCTCCATGTATACTTTCTTTGGAAAGCAGAGCATCATCATTAAAACTTGTCACTTTTACATCATCACTACCCACAAACTCCTTTATCAGACTGACAGAGGCAACAATGTCATCATATATCACTACATCGCCACTATCCCCTTGTATATCATCATATATATCAATGCACACATTATGCACACACGCTTTTTCCAAACATTCAGTTGTAACAGATCCCTCCTCAGCAACCAGAGCACCATCTCGAAAACCAGTCACCATTATAACATCACTACCCACAAACACCTTCCTTAAACTATCAGTGACAACATTGTCTCCAAATATCTCTATTGCACTATTATCCTTATTGATATCATCTCTACCAATATCCTTCTTTATCAGGCTGACATAAGCCCCAATAACCTTTTGTGCATCATCACATTTATCACTAAACACACAATGACCATAATCTTCATCCAAACAGTCCAATGAAACAATCCCATTGTCAAGAATAAGAGCATCATTAAACGACTTCAAACTTTCCTTATTAAATCTTTCAGGAATTCCAGATACCCCCTTAGAAATGTTAGCAGGCATAGAATCATTGAAACTCAACACTACAGGATCAAGAAGAAAAGGATCAACGAAATCAAACACTACCCTATGAGTCAAAGCAGAGATAACAGAATCATCAAGAATACCATCGAGACTGTTTGAACTACAATTATTCTTCATATAAACCTTTCCATCCAATGTAACAGCAGAATTCCCAAAGTATTCTTCAGGATTACCAAATTTCTTACAATAATCTCTACCGATATTAATCTCATTAATCACATCTAAATGTATAATTAAATCTTCCAAGAAGGCGATATCTTCTTTCCTCCAAATCCATAGATGATCAAGTAAAATTCTCTTAAGCTTCATGATTTTTAGAACAAAAAGAAAACCATGCTCTGATATAGAAAGATCTTTTAACGTGCCAGAGATAGAAATAGATTTCGACAAACATTGGAACTTCCTATGACAGAATTTACCATAGTTGAAACATCTGATTTGATCTCTACAATCTTTTTCTATATGCTTAAAATTTCCACAACGATAGCAGATTCTACCTCTCCTTATAGAATCGACCCAATTCTTGGTTGAAGATTTCTGGACGAAAGGCTTTGGAGAAGGAAACTTGAAATTCTTTACCGTTTGGGCATAAGAACGATTATATAGAGATTCACTATCGATAGAAAATTTTGCATTAGGAAAATTAAGAGCATGAGAAGGCGAAATAAAAGATGATGGATGCGGAAATGAGAAAGAAGAAGCCGTTGATGGATGCAAAAATGAGAAAGCATATGACGGCATTTTTTCTAAAATCATACAAGTTTATTTTCTTGAATTTTTTTCATTTATGAAACATTAGTTATAAAATTTCATTTTAATTTGATGAACAAGTATTATTAAATATATTTATAATAGTTATAAATATATTAACCGATATACGATATGGTTAAGGTTTAAATTGGATTTAAATGTAAAATATTTTGTTCAGGCTTTAAATGAGTTTGAAGCCTATATTGGTGGCTGGTAATTGGTTCGGCCATGATAAGGGCATAATGGGGTGTGGTCATATGATGGAAAGTTGGAATTGATTTGGATGGATAAGAGATATAGAGTTGGTAAGACATAAAAAAGGATCTAGATCCTAACTTGTCTCTAATCTCTCCTCTATATAAGCATCTCAATCCACACATACTATAAGACTTTTTGAAGCCTCCAAGTCCTTTAACTTTAGCTGAAAATTAACTCATCCCATCTCTCGATTTCCAAACACAAATCAAAGTAAAACAAATACTATTCAATAGCCAGTAGTCATCGGTTCATGGGTTAGCAATCTACTGGATCGGAAATAATTCAAGGAGTAGATCTTGTCATTTCAAGGTGTACTTATAGGCATTGGTAATAAGGTAAATTTTCTAATTTATCAATGTATATTAATGTGCAGATTATATATATATATATATATATATATATATATATATATATATATATATATATATATATATATATACACGAGCGTTACGGCACGCGCTTCGCGCGTGATGACGACATGTGTTTTGCACGTGAATTGTTCTTCTACAATTTATATATATGTGATTAACACATTCAAGAGAAATGATTTGCAAAAATATTTGGACATGTTTTTACGTTGAA
Source organism: Allium fistulosum (assembly GCA_030737815.1). Taxonomy (NCBI): domain Eukaryota; kingdom Viridiplantae; phylum Streptophyta; class Magnoliopsida; order Asparagales; family Amaryllidaceae; genus Allium; species Allium fistulosum. The sequence goes on from CM060908.1 coordinate 234,346,960, forward strand.
ATAATGTGTAGTTAATTTAAATTTTTATTTCTAAGTTGCAACATTTAATTTTTTTTATTAGTTTGAATTTTTTTATGCTACTAATTAATAAACAAAAAATTTGTAAATGAAGTTTATTTGTTAGATCCTATTCATAAGCGTAGATGGATAGTTTGAATTTTTAAAGAAATTTAACTGTTTTAACTTAGTTTGAATAGTTCCAGTCCAGCCTAGAAATAATAAGCTAAAATTAGATAATAATTAAATTATATATGAGCAAAGGGTATTTTGGGAAGTTCACGGTTGGACCAAAAGCTTCCAAATCAACTATTAATAAAGATATACCATGTTGACATCAAACACACACACACACACACACCATGTATTATGTTTTGTTAGTTAGGTAACGATTTTATTATATCAATATATTGTCATAGTTTGAATGGTTGTATGAATATATATACTTTTATAAAATATAAAAAATAAAAATTTCCATGACATAATCATGCATATATTTCTCACGACAGAGAAAAAAAAATTGATTTTTTAATTTAAATTAATTTAGTATTCATTTTTTAATTTGTATAAGATTTATAATTCAAATATTAAATCATACATTGCATAAAATATGGTTTTAAAAATTTATATAAGTAATATTGTACTTAAAATATTTTCGACGAAATTAAAATAATTTTTATATTATATTTATTATTTAAATCACTTAATTCTATAAATAATATATATATATATATATATATATTATAAAATATGTTTTATGTTTCATAAATTAGAAGTTACGTCTAATATAACTTTCAGTAGAAAAGAAAAGGAAAAAATTAAAATTTTATATAAGTAAATATTTTAAATAATAACCAAAAGTAGTAAATTGATTTTAAGTTATAAAATACATGTAAGATATTTAAATAAAATATGTATCTTTGAGATTTTCACTAAAATTTTTAAATTTGATATTATCCAAATTTTTTATATTAATTTATATTATATTTTCGCATGGAAATATCTGTTTATATATTTTAAACTTAACCATCATTTGCCATAAGATATATAATAGGCATATATATATTTTTTATTTCATATATTTTATTTAATTACATACACATATTATTAATTTTACAATATATATAGCCTAGGAAAGCAGGGTTAACTGGACCCTTACCGAGATGTTATTAAAATAAAATCTAGATATTACATAGCAACAAGATAGAAAGTAACTACGGAGACATAACATATAAGAACATAACACAGAGAAAGGAACGACTAACCGAACTAAATCAAGCCCAAGGGAAAAGAGTCAAATAACCAGTCAATTTAACATAATTTGAATTAAGGTGGTTATTCTCCATAAAACCTTGACTTTCTATTTCATATTCTCACTGATCTTCTACACAAGAGCTTTTTTGGGATAAGAATCACCTTTGAAAAGCCTTGAGTTCCTCTCATTCAAAACTCCAACGATTGCCTTCTTCAACAAGGCCATTAGTAATAGAGTTTTAAGCGTTCTCCATCTTGTAGCATGATATATTCTGAACCACTCTTCCTTACTATCATGTTTAGATCTTTCTTAGTCAGTACACATAATAATCTAGTCCATATGTTGTAAGCATAAGAACATTCAAAGAACAAGTGGGTATTAGATTCAACACCCCTATTGCACAACACACAGTTATCACTGATTATAATTCCAGTTCGTTTTAATTTGTTCAAAGTGCTAACACCATTAACCATGACTTTCCAAACAAGAAATTTGTCTCTATAGGCATCAAAGCTATTCCAAATCCAATTAGACCATGGAAACAAAGGAACATGATTAGTACCCTTCATCAATCTATACACACCAGAAATAGAACGAGTCCCTTTCGTCAGGGACCATGGAACGTTATCAGCATCACATGGGAAAGTTGAGCAAGCTATTTGGTTCCAGATATTTCTAATTGTTATAGAACTGGAATATGGGAGATTTAAGTGACCGTGGGAAATATAATCCAAAGCTTTTGCATTTTCAGGTATACCAGTCTAAAGTTTTTGATTATGAGTTAGCAAATCATTGTGATTAGGCCTTTTGAAGACCAGGGAGCATACCGAAGAGACCGAGGAAATGCAGGGGATGGAATGACTTGTATATGTGAAAGAAAAACACTTCTAAGATTAATAATATTCCTCCAGAGCCAGCTGGAATTTTAAGCAACCTCTAGCTTCCAGAATACCTTCCTTCTGATATAGTGCTGCTTTAACTAGTTAATTAAAAGAGAATCTCTATCCTAGAGAATCTGATTTATATATTTGGAGACCACAGCTTTATTCCATACATTAATATCAATTAACCCTAAACCACCATTTATTTTTGGATTTTGCAGTTTACTGGAAGGAACATAAATTAACAATTTGGAGTTAGGATCTCCATGCCAGATAAAATGATTGAAAGCTCTTTTAATCATCCTACGAAGCTTCATAGTAGGACAAAGTGAACAGACCAGTAGGTTGTCATTGTAGTGGCAACGGAAGTAATTATTGTCAGTTTGCCTGCTTGAGAGAGGAGGGTGTTAGGCCATGAATTTCATTTGCTTATGATCCTCTCATACAAAGTGATGCAGCACATACCGAAGATGAACCCGAGCGACCTAATCCCATCACCAATTTATCACCAACACTTCACGACCTAACGCCTCCACGACCTAATCTTTCCCACGACCTAACTTTTCCGCGACCCAATACTCTCCGACCTAACCACCAGCGCGACCTAAACTCCACATCAATTCCATTCCACGACCTAACTTCCAACAACCAGCGACTTATCCCTGCTCTAAGTCGCGAGCGACGTAAATCTTCCACCGAGCGACCTACCAATCACCTAAATCGCGAACGACCTACCCATCTCCTAACTCGTCAGCGACCTACCAATCTTCTCCTAACTCGCGAGTCCCCATAAGTTGTAAGCCTCCAATGCATTACAACACCAGCAGTAACTCGCCGCCAGTAAAGTCGCAAGATGATTTTTGATAAACCGCGAGACGATTTTTGATAAGTCGCGAGAAATTTTAAGTCGTGAAATTCCTTTACTAAGTCGTTGCCGCAATTTCCTTAGCTCGCGTGAGTTGTTTTAGGTCGCGTGAATATATTTTAGGTCGTGATGTTTTTGTAATTTCTTAGGTCGCGTACGACCTATGTGATTGTGTTGTGTTGTAATTTTCTTAAGGGTGTGTTTTGTTGTAACCCTATAAATAGGGAGTTATGTAATTTTGTAAAAGGTAGTTGATTTGAAATAAAACTCTTGTTTTTGTTAGCTTTGTGCTTTCACCAAATTGGTAGTTGAGTGTAATCTCCTATCTCCACCTTCGACATTCGAGTGCGCTCGAATCTTCGATCGTTGAAGCCGATTCGCGGAATCAAGTGCGCTTGATCAACGCTCGAAGAATTGAAGATCTCTTCTCACGGTATCGTGCGCGATCAACGTGTCAGAGATAGCTAGAATTCGGTATCTTCGGATCAACGAATTCGGGCATTTCAGTATTCATCAATCCACCGATTGCTATTTTCATCGATCTACCTTGTTTTTGTGTAATCCGCTGTGTCAGTTTGGTATCAGAGTTAGAACGCAAGGATTTTGTGTAGATTTTTGGAGTTGTGCGAGATTTACATCATTTGGAGAATTGGGTTCTCGATAATTTGAAGAGTAATCATGCCGCCGAGACGAGCTCAACGTCATCGTAATATTAATGCTTTGTACGGAAGAGAAGAGGCCGATGAGATGGAGCAAAGAATTAACGAAAATTTTAATGAGAAGATTAATGAAGGGATTGGTCGATTAGAGAGAATGATGTTGGAGATGAGTCAAAATCAAAGAAGGGTTTCACCTGAATCGAGCCATGGGAGAAGTAGAGTTTCACCACATTCCAATCGGGAGAGAAGTGTTGATAACGATCATAGAAGTGTGAGTCAAGATTGTTATAGAGATAATGATGATCGAAGACGTGAGAGGAATGTGAATGATCGAGAACGGAGGAATGTAGATAGAAGGGATGTTGAAGGTAGACGTGATGGTAGTAGAGATGTTGGTGGTCAGGATCGACATTGATATACATCGGATTGTGAAGAAGAGTATGATGGTGGTAGTGTTCATGGACGAGGACGTGGACAAGGAAGAAATCAGTCGGAGTACGATCACAAGTGGGAATCTGGGATGAAGACTGAAATTCCAAAATTCAAAGGTGGTATGCAAGCTGAGGAGTTTTTGGATTGGTTGTCTAATGTGTAGGAGATTTTTGATTTCAAGGAAGTTCCAGAACATCGTAGAGTGAAGTTGGTTGCTACAAGGTTGAGGGGTAGAGCTTTGGCATGGTGGCAGCAAACCAAACTTACACGTGAACGGATGGGGAAGTCAAAGGTTGAATCATGGAAAAAGATGAGGAAAATGATGAAAGCCACATTCTTACCTTACAATTATCAATCGCTTATGTATCAGAGGTTGCAAAACTTGAGGCAAGGAACAAAGACCGTGAATGACTATGCTGATGAATTCTATCAACTGATTGCAAGGAACGATATCATGGAGACGGAAGAAAAGTTGACGGCCAGATTTGTTGGAGGGTTACGAATGCAGATTCAAGATATGGTTAGCATGTTTGATCCTAGATCTGTAGCGGAAGCACACCAGAAGGCGTTGACTTGGGAGAAGCAGGGAAGACGAGGAGGTGGTGTGTTTACGAATTCCAACAATCAAGCAAAGGGTGTTAGTGGAAGTTCCAATGTGTCAAAAGCTGCTGCAAAACCAGTTGTGAATGAAGTTGCTAAGGCGAAAGTCAATAACGGTTTAAAGTGCTATAATTGCCAAGAAGTGGGCCACAAAAGTAATGAATGTCCAAAGCCGAAGAAGCGAGCTATGATAGCGGAGGTTGAGGATGAGGATGAAGAAGCTGAATGCTCCAATTCACCACCTGATGAGGAGGAAGAAGAAGTGACGGGAGACGAAGGTTATAATCTAATGATGAGGAGGTCCTGTTTAACACCAAAGCTAGAGGAGGATTGTAGTTGGTTGAGGAGCAATATTTTTCAGTCGACATGTACTATTCTGGGGAAAGTTTGCAAATTTGTTATTGATGCTGGAAGCTGTGATAATATAATTTCTTCAGAAGCGGTGAGGAAATTGGCATTGAAGACTGAGAAACATCCGAAACCGTACAAGTTGGCTTGGTTGAGAAAAGGCGGGGAGGTGAAGGTTGGACGAAGGGCTTGTGTGAATTTTTCAATTGGGAAGAAATATAAAGACAAAATCTGGTGCGATGTGGTAGACATGGACGTATGTCACTTGTTGCTGGGGAGGCCGTGGCAATATAATAGGGCGGTGCAACATGACGGGCGTACCAACAGTTATAGCTTTATGTTTGAAGGCACAAAGATTACTTTAATTCCCAAGAAGCGACAACAAGAAGAAAACAAACTGGAGGAGATTGAAGAGCTGAAAACTTTATTATCCTTGAAGGAATTTGTTAAAGAAGTTGAAGAGGAGCCAGAAGTGTTTTTGTTGATTGGGCGAGAGAGCAAAGAAGAGGTAGAAATTCCAGAAGAAGCGAAGCCAATTTTGAAAGAATTTGAGGATGTATTTCTAGATGAGTTACCAAAGGAGTTACCTCCACTGAGAGACATTCAACATCAAATTGATCTTGTTCCGGGAGCAACGTTGCCACACATACCACATTATCGAATGAGTCCGAAGGAACATGAAGAATTAAGGAGGCAGGTGGAAGAGTTGCTTGAGCAGGGACGTGTACAGGAGAGTTTAAGTCCGTGTGCTGTACCGGCATTGCTCGTACCAAAGAAGGATGGTTCATGGAGAATGTGTACGGATAGCAGGTCACTGAATAAGATAACTGTCAGATACAGATTTTTGATGCCAAGGCTTGATGATCTGTTAGATCAAATCAGTGGGTCTGTGATCTTTTCAAAGATTGATCTTAAAAGTGGTTATCATCAAATTCGAATTAGACCAGGAGACGAGTGGAAGACGACATTCAAAACGAGGGAAGGATTGTATGAATGGCTGGTCATGCCGTTTGGACTATCGAATGCACCAAGTACATTCATGAGGGTGATGAATCAAATTTTCAGGTCATACATTGGAAAATTTGTGGTGGTATACTTTGATGATATTTTGATTTACAGTGCTAGTACCGAGGAGCATGTTCAGCATTTGAAGAAAGTGTTAATTATTCTTCGCGAAGAACAATTCTATGCTGCTATGAAGAAGTGTGTTTTTATAACGAAGAGTGTTTTATTTCTGGGGTATGTTGTATCAGAAGGAGGAATACAGGTTGACCAAAGTAAAGTCGAAGCAATTAGAGATTGGCCACAGCCCAAGACGATTACAGAAGTTCGAAGTTTTCATGGGTTGGCTTCATTTTATCGAAGGTTTATTCCACACTTTAGTAGCGTGATGGCGCCTGTTACTGATTGTATGAAGGGCAAACAGTTTTCATGGACCGAGGAAGCAGGGGTTGCGTTTGAACGAATCAAGGAATTGTTGATGACAGCACCAATTCTAGCACTACCTGATTTTCAGTTATTGTTTGAACTACATACTGACGCATCGAAGGTTGGAATTGGAGGGGTGTTAAGTCAGAGGGGGCGTCCTATTGCCTATTTCAGTGAGAAGCTATCGGGAGCGAAGATGAGATATAGTACATATGATGTGGAATTTTATGCTGTTGTGCAAGCTATTAAACACTGGAGACACTATCTATTTCAGAAAGAGTTTGTTCTTTACACTGATCATGAGGCATTGAAGCATTTACAAGGGCAAGACAAGATTTCAGCGAGACATGCATCATGGATTGCATATCTGCAACAGTTTACGTTTGTTGTGAAACACAAATCGGGAGTGACGAATCGTGTTGCAGATGTGTTGAGCAGAAGGAATCATGTGTTGACTACAATGGAGGTCGAAGTGACAGGGTTTGATGTGCTACCAGAATTATTTGTTGAAGATCCTTATTTTATGAAGTTTGTAGATAAAGTCAAGAATGGGGAGGCGGATGAGTTTATGATGGTGGATGGTTTTTTGTTCAAGGGAACTCGATTATGTATACCGGATTGCAGTTTACGGTTGAAGATTGTGAAAGAATTGCATGAGAAAGGTCATGTGGGTAGAGACCGTACATTACAGCTGATTTCTCAGTCTTACTTTTGGCCATCAATGAGGAAAGAAGTGGAAAGGTTTGTGGAACGATGTCATATCTATCAGGTTTCGAAAGGAACTGCGACCAATGCTGGATTATATATGCCGTTACCTGTACCAACTAAGCCTTGGGTTGATGTGAGTATGGATTTTGTTTTGGGGTTACCGCGAACTCAAAGGGGGAACGATTGCATTTATGTGGTGGTTGACCGATTTTCGAAAATGACACATTTTATTGCTTGTAAGAAGACGGCGGATGCTGTTCATGTTGCTCAGTTATTTTTCAAAGAAATCTATCGACTTCATGGATTGCCAGAATCTATTGTGTCGGATAGGGATACTCGTTTTCTGAGTCATTTTTGGCTAAGTTTGTGGAAGATTGTCGGAACGAAGCTGAATTTTAGTAGCGCGTACCATCCGCAAACTGATGGGCAAACAGAGGTGGTTAACAGATCGCTGGGAAATTTATTGCGATGTCTGGTAAAAGATAATCTGAAGAGTTGGGATATAAAGTTGTGTCAGGCAGAGTTTGCTCATAATCATGCTGTTAACCGAAGCACTGGTTACAGTCTGTTTCAAGTTGTATATTCAAACTTGCCAAAGGGGCCGTTGGATTTAACGGTAGTACCACAACTGAAAGGAGTGATTAAACGGGCGTCGGATTTCGTTGATGAATTGAAAGATTGTCATAGAATCATTCAGGAATGTTTGGAAAAGACAAATGAGAAGTATAAACGAGCTGCAGATAAAAAGAGAAGAAGTGTGGAGTTCAACGAGGGTGATTGGGTGTATGCTGTTTTAACAAAGGATCGTTTTCCAGTGGGTGCTTATAACAAGTTGAAAGCCTGAAAGATTGGTCCAGTAGAAATTATATAACGGATCAATGAAAATGCTTATAAGTTGAAGCTGCCAAAGGATGTTTACACTTCTGACGTGTTTAATGTTAAACATATTATACCTTATTATGGAGATGAACAATCCAATGGAGAGGAACTTTTAAATTCGAAGACGAATTTTTCTCAGCCTGGAGAGGATGATGCAGCACATACCGAAGATGAACTCGAGCGACCTAATCCCCTCACCAATTTATCACCAACACTTCACGACCTAACGCCTCCACGACCTAATCTTTCCCACGACCTAACTTTTCCGCGACCCAATACTCTCCGACCTAACCACCAGCGCGACCTAAACTCCACATCAATTCCATTCCACGATTTATAATAACCTGATTTATAATAACCTGGAAATCACAATGATCAAACCAAAAATTAAAAAATTAAAAAATTAAAAAAGAGATTACTTTTCCTTGTTATCTAAGCACCATTTGAGGATGAGAGGGTAGTGGTTAGAGAAGGTAGGAGGAGCTATAATGTTAACAAGATTGGGCCATAGAATTCCCAACTGTTTAGAAGAATATAGGCCTATTGCCTGCTGTAATTTCATTTACAAAATTATTTCTAATATTTTATGTAATAGGTTAAAAATATTTTTGAAATATCTTCTCTCTGAAAACCAGAGTGCTTTCATTCCTGGAAGATTAATTGCTGAAAACACTTTGCTTGCTCATGAGTTAATAAGAAACTTTAATAGTAAAAATAAAAATCTCATGTGTGTTAAAATTGATTTACATAAAGCTTTTGACAAAATAAATAGACATTTCATTATTTACATGATGAAACAAATGGGATTTTGCAATAAATTCTGTGATCTTATACTTGAATGTATTAATAATGTTTCTTATTCTATTTTGGTTCAAGGTTCTCCTAATGGGTTCATCCATAGCAATAGGGGAATTAGACAAGGAGACCCACTTTCTCCCTATTTATTCACTATTGCTATGGAGTATTTTTCCATTCTTATGGAATTAGAGCTGATAAAAGGAAATATCAAACCAATCAATAGAATCAGTCCGTATATTACACATTTACTATATGCTGATGATTTGCTTATCTTTTTGAATGCAGATTCACAAAGTGCGAAATCTATTGCAAATATTTTTGACAAATTAGAAGTGCATGCAGGGTTAAAAGTCAATGATTTCAAAAGAAAATTTTATTTTAGCAAAGGCTGCTCCAATAAAAGGGACATTTTAGATATCCTAAAATTCAAGGAAGGCACTCTGCCTGTAAAGTATCTAGGTCTTCCTCTAAGTGTCAACCAAATTAATGACAGAGACTGCACTAGATTATTAGATATCATTCATAATAGATTTGAAGGGTGGGCTAGTAAATTTCTGTCTTTAGCTGGTAGAATTGAGCTAACTAAAACAGTCATCATCGCAATCATCATGTATTGGATTCAAGCTCACAATATCCCAATTAAAGCTATACATAAAATTAAAAAAATTTGTGCAAACTTCATCTGGAAAGGCAAACAGCACAAAATTTTGAGAAGAACGGTTGTGTAGCAGGTGACTACACAGCCGATTAGGCTAAATATAAATATATAGTGATAGTTCGATCAACATGCCTGATCGATAGCTAAAGCAGCATTTCAGCAAAAAAGTGTTTAGATTACAGACATTGCATCAGGTTATAGGTAAAGATTAATATACATACTAAGCCAGTGATTATTAAATGACTGCAGCGAAAAGTAAAAGCAGGTTCAAGCGAGAGAGAGAGGACAGTCGATCCCTTAGTCTGCTCCATGTGGTCCTGTCGGTGCGGCGGAGGAAGCGCTGCCCACCGATTCTTCCGAGGGGGACCTCACCGCTGGAAGGCGAAATCTGAAGGGCGCCGAAGATGAGGGACCTGCCCAATAATCGAACAGATTAGAGATTCTAATGCATAATGCCAGACGCGAGCTAGTGGGTTTGTTAAAAATGATAGCGTTTCTCTCTTTCCAGATGACCCAGCAGAAGATAGCCAGAAGAGAGTCTAGATGAGGGTTAGGTGAGCCATACTGCCAGTGTTCAAAGAAGTCTTCTAAGTAGTAGATTATCCCAAGATTGTGTACACAGACCGAGACCCAAATGTAGAAGGATAAATCGCATTCAAGGAATAGATGTCTGATAGATTCGATTTCAGTGTTGCAGAAGACGCAGATCTGATCTGAAGTGATGTTGAAGCGGGAGAGGCGATCCTTGGTGTTAATCCGGCCATGAATGAGACACCACTGGAAGAATTTGATTCGGGGAGGGATATGGCATTTCCAGACACGGGGGAAGGCAAAAAGTCTACCGGGGTGGTTTAGGAAGGAGTAGCATTGGGAGACAGAGAAGCCACTGGAAGGAGCAAGGGCCCAGGAGTGAAGATCAGGCAGGGTAGGGGTCAGGACAGTCGAACGCAGGATGTTAAGGGCGGAGAGGAGCTCAGAGAGGGTGTCAGTGTCGAAAAGAGATGGGGGCAGAGGCCGGGTAGGCCGAGGTTAACAGCGTCCGCTACTGATAAGAGAGGCCGATTGGAGGAGGAGAAGAAGGAAGGGAGGGAGCGGTGAAGAGGGGAGAGGCTGTGCCAGTGATCGAACCAGAAGAGGCAGTTGGTGCCAGCTCCAAGTTCCACATGAAGGAGCGGTTTGATGCGATTAACTGAAGCGAGAACACCTGACCAAAAAGGTGAGGGTTTGGAGAGTGGGGCGAAGTGGAGGGCAAGGGAAGGGTCCGCATTATAGTAATAGGCCAGGATCCAATCTTTCCAGATAAACTGACCCGGAGAGAGGAGACGCCAAAGCCATTTAGCAAGAAGAGATTGGTTGAAGGTAATCAAGTTAGATATGCCTAAGCCGCCATGTTCCGTATGTAAACAGATGATTTTCCAGCTGACCAGGCTTTTGGCTCTCTCTCCATTCCAGAGAAAAGATCGTCTAATAGAATCAATTTTTTTGGATACCCAACTAGGAATTTTGTGAAAGGAGAGCCAGTAGAGAGGGATTGCAGAGAGTACCGCTTTTACCAAGACGAGTCTGCCAGCTGTCGATAGGGAGTTCGCTTTCCAACCTGCAAGTCTAGATTCAATTCTGGATACAAGGGGATTCCAGTCTGAACGATGAAGCTTGGTGGGGCGCAGAGGGATGCCAAGGTAGGATAAGGGAAATGAGTCAAGTTTGCAGTTGAGGGCAGAGGCGATGGAGGGACCGAGATGGTCAGCATTTCCAAGCATGATGACAGAGCTTTTGCTAAAGTTAATAGAGAGGCCAGAAATGAGTTCAAAGGTGTACAGGAGGACCTTAAGACAATGGATGTGTTCAGGGGAGGGGGAGACGAAAAGGATTGTGTCGTCTGCAAACTGAAGGTTAGAAATCGAAGGGCTGGGAGGGGAGTTGGAGTTGGGATTGGAAGGACGGATACCTGCCAAGTAGTTATCTGTAGTCGCCCGTTTGATCATTTTGTTAAACACATCCGCTACGAGAACGAAGATAAGTGGGGAGAGAGGGTCTCCCTGCCTAAGACCCCTTGCAGATTTTATGAGACCGCCAGAGACACCGCCTATCTGGATCGAGGAAAGGCTTGAGTTCAGTATACTTTTTATCCAGTTGCACCACTTAGGTGGAAAGCCCCTGTGCATTAAGAGTTCAAGGATGAAATTCCAGTTGACTGAGTCAAAGGCTTTGGAGAAGTCTAATTTTAGAAGGACCCCAGGGATGTTATAAGAATGGCAGTGGGATATGACTTCTTGTGTTGCCGCAACACAGTCCAGTATGCTCCTTCCTTTGATGAAGGCCGATTGCTCCACTCCCACCAGTGAATCCATATGGGTTTGGAGACGGTTAGCGAGCACCTTGGTTATCATTTTGAAAGTGGTATTGAGCAGGCTAATGGGTCGAAATGCGGAGAGGGAGTTGGCACCATCAGATTTGGGAAGGAGAACGATGTTGGCATAGTTAAGGCAGGATATGGTCATAGGGTTGGAACAGAATTCGGCACACATGTCTAGGACGTCATTTCTGACAACTCTCCAGAAATGCTTAAAGAAGAAAGGACCAAAGCCATCTGGCCCTGGGGATTTGTTGTCGTCCATATCATTGAGGGCGGCCAGAATTTCCTCCTCTGAGAAAGGCGAGTCAATGGGGATGGGCAATGGATTAGGGTAGAGAAGGTTCCAATCAATGACGGGAAGTGGAGGTGAAGGCTTTCCTAGCATAGAACGGTAGAATTCGGAAAAGAGGTTCAGGATGGAGGTAGGATCAGATATAGTGTTGTTATTGTGCACAATTTCCGGGATGGATAAGGACCTGCGCCGACCATTTGCTAATTTGTGGAAGTAAGAAGTGTTTTTGTCGCCATCTTTAAACCACTTGGCTTTGGACCGCTGTTTCCAACCAATCTCTTCTTGTTTCAAAAGTCTTTCAAGTTCAGATTCAAGGTTTGCAAGGGTGGCTGAGTCTCCTTCGTCTAGGGGGTGAGACTCCTCTTGGATATTTAGAGCAAGAATGTCATTCTGGATGGTGGCAATGCGAGTGCGGATGGAGCCCCAGATCAACCTAGCCCAAGGCCGGAGGAGTTTTCTAAGGGATCTGAGTTTGCAAACAACCCGAGAGGTGGCTGAGGTGGATCTAGAAGGCTGACTCCAAGCCAGTTTGATAAAATCATCGAATGAAGGTTCTAGGAGCCAGAGCCTCTCGAAACGGAATGGTCGCTTGGAGGTCGGGGGGGTACCGGAATCAAGGCAGAGGGGACAGTGATCAGAAAGAATGGTAGCGAGGCCAAGGCAAAAAGAGAGGGGGTGAATGTCCTCCCAGGCAGGACTAAAAAGAAAGCGATCCAGTTTAGCTAAGGCAGGTGAAAGGCGCTTATTGGACCAGGTAAATTGACGATTGTTGATTGGGGGTTCGATAAGGGAGCAGGAGTTAATGAAAGCATTGAAGTCCTCCGAGTCAAGAGAAATATATCCCGAGCTCCTTTCATCTGAGTATCTAGTTGTGTTAAAATCACCACCAACTACCCAAGGTCCCTGGATAGATGACGCAAAATTCGAGCAATCAGACCAAAGGTTCCGTCTTTCTTGCGCTGCTTGGGGACCATAAATGTTTGAGAAAAAATAGATAGTGTTGGTCTGCATGTGTTTGAGAGCTACGTGGAGGGCGGAGGTGTGAGGAATGATTTGGCAAAGGGACCAAACAGATTCGTTCCACATGGTGATTAGGCCTCCTCTGGAGCCAATAGAGTTGGTATGGGCCCAGCCTGTGAGATGAGAGCCACCTAGTTGCTTGATGATGAGGGGAGTTGGATCAGACAGTTTAGATTCTTGGAGCAGGAGAATGTCGATTTTTAGGGGGGACAGTGTAAGGAAGATTGAGTGCCTTTTGGAGGGGTCCCCTAGCCCGCGAATATTCCATGAGATGATTTTCATTGGGAGAAGGACAATCTCTCCTGTTCTAGGGTTTGCATGGCAGTGTAATGTTCGTCTTGAATATTAACTCCCATGCAACGCGCTAGTTTTCTGTTAAGTCTAGAATTAGCAGAAGAAAATACTACAGTTTTATAGATGCTACCTGCATGACCAGGCAAGGATCTGGAGTTCCGCGCACTTCTCCTCACCCGAGCTGGGGTTAGGTCTTGCCTCGCAAGGTGCAACGGCAGTGGAGATGGGGGAGAGGTCAGGTTAGGGTTCGGACCCAGGTTGGCATTTGGGACGGGGGGGGACGCAGGGTCAAAGCTGGGAGCTTGGAACTGAGGAGGCACCGAGAGGTCCAAGTCAAAAAAGGGGTCCCAGCGCTGAGGAGCTGGATCTGCAAAGGAGGCCGGAATGCTTGCATCGTCAAACTCAATGTTAGGCAGTTGGGGCCCGGGAAAGGGCGGGGTTGGAGAAGCCGGTTCGTAGTTCATAACGTCGAAGCGGTCGTCTGAATCCAGTTCATCTGATTGCACATTCATCGGGTCACTGAAGCACTTCATATCTCTTTCATAGTCCAGTCCCAGGAGGAAAGCTTCAGGTCTACTGCGCGGGTGAGAGTGATCCCATCTAGTAACGGTTATGAGGTATTCAGCGTCGTTGAGTTGGACCCTATAGGAGGAGGAAGAGGGAACCCCTACCAAGAATTGCATTTTGATGTAAAGAAGCCTACGGTCGAGTTCAGACCATTCACATCTATCAAACTCGGTGAATCTCCCCACCGGGTTGATAGCAGTCTGCACTGCATCCGGATTGTCTCGTAAGGGCTCAGGGATTCCTTTGACTGTGGCCCAACTGGGCGGCTCTAAGTCGATAGGAGCTGGTCGTTCGTAGTCCGGCCAGGCTTCAAGATATATGGAGCCCCCAGCCTTGGTGAGGATTTTTCGGTTCAGAGCTCTGTATTTCATGATTTCAGAGGGACAGGCGATGAGGAAGCGGCTGTTGTCTAGAAGCCAGATGGCCCAGTCCGAGTGATCGAAGGCAGACTCTAAGACTTTGCTGAGGACCTCGACTGTCCATGCTCCATCGATAATAGTGGCAGTGATGTACAGTGAGTAGTCGGCCATAGGAATGAGGGTGGGAGAAGCTTTGGGGAGAGGAGAAGCTGAATGGTTTGGAGAAAAAGGAGGAGAGCGGGAAGGAAATCTATTGGATGTGTGTTGAACAGTGACATTATCGATGTGACTCGAGGGGATTTGAGAAGACGGCTTGGAAAAAGGGGCACGTGGGGCAGAGGAAACGACAAAAGGTACTTTAACAGCATTAGAATCGAGGGGGGAATGAGTGCGTGGGGGAAACGAGGGGTTATCTGGGAAGATATTAGCGGGTCCCGATATAGGAGCTTTGGATGGACAGCTGGCGTAATGATGCCCAAAAAATCCACAGTAAAAGCAAATCTTTGGTTCCCTACAGTTTGACGCCACGTGGCCTAAACCGGCACAACGGAAACACCTTTTATTATGTTTTAAAAAATCGAGAATTTGGCGGCAGGATTTGAAAATAGGAATTAAGCGCCTACGGTTGAGGTTACGAGGGGTCGGAAGAAGGGGCTTCTGTTTGGGGGGGCCGGGATAGCCGCTACTTGCGCAAAGGTTTTGGGGGTAGGGGACGGTGGACGGGGGGGGCAGGAGGGTTCCGGGGGGAGGCAGTGGGCGGAGCATGTGCATGATGAGGAGGAGGCTGGCGAAGGTAAAACGGGGGGACGAAGGAGATATCAGAAAAGGATAATGAGGGGGCAAAAGAAGGAGGAGGCTGAGGGAGAGGAGAGGGAGAGGAAGCCATTTTTTATCCAGCTTCTCTATAAACAACACAAAATTGCTTGGGAAAAAATTTGTATATCAAAGAAAGCAGGTGGATTGGGTCTGAGAGACATTAATGAATTAAGAGAAGTCTATAAACTCAAATTATTCTGGAAGTTTGTTAATGGAAACTCATTATGGGCTAAGTGGATGAAAGCAAAATATCTTAAAAATAAAATTTTTTGGACTACTGGAATTGAGAAACACCACTCTTTTGTCTGGAAAAATATTCTCAGTAGTAGAGATACTGGAATCAAGCTTTTGGAAAGAAAATTTAAAGATGGTAACCAGACTAGTCTGTGGTTCGACCCTTGGATTCATGGTAAAACACTAGTTAGTCTAGTGGGATGGAACAACTTATATCTATT
Source organism: Allium fistulosum (assembly GCA_030737815.1). Lineage (NCBI taxonomy): Eukaryota > Viridiplantae > Streptophyta > Magnoliopsida > Asparagales > Amaryllidaceae > Allium > Allium fistulosum. Next base: position 234,362,627 of record CM060908.1, read on the forward strand.
TGGAGAAATCAATGGTAAGGTTAGTAGCATTATCCAAAATAACAGGTGGAATACATTTAGTCATCCAACTACTTCAATCTTCAATTTAGCCATTAATCAAATCACAATAGACCCTAATCTTACAAAAGATAAATGGGATTGGAAAACATCAAATAAAGCCTCTTTCTCCTTCAAAAAAACTTTGGAGTTTATAAAGGGACATGAAACAGATGTGGATTGGCACACTATTATTTGGAATAAATCTAATTGTCCCAAAATGTCCCATTGTGCCTACTTTGCGGTTATAAACAGGCTTCCTACTAGGGATATATGCTTAAAATGGAATAATAAAGGAGACACTATATGTCTGCTATGCCGAGAGGAAAATGAGAGCATCAACCACTTGTTTTTTGACTGTACTTATTCAAAACATATTTGGTTTATTGCCAAAACAAAGCTCAAGATTAATCCAAATCAGGCAGTTCAAAACATCAGAGAAAGCATCAACTATATCCAACAAAACTTCAAAGATAAATCCAAGGAATTCAAAAAGGCAAGTATTATGCTAACTGCAATAATTTTTCACATCTGGAAAGAAAGAAATCAAAGACTTCACTCTCAATCAGAAACAAAAAGCATACTTCTTTGGAAGAAAATTGAAATTGATTGCCACATTCTTCTCAATAAAAAAAGATATCAAAGCAATTATTCAGAAAATCCAAATCATAAAAACTGGCACATGGATAAATATGAAGAGAATTTAGAATCTTTCTTATAGAATGGGAATATCTCCTCTGATTCCACCAATATGAGACTTCCCCACCACAATGGCAATCATTGGATGAGAAAGCCATGGTGTTACGTTAATCCCACTTCCAATTTAGTCAACACTGGAGGCGGCCACTTCTACCAACACTATAGGATATACTCCTGTAATGATAAGGGAAGTATGATTAAAGATAATTTATTATTTTCTAATAATAACAATTATCAGAGCCCTATTAATTGTTATCACTTACCTAATAGGGGCGGAAGCTACCGCACTCACAATTTACAGGATCAAATTGACAATTATCTGAGCATGGACAAAGAGAGGCAACAGACAGTTAATATCAATCATGTTTCCAATACTCATCACTCAAGAGAAATTAACGAGTATTTCAACAGACACTTATGTGAAGAGGGATACAGAGAACAAGCAGGCAATTGCTCTAGTAGCTCACTCCAGCACAATAGATTGCCAACTGTTAACTGCAAGGGAAGTATCATGGCTCTTATCAATAATAAGAATATAAATGTAAATATTTCAAATTATAACGTAAATTCTTTTATACCTGACAGTTCTGGAGATTACTGCATGAATTGCAGTCTTCGAGAGCATGACAAAAAGCTCCAGGGGACTATCAAAGAGCAAGGATTAGGATCCAATCTTTATAGAAGCAATATTAACAATCAAATATTTCACTTATCTAACTGGGAAAGGGGAGAAAATGTTAAATTTTGGTGATACAAAATCACACATAGAGGGAAAGAAATATGCAAAAGAAAGAAAGAGAAGATTTTGTTTCCTCTGATTAAATAGGCATATTTAAGTATGTTTATTTCTTTCTCTAATTTTCTAATCAAATTATTTTTTGCCTCTAATGTTAACTTGGGCATTAAATAAATTGATTGTATAAATAGAGACTAGAGGAGAGGATAAACATATGGTGGAAAATCTATTTGCTAATTCCTTGTTCTCCATCTTTGTTCTTCTTCTCCAACAATTTTAGCCGTATAGATATTGATGCAGCGCGCAAATCATCAATCACGAAACATAAGTCGCAAAAAAAAGAACATCCCCTAAATCGCGAAACATACCTGAATTGCGAAGCTCTGATTCGCGAAAGCCTGATAGGTCGTACGCCTTATGTTGCCAGCGACTTAATTCCAGCGAGTCGCCCCTCCTCCTTGTGTCGCGAGCTTCCAGGCTTGATTCGAGAACGACCTAAGTCACCTCCAGTAAGTCGCGAACGAGGTTTGAATCGCGAACGACCTAATCCTCAAGACAAGCTTCTTCCTTAGGTCGCTCCAGTTTGTTAAGTCGCGAGCACAAGATAAGTCGAAGCCGCTCCAAAATCCTTATGTCGCTTCCAGAAGGTCGCGAGCTACTGATTTCCTTAGGTCGCGATCGAAGCTTAAGTCGTTTCCAGATAAATCGCAAGCGACATTGCTTAAGTCGCGGCATCGCCAGTAGGTCGCCGAGTTTCTTATGTCGTGAATTCCAGTAGGTCGCTGCTGTATTCTCTTAAGTTGCTCATGAAGTCGAAGCTACTGAAGATTTTCATGTCGCGAACAAGCTCCAGAATTACTTTAAGTCGCGTGAAGAGATACGTCGTGAGAAGATTTGATAAGTCGGAAGAAGAAGTGATAACTCGTGAAGTACTGTTGATAAGTCGCGAAATACTTTAATTCGCGAGATGATTTTTAAGTCGTGAAGTACTGTTGATAAGTCGTTATACATTGGTGTTTGTTTTCTTATGCCGTTTGTGTAAAGTGTTGTAATTTTTCTTAAGTCATTGTGCCTGTTGTAAACCCTATAAATAGGGACATAATGTCATTGTAAAAAGGTTGTTGATTTTGAAATAAAATTCTTTTGTTAGCTTTGTGCTTTCATCCAATTAGTAGTCGAGTGAATCTCCTATCTCCACTCTCGGTCAATCGAGTGCGCTCGATTCAACGATTGCTGAAGCCAATTCGTGGAATCAAGTGCGCTTGATCAACGCTCGAAGAATTGTAGATCTCTCTTCACGGTATCGTGCGCGATCAACGTGTCAGAGATAGCTAGAATTCAGTATCTTTGGATCAACGAATTTGGGCATTCCAGTATTTCTCAATCCACCGATTGCTACTTTCATCATATCATCAACTTTTGTATTCCGCCGCTGCGTCAGATATTTGCTCCCTTTCTCAATTTGGTTATTGATTCAATGGTATTTTGTTTATTTTAGCTTTGTTCTATTAATTGTAAACAAAAAAATTTGGTGAATCAATAAAGTGGGTGGTTGGGTGGAATATCTTGTCTTATTGCTTTTAATTTCAATTCCGTCTTATTTTTAATCCAAGTTATCTCTTTGTGATTTGGGTGACAAAGATCCATTGATATAAGCTTCCGCAAAGCGCTACCATTTTTGCACAACAGTTTGGTATCAGAGCGCAGATCATCGCAAAGCTTAGAGTAATTTCGGATTGAAAAATTATTGATGTCGGATATGATTTCATTTTCGAAGATGGCTATTTTGGATGGGAAAAATTGGGGTATTTGGAAGCCTAAGATGGAGGATGTTCTGTACCTCAATGATCTTCATGATCCGATTGATGAAGATGGAAAGAAGCCCTCTGATGTAGATGAGGGAAAATGGAAGAAGATGGATAAGAAGGCAATTGCTTTGATTCGCCAGTATCTTGATGATTCAGTTTTCCATCATGTGGCTAGTTGTGAATCCGCGAAGGCTTTATGGGACAAGTTGGTATCTTTGTATGAGTCAAAGAGTGCTACTAGTAAGGCTTTTCTGGTTCGAAAGTTGGTACAACTAAGATTAGATGAAGAGAAGTCTATTGCAGAGCATTTGAATGAATTTCAGGATGTAATAAATCAATTGGCAAATATGAAGGTCAATTTTGATGATGAGTTACAAGCTCTTTTATTGATGAGTTCGCTTTCAGAAAGTTGGGAAACTTTGGTTGTTTCATTGAGTAATTCCAATGCTAATGGAACTATCTCTTTGGAAACTGTTCGAAGCAGTCTTTTGAATGAGGAGCTTAGAAGAAAAGGGTCAAGTATGAAATCAATTCAAAGTGAGGCTATGGTGGCAAGAGACTCGAAGAAAGATACAATTTGGAAGAAGAAGAATGCTAATGGTAAAGGTGTTATCACTTGTCATTATTGTAATAAGAAAGGTCACATACGTAGCAAGTGTTATGCTTATAAAAGAGATCAGAAAAAGGCGGCGCATGGTGATACTAGTAGTGATGCACATGCAGGTTTTGCTGAAGGTACCGATAGTGATGCTTCTTATGATGTCCTTTTTAGTGAAAATAAGCCTTGGAAGATGGATTCGGGAGCCAGTTTTCACATATGTAGAGATGTGAATTATTTTTCTTCTTATGAGAAGAGTGTCGACATGATTAGGACAGCCAATGAAGAAGAGCTACCGATTTGTGGTATTGGATCTATCTGGTTTCGTATGCATGATGGTGTGGTTAGAGAAGTCTCTGGAGTGAGACATGTACCCACTTTTTCGCATAATCTTATTTCTCTCGGTCAATTGGATCGCCGTGGTTGCACTTATGAGACTCAAGGTGGAGTTTTAAGAGTGAAGAAAGGTGGTCGTGTAAGGATGAGAGGAGTATTGGAAGAAAGAAACCTTTATAGCTTGGTTGGTTCTGTAGTCGAAAATGGAAAGCGAGTGACGGTTGAAGAACCTAGTCCACAGCAAGGTGGAGAGGTTAATGTGGTCACTGCTTATGATTCTAGCATTGAGGATCATATTTTAGACAGGGGTCTTCATGTTGATGATGCTCGGGGGATCGATAGTGATCAGGTAATGAGCTCAGATCGAGTGATAGACGGGTGTCGAGTTGCAAAATCCACAAAGACAAGCCGGAGATCTTTGTGGTATTACAAACGTTTTTGAGACCGGATTTGTGTGGTGCACCTCATGTGGGAGATGCATCACTTGCGGACGGTGGTAGAGGTTTGTAATTTGGTATGATTGAGATATAGGGAGTTGTGATAGATCTAGATATGGCATGTTTGATATGTTGGAGATATGTGATTTTGCATCAAGGTGGAGTGTTAAATTTTGGTGATACAAAATCACACATAGAGGGAAAGAAATATGCAAAAGAAAGAAAGAGAAGATTTTGTTTTCTCTGATTAAATAGGCATATTTAAGTATGTTTATTTCTTTCTCTAATTTGCTAATCAAATTATTTTTTGCCTCTAATGTTAACTTGGGCATTAAGTAAATTGATTATATAAATAGAGACTAGAGGAGAGGATAAACATATGGTGGAAAATCCATTTGCTAATTCCCTGTTCTCCATCTTTGTTCTTCTTCTCCAACAATTTTAGCCATATAGATATTTGCTCCCTTTCTCAATTTGGTTATTGATTCAATGGTATTTTGTTTATTTTAGCTTTGTTCTATTAATTGTAAACAAAAATTTTTGGTGAATCAATAAAGTGGGTGGTTGGGTGGAATATCTTGGCTTATTGCTTTTAATTTCAATTCCGTCTTATTTTTAATCCAAGTTATCTCTTTGTGATTTGGGTGACAAAGATCCGTTGATATAAGTTTCCGCAAAGCGCTACCATTTTTGCACAACAGAAAACAGCTGGATGACCGATTTTGAAATTCCAGACTCTGTTGAAGATAATAGCAAACTAGGGTTTAACAAATTTCCTCGCATAAAGCTAACGTCGCACGCTGAAGCCAAAGCAAAAACCAGTCATGAGAAGGATTTTCGCCTCTTATCAGATCACCGCGACGCTGAAGCCAAAGCAGAAACCAGTCATGTGAAGGATTTCTGCCTCTTATCAGATCATCGCAAACTGCAAAATTCTGCTAAGAAGAATTGGAAGCCTCCTTAGGCCATCATTTCTTTTTTCTGAGCTTCCTCGACTGATCGCCATTTTTATTCTTTTCTTTCGAGTTGAGATGGAGGCGCTATTTGCCCAAATGTTTATTAGGTTTTGTGTGTTAGTATGGTGGTATCGGGTTTTATTGTCTGAGATTGCAGATGTTCTTTACCCGTTTTCTCATTTCTTTTTGTATTTACTTCTGGGCTTGGCCCATTTACCTTTGTTTCAAAAAAAAAGATTGGGCCATAGGAAAAGAGCCTGCTGATTGAAAAACTCATGATCTAATTTACAAAACGTTCTATAACTAGATCTTGCTTTATTGTTCGAAGTTAAAAGAGGCCTATAGGATGGAATTTCTAATAGATTAGAGGAAAATAAGGATTGGGCTAAAGGAGAGATTAGAGGAAGAATCAATGGAAGAACACCTTGCTTTTGAGAGAAGAGATTCATATAGTTAAAAGTCACCTATACAAATCCAAGGAGGGATCGAAGAAAAGTTAGGAATTAGATTAACTAAATTCTGTTTGGAGGTGGAGCTGTTGGAGGCATAAACAAAGGTGGCACTAAAGAGGGTTTTGGATGGAATGTGCAGCACCGAATAGTAAATGCATTGATCAGTTTCAAAGAGTTTAGGGAGATTGAATATGGAGTTCTCCTATAGGATCAAAATTCTACCATAGGGATCATAATTAAGGTTGTGGTCATAGCTCTGTAGAGGAGTTATGAACAGGCTTGCAAAATTGATTTTGGAAATATTCTGTTTTGTTTCAGCTATGGCCAAAAGATTAAGGCTATGCTCGGAAATTTTTTTTAATCCTTTTTGCTTGCTTAGGAAGTTAGCAGATATATTCCAAGAAGCCATATTATCAATAGTCATTGGAATTACTCAGGGTGGAAAGATGGTAAGATAGCCTGGTAAGCCTTTTGGAGGTGAGAGGTGTGTTTGAAGTATCATTTACAAAAGGGTTCAAAGAAATTTCTGATATGCTGTACTATTTTGAGGAGTCAATGTCAATGTTCATATCTAGGTCTTCGCCACTGAAGAGAATGATCGATATTTTCTTGGATATTTTGTTATTTCTCTAATTAGAAATAATGTTGTCTTGTTGAAAAGTTCCTACAACTGAATCAGTAGGAAGACTAGAAGAAAACAGTGGCAATATTATATCAAGTGGAGGAGATAGGTAGAAATAAGGAGGAGGAGGGAGGGAGGGAGAGAGAGGGAGAGAGAGAGAAGTGAGGAAGGAGTTATTGGTTGTAATAGGGTTAACAATGGAGTTCAGGGGTAGGGAGGTAATTACATTTGATTCATCTTGAACTTGATAGTGGCCTGGTGTAGTTACTTTGAATGCAGAAAGGTTGCAATCTTCAGCTGAAGAAGAGTTAGCAAAATTAAATATTTCTTCTGTGGTTTCTTCACCAACCCGAAGCAATGCAAATTTATTAATAGAGATAGGGAAATCATGCATGCAAAGGGGAATGGTAGGGATCTCATTGGTTTACTTCTCATGCAATAACAGAGTTATTATATTAGTGGTGGGAAAATTACAGTTATGTCAGAGAGAACATTACATTTGGAAGGAGCATTTAATGTTAATGATGAGATCACTTGGCAATCATTATTAGCAGGGGACAATATGGGATCAACAACCAATCGAATGGCACCATTTGTAATAAATTCATTTTCATGCACAACTCCCATATTTCCAACTACATGTACACCAGCTTTATTTAGTTCTTGTCGAGGAAGCATGTATCCATGCATTTACCTTTTTACTTAAAGGTGCCTCCTTATGTTTTCTTATCCAGACTTGCCTATAATTTATTTGTTGGCTTTCATCCTGGTCATGTTTGGAATTTTCATTATCTCCTGCCTTTTTAATTTCTTTACCTACATACTTCTCACATGAGCTAGAACTATGTCCAAAAACTTCGCATTTGATGACAATCAAAGGTATCCAGCTATATCACTACTAGAACGATTTCGATTTGCAACCGATCATAGCGACGGCTAAAAAACACGGCCGTCGCTAGCCGTCGCCTTACTGAATATAACCCGTGAACCAGAGGGCTTCAGCAAAACATTTCCCCTTTTTCCACCATTTCTCTCTTCTTCTCAATTCCGCCCCCAACCAACTCCAGCCGCCACCAGCCACATCTAGCCGACGCCGACGACCCCTTCCCACTGCGCACTCCTTCCTCCTTCTATTTGGCTTCATTTTTGAGGTATATTGTTTTAAACCCTATTTATGCAAAATATAGTAATTTTGGTATGAATATGTTAGATTAGTTGTTATTAGATGATGGTATAGTTTATTAGTTGATTTGGAGATAAAATTAAAACCCTAATTTAGAAAAGTAGTTGATTATTGATTTGAAATGGATGATTATTGTGTATTAATTGATGATAATAGAGTATTAGTTGATTTGGAAATGTTAGTAAGTGGTTTGATTGTTTAATTTGCAATTAAAAGTTAGGGTTAATTTAAAATTTGAAAATTAGCATTATTGATTAATTTGCTTATTGATAAGTTTACACGAATGTTTGTTATAGTAGAAAATGATGTTTGTTACAGTTTACGTGAAAATAAGTGTACAATTAATTAGTGTATAAAATTAATTTGTTTTACTTTGTTATTATTAGTGCTAACTTCTAATTTTAGCTTACAAAATCTATAAATTAAAACTTTATTAGGTAAAAGAGTTTGAAAATACGTTATAAAGCGTATAATTTAGGTAACAAAACGTTAAGAAAAATTATACTTAAATCGATTTTGTAAAAAGTTTAAGAAATGAAGAGAACAACAACGAATATTGACTAAAATCAATTTTGTAAAAAGTTAAGTAACGAATATAACAACGACAAATATTCTATTGAAATCGATTTTGTAAAAAAAATAAAGAAATAAATATGAAAACAACAAATATTGTACTCAAATTGATTTTCTAAAAAGTTAAGAAATGAATATGATAAGAAATAAATACTTTACTCAAATCGATTTTCTTTAAACTTAAGAAACGAATATAACAAGAAGAAATATGCTGCTGAAATCGATTTTCCAATAAGTTAAAAAATGAATATAATAACAACAAATAATGTACTTAATTGAATTCTAAAAAGCAATGAAATTTATATACAAGAACAAATATTGTACTAAAATCGATTATCTAAAAAAATTTGAAATGAATATAATATTGATTTGAAAATAAGCGTTAAAAGTATTATTATAATAAATACAACAACCACAAATTAAAACCTTTAATCCCAAAACGTTTTAATTTATTTTAGAAAATACAACAACAAAAATACTCTCCTTGGATGCAAAGTTATGCGTAGAAGAGAAGTGATCTGAAGTGCTGTTGAAAGTAGACAGAAGTGTGTGTGTGGAGCCTTTAATCCTAAAAGGTTTTACTTTATTTTACAAAATAAAACAACAACTGTAACGACCCTAGATTTTAATTTATTTAAATTGATAATTAAATGAATTTTTGAATAAAAATTTGTAAAATTTATTATAAACGGAAGCGAGTTTCCCCGATATTCGAATCGAAAATATATTAAGTCAAAGAAAGAAAAGAAAACAAAAATATATATATGTAAGTATAAAATAGATAAACATGTTTTATAAATTAAAAATGAAATTAGGGCTAAACATAATTTTTTAAATAAAAATAAAAATAAAAATACCCAATTTTTATCATACTTGACAAATGTTTGATAAGTAACAACTTAGTGTACTAGTGCTAAAACATAACATACAAGTGGCAATGTTATCTTTTCTTTTGAAATTTAATTTTACAAAATAATGAATTAAAGAAAGTATAACCAGATTTATCATTTTCAAAATTTAAACTGGAAATAAGAATTTGGAAGTGGATTAAGTCTGGGAATCAAAACTATAAAACAAAGGTTATCCAGGCAAATAAAATATGCCTTTAAAATGAATACAAATGCAAGCCACAACTGAAGACATAAAGTACATTTATATTAAATATTTCCATCTTTAGCAGCAAAACAAAAGTATGTAAGCTTGTATAGGAAGGCAAGTAAAAATAAATATCTACATACATTTTTATAAAGTATCTTGGTATAAAAAGAAAAGATAAGTATAAAAATAATATCTAAGTATTACAGTATAAACAAATAAATGCAAATATCTCTAGCACCCCACAAAATCTTCTCAATATCATTTCCAGCCGAGTATAGTAGAATGTAAGGCAAATAAATATCTCATGTAGACAAAGAAGTAACATATGTACCTCTTAACATCATCTCAGCCGAGCTAAAGAAAAGTAGGCAAATATAATATGCAGCCTGTAGAGTAAGTAAATAAACAAATGAAGACAAGCATCTAGGCTGTAAACAAAAGCATAGCAAATAAAATACTTGTACCTGATATTGTCTAAACAAATTTTCAGCCAACAAAAGATAAGATAAAGTATGAAGACATGGGCTAAGCATGGAAACAAGGTACCAAAGCATTTAATGATAGCTCAAATCAAAGTCAATTCGAGTTTGCTTAGGATCCTTTCAGCCACCATATTTAATAAAAAAAATCTCTGGTATGGTTTGTACAAAATAAAATAATACATCTCAGCCATGCTTATTAAACAATGATAACACTCTGTACAAAAATATACACCCTGTAAACCTCTTCTATATGTCAACATTTTTCATCTCAGTCTCATTTATTCGAAGCTAAGGAAAAATGTCTGAAGCAAACATCATTTTAAAAACCATTCAACTGAAACAAACTTCAATTTAAAACAACAAACTCAGTTCAAAGAAAAAAAAGAAAAAGAAGAGTGGAGCTTCAGTTTTTGAGTGAGCAGTTTTCTCTGGAATGAAGTAAAGGAACATCAAACAAATAAAACAAGAAATCAAGTCAGATCAATTTTCAACCTTAGATATCATTTCCAGTTTAAGTTCAAGACCGTGGTCTCTGTTTTCAATCTTGTTTCCAGGTGAGCAACTTTTGTTTTAAAATTTTAAAATTATGAATCTGCTGAATACTTATCTGTGAGCAAACTCTTAAACCCATATAGATACTTTGGTTTGCATGTGGTCAGTATTGGATGTTTGTTTGTGAAATGTGTTTACATGAGTTTTTGAGTTGAACCTGTTCTTCTCTGTTTTGGGTTATAGGGTGCAAAATCACCAAGAAAATTCAATATATTTTCAATAAAACATTTTTAGCTTGGAGTTTAAAACAAATTAAGTTTGTTTAATTTGAATCATAAGCCTGGGAATTTGTTCAAAGCATAACAGTATAACATAGATATTGTTTATTCAAGTTACAGTATAAAGAAATAAATATGTTAAAATTTAAATGTTTTAAATTGTGGATTTGATTTCATATCTTGATTAAGTATACAAAGAAAAGATTTTTAAAACAAAAACGAAGATTTTTAGGTGAGTATACATGAGGCAGTTCCTGTATGAACTCAAAATGCAATTTCACCAATTTCTATTGAATTAACAAATATTAGCTGTTGAAATTGGTTATATAGCTAGCTTGATGATCCACGAACACAAGGAAAATACTAAAAAAAAAATTCGAATGAAAGGATTTTCGAGTCGAATCGAAAATAGGGTTTAATGGTCCATTTTGGTCGAGGAAGAAAACAGGATTGCCGCGACGTCATCGTGGCATCGAGCGACACGGGATCTTTGGGAAATGGTTGCGGAGGTACTGGAGAGGTCGTGGCCGGAGTCGCTGGGCCTCCGGTGGATCGTGGTGATGGCGCGGGAAGTTTTTTTCGGAGATAGGTTAGTTTCATATTTTGATTGGAATGCTTGATTTTATTCCCAGATGTTTTCGATCGAATTGGGTTGTGGAGTTCGTTGTCAAGGGCAAAGGCGACTCGTCGTGACTGGCATGGATGATCGGAATCGCTTCGATCGTGTGTACACGTGCACGCGATGTCAGTTTGTATCGGTGATGGTTATAAGGTTGGGGAAGAAGAGTAGCCTCGGGGAAGAGCTCGAGAAAATTGTTTGATGGTTCGAGTTTTGTATCGTGTAGTTCGATGTTTAAACTGTATAACAGGATTTTTTAACTTAAACTAAAATAACGTCTTAAAAAGAAAAAGGAAGGAAGAAGAAGGGGATTGCGTGAATGACAGGGGAGGACTCGATGCAGGAGTGATGTAGCTCGGGTATGTCTGGGTAGCAGTTTTTAATAACCTGATTTATCTCTAAACTTTAAAAACTGAATTTAAATTATTAAGCAAAGTTAAAACAAGTTTAAATCTAAATTTAAATCTGAATTAAAGATAATTTGAATCCTAGTTCTGAAATCAAAGAAGTTTTAATATTTAAATTGTTTAAATTTGCTTTGTGATGATAATTAAAACATTAGTTAGAAAATGTTTTAAATTTGAATTAGTGAAGATAAAATGATATGCACTCATTAAATTGGTTCAAGTGAAAAATTGATTAATTTATTTAATCAAGTAATTAATATTTATTAAGTTACAGTTTAGAACTTAATTAATTAAATAATTAGTGATTAAATATATGATTTTAAAGGTTAATTAATTGATAATTAACAATAATTGAATTGAGTTTAATTACTTAAGAATAGTAATTAAATAATTATGAATAGTTAATGAGGATCATTTACTTGAAATTTATTTGATAATAAATGTGAAAAGAATTATTCATAGAAATTTAATCTGATTTAAATTTATCAGATAATTAAATTGATCCTACTTATGGATGTTTGGATTCTATTAGATGATTTGTTTGTTTGATATCCCTGATTATGATGCTTTGTGATACATCCTGATTTATGTTGTGATCTGTAATTTACTTATCTGTGATATATATCTGTGATCTGTGAATGAACGATAAGCATGATAGTTAATACCGCTTATCAACTATATTTCTGTATTCTGATCTGTGATGATTGTATGATGTTGCACTATTGTGTGTGAAACCCCTGGACTACACTATACACACACAAATATGGATTTCATGAGGAAATCGGTTAAGTCACAGATAATTTAAATTTGATGTTTTTGAGATTGAAATTTTAATTTCAATTGATTTTGAAATTGGAAATTCGGGTTTAAAATGAAAAGCTTTTGAAACAGAAATTTCAAAGATAAAAGTTATTTTGAATAACTTAATTAAGTTTTGAAAATTTAATAATTTGATTTAAATTTGAATTCAAGTTTGAAATTGAATCCTATGATTTGAAACTATGGATTAAAGATGTTATACTAGTTATATATGGGTTAAACTATTTTAAAAGTATTGATTTGGGAATTTGAATTTAAATTCAAGGGCTTTAACTCGAGCAAATATAATTGGATTTTTCTGAAACGAAAACTACCTGTTTTCAAATGACAAAAGCTTTCACATAAGACATGAACTTCCAATTTGTGTTGAAATGATTTCCAGTTTGAAATGAAGATAATTTCCAAGTTATGAAAACAGTTTGAAAGCTATAAGTTAAATCTTTAATTTAAAGATTAGATGAGTTAATCCAACTTGAAATAAAATTGTTTTGAAAAGCTATGAATGAATCTTTAGAAACGAGTTTTGAAAGTAATAAGTTAAATCTTGACTTAAAGATTTAACGAGTTAATTCAATTGAAATAGAAATTGTTTTGAAAATCCATGAATGGATCTTTGTGAATGGGGTTAACTTTGTGAAATGAATCTTTTTGTTTAAAGATTTAAAATGGTAATTTTTTTAACCATTTAAAATAAAGGTTTTGGGTAATAAGTTGTGACTTAATTGAAATCCCAATATCCATATATTTTTAAATATTACGCTCACTATTCGGGTTAGCCGGGAAAAGACAATGGTGTCATATAACCCATTCCGAATAGTGATACGTCGTATATGGATAGCATTTGAAGACCGGTGGTGAAGACCGGATATTCACAAGAACGAAAGGATAACTCGTCGATTGTCTCTGCACTGAGTCGCGCCGGTATAGAGATTTCCTAAGTGATAGGAAGTCCGATCGGGATTGTGAATACCCGAATTTGCAAGGGCTTCGTAAGAAGTTCCTTCGGTTCTGTTCGAACCCGGAACAGACTTGTATGGTTACATGTCTGACTATACACTTTGAGATATAAAGCCGATTTCTTTCAAATACATTTCTGTTTGGTGGCGGAGAATTTATTCTCTTAGCTTAACACCCTTCTCTGAGACGTACGAGCTCAGAGGTTATGTAGTTGAAATTTATCAGCAATATATTCCCAATTTGGTAATGTGACATGCTGAGTGTTGCTGTGTGATGATCATTGTTTGATCATTTGTGATATGATCATTTATCTTTGTGATCTTTGCTTTGATCATCTGTTGACCCAAAGCGTGGCTTTGTGAAAAAGCGTAGCTTTGTGGACGAGACTTCGTCGAACCTCACAAACCGGTAATGGTCGAAACGGGAATTGTGCGGCAAGGTTTCAGGGGTAGCTCCCCTAGGGTATGACCATTCCTTCTGGAAAAGGGTAGTATCATGGTATGGAGCCCAGATACTTACTCATGTGGACACACTTTATTTATTATGTGGTATGTTGGTGACGAGCGCTCGTTTAAAGGTCCCAAAGGACCGGGGGTGGCATATCTGAGGTTTTGTATATTCCCTGGGAAAGGGGGTAACCGGCCTTGTTTGGCAGAGAGCAGTTTGTCTCTCGGAGCGTCCAGCCAGAGGCGTTCTTTCGTGGAATAGGAAGTTCCTTAGCCTGACCATTTGTTGGAAAAATCCAAAGAAACAATACGAGCCTTTACAATTTCAATTGTATAACCTGTCTCCTCAGGAGGCAGCTATAGCAGGCATAATATAATGGTACCTATGCTGGCTAAGATTTATATTCTACTTTCAAAATGTTTTCCACTATGCACTAATAATAATATCAAATCAAATTATTTGTTTTGCGTAGTAAGCATCTTTGACTAACATAAGAAGAAATCTCCTCCAAGTCCGCATTTGCATTGTGTGTGTGGTGGGAGGTCTTATGGTAGTTTCATTTTCTAACAGCATTGCGAATTGATTTAAAAATTCTCTGCTATTTGTTTTAAAGATAAACTGTTTTTGTTGCTCACACCAGTCCCATAACTGATCCGGAGTTTATTGTTTCTTTCCTAAACTCTGGATGCTCAAAATTTTCTACACGGGCAGTCTAGAGTTTGGTTTTTTAGATATTCAGATTTAGTAGATTTTCTGGAGCTAGTTCAGTCTTTGGATATGGACTGCACTTGCTTATCTTTGTGCATCGTTATTGAGAGTTCGAGCTATTTCTGGATTGGTGTTATGAAGATGGAGATTATCCGCTGCTGATGTTATCGTTTTCTTTTCCGCTGCTATTTCTTGTATCATATCTCTGATGTACATTGATATTCATTGTATCACTCTGTTGTATCAGATATTGTATCAGATATTGTATATAAATGTATTATTCTTTTTCTTCCGCTGTGTTATTTACTTAACTGTGTTATAAGCTCCAGCGACTCGGGTTTGAACGGTCGAATCTATGACATTCGAGTACGATGTAAAGTATGGATGTCGATTTTCGAACACGAAAATCTGGGGCGTTACAACAACAATATATCACTTGGGCGAGAAGTTGTGCATAGAATAGAGGTGAAGTGAAATGCTGTCGAATTTACCAACCTATTTTTTAAATTAGGAACAATGTTCGATTATTTTGTCAACCGTACATGGATGTATGAAGTCAGAACTTGAATGAAAGGTTTGATGAAAGAACATTCCTACAATGGTGTACACGAATTTATTAGATTCGTAATATCTAATAATTGAAATAACGAAGAACTTCGTTGCCCTTGTAGTAAGTGTCAACATTTGAAGCATTGGAAACCAGATATAATTAAAGTACATTTGTATAAGTCTGAATTTATGCCAAATTATTATTTATGGGATCGTCATGGAAAACTTGTTGCACCTACAACAGATTTTGTTGCGTCAGAGGTCGATGTTGTTATGACGAATCCAATAGAAAGTATGGTGGAAGATGCAACATGATCAATGTTCCCTACCGTTCAAGTTGATGGTGAAGATGATAACGTCGAAGAAGAACCGAATGTGGGAGCAAAAAAAATTTATGATTTATTGGATGCCGCTAAGAGACCGCTGTGGGATGGTTGTAAAACTGGAACCGAATTATCAGTAACCGCTGAATACATCACTATGAAATCAAAATTCAGAATTACAAAAGCTGGATTTACAGTAGTTGTACAAGCTGCAAAATGACATATGTTACCCAATAATCTGATATGCGACAGTCATTATAAAGTGAAAACACTTATGTCGGCTTTCGGTCCGCCTTACCAAAAGATAGATACATGGATAAAAGGTTGCATGTTGTATTGGAAAGATGACATTAATCTTAGGAACTGCAAAATATGTAATGAGGAAAGATATAAACCAAGAAAAAAGAAAGGAAAGGAAGTTCCATAAAGGAGAATGCATTATTTACCAATTACCTCTAGACTTCAAAGGTTATATGCGTCTTCGGCCAAGGCATGTCATATGCGATGGCACATCGTGAGAAGACAGACAGAGGGAACTTTGACACATCCACCCGATGGAGAAACATGGAAACATTTCGATAAGACGTATCCCACATTTGTTGTGGAGAGCCGTAGCGTCAGACTTGGTTTATGTACGGATGAGTTTTCGCCATTCTCTCAGTTCGGTAGCAAATATTCATCTTGGCCTGTTATCGTTACTCCTTATAATTTACCTCCGTGGATGTGTATGAAAACCCCATACATGTTTCTCACTATTGTCGTCCCTGGCCCTGATGATCCGACACAAGGAATCAATGTTTATCTAAAACCATTAATCGAAGAGCTGAAAACATTGTGGTTTGAAGGTGTTGAAACATATGACATTTCAAAAAAAAAAGAATTTTCGTATGTTCGCTTCTTTGTTATGGACTATTAGTGATTTTTCTGCATATGGGATGCTTTCAGGTTGGAGTACGGCCGGTCGTCTAGCCTGTCCTTATTGCATGAAAGAAACAAGATCATTTTCTTTACGGTATGGGAGGAAAATTTCTTAGTTTGATTGTCATCGGTGTTTTTTCCATTCCAATCATACTTTTAGAAGAGATAAAAAAAACTTTAAAGCTAACAGAGAAGAGAATATGCAACCACCAAAGATTTGGTCAAGCGAAGAAATATATGAAATTATAATGGACTACCCGAAGATACATGAAACTGGAATACAGACTGAAATCCCAAGTAAATCGGACTTTCATAATTGGTGCAAACAAAGTATATTTTAGGAGTTACCTTATTGGGAAGGTCTCCTACTTCGACATAATATTGCCGTGATGCACAATGAAAAATACGTGTTTGATAATGTGTTTAATACAATTATGAATGTTAAAGGGAAAACTATGGACGATCTGAGTTCAAGACTCGATATAGCACACTTTTGTAAACGTTCCGAACTTCATATGAAGCCCAATGATAATAAAAAACCCAAAGCATGCTATGAGCTAGAAATCAAGCAAATAAAACTCGTGCTAAGTGGGTGGAAGGACTAAAATGCCATGATGGGATGTCTTCTAATCTCCGTAGATGTGTTGACTTTAAAAACAGTAAACCGAGTGGGATGAAAGTCACGATTGTCATATCATGATGGAATATTTATTACTAGTTGTTTTCAAAGAACTGTTGCCCATAAAAGTGTGGAGTGTTATTACAGAATTAAGTCTGTTTTACAAATAGCTTTGTCCAACAACGTTAAAAATCAAACGTATACGTAAACTTAAAGTAGAAATCCATATACTGCTATGCAAACTGGAGAAAATATTTCCGCCAGGTTTTTTTAATGTAATGGAGCATTTACCTGTTCATCTTCCATCCGAAGCTCTTCTTCGAGGTCCTGTGCAATATGGATGGATGTATCCATTTGAGAGGTAATAGTAAATATCGGTAAAATTGTTGTTAGTTTAAAATTCAGATTTACGTAAGTGCATTTAAATTGAATTTATTTTGTAATAGGTACTTAAATCATCTGAAGAAAAAAATTAGACAGAAAGCACGAGTTGAAGGTTTAATTTGCAAATTATATCTTGAAGAAGAAGCTTCATTCTTTTTCCCTCATTACTTCAGTGACCATGTGAACTTATCATTTGTAGCTGGTCCTCGTAATGATGTAGCTGTTGAAGAAGATTATTCGCAGACAATGTTGTCTAATTTTAGACAACATGGCCGACCTGTTGGGAAATGTGTGGAAATATGGTTAGATGATAGAGATCAACATGTAGCACACACATATGTTCTTCTTAATTGTGTTGAAGTTGCACCATTTTTTAGGTAATAATAAATTCATATTTATTTTAATGATACTTACATTTTAATCGTAATGTAACATATAGTACATATAAATTCACAGTATTTACGAATCACAGCATCCATTTGGCGATCTCAGTAAGAAAATTTCTAAATGGTTTTCGAACTACATTTATGATCTAAGAAACAACCTCGTTGATGAATGATTACAACATTTTGCGCTCAAACCAAAAGAAATGTCAAGATTTATCTAATATCTTCATCAATGGATTTAAATTCAACACCAATGATTATGGGGTTGAAAAATTAACATATAACAGTGGTGTATTTGTCAAAAGCAGTGACGATCCAGATGAGCATATAAAAGATTTTTACGGCGTCTTAACACAAATTTTAGAATTGACATATTATGTACAACCTGCAGAAAAAGTTTTTTTTATTCAAGTGCAATTAGTTCAGCAATATTCCTGGTTTTGGAATCAACGTGCACAAAGATTATAAACTTATAGAAATAAAGCACACCCCACATTACTATAATTATGATCTTTTCGTATTAGCCAAGCAAGCATTACAAGTTTATTTTGCTCCGTATCCATTCTAAAAAAGAGATAAAGCAGATTGGTCTGCTGTTTTTAAAACAAAGACAAGATTTACGTTTGATGGAATTAATATTCCGGAAGAAGCAGCGTATCTAATGGATCTTGAGCCAAATGATGAAATAATAATAGCTAATAATATTGATTTGGGTTTGTTAAATGATAAATCAATTGTTTTAATAGAAGCATTTGAGAGTACAGAAGAGAACAATATAGAGTATGAGACGAGACTGAATCAGAAGACGAAGAAGACTAATTTTTTTGATATTTTGTATCAGTTGTTGTATAATGTATGTTCTGAGTTTCAGCTATTATCAATAATGATGACTAGGTTGTGAGTTATGTCTTAATTTTTTTTTAATTATGTATATATACTCAAGAGATCTTGTCTCATTTATGACGTTTTAGTGCAAGTTTTATGTGATGATGATTAATCAAACATGTTTTGTAATAATGAACCGATATTTTTTTCATTATATGAAATGATATGTTTGTAACTGATATACACACAAGACATTCTAGTAGATCTTAGCCTTCTCCTTCCGCTGGTGCGGGTGCCAGCGACACATCGCCGGATTTACGTCCGGTGGCAGAGGTAGTGCCGAAGAGCGCGGGGTAAGTATCAAATTTATTACATTTTCACTATTTAAGATTTATTAAATTCGTACATCTTATTTTATACAGGGGGTTTGAGGTCCAGCCGAGCGACTTTATTCTGCAAGTGTCGAGGAAGGCATTCATGAGCTGAATGTCGGGATGTTGGGCTCACTGGGATAACATTCCCGATCACATCAAGAATGCCATATTCGTGGACTTGATGGTAATTTTAAATTTATAATTTATTTGTAAATTAATATAATGTATATAATTCAAACCAATATCAATTTCAATACGCAGGCAGGTGTTTGTGTGGACCCGCAAGATATGGATGTTTTTGTTAATAACTGGAACCAGAGAATGCACAAAGATTACAGAGACACCATATCAAAAGCCAAGAGAGTGGGAAAGAAGCCATCTTGGATGGGTGCTGATGTATGGGCTAAATTTCTATAGCTGTGGGAAACTCTGGAGTCGAAGGTAAGTAATAAATATCATTTCATTTTGTTATTACATTTTGTTTCAAATTCGTATATTAGGTGCATTAATTTAGTTAATTATGCGTTTAAATTTATAGGAATTATCGGCGCGGAACCGCACAAATAGGCTAAAAATCTTGCTTTGCACCGTGGTGGATCGAAGTCCTTCCAACAGCATCAGAGGGAATTGGTAAAGTTATAACATGTGTTTCTAAATAGTTGTAAAATAGTTTAGTCATATTGGTAACATTATTCATTGTATTTATAACTTCAATTTTGGCAATATAATCGTGAGCCTACACTGGCTGAGGTCTTCCCCCACACACATGCCATCGAGCACATAGATGAGGAGGGGAACATCATTACGTACAAATTTACGGACGATAAATCCAAATTTATGATGGTAAATTTGTTTAATTTTTTTACTGCATATTTGATAAGTTCTTTATTATTTATTATTACAAACTACTATTCGTCATCGCAGGAGAGATACGAGGCGGAGAAAGCTCGAGTAGGCAGTCCACTGGCCGTGAGCCGACCTTAGAGGAGGAGGACCGTATTTGGGATGCTTTCATTGACCTTGCCTACTCAGAATAGGCGATATGGTTATGGAAATCAGGAGGTAAACTGCTTCATTAACTAATATATAAATTATATTTAATCCTAAAGCAAATTATATTCCAATCAAATAATTTGTAGGCAGCGATGATCCAGAAGGCTTATAGGAGATCCCAGGCCGAGGAGGAGATAGCTCAGCTCCGCCAGCAGATGGCAGAATTCAATGACTGGCGGAAGGGCGGAGGACTGGCGCGGCTGCTAGATGAGCAGATTGCGGCTTTTTAGCAGAGCACGGGAGGATGCCTAGTGGGGATGGGTCGAAAGATGATGATGATGAGTAGGTACGGATTTTTATTAATTTGTAATTATTGACTTGTGTTGATGGAGTTGGTACTTTATTGATGGTTGTGTATAGTGATGATTGTGGATTCGATGAACATTAGTATTTGTGTAGATATGGTTGTGTTGGTTGATGGAATATTGGTTTTAGTTGATGAAATTTTATGTAAATATTGATATTTGCGTTATGTTTATAATTATTTGTGATATGTATGATATTATACATTACATGTGATGTTAATGGTTGTGATATTGAGTTTATATGTGTTGGGAATGAAGCGAGATTGAGATATGACGTTTGTGTGGTTTGGAAGAATTAAAGCAGAGCTGGGCAAAACAGCAGGTTTCAAGATGGCGACGGCTAGCGACGGCCATCTGGTTAAAGTCTTGCGTCATATGGCGACGACTAGCAACAACCTTTCGATTCCAGCGTTGCGACGGCTAGTGACGGCTAAATTTCTCAGGTTTCCATCGCATACCGTCACTAAATTGGCGACGATGCCGACTTTATGGCCGTCACTTTTTTGCTAGCGTCGTCATGTTTTGTTGCGGCATTTAGTGACGACCGCCGTCGGCCGCCAACTGCCGCCGACGGCTAGTTGCCATCGCTAAATGCAGCCGTTCCTGTAGTGTATTATAACTAAACACTTAGACAGTTGTCACCAAATTCACCTACATTCAAGAATTTGTGTAACACCCCCAGTTCTATACCCAAGAGTATTACAGAGTAATACTGCCGGATAATACGGAGAATGAGGCGATATGGGGTACACACATGATTATTCCCTTGGACCAACACTGGTACATGTCTCATATAAAATAAAACTCACCATAAATGTACATAATCTTAGTACAAAGCAATAAACACGTGTGCCTTTAGAGCAGAACAATACACAATATATAGATATAATAAATAACAGAGAGAACACAGACTCAATACGCAGTGATAATATACAATAGGAAAGCATACATAGATCCATTATACAACAAATATACACTACCTCTAAAAGCATTCAATACATGAATCCAAATACATCTCAATAATATACAATGACTATATAATAAGATCCTAATCTCCATCTATGCCCAATATCCATAAATCGGTCATCTCATCCCTAAATCTGAAATGTCTCGGACTAACCCGAGTATTATAAATGACACATGGGCCAAACTATGTCTATGATGATGACAAATAATATAATGGCATACGTAATATCCGATATAATGTGAAAAATAACATACATAACAAGAGGGAGGGTGAGATAGCCTACAGAGTTATCCCATCAAATCCAACATCCTATGTAATAATCCAGAAATTCAGTCATTCGAATTTGGAATATTTAATTGATTTTTAAATACTGAAAACTTAATTTTATAAGTTAAATACCTTGAATTTCAAATATAATGGTTATTTGAATATTCAAAACAGTTTAAATAATTAAATCTTGAATTTTATGTGAATGAAAATGATTTCGAAAGTTGATTTAAATTCTATTTGAATAAGAATGAAGATAGCAAATTTTTGAATTTAAATTTAAAAGTGATTAAACTTGTTTTATAATAATCGTTTTAATTAACATGTAAAAATAGCCTTCCGAGACACTATCTCGGATTTTGACAAAACTAGTTTCGTTGGACCCATGATAATGAGCTATTGTACGCCGTCGAATTTCGTAACGATTGGACGTATCGTGTGGTCATACGAGCTTGAAACGTATAGAATTAATTACAGCAAATTAATATTATATAATTCGATTTCAAAAGTTAATTTTTGCATATGATCGAGTTAGGTCCTGATAATAGTTCCACTGAGTTCGAAATATGGGTATTTAGTATAGAATGCCAGGCGGCACACCTTGATAGGAGTTCGAGATTTTTGGGCATTTAAAGCTAGATATTTTTTTTAATTTAAAATAATATGTACCATCCTAGCCCATACTAGGCCATACTCCCCAAGTCTCTACCCATACTCTTTCCCCTATAATTGCCGCATCCAACTGTAGAATAAGGAGTTTGCCATTTTTTCAAATCAAATCCCTCCAAATCCAATGGCCGTAGTTCCATGTGACCACCAGAGGCCATATCGAGGGAAGTTGCCAACTAGAGTTTTGTTCACGTCGAGGTATTGAGTGCATTCAACAATGGTGATGGGGTATAGTTGTAACGTTTCTAGATTTTCGACTTCTGAAAATCGACATTAATACGTCCACTGTATCAACTGCCGAGCAATCGAATGCCGGAAAACCGAATTGTTATGGAGAAAAAGAAGAGGTAGAAGAAGACAGAAGAAAAAGAAAGAAGAAACAACAGAAAAACACAGAACAACATCATAATCTCACATTCGCAGCGGAACAACATATAATAGATAAATGAATAATCTTTAAATCAAAGAACTATATCATTTTATACATTACATCATCAGAGTTTACAACAACAATATACAACACAACTGGACAGTTATACAAACTTGTCCTCATACAGAATACACAGCGGAATAAATAATATCATATACAAGTGATACGTCTCACCATGCAGCTCGCCACTGAGCTCCAAAGCATCTCCTGAATCCAGAATGACCTGATAACCTGACTCTAGACTGCCCGTGTGGAAATTGGTGGGCACCCAGAGTTTAGGAAGGAAACAATAAACTCCAGGTCAATCATGGTGACTGGTGTGAGAACCAAAACAGTTATTTATCTTTAAAACAACAACAACAAAGGAAGTGGAAAATATCCGCAATGCTTTTGGAAAATGAAACTACCATAAGACCTCCCGCCACATACACAATGCAAACGCAGAATTGGAGGAGATTTCTTCTTATGATAGTCAAACATGCTTACTACGCAAATCATTGGATTATTATTATTAGTGCATAGTGCAGAAACCATTTCGAAAGTATAATATTAATATAAGCCATCATAGGCATTTCACACTATGCCTACTATAGCTACCATCTAAACAGTGGGGCGCCACCATAAGTAAATGGCAGGTTCTACAACTAAAACCGTACAGGGTTCGTATTGGAAGATGGATTTCCAACAAATGGTCAGGCTAAGGAACTTCCTATGCCACGTAGGAACGCCTCTAGCGGGATGCTCCGAGAGACAACCTGCTCTCTGCCAACACAAGGCCGGTTACCCCCTTCCCGGGTAGTAAACCTGAGATATGCCACCCCGGTCCTTTGCGACCTTTATCCGAGCGCTCGGTAACCAACATCACACATAATAAATAAAGTGTGTCCACATGAGTAAGTATCTGGGCTCCATACCATGATACTACCTTTTTCTAGAAGGAATGGTCATACCCTAGGGAAGCTACCCCTGAAACCTTGCCGCATCTTTCCCGTTTCGACCATTTCCGGGTTGTAAGGTCTGACGAAGTCTCGTCCACAAAGCTACGCTTTTTCACAAAGCCACGCTTTGATCACAAATGATTAATAAATGATCATCACACAGCAACACTCAGCATGCCACATTACCAAATTGGGAGTATATCACTGATAAATTTCAACTACATAACCTCTGAGCTCGTACGTCTCAAAGAAGGGTGTTAAGCTAAGAGAATAAATTCTCCGCCACCAAACAGAAATGTATTTGAAAGAAATCAGCTTTATATCTCAAAATGTAATGTCAGACATGTAACCATACAAGTCTGTCCCGGGTTCGAACAGAACCGAAGGCACTTCCAAAGAAGCCCTTGCAATCCGGGTATTCACAATCCCGATAAAACTTCCCATCACAAAGGAAATCTCTATACCGTAGCTAACGGTGGAGAGACAATCGATAGGTCATCCTACCATTTTCACAAATACCCGGTCTTCACCACCGGTCTTCAATACGATCCATATCGATGTATCACTAATTCAGAATGGGTTATATGACACAAAGGTTTTTTCCCGGCTAACCCGAATAGTGAGCACAATATTAAAACATATGCATATAGGAATTTCAATTAAGTCACAACTTATTACCCAAATCCTTTCCTTTAAATGGTTTAAACAAATTACCATTTCAAATCTTAAAACAAAAAGATTTACTTCACAAAGTTACCCAGTTTCACAAAGATTCATTCACAGATTTCCAAATCAATTTCCATTTCAATTGGAATAACCTATTAAATCTTTAAATCAAGATTTAATTTATAGCTTTCAAAACTATTCACAATTCAAGTCCTTTATAATATAAAATATACACCATTTGAAATACTTCTTTTATTTCAAAATAAAGTTTAATCATCTTCACAAAGGTTAATTCATAGTTTTTCCAAAGTATTTACAATTTCATCTCAACTTGAATTGTTTCGATACAAATTTGAAATCTTTTCACTTTATGAAAGCTGTTATCATTTTGAAAACAGATAGTTTTCGTTTTGGGAAAAACTGGTTACAATTACACAGTTTAAAGCCATTCAAGTATAAAACTTGAATATAAATTTAAATTTCCAAAACCATATTTTTAAATGGTTAAAAACCCATATGAACACCTTTTATAATTTATACAATCTTTTAAACCAAAATTCCCAATTCATTGAATTCAATTTCAAAATAATGAATTCAAACTTAAATCAAATGATTTAAATTCCAATTCTATTAAGTTATTTAAAATAACTTTTATTTCTGAAACTCATTTCAAAAACTTTCAATTCCAATTCCAAAACTATTTTGGATTCAAAAATTCAATTTTTCAAAATTGATAAAAATCTGTGACTTAACCGATTTCCACGTGGAATCCACATTTGTGTGTGTATTGTGTAGTCCACGGGTTTAACACAATAGTGCAACAACATCCAATCATCATAGATCAAATATAACAATATAATTAATAAGCGGTATAAATTATAACGCTTATCTTTCATTCATAGATCACAGATATATATATATCATAGATAAATAAATCACAGATCACAACACAAATCAGGATATATCACAAAGCATGACACATCAAAGATGTCAAACAATTCAACATCCAATATAATCCAAACATCCATAAGTAGGATTAATTTACTTATCTGATTAATTTATATTAGATAAATTTTAATAAACCAATTTTACTAGTTATAGTAAATCAATAATCAATTAATTTCAAATTTATTTTCAAATTTATTTCAAAACACAAAATCAAATTTCCAAACATTTTCAAATTATTTCCCTTTTAAAATAAATTTCTTTATCTCTTCAAATCTATTTAAAAATACAAATTTTAAATAAATTCTTCAATTTATAAATAATATTTTTGAAATCCATTTATTAAGCTCTTTTTCCCAAATTTGAAATTTAATTCAATACAGTTCAAAAATAAGACTTTATCTTTTAAAACTCCTTTTAAATTTATCCAATTATCAAAAATAAATTTGTCGATAAATTTTCAACTTAAATTTCGAAAATCCAATTTTATCTATTTCTGGTATCCAACGATACCGAAATATATTCGGCTAAATTATAGCCGTCAACAATTTCAATCACAATTATAATCACACAGAGATTATAAATAAATCAACATACAACATTGAAATAAATTCAAATGCTTGAGAGGAATCCAGTTGGATCCCTCCAACCTGTTTCCCTGCATCCACAGATGTTAGCACAATACCAATTCCACTTCAATATGGAATATCGCGGTATATGGGATTTATAAAATACTATCCGCTATTATGCGGCACAATAGGGTCTCATCCGCTATATAACGCGGGAAATCAACTCCAATTACATATATAATACCAATTCCACTTCACGGTGAAATAATCGCGGTATATGTTTTTAATAAATAACTTCCTCTTAATATACGACGATAGGGTTTATTTAACACAATATATAACAATTTATCAACCAATCATCACAATCAACACAACCAAGCAATTTTAAATCTCAACTATTTAAAATTTAAATTGAAACACAATATTCGATTGAGTGAGAAGTTCTCACCTTGCTTTCAATAACGGTTGCAGTATTTCGTTTCGAATACGTTTAATTTTACTCAAAATTTTCACTAGCCCCAAATGACTCCAAACTAGTTCCATTGCGAAGAGCTCGTCGAAACAATTCCAACGCAATTTGTTTCGTAATTTTTCGACCTCGTACGAAAAAGATATGATTTTACAAAGTTTATACGAATTATATATAAATTAATTTACATTTTCTATTTAATTTTCAAACCCTTTCTATTTCATCCGTTGATTTTGCTTTGACCATCATCAGGCCGCACGCGCATCATCTTCCTCTACGTGAAAAATCACGTACGCTCAAACCCATATGGCCGCCCCCTTCCTCCAATTAACGCACCACCATCGTCGACTTCCACGTCGATCAGGCTCCGCTATTCGAACGGCCACCACGTGAGCTACTCACGGCCAGAATCTTGGTGAACTCGGCTGCCTATTGACCTCGAACAACATGAACGAACGTGCGACTTTGATCGTAAATTCCCGTTGATTCGTTGCCTCGTTTTCGATCTCCACCGTTGATCTGAGAGATCTCGTCGCCCTCTTCAATGTTGTAGTTGAACATTTCTTGTAATTGTCTATGGATTGGAAGATAATTGAAGGGGAAGATTAGAGATTTCTGGCCATTGAAAGTATAAGTGGCGGCTGGAAGAAGAAACCATAATGTCTTTGCAAATGTGAAAAACTGAGTCCTGTTATAGAAAATTCGCCAAAACACCATTCATCGGAAATTTTCCGAACTCCAAACGAAGCGTGCCGGCTGGCGTTTCTAAGGTTTTACCCGCGTTCCGAACGCAATGGAACGTGTTTCGGGAGCTAATTCGGTCATATGTGCGAGTTACGGAAATAAACTATCAAATTTAAATCAAATCGATTAAAACGATTTCGATGCGTTTTGGCTTGCCCCGGACAAACGGTACATCCGATTGACACGAAATTTGAAACCATACAATAATTTCACATTATGGATCCGATGAAACTATTTTCGTTGAAATCCGAGACTGTTTGAAAAATGGTCATTTTTAGTCGTCAATTAAATATTAAAATATTCAATTTTCACAAATTAACTTTTAATTCGATTTTAAAAGTTTACAAACATCATTATAACTCCAAGATTATTTAATATAAATTTATAAATTATTTTTATACACATTAAACCAAATTTCCAATTATTTTTAAAATTTCAAATATTAAATTATCGATTAAATTAACCAATTAAATCCAGATGTTCGAAATTAAATTCATTCGGCTTATAAATCTTACTTGTTAATATTTAAAATCAATTAAATATTTGAATTTCAAATGATAGAAATTCTGGGTCGTTACAATAGTGGATCGAGGAGGGGGCAAAGGAGGGATGAATAGCTGTCGTGGTTTCATCGATTCCGACGAATTGGTGGACTTTGGAGTGATGTGTCTTGATAGAGAAATGTAGGGGACGGCTAGGGCTAGGTTTGGCTGGAGTTTGGTGGTGCGGCATGGCCCCCAGCGACGACAATCGCGAGATGAACGTCGCAACAGTTTGGGCTCTGTTCTCTTCAATGACGGCACTAGGGCTGGAGGCACTTGGTACGTGGGCTTGTCGAGGTCAGGGAGTGCTCGGGGAATGGTCGTGGTGGTGCCAGGTGGCGCGTCGAGGCGAGGAGGGGCGATCGAAGTGGCGCCTGAGTTTAGGTTCGAACACGAATGAGAGTGAGGAGGAGAGAGATGGTAGTTAGTTTAATTAAGTTATAATTAGTTTATTAATTATAAATTTAAATCGATAAATTAAAATTTGTATAACTCTCTCATACGAGCTCCAATCGAGACGTGAATTTTTGCATTGCGCTCGTAATGACGAATGATTCATGATGGAACTAGTTTGGTCAAATTCTGAGCATGTTGAAATTTGGGTTAAAATCGGACGTTGCTCGATTTTAGTTCCAAAGCGGAACGTTTCGGCAACGACTGAAATTTTGGTGAGTTAAACTCACTCTTTTGGTTAATCAGTATGTTATATAGTTGGTAAAAAAATTGTTGATTGGATGTTTGGATGATTACTATTTTATGAAATGGTTTGGATTTATTCTCTCCCCTGGAGCGGATAACCCATATTATATGATTATATAATGTATGTGATGTAGGGGACATGTTAGAGCGATCCAACATGATTCATCACCACTGTTGATTTTATTTACATATATATGTTTTGATAAATATACGAGCCATAATGTAGGGGAACAGGTGGGAGGGATCCAACGAGATTCCTCACCATTGTTGAATTGTTTTCAATAATGTTCTTATTGTATGATTATTAAATATCTACCTGATTGTTGACACTATGGGATATAACATTGTGTTATGTTTAAAATTAAACCCTTTAGAGATAGGGAATCAATATCGATATTGGTTAAACGTTGGTAGCTATTGGCCTCAAATTAGTATTTTAAATATATTATAAATTGCCATTTGAGATAGAGTTTGTTTTAAAGACAACAAATGATTTTAAATCTGAAATTGGGTTTCAGAAATATTTTGTTTCAAAGGATTTCATTTCTATTTCACTCCAACCTTATTTTCTATCTTTTCTAAGTCACTTAGAAATGGTTTAAAGTATTTATTTATATTTAATATTGTTTTCAAGATTATTTATTTATATTTTATATTGTTTTAAAGTTATTTATCAATATTTTAATACCTTGAAAAGTTAATTATTTAAATAATTAATATGGTATGAAATTAATGATAATGATTTATTAATAATGTTTGGAAATTAGTTATTATTATTTGTAATAATGTTGAAAATTTATTTATTATTATTCTATTAATAATGTTTTGAAAATATTAATTATTATTTTTAAGATGTTTTAAAGTTAATTATTATTATTTATTTATAATGTTTATTATTACTATATAACAGTGTTTTAGAGTAAATGATTATTATTTATTAATAAATGTTTTAGAAATTTATAAATAGAGTTTTATAAATGGTTTCAAAGATGTATAAAATAGTTTTATAAATGGTTTTTATAGATTTATAAAAGAGTTAATAATTGTACTTAGATATTTATAAAGGGATTTTATAAAGGGATTTATAGATTTATAAAGGAGTTTTATAAATAGTTTTACGGATTTACAATGAGTTTGTAAAGGACTTTGAGAAATGTATAAAAAGAATTTATAAGTGACATTAATTTATAAAAGCGATTATAAATGATTTTCAGAGATTTATAAAATGATTTATAAATAGTTTTAGAGATTTATAAAGAGTTTATAAATGATTTTATAATTGAACAAAAAGAAAATCTTTCTCAGTTTTGTAAATTTACTTATACCATTGAGATAAGTATATCAGTACATTTTCTAAGTTGTGAAGTGTAATGTTTGTGAATATACTTATACCGCTGAGATAAGTATATGGATGTTTTTCCAACTATTGAAAATATAGGGGTTTGTGGAAATATCTTTGTAAAAAAGCATTTTTATACAAGTGTTTACAAACTGATTTTTAATTAATGAAAAGATTAATTTAAGAGGTTAGTGGTTTCTTATGTTCTTAAACAATGTTGGTTTTTCCTATGGAATTGAATCCCTGATTTGGATGTGTGTTTGTGGATAGTTAAATAACCGACTATCAAATATGGACCCAAAACGTGACTTTGGAATATCTAGGAGAAACATGTGAGTTATATGGCACTATCATCTCCGATGATGTTGTACTGTGCGTATAAATTCCACTAACGGTTAGAAGATGATCTCCGCTCTTATCTTTGACTGTTTATTTCCTAAAGAACCGAGGTTGAGTTTACCAGAAGCTATCGAATGTTGTTTCGAAGAGACCGAAATCAAATATGTTATCCAAAAACCACTTCGATCCAACTCAAGCTTTTCAAAGCGAAGACATCTTGAAGATGATGGAATTGAAGATGGAGCTCTTTGAAGTGCAAGGACTGCTTATTACTAATCCCGAGGGTGATTCCAAAATGGATGTATTAGAAGTATTGTCTTCAGTTTGTTCATGTCATGAACAACTTGTATGGATGAATGCTGACATTACATTGCTGCCTGGTGGGCAGTGTTAGCATTCCAAGTGTGAAGTGCTATATTAAAGGTAAAATGTAGCCTCAAGCCTCATCAACCGGGAATGACTAAAACAGGGGAAATGCAGCATGGCTAAGTGGGTCGCTCCCAGTTAGGGCATAATCATCCCTATTTAGAGTCGATATTATCTCTCATTTGCATGCTTCAGGGCCCATTAACTAAGGGGTGATCATACGCGGTATTACTTATCAAGTGGTAGGCCGGTTCTGTGTTGGTAGGGGATCCCAGCGAGGTCCTCGGTGTTATTTTATCTAGAGATGCATCGTGATGGGTGGTGCCCCAGTAGCCCAGTCATTGTATGGAATCCATTCTCCAATAAGCACTGTATGGATCCAGTTGTGCCCAACTATTGAAATATGGGATGTAAGCATTTCAGCTATATTCATATTTTAATTTGGCCCCTAGACATTATGATAATATCACTAGATTTTCTATAGAAAATGTTTTGATTTTCCTAAGGTAAAAACCCGTTCATGTTTATGTGTGGCGTGGTCTTACGAGATACCTTTATTTTGAAAGGTTTTATATCTATTAAAAAAATCCAACTAGGTGTGTTTTCCCACCCTGGTTTACCAGACTGACTCGGGTGTTATTTTATTATAATGCTCGGGTCAGACCGAGTATATTTACC
The DNA here is from genome assembly GCA_030737815.1 of Allium fistulosum. Taxonomy (NCBI): domain Eukaryota; kingdom Viridiplantae; phylum Streptophyta; class Magnoliopsida; order Asparagales; family Amaryllidaceae; genus Allium; species Allium fistulosum. The sequence goes on from CM060908.1 coordinate 234,393,733, forward strand.
GATTGCTTTGGATGCATTGGAGCTCAAGAGGCGAGCTAGTGGTCCAAGACGTATCTACGTATTTCTTTTTGTTCCACATTGTTGTCCGTTGGTTGTATTTATCAGCAATTGTTAGGGCAGATGTTATAAATGTCTGTGCTGAAATAGGTTAATAAACTCTTATTAGTGTTTGCATATTGCATTTTTCTTTGGGTAAAGATTTGTTGTATATTATAGATTATTCGTTCCGTTGTAAGATTCTGTGTTGTTTAGTTTTCTTCTTATCTTCTTTCTTCTTTCCATTCCCTAACTGTCCGCCTTTTTTGAGTGGGTCATTTGTGGTTGATTGTCCGCTTAAACTGTATGAAAAAGCGGTTCATTACACTTGGTACCAGAGCGCAAGGTTAAGCGAGAACCTTGGCTTTGGTGGGGTACTCATTATAGATAGGGTCAGTAGCACCCTAGAATGAATTTGAGTGTATATAGACATATACTTGAGCGTGCATTTGTTAGTTACATAAAAATGTTTTATAATGTGTTGGTTGATCTGTTGAGTGGCTTATGGATTTTAGTCAATACGAGTAGTTAATGTTATTGATACAGATCTCTAAACACTTGAACAAAGCAATTCGACGTAGTATTGTTTTGAAATTGGGTAAATGAAATAATTTTACCTTGATTATATTATATATATAAAGGAATAATTTTTCGGAAATTATAACAGTATATAGGGTGTGTTTGGTTGTTAGTGAATGATATATTTAATTATTATCATTTGTTGTTTGTTGTTTGTGTTCTAATAAAAGTTGTTGTTATTATAATGTAAACAAAGACAAACAATTAAGAAATGGTTTCATCTAACCAAAGCGAAATTATATATACCAGTACGTTAGGCACGTCCGTTGGACGTGTGTAAATAAAACTGAAATAAAAATTATTTATTGTGAAATAATGAGCATTTGCATAAAGAAATGCCTCCTCGGTTGCAGTCATAGTTTGGTAGCTTAGATCGTAATCTGTTTCCCTGGTGAGGAAATTTAAATGTGTTATGATTGAAAATAAATACAGAGAAGAAATCAATAGTAAAAATTTAAATGGATTTCATTTTGCTGATTTTGGATTAATAATTTTTGCTGATGTATTTAGTAATTTGGTTATAATTTGGTTTGCATAATTCAATGAATTATTACAATGTTTACTCCATGTGTTTACCAAGTTTAAGGATACGAATAGCTAAGAAAAAAGGTTTGAGGAATGCAAAGCTTTTCGTAGTGCTGACAATATTTGTTAATGTCCTTTTCACCTAAAGAATAAATTACTACTTCTCATTACTGAATTTAGGAGACAAACATGGCACTTAATCACTTTTCTATGTTTACACTTCCATCATTTGAACTCTTCAGCATTGCCTGCCCAAAGACATACAAAAAGGTGTGATAATTATAAATCATTACTATGGTAATTATGGACCCGAAATCATTGAGTAATCTCTCAAAATACTGGAAGGTTAAATGTGATTAGTGAACCTAACCGACCTGCTATCTGTTGTTGGCCTATTCCATGCCTTGCTAAACTACCTGGTCTAGGCAGAAGTCATAGACACCTTCCAGGTCCATGCCAACAACACGGACCAAGGCATCACGATCATCGTGCCCAAGGACTCGGCTAATACCACTAAGAGTTGCAATAATTCACATGGTGGACTAACAATAACTGTTGAAAGAACATTCAAAAATAAAGAGTGCAAGTTGCAAATTCAACATTAAAATAGTTAAAATTGTTATGAATCACCACAAAAGAATTGTAGGAACAACCCTACTAATTAAACTATTTTGCATCTAAATATTTATCCACCGAATGTAAATATCCATTAACCCTTCAACATTCATTTGAATTTTCCTGCCTAATACCACTCTTTGCCTCCGCTTTACATAAACCTGCATAGATAAATTAAAAACAGTAGCTGACATATTTGCATATATATTCGTCATCTATTTTGATATAGAAAAATAAAAACATAAAGGAAATCAATTGATCATTGCCTTTAGATATTAGCATATTTTTTTAACATGATTAATTAATGCTAATACATTATCAGTTTTGGGCCTAAACACATGACATTGATCACTCAGTCTAAACTGATGATTGATATCTTTTTTCTTTTAATTATCTGATGATATATGTATAGCGATATAAAGTATGGAGAAATATTAAACATGACTATTGAAACTTTCAATAAGGCATCACCCGCAAAAAATTTCTCCTTACTAAAAGAGATAAATATATATCTCAATTTTGAGAAACCATGCATAACAATTATCATTAGTTTAAAAGAAACAAACTATGAAATTTTTTGTAAATAAAGATTTCAAAAGAATGCAAATTCAACAATATGAAAGCAGACTACTACAGTAGTCAAAAGATGATGAGTTATAGTTGCCTTTCAAGTACAATAATTTTTCTGCTTATCATATTCTTCAAGGAGCTCTTTACATCTGGTATCAAAATATTTCTCAACTCCACAATTGTAGTAGCTTCGCTACAGTACAATATTAAATACACACATAACTTTAAGATGAAATAAGCTACTGAGTTTGATAGCCAACTTTTTCTATCATATATATGATGTAAGCTGAGCGTAAGTTCACGTATAATCTAAATGCATTTCTTGCTAAGTGAGTCCTTTAATCTTTTATTCAATTCATGAATCTATCTTAAATAACAGATAATTAAAAGATGTAATTAGATATATTATATAAAAAACATTTGATTATGTAATTGGTCGAAGTAGGAGAAGTACAATTTTAACCCCAATTGTTGTTACAAATTAAGCAACTTCCAAATAATCTTCACAAATTAAATACCTAAATTCAGTAAATCCCAATTCATTTTTGAACTCCAACATAACTACATTTTTGAACGATTTTACTTGAATGGATGAGAAATTTAAAACTTGATTAAAACTCCAGCTTCTTCATGAACATGGGTGTAGCTTGGTGTTGAGTTTAGTATATTTTAATTTGGAAATTTATATGAATTTATCTAATTTTATTTTGACTTTTAGAAGGAAGAGGGTTACACAATTATTTTTACGTCATGAAATAGAAAGCTTACCCGTCCAAAAATGAATTAAACGTGACTTGTTTCCTGATAAGTGAAGAGGCCTCTAGATTAAGAAAGATCTAGAGAAAGTAATTGTGAACTTGGGCTTACATAATGGGCTTTATGAAATTATTAAGGCAATTACTTCCTTCTTCTTTACAGAAACTATTTTCTAATCAGTATAAACACTATAAAACCTCAAATGAAAATCATATAGACATTTCTAAAGTGTTTACTCACATTATGTAATTTTTATAGAACTAATTTTCTATAAATTCCTGTGATTAATAATATATATCAAAACTGTCATCTTTAGTCTACTTTCGTAAAATTCTATTTATTAACTAAAATCAATTCAATTCTTTACTTAAAAATTATTACTAACACAAATCTTCAATTCTTATTCACATACAAGTTTATAAAATATTTATTTTCATATTTTAACTTATTTTATTTTAAATCATTTGTTAATTACATTCCAAACCCAATTACTAAACAATTCCCAAAACCGTACATTTAAATAAACTAAAACTTCTTTTCCTTCAAAATATATTTCTAATCACATTTTCTAATAATACTAGATTTTATAAAATATATAATCATCTTTATCATATCAATATCATTTTAAATCCAAAATTATACAAAAAAGCCCAAATCATTCTTAATAAGTATTTAAAAATCCATTTTAATTAATTAAAATACTATTATCATCATTAATTAATTACTGCTTAACATCGGGTTGTTACTGACTCCTCCCTTAAGAAAATTGCATCCCCGCAATTTCCTATAGGAAAAATCCATAACAAGCTAAAATATTTAGCTTCACTACACCATCGTAGTTTAAATCTTTATACCCAATTATTAAAATAATACAACATATTTGGTACAACGTCAATAAATTCCTCGATGGCCTTAAAATAATAACAGCTTATCATCCCATGCCCAACCTTATGGTCCTAGGCTATGATTGAACAACTGACTTGGGATCATATCCATGAATTACAAAAAATAATTCAAATATTGACATTCTCGGATAAATTTGGAATAAACTTCATGTATGAAAACTCCTCTAAATTTCACAACATTCAAGTAAGAATAAAATATATACACTTTTGTAAACCCATTTCATTACTTCAACAAAGAAATTTCATGATACAACCTCTTAATACGTTTTCAAGTACTTAAAACATTTATTATTATTACAACTCTCAAAATAGTGATAGTAAATAATTTATAAGACTATCTTCTTCATCTTTTCTCATTGTACGAAACTTTTTGTAACCACCTGTATTTTTAACACTTTAAAAATACGAATTAAAATAAAAAAATTTGGATAAAAATCCGAAGGAAATAAATTTTGTGTTGTTAAATGTGAATTACAAGTTAAAATACAAAACTGAATTCTGAAATAACTTATTTGTAAATTAAATATGGATGTTAACTTGTATTGAACGTAAATAAAGATTTAAATTTGAGTGTAACAAGTAATTGAAATGAATTGAATTGATTGTAAACAGCGAAATAAATAAAATGTTACATTTAATATTGAAGTTATAATATTGAAATCAACGTAAATTAATGTAATTTAATATTACTGTGAATTTAAATAAGATGATAGCTGAAGAAAATGAAAGTAAATGAACTATAAACTATTGATAATAATGTATAAGTAAATGGTTGATTCAATAATGAAAGTGTAAATCGAAATAAAAGAATTCAATTGGAATTAAATAACTTGAATTTGAATTACAATATAATTGAACGCTGAATCTAATGTAATCTTTTATACTGGATTTATAATGGAAAACTGCATTGTAAAAGATTGTTAATTACTGTGAAATTAAAAATGAAATTTGTGAACAATTGAAATTTGATTTAAAAGTTAATAATTAAAAATTAGGAATTTTATATTGAAATTAAACAGTAGAAATAGCCATTTTTACAACTGTCTCGGATTTCAACGAAACCAGTTTCATCAGATCCGTAACAGTGAATTATTGTAAGGTTTCAATTTTCGTAGCAATCAGACTTGTCGTTTGGCCGTGCGAGCTTGAAACGCGTAGAAATTTAATTTCAAATTTAATTAAAATAATCGACTTCAAAAGCTATCTTCCACATATGATTGAATTAGGCCTTGGGACTAGTTCCATTGCGTTCGGAATATGGGTAAAACCTTATAAACGCATGGCGGCACGTCTCGATTGGAGTTCGGACGATTTTGGACGTACCTTTATAAATACGCACGCAAAACCGAGACAGTTTTATCATTATTTCATTTCAGAAACCCTAATTTCAAACCATGGCCGCCACCTATTCCAATGGCTAGAAATTGCCGATCTTCTTTCCTCTTTATCTCTCAATCCGTTCAACGAAATCGAAAAATTCCAAAAGCAAAGTTGTAGATCTCGGCGAGCTCTTCAAATCAATACGGTTGATCTATGCTATTACACCACGGATTCACCAGAATCTAGCTTGGAAGCATGGACGTATTTTCTCGGATTTTGCGCAAACGGTGGCGAATGGGGTGACGAATCTTGGCGCGGAGGTGGAGCAAGGAGAGGCGCACGTGATGGCATCCCCTGATCAACGTCCGGTCGCTCCTAGTTGTGTGCGTGCTTTAGGGTTTGGGTTGCGTTCATGGGTTTCGGTTGGAAGGAAAGCACGTACGAGAGAGAGAAGAAGATACGTATGTTATTTTTTATTTTATTAATTAATTATTTTATATTAAAATGCAAATGTTCTAACTCGAATAACTTTTGCATACGAGCTCGGATCGACGCGCGGTTTTCTCCGTTGCGTTCGTATCGAAATTCCGGACGTTATGGAGCTTGTTTGGCTGCATTCTGAGACTATTCAAATTTGGGCCTTTATTTGGGTTTTAAATCGTCGATAAATCAAAGGTGAGTGTTTATACGCTCACAATTGACTAAAATAATTTGTTGTTAGTTAAATTTATATTATGAAGGGATATGAAATTTATTGGCTGTTGTTTGGTAGGTTTAATTATCATCTGTATTGATATATGAATTAATTGATAGAATTTAAATTGACCGTTAAAATAAATTTAAATTTAAATTGGCAGTATATTACTTGATATTGATAATTATAAAATTGTTGTGAATGTTATTGGCTTTATGGTTGATTGGTTGTGATGGATGCTATTGGTAGATATTGGTTGTTTATTTATTTTGAAATACCATGCTATCATCATGTATATTGTTTATTGCATATAAAACTGTAAACTGAATGATTTCGAATAAATTAAGGAATAGGTTGAAATGATGTACCTATGACATCTATTTGGATTGAAATGATATATATCCATCCTTGGAATTAAAATTGAAATAATTATCCACTTGGCCATAGGTTAGAAAATTATATACGAACACCGGGTTGGTTAAATTAAATGATTTTAAAAGTTGTTTTGAAATTATTTAAATGAATTGATTTTAAGAATAAAATCCAATTTATGGAAATTGAATTATTTTGAATTGAAGCTCGAGATGTTGGAATTTAAACTTGGTAAATGAAATTGTTTAATTATTCGAAGTTTAGATTTTTAAGAAAAAAATTGAAATACGGCGTGAATTTTCGAAAGTTGATTTGTTTTAAAAGATTGGACTTTTAATCGAACTCTGAATATTTCTAAGAAAATTTATATGAAATGATATTTCAAGTTTGAGTTTGGAATTGAAAATTAATTTGAAATTGAGATTTAATTAATTTGGAATTGAATCGAAATTTAAATAAATTTATGAATTGAACTAAATTGAAACTATTGAATTAAATTTGAAGAGAAAATTGATTTGAAATTATATTTATTTAAGAATTTTTCTTAAACAAGGTTGATTTGAAATTATTAAATTTGAAAATTTAAAGATGTGTTTTATAACTTGAATTTGATTAAAAGTGAATTAAATGAATATTTCAAACTTATATAAATTTAAATGGGATATTTTGTTTATTTAAATTTTTAAATTGAAGTCGTATTTAGATGTATTGAAATGATTAAAGAAATATCTCACAAACAAAATGTAATGAAATTAAATTGAGATATAAATGGAATTATCAAATTTAGTTTTGAAATGTGAATATTTAAAGCTTTGAGATATATGGAAATTGGAATGGCGTATTTTGTGGTTCAAATAGGTATTTGAAATGGTTTATTGAGAAGCTGAATCGAGTTGATATTGATGATTTGAGATTTGATTAAATTTTAAATTTTGGAATTCGAGTTTATGTGAATCGTTTTGTAGAATTTGAGGCGAAAATGATTTTTGAAATGAAATTGTATATTTTGAGTAGATATGATGATTTTGAAATGGATTTGATTTTTGAAGCGAATATGATATTTTTGATAATCAATTATGAATTGATTTTGAAAATGTAAAAGAGCCATCGGTGTAATAATATGTAGTTATTAAAGAGACCGGGATCGGATATGGACATACTCTCTGTCGATACTGAAAACCACTTTAATAACTAACATACGCGGAGTGTTGATCCAGAATGAAGTGGATGGTTTGATGAATGCGTTGATTGAAGAAAGAGAACGATATTGGATGACCCCTGACATGACTAAAACAGGAGCCGCGCCGGGCCATTGAGGTTCGCCACCTCTAGCGGACACACTTCTTCGATACCATATCTATTACTGTTGTGATTCGATTTGGGTGCACCCCTTGATTTGGGAGTGTTATTTCGCGGTGTTGAGGTAGTAGCTGCTATGCTCAACATCAGTCCGGATCACGCAACTACTAGTATCCTAGTTGGTATCGCCTCATGTACCTTGTCATACTGTTTATCCTATTCGCAACCACTACAATTTTGATTTGTGTTATACCTATGGGGTACCCTCTGATAACCACTAGTTTACGGTGGGGCTTACGAAGCTGTATAAACTATGACATTTATAAACTGTGTTAAGGGTGGAATGGGCCATGGCTTAACGCTAGGAATGATATTTTACTTTATGATAGACATTATTGTATATAGCGTATTCTATTATATAGTAGATAGTTTAACGGATCCTTAGGAGATGGAAATCCCGAACATCTCTTAAGTTAATGCACGCACGTTAAACACTGGATAAGAGGTGTCTAAAACCCGTAAACATCTCCGACGCCGTCACACTCATATTTACTTATTCGATTTAACTTACATGAGATATTTTAGTCCTGACTCGAGTGTTTTGTCTTTTCAATACGCTCGGGTCAGCCTGAGCATTTCAGATTAGGTTGAAGACTTATTCTGTAGGACGAAGACGGAGTTTGGTATTATATCATTTGTATTCTACTACTGTATTATTTTTCCACTACATTGTTGTATTATCTTTGATATGTATGTAACTCTGATTTATGATGTATAATAATAATCAAATTTATTTATTTAACAGCTTCATGAACTGTTATTTTATTATTATATCTTGTTCCTTCCGCTGCGAGATTCTGAGTTTGTTTCTGTTCTTTCCTTTCTTTTCTTATTTAACCCCAATAACTATCTGTATTTTGGATTGTTGTAGTCGGCATGTGTGTATTTTTTTGTCGTCTTGAACGGTTAAAAATGTGGGTCGTTACACTTTTCCATATATATAATATAATATAATATAGAAAACTAGAATAGTTATAAACATTAAATTTTAAAACTCTAGAAAATCATTAACTTTACCAAACAAGTATTCTAGTTCAAATTCCAATTCCACAAAGCAATTTCAAAACTTTATTTAACAAAAGATCTTTTCAGAAAAATTTACAAATTTCAAAATATTAAACACTTCACTATAGTTTATTTCCAAAAACAATGATGAGGAAAACAATTTATATTTTACTTCCTTCAAAACGCTTCTTACTTTACAAAAACTTTCAAAAACACTTCTAATATACATATACAATATAGAAGATTCCAACTATGTAACTCAAAACTTCAAATTCTAAAATTTTTATCTTTACAACACAAATCTTCAATTTCACAAAATAAACATCAAATTTTTTATAAAACACTTGAAATAAAATATTTATCTTATTTCCAAAACTTTTTTAAAGTCATAAATCTTCAAAATATAGCTTAACTTTAAATTCATAATTAATTACTTCAAAACCCAATTTACAAAAGATCTTCACAAACAAATATGCAAAATATTTTCTAAACAAACTTTTACTTCAAAATCCAAATTTTCAAGTATTCCTATATTTACAAAATTCAATTACATTTAATTTTCACATTTTTCCGAATCATTAATGCTTTAAAACTCAAATTTCCATAATAATATTTTCTTACTTCAAAAACAAAACAATTTGAATAAGGATTATCATTGCCAAAATCCAAATCTTCATTCGAAATACCAAAATAGTTCTTTATTCAAAACTTAGTTATTCATGACCCAAATTTATTAGCCTTTACAAATAAACTCTATTCGATAAAACCAATTGCAATAAATTTATAAATTCTAATTCACATAAACCATATTTTATTACTAAAAGGAAAAATCTCCCTTAATGCTTGAAAACATTATATACAAAATCTTCTTTGAATTCTTATCTCAAAACTCAAATTCCATTTTCTCAAAAATACTTATTCCATAGTTTACTCAAAACTTTACTTTAAATATTTATGAAAAATGTAACACCCAGTATTTTTATATAATTAAATAAAATCAATTGAATTAACGTAATTGCAAAACAGAATATAAATGTCAAATATTTGCATTTAAGAATTAAGAGGTTACATAGATTTATGCAAGCAATGAGTGTGTGATTAATTGACGCATCAATCAATTAAAAGGGGAATTAATTAAGAGACATAGAGAATATGTCACTTTTATAACATTAATTAATTAAGGGATCTTCTAATAAAGGGAAATGTATGCGCGGAATAAATTAAATGATAACATAAATATATTAATTTATAATTGACGCAATCAATTAATTAAGAAATTAATTAAAGACATTAAGTAAGCGTCAATTAATAAAAGAAGGAAAGTCATATGTTAATTAATTGGGTAATGAATTGGAGGTTTAAATATATACAACTAATAAAAGTGTGATTGAGTGACGCATAGGAATTAATTTGGATATCGATTAAAATGGGAAAATGTGTCAATTAATTAATTGGCAATCAGTTGAGCGTTTTAAAAAGGGTGTCAACTAATCAAAGAATATGTCCTTATTACAATAGCTAATAATGTAAATTAATTAACTAGAAGAAAACGACAGTTATAGGATTATTTGTTTCCAAGTTAAAAGGAAAAAAGAATTGGAATGCGTACAAAAATAAAATGGAGTAATTAAGTTTATGATGAAGGTAAGTTAATAAGAATAAATTAAAAAGCATAACTTTTATATACAATCAATTAATAGAGGTATTAATTGACGTGTTCAAATAGGTAAGAAATTATAACGTATAAGAATCACTTAATATTGGATATATATATATATATGATTAATTGGATAATTAATGTGAGAATCTTATTTGGATGGAAACGTGAATTAATAGGGTCGTATAACAAAGGAATAAATGAATAACATTGGAGAATTATAAGTTATAAGCTAACGTAAACAAATCAATAAATGATGGTGAGGATTGTTTTTAGGGTTAATCAAATGGTTCATAGTTGTTCACTACACCTATAAATTGAACGTAACTTAACCCTATCCCACACTATTTTCTCTGAATCGGCTACTGTCATTTACAGCAAATGTAACAACCCGCATATTTTACGATTGTATATTTAAATATTTTATTTAAATATAGCATCGTTAGTTGGATTAAAGTCCGAAAAGCTACTTTTTGCAAACAGTTGAATTGGGACTCAAGATCACTTCCATTGAGTCCAAAATGGCGTTTGCGACTTTTTTGAGTATAAGCTTCGATATGTTTGGAGTAAGTTGAATTTTGCTATTTTCTAAGTGGGCTTTTGGGTTTGGGTTTCACCCAACTCACTCTATTACCCTAACTCAGCCCCCCTCCTCTCCATTCACTCTCATTTTTCCTAACACTCTCAAACTCAACTGATAATGGGGGAAAAAGATTGGAAATAGAAATTCAAAACCCTAGTTTCCTTTTGCAAGCTTCAATTCTTGCTCCAAAATCAAGGCAAAGCTTTGGTAAGTATCTCCTTCTTCTTCTCCAACTCATTCTCTCTTTGATTTCAGAAATTTCCTAAAACCTAACTTTGGAAATGTTCTTCTTTTGAGCTTAGATTCAAGCTTCTAGAGTTGAAGGGGTTGATTGGTTGATCTTCCTTTGCTTTCAAGCTTCTCATTCATTATTTTTGGGTTTAAAAGTGAGTTTTTGAACTCACATCTATTTCTATAGATATTGTTGTTGTTGGGTATGAATTCCTAACACTAATGTATGTTCATTTGCTTTTGATTTGGATTGAATTGGTGAATTGTTAAATTTTTGGTTTTTGGAATCCAATTTGATAAAAATCCAACCTATGATGTTTGAACACGTTAGTGGAGCATTTCGGAGGGCCATACAAGGCTGGGTTGTCGAGTGGCGTAAATCCTCAGTCAAAGTTGCTCAATTCGTCGCTTCCGTCGTGTATCGAACTTGTCCCAAAGGAGGCTAGACTGAACCAGGACATGAAAAATGTTCGTCACCAGACGTCTGCAGGAAAGCTTAGACGTCTGGAGTTTGTTTCAGAGAATTTCCTGAAACTTACTGCAGACGTCTGAGTATATACTGCAGACGTCTGAAGTATGTTATTTCCAGAATTTATAATGTGTTGTTATCATTTATTATCTGTTTTGATGACTTCTATTTCGGGATTTTTGGGTATGTCCATTTTAATGGATTCGGCATCGATTTCGATGGATTTGATTCACGTCTTTGAACGAGAATTTTTGATGGTTGATTATTTCTACAATCATTTCTGTGCTTTGTCACTTTAAAACACAAAGGTTTCTATACTAGTAGTAAATATTCAAACTCTTTTACTAAAATAATTTCAACTCTATTTCTAATACAATGCTCGTTTATAAAACCATTTTCTAATCTATTAGAATATACAAACCTTTACCTCATTCGTATAAGAAAATCTAATTAAACGGCTTAGCAAAACAAATGGTATGAAACGCTTGCATTTACTTCGTCGGTTAATTCTTGGACTTGTTCGATTGAACTCTTGTGACAATTTTCGAGTGGGAATCTACAATTTGTTCATAAATATTTAAGTTAAGCTAGTGGTTATGGGACATGAAGCTAAACTCATATATTTACTAGCTCAGTGTAATCGACACTTCTGGATGATCGATGATGATCATTTTATGGTTTAGACTAGCAATGTGCGATGTCTCTTTGTCCACGTGGGGGACAGTACCTCGTCCTAATGAGCTTCGTCTCATTTTTAAGGTCAAGCGACCCATGTTCTTTTATGGTTTCGAGTTCATCAAGCGTACCGTTATTGTACTACGTCGTTGTTCCAAAATATTTGAGTTTCTGGTCCTTTGGGCGTACCGTTATTGTACTACGCCGTTGCACCGGCTCAATGGTTAGCGACCATGGAATAGCGTTCCGTTTGTGATACACGTGTTGGGAGTTTTCACGCTCCCGTTTGTAATAGGCCTCCCCCTTTTGATTTCTGGATTTCTAATTGATGACTTCTGGAATTTGTGTTTCACCAATTTTTGCGATTGGCATTAATATGTTTATCAATATTTGTAGTTTGGTGAATAAAATAAAGAATATGATATTCTTTTTGGTGCTTTGAGATTTTCGAGATATTGTGTGATTTTGTTGTTGTTTTATATCATATTTGTTCTAGTGTGACATTATTGTTATCATACATTCTTATTATATCTCTGCTTATATCTCATTCCTTTATCTGATATTTATAGCTAGACTGATCTGTTTATTATTTTCTTCTTAAATAATACTCGGGTCAGACCGAGATATTTCAGGTGCTCCCGCTTGACTTCTTATCAGGGATTATCATCTGATTCTTTTGGCTAACTACTTTAGATTAGTATTTTTTATTATTATACATATGAGATATGGATCCTTGATGTATAATTATTCTTTTGTCTCGCACTTGTATCTATTCATTGTGATGTAGTGGATCTTATATGACCACTATTTTGATGTACACTTTCATGTGATATATTCATGTCTTATTCCGCCTTTGTGATATGAATATCTATGACTGATTTTTGTTATGTTTATTTCTACGTTTGTTTCCGAGGTCCACTTAGCCACTTTGTGGTAGCTTTGAGTTTGTATTAGATATGTCGGATTTCCTCCAGAAATGAAATGTAAGTTATATTTTCTGACATATCGATACCCGCACAAAGCAATTACACAGATGGTCGCTCCTCAACAGCCTTATTCTTTGCGCTAGTTGACGACATTACCCAGTAGTGTTCTTGGCTAGCATGAGTATAGAGGTGGGGCGTCACAGCATGGTATCAAAACCAAACTTCGAAACAATGTAGAATAATTTAGCAAGGATTATTGTCCTAAGTCTTTCTTAGGAATCGTGCCATAGGATTTGATTCGAGTCTTCGTACCGTTCTATCCTATTTCTTTTTATGATACCTTGTTTTATCAATCAAGTTTGTTTGATATTCACTTTGTTAATAACCTTTTTTCTCTTCTTTCTTTTTCTTTCTTTCTTAAAGAAGTAGAGAGGGTTAGATCTGGCAGTCCCAGCGCTGGTCAATCCAGCAGTCCTTCTCTGAATGGCGTATTCATGTCTGCCCAACAACTTTTGGATCTTGTAAAGAATCAAAGGTTTATCTGTGCTTTGAGTAAGAACCCCGAAAAGATTTTACCTTTGAAACTTGAAGTTCCTTTAAATCAGCTTGAGGATACCACTCTTCGACATAAAGAGGTTTGTAAAGGAAGTGATAGTGATATTGGGATTTCCAAGAAGAGGCATATTAAGTTCAAAAGCCCTAATCCCAATAATAAAGTGAAGCAAACTACTTTGGTAGCAAAGACTCCAATCCCTAATCATGGAGGATGCTACAATTGTAATTCTGTGGACCACTATGCAAATATGTGTCTGAAACCTCTTTCTTGTCGCTATTGCAAAAAACCGGGTCATCTTTTATCTGCATGTCCCAAACTTTTGAGCAAGGGCTTGAGAAAGCTAAATATTGTGCAAACGTCTAGTAACACTTCTCTTAATCGAGGTATTTTTCATTCAATCCTTGATGGCATTGTTTTGTTTCGTGATCTTCTCATTTGGGTTCTTGTTGATATGGGTTCTTCTCGCTATTTTATATCAAAAGAACTTGTTGATTCATTTTCTTTAAAACATTTTGGGCTTGATGACTTCTTTGAGAATTGTGAATCCGGTTGGTGGATCTGCAACACTCAATTTGCTTTGTTTTGATGTAGAGATTGTTTTATGTGATTTTTTCTTTCCAAGTCGATTTGCATATCATGTGTTACTTAGGCTTCAGAATTAATTTTTATTTTAAAAGGGTTGGCTTAATCATTATGAAGCCATATCCTATGTCTCGAGTGGACTATTTATCTTCGACATTTTCAATCTGTTAAGCAGATTTCTTTTGTTCTTAATGATTTTGATTTCCAAATTCGGTGATATCATTTTAGTTCTTTAAACTCACTTGATGAGGAAAGTGTTATTTTTCTCACTCGGGTAGTTTGTAGAATTTTCCTGTATTTTTGAGCTTGTCTTAGGATTATCACCTAAGCAGTCTTTTGAGTGGTGTCAAGGTCTTTTCAGCTCGACCTTGCCACCGGTTTTCATTTGCTACGAATTACGGAAGTTAGCATTCCACTTACCGCATTCCGCACTCGTTATGATTCTCATGAATGACTTATTATGTCATTCAGTTTATCCAGCTTATTTCATCCATTTTATGAATCGAGTATTCTACGAATATCTCGATGACTCCATTCTTGTATTTATTGATTTTTGATGAAAACAACAATTTAAAATTTTGCAAATCTTTTTCGTAAGATTTATTTATAAGTATGATTGGATTTTTGTTCTTAAAACGAGCAAGGAATATTCTTAAAAACTTTAAGAGACATATTTATCATATAGAAGATGATTTTGTGATTGTATTGCCCATTGAGTGCTTTAAGAATTCTGGTCGATGCGCTAGATCAACGTTATCGATAGGAATCTCCTAAACGTTATGATGAGACAATCAGACACAGTAAATTGACTTGTAAAATGTAAATTTTTCTGAAAAGATTATTACGTAAAGATAATTGTAATTTTGAAAGTTTTAGCTTTTTGGGAAAGAAGATTATTTAAAAGAACTCTTTTCCGATACTCTTATTCTTGTGATTCCCAAAGGGAACCAAGACTTTATTGTTTATACCGATGCTAGTTGTATTGGTTTGGGTGCCGTTCTCTTGCAAAAGAGAACGTGCTATCACTTTTGCTTCTAAATCATTAAATCCTATTGAGACTAGATATGCCACTCATGATCTAGAGCTCGCGGCTATTGTTTTCGCTCTTAGAATTGGGCTCAT
This sequence comes from Allium fistulosum, assembly GCA_030737815.1. Lineage (NCBI taxonomy): Eukaryota > Viridiplantae > Streptophyta > Magnoliopsida > Asparagales > Amaryllidaceae > Allium > Allium fistulosum. The sequence goes on from CM060908.1 coordinate 234,409,270, forward strand.
TATCTTTTGGGAGAGAAATTTGTTCTCTTCTCCGATCGTAAATCTTTGAGATATTTATTTTCTAAAAAGGAACTTAACTTGCATCAACAACGTTGGCTCAAGTTTCTTGCATCTTATGATCTTGATATTCTCTATATTCCCGGAAAGGGAAATCGTGTTGCCGATGCCCTTAGTCGTAAGCAACAAGCAATTGTTTCTATGATGATATCCGAGTGGAATGATCTCGATACTTTGTCCACTTGTGAGATTCGAGATTGTGAACCCGATTTATGTTCATCTCTTGTTTTGTGTAGACTTGAGGCTCATCCTTCTCCTTTGAACCGCATCCTTGAAGCTAAATATTAAGATCCTGAATTGGCTTTTCTTAGCCAAAGTTTTAGGGATCCAAATAAGGTTGATGGTTTGAAAGATTTTGAAATTGATGCTCGTGGTGGCATTCGAAAATTTGGTAGACTTATTGCGCCAAATATTTGTGATCCTCGTAAAGACATTTTAGAAGATTCTCATCGTTTTAAATTTATCATTCATCCCGGTAATAGTAGCTAATTTATTATTGGAATGGAATGAAATCTGATATTGCTAACTTCATTAAGCGTTGCATGACTTACCAACTCATTAAGGCCAAGCATCAAAGGCCCGGTGGGTTATTGTAACCTTTGGACATTACTATTTGGAAGTGGGATCAAATTTTCCATGGACTTCATTTACGGTCTTCCCCGATTCTCGTTCAGGTCATGACGGTTTATGGGTAAGTGTAGATAGACTTACAAAATCCGTCCATTTTATCCCCGTTCGATCTAATCGGACCGTACCTCTTTTGGCTGAACTCTATGTCAGATTAGACTGCATGGAGTCCCTACTCCTATTGTTAGAAATCGTGATCCATTATTTCACTAGTGGATTTTGGTAAGGTCTTCAAAAAGCTTTGGGAACAAAGTTTAATTTTTGCACCTCTTATCATCCTCGATTCGATGGACAAATAGAGCATGTGAAATCAAATTATTGAAGATCTTCTACGTGCATGTGTTCTTGATTTTGGTGGAAGTTTGGAAGATCATATTTCTCTTGTTGAGTTCTCTTCCAATAATAGCTTCCAATCTTGTATTGGCATGGTACCTTTCGAGGCACTCTACGGAAGGCCATGTCGATTTTCTTCGTGTTGGCTTAAAGCCAGCGAGAACTGGTTTTAGGTCCAGATCTTATTGGTGTTCATTCATGTTTCACCTATGATGAGTGTTGTGCGTTTCAGTCGATCGGGAAAGTTAGCACCTCGATATGCTGGTCCCTTTCCCATCACCGAATGTATTTGTTCCGTGGTTTATCGCCTTTTTATTACCGGCTCAATCTTTTGCTATTTATGACGTTTTCCACGTCTCTTTACTGCGGAAATACCTTGGAATTCCGATTTTTATTCTTGAGCCCGGCGTTGTTGAGGAAATTCAAGTTTCACCAAATTTGACTTATGAGCAACATTCTATTCGTATCATTACTTCGGAGATTAAATGCCTTCGAAATAAAGATATTCTTCTTGTGAAAGTTCAATGGTCCGAAAATCCTAAGAATTTCTCTTGGGAATCTTGAGAATTCATCGAGCAAACACATCTGGACTTACTCTTTCATGCTCTTTATGGTGAACTTCTTATTTCAAATTTTCTTTTATGTTGATATGCTTTTATGGTTGTTACTTTTATTTTCCTCTTAATTATTGCGAGGATGCAATTTCTTTAAGGAGGGGAGTCTGTAACAACCCGCATATTTTACGATTGTATATATTTAAATATAGCATCGTTAGTCGGATTAAAGTCCGAAAAGCTACTTTTTGCAAACAGTCGAATTGGGACTCGAGACCACTTCCATTGAGTCCAAAATGGCGTTTGCGACTTATTTGAGTATAAGCTTCGATATGTTTGGAGTAAGTTGAATTTTGCTATTTTCTAAGTGGGCTTTTGGGTTTGGGTTTCACCCAACTCACTCTATTACCCTAACTCAGCCCCCTCCTCTCCATTCACTTTCATTTTTCCTAACACTATCAAGCTCAACTTATAATGGGGGAAAAAGATTGGAAATAGAAATTCAAAACTCTAGTTTCCTTTTGCAAGCTTCAATTCTTGCTCCAAAATCAAGGCAAAGCTTTGGTAAGTATCTCCTTCTTCTTCTCCAACTCATTCTCTCTTTGATTTCAAAAATTTCCTAAAACCTAACCTAGGAAATGTTCTTCTTTTGAGCTTAGATTCAAGCTTCTAGAGTTGAAGGGGTTGATTGGTTGATCTTCCTTTGCTATCAAGCTTCTCATTCATTGTTTTTGGGTTTAAAAGTGAGTTTTTGAACTCACATCTATTTCTATAGATATTGTTGTTGTTGGGTATGAATTCCTAACACTAATGTATGTTCATTTGCTTTTGATTTGGATTGAATTGGTGAATTGTTAAATTTTTGGAATCCAATTTGCTAAAAATCCAACCTTTGATGTTTGAACACGTTAGTGGAGCGTTTCAGAGGGCTATACAAGGCTGGGTTGTCGAGTGGCGTAAATCCTTAATTGAAGTTGCTCAATTCGTCGCTTACGTCGTGTATCGAACTTGCCCCAAAGGGGGCTAGACTGAACCAGGACATGAAAAATGTTCGTCACCAGACGTCTGCAGGAAAGCTTAGACGTCTGGAGTTTGTTTCAGAGAATTTCCTGAAACTTACTGTAGACATCTGAGTATATACTGCAGACGTCTGAAGTATGTTATTTCCAGAATTTATAATGTGTTGTTATCATTTATTATCTGTTTTGATGACTTCTATTTCGGGATTTTTGGGTATGTCCATTTTGATGGATTCAGCATCGATTTCGATGGATTTGATTCACGTCTTTGAACGAGAATTTTTGATAGTTGATTGTTTCTACAATCATTTCTGTGCTTTGTTACTTTAAAACACAAAGGTTTCTATACTAGTAGTAAATATTCAAACTCTTTTACTAAAATAATTTCACATCTATTTCTAATACAAAGCTCGTTTATAAAACCGTTTTCTAATCTATTAGAATATACAAACCTTTACCTCATTCGTATGAGAAAATCTAATTAAATGGCTTAGCAAAACAAGTGGTATGAAACGCTTGCGTTTACTTCGTCGGTTAATTCTTGGACTTGTTCGATTGAACTCTTGTGACAATTTTCGAGTGGGAATCTACAATTTGTTCGTAAATATTTAAGTTAAGCTAGTGGTTATGGGACATGAAGTTAAACTCATATATTTACTAGCTCAGTGTAATCGACACTTCTTGATGATCGATGATGATCATTTTATGGTTTAGACTAGCAGTGTGCGATGTCTCTTTGTCCACGTGTGGGACAATACCTCGTCCTAATGAGCTTCGTCTCATTTTTATGGGCTAGCGACCCATGTTCTTTTATGGTTTCGAGTTCATCGGGCATACCGTTATTGTACTACGTCGTTGTTCCGAAATTTTTGAGTTTCTGGTCCCTTGGGCGTACCGTTATTGTACTACGCCGTTGCACTGGCTCAATGGTTAGCGACCATGGAATAGCGTTCCGTTTGTGATACACGTGTTGGGAGTTTTCACGCTCCCGTTTGTAATAGGCCTCCCCCTTTTGATTTCTGGATTTCTAATTGATGACTTCTGGAATTTGTGTTTCACCAACTTTTGCGATTGGCATTAATATGTTTATCAATATTTGTAGTTTGGTGAATAAAATAAAGAATATGATATTCTTTTTGGTGCTTTGAGATTTTCGAGATATTGTGTGATTTTGTTGTTGTTTTGTATCATATTTGTTCTAGTATGACATTATTGTTATCATACATTCTTATTATATCTCTGCTTATATCTCATTCCTTTATCTGATATTTATAGCTAGACTTATCTGTTTATTATTTTCTTCTTAAATAATACTTGGGTCGGACCGAGATATTTTAGGTGCTCCCGCTTGACTTCTTATCAGGGATTATCATCTGATTCTTTTGGCTAACTACTTTAGATTAGTAGTTTTTGTTATTATACATTTGAGATATGGACTCCTTGATGTATAATTATTCTTTTGTCTCGCACTTGTATCTATTCATTGTGATGTAGTGGATCTTATATGACCACTATTTTGATGTACACTTTCATGTGATATATTCATGTCTTATTCCGCCTTTGTGATATGAATATCTATGACTGATTTTTGTTATGTTTATTTCTACGTTTGTTTCCGAGGTCCATTTAGCCACTGTGTGGTAGCTTTGAGTTTGTATTAGATATGTCGGATTTCCTCCAGAAATGAAATGTAAGTTATATTTTCTGACATATCGGTACTCGCACAAAGCAATTACACAGATGGTCGCTCCTCAACAGCCTTATTCTTCACGCTAGTTGACGGCATTACCCAGTAGTGTTCTTGGCTAGCGTGAGTATAGAGGTGGGGCGTCACAGCAAACTTCTCTTCTCCCTCTTCCTTTCTCCTCTATCGATCAAATCTTTCCCCAAACAAAAAATAAAATTAAGCAAGGATATACATACAAGCAAATCATAGAATTGCACAAACAAATCAGCAAATTTACATCGAATTAAAAAGGGGGAAAATCGTAGGAAATTAAAAGGGATAGAGATTGAAGCTAAGGACGACATGTGAGTGCATTTATTTATATATCTTTTAAGTTTAAGATATATTATCGTTAAATTCCCATCAAGATAATTTTATTCAATAATTAATCCTATTAATTAAGTTATGCTGAACTATAAGGAATTTACAATTTATTTACAGTATTAGTATTTATTTACATCTGTTTCTACATTTTGGATTTCTATGCAAGCGTCATTCTTCTTCTATTTTCTCCTCTTTCTTTGCGTATGGATTGGAATAGATTAAACGTGAATATGGATTAAATAATTAAGAATACTGAAATAAAGGAAACAAGATGTAAAGTAATAAAAGTTTGAGGAATAGAATTACTGTAATAAATTACGTTAAAATAAGAAAAGTTAATTAATCTAATAACTGAATTTAGGAGTAACTAAAAGGTTAATTGGTTGGTTTAAAAAATAGGATACATTTCTATAATTTAATTTTTAAAAGACAACAATGAACGTAATTGGTAGAATAAAAGAAAGAAAAAGAGAATTAGTGTAAAATAAAGAAACCGATGTATTTTACACTATTCCAAAATAGTAAAAGAAATATCTAGCAGTTATGGATTATTGTTTATAGTATTATTTAATATTAAAATATGGAAATGGATTTTTAAATATAGTTTTCATAACCAAACAAATAAAATAGAATTACTTCCTAGAGTAGAAGATAATAAAGCAAAGTATGACATGAACAAGTAAATTATTAGATAAGAACTTGAAGCTGTAAACGATAATGAACCTTCTGCATTCACTGCGCAGACTATTTAAGAAGATAGTTATTATGATAAATGAATTATATAATATAGGAGAATAAAATAATATTCTATATCATAATAAAAGAAGGCAGATTAGAACAGAAAAGAAATGCTGAAATTATGTGCGGACTATAAAAGAAGAGAAAATGACAATTACAAGTAGAATTATAACATATGCTATAATTTAGTAATAAGAAAGGAAAATCTTATTTTGAGACTTTGAATAAATTAGTGAGCAATAATAATGGTAGAAGCTTATTTAAATAATTTATATTAAGTCAATACGCAAATAAAGCAGGAATGATAAAAGAGGCTTATTTTAATGAACTTAAGATTTATATTAAGTTAAATAAGCAAGATAATGAATGTGGCTCATACCAACAGCATTTCCTATTAAATAAATGGAAATCTCACAATAGATAGAGGTGAGACGAGGGCAAGAATATGCTAATTAGGGTAAATAAGTAGCCAACAGAATAAAAAAGTAAACTAAACGCAAATTAAAAGATTAGACTTAGGGTCTAATAAAAGAATTGAGATGCGTTTGGAGAAGCCCAAAGGATGAAGCATCTAACGAAGCAGTTCATCAAGGATTTCGAAAATGGAGAAGCACATCCAACTTAGTATTTTTGGGCTCCAAGGAAGTACGAGACTTCAACGGGACGTGAGGATACTCTAGGATGGCCCTCTGGGTAGGCCTAACGAAGCTGCACCCCCGGAGACAGGTCTATAGGTGTTTCATGAAGAGAGTATGCCTTGACTGAATTTGCATTGTAGGCCTAACGAAGCAGACCTTTGTAGGCAGTCAAAAGGGCTTGGTGTTCGGAGAAGGGTATTCGTATGTCCAGTACTTGCAAGTAAGTTTAAGGAAAGTCGCATGCGGATATCGGCCAGCATCAATACCAAGAGCGATTTCATGAAAGACTAGAGTTAAACCAACATGCCAATGATTCTTTCACTATCGAGACATTGGATGGGGGGCACCACCATTTGGATGTTAGATTGTTTGTAGTAGGGCACGACCACTTAACTCTTTAGAATTCTTTCGGTTAGTTGAGGGGTGGCTGCGTGGGGCCATAGCCACGATGAAAAAGTGACAGACCAACTAGAATATCTGTATTGTAAGCCTAACGAAGCTGTCCTTTGCAGATATAGAAAATCCCCGACTGAATTCCGTACAAGGTAGACCTTGTTGGCGGGATTCAGATAGTAGACAGAACGATTACGTAGTCCTCAATATACGCACTAGGTGGTACATTGTGGATGTCCGAGCACTGGCATAGACTAGTGCAGATGCGATTTACGTTTTCATAGTAAGTAGTGGAACATCTGTATTGTAGGCCTTACAAAGAAGTCCTTTATAGATGTAGCTATGGAATGCTCGCGGAGCAAGATGATGGAGTATCTGTATTGTAGGCCTTACGAAGCAGTCCTTTACAGATATAGCTATGGAGCAAGACGATGGTCCCCTTTTCGAGGAGGATACGGAAGGTACCATGGGTGGTACCTAGGACCAATATGGTCATTGGGCATATAGCTACATATATGTATATATATTAGTCATTTTGTTTTAATCTATTATGGAGTAGATGGGCACGGTTCATGAACAGAGGCAAGAGTATTGTAACCTAATGAACCTAATATAAGAGTAAATGGAAATAAAACGATATATGTAGAATTAAGCCTAGAACTATATAATTTATACATTCACCAGAACTTTTGTTCTGACTCCTCCTCATAACATCCTACAGGTTAGGTAGATGGAAGAGACTTCTCAGCTTTGTGACACTTGCTTAGAAAGTGTTATTATTTGGGTGAGTATTTACTTACTATTATATTTTAATCAATCCCACTGTGAGATAAATTATTGAGCTGTGATGTATTTGTCTTTGCCTATTTGTAGGATACCAAATACCCAACTCGGGCTTCAGTAGGCTTGGTTTTAGCATTTTTGCGAAAAATCCGGACCACTAGAATTCGGGTTGTTACAAAAAATTACTACAAATCTCAAATATAAACTTCCAAGTCATAAATTTTCTTCTAATAAATTTATATTAAAAATAGATTACTAGGATAAAAATATATTAAACTTAACATTACATATATATATAATAAATTTATAACCATTATATTTATTCTTCGAAAAACTCTTAACATACCATACAATATCAAATAACACATATAATCATACCTTTGAACCAAAAAGGAATCCATTTAAAATATAAGAAAATAATAAAAACATCTTAGAAAGGCAGAAAACACACATGTTAGTCGTTTGAATTAATATTCAGTCTATTGAACTTCTCGACTAAGTAACTATCCCAGTCTTTTGATTTTTAGATTTTTCCCTCGGCTATTAAATTTACAAGGGTTTAGTCGACTGAAATCTTCTCACAGTTGACTGAATTTCGGGAAACCTGAAAAATGCCCATAAGCAATCAATTTAAATTTCAATATATTTCAATGTTATTCAAAGCCGAACAAAGCAAACTATTATTTTTCAAATAAAATCACTCTCCTCAAAACACTTATTAAACACAAAATAAATTTCCAAATTAAACAGTTTCAACAATTTCTCAGACTTCAAAATTTCAAACATATATTCACAACATGAGGTTTACTAAAATTATATTTCAAAATTTATCTTATCATAAACTTTTAATATCACTTCTTAAGGCTTTTATTTAAATCGTTTTCAAAATATCAAGTTTAATTTCCTTTTAAAACGTAATATAGCTTCGATACATTTCCAAGATTTTGTAAAACCTTCCAAAATCCTTTCAAAATCATCCAAACTTTTGAATCTTTTCAAAACTTTCAAAACTTTCTGTCAATATGTCTCATCGTAGTGTTTAGGAATCCCTATCGATAACATTGATCAAGCGCATCGACCATAATTCTTAAAGCACTCAATGGACAAATTAAAATAATTCAATTTCAAAATTTCTTCAAAATATTTTATCTTTTATATAGAATTATACTTCATACAACAGTCCTTTAGATGTAACTTAATCAAATGCCACTTTCATACACAATTTTTTTCAAAACTTCTTAATCAAAACATTTATTACTGTAAAACATACTTTAGATTCTATATATTTATAAATCAAAACCACAAACTTACTTACATTCAAATATTTGCTAAAACCCCTTTTTCAATAATATATCATTTACAACAATTCAAAGAATATCAATCAAGCATTAAATTTTAAAATTACTTTACAAAACATAATGCAAACACATCAATAATTACAAATTTAACACAAATAAGCCACAACCAATCAAACAAAAATAATCAACATATGAGATGCATAGCGGAAAGCAACCCATACATTTCTGCTATGCACTCTGATCACTACAGACCAGAATACAAATATTTACATCTGGTCAACTGAGGTAATACATTTTATAATTCATACTTAATAAATATTTGTAAAATATTTTATATATGCAAAATACAAATATGCTCCCAAATGATCACCCCAAGTAATCATATACTAAAGTAATATATATATACACTACTAATATATCTTACTATAAACTGAATTCCCATCACACCCAAGGGACAGGGACTCTAAGTCTCATCTAGGCCAATGATTCGTGTCTCATATATATATAATGTATATATAGCTCATATATATATATAATGTATATATATAATGTATTATTTTGAACTTGCTCCGATACCAACTGTAACACCCTTACCTCTATATCCATACTACCCAAGAGTATTATAGAGTAATACTGTTGGATAATATAGAGAATGAGGCGGTATGAGGTACAGATGTGAATATTCCCTTAGACTAACACCGGTACGTGTCTCATATCAAATAAAACTCACCATAAATGTACAAGGTCTTAGTATAAAGCAATAAATACATGTGCCTCCATGACAGAGAAATACACAATAATATTGATATAATAAATAACAGGGAGAACACATAGTCAAAATGTAGCGATAATATACAATAGGAAAGTATACATAGATCCATTATACAACAAATATACACTACCTTTAAAGCATTCAATACATGAATCCAAATACATCTCAATAATATACAATGACTATATAATAACATCCTAGTCTCCATCTATGCTCGACATCCATAGATCGTTCATCTCGTCCTTGAACCTGAAATGTCTCGGACTGACCCGATATAATATTAAAAATAACATACATAACAAGAGGTAGGGTGAGATAGCCTACAGAATCATCCCATCAAATCCAACATCATAAAACCATAAATATGAGTCTATCACAACCCAATCACGTCAATAAACAATGGCTATGTCAAAAATATCGAATCATCAAACAATACGCATATAACGGGGACTGACTAAACTTTAGACTCATCCAGTTTCTATAATAGCCAACTCACCATAGGAAGGAGACATATATGCCAATCAACTACGCACACATACCCAGAACTAAACAGGAGACTGATGGACGCATACCGCATGCCTGCTCTAGGAACCCAGATCTACGCGTCTACTATAGAGTAACATGTAGGATCAATTTCACCCTAGAGGGTGGTTGAATAGGGTGATACTAATAATTATAAAAAATTAATGCGGGAATATATAATATAATTGCAACACAGATATAGTAGAATAATAGCAGCACAGATAATAGCAGAATAATAAAAACAGAAATAGAACAACACAGATTTACCCATTAAAAAGGAATCCCCATTTTTTATTCTTATGTCTTCGGCCTTGAATCCTTGCGTAGAAAAAAAATGGCTGCCTTGTTTCTTCTTTCGTTCCTCTTTCAGATTTAGGGCATTGCAAATTTGAGCACGCCGATTGATTGTTGATCGATTGAATTGATATTCTCGTGATTGCTTTGACGATCGATCGTCTCTCTGATTTGCAAACGGCTGCTTCAATTCGTCGAGTTCGATTTGACTTGGTATGTGATTTCCTTTTTGCTTTTCTGGTTAATTTTCTTGAACTCGATTTATTCTTAATGCCGATGATGTTCACGGTATTTATAGGGTTTCATACCCTAAATATTCGATCGAATATATTATTTGAATTCGTCTGATAATTTTAGTTTAGCCGTTTGATTTTGCTTGATTGTTGGTGATGATCCTGATTGGTTCAATTTCGTATATATGCTATTATGGTTGCTTAGTCACCACGGCTTTGATTTTAGCTTGTTCGATTTTTTCTTGGTCATCACGACTTTGATTTTTGGCTTGAAATTGGCTTTGTTTGAAGCATGGCTACCCTGATTTTTGTAACTGCTAGTTACCTTCTAACAACATTCGAATTTGTTTCACTTTAGTCTCCATGCACCTGCTATATCCTTGTTGCATTGCATTCATATTTGTGTACTTCATGGTTCACTTGAACTTTGTTTCACTTGAGTTTCTCTTGGAGTCTTGGTTATTGTATACATGTATATATGTATGTATTGACTACCTTGTTGAGTTCATCCTGGTTTGCATTGCACTGGTTGTCACTCTGTTGCAGTTTGCATTTTTGTGATGAGTTGCTTTTGTGTTCATGTGGTCTGCTCTTGTATTCAGTTGAGCCTGCACTTGGTTTTGTACATTAGTTTCTTTATGTGTATGGACCTGATATACTAGCTCGAGTTGGTCTTCGAGTTACACTACAGTTTTAACTCTTGTGCATGTTCTGGTCTAGTTGAATTTCTTGTCACTTCGAGCTAGTTTGCATATGTTGCCAGGTCTGTACTTTCTTGTCTTCATTTTGCTTTGCTCATTAATCTGGTTGAATTTTGTGGCCTTGGTTTCTTCGTAGTCTGGTATAGGTTGAGTTGAACCTGAACTATTGACTTGTATTTTCTTATAGTATCTCTGAAATGTAGGTTGAACTAAACCTGCACTATGTCTGGGTTGAAGTGCTGCATTCACCACTTTTGTACATTTGAGTATGTTGAACTGTTGTTGCCTCTGGTCGTGTTTTGTAATCTGGTCCACTGGTCTTGGTACCTTTTGTAGCTTGAATGGTTGAGTTGTTTTCATGTGTACACATTGAATTTTTGGTCAAGGCTTGTTCCCGTCATTAAAAACTTGACTATTCTATTTTGTTTTTGTATTGCACCTGAGTTGAACCTAGCTTTGGCTCGGGTTTGACCTTGTGCTCGTATCGTGACTTTATTTGTATTGCACTTGAGTTGAACCTAGCTTTGGCTCAGGTTTGACCTTGTGCTCACCTATCACTGCAGTTTTATCAAGTGTATACCGGTGTGCGTGGCCTTGTGGCATGTACAGCGATACACTGTGCATGTCACACGTTGTTCGTGTATGATGAATTCAAAATAATGACGACGAACAACCCAAATAACTAAGGCGAATAACATTTTCAAAATACACATTTTATTTTACACTGCAAAAATTATTTCTTTTTCAATTTTACTATGTCAGTGTGTAATTTGCAGATAACTTAGATGCTAGATTCAAGCTGGAGCAAAGTCAAAAATAAATACGACTGAAGAGTGATATGTAGTGAGATGAACAATGCAAAGTGATATTTGAGATATAATCAAATTTGTATTGTAATTGAAAAATGTATATATGTAGTGAGAGCTCAAATTTATACTATTCGAAATTGTAATAAAATATTTGTTTGAATAAAATATTTGTTTGAATTTAAATTTTGTGTTCTTTATTTTATTCAGCAAATATTTAATTAATTATGTGAAAATAAAATATTACATTAACAAATACATTTAAATGAATATATATGTTTATTATCATCAAACAAAAATCATATACTTGCATATTCAACAATCTCCCCCTTTTGATGATAACAAACATGTATTTAAGATTTTGAATTTGTTAAATGTATTTGATCATTCTATTTGCTCCCTCTATTTGAATGCTCCCTCTCTACAACAAGGCTCCCCCTTCATATATGCATGAAAATAAATAAAAATATGCAAATGAACCTAGATGCAAATAGAAAATAAAAAATAAAATATTTGACCTTTATTTTCCAAAATCTTAACTTTTCTCTCCCCCTTTTGTTATCAGCAAAAGTGTAACAGTGTTAGAAAAATAGAGATAAAGTGATAGACATTAATACAACATTAATACCCAATTGAGTATATATATTAAATATCAATAAAAAATCAAACGAAAATCATAAATACTCTATTAGGCGCATATTCCACTTTAGAATGATAGGGATGATGTAAAACCATATAGCCATGTCTATTTGTGGTATATTTATATCAGGAATTTGAATATCTACTAACCATGCATAATAGTTAGGACATTTAAATGAGATTAGTAGTATTTCAAATTTTATAAAAAAATTAAAACAAAATAAAAAAATGAATTCAAGCATCTTCTAACCACGCATAATCGTGAAGACTTTTAAATGGGATTAGAATCTACTTGTCTATTTAATAATCAGTTTTGATATGTGTTCCATACATGCATAACCGTGAGGCTTTTAAATGAGCATGAAAGCACATAATCAAAAATTCCAAGTAATTCACCCTTGCATAACCATGAGGACTTTTAAGTGAGAGTGAATACTTTGGATGTTTTTATTGCTAAAAATATAATAAAATGAAAAACGAATGATTTCCCGTTTAAAATACCACATATTGACATACTGTATTGGATTTTGATGAGTGATGGTCGTTAGAAATATGATAGCAATAGAAATGATCATGAAATTTTTACCCATCAGAAGTTATTATAAATCTTGTTTTAATTTTTAAAGAAATTTACTAAATATACTGTCTCAAGTTATAATATATGATTAATATCAACACTCATCACTTTTTCAATCACTATTTATCTTTTCGATAATCAGTAGGTAGTCAGATTAGTTAATGTAGTCATTTAAGATCAAATGCAAAAATAATTATAAAATCAAATTTTCTAAAATGGCTAATCTGAAACAAGGTCAACAAAAACACTATTTTCTGGAAGGGGTTTTATAAGAAAAATGGCTGCTATTTGAAAATTAGTTGAAATGAAAAATATGCAGATATTTTCTTTGAAAAAAAATGCAACTACTGAATATCTCAATATTAATCACGTTCCACTAGTAATTTTTCTACCAACTAGATTACCAATGTAATCTGCATCCGAATTTTCCTTTGACTCAAGATTATCATTAGTTGGATGTTATTGACCAGATCGTGAAGTGTGCTACAAAATACCTTAAAATCATTTTTACAGATTTTGAATGAACTTCTTTTGAATTTTAATTGAAACCGTGCAAACAAACAGTGAGCATAATGACAGATCCAGAATAAAAAAATATATCCACATGTATCATCAGTAATCATCAATCAATAAAACACCATCATTAATCCAAACAATTTTATGTAAAATGGTTCAAAGACTCTTGAGGTACTTATATTGTTCTCGGCAATATATATATATATATATATATATATATATATAAAATTGGCCAACAATTTTGAATAAGTCAGAATCAAAATCAACATTCATTTCCTTTTTTTTATCACATAACTAGCTGAATAAAATCAGATTATGGTGCAGATTTTCACATTTAATAAATCATTCAAAATATACCGTTACCAATTTTACCTTTACGAAAATATTTTGTTGTTGTCCATTGTGATTCTGCCACCTTTATACTAGGCTAAGGAACTTTGATTTGTCGCCCGTTGTGTGCCTGGAACAGCCAGAATCCAGATAACACTATTGTTGTTCCTTAGCCTGCCACCACACCTACACGAGAAAAGATTTTTGTGACCTATTTATTTTTTTAGGTCCATGATTGTTAGTGGCAAAAGATTTTGAAAAATATGTTTGTGTAGACCCAAGACTATTTAAATTTGTTCCTTTTGGCACCCAGATTTGTTTAACTTTAAGAGATTTTATATTTGTGCATTTTGGAACCCAAATTGGTATGGTTTTTACGTGTTTGGCCCTATACCAACAATTATTGTGATTGTATCCAATTTTTCTACAAATTGTGTACTCGGATTTGACTTGATTAATTTTGCTTCTAACAGGTTCAGATTGATTATATCCAAGTCCTTGTCTAACATGATTAACAGTTTGTTTCCCTAATAGCATATTTTGCGATTTTTCTCCTTTGGAAAATTTTCCTAAAGTTGTAGACAATTGTTGGACTTGTGTTTTGAGGGATTCATTTTCATTCAATAATTGTGTGCACTTTTTAATAGAATTTTCTCTTCTCGTGTTTTCACTTTCTTACAAAATCATAATTTCATTTTCAAGCGATTTAATTTTAATTTCTGATTTTTTAATCTCTTCTTCAAATGATGGACACTTGTCACACTTAGGGCTTTTGGTTTGATAGTTTTTAACCAATTGATCAAGCTGTTTATTTAAATCTATCAAAGTATCTCTTTGTGATTCAATTTTAGCGTATTTCTCCCTAAGTCTTTCGAAATAGCTATTTACTTCGTGAAAATATATAAGTAATTCTGAATGAGTAAGTTTTGATACCTCATTTGGCTCGCCATCATCACTGTCAGTTATATCACCTCGAAGGCACAGATCTGCTTTTTCACTCTCACTACCAGTGCTTTTATCATCTTCATCAGTTTCATCCCAAGTGGCTGCAAAACTTCTCCTTTTCAGTTTCTTTCCATGGTTGAATCGATTTTGAGGACAATTGGGCTTGATATGACCGGGTTTGTTACACTTGTGACAAATGATCTCCTGTTCTTCTGAGTTGTCTAGTGCTTTGACTATTCCGCTTTTCAATTGTTGATTTAGAGCTAGATTTCCATATTTGCGGTTCCACTTTTTGAAACTCTTTATTAGTAGTACCAGCTCAGCTGCTCCATCATCATCATCACTTTCCATTGTTCCTTTGAGAGCTATTGATTTCTTTCGTGTATCACCTCCTTCACATTCTTCCTTGAATTTCATTTCAACCTCATAAGTGGTGAGATTTACGATGAGTTCTTCAACTTTGATTTGTTTCAAATCTTTTGATTCTTGAATGACTGCAACTTTCACTTCAAAACTTCGTGGAAGGACTCTGAGGAATTTTTGGACTATTTCCAACTCTGTGTATGATTTTCCAAGAGCTTTTGATTTGTATACGAGATTGGAAAGTCGTCCATACATCTCTTTGACATTTTCATCCTTGGCCATTGTGAAGTTCTCATATTCGCTACTAAGCATGGCAAGGCGAGATTCTTTGACTTGAGACATTCCTTCGTGAGTCACTACAAGTGTGTGCTATATGTCCTACGCAGTTAGACAATGTGAGACACGATTAAATTCAATTTGATCCAATGAACATATAATATAATTCATAGCTTTAGCATTAGCATTCTTTAGTATATTTTTTAGATCTATCCATTGATCCATTGGTTTATCTATTTCCTGATAAATCTACCACTATAGTTGGTGTCCTATAACCTGTCTCAACAATATTCAAAGCATCAATGGTTTTCAGAAAAAATTTCATTCTATTTTTCCAGTAAGCATATTCACCATTGAACATAGGTGGTCTAACTATGGACTGACCCTCAGCAAAAGCATTATTAAAAGAAGCCATTTAAAAAATCAAAATTTAAAACAGTAATTTTTTTTGAAAAATCAAAATTTTAAAACAAAAATTAACTTTTGTTCCTAGCTCTGATACCACTTGTAGGATTGATTTCACCCTAGAGGGGGGGTGAATAGGGTGATACTAATAATTATAAAATTTTAATGTGGAAATATATAAAATAATTGCAACATAGATATAGCAGAATAATAGCAGCACATATAATAGTAGAATAATAAAACAGAAAAAGAACAACACAGATTTACCCAGCTTCGGCAAAATGCTACCTACGTGTTGCCTCCAAGGTTTCTACTAGAAATTAAGTAGTCAGACGCTTACACACGTAAACTTGCGATACCCTCTATCGACTAACCTAACTCTATGCTCAAAACCCTTCCACAACTCAGCCACTGAGTTGCGAATTCTCGAACTACACCACCGTAGTTCGTCCCCTAGTCACACGACTAGAAAATTACAAACGATTAAAAGTAAATTACAAAATGAAAACAATATAAAAATGAGAAACCATAAATTAAAAAAACAGCCTAATATAACAAGACCGATCCAAATTAAAAAGGAATCCCTCATTTTCTTTTCTTATGTCTTCGGCCTTGAATCCATGCGTAGAAAAAAAATGGCTGCCTTATTTCTTTTTTCGTTCCACTTTCAGATTTAGGGCTTTGCGAATTTGAGCACGCCGATTGATTGTTAATCGATTGAATAGAAATTCTCGTGATTGCTTTGACGATCGATCGTCTCTCTGATTTGCGAAAGGCTGCTTCAATTCATCGAGTTCGATTTGACTTGGTATGTGATTTCCTTTTTTCTTTTCTGGTTAATTTGCTTGAACTCGATTTATTCTTAATGCCGATGATGTTCACGGTATTTATAGGGTTTCATTCCCTAAATATTCGATCGAATATATTATTTGAATTCGTTTGATAATTTTAGTTTAGCCATTCGATTTTGCTTGATTGTTGGTGATGATCCTAACCGGTTCAATTTCGTATATTTGCTGTTATGGTTGCTTGGTCACCACGGCTTTGATTTTAGCTTGTTCGATTTTTTCTTGGT
The DNA here is from genome assembly GCA_030737815.1 of Allium fistulosum. Classification (NCBI taxonomy): domain Eukaryota; kingdom Viridiplantae; phylum Streptophyta; class Magnoliopsida; order Asparagales; family Amaryllidaceae; genus Allium; species Allium fistulosum. The sequence continues at coordinate 234,426,214 of CM060908.1, forward strand.
CATCACGGCTTTGATTTTTGGCTTGACATTGACTTTGTTTGAAGCACGGCTACCCTGATTTTTGTAACTGCTAGTTACCTTCTGACAACATTCGAATTTGTTTCACTTTAGTCTCCATGCACCTGCTATATCCTTGTTGCATTGCATTCATATTTGTGTACTTCATGGTTCACTTGAACTTTGTTTCACTTGAGTTTCTCTTGGAGTCTTGGTTATTGTATACATGTATATATGTATGTATTGACTACCTTGTTGAGTTCATCCTGGTTTGCATTGCACTGGTTGTCACTCTGTTGCAGTTTGCATTTTTGTGATGAGTTGCTTTTGTGTTCATGTGGTCTGCTCTTGTATTCAGTTGAGCCTGCACTTGGTTTTGTACATTAGTTTCTTTATGTGTATGGACCTGATATACTAGCTCGAGTTGGTCTTCGAGTTACACTACAGTTTTTACTCTTGTGCATGTTCTGGTCTAGTTGAATTTCTTGTCACTTCGAGCTAGTTTGCATATGTTGCCAGGTCTGTACTTTCTTGTCTTCATTTTGCTTTGCTCATTAATCTGGTTGAATTTTGTGGCCTTGGTTTCTTCGTAGTCTGGTATAGGTTGAGTTGAACCTGAACTGTTGAGTTGTATTTTCTTATAGTATCTCTGAAATGTAGGTTGAACTAAACCTGCACTATGTCTGGGTTGAAGTGCTGCATTCACCACTTTTGTACATTTGAGTATGTTGAACTATTGTTGCCTCTGGTTGTGTTTTGTAATCTGGTTCACTGGTCCTATTACCTTTTGTAGCTTGAATGGCTGAATTGTTTTCATGTGTACACATTGAATTTTTGGTCAAGGCTTGTTCCAGTCATTAAAAACTTGACCGTTCTATTTTATTTTTGTATTGCACTTGAGTTGAACCTAGCTTTGGCTCGGGTTTGACCTTGTGCTCGTATCGTGACTTTATTTGTATTGCACTTGAGTTGATCCTAGCTTTGGCTCGGGTTTGACCTTGTGCTCACCTGCCCCTACAGTTTTATCAAGTGTATATCGGTGTGCACGGCCTTGTGGCATGTACAGTGATACACTGTGCATGTCACACGTTGTTCGTGTATGATGAATTCAAAATAATGAGGACGAACAACCCAAATAACTGAGGAAAATAACATTTTCAAAATACACATTTTATTTACACTACAAAAATTATTTCTTTTTCAATTTTACTACGTCAGTGTGTATTTTGCAGATAACTCAGATGCTGGATTCAAGCTGGAGCAAAGTCGAAAATAAAATACGAGTGAATGAGTGATATGTAGTGAGGTGAACAATGTAAAGTGATATTTGAGATGTAATCGAATTTGTATTGTAATTGAAAAATGTATATATGTAGCGAGAGCTCAAATTTATACTATTCAAAATTATAATAAAATATTTGTTTGAATTTAAATTATGTGTTCCTTATTTTATTCAGCAAATATTTATTTAATTATGTGAAAATAAAATAGTACGTTAACAAATACATTTAAATGAATATATATATGTTTATTATAATCAAACAAAAATCATATACTTTCATATTCAACATAACCGTCTATTCCTACATTATTCAGTTATCTCGATAAATATTATAACTTCATCCACTATTGACTCATCTACGCGTAGCCTTGATCATGACCCTACTTTGCCCCTAATGGTGACAGACTGCTGGCCTATGTGACACAAGGGGCTACCAACTACCAATCATGTGATGCGCATATAATATCATAAACAACAACGGTGTCGCGGATCTAGGGCGTGACCCCACTATTAGGCTGTCAGGGTGGATGTTGGCCAATCTGGTTCATGTTCGAAAAATAAAGGAAGCTGGACATAATATGGATGGTCATATAGTACTCATACCCTATAACTACGCTTATCTCCAATAGTAGGCTGCTACACGACTCTCTTAGGTGACCGGCTAACTATACGATACTCCTCACCAAGTATCACATATGCACATGAGTATAATCCCCATTTGAGTGACATTTACTTATAATGAATAATCAAGCAAATGACATAACGGCGTCCCATACCACCGCATGTCATTTGGATATTTATTTAAGGCTCATAAAATACATCAGTCCATACTAGATATCTCTATATGACAAGTCCAATGAATAGTCGGAAAAGTGTTACGGAAAGTTCCTTACCAGACGGTATCACTAATCCGTTTATTAAAATTTCTCGTCACATAGAAATGAAATCTCATAAATTAAATAGAAGGATGTCATTACCGTATCATATTAGAATATAACTCAAATTAATATCAATGGTGAATCATTCATAACAAATAAGTTGATGAGAAAAGAATAAGAAATAATAATAATGTAATAAAATAAAATCATAAGAATATGGTGAAATGATATTAAATCTAATATTAGAATAAATACTTCATTCGCTAAATCATTATATAATACGTTTAAATTATAAAATAAAATACTAATACAAATCCTTGTTTATATACTTATAAAACATTCCATATCACTTTTTAGATTAATCACAATTTATAAAAGTCATTTCCTAATTTTCTGTAATTAATTACTTCTTTAAAATAAATAATAAATATACTTTTAATATATATTTAAATGCTAACTTTTAAATAAAATTTTGCTTCATAAAATTATATATACTTTATATAATTATTCACATTTATTTCCAATGCAAATATAATTTATTTGCCATTAAAATAAACATTTACAAAAATATGACAGCGTGGATGTCACGTACAGAAATTTTCGACTTTCGAAAATTCGACATCGATACTCACTTTATCGACTGCCGAGAAATCGAGTGCCGGAAACTCCAATAGTGAGGGTTTTAAAAAGAAGAAAAAGGCAGAAGAAGAAGAAAAATAGAAGAAGAAGAGAAGAAAGGAAGAGAGAAGAACAACAGAGCAACATCAGAACAGAAAACAATATCAGAATCTCACATATCGCAGCGGAACAATATATAATAGATAAATGAATAATCTTTAAAACAAAGAACTATATCATTTTATACATACATCAATCATCAGAGTCAATATACAACAATGGACAGTTATATAAACTTGTCCTCATACAGAATACACAGCGGAATAAATATTATTAGATACAAATACTACGTCTCGTCATCCAGCTTATCTCCAAAGCTCCAGAATATCCAGAATATCCTGATAACATAACTCTAGGCTGCCCGTGTGGAAATTGGTGGGCACCCAGAGTTTAGAAGGGAAACAATAAACTCCGAGTCAGTCATGGAGACTGGTGTGAGATCGTAAAACAGTTTATCTTTAAAATAAACAACAGGAAAATTTCAATGTCAATTCGCAATGCTTTTGGAAAATGAAACTACCATAAGACCTCCCACCACACACACAATGCAAACGCAGAATTGGAGGAGATTTCTTCTTATGATAGTCAAAGATGCTTACTACGCAAAATCAAATCATTTTTGATATTATTATTAGTGCATAGTGTAGAAAACATTTCGAAAGTATAATATAAATCTTAGCCAGCATAGGCATTCCGCACTTATGCCTACTATAGCTACTATGTTCAATGGCAGGTTACCGCCACATTCCATAGCAGGTAATACAACTAAAACCGTACAAGTCACGTATTGTTTCTTTGGATTTCCAACAAATGGTCAGGCTAAGGAACTTCCTTTTCCACGATGGGTACGTCCCTGGAATAGACGACCCGAGAACCTAACCGGATCTCTGCCAACACAAGGCCGGGTTACCTCTGCAAAAATAGGTAACTACTGACACGCGTATGCCATCCCCCGATCGTCACCGATCTTCCCGAGGATCCCCGATTTCCAACAACCACAAAGTAATAAATTTGCAGTAACCACAGAGGTTAAGTATCTGGGCTCCATACCATGATACCACCTTTATCCAGAAGGAATGACATACACTAAGGGGCGCTACTCCCTAGAACCTTGCCGCATCCTTCCTGTTTTGACCATTTCCGGGGTGTGAGGCTCGACGAAGTCTCGTCCACAAAGCTACGCTTTCTACAAAGCCATGCTTCGGGTCAAACAAATGATCAACCTATGATCACAAAGATATAAGATCAAACAAATGATCATATCGCAAATGATCAAACACTGATCACTTCACAGCAACACTCAGTATGCCACGTTACCAAATTGGGATATATCGCTGATAAATTTCAACTACATAACCTCTGAGCTCGTACGTCTCAGAGAAGGGTGTTAAGCTAAGAGAATAAATTCTCCGCCACCAACAGAAATGTATTTGAAAGAAATCAGCTTTATATCTCAAATTGTAACGTCAGACACACAATCCATACAAGTCTGTTCCGGGATCGAACAGAACCGAAGGCACTTCTCACGAAGCCCTTGCATATCCGGATAATTTTCTAATCACGTCCGAACTTCCCGTCACTAAGGGTGATAAAACCTCTAAACCGGAGATCAGCCGATGTAGAGTAACTCGACGGTAATCCTTCTGTTTTCAAAAATATCTGGTCTTCAACACCGGTCTTCGAATGCAATTCATAACGACGTATCACATATTCGGAATGGGTTATAGGACCCCATGGTCCTTTCCCGGCTAACCCGAATAGTGAGCGCTTATTCAAAAATAAGTGTGGCATTCAAATTCATCCAATTCACAGCAAATACCTATCTAAAGGTAATTATTGATAGTCGGTTATTTAACTATCAATAAAGATGTGCAACATCATCAGATTCCAAATAATTTTCCAAATTATTTCATCTTCAAAAATATCTTTACTAGATATAAAATTTCCACACTTAACCATTTGAAAATAATTTCAAATCAATTTCCACATTTCATTTTATCTTTGAAGATAAAATCTCAAAACAGTTCATTTCATATTGGAAAAGCATTTCCATACTTATTTAAAAATAAGTATTTCACAAATCTATTTATTTTCAACATTTGAAAATATTCGATATACTTAAATCAAATTAAGTATATAGTTCATTCTTTAAGGAAACATTTATTTTAACATCTATTTGAGTCAAAACGAATGTTACGTAAAACATCGTTACGACGACTCAAAATCACTAGTATAGGGATTCGAATTTTAAGATAGATATGAAAATCCCAATACTACATAAAAACATTTCCTTTCGGAAATCATCTACTATAACAAAAGTGTTATAGTCTACCATTTCCTTATTTCTCGAAACGTCTATTTCAACAATAAATGTTGAAATCTATGATTTCAATATTCAATACATTTTAAAACATCGTTTAAAACAATTAACTTCATTTTCAATGTCACTTTCCCAAAACAATATCCATTTTACTTAACAATATATTCACTGTCCAAAATCGTGAATATACTTCACTAACCATATTTCAATATTTTCTACACATTTTTATTTCAATAATTATCCACTATCCAAAATCGTGGATAAAATTCCCTTAATAACTTCTATATTTTAAAATCAATCAAATTTGATTTATCTTCGAATTTATAAAAACAACGTTTATAAATTCTATTTTATAACAACTTCGATTATACATCTTCTTTAATGACCCATTCAATTTATAAGTTAATATAACTTATAATTCATTTATTTTAAAAGAAATCGTTCTTTCAAACTTCACAAAATTTAAAACTTTCAGATTTCATTAACTTATGAAATCCCATTTTCACTTCATTTTAACACTTATAGAAACTTGTCTTATAATCCCAATATTTCAAATTTATAAATATCCATTTTGGTACATCCTTTAAATAAACCGTTTATAATACTAGAAATCCCAATTTAAACCATTTCATAAATTTCTTAACTTTTATTTTAAAAATCACACTTTGATTTTATTTCACAAAAATCTTAACTTTTATAACTTTAAAATTTTAGACGTTTATTTATTTGAAATAAACCAATTCAAAAATTCAATAAAACGTCTACTTTCAAAAATCACTTTAAAAATCCTTTTAAAGTAAAAGTCGTTATTTTTAAAACTTGAATCCGATGATGCAACAGCACCAATTAGTCAATCACAACATCAAACATCATATATCAACATATGATAACAGAATATACATCAATATCTGTAAATAAATAAATACTGGTGAGGAATCCAGTTGGATCCCTCCAACCTGTTTCCCTGCATCCACAGACGTTAGCACAATACCAATTCCACTTCGAGGTGGAATATCACGGTATATGGGTTTTATAAAATAATCCGCTTACTAACGGCGCAATAGGGTCTCATCCGCTATACGAGGCGGGAAATCATCAATCCAATATATACATATGCCAATATGTATATATTGCTATATATAATAGATATATCCTACTATATCTAATATCACATCCAATAGCAATCAATCAATTCAATAACTGCAAAAATTCCACATTCAATTTGAGTGAGAAAAATCTCACCTTAGCTTTTATTTTGCCATCCCTTTCCATTCCAGTTTATTTCTCCATTTCAGACCTTGTATAAACATTTTATAAAATTTATTAATATTCGAGATAACGAATAACCAATTTTCGTTTGGTAATTTTAATTACCCAATGATTTTATTTTAAACCAATTTCTTTTAACTAAATTTATTTAACTAAACATTTTAATTTCAAACTAACTTTCCTTTCTAATTAAAATTCGTTAGTATCTAAAATAAACTTAGTAAGTTAATCTAACTATTTATTCACCAAATCCATTTTTTTTATAACACAAATTTCTTTCGCATAAATAAACTATATACATCTCAAAAATCTAATCTTTATAACCTCTACAAGATTTTAAAATCTTATATTACCCAAAATCATCTTTTACCTATTTATTAAATTAAAACAAGATGGTCCTAAATTCCTTACTGTGAATTTCACTGCATGTATATAAATATATATATATATATTTGTAAATTTAAAAATACAATAATACCTTTACTGCACAAATTGAACGAAATCGTAGCCACGCCCTGGCCCTCGGCCAAACTGCCTCCGGCCATCTCGAAATCCACCTCGACCTGCGAACATCACCGCGACCTACCCACCGCTGCTGCTGCTTCGCGAATACTCGACCAAAACCCCAAAATCTCGAATGCCACCAGATCGCGACATGCCGCGAATCCCCTTGTGCTGCCGCCTCAAACGAGCCATCGCGACGTCGCAGAAGTCGCCACCTCCATCAAACTTGAACTCGGGTTCGAGTTCCCTTATCGCCATCGCACGCGAGAGGCTTGGTCGCGAGCTCCACGTCACTGCCGCCGCTTCGACCCACTCCTCCTCCTCGCGTATGCCATCGCGGCTTGCCTTGTATAAATCGCGAAAGCCCTGCTCGAACGCGTGCCCAGATCTCGATTGCCACATGCCCTACGCGAACTCGAATTCGGTTTTCAATTCGAAATGGGGAAGAGTTCATTTATAAAAGGAAGGGGAACGAGGACTTTACTTTGATTTCGAACTCGCGATTTTTCTTTCTGTGAATGGAAGGCTTCGGCCATTTTTTTCTTTTGTTTGATTTCTTTTGAACTGAGGAGGGAGAAGGGTATTTTAAAATCGAAGACGGCATGTTTCACACGATTTTTTGTTCGTGATTCCTGGCGCGTTTCTCGGCGTGAGTTAAGGGAGACAACGTGGTGTTTGTTGACTATATTAAAAATTTAAATTTAAATCAAATTCGATTTAAAACTTCAACGCGTTTTGCAACCATACGGTCACAAAACAACTCTGATAAATACGAAATTTGAAATCCAATAATAATTCAATATTACGGACCCAATGAAACTGGTTTCGTCGAATTCCGAGACTGTGCCTCGGAACGCTATTTTTAAATATCGATACGAACAGTTAAATTCAAAACTGAGCAAAGCAGTTTCAAATTCGATTCTGAAGCTTCTATTATCTTCAGTGTTATCAATACGAATTTTAAAAACTTTCGAATATTTTTCTTCAGCTTAAAATTGGAGATTCAAATTTTTATTCAGTATTCAATAGATTAAATTTTAAAGTTTAATCGTAAATTTCAAAGTTAAATCGGGGATTCAAATTAAATCATTGTTCAAATATTTAAAATTAATTAAATATTCTCAATTTAATTTGTTCAAAATTCTGGGTCGTTACAGTGGAACTCGAATCCAGGTGTGATGGTTGAAATGCACAATCTGTACCATTAGGCTACACTTGTTTTTGGAATAAGGAAGAGATCAGTCGACTGAAACAGTTCTCCCATCGACTGAACCTATTGAGAAACGAGCAATAAAGAAGTTAATTGTATTGGGTATTGATCTCGGGTTTTGGATTTGTTCCAGCTCAGTCAACTGAATGTTTCTCCCAGTCGACTAAGACTAGTCAACTAAAAGCAATAAAATAACTCGACTGAATTTGAATGTTTCTCTCGAATTTTGGAGTTTACACTAGTTCAGTCGACTAAAAATATGACTTAGTCGACTGAATTCCTAAAACTCAGAAAATAACATATGGAAATTGATTCAAATTCTATTCAAACTTCACTACAATTCAAATTCATTCAAAACAATCCAACATAAGTTCAAAAGGAGTAATCATATACGAATTCCATACACAACAACATGAATATCAGATGAAATCAAATTTATGAACATAGTTGTGAGTGTAAATAACACTCTCCTTGGCCTTAGCTTTCTAAATTTGCATTCTCCCCATTCATTTGCTCTAACTTGAAAATCATTGAACTCTAAAACTTGATCAAAACTCCAACTTCTTTATGAATATAAGTGTATCTTGGTGTTGAGTTTGGTATATTTTAGTTTGGAAATTTATAAAAATTTATCTGATTTTTATTTTGATTTTTAAAAGCAAGAGGGTTTCATCATTATTTTTGCTTCATGAAATAGAAAGCTTACTCATCCAAAAATGAATTAAACATGACTTGTTTCCTGATAAGTGAAGATGCCTCTAGATTAAGAAAGATCTAGAGAAAGGATTTGTGAACTTGGGCTTACATAATGGGCTTCATGAAATTATTAAGGCAATTATTTCCTTCTTCTTTACAAAAACTATTTTCTAATCAATATAAACACTATAAAACTTCAAATGAAAATCATATACACATTTCTGAAATGTTTACTCATATTACATAATTTTTATAGGAATAATTTTCCATAAATTCCTTTGATTAATAATTTATATAAAAACTATCATCTTTAGTCTACTTTGATAAATTTTTATTTATTTACTAAAATTAATTCAATTCTCTATTTAAAAATTATTACTAACATAAAACTTCATTTCTTATTCATATACAAGTTTATAAAATATATTTATCATATTTTAACTTATTTTATTTAAATCATTTTTTAATTACATTCTAAACCCAGTAACTAAATAATTCCCAAAACCATACATTTAAATAAAATAAAACTTCTTTTCCTTCAAAATATACTTCTAATCATATTTTCTAATAATACTATATTTTATAAAAATATATAATCATCGTTATCATATCAAAATCATTTTAAATCCATAAATATACAAATAAACCCAAATCATTCTTAATAAATCTTTAAAAATCAATTTTAATTAATTAAAATACTATTATCATCATTAATTAATTACTTCTCAACGCCAGGTTGTTACAATTTGAGAAGTTCTTATCATGAGAGACTTCAATTAGACATTTCACATATTTAAACCTTTGTAGATTTTTAGTAGGTTCATCAAAACACAAAAGTTTGCCTATATGACATGCTAACCAATTTATGCCCATCAACGTCCATGTGGTTAACGGAATTTTATGGAAGCGAACTCATACGGGGACACTGCAAACAAGCGATTAGACACTTCTAAAAGAAGGATTCCATAACATTATTATGAACATTTGTCCTTAAATGAAAATGGGGTCGACTTGCAAAATTTGATTCTTGCCCTCATCACATGTAAAGTCAAAGAAAAAGTTAGTTTCATCCAGCTTTATATCCATGTTACCCTTAAGAGGCCAAATTTTCTTCCAGTGAATGCAAACCGACATATAAGATAGTTTTTACCAAAAAAAGCCTACCAAGTGGTTTTTCCAATATGAGATACCTTCATCCCTTACCTCTTTAGGAGTAAGGGGCATACCGTTATATGAAAGATTGAAATGCTTAGGAACAAACTTACCCACATTTTTAGGCTTTGATTTGTAGAGCGAAGACCATGAAACTTTTTCTACTTGAGCTAAGGCAGCACTGGCTTGGTTAATTGAATACTAGAGAAGAGAACAATATTTCCCACAGTCGAACTTGTAGAATCAGCATTTGAAAGTTATTGCGAAAGAGAAACAGTTTCTATAAGGACATAATTGTGTGGCAGAGCAGGTTAGGGAGAGAGGGGAGGCGGCTCAACTAGGGAAGGAGGGATATGAATAGGGGCGGGATAAGAACAGGTGGGTTCAAAAGAGAGGCGGGAGATTGGAGGAGAGAGGAAGGAAAGGAGAGGACGTGGGAGAGATGGGCAAGTACGCCATGGACAGGTTTCATATATATATGTTTGTGTCTGTGTGTGTGCGCGCGCGCGCGTGTGGGCGTATGTGATGTATGTATATATATTTTCATAAAATAATTTAAAACTAAAACATTTATATACATGTATTTTGCAATATTTTATATACATGAAATAAAGTATTTAAACATATATTTAGACAATATATTTTTATACTAGATGAGCTAACATGTCTGTTACAATGTAAATCCCAACACTTATATACGGGCATGTTATACCTTGTACGGGTTGCTATGTTACACATGCATACATACACGCACACGCACATATATCTGTGTGTACGTATATACTATGTGATGCATTTATATATATAATATAATATTAACTATGTAATATAAAACTATACATTATGAATTTAAATAAAATAGTGATTTTATTTAACATTTATTTAGAAATGTTCTAAATAAATTAGACCTCATAGTCCAATAAAGATCCAAAATGATAAAAAAGAATTTGAAATTCACTCATTACTTCCGCTGAGGGCTGCCCAGTTCCAACAGTATCCCCTGGCATCTAAGATGTCCTCGTTACTTATTCCAGCAAAAACCCCCCTTCCCTCGCCAGCTTGCTAGGAAATGTGTTCCCAAGCGTAACCTTGCCTCCTCCATTATTCCTCCTCCTTTTAAGTGTTATGTCAATACAACATCTCCTATCATCATTGATACAGTTCCTCCTATTTATGTTCCATCTGAACCGACCGAGACTATCCATATAATGCCCAGTCAACACCATCTATTCCATATGACACTACAATGCCAGAGCTTCATACTTGCCCTCGACCCCCTACCTCTTGGATCTCTACTGGGAAATCATGGGAACACTATGCACTGAGATGGATTGCAACTTACAACCCATCAAGGCACTAATATTTTAGATTCATTTCGGATCGGATTGGTAAGCATTGATGCTTATAGTACCAATTACCCGGTGAAGCCCTTATTTTGGAAACAAAAGGAGAGTTAGGAGAGAGGAACAAACTATTACTGGAAGACACCGCTTGGGATAGAAGTTACATCTACTCCACTGATTCTATAGAATATATTCACAACCTTGCATGTTTCTTTGTTGGGTACATAAATGGTATAGGACTCGATCAGTCTGACGTGGGCAGTGACACCTCATCTTCCGAGGAGGGTTGGGTTTGTATTATCGAGTGGTTAGAGTAATTTAGCTCTACTTCCTGTATCTTAAATGTTTTTATTAAGCAATGAAAAGTGGGCATGCTACTATAAAATCGTCTGGCTATTCTAGAAAAGAAAAGAAAAGAAAAAAGAAACTAAAAGACAACAATTTAAGAGATGTTATTATCAGTAACAAATTTCCTCTTTTAACTTATGTTTAAGGTACAAATTCTAACAATCATCTCTTCTCTTTTCCTCTTTTAACTTCTTTATTAATAAGGTTTAATAATTAATTGATTTCAAAGTTTATTGGTTGCGATTTATTACTATCACTAATCCTATATTAAGATTTCTGTCCTCCAAATTTGGTTTCCTTTTGTCATTTCTCATCAAGTGGATATCTCCAAACTTCATTCAAAACCCCTTACCCTGGTCTCTATTTATGGCTAATTAGTTTGATAAAATATCAATTCAAAAGGTTAGCCATAAGTTTTTTCAATGCAAGTCTGGAACCTTTTATTTGGAAAACTATTTTCTATTAAACAAACATAACTATTTATCAATACATTAGTTGATTCTTTATAGCAACAAGAACTATGATGTGATTAACAGGCCTAGTTTCGTCTTATCAAAATACATGTTAAAGAATTATTGTTATATTCCCTAATAAATGTTTACATTCGCTTGAAATGTAAATCGCTAGAGGGTGGACTTTGATTCTTTAATTAAACTTCTAATGAATGTTATTGAAACAGTGGGTATAATGGTATGGCTCTTATGTGAAAACAATTGCATAAGATGGGATCTAAATGAAGGATGCTACAGCCTATTATTAATGAATAACAATGGTAAACCTAAAGGTTTTTGGATTAAGAGAAGCTAAAAGGCTCCAGTGGGGACACTCACTAGAATGTGATAAATCAACTGCATTCGCCTTTCGAGAAGGTACCTAGAACTTGACTAATTTAAGCTCCTAGGTGAACGAGAGGGCATTCAGCATTGCCGTTGCACAAACTAAATGAGTTAATAAGAATGAAAGAAAGAGAAGCACTAACGTTGAATGATATGAGATGTGTTGTAATATTTTTGGTCTTAAACACTTAAAAATAATAAAGTGTTAGAGGTGAATTGGTTTTCGACTTAAACACTTCAAAATAAATATAAGTGTTAGAAATGAGTTGGTTGTCGGCCTGAACACTCAAAGATAAATATAAGTGCTAGAAATGAATTGGTTATCGTCTTAAACACTTTGAAATAAATATAAGTGTTAGAAATGAATTGGTTATTGGCTTAAACACTTAAAAATAAATATAAGTAGTAGAGATGAATTGGTTGTCGGTATGAACACTTAGAAATAAATATGAGTAATAGAGATGAATTGGTTCTCGGTATGAACACATAGAAATAAATTTAAGTATTAGAGATGAAATTGTTGTCAGCCTAAACACTTAGAAATAAACATAAGTGTTAGAGATGAAGTGGGATTAAAGGAAGAATGATCGACTTCTTCTTTAACTAGTGACTGGTTAAACCTGTATGAACCCCAAGATTGAGAATAAAGAGATAAATGTCTATAATATTATTGAGAATATCAGTGTAGGGGAAAACCTGTTCTATTCTACTGTGCGATTCCACTAGCAATCATTATGTAGAGAATAATATTATTCACACTAGGTTTATTGTCTGACACGTGTTGTTTATTTGTCTAACCGATAAACTCATGGGTACTCATTTGAGTGGGATGAGTTTATAACTTAGTATAGGTTTTCTTTTGGGTGTGAAAATAAAGCATCAGGAAATGGTGTATGTAACAAGCCGCACCTTCGAACACATCGATTCAAGGCCTAAACGGTGCCTGAACTCGCATCGTGCTAAGAAGTACGAGTCGTAAAATAGATAACAATCTCAACAAAATGTAATTCGTACAAAAATTTCTCCAAATACCAAATACAAAGGGTCTGATAGTAATATAATGTCTAACTGATAGATGTAGTACAATATAAGGTACATGGGGTATAACTGTAGATAATATAACTCTGATTGCCTGGTTTCCTCCTCCATGCATTGAGTCCACACAAAATCACCTACCGACCCGTCCTCCTATAATGGGCGTAAAAGGGGAATAAAGGAGTGGGCTTGTGTTACTAATGTATGATGTTCATAAGAAATTAATTTCATTTATAGTCTACATCACCTAAGGTGCTTATTTGTTTTTGTGGACTATATAAATATATATATATATATTTGTAAGGAATCTCCTAGCAAACTACTACAACCTGGTACTAGATATAACAGTCACTCTAAGTATACTTAAAATTTGATAAATGTCCTTAATGATTAACCATAAAACTTCCACATTAAGTAGACAACCTCAAATATGAGTCCTAAGTGTATAACCCGATAATCCACTAATTCCACTGAGCTTGTTCTACAATGCCTAGGCCTACCTGTCCCAAAAGCATCGAGCAACCTACCCACTTACGTTCGTTATCCTACGCATAACACCGGGTATACACAATAATATCTAAGCCTAATTGCCCCAAGAACACTGAGTAACCTCCCATTAGTGTCCAATATCCTATTTCTACACATCGCACCGGGTATACACTACAATGTTTATGCCTAATCACCCAATAACATTGAGTAACCTCCTATTAGTGCCCATAACTATGCACAGCACCGGGCATACTCCCATAATGCCTAGACACAGTTGTCCCTAAGACATCGATTAACCTCCCGTTGGTGCCATGTGCTTTAAAGCGCACAATAAAGAAAAAACGCATTTTAGACCATGGAGTCTGCAACGGTCCAAGAAACTATTATAGAAAGATGAACATTTTACAACATATTTTTAATGAAATGTTGCAAACTATTTTACGTGGTAACATTATTTACATATGTTTCAACAATAATATTTTCTACGACGTTTGTCCAAATTGTCAGAAATAACAACATTTTACAGTTCCTTTTTCATTTTAGTAAGTTCCTTCTTCTACAACCTTGATTCATTATTATTTAATTGCATGGATATGGCAATGTTTTTTGTTTGTAATAAAGTGAGTTATATTACAAAAAATATTGTATATTGGAATTATAATGTTTTAACAACGTTTTTTCCATATTGTAAAATAATTTCATGTTACGTAACGTTTAGGTAATATTGTTAAAGTTCATTATTCCGATAATATCTTTAAATCATTATAAAGTCCAGTGTTTCGTAACATGAACAAAATATTGTAAATTATATTATATCAACTATTATGTAAAATTCTACAAAATTCCAAGATCAATCGTATCAATTAATTACTAACAAATCTATTAGATTTTGTGACTTAAATATATTCAATACCAAATATAAAAAAGGTAGATTGATTGATTGATCCAATCAGTTAATTAGCGGGTCATTATGAGAGAAGAAAAATGATGGAAATAAAATAAGAAGTAATGACAATTTATCGATTCATTTAGTTGATAAATTAATGAATAAAAAAAGAAATGAAGTTATGATCAAATTGCGCATTGGAAGGAAATTGATTTACCAATCAGTTAATTAAGGAAAATATAATTACCATACAGTTAAAAGAGGTATGTGAATTAATGCATTCATCGATCATTTTGAATTTTCTTTAGAAATTCAACCGTTCTTAAAATAATTCTTTACCTATGAAGAAATGAGGTATGGATGCAAGTATTTAGGAAATAAATTTATTTTTTCTTTAAGGAACTTCACATCCAAAGTAATATTTCTATCTAAATAAGTTAGATCGCTTCTGTTTTAGTTCTCCACCATGACAATCTCTTATAATATTTCTTGTAATTCCTCGACCATTCAAGTAATAAATGAAAAGCAGGTTTCAAATGAGAGTTTTCATATATATATATATATATTTGTCTATTCCTATTTATTTTTATTTGCTATATTTACCATTAAGTTAATGATTTTAGATTCTTTGTTAATTATTTATGTCGTAAGATTAGGGTTTTGACCTACAAAATTTATGTCGTAAGATTAGGGTTTTGACCTACAAAATCCTAAATGCTAGTATCAAAACAAGGGAATCATTAAAGATTTATAGGTAATGACCGAGTTAAGAATTGAATGGTTATGAAATAAATAGGTTCTATGAAAGGAGATATAGGAATGTAGAGGCTGAAATGGAGGCAATATTGAAGAAAGAGAAGATTTTTAAGGTAGTTTTCGAGTTTGATAAATTGAAAAATCTTGACTCATAGAAAATTGGAAGAGATTAGGGATGAAGCTCTTACAACAATGGCTAATTCTTTTTATACACCTATTATCTCTTAACATACATCAGAAAATATAATAAACTAGCATATATCAAATATTACTTTACATACATGATAACTTTTACAAAATTACCCTTTTTCATCTTTATCATCTTCTCTCTTTAAACCTTAAAACTCATTTACAAAAAAACTAGGAATTCCTAGCAATAAATTTAGTTAAAATTCAAGAAAATAAACTTAAATTTTTGGCACTAATACTATAGATTACTTAATTGTTTTTTTTTTTGGAAAATTTTTATTTCATCAAAATTAGCTCTAGTTTTAGAAGAAATTTTCTAGACACGTTTGAATTAGAGTAGATAGTCGCGAAAGCTGTCATAATTAATGTTTTTTTCATTAACTTCATCAAGATTGTATAAATTTAATCAAATATCATTGATTTTAATGTTTTAATTGGATAAGTTATAAGAAACGGACAAAAATGAAATTAAGAAGAAGGGTAAATTAGTCATATAATTTCTTAATAAATTAAGGGTGTGTTGGAAAAAAATTGATTTTAAAATGAATTATTAAAAATATTGGAAGGAGTATAGACTACCCCACTTATTGAATAGTCCCACGTTATAGGGAACTATAGAGTGATCTTATTTAAATATATGATCCACAGGAGAAAGCATGGGCCCTTTGGGAACCTAATGTTTTCTCTTGTGTTGAGGTGGGAGAGCATGCTGGCCATCACACATGCATGCGCACGCCGATCGACCAATTCGACTCGACCCGATCCGGGCCGAGCTTTGTCGGGCTTGGCATGGCTTGGCTTGGCTAATGTGATGTAGAGCTTCTTATTTTTTGGCGGTATATTTTTAAACCGATTTTGACTTGGTAATAAGATACAGTAAACTGAGATTCGGTGTTTTCTCATGACTCAGCCCTATTTTCTACTCAAAATTTTCTCTATATAAACTAAGCTATTTGATAAAATTTATTAATTCCAAACTCTTTTTCTGCCTTAAATTTTCTTAGATCCGAGCAATATTTTTTTGATGCTATTGACTCACTAGTCTCAGTGCAAGAGGCTGTTGATATTGATTTAGGGCTGTTTTATCCTGAAGGCGACTGCGTCAGAGATTGTCTTGCACGATTTCAGCACAGTGGCGAAACGTCTTAAAGAGAGCGATCTAGTCCCCGGCTCAGCCACAAAGACACTACAACTTCAGATCGAGGTACAACAATTTTAAATTGCAATGGCTTCGATCACTGACGACTCTGCTGCCCCGATGTCAATATTTCAGGGTTTGATTGTATCTACTGTGCCGTCCAAATTCGAGGGCCTCCATTTCAAACGATGCTCCTAAAGATGGAGTTCTTTTTGACTACGCGAAAAGTGGCGCATGTGCTGATGATAGAAAAACCAATTACCCGAAGAAGCAACAAACATTCAAAAAAAGGCTTTGCAGGACTGGATGGACCATGACTACTTCTGCAAAAAATTATGTTCTCAATGGTTTGAGCAATGATCTGTATGATTACTGCAATTTAGATGAGTCGGCAAAGAAGATTTGGTATGCACTGAAAAAGAAATATGATACCGATGAAGCTGGAGTGAAAAAATATGCTGCCAGTCGCTATTTGAAGTTTCAAATGACGGATGACAAATCTGTGGAGGCGCAGTCACACAAGCTTCAGAAAATTGCACAATAGATTATCTCCGAAGGTATGGCTTTAGACGAAAAGTTACAGGTTGTTGTGTTAATTGATAAATTACCCCCTAATTGGAAAGACTTTAAAAATATTCTCAGACATAAGGCTAAGGAGGTTTCTTTAGAGAGTTTGATTACTCGTCTTCTTATTGAAGAAGAGGCCATAAAACAGGACTAGAAAGAAGAGGTGCTTACTGTATCTAGCAACAATACTAAGAAATCCACAAAGGTGGATTCGAAACCAAATGCGAAAAATTTCAAAAATCAGAATCACAAACTAAATCAGAACCACAATAATCAGCCTTAGAACAAACAACAAAATGCTCCCATAAAGAATGGTATTGAACAGTTTTTTTTATGTTACAACTGTGGCAAACTGGGCCATGTGGCACAAAAGTGTCGGAACAAGCCAAAACCTACACTGCAGGCTAACCTGACTAAAGAAGCCCTTGTGGCTATGCTTACTAAGATCAATCTAGTCGGTGGATCAGAAGGGTGGTGGGTAGGCAATGGTGCTTCTCGCCATGTCTGCTATGATCGTGAAATGTTTAAAACATATAATGCTACTAATGACATGAAAGTGACGTTGGGAGATTTTCACACCACTACTATTAGTAGAACTGGGACTGTGGAGTTAAAGTTTACCTGTGGAAAGAACTTGTTGCTGAAAGATGTGAGAGATGAGGAAAAATTTAGTATTTGGTTTTTTGTTAAATAAAGCTGGGTTTACTCAAACTATTGGATCTAACTTGTACACCATCACTAAAAATGGTGTTTTTGTTGGTAAAGGATATGCTGTAGATGGGATGTTTAGGTTAAATGTTGATTTGAATAAACTTAATAATTATGCTCATATGCTGTGTGATTTTAATATTTAGCATGCTAGACTTTGTCAGGTTAATAAGCGACCGATTCATAACATGAGTAATTTAGGCTTAATCCCTAATGTATCCATAAGTGATTCAGAAAAATTAGAATATTGTAGCCAAGCTAAAATTACAAAGGCCCCACATAAATATGTATTTAGAGAGTCAGAACTTTTAGATTTAATACACTCTAATATATGTTAACTAGATGGCACTCTAACTAGGGATGACAAACACTACTTTATTACTTTTATTGATGATTGCTCTGATTTCACTTATGTTTATCTCATGAAAAATAAAAGTGATGCGCTAGATATGTTTAAGTTATTTTTCACTGAAATTGAAAACCAATTTAATAAGAAAATCAAGAGATTTCGAAGTGATAGAGGAACAGAATATAAATCTAGCCTATTTATTGAATTTTATAATCAACATGGCATAATACATGAGAGAACTGCACCTTATTCTCCTGAACTGAACTGTAAAGCTAAAAGAAAAAATAAGACTCTTACCGAATTAGTTGTAGCTGTTTTATTAAATTCAAGTGTAGCATCACATTGATGGGGGGAAATTTTGTTAACAGTTTGTATGTTTTAAACAGAATTCCTAAATCTAAGAGAAAATTTTCACCTTTTGATATTTTTAAAATCATAAACTCAAGTTGCCTTATTTTAAAACTTGGGGTTACTTAGCATATGTTTGTGTTCCTGACCCTAAAAGAATTAAATTAGCAAGTCGAACGTATGAATGTGTTCTCATTGGTTAATCTATTAACGGTAACGCATATATATTTTTTTGACTTGAATGCTCGAGTTATTATTGAGTAAAATGATGTTGATTTCTTTGAAAATAAATTTCCGTTTAAACTTAGGAATAGTGGAGGCACATCTACTACTCATAATCCAATAATCAGAAATAATGAAAATAATGTGGAAATTGAATCTGAACCTAGAAGAAGTAAAAGACCTAGATAGCTAAAGATTTAGGTCCGAAATATTATGCTTATGTACTGAAAGAGGACCCTGCTAATCTAAAAGTAGCCCTATCTTCTTTAGATTCAGACCTTTGGCAAGAAGCTATAAATGATGAAATGGAACCTCTTGAACCTAATAAAACTTAGCATCTTGTTGACTTACCTCTAGATTGTAAAACTATAGGTTGCAAGTGGGTACTTAAAAAGAAGTTGAAACTTGATGGTACAATTGATAAATATAAGGCTCGTCTTGTAGCTAAATGATTTAGACAAAGAGAAAACATTGACTTTTTGATACTTTTTCACCTGTTACAAGAATAACATCAATTCGAGTGTTAATTTCTCTTGCTTCACTTTATAATCTACTAATTCACCAAATGGATATAAAAATTGCTTTTTTGAATTGTGAATTAGAAGAAGAGATTTACATCGACCAACCCGAAGGTTTTATTATACTCGGTCAAGACCATAAAGTTTGTAAATTAGATAAATCTCTATATGGTAATAAACAGGCACCTAAACAATGTCATGAAAAATTTGACAAACTAGTTATTTCACATGGTTTTAAAGTAAATGAAAATGACAAATGTATTTATTATAAATCCAAGAATAACATTTGCATTATCGTATGTTTACATGTAGATGATTTACTTATATTTAGTTCAAATATTCATGCTATGAATCATGTTAAGTCCATACTATGTACCAATTTTGATATGAAAGATTTTGATGGAGCAAGTGTAATTCTTGATATTAAGATTACTAAGTCTGAAAATGGAATTTCTTTAGATCAATCTCATTATATTGAAAAGATGTTAAAGAAATATAATTACTTTGAACATAAACCTGCTAGTACACCATATGATCCAAGTGTAAAACTATTTAAGAACACCGATGAATGTGTAAGACAGTCTGAATATGCGAGCATCATTGGCAGTCTTTAGTATGTCACTGATTGTACTAGACCAGACATTGCCCATGTCATAAGATTATTGTGCAGGTTTACTAGCAGACCTAGTATAGAGCATTGGCATGCTATTGAAAGGGTAACGAGATACCTTAAAAGAATTATGAACCTTGAATTACCGTATCTAAGAAACAGACTATTCCAAAGCCACTATGGGCTATGACTCATGTAATATATGTACCATTTATGTTGTTTAGCCAGATATGTTGGCTTTTATACTATTAGGATGACATTTGCTATTTAGCCAGGCAAGTCGATTTCTGTGTTGTTGGGCGCATGATGAACTTGTACATATACATACGTACGTACATACATACATTGTATACAAAATAAAACACAATTGGTAATACAGTAGATTTGGACCATTAAACCCTATTGTGTTGTTGGGCGGTCATGATGTACTCTTGTCTCTATTATACACACACATCCTATTGTGCACCAGTCTATAATGGTTGAGATCCATTGTGTCACTTATGTCCCAATAGAATATCTCTTTATATGTATTTTACACACACGTGTGTGCGTAGTTGTACATCCTTTCTAAAAGTTAAAATTAGAATCTACTTTGATTCATTAAACCTAAAATAACAAATTAAGGGTAGCTCTAAATTTTAACATGAATCATGGATTGCCAAAATTAACCATTCGATTAACCAAAACGGATGGTCCAAATTTTAGAATGGCTATTTACACAGGAACCCATATGTTAATCTCCCTTACCAAAAAAAAATCCTCCCTCCAAAAATTCACTACACCGCTTGATTTTTTTTCCATGGCACTCAGATCTTCACTGGTTCTTGCTTTTCTCAAAATTTCATTGCATCCATAACACACTCAATAAATCTCTTTAATTTATGCATTCCTCACTTTATTTCAACATTTTTAACCTTAGATTTCTGAAGCATACTTCAAACAAAATGAGCAAAGCAGTTGGAAACAGACGGCGACAAGAAGGCATCAAATTTTGCCATCGATTATGCCAAAGCAACCGAACATAAAATCATGCACATCACCTCTCCTAAAATGTTTCTTCAATCGAGAATCAATGCCGGTGCTTTTCTTGACGCCAATGTTATCGATCGTCATGAGCGCAAGATCGTCGATGCTTCCGATCTTTATCCAAGAGGTATGAATTTAAAGTGGTCATATATGTATTTGCTTGTTCTTTATTATTTTAATTAGTATTTGTTTTTGCATTGTTTATTGGGTGAAATGGATCTACAGTGTGCAATTTTAGCTTGTATACTATTATTGTTTCGTAAATTTTTATGAATACCGAGAGTGACTTTTTTTGAATTGGTAATGCATATATTAGAATCTTTTTAATGGTTTAGGATGATTCATTTCGCGAATTTAGCAAAGTTATGGAGGTAAACCTTTGTTATTTTCTCTTCTTTACCTTTCACTGCTAAACGAGAAATAAAATTTTCCAACATGATACAAAGCATTCACTTCAATTAGAATTTGAACGAATTGTGCCACAGTCGATCGTTTCTATCCAATCGCTACATAGACACAATACAATGTCTCACTCTCAGAGCTTTAGCTTTTCCATTTTAAATTAACTGGGAAAAAATTGTGTTATACTGTTTAAATTGCAAATTTCATCTAATTTAGCTATCAAATTAGAAAACAAGCATGTATTCCTTTTTCTTTGTGGATCATTAGCTTATCAGTGGTTTCCAGATCAACATTTTATGTTCAAGGTTACTTTCATGTTACCAAATACATGAAGTATTCTAAGTTTTATAGAACACCAAACCAAGTGGGAAGTAAAAGATTAACAACTCTCTTGTATGGTTGAGATTTTCACTCTTTGCAATAACAATAGCACTCTCCTTAAAAGATTATAGTTTATCTAGCAGTGCTTTAGCTTTTATTAAATGATATTGATGTCATTGCATGAATACGCAAATCCATCCTGAGGCTAGAAACTAGAAAGAGCAAGTGCCCCTGCTTAAGTTATATAGAAAATAAACTGAATAGAGATAATGGGGTCATTTTGCGACAATGTGATTGATTATTTTAAATTAAAAAGGCAAAAGAGATTTGTGATCTATATAAGAAAATAAAAGAGGAGAGATACAATCATAAAATCAGTTCATATTGATTTTCTAAAAAATCAAAAAGAAAGAGGAAAAGCACATAAAATTTACACTTTCATGCAAAAAATGCACAAGATCTCGAAATGTCTTGATATCAAGTGTTTGTAGATAATATTAATCATAAATATGGATTACATGGTTTACAAATGAATACAACATGACTTGAATTATAAATGAATATACTTGCTTATTTATTTTCTATTTTGGAAACTTTCAAATATTACAGTACTTGAATTCTTCCTACTCATATGCTATATAGATTACTAACCTAATTAATTGTTTCTAGAGTTGCATCCTTTTTTCCCTTGAATTTACAATAATTGTTTTTTTTTTCATCTAGCTTTTACCAAGTTGTATGTGCCAATATCCATGTAAAAATATCCAAGCTTTTACCAAGCTGCTACAATATATAATGGACTAGCTCCATCTACTCAAGCAAAGAAAGAAAGCTCCATCTACCCAAGCAAGCGGAATTTACTTTTTGTTGTGAAAACCTTAAGTGCAAGTGGAAAGTAGTTCATATAATAATATCAATACCATCATTAATACTTGGTTCATGCTGTAATCTTGTTTTGCAACTTGCAGAAGTATTCAAAGGTGTGGCATATATTGTTATACTTGTTTAGTGCATATTTTTTCCATACTTTGCACCCTGGTTTGTTCTTTTTTTATTTTTGATTAATTTTATTTTTATAATTTGATACCTCTATTCTTCAATTACCTATTGATAATTTGTTCTTATGTGCATTAATTTAAAGGTAGGATAAATGTTATTTTTTACTGAAATAATGATTATTTATTAGCTAGGATTTGGCAATCATATTGTGCCTACATGAAAAAGAACAACTTAGAGATTACAGCTATATTGGACTACTTTGATTTTGTTTCTAACTATAGTCATAGCATGTTAAATATGAGCTAGGCAGAGTAGCAGCAGTTGGGAACTTTGCTCATGAATTGTAGTTTTGTTGTTTATGAATGCTGGTTTTTTTCATTATATGGTAAAGATCATATATGAGGTAGATCAAGTTAGTCTTTTTTTTAAAAAAATTATGTTTTTCTTATTTACAAACATTATGTAAAACTCTCAAGGACCAATAGTTCAATTGGTATGCTCTATTAAACTCTTAACCATATCTTGTCCGATGACAATTTTTCCTACTACAATATTAGTTTGGGATATTCATTTGACAGACTAGCTCATGTCATGTAGCCACTTCATATATTTGGGCCTACCCTGACATGTAATCTTAACCTGCACATGCTCAGCTTGTTCAACTGCCCATGCCCTGCTATGGTTTTATATGCCTTTGCTGCCCTGCCCTACTATTCCCTGTCTAATATTGTTTTATGTCTCAGTTTGCACACGCCATGCACTTACTGCATTTCTAAACTATCTATACATATACATGACCATGCCCTTACTGCATTTCAGTTGTAATTTTTATGTCTATGCTATTACATGCCTTTACTGCATTTCCTAGTTTACAAACGCCCTATCTATGTTGTTACATGCCCTTGCACATGTCCGGCTATGTTCTTCTCATGTCTTGTACATGCCGGTACATGCTTTGTTGCCTATGCGATTACATATTTTAGCCGACCCCTCTTCTGTATGCGACTATTCTATACAATTTAAGGTACTATTTGAAATAAATTAATATTGTTGGAATAAAGGAGGCATCGCTAATTAACTTGAGATCGAAACTTGTCTCTACCACTATTATTGTCAAATTCTACCCATAATTTCCATGTTTAACAAAGCATCAAAGTTGAAATCGAATCCTTATACAATATCTGTTTCAGGTTTTGATGTTTTTGATAAATCATTCGAGAATACGTGGATTAGAGGAAAATAATTATAATCTAATCACCGAGAAACTCTAGGGCAAATCAATAATGATTTAGGGGATCGAAGGAAATGATGGAACTACAAATTTAAAGGATGGATGATGTAGCGTTGGGGGTAGGATTAGTTGCAAGAGATCAGGCTTTAGTTGACGATACTTCTATCACGTCATAAAACAGTAGAAGATAGAGGCACACTGGTGAATCATTTAGAAAGATCCTTATATAAGTAGTAAACATGTGTAATAGAAACATGAAATAGGGTTGTATGTATTACTTATTTTGTTGTAAATGTACGAATCTTAACATTTTTGTCATTTCGACAACATTAGTGGATGTTCGTAGTAAATATTTGCTAAAAGATGTTGATTACATTTCGTAAAATATTAGAGTTATCATAAGTATATCAACAATATTTGCAATAAATTAAATACATAAATAAATAACTGCTAAAAATAATATTTATAATGCTAATGAAATATAATCAAAAGCTATTATTACACACTTGTAGAATGTTGTAAAAGAAATTCAAAGAAAAAAAGGTTTAAAATTATATTTACAAAGTTTATCAAATGTGGTTAAAATACAAACATTACACTTCAAAGAAATCATAGTAAGTTTGTTTACAATGTTTTAAAACCATGGCATAAAATTCAAGTATAACTTATTTTAATCAATGTGTATGCTATTTTTTACAACCTTTTCCCATTATTTTAGAATTATATTAACATATAAAAAATATTGAAAATGCAAAATACAACGTTTTACAATCGATGTAGAAAAAGATTCAACAATGTTTATATATTACAAAATGATATATTATAATATTTCAAAATCATTATGCAAAGTCTTTCTAATAGATATATGAAATATATAACACGATCGGTAAGTGTTCCGGATAACCATCCACAATAGTCTATGCAACATTAAATAAACGAGTGCGAACCCGTGCTACGCACACAACGTTGAATGTAAAGCTTTGAAAATACAATAGTACATTATTAGTAAAACCATATTTGTAAACCATGTTCAAACCGGAGTAATGTGAAATTTTTTTGTATACAACCGTTAAACGTCGGACAATAAAATGTCATGCACAATATAGGTTTCGATTCAATAGGCGCATTAGAAAATTAATCTACTGTACTATCCACCCTATTATCAAACATAAACAATTAGAACAACATAGTCTATACATCACAAAGGGATATATAACATTTGTACTCTTAAGCTATCATGTTCTCACAGATCAGTTGGCCCAAGTGGTTCAGTACGAATGTTGGAGTTGTCTTAAAAAAATAACTGTTGCATGGAATAGTTCACGATGGCTCATGCGCAAACAATTTTGATGCACAGTCCAACGTGCTTCCAAAATAAGGAGGATATATGGCAGTGCATTTCTTTAGCACCCAAATAAAAAATTGTACCGCTAGTCATCAAACTCATTTGAAAGCATAGTAGCTAGCTGGACAATAGAAAATAAAATAAAATAGAGGATCTAATATTTCCAATCAAGAAAATACTAACTTGTGACAAATATATCAGTGTCAAAAACAAATTACATCAAATGGAATATATTGTTTGAAAGACGAATGAAAATGTGTTATCTAAATCTTATCAAATACATGAATATCAAATTGTGTTGAACAAAGAAGTCAAGACAGGCTAAATTAAGTATATAAAAGCAAACATTTACAGCATTACAACAGATAAGCAGAAGGATTGTTTGGTTCGATGCACATAAAAAAATGAAGAAGAAAATTAATGTTCGGATAAAAGTGTAGCATCATTGACCAAGCAGCGTATGCTGATAGAGGTTGTCATTCTTCCATGTTTCCGTGCCTAAACGCAAAAGAATTGAATGTTCATCTGTTTACCATAATGATAAGCTTACTATTAGAGAACAATGACAATGTTACACAATTTGGTAAAGACTGCAAGCTCCATATTATTTAGCATATGAAAAGCAAATCAATGTGCAAAAGATAACTCTTGTTGAGAAAGTGTAAATCAAGTAGATTTTTAAAAATCAAAATTAAGTAAAAATAAGCATACGGATTGCAACAATATTTATCTATTGTTGCAATCGAATATTTGTTTCTATAAATACAGAAATATTTTTGAATGACAGTTAACATGATCATTTAATTCAACTCATTTCTTACTAAACTTTTTTAAAATTTCTATCAATATTCTTGTCCCTTACTTTTTTATACAGAAAATAAATTATATACTCAATGCATTAAATTTATTTCCCACCTTTCATACTAACGAAAATGATATGAACACAATAATATAATCCTCTAAAGCTTTAATATATACTCACTCATTTTACCAAAGTCATTTGATGATTGAAATGAACTTATAACAGTTTAAACTAACTTCATTGAAACATAAGACCATCGCTTAGTGATTATAATGTGCGAAGTAGATTGAAGATGAAAATTAATGTATTAGTTAAAAAATTCAAAGTTAATTGGATAACTTAGATACCAACACATAGTATCACATTTTTTTGAAACATACATTAAATTGATTCTTATCATGCATTCAAGTTCACAATCCCAAATAATGAATATAATTAATGCTTGAGATCTAAATAAATCCCTTGAGTTATACTGATTAGCACAACAAAGCTTCTTTGTTTTCAGGGTGTAACATATACTACACAACCAAACATAAATTCACCCATGAAGTGCCATACAATAATATTTGTATCTAATCCTTACTCCTACTTAGCATTACCATGATAACTATAACTTAGCGGTATTTTGAATTAGTTGTAGCAAATGGAAAAGAGAAAAACAAAATTGCTTCATAATAACGACATAATATAAGGAACTTTGGTGAACTCATAAGGTCAAACTGAATAAACTGCCCAATATACTACGTAAGTGGAAAAACCTAAGCAACTTTGTTAACCTTGTAGCAGTCAATTACTTAATCAACATACATTGATGGTTTGTAAACAAAGTATAAATTATAAAAAAATGTACAACATATATTCGATTATAAAACAAAGTAGAAAAATTATTAGCACAATTTTAGTTGTATAATCTTGTGCTTTGGTGTTCAAATATAGTAACTCATCCTTTAGCAATCCAAGAAAAAATTAATGTATAATTTAGCTTGAAGACAACAACAGTACGTCAAAATTTTTACTTGTTATATCTTTGCTCAGTACCTTAGGAAGCCATATGGCAACATACCATAGCTTCCAGTAAATATAAGAAGTAAGAAATTCAAAGTAGGATACATCTTCCACATATTCTTCATAATAAAATCATCTTAGTGGGAACAAAAAATAAATTCCAAGATCATGACTGGTTAAGTATCGTTAAACGATAAAAAATGTATAAAACAATGAAAATGAATATGCAGAATAAGTTGCAGTAAATAGTAAAATAAATCCGATGAAATGGAAACTAATCAAAATTTATGTTTGAGTTACAAGTGTGAAATACGGTTGTCAAATTTATAGCCTGGTATAATAAAAAAGTAGAAAAATGTTATATTTATAAAGAAAACATGGATTTAACTTGAAAATAGTTAATTAGAATACGATTACTTCCAAAAAAAATGCTTTTTTGATTTTGAGAAGAAATGAAGTAATAAGGTAGAGCAGATCATACAATTTATTTAGAGAAGTTCTAAGTAATTAATATAAGTCTGAATGAAATAGTCAAATTTTTTGTCTTCTTATGTCAATATTACAGACAGCAACTATATCTTTTGGTATAATGTGAAGAAAACATAGGATAATATGAATTAATGCATCTTAAATTTTTGTTTCATTTATCTTTCCTACATTTGCTAGGAAGACAAAAATAACATACCATAAAAATAGCAATTATTACTTGTTTTATTTAATTAAAGCAAGGAATTCAATTCTAAGAACACAATTGGTAAAGTATCGTAAAGTTTAGTGAAACAGTGAAATTGAATGGACATAAAAAGCCATGGTGAAACAAAAATACTGTCTTTGATATGGGAACACAAACCAAAGTTTATGTTCAAACAAAGAAAATAGGTGATTGTTTTGGAATTACAAATGATGGCTATGATTGCATTTGGCAATACACTATCGCTAAGGACAACAGATCTAAAAACAAACAATTGAGTAGATGAGGCAAACAATCAAAGGTTTTGAACGACCATAATAAAGATAGGACATACTGTTTTGTTAAGAGAACAAAAAAATCGGGCACAAAGAAATCAAACACAAATTTCAAAAAAAATTATTGTGTAGAACACAATATACTTGATTGGTTTACTATTAAAAGAAATTGTATTGTTAGGGTAACAAAAAAGTATGAATAAAAATTTCATAATAACACATAAAACTACAAAGGTAATAAAATTGTAAATGAGGATTAGATAGTAAGGGCTTTACTGCTATAAATGTGTGGACAATCCATTTATGTGCATATTTTTAATAAACAACTTATGCATAATGGTCACAACATTTTAACTAACATGAAATACTTCTTCAATATTCAAAAATAAATATTTTACATCAGACAATCAAATTGATAATATTGGCACGATCACAAACATAGAAGAAACAAACTATTTAAAACATACTGAAGATGTCATTGTTGTGCTTTTTTGCTTTACTACTATGATTATGATACTCATTATTAGATATATGTCCTTTTAGATAACATGAAACACTTTTACCATCACAAAAGAAATTGTAAATAAAGTCTTGGAGACAACTACCCATCACTAAACATGAACAAAAAATATTTACAAAGTTGGAAAAAGGTTTGAAAATGGCAACATAGAATGGTTTAAAATTGATAATATTGACACAATTATGGATATAGAAGAAATAAAATATTTAAAACACACCTAAAATGTCATTATTGTGAATTTTTGTTTTACTTTTATGATTATGATACTCATAATTAGGTATATATATTCTTAGGTAACATGAAACACTTTTACAATAATAGGAGAAATTGTAAATAAAATCCAGGAGACAACCATGCATCACCAAACATGAACACGAAAATATTGAAAAGGTTGAAAAAAGGTTTAAAAATGAGAACATACAATTGTTTAATTATAGACTTGATCTGAAGCAGATAAGATTAAGGAAAATCTGGAAACTTTACACAAAATAAGGATTGAAATTATAAAATAACAGTCTAAAAATGAAAACTTACCCATTGATCTGGTGAAAAAAACCAAAGCATGGGGATCGGATGCAAAAACGTTCATAAGAAAACAACTTTAGAAATGAAATCGACAACTTTTAACTACTTTGAAAATGATGAAATGGAAGTAATCAACAAACAGCTTTAAACCACTATGAAAAGGATGAAAACAAAGTTACCAAATAAAAAACATCCAGATTCGTCTTCGTCGATGATGGTTTCTTACAAAATGAAAACATCCAGATTTCAAATCCAAATGGTTCTAATTCAACGGTTTCTTACAAAATAAAAGGTGTTTCCTTAAAGGATTTGAAAGGAATATAGTTTATGAGAATCAAGAAAGGAAATAGAAATTAGAAATGTTGACAAAATTGAAAAACATATTAGAAGATTGAATTAAACAGAAATGGAGATAGAGTTTTAGGAAGATGAAGTTGCAAATTAATGGGAAGAGAGGACGACAGAATAAGAAAGGGGAACTATCAAAAATAAGTTTTCTTAATTATTAATAAATTAAGAGCATAAAAATGCTAAGGGACAAAACAATGAATAGCAGTAACTACAATGGATACATGAAATTGTGATTAGAAAAGAGTTGGAGGGGACAATTGCAAATTGTTTACTCAAATCGATGAGAGATAAGTATTTTGCTTCAGATTGAATGAGAAATAAGAATATGAAAAATCTTTTATATATAAAATTTTAGATTAAGTGCGAACTCATGCTACGCATATGGGGTTCAATATATAATTTGTTTAGCGATGTATTTTTTAGCTTTTATAGTATATGAATATGAAAACACATATTTATGGTATGTAAAATGTTAGATTATCTTCTTCATGAATAATGCTAACAAAAAGGTGTTGATAAATCCAATTAAGTAGTCTCGAAGCACATATAGTATAATTAATATTTTAGAGCACTATGACTTTATACAACAAATGTTACATCAACTATCAATGGTTCCTAACTTGGTAAGCACAACATTACTAAGCATGTCATTTAACCAATTTTCAAATGTAATTCACATTAGTTCAACATATTTTTATCCTATGTTTAACATATAAATTTAAATATGTGCACAATTTTGTTTGATAACGGTGTTCTAAACCTAGAGTAGAGAAATTATGCTCAAAGTGAGATAGTATTTAAATTTGGCTTAATGAAACAACATTTTCATAATTACACATTTTGACATTATACTATACTAATTAAATAAGAGAAAATATTATAATAGTATCTGAACATCTTGTTCATTAATACATATAGCATAATATGACATGAGAACTATACGTAATATGTAAAATGAGTAGTCAAATTTATACCTTTTGTATCATGGTATCATTTAGGTTTATAGATCATGCAATAATTTTTTAACTAATAATTATGTATATAACACCCATTGTATTATTGTTACTATATTAAGCTTCTTAAAAAACTTGACTTGATTCCAACTAATTAAACATTATTCTATTTGTTCAAATAATATGAATAAGAGCTATACAACATGATTTAATAAAGGTATAATTTAGAAATATACAATGAAGTAAAATTAAAAATTAGTTTTAATCCACACAAAAAATAAAATTTTATATTGAACTATAATTGAACACTTAACATTAATGAGAATTAGGATGTGCTAGCGGACAATTATGATTTGAGGTTAGAGGTTGAAGGTAGTGGCATTTTTGGACAAATTGGAATAGAGGTCGGATATGAAGAGTTTATACAATGTATAGTTTTTTATATCTGCAATAATTATTAGTTAATTATTGTCAATTAATGTATAGTATTAAATAGAAAGTATTATTAATTATTTAGAAAAAATTTCAAAAAAAAAAAATAGGAATTACGTTCGGCTTATCTCAGAAATGTCGGACATGATTAATACATTTTGTAGAGTGTAAACGCAGATCCTTAAACCGCTGACGTATCAATTATGTTCGACTTATCTAAGATAAGAGGACATAATTCTCGCTAACCTCTCTTTTATTAACGTTTGCGGTGTCCATGAACGGGGACTTAGTATGTAACTATTTCCTAATTAGATTAAATATTAATAAAAAAGAATTAACTGTAATAATTCTCAAATTAGTTTGAATTGGAATTAAATGAAGTTAGCAACAATTTATTCTTTTTCAATACAATTCTTTTCGTTTGAAGTTAACCACTCAGTAAACATTATTATTAATCCATCTTCGATTCATAATGATTTATAAGCATCTCCACACTGTACAAAAATCAAAATAATATAACATAAACAATCTTCATAGAAAATAAAAACTAATTGCTAAGATGTTCCATAAGACCTTCAATTATTTAGAAATAGGAAAAAGCATGCTCTATTTATTAACATTTCATGGTCAATGAAGCATTACTATAAAAAAATATAATATCGTAAGTCGATTAAGATGGAATATTTAATATTACAAAAAATAGATCTAGGTTGCATACAACAAAATAAAATATTTAAATAAAAATTAAGTCTATAGAACACCTATTTAGAACTAAACTTTCAACATACTTTTCTCAAAATGCAACATAGAAATTTATTATTTGATTATTCTTTTACTTCATAGATGATATTTTCCTGACCTGATTTTCTTAAATACTTATACTTCAAAATGGAAATAACATCAATTTTATCTCAGATTATACTCGATTAAAAATTCTTTGATGTAAATGTGCCAGTAAACCAATTATGCCTTATAAATTTATAAAGGAAATGAAATTCATGATCGTACTATACAAACACAAAATAGATTAGAGAATTTATTATGTATTAATTCTCTTTGATGCTAACTTAAGAAAGTAACTTGCCATAAATATGATCGAATTAATTTTTAGAAAATGTGATTGGATTTGATTATAACATCAAACGACAGAATTATAAAATAAAAATATTACCAAATTATCAAATTAACTAAATTACACATACTACCTCTTGTGTATAAAAAAAGTCTAAGATTATTTTATATCTATATGTTAGTAAGCCAATTATTCCCTACGAAATGAATGAAGGAAATGAAAATGATAATCACACAGAATGAATACAAATAAGATGAAACTCGATATAAATAGAGAACTTAATAATAAATAATAGTCAAGCTTTATGCATTATAGATTTTACAAAATAACCGAAGATTATGTGATATCTATATATTAATAAATCCAATAACCTTCTAAAAGTATAAAGAAAACCTAATTCATATCCATACAAATTGTAACAAAAATAGGAAGAAAACAATTTTTAGGACATAAAATTTGGAGTAAAGATCTGAAATCATATATTTAGGGCTAAAACAAAAAATTCAAACTTAAATTAAATGAAAATAAAGATAATAAAATAAAAATCAAACCATTAAATCCAACTTGATAAATCAGTAATCCAAGGTTTTCTGGAGGCTTTTAGACAATTTTTCCATGAAATTATAACACTGAAAGCCACAGACAGAAACACAATCTCTGCAAAATATAAATGATAATTTTTTATATGAATAAAAATTGAAGAACTAACGATGATTTTAATCAAATTATAGTTAGATAAGAAAATTAAAGAGATTGATTAAAAAACTATTTGGATAGAATCTTTAAGTTGATTTAGACTGAAAATAGTTTTCCATTGAATTATAATATACATATGAAACTTAAAAAGGGAAAGAGATAATACGAGGAATTTTTTTTAAATAAAAGGAATGTAAAAAAAAAGATAGAAAACAAATGGGGAATGAAAAAATTATAGTGATAACATGGAGAAGTGAAAGAGATCTCTCTTAGAATATAAAAAATTATTATTATGAGTTTATCAAAAGAAATGTACATAAGAGTATTTTATCAAAAGGATTAATAATAACATTAATTGCTATGGTAATGATGGTAGTTTTGTGGAATATTGTAAAATTTTAAAGGGCCTAAAAGGAAAAATTATATCAAAAATTATATCAGAATGCACTATTCAGTCTGAGAGTGAATTAGATATATGAATACTAAGAGTTTTACATTCTTTTTCTTATATAATAGAATAGATGTGGTGAAAACACTTATTCTATGCAACTATGGATATGCTCTAATGTGACCTTAATAACTATTTTCTTTACGCATCCTCACAAATTATGTATGTATGCAACAAACTACAATCCAAGCATTGTGATCATTCCTTATAATACTACAACTTTTCCTAAGTTGACATATTGTCATTCAATAAAAGTGGGATACTTGTTGAAGAAACGGTGAAAATTATTCATGTTAGAATTAAAATTTGGAAACTTACTTTGTTTCTATTATATCATTAATTGGCGTCATAGGTTATTTGTGTTAAATTAATGAAAACTTACTTTGTTTCCAGCATTAATTATTGCCAAGTTATTTGTATTTAATAAGAGAATGTAATATCACCTATTTTTTGATGAAATAGGAAAGCATGCAGAATTAAGTGCACATAAATTTATAGAGAAAGCACATAAATACCTTATGTGAGTGACCATGTCATATGTATGAGAGTAATGATAAAGCATAAGCAGCAACAAAAACAACAACTAAACCATTATTTCCAAATAAGTTGGGGTCGGTTAGAGATGAAACCCAAAACTAAATGACAA
The DNA here is from genome assembly GCA_030737815.1 of Allium fistulosum. Classification (NCBI taxonomy): domain Eukaryota; kingdom Viridiplantae; phylum Streptophyta; class Magnoliopsida; order Asparagales; family Amaryllidaceae; genus Allium; species Allium fistulosum. The sequence continues at coordinate 234,460,282 of CM060908.1, forward strand.
AGTCAATTCAAAAGTCATAATAATAACAACAGCAACAACAAGAATAATAATAATAATAATCATAATAATAAAATAAAGTCAAATAAGTAAACAACAACAATAATTACAACAACTAAGTAAAATAAAAATAAAGATTAAAAAATAAAAAAATATTTAAAAAAACCACGATGATAAAAGGCCCCCATTTTCATCATTTTACACTAAACCCTAAACACCTAGGTCAGGCCGCCACTTCTTCATTTAATGGCCGAAATCGTGTCTTCATCTTCCTCATTTTTCTTCTAATCCAGTGAGAGATAGCAAAAGCTTTCAACTAACAAATTATCGAGCTCGATGAGAGCTTCGATATGAACGGCAATGATCGTTTGAAACGAAGTGGATCGATGGAAATCTGAGTTCGAATGCGTGCGTTTCGTGAAGGCTTGGGGTGGCCGAGTGCCACGTGTTCAGGGGAGAGGGTGGAGCTCGTGGTAGCGTTTCTTCCGGTGGTCCCTGATCGACGAAAAGATTAACGAGATGGTTGCGTTTTGGAACCCTAGTAGGCGGCGGCATGGGTTGTTTTCACGTTCAAAAGCCTGGGAACGATGGTAGGGGAGAAGCACTTGCGTGCGGCCCAGATCTCTCCAAAAACAAAATGCACGGTCGTGATGAATAAAGGTTGAGAAATAAAAGAAAATTTGTAAATTTATATGGTATTGAATTCGTATTAACTTCAAAATACCGTAACTTTTGCATACGTTGTCGAAATTCGACAAAACAGGAAGCGTTGGAATCGCAGTGACGAGATATACGCTGCAGCGCAGATCTGGGTGTGTTTGGGGCAAGCGAATTTTTTTGATTAAATCGAACGGTTCGATTTAATTTAAAATTTTAATCACTCGACAACTCAAGGTGAGAACTCCTCACTCAATCGAATATTGTGTTTCGATTTAAATTTTAAATAGTTAGATTTAAAATTGTTGATAGTGTTGATTGTGTGAATTTGATGATGATTGTTATCTATTGTGTTAAATAGACCCTATACGCCGTATATTAAGCGGAGGTTATTTATTAAAAATATATACCGTGAATATTCCACTGTGAAGTGGAATTGGTATTATATATGTATTTGGAGTTGATTTCCCGCATTATATAGCAGAGGAGACCATATTGCGCCGCATAATAGCGGATAATATTTTATAAATCTCATATACCACGATATTCCACCTCGAAGTGGAATTGGTATTGTTCTAACATCCGTGGATGCAGGGAAACAGGTTGGAGGGATCCAACTGGATTCCTCAAACATTTGAATTTATTTCAATGTTGTGTGTTGATTTATTTATAATCGTCGTGTGATTATATTGTGATTGAAATTGTTGACGGCTATAATTTAGCCGGATATATTTTTCGTATCGTTGGATACCGAAAATAAATAGAAATTGGATTTTCGAAATTTAAGTTGAAAATTTATCGAAAAAATTATTTTTGATAATTGGATAAATTTAAAAAGGGTTAAAAGATAAAAGTCTTATTTTTGAGCTGTATTGAATTGAATTTCAAATTTGGAAGAAAAGGGCTTAATAAATGGATTTCGGAAATATCAATTATAAATTGAAGAATTTATTTGAATTTGGATTTTTAAATAGATTTGAAGAGATAAAAAAATTTATTCTAAAAAGGAATAATTTGGAAATTCGTTGAAAATTTGATTTGGTGTTTTGAAATAAATTTGAAAATAAATTTGAAAATCAATTGATTATTAATTTACCATAACTGGTAAAATTTATTTATAGAAATTTATCTGATTTGAATTAATCAGATAATTAAATTAATCCTACTTATGGATGTTTGGATTATATTGGATGTTGAGTTGTTTGACACCTCTGATATGTGATGCTTTGTGATATATCATGTTCTGTGTGTGATTTGTGATCTATTTATTTATGATGAATATCTATGATCTGTGAATGGTGGATAAGCGTTATAGTTTATACCGCTTATCAAAATATGTTGTTATATTTGATCTGTGATGGTTGAATGTTGTTGCACTATTGTGTTAAACCCCTGGACTACACAATACACACACAAATGTGGATTTCACGTGAAAATCGGTTAAGTTACAGATTTTTATCAATTTTGAAAAATTGAATTTTTGAATCCAAAAATAGTTTTGGGATTGGAATGGGAAGCTTTGAAAGTGAGGTTCAAAAATAAAAGTTATTTTAAATAACTTAATAGAATTGGAATTTAAATCATTTGATTTAAATTTTGAATTCAATAAGTTGGGAATTTTGGTTTAAAAGATTTTATAATTATAAAAGGTGTTTATATGAGTTTTTAACCATTTAAAATATGGTTTTGGAAATTTAAATTTAAATTCAAGTTTTATACTTGGATGGTTTTAAACTGTGTAATTGTAACCAGTTTTTTCCAAAACGAAAACTATTTGTTTTCAAATGATAATAGCTTTCATAAAAAGGAAAGATTTCCAATTTGTATCGAAACGTTTCAAGTTGAAATGAAATTGTAAATAGTTTGGAAAAAAAACTATGAATTAACCTTTGTGAAGATGATTAAACTTTATTTTGAAATCAAAGAGTATTTCAAATGGTGTATCTTTTATATTATAAAAGACTTGAATTGTAAATAGTTTTAAAAGCTATAAATTAAATCTTAATTTAAAGATTTAATGGGTTAATCCAATTGAAATGAAAATTGATTTGGGAATCTATGACTGAATCTTTGTGAAACTGGATAAACTTTGTGAAGTAGATCTTTTTGTTTAAAGATTTGAAATGGTAATTTGTTTAAACCATTTAAAGGAAAGGATTTGGGTAATAAGTTATGACTTAATTGAAATCCCTATATCCATATGTTTTAAATATTGTGCTCACTATTCGGGTTAGCCGGGAAAAGACCTTTGTGTCATATAACCCATTCTGAATTAGTGATACGACGATATGGATCGCATTTGCTATATTACAGCATGATAGGGGGTTCTCGCTTTGCAGTTTAGTGGCGAACGGGAGACTCTTACACCTACATGTCCCTGATTGGGAGGGGTTGGTTGTGACAGTCGAGAGGCTAGCCGTAAATTTAAATGCGAGGTACCAGTGTTATGCCACGGTGGGTCTGGGATGGTTGGAAAGCCTACCAGGCGCCACTGGTGTGTCCCGTCACATTTGGTATCAGAACATATGGTTAAACGATAACTTTGGCTCTGTTGGGTATTACTCATTAGAGATAGAGTCAATAGTACTCTAGAATGAGTTGACTGTAATAATAGATATGAGAGCGTACTTGTTAGTGAATATGAAATTGTTTTATATTATGTTTGCTTATCCGTTGAGCTGTTTGTGAATTCTGGTCGGTATGTGGGACGCCATATTATCGATAGGGGCTTCTAAACACTTAAACGAGGCAAGTCGACATAGTATCATTTTAAATTGGGTAAATGAAATAATTTTACCTTGGTATTATTTTACATATAAAGGAAATAATTTTTCATAAATTATTAAAGTGTGTATAAAATTAATTGTTTGGTTGTTGAAAATGTAAGAATATATATATATGTTAATAAAAGTTGTTTGAATAAATTAAATAAAAGCAACAATTGTATAAGTATGGAATTATAATTAAAATGATTTACAATTGTGAAATAATCTTGTATAAGTAAAGTTAAATAGTGAAATTATATGAGAAAAAGATTTATAAATGTGATTTATAAATAAAAGGAAAATTTTGAAAAGAATTTAAAGCACTGGATTCACTACTGTTGCTGGGAAATAATAAGGGTGATGACTACAGCATCATCAGTATCATTTTCGAGTTTCTGTGTGATGGATTTGCTACCATAGTAAATTGAAATTGAAGTTTTGTTGTGATAAACAAAATTTAAATTAAAATCCAAATTGTAATTGATAATTATAAGTGAAATGAGTTTTATACTTATAATATGAAATGAAGGTTTTAGCTTTGGTAAAATTGGAATAAAATTGGGTTAGCATAATAAATATATGATTTGGAATTTAACTAAAGGAAGTTAAATAAATTAAATCAGATATGGAAGTTAAATATATAAGTTGTATAACTTATAGAATGGGTAAAGGTAAGCAAAACCATTTATTAAAGTGGTTAAACAATTTTGTTAAGAAAAATGAGATATAAATATGAACTTGAGTGATATAAATGAAATTCAACTTTATTTGTAAAATGAATTAGCAATTGAATTAATAAATGGATTGAATGTTAATCAATCGAATGTGAATAAATTGATATGGAATAATGAATGTAAGTGTTAATTCATTAAAGCTAATAAATTGGAAATTGAATAATTGAATGGAAGTCAATTTAATATTAAACCAAATTGAAGGTAAACAAAGTGAATTAAATAAATTTGGTTGTGTTGAATATACATTGGTTGTTATATGATTGTTGGTTGATTGTATATAGTATAATTCATTAAGTGTTAATGAAATTGAATAAATGGAATGGAAAGCTATGTAATTGAATTTGAATTGAAAGTGAATTAATGTGAATTGGTAGTAAGCAATTAAAATTTGTATCGAAACCTTATAAATTGCTTATGGGAATTATTTGATTGCATTGCTTATGGAAACTTTGTGTTTGTTATCGAAAATTAATGAAATGTAAATGAATTTTCTATATATGTCACTTACATATTTAAATTGAGTAAGTACAGGTGTCGTGGCTGCCGTTCGGTTGGTTGGGTTGCGCTAAAATGCTAAATTAATAACTGTTTTGCTTAAAAATGCTAAAAAGGTACGCCTACGCAATAAAATAGAAAATATGAACTGTTTTTCTGCTTTTCCGACCGGGTGGGTCGATGTATATATATTTATGTCTATTGTGATCCTACTACGATTGAACCGCGCAAAGGAGACGCTGGCGAATTTTTTGGAAAATTTAAGGCGTTAGAAAAAATTTTGGAAAATTTTTTGTTAATGAAAAGTTAATTTCCAAATTGAAATGAAAACGTAGGAATTGAACTAGAAAATGGAAACCATTATTTTTGTTGAAGTTAAAGGTATTGGAAATAGGTGAATATAAAATTTTCACTAAGCGAATTGTTTGAAAAGTTAACGAATTTGGGGCATTTTTTCTTACTTTGCAATTTCGAGGACGAAATTCTTTTAAGGAGGGAAGATTGTAACGACCGAGAATTTCCGTCATTTGAAATACGTATATTTAATTGATTTTAAATATTAACAAGTGAGATTTGTAAGTCGAATAAATTTAATTTCGAATATAGTGGTTTAATTGGACAATTAAATTATTAATTTAATATTTGAAATTTTGGAAATAATTGGAATCTGGATCAAATGTGAATAAAAATGATTTGTAAAGTTATAATAAATCATATTGAAGTTAGAATGATGTTATTGAACTTTTAAAATTGAATTTAAAGTTAAATTGTGAAAATTGAATATTTTAATATTTAATTGACTAGTGAAAATAGCCATTTTTCAAACAGTCTCGGATTTCGACGAAACCGGTTTCATCGGATCCGTAATGTGAAATTATTATAAGATTTTAAATTTCGTGTCAATCGGAGTTGTTGTTTGTCCGGGGCAAGCCAAAACGCATCGAAATCGTTTTAATCGATTTAATTTAAATTTGATCGTTTATTTCCGTAACTCGCACATATGACCGAATTAGCTCCCGAAACACGTTCCATATGTTCGAAACGCGAGTAAAACCTTAGAAACGTCAGCCGGCACGTTTGATTCCGAGTTCGAAAAATTTGGAGATGAACAGTGTCGTCAATTTTCTATAAAAGGCCCTCATTTTCATCATTTTACACTAAACCCTAAAGACCTAGGTTAGGTCGCCACTTCTTCATTCAATGGCCGAAATCGTGTCTTCATCTTCCTCATTTTTCTTCTAATCCAGTGAGAGATAGAAAAATCTTTCAACTAACAAATTATCGAGCTCGATGAGAGCTTTGGTATGAACGGCAATGATCGTTTGAAACGAAGTGGATCGATGGAAATCTGAGTTCGAATGCGTGCGTTTCGTTCGCGTTTCGTGAAGGCTTGGGGTGGCCGAGTGCCACGTGTTCAGGGGTGAGGGTGGAGCTCGTGGTAGCGTTTCTTCCGGTGGTCCCTGATCGACGAAAAGATGAACGAGATGGTTGCGTTTTGGAACCCTAGTAGGCGGCAGCATGGGTTGTTTTCACGTTCAAAAGCCTGGGAACGATGGTAGGGGAGAAGCACTTGCGTGCGGCCCAGATCTCTCCAAAAACAAAATGCACGGTCGTGATGAGTAAAGGTTGAGAAATAAAAGAAATTTTGTAAATTTATATTGTATTGAATTCATATTAACTTCAAAATACCATAACTTTTGCATACGTTGTCGAAATTCGACGAAACAGGAAGCGTTGGAGTCGCAGCGACGAGATATACGCTACAGCGCAGATCTGGGCGTGTTTGGGGCAAGCGAAATTTTTTTGATTAAATCGAACGGTTCGATTTAATTTAAAATTTAATCACTCAACAACTCAAGGTGAGAACTCCTCACTCAATCGAATATTGTGTTTCGATTTAAATTTTAAATAGTTGGATTTAAAATTGTTGATAGTGTTGATTGTGTGAATTTGATGATGATTGTTATCTGTTGTGTTAAATAGACCCTATACGCCGTATATTAAACGGAGGTTATTTATTAAAAACATATACCGCGAATATTCCACTGTGAAGTGGAATTGGTATTATATATGTATTTGGAGTTGATTTCCCGCATTATATAGCGGATGAGACCCTATTGCGCCGCATAATAGCGGATAATATTTTATAAATCACGTATACCGCGATATTCCACCTCGAAGTGGAATTGGTATTGTGCTAACATCTGTGGATGCAGGGAAACAGGTTGGAGGGATCCAACTGGATTCCTCAAACATTTGAATTTATTTCAATGTTGTGTGTTGATTTATTTATAATCGCCGTGTGATTATATTGTGATTGAAATTGTTGACGGCTATAATTTAGCCGGATATATTTTTCGTATCGTTGGATACCGAAAATAAATAGAAATTGGATTTTCGAAATTTGAGTTGAAAATTTATCGAAAAAATTATTTTTGATAATTGGATAAATTTAAAAAGGGTTAAAAGATAAAAGTCTTATTTTTGAGCTGTATTGAATTGAATTTCAAATTTGGAAGAAAATGGCTTAATAAATGGATTTCGGAAATATCAATTATAAATTGAAGAATTTATTTGAATTTGGATTTTTAAATAGATTTGAAGAGATAAAGAAATTTATTTTAAAAAGGAATAATTTGGAAATTCGTTGAAAATTTGATTTGGTGTTTTGAAATCAATTTGAAAATTAATTGATTATTAATTTACCATAACTGGTAAAATTTATTTGTAGAAATTTATCTGATTTGAATTAATCAGATAATTAAATTAATCCTACTTATGGATGTTTGGATTATATTGGATGTTGAGTTGTTTGACACCTCTGATATGTGATGCTTTGTGATATATCATGTTCTGTGTGTGATTTGTGATCTATTTATTTATGATGAATATCTGTGATCTGTGAATGATGGATAAGCGTTATAGTTTATACCGCTTATCAAAATATGTTGTTATATTTGATATGTGATGGTTGAATGTTGTTGCACTATTGTGTTAAACCCCTGGACTACACAATACACACACAAATGTGGATTTCACGTGGAAATCAGTTAAGTTAGATTTTTATCAATTTTGAAAAATTGAATTTTTGAATCCAAAAATAGTTTTGGGATTGGAATGGGAAGCTTTGAAAGTGAGTTTCAAAAATAAAAGTTATTTTAAATAACTTAATAGAATTGGAATTTAAATCATTTGATTTAAATTTTGAATTCAATATTTTGAATTGAATTCAATAATTTGGGAATTTTGGTTTAAAAGATTTTATAATTATAAAAGGTGTTTATATGGGTTTTTAACCATTTAAAATATGGTTTTGGAAATTTAAATTTAAATTCAAGTTTTATACTTGGATGGTTTTAAACTGTGTAATTGTAACCAGTTTTTCTCAAAACGAAAACTATCTGTTTTCAAATGATAATAGCTTTCATAAAAAGGAAAGATTTCCAATTTGTATCGAAACGTTTCAAGTTGAAATGAAATTGTAAATAGTTTGAAAAAAAAACTATGAATTAACCTTTGTGAAGATTATTAAACTTTATTTTGAAATCAAATAGTATTTCAAATGGTGTATCTTTTATATTATAAAAGACTTGAATTGTAAATAGTTTTGAAAGCTATAAATTAAATCTTAATTTAAAGATTTAATAGGTTAATCCAATTGAAATGGAAATTGATTTGGGAATCTATGAATGAATCTTTGTGAAACTGGATAAACTTTGTGAAGTAGATCTTTTTGTTTAAAAATTTGAAATGGTAATTTGTTTAAACCATTTAAAGGAAAGGAATTGGGTAATAAGTTGTGACTTAATTGAAATCCCTATATCCATATGTTTTAAATATTATGCTCACTATTCGGGTTAGCCGGGAAAAGACCTCTATGTCATATAACCCATTCCGAATTAGTGATACGACGATATGGATCGTATTGAAGACCGGTGGTGAAGACCGGATATTTGTGAAAACGATAGGATGACCTATCGATTGTCTCTGCACCGTTAGCTACGGTATAGAGATTTCCTTTGGGATGGGAAGTTCGATCGGGATTGTAAATACCCGGATTGCTACGGTATAGAGATCCTTAAGTCGTGAACTGGGCTAACTCATTGAAGTCACTATTCACTAAGTCGTCCAAGCATAAGTCGTTGAAGGGATAAGTCGGCAGTGTTAACTCGTGAAGTATTGATAAGTCGTATGTCATCTATTCCGTATGTCGTCAGTGTGTAAGTCGTTGTATGTTGTTACTTTTGAGTCATGTACTTTGTTTTTAAGTCGTATGTCGAAGACTATGTGTTGTAATCTTTAAGTCGTAAGTCGCTGAATAGTTATGTCGCATGTTTTGTATAAATCGTAAGTTGTGACATTTGTATTGTAAGCTGATAAGTCGTATACGACTTATGATGAGTCGTAGGTCGTAGATGATGAGTCGGAAACGACTTAAGACTAAGGAATTTTTCTGGATATGTGTTGTAGCCTATAAATAGGCAAGTTGTTTCATTTGTAAGGGTTGTTGATTTTTGAATAAAATTCTCTTTTGATTGCTTTGTGCTTTCATTCCAAATTGGTAGTTGAGTGTAATCTCCTATCTCCTCTTTCGGATAATCGAGTGCGCTCGATCCAACGATTGTAGAAGCCGATTCGCGGAATCTAGTGCGCTAGATCAACGCTCGAAGAATTGAAGATCTTTGAACCCGGTATCGTGCGCGATCAACGAGTTCGGGATAGCTAGAATTCGATATCTTCGGATCAACGAATTTGGGCATTTCAGTATCTTCCAATCCACCGATTACTACATTCAATGATCCACACTGTTTTAATTAATCCGCTGCGTCAGTTTTGGTATCAGAGCTTGTTCTAGCCAATCATAGCTAGATCGAGACTTGGAACCTTATTCAATTTGAAGTTTGAAGAGAAGTCGAGAGCTTGAAGTGTTGAGTCGTGGCCGAGAGGAAGAAGAGTCATCATTGTTCGAAGTTGTTTGATCGGATTTGAATTGGAGGCCGAAACTTTGTCCATCGTGTTCAACGCGATTTGCTACAAAGTGGAAGTTTTCGATCCGTTTCATTTTGGATCAAAGTCCGAAAAGTGTTTGAATTTTGAAGTGTTGAAGAGTTTGTGAAATTTTCAAGTATGTCGCCAAGGAGAGCTAATCGTCATCAAAACGTAGAAGCTTTGTATCGAAGAGAAGAAGCTGATGAGATGGAGCAAAGAATCAATGAGAATTTTAGTGAAAAGTTTAACGAAGGAATTGGCCGGTTAGAGAAGCTTATGACAGAAATGAATCAAAATCGGAGAAGGGTTTCGCCTGAATCTAACCATGGGGGTAGTAGAGTCTCACCACATTCTAATCGAGACCGAAGCGTTGAAAATGATCAAGGGCGTGGGAGGAACGTGAATGATCGTGAAAGGAGGAATGTCGATAGAAGGGATGAAGGTGGAAGGCGTAATGGTAGTAGAGATATGGGTGGACGAGATAGACAACGATATACATCTGATTTTGAAGAGGAGTATGATGGTGGTAGTGTTCGAGGACAAGGAAGAAATCACTCTGAGTATGATCACAAGTGGGAGTCGGGGATGAAGACGGAAATTCCTGAATTCAAAGGTGGTATGCAAGCGGAGGAGTTTCTAGATTGGGTAGCTAATGTTGAGGAGATTTTTGACTTTAAAGAAGTTCCAGAACATCGTAGAGTGAAGTTGGTTGCTACGAGGTTGAGGGGTAGAGCTTTGGCATGTGGCAGCAGACCAAACTTACACGTGATCGGATGGGAAAGTCAAAAGTTGAATCTTGGGAGAAGATGAAGAAATTGATGAAAGCAACGTTCTTACCTTACAATTATCAATCTTTGATGTATCAACGTTTGCAGAACTTGAGGCAGGGCACGAAGACAGTTAATGACTATGCTGGTGAATTTTACCAACTGATTGCTCGAAATGATATTATGGAGAAGGAAGAACAGTTAACAGCCAGATTTGTTGGAGGATTGCGAATGCAGATTCAGGATATGGTTAACATGTTTGATCCCAGATCTGTAGCAGAAGCACATCAAAAAGCGTTGGCTTGGGAGAAGCAGGGTAGACGAGGAGGTGATGTGTTTACTAATTCTAACAATCAAGCAAACGGTGTTGGTGGAAGTTCTAATGTTTCTAAACCTATTAGTAAACCAGTGGTGAAGGAGGCTGAGAAGGCAAGGGTTAACAATGGTTTCAAATGTTACAATTGTCAGGAATTGGGTCATAAAAGCAGTGAGTGTCCAAAGCCAAAGAAGAGAACCATGATTGCAGAAGTTGAGGATGAGGATGAAGAAGCTGAATGCTCTAATTCTTTACCAGTTGAGGAGGAAGACTTGCTGTCAGGAGATGATGGGTACGCATTGATGATGAGGAGAAGTTGTTTAACACCGAAGCAAGAGGAGGAAAGTAGTTGGTTGAGGAACAATATCTTTCAATCTACATGCACTATTCTGGGAAGAGTTTGTAAATTTGTTATTGATGCTGGGAGTTGTGATAATATTATCTCTACAGAAGCGGTGAAGAAGTTGGAATTGAAAACCGAGAAACATCCTAAACCGTACAAATTAGCTTGGTTGAGGAAGGGTGGTGAAGTGAAAGTTGGACGTAGAGCTTGTGTGAAGTTTTCAATTTGGAAGAAATACAAAGATGAAGTCTGGTGTGATGTCGTAGATATGGACGTTTGTCATTTGTTGCTAGGGAGACCGTGGCAGTATGATCGAGCTGTGCAGCATGACGGGCGTACCAACAGTTACAGTTTCATGTTTGAAGGCACAAAAATTACTCTAGTTCCAAAGAAGCGACAACAGGAGGAAAACAAGCTGGAGGAGATTGAAGAGCTCAAAACTTTGTTATCTTTGAAGGAGTTTGTGAAGGAAGTAGAGGAGGAACCTGAAGTGTTTTTGTTAATTGGGCGAGAGAGCAATGAAGAGGTTGAGATTTCAGAAGAAGTTAAACCGGTTTTGAAAGAGTTTGACGATGTATTTCCAGAGGAGTTACCAACGGAGTTGCCACCGTTGAGGGATATACAACATCAGATAGATCTTGTTCCAGGTGCTGTGTTGCCACACAGACCACATTATCGAATGAGTCCGAAGGAACATGAAGAATTGAGAAGGCAGGTAGAGGAATTACTTGAACAGGGGCGTGTGCAGGAGAGTTTAAGTCCTTGTGCTGTACCAGCTTTATTGGTACCCAAGAAGGATGGGACGTGGAGAATGTGCACTGACAGTCGAGCATTGAATAAGATTACTGTGAGATATAGATTTCCAATTCCGAGGTTGGATGACTTGTTGGATCAAATAAGCGGAGCTACTATCTTTTCGAAGATTGATTTGAAGAGCGGATATCATCAAATTCGTATCAGACCAGGCGATGAATGGAAAACTGCTTTTAAAACCAGGGAGGGTCTATACGAATGGTTGGTCATGCCATTTGGTTTATCCAATGCACCGAGTACTTTTATGAGGGTGATGAATCAGATTTTTTGACCGTTCATTGGAAAATTTGTGGTGGTGTATTTTGATGATATTCTGATTTACAGTGGGAGTCCAGAGGAACATCTGAATCATCTTAGAGAAGTGCTGATGGTACTAAGACAAGAACAATTTTATGCTGCTACGAAGAAATGCGTGTTCATGACGCATAGTGTTTTATTTCTGGGGTATGTTGTTTCGAAGGAAGGTATACATGTGGACCAAAGTAAAGTTGATGCAATTAGAGATTGGCCGCAACCCAAGACGATAACAGAAGTTCGTAGTTTCCACGGGTTGGCTTCATTCTATCGAAGGTTTATACCACACTTTAGTAGTGTGATGGCACCTGTTACAGATTGCATGAAAGGTAAACAGTTTGCATGGACAGAGGAAGTAGGGAGTGCTTTTGGAAAGATCAAGGAATTGCTGACGTCTGCACCAATTCTAGTGCTACCTGATTTTCAGTTAGTGTTTGAACTACATACTGATGCATCCAAGGTTGGGATTGGAGGGGTGTTGAGTCAGAAGGGGCGTCCTATTGCATATTTCAGTGAGAAATTGTCCGGAGCGAAGATGCGATACAATACATATGACGTGGAGTTCTATGCTGTTGTACAATCTATTAAACACTGGAGACACTATCTATTTCAGAAGGAGTTTGTTCTATATACTGACCATGAAGCATTGAAGCATTTGCAAGGGCAAGACAAGATTTCAGCGAGACATGCATCGTGGATTGCATATCTGCAACAGTTTATTTTTGTTGTTAAACACAAGTCAGGGGTGACAAATCGTGTGGCTGATGCTTTGAGTAGGAGGAGTCATTTGTTGACTACACTAAAGGTTGAAGTGACGGGGTTTGAAATATTGCCAGAATTATTTACTGATGATCCTTACTTTGCAAAATTTGTTGATAAAGTCAAGGAGGGAGAGACGGATGATTTCGTGATGGTAGATGGTTTTCTGTTCAAAGGAAATCGATTGTGCATACCGGAGGGTAGTTTGAGAATGAAGATTATCAAGGAGTTACATGAAGAAGGGCATGTTGGAAGAGACCGTACCTTACAGTTAATTTCACAATCCTACTTTTGGCCATCGATGAGGAAAGAAGTAGAGAGGTTTGTGGAGCGTTGTCATATTTGTCAGGTTTTGAAAGGAACTGCAACTAATGCTGGGTTATATATGCCGTTACCTGTACCAATTAAACCATGGGTTGATGTGAGTATGGATTTCGTGTTGGGATTACCGAGAACACAGCGTGGTAATGATTCCATTTATGTGGTAGTTGACCGATTCTCGAAAATGGCACATTTTATTGCTTGTAAGAAGACGGCGGATGCTGTTCATGTTGCTCAGTTGTTTTTCAAGGAGATCTATCGACTTCATGGATTGCCAGAATCTATTGTGTCGGATAGAGATACTCGATTTCTGAGTCACTTTTGGTTGAGTTTGTGGAAAATGGTGGGAACGAAGCTGAAATTTAGTAGTGCTTATCATCCGCAAACGGATGGACAGACCGAGGTTGTTAATCGTTCATTGGGAAACTTGTTGAGGTGTCTTGTTCAAGATAATCTGAAGAGTTGGGATGTGAAGTTAATCCAGGCAGAGTTTGCCCATAATCATGCTGTAAATCGAAGTACTGGATTCAGTCCATTTCAGATAGTATATTCAAGTTTACCGAAGGGACCGTTGGATCTAACGGTAGTGCCACAGTCAGAGAAGACCGTTAAGAAAGCTGCTGATTTTGTTGAAGGGCTGACGGAGTGTCATAAAATCGTTCAAGAACGATTAGAGAAAGCAAATGAAAAGTATAAACAATCTGCAGATTTGAAACGACGAAATGTTGAGTTTAATGAAGGAGATATGGTTTATGCAGTTTTAACGAAAGATCGTTTTCTAGTAGGCGCTTATAACAAGTTGAAAGCCAGGAAAATTGGTCCCGTGGAAGTTGTAAAACGAATTAATGAAAATGCTTATAAATTGAGACTACCGGATGATGTGTATACGTCTGACGTATTCAATGTTAAGCATCTCGTACCATATCATGGGGATGAGTTTGTTGGGGATGAAGAGTGTGCAAATTCGAGGACAAATTTCTTTCTACTTGGGGAGGATGATGCAGCGCAACCTACAACCTTCAAAGGCATAAGTCGTACACGACTCAAGGAATCAGAGATAAGTCGTCCACGACTTATAGAAGAAGCACGAGATAACAAAATAGCTGTGAGTGTAGAAGGTTTAAGTCGTCTACGACTTAAGGGCGATGTCGTATGTAGCCCACGAGCTAAAGATAACGAGGGAAATATAAGTCGTAACCGACTTATAGAAACAGGCATGAGTCGTATGAGGCGTCTACGACTTAAGGAAGTAAGGAGATAAGTCATCCACGACTCAAGGGAGAGGCTGGTATAAGTCGTCCATGACTTAATGAAACTGGAGGTATAAGTCGTCCACGACTTAACATAAAGCAAGAAGAAGAAGAAGTGGGTTACGACTTAGTTAAGTCGTCTAAGATCCTTAAGTCGTGAACTGGGCTAACTCGTTGAAGTCACTATTCACTAAGTCGTCCAAGCATAAGTCGTTGAAGGGATAAGTCGGCAGTGTTAACTCGTGAAGTATTGATAAGTCGTATGTCATCTATTCCGTATGTCGTCAGTGTGTAAGTCGTTGTATGTTGTTACTTTTGAGTCATGTACTTTGTTTTTAAGTCGTATGTCGAAGACTATGTGTTGTAATCTTTAAGTCGTAAGTCGCTGAATAGTTATGTCGCATGTTTTGTATAAATCGTAAGTTGTGACATTTGTATTGTAAGCTGATAAGTCGTATACGACTTATGATGAGTCGTAGGTCGTAGATGATGAGTCGGAAACGACTTAAGACTTAGGAATTTTTCTGGATATGTGTTGTAGCCTATAAATAGGCAAGTTGTTTCATTTGTAAGGGTTGTTGATTTTTGAATAAAATTCTCTTTTGATTGCTTTGTGCTTTCATTCCAAATTGGTAGTTGAGTGTAATCTCCTATCTCCTCTTTCGGATAATCGAGTGCGCTCGATTCAACGATTGTAGAAGCCGATTCGCGGAATCTAGTGCGCTAGATCAACGCTCGAAGAATTGAAGATCTTTGAACCCGGTATCGTGCGCGATCAACGAGTTCGGGATAGCTAGAATTCGGTATCTTCGGATCAACGAATTTGGGCATTTCAGTATCTTCCAATCCACCGATTACTACATTCAACGATCCACACTGTTTTGATTAATCCGCTACGTCACTTCGGTTCTGTGCGACTCGGAACAGACTTGTATGGTTACATGTCTAACATTACACTTTGAGATATAAAGCTGATTTCTTTCAAATACATTTCTGTTGGTGGCGGAGAATTTATTCTCTTAGCTTAACACCCTTCTCTGAGACGTACGAGCTCAGAGGTTATGTAGTTGAAATTTATCAGTGATATACTCCCAATTTGGTAGTGTGGCATGCTGAGTGTTGCTGTGTGATGATTATTTATTGATCACTTGTTGATCAGAGCATGGCTTTGTGGACGAGACTTCGTCAGAGCCTCACAACCCGAAAATGGTCAAAACAGGAATGATGCGGCAAGGTTATGAGGATCGCTCCCTTTAGTGTATGTCATTTCCTTTTGGAAAAGGGTGGTATCAGGTATGGAGCCCTGGTATTTAACCTATGTGGATACTCCAATCTCATTTACTGTGTGATTGTGTGTTTATTGAGGCGCCTCGGATAAAGGTCCCAAAGGACCGGGGGTGGCATACTCGAGTAGTAGTTACCTAGTGACAGAGGTAACCCGACCTTGTGTTGGTAGAGAGCCGGGTAGGTTCTCGGGACGTCCATCCAGAGGCGATCCCATTGACAGTAGGAAGTTCCTTAGCCTGACCATTTGTTGGAAATCCAAAGAAACAATACGAACCTTGTACGGTTTTAGTTGTATAACCTACTATGGAATGTGGCGGTAACCTGCTATTGAACATAGTAGCTATAGTAGGCATACAATAATGGTTGTATGTTGGCTAAGATTAATATTATATTTTCGAAATGTTTTCCACTATGCACTAATAATAATAATCCAATGGTTTTTCATAGTAAGCATGTTTGACTATCATAAGAAGAAATCTCCTCCAATTCTGCATTTGCATTGTGTGTGTGGTGGGAGGTCTTATGATAGTTTCATTTTCCAAAAGCATTGCGGATATTTTCCACTTCCTTTGTTGTGTTGTTTTAAAGATAATAACTGTTTTAGTTCTCACACCAGTCACCATGACTGGCCTGGAGTTTATTGTTTCCTTCCTAAACTCTGGGTGCTCACCAATTTCCACACGGGCAGTCTAGAGTTAGGTTATCAGGTCATTCTGGATTCAGGAGATGTTATGGATCTCAAGTGGCGAGCTGGATGGCGAGACGTATCATTTGTATATGATATTGTTTATTCCGTTGTGTATTCTGTATGAGGACAAGTTATATAACTGTCCATTGATGTATTGTGTTGTATATTGTTGTTGTAAACTCTGATGATGATGTAATGTATAAAATGATATAGCCCTTTGATTTAAAGATTATTCATTTATCTATTATATGTTGTTCCGCTGCGAATGTGAGATTCTGATATTGTTTCTGTGTTCTTTTTCTTTCTTTTTCTTCTGTCTTCTTCTACCTCTTCTTTTTCTCCATAACAATTCGATTTTCCGGCATTCGATTGCTCGGTAGTTGATACAGTGGACGTATTAATGTCGACTTTCGAGCGTCGAAAAATCACATTCGTTGCATTTACTTGTCCGACTAGAGTGACATTTCCATCCTCTGACCTGATACCGCTAAAATCGCACTTCATATACTCTGTTTTAGTTCTGCTAAGCCTAAAAGCCCTTGATTCTAAAGTTTGGCTCCTACTCTCATCAATTAGCACAACATCATCAACAGCGAGCATACACCAAGGAATCTCACCATGTATACCCTTCGTAACCTCATCCATCACTAGGGAAAAAATGTAGGGGCTCAAAGCTGACCCTTGATGTAATCATATGTTAATAGGAAAGTCATCGGTTTCACCCTCGCATGCTCTGACATTAGTCACAACATCATCGTACATATCTTTGATAATGGTAATGTACTTTGCTTACATAGCCCACCACATAACCTTTCTCGGTCCTTTGTCATAACCTTTCTCGGTCTCGATAAATATCATGTGTAGATCTTTCTTTTGCTCCCTAAACCTCTCCATAAATTGTCTTATCAAGAAAATTGCCTCTTTGGTCGACCTTCCAGGCATGAAACCAAATTGGTTTTTTGAAACACTTGTCTTCCTTCTTAATCGATGTTCAATGACTCTCTTCCAAAGTTTCATTGTATGACTCATAAACTTAATTCCTCTGTAGTTTGTGCAACTTTGAATATCTCCCTTATTCATAAAAATTGGAACTAATATGCTTCTCCTCCACTCATCTGGCATCTTGTTTGATTTAAAAATGTTATCAAACAACTTATTTAGGCAGGATATCCCTGCATCCCCAAGGCATCTCCATACCTCAATGAGGATGTCATTAGGCTCCAATGCCTTACCCATTTTCATCCGTTTTAGCGCCTCCTTTACCTCGGACACTTGAATTCTCCAAACAAAATATCTACTGGTGTCATCAAAAGAGTCGTCTAGCTCGATCGTAGTGCTATCACCTTCTTCATTGAATAGCTTATTGAGATAATCTATCCATCTATTTTTTTATCTCATCGTTGATGCAGCACGATCTGTTAACTGTTCAAATTTGAGTCGTTCCAGAATTTTAGGTCGTTCACGACCTAGTGAAGGATGCTCGTGAGTTACTGGATTCAGCTTTAAGGCCTGCAAACGACCTAACGAGGTAGCAGAGTTACGCAGTAATGATGCAGCCCAAATTGGTGAAGTGTTAGGTCGCGAACGACCTAACGATTCCTTTAAGTCGCTCCAGCGACTTAGTGAAGCTCATAAACGACCTAGCGGGGTAGCAGAGTTACGCAGTGAAACATCGAAACGACCTAACGACCTATGCAGCATCTTCTTAGGTCGCTTCGACCTTAACGAGTTACGACCTATGTAGGTCGCGTACGAAGCTTATGCCGCCTGGATATCTTGAGTCGTTTTGTTTTAGGTCGCATGTGTTACTAGGTCGTATGTCGTGATACTATGTTGTAATGAGTTTGTATTTTCTTTAAGTCGTAGGTCGCGTGAGTTGTATTGTTAGGTCGCGACCGACCTATGTGTTGTAATGTGTTTGTTCTTATGTCACTGTGTTGTAAATGTTTGTTTTTTTTAGGTCGTCTGTTTTAAGTCGTAGGTCGCTGGGTGTGTTAGGTCGGTGCCGACCTAAGTGTTGTACAGTTTTGTGTTGTGAATTGTAAGCCTATAAATAGGCAGGTGATCTCATTTGTAAAAAGTTAGTTGATTGGAATAAAAACTTTTGTTTGTTAGCTTTGTGCTTTCATCAAATTGGTAGTTGAGTGTGATCTCCTATCTCCACTTTCGGACTTCAAGTGCGCTTGAATCAACGATTGCTGAAGCCGATTCGCGGAATCAAGTGCGTTTGATCAACGTCGAAGAATCACAGATCTTTAAACACGGTATCGTGCGCGATCAACATGTTTGGGATAGCTAAAATCCGGTATCTTTGGATCAACGGATTTGGGCCATTCGGTATCTTCTACTTCATCGATCGCTACTTTCACCGATTCATCGTTTGTTAAATCCGCTGCTGCATCATTTGGTATCAGAGCTAGACTTAGCCAATCATAGCTAAGCCGAGTCTTGGAGCCAATACTCTATCGAAGAGTTCAAGTTGTGCATCACTTTGTTATTCAAAGCCGAGAGTTTGAAGTGAAGGCCGTGCATCATTTGGTGTTCATTGTGTTCATCGCGAAGTTGCAACAAGGTTGGAGTTTTCGATCCATTTCCTTTTGGATCAAAAGGTTTGAAAGTGTTTGAGTTTGGCCGTGGAAGCTTTGCGCGCCAAAGTTTGCGTTGTTGAAGTGGTGGTGCGAGTTAGTGCAAACCGAGCCGAGCCAAGGAACGTGCGAGCTAGGTTAGGTCGCTTGATCTTGATTCAAGCTAATTGGGTTGAAGTTTTGAAAGATTACATTTGAATTTGTGAAGTTTCAACAATGCCACCAAGGAGAGCCAATCGTCATCAAAATATTGAAGCTTTGTATAGAAGAGAAGAAGCCGATGAGATGGAGCAAAGAATAAACGAAAACTTTAGTGAGAAGCTTAATGAAGGGATTGGTCGATTAGAGAAGATGATGTTAGAGATGAATCAAAATCAGAGAAGGGTTTCACCTGAATATAACCATGGAGGAAGTAGAGTTTCACCATATTCCAATCGAGAGAGAAGTATTGATAGTGATCATAGAAGTGTAGATCGGGATCGTGATAGGAATGTGAATGATCGAGATCGAAGGAATGTAGGCTGAAGGGATGTTGGTGGAAGGAATGATGGTAATAGAGATGTTGGTGGTCGAGATCGTTATCGAAGTACATCTGTTGTTAATGAAGATGATGATAGGGGAAGTTTTCGTTATCACGATCATGGCCAAGGACGGAGTCGAGATCGAGATTTTGAAGATGATCGGCGATGGGAGTCGGGAATGAAAACTGAAATTACAGAATTCAGAGGTGGAATAGTGGCTGAGGAATTTTTGGATTGGTTGTCTAATGTGGAAGAAATTTTTGACTTTAAGGAGGTTCCTGAGCATCGAAGAGTGAAGTTGGTTGCTACTCGTTTGAAAGGGAGAGCTATGGCATGGTGGCAGCAAACTAAACTTACGCGGGAAAGGATGGGAAAGTCAAAGATTGAATCTTGGGATAAGATGAAGAAGTTGATGAAAGCTACATTCTTACCGTATAACTATTCTCTTATGTATCAATGTTTGCAGAACTTGAGGCAGGGGACAAAGTCTGTAAATGATTATGCGGATGAGTTCTATCAGCTAATTGCGAGGAATGATATAATGGAGACGGAGGAGCAGTTGACAGCTAGATTTGTTGTAGGGTTGAGAATGCAGATACAAGACATGGTGAATATGTTTGATCCCAGATCTGTAGCTGAGGCACATCAAAAGGCACTAGCTTGGGAGAAGCAAGGAAGGAAAGGTGGTGGTGTGTTTACAAATTCCAACAATCGAATGAAAGGGGCTAGTAGCAATGCGAATGTTTCGAAGGCTGTTGCAAAACCAGTTGTTAATGAAGTTGCTAAGACCAGAATCAATAGTGGTATCAAATGTTTCAATTGTCAGGAGATGAGTCACAAAAGCAATGAGTGTACAAAGCCAAAGAAGCGAACGATGATTGCTGAGGTAGAGGAAGATGAGGTAGAAGCTGATTGTTCTAATTCACTACATGATGAGGAGGAAGAGAATGTGTCGGGAGATGAAGGGTATTCCTTGATGATGAAGAGGTTGTGTTTAACACCAAAACAGGAGGAGGAAACTAGCTGGTTGAGGAGTAACATCTTTCAATCAACATGCACTATCTTGGGAAGGGTTTGCAAGTTTGTCATCGATGCGGGAAGCTGTGATAATATTATCTCTACAGAAGCTGTGAAGAAGTTATCATTGAAGACAGAGAAGCATCCGAAACCTTACAAGTTAGCTTGGTTGAGGAAAGGTGGGAAGGTGAAAGTTGGAAGAAGGGATTGTGTTAATTTTTCAATTGGAAAGAAATACAAAGATGAAATTTGGTGTGATGTTGTGGACATGGACGTGTGTCATCTGTTGCTGGGGAGACCATGGCAGTATGATAGGGCTATGCAACAT
The DNA here is from genome assembly GCA_030737815.1 of Allium fistulosum. Taxonomy (NCBI): domain Eukaryota; kingdom Viridiplantae; phylum Streptophyta; class Magnoliopsida; order Asparagales; family Amaryllidaceae; genus Allium; species Allium fistulosum. The sequence continues at coordinate 234,481,208 of CM060908.1, forward strand.
GATGGACGTACTAACAGTTACAGTTTCATGTTTGAGGGCACAAAGATTACTGATGCAGCCCAGGTTGAAGTCTTAGGTCATGTACGACCTAAGGAAGGGATAGGTCGCGAACGACCTAAGTTTGCAGTGCAACTTGGTGAAAGTTTAAGTCGCAAACGACCTAACTTGTTTTTAGGTCGCATACGACCTAACTGGTTACTACGACCTAACGAACAGATAGGTCGCGTGGAGGAGGTACGACCAAAAGTGAAACAGGGTGTAACGCTTGGGTTATGCCATAGATCGCTAACGAGTTACGATCTAACGAAGCCGCGACCTAGCGAGGTAACAAAGCTGCATAGTGAAAAAACGGAAGCAATGGAAGTGTTAGGTCGCGTACGACCTAACGAGGCTATTAAGTCGCTCCAGCGACCTAGTGGAGAATCGCGAGCTATCGAGTTAAGACCAACTTTAGGTCGCAGAGATATGATACGACCTAAGTTAGGTCGCGAGAAGATGAAGAGAGATAGGTCGTTCGTTATAGGTCGTAAGGACTTAGGTCGTAAAGACTTAGGTCGCACAGTTTTTAAAGCCGCTTCATTTTAGGTCGCTGATGAAGGGATGCCGTTCATTCTTAGGTCGCTCAAACCAGATGCCGTCCATTTTAGGTCGTAAGTCGTGTATCGAGATGATGTATTGTAATATGTTGAATTTTCTTGAGTCGCATGTATTTTAGGTCGAGTTGTTTAGGTCGTTGCCGACCTATATGTTGTAAAGGGTTGTATGTGCTTAAGTTGTAATATTTTTAGGTCGCACTATGTTTTTAGGTCGTAGGTCGTCTCCGACCTAAGTGTTGGGAAATTGGAGTTGTGTGTTGTACTTTCTATAAATAGGCCGGTGGTGCCATTTGTAATAGTTTAGTTGATTTGAAATAAAACTCTTGTTTTGTTAGCTTTGTGCTTTCACCAAATTGGTAGTTGAGTGTAATCTCTTATCTCCTCTTTCGGTTAATCGAGTGCGCTCGATTCAACGACTCCAGAAGCCGATTCACGGAATCTAGTGCGCTAGATCAACGTGCGAAGAATCGCAGATCATTGAACCCGGTATCGTGCGCGATCAACGAGTTCGAGATAGCTAGAATTCGGTATTTTCGGATCAACGAATTTGGGCATTTCAGTATTCATCAATCCACCGATTGCTACTTTCATCGATCTACATTGTTTTTGTATAATCCGCTGCGTCAATTACTTTAATTCCTAAGAAGCGACAACATGAAGAAAGCAAGTTGGAGGAGATTGAAGAGCTTAAAACCTTACTATCTTTGAAGGAGTTTGCTAAGGAGGTAGAAGAGGAGCCGGAAGTATTCTTGTTGATTGGACGTGAGAGTCAGGAAGTGGTTGAGATCCCTGAAGAAGTGAAACCAGTGCTGGGAGAGTTTGACGATGTATTTCATAAGGAGCTACCAACGGAGTTACCGCCGTTGAGGGACATTCAACATCAAATTGATCTTGTTCCAGGAGCCGTGTTACCTCATAGACCACACTACAGAATGAGTCCAAAAGAACATGAGGAGTTGAGAAGGCAAGTGGAAGAATTGCTTGAACAGGGGCGTGTGCAGGAAAGTTTAAGTCTATGTGCTGTGCAAGCTTTGTTAGTACCGAAGAAGGATGGAACGTGGAGGATGTGCACAGATAGTAGAGCATTGAACAAGATTACAGTGAGATATAGATTTCCTATGCCTAGATTGGATGACTTGTTGGATCAACTTAGTGGGGCTACTATCTTTTAGAAAATTGATTTGAAGAGTGGTTATCATCAAATTCGAATCAGACCAGGGGATGAATGGAAAACAGCGATCAAGACACGTGAGGGGTTGTACGAATGGTCGGTGATGCCGTTTGGTCTTTCGAATGCACCAAGTACATTCATGCGGGTGATGAATCAGATTTTTAGACCATTTATTGGGAAGTTTGTGGTGGTGTATTTTGATGATATATTGATATATAGTGGAAGTACAGAAGAACACTTGCAACATCTGAGAGAAGTGTTGATGGTACTACGACAGGAATAATTTTATGCTGCAACGAAGAAATGCGTGTTCATGACGCATAGTGTTTTATTTTTGGGATATGTTATATCGGAGGGAGGTATACAGGTAGATCTGAATAAATTTGAAGCAGTCAGAAATTGGCCACAACCCAAGACGATAATAAAAGTTAGAAGTTTTCACGGTTTGGCGTCATTCTACCGAAGGTTCATTCCACACTTCAGTAGCGTGATGGCACCAGTGACCGCTTGTATGAAGGGAAAACAATTTTTATGGTCAAAGGAAGCAGGGGTTGCTTTTGAGCAGATCAAGGAGCTTTTGACGACAGCATCAATTCTAGTTTTGCCAGATTTTCAGTTGTTGTTTGAGTTACATGCTGATGCATCTAAAGTTGGGATTGGAGGGGTGTTAAGTCAGAAAGGACGTCCTATTGCATATTTTAGTGAGAAGTTATCGGAAGCAAAGATGAGATATAATACTTATGATGTCGAATATTATGCTATCGTGCAAGCTGTAAAACACTGGAGACATTATTAGTTTCATAAAGAATTTGTTTTATATACTGATCATGAAGCGTTGAAGCATATGCAGGGACATGACAAGATTGCCGCTAGGCATGCTTCTTGGATTGCATACTTACAACAATTTACATTTGTGGTGAAGCATAAGTCGGGAATTACGAATCGAGTGGCGGATGCATTAAGTCGAAGGAATCATGTGTTGACTACATTGAAGGTAGAGGTGACGGGGTTTGATGTGTTGCCAGATTTGTTTGTTGATGATCCTTACTTTGCTAAGATCATGGATGAAGTCAATAAAGGAAAGACGAATGAGTATGTATTAGTGGATGGTTTTCTATTCAAGGGTAACAGGTTATGTATACCAGAAGGCAGTCTACGAATGAAGATTGTGAAAGAGCTACATGAGGAAGGTCATGTGGGGAGAGACCGTACATTACAGTTGATTTCGCAATCATATTTTTGGCCAACTATAAGAAAAGAAGTTGAACGATTTGCGGAGAGATGTCATATTTGTCAAGTGTCTAAAGGGACAGCGACAAATGCAGGATTGTATATGCCATTACCTGTGCCTATTAGACCGTGGGTTGATATCAGTATGGATTTTGTTTTGGGTTTGCCTAGAACTCGGCGAGGAAATGATTCTATATTTGTTGTGGTAGATAGATTTTCCAAGATGGCACATTTTATCGCTTGCAAGAAGACAGCTGATGTCGTCCGTGTTGCTCAGTTATTTTTCAAAGAGGTATAACGATTACATGGGCTACCTGAATCTATCGTTTTAGATCGGGATACTAGATTTCTAAGCCATTTTTGGTTAAGTTTGTGGAAGATGGTTGGAACGAAGCTGAATTTTAGTAGCGCTTATCATCCGCAAACAGATGAGCAAACGGAAATGGTAAACAGATCATTGGGAAATTTGTTGCGATGTCTTGTGCAGGATAACTTGAAGAGTTGGGATATGAAATTATGTCAGGCAGAGTTTGCACATAATCACGCTGTTAACCGTAGTGCGGGTTTCAGTCCGTTTCAAGTTGTATACTCAGCAAGTCCGAAGGGTCCATTAGGTCTGACGATAGTGCCGTATCAGAAGGGAGTTGTTAAGCGTGCTTGTGATTTTGTGATTGAGTTGCAGGAGTGCCATAGAACTGTTCATGAACGATTGATTGCATCAAACGAGAAGTATAAACAACTGGCAGACAAGAAGCGAAGAAATGTGAAATTCAGAGAAGGTGATTTGGTTTACGCCGTGTTGACAAAAGATCGTTTTTCAGTGAGAACGTACAATAAGTTGAAAGCTCGAAAAATCGGTCCAGTGGAAATTTTGAAGAAAATCAATGAAAATGCATATCAGTTGAGATTGCCGGATAATGTTCATACTTCCGACGTTTTCAATATCAAATATTTGATTCCGTATCATGGAGAGGAGCTTGTTGTGGAAGAGGAAAGTGCAAATTCGAGGTCGAATTTTTGTCAACAGGGGGAGGATGATGCAGCGCGATCTGCTAACTGTTCAAATTTGAGTCGTTTCAGAATTTTAGGTCGCTCACGACCTAGTGAAGGATGCTCGCGAGTTACTGGATTCAGCTTTAAGGCCTGCAAACGACCTAACGAGGTAGCAGAGTTACGCAGTAATGATGCAGCCCAAATTGGTGAAGTGTTAGGTCGCGAACGACCTAACGATTCCTTTAAGTCGCTCCAGCGACTTAGTGAAGCTCGTAAACGACCTAGCGGGGTAGCAGAGTTACGCAGTGAAACATCGGAACGACCTAACGACCTATGCAGCATCTTCTTAGGTCGCTTCGACCTTAACGAGTTACAACCTATGTAGGTCGCGTACAAAGCTTATGCCGCCTGGATATCTTGAGTCGTTTTGTTTTAGGTCGCATGTGTTACTAGGTCGTATGTCGTGATACTATGTTGTAATGAGTTTGTATTTTCTTTAGGTCGTAGGTCGCGTGAGTTGTATTGTTAGGTCGCGGCCGACCTATGTGTTGTAATGTGTTTGTTCTTATGTCGCTGTGTTGTAACTGTTTGTTGTTTTTAGGTCGTCTGTTTTAAGTCGTAGGTCGCTGGGTGTGTTAGGTCAGTGTCGACCTAAGTGTTGTACAGTTTTGTGTTGTGAATTGTAAGCCTATAAATAGGCAGGTGATCTCATTTGTAAAAAGTTAGTTGATTGGAATAAAAACTTTTGTTTGTTAGTTTTGTGCTTTCATCAAATTGGTAATTGAGTGTGATCTCCTATCTCCACTTTTGGACTTCAAGTGCGCCTGAATCAACGATTGTTGAAGCCGATTCGCGGAATCAAGTGCGCTTGATCAACGTCAAAGAATCCCGGATCTTTAAACACGGTATCGTGTGCGATCAACGTGTTTGGGATAGCTAAAATCCGGTATCTTTGGATCAACAGATTTGGGCCATTCGGTATCTTCTACTTCATCGATCGCTACTTTCACCGATTCATCGTTTGTTAAATCCGCTGCTGCATCAATCGTCCTTCACCAAAAGTTTATTATTGTCATCCTTGATGCATTTAACTTGGTTGAAGTCTCTTGTCTTCCTCTCGCGGAGCTTAGCTATCCTATAGACGTTTTTTCATCCTCCTTCGTACTTAGCTGATATAAATCTACGTACGCCCGACCTCTTGCTTCACTCACCGCTCTCTTTGCGTTCTTCTTTTCCACTTTGTATTTTTGCATGTTGTCCTTGCTTTTGTGATGATGTAAGCACTTATATCATTCATTCTTCTCTTTGATAGCATTTTGCACATCACTATTCCACCACCATGAATTTTTAGGTTCGCTTTTATTTCCTTTCGTTATCCGAAACATCTTAGTAACCACTTTCTGAATGCACGTTGCAATCTCATCCCACATGTCATTTGCTTCTTCCATATTTCATGTCCCTTCTCCCATTACAATATTCTTAAACACCCTTGAGGCGTCTCCTTTGAGCTTCCACCATTTCATCCGACTAATCTTGGCTCCTTTATCCTGTCGAACACGTATTCGAAGACGAAACTCAGATATCAAAAGCTGATGTTGTGAGACGACACATTCTCCAAGTATGACTGTGCAATTTATACAAGCTCGTTTGTCATCTCTTCTAATAAGGACAAAGTCAATCTGGCTAGAGTGTTGGTCACTACTGAAAGTAACTAAGTGCAATTGTCTCTTTTTAAAGAATGTAGTAGCTATCATGAGGTCATAAGCAATAGCGAAATTCAATATTTCTTCTTCTTGGTTCCTATCGTCATATCCAAAACATTCATGCACTCTCAAACCCCCCACTAGTTGTACCAACATGGCCGTTGAAATCTCCTCCTATGAAAAGTTTTTCGCTACCAGGCACATCTCTAACCATTACATCTAACTCTTCTCAGAAATTTCTCTTGATGGCTTCATTTAAGCCTACTTGTGGGGCATAGGCACTAATGACGTTCAAAACCATATCACCAACTACTAGCTTGACTAGGATGATCCTGTCTTCTTGCCTCCTAACGTCGACCATTCCGTTTTGAAGGTTCTTGTCAATTAAGATGCATACCCTGTTCTTGTTATGTTCTTTTCCTGTGTACCATAACTTGAAGCCTGTGTTCTCCACCTCCTTCGCCTTCTGGTCCGTCCATTTGGTCTCCTTAACGCATAAGATATTTACACGTCTCCTAATCGTAGTATCAACTATCTCTCTTAACTTTCCTGTTAAGGATCCTACATTCCAACTACCTAACCGAATCTTACTTTCATCGACTAGCTTCCTTGCCCCTCGCACCCGCCGAATAAAGTGCGAAGACCCTTGTTCATTTATCATTACATCGGGGTGTCGATGTAGCGCGCCACTAAGGGAGTGACGACCCAATCCTTGCATATTTATCACCATACCCGAGGCTCAATATGGCGTGCCACTAAGGAAGTGGTGACCCAACCCTTGCTCACTTATCACCATATAAAGCCTCGATATGGCGCATCTCTAAGAAAGTTACGCCCCAACGAAATATAATCAGGTTCCATTTCCATAAGAGAGATTATAGTTTTATGTTGGCTCTCCAATCCTATCACAACCCTCCTCATTTATCCTAGTTTGGGACAGGCTGTATAGAAAACTACACAGGCAGAGTATCTTGTAGATCAGTAGGTCCAGAATGAATGGTTGACTATGTATGATGGGTTTGTGTGTTTAGATTAGAAAAAGGCTGTGAAGCCTAATTTTGGAGTATCTTCTCATTATCCTATTGTTATACAATTATAAGCGTAATGTTATGTTAGTGATCAATGAACAACTTGTGGGCTATTTTGAGACAAGTTAATTTAAAACAATTCCAGAAAAATGTCACTTATTTCTTCAAAGCCAATTTCGACCAAATATCATATTGAATATTGGGGAGTTGATGTTTGGATTATAACGAGTAGAATCTTAAATCTTATTTAATGAACTGATATTTAAAACCATACAAAAAGCAAATATGCTTGACTGGTCCACAAAAGGGTAACACAGTCACCTATATGGAAATTAATCACCACTGAATAAAAAAAGGTGGTCATGGACTGGCCAGGTCTAAGTGCATGCCCATAATAATTTCTACAGCATCATATGAGGGTAGTATTGGCATATAATTAATGCAGCAAAACAATGTGACTTACAAGACTACTGCAAATGTTTTCCCTCCTCATGTTGGCTTAAAATCTAAGTGACTTCAATCCACTAAAACTATTAAACCAATATACAAATGGATAGAAACAAAAGCTATCACATCACTGCTATTACAATCTTTAGTTATGAGTAAAAATCTAAAGGAAGATGTTAGGAACTGTATGCTAAAAACAGCTCATCTCGTAGAAAGTAAGCACGCTAATAAAAAATAGTATGAAAATTAAGATAGCATGTATGCCTTATCCAAAATTAAACGGGCAAAGAAGGTGCTTGAGAATTATTTGCTTGAATGTTGTCATAATCTGCACATTAGCTATTTTTTGGGGGGGAGGAAGGAAAAAATAAAAGTATAATAAATATAAATACTACAACACTTTTGATAAGTTTTGGCAGCAATCTAGTTTCAAGTTTATATATATTGATGGATGAACTTGACATTTGGATGTCCCTGATAATTGGAAAATTAAACTTTAGAGAACCCATTTCTTATGACTAATATAAACTTGTTCACATATTAAACATTTCGAATTATGCGTGTTGCATACATCTTCATTAATTTTGCAGTAAACGGCATCGTTTAAGTTAATGGGAACCAACAATTGAAATTATTTAGTTTGACTTTTTTCTAGAAACAGTTTATATGATTCAAATTGCACTCCAATACAATTTATAAATAACATTTTATAGCATAGCTTTTCTAAGGTAAATTAATTTGATACATTTTTTTTGGACCGAGTAATACTTGAATTTTCAGTAAATAGTAAACCATTTATAATGTATACATGGTTAAAGTTACACATATTGGTTGCCCAGAAGTTTACACTGCAACTGAACGATGAGCTACCTCAAGAAAGACATAGTACAAACAAGGCATAAATGTAAAATTTGGATTGAAAGTCATAAGTTACACCTATTTCTTTCCCATAAGTTTTCACTGCTACTGAATGATGTGCCATCAAATGTTTTCAGGCCTTTTTAGTAAAGAAGATACCCTTTTATCATTTTTTTATGTCCCTCGATAGCACACAAAGAAGTACAGACAACAATAAATAAACAAAATCTCACCTTAGCGTAGTAATCTTTCCACACACACGAGCATTCTTGTGTCCACCAAGATCAAAAGCTTTGAACTTGTTCCAATGCTCAGCTTTTCGAATGCTGGATACTGTGTAGACTGATGTTGCACCAATCTCCACACACAAGTGTATCTGAAATTTCAACATGTATATAACAAAAAAAATAAGTCTCGACTTATAATTCAAATGATCTAAAAATATCAATATGAAACCAAAGTTGGTGAGGAAAAAACATCTTAATCTGCAATTTTCTCAGAAACTAGATATGATGCAAGAAAGAAACCAAATTATGAGATCTACACAAAATCAAAGGCCAAATCCAATTAATTAAATACCTCGTTCTATAGAAGCAAGCACACATAGAACCAATATACGAGAAACATGGTGATTTCTTAACCCTAGATTTGAAAATTTGAATGAATTTGAAGAAAAACTCACCTGACTAAGTTGATCGCAATGGGTGGAAACAACAGTAAACCATGGATCTAGCGCTTGAGACGAAAATGAAGTGTTTGCGCTAAAAACCGCGAAGATAAAGGTAAAAAAAGAAAATGATGAACATGTCCCAGTTAGTTTGCCTAATTTACATGCCTACATGGTGTTCCCACGGAAATAACTATTATAAACCAACACCAACAGAAATAATTTGTTACGATCCTCCACGTGCTAGTGCTGACAGACCACCATTGATAGTGAAGCTGCCATTGAAGAAGAAGTAGAAATAGTTATTTACAAATTATATCAAAAGATGTATGTTTGTAAGTTGCTGGGCTATGTTATAAAGCCCAATTACTGTATGGAATATATATTTTTTCCTGTATTGATATTGGAGTAATAAGAACGAACACTTATCTTTTTCCTTCTAAAAAGTTATGTATCTTCTTCTCCCTCTCAAAATTCAAACTCATCTTCCTCCTCCCTCATTTCTTCAATACAGCCATGCCTCCAAAGCAATCTAAAGGGACTAATCCCTTACAGGTGGTATCAGATTCGGGTCACGAATTCAGTGATGATGAAATTCTAATTCGATTCACTTTGGAAAAAATTGAGATTCAATTGCAGAAACAAGAATTACTCAATAATCAATTTTCGAATCAAATCACAGCTAACAGCACTCAAATCAATTCCTCTATTCAAGAGTTTCAATCATCACTGCAATTGATTTTTAAAGAATTGAAGGAATTGAAGAAAACTACAGAGAACTCATCCAGATCTAATACTGAATCACTTACATCTGCTGGAATTTTGGGCGCCAACCCTACAAATGGTAATGGATCTTCTGTTGATCATTCTCCAACTGATACTCATGATATACCTAATCCGGTTCAGGTAAACAAGACACATTCTCATACTCAACCTCATAAATTTCCTCTGTTTCATCAGAAATCGATGAAATTAGAATTTCCAGTTTATAATGGTTCTACTGACATTATGGCTTGGATCAAGCAAACTGAACTTGTTTTTAGATATTATAAATTGCTTGACACTAAAAAGGTTCAGATCTGTTCATTCCATTTAAGAGAAGAAGCACTACAATGGTACCATTGGTTCTCAATAAATGTAGATAATTATTTTGAGTGGGAAGTTTTCAAAGAAGAAATAATTACCAGATTTAGTTCTTTTGATTGTCAAAGACCTTTTGAAGCATTATCCAATATTAAACAAACTGCATCAGTAAGAGAGTATTTGAGTAATTTCGAACAGATCTTAAGCCTTTTGGATAAATTACCTCCCAAATATATTTTGGACAGATTTGTTGGTGGGTTAAAATCAGAAATTACATATGAAATTCTTGCTAGTCAACCAAAAACTTTGAGAGATGCAATTTCCTTGGCAAAATTTATTGAAGAAAAACATTTACAATTAAAGAGACCATTTAAGCCATATTCATCTTCCTCTACTTACCCTCCAAATCCAAATAAACCTCCATCACATAATACTCCTCTTGCAACCAAACCATTCACTTCCAAACCAACTTCTGATGCTCCATACAAAAATGACCAGTATTCCCCTGCAAGGAAATTAACACCAAATGAAATTATGCATAGGAGAAGTCAACAGCTATGTTATACTTGTGATGAGAACTGGTTTCCAAGCCATAAATGCCTAGGTAAACAAGTATTTGTTCTAGAAGGAATACTCAAAGGTTCAGATTTTTCGTTAGAATCTGACAATGAAACTAAAACTGAAGAAACATAAGACTTACAACCATAAGTTTCATTAAGTGCCATTAGTGGTGTTAATACAAATAACACTATCAGACTTCAGGGTTTTGTGAAGGGTCGTCCTATATCTATCTTGATTGATTCGGGCTCAACACATAATTTTTTGAATAATACATTAGCACAAAAATTGGGGTTAGATGTTGATTTTACCAAATCTTTTGATGTTCATATTGCCAGTGGAGAAAAACTGCAGGGTCAGGGTATTTGTTCTAATGTCATGATATCTTGCCAAGGGACCAAGATATATGCAGATTTTCTTTTATTGCCTATGGGTGGCTACCAAATGGTACTGGGTGTACAGTGGATGAAACAGCTTGATGATATTACATTTAACTTCAAAAAACTTCAAGTTCAATTTCAACAAAAAGGGAAAGTTATTACTTGGCAAGGATTACAAAATAAGGAAGCAAGTTTAGTATCTGCACATGCAATTACCAAAGATATTACTTACCATTGTTTGAGCTTCATGATTCAGATTTCCAATACTTCGGTGGAGAACTCACCTTTAAAATTAATTCATACAGAACCACCTTCAACCCAATCGATAATTCCATCCGACTTACAAGCAATACTAAATAAATTTCCTGCAGTCTTGTCCCCACTTTCTTCCATCCCTCCTCCAAGACAATGTGACCATAAAATTCCCTTATTACCAAATTCAAAGCCAATTTGTCTAAAGCCATATAGATATTCCTTTCATCTTAAGAATGAGATTGAGAAGATAGTTCAAGACATGTAAGAGACAGGTATCATCAGGCCAAGCTCAAGTTCTTATGTTGCACCTATTGTAATGGTAAAAAAATCAGATGGTTCATGGAGGATGTGCATTGATTATAGGGAACTCAACAAAAACACCATTAAAGATAAGTTTCCTATACCAATTATAGATGAATTATTAGATGAACTTGCTGGTTCAGTTTATTTCTCCAAATTAGATCTTAAATCTGGATATCATCAAATTCGAATGTTTGAGGCTGACATCCCTAAAACTGCTTTTAGAACTCACCGAGGTCACTATGAATATATGGTGATGCCATTTGGCCTTACTAATGCTCCATCAACCTTCCAAGCATTAATGAACTCTATATTTAAACCATATCTCAGAAAATTTATTCTTGTATTTTTTGATGATATTCTTATCTACAGTAAATTATGGAAGGAGCATTTGTCACATATTTCATTAACACTACAAGTTTTGCAAGCAAATCAATTGATGGTTAAACTTTCTAAATGCCAGTTTGCTCAAACCAAGATTGCATGCCTGGGTCATATTGTCTCTCAACAAGGAATTGTAGTGGATGAAGAGAAGACTCTGGTAGTCAGACAGTGGCCTATTCCAAAAAATATGTAAGCATTAAGGGGTTTTTTAGGCTTATCAGGCTATTATCGAAGATTTGTGAAAAAATATGGAATCATAGCCAAACCACTTACTAATCTTTTGAAGAAGAATGCATTTCACTGGAATGAAGAAGCCCAACTTGCTTTTGATACTCTTAAGCACTGTTTAACTTCCCCATCTGTTTTAGCCATACCTGATTTCTCTCAACAGTTTACAATAGAATGTGATGCTTCTGGAGATGGCATTGGAGCTGTTTTACTTCAACAAGATAAACCAATTGCTTTTATTAGTCAAGCACTTAAAGGCAATACTTTACATTTATCAGTCTATGAAAAAGAATTATTGGCATTAATGCTTGCAACAAAAAAATGGAGTCAATATTTGCTAGGGAGAACATTTGTAATCAAAATTGATCATAGGAGTTTGAAATATCTACTTGAACAAAAAATACAATCAGGTTTACAAAGAAAATGGTTGGCAAAATTGCATGGGTTTGATTACACTGTTGAGTACAAAAAGGGCAAATAAAATGTAGTTGCAGATTGTTTATCCAGATGAGATGAGTTCACTGACCAGACCATCACAAATGATATGCATCTTGCTGCAACTTCTGTGGTTTATAGTTCCTGGTTACAAGACCTTAAGGACAGAATTTTACATGATTCTTACTTTTTTGAATTGGAGAACAAGTTGCAAACTGGTACTATTGACAGTTCAAGGTATAAAAAAATTGATGGCCTTTTTTTTACAAAGGGAAAATTATTATTAATCCTACAGATAATATTCTCAAGCAAATTTTATTACAAGAATATCACTCAACCCCTCTAGCTGGTCATTCCGGCATTGACAGGACTTTAAAGAAGCTTAAACAAGCTTTTTTTTGGCATGGCCAAAAAACCGATGTCCAGAAATTTGTGCAAGCCTGTGATACATGTCAAAGAATTAAATCTGAGAATGTGCAGTATCCAGGATTGTTACAACCACTTCCTACTCTAGAAAGGATTTGGGAAGATATTAGTATGGATTTTATTATTGGACTACCTAAATGCAACAAATACACTGTGATTTATGTGGTAGTAGACAGATTAAGCAAATATGCTCATTTCTTTCCTCTGGCACATCCTTATATAGCAGTTCAGGTCGCAAAAGTATTTTTTGATGGATTTATAAACTACATGGTCTTCCTAGATCAATTGTCAGTGATAGAGATGCAATTTTTACAAGTAATTTTTGGTCTAAATTGTTTAAAATTCAGGGTTGTTCTTTAGCCTTGAGTTCTGCCTATCATCCACAATCTGATGGTCAATATGAGATTACAAATAAAGCTCTTGAATGTTATTTGCGGTGTTTTTGTAATCACAAACCTCATGAATGGGTTAAATGGCTTAGTCTTGCTGAATTTTAGTACAACACCACTTGGAAAATGCCAATACAATGCACACCCTTTGAAGCAGTTTATGGTAGACCACCACCATCTTTATTATCTTATGTTCCTAAATCTGCTAAAGTCTATCAGGTCGAAGAAGAATTATTTGCCAGAGATATTGCATTACAGTTACTTAAAGACAGTATAAATAAGGCTAAGGAAAGGATGACTAAGTATGCCAATAATAAACGAACTGAAAGAGAGCATCAAGTTGGGGATTGGGTATATCTACGACTTCAACCATATAGGTAGATCAGTGCAGAGTGCCAAAAAACTACCAAGCTATCTCCTAAATACTTTGGTCTATATGAAATTGAAACAAAAATCATCCCAGTTGCTTATAAACTTAAGTTGCCATCTTCTTCTAAGCTGCATCCAGTTTTCCATGTTTCACAGTTGAAACCAAAAATAGGTTCAAACATTATAATTCAAAAGGATATACCTGATTCCAATGTTGAAGTACTTTGTGAGCCTGAAACAATTCTAGCACGTCGTCCTGCCCCTAGTAAAAAGGGAACCATCACTGAGGTTTTGGTTAAATGAAAAAATCGACCATTGGAAGACGCTAGCTGGGAAGATTACTGGAAGTTGGTTGCTCGATTTCCGACGTTTGACCTTGAGACAAGGTCAAAATTTGAAGGGTGGGGCAGTTGTTACGATCCTCCACGTGCTAGTGCTGACAGACCACCTGTAACGACCCGTATTTTTACGGATCAAAACATTCTAAAATGATTGACCTTTGGTTGTATGGTTGTTAAGTCATTTCAGGTTTTGGCAGAATTTTGCTTAAGTCCTAAGTCGTAGCCGACCTAGGAGTTTGGACGAGTTAAGCAACAAGTCTGGGTCGAGTTGCCGACTCAAGGAACTCACCGAGTTAAGGGAGTATGGTTGACCGACTTAAGGTAGTGACCGACCTAGGAGATAAGTCGTGACCGACTTAAGAGGCTCAGGCGACCTAAGGAAGAATAGTAGGCGACCTAAGTATTCTGGGGTAGAGTTAGGTCGGCAACGACCTAAGGGAATGTTGTGAGCGACCTAAATGTTTGGGTGTTAAGTGTTAGGTCGGCAGTTCGAGTTAAGGTTTCGAGCGACCTATAGGATGTAGTTATGGTTAGGTCGGTAACGACCTAGAGGAGCTGGGATAGCAGGTTAGCGACTTAGTAGTTAGGTCGACTGGGTGGGTTAGCGACCTAAGGAATTAGCGTGTTAGCGACCTAAGGAGTTAGCGTGTTAGCGACCTAAGGAGTTAACAAGTTGGCGACCTTAAGAGTTAGACTATGTGTTAAGTCGTAGGCTTGTCTGTTAGGTCGGAGTTGTTGGCTAAGGGTTAGGTCGGAGGCTCTGTTAAGTCGTAGGGGTTTTTAGGTCGTAGGTCGGCATAGTGTTAAGTCGGCAGCGACTTAAGGAGATAGCCGAGTTACGACTTAGGGCAGTTTTCTGCTATAAATAGGAGAGCTTCTCTTCATTTTTGGGATCCGGATTTTGAAGCGACGAAGTGCTGCCATTTTGAGAGCTCGACTTCTACACTTCTTCACTTCTTTTCTCCACTCTAATCTAGTGCTTCCATCCATCCAAATCGAAGATCAAGATTGAAGATTCAAGAGCTTAGATTGAAGATCTTCATCTTTTCAAGAGAGATTTCTTCATTTGAAGCGGATTTGTGATAGATCAAGCTTCATCCTTTGCTGTCCAGATCTGAAGTGTGTTGATTTAAGGTTGTTTTGGTGATTTGGTGAGTGGTGATTATCTCTCACACGGATCCAAAGGAGTATATCGGATTGTTGGCCCGATTTGGTGTTAAAATAGAGATTTCCATGCATTTTCTTCATCCTATGTGTAGATCCATATAGATCCATTGTTCATGATGATGTTACATCCATTTTATCATATGTTAACCTATGCAAGTTCATTCATCAAGTTTGTAGAGATATAATCCATGTTTTCATGCTTATTGGACTTTCAACTCTTTAATTACGAAAATGCCATTATTGTTATAATTGTCTACTTAGATCTTATTTGAATGCTTGATTGTTTGGATTGATGTTTGATTTGATTGATTGTTATGAACTAGATGATTGATGATTAGATTTAGACCGAAGACGATTCAAAAGCTAAGGGAAAGGCTCTTGAATTGGAAAAGCTGCTCGTGGCATATGTAGCGGGATGATGAAGCTCTTATGCATAGATTTGATGATGTGATGATGAGATGAGGCTTTGTGAGGATGTAATGAAGCGAGGCAATCATGTGATGAAGACTTGGTCTAATCCAGACGGGATCATTCCAAGCATGTTGATAACTCGGTGATATGATTCGAGTTGAGGATAATGAATGGATATGAGAATAGTCGTCGAGGAGGATGACTAGGAGGCTTGGATAGCATCGTTGTTGAAGGTTCTAGCATGCTCTAAGCAATAGTACGTTTGGGCAGATTCGATAGTCCCAACGGCCAACTGTTGATGGTCGAGTACTCTGGGCAGATTCGATAGTCCTAGGCACGGGCTACGACGACGTGCGGGAGTTATGTCTAGAACCGGGGTTTCCATTAGCCCTTGACGGACGGCTGAAAGAATGTGCCGGTCATTCAATTAACGGTGATATCGAAGCAATGATAACAGTGATAGCCAGAGTCATGGATGTTTGGTTGTATCGTCATTCGGACTCAAGAGCGGTATTTTCTCGGTGCTTATCTGATTTAGGCCTTGGTACTTGGAAAACATCGCCCTTGACTCGAGTGATAGTAGCTTTACTTTAAATTGTATGCTCTGCTATGTTTGCTTCTACTTAGTGTGTGTCTGGGGGCTATCACTGTAGAATGAGGTTGGAGTGGGAGGGTTGTATTCCTATTCCTTTTCCTTTATGCTCTTTTGGTATGTTGTTAGTTAATTTACTGCTCACTAAGACTGTTGTCTGACTCAAGGCTTTATGTTTTAATTCTTATTGCCTTGGGCTGTTCGTCCATTTTTGGGACGGGCAGACTAGGTAGCAGGTGACAGGTGCTGTTCTCTTCTCACGATGCTGATATCGAAGACGAGCTAGAGGGTTGCATATTATCTTCTTATATGTACCGGATATTCCGCTGTTTTGTATTCTCTGAGAGAAATGTAGTGAGGCTTGATGTATTGACTATGTGGATGCTTGTATTCAACTATTATGGAATTTTATATGATGTCACTTTGTTCTGTAAAGCTTCTCTATACTTATGTTCTATTGTATTTTGTCCATGCGCTGTGAGTAATACGATAGATTCTGTTGTTTAAATTCTTACCTTGACAATCGTCCATGGTCGCCTGGCACACTTTACAGCGCTCTATCTCTAGATTCGGTGCAGGGGTCATGGGCGGTCGTCACATTTGGTATCAGAGCATTGGTTAATCGATTTTACCCAACGCTCGCTGTCGTAACTACGTATGAGAGACGTAATTGTATTTTGATGGATGATTACTATATATAATATAGTAGCTTAGCAGAGTTTGAGTCCTTTATGCGGTTGTTTCTCTAGATGTTCTAATCATTCCTTTTTATAGATATTGAGAATGAGTCGAAGAGGGAGACCAGCTGCTAGGGAAGGTCGTGCTACTGAAGAGACTGCTGATTATGCAGCCATGTTCGAAGCTATGATGACTTCGATCATGAGAAGGATACCAGTTCCGGGGGCAGCAGTAGATGTTGGAGTTCAAGTCCAAACTCCGAAACCAGTGGATTTTGCTAAGCTGTGCAAGGATTATACTGCTCTTGGAGGGAAGGTTTTCTTGGGAACAGAATCTACCATTGAGGTCCAGAGGTGGATAGATGCTTGTAGAAGGATCTTTGGTGATTTGGGAATTGATGATGCAACTAAGAGTAAGTTGGCATCAAGGCAGCTTCAAGGGAGAGCTTCTGATTGGTGGAACTCTATTACCATCACTACTGCGGAGGAAGAGATTACTTGGGAGCAATTCCAAGCTAGATTTGAAGCTAAGTTCATTTCTACAGCTCAGAAGTCTGTTCTGTTCAAGAAGTTTGTGGAGCTCAAGCAGGGAGGGAGATCTGTTCTTGAGTATGTTTCTGAGTTTGAAGCTTTGTCCAAGTATGCTCGGTCATATATTGAATCTGCTTATCAGAAGAATGAGAAGTTTGTGACCGGCTTGGATAGTTATCTTGGGAGACAGTTGGTGGATCATTTGGACGATTCATTTGAGAAGCTTGTGGAGAAAGCTCTTAGGCATGAGAGTCTGTTTCCTAAGGAAGGACCTGTTGTTGCTGTTACCGGGGGAGAATCTAAACCACAGCAGGGTGGAAACAAGAAGAGGAAGCAGCAGCAGCAGAAGGGTAAGGATGGTCAGAAGAAGCCGAAAGGCGAGGTGACTTGCTACAATTGTCAACAGAAGGGCCATTTCTCGAAGGATTGTAAGAATCCGAAGGCACCAATGAAGTGTCACAACTGTGACAAGCCGGGACATTTCAGGAAGAATTGTCCAGAACCAAGGAAGGACAGGCAGATTGTGCAAGCTTATGCTTTAGGAGCTGTTCCGTCGTCTTCGAAAGCTCCTACTGCTGAAGAGAAGGGAAAGAGTGTGGTTGTTCAAGGTACTCTTTTTCTATGTGGTATTCCAGTTAGAGTTTTGTTTGATACTGGAGCATCGCATTCGTTTGTTTGTAATGAACTAGTGGACCGGTTAGATTTGAAGCCGGATATTGTTGATAGGCCATTGGTTGTGACTAATCCAGTTGGGGGTTCGTCTTGTTTGTGTATGTTATGCCGTGGTCTAGTTGTGTCGAGTCATGGTTGCTCTTTTGTTTGTGACTGCTTTGTTCTGAACTTTGCGGGGTTCGGAATTATCTTGGGTATGGACTGGCTTAGGAAGTATGCGGCAAAGGTTGATTGCGAAAGGTTGGAAGTGACAGTCGAGAATGTGGAGGGGCGAAAGATTGTGATACGATGTAAGCATGAAGAAGGCGTCTTCATGAGCTTCATGTATTCGCTAGTTGTTCCACGGGATGGACTGTCTTTAGTGCCAATCGCGAATGGATTCGAGGATGTCTTTGACGAAGTCAAAGGGTTGCCGCCGCATAGAGAGATCGAGTTTCGTATAGATCTAGTTGAAGGAGCCAGACCTGTTGTGATGCCTCTTAGGCGGATGGCGCCTAGGGAACAGCAAGAGTTGAGGGTGCAAGTTGATGACCTTTTACAGAAAGGATTCATTCGGCGTAGTGTGTCCGAGTGGGGTGCACCAGTTGTGTTTGCAACCAAGGCAGATGGATCGTTGAGATTGTGTGTCGATTATCGTGAGCTGAATAAGGTGACTAAGAAGAACAAGTATCCATTGCCGAGAATAGATGACTTGTTTGATCAGCTTCACGAGGCTAAGGTGTTTTCCCAGATGGATTTGGCAACGGGATTTCACCAGTTGAGAGTGGCTAAGGATAGTGTGCCGAAGACTGCTTTTAGGACACCATCCGGTTTCTTTGAGTGGCTGGTAATGCCGTTTGGATTGACTAACGCGCCAGCATATTTTGTGGATCTTATGAATAGAGTGTTCAGAGATCAGTTGAACAAGTTCGTACTTGTGTTCGTGGATGATATTCTGATTTATTCCAGAACGGAAGAGGAACACAAGACGCACTTGCGTATCGTTTTGGAAATCTTACGGAAACATCAGCTGAAGGCTAAGTTTTCGAAGTGTCACTTCTGGAAGAGTGAAGTGAGGTTCTTAGGCCATGTGATTTCTGGAAGTGGAATAGCGGTTGATCCCGCTAAGGTGGCAGCAATCCAGGATTGGGTTAGACCTAAGAATGCATCTGATGTGAGAAGTTTTCTTGGATTAGCAGGATATTATCGACGGTTTATCAAAGACTTCTCCAAGGTAGCTGCACCGTTAACAGGTTTGACGAAAAAGAACCAAGTGTTCAGTTGGGATGCTAAGTGTGAGCAAGCTTTCGGAATCCTGAAAGAGCGATTGACGAGTGCTCCTGTTTTGACTATTCCAAGTGGGAATGATGAGATGGTGGTTTACACCGACGCATGTGGTACTGGACTTGGAGCAGTGCTGATGCAGAGGGATAAAGTTGTTGCGTATGCCAGTCGACAACTGAAGCCGCATGAAAAAAATTACCCAACTCATGATTTGGAGTTAGCGGCGATTGTATTTGCTCTGAAGATGTGGAGGCATTATCTGTTGGGAGTTCGATTCGAGTTGTTTACGGATCACAAGTCGTTGAAGTATCTTTTCTCCCAAAAGGATTTGAATCTTCGGCAGCAACGTTGGCTAGAATTTTTGGCATCATATGATTTTGGTATAGCTTATACTCCGGGAAAAGGTAACGCAGTGGCAGATGCGTTAAGTCGAAGACATGCAGGATTGGGAGCCATGTTTTCTGAATGGAAGAGTCTCGAGTATTTAGCTGGATTTGACTTCAGGCCTAGATGTGAATTAGAACCTGAGATGTTGGCGAACTTATCGATAAGACCCACTCTTGTGGAAAGGATTGGCGAGAGTCAAAAGCGAGATGATAAGCTTGTCAAGATTATCCGTGAATTGGAATCTGGATTGAATCCAGAAAAGGATAAAGGATTCGAGGTCGATAGAGAAGGTTGGCTTCGAAAGCAAGGACGACTAGTTGTTCCCGATATAGATGAATTGAGGAGTGAAGTTCTGAAGGAAAGTCATCACTCGAGGTTGACAATTCATCCAGGTGGAAATAAGATGTATCGGGATATGAAGAGAACCTACTACTGGGAAGGCATGAAGAAGGATGTTGGAGATTTCATTTCCAAGTGTATGAACTGCCAGTTGGTTAAAGCCGAACAGAAGAAGCCAAGTGGATTGCTTCAACCATTAGAAATTCCTACATGGAAGTGGGAACAAGTGTCGATGGATTTTATCGATGGATTGCCTAGAACCAGAACGGGAAATGAAGGGATTTGGGTCATTGTGGATCGTCTGACTAAGAGTGCACGATTCATTCCTGTTCGATCGACTAGGACTGCATCAAAGTTGGCTGAGTTGTATGTTAAGTGGATAGTTCGATTCCATGGTATTCCGAAGAGTATAGTGAGCGATCGAGACCCGTTGTTCACTAGTGGATTTTGGAAGAGCTTCCAGGAAGTTTTGGGAACCGAGTTGTGTTTGAGTACAGCTTATCACCCTCAAACAGATGGTCAGACTGAGAGAGTCAACCGAGTTTTGGAAGATCTCCTTAGAGCTTGTGTTTTGGATTTCGGAGGATCATGGGAAGATCACCTTCATTTGGTGGAGTTTGCATACAATAACAGTTACCAGTCAAGCATTGGTATGGCACCGTATGAGGCATTGTATGGAAGACCGTGTAACTCTCCGACATGTTGGATAGAGACAGGAGAAAAGCTGATGCTTGGGCCAGAGATGATTCGACAGACTTCGGATTGCATAGAGATCATTCGGCAACGAATGAAGGCAGCCCAAGACCGTCAGAAGAGTTATGCCGATAAACGTCGAAAGGATTTGGAATTCGACGTAGGAGATATGGTTTTTGTGAAGATTTCTCCTCTGAAGAATGTTATTCAATTCGGGAAGAAAGGAAAATTGACTCCGAGATTTGTTGGACCATTCCCGATCATCGAGCGAATTGGAAAGCTCGCTTACAGATTGGAGTTACCAGAGAAGATGTCGAGTGTGCACAATGTTTTTCATGTATCGTATCTACGGAAGTATGTGCACGACTCAAGTACAGTGGTTTCTGTTGATAGCTATGAAGACTTAGAAGTTGATCCAGTTGATAGAAGACCTCGTAAGCCGCATCGTGTTGTTGAAACCGACACGAAACAGCTTAGGAGGAAGGTAGTTAAGTTGCTCAAGATACAATGGAGTGATGATGATAACGACTGTACGTGGGAAGTGGAAGAGAGGATGAAAGCAGCTCATCCTGAACTCTTCGAGGTATGGCCCTAAGGTGTCGTGTCATCTAACGAAATTGTAACTTGTTCTAAGTCTTAGAATTCTGTACGCTAAGCTAGGATTGGATGCATGGTTTATTGATTGTTATGGATGATAGGCGTACAGAATAGCTTTGATTGCCTTGTTTGTTTGGAATTTCGGGGTCGAAATTCCTAAGGGGGAGAGAATGTAACGACCCGTATTTTTACGGATCAAAACATTCTAAAATGATTGACCTTTGGTTGTATGGTTGTTAAGTCATTTCAGGTTTTGGCAGAATTTTGCTTAAGTCCTAAGTCGTAGCCGACCTAGGAGTTTGGACGAGTTAAGCAACAAGTCTGGGTCGAGTTGCCGACTCAAGGAACTCACCGAGTTAAGGGAGTATGGTTGACCGACTTAAGGTAGTGACCGACCTAGGAGATAAGTCGTGACCGACTTAAGAGGCTCAGGCGACCTAAGGAAGAATAGTAGGCGACCTAAGTATTCTGGGGTAGAGTTAGGTCGGCAACGACCTAAGGGAATGTTGTGAGCGACCTAAATGTTTGGGTGTTAAGTGTTAGGTCGGCAGTTCGAGTTAAGGTTTCGAGCGACCTATAGGATGTAGTTATGGTTAGGTCGGTAACGACCTAGAGGAGCTGGGATAGCAGGTTAGCGACTTAGTAGTTAGGTCGACTGGGTGGGTTAGCGACCTAAGGAATTAGCGTGTTAGCGACCTAAGGAGTTAGCGTGTTAGCGACCTAAGGAGTTAACAAGTTGGCGACCTTAAGAGTTAGACTATGTGTTAAGTCGTAGGCTTGTCTGTTAGGTCGGAGTTGTTGGCTAAGGGTTAGGTCGGAGGCTCTGTTAAGTCGTAGGGGTTTTTAGGTCGTAGGTCGGCATAGTGTTAAGTCGGCAGCGACTTAAGGAGATAGC
The DNA here is from genome assembly GCA_030737815.1 of Allium fistulosum. Lineage (NCBI taxonomy): Eukaryota > Viridiplantae > Streptophyta > Magnoliopsida > Asparagales > Amaryllidaceae > Allium > Allium fistulosum. The sequence goes on from CM060908.1 coordinate 234,503,273, forward strand.
CGAGTTACGACTTAGGGCAGTTTTCTGCTATAAATAGGAGAGCTTCTCTTCATTTTTGGGATCCGGATTTTGAAGCGACGAAGTGCTGCCATTTTGAGAGCTCGACTTCTACACTTCTTCACTTCTTTTCTCCACTCTAATCTAGTGCTTCCATCCATCCAAATCGAAGATCAAGATTGAAGATTCAAGAGCTTAGATTGAAGATCTTCATCTTTTCAAGAGAGATTTCTTCATTTGAAGCGGATTTGTGATAGATCAAGCTTCATCCTTTGCTGTCCAGATCTGAAGTGTGTTGATTTAAGGTTGTTTTGGTGATTTGGTGAGTGGTGATTATCTCTCACACGGATCCAAAGGAGTATATCGGATTGTTGGCCCGATTTGGTGTTAAAATAGAGATTTCCATGCATTTTCTTCATCCTATGTGTAGATCCATATAGATCCATTGTTCATGATGATGTTACATCCATTTTATCATATGTTAACCTATGCAAGTTCATTCATCAAGTTTGTAGAGATATAATCCATGTTTTCATGCTTATTGGACTTTCAACTCTTTAATTACGAAAATGCCATTATTGTTATAATTGTCTACTTAGATCTTATTTGAATGCTTGATTGTTTGGATTGATGTTTGATTTGATTGATTGTTATGAACTAGATGATTGATGATTAGATTTAGACCGAAGACGATTCAAAAGCCAAGGGAAAGGCTCTTGAATTGGAAAAGCTGCTCGTGGCATATGTAGCGGGATGATGAAGCTCTTATGCATAGATTTGATGATGTGATGATGAGATGAGGCTTTGCGAGGATGTAATGAAGCGAGGCAATCATGTGATGAAGACTTGGTCTAATCCAGACGGGATCATTCCAAGCATGTTGATAACTCGGTGATATGATTCGAGTTGAGGATAATGAATGGATATGAGAATAGTCGTCGAGGAGGATGACTAGGAGGCTTGGATAGCATCGTTGTTGAAGGTTCTAGCATGCTCTAAGCAAGAGTACGTTTGGGCAGATTCGATAGTCCCAACGGCCAACTGTTGATGGTCGAGTACTCTGGGCAGATTCGATAGTCCTAGGCACGGGCTGCGACGACGTGCGGGAGTTATGTCTAGAACCGGGGTTTCCATTAGCCCTTGACGGACGGCTGAAAGAATGTGCCGGTCATTCAATTAACGGTGATATCGAAGCAATGATAACAGTGATAGCCAGAGTCATGGATGTTTGGTTGTATCGTCATTCGGACTCAAGAGCGGTATTTTCTGGGTGCTTATCTGATTTAGGCCTTGGTACTTGGAAAACATCACCCTTGACTCGAGTGATAGTAGCTTTACTTTAAATTGTATGCTCTGCTATGTTTGCTTCTACTTAGTGTGTGTCTGGGGGCTATCACTGTAGAATGAGGTTGGAGTGGGAGGGTTGTATTCCTATTCCTTTTCCTTTATGCTCTTTTGGTATGTTGTTAGTTAATTTACTGCTCACTAAGACTGTTGTCTGACTCAAGGCTTTATGTTTTAATTCTTATTGCCTTGGGCTGTTCGTCCATTTTTGGGACGGGCAGACTAGGTAGCAGGTGACAGGTGCTGTTCTCTTCTCACGATGCTGATATCGAAGACGAGCTAGAGGGTTGCATATTATCTTCTTATATGTACCGGATATTCCGCTGTTTTGTATTCTCTGAGAGAAATGTAGTGAGGCTTGATGTATTGACTATGTGGATGCTTGTATTCAACTATTATGGAATTTTATATGATGTCACTTTGTTCTGTAAAGCTTCTCTATACTTATGTTCTATTGTATTTTGTCCATGCGCTGTGAGTAATACGATAGATTCTGTTGTTTAAATTCTTACCTTGACAATCGTCCATGGTCGCCTGGCACACTTTACAGCGCTCTATCTCTAGATTCGGTGCAGGGGTCATGGGCGGTCGTCACACCACCATTGATAGTGAAGCTGCCATTGAAGAAGAAGGAGAAATAGTTATTTACAAATTATATCAAAAGATTGTATGTTTGTGAGTTGATGGGCTATGTTATAAAGCCCAATTACTGTATGGAATATATACTTTTTCCTGTATTGATATTGGAGTAATAAGAACGAACACTTATCTTTTTCCCTCTAAAAAGTTCTGTATCTTCTTCTCCCTCTCAAAATTCAAACTCATCTTCCTCCTCCCTCATTTCTTCAATACAGCCATGCCTCCAAAGCAATCTAAAGGGATTAATCCCTTACATAATTGTTATTAATAGGACAATTTAACAAGATCCCCAGAAAAAAGTAACAATAGGTTTATGGCTCATAGAAAATTTACTGCAAAACTAGGTCTCGTTTTGATATAGGCCATATTTTTTTTACTATAGAGCACAGTCCACATTTGCACAAGATTTATATGTAAAGTTTGCGCAAATATTGATTGCGCAAGCTCTATTTAGGGCATCAAAAATACAGTCTGCACAGATTTGGTTTTCATTTTACCCAGCTACCTTCTTCCTCTAAAAATCCTCACAAACTCTCATCCAACCCAATTTTTACCAAATCCAAATTCTCAGTTACATTATTCTCAAGTATACCTTGAAGCAACTAATTGATTAAGCTAAAAATGGAAGGAATTTCTTCATCCCTGGTGATAGAGGTAAAAATAATTTTAGTTTAATTAACAAGTGATTGTTGTTGGTAATGGACGAAGTTGTGTTGTTGATGTCGACGACAATTTACTTATATGGTTGTTGTCACAGTTGAAAATGTAAATAGTAATAAAGCAATCATAAAACCTAAACCCTAGATTGAAAATAGTTTTTTGAATGATTAATTGGTTGACATATATATTGTAGAGTTGGCTCCCGGACCCGAAGATAGAAGTGTTATCTATCTTCAAGAGCAACATAGAAGCCAAAATGATGCGCTTATGGAGGTATTTATTTTAAGCACAATGAATTAATGTTAAACCAAAATGCAACTATGAATTACTAATTGCAATTCTTTGTTATAAATCAGGATGTAGAAACAGTTAAGCTTTGCGACCATTCGAGCAAGCTAAAAGAAATAGACTTTAAAGATCCTAGGTTGGAACAAAACCTGAGAATTGCCGGGTTATGGAAAGCTGTGTAAATTGACTACATTCGACTACATCATCACCTTATTACGGCTTTGTGCGATAGATGGAGGCCGGAGACAAATACTTTTTATTTAAGAGTGGGTGAAATAACAGTTTCTCTAGCCAATGTTTATTTTCTGTTTGGTCTAGGCACAAACGGTTTCTCGGTATGTTCACAAAATTTGGATATTGATTATTTGGAATTATGTCATGATTTGCTTGGTATTTTTCCACCAAAAGAGGCTATAAAGTCTAAAAGTGAGCTAGCAATGACATGGTTTAAAAGTCAATTTTCTGAACCACTACTTGAAGATGCGACGGATTTAGATATACTTCGTCGCAGTCGTGCTGTCATATTGTACTTTTTAAGTTGTCATCTTTTTCCAGATCATTCGAAAGGTAGATTGAATTTGAAATTTTTAACATTTTTGGAAGATTTAGCAAACCGTGGTCACCATTCTTGGGGCAGTGCTATACTTTGTTATTTGTACAGTGAGTTGACAAATGTCGCCTTACAAAGAAGAAAAGTTTTAGGGGGTTCTGCAACATTGTTGCAAATATGGTCTTGGTCCCATATTGCTATTGGACGGCCGTCTGTAAGAATTCCTACTGATTTAGATCCTTATCTTCCATTCGGGTGTAGGTGGAACTGTGCTAGGAGTTGGCGTGAAACTCCTTAAAATGTACGGTTTAACCGAAATGAATTGGATTTGTTAGCGGATGACGCCATTACCTGGAAACCATATTCTTTGGTGAACAAATTTGGACATCCTGACATTGAGTATATATATGCGGGGTGGATCGCTAAGAGCAAACTGATTCTTTTTTTGGACTTTGAATTATATGCTCCTGATCGAGTAATGAGCTAGTTTGGCTTTGACTATCAGCACATTCCCGATCATGTGGTGCCATTAGACCCAGAACCCCTTAGTTGGATGGACTTCCTGCAGGAAAGTATAACATTATGGAATTCCAAAATTAATTGTGCCGAACAAGCACATGATCCCCCGACACCGTTTCAAGTATGAGTATTGGTATTGACAAATTACTCGTCGTTATATTTTGAAAAAGTCTACTAGGAAATTGGTTGCGTACATTCCCCGAGCTCTACTAGAGCGTGATGTGGTTAGTATTGTAATTTATAAATTTTGATTGTTTAATTTTTTAGATCATATTCATTGTTACATTGTTTTGTATTTCGCGTAGGTAAGCGGGATATATAGCGCTTTGGATGTGGTCGACGAAATCGAAGATAATCGTATGGAGCCGGACAAGGTGAAAAGTAAATGCATTAACCTACGACGTATACTCAATACGATTCTAGGTCAAAACAAGTTAAGAAGGCCGACAAAACCATTGCGCTTTGTAGAAGAACGATCACGTGCTAGGGAGGAGACATGTACAATAGTGGAGGGAGCGGAGGGAGGACAAACGACATGGGGGGAGCCACAAACGGAAGGTGACAGAACATAAGACGTCGGCGGAGAAATTCATGCTCAATGGCCCGTTTGGCATAAAGGAGAATAACAACACGTAGGGGGAGAAATTCAAGCTCAATGACCCATTTGGCATGAAGGAGAACAACACTTTGGGTACTTTGGTCAATCCACTCAAGAGCAAATGGAAGAGTGGCCGCAGTGGAAGAGACAACAAGAAGAATTAATTTTCGGTCTCAGTCAAGAACAAGAAATACCTATTCCAACACCTATTCCAACACTTGAAGAAGGGAAAGGTTCAGCTCCAATCGTGTACAAAAGGAAAAGGAAGAAGAAGAAGAAGAAGAAGAGAGACACGCATGTTGAGGTTAGAAGGCTTCGCGATTGAGGTATTTTGTTGTTTAGCCAATATATCTTGTTGATGTTTCATTAGTTGGAAAGGTGGTTGTGACGACCCGGATTTTCGGACCAATTAGAATCGCAAAAAACTCGTTCGTTCTAAAACTACAAATGAAAACTACCAACTTAATACACCATATTTGATAAATATTCAACGCTATAAAATGTATGGATATAATTTCAATTTTACAAGTTATCAGAGTAATCAATTTAATCTACAAGGTGTTCTTTAATACATACCAAATACCAATACAAATAAATATACCACTGAACAACTCGGATGAGAGTGACAACAATAGCCATTCATGCTAACTCAATAAATATGTCAAATGCAGAATAAAATAGTAAGCAGGAAAAGATACAACCACACAAGATAAACAACAACCAATAACAGATAAATAGAAAAATGGTTATATTATTTTAGGAGATGCATCACTACCACTCGTGGCTGCCTATGTACCCTTATCTAATTGGATACCCAATTAGATACAGGATCAAACCAACGTAGTTCTCCTACTGCAAATAGGACTCATGGAGCCTACCATGCACAAATAATATGCAATTTCCAAAACTACCCATTTAGGCTTAATCTTAAAATTTAGATTTTCAAAATCTAATTAACTATGTTATTTTCAAAATATAATTCTTTTTGAAAATAATCTCTTTGGACTTTATTCCCGAATTCTTATTTCAAAACTTTTGAAATATATATATATATATTATATTCAAACTAGTCATTTACTTGAGGATCTGAAACAAATCACCTTTTGAAACGATACCAATATACAAGCATACAAAACTATATGCTACCTGATCGGGAGGTTTCTAGCCATAAAAAGACAACTGGATCCCAGCCTTCCGAAAATAAATATAGATATGTATATCCCTCTATAGCGAGAGCAGACTATGCTGAGGCTACAAAACATCTGCACTTCCCTGGCCTACTTTTTAGTTATGGGTTACCCGAATAATCGGTAACATAACAAATCACTTTATATCCCGAAGTGGCAAAATCATTTACACAAATAATCACAAATACTTCAAATTTATAATAATTTTCATTTCCAAATCCTTTCAAAAATCATTTTAAAACCATCGGGTTTAGTCCTCAAAATTCTTTCTGTTTTATAAAACATTTTTATAAAACCATTCTTTATATAAACCATTCTTTATATAAAATCACTTCAAAATATTTATTCTCAATTAGTTTTTTTCTCTTTCAAAGGAAAACATTTCATAACATTTCAACTTAAAAACAAATTTTCAAAACAATTCATTAAATTGAAGTGAACCAAATATTACCGCTAAACACCTTATAGTCAAATCGTGCAATAAATTATAAGGTGTTAGCCTATAATTATTTTCTACCCAACCCATGCATATTGATAATTAATTGCTTATAAACTGGTCGAGCAAAGTCAATAATTAATAAAATAAACACAACATTAAATGATAAATCAATGCTTCATCCTATCAAATATTTATAACACTTTTTATTTTATCTTAGGTTAAAATGGTTTGATATTTATTTTGGAGCATCCGGGCTTTCCCTTCGACATGTTCCGTCCCTCGCCCAAATCCTCTTGAATCTCACAGACGAAGCACGTGTACTAGTCGTTTCCACATACTCCATTAAGTATTTAACTTCTAAATTTTAAAATATTTAATTAACCATCCAAATAGCCAAACAAGGAAATAAAACCATTGTTTTAGCAAACAAAGTAAACAAACATTCAATAAGGGTTTTCAAGTAACACTTAACACTTAAAGTTCCTTCAACTTAGCAATGATTTTAATGAACTTAAAGGAAGAAATAACTCACTTTGGATCCCACTCCGTCAAACTTTAAGGCAAGGAACTCCAGATCTAAACCATACTTTCTATAAATTTTGCTAACTTTGTCACTACGGATTTGACTATAGCTTCGCTACCATATGTCGAAACTTCTTGAAATTCGGCTATAGCTCGCTATCCTAGAAGTTGAGATGAAAAGAGGTGGAGATGGCTTCTAGGTGGGCACGGCCTTAGGTGGATGAATGGAACTTACTAGCTTGAACATGACTTAAGTGATATACTTTTTTTGTTGATTATTTTTGCCATAACTTTGTTACGCTTTTGGAATTTTTTAAGAGAGGCATGGTAGTCATTGAAGCTCTAAGAAAGAAGAAGGAGAAGCTTAGAAAAGGAAGAAGAAGAAGAATGGAAAGTGTGTGAAATTTGCGAAAGAAGTGGTAGGTATTTATAGAAAAAGTTTTGAATAAAATATTATTTTGTAAAATGACTAAAATACCATTTGCTTATACTTTAAGCAAACTAATTTTTTCAACACTTAATATCACATTTCAAATCACCACTTTATGTCATTTTCACTTAAGTATTAAGTAAAGAATATAATAATTATGTTTGTTTGATTTGATGTTTACTTTTTATTTTGATTTTTTTATAACTCTTTTTGTCTTTTTATGCTTACTTTTTGTTAATTATATTCTAGAATTTTCAAAGTATGTTTAGTAAAAGTAAACTTGATTAGTGAATTAATTAATACTTATACTATTTGAATATATGTTCATATATAAGAAAATAAAGGTGCAACAACGTTGCGATAACTTTAAATCGACAAAACGTTGATTTTCGATAAAATGTTGGTCATATTTTGACGTTTTAGTTAAATTATTTATTTATGTAAACCAAATTTTAAAAATAAATTTTTATAATGCTATTTAAAAATATAAACACTCATAAATTAATTAAAATAATTTATTTAACCATTGAAACTTACTTTTTTGAAATCAGGATTTTGTCACTTTTGACGATATAAGCAATTATTCCTATTTTGTGTATGTTTCTCTTTGAAAATGCTATCTAATATTATTTAAATCATAAAATATTATATATTTTATATTTAAAATCACTTTAAATATTATTTTTGAAGTAGTCAAATTCTAGGTCGTTACAGTGGTTGTTGATGTTTATGATGTTGGTTGATTGTATATTTTGTTGAACTAAATGTTGATGATATTAAATTGCATTATGGATGGTATATTTTGTGTTGATGATATTTAGTTGTGCTGATGATATTCAACTGTTTATGGATGATATATTTTGTAGTAGATGTTTATGTAATGTTGATTGTTGTGTATAGGAGGAAGGTGCAACAGCTCTCTGACTTTGATAGGAGCAAAATATTACTTACTCAATTTTGAAATGCGCAAGCTTTTTTACTAAATATAGCTTGCGCATTTCAAAAATGCGCAAGCTATATTAAATTATACAGCTCTCTGTCTTTGGCAAGAGGATTTTATCACTTGCGCATTTCAAAAATGCGCAAGTGATAATATGCTCCTGTCAAAGACATAGAGCTATATTCGTATATATAGCTTGCGCAGTTCAAAATTACGCAAGTTATATTAAATAATATAGCTTGCGCAATTCATAAATGCGCAAGCTATATTTAACCGCTGGACAAGAAAGCAAGCATTTCGAAGAGGGCAAACATGAAAATAATGAAACAAACATACGCAACAAGAGGTTAACACACTTCTTAAATTGAAAAGAAATAAACATACGGAATAAGAAATTAACATATGCAATAAGAAACAAACATATGCAATAACAAGTTAACACAATTCTTACGTTAAAAATAAATAAAAATATTCAATAAGAAATAAATACAGCAACCCATATGATTCAACGAGGGCATGTTTTTTTCCTTATGGCCAATAGCATCACATTTGCTACATCTATTATGGATGATGATGGCAGATCCATGAAACCTTTGATTCGAGAAGACCACGGATGTCCTGAATTTCTACGCACTAGTGGTGGTTGTATAATAGGACCTTCGTATACATCCAAATGTCGACTATCTGGTACAAGGTGGAATAAAGGAGCATAAGTAGCGGTATACTTAGCCATCGTGTACCACGTTGAGATTAAGTCAAAATATGCTCTATTAGCACCACCCGAACCACATGAACATGCTGCTAATACATGGAAGCACGAAAAGTGATCTAACATTGGCATGTTGCATGAACATTTGGCGACATTATCATCGATATTCACAGTATAATCAAACATATGAACATCTTTCACCTGCCATTCTATGAAGCTATATCTCTCTATAGACATGACCCTTGATTCTTCCATTCTTCTCCTAGCTAATGCTTCCCACTTCGGTGCGAGCTGTGACGTCCACTTTTCTCCTTGTGTTCGACGTTCGAAAAAGTAATGGTTCAATCGATGAAACGTACATGCAACTAAGGATCTAGTAGGTAAATTCCTAGTTCCTTTCAGCACACCGTTAAAGCTTTTGGAAACATTAGTTGTCATGATATTAATCTTATGCCGCCATCGTGACAAAGAGTCCAGCTTGATTCCTGATTTTTCAAACTTCTTTCAATCCACGCATCAGCATCTTGATTTACAGCCTTCAACTATTTTCGAAGTTCATTATAATTTACAACCTCCGATGCCGTGGCACATGCATGTAACAAATTTTGTAGCTCATCCATGCCAAACCCTGTTTTCTTGAAATTTGCTTTAATATGACGAATACAAAAGCGATGATGATGTTCAATTGGCCAAGCTTCTCTAAGCGCATGTGGAATTCCTTTCATACGATCTGAGATAAAGGTAATACATCTGGTTTGTCCAGATGGAATATAATTCCATATGCAACGAATAAACCAACTCCATGTTTGCCACGACCCTGTTTGTACAATAGCAAAGGCTAACAGAAATAGACCTTGGTTTGCGTCTACACCAGTAGCTACTAGTAATGTACCCAGATACTTTCTGTATAAATGAGTGGCGTCAATAGATAGTATAGGTCGACAGTGGTTGAAACCATCAATAGAAGGTCTGAAAGCCTAAAAAGCACAATAAAAAGACCATGACTATGAATAACATCATATACGGCTCCGGGGTTGGTACGTTGCAGGGCTCGAAGATATTTTGGAAATTCTGCGTATGACGATTCCCAATATCCATAAATTATTGCAACAGCTTTCTGTGGTCCGTGCCATGCTCGAGAATAACTCACTTTAATAAAAAACATATTTGAAATTGTCTCTTGAACTATTCTTGCAGTCATGTTTATTTCAGCTTTAATCAATGGAAGTATTTTGCTACATATAAACTTTAATGTTGCCTGTCGATGGTTTGAGTTGACAGTTGCATTTAAACAAGTGTGACCATATGTTGTTATTTTCCACCAATTTTGAGATTTCTCACCGATAGGCTAGCATGCACTCGCCAAGGACATGTTTCATCCACATCACAACGGACCGTGTATTGATTTGCAAACTTGAAAAGAAACTGAACATTCAATCTCCCATTCATATAACTGTTCAACAAGCTTCTGCTTACTTTCAAAAATTAACCTAACTCGTGGCCCTTTTTTGGCACATTCTCTTCCAAACACTTCCACGTCTAATTGACAATGTTCCATTATCAATTTCACCATCATTGTTGTAGTGCATAAATCATCGGCTAGGGACTCTCATATGTGATTTGATCATCTTCGACATGTACATCATCAGCCTCCTTAATGTCTGCATATATGATTGCATCATTATTAACTTCCATTTGATGGATCCAAGTTCTATCTACATCATCCACACAAGCTACTTCCATGCTATCCAATTGCACTCCCCTCTCGTTTGCAATATCAACATGATCATCGTCTTCGTCGTCAGCACAACCAATTAATGCTTCTTCCCCTGAATTTATTTCAATACTACGAATAAAAAAATAACGGTAAGATTAAATTCCATGAACGTAAGTCAAAATGCAAGTGCTAGAGTATAATATTACTCACTTTCCTAATGCTTGCGATTGATTTGGATGTATAGATTTATGCATCATAATTGGTTCTTAACTTGAAGATACTCCAACCATTCCATTGTACCTATGCAATAAATTTGTAAACTCTCCACCTTAATGACTTGTCAGATAAGAAGGATACGCCGACCATTGTATTTCTTGTAACTATGTGTGGGTACATACTCATCCACATAAATTACTGTCGGATGTGTTTCTACCATATTAACATGTTCCACTTTCGCAACATATATTTCTATTACTCTCATTCCAACCAAAAACGTAGAGTTCAAATCATCGTCATCTTCCAAATCAATAGCGGATGAACCATCATCTCTAACTCATTTCAGTGCAATTTTAAGTCATACATCATAGGATTGACTTTTGTCACTTCAAATGCCCGTTGTTTAAGCTCTAACAAACTACAATGATTTTTTATTTTTGGTCCTTTTCACTCCGCCAACATATTTAGGTTTACCTTCATCATCAGCCAACAATTCTCCATCATAGTAAAATATAGTTGGAACCGTTGACATTATCTACAAAATCAATTGCAAGACTAAATTCAAAATCTTGATTTTGTGACAAAATGCTAAACACAAATTTGATGAATTAATACCTTATTTTCCAAAGAAAATATTGTTTTCGTAGGCAATCTTCAACCAAAAGCAATCAAATCAATCTTTAAGAAAAAGCAAGCAAGCAAATCAATATAATAACATAACCAATATATTTCACCAACAGAATCAAGACTTTAGTTCTACATTACATTTAAACCCAAAATCACTTCAGTGTTTATCCAACTGATTAACTAGCACACAATACGGGTTAAAACAAAAACAAACAATTCAGAAATTCATATTCAAAATACTACAGTTCAACAAAAAACAAAATTTGACAACGTTATCTTTGGCCCAAACGACTACCAAAATCTTGGCCTCCCACTAGTTTCCCTTAATTCTTCATTCATTTTTTGAGACGACTGATTTCGACATGCAATTCATAGGCATACTCGGGTCCCCTTTCACACAATGGTTGATCAATCCATTTAAAATAATTACAATAATCACCTTCACAAGGATTCAGTTTGTGTTCGTTATACGAACTACAATCGAAAAATATTCGTCCATCTTTCTTTTGCTTTCCGTAAATGACCACTACACACATATCTCCACAATAAAAATTTGGATATGGTCGTTGTCCCCGTGGCATGGATGGACCAATCGGATGTACATGCATTAGCATATTTTTGTCAACTCGATTTTGATGACCGGGCCTTTCTGTAGGAACAACTTCACGTAAACGAGCGTGTAAGGTTGATGGTTCAGAATGGAATTTACATGGTATTGTTTTGAACTGTGTTTCCGGAACATGATCAATATCAACGTCAATATGACTTGAGCTTACAACACCGATTTGTGCTTCAAGCACATTACAATGTTTCAATAACGTTTCATCGTCAATCTCCCAAAAATTCATGTCTACCGTCAAAATAAACAATTAAACATTAACATATCAATTAGGGTTTCCAATTTACTACCAGGTTTTCCTATTTCATTAGCCATTACATAATTTTTCAACAGTAATAACACCATCACCTAGTACTTACCAGCACTAACAACAATAACTATTAATTTTCAACAACAACAAAAATAAAAAATTTGAGCAACATAAATTAGTACCTTTTTTTGTAAAGATGAAGAAGAGCCTTCCATATAAAATTTAGTAACTAGTTGGTTGACAAGGTAATTGAGAAGTTTGGATTTGGGAAAAATTGGGTTGGGGATGGAGTTTGGGAGGATTTTGGGAAGAACGAGGGTTTATGATAAAGTGATATTCAGATCCGAGCATACTGGAAATTTGATGCCCAAAATAGGGCTTGTGCAATGTATATTTGTGCAAGCAATATACATAGAGTTTGCGCAAATATGGAATGCGCAAGCTCTATACTAAAAAAAGTTATATGCCATAATTGCGCAAGCTTATATCAAAACGAGGTCTAGTTTGCAATAAGTTTTCTTGAGGCCTAAAACTCTAATTACTTTTTTCTGGGGTTCTTGTTTGAAAATTTGTCCTTATTAATAAGTAACATTAATTACCGTTGTAAAATTAGAACAAAAAAGCGTTGCCAAAAAGGTGATCTGGTGTAGTGAAAATGGCAATTCTACAAATCCGTAAAAGAGAGACCAATGTTCATAGTTCAAATATTGCGAACAAAAGCATAACCCAAAAGAATAACAAATCTGTGCATTATCTATCGAATATGCCCATCACATAGAAACTTTCATTATATTTTTTCACTTAACCAATATTTTCCAAATTTCAATACAGAATGTAAAAATGTTAGCATACGATAATCAACTCAAAGACCTTAAAATTGGTTCATAGTTATCTATGAGATGGCAAAATAAAATTAGGTGAAAACCTGGATGATCATGCCTAGTGAGAGTACATAATAATCAAACTTTGTTACTATCTTTCCCTTTAAATAACATATATTATAAGAGTTTATTTTCGAGATATTGGTCCTGTAATCTTTGGAAATTCACGTGCCTTGCTATGATGCCAAGCCAGTGAGTAAAAGGTGACCAAGTAAATATATTAAGGACCTACTGTTCCAACCAAAAGAAAAAAGGTTTTCACAGTCTACGATGCAACTAGCATAATAGTACTATCTTTGGATAATTTGATTTCAATCTTTTTCTAAGTAAACCACTTCACCAGTATAATTACCTATGAATTTAGTAGTTTTAGTACATTTACTTAAAAAAAAGCTTGAATTTTTCTTCACTAGTTTATGTACCAACAGTAAAAGTTTAAAAGCACAAGTTTCATAAGAAAAATGAATAGGGAAAAACTAAGAATCAGCGTTTGGCTCATACAAGAGATTGGGCATGAACGCCAACGAGAACTTCGTGAATTTTGCCGACTTACTACTAGAGCTCGCGATTTGAATTATTCTTTTACAAAATAAATTAGACTCCAAAGAGGTGGAATATAAAGTGATTTGAATTCAAATAACATATATCAATTACAAAATACAGACTCAAATCTATTAAATAATGGTAAAATAGAGGAAATTCCAGCTTTCACATTAATTCTAGCATTTCTCTCAACTTTCCTTAAATTTATCTAGATATTTATTATTATTTTATTTAAAGAGCCGATATAATTGATTAATTTTGAATTGTTTATAATATTTTATTAATTTTACAGTATCGTTTTACATTCAAAAATCTACACTTCCTATTTTCTACTATTATTTTTCATTGTTCTCAATTTTTATGTACAATTTACATTTAAGTCTGAAATTTAAATTCATTAAATCATTTAACTATAAATTGTTTAAACAAAACTAGTTAATCAATATTTATTAATTTGTCTAATAAATAATACCGATGACAATGTCAACAAGTATATCACGCTCATTGTAACAGAATGGTATAAACTAAATTTTCATTCAGATATGCAAAATTATGGATCACATAAAAGATAATGAGAACAAATTTAATGTATGATTATTTATTTTAATAAACTATCAGTTAAATGCTAGAAATGTCTAAAATTACAAATCATCTAGGTAATTATAAAAAATTCACCCCTACTCTTTAATTCTTTTCAATTTTTTTGAATCCATATAAATTATCATTTTATAGTTATCCAAAATATTACATTAATTTTTTCATGATTTTATATTCATATATACCGAGATTTTATAATTTCTACAGTTATTTACAAAGTTTTCATCAATTTTCTCTAATTATTTTACATTCAAATCCATGTATTTAAAGTAACCAAACACTATAAATCCATACTATATAAATAAATTCAAGTAATTAATACTCATTAAGTTCTTTGATAAGTTATAAACAAAATTACAATTACAATTTACGTACCACATTTGTAGCAACAAATTGGTAAAATAGATATTTCTTTCAAATATAAAAATATTTGAATCACTTAACAAAAATTATATGCATAAACATAATAAAAAGTTTAATTTATGATTGATACATCGAACATTGCATAACAAAATTTTATTATAACAACATTTAAAGTATAAGTACCATGTTTTACAATATTAGCATGTGCAATGCACGGAATACATTTTATTACTTTATTATTATTATTATCCACATTTTTAGTAAATTAAAAAAATAGGTTTTCCCTTAATTATCTTATATTACATTTAAAATTCTTATCAATACAAAATTTTCAATTTAACATCTAAAATACACCATCATACACATGTGTGGATGCACATGTGCATAAAAACACATAAGATCACAAATTTACTCAATATTACTTTAAGAAGGAAAATATTACATCAATATTTTTCTTTGAAATTTATTACATAAATAAATACTTACAATTGTTTCACAGATATAGGTATGTCAGTCACATTAAACGTATAATTTCTCAATTTCAAAATATAAATTAAACTTATTTTAAAATTGCATGAAATATTTTAAAACATAAAATTTTGGGAATAAGAATAGTACATATAAAATCTTTATTTATTTACATTTTTAACCGTATAAATTAATAAAATAATATGTTTAACATACAATTTCCTTAAACTTTAGAAATATTATTGTAAAACTAATTTGAAACAAAGTATATCATTTTAAATAGTTAGAATATGAAAATAATGAGTATATGATTATTTTTAACTATTCGAATATAATATTTTAATATATTTTACTACGAAAACATAACATTTTAACATGCAAAAGTCAAAAATTGATAATGATAATTTTTCTATAAATTCATCTATATATATTTAACAAATATAAATCGGTGAAATATCATACTTAATGCTATAAATTTCAAAATTATTTCATAATCCAAATATATTATTTTAGAAATTTACAATCTAAAATATAGGTAATTATAATCTATTCTGTTAATATATTAAATTAATTACTGTATATATGTTTATCTAAGTATTGATCCATTAAATAATAGTAAAATAGAACAAAATATATTTTTCTCCTTGATTCTTTCTTTTTAAGATTTCTTCTTTATTCTCTCTATTGATTTGTCATGAAGCTTCTCACGATTTCTGTAAGTCAAAAATAAAATAATATTATCCTTGGTTATCTTTTATTATTAATATTTTTATATATTATAATTTTATACTCTCATCTAAATCTAATCTGAATATTTCATATAATCTAAAATATAACTTAATAAAACTTTAAAACATAACAATATTTTGAAACTAACTCAAAACTATATATTTCACTTTGAATATTTAGAATCAAAGAATAACAATATCTACAACTATTTATAACTGTTTAAAAATATAAATTATTTAAGCATGTTATTTAAAATGTAACATACTTAATTTGAGAAATATTATTTTAAATTATTTTACAACAACAAAAATATTTTGTTAACAAAAAGATATGAACATAACAATATAAATTTTCTATTCATATATTTGTATACTCATTTACTATACATATAAATTAATTAAATACTATACTTAATGTATAATTTATTTAAATTTCAAAAACATTTTTCTAGAATTATTTTTAATTCAAACGTATATATTTATAATCCAAAATAATAATAGATATAATTTTCGGTGATTTATTCTTATGTAACTTAAATTATTGGTAGAATGATTTATTAAATATATTATATTAAATAATAGTAAGGTAAAAGGAATTATATCTCACTTATAAATTTTGAGAATTAAAGTCTATTATTATTATTTTGATTTATATTTTATATAAAGGTTATTATTATTTATACTTTATGATTTTTACGATTATTAATAAGTCAATCCTTGATTCTGCCCTAACATTTAGTTTTAGGTATAAATTCTATCATTGTTTAATTAACTTTAACTAATTTACATTCAAGTTTGTATTCTTATTTTCTTTCTTAGATGATATTTGGTAATAATAAATATGCATAACAATGAAGGCTCTCTTTATTTTTCCTTACCACTTTATATTGAAGTATAATTTACAAATTATATGGAATGTTCTCTTTAATTCCATTCAACTAAGGTACATTTATGTTTGTGTTGTTATTTTTCTTCTGAAATTGGTATTTTGTTATAGACTAACATATACACAATAATTGAAACACATGACTTATACAAATATATGCTTAACATTAGCATATTATATTGTATGTCAACTACATAACTATGTATATTTGATAATTTCTTTTACAGCATTACCGTGTTCAACGTACGAGTTACACACTAGTTCAACATCATAAAAAAAATTTGAATCTGAAATAAAATAATTAAGATTACAATTGAAGGAGGTGACCCAACTCGTGAAACCCTAGGTTTGAAGAAGTAGCACCGATATGTGGTAGATGTGTGAGAAATGAGAAACAAACGTAAAATACCCGAGATTATATTGAAGGAAATGACACATCGAAGGAAGGTGACACATCAAAGTAAACCCTAGATTTGAAGAAGTAGCATATAAAGATAATGGTAGATGAGGGACGAGAAGTAAACATAAAATGTAAAATTACGCATCTCTCATCTATGCTTTATTTTATGTGGAAATTAGATATACATCCCCCTTTTTTAAACTTACTTATTTTACGTCATTCCCTTTTAGAAACTACTTTTTACATCCCACTTTCTTTGATTTCTTTCTATTTTACTTCTCTCGTTTTAGACCTGTCAACGGTCAGATATGGATTCGGATAGTGCCATATCCGTATCTGTATCCGAAATCATTTTCGGATATCGAATATCTGTATCCGCGTATGTGGACGAATATCAAATATTTATCGAATATTCTTCGACCTGTTCATAACTAATAGATCTAAATAAATAAATAAATAAATATAAAATTTTAACTCACTATAAATCCATTTCAGTACTGAAAATATAAAAGATAATAAATATGCTAAGAAAAATAATTTAAGCAGCAAATACTGACTTTTATACACATATTAAAGTTTTTTACCAAGATAAAATAGTGAATGACAATCATTTTATCTACTAAAATACAAAAAAATAACTACAATCTTGTTAAAAACCGAACAGATAATTATCGGACACAGATGTGGTCATATCTCCATCTGTATCCATTTTTCGGATTTCGAATAATTTTTCATATTTCGGATACGGATATGGATGGATCTCAGATTTTTCGGGTATTCATTGACAGCCCTATCTCGTTTTCAAATATAAAAGTGGCCGCTCCAACATGTATTTTTGTGGTTATGAGTTATGAATGTATACCCTAAGAGCAAATGTTAAGGTTAGTAAAATTACTCAAATACCCCCTGTGAATTTCGCCCTTTCTTTTAAATAAGATGTAATTTATAAAAGAAAATAGGAAGGGATCTAATGCTAATTTTTTATAATCATAAGGATGTATGCCAAAATTTCTCTTATTTTATTTATGTAATCACCAAACATTCTAATTTTTATAAACGTTGTAAAGAACATGCAATGGAAATAAGTGTGGCTAATTTACAATGGTAATAACTGTTAGGAAAAATAAAAAATAAGTATTACAAAATGCCTGATTTGGTGTTATTTCGTCGAAGTATCGTACATTTTGAACTGGTAACCGTTTCTCGTATAATACTTATATGCGATAGTATATGGATCAAATATTCATAGTCTTGTATTACTTTTAGAGTTCAAAACTCATAGAATGCAATACACGGTCTTGACCAAAAAATGTGTAAGGGACCAAATTATGAATGTATTTAGTAGCTCTAAAATTAGGTGCTTGGATGGGTATTGAAACATTAACATGCAAGAAGCATTTATTAGTAGGTATATGTTGTATTTCTATTTGCCAATCTTCAATTCAATTTATTTGTATATCTTAATTGATAAACATTTTATCAATCGTATTAAATGCTCAAATTTATCAATGTAGATTATTATAACATTATATAACATATGCTCTTATAATATTAGAAATGTTAAATGTTATCATTTTATTTTTCTAATAAGGCTCCCACTAGTCTTTTATGTTTCACTAAACCCTAAGCGAAACATAGAAGTCTTTCAACTTCACTAGTGGGTGTTACGACTCATCTGTCTTGGAATTCTGACCTTGAGTTTGCTCAACAAGTCATAGCTCTATGGACGATGGATAACTCCTTATTGGTTGTATCATATACAACTCATAACCCTTGGTACTTTGTCCTAATTTTCACTTCGAACTTGAATTTTCTCAAATAATCGAAATGAAAATTTTCACTCGTACCAACGATATTGCAATGGCCTAAGTATAGTATATGTACATTGAGTTTGCTCAACAAACACATATGGTTATCTTACCTCATCTATTCAATATATTAATAATACTACACATAACATCCCTGGCTTGAGTTTGCTCAACAATTGAGGAGTATGCAAGTAATTTATTAATATATATGGGAGAGGACAACATTATATTGAAGACTCATAATCTTCAATATATTATATTGAGTGATATCAACTTATGGAATTATGTATTTCTTATGAAATACTCCGTGATTCAAGTGTCGGGCACATCGACAATCACGGTATATGTACATTTACGTATGTATTTATTTCTTAAGTCTATTTGGGTTTCTTAATGTTCCACCTTTGATTTATACATTTATATTATATAAGTTTGTTATTATATTACTTTTATATTTCATATTACTTATATAATAGACTTATGTATAATATTATATTAATTAAATATTATTTAATCAATTAACATTTTAATTAACTTTATATTATCTTAATATAATATTTATATTAAATATTAATTATATACTATAACCTTTATAGTACAACACATATATCGTATGCATGGGTATATTATTTAATTAATTAACCTTTTAATTTATTTATTTAATTAAACAGTTTTAATTAAATTATACATACATGTACACTAATGTTTTTTTAGCACTTTAAGATAACATAACATATATCATAATATATAATACATTTATACATTTATCAATTAATTAACTTATTTAATTTATTTATTTTATTAATCTTATTAATAAATTTTTAAAATTTCATAATTAATTTATATTATTTTTCAAACACTTTGGAAAAAATTCATTATATTATAACATTTATAATATGTATATATATTTTCTTTTAACTTTAACTATTAAATTTAAAATCTTATATTTTTAATTTTCAAACAATTTTGAAAATTAGCCCAAGGCCCAATTCAAATTGGGCCTTTTTCTATTAAGGGCAACCTTTGGGCTCACATATCTGTTCATACTAGGTTAGTAGCTAGGTATGACAAAGTACTTGGTTACCCAAACTTAATACTTTGACATTACCTTTATAGATAACCTACTATCTAGGATGTGAGCTTAATAGTTAACCATAACATGACTAATTTAGATCGCATAAGTATTGGACTCCGATACCATTGTTGGAACCGTGCCAGTCCAAAATGGAAGTTATGGGTGAATTATATTTTTTTTACCATATTGGATCTTTATTGGGCCAACGAAGTCTAATTTATTTAGAACATTTCTAAATTTCTTTTAAACAAAATCATTATTTTATTTAAATTTATAATATAGATTTATTTTATGTATTTATTATTACATTATATATATATATATAAGTGTACCATATATAGATATATAAGTGTACATATGTAATATAACAATTCGTGCAAGGTATAACATGCTCATGTATAAGTGCTAGGATTTACACTACAACGGACATGTTAGCTCATCTAGTACATAGATATATTTTCCAACTATATGTTTATATACTTTAATTTATATATTAAAAATATTATAATTATAAACATACATACATACATAAATACATACATACATATATGTGTGTGTAAACAAATATAAACTATTATTTAAATAATTTTATATAAATAAATAAAAAAATACTTTTATTTGGGCACAACATCAATGGCGACTAGGTCATTTCTCTTAAGTCGCCACCCCTACTCTTTTCACATCCATTTTTCATTTAATCCATTCCTAATTTCTTACTCAATCATCTCAGCTTCTCTTATTCTTGCCCTAGCTTTCACTATTGATGTTGTGCCTACTTTCTTTGCATCTCTTTGTATGTCTTGAGCGTCCCATTCTCCCGATCTATATTTGTTTGTGTTATTAGTTTTTGGGTTGCTGACGCTGTAATTCACCAGCTTTTCGATTTTCTTAGTTTAGGCTACTGGAAAAGATCGGATTTTCCTTGGTCTGACTTGGAGTTTGCTGTCATCATGCGAGCCTAGATTCCATCTTTAGCATTTGTTCAGGTTTAGTTTCTTTGTCTTTTTGGTGGTTGGTGCTTGTTTTGTGGAGACTTCTGCCATACCATTTTTTCCGCTACATTCAAGACAACTATCATGATTTCTTCACAACAGGTGGTTTGGTTCTTGGTGTTGCTATAATGTTTCAATGGAGTTTTTGGCACTTGCTTCTCTACTTTCAGGTTGTCCTTCATCTAGAACGACGAGTCACTCCCTATTCTGAGTGTTTTCTTGATGGGTTTTCTTTTGCTTTTCCTATTATATGTTTTCTATGTTGCAAGCTATATTTCCTTTCTCCATTTGGCATCGGCTGCTTGGATATCAATGCATTGATACTTTCTGGTAGCATGGAATTTTTTTATCTCTTTTGGAAATTGAAGGCTTTAGCCTTGTAAGTCATCGTATTTTGGTTTTTTCCATGGTCATTGTGTTTTGTGTCATTGTTGCCGTGTCTTGCAAGTTTTGTTTGAGTTTTGTGAATTAGTATTGTTAACCCACTTTTGAGTCAAAGCAGATTTCAACTGGACTTAGAAGATCAAAACGAGGATGAAACGACTTGAAATCTAGGAGATGCGTTTAGATGAAGCAAAGGAGTGGCTCAGAGAAAATTCAACCAAAAATATGCTAAGTAAATAAGTCGGTGCCGACATGTTCATGTCGATGCCGACATTTTCATGTCGGTGTTGACATGTTTTCGCTCCATAATCATCCACTCCAACTTCGGAAGAATTATTATCTTCCCTTTCTACATGTGTCCAAGAGATTTCTAGGAGTTTTGGATGACCTATTTTCAAGAGTTGAACAACTGAAATGCCAGAATAAGTCAAGTTATAAAGGAACGATCACCAAAATCAGCTAATCATCGAAGAAAACAACATGGGACGCTGCAAAATGAAGTAAGAAAATGGATGCAAGAAAGATCAAAGTGTTTCGAACTAAGGAAACATGTCGGCGCCGACATGTTTAAGTCTGGTACCGACATGTTTGATTAACTTGGAGGATTCTGCAAATTTTCACGTGACTTCGGGCCGATCTCTGGACTCTACTCCAAGTGAAATTCTGACCCAACATGACTATTTCTCTGTAAATACCATCCTACCTGCAACCAAGAGGGGATCTTTTTTCTGCTTGACCTTTCTGCTTGGTCTCTCTTCCCTGATCTTCAGCTTCGCTCTGGATTTGATCTCTCTTCTATTGGATACTTCTCCTTCTTCTTCACTTCTATCCCCCACCTCTCAAACACTCTAGAAACTTCGTTGTAAATTTGACATCCACTAGATTGTGGTCAGATTTGATATAATTCATTGTAATCTAGAGAGAAGACAATGAATAACAAACTATAAAGTGGATGTATGCCAAAAATTGTAGAATCGCTATAAAAATTCTTGTGTGCTCTTTACTTTTCTACATTTCTTGCTTGTTTGATCTGATATTTCTACTACTTATACATTTATTATAAAAGAATTGGAGCTTTCATCTGATTTCTTCATGTTGATCCATTTTTGGGTTAATAAGTATGTGTGTTTGCCTTTGGCAATACGTTTGTTGGATTTGTACTGGATATAGGCATCGACTTATGTGATATACCGTCCCTTTGCTACGTTTGGTCTAGTTGGGTTAGCCACTTAGATGCTGATATCTCACCTCTTCTCTTCTGCATCATTTTGCACCATGGAGACTGTTATGTGCATTTGCGTGAGCCGCTTTTGGTGGGGTTTGTTGTGCATCATGGGAAATTTGGTTGATGTTTCTTGATGGTTTATTGTTCCATCTACTGGTCTCTCTGCTAGATCAATGTTATGATCAGGGTGGTCTTCTTTTGGAATCTGATTGTCAAGTAATTTTTGTTGGTTGCAATATTTGGCCGCTTGAGTTTGGAGGTCATCTTCATGTGGAATTTACTGGCTTCCTTTTTGGTCCCAGTAGGAAATTCAAGTAGCTTTGGTCTACCTTTGCAATATTTGAAATTTGGGATGCCGATCGTTTTCCTTTTGGAATTGTTGTCTTTAGGCACCTATGCCTGTATTGTTCAGTTATTTGTCTTTAGTGCTTGTATTTGTAATTAATAGTTATTATGGTGGTTAGCCTAACACTAGTGCTTCAATGTTGTGTTGGGTGGCCGATCCACATTAAAAACCGGTGGGTTATCGGCCAAGCCTTGTTGGCCAATTATATATATATATATATGTGTGTGTGTGTGTGTGTGTGTGTGTGTGTGTTTGTGTGTGTATATGTGCGTGTGTGTGTGTGTATAGTATGACTATATGATCTTTGGATCATATAATCTTTCCTCCAATTTTTTTTTTCGTAAACACACAGACACATATAAACATATACATAGAATTTTAATATTGTAAGTTATAAGTATATATGTATATTTTAAAATATTTATAAATTATATTTTTTTTTTAAAGTCGAGAACAATATATGTATATATACATTTTTTGATACATACATATATATTAAATACATATTTACATATATGTATATAAATGATATAATATATATATATATATGTATATGTATATTAAAACTTTCAAAATATATAAGAATATACATATTAGAATATATATACATATCAGATGTTGCACACGGAAAAAAAATTAATTTTAAAATATATTTTAAATAAATATCCTCAAGGATATTGTTCTAAAATTTAATATAAAGTTACTTTTGAAAAAAAAAATTAATTTAAAAATTTTACAAAAAATCTAAGTGATATTTTGATGTTTCAATATTTAAAATTTAAAAACTAATTTTAAAAATTATTTTAATATTCGGCTATTTTTAAAATATTTAAAATAAATAAAAAACGTATTATTTTTATTTTGTCAAAAGTTTATCTAATACAAATTTAATTTTATGAAATATAGAATATATTATATATCTATTTAAATAATTAGTTTACATATTAATTAATTTAAAATAATATTTAAAAATTATATATATATATTAATTTATCTCTGCCAAAATTTTTATATCTATAATACTAATTATATGAATTTATAAAATTGCTTTTTACATATAATAAAATGTAGTATTAAATTTATAAAGCTTATATGTATTATTAAATGTTGTATATTAATTAGTAAAATAATAAAAATTCATTTTTTAAATTGAGTCGTGCCTCTCAAAGGTTTATAAACGATAGAATTTTTTTAATATAAAATTATAAACATACAGCCAATCTAATTATGATAATATATTTGTATATTTGAATCGTCACCTAACTAACAATATATATAACATGATATAACTATTATATATATGCACTGATATTCATAAATAGATTATAAATATACCTTATATTCAGTGCCTATGAATACACCATGAAATAGTGATAATTGCTCCTTGAACTAATTTCCGATCCAGTAGAGTGCTAGTCCCTGAACTGATGACCGCTAGCTATCGAATAACACTTGACTTGATTTAATTTGAACTTAATTAATGAAGGTCCAGAAAGCCTAATTTCGACCAGATCTAGGAGAGCTTTGGAGGCTTCTAAGGTTTAGAAAAAGATGATGGTAGAGATCTTATAAAGAGGAAGAGAAGGAGAAAAGTTAGGATCTAATCTTTACCCATTCTCCTTCCATCCTAGCCATCAATCCAAATCAAAGCCTCTTTAGCCCGTCCTTCTAGCCGCATATAACCCCTATAATAGCCAAACAAACCAGCGCCCTTAATGAGTTTTGAACCCGTTTAGAACCAAATAAAATATTATGCAATTAAATCGAATTTAATGCTTATCGATATCATATATCGATTAATATATTTATAACTGTTGTTAATATATTTATTCATTAAATAAAAATCAAATTTTATAATTAATATTTCATAAATATTAATTAATTTAATTAATTTATAATAATTACAAATTAATTAAATTGTTTGGTCAAAGGAGAATTCATCGTTTCGGTTGTGTGACTATTACAAAACATACCATTTATGGATTTTATATTAAATATACTTTTAATTTTATTAATTAAATAATTTAACACATTATATCAAGTATATAATAGAAATAAAACACCTTTGTTTTGAACAAGATTGGTTATCGAGTTAGATGTATGTAACAAAATACATAATTGCCCCTAGGGTATACCCCTTAACTCAATCAGATAACAGGTCTAGGTGGTATGTGGTGGTAGTGTAAAGGACAAGCAGTATGGAGCTATCTCGTATTCTATATGGACTTATGCTTATTTCGTTGTGCGACACTGTGGTGCCTAGATAGTGTTCGTTTATCTTATTTAGAGACAGTTTAAGTGTATCATCAGTTGTATAAACTCCATCACTATCTTGTATAAATTTGTGAACCTGCGTACTTTGATATTGTGATTCATTTTAGTTATTACCGTCTTGCCTATTTTATATTTGTGATATATATTATATTTTATTATTTGTACGCTGTGAGATATATGATAGGTTCTGCGATTGTTTATCTTCTTTTCACCCTTACTATCATCCTATATCGGTCGGACACCACAGTCGTGCAATATTTAGCTAGATTAGGTGCAAGAGGTGTGGGACGGTGTCACACCCATAATTCCTAGGACTTCTTTGACATGAGCATTCTCGCAATGGGATTTACTCCTCTTTCCATTTCATTTTTCTTATGGCAGGCATGCACGAGAGAACCGATTAAAAATATTTTTTAATGGAACGTTCATACCAATAAAAAGTGTACAATTTTGTTTAGCAGTTTTAAGTATAAGTAATGATTTCCCTCGTTATGGTTTATTTCTTTTGCTAGTATGAAACAATTTGTTTTGATTCTAGAGCATTTCCAATAAAATCTATTCTATTATATATAAAATTCAATCTTTCATAATTCTTTCTTCTTCTCTCATTCAGTCCCAATTCAAATACTAAAATCTCCTTAGTTCAAGTATTTTTTTACACATGGCACCTTAATACTTTTCCTTCTCAACTTTTCCACATTTCAAAATAAATTCTCTATTTAATGTTTAAATGTTCGCATCCTAAAACTCTTCTGTTTCCACTTAAATTTATTACCAATTACATTCACTACTTCACTATTATCAATACTTCTGATCCGTATCTATTCTGTTATAAATAAAATTCAATATGTGACCATTTGTGTTCTTTCTCCACATTCATTCTCATCTCTAGTACTTGATTATAGCTGATTTAAAGGTAAATTTTTCATTCAGATGCTCTATTTATCCTTTATTTATTTCCATGATGAAACATTAAATATTCTTATGCTTAAATTAAATGTTAACATCTGTTTCTTTTATATCTTGTGTACTAGATCTTGATTGTGCAAAACTATTTTGATATTTACAATTGTTAACTAACATAATCAATATTTGATGTACATCTAGTCACCTTAAACACTATCAAAGTTTTGTGAATTATTTATGCAATCCAATTTATTTGATCGAGACCTTGATCGGACTATAAAGTTGGATGCCCACTCCTTTGGCCGTCTCGGTCCTTATGAATATATTTTTGATGATTCACTAACAAAATATGAAAAGACCGAGTAACTTTAATCCTATATACTTTTCCAAGAATTAATTCGTTGAAAGTCATTAGTATTGAAGAATTTAACATGATTAAAAATTACTTTTTGCTAGTGAAACAATTTCCCGACTCTATCGTATAAAAAATTTATATGACCACTGTAATTCTTTAATCTCATTCACTCTCAGCTCATATTCTGAACTCTCTTTAATTCAAGCATTATTTACATTTAACCCCCTTCGAGTATTTTTTATATCTTAATAAACCACTAAAAATACATAAACAATCAACATGTTTTGTTTTCCTCTCCACAATTATCATACTACCTCTTATTCCTCAAATTAAAAGCATTCAATAAAGACTACTGAATACAAAGGTGCTGTCATTAGAAATTCATTGCTTATGTCGGTTTAAGTTTTTATTATGATTCTTAAGTTATCTATGCTCATATAATACTCCTTTTTTCTATCATCACATCCTTTTGTTTTGTTAGTTGGGTTGGTAATTCATTACTTATTGTCTCTTCATTATATAGTTTCATTCCATATGGATTAACTACAAGTATTTTTTATAATTGGTCTGACTGATTTTGATTTTCAATTTTAAGTCAAAAAACCCCTCAAATAGATGTATTATGTAAGACTCTTTAGTTCATATATGTTCATTTTGTGAAAATGTTTATTAGTTATTCATGTTATGAATAATCTATATTATATATATATTATATTCTATTATATATATATTGTTATATTCTATTATATAAAGTATTCGACCACCTTGGCATTTTTTATTTTATCTCGGTCTCAATAATGCATGCACCTTAATTTAGTTTACATTTTTTCTTTTACCCCTTACAAAATTTTTGTAACGACCCAAAATTTCGGTCATTCGAAATTTGGATATTTAATTGATTTTAAATATTCAAAAGTTGATTTTATAAGTTGAATAACTTATATTTCAAATATAAGAATTTATTTGGATAATTAAATTGTTAATTTTATATTTGAAATTGCAGAAATAATTTGATTTTGAATTATATGTGAATTAAAATGATTTATAAAGTTGTGTTAAATTCAATTTGAATTAGAATGATGTTAGAGAACTTTTAAAATTGAATTAAAAGTTAATTTATAGAAATTGGATATTTTAATATTTAATTAACGTGTAAAAATAGTCATTTTTAATACGGTCTCGGATTTTGATGAAACTAGTTTCATTGGATCCGTAATGTTATATTATTGTAGGATTTCAAATTTTGTGTCAATCGGATTTACGGTTTAGTCGTACGAAGCTGAAACGCGTAGAAATTTATTTAAGTAAATTTTAATTAAAATAAGTCGATTCAAAAATCTATCTTTCAAATATGATGGAATTGACTCCCGATATATATTCCATTATGTTCGGAATAGGCATTAAATGTTATAAACGCCAGGCGGCACGCTTCGATTGGAGTTCGAAATTTTTTCGGATGAATAGTGTCGTGAAATTTTATATAAAAGGACCTCAACATTCACTCTTTTCAACCAAACCCTAATCTATCAAACCCTAGCCGCCGTTTTTATTTCAATGGCCAGAAAACATTGATCTTCATCCCCTCCGATCTCCTCATCCATTCACTTTCACGATAAACCTTTAACTACAAAAATGAAGAGCACACCGAGTTTTATGATTTCAACAGTCAAGATTTAAAACGGTGAAGTGGATCGATGGCTAGGGGCTCACATTCGTGGATAGGTCGGGGCAAAAATACATAGCACATGCGGAGCGTTGAAGGGCCGGTCTCTGGCCGAAGGAAGGTGGGCTTGTGGGCGTCGTTTGGCGAAGCCTGATCGTGGTCTAGGCGAGTGATTTGGTCGAGATAAATGGAGGAGAAATTGCGGCTATGGGTTCGGCGACGTACGAAGCTTGAGCGATGGAGAAGAAGAAAGACGCGACTAGATTTGCAGTAGCAAAATCGAATGGTGCAGATTTGATTTAGGTTAAAATAAAATAAAATTGCAAATAAATTTATATATTAATTCGTATAAACTTTAAAATGCCATAACTTCTTCATACGAGGTCTATTTTTGACAAAACAAATTGCGTTGGGTCCGTATTGACGAGCATTACATTTTAGAGATGGTTTGGAGTCGATTGGAGCTAGTGAAAATTTTAGGTAAAATTAAACGCCCGTTTAATTTTATTCGGGATAAAACTACAACTGCTATTGGAACCAAAGTGAGTACAACTCACTCTTTCTGTCTCACTGGTATTTTTATATAAGTGAGAATAAATTTATTTTATGCTGATTGATGATTGTTTGGATGATATGTGATATATCATATATGTATTGATTGGTATTTGGATATATTCCTGCCTATTGGAGCAGATGAGACCCTATACGTTCCCGTGTATGAGCGGATGACCTTTTGTACGCACGTCTGCCTCGAAGCGGACATTGTACATATTTTCTAATATGTATATTTGTTGTAGGTGACAGGTTGGAGGGATCCAACTGGATTCCTCACCAGTGTTGATTTTATTTACCGATATTGATATATACGTTGTTCTCATACGATATATGATGTTTTGGATGCCAGGATTGATGTGATCACCTTATTTAGCATTTTTGCAGCATTGGGCCTTATTTTGGAGATTTAAAAGATTAAAGTGATGATTTCTAATTGAAAAGAATTTCAAGGTGATTTTGAAAATAGATGTTCTATTAAATTTTGAATTGTTAAGGAAATGAATTTATTTTTAATAAATAAAAGTTACAATGTTTATGTTATAAAAATTATGTTTTTTTGTGAAATATAAGCAAAATATGATTTTTGAAATAAGGAGTTAACTATTTGTATATTAAGTCAAAATGAGATTTTGAATTATTATAAACGGTTTATATATAAGATTTATAAAATCGATATTTTATAAATAAAAATAATGGAATTATAAAGTAGTTTTATAAGTGTTAAAATGAAGTTATAATTGAATCTTATAAGTGAATAAGATTTATGAATTGATAAGATTTGAAAGGAATGAATTTGTAATAAGAGATTTATAAGTAATTAACTTATAATTGGATTTTGGCATATAAATGAGATAAATGGAATTTGTTAATAAAGGAATTTTATAAATTGGAGTTTTTATAAAATAAGAAATGTGAATTATAAACATTGTTTTATAAAGGTGAAATCAATTTAAGTTGATAAGTTAAATATGAAAGTTTATTAAAGGAATTATATTCACGATTTTGGACAGTGAACAATCCTTTAAGTTAAATTAATGTTTTGAAAAGTGATATTTTAAATGAAGTTAAATGGTTTGAAGATGTTTTAAAATGTGTTAAGTATCGAAACCATAGATTTCAACATTCATTGTTGAAATAGACGTTTTCGAGAAGTAAGGAGAACATGGACTATAACACTGTTGCTATATTAAATGATTTTCAGAAGAAGATGTTTTGAATAGTATATGGGATTTGTATATCTATCTAATTTTCGAATCCCTATACTAATGATTTTGGGTTGTCGTAACGATATTTTACACAACATTCGTTTTGACCCAAATAAATATGTTAAAGATAATGTTTTCCTTAAAAGAAAAATATATACTTAATCATGATTTAAGTATATGTAATATTTTCTAAGTGTTGAAAATAAATTATTTTGTGAATTACTTATTATTAAATAAGTATATGGAAATGTTTTCCAATATATAATATTGAAATGGTTTTGGAATTATATCTTTTTAAAGGTAATTTGAAGTGAATATTTGGAAAGTTATTTAATTAATGAAAGATTAATTAAAAGGGCCTAGTGATTGCATATGGTGCTAAATATTTGTTTGTTTGCTTTGATAGTTAAATAACCGACTATCAAATTTGGCCATTTTAGTTCCTAGACTTGATGTGGGAACTATTTAGTCGTACACTTAGTACGTAGCCATCTGTGTAGGCTTGATTATTGTTTGTGTTGAGGATGTTGATTCTGAAGTGCGGAGTATTACTCCAATCTATCGAGCTTCCTTCTTGGCCGAAGGATAGCAAGTTGAAAGTTGGAGACGTGATAAGTCTACGAGACTTAGTTTCTATGTGAGGTTGGGAAACACTTTTGCGTTGTTGGTATGAAGAGACCAGGATCGGTTTCTCCGAATACCACTTCGTACCAACATTTATGCGACGAATGTGTAGGTTGGCTGTGATGATATTGATATTCAGGATTTTCATAGTGGAGGACTGCTTATTGATCATTTGGGGTTAAAATCCAAATATACATATAGTAGTAGCAGTAGTCTCTTTGTTATGAAATATCCAATGCAAGGACTATTTGCTACTAATCCTAGGGATTTCCCGACAGGATGTGGTAGGAGAGTACCTTCGGTTTGTCCTGTTCCTGGAGAACTTGTATGGACGTTTGTCTGACATTGCATTTCTAAAGATTACGTACATTGGTTTTTACCAATGTACATCAGTGGTGGCGGAGGAGGCAACTTCTCTTAGCTTAACACCCTCATTGAGACATACGAGCTCAAGGGTTGCATTTTTGTGGAAGGCAATTAGTAGTCAACGGAAATGGCCGTGTGGCATTCAAAGTGATGTGATATGTGATATGTGAAAGGTAATCGTTACCTTAGGCCTCATCAACCGGAAATGACCGAAACAGGGTTAGATGCAGCAGGGCTAAGTGGGTCATTCCCAATTAGGATGTGATCATCCTCTTCTAGATATATTTCATCCCACTTTGATGTTCGGGATGTAAATTATTGTGGTTTGTATGCTTTGAGGGCCCTCGGAAAGGTCGGTAACGACCGGGGGATGACATATTCGGTACTATCTAGTTATAGAGGTAGGCTGGTCTTGTGTTGGTAGAGGAACTTTGTGATGGTTTCTCGGTACATTCCTCTAGAGATGTACTGCCAGAAGGTAGTCCCTTCACCTGGTCATTTGTATGGAAATCCAAACTCCACTACGTGCCTGCCATTTTGATTGTATTACCCATTTTGGGCTATATGCTGGAATTTAATCAATGTAACAATTTCGGCCATGATTAATATTATTTGTATACTAAACACTAGTATAATATAATATGATTTGATATGAAATGTTTTGGTTATCGTAAGGTAAAAACATGTCCGTGTTTATGTGTGGGCATGTCTTACGAGATACTTTTGTTTTGAAAGGAAAAAGTTTTGGTAATTTAATAAATTCAGTTGAGTGTGTTTCTCACGTTGGTTTACCAGACTGATCTGGGCGTTCTTCCCTTTCAATGCTCGGGTAAGACCGAGTATATTTACAGGTTCAGATTTGGTGATTTTGGAGCTTCAACAAGAGAGCTAGAGATCTTCATTTTCGTATACACGTATCTGTTTTTCTTAGTGATGTTTATTATCCGCTTTGCGCTTTGTTGTTTTATATTATCGGCAATTGTAAGGACAGGTTATTATAACTGTCTAGGCTAATGATTAGTGATTGATTGTTGAACTCTGTTTGGTGTATGTATATACAGTTTTTGTTTTGTAAAGATCATTGATATGATATTATATGTTTTCCGCTGCGATGTGAGATTCTATATTATTCTGTTTGGTTCTCTCTTTTCTCTTTCTTCTCTTCTCTTCTTCTCTCTTCTTTTCTTTCTCATGACTTTCCATCAGTCTTCGCTTTCTAGGTCGGACATGTGTGGTTTATTGTCGATTCAAAGGGTACGGAATTGTGGGTCGTCACAATTTTCATCTTTTTCAAAGTATATCAGTATTAACTTAACAGTTAATGACACTTCATCTCAATTACTTAATAGACTAGTATCAAAAGCTATTATTATTTATGAATTTTTCCCTGAAGATTAAAAGAAACCTTGCCTAGCAATTAACATATTTAGTTTTCATTTTCCCATAATACCATCATATTCATTAATTTAAAAATCCTCATTATGGCTACTAAATGCTAATAGTTTGTGGATAATTATTCATTCTTTATGCTAATTTTAATTCTGTATTATGGTTTTCAAATTAAATATGCTGATATTACTCCTTTAATCTTTCTACACACCTTCTTATTGTCAGATAAGTCGGTCCATTACTTATTGTACTCTTTATTTTAACAGTTAAATTTACATACAAATTAACTATGATCTTTTTATTGGTTTAAATAAAAATTTTGATTTTCAATTTCGCATCGACGAAACTATCATATTGATGTATTATGTGAACTAGGTTAATTCATTATTTGTTTAGTTTTATTTTTTGATAACGTTTATTAATTACTCAAGTTTAGGTTTGTAAATGGATACTTTTGAATACACAAAGTTCCATATCCGCATCCGAAATAAACTTCGAATATCACATATTTGCATCCACAGATACAGATGGATATTAGATAATTATCATATCCGCTAATGATAAAAAATATTGAGACATAAATAGAAAAATCTGATTTACCATAATTATTTTTCAGTCCTATTGATTATAAAAATGCAAAAAATAAACAAAAGTTATGGCAATAAATAGTTTTGAGCAATTAATATGCACTAAATTCATATAACAAACTACTAACTTGATAAAACAATAAATTTGCATCTTTCATTTGACTAAAATATACACGATAAAACTATAATCTTGACAAAAACTAGAAGGATGATTATCAGATGTAGATGCCTTTATATCTATATCTGTATCTATTTTTTCAGATATCGGATATTTATCCGCTTTTCGGATATAGATGCATATGGATTTCAGATTTTTTAGGTATCCATTGAAAGGCTTACTCATATTATGAGTAATTTATCTATTCTATATATTCTATTATGTAATATGTTTGTCTCCTTGACATATTTATCTTACTTCTCATTTAATCCTAATCAAAATATAATTCCCCTTAATTTAGTGTACATTTTTCTTTTACCCCCTATAAGATTTTCATTATTATGCAAAGCATATCAATACTAAGTTAGTAATTAATGACAACTCATCTCAATTATGTAATTGACAAATTACCAAAATCTACTCTTATTTATGAAATATACCAACTGAAAGCCTATAAAAAAACATTTATTTACTGCATCGATTGGGCTTAATTTAAAAGTTTGACTCTTATCCTCCATCATGTCATTCAACAAGAGGTAGAATTTGTTATTTATGTTCTAAGTATATCTTTCTCTCAATTTCTATGTTCAAAATTATGTTTCTTCTTATTATTTTCAATTTGCATGATTATAAATTTGACTTCCCTCACGTTTTGTAGGGTTATATTGGATTTATCCATACATGGATACTATGGAATCTCCTGTAGTTCTGTAAAATATAAAATAGGTAAAATTGAAATGAAATTTGGAATCACTACTAAATTGTTCCTAATTGTCAAAGTTATGTTTATTTCTGAATTTTAAGGCAACATTATATATTTTATAATTGTATATGCTTGAAGTGAAATATTATATAACTTTACATAAAACATGATTATTACAACCGTTATCTTATATGGGAAACAAATGGATTGGGTTATAAATACTGTATTGTGAAACCCAAATATGAAGATAAAAAATATTACGGGCATTAGTATTGATGATAAATGGATACTCCAAAGGAAATTTACCCCAAACGTTTGAATAAGCCTTCGAAGAAAACTAGCGGTCAATGATTCAAATCATGATATCATGTGAAGAATGAAAATAATACATGAAAAAAACCAAGGTGATGGTGATGAATAATTAAATAAGAAGTAGTATTTAGATGAACAACACGCCTTAATGTTGAGTTAGGTATTAGGCAATATAGGTTTGTTGATGGAGGAGGGGAATGAAATATGACTCCATTCAATTAGTTATTTTGAAGAATTTGCAGGGAAATAAAAAATATTAGTAATGGAAATAACTAAAGTTTTAACTTTTCGCTTTGTGGAATAAAGCATAATCTAACTAAGACTAACCCACGGTTACCATAAATTTTGGTCATTGGTAAAACAAATTAATTTTAGTTACTTCTTTCACTTTATAAATCATTGTTTTACTGCATATCATTCCTCCTTTCATTTTAGTATTAGTTTCTTCTATGTATGTATATATATAAATATAAGGGAAATTCTATTAGGATACAAGTTAGTGATATAATTGCCGACACAATAGATCTCCACCATCACGTTACCTTTTGATTTCCACCACTCATATAAGGACAAAACGATAAATGGTCCAAATCTATAGTGTCATCAATTGTGTTTTATTTTGTGTTCAAATAGTCGCTCGCTATATACACACATAGGTTCCTATTCTTGTAAACTAATTTATTCTACTTTATAATATAGCCATCTACAATAAGACTACTACAATAATAATAAATCTATTATTATTAGTTTGCAGGTCTCTTTATGCCAATTGATCTAAATTTTATTTTCAATGATATAACATGTAAAGTATTTTTTTATATACACAAATATGTTGTTAAACAATGATATTTGTTTCTAAGAGAAGGTTATCATTGCATTATTTTGGTTATTATGTCTACATGAATATTTAAAGCACAGAAGAAAAATAATTTTGGCTATTCTAAAAGTTTGACTACACAATAGGTATATTACTTGTAATTTTCATGACATATTATGCCATTAGAAAAATGTTGTTTCCAATCGATTATAATATATTTTCTAATTTACAAACTATTGTGTAATTGTCATAAATTTTAATAATTCAAATGTTGAAATGTTTTTTATGTGAACCAAATTTGAATACAACTTCACTTTGAGCAAAAATTCTCTACTCCACATCTATAAGATTATTTATAAAACCAAATTGTATATGCATTGAAATTTACATGTTAAACATAAAATAAAACTACCTTAAATTGATACCACTTACATTTGGAAATTAACTAATAATCATGCTTGATAATATAGTGCTTATCAAGTCAGGGATAATTTATGGTTAATGTTATCGTTTACCATTAGTGCTATAAATTATTAATTATACCTTATACGCTTCAAGATTATTTATGTTGGTTTATCGATAGCCGTTTGTTAGTAGTATCCAAGATAAAACTATTATAAACAGTAAAAATCATAAAAATGTGCTATTAGCTTCATATATCTAAAATCTAAAAATGAATCAAATATAAGATGGAGTCGAGACTTGTAAGACACAATCGAGCAACTCAAGCCCTGTATAAGATGCCCACAGACCTGTTTTGTTTAAGAAAAATGATAGTTTTTCGGATTTGACGTGTGACAGGACAGGAATAATGAAAAATGAATTAATTCATTTTTCGTCTATACTTTGAGTTTGAGCACAGAATGTTCCTGAAGTTTATCCTCAAAACGGGTTGTTTGCTTGTGAGATGCAAGTGCACAACTACCGAACAGAAGATCAGGTTCGGTATACTTACCGAACAACATTTCCTATTCAGTGCTCTAGCCACCAAACAGAAAATCCTATTCTGTAGAGTACCAATATTCCTATTTGGTGGTCTACCCACTGAATAGGAAATACTGTTCGGTGTACACGACAAATACTACCGGTCAGGATCGCTTGGTTGGCATAAGGAGAGGACCAAACCAAGGTAGGAGGTTCAAAAAATTTCTTAGCTAAGTGTCCACATGCATTTCGCTGAACCAACCAACCCCGAACCACGCTTTCCAACCAAACCGAACGAGTTAGATATAGAATGAAATCTGGATATATTTGAAAATAAGTGATCATATCTTATATATATGGAAATATCCTATTCGGACGAGCTATACATGGAAATTGCCTGATTTACCGGAGTGACCACCGTACCTCTCCACTCCTATAAATACCAAAGCTTCCAACAACAATGGGAAGAGAATTCAGGAGAGCCAATATTACAATAGTAATGGCGGACAAGTCAGAGAAAGCTAGTAGCAGGAACAACCTAATAGGAACAACCTAGTAGAATCAGCCTAAAAGAATAGCCTAGTAGGAACTACCTAGCAGGAATAGCCAAATCGGAACAGCTAAACAGAAATAGGGAGGTAGGAATAGCTAGACAGGAATAGCTGAATAAAATCCCTTAGGCTATAACTTACGGTCGTTTCAACTATAGATCATTGTATTTTGTATCTCAGGCATTGTACCAAAGGTCTATAAGAAGAATAATGAAAATGGACACTAGACGTAGGCACATTCTAGCTGAACCACTATAAATCTTTGTGCTCTTTACTTTAATTCACTTTACTTTCTACATAACCTATGTGCGATCATCTCTCTAAAAACTAATCATGATATAAATATAGTTGCTATGATATACACCTCGTATTCACAACTTTATAACAAATCGGTTGGAGGTGTTTGCCCATTTTTTGGCAAATATTTTTCGTACTTTCACTTAGAACTGATTCTCAACATGCCTTTGGTATTAAAGAATAAGGTTGGTTCTACTAGCGGGAATGCATGGAACGCCCATGCACCCAATCAAACAACTTTTAATCAGGTTGATCACTCGGAAAGCACTTTGGTATTAGTAAACATAATTACCAAAGGCATCCTGGATATTGTTGTGGTCAAGCTAAATAAATTTTTCGCCGCCCAACTTTAAGCAACGGTGAACCAACTTATGACACGCTTAGGATAGCCGTAAACTATTGGTTGCAATACTTGAACATAAGGACGATCCCAAACTAGAGGATCCAGAAGGTAAAGGGGTCGTAGTTTGACAAAGAATCCGATCAAAAATGTCAAAGAGATAGAAGAAGGAATGATCGAGGGATGAAACGAGTACGAGTTCTGCTCGAAGCTAGACCTGAGAAGCGGTTCTATGCCAAACTAGGTAGGATGATACCGAACTAGGGGAAACTATAGCAAACTCTTCTAGTTCCCTCACTGAAATTATAGTCAATAAAGGATAAAATGATCACTGGGACAGATCTAAGAGCCATAACCTTGTCCGTAACTAAAGATCAAGTCATCATAAGAAAGATGAAAGAAACCACTCCCCCCGAAGGGAAAGGCGAGCTATCCTTGACAGTTACCCAAACCGAAGGATAGGATTGCTCGAATCATTAGACAATTCATTCAAACATGAACAAGTGAGGTGAGGATTTGGAGCTTAGCTTAGTAGTACCTTCTCCTTGGAAATAGGACTACCAGGGACCCTAGAGATTTCAGGATGCCTACTATAGAACCATATTAAGGACTTACTGATCCTGTAGTACATTTACAACGGTATACCGAGCACATACTAGTAAGCGGAGCTAGAGAGTAAGCCTTGTATAGGTGCTTTCCCATATTGCCGGACTCTGCTATTATGTGGTTTTATGGTGACCCTTATGAACAATTCATTTTTGTGCGATGTTAAAAAGAAGTTTATTAGTTAATTCTAGGTGCATATTAAATAACCAAAAGATGGATACTCATCATCTCATGTAAAGTAAAGGGAAGATGAGTCGCTATGACACAACCTATCCTGGTTTAATGTCGCAACCACTGGAATTCTAAACATGGATGAAAGGTTCACCTTGATGACTTGTATAGTGGAGTACACCCTGGAACGAGGTTTATTAAGAGATCGACAATGGAGAAACAACATATATTAGAGGAATTAGTCTATGAGGCAGCAAAGTACATGAGGTTGGAATGCGTTGCATCTAGAGGGCACCCGACATAGCTACCAGAGAAGAATCTGTTAGTGACTACAATTGATGATGGAAAATATGCTAGCTTCTTTCCTAGCTAAGTATGTAGAGATAATGGAACATTCCTTAGACTCATGGAGCAAGTAACACAAATACAGGTCCAAAGAGACCTAGTTCAGAATTCTGTCTTTAACCCATCAAGAATGGATGCAAGGAAGCGGGAAAGGTAGGAAGGAGCTATGGAAATATTGACTTCCTCAAATCGAACCGGCTAATGCTTAGATCAAATCAGATTGATGCAGAACTGATCGGTATTGGACAATGATATAGCCCATGTCGGACCAAGGAATGATGTCTCACCAAAAGTCAGCGCTGATGTTGGAACTACACACTTAGCTGCCAAAACAGGACCGCCTAAGTTCATACAAGCCGGTACAAAGGTGTTCGATCCATTGCACATAGAGCACGACGTGGCCCACTTAATAAGCTAAGGAAGCTTTCCAATAGCGAGAACGAGTTGTTGGGCTTATATGTAAAGTGTTAGGTGAGCGGAGCAGGAGAGCAGGGCTTGACAAAATGAACCATAGTCTGTTCACTTCGAACATCAGATATGTAGTTGACCCCTAGATTTTAAGACATTGGTCATGGAAAAATAGATTGGAATAACCAACCCTTGAGCAAATTTGAGTCACTACATTTAGCGTATGGAAGTAATGGGACTACGAAGGGAGAGGATGTCGTTGCTTCCCTCTATTCATGTCATACTTAGAGATTATAGTTTCTTCGTTTGGAGCAATAATCGATCAACACTTGGATATCAAGCAAAAGGATGGATAAAATTACAGAACAATATTGCTAGCACTATAGCAGCCTCTATGCGTCAACTCAATAAATGGATTGTCCCTATGTTTATTGCTTAAGGAATTAATATGAAAATGGAGTTATACAGGGAACTTAAGAAGAATAATGAAATTGGACAGTGATTGAAGGCACATTCTGGCTGAACCACTATAAATCTTTGTGTTCTTTATTTTACTACACTTTACTTTCTACATAACCTATAAGCAATCTGCTCTTTGAAAATCAATCATGATGTAAATATAATAGCTATGTTTTACACCCTGTATTCATAATTCCACAACAAATCGATTGGAGGTGTTTTTCTATTTTTGTGTAAACATTTCTAGTGCAAACATTTTTGGTGCTTTCATTGAGAATTAATTCTCAACATGCCTTTGGTATCAAAGAACAGGGTTGGTGCTACTAGCGAGAACATAGGGAACACTTGCGCACCCAATCAAACAATTGTCGATTAGGACGATCACTCAGCAATCACTTTGGTGCTAATAGCATAATTACCAAAGGCAACCTGGATAGAGTTGCGGCCAAGCTAAATGATTTTTTCACTGCCCAACATCAAGCAATGGTGTACTAGTTTATGACACGCTTGGGACAGCCACAAACTATTGGTCGCAACACCTGAACATAAGGGCGATCCCAATCTAGGGGATTCCAAAAGGCAAAGGGGATCACAGCCTGACAAAGAATCTGATCAAGAAAATCAAATAGATAAAAGAAGGAATGCTCGAGGGATGAAACGAGTAAGAGTTTAGCCCAAAGCTAGACCCGGGAAGCGGTTTGGCGCTAAACCAGATAGGATGGTGCCGAACCGGGGAAAGCTATAGCAAATTCTACTTATTCCCTCTTTGAAATTATGGACAATGAAGGATAAAATGATCACTGGGACCAATCTAAAAGCCATAACCATGCCCGTAACTGAAGATGTCATCATAAGAAAGATGAAAGAGATCATTCCCCACGATGGGAAAGGTCGACTATTATGGATAGTCATCCAAATCATAGGATATGATGGCTCAAATAATTAGACAATTCATTCAAACGTGAACAAGTGGAGTGAGAAATTAGAGCTTAGCTCGATAGTACCTTCTCCTTGGAGATAGAACTACCTGGAACCTAAAGATTTGTAAACACCTACTATAGAACCATATTAAGGACGTATTGACCTTGTAGTACATTTACAACAGTATACCTAGCACATACTGGTAAACAAAGCTATAGAGGAAGCCTTATGTAGGTGCTTTCCTCTATTATTTCTAGACTTAGCTATTATGTGGTTTTATGGTGACCCCCATAATCAGTTCATTTTTGTGTGCTGTTAAAGAAGAAGTTTATTAGCTAATTTCGGGTGCATATTAAACAACCAAAAGATGGATACTCATCATCTAATGTAATGAAAAGGGAAGATGAGTCACTATGACACAGCCTATCTCAGTTTGATGTTGCAACCACTGGAATTCACAACACGGATGAAAGTTTCACCTTGATGACTTGTATAGTGGAGTGCACCCTGGAACGAGGTTTGTTAATAGATCGATAATGGAGAAACCAACTGCATTAAAGGAATTCGTCTATGAGCCGGAAAAGTTCATGAGGTTGGAATGCACTGCATCTGGAAGGCAGCCCGGTGTAGCTACTAGAGAAGATTCTGGTAGTGATTTTAATTGATGATGTAAAATATGGTAGCTTCTTTCCTAGCTAAGTATTTGGAGATAATGGATCATTTCTTAGACTTATGGAGCAAGCAGCACAAATATAGGTCCAGAGAGACCAAGTTCATAATTCTGTTTGCAACCCATCAAGAATGGACAGATGGGAGTAGGCAAGGTAGGAGGGAGCCATGGAAATATGGACTTCATCAAACTGAACCAGCTAAGGCTTAAACCAAATCGGAACGATGTAGAACTGATCGATACCAGACCAATGATATAGCCCATGTCAAACAAAAGAAGGATGCCTCACCAGAAGTCAATGCTGAGGTTGGAACCACACACTTAGCTGCCAAAATGGGACCGGTACATAGGTGTTTGATCCATTGCACGGGAGGCATGATGTGGCCAACCAAATAATCTACGAAAGCCTTCCAATAGCGAGAACGAGTTGCTGGGCTAATGTGTCGAGTGTTAGGCGAGCGAATTAGGAGAGAAAAGCTTAACAAGATGAACCACAGTTAGTTCACTTTGAACATTAGATATGCAGAGAACCCCTAGATTTTAAGACAATGGTCATGGAACAATACATTGGAATAACCAACCCGTGAACACATTTAAGGTGCTACATTTAGCATATGGAAGCAGTTGGAACTATGAAGGAAGAGGATGTCGTTGCTTTCCTCTATTCATGTCATACTTAGAGACTATTTGGTTTAGTCGTTTGGAGCACTAATCGGTTAACACTTGGATATCAAGCAAAAGGATGGATAAAACTTATAGAACAATCTTGCACGATTTAGCGCTATAACAGCCACTATGCATCAACTCAATAAATGGGTTGTCCCTTTGTTTATTGCTTGAGGAATTAAAAGGAAAACAATATTATACAAGGAACTTAAGAAGAATAATGAAAATGAATAATAGATGTAGAAACATTCTGGCTAAACCACTATAAATCTTCGTGTTCTTTACTTTACAGTACTTTACTTTCTGCATAACCTATATGCGATCTGCTCTCTAAAAATTAATCATGATACAAATATAATAACTATGTTATACACCCCATATTCATAATTCTACAATAAATCGATTGGAGGTGTTTGCCCATTTTTTGTGCAAACATTTTTTGTGCTTTCAGTGATAATTGATTCTCAACATGCCTTTTGGTATCAAAGAATAAGGTTGGTACTACCAGTAGAAATGCAAGGAACACCCATGCACCTAATCAAATAACTACCGATCAGGATGATCACTCAACAAGCACATTAGTGCTAGTAGACATAATTATTAAAGGAAACCTGGATAAAGTTATGGCCAAGTTAAATGAATTTTTCGGTGCCCAACATCAAGCAATGGACTACCAACTTATGACAGGCTTGGGACAACCACAAACTATTGGTCGCAACACTTGAATATAAGGGCGATCCCAATCTAGGGGATCCAGAAGGCAAAGGAAGTCGCGGTCTGACAAAGAATCCAATCAAAAAGTTAAAGAGATAGAAGAAGGAATGCTCGAGGGATGAAATGAGTAAGAGTCCAACCCGAAGCTAGACCCAGAAAGCGATTCGATGCAAATCAGATAGGATGATGCCAAACCAGTGGCAGTTGCAGCAAACTCTTCTTATTCCCTCATCGAATTTTATGGTCAATGAGGGATAAAACAATCACTAGGACCGATCTAAAAGCCATAACAGCCCCATAACTGAAGATCAAGTCATCATAAGGAAGATGAAACAAATCATCCTCTCAAAAGGAATGGTTGAGCTATCATTGACAGTCACCCAAACCAAAGGATAGGATGGCTCTAATGACTAGACAATTCATTCAAACATGAACAAGTAGAATGAGAAATTGGAGCATAGCTTAGTAGTACCTTATCCTTGGAAATTGGACTACCAGGGACCCTTGAGATTTTAGTACGCCTATGATAGAACCATATTAAGGACTTACTAACCTTATAGTACATTTACAATGGTATACCCATCACATACTTGTAAGCGAGCTATAGAGGAAGCCTTGTGTAGGTGCTTTCCTCTATTCTTGCCAGACTTAGCTATTATGTGGTTTTATGGTGACCCTTATGATCAATTCATTCTTGTGCGATGTTATTATGTTAAAGAAGAAGTTTATTAGTTAATTTTGAGTGCATATTAAACAACCAAAAGATGGATACCCATCGTCTGATGTGAAGCAAAGGGAAGATGAGTCTCTATGACAC
Source organism: Allium fistulosum (assembly GCA_030737815.1). Classification (NCBI taxonomy): domain Eukaryota; kingdom Viridiplantae; phylum Streptophyta; class Magnoliopsida; order Asparagales; family Amaryllidaceae; genus Allium; species Allium fistulosum. The sequence continues at coordinate 234,546,022 of CM060908.1, forward strand.
AACCTATCTCGGTTTAATGCCGCAACCATTGGAATTCAAAACATGGATGAAAGGTTCATCTTGATGACTTGTATAGTTGAGTGCACCCAGGAAAAAGGTTTAATAAGTGATCAACAATGGAGAAACTAGCTACATTAGAGGAATTCGTCTATGAGCCGGCAAAGTACATGAGGTTGGAATGTGCTGCATCTGGAAGGCAGCCCAGTATAGCTACTAGAAAAGAATCTGGTAGTGACCGTAATTGATGATGGAAAATATGGTAGCTTCTTTCCTGGCTAAGTATTTGGAGACAATGGATCATCCCTTAGACTCATGGAGCGAGCAACACAAATATAGGTCCAGAGAGACCTAGTTTAGAATTCTGTCTACAACCCATTAAGAATGGACGCAAGGGAGCATGCAAGGTAGGAAGGAGTCATGGAAATATGGACTTCCTTAAACCGAACCAGCTAAGGCTCAAACCAAATCGACAAATCAGATCGATGTAGAACTGATCGGTACCGGACCAATGATATAGCTCATGTCGAACCAAGGAAGGATGTCTCACTAGGAGTCAATGTTGATGATGGAACCATACACTTAGCTACCAAAACAAGACCTCCTTAGTTCATACCTGCTGGTACATAGGTGTCTAATCCTTTGCATGGGGCACGACGTGGCCCACCAAATAACCTACAGAAGCCTTCTAGTAGTGAGAACGAGTCGTTGGGCTAATCTGTCGAGTTTTAGGCGAGCAGAACAGGAGAGCAGAGCTTGATAAGATGAACCATAGTCAGTTCACTTCGAGCATCATATATGTAGTCATTCCCAAGGTTACACTGGTCATTGAACAGTACGTTGGAAAACTAACCCTTGAATACATTTGAGGCGCTACATTTAGCATATGGAAGCAATTGGAACTACGAAGGGAGAGAATGTTGTTGCTTTCCTCTATTTATATCATACTAGAGACTATTTGGGTTAGTCGTTTGGAGCACTAATCGGTTAGCACTTGGATATCAAGCAAAAGGATAGATAAAACTTAAAGAACAACCTTGAACGATTTAGCGCTATAACAACCGCTGTGCGTCAACTCAATAAATGGATTATCCCTATGTTTATTGCTTAAGGAATTAATAGGAAAACAATGTTATACAAGGAACTTAAGAAGAATCAACTGCCAAATTGGAGGACTTTTACTACATGGCCTACATCTTTATGCTATAGGAGGATTCTGATATCGCGGCAGGACTGACAAATGTCAATATGGTCAGAGACCAAAAGCCTCAGGATAGGGACATGCGAAAGATGGATAATAGTACTAGAGAAAGGAAACACTTCAGAAGATAGGAAAATTTTCCACGTTCGTAGCTTATGGAGACTCCTGAATGAATCTACCTTGCTACTAGAGAAACCATGGAATACGGTTGTTCCTAGGCTAACTCCAATGAGAGTGCTTTGCTTATTTCCACGTTCGTAGCTTATTGTAGAAATGGGAACTGGTATGCTTTGGGTTAAAACCTAGGCTAACTCCAATGAGAGTGCTATAAACTATAGACTGTAGTCCCTCGAATGAACTGAGTCCTTATGGGGGAAGGGTATAAACCATATACTGTGGCACGGTGTTAGTTTTCTGCATGGACATCTGAACATATCCTTTTACTAGATATCCAAAGATAGACATGCATGAAAATTATGAAGAACTAAGTAATTAGATTGCGAAGCATAAACTTCATAGTCCCAAAGATCGGGCTCAACTCTATCAGATTGGAGACCAGGTTCGGCTTCTCCAGAGATAGTATATGTTTGCACCAAAAATGGGCACAACACTCTTCGGAAGTCGTTGAAGAGATAAACGCGCAGAATGAAAAAACAATACTGTGGATTATCTAACAAAAACTCCAAATAACAGAAAGTAAATTGCAAAGACAAGCGATTTAGAGTGGTTCGGCGCTTTGCCTACGTCCACTATGAAGTTTGATGATTTTATTGCTCGATTACTTGAAGATTACAGTAGTTAACAATGTGATACAACTGAATTTCAATGCTAAGTGTCAATCTAAAGCAGCGGCGGTGTTCTGGAGTAGATCTGGCAGAATCTGGGCGCTCTTCAGTACTTAGAATTGTCCGACCCCTTTTCTGAATGACCAGGGGGTCTATTTATAGGTGTGGGAGGCTGGTATTTCGCCCAAAATGAGGGGAGACCAGTTCTGGCACGTCAGGGGGCCCTCACGGCCGAAATCTGGAGATCCGGGCCCACTTTGGGATCGATTCGACCCTTGGTTCGAATCGATCAAGAAATCATCCAAACGAGCTGAAATTTGGCGTGTACATCCTTCATCATGTGCTTAAGCTTCTGTGAAAATTTCATAGCATTTGGACTTGTAGAACTCGAGTTATGATCGATTCAAGTTGGTGTTTTTCGTATTCTGGAGTCGTTCGAATCGATCTGCTCAAATCGATTCGTTCGAATCGATCTTCCTGCTTGTGAGGATGGTGACGTGGTGCGCTTTCTCCGAATCGGTCCGCTTTGCACTCCGCTTTGACTGGGTCGAATCCATGACTTCTGCTACTTCGATTCGATGGTTTTGAGGAAATGGATTCGAAGAGGTGTAAGTTCGAATTGATCAGGATGGATTCGAAGACAGTTATGAAGGGGAGTCAGAGTCTCTACAACTGAATGGATTCGAAGGTACTGGAGTCGAATATTGGTCTCCTTCGAATCGATGACGTTGGTGCTTTGGAATGGAGTCGGAGCTCCTCTGCCTGCATGGATTTGGTGCGAAGCCTTAAGGATGGATTCGAACCAATATATAGTTGATGGATTCGAACGCAGGCTCCTTTATCATCGATTCGAAGGTAAGCGTCCACGATGGATTCGAAGCAGACGAGAGGGGATGGATTCGAAGACGATCGAGTCGACCTTAATGGATTCGAACACAAGGTTGTTTCCTCCATTTTCCATCGGTGATATCTTGAGCATACGAACTCGGATTGACTTGAAAATTGGAACGTCACTTCCTCTGGCCTTGCTTAGCATATCTTATCAATTGTAGCCCGATCCGGACTCGGACAAATATCGTCGATATTCGTAGTGATCCTACGTGTAACCGACTTCCAAGACGATCTGTTACCGTTTTCTAGTTAAGTCCTTGATATCACGGCCTTGCCAAAAGGCGGGATAACATTTGCCCCCCAAAGTACGTCTTGTGTAAACATGACGTGCTTTGAAAAAGTCGCAGTCTCTCACTGGACAGCTATGACATGCTTTACCGAAAGTTGCATTCTGTATTGCCGTAATCGACCGTCGCAAAATAGTGACTGGCTGTCAGTTTTTTGGGTCATGACGAGATGAATATTCGATCCCTGTAAATGATAGAGATCAAGCATTAGTCAGAAATACGCGCATACGTGTATTGTCTTGGCTTTGATTAACGTTGCGTGATTGCAAGTTGTTGTCAGTTCGGTTTACTATCGAAACCTGCGTCGGTCCTCTCCTGGACCGATTTGAGATTTGAGTTAAAATACTGCCTTTACGATTGCCTATGATTATCTTCTTGTATCGATCCTCTCCTGAATCGAGGTAAAAAGGTAATCCAGTACTCTTTTCATGTCGAAGCGATGTGTTCATTTTTATAGATGGTTTTGATGGATTCGAAGGGCGGATGGAGTAGAAGTCGTGAGTGTTTGGATCAATATTGCTTTGCTTCGATGCTGCCGAAATGGATTCGATGTGGCAAGGGATTCGAAACCGCCTGGATTCGAACTAAAGGAGGGATTCGAACCGGTGGAACGACGCCGCGTTGTGATGGATTCGAAGATGTCGCAACGAATCGATTCGAGTCGATTATCCCACCTATAGAAGCCGGTCAGATATACCGGGAGGCGAATCGCCACATCTCCCCTATATATACCGGGCTCCTATTCATTTCTCACTTTTCACTTTTTACTGTTACGAGAGCTTCTTCTTCGACTCGACCCTTCAGAGCAGGAAACCTTCGCGTCCTCATACGAATTGATCAAATTTTCCCAAGCCTTTGACTATAGTCGAATACAATCAGGTAAACATGGAACCGATTCGAGTGTAGAACATTAAAACTTGGAAAACTTGACAGCGATTCCATTTTTTCTTCTGAAAAGCATGAAGGACCAGTAGATCTGGGATGGGTCGAATCGATGAATCCAGGGAAAGGAACCTGTTATGGATGGACTTCGTTCCTCTTTACTGCTCTGCATCGATCTGGGAACGTGCAATTCGAATCAGTCTTAAGTGTCAGGCTTCGAATCGATGATCATGAAAGAAAAAATAGATCAAAACGATCGATTCGAAACAATGTTGCCCTGATCGATTCGAAGACATAAATTCTGATCGATTCGAAGCTATGTCATGCTCATGGATTCGAAGCATTTTTCCTTCTCCAGTTTTCATCGAGTCGTACCATACGGATTCGAAGTATTTGGACTTGAGCTTTATCGAACCGATTCACATCGATTCGAGCCAGTGGATTCGAACTTTATTGATTCGACTCATATCGATTCGAGTCAATCGATTCGAACGTCCTGACTTTTGAAACTTCTACTCTTCTGATTTATCCCAACATCTGAACTACGACCAGTTTCACGTTGAATTTCGACGAACATAATGAACTTTAGCATACTTGACTCCGACGAGCTTCGGCCTCGCATAGTCGAACTTGACCGAAAGATTTGACCTCCCTTTTGAAGCTCGTCGATGGAACTGTGACTTAACCAACAACACAACTGACTTATACACGAGGTTGGTTCGTAGCGTTTGGATGTTGCGGAAGTGACGGTCAGCGATGACGGTCATTTTCATTCTCAAATTCCCAAGATATGTTGTACGAACATCCTGTTTCATTCTGTTAAATTTGATTAAGTGATGCATATTACTTGTACTGCATGACACGTCCACACACACACTACACTGGGGCATGCACGGGCTGGTTATGAACTTAACGTTGCTTTCTGATGAGTTAGCTAATTATGGAATCTTCGAGCTCCCAACAACAAGAGGTGCAGAGCTCGACTCCTCCTGTGCTTGAGATTCCTGATATCCCTGCCGACGTAATCGATCCGGCTCCAGATGAACTGCCGGAGGCGATATTTATCGAGGACCCTGTTGATTCGGTTCAGTCCAACATGTCCGAATCCTTGTTGGGACGAATATGCTTAAAGCATAACATATCTTTGGGTGACGTATTATTGCCCAGTGCTACCGATAGACCGCACAATCCACCTGAAGGATATACGGCATTCTACCGTCATGCTTGTGCGGCTGGAACTCTTCCTCCCTTCAATCAATATATCCGAAGGATGTTATCATATTTAGGGATCGCTCCTTCACAACTTCATCCCAACGGGCACGCGCTGCTGAATAGTGTCTTCATAATATTCATGGACTGTCTTTTTCGCCCGCCTAGGCCCTTCGAGATCAGACACATATTTAACTTCAAGAGCAGGGGTGATAGCCCGTCGTTTACATTTTTGGAGGCAGTTAGAAATTGCCAAGTTGTAGTCGGAGCTTGGACGCGCCTGAGTTATTTCAAGAACGAATGGTTCTACGTTCGATGTCCTCCGGGCTTCGCTAGGCGATGGTTGTCTAGACGTAAGCGCCTTAACCTGTTTCTTTGACCAATAACTCTTCGGTGTTAAAATTGACATTTCATTCCTTTTTCAGCTATTATTTCTAGGCCCGATGGAGGGCGTTTCAAAGGTACCGTCCGGAGTCTTCAAGAAGTTCCGAGCGAGCTGAGGCACATTGACTCGGTGCTGAACGACTACAACTTAAGAGTTCTAGGTTTGATCGACATTAATCAAAGCATAGTTGTTGAGGGATTCTCAAAGTCCGTCTCCAAGAAGGAAAATAAGAAGAAACCGAAGAAGAGAAAAGCGAAGAGGTCACTCGGGATCAGAATAATCGAGGCGAGTGACGAAGAAAGAACTCAGACGGATTCAGAGCCGATGGCTGACCTTTCGGGAAACTTGGAGGAATCGGGAGAAAAACGGAAAGGCAAGGCCGCCGTTTCCAAAAAACTTAAGTCAAAAGGGGGAAAATCTGTAGATGTGTTTCTTCCCGCTTCCGGAGTTATGATTTCTGAGGCCGCCCCTTCTCATTCGAGAGATTCTCTTAAAGGGCTTGACGATATTCCTATCCCAGATTATATATCAATCTCTCATAATCCTGGGTTGGAGGAATTACAAGATGTCTTAAATATGAACGAGCCCTTTCCTTTAAGTGCGGTCAACACTTCCGGTCGGTTTGGGGGTTTACACATTTACACACACTTTCACGGCACTTCATGATTTCTGCATAATAAACATTGCTTTATGGGATTTTAATCCGTAATTCTTTCTTATCGCAGGTGAGATGTCAGGACGCGGCTCCACTCTAGATAGACTTCGGAACGTGCGTCAATCTTCTCCATTCTATGATTCCCGTAGGAGAGAGACAGATAGGGACCATGGGCGAGGCTACTCGAGTCAGGAACGTTATGATAGAGACAGAGACTACTCGCGTAACCGTTCTGGTTACGATTACTCTGATAGAGACCGGGGGTATCAGCACCGACCCCGATCTCGTTCTCCTCCACCTCCTAGGGCTCCAGTAGACCTCCCAGGGCCATCTCATCAGCAACAATTGCCTTCTCAATCTTCTCGGCCTGACGCTCAACGGCCTAGAGTGGAATCAACGGCAGCTGCTATAATTGAACAAGCTCCGGCTGAGTTGACAAGCGAGGGAGCCGCTAAGCTTGCCCAAATGAAAAACGACTATCCGGAAATTTGCATGGATGGCTACATCTTCCCTCCTAATTTTAAAAGAATCCCTCCGGAAGCTGAGACCACTGCACATAATTACATTCACGACTTCTATGCTCAGTACAAAGAGTGGTATAAGGCAGCCGTGAAGGCCTCTAGAGTAGCTTTCGACAGGGCGAAAATCATTGCTGAACGTGATGTCGACATTGCGAAGCAGAAACGCATTATCCAAGTTCTTCAATCCGAAGTGGAGACGTCCCGAAAGTCGGAGCTTGAAACTCTTAAGAAACACGAGGATGTCGTGGCCAAACTAGCGAGGATGCAGCAAGAACACTGTGCCACAGTGGAAGAGATGGGCCATCGCAATACCACCGTTGCAGCTGAGCGAGACTTAGCCGTTAAAGAGCTGAACGAGCTCAAGGCCAAATTCGCTGAAATGGTGAAGGAGAAAGACGATGCGAACGCTACTGCTCAAGAGGCTTGCGACCAAGCAGTATCCCTCAGGGCCGAACTAGCTGCGGTGGCGATCAAGGCTAAGTCTGTGGAAGCGGAGATTCAGGAAAAAATCTTGGAGGAGAGGTCCAGGCTAGATGCTGAGTTTGACGATCTCCTAGTTACGTATAACGCTAATGTGCTGGAACACAGAAATCTAGCGTGGCTGGGAGATGACTCCATGATCTTGTATAATGCCTGGACCCGGCTGGTGAACGAGAAGAGAGCGGCGCATCCAGATGGAGCACTTGACGACTTCGAACTGGAGATGCGCCTGCTTACTGAGGATGAGAGGAAAGCCCTTCATGAGGTGGTAATTTCTATGGCGAAAGAAAGACTCGGCGTCCAGTCATCAGAGACAGGCGAAGGTTCGGGGACCGCGCATCACGAGGCAAGTGTTGGAGCCGTAATCTCAACATTGCCCGAGACTACTGGTGCGGTAGACCCCCAATCCGTTCCTGCATATAATCCTGACCAACCGTTGTTATCTTCCGCCGATGATTCTACCCATGTTTCGGTCCAGAATAAGGAAGGTATTTGAACGCTTCTCGTAGTTTTGTTGTGATGAACCTTAAGCAATACACTTGTCTAACAATCTCCGTTTTGTTGCATTTCAGTGACCGAAGTTATAGTTTCTGCGCCCCTTGCCTTATCAGTTTCTCAGCAAACACAAGGGGTAGTTTTTTCTGAAGCCATCACGACTTCTACTATGATTGGCGAGGAGGGAGATGCTAATATGTTTTCTTTCAGCGCTCAGATGATTGAGGAGCTTCTCAATGAACCCATCGATCCCTCTGCCAATCCCTCCGATGCTGTGAGTGAGGCTGCTCCGGCCGTTAGTGTACCTATGCCAGCTATTGGCACATCTGATGCGGCCCAAGCATCTCGTGAGGACGACGTTTTAACTGAGATTGCTGCCGAGATGGCGTCAGGGAATGTAGGTCCTAGTCCACCCGGGCCTGCCCCGTTAATGGTGATTTCGCCGGGTGGTACTGTGTTGATCGAGACCGCTCCTGTTCCCCCTCCTGCTACTACTCCTATGCCCCCAGCTCGTCCTCCTAGAAGAACTTCTGTCGCCTCCAGCTCTGAGGAAGATGTCGACATCATATCGCTGCCGGAGGGCAAGCCCGAAAAGAGCAAGCGATCGAGGAAGAAGTCGGGCAGCGGATCAGGTGGAGCTACTCCAAAGAAGAAGATAAGGAAGAAGAAAGAATGAACTTCTTTCCCTAAATCTTTGTTGTGTAGGGTAGCATTTTGTTGATTCTTCTATAGCCGTGTATAGATGTGGATTCGGCTCCCACTAGTAGCTATTTCTTGAACCACTTTGTAATCATATTCTTTTTGTTGATAGTGGAAATGAGAATGTATTCCCTTTTGTCTCCAACTTGTTGTGTGTTATGGTTCTGCCCCCAGTATTGGGGATTAGTGCGGAGTTGACGTATGTTTATACCCCGTCTCGCGCTCCGGAGTACGGAGTAAGATGAATGTTTATACTCCGCCTCGCACTCTGGGAGTACGGAGTTAAGGAATGTTTATACTCCGCCTCGCACTCTGGGAGTACGGAGTTAAGGAATGTTTATACTCCGCCTCGCACTCTGGGAGTACGGAGTTAATTAATGTTTATACTCCAGCTCGCGTCCTCGGAAGCTGGAGTTCGTTAATGTTTATACTCCAGTTCGCGTTCTCGGAAGCTGGAGTTTTTAGGAGAATGTTTATACTCCGCCTCGCACTCTGGGAGTACGGAGTTAGATGAATGTTTATACTCCGTCTCGCACTCTGGGAGTACGGAGTTAAGTAAAAAGCTTGTACCCAGCTCGCGCTCTCGGAGTACTCTGGGGTTTAGGAAAAATGTTTATACTCCGCCTCGCACTCTGGGAGTACGGAGTTAATTAATGTTTATACTCCAGTTCGCGCTCTCGGAAGCTGGAGTTTGTTAATGTTTATACTCCGGTTCGCGCTCTCGGAATCCGGAGTTAGTTAATGTTTATACTCCAGTTCGCGCTCTCGGAAGCTGGAGTTTGTTAGTGTTTATACCCAGCTCGCGCTCTCGGAGTACTCTGGGATTTAGGAAAAATGTTTATACTCCGCCTCGCACTCTGGGAGTACGGAGTTAGTTAAAAAGTTTTGTACCCAGCTCGCGCTCTCGGAGTACTCTGGGATTTAGGAAAAATGTTTATACTCCGCCTCGCACTCTGGGAGTACGGAGTTTGTTAATGAGTTTTGTACCCAGCTCGCGCTCTCGGAGTACTCTGGGATTTAGGAAAATGTTTATACTCCGCCTCGCACTCTGGGAGTACGGAGTTTGTTAATGAGTTTTGTACCCAGCTCGCGCTCTCGGAGCACTCTGGGATTTAGGAAAATGTTTATACTCCGCCTCGCACTCTGGGAGTACGGAGTTCGTTAATGTTTTATACTCCAGTTCGCGCTCTCGGAAGCTGGGTTTAAGGAAAAAGGTTGTCGTGTATCAACCCATTTCTGGCCTGATGTGATGGCTTGCCCCCGAGCTCGGGTTTCATTTGGTGAGTGGTTGATTGCTTCATAGCCACTCCCTGCTTGAATAAATTCCATTGCATGATGGAATTTAGCTCTTCGTGCATCGTGATGTTGTACATTGTATTTAATGAATCACAGCTCTGGCTCAAAGAGATGGCATTTTATTGCTGAAATAAGAAAACATGGCAAAGTCAGTTGCCTTATTACAAATTCTAATTTCGAAATGCAGAAACAAATTCTAAAACAGAATTGAAACTAAATAGATAAACACAGCCTGTTATGTGCGATGGCGACGAAGTCTTTCGCTGTCCAAGGCCTTTGGTGAAGCTAGACCATTAGCGGTCGTCATCTCATGTAAATCATCCCTGAGCTCTTGCTTAATCTCATGTGATCCCTTCCATGTTGGTTTCATGTACAGCAGTGCTGGGTATTCTTTTTTAATGACGATCTCATTGCGTTCAAAAGTTTTAAGTCGGTCTTTGGCATCGCGTAATCGGGCGATTCGTTTTCGGTGTATGACTGTCCTCAAGTCAACCTGATCGCCCTGGACGACTCCAACTCCGTTGATAGTGGGAAACTTTAAGGTCAAGCACCATGGGGCAATTACAGCTCTGAATTCAGTAAGGGCAGGTCGTCCTAAGAAGGCGTTGTATGGCGAGACTATGTTCAACACAGTGAACTGTAATGTTCGAACTCTCCAATGTTCCTTAGATCCTAACCTAACTGGTAACTTCACCACCCCAATAGGTACGGTAGAGCTACCGTTGAATCCATGGAGGTGAGTTTGGCAAGGTTCCAAATCTCTGGGATTCACCCTCATTTGATTATAAGCATGTGTAAAAAGGATATTCACGGAACTCCCGCAGTCAATTAGTATCCTCTTCATCCAAGCTGGACCTACTTGTGCCGATATCACGAGTGGGTCCGTAGTTGGGCTTCCGACATAACCAGTATCGTTGTCTCGGAAAGTGATGTCATTAATTGTCGCTCTCTTTCGTTTGGTCGAAGGTTTATTGTCTAAGTTATCATCGTACTCAAAGTCTGTTCGTCTAACCAAGTTGTTATATGATTTCATTTTTCCCCAGCTTTGCTTCGCTGTACGAGGACTATCACTCACAGCATTAATCACCAGTCTTCCTCCGACACGACCTGGTTCTTCCTGTCTTTCTGGGTTCTGTACATGATTTTGATTTGAGGGGCCCGCCCCTTCGGACTGCGGTGCCCGCACAAACTGATCTAACTTCCTTTCTCTAATCAACTTCTCAACGAGGTCTTGCAAGTGTCGACATTCATTGGTGTTGTGGCCATAACTTTCGTGGAATCTACAGAACTTTCCTGTTTGAATCTGCCTCTCCGACGATTGCTTCGGAGCCGGTTTCTTGTATTGCATAGTATTGCAAGTCTGTAGGTACACATTTTCCAACGATGTATTCAATGGTGTGTAATTATCGAACATTGGGGCCTCACGTCGTGGACCCCGATTTGGATCTCTTTTCTTATTCTGACCATTGTTTCCTCTTGGCTGCGTTTGCTTGTTTTGTATGTTCAACTGAACATTTCCGGAATTGTCTCCTGATTGTTTTACTGCTACATTGCTCTGTATCTCTTCACTCTTGGGTCCCGCATCATCTTGCTTCCTAGACTGTTTCGCGTCCTCTTGTCGTAAGAATTGCGCGGCTTTGGAGTAGAAACGGTCCAACGATGCGGGCGGTTTTCCGGCTAACCAGTTTCCAAATTCAGAATCAGGGTCAATCCCCTTTGTCAATGCCATTAAGATTGAGTTATCGTTGGGGTTACTAATCTCCACACATGCCGCATGGAATCTTTCTAAATAACGCCTTAGCGTTTCCCCACGAGCTTGGGTAACACTGGATAAGGTGTTGACATCTTTGGGTCTAGCGACATGCATGCGAAATTGTTCAACAAATTTCTTAGCCAGTTGATCGAATGAAGAGATAGACCTAGGTGGCAATCTTGTGAACCACATCGTTGCAATTCCACCTAGAGAGATAGGGAAACTTCGACATTTTACTGCGTCATCGGCCCTTGCGGCGCTCATTGACCACTCATATTTCAAGATGTGTTGATTGGGATCAGAATTTCCTTCGTACATAGGAAGGGTTGGCATTCTGAATCGCCGGGGAGGTTCAGCACTCAGTATCTCGTCTGTGAAGGGAGTGTGACTACGGGAAAGTCCCCAGTCATCGTTGGTAAGGCCTTGGCTTTCGCGGATCATCTGACGTATCATAGTTGAGATGTCTGGCATTGCTACATTTTGAGCTTGCCGAGCTAAGGTGTGGTCGGGTTCCACAGCGCGAGTTCGGACCGGGCGCTGTCGACGGTCCAAATTCTGCCTCCTTGGCTCAGCGTCATCCAAGACGTACGGTTCAGGAGTACGTCCACGTTGCCGATTATTTGGCTCTGAAAGATTTCGGGTATCAACCCTTGTTTCTATTGTGGCAGCTGCGGCATGATTGTCCGCGGTATGCTGGGTAGTAGGGCCTCCTTGCGTGGGGGGCCCGGCCTGAAAGCTGGTTGACGGTCCTGCCATCAACTGTCCAATAGTTAAAGCGGGTTGATATCCGATCGTTTGTGCATGACTCCCGTCTAATCGAGGACGGATAGATCTGTGATAGTAGTCTGATGAAGCAGAACTTTCAGTGGATGAGCGGGAAACAACATCCCTTCTGGACCTCCTACGGCCCTGGCGGTTCAGTTGATTTGTCAACTCAATATTGGCTCGCAGCTGTTCGGCTAACTGTTGCCGACTCTGAGTCAATTCTTGGAGTAACATCTGAAATTCTTGTCTAGTGACTGCCCCAGACGGATCCGAGTGGGCAGTGTTGTCTTGATTGGGTGGCTGCTGTTGAGCAGGATTTTGTCCATCCCTACCTTCTTGTCCAGCAGCTGTAGAAGTGGTTCTTGTGCTAACCATTTCGAATGATGAATCCTTTTCCTAGATTTTACGCAAATCTGAGTAGAATGGAAGGACTGTGAATCGAAGATCTGGATCTTCCTCTTGGATTTGTGCAATCCGGTATCGATGGTAGATCCAAGGAGCAGGAGAAAAAAAGCTGGTTTTTTCTCAGTGAAAGCACCAAAGTGTTTGCACCAAAAATGGGCACAACACTCTTCGGAAGTCGTTGAAGAGATAAACGCGCAGAATGAAAAAACAATACTGTGGATTATCTAACAAAAACTCCAAATAACAGAAAGTAAATTGCAAAGACAAGCGATTTAGAGTGGTTCGGCGCTTTGCCTACGTCCACTATGAAGTTTGATGATTTTATTGCTCGATTACTTGAAGATTACAGTAGTTAACAATGTGATACAACTGAATTTCAATGCTAAGTGTCAATCTAAAGCAGCGGCGGTGTTCTGGAGTAGATCTGGCAGAATCTGGGCGCTCTTCAGTACTTAGAATTGTCCGACCCCTTTTCTGAATGACCAGGGGGTCTATTTATAGGTGTGGGAGGCTGGTATTTCGCCCAAAATGAGGGGAGACCAGTTCTGGCACGTCAGGGGGCCCTCACGGCCGAAATCTGGAGATCCGGGCCCACTTTGGGATCGATTCGACCCTTGGTTCGAATCGATCAAGAAATCATCCAAACGAGCTGAAATTTGGCGTGTACATCCTTCATCATGTGCTTAAGCTTCTGTGAAAATTTCATAGCATTTGGACTTGTAGAACTCGAGTTATGATCGATTCAAGTTGGTGTTTTTCGTATTCTGGAGTCGTTCGAATCGATCTGCTCAAATCGATTCGTTCGAATCGATCTTCCTGCTTGTGAGGATGGTGACGTGGTGCGCTTTCTCCGAATCGGTCCGCTTTGCACTCCGCTTTGACTGGGTCGAATCCATGACTTCTGCTACTTCGATTCGATGGTTTTGAGGAAATGGATTCGAAGAGGTGTAAGTTCGAATTGATCAGGATGGATTCGAAGACAGTTATGAAGGGGAGTCAGAGTCTCTACAACTGAATGGATTCGAAGGTACTGGAGTCGAATATTGGTCTCCTTCGAATCGATGACGTTGGTGCTTTGGAATGGAGTCGGAGCTCCTCTGCCTGCATGGATTTGGTGCGAAGCCTTAAGGATGGATTCGAACCAATATATAGTTGATGGATTCGAACGCAGGCTCCTTTATCATCGATTCGAAGGTAAGCGTCCACGATGGATTCGAAGCAGACGAGAGGGGATGGATTCGAAGACGATCGAGTCGACCTTAATGGATTCGAACACAAGGTTGTTTCCTCCATTTTCCATCGGTGATATCTTGAGCATACGAACTCGGATTGACTTGAAAATTGGAACGTCACTTCCTCTGGCCTTGCTTAGCATATCTTATCAATTGTAGCCCGATCCGGACTCGGACAAATATCGTCGATATTCGTAGTGATCCTACGTGTAACCGACTTCCAAGACGATCTGTTACCGTTTTCTAGTTAAGTCCTTGATATCACGGCCTTGCCAAAAGGCGGGATAACAGTATAGTGTAATTCTGACCCATTCCATTGGCGGGACCAGACAGCTCTAGAGATGACATAGCATTATCTTTCTAAAAAGCCCCAGAGATAGAGTCAACTTCATATAAATATAAAGCATGATACTAAGGAGACTGAATACCCTCATAGAATATGGAGATAACAATGCAAATGTATAACTTAATTTAATGAATAAATTTCAAATGATATTTAATAAAAATACTTAAGGTACGATAACGTCATGCCACTTAACTATGTGAAACCCACATAAGTGAGAGAAAATATTAATGAGTGGACAAGAACGGATGTTCTTGACCCCTATGGGTTGGATAGACCTCTTACCTTGCAAGCTAGACCATACGACAGGGTAAAAACAATTAATAGCAGGATTGGAAATAGCAAAAGAATTGGAAATTAGGACACTAGGTATCTATAGCAACTTGCAAATGACTATGAATCAAGCACTTTAGGAGTTCTAAGTCAAAGGAGAATGGTTGGCATAATACTTAAAAAAAGGGTGAAGTTTTGCTTGATGTGCAAGAATGCTATATGGTTAAGCACCCCTTATGGGAGGAAAATCAAGATGCTAACAATTTGGAAAAAATTGGCTTGCAAAGGAAATAGATCACTTTTGGATTGGTTCTAGTAAAAGACTCACCCTTAAACCAAAATGAAGCAAGGAAAGTAATGTGTAGGCAATTCGGTACAACATACAGGATGGCATCCTATAAATAAGGGTCTTCACTAACCCGCTGCTAAGGTGCATGGCTGGAAGAGAAGTTAATGAAATATTAAATAACGTCCATTAGGGCAGTCGAGGAGACCATATTGGGGGTAGACCCTAGAAAAGGTAATTTCATGTGCATCGATCTGAACGGAGAATTTGTAATAGCTATGGGTGAAGCTTAGTATGAAATAGTAGCTATGGATTATTTTATCGAGTATGGAGTTCCTCTCCAAATGATATCGACAATGGATAGCAGTTTGATAGTTAGGAATTTGCCAACTTCTATCGACGACATGAAATCTGGAAAACCTTTTCTAGTGCCTCACTTGTAGGTAATGGATAGGTTGAAGAAATCAACAAGGTTCTTAAAACTCTCATAAAGGAGCATTTGGAAAATGACAAGGGAGCTCGGATGGATGAGCTGCCATTGGACTTTATGCGTATTGCACCTCCTACGAAACTACAATGGGATATACTCCTTTTGCTTTGGCCTACAAATTATAGGTTATGATTCCTTACAAAACTATTATCTTATCTCACAGGAGAATCCACTATGACTTAGAGGAGAATGAGGAATTGCTAAACATGTCCCTGGATCTGATTAAGGAGAAGCAGGATGAGGCTATTTTGGAAAACGTGGTGCTCTAGTAAAAAGCGGTGAAACAATACAACTCTAAGACAAAGTATCACCCTCTCAAGGAACGAAACCTAGTCCTGGAGTGAATTCCTCTCGACTAGAGGCATCTGACCCATCTGGGAAGGACTATATTTTATCTATAGGGATCCAAGGAATGAAGCCTGCATTATTGTCATCATAGATGGAGCAGTATCCAAGAAACATGGAACGCTAAATCAATTTTGACTTTGTGCGCTAACTATATCAACTACATGGATTAGTCAATCGTCACGGTCTTCCCAAACCCCATGGATAGGGTGTGCAAAACCATGATAGATGACCAGTGCTACCAAACCACCATAAGAGCAACAATCCCATGCCAAATAAAGTCCCTGATTTCTAATACTATACATGCAAGGCTGCTGCATACTAAGGGCATAGATATATATATATATATATATATATATATATCATTAGAAAATGCTTTTGAATTCAACTTTAACAAATATCACTATATATTGTTTCCAAAGTTAATTTATAATAAAACATACGACGTCGTCGTGCCATAAGCTTTCAGTGATTTGTCTAGTCAATTGACTGCAATGTTGACTATCTAGAATTTTATGTCAACATTGCCTCACCAATATCTCAACTTCACATTAATCTCATGGCTGCATACGTTGTTCGAAAATATTTAAATTTGGAGAACATTATTATTTCTTTAAATTTACACATTATTTTATAAGATAATATAAAACTCCAAGAAATCATTTCTTATTGCATTTCTAAAGTATTGTGTCGATTCTACCTCGTTTAAACATTTAAAAATCCCCATCGATATGTTAGCTACTCTGATCGGCTAGAATTCATAAACCTCTCAATGGACTAATAAACACAAATATACCAACAAAATTATTTTCAACCATTTTAGAAATAATATTCAAGCTTTCTCAAATCATTTGCTTGCTTATATAAATATATTAACTTGTGAGGTTACTTATGTATACACATCCATTATTTATTATCAACCATTTGCATTCAAAACAATACTTCACACCATATTCAATTTTATTTAACATGCATCTTTACAATTGAATATATTTGATTTTACAAATGCTAAATTTATTTGAAATACAAATCCTACTCTCATTTTACATACTTTATTTTATATATCAAAATACCCCAAAGCAACTCCGTCAAAAATATAAATTATACACTTCTATAAAATACTATTTTACCATCAAAAAAATACTTTCAAACTGCCTAATTTAATACATATATAATATTTAACTTGTTTCAAAATTCTATCTTCTTTACGAAAATATTATACTTACTAAATATTATTACTAAAAACATTTTATTGCTTAAAACACTATGTCCGAATGTCTCGTTCTAGTGTTTACGAATCCCTGTCAATAACGTTGATCAAACACATCGACCAGAATCCTTAAAGCACTCAATGAGCAATTTAACACAATATTTAATTTCCATATGATATACATATATCTTTTAATATTTTATGCCTTTACAAAATATTTGTTTGTCTATAATAAACATAATCAAGTTCCATATATCTGTATATCTAATATCAAAATATTTTAATTCAAATAAATGCTTGCTTGTATTAAAATTCTTTCAATCAATGTTAATGTTGTCATAGAAATAATAATTTACCGATAACAGTTCCATAGTACACACTCATCCATAAATGCTTCAAGTAAACATCAAATTTTTAATTCATCTTAAGATTTAATCAGTCACGCATATGAATTAACAATTCATTTTATATAAATTTAAATTTTCAGTATTTCTTGCGGTAACTACACTTCTGAAGACATCGTAAGTTCTTATTTTTTATTATTGAGAAAATTTCAACTCTCAATAATGATTCCTACTCAATATTAATTCTGCTCAATCATTTACAATTTTAAAACAACTAAGAGTCCATTAACCAATCAAAATTTATTATACCTTATTTTATTTATTAAGTATATTTTTCAATTCCCAATTTAATTAGATATATATAAAATTTATCATTCTATGTATTATAACTATTAATTGCCTAAACATTTTTAATTTTCCCAGCGGTTCTATTTTGAAGAAGCCGCTGGCTTTTATTAATAATTGGGTTCATCCAAATTCAAATGGGTTTATAAATTCTTTGAATTATAACTTTTTATTTAATTCCACATTTTAAACTAAGTTTAAACAAAAACAAACATTGATGCAAATAATATACATTTCAATCAAACAAACATTTGTATCAGAACAAATTAATTAATATGCTCAGTGAAAATAGTCCATTTATTTCCGCTGCGCAAATCTGATCATTAACAGATCATGACACAACAATTTAATTCTAAGTCATCTATTATTTATAATATTCATTAAATCTCACTCTTTACAGAAGTGAGTTCCAATTTTAGAATCAATTTCATAACAAAAATTTGTAAATTACTTCAAAATTTTCTACAAATATGTCCCGATGATTATTCCCAATAATCGTTTATATTTATATCCTAATTAGGAAATAAATTCTAGACTCTACCCTGCACACCCAAGGGATGGGACTCAAAGTCTCACAAGGTTTAGATCTCGACCTTGTGTCGATTATATTCTATAATGATCTGAACACAGCTCTGATACCAAGTTGTGACGAACCCACCGCTATTCCAATTTAGCAAAGAACATTACAAGTAATGTCATCTGCTAATTCGAAGAATATAGTTGGTTAAGGGCGATCGAATGTGAATATATCTTTATACTAATACTGACACGTCTTATTTACCTTTTTGAGGGTCTGAACTGAAATTTAGACGCGTACAGTATTAATACAAAGTAATAAACACACCGATTAAAAATATTCAGAATAGTATATAATATAGATAAATCAGAACTAGAGTCATAGATCACAGCAAGTAATATACATCATCATATATAAAATAGAATGTGAGTCTACAAAATATCAGTACTATACCCACATAAATATATACATCATCTCCAAAATCTTGTATCAGGTATAAAGTCACTACTATATAATATAGATGACATAAACTTCTAACTGTCAATATATACAAGTATAAAGTAAACTAAAACTATCAAAATAGCCTACTTCAATGCTAGCCCAAAATCCAAAGGTCAATTGGTCCCTGTACTTGTAAACTCTCGGCCTGACCCAAGTATTATTAAAAATAATAAACGGGTCGGACTATATCTAAATAAAAAGGTGAGGTACTAATATCATAACTTTATGACTTAAAATAATAAGCCATATTAAATATGTCGAACAAACAATCATAATAAGGCATATTAATTAAATTTATTACTTTATAATCCATAAATGACTTAACTCAAAAATATGCCATCTCGAAATATACCTAAAATCCAAAAATCCATAAAAGGCATATCAAACCAATAAATACAGATCTCACAATTTTGACTTACCAATAACCAAATAAGTCGTAAATAAAATATGCCCAAAACAAATACTCAAATAAGGCATATTCAATAAATCACCATTTCATAAATACATATCAAGTCTCATTAGACTATCATCTCAAAATATGGTGATAACCAATTCAAAATTCTTCCGAGCCATAAAGGATACAGAATATCCATACTAAAAATCTCTGAAGAAATAATCATCAATAATGAAATAATAATGGTAGTCACCCATCAGTTTAATATAATGACACGAAATCTACCGAAAGAGACCCGCTACATAGAAAGGTAGCCTTCCGAAAGAGACTGCAGATTAGGGACACCGCTCAAAGAAAAGAGCTGCCGTGTACCTAATCAATCCTATGAAAATTTACCTTCCAAAAGAGGTAAACATAGTCTAACTGTATAAAACAAAATAAAATGATAGGTGGTGGTAATTATGACTATGATGCATGTAAAAATTTGCCTTCCGAAAGAGACAACCGTATTTACACCATAACAGATCTTCCGAAAGAGATCTACCTACCCAAATATAAAAATGTATCGATTCTCAAAATCGATGAAAAATGAGTTATCTTCTCTTGGGGATCTATCGGTCTGAAATCCAAACACCCTAAGATAATACAACTCTTAGTGTTATTTACTGTCACTCTAGTAATTACAACAATTTAGAAAACTGTCCCATACTTGAAAGTAAATTCAAGTATTTACTAAAAGCTAATAATTTCCACTCAAACTCTATTTAACAAATTATAATAAAAACCAAAAGAATTGTACAAAGTGTACCATACCACCCGATAATTCAATCGTTTATTAAAATTCTTTGTTTCATAGAAAATCAGGAAATTCGTCCGAAATCCAATATGAACTTGCATAAAAATAGCCAAAAGCTAAATACAATAAAACCAACAATAGTTTATAGTTTGAAAGTAATTAATATAATATTTTTTCATATGGAAAATGATTTCTAAATAGTTGATCTATAATTCACTTTTAAACTTCTCACATTTGTTAATCCATAATAAATAAGTTAAAAGATTTTTAAATTAGTTTTCATATATACCAAGATATAATTTTTTTCCAAAATTACTTTTAGAATCCAATAACTCATATATATATAAAAAGAAAAGAGTTACAAAGTTTTAAGTCTTAAAATAAAATTCCTTTATTAGGTCTTTGCATCAAAAAAATATTTTAATCATTGATAGTTCACTTTATTTCAAATTTATATACATATACATATACATATACATATACATATATATATATATATATAATATTACTTCATAAACACTTTTCCAAATTAATGCCATACCTTATCTTTCGCCTCTAAAGCATTTCCAAAATTATATACTTACAAATAATAATTTTTAAAAAGATTTTTGTAAATAAATATTACTTATCTTTAAAAGTTTTAATTGAAAATTTTAAAATAAACAAATAGTTAAGAGGATAATATAATCTAACTATATATTTTATAAACTAAATTCCAATAAGGATCAAAATGGACAAAATATCATTTTCATAATTCATTTAAAAACATTTAAATAATTCAAACAATAAATCCAACGAAAATTTAACATGTTGAGCCAACATCGCTCTATAAAATATAATTCCATAATACAGAATTGTTTATCAATCCGAGTTCCTTTCCAGCAAACTCCAATTATACAACAATGTATGCAATTTCAGCCATTGATCCAAACTTGTAGTGAACAATATAGTCTTAACATTAAAATTCATTTCAATCGTTTAATTCATTTTTAATTATTGCTTTAATCCAATATTTTCAACTCGTAAGTCAACCAATTCATCCATCGAACAGTTTAAAACCATCGCATGCAATTTATTTTAATTATTTTATCCAATCTCTACTAAAATTCTAGGCAATTCATACGTGATTCCTAAGCCAAGCGAAGCATAAAATAGGGATATAATATAGTTATTTAGAGTTGAGGATAACTCACCTCAATCCAAAAGTTAGCAAAAAATTCAACTTTTGCTTCATCCTAAATTTTGATCGCTCGCTCCAATTATACCATTGCCACGACATGCCAGCCTTCGACTAACATGGTTGAACTGCCTCGCACCCGTAAACAATGTCGCATGCCTCTACCAACATTGCAACCCTAGTTGCCGAAGTCCATATGCATCGCGTCCACTACCTTTGCTATGCTCGCAATCGCACTGTCAATCTTCAACCCGTGCCATCCTCCATTAACGCGCCTCCAATCGCCACACTTGTGAATCCCAAGTGGTGCCTCCGTTGATGGTCCTCGCCATCTTCGTTGTCAAAATCGCAGACCCTAACAGCCCTGCGTCGCCAGCCTAGATCGCCGCCTCTCCCTTGCTCGCTAAGGACTCTGATGCTATTTCTTCTTTCATTTTATTTCATTGATCGTGTAATGTGCTAGGCAAAATGTACTGGAATGGGTTGATTTTGGGAAGAGCATATGGAATTTGGGGATTCCGGGATTGAATTATATAAGGAAAAAAATAATTGTTATTAATGAGCTTGGGTATATTTTTGGGCCTCGTTAGTTTAAGGATTATTTTTAAATTTCCACTTTGCTATATATTTAATTCATTTACATTTAAACTTAAAGATAAATCGTTGTTGTTTATTTGTAAATATCCCAATCTAATCGAGATTGATTTACACTTCTTTCTACAAATTATATTTTGATAACTAAACAGATCTTTTCAATTCAGTACTTGTCTATTTCTATTTATTTAATTTATTTCTACCACGTATTTTAATAAATTGTACCGGATATGCAAATCCAATAATTATTCATCTTCGTCGATTTATTGATTTTATTGAACATTAAATAAAACTTCTTTTTATCTATTTCAAGTGTATAAAATTATTTACACTTTAAAATATTTTATACCTAACTATAACACTATATCCAATTTGATATATATCCTGAAGAGAATTTATTAATTAATTCAAATTGTTAAAACAAAATTCTATTATTAAATAGACTCCAATTAAGTAAAAAGTGAATTTCAAAACAATAGTTATCAAAAATCGCATATAGACATTTTTATTTTAGTTAAATTCATATAATATTACGGCTCCAAAAACAGGGTTGTTACACAAGTCCATGTAACATGGAACCACTATATATTCCTTTCCCATTGACACCTTGATATTTATGGAACAAAAATGAACAAGACGCGTGGCCCTCAGACCCGGGGTGTAGCACCCCAAATTTTTGTGTAGCATTATTCAGAAGATTTAATTAGATAAATTAAATAGAATAATATATGGTGTGAGAAGAAGAATGAGATTTTTAACTAAAATAAGTCGTGCCTTAAGTAATCAATTAATAAGATTAATTTGAACATAGAATATAAAGAAAGTAATGAGAGGGGCATAATGGGAATATATCCTTTTCATTTTTCTAAACCCTTCCTCTCGAATTCATTCTCTTTTTCATTTTCAAAAATCAAAAAGAAAACTAAAGGAAGGTCGGCCATTACCTAAGGAAAAGAAAGAAGAAATCTAAGGGTTCAAGGGAAAAGCTTAGGAAAGTAATCAAGATCAAATCTCAATCTCTTCTATCCAATTAAAGGTGAATAATGGTATCCATCTCAATTATTCTTGATTGTTTTTGGATCAAAGAATTATTTTCGAATTGATTGTGAATATTTTTCATGCTTTGACTGATGATTATCATTATTGGACTGAGTGATGATTTACGTGAATTTTTATTGAATTGTTTTAATCGGTTTTAAAGGTAAAAACTTAAGTTTTTGATCTCCAATTGACTTGAAATTTGTGTATGTTGTGTCAAACATTATTTTGAAGATGGGTTTTTAATTTCATAATTTTCCAAGTTCATATGAATATTTTATGAATTTCCTAAGTGGAAAAAGGTGTATATTTCGGGTTTCAATTAATAAAAACAATTAAATCAATATTTTGGTTCTGAAATTTTTATAGGTGAAAGAAGAAGGAAATTTGGATTTTGGTGATTTTTGGAGATTTTTAACAATTGCTTATGATTTCTATAAATTTATAAAGATAGAAGAGCTTTTAATTAATATTAATCAATAATATTAATTTTAAAGGTTTGCAAAATGTTTTGAGATGGTAGAACGTGATCTACTAGTAATTTCTGAAAAGAAATTGTGAAGTAATTTGTTATCTAATGAAATTTCAAGAGGCAAGAGTTTGTGGAAAGTATTAGCTTAGAAAGAAAATAAAACAGTTTTAAACTTATTTATTGAAATTTCATCGTAGATACTCGGCATCCCTGTTATATTGATATTCGACATCTACTTTACATTTATACGAGGTATCGAATTTTTAGGTTCGACATTTATAAGGCTTGATGCATGCGATATCTACTTAGCAGATATGTGATGTACCCGCTTGTATAGAAGTTCGAGACCAAGTATTGTAGGGGTTCAGTATCTCAACATTACAGAGGCTTGGCAACCTATGGTTTCTAGACTCGATACTGTTCTTTTTAAAGGTATGACACCTTCTTTGTTTTATGGGTTCGATACCCTCAAGCTTTCAAAGTTTTAACCCCAACAAGTTTTAGGTGCTCGGCACCGCTGAGTTTTTAAGCGTTCGACAACTCTAATGTTTTAATGGCTCGAAACCTCTTGTCTAACTATGTATTCGATACCTATGTTTTGCGGCATTGCTACCGTATGTTTACAAACTCAACACCTATGTTTTATAGGCATGACAGCCTTATGTTCTACAAACCAGAAAGCATTGTTTATTGGCTCAATAGCCTTGTGTTTTTGATGCTCAAACTAGAAAGATGGTTGCATTTTGACATATGATTTTGGCCAAATATTGGGCTATGTTTTCCTTGTTTTACAGAACAATTTTAAGTGGTTAATCATTTATCAAGGTAAATGTTTTCAAGGAAATAAAATAGTGTTTTAGCCCAATTTTATATGGACTTTGCCAAATGGATTATTACTTAAATAATTTTGCCATGGATGTGACCACTGATTGAACATATTTGCATGAATGATGTATTATGTTCTTATTATCATATGATCAGTTAAATTTACATGTTTTATCATTTATCATACTCACATATGCATTACCTAACATTGCATCTTGGGATTTGAAAACAAAATTTCCAATTAAGATGTTCCAATGGTTAGTATGGTCAGACTAAACTCCTGAGTGAGTAGAATTGCATCCAGGAGATCGGATAGAACTACCGTGTTAAGATCCCTTAAACTTGTCAAAAAGATATGACTCGTGGAATTCACAACCAGTTAGGTATTGGTTGCCCTACAAAATCATTAAATTCACAGTAACCCTAGGAAAACTATGGCAATGAGACAAATAGTCCATATGATTTCGGATAAGGTTGATTAGTTACCTGTGAAAACTAGTAGGTTCGTAACCATAGGAAAACTATGATTCCGAATAAGTTTGATTAGTTACCTGTGAAAACTAGAAGGTTCATAATAACCCTAGGAAAACTATGAAATAAGGACAGATAGTCGTCTGATTCGGAAAGACAGTCCAGTTTTACTCCTAACTGTATTTGGAGATTTTGGAATATTTGTTTAAAAGTTTTGGCCCAAGTCAGCCCGATAGGTTATTGGTTAGCTTACAAAACCATTAGGTTCATGGTGACCCTAGGAAAATTATGATTTGAGACAAACATTCTATTTTTGGGAAGGGTAAACCTTTGGTGAGCATAACCTTGAGATGATAGACTATTCAGACTTACCTATGTTGCATGCATGCATATGATCATGTTATGTTTGTTCTAACCATTGTGGTTGCAGGTGCATGATTTATGATTGATATATCTAGATAAGGTACCAGTGAGGGGAAAACTCGTTTTGCTCAGTGGCATGGTCTCACTAGATATCTATTTTGGTTCAAGATGGTATATTATTATTCACCAGACTTTTTTCCTGACCCGATGTTTTTGTTTTTCCCCCTAAACTCTTGGGTACTCATTTGAGTAGGTCGAAAGTAAGGATTTTCAGGTTAGACGAATAAGCTTCCGGAGACATATAAGAGGCAAGCTAGCTAATATTAGGATCTTATTACCTCTGTGTTGTTTAAAGCTTATGTTTTATTTGATTGAATGTAATGACAAGATTTATAAATGTCAAGTAGTTAGACTCTAATTGCCTAAGGGGGGCATATTCATATGTCGCTCTTGGAATATAATTGTAATTATTATTATATTTTCTCTAAACGTGGAAATAATGGGATTATGTAATGGGATGTAATCAGTATGAAAGTTATTAATGAAATGTTTTTTTTGAAAATTTTCATATTCATATGCTCTTGGTGTCATAGATACAATTAACTGATCTTATTTTGTCACCGGAAATTAATACTATGGATGACTACAATTAACTTGATGGATATGAACTGTTGTTAACCATGATAGATACGAAATGGAACGAGCTTGATGGATATGGAGCAATGCATATTTGATGGATACGAACCATATGTGTTCCATGCGAAACTTGATCGATCAATATTTTATGCATATGAACTCCGATTGACTTGAAATTTGAAACGTTGGCTTTCATAGCTTTACTTGTTGTACCATATCGATTGTATCTCGTTACATATTCGGGCAAAATTTGTTAGTATCCATAGCGAACCTGTGTGTAACTGATCTTTTGGACTGATTATCTTCAGTTTTTTGTCAATTCTTTGGTATCACGGCCTTGCCAAAAGGCGGGATAACAATCATCTTTTATGTTCACCATGGATAGTACATGTTTGTCATCGTTTTATTCACCTTCACCATGATTAGTTTTATATAGTAGAAGTTTTTTCGTGCAACTGGTATATTTCTAATTGGTTATAGAATATATTTGATTGTTTGATTTCAGGTGATAGGTGGATGTCACATGAACAATGACCTATAATCCAGAACTATCATTGTTGTTTCAGGTATGAGAGTATTTGTATATTAAATAGTTTGTTTATAGTTTACCCATATAAAAGCTTATTCATGTAGTTTACATATATATAAACCTGTTCATTTATATAATCTAAGTCAGCAATTTCCTAAGCCTTATGAAAATTGTGTAGCATTCATTTATGTATGAGCAGAGTAGCCTCTGTCTGTAATGCTACGATGAATGATACGTGGCAATTTAACTGATATTTTAACCAAGGACATAAATATATAGTTAAACGGATGTCTGTAAACATTTTCTTTAATTTTTGCTAGTTTCTCCAAGTCAAATGGAATAAGAGCAACAAGTTGCTGCATACGATTTTCAATTTCAAAACTTTAACAAGTTGTTATAAGTCATTTTTGAAAAATTTTCCTCCAAACACCCTTCTTACAATCTTACTTCTATTTGCTGCAACTTGTGCAGTAAATTGTGGTAATGGTAATTTGATCTTTGCAACAAACTTTGGGCAGTATATTATGTCCTGGCTTATGGTAATGAAAATTTGATCTTTTCACAAATTGTATGCAAATATGAAAATGCCTATTACTGTTATACACACTATCACCACACACGCACATGCACACGCACATGTATGTATGTACATGAAAATGCTCGTCACAAATTGTATACAAATAATATTGTGTTCACAAACTATAAATAAATAAGAAAATTTGAATAACAGCCTGTTCATGCATTGTTCGAATTCATTGTAGCTTAATTAGTTTTCTTATGCAGTACTGTAATCTTATACATATATTATGTTATGTTTTATTTATGCAGTAATTACTATATATAGCAATTAGCAAGTATAATAAATATATGCAGTAATCAAAAGAACACTCTCAGGCTCCTTTAGTGATAGTGTGCATTGCAATATTGCATTGCTGTTATCCCGCCTTTTGGCAAGGCCGTGACACCAAAAAGTTGATTGTAAAACTAAAGACAGTTCGCCGTAAAAGTTCGTTATGTACTGCTTAACCATGGATATCGATGAATTTTGTCCGAGTTCGGATCGGGCTACAATTGATAAGACACGTCAAGCAAAGCCATAAGAGCCAGCATTCCAAATTTCAAGTCAATCCGAGTTCGTATGCTCAAGGTATCACCGACAAAAAATGGAGTAGACAGTCCTTAGTTCGAATCCATAGACGAAGCCTATGTTCGAATCCATCAGACGTATATTGCTTCGAATCCATGGGGAATACCTTTGCTTCGACTCCATCAAGCAGACCCTTGGTTCGAATCCATCCAAATAGCCATGCTTCGAATCCATCTTCACATGCTTATGTTCGAATCCATCGAAGGAAAGATCCTTCGAATCCATGAACAGAACCATAGCTTCGACTCCGTCAAAGAAAGATTCCTTCGAATCCACCAGGGTTGGAGTCTTTCGAATCCATCCTGTGACTATGCTCCGATTCCATCCTGCAAGAGTAGCTTCGAATCGAGTGGATAAGATATAGCGTGATCGATTCGAACGAGCATACGTTCGAATCCATATACTTCGAATCCACTACTTCAAATCGACCAAGTCACAAGCAACTAGAGACGTGGATTCGACCCGGTCGACTCGGAGATAAAGACGGATCGATGCGAGAAACGCGCGCCACATCACTATGAGCATCGAGTCGACCCTATCGATTCGAAGGGATCGATTCGAAGTATCCATGTTCTCCAGAAATGCAACATTGAATCGATCATATCTCGAGTTCTACAAGTCCAAATGCCATGAAATTTTCACAGAAGCTTAAACACATGATGAAGAATGTTCACACCAAGTTTCAGCTCGATTGGATGATTTCTTGATCGATTCGAACCAAGGGTCGAATCGATCCCAAAGTGGGCCCGGATCTCCAGATTTCGGCCATGTGGGCCCCCTGACGTACCAGAATTGGTCTCCCCTCATTTTAGGCGAAATATCAGCCTCCTACACCTATAAATAGAGCCCCTAGTCATTCAGAAAAGGGGTCGGATAATTCTAAGTACTGAAGAGTGCCCAGGTTCTGCCAGATTTACTCCAGAACACCGCCGCTGCTTTAGATTGAGACTTAGCATATAAATTCAGTTGTATTACAGTATAAAGAATTGTAATCTTCAAGTATCGAGCAATAAAATCATCAAACTTCATAGTGGACGTAGGCAAAACGCCGAACCACTCTAAATCGCTTGTCTTTGCAATTTACTTTCTGTTATTTGGAGTTTTTGTTAGATAACCCACAGTTTTAATTTTCATTCTTCACTTTTATCTCTTCAAAAACTTCCGAAGAGTGTTGTGCCCATTTTTGGTACATACAATTGCCATTTTAATTTGCAGTGAGTGGAATATGGATGGAGAGTCACATGGAGAGTTGATTTAAAGACTGAAGCACACTATCTCAGGCTCAAATTCAACCTCAAAAACCATCTTTTAATTTTCATTGCATTTTAATTTTCATTGCATTTTAATTTTCATTGCATTTTCAGTGGAAAATGAATGTATTTGTATTGTCTGTACTATGTAGCATTTCAGTGGAATATGGATGTAATATTTGTACTATTAACAATGAATTGTGGTGTGGAGTGTGGACTGTTGAGTATTGTCATTGTGGATTGTGAAATGGAGCCATGCGATTGCTGTTTATGTTTAGGGACAATATACTTAGTAAGTTAGTTGTGGATTGTTGAATGTTGAGCATTGCTGTTTATTTTTATGACATGTTGCAATATTGCAATTAACCATCGGTTAACCATACAATGGTTAACCATTAGTGTTAAACGGTTAATGATATAATGGTTAACCGATGGGTTCGAAAGGTTAACCGAACCGGTTAATTTTACCAGTTAACCACGGTTAAATTTAACCGGTTCGCTCGGCAGGTGCAACAAATTTTGACCGATGAACCGGTTAAATAGACTATTATTTTTTACTAGTTAATCGTTCAAATTAACCGATCGGTTTGGTTAACTGACCGTGCCCTCCCTAGGTTCAGTATAGAATGTTGTAGAGGCTCGGCAACCTATGGCATCGAGACTCGATACTGTTCTTTTTATAGGTACAACAACTTCTTTGTTTTCTGGGTCGATACCCTCAAGCTTTCAAAATTTTAACACCAACAAGTTTTAAGGGCTCGGCACACCTGAGTTTTTAATGGTTCGACAACGATAGTGTTTTAATGGCTCGAAAACCACTTGTATAACTATGTATTCGATACTTATGTTTTGCGGCATAGTTGCCGTATGTTTACAAACTCAACATCTATGTTTTATAGGCACAATAGCCTTATGTTTTGCAAACCAAAAAGCTTTATTTAATGGCTCGATAGCCTTGTGTTTTACAAGCTCGACAGCCTCATTTTTATATCAAAATGTCAAAAAGCTTTTTAAAGATGGTTGTATTTTGTTATAGGATTTTGGCTAAGTATGGGGATTTGTTTTCCTTGTTTTAAAGAATGATTTTAAGTGGTTAATCATTTATAAAGGTAAATATTTTCAAGGAAATAAAATAGTGTTTTAGCCCAATTTATATGGATTTTGCCAAATGGATTATTACTTAAAACTTTGGTAATTTTGCTATGGATGTGACCAAATTGATTAAACATATGTTGATGAATAATATTGTGTTCTTCTTATCATACGATCAGTTAAATTTACATGTTTGGTCATTTATCATACACACATCCGCACTACCTAACATTGCATCTTGGGATTTGGGAACATAATTACCAGTTAGGTTGTTACAGTGGTGAGTATGGTCAGACTAAACTCCTTGGTGAGTAGAATTGCATTTAAGAGATTAGATAGATCAATTGTGTTAGGATGCCTTGAACTGGTCAAAAAGACATGACTCATAGACTTAATAGGAAGTTAGGTTTTTGATTACCCTACAAAACCATTAGGTTCATAGTAACCCTAGGAAAACTATGACTAAAACAAAAAATCCATATGATTTTGGACAAGGTTGATTATTTACCTGCGAAAACTAGTAGGTTCATAGTAACCCTAGGAAAACTATGATTCTGGATAAGGTTGATTAGTTACCTGCGAAAACTAGTAGGTTCACAGTAACCCTGGGAAAACTATAATACAGGTACAGATAGTCCTCTGATTCAGACATATAGTCTAGTTTTACTCCTAATTGTATTTGGAGATTTTGGAATATCAAGCTAAAAGTTTTGGCCCGATTCAGCTCGATAGGTGATTGGTTGGCCTGAAAAAGCATTAGGTTCATGGTGACCCTAGAAAATCTATGATTTGAGACAGACAGTCTAATTTTAGGAAGGTAAACCTTGGGTGAGCATAACCCTAGGATGACAGACTAGTCAGACTTACCATGTTGTATGTATGCATATGATCATGATATGTTTGTTCTAACCAGTGTGGTTGCAAGTGCATGATTTATGATTGACATATTTAGATAAGATATTAGTAAGGGGAAAATCTATTCTGCTCAGTAGCATGGTCTCACTAGATATCTATTTTGGTTCGAGACGGTATATTATTATTCACACAATACTTTTTGTTTGACTCAAAGTTTTTTTCCCCCTAAACTCTTGGGGTACTCATACGAGTATGTCGAGAGTAGGAATTTTCAGGTTAGACGAATAAGCTTCTGGAGATGTGCAGGAGGCAAGCTGTCTAATATCAGGAGTTTTTTTCCACTATGTCGTTTAAATCTTATGTTTTGTTTAAATGGATGTAATGGCAGGATTTATAACTGTCAAGTAGTTAGACTCTGATCACCTAAGAGGGCATCTTTATATATCGCTCTACGAATATAATTGTAATTTTAATTATATTTTCTCTGAAAATGGAATTGACGGGATTATCTAATGGGATGTAATAAATATGAAAGTAATTAATGAAATGAGTTTTGAAATTTTTCATATTCATATGCTCTTGATGTTATAGATACAATTAACTGATCTCATTTTGTCACCAAAAATTAATAATATAGATACAATTAACTGAGTATTTTTATTTAAAGAAAGAATGAACTACGAACATCATACTGATAAAGGATGTCTTGGAACGATCGACAAGCTTTTCTAAGTGAACAAGACTCTGTAACATATTAGTAATGGAAAATTGTCATAGATGGGAATGAGGATATAGATATTTGAGGTACGAGATAGCCATCGTATGAGAAAGAAAGACGAGTTAGGATGAAATAAAGCAAACTTTATACTCTACAAAAATATGCTTTGGAGGGCAATTGTTGTAGGCATTTTCGCCCACAGCATGGTGAATACGAAAAGACGTCAGGAAGCATAGATACGGCCGAAAGATGCACAACAAAAGCGCCATCATGTAATCATATGGGCAATAAAAAGCATTAGGAACAAAATTGGAATAGTCAGAAAATATAGTCAAAGCATTTGTAAAATGCTCCTAAGGTCATGACATGCACCTAGGCCGAAACCGCATTTCAATCCGAGCTACAAATTGGAAGGTTTGATCATCTTAAAATTTATCCACCACCTAATCGACCCAGGCCTTTCCTTGGAGAGCTACTACCTACTCCAAGCAAATGGAACATTCGGTGGCAATGGAATACTCAACTTAATGATACGAAACTATCGGTCCAAGTTTCATTCAATTCTGACTTAAAATGAAGGAGTTATGACACAAAAACGTGGGTAGCTCAAGTGATTAAGCATCAAGCTTCCAAGGGAGAGGTTGACAGTTCGATTCCTGACATGCACATTATTTTTATGGAACATAGAGAATGGTCCGGTAGAGTGTCTAACTGTTGGGTGCCTAACCATTTCCAACGTAAGGAAGAAAAAGAGAGAAGGAAAGACACAAGATGTTGAAGGAAGCAAAGGAGTAAAAAGAGCAACAACCCCCTCCTCGATTCGGTAGGTTGCCCATCGAACAAGATTTCCTGTTCGTTGGTCAAACCACCGAACAAAAGATCATGTTTGGTAGATTGCTCAGCGAACAACATTTCATGTTCGGTGGTCTACCCATTAAACAGGAAATCCTGTTCGATAGACTACCCATCGAACAGTATTTCATGTTTTGTGGTTTACCCACCGAATAGGAAATACTGTTCGGTGTACACAATGGAGACTACCGATCAGGATCGCTTGCTTGGCATAAGGAGAGGACCGAACCAAGGAGTGAGGTGCAAGAACTTCCCCAGCAAAGTGTCCATGTGCATTTTGCCGAACCAACCAACCCCAAACCACGCTTTCCAACCGAACCGAACGAATTATATATGGAATGATATTTGGATATATTTGGAAATTAGCGATCATATCTTCTGTATATGGAAATATCTGATTCGGGCGAGCTATACATGGAAATTGCCTTATTTATCGGAGTAACCACCATACCTCTCCACTCCTATAAAGTCCAAAGCTTCCAACAATAATGGGAAGAGAATTCGGAAGAGCCAAGCTTACAACAGTAATGTCAGACAAGTAAGTGAAAGCTAAGAATAGCCTAACAGGAACAGCCTAGTAGGATCTGCCTAACAGGAACATCTTAGCAGGAACTTCCTAACAGGAACAACCGAACAAGAATAGGTAAGCTGGAATAGCCAAACAGACTCCCTTAGGATATATCTTACCATCTTTTAAGCTACAGATCATTATATTTTGTATCTCAGTCATTGTATCAAAGACCTATAAAAAGAATAATGAAAATGGACTGTGGATGTAGGCACTTCCGGCCGAACCACTATAAATCTTTTTGTTATTTACTTTACTACACTTTACTTTGTGCATTACCTATATGTGATCTGCTCCCTGAAAATTAGTCATGATATAAATATAATAGCCGTGTTATATACCATATTCATAACTCTACAATAATTGATTGGATGTGTTTGTCCATTTTTGTGCAAACATTTCTCCATTGAGTACATCGCTACCACTAAATAGGAAGTACTGTTCGGTTGGTAGTCTACCAAACATTATCGCTTGCTTAGCATAAGGAGAGGACTGAACCAATAAGGGAGGTGTAAGAACTCCCTAAGCAAAGTGTCCACGTGCATTTCGTTGAACCAACTAACCCCGAATCACGCTTTCCAACCGAACTAAATGAGTTATGTATGGAATGAAATCTAGATATATTTGAAAATTATTGATCATACCTTCTGTATATGGAAATATCTGATTTGGGAGAGCTATACATGGAAATTTCCTAATCTACCGTAGTGACCACCATACCTCTCCACTCTTAAAAATACCATAACTTCCAACAATAACGTAAAGAGAATTCGGGAGAGCCGACCATACAATAGTAATGGTGGACAAGTCAGAGAAAGCTCGGAATAGCCAAGCAAGAATAGACTAACAGGAACAGCCTAGCAGGATCATCCTGGCAGGATCTGCCTAACAGGAATCGCCTAGTAGAAACTGCCTAGTAGGAACACCAAATAGGAACAGCCGAACAGGAATAGGCAAGCAGGAATAACCAGACATGAATAGCCTAATAGACTACCTTGGGCTATGTCTTACTGTATTTTAAGCTACAGATCATTGTATTTTGTATCCCATACATTGTATCAAAGATCTATAAGAAGAATAATGAAAATGGACAGTGAGTGTAGGCACATTCTGGCTGACCCACTATAAATATTTTTATTCTTTACTTTACTGCACTTTACTTTCTGCATAACCTATTTGCGACCTATTCTCTGAAAATTAATCATGATATAAATATAATAGTTTTGTTATACATCCCGTATTCATAGCTCTACAAAAAATCGATCGAAGGTGTTTGCCCATTTTTTGTGCAAAATTTTTTGGTGCTTTCACTGAGATATAACACAAATCGATTGGAGGTGTATACACGATAGCGATGAAAAAAGTTGCTAATGGAACAAGAAAACCAAGCAATGATGTGCAACAAACATACCACAATTACTAACCAGGAAAAGGAGAATATGAACATGAATAAATATTAATGCAACAATGCATAAAAATCAAAAGAAGTTTAGCTTCATAGCATAAGTGCATGATTAACCCACATTCAAAACTTCAGCATAAACCACTTACCTAGCCTAACATTTTGATGGTTGAATGATACATGTATGCATGGTAGTGATGGAGGACTCACTAATGGTATATCTTGGAAATCATGTAGGAAAATACTTCACAACTTCCAGTCTTAATTGGCCAAACTACAATCAATGCAACAAAATACACATTGTCAAGTTCACATACCATGGAACCACTGTATATTCTTTTTCCAATGGCACCTCGATATTCTCGGAATATTCATAAGACAACGCATGGCCCTCAGGACCTGGGGGCAAGGACGTTGAACTAGAGGGAGCGAAAGCCTACCGGATAGAGATGAGAATTAGTGGCAAATCATGCTAAATGATTATATTAACAAGAAAGAATGAACCGCGAATGTCATACTGATAAAGGATGTCTTGAAATGATCACAAAGCTTTCCCCGAGTGAACAGTGCTCTGCACCATATTAGCAATGGAAAACTTACCGAAGGAACGGGAATGAGGATATAGATATTTGAGGTTCGAGATAACCATCGCATGAGAAATAAAGACATGTTTGGACAAAATAAAGCACACTTTGTATTATACAAAAGTACCCTTTGGGAGGAAAATGTTGTGGGCATATTCGCCCACAATATGGTGAATAAGAAAAGTCAACCAGGAGCATAGAAACGACCGAAAGAGGCATAATAAAAGTGCCATCATTTAATCGTAAGGGCTTGACAAAGCGTCAGAGGCAAAATTGGAATAGTTAGAAAATATAGTCAAAGTATTTGTAAAATGTTACTAAGGTCAGGACATGCACCTAGATTGAAACCGCATCTCAATCCAAGTTACAGACTGGAAGATACGATCATCTTAAAATTTATACACCACCTAACCAACCCAGGCCCTACCTTGGAGAGCTACTACCTACTCCAAGTAAATAGAACATTCAGAGGCATTGGAATACTCTACGCAATGATAGTAAGCTATTGGTTCAAGAAGTTTCATTTAATTCTGACTAGAAACAAAGGAGTTATGGCACAAAAATATGTGTAACTCAAGTGCTTGAGCATCAAGCTTCCAATGGAGAGGTTAGGAGTTCGATTCATGGCATGCACGTTATTTTTATGGAACATGAGAAATGATCCTGTAGGGAATCTAATTGCTGACTGCCTTACCATTTTCAACGTAAGGAAGTAAAAGAGATAAGGTAAGATACAAGGAGTTGAAGGAAGCAAAGAAGTAGAAGGAGCAGCACCCCCACCCTCCGATTCGGTAGGTTACCCACCGCACATGAAATACTGTCCTGTGTACACAATGGAGACCACCGATAAGGATCACTTACTTGGCATAAGGAGAGGACGAAACTAGGAGACCAAACCAAGGAGGGAGGTCCGGGACCTCCCTCAATAAAGTTTCCACGTGCATTTCGCCGAACCAACCAACCTAGAACCACGCTTTCCATCCGAACCGAACGAGTTATATACGGAATGAAATCTGGATATATTTGGAAATTAGTGATCATATCTTATGTATATGGGAATATCCAATTCGAACAAGCTATACATGGAAATTGTCTGATTTACTGGAGTAACCACCATACCTCTCCACTCCTATAAATACCAAAGCTGAGCGAGAATTTAGGAGAGCCAAGCTTACAACAGTAATGGCGGACAAGACATGGAAAGCTAGGAACAGCCTAGCAGGAACTACCTAACGGAAAATACCCAGCATGAATAGTCTAGCAAGATTTGTCTAACATGATCTACCTAGCAGGAATTACCTAACAGGACCAACCTAGTAGGAATAGCCTAACAAGATCTACCTAGCATGAACTACCTAACAAGAACAACCTAGCATCTGCCTAGCAGGAACCACCTAACAAAAACAGCCTAGTAGGATCTACCTAACAGAGACAGCCTAACAGGATTTTCACAATCTACTAGGAAGTGCCTAACAAGACTAGCCTAGCAGGATTTGCCTAACATGAATAGCCCAACATGATCTTCCTAACAAGAACAACCTAACAGGAACTGCTAAGCGGGAACAGTAAAACAAGAACAGCCGAATAGGAATAGGAATCGGGAATAGCCGGATAGAATAACCGAACATACTCCCTTGGGTTATATCTTATTGTCTTTTGAGCTACAGATTACTGTATTTTGTATCTTAGACATCGTATCAAAGATTTATAATAAAAATAATGAAAATGGAAAGTGGATGTAGGCACATTCTTGTCGAACCATTATAAATCTTTGTGTTCTTTACTTTACTGCAATTTACTTTCTGCATAACCTGTATGCGATCTGCTCTATGAAAGTTAATCATGATACAAATATAATAGCTGTGTTACACATCCCGTATTCACGGCACTACAACAAATCAATTGTAGGTGTATGTCCATTTTTGTGCAAATATTTTTGGAGTTTGTTCTCTTCTCTCATTTGGTCTCAATCCAAATATCGAAATCTCCTTAGTTTAAGTAATTTTTTTACCCATGACACCTTAATACTTTTTCCTTCTCAAATTTTCCACATTTCAAAATAAATTTTCTTTTTAATATTTAAATGTTTACATCTTAAATCTCTTCTATTTCCTTTTAAATTTATTAACAATTACATTTGCCCTTTCATTATCATCAATACCTCTTATCAATCTTTCTTATATCTTTGTAACAAAAATTAACTGTCTCTCCCCATCCTTTTATTTTATTATTACAAAAGAGAACATGTGACTATTTGTATGCTTAGTTCTCATTCAATCTGAAGTCGTATATTCAGGCCTCCTTGATTTGAGTAAGCAATTTGCAACTACCTCTTTGATTTTTTTTGTAATCACAATCCATCCAACCATTTTATTTGATGATTGTTTGTGTTTTTTCCATATTTATTCTAAGTTAATATCCAACTCTTCTCCTTAATTTAAGGTATTCTTCAATGTTTCAATAATTTAATCATTTGTTTAACTTTCAATTGTCATTCTTAATTTCTTCTTTAAGAATAATATAGAAGATTTATGAGTCCAAGGCTTTGTAATTTTTTGAAATTGTAAATTTTGTTATCCATACTTTCTCTTTTACCATAAGTAGGTGAGTATCTTTTTATATAATAGATAACATAAATTATAACTTTGTAAGTCCAACCATTTATTCTAGATTTATGCATGAATATTATAAATTGATAATTCTATATCAAGATATATTATGGTTTAGTGATTGCATATCATTTTCCATCGCATGCTCAGTTAAATTTTTGAATTTGTTTTTTATTTCTTTATAGCTACTTTTAACTATTATCCTTTTATGCTTATTGGTTGTAACAGATGTCTAGAAAAGTTCATCTCATATTGGAATTAATACTTCTTAAATTAAATTATGAAAATTAAGTCTATAAATCAAAGGTTACTTTTTCTAATTTGTAGATTTTGTTATGACCACCTTTTAAATTTTGTGAAATCATGTCAATAATGTCGTAAAAATTCAAATGTTATATAGTAAGTTGTTTATGGCTTAATTTTTGTGATTTGATAATTTTGTATTGGAAATAATTAGATTTGTTCATTACTGTATTTTTCTTCCATCGTCTGCTCAATTAAATAATTGACTTTGTTATTTGTTTCACGTTAACCACCTTTACATAGCTTTCATTTAAATTTATATTATTTTTTAAAAAAAAACCCACTTTCCTAGGCTAGGGATGTAGATTGGCCCGCCTCAGCCAGACCCCCTTTAAACCAGGCTCTCGCAGTGGCACTTTTCGATCTTGAGTTTTTACTCATTTTAAGGGATTATTGCATGCCTCCATAAATAACAAGCCGCTAAAGTGTTGTTGCGAAGGATCAAACCATCTCCCTCTATTGGGAAGCTAGAATCCCTTGCCAAGTGCACTAAAGCCATAGACTATATTTATATTATTTAGTTATAACTAAAAATATATCTTTGTTGTGATAGATGTCTACAAATTTTAGTTGTACATAAGTTGTGTGTTATTGTAATTTTTATATTCATACTTTGTATTTTTGCTGTTTATCATCTTGTAGTCATATTTATTGCTATTTGTTGATAAATTACTACTTATTTTGTTCTATTATAAGAATGTTACATGTGTTTAAGGTTCAGACATCTTTGATATATAAGTTACTTATTCTTACTAAAGATACTATTATATATTTTATAGGATTAAATTTATTTTCTATAGTTTTTTCTTCTTTATTTACTTAATTTAGGTTGTATTTGATAATTTTTAATTTTGTTAATAATTTTCTATTCAGATACTTATTTCTTTTTGTTCTTTTTAATTTTTAAATTTAAATTTTTGTTGATTTTTCATTAGTTATGTTTCAGTTGGTTTACTAAAGAGAGAGACAAAGAATGATATTAGAGAGAAATAGAATTCAAAATTTTGCTTTAAATAAGATAACGGTACTCATAAATAGTAAGACCGTTATCATTGATTGTAATTTATTATAATTTAATTTATTTATAGCTCATCATTTTTGTCATAATAAATACTTTTGTTTCATAGTAAATGCATCAAACTTATTTTAATACATAAAATTTCAATCTTTAGCCTTTTGTATATTATTTTTACTCTAAGTTTGAGAATAAATCATAAATTTCTATCATTTTAACTTTGTATTTCACATATTTCTTCTTGCAACATTCTTTTTCCATTTACCCTGCTACCTACATTCATTATTTTTATGCAATCCAATAAGTTATCTCCCACTCCTTAGCACTATCTCCCACTCCTTAGCACATTCAATTCTAAAGAAAATAATTATTTCCTTAATTTTTTACATCTTCAATTTTGTCTCTCTCCTCTCACTATTTTGTTTCTTCCTCGTTTCTAACTTACATAAAAATATTCAATCCTAAATCAAAAACAAATTAAAACTTTTTTCCAAATAATTTATTTATCATGATTATGATTTGACTGAATTTATCAAAGTTCTTCACCTTCTGAATTCACCTTTTTTTGTTTTATTAATATTATGTTGTTGCATTATTTCTACCTATTGCTAGGGTCAGGAGTACCATGGATAAATTGTCTATATGCTACCAAAAGACTTTGACTTACTGGATCAACATGTTCGGTTTAATGGTTAGACCTTTATTTTGTTTGGCTATATGTATTAGCCCCTCATTAATTTCCTTTCGCACCCCAGCTCAATTAAAGAAACATATTTCCTTATTTGTCCTTCTATGTTTCATCCATTAACGGGTTTTTTCCCTTCTCGATCCCAAATCTCAATGAAAAAATAATTGATGATGCCATGTTTATATGTTATTCTTTTCAATTAAACCTGTTTAAAAATAATCTAATTCAACATATTTTAAACATCGATAACTAATTTTAAGAAAATCAGGATTATTTGAAACTTAAAACCTAACCGAATTATTTCATTATTGATGTAACTTTTGATTTCTTCACAATATTAGTTTAGATAATGATTTGATGGTAAAAATTATAGATAAGTTTTAACTTCAACTATTATGAATTGAAAAGGAAAGAAAACATGAAGAATGAAATGAATAAGAAAAAAATTAAAAGAAGAAAAGGGATAAGATCGGTATAAATTGGGGTGAGTAAAGAAAATTATAAGGTGTTACTATTTTTAACAATGTAGTGGGATGAAAAAGAAAATTGAAGGGTGTTAATAGATTTATCATTCTGTTTTATGTCTTTTCTTTCAATTCCAAGTTGTATTGTTGTTTTTATTCTAGAATTATGATTTTATATCTTGATTCGAATTTTATGTTCCAAATTTCTATTTTCCTCTAATTTTATTCGATTATTATGATTACCGACTTGGGTTTCTTCATTTATTTTGCAAGATTTTATTGGATTTATTAATTCACAAGCAGTGTAGAACCTTTTTTTTTGAAAATCCAGGATAACCCGACGGGCCGGTAAACTCCTGAGGTGGGTATAGTAAAGTCGTCCGCTGATCCAAGCCCCCATATCCTCGGGTAAATTTATATAAGATAGGGAAGCGCATGGTAGGAATCGAACTTGGGTCTTTTTACCAGAACCCAAGCCTCCTTCCCACTGCGCCGCACCCATGAATAATGTAGAACCTTTTATATTCAATAGGATTTACTAAGGATAATATTGAAGTATTTCTTATTTCACGTGTTTTATATTGAGTTATGTTTCCATATTTTTGTATTATCGAAAAGTTTATTAATTTGGGTTCCTTTATTTATATCGTAGGGAGTTAGGTTTGTTAATACAAAGAAACCAAGAATACCTTCAGTTTTGCTCTATAATAATGAAATAGAGGTAAAGTTGATCATTAGTTCATTCTTAACATAAGTATATACGAAAATCAAGTTGATGAAATGGTATAAATGTATAAATGTTTAGCTTTAAATACGTGTTTTGAAAACATTTTGGTTTAAATGTTTTGTGTAGTCTTAGTTAATCTGAACTTCTTTGTAGATTCTGATATTTTCACCTTAATCAATCTTGGATTCTATTATTTTTATATTTTGTGATTTAATAGACTATGAAACATAATATGCAACACACATTCATGATTATCATTAAAGTCTTGGTGATCTCACGAAACAATCAATTTCTTTGAATTTTATGTAGTTTGGTAATTTTTATAAATAACTATGAATTAGAGATATAGTTATTTATAATAGTTATATGTGAGCTATTTTAAATAGGAACGATCACATCAAATATTTTTACTATACAGTCGATAAAAGTAACTAATTGCTTTTAATTTAGGTTAATTGTAATTCAAAGTAATTTGAAAATTAAGCTATAACTCAATTTAAGCAGAAAATCAATTACATATTAAGTCTCTTAATGTCAATCAATTAGAAATTTAACATGTAGTTAAATAATTATTTTTCCCCCTTTTATCAGCAACATTTTAAATGCATAACAACCTAAAAGCTTCTATTGTTCTATAAGATATATTATATGTAAAGTTTGACTTTTTCCTTTTCGTGTTTATCATATTTCATTTCCATATTTTTGTTTTATTAGTAATACTATGAACTTGGGATCCTTCATCTATTTTGCATGGAATTATTGGTTCTCAATACATAGATACAAAAAATATTAAAATTTTCTACATAATAAAAAAGATGTAAAGTTGATCAATATCTCATTCTCAAACATAAGTACATAAGAAAGTCAAGTTGGAGAAAAAACATTGTATCTGAAGTAAAGTAATATTTAAAAAATAAATCTTATACTATATTCTGGGGAATGAATAAATGTAAAAGCAACGCTTTTGTTCTTGCTTTGGTAGTTAATTTCAAAATTTTGTTAATAATTTGTTTCCCATAATCAGTACTTCTTCTTTTTTTTAAATTATAACATTGTCCTTCTTAATCAATTTAGCCTTATAATATATTTTTATTGTGTTATTTAACGGATTATGAAATGTTCATAGGCAATACAACAATAAGGTAATTAGTTACGATTTTTTGTAAAATTGTTTTATATAACATTGATTGAATTTTTTGCAGAGTTTAAATGTATTTATAATTAACTATTAGATATATTATTATTCATAATGGTCCTAAGTGAACTATTTTTAAGTAGAAAGGATCAAATTACAGTGCAATGAATAAAAGGAATTAATTGCCTTTAGTTTTGATCAACTTGAATTCAAAAAAAAACATTAATGCAATTTAATGAGATAATTAATAACATATTGATTCACTTTAATTCTAATCAATAATAGAAATAATATGCAATCAATTGATTCTTTTTATTAGCAACATTTCAGATGTTTATAAACATGTAACATGAAGTGTACCACTACAACAAATATACCCTTTTACAACATCAAAAAAACGTTTTAATATGTCTTTCGCAATGTTTTTGCAAATATCGTATTAGGCCAAGTTGTAATAGGGTCGATGTATTTTACAACGTTTTTTAGATGTTGCAAAAAGCGTTGTAACAAAACTTATTACAACTGCTTTTAGATGTTGCGATATAATTGTCCGCAACATACTCTAAGCGTTGTGATATACTCTTTTACAACAATTTTTATATGTTGGGGTATATTTTTTAACAACTTTTTTTAAACGTTGTAGTATATTTTTTACTTTAAAAAAAATAATACATGAACATTTCTTGTTATTGCTACTGCAAATATAATTTCAATACATAAATTTCAATGACTTAAACTATAAGCAACACAAATCCTCATTGTTTCCATTCAAAATAAGTCGACATTTTATTACTATAAACAATATTTATGTTAAATTCAAAGAAAAATTCATATCAAAATTTAAAATTCATATAGCTTTCATAAAATCCACAGTAGCACAACTTCAATATACATAACAAAAGAATATCAAATCGAAATGCTAAGAAACTTAACACGACACATAAAATAATCAAGCTAAATCTTTGTCCTTACCAGCTTCTGATTTTGTCCAACTTTGCCCATTAAAGCCTGCATAAGAATAGAGCCGATGTTTATGTGTTAGAG
The DNA here is from genome assembly GCA_030737815.1 of Allium fistulosum. Taxonomy (NCBI): domain Eukaryota; kingdom Viridiplantae; phylum Streptophyta; class Magnoliopsida; order Asparagales; family Amaryllidaceae; genus Allium; species Allium fistulosum. The sequence goes on from CM060908.1 coordinate 234,588,362, forward strand.
GCCATAACAAGTTTTTATATACATATATATATATATATATATATATATATATATATATATATATATATATATATATATATATATATTAGATGACAGTTGAAGTCCATTAGATTTTGGGAATATTTGGATGTTCTATGATAACAAAGATACTTTTCTACTATATAACCGTGACTATTTTCTAGAAACTATAACACAATTAGTCAAACGGGGTACCTTGCTAATTTTTCCATCTTTCAAAGCATATCTGACGCCAGACCGGTTGATAGTTTGTGTAGAACGAGACCACACAGCAGAAATCGGGTATAAAATTATATGAAAAGTTTGTTTCCCTGTTAAATTAGCAAAGAATAATTATATGATAACAAAGAACAATTTATGTTAGAATGGCTTGTGTCTATACTCAATGAAACTATTTGCTTATTGCTTAAATGGGCACTATATGAAAACAGTACAGAACCTAAACTGTAGGCTCATGTCTAAATAGTATCAGTTACATGTAGGTTAATTTATTTTTTTACAACAATAAATAAAAAGAATGTAAAAAGGAGATTTCTATAATCATGGTGCTTTATTATTCTAATGGTCAACACTCCTCTTCAAGGTACATAGATGTCATTCATGCCTAACTTGTCTAGAATGCAAACAAACGATTATCCTGATATCGATCATGAAGAACCTATACGTGCAGTCTACAGCATTCTCGGTCAAACTTCTGGCCGACAATAGTGAGCTGCTGACAACTTCATTTTTTGTGTGTCTACAATCACTGAAACTGTGTGGCTATTCAGTGCAATTTAGGTAAACCCGAAATGCTGTTAGTTGGCAGCATATGTATATTTGTACAAAACAAAGATAATGAGTTGTGACCTAGTATATGTGCATACATACTAGGCAAATGCTTTTTTTCCCCTTCAAAACTAAATATAATTTTTTATATGCTAATTCTTCTTCTTAACATTTGTAAACATATGATATATAAATCTCTCAATATGTTGTTTGTTACCTGTGTGAGTAATTCTGCAAAAATGCAGGAGTTGTTTCATGAAAGAACTTGGTCTGTGGCAAAGGTTGCATCACCCAAATATAATGCAGTTTCTCGGTGTATTGAAGCACCCAGATCGCCTTATATTCCTGATAGAGTACCTTAGAAAAGTGAGTTTCTATGTCATCCTTTGATGGAACTACATAGTTACTGTTATAAAACCAGTTTATAAAATTACTAACCGTATATTTTTACTAATGCAAGGGAACCTTGTTTGAAATTCTGGAAAACAAAGGCAGGCTCGATTCTTTAACTGCAGTTACCTATGCACTGGATATTGCAAGGTAATGGGCATTTTTTCTTCCTTTTTGATCAAATATTTAAATCAAATATAACCAAATAGATACGTGCAATTGTATTTAGGGTCACACTTATACTTCAATCTCAATCAAATTAAAATTTGCTGACCTGGCGATGTTAACTAGAAATAATACAACTTACGTATGATCATGGGTATCTTCCAATGGTTGCATACATGTTAATTAGCTTTTTGGAATTGCAAGTAGTGACTTTGTTTAAATAGTTTTATCATATCGAGATATTTTTATCAAGCAGTATATAATCAAAACTATACAATTCAAGATAATCAAACTGGTTTTATTATTAACACATGTACATGCTTTAACCATAATCTACTAATAATCCCTTCTCCTGCATATATTTCAGGGTTATGAACTACCTTCACCAACATAAACCACATGCCATTGTACACAGGGACTTAACACCAAGGTTGTTAAAACTAAAACTAACATTCAATACATATCAGTACAATGAAGAGTACAATGACTGAATTTAATTAATTCATCCTAGTTAATTAATACTATGTTGGTACATAAATGTTCTACAAGATGAGGCAGGTCGACTGAAGGTTACAGATTTTGGATTATTTGATAACAAAGAACAATTTATCTTATACGCCATACCAGTTGATAGCTAGTCTCAACCCTACAGAAATAAACAGAGTAAGTAATTATATAGAAAAGTTTGTTTCCCAACACTACCGATACTAGCAATTTGAAATAAACAGAGTATGGAATTTAGAAGCGTCCATGAAATGGTAGCAATAACTACTCACAGGCTAGACCATAAATATCACTCATTTTCAAATGGCACCAATGGATATTTACGCAGACTCTGTTTTTTTAATAAACAGATTATCAACTCCATTTCTCTTCCTTTCTGAATGTTTCTTGTCAATCTTTTCAAAAACAAAAAAAGTGCATGCATGAATCATGTGAACCTATTGAAACATCCTACCAGCTCCTATCTTATACTTAATATATATAATTAGATATAGTCCATCTCTTATGGAATGCTCTCTCATTCCTTAGGAATATATGTATACAGGAATTGTCCATTAGTGCCAAAAACAAAAATAGCTGATGAAATGTTGGGGCATATTTCTCGCAGTTATTTTTTTTCATGCAGCATTCAAGTCAAATGGTCATCATACAATAGAAGGAAAGAGTCACATGGTAGCAAAGGTAATTCTCTCAACTAAGAAAAGCATGTTTATAGGCTTATATATAACTGGACTGATACTAACACTATATATGATCTTGTCCAGAAAGAAGGAGCAAAAGATATTGTCATGGATGTAAATGCATCAGGGTCGAACGTACCACTATGAAAGGTGGTAATCTCTAAATCATATATGAATCAAATCCAACTAACGTACATTAACCATGTTCAGAAAATAAAAATAATAATTAAGATTTTAAGTAAACCCTCCAAAATCCGAACACAATATGGCTTTAAGACTGACTGTAAGACTATATTATGCATACACAAAATAGACGAAATTAGAACCACATAGCACCTTAAATTTTTTTGATGATGTTCCAAACCTAGAAGACAATAGAAATAAAATACATGGCATGGAGCAAATTCACGGTACTAAAGAAAATTGATAAAGCAATATAAACTGAAACTTGCAACAAGATTAATTTGAGTCTCCAGAAGATACTACAGTGCAACGCATTGAATGCAGACAAGGCAAACTAATCCTAGAAAAATTTGCAATGTGTTAATAAATCTGGATAAGAAGAAATAAAAATTAAAGTAACTCAAATTAACAATTACAATCTATTACGCAATCGGGACAATGGATAATTGTAACGACCCGTAAATTTTAACTGTTTTAATAACGTAATTAGTTGAAATTTTGTGAAATTTTAAACGATAAAATTTTAAATTAAAAATTTGATATTTGGATGCGTCTAATTAATCATAGCAGCTGTTAAATTTTCATCCGATAATTTGAAAGTTTATTTTCTAGTGTAATTTTATTCCAATTTATATCAATTAAAATTGATGATAATAAAATGTTTTTCAAATCTGAATATTTTTACACAGAAAAATTCAAATTCATCATCTGACTAAGACGACATTTTTTGTTTTTCCAAATTCGGAAATCTATTGCTCCGTCGATCTTATTTTCGGCAAAATAGCAGCATTTTTGTACCGAATATCGACTTTTGATAGAATGATCATATCGCTGATATTTGTATACCATTATGTTCGTCTTGTCGTGCCGCTCTCTGCAGTATATTCACTTCTGTATTACGGGGTCCGGTACGCGGTAAAATCAACAGAACGGTTAACCGTTTCACTTCCGTATTTCAGACTTTTGGTTTCGGTGTGTCTTTTCAATACCCACGTGAAACCGAAGGGCCATCAGCTATTAAATTTTTTAGCTTTCCCAGCTATTTGATTTATGACCTTTTCTTTTTCCCATATTTCAATATATGCGTTATTTGGTTTTATTCTCTGGTTCACTTTTTTTATCCCGGCGTTCTAGAGTATTCATTTGAAAAAAACACTATAATAAATATATGTGGTTGCATTCAATTTGCTCTCAACTACCTGTTCGCATCATTCTCCTTTACAGTTGTTTCTTTCTTTTCCTATGCCTTTCACCTTCTTTGGAAGTTTATATGTACAAGTCCTGTAATAAAGTATATTGAAGCCTGTTCATTTTTTTTAACTATTCAACTTGACCTGCTCCTACACTCCTCTCATCAGGCTACCCCTTCATCACCCTCCCCTCCCCATAGCGCGACCTCCAAGACCAAGCATCCATGCTTCGTCTCCGCCTTTCAACCTTCCTTCGCCTCTCCCCTCCACCGAGCACACTAGCTCAGATCCACGTGAGCGGACCCAGTCCTACCACATCACTTCCTCACAGCAACCGAACCCCATGCCACCACAAAGCCCACGCACGAAGACCTTACCACCCTCCGTTCGCCAGCGACCTTGTTCCTCCGCCCCAACAAAACCCCTGACGCACCGACCCTCCCATCTCCTTGAGCAGCCACAGTCTTGCTCGCTTACCACCGAAGCTTCCCGTTGCTCAGCTATTTTTTTTCTACTGCCACCTAGATCTGCTCCACCCGATCACGCCTAGCACTGTCACCCGAAACCGACGCCTAGCTCCAGATCTGAACCACGCCATCCCCTCCTCGCTGTTGCATAAATGTATGTAAGTTTATATATGTACTTATATATTGGTTTATATGCAGATATACATGAGTTTGTTAATATTTTTAAGTAGTTGTATAGATGGTTCGGTAGAATAGTTATATATGTTTTGGGTTTGGAAGTATATACATACAAATCTTTAATATATGTATATATATATAATAATATATTAAGTACATATATAGATCATGTTTGTTTGAATATATTATATAAAGAAGTACTATATATTTTATTTTAGTTGTTTGTGTGTGTGTGTGTGTGTATATATATATATATATATATATATATATATATATATATATATATATATATAGTAGTTTGTAGGCCAGTTTATATATACAATGTATATAGGTATAGGTCTATACATACTAGTGTCACCTATATTCGCGTATATATACAGCATAGCAGAGGAGAGATGAGAGCTTTGGCTTCTTTGTTCTATATAAGTATATTTGTTCTACAACGCAGATATGTAAGTTTATATTTAGCTGCACTTCCATATTGGTAATTTATTTTTAAGTGTAGTATACAAAGATATATTTTATATGAAGCTAAATTTATACCGAGAGATATATATGCTTTGTTATTTATAAAGCTATATAGGTTTATTTGGTTTAGTTTATATATTTAGTGGATGATGTTTATCGTGAGCTATTTGTTATACTATAAAAAGTTGTATTATATAGCTACAGTATTTGATATATCAGTATATATGAGTTCGTATATGATGTTTAAATTTCACCTGCTTATTGCCTGTGAAGTAAGTTTAATGTTAGTTTATATATCAGTTTAAATATATATAGATGTTTATAAATATGTTTCTTATGTTATTGGTGCTGTGAAGCATTTAGTAATATGCATAGATTTTTAAATTCAAGTCTGTAATGATTTTAAAAGATCCGTTGTATATATATTTATAAAAGTTATATATGAAATATGTGTTATAGGTTCTAGGTATGTGTTTTCCTTTATAAACTTAAAGTATTAATTTCATGTATGGGTTTTAGGAATATAACATAAATATATGTTATTATTTTGATTCTAAATTACATATGGTTTAGAAGATAATGATTTTAAATAATTTATACTTAAGGATTTTCCATTTTATAAGTGATTTAAATTAAGTATTGAATTTGAGGGAAAACATATGTTTTAAATTTGATTTCATAAAAAAAAAATATAACATAAATTTTGCTTCATCGACCTCTAATCTATCTCAACTCACCTTCTCAATATCGAAATTATCGCAGCAAACTCCTAACTTGTCGCTGTCCCGCTCGCTTGATCTGTATGCTTGTCTTTGTCTATTCGCTTGCATTCTCGTTCATCTCTCTTGCCTCGAAATGTGAGCAATCACTCACGATTAATGTTCTTTTATTTATTAATTTTGATTTCAATTGAAACGACAATTGAAATATGCTGATGTTAGTTATTTACACTGTTATATATATGCTATTATCTGTATCAGTTCACCTGTGATATCTGACACCATTATCTGCCAATTGAAATAGGCTGATGTTAGTTATTCGCACTGTTATATATATGTTATTACCTGTATCAGTTCACATGTGACATCTGACACCATTATTTGTTATTTATATTGATGATATATGCATATTATATTATTATCATATCTGTTATCACTCTGCAAGTTCCATTTTAGTATAGAATCACTACAGGTTGAAATGATACATACCCGAACGGACTTTAGAATAGGAGAAAATCGTCATGGGTTGAAATGATAAACCCAAGCGATTTTCAATTGAATTGAATTTGGGATTACGGGTTGAAATGATATATATATATATACCCGTATATATTTAAATTACGGATTGAAATGATAAATATCCGTATCACCTGACCATAGGGTAGAACATTTTATACAAACACCATTGGTCTATATATATAAATATTTTGAAAATGATTTCTATGGTTTTGGAAAGAAATATATGGTTTTAATAAATATTGATTTTAAAGATTTATTAAAGTTGATTTAATAAAGTTGATTTGAATCAATATAAATATGTTTAAGTATATATGTAAAATTTATGTTTCCAAATATAGAGTTTATATTATTTCAGGTTGAAAGATAAATTTGAATTTGATTTGGAATTTTTAATTATTTAAGAATTATACTTAAATAAGTTTGATTTGAAATCTATTAAATTTGAAATTTTAAAGATATATTTTATAACTTGAATTTGATTAAAAGTGACTTAAAGGAATATTTCAAATTTATATAAATTTAAATGGGATATTTTGTTTATTTAAATTTGTAAATTGAAGTTGTATTCAAATGATATTGAAATAATTAAGTAAATATTTCAAAACTAAATAATAGAAAAGTGAATTGATATATATATATATATATATATAATTATCGAATTTAGTTTTGAAATGTGGAATATTTGAAGCTTTGAAATATATTGAAATTGAAATGGTTTATTTGTGGTTCAAATCGGTATTTGAAATCGATATGACTTGGAATTGTTTAATTGAATTGGAATTGAATTGATGATTTAGATTTGATTAAATTTGAATTTGGAACTCGAATTGATTTGAATCGATTTGTGAAAGTTGAGGAAACTATTTTATTTTATAAAGTAATTTTAAATTATATTTAAAACTATTGATATTTTACTTTATAAATTATGTTAATATTAGCTATTTTAATATAAATCATTTTTAATATAAATTATTTTATTATAAACTATTTTAAACTTATAGCTATTTATATAAACTATTTTATTTATAAACTATTTTATTATATATACTAATTTTAATATCTAAACTGGTTAAGAGGAAAGTGTTATGATTCCAAAGCACTGTGATTTCTAAACTTTGGTTTCCAAAGAATTATGATTTCCAAAGTGTTTGATTTAGAAAGTATTATAACTTTGAAGTACTAAGATTTTGTAAATGGATATATTTGAGATGGATATATTTGAAATGGAAATGATATCGTATTTGGTTTTGAAATGGAAGTGATATCGTATTGATATGGTTTTGAAATGGCAATGATATTTTGGTTTTGAAATATAAACTATTTTGAAAGTTTATTAAATGACCAATCGGTGTAATAATTACGTAGTTATTGAAGAGTCCGGAATCGGTTAGGGACATACTCTCTGTCCAAACTGAAAACCACTTTAATAACTATTATACGCGGAGTGTGATCCAGAATGAAGTGCTTGGAATGATGACGTTGCTGGATTTGAAGAAAGAGAACAATAATGGATAGCCTTAACACTTGTGTCAAATTGGAAATGACTTAAATAGGAGCCGTGCCGGGCCAGTGAGGTTAGCTACCTCTAGCGGACACACTTCTTCGTAAACTACTCATTACTTGTTTTTGATTGGTGCGCACCCTTGATTTGGGAGTGTTGTTTCGCGGTGTTGCGATCGTTGCGGCGATGCGTTCTAACCAGTCCGGATCTGGCAAACGGTGGTTTCACTACCTTGAGTATTGTCTCATGTGCCTTGTCATACTCGTATCCCTATGCGCGACCACTATGATTTGTTTTGTGTTATACCTATGGAGTACTCCCTGATAGTCCACTAGTTTACGGTGGAGTTTACAGTGCTGTATAGACTATGACGCTTATATAAAATGTGTTAAGGGGGATAATGGTAACGCCTTAACGCTATTTTGATATTTTACATTATTGATAGGCATTATCTACTTAGCGTACACTACTACATAGTAGATAGTTTAACGGATCTTTAGAGGATGGTTATCCCAAACATCTCTTGAGTTACTTGTATTTCAGTCGTTATTTCACTTGAGTTGGATTTATTGATATAAGAATGTTAATCCTGACTCGAGTGTTTTGTGTTTTTTTTACGCTCGGGTCAGACTGAGTGTACCAGTATTTGAGACTCACCTTTGGAGTTGGAGCTTCGCTTGGAGATCCGGCTATCTATCCAGCTTTCAGATATTCAGTTGATTCTAGCGATGTATTCTGATCTTGTATTTGACTATTGTATTCGAGACTTCTGTTGTATCTTGTTTAACTCTGTTATATATATAGTAGCTTCATGAACTACTATTCTTTTGTTTCCGCTGCATTGTTGTTATATTACTTTGTGTCTGTGATCTATGATTATTTTATTTACTGTATATGCTGAGTTTTGCCAAATTTAAATTAACAATCTGATATTTTGAGCAATTCAAATCTGACATGTATGGATGCGAATGGTCCAAAATATCGGGTCGTTACAGTTGGTATCAGAGCTCTGGTTTTAGGCAAAACTCGGCATATAGAGTAAATTCAATTACAGAATCACGTTCGTTCGAGCTTGAATTCCTTCTTCTTTGACTCGGTTTCTTTGAATTTTGGAACGTTCCCTTCGGTTCCAAAGTCCATTTGTGTCTCCCCTATTCGAGTCTTTTTAATTCTGGAGTATCCCATAACCCCACTTTGAATGATCTCTATAATAAATCGGCGGTCTCGCCAATATCTGAATAATTTGTAAAAGAGTGAAACTCCTGTACAACCATCATTGATTCACCGAAGATTTTTGTATCCTCGGTTTACGATGCTGTTATCTTTTGCTATACCCGAATTCTATCTCTGGCGATCGAATGTCGATTTGTCGTAGAATTCTACATCGAACTTATTCTTGGAATCACGGTTGACCCGGTTAAGGTTACCCGCGATTTATATAAGTTTGTCCATCTTCTGTTTGAAAACTCAATTATCTTATCCCCCTATCGAGTCTACCTTTTAGTTGAATTCTTTTAGTTAGAGTTTCTCTAATCTGAATCTCTATCTTTGTTTTGAAATCCATTCGAGGATATCCGAGTGAGGGAGTGTATTTGTAATTAATATAAAATATTTTATGTTTATAGTGTGTTGTTTGAGTTGTTGATGTTGGTTTGGATATTCGATGGATTCGTCTGATCAACGCTATCGATAGGATTTTCAAAACACTTGAACAGAGCAAACTGACACAATATTGATTTTAAATTTGGTAAATGAAATAATTTTGTATGATTATATTATAAATATATAAGTAAAATTTTCTGGAATAAAAAAAAAGAGGTTAATTAATTGGTTGTTTGAAATGATAATATTTGATTATCATTTATTGTTCTAAATGAATTTATAAACATGGTATAAATTGATTTGGAATTTAAATAAATTTAAATTAGGAATTTGAGAATTTAATTTCTGATGATTCCATAATCTGGTTTTAAAATTTTAAATGTATATTATATAAAGTATTTTCGAATATAAATGATTTTCAAATAATTTTAATGTTTAAATCGGTACTCTTCTCTTTTGTCGCTAGAAAATAATTTCGGTGATGGCGGCCGCATCATCGACATTCATTTTTGAGTTTCAAAGTGAAGAGACCATTCAGTAGCTTTGCTACACTTTGTTTGGAAATTTAATTTGATTTGAATTTCTGTGGTATGACCTGATTTATTATATATACAAAGATTTAATTTTGATCTGATATATACTATATATATTTATCTCAAAATTGTTTGAAGTAAATCGGAGATTAAATTCTTAAGTTTATGGTTTAAAGATGATTTCAATTATAAACTGAAGTCAAAATTTTTGGATAAATATGTAAACTTGAAATAATTGAATTTGAAATTTTTATTTGTATAGTACTAAATTGCATTTCAATATAACTTACCTAAATTATTCAGAAGCTAAAATGTAATTGGATAATATACAATATAAAATGATTTTATAAATAATATTTAAGTGTTTATAATAAATGTTATACCCTTAGATTTTAATTATATAAAAAATGCTAATAAAGATGATAGAATAATAAGTTAATTGAATGAGATGAATATAATAAATTTTGTTCTGAAAGAATTAACAAATTGAAATTAGATCAACTTATGGAAATACCTTAAATTTAAACCAAATTATTGAATATAAATTAATTTAAATTGAAATTTATATGGTTTAAATTAATTTATATGGTTTAAATATATGTAATAAGATATATTAAGTGGAATAAACTTAATAATAATTTGGAATAAAAGAATTAAATTTGTTGAATAAAATATGAGTACAATAAATGATTATACAAATTGATGATTTAGAAATTGTTAATTGAGGATGACTAAATAATAAGATAATGAGTTTAGAAATAGATAGATTGATTTAACTTAAGTGAACTCAAATGGATTTAACCAAATTGTTAAATATTAATTAATTTAAATTGAAATTTATATGGTTTAAATTAATTGTTTTACTTGTATTCCAATCTATTTTCTTTCTGGTTGTTTCTATTCTCCTACCTCCTTCCTTTTCGGGGACGAAAAGTTTTGAGTGGGGGAGAGTGTAACGACCCGTAAATTTTAACTGTTTTAATAACGTAATTAGTTGAAATTTTGTGAAATTTTAAACGATAAAAAATTGATATTTGGAATGCATCTAATTAATCATAGCAGCTGGTAAATTTTCATCAGATAATTTGGAAGTTTATTTTCTAGTGTAATTTTATTCCAATTTATATCACTTAAAATTGACGATAATAAAATGTTTTCCAAACCTGAATATTTTTACATAGAAAAATTCTAATTCAACTTCTGACTAAGACGTCATTTTTCGTTTTTCCAAATTCGGACATCTATTGCTCCGTTGATCTTATTTTCGGCAAAATAGCAGCATTTTTGTACCGAATATCGACTTTTAATAGGATGATCATATCGCTGATATCTGTATACCATTCTGTTTGTCTTGTCGTGCTGATCTCCGTAGTATATTCACTTCTGTATTACGGGGTCCGGTGCGCGGTAAAATCAACAGAACGGTTAACCGTATCACTTCCGTATTTGAGACTTTTGGTTTCGGTGTGTCTTTTCAATACCCACGTGAAATCGAAGGGCCATCAGCTATTAAAATTTTTAGCTTTCCCAGCTATTTGATTTATGACTTTTGCTTTTTCCCATATTTCAATATATGTGTTATTTGGTTTTATTCTCTGGTTCACTTTTTTTTATCCCCGGCGTTATAGAGTATTCATTTGAAAAAATAATAATATGTGGTTGCATTCAATTTGCTGTCATCTACCTGTTCGCATCATTCTCCTTTACAGCTGTTCCTTTCTTTTCCTATGCCTTTCACCTTCTTTGGAAGTTTATATGTACAAGTCCTGTAATAAAGTATATTAAAGCCTGTTCATTTTTTTATCTATTCAACTTGACCTGCTCCTACACTCCTCTCATCAGGCTACCCCTTCATCACCCTCCCCTCCCCATAGCGCGACCTCCAAGACCGAGCATCCATGCTTCGTCTCCGCCTTTCAACCTCCCTTCGCCTCTCCCCTCCACCGAGCACATCAGCTCCGATCCACGTGAGCCGACCCAGTCCTACCACAACACTTCCTCACAGCTACCGAACCACATGCCACCACAAAGCCCACGCACGAAGACCTTACCACCCTCCGTTCACCAGCGACCTTGTTCCTCCGCCCCAACAAAACCCCTGATGCACCGACCCTCCCATCACCTTGAGCAGCCATAGTCTTGCTCGCTTACCACCGAAGCTTCCCGTTGCTTAGCTTTTTTTTCCACTGCCACCTAGATCTGCTCCACCCGGTCACACCTAGCACTGTCACCCGAAACCGATGCTTAGCTCCAGATCTGAACCACGCCATCCCCTCCTCTCTGTTGCATAAATGTATGTAAGTTTATATATGTACTTATATATTGGTTTATATGCAGATATACATGAGTTTGTTAATATTTTTAAGTATTTGTATAGATGGTTCGGTAGAATAGTTATATATGTTTTGGGTTTCGAAGTATATACATACAAATCTTTAATATATGTATATATATATAATAATATATTAAATACATATATAGATCCTGTTTGTTTGAATATATTATTTAAAGAAGTACTACATATTTTATTTTAGCTGTTTGTATATATATATTTAGTAGTTTGTAGGCTAGTTTATATATACTATGTATATAGGTATAAGTCTATACATACTAGTGTCACCTATATTCGCGTATATATACAGCATAGCAGAGGGGAGATGAGAGCTTTGGCTTCTTTGATCTATATAAGTATATTTGTTCTACAACGCAGATATGTATGTTTCTATTTAGCTGCACTTCCATATTGGGAATTTATTTTTAAGTGTAGTATACGAAGATATATTTTATACGAAGCTAAATTTATACCGAGAGATATATATGCTTTGTTATTTATAAAGCTATATAGGTTTATTTGGTTTAGTTTATATATTTAGTGGATGATGTTTATCGTGAGCTATTTGTTATACTATAAAAAGTTGTATTATATAGCTACAGTATTTGATATATCAGTATATATGAGTTCGTATATGATGTTTAAATTTCACCTGCTTATTGCCTGTGAAGTAAGTTTAATGTTAGTTTATATATCAGTTTAAATATATATAGATGTTTATAAATATGTTTCGTATGTTATTGAAGCTGTGAAGCATTTAGTAATATGCATAGATTTTTAAATTCAAGTATGTAATGATTTTAAAAGATCTGTTGTATATATATTTATAAAAGTTATATATGAAATATGTGTTATAGGTTCTAGGTATGTGTTTTCCTTTATAAACTTAAAGTATTAATTTCATGTATCGGTTTTACGAATATAACGTAAATATATGTTATTATTTTGATTCTAAATTACATATAGTTTAGAAGATAATGATTTTAAATAATTTATACTTAAGGATTTTCCATTTTATAAGTGATTTAAATTAAGTATTGAATTTGAGGGAAACCATATGTTTTAAATTTGATTTCAGAAAAAAAAAATATAACATAAATTTTGCTTCATCGACCTCTAATCTATCTCAACTCACCTTCTCAATATCGAAATTATCGCAGCAAACTCCTAACTTGTCGCTGTCCCGCTCGCTTGATCTGTATGCTTGTCTTTGTCTATTCGCTTGCATTCTCGTTCATCTCTCTTGCCTCGAAATGTGAGCAATCACTCACGATTAATGTTCTTTTATTTATTAATTTTGATTTCAATTGAAACGACAATTGAAATATGCTGATGTTAGTTATTTACACTGTTATATATATGCTATTACCTGTATCAGTTCACCTGTGATATCTGACACCATTATCTGTCAATTGAAATAGGCTGATGTTAGTTATTCGCACTGTTATATATAAAAGCTATTACCTGTATCAGTTCACATGTGACATCTGACACCATTATCTGTTATTTATATTGATGATATATGCCTGTTATATTATTATCATATCTGTTATCACTCTGCAAGTTCCCTATTAAAATAGAATTACTACGGGTTGAAATTATATATACCCGAACGGACTTTAGAATAGGAGAAAATCGTTATGGGTTGAAATGATAAACCCAAGCGATTTTCAATTGAATTGAATTTGGGATTACGGGTTGAAATGATATATATATATATATCCGTATATATTTAAATTACGGATTGAAATGATAAATATCTGTATCACTTGACCATATGGTAGAACATTTTATACAGACACCGTTGGTCTATATATATAAATATTTTGAAAATGATTTCTATGGTTTTGGAAAGAAATATATGGTTTTAATAAATATTGATTTTAAAGATTTATTAAAGTTGATTTAAAAGTTGATTTGAATCAATATAAATATGTTTAAGTATATATGTAAAATTTATGTTTCCAAATATAGAGTTTAGATTATTTCAGGTTGAAAGATAAATTTGAATTTGATTTGGAATTTTTAATTATTTAAGAATTATACTTAAATAAGTTTGATTTGAAATCTATTAAATTTGAAATTTTAAAGATATATTTTATAACTTGAATTTGATTAAAAGTGTCTTAAAGGAATATTTCAAATTTATATAAATTTAAATGGGATATTTTGTTTATTTAAATTTGTAAATTGAAGTTGTATTCAAATGATATTGAAATAATTAAGTAAATATTTCAAAACTAAATAATAGAAAAGTGAATTGATATATATATATATATAATTATCGAATTTAGTTTTGAAATGTGGAATATTTGAAGCTTTGAAATATATTGAAATTGAAATGGTTTATTTGTGGTTCAAATCGGTATTTGAAATCGATATAACTTGGAAATGTTTGATTGAATTGGAATTGAATTGATGATTTAGATTTGATTAAATTTGAATTTGGAACTCGAATTGATTTGAATCGATTTATGAAAGTTGAGGAAACTATTTTATTTTATAAAGTAATTTTAAATTATATTTAAAACTATTGATATTTTACTTTATAAATTATGTTAATATTAGCTATTTTAATATAAATCATTTTTAATATAAATTATTTTATTATAAACTATTTTAAACTTATAGCTATTTATATAAACTATTTTATTTATAAACTATTTTATTATATATACTAATTTTAATATCTAAACTGGTTAAGAGGAAAGTGTTATGATTCCAAAGCACTATGATTTCTAAACTTTGATTTCCAAAGAATTATGATTTCCAAAATGTTTGATTTAGAAAGTGTTATAACTTTGAAGTACTAAGATTTTGTAAATGGATATATTTGAGATGGATATATTTGAAATGGAAATGATATCGTATTTGGTTTTGAAATGGAAGTGATATCGTATTGATATGGTTTTGAGATGGCAATGATAATTTGGTTTTGAAATATAAACTATTTTGAAAGTTTATTAAATGACCAATCAGTGTAATAATTACGTAGTTATTGAAGAGTCCGGGATCGGTTAGGGACATACTCTCTGTCCAAATCGAAAACCACTTTAATAACTATTATACGCGGAGTGTGATCCAGAATGAAGTGGTTGGAATGATGACGTTGCTAGATTTGAAGAAAGAGAACGATAATGGATAGCCTTGACACTTGTGTCAAATTGGAAATGACTTAAACAGGAGCCGTGTCGGGCCAGTGAGGTTAGCTACCTCTAAAGGACACACTTCTTCGTAAACTACTCATTACTTGTTTTTGATTGGTGCGCACCCTTGATTTGGGAGTGTTGTTTCGCGGTGTTGCGATCGTTGCGGCGATGCGTTCTCACCAGTCCGGATCAGGCAAACGGTAGTTTCACTACCTTGGGTATTGCCTCATGTGCCTTGTCATACTCGTATCCCTATGCGCAATCACTACGATTTGTTTTGTGTTATACCTATGGAGTACTCCCTGATAGCCCACTAGTTTACGGTGGAGTTTACAGTGCTGTATAGACTATGACGCTTATATAAAATGTGTTAAGGGGGATAATGGTAACGCCGTAACGCTATTTTGATATTTTATATTATTGATAGGCATTATCTACTTAGCGTACACTACTACATAGTAGATAGTTTAACGGATCCTTAGAGGATGGTTATCCCAAACATCTCTCGAGTTACTTGTATTTCAGTCGTTATTTCACTTGAGTTGGATTTATTGATATAAGAATGTTAATCCTGACTCGAGTGTTTTGTGTTTTCTTTACGCTCGGGTCAGACTGAGTGTACCAGTATTCGAGACTCACCTTTGGAGTTGGAGCTTCGCTTGGAGATCCAGCTATCTATCCAGCATTCAGATATTCAGTTGATTCTAGTGATGTATTCTGATCTTGTATTTGACTATTGTATTCGAGACTTCTATTGTATCTTATTTAACTCTGTTATATATATATATATAGTAGCTTCATGAACTACTATTCTTTTGTTTCCGCTGCATTGTTATTATATTACTCTGTGTTTGTGTTCTGCGATTATTTTATTTACTGTATATACTGAGTTTTGCCAAATTTAAATTAACAATATGATATTTTGAGCAATTCAAATCTGACATGTATGGATGCGAATGGTCCAAAATATCGGGTCGATACAATAATGAAGCAAACCGATATGGCAAAAAAAAACAGAAACAAGATACCTGACGCTTCCAATACGTAATGATTCATAAATTTTTCCAAGAATTGCTTGATGATTTATGTAGCTTTCAGTAAGTTTAGAACTAAGGCTAATCACCATCAAGAGTTATCTGACGCAGCAACACTATCTCTAACGGACCATGCTATCTCCACCCGAATTCAACATTTAAATCTCGACCTTCCATGAAAAATACCATTTCAGAAGTGATGCAGCAATTTCTTTGATCTGTGAAAATTGGTTTTTCAAAATATCATTATGGATTACTTTGGTTGAGCAAAAGAATTAGGGCTTCTGAATCGGAATTGGAATGAAAGGGAGGAGGAAGCAAGAGAATTGGGCGTTATGGATCAAATCTGGAATGAGAGAGGAAGAAGCAAAGAGAATTAGGCGTTCTGGACTGAATCTGGAATGAGAGAGGAGGAAGCAAAGATAACCGAGGACACATTATTTAGGGTTTTCATATCTTAAGGAAGATGGCCAAAATGGGAAATAAGAAAGAAGCGGGTCGGGTATGATAATATGTTAACCAAATCAAATGCCAATAATGATTCTGGGAATGCAATAAGTTTAGTGAACCAAATCAAGGGTGATAAACGAGTTAACAATAATTCACTTTGTCTTTGCCAACCAAACTTTTGCTTAATATATAAGATTAGGAAAATGTGCATTATTTAACAAAGCAAATAATATTAGTGAATTAACAACAAAAAAACGGACCATAATTTTTAATAATTACCGAATTGTAGTTGATTAGTTAAGAACTGGTCAACAAGCTATTAATATCGGCTAATTGTTCATAGTAGATAAGTCGAATCAATGAATGTCTTTTATGTTGGTTACATCAATTAAAACGGTTATATGTCCACCGTTACTTTGAATTTTTTAGTAAGTCCTTGATATTATACGAACTGGTATTTCTTTTATTAGTTAAGAAAAATTGCATCGAATAATATTTTAGAGAATAAATTATTAAGTGTAATTTACTAATTATTCATAATTAACCATAATAAATTATTAAATATAAAAAATAATTATTGATTATAGATAATAATTAGTAATTATAAATTATTTATTAATAATTATTAGTTATAAATTATAAATAATTAACCCATCTAAGTTATTTACAAATTATTAATTATAAATTGCCATTTATTAAGTAAGTATTCAATATTTGTTATTAACTATAAATTACTAGTTATTATAATATTTTAAGCAATGCTAAACATATTTGAAAATTTTGACATAAACCTATGAGTAAAGTAAAACTACTTTTAAGAAGAAAAAAAGTTGTAAATTAATCTCGGGGAAAAAAAACCAATGTTTTACAACATTTTAAAATAGTTGTTAAAAGGTGAATATACAACGTTTAAAAATAAACGTTGTAAAAACTCTTTTTTTTACAAACTTTTGTTGACAAACCATTGTAAAATGTCCTCTATTACAACGTTTTGTTAAAAAATGTTGTAAAATAGAACGTTTTTACAAGTTTTTGTCCAAAACGTTGTAAAAATAGATTTTTTACAACGTTTTGTTAACAAACGTTGTAAAAAAAGAGTTGTAAAAAGGTGATTTTGTTGTAGTGCATGTTTTGCGAATTTAACAAACCTTTCATCATGAAATATGTGTATCAAAGAGAAATAGTAACTTTAGAACTTATTACTTATAGGAAACTAGGTTGGAGGAAATAGTTTAGGGTTTTTTTAAACAAAGGACGTGGGTCAAAAAATGTAGGCTGAAGGACAAAGTAATGTTATATGTATATAGCATTTGCTATAAAGTAATTCTATGTAGAATTTGCTATAAATATAGTATTTTTTCTATAAGTATAGTGCTAATTTAATTTGGCATTTATACATATAATACTATATTAATATAGCATGTTGTTAATGTATTTCCCTTAGAATAAACACTTGATGTGGTGTCCTTAATTCAAAATTTTTCTGGACTTTGTCCTTTTAGCTAATTCACTCTGTTACTAATTTGTAACAATTACTTTCCTTTTTATTTAGCAAGGCTAGTATAAGAATAAAATGATTAAGAATAAATATATGTATAGATAATTTTCTTTAACATGCTTACCAAACTAATATTAGGAAAAAACTGCTTATGCTTTGAAGGCAATATGGTATTTTTGATATGTTTGTTTATGTTTGAAATGAAACATTATATATTCAATATATTTTATAAACAATTGTATTTTTTAATTTACATGCATAACAGTTGTATTGTGTTATAAATAGTCGGTGTTGGATGTACATTCAATTTTTTTACAGGCATTCATAGTGAATTAATTGCATGATATTTTCGTAGTTCGTTGCATTAATCGTGTTTTCTTATGTCATTCGATCATATAGTTATCTTTAGTGTCATCTATATTTTATGTGGGGCATTGTTACTGACACTCCACTTTTGGATATGAATGAGTCATTTTTCTAAAAACAAAATTTTATTACGAGGGGTACTAATAAAAATAGCCCCCTTCGAAAATTACAATTTTAATTGACCAATTTGTCCGTTTCCTTTTTTTTACCCTAATTCCTTTTACTCTTCATTAATTTCCTTCTTTAGTCTTTAATCCAAATCAATAATCAATGGACAAATCAAACTCATCTGCATATGAAATTCCAATGAGGAAGAAACAATCAGGGGAAACAAAATTAATTTCTGGGGTTTTGTAGGTAGAGTTTAACGTATTTGTTGACCAAAAAAATCAATCTATATCAAGTTTTGAAATAAAGTTCGAAAGGGGACGACCGAAATGAATAATTTAATTCGACAGCCCCACTGGCATTTAACTTTTTTTATTTCGATAGCCTATTGTCGATTTTATGGTTTTTGTCCGGCATACACCCATCGAATTTCATACATTTTTTTAAATTAAATTGTAGTTTAAATTCATTTTTTCTTTAGAATTTTTGGTTCTCATCATTTTTTTTTGTTTGTATAAAAGCAACGAGAGAGAAAGAGGTACTTTGGATGTTTACATTTTTTAGAGTTTTGAAGTTTTAACCAAGGACAAAAGAGGAAAATATGCTAACTTTGATTAAAGGCTGTGTACCCCTCATATCAATTTTATTAAACATGGAGTGCTCATATAATTTGGCATTCTCATATCCAAAATTGGATTATTAGTAACAATACCATTTATGTGTATCACAGGTAGTTTTTTTCATAGTGATGTATTTTTTTCCTTTGAACTATGCTAAATTTTATACTGTACATTCATTACGGTAGTATGATTAGTCGAAGTTAAGGAAAAAATTATTTGGCAATTCTAGATATTAGACTATGATGTCCTTAATCGGTAGCTTATTTGGTCATTACTTATCCGGATTACCTAGCATTAAAAAATAAAATATACTATACAATATTTATAATTTATGTATATTTCTCATGCAATATTGTACTACTAGGGCGAATCCGTGCTTCACACACTGATCCAATGACATAAATGTTAAAGTCGTGCAAATGTTGAAATGTTGGAGAGTCCACATTTTCATATTTCAGCAATTGATTGGTAAAAAACGTACTGTAAGATTGAGCAACAATTTCAATGCAATGTTCACGGGGCAGTTACGTATCTGTATATTGTCTAGTATGCTGATCGCACATGATCTGTGCATCTAATGAAACAACAATAAAAACATTGATGAAGGTAGATTAGTTTGTACAGCTTATTGGCATGGCATTTGTTTCAAACAGGTTCAATCACCAAGTTTCTTCATCACTTTGTTTTGTTCCTTCAATAGGTCCAATAATATATGTACCTGAATCATAGGCTAACAGTATCAGAACTTATAAAGCATTTAATTCAAGATACAAAGCATGATAGATGTCATAAAATAAATCCTCAACAATAAATTCTTTATGTCCCGTATTCTTGGAAGATGTAGGTAGATTAATCAAAGATCTGTAAGGAATAATTTTTGCCATAGAATCACCATTGGTCAAATTAAATATATAAGTACTTATTCATGCATAGTTCAGGAAGAACAACCCCTTTAATTTACATCAATATTTATGTTTACTGGAGCAATAATAGATTCTGCTTTTACCATAAAGGGTGAAGACCGGATAAATAAATTGTTGGAATTCTTAATACTAAATTGAATGAAAATAACATAGTCCCACATCGCCAAAAATTGCAAAACTATTCTAGTATATTAATAGCTTTGCAATGAAGGGGTTGGGGCCTTGGGGCACCCAAATGTTTGCTTCGTTGTGAGGAGGGAGATCATGCATCACCACCACACGCGCGCCGCCGCCGTCCGACCAAACCGGGCCGGGCCGGGCTCGGGTTTGTGTTTGGTTCTAATATGATCCTATTTTTACTGCAAAACTGGGCCGGGTTTTCTGACAGTTGCATGCTATACGAATCTGTTCGGAAGCGGATGCGGATTGACTGAAGAGGTGCGGGAGAACAGAAGCAAGTGCGATGCGAGTAGCAGGCGGGTGCGAACAGAAGCGGGTGCAACCCGGTAACAAACAGTAGCAGTTAAAAAGGCAACGGGTGCGACCCGTCAAGCGGATGCGACTGTTTGAAGGGATGCGGACGAAATTATAAATAGGAGAGGATACTGATCACATTCTCATTCGATTCCAATTCTTTTTTCTTTTGACTCTTCTTCTCTACTACTCTATACAATAAATCACAGAGTTGACATACTCATTACGGTCTCATGCAGATTACGTCTGTTGTATCTTGGGAGAATTTGAATAAAAAATTCTTAAGGAAATTGTTTCGACAAGCCTCAGACGGAATTTCCTTAGTTAACCAGTCAGGTTCTAGTCTATTTGTATATTCTTATACATCATTCTTTTATCTTTCCGGTTTCTACGTTGTGCTATTTTTTATGATAGTATAACGTTGTTGTTGTAATTTAACTACGACATACCTACTGCTTAAATTAGCTAATACAAACTTCCAGAGTAGTGGAAATCTGATTGAAAAACTTGTGAGACGAGTTTATAATTGATTATTCTCTGTTTTGGTATACTAGACATATAACATCTTAAGAATTTTTTATTCTCTTAACCGTCAGTCAGTCAGAGATGGAAACAGTAGAGCTCTGAACAAAGGCTACTACAGATAACAAGCCTGATCCTTTTAAAGGAAATGGTGACGACTTTCTAACATGGCAGAATCAGATGTTATTTATCTCACCACACTCGGTCTGCAACGGTATCTCGATGAGGAGGAACCGATTCCTGCACCAGGCAAGGAATCAGATGTTGATACGTGGAAGCATTCTAATTTTCTATGCAGAAACTATATTCTGAATTGTCTTGACAAGGTGCTATACAAAGTATATCAACCTCTAAAGACAGCAAAAGCACTCTGGAATGCACTTGCCATGAAGTACAAGACGTAGAATATCAGTCTTAAGAAATTCATTGTAGACAAATTCATGGACTATAAGATGGTTGACTCTAAACCAGTGACTGCTCAACTGCATGAACTACAAATCATCATTCATGAACTCGAAGCGGAAGGTCATAAGGTTGGAGAGTCTTTTTTGGTTGAAGCCATCACGGGAAAACTGCCGCTGTCATGGAATGACTACCGCAACTATCTAAAGCATAAAAAGAAAGAGATTTCTTTGTAGGACCTCATCGTACAATTAAAGATTGAGGCAGATAACCGCGGAATTACCAAACAAAGCGAGGAGGCGTTGGTAACAGAAGGGTCGAAGAACAAGAATAAAGGCCACTTCAACAAAAAGAAGAACTTCTCAAAGAAGAGGAAAGCTCCTGAAAACAAACCCAAAGATAATAAAACCAAGAAGTTTAATGGCGAATGTTGGATTTGTGGAAAAATGGGACACGCCGCTAGAGATTGAAGACACAAGAAGGAACACAACTCAGAGGCAAATACAATTGACAACATGGAAGTGGACGAGTCCAATTGTTCAGCAGTTATATCTGAATGCAATTTGGTTCAGAATCCTAACCAATGGTGGGTGGACACAGGAGCTACTCGTCATGTCTGTTCTGATAAATCCATGTTTTCTACATATCAGAAATTCGATCAGAAAGAAAAACTCTACATGGGTAATTCTGCTGTTTCCATGATCGAAGGCAGTGGCACAGTAATCCTCAAGTTTACTTCTGGAAAAACTGTCAAATTGAATGACGTGCTCCACATTCCAGACATACGCAAGAATCTAATCTCTGGCTCAGTACTATCAAAGAAAGGATTCAAAATGGTGTTCGAGTCAGACAAGATGGTTCTGTCCAAAGCTGGAATGTATATCGGTAGGGGATATTTATGTGATGGCCTATTTAAGGCAAATGTAGCCGTTATCGGCAATAAAACTATGTACTCTGATTGCGTTATTAATAAAATTGAAGTTTCTTACTTGCTTGAGCACGAAATTTTTCTATGGCATGATAGATTGGGACACATAAATTTCCGAAAAATGAAAACATTATCAAACTTGGGATTAATTTCGAAATTCCAAGTAGATAAGAACTACAAATGTGAGACATGTGTAGAAGCAAAAATGGTTAAAAAACCATTTCAATCTGTTGATAGAAGCACCGAACCACTAGGTTTGGTTCATACAGATTTATGTGATTTAAATCGTTACCTACAAGAGGTTGGAAAAAGTACTTTATCACGTTTATTGACGATTATACGCGATATTGCTATGTCTATCTTTTGAATAGTAAAGATGAAGCAATTACATCATTTATAAAGTACAAGGCTGAGGTAGAAAATCAGTTAAATAAAAAGATCAAGATATTGAGATCTGATCGAGGTGGAGAATATGAATCACCATTTGAACAGTTCTGTGCCGAAAATGGTATAATTCATCAAACAACAGCTCCATATTCACCACAACAAAATGGTGTAGCCAAGAGGAAGAACAGAACGTTAAAAAACATGATTAATGCCATGCTTTTAACCTCTGGTCTACCGACGAACTTGTGGGGAAGCCTTAAATATGTCTAATCACATATTAAATAAAGTCCCTCACAATAAAACATGAACAATTCCATATGAGTTATGAAAAGGACACAAACCAAGTTTTAAATACCTCAAAGTGTGGGGATGCTTGGCAAAAGTTCCAGTTCCGCCTCCCAAGAAAGTCAAACTTGGACCAAAAACAATAGATTATTACTATTCTAGGGCCAGCCCAAAATAGTAGTGCCTACGGATTTTTGGTATTCAAGTCTGATATAGCCGATGTTCATGTAAATACAATCATGGAATCAAGAGATGCCTCGTTTTTTGAAGATGTGTTCCCACATAAAAGAAACGGTGGAAACCTTGTCCCAAAGAGGACAAGAGATAACAGAGATGAGACATATGCAGATGAAACTCATCAGGACAAAGATGAAGTTGAACCAAGAAGAAGCGTAAGGGCAAGAACTTCCAAGACATTTGGTTCAGATTTTTTAACTTATATGTTAGAACACGAACCTCAAACGTACAAGGAAGCAATGTCATCTTCTGAATCTTCATGTTAGAAAGAAGCAATTCAAAGTGAGATTGATTCAATTCTAAGTAATAAAACTTGGGAAATAGTTGATATTCCACCGAGAATAAAACCAATTGGCTGCAAATGGATTTTTAAGAAGAAAATGAAACCAGATGGCTCTATTGATAAATATAAAGCCAGATTTGTAGCCAAAGGATATCGTCAAAAAGAAGGTGTAGATTTCTTTGATACCTATTCACCGGTTACATGAATAACCTCTATAAGAATGTTAATAGCAATTGCATCCATGTATAATCTAGAGATTCATCAGATGGATGTAAAAACAGCATTCTTAAATGGAGATCTCGATGAGGAGATTTACATGGAGCAACCTGAGGGTTTTATTTCCAAAGGAAATGAAAACAAAGTATGTCGGTTAGTAAAATCACTATACGGACTCAAACAAGCACCAAAACATTGGCACGAAAAATTTGATAGTGTCATGATGAAAAATGGTTTTCGTATAAATGAATGTGATAAATGTGTTTATTACAAACAAGTTGGACAATCATACGTTATGATTTGTTTATATGTAGATGATAGGCTAATCTTTGGTCCTAACACTAAAGTAATAGAGACCATAAAGAAGATGTTAATCAACAATTTCGATATGAAAGACTTAGGAGTTGTAGACGTTATTTTGGGAATCAAAATAATAAGAACACCCATTGGAATTGAATTGTCTCGGTCACACTATGTAGACAAAGTGATTGAAAAATTCCAAGACTATGGAATTAAAGAAGTGATAACACCTTTTAATCCATCAGAAATACTGCATAAAAACACTAATGAGAGTGTAATGCAACTGGAATACTCTCGTGTAATAGGATGCTTAATGTATCTCATGAATTGCACTAGACCAGATATCGCTTACGCGGTAAGTCGACTAAGCAGATATACAACTAACCCATGAAAGGATCACTAGAAAGCACTAATGAGAGTATTGGGATATTTAATGAATACCACTAATTTTTATTTACATTATGTAAAATGTTAAATATCCTGCAGTCTTAATATATAGTGATGCAAACTGGATTGCAGATTCAGAGGAATCAAAATCCACAAGTGGTTATGTCTTTACCCTTGTAGGAGCAGCAGTGTCATGAAAATCTACTAAATAAACATGCATAGCTCGATCCACTATGGAATCTGAGTTTATCGCATTAGATAAAGTAGGTGAAGAAGCAGAATGGCTTCGTCAATTCTTAGAAGATATTCCATTTTGGCCCAAACCTGTAACGACCATATGTATTCACTGCGATAATCAAGCAGCGCTAAGTAGAGCGAAAAACTTTATGTATAATGGCAAATCACGACACATTCGTCGTCGCCATAACACAGTTAGGCAGTTACTCTCTAATGGAACTATTTCATTGATTATGTGAGAATAAATGATAACCTAGCGGATCCATTTACTAAAGGTTTATCAAGAGAAAAAATTGACTGCACATCGAGGGGAATGAGTTTAAAAGCCTAAACCAACAAGGGTTACCTTATATGGAAACCTATCCTAGCAACTGGAGATCCCACGGACTAGGATCAATAGGCAAACCAGTTATGAGTAACTCAAGAAGCAATGCATTTGTTTGGACTTAGTCCTACTCCATTCCTATGGTGCAAAATATAATGCATGCATACAGAAGTAGTTAAAGGTTAAAACTATGTTTTTTTAATGATGACCATATCTTGGAAATAACAAGTGGGGTATATGTAGGATACTCTTAATGGCTACGATCACCTATGTTAGTGTGAGTTGGGTCGGCTCTGTGAGAATATTAAAGGCTTAAATTCTCTATAACACTCGCAGAACCAAAATGTGCGCAGGACCAAAATGAACACAACCAAGAGATTAGATGAGAAGGGAATCAATGCTTTGTAAGGCTTATTGTTTGGATATACAATAAAGACCGACGGTTCAAGATGAAATAATTCACCGGTTAGCCAAGTAGATCCGATAAGTTTTAACTAGGGAAAGTTCAAAGTGAAATATCTACTTATCCACGATAAAGCATTATTCCATATGTACTCTGTGATATTTCGCTTTGTGTGGGGGATATGTATATTATCATTCATGTGGGGAATTGTTGGAATTCCTAATACTAAATTGAATGAAAATAACATAGTCCTACATCGCCAAAAATTGCAAAACTATTCAAGTATATTAATAGCTTTGCAATGAAGGGGTTGGGGCCTTGGGGCACCCAAATGTTTGTTTCGTTGTGAGGAGGGAGATCATGCATCATCACCACACACGCGCACGTGCCGCCACCATCCGTAAGACCAAACCGGGCCGAGCTCGGGTTTGGTTCTAATATGATCCTATTTTTACTGCAAAACTGGGCCGGGTTTTTTGAAAGTTGCAGGCTATACGAACAGGTGCAGATCTGTTCGGAAGCGGACGCATATTGACTGAAGAGGCGTGGGCGAACAGAAGCAAGTGCGATGTGAGTAGCAGGCGGGTGCGACCCGACTGAAGAGGCACGGGCGAACAGAAGCGGGTGCGACCCATTAACAAACAGTAGCAATTAAAAAGGCAACGGGTGCGACCTGTCAAGCGGACATGACTATTTGAAGGGACGCAAACGAAATTATAAATTGGAGAGAATACCGATCACATTCTCATTCGATTCCAATTCTTTTTTCTTCTGCCTCTTCTTCTCTACTACTCTATACAATAAATCACAGAGTTGACATACTCATTACAGTCTCGTGCAGATTATGTCTGTTGTATCTTGGGAGAATTTGAATAAAAAATTCTTAAGGAAATTGTTTCGGCAAGCCTCAGACGGAATTTCCTTAGTTAACCAGTCAAGTTCTAGTCTATTTGTATATTCTTATACATCATTCTTTTATCTTTCAGGTTCTACGTTGTGCTATTTTTTATGATAGTATAACATTGTTGTTGTAATTTAACTACGACATACCTATGGCTTAAATTAGCTAATACAGACTTCCAGAGTAGTGGAAATCTGATTGATAAACTTGTGAGATGAGTTTATAATTGATTATTCTCTGTTTTGGTATACTAGACATATAACATAAATATGGTTCATAAAGTCCAAATAAAATGGGTAGTGTAAAATCCATTTACTACAAACAGGTCACATGTGTA
This sequence comes from Allium fistulosum, assembly GCA_030737815.1. Classification (NCBI taxonomy): domain Eukaryota; kingdom Viridiplantae; phylum Streptophyta; class Magnoliopsida; order Asparagales; family Amaryllidaceae; genus Allium; species Allium fistulosum. The sequence continues at coordinate 234,615,350 of CM060908.1, forward strand.
ACATTTTTTACGAAATAAATTGGCAACGTATCCAAAAAAACAAAGCTAGTTGAAAGTAGAATGCAAAATCTTGGGCTGTTTAGTATCATTACAATTCTACTTCAAATGTGGGAGCAAATGCAACAGAAAAAAAAGCAAGTCAATGAGCGGAGGGAAAACAGGTGAGAAACCTCTGTCGATAGCATCAGATTCAAACTCTCCTTTCATTTCGATGTTGTTTTCTTGTTCCTGCACATGTGTTCAACGTAACATGTTTGGTTGTTTGGATGTTCGATTACATATATTTGGATATTTGGTTGTTAATAGTATAATCAAAACAAGATTATAAAATTTAAATGGTTTATATAACCAAATGGAAATTGTATATAAATATGATATATACAAAGGAGTATAACTAAAATTGGATTTAAACCAGAATTTGCATTTTAAATCCCAGGAATTTTGGGAAATGGTTGAAAATGGGATTTGAACTAAGCATTTGGAATTTTTAAATCTTGGGAATTTTGGAAATGTTTTCCAAAGTGGTTGAAAGGAATAATGGAGTACTATTCTGGAGATATTTCCGAATAGAAATTATTTTAAAATAAATTTTGGAAGTAAGGAAGCACTGAACTCACTTTAGTCGCTGGAAAATAATTCTGGTGATGACGGCCGCAAAATCAGTATTCATTTTCGAGTTTCTAAGTGACGGATTGCTACCATATTGATTGGCTATGAATATTTGCTTTGGACTTGTTTGATAAACAAGTTTTGTTTAGAAATTCCAAAAGGAAATTGTTTTGGGTAAAACCAAGTTGTTTTGAAAATTCCGAAAGTATGATTTGATATACCAAGGGGATATATGTATGTTTTTGATTTTGAAATGTTTTGAAATAAAACTCGGTGATTGAATTCTGGGATTTCCATTTAAATGATTTGTAAAGTCAGGATAAAAATCAGTATTGGACTTATAATTTGGAGTTGATATAGATAAGAAAAGGAAAGTGAGAATTTTAATCCTGGAATAAAATTTGATCTGAGTAAGTTAAAATGAATATTATGAATTGAAAATTTAACTTAAGATAAGTTAAATAAAATTGTATGGGATTGATTTGAATTGAATATCAATTTTGAAATGTAGAATGATTATGTAATTATAAGTTATAATTATTAATGGGATAAATACACTTAAGTTATAAAGTAATATATATAATCCAGGGTTATGATTATAAGATGTGAATGGACTCAAGTAAGTAATAGAAGATATTAAGTAAATAAGTTCTTGAACTTATGAATTGAGTAATGAAATTGTAAAACCAAAATGAAAATGGTTTGGTATTATGGTAAAGGAATGGAAATTCAAAAATTGAATTTTAAATGGAGGGTGAATTAGAATTTGGTAACTTGAATATAAATATGAATTGTGAAGTGTTTATATAACTATATGTTATAAATATTGAATGTGAATAAATTAAGTGGACATTCAGGGAATTGTGAATAAATAAGTTGCATAACTTATTAAACTGAGAAAGTGGAAAAATATAACCAAGTTAAAATGGTTAAGTACTTGATAACAAGAAATGAATTCAATTTAAGAGTAAATGAATTGAATATGATATTAGAATATGGATTGGATAAGGTTGGGTATGAACTTAAGTTATAAAGCTGAATATAAACTTAATTATCGATATGGAATGTTTATAATAAACCTTAGAAATAATTTTGTGAAATGGTTTATAAATAAACTAGCACGGAATGAAATGTCGTTCACTATAAAATGAAGCGAATAACCCTATGTGGATTAAATGAAAGAGAATGGAAAATATGTAATATGAGTTGGAAGTAAAGTTAATAGAAATGCAAGTGCAGGAACCATGTTATGATATAATGAATTGTTCGAGAATCGATTTATATGGAATGGTCCCCAAGTGGTATAATATAAATTGGATATACCAAGTAATTGGAAGCGAACAAATTGAACAAGAATCAGTTTAAAATGAAAAGGAATTTGGTTGCAAATGGAAAACTTAACTTAAGTGATTATTTATGAAATGATTCATAAATAAATTAGCATGGATTGGAATGTTGTTAATACAAGATGAAGCGAAAAAGTTGGTGAATAACTTGAATGGCAATCAATGGAAAATATATGAATTGATTTAGAATCAATTTAAATGGATAAATTGAGGTTAATAAAAAGGATTTGCATATAATAGAAAGTGAATAAATTGATTTTGAAATCAATTTTGAATGGATATGAGTTTGTTGTTGTAAATATGAATTGAATGCAATAAAATTTGGTTGAAAATCATTTCAAATTGAATGAAATGATGTATGGATCCATGGAAGAAAATTAAATTAGTGTTGGAACCTTAAAATAGCTTGTGATATATGATTGGCATGTTCGAGTTATGAAGTTTATGTGTTTAGGTAGTTAAAGGAATGAAATGTTATAAAATTTCATGTTTATGAAACTTATGTGCTTATTTTGAGTAAGTATAGGTACATGGAGCTGTTGGATAGATTTTGGGTTGCGTAAATGCATACAAAATAAGCCGCTCGCTTAAAAAACGTTAATAAGAGGTACGCCTATGTAATAAAATAAAGAAATGATAATATATTGATATATATTTTGTTTTTCCGACCGTGTGAGTCGATATATATATATTTTTATCTCACTTGTCATATTGCAAAAGGCTCTCCGTACAAAAGAGACTCTGTCAAAAAAATTTGGAAATTTAGGGTGTTAGAAATTTTTTTAAAAATTTTGGAAAATTTTTGTTAACTAGAAAAGTCGATTTTTGAATTGTATTAGAAATCAAGGTTTTTTAGTTAGAAATGGAAACAAATTGTTTTGGATAAAACTAAAGGGTTTAGAGAAGTGGATGTAGGGTTTTAAGTAAGTGGGTTTTAGAAAGGTTAATGGATTTGGAAGCATTTTTCCTATCTTAGCAATTTCGAGGACGAAATTCTTATAAGGAGGGAGGAATGTAACGACCATGAATTTTGGTCGTTCGATTTTGAACGTTTAATTTAGTTTTAAATATTGAATTTGATTTTGAATATGGAAATTTTGGTTGAATTAGTGAAATGGTTTAAAGTTTCAAATATAGCGATTAAACAGATTTGGTAAATAGTAAATAAATATTTGAAATTGGGAAAAATATGTGAATTCAGAGTAAAAGGGAAATGGAAATGATTTTTAAGTTGATTTAAAACTCTATTTGAATTAGAGGGATGGTAGTAGACTTTTGAATGGAATTTAAAGTCGATAATTGAGATTTGAAATTTATATATTAATTTATAGTGAAATTAATATATAGTAATAGTGTAAATAATCGAACTTTGATTTAATATAAAACGGAATGATTTCTAATATGAATATAAATTCTATTTGATTTATAATTGAGTTAGTAAGTTTTTAAAATTGAAATTTCAAGCAATCCCGTCAATTTTTAAAATCGCTCGATTTAATCAACGCGTTAAATAGCCTTCCGGGCATAGCCTCGGAATTCGATGAAACTAGTTCTAGTGGATCCGTAATAGAGTATTATTATCGGATTTTAAATTTCGTAGCGTTTGGAGTTACCGTTTGGTCGTACGGGATAGAAACGCATTGAATTAAAAATCGAGATTTAATATTTTAATTCGATTCGAAAATCTATCTTCCACATACGATCAAATTAGGCCCCGAAACATGCTCCATTGTGTTCGATATAGGAATAAAACATTATAAACGCCAGGCGGCATGTCTCGTTTGGAGTTCGTTCGGAAAAGCATGTAAATTTTGAATATAATATTAAAATAATATGCGCGCGCGCACACACACACACACTTATATATATATATATATATATATATACACTGAACAGTATTGCCTAACCCTAACATTCACGCGGCCGCCAGTTCACATTTCAATGGCTGAAAATAGCTAGGGTTCTTCCTCGATTCTCTCCTCATGCATCGATTTTTGTCGAAAACCTTCAACTGCAATATCGAAGAGCTCAACAAGATCTTCAATGTAAACTGTCATGATCGTATAAGGAGTAGCAGATCAGCGGCGAACCTCGTTCAAAGCTATGGTGTTCGTGCGCATTTGCCCAAGGCTTGGAGGCGCCGAGTTCGTCGAGGTTTCGGCCGTAGGGGGAGTCGAGGTAGGTGCACACAGTGGTGGAGCTCGATCGTCTTCTAGCGGCTTGGAGAAGGAGCAGCGACCAATTTATTTTGGCAGCCGATGGGTTTCGAACAGGAACGCGAACGAGGAAGAAGAAAAAAGCATGCAGTCGTGATTTTTTTTTGAGCTAGAACGTTCGGCCAGATTTGCAGAGGTTAATAACTAAAAGGAAATTGAAATTTATTTTATATATGAATTTGTGAAATCTTTAAATTTTTATATCTTTCACGTACGAGGTCGGAATCAGACGAAACAAGCGGCGACAGAATCATGGCGACGAGTACTACGTGCTGGAACAGATTTGGAGGTGATTGGAGCTAGTTAAAATTTTAGGTTAAATCAAACGTGTTCGATTTAATTTAAAATTGGAATGTTTGGCAAATTTAAAAATCAAGGTGAGTAAATCTCACTCCTTTTGGACTGCTGGTACAAATTTTAAATAGTTAAAATTAATCAATGATTGATTGGTTGAATTGATAAATTATTATCAGTTAAATGTGATATTATATATAGTAGTATATATATATTGGAGTGATTGATATTCCCGCATATATATATATAGCGGATGAGACCCTATGCGCCCGCATAATAGCGGATGACCCTATATACCGCGATATTCCACCTCTAAGCGAAATTAGTATTTTTATGTTGTATTAACATCTATGGATGCAGGGAAACAGGTTGGAGGGATCTAACTGGATTCCTCAAAAATGTTGAATTTAATTTCATATATAGTGATATATGTTTTGTTTGAATAATCTGTGATAGATTATTGTGTGATTTTGAATTGATTGGATGCTATGGAAATTTTAGCATAGATTTTTGTATTTTTAAATACCAGTAATATATGGTTAAATTGAAAAGAATTTTAAAGGGATTTTTGAAGTAAAATATTTATATAGAATTTTGGGTTAACTGATTTGATACAATAATGGTTTTGAAATTTGTACTTAACAAATTCGGGATATTGTAAATAGAGATTTTAGGATAAAGTATATAAAAGGATTTTAAATAATAAATTCTTAAATAGTACTTGTTTAAATAAAAAAGGTTTAAAAATCGAGATTTTTAATAGATTAGAAGGATAGAAGTGAATTTGGAAATAAGTATAAAATTGATTATACTGGAGCTCAAGTAAGATTTCCAAATTTACAAAATGAAATTAGAATCGAGAAATTTGGCTTGTTTTTAAAAGAGAAGGATTTTTAATTATTTATTAGGTAATTTAAAGGGTTTAAGAATATTTCAAAAAATTAATTATTTAATTGTTTCAATTGATTAGAGTCTATTTAATTATTAATTAAGTTAGTTATAATGAGTGGATATGAAGTTAATTGTTATTTAAGAATTAATTAGTATTATTATTTTAAAAGGATAAATTATTCAATATTAATATTTTATATAATAACTTTTATTAGAGAGTATTTTCCTAAAGTTTAACCTGGAAACATTACTATAGAAATTTAATGAGTATTATTTTGAAGATTATTAAATAAAGTTTTCGGGAAGTAATGGTATACTCGCATGGTGAAATCGGAGGCAGTGAGTGCCTGCAGTTAAGTTTTGGATTTCTTTGGTATAGATACGTAAGCATTGAGCTATGAACCCATGGTTTGATACCGCAGTGGTACTTTCCAGATTATTTTAAAGGTTTCCAAATATCTTTGAAAAGAATAGTTTGTGAATATACTAAATTCGGTAAGAAAGTATATATTTTGGATAAAGAGATTTAAGTGATTGAAATTTAAATTGAATAGGACTTAGTGTTTTTCAGTGGAAAATGGAATCTGTGATTGTATGATTGTTATTTGATAGTTAAATAACCGACTATCAAATCTGGACCGAAAATATAACTTTGGGAATATCTAGGAGAAACACGGGGATTATATGGTACGGTTACCGTTCGAAGTGCTATACTGTACATATAAACTCGTCTTGTTCTTTTAGGACGTTGATAAGGAAATCCGTCCACTAACGGTTAGGTGGTGGTCTCCGATCTTATTTTCGTCTGTTTATTTCATTAAGAACCGGGGTTGAGTTTACCAGAAAGATCGAACGTTGTTTCGAAGAGACCGGGATCAGATAGGTTATCCGAAAACTACTTCGATCCAACATATACATTTTTGGAAGGAAAACAAGAGCATGGAGTCGAAGATGGAGCAGTGAAGTGCAAGGTCTAATCACTACTAATGCTGAGATTTTTTCCAAAATGGATGTAGTAGGAGTAGTGCCTTTGGTTCCGTTCGGACCCAGAACGGACTTGTATGGATGAATGCTACCAGTACATTGTCATTGGAGGACAATAAGCATTCTAAGTGAAAATTCCTTAAAAGGTAATCGTAGCCTCTAGCCTCATCAATCGGGAATGGCTGAAAAGCAGGGGAGATGTAGCAAGGCTAAGTGGGTCACACCCAATTAGGGTATGTTCATCACCTTTCTAGATACCCTCAGATATGCTTTATTTTTACGATACATGGAAGGAGCTCCGGAAAGGGTGGGAACACCCGGGGTGATAGCATATTCGGTCTATCCAGGTTAGGGATAGTCCGGTCTTGTGTTGCAGGGGATCCCAGCATGGTCCTCGGTACATTGTTTCTAGACATGTACTATGACAGGTGATACCCTAGTACCTAGTCATTCGTATGGAATCCATTCTCCAATACATACCTTTCCGGTTTTGATTGTAGAGCCTAGTATGCTGGAATTTAATTAATGTAACAATTTCAGCTATTTGAATAAGTGTTTATACTTAGACACTATTATAATATCAGAGGATTTGATATGAAATGTTTTGATTATCGTAAGGAAAAAACCCATCGTGTTTATGTGTGGCGTGGTCTTACGGGATACCTTCCATTTTTTAAAGGATTTTGAAAACTTTAATAATTCAAATTGAGTGTGTTTCCTCAAACTGGTTTTCCAAACTGACTCGGTTGTTATTTTATTATAATACTCGGGACATACCGAGTATTAAAGGTTCAGGTTAGGATGCTATGGAGCTAAGGAGACGAGCTGGAGACCAGGATGTATTCTCATACTTGTTTATTCTGCTGCAGTGTTTTGTTGAAATTACCAGAAATTGTGTGGGAAGGTTGTTATAACTGTCCAGGCTGGTAATTATAGATTTCTGTACTCTGATGTGAGATATGTATATTACAGTTTTGATTTGTCTAAGGAACTATTTAAATTATATGTTATTCGGTCCGCTGTGAGATTCTGTTTGGTTTAGTTTCTTCTTTCTTCTACCTACTTTCTCTCCCCTCAACAAATTTGTCTTTCCGACACTCGATCATTCGGCATGTTATACAATGAGCGTATTTATGTCGATTGTCGAGGGTCGAAAGGGTGGGTCGTCACAGGAATATAATTATTTATGACCTCAAATGTATAATTTGCAAAACGGAAGATGAGGTGCATGTCGAGTAGCAGACAACCCCATGATAAATTATTGTCCTACGCATAATAACAGAACAACTTGTAATGAAACGCCTTTTAATAAATTGTAAGTTTTAGTTGATGCAATAATAAAAAACCATAATATAAGCATATGTTCATTCAACTATCGAGTAAAAACTGTTTAAAATGATTGAGCATTTCATTGGGAAATGTGAAGACATTGAATGCCTTGGGAAATGAATAGTTCCACATTTGAGAATAAAATATACCTTTTGTGTTTATATACTAAGATGTTGACACTATTATAGTTACTATGAGACAAAGCAAAGCCATGTGCATGCGCGCGCTCGTGCCTGAACCCGCATCCGCGGCGCGGGCGAATGGGCATTTGAGGCGTATTAGAGGTAGTTGGCTTAGCTGTTCAGACTGAATAGTTTTTATTTTGTCCATTCAAACTCAAACGGTCACATCGCTTGGTAAAGGTTCACAACCTTTCCAAATGTTGCAACCGTTCGAACATGTACCCATTATCGAATAGGCACCTCTCCGCTCCTATATATAGGCAGAAGGAAAATAGGAAAAATACTGGGTGCAATATTGTTTCAAGGAAATAGTTTTTCACTGGACTCGGAAAATCTACTCGATATTATATCTACTGCATAATCTGTTTACTACATAGTTCTATTCGTAACAGTTTTTGCGACATAGTTGTGACAGTTTTGTTGTTGCAATTTTACAACATAATCGTAACAATTTTGCAACATATTTGTAACGGTTCTATACTCATAACAGTTCTGTAGTTGTTGCAAATTTGTAATGTAATCGTAACAGTTTTGTAAGACTTCTGTAACGTACTGTTAACAATCCTAAAACAATATTAATTTATTGTTGGTTGTTTTTGTAGACGACAATGTCTCATGAAGGCAACACTTCTGCACCAACACAGACAGTGATTACTACTCAGTCTGCAACTATGGTTCCAATGATGGCGCTATGTAGTAGAGAAAGACAGAAAAAGTTCATATGGATGGACTTCAAACATTGGTAGCAAAAGATGTTCTATTTGATGACTTTGGCCCTTGCAAAGTTTCTTACAGAAGATGCTCCCATAGTTGAAGAATTGGAACCCGATGCAACAAAAGTTGAAGCCTTGAATTTCTGGAAGAGTTCTGACTTTATGTGCAAGAATTACATATTAAATGTGCTTGCCAATAGCCTATACAATGTACACAATACTGCTCGAACTTCCAAAGAACTCTGGACGGCATTGGAGAAAAAGTACAAAACCGAAGATGCGGGCATCAAAAAATTCATAGCAGGAAAATTTCTTGATTTCAAAATGATTGATGCGAGGACCGTTATCAACCAGATTCAAGAGTTACAAGTCATCATTCACCAACTGCACTATTAAGGAATGACTGTAAGCGAATCCTTTCAGGTTTCCGCTGCAATTGAAAAGATTCCTCCATCATGGAAAGATTTCAAAAACTATCTTAAGCACAAGTGCAAGGAGATGACAATGGAGGAACTTGTAGTTCGATTGAGGATTGAGAAAGATAACAGGAAATCTGAGAAGAAGACTTCACATACCATGATTGCAAAGAAAATGTAGTCGAGTCAAAGAAACTCAACAAAAGGAAACGTGAGCATGCTCCTAAGAAATCAAAGAAATTTCAGGGTTCATGCCATAATTATGGAAAGAAAGGGCACAAAGCCACCGATTGTCGCGCACCCAAGAAAAAGAAATCAGAAACAAACATGGCTGACATTTTAGAAGGCGTGTCTAATATGGACTTATGTGCAGTAGTGTTCGAATGCAACCTTGTTGGTAACTCGAAGAAATGGTTTGTAGACACAAGAGCCATGCGACATATATGTGCAAATAAGTGGATGTTTACAACCTAAAAACTACCACTGAGGACGAACAACTTTTGATGGGTAATTCATCCGCATCGAAGGTCGAAGGAAAAGGAAAGATTACTGAAAATGAATTCTGGAAAAGAACTAAATTTGGCAGATGTTATTTATATTCCAGAGATCCGCAAGAACCTGATTTCCAAATCTCTGCTTAGCAAGCATTGCTTCAAACTCACTTTTTTGTTTGATAAGTTTGTGTTGTCAAAGAATGGAGTGTATGTAGGAAGAGGATATGTGTGTGATGGTTTATTTAAAGCAAAAGTAACCACTATTGTACCAAATAATGATATGAATAAAATTGAATCTTCTGCTTATATTGTTGACTCTTCTAACATATGGCATTCTAGATTAGGCCATGCAAATTTTGATACCTTGTGAAAATTTATTAATCTAGACTTTATACCAAATTGCAAAATAGATTCCTATAAATGTCAAGTTTGTGCAGAAGCAAAATTGACAAGAACCTCGTTTCACCATGTTGAACGAGAAACTGAACCTCTAGACCTAATACACATAGATGTATGTGACTTAAAAATGTGTCAAACTAGAGGTGGAAAAAGGTATTTAATTACCTTCATTGATGATTGTACAAGGTACTGTTATGTGTATCTCCTTAGAAGCAAGGTACGAGGCATTTGACATGTTTAAACAGTATAAAGCAGAGGTTGAGAATCAACTTAACAAGAAAATAAAAGCTTTAAGAAGTGATAGAGGAGGAGAAAATGAATTTCCCTTTGAGGAATTCTGCGCCAAGCATGGTATTATACACCAAACTGCAGCTCCGTATTCACCTCAATCCAAAGGTATAGCCGAATGGAAAAATAAAACTCTTAAAGAAATGATGAATGCCTAACGAATTAGTTTTGGCTTGCCAGATAACTTCTGGGGAGAAGCTATTCATTCTACAAATCATATTTTGAATAAGGTACCATGAAGAAAACATCTAAATCTTCCCACGAACTTTGGAAAAATAGACCACCATCCTACAAATACTTAAAAAGTGTGGGAGCGTCTTGTAAAAATGGATGTACCTAAACCAAAGAATGTCGAAATTGGACCAAAAACATTTGATTGTGTATTCATTGGATATGCATAAAACAGTGCCGCTTATCGGTTTTTGGTACACAAATCTAAAATTGATGATATTCACGTAAATACCATCATTGAGTCGAGAAATGTTAGATTTTTCGAACATGTATACCCTTTGAAATAGGGTACTGAAAATTTTACTCAAAAGGGACAAGGGAAACTGAAATCTCCAATTCTCTTGAGGATACTGAACAAAATATTGATAATGATCAGCAAAATAGTGTCGATCAACCAGTGAAGGAACCAAGGAGAAGCAAAAGGTCAAAGACCTCAAAAACCTTTGGACCAGACTTCTACGCATTTATTTTAAAAGACGATCCATTAACATAAAAATAAGCTATGTCCTCCGCCGATGCCCCTTAAAGGAAGGAGGCCATTAACAATGATATCGAATCCATTATGGCGAACCATACATGGAAGTTAGTTGATATACCCTAAGGATGCAAGACCTTAGGTAATAAATGGATATTTAACAAGAAATTGGAACCTGATGGTTCAATAGACAAGTATAAAGCTCGACTTGTGGTTCAAGGATTCAGACAGAAAGAAGACCTGGACTATTTCGACACATACTCTCTAGTAACTAGAATAACATCAATAAGAATGCTGATAGCAATTGCATCAACACTCGATATAGAAATACATCAAACGGATGTAAAGACAGCATTTTTAAATGGTGAACTAGAAGTAGAAATATACGTGAAACAACATGAAGGTTTCCTAAAATCTGGAAATGAAAGTAAGGTGTGTAGATTAAGAAAATCACTATATGGGCTTAAACAAGCGCCTAAACAACGGCATGAAAAATTTGATGAAAATATGATACAAAGTGGATTACATATAAATGAATGTGACAAATGTGTCTATTCTAAATATACAAATATGTGATATGTCATTGTATGTCAATATGTAGATGATTTACTAATATTTAGAAGCAAAAAGGAGATACTAAAATCTACAAAAGATATGCTTTCAGCCAGATTTGACATGAAAGATCTGGGAATCGCTGACGTGATACTTAGTGTAAAAATACATAAAACCAACCAAGAATACGTGTTATCCCAATCACACTACATTAGGAAAATACTTGAAAAGTTTAAACAACACAATAAAATATAAGCAAAATCACCCATAGATTTGAACCAAAACTGGGTTAAAAATAGCGGTGATAGTATTTACCAACTTGAGTACTCTCGTATACTAGGCAGCATTATGTACGTAATGAACTGCACTAGACCTGATATAGCATATGCTATTAGTAAACTAAGCAAATATACTAGCAACCCAAGAAAGAATCACTGGGAAGCTATAATTCGAGTACTAGGATATCTAAGGTATACACAAAGTCATGGACTACATTATGAAAGGTACCCATCTGTAATAGAACGGTATTGTGATTCAAACTGGATAACTGGTTCATCAGATACAAAATCCACTAGTGGATATGTGTTTACCTTAGCTAGTGGGGCAGTATTTTGGAGATCCTCTAAACAAACTTGTATAGCAAGATCAACCATGGAATCAGAATTTATTGCCTTAGACAAAGCCGCAGAAGAAGCGAATTGGCTTCGAGGTTTTTTAGAAGGTATTCCGAATTGGAAAAAACCAGTACCTTCAATAATCATACATTGCGACAGCCAATCAACTATTGGAAGGGCCAATAGTAAGCTTTATAATGGAAAGTATAGACATATTCGTCGTAGACATAAAACTGTTAGACAACTTCTCTCCAGTGGGGTTATCATAGTTGACTATGTAAGATCAAATGATAACATTACAGATCCACTAACAAAAGGTTTACCTAGAGAGAACGTTAATATCTTATCGATGGGAATGGGGTTAAGGCCCATAAACTAAAAAGTTTTTTTAAACAGAAACCCCACCAAGCTGACTAGAGATCCCAAGATCTAGGTTCAAAGGGACAAATAAGTTTAGATAAACTACATATCACTGTAAATACTCAAACCATTCCTATGATAAGTCAATGCACTACTCGCCGGAGAATAGGATAAGTTTTGATATTTTTAGTGATGTCTATACTTGGTAATATTAAGAACCAAATGGGGTATTGTGAAATACCCTTCATAGAATCACCTACGTGAGTGCGAAAGCGCCGATTCAAGGAGAATTGTAAGGCCAAATTCTCCAAGCACTCATGAGACCAAGCTGGTGTTCATGGAAAAAACGAACACAAACAGAACCAAGGAAGATAAGAAACACTTATTGTGTTTTGATTATTTTAGATTTACACAAAAGGCTTACAGTTCTAAGACAACCTTAGGCCACTAATTTGCTAGTAAGTCAAAAGGATAAACACTAAGAAATTTCAAGGCCAATGTGCTACTTCAACCGATACGATAAATATTTTGCAAAATTTAAGAACAAATTGAGCAATTACTCATTTATGTGGGGGATTGCTAGAAATGAATGAGCATTTCATTGAGAAATGTGAAGGCACTGAATGCCTTGGGAAATGAATAGTCCCACATCTTAGAATAAAATATACATTTTGTGTTTATATACTAAGATGTAGACACTATTATAGTTACTATGAGACAAAGCATAGCCATGACAAGTGGTGCAATGCACCACCCCGCCCGCGCCCGTGTCCGAACCCGCACCCACATCTGCATCACGGGCGAATGAAGGTTTGAGGCATATTAGAGGTACTTTGTAGTTGGCAGTTGGCTTGGCTTGGCTGTTCAAACCAGACAGTTTTTTATTTTTTCCATTCAAACTCAAATGGTCGCACCGCTTGGTAAAGGGTCACAACCTTTCCAACTATCACAACGTTTTGAACAGGCACCTATTACCGAATATGCACCTCCCCGCGCCTATATATAGATAGAAGGTAAACAGAAAAAAATACTAAGTTTTTTCTGCATTTCTTCCTCTATTATAAACCTCTGTTCTTACTTAAATTCTCTTGAGTTCGTAGTTGCTATGTGAGTGTTGCACAACATCACAAAGACAGGTCCGTTTCATTTTGGGAAACAATTGTTCGATATCCTTAAGCGCTGCAGAGGGAGCAATATTGTTTCAAAAAAATAGTTTTTCACTGGACTCGGACAATCTAGTCGGTATTATATCTACTGCATAATATGTTTATTGCATAGTTCTATTTGTAACAGTTTTTACGACATAGTTGTGATAGTTTTGTTGTTGTTGCAATTTTGTAACACAATTGTAATAGTTTTGTAACATTTTTGTAACGGTTCTGTACTCATAACAGTTTTGTAGTTGTTGCAAATTTGTAATGTAATCGTAACAGTTGCGTAACACTTATGTAACATACTGTTAACAAAAACAACTAAAATTCACTATCATACCTTAACCAAAGTTGGCATGTTTCCAAAGTAATAATTTATGAATGATAAAGCACACAAAGTCAAATAACCAACCTTGAATATACATACATTATTATATATTTTTTATATCAGTAAAAAAATTAGTGTTTCCTCCTACATAAATCAAACAAGCCAATTAATATTATTTGATGACAAAATGCTATAGTTAGACTTCGAAATTGTGCCTGTAGTAGTTGTAACGTAATTCATAACATAAGTGTAAGTTTGAATTGATGTAAGGGACTAATAAGAAAATCACTACAAAAATACATCCTTTTGACAAACGTGCAATTCTCTCTCACTTAACCAAATTCGTACCTCCATTTTAAGCATCAAGGTTAGAAAATACTATTACTGTCTTCTGTACTAAAATAAAAAGAAATGGAAAAGCATAATCATGTAAGTTCTAAACATTATCTTGGTAAAAAGGCTTAATCAATAGAGATTATATGCATATATTTTAGGTGGAATGATTAAAAGACACAAGGAAAAAGAAATCGTACCAAAGTCAAGTCGACAAAAATGCAAGTCGAAACCATCAAAATAGAAACTTGAAAATCGAGTTGTAATGTAAAATGAGAATGGTGATAATAAGAACTGCAGTTTGGTTGATTATTATCGGCTGAGAAAATTAACAGAAAAAGGAAAATTCTAGCATTACAACTACCTATTCTAACCTTTCGTCGAGCATTAACTGGATGTGATTACTTAAAGCTTCATCTCTTACACATACTCGGTGTTTCATATCTAGTTGCTTGCCCATGAACCATGGGTATCTAAAACCAAAACCATTAAAGTATGATGTTGTAGGGGTCCGGATGTTGAAGTTACCTCCGCCTTTGCACCATTTAAAAGTTCCTCAATCCGTGAATCGCATTGTTCACTTCACCGGTAAGAAATGCTAATATATTAGTACAAATATGGCATGTTAGACGCTAAAGGAGTCTGAATCACAAAATAAAAGGGTTGATACATAATATATTCTGCTCTTGTTGTTACACTGAAAATACAGTTTGTAAAAGATTTAAATGTCAAAAAATAAGAACTGTGGCATACAATTAATTTGTGAGAGGAAAATGAGAAAATGTTAATATGGTAGCTAAAATATTGACTTACCAACACATGCAGTGATGTTTCTTTTAGGTAAAGAAGTTTAGTATTTAACTAATCATCTTAAATGAAACCAATGGACAAATAAGAAATGAAATCCTCATGAATGAATTTCAAGTGTATGAGAAATTTGAACCATACATACCATATGTGGCAGCACAATAAATGAACAAATAACAAATGAAATTTATGCCAGTTAAATTTAAGCATATACACCATAACAGTTGAATAACCATGTTATATGAAAACAAATATGTCTAGTATTTAATTACCATACTTATAAAAGCCAAAACAATTAACTGACCTAAAAACTGTATGAAAAATTATATATATTTAAGCATATATACCATGTAAGACTCAACCCAAAACATATGTCAAGTTGCCTAAAACAACCTAAACACTGACTATAAGACACTTGTTTGAAAACATCTAGCTAAATTTTCGCTTTCAAAGAAGCTGAATTGTTCGGCATGAAGGTTAACTGCTCTAGTTTTTATCCATAATTCTGAGAAAACAACTAAGACCTAGTCAAAAAGATACTTTTAGAGCAGTATGAAGTAACACAAAAACTAATAGAGCAAGTACTTGCTAAAAGACTATAGGAACTATGAAACTGTAAGAGGGAGGGGGTGGTGAGGCGGTTACATCATTTAGGAAGTTACAATTACCCAATAATTTAGGGGACAAACGTAAAACCAAGTTGTGGATCTAAACTTTAAACTATTCAAGGACTCAAGCTTTTAAATAAGTTTTAGCCAAGGTTCAAAATCCCGTTTTCCGTTTCCGTTTCGACCACAGTATTGGTAATTTTAACATTTTCGGTACCGTTCCGAAAATTCCGAAAGTTCCGCTTTAATTCCGGTTTCCTGATTCCGGTACTTTTTTTGCTTTAATTTGATATATATGCTCGTAAATATCCAATACTGTCATAGATTTATAGTATATTTTTTTCATTACATATAAAATACACATTTTTAATTAAAAATCCATTGTATAAGATTCTGAAAATTTTAAAACTTTGATCAATTTTTAAAATTTTAAATTTTTTATTATGATTCGATGTAAATTAATAAAAGTATAACAACTTTTTTTATGAAACTACATGATTTCTTCTCCATGTATTTATTGTTCCAATTAATTTATTTTCTTTTTTTAATTACTATATGTTTGTTGTATTTTTTTAATTTCTTATAAGTTTTTTCCAATATTTGAAAAACAAATCCGGAATTCAAACCAAAACACGAATTTTGACCGGATTCCGTTCCGGTTATGCGCGGAACCGGAACGAAATCACCGAAATAACCGTAATTCCACCGGATTTTTGAACCATGGATTCAGCTACATCCCAATATCCATGTAAGGGTAACAATTTCATTGTATGATCATTATTGTATTAGGCTTTGATACAATATCTGTTTGCAACCAAATTGGCTACAAACACCCGAGAACAGATTTAAGTAGTGAAATAAATGAAGAAATTAAATGAAAACAGAGGAAATCACAAAATATCAGGAAAAACACAGCAGAAAGCCAAAACAACAAGATTTATAGTGGTTCAGCGTTGATTGCCTATGTCCACTTTAAATATTCTCTTTATTGCTTCTCAATTCACTTGATTACAATAACAAATAGCAAGAAACAATAAGAGATAAGAAAGGAATGGATGAATTTGATTACAATAATGATGGAAATTAACTGACAACGTAAGAGTCCCGAGAATGGCCCCCTATGCCTGTATTTATAGGTGAAGGCGACCCTCAATCTGACTGAGAAGTTGAGACTTCTGCAACAGGACCTCCTTGACCATATGGGCCCACCATAGGGAGGGCTAGGCCCAACTCTCAATGGATATGGGTGGGTACGATCCCTCCATGTATTGAGTTTGGGCCAGGGATCCCTATGGTAGCTCCCTTATGCTCTAGCATGATGGTGCTTCAAATATCAAAGAGTTTGGATGCTCGTAGCTCTTACTTTTTCTCAATCCTTGGTTCAATTTCATAGTAGTCTGAAGAATGCCGACCCTTAACCATCCATTTCGTGTTAAGCCGATCCCTCCATTCATTGCATACCACGCCGATCCTTACGTCTGTAAGATATATGTAGAACCCTCTTGGTTCCTTAGTGTATGAGGATCCTTATCTTCTGAGAAATGTATGTCAATCCATCTTTCACGAGCTATACCATGTCGGTCCATCATACGAATACACAATACCATGCCGATCCATATCACACAAGTCTCACCATGCTGATTCATATCACACAAACCATATCATGCCGATCCCTCTCTATCTGTAACAACCCTGTATTTTGTGATTATTTTAATTGTATATTTTGGTTATTTTAATTAATTTCCTGATTTAAATACTTTATTTTATTTATTAAAATGAATAAATTTGGTTATTTTAAATATAAATTTTGATTTTGATGTGAATTAGAATTCCAAACATGACTAAAAAGAATATTTTCCAGAAAAGTGAATTTTGGTCAATATGGTCAAACTTTGACTTTTAATTTAGAAATTTGAAAGTTTGAAAATTTGAATTTTATCTTTTATTATGAAAGTAAATAAAATTTTAAGAATAATGCTTTTCGTTTCGTTGAAATCTGATTTATAATGTGAAAGTTATGCCTTTTTCAATATTGTGTGTAATTTGTTGTATTTAACAAATTGTTTATTTTAAATTGTATAAATAATATTTTATTTGGTCATGTAATGTTCTAATTTATATTTATATGGGTAAAATAACATGTTGTGCATATATTTTGGTTTTAAAACATTTTTTAAAAGTATAATTGACATTTTCCAGTGTCAGTTGTATTTTGCTTACAATTTCTAATTTCCAGTTTCAATTAATTAAAGTAATTCTTTATTTATTTTTCTATTTTTTTCTTAAAATCTTATTTGATTCTCATTCCCACTTTATTTTGTTCCTCATTTATTTTATTTATTTGACCTTTTATTTGTTTTAAAGTGAAATAGAAATTTTCTAAAACTAGTGATATTCTATTTGTAAATTTTAAGTCCTGTTTTGAATTTTTAAGCCATTTCTTTAGTTCTTTTTCTAATTTCTCTAAATTTAATTTTTTATTTCATTTTGAAAATATAAATGAATTATTTTACTTCACATTTTTGTTTTAAAATATTTTTAAAATGAAGTTGTTAATTTTCCAAAGTCAATAGTGATTTATTTGTAATTTCTGGACCCTGTTTTCAATTTTTAAGCAATTTCTTATATTCTTTTTCCATTTTCTTTAAAATTAATTAATTATTTTTATTTTATATTACTTTGTTTCGGTTTTAAAGTCAATTTACTGATTTTATTTTTGTTTTATTTGAATATAAAGAAAAAGAAATATGAAGAGTTTTAAAAGCTTATTTACCTTAAGTCCTTTCATCTCCTTTGTCCTTTCATTTGCCATAACTCCTCAATTACTATCTTGGCTGTGCATTTTTGGTTTGTAGCCGTGAGTTTTCAGCCTCCATTCACCCAAAAACATTTTACCTTCTCATTCATTCATGGCTTCAAGAAAAATCTATGGGTAATGGCTACTTTTTACACTTTTCTTCTCATTTTTCATGTATTTTGCCTTGTTTTCTTTGCTTCTTTGAATGGCCTCCACTCCATATCCACGGCCACCACCCCCTACATCTCTTCCCTGCCATCACCACCAGCTACTCCTCTGGTCTTGACCAAGACCGAGCCACCATGATGCCAAAACTCCACAAAAATTGCAAAACAAGCCATAAAAACATGATTGTTTACCACTATTGCTTCACCACTCCATTTTCCACCACCACCACCACCTTAGGCCGCCTCCACCACCTCTGGCCAGACCACCACACACCTTTCCTTCCACTGACCTGATCCATACCCCTCTGACCTGACCACACAAGCCCATGGCCGAGCCATTTTTGTGAACAAAACCCACTTATTTTGCCTTAAACTCTTCATATTCCTTTGTATAAACTTCCTCCTCATATTCTACTACCTAGGCCATGCATACACATGACCAAACCTGAGCCAAACTTGTTCAAACCAGAGCCAAAACCATCCCTAGGCCATGAAAAAAGAATAGAGAAAGCATGGCAAAAGATTTGGCATTCGTATCTCTCTTTATTTAAAAGTTATTTCATTTCTAGTATTGAAATTTATGGTTTGCTTTGATTTTTGTTTGGGTTGTAACACAATATCTATATCATTGGATTTTCTCTCCACACTCAAATTGTATTAGAGTTGTCGTGCCTTCGTAATTTTTGTGTTGTGAGCTTTGTTGGCAAATCTCCAGCTTAACAGGTGAGTTATTCTCACCGAACAATATGTACATATATAACTAGTGAATTGACCCCTTTTGAATCTGTAAAATGCATTATCATGTTACACTTGCTATGTTATGATTTTATGATGTTCACCCATGCTTAAACACCTATTATATTATATGTTACTGTTATATTATGCTGTTCTATTATTTTTATCAGTTTATCACACTGCAAGTTCCCTTTAGATTAAAATCACTATGGGTTGAAATGATACATACCCGAACGGATTTTAGAATAGGAGAAAATCATTATGGGCTGAAATGATATGCCTGAATGATTTTCAATTATTTTCATTTACTTGGGATTGCGGGTTTGAAATGATCAAACCCGGGTATCTTTGTAAATTACGGGTTGAAATGATAAATTACCCGTATCACTTTACCTAGACTAGAAAATGAAATACAGACCCGTTGTTAAAATATGTTTTATAATTTTTTTTTAAATATTTTAGAAATGTAAATATTATAATATTTTGATTTAAACTAAATAAAAATGATTTTTGTAAAGCATTATTGATTTTCTGAAAATTTATAAGTGAAATAAATTAATGGTAAAATTAGAAAATTTGAAATGTAAGTTATTTTGGGAAATTTTAATTTGGTGATAATTGGAATTTAAATTAAATGTGAAATGTGATAAATTCATGATAATTTGGATTAAAGTGAATTTAAATGATTTTTATATTATATTAATGATTTTGAATAAAGTTAAAATGTGAAATGAATGAATATTTAAGTTGAAATTTTGAAATATAACTAAAATTGGAAATTTGTGAATTTGGCTTAAAAGTGAATTTTAAGTTAAGTAAATAAAAAATGGAATTAAGTTATATTTGAAAATTTAAACTTAAGTGTTAAGTTAATTTAATTTAATGAATTTATAATTTAATATTGGAATTTAATAAGTGAATTATTATTAAATTTTGATTTTTGAATGGAGGTTTAACTTTATAAAATCATGAATATAAGGGTATTTGAATTATTGTTTTAAAAGTGAAATTATATGATTTTTTAAGTTAAAAATGATTTATATAAAAATATAATTGTTTGTGAAATTATACTGAATATTTGAAGTTAATTAACTGCATTTCTGAAATGCTATTAATTCTAATGTAAATGATAATACAACATTTGTAAATGCTGTAGTTGATAATAATGAACAAAATGGCTAAATTTAATTAAAGGCTATTATAGCATTTTTGTAAATGTTATAATGGTTGAATTTAACTAAGTTTATTTGAAACTAATGTAACCCTATTACAGCATTTTAAATGCTGTCTTTTGTTAAATTGAACGGTTTTAAATGTGACTTTCCGTAGCATTTTTTTAATGCTGCGAAAGTTGAATTTTCATTATTTTAATTAATTTAAGTGAACGAATGAACTTTGAAAGATTAAAATTTTGGAAATTTAATTATTAAATATAATAACTTCATTTTTATGATTTAAAATAAAGTAATTTGTTTCGAAATATAAACTATTTTGAAATATGATATTTTGATATTTTGAAATGGATATTTGAAGGATATAGAATTTTGAAATGATATTTGATTTTGAAGTATAAAATACCATTTTGAAATTTTAACCACGGGATGTATTTAATTTATAGTTTAACTGATCCTTAAAGGATGGGCGATCCCAAGCATCCTTTGAGTTATTATGCATTTCTACTACAGTTCACTTGAGTTGGTTTACATTATATAAGTATATATTGTCCTGACTCGAGTATTTTGTATTTTACTTTACGCTCGGGTCAGCCTGAGTATTTACAGCTTAGCTTTGGATTTCTTTCTGGAGCTAGGAATCGCTGGAGATTCTGCTTGTCTAGTTATCTGTTCCTTTCAGTTCAGTTGTTCTATTTCAGTTCTGGTATTCATAAACTTCTATTTATTTGAGATTTCTATTGTATATGTTTTCAAACAAATATTATGTATTTTGTTTTGAGAGTTTGTTATAGTAGCTTCATGAACTACTATGGTATTTTTAATTTCCGCTGCGAGTTATTCTGATATGTTCTGTGTCTGTGATTCTGTGTATTTGATTTCATTTGCTCCAAATTTATTTATAATCTGTTATTTTGAATTATTCAAGTCAGACATGTGTGGATTATTGTCGATTTGAATGGTTTAAAATAGTGGGTCGTTACAGTTGGTATCAGAGCTTTGGTTTTAGGCAAACCTTAGCCTGCGGAGCAAAAACTCATTAGAGATAGGGTAGAAATACCCTAGAATGAGTGAAATCAATCTCAGAATCATTTCTTTGTGAGAGAACGTATTTTCGAAGTATAAAATGATTTTCAAATGATTTTTAAAGAATTTTCAAAGATTATTTTGATATAAATTTCCTTGCTTTAAAAGTAAAATATTTCTTAAACTTCATTCCTTTCGTATCCACCTTGTTAGTAATTTCTTTGATTAGGATCCTCTAAAATTTTGAACTTCTCTCTTGATTGATCTAGATCCTTTGTTGATAGGAATCTATTTTGGGTATGGCAAAATCAGTAGTTTGTTAGGATGCTTTGAGTAAACTCTGTTGTATCTTTTGCTTAGCTAAAGTTGTCCAACTAAAGATATTTATGCTTCTGTTTTCGTATGTTATGAATTCGAGTCTTTCCAAATTTTGAATGGGAATTTTTCTGTATCGATATAGGTTATATTTCTCTAATCTTCGTTTGGATTCTTATCGAATAAGATTCCTTTGAATTTTGGAATGCTCACTTGTTCTGAAATCCATTCCTATCTCCCCTAATTGTATTCTTTTGATTTTGGAGCATTGCATCACTCCACTTTGTATGACCTTTATAGGGTGGCGATTCCGCCAATCTTTGAATGATTATAATTGGCATTGATTCACCGGAGATTTCTGTATCCTCGGTTTACGATGTTTTCTATCTTCTGCTATATTTAGATTCTATCTCTGGCAATCGAAGGTCGATTTTCCTTAGATTTTCGCATCGATTATATTCCTGAAATCACGGTTGACTGGTTAAGGTCGCCCGCGATTCATATAGGCTTATCCATCTTGTATTTGGTAATTTAATTATCTTATCTTCGTTTGAGCCTATCTTTGAATTAGAATTCTATTTGATTAGAGTCCTTCTAAATTTGAATCTCTGTTTTGCTTTGAAATCCATCCTTGAATCGTTCCTTGGAAAGTTTGTGGTTGATTGTCTTTTAAAATTTTTGTATTCATCGTAGTTTTATTTTGATAAGGATGACCATATTTTTATATAAAGATGAAATGTTTTTGATAAGGATTATATACCTTTAAAAAAATGAGAATTTGAAGTTTTGAAAGGATTTGAAATTGTGAAGATTTTATAAGAAATGGTTTCATATAAAATGATTTATAACTGAAGGTTTTGAATCTGAATTTAAGTGATTGAACTCTGGCATTTTGGAACTGGTTTTAAGATTTTGAAATAATAAATAATATGATTGAAATTATTTTTCCGAATAAGTAATGTTTCAATGATTTTAATGGGTTTTAATGATTTTGAAGGAATTTCAAAGAAGTTTTCAAAGTAAATGGAAGTCCAGAACTCACTTGTGTCGCTGGAAAATAATTTCGGTGATGAGTGCACGCATCATCGACATTGATTTTCGAGTTTCTGAGTGAGGGAGAGGCCACTTCGGTAGCATTGCTATGCGATTGATTTGTGAAACCAATTTAGATTTCAAATTCCGAAGTGTGATGTGATATTCGAAAGATATATGTATATATATTTGTAAAATTTGAAATGAGCCGGTGTTCATTCCTTGAGTTTTGGATTTGATTTGATATAACCCTATTTTTGGAATGGATTTACTGATTTAATTGTGATTTCCAACTCTTGGATTGAAATATGATTTCTTCAACTATTTTAAAGGTTCGAGCACTTCCAAATCAAGGTTAACTTTTCAAAGCTAAGAAATTTTGAAAAGTAATTTGATAAAGTATATAAGTTTGTTTTGAATGTTTAAGTATGAAGTAATATGATTTAAATAAGTTGAAACTGTTTGGTTAAGTAAATGAATAAAGCAATTTTAAAATTTTCTAATATGAAATTTAGATTTGAAATGTTTTGAAAAGAATTTGGTCTTCAAAATATTTTGAATAAAATTTAGTTTAAATGTTTTAACTTAGTAACATCTTTATGAAACTATATATTTAACAAGTTGAAATAAATATATAAGTTGTACGTATGCTGTTTTATTCGCATAATTAATTTGATCCAAGTTTGAGTACACAAGTTCGAGGTGGATTACACCATTTCGTGTTAGGATTTTTCATTCGATTCTTGATGGCGAATATTTGATATGGATTTTGGGCTTGATTCCAGAATTCTCTATCATAGTATATGGCTATGCAAGGAGACTGATGGCTTCTAGTCGAGAAACCATATCGAAGTCCGCATTAGGGAAATCGAATGGACAATACTAGTTCGAAAGCGAACTTGTGTGATCGAGCGAGCGATCAAATGTGATTTTGCAAAATGATGACGTGTGTACATCTTATATTCTAATATCAGTGATATATTTTGACGCTGAAATTGAAAGCTGTCGGGTTAGAATATATTTGCTTACTTTTCTAATTTAAATTACAAAGATATATAACCTATAAAAGCAAAGATATTCAAATCCCATATGGCTCTTCATACAGCGAAATTTATTTTGGAAAATTTGATCCTTATATAAGACGGACCTTACGTAAGTATAAGATGATTTTGAAAACATTTGATTTTGGAAATGAATTGGTTGACTTAAATTATATTGATTTGGAAATTTGGATTTATTTTCTAAATCTATTATTTTGGAAACTTTGAAACTAAAGATAATTAATTTGAGAAGAAATAATTTGGTGAAATTGTATATGATTTTGTAATTGAACTGATATTGAAACAAATTGAAATTTGAGAACCTTATGTTACTAAACACTTGATTTGGGAGTTGTCGAACTTATATATAATTGATTTGTATGAGTATGAAATTGATTCGAAAACTATAGATTTGAAAAGGTACTCAATTTGAAAGTGAAATCTTATATAATTGAAGTCTATATAAGTATGATTTGATATACTATTGATTTTGGAAAGTATTCGATTTGAAAATTAAATCTTATATATAATGGATTTTATATAAGTACGATATTTGAAAGTGATTTGAAAAGGTACTATATGATACATATTTTCGAAGTAAAGATATGGAAAGTGCCTTCTGCTTGATATCCGATTTGTGGCCACATCTTGGATTCATTCTATCGATATTATTCTCTCTGATTTTTGGTTTTCCGGATATGATACTCAAGTGTCCTTCGAATTCCATGGCGTTACCCATGGTCTTATTGTTCTCTCGTGACTGCATAGCGCAACTGCCTGGCTGAGTCTTGCCTAGGGGTACGGATTGTTTCCTGGGGGATCCAGGCGTAATCATTGTGTATCCTGCAATCTGTGTAGGTCGCGAATAGTAGCGCAAATGCTTGGCTGAGTCTTGCCTGGGGGTACGGATTGTTTCCTGGGGGATCCAGGCGTAACCATTGTGTATCCTGCATTCTACTAGTCATCATGGCGTAACTCGCAGGGCTGAGAAAGCTTACGGATATGGATTGTTTCCTGGGGGATCCAGGCGTAACCATTGTGTATCTGCGAACCATGGTTAGACAAAGGTTTTGTTGTTTTTGTTTGGATTGTACTTTCCATATCTGTTTTAAAGGTTTTTCAAGTATTTTCACTAGGTGTTGAAACATGTCTACTAAGTACCTGGAGAATTCTAGCTTTGCGCCTGATCAACGCATGGCCAGAGTCTGCAGGAACGAAAGTAAACTTTTTAAGACATCGAGTTAAAAAGTATTTTGATAAAATATTATAAAGGATATTTTGATCAGTTATTTCCTTTCTAAAAGATTTTAAAGTGTTTTAAATATTGTTTACCTCTTCAACCAACAATTTTAAATTAATGGCTCATCCTTGTCTTTCGTCCTATTTTCCCTTCTAGCTATTCCTATTCTCCACCTTATTAAACTTACCCATAACAGCAATTATCAAGTATAATTTTAATCTTCTTGTCATCTTGTCTTAATCCTATTCCATTTTATCTTTTCTGTGTTTTCCGTACCTTATTCCTTTTCGAGGACGAAAAGATTTGAGTGGGAGGGAGTGTAACAACCCTGTATTTTGTGATTATTTTAATTGTATATTTTGGTTATTTTAATTAATTTCCTGATTTAAATACTTTATTTTATTTATTAAAATGAATAAATTTGGTTATTTTAAATATAAATTTTGATGTGAATTAGAATTCCAAACATGACTAAAAAGAATATTTTCCAGAAAAGTGAATTTTGGTCAATATGGTCAAACTTTGACTTTTAATTTAGAAATTTGAAAGTTTAAAAATTTGAATTTTATCTTTTATTATGAAAGTAAATAAAATTTTAAGAATAATGCTTTTCGTTTCGTTGAAATCTGATTTATAATGTGAAAGTTATGCCTTTTTCAATATTGTGTGTAATTTGTTGTATTTAACAAATTGTTTATTTTAAATTGTATAAATAATATTTTATTTGGTCATGTAATGTTCTAATTTATATTTATATGGGTAAAATAACATGTTGTGCATATATTTTGGTTTTAAAACATTTTTTAAAAGTATAATTGACATTTTCCAGTGTCAGTTGTATTTTGCTTACAATTTCTAATTTCCAGTTTCAATTAATTAAAGTAATTCTTTATTTATTTTTCTATTTTTTTCTTAAAATCTTATTTGATTCTCATTCCCACTTTATTTTGTTCCTCATTTATTTTATTTATTTGACATTTTATTTGTTTTAAAGTGAAATAGAAATTTTCTAAAACTAGTGATATTCTATTTGTAAATTTTAAGTCCTGTTTTGAATTTTTAAGCCATTTCTTTAGTTCTTTTTCTAATTTCTCTAAATTTAATTTTTTATTTCATTTTGAAAATATAAATGAATTATTTTACTTCACATTTTTGTTTTAAAATATTTTTAAAATGAAGTTGTTAATTTTCCAAAGTCAATAGTGATTTATTTGTAATTTCTGGACCCTGTTTTCAATTTTTAAGCAATTTCTTATATTCTTTTTCCATTTTCTTTAAAATTAATTAATTATTTTTATTTTATATTACTTTGTTTCGGTTTTAAAGTCAATTTACTGATTTTATTTTTGTTTTATTTGAATATAAAGAAAAAGAAATATGAAGAGTTTTAAAAGCTTATTTACCTTAAGTCCTTTCATCTCCTTTGTCCTTTCATTTGCCATAACTCCTCAATTACTATCTTGGCTGTGCATTTTTGGTTTGTAGCCGTGAGTTTTCAGCCTCCATTCACCCAAAAACATTTTACCTTCTCATTCATTCATGGCTTCAAGAAAAATCTATGGGTAATGGCTACTTTTTACACTTTTCTTCTCATTTTTCATGTATTTTGCCTTGTTTTCTTTGCTTCTTTGAATGGCCTCCACTCCATATCCACGGCCACCACCCCCTACATCTCTTCCCTGCCATCACCACCAGCTACTCCTCTGGTCTTGACCAAGACCGAGCCACCATGATGCCAAAACTCCACAAAAATTGCAAAACAAGCCATAAAAACATGATTGTTTACCACTATTGCTTCACCACTCCATTTTCCACCACCACCACCACCTTAGGCCGCCTCCACCACCTCTGGCCAGACCACCACATACCTTTCATTCCACTGACCTGATCCATACCCCTCTGACCTGACCACACAAGCCCATGGCCGAGCCATTTTTGTGAACAAAAC
Source organism: Allium fistulosum (assembly GCA_030737815.1). Lineage (NCBI taxonomy): Eukaryota > Viridiplantae > Streptophyta > Magnoliopsida > Asparagales > Amaryllidaceae > Allium > Allium fistulosum. The sequence continues at coordinate 234,642,442 of CM060908.1, forward strand.
CCACTTATTTTGCCTTAAACTCTTCATATTCCTTTGTATAAACTTCCTCCTCATATTCTACTACCTAGGCCATGCATACACATGACCAAACCTGAGCCAAACTTGTTCAAACCAGAGCCAAAACCATCCCTAGGCCATGAAAAAAGAATAGAGAAAGCATGGCAAAAGATTTGGCATTCGTATCTCTCTTTATTTAAAAGTTATTTCATTTCTAGTATTGAAATTTATGGTTTGCTTTGATTTTTGTTTGGGTTGTAACACAATATCTATATCATTGGATTTTCTCTCCACACTCAAATTGTATTAGAGTTGTCGTGCCTTCGTAATCTTTGTGTTGTGAGCTTTGTTGGCAAATCTCCAGCTTAACAGGTGAGTTATTCTCACCGAACAATATGTACATATATAACTAGTGAATTGACCCCTTTTGAATCTGTAAAATGCATTATCATGTTACACTTGCTATGTTATGATTTTATGATGTTCACCCATGCTTAAACACCTATTATATTATATGTTACTGTTATATTATGTTGTTATATTATTTTTATCAGTTTATCACACTGCAAGTTCCCTTTAGATTAAAATCACTATGGGTTGAAATGATACATACCCGAACGGACTTTAGAATAGGAGAAAATCATTATGGGCTGAAATGATATGCCTGAATGATTTTCAATTATTTTCATTTACTTGGGATTGCGGGTTTGAAATGATCAAACCCGGGTATCTTTGTAAATTACGGGTTGAAATGATAAATTACCCGTATCACTTTACCTAGACTAGAAAATGAAATACAGACCCGTTGTTAAAATATGTTTTATAATTTTTTTTTAAATATTTTAGAAATGTAAATATTATAATATTTTGATTTAAACTAAATAAAAATGATTTTTGTAAAGCATTATTGATTTTCTGAAAATTTATAAGTGAAATAAATTAATGGTAAAATTAGAAAATTTGAAATGTAAGTTATTTTGGGAAATTTTAATTTGGTGATAATTGGAATTTAAATTAAATGTGAAATGTGATAAATTCATGATAATTTGGATTAAAGTGAATTTAAATGATTTTTATATTATATTAATGATTTTGAATAAAGTTAAAATGTGAAATGAATGAATATTTAAGTTGAAATTTTGAAATATAACTAAAATTGGAAATTTGTGAATTTGGCTTAAAAGTGAATTTTAAGTTAAGTAAATAAAAAATGGAATTAAGTTATATTTGAAAATTTAAACTTAAGTGTTAAGTTAATTTAATTTAATGAATTTATAATTTAATATTGGAATTTAATAAGTGAATTATTATTAAATTTTGATTTTTGAATGGAGGTTTAACTTTATAAAATCATGAATATAAGGGTATTTGAATTATTGTTTTAAAAGTGAAATTATATGATTTTTTAAGTTAAAAATGATTTATATAAAAATATAATTGTTTGTGAAATTATACTGAATATTTGAAGTTAATTAACTGCATTTCTGAAATGCTATTAATTCTAATGTAAATGATAATACAACATTTGTAAATGCTGTAGTTGATAATAATGAACAAAATGGCTAAATTTAATTAAAGGCTATTATAGCATTTTTGTAAATGTTATAATGGTTGAATTTAACTAAGTTTATTTGAAACTAATGTAACCCTATTACAGCATTTTAAATGCTGTCTTTTGTTAAATTGAACGGTTTTAAATGTGACTTTCCGTAGCATTTTTTTAATGCTGCGAAAGTTGAATTTTCATTATTTTAATTAATTTAAGTGAACGAATGAACTTTGAAAGATTAAAATTTTGGAAATTTAATTATTAAATATAATAACTTCATTTTTATGATTTAAAATAAAGTAATTTGTTTCGAAATATAAACTATTTTGAAATATGATATTTTGATATTTTGAAATGGATATTTGAAGGATATAGAATTTTGAAATGATATTTGATTTCGAAGTATAAAATACCATTTTGAAATTTTAACCACGGGATGTATTTAATTTATAGTTTAACTGATCCTTAAAGGATGGGCGATCCCAAGCATCCTTTGAGTTATTATGCATTTCTACTACAGTTCACTTGAGTTGGTTTACATTATATAAGTATATATTGTCCTGACTCGAGTGTTTTGTATTTTACTTTACACTCGGGTCAGCCTGAGTATTTACAGCTTAGCTTTGGATTTCTTTCTGGAGCTAGGAATCGCTGGAGATTCTGCTTGTCTAGTTATCTGTTCCTTTCAGTTCAGTTGTTCTATTTCAGTTCTGGTATTCATAAACTTCTATTTATTTGAGATTTCTATTGTATATGTTTTCAAACAAATATTATGTATTTTGTTTTGAGAGTTTGTTATAGTAGCTTCATGAACTACTATGGTATTTTTAATTTCCGCTGCGAGTTATTCTAATATGTTCTGTGTCTGTGATTCTGTGTATTTGATTTCATTTGCTCCAAATTTATTTACAATCTGTTATTTTGAATTATTCAAGTCAGACATGTGTGGATTATTGTCGATTTGAATGGTCTAAAATAGTGGGTCGTTACACTATCCAACGTATCACACCGATCTGTCTATCACTGTTGGGCTATGTTGAACTATGTACCATTACTTATGCCGATCCCTCTACATCCCCATCTGAGTTGAATTCCTAACCAAGTGATCATACCGATCCCTATGGCCTCTTCATGTTATACTGAACCCTATACTATCTCATTCATATCCATCATCCACTATGCTGATCCCTCTCTCATATAAGCTAACTCCTATCTTTCTAACATCCCGCGTTGCCCATCTATCTACTCCGTCCCATCCGGGCTCCGTACAACTATCCAAACTTTATATCTTGGTCATGCAGCCGTTGCCTCAAGATCATACTTCTCATCAACAGTTAAGTCCGGCCTATGCGATCAGCCCAATATAGCCGGGCCAATGCACCGGGTAACACTTGCCCCTCAAAGTACGTCTTGTGGGTAACATGACGTGCTTTGAATTAAAAACAGCCTGAGTTGCCGAGAAGAAGTTTATCTAACTTTCTAGTTGATTTTTTTTCTTTTACCGATCTTCAATGACGCAAATATGATGTTGTATTCTGTTAGTATATACAGATCTGGTCATGTGAGATTAGCAGGCTTTCTTTTGATTTGATTCCAAAGTGTTAAACTCTTAGATCGTTTCCGCGTATATTCACATACGTGTTTCTGTTGTTGGCTTCCAGGCACGTTTGGACGATCGCAGGTCGTTTCCAAGTTTAATAGCCTATGTACACTTATATTTACAACCGAATCTTCACGATGACGACCATTTGTCACCTCCTAGTTGCCCACCGCTTTTCTCACTACGCCATAGATGACCTTCTGCAACATTTTTGCAAGGTGTTGCCAGCTAAAATGTTGCGATAGATATAAAATTTTGGTCCTACTGCAACGTTGTATTTATGGTGTTACCTTAGCCATAAAAATGTGTTGCTCTAGCTAAAAAAGTGTAACACGATGCAACATTTTTATATAGTGTTGCTATAGATGTATTCAGATTAAAAAATTAATAAAATTAGCAATCCGCGTGAATACGATCCAACGGTCTACATTTAATCTGATTGTTAAACTGGATCACCTCTACAATTTGCCACAAATTTTCGTTTTCCCGCTTTACTTTTCATATCATTTTCGTTCTCACCCCCAATTTCCGAAATCCCTAATTTCCAAATCATATTTTCGTTTTTTTTTTTCTTCCAAAAACAAAATCTCGTCCTTTTTTCAAAGTTTGGTAGTGATCTCAAACAAGCTTCGTTCCCATTTCGTTCTCACCTCCAATTTCGCTGCTGTTTGCCTACATGTCGAGCGTCGTTTGCTTTGTTGCCGAGATCTGGAAATGTCTGTTTGGGTTGTTGGAATGGGTAACCAGCGATTGTGATAAGGTGATTAGGCGATTAGGCGATTTGGCAACCTGAAGTCGAATTTGGCAACTGAAATAGTTTGTTGGTGAGGCAATTAGAGGATGGAGGCTGGTGGTTTAGAAGTATGTGTGGGTTTGGGTGAAGATTTGGAACTGTGAGATTTTAGTTGGCAGTGGCAGCGGCAGCGGGTTGGTAATGAGGTTTGGTGAGTGTTTTGGCATAGGTTAAGGGCTGTAGGGGATGTAAGTTGCAGCAGTTTGGGGATGGTGGCAGTGTAGAGGTTCGTGCTGCCGAAGTCCGTGACCTGTTCGATGAAATGTCAATTTTGTGTAGAGGTTCGTGGTAGTGTAAGTTGCAGCATTTTGGGGATGTAAGTTGCCGAAGTTTGGGGATGGTGGCAGTGAAGGGTAATGTATTACTTATTAACACGCAACCTGTTCGATGAAATATCAATTTTTATTTATCATGGTTTCAGGTCTTTTACCAAGGCAGAGCTAAAAGCAAGGTTATTTCAGTTTTCACTGAACAATTTGCTAAGAATGATAGCTGGAAAAAGGTCGGGTGATTCAGAAGAAGCCATGAAAGAGTTGCAAAAGTCAATCATCGAGGAGGTGTTCAAATTCGCAGGAGGTGTTCATTTGTGCATCATTTTACGTCGTTTCAAAGAAGGCTCGATCTTCCGAAATCGGATGAATCGGGCGGTGCCCACTTGTTCGACCTGCGGTGCCCCGGACCCCCGCCGGCGCTGCGCCCGGACCCGCATCTCGGCTCGCCTTCGGCTCGGCACTCGGCTCGTCATATATTTGTTAGTGTCGGTGTCTGTATAAATTGAAACTGCATATGTAATGAGTGAACTGAGTGATGTAGTGAGGAATATCTCTATATGTGAATATCAGTGTTATATATCATTGAATTGGAAAATAGTGGAGTCAGGAATTTGTACTATTTCAAATGTTGAAATAAAATATTTATTTAAATAAATTACTGTTTAAATATCAAATTCTGTGCAATAGCATTTTATTAAATAAATATTTATTTTTATTAAAAAATCAAATATGCTCTACATTGTGGGCCATCATCCTCTTTGCTTTATTTTATTTCACCATCATTTCACTCATTTTTTTTCAAAATTTTTTACCATTTCTCACTTCTCTCGTACCCACCATCCTCTTTGCTTTATTTTATTTCACCATCATTTCACTCATTTTTTTTCAAAAATTTTTGCGGAGGGATCGGCATCCAATATGCCGACCCCTTGCTAGATGCAAGCCACTATGGGTTGGCAAATCCTAATGTCGACCCTTATCTGCTTCAAGACTCGATCCACCCGTGCTAACCGGTTGGAGTTACTTTCTCATCATTCATATATAAGCTTACCTCCCCTTCTTTCCTCTCCTCACTTTTTCACTTCACAACACTTTATCCGAAATGCGGATTACGGATCTTAAGGCTAGATTAACACTATAGGATGGGGTGAGTAGTGTTTAATGGATTTTATGGATTTTTTGAAATCTTTTCAAATTAAACACATATAGATGCAATTTCACAAACACAGAGACAATCACAGAATCAGACACAGATGCAAATAGTAAATGAAAGCGGTAAAGGAAAGAACACACCAGAATTTTATACTAGTTCGGAGTTACCCTACATCCAGTCCTACACAATTTCTTGTGCATATTTCTTTTCAAATATAATGTCGATATTACAACCTTGATTTCAAGGCCATGAGATACACCCTCTTGTCTCCGTGTCCAGGGCAAACTCCCTTGATTTAACCAGGCTACAAGATCACCTAATTGATTTACGGGCTACAATCACACCCAATTGGTTTACGGGCCACAATCACACTGTTTCCAATCACACTTTGATAGAGAGACTCGATACACTTCTTTGATTACAAATGATCCTATAACTCCGAATAGCACCGAGATCTTTGAGAGAGAGTGGTAGAGAATCAAACTAGAGATGATCGAGTTTGATTCACTTAGAATTTTTGCAGAATTTTGTTAAAGCATTATAAATATAAGAGAATATTTGAGTGGAGAAGAAGGAGTGAAGAAATGAAGAAAAACTAACTTAAAATTCGTTGAAAAGAACTGGTATTTATAGAAGAACAACAGTCATGTCCATTCGCGAAAGGTTATAACGAATAGACACTTCTTTTGAAAATTTGAAATTTGAATTCTACGGCTACCATGTCGACATGGGGGGATGAGGGATGTCGACATGCCTATGTTATTTTTGAAAATAGATTTTGCTTTTAAATGATTTCTATTCTAAAACTGGTCAAAACAATTTCTAAACTTTGTAAACCATTTTGAATATAGTTTAAACTTATAAAAAAGTTTTAGAAAGAAATCTTAAAATATATAACCTATAATATAAAAGTAATATTAAAAACTAAGTATAGATTTCTTTAAAATATATTAAAGCTAAAATATTAAAATCAAAAGACAGTTTTAAATAACAAGAGATGATTTTTAAATTAATATGATAAAAAATAGTTTTTGAATTAAGGCTAAAATATTTAAATTGATAGAGATGACTTTAAAAAGATAGTTTCAAAAAATAAATCATTTTGAAAATTTCGTGGAATCCATTCCGCTAGAGAGGGTCCTGGATTCCATCCCATTAAAGAGGTCGTGGGTTCCACCCTACTATTAAAGCGAGAAGGTGGATTCCATTCCACAATTAAAATTCGAATAAAGATTTTAGTGCTATTATGAAGTTTTAACATAAATCTAGACTCTATTACTTATCTTGATATCTTGAACTCTTGAAATCTTGATACTCATGAGTCTTCAATCTTGATTTCTTCAATCTTGAATTCATCAGTCTTGAATCTATATACTCAGTCTTGAATCTTTATACTATACAGTCTTCATTCTCAGTACCTGCATATATATATATATATATATATATATCCTGCATATACATATATATCTAGACAAGAATATTAGTATTTATATTTTATAACAAGTCCTAAGCTTGTTGTCATCAAAACCATCATCTCAAGAAGTAACACACTTAAGCTTTTTTCTCCTGCTCTTCATACAACCGAACCCTATCGTCTCCATCCCTCTTTGCCAACCGATAGAAAGGAAAATCTCCCCTCTTTAACACTAAACTCAAACGCGAAACAAAATTCTCAACCAAAACCACCGGTAACTCTCCCTTAATTCCAAGTTTCAACCATGTGCTCATAATTTAATTCATATAGGTATGCTTCCCTTTCATAATCATGTCAGTTGAGTCATGAATTTAGGGTTTGCGTGGGTTCGAAGTGTCTCTAGGGGAACGATTTGGTGGGTTCTGTTAAGTTAGGCGAGATAGAGGGCCGAGATGAGGGTGCTGGAGAGAGAGAGAGAGGAAAGAGGAAGAAGGAAGAAAGAGGAGGGTTCAGTATTTAGTAATTTGGTGAGGGGATGGTGGACAGTTAACGTTAAGGATCGGTAGAAGTTTGTATCGAACGAGAAGGTTCGACAGACCATGCTAATGAATAAGGGATAAGCATTAGTGACTTAAGTGTATGGATCAGTGTAGGAAGATGAGTTATAGTGGTCAGTAATGTTTACGGAGAGGGGTTGGTAGTGAAGCTAGGATAAGGGATCGGTAATAGCTAACTTGTTAAGGTATTGGAGTTAAAGCATAGGGATTGGCATATTGGCTAAAGGGAAGGGATCAACATAAGGGAATGAGGGTTCGATATTTATAATGAATGCTAATTTTAGCTTAAGTCTTTTAAACATTGAATCACATATTGCCTTGCTCGAACTTGGACTGCTAGACTTAACCTTAAATAAGCACATCTCCGTACTTCTTGACATGGACCAAATGAAAAACTGCATAAAAAAACCTGGACACAAAACTTCATAGCTTAATAAGTCGATAACCGATCCTAAAGCTCTCATTGCCGATCAACTTTCCGGTTGATTGAGACGGTCAGCTATGACGGTCCCGCTAGCTATAATTTTAAGTCTTGTCTTTTCATTCTTGCTTTTATGATTCTGAACTGTTCATACTTGTTTCACACCGCACTGCACTATAGTTCACACACAACATGGAGGGAACGGGTTATTATTTCTAATGTTGATTATCTACTGAGTATAGTTGATATAGATCTCAAGCTACATGACGTGCTCAGTCAAAATGTCTTCCGAGTCCGCCGTAAGACACATTAGTTTTGAGTCAAAGTCAAGCTCCGCCACCATATCTGATAAAACTTCTCCGAGTCACCATAAAGAACAAGTAGAGGTGTCTAACCCACAACTAAATCTCTTTTTCGACATTCCAGTCCTTCCTGCGGAAGTTATCAGTCTGGCTCCCGATGCCGTTGAGGGTGCTATCATTCTAAATAAACCTGTTAACTCATAAGCGTCTAGAATCTGTGAAGCCGCTCTTCGTCGATTGTGTTCCATCCATGGAATTCCTTTTGAAGACGTCTTAGTTCCATCAAGGCAAGACAGACCCAACTTGCCCCCAACCGGATATACCGCTTGCAACAAGTTTATGTGCTGGGCTGGATGTATGCCACCTTTCAACTCCTTCATTCGGTAGATGCTGAGGTACCAAAGGATCGCTCCTACCTAGTTGCTCCCTAACAGCTATGCCTTCATTCATGGAACCTTCTTTCTCTTTATGAACGTTCTATTCCGTCTACCGACTCCTGAAGACATCAAATACATCTACAATTTCAAAAGACGAACAAGGAGCATTTCATATGTCTTTCTTGAACCCTCTCCTAAATGCCAAGTCTTAATGGGTCCATGGAACAGGCTCTCTCTATTCAAGCACGAGTGGTTTTATGTACGATGTCCTCTTGGTTTCATAAGGAGACAGTTTGAAGGACGTAAGTGTTACTCCTGTCTTCATCTTTAATTTGAAGATTCATGTCGCAACTTCTTCTTTAAACATACAAATATCTCCAGTTCTTTGAGGTGTTCGCCCTCGACCCAAAGGGGTCGAGTATTATAGGGCCGTTGCTGCCATTCATGCTACTCCTATTGAGGATTGGGACATCAAACTTCTTTTCACTGATGAGCAGCTTTCATTATTCGGGCTGTTGGAAGACGGCCGCAAAATTGGACTTCCTGGGAGTAAATAAGTCTCGAAAACTGTTGTCAAAAGAATGGTCGAAAAAACGACCCTATGGTGCCCACTGCTTAAGGAACCTGGAAGACATCGAAGGGGGAGAGATAAAAGTATCTCAAGATGTTGGGCCGAGAAGCGAAGATATAGGCCCTGGAAAAGAGTCGGTAGTCGAAGCTCCACAGACTAGGCAAATGCAAACTCCGTTGAAGAGGAGAAAAAAGTTTATGTACAAGCTGTGAAAGAGTAAGGCCGGGGCAAATCCGGAATTCGTCATAACCCCGCTTTGAAAAGGAGTCGTCTTCCCAACAAATGGAAAGCTCGTTGAAGGGACTCTCCAATATTCTGATTCCTGATGATATACTAAATTATGACTTTCCTAACACCGACGTCGAAGGGCTCAATTCTACCACCAGAAGCGGCAAAGGCATGCAACCCTCTAATGGAGGGGAGGAAACTCCGACGAGTAAAGCCAATGTTATCGGTTTATCAGGGGGAAACACCAGGACACACACAAACACTTACACTCCACCATACACTCATTATTAATTCTTTGTGCTACAACTTTTAATATGCTCCTATTTGGTTCTTTATAGGTGCAATGTCACATTCCCATGCTTTCGACCGCCTTTGGGGTTCTTCTACTTGTTATCGCTTAAGCCGAGACTCCGAATCTGGAAGACGTAGAGATAGAGATGACGGGCGAGACAAAGACTATATTTCTCGAGAGCCGCTTTCATCATCAAGACGAAAGTATCAACCACACGCTCCCTGCCATGATGATCAACCAAACCTTCCTACTCATAACGGAGATAAGTCCTCGCACTAGGGTTCTCATGCTGCTGCGCCTCATGACCAATATTCTGGGTCGTCAAATTTAAGGCAATCATGCGGGCGCCGTTCCGGCAAGCACCCGCTTGTTACTTTTGATCCGCTTCCGCCGGCTCCTGCTCATGATCCTACTAAAGTGGAAAAGTTAGCTGAACTCAATGCTACTTTTTCAAAAATCTGCTTTAATGAACTTAAGTTCCTCCCTTCCGTACACGTCATCCCCAGAAGTTCCAAAGAGAGCTTATTAGAATGCATGAACGACGTGTATGTCCAGCATGAATCATTTATTCACTTGGCCAAGAAAATCTCTAAAGTCTCCATTAAGTGCCAACATGAAATCAATCATCTCAAGTTGAGGCTATTCATGACAAGGACATCATCAAGCACCAGGACACAAAGTTGCTTGAGTACAAAACTCAACTTGCCAAGGAAGAAAAGAATGCAAAAGAAACGGCAGAGGCGGTAAATCGCCTGGAGACTTCGCATAGAAGAGAACTGGATGCAGCGCTTCATCGCAGTGGTACTCTGGCCTTAGAAAAGGACTCTTTGCAAAAGGAGAAGGAAGTCTTAGCTCACCATGTTGAAGAGATTGAAAAATTACTACATAAAGAGAGGGAGGAAAAGATTGAGGCGCAGGAAGAATCGCAGAGATACTGCGAGGAGATCGTTGAGGCAAGAAACTTGAGAATGAAGCTTGACGAACAATTTGCCCGGATCAAAGCCTTAAAAGAAGTAGCCCGCGAAGAGGGCAGAAAGGAAGTGCTCGAAGAAGATAATTCCCGGGTAGAAGCTACCACTGAGTCCAGTAGAATTGAGATCAAGTACTTATTTGATCCGCTTATCGTCAAATATAACGTGAAAGTTCTTCTTCACCGTGACTTGACCTTTCTAGGCGAAGGCTATCTTGAATCGCTCGTTGAAGCCTGGGAGCTTATTACCAAAATCAAGAAGGAAGAACAGGGAATAGCAGAGCTAATGAAGAGGTACTCGTGCAAGAGGTGCTTCAAGGAAATGAGCTTCTGGCCGTTGCGAAACTTCAATTTTTAAAGCTCCTACACCGGCTAAAGAAGGAGAGGACGTCGTTGGATCTCCTGGAACATATCTCAAGGGCCCTTCTCCTATCCGTATGGTCGGAACATCATCTTCTCAACTCACGGAGCAACATATCGGCTATGATCCGGACAGACCCGGCCTTAGTCAACAAATGCTATCTCCCATTCTTGAAGGGAGCACTCCAATGACCATTGAGAACCAAACAGATGCTGGTATTGCACTAAAAATTTTAGAACTCAAAAAATTGTTGTTTTCGATGCATAACGGCCATTGACTAATATCCAGGTTTTAACGAACTTTTGCAGGTCATCCCGGTCCTGAACAAACTCCTAGGAGAGATGTCTCCACGGAGCAACAAAAGAAAACGGCCGAAGCTCCGACTGCTGCAGATATTCCGAGGCACGATGCTCAAGTCATCGCTGCCCTTGACGAGGATAAGCCCGAGGACCCGTCCCTTGCTGAAGAATTAGACGATGTAGTGATCATGGGTGCCTCGGAGCATATAGCCAAAACCAGTATGAAGGAGCATATTAAAGAGGAAGAGAAATCAAAGCGTAAAGTCAAAGGGAGCCCATGGAGGTGGTAGTCAAAGATCCTAATCATGTATCTCTGCAAGTCATTCCACCCGGTGGGACAATTCCTATTGAAATTCCTCCTTCTTCTTCAAGCATCTCCACTAATGGTGGCATAGGGTCCTAGAAAAGATGCTCAACTAGTTCTACTCCTGAGAAACCGAAGGAGAAGAAGTCAAAGAAATAGTTAGTACTTTTTGTCGTTGTACATAGTTTGGATAAATTAGACGTGTATTTCTTTTCCTAGTAGTAAGTGTACGGGCGTGAATCCCAAACTTTTGGAATAACTTGTAATGGATTTTGAGATAGTGAATGTTATCCCACCTTTTAGCAAGGTCGTGACACCAAGGAATTGACTATAAACCAAAGACAGTTCGTCCCGAAGATTGATTGTACGCAGGCTCGCTATGGATATCGACAAATTTTATCCGTGTTCGGATCAAGCTACGATTGATATGACACGACAGGAAAAGCCATAGAAGCCAGCGTTCCAAATTTCAAGTCAATCCGAGTTCTTATGTTTGAGATATGATCGATACAAGTCAAGGAAATCAACATATTCGCAACCCATCGTTTCGCATCGATCTCATTCGAATCCATTGGCGAGCAGTTGTTCGAATCCATCAAGTTCCAGTGGTTCGTATCCATCAGGGGAGTATGTTTCATTCGTATCGATCAGCAACCCTTTGTTCGTATCTATCAGACGACCGCTACTTCGTATCCATCATGGGACCTCTGTTTGTACCCATCGAGCATTATGCTGATTTGTATCCACCAAGTATTGCACTATTCGCATCCATCCTATGGCTTCAACTTCGCATTGATCTACTGTAGTTAATTCCGATCGATGCGAACAAGACTAAGTCTATCGATACGAACAGAACAGTATGATCGATACGCGCCGGGCATTGTGAATCGATACGAATGAAATCATTTCCTTCGATACGAACAGTATTAATTCAATCGATACGAATTAAGCCATCGCCATCGATTCAATATATGCAACGGTCTTCGATACGAACGAGGCGAAAGCCTTGAAACAACTCGATCAACTCGGGATAAAAAGTGGATCGATCTGAAGAGTGCGCGCCACATCAACCTACTCGCACGCCCCTGGATCGATTCAAATTGATGGATACGAGAGCATTGATTCGAACGCGACAGCCTCCATCAAAATGCAAATTTGCATCGATCATATCTCGCAATCCACAAGTCCAAATGCTATGAAATTTGGACAAGAGCTTACGTACAACCTAAAGAACGTTCCTGCCAAATTTCGACTCGATTGGATCGAATCTTGATCGATATGAAATTCGTTTGTATCGATCACGGATCGAGTCGAAACTTCATGGGATCGATCGTGTGGACCCACTCACGTGCCAGAAGAAGTCTCCCGAGATCTGAGCGAGATATCAGCCTCCTATGCCTATAAATAGAGCCCCAGGGCCTACAAAGGGGGATCTTTTTGGCTCCTTGACGTCCAGACTTTGCCGAATCCAACTTTGCATTCCATTGCTGCTGTTGTTCTCGAATTTCTTCATTGTAATCGCTGTAATCAGTTGTAACCAGCAAGAAAATTCAATAAAAGATTAACTTTTGGAGTGGACGTAGGCCAGAGATAGCCGAACCACTATAAATCCTATGTCTCTGTCTGTTTAATTCAATTTTAAGTTTATTATTCTTCATTTTTTATCCTTTCCATTACTTAGATCTGTGATTGGTGATCATTTATTGTTGATCTGTGTTCATACACTGGTGCTTTCATGATATTTGGGGTTTGTGACAAATTTTGGCGCAAACATTTTGGTGCTTTCACTGAGAACGACAAAGAATTCAGGGATTCTAAAGTTTGGAGTTCAGATTTGGAGAGCTATAGAATTAGATCTAGGAGGAACTATGGAAAAGCAATCAACAAGAAGACAAAGAACTGAAAGGAGTCAGCATGAAGGGAGTCAGGAGGCTTCCTCAGGAGCGAACCAGGCTTCAGTCTTCATCACCCGGGATGAGATGGAGATGATGATGGGAGCTATGCATGAAGAGCTTCTTAAAAGACAAGAAGAGATGATGTAGAATTTACTTCGACGAACTGGACAAACCGGAGTGTAGAATCAAGTTGACGCAGCCGTAGGAGATGCTGGAGATAGGGATCGGGAGCACGGAGCAACCAGAATTCAGAATGGAGCGGGACCATCTGGCATAGCCCCAGAACTAGGGGCACTTACCCAGAACATGTTGGCCCAATCCCGAGAAGAGCATCAGGTGGACCCAAGCAACATGGCATTGATAGAGGGATGGACGCCCATCCAGTGGAACAGATTCCAGGCTTCCCTCGTGAACTCGGGGGGCAGATCGGAGGCAACAGACAAGGGCTACAGCTTGGCGATAGTGATGATTGGCGGAAATGGTTAGATGAGCCATGAGAGGCGGACTAGTGAATAGAGATCTGGAAGATGTTAATAGGAGTACCTTTTCTCCTATGATCAGGCAAGCTAGGAATCCACCAGAATTCAAGCTACCAACATTAGAGACGTACGATGGAAGGACAGATCCTGCAGTGCATCTGACACGATACATGAGGCATATGGAGGTGTTGGTGGCATCTAGGGCTGGTTATTTTTCCATTTTACCGCTTTTCCAGCGTTTTCCTTCCGAATATTTCCGTGATTTCCGGTTTCCGTGTTTTTCATCAAAAATAATTCGAAAGGAATTCCTTCCGGTAGGTGACAGAACTCAGTGGAAATTTCCACTATTTCCGCGGAAATTTTCTTTCCTTCCGCATGCTTTCTTGTTTAGGAAAAAAAAACTGGGACAAATTACAATTCTATCTTTGGGCCAGGCCCATACAAAATTAACGTTAACAAAACCTAACCCTGATAATCATCCGTTCACTCCATCAGTTTTCACGAAAGAAAACAATCGACCAAAACCTAACCATAATTCCCCTTTTCTCTCTCGTCAATGAAATTCTCTCCCATAATCATCTGACTTTCTTTTCAATTTCGGTTAAGCAATTCTCCCTCAGGTACTTCCAGTAACACTCGCTCGGATTCCCTAATTACTCGGTTTGGTTTTTTAGGCCTTTTACAACTTGGACATTGTTAATTTCATTTTATATTTTTGCTACTTGATTTGAGAAAAAATCATGGCTTTCAGAAAGGATTTTTCGCTGTCTAAGATGGGTTGGCTATTTAGGGCTGGTTATTTTTGAGTTTTTGATTCCATCTGTGGAGACACTTGGTTCTTGTTTTCATAAAGTCTTCAACTTTTTTCTTTGCTACTAAGTGCTAAGTTTTGTGTTCTATATATTGTATGTTTTGCATCTGTGCTTTTGTGTTTGAAATGTCTAGTCTTCTATGTTCTTTTGTTGTGCTCTATGTTGCAGTTTGCTTTCCCATAGAGCTTTCGTATTCTCTGTTGATGAGCTTTTGTTTCATTTTATATTTTTTTTGTTTATTGTGGGGTTATATATTTTTTATGAAAGGGATTATGTGCAGGTATATAATTATTGTTTTGAAGTACTTGTAGACTTTTCACCAATTAAAGAAGGGGTGAAATGATCAATTAGTCTTTCTTTCCAATTCTTCTATGATCTGATTCTACATGTTCAATGAGTTTTCACCTTTCTCCTTCTGTTTGTAACATAAGATTTCACTCAATCTATTTTAGTTTTTCCGTACATCATGTTCCATTCACGTAGTTTCTTTTGAATATTTTGAGAGTGTAAAACTTTAATATTTCCTAGTTGAGCACAACTCAACTTTTGAGTTCATTTTTGCTTTTTATATTTTTCTTCTTTTAATTATTTTGACAATGTAGAAATATTACATTAGCCCTGGAATACTGCAAATATTACATTCACGTAGTTTTTTTTTCTCAATGCATCAATGTTTCATTTCTCTTCTCTACTAGTGCAACTGTTGAAACCTAAGATTTAATATGATGAATTATTTTTAAGAGCTCAGTTTCTTTTCTTTGTTCAAAACCTTTTGCTATTACAAGAAGGTATTCTTGTATTTTTAATACAATCATGAACTTAAATTATTTTTAGCTTATCACCAACTTTACATCAGTCCCAGTTTGGTTTATTGAGGAATTTTATTCCAGTTCATTGTGACATATGGTCAATGTTCCACTGTTTCATATGGTCACTGTATTGCTGGTGTAAATTGTTCACAACGCGAATCACGTTTACACACTTGCTTATACAAATGTGTACCAACACATATATATTTTGAATCATGTAACGAAAACCATATACAGTAAAATCTGGATGAGCAATTTTGTGATCATGTTTTTGGCAATTTGCTATGTGTAACCTTTTCTCATGCAATAGTTGCCCATACTAGAATTGCATGATCCTCCTGATTGCAGTCATTTTAACTTCTCCTTGTGCTGAAAATGTTATAAGTTCAGTCACTGTCTAGTAGAATTTCCTTGTGCTGAATTGCATGATCGTGCTGAATATTGAAAAAGATAAGTTACATAGCATGTTTTTATCATGTACATGTTGCCATAGCGTGCAAAGTAGGAATAGAAAGAACGTTTCCTTGATACCATTCAATGTTGGTTCATTATCATGTAAGTGGTAGTCAAGTTTGCAAAGAATATTATGGGATAACATGTCATACTCCACTGTGTAAAGTAGGAGATAAGCTCGTTACATTTTTTAGGCAAACTAATGTTTTGGGTGCCTGCTGCTTTTGTGATGTTTATTCCTGCGTATGAAGTGGTTCATTCATTTGCATGTGAAGTGTTTAAAGCAGGTATGTATTATTGGTGTTGCTTCCTTGTGTCACATAACTCTAGTATTATTTTATTCTCTGATATTCCTCTTATTTCTACTCGCAGTGCACTTATTTCGTGTCATTTTACTGTGCTGCTGCTCTTAGATGGTCATCTTCAAGATGTTGTCCTTTTCTTTTCAGGTGGTTAAATTTCTCATTTGGGATTAGAGAATCAACAAATATGTAGCTTTTATTTTGAAGCATTGATGTAAAGATCTCAAATTCCTGTAATATATATACAATTTTTGTGGATTTGTAGTGTAAGACTGAATTGGATCATTATCTTATGATGAAAATTTGATGCACTGTTTAGTTTGCAGTAACATAACTATGAATTCCTATAATATTTGATTTGCAGTTAAAATTTGATGAAAATTTCATTTTACAAAATTCTTTGATCGGAAAAAGGAATTCCATGTTCCGTTTCGAGTTTTCTGATTTCCGTCAATAGGAATTCCAATGTTAATGGAACGGAATATGGAATAGACCGCATCATTCCATCAACAATCGGAAGGAATAGGAAATGCTTTGGATGGTACGGAAATTTTCCGTACATCGAAGGAGGTCATGGCCCGGTGCTTCCCATTGTATTTGATAGACATTGCAGCGCTATGGTTTAGACAGCTGGAGAGTGGCTCCATTGGAACATGGACCGATTTGACTGAGAGGTTTATGAGGCAATTCAGAGTTCACATTTCGAGACCCAAGAATGTGATGAGTTTGGCAGCACTAAAGCAAAGGACCGGGGAATCTTTGAGGAACTTTTTGACACGATTCAATGCAGCGGCAGTATCAGTGGATCGACCAGATCCATCCATGGTTTTGATGGCAGCTATGTCTGGCATAACTGATGGAACAGAGTTCAAAAATTCACTAACAAGGGTTCCACCTATGGATCTAGGGGAATTTTATCATGAGGCTGAGGGATTTTTACGATTAGAGGATGCGAATGTTGAAAGAGAGGAAGGAGAAGGAGTTGATGTTTATGCAGTCAAGGGTGAAAATCCTCCTAAAACAGATTCAGGAACTGATAAATGGAAACGAAAGGCCAAGGATAACGATGATGGACCAACATAACCATGAAAGGAACCGTGATTCACCTCTTATACGGAGCTAAATGAGACTTTGGAGCGAATCTACCTAGATACCGGGGGGCAGATTCCTTATCGAAAGCCAATGTGGAGGGATCCGACCAGCAATGAGAGAAGATCAGACAAGTTTTGCTTATTCCACGAGCTGAATGGTCATAGCACAAATGATTGCAGGCACTTGAAGGATGAAGTTGAAGGGCATATCCGGAATGGTCTGCTATCGCAATATGTGAGAAGGAGAACGACCACCGTGGAACGAGAGCGGCCACCACCTGCATCAACTGGGAACAGCTCGGGATCGGGGCGTCAGCTTGTCATCAATTAATTGGAATAATGACGAATAAGTGGCAAACTTCACACCAACGCGATTAAGTCATTTACCCATGTACAGGACTGCGAACGATCCTCAGGCATGCTCTGATACTACTGTAAATCACAACAATATAGGTGTTTGCACTTTGATGTCCCTGTTTTGCTTTTGTTTTCCATTTCTCATGTTTGGACTTGATTTTGTTTGACATTCCCATTGAAAGATTTATTTTGAATGAAAGTATGCCATTTGTGATTCCTTAACGGCTAAGCAACTTACACATGCACGGGGTCGCGAATGGTCCTTAGGCATGCTCTAAGATGGCGATAAACCGTCGTAACAAACAATTCAGAAACTCGCTCGAACGCGAAATATGACATTAATGATACTAAGTCCCCCCCGGGCACATACAATTCGCCACGAACGGCACCCGACCGCGAACGGTCGCAATTCACTACGAACGGCACCCGACTGCGAACGGTCACAATTCGCCGCGAACAGCACCCGATCGCGAACGATCACAAATTGCCATGAACGGCACCCGACCGCGAACGGTTGCAATTCGCCATGAACGGCACCCGACCGCGAACGTTCACAATTTGCCGCGAACGGTACCCGATTGCGAACAATCACACATTGCTTCGAACGGTACCCCGACCGCGAACGGTCACCATTCGCCGCGAACGGCGTTTGACCACGAACGGTCACATGCTACCCCGAATGATATACGATCCCGAACGATCGTCATTCATAGTTAGGAAAGACTATCAATCTCTTTGCAGGATATTAACAGGATACGAACATCCAGCTTATGGCATTACAAACACACCTTCCTACCGCAAGGCATGTTTTGGGGGGCAAGTGTTATCCCACCTTTTAGCAAGGCCGTGACACCAAGAAATTGACTATAAACCAAAGACAGTTCGTCCTGAAGATTGATTGTACGCAGGCTCGCTATGGATATCGATAAATTTTGTCCGAGTCCGGATCAAGCTACGATTGATATGACACGACGAGAAAAGCCATGGAAGCCAGCGTTCCAAATTTCAAGTCAATCTGAGTTCGTATGTTCGAGATATGATCGATACAAGTCAAGGAAATCAACATATTCACAACCCATCGTTTCGCATCGATCTCATTCAAATCCATCGGCGAGCAGTTGTTCGAATCCATCAAGTTCCAGTGGTTCGTATCCATCAGGGGAGTATGTTTCATTCGTATCGATCAACAACCCTCTGTTCGTATCCATCAGACGACCGCTACTTCATATCCATCGTGGGACCTCTATTCGTATCCATCGAGCATTGCGTTGATTCGTATCCACCAAGTATTGCACTATTCGCATCCATCCTATGGTTTCAACTTCGCATCGATCCACTGTAGTTAATTCCGATCGATGCGAACAAGACTAAGTCTATCGATACGAACAGAACTGTATGATCGATACGCGCCGTGCATTGTGAATCGATACGAACGAAATCATTTCCTTTGATACGAACAGAATCAATTCAATCGATACGAATTAAGCCATCGCTGTCGATTCAAACTATGCAACGGTCTTCGATACGAACGAGGCGAAAGCCTTGAAACGACTAGATCAACTCGGCATAAAAAGTGGATCGCTCCGAAGAGTGCGCGCCACGTCAACCTACTCGCATGCGCCTGGATCGATTCGAATTGATGGACACGAGAGCATCGATTCGAACGCGACAGCCTCCATCAAAATGCAAATGCATCAATCATATCTCGCAATCCATAAGTCCAAATGCTATGAAATTTGGACAGGAGCTTACGTACAACCTAAAGAACGTTCCTGCCAAATTTCGACTCGATTGGATCGAATCTTGATCGATACGAAATTCGTTCGTATCGATCACAGATCGAGTCGAAACTTCATGGGACCGATCGCGTGGACCCACTCACATGTCAGAAGAAGTCTCCTGAGATCTGAGCGAGATATCAGCCTCCTATGCCTATAAATAGAGCCTCAGGGCCTATAGAAGGGGGATCTTTTTGGCTCCTTGACGTCCAGACTTTGCCGAATCCAACTTTGCATTCCATTGCTGCTGTTGTACTCAAATTTCTTCATTGTAAATCACTGTAATCAGTTGTAACTAGCAAGGAAAGTCAATAAAAGATTAACTTTTGGAGTGGACGTAGGCCGGAGATAGCCGAACCACTATAAATCCCGTGTCTCTTTCTGTTTACTTCAATTTTAAGTTTATTATTCTTCATTTTTTATCCTTTCCATTACTTAGATCTGTGATTGGTGATCATTTATTATTGATCTATGTTCATACACTGGTGCTTTCACGATATTTGGGGTTTGTGACCAATTTTGGCGCAAACAGTGAATAAAAGCTTTTGTTTTTTGATTAGTCATTATGCGAATCATTACTTCAATAGTAGAATAATTACTTCCCATTCCATGTACTTGTAATAATTTACACAGGTCTCATCAATAATTCACTATCTCCATCTCAAGGCTTCTCTGCAGTTGTTTCTCTTAAGTCGTAAGCAGAGCTAAGCCGAAACTGTAATGAACGGTCATATCTCGCCTTTAGCAGTTCGCATTTCTTTTGTTGATTTGGGATTTGAATTTGTGGGATAGAGAATAGCCGAAATCAGTCCATTCACCCGTTAAGTTTATGAGTTAGTCCACGGTTTGGGGACTTAGAGTCATTTTGCGAGCAGTCAGTCCGTGCTCAATTTATGTTCTTGCTCGGTCCATACTCTGGGGACTTAGAATTTTCCCATGGGTGATCAGCTATACCCAAATTGCTCATACTCTAATCCATGCTCTGGGGACTTAGAGCTTCTCTCGTGGGCGGTCGTATTTCCGCCTTTGGTTGTCGTTTTTCCACCAAATGGTTTGTACTCTAGCCCGCAGTCCGGGCTTAGAGTTTTTCTTGTGGGCAGTCGTGTTTCGGCCCGTGGAAGTCGTTTTTCCACCAAACGGTTTATACTCTAGCCCGTAGTCGGGACTTAGAGTTTTTCTTATGGGCAACTTTATTTCCACCCATGGCAGTCGTTGTTCCGCCAAATGGTTTATATTCTAGCCCGCAGTCGAGGAGTTACAGTTTTCCTATGGGCAGTCATGTTTCCCCCCGTGGCAATCGTTTTTCTGCCAAATGGTTTATACTTTAGCCCGCAGTCGGGGACTTAGAGTTTTTCTCGTAACCAGTCGTGTTTCCGCACATGGAAGTCATTTTTCTGCCAAATGGTTTATACTCTAGCACGTGGTTGGGGACTTAAAGTTTTTCTCGTGGGCAGTCGTGTTTCTACCTATGGTAGTCGTTTTTCTGCCAAACGGTTTATACTCTAGCCCGCAGTCGGGGACTTAGAGTTTTTCTTTTAGGCAGTCGTGTTTCCGTCCATGGCAGTCGTCTTTCTGCCAAATGGTTTATACTCTAGTCCGTAGTCGGGGACTTAGAGTTTTTCCATGGGCAGTCGTGTTTCTGCCCGTGGCAGTCGTTTTTCTACTAAATTGTTTATACTCTAGCCCGCAGTGGATGACTTAGAGTTTTTCTCATGGGCATTCGTGTTTCTACCTGTGGCAGTCGTTTTACGCCAAATGATTTATACTATAGCCCGCAGTCGGGGACTTAGAGTTTTTCTCATGGGCAGTCGTGTTTCTACCCATGGCAGTCGTTTTTCCGCCAAACGGTTTATACTCTAGCCTGTAGTCGAGGGCTTAGAGTTTTTCTCGTGGGCAGTTATTTTTCCACCCGTGGCAATCATTTTTCTGCCAAATGGTTTAAACTCTAGCCCACAATCGGGGACTTGGAGTTTTTTCTCGTCTCCTTATTGTCGGCAGCCTTTGTCCTTATTATGAGCACCGCTCTTTGGTTCCTCTATGGAAGTCGTCAACCGAGCAAACTTACGGACTTCACCTTGTTCGATCCCATCAGGGATTAGTATGA
The DNA here is from genome assembly GCA_030737815.1 of Allium fistulosum. Classification (NCBI taxonomy): domain Eukaryota; kingdom Viridiplantae; phylum Streptophyta; class Magnoliopsida; order Asparagales; family Amaryllidaceae; genus Allium; species Allium fistulosum. The sequence goes on from CM060908.1 coordinate 234,663,982, forward strand.
TTTACTTCAAACTCCGCGAATCTGTTCACACATCACACATATCGATATCAATCAGTTTCGTTGTATACTTAGCATAAAATGCAATAACAACAGCTTATGTAAAGGAGGCTCCATATTTTATTCATTATATGAAAAGAAACAAAAACAACTTATCTTATTGCAGATTGAAAAGATCAAACCCTAAAGTAAATTTTGAAAATAACTAGTACTGAAATACAAAAGAAATATTCTATGTGAAATAATGTCGTAAATGCTCGCTATTCCACACTCTTGGAAGTGCGACGCCATCAACAGTCGCTAGCTTGAAACTTCCTTCTCGAAGCCTCTTTTCAATGACGTATGGTCCTTCCTATGTCAGATTCGTGTGCGATGGGAATGGAAAAACTTGTTTTAGGATAAGATCGCCAACTTCGAAGGTTCTCGACCGGACTTTCATGTTGTAATATCGGGCGGTTCGATGTCGGTATGTAGTTGCTCTCAAATCAGCCTCCTCGCGCTTCTCATCGATAAAGTCCAAAGATTCCCAAATAAGATCTTGGTTCGTTCTGGGGTCATAGTAAGTCACTCGATGAGAATGGACTTCGAGTTCTACTAGAATAACTGCTTCGGCTCCATAAGCAAGAGAAAATGGGGTATGGCCGGTCGCAGATTTATGAGTGGTCATACAGGCCCATAGTGCCATAGGAAGCTCATTCACCCACGTGCCTCTAGCCTTCTCCAAACACCTTTTCAGAATAGATTTGATAATCTTGTTTATAGCTTCAACCTGTCCATTCGCCTGAGGGTGAGCGACCACCGCAAACCTCTTCTCAATACGATACCTTTGACAAAATTCTTTAAATTCAACGCTATTGAATCGAGTCCCGTTATCTGTCACGATAGTTTGTGGAAGACCGAAACGACATATGATGTTTTGAACAATGATGTTAATAACTTTCTTGGTTGTAATCATGGCAAATGGCTCCACCTCGGCCCATTTGGTGAAGTAGTCAACCGCAACAATCGTGTACTTCGCGCCACCTTTGGAGATTGGTAAAGAGTCAATGATGTCGATACACACATAGGGAATGGCCATGGACTGACCATTTGTGTGATCTCCGTCGGCGGGGCTTTTGGCACTTTTGCATATATCTCGCACTTGTCTCATCGTCTCACATAATCAGCAGAATCTCGGTTCACAGTTGGCCAGTAGTATCCATAACGGAGTATCTTTTTTGCTAAACTTTGCCCCCTAGTGTTATCGCCACATTCCCCCTCATGGGCTTCTTTCAAGACACGCTTTATCTCATTATAAGTGATACATCGGAGTAAGGGAACGGAAAACCCCTTTCAATTAATAGTTTCTTCCTCCATAATATACCGTAAAGCTTTACGACGGACTTGTCGCTTTTCGTTTCTCTTCTTAGTCAAGATTCCGTGCAACATGTACTCTTTAAATGGAGTCATTCATGATTCCCTTTCGAGCCCCGCTTCCAGTTTTTGATCTACTTCCATCATATTTATGCTTAGGGTATGCAATGTCTCAATGGGAACCAAGCCCATCTATTGTGCATCACCAGTACTCGTGAACTTTGCCAATGAATCGGCTTCTCTGTTCTGCTCACGTGGGATGTGCGAAATGTCAGAGTATTCGATATCCGCCAACATGTCCTGAACTCTGATAAGATATGGGGCAAGTCATTGTCCTTTAGCCTGATAATCTCCTCTTACTTGATACACCACCAGTTGTGAGTCACAAAAGGTTTCAAGAGACTTTACTTCGAGCTCTCTAGCAAGTTTTAGCCCAGCGAATAATGCTTCATACTCGGCTTTGTTATTTGTAGCAGGAAAACCAAGCTTCAAAGCGTAGCAAATTGACCGGTTCTCAGGGTTTAAAAGAACAATTCTAGCTCCAAAACAATGATCATTAGATGCTCTATCAGTGTACAGCTTCCATCGTACAATAGGGATTACACCACTTTCTAGGGGCTCGTCCTACACGGTAAACTCTGCTATGAAGTCTACCAATGCTTGTCCCTAGATAGCTCTTCGTAGTAGATATGTAATGTCAAACTGGCTGAGCTCAATGTTCCATTTAAGCAACCTTCTAGACGTCTCAGATCATTATAGGACCTGTCATAATGGTTGGTCGGTGTAAATGTTGATTGGATAGGCCTCGAAATATGGGCGAAGTTTGCAAGATGCGATTAACAAGCAGCACGCAAATTTCTCTATCTTCGAGTAGTTTCTTTTTGCACCCGTTTATCGTTTACTGACGTAATACACCGGTCTCTGAATCCGGTTATCCTTGCGAATCTAGGTGGCACTTATGGCATGCGATAATACATACAAGTAAATATACAACTCCTCGTGATCTACTGGCTTTGACAAGATAGGGGGTCTCTTCAAATGATCTACTAGAGCTCATAATGCGTCTTCACAATCTTGCGTCCACTCGAAATTCCTCTTTCCCTTCCTTATCAGGTCAAAGAAACGAATGCACTTATCAGTTGCCCTGGAAATGAATCAACTTAAAGCAGCAACCTTCCCGTTCAGACTTTGTACCTGTTTAATGATTCTAGGTGCTTGTATATCCCAAATGGCTTGAATCTTTTCTGGATTAACTTTAATTCCTTATGTATTGACAATAAAACCAAAGAACTTCCCTGACGCAACACCGAATGGGCACTTCAGAGGGTTGATTTCCATTTTATAGAATCGAAGGATGTCGAACATCTCCGCCAAGTCTCGAATGTGTTCAATCGATCATCGTGACTTCACGAGCATATCATCCACATAGACTTCCATCGTCCTCCCAATATGATCCTTAAACATTCGGTTAACCAGACGTAGATAGGTTGCTCCAGCGTTCTTTAATCTGAACGACAACCCTACATAATAGTATAACCCAACATCCATCATGAAACTGGTATGTTCCTGATCTGGGACATGTATCGGGATTTGATTATACCCTAAGTACGCATCCATGAACGATAACAATTCATGCCCTGCAATTGAATCAACTAGCCAATCAATTCTAGTCAGGGGAAAACTATCTTTGGGGCATGCCTTGTTCAAATACGAATAGTCAATGCACGTTCTCCACTTCCCATTCGACTTCTTTACCAACACGGAATTAGATATCCATTTTGGATAGAGGGCATCGCGAATAAACCCATTGACTTTAAGTTTATCCACCTCCTCTTTAAGAGCGACGAATCTCTCTCTGGATACATGCATCGTCTTTTCTGTTTCACGGGGACATATTTCAGATCAATCTTTAATGCACGGTTCGCAATAGCAGGTGAGATCCACACATGTCAGAATGAGTCCAAGAAAATACATCTAGATTCGCTCAGAGGAAATTAGTAAGTTCTCTCATTATCGAAGGGTTGAGTTGCGACCCAATCTTCAACACCCGCAATGGGTCATCGTGGCTTACTATTATATCAATCGTCAGCTTAGCCGGTGCCGCCTTGGTCTCCTTGGGTTCCTCCTCATCATCCCTCGGATCTATATCTCTATAGAACCGACTGTGGTGCCCAAGCCAAGGCTTAGGCACCATTTGTCAATCTTTAATAACTTGAATGCAGAAAGACTTGTTCACACCCTTTCCCTTCTTTTTTCGCTAAGCCTCTCTCAACTCAGCCACATAACAGGCACGTGCAGCTGCCTGACCACCATGCAAAACACGTACTCCATTATCAGCCGGATATTTCAATGTCAAACACCTCGGGGCCAAAGCTGATCGAAATTCAGCCAGGGCCGGACGGCCCAGAAAAACATTGTACAGTGATTCAACATCCAAAACAATGAATGGTCGGATCCGCACCCTCCTACGTTCACCTTCCCCCTACTCAACCGGCAATTCGACATAACCAACCGCCTCAGTCGCCACACCCTTAAAATCGTGTATTCGAGCTTTAGACGGTTTTAAATCCTTGGGCTCTATTCTCATTTGATCATGGGATTTCTTAAAGATAATGTTTATAGAACTTCCACAATCAATCAAAATTCTTCTCACCAGAGCATGGCCGATCATGGCCGAAATGACTATCAGATCAATAGTAGGGGCCTCTACTCGATCAACATCCCTACTCCTAAACATTATATCATTAGTCATCGTCCGTTATTGCTTGGCCGGGGTTCTGTCCTCCGTATTTAAATAACATTCAAAATCCACATGTCTCATCGCACTGGCATAGCGCTCCATTTCCTGCCAACTTCTATCCGCAAGGTGCGGTCCACCAACTATCGTGTTTATTACCAATCTTCCTCCAGTCTGCGCAGGCTCCTCAGCCCTACGCAGAGCTTGCCCTCGATTGGGTTCAGACGTCCTCTGTTCGTCCTCCTGTGGACTTTTCACAAACTGCTGCAATTTCTTCTCCCAAATCAATTTCTCAATGGCCCTGGAGATGCCTAAACTCATTCGTGTTGTGCCTGTAACATTCATAGAATAGACAATACTTTCTAGTTTGTTTTTGTGTCTCCGTTAGCTCCTTCGAATGCAGCTTTTTATATTGGAAGTATTATAGGTGGACATGTAAATATTTTCCAGGGATGCATTAAGAGGTATGTAGCTATCATACATGGGAAACCTAGGCTTCAGTCTTCTGGGCTCCCACTTCTGGTCTCGATTCCCTTCATTAGTTCTTTTCTGTTGGTTCAGCTTGTTTTGAACATTGACCCGAACCTTCCTAGAACTCTCGTCGGACTGCTTTATCACGATGTTGCTTTGCATCGCTTCCCCACTAGGCCCCGTAGCATTGTTCTTTCTAGACAATCTAGCTTCCTCCTTTCTCATAAACTGGCCCGCCTTTGAATATAAACATTCCATCGTGGCTAGTGGTTTTCCAACTAGCCAGTCACCGAATTCAGATTTCGAATCGACCCCTCTCGTCACAGCAATGAGTATCGCATGGTCATTTGACTAACTGACTTCAGTGGCCACAACATGAAATCTCTGCAAGTAGTCCCTCAACGATTCCCCCGGAGCTTGGATTACACTTGATAAAGACATCACATCTTTAAGGCGAGTAGCGTGGATCTGGAACTACTCCACAAACCTTGTTGCCAGTTCGTCAAATCTTGAGATTGATCGCGGGGGTAATCTTGTGAACCACATCGTGGTGATCCCAGAAAGGGTTATAGGGAAGCATCTACATTTGATGGCATCGTTCGCTCTTGCTAAGTCCATCAACCATTCGTACCTTATGACATGCTACTTAGGGTCGTTTTCCCCTCATAGGCAGGCATCATAGGAATGTTAAACCTTCTAGGATACTCCGTATGTAAAACACTGTCGGTAAATGGGGTGTGGCTCCTAGAGCTCCTCAATCATCATTCGTCAAGCCCTAGTTCTCCCTCATCAGTTGTCTGACTATTGCTGATAAGTTCGGTGTCTGGATAGGTGGCACCAAGTGGTGGTCGTGCTCCACCTCGCGTGAATGTTCTGATCGGTGTCTACGGGCCATTTCACGCCTCCTTGGCCTATCATCCTCCTGATGTGCAGTCTGAGCATTCACCTCATTATCATTTCGGAGATGTAGTTGGTCAGCTTCCAAACGTACTCCAGCATCCAAGTTCCTAGATCCAGCATGAGCATGATTCCCCAATTGCACTTGAGGAGCAGCCCCTCTGGCCGAGCGATCGGTATCGATCCTTAGGGAGGGATCAGTACCGACCCGTCTTAGCAAGCCATGTTAGTCTGCCAAGTGTTTCTCTGATGTCTCTGTTCGTGTTGTTTAACTCTGCGACACCTTTGCCCGTGATGTTCGTCTGATGATGTTGAACTATCTGATGCCGAGTAAGAAGCAAGATATCTTTTGGCGCTTTGGCGCTGCTGTTGAGCAATCTGGTTTAATCAAGTTAGCATTAGTCTGGATTTGCTCGTTTCGCTGCCTACGACTCTCCATCGGCTCTCTCATCAAGTCATTGAATTCAGCTCTAGTTATGGAATCCGTAGGGTTCTGGACTACAACCGGTTCCACATTCACATTAGCAGGCTGGTTGCTTGGAGCCCATTGTTGGACACTGGCAGTTTCGCTGGCATCAACATTCTGGGAAGTAGATCCGGTGCGCCTCACCATTCTGGATTTCTTCACTTAGATCTTGGTAAATCTGAGTAGTATCTGCAAGCTTCCAAAGATAAATCTGGATCTCCTTCAGGGGATTTCCTTAATCCAATAGCAACAAAGGCGATCCTAACAGGCTGAGAATCAAGGCTCTCAGTGAAAGCACCAAAACGTTTGCAACCAAATTGGCTACAAACACCCGAGAACATATTTAAGTAGTGAAATAAATGAAGAAATTAAATGAAAATAGAGGAAAATCACAGAACATCAAGAAAAACACAGCAGAAAGCAAAAACAACAAGATTTATAGTGATTCGGCGTTGATTGCTTACGTCCACTTTGAATATTATGTTTATTGCTTCTCAATTCACTTTATTACAATCACAAATAGCAAGAAACAAAAAAAGATAAGAAAGGAATGGAGGAAGTTTATTACAATAATGGTGGAATTTAACTGACAGCGTAAGAGTCCTTAGAATGGACACCTATGCCTGTATTTATAGATGAAGACGGCCCTCAATCTGACTAGGACTTGGGCAACACGACCTCCTTGACCATATGGGCCCACCATAGGGAGGGCTAGGCCTAACTCTCAATAGATAGGGATTAGTACTGATCCCTCCATGTATTGATTTTAGGCCAGCAATCCCTACGGTAGCTCCCATATGCTCTAGCATGATGGTGCTTCAAATATCAAAGCGTTTGGATGCATGGAGCTCTTATTTTTTCTTAATCCTTGGTTCAGTTTCATAGTAGTCCGAAGAATGCTGACTCTTAACCGTCCATTTCGTGTTAACCCAACCCTTCCATTCGTTGCATACCACGCCGATCCTTACATCTGTAAGATATACGCCGAACCCTCTTGGTTCCTTAGTGTATGCCGACCCTTATCTATTGATAAATGTATGCCAATCCATCTTTCACGAGCTATACCATGTCGATCCATCATTACGAATACACCATACCATGCCAGTCCATATCACACAAGTCACACCATGACAATCCATATCACACAAACTATGCCGATCCATATCACACAAACCATACCATGTCGATCCCTCTCTATCCAACGTATCACACCGATTTGTCTATCGTTGTTGGGCTATGTTGAACTAGGTACCATGTCTTATTCCGATCCCTCTACATCCCTACTTGAGTTGACTTCCTAACCAAGTGATCATACCGATCCCTATGGCCTCTTCATGTTATACCGAACTCTATACTATCTCATTCATATCCATCATCCACAATGACGATCCCGCTCTCATAAAAGCTAACTCCTATCTTTCTAACATCTCGCATTGCCCATCTATCAACTCCGTCCCATCTGAGCTCCGTACAACTATCCGGACTTTAAATCTTGGTCATGCAGTCATTGCCTCATGATCATCTTTCTCATCAACAATCAAGTTTGGCCTGAGCGATCAGCCTAATATAGCCGGGCTAAGGCACTGGGTAATAATTTCCATATAACATGTCATACTTAGACATTGCATTTTAATATCCAATTTTGCTACATCCCTAGTATGACGTCTTGCTCAAATATTATTAATATTTCATATCCCTAATATGGTGGAAAAATATATGTGTACACATTTCTTTTTATAATCATTAAAAATATAAATTTAATCATCTTTAAATGCGAAAGATGTTAAATACCTTCATTTTGAGAAATATTAATAATGTTTCAGAAGTATTACTCAAGCATTTAATGGTCCCTTTGTAGTTTCCTTTTTAACCTGAAACTACCCTTTTATTTTGAGATCATAAAGAACAGTATGTGTTTTTCAATAACAAAATATAGGTATGCTTGGATTTTCACATCCTCAAAAATTGACAGTTAATCATCATAACATAGGGGAAACTTCTGTTGAAATAACTTATCATGTATATTTTATGTAATTAATCAATTATTTTCCATGATCCCTCAGTTTAAAATTTCAATTACACTGGCTTGTTTATTCATCGAAATAAATGCATATATTTAGCGAGGTTTGAACTTTTTGTAGAAGTATGATGGTTAGCTATGTCTAGCGATTTTAGTTATATGATTTTGGATATTTAATTAATTATATTTATTAAATATTGGTTTATAAAGCTTTAAAACTTGAATTAAAATATGAGATTGTTTAAAATCTTTGAATTATGAATTGTTATTTGAATGATAATTTAAATATTAGGATTTAAATTTAATATTAATTCTATGGGTTAAATGGACTTGTTCAATCCCTTTTAAATTATAAATAATAATAACAGTGTATTCAACTTGTGGATTTATTTAAAGGAATAAATAGTTCAAATAAATAATCAGGAAATTTATTCTTATTTATACGACTCTAATTTTGTTAACGTATTATTAATTTATTGTATTTGATTTTTCTATGATTTTTAATTTTGAAAATATATAAATTATCTGTTTGACGTTTTATTATCAAATAGCAGTGTTTTTGGGATTTTACGGAATTCAGTAACCAGTGTATATTATTATTGTGTTGGAATAACGTCGTTGTTTTAAGCGTGACCATATTTTTATTGGTTGTTCGGGGTCCGTAAGTAAATGATAAATCTGTATGGCGCAGTACCAAGAATTTTGAATTATAATACATAGACAGTTAGTACACAAAGCACACAAATTTGTTCCTCTCGTACTCTCTCATTTATTCAAGTCTGAGCAAAACAAAAGCATGATCGATTCTTATTAAAACCAAAATCAATTATTCCTTAAGCAAAGAATATATATATATAAATGTCCTAACTTAAACATTCGTACCAACTAGCACACGAAAATGTTTCTTTGCTCTCTACTCTTGCTTTCGTTCATAGTGAAGAAAGTAATAATGGCCGATCCTTGAAAATTTGAAATCAATTCAAATATAAATATAAAAATTCAAAAGAAGAAACCTTGGAGTTAGTAGAGGTATAGACTTTGGTTTTTGAGGATCTGGGATGTTGCGGCTGTGGTTTGCAGTGCTCGACATATTGGTTGGCGAGTTAGGGTTAATGATTTCGCTTGATTTAGGTGACATCTGTTTAAATAAAGGTTAGTTTGGAGTTCATGAAGGAGATAAGCACCTACGTTGAAGTTATGGAGGAGATCTGTGAGATAAAGTGACGCACGATTTTACCTTGGTGCTGTTGTCGACCGTAATGTCGCTTTTGATTGTGGCGGTTCGGAGGTAGCGAGATGGGTATGGTTGCGCTGAGATCAAGGTGGGAAATTTGTCGATGAAGTCGATTGGTGAATTCGTCGAGTAGATGGTGGATATGGGTGTGCACGTACAAGGGGAATGGCGGGTATGCTATGTTCGTGTGCATAGGGATTGAAAGGTGGAAGAAGAGGCTATTGTTGGGCCAGGTTTGCTTTTTTTGTTAGTGGGTGAGTAATAGTTCAAAATTTATGAAGTGTTAAATATATGTGTTAATAAAAATGTAATTAGCAATTTAATTTATATTTTGAAATCGATAATTTATAAATTCTATCACTTGATCATACAAGGTCCGATTGAGACACCATCAGCCGCGTTCGAATCGTGTCGCCGTTCTATATGCGATGGAGTTAAATTAGTTGCATTTGGAACTAGATGCTGGAGCTATAGTCGTACGTCGTTCGACTATAGATCAAACTGAACGCAAAAGCGACAGTATGAATAATTGTGAGTTAAACTCACCTTTATGATTTACCAGCATAATATTGTGTGGATTAAATTTATTGATATCTGCTTGTATTGATTGAATTTTCTAGTAGGTTGAATTTGATCTAGGATCACGATATAGCATCTTAAATGCTATTAGATTGGTTGAATTTGATCTAGGATCGCGATATAGCATCTTGAAATGCTATTAGATTGTTTGAGTTTTAAATTTGTATTCAAACTTGTTTTAAGTAATGGATCATATATATGTGGTGATAAATTGATATTGATTTTGATTAATATAATTACGTTGTTTAAAATTATAACGTAGTTAATGTAAGTATACGTTTTGGTGTTATCTATTTGGCCAAACAGACATCGTATAATAAATGCAAGGGTTTACCTTTCAATGACATTGGTTAGCAGAATAAATCCCCGTTCTACTATTATATTAATTTGGAAATTTATTTAAGTATCAATTGATCGTTAATTATGGATTGGGTTACATATATGCTTGATTTTGTAAATACCAGCAATTTGATTTGAGAAGTTAAATGGAAGTTATGGTAGCTTGTTAAGTACCACTGGGATTGTTGAGCCTTTACTAGATTTGGAAATTGTGGATTGATTTTTTTCTAATTTTATAAATTGGAAGAGAAATGTTTTTAATCATTTCTATATATACAAGGAGTTTTCTTATAATTAATTATAAATGTTTGTAAAAGTTATTTTTGTAAGTTAATTACTATATTAGCTATAGTGTTTTAAAATAAATTATTTTATTAATATTTTTGAAGATAATAATTATTTTGTTATTAGTTATTTAAAATTAGATGATTATTTCATTAAAAATATTGTTGAAAATAATTAATTTTATTCAAAACTTTGTTTGAAGTTTATTATTTTGTTTATCTACTGGAGATGTTTAATGGTTTAAGCATTTATTTATTATATTATTTAAAATGTTTTTAGTTATATTTCTTTACATTATTATTAAAGCTAAGTTATGATGTTTTAGTTCATTTATTTTAAAATAAATAAATTGTTATAAAAGGAATTCTTTTATAAAAAGGATTTATGCAAAGGAGTTTATAAACTTGGGAAAAAAAATTAAAATTGGAAAAGAAGTTAGATTTTGAATAATTGTGAAAAGAGGAATTTTCTAAACGGGTTAGGAGATTTTCAAAGAGTATCTTTGTAAATAAAACTTGGAGATTTATAAGGAACTCTATAAATAGAGTTTGGAGTTTTATAAAGAAGATATTTTAAATTAAAAAGAAAAGATGATTAATGAAATAAAAGGCATTTCAGAATATTTATATCTTTTTTTAAAGGATACCAATGTTTAAATCATTTAAAATGATCTTGAAATAAGTAAAAATATATAAGTGATTGGTTAAGATACTTATACCATTTTGTAAGTATATAGGAAAGATTCTTAATGCTTTGAAAAGAACGATTTGAAAATATACTTATACTGCTAGGATAAGTACATGGTTATATTTTCTAAATATCGAAAATATTTCGTTTTGTGAATATACTTATTTTGTTGAGAGAAGTATATGGAAGTGGTTTCCAATATTTGAAGTGATTTTAAATTAATGTATGTGAGGCTTAGTGGGTCCCATGGGAAATGAAATCTATGATTTGAATGTTTGTTTATTCGATGGTTAAATAACCGACTATCGAATTTGGACCAAAAGTAACTTTGGAAATATCTAGGAGAAACATGTGGGTTATATGGCATAGTCATCTCCGATGATGATGTACTATGCATATAAATATCTTTTCATTCTCTTACGACAATGGTAAATAAATCCGTCCTCTAATTGTTAGGAGGTGATCTCCGATCTTATTTTTGACTGTTTATTTCCTAAAGAACCGGGGTTGGGTTTATCGAAAATTATTGAACGTTGTTTCAAAGAGACCGGGATCGGATATGTTATCCGAAACCACTTCGATCCAACGAATGCGTTTCGAAGTGAAGATATCTTGAAGAGCATGGAATCGAAAATAGAGATGTGAAATGCAAGGGCTAATCGCTGCTAATCTTGAGGGTGATTCCAAAAGGAATGTAGTAGGAATAGTGCCTTCGGTTTCGTTCAGTCCTAGAACGGACTTGTATGGATGAATGTTATCAGCACATTGTTATTAGAGGGCAATGAGCATTCTAAGTGTAAATATTCTTGAAAAGTTAATCGTAGCGTCAAGCCTCATTAACCGGGAATGACTAAAACAGGGGAGATGCAGCAGGGCTAAGTGGGTCGCTCCCAAGTAGGGTATGATCATCCATATCTAGAGTCGCTATTATCTCTCATTTGTATGCTCAGGGCCCATTAACGATAGGGTAATCATATTCGGTACTATCTAGTAAGGGGTTGGCCGGTTTTGTGTTGGCACCGGATCCAGGCGAGGTCCTCAGTGTTATTTTATCTAGAGATGCACCGTGACGGGCGGTACCCCAGTAGCCTAGTCATTGTATGGAATCCATTCTCCAATAAGCACCTATGGACTTGATTGTATATCTATTATGCTGGAATTTAATAATGTAACAATTTAGGCTATGATTAATAAGTAATTGTATATAGACACTATTATAATATTAGAGGATTTTATATGAACTGTTTTGGTTATCGTAAGGTAAAAACCCGTCCGTGCTTATGTGCGGCGTGGTCTTACGAGATACATTTTTTCTATAGGTTTTTATAACTTTAAAATCCAGTTGGGTGTGCTCTTCTCACGCTAGTTTTCTAGACCGACGCGGTGTTATATTATTAATGCTCGGGTCAGACCGAGTATATTTACAGATTGCTTTGGATGTATTGGAGCTCAAGAGGCGGGTTGGAGGTCTTCAAGTTGTATTCTCATATATGTATATATTCCGCTGCTTTGTTATTGAAATTATTAGCAATTGTGAGGGCAGGTAGTTATAACCGTCTAGGCCGATAATTGTGATTGTTGTTGTGCTCTGATGGATGTAGGTATACAATAGTTTCTCTTTGTAAAAAAATCATTGATATTATATTATATATATGTTGTTCCGCTGCGATTGTGAGATTCTGTGTTGCTTTTAGTTTCTTTTCTCTTCTTCTTTCCTTTTGCTTTCCTTATTTCTTCCCTATAACCATACAGGTCGATGCAGAAGGAACAACTGTATTGATAGGGATTTCTAAACACTTGAACAAGGCAAATAGACATGGTATTGTTTTTAAATTGGGTAAATGAAATAATTTTACTTAAATTATATTTTATATGTAAAAGTGTAATTTTTTTAGAAAATTATTATAATTATTTATGGTGTGCTGGTTGTTAGAGAATGATAATATTTAATTATTATCATTTATTGCTTATTGTTTGTGCTCAGGTAGTTTATGAGAATTTTGTTGGTTAAAATAAGGACGAACAACTTGTGAATTCAGTTTCATAGTTTGACTATAAGGTGCTCGATGTTAATATTGAGTTGAATTTTTAATTATAATGGAAGTTATTTGTTATAATCTATACAAAGAGAAACAATTAGGAAAGGATCTTATATTAGAAGTGAAATCATATAAGTTGGATTTATAAATATAGTTATAAATAAAAAAATTTGAAAGGTTTTGAAATAGTTAAAAAGCACTGAACTCACTTCGGTCGCTCTGAAATAATTTCGGTGATGACTACAGCGTCATCGGCATTCATTTTCAAGTTTCTAAGTGAGGAATTGCTATCGAAATAGAAATTTGTCCTTTAGTTGTTTTGGGAAAAACAAATTTGTTAAATTTTCCGAAGGATGATTTGTTATACAAAGGAATATATGAATATTATTATTATTTCAAAAGGTTTGAAAAAGAAAAAAAACCGGGTTTAAAAATTCTGAAATTTTCAGTTAAGTGATATTATGTACTCATGTATTATACCCATTAGAATAGTATGGTTTTTGCATCTCGTTTGAGATATTGTTAGGTAATTTTCATTTATTTAAATGAAATGGAATTTCCAACTATTTTGGATGGTCGAAACTTCCAGTTTGGATTGGAAAACCAAGCTAAGTGTTTTGCGAAAACATAAGAAAATAAGTTTTACAACTTATAAATTTGAAGGGAAGGAAATTTTATAACAAGATTAAAAATTATTGAATATTCATGTTAAGTAAAAATAAACCTATTATTATATATATACACCCTTGGAGAATAAAAGGGTATTTGGCAAATATAAACTTGAGCAATATTTCTTAAGTAAAATATTTATTATTTGGAAGTAACAAAAACCTTAGGAAATGTTTATTTAATGAAGATAAATTTTTACAAAGGATTTGTAGGTTTAAAGTAATATGTTATAAAATGACTTAGAAATTGAATTCTAAGTATTAATTGAGGATATGGACTCAAGTTTTAAAATGGATAATAAACATAAGTGTGCTTTATAGAACGCTTATTATAAACTTATGTATAAAGGAGTTTTAAGAGGAAGTTGTGACTTTTGAAAATGTGTATAAACTTGAGTTTTAATGTGTTGATAAAACTAATTTGTGTTTTATAAGATGTTTAAAACTTAAGTTGTGAAATATTTGAGTTCTTAAGTAATGTGTTCTTATATGGGTTAAAATAATATTAGTGTCTATTGAAAATGGATTTATGAAATATTTCATAAATAATTTTAGTATTAAATGGAATATACCAAGAAATAATAAATGTGAATTAAAAATAATTGGCATAGTTAAGAAAAGCAAATTTGGAAATTGAGCTATGAGATGATTATTAACTTAGGTAAAATAAAGTTAAATAATATGATCATGAAATGGGTTGTAAATGAATTTTAATATTAGAAGAAATACTATTGGAAAATTAAGTGAAATTTAAAATTTGATGCGAATAAAAAGGAATTGGTATAATTTAGAGACCTGTGAAATAAATGCGTAAGTTGTACGTAAATCGTATTATTCACATAATTGATTTTGTTCCAGATTCGGGTAAACGATTTCAAGGTTATTTACACCGATCCGAACAAGGATTTTTCACTCGATTCCCGAAGGCGAACATTCGATATGGATTTTTGATTTGAATCCAAAGTTTTCTATCATAGTATATGGCTATGCAAGGAGAATGACGGTTTCTAATCAAGGAACGAAATCGAAGTCCACACTAGGGAAGTCGAGGGGACGATACTAGTTTGGAAGTGAAACTTTATGGTCGAGTGAGCAATCAGACTTGATATTGTGCATGGATGGTATATGTGCATCTTATGGACTTCATAATAATTATAAAATTTTAATATTTGGAAATGCAAATTATTTTATTGGATATATTTGAATTGAGATGCAGGTTTATGGAAGCAAGGGCTAGTTCGATGCCTTGGGTTTTATGAGTTGAGTTATTTGCCCGACAAATAGGTACGTGATTATATTGTCGTTTTAATTAATGATTTTTTGCCCCAGATATGGGAGGCCACTTGGCTTTTGTTTTCTTTTTGATTGATTTGGGGCCGTAGTGTTGATTTGTAGTTTTTCCGATCGAGCCGCGCAAAGGAGACGCTACCAAAATTTTTCGTAATTTTAAGACTTAGAAAAATTTACAATCCTTTTTCAACCAAATTATTTTGAAAAGTTAATGTGTTTGGAGGCATTTTCCTTACTTTGGCAATTTCAGGGACGAAATTCTTTTAAGGGGGAGGAGTGTAACAACCCGCGATTTTAGTCATTTGATTTTGGATATTTAATTAATTTTATTTATTAAAATTGGTTTATAAAGCTTTAAAACTTGAATTAAAATATGAGATTGTTTAAAATCTTTGAATTGTGAATTGTTATTTGAACGATGATTTAAATATTAGGATTTAAATTGAATATTAATTCTATGGGTTAAATGGAGTTTTTCAACCCCTTTTAAATTATAAATAATAACAATGAATTAGACATGTGGATTTATCTAAAGGAATAAATAGTTCAAATAAATAATCAGGAAATTTACTCTTATTTTTACGACTCTATTTTTGTTGACGTAATATTAATTTATTTTGTTTGATTTTCTATGATTTTTAATTTGGAAAATATATAAATTATCTGTTTGACGTTTTATCGTCAAATAGCAGTGTTTTTGGGATATTATGGAATTCAATAGCCAGTGTATATTATTATTATGTTGAAATCACATCGTTGTTTTAAGCACGATCATATTTTTATTGGTAGTTCGTGGTCCGTACGTAAACGAGAAATCTGTACGGCGTGGTACCAGAAATTTTGAATTATAAACAGTTAATACACACAGCACACAAATTTTCCTCCCGTACTCTCTCATTTATTCAAGTCCGCGCAAAACAAAAGCATGGCCGATTCTTATTAAAACCAAATCAAATATTCCTTAAGCAAAGAATATACATACATACATACATACATACATACATATATATATATATATATATGTGTGTGTGTGTGTGTGTGTGTGTCCTAACTTAAACATTCATACCAACTAGCACATGAAAATGTTTCTTTGCTCTCTGCTCTTGCTTCCGTTCATAGTGAAGAAAGTAATAATGGCCGATCCTTGAAAATTCAAAATCAATTCAAATATAAATCTAAAAATTCAAAAGAAGAAATCTTGGAGTTAGTAAAGGTGTAGACTTCGGTTCTTGAGGATCTAGGACGTTGTGGCTGTGGTTTGAAATGCTCGACATATTGGTTGGCGAGTTAGGGTTAACGATTTCGCTGGATTTAGGCAATGACTGTTTAAATGGAGGTTAGTTAAAAGTTCACGAAGGAGATTAGCACCTACGTCGAAGTTATGGAGGAGATCCGTGAGATAAAGTGACGTGTGATTTTACCTTGGTGCTGCTGTCAATTGTACTGTCACTTTTGATTGTAGGGGTTCGAAGGTAGCGAAATGGGTATGGTTGCGTTGAGATCGAGGTGGGAAATTTATCGGTGAAGTCGATTGGTGAATTCGTCGAGTAAATGTTGGATATGAGTGTGCACGTACATGTGGAATGGCAGGTTTGCTATGTTCGTGTACATGGGGATTGTAAGGTGGAAGAAGAGGATGTTGTTGGGCCATGTTTTTTTATATTAGTGATTGAGTAATAATTCAAATTTTATGAAGTGTTAAATATATGTGCTAATAAAATTGTAATTAGCAATTTAATTTATAATTTGAAATCGATAACCTATAAATTCTATCACTTAATCATACAAGGTCCGATTAAGACACCGTCAGCCGTGTTGGAATCGTATCGCCGTTCTTTATGTGATGGAGTTAAATTAGTCGCATTGGGAACTAGCTAAATCTGGAGCTATAGTCGAACGTTGTTCAACAATAGACCAAACTGAACGCAAAAGCGACAGTTGGAATAATGGTGAGTTAAACTCACCTTTCTGATTTACCAGTATAATATTATGTGGATTAAATTTATTTATATCTGTTTGAATTAATTGAACTTGCTGGTTGGTTGAATATTGTCCAGGATCATGATATAGCATCTTGAAATGCTATTAGATTGGCTGCATTTGATCTCGGATCGCGATATAGCATCTTGAAATGCTATTAGATTGTTTGAGTTTTAAATTTGTATTCAAACTTGTGTTAAGTAATGGATCATATATATATGTGGTGATAAATTGATATTGATTTTGATTAATATAATTACGTTGTTTAAAATTATAACGTAGTTAATGTAAGTATACTTTTTGGTGTTATCTATTTGACCAAATAGGCATCGTTTAATAAACGCAAGGGCTTATCTTTAAATGACATTGGTTAGGGGAATAAATCCCTGTTCTGCTATTATGTTAATTTGGACATTTATTTAAGTATCAATTGATCATTATTATGGATTGGGTTACATATATGTTTGATTATGTAAATACTAGCGGTTTGATTTGAGAAGTTAAATGGAAGTTATGGTAGCTTGTTAAGTACCACTTGGATTGCTGAGCCTTTACTAGATTTGGAAATTGTGGATTGATTTACTTCTAATTTTATAAATTGGAAGAGAAATGTTTTTAATTATTTCTATATATACAAGGAGTTTTTTTATAATTAATTATAAATGTTTATAAAAATTATTTTTGTAAGTTAATTACTATATTAGCTATAGTGTTTTAAAATAAATTATTTTATTGATATTATTGAAGATAATAATTATTTTGTTATTAGTTATCTAAAATTAGATGATTATTTCATTAAAAATATTGTTGAAAATAATTAATTTTATTCAAAAGGTTATTTAAAGTTTTTTATTTTGTTTATCTACTAAAGATGTTTAATGGTTTAAGAGTTTATTTATTATATTATTTAAAATGTTTTTAGTTATATTTCTTTACATGATTAAAGCTAAGTTATGATGTTTTAGTTTATTTATTTTAAAATAAATAAATTGTTATAAAAGGAATTCTTTTATAAAAAGGATTTATGCAAAGTGGTTTATAAACTTGGGAAGAGAATTAAAATTGGAAAAGAAGTTAGATTCTGAATGATTGTGAAAAGAGGAATTTTCTAAATGGGTTAGGAGATTTTAAAAGAGTATCTTTGTAAATAAAACTTGGAGATTTATAATGAACTCTATAAATAGAGCTTGGAGTTTTATAAAGAAGATATTTAAAATTAAAAAGAAAAGATGGTTAAAGAAAGAAAAGGTATTTCAGAATATTTATATCTTTTTTTAAAGGATACCAATGTTTAAATCATTTTAAAGATCTTGAAATAAGTAAAAATCTATAAGTGATTGGTTAAGATACTTATACCATTATGTAATTATATGGGAAAGATTCTTCATGTTTTGAAAAGAATGATTTGAAAATATACTTATACTGCTAGGATAAGTACATGGTTATATTTTCTAAATATAGAAAATATTTTGTTTTGTGAATATATTTATTTTGTTGAGATAAGTATATGGAAGTGGTTTTCAATATTTGAAGTGATTTTAAATTAATGAATGTGAGGCTCAGTGGGTCCCATGGGAAATGAAATATATGATTTGAATGTTTGTTTATTCGATGGTTAAATAACCGACTATCGAATTTAGACCAAAAGTAACTTTGGAAATATCTAGGAGAAACACGTGGGTTATATGGCACAGTCATCTCTGATGATGATGTACTATGCATATAAATCTTATTTCTTCTCTTTGGACATTGATAAGGAAATCCATCCACCAATGGTTAGGAGGCGATCTCCAATCTTATTTTTGACTGTTTATTTCCTAAAGAACCAGGGTTGAGTTTACCAAAAATTATCGAACGTTGTTTCGAAGAGACCGGGATCAGATATGTTATCCAAAAACCACTTCTATCCAATGAATGCATTTCGAAGTGAAGACATCTTGAAGAGCATGGAATCGAAAATAGAGATGTGAAGTGCAAGGGCTAATCGCTACTAATCCTAAGGGTGATTGCAAAAGGGATGTAGTAGGAATAGTGCCTTCAGTTTCGTTCAATCCCAGAACGGACTTGTATGGATGAGTGCTATCAGCAAATAGTCATTAGAGGGCAATGGGTATTCTAAGTGTAAATATTCTTAAAAGGTAATCGTAGACTCAAGCCCCATCAACCGGGAATGACTAAAACAAGGGAGATACAACAGGGCTAAGTGGGTCGCTCCCAAGTAGTGTATGATCATCCCTATCTAGAGTTGCTATTATCTCTCATTTATATGCTCGGGGCCCATTAAAGGAACGACGATCATATTCAGTACTTTCTAGTAAGGGTTAGCCCGTTCCTGTGTTGGCAGGGGATCCAAGCGAGGTCCTCGGTGTTATTTTATTTAAAGATGCACCATGACGGGCGGTACCCCAATAGCCTGGTCATTGTATGAAATCCATTCTCTAATAAGTGCCAATGGACTTGATTGTATACCTATTACGCTGGAATTTAGTAATGTAACAATTTCGGCTATGATTAATTAGTAATTGTATATAAACACTATTATAATATCATAGTATTTCATATGAAATGTTTTGGTTATCATAAGGTAAAACCCGTCTATGCTTATGTGTGGCGTGGTCTACTACAACAAAAAGACCCTATTACAATTGTATTTTTACAACTGTCAAAAAAGGCCAGTTGTAATAAAGGTTTTTTACAACTCTCTTTTTCAGAAAGTTGTAATAAACTTATTTTCAACAACTCTTTTACTTTGGCAGTTGCAATAGATGCCTATTATAACGTTTTTTTTTTGCCAGTTGTATTAGATGCATATTTTTAACAACTTTTCTTTTTTGCCTATTGTAATAGATGCCTATTACAACTGTTTCGTTTTCCAGTTGTAATAGGTGTCTATTTTTAACAACTCTTCTTTTTTGTCAGTTGTAATAAAAGTCTATTACAACATTTTTCATTTGCCAGTTGTAATAATTAATTAATAATTATAATTAAATAATAATAATTAATTAATATTAATGATTAATGATTAACAATTTATAAAAAATTATTAATAATTAATAATTACTATTAAATAATGATAATTAATAATTAATTTGAAAATTTGAAATAATTAACATTAATAACTACTATTCAATAATTAATAACTAATAAATAATAATTATTATTAAATAAATAAGATTTAATTTTTAATTAAGAATAATTAATATTAATAATTAATAATTATGAATTAATATTCAATATTAATAATAAAAAGTAATATTTAATATTTAATATATTAATAATTACTATTCAATAATTAAAAATTAATACACTAATTAATTAACAATTAATAAATAATAATTCATTTTTAATAATTAATATTTAATAATTAATATTAATAATTAATAGTTAAGAAG
Source organism: Allium fistulosum (assembly GCA_030737815.1). Lineage (NCBI taxonomy): Eukaryota > Viridiplantae > Streptophyta > Magnoliopsida > Asparagales > Amaryllidaceae > Allium > Allium fistulosum. The sequence goes on from CM060908.1 coordinate 234,684,416, forward strand.
TAATAATTAATAATAATATTTAAGAAGTAATAATTAATAATTAATAATTAATTTTTGATAATTAATAATTATTATTTACTAATTAATTTTTGATAATTAATCGATAAACAAATAATAAATAATAAATATTTAATTAGTAATTAATAATTTATAAATAATCATTACAATTAAATATAGTAACTAATAATCTATACTCAATAATTATTTAGAAATTGATAATTTATTTGTCACGACCCGACTTTCTAACACCAGAAAGTCGTATCATGATGAAGAAAGAATGGGATAGAAAAGAGAAAAGATGTAGAAGAAAGAAGAAACAATATCAGAATCTCAACAGCGGAACGAATAAAACATAATACATCACATAACTATTTACATAGTATCATATACATCAGAGATACACAGCTTATACATCACAAATTAGACAGTTATAAACACCTGTCTTTCATACAACTCAAAACATCACAGAGATACAACACAGCGGAAAATACACATAAACACTAACACAGCGGAACCAATATATATCTATACGCTGAAGCCTCCTGCTCCATTGCTCCTCCAGAATTTGTCAAAGCTAACCTGATTCCCTTGGCTACTCGTAAAAATTTGAGTACCCGAGAGTTTAAGAAAAACAGAAATAAACTCCGGGTCAGACATGGGTCTGGTATGAGTAAACGGTTAAAGTTGCTTAACTTTTAAAAACCCTTTGAAATAAAGGTATCACGTAAGACTCCCCACACATAAACATGAGTAAGTTTTTACCTTACGCTAACCAAACATTTAATAGGAAATCCAGTTATATTATAATAGTGTCTAGGGTTTTTAAGTAAAATACAGAAATAGCTGGAATGCTTACATCTCACGTTCCAACATAGTTGGGCACAACTAATCATACGGCACTTATTGGAGATTGGATTCCATACAATGGCAGGGATACTGGGGTACCGCCCATCACAGTACCTGGCCTAGATCAGCGTACCGAGGATTACTCCCAATCCCCTGCAACACAAGGCCGGAACCATCCCTTACTGGACAGTCCCAAACAAGATCACCCCACGGTTGTCATGACCAACCGCACACTAAGCCGAAATAATAAGGGACATCTAGACATGGGTATATCTTGCTCTCAAGTGGGTGCTACCCACGAAGCCTTGCTGCACATCCCCTGTTTTAGCCATTCCCGGTTGATGAGGCTTGAGGCTACGATTACATCATCAGAACACATCACTTAGAATACTCATCGTCCACCTGACGATGTTCTGAAAGCATTCAATCCATACAAGTTCGTTCCGGGTTCGAACGAAACCGAAGGCATTATCTCGTTACACTCATTTTGGAATCATCCTCAGAGTTAACGACAATAACCCTTGCACTCTGAATCTTTATCTTCACTTGAGATTCACGACCTATCGTTAATTTGGATCGATGTGGTTTTCGGATATCCAAATCTGGAAACCCGATCCCGGTCTCATCGAAATCCAAATCGCCCTCTTTTAGGTCCAAGTTGTCTAAAGTTAAAACAATTCAATTTTATTATCTATATACATAGAGATAGATAATTCATATCATCACAATAGATAATTCATATTATCAACATATTCAACCAAAACATCCATATCACACAACATTACTTATCTCATATCTGAGATTTCAAACCATTCAAGGAAATCAACATCATCCATCCATATATAAACAAGGATTAATAATCACACCATTTATAATTAATTTAAAATGAATTAAATTAATTACCTTATCTTCAATTAATATAAAGTAAATTAAATTAATTACTTCATCATTATAAATCTTGCTTACATAACCATTAATTAATTACAAGTCAATTAATTAATCATTCTCTACTTTCCATCTTAATTAATCATCCTTGATTAATTATCTTTAATTACATTTAAGTAATTATCCTTTAATTATTTTTCACAAATTTATTATCTTATACCAAATATAGAAAGTAACTTTTAAATTACTAAAATTAATTACATTACTTCCTAATTAATTACATTAATGAATCCCTTCATTTATTAATTATTTCCAAATAAATCCATTCTAAATTACATCATTGATTATAATAATTAATGATCTCTAATTACATCTATTATATTTAGTAATTAATCTTCCATTAAACCAAATTGTTAATCACCCTTGATTAATTATCTTCAGTAATTAACTACCCTTAATTACTTCATTAAATAATTTAATTACTTCATAATTAATTATCTCTAATTAATCCCTTGATTAATTATACAAGGTAATTATACTCAAATTACTTTCATATTTAAATCATTCCCAATTAATTACTTCCTTAAGTAATTATACTTATCGCATCATCAAATGGTTATTTAAATTAATTAAACTTAAATAAATTAACTTAAACAATTCATAATAAACTTAATTAATTACAAATGAGAAATTAATTTCTTAATTACTTTCATAAGTAATTATACTTAAATAATTCACAATTGATTATCTTAAATTAATAAATCTAATTAATTATCAAAATTAATCATATTAATTCATTATTTAATAATCCTAGTTAATGACCTTCATTTACTATTAACACTTCTTTAATTTCTTTTCTACGATAATTAATAAAGATTTATTATTAATTACAATTAAATTTTATCTTTAATAACTCATTAATTAATCCTTAATTATTTAATTAATTAAGTATTAAATATAACTTAATTAATCCTTATTTACTTCATTAATTAATTACCAATCATTAATTAAAATTCAAATCTTATTTAATTAATGATCCTTAATTACCCATTTATTTATCCTAAATTAATTATCTTAAACCTTAATTAACTAATTTAAACTCTTAATTACTAAATTAATTAATCCAAATCATTAATTAATTACATTAGTTAATTATTCATTTTTTTTTTTGGAAAAGCCAGCGGGGTTAACTGGGCCCCTACCAGTTTTATTGCTAACAATAAAAAAACGAACAACAGAAAAGAAAGGAAGAAAAAGAAAAACAAGGAAACTATGCAGGATAAAACATTTATTTAAGGATAAAACATTTTTCTTATTTATGATCAAATTCTCATTTACAAATGCATTTGAAACATTTTACTTTTGAATTTACTTTTACATTCCATTTCAAATTTAGATTCAAAATAAATATAAATTTAACTTAGCAAAATTTAAAACACAATTTAAAATATACTTTAAACATTTTAAAGTTGTTAAAACATTTTATTTTTATAAAACTTATATTTATTTAAAACTAGGAGACAAAAGTAAATTTGAATCCATATCTTAAATTTTGGTTTTAAACTTTGTTTAAAACCCTCCTTTTAAATTTTAAAACTTAAAACCTGACAGGTTTTAAAACTGGCAACACAAATATAACCCGAGTCTACCCTTAATGACTTCGAGTCAAACCCCATACCTCTCCGAGCAACTCCCTCTATCGACTCGAGAAAACTCGAGTACCCATTCCTGCTCAAACCCATACTCACAGCATCCACCAATGAACACCGTGTACATGCACAGTGATCTCGATCGATTCCGATCAAGTTCGACGATCTTCCCTCGTCGACGAACATCCCCAAACACTAACCTGATCACCAGATTTTCTCTAACTCAACTCGAATTTGAAATTCGAGTTCAACTTAAGCCTGGAACCCATCAACAGGAACTCGCCGAAAACCTGACAACGCGTCGTGCTCGCAGCTCCGACCATCTGAAGGTCTACCCCTCCGGCCTCGACTTCCTCTACACGTCTACTTCCATTACCCAAGACCCTGTTGAACTCGATCAACTCTATGAGCCGTGGTTATCGATTTTACCTAGCCTAGTTTAACTAGGGTTCTAGACTTCAAATAACAACCACCACCTCCCCACTGAAATGTACCATCATCAGACAATTTTGCCGAAGTCCCCGATCATCCTTCCACCTCCAGAAAGAACTACGACTCCCCGGATCAACCAGATCACCAGAGAAACTCAAAAACTCAAATTCCAGACATCACCAAGTAACACATTCAATATTTCATTAAAAAATTGTAAATTTGATTTTAAAAATCCTATCTTTCAGAGACGATTCAAGTTATATAATTGAATCAACCAATTTCAACGTTTTATTTTTAACATATCTCAAGCTCCTCTATGCTTTCATTTTTCCCAGATAATATCTCTATCTATTATTCTTACAAATATTTTTAAACCTTAGTTTAGTTTTAAACAACAAACTTTGTTTAAATACTTAAGCCTAAAGGAAATTAGAGTGTGAAGAATTTGAAGTTTTAATCTAAGTTTAAATATCTGAAACTTAAAAACAGAGATGATTACAGTAAATATCTAGACATTCTCACATGTTTCAGAGTCTTAAAACCATCATACAAACACATTTTCAAACATACAACACAAGTTTACTTCAACCATATGTCATATGCATCAAATCTAAAGGTGTCTCATGTTTACAGTTTGAAGGCAGAGACTTGAACTAAAATCAGAGATATTTAAAATCAACAGATATGCACACTTCATAAATTCACAAAGACTTGCACATACACATACATGTAAAACAATCAATAACACAATAATTCACAGGTTACTTAAGTTTTTAGTTTAAAAGTATACTCACATGTTTTTAAAACAGAAAGCTTGATTTTTTTGAAAACAGGAAGGCTTGAAAACTGGAATTTGAAAACTTGCATACTTTTGTTGTTTTGATCCTTGAAAACTTTGAAATAGCTTTGAAACTTGAACATGAATTGCTGGAAATCTTGTTGTAGTTGAGATGCCTAAATTTTGATTTGAAACTGAAGTGCTTTGCTTGCTTAGTTGATTTCAGGTTTGCATTTGTTTAAATGAACGAAAATGAAAAGAAGCTTGATAAATAGAAAACAAGTATGCAGCTTTGATAGTTGTATTTGTACAAAAAAAATAATCTTAGCTGGTACAATATGATCAGAGATTTTTTTTATGTAAAGAGGCTGAAATGAGATATCTTGTGTACTAGTGGTGATGGCATTAAATGCCTTGTTCCTTATCATGTTTACACACCATTTCTTTATTCTTGTATGTACAAATCTTGCATATGTTTATTTGTTTGACTTAATGCTTAGCATACTTACCCCATTCTTATTCGTATATACTGAAATGATTTCTTGCCTTATCTTATTACCTTGTACTTATGTGATTTTCTCTCTAGCCTTGCACATATACATTGCTATAGTGTATATAATATATTACTTGCCTTACCTCATATCCTTGTACTAGTATGATTTTCTTGCCTGCAACATATATTTCTAAAGATTATACATCTCTAGAATTTACTTATGTTTTTACTTTAAAGTTGTTATGGTTATTGTTATTATGTTAGTTTGTATATTTATTTCAAATTTCTAACTTAAATATTTATTTCTAACTACATACTTATTTTCTTGTATGCCTCTACATATGTATTTATTTATTGTTTATTTTCTTTTTAAAGTTTAAGTGTCAAGCATTTACTCATATTCATATTTTATTTTATGCTTATTTTTTTAGTATTGATAAATATGATCTAGTTTAAATATTATTATCTAGATTACATCATAACATATATATATATATATAAATATTAATAAAGTAAATAAAAATAGATTTTATTTTAAAATATTAAAACACTCTATCTTCAAATTTCAAATCGTAGTTTCTTATGTTTATAATCATATAGTCATTTATAAAATAGCTTTTGAAAAGTTATATATCAAAATTTCCAAATTACCAAAATATTTGAATTATAAAATATGCCTTACTAATTATATTTAAAACAAAGCTCATCTATTTACAATATATACAAATATATACACATTATAAATAGAAAACAATTTATTAGCTTTTAAAAGATAAATTATCAGTTAAATATTTATTTAAAAGAAGATTATTAAATCAATTCAAATCTTATTAACGAATATTATCAAATCAATTTAATTTTTAAATGCAGATTATTAAATTGATATTTCCCAAAATTTCGGGATATCACATTCCTCCCCTCTTAAAAGAATTTCGTCCCTGAAATTTAAAACAAAGGTAATTTAATAATCTCCTTAAAGTTTTAATTTTAAAAACACAAGCATATATCAATCATATGCTAACAACCATATCAACCAATTCATCCAATCAACCAATTTAACTATCCAGACAAAATTGTGGATAGAACTATCTAGAGTTTCCCAAGCATAAACACCGGGATACTCGCTCTACAGAATCCAAACAATCAATACGACTAAGCTACAGAGATTGCACTCATCTAGATCTACAAAACAAGACAGGATATCAGACTACAGACAAGTCTGACTCAACAACCAAAACTCCCTGAACTACTGGTTCTATAACCAGAGATAGAATCTTACACGTACTCCCTCAGAGATACGTGAAACGCAACGAATCCCAGTTATCCAAACTGACAATTCAATCCTGAAGACCAAACACTTATGCAAATCAAATCTCCGATTCTTATCCACAAAATTCTTCGGACGATCTTGGGTCTCTTACATCCTTACTGATCAGCTCAACCCTTGCTGATGCCCTTAGAACAATACTGAACCGAAACAATCTAACAAAATGACCTTTCCAAGATCAACCAAACTCAGAACACAAACTCTATTCCAAAATCAGAAGACAGATCTCACTTCTCACATCCGGAAGAGATAAAACAGGTGCACTTGCCAAACTGGCCTTAAGATCCTGAAAAATTTCCTGTAGAAACTCTCTAATCCAAAATACTGCAACTTCCAGTTGCTTCCACTCTAAAACAGCTGCCACCATGCTTCCACTGCGCAATTCTGACTGAGCAGATGAAAATGCTGATGACAAACACAAGCAAAGACTGGAAAAACACTTTCCAAAAATATGGTTCAACAGATCCAAAAATAAAACTCAGAAGTTCCTCCAAAACCTGAGCTGCTTCACTAAAATCTTCCTCCAAAAACCATCCTACTACTAAGCAGAACCATCGGTACCACTTCTGGAATCCAGTCGATACCAAACTCAATCCCCAGATGCTAACAAAACTCTGACTTCCTGAAGACACCCAGAAAAAATTTTGACAACCCAAGAGAACGCTCAACTATCGCAAGTCACTTTTGCGATTGATCCAGCCTAATTCCAAAGAAAAACTGTTCTCTCTTTACCAAACAGAACAGCTTATGTTTATGTAGCCAATCCAACGAAGAAACGGAACCACTCTGCTGCTTCTGAACTCCACTACTAAGCTAGAAAGCTTCCTTGCCAACACACAGAACACTCCGAGCTACACTGCTGACACCAATGCCCAAAGACTTTAAATCCAGAAGCTCCTCGAGAAACTCGAACCTCAAACCAAACAGAAACACCCTGCTGCACTCAGCCACATCACCGAAGCAGACACACTTCTTTAAAACTTGTTCCAAAGAAACATCTTCGGAAACATCCATAGTCACTGTGTCTCATCACACAGCTACTACATCTTGGGGTATCAAGATATCATGACTTGCTTCTGTTCAACCGACAGATCCAAACTCTAGCTCATCCAACTTACGCTTCAAAGATAAACTCCAAACCTTAACAGGTTCCCTTCAGAGATCGATGAAATCCTTTACACCACCCAAAGCTCACTCGAGACGGTATTAGGTCTACAGTCTCGACCGATACACTTCCAACCTCAAACATTCAAACTCCAACCATTGGTAGGTGTGTTACACACACCACTACCCTATCTACCTTTATAACTTGTATTGGAAAACCAGAACAGGTAACCCAACAAATAGGTAGAAATAAATATATCAAAATTACAAATACGCTCTCTCAAGAAAGAAATCACTCAAGAGCCTAGGTATTCACTAAACCTAGCGCTCTGATACCAACTGTCACGACCCGACTTTCTAACACCAGAAAGTCGTATCATGATGAAGAAAGAATGGGATAGAAAAGAGAAAAGATAGAGAAGAAAGAAGAAACAACATCAGAATCTCAACAGCGGAACGAATAAAATATAATACATCACATAACAATTTACATAGTATCATATACATCGGAGATACATAGCTTATACATCACCAATTAGACAGTTATAAACACCTGTCTTTCATACAACTCAAAACATCACAGAGATACAACACAGCGGAAATTACACATAAACACTAACACAGCGGAACCAATATATATTTATACGCTGAAGCCTCCTACTCCATTGCTCCTCCAGAATTTGTCAAAGCTAACCTGATTCCCTTGGCTACTCGTAAAAATTTGAGTACCCGAGAGTTTAAGAAAAACAGAAATAAACTCCGGGTCAGACATGGGTCTGGTATAAGTAAACGGTTAAAGTTGCTTAACTTTTAAAAACCCTTTGAAACAAAGGTATCACGTAAGCTCCCCACACATAAACATGGGTAAGTTTTTACCTTACGCTAACCAAACATTTGATAGGAAATCCAGTTATATTATAATAGTGTCTAGGGTTTTCAAGTAAAATACAGAAATAGCTGGAATGCTTACATCTCACGTTCCAACATAGTTGGGCACAACTAAATCGTACGACACTTATTGGAGATTGGATTCCATACAATGGCAGGGCTACAGGGTTACCGCCCGTCTCAGTACCTGGCCTAGATCAGCGTACCGAGGATTACTCCCAATCCTACAACACAAGGCCAGAACCATCCCTTACTGGACAGTCCCAAACAAGATCACCCCATGGTTGTCATGACCAACCGCACACTAAGCCGAAATAATAACGGACATCTAGACAGGGGTATATCTTGCTCTCAAGTGGGTGCTACCCACGAAGCCTTGCTGCACCTCCCATGTTTTATCCATTCTCGGTTGATGAGGCTTGAGGCTACGATTACCTCATCAAAACACATCACTTAGAATGCTCATTGTCCACCTTACGATGTTCTGAAAGCATTCAATCCATACAAGTTCGTTCCGGGTTCGAACGAAACCGAAGGCATTATCTCGTTACACTCATTTTGGAATCATCCTCAGAGTTAACGACAATAACCCTTGCACTCTGAATCTTCATCTTCACTTGAGATTCATGACCTATCGTTAATTTGGATCGATGTGGTTTTTGGATATCCAAATCTGGAAACCCGATCCCGGTCACATCGAAATCCAAATCACCATCTTTTAGGTCCAAGTTGTTTAAAGTTAAAACAATTCAATTTTATTATCTATATACACAGAGATAGATAATTCATATCATCACAATAGATAATTCATATTATCAACATATTCAACCAAAACATCCATATCACACAACATTACTTATCTCATATCTGAGATTTCAAACCATTCAAGGAAATCAATATCATCCATCCATATATAAACAAGGATTAATAATCACACCATTTATAATTAATTTAAAATGAATTAAATTAATTACCTTATCTTCAATTAATTTAAAGTAAATTAAATTAATTACTTCATCATTTAAATCTTGGTTACATAACCATTAATTAATTATAAGTTAATTAATTAATCATTCTCTACTTTCCATATTAATTAATCATCCTTGATTAATTATCTTTAATTACATTTAAGTAATTATTCTATAATTATTTTTCACAAATTTATTATCTTATACCAAATATAGAAAGTAACTTTTAAATTACTAAAATTAATTACATTACTTCCTAATTAATTACATTAATGAATCCCTTCGTTTATTAATTATTTCCAAATAAATCCATTCTAAATTACATCATTGATTATAATAATTAATTATCTCTAATTACATCTATTATATTTAGTAATTAATCTTCCATTAAACCAAATTGTTAATCACCCTTGATTAATTATCTTCAGTAATTAACTACCCTTAATTACTTCATTAAATAATTTAATTACTTCATAATTAATTATCTCTAATTAATCCCTTGATTAATTATACAAGGTAATTATACTCAAATTACTTTCATAATTAAATCATTCTCAATTAATTACTTCCTTAAGTAATTATACTTATCGCATCATCAAATGGTTATTTAAATTAATTAAACTTAAATAAATTAACTTAAACAATTCATATTAAACTTAATTAATTACAATTGAGAAATTAATTTCTTAATTACTTTCATAAGTAATTATACTTAAATAATTCACAATTGATTATCTTAAATTAATAAATCTAATTAATTATAAAATTAATCATATTAATTAATTATTTAATAATCCTAGTTAATGACCTTCATTAACTATTAACACTTCTTTAATTTCTTTTCTACGGTAATTAATTAAGATTTATTATTAATTACAATTAAATTTTATCTTTAATAACTCATTAATTAATCCTTAATTATTTAATTAATTAAGTATTAAGTATAACTTAATTAATCCTTAATTACTTCATTAATTAATTACCAATCATTAATTAAAATTCAAATCTTATTTAATTAATGATCCTTAATTACCCATTTATTTATCCTAAATTAATTATCTTAAACCTTAATTAACTAATTTAAACTCTTAATTACTAAATTAATTAATCCAAATCATTAATTAATTACATTAGTTAATTATTCATTTTAATTAACTTAATAATTACAAATCCTTAAATCTTCATTTATTTAAGGATAAAACATTTTTCTTATTTATGATCAAATTCTCATTTACAAATGCATTTGAAACATTTTACTTTTGAATTTACTTTTACATTCCATTTCAAATTTAGATTCAAAATAAATACAAATTTAACTTAGAAAAATTTAAAACACAATTTAAAATATACTTTAAACATTTTAAAGTTGTTAAAACATTTTATTTTTATAAAACTTATATTTATATAAAACTAGGAGACAAAAGTAAATTTGAATCCATATCTTAAATTTTGGTTTTAAACTTTGTTTAAAACCCTGCTTTTAAATTTTAAAACTTAAAACCTGACAGGTTTTAAAACTAGCAACACAAATGTAACCCGAGTCCACCCTTAATGACTTCGAGTCAAACCCCATACCTCTCCGAGCAACTCCCTCTATCGACTCGAGAAAACTCGAGTACCCATTCCTGCTCAAACCCATACTCACAGCATCCACCAATGAACACCGTGTACATGCACAGTGATCTCGATCGATTCCGATCAAGTTCGACGATCTTCCCTCGTCGACGAACATCCCCAAACACTAACCTGATCACCAGATTTTCTCTAACTCAACTCGAATTTGAAATTCGAGTTCAACTTAAGCCTGGAACTCATCAACAGGAACTCGCCCAAAACCTGACAACGCGACGTGCTCGCAGCTCCGACCATCTGAAGGTCTACCCGTCCGGCCTCGACTTCCTCTACACGTCTACTTCCATTACCCAAGACCCTGTTGAACTCGATCAACTCTATGAGCCATGGTGATCGATTTTACCTAGCCTAGTTTAACTAGGGTTCTAGACTTCAAATAACAACCACCACCTCCCCACTGAAATGTACCATCATCAGACAATTTTGCCGAAGTCCCCGATCATCCTTCCACCTCCAGAAAGAACTACGATTCCCCGGATCAACCAGATCACCAGAGAAACTCAAAAACTCAAATTCCAGACATCACCAAGTAACACATTCAATATTTCATTAAAAAATTGTAAATTTGATTTTAAAAATCTTATCTTTCAGAGACGATTCAAGTTATATAATTGAATCAACCAATTTCAACGTTTGATTTTTAACATATCTCAAGCTCCTCTATGCTTTCATTTTTCCCAGATAATATTTCTATCTATTATTCTTACAAATATTTTTAAAGATTAGTTTAGTTTTAAACAACAAACTTTGTTTAAATACTTAAGCCTAAAGGAAATTAGAGTGTGAAGAATTTGAAGTTTTAATCTAAGTTTAAATATCTGAAACTTAAAAACAGAGATGATTACAGTAAATATCTAGACATTCTCACATGTTTCAGAGTCTTAAAACCATCATACAAACACATTTTCAAACATACATCACAAGTTTACTTCAACCATATGTCATATGCATCAAATCTAAAGGTGTCTCATGTTTACAATTTAAAGGCAGAGACTAGAACTAAGATCAGAGATATTTAAAATCAACAGATATGCACACTTCATAAATTCACAAAGACTTGCACATACACAGACATGTAAAACAATCATTAACACGGTAATTCACAGGTTACTTAAGTTTTTAGTTTAAAAGTTTACTCACCTGTTTTTAAAACAGAAAGCTTGATTTTTTTGAAAACAGGAAGGCTTGAAAACTGGAATTTGAAAACTTGCATACTTTTGTTGTTTTGATCCTTGAAAACTTTGAAATAGCTTTGAAACTTGAACATGAATTGCTGGAAATCTTGTTGTAGTTGAGATGCCTAAATTTTGATTTGAAACTGAAGTGCTTTGCTTGTTTAGTTGATTTCAGGTTTGCATTTGTTTAAATGAACGAAAATGAAAAGAAGCTTGATAAATAGAAAACAAGTATCCAGCTTTGATAGTTGTATTTGTACAAAAAAAAAAAATCTTAGCTGGTACAATATGATCAGAGATTTTTTTATATAAAGAGGCTGAAATGAGATATCTTGTGTACTAGTGGTGATGGCATTAAATGCCTTGTTCCTTATCATGTTTACACACCATTTCTTTATTCTTGTATGTACAAATCTTGCATATGTTTATTTGTTTGACTTAATGCTTAGCATACTTACCCCATTCTTATTCGTATATACTAAAATGATTTCTTGCCTTATCTTATTACCTTGTACTTATGTGATTTTCTCTCTAGCCTTGCACATATACATTGCTATAGTGTATATAATATATTACTTGCCTTACCTCATATCCTTGTACTAGTATGATTTTCTTGCCTGCAACATATATTTCTAAAGATTATACATCTCTAGAATTTACTTATGTTTTTACTTTAAAGTTGTTATGGTTATTGTTATTATGTTAGTTTGTATATTTATTTCAAATTTCTAACTTAAATATTTATTTCTAACTTACATACTTATTTTCTTGTATTCCTCTACATATGTATTTATTTATTGTTTATTTTCTTTTTAAAGTTTAAGTGTCAAGCATTTACTCATATTCATATTTTATTTTATGCTTATTTTTTTAGTATTGATAAATATGATCTAGTTTAAATATTATTATCTAGATTACATCATAACATATATATATATATATAAATATCAATAAAGTAAATAAAAATAGATTTTATTTTAAAATATTAAAACACTCTATCTTCAAATTTCAAATCGTAGTTTCTTATGTTTATAATCATATAGTCATTTATAAAATAGCTTTTGAAAAGTTATATATCAAAATTTCCAAATTACCAAAATATTAGAATTATAAAATATGCCTTACTAATTATATTTAAAACAAAGCTCATCTATTTACAATATATACAAATATATACACATTATATATAGAAAACAATTTATTAGCTTTTAAAAGCTAATTATCAGTTAAATATTTATTTAAAAGAAGATTATTAAATCAATTCAAATCTTATTAACGAATATTATCAAATCAATTTAATGTTTAAATGCAGATTATTAAATTGATATTGCCCAAAATTTCGGGATATCACATTCCTCCCCTCTTAAAAGAATTTCGTCCCCGAAATTTAAAACAAAGGTAATTTAATAATCACCTTAAAGATTTAATTTTAAAAACACAAGCATATATCAATCATATGCTAACAACCATATCAACCAATTCATCCAATCAACCAATTTAACTATCCAGACAAAATTGTGGATAGAACTATCTAGAGTTTCCCAAGCATAAACACCGGGATACTCGCTCTACATAATCCAAACAATCAATACGACTAAGCTACAGAGCTTCCACTCATCTAGGTCTACAAAACAAGACAGGATATCAGACTACAGATAAGTCTGACTCAACAACCAAAACTCCCTGAACTGCTGGTTCTATAACCAGAGATAGAATCTTACACATACTCCCTCAGAGAGACGTGAAACGTAACGAATCCCAGTTATCCAAACTGACAATTCAATCTTGAAGACCAAACACTTATCCAAAATCAAATCTCCGATTCTTATCCACAAAATTCTTCGGACGATCCTGGGTCTCCTACATCCTTACTGATCAGCTCAACCCTTGTTGATGCCCTTAGAACAATACTGAACCAAAACAATCTAACAAAATGACCTTTCCAAGATCAACCAAACTCAGAACACAAACTCTATTCCAAAATCAGAAGACAGATCTCACTTCTCACATCCGGAAGAGATAAAACATGTGCACTTGCCAAACTGGCCTTAAGATCCTGAAAAATTTCCTGTAGAAACTCTCTAATCCAAAACACTGCAACTTCCAGTTGCTTCCACTCTAAAACAGCTGCCACCATGCTTCCACTGCGCAACTCTGACTGAGCAGATGAAAATGCTGATGATAAACACAAGCAAAGACTGGAAAAACACTTTCCAAAAGTATGGTTCAACAGATCCAAAAATAAAACTCAGAAGTTCCTCCAAAACCTGAGCTGCTTCACTAAAATCTTCCTCCAAAAACCATCCTACTACTAAGCCGAACCATCGGTACCACTTCTGGAATCTAGTCGATACCAAACTCAATCCCCAGATGCTAACAAAACTCTGACTTCCTGAAGACACCCAGAAAAATTTATGACAACCCAAGAGAACGCTCAACTATCGCAAGTCACTTTTGCGATTGATCCAGCCTAATTCCAAAGAAAAACTGTTCTCTCTTTACCAAACAGAACAGCTTATGTTTATGTAGCCAATCCAACAAAGAAACGGAACCACTCTGCTGCTTCTGAACTCCACTGCTAAGCTAGAAAGCTTCCTTGCCAACACACAGAACACTCCGAGCTACACTGCTGACACCAATGCCCAAAGACTTCAAATCCAGAAGCTTCTCGAGAAACTCGAACCTCAAACCAAACAGAAACACCCTGCTGCACTCATCCACATCACCGAAGCAGACACACTTCTTTAAAACTTGTTCCAAAGAAACATCTTCGGAAACATCCATAGTCACTGTGTCTCATCACACAGCTACTACATCTTGGGGTATCAAGATATCATGACTTGCTTCTGTTCAACCGACAGATCCAAACTCTAGCTCATCCAACTTACACTTCAAAGATAAACTCCAAACCTTAACAGGTTCCCTTCAGAGATCGATAAAATCCTTTACACCACCCAAAGCTCACTCGAGACGGTATTTGGTCTACAGTCTCGACCGATACACTTCCAACCTCAAACATTCAAACTCCAACCATTGGTAGGTGTGTTACACACACCACTACCCTATCTACCTTTATAACTTGTATTGGAAAACCAGAACAGGTAACCCAACAAATAGGTAGAAATAAATATATCAAAATTACAAATACGCTCTCTCAAGAAAGAAATCACTCAAGAGCCTAGGTATTCACTAAACCTAGCGCTCTGATACCAACTGTCACGACCCGACTTTCTAACACCAGAAAGTCGTATCATGATGAAGAAAGAATGGGATAGAAAAGAGAAAAGATAGAGAAGAAAGAAGAAACAACATCAGAATCTCAACAGCGGAACGAATAAAATATAATACATCACATAACTATTTACATAGTATCATATACATCAGAGATACACAGCTTATACATCACAAATTAGACAGTTATAAACACCTGTCTTTCATACAACTCAAAACATCACAGAGATACAACACAGCGGAAAATACACATAAACACTAACACAGCGGAACCAATATATATCTATACGCTGAAGCCTCCTGCTCCATTGCTCCTCCAGAATTTGTCAAAGCTAACCTGATTCCCTTGGTTACTCGTAAAAATTTGAGTACCCGAGAGTTTAAGAAAAACAGAAATAAACTTCGGGTCAGACATAGGTCTGGTATGAGTAAACGGTTAAAGTTGCTTAACTTTTAAAAACCCTTTGAAATAAAGGTATCACGTAAGACTCCCCACACATAAACATGGGTAAGTTTTTACCTTACGCTAACCAAACATTTGATAGGAAATCCAGTTATATTATAATAGTGTATAGGGTTTTCAAGTAAAATACAGAAATAGCTGGAATGCTTACATCTCACGTTCCAACATAGTTGGGCACAGCTAAATCGTACGTCACTTATTGGAGATTGGATTCCATACAATGGCAGGGCTACAGGGTTACCGCCCGTCACAGTACCTGGCCTAGATCAGCGTACCGAGGATTACTCCCAATCCCCTGCAACACAAGGCTAGAACCATCCCTTACTGGACAGTCCCAAACAAGATCACCCCATGGTTGTCATGACAAACCGCACACTAAGCCGAAATAATAAGGGACATCTAGGCAGGGGTATATCTTGCTCTCAAGTGGGTGCTACCCACGAAGCCTTGCTGCACCTCCCATGTTTTAGCCATTCCCGGTTGATGAGGCTTGAGGCTACGATTACCTCATCAAAACACATCACTTAGAATGCTCATCGTCCACCTGACGATGTTCTGAAAGCATTCAATCCATACAAGTTCGTTCCGAGTTCGAACGAAATCGAAGGCATTATCTCGTTACACTCATTTTGGAATCATCCTCAGAGTTAACGACAATAACCCTTGCACTCTGAATCTTCATCTTCACTTGAGATTCATGACCTATCGTTAATTTGGATCGATGTGGTTTTCGGATATCCAAATCTGGAAACCCGATCCCGGTCTCATCGAAATCCAAATCGCCATCTTTTAGGTCCAAGTTGTTTAAAGTTAAAACAATTCAATTTTATTATCTATATACACAGAGATAGATAATTCATATCATCACAATAGATAATTCATATTATCAACATATTTAACCAAAACATCCATATCATACAACATTACTTATCTCATATCTGAGATTTCAAACCATTCAAGGAAATCAATATCATCCATCCATATATAAACAAGGATTAATAATCACACCATTTATAATTAATTTAAAATGAATTAAATTAATTACCTTATCTTCAATTAATTTAAAGTAAATTAAATTAATTACTTCATCATTATAAATCTTGCTTACATAACCATTAATTAATTACAAGTCAATTAATTAATCATTCTCTACTTTCCATCTTAATTAATCATCCTTGATTAATTATCTTTAATAACATTTAAGTAATTATCCTTTAATTATTTTTCACAAATTTATTATCTTATACCAAATATAGAAAGTAACGTTTAAATTACTAAAATAAATTACATTACTTCCTAATTAATTACATTAATGAATCCCTTCGTTTACTAATTATTTCCAAATAAATCCATTCTAAATTACATCATTGATTATAATAATTAATGATCTCTAATTACATCTATTATATTTAGTAATTAATCTTCCATTAAACCAAATTGTTAATCACCCTTGATTAATTATGTTCAGTAATTAACTACCCTTAATTACTTCATTAAATAATTTAATTACTTCATAATTAATTATCTCTAATTAATCCCTTGATTAATTATACAAGGTAATTATACTCAAATTACTTTCATAATTAAATCATTCTCAATTATTACTTCCTTAAGTAATTATACTTATCACATCATCAAATGGTTATTTAAATTAATTAAACTTAAATAAATTAACTTAAACAATTCATATTAAACTTAATTAATTACAAATGAGAAATTAATTTCTTAA
Organism: Allium fistulosum; assembly: GCA_030737815.1. Classification (NCBI taxonomy): domain Eukaryota; kingdom Viridiplantae; phylum Streptophyta; class Magnoliopsida; order Asparagales; family Amaryllidaceae; genus Allium; species Allium fistulosum. The sequence goes on from CM060908.1 coordinate 234,702,016, forward strand.
TTACTTTCATAAGTAATTATACTTAAATAATTCACAATTGATTATCTTAAATTAATAAATCTAATTAATTATCAAAATTAATCATATTAATTCATTATTTAATAATCCTAGTTAATGACCTTCATTAACTATTAACACTTCTTTAATTTCTTTTCTACGGTAATTAATTAAGATTTATTATTAATTACAATTAAATTTTATCTTTAATAACTCATTAATTAATCCTTAATTATTTAATTAATTAAGTATTAAATATAACTTAATTAATCCTTAATTACTTCATTAATTAATTACCAATCATTAATTAAAATTCAAATCTTATTTAATTAATGATCCTTAATTACCCATTTATTTATCCTAAATTAATTATCTTAAACCTTAATTAACTAATTTAAACTCTTAATTACTAAATTAATTAATCCAAATCATTAATTAATTACATTAGTTAATTATTCATTTTAATTAACTTAATAATTACAAATCCTTAAATCTTCATTTATTTAAGGATAAAACATTTTTCTTATTTATGATCAAATTCTCATTTACAAATGCATTTGAAACATTTTACTTTTGAATTTACTTTTACATTCCATTTCAAATTTAGATTCAAAATAAATACAAATTTAACTTAGCAAAATTTAAAACACAATTTAAAATATACTTTAAACATTTTAAAGTTGTTAAAACATTTTATTTTTATAAAACTTATATTTATTTAAAACTAGGAGACAAAAGTAAATTTGAATCCATATCTTAAATTTTGGTTTTAAACTTTGTTTAAAACCCTGCTTTTAAATTTTAAAACTTAAAACCTGACAGGTTTTAAAACTGGCAACACAAATATAACCCGAGTCTACCCTTAATGACTTCGAGTCAAACCCCATACCTCTCCGAGCAACTCCCTCTATCGACTCGAGAAAACTCGAGTACCCATTCCTGCTCAAACCCATACTCACAGCATCCACCAATGAACACCGTGTACATGCACAGTGATCTCGATCGATTCCGATCAAGTTCGACGATCTTCCCTCGTCGACGAACATCCCCAAACACTAACCTGATCACCAGATTTTCTCTAACTCAACTCGAATTTGAAATTCGAGTTCAACTTAAACCTGGAACCCATCAATAGGAACTCGCCCAAAACCTGACAACGCGCTGTGCTCGCAGCTCCGACCATCTGAAGGTCTACCCCTCCTGCCTCGACTTCCTCTACACGTCTACTTCCATTACCCAAGACCCTGTTGAACTCGATCAACTCTATGAGCCGTGGTGATCGATTTTACCTAGCCTAGTTTAACTAGGGTTCTAGACTTCAAATAACAACCACCACCTCCCCACTGAAATGTACCATCATCAGACAATTTTGCCGAAGTCCCCGATCATCCTTCCACCTCCAGATAGAACTACGACTCCCCAGATCAACCAGATCACCAGAGAAATTCAAAAACTCAAATTCCAGACATCACCAAGCAACACATTCAATATTTCAATAAAAAATTGTAAATTTGATTTTAAAAATCCTATCTTTCAGAGATGATTCAAGTTATATAATTGAATCAACCAATTTCAACGTTTGATTTTTAACATATCTCAAGCTCCTCTGTGCTTTCATTTTTCCCAGATAATATTTCTATCTATTATTCTTACAAATATTTTTAAAGCTTAGTTTAGTTTTAAACAACAAACTGTGTTTAAATACTTAAGCCTAAAGGAAATTAGAGTGTGAAGAATTTGAAGTTTTAATCTAAGTTTAAATATCTGAAACTTAAAAGCAGAGATGATTACAGTAAATATCTAGACATTCTCACATGTTTCAGAGTCTTAAAACCATCATACAAACACATTTTCAAACATACATCACAAGTTTACTTCAACCATATGTCATATGCATCAAATCTAAAGGTGTCTAATGTTTACAGTTTAAAGGCAGAGACTTGAACTAAGATCAGAGATATTTAAAATCAACAGATATGCACACTTCATAAATTCACAAAGACTTGCACATACACATACATGTAAAACAATCATTAACACGGTAATTCACAGGTTACTTAAGTTTTTAGTTTAAAAGTTTACTCACCTGTTTTTAAAACAGAAAGGTTGATTTTTTTGAAAACAGGATGGCTTGAAAACTGGAATTTGAAAACTTGCATACTTTTGCTGTTTTGATCCTTGAAAACTTTGAAATAGCTTTGAAACTTGAACATGAATTGCTGGAAATCTTATTGTAGTTGAGATGCCTAAATTTTGATTTGAAACTGAAGTGCTTTGCTTGCTTAGTTGATTTCAGGTTTGCATTTGTTTAAATGAACGAAAATGAAAAGAAGCTTGATAAATAGAAAACAAGTATGCAGCTTTGATAGTTGTATTTGTACAAAAAAAAATAATCTTAGCTGGTACAATATGATCAGAGATTTTCTTTTTATAAAGAGGCTGAAATGAGATATCTTGTGTACTAGTGGTGATGGCATTAAATGCCTTGTTCCTTATCATGTTTACACACCATTTCTTTATTCTTGTATGTACAAATCTTGCATATGTTTATTTGTTTGACTTAATGCTTAGCATACTTACCCCATTCTTATTCGTATATACTGAAATGATTTCTTGCCTTATCTTATTACCTTGTACTTATGTGATTTTCTCTCTAACCTTGCACATATACATTGCTATAGTGTATATAATATATTACTTGCCTTACCTCATATCCTTGTACTAGTATGATTTTCTTGCCTGCAACATATATTTCTAAAGATTATACATCTCTAGAATTTACTTATGTTTTTACTTTAAAGTTGTTATGGTTATTGTTATTATGTTAGTTTGTATATTTATTTCAAATTTCTAACTTAAATATTTATTTCTAACTTACATACTTATTTTCTTGTATTCCTCTACATATGTATTTATTTATTGTTTATTTTCTTTTTAAAGTTTAAGTGTCAAGCATTTACTCATATTCATATTTTATTTTATGCTTATTTTTTTAGTATTGATAAATATGATCTAGTTTAAATATTATTATCTAGATTACATCATAACATATATATATATAAATATCAATAAAGTAAATAAAAATAGATTTTATTTTAAAATATTAAAACACTCTATCTTCAAATTTCAAATCGCAGTTTCTTATGTTTATAATCATATAGTCATTTATAAAATAGCTTTTGAAAAGTTATATATCAAAATTTCCAAATTACCAAAATAGTAGAATTATAAAATATGCCTTACTAATTATATTTAAAACAAAGCTCATCTATTTACAATATATACAAACATATACACATTATAAATAGAAAATAATTTATTAGCTTTTAAAAGATAAATTATCAGTTAAATATTTATTTAAAAGAAGATTATTAAATCAATTCAAATCTTATTAACGAATATTATCAAATCAATTTAATTTTTAAATGCAGATTATTAAATTGATATTGCCCAAAATTTCGGGATATCACATTCCTCCCCTCTTAAAATAATTACGTCCCCGAAATTTAAAACAAAGGTAATTTAGTAATCTCCTTAAAGATTTAATTTTAAAAACACAAGCATATATAAATCATATGCTAACAACCATATCAACCAATTCATCCAATCAACCAATTTAACTATCCAGACAAAATTGTGGATAGAACTATCTAGAGTTTCCCAAGCATAAACACCGGGATACTCGCTCTACAGAAGCCAAACAATCAATACGACTAAGCTACAGAGATTGCACTCATCTAGATCTACAAAACAAGACAGGATATCAGACTACAGACAAGTCTGACTCAACAACCAAAACTCCCTGAACTGCTGGTTCTATAACCAGAGATAGAATCTTACACGTACTCCCTCAAAGATACGTGAAATGCAACGAATCCCAGTTATCCAAACTGACAATTCAATCCTAAAGACCAAACACTTATCCAAAATCAAATCTCCGATTCTTATCCACAAAATTCTTCGGACGTTCCTAGGTCTCCTACATACTTACTGATCAGCTCAACCCTTGCTGATGCCCTTAGAACAATACTGAACCAAAACAATCTAACAAAATGACCTTTCCAAGATCAACCAAACTCATAACACAAACTCTATTCCAAAATCAGAAGACAGATCTCACTTCTCACATCCGGAAGAGATAAAACAGGTGCACTTGCCAAACTGGCCTTAAGATCCTGAAAAATTTCCTGTAGAAACTCTCTAATCCAAAACACTGCAACTTCCAATTGCTTCTACTCTAAAACAGCTGCCACCATGCTTCCACTGCGCAACTCTGACTGAGCAGATGAAAATGCTGATGACAAACACAAGTAAAGACTGGAAAAACACTTTCCAAAAATATGGTTCAACAGATCCAAAAATAAAACTCAGAAGTTCCTCCAAAACCTGAGCTGCTTCACTAAAATTTTCCTCCAAAAACCATCCTACTACTAAGCCGAACCATCGGTACCACTTCTGGAATCCAGTCGATACCAAACTCAATCCCCAGATGCTAACAAAACTCTAACTTCCTGAAGACACCCAGAAAAATTTCTGACAACCCAAGAGAACGCTCAACTATCGCAAGTCACTTTTGTGATTGATCCAGCCTAATTCCAAAGAAAAACTGTTCTCTCTTTACCAAACAGAACAGCTTATGTTTATGTAGCCAATCCAACGAAGAAACGGAACCACTCTGCTGCTTTTGAACTCCACTACTAAGCTAGAAAGCTTCCTTGCCAACACACAGAACACTCCGAGCTACACTGCTGACACCAATGCCCAAAGACTTTAAATCCAGAAGCTCCTCGAGAAACTCGAACCTCAAACCAAACAGAAACACCCTGCTGCACTCAGCCACATCACCGAAGCAGACACACTTCTTTAAAACTTGTTCCAAAGAAACATCTTCGGAAACATCCATAATCACTGTGTCTCATCACATAGCTACTACATCTTGGGGTATCAAGATATCATGACTTGCTTTTGTTCAACCGACAGATCCAAACTCTAGCTCATCCTACTTACACTTCAAAGATAAACTCCAAACCTTAACAGGTTCCCTTCACAGATCGATGAAATCCTTTACACCACCCAAAGCTCACTCGAGACGGTATTAGGTCTACAGTCTCGACCGATACACTTCCAACCTCAAACATTCAAACTCCAACCATTGGTAGGTGTGTTACACACACCACTACCCTATCTACCTTTATAACTTGTATTGGAAAACCAGAACAGGTAACCCAACAAATAGGTAGAAATAAATATATCAAAATTACAAATACGCTCTCTCAAGAAAGAAATCACTCAAGAGCCTAGGTATTCACTAAACTTAGCGCTCTGATACCAACTGTCACGACCCGACTTTCTAACACCAGAAAGTCGTATCATGATGAAGCAAGAATGGGATAGAAAAGAGAAAAGATAGAGAAGAAAGAAGAAACAACATCAGAATCTCAACAGCGGAACGAATAAAATATAATACATCACATAACTATTTACATAGTATCATATACATCAGAGATACACAGCTTATACATCACAAATTAGACAGTTATAAACACTTGTCTTTCATACAACTCAAAACATCACAGAGATACAACACAGCGGAAAATACACATAAACACTAACATAGCAGAACCAATATATATCTATACGCTGAAGCCTCCTGCTCCATTGCTCCTCCAGAATTTGTCAAATCTAACCTGATTCCCTTGGCTACTCGTAAAAATTTGAGTACCCAAGAGTTTAAGAAAAACAGAAATAAACTCCGGGTCAGACATGGGTCTGGTATGAGTAAACGGTTAAAGTTGCTTAACTTTTAAAAACCCTTTGAAATAAAGGTATCACGTAAGACTCCCCACACATAAACATGGGTAAGTTTTTACCTTACGCTAACCAAACATTTGATAGGAAATCCAGTTATATTATAATAGTGTCTAGGGTTTTCAAGTAAAATACAGAAATAGCTGGAATGCTTACATCTCACGTTCCAACATAGTTGGGCACAACTAAATCGTACATCACTTATTGGAGATTGGATTCCATACAATGGCAGGGCTACTGGGTTACCGTCCGTCACAGTACCTGGCCTAGATCAGCGTACCGAGGATTACTCCCAATCCCCTGCAACACAAGGCTAGAACCATCCCTTACTGGACAGTCCCAAACAAGATCACCCCATGGTTGTCATGACAAACCGCACACTAAGCCGAAATAATAAGGGACATCTAGACAGGGGTATATCTTGCTCTCAAGTGGGTGCTACCCACGAAGACTTGCTGCACTTCCCATGTTTTAGCCATTCCCGGTTGATGAGGCTTGAGGCTACGATTACCTCATCAAAACACATCACTTAGAATGCTCATCGTCCACCTGACGATGTTCTGAAAGCATTCAATCCATACAAGTTCGTTCCGGGTTCTAACGAAATCGAAGGCATTATCTCGTTACACTCATTTTGGAATTATCCTCAGAGTTAACGACAATAACCCTTGCACTCTGAATCTTCATCTTCACTTGAGATTCATGACCTATCGTTAATTTGGATCGATGTGGTTTTCGGATATCCAAATCTGGAAACCCGATCCCGGTCTCATCGAAATCCAAATCGCCATCTTTTAGGTCCAAGTTGTTTAAAGTTAAAACAATTCAATTTTATTATCTATATACACAGAGATTTCATATCATCACAATAGATAATTCATATTATCAACATACTCAACCAAAACATCCATATCACACAACATTACTTATCTCATATCTGAGATTTCAAACCATTCAAGGAAATCAATATCATCCATCCATATATAAACAAGGATTAATAATCACACCATTTATAATTAATTTAAAATGAACAAAATTAATTACCTTATCTTCAATTAATTTAAAGTAAATTAAATTAATTACTTCATCATTATAAATCTTGCTTACATAACCATTAATTAATTATAAGTCAATTAATTAATCATTATCTACTTTCCATCTTAATTAATCATCCTTGATTAATTATCTTTAATTACATTTAAGTAATTATCCTTTAATTATTTTTCACAAATTTATTATCTTATACCAAATATAGAAAGTAACTTTTAAATTACTAAAATTAATTACATTACTTCCTAATTAATTACATTAATGAATCCCTTCGTTTATTAATTATTTCCAAATAAATCCATTCTAAATTACATCATTGATTATAATAATTAATGATCTCTAATTACATCTATTATATTTAGTAATTAATCTTCCATTAAACCAAATTGTTAATCACCCTTGATTAATTATCTTCAGTAATTAACTACCCTTAATTACTTCATTAAATAATTTAATTACTTCATAATTAATTATCTCTAATTAATCCCTTGATTAATTTTACAAGGTAATTATACTCAAATTACTTTCATAATTAAATCATTCTCAATTAATTACTTCCTTAAGTAATTATACTTATCACATCATCAAATGGTTATTTAAATTAATTAAACTTAAATAAATTAACTTAAACAATTCATATTAAACTTAATTAATTACAAATGAGAAATTAATTTCTTAATTACTTTCATAAGTAATTATACTTAAATAATTCACAATTGATTATCTTAAATTAATAAATCTAATTAATTATCAAAATTAATCATATTAATTTATTATTTAATAATCCTAGTTAATGACCTTCATTAACTATTAACAGTTCTTTAATTTCTTTTCTACGGTAATTAATTAAGATTTATTATTAATTACAATTAAATTTTATCTTTAATAACTCATTAATTAATCCTTAATTATTTAATTAATTAAGTATTAAATATAACTTAATTAATCCTTAATTACTTCATTAATTAAATACTAATCATTAATTAAAATTCAAATCTTATTTAATTAATGATCCTTAATTACCCATTTATTTATCCTAAATTAATTATCTTAAACCTTAATTAACTAATTTAAACTCTTAATTACTAAATTAATTAATCCAAATCATTAATTAATTACATTAGTTAATTATTCATTTTAATTAACTTAATAATTACAAATCCTTAAATCTTCATTTATTTAAGGATAAAACATTTTTCTTATTTATGATCAAATTCTCATTTACAAATGCATTTGAAACATTTTACTTTTGAATTTACTTTTAAATTCCATTTCAAATTTAGATTCAAAATAAATACAAATTTAACTTAGCAAAATTTAAAACACAATTTAAAATATACTTTAAACATTTTAAAGTTGTTAAAACATTTTATTTTTATAAAACTTATATTTATTTAAAACTAGGAGACAAAAGTAAATTTGAATCCATATCTTAAATTTTGGTTTTAAACTTTGTTTAAAACCCTGCTTTTAAATTTTAAAACTTAAAACCTGACAGGTTTTAAAACTGGCAACACAAATATAACCCGAGTCTACCCTTAATGACTTCGAGTCAAACCCCATACCTCTTCGAGCAACTCCCTCTATCGACTCGAGAAAACTCGAGTACCCATTCCTGCTCAAACCCATACTCACAGCATCCACCAATGAACGCCGTGTACATGCACAGTGATCTCGATCGATTCCGATCAAGTTCGACGATCTTCCCTCGTCGACGAACATCCCCAAACACTAACCTGATCACCAGATTTTCTCTAACTCAACTCGAATTTGAAATTCGAGTTCAACTTAAGCCTGGAATCCATCTACAGGAACTCGCCCAAAACCTGACAACGCGCCGTGCTCGCAGCTCCGACCATCTGAAGGTCTACCCCTCCGGCCTCGACTTCCTCTACACGTCTACTTCCATTACCCAAGACCCTGTTGAACTCGATCAACTCTATGAGCCGTGGTGATCGATTTTACCTAGCCTAGTTTAACTAGGGTTCTAGACTTCAAATAACAACCACCACCTCCCCATTGAAATGTACCATCATCAGACAATTTTGCCGAAGTCCCCGATCATCCTTCCACCTCCAGAAAGAACTACGACTCCCCAGATCAACCAGATCACCAGAGAAACTCAAAAACTCAAATTCCAGACATCACCAAGTAACACATTCAATATTTCATTAAAAAATTGTAAATTTGATTTTAAAAATCCTATCTTTCAGAGACGATTCAAGATATATAATTGAATCAACCAATTTCAACGTTTGATTTTTAACATATCTCAAGCTCCTCTGTGCTTTCATTTTTCCCAGATAATATTTCTATCTATTATTCTTACAAATATTTTTAAAGCTTAGTTTAGTTTTAAACAACAAACTTTGTTTAAATACTTAAGCCTAAAGGAAATTAGAGTGTGAAGAATTTGAAGTTTTAATCTAAGTTTAAATATCTGAAACTTAAAAACAGAGATGATTACAGTAAATATCTAGACATTCTCACATGTTTCAGAGTCTTAAAACCATCATACAAACACATTTTCAAACATACATCACAAGTTTACTTCAACCATATGTCATATGCATCAAATCTAAAGGTGTCTCATGTTTACAGTTTAAAGGCAGAGACTTGAACTAAGATCAGAGATATTTAAAATCAACAGATATGCACACTTCATAAATTCACAAAGACTTGCACATAGACATACATGTAAAACAATCATTAACACAGTAATTCACAGGTTACTTAAGTTTTTAGTTTAAAAGTTTACTTACCTGTTTTTAAAACAGAAAGCTTGATTTTTTTTGAAAACAGGAAGGCTTGAAAACTGGAATTTGAAAACTTGCATACTTTTGTTGTTTTGATCCTTGAAAACTTTGAAATAGCTTTGAAAATTGAACATCAATTGCTGGAAATCACTAAAAGAAAACTACGGTTTACCTACGCCAAAATGGCGTAGGCGGGGCGTAGGTAAATGCATTAACTACGTAACCCTTACGCCAATTTTGGCGTGGGTAAAACTTGCGTAGCTAATAAAATATTTACGCTTTACCTACGCCATCCGTTGGGTTGTTCCCTACGTCTTTCCTACGCCATGATTTTTCTACGTCTTTCCTACGCCTTATTATTCCTACGATTTTGCTACGACATTTTTACTTCTTTCGTTACCCACGTCTTTCCTACGTCATCCGTTTACCTACGGCTTCCCTACGCCTTGTTTCCCTACGCTTTCCCTACGCCATTCTTACATATTACATTTCCTACGTTTTATCTACGCCATTCATTCATCTACGGCTGCATCAATATTCTCTTTACCTATGCCTTTTCTAAAGCAATTTTGATATATTACTATTGTGTTTCATTTCACCATATTAAATAGAAACTAAAACCAACTTGTTACACATATATACACATTCCAACAAAAAGATTAACATCAAATCATTCATCTTTAATTCAAAAAACAAATATCTCATTCATATTACAAAGTCAAACAATATTAATCAAGTCTTTATATTTCAAAAACACAGCCTTATTCCACTATCTAGTCATCGTATACTTCCATTTACTTCATCTTCAAGACAACAACAATACTTCACTCACTAACTTCACCATCCAACCCCTGCTTGACCATTGCAATCGAACCAAGCAGTAACCCTGTTAAAACACATACAACTTCCTGCCAACAACACATTGCTACAGCCACAAAGCAATTGCAGCCAGAGAGTAGTCACCTTGGTAATAGTATGTTTGGATGTTTTAAATCCAGTATTTATATCTGGTAATCGAGCAATCTCCATGGCTTTGTCAAATAATATATAGGCTGGGAGCTCTGCAAAGTAGAAAGTAAAGACCAAAATAAATAAAATATAAATAAAAGGAAAAAAAACTAACAACTTGGATAAGGTGCTTCAGAGATCGTGATCCATACTAGATTGTTGGATCTTGATTATGTTTATTGCGAACTATAATCAACTAACAGACATGAGCATATGTGTATTTGTGCACACTCAAAAAGTCCACCTAAAAAATTTGCAAGCTTGTATAAACTTGGGTGTTGAAAAAACTCATATTTTCCAAATGTTGTTACTTTTGCAATATAACAAACATATAAACCAAACTTGATTGAAGATGCATATATAACTGCAGTAAAATATACTGAAACCAGAAAAGCGACCTTGTTTATTTCAATGGTGTGAACACAGCACATAATATTCACCAATCTCACTGTAAATTCATGGTTTTTAATCGGGTTAGTCCTATTAATTTCTTTTCTAAGTTATTTTTCGTTTGTATGGGTTTTCTTAATACTTTCTCTCCAATACTGGTGTAAAAAGTGTCAAGAACATTTTACTGATAATGACGAATAGATTGGCATTATGTGAGTATATATAGTGAGTTATATCTGGCTCAACATTTAAGTGCAAATGCATATTGCAGAACACTGTATTCTCACAGAATAAGTTACAACATTCAATTTTGAACAGTGATTTGTCAAAACTATGACTTCAATAATAATAAATACAGTTTCATATCACAAAACAACATGTCTACAGGTAGTCTGGCTCATAGTCTCGACTCTCGATCGTTTGTTCTCTGTTCTAATTTTTATGTTGATTGATTGAGGATGAGATTGATTATGGTTTGATGGATTCAATTGTAACTACCAACAAAACAATAAGGATAACCCAAATGTCATGAGACGAGATCCTAATCTCCTATGTTTGTTTATATGTTTTGTTTTGCTACAAATAAAATTCATCTTTAAGATTTGGATTGTTTTTCTTATTGGGTTCTTCAGATTTAATTTAGCCAGGTCAGAGTACACAGTTCAAAATCTTAGACTAAAACCTACTTGAGGTTTGGATGTGCTCCAGTAATTACACTAAATAATACTAATAATTTATCCCCTGATATATCCAATCAAGACACTTCCTAGTGACCATTTCGCATTGGATGTAGTTTTTCTTGTATTCCATGTAATTTATATACTTGAACCGAGGCCAATCACATTCAGCTCAAGTTCAGGTCTAGTTCATCTACGGTTTAGTTTGGGTGTTCAGTTTTGAGTTGCATGTAGCACTTAAATTGTCACTTTGCTCAAACATGGGCACCATATTATTATGTTTATATGATCCAACATCTTGATGTATGCATAACATTTGGATTGTATTCTTTTATTTGCCAAAATAGATTTTAACTTATCCTTGTAACTTCTCGTGTGATTATTCAAACATGTATATCTTATTACACAAAGATTTTAGTATATATTAAGCTCTAAAATTTTGTGATGCAATAAGAATTGGCTGGTGGAAGAAAAAAAAGGTGGATACTGAATCCATGATAATTATGCATTGTTTGGACATGGAAGTCAGGCTTTCAAACTCTTTTCCCTCTCCAAGGTGTTTTTGCTTTTCATCAAACCATGTTTTAGAAATAAATCTTGATTATGTCTTACAAATAGGCTGACTGTTTATGTGCACCTATGTCGTCAGCTGAAAAGCAACCAATCTCACTGTAAATTCACCAATCTCAACAAAAACGAAGTCGACAAAGTTGAATTCACCAATCTCAACAAAAACGAAACTATCAATTCCTAGACAACGAATGCATAGAGTAGCAAAATCTAGAGCAATGGGAACAATAGAGAAACAACAACTTGCACTATAACAACAGGCTTTGCTAGAATTAATGAGTCAATGACAGACAACTTACCCTTTCCAAAACCCAACCTCCACCGCTCCTCCAATCTGCTGCAATCACTTGAGCAACCATCGCCTGAAATTGTACTTCAACCGCGACCTACCACCTCGCGACCATCGACCGCTTCCACCTTTGCCGATCGCCCCGAATAAAAGCCCAACCTTCATCACTCCTTTTGAAAACCAAATCGCAATTAAATCTCACTGTTACAAAAGTCGTGGAATTGAAAATTCGCGAATTGAAAATTGGGGAGATTGAGAATCGTTCATTTTGTAAATCAAAAGAGAAAAAAAATTGGTACCTGGATCGAATTTGAGAGACGAAAAGGATCTGTTTTTTTTCGTTCGTTAGTGAAAAACTAGGGTTAGGAGAATGAGAAGAAAGGCTTGGAAACATACGATGATTAAAGTAAAAATAAAAAAACTATTTTTGCCCTACCGCTGGTGTAGGGATGGCGTGGGAAATTTCTACGCCTTCCTACGGCATACTTTTGGCGTAAGGAATTTCCTACGACTCGATTTTTTTTCTACGTATTGAAGTTGACGTAGGAAAGACGTAGGAAATTTTCTTACGTCTTCCCTACGCCTTTACCTCTTTCTACATGTTTCCTACGCCTTCCCTACGCCCCGCCTTTTGGCGTAGGAAAGATGTCGGAAACTTTGCGTAGGAAATTGAAGTATTTTCTAGTAGTGAATCTTTTTTTAGTTGAGATGCCTAAATTTTGATTTGAAACTGAAGTGCTTTGCTTGCTTAGTTGATTTCAGGTTTGCATTTGTTTAAATGAATGAAAATGAAAAGAAGCTTGATAAATAGAAAACAAGTATGCAGCTTTGATAGTTGTATTTGTACAAAAAAAAATCTTAGCTGGTACAATATGATCAGAGATTTTCTTTTTATAAAGAGGCTGAAATGAGATATCTTGTGTACTAGTGGTGATGGCATTAAATGCCTTGTTCCTTATCATGTTTACACACCATTTCTTTATTCTTGTATATACAAATCTTGCATATGTTTATTTGTTTGACTTAATGCTTAGCATACTTACCCATTCTTATTCGTATATACTGAAATGGTTTCCTGCCTTATCTTATTACCTTGTACTTATGTGATTTTCTCTCTAGCCTTGCACATATACATTGCTATAGTGTATATAATATATTACTTGCCTTACCTCATATCCTTGTACTAGTATGATTTTCTTGCCTGCAACATATATTTCTAAAGATTATACATCTCTAGAATTTACTTATGTTTTTACTTTAAAGTTGTTATGGTTATTGTTATTATGTTAGTTTGTATATTTATTTCAAATTTCTAACTTAAATATTTATTCCTAACTTAAATACTTATTTTCTTGTATTCCTCTACATATGTATTTATTTATTGTTTATTTTCTTTTTAAAGTTTAAGTGTCAAGCATTTACTCATATTCATATTTTATTTTATGCTTATTTTTTTAGTATTGATAAATATGATCTAGTTTAAATATTATTATCTAGATTACATCATAACATATATATATATATATATATATATATATAAATATCAATAAAGTAAATAAAAATAGATTTTATTTTAAAATATTAAAACACTCTATCTTCAAATTTCAAATCATAGTTTCTTATGTTTATAATCATATAGTCAATTATAAAATAGCTTTTGAAAAGTTATATATCAAAATTTCCAAATTACCAAAATATTAGAATTATAAAATATGCCTTACTAATTAAATTTAAAACAAAGCTCATCTATTTACAATATATACAAATATATACACATTATAAATAGAAAACAATTTATTAGCCTTTAAAAGGTAAATTATCAGTTAAATACTTATTTAAAAGAAGATTATTAAATCAATTCAAATCTTATTAACGAATATTATCAAATCAGTTTAATTTTTAAATGTAGATTATTAAATTGATATTGCCCAAAATTTTGGGATATCACATTATTATAATCAATTTTTAGTAAATTATAGTTAATATTTATTAATTACATTTAATAATTAACAAATAATATTAAATCATTAAAAATATATTTTATATTAATTACTATTAGTATTTAATAATAAATAATTACTATTAATATTTAGTACTTAATTTAATAATTAATAATTAGTAATTATTATTAAATAGTTATTAATTAAGAGTGATATTTAATATTTAACAATCAATAATCAATAAGTAATGTTTAAAAAAAAATTGATGAAAAATAATATTGAATCAAAATTTACAAGTTTGCAACTTTGCAACTCTGTAAGACACAGAGTACCGTAAGTTTTCTTTATGCTTTAAATCCAAATTTTTGGCTTTAAATCAAAAAAATTCACTCCAAACAAAATTTCCGCCCTCTTTTCCTTTGTAATTTCATCTCCAGCCTGCATCACTGAACCCTAAATTCCAAATACTTACCCTAAGTTCTCTAACTCACTACCATACTAATTCATCCTTGTCCAATCTCCTTTCTCCCTATTCTCCACGTCCAAAGCGATTCACACTAACCCTAGCTCCCTTCATCTCCTTCGTTAACCCCTTCACCATTGCCTCCCCTGCTGCCTTCGACGTCATGTATGCCCGTTTGGTTTACTCGACGCCGTGTATGCCAAGTATGGTAAAAAAAGTGAGTCGGTGCATTTCCATTCGTTAAAACTATAAATACCTCTTTTCTAGAAAGTTTTTACAACCTTGGATGGGAAAGGTGGACGCTTCTTCAAGAGGCTTCTAATAAAGATTACAGATTTATAACATGTCCACCCCGATTTTTGTAATATTATGTCCTGTAAGCGACTGGTGTAAGCGTTTTTGCGGTTTAAATTACAAGCGACCTCTGATTAACCTTTGAGTCAAGGCCCTATTTTAGAAGGCATGAGGTAGGGTGTAAGTAGTAACATACTAACTAGGACTGTACCTATATGAAAATTTTAATCTTTTGTTGCTGCACGCTATATAGGTAGATATTGTTGAAGCTGATGAGCAATGGCTATTAAGACCAAGAGGTGGCCGGAAGAGAAAAGATATATCAGTTGAGGTTCTCATGCGAAAAAGAATTGCTGTTAGTGAAGACGACGATTGTATTCTCAACAATGGAACTGAGTATTTGCAGTGGCTACTTACTCATTAATGATCTGAAGAAGTTACTTTTGGAGTGTATATACATATTAGGAGCACAAAATGTAAGTAATGTTATGGTAAATGAATACAACTTGAAAACTCTTTGGATATAAATACCCAATATCTGTTTGAGGATTATTATGCTACTGCGAGGTAACTATTGAACCCAGCGTGTGCATTATATACTGAAGCATAATTTTTTAAGGCCGTTTTGCATGAGGCTAATTTGAGGAGGCTCACCTGACATCATCCTGTTAATCAGATGGCCCATCTTATTCTACCTGCGACAAAGATTATGAGCCTATATGACTAGCCACATTAGTGCTTGTTTCATGCATACTATGTGTACCTTTTTTTTTCAAATGCATTGTTACTGTAAATTGATTTCACCTATAACATTTTTTTACAAATACATTGTTACGTAAATTCATACGGTAAAAATGAAATACTTCCAAAAGACTATCATAATAGGTCATATTTTCTTTTACTGTAAATTGGTTTCACCTTAACTCTTTTTTTTAAATATATAAATTAGATCATTATGAGTAATCTAAACTCGTAAATACCTGAGCTGGTCGATACAATAGATAATGTATATAGTAGACTAAGCTAATTATATTACATTCAACGAAGCCTTTAAACACAATAGTAAACATCAATGGACAAACTGCTGTGCAGCTGAATGAATGTTACATGATCCATGTGATGTTTTAGGAGTTTCGGGACTTCCAATGACACATGCATGTACTAATTATGACTTTGCAGTTATCGACGTATATGTGCTTGAAGCATTAGTTTGCGACTTGCGAGACATAGTTGATCAATTTTCCAATTTCTTAGGCAGATTTTGTGTCTTTAATGCACCTATACAGATGATCGCATCCAATGATGGTCAATGTACAATGACGTAGATTCTAAAAAGTTTTCAGCATAACATTGCTTGCTAATTAAAATAGTAAAGTTGATTCATCAATGTTCTTGTTGTATTTATCACTCTCAACTAATTGCTTGTATTTTTTCTTTTATATAACAAGAGATGTTTAATTTAAGCAAAATGCTTTTTCTTCTTTGATCAAAACCAAGACCTCTGCCAACATACTCCAAAGATGTTGGCACTTGAGCTAATAGTCATTGATTCCCTCACAATATTATTCTAATTAATTTTGTTTGCTTTTGACAAATTTTGGTATAAAATTTGAAATAGAGACCAGTAAGCATATCCAAACTCTGATAAGCAATGAAATTACGTAAAAATATTATCCAAATTTTTATAGTTGGGGAAGCATATTGACATTAAAATATGTACTTTCTACTACTTATAAGATTATCAGAATTTGCATTCAAACTAAAATATACATAGCATTGCTTCTTGTTTATAATATGAATGATTTCTACGTACATTGGATGTAGGTAGTTGGGTGCTGACTGCAGGGATAACAACGTCAACGCTAATTATAAAGGCAAAATCACTATCTATGGCATCACTGTCAGTGCTGTCATTGGTTGGTTTTACGATACTTATTGCATATGTGGCTTGTCCCTTTATTTCAAAGTTGATAGCAAAGACTCCTACTAGGGAGTTGGTTGGAGAAGGCTGCTTCGTGACAGTAAGGGAGGCTGCACTGATGGCTGCATTCATTACTGAATTCATCGGGTACAGTTTCTTATGTTTAACATGCATAATCATTGACAGAACCATGCACTGATTTTGTTTGTTGCTATTAAACATTTTACACCCAATTCTGGGCCCACTTCTACTCAGTCTTAGCTTGCCTGGAGGAATGCCTCTTAGGGTAACCTTAACTGAAAGGCTTGATTCCTTCTTGTTAAGTCTATTCCTTCCTTTATATCTGGTGTTAGCAGGGTACAGGACTGACTTCACTACTTTCCACAGCTTTGCCTCTATTGGTTATATCATGTTGGTTTGTTTTGTTGTGTACATCACTAAGCTTTTCAGAGCGATGGTTTTTGCTTTGTATTTCAAGATGACTATGAAAGATGCGTTGACGTTAGGGCTAACGTTCAACATTAGAGGAATTGTTGAGGTTTCCTTCTTCAACAGCTGGGGCGAAAATGAGCTAGCAAGTTTACTGTTCCTAAACAAATTAAGATGGAACTAAAGAATTATTTTAAGTTCTCAGCTTTAGAAGATTTAAGTACCAAAACGAAATTTCAGAGTATAAATTATGACTATAGAAATAACAAAATTTCAAGCATATGAATATGTATATAAATTTAAATATGAATCGATAATCTCACAAGGTGATCCAGCTAAAAATATGTGGAGCTTGGTGACAAAAGGTTATGAGATTGAACTTCGGTAATAGCAGGGCACTTAACACCCTGTGTATTATTCGGAACATGTATGGTGTATACTTTCTTAGAATTTATGAACAAAACTTGTTTCTATAGTTCATACAAAAATGAATCTTTTGAATCTGTTGTGGTTTATAATTTAAATCATGTTTTGTTTTCAAGCTTAACTTTACGATATATGGTTAAAATCGAGCTTTAAAAACCTTGATTTTGTGTGCATTATGCAGGTGGTGACTGCCCAACATTTTCGGTGCTAATGTTTTCACTCCTCATTACTGGCATCACAACTCCTCTAATAAAATTCCTTTACAACCTGAACATACGCTACATTTCCTCCAAATGTCGTACAATCCAACACATAAAACCCGATCACCCCTTTTGAATCCTACCATGTGTAGACACAGAAGACCACGTGGCGCCCATAGTCGACCTTCTAGAAGTTGCCTTTCCCAACACTAAGTCCCCTTTCATGATTTACATCCTTCATATGATCGAGCTCATGGGCTAGGCTGCTGCAACTTTACGGGCCCACAAAAAGCCCAAGAACCCAAACACGAACCCGACCCCTACGGATAGGATTGTGAACGCATTCAGGTATTTTGAGAATCAACATCCACCGAATACGGTGTCAGCTAGTCCTTTTGTGGGTTTGTCTCCAACAACGACGATGCATAATGTGTGTGCTCATTGACATTGGATAAGAAGGTCAGGTTGATTATATTGCCATTTCATAAGTTGTCGGATGGAGCAAGAGAAATGTCAAAGGCGACATTGTAGTCTTAACAAGAATGTGCTTGATTTTGCACCGTGCTCCATTGCAATATTATTGGATCGTGGAGGTATGCTATTCCCATTGATAACATTGTTAAATTATTTTAATACCTTGTTAATAAAAAAGCAGTCTGTAAATCTATGAGTGTCATGAAACCCACATTCTCTTAAATAATTTGATTGTCATTTTTGAAATTCAATTTGGTTTGCATCTTTTATTGGCGTTTTAGTGCTTTAGTCAAATAAGCTTGCATTTAGGACTATAGCTGGATAATAGTTTTATAACCAAATTGGTTAAAGAGGAGAAAATAATTATTGGCTTGAACATTCCAACCAAGAGTACTGAAGTTTATACAGGATTTCAATTAGCATATGCTTGCATCTAATTGTTGACTTCATATAACAACCGATCCACTCATTACCGGCGGATTCTATTCTCCCCCCACCTTCATCCTTTCAGCACCAACCCCAAATTCATTTGGAGAATTTCGCAATTTTTTTTGTAGAAAAGAAATGCAAGAATTAGGCACTAATTACGTTGGATAAGGTAAAGAGCAAGTAGTAGTTGAACCTCCTGTTGCTTATTCAAATAGACTCACCGGTCACTTGTTTATCAAACATATCAATTAAAATACCGTAGAAATGATTTAGTAAGTCTAGAACAAAGTCATATAGTATTTTGCATTCTCTTGGCTATGAGAGATGAGAATGGAATGGAAGGTTTCCATATTGCAGCACCACATGACCATGGACGTTGTGTTGTAAACGTTGACATGTAGTGTAGTACTAAAGCCATTGAATAAATAGTTACGAACTTAGTGTTCTACGTGCCCTGAATATGAGACTTTTGTATACAAATAATTCAGCAAAGCATTAGCAGGCATAGTTATTACGCTTGTATAAGTAGTCGTAAAGCCTCCCTGTCTATCAACAAATGATTAAAAGTTTAATTTGCTAAACATAATTCTTATAGAGAAAGTGTGATTCACGGAGAGGAATATTTTATAAAGAGTGAGTTAAACTATGTATTTATATATACATTAAAAATTGAGTCAAACAGTGAGTAAGTCCGTGTATATGAAGAATATGTATTGATATTTTTGTAATTTTACAACAGGTTAAGGAATTATGAAGTGCATTGTGCAATAATTGACCAAAAAGAGTAGTATATACAGAACCAACTATCTGTAATGGAATAAAATAAGTGAAAATTAGCTGCAATTTGTAATATGCCTTTATTTGTATATAATTTCTTGGTAACAAAGGACTAGCAAACTTATAGCTGAAATTGCTTACCTTATAACATGTGGTTGCTATGAGTTATAACCAGTGGTAACCTATTATTTTATAGCATCCGGTAGCTTAATATATACGTTAGTAGCAATTGTTAAAATAACATGCGGGAGCTACATTCATAATATGCAATAACCTATTGATATATACCTTTTACCTTATAACATGTGTTTGCTATAAGTTATAACCAGTGATGACAATATATGAAGAGATGAAGTGGTTTGAATTTAGCCTGCAAATAAGGATAAAAGACTTAGTTCTTCACTAACAATGTGTCTGTAAGTAAAGCTATCTACAACTGACTAAAAAACCACTACTTAATTGCAATCATATATAATCCTCAAAAGTGAACCAGCTAGAGATGGAGTTGATCCTATTTACAGACCCTTTAATAATGAAAAATAAGAATGAAAAGGCTGATGGTATTTTTTAACAGTAGTGAATGACGTATTGAAATCTTAAGCAGTAACTCTAAAATAAGCCATCATATTGTTCGTCCTCCTTCGTACTCACATATATGTGAACTAGCATAATGCTTTATTTTTGCAGTCTCGTCCGAGTAGCAACAACGTCACAACTAGTGTTAATATACAATTTTAGCAGCAGCCTAGAAAGTGCAAATTATTGAGTTAGTAAAGGAATGTTGTCGCAGAAGCAGCAATCGCATCTACCGACCCTACTCTACTAGGAGCAGATACTTGGAAAGTTTGGGTCATGCGGTGGTGGATCCTGAAGCTCTTCTATTTAGGCCTACTTCATATATATATATATATATATATATATATATATATATATATATATATATATACACACACGATTGGAACGCCTATTGCTTGACATAATGAATTTATCTCTTTTGATTAGTCCATATATGTACCTTTACTGATTTATGTTATGGATTTAGTTATGTCTTGGATTGGAGTTATGAATTCATAAATGGTGTAAACTTGAATTGTTTGTGAATGTGAATGGTTCGTGTTGTTTCAAGTATTTGAATGATTGTGATTATTATTAACGAAATATTGGTTTTAATTATAATATGATGAAATTTATGGTTAATAGCAATTGTGAAAAGATGAATTATAGTAGTTTGTAGAAGTGGTAAAAATATTTGTTGCAACTTTCATCACTAGTTGTAGTAGATCCTACTACAACTATTACAAACTATTGTAAAATGTCAATGTAACAGGCGGAAACAGTTGTTAAAATATTTATTACAACTATCGTAAACAGTTGTAAATAAGTCTTTTACAACTGCGTAAAGCAGTTGTAAAAGATTCTATTACAACGGCTGCTGACAGTTGCAAAAGAGTCTTATAACAACTAGTTTTGGCTGTTGCAATAAACTTTAATACAAGTGCAAATAGCAGTTGTAAAAAGTCTTTTACAACTGCTGGAAGCACTTGTAAATAACTCTTTTACAACTGTTATTTGTAGTTGTAAAAAGACGTTTTGCAACTGCTTTTGCAACTGTACGTACCCTTTGTAAAATAATCCCGCTCTATTATAACTGCGGATATAAAGACTAGCGGATGCCAGTTGTAATAGACCTATTACAACTGTTTTTGGCAGTTGTGAAAGGGTATTTTTGCTGTAGTGTACGAGATACCTTTGTTTTCTAAAGGTTTTTATAACTTTAAAATCCAGTTGGGTCTGTTTTTCTCACGCTGGTTTTTCAGACTGACCCGGTGTTATTTTATTATAATGTTCGGGTCAGACCGAGTATATTTACAGATTGCTTTGGATACATTGGAGCTCAGGAGACGGGTTAAAGGTCTTCAATTTGTATTCTTGTATATGTTTATATTCCGCTGCTTTGTTATTGAAATTATCAACAATTGTAAGGACGGGTTGTTATAACTGTCCAGACTGATAATTGTGATTGTTGTTGTATTCTGATGGATGTAGCTATATAACAGTTTCTCTTTGTAAAAAAATCGTTGATATTATATTATATATGTGTTGTTCCGATGCGATTGTGTGATTCTGTGTTGCTTTTAGTTTTTTTCTCTTCTTCTTTCCTTCTTTCTTCCCCTTAACTATCCGTCTTTCTGTTCGATTTGGGTTGGACCTGTGTGATTTATGGTCAGCTTGAATGGTACAGAAAAGTGGGTCGTTACATCTAGTAGAAAACTTTCCCATATAAATCAGATCTAATTGAATCAGAAATCCAAAATAGTTGATGGTATTCTTGATTCTGTAGGATATACCAACATGTAATAATTTTGTACATGAGTATTACACTGTAGTAAATATCATATTCCTTAATAATTTATCATACATATATATTTAAGGAAAAATAATAATAGATACGTGTGCTACTATCTTAAAATTGTTAGAATGCATCATATTAACCATTTTGAATATATACAAAGGATAAACAACAAAAAGTAACTATAATATTATATATTTCCTCAATAATTCAAGAACTTCCATATGATCTAAATTACATTCTACAAAATTATAAATATTGTTCCTACCCTACTCGCATTGAAAATGAGCTCTGCGGAAATGTGCGTATGTATTTGCGTGCATACACACAGATACACACACACACATAATAGGGATGTAAAACTTTATATCTACAATTTTCAACTTAGCAATAAAGTATATGACATAAAAAGGAAAAATTATAACATGTACGATTTTTCATGTATAGTTAAGGCCTAAATTTGATAGCAATAATTTAGTCAAATCGATTATTAAACTAAAACGGTATTACTATCTACACATACTAAACTTGCACCTCTCACCCATTTTTCTTCTCACCCACTAAGTAATTTCACACACCCACACACACCCACTAATTTTCTTTTCATTTTTCCTTCCACGTTTGCTCTTCCTAGAAAAACCAACATCAAGAAACTATATTTCCACCCTCAAATCAAATTTTGTCCAAAACTAAAGATTACGAACGGTTTTCCAAGATACAACGACTTTAAAAAATGGTTTTGCAAAAACATTTAATTCAAAAATCTTTTTTCCACCAAAAATTAAATTACCATACGTGTTACTATTTCAATTTTTTTTTATAATATATACCATCACAAAAAACATTAACATATACTATAATAATCTCAACTTTGAATTTACCTAGATTACAACACAGATAAATACCTTACATACTTTGAAAAAGAATAGGAAAAAAAATCAATTCATACAACGATTTGTTCAAAAACGAAAAATTAGGTCTTACTTGCATTGTTAATTTCAAAATGTTCTAGCATTAATTAATGATATGAGAGGTTATTACCGTTTTTTATATTTAGGGTTTTGGGTTTCTATATCTGCACCATTCAGTTATACAAAATCGTATGACTATTTCTTCACTTGGTTTTGCATAACCTAACAATATGTGTGTTCACGGTATATTCTTTAAATTAATTTTAATACCTATTTAAGCGGCATTGGAGATAGTTTAGATGTGTGTAGATGGTAACGACAAACTAAAATGTTGGATGTGTTTGTTCATGTTTATCCAAATCAATTCCAAGTACAGTTTGACAATTATATTTCTTTGTTTCATATTAATAAAGATGAGCAACCACTTGTAACACACATGTTTTCATTACTATTGAATGTGGGATAATCAGATCATGTTACGTAATTGTGACGATCGGAACTTTCAACCCTCAAAAATTGAAACTAATACGTCCATCGTGTCACGTGCCGAGCATTCAAGTGCCGGAAAAACCGATCTTTAAGGGTAAAAAGAAAAATAAAGACAGAATAGAATCTTACACTAATGGAATAACATATATTATTTCAAATCTTTATAGTGGAAATTTTAAATACATACATCAGAGTCTATCCTAATCTCAGCTTGAATAGTTATAAATCTCTGCCCCTACTAGTGCTGAATACAAACAGTAACAAATGCAGTGGAAATGGAAATGGATAACTATCTATAGAAGAAACTCCAGCTCCTGCTCCATGCTCCTCCAAAATGTTCCAAGCTAGACCTGGACTACTTGACTGCCCAGAAAAACAGGACACCCATTGTTTAAGGGAAAAGAAAATAAACTCTAGGTCAGTCATCGGACTGGTGTGAGAAAACTCAAAACACGAGTTTTTGAAGACAAAGGGTATTCCATAAGACCACGCCGCACATAAACACGGATGGGCTTTTACCTTATGATAACCAAACCATTTGCTATGCAAAATAAAAGATATTATTTTTAATGGCATTCTTTGAAAACTCTTTCAAATAAATATACAAAATCTTAGCCGAAATTGTTACATTTATTAAATTCTAGCATAATAGTTTTACAATTAAAATCGTAAAGGCACGTATTGGAGAATGTATTCCATATAATGACAAGGTAAGGGACTACATTCCGACAATATATCTCTAGAATGATGCACCGAGGCCCAGCCCTGCTGACCTTTACTAACACAAAACCGACCTACCTCTACTATAGATAGTACCGAATGTCCCATCACCTCGATCGTTTCCAACCTATTTGTGGACACGGCATACACAACAAACCCAAAATATAGAGGGTAATCTAGAAAGGCGATGAACATATCCTAATGGGTGTTATCTACTTGGCCCATCCGCATCTACCTTGTTTTTGCCATTCTTGATGTGCGAGGCTTAAGGTAACGTTTTACCTTTCATAGAACAAATCCCACTTTAAATGCCACATTGCCATTTCTAACAACACACTATTGATTTCTACAAAAGTACAACCTCTAAGCACATATCTCTCAAAGAAGGGTGTTAAATATAGGAGGGGTTATGTCCTACACCACAACAGATATGTTTGTAAATATCAATGTATGCGGTTTTAGAAATTCAATGTTAGACATTCGTCCATACAAGTTGTTCAGGAACAGGACAAGCCGAAGACACTTCTCCTACTATATCATGTTTGGGGATCACCCATAGGATTAGTAGCGAGTAGTCCTTGCTGTTAGTCCCTGAGAAGTTGGTTTTGATGACAACAACCTTAGAATAAGATTATAAAATATAAATACTAACATTATTCTTTAGATATATATGTATATGCAGGATATATATACAGGTACCAAAGAATGAAGACTGTACAGTATAGAGATTCAAGAACTGATGAACTCAGGATCAAAGATATCAGGATTCAAGACTCATGAGTATCAAGATTATCAAGAGTTCAAGATTTCAATATAAGTAATTTAGTTAGGAATTTTGTTAAAACTCCTAGAAAAGCACTGACATCTTAAAGTCCATTTTATTCGTGGAATGGAATCCACTTTGAGCCCATTAAAGGGATGGAACCCTAAGTAGGATGGAACCTACGAAAAATCTAGTGGAACATTGTTTTGTATCCACTAACTTTTATTCAAATGTTTTTACAAAATTATATCTTGTTTTCAAAATGATTTCAAATCATCCTTTTTAAATCAAAAACATCTATCCTTGTTTAAAAATACTTTTAGCCTCAAAATAATCTTTATTTTCAATATCAAATTATCCTTGGTTTAAACTATCTTTTAATTATAATATATTTAACTTTTATACTTAGATTTAAATATAAAATTATAGTAAAATTTTATATATACCAAAATATTATTCTCTATACTTATTTATGTATTTTAACTATAGTTAAGTATATTTATAAAGTTTAAAATATTTTTAATACAAGATAGAAGTTATTTTCAAAGAAAAACAAATTACCAAAAATAACTAAGGCCTGTCGACAACCCCAAGGAACCCTTGTCGACAAGGTGACAGTTTATTTCAAAAGTTTGAATTTCAAAGGAAGTGTCTATTCGTCATATCCTTTCACGAATGGACATGGCTGTTGTTCTACTATAAATAGGGGCTGTTTTAAACGAATTTACATTCATATTTTCTCTGATTTCACTCCTCTTCTTCTTTCACATTTCTTTATAAACATTTTTACCATTACTCTGCCGAAATCACCATTGAATCTTACTAGATAATCTCTGGTTTGATTCTCTATCACTATCTCAACAAGATCCCCGTGCTATTCAGAGTTAAAGATTTCTTTGTAATCAATCGAGCGAGAATAGGTGTGATTGTAGCCTAGAAAATCAATCGGGTGAACTTGTTGCCCGTAAAATCAAGTATCTCTACACAAAGGATTGTGAATGGAGTGGTGTACCTCGTGGCCTTGAAATCAAGGGTGTAATTGTAAGAATTGATTTTGAAAGGAAATCCGTACTTGTGTTGCGGGACTGGATGTAGGGTAACTCCGAACCAGTATAAAATCCTGTGTGTTCTTTCCTTTATTTCTTTTACTTTATATCTGCATCCGTGTTTGATTCTGTGATCATATCTGTGTCTGAATATTGCATACATTTGTGTTCAAATTAATATAAACTCAAAAAGAATTAGTAATTCCTTAAAACACTATTCACCCCCCCTCTAGTGTTAATTCTAGCCTTAAGATCTGTAATTCGCATTTCTCACATTTGGTATCAGAGCAAGGATTTCAAAGTTTCATAATATGAATTATGAAAAAGCTTTTAAAATGGCTATGTTTGAAAAACTTGTTAATACTAGTTTAGAAATATTCAGATCATCACTGTCTCATGAGTCTGCATATAATCGATATTCAAATTCAAGTTGTCTACCAAAATTGTATAATGTGCAGGAAACATGCTTTATGGGTGTTGAGGAATCAATCCACAATGGACAAATTGTGCAGATCAAAAAGAATAAATGGATACTCGATAGTGGATGCTCTAAACACATGATTGGTAATCCGGATATGTTGAATGATAAAATATACAAAGACGGAGGACTGGTTAACTTTGGAGACAACTCAAAAGGATATGTGATTGGCATCGGCAATATCGGTAACTCTGAAACTCCGATTATTACTAATGTTTTGCTAGTTAAGAATCTGAAACATAATCTGCTAAGTATTAGTCAACTTTGCGATAAAGGATATAAAATTAAATTTGAAAAAGATAAGTGTCACATTGAAGATAATAATTCAACCATAATATTTGAGGGAATTAGGAAAATGAATATTTATATTCTTAGTATGAAAGTTTCAAATGATAACCTGTGTCTTTTGGCAAATACAAGTGACCCTTGGATTTGGCATAAGAGATTTGGGCATTTGAACTTCAAACTCTTATCTAGACCGTCAAAACATGATCTAGTAAGAGGTCTCCCTAAAATGAATTTTAAAGTAGATAGTTTATGTGATGCATGTCAATTAGGAAAACTTAGAAAAAGTTCCTTTAAATTAAAAGATATGATTTTAACTTCAAAACCTCTTGAATTACTTCATCTTGATTTATATGGTCCATCTCAAATTCAGTCAATAAATCACAGTAAATATGTTTTTGTAATTGTAGATGATTATTCTAGATTTACATGAACAATATTTTTGAAACATAAAAGAGATACATTTGAAAGTTTTAAGAACTATACAAATAGGATTCAAAATCAACTTTATGTAAAAATTATAACCATCCATAGTGATCACGATGGTGAATTTTGAAAATGAAAAGTTTGAGGAATTCTGCAATAAAAAGGGAATAACTCACAATTTTTCATTTCGAAGAACTCCACAACAGAACGGAGTAGTAGAACGTAAAAATAGGACGAATTCAAGAGTGTGCGAGAACTATGCTTTCAGATAGTAAATTACCAAAACATTTTTGGGCAGAAGCAGTTGCTACCGCTTTATATTTTAAATAGAATTTTAATTAGACCTATAACTGATAAGACATCTTATGAACTTCTTCACGGAAAGAAACCTAAGGTATCTTATTTTAGAATTTTTGGAAGTAAATGTTTTATTTTAAATACAAAAGATAACTTAGATAAATTTGATCCTAAATCCGACAAAGGTATCTTTATCGGATATTCTAATAGAAGTAAAGCATACAGAGTGTTTAATTTAAGAACTAACACCATCGAAGAAACAATGCATGTTTCATTCGATGAGAATCTCAAAATTTTTAAAGATACAAATGATGAAGAGGATTTAATTACTCAAAATCAGGAGTCAACTGAAACTAATAATGAAATTAATCATCCTAATAAAAAGATTAAACTTTTAAAAGATCATCCTATAGAAAATATACTAGGAGATATGCAATCTGTTGTTACAACTAGAAATCAACTAAGTAAAATGAGCAATGTAGCCTTTATATCAACTATTGAACCCAAAAATCCAAAAGAAGCATCAACTGATGATTCCTGGATTTTGGCTATGCAAGAAGAACTAAATCAATTCACTAGAAATGATGTTTGGGAACTTGTTCCTAGACCTGAAAATAAAAGTATAATTGGAACTAAATGGGATTATAAAAATAAAATGAATGAACAAGGTGAGGTCGTTAAAAATAAATCCCAGTTAGTCGCTCAAGGTTATTGTCAAGAAGAAGGAATAGATTTTGATGAAACCTTTGCTCCCATAGCAAGATTAGAAGCCATTAGGATTCTACTTGCTTTCGCAAATCATAATAATTTCAAATTATTTCAAATGGATGTTAAAAGTGCCTTTTTAAATGGATTTGTAAAGAGGAAGTATATGTTGAACAACCACCACTTTTTGAAGATGAAAAATTACCAAATCATGATTACAAACTTAAGAAAGCTCTATATGGTCTAAAACAAGCTCCTAGAGCCTGGTATGATAGACTAAGATCTTACTAATTACAATCAAACTTTGAAATTGGTAAAGTAGATAATACTCTTTTTACTAAAAGAAATAAAAATGATATTCAACTAGTATAAGTTTACGTAGATGATATCATTTTCGGATCAACTAATTTTGAAATGAATAAAGAATTTTCTGAAATAATGACAAAAGAGTTTGAGATGAGTCATATGGGTGAATTAAACTTCTTTCTAGGATTGCAAATAAAACAATTAGATAATGGTATCTTTATCAGTCAACAAAAATATGCTAAAGACCTAGTTAGTAAATTTGGTCTGACTACTGCAAGTGGAAAACCCACTCCCATGGCAACCAATGAGTACCTAAGTAAAGAAGATATCTCGAAAGATGTAGATCAAAAATTATATAGAGGAATGATTGGATCACTACTCTATATCAGTGCTAGTAGACCTGATATCATGCATAGTGTTTGTCTCTGTGCAAGATATCAATCCCAACCTAAAGAGACCCACTTAAAAGTTGTAAAACGTATCATAAGATATGTTAAACACACATTTGATTATGGCTTATTTTATCCTAAAAATGATTCTTTTGAATTAATATCTTATTGTGATGCTGACTATGCTGGTTGTAAATCAGACCGAAAAAGTACAAGTGGAACTTGTCACTTTTTGGGGCATTCTCTGGTTTCCTGGTTTAGTAAAAAGCAAAACACAGTTTCTTTATCAACAACCGAAGCAGAGTATATTTCTGCTGCTTTGGCTTGTTATCGAGTAATATATATGCAACAAACTTTAAAAGATTTTGGTTTAAATATCTCAAAATCACCAATTTATTGTGATAATACTAGTGCAATATATTTATCGAAAAATCCTACTCATCATGCTCGAACTAAACATATTGATATCAGACATCATTTTCTCAGAGATAATATAAGTAAGGAAGTATTTGCTCTCGATTATATCAATTACGAGAATCAAATTGCTGATATCTTAACAAAACCCTTAAATGAACCTTTATTTACTAAATTAAGAAGAGAATTAGGTATTTGTTCAATAACTGAAATGTAGAATATAAATATATAACAAGTATAATTAAAATTAAATTAAAAATAAATAAAATAGCAAAAATATAAGTACCTTGTCGACAACCCTTCTTTACCCCTGTCGACATATAACGAATTTTTTTCTTTTGAAATTTTCCCACCAAATTTCAAATGGGTGGTTATATATTCTTCTTATTTCAAAATTTTGTTCATTCTTTCTGTTCTTTCTCTGTTCTAACTTCTGAAAACAATAAAACAATGGCCTCCTCCTCCAAATCAAACAAAAATTCAACCTTTTCGTTCCCTTCTCCTTCCATCGGACCATTTCAACGAACTACGCTTACACAAGTGATGAAAATGGAAGTTTCTTTGAAGGATGCACTGCAACTTATGATTGAAATTCAAGTGGCGCAAATCAGAATGGCCAAAGAACAAGAACGGCAAAGCAAAATCCTTAGAAACTTGCAAAAGTTTCTAATGGACAATCACGCCAATCCCATCTTGATTGATGAAGAATCTTCCCGTGTTCAAGTGCAAGAGGACAGCGAGGAAGAAGAAGAAGAAGCCCCCATGGAAGAAGAGCACGCTGAAGATGATGACAAAGTTGTTTGCGTTGGAGAAGTGTGCTTTAAGAAGGATGGAAATCTAGTCGAACAACATGGAAATTTCTATTTCCACTATCCAAATTGCTCGGTTCATATATCTCCCATTGTCAAGGATACACATTAGTTTCTTTTCTCTCTTTCTTATTGTTATTTGTATATGATCTTACTTACGTTTTCTACGCAAATGTAAATATAACATTATATAATTAATGAATGATTTGTGTTCTTATATTTGAATTCTCACATTATCATTATTATAAATATTATCATATATGGATTCTTAGTTAGGAGAGTTAGTTATTAAGGGCTAAGTTTTAGTTTCAGAATTAAGTGTTGATTATTTATGGTAACACTATCATTATAATCACATGTAATATAGTATTAGATTAAGGGGGAGTTGTATAGATTTAAACTTTGTTTTTGTTGATGATAAAGGGGGAGAAGTATAAAATAGGATAGTTAGGCATAGATTAAGGGGGAGTTATTAGTTTTAGGTGGGGGGCGGGGTATTAGGATAGAAGTAATACTTTATAAACAAAGGTTGTCATCATCAAAAAGGGGGAGATTGTTAGTCCCTGAGAAGTTGGTTTTGATGACAACAACCTTAGAATAAGATTATAAAATATAAATACTAACATTATTGTTTAGATATATATGTATATGCAGGATATATATACAGGTACCAAAGAATGAAGACTGTACAGTATAGAGATTCAAGAACCGATGAACTCAAGATCGAAGATATCAAGATTCAAGACTCATGAGTGTCAAGATTATCATGAGTTCAAGATTTCAATATAAGTAATTTAGTTAAGAATTTTGTTAAAACTCCTAGAAAAGCACTGACATCTTAAAATCCATTTTATTCGTGGAATGGAATCCACTTCAAGCCGGTTAAAGGGATGGAACCCTAAGTAGGATGGAACCTACGAAAAATCTAGTGGAACATTGTTTTGTATCCACTAAATTTTATTCAAATGTTTTTACAAAATTATATCTTGTTTTCAAAATGATTTCAAAATCTTCCTTTTTAAATCAAAAACATCTATCCTGGTTTTAAAATACTTTTAGCCTCAAAATAATCTTTATTTTCAATATCAAATTATCCTTGGTTTTAAACTATCTTTTAATTATAATATATTTAACTTTTATACTTAGATTTAAATATAAAATTATAGTAAAATTTTATATATACCAAAATATTATTCTCTATACTTATTTATGTATTTTAACTATAGTTAAGTATATTTATAAAGTTTAAAATATTTTTAATACAAGATAGAAGTTATTTTCAAAGAAAAACAAATTACCAAAAATAACTAAGGCCTGTCGACAACCCCAAGGAACCCTTGTCGACAAGGTGACAGTTTATTTCAAAAGTTTGAATATCAAAGGAAGTGTCTATTCATCATATCCTTTCACGAATGGACATGGCTGTTGTTCTACTATAAATAGGGGTTGTTTTAAACGAATTTACATTCATATTTTCTCTGATTTCACTCCTCTTCTTCTTCCACATTTCTTTATATACATTTTTACCATTACTCTGCCGAAATCACCATTGAATCTAACTAGATAATCTCTGGTTTGATTCTCTATCACTATCTCAACAAGATCCCAGTGCTATTCAGAGTTATAGACTTCTTTGTAATCGATCGAGCGAGAATAGGTGTGATTGTAGCCTAGAAAATCAATCGGTGAACTTGTTGCCCGTAAAATCAAGTATCTCTACACAAAGGATTGTGAATCTGGAGTGGTGTACCTCGTGGCCTTGAAATTGAGGGTGTAATTGTAAGAATTGATTTTGAAAGGAAATCCGTACTTGTGTTGCGGGACTGGATGTAGGGTAACTCCGAACCAGTATAAAATCCGGTGTGTTCTTTCCTTTATTACTTTTACTTTATATCTGCATCTGTGTATGATTCTGTGATCATATCCGTGTCTGAATATTGCATACATTTGTGTTCAAATTAATATAAACTCAAAAAGAATTAGTAATTCCTTAAAACACTATTCACCCCCCTCTAGTGTTAATTCTAGCCTTAAGATCTGTAATTCGCATTTCTCACATTTGGTATCAGAGCAAGGATTTCAAAGTTTCATAATATGAATTATGAAAAAGCTTTTAAAATGGCTATGTTTGAAAAACTTGTTAATACTAGTTTAGAAATATTCAGATCATCACTGTCTCATGAGTCTGCATATAATCGATATTCAAATTCAAGTTGTCTACCAAAATTGTATAATGTGCAGGAAACATGCTTTATAGGTGTTGAGGAATCAATCCACAATGGACAAATTGTGAAGATCAAAAAGAATAAATGGATACTCGATAGTGGATGCTCTAAACACATGATTGGTAATCCAGATATGTTGAATGATAAAATATACAAAGACGGAGGACTGGTTAACTTTGGAGACAACTCAAAAGGATATGTGATTGGCATCGGCAATATCGGTAACTCTGAAACTCCGAGTATTACTAATGTTTTGCTAGTTAAGAATCTGAAACATAATCTGCTAAGTATTAGTCAACTTTGCGATAAAGGATATAAAATTAAATTTGAAAAAGATAAGTGTCACATTGAAGATAATAATTCAACCATAATATTTGAGGGAATTAGGAAAAAGAATATTTATATTCTTAGTATGAAAGTTTCAAATGATAACCTGTGTCTTTTGGCAAATACAAGTGACCCTTGGATTTGGCATAAGAGATTTGGGCATTTGAACTTCAAACTCTTATCTAGACCGTCAAAACATGATCTAGTAAGAGGTCTCCCTAAAATGAATTTTAAAGTAGATAGTTTATGTGATGCATGTCAATTAGGAAAACATAGAAAAAGTTCCTTTAAATTAAAAGATATGATTTTAACTTCAAAACCTCTTGAATTACTTCATCTTGATTTATATGGTCCATCTCAAATTCAGTCAATAAATCACAGTAAATATGTTTTTGTAATTGTAGATGATTATTCTAGATTTACATGAACAATATTTTTGAAACATAAAAGAGATACATTTGAAAGTTTTAAGAACTTTACAAAAAGGATTCAAAATCAACTTTATGTAAAAATTATAACCATCCATAGTGATCACGATGGTGAATTTTGAAAATGAAAAGTTTGTGGAATTCTGCAATAAAAAGGGAATAACTCACAATTTTTCATTTCCAAGAACTCCACAACAAAATGGAGTAGTAGAACGTAAAAATAGGACGATTCAAGAGTGTGCGAGAACTATGCTTTCAGATAGTAAATTACCAAAACATTTTTGGGCAGAAGCAGTTGCTACCGCTTTATATTTTAAATAGAATTTTAATTAGACCTTTAACTGATAAGACATCTTATGAACTTCTTCACGGAAAGAAACCTAAGGTATCTTATTTTAGAATTTTTGGAAGTAAATGTTTTATTTTAAATACAAAAGATAACTTAGATAAATTTGATCCTAAATCCGACAAAGGTATCTTTATCGGATATTCTCATAGAAGTAAAGCATACAGAGTGTTTAATTTAAGAACTAACACCATCGAAGAAACAATGCATGTTTCATTCGATGAGAATCTCAAAAATTTTGAAGATACAAATGATGAAGAGGATTTAATTACTCAAAATCAGGAGTCAACTGAAACTAATAATGAAATTAATCATCCTAATAAAAAGATTAAACTTTTAAAAGATCATCCTATAGAAAATATACTAGGAGATACGCAATCTGTTGTTACAACTAGAAATCAACTAAGTAAAATGAGCAATGTAGCCTTTATATCAACTATTGAACCCAAAAATCCAAAAGAAGCATCAATTGATGATTCCTGGATTTTGGCTATGCAAGAAGAACTAAATCAATTCACTAGAAATGATGTTTGGGAACTTGTTCCTAGACCTGAAAATAAAACTATAATTGGAACTAAATGGGTTTATAAAAATAAAATGAATGAACAAGGTGAGGTCGTTAGAAATAAATCCCGGTTAGTCGCTCAAGGTTATTGTCAAGAAGAAGGAATAGATTTTGATGAAACCTTTGCTCCCATAGCAAGATTAGAAGCCATTAGGATTCTACTTGCTTTCGCAAATCATAATAATTTCAAATTATTTCAAATGGATGTTAAAAGTGCCTTTTTAAATGGATTTGTAAAAGAGGAAGTATATGTTGAACAACCACCACTTTTTGAAGATGAAAAATTACCAAATCATGATTACAAACTTAAGAAAGCTCTATATGGTCTAAAACAAGCTCCTAGAGCCTGGTATGATAGACTAAGATCTTACTTATTACAATCAAACTTTGAAATTGGTAAAGTAGATAATACTCTTTTTACTAAATAAAATAAAAATGATATTCAACTAGTACAAGTTTACGTAGATGATATCATTTTCGGATCAACTAATTTTGAAATGAATAAAGAATTTTCTGAAATAATGACAAAAGAGTTTGAGATGAGTCATATAGGTGAATTAAACTTCTTTCTAGGATTGCAAATAAAACAATTAGATAATGGTATCTTTATCAGTCAACAAAAATATGCTAAAGACCTAGTTAGTAAATTTGGTCTGACTACTGCAAGTGGAAAACCCACTCCCATGGCAACCAATGAGTACCTAAGTAAAGAAGATATCTCGAAAGATGTAGATCAAAAATTATATAGAGGAATGATTGGATCACTACTCTATATCAGTGCTAGTAGACCTGATATCATGCATAGTGTTTGTCTCTGTGCAAGATATCAATCCCAACCTAAAGAGACCCACTTAAAAGCTGTAAAACGTATCATAAGATATGTTAAACACACCTTTGATTATGGCTTATTTTATCCTAAAAATGATTCTTTTGAATTAATATCTTATTGTGATGCTGACTATGATGGTTGTAAATCAGACTGTAAAAGTACAAGTGGAACTTGTCACTTTTTGGGGCATTCTCTGGTTTCCTTGTTTAGTAAAAAGAAAAACACAGTTTCTTTATCAACAACCGAAGCAGAGTATATTTCTGCTGCTTTGGCTTGTTCTCAAGTAATATATATGCAACAAACTATAAAAGATTTTGGTTTAAATATCTAAAAATCACCAATTTGTTGTAATAATACTAGTGCAATATATTTATCGAAAAATCCTACTCATCATGCTCGAAATAAACATATTGATATCAGACATCATTTTCTCAGAGATAATATAAGTAAGGAAGTAATTGCTCTCGATTATATCAATTACGAGAATCAAATTGCTGATATCTTAACAAAACCCTTAAACGAACGTTTATTTACTAAATTAAGAAGAGAATTAGGTATTTGTTCAATAACTGAAATATAGAATATAAATATATAACAAGTATAATTAAAATTAAATTAAAAATAAATAAAATAGCAAAAATATAAGTACCTTGTCGACAACCCTTCTTTACCCCTGTCGACATATAACGAATTTTTTTCTTTTGAAATTTTCCCACCAAATTTCAAATGGGTGGTTATATATTCTTCTTATTTCAAAATTTTGTTCATTCTTTCTGTTCTTTCTCTGTTCTAACTTCTGAAAACAATAAAACAATGGCCTCCTCCTCCAAATCAAACAAAAATTCAACCTTTTCGTTCCCTTCTCCTTCTATCGGACCATTTCAACGAACTACGCTTACACGAGTGATGAAAATGGAGGTTTCCTTGAAGGATGCACTGCAACTTATGATTGAAATTCAAGTGGTGCAAATCAGAATGGCCAAAGAACAAGAACGGCAAAGCAAAATCCTTAGAAACTTGCAAAAGTTTCTAATGGACAATCACGCCAATCCCATCTTGATTGATGAAGAATCTTCCCGTGTTCAAGTGCAAGAGGACAGCGAGGAAGAAGAAGAAGCCCCCATGGAAGAAGAGCACGCTGAAGATGACGACAAAGTTGTTTGCATTGGCGAAGTGTGCTTTAACAAGGATGGAAATCTAGTCGAACAACATGGAAATTTCTGTTTCCACTATCCAAATTACTCGGTTCATAGATTTCCCATTGTCAAGGATACACATTAGTTTCTTTTCTCTCCTTCTTATTGTTAATGCTAAAAATTGAACGCTAACACCCGGTGTGTATAGTGAAGTTGTGAAAGCACCACCCGTGATACGGGAACAAGATATAAGCAGTAAAATAGCTAAAAATGGTAAAAGACAACAGATTTATAGTGGTTCGGCCCGTAATTGAGCCTACGTCCACTTTATACTCTTTTATTGCTGATTCTAATTACAAAATGATACAATGCTCTTCGAAGTACAATATCTTTCGATTCCTAAACACTTTAGACTATTAGCTCAAACTTCGATGTTGAAGATCTCCTCGAATTTATGTTGAATGCGGTAGATTTCTCTCAAAGCTTGTTGTAATGTCTTGAGTGATTAGAGTTCTTCAAATATTGGATGAGTTGAGAATTCGGCAGAGTAACGACGCTTCAGAAAATGAATGGCCAAAAGTCCTATACTTGTTGGAGTTTGGGAGGTATTTATAGGAATTGAATTCTGGACAGAAGTTCTGCCAAGTCTCAGGTCGCGTACGACCTAAGCTAGGTCATAGGTCGCGAGCGACCTAAGCTAAGTCGCAGTCCATTAATGACTTAAGAAGCAGGCTGATGAAGTTGCACTTGGATTCATCTGAAGTGGTAAGTCGTAAGCGGGTTAAGGAAGGTAATAGGTCGTTGGCGACCTAGTGGGCTGGTAGGTCGCAAGTGACTTATAGGAAAGCGGCACAGGGAATTAGGTCAGTTTGTATAAACTGGGCAGCGGAGTTAGGTCGTGAGCGACCTAAGGTAGGTCGTGAGCGACCTAAGGTAGGTCGTAAGTCGCACTGTCTTTTGAATCAGTTAGGTTGCTAGGTCATGAGGTCTCCGCAGTTAGGTCGTTAGCTTTTAGGTTGCTAAGTCTGCTTCAGGGGTTAGGTCATAAACAACTTTAGGTCGGTAGCTCGTAGAGTCTACTAAGTCGTGAAGCTCTTAGGTCGTGATATTCCTTAGGTTATTAGGTCGTGAAGTCTAGAGCCATTAGGTCGCGAAGCTCACTAGGTCGCTAACTCTCTTAGGTCGTTGAGTTCCTTAGGTCGTTAAGTCCCCTTAGGTCGTTATATTCCTTAGGTCGCGAATAGCTGTTAAGTCGTGAAGCTATAGGTCGCAGAGTTTTAGGTCGGCACTAAAATATGAGTTAACATTTGCCCCTCGAAGTGCAGGCCTATGCCATAGGTCGTGTGCTTCGACTTAACCTTCTTAGGTCGTGAACGACCTAAAACTCGTGATAAATCGTACGCCTGCTCGCCTTCCTCCCTTAGTCCCATATAAATAAGTTAGGTCGCTCCTTCCTCCCCATCTTACTGCTCTGAAATTCCATTGCCCTTGACGAATTTTTCAATTTTTCGAAGGCGAATTCAACCCAGCCAAACATCGATTCATTCCTATCAACATATTATGTAAGTGGATCAATCTTTACTCCTCCATAATCGCCGCTCGATCGTGAATCCACGTTTTCCGACCTAAGTTTAATTTCACGCGCCATGCTTCATTTTTTGAATGGTGGTTTCGATCGATTTTTGATTGTTGTTTGATATGTTGTGGTGATTCATGATCGTATGGAAATTTTCACAATGGATCGGTGGGATTCGCAATCGATTTGCTGGTCGATTTGGTGGCATGTGGAGATGGAACGAAGAGGATGACGAATTCTTTTGTAATGGCAGTATTGGGTTATCGGATTTAGTAAGGTGTTGCGTGGAGAGGAAGTCAGCGACCTACTGATTTGGACGACCTAAAAGCTAAGTCGTGCTGGGATTCTTGGCGACCTAAGCCTTGCGATCTAAGAACATCTACGACTTAAACGAAACCGAACAACCCTTTTTTGCGACCTAAAGAGCTTCCGACCTATGATGAGTCGTGTGCGACCTAGGACTTGAACCACACCTGTACTGCCTTAAAGATGTTT
The DNA here is from genome assembly GCA_030737815.1 of Allium fistulosum. Classification (NCBI taxonomy): domain Eukaryota; kingdom Viridiplantae; phylum Streptophyta; class Magnoliopsida; order Asparagales; family Amaryllidaceae; genus Allium; species Allium fistulosum. The sequence goes on from CM060908.1 coordinate 234,740,229, forward strand.
CGACCTATGATAGGTCACTGAACGACCTAGGACTTGAACCAAACCTGCACTGCCTTGAACGTCTTGATTCGCACAGTACGACCTAAAAAAGCCTCGACCTATGATAGGTCGCTGAACAACTTAGGACTTGCACTTTCAAATTTGAACTGTGTTGTATTTCTTTTCAGATTGTCTTGACTTTAATGCTAATAACCTGTTTAAATACAACATTTTCAGAGAAAACGGGACAAATATACTGCCATTGACTGCCCACATCGCATGACAGATTAGTTCACAAAGAACAATTAACTTACATGAATTTTGTCAATGAAATGTTGTGAAACGATAAATTCAAATGAAGTATTAAAGCAAAGCTGAAATAATCAACCTACGCTGATTTGTTTGCATCAACACAACATTGTATTTGCTTAAAATGACAAGTCTCGAAACTTTATAGTCGACAAATGTCAACTATTTCAATTTCTGTTATACTTGCTTGTTATCGCTTTAGTTTTGCACAACACTTCACACTTTTTTAGGAAACGTGCACCTTCAAATTTGAATATTCAGTTGATTGTATAGAATGACATCTCAACAAGAAGATTCAGGACCAGCCGGGGAAGCTTTACCGATTGCTAATCCACTGATCGATCCTCCAGAAAGAACTCCGACTACACTAAGCCATAAACTTTTCAGACAACTGTGTATTCAGTTCGGTATTGCCGAATCAGATGCTATATTTCCTGAAGCAAACGACACTGCTGACAGGCCACCATTTGGTTTTGTTGCGGTGAATCGTCAGATGTGCTTAAGCGGAGCCATTCCACCTTTCAACGAATTTCTCCGGGAACTCTTTCTTCGATTATCCATCTCGCCTTTCTAGCCATACCCCAACGGTTATGCCATTCTGATGGGGTTGTGTGTTCTGTTTAGGAGGACGCTCGACCGTCTCCCGAGCTTCGATGAAATTTGCTATTTATGCACCTTTGCCAAGAACAAAGATCATCCTTCAATCGTACTTGTAAGAGGCGCCAGAAACCAGAAGCTGATTTTGGATTTACCCGAGAGTGCTCATGGGTTCCTAAGTCAATTCTTCTTTGTTCGATGTCCTCCAGGATTTTACTCTGTCTGGAGAGTCGAGAGTAAGATTACCTTTTTCTATTCATCTCATGAGCTTGTCGGAACCCGAATTTATCAAATGCTTATCCTCATCCTTTTCTTTTTTCAGCACTTCCTCCCCCGCTTAGGAATCCCAGCCTCAAGTCGATTTTTGAAACTTTAAATGCTGTGGCTATGGAAGAGAGGAGCGCTAAATTCTTGTTAAAAGATGAACTTTTGCACCAGTTTGAACTTCTACATTCTTCCCGTTCCATCCAGCCTCAAGTAGTTCCTGATTCCCCGGCAAAAACGTCAGATGCCCCAGCCCTTGCCGACGAACCTTTACTGAAAGAACCCACCAATGAGACTTCACTGGTGAAGTGTTCCGCTTCCAATAATGTTGCGGGGTCGTCCAGCAAGTCAACACTTTCTCCAGTTATTGAAGAGGAGGAAAATCCTCACATTTCTGAAAAGACGGCTGACGTGGAAGTCGAAAAGGAGAGTTCTGTTGGGCATCACGGTGATGATACTTTTGATGATTTGAGCGATATAATGAAACTTCTCAGGAACTTTTTAAAGATGATATTTCAAAAGCGATCTCTCCCATTGTTGAAGCGACTTCTTCTTTGAAACAAATTACAACACCTTCAACACAAGCCATTGCCATTCCTACACCACAGAGTGGTTTGTAGTCTGACGCGTGTAGTTTGCACATCGCATACACTTAGGATTTTTCGGCACTTATATGCACCTAAATTCCTTTTCTTCGAAGATATTAAGACTTGTCTCTTTTTCAGATTCTTCGATGGGGCGGAGCGGATCGTATTATGACAAATTCCAGCGTCATGGAGGCCGCGATTCTTACGACTTTAGGCGCTATCTTCCTTCCCGTCAGGAGACCGATGAAGAAAGGGCCTCTAGAAAAGCTCGCGAGAAACGGGATTATGAAGAGCGCCGCAAAAGAGAAGATGAACAACACTATGGGAGTAGGGATGAGCGATACGACTCTTCCCGTAGAAGTGACGATTCTCATAAAAGGAAATCTTACGATGACAAGGGGAAGAGTCACATTGCTGATGATTCTAGCAAGCGGACCAGACTTAGTGAAAAGGACACGTCTGCAATTTCGGAAAAGACCGATGCTCCCATCTCTCCTAATATTCCATCCGGCTCTCCTGCTTTAAAGAAATCTGACATCCAGGCAATCATCAGCAGACCTCAGTATCAGGTCAAAGATGCCCCTCCTATTCTTCAAAGCCGATTTCCGAATTGGTGCTTAAAAGGGGTGCGTTTTGACCTTGATTTGGTTCCGATCGATAAATCGGATATGCTGCGTAGCCTTGATGCCGTCAAACTTAACATTGAAATGGTGTCCGGATGGCAAAAGCTTGTCGATGAGCTGCAAAGAGTCAATCGTGCAAATCTTGAAGCCATGCTGACCATGGAAAACGACAAGATGGAATGGGACAAAATTTGCAAGCAGCATGACGCGGAAATGACGAGTATTGCTGAAGACAACGAGAGGCTTGAGACTGAAGTTAGAAAACTCAAAGACGAGATTGCTACTTCTTCTACTTCCTTTACTCAAAAGGAAGAATTACTTCAAAAGCAAGTTCGCGATGCTCATGCTGCACAACGAAATGCTGAGGCCCAACTTGAAGCCGAAAAGAAGATGACAGAAATCTATCGCGCCGACATCACCCAGCTACGAGAGAAGGTGAGTTCCCAGGATTTGGAAATTATGTAGTTACGAACTCAGCTGTCAAAAACTAAAAAAGAGCGCGATGAGGCCATTGCCGGAAAAGAGGTAGCTGAGCAGTCGCATGAGGCGACGAAGGCCAAAATTAGTTCCACTTTGTTTGATTTTTGTCTGCACAGCATCCTGGGGCGTGGTAGTCTCTCCTTTTTGGGACCAACATATGAGACTACTTTAGCCGAAGTGTGGGAAGCAATAATGGACATGTTTGGAGGTGCTGGATATTCCGAGGCGGATCTTGAAGCGACTTATCTGGATGATGAGGCACGCGTCGCCCTTGCCAGGGGAAAAGAGCAGCTTGCTAGGGAGCGAGCCGAAGCAGCGGAAGGAGAATGTTTAGAAAAAGTGACTGTGACTGACTTTGCTCGTCCTCCGGCTTCGGTCGATCCCGAAAACATTAGCTCTAGTTCCCATTCTCCACCTCCTGCAAATGCCGAACTTAAAACCACAGCTACTGAGCCTTCCACTGCTCAGGACGAGGAGAAGACTCAAGATGACATTGAAGTCGAACAATTTGAAATCAATGTGATCAAACCAACTTCTCCAGGTAACTTCGATGTTGATCCAAGTCTAGCAGACTATTTATTTGCTTCAATCGAGTTTGACGAATTTCTCAATTGTTACTTAAGTGTCACTGAACCAACATCTTTACTTTTTCCGGAGAATACTGACTTTAACTTCTTTCCTCTATAGCAGAAGCATCGAATACTGCACAAACTTCTACTCCTCAAGTTGCCATTCCTCCCTCTACTCAAGTTACTCCTCCTTCTGCTTCTCAACCGGGATCACAGGCAGAAAAAATTGAAGCTCTTCAAGGCCTGGATGATCCGGCTGCTTCGCAAGAGCAGAAGGCGGAGGAACTTGATGATACCGAGAACACCCCGGAGCAGTCTCTTGATGATGACACAAAGCTTTCTACACTGCTCGCTACTCCGGGAAGCGAATCTTCTTCAAAGAGGAAGGGGAAGCGCGTCATGAAGAAGAAGAAGAAAAGTATTTCCGCTGGAGAAGATAAAGCAGAGGAAGATCCGGTTACACCTTCTCCTCCTCCTTCTCCGACCCGTCCACGCCGGGTTCCGAAATTAATCATTAAACCGGGCTATGGTACTAAGGGCGGCAAGAAGAAAGAGTGATAAGCTGGGCTCTTCTTTTCTTATTTTTCTTTTTGCTTGTATCGACCGGAGATTGTGTGGGTACCGGTCCCTGCTTTTTTGAGATCTGCACATGTAAAGAATTTTCATAATATTGAATAAAATAATTCTTTTACTTGTACGAATTCTTGTATATGTAAGAATGCATTTATTTCTCATTTTAGTGTAGAATAAGCGATTCTTTCTATCTGTACAAACTTTTTGTCTGTGTTTGAGAATGCATTTATTCCACATCTTTTCCGCGTGATATTGTGATGTGCTTGCGGTATGTTGCTTGGATACTACTTTCATTGTTGTAGTTTTATTGTATTATATTGCCCCTATACCACAAGTGCATTGCAATATCTTTCTGTTTTGGCGAGACTTGTACTCTTATTTTTAGAGAATAATTATTCCGTCTTTGAGGAAACAATTATTCTACTTAAATAGAGCGTGTCTCATTTTTGGAGAGGTTTTTGTGCTTCAACCTTCGGAGATGGTCACTTCATATTTTTGAGAAGTGAATTCTCCTACGCGGTAGAGCGGGCCTCTAAAGAGGATTTTACTTAGCACTTCAATTTCTGGGGAAGAATTTCTCAAGATGAACAAGTAAATCTTCCTTGAGAATTGAAGTGTGCCTCTGAGGAGGGCTTTTCGTTATTTCTGAGGAGTAGCATTTGGACTCCGAAGAGTAGCATTATGCTTTGTGAAGTAGTGTTATGCCCCCGGAGAGGTCTTGTGCTTCCGGAGAAGTCTTTTGTTTATGCTTCCGGAGAAGTCTTGTGCCTCCGAAGAGGTCTTATGCCTCCGAAGAGGTCTTGTGCCTCCGGAGAGGTCTTGTGTGCCTTGGGGAAGGTCTTCTGCCTCCGAAGAGGGCAGTATGTGCCTTTGGGGAAGGCTTGTGCCTCGTGAGAGGGCCTGCGGTGCCTCGGGAGAGGTCTTATGCCTCCGAAGAGGTCTTGTGCCTCCGAAGAGGTCTTTATTTGATTGCCTGGAAGTTACTTTCTCACAGTTAAATGGATTCACAGGGCAGACACAAGTTATTTAATTGGATGTTCATTCGCACAAACGATCGCAATTAGTTAACAAAGGCCTTGCCTCAGTGGTTCCATCAACCTTTTTGTTGAGAAGAGCATTTCCATTTATTGGCGTGCCCCCGAAGAGGTCTTTATCCTCCGAAGAGTTGTGCCTCCGAAGAGGTCTTGTGCCTCCGAAGAGGGCTTTTGTTGATCAGATAGCCCATGTGTCTTTGTCGTTTGCTCATTGATGATCCCCTGTTATTGTTTCCGAGCCTACGTTGCTTTCCTTTGCAAGCAGTTTGCTTTATCCAATGAAGTGTACTTTACTGTTGATTGATTTCATAGGACAGGCGCAAGTTATTCAATTAGATGTATGTTTATTCAAACGATCGTAATTAGTTAACAAGCGTCTAGTTCTTTTTCCTTGGAAAAGTGTCCCTTCGGTGAAATCATCAACTTTTGATGTAAAGTTCATCTTATGTTGGATTTAAATTCGTAATTTTATATGGCTTGAAACTTATTTATTGAGTGATTTATGGGGTTCACTTGGCATTGTGATGGGTAAGCTTTGTTTTAATGACCTGCAATAGCAAATCAATATTTTAGCAATACGTTTAGAGTATTTTACCATCGAAATAAAACAGGCAATTTAAAATATTAAAGAACACAAGATTTATAGTGGTTCGGCCAAGAACTGGGCCTACGTCCACTTTATAGCTCTTTCATTCATCATTACTGATTTTACAATGGTTTACAATACAAGTTACATCCATAATCATTTTACAATTTCAAGCAAAGCTTTTTAAGTAAAGTATGGGCGCAAATGATTGTTGTTCCATGCTCTTGGAATTGGATCTCCTTCGACGGTCGTGAGTTTGAATGTGCCATCAAGAAGTTTATTGCCTATGACATATGGCCCTTCCCAATTTGGCCCAAATACTCCGACTGCTGTCATGATCCTTTTCAAGACTAAGTCCCCGACTTCAAAGCTTCGTTGACGGACTTTAGAGTTGAAGTGCCTTGCAATTCATTGCTGATGAGCCGCAACTCTGAGTTTGGCTTCTTCCCTTCTTTCATCAAGAAAGTCGAGTGCTTCGAGTTGCAATTTTTCATTTTCGGCTTGGTTGAAATGAACTCTCCTGTGAGAGGGGACTTCTAGTTCTACCGGAATCATTGCTTCTGATCCGTATGCCAATGAGAATGGAGTGTGCCCAGTTGCAGTTTTATGAGTTGTTCTGTATGCCCATAGTGCTAGTGGTAGCTTATCAACCCATCCACCTTTTGCTTTTTCAAGCTGCTTTTTGATGGTTGACTTGATAATTTTGTTCACTGCTTCCACTTGCCCGTTTGCCTGCGGATGAGCCACTGCTGAGAAACTTTTTCGGATTTTGAATTGCTTGCAGAAGTCCTGGAACTCTTCGCTTTCAAATTGAGTACCGTTGTCTGTGATTATCTTTTGTGGCACACCATATCTGCAAATGATATTTTTTGTTACAAAATTTATCATCATTTTAGAAGTAATAGTGTCCAAAGGTTCAGCTTCAGCCTATTTGGTGAAATAATCAACAGCAACAATAGCATATTTGATTCCCGACTTGGCAATTGGTAAAGGTCCGATTAAATCTATCCCCCAAACAACTAACGGCTATGGACTGACCATCTGTGTTAGTTCAGTTGAAGGTGCTCTTGGGATTTTTGCAAATCTCTGGCATTTGTCACATTTTCTGGAGTAGATAGCAGCATCTTGATTAAAATCAGGCCAGAAATACCCATACCGAAGAACTTTCTTGGCAAGTGTTTGACCGCCTGAATGATCCCCACATTCTCCTCCGTGTACCTCTGCTAAGATTGTCCTAGCTTCTTCCTTGGTTACACATCGGAGTAATGGCATTGAGAATCCCCGCCTATATAACCGGCCGTCTTGAATTACATATCTTGATGCTTTTCTTAACAGCTTTTGGCGTTCTTTAGAATTTTCTGGCAGGGAGCCGTTGAGCAGATATTCTTTGATTGGGGTCATCCATGACTCTTGTTCTTGAGATACAGCCATGATCCAGTCGATATCCATTTCATCTGTGCTTGGAGCTGACAAAACCTCCACAGGAACTAATCCCAACAACTGAGCTTCTCCAGAGCTTGAATACTTTGCTAGAGAATCTGCCTTCATATTTTCCTCTCGAGGTATGTGGCTTATCGAATAATGATCGAAATCATTGAGAAGTTCAGAAGCCTTTGACAAATAAGCGGGAAGATTTCCTCCTTTAGCTTGAAATTCCTTCTTGACTTGACACACAATAAGCTGAGAATCACTGAAGATTTGCAATGCTTTGATGTTCAATTCCTTTGCACCTTTAATCCAACAATTAGAGCTTCATATTCTGCTTCATTGTTTGTAGAAGGGAATTCCAGTCTTAATGCATAACACAATGATCGTCCTTCGGGGGTTTCAAGCACAACCCCAGCTCCGGAACAGTAATCATTTCTTGAGCCATCAACATATAACTTCCATTTGGTTGGGATGTCAACTGTAATCTCTTCCTCTTTGTCACCCTTATCTGTATACTCTGCGATGAAATCCGCTAAGGCTTGCCCATTGATCGCTCTTCGGGGATGATAAGTGATATCATACTGGCTGAGTTCAATATTCCACTTTAAAAGACGGCCCGAAGTTTCAGGGTGAAATAGGACTTGCTTTAGGGGCTGGTCGGTGAGAACTTTGATAGGGTGAGCTTGAAAATACGGTCTCAGCTTTCTGGAAGCAATCAGTAAACAGTAGGCGAGCTTTTCTAACTTTGAATAATTCATTTCTGCCCCAGTGAGTCTTTTGCTGATATAGTAGACCGGACGTTGAACTTTTGCATCCTCTCGTACCAGTGCTGCACTTAGGGCATGTGATGAAACTGCCAAGTATATGAAAAGGTCTTCACCGTTGCTGGGCTTGGAAAGTATTGGAGGCTCTTCTATATGACGGATTAACTCATCGAAAGCTTTCTGGCATTCGGGTGTCCATTCGAAGTTTTTTTTTCCTTTCTTTAAAGCGTCAAAGAAGGGGATGCATTTATTAGTAGCTTTGGAAATGAATCGACTTAAGGCAGCAACTTTTCCATTTAGACTCTGCAGTTCCTTCTTTGTTCTAAGGGCTTTGACTTCTCGTAGAGCAGTAATTTGAGCAGGATTGGCTTCAATGCCCCTAGCACTTACAATAAAGCCCAAGAATTTCCTGGACTCTACTCCGAATGAACATTTCAAAGGGTTGAGCTTCATTCCGTATTCTCGGAGGATTTCGAACATCTCTGCTAAGTGGTCAATATGGTCAACTACTTTCTTCGATTTTACTAACATATCATCGACATAGACCTCCATTGTCTTCCCAAGTTGCGATTTGAACATTGCGTTAACAAGCCTTTGATATGTTGCCCCTGCATTCTTCAATCCAAAGGGCATTACTTTGTAGCAGTAAAGACCAACATCTGTGACGAAGCTCGTATCCTCCTGGTCCGACTCATGCATCATTATCTGGTTATACCCAGAGTAGGCATCCATAAAAGATAACAATTCATGCCCGGCTGTTCCATCTACCAACTGATCTATCCTTGGTAACGGGAAGCAGTCTTTGGGACATGCTTTGTTTAAATCTGAGAAATCAATGCACACTCTCCATTTTCCATTTGCCTTTTTAACCAGCACAGGATTTGAAACCCAGTTTGGATATGTGGACTCCCTGATGAAATGATTTTCCATGAGTCGGTCTACCTCTTCCTTTAGCGCTGCTGACCTTTCTAGACCTTGGGTTCTTCTCTTCTGTTTCACAGGTGTGTACTTTGGATCAATATTCAGAGTATGTACAACAATCTCTGGAGATATTCCACACATATCAGCGTGACTCCAAGCGAATACGTCAAGATTTGCTTTCAAAAATGATATTAGCATATTTTGGACTGCCATACTAAGTTGCGAACCCACATTTAGCACTTTGTTCGGGTCCTTAAGATCAACAGGTATTGGTATCGTTACTTCCATCGGCACCACTCGATTTTCCTCTGCACTGGCTTTTCTGGGGTCCATTTCTCTCCTCGCACCACTATGCTTGCCAGTGCAGGGACCGCCCTGTATTTGCTACAAGGTTGGGCTTTTGATGCGGAGAGGAGCTGCCGCATCTTTTCCCATTTCTCTCTTCCTGGCCTCTCGAAGTTCTATCAGGTAGCATTCCCGCCCAGCATTTTGATCTCCCTTAATGACACCAACACCATTATCTGTAGGGAATTTCATAGTCAAGCACCACGGGGCCAGAATGGCTCTGAATGCTGCCAAGGTTGGACGGCCTAGGAAGGCATTATAGGCAGAAAATCCATCCACAATTACAAAAGTTTGTTTCCGAACTACCCTTTTCTGCCCCTCTCCAAGTTCAACAAACAAGTCGACGGTTCCGATTGGTTGTTGCGGTTCCCCAGTGAACCCAACAATCTTTTGTGATGAAGCCTTAACGTCATTCATCGGAATCTTCATTTGATCAAATGTTTTCTTGAAGAGTATGTTGTAGGAAGCACCGCAATCAATGAGCACTCGTCTAACAATAGCTGGCCCAATCCCAGCAGAAATGACCAGAGGATCTATGGTTGGAGCTTCAATACCCATAGAATCCCTAGCCTTGAACATAATATCATCATTAGAAATTTTCTGCTGCTTCAGGGGTGCAGCGTCTTCTATAGCAAAGACATCCTCTTCTGCCGGGGTGTATTTCAAAGCGCGGGCATATCGTTCCATTTCAGCCCAGCTTCTACCCGCTGGGTGTGGGCCTCCTGTAATCACGTTGATAACTGGCCTTTCGGATTCATGTGCGGGAGCGCCCTTACCCGAGCCAGATGGATGAGTGGGAAGCTGCTGCCCCTGAGTGGACGAGTTTGGGTCATTTCTGCTCTTCTTTACATACTGTTGCAGCTTGTTTTCTCTTAATAACTCTTCAATTAAGCTTTTCAAGTGATGGCATTCGTTGGTATCATGACCGGGTTGGTTGTGAAAGCGACAGAATTTTCCATTTCGCATAGCACCTTTTCCCGGTTTTATCTCAGCAGGTTTGGGATAATCCACAACATCCTTGGTGGCAAAGAAGATGTTTTCAGGAGTGTCAGTTAATGGAGTGAAATCTGAGGGCTTGAAGAAGCGAGGTTTCTTTAGATCTTTTTGTTTCTTCCCATCATTATTTTCCCTTTTTTGACCTCCAGAATCTTTCTTAGCTGAAGTAGCAATGTTGTTCTCTACTCTTGTCGCCACCACTTTCATTGGTGTTGGAAGATTCTCCAAGCGTATGAACTCGTCAGCTTTCTTATAGAATTTCTCGAGCGAATTCGGTTCTTTCATTTTCAGCCACTTCCCAAAATTTGCTTGACTTATCGATTGCTAGCATTAGATAAGTCAAAACCATTCGTGGTTCTGCATTGTCAACTTCAGCAAGAGCTATATTAAAGCGATTCAGGAATGACTTAATAGGCTCTCCAGGATTCTGCTCAATACTATACAATGACATAATGTCCTTCGCCTTTGAGGCGTACAACCTGAATTGCTCTTTGAACTTTCGGGTCAGATCGGAAAACTGATCCACAGATCGAACAGGAAGCTTGGTAAACCAAAGAAGTGCTACACCTTCCAAATATACCGGGAAATACCGACACTTAATCTCATCAGTTGCCCTTGCGCCGGTCATGTGCCAGTCATATTTATACAAGAATTGATTTGGGTCGCTTGTTCCCCTATAAGCAGGAATGGTGGGATGAACAAATTTTCTGGGAAACTCAGCTTTCAGAATCCTCTCAGTAAATGGAGTTTTACTCGGTGCGAATCCCCATTTGCTCTCATCTTCATCTCTCTGCATGCTTTCTTTCATTATTTGCCGAATCATGCCGGAAAGATATTCCTCATTATTCAGTGACTTTGCAGAGTAGACTTCGGCCATTTTCTCGGAGGTTTGTCCGGGTAGATGTTCATGGAAAACTGGCAATGGCCTAGATCCTTCAGCCTGGAGAGGTACCCCTTCAGCGGCACCTGATCCCCCTTGAGGAATATGTCTTCCTTTGGAGTTGCGAAGAGTATCAGCAATGTTTTCTTCATTATTAACTGGTCTTTGACTTGCCCCGAGCAAAGCATTCAACTTCTCCATCATTAGAGTATTCTGATTTTCAAATTGCTGGTACAACCCGGATATAGCAGCATCTAATTCTTCTCGCGTAACCCCGACGCCTGGAGCTGCCTGACTTGGAGAAAGAGAAGTGGCAGTATTCTCGTGAGCATCTTCAGATCTGACAGACTTACGTTTCCTTCCCGGAGCCATTATATCCAATAGACTTCTGGTTTTGAAAGAGACTTTCTCAACAAACGGTTTTGGAGCAATGATGACAATCTTCCTGAGTTGGGTTCTCAGTGAAAGCACCAAAATGTTAACGCTAAAAATTGAACGCTAACACCCGGTGTGTATAGTGAAGTTGTGAAAGCACCACCCGTGATACGGAAATAAGATATAAGCAGTAAAATAGCTGAAAACGGTAAAAGACAACAGATTTATAGTGGTTCGGCCCGTAATTGAGCCTACGTCCACTTTATACTCTTTTATTGCTGATTCTGATTACAAAATGATACAATGCTCTTCGAAATGCAATATCTTTCGATTCCTAAACACTTTAGACTATTAGCTCAAACTTCGATGTTGAAGGTCTCCTCGAATTCATGTTGTATGCGGTAGATTTCTCTCAAAGCTTGTTGTAATGTCTTGAGTGATTAGAGTTCTTCAAATATTGGATGAGTTGAGAATTCGGCAGAGTAACGATGCTTCAGAAAATGAATGGCCAAAAGTCCCCTACTTATTGGAGTTTGGGAGGTATTTATAGGAATTGAATTCTGGACAGAAGTTCTGCCAAGTCTTAGGTCGCGTACGACCTAAGCTAGGTCGTAGGTCGCGAGCGACCTAAGCTAAGTCGCAGTGCATTAACGACTTAAGAAGCAGGCTGATGAAGTTGCACTTGGATTCATCTGAAGTGGTAAGTCGTAAGCGGGTTAAGGAGGGTACTAGGTCGTTGGCGACCTAGTGGGCTGGTATGTCGCAAGCGACTTATAGGAAAGCGGCACAGGGAATTAGGTCAGTTTGTATAAACTGGGCAGCGGAGTTAGGTCGTGAGCGACCTAAGGAAGGTCGTAAGTCGCACTGTCTTTTGAATCAGTTAGGTTGCTAGGTCATGAGGTCTCTACAGTTAGGTCGTTAGCTTTTAGGTCGCTAAGTCTGCTTCAGGGGTTAGGTCATAAACAACTTTAGGTCGGTAGCTCGTAGAGTCTGCTAAGTCGTGAAGCTCTTAGGTCGTGATATTCCTTAGGTTATTAGGTCGTGAAGTCTGGAGCCATTAGGTCGCGAAGCTCACTAGGTCGCTAACTCTCTTAGGTTGTTGAGTTCCTTAGGTCGTTAAGTCCCCTTAGGTCGTTATATTCCTTAGGTCGCGAATAGCTGTTAAGTCGTGAAGCTATAGGTCGCAGAGTTTTAGGTCGGCACTAAAATATGAGTTAACACTTATCGTTATTTGTATATGATCTTACTTACGTTTTCTACGCAAATGTAAATATAACAATATATAATTAATAAATGATTTGTGTTCTTATATTTGAATTCTCACATTATCATTATTATAAATATTATCATATATGGATTCTTAGTTAGGAGAGTTAGTTATTAAGGGCTAAGTTTTAGTTTCAGAATTAAGTGTTGATTATTTATGGTAACACTATCATTATAATCACATGTAATATAGTATTAGATTAAGGGGGAGTTGTATAGATTTAAACTTTGTTTTTGTTGATGATAAAGGGGGAGAAGTATAAAATAGGATAGTTAGGCATAGATTAAGGGGGAGTTATTAGTTTTAGGGGGGTATTAAGATAGAAGTAATACTTTATAAACAAAGGTTGTCATCATCAAAAAGGGGGAGATTGTTAGTCCCTGAGAAGTTGGTTTTGATGACAACAACCTTAGAATAAGATTATAAAATATAAATACTAACATTATTGTTTAGATATATATGTATATGCAGGATATATATACAGGTACCAAAGAATGAAGACTGTACAGTATAGAGATTCAAGAACTGATGAACTCAAGATCGAAGATATCAAGATTCAAGACTCATGAGTATCAAGATTATCAAGAGTTCAAGGTTTCAATATAAGTAATTTAGTTAAGAATTTTGTTAAAACTCCTAGAAAAGCACTGACATCTTAAAATCCATTTTATTCATGGAATGGAATCCACTTCAAGCCGGTTAAAGGGATGGAACCCTAAGTAGGATGGAACCTACGAAAAATCTAGTGGAACATTGTTTTGTATCCACTAAATTTTATTCAAATGTTTTTACAAAATTATATCTTGTTTTCAAAATGATTTCAAAATCTTCCTTTTTAAATCAAAAACATCTATCCTGGTTTTAAAATACTTTTAGCCTCAAAATAATCTTTATTTTCAATATCAAATTATCCTTGGTTTTAAACTATCTTTTAATTATAATATATTTAACTTTTATACTTAGATTTAAATATAAAATTATAGTAAAATTTTATATATACCAAAATATTATTCTCTATACTTATTTATGTATTTTAACTATAGTTAAGTATATTTATAAAGTTTAAAATATTTTTAATACAAGATAGAAGTTATTTTCAAAGAAAAACAAATTACCAAAAATAACCGAGGCCTGTCGACAACCCCAAGGAACCCTTGTCGACAAGGTGACAGTTTATTTCAAAAGTTTGAATTTCAAAGGAAGTGTTTATTCGTCACATCCTTTCACGAATGGATATGGCTGTTGTTCTACTATAAATAGGGGCTGTTTTAAATGAATTTACATTCATATTTTCTTTGATTTCACTCCTCTTCTTCTTCCACATTTCTTTATATAAATTTTTACCATTACTCTGCCGAAATCACCATTGAATCTAACTAGATAATCTCTGGTTTGATTCTCTATCACTATCTCAACAAGATCCCAGTGCTATTCAGAGTTATAGACTTATTTTTAATCAATCGAGCGAGAAAAGGTGTGATTGTAGCCTGGAAAATCAATCGGGTGAACTTGTTGCCCGTAAAATCAAGTATCTCTACCCAAAGGATTTTGAATCTGGACTCGTGGCCTTGAAATTTAGGGTGTAATTGTAAGAATTGATTTTGAAAGGAAATCCGTACTTGTGTTGCGGGACTGGATGTAGGGTAACTCCGAACCAGTATAAAATCTGGTGTGTTCTTTCCTTTATTGCTTTTACTTTATATCTACATCTGTGTTTGATTCTGTGATCATATCTGTGTCCGAATATTGCATACATTTGTGTTCAAATTAATATAAACTCAAAAAGAATTAGTAATTCCTTAAAACACTATTCACCCCCCACTAGTGTTAATTCTAGCCTTAAGATCCGTAATCCGCATTTCTCACACTTGCATCGAAGATTTCAAATTGAAGGAACCACGACCATTATATATATATATATATATGATAAGGAAATTACCTCAGAGGTTAGTTGCAAGTAGCCCAACATTATGAAGATCTCCGTCTTCAAAATCATTGTCTTTAACATATTTTCACCTTCAAACGTAGTTGGTTCGAAGTTGTTTTCAGATAGAATTATCCAAATCCTACCCCGGTTTCTCCAAACCAATTATCGATAAAAGATGTCAATTATATAGGTGATTATTATTCAATTAATCAATATCTTTTATCCAAGTAAAATATCTCTTTAAAGATATACATCTTTAAATCTTATTCCGTTTCAGCATATACGGGATAATTAAACCTCTTTTATCAAATCCTTTAGTTACTTAAAACCCCTTTATAACTTTGGAAATACCAAAACATTTCATCTTTAATTAATTAGAAAAAGTATAATTCAAATCTTAATGAAGATTTCATATTTCCAAAACATATTTTAATGGGTCAAAAACAATGTTATTTAAGACAACAGTTACTGTAGACCCAAACCAGTTAATATTGAATAAAAGGGATCCATAAGTTTTGGACTGATTATACCCAATACTAATTTCTGTATTCAACATGTACTATTCGTCGAATAACAATGAAATCACCTTTTAAATTTATATGGATAGTACGAGTTCCCTCTTTGAAATTTAATATGGAATTTGACCAATATGTTTCATATGTCATCAAAATCGTATTATATAAAATCTTGTGTAACTTTTGGAAATCTCCAAATCTCTTTTTATCTTACGAAAATGTGGTATGAGTAAATGAAATTTACTATCCTCTCTGTCGGGTCAGCCCAGATTGCTAGAGCGAAACCCAAACACTGGTTGTCCAAGCTCGGGTCTAGAGACTATCTCTCTGTCATCCATGAGGCGGTCAAGTTATTTGATCAACTCTAAACTCTTTTATAGATGATTTTTATTTACTTAACACAATTCAAAATATAGTTTAAAACAATTATCCTTTAACTATTTATTTAAAAATCCTTTAAAATAATTATAAAACTTCCACATCATCTTCAAAATATTTAACTATTCATTTGAAAAACATTTGCAAAAGATTTGGGAAGAAAATCTCAAGTTTAAATCTGATGGACTTTTCTGTGAGATTAGAAAAGCACAAATTATAATAAATGCTGTAAGTGCATAGACATGTAGTATGCAGGTCGAACATGGGGAATTATTAAAAAATTCATTGTTTTTAAAAGAAAACCTTGGGCATGTTAAACAAAATTAAGAGGTGATTTTTAAACAAAATCAATAAAAACTAATATTATATTTAAAACAAACTCGAACCTAATCGGATCTATATAAAATACAATAGTTAGTCAAAATAATAAAAACAATTAAACAAAAGAACAGAGAAAATAAAATAAAATGGTTGTGTTCTAGCAAATCTAGTTGACTAGACAACACAGTTAACTATGTAAAAAAATGCAAAATAAACTAAGAGAAGAAGAACATAACTTTATTAAAGTTTGCTTAAAAGAAAATAACAATGATTGAGAATAAAAAAATAGAAACTTAGTAGTAGTTAAAATGCTGTCAAACCTAATTGGCAGCCATTGTTAACCAACTTGTAACAACCCTGGTTTGGAGATTACCTATCAATACTAAATTATAATGGTAATTATAATTTAATATTGTAAATTATATTAAAATTAGAGAAATTAAATTGTTTATTTGGAATTAACAATAAAATTGGAATTAAATTGTGAAAATACAGCTTAGAACATTATTTTATTTTGTTGGAGTGATAATAAATGGAATATGGGCTTTAAATAAAGAAAATGACTTTATTTTAGAGAAAAGGCAATAATTATATTAATTATTGCCCAATTGCTTCTTTTAATAGTTTTTAAAAGAAGTATTTGATTTTTAAGTTGTTTTATTTAAATAAAAAGGTGGAAATTGATTTAGAAATATGTTTTGGCTATAAATTCGGTTTGGAAATGGTTTACAATATTTTTCTAAGTAATAAAATGATTTTTGTTGAATTTTAGAAGTTAAAAATGTAGACTTTTACATTTATTTGGTAAAAATTATGTATTATTGTGAAATAAAGGATTTAATAATAAAAATGTTTTAAAAATATAAATTAATCTTTTTATATGGTGTAAAATAAAATATTTCATGAGTATGTAAATTTATATATTTTGTTTGGTTGAAAATTTGAAAAGATAATGACTTTGTTTTATTGTATAGTGTAAATAGGTAAATATTTGTTTTGCATGTGAATTAATTGCTTAGGCTAAGTGATTTATTTTCCCTTCTTGGGTCCAAAGCCCATTAGCCTTAACCAGATAAGTGAGGAGGGGAAAAATTTATTTACTCTACGTTCATTTTCTTAACCTTCCTTTTTCTTCATTTCCTGAAACAAGTACAGTAAAAAGAAAATTCATCATCTTCTTTAAATTTCAAGTTACAAGCCAATTTTCTTCAATTCAAGTTGAAACTTCTTCAAATTAAAATGAAATTAAAAGGTAATCTTACTCCAAATCCTAAAGTTTCATTGAAATCATAAATTGAGAATGGGTTTTTATAATTTAATGGAAAACTTTTCTTGCATGTACTGTTTTTGAGTCCTACAAGTTGTTGAAAGTCATTATCTCCTCAAAGCTTGCTCCTTTCAGCTAAGTATTCGGGTTTTTGCTTAAGTACAGCAAGGTGAGTTGATTAACTCACGAAATCTAGCAAAAAAAATGCTTCAAAGTGCAAAAACTGTGAATATATTTGCTTCAATAGATAAATTTGTAAACTTGTTTTCTTTTTGTTCAAAACTGCTCTATACTACTTCTTTGGAGGCCTGTATCTATAGATTCTGCCACGAAATGCTGCCGGACTTCTTTCATATGATAGATTACATGTTGAACTTTGTCTCTGCAAAATTTAGTTGAAAAATATTGTCATTTGAGTATTCAAAACTTTGCTGCAAAATCAACAAAATCCCAGATTTTTGCCTGGGCATATTGTTTGAGTTGCTGCAAACATGGCCTGAGTCCATGTTTGAGAGAGCATAACTCTTTCATTTCTTACTGAAATTCAGGTCTGTAAATTTTTTTTTGAACTGTTGCAAACATGGCCTAAGTACATGTTTGAGACAATGTAACTTTTTCATTTCCAGTCGGAATTCATTGATTCTTTTTTTTGAAAGATGAAGTTTTCTAGTATGTGCATACCAATTTTTAGCTCAATATGAGGTAGTTTGTTCCTCTGTTTCAGGCCTGTAAGTTGGACCCAAGATGGTTTTCAGGCCTTGGCACATTTTTGTTTTTGAACTATTGCAAACATGGCTTGAGTCCATGTTTGAGACAGCGTAACTTTTTCATTTCCAATCGGAATTCATCGATTATTTTTTGTTTAAAAGTTAAAGTTTTCTACCATGCGCACACCAATCTTTAGTTCAATCAGAGGTTGTTTGACTACCTGTTTCATATCCAAAAGTTGAACCCAGAGAAGATTTCAGACCTGAGTATTATTTTGCCTATGCATTTTTATGTTCCTTTTCCGTCCGACTTTTGACTTTTACTTCATGTTTTTGTGATATCTCCGAATTATTTTGAGGGCTATGATGTCTATCAATAGGCTAGCCCAATTTTGATGAATTTGAAATTTAAATTTGAATTGAATTTGAATGACGGTTTTGAGTGATTTCTTTGATTTCGAGCACAGATATTTCCAAACGATTTTAAAATAATTTTTAAAATAAATGGGAATTTCAAATAATTATTATATGATATTTTTAAAGTATTTTCAAATATAAAATCTACTTATTCTCTATAATAAGGGAATTTTCAAATATGGTTTTCAAAATTGATTTCGAAAATAGGTTTTAAAAGCTTGTTTTCTCAAGTAAATTATTTTATATATATAATACATGTTTTTTCACTATTCGAGTGAATGAGAATTAAACGGTTTGGTAAAACACGTGGTATGGGACACATGCGTTTACCTTATCAGTTAATTCCCAACTTGTCCGTTTGATCATTTTGACCTTTGGGTCGAGTTTATCGATGAGATGAGGTAATTTTTTTTACTATTTTGAGTGTGAAATTTACTAGCGGTTAGTAAACCGTTTAATGTGAACGTGTGGTATGGGACACACGTTACACTGTTCGGGTTCCTATCCGAGAGTCTGTGACACATTTGTCTAAGAGACGTATTTGCCAGTACTGGACCTTCGGGTCATTTGTCCTTCGGGTTGTTTGTTTAAGAGATGTTTTTCATTGCGATGTATTTGTCCTTCGGGATGTTGTCCTTCGGGATGTTTGTCTAAGAGATGTATTTATTTATCCTTCAGGACGTTTGTCTAAGAGACATGGCACCTTATTTTAGGAGAGCAGTACTTGGTGGGCTTCGGCCATAAGCACGTGCTATATCTTTGAGATGATTTCATTGATTTCCTTATGATTTTCCAAGTGTATCGCCCTTTTACATTATTGGCCATTTGAACCGTTCAAGATATTATATATGACGATTACATCTTTGGAAATTGAACTCCTTATCGAGTTCTATATTTGAATTTGGGTTTGCCAACACCTGGCATTTATTTGGGATTATATCCTCTTATATGGAGATATATGCATTTGCCTTATGGCGTATTTTGAGATGGTGATTTCTTGAGTTGTTTTTGAGTTTGCCGATATGGCGGGTTTGAGATTTCTCCTCTTTGGAGTTATGTTTTTCTCCTAAACCATATTTGATGTTTTATGATACGCCGATGAGATGAGGCATGCTTTTATTATGAGATTTGTTATGAAGTTTTATCGCCTTTGAGTTGCATTCTTGTAACGACCCCGGATTTTAATTAAATTTAAATTAATAATTAATTGAATTTTTGAATTAAAATTGTATAGTTAATTGAAAATTTAAGCGAGTTTCCCCTCAATTCTATGTTAAATTATTTAAAATTTAAATATTGTATATATATGTGTATATGTGAATATATATGTGTATGGATATATATATATGAGTAAATTTGAATTTATATATATATATACACATTGGATTTGGATTTAAATCTTAAAAATAAAATAGAAGTTGATGTGTAAAAGATAAATTAGATAAAATTATATAAATAAAGTGACACTAAAATTTAGATCTAGTAACATAAATTTAAAATAGAAATTCATTTATATTACAAAATAACAAGACAAAAGAAAAGAAAGTATATAAATATACTCAAGTAATGAAACATAGATGTGTATAAGCTTACAAATGAAGAAATAAAGTTATAAACAAATATATATAGAAATGCAACTGTACGTATGAACAAAGAGATAAGTATGGACAAATATATATTCATGTACAAGCCTAATTAATGCATGAAACCTTAGTACACTACAACATATCATTTCAGCCTCCATTTGTTAATAAAAATCTCTAGTCAAACAAAGAACAAGAAAAAAAATCTCTGAATGATTGTACAAAGGAAAAGAAAATATATAACATTACTTGTACAAACAACATGATCACCTGTACAAATTTTTCACCTGGAAACTCATTTTCTATACATACATCAACCTTTCTCATTTTTAGTTCATCCATTTACATCTGAAAGAAAAAAAAACTTAAACATGATTCAATAAAAACTACAACACATATCAAAATAAACCAGAGATCAAGTGAAAGGTTTCAACTTGCAAATTTTCAAAGCCTGGTTCAAAAAGAAGCCCTGTTCTTCTTCCTCTGGAAACAATGGTGAGCAAACCTTATTTTTAAACCAGTTTCTCTTGATTCTGATGCCTGTGATGATAATGACTTGGGAATGTTATATGAATGTAAATATATCTGCATGTATATATGCAAATGATGTGTGCAAGCTTGTGTTCAGGAAATATACCTCTGTCTTGTTTACAGGTTTTAATACCTGTTTAAAAAAATTCAAAACCATTCCACCTAAATGAGTATAGGCTTTAACCTCTAAATGAAAGATGTTTGTATGAATGAAAATATACCTGCATGTATATACATATATGCAGATTTGAGTATGCATGTTTGTATATACATAGACATCTCTGTTTTGGTATCTACAGGTTCAAATCAAGTTCAAAATTTGATTTCTCTTTATATAATCAATAACAAGCTATGATCTTTAAAGAAGAAATTATTTTAAGACTATAACATCAATTATAAAAATGGTTTCGAGAATTTTATATTAAGTAATCATTTCAAAATTTAAATTTTACAGTGATAATTTAAAATTAGTTCAAAATCATGCATCTGGATTTCAAGTTCTAATTATATGTATGGATTCGTATTGCAAATCAACGAATTTTGATATAAATTTCAAGATTTTTAGTTTATTAATTAGTGAGAAAATGCGAGTTGAACGGAATATGGGTTGTGGGCAAATTCTAGCGATGGCGTGGGTAATGGACCTCAGGATCATGGCTGAAGGAAGGTGGAGAACGTGGGAACTCAGGAAAAATGCTCGAAGCATTTATAGTTGATCGAGGTGGTGGCACGGTGACTTTGTAAGGTTTTAGGTCGACGATGTTCAAAGGGGAAAATCGCTATCGGTGGTGGATCGAGCTTGACCGGTGTAGGTGGAATCGACGCCTGGGTCTATGGCAAGGTTTCGGTTGAGGTCGCGTGGCCTCTTATGGTCGGCATTATCGTCGACGAGATGTTTGTTGATCGGGTTATTCCTGATGATTTCGAAAATTTGGTTCGATTTTGGTTTCTAGACGATTTCATAAATCTGGTTGTTTGGGTTAGTTGTTGTGGTCGTCGACGATGTTCTGGTGGTTGCGACGATGATCGTAGTCGATTGGAACGACGGTACATGTGTACATGTTTTGTGTCAGGAGGTTAGTATCGGGGAAGACGAGCGTTTTTCACGGGGTTTGTCTCGGGAAGATGATGGCATGGCTCGAAGTTGCTCTCGGGGTAGTTTAGCTTGAAGCCAGGTTTTAAAGCATAACAGGTTTTTAAAATTTAAAATGTAAATCATGATTCAGGTTTTAAAATCTAAACAAAGTTTTCAAAACTAAGTAAACAAGTTTTCGAAGCTTAAGAATGAAAGTGAAGTATTTATCATGTTTTGACAAACAAACTTTAAACTTAAATTTTAAATTTAAATATGATAAATATTTATTTTGATTTGGTTTTGAAATAATTGATTAATTAAACAAATCCTTAAGTGTTTTCAAATGAAGTTTTAATGATATAATTAAGTCATTAATTAAGATAAAAAGGTTTATCTTTAATGAATTAGGGTGGATAATTAAAGAATTAAATAAATGGTTAATTATTTAAGGCAATTAATTCAAGGGTTAATTTATTGAGGGTTAATTAATTATTGTAATTAATTAAAGGTTAATTAATTATTAATTTAAGGTTAATTAATTTATAATTAGGATTAATTAATTAATGTAATTAATTAAGAAATATTTAATTAATGAAAGTGATTAAGATTAATTAATTAGTAATTAAGGACTAATTAATTTAAAATTAAGAATAATTAATCATTAATTAAAGATAATTAATGAAAATAATTATGTGATTAATTAATTTTAATCACACGATTAATTCATCTTACTTGTAGATGATTGATTATTATTGAATGCCTTGAATTGACGGATATCTCTGATGTGTGATGCTGTGTGTGATGAATTATTTTAATTCAAGCTGTGATGAATGTAATTTATTTTATCTATGATTACCTGTGGATCTGTGAATAAGGATAAGCGTTATAGTTTATACCGCTTATCAAATATATTGCTGTATTTGAATCTGTGATGATTGAATGATGTTGCACTATTCTATGTGAAACCCCTGGACCACACCTTTACAAACACAAATATGGATTTCACGAGGAAATCGGTTAAGTCACAGATGATTTAAATTTAATGTTTTTGAAATCGAAATTTTAATTTTAATTGATTTTGAAATTGGAAATTGGGGTTTAATATGAAAAGCTTTGAAAGGAATTTTAAAGATATTTTGAATAACTTGGTAAAGTTTCGAATTTAAATAATTTAATTTGAATTTGAATTCAAAATTTGGAATTGAATTCCCTGTTTGGGAATTATGGTTTAGATGTTATAAATGTGTTTATATGAATTTAAACCATTTTAAAAGTATGGTCTTGAGAATTTGAATTTAACCCAAGGATTTTAACTCGTATAAATGAATCAGATTTTCCGAAATGAAAACTGTTTGTTTTCAAATAATAGAAGCTTTCATATAAGAAATGGAATTCCAATTTAAGTTAAGGAATTTCAAGTTTGAATTGAAAAATGGTTTTCCAAGTCATGAGTGAATTCTTTTTGAAAGCTATGAGTTAAATCTTTGTTTTAAAGATTTAATGAGTTAATCCAATTGAAATGGAAATCGATTTAAAATCTATGAATAGATCTTTGTGAAACTGGGTGAACTTTGTGAATTGAATCTTTTTGTGTAAAAGATTAAAATAGTAATGTGTTTAAACCATTTAAAGAAAAGTTTTGGGTAATAAGTTGTGACTTAATTGAAACCCCAATATCTATATGTTTTAAAATATCGCGCTCACTATTCGGTTTAGCCGGGAGAGGACCTTTGTGTCATATAACCCATTCCGAATAGTGATACGACGTAAATGGATAGCATTTGAAGACCGGTGTTGAAGACCGGGTGTTTGCGAGAACGATAGGATAACCTATCGATTGTCTCTGCACCAAGTGGCTCAGGTATAGAGATTCCTTAAGTGATGGGAAGTCCGGTCGGGATTGTGAATAACCGGATTACAAGGGCTTCTTTGGAAGTGCCTTCGGTTCTGTTCGAACCCGGAACATACTTGTATGGTTGTATGTCTGACACTACACTTTGAGATATAAAGCTGATTTCTTTCAAATACATTTCTGTTTGGTGGCGGAGATTTATTCTCTTAGCTTAACACCCTTCTCTGAGACGTACGAGCTTAGAGGTTATGTAGTTGAAGGTTATCAGTGATATACTCCCAATTTGGTAGTGTGGCATGCTAAGTGTTGTTGTGTGCTGATGATCATTTTTTGATCAAAGCATGGCTTTGTGAAAAAGCGTAGCTTTGTGCACGAGACCTCATCGAGCCTTACAAACCGGTAATGGTTGAAACAGGAAAGATGCGGCAAGGTTTCAGGGTTAGCTCCCCTAGGGTATGACCATTCCTTCTAGAAAAAGGTAGTATCATGGTATGGAGCCCAGATATTTACCTGTGTGGTTGCTCCAATCTCATTTACTGTGTGATTGTTGCTGTGTGATCGAGGGCCCTCGGATAAAGGTCGCAAACGACCGGGGATGGCATATCTCAGGTTTACTACCCGGGAAGGGGGTAACCGGCCTTGTGTTGGCAGAGAGCTAGGTGGTTCTCGGGGCGTCCCTCCAGAGGCGTTCCTACGTGGCATAGGAAGTTCCTTAGCCTGACCATTTGTTGGAAAATCCAAAGAAACAATACGAGCCTTGTACGGTTTTAGTTGTATAACCTGCTATGGAATGTGGCGGTAACCTGCTATTGAACATAGTAGCTATAGTAGGCATACAATAATGGTTGTATGCTGGCTAAGATTAATATTGTATTTTCGAAATGTTTTCCACTATGCACTAGTAATAATATCAACGGTGTTTTTGCGTAGTAAGCATGTTTGACTATCATAAGGAGAAATCTCCTCCAATTCTGCATTTGCATTGTGTGTGTGGCGGGAGGCCTTATGGTAGTTTCATTTTCCAAAAGGCATTGCGGATTTCAATTTTCAAAAAATCTTTTGTTGTTGTTTTAAAGATAAACTGTTTTGTTTGCTCATACCAGTCCCATGACTGACTTGGAGTTTATTGTTCCCTTCCTAAACTCTGGGTGCCCACAATTTTCCACACGGGCAATCTAGAGTTGGGTTTTTCAGATAGTCAGGTTTAGTAGACTTTCGGGAGCTAGTTCAGTTTATGGAGATCACGACCGACCTTGCTTCTCTTAGTGAGACGTGATGGTGGTTCGAGCTGATGTTGGAGTTGTTGGACTCATTCTCTTTTGAGGATCATTTGGAGTTATCACTTCTATTTTCCGCTGTATCATTATTTATCTCTGATATTCTTGTATCATATTGATATCATTATTGTATATCATTCTGGATATTGTATTCATTGGAGTTGTATATGATATCATTGATTTCTTTATTCCGCTGTGTTGTTATACTTACTGTGTTATTAGCTCCGGGGAGCCAGATTCGGCGTTTGAATCTACGGCATTTGAGTACAAGTGAAGTACGGGTGCCGATTTTCGAAGGCCGAGTCCGGGATCTTTACAATTCTTGTTTAGTGACATTCTTATACCACTTGAAATTACTATACCTACTTAATTGTGCTTTGTGAAGTAACCATATACTCTTGAATTATTCATTCTCACTTGAGAAGATTATGACCAAGCCTTATGCTCATATTATCACTTATCCTTATAAACTGATTTGTTTAGCTAGACTGACCCATGTATTTTATATTCGGGTCAGACCGAGGTGTTTCAGGTTAGGTACCCTTATGGACTTATCCTTTTCTGCTTCCGCATGGACTTATCTGCTAGCCTTTTTTGTTGTAGTCTTTTTGTCGCTACTCTGATATATATATTGTTTTGACTCGTGTGTATATTGTGGTCGTCATACCACTTATGATGTATTATTTGCATTGTATTGGGATGTATCAGTATACATGTATATATATCAGTTTGATGTTCTGCAATGTATTATGCATTTGAGTTATTGTATTTTATTCCGATAGATCCTATAACCACCTGTAGTTTTGTATTAAGCATTTATTGGATATGTCGATCCACTTGAGAAAGGAAAAAAAATTAGAGCACTAATCGACGTATTCAATAGATGTTTAAGACAAGACTATAGATGGTCGCTCCTAACCAGCCCTATTCTCCGCATTAGCATACAGTATTAACCAGTAATACTCTCTGTTAATGTGGGTCTCGGGGTGGGACGTCACACAACTACTATTACAAGAAAATAAAAATAAGAGGCCGTTGAAAGGAAATTTCTGGAGTTTTTCGGATTGTAATTGTAATTGATTCTCATATCAATAGAAAGGAAATTTCTGGAGTGGACGTAGGCCGGAGTTAGCCGAGCCACTATAAATCCTCTATTATTACTGCTTTCTTTTTAATTTTAACTGTTCTTCATATTTATACTTTCTACATACACTCTATCTATGATCTGTGACTGTGATTTGGTGCTTTCATCTGGATTTGGGTGTTAGTGACCAACTTTGGCGCTAGCATTTTGGTGCTTTCACTGAGAGATGAACTCAGGGATTCAGAAGCTTGGATTTTGGATTTAAAGGCTTAGGAAATCAGATTTTGGGAAGCAATGGTTAGGCCATCGACAAGGAGACAAGTGACAGAAAGGAGCAATCAAGAAGGAAGTCAAGAAGCCTCTTCTGGAGTTGGGTCAGATCAGGCATCCATCTACATCACTAGGGATGAGATGCAGATTATGATGGATTCTATGCAGGGGCAGTTGATGAAAAGGCAAGAGGAAATGATGCAGATACTATTCAGACAATTTGGACAGGTAGGAACAACTGGAGCTCAGGTCCATGGAGCTGGATCAGAAGGACTCAACAGGCAAGCAGATGGAGTGGTTCAGCAGAGGGCAGCCCCCAATCAGAAAACAACTATCAATCTGGATGGACCTAGACTCGGGGGCACACCACCAGGTATTGCTGGACCAATCCATGGAGGGATACCAGCTGACGCTGCACAG
Organism: Allium fistulosum; assembly: GCA_030737815.1. Taxonomy (NCBI): domain Eukaryota; kingdom Viridiplantae; phylum Streptophyta; class Magnoliopsida; order Asparagales; family Amaryllidaceae; genus Allium; species Allium fistulosum. Next base: position 234,766,430 of record CM060908.1, read on the forward strand.
CCCAGCACCAAAAGGAATAAAGGAGTGCATGACGAAGAGTATGTACCAAAATTCCCTCGAGGACTTGGAGGGCAGTTAGGAAATGGAGATGGGGGCAACCCTTGGTAGATAACACTGGATTAGTTGAGATTATCAGGCGAACTATTCATGGAGGTCTGACAAATAAGGATTTGGAGGGAGTAAACAAAAGTCCGTTTACCCGTAACATCAGGATAACTAGGAATCCACCCGATTTCAAGCCACCTACTCTAGAAGTATACAACGGTAAGACGGATCCTATTGACCACTTGATGAGGTACACAAGGCATATGGAAGTGCTGGGGACATCAGATGATGTTATGGCCCGGTGTTTCCCTCTGTACTTGACCGATATAGCTGTTATGTGGTTCAGACAACTAGAGGATGGATTTATTAGAACATGGACAGAACTGGTGGATAATTTCTAGAAATAGTTTCAAGTTCACATAAAAAGGCCGAAGAATGTGACGACACCGACGTTAGTTAAGCAGAGGGCGGATGAATCGCTCAGGACTTTCTTAACTCGGTTTAATGCAGCAGTTGCTTCGGTGGATCAGCCGGATCCATCAATGGTTCTGCTGGCTGCAGTATCAGGAGTCAGGGATAATTCGAATTTCAAAGTATCACTGATACGGGACCCACCAATGGATCTCGGAGAATTCTTTCACGAAGCTGAGAGATTTCTTCAACAAGAGGATGCATGTTTGGATATGAAGTCAAAGGAAGTAAACATGGTTAAGGATGGAGAACCGTCCGGTGAAAGCTTAGGTAAAGATAAGGATAAAGGGAAGAGGAAGCGCTGGGGTGAACCAAAATTATCCATTTACACAGGACTGAATGAGACATTGGAACGGATATACTTGGACACTCAGGATCGCCTTCCTTATCGAAGGCCGGCAAGGAGGGAACCCTTAGAATGCGAAATGGCATCGGGAAGGCACTGTCTCTTTCATGACCTGGACGGGCATGATACTAACAGCTGCAGGCATCTAGAGGATATAATCGAGGAGCATGTAAGGAATGGTCAGTTGCGGCAATATGTCGAAATGCGCAATGCGGTAGTGGAACAGGAGCAGCCACCGCCTACCTTGAACGACGATGGCGTAAGACCCAGGAATGGTGGTCGGTTGGTCATCAACTAATCATGATGGTTTGGAATAAGTAACTAACTTTGGGCTAACGACTAAGTCGCTCACTCATGTACGGGGACGGAGATAACCCCTAGGCATGCTCTGAGACGATGATAAACCGTGATGCTCTGGTTTGTGAAATCTGTTTTTTCTTTTTGGCTTGGACACTTGCTTTTTCTGGTTTGGTTTTGGAAGTTTGGTTTGAAATCCAGTTTTCCTTGTTTTCTGTTTTGTATTCTGGTTTGGATGTTTGCCTTTTGGTTTTGGTTTTTGATATGGATTTCTGGTTTTATGGTTCGATTTGGATTTTGTATTGGATTTTGATCGGGTTTTCTTCTGGTTTTTGGCTAAAAGGTCGTTGGGTATGGATTCTGCTCGACAAGGGTCTGGAGAGATCAGGATTCGACCTAGGACTTAGACCCCATATTATCTGTCGGTTACAATTTCAGGTCGTCGAGTGTAGACTATGCTCGGCAAGGGTCTGGAGAGACCGGGATTCGGCTTAGGACTTAGGCCCCATATTATCCATCAGTTACAATTTCAGGTCATCGAGTGTGGACTGTGACCGGCAAGGGTCCGGAGCGACCAAGATTCGGCTTAGGACTTAAGCCCCAGCATTACTTAGCGTTCAGGGACACTGAACCAGGAACACCATGGAATTACTTAGCATAGGTCGTCAAGTGTGGATTACACTTAGCAAGAACCCGAAGAGGTTACAGATTTGGATATTAGCTATGAACAGTTAAGGATTTGGGCATGGACCCGAAGCGGTTCCGGATTTGGATATCGACCCGGAGAGGTCATGTATTTGGTTATTGGATATGGATGGATAATAACTTGGCTATCAGATTCAGATTTCGGGTTGGGATTTGGACCCGACAGGTCCTTGATTTGGATTACCAGACCCGGAGAGGTCCCAGACTCGGATAAAATGATTCAGAGATATCATGGATACGGTTAATGGATTTGGGATGGATTCGGAATGGGATGACGACTTCGAACGGTCGCAGAGTAGACTATCGAATTTGGATGGAACTGCTTGACAATGAATGGAACATGGATTTCGAATATCGGATTTGAGGCTATTCAAAACACACCTTCAATAGCAAGGCATGTTTTGAGGGGCAAATGTTAACCTGCCTTTTGGCAAGGTCGTAGACAGCCGGATTTAACTAAAATCGACTACTCGTTTGTCGAGACTAGAATACGATGGGTTTGAGCCAGCTTGATGGATAGATGATCGGTCATGGATGGTTCTATGTGGGTCGCTCGATCAAGGAAGCTCGGCCGTACATGGCTCGGTCAAGGAGAGGAGATCATGCATGGTTTGTTCTTAATGGTGTGGATCGATCATGATGGTCTGGATCAGTAGGATGGTGTGGATCGGCATTGGTGTGGATCGGCATTGGAGTGGAACGGCATTTGGATGGTTCGGCATTTGCTTTACTCTTAGCTGACTCCAAGGTGGACTCGGGTCGGTAAAGGGAAACACCCGAGGTCGGCATATTGTCTAGGTTCGGTGTGTTTGCACTACTAAGGGTCGGTCATGGCTTTTCTCCGTGTCGGCAAGTATGGGGTCGGTACAATCTTGCATTGAGTTATGGAATAAACTACTGCGGGTCACGCGTAGGAAAGCTTCAGATCGGTAGGAAGAAGTCTCTGGGTCGACTAAAGGGAGTCGGTGCTTTGAAGGTGGAGGATCGGCATTGGGCTGCTTCGAGTCCAAACGTGTTTTGCTCCGAGTCATGGTCGATCGTGCTTCGGGCCAGCCACTATTCTACTTCGAGTCAGGGATGGATTTTCTTTGAGTCACTCCCGGGGCAAGATTGGACCGGCATGCTTGGAATTTAGGGTCGGCCATAATGATGATTTTGGATCGGCTATGGTGTTGATGGGCCCGGACCACTCAGGATGCCCATCAACTCGGATTTTGCCTACAAATACAGCATGTGAGGGTTCAGAAAAAGGATCTCCATTCTGTTTTCCTCCTACTTCCCCATTAAGGCTACTCTGCCATTATTGTTTTGAAAACTCCAGATTGTAATTGTAATTGATTCTCATATCAATAGAAAGGAAATTTTTGGAATGGACGTAGGCCGGAGTTAGCCGTACCACTATTAATCCTCTGTTATTACTGCTTTCTTTTTAATTTTAACTGTTCTTCGTATTTATACTCTCTACATACGCTCTATCTGTGATCTGTGATTGTGATTTGGTGCTTTCATCTGGATTTGGGTGTTAGTGCCCAACTTTGGCGCTAACAGATGATGGCTCCTAATAGTAGTTGACCACCTTGCTCTACTACATACCTTGTTTTTGCCATTTCCCGGTTGTAAGGCTTGAGGCTATGCTTTACCTTCTTTCATACCAGCAAACCATCTTGGAATGGTAACATTACCCTCTAAGCAGAGATACAATGCCAGCATTCATCCATGCAAGTTATTCCAAGATCGAATAAACATTCCACATTACTATCTTCCATTTTGGATTCACCCTCAGGAAGAATAGTATAACTCCACAGCATACTTCAATATGAATTCATATCGTTCATTATTAGTTTGGAGTGGTTTAGATAAATCCAGGTACCGGTGTCTCCAAAACTAAGCGATAATTTCCGGCTAACTCAATTCTGGTTCTTTTGGAAGTATGCACTAAGAAAATCGAGTCCTCACCAAGGAACTCGAAGATGTCTGACATACCCCCTAAGTCCAACAGGTCCAGATTTGATAGTCAGTTATTTAACTATCAAATAAACAAACAACGACAAATTCCATTTGGGATTTATTTATCCATACCAACAACTAAGCCTCAAAGCACATCTTTTTTTGATAATTCTCTTTTAAAACGTTTGTCTAAAATATTCATATACTTATCTTTCTGACATAAGTATATTCACAAAGTATTTGCGAATAACTTCTTACTCCCAAATCATGTTAAAAAGGATTAAACAAATGTTGTTTAAATTGGAGGTAAGGACAAACCCTAAACACTATTTCCTCGATGTTAAATGTGGAAGAGATGTGCCATACCACCATTTTTAAAAGGTCAGTTTAGAGAAACTCAGATCTCAAATTGTTTTTATATTTCTTTCGATAAATCCTATTTAATCAAATATATTTCATTCTTGAAATTCCTTTACTTGAAATCCAAATCCATTTAAAAATACTTTTCAAATTTCAAAATTCATTTATAAAACCCTTTTATAAATATTCAAAATCATTTATATAAATTGCTTTTATAAATACCCAAACTTTTTATATAAATTTCTTATAAATATCCAAACCTTTTTATAAAGTCCCTTTATGAATATCCAAATCATTTTCTATAACTTCTTTTATAAATACCCTAAAATCATTTATAAACTTTTTTATAAATCTTTCCTATTTAAAAAACTTCTTAAATAACCTTAAATCGAATTAGCTTCCTTTAATAAGCAAATCCATTTTATAAATCTTTCTTATTTGTGAAATCTTATTTGCTTAAAAACTCAAATCCATTTACCAAAGCACTTTATAAATTTCCAGATTACTTTATAAAATTCTTAACAAAAACTTCTTTTTATATCATAGAAAACCATTCCCAGTAGTTAAAACATCTTTAATAAAACCATTTGCCAACTCATCCTTTAAATGTCTTGTTCAAAATACAATAACTTGAAACCATTTCAAAAAGAAAATGAAATATTAATCCTTACAAAATAAAACGGAGGCTTAATGACCACAATGGTGCTTTAAATTTGATTTTACTTATCCTGTTTAACATGGCATCACATAACAACATGTATACAAGGGATCAACACATAACAATTAGTCAACTTAAGTAAATGTCCAAGTTAATTGTAATAGTAGAATGATGTTTTTTTCTGCTAATAGATGTCATTTAGTTTTCCTAATCATACGGGGTTACTTAAGGGTAAGCGACACAGAAATCTTTTGATTTAAAACAAATTTGAAAAGTGTAACGACCTGTATTTTTTCGATAATTAAAATATTGAATTTAATAATATTTTAGGATTTAATATTGTATGAAATTTAAAATTTATGATTTGTTAATAAGAAAACATTAAAATGAAATTTAATAATGTTAATTTAATGTAATCGATGACTATTTGAATGTAATCTCAAGTAATTGAAATAATTGCAAAGTTAAATTGGCTAGAAATTGTAAATAAGGAAGTAAATTAAATGTTATATTAAATGGTGAGATAGTATGTAATTAATTGAAATTGAATATAATCAGTGCTGTGTAAGTAGTTATAACATTTGTTTGTAGATAATAAACTTATAAATGTGATTTAATTAAGTAAAAAGCAACAACTGTTATTTTATCACCTATTTATTTAATCTGTTGAAATTAAATTGGAAATCAATTCCAATTAATCTACTTTAATATTGGAGTTAATATGAATTAAAATGACAACTGTAGAATATTGAGGTAATAAATGGTAAACCAATGTTAATTATATCTAGAAGGGGATAGTTGATTGAATGATAAGACATAAATCAAAATAAATGAATTTATTTGAATTTAATTTATAATAAATGAATTTATTACAATTGAAATTGAACACTGTAATTAGTGCAATATTTAACATTGGTTTTGACATGGGAAATTTGTTTTAAAAGATTATTTAATTTCTGTGTAACTAGAAATGATAAAAATTATTTGTTATAAAATTTTAATTTAAAGGTGATTTAATTAATTTAATAATAATTTATTTAATTAACGTGAAAATAGCCATTTTGGCCACTTTCTCGGATTTTGATGAAACCAGTTTCATCGGATTCGTAACAGTAAATTATTGTAGGATTTCAAGTTTCGTAGCGATCGGACTTGTCGTTTGATCGTGCGGGCTCGAAACACGTAGAAATCAATTTAATGAATTCAATTAAATTAAGCTAATTTTAAAAGCTAACTTCTATATACAATGGAATTTGAGTTGGAAACCTATTCCATTGAGTTTAAAAATATCAAAAACATCTATTTTGATATATGGGAAAACCTACTTTCGTTTTGGAAACGGGACAGGCTTTTCGGGTCGTCATTGTCGTTTCGAACTAATTCGATATGTTATTCATTCTTATCGGGCCTTGTCTATATAAATGGATTTCCTAACCCTGGTAGCCTTTTTTATTTCTTATTACTGTACGTATCTGTCTATTCAATCATCAACTTCTTCCTTCTTTTAATGGTAGAAACCAAATTCCAATTACAAACCCTAATTTAATTTCAAATTCAAATCGAAAATCAAACTTCTCAAAACTATGTCATATTATATATCGTTGGAAAGCTCTTAATGAGCATAATCCACTGCAGCAATTTGTTTTCCAATTGGATGCATCGTTTGACCAGATATCGTCGAAGAACCGCAGCCGTCGAAATTAGATTTTCACGATCCTACGGTGGATCTTCATCCGATCAACGACCGGGAGGTGGCGTTGGTGAGATGGTGTCAAGCAGGTCATAGATTATATGTTCATTCATGCTAGAAGGTCTCAAAATTGGCAGAGAATGGCAAGAATAACGATGGCAATGCCCATGCCTGGGCAAAGTCAAAGGCGCTCGGGCGCTGGCCACAGGGTCGGCCTGGAGAGTAGGGTTCAACGTCGTTCTCTAATCTGGTGGGGAACATGTGTGGCGGTAGTAAAATCGAAGGGAAGTGGCGGCGGCTTCAGCTTGGTTGTGTGCGTATCGAAGGAGTTAGGGTTTCGCGATCTACTAGGAAGGAATGGTGACGTGTCTCGTTTATTTTATTAATTAATTATTTCGTATTGAGATTCAAATGTTCTAACTTATATAACTTTCTCTTACGAGCTTGGATTCACGCGCGGTTTTCTTCGCTGCGATCGTATCGAAATTCCGGACATTATGGAACTGGTTTGGATGAATTTTGAGACTGTTCAAATTTTGGGCTATAATTTAATTTTGAATCGGTTTGAAATCAATGGTGGGCGTTTTAACCCACTCACAACTACTAAATATCTTATGTTAGTTAAATTAAATGTATAATACGATTAGAAGTTGATTGATTGCTGTTTGGTATATTTATTTCGTCATTCCAGTTAAATCTGAATTTTATCAAATTTAATTGCCATTTAATTTAATATTGAATTTAAATAGTTAATTAAATACCTGTTAATGATAATCTATTAATTCTTGTTATTTATTGGTTGACTTGAATGATGATTGTGATGGACGTTTAATTATTTGGATGATTGGATATATGTTTATTCATATATTGCCATCACACTACAAGTTCCCTTAATTTATTGATAGTAAATCAGTATGGGTTAAAATGATACATACCTGAACGATCTATAGATTAGAGCAAAAATCGTTATGGCTTGAAATGATATATATCGGAAAATTTAAATTATTGCGGGTTGAAATGATAGATATGCGTATCACTTGACCATAGGGTAAAAAATTATATACGGACACCGAATTGGTTAAATTAAATGATTTTAAAACCTTAAATTTTGGATTGCGGTTAAATGCTATTTTGAAGTAAAATTTGATTTATATAAATTGAATTTTTTTTAAATTCCAAGCTTTAAACGTTGAATTGAAATTGGTTTAAATGAATTGTTTAAGAATTCAAATTGGAACTTTAAAGTTGAATTTTGAAATATAAATGAAATTTATCGAAATTGAGTTATTATAAACATTCGAATAATTAAACTTTGAACTCAATTGAATTTGTAATAATTTAAATTTATATTTCAAACATGGATTTGAAATCGATATAGATTTAAATGGTTTTATCAAGAATCTGAATTGAAAGATTTAAAATTGAGTTTTGTTTATTTGGAAACAGGATATGGTCCAGATTTGTTGAAACGGGAAAAATAGTTAAATTTGATATTAATTTCAAATTAATTATTTTAATATAAACTGTTTATAGATATATTATTTTAAATTTAGATTTATTTAGATTTCCAAACTATTTTCTATAAACCATTTCCAATAATCATACCATTTTATATTAAACTGTTTAAACTATTTTAATCTATTTTAAACTATTTAATATATTTAAATCTATTTTAAAGTATTAAAACTATTTAATCTATTTAAATCTATTTTAAACTATTTAAACTATTTTAACCAATTTTAATCTATTTTAATCTATTTAAACTATTTTAATCTATTTAAACTATTTTAATCTATTTTAAACTATATTAATCTATTTTAACTATTTTAATCCATTTTAAACTATTTAAACCATTTAAAGTATTTTAAACTATTTTAAAGTATTTTAAAACTAATTAAACTATTTGTGACTATCTAAACTATTTTCAAAAAAAAAATTCAATTGAGCAAGGCTGAATTGTTTACATTTAAATCCTTGATTTAAAAGTGAAATGATATTTTGAGTAAATATGATGATTTTGAGATGAGAGTTTAACCTGTTTTGTGAATATGATTTCGAAGGTGATATGATTTCAAAAGTGAATATGATTTCGAAAGTGGTATGGTTTGAATTGAATATGATATTTTGATATCAATTATGAATCGATTTTGGGAATGTAAAAGAACCATCCGGTATGAAATAAGCGTTTGGTTGTAAAAGAGACCGGAATCAGATATTGTCATACTCTCTGCCAATACCGAAAACCACTTTAACAATTGTGTACGTGGTGGGGATTCCAGAATGAAGTAGGATGGTTTGGCGAACGATTCTGTATGAGGTATTATCGTAGCCCTGACTCCCTCGAGTCAGCTTGATGTGGCTAAAATAGGAGCTATACCAGGCCAAGTGAGGTCGTTCCTCCTATCGAGCACATTTCTTTGATACCATATTATGACTTTGTGATTGATTTGGTGGCCACCCCTCGATTTGATTATGAGAGTGTGTTTCGAGGTGGGTGGTAGTAGCTGCTATGCGTTACCACCAGTCCGGGAGTGCAAATGGTAGAATCCTACCCTGGCATTGCCTCGCGTGCCTTGTCACATGCCTTATCGCGCTCATTACTAGTTTGGTTTGTACCGTACCTATGGAGTGGTCACTGAGTAAACCACCGGTTTGGTGGAGCTTACAGTATCTGCATAGACTATGGGAATATATAAAAATGTGTTAAGGGAGGTATGGGTAACGCCTTAACGCTATTTTAATACTTTACTTTACTGTAAACACTATTATAATAGCGTATTGTACTATGTATGTAGATAGTTTAACAGATCCTTAGAAGATGGAAATCCTGAACATCTCTTAAGTTATTGCATGCACATTAGACACTGTATAAGAGATGTCAAACCCCGTAAACATCTCTGAAGCTATCGCACTCATATTTATTTACTGTTGATTTAACTTACATAAGATCTTTTAGTTCTGACTCGAGTGTTTTTTCTTTTCATTACTCTCGGGTCAGTCTGAGCTTTTCAGTGTATTGAAGACCTTATTTCTAGAGGATGAAGACAAAGATTTAGTACTATTATTATTTATTATATTTATCCCATGCATCATGTTGTTTCGCTGCATTATTTATTTATTCCTGCTTTATGTAACTCAGATCTGTATTGTAAAAGTGTATTCAAATGTTATTTGTAAAATAGCTTCATGAACCGTTATTTAATTATTATATTTTGTCATTCTGTTATGAGATTCGGTGTTTGTTTTATTTCTTTCTCTTCTTTTTCTTATTAACCCCATAACAATCCTCCCTTTTGAAGGTTTGAGTTCGACATGTGTGGTTTATTATCAATTTAAACCATCCAAAATGGTGGGTAAAACATTTGGTATCAGAGTTAGGTTTAATGATAACCTTAGCTTTGTGGGGTCTGACTTATTAGAGATAGGGTAGTAATACCGTAGAATGAGTTTGTTTGAGTGTATATATGAGAGAGCATACTTGTTAGTGTTATAAAATGTTTTTATATTGTGTTAATTTGTTCTGTTTAGTATTTATAAATTCTAGTCGGTACATAGGACGCTATGGCATGAAAAGGGATTTCTAAACACTCAATAGGGTAGACCGACACAATATTGTTTTTGAAATATAGGTAAATGAAATAATTTTACCTAGTATTATATTTTGTATATAAAAGAATAATTTTTATAAATGATATGGTTGGCTGTGATATGTTGTTAGTTAGGTAGTAAATTTTTATAAATATTGAATCATAAAATAGGATTTACAAGTAAAGTAATAAGAACTGAAAATTTGAGAACTTAAGTCCCGAGATTTGAAATTTGTTTTCAAAAGATTTTAAAATAGAATAATAGTAATATTTGGAAGTATTTTCATATAGAAATATTTTCAATGTGATTTGAAAGAAATTTTTAAAAAGGATTTTATAAGAAAAGGAAATAAGTTCTGTATTCCCCTCTTTTGTCACTAGAAAATAATTTCGTTGATGAGTGCATGCATCATCGACGTTCATTTTCGAGTTTCAAAGTGGGAAGGCCACTGTAGTAGCTTTACTACACATTTGTTTTGATAAACAAATCTTAACTTTAAATTCCTAAATATGATTTAATCTATAAAGGATATGAATATATATTATTTTTAAAATAATTGAAAAGGAATCCGGTATTTAGTTCTTAAGTTTCTGTAAATTAGAACTTTTAATTATTGTAATGAATGAAATTTTGACTATATTAATAATTGGAAACTACTTATAGTGACCCGGATTTTCGACGCTCGAAAATCGACATAAATACATTCACTGTATAACATGCCGAATTTTCAAGTGCCAGAAATATCGATTGTTTGTGGTAAAGAAGAAAGTGGTAGAAGGAAATCGAACAACATAGAATCACAAACGCAGTGGAACAAAATATAATATATAATAAAAGATTTTAAACAAAAGAATCTGTAACTGTTTTATACTTACAATCATCATAGTACAACAATCAATACAGTAATCAGGATAATTATAATAACTTGTCCTCACACAACAGAAATATAAACCAAGTACGGAGATACGTCTCTGTCATCCATCTTGTCTCCTGAACTCCATAACATTCAAACTTGAATCCATAATACTCGGTTGGACCCAAGCATTATAATAAAATAACACCCGAGTCAGTCCGGAAAACCAGCGTGAGAAAAACACACTCAATTTTAATTATTAATATTATCGAAACACTTTGAAAAACAAAGGTATCCCATAAGATGACGTCACACATAAACACGATGGGTTTTTATCTTACAGTAACCAAAACATTTTATATCAAAATCATCTGATATTATAATAGAGTCTAAGTACAAATACTTATTCAAGTAGCCGAAATTGTTACATTCATTAGATTCTAGCATACTAGGCTCTACAACCAAAACCGTAAAGGCACGTATAGGAGAATGGATTTCCATATAATGACTAGGCACTGGGGTACCACCTATCACAGTACACATCTAGAAAAATGTACCGAGGACCACGTCGGGATTCCCTATAATACAAGTCCAGCCCTACCCCTTACTTGGATAGAACTGAATATGCTATTACCCCGGGGGTTCCCACCCTTATCGAGCTCTCCCATGCACCGTATTTATAATATCTGAGGGTATCTTGAAAGAAGATAAACATACCCTAATTCGGTGCGACCCACTTAGCCTTGCTGCATCTTCCCTGATTTTCAGTCATTCTGGTTGATGAGGCTTGAGGCTACGATTACCTTTTGTTAAGAAATTTATACTTGGAATGCTCATTGTCCTCCAATGACAATGTGTTGAAAAAATTCATCCATACTAGTCCGTTCCGGGTCTGAACGAAACTGAAGGCACTATTCCTACTACATCCATTTTGGGATCATCCTCAGGATTAGTAGCGATTAGCCCTTACACTTCAATACTCCATCTTCGATTCCATGCTCCTGTCTTCACTTCAAAAACGTAGTCGTTGGATCGAAGTAGTTTTCAGATAACTTATCTGATCCCGGTCTCTTCGAAACAACGTTCGATATTTCTGGTAAACTCAACCCCAGTTCTTTAGGAAATAAACAAATGAAAATAATATCGGAGATCATCTCCCAACCATTAGTGGATGGATTTCCTTATCATCGTCCTAGAAGAATGAAACGAGTTTATAAGTACAGTATAGCACCTTCCAAAGGTAACTGTACCATATAATCCCCGTGTTTCTCCTAGATATTTCCAAAGTTATGTTTTGGGTCCAGATTTGATAGTCAGTTATTTAACTATCAAATAAACAATCGTTCAACCAAAGAGTTCTTTTCTACTGAAATCACTAAGCCTTTTTTAATTTAAATGTCAAATAATTTAAATCTCTTTATTCAAAAGTTATAAACTTATCTCACCGAATTAAGTATATGCACAACCCACTTTTTTCAACAATATCTGAAAACCTTTTTTTAAATAAATATGGAAAGCACTACTGCGGTATCAACCATGAATTCGCAACTCAATGATTACATCTCTATCCCAGAGAAATCCAAACTTAACTGCAGGCAATCGCTGCCTCCCGATTCTACCATGAAAGTATACCATTAATTTCCTAAAAACTTTATTTAATAATTTAATATACTATTAAACAATTAAAATAATTACATAACTTTGAAACCATAATTAATTCTGATTTATTAGTAAAAATTCTAATCGATTTACAAAATTTGTTTTTTAAACTAATAATTCATTTTGACAATTTAACAATATTTAAATAACTAATTTCTAGAATATTTTTATGCCAAAACATTTTTAACTTGCTTAGTTTAATAACTAAAAATACTCTTTTAAAACAAACTCAACTTCTCAATAAAAATACAATTTTCAATTTCCAATATAACCAATCTAATATTTATAAGTCTCTCTTGATTTATCACCAATCGATTTACGTTCCCAACTTCATAAATCCCTTTTTCACATTTCCAAAAGAAAAACCTATCATTTCTTTTTATACCAATTTACCCATCCTTTTATAAATTCTTATTGTGAATTTATATCTTCAATATATCAAATGATAATCTTTTCACTTTATTATAAACATTGTTCATAAATCCCACAGTCTCATTTCCCGTTTACAACGGTTCTACATCAATTAATCCATTATAATCGATTACTAAATTAAGTTCCATTTATAATCAATTTCTTACATAACCCAAACAATATTCCAAAACCCACCAATCTTGATTTTACTTCCATTTCGTAATTTAGAATCTTGTTTAAGATTCAGTATAACTAATATTATATTTATTTTCCAAATCTCTTTCTATCTTCCCAATCTATTTAAAATATTGATTTGAAGACCTTTTATATTTAAAACAAGTATCACTAAGGAATTATTATTTAAAATCCTATATATATTATTTCCAAAATCTCTATTTAAAATATCACGGAATAGTTAAGTACAATTTAAAGCCAAACCATTTATTTTTCCAACTCAATTCCTTTTAACCAATCCAAAATTCTCTATAAATATTTCACTTCTAAAATCTCTTTCTTTTTAAATTTCTTTTCAAATTCAAAACATATATTTATGGTATTTTTAAAATACCAAAATCTAGGCCAGTACTACCATAGCATCCAATAATGTAACAGCTCGCAAACCCGTACCCCTTGAATCAACACTATTTTCCAACATATCGACTCAAAGTGAATGGAAATATGAACCATTAGGGTTAAAGAAGAAGGAGGTAGAAGAAGAAGAAACAAAATAACAATAGAATCTAACCATCGCAGCGAAATAAAATATAATAGATAATAACTGATCTTTACAGAAAAGGAACTATATCTGCTTATACATACATCACCAGAATACAACATCAGAGTGCAATATATTCAACATCACAATTTAGGACAGTTATAATAACTTGTCCCTCATACAGAATACACAACATACACAATACAGCGGAATATACATCATATACGTGTGATACGTCTCGCCATCCAGCTTGTCTCCTGAGCTCCACAGCATTATAACCTGTATCCTATAATACTCGGTCTGACCCGAGCATTATAGTTAAATAACACCCGAGTCAGTCTGGAATACCGGCGTGAGAAAACCACACTCAAATTGATTATTAACGTTTCAAAATACTTTGAAATCAAAAGCATCTCGTAAGACCACGCCACAAATAAACATGTCGGGTTTTTACCTTACGATAGCTAAAACACTTTTTATTAAAATCGTCTGATATTATAATAGTGTCTATAGAAAGTAAAATAAAATCTAGCTGAAATGCTTGCATCTCACGTTTCAGCAATAGTTGGGCACAATCAAAACCGTACAGGCACGTAGGGAGAATGGATTTCCAACGAATGACTAGGCACTGGGGTACCACCTGTCACAGTACCTGGTCTAGATCAGCGTACCGAGGACCACGCCCGATCCCCTACAACATAAGGCCGAAACTACCCCTTACTGGATAATTCCGAGTAAGATCACCCCACGGTTGGGATCAGCAACCGCACCACTAAGCCGAAATAAAAGGGACATTTAACTATCATAGTCGGTTATTTAACTATCAATTAACATTCACAACAACCATCAAACAATAAATAATTTTCCAAATTATTTATTTACCTCACAAATATCTTCGCAAGATATATTTCCACTTTTCAACTCTTTTGAAAACAGTTTCAAACCGTCTTCTCTCATGGAATAAATTTCCCAAATATTTACTATTTCCACTGAAATCACCAAGTACAAACACTTAGACTTTAAAATCATTTAAAACACTTAACTATAGAATATACTTTTAAACATTTAGATTTAAAACTACTTTAATACTTTATTTAAAAATATATACTTTTAAGGATATTTAAAATAAAGCTACTTTATAAAATATAAAACTACATTTTTATCCTTTTAAAACACCATACCAAGTTACCTTTAAATAATTACTACTAAATTAAATTTGAGAAATACTTACTTTCAAACTTTAAATATTTAAAAATAATTAATTTTCTAATCATACTTTAAAAACAACTTTAAATACTTTAACTCATACCTAAAAGTTTGCTTTGGAAACGTACTTGGCTATTCAGGGAAATACACTTCTCTTTCACATCTTTTAAAAATAAAACACTATTTATTTTTAATCAAATTTACCCATTTCTTCAATAAATTCCCTCCTTGAATTTATTCTTCCAAATATCCACTGATATATTACTTTATAAACCCACTGTTTGTACTTTACCAGTGGATATATTCACTGGTTAAGTGTTTTAAATCATTTAAATCACCAAGTTCAATTACTTTACCAAAATTTATTGATATCAATATTCAATATATTACTTTATAAACCCACTGATATATTACTTTATAAACCCACTGTTTGTACTTTACCAAATATCCACTGATATATTACTTTTCCAAATATCCACTGATAATTTTCCAAATATCCACTGATATATTACTTTATAAACCCACTGTTTGTACTTTACCAAACACTTAGACTTTAAAATCTTCCAAATATCCACTAATATATTACTTTGGAAATCCAAATCAATTCCATTTTAAAATAAATGCTTTACTCACTCAAATTTATTTTAAAATCCGTTAATTTCATTTATTCCAGATTAAGCTTCTAAATTAGGATTTTAAAACCTTATTTAACTTGAATCCACAGATTTCATATTTATTTACAAATTTCTTCCTTATCTTTCCCAAAGCAATTTAAATCTTGATTATTTTTTTAAAATAAATTATTTACTCCTTTTTAAATATTATCACTTGAATTTATTTATTCAAAATATCTTCTTTCCCATTTACAATTTAGAAATCAACTTTTATTCTTCCAAATCATTATAAATTATCCAAGTTCCTTATAATTATTTATTTAAAAAGATTCCTTTTTATTTACGTTAAAAATCCAAACTTCATCTATATAGATATTTCAATTCCCAAAATTCTAAAATATATATATATATATATATAATCAAACCAGAGCAATCAATAAATTTCAATTCTTAATATGATCAATATAATTCAACACAGGATATCAAATAATCATGTCACAGAATTATCAGATCAATCTAAATAATTTTGTGGAATCTAGTTGGATCCCTCCAACCTGTTTCCCTGCATCCACAGACGTTAGCACAATACCAATTCCACTTCGAGGTGGAATATCGCGGTATATGGGTTTATATAAAATATCATCTGCTATTATGCAGCGCATAGGGTCTCATCCGCTATATAATGCGGGAATATCAACAACTCCAATATATACTATATATACTACTATATATAATATAGCACATCAAACCAATTCAATCATTCAACCAATTATTTAAATTTCACCATTTAAATTTAAATAAAAATCCAGAAGAGTGAGATTAACTCACTTTTGATGTTTGCAATCCCAATCCAAAGCTCGAATTGTTTCCATCGCGATCTTTAAAACTTGTATAAATATTTATACAGTTTATTAATATTTGAGGTAATCGAGCAATTTATCACCTTTTTACAAATTAATTTGCTTGTGCTCTATTTAACTAAATAATTTTTCTTTACTACATATATTTACTTAAATAATAACTCTATATAGATTTAAAAACTAATTCATATAAATTCTTATATTTTCCGAATCATATACATATACTAATTTCCACTGTATATATATATTTATAGATATATTCAAACTGAGCGAAAAACAAACTGCAAATAAAATTTCTCTAACTTATAACAATTTCCTGCTTAAAATTATATATATATTTTCTGTTTTACTGTATATATATTTTCTAAACTATATGTATATATACAGCAAATTAAAACAGAATTGTTTTATCTACTTTACTGGAAAATATATATTATATATTTTCTTTCCGAACTAAGATTTAAATTAAGGAAAATTTTAAGTTAAACAATTTACCAGAAGAAATCACCTCCTCCAACGCCTGCTGTTCACGAACGAGGTCTTCGAACCTCACCAAACCTTCCTCCCTTTGAGCCTATTCGCACGCATGCACACTCGCCTATCCCAACCTTAGCTTTGCCGCCAGCAAATCTAGTCGCCATTTTGATCATCGACCCTCCCCCCTTTTCGCGTGCGTGGACGCGCGTGCCCAGCAGCCTCTTTCTCGTACGAAGCTCACGCCGCCTCGAAGCCGAATGCTCGAGGACGACTTCGCGACCCTCTAAAAATTGATTTCCAAAATCGTCGATGCCCTAGCTCGCATCGCCGCCATTCTTTTTGTTAGAAACGTGAATCGACGATGCAGTCGTCGACCCATGAACTCACGAATTTCATCACGATTTCAAATCGCGCATGCGTTCCTCTTTTTTTTTCTTTTAACATGATTTCAATTCTGAAACGGGAAGGGGAACGGTGGGAAGAGAACGTGGTTTTGTTCGGCCATTTTTTGTGAAAGAACTGAGAAGAGGAAGGGGGATTTCGTTCGGCCCTTTATTTTGATTTTGAACTTCGTATATAATTTTTTTTTTGAAATGATCTATTGCGGTTGCCAAAAGAAAAAGGGGAGAGAAGCGTGTTTGAGAAGGAAAGTGAAATAATTTGAGTGAAAGGAGAGATGACAGATGTGATATGAAAAACAGCTGAATGGAAGAGTTGACTGGTCAACAAAAGTATATATATAACATTATTTAAATTTAAACGTCTCGAAATCACAACTCAAAATCTCGACCTCCTATCAAGACATGCCGCTAGGCGTTTATAATGTAAAACCCCTATTTCGAACACAATGGAAAAGGTTTCGAGTCCTAATTCGATCGTATAGAGAAGATAGCTTTTTGGACCCAGTTATTATATTGAATTCGACATAAATTTCAGCACGTTTATATACCGTACGCTCACACAACAACTCCAAACTCTACAAAAATTGAAATCCGATAATAATACAATATTACAGATCCAATGGAACTGGTTTCGTCGAATTCCGAGACTGTGCCCCGGAAGGCTATTTTTAAATTCAATTTTAAAAGTTCTATCACCTTCAGTATTATTAATATGAATTTTATAAGCCTTCAAATTATTTTTAACAGGCTTAAAACTCCAGATTCAACATTTTGCCCAACTCCAAATCATTTAATTTAATAATTAAATTACCCAATAAATAATGATATTTGAAATTCAAGTTAAAAGTTTACTTTTGAATATTTAAAATCAATTAAATATTCTAATTTCAAATGTCCAAAATTCCGGGTCGTCACAAATAAATTCAAATCACACAATAATCTATCGTAGATTATTCAAACAAATCATATATCAATATATATGAAATTTAATTCAACATTTTTGAGGAATCCAGTTGGATCCCTCCAATCCTATTTTCCGACATCCATAGATATTAATACAACATAAAAATACCAATCCCGCTTCGAGGCGGGATATCGCGGTAATATAGGGTCATCCGCTATTATGCGGGGCGCATAGGATCTCATCCACTAAAATATGCGGGAACATATCGAACTAACAATATATACTACTGTATATATTATAACATCCAACTGATAATAATAATTATCACACTGTCTAATCGACCAATAATTTTTTTTAAATTAACCCAATCAACCAAATTGAGTGAGTTTTAGTCACCTTGATTTTTAAATTTTCCAAAGCTCAATTTAGATCAAATCAAACTGCCAGACCAAAACGCGACTGCCCCCTTTCCAATCGCGCATCCCAAACTCACGGTAAGAACTACAATGTGAATAAACCACACTTATAATATCTTGTATACCAAACTTACTGTCCAAATTCTTTGTATGGCTAGCATTTATATAAGGATAGTTATATAATGACCTCACATAGTTATCAATACCTTATTTTGGCATACAGTTAAGGTATTTATAATAATTGTATTTAGTTCCATACAAAAATGGTAACTGTATAAGTTTTTCTATTGAATATATTGTAACTGTATATGGTTTAAAATAGTTAAATAATACCTTAAATGTACATAAAACCAAAATTGTACAATTGTTATCAAATTTATTTCCAATTGATTTATCAATTTTGAAATTTAGGTATGCTGTGAACAAATTTGTATACGATTACCATACAAAACTTAACTGATAACAATACCCTAATCCTTCCTCTCCAAAACATGCCCTAGGCATGAAACAGAAGAAACCGACGCAATTGCCACTGCCGAATATCCAAAGCCGTGCCCAGTTCGACCACAATCGCGGCAAACCTCCTCCCTCGTGCCACGTCACGACTACAGTCGATCGATTGCTCCAGATAGCTACTCAATTTGACGAGCCTCCTCCACCATTCGCGCATGACACGAACAACCCATGCTCCAAATCGCCAGCCCTACCTTACGCTCGATAATTCACGCGACTTTGAACCAAAACTCTTACGCTCGCCGTCTCCTTGAACATTTCCATCATCTTCTATTGCGTAAGAGAGCAGCGCGATATTATTTAAAATCCCTTTTTTTACTACTCGACTACAACTGCCGAACTTCGAAGATGATGTCGCACCTTCTAGGAATCCATATAAATTAGAAGATATGAAATATGTAAGAGATTGGAAATTTGTAACTCGTAAATCAAAAGATATGAAATCAAAAAATGTAATTATTGAACATTTTGTTAATTAAAATAAATAAGATAAAACTTGTGTAATATTCAATTACATTCTTAATATATATATATATATATAACTTACCATAAATGTTTAAAAAGTTGTAATGTTAAATTGGAATATGTAATAGAATATTATACAATTAAAACTTAAGTAATGAAAGTGTTCAATGGAATTATGTTTATAAATGAAGAATTAAGATATAAAAGAATATTACAAACTTAAGTTATGCTTGAAGTTATTTATAATTAAAATGTGTAGTAAAAGTGAGTACTATATTAAGTAAATGATTATAACTTCAGAAAATGTTGAAATGATTTAGAAATAGATTTAGTATTCAATAATACTGTATATTAAAGAATTAAATGTGAAAAGAAAAAGAATTAAAAAAATTTAGTATGAAGTTGCTTCATAAATGAACCTTGATATAAAAAGGAAATCGAAGTAAATAATAATGGTGAATTAAATTTGCAAAGAGACTTACATAATATTTTGAGAAATTGATTATGGATGATCTAAATAATTGAATGGAAATAACTTATGCAAGTAAATGAATGTAAGTGAATGGAAAAAGAAGATATTATATGAATTAATGAAAATAAATAAAAAGTAAACAATGATGTGAAAGGAAATTAATAAGAATAAATTTAAATGATATTTGAAATTCTTGGTTGTTTTGGTTGATGGGATGTTTGGGAATGGATACTTCTAACTGTATAAGGATGTATAAATAACCTATTAAGTAATTGTCTAAGGCTGTTGAGCGTAGGGTACACTTGATAGTTTATTTATCACCTTGCATGATTAAAAGTTTCTGAACCTGAACAAACCATTAGTTTTGGTTGCTATGGACATATGATTGATTACTTTGATTGCATGTGATGATTGTATCGTTTTGTTTGCAAGTGACTATTGTTATGTTGTGATGATTTGTTTTGTTACCATTTGAAACAACTAAATATTTTCTCTTTTACATAATTCTAACTCTTTTGGATTGTATAAGTGAAATACGGGTTTATGGAAGCAATAACTACTGCTTTTGGTTTCATAAATAAAGCATTGTTTGTCCGACAAATAGGTACGTTTTCGGATTACGGTTTTATAGCGATATTATATTATTTTTCCCATGGTTTGGGATATTTTATATTTGAAATATGATATGTATTATTATTATTGATACTATTATTTTCCGTACATCTCCGTATAAAGGAGACTTTGCTGAAATTTTGCATGAATTTTGACTTAGAAATTTTTTGTGAAGGTGAAAATATTTGCGAAATTTTATTGAACTTTTATATGAAGATTTAATTGTTTATAAATTGATATATTTTATTTAAAATACTTAATTATGTAAATTAATTGTTTATAAATTGAATACTCTGAATAAAATATATTAGTTCCCTCTTTTCTCTTTTTGAGGATGAAAAGTTTTGAGTGGGGGAGAGTGTAACGACCTGTATTTTTCTAATAATTAAAATATTGAATTTAATAAGATTTTAGGATTTAATATTGTATGAAATTTAAAATTTATGATTTGTTAATAAGAAAACAATTAGAATGAAATTTAACAATGTTAATTTAATGTAATCGATAACTATTTGAATGTAATCTCAAGTACTTGAAATAATTGCAAAGTTAAATTGGCCAGAAATTGTAAATAAGAAAGTAAATTAAATGTTATATTAAATGGTGAGATAGTATGTAATTAATTGAAATTGAATATAATCAGTGCTGTGTAAGTAGTTATAACATTTGTTTGTAAATAATAAACTTATAAATGTGATTTAATTAAGTAAAAGGCAACAATTGTTATTTATCACTTATTTATTTAATCTGTTGAAATTAAATTGGAAATCAATTCTAATTAATCTACTTTAATATTGGAGTTAATATGAATTAAAATGAGAACTATAGAATACTGATGTAATAAATGGTAAACCATTGTTAATTATATCCAAAAGGGGATAGTTGATTGAATGATAAGATATAAATCAAAATAAATGAATTTATTTGAATTTAAATTATAATTAATGAATTTATTACAATTGAAATTGAACACTGTAATTAGTGCAATATTTAACATTGGTTTTGACATGGGAAATTTGTTTTAAAAGATTATTTAATTTCTGTGTAATTAGAAATGATAAAAATTGTTAGTTATAAAATTTGAATTTAAAAGTGATTTGATTAATTTAATAATAATTTATTTAATTAATGTGAAAATAGGCATTTTGGCCACTATCTCGGATCTTGACGAAACTAGTTTCATCGGAACCGTACCGGTAAATTATTGTAGGATTTTAGGTTTCGTAGCGATCAGACTTATCGTTTGATCGGGCAGGCTCGAAACGCATAGAAATCAATTTAATGAATTCAATTGAATTAAGCTGATTCTAAAAGCTAACTTCTGTATACAGTGGAATTTGGGTTTGAAACCTGTTTCATTGGGTTTAAAAATATCAAAAACATTTATTTTGATATATGGAATGACTTACTTTTGTTTAGGAAATGGAACGGGCTTTTCGGGTCGTCATTGTCGTTACGAACTAATTCGATATGTTATTCATTCTTATCGGGCCTTGTCCATATAAATAGATTTCCTAACCCTAGCAGCGTTTTATATTTCTTATTATTGTACGTATCTATCTATTCAATCATCAGCTTCTTCCTTCTTCTAATGGCTGAAACCAAATTCCAAATACTAACCCTAATTCAATTTCAAATTCAAATCGAAAATCAAACTCCTCAAAACTATGTCATATTATATATCGTTGGAAAGCTCTCGACGAGCATAATCCATTGCAGCAATTCGTTTTCCAATTGGATGCATCGTTTGACAAGAAATTGTCGAAGAACCTCGGCCGTTGAAATTATGTTTTCGCGATCCAACGGGGGATCTTCTTCCGATCAACGATTGGGAGGTGGCGTTGGAGAGATGGTGTCGAGAAGATCGTAGATCATATGTTCGTTCATGCCAAAAGGTCTCGATTTCACCAGAGAATGGTAAGAATAACGGCGGCGGCGGCCACACCTGGGCGAAGTCAGAGGCGCTCATGCGTTGGCCATAGGGTCGGCCTGGAGAGTAAGGTTTAACGCCGTTCTCTGATCTAGTGGGGAATGTGTGTGGCGGTGGTGAAATTGAGGGGAAGTGATGGCAGCTTCAGCCTGGTTGCATGCATATTGAAGGACTTAAGGTTTCGCAATCTGTTAGGATGGTATGAAGACGTGTCTTGTTTATTTTATTAATTAATTATTTCATATTGAAATTCAAATGTTCTAACTTATATAACTTTTTCATTCGAGCTCGGATTCACGCCCGATTTTCTTCACTGCGATCCTATCGAAACCGAACATTATGGAACTGGTTTGGACGAATTTTGAGACTGTTCAAATTTTGGGCTATAATTTCATAATCGATTTGAAATCAAAGGTGAGTGTTTTAACCCACTCACAACTACTAAAGTATCTTATGTTGGTTAAATTAAATGTATAATGTTATTAGAAGTTGATTGATTGTTGTTTGGTATATTTAATTCGTAATTCTAGTTAAATCTTAATTTTATCGAATTTAATTGCTATTTAATTTAATATTGAATTTAAATAGTCAATTAAATACCTGTTAATTACAATCAGTTAATTATTGCTATTTATTGGTTGATTTGAATGATGATTGTGATGGATGTTTAATTGTTTGGATGATTGGATAAATGTTTATTCATATGTTGCCATCACACTGCAAGTTCCCTTAGTTTATTGATAGTAAATCACTATGGGTAGATATGATACATATCCGAACGATCTATAGATTAGGGGAAAAATCGTTATGGGTTGAAATGATAGACTCGAGGGATTTTATGGACTTTTGAATCTTAACTCGGGATTGCGGGTTGAAATGATATATACCTATAAATTTTAAATTATTGCGGGTTGAAATGATAGACATATGTATATCACTTGACCATGGGGTAGAAAATTATATACTGACACCGGATTGGTTAAATTAAATGATTTTAAAACCTTAAATTTTAGATTGTAGTTAAATGCTATTTTGAATCAAAATTTGATTTTTTTTTAAATTCCAAGCTTTAAACGTTGAATTGAAATTGGTTTAAATGAATTGTTTAAGAATTCAAATTGGAACTTTAAACTTGAATTTTGAAATATAAATGAAATTTACCGAAATTGAGTTATTGTAAACATTCGAATATTTAAACTTTAAACTCTATTAAATTTAAAATAGTTTAAATTTATAGTTCAAATATGGATTTGAAATCGATATAGATTTAAATGGTTTTATCGAGAATCTGAATTGAAAGATTTAAAATTGAGTTTTGTTGGGAAACTGGATATGGTCCAGATTTTTCGAAACGGGAGAAATAGTTAAATTTTATATTAATTTCAAATAAATTATTTTAATATAAACTGTTTAAAGATATATTATTTTAAATTCAGATTTATTTTGATTTCCAAACTATTTTTTATATAAACCATTTCCAATAATCAAACCATTTTATATTAAACTATTTTAATCTGTTTTAAACTAATTAATCTATTTTAAACTATTAAAACTATTTAATCTATTTTAAACTATTTAAATTATTCTAATCTATTTTAACCTATTTAAACTATTTTAATCTATTTTAAACTAGTTTAATCTGTTTTAACTATTTTAATCCATTTTAAACTATTTAAACCATTTAAAGTATTTTAAAGTATTTTAAACTATTTTAAAACTACTTAAGCTATTTGTGACTATCCAAACTATTTTAAAAAAAAATTCAATTGAGCACTGAATTGTTTACATTTAAATCCTTGATTTAAAAGTGAAATGATATTTTGAGTAAATATGATGAGTTTGAGATGAGAGTTTAACCTGTTTTGTGAATATGATTTCGATGGTGATAATTTCAAAAGTGATATGATTTCGAAGTGAATATTATTTCGAAAGTGATATGGTTTGAATTGAATATGATATTTTGATATCAATTATTAATCAGTTTTGGAAATGTAAAAGAACCATCCGGTGTGAAATAAGCGTTTGGTTGTTAAAGAGACCAGGATCGATATTGTCATACTCTATGCCAATACCAAAAACCACTTGAACAACTGTGTACGTGGTGGAGATTCTAGAATGAAGTAGGATGGTTTGTTGTATGAGGTATTATCGTAGCCTTGACTCCCTCGAGTCAGCTTGATGTGGCTAAAATAGGAGCTATACCAGGCAAGTGAGGTCGCTCCTCCTATCGGGCACATTTCTTCGATGCCATATTATGACTTTGTGATTGATTTGGTGGCTACCCCTCGATTTGATTATGGAAGTGTATTCCGAGATGGGCAGTAGTAGATGCTATGCATTACCACCAGTCCGAGAGTGCAAATGGTAGAATCCTACCCTAGCATTGCCTCGCATGCCTTGTCACATGCCTTATCGTGCCCATTACGAGTTTGGTTTGTACCGTACCTACGAAATGCTCACTGAGTAAACCACCGGTTTGGTGGAGCTTACAGTATCTGTATAGACTACATGAATATATAAAAATGTGTTAAAGTGGATATGGGTAACGCCTTTACACTATTTTAATACTTTACTTTACTGTAGACACAATTATAATAGCGTATTGTACTATGTATGTAGATAGTTTAACCCTTAGGAGATGAAAATCCCGAACATCTCTTAAGTTATTACACGTAGGTTAGACATTGGATAAGACATGTCAAACCCCATAAACATCTCTAAAGCCGTCATACTCATATTTATTTATTGTTGATTTAACTTATATAAGATCTTTTAGTTTTGACTCGAGTGTTTTGTCTTTTCATTACGCTCGGGTCAGTCTGAGCGTTTCAGTGTATTGAAGACCTTATTTCTGGAGGATGAAGACGAAGATTTAGTACTATTATTATTTATTATATTAATCCTATGCATCATGTTGTTCCGCTGCATTATTTATTTATTCCTGCTATATGTAACTCTGATCGGTATTGTAAAAGTGTAATCAATGTTATTTGTAAAATAGCTTCATGAACTATTATTTGATTATTATATTTTGTCATTCCGTTGTGACATTCTGTGTTTGTTTTATTTCTTTCTCTTCTTTTTCTTATTTACCCCATAACAATCCTCCCTTTTGAATGGTTTGAGTTCGACATGTGTGGTTTATTGTCAATTTAAACCGTTCAAAAAGGTGGGTCGTTACAAAAAGAAAACAGATTAAAATAAAATCATTACTTAAACTCAAAGTGATTTTAAAATAAATTAAAACCCTTGTAAATGAGAATCACATCCGTATTAAATAGTAATTAAACTCTAATTAAAGGTAATTAAACCTTAATAAAACCTTATTAAAACATAATTAACTTTAAACAAAGATTAATTAAATAAAACCCTTTTTTAAAATAATAATTAATTAATAATTACCTTAAATAAATAATTAAATAATAATTAATTAATCCTTAATTAATAATTAAAAAATAATTAACTTTAATGAAGTAAAAAAACATGGTTAATTTAATTGATTAACATTTAAGTTTTAGAACATTATAACAAATGATTAAGTACTAATTATCTTTATTAATTAACTATTCAATTAAATAAACGTTAAATAATTAAATAATTGTTCTCTAATTACTAAATTAAAGTTAGAAAACATTTTCTAAAATGATTTTAAGTTACAACAAGTTTGATTAGAAAAATAGTTAGATTTTCCGAATTGCACGTATAGCGACTATCGCTATACGGATCCGTAATTTCAAAACATGGTTTTCAAGCCAGTTAACTTCAAAACTCTATTTTCACAATTTAAAACTTATAACAAAGTTAGAAAACACCTTTCAAAAAGTTTCTAGGTGGAAACAAGTTTCGGATTTGGAAATGGTTTGGTTTTTGTGAACTGAGCGTATAGCGACTACCACTATACGGACCCGTAATTTTCAAAACTTGAAACATTGATTTTCTAACTTTTAGAACTTCAACTTTGAACTCTTGTCTTCTTTAAAACATGAAAATAAACTTTTGAAACCAAAATCAAAGTTTTAAACTTGAAAACTTTTCACTTTTAAACAAAAATCAAATTTTCGACAAAAGCATATTTCTACGTCGCTTTTAGTTAGCGAATCGCTACCTTTGTATCATGAACCCACATACAACACATACAACATTCCAACATAATATCAAAACATATATAGCACCATTGTAAACAAAGTATTATTTCACAATATTAACTAACTTTCCCAATATTCAAGTTATAATCTTTATTGCCTACTCAAACTTCGGCATAAGCAATCAACTCCAAATCCATATATATGCATGCATACACAACATATAACATTACTACATACTTAAGCAACATTTTAACTCATAAATTTTACAACTTAAAAAAGTTAGTAACTTGAGTTTCAAAACACGAACTTTACTCGTCAAATTTTCACTAAATCAAACTAAACTTGCTCTCGACCTAGCTCACTTGCTCCTAGCTCAACAAAGTGAAGATGTGGACCCTTAGAAGGCTAAATGGGCTTGGCCATACATGTGTTTGGGCTTGGTAATGGGTAGAATAGGGCTCGACCTTGGTGGTTTTTGGTGGATATGGGTTTTGGTTTAGCAGAGAATGGATTTGGAAGTGAAATGGAGGAGTTTAGTTATATTTTTACACTATTTTCTCTATCTTTTCTCTTAGGAATTTGGAGATGGAAGCCATTGAAATATATGAAGATAAAAAGAGGGTTTTGAGATGAGAATGTAAATGAAAATAGCGAAGAGGATGTAGGAATGAAAGGGGTATTTATAGGCTTAGGAATTTATTAAAATATACAAATTGACTAAATAAAATAATATATACATGCATGCATGCACCCATACCTCCCATGTCCCTCACATATACATGTTACCCCCTCCTAGGCCTTGTTATATGGTACTTAAGGCATGGCATTACATTTGTGTGTGTGTGTGTGTATAAGTGTGTTTATATGTGTGTGTATATATATATGCCTTTTATAACATAATTTGTCACATCCACTTTTATGCTTAATTAAATATGTGTTAATATATAAACAAGAATGTTTTATTATTACAAATCTGATAACATATATGCATGCATGATTCACCAAGTGTGCACAATTTTCCGACGACTTTCGGGCGTCGAGAAGTCGAAATTTTGGAAAATGTTCTTCGGTTAGATTTTCTATTTTTATTTGAACTATCTATATTGGTAAACAAATTTTGAAAACTATGTTATCATCATTATTAAATAATTAAAATAGGTTTATTTGCTAATAAAAATCCATTTATTAATTATATAAAATATACTTAAATAGCCTATTACAAAATGGCAAAATCCTGGGTCGTAACAAATCTATTTTACCATCATTTGTTATTATTTAAAAGAGTTATATTTTAATTATAAAACCTATTATTTGAATATTTAAATTTTATTAAATATTCGCAAATCAAGGCTGTAAAATTCTGAGTCATTACACTCTTCCCCCTTTAAAAGAATTTCGTCCCCAAAATTGTACCACTACCTTAATTCGCAGAAACACTTAAACTATTCATCAGTTCGTATGATGTACATAGATCATTCCTGGGTAAAATCCAATTTGATCATTTACTCGGACGCATAACTTCACTTCCGAACTAGTATCGCTCAACCGACTTCTTAGTGCGAACTTTGATCAGGCCTCTTAATTAGAAACCTCTGTTCTCCTTGCATAGCTATAAACTATGATTGATAACTTTTTTTCCATGTAAGAACCCTCACTCATGCTCACCATCAAAAATCGAGTGATAAATGCTTATTCGGAATGGTGCAAAACACCTCCAGTCATATACTTGAATCTAAGATCGAGAACTATGTAAAAAGGAGAAATGATCTTTATCCAACCTACGTACGGATCTAACGTTTCTTACTATCTAACTACTTTCTACCCTCACACCATGCTTCATAAGAATCAATTTTTAAATTTATTTACTTATATAAACTCTTTTACCTCCTATGAGTATATACAAACATTTGATTTTTAATTCTATTTAATTTTTAATTATTAGATGCAGATCAAAAATAATTTGGGTCTTGAAACTAAGTTGACCAAATCAACCTCTTTATTAAATTTAACCTAATTAAAACTTAATTTATTAATTCACATTTTTAATCAAAATATCTTTTATTTTGAAACTCTTCATTTTTAGGGATCCAAGAAAACAATACTCGGGTTTTATCTCAAAAGCCTTTTGAAAACATACATATAGCCCGAGTAACTCCAAAACAATCTCAAGGAACTGGGTGTTATTGAATAGTGCTATATACCCCTTTACTAAGAAGGACAATACTTGAGAGAACTGTTTCCCATCCGAACACATGTTTTACCCCATTTTAGTCATTTCCGAGACACTCGAACTAGTTAGTAAAAAATAATATATTTTTTTCCAAATTTCTTCTCAAAAGAATAGTATTTATAGACAAATAGTTTTTTAACAAAATCATCCATTTTCTTTGGATTCATTTGGATTTGAACTTTTTTCGATTTGTACAATGAAAAAGAGTTACCAAGTGCAATATCTTATCTGCCTAAGCAAATATTCGATTGTCACTTAGAAGATTATTTTGATCATCGCAAAACAGATCAAGAATTATTCCCGAACTGTCCAAAGGGAACCTTACTCTCAAACTTTATTTTAAAATATCTATATCTTAAAATATCTTTAAGAAAGATTGCTGCTATTTTCCCAAAGTCATTTGGAATTTATCAAAGACACTGGGATTTAACATTCTCAAACCCATTTTCATTTTTAAAACATATTTAATAGTTTTGATTTGTAAAATCATCTCTTAATTCATCTTATAAAACTATCCGAGGATTTTCTTTTAATAAACACATTTATTAAAATTTACTTTTTAACCCTATATAAGCGAACGCCTTATATTTAAATTATGAAGCTTAATTCACAAGGTGTTCGACTTAATGTTCTGACAAATTCTATCTACCCAATCCATGATAGAAAAAGGAAATCTACTATTAAATATAACAATAGTCAATGCTCAAAACTGGACGAGCATGACTAGTTAAACCCTAAATGCAAATAATTTAAATATTATTAACTCCTAACCCACTCTCCTCATAGATAACTATATAGATTTTGAAAATCATTATATATAGAAAATATATTCCTTGGTAGAATAATTTCACTTACCAAATTTAAAACAATACTATGTCAATTTAACTTGTTCAAGTGTTTAGGAAATCCTTATCCATAACATTGATCAAGCACATCGATCAGAATTCTTAAGCCACTCAACATGTCAAACAACATAATATAAAACATTTTTATTCACTAATAAATACACACTCATATATATTACACTTAGACTCATTCTAGGGCACTACTGACCCTATTAAGTTTACCCCACCAAAGCCTAGGTGTTTGCTCAACCAAAGCTCTAATACCAAAATGTAACAACCGTCTTTCTTGCTACCAAACTATGTAGTTAATGTCCCGCTATAACCCCGCTATATCTCATAGTGGATTTCTACCCCTACGATTTTTCCATATAGCCTCAAATATAGCTTTTCCACTTTAAGCCCCGCTATTTCCTCTATATCCCGTTATTCCCGCTATATTCCGCTATTTCCGCTCTAACTTTTTTAAAAGAAATGAATTGAAAAATGAAATTTATACATTATAAAAATTATGAAATTAATTTACTTAATTGATTTTTTAATATATTTTTAGAAATGAAAAAACTCTAATATTCTACTAAATTCAATTATGTTATATAACAGTTTTACGTTTATTTATAGTAATTTGCATATATTTTTATTTAAAATTATTTATGTATTAATTATAATTCAATTGAATGTCAATTTTTCATTTAATTACCATTTATATATTTGTAAAAACATTAAGTATGAGTTTTATATGCTATTTTAGAGCCATCCGCTATATCCTTGTTGTATTCCCACTGTGACTTTTTACACCTCTGCCGCATTGAATCTATCGAGTGCTTTAACTGCACAGCTACCAAAGATGACACTTAATACATCCACTGTATTGCGTGCCGATCATTTAATCACATGTCATTAGGGGTGAAAGAAAGAAAAGATAGAAAGAAGAAACTAAACAACACAGAATCTCACAACGCAACAGAACAGTATATATTACTCAACATAATATATTACCAAGTCATTTCAAAAATGTTACATCAGAGTCATACTAACACAAATTTTACCCTAGGATAGTTATAACAGCCTGTCCCTACCTAACTAATACAGTATACATATAATACAGTGGAAATAAAATAATACTAGCTATCGATGAAGCCACCTGCTCCAAGCTCCTCAAAATGATTATGTGGAAATACTTGAACTACTTGGCTACTCATTCAAATTTGAGCACTCAAGAGTTTAGGAAAAGGGAAAATAAACTCCGGGTGGGATATGGGTCAGGTGCGAGTGAAGAATAAGTCTTTAACTTTATAAAAACCTTTAAACAAAGGCATCTCGTAAGACCACACCACACATAAACACAGATGTGCTTTTACCTTACAATAGCCAAAACATTTGTATATTTATATCATAATAATGTCTATGGTTTCAATTACATAACAAAATAGCTAAATTTGTTACCATATTAAATTCCAACATACTAGGCTCTAAATTAAAAACCGTAAAGGTGTATATTGGAGATTGAATTCCATACTATGGCAAGGTGAGAGACTACCTTTCGATGGTACACCCCAAAAAAATGCACCGGAGTCTGACAAGAACTTCTTGTACCCCTGCTACACAGAGCCGGCTGCCCCTTTAACATGGCAAACCGGATTACCTTATCCCTTTTTGACACTGAGGCCTTGTACTACCATGGTGTTTGCGCATAAAACAACTTGAATATGGACAATCTAGAATGGAATGGTGGCTACTAATATTAGCTGACCACATAGCTCTACCGCATACCCTGTTTTTGCCATTTCCCAGTTGTGAGGCTTGAGTCTACACTTTACCTTCTTTCATACCAGAAAACCATCTTGGAATGCTAACACTGCCCTTTAGGCAGAGATACAATGCTAGCATTCATCCACGCAAGTTGTTCCGGGATCGAACAAACATTCCACATTACTAACTTCCATTTTGGAATCACCCTCGGGAAGATTAGTATAACTCCAAAGCATACTTCAATATGATTTAACAATGTTCGTTATTATTTTGGAGTGGTTCGGATAAATCCGGGTATCGGTGTCTACAAAACTGAGCGATAATTTTCGGCTAACTCAATTCCGGTTCTTTCGGAAGTGTGCACTAAGCAAATCGAGTCGTCACTGGAAAACTCGAATATACCCGACATACCCCCTGAGTCAAACATGTCCAGATTTGATAGTCTGTTATTTAACTATAAAATAAACAAACAGCAACAAATTCCATTTGGGATTTATTTATCCATAGCAAATACTAAGACTCAAAGCACATCTTTATTTAATAAATCTCTTTCAAAATGTTTGTATAAAGCATTCATATACTTATCTTTCTGACATAAGTATATTCACAAAACATTTGCGAATAACTTCTTACTCGCAAATCATGCTAAAAAGGATTAAACAAAGGTTGTTTAAATTGGAGGTAAGGACAAACCCTAAACCTATTCCCTCGGTGTTAAGTATGGAATGGATGTTCCGTACCACTATTTTTAAAAGGTCAATTTAGAGAAACCCATATCTCAAATTCTCTTTATATTTCTTTCGATAAATCCTTTTTAAGAAAACCTACTTCATTCATGAAATCTCTTTACTTGAAATCCAAATCCGTTTCAAAATACTTTCCAAACTTGCAAATTCATTTATAAATCCCTTTTATAAATATTCAAAATCATTTATATAAATTGCTTTTATAAATACCCAAACCTTTTTATAAACTACCTTTTTGAATATCCAAATCATTTTCTAAACTTCTTTTATAAATACCCCAAAATCATTTATAAAATTTCTTTGTACCCATTCCAGTTTAAACAACTTCTTAAATAACCTTAAATCGAATTAGCTTCTTTAATAAGCAAATCCATTTTTATAAATCTTCCATATTTATGAGATCTTCTTTGCTTAAACTCAAATCCATTTACCAAAGCACATTATAAATTTACAGATTCCATTATAAAACTTTTTATAAAAACTTCTTTTTATAACATGGAAAACCATTCCCATTAGTTAAAACATCTTTAATAAACCCATTTGCCAACTCATCCTTTAAATATCTTGTTCAAAATGCAATAACATGAAACCATTTCAAAACGAAAATGGAATACTTATCCTTACAAAATCAAACAGAGTCTTAATGACCACAATGGTGCTTTTAATTTGATTTTACTTATCTAGTTTAACATGACATCACATAACAACATGTATACAAGAGATCAATACATAACAATCAATCAAATTAAGTAAATGTCCAAGTAAATTGAAATAGCATAATGGTGTTTTGTTTTGCTAGTAGATGTCATTTAGTTTTCCTAATCATATGGGGTTACTTGAGGGTAAGCAACACAGAAATCTCTTGATTTAAAAAAAAATTGAAAAGAGAACAGTTTAAAACAAAACCGATTACTTAAACTCAAAGCAATTTTAAAATAAATTAAAACCCTTGCCAATGAGAATCAAATCCTTGTTAAATAGTAGTTAAACTTTAATTAAAGGTAACTAAACCGTATTAAAACATAATTAACTTTAATCAAAGATTAATTAATAAAACCGATTATTAAAATAATAATTAATTAATAATTACCTTAAATAAACAATTAAATAATAATTAACTTTAATTAAATGACAAATCATGATTAACTTAATTGATGAATATTTAAGTTTAAAAACCATTATTAACAAATGATTAAGTACTGATTACCTTTATTAATTAATTAATCAATAAAATAATCATTAAATAAATAATTAATTAAATAATTAAAGAATTGTTCTCTAATTACTAAGTTAAAGTTATAAAACATTTTCAAAAAATATTTTAAGTTAAAACAAGTTTATATTAGAAAAATGGTTAGATTTTCCGAACTACGCATATAGCGACTATCGCTATACGGACCCGTAATTTCAAAACTTAGTTTTTAAGCCAATTAACTTCAATACTCTATTTTCACACTTTAAAACTTATAACAAAGTTAGCAAACACCTTTCAAAAAGATTCTAAGGGGAAACAAGTTTTGGATTTGGAAATAGTATGGTTTTTGTGAATTGCGCTTATAGCGACTATCGCTGTACGAACCCATATTTTTCGAAACATGAAATTTTGATTTTCTAACTTTTAAAACTTCAACTTTGAACTCTTTTCCTCTTTAAAACATGAAAATAAACGTTTGAAACCAAAACCAAAGTTTTAAACTTGAAAACCTTTCACTTTTAAGCAAAAATCAAATTTTCGACAAATAGCAGATTTCTATTTTGCTTTTGGTTAGCGAATCGCTACGTTTGTATCGTGAACCCACATACAACACTCCAACATAATATCACATCATAACATTATAGCACCATCATAAACAAAGTATTACTTCATAATACTAACTAACTTTTCCAATATTCCAGTTATAATCTGTATCGCCTACTCAAACTTCGGCATAAGTAATCAACTCCAAATCAATATATATGCAAGCATACACAACATATTACATTACTACATACTTAAGCAAAATTTTAACTCATAAATTTTACAAATTTAAAAAGTTAGTAACTTGAGTTTCAAAACACGAACTTTACTCATCAAACTTTCATTAAATCAAACTAAACTTGCTCTCGACCTAGCTCACTTGCTCCTAGCTCAACAAAGTGGAGATATGGACCCTTAGAAGGCTAAATGGCTTGGCCATGCATGTGTTTAGGCTCGGCCATGGCTGGAATAAGGCTCGGCCTTGGTGGTATTTGGTGGATACGGGTTTTGTTTAGTAGAGAATGGATTTGGAAGTGAAATGGAGGAGTTTAGTTATATTTTTACACTATTTTCTCTATCTTTTCTCTTAGGAATTTGGAGATGGAAGCCATTGAAATACATGAAGATTAGAAGTGGGTTTCTACATGAGAATGTAAATGAAAACGAAAAAGAGGACATAGGAATGAAAGGGGTATTATAGGTTTAGAAATTTATTAAAATATGTAAAGTGACTTAATAAAATAATACATACGTGAATGCATGCACCCATACCTCCCATCTCCCTCACATATACACGTTACCCACCTCCTAGGCCATGTTGTAGGGTACTTAAGGTATGGCATGTCATTTGTATATATATAAGTGTGTTTATATGTATGTATATGCCTTTTATAACATAATTTGTCACATCCACTTTTACTCTTAATTAAATATGTGTTAGTATATGAACAAGAGTGTTTGATTATCACAAATCCTATCATATATATGTGTGCATGATGCACCAAGTGTGCAAAACGTTCCCGATGACTTTCGACTGTCGAAAAGTTGAAATCTCGGAAAATGTTCTTTAGTCGTATTTTCTATTTTTATTTGAAATATCTACATTGGTAAACAAATTTTGAAAGTATTTTATCATCATTATTAAATAATTAAAATAGGTTTGTTTGCTAATAAAAATCCATTTATTGATTATATAAAATATATTTAAATAACCTATTACAAGGTGGCAAAATCCTAGGTCGTTACAAATCTATTTTACCATCATTTGTTATCATTTAAAAGAGTTATATTTTAATTATAAAACCTATTATTTGAATATTGAAAGTTTATCAAATATTCACAAATCAAGGCTGTAAAATTCCAGGTCGTTACAGTCTTTGAGGAAGCCCCAAGCCTCATCGTTTGATTTTCTCATAAAATCATTTTGACACATAGTTTCAAGTTGTATTCGAGTTGGATAGTTGAGCCCTTTATATGAAACTTGGCATAGAATGGTTTTGGATATTCCATGATGAGGGAAACTATATAAGAGTTCCTTAAATCATTCAAAATATTGCGAAAAAGTTTCTCCTTCATTTTATGTGAACAAATTAATCTTATATTTGATTTTAAGAGTTTTACGAAAAGGAAAAACCATTTTCACAAAAATATTGTTGAACTCATTCCAACTTCGAACAGAGTGTGGTGGGGGAGAATTTAGCCATCCTTTTGCGCTAGCTTGTAGCGCAAATGGAATCAATCGAAGCTTAATGGACTCATCCGATAATTGTTGCATTTTCAGTGTGGAAGGGTAGAATTGGAAATCTTGAAGAAACTCGTATGTGTTTTCCGTACCCGTGAATTTTAAAACCCCTTGGATCAAAGAAATTTTCAATTCGAATTATTTCCTTTGGCCGGTGGGAAAAGAATAGTCGAAGGTTGGACAGTCCTTGTTGGATAGCATAGCTCTCTAAGAGATAAGGGTCTATCCTCTCATACGTTGAGGTTTTGAAAGTGTTGATTCATTAAATTTTATTGATCAATCTCATTTGAAAAGTTTTGATTTATCTGAGATCCCCTTGGTGAGTTTTTTGGTTGCTTATGCTTTTTTCACTCATTTTTTTGAAAAGTTTTAACAGAAATGGCTCTTACTTCAAAATAGTATAAAATACTAAGTTGTAATATATTAGTTGACCGACTCAATTAGAAGGGGAAGAGTGCCTTATGGCCATTCACGTATAGTATAAAATAATAAGGGACATGACCAATGTTTTATGGGTAGTATGCAACCTCTTTTGCTAATAGTCAATAAAAATTGAACTACTATATATCCACGATCTAATTATACGAGACAATCAATTTCACAAAGCACGTCTTTTTAATTATAACTATTTTCTTCTATGAGCTCGTGTTTGTGCTAAGGCCAACGTCTAATGTCTTTTAAAGTAGGAAGACAACGAGGGTGATGAATTTAATTATTTCGGAGCCAAGGAAAAGTTAATGACTTCCCCCACCTTATGTTCGTCATGGGATTTTGCTCTTAACCAAATTGATTCAAACATGCAACCAAAATTATCAAACAATAATTACAAAAATATTGTACAAGCAGCGTTGATTTTTTTCTCCTTTTGCAATTCCAGCCACCTGTATTTTTACAAGCAATTTTCTTTTGAGCAGAGCACCTATAGTGAAAAAAAATACTTATAGTAGGGTATGGCAGTCCTTCTAGAGCAACTGAGTAGCGCTAGCAATTCAAACTCCACTGTTTGCTATCACTCGACCCCTAAATCCTTGTTTCCTCAATGAATTCTTCTTCTCTTTGATCCTTGAAGTTCTTTTTTTTATTCTCTTTTTTTTGCTTTTTTAGAAAATGGAATAATAAGATGGAGAGAAAAACAACAAAAAACAATGGGGGAAAAATAGAAATGGAAATAAGGAGAACAAAATAAAAAAACAACACTTAGATAAAAAAAGACATAGCCGCCTTAATTCCCTCCTTTAGTTTTGTTCTCATGCAATTTTTTTGTTTTTTTTTGTATTTGAGAGAAACAAATGTAAAAGCAATTGGTAAATGGAAAGAAATACAATGCAAAGTTTTTTAATGTTAAAAATGGAAACAGAATTGCAAAGGAAAAGAAATAAGACGAATTTTTTTGGTATTCTTGTTTAGATTTTGACTATAACATATCTAACATGTAGAAATAATATGCCAATTCTTACGATCAAGAATGATTTTTTATTGAAAAAATAAAATAAAAAACAAAACAAAGAAAATAAAAGGAGAAACAAACAACAAAGATGAAAAGATTTTATTTAAGAGATACAAAAACTAAACGGGAAAGAAATTAACATGAATCTAGTTTAGAAAAAAAAACAATAAAAATCACATTAACTCCCCAGCAACGGCGCCAAAAACTTGATGGACTTTTCTACGAGATTAGAAAAGCACAAATTATAATAATTCTACAAGTGCACAGACGTGTAGTGATGTGCACGTAAATATGCATATTTTTATATCCTTATTTAATCAATTTTTATTTAAATAAATGTCATAATTGGGTATTTTTACATGTTTAAAACCAAATTTCAAATATACTTTCAAGTCATCGTTCATACATCAATGTGGGTGTAAAATAGTAATTTTATGCATGAATTAATTTTGAGAATATTTATTTGCACATTTTCTTTTTAATAATACAAATTTTGAATGGAAATTTGAAGGTGTCTCATGGAAATATGCATGCACAAGGATAGAAACAAAGGAATGAAGATGGAAATAATTCAAACTCATGCATCATGGAGGACCCCACCTACCAACTTACCATAGTCTACAATTAGAAGCTAATGCATAAGTTAGAAGCTAATGATGACTTGGTGGCCACACTTTCTAAGGGGTATTTTGGGAAGCCCCCTAAAATATGGATTGGGCTTTTGTGCACATATAAATAGCCCTCTTATGTTCATGTAATGGATCTTTAATTACTTACGAAATTAGCATGCAAGTTGTAGCCTCAAAGTTATATGAAATAAAATTGGCTTACTAAGCCTCATGTTCTTTTACTTCTTCCTTGTTCTTATTTTATTTTCTTGTTCATTTTTATTTACATGCTCTTTCATTTCATGTTAGTAGCTAGTTTTACTTTTATGCAAATAGTTTAGTTCTATTTTATTCTAATTAGCTCTTACTTTCTTTGCTTTTGTTTAAATGTTGAAATTTATATGTGTTGATTTGATACCACAGATGAGTAGCTAAACCCCTTCAATTTAGGGGTAATGAAACTCTCTAAAAGTATGCAAATTCAACATATCTTATCATTTATGATCTCTTTTTAATGCTTCATGAAAGTGAATGTTGATATAAGTTTATAAAATGGAATTTGGTAGCCTATGTTGTGATTACAAATGGACTATGCTTACTCCACATAAACACAATCCACATCATCATTTTACTAATTGATTTTTGATTATGGAATTAAAGTAGAAACAAAATTTGTTGATCTATTTTACTAAATACAATAGTGATTAGACCATACTTAAAATAGCTTTTGCTTTGACTTCATTTTCATTGAAATTGATAAGTGGTTTTATGTGTTGTATTATAGTTTGATGATTTAAGTTATGTTAATTAATAACATAAATAAACCATACTTATGATAAATACATCACTAATTCCATTTAAGATCAAAATAAAGAGATCATATTATTTGTGTGTTGATTTACAAAACTATGAGAGTGGATTTGCCTCTAAATTGTTTTCTAAACTCATATTTTTATTCACTTGTTCTAGCTAGTTTTTACATTTTTAGCTAATCACAAGCTCAAGTTTGGTTTAATTTGACTGAGTAAAATTTTTAAATCTAAACAATTCCCTAAGGATCGACCCATACTCGCCACGTACTAAAATAGTACGCCATGCGCTTGTAGTTAATTTTTAATTAAAATTTATTGGTTATTTTCTAATTTAATGGAAAATTAGTCATTAAATGAGTTTTGGCGCCGTTGCCGGGTAAGTAATTTGATTTGAATTTCTATTCTTTGAATTATTTGTTGTTTGATTTTATTGTGTGTTAATTTGCATTTAACAAAAAAATTTAGTGTTGCGTGTTTGTGTGATTTTTGTTTTCATTTATTTGTGTGCTTGTTGCTTTTCATTTGCATTTGCATTTCTATTATATATATATATATATAGACACACACACAAGTACATTTCATAACAAAACAAAAATATTTTATTTTATTGCAAGCTACAATTTTCATTTTCTGTTTTCTTACAGTTTTATGTTTCAACATTACATTTACATCTTAACTACTTCATACCAAAACAGTGCACTGTTGCACATCTGTGCATCATTCGTAACAGTTCTTCACCTTCGACCATACTGTGCACATCAACAATACAGCAGCTACCTTGCTGCCTACTGCAGCTCATCCAGTCATCGGCCATACATTGCCTCAAACCACCCTCCAGATCATAGCCTTGCATCCACATTAACTTGCCAAATCATTGCCAGAACATTTATCCATATCAACCACTGCCTCACCCACTTCCTGCACATTCATACAAACATATCATACAACCCAGCATACCTCTGATCATTAATACACTTGGCCTCCTCCACCAAAGCTACATACCTGATCATCCTCATTTTTGCCAACATTTTCCTATCACAAACGCCATCACCATTACACTTCTGACTGCAGTCCTCCCCTGCCAGTGTGAACATTACACATTTCATTTTTTTACATACCCCTCTGCACTTTCTCCCTTGCACACTTCTTCCCTTCCCCTGTTAACACTTGCACATCACCATACCATATCTTCCTCACCAATAGCCATACCATCATCTACTGTCAAAACTAAACCATCTGTTGCTCTACATACCACTCATACAACATTTCTACAATTCATATCACCGCATATCACAGTGCCTATAACCAAACCACGGTTGAAACATTGACAGCACATCTCCACAGAGCTGCCATACTACAGCGCAACTGTGCTTGTAGCCTGCACATAACTATCTTCACTGCCTCCCAGCCTTCACCCCCACTGCACCAACTGCTGCTGCCATATCACCGCTGCTACAACAGCCCCTCTTCTTATATCTGCATCTCCTTACTGTTTCACTCACAACTACTGACCTGACCATCATATGCTACAATCTGCCATCACCTTGTCTCCTTCACTTCAACACTTCATATTTCCACTGTCTCTGCACTCCATATTTCTATCAACACTTCAACATTAACCAAACTCACCTTCACACCTCAAAAACTACCACTACCATTAAATTGTTGTTCCTTCTCCTTACAACAATCACCATTATTTCAACACATACATACAACTTCATACAAGCCTACCTGTCTTCAGTCCACCATTCATCATCAATTTTCCTACCTGCAACTACTTCACAAACGACAGCAAAACAACCTCCAGTTCCAATTTTACAAAACAACACATTCCTGCACATCCTTCATAACACACCCATAAACCATACACTGTCTGTTCTCTGCCATAACAACCTCAACGAAACCTCCACTTCACCTAATCCTCTACTTGAAAATCGATTCATCCATCACCATACCAAATATTTATCATTCCCCAACAACACCCACTGTCAACTGCTACACCAAGCTACCAGAAACCAGCCTCGAACCACCTTGTTGTTCCCCAAATTAACAAAACCCAAACAACCACCACCTCTGCAAACCAATTGCCTCTCAGCAACTCCAATTGACTGCGCTTGCCTCTCCGAACCACTAATCCATGAATCCATCCGCAACCATCCACCATTATCTCTCTTCCCAAATCGCCAATCCAAATTGACGCCTCGCTACCCTCAATTCCTTGAAAACGATCTTCTTAAACTTGAAGTGATTTTAATTTTCTATTCTATTTTGGGATTTTAAAAATAAATTTTGTGTTGGAACGAGAATTGATAAGTTCGGTGGCAATTTTTTTTAAAGAAGCGGGGTTCGTTTGTTTTAGTGGGCCGGGCTTGGCTTGTTGGCTGAGTACATTTTTTATATTTGTTTATATTGTTTTATTTTGTTTTGTTTTAATTTTTTTAAGTCCATCCTTATTAGAAAAAAGAGTTTGCTCAATTTGTTTTGTTTAATTTGTTTTTAGTTTTGTTTTGTTTTACCCTTTAAAAAAATAAATATTAAATTTTTTTTGTTTTGTTTTAAATTGTTTTAAGTTCCATCCTTATACATAAAAAAATTATATGTATCTTGTTCGAAATTTCAGGTTGCCAAAGCAGATAAGAAAAAAACAACTGCCGCTCTGCTTGCTTAATAAATTGCTTGTTTATAAAAAAATCACCGCTAAAAAAATCGCCAATAATTATGCATGCTCTGTATCATGCTTTCATCTCTAGTTTTATTTTAATTGCATTGTTGGTTGCTTGCATTTGCATTTATATATATAATATTTTTTCAAAAAAAAAAAAATTCATTCGTAGTTGCATTGTTAATACACATTCAATTTCTGCTTTGCATTCATCTCATCTTATTTTTATTTTCTAAGGGCAATAACCTAATCCACAAAGGTGGGGGATTTCATCAACCCTTCCTTGGCCCACAAATCGCATTTCTTTCTTGAATTTGGATTAATAATAACGGTTAGACATTTGACTTAAGGGAGACGCGAGCTCACTTAGGGCTTAATTGTATCTTAATAGTTGTCTTCTTTAAACAATTTTATTTCTTGGTGTTTAGGCTACGGTAGAGCAATAACCATTTATAAATATTATGGTGATTCATAAATATTATAGTGGTTGTTTCTCTGAAGGTACTTAAACCTTCAGTTGTATAGCTACGGTGATTCGTGGTGCAACGATAACTCTATTTCGTTACCTGGCTAAGAAATATTTTGTTGATTTAAGACAAAGTGTGATTATACAATTTTGGGTTAGGAGCTATGAAGGATAGAAAATTTGTAATTAAGTTCTTTGCATTCATTTAGTTGCATTAGTTCATGTAAATGTAAAAAAAA
Source organism: Allium fistulosum (assembly GCA_030737815.1). Taxonomy (NCBI): domain Eukaryota; kingdom Viridiplantae; phylum Streptophyta; class Magnoliopsida; order Asparagales; family Amaryllidaceae; genus Allium; species Allium fistulosum. The sequence goes on from CM060908.1 coordinate 234,808,413, forward strand.
AGAAAAAAAAATTCAAAATCCAAAACTAAAAGAGACTGTAAATTTTCCTTTGATATTTTTTAATCAAAATCAAAAATCCAAAACCAAAAGAAAAAAAATTATAAATTTAACTTAGTTTTTTTTTAAAACAAAAAATCCTTTTAAATCTTCTCCTTTGAAAATTTTCAAACAAAATAAAAAAATTCAAATACAAAAAAATCCAAATATATATATATATATATATATATATATTACAAAAACAAAAACATAACAAAAAATATGAAAAGCCAAAAAAAAACCAAAATCAGACTTCTCTTTTGAAAAATAAATTTCCGTTGGTAAATATTTTTCCTCCTTTAAAAAAACATTAAAAAACAAACAATTTCTCACTTCTTTTTCTAAAATTGTGCTTCTTTCTCCTAAATTTGATTCTAACTTTTTTCTCTTCTCCACTTTTAATTGTGCATGAGTGCTTGCACTCGTGACACAACGACGAACACTTGGACTCGTAGTTCAACAACTAATCGTTTAACCCGAACAGACGATCCTCCTTAAATGGCGAACGAGAACGCCCCTCGGACTCTTACGGATAGAATCTTTCCTGATAGAGTTTCTATTCCATCTTGCATCATGTTACCTACCCCAACGGGTAACCATTTCGAATTTCACTCGAACCATATTGCCACGCTTCCAAAATTTGGCAATTTTGAACACGATTACCCATACATTTTCTTGACGAAATTCGAACAAGTTTGCGCAACCATGGAACTACAACAACTTTCTGATGACGGAATCAAACTTCGATTTATTCCATTTGCTCTCACGGATTATGCTGAAAAATGGTTGTACAGCTTACCATCTAACTCGATTAAAACGTGGGAAGAATTTGTGAAAGTTTTCGTAAAAAATTTCTATCCCTTGGAAAAAACATCTAAAATCCGAAAGGAAATCGTAAATTTTCATCAATTCAGGGGAGAACCATTCGAAAAATATTTTGAAAGATTCAAAGAGCTTTTGATAAAATGTCCACATCATAACTTCGAAAAATGGATGCTTTGCCAAATCTTATACGATGGACTCGAAAACAGCTCACGAACCATGCTCGAATTAATGTGCCAAGGCAACTTTCTCGCCCAACATCACGATGATGCTTGGAAATTTCTTGAAAATCTAACCGAAAAGTCGTCCCAATGGGAACGTTCGAACGAAAATCAATTTACTTACGATTAAGTGCACACTCGATAGGATCTTCTCTGGCCTTGGAAGCTAAAATTGACGCAATGGTTAATAAATTCGACAATGTTTTCTCATAGAACCAAATGAACCAAGCTTCCCAACCAATTTATTATAAATGTAAAGATCCTAATCATATAGCCGATCAGTGCCCTAATTCTGTTGAACAACTCAACGCTTTCAACAAGGTTAAAAATGACATGTTTTCTCAAACGTACAATCCTGGTTGGAGAAATCATCCGAATTTTGCTTAGAACTAAAACCATCCCAACACGAATGTGGTTCGTCCCAATTTTCAAGCATCCCCGAACAATGCCTCGAATCCTCCCTTTCAACCTAATCATTCCCAGCCAAACTTTGTGAGTCCGTCTCAAATCAACACAACAATCAAATTTTCAACAAAATCTTGCTCCCTCTCCCCAAGACGATAAACGTTTAAGTTCACTTGAAAAAAGTCTTGAAACGTTGGCTAAAGTAACTACGTAAAGCCTTCAGTCAAACAATAATTTGAAAATTTTGTTGACCTCATATATGCAAAACAAGAGCCATTCAATTTCAAAACTTGAAATGTAAATGAGTCAACTAGCCACGTCTGTAAGTGAACATAAACAAGGCACATTCCCAAGCCAGCCTATTCCAAATCCAAGAAATTAAAACACTAACTCAAATCATGCCCAGTTGTTCAAGACAGCAACGTAACTCAATTGAATGCTATCACAACTCTATGTTCTGATAAACAAATCGATAATCAAGTCGTTAATCCAAACGATTTACCGAAAAACCCTCTCGATATTTCTAAAACAACGAACGAAACTAAACAGAATGTGGAGCCAAACATTGAATCACATGCCAATCAAAATTCTTCTTCTACTCAAGTGGACCTGTGACGCAGCGGAAATAACGGATGACGACGAATTGAAGTATTCGTGTCAAACTAATCGCTGAAACGATTAGATGAAGCAATATGAATCGATGAATTAATGATACCAAACGCCCAAATCCGTTGATCACGAAGATACCGGATTCTAGCAATCTTCGACACGTTGATCGCGCACGATGCCGTGAAAGAAGATCTACAATTCTTCGGACGTTGATCAAGCGCACTTGATTCCGTGAATTGGCTTCAACGATCGTTGATTCGAGCGCACTCGCATGCCGAAAGTGGAGATAGGAGATGACACTCAACTACCGATTTAAAAATGGAGGCACAAAGCACAAACCAAATTTTATTCAAAATTTCAACAACTTTTTTACAAATGACCAACATCCCTATTTATAGGGTTACAACACAACACACACTTAAGAAAAATTACATCACAAACAAACGACTTAACAAGCCGGGCGACCTAAAAGAAACGACCTAAGAAAATACAACAACCTACTTAAGAAAATATTAACAAACGACTTACAACTTTCTCGACTAAGAAACAAGCATCAGCGACCTAAAAATGGCTTCTGGAAATATTCACGCGACCTTAAACCTGCTTCAATGAAGTAAACTTCTTGACGACTTAGCGAGATAATGTTTGCGACCTAACTGGATCTTCATAATGCTGGAGCGACCTTCTGGAGGACATCGCAACCTAAGGATTAGGTCGTTCGCGATTCAAAACTAGTTCGCGACTTACTGGAGATTGGTAGGTCGCTCGTGACCTAAAGAGTTCTGGAGAAGAGGAGGAGCGACTTGTCGTTCGCGACTTAGGAAATTGGTAGGTCGCTCGCGACCTAAAGAGTGCTGGAGAGGAGGAGGAGCGTCTTGCCGTTCGCGACTTAGGAAATTGGTGGATCGCTCGCGACCTAAAGAGTGCTGGAGCTGGAGTGGCATCGTCTTCTTTGGAATCTAGGGTTCGCGATTTAGGAATTTGGCGAATCGAGGTATGTCTCATTGAATTCTTTCCTCTACTTGCCTGCCGCGCTGCATCATCCTCCCCAGGTTGAGAAAAATTCGCCCTCGAATTTACAGTTTCTTCTTCTTTGACAGGCTCATTCCCATGAAATGGAATTAAATGTTTAACGTTGAAAACATCGGTAGTATGGACATCATCTGGCAATCTCAACTGATACGCATTCTCATTGATCTTCTTCAATATTTCTACTGGGCTAATCTTTCGAGCTTTCAATTTATTGTAAGTTCCAACTGGAAAACGTTCTTTCGTCAACACTGCGTAAACCAAATCACCTTCTTTGAAGCCCACACTTCTTCGCTTCTTATCCGCCAGTTGTTTATACTTCTCATTTGATGCAAGCAATCATTCACGAACAGTTTTGTGGCACTCCTGCAACTCATTCACGAAAACATTAGCCCGTTTAATCACCCCTCTCTGCGGTGGCACTGTTGATAGATCTAACGGTCCATTAGGGATTGTTGAATAAACAGCCTGGAATGGACTGAACCCAGTGCTACGGTTAACTGCGTGGTTGTGTGCAAACTCCGCTTGACATAATTTCGAATCCCAACTTTTCAAATTATCATCTATGAGGCATCGCAATAGATTACCTGGGGTTCTGTTCACAACTTCAGCTTGTCTATCTGTCTGTGTATGATTAGCGCTACTAGATTTCAACTTAGCCCCAACCATTTTCCTTAGACTCATCCAGATATGGTTCAGAAAACGAGTATCTCTATTCGAAATAATAGATTCAAGTAATCCATGGAATCGATAGATCTTTCTGGAGTATAACTGAACGACATTAACGGCCTCTGCAATCTTCTTATAGGCAATGAAATGTACCAATTTTGAAAATCGGTCAATCATCACATAAATAGAATCATTGCCATGTTGCGTTCGCGGCAATCCCAAAACAAAGTCCACACTAACATCCTCCCGTAATTTAGCATGTATATGCAACGGCATACATAAACCTGCATTTGTCGTGGTCTTCTTTGAAACTTGTCGATTATGGCTCCTCTGAACAAACCTTTCAACTTCCTTCCTCAGTGACGATCCAAAATATGACTTTGAGATTAGCTGCATGGTACGATCACGGCTCAAGTGTCTTCCTACATGTAAGTCTTTGATAAATTTCATTTGCCAACTGCAATCTGTAGTGGACAACTGACTTCCTTTGACTAGCAACCCATCAACCAGTTTTCTCAACTCTTCCTGCTCTATCGGACACATATGATAACGTGGCCTGTGTGGTACAATAGCATCTGGCATTGGATCAATATGATGTCGTGTGTCCCTCAGTGGCGGTAATTCCTTGGGCAACTCTGCAGGAACTACATCTTCACATTCATTAACCACTGGTTCATCCTCCTCAGGAGTCTCGAGATCTTTACTGGTTTCATTCCCATTCAACATAAACACTTCCGCTCTATCCTCCACTTCTTTAACAAACTCTTCTGTAGATAATAGACTATTCGAATCCTCCTTCGTCATTGATAAATTACCCCCTTCATCTCTTGACATACTTTCTTCATCCTCATCAAACCTCGCTAGTTGTGAATTTTCAACTTCATGTTCGTCAGATTTTGTTGGTTGAAAATCATCATCTTTATCTTCATCAAACTTCGCGGATTGTGAGTAATCAACTTTATGGTCATCAAACTTCGTGGGTTGAGAAGAATCTACTTTATCTCCCACTTCAACATTATCTTTCACTTCTTCAACAAATTCTTTCGAAGATATTAAATTAGTTGCTTCTACCTTCTTCTCTGGCTTGCAGTCACTTTGTTCACGCTTTTTAAGAACTAAAGTAATTTTGGTTCCTTCGAACATGAAACTATAGCTGTTGGCTTGACTATTATGTTGTACAGCTCGATCATACTGCCATGGACTTCCCAATAGTAGGTGACATACATCCATATCGACAATATCACACCCTATATCATCTTTGTACCTTTTCCCAATAGAAAATGTAACCAATGTTCGTCTTCTCACCGTCACTTCTTCCCCTTCCTTTATCCATGCCAGTTTAACGGTCTAGGGTGTTTTCAGCCTTCAGCCCCAACTTTGTGACAGCTTCTTCTGAAATAAGGTTATCGCAACTTCCCGCATCAATAATGAATTTACAAACCTTTCCCAAGATAGTACAGGTTGACTGAAAAATATTGTTCCTTAGCCAAATAGAATCATTCTCATGTTTTGGCAAATTACACCCTTCGTCTCTATGACCACATATGTTTCTATGATCATGCAACTCTCTTCTACTCGATCTTTTGTCATCACGACATGGTTCATTGTCAAACCCATGTTGACTTCTTCTCTCTTCCCCATGGTGATCTCGTCTCATTGAAATTGATGATTCCCTTTTACCTTGATAAGTTTGTGGCGACACCCTCCTTGCTTCCGTAACCGATGGCGAAACTCTGTTTCCTCCATGGTTCAAGACTGGTGACCTTCCTCTTTGACTTTGATTCAAATCCATCATCAACTTCTCCAACTTTCCAAAACCTTTATTGAACTTCTCTTCGAGGTTATCACTAATTCGTTGCTCTATTGCCTTAGCATCTTCTCTTCTACACACATCGGCAATATTCTGATGACGATTACCTCTTCTTGGATGCATGATTGATCTTCAACAAATCTTCAAAAAAATTCTAACACAAACTTCAAAACTTGGCTTGAACAAATCTGAACTTGAACACTTCACTTTTCTCGGCTCTGACGCTTGGCCTTGAACAACTTCAATAGAAATTGGCTCCAAAGACTCGGCTTAGCTATGATTGGCTAAGTCTAGCTCTGATACCAAATGACGCAGCGGAAATAACGAATGATGACGAATTGAAGTATTCGTGTCAAACTAATCGCTGAAACGATTAGATGAAGCAATATGAATCGATGAATTAATGATACCAAACGCCCAAATCCGTTGATCACGAAGATACCGGATTCTAGCAATCTTCGACACGTTGATCGTGCACGATGCCGTGAAAGAAGATATACAATTCTTCGGACGTTGATCAAGCGCACTTGATTCCGTGAATTGGCTTCAACGATCGTTGATTCGAGCGCACTCGAATGCCGAAAGTGGAGATAGGAGATGACACTCAACTACCGATTTAAAAATGGAGGCACAAAGCACAAACCAAATTTTATTCAAAATTCAACAACTTTTTTACAAATGACCAACATCCCTATTTATAGGGTTACAACACAACACACACTTAAGAAAAATTACATCACAAACAAACGACTTAACAAGCCGGGCGACCTAAAAGAAACGACCTAAGAAAATACAACAACCGACTTAAGAAAATATTAACAAACGACTTACCACTTTCTCGACCTAAGAAACAAGCATCAGCGACCTAAAAATGGCTTCTGGAAATATTCACGCGACCTTAAACCTGCTTCAATGAAGTAAACTTCTTGACGACTTAGCGAGATAATGTTTGCGACCTAACTGGATCTTCATAATGCTGGAGCGACCTTCTGGAGGACTTCGCAACCTAAGGATTAGGTCGTTCGCGATTCAAAACTAGTTCGCGACTTACTGGAGATTGGTAGGTCGCTCGTGACCTAAAGAGTTCTGGAGAAGAGGAGGAGCGACTTGTCGTTCACGACTTAGGAAATTGGTAGGTCGCTCGCGACCTAAAGAGTGCTGGAGAGGAGGAGGAGCGTCTTGCCATTCGCGACTTAGGAAATTGGTGGATCGCTCGCGACCTAAAGAGTGCTGGAGCTGGAGCGGCATCGTCTTCTTTGGAATCTAGGGTTCGCGATTTAGGAATTTGGCGAATCGAGGTATGTCTCATTGAATTCTTTCCTCTACTTGCCTGCCACGCTGCATCAACCTGCCTACTCAGTATCGTGTCCCATTTCCATATCGTCTTCGACCAAAGAAACACTCGGACCAAATGAAAAAGGCGTTGGAAATTTTTAAATAAGTGAAATTTAACATCCCGCTTCTTGACAGCGTTCCGCAAGTCCCAACTTACGCCAAATTTCTAAGGACCTGTGTACCCAAAAGAGACACACTTAAGTGTCAAAAAAGTCTTCTTAGCAGCCAATTTGAGTGAAGTCTTGTCAATGATCCTGGCTGCCCTACGATTTCGTGTACAATTGGAAACATGACGATCAACAAATGCTTGATAGACTTAGGTGTGAGGGTCAATTTGATTCCATACTGTGTGTATGAACAATTAGGCTTAGGTTAGCTCAGACCCACAAAGGTTATGCTTCAATTCGTTGATCGTTCCATTAAGAAGGCCGTGGGAGAAATTGAGGATGTGCTCATTAGATTAGGGCAATTCATGTTCCTCGCTGATTTTATCGTTCTCGAAACACAACCTATGACCAAACTTACAAGTCAAACCCCTTTGATATTGGGCCGACCATTCTTAGCCACCTCAAATGCCTTAATCAGTTGTCGCAACGGTTCGACGAAAATTTCTTTTGGAAACATGACTTTGGATCTTAACATTTTCAATCTTGAAAACCAATCAAATGAACTACATGACCAAACGTTGGAAGTTTGTGCAATTCACGAAAACTTCAAAAATGAGACGATTGACCTTAATGATGAACGCGAGGTCAAGTACGAAAGATTGTTTCATGAAATCCCCAAGGAGAATGAATACACACTCCCTTTTGAATCACTTTCAGTTGAGTCCGAATTTCAACCTAATTCTTTGATCGAGCAACCCCCAAGGTTGGACCTTAAACCCCTTCCCGATCACCTTAAGTATGCATACTTAGGTGACTACGAAACATTTCCCATAATGATTTCTACAACTCTCTATTTTGATCAAGTAACTTCCTTACTTTCAATCCTTTCGAAAAACAAGGAAGCAATTGGATGGTCGATCATCGATATAAAGGGAATTAGTCCCGCTCTTGTTCAACATCGCATTCATTTAATCGACGATGCCAAGCCTATTCATGACACAACGAAGGCTTAACCCAAAAATGAAGGATGCGGTTCGCAACGAAATTCTTAAACTTCTCGACAATGGAATCATTTACCTAATCCCTAATAGTTCATGGGTTAGCCCAATTCATGTTGTACTGAAAAAGTCTGGACTTACCGTTGTCAAGAATGATTCTAATGAACTAATTCTAGCTTGTACTCAAACGGGTTGGCGTGTTTACATTGATTATCGAAAACTAAATGGCACAATACATAAGGATCACTTCCCTCTTCCTTTTATCGACCAAATGCTTGAACATTTAGCCAGCCACGAATTCTATTGCTTTCTTGATGGTTATTCGGGCTATAACCAAATTTCAATCACTCCCGAAGATCAAGAGAAGACAACTTTCATGTGTCCCTTTGGCACTTTTGCATATCAACGTATGCCTTTTGGCCTTTGTAATGCACCTGCTACATTTCAAATATGCACGGTCGGCATCTTTTCTGATATGATCGAACGTTTTCTTGAAGTGTTTATGGACAATTTTTCTATCTTTGAAAACTCTTTTTTTGAATGCTTACACCATCTTGAACCGGTTCTTAAACGATGCAAGGATAAACACTTAACGCTAAATTAGGAAAAATGCCACTTTTTGGTCACTCAAGGCATAGTCCTTGGACATGTCATTTCAAATAAAGGCATTGAGGTAGATAAAGCGAAAATTGATATCATTGCAAATCTACCCATTCCTAAATCTATTAAAGGGATTCGCTCTTTCCTTGGACATGTTGATTTTTATCGACGCTTTGTAAAAGAATTTAGCAAGATTGCTCGACCTCTAACGACTCTTCTTAGAAAAGACGTTCCATTCGATTTTAACTCTGATTGTATCTCTTCTTTCGAAAGTCTCAAAAACAAACTTGTTTCTGCTCTTGTAATTTGCTCACCAAATTGGGATCTTCCATTTGAGATAATATGGGATGCTTTGAACTTTGCAGTTGGTGTTGTCTTAGGACAAGACGTTAACAAGATCCTTCACATTATCTACTACGCTAGTATGATTCTGAACAATGCTCAACTCAATTACACAACTATTGAAAAAGAGATTCTAGCGGTAGTTTTTGCTCTCGAAAAATTCTGACAATACTTGATAGGGTCAGACATTACTGTTTACACTGACCATTCCGCTCTTCGATAACTTTTCGCTAAAAAGGACGCTAAGTCTCGCTTAATTCCTTGGATCCTTTTACTATAAGAATTTGATCTTACAACCAAGGACAAAAAAGGATCTGATAATGTCATAGCCGATCACTTGTCTTGTCTTCCCAATGCACCATCACCTTCACCAATCAATGAAAACTTTTTCGACAAATAACTTCTTTCTGTCTCTGTCGATCCATGGTGTGCTGACATAGTGAACTATTTAGTCACTAAAAAACTCCCTCATTTTGGTCGAAACAACATATCATAAATTTCTGTCCAAGTAAAGTACTTCTATTGGGATGATCCACACTTGTCTAAATAATGTTCCAACCAAATCATTCGACGTTGCATCCCGGATTGCGAAATCAAAAGTGTTATGTCGTTTTGCCATGACCAAGCTTGTGGTGGTCACTTTGGTCCTCGAAAATCCGCTGAAAAGGTGCTTCAATGTGGTTTCTGTTGGCCTACTCTTTTCAAAGAATCATTCGAATTTCGCAGAACTTGCGATCGATGCCAAATGCTTGGAAGAATTTCTCGACGAAATATGATGTCTCTAAACCCCATTCTTATGATCGAAATCTTTGATGTTTAGGGTATCGACTTTATGGGACCTTTTCCCAATTCTTTTGAAAATTTTATATTCTTCTCATTGTTGATTATGTCTCGAAATGGGTCGAAGCCGTTCCTTGTAAAACCAACCACCATAAAATCATTGTGAAATTCCTTAAAGAAAACATCTTTTCGAGGTTCGGCACACCTCGCACAATAATAAGTGATAACGACACCTATTTTTGCAATCGTTCTTTTGAAACTTTAGTGAAGAAATATGCGATAACCCACAAGTTATCCACTCTGTATCATCCACAAACTTGTGGCGAAGTTGAAGTTTCAAATCGTCAAATAAAACAAATCTTGGAGAAAACAATTAATAAAAATCGAAATGAATGGTCTTAGAAATTGATCGACACGCTTTGGGCTTATTGTACCGCTTTTAAAACTAACTTTGGGATGTTCCCATTTTGTTTAGTTTACGGGAAAGCTTGCCATTTACCTGTTGACATCAAGCACAAAGCGTTGTGGGCAATAAAGAACCTAAACTTTGATCTCGAGAAATCCAATGAAAATAGAAAATTGCAAATCAACGAACTAGAAGAGATTAGGAACGACGCGTATGAAAATTAGAAAATTTACAAAGGAAGAAAAAAAGTTATTCATGACAACTCAATCCTAAGAAAAACATTTTCACCAAACCAGAAATTTCTTTTATATGACTCTAAACTTCATTTATTCTCTGGGAAACTAAAATCGAGATGGACCGGATCATTTGTGGTACGAACTGTTTTTCCACACGGTGCCATAGAAATACAAAACCCCAGGGATGGATTGATTTTCAAAGTCAATGGTCATCGTTTGAAACCTTTCTTGGAATTGCCAAGTAACCAAGAGGAGGAGCTCATTATTCTTCATGAGCCATGCTACGTTTAATAAGAAACGTTAACCCTCTTTTGTAAATATGTACATATTTTTCCCCGTTATACTAATTATATCATGCACTGACTGTGGGGACACAGTCAAAATCAAGTATAAGGGGAGTCTCATCATCATTTTTTATGTTTCATGGTTTAGTCACTATGGTTTATTTTTTTTTGCATTTTCTTTCCAAAACTCAACGTTTCTACAAAAAATTTCTTTTTACCATTTTGATTTATTTTTGAAGAAACACTATAAGATAAGTATAAGTTTTGGTTATTAAATTGAAATTTTAATTGTCTTAACAAAAATAAAAATAAAGTTTGATTACAAGTAACAATGGTTAAACTAGTATATAGGAAGGTTAATGGGTGATAATTATGAAGTATATCCTAATTGAAATCTTTGTTTAATAAGTGGTTGATTTAAAGTAAAGGCGATAACATTTTAAATCTTTTATGTTAAGTAATGCCAAGATGATAAAACTCTCTCTTCATAAAAAAAACAAAAAAAAGTATTATTTTTTGTATATATGTACATATTTTATTAACATCTAGAGTCATGTGTTCACATGCAAGTGTGTACACGCGCCATGCTCTATACCCTTCTCACATAAGCCCAAAAGGCAGTGCACGATCGGTATATCTGGCCTCGGTTTATCCGAGTTAAGTGTATGTATATAGAAAAATTCTTTTATTAATAACGCCTACAGTCGATAGGTGTACACACTTGTGTGTTCACTCGCCAAGCTCTGTATTCCCCTCATGTAAGCCGAAAGGTAGTGCATGTGTAATATATCTAGCCTCAGTTTTCTGAGTTAGGCATATGTAAATATTGTTAATATTAATAAAATTTTCAAAAATAGAGAGAGTAAGCAATTGAAATCTAAGCACTATTTTGACTTGTTTGATTAGATTTATTATTTAAAGGAAATGAAAATACCACTTTGAAAAACTTTGATAATCCACTAAGGATCCATTTCATAGTTGCACTATGTTATCAACTGAAACAACTAGCCAAACTAGATTCTAATTGTGATGATAACTTAATTTTTATAGAAAAATTGACAAATAAAAGGACTTAAATTTCTTGATAATGACCAGAACTTATATTTAACTTATTCATGTCAATTTGAAAGTAAAATTTTCATTTGTAAATATTTTCAAAAACTTGCGTTCATATCTAGTAAATAAATCTTGCATTTAGGAAGTTTTCATTTTGCAATTGGATTTTGTGGGTAGTATCCGCTGAAAACCCTCACGAGACAATACTTGTCCTACTAGTGACACCTAGAGGTTTAACGGCTTGTTGCATTCGCTCAATGCAATCGTGCACCCTACGAAAACAGATTTATCTTAGTTTTTCTTTATTCCGGGACGAATAAAAAGATAAGTGTGGGGGTACTTGATGCGCACGTAAATGCGCATATTTTTACATCCTATTTAATCTATTTTTATATAAATAATATATAAATAAATGTCATAATTAGGTATTTTTACATGTTTAAAACCAAATTTCAAATATACTTTCAAGTCATCATTCATACATCAATGTGGAGGTAAAATAGTTATTTTGTGCATGAATTAATTTTTAGAATATTTATTTGCACGTTTTCTTTTTAATTATAAGAATTTTAGATCGAAATTTGAAGGTGTCTCATGGAAATATGCATGTACAAGGATGGAAATAAAAGAATGAAAATGGAAATAATTCAAACTCATGCATCATGGAGGACCCCACTTACCCACTTAGCTTAATCTACAATTAGAAGCTAATGCACAAGCTGGTGGAGGTTAAAGTTTCATGCATACTTGATGATGGATTAATTAGAGACTAATGATGACTTGGTGGCCACACTTTCTAAGGAGTATTTTGGGAAGCCCCCTAAAATATAGATTAGGGTTTTGTGCATGTATAAATAGCCCTTTTATATTCATGTAATGTATCTTTAATCACTTTGGAAATTAGCATGCAAGTTGTAGCCTCAAAGTTATATGAAATAAAAATGGCTTCCTAAGCCTCTTGCTCTTTTACTTCTTCCTTGTTCTTATTCTATTTTCTTTTTCATTTTTATTTACATGCACTTTCATTTCATGTTAGTAGCTAGTTTTACTTTTATGCAAATAGTTTAGTTCTTTTTATTCTAATTAGCTCTTACCTTTTTTCCTTTTGTTTAAATGTTGAAATTTACATGTGCTGATTTGATAACACAAACGAGTAGCTAAACCCCTTCAATTTAGGGGTAATGAAGCACTCTAAAAGTATGTAAATTCAACATATCTTGTAATTTATGATCTCTTTTTAATGCTTCATGAAAGTGAATGTTGATGTAAGTTTATAAAATGGAATTTGATAGCCTATGTTGTAATTACAAATGTGCTATGCTTACTCCACATAAACACAATTTACATCATCATTTTACTAATTGATTTTTGATTATGCAATTAAAGTAGAAACAATTTGATGATCTATGTTACTAAATACAATAGTAAATAGATCATACTTAAAATAGCTTTTGCTTTGACTTCATTTTCATTGAAATTGATAAGTGGTTTTATGTGTTGTATTATAGTTTGATGGTTTAAGTTATGTTAATTAATAACATAAATCAATCATACTTATGATAAATACATCACTAATTCCATGTAAGATCAAAATAAAGAGATCATAGATTATTTATGTGTTGATTTACAAAAATATTTAAGTGGATTTGCCTCTAAATTATTTTCTAAACTCATATTTTCATTCACTTGTTCTAGCTACTTTTTACATTTTTAGCTAATCACAATCTCAAGTTTGGTCTAATTTGATTGAGTAAAATTTTTAAATCTAAACAATTCTCTACGGATCGACCCGTACTCGCCACGTACTAGAATTGTACGTCGTGCGCTTGCGGTTAATTTTTAATTTAATTTTTTTGGCTATTTTCTAAACCAATAGAAAATTATCAATTAATTATATAGTATGCAGGTCGAACACAGGGAGTTGTTAAATTCATTTTTTTAAAACAAAACCTTGGGCGTGTTAAATGAAATTGAGAGGTTATTTTTAAACAATAAAAAATAATATTATATTTGAAACAAATTTGAACCTAATCGGATCTATATTAAATACAATAGTTAGTCAAATAAAACAATTAAACAAAAGAACGGAGAACAGAAAATAAAATAGTAATTATGTTCTAGCAAATCTAATTGATTAGACAACACAATTAACTATGTAAAAAAATGCGAAATAAACTAAGAGAAGAAGAATAGAACTTTATTAAAGTTTCCATAAAGAAAATAACAATGATTGAGAATAACAAAACAACAACTTAGTAGTAGTTAAAATGATGTCAAACCTAATTGGCAACCATCGTTAACCAACTACTACTACAAGCGAATAAAATAAAAACAAGAAGAAAGACTATTCTAAAAGTAGGATACTTCAAAGATCTTCACTTGAAAGTATTTATAGGTATGGAGAGCCCTTTTCTTTATGTAGAAGTAATGAATCTGGCCCAAATATTATCCAAGTGAAGAGCAATGCATATGGCCATAAAATCAATCCAATAATGTAGAGAATGACAAGTTTTGATTTTGATTGATTTAGTGGATCCATGAGATATTCTCTCCAATAGATACATCCAAAATTGACTCTAATCAAATCCATGAGTATATTTTCCTTCATAAAAATGATATACCCTTACCAAAAAGGTGGATATGATATCTACTCAAATTCATGTGTATAATATCTCATCAACGCATGCCATCTATAGGAGAACCTTCACTTTTTTTTAGTTGATGAACTTCCAACAAAATAATGTGTTATCCTGGCCTCGAACTCTTTACCTCTTGGTGTATAATTTGAAGTATAAACAACGGACCGCTTATATTTTTGCATAATAAATCTTTAATTTGGTGGCTTTTCTTTTTAATTCTTTAGTCCATGGTCTCGCCTTAAAAACTCGTAAAACACATACAAAATGCAATGCGTAGTACTATTTTTAAGGTAAAATATACATAATGAAAATGCATAAATTGAGGTCAAACAAAATCTTAATTTCAAAAGTTAACAAAAAGTGCTATAAAAAAGAGTGATGCGAATAGTGTTTGAAAGCTTCTTTGATCAAAATGTTAATTTCATTCCACATATGTCTATTTTAATAACTCAAATTCTTTTTAAAACATTTTAATATATTTATGAAATTTATTTCATATTTTTAAAGATTTAATAAAATCAATTTTCAAGATTTTACCATTTTGGTTTCCGAACTGCCAAAACGCGACGTTTTTAAAAACTTGATTTGGACATATCTCAAACTTTACTAAATGAAATCTTGATTTTCTTCTTTTGTTTAAAAACTATATTCATTATGGTCCGTAAAATTCTTATTACAAAGAATTTCGACTCATACTTCATTCTACACATCCGTTTAACTTTTCAGGTTGCAAAATCACGAACTGTCGAAATGCGACGACTTATTTTTACTCCATTTTCCAAACTTTTTCAAACTTTACCGAAATCAGTTTCAATGTTTATAAACTATTTATAAATCATTTAAAACTATTTTAAAGAGGTTTAACAATTTCATATATACCATTTTATTTTATAAAAAAAGTGATTCTTTGGTGTAAATTCGACATGTATTATACCATGAATCATTTCCACATCAAACAAACATATCATCAACATTCAAAACATGATGATCAAACATAGAAAACATCCATATCAAACATATCATATCATCATATAATTTATAAATTTAATAGTAGAGTTTGTCACCTTCTTTGGTTTCTATATTTTCTAAATATGACTATATCTTCGCTACTATCTCACCGAAGCTTATGGAATCAACCCTGGTTCCCTTTAGAAGTGCACAGCCTAGGAATGTAGGAGAGATGGGCTCGACCTTGACTTGTGAAGGTGGTGGTCGTGGGTTTAGAAGGAGAAGAGAAGGAGTTCGAACTTGTTTTTGAAGTGGATTGATAATATATATATATATATATATATATATATATATATATATACACACACACATATAAGTTTACTTCTCTTTGCCATAATTTTCACCATTTTAGCTCTAAGATAAGTAGCCATTAAAATAGCTTGAGAGTAGGAGAAGATGAAGAAGATTGGTATGTAAAATTATTAAAGAATTGGTGGGTATTTATAGAAAAAAATGTGTAAAATATCCAAATAGTACAATTACCATTCTACCCCTTGCCCATATCCCTCCTCTCTCTTTATGTATGGTCGTAACCTCCTCCCCACATACCCCCTCCCATGTGCTAATTCCATGTGGTGTGTAAGTGTGTAAGGTGATGGGAAGTTTTGTATTATTACTTTTGTATAAATATCATGATATTTTATGATATTTATATATGTCTATGTATGTATTTAGTATGTATACATGTGTATATGCATATATTAGGACATGCATGTGTATGTTATATATGTGCACATGACATATAAAAAACTTTGTAATCATTTTGAATAACTTCCGTTCATTAAATCATTGAAAATCTGAAAGCCGATTCCCGGTCACATTTCACTTATAAATTAAATTACATATAAATGTAAACAAAATTTGAAAACTAATTTCTCATCATTATTAATTAATTAAAATGATCACATTTGAATTATAACACCAAATAAACCAATGTTAAACAAGTGTTTACAAAAAATGCTGTTATATTGATAAAGCATTATGAATTTTCTTATATTTTCAAATCCAGTATATATCTTTATAAAACCATTATAAATGATTTATTATCACCAGATTACTAATTAAAATGAATTATTATCATTTTAAAACAATTATTGAATCATTTAAACCTAATTTAAAATTACAGAAAATATATAAAATTGATGACATCCGTGATGATGTCATAAATATATTTTATTTCCCAAAATAAAATAAATAATTTTTATTTCATATTCTTGCTTAAAGGATAAATAAGTGTGTGTATCAAGTTCTATGCACGTTAATATTGAGAAAATCTCAATTTTATCAAAAAAAATCCGTCGTTTTTCTGATGAAAACCTCTAAATATCCATATTTGTTAATATACTTTTAAAACAAGTTTACCTTCATTATTTATGGTTCAAAACATTATAATTTGTGTTATAAAATCTTGTATTCGAATATTTCAAATATAAATATAATTTATCAAGTGATAAATTTTCGAGTTGTTACAGACTTCCCCCAATAAAAATATTTCGTCCCGCAATTATAACTAAAAAAACTTGGTAAAAACACTATTTTAAATTTCAAATACAAACCCATGTTATGATCATGGATTCTCTATATGCACTATCTGATTCAATCTTATATTCGAATATACCCAGATCATCCGTATGCAATATCGGATTTGATCTTCTTCTCAAATATATAACTTTATTTCTGAACTAGTATTGATCCCTCGATCCTCTAGTGTGAACTCTGATCAGGTTTCTTGACCAGAAACCTTTGTTTCCCTTGTATAGCTCTCAACTATGATAGAAAACGCAAGTACCCAACCACAAATCCTCATCAAAGTCCTGTACTCAAATCTTAAATCAAAATCATGCAATGAAATGATCTATATACCTCATACGTATTTATTAACTTTCCCAAAAAATTTGTGAAAACCTTTCATAAAACTTTTATCTTTTATTCCAACATTTATAAAGATGTTTCTTTATATATAATCACTTTAAAATATTTTTATTCAATAAAAATTTCTATCTTCTTTCCAAAGAAACTATTTTAATTTCAACACTTAGAAAATACATCTATATACTTAAATCCGTAAAAATCTTTGAGGTAAGCTTCATATTTTCCAAAACAAACTTTATTGGGTCAAAATGAATGTTGCATAAAACATTGTTACGACAACCCAAAAACACTAGTATAAGGATCTGATCAATTATACTTAGTATTATTTTCGATGTCGAACTTAAATTATCTATTAGTTAACAATGAAGTTGATCAAGCTGGGTATCATTACCTCTCAGATCTTGAATTGATGACATTCTTAACTTATTTATTTAAAGGATAGGAAAAGGTAAAACGTGAGAGATTCACTAAGTACTAAAAGACTATATAATCATACCACTAGATACATAACATAAATATACATATGCCAAATCCCGGCCTTAGTACGTACTATGTACTTGAGGCCACATCATACATGGTCATATAATACATAAACTGCCTAATAGACTACAATACTAAAAAGGTCATTATAAAGATACTAAAGAAGGAGCTTCCCAAAAACTACCATCCAAACAGAACATTACTAATCGTCAGACTCTGTGTTCGACAAACCATCTAGGTCTATGAAATCTGGTACCTCCTCTTCTTCCTCCTCCTCCTCTAGCTCATCTTCAACGTCCTCATCCTGATGCAACAACTCCCATCCTAGTGCGTGATATGGCTGTCCTGCCGAGATCCATGGAAGATGATTAGGCTCTGTTGGGACCTCCTCGTCAATAACCTCCCCAATCTCCTCTAATCCTAGATCCTCGATCTGTTCCGAGATCGGTGATCCCAACTCTAGGATGGGATAGCCCATTCCCCAAATAACCACTGCGTCATCCTCCGATGAAATGTTATCCATCCAAGCATCATATATACCTGACTCCTAGCTACCTGGTCCCTCCACAATAGGCTCCTCTTGATCAAAATCCACCAGGGGATTCTCCTCACTTAAGAGATCCGCTATCCACAAGTATGGGTCCTCTGCCTCTGTCTCGTCATCTGTAACCATAATTATCTCCTCATCCTTATCATTTGATAAGACTATCGGATCATCCAATGCTCAATGCCTATCCCCAAAGGGCTCTCCTACCTGAACATCCTCTTCTTCCTTGTCGTTGATAATGGGCATTTCTAGAACATCTAAATCAGCATACTTTGCTAGGGCTTTCTTAAATCCTTCTTGCCTCAAGACACTCTGCCTTCGTTGGTTTCTAAAATAAAACAAAAATAGAAATCTTAGAACTAGATACTAAGCCTTATAACTTAGCAAATTTGCAAGATTCTTTATCTGACTTAAATTTCCATTTCAAACAACTCTATGCAGATTTTAATTCCTTTACCAATATTCGATCAATACATAGGATACATAAAACAAATTGAGATATATCCTTGTCAAAATGTTTTATCTCTTTTCAAAAATCCTTTTGAAATCTCTTGCTTAAATATTTCTCAAATATTATCAACTTTTCACATCCTTGGAAAACTCCTTCTCAAAAACCTTTTAGATTAATTTTATAAAAATTGTCATTTTATAAACATTATCCAATTTATCGGGTTTTATTTATATCCCTTAATCTTCCTAGCATTATAAACATCTTATAGTCAAATTGTAAAATTCTAATCATAAGATGTTCGTACTTATATAACTAGCCCGATTTTAAACAATTATCCAAATTATAATTTAACAACATAAATAACTATATCTTTTCAAAAGATATTCTAGTATTCAAAATATAATCCTTGGTAAAATTATTTCATTTACCAATTTTCCAAAACAAAAATCATGTATATATAGCATTAACAAATACGTGCTCGTATATAATACTCTCAACTCATTCTAGGATGTCACTTACCCTATCTCTAATGAGTTACTCATCCTAGGGTATTAATAACCCAATCTATAATGAGTCTTACCACACCAAAGCCTAGGTGTTCGCTAAACTTAAGCTCTAATACTAAATGCGACGACCGGGCGTTTCGACCATTGAAAATAGATACTAATACGTGCACTGTATCGCATGCCGAAAAAACCGATCGTTAAGGGTAAGAAGAAAAATAAAGGTAGAATAAAATCTTACACAAATGGAATAACATATATTATTTCAATACATAATCTTTGCAACAGAAATTTTAAATACATACATCAGAGTCTATCCTAATCTCAGCCTCAAAAGTAATAAATCGTTGTCCCTGCTAGTGCTGAATATAAATAGTTACAAATGCAATGGAAATGGAAATGGATAACTACCTATAGAGGAAACTCCATCTCCTGCTCCAAGCTCCTCCAAAATGTTCCAAGCTAGACCTGGACTACTTGGCTACGCAGAAAAACAGGGCACCCAGAGTTTAAGGGAAAATAAAATAAACTACGAATCAATCATGGGACTGGTGTGAGAAAACTCAAAAACGGGTTTTTAAAGACAAATGGTATATCATAAGACCACGTCGCACATAAACACAGATAGGTTTTTACCTTATGATAACCAAACCATTTGCTACGCAAAATCGAAGATATTATTTTTAATGACATTCTTTGAAAACTCTTTCAAATAAATGTACAAAATCTTAGCCGAAATTGTTGCGCCTATTAAATTCCATCATAATAGGTTTACAACTAAAACTATAAAGGCTCGTATTGGAGAATGGATTCCATACAATGACAAGGTAAGGGACTACCTTCCGACAGTACATCTTTAGAGGGATGCACCGAGGCTCATTCCCGCTGCCCTCTACCAACACAGAACCAACCTACCTCTACCATAGATAGTACCGAATATCTCATTAACTCAGTCATTTCCGACCTATCCGTGGCCACAGCATATACAACAAACCCAAAATATAGAGGGTAATCTAGAAAGGTGATGAACATATCCTAATGGGTGTGATCAACTTGGCCTAACCGCATCTACCTAGTTTTTGACATTCTTGATGTGCGAGGCTTAAGGTAACGTTTTACGATTCATAGAACAAATCCCACTTTAAATGCCACATTGCTATTTCTAACAACACACTACTGATTTCCATAAAAGTTCAACCTCTGAGCTCGTACGTCTAAGAGAAGGGTGTTAAATATAGGAGGGGTTAGCTCTTACACCACCGACAGATGTACATTTATAGAGATCAATGTATGTGGTTTTAGAAATGCAATGTCAGATATTTCGTCCATACAAGTTGTCCAGGAATAGGACAAACTGAAGGCATTTCTCCTGCTACGTCCTGTTTGGAAATCACCCATAGGATTAGTAGAGAGTAGTCCTTGCATTGATGATTTCAAATCAAAAGAACCACTGCCACCATATATATGATAAGGGAATTACCCAAAGGTTAGTGGCAAGCAGTCCTACATTATGAATACCTTCGTCTTCAAAATCATTGTCTTCAACATATTTTCACTTTCGAACATATATTGGTTCGAAGTGATTTTCAAATAGGAGTTACCCAAAGCTGACCCCGGTTCCTCCGAACCTGTTATCAATAAAAGATGTCAATTATATAGGTAATTATTATTCAATTGATCAATATCTTTTATCCAAGTGAAATATCTCTTTAGAGATATACATCTTTAAACCATATTCTGTTTCAGCATATATGGGATAACTAAACTTCTTTTATCAAATCCTTTGGTTACTTAAAACCCCCTTTTAACTTTGGAAATACCGAAACATTTCATCTTTTATTACTTAGAAAAAGTGTAACTCAAATCTTAATGAAGATTTCATATTTCCAAATTATTTTTTAATGGGCCAAAAACAATGTTATTTAAGACATTTTACTGTAACCTAAACCAGTTAGTATTGAATTAAAGGGATACATAAGTTTTAGACTGATTATACCCAATACTAATTTCAATATTCAACCAGTACTATTCGTCGAATAATGGTGAAATAACCTTTTAAATTCATACGGATGGTACTAATTCCCTCCTCAGCATTTAACACGGAGTTTGACTAATGTGTTTCATATATCACCAAAATCTTATTATTTAAAATATTTTTTAATTCTTGGAAATCTATAAATCTCCTTTTATCTAAGGAAAATATGGTCTAAGTAAATCAAATTTACTATCCCCTCTGACGGACCAGTCCGGATAGTTAGAGCGGAACCCAAACACTGGTTGTCCAAGCTCATATCTAGTGATTATCTCCCTATCACCCATAAGGTGGTTGAGTTATTTGATCAAATCTACACTCATTTATATGATCTTTTAGAGATGATTTTCATTTACTTAGCATAATTCCAAATATTGTTTAAAATAATTTTCCTTTAACTGTTTATTTTAAACTCCTTTAAAATAATTATAAAACTTCCAAGTCATCTTCATAATACTTAATTATTCATTTGAAAAACATTTGTAAAAGATTAGGAAAGAAAATCCCCAGTTTAAATCTTAATTTCAAAAGTTACTAGAAAATGCTGCAAAAAAAAGTGCTCCGAATAGTGTTTTAAAGCTTCTTTGATCAAAATGCTAATTTCATTACACATATGTCCATTTTAATAACTCAAATCCTTTTTAAAACATTTTAATGTCTTTTTGGAATTTATTTCATATTTTTAATGATTTAAAAATATCTATTTTCAAAATTTTACCACTTTGGTTTCCGAACTGCCAAAACACAACGTTTTTGAAAACTTGATTTGGACATATCTCAAAATTTACTAAATGAAATCATGATTTTCTACTTTTCTTGGAAAACTATACTGATTACGGTCCAGAAAATTCTTATTGCAAAGAATTCCGACTCATATTCCATTCTACACGTCTGTTTAACTTTTCAGGTCACGAAATCGCGAACTATCGAAACGCGATGGCTTATTTTTACTCCATTTTCCAAACTTTACTAAAATGAGTTTCAATGTTTATAAACCATTTATAAATCATTTTAAACTATTTTAAAGATGTTTAGTGTTAGCACCAAAATTGGTCACTAACACCCAAAGAGAGATTTGTGTAGAGATATTAATGAAGACAGAAAATTGAAATAGAGGAATGTATGCAAAATTAACTGCAGAAACTAGAACACCATATTTATAGTGGTTCGGCATAACTGCCTACGTCCACTTTGAGTTTAATCTTTATTACTTTTTCAAATAATTGAATACAGATACAATCCGTACACCAACAACTTGAATACAAATTCTAACTGAAAAGGAATGAGTCTTGGAAATGGTAGAGTCTCCCCAGTGTTCTCCAAAAAGATCCCTATTCACTGTGCCACTGCTCCTCTATTTATAGACGAAGATGGGCTGGACTTCCTTCATGAGCCCATAAACAACGTACTTTGGCCCATAGTGGGTGACTCCTGCACATCGAGCCTAGGATGCCGAACGAGGAATGCCGAGCGAGGAATGCCGGTTGAGAATTATCTGGTCGTTGAAATAGTGACTCGAAGTAAAACCTCAAGGTACTCAAAGAAAATGGTGGGTTGATTCGAAGTGAAACCATGCCAATCGCTTCACTTTGTTGTAGTCCCGATAGCCTAACAATTTCTCTAGAGTGCACCGAGCGACGTGCGCCGAACGAGACATGGTGAATGTCACCTTGCCGGGCGATGCTTACAGAATAAGGCATGCCGAGCGACTACACCCTCACTCCAGGTTGAATGTTGATCTTACCTTTCAAGCCGAACGACATCCAAGCTAAAGCAAAATGTCAAGGCTGAACCACTCGTCCATGCCGAACGACATTCAGATCGAGCCACACGTCTATGCCGAACGCATTTAGGCCGAACCACTCGTCTATGCCGAACGACTTCCCGGCCGAACCACACGTCTATGGACACACGTCTATGCCGAACGGCATCCAGGCCGAACCACTCATCTATGCCGAAAGATGCACTTTCTTGACGAACCTCTCGTAACTGGGCCAAACACTTGGGTAACACTTGCCCCCCGAAGTGTGTCGTGTGAGGCAACACGACATACTTTGAACCAATATCTAATTCCTACTATCAGAAGTTGAATGTGCTCAATGAAGGTCAAAGCACGGCAGTTCAGAGTCTATTCTCTCCCCTCCTTTCCTTTATACATAAATAAGGGGTCGTTCGACACATGGATATCGAACCACTCGTTCGGCAAGACTTCCACCACTCGGCACAACAGCTCACTGAACCACTGAGATATCCTGACTAAACCACTGGTTAATGCCTGTTCACCTCCCCTTCTTCATATATAAAAGCCAACACCTCTCTCCTTCACTTCTTTACTTTCACTTCGACTCTATAAGAACTCGTAGCTTACCTTCCCTCAAACTTCGGCTACCTCTTCAATCTCCTTCCCTTACCCTGAATTGTGTAAGTTTTCCCTAAAGCCCCATCCCATATCGAGTCCAAACAACTTCAATCTTAAACCTGACAATTCCCTAAGCTTCGATCATCCTCTTGGGTAAGTATTTATCATTCAAACGCTGTTTCCAAATTAGGAAGTTTAGCATGAAATTCAAATCTACAAAATTTCTTCAGATTATGCACGGTAGAAGTCGTGTCAATGAGGAAGACGACTCGAAGTTTGAACATGTCTTAGGGCTGGAACTTGGTACAATTTTTAACTATTTTCAAGGTTGGTGAAATGGATATGAGAAGGGAAAAGGACACCGGTGGTTTCTAAGTCATAGGCTCCTACTGGGTCACCGAGCGTGTGAGTTAGGTAGTTGAAGTGGAACTAAATCATTGGTTGAGGTCGTTCGGTAACCAAGGAGCGAGGGATAAGTGAGTGTGAATGGGCTAGCATTTTCTTTTTGGGTGGAAGCCGACCAACTATGAAGTAGGCGGCTTGGTAGTCCGCATGTGAGATTAGTGTTAGGGAGGTAGGAAGTGGGTAGGCTGGTCATCATGGCTGGTTTTGGGAGTTAGGGTTAGCGGCTCGGTCTCATTCGTTGTCCAGAGTGCATTGGTGAGGAGGATGAGTGGGTCGGCGTCTTTAGTCTAGAAGTTCGTTCAATCATACGTTTAGGAAGTCGCTCGGCATCGAGCCTTTATGTATGCAATGACAGTTAACATTATTCTGACTTGAACAAAACACATGTTAAATTCACTTACCTCCCATGCCTAAGCATAGGACGACAAACAAGGATAAGAAACTTAAACAATTAAGCACATCGAACTAATTTGGACTGATAACTTCACGATTGAGACCATAATAAATGTGAACTTAAAATTCTGTGAAGAGGGCAACTTAAAGCTCGTCGTGCTA
Source organism: Allium fistulosum (assembly GCA_030737815.1). Lineage (NCBI taxonomy): Eukaryota > Viridiplantae > Streptophyta > Magnoliopsida > Asparagales > Amaryllidaceae > Allium > Allium fistulosum. The sequence goes on from CM060908.1 coordinate 234,833,009, forward strand.
CACTTCAATTTTTAAAACCTTAATTTATTTATATTCTTTACACAAACCATCACACTAGTTCACATACCACATGGGGGAAGCACTTTTGCCGTTATGACTAATATCAATTGTCTTTCAAGTATAGTTCAAATATGAGTTTACTCAAATTTGGCGTTCGTTAAAGATGTCTAGAAAGTCGAGCTCTGCCACAGTTTCAGATAAACCCGGGCCGAGTTCTCGACAAGAAGTAGTGGAAACTTCGAATCCATCGACGACTCCTGAACAAAATATCCCGAGTCCAACGACCGCGACTATTGACTTAGCTCCTCATGCCATAGATGCAGCAATCATCCTAGACAACCCGGTCAATTCTCAAGCTTCGAGAATCAACAAAATATTTCTTCGCCAACTATGCTCAATCCACGGAATCCCTTTTGATGATGTGCTGGTTCCATCGAGACAAGATCGTCCCCACCTGCCCCCAGCCGGGTATACGGCTTGCAACAAATTCATGTGCTGGGTTGGTAGTGTGCCACCTTTTAGCTCCTTCCTTCGTGAAGTGTTGTAGTATATGGAGATCGCTCCAACAAAATTACATCCCAATAATCATGCGTTCCTCTACGGCATGTGTATTCTTTTCATGAGTGTTCTGTTCAGACTACCCATACCCGGGGATATCTGATATATCTATCGTTCCAAGAGACGGTCCGATAGCCCGTCCTTCATATTCATCGAGCCACACTCCAAGTGCCAAATCTTAATAGGGGCGTGGAGGAAATTTTCCCTATACAAGCAAGAATGGTTTTATGTGCGCTGCCCCCTGGCTTTGCGAGGAGATGGCTGGAAGGGAGTAAGTTCCTTTTCTAGATCAATAGTTGTACGTGGCAGGAAGTGCATTCTTTTTAAACCTTTTTTCGATTTTTACAGGTATTAGCCCACGTCCCAAAGGCTTCGGGTACTCTGAGGCCGTCAAAGCTATTCGAGCTGTTCCCGCGGGAGACCGGGACATCAAATTCATCATTTTCAATGAATTGCTTTCAAGATTTGGATTATTGGTGGAAGGTCGCCAAATAATTCTTCAACATAGTGCCACCACAACCGGACCTGCCTTGGATAAAGGCAAAAGGCAAGCTGGGGCTTCGGTGCCTTCGACAAGAGAGACTCCCGATGTATCTAAGGAAGGTGAAATAAAGGAGGCTGAAGCTCCAGGTGAGAGTGTAAGTCCTGCTTCGGAACCAGCAGTTGAAGCACATGGCACTGATGAACCACCTCCTCCTTCAAAAGGAAAAAAGAAACTAGCTTACAAGTTGAGAAAGAAGGTAGTGGGTGGAACTTCGAAAGTGACAATTACTTCGATGGAGAAAGAGCCATCTCCACAACACTTAGAGGGTTCGTTGAAAGGCTTGTCTGACCTTACAATTCTTGGTGATTTGCTCAACTACGGTTTCGACGACCCGAAAGCCATAAAACTTCATTCGCCAGCGAGAGGCAGTGAAGGCGTTCAAGCACATCACCAAGGAGAAAAATTCTGATAAGTAAAGCTAAAGAAACTGGTCCATCGGGGGGAAACACTAGGACACACACGAACACTCACACTTCACCTTGCACTTAAACTTCAACCATCATGCCATTTTTGCTAACTTGTCATCACTTAACTTCTGCGCAGGTGATATGGGATGCTCACATGGATTCGACCGCCTTCGCGGCTCTTCTATTTTCCATCCTTCCGGCCGAGACTCTGGATATGGAAAACGTCGAGATAGAGATGATGACAGCGATAGAGATTATCGCCCCTGAGATTCATCTTCTCGAAGGAAAATTCACAGTCACTCATCGTACTCCAACGATCCTCCTCCTCCACCAGAACAAGGCAGGTAGAAATCAGGTCAAAGGGGATCACAATCTGAAACTCCTCGCGGCCAATACTTGGGTTCCTCAAGTACTAGGCAATCTCGGGAGGTTCATAAGAAGTCCGTGGTTTCGACTAAACAAACTTCCTCTACTCCAGCACCGGATCCGTCGGTAGAGGAGAAGCTAACCAAGCTTAAAGCCACATTCCCAAAAATATGCTTTGACGGACTAAAATTTCTTCCAGTCATCCATCCTATTCCGGGGCATGTCAAACAAAGTGACATTGCTTGCAACAATGATGTTTACGTCCAACACGACGCATTCGTTCACTTGGTAGAAAAAGTTTCTGAAGTTTCTATGGAACGCAAACATGAAATCGATCGTCTGAAGCTTGAGGCCATCCATGACAAAGACATCATTAGAGCCTAAGATAAAGAGCTTTCCACGTATAAATCTCAACCTGAGGCCACCTAGAAGAACGCTAAAGATACTGCTGAGGCAGTAAGTTGCCTAAAGGCCACACACAAGAAGGAGATCGATGAAGCTGTCCAACGCTGTGGAGCTCTAGCTTTAGAGAAAGACTCCATTCAAAAGGAGAGAGATGGGTTAGCTCAACGAGTCAAGGAGTTGGAAGAGCTACTTCTCAAAGAGAAGGAAGAAAAGATTGCTGCTCAGGAGGAGTCACAACGATATTGCAACGAAATTGTTGCTATGCGACTCCTGAAAACAAAGCTCGATGAAGACCTCTCCAAAGTCGAAGCGCTGAAGGGTAAAGCCCGCGAGGAGGGTAAAAGAATAGCGCTCTCAGGAATTGATTCTCGCCTTAAGGCGGCTACTGAGGCTGGTAGGGAGGAATCAAGTGTATGTTTGATCCGCTCATAGCCGAATATAATGCTCGAGTTCTCATGCATCGCAACTTAACATTTCTTGGCGAGGGTTATCTCGAATCTTTGGCCGAAGCATGGGACACTTTAATCAAAATAAAAAAGGTTGAGTTGGGAACGGAAGAGATTGACAAAGAAGCTTTAGCAAAGGAATTTCTTCGGGGGAATGAGCCTTCGGACTTGTCTACGGCGAAGGCTCTTTACAGCAGAGACTCCTCCTTATCAAAAGGAAAAGATGCCATTGTCGGTCCGTCCGGAACCGAGTCTCCGGTTCCTCCCCCGCTCAGCCGTCATGTCACCCATCACTTGACCCCTTCGAGCAACATATTGGCTATGACCCAAAAGACCCTGGACTTAATATTCACGTTCTATCTCCTATTCTAGAAGGCGAAACTTCCAAACAGTTGAGAGTCAACCAGAGACTGGTACATAACTTTTCCTCCAAAGTTCAAAGGGTTCTCGTTTTCAGTGAGTGATAAATGTATTCTAACATTTGTTTCTTATGAATTCGTGTAGGCCATCCTGATCCCGAACCTACTCCAAGGAGCGATGTCGCCACGGAGAGAGAGGAGAAAATGGGAGAGGCTATTCAGACCGAAGAGACTCTTGGACCTGGTGCTCAAATGATCGAGGAGCTCGATGAAGACAAGTCTGAAAACCCTTCTCCTTTAGAAGAACATTATGAAGTTGAAATTACAGGCGCTTCCAAACATACTTCGAAGTTGAGCATGGAGGAACAGATCATCGAAGAGGGGAAAAAGAAATACAAGATTAAGGCTGAGTCTCAAGTGGTAGAACTCGATGACCCACCGAACATGCCTTTAAAAGTTATTCTTCCAGGTGGGACCAGGTCGTTAGAAGTTCCTCCTCCTTCCTCTGACACCCCTTCTCTAGTGAGCAAAATGTCCATGAAAAAACGCGTGGGAGAGGAGTCTTCAGAGAAACTGAAGAAGGAGAAGAAGTCGAAGAAGTAGCTATCATGCTTCATTTACCGTGAATAAGCCCGGATCATGTAATTATTTCTATTTATTTTCGTAGTCGATGTTAATAGACTTTTAACTCCGAGTTTAGGAGGAATTGTAGTAGAACTCTATTTTGGGATTAGTGAATAAAATTTTTGTTTTTTTGATGATGTTCGATGATTAGCTTCACCATCCATCTTGTGTTTGAAATCCAAAGTTATGTGGGTCAGGCAAGTACTTGCTCACTTCCACGTGACTCGGAGTTCTGAATTGCTTCAATTTTAATCCGTGCTCTAGGAACTTAGAGTTTTTTTTAAGTCATTTATACCCTAGTCCGCACTCCGTGGACTTAGAGATTTTTTCAAGTCGTTTATATTCTAGTCCGCACTCCGTGGACTTAGAGATTTTTTCAAGTCGTTTATACTCTAGTTCGCACTCTGGGGATTCAGAGTACTCTAGTCCGCACTCCGTGGACTTAGAGATTTTTTCAAGTCGTTTATACTCTAGTCCGCACTCTGGGGACTTAGAGATTTTTTCATGTCGTTTATACTCTAGTCCGCACTCTGGGGACTCAGAGTACTCCAGTCCGCACTCTGGGGACTTAGGGATTTTTTCAAGTCGTTTATACTCTAGTCCGCACTCTAGGGACTCAAAGTACTCTAGTCCGCACTCTGGGGACTTAGAGATTTTTTCAGTTTGAGTGTGCGTTCATACGCCAGATAGAATAATGTAATTTAATTTTTGTTACAGAATTGTAACATACGGAAACATCAATAGTTTATGGAAAAGATGGCTTCAAGCCTTTATTGATCATAACAAATGGAAACAAATCGAATTGTCTTATTACATGCCAAAAACTAAAAACAGCGAAATGAACATACACTGAAAATAAATGCAACTAAAAAGCAAAAAGAAATAGACTAGGTATAATAACGACGCAAATGCTCGCTATTCCATGTGCGAGGAAGTGTCACGCCATCTACGGTCGCTAGCTTGAAAGTTCCTTCTCCATGCCTCCGTTCGATGACATACGGGCCTTCCCATGTGGGATTCAGATGTGATGGGATCGGAAAGACTCGCTTTAAAACGAGGTCACCCACATTGAAAATTCTCGGTCGAACCTTTTCATTATAATATCGAGCAACTCGGTGCCTATGTGCAGCCGCTCTTCAATCAACTTCTTCACGTTTTTCGTCAGCAAAATCCAGCGATTCCAATAGGAGATTTTGATTCGTCTTAGGGTCGTAATAAGTTACCCGATGAGAAGGAACTTCAAGTTCCATGGGTATCACAGCTTCAGTGCCGTATGCCAAGGTGAATGGAGTATGGCCAGTCGCAGACTTGTGGGTGGTTCTGTAAGCCCAGAGCGCTGTCGAAAGCTCATCCACCCACTTGCCACTAGCCTTCTCCAAACGCTTTTTTAATATTGACTTGATTATTTTATTTATGGCTTCCACTTGTCCATTCACTTTAGGGTGAGAGACCGCCGAAAACCTTTTCTCAATGTGATATTTTTGGCAAAATTCTTTGAACTCCCTACTTTCAAATTGAGTTCCGTTGTCCGTGATGATAGTTCATGGGAGGCCAAAACGGCATATGATGTTTCGTGCAACGAAATTAATTACTTTTTTGGTGGTGATCGTGGCTAGAGGCTCTGCTTCTGCCCACTTGGTAAAGTAATCAACTGCAACAATTGCATATTTTGCATCCCCTCTGGAGATTGGTAAGGAACCGATTATATCGATCCCCCAAATCACAAATGGTCAGGGACTAACCATTTGCGTGAGTTCCGCTGAAGGAGCTCTCAGGATTTTCACAAACTTTTGACATTTGTCACATTTTCTTACGTAGTTCGCAGCATCCCGATTTACAGTGGGCCAATAATATCCATAGCAGAGGATCTTTTTTGCCAGTGTCTACCCAACAGTATGGTCGCTACATTCACCCTCATGAACCTCTTTTAAGACATTTTTTATCTCGTCGTGGGCGATGCAACGAAGTAATGGAATCGAGAACCCTTTTCGATACATTATTCCGTCCTGCATAACATATCTTGAGGCTTTACGAATGACTTGTCGTCTTTCGTTCTTCTTTTCAGACAAAGCTCCGTGTAACAAGTACTGCTTGAATGGGGTTATCCATGACTCCTTTTCAATTTCTTCTTCTAGCAGAAAGTCTATTTCCATCTCGTTTATACTTGGAAATTGCAAAACTTCAACAGGAACCAAGCCCATCTGTTGTGCATCGCCAGTACTTGCGAATTTTGCTAATGAATCGGCTTCCCTATTTTGTTCACACGGGACAGGCGAAATATCATAATATTCAAGGTCTGCCAAAAATTCTTGAACCCGAGTGAGGTATGGAGCAAGCCTTTGCCTCTTTGCTTGATAATCTCCACGCACTTGGTAAACCATAAATTGAGAGTCACAAAAGATTTCAATCGTTTTTATTCCGAGCTCCCTGTCAATTTTAAGCCAGCGAGCAATGCTTCATACTCTACTTCGTTATTCGTAGTTGGGAAATCAAGCTTCAAAGCATAACAAATCGATCGATTTTCGGGAGTCACAAGAATAACACCGGCTCCGAAACAACGGTCATTTGACGCCCCATCGGTGTATAACTTCCATCGATGGGGGGAATAATGTCTTCATTACTTTGCTCGACAGGTATTGTGAATTCTGCAATAAATTCTGCTAATGCCTGTCCTTGAATAGCCCTCCGGGGCAGGTAGGTGATATCGAATTGACTTAACTCGATGTTCCACTTTAGAAACCTTCCAGAGGTTTCTGGTCGCTGGAGCACCTATCGTAGAGAATGATCGGTGTAAACACTGATCGGGTGTGCCTGGAAGTATGGACAAATCTTGCATGATGCAATCACCAAGCAGTAGTCCAGCTTCTCGATTTCAGGATAATTTCTTTCTGCCCCCGTTAAACGTTTACTGACATAGTACACCGGCTTTTGAACTAGGTCCTCCTCGCGAACCAAAGCCGTACTGATGGCATGTTGAGATACGACCAAGTATACATACAACACTTCGTGGTCTATAGGCTTCGACAGCACCAGGGGACTTTCCAAATGTCTTACCAGGGGTCGGAATGCATCCTCGCAGTTGGGCGTCCATTCAAAATTCTCTTCCCTTTCTTTATTACATCGAAGAAAGGAATGCACTTGTCGGTCGCTCTGGATATGAATCGACTCAACGCGGCCACTTTTCCGTTCAGGCTTTGTATTTGCTTTACAGTTCTGGGCACTTGAATGTCTCGAATAGCTTGAATCTTTTCTGGTTTAGCTTAAATTCCCCGTGCATTGATAATAAAACCCAAAAACTTTCCCGATGCGACACCAAAGGAACACTTTAGTGGGTTAATTTTCATTCCATAATACCTGAGTATGTCGAACATTTCCGCCAAGTCTCGAATGTAGTCGTTTGACTGTCGTAATTTCACAAGAATGTCATCCACATAGACTTCCATTGTTCTACCAATTTGGTCTTTAAACATCTGATTCACCAAGCATTGATAAGTCGCTCTTGCGTTCTTCAGCCAAAAAGGCATCACCACATAACAATATAGTCCGACGTCCGTGACAAAGCTAATGTGCTCCTGATCCGGAATGTGCATTGGGATTTGATTGTATCCCGAGTACGCGTCCATAAACGACAATAACTCATGCCCAGCGGTTGAATCGACCAGCTGGTCAATTCTGGGTAAAGGGAAACTATCCTTAGGGCAAGCCTTGTTCAAGTCCGAGTAATCAACACAGGTCCTCCATTTCCCATTCGCTTTTATCACTAGCACGGGGTTAGATACCCATTCAGGGTAGAGATCGTCGTGGATGAACCCATTGGCTTTGAGTTTGTCCACCTCCTCTCTGAGAGCGGCGGACCTTTTCGGGTCCATCCCTCTCCTTTTTTGCTTTATTGGCACGTATTTTGAGTCTATGTTCAACATATGACTCGCAATGGCGGGAGAAATCCTGCACATATTAGAATGTGTCCAAGCGAAAACATCCAGATTTGCTTGGAGGAAATCAGTAAGATCCTCGATCATCAAGGGGTCAAGTTGTGATCCAATCTTAAGTACTCGCGATGGATCATCATGGCTGACTGGAATGTCAATTGGCAGTTCAGCCGGTGCTGCTTTTGCCTCCTTGGGTTCCTCATCGTCATCTCTTGGATCTATGTCTCTATAGATCCGATCATGTTGCCTAAGCCAAGGCTCGGGCATTACTTGTCAATCTTCAGTGGCTCGGATGCGGACAGAGCTATCCACAACCTTTCCTTTCTCTCTTCGCTGGGACTCTCTTAGCTCAGCCACATAACACGCTCGACCAGTCGCCTGATCGCCATGCACAACACCAACTCCTTTATTGGTCGAAAACTTCAAGGTTAAGCACCGTGGGGCCAAAGCTGCCCTAAACTCTACCAAGGCTGGTCGACCCAGAAACACATTATATGGAGAATCGACATCCAAAACAACGAACGGCAGGATCCGCACTCTCCTACGTTCACCTTCCCCAAGTTCAACTGGCAATTCAACAAAGCCCACCGCGTCGGTAGTCACACCATTAAAGCCATGAATACGGGCTTTAGATGGTTTTAGGTCATTTGTCTCCATCTTCATCTGATCATATGCCTTTTTGAAGATGATATTAACGGAACTTCCACAGTCAATCAGTATTCTTCTCACAAATGCTGGCCCGATAGTGGTCGAGATGACCATCGGGTCAATGGTAGGTGCCTCCACCTGATCGGCATCTCTACTTCTAAACACTATATCATCCATCATCATTCGCTGTTGTTTAGCTGGGGTACTATCTTCTGTGTTTAAACAACATTCGAAATCTGCATGCTTTAGGGAACTAGCATAACGTTCCATCTCTTACCAACTCTTATCTGCCGGGTGAGGCCCTCTGACTATCGTGTTTACGATTAGTCTTCCTACGATCCGAGCTGGTTCCTCAGGATGGAGTGGAGCTTGCCCGCGACCGGGGTCTGATGCTCCTTGTCCACCCTCCGGCGGATTCTTGACAAATTCCTTCAACTTCTTTTGTCGAATCAGCTTTTTTATAGCGTCATGGAGGTGCCTACACTCCTCGTATTCTGCGCATAAGTTTCGTGGAAGCGGCAATACTTCCCAGTCCGCTTTTGCTCCTTGGTGGACTCTTTTTGTCGTGGCTTTCGATATTGGAAAGTATTACAAGTCGACAGTTAAATATTCTCCAGAGATGCGTTCAGAGGAGTGCATTCGTTGTAAGTTGGGATCCTTCGTTTCTACTTTCCAGCCTCCGTTTTCTTTCCAAGATTTCCCTCACTAGATCCTTTAGATTGTTCAGGATTGTTTTGGACATTGACTTGTACTTTTCCAGAGTTGTCACTGGATTGTTTTACAGCAATGTTGCTCTGCACTGTCTCCTTGCCAGGTACGGGTGCATTGTCTCGCCTCGTCCACCTAGCTTCCTCCCTTCTTATAAATTGGTGTGCCTTTGAATAAAAAAGTTCCAGTGTAGTCGGAGGCTTTTCCGCTAGCCAATCTCCAAACTCTGAATTCGGATTTACTCCTCGCATCACGGCCATTAAAATAGCATGGTCGTTGGGGTTGTTAACTTCAGTTGCGGCAACGTGGAATCTTTGTAAATACTCTTTTAACGACTCCCCTGGAGCCTGAATCACACTAGACAAGGACATCACGTCCTTGGGACGGGTGGCATGAATCCTGAACTGTTCCATAAATTTTGTCGCTAACTCATCAAAGTTGGAGATAGTCCACAGAGGAAGTTGGGTGAACCACATGGTAGCGATTCCAGATAAAGTTATTAGGAAGCATCTACACTTAGTTGCATTGTTTGCTCTAGCCGAGTCCATCATCCATTCATATCTCATCACATGCTATCGGGGATCAGTCTTTCCTTCATAGGCCGAAATAGCCGGCATGTTAAACTTCCTAGGGTACTCGGTCTGTAAGATAGCATCTGTGAATGGAGTATGACTCCTGAATATCCCCCAATCATCATTTGATAAGCCTTGATTCTCTCTCATCAGTTGTATGACCATAGCTGATAGGTATGGGGTTTGTATGGAAGATTGGTGTCTGTCCTACGAAATTGTTTTGGTCGGTGTCTCCTCTATTCGCGATCTACCAAGCGTGTATCCTAAGGACCAGCATCATTAGGACCTTGATGAGCCGGCTATCCAGCTTCCACTCGTGCTCTAGATCCTAAGTTCACAGTTTCAGCTTAGGCACGATTTTCTTGATGCACTACACCTGTTTGCGTTGTTTCAGTTCTATGCGCCTGCGCTTGGGTGGTTCATCAGATGAAGCAGAGCTGTCGGATGAGGAGTAAGGAGCGGGGCTTCCTCCAGCATTCTGATGCTGTTGTTGAGTAAGCTAAGTCATAAGGTTGGCGTTAGCTTGGATTTATTCACTAAGTTGTCTCTTGCTTTCCATGAGTTCTCTGATCAGCTCTTTGAACTCTGTCCTAGCGACAGCTTCCATTTGGTTTTGGGCGGTGACAGTCCCTACACCCAAATTAACCTGCTGATTGCTGGGTCCTACTTGTTGGGCACTAGCAGTCTCGTTGACATCTGCGTTGTGGGAGGCTGATCTAGTATGTGGTCTTCCCACTGTAGAGTTATTGGTAAAAACTCTGAGTAGAATCAACGGACTTCCTATGAATGACTTGGATCTCTTTCGGGGGATTTCTTCAATCTAGTAGCTACAAAGTAGATCCTAATAACCTGAGAATGATTTCTTAGTGAAAGCACCAAAATGTTAGCACCAAAATTGGTCACAAACACCCAAAGAGAGATTTGTGTAGAGATATTAATGAAGATAGAAAATTGAAATAGAGGAATGTATGAAAAATTAACTGCAGAAACTAGAACACCAGATTTATAGTGGTTCGGCATAACTGCCTACATCCACTTTGAGTTTAATCTTTATTACTTTTTCAAATAATTGAACACAGATACAATCCGTACACCAATAAATTGAATACAAGTTCTAACTGAAAGGAATGAGTCTTGGAAATGGTAGAGTCTCCCAGTGTTCTCCAAAAAGGTCCCTTTTCACCATGCTCCTACTCCTCTACTTATAGATGAAGATAGGTTGGACTTCCTCCATGAGCCCATAAACAAAGTACTTCGGCCCATAGTGGGTGACTCCTGCACACCGAGCCTGGGATGTCGAACGAGGAATGCCGAGCGAGGAATGCCGGTCGAGAATTATCTGGTCGTTGAAATAGTGACTCGAAGTAAAACCTCAAGGTACTCGAAGCAAATGGTGGGTTGATTCGAAGTGAAACCATGCCGATCGCTTCACTTTGTTGTAGTCCCGATAGCCTAACAATTTCTCTGGAGTGCACCGAGCGATGTGGGCCGAATGAGACATGGTGAACGTCACCTTGCTGAGCGATGCTTACTGAGTGAGGTATGCCGAGCGACTACACCCTCACTCCAGGTTGAATGTTGATCTTCCCTTTCAAACCGAACGGCATCCAAGCTAAAGCAAAATGTCAAGGCCGAACCACTCGTCCATCCCGAACGGCATTCAGACTAAGCCACACGTCTATGCCAAACGCATTCAGGCCGAGCCACACATATATGCTGAACGCATTCAGGCCGAACCACTTGTCTATGCCGAACGACATCCCGGCCGAACCACACGTCTATGGACACATGTCTATGCCGAACGGCATCCGGGCCGAACCACTCGTCTATGGCGAAAGATGCACTTTCTTGACGAACCTCTCGTAACCGGGCCAAACACTTGGGTAACATTTAGCGATACCATATATACCATTTCATTTAATAAAAGAAAGTGATTCCTTTATGTAAATTTGACGTGTATTATATCATTTTCACATCAAACAAACATATCATCAATATCCAAAACATGATGATCAAACATAGAAAATATCCATCTCAAACATATCATATCATCATATAATTTATAAATTTAATAGTAGAGTTTCTCAACTTCATTGGTTTCTATATTTTCTAAATTTTACTATAGCTTCCCTACTATCTCACTGAAGCTTATGGAATCAACCCTGGTTCCCTTTAGAAGTGCACAGCCTAGGATTGTAGGAGAGATGGGCTTGGCCTTCACTTGTGAAGGTGGTGGCTGTGGGTTTAGAAGGAGAAGAGAAGGAGTTTGAACTTGTTTTTGAAATGGATTGATAATATATATAAGTTTACTTTCTCTTTGCCATAATTTTCACTATTATTTATCTAAGGTAAGTAGCAATTAAAATAGCTTGAGAGAAAGGAGAAGATGAAGAAGATTTTTGTGTAAAATTATGAGAGAATGGGTAGGTATTTATAGAAAAAAATGTGTAAATATCCAAATAGTACAATTTCCATTCTACCCCTTGCCCACCCCCCTCTTCTCTCCTTATGTACGGCCATGACCTGTGCTACTTTCACGTGGTGTATGTGTAAGGTGATGGGAAGTTTTGTTTTATTACTTTGCTATAAGTATCTTGATATTTTTTATATTTATATATGTATATGTATTTATTTATTTGGTATGTATACATGTGTATATGTATATGTTAGGACATGCACTTGTATGTTATATATATGCACAAGACATATAAACAACGTTACAATCGTTTTGAACAACTTCCGTTTGTTAAACCATTGAAAATTTGAAAGCCGATTCCCGGTCACATTTTAACTTATAAATTAAATTGCATATAAATGTAAACAAAATTTGAAAACTAATTTTTCACCATCATTAATTAATTAAAATGGTCACATTTGAATTATAAAACCATATTAACCAATATTAAACAAGTGTTTACAAAAAGTGCTGCTATATTGATAATGCCTATGAATTATCTTATATTTTCAAATCCTATATATATCTTTATAAAATTATTATAAATCATTTATTATCACTATATTACCGATTAAAATGAATTATTATCATTTTAAAATAATTATTTAATTATTTAAACCTAATTTAAAATTACATAAAATATATAAAATTAATGACTCCCTAATGATGTGATAAATATATTTTATTTCCACAAATAAAATAAGTAATTTTTATTTCATATTTTTGCAAAAATGGATAAGTAAATATATGTACCCAGTTTTGTGCATGCTAATCTTTAGAGAATCTTAATTTTACCAAAAGCTGATTTCCGTCGTTTTTCTGATGAAAACCCCTAAATATCCATATTTGTTAATATACTTTTAAAACAAGTTTACTATCATTATTTATGGTTCAAAACATTATAATTTGTGTTATAAAGTCTTGTATTTGAATATTTTGAAAATAAATAAAATTTATCAAAGTGATAAATTTGTGGTCGTTATAGTAGTAAATTTAAGTATTACTACTTAATAGAGTATTACTTTACCTATGATGGGTTCACATGAATCTATGCAAACTCAAATATCCAAAGTCCTAATCATCTACGGAATAGGTAAAATGCCAAAATCGTTGGAAGAGGAAATCTACCAACATAGTTTACATACCATAAAAAGGATATGGTTAATTAAAGCTTGTTATATTGCAACTTAAAATTAAATTTTGTGTGTGTGTTTCATTTTCATTGGACGACTTAAGTCATAGCAAACAAAGTTATTTTTGGTCCTTTCCTAAATTAAAAAATGAGTTAAAGAGAGAGAAATTGCATAAAAGACACTATTGAGTGAATACTTTAGAGGGACAACTAAACTGGTGAGGGGAATGTAGGCCTATCAACGGATACTTTCGGATACAAATAGTGTCATATCCACATCCGTATTCAAAGTTATTTTCGAATACCGAATATCCATGAATATGGATAGATATCGCATAATTATCGTATCCACTAATATCGATTTAACATAGTTATTTTTCAACTCCATTGATTATTAAATTATTCAAAATCAACAAATATGATGATAATAAGTAGTTTCGAATAATTAATATGCATTAAATAAATTTAATATAAACTATTAACTAAATAAAACAATAAATATGTTTCTTTAATTGTATTAAAATATACATAAACTATACTATAATCTTGACAAAAATCGGATGGATAGTTTTCGGATGTGGATGTCTTTGTATCCACATCCATATTCGCTTTTCCGAATATCGGATATTATATGCTTTTCAGATACATATGCAAACATGTAATATATTTTTTGGGTATTCGTCGACAGCCTTAGAAAATGAATAATTTTTTTCCCTTAATAAATAGATAAATATTGCACGCTTACCACTTTTGAATGAAACAAGAAAAGGTATTATGTTAATAAAAGGAAAATTTCAAGCATCAAGGAAGATTTTTTGAAATTTTAAAGCATTTAAAATTGAATATTTCTGGAATATTCTATTTTCATAACTTGAAACTTTTTAGAAGTAAACGAAAGTTTGATTTTCTGAACTTTAGAATTCAATTTGAACTTTTTCCAAAATTTTAGTATACTTTTTTCTAAATTTAAAATTTTCATTTTCTTTGTGTAGATATAAAAAGGGAAAACCTTATATCGGTATTTTGATCACTGAAAAAATATGTAGACAACATAACCAACTTAACATTCTTTCCTTATTATAAATTCTATCATTAAATATTCCCCTTAACTAAGCATGATTTATTGGTGATATTTTTCCCTTTAATAATACCCTATTGAAACCCATATTTCCTATGCTTTTGCAGGACTTACATGTCCTAAAATATACGCTTCATAATAAATTCTTTATTGATGTGCTCAAATTAATGCTAAAATCTATTATCATTCTGGACATTTACTGATGGATGACCATGGTTAACAAAGATTGTAATAAAGGCTGTCTAAGTATACCCTAAGACAAAATGGAAAAATATATAGGAAGAAAGAAGATAAAAGTGTGCATCGTTATAGGTGATGTGATATGAGCTTTCAATGGTGTCTAAATTTTTAAGAAACTATGGGGTAAATTATACCAAAAGGTGATTGCTAAAAAGAGATATAAACAACACAAACCCATAAAACAAATTTTAATGAAGAACGGAATTTGAAACAGTGAAATTCAAGGAAATCAAAAGAAATAAAATAAAAATAAATTACCTAGAGCAATTACTTTGAGTTGATCACTAATATTTAAGTGGACTGGTTCTCGGCCTGAATCAAACAAAGAGATATAACAAAGGCTATAATTTAAAATTGAAGAAAAAAGGTAAATACGTATATTTTACACTTACAAAAAAAATTAACCGTACCAGGTTAGTATCTAAATAACAAATCTTGCTGAATTATACGAAACACTTAAATTTGGATGTTCATGTCAAACATGATCAAGGTGGATAATAATTCAATTCAAGAATGACATTGTGGTTCAAAATAATTTAAGTCACTCACAATAAAATTAATCTTCATAACCACACGAATCTATATTTATTCATAACTACGACTGTGTTATAATCGTTGGCCTTTCATTCATGCATCGATAATTAAGATAGTTAATAAAACATGTAGGAGAAGCTGAATTATACAAACCTTGAATTCAACAAATGCAAGCGATAAGCTTTCATAATTTTATTGAGTGGCCCGCCTATCAACACCTGCAAATATTTAATGGACTACTGAAAAATGTGATAGAATATTAGGTTATGTTATTTTGTTTAATCCCACATCGCGGGATAAGTTCAAACCTTACTTCCAAAGCCTTATTTAAAGGAGCCTATGTAATATAAATAACTTATACCAATCTCTATAATTTTGTCTCTTAGATTAATAAAAAAACCTTCTCCTCTAAGTGGACGTACACTATCATATTGATAATGGAACCACTTTAAAAAATTTGGTGTACTTCCCTTTCATTTATTGTTAATTGGTAATTTTCACCTATTCTTTAAAGGATAGTAACCCCAATAATTTTATTTGATTGTTTCGCCATTCTATATTTGATCTTATTGTTCCACATCTGTGCTGTTGGGTAATATCAGCTTGGAAGGATAGACCCCAACAATCTGGTATCAGAGCATTTATGTTGATTTATAGAATGTGTAAGGAAGTATGGTAGAAGACATGGCTACACCTATTGTAACATGACCTTATGTCAGAGGTTCTTATATTGCAACTGGATTCCAGTTGGCAATAGATAGATGGAATGGGATAAATATTTCGAGAAGTGGCAATAGAGAATGAAGGTTATTCTAAAAAGGAATATGGTTCATCAGGTAGTTTTTGACACTAAGGAGTTACCAGCTTAAGTTTATGCCATAGAGAAGAAGAAAATTTAAGAATGGGCATTTACTACTCTACAGGTGGCCATGAGAGAAAATGTTATCTTCGAAATTAACATGGAAACCACTACTAAAGGAATTTGGACCAAGCTGGATAATCTCTATCTGAAGAAATCACTCACTAACCATTTGATTCTACTGAAGTCATTTTTCACCATGAAGATGAGAGAGGGTGCTTCAGTAAAGGCGCATCTTAGTTTCTTCAATGATCTTGTAATGAAGATGAAAACTGTGGATTTGAAGGTGGATGAAGAACAGAAGGCGATGGTTCTTTTGTGTTCCCTTCCGGAGCATTACATAGGTTTTGCTAAAAGTCTAATTTGTGGAAGAGATACCTTGACTGTAGATGATGTGAAGTCGGGTCTTCTATTTGAAGACTTGAGGGATCAGATAAAGGAGATGAGTGAACGAAGAGAAGGGAGTACTAGTCAGGGCCTATTTGTTGAGAGAGGAATGGAGGAGAAGAAGAGTTGGAATCCTAGGGGCGTTCCAAGTCTAGGAAGCCGGGAAATGGTTGGAGAGGAAAGTCTACAGATGGAAAGTGTCACTATTGTAAAAAACCAAGCCATTTGAAGAGAGACTGTCCGGATTTGAAGAAGAAGGCTGAGGATGGATCTTCATTGATTGCAGTGGAGAAGACTGTATTCGACGATGTATTGACTGCAGTAGTATCTGATGTATCAGATGTGTTGTCCGCTATGTTCCAAGTCTTCATAAGTCATTGATTTCTTTAGGGCGGTTGGCATCCATGGGATGCAAGGTGACTATGAAGAATGATGGTTTAAAGGTTTCTAGGGGCGCACTTGTTTTGATGAAAGGAGATGTGTTCTGAAATCTGTATCTGCTAAAGGGAACCACAGTTCTTCTTGAGTCCTATGTTGGAGTGGATAGTTCTCGTGCTTAGGATGCAACTAGTTTTTGGCATCTAAGATTGGGTCATATTTCATAGAAGGGCTTAGAGTTTCTTTACAGTCCAAAGATGGTCAAAGGAGGAAGCTTCGACAAGTTTTAGTGTTGCCAGGAGTTTGTGCTGGGTAAGTAGACAATGGTATCTTATTAAGTCTAACATCATAGATCAGAGAGTGCTTAATTATGTGCATACAGATGTTTGAGGACCAGTAACTACTACTTCCATTGAGGGAGCGAAGTATTTTATTTCCTTTATTGATGACTTTTCTCGAAAATTTTGGGTGTATGTGATGAAGGCCAAATCAGAAAGCTTTGAGAATTTTAAAGCTTGAAAAGCGCAAGTTGACAACCAATCTGGTTGTAAGTTTAAGGTGCTTAGATATGATAACGGTGGTAAATTTATTTCTAAGGAGTTCCTCAATTTTTGTAAGAAGCATGGTATTTAGAGGCATTTCACTACACCATGAGATCCGCAATCTAATAGGGTTGCTAAGAGGATGAATCAGACTCTACTTGAGAAGGCACATTACTTGAGATTGACGATGGGCTTGTCTAAAGGCTTTTGGACTGAAGCTTTATCAACTGCAGCATGGATTATAAATCGATTCTGTGCTCAGTCATAGATGGGAAGATTTCAGAGGAGAAGTGGAGGGGTAAACTAGTGTATCTTGGTTACTTTCGTATTTTTGGTTATTTTGTGTATATTCATCATACATGTGACGATAAGTTGGAAGCTAGAGCGTACATGGACATATTTATGGGATACACGGATGGTATTAAAGGGTATCACATTTGAAAGCCTGTTGATAGAAAGATTGTGCATTCTAAACATGTAGCTTTGATGAGTTTGCAATGTCCCATCCTAAGGAGGAGTTACCTACCACATCAAATAAATCTGATTGGCCTAAGGAGTTGGAAGAGGTTCGCATATTTTAGCCTAGTAGTAGAGTTGTTCCTGTGAGAGATGTAGATGAAGTTGATGAGAGATCACAGAGTAGTCCACATGTTCAAACTAGTAGTGTGGGTGATGCGCATAAGACTAGAGGAAGTTCAGTTCAAGGTGGAGTTGAAAGGAGTTTAGGCGAAGTTGTACCTATTCAAGCCAGTTATAGGACTATTAGGCTGCTAAAGAGTGATTGGCAGTATGCAAACCTTGGCCTTGGTGACCAGTTTGATTATGCCCTACCTGTGGTTCATAATGAGCCATTTGACCTTGAAGAAGTTATGAAGTCGAGTGATAGCTCGAAATGGATGTGCGCTATGGAAGAGGAGTTACTGTTATTGAGGAAGAACAAAACTTGGGATTTGGTACCACCTTCTCAAGGAAGCCGAGCCATAGGTTGCAAGTGGGTATTCAAGGTGAAGGATGATGGGAGATACAAGGCTAGATTAGTTGCTAAAGGTTTTCACAGAGGAATGGAGTGGAGTATGATGAGATATTTTCTCATGTAGTGAGGCATACCTCCATCCACATTTTGCTTGCTATCATTGCTACTCATGACTTGAAGTTGGAGCAACTTGATGTGAAGACCGCTTTCTTACATGGTCACTTGAAGGAGACCATTTACATGAAGCAACCAGAATGATTTATTGTAAGGAAAGAGAAATGGGTTTGCAAGTTGAAGAGGTCACTGTATGGACTCATGGCAGTCGCCTAGACAATGGTACAAGTGGTTTACTCTTTTATGCGTTCACTGGGTTTTGATCGTAGTGTCAAAGACGCTTGTGTGTACTTCAAGCATTTAGAGATCAGTAGTTGGGTGTATTTACCCTTGTATGTGGATGAAATGTTGATTGCTTCCAAGGATAAAGCTGAAATTGATAGTTTTAAGATGTAGCTAAAAGCAGAATTTGAGATGAAAGACCTTGGGAAAGTAAGGAAGAATTTGGGTATAGAAATCCAAAGGGATAGAAAGTTAGGACTTTTGAGGCGCACTCAAAAGGAGTATTATAAGAAGATACTTAGTCGGTTCAGCAAGGAAGGAGCAAAGGCAATTGGCACACCCATGCCTTTGCACATTCAATTTTCTAATAAAGGCACTCTGATCTCAGAGAAAGACAAAGCTTACATGGAGAAGGTGTCATATGCGAGTGCAGTTGGTAGTTTGATGTATGTTATGGTTTGCATTAGGCTTGATATTGCACGGGCTGTTCGATTGGTTAGCTAATATACGGCTAATGCAGAAAAGACACATTGGGGGGGACTGTAAAGTACATTTTCAAATATCTTAAAAGAACTCTAGACCATGGGATTATTTTTGGCGGCAGAGATAGAGATTTCAGCTTGGTAGGATTTTATGGTTCCGACAACGCCGACGATAGAGATCGAAGGAAGTCAACCTCATGTTATGAGTTCGCTCTTGAAGAGACAACTATTAATTAGAGAGCAAGGTTGCAGACTGTTATTGCTTTGTCTACTATAGAGGTAGAGCTTATAAGCTGCTGTTGAAGCAGCTACGGAGGCACTATATTTTAGGCAGTTGATGTGTGATTTGGGTTTCGTGTATGATGGAGTAGAAGTGAATTGCGACAGTCAAAGTGCATTTCACATAGCTGAAAATCTAGCTTTGAGCTCAAGGACGAAGCACATAGAGGTGAGAGAATCATTTCTTGTCTCAATGAATGATGGGAAGCTAATTCGTCTTCAGAAGGTTCACACAGAGAAGAATGCAGGGGACATGTCACTAAGTCCTTACATGTTGCAAAGTTCGAGCATTACTCAAACTTGATCCGCTTATCAAGTTGTTAGGTGCCACATGGTGGCACAGGGGAGCAAGAATCGGTAGATGAAGACATTTGTTTTCATTAAGAAGATTGATAGGTTCTACAAGGGAAATGTAATGACCTGCCAATCCGTACAATTCAAGTGGACAATAAACCACACATGTCTAACCCAAATTGAACAAAAAGACTGGTAGTTATGGGAGAGAAAGAAGAAAGTAGAAGAGAAGAGAAAAGAAATGTAAAACAACACAGAATCTCACAATCACAGCGGAACAATATATAATATAAAATAAATAATCTTTATAAAGGAGAAAATATTGTATACATACATCCATTAGAGTACAACACTAATAATGATCATCAGCCTGGATAGTTATAATAGTCTGTCCTCACAAATGCTGATGATTTCAATAACAAAACAGTGGAACATAGACATATACGTGAATACGACCTGTAGATCTCCAACTCGTCTCTTGAGCTCCAATGAATCCAAAGCAAATCTGTAATGCTCGGTCTAACCCGAGCATTATAATAAATAACACCAGAGTCAGTCTGGAAAACTAGCGTGAGAAACACACCCAACTAGATTTTAAAGTTCTAGAAAACCATTTGAAAATTAAAAGTACCTTGTAAGACCATGCCGCACATAAACACGGACAGGTTTTTACCTTATGATAACCAAAACATTCTATATGAAATTCTCTGATATTATAATAGTGTCTAGCTACAAATACTTATTAATCTTAGCCGAAATTGTTACATTAATTAAATTCTAGCATACTAGGTATACAACTAAAACTGTAAAGGCTCGTATGGGAGAATGGATTCCATACAATGACTGGGCCACTGGGGTACCGCCTGTCACGATGCATCTCTAGATAAAAAAACACCGAGGTCGAACCTATCGACCCCTACCAACACAGAACCAGCCTACCCTTCACTGGATAGTACCCAACATGATCACCCCTCTGTTAATGAGTCTCGAAGCATACAAATGAGATATAAAAGCGCCTCTAGATAGGGATGATCGTACCCTACTTGGGAGTGACCAACTTAGCCCTGCGCATCTCCTTTGTTTTAGTCATTCCCGGTTGATGAGGCTTGAGGCTACATTTTATCTTTTATATAGCACTTCCCACCTACAATGCTAATACTGCCCTCCAAGTAACAATACAATACCAGCATTCATCCATACAAGTTCGTTCAAGAACTGAACGAAACACTTGAGTGCTTCGTCTTCAATTCCATCATCTTCAAGATGTCTTCTCTTCGAAACGCATTCATTGGACGAAGTGGTTTCGGATAACATACCCGATCTCTTCGAAACAACTTTTTGATAATTCCCGGTAAACTCAACCTCGGTTCTTTAGGAAATAAACAGTCAAAGATAAGATCGGAGATCACGTCCTAACCGCTAGTGGACCGATTTCCTTATCATTGTCCTAGGAGAACGAAACGAGATTTATACGCACAGTATAGCATCATCGGAGATGACAGTGCCATATAACTCCCGTGTTTCCCCTAAATATTTCCAAATTTATGTTTTGGGTCCAATTCTGATAGTTGGTTATTTAACCATCGAATAACAATCATTCAATTAGGGATTTTCCATATGGAAAACCAACATTTGGTTAAGCACCAAGCAATACTAAGCCTCTATTAATTAATATTTTATTAATTAAATTCACTTTGTAATACTTGAATCAAAAATTCTTTTTACAAAGATTGATATAAACCCAAAATCCCTATTTCCCCATACTAGGAAAAATATCTATATGCTTATCTCGATGGTATAAGTGTATTCACCAACAATTTGGAAGATTCCCCTTTTTATTTAATTCAAAAACCATTTATAAACCTTTTATAATCCACAATCCATTTATAAACTCCTTTTATAAATCTATAAACCCATTTCTAAAATTCCTTTTATCTAAAACCATTTATAAAACTTTTGTTATCTTTTTAACCAATCCTGACTTTTCGTTTTCCAAAGCATATTATAAGATTGCTCTTATAAAAACCCCATCCGTTTCTAAAACCCTATTTATAAATCTCGAAAACATTTAAAACATAATTTCTAATCATTTATTTTAAAACACTATTATATAATAATAAACATTATAAATAAATAAATATTAACTTTAAAACATTTTAAAATAATAAGTACTAAATTTCAAACATTCTTAATAAAACAATAATAATTTACCATCAACTTTTTTTAATTTTAAATACTAATAGTTAATTTCCAAAACTTTACCGTTAAAAATTAAAATCAATTTCAAGCCATATTTATATTTTAAATAATTAAATTTCCAAGATATTTAAAATATCAATAAACAATTTTTAGATAATATTACTATTAATAAACAACCTTTAAAATATAAATATATTTCCTTGGTAAAAATCCATACTTGATTCAACATAATCATTTCCATATTTATAAACCAGTTTACAAATCCTTCCCATTTTATAAACTTCATTTCATAAAAATTCCTTTATTTATGAACCCCATTTATAACTTCATTCCTTTTTAAATCTCGCTTATTTATAAAACCCCATTTAAAACATAATTTCAACCACTTCTAATCTTGCTCCTATAGGTATAAATTTCTTTTATGCATTTGTTAGGAAATCAATTCCTTGGTTTCGATGATCACAACTATGCAATGGAAAACAAATGTACATATACAGGAAGTTGATATAGTAACATCACCAAAGAGACAAGAACAAGACTCAATAGAAGTATCAAGAGGCTACAAGTCGAGAGAATCAGAAAAGAAATGATAAAGGCACAAGAAAAGCAACATGCACTAATCCAGACGTCTGAGTACACTGACCAGACGTCTGGTTAAGTTCTCTGGTTCACAAACTCAGAAGAAACCAGACGTCTGATCCTGAAATCAGACGTCTGAAATACATCCAGACATAAAACAGAAATAAAGACCAGACGTCTAGTTTATAAACACAGACGTCTGAAATGCTACCAAACACAAAAAATATATGAAGGCCAGACGTCTGAGGTCACTTTCCAGACGTCTGATTATTGGCTCGACTGTGTATTTTCAAACTCCAACTGTCACATCCGAAAAGACACATCCGCTCCTCTTCACTGCAACTCTTCATCACCAACAGGAGCAACTATACAACGATTGTTAATGAAGGCAACTACACATAGAAACTCTTCACCACTATAAATGGCATCAGGAATTCAAGAGAAAGATTTACCTTACTCACTTACGCTCTTATCTCTTATACTCTGATTTATATCTGATCTCTAAGCAATCAACTACCTGTATTTAACTCTTCCATATATACAGAACTCCTCATTCAAATATTCTCTAGATAGATATATATATTGGAAGCATTTGTACTCAATAATCAACATCCGTGTTATAGAACACATTCTTGACAAAGAAACTCTGCTATTGTAAACCTGTTCCTCCGGGTCAAGTGAGGGTTAGTTGGAAGGAAATTCTGAAGAGGAGCTTCGGGACTGGACGTAGGACGGGAGGTCCGAACCAGTATAAAATCCTGGTGTGATCATTTTCATTTACTTTGCTACTATCATTTATCAAGTTATATTATATAGTTAGCTATTTATACTTGCATATATATATCCTATATGATCCACTCATATAGACTTTCAATAGCATTTCCTTCAATTTACAAAATATCGTTTAATAATCCCAGATTTACCCTCGTCTTAGATTTCCAAAATAGAATATCATCGCTCATCTTAAAATAAATTCACCATTCAGTTTATTTCTCCAATCACTTAAATGATACACCGTTTATAAATCTATCCCTTTATAAATAAAATACAGTTTTTCAAATCTTAACTTTATTTGAAAAATATCACTTTTATAAATTTAGCACATTATAAATTCACCTTTTATAAGTAAATTACAAAATATATACCTGTATATATATATATTATAATGGTTAATAATATTTATATAAAAATATTTCCATTTTTCTTTTTAAGACCATATCCCTTTATTATAAAAGACTGAATTATTTTTCAGATTTTAAATTTTTTACTCTTAGTTATAAATCTCTATCCAAAATGTTTTATAAAACTATTAAATTACAATATCCACAAAATCATACTTTTATTTTAGAAAATTATTTAAAACATGAATAATTTTCAAATCACTTGAAATTTCTTTTTAAATCAAATCGCTATTTTATAATATTTCGAAATACCAAAATTTGGGCCTAGCGCTACCAAAGCACTAAATAAAAAAAATAGTGTCCATGTCATCATTTATAACATCCAACATATATCAATTTATATAGAAATAAATCAACCGTGTGAGGAATCCCATTGGATCCCTCCAACTTGTCATCCTGCATCATATAAAGTATATAATCATAAAAATATAAATCAACAGCTTCGATGTAGGATCCATAAACAAAGGGTCATCCGCTCTTACACGGGAACGTAATAGTGTCTTATCCTCTCCAATAGGTGGGAATATATCCAAACCATCAATATAATTTAGCATATTATCTAACAATCAATAATGAGCAGAAAAAAATATCCAAGCATCCAACAAATAATATTTATTGACTATATAAATTTTTTGATTAGCCAAATAGGTGAGATTAACTCACGTTGATCTTAGTTGTCGTCCAAACGTTCCGTTTTGAATTAAAATTGAACGAATGCCCAATTTTAATCCAAATTTCAAACCAGCTCCAAATCCATCCAATCCAATTCTATAGCGTAGTCTTCGTCGACACGGTCGCAATGCGACTCATCGCGTTCAATTTGGATCTCGTACGAGTTCGAAATGAATAAACGAACATTTGAATAAATTAAATTATAATTAACTAAAAATCTATAAACGTTTAAATAAATTACCCTCCCCTTCGTCCTCTCTCAGGCTCATCTTCTTTCCTCTTTTCTTTTATTTTTTTTCAAATCGAACGATGCACGCCAGCCCATCCATGAACGCCGCCGACCTCACCACCGTGCCACCGCTCCTTCCTGCCTCATCTCTGCTCCACCCTCGCACGTGCGCCTCACGCTAATCGTTCCAATCCCTAAATCGCTGCTTGCGACGTGCTGCCATAGCACTCACCACCCACCTCCATTCGATGACCCACCACCATGGATGAACTCGCCTGGCCTTCCTCTACAATTTTGCAGGTGAACTCCTCGACCAAAACGATGCCGATCATTGTGGACGACCTCGGCCGTTGGATGGCCGCGTTTTGATTTTAAAAAAAGTGGCAAACTCGTATAGTCTTGCATGCATATAAATGGAGGAGGGGGTATGGGAACGACATAGGCGGTATGGCCGATGCAACGATGGTATGGTAGGGAATGGCAAATTTTAAAATAAACATATACATTTTTATATTCGAAAATATTCACTCAACTCACTCAAAAATCTCGAGCTCCAAATGAGGCGTGCCACCTAGTGTTTTATATGGTATACCCCTATTCCAAACTCAGTGGAACTAGTCTCGAGATCTAATTCGATCATATGTAGAAGATAGCTTTTCAAACCCAATTATTTATATAAATTTTTGAAAATATTTGTACGCGTTTCGATCTCGCATGCCCAAACGATACATCCAATCGTCATGGAAATTAACGACATACTATAATTCACTATTATAGATCCAATGGAACTGGTTTCGTCAAAATTTGAGACAGTGCCCCGGAAGGCTATTTTTACACGTTAATTAAAACGAATAATTTCAAAAATCAATTAAATCACTTTTAAATCAAATTTAAAAGTTTACTATCTTCCTTGTTAATCAAATAGAGTTTAAATCAACTTTAGAAATCGTTTTCATTCACATAAAATTCAAGATTCAATTATTTAAGCAACTCTAATTGTTAAATTCAACAATTTAAATTATCAAATAAATCGCAATATTTGAAATTCAAGTCATTCAACTTATAACATTAACTTTTCAATATTTAAAATCAATTTAAATATTTCAAATTTCTTTGATTAAAATGTTGGGATGTTACATTCTCCCCCCCCCCCCCTTAAAATGAATTTCGTCTCTGAAATTACCAAGTAAGAAAAATGTCACTAACAATTAAGTTTTCAGAAACAATTAGTTGAAATGGATTACAAAACTCTTCTAAGTCGTTTAACTTTTTAAAATCAAATAGTTGTAACTTCTTGTAAAAACTTTTCCAAGTCTTCCAATTTATTCATAGTTATTAACTAATAATTTTCCAAAAATCAACTAATATCATTTCAAGTTATAACTCAAAAATTAAATTTTAGTTATCAAAATTTTTTTCCTAAAATTCTCAAAACAAATTTCTAATTCCTTAAATTTCGCCAGCGTCTCCATTGCGGGGCTCTATCGTACAAATTTACAATATATATATAATCACAAATATATCTCATCTTCGAGGATGAGGCATACTGTAGGAAAAATATAAAAGTACAGTATGTAATCCGAGATGTGTACCTTATTTTAGCATTAGCAAAAGCATATACAACCAATATAATGCGAAAGCGAGCTCCAAATGCAAAGCATACGTCATCTGCACCTACTAATCACTCAACAAACAATGAGAACAAGCATATAGAAAGTAACATCACTATATAACATAGAATATACCATAATTATATGCAATCTTAGGAAATGTAAAAAGGGAAACTATTAACCAAATAACATTCATCCAATATATTTATCAACAAAGCATCTTGCATTTTCAATGTCAACAATATGTACTTTCAATTTTTTTATTAACATTTAGTTGTCACAATCAATTTAATTTTATTCAATTGATTCTCGTTCAATTTCTTTACTTTCAATTAGTTTACATCCAATTAATTATCATTCCTTTATTTCATAATCAATTAGTTAATATTCAATTCATTTGCATTCAATTGATTGGCACTCATTTCATTTCATTCACTTGAATTCCATTTATGTTTAACTAAATTTCGTTTATGAATCAATTCATAAAATCATTATAGTTTTAACCTTTCCTAAGTTAAATATTATTTCACTATCACTTAGTATATTCTTCAATACTAATATATTACAGACCATTCCATCAACAATTACTTTCAATACTAATATATTACAAACCATTCCATCAACAATTACTTAAGTTTATATCTAATATTTCTATACAATACTTTTTATTTTTATTTCCACTTTAAAACTTAAGTTCAAATCCAATTCAATCAAACATCCCAACATATCCAATTCATTCATGCTCAATTATTTTTCATCCAATTGATTCAAACTCATTTAATCTATATTCAATTAATTCACATTCATTGGTTCACATTGAATTATTCACTTTATGTTTAACAACATTTTGTTCCATATTTAATTTATGTTATACTTAAGTTAAATTTTATTTTATAACTCAAGTATATATTCGTTTCATTAATTCATTTTACAACTCTAATTCATATCCATTCCACAACATAAGTTGTATTCTATTCTAAAACTCAAGTTTATATTTCACTTCACTAATTTACCTCATTAGTTCATTTCATTAATTTACATCAAATTTAAATCAAATCCAATTATTCACTTTAATTTCACTTTTATAACTTAAGTTCATTTTTAACTCAAATTCCAATCCACTCCATTACTTCGCTTAATTCATTCCAATTCAACTTCATTTAACCTTTCTTTTAAGTTAAGCTTCATTCCTTTTAAATCATTACTCAATTTTAGTTAACTTTATTTTTTTAATTTCATATCTCGCTTCCAATTTTCTTTTCATATCCATACTATTTATAAATTTTAAGTTCAAAAACTTATTATCTTATGTTTCTCAACACATTTATATAGAAATTTCAAGATTTTAAACACCGGGCTTATTTTCAAATTATTTTGAAATCATATATATACATAACTCCTTTATATTTCTAATTACACATAAGGAATCTAAAACAAATTTGTTTTACCAAAATAAAAATTCAATGTTAGCAATTTCTCACTTAGAAACTCGAAAATGAATACTGATGATGTGGCCGTCATCACCGGAATTATTTTCCAACGACTAAGATCAGTTCGGTACTTTCTATTTCTTTTAGATTCCATTTAAAATATTTCCAATTAAAACATTTTCCCAAAATAATACTATTATTATTTTTCCAAACCCTTTGAAAAACCATTTTCAAACCAATGAGATTTAAATTCTCAAACTTCTTGTTTCAAATCCATTTCCATTTACAAAATAATATCTATAAATATACTTATGAAAATTTCATTTCCTTACCATTTATAAATCACTCTTATAAATCATATTTATAAGATATCACTTCCTATGTAATATTAATCCACAAATGTTAATTATTTTAAGTATAAACAATATTTTATAATTCATACTTATAAATTTAGTCTCTTATATAACCTATTTTCCAAATGTTTGTCTTTGTTAGATTATAACAATAACAACTAACAACAAATGATAATAATCAAATATTATCATTCATTAACATCCAAACACACCATATATAGCTTATAATAATTTCTGAAAAATTATACCTTTATATATAAAATATAATTTAGGCAAAAATATTTCATTTACCCACTTTTAAAACAATAAAACAATACTGTGTCGGTTTGCCTTGTTTAAGTGTTTAGAAACCCCTATCGATATCATAGCGTCCCACGTACCGACCAGAATTCATTAGTCAATCAACAGATAAACTAACACAATATAAACCATTTTTATAGCACTAACAAATACACACTCATATATATGCACTCGAACTCATCCTAGGGTCTCTCTTACCTTATCCCAAATGAGTAAATTCCCACCAAAGCCTAGTTATTCGCTCAACCTAAGCTCTGATACCAAGTGTAATGACCCGCCAATCCGTACAATTCAAGTTGACAATAAACTACACATGTCCAACCCAAATTGAACAGAAAGACTTATAGTTATGGGAGAGAAAGATGAAAGAAGAAGAGAAAAAGATAAGAAAAGAAATGTAAAACAACATAGAATCTCACAATCGCTGTGGAAAAATATATAATATAAAACCAATAATCTTTACAAAGGAGAAATGGTTATATACATACATCCATCAGAGTACAACAAAAATAACGATCATCAGCCTGGACAGTTATAAAAGCATGTCCCTATAGATGCTGATGATTTCAACAACAAAAGTAGTGAAACATAGACATATACGTGAATACGACCTGTAGACCTCCAACTTGTCTCTTAAGCCCCAATGAATCCAAAACAAATATGTAATGCTCGCTCTGACCTGAGCATTATAATAAATAACACCCGAGTCAGTCTGGAAAAGCAGCGTGAGAAACACACCCAACTGGATTTTAATGTTCTAGGAAACCATTTGAAAGTCAAATTTAAAATTTGCCATCTTCCTTCTTATTCAAATAGAATTTAAATCAACTTTAGAAATAGTTTTCATTCACATAAAATTCAACATTCGATTATTTAAGCAATTTCAATTATTAAATCCAACAATTTAAATTATCAAATAAATCGCTATATTTGAAATTCAAGTCATTCTACTTATAAAATTAACTTTTCAATATTTAAAATCAATTTAAATATTCCAAATTTCTTTGACTAAAATGCTGGATTGTTACAGGAAGGATATGTATAAACACTTTGTTGGTGGGCGGTGGCGTTGCCAGAGTTCATTGAAAAGTGTAATGGATGATGGCATTGCCGATACTCATTGGGAATGTATCTGTTATGCTCGCGGCTGATCAGAGTATGAAGGTGTAGATGGAGTTGGATGGCTTTGTTATAGATATGTATATTGTATCAAGATGGAGTGTTAAAAAATGTGATACAATATCGGGTTTTGTTATTTTGTTTAGTCTCACATCGCGGGATAAGTTCAAACCTAGTTCCAAAGTCTTATATAAAGGAGTCTATGTAACAGAAATAACTTGTACCAATCTCTATAATCTTCTCTCTCAAATTATTAGTAAAAACTTCTTCTCCACTTAGTGGACGTACACTATCATATTGATAGTGGAACCACTTTAAAAAATTTGGTGTACTTCCCTTTCATTTATGATTAATTGGTAATTTTCACTTTTTCTTTAAAGGAGAATTACCTCAATAATTTTATTTGATTATTTTGTCATTCTATATTTGATCCTATTATTTCGCATATGTGTTGTTGGACAATATCAGCTTGGAAGGATAGACCACACTACAAAGGCCTTAGTAAAATAACTCATAATGACAAACATAAACATAATAAACAAATAGTCTAAGAGTATTTTAGAAAAAATCCTAATGTTAATATTGTAATAGACGATGTTATACGAGCAAATATGAGAAAATGGAACCAAAGAGAGACAAATGACATTGAAAAAACATAGGTAACATGAATGAACTACAATTATTTATACACCTACTTATATTAAATGCTCTAGATAGACATAAATTTTTGATATCTAAAGAGTAGGACAAAAAACAAATTAATTCACACTTATACGATGCAATATATAATATCTCATCGGCTTAACTCATATGATGCAACGTAATATAACGCAAAATATTAACTCTTAGTCAGAGAGAATATAAATGCATTGCATAAAATACCTTTTTATGGTAGCAATGAAAAAGTAAATTTTATTTGCACATAAACGCACTTTTCTACCTTAACTTAAACTTACAGGGAGTATATGTAGGCAATTAACTAAAAACGCGCTTTACATAGAAGTTAAAAAATTCATGACAACCCATTTTTTGTTATAAATATAGATTAGACATGATTTACATTCACAGCAATTGCATTATATATGATATAAATTAAAATAACAGCAAAAGCACATGAACGCAAATGTTTCGGACAATGTTAATATTATACGCCGTATAATTTTAAAAGTCATATGTTTTCATTTTTGTTGAATTCCCTAGGTTATTTTGGTATGATCAAAAATATATGATGGAGGTTTGTTAATGAATTTGTAATCTGTATGCAAATAAAATTGCTTTTTTTTTGTGTTCAAATGAGGTACATCACTTTTATTTCATGTGTTCTCTTTTCTTTCTTTCCAGTACTTGCTTTAAAAGGATTTGTTGCTTCAATTACTTTTTGTAGACTGAGGTACAATTCTTATGCTGAAATGGGTAGTCAGCGTTGGCGTCTACGTCCGACGCGTCGGACGCATCAAACGTGGGCCCCATGCTACTGTCCATTTCAAAGCAACGGTTGAAAACGAACCGTTCGCGTCGGACGCTGTCTGATGCGAACGGTTCATCCCTAACCGTCATATTTCAATTCATTCCTTATATATATCAAATGATTTCCCAACCAAATCACCAAAAAAAACCAAACAATCTGAAAATTCAGCAATTTATACAAGCTTCATCATCGACTTTTTCAGGTAAATTTTTTATATTTGCATTTTTCGTATTATTATCTACCATATATATTTTTTCATATTTTTTTGAATTATTTTTTAATTGCTTTTTTCAGAATGTCTAGCCACTCTGCTGCTTCTTCTACCAGAACCATCGTCGACTAGAATGCCAGCAGAACAAATGCGTTCATCAATGTTTGTTTCAAAAACATTGATACGCGTACCCACCGTGTTGCACAGTGGTATTAATGTATCGTAGTCCTATTCAACGAAAGAACTGGTCTGGATTACAATGTTGGGCAAATGAAAAACAAATTCGATAATTTGAAACGTGAGTGGAGCCCAAGGAACAAGATACTATAGATTCCAGGTAGCTATTGGAATGAAGAACGGGACATGGTCGGTGGATCTGACGAGTGGTGGGATACAGGTGCAGCAAGGTACCGCAAATACAAACATGCATCGCCTGCTCGTTTTAGGCAGTTGAACGTGATTTTTGATGGCTGCATCCGAACAAACAAATGTCAGTTCATAATTCCACAAAATCCACATGTTCAGCTATAGTTCGATGCATAGCTTTATGACGACTATCTTAGAGGTGATGCAGCGGAGATCTCCCATCGCAGAGTGCTTAGATAGCAACGACCCACTGGTGGTCCTTCTAGGTCTATTGGCAGTTCTTCGCATGACCTGACTCTTGCTAGGTGTATGGAAGCGAAGCAGGAGGATGACGATTATGAAGAATGGCAGGTCTCAATTTGTTTGGCTAAGTATGATAGCAGAGGTTTCAATCCTTTGCATGCCTTGTTGGACAACCCCGAGCAGCTTAGGAAGACTGTTATTTATCTTGGTAGGCAGTTGAGAAGGAGAAGCTAGTTTGTTTTATATGTATTTTATTTTTTGAATTTTTATTCGGTACTTTTATTTCTTCATTTGTAATGTGAATTATGAAGTATGAATTTTTATTTCTGAATTTGTATTATGTATTCTGTATTTAAAATAATTAACGTAAATAAAATAATAACATAAACAAACAATAAAATAATAACATAAACAAACAATAAAATAATAACTTTGCCTCTTTCGCGTTGCCTCTTTCATAAAAATAACGCATTCCCCTTTCACGAATTTACTCCCTTTCCAACCCCTTTTGTTTTCCCCAATCGTTTGCCCCTTTCGGTTCGTAAAAGAATGCACCTTGAATTATCAAAAAGTAGTACTTTTTCATATAAGTATATTAGAGCAATTCCTGTTGTTTCGACTTTATATTCCAAAATATTTAAAAAAAACTAGACAAAGTAATCACAATAGAGGTATTAAAATGGAAAGCTAGTAGGGAATTTGAGAACCACATAGACTAAACGTAGCATAATTTGAGAAAACAACTTCCACAATTCAAGCCTAAATCACTGGAAGAGCAAAAGCTCATTGATTCGACCAAAAAAGACATGAATAAGCTGTGTTTATGCAGAACGAACAAAACAATGGGTTTTTAACTCAAAGCAGGAGTTTAGGGCCTAAGCAAACCAGTAACGGGGAAAGCTAGCAGTGTCGTGCGACAAATGATGCTTGGAAATGACGGAGAGCAGCTAATTTTGGCAAACGGACGCCGAGGAGCAGCGGAACTCTGATCGAATAGTCGAAGATGAAGGGAAATCCATAGCCGCAATGTATTTTAGGGCCAGAGGAAGAAAAGTGGGATACGTAAGTGAAAGGAAAAGGTATCATGATGGTTCATCTTTGGAATACACGTGCCATACGGCTATTGAATTTCTTAGAGAAATTGGAGGGGGCTTTTGAGCTCACTATTTCCTAATTGGTTTTCATAGTATAGATATGTATTTTAAATTACAACATTTCAAGATACTGAATATTTTTATAAAATTCAATTAGTATTTGGTAGTGTCGGAAAGTCCACTGACGTAAATGTTAGAATATTTCTTATTTAAGCTAAATTTTTGTTACGATCCCGAATTTTTTCACTTTAATTGAGAAATATTTAATTATTTTTAAATATTTAAATAATTAATTTTATAAGCCTAAATAAATCATTTTTATTATTTAATGATGATGGTAAACTCATTTTGAAATATTGTTTACAAAATTAAGTATTTCGATGAAAAATCGAAAAAAATGACCGGAAATCGTTTTTTGGATTTTCAACTTTTTATCGAATTGAAGTTGTCACAACGTGGTTGCACACTTATGTACAAACATACACAAATAATAAGAAGTTAAAAAGTACACAAGTAGATTTATTAAACTAAAGAATCCTTAAGTGCTTTTAAAATGTAATTAAGCTAAGTAATAAAGTAAAGAAGACTTTTCTCCTGATTTTAAAAAAAAAGAATAAAGTACTTAGTAGTATACTAATGGAGTGTGATGTAATGAAAGGCACATGAAGGGGGTGTGGTGCAAAGTTGGCACTTCGGAAAGTGTGTGGAAGAAGCCATTTTGGAGGGGTATTTTGGTAATTTGGCAAAAGGGTAAGTGAAGTAATTTCAAAATTCTATAAATAAAGCACCTTCCACTTCATTTTCCATCTTTACTTCATTTTCTACTTAGTTTTAAATATACTAGAATCCACAAACATACACTATCATTTTTATATAAGTACAAAAAAAAATTGAACTTTTAAATAAATTATAGGGTGAATCTATATGCGTAGCACAAGTTCACAGTAGTTTGTCCGTTTAGCTAATTCACTCTATTACTTATTTGTAACAAATAGTTTCCTTTTTATTTAACAAGGCCAATATAAAATTAAAATGATTGAGAAGATATATATATATATATATTTGTATTTATATTTATATATATATACATGAGTATTTTGGCATGTGCGATGCACGTGAACAGAAGGAACTGGTGTTAAGAAACAATTGTAGAATACAATAACCTATGAATTTGTTTGATGATAATATATATATATATATATATATATTCGTTTAAATGTATTTGGCATTGTACTATTTTATTTTTCACATAATTATATAAATATTTGTTGGATAAAATAATTAACACAGTATTCAAATTCAAACAAATATTTTATTCAAACAAATATTTTATTACAAATTCAAATAGTACAAATTTGAGCTCTCACTACATTTTCACATTGTCAATTACAATACAATTTCGATTACATCACAATTTTTCAATTTACATATCACTCCTCACTACATATTCACTCAACGCTCGTGTTTTGATCTTCAACTCTATTCCAGCTTGAATCCAGCATCTGAGCTATCTACAAAATAAACACTAACGCAGTAAA
This sequence comes from Allium fistulosum, assembly GCA_030737815.1. Classification (NCBI taxonomy): domain Eukaryota; kingdom Viridiplantae; phylum Streptophyta; class Magnoliopsida; order Asparagales; family Amaryllidaceae; genus Allium; species Allium fistulosum. The sequence continues at coordinate 234,867,136 of CM060908.1, forward strand.
TTGAAAAAGAAAATATTTTGCAGTGCAAATTAAAGTGTTTGTGTGTTTGAAAATGTTATTTACCTCAGTTATTTGGGTTGTTCGTCATTTATTTCTTTTGAATTCATCATACACGAACAACTTGTGACATGCACGGTGTATCACTGTACATGCCACAAGGCTGTGCACATCGATATACACTTGCTTGATAAAATCGCAGGGACAGGTGAGCACAAGGTCAAACCCAACCAAATGGTGGATTCAACTTAAGTGACTCAAAGAAATCAGACCAATACAACCAAAGTCAATATCAAATGACCATACATATATATACATATGTATACACACATGTATACATATATATGTAGTGACACACAACTGAACAGTAAGGCAACCATGTACAAAGCAACTGAAAACAAGTGCACATCAACTAAACATGAAGGCCACCAGTACAATACAATGATCGAAAGCAATACAAAGACCAGAACTCATATGGCACAAGAACATGTAGTTCAGGATAACTAGATAAGAGCAAGTGAAACAAAACACAAAGCCACAACAATACAAGCAAACAAGTGCAGATTCATCAAGACCATCACAACAAGAGGCACAAGAATGAAGTGTACACAAGACTTCAAACTGCAACAACTAGACTTGACCAACATAAAACATAATGACTCAAACATGAAACAGATGCCATAAGTCATGTACATATTCAAGTGAATAGGTCAGAGCAGCATTATGTTTATGCAACTGGAAATAAGCATTTGTGAGCACAAAGGCTAACAAGACTGCAACAACAAAGAGACTCGAGTACACATGAAGCTCATATGCAAATCAAACCAGATTCAACATGCAATCAGACAACAAGAACCAAACAAGACAACAAATGTACAAAGTCATCAACAACATATGGAACCAGATGTGAAGCCATGAATACACAGTGCAGACCAGAACATTCGAAGACTAACCAGACTCAATTGCAACAGAGACCAGAGAATCACACAAACAATATAACCAAGACTACAACTCAAGAGGAGACCACCGAGCCAGACATGTACAAGTTCATATGCACAGACTCGAAGCACAGGAAATTCAACTCGAAGCAGTAAGCACTCGAGCAATAGATCAATGCACACAACAACCACACAAGGATTCAAATAAAGACCAGAGCAATGCAGACATAACACATACACACACACATACATATGTATGTATACACATGGTGACACATTTCAAGTGGAACAAGTATGTACATATGCAACATGAAGACACTTGAAATAAAGCAGCAGTTGGAACAAGTCGAAAGTTAGCAGTCTATACGAAGCAGTAGATTCAAAAAGAAATAAACAAACAGTGGTAAGTCATAGTTGATAAACAAGTCATAGCAAAAAGGAGTTCGAACAAGTCAGAGGTGTTTCAAATATCATCGAACTCAAATGCCAAGAAAAACTTCACGAAGTAAGTAAATTCAAAATAACAAGGTAGCAGTTTGAATGAAGTCATCAAGTCAAAGCCAGAAAAGAATTCAACTTGCAAAAGAAACACAAATTAAAATGGCAAATATTATCTCAGAATTCAAAGGGCCGAAGTTAAAGGATAATGAACGGAACCAAAATTCAAATCATATCCAACCAAGCAGTAACATGAACAAGTCAAGAATTCATCACATCGTTCAAGCAAAATCGAACGGCGAAGCAAATAAAGTGAAGAATTCAAAGCAAATTATATGAACGTAAATATAGGAGTTTTAATCCCTATAAATCCCCAACCATCATCGGCAATTAAATCATGAGTTCGTGCATATCAACAAGAATAAATAAAAGGAAATCGCATACCAGTAATAATTCGAACTCATCAAATTGAAGCAGCCGAAAGCCAATCAAAGCCAGAAGCCGATTGACAAAGCACTACAAAGCAAATCAAAGATCACTAATTGAAGTAGTAGGCTAATTAAGGAACAAGAGTATCAAAGCTAGCAATCGATTCGAGCTCCAATTGTTCAAGGCAGCAACTTCAATCACGACGCCCTAAATTTCAAAGAAGAACGAAGTCGGCCGAAGTTTTACGTGAGAAAGACAAAAGGGGAAACATGTCCTTTAGTTTTTATGGGTCGGCTTTAATTACTTTTTATTTGGCTTCAAATATCATATAGGGTTTTGTTTAGTTATTGTTTTAGTTTTGTTTTATTTGCAATTTACTTTTAAATTTGGTGAATTTCTAGTTTTATAACTAGGTTACAAACTACGGTGGTGTAATTCAAGAATTCGCAACTCAATGGCTGAGTTGTGGCAGAGTTTTGAGTGTAGAGTTAGGTTATTCATTAGCGGGTGTCGCAAGTTTACATGTGTAAGTGTCTAACTACTTAATTTCTAGTAGAAACCTTAGGGTAGCACGTAGGTAGGGTTTTGCCGAAGTTGGGTAAATTTGTGTGAGATCTATTCCGCATTATCTTTCTGTTTTATTATTCGTGATTGATTTTTATTTCCTCATTAATTTTTATTATTATTAGTATCACCATATTCAACCCCCTATAGGGTGAAAACAATCCTACAACAATGTGTCTGAGGTTTTTTGAATTTTATAAAATGACTTTGACGTACACGTAATGTTGCATTTTTTGGATACCGACTTTCAGAATGCATCCATGTCCGATGGACATGTATATGGAACGCTCGTTATTTCCTTAGACTTTTAAAAGTTGATTTATATACACCACTCCATTGGTTAGTGTAAATGCATACTCAGAAATAAAAGTATGATTTTCAGATAGTTGAACAAAGAAGAAATGAAAAAGAATGACCATGAATACAATTGCAATTGCATTCTATTTTTTATTAACAGTACAAAAGCAATGTTTCGAACTTGCATCAAACAGTGCAAAAAAAATTGAAAAATTAGAATAACTCAATATTTGTCAAATGCGTGCATTATATTGATCGGGTGTTCACTGAAACTTGAGATACATGTTATAACTGGATGAGCCAAACAGTTGGACTACATACATTGAAATCCCATTGTCAGAGATATGTTATCAATCCTAATGTACAACTACAACAGATTTTTCCACTATACACCTTAAGCTTTGTCGACGTCCATCCGATCATTGTCAGCATCAATTTTTCATACACGAATGTTAGCGTTAGTTACCTCATGCGTGACTGTGCTCTCACTCGCTCAGCTGTTGGACCAAAGTAGATTGTCATCAATCACTTAAAATACCTCCACGTGCACCTAATTACATAAAACTTCATCTATAATTGAAACACAGCATAAGCGATACAATGTAATAATTACGTTGATGTAACATCAAAAACATTATAAGTGAGAACTATAAACAGAAAATGTGATCAAAGTACATCAATGTAATTACGTTGATTGATACCAATGCATGCTTCCTGAAGTGGTTTTGCAAAAACTACATGAATTTGCACTTTCGCTTTCATTCTGAAGGAGTGTTCATTATGATTGGAGATTTGTTTCCATGTTTTGATGCTTCTACTATAATTCTTATTGATTTTTGCTTATAAAGATAAATTATATTCAAGTTTTCCTATGATAATAATGGAGGACCAAAGTCACCAACATCATGTCTTGGTCTAACACATGTAAGCCAATTCATATAATGAAAATAAAAAAGGGTTGTATTCATTTAAAGCATTAAGTTTATTCATAGCTTCATTAATCTATGAAAAGATGAGTCAAAGCATTTTCTCATCTCATATTTTTGCATACTTAAGACCCTTACTGAACTTGGTCATTCCATCTTCTTTATAAACCCAACCAAATATTTCCATATCTTGAATTATCTAAAGCAAACGCATCGGCATATGTAGCATTATTCAAGCGAATCTTGCAAGCTATATTTTGTGGTGATGAAAGTCAAGTAAGTTTGAGTTAATAGTTGGATACCGTCTTTATAGAGAGAGTGCTATTTTTTTCATAATATAAAACAAATATCCCCTTCTCTTGAGAGAGAATCCCATGGTTCCAAATTAATTCACCGCCACTAATATCTGTTAATACTAACAATAGTAAATGATATTAACCAAACAGTGACTTATAAACTCAGTTGTAAATCATATAAAACATAAATCCTTAACTAATTTCAATATTAGTGAATTCATTTTGAAAACCATTTTTCTAATCTGAAGTATATTCCAGCAAGACTACTTACAACTCAAATTGGAACATCTTTCCATGATGTAAAATGAACCTCTTTCATCTAATATAAACTCTACACTTTGAACGCCAGTACACCAAATAGATGCAGTTGCGGCTACAAACAGCTTCCTCCAATGCTTTTTATAATTTTGAGGTCAAAGCCAGCGAAGGGGTTTCTTTGCTTTTTGTAAGTTTGCAATCATGCTCTCTGAAATTAACAACATTTCATACTTATTATTAACAACTTGTAGATGTCATATAAACTGTAAAAAAAATTAAGAAATTTCATAAAGACTCAAAGTCACAAAACATACTTTGAAACACGTGTTTCATAGGAAGAAAATGCATTAACTTTATATGAACCAAAGAACAAAAAAATTAATCAGAAAAAGGCTTATCAGGGTAAAGTTCCAAGCGAATGGATAAAACCTGGTACATGCCCCGAATGAATGTGTATAAAACCTAAAGTACTAAGAATCTGATCAAATTCCTATTGCAAAAAATAAATTTAATTCTATATGAGCTCTTTTTTTGTTAGTTAAGAAGACTTGCATAAACAAAAAACAACAAAATGGTAAGAAATGAGAAATATTACTTACTGTTACTGCGATATATTGTAGACCGTAGTGTCTTCATGTTTCTTCACATGTTTTGTAATTTATTCATACATGACCAAATTATAATCTTACTCCTCTTTATTCTTCTTCCTACTCTACTTCTCTACATTGTTTGCCCTCTTCTTTAATTGCTTTAGCGTTATCTTCTCTTCTATAACTGAAAATTTCTTCCTATCATATAAACCCATATAGTTATACAGAGTTAGTAATCAACATTGCAAAAGGGAATCTTGAATATATCCTATGGCACATCATCATGTTTGAATTATCAGTAAGTTGAAAAATAATATAATGACTAACATTACGAAATGAGTATTAAAAAATATATACCGCCATTCAATTATTAAAGTAAAAAGGTAAGCATGCATATATAAGACAAACAAATCGATATTGATTATTCTATCACTATTACTATCAACATGTTAGATAAATAAATATAAAATCATTTATGCTATAATATAAATAATTCTTGTCAGAGATAATATCTTTTCAAAGAAAGTATTTGCGTATAAATTAAATATGATATATACATTCTATAATGTGTACTATAATGCAGTATACTTATTAAAATATCATAATAAAACATATCAAGATAGAGTTTGACCTTGAATAATGAGAAATAGGCATGTTTGGTTAGTGTTAAATCCTATGCAAATATTTAATCCTTAAAATTAGGAAATGAAAGCCTTAAGCAATAATGGGGAATTTGGAACGTTCTACAAAAATGTGAAACACAATAAACGAATAATCATTACTCATTCGGGCTTCTAATATTTGTGCACCTAATGCGCTAGATTATAGAAGTAGAAAATATGAACAGTTATTCTATCAAACTTCAATTTTCTGAAAGTTTCTATTAAACTTCAAAGTACAAATATGGTATATGTGAATTAGCACTCAAAAAAGAACACATACTTTAGAATCAGTAAGAATTGGCTTTTCTGATAACAAAGTAGGTAATTTGTGAGTTATCCATGTCTAGCTACACAATCTCTGATCACCAGACAATTCCACCAAAAATGATCGAGCAGATCGGGCCTTCCCTTAATATGATTAAATACATTGCTAGAGTTGTAAGTTATAACATACTACCCTGCGACGATTAACTCCATCACCATGGGATGCTTTCCATCTTCTTTGTCACTCTTTACGTTTTTTGTTCAATTTATGATACAAAAAGGCCATACCATACGTATATATTTGTTCAAGAGCATTGCACCAAAATAGCATATGGTATATGCTCATAATACTGAAAAATTAGTAGGCAACAACCCCATGCAAAACCAAACTAACACCACCACTCATTTGACTTGAATTGCCTATGAATTAATGTCAGACTAATGTAACCATTCTAGGAAAATATATTATTTTGCATCTATAATTAATATATCAAATGCCTTACCAACTATTGTGCTTCCATCATTATTAGATACAGGTGCAGTCTTTGGTAGAGTTCATGACCTACTTTATGTATAGGTTGAACTTAAAATTAAAATTCCTTTGAGGCAACTACTGCAGTTGCTAGTTTATGGTACTATGCAACCTGAATGGAAGCATATTTCTCATGTTAACCTAATTATTTGGTGAATAAGACAGAAAAGGAAACTAAACGAAGGGATTTAGTACTTAAGTTAACATAGCAAAGTCCCTATGCTATTTGCAATGGCATAGAAGGTCGCAGTGGTCCATTATTCTAAAAATAAAAAAGAATGACATGTACAGGCACATGCATGCTCTACAATATATGTTTTTACTCTATTAGCTCATATTCCCATGCTAGCCTGTTGTTGTAAAAGATATTACTTCCCCAAACTCTACATAAGTTTTGCATCATAGGTTGGATAGAAAGAATATTTATACAATTTACAGTATTACTATGAAAATATTTTAGAAAGAATGTGTGACTTCAACAATCATGAAAATTTCTTATTGCATTGGATTATACTCAGTTCTTTTTTATGCATAATAAAAAGTTCATTAGTAAAAATATTGTCCTACAACCTTTATTTTGTGACTAAGTGGTTAAGAAAACTTGAAATTCCCACACAAGATGATGAAGCTAACACATAGGCTATCACTATATTGAAATTAAAAACAAACTTTCTTTTCTTACGATCAGAATCACTAAGCAACATATTTATGTACCAATTTTAACTCCTTGTATTTTTAAACTACAATGATAAGAGCCTAGGAATGATACTAAGTTCAATAAAAAGAATATCAGAAAGAGCATAGTTATAGGACGTAAGCACTTAAGCATTAAACTAACAAAAAGATTTTTAGTTTACATGAAACGGTAAACCATATTTATTTATTCCGCACATTACGTTAAGATGCATCCTTGAAAATCAAAATTCAATAAATGTTGAAATTAATATTTTGAGAGAAAACGAATTGTCACCTAGTTTGCATTTCTCTGGTTTTTTGTCGTTAAACTAAAGTTATATGCTAACTTTTTCGTAAAAAAAGATATCACTATGAATACTCAATAAATAAACTACCACAATTTATCAATCAAACTTGTAGATGCCTAATAATTACGTGGTTATACTGCAGATTGGCTGTCCATTTTTTTCCTAGAAAACGGTAAACATCCCTTTGTCAATTATACACATTTAAAGTTCTTTAACTAAAAACTGATAGATAAATGACTCTATGTGATGATTTAGCTGCCTTAACAGTGCTATATGGCAATGTTTTATTAGTTTACCCCAAGCCCCCATATTCGAATTTTATTGTAAGGTATTTTAATAAAAAAATTACATAAAGGCAGAAAGTTGGTGCAGAGTCATATTGCTGAAAAGTTAACTTGTACATTTTAATCATTTTCAGACCTTTATATGTGGAGGGTTTTATTTATTTATTTATTTATTTTACTTGGACCTTTACATACAATCTAATATCAACAACTTTTGAAACACAGTTCACCAATATTATAATTTAAAAGAATATTTTGAACTATTTTATTCATAATAAAACATGCACTATAGTTAAACAAAAAAGAATTCAGACTTCTTTTTTCAATCAGAAGAAAATTCAATTTTGATTTAATGTATCGCTTGTAATGTTAAAGTTGATAAAACCTATCAATTTTAGAAGCAATGATGAAACTATCATTGCTTGTTTGAGTATCTTCCTTATGATGGATAAAAAGGGTTGCATCAAAACATTCAGATGTGGTTGAAGTAAAATCAGTATTGATAAATTTCAATGCAGTAAATAGTGTAGAAAGGACTTCTTACTGTTATGAAATAATGGTACATCCCAGAGGACTTGTCATTTGCCCACTAAACACTGGTGTTTGTTAATCATAAACAACAGCTCTTTCATTTATCTTCTATGAAAATTGACCCGATACCTACAAAAAACATAGGCAAAAAACTACTGAACATAATGACAGTCAGAAATTAGACTTTACCAAATTGAACCATTTCAGATCTACATGTTTTGTACCTTTTTTATTTCTTTCTCGAACTGTATTACTTTGAATATTTCAGATCCAAATGTTTTGTACCTTTTCGCTTTCTGTCTCGAACTCTAATACTTTGAATATCAACTTGGATAATAATTTTTTAGTTATCAATTAATGCAGTAAAATTCGAAACAGATTTTACATTATCGGAAAATTTGAATCGCAATTTCACGATGAAAATCGAATTGAAACAAAACCAAAAGAGATTTAGTTCAGCATTACGATCCCAATTCAGCAATCAAAAGGGAAAAAAGAAGAGGAATGAGAAGAAGCGGTGGCGGCATACCTGAATAGAAGAATCTAGGATTCAGAAGCGAGATCCAAATGTTTTGTACCTTTTCGCTTTCTGTCTCGAACTCTAATACTTTGAATATCAACATGGACAACGATTGTTTAGTTATCAACTAATGCAGTAAAATTCGAAACTGTTTATACATTATCAGATGAATCGCAATTTCAAGACGAACATCGAATTGAAACAAAACCAAAAGAGATTCAGTTCAGCATCACGATCGCAATTCAGCAATCAAAAGGGAAAAAAGGAATGAGAAGAACCGGCGGCAGCATATCTGAATAGAAGAATCTAGGATTCAGAAGTGAGTTTGATTTATTTTTCTCTCCTATTTTCTGATTTTTTTTTCTGTCCTCCGATTTCTTAGTTTTTTCCACTGTGGAGGAAGATGTTTTTTCCGCTGTGGATGAAGATTTTTCTTTCAATATTCATTTTTTCACTATACGGAAGAACGATGATAGTGGAGTGGGGAAATAAATGCGGATAAATGGGTATTGCAGTTATTAGCGACCATGGGTCAGGGAGTTACGACTATACCCACTGACTACATGCTACATTTTTACTGCCTTCTCATTAAATAAAGGGCAGTTTCGTCAGTCTGAAAAAGGCTTCACCAGGGGAAGTATTTGCTTTATATATAAGATACACACACACATAGAGGGCCGGTCCTGAGTTATAGAAGGCCTAAGGCGATATTATATCAGAGGCCTATTACATGAAAAATAAAGTAAAGAACAATAAAGATGAAAAGATTCATTAAAACAAAATGATTCAACGAGATTATAAAGATAAGTTACAACAAATCTTTTACATAATATTTAACCTTCTTGCATTTTCGCTTACAAAAGTACTAAGCAAATCATTTAAATCTAGTGATTCCAATAAATTTTTCTCGATAGATATTGTTGCTAATCCATTAAATTTTTCTTGCGACATACTCGTTCGAAGAAAATATTTAATTAGCTTTAATTTTGAAAAGCTTCTTTCCGCCGTAGCAACGGTAACTGGAGTAGTCAATAATATTCTATAAGCAACCCATGCATTTACATAAATACAAATACAACCCATCTTTTTAATATAATTTAACACATTAATCGCTTTTTTAACATCTTCTGGTAAAATCCTTCTTAAGATTTGCAACTCCGCAAATAACTCCGCCCCATCAATATCAGAATTAGCCTCATAATTTAAGACATTCTCAAGGTGGAGACATGAAGACTTCAAACTATCACATGAACAAATTTCCAATCTCTCTAAATCATACAAGAACCCAAATATGTCATCAAATTTCTTAATTTGTTCAAATCTACTTTCAAGTGATGATAACCCTTGATTCATAATGTTTAAAAAGTAATTGACTCTAAATGATTCTTTTGGAGATAGAATCGTCTCTTCACTATTACTTTCATCAAATTGTTTCTTTCTACGTATTATGCGTTTTTCATAAAATGACGGTTCAATTTCCATTTCATTTGCTATAATTTCGGCATCAATCAATGAAGATTCAAACCCACTTTCTCTAAATGTTTTAAAAAAATAAATTAGCCTTTTTAGATGATCCATTCCGACATCCATGTGCATGTCTTCTACTTGCAACTCTTTGCTCACTCTATTAACATTATTCAATAAATTATACCATATAACCATACTAAGTAAAAACTCAAAATTATCAAGCTCATACTTTGCCAAGGATTCGGCCTTGCTTTTGCACATGGGATCATCATTAAGACTTGCTAATTGAACCAAAGCATTTTTAATTTTTGGAGCTTGAGTTCAAATTGTTTTTACACTTTCAACGTGACTTTCCCAACGTGTTTGTGATAATGGCTTTAATGTAAGACCATGTACATAGTCTTTGAATACTTTCCATCTTTTAGTAGAAGATGAAAATAAAGTGTATATGCGTTGCACTACTCCAAAAAAAGAAACGGCTTTAGAGCAACATTTAACCATATCACAAAGTGTAAGATTAAGGCTATGACAACCACATGTGGTATAAAATGCTCTAGGATTTTTTGTAGCACTCTATTTTGTACACCTTTATTTTTTCCTTTCATGTTTGAACCGTTATCATATCCTTGTCCTCTCGCATTATCGATATCAAGATCAAGATCATTCAAATTATCAACAAGTTCATCAAAAAGCCCCTTACCGGATGTGTCATCAACCACTAAAAATCCTAAAAAGAACTCTTCCACCTTTGCAATATTCTTTGAAACATCCACACATTGTAAGACTAAAGTCATTTGTTCCTCATGACTAGCATCGGGAGTACAATCAAGTATAATAGAAATATATTTTGATTCTTTGATTTTTTCAATAATTGTTTTTTCTAATCTCACTAGCAATTAGAAGTACCAATTCATTTTGAATTTTGTGACTAAGATAATGATAATGAATATCTTTACTTTGAATTCTACGAATATGTTCTTGCATTATTGGATCAAATTTGACAATCATTTCTATCATGCTTAGAAATATACCATTGTTCTCTTGATAAATCTTTTCATTTCCTCCTCGAAATGCCAAATTATTTTGAGCAAGAGTTGTGACAATGGCTATTATTCTCATTAGCACTTGTCTCCAATATTCTTTATCCTTCTTTATTTGTTCTTGAATGCTTTTGTCAATTGTTACATCCATTTGAAATCTAGTTTCCAATTCAATCCATTTCTCCATGGCAACGATATCGTCAACACTAACTTCATCACTAACTTCATGCATTTTTAGCTTCTCACTAATATTTTTCCAATCTTTCACACTATCATTTGCTAATTGTGTCGTCATTCCATATTTTTTAAATAACTTGCAACAAAAACAAAACACTTTATCTAAAGTTTTTGAGTATATTAACCATTTTCTATCGTACTTCTCTCCATTTGATAATTGCCGAAAATAGTGTACAATAGAGAAATGTCTATTTGATTTATCTGTGGGATAATCAATATTGTTCTCCCTTATAGGGCCTTTTTGAACAATTAAATCTCTCAATGATTGATTCATGTCTTTCAATTGATCGGATCGCTAATGTCATTATAATCTGGTACAAATTCTTTAGCGGTCTCTTTATTTTGGATGTTCTCATTTAGGTCTTCATTAACATCTTCATTTTCTTCCTCATCTATTATAGGAATATTTTCGACTTCCTCTTCATTAGTCTCTCCCTCAACAATAAATTCATCTTGCTTCTTGCTAATAAACCTATCAAGTGATCCAATTTGCTTTTTATTATCATTTTCAACTTTAAGTTTTCTTTTCCTTTTAGAAACCCCCGTTCAAATATTCCACCCGACATAAGAATAATCGTTCAAAGTCCTGTAAATATAGTGAATAATTAAAATAAATTGACAAAGTTTAATTTGTATGAAACAATTAATTTCCAGAACTTTAATTTTCAGAACGTGAATTCTAGAACAAGTGTATTCCAAACTTCCAAAACAATAATATCAATAAACAAGCAGACAATTAATTTTCAGAATTCTAAAACCAACAGGCTTGAGGCAACAATCGAAAATTTAGAAATTACCTTTCCAAAAAACAAGCAACAGCTCCAAATCCAAAACCAACAATCAAAGTTGTCGTCGCCCGTTGCCTTCGAGTTGCAATTGTCGCTGTCCGCTGCCTTGGAGTTGCAGTCGCAGCCACCGCCTGTCGCTGTTGTAGATAGTCGTAATTTTTTTTTTAGGTTTAGAAGAACCGTGTTCTAAATCTCATATTTTGCTGTTTGTAAATGTAGAAAGCGTAACAATATGATAAGTGAGAAACTGATAATAGGGGCAAAAAAAAAAGTCAGAGGCCCTTTATATATATATATAATTTTCTTCAATTTGCTTACCAAACTAATTCAAAAATTAATTATGGCAACTAAATAACATGATTGGGGTAGTAAACGGGGATCGTGGTCTCATTTTTGGCCGTGTAAGCAGCAACCAACTATGCTAAACATCAATGCGTTGTTTGTGGGGTGTAAAACTGGTACCATTTGGAGGTAGACACAAAGCCCATTTCATTTCATTTCATTTCATGATCAACGCGTGCTTTGTCATCAACCATACACAGCACAACGTTGATCTCGCAATTAATTAATAAATGGATATAAACAGCAAGTAACCATGTGGTGTACTTGAGATTTGAACAGCATTACTTTATACATCACAGTAATTAAGACGGGCATTGTTTCAAGATGATACTAATAATAGCAGCAGGTGCACCAATCTCCGCCCACCCCACCTGATATATCCATCAACTAATTTAAATTTAATGGATGGAACAATCATTACGTGTCCATTGCCCAATCGAATTGCGTGTGCTTGCGACTACCAAATGAAATGGAGTTGTTTATAGCCAGGCGATGGTACAAAACCACGTGCACTGTTGTTTGTAGGTATTATTAGCTTTTGAGACTTCACCATTGCTACTACCGTAGCTGCTCTGACATCCACCTTTTATCATCCAAACATATCCCTCTTTGGAATGCGTTTTTAGTTGTTTGGAAATACCACGGTCCTTGCATTTTGTTTACTTTTGAATGTTTGGAATGCATTTTGTAAATCGTGCTAGTGTCTTTACCTGAAGCTAATGTGTACCGTAGCTTTGAAGCTATTTGAAATATCCTATCAAAAATCAACACGGTACCTGCATGATGTAGTATTCACGGAATGAAATTAAATAGCAACCTGCACTGGAAACACGATTAACAGCGACTGCACAAGCAAATAACAGTAGAATCCAAGGAAAAGAAAAGTGGATTCTGAGAGTTGCCTTAGCAATTTCATTAAAACTTTTATTCGCAAGTTTCCCAATATACAACAGAATCTTTTCTGCTTGAGATTGTGATCAGTATGGCCTCTCTGTGATATACAGAAACTGCTTTAATTCAATGGCAGAAGGAGGAGGAAGAAGAGTATATAATTCGAATACAAAAGTGATCAGGTTTTGTTCATTTTTATAGCCTCCAACAGTTAATGGTCGTGCCTCTTCGAAAAGTCGCGTCCGTTTGTTTATATCTGGCAGTCATTAGCAACAGTCACATCCGTTGGTAATTCGCAATACTTTGTTTCTGTTTTTAAAAAATTCGCAACACCTATTTGCGTTTGAAAAGATGTGTACCTTTAAACAATCGCACTGTTTATTTTAAACAGAAAAACGTTTGATTTCGTTTCAGCAAAAATATAACACGGTTCACTCCTATTGGACCCGCACCTGCAACCGGTTCGATTCAGTACGGAAAGGGCGGGGGGCAGCACGCACGCGTGTGTTAGTTCATGGCCATATAGGTCCTCCCCTCACACAAAATTATCTGACCCTAAGCGTCGATATGCGATTGAGGGAAATGCTATATAAGCATGAAAATTTACTTATTTTTGACGATGTGGAACTTTAGGCATATATGTTTATTCACACTCTCTAGGATCTCTAACAACCACATGAATGATGATATATGTCTCCCCTACACAAAGTGTAATATCATAGAGTTCATATGGAAATAACGCTATATCGAAGATAAGTAGATATTTCACTTTGAACTTTCCCTAATTAAAACTTATCGGATATACTTGGCTAATCGGTGAATTATTTCATCTTGAACCGTCAGCCGTTATTGTATAACCAGACAATAAGTTTTACAAAGCATTGTTTCCCTTTTCATCCAATCTCTTGGTTGTGTTCATTTTAGTCCTGAACAATTTTGGTTCTACGGGTGTTTATAGAGAATTTAAGTCTTTAATATTCTCATAGAGCCGACCCAGCTCACACTAACATAGGTGATCACATCCATTAAAAGTATCCTACATATACCCTACTTGTTATTTTCAAGATATGGTCATCATTAAAAAGCATAGCTTTATCCTTTTAATACTTCTGTAGCCATGCATTTGAATGTACATCATAGGAATGGTTTGTAAGGACGTAGTCCATAAATGCATTACTTCTAGAATTACTCGGAACTGATTTGCCTATTGATCCTAGTCGGCGAGATCTCCAGTCGCTAGGATAGGTTTCCGTATAAGGTAACTCCTTTTGGTTTTAGGCTTTTAAACTCATTCCCCTCGATGTGTTGTCGATTTTCTCTCTTGATAAACCTTTAGTAAATGGATCCGCTGGGTTATCTTTGGTTCTTACATAATCAATGGAAATAGTATCATTAGAGAGTAACTTCCTAACTGTGTTGTGGCATCAACGAATGTGTCGTGATTTGCCATTATATACAAAGTTTTGTTCTCTACTTAACGCTGTTTGGTTATCGCAGTGAATACATATGGCCGTTACAGGTTTAGGCCAACATGGAATATCTTCTAAGAATTGACGAAACCATTCTTCTTCTTCGCCTGCTTTATCTAATGCAATGAACTCAGATTCCATAGTGGATCGAGCTATGCATGTTTGTTTAGTAGATTTCCATGACACTGGTGCTCCTGCAAGGGTGAAGACATAACCATTTGTGGATTTCAATTCCTCTAAATCTACAATCCAGTTTGCATCACTATATCCTTCTGAGACAACGGGATATTTTTCGTAATGTAAGGAAAAATTAGTGCTATTCTTTATATATCCCAACACTCTCATTAGTGTTTTTCATTGTTCCTTTCCTGTGTTACTTGTATACCTACTTAGTCGACTTACTGCATAAGCGGTATCTGGTCTAGTGCAGTTCATGAGATACATTAAGCTATCTATTACACGAGAGTATTCCAGTTGCATTATACTCTCATTAGTGTTTTTATGCAGTACTTCTGATGGAATAAAAGGTGTTCTCACTCCTTTAATTTCATAGTCTTGAAAATTTTCAATTACTTTGTCTACATAATGTGACTGAGATAATTCAATTCCATTAGGTGTTCTTATTATTTTGATTCCTAAAATAACGTCTGCAACTCTAAGTCTTTCATATCGAAATTGTTGATTAACATCTTCTTTATGGTCTCTATTGTTGTATTGTTAGGACTAAAGATTAGCATATCGTCAACATATACACAAATCATTACATATGATTGTCCAACTTGTTTGTAATAAACATATTTATCACATTCATTTATACGAAAATCATTTCTCATCATGACACTATCAAATTTTTCATGTCATTGTTTTGGAGCTTGTTTGAGTCCATATAGTGATTTCACTAATCGATAAAGCTTGTTTTCATTTCCTTTAGAAATAAAATCCTCAGGTTTCTCCATGTAAATCTCATCATCGAGATTTTCATTTAAGAATGCTGCCTTTACATCCATCTGATGAATCTCTAGATTATAGATGGATGCAATTGCTATTAACATTCTTATAGAAGTTATTTCTGTAACCGGTGAATAGGTATCAAAGAAGTCTACACCTTCTTTTTGACGAAATCCTTTGGCTACTAATCTAGCTTTATATTTGTCAATAGAGCCATCTGGTTTCATTTTCTTCTTGAAAATCCATTTACAGCCAATTGGTTTTATTCTAGGTGGAATATCAACTATTTTCCAAGTTTTATTACTTAGAATTGAATCAATCTCACTTTTGATTGCTTCTTTCCAACACGAAGATTCAGAAGGAGACATTGCCTCTTTATATGTTTGAGGTTCATGTTCGAGTACTTAAGTTAGGAATTCTAAGCCAAAAGACTTGGAAGTTCTAGCCCTTACGCTTCTTCTTGGTTCAACTTCATCTTTGTCTCGACGAGTTTCATCTTCATGTTGTTTATCTTTGTCGTCTCTTGTCCTTTTTGGGGCAAGATTTTCATCATTTCTTTTATGTGGGAACACATCTTCAAAGAACAAGGCATCTTTTGACTCAATTATAGAATTTACATTGATGTCATTTATATCAGATTTGAAAACTAAACATCTGTAGGCACTACTATTTTTGGCAGGGCCTAAATAGTATAGCATCCACAGTTTTAGGTCCAGGTTTGACCCTTTTGGAGGGCGGAACTGGAACCTTTGCCCAGCACCCCCATACTTTGAGGTATTTGAAACTATGTAGGTGTCCTTTCCATAACTCGTATGGAATTGTTCATGTTTTGCTATGAGGAACCCTGTTTAATATATGATTAGACATATATAGGGCTTCCCCCCCCCCCCACAAGTTCGTCGGTAAGCCTGAAGTTAAAAGCATAATGTTAATCATGTCTTTTAACGTTCTATTTTTTCTCTCGACAATACCATTTTGTTGTGGTGAATATGGGGCTGTTCTTTGATGAATAATACCATTTTTGTCACATACTTGTTCAAATGGTGATTCATATTCTCCACCTCGATCAGATCGTAATATCTTGATCTTTCTATTAAGCTGATTTTCTACTTTGGCTTTGTATTTTATAAATGATGTAATTGCTTCATCTTTACTGTTTAAAAGATAAACATAGCAATATCGTGTATAGTCGTCAATAAATGTGATAAAATACTTTTTCCCACCTCTTGTAGGTAATGATTTAAAATCACATAAATCTGTATGAACCATCCCTGGTAGTTCAGTACTTCTATCAACGGTATGAAATAGTTTTTTGACCATTTTTGCTTCTACACATGTCTCACATTTGTATTTTTTATCTACTTGAATTTTAGGAATCAATCCTAAGTTGGCAAGTGATTTCATTTTACAGAAATTTATGTATCCTAACCTATCATGCCATAATAAAGTTTCATGCTCAACCAAGTAAGAAATTTCAATTTTATTAATTACACAATCAGTATACATAGTGTTTTTGCTGATTACGTCTACATTAGCCTTAAATAGACTATCACATAAATAACCCCTTCCTATGTACATTCTAGCCTTGGATAGAACCATCTTGTCTTACTCGAAGACCACTTTGAATCCTTTCTTCGACAGTACTGAACCAGAAATGAGATTCTTGCGTATGTCTTGAACAGGAAGCATGTCATTCAATTTAGCAGTTTTTTCAAAAGTAAACTTGAGGATTACTGTGCCACTTCCTTTGGTCATTGAAACTGCAGAATTACCTATGTAGAGTTTTTCATCCTGATCAAGCTTCTTGTAAGTAGAAAACGTGGACTTGTCGGAGCAAACATGACGAGTAGGACCTGTGTCTACCCACCATTGTGCAGGGTTCTGAATTAAATTACATTCAGACACAACTGCTGAAAATTTGGACTCATCCACTTCCATGTTGTCCACAATATTTTCCTCTGAATTTCGTTCCTTCTTGTGTCTGCAACCTCTAGCGGCGTGTCCTGCTTTTCCACAAACCCAACACTCGCCATTAAACTTCTTAGTTTGTTTGTTGTCTTTAGGTTTGTTTTAAGCAGCTTTTCTCTTCTGTGAGAACTTCTTCTTTTTGTTTTTGTTGAAGTGTCCTTTGTTCTTTGACCCTTCTACAACAAATGCCTCCTCGCTTTGTTTTGTAATTCCACAGTTATCTACTTCAATCTTTAGTCGAACGATGAGATCCTATAAAGTGATTTCCTTCTTTTTATACTTCAGATGATCGCGGTAGTCTTTCCATGATAGAGGCAACTTCCCTGTTATGGCTTCAACCAAGAAAGATTCTCTAACTTTATGGCCTTCTGACTCAAGTCCATGAATGATAATTTGAAGTTCATGTAGTTGAGTAGTTACTGATTTGGAGCCTACCATCTTGTAGTCCATGAATTTGTCTATAATGAATTTCTTTAGACTCACATTCTGCGTCTTGTACTTTGCGGTAAGTGCATTCCAAAGGGCCTTTGCTGTCTTTAGAGGCTGATATACTTTGTATAGCATCTTGTCTAGAAAGTTCAGAATATAATTTCTGCATAGGAAGTCGGAATTCTTACATGTATCAACAGCAAGAAACGCATCTTTGTGTGTTTCCCTGGTTTGGCCTGGTGCAGGCACCTGTTCCTCCTCCTCGAGATATCTTTGCAGACCGAGTGTGGTGACATAGAACAGCATCTGACTCTGCCATGTATGAAAATCATCACCATCTCCTTTAAAAGGATCGGGTCTATTGTGAGTAGCACTTTTATTTGATAGTTCTACCGCTGCCATTTCTTGTTGCATGAAAAACATTTCAGGAAATGCAAAACCGAAAATAAGATAAACCTGCCTACGAACAGATTAGCAACTGAAAGTTCGCAACTTTCTGTTTTTAGGAAAATTCGCCGAATTTTCAAAAGTTTTAAGATGTAGTATTTGGGGAATGAAAATAGCAACCAGCACTGAAAACACAATTAACAACGACAGCACAAGAAAATAACAGTAGAATGCAACAGAAAGAAATGGGGATTCTGAGGCTTGCTTTAGAAATTTCCTTAAAACTTTTATTCGCAAGTTTCCTAAGGTACAACAGAATATATTCTGCTCGAGATTGTGATTAGTATGTCCTCTCTGTGATATACAGAAACAGCTTTGATTCAATGGCGGAAGGAGGTGGAAGAAGAGTATATGATTCGGGTACAAAAGTGAATAGGTTTTGTTCCTTTTTATAGCCCCTTACAGTCAATGGTCGTGCCTCTTCGAAAAGTCGCGTCCGTTTGTTTGAATCTGGTAGTCATTAGCAACAGTCGCATCTGTTGGTAATTCGCAACACTTTTTTTCTGTTTCTAAAGAATTCGCAACACCTATTTGCGTTTGAAAAGCTGTGTCCCTTTAAACAGTCACACCGTTTGATTTTAAACATAAAAAGCCTCTTTTTGTTTCAGCAAAAATATAACACAGTTCACTTCTATTGGACCCACACTCGGCCCGGTTCGGTATGGGAAGGGCGGGCGGCGGCGCGCGCATGTGTTAGTTCATATCCATATAGGTCCTCCTCCTCGCACAAAATTACCTGACCCTAAGGGCCAATATGGGTTTGTGGGAAAGGCTATATAAGCATGAAAACTTATTTATTTTTGGCGATGTGGGACTTTAGTCATATATGTTCATTCACACTCTCTAGGATCTCCAACAATCCCCCACATGAATGACGATATATGTCTCCCCCACACAAAGTGTAATATCACCGAGTTCATATTGAAATAACGCTATATCGAGGATAAGTAGATATTTCATTTTGAATTTTCCGTAGTTAAAAATTATTGGATATACTTGGCTAATCGGTGAATTATTTCATCTTGAACCGTCAGCCGTTATTGTATAACCAGACAATAAGTTTTACAAAGCATTGTTTCCCTTCTCATCCATTCTCTTGGTTGTGTTCATTTCGGTTTTGAACAATTTTGGTTCTGCGGGTGTTTATAGAGAATTTAAGCCTTTAATATTCTTATAGAGCCAACCCAACTCACACTAACATAGGTGATCACCTGCATTAAGAGTATCCTACATATACCCCACTTGTTATTTTCAAGATATGGTCATCATTAAAAAGCATAATTTTATCCTTTTAATACTTCTGCAGGCATGCATTTGAATGTACATTATAGGAATGGTTTGTACGGTCTTAGTCCATAAATGCATTACTTCTAGAATTACTCGGAACTGGTTTGCCTATTGATCCTAGTCGGTGGGATCTCCAGTCGCTAGGATAGGTTTCCGTATAAGGTAACTCATTTTGGTTTTAGGCTTTTAAACCTATTCCCCTCGATGTGCAGTCGATTTTCTCTCTTGATAAACCTTTAGTAAATGGATATGCTGGGTTATTTTTGGTTCTTACATAATCAATGGAAATAGTACTATTAGAGAGTAACCGTCTAACTGTATTGTGGCATCGACGAATGTGTAGTGATTTGCCATTATACCCAAAGTTTTGCGCTCTACTTAACGCTGCTTGGTTATCGCAGTGAATACATATGGCCGTTACATGTGTAGGCCAAAATGGAATATCTTCTAAGAATTGACGAAACCATTCTACTTCTTCGCCTGCATTATCTAATGCATTGAACTCAGATTCCATAGTGGATTGAATTATGCATGTTTGTTTAGTAGATTTCCATGACACTGCTGCTCCTGCAAGGGTGAAGACATAACCATTTGTGGATTTCAATTCCTCTAAATCTGCAATCTAGTTTGCATCACTATATCCTTCTGAGACAGCGGGATATTTTTCGTAATGTAAGGAAAAATTAGTGCTATTCTTTATATATCCCAACACTCTATTAGTGCTTTTGAGTGTTCCTTCCCTGGGTTACTTGTATACCTGCTTAGTCGACTTACCGCATAAGCGGTATCTGGTCTAGTGCAGTTCATGAGATACATTAAGCTATCTATTACACGAGAGTATTCCAGTTGCATTATACTCTCATCAGTGTTTTTATGCAGTACTTCTGATGGATTAAAAGGTGGTCTCACTCCTTTAATTACATAGACTTGAAATTTTTCAATCACTTTGTCTACATAGTGTGATTGAGATAATTCAATTCCATTAGGTGCTATTTTGATTCCTAAAATAACATCTGCAACTCCTAAGTCTTTCGTATTGAAATTGTTGATTAACATCTTCGTTATGGTCTCTATTGTTGTATTGTTAGGACTAAAGATTAGCATATCATCAACATATAGAAAAATTATTACATATGATTGTCCAACTTGTTTGTAATAAACACATTTATCACATTCATTTATACGAAAACCATTTCTCATCATGACACTATCAAATTTTTCGTACCATTGTTTTGGAGCTTGTTTGAGTCCATATAGTGATTTCACTAATCGACATAGCTTGTTTTCATTTCCTTTAGAAATAAAACCCTCAGGTTTCTCCATGTAAATCTCCTCATCGAAATTTCCATTTAAGAATGCTTCCTTTTAATCCATCTGATAAATCTCTAGATTATAGATGGATGCAACTGCTATTAACATTCTTATAGAAGTTATTCGTGTAACCGGAGAATAGGTATCAAAGAAGTCTACACCTTTTTTTGAAGATATCCTTTGGCTACTAATCTAGCTTTATATTTGTCAATAGAGCGATCTGGTTTCATTTTCTTCTTGAAAATCCATTTACAGTTCCAGGTGGAATATCAACTATTTCCCAAGTTTTATTACTTAGAATTGAATCAATCTCACTTTTGACTGCTTCTTTCCAACACGAAGATTCAGAAGGAGACATTGCCTCTTTATATGTTTGAGGTTCATGTTCGAGTACTTAAGTTAGGAATTCTGAGCCAAAAGACTTGGAAGTTCTAGACCTTACATTTTTTCTTGGTTCAACTTCATCATTGTCTCGATGAGTTTCATCTTCATGTGGTTTATCTTTGTCATCTCTTGTCCTTTTTGGGGCAAGATTTCCATCATTTCTTTTATATGGGAACAGATCTTCAAAGAACGAGGCATCCCTTGACCCAATTATAGTATTTACATTGATGTCATTTATGTCAGATTTGAAAACTAAACATCTATAGGCACTACTATTTTTGGCAGGGCCTAGATAGTAGCAATCCACAGTTTTAGGTCAAAGTTTGACCTTTTTAGAGGGCGGAACTGGAACCTTTGCTAAGCACCTATACACTTTGAGGTATTTGAAACTAGGTAGGTGTCCTTTCCATAACTCATATGGAATTGTTCATGTTTTGTTGTGAGAAACCCTGTTTAATATATGATTAGACATATGTAGGGCTTCCCCCCCACAAGTTCGTCGGTAAGCCTGAAGTTAAAAGCATAACGTTAATCATGTCTTTTAACGTTCTATTTTTTCTCTCGGCAATACCATTTTGTTGTGGTGAATATGAGGTTGTTCTTTGATGAATTATACCATTTTTGGCACATACTTGTTCAAATGGTGATTCATATTCTCCACCTCGATCAGATCGTAATATCATGATCTTTCTATTAAGCTAATTTTCTACTTCGGCATTGTATTTTATAAACGATGTAATTGCTTCATCTTTACTGTTTAAAAGATAAACATAGCAATATCGTGTATAGTCGTCAATAAATGTGATAAAATACTTTTTCCCACCTCTTGTAGGTAATGATTTAAAATCACATAAATCTGTATGAACCATCCCTAGTAGTTCAGTACTTCTATCAACGATATGAAATAGTTTTTTGACCATTTTTGCTTCTACACATGTCTCACAATTGTATTTTTTATCTACTTGAATTTTAGGAATCAATCCTAAGTTGGCCAGTGATTTCATTTTATGGAAATTTATATGTCCTAACCTATCATGCCATAATAAAGTTTCATGCTCAACCAAGTAAGAAATTTCAATTTTATTAATTGCACAATAAGAATACATAGTGTTTTTGCTGACTACGGCTACATTAGCCATAAATAGGCCATCACATAAATAAACCCCCTATGTACATTCTAGCCTTGGATAGAACCATCTTGTCTGACTCAAAAACCACTTTGAATCCTTTCTTCGACAATACTGAACTAGAAATGAGATTCTTGCGTATGTCTGGAACATGAAGCACGTCATTCAATTTAACAGTTTTTCCAGTAGTAATCTTGAGGATTACTGTGCCACTGCCCTTGGTCATTGAAACTGCAGAATTACCCATGTAGAGTTTTTCTTCCTGATCAAGCTTCTTGTAAGTAGAAAACATGGACTTGTTGGAACAAACATGACGAGTAGCACCTGTGTCTACCCACCATCGTGTAAGGTTCTGAACTAAATTGCATTCAGACACAACTGCTGAAAAGTTGGACTCATCCACTTCCATGTTGTCCACCATATTTGCCTCTGAATTGCGTTCCTTCTTGTGTCTGCAACCTCTAGCGGCGTGTCCTACTTTTCCACAAACCCAACACCCGCCATTAACTTCCTCGCTTTGTTTTGTAACCCCATGGTTTTCTACTTTAATCTTTAATCGGATGATGAGATGCTGTAAAGAGATTTCCTTCTTTTTATACTTCAGATAGTCGCGGTAGTCTTTCCATGATGGAGGCAACTTCCCTGTTATGGCTTCAACCAAGAAAGATTCTCCAACTTTATGGCTTTCTAACTCAAGTTCATGAATGATAATTTGAAGTTCATGTAGTTGAGTAGTTACTGATTTGGAGTCTACCGTCTTGTAGTCCACGAATTTGTCTACAATGAATTTCTTCGGACTCACATTTTGCGTCTTGTACTTTGCGGCAAGTGCATTCCAAAGGGCCTTTGTTGTCTTTAGAGGTTGATATACTTTGTATAGCATCTTGTCTAGACAGTTCAGAATATAATTTCTGCACAGGAAGTCGGAATGCTTCCATGTATCAACAGCAAGAAACACATCTTTTTGTGTTTCCCTGGTTTGGCCTGGTGCAGGCATCGGTTCCTCCTCCTCGAGATACCTTTGCGGACCGAGTGTGGTGAGATAGAACAACATCTAACTCTGTCATGTATGAAAATCATCACCGTCTCTTTTAAAAGGATCGGGTTTGTTGTGAGTAGCACTTTTATTTGATAGTTCTACCGCTGCCATTTCCTGTTGCATGAAAAACATTTCAGGAAATGCAAAACCGAAAATAAGATAAACCTACCTACGAACAGATTAGCAACTGAAAGTTCGCAACTTTCAGTTTTTAGGAAAATTCGCCGAATTTTCAAAAGTTTTAAGATGTAGTATTCGGGGAATGAAAATAACAACCAGCATTAAAAACACGATTAACAGCGACAGCACAAGCAAATAACAGTAGAATGCCATGAAAAGAAAGGGGGATTCTGAGGCTTGCCTCAGTAATTTCCTTAAAACTTTATTTGCAAGTTTCCTAAGATACAACAGAATCTTTTCTGCTCGAGATTGTGATCAGTATGACCTCTTTGTGATATACAGAAACTGCTTTGATTCAATGGCAGAAAGAGGAGGAAGAAGAGTATATCATTTGGATACAAAAGTGATCGGGTTTTGTTCCTTTTTATAGCCTCCAACAGTCAATGGTCGTGCCTCTTCGAAAAGTCGTCCGTTTGTTTGAATCTGGCAGTCATTAGCAACAGTCACATCCGTTGATAATTCGCAACACTTTGTTTCTGATTTTAAAAAATTTGCAACACCTATTTTCAACGGCTGCTTCCGTTTGAAAAGCTATGTCCCTTTAAACAGTCGCACTATTTGATTTTAAACAGAAAAACGTTTGTTTTCGTTTCAGCAAAAATATAACAAGGTTCACTCCTATTGGACCCGCACCCGGCCTGGTCCGGCTCAGTACGGGCGGGCGACGGTGTGCGCGCATGCGTGTTAGTTCATGGCTATATAGGTCCTCTCCCTCGCACAAAATTACCTGACCCTAAGACCCAATATGAGTTTGTGGGAAAGGCTATTTAAGCATGAAAATTTACTTATTTTTGGCGATGTGGGACTTTAGGCATATATGTTCATTCACACTCTCTAGGATCTCTAACACATGATTAATCATGTCGGTATTGACATGAGTTGGCATATGTAAATCTTTGTCAAACTTCTTGTACTTCTTCCTTTCATCATTCCCAGCATCTTTTGGATCTCCTTGATCCATTCCTTCATCATCTTGAAGCCCTTATTCATGAACAAGTCGCTCGGATCAAATGTTGGATAATACTTGCCTCCCAAAGTATACTTTCATGAATACAAATCATGATTTGGATCGAGACAAGCAATTATATGGTACCTGCAGAAGGGTCATCAATCGATTAATAGCCACTTAAAGTATCATGTCTATTCCAAAAGCGCTTGTTCATCGCTCCAAATATTCGATGAATGCTCTCTTTTCTTCAATAAGGTTGGAGCCTTTAATTTTCTGGAAGTTACATCATATCTCGATCAGGTAGACTTCATTTGTATTCCTTTCTTCTTCTTCTTTTTTAAAAACAACACACGTCGCCTAAAACATGTCGGTACCGACATGATTTATGAATTGGGTATAAAATTAGTACTTAGAATTTTTCTAAGTCCACACTTCATTCGCTTGTATTTCAGCCTTCCTGGTAAATGTGAATTTTGACATTGCGATCATCTCAACGCCATCAACTTGACCCCCGCTAGAGCCACCACAACTATACTGCCATCCGCTCTCTCGTAATCAAATCATCACCGACCTTATCACCACATACCCACCAGATTTTGACTTCTGGTCTAGGTAGGTTTTGGCATTGTCCTTAGCATTGCTGCCACTAATTAGTCGTCATCGTTGTCACCGACTTCAAGTCATGGTCTACAATCCACATTTGACCTTGAATTTGTGTTGTAATACCTCAAAATTTTGGTATATATTATAATTAAATATTAATAATATAATAGTATGGAAATAACTGAATTTAATGTGTTAATAAAATATATAAAATATAGGGGGCAAAATGGTCATTTTTCGACTTTGGAATCTGATGGCGAACTACCGCCATTGCGACCGTATCGCTTTTTTAATTCATGCAATATATTGGTTTGCTTCGTTTAGAGTCCGTATGAAGGAGTTATGATCGAAATTCTTTTAAGTTGAACGGGTGCCAAAGTTTGAACGACCCCAACGTTTGAATTCAAAATTTAAAATGAGGCATTACTTTCCCTCCACCGTATATAACTGATACAAGTCGCTTGTTCTCTTTCTTCTTCTTCCTCTTTCATGGTGAAAACTAAAATCAACTTATCTCTCTCGAATCTTAATTAAATCACACGAAATCAGCAGCATCGCAAAGCTAATGGAGAGGGCTATGCATATATTCCAATTTGGAGATGAGGTTACAAGGCTTGGAGATGCACCATCTAGACAGCAAAGGCTTGGGCTGTGAGAAGCGTTTTCGGTGAGTGATTCATACTTTCCTCTTGATATAATGCAATTATGGTCCTACAACTATGATTTTTTGTTTGGATTAGAGTAGATAATCATTTATAATCACTTAATTTCGAAATTAAATAGGGGATTGTGATGGATTTGATAGAAACAGTAAATATAAACTAGATTTCACCTTTTTCTTGTAATTTTATGAACATACAATTTAAATTAATGAATTAAAGTGCAGACTGACCATAGAAACGTAGTTTTGAGTACTACGGACGCTCTCAGGCGACCAAAGGTGGAATAGAGACAACTGGGTCGGAACGACATAGAGGAAATGATAGAATCACGACTAAAAATTCCAAAATTTGTCTCGACCTATACACCGGTCGCCTAGACTGTTGCATCGGTGGCCTATTCCGGGTAACAGGTTGAACCTAGACCCAAATGGGAAAATATATAATAACGTTTATCAATTTAGTTCTTAATTTTTATTTGTTGGAGATGCTTTGAGACTATTGGCGAGGCGATTTGTGACGTTATGAATCCAAAGTGAATGTATGTGATGATGATCGTTGTTTTAGTTGAATTTGTATGTTATTTGTGATACAGAAAGTGATATGATGACGACATGAACGTATGTATGTGTATGTTGTTTTATATATCAAAACATTGTTTACAAATAAACATACGTATGTGTATCCTAGTTTAATTTCAATTTTTAAAATAATTTTTTATATAAAACTATATATTTATTTTTAACCCTTCCTTATACATACACACACGCACACATATATTTTGTTCATCAAAACCTTGGACAACAAAGGCATGTGTAAATTTAGTCTTAAATGTCATTTAAATCATCAATCTAATTAGAGAGAAGAGAAATGAAAGGTTTCTTTCTTTATATTACTTTTTGCATGTTACTGTTACACACTGCTTATATGTTGCACTTACACTTTACACATATGAGTATAATAGATACATTCATTTTAATACAAGTAAATTCAAAACTCCATTTTAACAAACTAAATAAAATAAGATTTTATTTATAAAAATTTAGATTGGATCTGAAATCCGTTTAGACTTTATAGGCTCAAGAGATCTAAAATATGTTTTTTAACTCTATCCATTTCATCCGCTTTCGACTGATCCAGTTCCAACAGGGAGGGTTGACCATAACCGAATATGCAAGGACAACAAAAAAGATTTTTCCACAACCAAGAAAGTAAGGGATTAAAAAGACAGGTCCACCAATGACTCCCAACAAAGGCTATTAGGGTTTGCCTAAGCTCAAGTGGCCGAGACCCTATTTCAAAACTCGCAGCTAAAAATGATCATGCAGCCAACATCGGCCTCGAGAAGGCAGTCAAGGTGAAAGATGCTAAAAGTATTACACTTCAGGCCAAGGTCGCAAAGCTCGAAACTGTCCTAAAAGCTAAACAAGAATCAAAAGAGTAGGCTCAAGGTGAGTCTGTCGAATTAAAAACCAAGCTGGCCATCATAGAGAAAGAAAATACAGATCTCAAGGCTAAGAAATCCAAACCAAAGCAGAGACGGAAGCCGCCCTCCTCCAATTTTTCCAATGTCATAGAGATGAAGAACCTCTAATGGCTGGAAGGAGACTATTCCAAGAATCTAGCTGAGGCCTAGGACAAAATTTTAAAGGGGGCTAGGGATGCTGGCAGCGATGTTAACGAAGAAGCTTTGAGAGCAAATTTTTGGACAAGGAGGACTTGATAGGTCTGGAAGAGGGCTGCAAAATTTTGTCATCAGAGGTTTTAGTTAAAGAATGGGTGCCTAGTGGGACTCCCGCAGATCACATTTTTACAAATTAGGCGGATGACTCCACTCTGGCTCAAAAAGAGTACGTAATAGACATTGTCACTTATACGACAACAACTCCAGAGGTTGTCATAACTCAAATGCATGTATCTAAAGCTCCCGACACTAGCACTTCTATGGGATACACCCCCGATGACCCAACTCTCATTCCTCCAGTAGATCCTCTTGCTTTGCTTTCACCTCAAAAAATTCTAGAAGAAGGGGAAATTTCCAAATCTCCTTCGAAAGAAACGCCAACCTCTCATGGTATATCTTTAGTCTCCCTAGTCTTCAAAAACTTCAGTCCTTGTTGGAAGACATCTCCATACTTTACCTTTCCATTTGTAAAATTACAGGTCAGCCATCATTGCCTCCTCCAAAACCAACCAGTCATGACCTAGGTCTGATTGCTATCACGACTGCAACTACCTTCATCACCACAACGTCTACTTTCCCAGCTATTCCCTCAAGCTTTGGCCCCGTCATAGACTAAGAGATAATAGGGATGCTGGAGGTACTGGAGGACACTGAGGCATTTATCAATGAGGAGGTGATGATAACCAATGAAAAGGACCTTACACCACACCTATGGTGGAGATGCTGAAAATCGATGTATCCAAGATCACGATTAAACAAGAATCAGGCATTGAGAAGCTCCTTTTCGTTATTCCAACCTCCACTCTTCATACGGCAAGCATAACTGTCGATACTCTCAAATCTCGCACCGACTCAGACAGTGACTACAACTGGGATGAAGATCCCAATAGTCGTCTTGCACCTCCAAAGGGTGTCGACCCTCTAAAGTGAAAACCTCCTTCCTCCAGGAAAGATGAGAAGGATAAGAAGAAAGTGAGGAGGAGGAAGCATCTTTATGGATAGTGCTTTAGCTTCTCTTCTATTTCGCTCTTTTTTGCTTTTCATGTATATAGGCCACCATTATGCAGGAGCAGCCCCCGCAAACCTTGTACCAAAAATTATGTAAATAAAAAGATTGTTTTCTATTCAACATTTACTTGATTTACATCACTACATACTTTATTTCTGTTTCCTATATACCTTCCTGCATGTATAATATAATCACCTGTAATTAAATTACTTATATATATATGTGTGTGTGTGTGTGTGTGTATTATTCATGCAGGTGTCTATGATCTATGCAATGCACTTATTTACTGTAACTCCATACATATAAATAAATTTCTACAATTGCTTTCATTGCTTAGTTTTGTTTATCATTGCCAACACGTTTCTCATTTGACTAAACAAAAATGATATTTCATTGGCTAACCCTATTTATCTTCAGCTGAACGTATTTTTCTCGGCCGTAAATAGAGTGTACTCCTTCAGCCAACTCAGTGGCCAACCTGGTTTATCTTCGGCCAGACGTATTCCGTTCAACCATAAACGAAGTCGTATCCATAAAAGACTTAATTCTACACCACACCTATCACTAGATATCGGTGCCTCGGATGCCCATCTCTGGGCATCTTTCTTTGACTTCGCCTATCTCCAAATAGGGTCAAGGAGGCTTCGTCAACCAATCTCGTTTATCATCGGCTGAATGTATAGCATTGAGCCATAAAAAGGTTATACTTGTAAATAGATTCAATTATACATTGGTTCCTATCTCTAGATTCAGTGTCTTAGATGCCCATCTTCGAGCATCCATCTTCAACCCTGCCTATCTCCAGACATTAGTCAAAGATGCTCTCTGGACTATCTTCGCTTATCATCGTCCAAGCGTATCTCATCGAGCTATAATTGAGGTCATTCCTGCAAAATGATATAACTCTACACCATTTTCTATCTCCGATATCCAATGCCTTAGAAGCCTATCTCCAGGCATCAATTTTTGACATGGCTTATCTCCGAGCACTGGTCAAAGATCGGATCTATAAGGGAAATCATCTGATCGATCTAGATAATGGATCAAAGGAGTTCATTGGTATCTATCTTCATGTACTTAGACATCTGGTTTTTCAAAACACAAGATGTCTACTTTTGCCGCTGATCATGCACCATAAAGTCATACTTTTAAGAATACGGTTCCATTGATTCTGAAGGCCAACTTTACTTGAAAATGAAAAAAACGGAAGGTTATGCCTTATTACATAAAGTCCCAATCAATAGGATGCATTATTTGCAAAAAGTAAAGCTAAGTGAAATTGCATCATAGATGCTCCATATTCCATGCCCGTGGAATTGGGATCCTATCAACAGTCGATAGCTTGAAAGGTCTATCTTCGAGCTTCTGTTCAATCAAATGGAGGCCTTCCCAATTCGGACCAAGTGCCCCCATACCAAGAAAGAACCATTTCAAAATGAGGTCATCTATCTCATAGGTACAGTTTTTGAGCTTGATGTTGAACTGTTGTGCTACTCTAATCCGATGAGCAAATGTAACGACTCGGATTTTCGCGTTCGAAAATCAACATCCGTACTTTACATCGTACTCGAATGCCGTAGATTCGACCGTTCAAATTCGATTCGCCGGAGCTATAACGCAATTAAGTAAATAACAACACAGCGGAAGAAAAAGAATAATACATTGATATACAATATCTGATACAATATCCAGATACAATGATGATACAATGAATATCTATATACATCAGAGATATGATACAACAAATAGCAGCGGAAAGAAAATAGATAACCCCAACAGCGGATAGAATGTCTCCAATAGAATGCTCCAAGATAAGCAACGTAAATCCATGAACTCCAAGAACTGAACTAGCTCCAGATAATCTACCAAACCTGAATATCTGAGAAAACCCAACTCTAGACTGCCCGTGTGGAAAATAGTGGACACCCAGAGTTAAGGAAGGGAACAATAAACTCTGGATCAGTCATGGGACTGGTGTGAGCAACAAAAACAGTTTATCTTTAAACAAACACAAAAGGCTTTTAACATTGAAACCCGCAATGCTTTTCGAAAATGAAACTACCATAAGGCCTCCCGCCACACACACAATGCAATCGCAGAATTGGAGGAGATTTCTCCTTATGATAGTCAAAAATGCTTACTACGCAAAATCATTCGATATTATTATCATTAGTGCATAGTGTCGAAAACCATTTCGAAAATATAATATTTATCTTAGCCAGCATACAACCATTGTTGTATGCCTACTATAGCTACTACGTTCAATAGCAGGTTACCACCACATTCCATAGCAGGTAATACAACTAAATCCGTACAGGGTTCGTATTGTTTCTTTGGATTTCCAACAAATGATCAGGCTAAGGAACTTCCTTACCGAAATAGAAACGCCTCTGGAAAGACGCCCCGGATCCTAACCGGATCTCTGCAAACAAAAGGCCGACGCTACCTCACGCTGTACAGCTGTAACTAGGTAACTAACACACGAGTCATGTCATCCCCCGGTCGTAACCGACCTTTATCCCGGGATCCCGAAAACCAACAAAGCAACATCATACAGTAATAAATTACCGTGTCCACACGAGTTAAGTATCTGGGCTCCATACCATGATACCACCCTTTATCCAGAAGGAAATGACATACCCTAGGGGCGCTACCCCTACAAACCTTTGTCGCAACATTCCTGTTTCGACCATTACCGGGTTGTGAGGCTCGACGAAGTCTCGTCCATAAAACTACGCTTCTTCACAAAGCATGCTTTTTCACAAAGCAACGCTTTGACCAACAAATGATCATCAGCACTTCGTATGCCACATTACCAAATTGGGAATGTATCACTAGTAACCATCAACTACATAACCTCTGAGCTCGTACGTCTCAGAGAAGGGTGTTAAGCTAAGAGAATAAATTCTCCGCCACCAACAGAAATGTATTTGATAGAGACCAGCTTTACATCTCAAAGTGTAACGTCAGACACACATCCATACAAGTCTGTTCCGGGTTCGAACAGAACCGAAGGCACTTCCAAAGAAGCCCTTGCAAATCCGGGTATTCACAATCCTGATCGGACTTCCCATCACTTAGGAAATCTCTATACCGTAGCTACTCAGTGCAGAGACAATCGATAGGTCATCCTATCGCTCTCGCAAATACCCGGTCTTCACCACCTGTCTTCAAATGCTATCCATATCGTCGTATCACTATTCGGAATGGGTTATATGACACAAAGGTCCTCTCCCGGCTAAACCGAATAACGAGCGCAATTAAAAATCATATGGATACTGGGGTCTCAGTTAAATCACAGCTTAAAGCCCAAAACATTTCATTCGAATGGTTAAAACAATTTACCATTTCCAATCTTTTAAATAAAAAGATTCATTTCAAAAACCCTCAATGGTTTAAACAATTTCCACACTTTTAATCTTTTAAACAAAAAAGATTCAATTCACAAAGTTCACCCCGTTCACAAAGATCCATTCATGGATTCCAAAACAATTCTATTTCAAGTTAGATTAACTCATCCGGTCTTTGAATCAAAGACTCATTTCATAGTTTTCAAAACATTTCAATTCCATTTCAAACTTGAAAATTTTCAACCCAATTTGGAAATTCATTCCTTATGTGAAAGCTATTATTATTTGAAAATAAGTAGTTTTCGTTTCATAAAATCCAGTTATATTTACACGAGTTAAAACCCTTGAATTAAATTCAAATTCCTAAATCAATACCTTTAAAAATGGTTTAACCCATATATAACTTGTACAGCATCTTTAATCCCTAGTTTCAAATCATAGAATTCAATTTCAAACTCGAATTCAAATTTAAATCAGATTATTTAAATTTCAAGACTCAATTAAGTTATTCGAAATAACTTTTATCTTTGAAATTCCATTTCAAAAGCTTTTCATATTAAACCCCAATTTCCAATTTCAAAATCAAATTGAAATTAAAATTTCAATTTCAAAAACATCAAATTTAAATTATCTGTGACTTAACCAATTTCACGTGAAATCCATATTTGTGTGTGTATGTTGTAGTCCAGGGGTTTTACACAATAGTGCAACATCATCAATCATCACAGATATATCAATATCGATAAGCGGTATAATCCACAACGCTTATCTTCATTTACAATTCATAGATAAAATAAATTTATCAATCACAAGGGTTCATCATTACAATTCGATGTGGGTTTCGGATAACCAACTGGAATCCGACTCCCTGTCGCATCGAAATTCAAGTGCCGTTTTACGGGTCAAGGGTTTCATATTCACATAGTAATATATCACAGAAACAGAAATCACAGATATTTATATCACAGATAAATAAATTACCGACCACAACACAAATCAGGATGTATCACAAAACATCATATATCAGGGATATCAAACAATTCAATTATTCAGTCAAGTCCAAACATTCACAAGTAAGATCAGTTAATTGTCTGATTAATTCAGATCAGATTAATTTCTTATGAATTACTAATCCTGATTAATCAACATTAATTAATTTCAACCATTTTGATTAATTATTCTTTAATCGTTTTAAATTAATTAACCTTCAATTATAATTAATCAACCTTTAATTATTAAATAATTAACCTTTAATTATTTAATTCACCATTTAATTAATTACCTTAAATTAATAAATTTACCATCAATTAATCACATTGACAAATTATTCTTTAAGTAATTAAGTAAGTAACCTTAAATTAATTACCTTAATTAATTACTCTTTCATTATTTATTATCAAAACCTTAATTAGATTAAGATAAAATTATTTCCTTTATTTGAGACCAAATCACATATTTAGTTAAAACATTTAGCTAGGACAGTGTTTTAAAAACTTGGTTAAGTTTTAATTCAAAACTGTTTTGATCACCAACTTCCCAGACCCGAGACCCACTTCGAGTCTTACCCGAGAAAAATACTCATTTACTTCGAGTCTTGTCGAAAGTTTACCCGAGTGCCAAAATTTCAACCTTAAAAATTTTCTAAGTATTATTATTCGCAACGTCCACATTTTTACTCGAGCCCACTGCCCCTTTTTCACGAGTTACTCACGAGAATTCACCAAAACGACCTCGAGTCAGCAGCTTCTTCTCCAATTCGTCCCTGCTGATATATCACGTGCACACGGTGCACATGAACCATCGTTGCCGACCTTCGGCGATCGTCACCACTATCCCCAATGATCACTTGAACCCATACGAACTCAAGTGCGAACCCAGATTTTCAAGTTTTGATCGAAATACAAAATCGACAGTTTCGAGCCAATGAGATATTTCTGGAAACCCATTGGATCAACTAAAACGTCTCGCCGCCTCACCTCAGACCATCAGCGACGCCGTAACCTCGGCCACGTCACGTCAACACCCTAAACTACCTTCCCTCATCTTCTCGTGAAGCTCGGTCAACTCGTGACGATGAAACCACCACGTTCCAGACCCCAAAAAGCAACCAAGCTTAAACCCTACTTTTACTCCAACCTCGAAATCCTTGCACTTGAAAAATTTTTCGACAATTTTCTCATCATCAATGAAGCCCAAACAAGCTTCAATCCAAATTTCAACGTTTATAATAGAATTGTTCATCAGAAATTAAGAAAAATGAAATTTTGGGTTAAATTCAAACTGCTTTTAAACCACTTAAGAAAAAGTCATCATATTGTTTTTGAAAATCATAACCTGGCATGTTTATTCAAGTCATGTGATCAAAGCAATGATTTAAAATAGTTGAATTTACCATATGATTCTTCTTTTCACTGTAAACCAAGTTACAGAGTCCATATATTTTTGTTCCCTTCAACTTGAAACAGGATTTCCTCATAAGATGTTTCAAACTAAACTATTTGTTAGAGATAAAAATCTATCAAAGATTAGGGAAGTGAGATTTAAGGTTTTTCTTTCTTTTAAACTGTAGTTTGAACAGAGCATTGATATGTATATATATAAACATGCACAGGTAAATCTATATATACATACGCAGGCATTCATACAACAGATTTCACAACAACTTGAAGTATTCAACACAAATCATCAGATATATATAAATAGGTTCAAGTTTTGAAGGTTTGCTCACAGTGGTTTTGAAGAAATGAACAGAGTTTGCTTCTTTGTGACACAGATTGGAATTTTGCAAGCTGAAGCTTCCTTCCTTGATTCACTTCTCTGGTTTGAGTTGTATTATTGTCTAAATTGAAATTTTTGTTTAAATTTTGAATGCTAACTACTTTAGGTTTCCTCAGCTTCAAGAACGAAACTGGAAATGAGAAAGACTTAGAAAAAAATGAGTTTACAGGGTATTTATTTTCTTTGTATAAAACAGTGTACATTTTGTACAATTTTCAGAGATACTTTCATAGTTTGGAGGCTGAAATCGTATACATTTGTACTAGATAAGATATTTGCTTTACTACATTAAATGCCCAAGTCCTTTATGCATGCTATTTACCTTACCAGCCTATATATCTTTTAGATTTTTGTTGTACTCGAGACTACCTGGTTATCAAATTCGAGCCATTTGTTTTCATGCTTATACTATACTTGAATATACTTGCTTTAACTCGGCTGAGATATGAATTTGTTATGGTGGCTAAAGGTATTTTACTTCTTTGTTTTGTTTGTAAATATTTGGTTTACTTGTTTTCTTACTTCTTACCTACATATTACTTCACAGCTACACAGTTTACTTGTGTCTTCATGGTTACATTTTCTTTAGTCTTGTTAATTGATAATATGAATACATTTCTATTTTGATGTGTTGTTAGAACTTTGCTAATGTCTACTTTATATTTATTTTAAAATTCATTTACTTGAAATTTAAATTCGAATCAATATATACTTATATATAAAGTTTCAAATTTACTCGTATATCATATTTAAATTTAAATGATTTAATATATTGGAATTTGGATTCGGGGAAACTCGAATCAATTTATCAATTGATTTTACAATTTTTTATTCAAAAATTAATCTAGTTATCAATTTAAATTAAATTAAAATCTGGGGTCGTTACAAACTTCCCCCCTTAAAAGAATTTCATCCTCGAAATTTGGACAGGAGACACAAGGATAGATGAAGAATATTTTATCAAATCAAACTGAATATTTATCCTGCATTTGGCTTACCAAATCAGAATATCAATAACAGATACACGAACGAATCTGTTTAAAACTTCACAAGATACTCGGGTTATCCAGATCTACGAAATATACAATGGCATCGGTTAGTTCGAAGTGATAACTAACCATTCGTAGAATATATCCGGACCCAAAGAATAGATAGATATATGGATACAATTTCAAAACTTTAGTTTAGAACTAAAGTATACCTATCAACCAAAGCAACCAATTCATCCAAACAAACAATTTCGGTCCACCCGGAGTTTACGTCCCATATCGAATCTTCTTTCTAGATCTACCAGAAATTATCGAAGAATTGAGAAGAGATACTGAAACAAAGAGATTGATAGAGAAAAGATTGCTTTCTTGTTGTTACAGAGTATTGACCAATTATAGTCGTATTCCCCTGTCCCCTATCTCATCCTCTTCTTGCACTCATACTCACTATCAGTGGATAGTAAGAGAATTTACTGAGGCATACGGACGGATATCTTAGAGATTACTCATTCTAGAGTTTACTTCACTCTATCTCTAATGAGCTACTTAACGTGTTATACTCCTGAGCTAAAGTTCAACCTTCAGCTCTGATACCAAATGTAACGACTCGGATTTTCGCGTTCGAAAATCAACATCCGTACTTTACATCGTACTCGAATGCCGTAGATTCGACCGTTCAAATTCGATTCGCCGGAGCTATAACGCAATTAAGTAAATAACAACACAGCGGAAGAAAAAGAATAATACATTGATATACAATATCTGATACAATATCCAGATACAATGATGATACAATGAATATCTATATACATCAGAGATATGATACAACAAATAGCAGCGGAAAGAAAATAGATAACCCCAACAGCGGATAGAATGTCTCCAATAGAATGCTCCAAGATAAGCAACGTAAATCCATGAACTCCAAGAACTGAACTAGCTCCAGATAATCTACCAAACCTGAATATTTGAGAAAACCCAACTCTAGACTGCCCGTGTGGAAAATAGTGGGCACCCAGAGTTTAGGAAGGGAACAATAAACTCCGGATCAGTCATGGGACTGGTGTGAGCAACAAAAACAGTTTATCTTTAAACAAACACAAAAGGCTTTTAACATTGAAACCCGCAATGCTTTTCGAAAATGAAACTACCATAAGGCCTCCCGCCACACACACAATGCAATCGCAAAATTGGAGGAGATTTCTCCTTATGATAGTCAAAAATGCTTACTACGCAAAATCATTCGATATTATTATCATTAGTGCATAGTGTCGAAAACCATTTCGAAAATATAATATTTATCTTAGCCAGCATACAACCATTGTTGTATGCCTACTATAGCTACTACGTTCAATAGCAGGTTACCGCCACATTCCATAGCAGGTAATACAACTAAATCCGTACAGGGTTCGTATTGTTTCTTTGGATTTCCAACAAATGATCAGGCTAAGGAACTTCCTTACCGAAATAGAAACGCCTCTGGAAAGACGCCCCGGATCCTAACCGGATCTCTGCAAACAAAAGGCCGACGCTACCTCACGCTGTACAGCTGTAACTAGGTAACTAACACACGAGTCATGTCATCCCCCGGTCGTAACCGACCTTTATCCCGGGATCCCGAAAACCAACAAAGCAACATCATACAGTAATAAATTACCATGTCCACACGAGTTAAGTATCTGGGCTCCATACCATGATACCACCCTTTATCCAGAAGGAAATGACATACCCTAGGGGCGCTACCCCTACAAACCTTTGTCGCAACATTCCTGTTTCGACCATTACCGGGTTGTGAGGCTCGACGAAGTCTCGTCCATAAAACTACGCTTCTTCACAAAGCACGCTTTTTCACAAAGCAACGCTTTGACCAACAAATGATCATTAGCACTTCGTATGCCACATTACCAAATTGGGAATGTATCACTAGTAACCATCAACTACATAACCTCTGAGCTCGTACGTCTCAGAGATGGGTGTTAAGCTAAGAGAATAAATTCTCCGCCACCAACAGAAATGTATTTGATAGAGACCAGCTTTACATCTCAAAGTGTAACGTCAGACACACATCCATACAAGTCTGTTCCGGGTTCGAACAGAACCGAAGGCACTTCCAAAGAAGCCCTTGCAAATCCGGGTATTCACAATCCTGATCGGACTTCCCATCACTTAGGAAATCTCTATACCGTAGCTACTCAGTGCAGAGACAATCGATAGGTCATCCTATCGCTCTCGCAAATACCCGGTCTTCACCACCTGTCTTCAAATGCTATCCATATCGTCGTATCACTATTCGGAATGGGTTATATGACACAAAGGTCCTCTCCCGGCTAAACCGAATAACGAGCGCAATTAAAAATCATATGGATACTGGGGTCTCAGTTAAATCACAGCTTAAAGCCCAAAACATTTCATTCGAATGGTTAAAACAATTTACCATTTCCAATCTTTTAAATAAAAAGATTCATTTCAAAAACCCTCAATGGTTTAAACAATTTCCACACTTTTAATCTTTTAAACAAAAAAGATTCAATTCACAAAGTTCACCCCGTTCACAAAGATCCATTCATGGATTCCAAAACAATTCTATTTCAAGTTAGATTAACTCATCCGGTCTTTGAATCAAAGACTCATTTCATAGTTTTCAAAACATTTCAATTCCATTTCAAACTTGAAAATTTTCAACCCAATTTGGAAATTCATTCCTTATGTGAAAGCTATTATTATTTGAAAACAAGTAGTTTTCGTTTCATAAAATCCAGTTATATTTACACGAGTTAAAACCCTTGAATTAAATTCAAATTCCTAAATCAATACCTTTAAAAATGGTTTAACCCATATATAACTTGTACAACATCTTTAATCCCTAGTTTCAAATCATAGAATTCAATTTCAAACTCGAATTCAAATTTAAATCAGATTATTTAAATTTCAAGACTCAATTAAGTTATTCGAAATAACTTTTATCTTTGAAATTCCATTTCAAAAGCTTTTCATATTAAACCCCAATTTCCAATTTCAAAATCAAATTGAAATTAAAATTTCAATTTCAAAAACATCAAATTTAAATTATCTGTGACTTAACCGATTTCCACGTGAAATCCATATTTGTGTGTGTATGGTGTAGTCCAGGGGTTTTACACAATAGTGCAACATCATCAATCATCACAGATATATCAATATCGATAAGCGGTATAATCCACAACGCTTATCTTCATTTACAATTCATAGATAAAATAAATTTATCAATCACAAGGGTTCATCATTACAATTCGATGTGGGTTTCGGATAACCAACTGGAATCCGACTCCCTGTCGCATCGAAATTCAAGTGCCGTTTTACGGGTCAAGGGTTTCATATTCACATAGTAATATATCACAGAAACAGAAATCACAGATATTTATATCACAGATAAATAAATTACCGACCACAACACAAATCAGGATGTATCACAAAACATCATATATCAGGGATATCAAACAATTCAATTATTCAGTCAAGTCCAAACATTCACAAGTAAGATCAGTTAATTGTCTGATTAATTCAGATCAGATTAATTTCTTATGAATTACTAATCCTGATTAATCAACATTAATTAATTTCAACCATTTTGATTAATTATTCTTTAATCGTTTTAAATTAATTAACCTTCAATTATAATTAATCAACCTTTAATTATTAAATAATTAACCTTTAATTATTTAATTCACCATTTAATTAATTACCTTAAATTAATAAATTTACCATCAATTAATCACATTGACAAATTATTCTTTAAGTAATTAAGTAAGTAACCTTAAATTAATTACCTTAATTAATTACTCTTTCATTATTTATTATCAAAACCTTAATTAGATTAAGATAAAATTATTTCCTTTATTTGAGACCAAATCACATATTTAGTTAAAACATTTAGCTAGGACAGTGTTTTAAAAACTTGGTTAAGTTTTAATTCAAAACTGTTTTGATCACCAACTTCCCAGACCCGAGACCCACTTCGAGTCTTACCCGAGAAAAATACTCATTTACTTTGAGTCTTGTCGAAAGTTTACCCGAGTGCCAAAATTTCAACCTTAAAAATTTTCTAAGTATTATTATTCGCAACGTCCACATTTTTACTCGAGCCCACTGCCCCTTTTTCACGAGTTACTCACGAGAATTCACCAAAACGACCTCGAGTCAGCAGCTTCTTCTCCAATTCGTCCCTGCCGATATATCACGTGCACACGGTGCACATGAACCATCGTTGCCGACCTTCGGCGATCGTCACCACTATCCCCAATGATCACTTGAACCCATACGAACTCAAGTGCGAACCCAGATTTTCAAGTTTTGATCGAAATACAAAATCGACAGTTTCGAGCCAATGAGATATTTCTGGAAACCCATTGGATCAACTAAAACGTCTCGCCGCCTCACCTCAGACCATCAGCGACGCCGTAACCTCGGCCACGTCACGTCAACACCCTAAACTACCTTCCCTCATCTTCTCGTGAAGCTCGGTCAACTCGTGACGATGAAACCACCACGTTCCAAACCCCAAAAAGCAACCAAGCTTAAACCCTACTTTTACTCCAACCTCGAAATCCTTGCACTTGAAAAATTTTTCGACAATTTTCTCATCATCAATGAAGCCCAAACAAGCTTCAATCCAAATTTCAACGTTTATAATAGAATTGTTCATCAGAAATTAAGAAAAATGAAATTTTGGGTTAAATTCAAACTGCTTTTAAACCACTTAAGAAAAAGTCATCATATTGTTTTTGAAAATCATAACCTGGCATGTTTATTCAAGTCATGTGATCAAAGCAATGATTTAAAATAGTTGAATTTACCATATGATTCTTCTTTTCACTGTAAACCAAGTTACAGAGTCCATATATTTTTGTTCCCTTCAACTTGAAACAGGATTTCCTCATAAGATGTTTCAAACTAAACTATTTGTTAGAGATAAAAATCTATCAAAGATTAGGGAAGTGAGATTTAAGGTTTTTCTTTCTTTTAAACTGTAGTTTGAACAGAGCATTGATATGTATATATATAAACATGCACAGGTAAATCTATATATACATACGCAGGCATTCATACAACAGATTTCACAACAACTTGAAGTATTCAACACAAATCATCAGATATATATAAACAGGTTCAAGTTTTGAAGGTTTGCTCACAGTGGTTTTGAAGAAATGAACAGAGTTTGCTTCTTTATGACACAGATTGGAATTTTGCAAGCTGAAGCTTCCTTCCTTGATTCACTTCTCTGGTTTGAGTTGTATTATTGTCTAAATTGAAATTTTTGTTTAAATTTTGAATGCTAACTACTTTAGGTTTCCTCAGCTTCAAGAACGAAACTGGAAATGAGAAAGACTTAGAAAAAAATGAGTTTACAGGGTATTTATTTTCTTTGTATAAAACAGTGTACATTTTGTACAATTTTCAGAGATACTTTCATAGTTTGGAGGCTGAAATCGTATACATTTGTACTAGATAAGATATTTGCTTTACTACATTAAATGCCCAAGTCCTTTATGCATGCTATTTACCTTACCAGCCTATATATCTTTTAGATTTTTGTTGTACTCGAGACTACCTGGTTATCAAATTCGAGCCATTTGTTTTCATGCTTATACTATACTTGAATATACTTGCTTTAACTCGGCTGAGATATGATTTTGTTATGGTGGCTAAAGGTATTTTACTTCTTTGTTTTGTTTGTAAATATTTGGTTTACTTGTTTTCTTACTTCTTACCTACATATTACTTCACAGCTACACAGTTTACTTGTGTCTTCATGGTTACATTTTCTTTAGTCTTGTTACTTGATAATATGAATACATTTCTATTTTGATGTGCTGTTAGAACTTTGCTAATGTCTACTTTATATTTATTTTAAAATTCATTTACTTGAAATTTAAATTCGAATCAATATATACTTATATATAAAGTTTCAAATTTACTCGTATATCATATTTAAATTTAAATGATTTAATATATTGGAATTTGGATTCGGGGAAACTCGAATCAATTTATCAATTGATTTTACAATTTTTTATTCAAAAATTAATCTAGTTATCAATTTAAATTAAATTAAAATCTGGGGTCGTTACAGCTACCCTTAGATCGGCTTCCTCTCTTTAACTAATTTGAGGGACTCCAGCAAGAGTTCCTTATTCATCATAGGATCATAATGTAGTCTTCGGTGAGAGGGGACTTCAGATTCAATCGGTATCGTGGTCTTGGTTCTGTAGGTTAAAGTAAATGGAGTATGGCTGGTCACGGACTTGTGAGTTGTCCTATAAGTCCACAATGCAAGTGGTCGCTTATCAACCCTGTTGTCATTGGCTCTCTTCAACCTCTTATTAATGATGGATTTGATGACCTTGTTCACTGCCTCCACCTGTCCATTAGCTTGCAGATGTGCTACTGTCAAGAAGCTCTTTTTAATTTGATAATGAGCACAAAATCCTTTGAACTCGACACGCACGAACCGAGTTTCGTTATCAATGATGATCTTTTCTGGAATTCTTTATCTACATAAAATGTTTTTCACCAAGAATTTGATCACTTTCTTAAAAGTAATAGACATTAACATTTTCGCTTCGGCACATTTTCTAAAGTAATCGATGTGGGTTACGGTGTAACGGATCTTAAGGCTACTTTAACCCGGAGGGGGGGGTGGTTGAATAGTGTTTATAACTTTATGAATTTTTTTTAACTTTGTTTCAAGATTTAAATAAAATCATAAATTATCGGCACAAATCTATACTAATCAAGTAGTCACGATATAATAACAAATAAATATAAAATCAATAACAAAAGGTAATGTAAGAGTGATGGCACTAGAAATTTTATATTGGTTTGGATTAACCAATCCTATATCTAGTCCCGTACAATACTGTATAGATTTCTTTTCAATCTCCTACTTTAACCAGGTAGCAAGCAAACCAGAATACAGTCTTGATTAGAAGGCTACAAGATACACCATCATGTCTCACAAGTCTGGGAAAAACTCTCTTGATTTACCAGACAACAAGATAACCCATTATATTTAGACGAGCTACTAAGCACACCCACTTGATTTGAAAGGGCAACAGCACACCAAACAAAGAAGAGTAGGTTGTTCATTTCCAAATACAAACAGTTGTACTTAGGATACAAAATATCATATAGTTCTTCTAATAGCAGTTTGATCTTTGAGTTTGTAGAGAGAATGCTTCCAAAACAGTAGATAATGTATAGAGAATCAATCTAGTAGCGTATGAATTGATTCTATGTAGTTTTGAAGAATGTACTAAGTAGTTTTCAAAAAAAGTTTCAGAAGAGTAAGGAGTAAGAAGAAAGCAAGAAAATTAGTTAGAAAATTCGTTTACACTCTTATTTATATAGTGAACGAATAGATGTATCCATTCATTAAAAGGTGCTTCCAAATGTTACTTCTTTTCAAAATTTAAAAAACAAACCATCGGTCACTATGTTGACATATCTAAGAGGGATATGTCGACATACCCTTGTAAATTTTGAAAAAATGATTTTCTTTTTAAACTTCTGTATTTTTGTAAAATAATTTAAACACAGTTTTTAAATACTTTGAACATATAAAAACTTCTATAAAATATTTTTAAAAATATGTTATGAATTTTAAATAATTTATTTTGATAAAATATCAAAGATCAGTAATTTGAGATAAAGATTAGACTTTGTTAGGGACTTTAACAACCAATTCTAATGACTCATACAAAAGTCTTGAGCAATTCAAATCTTTGTCTTTAAACTCATGAGACTTGATCGTCTTTAAACCTTGAACTTTATTCTTTATAATAATTGGTCTTCAAGTTTAATCATCGATACCTATGTAATATTCTACAATATATACTATACAGCTTAGCAAAATATTAGTATCTATATTTTATGGTTGTTGTTATCAAAATCAATATATGAGGTATTAACAATCTCCCCCTTTTTGATGATGACAATCTTCTTGTTCTGTGATTGTTTTGGAGTTTGAGCATTACGGGTCATTGTCGTGATCATCTTTGATAAGGAAGAAAATAGTTGAATGAATTAAAAAATTAAAAAATGAAGTGAAGTGAAATAATTAGTTAAGAAATAATAAATTTTGGTTTGAAATAATAAATTTTTTTTAAACAAATATTGTACTAAAATTGATTTTTCAAAAAAACTAAGAAATGAATATAACGTTTTAAAGTTTACGCGAATGTTTGTTATAGTTTAGAACAATGTTTTTTTAGTTTACGCAAAAATAAGTGTATAATATGTTTTAAAATTTCAAATTTAGTTAATAAAATATTTAAATAGTTGAATGAATTATAAAATTGAGAAATGAAGTAAAGTGAAATAATAAATTTTAGTTTGAAAATAAGCATTAAGTATTATTTTAACAAATACAACAACAGATTAAAGCATTTGTCCCAAAAGGCTTTAATTTATTTTAGAAAATACAACAACAACAATATACCCCTTGGATGCAAAGTTATACGTAGAAGATAAGTGAAGTGAAGTGCTGTCGAAATTAGACAGAAGTGTGGTGAATGAAGTGTTTAGTCCCAAAGGCTTTAATTTTGTTTTAGAAAGAATTTTGGTGTTGTCGAAATTACTAACATATAATTTTAAATTAGGAACAATGTTCGATTATTTTCTCGACCATGCTTGAATGTATGAAGTCAAAACTGGTATGAAAGGTTCGGTGAAGGAACATTTCTACAATGGTCTACACGAATTTATTAGATTCGCTACATCTAATAATCGAAATAACGAAGAACTTCATTGCCCTTGTAGTAAGTGCTAACATTTGGAGCATTGGAAACCAGATACAGTTAAAGTACATTTGTATAAATCTGATTTTGTGCCAAATTATTATTTGTGGGATCATCACAGAGAACTTATTGCACCTACACCTAATCTTGTAGTGTCAGAGAACGATTATATTATGACGAATCCTATAGAAGATATGGTGGAAGATGCAACACGATCAATATTCCCTACCATTTAAGTTGACGATGAAAACGTAAATATCGAAGAAGGACCGAATGTAGGAGCGAATTTTTTTAATGATTTATT
The DNA here is from genome assembly GCA_030737815.1 of Allium fistulosum. Classification (NCBI taxonomy): domain Eukaryota; kingdom Viridiplantae; phylum Streptophyta; class Magnoliopsida; order Asparagales; family Amaryllidaceae; genus Allium; species Allium fistulosum. Next base: position 234,912,092 of record CM060908.1, read on the forward strand.
GGATGCTGCTAAGGGGTCGTTGTCGGATGGTTGTAAAAGCAGAACCGAATTATCAGTAACCGCTGAATACATCACTATGAAATCAAAATTCAACTTTATAGAAGCTGGATTTATAGCAGTTGTACAAGAAGTAAAATGACATATGCCACCCAATAATCCGATGTGCGATAGTCATTATAAAGTGAAAACACTTATGTCGGTTTTCGGTCTGCTGTACCAAAAGATAGATACATGTATAAAAGGTTGCATGTTGTATTGGAAAGATGACATTAACCTTAGGACCTGCAAAATATGCAATGAGTAAAGATACAAACCAAGAAAAAAGAAAGGAAAGGAAGTTTCATACAAGTGAATGCATTATTTACCTATCAATCCTAGACTTCAGAGGTTATATGCGTCTTTAGCTACGGCATGTCATATGCGATGACATAGGGTTAGAACACAGGAAGATAGAACTTTGACACATCCATCTGATGGAGAAGCATAGAAACATTTCGATAAGACGTATTCCACGTTTGCTGCAGAGAGCCGTTATATCAAACTTGGTTTATTTATGCATGGATTTTCACCATTCTCTCAGTTTGGTATTAAATATTCATCTTGGCCTATTATCGTTACTCCTTATAATTTACCTTTGTGGATGTGTATGAAACTCCATATATGTTTCTCACTATTGTCATCCCTGACCCTGATGATCTGACACAAGTAATCAATGTTTATTTACAAACATTGATTGAAGAGTTGAAAACACAGCGGCATAAAGGAGCTGAAATATACGACATTTCAAAAAAAAAAAGAATTTTCATATGTTCACTTATTTATTATGGACTAGTAGTGATTTTTCTGCATATGCAATGTTTTCAGGTTGAAGTATGACAGGTCGTCTAGCTTGTCCTTATCGCATGGAAGAACCACGAGCATTTTATTTACGGTGTGGGAAGAAAATTTCATGATTTGATTGTCATCGGTGTTTTCTCCATCTCAAACATACTTTTAGAGGAGATAAACAAAAATTTAAAGCTAACAGAGTAGAGAGAATGCTACCACTAAAGATTTGGTCAAGCGAATAAATATATGAAATTGTAAAGGACTATCCAAGGATACATGAAACTAGAGTAAAGACTAAAATTCCAGATAAATCAGACATTCATAATTGGTATAAACAAAGTATATTTTGGGAGTTTGCTTATTGGAAAGATCTCTTACTTCGACATAATATTGACATGAACACAACGAATAAAACATGTTTAATAACGTGTTTAATACAATTTTGAATGTTAAGGGGAAAATTAAGGATGATTTGAATTCAAGACTTGATATAACACACTTTTGTATACGTCCAGAACTTCATATGAAGCCCAATGAAAGTTAAAAACTCAAAGCATACTATGAGCTAGATAGCAAGCAAGTAAAACTCATGCTAAAGTAGGTGGAAGGACTAAGATGTCCTGATGGGATTTCTTCTAATCTTCGTTGATGTGTTGAATTTAAAAACAATAAATTGAGTGGGATGAAAAGTCACGATTGCCATATAATGATGGAATATTTATTACCTGTGGTTTTCAAAGAACTGTTGCCCGTAAAAGTATGCAGTGTTATAACAGAATTAAGTTTATTCTATAAACAGCTTTGTTCGACGACGTCAAAAGTCGACCATATATGTAAACTTGAAGTAGAAATCCCTATACTGCTCTGCAAACTGGAGAAAATATTTCCGCTAGGTTTCTTTAATGTAATGGAGCATTTACCTGTTCATCTTCCATCTGAAGCACTTATTCGAGGTCCTATGCAATATGGATGGATGTATCCATTTGAGAGGTAATATTTAATATACGTAATATTTATTTTAGTTTAAAATTCAGCTTTACATAAGTAAATTTAAATTGAATTAATTTTGTAATAGTTAATTGAATCATCTGAAGAAAAAAGTTAGATAAAAAGCACGAGTTGAAGGCTCGATTTGCAAACCATATCTTGAAGAAGAAGTTTCATTCTTTTTCTATCATTACTTCAGTGACCATGTGAACTTATCATTTGTATGTGTTCCTCGTAATGATGAAGCCATTGAACAAGATTCTTCTCAAACAATATTATCTATTTTTAGACAACATGACCGACCTACTGCAAAATGTTGGAAATAGGGTTAAACGATAGGGATCACCATGTAGCACACACATATGTTTTTCTTAATTGTGGGGAAGTTGCACCATTTTTTAGGTAATAATAAATTCATATTTATTTCAATTATACTTAAGTATTAATTATAATGGAATATATTATATATATTTGTAGTATTTACGAATCACAACTTCCATCTGGCGATTTCAGTAAACAATTTGCTAAATGGTTTTCGAACTACGTTTATGATCCAAGAAATTGTGTCGTTGATGAAGGATTACAACATCTTGTGCTCGGACCAAAAAGAAATGTCAAGACTTATCCAATATTCTTCATTAATGGATTTAAATTCAACACCAATGATTATGGTGATTAAAAATTAACATATAACAGCGGTGTATTTGTCAAAGGTAGTGATGATCCAGATGGCCATATAAAAGAATTTTACGGCGTCTTAGCACAGGTTTTAGTATTGACATTGATATTTAATCATCTTGGTAAAATTGTTTATTCATATATATAATTTTATTATAACAAGCATAATTGTGAGCCTACAATGGCAGAGGTCTTCACATACACGCATGTTGTTAAGAAAACAAATGAGGATGGAAAAGTTTCATATGTTTGGACGGGTAGTAAATCTCAATCAGTAATGGTAAACATGCTTAATTTTTTTACTTTACATTTCATAAGTTTTAAATTGAATATTTATTGTATCAAACTTCTGTTCTTCATCGCAGGAAAGATATGAAGCGGGGCAAGTTCGAGTGGCACAGTCCACTGGCCGTGAGTTGACCTTGGAGGAGTCGAAACGTATATGAGATGCTCCGATTGATTCTCCTTCATGAAATAGGCGTTACAGTTAAGGAAATCAGGAGGTAAACTGCTTCATTAACTAATATATAAATTTTATTTAATATTGAGCATAAATTATAACTCACTATTAACTATTTTACAAGTGATAACGACCCAGACGGCTTATAGGAGATCTCGGGCAGAGAAGGAGATAGCTCAGCTGAAACAACATATGGCAGAGTTCAATGCTTGGTGGAAGAGCCTTCCATGCTTTGAACTTTGCAAATGCCTGCGACTTGGCCTTTATTACATACACCCATACCTTCTGAGAAATCGTCAATGAAAGAAATATAATAACGAGCTCCTCCCAAAGAAGCTATCGGTGCCGGTCCCTAAAAATCCATGTGAACATACTCAAGAACCTTTCTCGAATCCTGTTTTCCTTCACCAAATGATACTTTAGTTTGCTTGCCCTTGACACATTCCTCGCAAAACTCTAGTTTGTTGAAACTCTCTCCATCGATCATCTCCCTCTTCGAAGAATATCCAAACTCCTCTCCGAGACATGACCTAACCTCAAATGCCACAACCTAGTCGCATCCAGGCCACAAGAACTATCAACTCCCACACAAGTTTCACCTTCTATAGTCACACCTTCAAACAAATAAACACCATGAGTCCTAGCACCCTTCATCACCACAAGCGCACCCTTCGAAACCCGCAAGCTATCACTCTCAATAGTGATCTTACATCCTAACGAATCCAACTGCCCCAAAGAGATAAGAGACTTCCGAAGTCCTGGAACATAGCATACATTAGTGAGAGTACGAACCACTCCGTCAAACATCCAAATTTGCATGGAACCATTGCTCTTCGACTTCCAAATAGCACCATTACCCATAACAATTGAATTTCCTTATTTGTTGACATAAGAAGAAAAACAATTCTAATTCGGCATCATATAATAAGATGCCCCCGAATCAAGCACTCGTTCACTATCTAAAACATTTGATGCTACCGCAGTCAAAACATCTATGTATCCCCCACCAACTCCATTCTCCACCGCTATGGATGAAGATGCTACTTCCTTCTTCGCCTTCTCCTTGTCCGGACACTCATTCTTCCAATAACTAGGTTTCTTATGAATAAAGCACTTGCCATTTCTTTCCCTCGACTTTCCTCTCCAACCGGGCTTCCTTGATCTAGAACATCCCGGTTCCCTTTCTTCTCATATCTCTCATTCAACACAAATAAACTGTGACTACTACTTCCATCACCCAACTCCTTCATTTGATCGTGCAACTCCTCACTAAGAAGATTCGTTGTGACCTCATTAAGAGTCAAAGTATCCCGACCATAGATCAAACTATTTAAGAAACCCGTATAACGGTCCGGCAATGAACACAACAATATCATCGCATTTTGCTCTTCCTCAATCTTCAAATATACCACCTCCATCTTCATTAGAAGATCATCAAAGACATTAAAGTGTGCCTTAAGCGAAGTACCCTCCTTCACCTTATAGGTGAAGAACGTTCGCAACAAGATCAAACGATTAGATAATGACTTCTTTATATACAACTCCTCAAACACCCTTAGCGGTAGTCTCACCAGTAATTTTGAAGATAACTTTCATCCCCGTAGCAAGTTGAAGTTTAGTTAATGCCTACTCTTTCATTTCCTCTCTCTCAACATCTGATATATCCACCAGCAACAAATGTGTATCAAACACTACTCGATGCACTCGATTCCGCCTAAGAATCGCTTTCGTCTTCCATTGCCATTTTTCAAAATTATTATCGCCATTCCACTTGTCTATAACTAATTGTGATTCCGAAGACGCGTACGATCCATGTACATATGGCGCTACACCACTTGGACTAACCATTGAGGAACTACCCAAGATATTATTTGATTTTGTCATTTCTACAACCACCTACCAACACCAAAGCTCTGATACCAAATGTTATGGGAATTCTAACTCGGACCACTCAAATTAAAACCCCAAAGCACAGTGGAAAAAAAGATCGTGGTAAGAAGTTGAAAAACAACCAATCAATATCTCAATCCAAATCTCAATCCAGTCCAAAATCAATCACAATCACAAACAAGCAATAGAAAACCAAAGCAATAACGATAAAATAAATCATACATCGATTTATAATGGTTCCATTAACGTTTTTTTAGTATACATCCACCATGAAAGAGAGCCTTTATTAATACCAATAAGAAGAGTAAAAGAGATTGATTACAATGATCTTTATTCAAATAGAATAGATTTGTGGAGAATATAATTAATGAAAACTAGGTTTTGATAAACCATATTTAATGAAGAATAAAACCCTTAATCTCTAACAACCCTATTGTTAATTGCCTAATTAATTACGATTAATTATGGTTAATTAATATTTATTGAGATTTTATAATATAAATTGTGAAATTAAAATTGTTTTGAATAATTGATTTGGTTATCAATTCTTAGCATTTGATAATTAAAATAAAGTGAATATTAGGCTCAAGTCCCTATTAAGTTTCAAAATACAAAAAAACCCCAGTAAAAAAAAGTTTGTAAATTAGGTCCCTAGAATTAAGTTACTAAGTAATTGCATATAGTTATGCAATTATTCACGGAATAATTGCAGACATCTATGCAATTATATCCAAAAGTTGCATAAATTTATGCAATTTTTTCGGTGAATAATTGCGGAAATTTTCGCAATTTTTTTGGTGAATAATTGCGGAATTTTCCGCAAATTTTTTGGTGAATAATTTTGGAAATGTCTGCAATTTTTCGATATAATTGCATAAATGTCTACAATTATTCACCGAATAATTGCATAAGTGTATGCCATTATTCGGTAACTTATTTCTAGGGACCTAATTTACAAACTTTTTTTTACTGGGGTTTTTGTGTGTTTTGAAACTTATTAGGGACCTGTGCCAAATTGTCCATAATATAAATTATTAGTAAGAAATAAAAAAAAATTAATTTGTCAAATTGAATTTTTTTTATTATAAAAAATAATAATAATGGGATAATAATTATTAAAAAAATATAATGATTAATACTTAATTTATCTTTTTGTTAATTACATTAATTAGTGTTAGGAGATAATAAAACTAGAGTTAGTTTAAATTAGTGTTTGTTGGGCTAATAGAAATTTTGTTAGTTTATTTCTATTTATTGTTTTTGTTTGGGCCTTTGTCTTAGGATAAGCCCACTAGCCTTTAGAAAAGAGATAGGATAGTTATCATTTACCTTAGTAACTTATTTCCTCATTCATTTTCTCCTGTACGCATACAGTTCCTCAAAAAGAAAAAAAGAAAAAAAACAAGAAATAGAAACTCAAAACCTAGGTCTTAGAAAATCAAGATCAATTCATATAAAAATCTTAAAATCAAAAGGAGATATGGGTAAGACTTCTTTTCATCTCCTCTATTCAATTCTACCATTTATTGAAGGTTTATTTTAGTTTGTGATTTCTGAAATTATTGGTAGGAGAGTGATTTTTGGTATTTTAATGAAGATATAGGAGTTGAAGAAGATGAGAATAGCAATAGAGTGTTCATAGCTTTGTTGTTCATCAATTAGCAAGCTTTCATCATCTTTTGGATTAGAAGTGAGTTGCAAACTCATATATCTATCTCCATTAAGTCTTAATTCTTTGAATTGAGTGATAAGGATCAATAAATAGTTGAATGGTTTGAGTAATTTGATTGAATTGTTGAAATTTGCAAAGTGGTTGCTGAAATTTATTTGTGAACATTGCTGTAGTAAAACGGCAATATCTTTGTGTAGAATGATCCGAATTGGTTCATTCTTTTTGGGGTAAAAAGATATTTAAATAAGATATAAGTTCTATATTGATCATTTTTCGAAATTCTATGTTTAGAAGGGTCTAAATTAAGTTTGAAACTAATGTTATAGCACATGCATTTCTAATTTCCTGAGTTAATATATGACAGTAAAATGGCCATAACATTTTAACCATAAATTCGAATTTAGTATACTTTTTTTTTTAGAAAGTGAAGACATTAAATAACAACTTTCATGTTGTAAGTTTCTGCAAATTCTATGATTTAAAGGGTCGAAATTGGTTTTGAAACTGATACACATGCTTTGCTCTGTCGATTTTCTGAGTTGAAACCTAAAACTAAAATCGTCATAACTTTTTAACGGTAAATCCAAATGGTGCCAAACTTTTTCTAGTGAAAATCTGAGACTTTAAGGAACAAGTTTCATGTTATATGTTTTTGAAAATTCTTAGGAAAAAGAGGTCGAAATGGTGTTTCAAAACTGAAAATCTAGTGTGACCTATGGTTTGTTGCTATGTTTGTGATGTTGTTTAAATGTGCATTGAATGTTCTATCATGATCGTTTTGATATATATATATATATATATATATATGTGTGTGTGTGTGTGTGTGTGTGTGTGTGTATTCATTGGTTTGTTAAGTTATAAATTGTGTTTAGAGATGATATGAAAATCAAACTTTATGAAACTATTGGTCGTTACAATCTTGTGATATGTAATAGTGAATTTCTTATGCTTTATGGACTTTGTATCATTTTTGATTCAAAGCTTTGGAAATTTATGAGTTTAAATCTATCTATTTTGCGAATGTATATAAGTGCTTTGTTTGGTATACAAATAATTTCGCAAAGAGAGTTTATTTTAGTTCTAAATATCAAACATATTTTCTAAAGTAGTTTAATTACCTTTATAAATGATTTTATGGATTCGAAATTTCAAATTTTGGAAATACAATTTACGAGGTTTTGAATAATTATTAGAATACTAAATTTGTTTTAAAAATGGATTTATGGATTCACAAAATAAATGAATACTTTTATAAGTGGCTTTTGAAATATGGTGTGTCAACATTATAACCTTATGAAATTTAAAGAATCAATATGATTTTGGAACATGAAAAATCTTGTTTTGTAAAATAAATACCCTTAGAACAAATTGGAATAACAGAATATTTTGATAAGTGACAAATTAAATAAATGTTTTGAGAACCTTAATTCTATAATTTGGGAAGTACTAATAATCGACTTAGTGTTATCGATTGGTTTAAATGCTTTCGAATAAGACTTCGTCGAATATGGTATAGCTCAATGAACAGAATGTTTGAGTGGAACTTACTAGCCTATTAGCAAATACTCAAATTTCACCGGGTAGTATGGGATGCCTTGGTTAAATTCGTGTGATTGCTATTAGGAAGTATTTTACACTTTAGAGTTGTATTCTCTTCTAGTGTGCGACAAGTGGTTGCTAGATCCTTAAGAGAATGTAGTTCAGGTTTTCCAGTGGTATCTGTAATAAGTGATATTTACTAGCTTTTAGTAAATACTTGAATTTCACCATACGGTATGGGACGTATTGGTTAAATTCTAGTGATTACTGAAGGTGATAGTATTTGACACTTTAGAGTTTACTTTCTTTTGGTGTGCGGCAAGTGGCAGCTAGATCCTTAAGAAGTTTATTCATGGATTTCTTTTCAAACATAACAATTTAATAATATTAAATAAATGTGGAATTATCGAGTCATGGTTTCTACAATCACCTTGATCGGTATGGACTATCTTTGAGATCATTCTGTGATTCTGTGTTCCCGATCTGAGTACGATCCTTGGTATCGGATCGGTTCGAGTGATACCAATTTGTTTGTTTGTTTGCCACGGGTTTTGAGTACAATCATTGTGATTGTTTTGGACGATCATTACGATCGGTTTGGATTAAGATCTTCCGGATATTTGGTTTTGTGACTATTTTGTGTTCGTGAAATAAGTATATATATTCTTGTGTCTTGTGTTTATGAAATAAACATATATTCTTGTGTCATGTGTTCGTGAAATAAATATATGTTCTTGTGTCTCGTGATGGATGTTAAGTTAATTCTGTTATTTTGTGTTTAGTGACTTGTTCGTGTTGTGACGTAAATTTATAACCCTATACTGAGTTAATCATTGATATTTGTGTGCTTAGAGATATTGTGTTTTGTTCTGTGAATTCAATCCTGAACATCTGTATTTATTTATATGTTTGTTTTTTTTTCTATATCTTGTTCTCACTCTATTAGATATTTAGAGATAGTCTAACCCGGGTGTTATTTTGCTCGGGTCAGGCCGAGACTTTTCAGGTTACAGGAATACAAGATAAGTTGACATTTGGATGTTTGAGCTAGCAAGGAGATAAACACTTTTGACTTTTTAGTTTATCTCATTTAGGAAATTTGTGAATATGTTTATAAGATGTACAATTGAGATTAGAGAATTGTTAAACTTGTAATAATAATCGAGTTTAGTATTTCATTTTGTAAACTCAAAATTTGTATATGTGTAAGTTGAGATTTATTCCGTTGTGATCAGTGACTATTATTTATGTAATATATTGTTCTGATTTTGAGAAATCAGTGTGTCTATTACTTTATATTAATACTGTATACGTCAAATTCAGTTCAGATATTCAGTGAAAAGGTATAAATGACGTGCCAGTGTTAGTATAAAGATATATTCACATTCGATCGCCCCTAACAAGCCGTATTCTCCGGATTAGCAGATGACATTACATTATCAAGTCTCCTTGCTTTGAATTCTGAAAATAGCTTATATAGTGAACCATCCTTTCTTGACAAATACCCGATTTTCCCCTTGAAGCCCTACAAGCAAATACACGAATTCTAGGTTGAAAAAACAAAATCGCAGTGCGTCAGACGTCTATCACAACCTCTCAGACGTCTGTCATAATTTTCGGGCCGCAGTAAACCTACTATCGGACGTCTGAGGATTCATGTTAGACGTCTGACACAACTTTCAGCCTGTGCATCTTCCAATTGAGATAACTTGAGCATCCGAGCTGCGATTCGAGCGCCGTTTTTACCGTCATCAAGCTATTCTCCCCCACTTCAATTCTCCATGTCGTGTCGCCAAAATTTAACAAAAAATTATATTATAAAATTTATTAACCAAATATGGGATTAATAGTAAAGAACCAAATTAGATTTGCTGTCAAAAACGTGTTGAAAATGATTTGTTAAAGATAAGAATTGAACACACAACCTATATTCAGGTGTTACTTATAAAGCATAACACTTGCACCATTATAACAATTTATCGTTTTTATTTCTTTCTCATTTCATCACTGCTGAAATATCAAAACGAAGTCTATTTTTACCCTTAGTCCCCAACAGAGGTTTATAGTTGGAATTAATTTTTTAGAGGCTCGGATGAAAAGTTTACCCAAAGATTTATCGATTTTATAAAAAGAGAAGAGGAAAAAAAAACTTTACATTCCTCAGGTAGATTTTTAGCAAATGATTTTTTTCTTCTTTGTCGGATGAAGAAACAAATAATGAAATTAAAATTTTATGTTTTAACTGTTGAATAATTGAAATAGTGGGTAATTACATAAACTGGACTTCAAAAGTTGATGGCTGAACACGTCTCTCCTCCTACGTGTTCCAGCGACATGTTATTGAGAGGTTTGTATTACAAAAAAAGTGTCACAGGTCCCTGTTTTTGATGTTGTTATAAGAAAAGTCCATATAGATAAGAATATGTAAATTTAGTCCATGTTTTTTGAAAAATAGAAAAGGCAAGCTGTTTTGCATTTTCCTAACAGAAAATGCAAGCTAACTTGCAATTTTTTGACTATGATTTTTTTTTTTTTTGAAAATTTCAAAACTTTTGAAAATTTTAAAAAGCGTAAGTTAATTTGCGCTTTCTATCAGGAAAGCGCAAGCTAGTTTGCGCTTTTATTTTAAATTTTTTGAAAATTTTGAAATTTTAAATTTTTTGAAAAATGCAAGTTAACTTGATGGAAAGCGCAAAAGCTAGTTTGCGCTTTATAATTTTGAAATTTTTTTGAAATTTTTAAAATTTTCGAAAATTTTAAAATATTTGAAAAGCGCAAGTTAACTTGCACTTTTTATCAGGAAAGCGCAAGCTAGTTTGCGCTTTTTGATTTTATTTTATTTTTTGAAATTTTAGAAAAAATTTAACTTTTTGAAAAACGCAAGTTAACTTGCACTTTCTATAAGGAAAGCGCAAGATAGTTTGCACTTTCTGATTTAGAAAAAAAAAATGAACTTATTTTACATGCTTATTATCATAAGGACTGTTCTTACAACAAAATCAAAAATAGGGACCTTCGGTGCAAAGCCCATTTGTATTAAATTAAGGTACAACGTTTGTAATCCAAATCTAATCTAATGACCATACTAATGAATATCAAACGGAAATAAATACTCTCAACCATATTAGTTACACTTATTAATCAATCATTTTTTGGTTGTATATTCACATTAAGTGCATAACATATATGCTCCAGCTATAAAATTCATATTGGCCGTATCTTCTACAATCTCAATAAGGTTTAGTTTACGTACATTGCTATAAAAAAATGAGGCTTGAAATAAAGAAGAGCACATCCAATGTGTTCCTAGGAACAAACGTAGGGAAGTTTGAACCAGTGAGCCCTTCTGCTCAGTACTACAACAGTGATGCACTTAGCCTTTGCATTTTAGCCGTGTTTGAATCCGAGATTCCAATTGATGATTCTGCTGCTTTAACTACACTTGAAAATATCTTCTTGCCTATAAATCATCGTTTCTCCTCTATCATGGTAATTTCTTTTTACCCACTTTATGAAGTTTCTGTAAAGTTGATATTTACATGTGAACGGTGGATCAATATTCCATGACGTTGTGTCTGATTTGTCATTTTCATAATGTTTTCACTTTTGAGGATTTTGTTACACCAAACTTGTGTTTAATTTGTGTTTCTTTCTTTTTTCCTTTTCACCAGAATGAGTTTTGGATGTAGCTCGTTTGGTTTATAGATTAGAATTCTTTAAGTGCATATCCAACAGTGAGAATGTAAGTTAGAATTTAGTAATTTAGACCGTAAAATTGTTCCGGTAGTCGATTTTGGACTGTATCTATTAAATAATAGTAAAGCGGAAGAATTTCCCTACTTTCTTATTAACTAGTGTGTAACCCGTGCGTTGCACACGGTAATGTTGTTAAACAATAGTGTTTATATTTTAACTATTGCTAAAATATATCTTATTATGCAATATGTGATAAATTTATCGTGATATATTAATCATAAATTAAGATGACATGCGATGATTGGATATAAGGTTGAGGGTTCAATCTTCACTAACTACACATCTCTGTAAAATTAATGTACTAACTCAAAAAAAAAAATTACATTTATTAATATTGTATATGTAAATAATTTATGTTTTCTCTTAATGACAAAAATAATTTATGTTATGTGATATATATTTTTATATGTAGGAGTGAATTAGTAACTTTACCAATTTATTAATATGATTATTGTATATATTTATATATATATTTATTATCACCTTTTTTTAAGGTTATAAATTGATTAATGAACATTAAATAATTGAATTTATTCAAATAATTTGAATTAATGGTCAACATAACTAATTAAATATAAGAAGTCGAATGTAAACGTTGAAGAAAATTGAGAAGAGCTTTATACATTTTGTAATATAGAAGAGCATTGGTCTTATGGTTAGTTTATCTACATGTGAACTTTTATCCATATTTAGTTTTCGTATTAAAACAATTTTATCCTTGTAATTAACCATATATTTTATACTATTGTAAAAGGGTCATGATAATTGCAAAATAATGTATGTAGCATTAAATTGAGTTATAAGTTTGGTATGGTTTGATAACATGTTGAAAGCGAGAATGTTTATATAATCTAATATTGATGTAATCCGTGCATTCACATCATAATGTTGTAATAAATTTATCTTTTATAATTGTTCAAAATGAAATTATGTTATGTAATGTCCGATAATTTTTTGAGATAAATGAATCAGAAATTAAAAGAGTTAGTATTATTTATGTACGTTTTACTTTATGTGATTTAAATATCTTTCTATATATCGGAATAAAAAAGAAATAATTTTATCATTTTTTCCCCATATATATGAATATTGTATATATTGAAATTCTCATATTTTTAGGATTTATTACATGGATTAATGAATATAGTTAATCATATTTATATAAATAGTTTAAATTTACGATTACACAATTAGTTAAATATATGGATTTGAAATGTAAAATATTAGAAGATAATTGAGAAGTGTTTTAATGTAATTGTAAAAACAGTAAAATTTAGGTATTTGAATTTTACAGTGCAATGTATGATAAATTCATTTATTAAATAAATTATAAATTAACTTTATTATTGTCATTAACGTAAATAATTTATGTTATGTGATTTATATATATTTGCATCTGAATAATTTTTCTAACCAATTTGTTGATGTGCATGTAACATACATATTGAAACTTTCATCTTTTAGGTTTATTATAAATATTAGTTGACTAAATTTAACAATTAGTTTAAAATTTGGATTATGTAATTAATTTAAATGTATGGACTTTAATGTAAAATTTTGATAGAGAACCGTGAAAGATTTGTAATTAATTTTTTTTTTAAAGTAGGCATTTGGATGTAGAATAGTATGAGAAATTTAGTAAAATAATTGTAAAATGGTAAATCATAGGATTTTAAAAATAAAATATCCAAATTTTGAGAGAATTAAGGAGAATAGAGATAAGTCGTAGAAGTAAGGAGAGGGTTTCAAATTCTTCTGCTTTACTATTATTTAATAGATTCTAGGCATTTCCTCCTCTCTCCTTAATTCTCTCCAGATATTTTATTTTGAACTCCCTACAAATTATTATTTATAATAATTATTACAAAGTTATACCAACTCCCTTCATTATCAATTTACATTTAAATGTCAATAAGTAATAATTTCCACTATTATTTTTAACATTCTCCAAAGTTTTATCACGTTGTTTTACATTTAAGTTCATATATTTAAATTAATTTTACATTTAAGTCCGTATATTTAAATTAATAAACGATGTAAAATTTGAACTTTAAATAAATCAAAATAACTTATATTTATCATTTGGTCTAATAGGTCTTAAAAAATTAATAATTTAGCGCATTGTATACCTCACTTATATCGACTAAAATTATAAAACTAATATTTCAATCAAATCTATATAACTTAAATTTTCACAATTTTTGATTTTTTTTGTCACAATTATATACAAAACTATCTTTTGTCCCTTTACATTATTCTAAATTCAAATTTATATCTCTCCAGATATTTTATTTTCAACTTCTTACAAATTATTATTATAATTATTATTACAAAGTTATACTAACTCCCTTCATTATCAATTTACATTTAAAAATGTCAATAATTAATAATTTCCACTATTATTTTTAACAATCTCTGAAGTTTTATCACGTTGTTTTACATTTAAGTCCATATATTTAAATTAATTTTACATTTATGTCCATATATTTAAATTAATAAACGACGTAAAATTTAAACTTTAAAATAAATCAAAATAACTTATATTTATCATTTGGTCTAATATATAAGTCCTTAAAAATTAATAATTTAGCACATTGTATACCTCACTTATATCGACTAAAATTATAAATCTAATATTTTAGTCAAATCTATATAACATAATTTTTCACAATTTTTGATAATTTTTTTTGTCACGGTTGTATGCAAAACTATCTTTTGTCCTTCCACATTATTCTAAATTCAAATTTATATCTCTCCAGATATTTTATTTTCAACTTCCTACAAATTATTATCATAATAATTATTACAAAGTTCTACTATCTCCCTTCATTATCAATTTACATTTAAATGTCAATAATTAATAGTTTCTACTATTATTTTTAACATTCTCCGAAGTTTTATCACGTTGTTTTACATTTAAATCAATATATTTAAATTAATTTTACATTTAAGTCCATATATTTAAATTAATAAACGATGTAAAATTTGAAATTTAAAATAAATCAAAATAACTTATATTTATCATTTGGTCTAATAGGTCCTAAAAAATTAATAATTTAGCGCATTGTATACCTCACTTATATCGACTAAAATTATAACACTAATATTTCAGTCAAATCTATATAACTTAAATTTTTCGCAATTTTTGATATATTTTTTGTCACAATTTTATACAAAACTATCTTTTGCCCCTTTGCATTATTCTAAATTCAAATTTATATGATTTATTTCTTTCTAAACTTAGCGCTTTGTTAAAAAAAATACACATAAATTTTCTTGCTAAACTTTGTATTTTATTACAGACATAGACAATATTCTTTTTTTTAATACATCAAGTGGATTCTTCCTCATTAATAAATTTTATTTTTATTAAGAATAACAATGAATTAATGATATGTGATGAATACCGTAGTTTGTAATTTTGAAATAAATGAATATTTTCAGTTAATATATTTTCTGAAAATATTAAATATTGCTTTTGTATATTCATAATTTACGTTAATTAATTACTAACATATACTCTATTTTGATTAATAACAAGCACTAATTTATTTAAATTTCAAAAAAAATTTGTAGAATTATTTTAAATTTAGACGCATATATTTATAATTCAAAATAATAATAGATATAGTTTTCGGTAATTTATTCTTATGTAACTTATATTGATAGAATTATTTATTAAATATATTCTATTAAATAATAGTAAGGTAGAAAGAATTATATCTCACTTATGAATTTTGAGAATTAAAATCTATTATTATTTCGATTTTGTATTTTATATTAAGATAACTATTGTTTGTAGTTTATGATTATTAATAAATCTCTCCTTATTTTCGACCTACCATTTAGTTTTAGGTATAAATTCTATCATTGTTTAATTAACTTCAACTATTTTACATCCAAACTTGTGTTAATATTTTCTTTCTTAAATGATATTTAATAATAATAAACGTGCATAATAATGAAGGCTCTATTTATTGTTTCTTACCACTTTATATTGAAGTATAATTTACAAATTATTTAGGATGTTTTCTTTAATTCCATTTAATTAAGCTACATTTAAGTTTATGTTTTAGATTTTCTTTCAAAATTGGTATTCAATTATAGACTAACAAATACACAATAATTGAAACATATGATGTGCATAAGTATATGCTTAACATTAGCATATTACATTGTACGTCAGCTATTTAACTATGTATATTTGAATTTTTTTTACAGCACTACCGTGTGCAACGCACGGGTTATACACTAGTTAGTACATAAACTAAGACTAAGATATTACAAATCTATAATCTTATTGGACACGTGTTAAACAGACGTTAGAATATTCAATAGACGTCACGGTCAATTTTTATAAACATGTTCATGTTTAAAAGGCGCCTAACTTATGATTTATGTGTTCATTGTCAATATATCCCTAACAATGGTTATTGATCCACAAGTTGGATGCATGTTCAAGACGCTCTCAATTACTGGCTCTCAATTACTGGATGGATGCTCAACAAGCGCCTAGGCGTTGGATTTTGAAATTCCGAACATGTAGATGCTTGTTAAGCAAACATCTAAGAGAAAATTAAGATGGATGTATGTTCAACACAGAGATAGCTTATATAAAATCTCTTAATCTCGATTTTAGTAATACTTCGTCTCGTCCGTTAAAGCACTTTTAGGCACCGTTTGGGAGTTCTTTCTCTGCCGGTTTTAATTGGTTTTATATAGCTTTATATTTCACTGGTTTTTATAACCTTTGTTTATAAGTTTTTTTTTCCCGTCGGTTCTTAACAGTTATAAAATCGATAAAAATCAGTTTAGTATGTTTTTGACGATAATTCTCAACCCATTAAACTATGATGATTTAAGGGGTTCTAATTTTTTTTTTTCAATTGTATCCTTAGTAAACATATTAAAAAATTAATCTTCGCATTCAACAAAATTTAAAAAAAAATATAAGGATAAATATATAATACCATCTTTGTGATAAACTCTTTAAACCAGTGTACATTAAACCCTAAAGCATGTATTAATCATTTATAATAAAACTTCATATAAACCAATCGAATGATGCTAGAAGGCCTGAACTATAGAGCTAAGGGAAGTGTGGATTTGAAATTGAAAGGAGGAAACTAGGAGGAACTAACATATCATACAATTAGGATTAATTTTATTTTTTTCGCTGTCTAAAATTTTGGGTCTGCAAAAATTGTTATTTCTTATTTATCATGTTTAATATTTCTTATTTATCCTGTTTAATATTGTATATTGTTTATATGTGGTTTTGAAAGTATCCGTTTTGATCGTTATTAATCTACCAGTTTTGATTAGATTCGACTAGTATTTTGAAGATCGGACAAAAACCCCCGGTCCGACCATCAAAACATTTGACCATTGACTATTGGGGTCTAGAAGTCTAAAAAATCCTAATTTACAAACGACCTCGAATAAATCCAAAACGCCTCACAAAACCATGGTTCTAACGATTGATTTTAGCATATTATCATGATTTTTATGGGGATTTTCAAGTAAGGTTTGAGATTAGTAAAGAATGTGAGTAGATGGAAGAAGATGGGGATGGATAAGTCGTGAAAGAAGCCGTTTTGCATTTATATCATCCAATTCTTTTTATTTGTTTGTTACTTCTTATGCATTTTGCCGCATTTTTATTAAAAATTTATGTTCTTGCAAGCCTGAAATTTTAGAAAGGCAAAATGACAAAATTGATTCTAAAATATGCTTATTCTCAATCTCCATCGAAATTCTACGATTTCCTATATTAGTTCAATTCCAATGATGCATCTCTAGGATGTTTGAGATCCAGTGATTTAACATAGTTTCTACAAAAAGATGATGTTTAATTAGATAAAACTAGACAACACAGGAGGCAATTAATCTGAACTTTCTTTAATGTTTGAAGCGACTTGAGGAGTTATGAATTTTGTGTTTCGTTTATTCGAAAATTTTGATCTAGGCCTATTGTTTAATTAAGTAAAATATCAACCGCGGGCATGGATGGTAACAACCCCCCTGCCCGTAGAGGGCGTGGGTGTTAACAACACCCTCGTTTGCACGGTGTTCTTTAATTCTCACGCCTGAATCGGGCATGGATGATGTTATGTCCTACGTTCCAATCTACTATAGTGGAAAAAATATAGCAAAATGGTAATGTGGTAGGGTGTTGAAGGAGAAAGTGGAAAATAGGCATAAGGACAAACTTTGAAAAAAATTAAGGCTGAAGAACATCAAGTTTCATCTTTGGGCTGAAGGACAAACTTTGAAAAAAAATTAGGCTGAAGGACAATGCTAGTTAAACTAGCATTTTGTATAGTGTAAAAACTGAATATAATGCTAGTCTAACTAGCATTTTGTATAGTGTAAAATCTGAATATAATGCTAGTAAGAACTAGCATTGTCCTTCAACCTAATTTTTTTCAAAGTTTATCCTTCAGCCAAAAAATAAAACCTGGTGTCTTTTTGACTAATTTTTTGTCAAAGTTTGTCCTTTTCCCTAATTCTTTCAAGGAGAAATATATGAAAAATAGGTGTTTTTTTAGGCGTGGACAAAACTGAAGTGCAAATAGAATTGGCTTTTTTTTCGTTCTTCCCGCCAGTAACACATCTAATCTTAATTTTTATACAGGCAAAGGATGAAAATGATGTGCTAGTATGGAAAAAGGTTGAAATGAGGCTACAAAATCACATTGAAGTACCAATATTTCCCTCAGGCTTAGATTTTTATGACGATCACGTGCAAGAATACATCAGCAAAATAGCAACAATTCCTTTGCCTAAAATTCAACCGTTATGGAATCTTCACATTATAAAATATCCTACTAAAAACTCAGCAGGGTCATTTATATTCAAACTTCATCATTCTTTAGGAGATGGCTTTTCATTAATGTCTGCACTGTTCAGCTGCCTTAGAAGAGCTGATGACCCTTCTCTTCCTTTGACGTTTCCTTCTAATAGTGCCAAATCTGATCGTGAAAATGGAAATATGCTGAGTATGTACAAAACGGAGTATCGATGTTCTTCAATACAGTCAGAGATGTAAGTTGGATGATGGTCAGTGGCATGATGAAAGACAGTAAAAGTGCTATAAGGTCTGGTGCAGTTGATGTTGAAACTAAGCCAATTACTTTATCAACTGTGGAGTTTCCCCTTAGTGACATCAAACAGATAAAGAACAAGATGAATGGGGTAAGGTTTGAATTATCATGTCATTTCCTTTATGTTACCATTTTTCTAAGTTTTATTTGACACTTGTGAAGCTTTCTTTCAATATGGTAATGTCAATGTCATATATGATGTCAATAATTTAAATCATAGTGAATTTCTTTGAAAAATAAAGGTAGGCGTGAATGGGAGCTAATTCTCCTCTTTTATGTACTGACTTCAAGTTCAACAAATTTTATTGCTGCAGACAGTAAATGATGTAATTACAGGAATAATTTTCAATGGACTTCAGCTATATTTGCAATCTAAAAGCGACAAAATAGTGAAACCGAAAAATATTACAGCACTTGTGCTGCTGAACACCAGGGCAATAAAAGCATACAAGCCACTTGAAGGAATGACAAAAACTGACACGGAGGTGCAATGGGGCAACCACTTCAGTTTCTTGCATTTATCAATTCCAACTGTTGGAAACATAGATGAGTTTGATCCTTTGGAGTCGATCAGACAAATCAAGCAAACTATTAAGGCGAAGCGAAATTCTCTTGGTGTGTATATTACTGCTGGTGTTCTTGAACTTATCAGAAAAATCAAAGGACCTAAGGTATTTGTTTTCTCTATTAGAAAGTAATGCTAGGATTTAAAAGATATATGTTGGTTTTTATTTTTAAATTTAAAGTTGTGCTAAATGCAGACCAAAAACTTTTATAATCCACCCCAATCTTCATTTTACCACCCCCCCAACCCAATTACTCTTGTCTTCTCCAATTTAACACCCATATTATTTTACCATTACCTACCTAGCTCTACCAGCCAACCGAATGGTGCCAGCCGAATTATGTGTTCTCCCCCTCAAACGACTCAGTTTGGTAGGCAGTACAATGTTGGTTGACTTGCTAATTTGTAAAATCTCCCTTTTTTTTCGGATTGTATTCACCGCTCTTAAGTTATTGTTACACTTTTAGCAATTAATGAAACTTGCTAATGAAAGGATATAGATCACATGCTCTAAAAAAAATAGATCAACATACACTAAATCAATCTCATGTTAGTTTCAGTTTGTAACTTAATCATTTTTCTGTAACATGCAAAACTGAAACATACAAAAAAAAACTGAACTGAAGATTTAAAGCGGAAGCTATAATCAAGATCAATTTATTTACCTCCAGCCATTGCAGTTGAATTCGTGAAGCGTATGAAATTCATCAAAACGGATCTACAAACTCGTCCACTTTGCACTACAGTTTCCAGTATAGTGCTAAACCTTCACACTCTTTCCTTAGATGGTGTATTATTTTTTTGAGAGAGTAGGTTTTGTGACCTTATCAGAAAATTACACTCAAGTTCTCCTTTATAATGCTTTTGCCATCAAAGAGCCGTTGGTTGAGAACGTGAAAAGAACGTGAATAACCAAATGGGTGGTTATCAAAAAGTGGGGAGATTAAATATGGTAACTTTCCTTAATAAATGGACCACTAATTTTCCAAAATTGACCGAGTTAAATATCATTTCTGGAAAAGGCTTACATTCTCCCACTTGGTCCATTTAACTAGAGAGACTTCATATATGGATTATAGCGACAAATTCTCTTAAAACGAGAATTGATCTTCCATGTATCACATTATACTAGATCTCTCTTCACTCACACTATAACTTAATGGGTAAACCTTATGTTTACTTTAGGTCAAACATAATGTTATTTCTCAGTAATAATCAAATATATACGTACATAAACTCAAACGAGAAATATCCAACTGAATAAAATTTCAATACAACATAAATGAATGTATCACATGACAAAGCCAAGTCCCATTTTCACTACGTGACCCTTGAAACTCTTGATTTGCATGCCTTTAGTCAAGGGATCAGCAATCATAAGCTGAGTGCTAATGTGTTCAATGATCACCTTCTTTTCCTGAACACATTCCTTTATGGCTCGAAACTTTATGTCGATGTGCTTGCTTCAACTTTCACTCTTGTTGTTTTTAGCCATAAAAACAGCAGCTGAATTATCACAATACATTCTTATGTTATACGTCTAGTATACCAAAACAGAGAATAATCAAATATAAACTCGTCGCACAAGTTTATAACTCAGATTTCCACTACACTGGAATTCTGTATTAATTATAATAACAATATGAATGTTGTAAATAAATTACAACAACAGCGTTATACTATTTTGAATAAATAGTATAACCAAAATAAAGGATAGAATGTAGAATTCTAACCGAAATATGTCTGAGGCTCGTTGTAACGATTTCCTTAAGAATTTTATTTCAAAATTCTCCCAAGATACAACAGACGTAATCTGCACGAGATTGTGAAGAGTATGTCAACTCTGTGATATTTTATTTAGAGCAGTAGAGAAGAAAGAAGCAGAAAAAATTAGATTGTTATCGGATAAGAATGTGATCAGTATTCTCCCCTATTTATAATTTCGTCCGCATCCCTTCAAACAGTCGCGTCCGCTTAACAGGTCGCACATGTTGCCTTTTGGTCGCACCCGCCTGCATCCAACGGCATTGTTTCGCCCGCGCCTCTTCAGTCGGGTCGCACCCGCTTGCGCGCATCTGTTCGCCTCTAACGGGTCGCACCCGCTACTGTTCACGCCTATTCAGCCCGCGTCCGCTTCCGAACAGTCGTGTCTGTTCGTTAGCCTGCAACTGTTAAAAAACTCGGCCCAGTTTTGCAGTAAAATTAGGATCATATTAGACCCAAACCCAAACCCGAGCCCGGCCCGGTTCGGTCGGACGGACGGCGGCGGCGGCGCGCGCGTGCGTGTGTGGTGGAGATGCATGATCTCCCTCCTCACAACGAAGCATACATTTGGAAGCCCCAGGCCCCCAACCTCCACTTGAGAAAGCTATTAATATACTTGGCTTTCTCACTATTTTAGGCGATGTGGGACTTATGTATTTTTATCATTCACTTTGTTTGTTTTAGGAATTCCAACAATCCTCCACATGAATGATAATATACATATCCCCCACACAAAGCGAAATATCACAGAGTACATATGGAATAATGCTTTATCGTGGATAAGTAGATATTTCACTTTGAACTTTCCCTAGTTAAAACTTATCGGATCTACTTGGCTAATCGGTGAATTATTTCATCTTGAACCGTCAGCCTTTATTGTATATCCAGACAATAAGCTTTACGAAGCATTGATTCCCTTCTCATCCAATCCCTTGGTTTTGTTCATTTTGGTCCTGAACATATGTTGGTTCTACGAGTGTTTTAGAGAATAAAAGCCTTTTAATATTCTCATAGAGCCGACCCAGCTCACACTTACATAGGTGATCGCAACCATTAAGAGTATCCTACATATACCCCACTTGTTATTTCCAAGATATGGTCATCATTAAAAAACATAGTTTTAACCTTTAAATACTTCTGTAGGCATGCATTTATATTGTGCACCATAGGAATGGAGTTGGACTATGTCCACGCAAATGCATTACGTCTTGAGTTATTCAGAACTGGTTTGCCTATTGATCCTAGTCCGTGGGATCTCCAGTCGCTAGGATAGGTTTCCGTATAAGATAACTCTTTTTGGTTTAGGCTTTTAAACCCATTCCCCTCGATGCGCAGTCAATTTTCTCTCTGGATAAACCTTTAGTAAACGGATCCGCTAGGTTATCATTTGTCCTCACATAATCAATGGAAATAGTTCCATTAGAGAGTAACTGCCTAACTGTGTTATGGCGTCGTCGAATATGTCGTGACTTTCCATTATACACAAAGTTGTGCGCTCTGCTTAGCGCTGCTTGGTTATCGCAGTGTATGCATATGGCCGGTACAGGTTTAGGCCAGAATGGAATATCTTCCAAAAAGTGACGAAGCCATTCTGCTTCTTCGCCTGCTTTATCTAAAGCGATGAACTCTGATTCCATAGTGGATCGAGCTATACATGTTTGTTTAGTAGATTTCCATGACACTGCTGCCCCTGCTAAGGTAAAGACATAACCACTTGTTGATTTTGATTCCTCTGAATCATCAATCCAATTTGCATCACTATATCCTTCTAAGACGGCAGGATATTTTCCATAATGTAAGGAATAATTTGTGGTATTTTTTAAATATCCAAGCACTCTCATTAGTGCTTTCCAATGTTCCTTTCCTGGATTGCTTGTATACCTGCTCAGTCGACTTACTGCATAAGCTATATCTGGTCTTGTGCAATTTATGAGGTACATGAGACATCCTATTACACGAGAGTATTCCAGTTGCATTACACTCTCATTAGTGTTTTTATGCAGTACTTCTGATGGATTAAAAGGTGTTCTCACTCCTTTAATTCCATAGTCTTGGAATATTTCAATCACTTTGTCTACATAGTGTGACTGAGACAATTCAATTCCATTAGGAGTTCTTATTATTTTGATTCCCAAAATAACGTCTGCAACTCCTAAATCTTTCATATCGAAATTGCTAGTTAACATCTTCTTTATGGTCTCTATTACCTGAGTATTTGGACCAAATATTAACATATCGTCTACATATAAACAAATCATCACATATGATTGTCCAACTTGTTTATAATAAACACACTTATCGCATTCATTTATACGAAAACCATTTCTCATCATGACACTATCAAATTTTGCGTGCCATTGTTTTGGAGCTTGTTTTAGTCCGTATAATGATTTTACTAATCTACAGACTTTGCTTTCATTTCCTTTGGAAATAAAACCTTCATGTTGCTCCATGTAGATCTCCTCATCGAGATCTCCATTTAAGAATGCCGTCTTTACATCCATTTGATGAATTTCTAGACCATAAATTGATGCAATTGCTATTAGCATTCTTATAGAGGTTATTCGTGTTACTGGCGAATATGTGTCAAAGAAGTCTACTCCTTCTTTTTGACGATATCCTTTGGCTACTAATCTGGCTTTATACTTGTCGATAGAGCCATCTGCTTTCATTTTCTTCTTGAAAATCCATTTGCAGCCAATAGGTTTTATTCCAGGTGGAATATCAACAATTTCCCAAGTTTTATTACTTAGATTGAATCAATCTCACTTTAGATTGCTTCTTTCCAACATGAAGATTCAGAAGATGACATTGCTTCCTTGATGTCTTGGAAGTCCTAGCCTTTACGCTTCTTCTTGGTTCAACTTCCTCAATCTCATGATGATTTTCATCTTCATGTGAATTGCTTGATTCTTCTCTTGTCCTTTTTGGGACATTATTCTCTTCATTCCTTTTGTGCGAAAACACGTCTTTAAAGAATGAGGCATCTATAGATTCCATGATTGTATTTACATGAATATCAGCTATATCAGACTTGAATACCAAAAATCTATAGGCACTACTACTTTGGGCTGGCCCTAAATAGTAACAATCTACTGTTTTTGGTCCATGTTTGACTTTCTTGGGAGGCGGAACTGGAACTTTTACCAAGCACCCCCACACTTTGAGGTATTTAAAACTTGGTTTGTGTCCTTTCCATATCTCATATGGAATTGTTCCTGTTTTATTACGAGGTACTTTGTTTAATACGTGATTAGACATATTTAAGGCTTCCCCCCACAAGTTCGTCGGTAGACCAGAGGTTAAAAGCATGGCAGTAATCATGTCTTTTAACGTTCTGTTCTTCCTCTCGGCTACACCATTTTGTTGTGGTGAATATGGAGCTGTTGTTTGATGAATTATACCATTTTCAGCACAGAACTGTTCAAATGGTGATTCATATTCTCCACCTCGATCAGATCTCAATATCTTGATCTTTTTTATTTAACTGATTTTCTACCCCAGCCTTTGTTGACAGCTCTACTGTTGTCATCTCTGTTTTAGTTAAAACAGTTAAAATTCTTAAGATGTTATACGTCTAGTATAACAAAACAGAGAATAATCAAATATAAACTCGTCGCACAAGTTTATAACTCAGATTTCCACTACACTGGAATTCTGTATTAATTATAATAACAATATGAATGTTGTAAATAAATTACAACAACAACGTTATACTATTTTGAATAAATAGTATAACCAAAATAAAGGATAGAATGTAGAATTCTAACCGAAATATGTCTGAGGCTCGTTGTAACGATTTCCTTAAGAATTTTATTTCAAAATTCTCCCAAGATACAACAGACGTAATCTGCACGAGATTGTGAAGAGTATGTCAACTCTGTGATATTTTATTTAGAGCAGTAGAGAAGAAAGAAGCAGAAGAAATTAGATTGTTATCGGATAAGAATGTGATCAGTATTCTCCCCTATTTATAATTTCGTCCGCATCCCTTCAAACAGTCGCGTCCGCTTAACAGGTCGCACCTGTTGCCTTTTGGTCGCACCCGCCTGCATCCAACGGCATTGTTTCGCCCGCGCCTCTTCAGTCGGATCGCACCCGTTTGCGCGCATCTGTTCGCCTCTAACGGGTCGCACCCGCTACTGTTCACGCCTATTCAGCCCGCGTCCGCTTCCGAACAGTTATGTCTGTTCGTTAGCCTGCAACTGTTAAAAAACCCGGCCCAGTTTTGCAGTAAAATTAGGATCATATTAGACCCAAACCCAAACCCGAGCCCGGCCCGGCCCGGTTCGGTCGGTCGGACGGACGGCGGCGGCGGCGCGCGCGCGTGTGTGGTGGAGATGCATGATCTCCCTCCTCACAACGAAGCATACATTTGGGAGCCCGAGGCCCCCAACCTCCACTTGAGAAAGCTATTAATATACTTGGCTTTCTCACTATTTTAGGCGATGTGGGACTTATGTATTTTTATCATTCACTTTGTTTGTTTTAGGAATTCCAACATCTTATTGGGTGACAAATAGAGTCCATGACTCGCAACCCAGATATGAAACTTTTCAACCATACACCATGCGAGGTAGCCTCAAAACAAGAAATAAACTCGGCCTCCATAGTAGAAGTGGCTGTCAAGGTCTGCTTCGCACTCCTCCATGAAACGGCACCATCAGCTAGCATAAACACATATCCTGAAGTGGATTTTCGTGAATCAATGCAGCCACCATAGTTGGAGTCGGAGTAGCCTATCACTTCAAGGCTATCTGTCCGTCTATACAAGCATGTAATCCTTAGTACCCTTAAGATACCTTAACACTTTCTTTGCAGCCTTCCAGTGATCGATCCCTGAGTTACTCTGCTATCTTCCTAATACCCCAACTGCATATGCAATATCGGGTCTGGTACAGACCTGAGCATACATTATGCTACCAACAACTGAAGCATATGGAATATTTGTCATATGTTCCCTTTCAATGTCATTCCTAGGGCACTGGTCCAAACTGAACCGATCACCCTTTACAATGGGTGCTACATTTGGTGAACAATCTTTCATTCTAAATCTTTCAAGTACTTTGTCGATATAGGCTTCTTGAGACAATCCCAAAATGCCTCGAGATCTATCTCTATGGATCTTAATGCCAATGACATAAGATGCCTCTCCCATATCTTTCATATCAAAGTTACTTGAAAGGAATTGTTTCACATCATGTAGCATCCCTTTATCATTAGTCGCAAGCAAAATATCATCCATGTACAGCACAAGAAAACAAACTTTACTCCCACTGACCTTAAGATATATACATTGATCCATGATATTTTCTTCAAAACCGAATGAAGTAATTATTTCATGGAATTTCTTATACCACTGGCGGGAGGCTTGTTTTAACCCGTATATGGATTTATTTAGCTTACAAACCAAATGCTCACATTCTTTAGAGGAGAATCCTTTAGGTTGTTTCATATAAACCTCTTCCTCTAAATCTCCATTCAGAAAAGCCGTTTTCACATCCATCTGATGCAGCTCGAAGTCAAAATGAGCTACTAATGCCATAACCACTCTGAAAGAATCTTTCTTTGATATAGGAGAAAAAGTTTCTGTATAATAGATTCCTTCCCTTTGAGTAAATCCTTTGGCAACGAGTCTTGCCTTATATCTCTCGATGTTGCCTAGTGAGTCTTTTTTTGTCTTAAAAACCCACTTGCATCCAATGATTTTTACACCATCAGGCAACTCGATGAGGTTCCAAACTCGATTAGAAGCCATAGAATTCGTCTCTTCTTTCATAGCATTCATCCATAAGTTTGAATCTGCAGAACTTATGGCTTGTAAAAACGACAGAGGGTCATTATCGACTCCAATGTTATAATCCGATTCTTGTAGGTACACTTCATAATCGTCAGGAATAGCTGATCGTCTTTCTCGAGTGGATCTCCTTAATGGGATTTGTTCAT
This sequence comes from Allium fistulosum, assembly GCA_030737815.1. Lineage (NCBI taxonomy): Eukaryota > Viridiplantae > Streptophyta > Magnoliopsida > Asparagales > Amaryllidaceae > Allium > Allium fistulosum. The sequence continues at coordinate 234,939,283 of CM060908.1, forward strand.
TCTCATGATGAACCAGTTCCTCGTTTATAACATGATCTATCGGATTTTGATCAACAATTTGTGGAATTTCTGTATTTGGCTGTCTAACACTCGGTTGAACTTGAGGAGCGTGAATGACAATCAACCTATCACTTGAATCAGAGGGTGGAACCTCGGTGTGGTCTATTTCAGGACTAATATTCTGAAATTGATCACTCCCGCTGATCAAAACATTCTCAAGAAATTTAGCATTTCTTGATTCCATAATCCTGGTACAATGTGATGGACAATAGAATCTATAACCCTTTGACTTCTCGGCATATCCAATGAAATACCCACTAATAGTCCTTGGGTCAAGCTTCTTTTCTTGTGGATTGTAAATTCTCACTTTCGACGGGCATCCCCAAACGCGTACATGTCGCAAACTTGGTTTCCAACCTTCGAACAACTCAAAAGGCGTCTTAGAGACAGCCTTGGAAGGAACCCGGTTTAATATGTATGCTGCCGTCTTAAAGAGCTTCAACCCATAAGGATGGTGGAAGTTTAACATTACTTCTCATACTTCTCACCATGTTCATTAAGGTTCGACTTCTTCTTTCTGCTACACCATTCTGGCCCGGAGAACCAGGCATAGTGTATTGGGCAACAATCCCATGCTCTTGAAGAAATTTTGCAAATGAACCACATGCTTGTCCGTTCTCCGTGTATCTACCATAGTACTCACCACCTCTATTTGATCTCACGATTTCAATATGCTTACCACATTGATTCTCTACTTCGGCCTTAAACATTTTGAAGGCTTCCAAAACTTCGTCTTTGGAACGAAGCAAATAAAGATACATATATCGTGAATAATCGTCTATAAAAGTGATAAAGTATTTTGGATCATTATTGTTCATATCCGAACAACAAATATATGTATGTATGATTTCTAATAATTCAGAACTCCTCTTTGCACCTTTCTTATGTATGTTAGTTTGCTTGCCCTTAATGCAACCAATACAAGTTTCAAAATCAGTAAAAGTCTAAAATAGAAAGCACTCCATCCTTTACTAATCTCTTAACTCTCTCAATGGAGATATGTCCCAATCTCCGGTGCCACAAGATAGAGGATTTTTCATTCATAATACATCTCTTTAAACCAGTATTAATATGCAATGAACTATGATGGATGCCATTTTGCAGTTCAAGATGATACAAACCATCAGACAAAATACCATGATCAATAATTTCAGAATTTCTAGATAAACTGAAACCAGAATCTAAAAAATTAAAAGAAAATCCCAAAGGTACAAGTCTTGAAACTGAAATCAAATTTCTAGCGAAATTTGGTACATAAAACGTCTTTTCTAAATGCAAAACAAAACCACTACTTAAAGTTAAACTGCATGTCCCAACGGCTTCCACACGTGAACCCATCTGGCTCCCAGAATATATGTAGTGTTCACTGCCCACTGGTTTCCTTAGGTTTGTCATACCCTGCAAGGTATTCGAAACATGGATTGTAGTACCAGAATCAATCCACCAAGTATTATGATTGACATTTACCATATTAGATTCATAACACATAAATGCAAGAAAATTACCTTTCTTTGCAAGCTAGATCTTGAATTTAGGACAGTCTTTCTTTATGTGTCCCTTCTTTTTACAGAAGTAACACCCATCCTTTTTAATGGCCTGCTTAGCCGACATCTTTCCTTTACCTTTTTTCTTCGTGCAATCCTTCTTCTTCTTTTCAGAAGTAGTAAGGTTCACTTTTTTGCCCTCTTCCATCATCAGTCTTCCTTCTTCTTGAATACACATGGTCATGAGTTCATTAATTGACCACTTATCCTTGTATGTGTTGTAAGATACTTTAAAAGGACCATATTGATGAGGAAGAGTGCATAAAATGAAATGCACTAGGAAGGACTCGGGCATGGTAACTTCTAAATTATTCAGTTGGACCGCAATGTCCCTCATGCGCATGATATAATCACGCACCCCTTTAATCTCAGTGAGCCTCATGGATGAAAATTGCATTATTAAGGTGCTAGCAAGAGCTTTGTCTGAAGTTGCGAACTGCTCATCTATGGCTTTAAGGAGATCTCTAACTTTAGTATGCTGATCGACGGAACCACGAATACTAGCACAAATTTTGGTCTTTATGAACATAACAGAGAGACGGTTAGATCTCTCCCACTTTTCATAAAGGCTAATTGCATCTGGAGTACTAGTCTCAGTAATGTTAGGTGGTTCGTCTTTCCTAATAGCATAATCGGTATACATCCATCCTAACTGTAGCAGCACTCTTTCTTTCCACACCTTATAGTTATCACCCTTTAATTCAGGAATGTCACATTTGACATCAGAAGAAGTTCCAGGTAAAACTACTATAAACAAAATAAAATACATGCTTAGAAACAAAAATTTTGAGGCGTAAAAGTTTATCATGCTTTACCAATGTAAATCATGCGGGAAATATATACATGAATCTGTTGACATAAAACTTGCCTGTGGGCTAAAGTCGTACTCGAATAGATTCATAATAACTCAATAATGAAACTATAAATTCAGTTCCTTAATTCCTGTGGGTAGATTAAGAAACAGAACAAAAATGTTTCAAGGTACCCAAACAAACAGATATAATGAAATTCCTGTGGGCAAGTTTCATAATATCACATGCATGCACAGAGCAGGAAAGGTTGCAGTAAGCAGAGATGCTGTGGCCACTCTCTTCATCAAAAAATAACCTTTGCAGACGGACGACAGCAGCGAAGAGAGAAGGAAAAAACGAATAGATGGATATTCTGGCACACGCATGTGCTAAGTGCTTTTCGCGTGTGTGTGATATGGTGGTGCCATTTTCTTCTTCTCTCTTTGCTCTTTCAACTAATAGAGCATATGCAACTCTATGTATATATGAGTATTATCTTCAATATTTCTAGAATGTGGGACTAAAATTAATAGATTTGTGAATGAACATAATACATGACAGTTGTTTATATCCAAACATTCACATAAAATACTTAGTAAGCATTAATTTTATATGGCCCACCATTCAACTCTTGCAAATCCATAACAGAAATAATGCTCTACAGCAATTCACACGAAAGTTTTGCAATTCATAAACATAAATGACAATTTGAATTAATTACTCATGAAACTCATGCAAAAATATAAAATGACTGTTATAGTTTGCATTATTTCACATGAGACTTATGCAAATTCATTAAAGCATTAGTAAATTCATTAATGCATCAAGATCTAAAACTCCATACGAAAAGTATTAAAGTAACATGATTTTAATATCAAGCAAGGCAGAAGTAATAAGGCTCTGATACCAAGTGTTAGTTTCAGTTTGTAACTTAATCATTTTTATGTAACATGCAAAACTGAAACATACAAAAAAAACTGAACTGAAGATTTAAAGCGGAAGCTATAATCAAGATCAATTTATTTACCTCCAGCCATTGCAGTTGAATTCGTGAAGTGTATGAAATTCAGCAAAACGGATCTACAAACTCGTCCACTTTGCACTACAGTTACCAATATAGTGCTAAACCTTCACACTCTTTCCTTAGATGGTGTATTTTTTTTGAGAGAGTAAGTTTTGTGACCTTATCAGAAAATTAGACTCAAGTTCTCCTTTATAATGCTCTTGCCATCAAAGAGTCGTTGGTTGAGAACGTGAGTAACCAAATGGGTGGTTATCAAAAAGTGGAGAGATTAAATAGGGTAACTTCCCTTAATAAATGGACCACTAATTTTTCAGAATTAACCGAGTTAAATATCATTTCTGGAAAAGGCTTACATCTCAACCTTCTCTGTTTACCTCAACAACATCCTAACCATTAATCTCATTTTTCATGGACCTAATTTGTGTAGCCTATGTTTGCTTTGAATTTTTTCCTTCTTTTGGGTTAAAGGTACTCCAAAACTTATTTTAAAAAGACTTCCATATTATTCATAATTTATATCGCAAGGTTTTAACTTGCATTTCTTTCGATGTATGATAGTAAATAATTTACAAAGCTTCCCTCATCCAGTTCAATGCAGTACCCTCCTCTTCTTTGGCAAATCCAAATTAAAAGTATAATAACCTAGCTCTTTCAATATATCAAAAGACACTAAAAGAATTAAAAAAACATTTCAATGTCCCACCATCGTTATTCGTGCAAAGATATGAATTTCTATAATGTTATAAACATTATAGAGAATCTTACTTCGATTATATTAATCAACTCAAGTAATTACTTCTTTGCACACCTTCCTTGCCGCGTCTTTAATTTTTGTTGGTTGAAAAAAGTTTCAAATGAAATTGTCTAAGATCCAAGTATATTAAGATCCAAAAATTAATAAATTAACTGCTATTTCCTAATAAAATTTCGAACCGATATAAATTTGTGGAAAATAACTTTGGAGTTTATGAGATTTGAGTTCATGATTGTTGTTTAACATTATATTTTTAAGAAGTTAAAAGAACGGATGCTTGATTTCTTAAAAAATTAAGAAAATGAGAGATGGGCATATAATAGTGAGATGAGTATTCCACAAAATATTGGTAGGTAAGAAAAAAATGGGTGAGAGAAGGAGAAAAGTTAGCATATATAGAGCATCTTTAATTAATTCCTTACACATTTTATAATTTTAATTGATTTCCCCTCCGATGATCCCCTTATCAATTTAAGTTCTTCCTTTAACAATTTCCAATTTATAAGGGAGATTGAGAGTGAAATAGTGATAAGTCTCCTAAAATGCTAAATTTTGAATTCTCATTGTCGAACTTTGAAATCTGAAATCTGAATGCTAATTGTTGAATGCTGAATTTTGAATAATCACTTGTCTGTTTGCATTCAGGATTCAGAAGTAAAAATAAGCAAGAAGAAAGTTCCGAATAATTTGTTCTAAATAGATGACTTTATTCAGAACACTGATAAAAAACAAACAATGTAAAAAGTTCTGATTTATAAATCTGAAGTTGGATTCAGAAATTCTGATAAAAACAAACACAGCCTAAATAGCAAGGAAAACCAAATACTAAATGGCCCTTCATAACAATAATTATATTTTAGAAAAAGTCGTATCACTCTTAACCATTTTTCAAGTCATATCCTTGATTATTTCAAAGAGCAAGTGATTTGATGGGCTTAAGCCTTCTTCAAATAAAGCAATTGATGTCCTTTCAAATGACCTTCACCTATTCTCTATTTAAAAAATCTTATTAATAATTAAATGAACAAGTGGAATTTTCAAAGTGCATTCAAACCAGGATAGAAGATTTGAATTGCCAAAATAAAAACCCGATATTAAATACATGTACCGTTGGAAAATATTGACAACTAGTCCATGAAAGCTGTAATATATGGTTTTGAGAATAGTTTTTTACCCAAAAATGAATTAACGTGTTTGATAGGAAAGGTTGCATTCTTTAAATTAGACGATCCTCCTAATTTTTTTATAACAAAAGTTACACTTAATTTAAGCAGAGTACTCATAGACGATCCTCCTAATTTATTACTTCTTGATTGAAGTAGTGTTTCTCTATACGCTTTCCATCTATCATCTTGAGAACAACATGCCTATAAATTGTCCATGTTACAATTATTCCGATTGATAATCAATCTTTGGAGATTTTTTAAGAAGAAATATGTTTAGTGGATTCATTTTGAAATTCTTTAAATCTAGTGTAAAGCATTTATCACATTAATTGTACTTATTGATTATGAATTATCAATTAATTATATAGAACTTTTATGTTTGCTAGCATATATATGAGTGCTAAACAATTTCCTTATTCTGATTAATGTGGGACCTTTTGAAAATTAAATTTGTGTCGTTATTACTATATCAGTTTCTCAGATATATATACAACATATGTCAAATTAGGTTTAACTCTAAGTATTCTAATTTGTTATTGAAATATAAATGTTGCTCAAGTGGGAGTAAACCAAAATTCTCAAACTCGTAACAACCACATACGAAGGTTGAAGAATTTAAGCGACAATGGATGTTTGGATTTTGCTCAATATCTGAACGCAAAAAGCATGTGGTTAACCTTCCTTATTTAGAAGAAATATAAAAAAGTCTTGGAAATCCTAGAAAATCAATTCGTCTTTAGTCAATGATAGATGGTCAAAACTTCATGTTGCTTTTAATACTACGAGATAGCCCGTTAGTATACGACTTTTTTTTATTTCGAATATAAACAAGATGCTTCCACTTTACTTCGCTTCCACACGTGATAAAAACTAAAATATGGTTGATAGATTCAAGATAGTTACATGTTTGTAAAATATATGTCAATTCATCTTATTTCATCAAATCCAAAGTTTGATATGATTCTCATAGACAAAATAGATACGGATTTTTTCAGTAAGATTTCATTCTTAAAAAATATTCAACATAGTTATTGAGGAGCGCTCTACCGCTAAACAAATAGCGGCTTGTCCCAATGAAAACTTTCGATATCAAAAGTAGGACAAGTCTTATCCCTTTCTTTCCTTTTTCGCACCTTATATCTTTCTTGGGTAGCAACATGGATACGTAAAAGGTGGGATCCTATTGACTTTATTTGCGGCGAAATTGTAAGTTCATGAACTTAATCTTACTTCATCGTTTAGAGATGATAGAAGACTTTAAAATTCAAGCATAGCTTAAATGTAGTGTACTAAGCTGTATTAAGGCGAAATATTACTATAGAATAAGAATTAGCTTTTTTTTAAAAGAAGGCATTTCATATGCATATGACTGCTTTATAAAACTTCAGTTTTGTACTGGCATTGCCTTTTGCATCCCTTTCGTGCGACCAAGGTAATAACTCGAAACACTCAAAAAATTAAAGACGAATCTTGAAAATTCAAAACTCGAAACACTCAAAAGATTAAAATTCAAACAAATCTTGATTGTATAATGCATCTTGAAGTGGAGAATTTTTGTATTAGCTTTCTAAAGTAATTAATTGCAGATTTAGACTACATTTCAAACTTTTGAAATATACCTAGTTTTGAGGTTTCAAAATTATCACAGATACATTTGGAGAATGTAGGTGTTAATTTTAAAAGCATTACTATTTGCAATACAGTGTATACTGAAAATTACCCAAAGTCAAAATATGTTTTTTTACATTTCCGCTATATTAAAATTACCTAGTCACATGGTGAACAATTAACGATTGAATGAATGAGCAGTCAAATTTCTTATGTCGTGTATGTTGAGTTGAAACACATAATTTTAAACGCCAACAAACTATCATGCAAAACATTATACAAAGAAACCCTTTTGGGTAATGAATTGGGTATTTCAAGAAAGTTTGGCTAATTTTAAAAGCAAAATATAGTGCGAATAGTAATGCTTAATTTTAATTTGTTATTGAGCATGTATGAAATATGCAAAAAAGAAAATATATAACATAATAACATTGTAGCTTGGTTGGTAAACTATTATTTATGTAGACTATTTTGTGTAAGAGGAGGTCCTGTGTCGTTTCCTGCATGAACATATATTTTTACTTTGAAGGTTCACTCATAAATTATATAATAATCGGTACTATATCATTATAAAAGAATATTGTGTGGTATCCATTACAATATTCTTCTTAATTGGAAACACATCATAGTCATTAAAAAAGAATATTTTAATATAATATTCTTCTTAAATGTTTTAAACAATTATTTTAGACCTGTACACTTTTAACGATTGACTTTATTAATATAATATTTTCTTTATTATCATTTAGAAGTGTTACCCTAGAAAAATTGTTACAAAAGGAGTTAGTATGCTCGAGGTCTTTTATTCAATTCCATGCATTGACATATTATTTGTTTTGAATGCTCACTTCAAAATTATTTGATTATTTTATATAGTACTAGATAACACGTCATGATAAAAGAATAAAGTGTCATATATAATATACTTTTTTTCTTAATTGATATTTTGTTACGATAGAGTAATAATGTTGTTCAAAATTACATTCTAAAATAAAAATTTAACGATTACTTGTTTTACATATATTTCAATGCATATTTTGTGTTGCTAGAAATGATTTTTTTCCATATAATTAAGAAAAAATGTATTACAAAAGCTATTAATAAAATATGAGTTTGGCAATAAAAATAAATAGCTCTATCAAATCTCGAACTTTAGTTATGTATACCTTATGGGGTTTGAATTTCGACAATAACAAAAACCCTAGTTCATTAAGGTATGGATCGTTGGTTTTGGCAACCTGTAACAAACATAAGTATATCAGAGAGCTGTCCATATAAACTCATAGTGGAATAGAAAAATGTAATAAAACATATATACCGACCAAGACTGCTACCTTGGAACCAATATTATCCCTTTAGTATGTGATTGCCTTTACAGCACAAAGCATGAATGAGAAGACTTTACCATCTGCAGTTCCCGTATTGTACCAATAGTTTGTCTCTCTAAATCTATCATGTGGATTGTAATGAAGAGGAGGTCAAAACAATGTTCGGGTTAGTGTAAAATTACACACTTTACTCATAACACTAATTTATGGCAATTGAATTCCATTTAAGTGTTATGTCTATTGTTTACAGCTAATCTGTTCAATCCTATGTGTGCATACGATATTCCTAACCTCCTATAAGGTATAACTATATATATATGTATATATATATCTGTGTGTGTGTGTGACCATACAGATATATATCTGAGCGTTGTACAACCCAAAAAAAAGCCGACCACTTATACTTCTTGAATAAGGAAGGAGGCAGACCCAGCAACAATTTAATGCCTCAATGCCAAAGCAGACCCTCCATAATGTAATTGATAGTCAATCGGTTCTAGCTATAGAAAAAGATGACATATAGATATAGCTTTATAATATAATTGTCGTATTTTTAGCGCATCTCAAAGACTCATCTAAGGGTTAACTAGCCCACGTTTGACAAACAAACAACTAACTAATTAACTTTTAGGTATGTGCATATTCCATATGGATTCTACACTAGTAGGAAGCAAAATCCATTAGGGCATAACTCGAGTCTTTGCTACCGACTGCTCGGGACCACTAGTGGTCATAGCCTTTATGTCAGCCCTACTACTAAATACCGATCCAACAACATAATGACATAGCTTGTCGATCTCCACGACCAAAATTCTGTTTAAACCAACCTAATGTAAGTCAAGAAAAATGCCAATTCTAGTAAGTTAATGCCTCTTATTAGAAATGAAGCAAACCTCATTTCCTTAAGAGTACTGGGCTATTTAATACTTCAAATCTGAGGCGAACTCTTGGTATATTTTCCTCTACCTATACGCAACCACATATCCCTTCCCCATGGGTCCTATAGTTGGAGATATCCCATATCAGTAGTAAGTATACACAAATGGTGGTAATCTCTAGGTGAAGGGCATACTTCTGTTGTGTAACTCTACTGACCTCGCATCCCAACCCACTAAACCAACCCAATCATCCTAAGCTTAAATGTTGGGCTAGGCCCATCAATTCAGCTTGCTTTAAATGTATAATGAATGTTGTATAATTTCCCACTATGAAAATTATACTCCATTCCAACATTAAATTTCTATCTTATGCGCTTATGTACTATATTCCATAAATGTCAATTTTTCATAATAAATGGTCATTATTATTCTAGTCGGAAATCTCTAATAACATTTATTTATTTGTTCTAATACAACTTATTATACCTATTTTATTTTCCCATAAATGCTATATTAAACAAGAAAAGAGTCACAGGTCCCTGTTTTTGATGTTGTTATACAAAAAGTCCATGCAGAAATGAATATGTAAATTTGGTCTCTATTTTTCAAAAATAAAAAAACGCAAAGTGTCTTGCACTTTTCTGACAGAAAATGCAAGATAACTTGCACTTTTCTAATTTTGGAATATTTTTCGAAATTTTTGAAAATTTTGAAAAGCGCAAGTTAACTTGCACTTTTTATCAGAAAAGCGCAAGCTAGTTTGCGCTTTCTGATTTTGAATTTTTTTTGAAAATTTTAAAACTTTTAAAATTTTTGAAAAGCGCAAGCTAGTTTGCGCTTTCTGATTTTGAAATTTTAAAAAGCGCAAGCTAACTTGCGTTTTCTTATTTAGAAAAAATAGGGACTTAATTTACATACTTATTTCTACAGGGACTTTTCTTATAACACCATCAGAAATAGGGACCTTTCGTGCAAAGCCCCTATATTAAATCCTTTAACCAGTCCAATTGAACATATTTATATTCCCATTTAATTCTTGTAACTTGCTATTAACTGCACAATTATTGCCTCATTAATTTTGGAGTTACTATCTCTTTTCTATCTATACCTCCTAATCCTATAATCTACAACGTTATTTGTAAATGAATGTCCTAATTATAATTAATGCGAATATCGACGTATATTATGCTATGTGTGTGTGTATATATATATATATTTATTCTTTTACTAAATATATAATGCAAACTAACGGGAAAGAACATCTGTACTTTACACATTCCTTTCATTTTTGGTATATTCCTTATTACTTCAAACGATGCATTTTTTATAAATTTGTGGAATTAGATAATATATGGAAATTACACGGAAATAAATACAATTAAAATATACCTCGCTCCCAATAAATTAAATCATAGAAATTCACATTCCAAGATTCAAGTCACACTAGAGCAACTTAAATTAATACTAACAATTTTCAATCAAACTATAAATCTAAATTTTTTTACAACTTTATCAACGTTCAATTTTAACAAATTTTGGGACTAATTTTCAAAGTTCTAGATTATGGTGAAAATACCATTCCTATTCCAATTACCTATCTTATAGAATATATAATTAATATTCCTATATGTTTGTTCTAAGTCTACAACTCATCAAATCTTATCTAGGAAAAATAATTAAATAAAATTCAACAAGTAGATTTCAATGTCAAAAATAAATCATATAATTTCTCACTCACCTTTCAAGCTTTTCAAATCTCCCAAATCCAAATTCATCCCTTAATTGACTCGTTTTCCATTCTAATCCAAAAGGATATGTATAACAATTTATATACTTACCATTAGATTTACAGATCTAAGAATGTATTTAGGGTTAAGGGGATATAGATTTATAATTATGAAATTTACCTTTTTTCCCAGTGTCGATTCGCTACTCGTCTTCTTCTCTTTTATTTTCTACCCTTCTTTAATTATACTATTCATATAATATAATATTTTGAAATTAATAGAAATAACAAAGAAGGAAAAATGGCCGAGTTTCGCTATTTTAATTAAAAATATGAGGAAAAATGTAAAAGTTAGGCCTGTATTCATAGGCACCTAAATCAATCGAATCCGTTAAATTAAAATAATTAAATACAGAATGTTCGACCAAGGTTCAACCCTAGCCGCCACCTTCCCGACCGGTCGACTGCGCCTCTATTGGTGGTCGACCGCTAGTGGTTGACTGGCCAAGAAGAGGGTCGACCAGTGGGCTCACACAATTAATATTATTTGTTTACTTTTTTCAATTTTAATTTTTTTTGTTCCGAGAAATTCAAACGCTGATCACTTCTTCGTTTGAACTTCGATCACAAAACTTCGACTATGAAAATTGCTTAGAAAATCATCATAAACACAACGGTGCAAGTTTCGTAGCCAAATTTTAATATTTGCTTAAATTCTATTTTTGAACCTTACTTATTATTTATTAATTACTATACATTTTTCGGGGTGCTACAGGTTACGTTTGTTCTCATAATTTTAACAGTGGTATCTCCTATCGAATTGTTGAAATGAATGTATCTAGGGTGTAAACCTTGGATTGACATTTTGAGTCTCAGCGCATATCTACCCAACTTAAGTCTAAAACCGACATTTTAATTTCATTTTAAACATTTTTATTTGAAGAATAAAACAAAAATATTAATAACCTTATTTGCATGTGAAAAAGAGTTCAGATGTATGTTTTTTTATAAGGGTTGCAGCTTGATTAACAAGATTGATTGGATAGCGACTGAATAATCTTTTCTTACTTGAACAATGAGTAAATGAATTATTTTGTGCGACTCATCGATATAATAAACAAAAAATATGATCTAGAGCTAGTAGATGGTAATAGGATATAATAATTTTTTGGACTTGTAAAAATAGTATAAATGATGTGTAAAATAAAAAATACATAATTATGGACAAAATCTCAAATTAAGTTTTCAATCTGGAATCCAAATGAGATGTTTATAAATAAGAAGAGATAAGTGTCTGATGAATATGAATGAGATTTTGTGTCTCATCTTATCTAAATGTGAAAAGTAGATCTTGGGCAAGATAGAGGAGATGTGAAACAATGTTTATTTAGAAGCATTGACCATAAAAACAACATGTTGACATAAGAAAAACAACATTAAACTTCTACACTAGGTAATTTTTACCATCCGTGTGTTGGAAAGTAAATTTGTTGCACAATAACATACACATTAATGGTCTTTAATAATAAAAATATCAACAGTCTCACATAGTGCATTATAATGTATATCTATGTATGTAACAAATATTTTTGAAGTGAAAAACAAGCAAGCAAAAACAATAAAATTAATATTGAACTCTTAAATACATTTCCAACAAGGAAACATTAACAAGTGCCCATCGGACATACGTCCCAATGATTGAAAATGGAAAAGGCTGTAGGAATATTAAGGTAAAATACCCTTGATACACCCAGAATTCCATTTTTATTTTCCTTTCTTTCCTAAATCATTGACAAATTCCTTTTAACAAATAACTCTATCAACCAAGCCACTGTGGTTATCAATTATGATTTGATTCTTGTGCATATTATAAATGCGCAAGATCAAATTCAAATTAATACATGCTCATGTCACAAATGCGTGCGTGTTAAGTTCGGAACAAGGCTTATATTTGCAATAAGTTTGAACCGAGCTTAGACTTAGTAATTGGTTTCCAAAAAAGCTTATATAAATGCTTGTTCTCCTGCAAGGGTGGAAAAAGAAAAGCAAAATAGTTATAATGTTTTGAGTAATTCAAAACTCAAAATAACTCTGTAATGACAGGCAAAACATGTTTATATTGTTTCGGCCTTACTCAAATTTATTTAGATATTTTGTAGTTTATATTTGTCCTAGTTGCTTTTCAAACAGTCTTACACATTCCCTTTTTTACGTCAGTTTGATCAATTTGAACCTTGAAAAAGATGCTCTTTTGATTGATTAAAGTTTAATGCCATTAAGTTTCATATTCTTAAATGGATTTATTTTGATAATGTACATATACAGGCTGTTTCCAACTACATTTCAGACACGCTAAAAGGCGCAAGTCTTGCTATTTCTAACCTTATTGGACCTATGGAAAAAATCCTGATGGCAAATCATCCTATAAGAAGTTTTTATTTCATGGTGGCAGGATCTCCAATGGTAATGTAATAGATGTAAAAAGTATAGAAGTGCAATTTTGTTTCAGTTCATTTTAAGCTTACACTTGAGAAATATATGCATGTTTTTGTTTCAGAGCCTTGCAGTAACAGTTGTGAGCTATGCGGGAACACTGAAGGTAGCAATAGGAGCTGAGAAGAATTTTATTGATTCTGAAGTTTTAATTCATTGCATACAGGAATCTTTTCAGAAAATATTTAAAGCTGTCGTTGGAAAGTGAACCAGTTGACATTTTCATAAATAAATGTCATTTACGCTTGAAGATAAGCCATCCTTCCTGAAAGTTTGCTATTTTTATCAAATTAAGAAGAGCATGTTATAGATATATATAAAGTTTGTATGATTAGCGTGATTACGAATATTATTTGTCTTCTTATGCATATGTCTCATTAATTATAGCTTGGGTTTTTTTTGACGACCAAGATTTTCGATCCTTGAAAATCGACACTAATATCCTACTATATTGCATGTTGAGCATTCAGATGCTCAAAAAACCGATTGTTAAGGGTAAAAGAAAAAGAAGATAGAAAAGAAAATCAAGCGAACGGAATAACATATATTATTTCAATAATCTTTACAGTGAAAAAACTTTTAAATACATATATTAGAGTTTATTCTAAGCTCGGCCAGAGACAGTTATAAATACATGTCCTTACAAATATCAAAAAACAACAAACACAGCAGAAAAGTAAACTACATCCATACGTTGATGAAGATCCTCGGTTCTCCTATGGAAACTTCAAGCATCTTCAGTTAATCCTGAAACTACTCGGATCTGACCTAAGTATTAAAAATACCCGGATCAATCTGACAAACCAGCATGAGAAACACAAATTATAAATATATATGATAGTGTCATTGATCGACTTTGCTGTCAAACAAAACCTTTGAAAAAAAGTATCTCATAAGATCACGCCGCACATTATCACAAGAGGGATTTTTATCTTATGATAACTAAATTTTTTTTATCAAATCATTTGATATTATTTTTAATGACATTCTTTGAAAACCCTTTCAAATAACATATTAATCATAACTGAAATTGTTACATAAATTAAATTCCAACATACTAGGTTCTACAATCAAAATTGTATAGGCATATATTGGAGAATGGATTTCCAACAATGACAAGGTAATGTACTACCTTCCATACAGTACATCTCTAGACGAATATACCGAGGCACATCCCCGCAGCCCTCTACCAATACAGAACCGGCCTATATCTACCACATATAGTACCGAATATGTCATCATCCCGGTCGTTCTCGATCTATCCATGGCCAGAGCATACACAACAAACCCGAAATATAGAGGGTAATCTAAAATGGTGATAAACATATCGTAATGTGTGCGACCCACTTAGCCCTGTCGCATCTACCCTGTTTTTACCATTACCGATGTGTGAGGCGTGAGGTAACATTTTACCTTTCACATGACAAATCCCACTTTGAATGACACATTACCATTTTCGACGGCACACTAATTGGTTTCCACAAAAGTACAACCCCTGAGTTCATACGCCTCAGGTAAGGGTGTTAAGTATAAGATGGGTTACCTCCTACACCGCCAAACAGATGTACGTTTGTAAAAACCAATGTATGTGGTCTTAGAAATGCAATGTCAAACATTCGTCCATACAAGTTGTCCAGGAACATGACAAACTGAAGGTACTCATACTACATCCTATTTGGGAATCACCCATATGATTAGTAGCGAGCAATTCTTGCATTGAAGATTTCAAAATAAAGATACTACTGCCATCATATGTATATAATATGGGAATCATAAGGTTAATGGCAAGCATCCCTACATTATAAAGATCTCTGTCTTCAAAATCATTGTCTTCAACATGTCTCTTACGAATGTGTATATTGGTTCGAAGTGGTTTTCAGATAGGAATCACCCAAATCCGATCCCGGTCTCTCTAAACCAATTATTGATAAAAGGATGTGGATAGGTGTATACAGAAATGTTAAGCCTCTTTCGTTGAATCCTCTTTTCTTCTTTTACCCAAAATATTATTTTTCTTTGAAGATATCTTTTTATCCGATAAAATATCTTTTTAGAGATATATATCTTTAAACCATTTCTGTTTCGGGATATACAGAATTATTAAACCTCATTTTAACTTTAGAAATACCAAATCATTTCCTTTTAATTACTTAGGAAAATATTTCCATATTCTATTATTAGCATAATTAATGAACATTTCATTGTTCCAAAACATGTTTTAAATGGGTCAAAAACAATGTTATTTAAGACATCGTTTACCGTAAACTCAAATCACTTAGTATTGAGTAACAAGGAATTTATAGATTTTAGATTAATTATACTCAATACTAATTTCCATATTCAACCTGTACTACTCATCGAATAACGGTGAAATCACCTTTTAAATTTATGCGGATATTACAAGTTCCCTCATTGGAATTTAATATAGAGTTTAACTAGAATGTCCTCTTTACCATCAAAATACTATATTAAATCTTGTTTAACCTTTTTGAAAAACTACAAATCTCTTTTCTTTTATCTTAAGAAAATGCCTTCTGAGTAAATCAAATTAACTGTACCCTCCGTCGGGCCTGTCGGGATAGTTAGAGTGATCAAGCAACTAGTTTCCCAAACTCCAACCTAAAGACTATCTCTCTATCACCCATAAGGCAGTCAAGTTATTTGATCGACTCTAAACATTTAAAAGTATTTGATTTATCTTTTGAAAAACATTTCAAAAAGATTGGGAAGTAAACCCAAATTCAAATCATTTATTCAACGGTTACCAGATTCCATTGCTGAATTGTCGGTGAATAGTGATTTTAAAGCTTTATATATTAAAACACCAATTTCGTGACATATATTCCCATTTTTATAATTCAAATTCCTTTTGATATATTTTAACATATTTATGGAATTTATTTCATATTTTTAAGGATTTAAAAACATCCATTTTAAAGAGTTGAAAATAATATTTTACGAACTGCCAAAACGCTACGATTTTAAAAACTTGATTTGGAAATATTTCAAACTTTACTAAATGGAATCTTGATTTTTTTTTCATTTTAAAACTATGATCATAAGGGTTGAAATTTTTTTATTTCAAAGAATTGCGACTCATATTTTATCATACAGATCCGTTTAACTTTTTAGGTCGTGAAATCGCGAACTGCCGAAATGCAATGGCTTATTTTTCACTTTTTTGTCAAATTTTATAAAACTTGTTCGGAACACTTTTAAATCATTTTAATAACATAATAAACTATATTAAACCAATTTTTCACTATTTTACTTTATTAAAACCTCATTTTCACTTTATTCCATAATTTTAATATTATATTATTATAATATTCAATTTCCATCTTTTTAATTCTAAATTCTTTTATATTAAACCATATGATATTCTATATTATTTTCCACCTTTAAAACTATTATTCTTCATAAATGAAACTATAGATTTTATTTTCCAAAAATATCAAAACTCTAAGTTTCCAATTTCTTTCTTTTTAAAACAAATTTCAAATCTTTCCAAAAACATTCCTTTTTGATTTAAGATTTAAAGAGAGGCTTAACCTATCTTATACACATAATATTTTGGTTATAATATGAATACTTTTTTGTGGAAATATTCACGGCAAATCAAATAGCTATCACTGTCTTGATAAATATGATTCTTGCAACATAAATTATAATAAGCTTACTTTTCTCAACCAAATCAATATATGATTATCATAAGCAACCCATATTCAACCAATTAGCATTCAAACATATTAAACAACCAAATAAACAATCATATCATCAATCATATATATATATTAAAATTAAAATAAACCATGTTAAAAGCGTGCTCTCACTATTAATCTATCCACTCTGAAACTTCCCGAAATAAATCCAACAGCATTTCTCTTCGCTCTGGGACCTCCTAGACTTACTCCTAGACCTTACTTGTGCTCGGCCATGCTTCTTAGGAAGGTTGAGCTCGGCCATGGTGGATGTAGGGTGGTTGGCCAATAATTTTAGGTATATTTTCTTAGAGGAGGAGGCCATTAATGAAGCCATTAGAGCTTAAGAAAAGAAGAGGAAAAAGGAGTGAATTTGTGAAGAAAGGAAGATAATATGCATGTGAGCTTATAGGGTAGAAATCCTTGTACATGAAATTACCAAAATACCCTCCCCCTTCTTAACTTTCGGCCGAACACCCCCATGTGCCTTCCATCACTTCATGTTGTAGGTGTAAGGTGATGTGTAGTTGATTGTAAGTTTGTTTTTTGACTCTTAAGGACGAAGCTTTCATTTATGTACATATAAGGAAGCTTATGTATATACATATTTAGATATTTAAAAAACCCTGATGTGACTAATTATATATACATATATGAGTGTATATGTATGTATACATGCATGTGTGTATGTGTATCAAATAATATTGAAATGATTTGAAACAACTTTCATTCAGTGAAAGGTAAAAAATCCAAAAGTTAAATCCCAGTCACATTTTCAGTTTTTTTTATCAAACTATTTATTTCTATAAACAAAACTTCAAAACAAATTTCTTATCATCTTTAAATACTTAAAACAAGATTATTTAAGCTATAAAACCATATTAAATAATATTAAAATCCATTTATAAAAATACGATATCAATCTACCAAATGCGACGAATTTTATATATCTTTATAAGACAAGTTTATATATCTATAAAACAACTATAAATCACTTATTATCATTATATAATAATTAAAATGGATTATTCATCATTTAAAACAATTATATTTATATTTAAAATTAATTAAATATTCCGATTCAAAGTGATAAGATTACGGGTCGTTAAGTTCTTCCTATTTTAAAAGAATTTCGTCCTCGAAATTTAACCACGACTCCGAACCTAAAAGAGTTTACCCAAAATATTATCTTTAATCACAATTCCATATGATATACCCAGAGTATTCGTAATATATGATTCGATCTTCTATTCGAATCCACAACATTACTTCCGAACTAGTATTGATCCTTTGGTGCTCTATTGTGGACTCTGATCAGCCTTCTTGATTAAAAACCCTTGCTTCCCTTATATAACCCTCAACTATGGTAGAAAACGCAAGTATCCAACCACAAATCCTCATTAATGTTCATCGTCAAGAATCGAGTGATAAATCCTTTCTCGAACAAGTGTAAACACCTCAAATCACCGTACTCGAATCTTAGATCAGAGTCGTGCAACGAAAGGATCTGCGTATCTCATACATACTTAGCTATATCCAATTCTTTTACAAAATTATTTATGAAAACATTTCATAAAATCCTATCCAAATGTTTTGAACCTTTTCGATATCCCAAATATTCTTAATGCTTATTTAGAAGATATCTTTGAAAGCTATTCTTCTTATTTAAATACCTTTTTAAAAGTTTTACAAAAAACATAACTTTTAATAAAACTGGCTTTACTAAAATTTTCTACCAAGTTTAACTTATAAAAATCTGATTTATCAAAACGCTTGTTTGTTAAAACACTCATTTTTATAAAGATGCTTCTTTATATATAATCACATTAAAATTTTATTTACCAAAAAAATTTCTTTTTTATCTTCTTTTCAAAGGAACCATTTCAATTTAAATGATAAATTGTCTTTTATTTTTAAAATTATAATAAACACCTTATATTATAATACACTCCCTTTAACCAATATTATATGCAAACACCTTGGTAAAAATTAACAATCACTAATTAATCTATCAATTAATGATTCACATTATTATTTTAACTTTAGAAAATTATATAGATCGAGTAACTCAAAAATGATACGAAGGAACTGGGTACTGCCAATAATATCGCATATTCCCTTAACAAGAAGGGGAATACTTCAGAGAAATGTTTACCATCCGAACACAAATTCTACCCATTTTTAGTTACTTTTGAGCCATTCGAACTAGTTAATCATAATATTTTTTTAAAAATACCAAGATTTAAATTCTCAAAAATCCCATTATAAAACACGTTTTATAAATCCAATTTACAAAAACACTTATAAAATGCATTCATAAAATTTATTTATCTTAAACAAATTCATTCAATCTTAAACCAGCGTTATTATTTATCGAACACCACATAGTCAAATTGTGGAACTAAATTTACAAGGTGTTCGTATTTAAACTTTTAAATCAAACAACCAATCAATAAATGATAATAACTGAATATTATCATTTCCTTAACAACTAGCACTACACAAATAGCTATATCATTTGAAAGATATTACTATATATTCAAAGTATAATCCTACGTAAAGTATTTCATTTACCAATTTTCCAAAGCAAAAATAATTTTTGTATAGCATTAACAAATACGCGCTCTTATATAATACTCTCAACTCATTCTAGGGTGTCGCTTACCCTATCTCAAATGAGTTACTCATCCTAGGGTATTACTAACCCTATCTCTGATGAGACTTTACCCTTACTAGGCTCAGGTGTTCACTCAACCTAAGCTTTGATACCAAATGTCACGACCGAGATTTTTGACCCTAGAAAATTGACACTAATACGCCCAGTGTATTGCGTGTTGAGCATTCAGGTGCAGCAAAAATCGATTATCAAGGGTAAAAGAAAAGGAAGACAGAACAGAATCTCACATGAATGGAATGACATATATTATTTCAATAATCGTTACAGTGGAATTCTTTTTAAATACATATATCACAGTCTATTCCATGCTTAGTCGGGGCAATTATAAATATCTATCCTTAAATTGCTGAGAAACAACAAACATAGTGGAAAAGTAAACTACGTCCATACGTTGATGAAGATCTTCAACTCTCATCTGGAAACTCCAAGCGTCTTCAGCTAATCCTGAAACTACTCGTAACTGACCCGAGTATTAAAAATACTCGGATCAGTCTGGCAAAACATCGTGAGAAATGCAAGTCCTAAATATATATGACAATTTCATAGACTTCCTTTGATGCCTAACAAAACCTTTGAAAAGAAGTGTATCTCATAAGACCACGCCGCATATAAACATGCACGTGTTTTTACCTTATGATAACTAAAACATTTTTATCAAATGTTTGGTATTATTTCTAATGACATTCTTTGAAACCCTTTCAAATAACATATTAATTATAGTTGAAATTATTACATTATTTAAATTCCAGCATACTAGGTTCTATAATCAAAACCGTAAAGGCACGTATTAGAGAATGGATTTCCAACAATGATAAGGTAAGGGACTACCTTCCGTACAGTACATCTCTAGAGGAATGTACTGAGGTACAACCTCGTTGCTCTCTACCAACACAGAACCAGCCTACCTCTACCATAGATGGTATCGAATATGTCACGACCCAGGTCATTCCCGACCTATCCGTGGTCACAACATACACAACAAACCCAAAATATAGCGGGTAATCTAGAAAGATGATGACATTTCCTAATGGGAGCGACCCACTTGGCCCTGCCGCATCTACCTTGTTTTTGCCATTACCGATGTGTAAGGCTTGAGGTAACGTTTTACTTTTCACATGACAAATCCCACTTTATATGCCACATTGTCATTTCCAACAACACAATAATTGGTTTCCATTACAACCCCCGAGTTCATATGCCTCAGAGAAGGGTGTTAAGTATAAGAGGGGATACCTCCTACACCGCCAAATAGATGTACGTTTATAAAGTCCAATGTACATGGTCTTAGAAATGCAATGTCAAACATTTGTCCATACAAGTTGTCCAGAAACAGGATAAACCAAAGGTACTCCTACTACATCCTATTTGGGAACCACCCCTAAGATTAGTAGTGAACAGTCCTTGCAATAAAGATTTCAAAATGAAGGTACTACTGCCACCATATGTAAAAAATATAGGAATCACGAGGTTTGTTGCATGCAATCCTACATTACGAAGATCATTATCTTCAAAATCATTGTCTTTACATGTCTTCACTTTCGAATGTGTATATTGGTTCGAAGTGGTTTTCGAATAAGAATCACCCAAATCCGATCCTAGTTTCTCCAACCAATTATTGATAAAAAGTTGTGTATATGTGTATATAGAAATGTTAAGCTTCTTTCGTTAAATCCTTTTTTCTTCTTTTACTTAAAATATTATTTTACTTTGAAGATATCTTTTTATCCGATAAAATATCTTTTTAGAGATATATATCTTTAAACCGTTTCTGTTTCGAGGTATACAAAATTATTAAACCTCGTTTTAACTTTGGAAATACAAAATCATTTCCTTTTAATTAGTTAGGAAAGCATTTCTATATTCTACTATTAGCTTAATTAATAAAGATTTTATTTTTCCAAAACATGTTTTAAATGGGTCAAAAACAATGTGATTTAAGACATCGTTTACTGTAAACCAAATCACTTAGTATTGAGTAAAAAGGAATTCATAGATTTTAGATTAATTATACTCAATACTATTTCCATATTGAACATGTACTATTCGTCGAATAACAACGAAATTACCTTTTAAATTCATGTGATAGCACAAGTTCCCTCCTCGTATTTTAATATAGACTTTAACTAGAATGTTCTCTTTACCATCAAAATCCTGTTTTAAATCTTATTTAACCTTTTCGGAACACTCCAAATCTCTTTTCTTTTATCTTAAGAAAATGCCATCTGAGTAAATCAAATTAACAATCCTCTCTATCGGGCAAGTCCGGATAGCTAGGAGGAGTAGGCAATTGGTTTCCCAAACTCCAGCCTAGAGTTTATCTCTCTGTCACCCATAGGCTGTCAAGTTATTTGATCGACTGTAAACTTTAAAAAGTATTTGATTTATCTTTTGAAAAACATTTCAAAAAGATTCAGGAAGAAAATCCAATTTCAAATCATTTATTCAACGGTTTACAAATTCCATTGCTAAATTGTCGATGAATAGTGGTTTTAAAGCTTTATAGATTAAAACATCAATTTCATTACATATATGCCCATTTTTATAATTCAAATTCCTTTTAAGATATTTTAACATATTTATGAAATTTATTTTATATTTTTAAAGATTTAAAAACATCAATTCTAAAGAGTTGAAAACATTATTTTCGAACTACCAAAATGCGGCGATTTTAAAAACTTGATTTGGACATATTTCAAACTTTACTAAATGGAAACTTGATTTTTCATTTTCATTTGAAAACTATGATCATAAGGATCCGAAAAATTCTTATTTCAAAGAATTCTAACTCATATTTTATCCTACACACCCGTTTAACTTTTCAAGTAGCGAAACTGCCGAAATGCAAAGGCTTATTTTTCATTTTTAGTCAAATTTTATAAAACTTATCCAAAACAATTTTAAATAAGTTTAGTAACATAATAAACAATATTGAACCAATTTTTCACTATTTTACTTTATTAAAACCTCATTTTCACTTTATTCCATATTTTTAATATTATATTATTATAATATTCAATTTCCATCTTTTTAATTCCAAATTCTTTATATTAAACCATATGATATTTCTATATTATTTTCCACCTTTAAAACTATTGTTTTTCGTAAATTAAACCATAGATTTTATTTTTCAAAAATTTCCAAACTCCACGTTTCCAATTTCTTTCTTTTTAAAACAAACTCAAAATCTTTCAAAAATTATTTCCTTTTGGTTTAAGATTTAAAGAGAGGCTTAACCTATCTTATGCACATATTATTTTGGGTATAATATGAATACTTTTTCATGGAAATATTCATTGCAAATCAAATAGCCTAAGCAACCCATATTCAACGAATTATCATACAAACATATTAAACAACCAAATAAGCCATCATATCATCAATCATATATGCATTTTAAAATTAAATGTAACGCCCCACCTCTATACCCACACTAGCCAAGAACACTATGGTGTAGTGCTGTCAACTAGCACGGAGAATAAGGCTGTTGAGGAGCGACCATCCGTGTAATTTCTTTGTGCGAGCCCCGATATGTCCGATAGTATAACATGCATTTCATTTAAGGAGGAAATCCGGCATACCGATACAAATGCAAAGCTATCACACAGTGGCTATATATAATCTTCGGAAACAAACATAGAAATAAACATAACACAAATCAGTCACAGACATCCATATCACAATGGCGGAAAAAGATATGAATATATAACACATGAAAGTGTACATCAGAGTAGTGGTTTGAAAGATCCACGATACTACAAAAGAATAGTTACAAGCTACACAAAAGGATAAGTATACATCACGGAGTCTATATCTCAAATGTATACAACAAAAACTACTAATCTAAGTAGTTAGCCAAAAGTCAGAGTAATCCCAGAAGAGAAGTCAAGCAGAAGCACCTGTAACATCTCGGTCTGACCCGAGTATTATTTATAAGAAAATAATAAATGGATCAGTCTAGCTATAAATATCAGGTAATATGATGTAGAATAAGAAACATGGTATAAACATGTAACAACCATGATGGCATACTATGATAAGTATGTAAATGAACATCAACAAGAGATCAATCAATATCACAAGAATCTTCTCAAAGATCCAAATCCACAAAAAGGTAATGACACACGAATTCACCAATGCACAAAAATTGATAAAACATATCAATGAAAATCACGAAAATTGGTGAAGCACAAATTCCAGAAATCAACACACGAAATCCAGAAATCACAAAAAGGGGGAGGCCAATCACACGGACGGGAGCATGAAAGCTCACCAACATATGTATCACATGAACGAGGAGCTATCTCATGGTAGCTAACCATTAAATTTTGAACACACGAACGACCCGAAGACCATGGGGCGCTACCCCACATATGTGAGTAGAAACATCACACAAACGGGGTCTAGTCTCCCTCGCAGACAAGGAGACATCACTCAATCGCTAGTCTAAATCACAAAAATGATCGTCATGATCATCAAGAAGTGTCAATTACACTAAGCTAGTAAATATATGAGTTTAGCTTCATGTCCCATAACCACTAGCTTAACTTAAATATTTACAAACAAACTGTAGATCTTCACTAGGAAATTGTCACAAAAGGTTCAGTCGAACAAGTCCAAGAATTAACCGACGAAGTAAACGCAAGCGTTTCATACCACCTGTTTTGCTAAGCCGTTTAATTAGATTTCTCATCCGAGTGAAGTAAAGGCTTGTATTTACTAATATATTGGAAAACAGTTTAGGAAAAAGAGCTTTGTAATAAAATAGAGTTGAAATCGTTTTGATGAAAGAGTTTTGATATTTACTACTAGTATTGAAACTTTTATATTTTTAAAGTGACAAGTCACAAAACGATTGTTGAAACAAATCAATTCACTAAAATTCACATTCGAAGACGTGAATAAAATCCAAGGAAATCAGTTCCAAAACCATCAAAGTAAAAGTTCCCATGCGACCTAATGTGGCCGAGTTAAAGTGCAACGACTTAAAGTAAAATAGGTCGAACGACCTAAGGGTAGCATACCGAGCGACCTAGTGGTTAACAAGCTAGGCAGAAAATAGGTCGAGCGACCTAAAGAGAACAGCGCGACTTAATGGCGTGACCTAGCGGGGTGAGCGACCTAACACGGTCGAGCTAAGCGAATGATGCAACTAAGTCTGGGCGAACGACCTAGTGGGTTACGACTTAAAGTAAGATAGGTCGAACGACCTAAGTATAGCATGCCGAGCGACCTAAGCATGTGGCTCGACCTATAATATCCGAACGGCCTAACTAGGCGAGCGACCTAAAGGGAAGACAGGTCGAGCGACCTAACTCATGGCCGAGGTAAGGAAAGGCGCGACCTAACAAGGTGCGACCTAATGAGTAGGTAAGGCCGAGCGACCTAATGAAACGAGGCCCAGCGACCTAAACGCAAACGACTTAAAAAAAACAGGATGAGCGACCTAATCGTCTTAAGTAAGGTCGAGCGACCTAAGGGTTTGAACGACCTAACGTGGCCGTGCTATTTGTAGGCAGAACGACCTATGACTGGAACAACCTATGGCCGAGCGACCTAAGGCATAAACGAGCTAGGGGTGAACGACCTAAGTCCAGAACGAGCTAAATGCAGACAGAGACTTTTCCACGCGCGCGAGCTAGCAAGGCAGAACGACCTAGGGCCAGATTTTCGCCGAAAACACTAAAAATTTGGGGGTTTTCACCAATCCAATCCAAACCAAATGCAAATGTACATGCACAAGTGATATGGAATCATTCCCAACAACCCAAGATAGTTATAGACAAGAATGTGAGATAAAAATCTCACCTTTTCACGGAAATTGATGGAAATCAAGCTTGAAAGCAAAGCAAGAACAGTCCCAAGCTTGAATCAATGTCTTCTCTTTGAATTTGGAGTTGAATGATGGATTTGCAAGAGAACTTGAGCTTGGTGTTTTAATTTCCCATTCCCTCCTCCATTTTTGATGAAGCTTGAATATTTAAGCAAAATAGAATGAAGTTATGAAGAGAAGGGGTTGGACTGAGCTAGTAAGTGGTTCAGCCCAAACCAAAGCCATAAGCGAAAAAGTGGCGAAAATTCCACTATCTCCAAACATGTCAAAGTTTATACTTAAAAAGATCGCAAACGTCATTTTGAACTCAATGAGGGTGGTCTCGAGTCCTAATTTGACCGTATGCAAAAAGTAGCTTTTCGGACCAAAATCCGATTAACGATAAAATATTTAAATAAGATATTCAAATACATAATCGTCGAATATGCGGGTTGTTACAGACTCCCCTTCTTAAAGAAATTGCGTCCTCGTAATATATATATAAGATGGAAATAAAAAGTAACAACCATAAAAGCATATTAACACAAAAGAAATTTGAAATAAGAAGTTCACCTTAAAGAGAATGAGAAAGTAAGCCCGGATGTGTACGCTCGATGAATTCTCTAGATTCCCAAGAGCAATCCTTAGGATTTGAGGACCATTGAACTTTAACAAGCGGAACATCTTTATTTCGAAGTCGTTTGACCTTCGAAGCAATAATTTGAATAGGATGCTGCTCATATGTTAAATTAGGCGAAACTTCAATTTCTTCCACAACACTAGGCTCAAGAATAGAATCGGAATCTCGAAGACACTTCCGTAATTGAGAAACGTGAAACACGTCATGCCTGGCAGAAAACTGAGCCGGTAATGAAAGGCGATAAGCCATGGAACCAATACGTTCGGTGATAGGAAATGGCCCAATATATCGAGGCGCTAACTTCCCGATCGACTGTAACGTACAATACCCTTCATAGGGGAAACACGAATAAATACAAGATCTCCAACAGAAAATTCTAATTTTCTTCTTCGATTATAGGCATAGGATTTTTGTCTACTCTGGGCTTCTTTCATCCTATGACGAATAAGATCAATCTTTTCTGTGGAATCTCGAATAAAATCTGGACCTAAGACCAGCTTCTCACTGGCCTCAAGCCAACAAGATGGAGATCGGCATGGCCTTCCATAGAGTGCCTTGAAAGGTGCCATACCAATACTAGCTTGGAAGCTGTTATTATAGGAAAATTCAACAAGTGAAATATGATCTTCCCAACTTCCACCGAAATCAAGCACACAAGAACGAAGAAGATCTTCAAGAGTTTGATTCACACGCTCAGTTTGTCCATCGGACTGGGGGTGATAAGCGGTGCTAAAATTAAGCTTCGTTCCCAAAGCTTTTTGAAGACTCTTCCAAAATCCACTAGTAAACAATGGATCACGATCACTAACAATGGAAGTAGGAACTCCATGCAGTTTAACAACTTCTTTGATGAAGAGTTTGGCCAGAAGAGGAACGGTTCGGTTCGACCGAACGGGAATAAAATGGGCGGATTTAGTAAGTCTATCAACGATCACCCATAAGCTATCATGACCCGAACGAGAACGGGGAAGGCCATCAATAAAATCCATGGAAATTTGATCCCACTTCCAAACTGGAATTTCCAAAGGTTGCAATAACCCACCGGGCCTTTGATGTTCAGCCTTGACAAGTTGACAAGTTATGCAACACTTAACAAAGTTAGCAATGTCAGATTTCATTCCCTTCCAGTAATAAAGTCGCTTCATATCCGCGTACATTTTACTACTACCGGGATGAATGGAAAATTTGGAACGATGAGAATCTTCTAGAATATCTTTACGAAGATCACTAATATTTGGTACGATAAGTCTACCAAATTTTCGAATGCCGCCACGAGAATCAACATCAAAGTCTTTCAAACCTTCCATATCAACTTTATCCTTAATATTTTGGCCAAGAAGAGCCAATTCGGGATCTAGCCTTTGAGCTTCGAGAATGCGGTCTAAAAGAGAAGGATGAGCCTCAAGGCTACATAAAACAAAAGATGAACATAAATCGGATACGCGATCTCTAATCTCACAAGTGGATAAAACCTCGAGATCATGCCATTCGGATATCATCATAGAAACAACCGCTTGTTGCTTACGACTAAGAGCATCAGCAACTCGATTTCCCTTTCCGGGAGTATAAAGAATATCAAGATCATAAGAGGCAAGGAATTCGAGCCAACGCTGTTGACGCAAATTTAGTTCCTTTTGAGAAAATAAATATTTCAAAGACTTATGATCAGTATAAAGTATAAATTTCTCTCCCAAAAGATAATGTCGCCAAATTCGAAGGGCGAAAACGATAGCCGCGAGTTCTAAATCATGTGTGACATATCTAGTCTCAGCCGGCTTCAATTGCCTAGAAGCATAAGCAATAACACGTTCTTTTTGCATAAGAACGGCATCCAAACCAACGCGACTAGCATCGGTATAAACAACAAAATCTTGATTCCCTTCGGGAATAACAAGAATAGGAGCATCAGAAAGGAGTTCTTTTAATTTCTGAAAAGAAGTTTCACATTTGTCCGACCAAATGTATTTAACACATTTCTTTGTTAAGCCAGTAAGAGGCACGGCAATTTTAGAAAAGTCTTTGATAAAACAACGGTAATAACCCGCCAATCCAAGGAAGCTACGGATTTCCGTTACACTCTCCAGTCTCTTCCAATTTTGAATCGCTTCAATCTTTGAAGGATCCACTGATATTCCGGATTCGGAAATAATATGACCAATAAACTTCACATTAGATTGCCAAAAGTGGCATTTAGAAAATTTTGCTTTTAATTGATTGTTCCTAAGAGTTTCTAATATAATCCGAAGATGCTTTTCATGTTCCTCCTCGGTTTTAGAATACACAAGAATATCATCAATAAAGATGAGAACAAACCGATCGAGGAAATCTTTGAAAACTCGATTCATAAGGTCAATGAAATAAGCTGGAGCATTCGTTAAACCAAATGGCATAACCAGCCATTCATAAGATCCATATCGAGTACGGAACGAAGTTAAAGGAATACTATCCTCTGCAATACGAAGCTGATGAAAACCGGTAACCAAGTCCAATTGTGAAAATACTCTAGCACCACTAAGTTGATCAAATAGATCATCAATCCGAGGTAAAGGATATTTATTCTTAATAGTAAGATCATTAAGCTTGCGATAGTCGACGCAAAGCCTAAGTGTACCATCGGATTTCTTTACGAAAATTGCTGAAGCTCCCCAAGGCGAGGAACTAGAGCGAATAAATTGCTTTGTCTCTAATTCCGATAATTGTTTGCGCATCTCTTCATTCTCCTTATTGGACATGCGATAAGGAGGACGAGTAATAGGTTGAGCTCCAGGTATAAGATTAATTTTGTACTCAATTGCTCGCTTAGGTGGTAATGCTAAAACGGGCTGGAATATGTCGGAAAACTCACGAACGACGTGAATACGAGAAATGACATCTTCCTCATCATCATTATCATCATCACGAGGATTTAAAGAATATAAAAATGCAGCCAAAGTGGAATCCGAATCTTTAAGAATAATAGAAATCTGCTTTACAGATTGCGGATGTCGGAGATAAATAGTCCGCTCGGGACATAGGATATGGGCTTCATAACGGTTAAGCCAATTCATACCCAAAATCATTCCAAAGCCTAAGTAACGCATAACATGCAAATCGGCTAGAAAAGGAAAATCACACAAAATAATCTCCACATCTTTACAAAGCAAACTAAGAGTTGCAGATCCACCAACCGGATTCGCAATTCTTAAAGAAGTCATTAAAGCAATAACACTTAAGGAAAAAGTATCGACAAGTTCCTTTGATATAAAAGAATGGGATGCACCCGTATCAAAGAGAACTCTAATAGGTTGATCACGAAATATAATAATGCCATCAAGGACAGAATGAGACATACCTTGACCGCGAGATGTGTTGCCAGGGGCTTGAGCCACATTAAGCTTTCCCTCCTTCTTGCCTTGAAGTCTGGGGCATAAATGTATATAATGATCCGGGCTCTTACAATAGCGACAAGAATGGGACTTTGAACACTTGTTCGCAAAATGGTCCCTAGAACCACAGTTGTAGCATTTCCCATCACTAGAGGAAAAAGTCTTTGCAGTAGGAGTTGCTTGTTTCCGCTTTTTATTGGGATAAGGGCCTTTGGATTTGTTTGGCCTCTTCTTGTTGTTGAAGTTTGGTTTGGAACCCACCACTTCAACATCACTTTCCCTATCCGCCTCTTCAAGACGAAGAGCGGTATCAATGAGTTGATCGAAAGAAACTTCCAATTTTAGAATTAATGGCTTCTTGAGATTCTTGTTTAAGCCATAGACGAATCTCTGGTTCTTCTTTAATGGGGTGTTGATGTATTCAACTCCATATTTAGACAGTGACTCGAAGGATGCGACATAATCTGTCACAGAGGATTCACCTTGAACAAGGTCTATGAAACGTCGAGACAATGTCACTTTCTCTGCTTCTGGTATGAATTTTAATTCGAAGCGTTCTCGGAATTGCTCCCAGGTGAGATCCGCTTCATTGATTTCAGAAATAAAAAGTTCGTACCAGTCCAATGCTCTCTCTTGGAGCATACTGGAGGCCACTTGAACACGGTGATGATCGATAAGATTCATGCGAGAAAAGATTCGATTGCATGTTCTTAACCAAGCCTGGACCTCAATAATAGTTTCGGAACCTTTGAATGGTTTCCCACCCAAGTTGGTATAATCGTTGCACAAGCGTGCGAATCCAGACTTAGGATGAGTAGGTTCCTGATTAGGACCAGCTGCTTGAGCATTCTTTACTAAATCAAGAAGCTGTTGAGCGGTCATAAAAACTCCATCCTGGGGAGTAACAGTAGATGGTCCAGCTCTGGGATGGCCTAGCCTAGACATTCTCTTCTTTAAGAAAGAGAGAAGAAGAAATGTTATTCTCCAAATAAATATCAAGCAAATCTTGATAGATAAAACAAGGATACATAAAAGGAAATAGGATGAATTGGTACGAAGACTCGAATTAAATCCTAAGGCACGACTCCTAAGTTGGACTTAGGACGATGATCCTTGTTAAGTTATTCTACATTGTTCCGAAGTTTGGCTCTGATACCAAGCTGTAACGCCCCACCTCTATACCCACGCTAGCCAAGAACACTACGGTGTAGTGCTGTCAACTAGCACGGAGAATAAGGCTGTTGAGGAGCGACCATCCGTGTAATTTCTTTGTGCGAGCCCCGATATGTCCGATAGTATAGCATTCATTTCATTTAAGGAGGAAATCCGACATACCGATACAAACGCAAAGCTATCACACAGTGGCTATATATAATCTTCGGAAACAAACATAGAAATAAACATAACACAAATCAGTCACAGACATCCATATCACAATGGCGGAAAAAGATATGAATATATAACACATGAAAGTGTACATCAGAGTAGTGGTCTGAAAGATCCACGATAATACAAAAGAATAGCTACAAGCTACACAAAAGGATAAGTATACATCATGGAGTCTATATCTCAAATTCATACAACAAAAACTACTAATGTAAGTAGTTAGCCAAAAGTCAGAGTAATCCCAAAAGAGAAGTCAAGCAGAAGCACCTGTAACATCTCGGTCTGACCCGAGTATTATTTATAAGAAAATAATAAACGGATTAGTCTAGCTATAAATATCAGGTAATATGATGTAGAATAAGAAACATGGTATAAACATGTAACAACCATGATGGCATACTATGATAAGTATGTAAATGAACATCAACAAGAGATCAATCAATATCACAAGAATCTTCTCAAAGATCCAAATCCACAAAAAGGTAATGACACACGAATTCACCAATGCACAAAAATTGATAAAACATATCAATGAAAATCATGAAAATTGGTGAAGCACAAATTCCAGAAATCAACACACGAAATCCAGAAATCACAAAAAGGGGGAGGCCTATCACATGGACGGGAGCATGAAAGCTCACCAACATATGTATCACATGAACGAGACGCTATCTCATGGTAGCTAACCATTAAATTTTGAACACACGAACGGCCCGAAGACCATGGGGCGCTACCCCACATATGTGAGTAGAAACATCACACAAACGGGGTCTAGTCTCCCTCGCAGACAAAGAGACATCGCTCAATCGCTAGTCTAAATCACAAAAATGATCGTCATGATCATCAAGAAGTGTCAATTACACTAAGCTAGTAAATATATGAGTTTAGCTTCATGTCCCATAACCACTAGCTTAACTTAAATATTTACAAACAAATTGTAGATCTTCACCAGGAAATTGTCACAAAAGGTTCAGTCGAACAAGTCCAAGAATTAACTAACGAAGTAAACGCAAGCGTTTCATACCACCTGTTTTGCTAAGCCGTTTAATTAGATTTCTCATCCGAGTGAAGTAAAGGCTTGTATATACTAATATATTGGAAAACGGTTTAGGAAAAAGAGCTTTGTAATAAAATAGAGTTGAAATCGTTTTGATGAAAGAGTTTTGATATTTACTACTAGTATTGAAACCTTTATATTTTTAAAGTGACAAGTAACAAAACGATTGTTGAAACAAATCAATTCACTAAAATTCACATTCGAAGACGTGAATAAAATCCAAGGAAATCAGTTCCAAAACCATCAAAGTAAAAGTTCCCATGCGACCTAATGTGGCCGAGTTAAAGTGCAACGACTTAAAGTAAAATAGGTCGAACGACCTAAGGGTAGCATACCGAGCGACCTAGTGGTTAACAAGCTAGGCAGAAAATAGGTCGAGCGACCTAAAGAGAACAGCGCGACTTAATGGCGCGACCTAGCGGGGTGAGCGACCTAACACGGTCGAGCTAAGTGAATGATGCAACTAAGTCTGGGTGAACGACCTAGTGGGTTACGACTTAAAGTAGGATAGGTCGAACGACCTAAGTATAGCATGCTGAGCGACCTAGGTGAGCGACCTAAGCATGTGGCGCGACCTATAATATCCGAACGACCTAACTAGGCGAGCGACCTAACAAGGTGCGACCTAATGAGTAGGTAAGGCCAAGTGACCTAATGAAACGAGGCCCAGCGACCTAAACACAAACGACTTAAAAAAAAAACAGGACGAGCGACCTAATCGTCTTAAGTAAGGCCGAGCGACCTAAGGGTTTGAACGACCTAACGTGGCCGTGCTATTTGTAGGCAGAACGATCTATGGCTGGAACAACCTATGGCCGAGCGACCTAAGGCATAAACGAGCTAAGGGCGAACGACCTAAGTCCAGAACGAGCTAAATGCAGGCAGAGACTTTTCCACGCACGTGAGCTAGCAAGGCAGAACGACCTAGGGCCAGATTTTCGCCGAAAACACTAAAAATTTGGGTTTTTCACCAATCCAATCCAAACCAAATGCAAATGTACATGCACAAGTGATAGGGAATCATTCCCAACAACCCAAGATAGTTATAGACAAGAATGTGAGATAAAAATCTCACCTTTTCACGGAAATTGATGGAAATCAAGCTTGAAAGCAAAGCAAGAACAGTCCCAAGCTTGAATCAATGTCTTCTCTTTGAATTTGGAGTTGAATGATGGATTTGCAAGAGAACTTGAGCTTGGAGTTTTAATTTCCCATTCCCTCCTCCATTTTTGATGAAGCTTGAATGTTTAAGCAAAATAGAATGAAGTTATGAAGAGAAGGGGTTGGACTGAGCTAGTAAGTGGTTCAGCCCAAACCAAAGCCATAAGCGAAAAAGTGGCGAAAATTCCACTATCTCCAAACATGTCAAAGTTTATACTTAAAAAGATCGCAAACGCCCAAATTCACCGTATGCAAAAAGTAGCTTTTCGGACCAAAATCCGATTAACGATAAAATATTTAAATAAGATATTCAAATACATAATCGTCGAATATGCGGGTTGTTACATTAAAATAAACCAAGTTAAAAGTGTGTTCTCAATATTAATCTATCCACTTCGAAACTTCCCGAAATAAATCCGGCAGCATTTCTCTTCGCTCTGGGACCTCCTAGACTTGCTCCTCAACCTTACTTGTGCTCGGCCATGCTTCTTGGGAAGGTTGAGCTCGGTTATGGTGGATGTAGGGTGGTTGGCCACGGGTTTCATGAAGAAAGAGGATTGCTTTGGCATCTTTTTGGAGGTGGATCGCTATCGTATATATGTATGTGTGTATATATACCTTACTTTCTTTTCATAATTTTTTTTTCATTAATTTAAGGTATATTTTCTTAGAAGAGGAGGCCATTAGAGCTTAACAAAAGAGGAGGAATAAGAAGTGAATTTGTGAAGAAAGGAAGATGATATGCATGCGTGCTTATAGGGTAGAAATCCTTGTACATGAGATTACCAAAATACCCTTCCTCCTCCTTAACTTTCGGCCGAACACTCCCATGTGCCTTCCATCACTTTATGTTGTAGGTGTAAGGTGATGTGTAGTTGATTGTAAGTTTGTTTTTTGACTCTTAAGGAAGAAGCTTTCGTTTGTATACATATAAGGAAGCTTATGTATATACATATTTAGATATTTGCAAACCCCAGATATGACTAATTATGTATACATATATGTGTGTATATGCATGTACATGCATGTGTATCAGATAACATTGCAATGATTTGAAACAACTTCCGTTCAATGAAAGGTCAAAAATCCGAAAGCTCAATCCCTGTCACATTTTCAGTTTTTAATCAAACTATTATTTATATAAACAAAACTTGAATATAAATTTCTTATCATCTTTAAATAATTAAAACCGAATTATTTACGCTATAAAACCATATTAAATAATATTGAAATCCATTTATAAAAATACGATCGATCCACCAAAATGCAATGAAGTTTTTACATCTTTATAAAACAAGTTTATATATTTATAAAATCATTATAAATCACTTATTATCATTATATAATAATTAAAATGGATTATTCATCATTTAAAACACTTATCTGAATATTTAAAATCAATTAAATATTCTAATTCAAAGTGATAAAATTATGGGTCGTTGCACTTTTTGTTCCTTTACATGAATTTTGAGACGATCCTTCCTGTTTGGTAAAATAGTGCAGAATTTACTTTACTTGGTAAGCTCTACACTGAAATTTTACAACTAGTTTCAAAGAGGAAATCGTTTGATAAGTTATAACTTTTGAATTTTAGCAAATAATTGATCATACTTTGTTTTGCAGTGGAGAAATTGCATAACATGCAATGACATGATTTTCTGCCATAATATGTTTTGCTCAACAACGGAATGACGTGGTGCCTACATAAAAACAAGGAAAGGAACTAATATATTAGCACAAAGCTTAAGATATTAACCCTTGTACACCCCTTAAGAGATATTTTATTCTTTATCCTCTATTTTATACACACAATAACCAATCGGGGTTTTTAGGTTCAAGGAAAAAGTTGAAAAAAAATTTAGTCTAAGGGACAACAAGTTTGCCTTTTAGGCTGAAGGACACTTTCTAGTGCAAATCACAGAATGATAGTTGTAACTATCATTTTTTGTTTACACTTAAAAGTGTCCTTCAGACTAAAAAGCAAACTTGTTGTCTCTGGGACTAAATTTTTTTACAACTTTTTCTCTGTGCCCATTTTCCTGTAATCATAACTACTATATTTAAGAGGAAAGTAAGAAGCAAATTTTAAAACACACTTAAAGTTTTCATTTTCAAATGGAA
Source organism: Allium fistulosum (assembly GCA_030737815.1). Taxonomy (NCBI): domain Eukaryota; kingdom Viridiplantae; phylum Streptophyta; class Magnoliopsida; order Asparagales; family Amaryllidaceae; genus Allium; species Allium fistulosum. Next base: position 234,974,572 of record CM060908.1, read on the forward strand.
GAAAGAATTTCAATCAAAAGTTTTTAATTAGGTAAGTAATATTATTACACACTACAGTTTTATCTTTATAAAATTTTTTTGACTATAAATGATAGTTTCTGAGATGATTAACATATGATATTTTGATATATTATTGTGGAAATGAAAATAGGTTAATATATGCTAAGCTATGTAGTAAAAAGTGAGGCTTTTGAATTAAAAACCCTAGCCAATGGCATCTAAAATTTAGGAGGTTTTGTCATAATGTTTATCATGTTAAATCAAAGATGGGATTTTAATTTCCTGATTTCCCATGAGTAGAATAGTTTTCATGAATTTTCAAAGTGAAAATAAGCAATATTTGATTATAAAATAATGTTAATAAAATTTTGATCCTAAATTTTTCACAAGATAAAAATCCGTATTTATGATTTTTGGTAAATTATTGATTATTTTCTAGTAATTTTTTTATTTGCTACGAAATAGACTTCAAGAATATGGATCCTCATTTGTTGAGTTAATCAAGAAACTAAGTAACTTAATGATAAACTAAAGGAGACTGCTACCAGTTATATCAAGCTTTTATTGTTATGATTTTGAAAGAAATAAACTAGGATATGAGTAGTGTAAGATTTAGTCAAAAAGGTAATTACTTTCTTAAGTACCAACTCAATTTTATACTTGTTTATATGGTTGTCATTGAAAAGTAGCATTTTTAATAACTTGTGACTGATATTTTTAATACCTTGTAAAATGATAGTTTTGACAACTTTAAGCTAAGGTTGCAGTCACATGTGAAAGCATACTTTTGATACTAAGCATTTTATACTTATGATAGCATGCATTTTATACTTTTGATAGTAAGAATTTCATACTTTGAGATAGCTAGTCGTTCATGTTTTTAACTGTGATAGCATTCAAGTTTTTGATCACTATAATATTTATTCCGATAGCTAACAGTTCATGTATTCAATAACAAGCTATTCATGTTTCCGATAGCTAAAATATTCATGTTTTTGATAGCTAATTGTTCACCTCTTTGATAGAAAATTGTTTATGCTTTGGATTGTTACAATATTCTTGTTTTAGATAGCTATTTGTTCATGTTTTCGGAGGCTATTCTTGTTTTTATCAAGGTTTAAAATTTTGTTTTCCATTTCCGTTCCGGTCATCGAAAAATTCTAAAATTTCATTTACGTTTCGAAAATTTTGGAAATTCCGTTCTAATTTGATTTGCAAATTCTGGTATTTTTTAGAACAAGCACAAATAAATATGTAATACTAATACAATATTATAGTAAATTATTCAATATTCAATTTACATAAAAAGACACATAACATAGAACATAAAAATTTAATAGTTGAGCATCATATAAATTGTGATCGTCATTGTTTTCATCTTTTGTCCGATTACAATATGTAAGAAAAGCATACTACTGTATATATGTGTTTAAAAATGTTCAAAATCCATTCAATATTGGGGTAATTCGGTAATATAACTTAAGTGTACTTAGGTTAACTTAAGTGTAATTAGGTAGTACAACTTTAATAAATATATAACAAACATGCTTGAGCCCACATAAGGCATCACCCACTCAATAATATTTATGTGTGTAATACTGAAGCACATAGCCCAATCACCCTAAAGTTCAATTTGATCTAGTGTTTAGTCTGGTGCATTCAATATTTTCTCATTATGCGATCTCCCTCGCCAAAATCATAAATCTTCTCTAACTGTCCCAATTAAATCCACTGTACTTAAAATCAATGCCTTAATGGAAGGATGAGAATCCAAAGTTTGAATATCATCAGTTTAACTTATAACATAGAAATCCCTAACCCTAAAACATTTATTTGGTATTATTTTATTGTTTCTTTAGAATTAATTTTTTGATTTTATTTTTATGACTTCTTTCATTTCTTCGAGTTATATAAATTTCCGATTTTGGTACTTCTTTTCACACAATGATTTTTTTAGTGTTTGGAGAGCGAAACGGAATTTTGAACCGATTCCGGCATGGTGATCGCCTAAATCGGAATGACCAGACTTTTGATGTGCCAAGAAGAATCTTGAACCTCGGTTTGTATAGCTACAATTCATGATTTTTATATATATGATTTTTATCTTTTTGGTAGTCATAATATCATATTTTTGGTAACTACATATTGGCATCTTCTCAACAACTTGAAGTCCTATTTCAATAACTATTATGGCATACTATCGATAGCAATGCCACTATGTTTGCAATTGCATTGAAGTCATATTTCTAGTAGCTTGAATCTTCTGCTTTTGGCCGCTCTACTACAGTCTTTTTGGTGCGAAACTAAAGGAAAATCAAATTAAATCTTTTTAATATTAAGAAAGAATGAATTAAACACATGGTAAATGACTCCCTAATGATTCAATCAATAAGTGACTAAATTATCTAAGAATATGCGAAATATGATGGGATTAACCAATAGAGTCAAGTGTGTGCCCTAACTCCTAAAGGAAATTATGTACATGATTATGTAACCTATCTCTGTAAATAATAATGTTCGAAATAAAGTATGTTTTTTACTTTATTTTCTTGTATATGTGTTAGATAGAGATATTAATAATGAAATAATATATTAGACATATTTAAGTAGAAAATCTTTAGGGGGATTATTTTGTGGATTGTAGTTATGAATGTATTCATAAGCATGAGCATTAAATTGTATAGATATCTAAATACTTACTTCTTAAATCTTCATAGTTCAGATGCACCAAAAAAAGGGTATTAGTATATCTATTGAGACTAGTGTATGTAACGTTCTACATAAGATGGATGGTGAATAATTCATGATCGTTAATGGTATCAAGGGGTTACACAATTGATCAGGTGCAATGGCAACGAGGTTAAAAGTATGAATTTTAAAAGAAATCACTTTTATTAATTTGCATCAGATCTTCGTCTGTATTTATATGAATAATAAATTTTAAACTAAACAATATTTAGTATTTATTGATAAAAGAGTTTGAGAAATATTTTGATTTATTTATTTTATACATATATATTATTTTTAATAATAATATTTTATTATTAAGTTAATTAATTAAATTCCATGTTTTAATTTATTTTAATGTATTTGTATTTATAATGCAAACATCATATCTATATTAAAATGTAAAATAACCTAGGGGTAATACGAGGATATGTGTATAATTAAAATATGTGACTTGCTGTTAATAAATGCATAGTTGATGGATATATGTATGCAAAATCTGTCAAAGGAAGATACATAAATATTGTATAATTAAATTTATATTAGCACAAATATAAACTAATTTAGTTATTTATTTTCTGCCATTTCATTTTAATTAATATTTACATAGAAGTGTTTATAATAAATATATATTATAATATTAATTACATAGAAGTATATATAATAAATATATATAGTATAATATTATCTAAAAGTGATTTAATTTATAAAATAATTTTTTTAATTTTTAATACATACATATATAGAAATTTATCATTAAATGTTTTTTAACTAATATTCAATTTTATAAAATGTGTTTAAAATTCAAAATAGCTTTGACTTTTTCCAAATAAATATATAGTAATATATACAAAAATAATTTATTTTAGTAAAATAGCTACGAAGAAATACACGCGTAAAATATCTTTTATTAAAAAGTCAAACTGAATTTTTATGTTTTTAAAATTTTAATAACTCATTTGACATTAAACAAAATAAAAAATTTCTCTCATCTTCATTCAGACATAATATATAACTTCTCCATACGAAACATACATACATGCATACATATATATATATTTGAAAATGGCTATATAATATATATATATAAATGAAAACCGTGTAGAATCTTTTTCTTAAATATTAAAATCCAAAAATTATTAAATAATTAAAAAGTGTAAAATGTTTGTTTTAGTGTGTATATATTATATCATATCTAAAGAAAACATTATGCTTAAAGAAAATTATAATATATGATAAATATATATATTTTTTAAAATATTATTTTATTATCATTATATTAAAATTACATTTTTAATAAAAATTTAATAAACATGTCCTATTATTAAATTTGAAGATTACATATATATATATATATCTTTGTATGTATGTATGTACGTATGTATATGATAATGTACAAATGAATACAATTGTATGCACAAATATTTAAATTCAAATTATTGCCTCCTCTTTTGCAATCATGTAGATTGTCGAACACGTCGGCTCTTTATTTCTCTCCTTCATCTCCTTGGTCACGGGTTGCAACGTCATCGCCTTGGCATCGCCAATGTTTAATGAAGGTAAGATCTTTGTGGCTTGTGTGTCAAGAGAAATAGAATGGAGGCTACCTACTTATAGCCAAAGAGATATCAAAATATCTCCTCATTTCTCTCAAACCTAGATCTCCAAACCACCATTCTATAGTCGACCTAGTATTGACCCGTACATGATCAAGAGATCCCTTTGAATCACAGTGAGTCAATTATTTAATTATATTATTCAAGCTACTTTTTTAATTGAGTCAATGTGGAACTTTTATACATCGCTCCAATCGATTTTAAGATTCAAATGAATAATTAAAAAAACATAAAATTTTAATACAGCATTTGTCTTAATTTATTATTAATTTATAACTTTTTTCACTTTGGTAGAATTATGAAATATCTAACAACACGGTTGTGTTGACTCTCTGGTATGAACTCGGTTGTCACTTAATTTAAACAATTTAAATACTGAAGCATGTATGGACCTTGCTAAAGTATAGTATCTAGCACAAGTTCAAAGCTTGTGGATCATTTGGGCGAAATCAAATTTCTGATCTATAATAAACTCATATGGGAATGACATTTTGTACACATAGTTTTCTTGTATCACTATATCACTTAGATATTATGGGTTTGGTCAAAGGTCAAAATCTCCGTTAATCTATATCCATTTATGCAGATTACTTTAAAGTCCTTGGTTCAATCCGATAACATTTACCAATTAACCGATTTACTTTTTTCGAAAAAATTGACTTTAAGTTGACTACCAATAATGATTATACCAACCTTCTACAACGAAGGGAACAAATCCTCTCTTGAGTGGTGTTTCACTTCAAGTAGTTTAATGTATATCCAACTATGATTATAACAAGGTCGTTATGCTAAGTATTTTGCCATAATTACTTAAGATCAATAGTACCCTCAAGTTCGAAGACTGCTGTTGTATAAATTTCTCGTAAGTATAATTTGCTTGTCAGCAAGCCTCAGTCCAGCCCACAACCAGTCGACCCAAACTCTCAAGCCCAGCCCAGTTCGAGCTGACCCGTATTTCTTAGATTAGCCCAAATCGGGCCAGCCCATATCCATTCTGGCCTCATTTAGGTCACCTCAACTCGACCCAGGGTTACAGCCGCTTAGCTCCTCTCAAGACAATATATAGCCAACTTATCTAACTAGGCCCGACTCAAGCGTGATTCGTCTTTTGTCCGGCTCGATCTCATCCTACCATTGATCGATCCCATGCAGCCCGCCTCGTCTTCTTATTACTAGCTCGGCACATCACTTGCAACCATGTCCTTAGCATTTTCAGCTTCTTTCGGTAAGCTTAGGCAGCAAGTAATCAACCGTCACTATGCACAAGAAGCTTCTCTCCTATTTAGCACCTGCAGATGCAAAAGTAAACGAAAAATATTACAGCCGGTTGTACTAGGTATTATTGCATATCTACCAAAAGCACGCCTTCTCCTATAGCAAGCCGACTTTGTCAACCCAATAAACATGCTAAGTACAGAGATATAACTGGCACGCTTCTAAGCCACATATTCATAACACCTTTACAGTTATTCTCCATCAACCCATGCGACCGATAAATGGCGAGGAGTGGTTCCCACCTATTATATTATGTAATCACAACCATCCACTGTCCATATCAGCTACTATAAATACCACATGCCATACAACATCAAAGTGGTTGAATTCCGTTGATTTCTCAGCTCATAGTTAATATTTCCAACAAATTAAAACCCAAGATCTCGAGATTAGAACCATTGTAGTGTTAAGTGCTTAATTTCTTATTATTCTCTTATAATTTCTTGTAATTATAAGAGATCAACATAGCAAGAGATCTTCATACTAGATGTAGGCAAACTTGGCTGAACAACTCTATATCTTCATGTCATTTACTTAACTTGCTTATTTTATTCGTTATTTTACATTTTTAAGCCTAATGTCAGCACATAACCTTTGTTAATATAAATACATTAGTCTAATTCCGAGACTGGCTAATTTTTCAGTCAATGTTTTAGCGCTAGAAGGAACGCCTCCTTTAAAAGCTCTCACCTTTCTTTATTTTTTCTCCTTTATAAAAATCTGTTCTAGGTTGTCCCCATGAACCCAAACGGTGGCAACGAAGGTAACAACTCAATGACCATGAAATTAATGGTAACATTGTCGCTGGTGCCGTTTGACCCATCCCCGGACTTAGCAACGACATGTAGCGAAGTGTGCTTTAGGGATTAACTAATGTCAGAACTCTAGTTCGCAACGTGAATGAACTGAGGACGAGGGTGGATGCTCAAGCAACCGTAAACTTCGTTCCACCAGCTCCTCCAATTGCTGAATTGACTCCTCTCCAATCTACTATCCCAACGCTAACAAACTCATAAACATGGCCTAGGAGAGACTCATACTTGAAACCTCGACTGGGGAAGCCCAAATGCACTACAGAAGGCAAGCCGTGTGTGGGTCAAGTCAAGTTATTGACATTAACCAAAAAATGGTTATGCATAGTGAACCAATAAACCATCCTTCCCCTTTAGTGGAACGATCACTCTCCTTTGAGCAATTTCAAGCAGTAGACAAGGCTCGAGATCCGAGGTTCTAGCATCTTAGTGGTGGTGCTCACACTACCGGTAGAGAGCATGGGGCCCCTTGGCATAATCCCAGTCCCATAGGGGTATGGCCATACCCAGATCAAGAGAAGGGCGAGCCAAGCATTCACGGTAGCTCTCCTTGTATAAGGAGAGGAAGCCTCCTACCCAAACTCACCATAACTACAATCACTCTCCATCTCATCCCCGCATTGGTCTCCTACTCCACCAAGACGCCGGTTGAGCCCACAATCAGTCATAGGCCAAACCCTTCTATAATAGGTCGATGTCTTCCTCTGGGAGGAAATGAATCATCTTCGCCAGCAGCTCAACAGAGTACAAGCCCAAAATGCTAGGCGTGAAGCTTTTTCGATGAAGGGAATGGAGAGTTCTTACCAATGACCCTTTGAACATTTACATCTACGAGCAGTATGCCTTGCCTTCTATTAACATGTATGGTGGGAGTGTTGATCCATTAGATCACATCACTGCATTCAACTCTATAACCTATGCTGACCAACTTTCTAGTCTTGCAAAGTGCCTACTCTTGCCTTCCACTCTCAAAGGACCGACCTTATGCTGGTTCCTGCATATGTTACCAAGTAGCATCCATTCTTAGGCCTAGTTATATACAAACTTCAAGACTAGGTTCTTGTCTTTCAAGGCCCATGTCATAATGGCTGATAGAGTTAAGGGTATGTCCTAGGGGTAATCATGTAATTTGTTACATATATCTAACTCGATAACCAATCTTGTTTGAAATAAAAGGTATTTTCATTCTATTATATACTATACATAATATGTCATATTAATTAATTTAATTAAAAGTATATTTAATAGAAAATCCATAAATGGTATGTCTTGTGATAGTAGTTACAAGGTGTTGTAACCATGAACTCTTTATCACAATAAAGTAAACACACCGTTTTAAATATTCCTAGTCAAGATGTATCAAGATTGAATATTGATGCATCTATCGATGTTAGAATACGTAATACTCTCCAAATGTTGGGCAGTGTATTAGTCAAGACTGCTGGAGGAACCAAGGGGTTATGTACTGATAGTTATTGGATAACTATGGAATGGCTCACTCAATAGTTTCTGTTGGTTAACATAACTAAAGTCAAATAGAAAATATCGTTGTGAAAAAATTATACAGTTCTCTTGGTTTGAGAATACTATTGATCTTCAATGTGGAAGCTCCGCTTTGGTTATAGTTAAATTGTGCCATGACGACCGTCGAATGACCATAGTTAGGTCGAGCGGAAGCATTGGAAGCGAAACATTATTCAAGAGAAGATTCGTCCCCTCAGTTATATGAAGTTAATATCACGGTCAACTAAAGTCAACTCAAAGTTAAAGTCTCTGGTTAGAGTAGTAGGGTTAATAATAATTGTTATTATTGAACCAAGGACTTTGTGTTTGGACTATAGAGTTGATATGGATGATATTGGAATATCGACTGTTACCAAATTTCATAAGTCTAAAGTGATATAGTTTTGACGAAGAGAATTGGTGTAAATAATTATCACACTTAGGTAACTTAATAAAGTAAAATTTGATTTTACCAAAACCAAGTAACTGATAAATTTGGCCAAAATGTCACACCACTTGCTAACTGAAGTGTGAACATTAATAATCTAATAGTTCAATATTAATCGCTAACCAAATTTACACCAAAAGAGTCATACAACTGAAACATTAAATACTCCTTTGAATATTTTATTAATTTGTAATTCTTATAAATTAATTAATATTTATGAAATATTAATTATAAAATTTCATTTAATAAATATGTTTATAATAATTATAAATATATTAGTTGATATAAGATACCGGTACGCGTTTAAATTGGAGTTAAATGCGATAAATATTGATCAGGCTAAAAATGGATTTAAAGCCCATATAGGGCAAGGGCATTTTAGCTGTGGTATGACCAGGTGGGTGGAATGATATGATGGCAAAGAGGCTTGGGTTTTGACATGATAAGAGGAAGATAATGAGTAAGAGAAGTAAGAGGATTTAGATCCTATTTTATCTCTCCATTCTCTCCTCTATAAATGCATCATAACCCACTCATTTCCACTACTTTTTTGGAGCCTCCATCTGCCCTATTTCAGGTTGAATATTATTCCCATCCTCTCCTCCATTACTAAGCTCAAATCAAGCAAAAACAGTCGCTATCCAACAGTGGGTGGTCATAAATTCAGGAGCTAGCATATTGCTGAATTAGAATCTAGTTCAAGGAGTCAATCTCTTCATTTCTACATGTATTCAATAGGCTTTGCTGAAAGTATGTTTTAGATCTATGATTACATATTTATATTCAATCGTTTATATATTATATGATGTATAGATCGATAGGTAGTGAATCTAGCATATCGCTATATCGTCGCATTCAAAATGGTTGTATGCTTACATGCTTATGTAATTTTTTTAACACATACACACACATATATATGTTTCCTAATATTGATCGCAAAAAAGCCATTTTTTATTATTTATATTTAATTTAATTTCTAAGTTAATTCATGTAGGTGTCATAATTTAAATATTAAATGATATTCCATGCAATATATGTTTTAAAGTTTTATATAAATACTCTTATATCTGAAAAACCTTCGGCTATAATTTTTTAAAAATATTTTTTATTATTATTTAAATCAATTAAGTTTCATAAATTCATAATATTAAAAAATATTTCATATAAAATAAGTTTAAAATTATATAAAATTAAATTTATACTTAATATACTTTCAACCTATGAAAAAAATTTATAATATAAATTAATATTATATAGATTTATGAAATTAAGGATTTAATTTAAAATTGATTTTTAAATTATTAAATATAAATGAAATTATTGAAAAAATTAAAACCAGTCAGATTTTTTTATAAAATATTAAAACTTAAAATTATATTGCTGAAATGAATTTTGTTTAATATTAATTAATTTTTGAACCAAAATTCAGTTTGCTAAATATTTAAAATCTAAAATAAAAAACCCCTATTTTGCCCTGAGATTGTTATATATATATATAAATTATATATATATACATTTCATTATGTATTAAAATATTTATATTTATATATTTATTTATTTATTTATTATCTAATTTATAAGCATTTTTGTATATGTTTTATACATTTATTTAAATAATTAAAAATTCAGATTTGTTTTCGAATTTTATGAAAAAATAAAATAAATTATAATATATTTTAAATGATTTTACATAATATACATACATACACATAATTATACATATATATGCACATTTATAAATTTCATTATATATATGAATTTTTTAAAATAAAATGTAAATTTATAGATATATATACATTTGTAATATTATATATATATATATATATATTAAAGTATATAAGCATGCATTTGGATGATGTATTTGTATACTAGATGGGCTAACATGTCCGTTGTAGTATAAATTCTATCACTTATACAACGGCATGTCAAACCTTGCATGTATTACTATGTTATACATGCACATACACACACGCACGTGTTCACACGCGCACACACATATACATATATGATACACACACATATTTAGATTTATATATATAACATTAATTACATAATATAAAACTATATTATAAATTCAGATAAAATAATGATTTTATTAAAAAACAAATTTAGAAATGTTCCAACTAAATTAAACTACATAGGCCCAATAAAGATCCAAAACATCAATTTTTTTTTGAAATTTACTCATTTTTTCCACTACGGGCTAGCCCGGTTCAAATAATGATATTTGAGCCAATAACTTGTTCGATCTAAATTAGTCATATTAGAGCTAACTAATTAAGCTTACATCCTAGTTAAAAGGGTGTCAAAGAAAGGTAGTGTATATGATGGATTGTTGGGTAATCAAGTACCATGACCTACATAGCTACCGGCCTAGCTCGAACAGTTATGTGCGCCCAAAGTTTGTCTCCAATAGAAAAGATCCAATTTAAATTGGGTTGAGCTAATTTTAAAATTGTTTTTGAATAAAAAAAAAGAAGTTTTAAACTTAAAATTTAAATTTAAAATAAGACGGATATTATAAATGTTATAATATAGATTTTCAAATTTTTTTGAAAATTAAATTAAAATTTTAAATTTAAAAGTTAAATATAAAATAAAAAACATATTATAAAAATTATAATATAATTTTTCAAAATATTTGGAAATGTTATAAAATTAATTCCAAAAATATTATTTATTAATAAGATTAATATAATAAATGAGTTAATTAATAAGTTAATTCAATAAACATATGTGCATGTATAACATATATACGATATATGTTATGTTATCTTGGATTGTTTAAGACAATATGAGTATACATGTGTGTATAAAACAATTTTTGAAATTAATAAAATTTAATTAAAATACTTTAATCTAATAAATTAATTAAAAGTTAATAATAAATTAATATATATAAGATATATGTGTATTACTATGAAGGTTACAGTATATATATTCAAATAATGTGTTGTAATTGAATAATATAAAGATTAATTACAATGTTAATTAATTAAATTAATTATATAAGATTTAATTAAGATAATGTTATACATTGGATTATTATATAAGCTAATTAAAATATACAAGTTATATTTGAAATTTATATAATGTGAATGTATAAACTAAAGGTCGAACTTTAAAGAAACCCTAAATAGACTTAAGAAATAAATACATAGGTAAAAGTATGTATCTCGTGATTTCTGATGTGTCCAACACTTGAATCATGAGGGTATTTCATAAGGAATACATTATTCCATAAATCGATATCACTCAATTAGATATATTGAAGATTATGAAACTTTAATATAATGTTGTCCTCTACCATTTATTAATAAATCACTTGCATGCTCTTTGGTTGTTGTGACAACTCAAGCTACAAATGTTATGTGTAGTATTATTAATATATTGACTGAACAAGGTAAGATAACTATATGTATTTATTGAGCAAACTCAAGGTACATATACTATACTTAGGCGTCGTGAAATGGTAGGTACAAGTGAATAATTTCTTTCGATTTGTTGAGCAAACTCAAGGTCGAAATGAGGTTACAAAAAGGAACCAATATTTAAGAGTTATATATGATACAACCAATAAGGATTTATACATCGATTGTGGGGCTTTGACTTGTTGGGCAAACTCAAGGTCAGAATCCCAAGAAAGACGATTCCTAACACCCACTAGTAAAGTCGAAAGGCTTCTATGTTTCGTCTTAGGGTTTGGGGAAACATAAAAGACTAGTGGGACCTTATTAGAAAATAAAATGGAAAATAGCCTTTCTAATATTGTAAGAACATCTTCTATATAAAACCATAATAATCTACATTGATAAATTTGTACAATTAATATAAATGATAAAATGTCTATCAATTAAAGTATTCAGATAAACTGGATTAATATTAAAAAATATAAATATTAAATATACCTGGCAATTAATTTTTGCATGTTGACCCATGCAAGCGTCTAATTATACAACGTCTAAATACGTTCGTAACTTGGTCACTTACGAACTTACTTGCTCAAGACTACGTATGTTTTCAATGATCTTTGAAAGCTAAAAGCAATACAAGAATATGGATATTCGATCCATATACAATCACATATAAATGTTATATGGTGAAAAGTTGTTAATAAGATTTTTCAACTAAGAAACATCCAAGTATTTTTTATGAAGTAATTATGACATTGAATGCTTTCGTGACTATGAATCAAGAAAAATAAATAATATTAAGATTGCCTTTAAGTGGAATAACTATGTTGCTTTAATGCTTACACAATTATTAGGGAGAATGTTCAAAGCAGGTAAAATCAATTCATTAATTTCAATTTATCCTAACTTAGGCACGAAATAGTAACCAAAATAGTAAAGTACTGAAAGCAATAAAAAGGACATAGAGAATTTACATGGTTCGGATGTTAAAAAATCCTACGTCTATGGGTAAAATGTCTATTTCTACTTTTGATTCTTAGTACAATCAAAAATAGCAGAGAGTATAATTTTCAATTTGTGTGTCTAAAAAGAGTAAAGTAAAATTCCCTTATTTTCTGCTATAGTGCCCTATTCATTTATAATACAGAGATTCATATGGATTGCCAACATCTTTTCTACTCTCTTGGTCTTTGGATCATGCCATGTGTCAGTAATCTATCTAGCTTATTTAATATGCACGGATTTCTAATATGCCTTTGGATGGAAATTATGATCTGAGCGGCTGATATTTGGACTTAGGCGAGAGATTTGAGATTGAAGCAGGAAAACCAAATTTGAATGGATCATGACTTTCTGATTCTTGTAAAGCAACAGGCTTGTGGACTACATATATATGTAGATAAAGCCATAAAGGGAAATTGCTTCCTAGTTAGGGAAGAACTGCACCATTATTAGCACTCCAGGACTTTGTTTCAGTTTATCGAGAATCGTGCCTTTGTTATTTCCAGGGTAGTGATACTGCATAGTATTCGTACTGCATCGCCACTACCAAAGCTGTACTGCACAGTTCAATCAGAAATATTGTCAAGGCATAGTGTTGGAGTTGGGCTGTATAGCTTAATAAAAGAGACTGCGCTACTTTTTTAGAGAGTTACCACCTTGCATGACTCTGCTTTGAGCCGTCTTCATCGATATAGGACTATGCCACTGCCCTGGTCTTTGAGTTGGGTTTATCGGTCTCGGGGATGAAGTTGGGACCTCTTGGTTTTCCTTTGAGGAATGAGGTTCGGCTCTTAGTCGTGGAGCATTTATTTCCCATCACCTCATCCTATAAGTCTTTATATTTGGGGGCGGTGTCTTTTGGATTGTGGCACTGCTCTATCACATCAAGATGGCACCACATTTGTTGTCAATTCGATATTAATTTAGATTGCGGCACAGTTCTATCACTTCCACTTCAAATCAGATGGCGGTGCATACTTACATCATTTTGATACAAAACTGCAACGTAGACCTATCACTTAAGATATTAGTCTAAGATTGCGACACATCCCATTTGCATATATTTGTCGAAGGGGTTATGTCGTAGTTCTATATTGTTAATGTTACTATTAGGGTCGTAGCACAGTATCTACATCTCGTTGTTACTTAAAGACTATGTCGGGTTCTACCTATTGAGGTGAACTATAAGGTTGTAGATTGGTTCCTACACTTTGTAGCCATCTCAGGTTTTAGGTCCAGTGTTATAGCGCCAAAGCTACGTTCAATGGGAGGGTGCAGTCTTTATGATTTACCACCGACTCGGGATTTTCGCTTAGAACTATCTGAATTTTGTTCTTGCTCTCTTTCCACATTTCGGATCCTATCACATTTCGGCTCCTATCATAGGTACTTTTATTACTTTCACTTTGATAACACTTGGAAAATATGGGTGTAACACTTTCCCCCCAACTCTGCAGCATCGTTGATCGATGTAGACTTGTCTTTACTTCCATATTTTCCTTGCAACCCATCACTTCTTGCTTTTCTCTTTCTTCTTTTTAAAAAAGAAGGAAATTTTTTATTGCCATTTTGCATTTAATGCTCAAGTACACATGTCTCTCCCTTATTGGTCAATCTTCTAAAAAGCCGTACCTTTAGACATTTCGACTCCTAAGAAAATCTATATTGATTCTGGCGCTAATCTTTCTCGTCACTAATCAACTATGTTTTAGGTATTTTTCATCATTCCAATTGCGTGGCTTGGACTCAAATCAAGGTAAGTAAATATTTTTCCACTTCTACTTCTCTATTCTTTTACTTTCTTTCGAAAATAAAAAAAATCTTAGTTGCTAATCTCGTCTCTTCCAAGAATCGTTCTTTTTTCGAAAAAAAGTACGGACCTTCTTGTTTTTGTATTTTGTATTTTCTTGTAATTTTACAGCAATCCAAAATCAAATCAGTGGTTCTGATATGGCATACACTTCCTCCTCTCCTTTATCTTTTCCATCTATGATTACCAAACTAAGGGAAATAAAGAGCATTTTAGACAATTTCGGGTTTGAGGGTTATGTGTGTAGAGTACTAGGGCCTCACAAACGCATCTATACTTCTCCCAGTTGTTTTATTTCCATCACTTCTGAGCACATTCGGTATGGACTTTATCTTCCTCCGAACCAAATTCTTTGCAAATGGCTAATTGTTATCTGTATCATTCCCATCCAACTTGCTTCCCTTTCTTATTCCCTTCTAATTGCTACCATTATTCTTTATACTCAGAAGTGTAGGCCTCTTTCTTATGAAGAACTCCAATTTTTATTCGATATCCATAACAGTCCTTTTTGAGGCGACTCTGAGTTCTATCACGCCCAAGTGAAAAAACCAGCTCTTACATCTGTTTTTCGTAAGACCAAAAATTGACTATTCAATAATTTTTTATTTCGAATCTTAATAACTTCCCTTCTTCCTTTCAACCACACCCTAATCGTCGTATTTTATTTCGATCAAGCCACTAGTTCATATGAATCCTTTAGGAACCACATCCTAGGTTTAGGTGAATATGAGAGAAAATAAGACTGTTTTTTTAGTTGCTGCTGCAAAATTATGACTTCCTGCACACTTACCACAACTTCTCTCATTCCAATTTTAAGTTTTCCTTAGTTTTAGATGAGCCTAGGGGTCTAACTTGACTAACTGGATAAAGAAATTTTATTTCTAGTTCTTAATCCCTATAAGAACGCTCATTGATCTTTTGCATTTTTCCCATGTACAGGTGGGATGGCCGGTGATCTTGTTGATGCATTTTTTGATAATATTGCGTCGTAAAAATTGGCATCGAAAATGATGAAGAGGCAAAAGAGGAAGGCCGATGGTGATGAGGCTTCCGACCAACCCTTCAAAAAGCCTACCGCGTCTCCTCTTCCTCCTTCCATAGAAGCACTTTCCCATCATGCCTGTCCAATCTCTCCATGATCCAACCATCCGCTACATGCCCTTGCTTGTGGGTACAATTACCGATCTTGCTGAGAGGGTGGGGCATATCACCTTGGATGGCTTGCCCCATATTGCCTCTGCCCCCACATTCCTACCCCATCGTACTTCCATTTCATGTACTTCCCTTCCTCGAGTTTCTTGCTGAGCTTGGAAGGACTTTGGCCTATGTATGTATTTCCTTCCTCTTCTTCTTTATTCAATGGTGGTCTGCCTTATCAATTTTCATTTTATTTTACTTTATTGTATTTGCTTATTGGGTGTAACAGGCAAGTGCCTTGGGGATCGAGTCTCAGAGGAGGTAAGAAGACGACCATGTTTCATTCACTTCCCGCACTGGTAAGCTTAAGGTTGACCTTGCTGCTGCAGCTTCTGTGAAAACTAAGCTTGAGGAGGACCTTAGGGCTCAGCGGAAGAGGGCAAAAGAGGTTGAGGAGGCGACGATGGCAGTGGAGGAGGCTTTGGCGTTGAAGGGTCGTGAGTTGGAGGAGAAAGAGAAGGCATTGGAGGTATCCAAGGACATGCTTTCATGAACCACCTTCCAGGCGCTTTACAAGTTGTACTCCTCGGTTAAATGTTAATTTGATGCTGATCGCTTGAAAGATACTTCCGCTGAGGTAGACCTTAGTTTCCTGGCTGACCCCGTAAAAATCAAAGATGCTCTTGCTTATTGCCGGGTCGAGTGAGCTAAGGATCTAGCTGTGGAGAATGCTTCCCCTCTACTTCTTTTCAACATGATGGCGAGGATGCGAGGTCAAACGAGACTGAGATCACCTTAACTTCTCAAGCTCATGTAATTACTTAAACTCTTGTAAATTACCACATTGTTTCTTGTGTAATAATAATTTTTTTGTTTTCAAATTTTGTTATAGTCAGTCTTTAGTTTATTTTTTTCTTCGTTACTGCACTATGAATGACAATGTCATTTTTGTTCCTTTGTGCTTTATAGTCTTCTAAGGAAGTAATATATACTAAACTTCTAAAGGAGAGCATGGACGAAATCCAAACCCAGACCATGGATCGTCTCGGTCTTTGTGTGTCGATGATTCATAAGCATAAAAACGAATTAGATAAGTCGTTTACGTAACTTAGAGAGGAACCCAAGGGTTGCTTTCGTTAATTGACCAAATAGTTAAAGAAAAGAATCCCTTGGGTGATTTTTGTACTACATCGCTGGCGTATTACTTTAGAGAGCGTCTCCTTCCACTACAACAAAATATATTTTTCATAGCACGATTAAGCAGCGTTTTAATAAAAATGCTGCAATTATATGGATGGATTATTAAAAAATAAAAAAACAATCTTCAAAACGCTGCCTGTTGGTGAATGTGAAAAGGGAGGGAAAATTAAAATATTCTGCGCCCCTTTACCACTCAACATCCACCTCTCTCCTTCTCTCCAAAGTATCCCCATCCCTAATTTAATTTAAAAAATTAAACTTTCTAATGCGCTCGCACTCCCTCTCTCCACTGTCGATCTCCAGAATATGCACTTCACAGTCAATCTCTCTCCCTCTTTCCATTATCGATCTTCAAAATACATGCCCAACCATTGATCTCTCTCCCTCTCTCCACTGTCGATCTCCAGAATGCGCGCACCATAACTCCGTCGTCGATCTCCAGAATACGCGACCTTCATCAAACTTCCAGTTCTTCTCTCTTTTGGTCCGCTATCAAGTTATTGCAGTCCTTGTTGAGGTGAAAATGTTTATTATTTTTCTTTCTTTTTCTTTTTCATATGTTATCAAGTTATTGTGTAGTTTTACTATCACTAAACATAGCAATGAAGTGTGTAAATTAATTTGAACAAGGACTTTTGCAAACTTCGTTATTTTCATTGTTGTTGCAATGTTATGAAGAGTTATCAACACACCAATGTAACTTTTAATTCTAGATAGGGCTTCCTTTGTCCGTAACACTATATCTAGTGAATGAATATTTGCCTATATTTGAACATTGTCGATTATTGTATATTTGCATTTGTAACCAAGAAATCAATAATCCATTATCAGTAGTTTTCCGAAATAGGAATATGTTTTTATGTGAAATTCTGTTGAAATCATATTCATTTGAAACTGCACAAACATAACAAATATTCTCCTCTTTCTTAATTTCAAACGTCCTGTGCATGAAATATGTACCGCTGTTTCTGATGGGATGCAAAAATTAAGCATAATAATTTGGGTTCTGGCTTTATGAAGGTACGATGTTAACATATATTTTTCCGATCATATGGGTTTAATTAGTAGTTTTAGTGAAAAATGATTTCACTTATATGCAAACAATTTTACATAGTAATTGAGACTATGTTTTTAGTTTGCAATTAAGTTAACTAGAGTATATCCATTAATATATTATTTTGGTTCTATGTGAGTTGCGTCTGCACATCATTATTCTTTAATCATATAAAGTGGAAAGAGTATCAACTGAAATCCATATTTGTTTATGATATGAAAATTTCCCTAATTAAATTAAAATAATTAATGACAAATGTATCAGTTCTATTTTAAATTTATATTGGACAGTCTGCTATGTTAAATACAAATGTAAATAATTGATTGTCTATTCATTGAATTTTTGCCAACTCCTCTTTTCTTCCAGATAGTTTTTCACAAAGGCTTCTTTCTAAATTGTATTCTACACAATTGGACATAACTATTATCATTATTTGTTCATGGGAAAGTAACTCAATAAATTTTAGTATTTACGTTTCATGAAAGATAGTTTATGTGGTATTATATCCATTGTTGTTAGGCCTGCCAACGGATATTCAGATGCGGAAGTGTCATATCCGTATCTGCATCTGAAATCATTTTCAGATACTGGAAATCCACATCCACGGATATGAACGGATATCGAATAATTATATTATCCGCTGACGACTAATAAATTAAGAAACATAAACAGAAAATGTTAGTTTAACATAATTTTTTTTCAATCCCATTGATTATTAAAGTGTTAAAAATAAATAAATATGGGGATAGTATATAGTTTTGAGAAGTTGATATACATTCAGCGCGTATAATATGAACTTCTAACTCAATAAGAAAATAAATAAATATCTTTCGTTGTATTAAAATACACATAATTTAAATTATAATTTTAAAAAAACAGATGGATAATTTTCGGATGCGGATGTCTTCATATCTGCATCTACATTTGTTTTCTCGGATATTGGATATTTATCTGCTTTTCAGATACGGATGCAGATAGATTTTGGATTTTTTTAGTATCCATTGACGTCCCTAACTGTTGTACTATATGACCCTTTTATGTGCATTTGAGTGTAGGGTTGATGCTTGATATCCATTTTATTTCTTATTTATTTATTTTTCCTAAGGATAGCTTGCGTTCTGGAATGAATTGCATATAGTACTCTTGATCGTTGATTAAAAGTTTGTTTTGTGCTCGAAACTTATGTCATCATGAATTATATTTGTTAAGTGTTGAAGGTAGTACTAGTAATTCTAAAAAATTTGTTTTCTTTTTTGCTTCCCTATTACTTTTCAGAGCCTTTAGTTCTTATGGAAAATTACAGTGTAATCTATTAAGTGGCATTGAGTTTTATAAAATGTTACATTGGAAATTTGTTTTTTATATAAGGTATTAGAACAAGAAAATACATAACGTTAAATACATCAAATGTGCACTAAAGAAACCTGGCATTAAGTTTTGGTTCCTATAAGTTTTTACTTGATGTTAAATCTAGCAAACATTTTGACCATACTTGGTACGTGAACAATTTACATCGTTATTTGGCATCTCCAACTGAGCTTCATTCAGCTTGTAATTTTCAGGTTATTGCAAACTAGCATTCCAATTTGCCCCACCCTCTTCTTCTCCTCCCTTGAAGTTTTTTGTGTATTGATATCTGGCGGTTTTGAATCTTCATCCTCCTCGAGGTTGATGGTTTCACTTTTCTCCTCATAACCATTATCTGACATTATTTCTTTTATTGTATGTATTATATATATAACATAATATATATACATAAATAATAATTGTTCTTTTAGTTTTTGATTTTTTAATCAAAAAAAAAATCTTACATAACATAATTTCATTTTTAACAACCATTAAAGGGTAAATTTATGTTTTACACTACAATACGAACTGTTGGAACTTTAAGTGAATTAATTAAAAAATAAATAAAAATAGTGTAACGACCCAGAATTTCTATGAATTTAAAATCTATTTATTTAATTTATTTTTAATATTAATAAGTGAAATTTTTAAGTCGAATAATTTATTTTTCGAATAACTGGATTTAATTGGATAATTAAATCGATAATTTAATAGTTGAAATTCCAGAAACAATTGGAAATTGGGTTTAATGTGAATGAAAATGATTTATAAAATTTTATTAAATCATATTGAAGTTATAGTGATGATATAGAACTTTTAAAATCGAATTTAAAGTTAAATTGTGAAAATTGAATATTTTAATATTTAATCGACTAGTGAAATTAGCCATTTTTCGAACAGTCTCAGAATTGGACGAAACTAGTTCCATTGGATCCGTAATAGTTTTTTGTTATCGGATTTCAATTTTCGTAGCAATCGGAGTTGTCGTTTGACCGTGGCAGCTCGAAACGCATCGAAATTGTTTTAATATTAATTTGGCAGTTAAAATAGTCATTTTTCAAACGGTCTCGGATTTCGACGAAACCAGTTTCATCGGATCCGTAATGTGATATTATTGTAAGATTTCAAATTTCAATTCAATCGGATTTATCGTTTGTCCGGGGCAAGCCAAAACGCATCGAAATCGGTTTAAATCGGTTTAATTTAAATTTGATCGTTTAATTCCGTAACTCGCACAGATGACCAAATTAGCTCCCGAAACATGTTCCATTGTGTTCGAAACGCGGGGTAAACCTTAGTAACGTCAGCCGGCACGCTTGATTTGGAGTTCGGAAATTTTGGGATGAATAGTGTTTTGAAGCTTTTTCTATATAAGGCCACAACATTCATAAATTGCAAAAGACTAGGGTTTCATCTCAAAGCCAGCCGCCACTTGCATTCGAACGGCCAGAAATAGTCGATCCTTCCTCCTCATTTTTCCTCCAATCCATCAACAATTATGGTAGGTCCAAATTGATCTAGATTCTTGGCCATGGTGTTTGTAAAGAAGGTCTGAAATGGAGATGATAAGTTTTGTGAAGAAGAGGATGATTTGGGTGTGTGCACGTGCACAGATCACTACTGTGCACAATTTACTCAATGAAAAATTGACAGAGGTAAATAAAATCAGAGCTCGCAGCAATTTTTGTGGTAACTCGAAGGAAGTATAGGAAAATTCAAGGTTTTTCTCGAAGTGGAGGATGAAGTTCTGGGAAGAAGATACCAGCAGTTTTCAATGTACAAAAAAATGAACTTGTGATGCAAGAAAGGAAACAAGTATTATCTTAGAAAGGAGAAAATATCAAGAACTGGAAATAACAAGAACTGAACAGAATTCACAATTGCAACTTGAACAGAATTCAAAAAAAATGAAGATTGATGATATAAAGAACTGAAATGAATTTATTATGAAAGATGAATGCAGATTAAAGAACACAAATGCAACATTCAGGAAATTTAAAGCTGAATCAAGAACAATGAACTAAAATGATAAATGCACACAAACTGAATAAGAAAACAGAGTTAATCTTGAAAGTAAGGCTACCAAAGATAAAACTATGTACCAGAATACAAGAAAAGGGAAAAGAATCAAAGGAATTACAAACTGATAATGAAGAATAGAGGTTTGCAATACAGTAACAAAATGAAAAGGAATTTTATTGCTTTCAATTTTCTTCACATCAATTACAAAACACACTCCAGTATTTATAGACCAATACAACTCGTTTGCACTCAGCCCAATAACAACCCAATTACAGATACATCAACTTGTACACTGATACACTCGAGCAATTATATTTAAAGACCAGTACACACATTCCTCTTCTGCCAACTCCGCTACAAGCCCACTACTTCAGCTGATCTTCAGCTAATTCCAGAGAACAATGCCCAGTCGAACCCATTTCTTCTTCCCCAATCCACTCACAGCAGCTTCCTTGCTCTTTAATCATGGCGAGCAGATTATGGTTGTTACAACTCCCCTGTGCTTTAAGAACAGACCTTGTCCCAAGGTCTAGGGTAGGAAACTTTTGGATTATTGGCCAGTAATCCTCCCACGTAGCCTCTTCCTCGGGTCGGTCTTTCCACTTAATTAGAATCTGCACCACTGCATCATTATTTCGAGGGACCATCCTTTGGTCAAGTATTTTCTCTGGTTGTTCAACCAACTCTTCGGTGAAGCTCGGAATACTATCTTGGACCACCACAGAATCTCCTAACTTCTTTTTCAATTGGGAAACATGGAACACATTATGAATTCGAGTGTTATCAGGAAATTGAAGTCTATAAGCTACAGAACCTATCTTCTCTATGATCTTGTAAGGACCATAAAACTTGGGTGAAAGTTTATGGGTTCTATAGTGTCTGGCCGTAATTTGTTTGTAAGGTTGCAACTTAAGATATACCCAGTCTCCAACTTCAAATTGTCGATCAGTTCTCCTCATATCTGCATACTTTTTCATCCTATCCTGAGCCACCTTCAGACTATCCTTGAGGAACTGAATGATAATATCCCGAGTAAACAACTCTTCTTCTACCTGCTCAACCTTAGCAGTATTGGGTACATAAGAAAGTAAGGTAGGGGGATCAATGCCATACACAACCTTGTAAGGAGTGGTTTTGGTAGGAGTCTTCCAAGTCGTGTTGTACCAATACTCAGCTAATGGCAGCCATCTAGACCACTCACCGGGCTTATGACACACATAACATCGTAGATAGCCTTCTAAAACTTTATTTACTACCTCAGTTTGACCATCACTTTGGGGATGGTAGGCCGAACTGAGCTTAAGTGAGCTGCCTTGGAGTTTAAAAAGCTCTTGCCAGAAAAGACTTGTGAAAATAGTATCTCTATCACTCACAATTGTTTTAGGCAAACCATGTAATTTAAAGACACCCTGGAAGAAAACCAAGGCTACATCCTTTGCTGTATATGGATGCTGAAGTGGAAAGAAGTGAGCATATTTACTAAGTCTATCAACTACTACGAAGATGACAGTATATTTGTGGCTTTTAGGTAGACAGGTAATGAAGTCCATGGAAATATCAGACCAAATTTTGTCAGGTATGGGAAGGGGTTGTAGTAAACCTGGTACCAAGATGTTCTCATGCTTGTTTCTTTGACATTCTTCACAAGACTTGACAACTTCCTCAACACTATTCTTTAATTTCTTCCAATAAAAAACCTCTCAATCTATGCAGAGTTGCCTTGACCCTTGAATGGCCTCCTAAAGGAGAGGAGTGGTATTCCTTAACAAGAAATTGTGTCAACTGTTTCAAGTGATGATCAACCAAAATTTTTTCCTTTCTGAATACCAAGCCATCAACAGCTTTATATTTACTTTCTGGTAACCCCCTTGCTTGCACTCTTGCTAACAGTTGTGTGTACCATGAAGAATTATGCAAAGCTTCCTTGAGTTTCTGTAGCCAAGGAGTCTGCACTATGGATATAGCTTGGACCAGTACTTCATTTGTTTCAGATTCACTTCTTCTTGACAAGGCATCAGCTACCCTATTTTCTTGACCACTTTTATATTCCACCTTATAGTCAAAAGCATGGAGTTTAGCCAACCATTTTCCTTGCACTCCAGTGTGTATCTGTTGTGTTAGCAAGTGCTTCAAACTTTGATGATCAGTCTTTATTACAAATTGTCTACCCATCAAGTATTGTGACCACTTTCTCGTAGCAATGATGATAGCAAGGAGCTCCTTCTCATAAGTAGATAGTGCTAGATTTCGTCCATGAAGAGCTTTACTCAAGTAGGCTATAGGCTTTTTGTTTTGAAGGAGGACTGCTCCTACCCCTTGCCCACTGGCATCACATTCTAAAATGAAAGGTTGTGTGAAATCTGGCATGGCTAATATTGGTGGTGAAATCAAACATTGTTTTAGCTGCTCAAAAGCTTCTTTTGCTTCATCACTCCATTTGAAAGCCTCTTTTTTCAACATTGAAGTTAAAGGCTTAGCAATTATACCATAATTTTTTATGAATTTGCGGTAGTACCCTGTAAGGCCTAAGAACCCTCTCAAAGCCTTCAAGCTTTGAGGAAGTGGCCAGCTAAGGACAGCATGCACCTTGCTAGGATCAACTGAGAGACCTTCGACCGAAATGACATGACCAAGATAATCAATAGACTGCTTGGCAAACCTGCATTTGGAAAGCTTGATCACTAGAGCATTTTTCTGCAAAAGTTGAAAAGTTATTTCAAGATGTCTAACATGATCAGTCCATGATTGACTATACACAAGAATATCATCAAAGAACACTATAATAAACTTTCTCAAATAGGATCTGAATATATCATTCATGAGAGATTGGAAGGTGGAAGGGGCATTTGCCAAACCAAAGGGCATCACTACAAATTCATAGTGACCATCATGGGTTCTAAAGGCAGTCTTGTGAATGTCTTCTTCAAGCATCCGGATTTGATGGTAACCAGATCTGAGATCCAACTTCGAATAGTACTGAGAACCATGTAACTCGTCAAAAAGCTCTTCAATTAAAGGAATAGGAAACTTGTCCTTAATGGTTTGTGCATTTAATCTCCTATAATCAATGCACAGCCTCCATGTGCCGTCCTTCTTCCTTACCATAACAACAGGTGATGAATAAGAACTATGGCTGGGCCTAATAATGCCAGAGTCTAACATGTCTTGAATTATATTTTCCAATTCATTTTTGACGTGATAAGAGTGCCTGTAAGGTTTTAGACAGATAGGGTTAGAATTGGGTAATAGAGGTATTCTGTGATCATGGGGTCTGGTTGGGGGTAGATCAGGAGAAGAACTGGTGATTAGAGGGTAGTGTTTGAGGATTGCATCAAATTCTGGTGGGATAGGAACGGTATCTTGTTCTATCTGTATAGATTGACAACAAATCATCATAGTCACCTGGCCATGCACACATTCTTTACTCAGCTTTTTCTTATTAATGAATTTCAACTCATTCTGTCTCAAACCTTGCCACACATAAGGCTTTTCATTGTAAACAAATTTAACTTGCAGTTGATCCAAATTAAGTGTTATTTCTCCCAAGCTTTTCATCCACTAAGCTCCAAGCACAACTTGACAGCCATCTAAAGGAAACAAGAGCAGATCCACTGATATGGTACAACCTTGGCACTTGAGTACAACATCTTTACAAATTCCAGAACCAGTTAGTCTCTCTCCATTAGCCACCATTACTTCAAATAGTTTGGTCTCATCAACCTTCAACTTCAGTTTTCTAGCAAGCTTGTCATTGATAAAGCTATGGGTAGATCCAGAGTCAATCAAAATCTGAACAGTTTTCCCTTGAATACTGCCTTCTACCTTGATGGTGGATAAGGCAGGAATCCCACATAAAGCTTGTAAAGTTATGGCTAAGGTTTCCTCAACTTGTACTTCAGATTCAATCATAGATACTTCACTATCAGTGGAATCTTCCCCATTCAGTAACGGCATCATGCCTTCCAATACATAAGCCTGAGGATTTTTACATTTATGATCTCGGGACCATTTCTCTTTACAACCATAGCACAAATTCTGCCTCCTCATTTCAATGATCTGACTAGGGGTAAGTCCTCTACTTTTTGCCAGGGATTCAATCTGGGTATCTTTGGAGCTATTAGCAGGGTTATATTGGGAATAAGAAGTTGATTCTTGGGATGATCTTGATAAGGGTAGCTGGGTAGTTTTGGAATTAGTAGTTAAAGGTCCGGTTGAAGGGTACTTAATTTTCTTGGTCTGGAGGCATTTGCTTTCAAACATTTTTGCTAAGGCCACTGCTTCTCTAAAATCCACTGGTCTGGAAGTGAGAACATCATATCGTATTTCTTCCTTTAATCCACCAATAAACCTATCAAGTAAATATCTTGGAGGTATAGTTTCCACTACGGCTTGTAATTGCTCGAACTTGCTCAAATAAGCCCTTACAGTTGTATGTTGCTTGAGTTTAGACAAGGTTTCAAACGGTCTCTCTATTTCTTCAGAGTTAAACCTGACCATTATCTCATCCTTGAAGACTGTCCATGCTTCATTGTTATCTACTGTGTTTACATACCAATGGTACCATTGCAAGGCCTCCTTCTTCAAGGCAAAAGAACAAATTTCGACCCACTGACATTCTTCAGTATGATGAAATTTGAAATATTGTTCTACTTGCCTTAGCCAATCAGCTACTCCTTCTTCTCCAGAATAGGTAGGAAAATCAAGTTTAATGATAGGGTATGGCAAGTGATTATGGTAATCGTGGTTCGGGTTTCTGGGTGGATGAGGAATTAGGGGTTCTTGAGGATACCTTGGAGGAGTATTAAAGAAGGGAACATTTCGGGGTGGGGCTATAGGTGTTCGGTGAGGTGGTGTGTAATTTCGAGGTGGTGGTGGTTGTGTTGGATGAGGAGGATAAGGCTGAAAGGTTGTCGGAGGTGGGGCTACAGGAGGTGGTTGATAAGGGTTTCTGTGATTACGATACTCAGTAACAAAGGTGGTTAGCATGTTATGTACCCCTTCGAATTTAGTATGCAAATCTTTGGTGGATTGATCGAACTTCTTATCCAAATTCTGGACTGTAAACTCCAAATTTCTAGCAGTGATTTCTAAATTTCTTAAGGCATAAGTAGTACGATTATTGATTTCATCTTGCCACAGCCATGGGTTGTCTGGATTCGAATTTAGGGTCGAATCTGGATTTAGGGTTTGTTCTTGATCGGTCGTTGGATTGAGGTTAAACTCCGACGCCTGCTCTGATACCAAATTGGTAGGTCCAAATTGATCTAGATTCTTGGCCATGGTGTTTGTAAAGAAGATCTGAAATGGAGATGATAAGTTTTGTGAAGAAGAGGATGATTTGGGTGTGTGCACGTGCACAGATCACTACTGTGCACAATTTACTCAATGAAAAATTGACAGAGGTAAATAAAATCAGAGCTCGCAGCAATTTTTGTGGTAACTCGAAGGAAGTATAGGAAAATTCAAGGTTTTTCTCGAAGTGGAGGATGAAGTTCTGGGAAGAAGATACCAGCAGTTTTCAATGTACAAAAAAAAATGAACTTGTGATGCAAGAAAGGAAACAAGTATTATCTTGGAAAGGAGAAAATATCAAGAACTGGAAATAACAAGAACTGAACAGAATTCACAATTGCAACTTGAACAGAATTAAAAAAAAATGAAGATTGATGATATAAAGAACTGAAATGAATTTATTATGAAAGATGAATGCAGATTAAAGAACACAAATGCAACATTCAGGAAATTTAAAGCTGAATCAAGAACAATGAACTAAAATGATAAATGCACACAAACTGAATAAGAAAACAGAGTTAATCTTGAAAGTAAGGCTACCAAAGATAAAACTATGTACCAGAATACAAGAAAAGGGAAAAGAATCAAAGGAATTACAAACTGATAATGAAGAATAGAGGTTTGCAATACAGTAACAAAATGAAAAGGAATTTTATTACTTTCAATTTTCTTCACATCAATTACAAAACACACTCCAGTATTTATAGACCAATACAACTCGTTTGCACTCAGCCCAATAACAACCCAATTACAGATACATCAACTTGTACACTGATACACTCGAGCAATTATATTTAAAGACCAGTACACACATTCCTCTTCTGCCAACTCCGCTACAAGCCCACTACTTCGGATGATCTTCAGCTAATTCCAGAGAACAATGCCCAGTCGAACCCATTTCTTCTTCCCCAATCCACTCACAGCAGCTTCCTTGCTCTTTAATCATAGCGAGCAGATTATGGTTGTTACAAATTAGCGGAATCTTCTAACTAACAAAACGTAGAGCTCGTCAAGAGCTTCAATCTCAACGGTGGAGATGGGTTTTCGTCGATCGGGGAGGGCGTTTGGAGGCCACGAACATGTGCAGTTCATGCTCGTTTTTCTCGAGCCAGGGACGACTGTTGTAATGTCCCACATCGCCTAGTATGGGATAGGTGATGCATATATAACCCATTAGGCACCCTCCCCTTACAAGCTAGCTTTTGGGGGTGAGTTCTACCTAATTGGGCCGTAACAAGTGGTATCAGAGCAGGTCACCACTACTCTAAAGTTCGAGTCACGAGAGGGGCGACCTATAGGCTTGAATTGATAAGTGAGTGAAGCCGTCCAATGGGAAAAGGGCTACCATCGAATCAGTCAATAAGGGAATAGAGTAGGCCGACGTGGACGTCGGACTTTCGAAGAGTGGTGGAATGTAATGTCCCACATCGCCTTGTATGGGATAGGTGATGCATATATAACCCATTAGGCACCCTCCCCTTACAAGCTAGCTTTTGGGGGTGAGTTCTACCTAATTGGGCCGTAACAACTGTACTCGCTCAAACTTAGGGTGAAGGTGGAGTAGGCAATGGCCTTTCGAATGGTACTTGTTGATCAACGTGAAAGTCATCGATGATGGTTGCGAAATTCATGAGATGTAGGCAGCAGTGGGTTCAAATTCACGTACGTGATGAAGTGGGGAAGAAATAGATGCGAGTGGCACGATCTGGAGGAAGCAAATCCAACGGATTTGATAAGCATAGGTTATAAAAATATAAAAATAAATGTAAATTGTTTATATTTAAATGTGTACGAAATTTAAAATAGTGTAACTCTTTCATACGAGATCGGAAAAGCACGAAACGAATTGCGTTGGCTTCGTTTTGTCGAGCACTATGCTATGGAACTGGATTGGAGTCGTTTGGAGCTAGCAAAAATTTTGGGTAAAATTAAACGTCCGTTTAATTTTATTCGAAATAAATGCTGGAACGGAATTGAAGTCAAGGTCAGAACTTCTCACTCAATCGAAATTGTTTGATGTAAATTTTAAATAGATAGATTTAAAATTGCTTGATTGTATGATTGGATGATAAATTGTTTTCTGTATTGTTGAAATAGACATTATACACCGTTATTAAGCGGAGGTTATTTATTAAAAACATATACCGCGATAATTTCACATTGGAGTGGAATTGGTATTATTTATGTATATAGCAATATATATATATTGGAATATGTATATATTGGAGTTGATTTCCCGCATTGTACAGCGGATGAGACCCTATTGCGCCGCATAATAGCGGATAATATTTATTAAACCCATATACCGCGATATTTTGTAAAGGAGTGGAATTGGTATTGTGCTAACATCTGTGGATGCAAGGAAACAGGTTGGAGGGATCCGACTGGATTCCTCACCGTATTGATTTATTTACAAATATTGTGATATATTCTGTTATCATATGATGATATGTGATGTTTGATTGTCGTGATTGATGATTGGTGCTGTTGCATTATCGGATCCATTTTTGATGTTTAAAAATAACGATTTTGATTTATAAAGGATTTTTAAAGTGATTTTTGAAAGTATACGTTTTATTGAATTTTGGAATTGATTCATTTTAAATAAATAAATGTTATAATTTTCGTGTTATGAAAATTATGAGATTTGTGAAATATAAGCGAAAAGTGATTTTTAAAATAAATAGTTGATTAATTTATAAAATGGTTTAAATTGGGATTTTTGAATTATTCTGAACGACTTATATAAAAGATGTATAAAATTGATATTTTATAAATTAAGAATACTGGAATTATAAAACGAGTTTTTATAAGTGTTAAAATGGAAAAAAATGGATTTCATAAGAGAACGAAATTTATAGACTTATGATTTGTGAAGTTATAAAATGAATAGATGTTGTAAATAACTGGATTATAAGTTCTTAACTTATAATATAGACTTCCGGTATATAATTGAGTTATATAAATTGAATTGGATAATAAAGGAGATATATTCGTGATTTTGGACAGTGAATTATCCTTTAAGTTAAATGTTGTAATAATAAGAGTTTGGTTGGGAATTTTATCCACGATTTTGGATAGTGGATAATCTTTTAAATAAAATGTGTAGAAATGTTGAATTTGGATAACGAAGTATATTCACGGTTTTGGACAGTGAATATATTATTAAATAAAATGGATATGTTTTGGAGAAGTGATATTACGAAATGAAGTTAATTATTTTAAAAGATGTTTTAAAATGTATTAACTATCGAAACCATAGATTTCAACATTCATTGTTGAAATAGACGTTTTCAAGAAATAAGGAAATGGTGGACTATAACACTGTTGTTATAGTAAATGGTTTCTGAAAGGAAATATTTTGTATAGTATTGGGATTTATATATCTATCTAAATTTCGAATCCCTATACTAGTGATTTTGAGTTGTCGTAACGATGTTTTACGTAACATTCATTTTGACTCAAATAAAATTTGTGAAAGAGAATGATTTCCTTAAAGAATGAAATATACACTTAATTTTGATTTAAGTATATCGAATATTTTCCAAGTGTTGAAAATAAATGATTTTTGAATTACTTATTATTAAATAAGTATGGAAATGATTTTCCAATATGAAATGAAAGGTTTGAAATTTTATCTTTTAAAGATAAATTGAAAAGTGAATATTTGAAATTTGTTTTCAAACGGTTAAGTGTGGAAAATTATATATCTTGTAAAGATATTTTTGGAAATTAAATAATTTGGAAAAATATTTGGAATCTGATGATGTTGTGCATCTTTATTGATAGTTAAATAACCGACTATCAATAATTACCTTGAATGGGTATTTGTTGTGAATTGGATGAATTTGAATGCCACACTTATTTTTGAATAAGCGCTCACTATTCGGGTTAGCCGGGAAAGGACCTTTGGGTCGTATAACCCATTCCGAATATGTGATACGTCATAATGGATTGCATTTGATGACTGGTGTTGAAGACCGGATATTTTTGAAAACGGAAGGATTACCGTCGAGTTACTCTACATCGGCTGATCTCCGATATAGAGGTTTTATCACCCTTAGTGACGGGAAGTCCGGACGTGATTAGAAAATTATCTGGATTTGCAAGGGCTTCGTGAGAAGTGCCTTCGGTTCTGTTCGATCCCGGAACAAGACTTGTGTGGTTGTATGTTTGACGTTACAAATTGAGATATAAAACTGGTTTCTTTTAAATACATATCTGTTGGTGGCGGAGAATTTATTCTCTTAGCTTAACACCCTTCTCTGAGACGTACGAGCTCGGAGGTTATGTAGTTGAGGGTTACTAGTGATATACACCCAATTTGGTAACGTGGCATGTTGAGTGTTGCTGTGAAATGATCATTGTTTGATCATTTGTGATATGATCATTTGTTTGATTATTTATCTTTGTGATCATTACTTTGATCATTTGTTGACCCAAAGCACAGCTTTTGTATAAAGCGTGGCTTTGTGGACAAGACTTCGTCGGACCTCACACCCCGGAAATGGTCAAAACAGGAAGGATGCGGCAAGGTTCTAGGGAGTAGCACCCCTTAGTGTATGTCATTCCTTCTGGATAGAGGTGGTATCATGGTATGGAGCCCAGATACTTAACCTATGTTGTTGCTGCATTATTATTCTTATGTGGTTGTTGGAATCGAGGATCCTCGGGAAGATCGGTTACGATCGGGGAATGACATATTCGTGTCAGTAGTTACCTATTTTTGCAAAGGTAACCCGGCCTTGTGTTGGCAGAGATCTAACCGTAATGTTAGGTTATTTCTCGGGTCGTCTTTCTAGAGGCGTACCTATGTGGCAATGGGAAGTTCCTTGGCCTGACTATTTGTTGGAAATCCAAAGAAACAATACGAGACTTGTACGGTTTTAGTTGTATTCCCTGCCATGGAATGTGACGGTAACCTGCTATTGAACATGGTAGCTATAGTAGGCATAAGTGCGGAATGCCTATGCTGGCTAAGATTTATATTATACTTTCGAAATGTTTTCTACACTATGCACTAATAATAATATCAAAAAGGATTTGATTTTTGCGTAGTAAGTATCTTTGACTATCATAAGAAGAAATCTCCTCCAATTCTGCGTTTGCATTGTGTGTGTGGCGGGAGGTCTTATGGTAGTTTCATTTTCCAAAAGCATTGCGAAATTGACTTTAAAAATATCATGTTGTTTGTTTTAAAGATAAACTGGTTTAAGTTCTCACACCAGTCACCATGACTGACCTGGAGTTTATTGTTTCCTTCCTAAACTCTGGGTGCCCACCAATTTCCACACGGGCAGTCTAGAGTTAGGTTATCAGGTCATTCTGGATTCGGGATGCTGTGGAGCTTAGTGGCGAGCTAGATGGCGAGACGTACCACTTGCATATGATATTATTTATTCCGCTGTGTATTCTGTATGAGGACAAGTTATATAACTGTCCAGTGTTGTATTGTTGTTGTAAACTCTGATGATGATGTAATGTATAAAATGATATAGTTCTTTGATTTAAAGATTATTCATTTATCTATTATATGTTGTTCCGCTGCGAATGTGAGATTCTGATATTGTTTCTATTTCTGATGTTGTTCTGTTGTTCTTCTTTCTTTTTCTTCTATCCTTTCTTCTACCTCTTCTTTCTTAAACCCTAAGTATTCGGTTTTCCGGCATTCGATGGCTCGGTAGTCGATACAGTGGACGTATTGATGTCGATATTCGGAAGTCGAAGAATCGGGTCCTTACAACGTGGTATCAGAGCATATGGTTAAACGACAACCCTGCTCTGTTGGGTGTTACTCATTAGAGATAGAGTCAGCAGTACTCTAGAATGAGTTGAGTGTAATAATAGATACGAGCGCGTATTTGTTAATGAATATAAAATTGTTTTATATTGTGATGATTGGTTTGTTGAGTGGTATATGGATTCTGGTCGGTATTGTCAGTACAACTCTATCGATAGGGATCTCTAAACACTTATATAGAACAATTCGGCATGATATTGTTTTAATTGGGTAAATGAAATAATTTTACCTTGATTATATTTTGTACATAAAGAAATAATTTTTCAGTGTTAAGGTCTATATAATTGATTGTTTGGTTGTTGAAAATGTAAATATATATAAGTTGATAAAAGTTGTTTGAATAAGTTAAATAAAACAACAGTTGTAAAAGAATGAATTGTATAAGAAAATGAATTATAAGTATGAAGTTATAATTAAAATGTTTTACAATGGTAAAAAAATGATCTTATATATATAAAGTGGAATTCTATAAGTAAAAGATTTGTAATGAGATTTATAAATCAAGGAAAATTTTGAAAGAATTTAAAGCACTGAATTCACTATTGTTGCTGGGAAATAGTACGGTGATGATTGCAGCATCATCAGTATCATTTTCGAGTTTCTGTGTGATTGATTTGCTACCATAGTAAATTGGAAATTGAAGTTTTGTTGTGATAAACGGATTTGATTTAAAGTCCAAATTGAAATTGATAAATATAAGTGAAATGAGTTTTATACTTATAATATGATTTGGAAGTTAAATAAATAAGTTGTATAACTTATATAGTGAATGAATATAAGTGAATCAATAAGATCCAAGTGGAAACTTAAGTTAAGAAGTTAAACAAAAGAGGTTTGAAATGGAAAATAACTTAAGTGATGTTGAACGAAGTTGATTTTGATATCAAAGTAAAATAATAAAGTGAATTAAATAAATATGAACTTGAGTTATATAAAGGAAATTCAACTTTAATTGTAAAATGAATTAGCAATTGAGTTAAGAAATGGATTGGATGTTAATCAATCTAACAGAAATAATTGATATGAAATAATGAATTTAAGTGTTAATTCATTAAAAGCTAATTGAATAATTGAATGCAAGTCAGTTTAATATTAAACCAATTGGAAAATTAAAAGTGTTGAACCAAATTGAGTGTAAATTAAATAATTTGGTTATGTTGAATAAACTTTGGTTGTTATATGGATGTTAGTTGATCGTATATAAATTCATTAAGTATTAATGAAAGTAAATTAGCGAAATTGAAAGCTATGTAATTGAATTCAAATTGAAAGTAAATAAATTTGAATAAAATTGGATTTGATTTGAAAATGAATCAAATATGATTTAAAATTGAAAACAAAATCAATGAATATTAATGAGAAGTGAATTTATATTGATTTGGGTATGAACTGATTTGGATAGACATTGATTTATTGGATGATAGTGTTTGATGGTTGATTTAGTTGCAATTGCTATATTGGCACATGTAGTTATTATGTTGCTATATGATGTATATTGATATTATTTTCTATATACATGTTCTCATTTGTTTGATTGAGTGTTTAGTAGGTGCGGATGGCGTTTGCTTCGCATTTGGAGCTCGCTTTCGCCCTATATTTGTCGTATACGCTCGCTAACAATATATAAGGTACATATCTCGGATTAAATATCGTACTTTTACACTTTTTTCCCTACGGGATGCCTCATCACTTGATGAGATGTATATTTGTGATATATATACACTGTCATTTTTTTTTCAGATCGAGCCGCGCAAAGGAGGCTATGGCGAATTTTTTCGAAAATTTAAGGCGTTAGAATATTTTTGAGAAATTTGAAAATTTTGAAAACTAAGTATGGTTTGAAAACTTAGTAAAGTTGTTGTAAGAAGTTTAACTATGGATTTTGGAAAAGTTAAACACTTAAGTAGATTGTAAAATCTAATTTGAACGGTTTGTTTTGAGAAGTTAATGGATTTTGTGAATTTTTCTTACTTGGTAATTTCGAGGACGAAATTCTTTTAAGGGGGGAAGTTTGTAATGACCCAGAATTTCTATCAATTTAAAATATATTTATTTAATTGATTTTTAATATTAATAAGTGAAATTTTTAAGTCGAATAATTTATTTTTCGAATAACTCGATTTAATTGGATAATTAAATCGATAATTTAATAGTTGAAATTCCAGAAACAATTGGAATTTGGGTTTAATGTGAATGAAAATGATTTATAAAATTTTATTAAATCATATTGAAGTTATAGTGATGATATAGAACTTTTAAAATCGAATTTAAAGTTAAATTGTGAAAATTGAATATTTTAATATTTAATCGACTAGTGAAATTAGCCATTTTTCGAACAGTCTCAGAATTGGACAAAACTAGTTCCATTGGATCCCTAATAGTTTGTTATTATCGGATTTCAATTTTCGTAGCAATCGGAGTTGTCGTTTGACCGTGGCAGCTCGAAACGCATCGAAATTGTTTTAATATTAATTTGGCGAGTTAAAATAGTCATTTTTCAAACGGTCTCGGATTTCGACGAAACCAATTTCATCGGATCCGTAATGTGATATTATTGTAAGATTTCAAATTTCAAATCAATTGGATTTATCGTTTGTCCGGGGCAAGCCAAAACGCATCGAAATCGGTTTAAATCGGTTTAATTTAAATTTGATCGTTTAATTCCGTAACTCGCACAGATGACCGAATTAGCTCTCGAAACATGTTCCATTGTGTTCGGAACGTGGGGTAAACCTTAGAAACGTCAGCCGTCACGCTCGATTTGGAGTTCGGAAATTTTGGGATGAATAGTGTTTTGAAGCTTTTTCTATATAAGGCCACAACATTCATAAATTGCAAAAGAAAAGAGACTAGGGTTTCATCTCAAAGCCAGCCGCCACTTGCATTCGAACGGCCAGAAATAGTCGATCCTTCCTCCTCATTTTTCCTCCAATCCATCAAAAATTAGCGGAACCTTCTAACTAACAAAACGTAGAGCTCGTCAAGAGCTTCAATCTCAACGGTGGAGATGGGTTTTCGTCGATCGGGGAGGGCGTTTGGAGGCCACGAACGTGTGCAGTTCATGCTCATTTTTCTCGAGCCAGGGACGACCGTACTCGCTCAAACTTAAGGTGAAGGTGGAGTTGGCAATGGCCTTTCGAATGGTACTTGCTGATCAACGTGAAAGTCATCGATGATGGTTGCGAAATTCATGAGATGTAGGCAGCAGTGGGTTCAAATTCACGTACGTGATGAAGTGGGGAAGAAATAGATGCGAGCGACACGATCTGGAGGAAGCAAATCCAACGGCTTTGATAAGCATAGGTTATAAAAATATAAAAATAAATGTAAATTGTTTATATTTTAATGTGTACGAACTTTGAAGTAGTGTAACTCTTTCATACGAGATCGGAAAAGCACGAAACGAATTGCGTTGGCTTCGTTTTGTCGAGCACTACGCTATGGAACTGGATTGGAGTCGTTTGGAGCTAGCGAAAATTTCGGGTAAAATTAAACGTCCGTTTAATTTTATTCGAAATAAATGCTGGAACGGAATTGAAGTCAAGGTGAGAACTTCTCACTCAATCGAAATTGTTCGATGTAAATTTTAAATAGTTAGATTTAAAATTTCTTGTTTGTATGATTGGATGATAAATTGTTATCTGTATTGTTGAAATAGACATTATACGCCGCTATTAAGCGGAGGTTATTTATTAAAAACATATACCGCGATAATTTCACATTGGAGTGGAATTGGTATTATTTATGTATACAGCAATATATATATATTGGAATATGTATATATTGGAGTTGATTTCCCGCATTGTATAGCGGATGAGACCCTATTGCGCCGCATAATAGCGGATAATATTTATTAAACCCATATATCGCGATATTCCATACTGGAGCGGAATTGGTATTGTGCTAACATCTGTGGATGCAGGGAAACAGGTTGGAGGGATTCGACTGGATTCCTCACCGTATTGATTTATTTACAGATATTGTGATATATTCTGTTATCATATGATGATATGTGATGTTTGATTGTCGTGATTGATGATTGGTGCTGTTGCATCATCGGATCCATTTTTGAAGTTTAAAAATAACGATTTTGATTTATAAAGGATTTTTAAAGTGATTTTTTGAAAGTATACGTTTTATTGAATTTTGGAATTGATTCATTTTAAATAAATAAATGTTATAATTTTCGTGTTATGAAAATTATGAGATTTGTGAAATATAAGCGAAAAGTGATTTTTAAAATAAATAGTTGATTAATTTATAAAATGGTTTAAATTGGGATTTTTGAATTATTCTGAACGATTTATATAAAAGATGTATAAAATTGATATTTTATAAATTAAGAATACTGGAATTATAAAACGAGTTTTTATAAGTGTTAAAATGGAAAAAAATGGATTTCATAAGTGAACGAAATTTATAGACTTATGATTTGTGAAGTTATAAAATGAATAGATGTTGTAAATAACTGGATTATAAGTTCTTAACTTATAATATAGACTTTCGGTATATAATTGAGTTATATAAATTGAATTGGATAATAAAGGAGATATATTCGTGATTTTGGACAGCGAATTATCCTTTAAGTTAAATGTTGTAATAATAAGAGTTTGGTTGGGAATTTTATCCACGATTTTGGACAGTGGATAATCTTTTAAATAAAATGTGTAGAAATGTTGAATTTGGATAACGAAGTATATTCACGATTTTGGACAGTGAATATATTATTAAATAAAATGGATATGTTTTGGAGAAGTGATATTACGAAATGAAGTTAATTATTTTAAAAGATTTTTTAAAATGTATTAAATATTGAAACCATAAATTTCAACATTCATTGTTGAAATAGACGTTTTCGAGAAATAAGGAAATGGTGGACTATAACACTGTTGTTATAGTAAATGGTTTCCGAAAGAAAATATTTTGTATAATATTGGGATTTATATATCTATCTAAATTTTGAATCCCTATACTAGTGATTTTGAGTTGTCGTAACGATGTTTTACGTAACATTCGTTTTGACTCAAATAAAATTTGTGAAAGAGAATGATTTCCTTAAAGAATGAAATATACACTTAATTTTGATTTAAGTATATCGAATATTTTCCAAGTATTGAAAATAAATGATTTGTGAATTACTTATTATTAAATAAGTATGGAAATGATTTTCCAATATGAAATGAAAGGTTTGAAATTTTATCTTTTAAAGATAAATTGAAAAGTGAATATTTGAAATTTGTTTTCAAACGGTTAAGTGTGGAAAATTATATATCTTGTAAAGATATTTTTGGAAATTAAATAATTTGGAAAATTATTTGGAATCTGATGATGTTGCGCATCTTTATTGATAGTTAAATAACCGACTATCAATAATTACCTTGAATGGGTATTTTTTGTGAATTGGATGAATTTGAATGCCATACTTATTTTTGAATAAGCGCTCACTATTCGGGTTAGCCGGGAAAGGACCTTTGGGTCGTATAACCCATTCCGAATATGTGATACATCGTAATGGATTGCATTTGATGACCAGTGTTGAAGACCGGATATTTTTGAAAACGGAAGGATTACCGTCGAGTTACTCTACATCGGCTGATCTCCGATATAGAGGTTTTATCACCCTTAGTGACGGGAAGTCCGGACGTGATTAGAAAATTATTCGGATTTGCAAGGGCTTCATGAGAAGTGCCTTCGGTTCTGTTCGATCCCGGAACAGACTTGTATGGTTGTATGTTTGACGTTACAAATTGAGATATAAAGCTGGTTTCTGTCAAATACATATATGTTGGTGGCGGAGAATTTATTCTCTTAGCTTAACACCCTTCTCTGAGATGTACGAGCTCAGAGGTTATGTAGTTGAGGGTTACTAGTGATATACTCCCAATTTGGTAACGTGGCATGCTGAGTGTTGCTGTGAAATGATCATTGTTTGATCATTTGTGATATGATCATTTGTTTGATCATTTATCTTTTGATCATTACTTTGATCATTTGTTGACCCAAAGCATAGCTTTTGTATAAAGCATGGCTTTGTGGACGAGACTTCGTCGGACCTCACACCCCGGAAATGGTCAAAACAGGAAGGATGCGGCAAGGTTCTAGGGAGTAGCGCCCCTTAGTGTATGTCATTCCTTCTGGATAGAGGCGGTATCATGGTATGGAGCCCAGATACTTAACCTATGTTGTTGCTGCATTATTATTCTTATGTGGTTGTTGGAATCGAGGATCCTCGGGAAGATCGGTTACGATCGGGGAATGACATATTCGTGTCAGTAGTTACCTATTTTTGCAGAGGTAACCCGGCCTTGTGTTTGCAGAGATCTAACCGTAATGTTAGGTTATTTCTCGGGCCGTCTTTCCAGAGGCGTACCTATGTGGCAATGGGAAGTTCCTTGGCCTGACCATTTGTTGGAAATCCAAAGAAACAACATGAGACTTGTACGGTTTTAGTTGTATTACCTACCATGAAATGTGACGGTAACCTGCTATTGAACATGGTAGCTATAGTAGGCATAAGTGTGGAATGCCTATGCTGGCCAAGATTTATATTATACTTTCGAAATGTTTTCTACACTATGCACTAATAATAATATCAAAAAGGATTTGATTTTTGCGTAGTAAGCATCTTTGACTATCATAAGAAGAAATCTCCTCCAATTCTGCGTTTGCATTGTGTGTGTGGCGGGAGGTCTTATGGTAGTTTCATTTTCCAAAAGCATTGCGAAATTGACTTTAAAAATATCCTGTTGTTTGTTTTAAAGATAAACTGTTTTAAGTTTTCACACCAGTCACCATGACTGACCTGGAGTTTATTGTTTCCTTCCTAAACTCTGGGTGCCCACCAATTTCCACACGGGCAGTCTAGAGTTAGGTTATCAGGTCATTCTGGATTCGGGATGCTGTGGAGCTTAGTGGTGAGCTGGATGGCGAGACGTACCACTTGCATATGATATTATTTATTTCGCTGTGTATTCTGTATGAGGACAAGTTATATAATTGTCCAGTGTTGTATTGTTGTTGTAAACTCTGATGATGATGTAATGTATAAAATGATATAGTTCTTTGATTTAAAGATTATTCATTTATCTATTATATGTTGTTCCGCTGCGAATGTGAGATTCTGATATTGTTTCTGTTTCTGATGTTGTTATGTTGTTCTTCTTTCTTTTTCTTCTATCTTTTCTTCTACCTCTTCTTTCTTAAACCCTAAGTATTTGGTTTTCCGACATTCGATGGCTCGGCAGTCGATACAGTGGACGTATTGATGTCGATATTCGGAAGTCGAAGAATCGGATCCTTACAAATAGCTTAATGGTTATATATTTATGAGCCTTTGTAATAATTGACCCGTTGCAAATGTATAAAGGTAATATATATTTATGAGCCATTATGATAATTAAGCAGTAACAAATGTATAACGGTCATATATTTATGAGTCATTGTAAATGTATTACGATAATATTTATTCATGAACCACTATTATTCAGCCGTTGCAAAAGTTAACGGTATTAAAAATTTGTTTTAAATGACAATAAATTCAAATCCATTAACATTCCCTCACTTCGGTAACGAACACAACTTCCATTCTTCCTATTTAAACGATAAATAGCCAAAAGAAATAATATGAATAACAGACAATTTTTCTTTCTACTTCTTTGTCCTCTGCATTTTTCTCTCTTTAAGAAACTTTACAAGCAATTAAATCAGAAAGTGCTATACTCAGAACAATTGTTGTAGTGCAAAGAGCAAATTGCCCAAATTTTAGAGGCTGTTTTATCCGAGGGACGGAACAGTTGATAGATAGCTTTGCACCTTGAGGCTAAGCCACGAATTGTCTTAAAGAGAGCGACCTAGTTCGCGACTTAGCCAAAAAAAAGACACTGCAGATTCAGTTTGAGGTACAACAATTTTAAGACGATCATGGCTTCGATCTCTGACAACTCTGCTGCCCCTATGTAAATGTTTGAGGTTCAGACTGTATCTGCTATGCCATTCAGATTTGAAGGCTTGCATTTCAAACGATGGCACCAAAAGATGGAGTATTTTCTTACTACGCCAAAGGTGGCACATGTGCCGACGATAGGAAAACTAACGCTGCCTGGAGAAGCAACAGACGATCAGAAAAAGGCTTTTAAGGACTGGATTGAACATGACTACCTTTGC
Organism: Allium fistulosum; assembly: GCA_030737815.1. Lineage (NCBI taxonomy): Eukaryota > Viridiplantae > Streptophyta > Magnoliopsida > Asparagales > Amaryllidaceae > Allium > Allium fistulosum. Next base: position 235,015,193 of record CM060908.1, read on the forward strand.
AAAAATTATGTTCTTAATGGCTTGAGCGATGATCTGTATGATTACTACAACTCAGATAGGTCAGCAAAGGTAATCTGGGATGCGCTGCAAAAGAAATATGATATCGAGGAAGCTAGAGCAAAAAAATATGTCGTCAATCGCTATTTGAAGTTTCAGATGACGGATGACAAATCTGTGGTGTAGTTGCACGAACTTCAGAAAATTATGAATGAGATCATCTCCGAAGGTATGGCTTTAGATGAACAATTTTAGGTTACTGTGTTAATTGATAAATTACCCATTAGGTGGAAAGATTTAAAAAAATCTCAGGCATAAGACTAAGGAGTTTTCCTTAGAGATTTGATCACTCGTCTTCGTACTGAAGAGGAGGCCAGAAAATAGGACCAAAAAGACGAGGTGCTTGTTGTATCTACCAATAACACTAAGAAATCCACAAACAAAAGTCTAAAAACAATTGTGAAAAAATTTAAAAATAAAAATCGCAAATTGAATCAAAACCACAACAATCAGCATAATACCCTCCTAAAGAATGGTATTAGACAGTTGTTCTTATGTTACAACTGTGGCAAACCAGGCCATATGGCACAAAAGTGTCGAAACAGGCCAAATCCTACACCGCAGGCTAATCTAACTGAAGAAGGTCTTGTGGCTATTCTTACTGAGATTAGGGTTGTCAAAGGATACTTGAAAAATACGAAATTCGTTGTAACGACCTACATTTTTGACCGTTCAAGTCGACAAAAAATACACACATGCCGACTCAAACAATCCAAAATACAGATAGTTATTGGGGTTAAATAAGAAAAGAAAAGAAAGAACAGAAACAAACTCAGAATCTCATAGCGGAAGGAACAAGATATAATAATAAAATAATAGTTCATGAAGCTGTTAAATAAATAAATTTGATTATTATTATACATCATAAATCAGAGTTACATACATATCAGAGATAATACTACAATGCAGCGGAAAAATAATACAGTAGTAGAATACAAATGATGTAATACCAAACTCCGTCTTCGTCCTCCAGAATAGATCTTCAACCAAATCTGGAATGCTCAGGCTGACCCGAGCGTAATGAAAAGACAAAACACTCGAGTCAGGACTAAAATATCTCATGTAAGTTAAATCGAATAAGTAAATATGAGTGTGACGGCGTCGAAGATGTTTATGGGTTTTAGACACCTCCTATCCAGTGTTTAACGTGTGTGCATTAACTTAAGAGATGTTCGGGATTTCCATCTCCTAAGGATTCGTTAAACTATCTACTATATAATAGAATACGCTATATACAATAATGTCTATCATAAAGTAAAATATCATTCCTAGCGTTAAGCCATGGCCCATTCCACCCTTAACACAGTTTATAAATGTAATAGTCTATATAGCACCGTAAGCCCCACCGTAAACTAGTGGTTATCAGAGGGTACCCCATAGGTATAACACAAATCAAAATCGTAGTGGTCGCGAATAGGATAAACAGTATGACAAGGTACATGAGGCGATACCAACTAGGATACTAGTAGTTGCATCATCCGGACTGATGTTGGGCATAGCAGCTACTACCCCAACACCGTGAAACAACACTCCCATAATCGAGGGGTGCACCAAATCGAATCACAAAAGTAATAGATATGGTAACAAAGAAGTGTTTCCGCTAGAGGTGGCGAGCCTCAATGGCCCGACAGGGCTCCTGTTTTAGTCATGTCAGGGGTCATCCAAAATCGTTCTCTTTCTTCAGTCAACGCGTTCACCAAAACCATCCACTTCGTTCTGGATCAACACTCTGCGTATATTAGTTATTAAAGTGGTTTTCGGTATCGACAGAGAGTATGTCCATATCCGATCCCGGTCTCTTTAATAACTACGTATTATTACACCGATGGTCATTTAATATTTAAAGTTCAAACCAAATCAAATCAAAAGTCAACTTCAAATTTACTTTCAAATTTGATTATTTCACAATTCAATTCGTTTCAATAGTTAAATCATATTTCCAAATAAATTTAGTTCAACATTTATTTAGCAAATCAATCAAGTATTCAATTTCAGTTTAATAAGATTCCAATTTCACTTATTAAATTTATTTCATATTCAATGGATTTAATTTGATTCTTAATTTAATTCAAAATCATTTAAACAAAATTTGATTCATTCACATTTATGTTTACATTCATTACTTCATTAAATATAATTATAAATTCGGTTAAATCAATTTAATTAACTAAATCCCCTTTAAATCAAAATAGTTTTAGTTATCCCGTTTACAAAATCAAATTCAATTTCTATTAAAGAATCCTATTTCACTTTATTTAGTTCATTGATTAATTAACACAATTTTATTTTTCTCAACAAGTTTCAAAACAATTTAACTTCGTAACCAAGTTACAAAATCATAATTAAACTAATTCACTCAATTTAAAATCATTTTATATTTAAATTATCACTTATTCAAATTCGCAAACTTTACTTAGTTTAAATTCTACTTATGTCAAATTCCTTTTAATCTTAAATTAAATTTCATTATCAAGTCTCAAATCCGTTTAATCAAAAACAAGTCTATAGATCTTAAATTTTTACTTAACTTTAAATTTTACTTAATCCAATTCCATATAAACTCAAATCAATTCATTTATTTATTCTATTACAATTCAAATAAATTTATTAGTTTATTCAAATCAAATCCATTAATTTATTTCATTTAAACTCGAGTAAAATCATTTATAAGTTCTAAATTAAATCCATTAAGGTTGTTAATTAATTTCAAAACAATTTGTTGACCAATCGGGTATCTTATTTTAATTGTCTATCCTAGGCTAGGTTGTTTAATTGGGTATTTATCATTTCAACCCGATCCCATTTTAATTAAATATAAATATAAAATAAAATAAACACTATGGGAACTTGCAGTATTAGAACAACATAAAATAAACACAACATTCAAATATCCAAATATCAATAGTTAAACATCCATCACATCATCATCCAAATCAGACAATAGATAACATAATTTAATTGATTATCAATAACGGTTATTAACTGACAATTTATAAGTTTATGCTAATTAAATGACGATTAAATGAAATAAGGTCATACTTAACTGAAATAATAATTCAAACATTTCAAACATCAATCAATAAACATCAATAGACTATTTATTTTCATTAACAGGTATAAACTTGCAAATTGGAATTTAATATTAAATCGAATGGATATTAACTGCAATGAATGTCATATTTAATTAGAATAACAATTTTAACGTACCAAACATCAACCATTACCAAACATCATAATTCATCATTCAATCAACATGTCATAACAAATAACTGGTTATCATAGATGGGTATTTAACTAACAATTAAATTTCAACATTAATTTAAATAACAATTTAATCCAATTCGATTAAATATAAACTAAACATCAATTTTAAACTACTAACTAGCAACCAGAAACATCCATATTAACTAATGAATTCAAATTAACTAACATAACATATTTAGTCAAGCGTGAGTGGTTAAAACACTCACCTTTGATTTATCGACGATTTAAAATCCAAATAAAGGCCCAAATTTGATCAGTCACGGAATGCAGCTAAACTAGCTCCATGTTGTTCGGAATTTTGATATGAGCGCAACGGAGAAAACCGCGCGTCGATCCGAGCTCGAATGCAAAAGATAGGCTAATTAGAAGTTATACGATATATATTGTTATGAAATAATTAAATAAAAAAATTTAAGTTACTTTCTTCTTCCCAATCCCACATCGTAGCCGAACCCACCCTTATCTTTTCAACCTCCACACACACGCAAAGATCAGCCACCAGAGATTGATCAGCGACCACCACTATGTGCGCCACCTTGTGAGCCACCTACGCGCCAAGTTTCATCGCGTCATTCGCCGTCGTTTGCACGCAATCCAAGAAAATACGTGCATCCTTCAATCTCAGATCTCGGAAAATCTGTGATGTATTAGCAGCAATCAACCATATGGATTCGAAGAGCTCGTCGAGATCTACACTTTTGCTTTTGGAATTTTTCGATTTTGTTGAACGGATTGAGAGATATTAAGGAAAGAAGATCGGCAATTTCTGGCCATGGAACAGTTGGCGGCTATGGTTTGAAATTAGGGTTTCTGAAATAAAATAATAATAAAACTGTCTCGGTTTGCGTGCGTATTTATATAGGTAGGTCCAAAATCGTCCGAACTCCAATCGAGACGTGCCGCCAGACGTTTATAATGTTTTACCTCCATTCCGAACGCAATGGAACAAGTTTCGAGGCCTAATTCGATCATATGTGGAAGATAGCTTTTTTTTGAAGTCGATTATTTTAATTAAATTCGAAATTAAATTTCTACGCGTTTCAAGCTCGCACGGTCAAACGACAAGTCCGATTGCTATGAAAATTGAAATCCTAAAATAATTCACTATTACGGATCCGATGAAACTAGTTTCGTCGAAATCCGAGACCGTTGCCAAAATGGCTATTTTTCTCGTTAATTACAATATAAAATTCCAATTTCAAATTTTCCACATTTAAATTCAATCTTAAATGTTAACCATCTTAATTTTTTATTTATATAAAACTTAAATCAGCTTACGACATTATTTTCTATCATAGTAAATTCAGAATTTAATTAGTTAAATAATTTCTAAAGCTACAAATACACAAACAGAGCCCATTTTTATTTCTGAAGCGATATAGAACATTCTATATATCAAAACAGAGGTTTTCGATATTTCTGAACACAATGGAATAAGTTACAGGCCATAATTCCATCCTATAAAGAAGTTATCATTTGAAAATCAATTTATATCGATTTAAATTATTAACACAATTTCTACGTGTTTTAACGTTGTACGATCAAACGGTAAATCCGTTTGATACGAAATTTGAAACCATATAATAATATACCATTCCGGATCCGATGAAACTAGTTTCGTCGAAATCCGAAACAGTTTGCAAAATTTCAATTTTGACAAGTTAATTAAAATATTAAATATTCAATTTTTATATATCCTCTTTTAATTCAATATTAAAAGTTCATAAACTTTATTCTAATCCAAATAAAATTTAGACTAATTTAGTAAATCAATTTCCTATATATTAAACCCTATATTCAAATAAATTTACAACCAAAATCTTAAATTACTTGCCATAACAGATTGCACATTCCAAATACAACCAATTTCATTTACAATAGATACTTCCAACATTAACTCCAATATTTTGATTTATTCCTTATTTCCGATTATAACCAAATTAACTTCATATTTATTCAATTTATTAATGTTACAATAATATAGTGGTTACTAACATTCATACCATATTATTAAGTCATACTCAAACAATTCCCATTTGTCAATCATAAATTTTGATTTCCACTATATTAAATTCGAAAATCTTATCAAATTTTATTATTTAAGTTATCGAAAATTACGGGTCGTTACATTCGTCCACATCCGCATCCCAAAAATGGATAATATCCGATATCCGGAAAAACGGATGCGGATGCGGATATGAAGACATCCCCATCCGAAAATTATCCATCCGGTATTTTTCAAGATTATAGTTTAATTTATATGCATTTTAGTGCAGTGAAAGATATTTATTTATGGTTTTATTAGGTTAGAAATTTATATTATACGCACTAAATGCATATTAACTGCTTAAAACTATTTATTATCATTATATTTGTTTACTTTTAACACTTTTATAATAAGTGAGATTGAAAAAAGTTTATGTTATACTAAAATTTTCCATTTACATTTCATGATTTATCGGTCGTTAGCGGATAAGATATGTTAGAACATTAGTTCTCCGTTTTAATGATGACAACTATATGCTGCACATATATACTATATCATAATGACAGGCTATCATTCAAGAAGACAAAAAACAAGGCAATGAGCAAGAAGAATCATCTACAAGTCAAAGAAGTCAAAACTATGGAGCTTCAAGATTAATAGTATGTATATGGTCTTAGTAAAATCTCCTTGATAATTCATACACACACACACACAAAGACACACACAAACACATATATCAACGTAGCATAGAGATTGAATTTAAAACGATAATGGTTTATATATAAAAACTAAACTTGCATTGTTCAGTCGACTGAAATTGGTTTCAGTCGACTGAGCATAGTCGACTTAGCCCAATTTCAGTCGACTGAAACCGTGTTGAACTAATTTTTTTGAAATTCAAATATTTTCCGCGAAAATTAAAATGTTCATACTCAGTAGAATGACGTATTCGCTCAGTAGATTGAGATGCGGTAGCAACTACTTTTTGTGAAAGGTCATCTTCAAGAGTTGCGACTTGTTGAACAGTTTTCTGCAATTTTGAAAGGATTTCTTGAAGATTGACAACTCCTTGTTGCTTCTCTTCAATATATATAAATATCACAACTCCTCATACTTAAAGATATACCTACTACTCTGATTTCTATATATTTTACTCTCTTGTGCTATTCTAAGCATTTGTGCCTTCAACTCTACTATTTCATTTGCTAGTGTTCCAATAATCACTATGGACTCACTATGAATCATCAAGGAGATTATAAGGACTGTTGTACTATCAAGTCAAAATCAGAGTTAGATGAACATAAGATTGTCAAGCAAGAATTGCAATTTTCAAAGGAAAGAATAAATCTGAGAGGTGCTCAGATTGGTTAAGTTGTAAACCTATTCCTCCTGGTCAAGCGAGGGATTTACCAAGGAAATACCTTTTCTGTTATAGTTGATGATTATTTATAATATACATGGACATTCTTTTTAAAACACAAAAGTGACACTTTCGAAACATTCAAAATCTTTTCAAAACGTATTCAAAATCTAAAATATTTAAAAATCAATACATTTAGAAGTGATCGTGGTGGAGAATTTGAAAATGAATCATTTCAAAATTTGTGTAATAAAAAGGGGATAAGTCATAATTTTTCATTTCCTAGAACACCATAACAAAATGGTGTTGTAAAAGAAAAATAGAACTCTCCAAGAATGTGCAAGAACTCTTCTTAGTAGTAGTAATTTACCATAAATTTTTGGGTAGAAGCTATTTCTACTGCATGCTATGTTCTAAATCGTGTCTCCCTAAGGCCTTTAACCAAAAATACTCCTTATGAACTTCTTTTTGAAAGTAAACCCAAAGTATCTTATTTTAAAATATTCGGATCTAAATGTTTTATTTTAAACATTAGTGATCCTCTAGGAAAGTTTGATCCAAAAGCCGACGAAGGAATATTCGTAGGATACTCAAATCAAAGTAAAGCATATCTAATTTTTAATAAAAAATCTAATAAAATTAAAGAGACGTTACATGTATTGTTTGATGAAAATTTTAATACTATTAAAGAAGACGTTGAAAACATGAATCAATCAACATCATTTAATGTTCAAAATGAACAAATCAAATTAGTTGATCGTGATAACGCTGAATCAAAATAACCACCTAGAATATTAAAAGATCATCCAATAGATAATATTATAGAAGAAATTAATACTAAAGTTTCAAAACACAATAAATTAAATCAAATGGGATATGTTGCTTTTATTTCAAATATTAAACCAAAGAATGTTAAAGAAACATCTATAGATGATTATTGGATTATCGTAATGCAAGAAGAACTAAATCAATATGAATGTAATAATGTATGGGAACTTGTACCAAGACCCAATGATCAATCTGTTATTGGTACTAAATGGATTTTCCAAAATAAAATGGATGAAAATGGTAATATAGTTCGAAATAAAGCAAGACTTGTAGCTCATGGATATTCTTAGGAAGAAGGAATTTATTATGAAGAGACCTTCGCTCATGTAGCACGTCTCGAAGCTATAAGAATCTCTTAGCATTTGCGTGTCATCATATCTTTATATCATATGAAATGGACGTTAAAAGCACATTTTAAATGGATACATTAAGGAAAATGTCTATATCGAACAACCACCATTGTTTGTACATGAACAATTTCCATATCATGGTTTTATATTATTGAAAGCACTTTATGGTCTTAAACAAGCTCCTCGTGCTTGGTATGAAAGATTCAAAACATATCTTTTAGAATCTGGTTTTCAATTGGCAAAGTTGATTCTACTCTTTTTATAAAAACAAATAAAATTGATATTTTAGTAGTTTTAACATATGTAGATGATATTATCTTTGGATCAACTAATAAAAACTTGTGTGATGAATTTTCTAAAATTATGAAAAATGAATTTGAAATGTTGCATATGGGAGAATAAAATTACTTTTTAGGATTACAAATTAAACAATTAAAAGATGGAATTTTTATTTATCAAGGAAAATATTTTAGAGATTTAATTAAATGTTTTGGAATGGATAATATAAGTAGTAAAGCTACTCCTATGAGCACTAGTATTCACTTAGACAAAAACGAAAATGGAAAATATGTCGAACAAAAATTATATAGAAGTATGATAGGATCGCTATTATATTTAACTGCCAGTAGACCCGACATTTTAATGAGTGTTTTCTTGTGTGCCCGTTTTCAAGCTAATCCTAAAGAAATGCACTTACGAGTAGTGAAAAGAATTTTGTGATACTTATCAAATACCAAAGATTATAGAATTTTTGATCCGAAAGACTGTCCATTCGAACTCGTATCATAAAGTGATGCCGATTTCGATGGTGGTAGATCAGATCGAAAAAGTACAAGTGGAACATGTCACTTCATTGGTCATTCTTTGGTATCATGGTTTAGTAAGAAACAAAATTGTGTTTCATTGTCTACTTGTGAAGTAGAATATATATCTGCAGCATTAGCTTGCACTCAGGTCATATATATGCAACAAACATTATAGGATTTTGGAGTAAAAGTAAACAAATCTCCTATCTTTTATGATAACACTAGTGCAATTAATTTATCAAAAAACCCCATTAATCACTCAAGAACTAAACACATTGACACTAGACATCATTTCTTCCATGATAATGTAGAAAATAAGAAAACATAATTAGAATTTGTTTCTACAGACAAACAAACAATAGATATATTTACTAAACCTCTTTGTGAAACTACGTTTTTAAACTTGCATCGTAATCTCGTAATATTCTCGGTTAAAGATTTAGATATATATGGTATAATTCACATAATGTTATATTAAATCAACACCAAAAATTCAAAAATGAAAACCAATGGATATTAATTAAATTATAAATATAATGAAATTTTGAAAGGAACAAAAAGGATTACTATATTTAACTAAAGGAAGAAATTAACCCAGAAATTACGATGCTTAAAAATAGTAAAAGCCAAAGTATATATAAAGAGTCTCTGTAGAAAGAAAAGAATACATACAAAAGTTAAAATCTATGTACTATCAATTGAATAATGTTGGACAATTAAGATTCCAGCTCATTCGTCTCCCGATTTAACTCTGCTTCCTCTTACAGTGGAAATCCATCTCCGAATGTTTCATCTCCTCCCTCTACAAAATCACCATCTATCCAAATTGTTCCTTCTCCGACCGACCACACCGGATTCTTGCCCAAGGGAAAGAAGATAAGAAGTGCTATGAAACTTGACGCTCAAACTAAAATAGATGAAATACATCACTATCAACAAGAAATAATGAATGTATAAAGGGAGATGTACTACAAACAAAAACGTCAAAGAGAACATCTGAATTTTTTGGAAAGGTGTGTGCTTGCTATTTGCGGCCATTCCTCGACCAAAAAGTGCATACGTCAATGTAGTCCGCGTATTACCTAATCTTCAATTGTTATCGAAAATACTCGACAAGGAAATTCCTGTAAAGCTGGACCATCCATGTCAAATTGGAAGAAAACTCCGGTTCAGTATAGCAGGTGGTCTTCACTTCGGCCATTAATTGAAATATCAAGGTGGAATCAAATTCTTAGGATTGTTTTCCTGATAAAAGTTTGACAATTAAGGAAATAATCAATATGTATTTATAATATTTATTTATAATGGTATTTGTAATAAATATCCAAAAATGGATGGATACAACAATCTATATCATATGTAATATTAAATAAAATAAGTTTATTTCAAAATTCTTCGTTCAAAATAACAAACAAAGGCAATAAGACATTTCTGCTTAGGTTCAGTCGACTGAACCAGAATTCCAGTTGACTGAACCTGTGTCGAATTGATACTAAACTCTCTGCCTCAAAACAACATGGTTTTAGTCGACTGGGGATCTGTTTCAGTCGACTGAACCTGTTCAAAAATGACAAATGACTCTCTACCTCTAAAATATGTACTTTTAGTCGATTGAATTTCTATCTCTGTCGACTGAAATTCAATAAACTGCCAATATAACTATCTTTTCCATCATGCCTTTTCAATATCATTTTATCTCTTCACAAACCCTACCTCCAAACTTCATTTTAATGGCTGCAAGAAAGAAACTCCCAGCTTTTCGCCCTAGACCAAGTAAAAACAAAGCTCCGGCTTCTTTTTCATCCACTCCGGCTCATCCAAAATTTGCTTTCGATGCTCAAATCTTAGAGTGGCTTAATGGTAGTGGCAAAAATCTATGGATCTTCAATGTAGTGAATGACAAAAGGATTTTCCAAGAAACATTTTACAAGATGGAAGATTTCACCACTTTTGGCTTAGAAGAATTAACAAGACAGTATGGGTTCCTTCCTTGAATTGATGAAAAGCACAATAAGGTAAAATTTTACCCATTCTTAGTTAGATTATTCTATGCGAATCTTTGTGGAGATTTCTATACACCTCCGAATGAAACCAGTAAGGGAATTTTATGGAGTAGAGTGTTAGAAGTTGATATAGTGCTCAATGTTCATGACCTAGGAGCTAGTTTAGATTGTAATGGCCATGGATCTACCTTAGATAATATCTACCATCATGATTTCACCGATAATTAAACTAGCTACAAATTCCGTATTGAAAACACGGAAAAAACTTCGGTGAATTTAAGACTTCAAGCCCGAATTATTAATAAAATGCTTCTTCGAACTGTTTTTTCTCGAACTGGGAGCTATGAAAAAATGTATGAGTATAACTACAAGGCTCTTTATGCCATCTATTCCAACACACAGCTTAATTGGGCATAGAATATTCATGATGAAATAAAAAGCTTTAGTTCCCATTCCTGCAAAATAATGTTTATTGGCTCATATCTCACGAAGATATTTATTCATTTTGGAATTAATATGGAAATTTTACAAGACTACATCTCACCTAAAGTTATGGACCAAAAATCTTTTTCGCTTATGAAACTACCATCTCAAATGGAACCCCTACCTCCTTATAATGTTTATATAGCGAATTTGGTAAAAAATACCTTGGGTCAATCATCTTCCTAACCATCTCAAGCTCAAATTTCTCAAGCTCAACCCGGCGGTCAATCAAGTCAAGGAATTGTTGAAGAATTCAATCGGCCTTCAGATAGTGATAATGAAGTTTCATTGGTTCAACCTTCCAGAACCATCAATGCCACAACAACTATTCTCCAAAACTAAGAAATTCTCTTCAAACAACAACAATAAATGATGAAGCGTCAAAAAACATTTGGAAGTTTGCTAAGCAAAATTTGGAAGAATGTTTCTTCATGCTGAACCTCATCATCATTCGAGCCTGAATCTTAGATGTTTCATCTTGTCCTATATATTTAGTAAATTTATCATATCTCCTTTTTTGATTTCATGGTGTTTGGATATATGGTCGTTTCAAAACTTTCCTAGTGTTTGGTTTTGTGTACGTTCAAAAACTTCTATGGTGTTTCGTGATGTATTATGTTGTGTTGGTCTGTGACTTGATTTATGGTGTTCTGTGACTTTATGTATAAACCATGTTATTTCTATGATATGGTATGCCTGTAAAAACTTCTCTTCAATCTTATGTATGTGAATGTTAAGTATTGTGAGTATTTATGGTTATTTCATTTCATATGCATATTCATAGTGTTTACTATCATTATATCTCCTTTTTGTTGATGCCAAAGGGGGAGCAACATATAGATAGAGGGAGCATGAATTTAAGGGTAGCAAATTCAATATTTTTAAAATTCAAACATTGATAGTTGTCATCTTCAAAAAGGGGAGATTATTAGAACATTAATTCTCTGTTTTAATGATGACAACTATATACTGCACACACACAAATATATCATAATGACAGGCCATCCAAAAAGACAAAAAAACAAGGCAATGAGCAAAAAGAATCGTTTACAAGTCAAAGAAGTAAAAACTACGGAGCTTCAGGATCAATAGTATGTATATAGTCTTAGATTGAATTGTAAAATCTCCTTGATAGTTCATATACACACAAAGACACAAATAAACACAGATATCAACATAGCATAGAGATTGAATTTAAAATGACAAGGGTTTATATATAAAAACTAAACTTACACTATTCAGTCGACTGAGCCCAATTTTAGTCGACTGAAACTGTGTTGAACTATTTTTTTTAAAATTAAAATATTTGCCGTGAAAATTAAAACATTCATACTCAGTAGACTGACGTATTCGCTCAGTAGACTGAGATGTTGTAACAGCAATTTTTATGAAAGGTCATCTTCAAGAGTTGTGACTTTTTTAATAGTTTTCTACAATTCATAAAGGATTTCTTGAAGATTGACAACTCTTGGTTTCTTCTCTTCAATATATATAAATAGCACAACAATTCATACTTAAAGATATACCTACTACTCTGATTTCTATCTATTTTACTCTCTTGTGCTATTCTAAGCATTCGTGCTTTTAACTCTACTATTTCATTTTCTATTGTTCCAATAATCACTATGCACTCACTATGAATCATCAAGGAGATTATAGGAACTGTTGTACTATCAAGTCAAAATTAGTGTTAGAGGAACACAAGATTATCAAGCAAGAATTGTATTTTTCAAAGGAAAGATAAATCTGAGAGGTTCTCAGATTGATTAAGTTGTAAACCTATTCCTCAGGGTCAAGCGAGGGATTTACCAAGGAAATACCTAAGAGGTGCTTAGGGACTGGACGTAGGAGAGGTGCTCTGAACCAGTATAAATCTCGTTGTGTACATTTACTTACTGCTTTATTATTTCGTTGTATAAATTAGTATATATACTCATTTTATTAGCCATACACAATCTACTAGTTCTTACATAATAATTATCCGAAATCCATCCTTATTCATGTATGTAGATATCTGATATCCGAAAATGATTTCGGATGCGGATGCGGATATGGCACTATCCACATTCGAAAGTATCCATTGATAGGTCAAACAGAGATCAACCTAGTCGGTTGATCAGAAGGGTGGTGGGTAGACACTAGTGCTTCTCGCCATGTCTGCTATGATCATGAAATGTTTAAAACTTATAATGCCGCTAATGACATAAAAGTGATTTTGGAGATCCTTACACCGCTTCTGTTGCTGGAATTGGGTTCGTGGAGTTAAGGTTTAAAGTTTACCTTTGGAAAAATTTATTGCTAAAAGACTTGATGCATACTCAAGAGATAAGGAAAAATTTAGTATCTGGTTTCTTATTAAATAAAGCTGGTTTTACTCAAACTATTGGAACTGACTTGTACACCTGTTAGTGCCAAAATTGGTCACTAACACCCAAACGTAAATGAAAGCACCAACTAACAGTCACAGAAAACAGATAGAGTGTATGTAGAGAGTATAAATATGAAGAACAGCAAAAATTAAAAAGAAAGCAGAAAAAACAGTAGATTTATAGTGGTTCGGCTGACTCTGGCCTACATCCACTCCAAAATTTTCCTTTTTATTGATATGAGAATCAATTACAGTTACAATCCGGAGTTTTCAAAACACTTATGGCAGAGTAGCCTTAATGAGGAAGAAGAAGAGAAACCGAATGAAGATCCCTTTTTTGAAGCCCCGCTTGCTGTATTTATAGGCAAAACCTGAGTTGCTGGGATTCTTGAATGATTCGGGCCCATCAACACCAATGCCGATGCAGAAATGACGATCCAGAAATGACGAACCAGAAATGACGAACCCGAAATGGCGAACCAGAAATGAGGAACCAGAAATGGCGATCCAGAAATGGCGAACCAGAAATGGCGAACCAGAAATGGAGATCCAGAAATGACGATCCAGAAATGACGAACCAGAAATGACGAACCAGAAATGAAGAACCAGAAATGACGAATCAGAAATGACGATCCAGAAATGACGAACTAGAAATGACAAACCAGAAATGACTATCCATAAATGACGATCCAGAAATGACGAACCAGAAATGACGACCCAGAAATGACGACCCAGAAATGACGAACCTGAAATGACGACCCAGGAATGACGAACCAGAAATGACGAACTAGAAATGACGAACCAGAAATGACGAACCATAAATGAAGACCCAAAAATGACAAACCAGAAATGACGAGCAAGAATTGACGACCCAGAAATGACGAACCAGAAATAACGACCCAGAATTGACGAACCAGAAATGACGAACCAGAAATGACGATCCAGAAATGACGATCCAGAAATGACGAACCAGAAATGACGAACCAGAAATGACGATCCAGAAATGACGAACCAGAAATGACAAACCAGAAATGACGAACCAGAAATGACTAAACAGATCACCACCGAGCTACATCTACCGACCCACTCAGGCCGAGCCACTCGTGACTTTCCACCCTTGACCGAGCCATACTAGCCTTCATACCTCCAATCCTTTCCTAACTCGATACTCGTTCGAGCCCGATCATATTTTCTGCTACTATCATCTTGTAGCCAGGTAACACTGTTGATTTTAGTTAAATCCGCATGTCCACGGCCTTGCCAAAAGGCGGGTTAACATTTGCCCCCCAAAACATGCCTTGCGGTAGGAAGGCGTGTTTTGAATAGCTTTTGATCCGTCATCCAAAGTCCATATGTCATCTATATCCATTCAAAGCCAATATCCGAATCCATAACCTCTACGGGTTCTTGCTAATCGCACTCCACACTCGACGACCTGTGTTAAGTAATGTCATAGTATTCTTAGTTCAGTGCCCTCAAACTGACGCAGCCTATAGGATCACACAACTCACGAATTGATGAATGCGCGGAAAATGAATCGATGAAACAAGATGAATCGATGAATTGAAGATACCCAAGTGCCCAAATCCATTGATCTCTCGAGATACCAGATTCTGGCTATTTTCAACACATTGATCGCGCACGATACCGCGTTAGAAGGTCTACGATTCTTCGACGTTGATCTTGCGCACGAGATTCCATGAATCGGCTTCAAGTTCGTTGATTTGAGCGCACTCGAATATCCGAAGATGGGGAAATGAGATAACACTCAACTTCCAATTTTAATGGTGGCACAAAGCACAAACCAATTTTTATTCAAAAATCAACTAACTTTTTACAAATAACAACACACCCCTATTTATATGAAATTACAACTCAACACACGTTACAACACTTCACACGACTTAAGAAAAATACATCATAAACAGTACAAATGACTTAACAAACAAACGGGTTACAACATAACACGACTTAACAATCTACGACCTAAGAAAAACGACTTAGGTATCTTCGGCATAACAATCGGCGACATAAGGAGTTCGCGACCTAACTGGAGCGACATAAGGAGTTCACGACCTAACTGGAAGAAACGACATAGCAATCATTCTGAGCGACATAAGCAGTTCTGAGCGACATAAGAAATGCGGCATCCATGAGCGACTTAAGAAGCAGCGACATAAGACTTCGCGACCTACTGGAATTCGTACGCGACCTAAGGAAGAAGCGACTTAGACTTCGCGACCTACTGGAAAATCTGCTCTGCTCGCGACTTAGGGCTGGAGCGACCTAGGGCTTGCGACATAAGAAACTTGCTCATTCGCAACCTTCGTTCGCGACCTACTGGAGGCGACTAAAGGCGGTGTCGTTCGCGACCTACTGGAGGCGACTCAAGGCAATGTCGTTCGCGACCTATTGGAGGCAACTCAAGTAAAAGTGACATAAGGCTGGAGCGACTTAGGGTTTCGCCGCGATTCATGGTATGTCGTTCGCGATTTATGGGATGCGCTGCATCATCCTCCCCTTGTTGGAAAGAATTCGACCTCGAATTCACGCTCTCCTCTTCTTCGACAAGTTTCTCCCCATAATACAGAATTAAGTGTTTGACATTGAAAACATCAGAAGTATGAACATTTTCCGACAACCTTAACTGATACACATTATCATTGATCTTCTTCAAGATTTCTACTGGACCAATCTTTCGAGCTTTCAACTTGTTGTAAGTTCCAACTGGAAAACGATCTTTCGTCAATACCGCGTAAACAAAATCACCCTCTTTGAAGTCCACACTCCTTCGCTTCTTATCGGCCAATTGCTTATACTTCTCATTTGACTTAAGCAATCGTTCATGAACAATCCTATGACACTCCTGCAACTCATTCATGAAATCACAAGCTCGTTTAACAACCCCTTTCTGAAGTGGAACTGTCGACAAATCCAACGGTCCCTTCGGAATTGTTGAATATACCACTTGAAATGGACTGAATCCAGTACTTCGATTAACAGCATGATTATGTGCGAATTCTGCCTGATACAATTTCACATCCGAGCTCTTCAAATTATCCTTCACAAGACATCTCAACAAGTTTCCCAAAGATCTTTTCACCACTTTCGTTTGCCCATCCGTTTGTGGATGATAGGCGCTACTAAAATTCAGCTTAGTCCCAACCATCTTCCACAGACTCAACCAAAAATGACTTAGAAATCGAGTATCCCAGTCAGAAACAATAGACTCAGGTAGCCCATGTAGTCGATAAACCTCTTTAAAGAACAATTGAGCAACACGGACTGCATCAGCGGTCTTCTTACAAGCTATGAAATGTGCCATCTTCAAAAATCTATCCACCACAACATATATAGAATCATTCCCTCATTGAGTTCTTGGCAAACCCAAAACGAAATCCATGCTAACATCAACCCATGGTCTAGTAGGCACGGGCAATGGCATATACAATCCTGCATTCGTAGCTGTCCCTTTGGAAACTTTACATATGTGACATCTCTGCACAAATCTTTCAACTTCTTTCCTCATGGAAGGCCAAAAATATGATTGAGAAATCAACTACAAGGTACGATCTCTTCCCATATGACCTTCTTCATGCAATTCCTTCACAATCTTCATTCGCAAACTGCACTCTGGTATACATAACCGATTTCCCTTAAATCGAAAACCTTCTACCAACACATACTCATCCGTCCTCCCCTTCTCGACTTCATCTACAATCTTGGCAAAGTAAGGATCCTCAACAAACAAATCTGGAAATACATCAAACCCCGTCACTTCAACTCTCATCATAGTGAACAAATGATTTCTTCAACTCAATGCGTCTGCCACATAATTTGTAACTCCCGACTTATGCTTTACAACAAATGTAAACTGTTGCAAGTAGGCAATCCATGAAGCATGCCTGGCTGCAATCTTATCCTGTCTCTGCAAATGTTTCAATGCTTCATGGTCAGTATACAACACAAACTCTTTATGAAACAAATAGTGTCTCCAATGCTTTACGGCTTGGACAATAGCATAGAACTCCAAATCATAGGTACTGTATCTTGTCTTGGCTCCAGAAAGTTTCTCGCTAAAATAAGCAATTGGACGACCCTTTTGACTTAACACTCCACCAATTCCAACCTTAGACGCATCCGTATCTAGCTCAAAGAGCAACTGAAAGTCCGGGTATCTAAGGATCGGTGTTGTAGTCAAGGGTGTCTTGATCTGTTAGAAAGCAGAATCAGCCTCTTCAGTCCACACAAACTGCTTTCCTTTCATACAATCTGTCACTGGTGCCATCACGCTACTGAAATGTGGAATAAACCTTCGGTAGAATGATGCTAAACCATGGAAACTTCTCACTTCAGTTACAGTCCTGGGTTGTGGCCAATCCTTGATTGCTTCAACTTTACTTTGATCTACCTGGATACCTTTCTTGGACAATACGTACCCCAAGAACAAAACACTATGCGTCATGAACATGCACTTCTTTGTTGCAGCGTAAAATTGCGCCTGACGAAGTATCATCAACACTTCCCGCAAGTGTTGTAGATGCTCTTCTATGCTTCCACTGTATATCAATATATCATCAAAGTATACCACCACGAACTTTCCAATAAACGGTCGAAAGATCTGATTCATCGCTCGCATAAAAGTACAAGGTGCATTCGAAAGACCAAATGGCATGACTAGCCATCCATACAACCCCTCCCGTGTCTTGAAGGCTGTCTTCCATTCATCCCCTGGTCGAATTCGAATCTGATGATACCCACTCTTCAGATCAGTCTTTGAAAAGATAGCAGCTCCACTCAACTGATCTAACAAGTCGTCCAATCTTGGCATCGGGAATCTGTACCTCATCGTAATCTTGTTTAGTGCTTGACTATCTGTACACATTCTCCAAGTTCCATCTTTCTTCGGCACTAACAAGGCTGGTACTGCACAAGGACTTAAACTTTCTTGTATGCACCCTTGTTCAAGTAACTCTTCCACCTGCTTTCTCAACTCTTCGTGCTCCTTTGGACTCATTCTATAATGTGGTCTATGTGGTAACACAGCTCCCGGAACAAGATCAATCTGGTGTTGTATGTCTCTCAACGGTGGTAACTCTTTTGGTAATTCTTCAGGAAACACATCTTCAAATTCCTTCAACACTGGCTTAACTTCCTCAGGAATTTCAACCGCTTCACTACTTTCACGTCCAATAAACAGAAATACTTCAGGGCTATCCTCTACTTCTTTGACAAATTCCTTCAAAGATAACAGAGTCTTTAGTTCCTTGATTTCCTCCAACTTGCTTTCACTTTGTTGTCACCTTTTAGGAACTAAAGTAATTCTAGTGCCATCGAACATGAAACTATAGCAGTTAGTCCTACCATCGTGTTGCACGTCTCTATCGAACTACCACGGTCTTCCCAACAACAAATGACATACATCCATATCCACCACGTCACACCAAATTTCATTCTTATACTTCTTTCCGATGGAAAAAGTTACACAAGCTCTTCTGTCTTTAACGCCAACTTCTTTACGGCTTCTGTAGAGATGATGTTATCACAACTCCCTGCATCGATAACAAACTTACAAACTTTTCCCAAAATAGTGCATGTCGACTGAAAAATATTACTCCTCAACCAACTAGTCTCCTCTTCCTGCTTTGGCATCAAGCAAGATCTCCTCATCATTAAAGAATATACCTCGTCTCCCATCAATAAATCTTCTTCCTCCTCAACCTGTGGTGAATTGGAACATTCTACTTCTGCATCCTCATCCTCAACCTCAGCAACCATCGCTCGCTTCTTAGGCTTCGGGCATTCATTGCTCTTATGACCAAACTCCTGACAGTTATAACACTTGAAATTGTTATTGACCTTGGTCTTAGCAGCTTCATTGACAACCGGTTTACTAACAGCCTTGGAAACATTAGTACTGCTACTAGCCCCCTTCACCTGATTGCTCAAACTTGTAAACGCACCACCTCCTCTTCTACCTTGCTTCTCCCAAGCTAGAGCCTTCTGGTGTGCTTCAACAACAGATCTCGGATCAAACATATTTATAATATCCTGAATTTGCATTCTCAATCCTCCAACAAATCTGGATGTCAACTGTTCCTCCGTTTCCATGATATCGTTTCTAGCAATCAGTTGATAAAACTCATCTGTATAATCATTTACCGACTTTGTCCCTTGTCTCAAATTCTGTAAGCGCTGATACATAAGAGACTGATAATTATAAGGCAAGAAAGTAGCCTTCATCAACTTCTTCATCTTTTCTCATGAAACAATCTTCGACTTTCCCATTCTTTCCCGTGTAAGTTTAGTTTGTTGCCACCATGCCATAGCTCTTCCCCTCAATCGTGTAGCAACCAACTTAACTCTACGATGCTCGGGTACTTCCTTGAAGTCAAAAATTTCTTCAACATTTGATAACCAATCCAGAAACTCTTCCGCTAGCATTCCCCCTTTGAATTCTGGAATCTCTGTTTTCATCCCCGACTCCCATCGACAATCATCTTTGGAATCTCTATTTCGATTTCGCCCTTGACCACGATTTCGACAAGAGCTACTACCACCATCACTGGATTCCTCCAATTCTGACGTATGTGGATGTCGATTCTGACCATCAACATTTTTGCTACCACGTATGTCCCTTTCTCCCGAAACTGACGGTTCTCTTCTTTCCCAATCCGATGTTGGTGACATTCTTCTCCTCTCAGAATTTGACGGCGAAATTCTATGTCCACCTTTATTTGATCCTGGCGATGCTCTTTGTCGAGTTTGATTCATATCCATCATGAGCCTTTCCAATCTACCAATTCCCTCATCAAACTTCTCATTGAATTTATCACTAATTCGTTGCTCCATTTGTTCAGCATATTCTCTTCGATACACATCTGCAACATTCTGATGACGATTAACTCTTCTTGGAGGCATTGTCAAATCTTCAACAAATCCAAACACACACTTCGCACCCAACGAACTTGGAAAAGTTCATCTCCTTGCTCTGATACCAAATGACGCAGCCTACAGGATCACACAACTCACGAATTGATGAATTCGTGGAAAATGAATCGATGAAACAAGATGAATCGATGAATTGAAGATACCCAAGTGCCCAAATCCGTTGATCTCTCGAGATACCGGATTCTAGCTATCTTCAACATGTTGATCGCGCACGATACCACGTTAGAAGATCTACGATTCTTCGACACTGATCTCGCGCACGAGATTCCCTGAATCGGCTTCAAGTTCGTTGATTTGAGCGCACTCGAATATCCGAAGATGGGGAAATGAGATAACACTCAACTTCCAATTTTAATGGTGGCACAAAGCACAAACCAATTTTTATTCAAAAATCAACTAACTTTTTACAAATAACAACACACCCCTATTTATATGAAATTACAACTCAACACACGTTACAACACTTCACACGACTTAAGAAAAATACATCATAAACAGTACAAACGACTTAACAAACAAAAGGGTTACAACATAACACGACTTAACAATCTACGACCTATGAAAAATGACTTAAGTATCTTCGGCATAGCAATCAGCGACATAAGGTGTTCGCAAGCTAACTGGAGCGACATAAGGAGTTCGCGACCTAACTGGAAGAAACGACATAGCAATCATTCTGAGCGACATAAGCAGTTCTGAGCGACATAAGAATTGCGGCATCCACGAGCAACTTAAGAAGCAGCGACATAAGACTTCGCGACCTACTAGAATTCATACGCGACCTAAGGAAGAAGCGACTTAGGCTTCGCGACCTATTGGAAAATCTGCTCTGCTCGCGACTTAGGGCTGGAGCGACCTAGGGCTTGCGACATCAAAAACTTGCTCATTCGCGACCTTCGTTCGCGACCTACTGGAGGTGACTCAAGGCGGTGTCGTTCGCGACCTACTGGAGGCAACTCAAGGCAATGTCGTTCGCGACCTACTGGAGGCGACTCAAGGAAAAGCGACATAAGGCTGGAGCGACTTAGGGTTTCGCCGCGATTCATGGTATGTCGTTCGCGATTTATGGGATGCGCTGCATCACAAACACTGAGTAATGCCAGGGCTTAAGTCCTAAGCCGAATCCTGGTCGCTACGGACCCTTACCGAGCACAGTCCATACTTGATGACCTAAAATTGTAACTGATAGATATTATGGGTCCTAAGTCCTAGGCCGAATCCTGGTCGCTTCGGACCCTTGCCGAGCATAGTCCATACTCGCGGACCTTTTAGCCAAAAACCAGACAAAAGGTCAATAAAAATCTAATCCGAAATCCAGATTTAAACCATAAAACCATAAACCTATATCAAAAGTCCAAACCAAAAGGAAAACGTCCAAACTAAAATCCAAATCAGAAAACAAACAAAACCAGGAGTTCAAACCAAACTCCAAAACCAAACCAAAAAAAGAAAGTGTCCAAGCCAAAAAGAAAACAGATTTCACAAACCAGAGCGGCACGGTTTATCATCATCTCAGAGCATGCCTAGGGGTTGTCTCTGTCCCCGTACATGAGTAAGTGACTCAACCGTCTGCCTAGAGTTTGCTACTTATTCCAAACCATCGCGATTAGTTGATGACCAACCGACCACCATTCCTAGGCCTTGCACCATTATCGTTCAAGGTAGGCGGTGGCTGCTCCTGTTCCACTGCCCTATTCCGAGTTTCAACATATTGCCGCAACTGACCATTCCTTACATGCTCCTCGATTATATCCTTTAGATTCTTGCAACTATTAGTATCATGCCCGTCCAGGTCATGAAACAAACAGTGCCTTCCCAATGCCCTTTCTCGTTTTGAGGGTTCCTTCCTTGCCAGCCTACAATAAGGAAAGTGATCCCGAGTTTCCAAGTATATTCGTTCCAATGTCTCATTCAGTCCTGTGTAAGTGGAGAATTTTGGTTCACCCCAGCGCTTCCTCTTCCCTTTATCCTTATCTTTACCCGAGCTTTCACCGGACGGTTCTCCATCCTTAACCATGTTTACTTCCTTTGACTTCATATCCAAAAATGCATTCTCTTGTCGAAGAAACCTTTCAGCTTCATGAATGAATTCCTCGAGATCCATTGGTGGATCCCATATCAATGATACTTGGAAATCTGAATTATCCCTAACTCCTGATACCACCGCCATTAGAACCATTGATGGATCCGGCTGATCCACTAAAGCAACTGCTGCATTAAACTGATTTAAAAATGTCCTAAGCGATTTTCCCGTCTTCTGCTTCACCGACGTCAGTGTCATCACATTCTTCGGCCTTTTGATGTGAACTCGAAACTATTTCAAAAACCTATCCACCAATTCTGTCCATGCTCCGATTGATCCATCTTCCTGCTGTCTGAACCACATAGCAGCTATATCGGTTAAGTACAGGGGAAAACATCGGACCATAACCTCCTCTGATGCCCCCAACACTTCCATATGTATTTTATACCTCATCAAGTGGTCAGTGTGATCTGGCTTACCGTTGTATACTTCCAGAGTGGGCAGCTTGAAATCAGTTGGATTCCTTGCCATCCCGATGTTACGAATAAACAGACTTTTGTTTACTCCCTCCAAATCCATGTTTGTTAGACCTCCGCGAATAGTTCGCCTGATAATGCTGGCTAATCCAGTGCTACCTACCAAGGGTTGCCCCCCCATCTACATTTCCTAACTGCCCTTCAGGTCCTCGAGGGAATTCTGGTACATACTCCTCATCACGCACTCCTGTATCCCTGTTAGCGCCAGGCTGCACCGTGCCGTCTGGTATCCCTCCATGGATTGGTCCTGCATTACCTGGTGGTATGCCCCCATGTCTAGGTTCATCCGGGTTGACAGCTGTTTGCCGATCTGGGGCTACCCCCTGCTGAACCACTCCATCTGCTTACCGGTTGAGTCCTTCTAATCCAGCTCCATGGATCTAAGTTCCTGCAGCTCCCACTTGTCCAAATTGTCTGAGAAGGGTCTGCATTATTTCCGCTTGCCTTTTCATCAATTGCTTCTGCATGGAATTCATCATGACCTGCATTTCGTCCCTAATGATATAGATCGAGGCTTGATTAGCTCCAGAGGAAGACTCTTGATTTCCCTCTTGCTGACTCCTTTCCGTCCTTTGTCTCCTGGTCGATTGCCTTGCCATAGTCTCCAGAATCCAAGTTCCTGAATCCCTGAGTGCTAGCTTTCTCGGTGAAAGCACCAAAATGTTAGCGCCAAAATTGGTCACTAACACCCAAACGTAAATGAAAGCACCAACTAATAGTCACAGAAAACAGATAGAGTGTATGTAGAGAGTATACATATGAAGAGCAGTAAAAATTAAAAAGAAAGCAGAAAAAACAGTGGATTTATAGTGGTTCGGCTGGCTCTGGCCTACGTCCACTCCAAAATTTTCCTTTTTATTGATATGAGAATCAATTACAGTTACAATTCGGAGTTTTCAAAACACTTATGGCAGAGTAGCCTTAATGAGGAAGAAGAAGGGAAACCGAATGAAGATCCCTTTTCTAAAGCCCCGCTTGATGTATTTATAGGCAAAACCTGAGTTACTGGGCTTCTTAAATGATTCGGGCCCATCAACACCAATGCCGAGCCAGAAATGACGATCCAGAAATGATGATCAAGAAATGACGAACCAGAAATGACGAACCAGAAATGACGAACCAGAAATGGCGATCCAGAAATGGCGAACCAGAAATGACGAACCAAAAATGACGATCCAGAAATGACGAACCATAAATGACGAACCATAAATGCCGAACCAGAAATGACAAACCAGAAATGACGACCCAGAAATGACGACCCAGAAATGACGACCCAGAAATGTTGAACCAGAATGACGACCCAGAAATGACGAACCAGAAATGACGATCCAGAAATGACGAACCAGAAATGACGATCCAGAAATGATGAACCAGAAATGACGACGAACCAGAAATGACAAACCATAAACGACGAACCAGAAATGACGATCCATAATTGATGAACCAGAAATGACGAACCAGAAATGACGATCTAGAAATGACGAACTAGAAATGACGATCCAGAAATGACGATCCAAAAATGACGATCTAGAAATGACGAACCAGAAATGACTAAACAGATCACCACCGAGCCACATCTACCGACCCACTCCGAGCCACTCATGACTTTCCACCCTTGACCGAGCCATACTAGCCTTCATACCTCCAATCCTTTCCTAACTCGATACTCGTTCGATCCCGATCATATTTTCTGCAACTATCATCTTGTAGCCAGGTAACACTGTTGATTTTAGTTAAATCCGCCTGTCTACGGCCTTGCCAAAAGGCGGGTTAACAACACCATCACTAAAAATGCTGTTTTTGTTGGTAAAGAATATGTTGTAGATGAGATGTTTAAGTTGAATGTTGAAGTTAATGGTTATATTTATATGCTGTGTGATTTTAATATTTGCCATGCTAGACTTTGTCATGTTAATAAGCGACTAATTCATAACATGAGTAACTTAGGCCTAATCTCTAAAGTTTCCATAAATGATTCAAAAAAAATGTAAATATTGTAGCCAAGCTAAAATTACTAAGACCCCACATAAATATGTGTTTAGAGAGCCAGAACCTTTAGATTTAATACACTTTGATATATGTGAACTTGATGGTACTCTAACTAGGGAGGACAAATGCTACTTTATTATTTTTATTGATGATTGCTATGATTTTACTTATGTTTATCTCATGAAGAATAAAAGTGATAGGTTAGATATGTTGAAATTATTTTTCACTGAAATTGAAAATGAACTAATAAGAAAATTAAAAGGTTTCGAAGTGATAGAGGAACAAAGTATGAATCTAAATTATTCAGTGAACTTTATAAAACAACATGGCATAATTCATGAGAGAACTGCACCGTACTCGCCTAAATGAATGGTAAAGCTAAAAGAAAAAATAGGACTCTTACCAAATTAGTAGAAGTGTTTTTATTAAGTTCGGGTGCAGCATCTCACTATAGTGGGGAAACTTTATTAACTCTTTGTTATGTCTTAAACAGAATTCCTAAATCTAATAACAAAATTTCATTCTTTGAGATTTTTAAAAATCGTACACCCAACTTGTCTTATTTTAAAACTTAGGGTTGTTTTATGTATGTTCTTATTCCTGACCCTAAAGAATTAAATTAGCAAATCAAGTATATGAATTTGTTTTCATTGGTTGTTCCCTTAATAGTAAAGCATATAGATTTTTTGATTTGAATGCTCGAGTTATTATTGAGTAAAATGATGCTGGTTTCTTTGAAAATAAATTTCCTTTTAAACTTAGGAATAGTGAGGCACTTCTACAACTAATAATCGAATAATCAGAAATAATGAACATAATATGAAAAGTGAATCTAAACTCCGAAGAAGTAAAAGAGCTAGGATAGCTAAAGATTTTGGTCTAGAATATTATGCTTATGCACTAAAAGAAGACCCTGTTAATCTAAAAGAAGCTCTGTCTTCTTTCGATTCAGATCTCCATAAGAAGCTGTAAATGATGAAATGGAATCTCTTAAATCTAATAAAACTAGGAATTTAGTTTATTTACTGCCAGATTGTCAAACTATAGGTTGTAAATGGATACTTAAAAAGAAGTTGAAACCTGATGGTACAATTTATAAATATAAGGCTCGTCTTGTAGCTAAAGGATTTAGACGAAAAGAAAACATTGACTTCTTTGATGCTTTTTCACCTGTTACAAGAATAACATCAATTTGAGTATTAATTTCTCTTGCTTCACTATATGATTTACTAATTCACTAAATGGATGTAAAAATTGCTTTTCTAAATGGTGAGTTAGAAGAATAGATTTATATGAACCAACCTATAGTCAAGAGCATAAAGTTTGCAAATTAGATAAATCTCTATATGATCCTAAACAGGCACCCAAACAATGGCATGAAAAATTTGACAACTAATTATTTCACAATGTTTTAAAGTAAATGAAAGTGAATAGTGTATTTATTATAAATCCGAGAATAACATTTGCACTATCATATGCTTATATGTTGATGAATTACTTATATTTGGTTCAAATATTCATGTTGTAAATCATGTGATGTCCATACTATATGCACATTTTGATATGAAAGATCTTGGTGAAGCAAGTGTGATTCTTGGTATTAAGATGACTAAGTCTGAAAAGGGAATTTCTTTGGATTAATCTCATTATATTGAGAAGATGTTAAAGATATATAATTACTTTAAATGTAAACCTACTGGTACATCATATGATCCAAGTGTAAAACTATTTAAGAACATCGATGAATGTGTAAGACAATCTGAATATGCGAGCATCATTGGCAGTCTTCAGTATGCCACTAATTGTACTAGACCCAACATTGCGTATGTCGTGGGATTATTATGCAGGTTTACTAGCAGAACTAGTACAAAGCATCGGCATGCTATCTAAAGGGTCATGAGATACCTTAAAAGAACTATGAACCTTGGATTACACTATCAGAAGTTTCTCACTGTCCTTGAAGGATATAGCGATACAGCTTGGAATACTTTATCAGACAATTCCAAAGCTACTAGTGGATATACTCTCACTATTGCAGGAGGAGCCGTTTCTTAGAAATATAAGAAACAGACTATCTTGGCTCAATTCACTATGAGATCAGAAATGATAGCACTAGCTAATGCTACTAAAGAAGAAGATTACTTAAGAAATTGGCTAGCTGAGATCCCTTTACGGGAGAAACAGATACTGGTTGCATTGATCCATTGTGATAGTACCGCGTCTATTGAAAATGTTGAGAACCGTTATTACAATGGTAAGAGACGACAAATTCATTGTACGCATAGTACTGTAAGAGAGTATATCTCTTCAAGACCTGTAAGAGTGGATCATGTACGCACCGATGAGAATTTGGCGGATCCTTTGATGAAAGGACTGGACAGAGAGAAAGTCCTTTCTATGTCTAAAAGAATAGGACTATTTCCCTTAGATTGTTGAGTCACGTAGAATGGTAACCCGACCTAATGACTGGAGATCCTAAGAACTAGGTTCAATGGGTAATTACAAGTTGTAAAGTGATATGAGTTGAACATGCTATTTTTATATACTTAGAAGCATATATTCCTGAAGTGATTAGAGGATGAGTTAATAGAAATTCTTAATGAGATCTATACTCTAAATGGAGTGGATGCCTACCTTCAGGAGTACTCTTGATAGACTCACCTGTGTGGATGTGGAAATATGGCTGTTTCCTATGAAATTTTGTGCAAGATTCCTATAACATTCACTAAACTGGGATAGACACTACACCAGAAAAGTCATTTCGTAGCGTTGAAAACGCTACCAAAACTTTTAGTAGCATTTCGGTAACCGCTGCGACACGACATACAACTAAAAGTATGAAAGTTGTAGTTGCGTTGTAATAAACGCTACCAAAAACAAACATATTGCAGCGTTTTTGAAACCCTACAAAAGCTTTTTTTCGTAGCGTTTTCAAAATGAAACCAAAATTACATTTTTTTGTAAATTGCATTTGTTCCTGTAGCACTTTTGAAACGCTACTAAAACTTATTGATTGATGTACAATGCATTTTAAATGCCGCTATTTACTTTTAATGGCTTGTATCATTTCCGACAATCACTTATATATAATAGCCATATTAAAATCAACAATCAATCACATAATTATCATTTTCAAACCAACATCGATAATCATCATATTCAAATAATTGAAAAAACACGTTAATTGCATAATAAGTATGATATCCATAATCATTTCAATAATAGCATTTCGACAAAATAAGCGAATTCACATGCCATAACCATTTACAAACAAGTCTACACAACTAGTACGAACAAAATATTATAATATATAACAGTTAAAATCTTGTTCATGGCTTAATTACCGACAATTCTTTGATGCAGTTGTTCTTCACTTCGGAAATGCTAATTACTTGTAGACAATAGAGCAAGAAAACAATAACTGGTTTATATTTCTCATATAAAATATCAAAAAATGCTTACCTTGAGTGTAAAGATATACATATATTTTGCACCCACAATAACTTGTTTATATTTCTAATATAAATATCATAAAATGCTTACCTTGAGAGTAAATTCTTTGCAATTAATCTTGAGAGTAAAACCTGATACTAGCTAGTGGCACTTGCAGATCTCTAGACATATAGCATTAATTTATCAACTCAAATAGCAAAGTTTCATACAATAGCCAGACATGGTTGAATGAAAGTTCAAGAAATAACACAAACCTAAATACAAAATCAAAGTTAAAATAGTGCATTCGCCCTTGCAGTTACACCTTCACTTGTGCAAGCTGGCAATGCACTCAACACATTCTTCAAGCAAGAAGGTCCTTCGCATTGAATCAGTCCACTAGAAGATCAACTAACATACATGCATGTATACATTTTCACGTTGCACCAGCAGTAATGTTAAAGCCTACAATATATATTTAAGGCTACACTATATATCAAATGCTAACAATTAGTGTACACCAACTAAGATGGATTGGAAAGGGAAAAAGAAAGCAAACTTGGTGCTCTTGCTAATTTATGAGGAAATCCATGCATCTTTTCTCGAACATACTAATCCAACTCAGTTGTTTTTTCATTGCAACATTTTTTTTGCATAGTAGTACCGTTTTGGTTTTAGATTTTATTGTGTTTATGTTTTCCTAATTTTATGTCATGCACCATGTTCAAGTCAATGTACTCCAAACAATGTTTTGTAATTCAAATATGATATTCCTATGTTGTACACGAGAATGTTATCCGTTATGCATACTACATGATGTGTAAATATATTTTCCACTAAAAATTTATTCGTTCGATAGTACATGTTTTCTTATATCAAAACTTCAAATGATAGAGAGTTTGTCTTACATAAACCAGCAAACAATCAAAGCTTATGTTTTACCCATGCAAGCATATATTAGTAGTTATTTGGATGGTTAAATCTGGGTAAACCATAGTTTGAACGAGTGCCAAAAAATTTCTTCCTTATCGTATGCAAAATAACCATAGTATTAACCGATAGATGTGTATATAAAATTTATTATGCTACTTTTGTCATAATACAGAACACTGCTAAAGTTTTGGATATGGGGTTTTCAGCTTCTAACTAAGATGGAATATAGAGTTATACATATCTCTCCACTGATTGACAATAGTGGATCATGGCTGCATGGAATTCCTATTTTGAGCTTTCACAACCAGCTTTTCTAATTTAGACAGACGGTTACTCAATGGCCTTCCATATAGGTAATTAATGATGAATTATCAGCTTCTAATATCAACTGATGATAAAGCTCATATTAACCTATTCTTGACTATATCCCTATCAAAGCACTACATTATAGTCTTTACTATTAACTACAGAAAGGAAAGAAAGGTAGATGTTTAAAATTTGTAAGAAGTTGTTCCATCTACGTCTACCACAGATTCCCAGTTTATTTTTTAAACTTGTGCACTACAATATAACATTATTTCTAATAGGTGATTTTTTTGAGTTTGAGATGGCTGTTATATTTGGCAACGTTTGCACAATTAATGAATAAACAATTACATGTCATCAAATTTAACATCCTAAACGATGAATTCATATGTAGGATCATTGAAAAATCTTTGAAAAATTTGATAAATAGTTATTAATAAAACCGATAATGAATTCGTATCTTATAGTAAAACTATTTACCAAGGAAATCGATAAGTTAACATATAACAACTTGAAATACATGATTGAGCTTCATGCATAGCCTGAGTTGTTCTTTACGACCATATCGTACATATACAAAGATAAGAAGAATCCGTGCATCAATGTCGGTAGAGTTGGCATAACTAAACCTGGTATTTCTTGATTTATTTTATGAAGCTTTGTTTAAGATAAATGCTATGGTTATGCATATTTACTTACCTAGCCATGTATTGAATTCAGTATTAATTTGGATTTTACCGTTCCTCTTCATCACATTGAAATTTTGCATATTAATATGAACAATGACATTAAGTATTATGCATGATTAAGCAATAATTTGATACGTAATCTTCTTGGTTTTATCAGTCATGCATTTAAAATTCATTTTAATAAGACAACATTAAGGAATATGCATGATTAAGTAAAAACTTCGTCCTTAACCCTCTTATTTTCATCTGTCATACATTTGAAATTCATTTTAGCAGATTTTAAATGATTCAGACCTTTCATATTGTACATATTTTAGAACAGTGTGATTTAGTATAAACTACTTTTAAAATTTTATTATTTTATTAATAAATACTTATCAAGTAGAGAAATTTTGCATTCCTATTAATTTTTACAGTTCTTGGTTTGTTTAAAATAATTAGCTGATTTTATTAATGAATACTTATATTATATTAAATTGATTTTGGATAAATTTTTTACATAAATATTTCATATGGTTGTAAATTCAGATTAAAAGTAGTATTTGGCAAAATTTGCTTATATAATAGAACATAATTTATAATCACACAGTTACTGAATGAATACATGATGATTTTCTAGCCATCTCATATCTATTGTTTTTTTGGAAGTATAAAATGTTATTACTGTCCTTAAAAATATGAGAATGTTCATTTTTCTCAACTCTTTTGTTCAACTCAACAAATGAGGAAGCGTACTACTCACACGATGCTAAAATTGATACTCTTTGTTCATTTCAACTTTTCATTTTATTGGGTGCAGAATGTGTGATAAATATAATCAGTATATTTTATCTTCATATATGACTATTTGTTGCCTCATAGCTCAAAATATCTTCCTTTTTTTCGATATATTTACATAATAGGAAAACATAGACAAAATCAATTTTTAGGATTTTTTATTATGGAAAATGGTGTAAAAACTAATTGTGCAAAAGGAAAAAAGAAAAAGAATGATATTATCTTATCTATGTTAAGACTATCAATAACAGAGAGGCGTATTATTTTTCTCTGGCTCTTCCTATTATGATATTAACCGCTGCTGCAATGTAGATACTTCAGTTAGAAAGACATCTAAAGGATCAAATATAGGTGAATGGCGTGCTTGAAAAAGCATTAGGTTATAACCCATCCAACAAAGACTCTACAGGTGAGAATTCTATGCACCAGGTACCCATTTTCATTTCAACCGATTAACTAATTTTAATTTAAGCAAACCTATAATACTATCTATACCAATGTTGAACAATGTTTTAGTCTTCATAACTATAGCCAGTAAAGGAACTAATCATGAAAATTACAACGTTAGAGAAGGAAGTGATGCATCTTGAGCAATATCTTCTATCTCTATATAGAAAAGCATTTGACCAACAAATATCTACTACTATCTCCTACTAGCACCCATAATGAATCAAAACAAATGGCATTTATAGATAGATCAATGCTAAACTTCTTATCAATTAGATCAAAATCCAAATAAAATTCTAGACATACATCGGGATATCAAAAGATGCATATCAAACAAGTAGATGATATGAGCACGGAAAACTTACCGGTTCAGGTGCTCTTAGGTGTTATTCTGCTTTGTCTCATCATGTAGTTTATTCATCAGGAATATAACCAACAGATGATAGCCTATCTAGAGCTCTTCAGGCATGCCACTATCAACCTCTGAATTATAATGAGGTAAAGGAGATTTTATCAGTTCGTTATAAGTTAGTGAAAATCAGACAAAAAAATTAGGATAAATACTAAATACATAGGTATTGGTCATGACTATGCTTCTTATAATGAACATGAATTGTAATTTTCACTCATAGTTAGTCAAGTATACATTTAACCATTTATGTCTATACAGGGAATACATTGTGGTACTTTAGGTATAGTAAACCTAACAGAATATATAATATATCATACCTTATACCAAAGACACCCAATAGGATTTTCAAGGACATGATTCGACCAACACATCCATTCACCCCCAATTGGTACAGGAAGATATATTACCAAACTGTTATAATTATGTAAGATATATTAAAAATTGTGGATTTTATAGATGGGTTTTTTTTCCTTTAGATACATGCATGTCTATTTCAATCTCGTGTGAGTTAGATAACCGCTAATTATGTTGGAATCGGATTCATATTAAAATAGAGTACTTAGTCGCAAAAAAACATGCGAAAAAAACTGATAATGACCAATCTCAAATTTATGCAATACATGGGCTATGCACTAACATATACATGTAGACACATGAATAAGATTTTTAATTTGTGTACAATGACAGATCCGAAAAGGTATAGTTTTTATGTTCACATACAACAATTTTAACACTAATCAAACTTTTCAGCCATGTAATACATAATCATGATATATTTATAACATAAAGTCTGGACATATGCCATCGACACGGGCTTCATACTAGTGTGTGTATTAGTATCAAGTTTAATTTCCTTATAAATACATGATTTTGTCTCAGTGCTTTAAACTTTTTATATTACAGATAGTAACATAAATTAAAATATCAACATAACTAGTGACATCCTTTAGAATAAGGCCAAATGGAAAGTTACCATAATAGAAATATATAATGAGTCCTGTCATGAAATTTGGACAACTAGGAAAAAACCTTAGCCAGAGAAAAACAAAAGGAGATTATGCAGGTCAATTTTTGCTAAACTATGGTAATTTAAGGTAAGCATAAAACTAGTTAACGCTTGCAAGAATTTATAAGCTAGACAAATGAGTTGTCCAATTAGATCTTGGAATATAAATTATGAAGACAGAGACTTAGCCATTTCAACCCATTATAGAAGTCAACGGAATGATTTTGGTCTGTGCTGGATATAATAATTTGGAAGCTGAAAATGAAATGATATGTAGACATAGGCAAACCATTGACTTGTAAGTTGTAACCAAACACTCAAAAGAATGAATTAGGTGCTCAGTTTCCTGCTGATATTTATATTTTTAGTTACAATCATAGTTAGACCCCCTTTATTTTGGTCCAATCAATATTTCAAAAGCCAAGTAGCATGCACCTCCACAAAGTTGCCAAGAAACACTTGAATCGACTATGGAACAAGCGGAATACCTCATGGCTTTAAGTTATGAAATTGCTTCTTTTTCCGCCAGTACAATTTATATGTCCACTAAATTAATATTTAAACTTTACAGACTCAACAACTACGGTCAATATTCTGCCTTCCAAGTGCAAATATAAATAATGAAAAACTATTTTTCAACTAATTATCTGTAAATATTTCTCGATTAGTTTATAAAAATAGATGAAACTTTTCTTTAGAGCAAACATGTTGATTCCGTAAATAGTACGAAAAACAATAACAATCCATCATAGCTCAAAATTTATGGTATATTCATTGTACCCAATAGAAAAATAGTATGAAAATTGAAATATAGCAATTTCCTCATTCTATCACAGTTCATAAGACATTTCCTCATTCTGTCATGAACTCGAATGATAATAACAAAGTATAGTAATTAGGGTTCTTGTAGTAATAGCAAACATATACAGAAATTACCTCAGCCAAATTATGATTTTTGTTATTATCTCGATTTGTTGATTTAGGGCTTATGAGCGAATCCTAAGGAAGTAAACAAGAGCATATTGAAGGAAGAGTGGATCGAGGAAGTGGAGCGGAGCATATTGACGGAGAGAAGTAGCTCGAGATGGAGGAAATGTGTAAGAGGAATTTTTTTTAATGAGGGCAAAAACGTAACAATAAATTATGTGGGGAAGGGGGAAGGCACGAGATGGAAAAAATGTGAGGAGGTTTTTAGTACCGGGCGGCAAAATTTCGCAGTCAGGAATAAAACAAAAACACTTAAGAAATTATAAAAATAATATTAGTTGCATTTACACTACAAACGCTGCTAATGAGTGCTACTAAAGGAATGTTTTCTTTTAGTGAGAAGTTCATGGCCATAAATGCGCGGGCTTAGTTGATATCACATTAGAAGGTTTTGTGTGGTTTGATATCAGGAATAAAGTTCAAGCCTACGAATCACTCTAGTAAACTTAATCTTACTCACTATGCAAAGGTTCAAATCGAACTATACCTTTTGTTTATGCACAATCCTATATTTTCAAATATTGCTTGGAATTTTTTTTAATAATTCAAGTGGGGGATTGTTGGAACTTTAAGTGAACTAATTAAAAAATAAATAAAAACATGTTAACGGTTATATATTAGGTGCCTTTATTATAATTGAGTCGTGGCAAATATATAATGGTAATATATATATTTATGAGCCATTTTATAATTGAGCCGTTGCAAATGTATAATGGTCATATATTTATGAGTCGTTATTATAATTGAGCCTTTGCAAATATATTATGGTAATATATATTCAAGGGTCATTATCCATTGCAAAAGTTAATGGTATTTAAAATTCATTTTAAATGACAATAAATCAAATCCATTAACATTCCCTCACTTCGGTAACGCACACAATTTCCATTCTGCTTATTTAAACGATAGATATGTAGAAGAGAAAATGTGAATAATGGACAATTTTTTTTTCTTCTTCTTTGTCCTCTGCATTTTTCTCTCTTTAAAAAAATTTACATGCAATTAAATTAGAAAGTGCTATATTCAGAACATTTTGCTGTAGTGCAAACAGCAAATTGACCAAATTTTAGAGGCTGCATTATCTAGGGGACAAACCGGTTGATAGATAGCTTCGCACCTTATGGCTAAGCCACGAATCGTCTTAAAGCGAACGATTTAGTCCCCGACTTAGCCAAAAAAAGACGCTATAGATTCAGATTGAGTTACAACAATTTAAAATGATCATTGCTTCGATTGCTGACAACTCTACTGCCCCGATGTAAATGTTTGAAGTTCCAACTATATCTGCTGCGTCGTTCAGATTCGAAGGCTTGAATTTCAAACGATGGTGCCAAAAGATGGAGTTTTTTCTGGCTATTCGAAAGGTGGCACATGTGCCCAAGACCGAAAAACCAACGCTTCCTAGAGAAGCAATACACGATCAGAAAAAGGCTTTGGAGGACTGGATTGAACACGTCTACCTCTAAAATTATGTTCTTAATGGCTTGAGCAATGATCTGTATAATTACTACAACTCAAACAAGTCGGTAAATGAGAACTGGGATGTGTTGCAAAAGAAATATGATACCGAGTGATGCAGCGCAGGCCTTATTTGGCCAAGGCATAAGTCGTCTACGACTTAAGGAGGCGGTGATGAGTCGTCCACGACTCAACTGGAAAACCAAAGGGGAAGGCATAAGTCGTCTACGACTTAAGGAGGCGGTGATGAGTCGTCCACGACTCAACTGGAAAACCAAAGGGGAAGGCATAAGTCGTCTACGACTTAAGGAGGCGGTAATGAGTCGTCCACGACTCAACTGGAAGACCGAAGGGAAAATTGTGACAAGTTTACGACTTAACGAAGCAACTATGACTCGTCCACGACTTAACAGGGAGATGAGTCATCTACGAGTCAAGGAGGAGAACACACAAGTGTTAAGTCAGCTACGACTTAAGGGAGGAGATAAGTCGGCAACGAGTTACAACTTAGTTAAGTCTCGTGAACGACCTAACGAGTTAAGTCGCTGAGGATGGTTACCGTTGTTTTCTCTGCCGAGTTAATCTCAACCTTTGATTTCCTTTAAACGTTGATCTGGGAGGCCGCTTGTTCTTAAGTCGCGTGAAGCCTGGTGCGTTGATTCTGCTGCGAGATAATCTCTGCCGTTGATTGTTAAGTCGTTAAGGTCTTCTGTCGTAAGTCATTCTGTACATATGTCTTGAGTCGTATGTTTGTAATTTGTGTTGTAATCTTTGAGTCGTAAGACGGTTGTATTGTATAATGTGATAAGTCGTGAGTCATTTGTACTGTAAGCTGATAAGTCGTATACGACTTATGATGAGTCGTAGGTCGTAGGTGATGAGTCGGAAACGACTTAAGACTTAGGAATTTTCTGGATTTATGTTGTAGCCTATAAATAGGCAAGTTGTGTCATTTTGTAAGGTTGTTGATTTTTGAATAAAATTCTCTTTTGATTGCTGTGTGCTTTCATCTAAATTGGTAGTTGAGTGTAATCTCCTATCTCCTCTTTCGGACAATCGAGTGCGCTCGATTCAACGATTGTAGAAGCCGATTCGCGGAATCTAGTGCGCTAGATCAACGCTCGAAGAATTGAAGATCTTTGAACCCGGTATCGTGCGCGATCAATGAGTTCGAGATAGCTAGAGTTCGGTATCTTCGGATCAACGAATTCGGGCATTTCAGCATTCATCAATCCATCCATTACTACTTTCATCGTATTATCTTGTTTTTGTAATATCCGCTGCGTCAGTTTGGTATCAGAGCTTGTTCTAACCAATCATAGTTAGATCGAGACTTGGAGCCTATTCATTTGAAGATTTGAAGTTATCACTCACGGCCGAGAGTTTGAGGAAGTAGGTCGTGCATACTTTTGAAGTTTGAAGTTTGGATTTGTGTTGGAGGCCGAAACTTTGTCCATCGTGTTCATCGCGATTTGCTACAAAGTGGAAGTTTTCGATCCGTTTCATTTTGGATCAAAGTCCGAAAAGTGTTTGAATTTTGAAGTTTTGTGAAGTTTCAAGTATGCCGCCAAGAAGAGCTAATCGCCACCAAAACGTAGAAGCTTTGTATCGAAGAGAAGAAGCTGATGAGATGGAGCAAAGAATCAATGAGAATTTTAGTGAAAAGCTTAACGAAGGAATTGGCCGGTTAGAGAAGCTTATGACGGAGATGAATCAAAATCGGAGAAGGGTTTCACCTGAATCTAACCATGGGGGAAGTAGAGTCTCGCCACATTCCAATCGAGACCGAAGTGTTGAAAATGATCAAGGGCGTGGGAGGAATGTGAATGATCGTGAACGACGGAATGTTGATAGAAGGGATGATGGTGGAAGACGTAATGGTAGTAGAGATGTGGGTGGACGAGATAGACAACAATATACATCTGACTGTGAAGAGGAGTTTGATGGTGGTAGTGTTCGAGGACAAAGACGAGGTCAAGGAAGAAATTACTCTGAATATGATCACAAGTGGGAGTCGGGTATGAAGACTGAAATTCCTGAATTCAAAGGTGGTATGCAAGCGGAGGAGTTTCTAGATTGGGTAGCTAATGCTGAAGAAATTTTTGACTTCAAAGAAGTTCCAGAAAATCGGAGAGTGAAGTTGGTTGCTACAAGGCTAAGGGGAAGAGCTTTGGCATGGTGGCAGCAGACCAAACTTACACGTGATCGGATGGGAAAGTCAAAAGTTGAATCTTGGGAGAAGATGAAGAAATTGATGAAAGCGACATTCTTACCTTATAATTATCAATCGCTTATGTATCAGAGATTGCAAAATTTGAGACAAGGGACGAAATCTGTGAATGACTATGCTGACGAATTTTATCAACTGATAGCAAGGAATGATATTATGGAGACAGAAGAACAATTGACATCTAGATTCATTGGGGGATTGCGAATGCAGATCCAGGATATGGTTAACATGTTTGATCCCAGATCTGTAGCGGAAGCACATCAGAAAGCATTGGCTTGGGAGAAACAGGGACGACGAGGAAGTGGTGTGTTTACTAATTCCAGCAATCAAACGAAGGGTGTTAGTGGGAGTTCTAATATTTCTAAATCTATCAGTAGACCAGTGGTGAAGGAGGTTGAGAAGGCGAAAGTTAACAATGGGTTCAAATGTTACAATTGTCAAGAATTGGGTCATAAAAGCAGTGAGTGTCCAAAGCCAAAGAAGAGAACCATGGTTGCAGAAGTTGAGGATGAGGATGGTGATGGGGATTGTTCTAGTCCAGTTGAGGAGGATGAGCAGGATATTGCGTCAGGAGATGAAGGTTGTAACCTAATGCTGAGGAGATCATGTTTAACACCGAAGCAGGAAGAAGCTAGTTGGTTGAGAAGTAATATTTTTCAGTCAACATGTACTATTCTGGGGAAGGTGTGTAAGTTTGTGATCAACGCAGGAAGCTGTGACAATATTGTTTCAACCGAAGCTGTGACAAAGTTGAAATTGAAGACCGAGAAACATCCGAATCCATACAAGTTAGCATGGTTGAGAAAAGGAGGAGAAGTGAAAGTGGATAGACGAGTTCGTGTACCATTCTCTATCGGGAAGAAATACAAAGATGAAATATGGTGTGATGTAGTAGAGATGGATGTTTGCCACTTATTATTGGGAAGACCATGGTAGTATGATCGAGCAGTACAACATGACGGTCGGACCAATAGCTACAGTTTTATGTTTAAAGGCACGAAGATTATCTTAGTTCCAAAGAAGAGACAACCGGGAGAAAGTAAGTCCGAAGAGATTGAAGAGTTGAAAACTTTATTGACTTTAAAGGAGTTTGTTAAAGAAGTTGAAGAGGAGCCTGAAGTCTTTTTGTTGATCGGGCGAGAAAGTAGTGAAGAAGTTGAAATTCCCGAAGAAGTTAAACCAGTTTTGAAGGAATTTGATGATGTATTTCCAGAGGAGTTACCAACGGAGTTGCCACCGTTGAGGGATATACAACATCAGATAGATCTTGTTCCAGGTGCTGTGTTGCCACACAGACCACATTATCGAATGAGTCCGAAGGAACATGAAGAGTTGCGGAGGCAAGTGGAAGAACTGCTTGAACAGGGGCGTGTGTAGGAGAGTCTGAGTCCTTGTGCTGTACCAGCTTTATTGGTACCCAAGAAGGATGGGACGTGGAGGATGTGCACAGACAGTCGAGCATTGAATAAGATTACGGTGAGATATAGATTTCCGATGCCGAGGCTTGATGACTTATTGGATCAAATAAGCGGAGCTACTATCTTTTCGAAGATTGATTTGAAGAGCGGATATCATCAAATTCGTATCAGACCAGGAGATGAGTGGAAGACTGCTTTTAAAACCAGGGAGGGTCTATACGAATGGTTGGTCATGCCATTTGGTTTATCCAATGCACCGAGTACTTTTATGAGGGTGATGAATCAGATTTTTCAACCGTTCATTGGGAAATTTGTGGTGGTATATTTCGATGACATTTTGATTTACAGTGGGAGCCCAGAGGAACATTTGAATCATCTTAGAGAAGTGCTGATGGTATTGCGACAAGAACAGTTTTATGCTGCAACGAAGAAATGCGTGTTCATGACGCATAGCGTTTTATTTCTGGGGTATGTTGTGTCGGAAAAGGGAATACAGGTTGACCAAAGTAAAGTTGAAGCTATCAGAGATTGGCCGCAGCCCAAGACGATAACGGAAGTTCGTAGTTTTCACGGGTTGGCTTCATTTTACAGAAGATTCATTCCACACTTTAGCAGTGTGATGGCATCTGTTACGGATTGCATGAAAGGTAAACAATTTGCATGGACAGAGGAAGCAGGGAGTGCTTTGGGGAAGATCAAGGAATTGTTGACATCTGCACCAATTCTGATATTACCTGATTTTCAGTTAGTGTTTGAACTACATACTGATGCATCCAAGGTTGGGATTGGAGGGGTGTTGAGTCAGAAGGGACGTCCTATTGCATATTTCAGTGAGAAGTTGTCAGGAGCGAAGATGCGATACAGTACATATGATGTGGAATTTTATGCTGTTGTACAATCTATTAAACACTGGAGACATTATCTATTTCAGAAGGAGTTTGTTCTGTATACTGATCATGAAGCATTGAAGCATTTGCAAGGGCAAGACAAGATTTCAGCGAGACATGCATCGTGGATTGCA
The DNA here is from genome assembly GCA_030737815.1 of Allium fistulosum. Taxonomy (NCBI): domain Eukaryota; kingdom Viridiplantae; phylum Streptophyta; class Magnoliopsida; order Asparagales; family Amaryllidaceae; genus Allium; species Allium fistulosum. The sequence goes on from CM060908.1 coordinate 235,055,314, forward strand.
TATCTGCAACAATTTACATTCGTTGTAAAACACAAGTCGGGAGTGACGAATCGTGATGCGGATGCGTTGAGTAGAAGAAATCACTTGTTAACTACATTGAAGGTTGAAGTGATGGGGTTTGAAATATTGCCAGAATTATTTACCGATGATCCTTACTTTGCAAAGTTCGTTGATAAAGTCAAGGATGGAGAGACGGATGAGTTCGTGATGGTAGATGGTTTTCTTTTTAAAGGAAATCGATTGTGCATACCAGAGGGTAGTCTGAGAATGAAGATTATCAAAGAGTTACACGACGAGGGACATGTTGGGAGAGATCGTACATTACAATTGATTTCACAATCCTACTTTTGGCCATCAATGAGGAAAGAGGTGGAGAGGTTTGTGGAGCGATGTCATATCTGTCAGGTTTCGAAAGGAACTGCGACTAATGCTGGTTTATATATGCCGTTACCCGTGCTTGTAAAACCATGGGTGGATATCAGTATGGATTTTGTTTTGGGTTTGCCTAGAACTCAAAGGGGAAATGATTCTATATTCGTTGTAGTTGACAGATTTTCGAAAATGGCACATTTTATTGCTTGTAAGAAGACGGCGGATGCTGTTCATGTTGCTCAATTGTTTTTCAAGGAGATCTATCGACTTCATGGATTGCCAGAATCTATTGTGTCGGATAGAGATACTCGATTTCTGAGTCACTTTTGGTTGAGTTTATGGAAGATGGTCGGAACGAAGCTGAAATTTAGTAGTGCTTATCATCCGCAAACAGATGGACAGACTGAGGTGGTAAACAGATCATTAGGGAATTTGTTACGATGTCTTGTTCAAGATAATCTGAAGAGTTGGGATGTGAAGTTATGCCAGGCAGAGTTTGCCCATAATCATGCTATGAATCGAAGTACTGGGTTTAGTCCATTCCAGATTGTTTATTCGAGCTTACCAAAGGGACCGTTGGATTTAACGGTAGTGCCACAATCAAAGGGGACAATTAAGAAAGCTGCTGATTTGGTTGAAGGGCTGACGGAGTGTCATAAAATCATTCAAGAATGATTGGAGAAAGCAAATGAGAAATATAAACGAGCTGCAGACTTGAAACGACGAAATGTTGAGTTTAATGAAGGAGATATGGTTTATGCAGTATTAACGAAAGATCGTTTTCCAGTGGGCGCTTATAACAAGTTGAAAGCTAGGAAAATTGGTCCGGTGGAAGTTGTGAAACGAATCAATGAAAATGCTTATAAACTAAAGCTGCCAGATGATGTGTATACGTCTGACGTATTCAATGTTAAGCATCTCGTACCATATCATGGGGATGAGTTTGTTGGGGATGAAGAGTGTGCAAATTCGAGGTCGAATTTCTCTCAACCTGGGGAGGATGATGCAGCACATGCCTTATTTGGCCAAGGCATAAGTCGTCTACGACTTAAGGAGGCGGTGATGAGTTGTCCATGACTCAACTGGAAAACCAAAGGGGAAGGCATAAGTCGTCTACGACTTAAGGAGGCGGTGATGAGTCGTCCACGACTCAACTGGAAAACCAAAGGGGAAGGCATAAGTCGTCTACGACTTAAGGAGGCGGTAATGAGTCGTCCACGACTCAACTGGAAGACCGAAGGGAAAATTGTGACAAGTTTACGACTTAACGAAGCAACTATGACTCGTCCACGACTTAACAGGGAGATGAGTCGTCCACGAGTCAAGGAGGAGAACACACAAGTGTTAAGTCAGCTACGACTTAAGGGAGGAGATAAGTCGGCAACGAGTTACGACTTAGTTAAGTCTCGTGAACGACCTAACGAGTTAAGTCGCTGAGGATGGTTACCGTTGTTTTCTCTGCCGAGTTAATCTCAACCTTTGATTTCCTTTAAACGTTGATCTGGGAGGCCGCTTGTTCTTAAGTCGCGTGAAGCCTGGTGCATTGATTCTGCTGCGAGATAATCTCTGCCGTTGATTGTTAAGTCGTTAAGGTCTTCTGTCGTAAGTCATTCTGTACATATGTCTTGAGTCGTATGTTTGTAATTTGTGTTGTAATCTTTGAGTCGTAAGACGGTTGTATTGTATAATGTGATAAGTCGTGAGTCATTTGTACTGTAAGCTGATAAGTCGTATACGACTTATGATGAGTCGTAGGTCGTAGGTGATGAGTCGGAAACGACTTAAGACTTAGGAATTTTCTAGATTTATGTTGTAGCCTATAAATAGGCAAGTTGTGTCATTTTGTAAGGTTGTTGATTTTTGAATAAAATTCTCTTTTGATTGCTGTGTGCTTTCATCTAAATTGGTATTTGAGTGTAATCTCCTATCTCCTCTTTCGGATAATCGAGTGCGCTCGATTCAACGATTGTAGAAGCCGATTCGCGGAATCTAGTGCGCTAGATCAACGCTCGAAGAATTGAAGATCTTTGAACCCGGTATCGTGCGCGATCAACGAGTTCGAGATAGCTAGAGTTCGGTATCTTCGGATCAACGAATTCGGGCATTTCAGCATTCATCAATCCATCCATTGCTACTTTCATCGTATTATCTTGTTTTTGTAATATCCGCTGCGTCACCGAGGAAGGTGGAGCAAAAAAAATAAGCTGTTAGTTGCTAAATGAAGTTTCAGATGATGGATGACAAACCTATGGAGGTGCAGTCGCACGAGCTCCAGAAAATTGCGCATGAAATCATCTCCAAAGGTATAGCTATAGATGAACAGTTTCAGTTTGCCGTGTTAATTGGTAAATTACCCCCTAGATGGAAAGATTTTAAAAATAATCTCAGGCATATGACCAAGGAGTTTTCCTTAGAGAGTTTGATTACTTGTCTTCGTATTGAAGAGGAGGCCAAAAACAGGACCAGAAAGAAGAGGTGCTTGTTGTATCTACCAACAATACTAAGAAATCCAAAAAAAGAGTCTGAAACCAAGTGCGAAAAATTTTAAAAATAAAAATCGCAAAGCCGAACCACAACAATCAGCATCAGAAGAATCAGCATAATACCCCCCTAAAGAATGGTACTGGACAATTGTTTTTATGTTACAACTGTGGCAACCAGATCATATGGCATGAAAGTGTCCGAACAGGCCAAATCCTACACCGCAGGCTAGCTTGACTGAAGAAGCCCTTGTGGCCAAGCTTACTGAGATTAATCTAGTCGGTGGATCAGAAGGGTGGTGGGTAAACACTAGTGCTACCCTTTGATAGTGAAATGTTTAAAACATATAATGCTGATAATGGCATGGAAGTGATGTTGGGAGATTCTCGCGCCACTACTATTGCTTGAATTGGGACCGTGGAGTTAAAGTTTACCTCTAAAAAAATTTATTGTTGAAAGATGTGATGCATACTCCAGAGATGAGGAAAATTTTAGTATTTGGTTTCTTGTTAAATAAAGCTGGTTTTACTCAAACTTATGGATCTGACTTGTACACCATCACTAAAATTGGAGTTTTTGGTTAGGATATGCTGTAGACGGGTTATTTATGTTGAATGTTGAAGTTAATGGTTCTGTTTATATACCATTTGATTTTAATATTGGGCAAGCTAGACTTTGTCATGTTAATAAGCGAGTAATTCATAACATGAATAACTTATGCCTCGTCCCAAAAGTTTCCATAAATCATTCAGAAAAATGTGAATATTATAGCCAAGCTAAAATTACTAAGAGCCTATATAAATTTTTGTTTAGAGAGTCAAAACCATTATATTTAATACACTCTGATAAATGTGAACTTGATAATACTCTAACTAGGGATGGCAAATGACACTTTATTACTTTTATTGATGATTGCTCTGATTTCACTTATGTTTATCTCATGAAGAATAAAAGTGATGCATTAGATATGTTTAAATTATTTGTCACTGAAATTGAAAATCAATCTAATAAGAAAATTAAAAGATTTCGAAGTGATAGTGGAAAAAGGTATGAATCTAACTTATTCATTGAATTTTATAAATTACATGGCATAATTCATGAGAGAACTGCACCCTATTCGCCTCAAATGAACGTTAAAGCTGAAAGAAAAAATACGACTCTTACCGAATTAGCGGTAGCCATTTTATTAAATTCGGGTCCAGCATCTCACTAGTGGGGGGGAAATTTTATTAACTATTTGTTATGTCTTAAACCGAATTCCTAAATCTAACAACAAAATTTCACCATTTGAGAATTTTAAAAATCGTAAACCCAACTTTTCTTATTTTAAAACTTAGGGTCACTTAGCATGTGTTCGTATTCCTGGCCCTAAAAGAATTAAATTAGCAAATCGAGCATATGAATGTGTTTTCATTGGTTATTCTCTTAATAGTAAAGCATATAGATTTTTTGATTTGAATGTTTGAGTTATTATTGATTCAAATAATGTTGATTTCTTTGAAAATAAATTTCCATTTAAACTTAGGAATAGTGAAGGCACTTCTACCACTAATAATGCAATCAGCATAAATAATTAACATAATAAGAAAAGTGAATCTGAACTTAGAAGAAGTAAAAGAGCTAGGATATGTAAAGATTTTGGTCTAGAATATTATGCTTGTGCACTAGAAGAGGACCCCGCTAATCTAAAAGAAACTCTGTCTTCTTTGGATTCAGATCTCTGGTAAGAAACTATAAATGATAAAATGGAATCGCTTAAGTCTAATAAAACTTGGCATCTAGTTGATTTACCTCCAGGTTGTAAAACTATAGATTTTAAGTGTGTACTAAAAAAGAAGTTGAAACCTGATGGTACAATTGATAAATATAAGGCTCGTCTTGTACCTAAAGGATTTAGACAAAAAGAAAACATTGACTTCTTTGATACTTTTTCTCTTGTTACAAGGATAACATCAATTCGAGTATTAATTTCTTTTGCTTCACTATATGATCTACTAATTCAGCAAATGTATCTAAAACCTACTTTTAGCAAAACCAAGCCCCCTCCATTCTCTTCACTTTATCATTTTTACCAAACTTTCAAAAACGAAAACCCATTTTCCATTACACCAAAATTCAATTTTTTGCTGTTTTCGCTAATTTCTTTACCAATTCAAAGCATGGCTTGCTTTTCATCACATCAACCTTCCACAGATATTGATTATACAACCAATCTCCATTTATTTAACAAATTAGACTTTTGGAAAGTATGAAAAAATTAATGTTTTGTAGTTGTAGATGTAGTTGTGTGATCATGGAATGCAAGAATTCGTTGCTTTTACCCCGTTTAAGTACATGTTTAACATTGTTAGGTTTATAGTAGAAATACGATTTGTGATTATCAAATATTTGTATTATATTTAGATTATTCTGAGATGCTGCCGGGCCCAATAGACGGTAGCGTATTGTATTTGCAAGAACGCCATCGAACGAGCAACGACACTTGGATGCAGGTAATACAGTTTCATGTAGAGTAGAAATATAGATTGGTTAATGTAACTGTTATATTTTGTTGTTTTTTTAATAACGTAATACTTCAGATAGGACTATTGATCAGTCTTCTAAATTGAAGAGAGTGACTTCTTCTCATCCTTCGTGCTAGAACTAATTATTAGAGTCGGCTTCTCACTTGTCTTTCGGCTAGAGTACACTCAATTGGATCATCATCTGATCCCAACATTGGTGGGCAGATGGATGCTAGAGACACCTTCATTTCACTTACGAGTAGGGAAGATGACCATCACGTGGGGTGATGTTGCTGTCTTGCTTGGCTTACCCATATATGGTGCTCTATTAAGCAATCCAGAGCCGGTAGATGATCACATGGAGTTGTGCGAGCGGCTCTTAGGTATATCTCCTCCTGCTGAACAGTGGTAGGGTAACGAGATGATAACTACAACATGGTTAGGGAGGAGCTCACCGACGACATTTCAGTAGATGTATCAGACATTCAGATTGAGCAACATGCTCGAGCCATTATACTGCATATCATCACTTCACGCCTAATGTGTGATCATTCGAAGACCCATATCTGGCTCGGATAGCTTCCATTTCTAAAGGACTTCGATGTGTGCCGCCAGTATTCTTGGGGTAGTGCAGTCCTATTGTATACATACATGGTGCTAAGGAGGCTTGCATTGATAGAGAACACATCCATATGTGGTTATCTGAGTCTAGTACATGTATTATCATTATAACCCTCTATATGAATTTATTCATATGTTCCTATGCAGTGCAATTATATGTGTATAACACGTTTGCAGTTATGGTGTTGGACATACATTCCGGTCGAAAGAATATCAATGAAGAGTACAAATGTCGATTTATCTCTACCGTTTGGTGCTAGGTATGTAAATCACGTTAGTTGACTTTATACACATTTTTCGATCCAATAGTTCAACCTTTTTCCTTCTCATAGGTAGGTAGGATCGAAGAGCACGGCGAAATCTCCAAGGCACAATGTTACGTTCTACCGCCACGAGTAGGATGTTTTTGATTATGATGTGGTGACATGGACCCAATATGCAAATGTGCTTGGAGATCTTCCAAACATATGCACCGTGTCTATCCAGTTGTGGATAGCATGGTTCCACTTATTAGCTTCAGTAATGTAGCGCATCATCTTCCTGACAGAGTAATACAACAATTCGGTATGGCACAACATTTGTTAGAGCAAGCTCCATAATACATGATTGATAATACTGCCGGGGAGTATGATATGGCGATTGAGACATGGAATCATCGTCATATGCACATGCAACAGGTACAGTACCTCACGTTAATGGCCGAAGAATATTATACTTGGTACTGGAATATCATGCCCCGCTATGTTCTTCATGCCAAAGAGCATCCTATTGCAATGGACCCGTACACTCCTACAGCTCCTCTTGAGAGGAATGTGGGATGTAAAGTCGTTGGTTAAGTTAGCATAGTTAATTTATATACATTTTAATTACATTGTTTTGGAAGACGAACGACATTTATCATGCAATGGAGTTGGTTAATGAGATATCAGGATAAGTGCCGAAGCGTTCGCATGGGAAATGCTTTAGTGTGAAGCGCATTTTAGAGACAATCTTGCGGGAAGAACATGCTATCATGACTCAAACTTCCTCCTCCTCCTCCTTCTCCTCTCATGATCATTGAAGCTCCTATAATAGAGTTTGCTCCTTCTCCCCTGGCTCGACAATACCAAAGACGTAAACATCGACAAGGTATTCATCCTCTCAACATTCGCAAGCGGAATTCGCTCCTAGGCCTTCACAACCTACTGAGGCCACGCAACCAAGCAAGGAGGAGAATTCAGCGAACGAGGTTCCATTTTCACGGAGAAAGCCTAAAAGAACTCCTCAAGAACACTGCAACCTATAAAATTATGTTAGATATTATGGATTTATTGGTTTGGCTGACGTTGGGTCGAATGTATTGGATGCTGTAATTTGATATATTGATGTAACAGATGTTGTGATGTATGTATGCATGGAACAGATTGGTACTTTTTTGATGTGTCGGATTGTGTTTGCTGTGTATGTTGTGTAGGATGTAATGAGGGATGAAAATTTCCAGGTTTCTATTTGAAAGCTGGATAAACCTGGGCGACTTTTGAAAAGGCGCTCACCGACGACCTTTGAGAAGTCACCTCAGCGTATCTAGGTTTCAAACAGAAACCTAGAAACTTTCATCTCTCACTACAACAACAATTTTATTACATGGACCCCTCCTTTCTCTCTCTCTCTTCTCATTCTTCATTTCACGAAATTCAAAACAAAAAACCCAGAACCAAATCTACAAATCCCTACTACAATTCATCATTTCTCATCAAAATTGAGTAATTTGTGAAGATTTGTGGCATAGTCAAAGGTAATAGTCAACACTTATACTTGATATTGAAGTTTATTACATTTCTATATAGAACTGCTTATTTACCTATAGTTGCAATAGATCAATAGGAAATTGATGATGAGGCTTTAATGAAATAGTGCGACCACATGGAGATTGATTCAACTGTAAACGTTGGTGACGTTGAATTTGTACCCGAAACCCAATTATCACTACAATTAGCACATGATGGATTTGTACCCGGTACTTAATTAAATGTTGAAGCAAATCAGCATAGGATAGGGGAAGAAGTTTGCAACCAACCGGAACAAGCATTTGAAGAACCAAAATAAGCAGGTGAAGGCTATTTTGTTGCTACACATGGTGGTAAATGAAAGAACCATTGCAAAGCACTAACTATTGCAAAGGCTCACCCATTGAGGATATGCTGACGTAGATCTACCCGTGACGTGATCATTACTGGAAATAAAACAAATGTAGGTCATAGGTTCTACGCTTGTGCATGTTATAAGTTGAGTAGAGAAATGCCTCAATCATTCGACCACTCTAATTTTTTTCAATGGATAGATCCTGCAATGTGTCGTAGAGGACTTGCGTATGCAATAGAGATACAAGATAAAGTTAAGAAGTTAGAAAAAGCACTTGAGATGCAGGCCGGCTTCCTATTGACTAAATTGTGGTATGTTCCTGTTTGTTGTATCGTAGGATGTATCGTTTGTTGTATCATAGTGTACTATATATTAATTCGGTATATGTTGTATCGTAGGGTGTGTCGTTTGTTTTACTGTGGTGTATTGCATGTTAATTTGGCTTCTGTTGTATCGTATGGTGTATCGTTTGTTGTATCATACAATGTACTTCTGTTGTATCATGTCTTGTATCGTTTGTTTTATCGTATAATACTGTATGTTAATTTGACTTTTGTTGCATCATATGGTGTATCATTTGTTGAATTGTATGGTAATGTGGTGTTTGGTAAAGTGGTTAAACAAACACATCTAGTACAAACACAAAAAATGGAAAGAACACAAGTTGTTGTATAAACACATGTAATACCAACACAAACAACACTTTTTCTGAAACAAACACATCTACTACCAACACCAGCACTAAGAATATCAAAACCAACTTTAATAAAAGCTAAGTTTTTGTAGTACAATGACTTCACTTATGTCCATGTGCTCGACATCTGCTGCACCTATTCGCCTTTGGAGCCTGCATCTCATCCATAGTGCCATTAATTCTAGTAGACCTAAGCCTTCCGAGTGGTCTACGTGCTATCGGTGGAAGAACCACTTGTGCACTCTAGTACCGTTTATCGCAAACGGGATGAAATTCTAATGTGTATGCCGCAAGGTAGCTTTAAACCGTGTGCCAAGTTGAGGCCAAGTCATGATGGCTCTATTGGCATCATTAGCAAATGACGAACAAGCAGCCATCACATGTGCACAAGGCAACTTCTGAAGTAAAGGGATGTTGCATGTACAAGAACAAGTGTTACCATTGATTATTACTTTAAATTCATCACCAAATTAGTGAATTACTAACGACTTGACCTAACTGAATCGGACAATCCTTGATCGTCTTGCTTTACTTGCTCACTTAGCTATCTTTGCTTTCTATTTCAAAGTTAATCTACGTGTCAAATTCTTAGCAAACTCTCCTCTTTGATAAAAGTAATCCACCAACCAAAAGAAGGTATGGGAAACCAGAGCTCTAACATGAAAAGATCGTGCTCCTCTAAGTACACCATTAAAGCTTTCTGATGCATTAGTTGTCATAACATTAAATCGGCCACCATCTTCCTTACACAAAGCCCAGTTTTCATCCTTCCCTACCAAACTTCTCTCTATCCAATTGTGCGCTCTAATGTTGGTGGCCTTAATTTTCTATCGAGCCTTCAGATACTCAACCTCCTCCGAAGAAAATGCTGCAACAAAAAATAAACCCGATAATCATTTGTCTCTAAAGCATGTAGCTTGAAATTTTTCTTTCAAATGTCTGGCACAAAATCTATAATTATGTGTTAATCCCCATTTGCTTTCCAGTGCGGTTGGTATTCCTTTCATTCTATCAGAAATGAAAGTAATACGGTGATTTTTAACACTATGAATGAACCTTCGCATGCAAGCAAAAAACCAACCCCAACTAATGATTCTGACTCAACAATAACATAAGCCAAATAGATGTGGTTGCAACAAGTAAGGTACCTTTTTATTTTCTATATAGATGTGTGCCATCAATGCAAAGAAAAGGTTGACAGTGTACAAATCCCTCGATACAATGCCCAAAAGCCTATAAAACACGATCATAAAATCCATAATCATCGGTTGTAACATGTCCAACACTACCCAGATTCATCCTAGAAAATTTCTGCAAAGTATTGTCGTAGGTTAGAATATGACTCTGGCCAATCACCATATATACGTTCAATTGCCTTGCTCAATGCTCTCCACGCTTTTAAATAACCGATTTTAATAAAAAGTTATTCCTCCATTAAAACCTGAACCGTTCCAACTGTTATGCTCAAATCTGCTTTCATGGAAGGCACGATCTTCGAAACTAAAAAGGTAAATGTTGCTTGCCTATGATTGGAGTTAACTGTTGGGTTAACGCAAGTATGATCGCTTGGATAGTTTTTAATAACCCACAATCTAGATTGTGATTTTTTGAATCTATAGCATGTATTCTCCATGGACAACTTGAATTGACATTGCAAATGGCGGTGTATTTTGATTTGTTTGACCTGATTGGCTTAAAAGAAACTGCATGTAAAATTGACCATTCACTTAGTTGTTGTAGAAATTTTGCTTTGCTCTCATACAACATACCAACTTTGAAACCGTTTTGAACACTGGACGATGAGAATATTTCATCGTTGAATTGCAGATTTGCAATGATGGATCTAGCCATCAACAGTTCATTGCACAAATAATCATCCAAAGGTATCTCCATGTCTGATTCATCATTATCCCCACATCCTTAGTCTTTGCCTCCAAAATCATAGTTAGGTGGATCATGTTGACTTGCGTGTTATCTATCCACGTTGTATCACTCTCTGGTCTTGATACAACAATCATGCTATCAGCCGCCGCAACGTCATCAACTTGTACACGTTCATCAACATCTATATCCATATCCTCATCAGCTACATTAAGAACCCCTAATTCAACCGTTGATTGAATGTTCGATTGTGTATCGATGTCGTGTGCCTGAGAGCTGCAATATGAATATACAACATTTTTAATCGGTTATAAAATGAAACAATATTCATTATAATTGCAAACTGTAACTTACTTCTGGCTCATACGGTATAAATCATAAGCTTTGGGCAGCAAGGGAGAAGACATACGGCTACTCGATGGTCCAGCAATATTTTGGATCTGATGTTGCTCGTGAACAACGCTACACAAGAAAGTTAAAGTATTTATCTTGTCTATTACATAAAATAATTTACGTTTGGTATGTCATCGTAACTATGTGGTACTAACTCAACGTGAAAACTATCCTGACTTGAATATGGATAGCTAAATTGTATACTTGGCTGGGTATTCATAAAAGAAGGATATCCGAATAACATTTGTTGCTGCCCATATTGCGCTACGTTCATAGGCGGATTACTATAACTCGGTGATGGAAGTCATTCTGAGGTATTCATTGTCTCCAACAATTCAGAATAATCTTCAACACCGAAATGAACTACAGGTGCCAGTGTAGCTTGTTCTACCACTGACCTTCTATTTTTTCCAATAAACAACTCTTTTGATTTTGATACCGCAAAAACATTAATTCAACATCATCATCATCTACAATTTTAATTGCTTTAGACCCGGAATCAGTTGACCAATTGCAAACTATATCAACATCATATTCCTCTAAATTTATCTTAGTTGCTTTGTACACCAACTCTTTCAATTGTTGTAAGGTAGATCATATACAAACTTTAGCCGATTTGTACGAACCACCAACATATTTTTCACACATTTGATCATCAATAACCAATTCACCATCATAATAGCATATAGGTGGAATAAAATTAGGAGCCATTCTCGAAAAATTATGGATACAACATTATTTCATTTTCAATTACAAACCTACCAAAAATCTACAGTTTACAAATTCATACCTTGATAGATCTGAACTGATGAGATGTTGGTATTCTTGAAATAGATCTTCCAAGTAACAACTTTTTATTGAATTCGATGCAATCAGTAGGAGATTTTAGAATGAAAATGAAGTGGTTCGGGTTTTTTAATAACGGTTTGGTAAAGTTTGGAATGAAAGAGGAGAGGAGGCTGCTGGCTATAAATTCAGTAAAATGGACAACTTTTGAAAAGTCGCCAGTATGCGGCTTTTCAAAAGTCGTCCATAAAGGCGTACGTCTTGGCGGCTTTTTGAAAAGTCATTTACTGGCGACTTTTCAGAAGCCATCCATACCTTCCCACATAATAAATAAATAAAACACACGATGCCATTTGAAAAGGCGTCAGTGTGTTTAGCCAGCATCCCTTGCGCTGTTCGAAATAGGGCTATAAACGATATTAGTTTGTAAATATGACTATCTTTTGTAATTATTTTGCAAACGGAAGCCAAATTGAAAAAATCCTAGTTCATTGAATGATTTATTTAGTTGACTACATATACAGGTCTCATTTCATTATATATGATTTAATAATAAGGCCATGAGTTCATACGCTCTGGTGGAATGCTTTTAAAAATATGTTAAAAATGATCTTAAGAAACTTATTTAAGCCTTATGATTACAAAATGATCTTCATACATTGGTATTCCATTCAAATATTTAATAAATTAAAACTAGCTAGTATATATAATTTCCTACTGGGTTAAACGTCAAACTAGCTTACCTTAAAGATCTTATTTGCAGTATGCATTTTGAAAGTTGTTTGGTGAAATTTATACGATTATATGACTTTGGAAGGACCATTTGCATTCTTGCCTGTGCCAAATCTTCATTTTATTATGATCACTGACTATATCATAGATAAGTTGTTATTTACATTGTTAACAAGAAGACTTGTCAACACTCCAAAGTTGAATTTAAGTGTAGGTAGTTCTTTTGAGACCTTCTTTCAAAAAGATGGATGTAGTCGATACTTCTCAATTAGTTATGAAGGTTATAATCCATTCCATTCTCTTTAATTTTTCTCTTATGTAGATTATGGTGGTAAAATATCCTTCTTATTAGACCTTTGGACTTAGATGAAAAACTAAAAATCCCTCTTATATTGCCTTTCGAAACAGTTAATCTACCTTAGTTCTCTGTCGAAACCTCCCTTTCGAATCAGTTTAAGAGGCCTTAAGGATGGCTTTAAAGAGTTAAGGATGTGGATTGGATTGATTGGTTTCGACTTCTTTGGAAATTAACCTTTCGTCAACTTAAGTGTAGAGGTTAAGGCTCTAAGGTTATTGGGTAAATTAAGGGTTCCGACTCACTCGTAAAGGTGAAATTTCGACCCAGTCGATACAAGAAGATTATAAACTGAATTCAACAGAATTATCAAATCCATAAAATATCTAGAAAAATTCATAATTATGCTTCTATTAAACTCAAGTGATACAAACAGACAAAATTCCCAATCTAATTTAAAAATTAGGGTTTACAACTTTTAGAAAATACAAGAATGGAGTGAAAGAATTCGGATCCCCAAAACCAGACCCCTAGTGTCTTATTTATAGGTGTGGTTAGGACCTTTCGACTCAGTGCTTTCGACCTAGTCGAAAGGTGTCCTTGTAGAACTTTCGTCACCTTTGACATTTGCGCATCCCTCTGCATTGCATTTGAACGGATTTAAATGCTTCCGTTTTCATCAAAGTTGTAGATGTGCCTTTTTTACTCGTGTTGCTTTGTTATTGCAAGTGAGAAGGAGCACGAGCTTTCGACTTTGTTAACAGGTAATTATTTGGGGTTTCGAAGGTGTTGAAATGTTGAGGGTTTCGACGCAGAAGGTAACTTCTGAACACTTGATTGCGAATTGATGCGGCACCTTCCTGGTTGTTTAAGGCTTTGACTGGTTCGAAAAGCTTAGTTATGCTTTCGAAGGGGTTGTTCTAATCAAAGCATCTTTCTGAGTAATTTGAATGAAGGCAAAACCTTCAGTTTTGAAAGGTTTGGCGTGCATATGATTGGTCATTATTTGCTGCCTTCGAAAGGTATCCCTGTACTTATTCGATACGTCTTCAAGTAGGTGAAACCATCTGTTCTGAAAGGAAGCTATTTGAAATGAAAGGGAGCTTTTGAGCCCTTCGAAAGCTTATAACATATCTAACTATTTGGCCGTAGCATCCCTTCAACTCTTCGAAAAGCTTTGTTGGTGCAGTCATCTCTCGTTCTTCTTTCCCTTCTATTCACTTCGGTTTCGTCAAGGTTGAAGTGAGGATTGGTGATAACACTTGCCCCCCATTGCGAAGAGATGCTCTTGACTTTCCAAGTCAACCATTTCAAAACCCACAAGGTTTCCCGCCTTTTCATATTCTTGCATAAATCTTGGCCGTTCATTTAAAATTGATCGTACGGTCCGTTCTTCATGCCGACTTTTCTAATAAATCATGCCTTTCTTCCTCTCTTTCATTTATCTACAATCAAAAGAAAATTCCAGAGAGCATCAAAGCTTTTAATTTCTTAAATAATTCCCATTTCCAACAATCAGAAACTCGAATTCAAAGTAAGTTTTTATTATTTCTGCTTTTCAAATTAACTTTCCACGCTAAATTTTGATTTTTAAAATTTATTAGGTTTTAATTCGAATTGATATTTGAATTTAAAGATTCGAGTTTTTTGTTCATATGAAAGTATCTTTGGATTTTTTTTCTATAGCTTATTTATTTCATTTTCCACATTAATTCTATATTTAAAATTCATCTGATTTGTTTTGTTTGGTTTTTTAGGTTCGAAATTAAATTTTCGGGGATTTTATGACTATTGATTGTAAATCCACGCTCAAATCAATTTTTTATAATATTTGGGTTTAAATTAAATTTGGGGAAGAAAAAATTTTCCAATTACTTCGTAGAGAAGTTTAAGCTGTAAGAATCACAATTTAGCGTTGTGATTTTACCTTTCTCCCCTTCGAAAGAGGTTGAGGCGGCTAAATTTGTTTTACTTCTTTAACCTCTTTTAATGGGGTTGAAAGGAAGTCTAGCGCCTATCTCTTAATTGATCTCGTCGGAAGGTCAATGTAACTAAAATGAAGTGGACTTCTTCGAAAACATAACCAAGCTTTAGTATATTCTGATACGTTTCAAAGAGGTTGCCTAATGTGCTTTACTAAATGACTATCTAGTCCATACTTTTCAAAAGAATAAATTTATTTTATAGGTTTCAAAACCTTTAGTACATGCCTATTTCTAATTTATATTTAGGAAATGCGTGAAGTTAGAGATACATACTTTTTTATAAATTGGATTGAGGAAAACATACTTTGTATAAGTTGTAAATCAAATCAAACCTTTTGACTTGATCAAATCCTTCTGTATCGAATTAAGTTTGGTTATTGGTATGCTTTTGAAATCATGTACTCCTTTCGACTCTCTCGACACCCCTTGTAACTAATTGGAATTTGACCATCATTTTTTACAAATATTGTCAAAACATTTCAAAATCTTTTCATTTATACTAATATAACTCAAATCCAAACCCTTCGACTTAGTCGACGTATAGGGTTTCGACAGTATTCATATTCCCTTAGTAAAAAAAGTTCATGGGTTTGGACAGTGTCGAAAGGTTTACTTGTCTTGTTTATTGAATGTTGTTGGTGCATATTTATATTTGAATTAGTTATGTAAACTTTAACTACTCCTTTCATCAATAAGGTTTTTCTTGAGCTTTTGACATTGTTGAAAGGTGTTTGTTGGAGGTCAACTTCTATTTTTCCTTTCGACACTGTCGAAAGCTCAACAAATTTCATTTTCCATAACCAATTCTAACATTTCTTCAAGGATACGATATTTCATGTTTTTGTTGATACTTATATTATTGTAATAAGTCCTCGATATCATTGAAAAATGTTGATTACATAACAAATTATTACTTCTTATTGAAATGACTTCACCTGGCAGGATCATGGGCTTGAAAAAGACTTCTCAAAAACCAAAAAAAGATACAATACCGACGATGGAATCTTCTCCAAAGAAGATTGAAGCGACTTCTAAACACTCTTTAGTATCCTCCCAGGATGAGGTG
The DNA here is from genome assembly GCA_030737815.1 of Allium fistulosum. Lineage (NCBI taxonomy): Eukaryota > Viridiplantae > Streptophyta > Magnoliopsida > Asparagales > Amaryllidaceae > Allium > Allium fistulosum. Next base: position 235,071,245 of record CM060908.1, read on the forward strand.
GACACAATTCTGAACGACTTCGTTATTACTGGTGTGGAAGCTATTCCTCATAGTGATAGGGACACCATCCAAAGCCCTCTTGAAGGATATTTTGCCTATACTGCTATCCATATTTGGCATGGAGGCTTCTTACATTTCCTAGATTTTTTAGCCAAATTCTTGACTTATCCGGGCTTTGCTCCTGTACAGCTATCTCCAAATGTATACACGTATCTTCTATCCTTGGAACTTATGGCTCTGGAGTCAGGGATTCCATCATTAAATGCTGAAGTTCTATACTACCTGGTTCGATTAGTAATACTCAACAATCTTAACAATCAAATTTTTAGGGCCAATCCTCTTCCCCCAAAAAGCTAATTTCCGAGGGGGTAAACAAGTTCAGAGATTGGGAAACACAATTCTTCTTTGTCAAATGTTTTCCCAATATCAGTGTAGCCTTTCTTCCCCTTATAATTTGATCACAGCTTTTATTCTTGTCCAGTTATTTTCTTTTGCTAATTTATGCTTCTTTGTCGGGTCCTTTCGCTAAAGATCTAAGTAATGAGGATAAGAGAACCGTCAAGCTATTAACTGCTGCTTCGAGTAGCATTGGAAATAGGCTCACTTTGTTGAATTCCTCCAACCTTCAAAAGCATTCCCTCCTACCTAGAGGTCAAAGGGTACTGGATCAACCTCCCATAGTTCAACACACTTCTTGGAGCAAACGCTTCCTATCTTTGGGTGATCCAAATTTTTTTTTCTAATGTCTCCAATCTACCCCGATCACTCCGGTAGGCTTAAACATAGTACTTGTAGCTTGTTATTGTTTTACTTTTTAAATTACTTCACTGATTTGTAATTTTTGAGTCTTCAACGACTGCTCCTCAGGTTGAACCAATCATAAGTGATCCGGCTCTCCCAACTTCTACATCCCATGCCTTATCTTTAACTCAAGCCATTGCCAGGTCAAAGATGGTTGCTAAAAAGAAATTAAGTAAAGTGACCGTAATGGAACCATCCCCCTAGAAAGCTAAAATTATCGAGGTTCCAGATTCTCCGCCACTAGAAGAGGGCGAGGCCATTGATATGAGTAAAACTTCTGGGAGTCCAATGATTGAAGCTTCTATTGATCATCCCAAGACGAATCCTTCATTGTTGTTTTCTGGGAGTCCAAGGTCGATCCCTTGTCTCACATTGTTGTTTCCTGCTCTCCTCGCGTCATTGATTAGATGCAAAAGGACTTGTGAACTTTGACTCCCTCTCAGGAGTTGAACCTTTCTAGACCTACGTCACCAATGCCATCAAGTGACTTTGAAAAGATAGTTCGATCTATCTTGAAAATTCTTCGTCTTTCACTTCTATTCACCCACCTTCTTCTATTGCTGACCCGGTGGGTCTCTGTCGGCCAGTTATAGAACAACAACTTCTGTTATGTTTCACATTATTTATTTTTCTTATCATTGTTTCTTTCTGAATGCTGACTTGCACCATACTTTTTTTTTCAGATTTCCAAGAGCTGGCTCTCAATGAAAGAAAATGCGTCAAAATTCTCTGTAGAGACCTCTAAGCTTCAAGACGAAATCACAACTTTAAAAGGCCAAATCACTTCCCTATCTACCGACAAAGATATTGCAATGAAAGAACAGGAAAGAATGAAAGCCTCTCTCGCTCAAGCAAAATCTACTATTTTCGAAGAGAGGAAATCAAAACAACTTCTCGTTGATGAAAATATGGCTTTGAAAATGGCTTTGAAGGAAGTTGAAGATGAAAAAGCTCGAACGATGATCAAACAATCTTCTCTTATGAAAAAGTTGGAGAAAAATAAAAATTCTCTAAAGGTGGATATCAATGTAATTTCTAATGCTAAGCAACGGGTGTCACAATTCCTAAGTATTTCCCTTGATGACATCATTGTTAACTCCTACGAAGACGCCCTGATGCTTGCTTAGAAAAATGCCCAAATTTGAGCTTTCCCTCTCTCGACCCTACTCTTGTTAACAGATTCATCGCTAAAGTCATAGAAATGGAGCAAGGGGTTGAAATCCCTGAAAGAGAGGAGATTGATGTCTCCAAAATCTTATCCTTCGAAGTCCCTTTGTTCAAAGTAGATTTCGATTACGAGGATGAAGGTGATAAAAACGAAGCCGTCGAAGAAGAAGGCGGTAATGACAATGAGGACGATGATAATGATGACGATAATGAAGATAATGTAGATGGAGGCCAAGGTTCAGGCTACGATGGGGGTGGTCGCTCTGATACTCATGAAAAATATGACAATGACAATACCGGGGCTTTAGAAAAGGTTAACCCGGATCCAATCATCCATGAAGCGAGCCAACTGAACCCCAAGAGCCTTCCGAACTTCCAGAAGAGACTGCGAACATCGATTTCGATGAACAAAGAGAGGAAAAGCAGGGCTCTCAAACTATAATTACCGTTTCTCAGGTATGGGGTTCCTTGTTTAAATGTTTTTCACTCCCAAGATAATAATAGTTTACAGCTTTTATTTAGGTAAGGAGAAAATCCATTCACCCCTATAAAACCAAGCTTGAAAGAAAACAAGCAGAAATAAATAGCTTGTATAGAGAGTTAGATAAGCAGTTAAAAGAACACAACATCCTCCCCGATAAGTATCATAGGCTTAAAAGAAGTGCGGTAGTGTTAGCATCTTTCAAAAATCAAGAAGCTGCACCACGAATGAAGAGGGAACGCCTTCGATATGATAGTCTTTTCAAAGAGAATCAGGAGTTAATTACGCTCTTTTGGATGTTGGTTGAAGAAAGGAACATCCTAGTAGACTTTTTATACAAGGCCTATTGTAGACACCCAACTGTAGATTTTTCATACTTAGGTGATTTTAGTGGGTTCTACTTAGGCATTTACAGAAGAGATATTTAGATGAATTTGGATCTGATCCACATCCTGGAGCATGCTGGAACTTACCACGAGTCAGATGGATTCCCCAAGAGTTGGCCTCCTGAGAACCTTAAATACTATAAGGACAAATTCGTTTTAGGGTTATTTAACAAGTCAATTTTGTACGGACCAGATGAAAAGTCATAATTATGTAATAATATTGGTTTGTGAATTTTTTGCTTTAGTTTCCATTTATACTTAGTTGTATTTTATTACGTTTTCACAGAATGAATATCCCCTAGGCAGCCTTGTTTCTAGAGATTATTTAAGCAAGTATGTTAAACTAAGAAGAGATTATCTAGAAAAGGCTTCACTTTTGAATCTTCAAAATTAGCCAGATATTGCTTTCATAGAGATTTGCAAAGACTTTACATGGAACATCCTCGTCTTCGTTTCGATTTTCTTGGTGAAGAAAAAGAAAAGCTTCTTAAGGAAATCCAAACATATCATACCAAATTGATATATGGTCATGATAGTCCTCCTACCGAGGAGTGGGACTATAACAAATATCCTCCGGTTATTACCCTGGAAGGATTTAATACTCCTTTTGACTCAACGGTTTTTCTTTCGGCTAATTCCTTGAATAAAGTCAAAAGGACCGTCTCAACTTTAAATGTAAAACAATTGTCCAATGAAATTGTACCTTTTATTTCATTTTTACTTAAGTTGTAACAATTTATTGCTATAATAAATAGATTGATTATTCTAGTTTTGACTTCATTTTCTTTTTTGTTTGTTTAAATAGGAGTCACGGTTATCTATAACGACGCTCTCGTTAGATTCTCCATCTTGTTTCATTAGCATCAAAGATTGGCTGTTAGCATACATTGAAAAGAGAAATCTCGCTAATGATCCTTTATTTACTCGCTTTCAAAACAATGTTGAGGCCATTGAATGGTACAGAAGATATTTGCTTCAAAAACAATCGTTAGAAACATCAATGACCAAATTTCCAATCTTGAGGTGGACATTAAGAGTAAGAACGAAACAATTTCAATATTGAAGCTCCAAATTAAATCAAATCCTTCAATTGATTTTGACCATAAGATGTCTGAAATTTTCCAAAAAAGAAGTGATTTGGAGATTAAGTTAAAGTATAATTAAGCTCAGCGTGAATCGCTTGAATTCATTATGGAGAATAATATTTCAAACATCGATTCACCAGCTTCTTCCATTATTCCATCTGTTGCAAAATTAACAAGGTCTACTTCCCTTGCTATTCAAAAGTTTCCTGCTACGACTAATCCTCCTCCTGGCTTAGACAAGAAGGTAGTAAGAGAATGGTGAAGGAAAGATAAATTTGAGATGATGAAATATTTTGATGAATAACAGAAAATGAGGTACTCGCAGCGCATAAAGGAGTATGCAGCTAAGACTCAAAAACTTGAACACGAAAAGTATATTCTTCAAAAGCATACTACTGATTTAGAAAGGGAAAACAAAACTCTCAAAGCCACAAACAAAGCCTTTAATCGTGCTTTAAAGACCAACATTGAATCTATTGATGATGCCGATAAGATAAGAAAAAAGAGAAGAAACTTAAGGAAGTTCTCCATATTGCAATTCACCACAACACTGACCCTTTAATTGCTGAGAATCTAGATAAGGCTATTCAAGACTTGTGAAATATATATTTGTACCATATACTTGTAAATAGTTCCATAAATTATGTAAATTATGAAAATTTTGTTAATATCACTTGGTCTATAGTCTTGTCTTGTAATATCGTTTCTGAATCAACTTTCCGATAACTTATGTCATGATTTTTGTATTTGATGGATTTTTCAATCCTCTTTACTGATCTCCTTTCCCCGAAAAGCACGAAGTAAACAATATTCTTTATCATTAACTTGGAATCTATTTAGAAGCTTATCCACATTACTTGCGGAGGTTAATAGATTATTATGTTATCATACGATATTAAGTGAAAAGTAACTGTATAATTAAATCTTGAAACCCATTTTTGGTAATGATGAGGAAAAACCAGGGATTTAACTTCAATCATATTGATAGAATACTAGAAATCCAGTGATAAAGAACCAGAAATTTAATTTTGGATTTCATTTTTGATATTTAGAAATTCATCTTCTGAAGATAACTAATAGAAAGTTTATAACGACCGTGTAATAGAAGTCCTGAAATCATTGTCTGAAAGTTTATAGTAGAAGTCCAATGACCCAGATTTGGGTATTAATAAATAAAATTTAAAATATAGAGAACCCGAAACCCAATCCCCAGTCAACAATTCAACACTGAATATTCAGCTTAAAATTCAGGATCCGATTCAGGATCCTGAATTGGGCTTAGGCGCCCATTTAATGGGCGCCCAAGCCCTTACCCCCTCCCACACTTCCTCCACCTCAACGGCTATTTCCCCCTCCTTTTTCCTACCCCTTCGGCTATAAACGGTCATATTTTGACCCCAACGGCTATAAATGGTCATATTTTAAAATACAACGGCTATAAATGGTCATATTTTTTATTTCATTATATATATCAGACTAATTTTCAGATTGTAATACACACATCTCTTCTTCTACTACAATTATATTCTCAATTCCATAATATTGAAAGTATGTCTCATCCATTTCAATTATATACCGAAGCGATGAATATGGATAACTAGGAATTTGATTCCCAACCCGTTCAAAATGTTCATCCCCAGACCGCTCCCCCTCTATCCTTCCATTCTTCTGCTCCATGGTCTGGCGCTGAAAATAAAGATTTGTGTTATATTTACTGTCATTTTTCAAACGACTCGGTCAAGGGAAATGACCAAAGTGGAGAGGCATTTTGGGGGAAAGTCATTACTGCGTACAATAAAAAGCATGTTGAAAAGACGAGGTCAATTGACGCAGCGACAAATAACAGAAATGTATGTAACGGTGAAAGTAGCAATCGGTGGATTGAAAAATACCAAAGGCCCAAATCCGTTGATCCAAAGATACCGGATTCTAGCTATCTCAAACACGTTGATCGCGCACGATACCGCGTTTAAAGATCTACGATTCTTCGACGTTGATCAAGCGCACTTGATTCCGTGAATCGGCTTCAACAATCGTTGATTCGAGCGCACTCGAATACCGAAGGTGGAGATAGGAGATCACACTCAACTACCAATTTGAGAAGAGGCACAAATCACTCAAACAAAGGTTTATTCAAAATCAACTCCCTTTAAAAATGATACCACCATCCCTATTTATAGGGTTACAACTCACATGACTCAACACTTGACAACACATAGGTCGTGAACGACCTAACACCAACGACCTAAAAACAAACAAATACAATACAACACATTACATCACAACACATTACAAGGCCATCACATATACACAAACATACGCGACCTAACATAGGTCGTTAACGACCTAACAAATACAAGACGATCTAAAAATCAAATGACTCAACAACACATAACGACATAACAAATACAACATACAACGACATAAGGAATTACAACACAACGACCTAAAACTATAACACCACGCGGCATAAGCTTCAGCGACATGATGAGGATCAGCTTCCGGAATATCTTGTGCGACCTATAGGATGAGCGCCCTAGGCTTGAGCGACCTAAGATTGATGCAGCCTATGGTCAAGTGACTCAAGGTAGGGGCGACATAAGAAACACGGCAGCGACATAAGGAAGATAGCAACATAAGAAGGAGCGACATAACTTCTTGCGACCTAAGGAATAACATCTTCAGCGACCTAAGGAATGAACGGTTTAAGCCCTTGAGCGACCTAACATGAAGTGGTATATGTGAGTGACCTAGCATAGGTAGTAGCTCGCTCATACGTCCTGTGCGACTTAAAGCTTCTCGCGACCTAGGATTCTGCGCGTTAATAACTGGCTTCTGGAATGATTCGCTAGGTCGTAGCCTTTTAGGTCGTAGCTTGCAGATAGAGTTAGGTCGCAACTCCTTATCTCGTGACTCGTTAGGTCATGAGCGACCTAAGGAAATGGCCTTTAACTCATTAAGTCGTATCTTGGTAGGTCGATTCTTGGTAGGTCGTAGATCGTTTGGATGGCTTATCAACTTGCTTGGTCGGTCTTCATAGCTCGTTTGCGACCTAAAATGGCACGACTTAAAGATTAATGTGCTAGGTCGTTGCTCAGGAAAGTTAGGTCGTTGGCGACCTAAGCAACAAGAAGGTCGCGCTACATCATCAATGTCTGCAATCACCAGTCGTTTTGGGAAGATTAATCGACAACGCAATTCTACGAGTCTCAGATTCACAAAATAAGAACAGCAAATCCGAGTGGAATGGGTGGCGAAGCTGAATTGGTAATGTTTTGAAAAATATCATTTTTAATTTATATTCATATTATATCAATTTGTTAATATATCATTTTGTGTTTCTGTTTTTTTAGAAGAGAATGGCGAACGATCAATTCTTGAAATTATTTCCAAGAGAAAATGGTACAAAGAAACCACATTACTATCAGTTTACAAACTGCTATGATTTGCTTGTTAGTCATCAAAAATGGAGCCCAAACAACGCAAAAAGCTTAAGAGATGTCCAGACGAAGTCGAAGGGCAAGAAAAAAGCAAGTCGAACTAACTATAGTTCTAGCCCAGGCGATTCTTCTCATATAGACTCTAATGTATGCCCAGATAACGAAGACGAAGAAGAAGAACCCGCATTTGATGAAGATGTTAGACCGATGAGGTAACGAACAGCTAAGAATAAAATTGCCGTTCAATCCCAAATCGATTCTCGTTTAGCCCTAATGCATGAAAAACATGCGAGAGAAAATGCAGAACGTCAAAGAGGGAGTGCAGAAAAGCTTGCCTTGTTAAAAGAACTGACCGAGATTTAGAAGGGCTGGTTTGAGTTAGAGCAACAACGCCAAGGGACCTTAGTAATGGAAAAGGATGTCACCGGAATGGACCCAATTACAATGCAATATTGGATGGAGTACAAACAATGCATTGTTGAGAGTAGATCAGGAACGAAACATATGTATTTGAAATATTCATGTAGTATTTTTAGTTATTGCAGTTTAAATAATCATGTACCTTCAGTTTATGTTTTCAATCATGTACTATTTTCAATTTTAAAGTATTCAATGGTATATCGTTTTTTCGATGCATTCTATAGATATCATTATAGATTTACTTCACCAAACATAAATGTTATTACAAACACCATAATCATAGCATTCTACACTTCGTTACACAAATAAAAAGGCAAACAGATGTAATTAAACAAAGATCCACCATCATGAACTACTGATTTCCATAAAAATTCCAAACATGCTCCATTAAATCCCTTTGGAGCCTATTATGAATAGCTGCATTACGATATACTTCATGATGATCGACATGAATTGCGTACTGTCCTTTAGTTCGTAACGTGGCTGTACAGAACAATTCAGGGTGTTGTCTTGCCCCATCATACTCGAAATCAGGATAGTCCATATCGCGTTCATCTTCAATGACCATGTTATGCAGAATTATACAACAGAACATAATTATAGCCATTTTTGATCTCTTCCATAATCTACATGGATTGCTGACCATTGCAAACCTTGCCTGAAGGACCCCAAACACCCTTTCTACATCCTTCCTTTGTCCTGCCTGCATTGCAGCAAATTAATTATGTTTTGTCGTCATTGGGTTTGCAAATATCTATACAATCGTGCTCCATTTGGGATAAATTCCATCTTCTAGATAGTATCTATGCTCATATGTGTTATGACCAAGAGTAAATGATACAAGAGTTGACTTACCTTGCGCCAAATCATTAAACAAATGAGATCGTTCGACAACGTTTAAGTTGTTAAGAGAACCAGGCATTCCAAAGAAAGCATGCCAAATCCACAAATCATTAGAGGCAACTGCTTCTAAGATGATAGTTGGTTTTTTTCTTTGCCGTTATATGCTCCATGAAAAGCTTTTGGACATTTCTTCCACTCTCAATGCATACAGTCTAGACTTCCAAGCATGCCAGGCCAGCCTCTGCTTTCATGCATTTCACGCAATCGTGTTACATCTGCCTCGTTTGGAGAACGAAGATATTCAGTCCCATAAATGTCCCCAACTGATTGACAGAAGTGATCTAGGTTTTCCAATGTCGTACTCTCTGCAATACGATATGCGTCGTCAAGGGCATCGGCGGGTGTACCGTATGCTAACATCCTCAAAGCTGCGGTCATCTTTTTATGCCCACTCAAACCTTGTTTTTTTGCAGCGTCCCGCTTGTAAACAAAGTAATTATTATTTTGCCGAATACTTTCGAGAATTCTTAAAAACAATGGACGACTCATTCTGAATAGTTGTCTAAACATCTCTGGACCGTAAGTTGGATCACGGGCAAAGTAATCTTACATAAGTGTTTTGTGAAATGCTTGCTGGTTACGGTTGATGTATTTCCGACCCACAATTGAGCCGCCGTGTTTTCCAAAAGTTGTACAGTATGCTTCATGGTATATCTCTATCAGTTCCTCCTCCTCTTGTTGATGTGCTAACACATACGCTTCTTCTTCAGAGTCGCTATCGCATAGCAATATAGCTTTTAGTAAATTTCTCGACATTATTATTAAGGATAGTTGTTTGATTTGTGAATGTTTTGTTAGATTAAATTGTGGTGAACAATTATGAGATCCATATGGTTATATATATAGGACTAATTCTTGAGTGGAAACAAGGTGGCTAAGTGTGTGGTCAAATCATACATTGTAGCGACGTTCCACTGTCGGCCACAGCTAATATCTTTAATGAGTGGAGACAAGGTGGCTCAGTGTGCAGTCAAATCACACACTGTAGCCACGTTCATTTACCGGCCAAGATTCCCTGCTTTCTTGAGTGGAGACAAGGTAGCTCAGTGTGCGATCATATCATACACTGTAGCCACATTCCACTGTCGGCCACAGCTAATATCTTTAATGAGTGGAGACAATGTGGCTCAGTGTGCGGTCATATCATACACTGTTGCCACGTTCCACTGTCGGCCACAACTAATATCTTTAATGAGTGGAGACAAGGTGGCTCATTGTGCGTTCATATCATACACTGTATCCACGATCCACTGTTGGCCACGGCTAATATCTTTAATGAGTGGAGACAAGGTGGCTCAGTGTGCGGCCATATCATACACTGTAGCCATGTTCCACTGTCCCCTATAGCTAATATCTTTATTGAGTGGAGACAAGGTGGCTCATTGTGCAGTCAAATCACATACTGTATCAACATTCATTTGCCGGCCAAGATTCCCTGTTTTCGTGAGTGGATATAAGGCGGCTCAGTGTGCGGTCAAATCATACACTGTAGCCACGTTCCACTGCCGGCCACATCTAATTTGTTTAATGAGTGGAGACAAGGAACATCCATTATATAAATCCTGTAACGACCCGTAAATTTTAATAGTTTTATTTATTTAATTTATTGAATTTTGTGAAATTTTAAATAATAAAATTTTGGAAATAAAATTTTTATATTTGGATTACGTATAATTAAATATAGCAAATGGTAAATTTTCAATGAATAATATGAATGTTTATTTTATTGTGTAATTCAATTTCAATCAGTTAATAATGGATGGTGATAAAATATTTTTCAAACTTGAATATTTTTACACAGTAAATTTCTAAATCATCTTCTGAGTGAGACGTCATCTTTCGTTTTTCAAATTTCGGACTTCTATTGCTCCATTTATCTTATTTCTGACAAAATAGCAGCATTTCTAGTACCGATTATTGACTTTTAATCGGATGATCGTACCACTGATGTCTGTATACTGTTTTGATCGTCTCGTCATGCTGATCTCAGCGGTATATTTATTTCTGTATTTTGAGGTCCGGTATGCGACGGAAACGGAAAAACTGTGCGTCGTACCGTACCGAAATTTGTGACTTTTAAGTTTCCTTTACTTTTCAAATTCGAAACGTATAACCTGCAAACAATAAAAATTGCTTTAATGAGTAACCTGAATCTTTACGGTACCGTTGCTACTACATTTAAAACCCCTATTTAAATTCAAACGTATTCTATTCCTATACTGCCGTTTCCTTTTCAATAAATTAAATATTGACAAAGTATAAAGTGTCAGACTCCACATCTTCTTTTAGATCTGAGCCTTCTCTCTTCATTCTCATTTTTTTTCTCTTTCGAATCTCCCTCTCCAGTTCTTCCGCTCCGCCTTTCCACTCCTCCAACCCGCCTCGCCTCCAACCCAAACATCCCATCGGCATAGTCACCATCTACCACGAGCCGCCTACACTCCAGCCCGACCACCTGCATACGTGCTTATCTTGTCATCAAACTTCTTGCTTCCCACTGTTTCCTCCTTCTTCTTTTATTAGGTCAGTTTTACAAATCTATGTATATTGTTCTTTTATATATTGTTGCTTATATCATAGTGATGGGTTGCTTTACTGTGTGTATTTTGAATCTGGGTATGAATTCATTTATATACATAAACTACCTATACAACCTATATTATGTTTATGAAGTATATTTCATACTTGCAGTTTTGAAAAAAATGTTATTGGGCCTGCATAGATTTGGTTATAGTATGCATGATATTTATGTAAGGTTTGTATATATAAGTTTATATGCTCTGTTAGCCTTTATAAAGTATATATATAATAGTTTATAAATAATTTATAGTATTTCTAAGTTATATTTTAGATGCAGTTGTATAATAATTTATATAATAGTATATCTACATATATCACTGTTAGTTTATACGTTTTAACATATATGTGTTACTATATGTTTATGGAAGTAGTATGTATATACTACAAAAGTTATAAGTATATTTGTTTTATTAGTATTATTTTATTAATATAAATGTGTAGACATATTACGGCAATCCAAATTCATATTATATTAATGTAAGTTTATGTAGAGTGTTCAAGCTGTTGTCTTTATATATATATGTACTTTTATACAGTAGCTTTAATAAAATAACCATCATATGCTTTAATATCAATTTCAAATAACGTGATGTGAGTTTGTATATGCTTATATATTAATTTATATTAGTAAGTAGAGATAAGTTTGGGGTTTAAGGATATTTATATATTGTTTATATAATGTTATATATATTTGTATATATAAGTTGTTCCTGTTTGTTAAAGGATATAAGTTTATATAATCTGGATATAATCTGTTATAGGGCTTGGTAGGTCATTTGTATAACTTGGGTGGTGTATATTATACATGAGTTTACCGAGATATATGCATGTACTATATAAATGATTTCCTATAATGGGTAGAAGTAATATGTTATATAGGATTTGGTTAACGGGTCTTTATATATTAATTAAGCAAGTATATGTAGATATATTAGCTGTTTGAAATTTGTTCTGATTTTGTTTATAGATGTATATTAGTATTCTATAGTATGTGTTATTGGTTTTAGTATTGTATATAGGCTGTTATTTGAGTAAGTGTATATATTAACATGTACTTCGATTTTCAGTTTATATATATATATATATATCTTGGTCGTATGAGTTTACCTTTTTATATATATATATATTTATCTGTTATTTATATATATTAGTACATGAGCTCTATTTTTGGTATATAAAGTATGATATATTTTGTTAATATTTTAATAGTGTTCGATATATATACATTTGTATAGGTTTATATATATATATATATATGGGTTTGATTTAATAATGATTTGAAAGATATATTATTTTAATATTTGTCTTGAATTGAAATATTGAAATAAATAAATAAATAATATAATAATAATGTATATATTTTAGTTTATATCAAAACTGATTCTGATTGTTTTGCAACGATTCCCATTTTTCAGCTTTTGGTCTGTCGTGCTTGTTTCTTCATCGAATTCGTGCCCAATCTAGCTTTGCTTTGGAATTCGTAGCTTGTTGTGTTGTCTATCTTCTCTAGCCTCGAAAGGTGAGCAATCACTCACGAATAACGTTCCTATATTTATTAAATTTGATTTCAATTGAAATGACAATTGAAATATGCTGTTGTTAGTTATTCACATTGCTATATATATGCCATTATCTGTATCTGTTCACCTGTAACATCTAACACCATTATCTGTTATTTATACTGATGATACATCCCTGTTACTGTTGTTATATTATTATCATATCTGTTATCACTTTGCAAGTTCCCTGTTAGTATAGAATTCACTATGGGTTGAAATGATACATACTCGAACGATCCTGTAGAATATGAGAAAATCATTATGGGTTGGAATGATAAACCCAAGCGATTTTCATTTAATTGAATTTGGGATTGCGGGTTGAAAAGATATATACCCGTATATATTTAAATTGCGGATTGAAATGATAAATATCCGTATCACTTGACCATAGGGTAGAAAATTATATACAGACACCGTCGGTCTATATATAAATATTTTGAAAATGATTTCTATGGTTTTGAAAAGAAATGTATGGTTTTGATAAATATTGAATTTTAAGATTTATTAAAGTTGATTTAATAAAGTTGATATATAATATGTTTAAGTATTTATTTAAAAATTATATTTTCGAATATAGAGTTTGTAATGATTCGGGTTGTAAAGATAAATTTGAAATTGATTTGAAATTATATTTATTTAAGAATTATACTTAAATAAGTTTGATTTGAAATTTATTGAATTTGAAATTTTAAAGAAGTGTTTTACAACTTGAAATTGGATTAAAGGTGACTTAAATGGATATTTCAAGCTTATATGAATTTAAATGGGATATTTTGTAAATTGAAGTTGTATTCAAATGATATTGAAATAATTAAGTAAATATTTCAAAACTAAATAATAGAAAAGTGAATTGATATATATATATATATAAAATTATCGAATTTAGTTTTGAAATATGGAATATTTGAAGCTTTGAAATATTTTGAAATTGAAATGGTTTATTGTGGTTCAAATCGGTATTTGAAATCGATATAACTTGAAAATGTTTAATTGAAATGGGAATTGAAATTGATGATTTAGATTTGATTAAATTTGAATTTGGAATTCAAATTGATCTGAATCGATTTGTGAAAGTCGAGGAAACTATTTTATTTTATAAAGTAATTTTAAATTATATTTAAAACTATGGATATTTTACTTTATAAATTATTTAAATATAAACTATTTTAATATATATCATTTTTAATATAAATTATTTTATTATAAACTATTTTAACTTATAACTATTTATATAAACTATTTTTATTTATAAACTATCTTAACTTATAACTATTCATATAAACTATTTTATTTATAAACTATTTTATTATATATACTAATTTTAATATCTAAATTGTTTAAGAGGAAAGTGTTATGATTTCCAAAATGCTATAATTTCAAAGTGTTATGATTTCCAAAATGCTATGATTTCAAAGCTGTGATTTCCAAAGTGTTTTGATTTTAAAAGACTATGATTTCGAAAACGTTATAACTTTGGAAAGTGATATGATTTATGGAAATGGATATATTTGAAATGGAAATGATATCGTATTGATTTGGTTTGAAATGAAAGTGATATTTTGGTTTTGAAGTATAAACTATTTTGAAATGACCGCGGTGTTATAATAACAATTGGTTGTTAAAGAGACCGGGATCGGATATGGGCATACTCTCTATCGATATCGAAAACCACTTTAACAACTATGTACGTGGTGGAGAATCCAGAATGAAGCAGGATGGTGGCGACGATCCTATATGAGGTATATACGTGGACCCGACTCCCGTGAGTTGGCTTAAGGTGGCTAAAACAGGAGCGATCTCGGGCTAATGAGGTAGCTCCTCTGATCGGACACATTTCTTCGATACCATTCTATTACCTTGTGGTTTATTTGGTGGCCACCCTTCGATTTTGATTTGGGAGTGTGTTTCGAGGTGGGCGGTAGTGGCTGCTATGCGTTTCCACCAGCCCGTGTGCGTAATTGGTATATCTACCCTGGCATTGCCTCGTTGTGCCATGTCACCTACCATATCGAGCTTTACTACGAGTTTCTATTTATGTCGTACCTATGGAGTATCTTCTCGTAGCCTCCCGATCTGGAGGTATGCAGGTACTGTATAGACTATTGGCACTATTATGTGTTAAGGTGGAAAATGTAAAGCCTTAACGCTATTTAAAAGTAAGTTTATTTTACTATTAGACATTATTATAATAGCGTATATTACTACATAGTAGAAAGTTTAACGGATCCTTAGAGGATGGTTATCCCAAACATCCTTTAAGTTACTTGTATTTTAGTTAATATTTCACCTGAGTTGGATTTATTGATATAAGAATGTTAATCCTGACTCGAGTGTTTTGTGTTTTGCTTTACGCTCGGGTCAGACTGAGTGATACCTCATTTGAGACTCACCTTTGGAGTTGGAGCTTCGCTTGGAGATACAGCTATCTATCGATTCTGCTTTCAGTTATTCAGTTGATTCCAGTGATGTATTCTGATCTTGTATTTGACTATTTCATTAAGACATCTATGTATTCGAGACCTCTGTTGTATTTTATTTAACTCTTTTATATACATAGTAGCTTCATGAACTACTATTCTTTTGTTTCCGCTGCATTATTGTTATATTACTCTGTGTGTGTGATTTTGTGATTATTTATTTACTGTATATGCTGAGTTTTGCCAAATTTAAATTAAGAATCTGATATTTTGAGCAATTCAAATCCGACATGTATGGATCCGAATGGTTGAAAATTTCGTCCCGTTACAAATCCACAAATCGTTATCTATTTAAATCATTTAAAAACTTAACATTATTCAAACTACAATGTCCAACATGACATTTACGTCTCATGAATTGAAGCTGCTTATGCAGTACTACATATAAACCGATGAGATGTGCGACAATTAGGAGATAATGGTAATTCATTTTTGGGACACTCTGGCTGAACTTTACAGCAACGATGTGGACTGTCGAGTCAGACGTACAGCTCAAGAGGTCAGGACTACATATGGAAACTTTACTAGGGCATGCACGCGTTGCACAAAGGTTATTAATGAGGTTATATCAGAAAATGTGTTCGATACTACACGTTCGACTTATTACGGTCGATACATTTTAAAATACCGCACTCCGTTCATTGGCCATGATGCATACTTCATACGCCAAAATTGGCTAGAAAGATTTGGATGGCCTTAAGATAAAAGTATTACTAGTTGGTTATGTAACGGTCGCTAATGTATTGTTTACTTGGAGATATTTTAACGTGTAGTTGGTTAAGTAATATTGTGTTGTATGAAGAATCTTTTAATGTGTAGAGAGCTTTCTGAATTGTCTTTTCAAATAATAATGTCTGTTGTTGTTGTCAGATCAAAAAGTAGTGGTATCACATCAATTAAATAGACATGTTTGTTTATATATGTGTTTTTTGAATTACTTCTTCATCGTTCATAATCATCTTCTTCCTCACTCACAACAACTTCTTCTTCATCACAATGCCTTCTTGGCCTTCTTCTACCAATTCAGATGCAGGCTACGTGCCTATGGAAAGTCCACATACCGATGAGGATTGGCTTATCAATTATCAAGAACAACACTATGAAGATGTCCATGATCAGTTTTAAGATCTTGATCGGTTGAGACTTCAGGAGGTGGTTGAACCACCATATGAACAACAGGTTTTTCATCAGGCATATGAACAACCTGATAACCAGGTTCAAGCTGTTAAACCTCCCACTGAGCAAGAAGTTGAATCGTACGTAGTTTGTTGTCACTACGGGTATGGAGTTGAAGTTGTACTATGTGCGGATGGAGAAAATATTGGTCGTCGAATCCAACTATGTCAATTCTGGCCGAATGGTTGTAATTACGCGGAATGGTTTGATGATGCTTTATGTCCAAGAGGCATAACATATGTAAATGAGTTAGAACAGGAGATAAGACGTCTTAGACTTTCTTCACAGGAGTTGTAGTTTAATCGTCACGTCTAGATTCTTCATGTTTGTGTTCTATTATTACTGTGTTGTTTTTTATCAGTGTTCTATGTTCGTATATATGCAATTCTAATGTCACTAGTAGTTTCTTTCTGTTTGTATGTCACTAGTTGGTGCTTAACAATAGGTTAATATCGGTGTACCATGTTTGTATGTTTGGAATTGTAATCGGTTTAGCAAATTAATTTACATCAGTGTACTCAAACATATAGAATTCACGGTATACTCAAACATATAGAATTCATAGTATACTCGAACATTATCGTTCTAAATCAAGGAAAGTGAAATTAGATAAACATAAAGAATACATAGTA
Organism: Allium fistulosum; assembly: GCA_030737815.1. NCBI lineage: Eukaryota > Viridiplantae > Streptophyta > Magnoliopsida > Asparagales > Amaryllidaceae > Allium > Allium fistulosum. The sequence continues at coordinate 235,088,352 of CM060908.1, forward strand.
TACTCAAACAATGATATAAGTACATAAGCTATAGGTACTGCAACATATAATAAACATCCACTGTGCATAAACTAAAAGTTATACAACTAAAGGGATGCAATGTCGTTGTTGTCATCAGCATCATCATAATAATCCCCATCACCATCATCATCATCATCCCCGTCATCATCATCATCATCATCATCATCATTCCCATCACCTTCCTCCCCCTCGTCCTCATCAACCCCATCGTCCTCATACCTATCGTCCTTATCCCCATTGTCATCCTCCCTATTTTTTTTTCATTTTGAAAGATGAAAATTGGTTTTGTAAAATTGAGATTTTAGTTTGCTTGACATTAGTTGTTCCTTCATGTGGGACTTGTGAAGTGTGCCATATATCATATATAGTGGTGCAAAGCATGACACGTAAAAATTCATTTTTGTCAAGTGAGCAAAATAGTACATTCATAGCTTTGGCATTGGTAGATGTCGCTGCTTTTTGTGCATAAATCCAAGTGCTAATGTCGATGTTAGGTGCTTCATATTTGTTTTGAGTTGCTAGCCATATTTCTAACCCACTTGCTTCCATAAAAATTCTCATACGAGTTGACTAGTAAGCATAGTTAAAACTAGAGAAAAGTGGAGGTCGTGCAGTTGATTGACCTTCTTGAAAAGTAGCCACATTAATGATTTTTTCAACAATGTATTACTGTAGATTGAAATGACCGTGCTCTGATACCAAATGATAGTCTTTTAGATCTTTATATAGTACAACTTATACATGTAAGTGTGAGAGTGTATGTTACAAATTACAATAACCAGAGAATAATAACTGAATATAGAGAATGTAAATAATAAAAGTGATCACATCATATATTTTATACTGGTTCGGACCTCCTGTCCTATATCCAGTCTTGAAGCTCCCCGTCGGTATTTCCTTTAACCAAATAACCCTCGCTTCCGCCCGGAGGAATAGGCTAATCCAAAAAGTATTTCTCTAACAACCTTGTGTTCCAAATAATACGGATTTCAACTAAGTACAATTCTTTCTATGATCTCCTTTGAGTATGTGTATGTGATTTCTATGAGGTGTAGGATGTGATTTAACCAAAATAATATTTTGGTTTTGATAGATTGAGAATAAATAAGCAATGTATGCGCAAATAGAGAGTAATAAGAAATCGAGATAATATATTAAAATCGTTAATCTAGTTCCCAATCTTTGAAGTACATATTGGTTTGAGTAGATGCATATGAAGGGTTGTTATTGTTTAAATAAAATCTATTTGTTTTATTGGCTGCAACCGTTGAAGAAGGGATGCTATTATTCAATATGAAATGAAGCATCCTTTCAGATTGGAGCAGTTGCTATGTGACAGACATCTGTGGGAATACCTCAAACATCTGTGCCTTCGAGAATTAAATTCTCGAAAATATTCACAGACGTGTATGGCTTTCCCACAGACATCTGTAGATGGCTATATTTGAATATCATAGTTTTTTATAGGCCAATATTGAATATATGAATATGTGTGTGCATATATATACTCAAGGAGACCTTACAATGTTTTTCTAAGACTCCTAATACACTATTATAACCTTACTAAACATAGCATGGTCCATAAGTCTTTGTTTGTCTTGTAGTCTTGATATCTTTGAGCATGACGATCTCTTGTAGTATATACCTGTAATCTTGATAAGATATAATATATGTGATTGTATTGTTGTTGTCATTGAAACCATAGAATGGAGGTTCTAAGATAATCATCTCCTTAGCCAAAAAAGAACCAAAATCATAAATTAATTAGCCAAATCAAGAGATTAGCAAGAGAATTAGTGATAGATTAATTAACCATTAATTTTGGTGTCTTAAGAGAAGATTATCTCGGATTTGAGTTGGAATGTGCGAATTTTAGGATCTAGGTGTGTGGTTTATACCCTTCACTATAGTATGTTAGTCAATATAGCTTAAAAATAATGTTATGAAAACAATTTCAAATGCTAAATCGATTTTTATTTTAGATCTAAATTTAACATCTATTTTAAAATGAATTTAAAAGATTAAAAGTTGATTTTAATCCATTTTTAACTATTTGATCGAATCAGATGCTACTTTTCAACATGACTAATTTAGGACATGTCATTTTTTGGATTGTGATTATATTAATTGAATTGACCTTTTTATAATGTGTGATGTTTTTATATGGTCATTTGGATGTATGATTGATTCATTTTGATGTATTGAGTGATTGATATGCTTTTGAGTGAGTCTAAGGGTTAAATATCTCAAAACGTGATGCGACGATATGGATTATTGATGATGGCCTAAAGTGGTATGGTCGCACGAGAATTTGAATTTCAGTGGTAATTTTTTGTTAAGACATTGGAGTAGTTGCTGGTAGATCATGGAGTGGTCGGTAGTACTTGGACTTTGGGGTAAGAAGAATTAAACTTTTGGAAAATCAGTGTTGGACTTTGGGAAAACAATGAAAGGACACTAAGACATGCTAACTTCTAAGTGATTTTGGTCGGCGTCGACCATAATTTGATGATGCAAGCTGAAGGCTTCGAGACTTAGACGTTGCTACTTTGGGTCGAGGAGAATTTTACTTTGGGGAATGAAGGGGACAAAGTGGTTTTGGCCGGGCTAGTAATTAGCCAATTTTTGGCTAAGTACTTAGCAAACGTAGTCGGCACTAACCACTCTAATGTGGTCAGTACCGATCCTAATTGACTTGGGATTTTTGGCACCATTCTCAAGGGGTTTTGCGGTAGTCGATAACTACTCACTTTGGATGCCTACTGCGATGCATATGAATTACAATGATTAATTTGACAATGAGGGAAGTTAGGCAGTTTAAGATGGGAAAACTTTAGTTCTACTTCAGGACTGATGTAGGAAATTAAAGAGAATACTTCGAGATCGATGAGATGGAGATATGTGACTTTTGATGGTAGCCCATAGAAGTTCAGGATGATGACGACTCGATGATTGGAATTGTGATTACGACTCATCAGGACAAGTTCGTTGATGTGAACCTATGAAGTGGAAAGTTGATTTGTTATACTATGGAGATATATAAAATAGTATATTAATGTATTCTACTGTGGAGGCATGTTAAAAGATCGTTGGTAATCAATAGGTTTCGAATGTGCTCGTAAAGAAGGTTTGTGAGGATGCTCACCTTGATTTTTGATGTTGGTCATAGATCGTTGACGTGATCTCTTACACCCTAGACTCTTTAATGTTGAGCCTAGTTCCTGGATTTACAAAGTGGCATGGAGTTTTGCACTGAGAAACCGAGATATTGAGTAGTCTCTAGCCATTGATGTGACTGTACAAGCTATAATATATCCAATGCACTTGAGAAAGCGATGTGAGGATTGCTTAATAACTGCTATGGATGCTATGTTTGCTTTGTTACATTAGAGATGTCATATGATGTCGGTATTATTGATTTAGATGCACATACACCCTACATTGTAATTTGAGCTATAGTACACCCTACATGAAGATAATTGATTAGCATGCATATATTGATGTTATGTGCTAAATCTTTAGGTGCAAATGATTCTCCATACCCTAGGTCATATTTACTGTATCTACATTTTATAGTATTTTTTAATTGTAGATTGCTCTATTCAGACCATTGTCTGACTTGAGATTTTATGTGTTGCTACTTATTATCTCATATACTCTTAAATAAGTTGTAAGGACCCGATTCTTCGGCTTCCGAATATCGACATCAATACGTCCACTGTATCAACTATCGAGCCATCGAATGCCGGAAAACCGAATTCTTAGGTTTTAAAAGAAGAGGTAGAAGAAAAGATAGAAGAAAAAGAAAAGAAGAACAACAGAACAACATCAGAACAGAAACAATATCAGAATCTCACATATCGCAGCGGAACAATATATAATAGATAAATGAATAATCTTTAAAACAAAGAACTATATCATTTTATACATACATCAATCATCAGAGTCAATATACAACAATGGACAGTTATATAAACTTGTCCTCATACAGAATACACAGCGGAATAAATACTATCAGATACAAATACTACGTCTCGCCATCCAGCTCATCTCTAAAGCTCCAGAATATCCAGAATATCCTGATAATATAACTCTAGGCTGCCCGTGTGGAAATTGGTGGGCACCCAGAGTTTAGAAGGGAAACAATAAACTCCGAGTCAGTCATGGTGACTGGTGTGAGATCGTAAAACAGTTATTTTCACAAAGAAAATAAAACAGATTCGCAATGCTTTTGGAAAATGAAACTACCATAAGACCTCCCGCCACACACACAATGCAAACGCAGAATTGGAGGAGATTTCTTCTTATGATAGTCAAAGATGCTTACTACGCCAATCATTGGATATTATTATTAATGTCTAGTGTGAAAAACATTTCGAAAGTATAATATTAATCTTAGCCAGCATAGACATTCCGAACTATGCCTACTATAGCTACCATCTAAACAGTGGGGCGCCACCATAAGTAAATGGCAGGTTCTACAACTAATACCGTACAAAGTTCGTATTTGGAAGATGGATTTCCAACAAATGGTCAGGCTAAGGAACTTCCTTTCCTCCTGCCGAATAGGATCGCCTCTGGCTGGACGTCCCGAGAGACAAACTGCTCTCTGCCAAACAAGGCCGGGTTACCCCTGTAACAGGTAACTCACGAATATGTCATCACCCGGTCCTTTGGGACCTTTATCCGAGCGCTCGATATCCAACATCACACATCATAAAGAAAGTGTATCCACATGAGTAAGTATCTGGGCTCCATACCATGATACCACCCCTTTCCAGAAGGAAATGACATACCCTAAAGGGCGCGACCCTCATAACCTTGCCGCAACATTCCTATTTCGACCATTTCCGGGTTGTTGAGGCCCTGACGAAGTCTCGTCCACAAAGCTACGCTTTCTCAAAAAAAGCCCTGCTTCGGGTCAAACAAAATGATCAACCTATGATCACAAAGATATAAGATCAAACAAATGATCATATCGCAAATGATCAAACACTGATCATTTCACAGCAACACTCAGTATGCCACGTTACCAAATTGGGATATATCGCTGATAAATTTCAACTACATAACCTCTGAGCTTGTACGTCTCAGAGAAGGGTGTTAAGCTAAGAGAATAAATTCTCCGCCACCAACAGATATGTATTTGAAAGAAATCAGCTTTATATCTCAAATTGTAACGTCAGACACACAATCCATACAAGTCTGTTCCGGGATCGAACAGAACCGAAGGCACTTCTCACGAAGCCCTTGCATTTCCGAATAATTTTCAATCACGTCAGGACTTCCCGTCACTAAGGGTGATAAAACCTCTAAATCGGAGATCAACCGATGTAGAGTAACTCGACGGTAATCCTTCCGTTTTCAAAAATATCCGGTCTTCAACACCGGTCTTCGAATGCAATTCATAACGACGTATCACATATTCGGAATGGGTTATACGACCCCATGGTCCTTTCCCGGCTAACCCGAATAGTGAGCGCTTATTCAAAAATAAGTGTGGCATTCAATTTCATCCAATTCACAACAAATACCTATCTAAAGGTAATTATTGATAGTCGGTTATTTAACTATCAATAAAGATGCGCAACATCATCAGATTCCAAATAATTTTCCCAAATTATTTTATCTTCAAAAATATCTTTACTAGATATATAATTTCCACACTTAACCGTTTGAAAACAAATTTTCAAATATTCACTTTTCAATTTATCTTTAAAAGATAAAGTTTCAAACCCTTCGTTTCATATTGGAAAAGCAATTCCATACTTATTTAAAAATAAGTATTTCACAAATCATTTATTTTCAACATTTGAAAATATTCGATATACTTAAATCAATATTAAGTACATATTCATACTTTAAGGAAATCATTCTCTTTAAACACATTTATTTGAGTTAAAACGAATGTTACGTAAAACATCGTTACGACGACTCAAAATCACTAGTATAGGGATTCGAATTTAGATAGATATATAAATCCCAATACTACATAAAAAAAAACATTTCCTTTCGGAAATCATTTACTATAACAACAGTGTTATAGTCCATCATTTCCTTATTTCTCGAAACGTCTATTTCAACAATAAAGGTTGAAATCTATGTATTCGATACTTATCACGTTTTAAAACATCTTTTAAAACAATTAACTTTATTTTACAATATCGCTTTTCCCAAAACCATATCCATATCCATTTTACTTAACAATATATTCACTGTCCAAAATCGTGAATATACTTTACTAATTATATTTCACTATTTTCTACACATTTTATTTCAATAATAATTCGCTATCCAAAATCGCGAATATATCTCCTTTAATAATCTTCTATATTTAATTTATCAAATCCAATTGATTTTTGAATTTATAAAACAACGTTTATAAATTCTATTTCTGTTTTTAATAACAACTTCAACTTACAAATCTTCCTTTTTAATAATTCGATAAATATTCCATCTAAAGGTAAAAATCCAATTTATAAGTTATTCTCTTATAAATCTTTTATTCTACAGTTTCATCCATTTTATAACTTCACAATTTATAAATCTATAAATTTCATTCACTTACGGATTCCATAATATTTCATTTTTAACACTTATAAAATTCGTTTTATAAGTCCAATATTTTGATTTACAAAATATCAATTTTATAAATCTTTCTATACAAATTGTTTATAGTTATTCAAAAATCCCAACTTAAACCATTTTATAAATAAATCAACTTTTGTTTCAAAAACAACACTTCGGTTATATTTCACTAAAAATTATAACTTTTTATAACTTTAAAATTTTACGTGTATAAATCGATTCAAAAATTCCATAAAACGTATATTCCCAAAAATCACTTTAAAAACCCTTTTAAAGTAAAAGTCGTTATTTTTACATTTCAAAACTGAATCCGATGATGCAACAACACCAATCAGTCCATCACAACAGTCAATATCATATATCAATATGATAACAGAATATATCACAATATCTGTAAATAAATAACTACTGGTGAGGAATCCAGTTGGATCCCTCCAACCTGTTTCCCTGCATCCACAGATGTTAGCACAATACCAATTCCGCTCCAGTACGGAATTATCGCGGTATATAGGTTTTATAAAAATCCGCTTACTAACGGCGCAATAGGGTCTCATCCGCTATACGAGGCGGGAAATCAATCAATCCAATATATACATATGCCAATATGTATATACTGCTATATATATAGATATATCCTATCATATCTAATACCACATCCAATAGAATTCAAATCATCAATCAATAAATAACTGAAAATTCCACTTTTCATTTGAGTGAGAAAAATCTCACCTTGATTTTAATTCTGATTTCAGCGTTTATTTCGAATAAAATTAAACACGCGTTTAATTTTACCCGAAATTCCAACTAGCTCCAAACGGCTCCAATTCAGTTGCATCGCGTAGAGCTCGTCACAACGAAGCCAACGCAAAAAATCCCGTCCAAAACGGACCTCGTATGAACACGATACAGTATTTTAAAGTTTATACAAATAAAAAAAAAATTAATTTACATTTCCTTTATTTATTTTAAAACCCACCCTCATCCAGGCCGTTCATCCCCTCAGCATCAAATCTGGCCATCGAACGCAAATATCATCTTCCTCCTTCACGCGTATTGCTCCCAGGCATCACGAAACCCACTGCCGCCTTAAACCCTAAACGACGCGACCACCACGCCGACTTCCACGTTGATCAGAAAGTGCCATTCCACTCGCCTCCACGTGCTCCACCAACGACCGGAGTGGCTTCGAACTCGGTCCCACCTAGCTCACGAAAAACGACCCTAAACGTGCGTCCTTCCCTAGCCCTTTGCCGCCGATCTGCTTCGAGTTAAACGATCTTGACCGTTGAACTTGTCAATCTCACTGCCCTCTTCATTTTTGTAGTTGGAATCGAAGTCTATCGGGGAGTGGATGAGGAGATAATCGAGGGGGAACGGTGGAAGATGCTGGCCATTCATTTTCTTGGTGGCGGCTGAACTAAAATTAGGGTTAGGGTTGAATTTCTTTGCAAAATGAAAGAGTTGATGGCCTTTTATAGAAATTTACCAAATTACTATTCACTCGAAATTTTTCGAACTCAAAATCGAGCATGCCGGTTAGCGTTTCTAAGGTTTACCCCGCGTTCCGAACGCAATGGAACAGGTTTCGAAAGCTAATTCGATCGTCTGTGTGAGATATGACAATAAACGATCAATTTAAATTAAACCGATTTAAATTGATTTCGAGGCGTTTTGATTTGTACCGGACAAACGGTAAATCCAAAAATTATGAAATTTGAAACCATGCAATAATTTCACATTACGGATCCGATGAAACTGGTTTCGTCGAAATCCGAGACCTTTTGAAAAATGACTATTTTTAACTCGACGATTTAAAATTAAAACGATATCGATGCGTTTCGAGTTGCCACGGTCAAATGACAACTTCGATTGATACGAAAATTGAAATCCGATAATAACTAACTATTACGGATCCAATGGAACTGGTCTCGTTCAATTCTGAGACTGTTCGAAAATTGGCTATTTTTCAGTCGATAATTAAATATTAAAATATTCAATTTTCACAGATTAACTCCAAATTCAATTTTAAGAGTTCAAAAATATTTCTATAACTCCAGTATGATTAAATAAAATTTCCCAAATCATTTTCAATCATTTTAACTCGATTTTCAATTATCTCTGGAATTTCACTATTTAATTTATCGATTAAATTATCAAATTAAATCCAATATTCGAATAATAAATTATTCGACTTCTTAATTCCACTTATTAATATTTAAAATTAATTAAATATTCGAATTTTAATTATCAAAAATTCTGGGTCGTTACAAATTTCCCCCCTTAAAAGAATTTCGTCCTCGAAATTACCAAGTAAGGAAAAGATACAAAATCCGTTAACTTTCCAAAACAAACCGTTCAAATTAGATTTTCAAATCTGTTAAGTGTTTAACTTCTCCAAAATTCATAGTTAACTTCTCACAAAATCTTTACTAAGTTTTCAAATCATAACTTAGTTTTCAAAATTTTCAAATTTCTCAAAAATATTCTAACGCCTTAAATTTTCAGAAAATTTCGCCAGCGTCTCCTTTGCGCGGCTCGATCCGAAAAAAAAAATGACAGTGTATATATATCACAAATATACATCCCATCAAGTGATGAGGCATCCCGTAGGGAAAAAAGTGTAAAAGTACGATATTTAATCCGAGATATGTACCTTATTATTTATTTAGCGAGCGTATACTGCTAATATAGCGCGAAAGCGAGCTCCAAATGCGAAGCAACGCCATCCGCACCTACTAAACACTCAACAAACCATATGAGAACACGTAAATATGAAAATATAGTCAATATACATCATATAGCAACATAATACTACATATGTCAACATAGCAAATGCAACAAACAACAAATGCATTCAGAAGCAACAATGCAACCATCAAACCATCATCATCCAATAAACATCCAACAAATTCATACCGAATCAATATTCATTCATTTCTCATTAATATTCATTGAATTGGTTTTCAATTTACTCACATTTGATTCGTTAATATTGGATTTAACTAACATTCATTCATTTGTTTCCAATTAGTTTACATTCACTAATTTACATTCATGTTGGTTCATTTTCAATTTGAATCAAATTCATTTCTATTCAAATTTACATATTATCAATTTGAATTTAATCACTTTGCTTCCAATTTGTCGATTCAATTTCATTAACCCTTAATGAATTACACGAAATCAACTAACAATCAATCTAACAACCAATGTATAACCAATCATAACCAAATTTATTCAATTTACATTTCTTTACATTCAATTTGGTTCAACACTTTAAGTTTCAATTTGTTGATATTAAATTGATTTCCATTCAATTATTCAATTCCTTTAGCTTCTAATGAATTAACACTTATATTCATTGCTTCATATCAATTATTTATATTCAATTGATTGACATTCAATCCATTTATTAATTCAATTGCTAATTCATTTTAACAAAAAAAAATTGAATTTCATTTATATAACTCAAGTTCACATTCATTTAATAAATTCACTTTATTAATTTCTTTAATATCAAAATAAACTTCACTTCAACATCACTTAAGTTATTTTCCATTTCAAACATCATTTGTTCAACTTAAATTAAGTTTCCACTTATAAATCCAATTCAGATTTTGTTTTTCTTAACAAAATTCATTTAACCTTTCACCAAAATCAAATTTCATCAATCATTCAAATTTATATCACATTTGACTTTCTTTTAGTTAAATTTCACATCATATTTCATTATGCTACTCAAATTCATTAACTTTACCAAAGTTAAATCTATTATCTCATATCATAAGTATAAATCTTATTTCACTTATATTTACCATATTTAAATTTGGACTTTAATTTTCAAATTTGTTTATCACAACAAAACCTCAATTTCCAATTTACTATGGTAGCAAATCAATCACACAGAAACTCGAAAATGATACTGATGATGCTGCAGTCATCACCCTTATTATTTCCCAGCAACAATAGTGAAATCAGTGCTTAAATTCTTTCAAAAATTTCCTTTTATTCATAAATCACATTTATAAATCTCTTTGCACATAATTTCACTTCTTACATATAAGATTATTTTACCATTGTAAATCATTTTAATTATAACTTCATACATTATAATTCATTGGTTTATATAATTTACTCTTTCACAATTGTTGTTTTCATTTACTTATTCAAACAACTTTAACTAACTTGTATATATTTACATTTTCAAACTATCAAATAATCAACTATATACACTTTAACACTGAAAAATTATTTCTTTATATATAAAATATAATCGAGGTAAAATTATTCCATTTACCCAATTTAAAACAATACTGTGCCGAATTGTTCTATATAAGTGTTTAGAGATTCCTATCGATAGAGTTGTACGGACAATACCGACCAGAATCCATATACCACTCAACAAACCAATCATCACAATATAAAACAATTTTATATTAACTAACAAATACGCACTCATATCTATTATTACACTCAAACTCATTCTAGAGTACTACTGACTCTATCTCTAATGAGTAACACCCAACAGAGCAGGGTTGTCGCTTAACCATATGCTCTGATACCACGTTGTAAGGACCCGATTCTTCGGCTTCCGAATATCGACATCAATACGTCCACTGTATCAACTGTCGAGCCATCGAATGCCGGAAAACCGAATTCTTAGGTTTTAAAAGAAGAGGTAGAAGAAAAGATAGAAGAAAAAGAAAAGAAGAACAACAGAACAACATCAGAACAGAAACAATATCAGAATCTCACATATCGCAGCGGAACAATATATAATAGATAAATGAATAATCTTTAAAACAAAGAACTATATCATTTTATACATACATCAATCATCAGAGTCAATATACAACAATGGACAGTTATATAAACTTGTCCTCATACAGAATACACAGCGGAATAAATACTATCAGATACAAATACTACGTCTTGCCATCCAGCTCATCTCCAAAGCTCCAGAATATCCAGAATATCCTGATAATATAACTCTAGGCTGCCCGTGTGGAAATTGGTGGGCACCCAGAGTTTAGAAGGGAAACAATAAACTCCGAGTCAGTCATGGTGACTGGTGTGAGATCGTAAAACAGTTATTTTCACAAAGAAAATAAAACAGATTCGCAATGCTTTTGGAAAATGAAACTACCATAAGACCTCCCGCCACACACACAATGCAAACGCAGAATTGGAGGAGATTTCTTCTTATGATAGTCAAAGATGCTTACTACGCCAATCATTGGATATTATTATTAATGTCTAGTGTGAAAAACATTTCGAAAGTATAATATTAATCTTAGCCAGCATAGACATTCCGAACTATGCCTACTATAGCTACCATCTAAACAGTGGGGCGCCACCATAAGTAAATGGCAGGTTCTACAACTAATACCGTACAAAGTTTGTATTTGGAAGATGGATTTCCAACAAATGGTCAGGCTAAGGAACTTCCTTTCCTCCTGCCGAATAGGATCGCCTCTGGCTGGACGTCCCGAGAGACAAACTACTCTCTGCCAAACAAGGCCGGGTTACCCCTGTAACAGGTAACTCACGAATATGTCATCACCCGGTCCTTTGGGACCTTTATCCGAGCGCTCGATATCCAACATCACACATCATAAAGAAAGTGTATCCACATGAGTAAGTATCTGGGCTCCATACCATGATACCACCCCTTTCCAGAAGGAAATGACATACCCTAAAGGGCGCGACCCTCATAACCTTGCCGCAACATTCCTGTTTCGACCATTTCCGGGTTGTTGAGGCCCTGACGAAGTCTCGTCCACAAAGCTACGCTTTCTCAAAAAAAGCCCTGCTTCGGGTCAAACAAAATGATCAACCTATGATCACAAAGATATAAGATCAAACAAATGATCATATCGCAAATGATCAAACACTGATCATTTCACAGCAACACTCAGTATGCCACGTTACCAAATTGGGATATATCGCTGATAAATTTCAACTACATAACCTCTGAGCTCGTACGTCTCAGAGAAGGGTGTTAAGCTAAGAGAATAAATTCTCCGCCACCAACAGATATGTATTTGAAAGAAATCAGCTTTATATCTCAAATTGTAACGTCAGACACACAATCCATACAAGTCTGTTCCGGGATCGAACAGAACCGAAGGCACTTCTCACGAAGCCCTTGCATTTCCGGATAATTTTCAATCACGTCAGGACTTCCCGTCACTAAGGGTGATAAAACCTCTAAATCGGAGATCAACCGATGTAGAGTAACTCGACGGTAATCCTTCCGTTTTCAAAAATATCCGGTCTTCAACACCGGTCTTCGAATGCAATTCATAACGACGTATCACATATTCGGAATGGGTTATACGACCCCATGGTCCTTTCCCAGCTAACCCGAATAGTGAGCGCTTATTCAAAAATAAGTGTGGCATTCAATTTCATCCAATTCACAACAAATACCTATCTAAAGGTAATTATTGATAGTCGGTTATTTAACTATCAATAAAGATGCGCAACATCATCAGATTCCAAATAATTTTCCCAAATTATTTTATCTTCAAAAATATCTTTACTAGATATATAATTTCCACACTTAACCGTTTGAAAACAAATTTTCAAATATTCACTTTTCAATTTATCTTTAAAAGATAAAGTTTCAAACCCTTCGTTTCATATTGGAAAAGCAATTCCATACTTATTTAAAAATAAGTATTTCACAAATCATTTATTTTCAACATTTGAAAATATTCGATATACTTAAATCAATATTAAGTACATATTCATACTTTAAGGAAATCATTCTCTTTAAACACATTTATTTGAGTCAAAACGAATGTTACGTAAAACATCGTTACGACGACTCAAAATCACTAGTATAGGGATTCGAATTTAGATAGATATATAAATCCCAATACTACATAAAAAAAAAACATTTCCTTTCGGAAATCATTTACTATAACAACAGTGTTATAGTCCATCATTTCCTTATTTCTCGAAACGTCTATTTCAACAATAAAGGTTGAAATCTATGTATTCGATACTTATCACGTTTTAAAACATCTTTTAAAACAATTAACTTTATTTTACAATATCGCTTTTCCCAAAACCATATCCATATCCATTTTACTTAACAATATATTCACTGTCCAAAATCGTGAATATACTTTACTAATTACATTTCACTATTTTCTACACATTTTATTTCAATAATAATTCGCTATCCAAAATCGCGAATATATCTCCTTTAATAATCTTCTATATTTAATTTATCAAATCCAATTGATTTTTGAATTTATAAAACAACGTTTATAAATTCTATTTCTGTTTTTAATAACAACTTCAACTTACAAATCTTCCTTTTTAATAATTCGATAAATATTCCATCTAAAGGTAAAAATCCAATTTATAAGTTATTCTCTTATAAATCTTTTATTCTACAGTTTCATCCATTTTATAACTTCACAATTTATAAATCTATAAATTTCATTCACTTACGGATTCCATAATATTTCATTTTTAACACTTATAAATTTCGTTTTATAAGTCCAATATTTTGATTTACAAAATATCAATTTTATAAATCTTTCTATACAAATCGTTTATAGTTATTCAAAAATCCCAACTTAAACCATTTTATAAATAAATCAACTTTTGTTTCAAAAACAACACTTCGGTTATATTTCACTAAAAATTATAACTTTTTATAACTTTAAAATTTTACATGTATAAATCGATTCAAAAATTCCATAAAACGTATATTCCCAAAAATCACTTTAAAAACCCTTTTAAAGTAAAAGTCGTTATTTTTACATTTCAAAACTGAATCCGATGATGCAACAACACCAATCAGTCCATCACAACAGTCAATATCATATATCAATATGATAACAGAATATATCACAATATCTGTAAATAAATAACTACTGGTGAGGAATCCAGTTGGATCCCTCCAACCTGTTTCCCTGCATCCACAGATGTTAGCACAATACCAATTCCGCTCCAGTACGGAATTATCGCGGTATATAGGTTTTATAAAAATCCGCTTACTAACGGCGCAATAGGGTCTCATCCGCTATACGAGGCGGGAAATCAATCAATCCAATATATACATATGCCAATATGTATATACTGCTATATATATAGATATATCCTATCATATCTAATACCACATCCAATAGCAATCAAATCATCAATCAATAAATAACTGAAAATTCCACTTTTCATTTGAGTGAGAAAAATCTCACCTTGATTTTAATTCTGATTTCAGCGTTTATTTCGAATAAAATTAAACACGCGTTTAATTTTACCCGAAATTCCAACTAGCTCCAAACGGCTCCAATTCAGTTGCATCGCGTAGAGCTCGTCACAATGAAGCCAACGCAAAAAAACCCGTCCAAAACGGACCTCGTATGAACACGATACAGTATTTTAAAGTTTATACAAATAAAAAAAAAATTAATTTACATTTCCTTTATTTATTTTAAAACCCACCCTCATCCAGGCCGTTCATCCCGTCAGCATCAAATCTGGCCATCGAACGCAAATATCATCTTCCTCCTTCACGCGTATTGCTCCCAGGCATCACGAAACCCACTGCCGCCTTAAACCCTAAACGACGCGACCACCACGCCGACTTCCACGTTGATCAGAAAGTGCCATTCCACTCGCCTCCACGTGCTCCACCAACGACCGGAGTGGCTTCGAACTCGGTCCCACCTAGCTCACGAAAAACGACCCTAAACGTGCGTCCTTCCCTAGCCCTTTGCCGCCGATCTGCTTCGAGTTAAACGATCTTGACCGTTGAACTTGTCAATCTCACTGCCCTCTTCATTTTTGTAGTTGGAATCGAAGTCTATCGGGGAGTGGATGAGGAGATAATCGAGGGGGAACGGTGGAAGACGCTGGCCATTCATTTTCTTGGTGGCGGCTGAACTAAAATTAGGGTTAGGGTTGAATTGCTTTGCAAAATGAAAGAGTTGATGGCCTTTTATAGAAATTTACCAAATTACTATTCACTCGAAATTTTTCGAACTCAAAATCGAGCATGCCGGTTAGCGTTTCTAAGGTTTACCCCGCGTTCCGAACGCAATGGAACAGGTTTCGAAAGCTAATTCGATCGTCTGTGTGAGATATGACAATAAACGATCAATTTAAATTAAACCAATTTAAATTGATTTCGAGGCGTTTTAATTTGTACCAGACAAACGGTAAATCCAAAAATTATGAAATTTGAAACCATGCAATAATTTCACATTACGGATCCGATGAAACTGGTTTCGTCGAAATCCGAGATCTTTTGAAAAATGACTATTTTTAACTCGACGATTTAAAATTAAAACGATATCGATGCGTTTCGAGTTGCCACGGTCAAATGACAACTTCGATTGATACGAAAATTGAAATCCGATAATAACTAACTATTACAGATCCAATGGAACTGGTCTCGTTCAATTCTGAGACTGTTCGAAAATTGGCTATTTTTCAATCGATAATTAAATATTAAAATATTCAATTTTCACAGATTAACTCCAAATTCAATTTTAAGAGTTCAAAAATATTTCTATAACTCCAGTATGATTAAATAAAATTTCCCAAATCATTTTCAATCATTTTAACTCGATTTTCAATTATCTATGGAATTTCACTATTTAATTTATCGATTAAATTATCAAATTAAATCCAATATTCGAATAATAAATTATTCGACTTCTTAATTCCACTTATTAATATTTAAAATTAATTAAATATTCGAATTTTAATTATCAAAAATTCTGGGTCGTTACATAAGTAGACCAGATAGTAGGTATGAGATAGCACCAAAAGTAGTTCAAATAATGAGCAGAAGGCTACGGTTTCCATATATCTACTTTAGAGCTTATTTACTTTATTTTCTATTGTGTAGCACTATGGTGCTTTATTATTATCTATTTTGAGATGGTTACATTTGAGTTTGTTATAAACTCTATAATCTGCATTGTATAGCCATTATGAACTAGTAGCACTTTGATTTTGTGGTTTATTTTAGTTATTACTATCTCGCATATATGTTATTATACTTTATCCTTGCACTATGAAATATAAGACAGGTTCTGCTTGAAATTTTAGTTACTTTACCACCCTTGAACACCGTCGGACATTGGACGAGTACCGTAGTAGCACATTCTACATCTTATATTGGGTACTGAAGGTGTATGGCCGTTGTCACATTTGTTATCAAAGCTTAGCTGAAATAAGACCTATGTTGATACGTGATCCGTTAGAGATAAGAAGGAGTTATTACATTAGAATGGATCAAGTAATATATTAGAGAGCGTACTTGTTCTATATTTTGGTTTTTAAAACTATATAGTAGTATATGTATAGTATAAGTCACATTGCATGCATGAGTATCATTAATGCGGATTTCCATTTGAGAGACTGATCATTCTTGCTATAGATTAACGAATGAGCTGAAAGTTAGGCAATGCTACAAGAATCTCCTTCTTTGGAGTTAAAGAAGGGACATGCTTGAGGCAACTGTCCTTGACTTATGTATAATGCTCAAAACCATGATGAGGAACATTTTATAAAATGCCCATGTGGATGCTCCAAATGTCGTTATTGGTGGTGGTGTTCAAGTGCATGAGCTTAGGCTTGATGTAACGACCCCGGATTTTATATATATTTAAATTTCTAATAAATTTAATTTTTGAATAAAAATTGTAAAATTATGGATAAATTGATTTGAGTTTCCCCGAATCCAAATAAAAATATATAAAATCATTTTCAATTTAAATATTGTATATATGTGATTTGAATTTAAATTTCAAGTAAATGGTTTTAAAATATAAATATAAATATAGACAATTGACACGAGTATCAGAATAAGTAAATAAATGATTTAAATTTAAAAATTGATGGTTAATTTATAAAATAAATACAAGATAATAAATATTAAAGTAAAATAATAGTAATAAATTAAGCTAGAAATAGAAATCGATAAATAAAAGGTAAATATTAAGTAAACAAATAATTGCTAAAATTTTAACAACAAATTAAACTCTAGAAAATTCATCTATATTATGAAATAAATAAATTATATAGTTTTATACAATATAAAGTAAAATATAAATCTTAATATCATATTTATAAATCAATACAAAATAATACAAATAAAATAGATAAAAAAAATTAAATAAAAGAAAAATAAAATAAAATAGAAGTTCATTTACATTAAAAAGTAATGAAACAAGTAAACATAAGAACAAATAAATATAAGTATGTAGATAAGTATGAAACCAAACAAACAAAAAAATACACTTGTAAAAGACAACAAGAAAAATAAAATATATATGTGAAGAAGCTTGCAAAAGAAGACACCCAAGATTATAATCATATATGTACAACCGAAATAAAGGGAAAAGAATAAGTATATTGTACAAAGTAATTAATGTAGCACACAAAAGCAAGGTTGTATCAGCCAACAAAGAAAATATCTCTGCTAGAGATTGTACAAACCAATATTATATCACCCTGTACAAAATTTTATCACCTGTACAACATAATATATCACCCTGTACACTTCATTTCAGCTGAGAAAACAATACTTATCATTCTCAACAACATTACTTATCATCCCAGTCTTCGTTCACCATTATAAACTGAAGTAAAAATCATTTTTAAACTTAAACAATCATTCAACCTAAACATCAATACAAATTCATATCAACCTGAGATCAAGAAGAAGAGTTCCAGTAACAAACTCAAGTAAGATTTCAACTTTCAAATTCAAAAAAAAAAGGCTTCAACTTTCAACTGGGAAACTTCTGGAATCAAAATGTTTAAGGTAAGTGACAATTAGTTTTTTTACTTGAATATATGTTGCAATGGATCTGTGTATATATGCTTGTATCAGTGTTTCTCTTCCACTCTGTTACTTCACAGAGTACAAAACAACAAGAAAATCCATTTCTTGTTTTCCAATCCATATCAGACTTTGGATCCTAGACAAAATAGGTGTGTTTAGGCATAGATGATAATCTAAAAATAGTCTCATGAAATAAAAATGCACATATGATGAAAAATCAAGTTTTTACAGTAAAAACTTTAATTTTTGGAAATTTCAAGTATCACGAATTATTGATTCAAGTACATGACTCGAATCCCTATTGGAAGTTATGATTTTTAAGATGTATTTGATGATTTTTAGATGTGTGGATTAGGAGCAGTTCAATGATGATCGAAATGGGTATCGTGACCAATTTTTGACGACACGTGGAACTAGGGGTGTCGGGGTTGTTCGTGGAGATGGAAGAGCCTACGGGGGTCCTAGGAAAAATATTGGTTGGGGTTACAGGTAAACGTGGTGGCAACGGTGACGAATTCTAGTTTGTAGCCCTAGTTTTTTTGAGGTCGAAGTTTTTAATTCGTTTGCCATCTTGGATTGATCGAGTGTTTCGTGCTTTTGGGGGATGGTGGAAGGGTTGTTGACGAAGTGATGGCCGGAGTTTCACGTGTTCTCGTGGTCGGAGCTCAGAGAACGAGGCGTTGACAGGTTTTGGTTGGGGTGGGTCTGGTTATTCCAGGTTTCAATCTTGAACTCGAATTCGAATTTCGAGGTGATGAAGTGGTTCAAGTGATCGGAGTATGTTCTGGAGATGATCGTCGATGTGCTCGACGACATGGTGATGCCTGGAGCTGGCTAACGGTGACGTGCACGTGCACGAGCTCTGGTGCCTGGGTGTTTCTGTTGTCTAGGAAGAGCAGGGAAGTTTTTGCGTGATTAACTCGAGTAATTCAAGTTGTTTACTCGAAGCAAGAACGGGAATCTCGGGTCAAAAATTAGGTTATAGGCTTTCAAACCTGATCCTGTTTTTCTGAATTTAAAACTAAATTTAAAATCAAGGGTTTAAACTGAGTTTTAAATCAAATTGTAAATATAAATTCAAGTTGAATTGGAATTTAGTTTGGACATAAATAAGTTTTAAATTCAAATTGTTTTAATAACTTAAAACCAATTTAATATATTAGAGAAATTTGAGTTTGAAATAGATTTGAAATTTTAAATGAAAAATTTAAACAAGTTGAAACTAAAAGTTTAAATCTGGAATTAATTCTAAATCTGGTTTCAAAATTTTGAAATTTAATTAAGTTTTATAACTTAAGTGTTAAAAATAAGTTTAAAAATGAAATTTAAAAGAAAATTTGAAACAATGTTTCAAACATATTGTGAATAATAATTAAATTATAAATATGAATGAGCTTTACTTTAAGTAATGAAGATTTAACGATTTATAATTTCATTAAAGAATGAGTTCTTAATGGTTAATCAATGTATAATCAATAATGATTAATATAAGTAAAAATTTTTAGAAAAGTAATTAAAGGAATTGATAGTTGATAAAGGTTATTAACTAAGATTATTTAAATAAATAATCAATGTGATTAACTTTAACAATAAATTTAGATTTATTAATTTGATAAGAACCATTTATGGAATTGTTTCGTGTAATTACTTAATATAAGTAATCCAGGAATTAATTTATTGAGTGTAATCAATTGAGTTAACTTGATTAGTTCAAGTTAAAATTTCCTAAGTATAATTCAGAATAATCACTTGATAATTTGGGAGAACATAATTACGTAGAGAAGTAATTAATAGATAATTACTGAATGTAATTGATTGAATGATGATTTGAAATTTGAGTAAATTATTTGTTAATAAATTAAACGATTAATTAATAATGGTGATTAATTAAGATTAATTTAATAATTAAAGATTAATTGATTCATTAATTAAGAATGATTAGTTAATAATTAAGGGTTAACTAATAAATTTGAAAGGAGGCTTTATTTCAAATAATTTGTATTTAACTTATGATAATTAACCAGGATTAATAATTGATACATCTGATTTAAATTAATCAGTCGATTAATAAAAATTCACTCGTGGATGTTTGGACCTGACTGAATGATTGAATTGTTTGATATCTCTGATCTGTAATGCTTTGTGATATATTCTGATTTGTGTGTGATCTGTACTGTAGTTATTTATCTGGGATGAATGTAAATTATTATCTGTGACTTATATATCTGTGATCTGTGATCTGTAAATGAAAGATAAGCGTTATAGTTTATACCGCTTATCAACTATATTTTTGTATTCTGATCTAAGATGATTGAATGATGATGCACTACTGTGTGAAACCCCTGGACTACACCATACACACACAAATATGGATTTCACGTGGAAATAAGTTAAGTCACAGATTGTTGACAATTTTCAAAGGTTGAATTTGTGAATTCAAATAGTTTTGGAATTTGAATTGAGAGCTTTGCTGTAACAACCCATAAATTTTAAACGGTTTGAATAACGTATTTAATTGAATTTGTAAGAAATTTTAAATAATAATATTTTGAAATAAAAATTTAATGTTTGGATTATGTATAATTAAATATAAGTAGTTGAATTAGATTTTTATTTGATTTTAATATGAAATTAATATTTGTATTTGTTGAAATCTTTCCATTAAGGAAAGATAATGTATTAAAATGAACATTTAATTTGGTAGTTAACATAATGATATTTTATTTATAAGTTTTAAAAGAGAATTTTTTTTTCAAAATGTTTTCCAAATATAATAATTATTATAAGAAAGATATTTTGAAATAGGTAACGTATAAATTAATAGGTAGAGAATAAGTAGTATAAATTAATAGGTAGAGAATAAATAGGTAACGTATAAATTAATAGGTAGAGAATAAATAGGTAACGTATAAATTAATAGGTAGGGAGTAAATAGTATAAATTAATAGGTAGAGAATAAATAAGTAACATATAAATTAATAGGCATAGAATAAATAAGTAACGTATAAATTTAGATACGTTACTTTTTGTATAAATTTAGCGTATATTGTACTAACTATATGAAAAATATATATGAACAACGCATTCAATATTGTTTAAAAATCTTATTTTAAAACCTAATCTTTATACATATTTATTTTAATTTATTTCCTCTATTCACCAGCATTCAAACTTTATACATATTTTAATTTATTTCCTCTATCCATCCATGCCATTTCAAAAGTTGAAACGTATAAAATACTATACGTTATTTCGCATTCATTGATTTCTTTTATTTATATAAACTTTTTATTCGTTGCACGTTACATTCATTTATTTGACCGATCCTTTCCTTTGTTATTTCCGAATTTCGTGCGTTACTAACCAATGCTCCATATTTATTTGCCTTAATAATTCAGCTAAATTTAAGGATCACCGTTGCTTTTACATTTTGTTTATATCACCTTTCCCCTATTTTAGCCGGTTGCATTTGATATTTCCTTGATTTAAGCTTTCTAACTTTTAAATTTCCACTACTCTATATTTATTTCTGTACGTTTATCTTTGCTTGAATTCCTCTGTCCATTCTGTGACGACCCGGCTTTCCACTCCCGGAAAATCGCATCGACAGTAAGAAAGAAAGGGGTGAGAAGTAGAAAAGAAAAGAAGAGAAAGAAAACAAACACAAATACTCACAGCGGAAACGGAATAAAATATAATATATCACATAACTATTACATAGTATCATATACAACACTTATCAGAGTTACACAGATTACAGATCACATACTAGACAGTTATAAACATCTGTCTAGTTATTACATCTCAATACAAAACAAAGATCTAAACAAGATCAACACAGCGGAAACTACTATCTATATCTACAACGCTGAAGCCTCCTGCTCCATTGCTCCTCCACAATTCGTCAAGGCTAACCTGAATCCCTTGGCTACTCGTAAAAATTTGAGTACCCAAGAGTTTATAAAACAGAAATAAACAACTTGGGTCAGACATGGGTCTGGTGTGAGTAACAGGTTAAACTTGTTTAACTTCAAAACCTTTTGAAAGAAAAGGTATCACGTAAGACTTCCCACAAATAAACATGGGTAAGTTTTTACCTTACGCTAACCAAAACATTTTATAGGAAATTCGATTGTATTATAATAGGGTCTAGGGTTTTCAAATAAATATGAAATAGCTGAAATTGTTACATTATTAAATTCCAGCATACTAGCCAACAAAGTGGGTTATACAATCAAGTCCGTTATCACTTATTGGAAATTGGATTCCATACAATGGCAGGGCTACCGGGGTACCGCCCGTCACAGTACGTGGCCTAGATCACCGTACCGAGGATCACTCCCAATCCCCTGCAACACAAGGCCGGAACATCCCTTACTGGATAATTCCCGCACAAGATACCTCACGGTTGGGATCAGCAACCGCACCACTAAGTCGAAAATAGAAAGGGACATCTAGACAGAGGTAACCTTGTCCTACTTGGGTGCTACCCACTAACCTTGCTGCACCTCCCCTGTTTTAGCCATTCCCGGTTTGTGAGGCTTGAGGTCACGATTACCTTAGAAAAGAACACATCACTTAGAATGCTCATCGTCCACCTGACGATGTTCTGAAAGCATTCAATCCATACAAGTTCGTTCCGGGTTCGAACGAAACCGAAGGCATTATCTCGTTACACTCGTTTTGGAATCACCCTCAGAGTTAACGACAATAACCCTTGCACTCTGAATCTTCATCTTCACTTGATTCACGACCTATCGTTAATTTGGATCGATGTGGTATTCGGGTCTCCAGACCTGGAAATCCGGTATACGGAAACCCGATCCCGGTCTCATCGAAATCCAAAGCGTATCTTTTAAGGCCAAGTTGTTTTAAAGGTTAAAACAATTTAATTCATTATCTTTATACACAAAGAAAGATAATTCGCAACAGATAATCAACATTATCAGATAATCCTTACAATTCAACTAACATCCATATCATACAGCATATATCTCATCAGAGATATCAATCAAAGTCAAGTATCCAATACTAACACCCATTCATAAGTAATGATTTATATCATCTTAATTTAAATTGAATTAAATTAATTACTTCATTTTATAAATCCTTCTTACTTAACCATTAATTAATTACAATCAATTAATTAACTATCCTCTAATAATTCATTTCAATTAATCATCTTGATTAATTATCTTTTGATTACATTCAAGTAATTTATTCTCAATTAATTACTTAAATTAATTATCCTTAACCACTTATTTTATTTAACCTTTAATTACATCATTAATGTAATTAATTATAGTTGATTAAGTTAATTAATTTTAGTTAATTAATTAATGATGTAATTAAAGGTTAAATAAAATAAGTGGTTAAGGATAATTAATTTAAGTAATTAATTGAGAATAAATTACTTGAATGTAATCAAAAGATAATTAATCAAGATGATTAATTGAAATGAATTATTAGAGGATAGTTAATTAATTGATTGTAATTAATTAATGGTTAAGTAAGAAGGATTTATAAAATGAAGTAATTAATTTAATTCAATTTAAATTAAGATGATATAAATCATTACTTATGAATGGGTGTTAGTATTGGATACTTGACTTTGATTGATATCTCTGATGAGATATATGCTGTGTGATATGGATGTTAGTTGAATTGTAAGGATTATCTGATAATGTTGATTATCTGTTGCGAATTATCTTTCTTTGTGTATAAAGATAATGAATTAAATTGTTTTAACCTTTAAAACAACTTGGCCTTAAAAGATACGCTTTGGATTTCGATGAGACCGGGATCGGGTTTCCGTATACCGGATTTCCAGGTCTGGAGACCCGAATACCACATCGATCCAAATTAACGATAGGTCGTGAATCAAGTGAAGATGAAGATTCAGAGTGCAAGGGTTATTGTCGTTAACTCTGAGGGTGATTCCAAAACGAGTGTAACGAGATAATGCCTTCGGTTTCGTTCGAACCCGGAACGAACTTGTATGGATTGAATGCTTTCAGAACATCGTCAGGTGGACGATGAGCATTCTAAGTGATGTGTTCTTTTCTAAGGTAATCGTGACCTCAAGCCTCACAAACCGGGAATGGCTAAAACAGGGGAGGTGCAGCAAGGTTAGTGGGTAGCACCCAAGTAGGACAAGGTTACCTCTGTCTAGATGTCCCTTTCTATTTTCGACTTAGTGGTGCGGTTGCTGATCCCAACCGTGAGGTATCTTGTGCGGGAATTATCCAGTAAGGGATGTTCCGGCCTTGTGTTGCAGGGGATTGGGAGTGATCCTCGGTACGGTGATCTAGGCCACGTACTGTGACGGGCGGTACCCCGGTAGCCCTGCCATTGTATGGAATCCAATTTCCAATAAGTGATAACGGACTTGATTGTATAACCCACTTTGTTGGCTAGTATGCTGGAATTTAATAATGTAACAATTTCAGCTATTTCATATTTATTTGAAAACCCTAGACCCTATTATAATACAATCGAATTTCCTATAAAATGTTTTGGTTAGCGTAAGGTAAAAACTTACCCATGTTTATTTGTGGGAAGTCTTACGTGATACCTTTTCTTTCAAAAGGTTTTGAAGTTAAACAAGTTTAACCTGTTACTCACACCAGACCCATGTCTGACCCAAGTTGTTTATTTCTGTTTTATAAACTCTTGGGTACTCAAATTTTTACGAGTAGCCAAGGGATTCAGGTTAGCCTTGACGAATTGTGGAGGAGCAATGGAGCAGGAGGCTTCAGCGTTGTAGATATAGATAGTAGTTTCCGCTGTGTTGATCTTGTTTAGATCTTTGTTTTGTATTGAGATGTAATAACTAGACAGATGTTTATAACTGTCTAGTATGTGATCTGTAATCTGTGTAACTCTGATAAGTGTTGTATATGATACTATGTAATAGTTATGTGATATATTATATTTTATTCCGTTTCCGCTGTGAGTATTTGTGTTTGTTTTCTTTCTCTTCTTTTCTTTTCTACTTCTCACCCCTTTCTTTCTTACTGTCGATGCAATTTTCCGGGAGTGGAAAGCCGGGTCGTCACACGTGGTATCAGAGCATAGGTTGAGCGAATACCTAAGCTATAGGTTGAGTGAATACCTAGGTTTGGAAGGATTGTTCATTAGAGACAGGATCTGTATCAACCTGTTTGAGTCTGAGTATATATATATATATATATATATATATATATATATATATATACGAGAGCGCGTATTTGTTAGTTATATAAAATGGTTTTATATTGTGTTAATTGATCGGTTGGGTGGTATATGGATTCTGGTCAATACGAGTAGCTAACGTTATTGATAGGGATCTCTAAACACTTGAACCAGGCCAACGGACACAATATTATTTTAAAGAGGTAGATGAAATAATTTTACCCAGAAATAATTTCTATATAAAAAAATATATCATTTTAAATATATATATTTATGTATTTCTACCTATTTATTGGGTTACCTGTTCGGGTTTTCCAATATAAGTTATAAAGGTAGATAAGGTGGTAGTGTGTGTAACACAATTACCAATAGTTGGAGTTTGAATGTTTGAGGTTGGAAGTATATATCGAGACTGTAAACCCAATATCGTCTCGAGTAAGTTGGCAGTATGGAGTAAGGATGTCTCGGATCTCTGAAGAAAATCCTTTTCAAGATTCGGAGTCCATTATTGGAATGTAAGATTGGTTGAGCTCGGGTGAGCAGATTTTCTAGAGTTGAATCTATCAGTTGTGCAGAAGTAAGTGATGTATATGCTGTGTAACTCTGTAAATTGTTGTAAACTATGTAATAGTTTATGTTATTAATATAATTTATTCGTTCCGCTGTGAGATCGTTGTTGTTGTTTCTTTCTTTCTTCTCTTCTTTTCTATTTTCTACCCCTTTCTTTCTTCATGATGATGCGACTTTCTGTGGAAAAAAAAGTCGGGTCGTTACACATTCCTTTTTCCATTTTAATATCCTTCATTTCCAAACTCATTACGTGCTCTCCAAACAAATAGAAATTTATTTCTTTAAACGTATAGCTGTTACTTTTCCATCATCTCAGTTTATTTTTCAAATTGATACGTTACCTCTGGTCTATCTATCTATTCCTTTTAGCATTCCTCAATTTTAAGCAAATAATTTTTCCAATTCACGTTTGAAACGTTCCTATTCCTTGCTATTAATATAATTGAAATCAGTGTCTTTTGCTTAAATTATGGCATACGCTC
The DNA here is from genome assembly GCA_030737815.1 of Allium fistulosum. Lineage (NCBI taxonomy): Eukaryota > Viridiplantae > Streptophyta > Magnoliopsida > Asparagales > Amaryllidaceae > Allium > Allium fistulosum. Next base: position 235,115,004 of record CM060908.1, read on the forward strand.
AAAGCATAAATTATTCTCAGCTAAATTTAAGCCATTTCTATCTTTATTTCTTGCCACTATAAACAAAATTTCTTTCCACTTTATCAATGTGGGGCTTCTCTTATAAATACAAATCACTCGTACATACCCTACTCCATATCAATAGACCTTCATCTCCTCTCTTGCGTGTGAAGCTTCTTCTGTAGGTAAATGGCTGCACTAATTTTTTTTTTCTTCTTACTTCTTTTCTTTTTCTTCTTCTTTTTCATCCTTTTCTTTTGTTTTCTTATTGTTTATATTGCTTTTCCTTTATTTTAAGCACAACATGTTTTTCTCTATATATTTTTTACATGTTTTGATTTTCAATGTAACATAAAAGTTTATAATTTACACGTATATATATATATATATATATATATATATATTTAAAAAGGATCTCTTTATATTAAGGTCACATGGTATTTGGAGAAGTATGTTTAAACTATTTTGTCACTTTTCTTTATATTTTACAGTCCCGGTCCTAGGAGCATTTGATTGTTGGCTATACATTTTGGGTCTAAGTATTTACATTTAAAAGATAATGTTTAAATTTATGTAAAGGAAGGCAAAATTTTGATGTATAAATGGGATAGTTTAACATAAATAGGCAAGGCCATCATTAATTCATACTTTCTATTTTCATCAGTTTTGGTTTATGCATTTAGTAATGCTAACTAAGCTATATATATATTGAATAACAAGTGTTTATAGCTTTCTTTGTCGCAGTTAATATAAGTTATGTTGAAAATAGGTCTCAACATTGTTTTTCTTTAAACTTGCATGTGTTTATGTACATTTCAATATGAAAGTTACAATATTTATTTCAACTTTTATTACATGTGATTTTTAATACAAAACAATGATTTTTCTTACATATGTATTTTGTTTTGATATTGGTCTAAAAAAAGGAATATTAATTTAATAAGAAAATAATATATTTATTTTGATTTATATATGTATATGTGCTTTAAATGGATATTGTTTTCAAGTTCTCTTATACCAATTTTCTTCATCAAACCCGGTTCTAATTTAATTCCGTCGATTCCTGTTATTAGCTTTGTCCGTCGTGCCCGTTTTCTCCATCGAATCCTGTCCATCTAACATCGCTTTGGAATTCGTAACTCATTTCCTTGTCAAACCTATCTAGCCTCGAAAGGTGAGCAATCACTCACGATTAACGTTCTTATATTTATTATATTTGATTTCAATTGAAACGTCAATTGACATATGCTGCTGTAGTTATTTAAATTGTTATATATGCTATTGTCTGTAACTGTTCACCTGTAGGATATGACACCATATCCTGTTATTTATATTATATTGTTATTGATGATATATGCCTGTTGTTATTATTTTTCATATCTGTTATCACTCTGCAAGTTCCCTGTTAGTATAGAATTCACTATGGGTTGAAATGATACATACCCGAACGGACTTTAGAATAGGAGAAAATCGTTATGGGTTGAAATGATAGACCCAAGCGATTTTCATTTGAATTGAAATTGGGATTACGGGTTGAAATGATATCTACCCGTATATATTTAAACTACGGATTGAAATAATAAATATCTGTATCACTTAACCATATGATAGATATCTACAGACACCGTTGGTCCATATATATAAATATTTTGAAAATAAATTCTATGGTTTTGGGAAAGAAATATATGGTTTTAATAAATGTTGAGCCTTAAATTATTATATATAAATGGGAATGATTTATATAGATTTAATAATGATATTTAATTTAATTAAGATTGATTTAATACATGTAATATGGTTGAGTATTTAAATTTATGTTTCAAAATAGATTTTGGTAATGATTTGAATAAGTTAAGGTTGGGAAGATAATTTGAATTTAGTAAAGAATTTTATTTAATTAAACCGATTTAAAACTTATTGAAATTGAGATTTAAGATATGATTTATAACTTGGGTTTAATTTAAATAATTTAATGAATAATTCTTGTTTAAATAAATTTAAGGAAATATTTAGTAAAAATGAAATTTAAGGCTAGTTAAATGATATTGAATTTATTAAGTGAATATTCCCTGATTAAAGAATAATGAAGTTAAATCAAGAGCTATATGAAACTGTTAAATTTAACTTTGAAAATATTGAATATTAAAGACTTGAAATATTAAAAGTTTAAATGGTCTTTTGAGAACTGAATTGAATTGATGAATTGAGCTTTGAATAAATCTGAATTTGGAATTTGAGTTAATTTGAATCGATTTGTGAGACTTGAGGAAATTATAAATACTTTACTATATAAATTATTTAATGTATATACACTATTTTGGAAAATAGATATTTTTGAAATAAAAATGATATTTTGGTTTTGAAGTATAAATTTATTTGAAATGACCACGGTGTTATAGTGTATATTTCCACCTTGTAGATAGTTCCGCAGATCCTTAGAGGATGGTTATCCCAAACATCCTTTAAGTTACTTGTATTTCAGTTGATATTTCACTTGAGTTGGATTTATTAGTATAAGAATGTTAATCCTGACTCGAGTGTTTTGTGTTTTGCTTTACGCTCGGGTCAGACTGAGTAATACAGCCTATTGAGACTCACCTTTGGAGTTTGGAGCTTCGTTTGGAGATCCAACTATCGATTCAGCTTTCAGCTTTTCCAGCCGATTGGTTTAGAGAAGTCATCTTCTTGTACTGAAGACTTCACTGTATTTGAGATATTCTTATGTATTTTATTTTCTAACTCTGATGTATATAGTTGCTTCATGAACTACTATCCTTTTATCTATTCCGCTGCATTATCCTACTCTGTGTCTGTGATCTGTGATTGATTTATTTACTGTATATGCTATGCTTTGCCAAATTTTAAATTAACAATTCGGTATTTTGAATTATTCAAGTCAGATATGTATGGTTTTATTATCGATTTGAATGGTCCAAAATAGTGGGTCATTACAGTTGGTATCAGAGCTTTGGCTCTAGGCAAAACTTAGCATATATAGTAAATTTATTTACAGAATCACTTTCGTTCGAGTTGAATCTCTTCCTTTTGACTCGAATTTTCTTTGAACTTTGGAACGTTCCCTGCGGTTCCAAAATTCATCCTTGTCTCTCCCTATTTGTATTCTTTTGATTCTGGAGTATCCCATAACTCCACTTTGAATGATCTCTATAAGAATAGGCGATCCCGCCAATCTTTGAATGATTTGTAAAGGGGTGGAACTCCTTTACATTTGGCATTGATTCACCGGAGATTTATATATCCCTCGGTTTAGATGCGGCTATCTCTGGTTATGCCGAATTCTATCTCTGGCAATCGAATGTCGATTTGCCTTGGAATTCTGCATCGATTTTTTTCCTGAAGTCACGGTTGACCCGGTTAAGGTCGCCCGCGATTTATATAAGTATATTCACCTTCTATTTTGAAATTTAATTATCTCATCTTTGTTCGAGCTTATCTTCGAATCATAATTCTATTTGATTAAGAGTTCCTCTAATTTGAATCTCTATTTTTGTTTGAAATCCATTCTTAAATCATCCTTTGAAAATCGGGTTTGTTTGTATTTTAGAAATTGTTTTCTAAATCGAAATTATTATTTTGATAAGTATGATTATATTCTATATATAAAAGTGAAGTGTTTTCGATAAAGATTTAATACCCTTTTTAAAATGAGAATTTGAGATTTCGAAAGGATTTGTAATTTTGAAAAAATTATATAAGAAATTTGATTTATCTAAAAATGATTTATGACTGAAGGATTTTAAATTTGAAATTCGAAAATTGAACTCCGGTATTTTGAAATTGGTTTTAAGATTTTGAAATATAATAATAATATGATTTAAAAGTATTTTCCGAATAAGAAATGTTTCAAATGATTTTAATGAGTTTCGAATGGTTTCGAAGAAATTTCAAAACAAGTTTGAGAAAATAGAAGTCCAGAACTCACTTATGTCGCTGGAAAATAATTTCGGTGATGAGTGCACGCATCATCGACATTTCAGTAGCTTTGCTATGCGAGTGATTTTGTGAAACCATTTTGATTTCAAATTCCGAAGTAAGATTTGATATTCGAAAGATATATGTATATATATATATATATTTGAAATGATTTAAAGTAAGCCGGTGTTCAGTCCTCGAGTTTCGAATTTGATATAAACCTATCTTTTGAAATTGATTTATTGATTTGTTGTTGATTTCCAACTCTTGAATTTGAAAATGATTTCTTCAACTATTTCGAAGGTTCGAGTACTTCCAAATCAAGGTTAACTTTTCAAAGCTAAGAAATTTTGAAAAGTATAAAGTATATAAGTTTGGTATGTATGTTAAAGTATGTAGTAATATGATTTAAATAAGTTGAAACTGTTTTGTTAAGTAAATGAATAAGGCAATTTAAAATTTTTCTAATATGAAATTTAGATTTGAAATGTTTTGAAAAGAAATTGTTCTTCAAAATATTTTGAATAAATTTTAAATGTTTTAACTTAGTAACATCTTTATGAAACTATATATTTAACAAGTTGGAATAAATATATAGGTTGTACGTATGCTATTTTATTCGCATAATTAATTTGATCCAGGTTTGAGTACACAAGTTCGAGGTGAATTACACCATTTCGTGTTAGGATTTTTCATTCGATTCTTGATGGCGAATATTTGATATGGATTTTGGGCTCAATTCTAGAATTCTCTATCATAGTATATGGCTATGCAAGGAGACTGATGGCTTCTAGTCGAGAAACCATATCGAAATCCGCATTAGGGAAGTCGAATGGACAATACTAGTTCGAAAGCGAACTTGTGTGATCGAGCGAGCGATCGAATGTGATTTTGCGAAATGATGACATATGTACATCTTATATCCTAATATCATTGATATATTTTGACGCTGAAATTGAAGCTGTCGTGTTAGAATGTCTTTGCTTACTAAAAGAAAAATTCCAATTTAAATTACAAGATATATAACCCATAAAAGCAAAGATATTCAATCCCATATGGCTCTTCATACAGCGAAATTTATTTTGAAAATTTTGATCCTTATATAAGATGGACCTTGCGTAAGTATAAGATGATTTTGAAAACATTTGATTTTGGAAATGAATTGGTTGACTTAAATTATATTGATTTGGAAATTTGGATTTATTTTCTAAATCTATTATTTTGGAAACTTTGAAACTAAAGATATTTAATTTGAGAAGAAATAATTTGGTGAAATTGTATATGATTTCGAAATTGAACTGATATTGAAACAAATTGAAATTTGAGAACCTGGTGTTACTAAATACTTGATTTGGGAGTTGTTGAACTTATATAAAATTGATTTGTATGAGTATGAAATTGATTCGAAAACTATGGATTTGAAAAGGGTACTCAATTTGAAAAGTGAAATCTTATATAATTAAAGTCTATATAAGTGTGATTTGATATACTTTTTGATTTTGGAAAAGTCTTTGATTTGAAAATTAAATCTTATATATAATGGATTTTATATAAGTACGATATTTGAATGTGATTTGAAAAGGTACTACATGATACATATTTTCGAAGTAAAGATATGGAAAGTGCCTTCTGCTTGATATCCGATTTGTGGCCACATCTTGGATTCATTCTATCGATATTATTCTCTCTGATTTTTGGTTTTCCGGATATGATACTCGAGTGTCCTTCGAATTCCATGGCGTTACCCATGGTCTTACGAGCGCGGATGCATACCGCAACTGCCTAGCTGAGTCTTGCCTAGGGGTACGGATTGTTTCCTGGGGGATCCAGGCGTAACCATTGTGTATCCTGCAATCTGTGTAGGTCGCGAATAGTAGCGCAACTGCTTGGCTGAGTCTTGCCTGGAGGTACAGATTGTTTCCTGGGGGATCCAGGCGTAACCATTGTGTATCCTGCATTCTACTAGTCATCATGGCGTAACTCGCAGGGATGAGAAAGCTTACGGATATGGATTGTTTCCTGGGGGATCCAGGCGTAATCATTGTGTATCTGCGAACCATGGTTAGACAAAGGTTTTGTTTGTTTTTTTGTTTGGATTGTACTTTCCATATCTGTTTTTTTTTTAAAGTTTTTCCAGTATTTTCACTAGGTGTTAAAATAAGTCTACTAAGTACTTGGAGAATTCTAGTTTTGCGCCTGATCAACGCACTACCAGAGTCTACAGGAACAAGGATAAACTTGTTGAAACATCAAGTTATAAAAGTATTTTATTATAAAAGTACTTTCAACAAAGGAATTCTATATTAATATTTGAAATTGAAATTCTAATGGTTTGAATTAATTATTCATGCTCGATACTATTCTTTTGAATCCACCTTATCTGCCATGCTTTATTTATTCACCTATATTCTTTTTTCCGAATCTATCTTCTTTCCTTCTTTCCTTCTTTTGAATATATCCTTTAAAATATTGTTTATTTATATACTACATGGTATAATAGAAAATTTTTAGTGTTTCAGAAGTTATTAATTAATTATAACATATTTAAAGAGAATGATTATTAATTTATTATAATGTTGGAAGTATCTTGAGATAAATAAAAAGGTTTTTTTTATTTTGGATTTAAAATTTTCAATAGCTTCTTTGTAAAAATAAGAAATAATGTAAATAATTGTGTTCAAAGGAGTTTTGAAAGGTATTAAAGTATTAAAGAAAATTAAATTTCAAATGAAGTTTTAAATGAATATTTCAAGTAAAATTTGTATAGTTTTAAATTAATTGTTTATCTTGTACTTTAATCTATTTTTTCTTTTTGTTTGTTGCTATTCTCCTACCTCCTTCCTTTCCGGGGATGAAAAGTTTTGAGTGGGGGAGAGTGTAACAACCCTTAAATTTTAAACGGTTTGAATAACGTATTTAATTGAATTTGTAAGAAATTTTAAATAATAATATTTTGAAATAAAAATTTAATGTTTGGATTATGTATAATTAAATATAAGTAGTTGAATTAGATTTTTATTTGATTTTAATACGAAATTAATATTTGTATTTGTTGAAATCTGTCCATTAAGGAAAGATAATGTATTAAAATGAACATTTAATTTGGTAGTTAACATAATGATATTTTATTTATAAGTTTTAAAAGAGAATTTTTTTTTTCAAAATGTTTTCCAAATATAATAATTATTATAAGAAAGATATTTTGAAATAGGTAACGTATAAATTAATAGGTAGAGAATAAGTAGTATAAATTAATAGGTAGAGAATAAATAGGTAACGTATAAATTAATAGGTAGAGAATAAATAGGTAACGTATAAATTAATAGATAGAGAGTAAATAGTATAAATTAATAGGTAGAGAATAAATAAGTAACATATAAATTAATAGGCATAGAATAAATAAGTAACGTATAAATTTAGATACGTTACTTTTTGTATAAATTTAGCGTATATTGTACTAACTATATGAAAAATATATATGAACAACGCATTCAATATTGTTTAAAAATCTTATTTTAAAATCTAATCTTTATACATATTTATTTTAATTTATTTCCTCTATTCACCAGCATTCAAACTTTATACATATTTTAATTTATTTCCTCTATCCATCCATGCCATTTCAAAAGTTGAAACGTATAAAATACTATACGTTATTTCGCATTCATTGATTTCTTTTATTTATATAAACTTTATATTCGTTGCACGTTACATTCATTTATTTGACCGATCCTTTCCTTTGTTATTTCCAAATTTCGTGCATTACTAACCAATGCTCCATATTTATTTGCCTTAATAATTCAGCTAAATTTAAGGATCACCGTTGCTTTTACATTTTGTTTATATCACCTTTCCCCTATTTTAGCCGGTTGCATTTGATATTTCCTTGATTAAAGTTTTCTAACTTTTAAATTTCCACTACTCTATATTTATTTCTGTACGTTTATCTTTGCTTGAATTCCTCTGTCCATTCCTTTTTCCATTTTAATATCCTTCATTTCCAAACTCATTACGTGCTCTCCAAACAAACAAAAATTTATTTCTTTAAACGTATAGCTATTACTTTTCCATCATCTCAGTTTATTTTCAAATTGATACGTTACCTCTGGTCTATCTATCTATTCCTTTTAGCATTCCTCAATTTTAAGCAAATAATTTTCCCAATTCACGTTTGAAACGTTCCTATTCCTGGCTATTAATATAATTGAAATCAGTGTCTTTTGCTTAAATTATGGCATACGTTCAAAGCATAAATTATTCTCAGCTAAATTTTAGCCATTTCTATCTTTATTTCTTGCCACTTTAAACAAAATTTCTTTCCACTTTATCAATATGGGGCTTCTCTTATAAATAAAAATCACTCGTACATACCCTACTCCATATCAATAGACCTTCATCTCCTCTCTTGCGTGTGAAGCTTCTTCTGTAGGTAAATGGCTGCACTAATTTTTTTTTCTTCTTACTTCTTTTCTTTTTCTTCTTCTTTTTCATCCTTTTCTTTTGTTTTCTTATTGTTTATATTGCTTTTCCTTTATTTTAAGCACAACATGTTTTTCTCTATATTTTTTTTACATGTTTTGATTTTCAATGTAACATAAAAGTTTATAATTTACACGTATATATATATATATATTTAAAAAGGATCTCTTTATATTAAGGTCACATGGTATTTGGAGAAGTATGTTTAAACTATTTTGTCACTTTTCTTTATATTTTACAGTCCCGGTCCTAGGAACAATTGATTGTTGGCTATACATTTTGGGTCTAAGTATTTACATTTAAAAGATAATGTTTAAATTTATGTAAAGGAAGGCAAAATTTTAATGTATAAACTGGGATAGTTTAACATAAATAGGCAATGCCATCATTAATTCATACTTTCTATTTTCATCAGTTTTGGTTTATGCATTTAGTAATGCTAACTAAGCTATATATATATATATATTGAATAACAAGTGTTTATAGCTTTCTTTGTCGCAGTTAATATAAGTTATGTTGAAAATAGGTCTCAATATTGTTTTTCTTTAAACTTGGATGTGTTTATGTACATTTCAATATGAAAGTTACAATATTTATTTCAACTTTTATGACATGTGATTTTTAATACAAAACAATGATTTTTCTTACATACGTATTTTGTTTTGATATTGGTCTAAAAAAAGAAATATTAATTTAATAAGAAAATAATATATTTATTTTGATTTATATATGTATATGTGCTTTAAATGGATATTGTTTTCAAGTTCTCTTATACCAATTTTCTTCATCAAACCCGGTTCTAATTTGATTCCGTCGATTCCTGTTATCAGCTTTGTCCGTCGTGCCCGTTTTCTCCATCGAATCCTGTCCATCTAATGTCGCTTTGGAATTCGTAACTCATTTCCTTGTCAAACCTATCTAGCCTCGAAAGGTGAGCAATCACTCACGATTAAAATTCTTATATTTATTAAATTTGATTTCAATTGAAACGACAATTGACATATGCTGCTGTAGTTATTTAAATTGTTATATATGCTATTGTCTGTAACTGTTCACCTGTAGGATATGACACCATATCCTGTTATTTATATTATATTGTTATTGATGATATATGCCTGTTGTTATTATTTTTCATATCTGTTATCACTCTGCAAGTTCCCTGTTAGTATAGAATTCACTATGGGTTGAAATGATACATACCCGAACGGACTTTAGAATAGGAGAAAATCGTTATGGGTTGAAATGATAGACCCAAGCGATTTTCATTTGAATTGAAATTGGGATTACGGGTTGAAATGATATCTACCCGTATATATTTAAACTACGGATTGAAATAATAAATATCTGTATCACTTAACCATATGATAGATATCTACAGACACCGTTGGTCCATATATATAAATATTTTGAAAATAAATTCTATGGTTTTGGGAAAGAAATATATGGTTTTAATAAATGTTGAGCCTTAAATTATTATATATAAATGGGAATGATTTATATAGATTTAATAATGATATTTAATTTAATTAAGATTGATTTAATACATGTAATATGGTTGAGTATTTAAATTTATGTTTCAAAATAGATTTTGGTAATGATTTGAATAAGTTAAGGTTGGGAAGATAATTTGAATTTAGTAAAGAATTTTATTTAATTAAACCGATTTAAAACTTATTGAAATTGAGATTTAAGATATGATTTATAACTTGGGTTTAATTTAAATAATTTAATGAATAATTCTTGTTTAAATAAATTTAAGGAAATATTTAGTAAAAATGAAATTTAATGCTAGTTAAATGATATTGAATTTATTAAGTGAATATTCCCTGATTAAAGAATAATGAAGTTAAATCAAGAGCTATATGAAACTGTTAAATTTAACTTTGAAAATATTGAATATTAAAGACTTGAAATATTAAAAGTTTAAATGGTCTTTTGAGAACTGAATTGAATTGATGAATTGAGCTTTGAATAAATCTGAATTTGGAATTTGAGTTAATTTGAATCGATTTGTGAGACTTGAGGAAATTATAAATACTTTACTTTATAAATTATTTAATGTATATACACTATTTTGGAAAATAGATATTTTTGAAATAAAAATGATATTTTGGTTTTGAAGTATAAATTTATTTGAAATGACCACGGTGTTATAGTGTATATTTCCACCTTGTAGATAGTTCCGCAGATCCTTAGAGGATGGTTATCCCAAACATCCTTTAAGTTACTTGTATTTCAGTTGATATTTCACTTGAGTTGGATTTATTAGTATAAGAATGTTAATCCTGACTCGAGTGTTTTGTGTTTTGCTTTACACTCGGGTCAGACTGAGTAATACAGCCTATTGAGACTCACCTTTGGAGTTTGGAGCTTCGTTTGGAGATCCAACTATCGATTCAGCTTTCAGCTTTTCCAGCCGATTGGTTTAGAGAAGTCATCTTCTTGTACTGAAGACTTCACTGTATTTGAGATATTCTTATGTATTTTATTTTCTAACTCTGATGTATATAGTTGCTTCATGAACTACTATCCTTTTGTCTATTCCGCTACATTATCCTACTCTATGTCTGTGATCTGTGATTGATTTATTTACTGTATATGCTATGCTTTACCAAATTTTAAATTAACAATTCGGTATTTTGAATTATTCAAGTTAGATATGTATGGTTTTATTATCGATTTGAATGGTCCAAAATAGTGGGTCGTTACATTTGCAAATGAGTTTCAAACGTAAAAGTTATTTTAAATAACTTAATAAAACTTGATATTTAATAATTTGATTTAAATTTGAATTCAATATTTGAAATTGAAATCAATGATTTGGGAAACTAATTGTTTTCAACTGATAAAAGCTCTCATGTAAAAATGAAAATGAACTTCCAATTTAAATTAAAGGAATTTCAAGTTTGAATTGAAGGTGGTTTCCCAAGTTACGAATAAATCTTTGGAAAACGTGTTTTGAAAGCTATCAATTAAATCTTTGATTTAAAAGATTAAATGAGTTTATTCAATTGAGATGGAAATCGATTTGAAAATCTGTGAATAGATCTTTGTGAAACTGGGTGAAGTTTGTGAATCGAATCTTTTTGTTTAAAAGATTTTAATGGTAATGTGTTTAAACCATTTGAAAAGAAAGTTTTGGATATTAAGTTGTGACTTAATTGAAATTCCATTATCCATATGTTTTAAATATTGCACTCATTATTCAGTTTAGCCGGGAGAGGACTTCGCGTCATATAACCCATTCCAAATAATGATACGTCGTATATGGATAGCATTTGAAGACCGGTGTTGAAGACCGGGTATTTGTGAAAACGATAGGATAACCCGTCGATTGTCTCTACACCGAGTCGCGCCGGTATAGAGATTCCCTAAGTGATGGGAAATTCGATCGGGATTGTGAATACCCGGATTGCAAGGGCTTCTTTAGAAGTGCCTTCGGTTCTGTTCGAACCCGGAACAGACTTGTATGGTTGTATGTCTGACATTACACTTTGAGATATAAAGCTGATTTCTTTCAAATAAATTTCTGTTTGGTGGCGGAGATTTATTCTCTTAGCTTAACACCCTTCTCTAAGACGTACGAGCTTAGAGGTTATGTAGTTGAAAGTTATCAGTGATATACTCCCAAATTGTTAGTGTGGCATGCTAATTGTTGCTGTGTGTTGATGATCATTTGTTGATCAAAGCATGGCTTTGTGAAAAGCGTAGCTTTGTGGACGAGACCTCACAAACCGAAAATGGTTGAAACAGGAAAGATGCGGCAAGGTTTCAGGGGTAGCTCCCCTAGGGTATGTCCATTCCTTTTGGAAAAAGGTGGTATCATGGTATGGAGCCCAGATATTTACCTATGTGGTTGCTCCAATCTCATTTAATCTATGTGATTGTTGCTCTATGATCGAGGTCTCAGATAAAGTTCGCAAACGACCGGGGGTGGCATATCTCAGGTTTACTACCCAGGAAGGGGGTAACCGGCCTTGTGTTGGCAGAGAGCCAGGTGGTTCTCGGGGCGTCCCTCCAGAGGCGTTCCCATGTGGCATAGGAAGTTCCTTAGCCTGACCATTTGTTGGAAAATTCAAAGAAACAATACGAGCCTTGTACGGTTTTAGTTGTAGAACTTGCCATTTAAAATGGTAGCTATAGCAGGCATAATATAATGGTACCTATGCTGGCTAAGATTAATATTATACTTTCGAAATGTTTTCTGCACTAGTAATAATATCAAAAGAGTTTTTCTTGCGTAGGAAGCATGTTTGACTATCATAAGGAGAAATCACCCCCATGTGTGCGATTGCATTGTGTGTGTGCTGGGAGGCCTTATGGTAGTTTCATTTTCCAAAAGCATTACAGATTTCAATGTTTAAAATTTCTTTTGTTGTTTGTTTTAAAGATAAACTGTTTTTGTTACTCACACTAGTCCCATGACTGACTCGGAGTTTATTGTTCCCTTCCTAAACTCTGGGTGCCCACAATTTTCCACACGGGCAGTCTAGAGTTGGGTTTTTTTCCAGATAGTCAGGTTTAGTAGACTAGTTGGAGCTAGTTCAGTTTTGGAGTTCACTGACTGTCGTTGCTTATCTTGGTGAACGTGATGGTGGTTCGAGCTGATATTGGAGTTGTTGGACTCATTCTCTTTTGAGGATCATTTAGAGTTATCACTTCTGTTTTCCGCTGTAGCATTATTATTTGTCTTTGATATTGTTGTATCATATTGATATCATTGTTGTATATCATTCTGGATATTGTATTCGTTGGAGTTGTATATGATATCATTCATTTCTTTCTTCCGCTGTGTTGTTATACTTACCGTGTTATAAGCTCCGAAGAGCCAGATTCGGCATTTGAATCTACGACATTTTGAGTATAAGTGAAGTACGGGTGCCGATTTTCGAAGGCCGAGTTCAGGATCTTTACAAGTGGTATCAGAGCTAAGGATTAACTTTAGCTCAGGAGTATAACACATTAAGTAACTCATTAGAGATAGGGCGAAGTATACCCTAGAATGAGTAATCCCTAAGATATCCGTCCGTGTGCCTCAGTAAATTCTCTTACTATCCACTGATAGTGAGTATGAGTGCAAGAAGAGGATGAGATAAGGGACAGGGGGATACCACCATGAATTGGTTAATACCCTATAACAACAAGGAAACAATCTTTTCTCTATCAATCTCTTTTGTTCAGCATCTCTTTTCAATTCTTTGATAATTCCTGGTAGATCCAGGAAGGAGATTCGATTTATTAATATGGGACATAAACTCCAAATAGGCCAGAATTGTTTGTTTGGATGAATTGGTTGCTTTGTTTGCTATGGTTGATAGGTATACTTTAATTTCTAAACTGAAAGTTTGGAAATTGTATCTATATATCTATACAATTTGAGTCCCAGTATGTTCTATGAATGGTTAGTTATCCTTTCGAACTAACTGATGCCCCTGCATATTTCGTAGATCTGGATAACCCGAGTATCTTGTGGAAAAAATTAAACAGATACGTTCTTGTATCTATTATTAATATTCTGATTTGGCAAGCCAAATGCAGAATAAATATTCAGTTGATTTGATGAAACATTTTTCATCTATCTTGTGTCTCCCTGGCAAATTTCGAGGACAAAATTCTTTTAAGGGGGAAGGTTGTAACGACCCCGGATTTTATATATATTTAAATTGATAATAAATTTAATTTTTGAATAAAAATTGTAAAATTATTGATAAATTGATTCGAGTTTCCCCGAATCCAAATAAAAATATATAAAATCATTTTCAATTTAAATATTGTATATATGTGATTTGAATTTAAATTTCAAGTAAATGGTTTTAAAATATAAATATAAATATAGACAATTGACACGAGTATCAGAATAAGTAAATAAATGATTTAAATTTAAAAATTGATGGTTAATTTATAAAATAAATAAAACATAATAAATATTAAAGTAAAATAATAGTAATAAATTAAGCTAGAAATAGAAATCGATAAATAAAAGATAAATATTAAGTAAACAAATAATTGCTAAAATTTTAACAACAAATTAAACTCTACAAAATTCATCTATATTACGAAATAAATAAATTATATAGTTTTATACAATATAAAGTAAAATATAAATCTTAATATCATATTTATAAATCAATACAAAATAATACAAATAAAATAGATAAAAAAATTAAATAAAAGAAAAATGAAATAAAATAGAAGTTCATTTACATTATAAAGTAATGAAACAAGTAAACATAAGAACAAATAAATATAAGTATGTAGATAAGTATGAAACCAAACAAACAAAAATATACACTTGTAAAAGACAAAAAGAAAAATAAAATATATTTGTGAAGAAGCTTGCAAAAGAAGACACCCAAGATTATAATCATACATGTACAACCAAAATAAGGGGAAAAGAATAAGTATATTGTATAAAGTAATTAATGTAGCACACAAAAGCAAGGTTGTATCAGCCAACAAAGAAAATATCTCTGCTAGAGATTGTACAAACCAATATTATATCACCCTATACAAAATTTTATCACCTATACAACATAATATATCACCCTGTACACTTCATTTCAGCTGAGAAAACAATACTTATCATTCTCAACAACATTACTTATCATCCCAGTCTTCGTTCACCATTATAAACTGAAGTAAAAATCATTTTTAAACTTAAACAATCATTCAACCTAAACATCAATACAAATTCATATCAACCTGAGATCAAGGAGAAGAGTTCCAGTAACAAACTCAAGCAAGATTTCAAATTTCAAATTAAAAAAAAAGGCTTCAACTTTCAACTGGAAAACTTCTGGAATCAAAATGTTTAAGGTGAGTGATAGTTAGTTTTTTTTACTTGAATATATGTTGCAATGGCTCTGTGTATATATGCTTGTATCAACGTTTCTCTTCCTCTCTGTTACTTCACAGAGTACAAAACAACAAGAAAATCCATTTCTTGTTTTCCAATCCATATCAGACTTTGGATCCTAGACAAAATAGGTGTGTTTAGGCATAGATGACAATCTGAAAATAGTCTCATGAAATAAAAATGCACATATGATGAAAAATCAAGTTTTTACAATAAAAACTTTAATTTCTGGAAATTTCAAGTATCACGAATTATTGATTCAAGTACATGACTCGAATCCCTATTGGAAGTTATGATTTTTAAGATGTATTTGATGATTTTTAGATGTGTGGTTTAGGAGCAGTTCAATGATGATCGAAATGGGTATCGTGACCATTTTCCGTCGACACGTGGAACTGGGGGTGTTCGTAGAGATGGAGGAGCCTATGGGGGTCCTAGGAAAAATATTGGTTGGGGTTGCAGGTAAACGTGGTGGCAACGGTGACGAATTCTAGTTCGTAGCCCTAGTTTTTTTGAGGTCGAAGTTTTTAATTCGTTCGCCGTCTTGGATTGATCGAGTGTTTCATGCTTTTGGGGGATGGTGGAAGGGTTGTTGACGAAGTGATGGCCGGAGTTTCACGTGTTCTCGTGGTCGGAGCTCGGAGAACGAGGCGTTGATAGGTTTTGGTTGGGGTGGGTCTGGTTATTCCAGGTTTCAAGCTTGAACTCGAATTCGAATTTCGAGGTGATGAAGTGGTTCAAGTGATCAGAGTATGTCCTGGAGATGATCGTCGATGTGCTCGACGACTTGGTGATGCCTGGAGCTGGCCAACGGCGACGTGCACGTGCACGAGCTCTGGTGCCTTGGTGTTTATGTTATCTGGGATAAGCAGGGAAGTTTTCACGTGATTAACTCGAGTAATTCGAGTTGTTTACTCGAAGCAAGAACGGGAATCTCGGGTCAAAAATTTGGTTATAAGCTTTCAAACCTGATCCTGTTTTTCCGAATTTAAAACTAAATTTTAAATTTTAAATCAAGGGTTTAAACTGAGTTTTAAATCAAAATGTAAATATAAATTCAAGTTGAATTGGAATTTAGTTTGGACATAAATAAGTTTTAAATTCAAATTGTTTTAATAACTTAAAAGCAATTTAATATATTAGAGAAATTTGAGTTTGAAATAGATTTGAAATTTTAAATGAAAATTTTAAACAAGTTTAAACTAAAAGTTTAAATCTGGAATTAATTCTAAATCTGATTTCAATATTTTCAAATTTAATTAAGTTTTATAACTTAAGTGTTTAAAATAAGTTTAAAAATGAATTTTAATAGAAAATTTGAAACAATGTTTCAAACATATTGTGAATAATAATTAAATTATAAATATGAATGAGCTTTACTTTAAGTAATGAAGATTTAACGATTTATAATTTCATTAAAGAATGAGTTCTTAATGGTTAATCGATGTATAATCAATAATGATTAATATAAGTAAATTTCTTTAGAAAAGTAATTAAAGGAATTGATAGTTGATAAAGGTTGTTAACTAAGATTATTTAAATAAATAATCAATGTGATTAACTTTAACAATAAATTTAGATTTATTAATTTGATAAGAACCATTTGTGGAATTGTTAAGTGTAATTACTTAATATAAGTAATCAAGGAATTAATTTATTTAGTGTAATCAATTGAGTTAACTTGATTAGTTCAAGTTAAAATTTCTTAAGTATAATTCAGAATAATCACTTGATAATTTGGGAGAACATAATTACTTAGAGAAGTAACTAATAGATAATTACTGAATGTAATTGATTGAATGATGATTTGAAATTTGAGTAAATTATTTGTTAATAAATTGAATGATTAATTAATAATGGTGATTAATTAAGATTAATTTAATAATTAAAGATTAATTGATTCATTAATTAAGAATGATTAGTTAATAATTATGGGTTAACTAATAAATTTAAAAGGAGGATTTATTTCAAATAATTTATAATTAACTTATGATAATTAACCCGGATTAATAATTGATACATCTGATTTAAATTAATCAGTCGATTAATAAAAATTCACTCATGGATGTTTGGACCTGACTGAATGATTGAATTGTTTGATATCTCTGATCTGTAATGCTTTGTGATATATTCTGATTTGTGTGTGATCTGTACTGTAGTTATTTATCTGGGATGAATGTAAATTATTATCTGTGACTTATATATCTGTGATCTGTGATCTGTAAATGAAAGATAAGCGTTATAGTTTATACCGCGTATCAACTATATTTCTGTATTCTGATCTATGATGATTGAATGATGATGCACTACTGTGTGAAACCCCTGGACTACACCATACACACACAAATATGGATTTCACGTGGAAATCAGTTAAGTCACAGATTGTTGACAATTTTCAAAGGTTGAATTTGTGAATTCAAATAGTTTTGGAATTTGAATTGAGAGCTTTGCAAATGAGTTTCAAATGTAAAAGTTATTTTAAATAACTTAATAAAACTTGATATTTAATAATTTGATTTAAATTTGAATTCAATATTTGAAATTGAATTCAATGATTTGGGAAACTAATTGTTTTCAACTGATAAAAGCTCTCATGTAAAAATGAAAATGAACTTCCAATTTAAATTAAAGGAATTTCAAGTTTGAATTGAAGGTGGTTTCCCAAGTTACGAATAAATCTTTGGAAAACGTGTTTTGAAAGCTATCAATTAAATATTTGATTTAAAAGATTAAATGAGTTAATTCAATTGAGATGTAAATCGATTTGAAAATCTATGAATAGATCTTTTTGAAACTGGGTGAACTTTGTGAATCGAATTTTTTGTTTAAAAGATTTTAATGGTAATGTGTTTAAACCATTTGAAAAGAAAGTTTTGGATATTAAATTGTGGCTTAATTGAAATTCCATTATCCATATGTTTTTAAATATTGCGCTCATTATTCGGTTTAGCCGGGAGAGGACTTTGCGTCATATAACCCATTCCGAATAATGATACGTCGTATATAGATAGCATTTGAAGACCGGTGTTGAAGACCGGGTATTTTTGAAAACGATAGGATAACCCGTCGATTGTCTCTGCACTGAGTCGCGCCGGTATAGAGATTCCCTAAGTGATGGGAAATCCGATCGGGATTGTGAATACCCGGATTGCAAGGGCTTCTTTAGAAGTGCCTTCAGTTCTGTTCGAACCTGGAACAGACTTGTATGGTTGTATGTCTGACATTACACTTTGAGATATAAAGCTGATTTCTTTCAAATAAATTTCTGTTTGGTGGCGGTGATTTATTCTCTTAGCTTGACACCCTTCTCTGAGACGTACGAGCTCAGAGGTTATGTAGTTGAAAGTTATCAGTGATATACTCCCAATTTGGTAGTGTGGCATGCTAAGTGTTGGTGTGTGTTGATGATCATTTGTTGATCAAAGCATGGCTTTGTGAAAAGAGTAGCTTTGTGGACGAGACCTCATCGAACCTCACAAACCGGAAATGGTCGAAACAGGAAAGATGCGGCAAGGTTTCAGGGGTAGCTCCCCTAGGGTATGTCCATTCCTTATGGAAAAGGGTGGTATAATGGTATGGAGCCCAGATATTTACCTATGTGGTTGCTCCAATATCATTTACTCTGTGTGATTGTTGTTGTGTGATCGAGGCCTTGGATAAAGGTCGCAAACGACTGGGGGTGGCATATCTTAGGTTTACTACCCGGGAAGGGGGTAACCGGCCTTGTGTTGGCAGAGAGCCAGGTGGTTCTGGGGGCTAACCTCCAGAGGTGTTCCCATGTGGCATAGTGATGCAGCAGCGGATAACAAAAATGATGAATCAGTGAAAGTAGGAATCGGTGGATTGAAGAATACCAAAGGCCCAAATCCATTGATCCAAAGATGCCGGATTCTAGCTATCTCAAACACGTTGATCGTGCACGATACCGTGTTTAAAGATCTACGATTCTTCGTACGTTGATCTAGCTCACTAGATTCCGTGAACCAGCTTCAGCAGTTGTTGAATCGAGCGCACTCGATTACCGAAAGTGGAGATAGGAGATCACACTCAACTACCAATTGGAGATGTGGCACAAAGTACACAAACAAGTTTTATTCAAAATCAACTAACTGTTACAAATGAAACCACCCGCCTATTTATAGGCTTACAACTCAACACTTTCATCACAACACTTAGGTCGTGAACGACCTAACACCTGCGACCTAAAATATTACAACACAATACATCACAATGCCTTCACCGACCTAACATAGGTCGCCAACGACCTAAAAGATCAACGACCTAACAGCATACACGTTACGATAAAGAAACGACCTAGTTACACACGGCCGACCTAACCAGGTTTGACCTAAGACTTAACAAACATAAGAAAATTACAACACATGCGACTTAACATATTTACACATAACGACCTAAAATACAACACACGCGACCTATCTCCATGCGACTTAAGTCAAAGCAGCATATGTGGCACAAGGTCGTTAGCTCGCTCGAGCGACCTAAAGAATAGCGGCAACAAAATCAATCCAGCTTCAGGACCCTTCACGTGACCTATCTTCCAGCGACCTAACATCCAGCGACCTACCTTCCCAGCGACCTATCTTCACGCGACCTAACTTAGGTCGTATCTCTTCTCCACGACCTAACATAGGTCGTAATTCATTCTCGCGACTTAGCTTAGGTCGTAACTCATCAAAGTCGAATCTTGGAAGGTCGGAGCGACCTAGGGGAATGAGTAACTCATTAGGTCGTTTAAGCTTGTTATCTTCCTCGTTAGGTCGTTTGAACTTGTTCTCTTCCTCGTTAGGTCGCACGCGACTTAACAGCACGTTAGGTCGCTCGCGAACTAAGACTTGGGCTGCATCATCCTCCCCTGGTTGGGAAAAATTCGTCCTCGAATTTGTGCCTTCCTCTTCCACAACAAACGCATCCCTATGAAACGGAATCAAGTATTTGACGTTAAAATGTCTGTAGTATGAATATCATCCGGCAATTCCAACTGATACGCATTATCGTTGACCTTCTTCAAAATTTTCACTGGGCCAATTTTTCGAGCTTTCAACTTGTTGTAAGTTCCAACAGGAAAACAATCTTTTGTCAACACGGCATAAACCAAGTCACCTTCTCTGAAATTCACACTCCGTCGCCTTTTATCTGCCCGTTGTTTATACTTTTCATTCGCCTTTTCTAATCGTTCCTGAACGATTTTATGGCATTCTGTCAATCCGTCAACAAAATCTACAGCCCGCTTAATTGTTCTGTTTGGTTGTGGCACTATCGTCAAATCCAACGGACAATTTGGCACGCTTGAGTATACAACTTGAAATGGACTGTAACCAGTACTTCGATTAGCAACATGATTATGTGCAAATTCCGCCTGACACAACTTCATATCCCAACTCTTCAAATTATCTTTTACAAGACACCTCAGCCGGTTTCCCAACGATCTATTCACCACTTCCGTTTGCCCATCTGTTTGCGGATGATTGGCGCTACTAAAATTCAACTTCGTTCCAACCATCTTCCACAAACACAACCAAAAATGGCTTAGAAATCTAGTATCCCGATCAGAAACAATAGATTCAGGTAACCCATGTAATCGATACACCTCTTTAAAGAATAACTCAGCAATACAGACGGCATCGACTGTCTTCTTACAAGCGATAAAATGTGCCATCTTGGAAAATCTATCTACCACCACAAAAATGGAATCATTTCCGCGCTGAGTTCTTGGCAACCCCAAAACAAAATCTATGTTGATATCAACCTATGGTCTGGTAGGCACAGGTAATGGCATATACAATCCCGCATTCGTCGCTGTTCCTTTGGAAACTTGGCATATATGACATCTTTCCACAAATCTTCCAACTTCTTTCTTCATAGAAGGCCAAAAGTAAGATTGCGAAATCAACTTGAATGTACGGTCTCTTCCCACATGTCCTTCCTCATGCAACTCCTTCACAATCTTCATTCGTAAGCTGCCTTCTGGTATACACAATTGATTTCCTTTGAAGAGAAAACCATCCACCAATACAAACTCATCCGTCTTTCCCTCCTTGACTTCATCTACAAGCTTCGCAAAGTAAGGATCTTCAACAAATAGTTCTGGTAACACATCAAACCCCGTCACTTCAACCTTCATTGTAGTCAACAAATGATTCCTTTGACTCAATGCATCTGCCACTCTATTCGTAATTCCCGACTTATGCTTCACCACAACTGTAAATTGTTGCAAATATGCGATCCACGAAGCATGTCTAGCTGCAATTTTATCTTGTCCTTGTAAATGCTTCAACGCTTCATGATCAGTGTACAGTACAAACTCCTTGTGAAACAAGTAATGTCTCCAATGTTTGATGGCTTGCACAATACCATAAAACTCTACATCATATGTATTATATCTCATCTTTGCTCCCGATAGCTTCTCACTGAAATATGCAATAGGACGTCCCTTCTGACTCAACACCCCTCCAATTCCAACCTTTGATGGATCAGTATGTAACTCAAACAGTAACTAAAAATCTGGTAATACTAGAATTGGTGCTGTCTTCAAAAGCTCTTGATCCGCTCAAAAGCAAATCCCGCTTCCTCTTACCATGAAAATTGCTTTCCCTTCATACAATCAGTGACTGGTGCCATCACGCTACTGAAGTGTGGAATAAATCTTCGGTAGAATGATGCTAAACCATGAAAACTTCTAACTTCTGTTATCGTCCTGGGTTGTGGCCAATTGCTGATCGCTTCAACTTTATTCTGATCCACCTGTATACCTCCTTCTGATATAACATATCCCAAAAATAAAACACTATGCGTCATGAACACGCATTTCTTTGTTGCAGCATAAAATTGTTCTTGTCGCAGTATCATCAATACTTCTATCAGATGATGCAAGTGTTCTTCTGTGCTTCTACTATATATCAGTATATCGTCAAAATACACCACTACGAATTTCCCAATGAATGGTCTAAAAATCTGATTCATCACCTGCATAAATGTACTCGGTGCATTCGAAAGACCAAATGGCATAACCAGCCATTCGTACAACCCTTCTCTCGTCTTGAATGCTGTCTTCCATTCGTCCCCTGGTCTGATTCGAATTTGATGATAACCACTCTTCAAATCAATCTTCGAAAAGATAGCAGCTCCACTAAGTTGATCCAACAAGTCATCCAATCTAGGCATAGGAAATCTATATCTCACTGTAATCTTGTTTAGTACTCGACTATCAGTACACATCCTCCACGTTCCATCTTTCTTCGGCACTAACAATGCTGGTACAGCACAAGGACTTAAACTTTCCTGCACACGCCCCTATTCAAGCAACTCTTCCACTTGCCTTCTCAACTCCTCGTGTTCCTTTGGACTCATTCTGTAATGTGGTCTATGAGGTAACACAGCTCCTGGAACAAGATCAATTTGATGTTGAATGTCTCTCAATGGTGGTAACTCCGTTTGCAATTCTGCATGAAATACATCGTCAAATTCTTCCAGCACTGTCTTTACTTCTTCAGGAATCTCAACCACTTCATTACTCTCACGTCCAATCAATAAAAATACTTTAGGCTCCTCTTCTACTTCCTTAACAAACTCCTTCAAAGATAGCAACATTTTAAGTTCTTCAATCTCCTCCAACTTGCTTTCTTCTTGTTGTCGCTTCTTAGGAACTAGAGTGATCTTAGTACCTTCAAACATGAAACTATAACTGTTAGTACGACCATCATGTTGCACCGCTCTATCATACTGCCATGGTCTCCCCAACAACAGATGGCATACATCCATATCCACAACATCACACCAGATTTCATCTTTGTATTTCTTACCAATTGAAAAATTAACACAAGCTCTCCGACTAACTTTCACCTCCCCACCTTTTCTCAACCAAGCTAACTTGTAAGGTTTCGGATGCTTCTTAGTCTTCAATGCTAACTTCTTCACAGCTTCTGTAGATATGATATTATCATAGCTTCCCGCATCAATGACAAATTTACAAACCCTTCCCAAGATAGTGCATGTTGACTGAAAGATGTTACTCCTCAACCAGCTAGTCTCTTCCTCTTGCTTTGGTGTCAAACACGATCTCTTCATCATTAATGAATACCCTTCATCTCCCAACACATTTTCTTCCTCCTCATCATGTAGTGAATTAGAACATTCAGCTTCTGCATCCTCATCTTCAACCTCAGCAATCATCGTTCGCTTCTTTGGCTTTGGACATTCATTGCTTTTGTGACCCATCTCCTGACAATTGAAACATTTGATACCACTATTGATCCTGGTCTTAGCAACTTCGTTAACAATCGGTTTTGCAACAGCCTTCGAAAAATTCGCATTGCTACTAGCCCCTTTCATTGGATTGTTAGAATTTGTAAACACACCACCTCCTCGTCTCCCTTGTTTCTCCCAAGCAAGTGCTTTCTGATGTGCTTCAGCAATAGATCTCGAATCAAACATATTCACCATGTCTTGAATCTGCATTCTCAACCCTCCAACAAATCTAGTTGTTAACTGTTCTTCCGTCTCCATGATATCATTCCTCGCAATCAATTAATAAAATTCATCAGCATAATCATTAACAGTCTTTGTTCCCTGTCTCAAGTTCTGCAAACGTTGATACATAAGAGATTGATAATTGTAAGGTAAGAAAGTAGCTTTCATCAATTTCTTCATCTTCTCCCATGATTCAATCTTTGACTTTCCCATTCTCTCCCGTGTTAATTTAGTTTGCTGCCACCATGCCATAGCTCTTCCTTTCAAATGAGTAGCAACCAACTTCACTCTATGATGCTCGGGTACTTCTTTAAAGTCAAAAATTTCTTCCACATTAGACAACCAATCAAGGAATTCCTCCGTTACCATTCCACCCTTGAATTCTGGAATTTCAGTTTTCATCCCCGATTCCCATCGACGATCATCTTCAACATCCCAATATGCATTTCGTACTTGGTCTCGATCTCGCGAATGAACACTACATCTACCACCATCTTCATCAAAAACAGATGTACTTCGATAACAATCTCGACCACCCACATCTCTATGATCACGCATATCTCTTCTACTTTGTCTTTCATCATCACGGTATGGTTCATGTTCAAACTCACGTGGAGTTCTTCTCTCTTCATCTCTATACTCATGATGTTCTCTTCTCATCGAAACTGATGATTCTCTTCTACCTCGATCAGATTGTGGCGACACCCTCCTCGCTTCCGTAACCGATGGCGAAACTCTGTTTCCTCCATGGTTCGAGATTGGCGACCTTCTCCTTTGACGTTGATTCATGTCCATCATCAATTTCTCTAATCTCCCAATACCTTCATCCAACTTCTCATTGAATTTGTTACTAATGCGTTGTTCCATTTGTTCAGCATCTTCTCTTTTGTACAAATCTTCAACATTTTGATGACGATTAGCTCTTCTCGGCGGCATTGTTGATTCATCAAAAACTTCAACTTTAACTCTCGGCCTTGATCAAAAAAATGAACTTCACACTTCACTTAGCTCGGCTTCGCTTGATGTAGCTCGGCTTCACTAACTCCTCAAACTCTTCAATAGAATTGGCTCCAAGACTCGGCTTATCTATGATTGGCTAAGTCTAGCTCTGATACCAAATGATGCAGCAGCGAATAACAAAAATGATGAATCGGTGAAAGTAGGAATCGGTGGATTGAAGAATACCAAAGGCCCAAATCCGTTGATCCAAAGATGCCGGATTCTAGCTATCTCAAACACGTTGATCGCGCACGATACAGTGTTTAAAGATCTACGATTCTTCGTACGTTGATCTAGCGCACTAGATTCCGTGAATCGGCTTCAGCAGTCTTTGAATCGAGCGCACTCGATTACCGAAAGTGGAGATAGGAGATCACACTCAACTACCAATTGGAGAAGTGGCACAAAGCACACAAATAAGTTTTATTCAAAATCAACTAACTGTTACAAATGAAACCACCCGCCTATTTATAGACTTACAACTCAACACTTTCATCACAACACTTAGGTCGTGAACGACCTAACACCTACGACCTAAAATATTACAACACAATACATCACAACGCCTTCACCGATCTAACATAGGTCGCCAACGATCTAAAAGATCAACGACCTAACAGCATACACGTTACGACAAAGAAACGACCTAGTTACACACGGCCGACCTAACCTGGTACGACCTAAGACTTAACAAACATAAGAAAATTAAAACACATGCGACTTAACATATTTACACATAACGACCTAAAATACAACACACGCGACCTATCTCCATGCGACTTAAGTCAAAGCAGCATATGTGGCACAAGGTCGTTAGCTCGCTCGAGCGACCTAAAGAATAGCGGCAGCAAAATCAATCCAGCTTCAGGACCCTTCACGCGACCTATCTTCCAGCGACCTAACATCCAGTGACCTATCTTCCCAGCGACCTATCTTCACGCGACCTAACTTAGGTCGTATCTCTTCTCCGTGACCTAACATAGGTCGTAATTCATTCTCGCGACTTAGCTTAGGTCGTAACTCGTCAAAGTCGAATCTTGGAAGGTCGGAGCGACCTAGGGGAATGAGTAACTCGTTAGGTCGTTTGAGCTTGTTATCTTCCTTGTTAGGTCGTTTGAACTTGTTCTCTTCCTCGTTAGGTCGCACGCGACTTAACAGCACGTTAGGTCACTCGCAAACTAAGACTTGGGCTGCATCACATAGGAAGTTCCTTAGCCTGACCATTTGTTGGAAATTTCAAAGAAACAATACGAGCCTTGTATGGTTTTAGTTGTAGAACCTGCCATTTAAAATGGTAGCAATAGCAGGCATAATATAATGGTACCTATGCTGGCTAAGATTAATATTATACTTTCGAAATGTTTTCTGCACTAGTAATAATATCAAAAGAGTTTTTCTTACGTAGGAAGCATGTTTGACTATCATAAGGAGAATTCTCCCCCATGTGTGTGATTACATTGTGTGTGTGCCGGGAGGCCTTATGGTAGTTTCATTTTCCAAAAGCATTGCTGATTTCAATGTTTAAAATTCTTTTGTTGTTTGTTTTAAATATAAACTGTTTTTGTTACTCACACCAGTCCCATGACTGACTCGGAATTTAGTGTTCCCTTCCTAAACTCAGGGTGCCCACAATTTTCCACACGGGCAGTCTAGCGTTGGGTTTTTTTCAGATAGTCAGGATTAGTAGACTAGTTGGAGCTAGTTCAGTTTTGGAGTTCATTGACTGTCGTTGCTTATCTTGGTGAACGTGTTGGTGGTTCGAGCTGATGTTGGAGTTGTTGGACTCATTCTCTGTTGAGGATCATTTAGAATTATCACTTCTGTTTTCCGCTGTAGCATTATTATTTATCTCTAATATTGTTGTATCATATTGATATCATTATTGTATATCATTCTGGATATTGTATTCGTTGGAGTTGTATATGATATCATTCATTTCTTTCTTCCGCTGTGTTGTTATACTTACCGTGTTATAAGCTCTGGAGAGCCAGATTCGGCATTTGAATCTGCGGCATTTTGAGTACAAGTGAAGTACGGGTGCCGATTTTTGAAGGCCGAGTTCAGGATCTTCACACTTGACTTAGCCAAATTGAATAAAGATTACTCTAGTCTTGGTGGCAAATCGATATAATGGATGGAAATAGCTATAGAAGTGTATGATTAGTTGGACATTTGCAAAAGAACCTTTAGTGACTTAGAGTTGGATGATGCTATGAAGAGGAGGTTGGTCTCTAGATAAGACTAGGGAATAATGATGAATTTGTGGAACTCTCTTCTAACTGCTACTCCCGAGGATAAGTTCAAAACTATGTGACGTGAAATTCTTACCATCAGCTCAGATTTGGATTTGTTTCATAAGTTTGTGGATATAAAGTAAAGGAAGTTGACTATTTTAGAGTATATGGCCCTGTTCAACAGACTCTTGAAGTATGGGATGTCCTTCATCGACATTTATTAAAGAAGACTGAAAAGTTCAATATCGGGTTAAACAACTACTGAGGACAAAGGTTGATAGTCGATATTCATTAGATTTTTAAGAAGGTGATTGAAAAGGCTTTGAGGAATGAAAGCTTATGCCTAAAGCTGAAAGCTGTTGTTCCTAATGAGGAGATGAAATCGCAAGTGAGTGGGAGGGGTAAAAGGAAATAGAATAACAATAACAAGAGGAATTGGTTTCAAAAAAAAGACTGCTAGAAGAAGGCCAAATGGGAGCCTACTTGATATGACTATGGAGAGTAGGTCCATCTTAGTAAAACTGCAAAGCTGAGGGAAAGAAGTGTTATAACTACAACAAGTTTGAGCATATCTAGAAAGACCGTCCCGAGCTGGTAAAGCACAAGTAGATGGTGAAAGCATAAGCATAAAATGTTGTTCTAACTTCTTTTAATGCTTCATTTGCGAAGTAGAATGGAAAAGGTGTAATTTTCCAAGGTATGCTTTCCATTTATGTTATTCCTATATGGGTTTTGTTCAATAACAGGGCATCACTTTTCTTCATATATAGTGACTTGGTAGATTGATTGGATTGGAGACCCAACCAATTCGACAAATCCTTGATTGTGTCAAACCCTGTGAGAGGTTAGACTAGCTTGAGTATGGTTTGTCGTGATGTGGTCTTATCTAGTCATGAATGTATATTTGAATGTGATTGTATTGTAATTAGTTTACATGGGTTTAGTATTATATTGGGGATGGATCGTCTAAAGAAGTATGGAGAAGTGGTCGATTGTGAGAGACCATTAGTATTATAAGGACCAACGATGGGCGCAAAGTAGGGTTAAGCTGTCTAACGAATGATGAGGTGATGGTTAACTTTCTATATTCATTTGAGATCCCATGTGATGAGTTATCATCGTTGCTTATAACTAGGTAGTACCAAGATTTATTTGAAAAGGTTATTGGATTACTGCCTCAAAGAGATATAGAGCTTCATATTGATTTGGTGAAGGATGCAGTTCAATAGTTATGCCTTTGTGGCAGATGTAATCTAAAGAGCAGAGGGAAATAATGGTGCAAGTGAACGACTACCGAGGAAGGGTACATTTGTAAGAGTATATCTAAGTGGGGAGCACATGTATTATATGCCATTAAGGCAGATGACTCCTTGAGGTTGTGTGTTATTTACCATGAGCTGAATAAAGTGACGAAAAGGAACATATATCCACTCCCACGTATTGATGATTTGTACGATCAGCTCCATGGTGTAAAGGTGTTCTCTTAATTGGACCTTGCGATTGAGTTTCCTTGACTGAGATTAGAAAGAGAGAGAGAGCGTGCTGATTACTGCATTTCGTACACTATTGGTATTTTATGAGTAGTTGAGAATGTCATTTAGGCTAACCAATGCATCGGCATACTCTGTTGATCTCATGAACTATCTCTTTTAGGATCAACAATTTAAGTTTTTGTTTGTGTTTATTGATTATAATCTGGTATACTCATGGATGAAAGAAGAACACAAGACACACTTGAGATTTGTGCTTAAGGTGTTCAGGAAACACCAATTGAAAGGGAAATTTTATAAGTGCCACTTCTGGAGGAGGGAAGTGTGATATTTTTGTCAAGTTGTTTTTTTGTTAGGCACTATTGCGGACCTGCCAAAGTTGAAGCAGTTCAAGATTGGAATAGACCCAAGAATGTTATAGATGTGAGAAGCTTCCCTGGATTAGCGAGATAATATAGACGATTTATCAAGGACTTCTCTAAGGTAATAGTATTGTTAATCAACTTAACTAAGAAGAATTTGAATTTTTCTTCGGACTTGAGGTGCGAGCTTGTGTTCATAAGTCTTAAAGAAAGGGTGATAAGTGCACCGGTGCTAGCCATTTTGAGTTAGAATAGGAGGTGACAGTAAATATAGATGTCTATAATACCGGATTGGGCATGGTATTGATGTAGATCAAAAAGGTTGTCATGTATGCTAGTCGATAGCTGAAGTCGTACGAGAGGAAATATGCAACCCATGATTTGGAGTTAGTGGCAATAGTGTTCATTGATGATATGGAGGCATTATTTATTAGGAGAGAGTTTCGAGTTGATCTCAGACCATAAGTCATTAAAGTTTCCCTTCAGGTGTTATTTTTTAGGAGAGAGTTTTGAGTTGTTTTGAGACCTTAAACTTCATTAGCCGTGATAGTTATATTTCTTTACTTCCTATGACTTTGACATTTCCTATAAGTCGGGTAAGGGAAACAAAGTTGCTGGTACTTTGAGTAGGATACGTTCCAGTCTAGGATTATGTTCCCAGAGTGGAAGTAGCTTGAGTGTACTATTACTTATGACTTTTGACCTCGTGGGAGTTAGAGCCAGTGATGTTGGTGATATTGACCATCAGATCGACTTCGATTAAGCAAATCGGTACTAGTCAGAGACGTGCTGCTACACTAGCGGAGATCATTGCCAAGGTTGAGAATGGAGTAATGTCTAAAGATATGAGGCAGTACGACACAATTGTGATGGTAAGCTTCGTAAAGATGGCATATTATATGTGGCTAATGTCGATGGGTTGAGGGATGAAGTAATACGTGAGTGCCATCACTCGAGATTGACTATACATTCCCAAGGCAATAAAACGTATCGAGATATGAAGAAAATATTTTATTGGGAAAGGATGAAAAAGGACTTCAGGACATTCATCTCGAAGTGTATGACTTGCCAGTCAATGAAGGATAAATAGAAAAAAACCAAGTGTTTTGCTGCAATCACTTGTAGTTCCCAAATGGAAATGGGAACAAATATCAATGGACTTCATCAACAGATTGCCGAGGACCAGAGAAGAGTATGATAATGTCTGGGTGATAGTCGATCGATTGACGAAGTGTGCTCAATTCATACCCATAAAGTCTAATTGGATAACGTCCATGTTTCTTGAGCTGCATGTGAAGTGGATTATTCGATTCCACCGTATGTCGAAGAGTATTGTATGTGATGCAGACCGTTATTCACTAGCAGATTTTGGAAGAACTTACAAGAGGCATTAGGGATGGAGCTGCATTTGAGTACAGTTTATCACCCACAAACTGATGGACAAACTAATAGGGTAAATCATATCTAAAAGGATCTCTTGCAAGCTTGCATACTCGACTTTGGGTCCTCATTGGACGACCATTTGCATCTTGTTGAGTTCACATATAAAAAATTGTTAATCTAGCATTATTTTGGCACCGTTTGAGGCATTACATGGTTGACCATGCAATGCTCCATTGTTTGATGGGAAGCGGGCAAGAAGCTGATACATGGACCAGATATGATAATAAGACTTTGGAGAAGATCAAAATAATTCAATCATGAATGAAATCTTGTAACAACATGCACCTTAGTGGGCTCGTTTTTTTGCTAAATCAAAAACCCAAGTACTCTAGAGTATGGATCGTTGGTGGCCGGTAAATAAAAAGAGCATATTTGAGCACCATCGATAAAAACTCACAGCTGGATATTAAGTATAATAAAACACATAATTACTGACCAACGCTAATACCTCTGATATCTAGTACTCTTGTCAGTGTTGATCATGCATAGGAAATCTATTCTTCCACCATTCCATCCTTATACCAGTACTCGTCCCTCTAAATTTATCCTATGGGTTGTAATGAGGAGGGGTTCAGAACAATATTATGGTGACTAGTAAATTACATACTTCATATATAACACCATTTTATGCCGATTTCCTTCCATTACCTGTTATGTCTATACCATAACAACTTAGTCATCTTGGCTTCATGTATGCGTATGATACACCCGATCTACTCGAGGTATATAATAACTATAATCGTATATATGGATGTGTGTATATATGTATGTATGTATCCTAGTCCAAATGTAACAACCCGCACCTTACTGGGTCCAAATTTTAGCTAAATCGAAAACCTAGATCCACTAGAGTACAGATCATTCGTGTTGGTATCCTATAAAATAAACAAGATCATATAAAAGCATTATCGATAAAACCTCACAGAGGAATAGTATATATAATAAAGCATATAATTACCAATCAAGGCGAATACCTCTAGTATCCTTGTTAATCGAGCATGCATAAGGAAATCCGTTCTTCCACTATTCTTGCCTCATGCCAGTACCCGTCCCTCTAAATCTACCATGTGGGTTGTAATGAGGAGGGGGTCACAACAATGTTCTGTTGACTGGTAAATTACATACTTTATACATAACAGTAGTTTCTGTCGATTACCTTCCATTACGTGTTATGTCTATACCATTCAAACTTATTCGTCTTGACTTTATGTACATGTACGATACGTCGCACCTACTTGGGGTATACAATAATTACATATGCATATATAAGTACTATGGTCTCCTATGGACCAAGATACTATCTCCGCTAGTATCTGTAACTCTGCACTTGCGCCATGTATCCACCATTCGTGCCTAGACTGAATTGTCCTGGTACACCGAGGATCTTCCCATTAGTACCTAGTAACGACATTACAACTATTAGTCATGCTCTACTCGCCTTGAAGTCTCATGTAAGGATTATCTAGCCATGCCTCCTAACTACAAACATAACAAATAACTTTGAGGTGACAGTGTCCATTACAGAGCTTATGCTCATAGGAGGTGTAATCTGTTTAGACATTACACAATACTTCCTAATGATCACTCCAGGACTGATGATGCTCTCAACCAATGTGTGCGGCCCTACTCCTCATATATATGGTACCCAGCTTGTTGACATAGCGTTGAGCCTCCGCTAACCGTCCCTTTTAAATTGCATAACGCAATCAGGGAATTACCCACTTATTACTTAATACCCCCTATAAGGATTGAAGCAGACCCAACTTGGCCCTTTTACATTTCAAACTGAGACGAACCCATTCTGGTATATTCTCTTCACTTATACGCAAACGTATAATCCCATAGGTCCTACAGTTGGAGATGTCTCATATTAGTACAATTCATACACAACCACTTGTAGCCCCTTTTAGAGGGCTGACTTCTATTGTGCAACATTACCGACCTCGCGTCCCAATCCATACTTGTTTGCACAAAAAATGGGCAAACACCTCCAAGTCGTATGATTTAGTTGATTTTATGTTGTTTTTAGTGATCCGGGTGATTTATGAAAATATATAAAAAGCAGGGACTAAACTGTAAAAGACACACAGATTTATAGTGGTCCGGCCAGAATATGCCTACGTCCACTTTATATGTTATTCTCCTTTTCTATTCAGATTACAAGTACAAAGCTTTGATACAAGTATATGAAAGTTGTTTGAAAGTTCTATCCGTGCTTGAGCTCTCAAACTTGTCCGCCATTGTTGTACCCCCACCCCTCTATTTATAGAGCGAGACTGGGGGTAGGGGTCTTGGATGTATATAGCTGCCGGTGGGCCTGGGCTGATGTGATCTGGCCTGGCAATGCTGGTTCGGTAATGTTTTCTTCACCTTGGTTCGGTAAGGTCTTGGTCCGGTGATCTTGGTTTGGTGGTCTTGGTCCGGTGATCTTGGTTTGGTGGTCTTGGTACGGTGGTGGGAGCGTGGATTGGTCTGGTGATCTTGGTTCGGTGGTCTTGGTCCGTTGGTGAGTGGAGTTGAGATCTGGTCCGGTGGTGGGAGCGTGGATTGGTCCGGTGATGGTAGTATGCTTCTGGTTTGGTAGTGCCTTCTTCGTTTTGGTTCGGTCTTCCATGGTTGTGAAAGATACGCCCGACATTTGCCCCCCAAAGTGGGGCATATGTCTGCATATGTCGCGCTTTGTTTTAGACTTCAGCTTGGATACTCTCATTCGGCCCAAATGTCGAACCGGTCGGTCTGGTCATCCTACGTTTGCCTATAAGTATGGGCCTTACGCCTCAGTTATTCCTTATCATTTGAAATAGCCAAACCAAACTTCTATCTACCGAATCAACCATATCACCGAACCAGATCTGACTGTCGGACCAGGTGAGACTTTCGAATGAAATTTATGCTTGCACTACCGATCGAGCCTGGGGAGCATGAGTGTCGAATGGGCTTTTAGCCTCGAACTACCGAATGAAACTTGGGGAGTATGAGTGCCGAATGGACCCTTGGCTTCGAACTACCGAATGCAATTTTATGTTTTGAATTATGAATGAGATTCCAGACTGTAGGTACTTGTTTGTTTATATCTCTACATCCCTTGTTCTAACAATGTGTTTTTCTCGTGTTGCAGATAATGTCTCATAAAGTAGAAACTCGTTCTGACAAACAGAAGTCTAAGGACCAAGGAGAGTCCTTCATAGTGCCCCCAGTTCAGGCTGCACCAGAACGACATGGACCAACCCCAAGATCGCTAGTAGACGGGTACAGTCCTCAAGAGCTCCTGAACTCACCGCCTGATTGCTTTCATAGCTCCCTCAAAGATGAGCAGCTTGACATTATATCTAGGTCTTTTGGGATCGACAGGGCGCATATGATGCTGCCGGGGAAAGGAGTGATGCCGTATATGTAGGATCTAGATTAACCCTAGAGGGGGGGTGAATAGGGTTATCGTAAATTTTCTCAAATTAAACGCGGAAACAATCAGCAGATAAATAAATATGCAGTAAAGTAAATCACACACAAATTTACCCAGCTTCGGCAACCCCTGCCTACTGCTGCATTCCCAAATTTCTATTAGAATTAAACAGTCTCCCGCTTACAAACACTCTGACAGACTCGCAGACACTCGCTCCCGCTCACAAACACTCCTACAGACTCGCACACCCTGCTCCGCCTATAGAGTTTCGTTTACTCGCAAACTCTGCTCCCGCCTATAGAGCTTTGCAAACTCGCAACCTCCCTGCTCACTGAACTAATTCTAACTAGACAATCTGACAACACCTAAACCCTAGGTGGTGATTAACTCTGACTGGACTTTGTAAATACAAACTGAAAATACAGAATACAGTTTGAATCCCAGGGCAAAGTTTAAATCGACAGTTAAAAATACCTTTGCCCTTAAATGAATTTGGCCTAAAAATTAAATCAATAAAACTGGCCCAAATAAAACTTTAAAACTGAAATTTAAACCCCTAATTAAAACTAGACCGGCCCACTTCCCCTTTTTTTATTTCAATAATGTCGGCCCGCTTTGTTTAATCAATTATAGGCCCCGATCCTTTTCTTTGCTTCAGGAAAAATAAATGGCGACTGTAAAATTGTGACTTTGTTTCTGATTCCAAAATTAGGGCTTCGCAGCCTTGATCGCCGATCTATTTCTGGTCGTTGCTGCTTGCGATCGATTCCAATTAGTTCGTTCTTCTGTGATTTGGACTTCGCCTTCGTCGATTTTTGTATCTCTGGCTTGACGTCTTCGTTTAGTCTGGAATTGAAGCTACGTCTTCGTTTGTGACACCTCTCTGATTTCGGTATGATTTCTCTCGATTTGGACTTGAATACTTTTTGCTTTATTGTCGGTGATGATTGGGTTTTCTCTGATTTTCACCACACCTTGTCAATGATGATTTTGGTCCTTTATATAGACGTCTGATCTGATATATCGTGATTCCCACGTTGTTGAAACTTTCCTTTAATACGTTGTGATATTTTGGGAAATTCCTTCATAAGCACGGTTTTGATTTTGATCGTTCGATTTTGTTTGATGGTTACGGCATAGACTTTCCTAAATTTCGATTTTTGACTTTTTCAAAAATACGAACTTGATATATTCTTTTCCCAATTCCGTGAATTTCTCAACTGATAAACATACGTGCTTTTCTGTTACTTCTTCTATTCATTGACTGTTGTCATTATGTGATTTCTCTGTGAATCCTAATTTCCCACCGTTGTAGTTGAACTGTTCACTTGAGATATTTGACATTTGTTGTGCGCTGACTTTGTGTTCTTCATACATGTGTATGCATACATTCTTGATTGCATTCTCGGTTACACCTCGGCTTGCATTTGGTGCACATTCACGGTTGTCTTGAGTCTTGTTTATGTTTGTCAGGTTCCTTTATTCTGTAGCTCTGTGATATTTGTTGAGTCTTTACCTCCTTGTTGATCTGCTGTGATAATGTTTGTATTCTGGACACTGTGATTTGTATTTACTTGAACTTGAGCTACTCTGATCATATGTAGTTGCCAACTAGTTTCCCTTGCAGCTGTGCACTTAAGTCTCTTGTGCACTTTGTTTCTGAGTTGATTTTTCTTGTCGACTTCACTGTAGTCTGGTTCATTAGACACTTGAACCTGTAGATGATTCACTACATAGCATATTCTCTTTTGTATATAGTTTGTACAGTCATGCTGCTTCATGTGTATCTCACTTCACTGTGTACACTTTGATTCTGTTTGTTGTCCAGTTGTACTTGTCTTGTTGAACTTGTACACGCATTTGCCTTATTGCAGTTACACTTTGAATTTTGATCGAGGCCATTTGCATTTGCGTTGAATCTAATTTTGATTTGACCTTGTGCACTCGAGTTGGCGAGGCAGTGCACACGTGCATACGTGTGTACTGCAGCCACTCGTAATTCCCTGTCCCTGATATAAATACTGATATGCACAGATACTACACAATCAAAGATGATGACGTTTAACCCATATATCTGAGACAGCTTTAAAAACAAATTTTATATTTTTTCAAATTAAATTTGTTTCTGTTCAGATTACTGCTGTAGATTGTCAATTATACAGGTACACAGGAGACAAGACGAACACTGAAGCTGGACAATCCAGATGAGTGATTGAGTGATGTAGTGAGGTTGTTACTGTAAAATCGAATTGTGATGTATTCAGAAATTGTACAGTTATAGTGAGAGTCAGAATTTGTACCATTCAAAATTTGTAATAAAAGATTGTTTGAATAAAATTTCAGTTTGAATTCAAATTCTGTGTTGATAAAATTTCTGTTATTTTTGTATATGTATAATCTGTAAACACATCCAAAATACAATATATATATTTTGTTATCATCAAACACTAAACACACATCAAACAATCTCCCCCTTTTGATGATGACAAACATATATATTAAAGATTTTGAAATTCAGTAGATGTGTTTAAACATGACTATATTTAGCTCCCCCTACATGAATACTCCCCCTACAACTGAGACTATTCCATATTCAGTCGAATAAAAGAACTATAGAAAATAACTAACAACATTTAACAAATTTGGTGAAGTATTCCAGAAATATCTATTTTCTTATCAAAATCTTATTCTTCTCCCCCTTTTGTTATCATCAAAAGAACTGATAAACCAATGGGACCGTAGGTGAAAATAAACGTAATATCAAGAAGAATCATAATATATAATAACACGATAACAATTTCCACATTTTAGAGAATGGATGATTCAATTTGTATATAATGAGAAGAGGAGTGTTTTCTCTTTTTCTGCGAAAAATAATTTGACTTTTAAGCACAAAAATAAATAAGCACTTACTAACCACGCATAACCATAAGGACTTTTAAATGGGATTAACAGTTACTCATTAGTTATCAAGCTCCATCCATGCATAACCATAAGGACTTTTAAATGAGAATGGAGTGATGATAACCTCTCATGATCCATCCATGCATAACCATAAGGACTTTTAAATGAGAATGGATGCATGAGGAATATTTTAAAATTTCTTTTAATTTTTCCTTTTTAATTTAAAGAACAATTCACTCTTCTCATTTTTCAAAACCATTATGAATGACAGAAAGATGGTAGAAATAGAAACGGTCGTGGAATAAGTTACCAAATTAATCATATTATGAAATTTCATAAACCAAACGTATTTCCACTATTGAATACCATATTTGAATCAATCTTTGAATAATATCCAAAACAGGTTTGAATTCTAGAAATTGAAGTTGAAAATAAAGATCCAAGAGTATTTCAACCAAAAATTGAAAAATGATTAGTCAATTTCCATAATTCCCAAATCCAAACGTAATCTGGAAAATCTGTCTTCGGGGAGGGGTTTTGTGAAAATATCAGCAAGTTGATTCTCAGTTGAAATGAATTTAATGCAAATGTTTTCCCTAGCAATGTGATCTCTAAGAAAGTGGTGTCTCACATCAATGTGTTTGGTGAGTGAATGGAGAACAGAATTATTAGACAATGAAATTAGTGAGTGTCCTAGCATGAAGCATGTCCTACTAGTACTTTTCCTGTCAACCAGTGAACCCGTATAATCAAAATCAGAATAACCAACTAAATTAAAGTTTTCACACGAAAGATATCATAGTCCAAATTTGTGTGAGTGTGAAAAATATCTCAAAATTTCGTTTAGTGGTATTCAAATGTGATTCTTTAGAATTAGAGTGAAAACGTGCAAACACAAACACACAGAAAACATAATATGGTGTCTAGAAGCAGTTAAGAACCATTTCAATAGTATCAGATTCATCTTCAGAAATAAAACTACGGTGTACACAAACTTTTATCAAATGAAGAGCGAGTGTGTATTCCTTTCATAGAATTACAGTTAAAGTATCAAGATTATCTCAAAAACAATTTGAAGTTTTCATCAGTGAAGCAATAGTTTCAACAGTTTCTCAAAACTACCTTTTTAGACATGAGCAATCAGAAATCAATCATAGTTTGACCAAACAGATTAAGTTCAAGAAGAGGACGATTGATCAATTTTTAAGCACAGATTAAAGTCTAACCATATAAGATCATATCAAGCAAATCAGAATCGGTCAACTATCATAGTTACTTAGAGTAATTCTATTTAAAGATGATTATCAAATCAGAATTAACACCATCAATCATAACTGGCTGATTTAATTCAGATTATGGTGCAGATTCTTATCGGTTATTTATCGTTTGAAAATAAATACAACTACTTGTTTTACCTCTACGATAATCTTTCGTTGTTTGCTCATAGTGAATCTGTCACATTTATACTGGGCTAAGGAACGTTGATTTGACGCCTGCTGTGTATCTGGAACAGCCAAAATCCAGATAACACTAATGTTGTTCCTTAGCCTGCCACCACACCTACACGGTTAAAGATGTATGTGACCTATTTGTTTTTATAGGTCCATGGTTGTTAGTGGCAGAATAATTATGAATAAACAATCCCTTTGGAACCCAAACTTGATTTGTCCTTTCATTCTTGTTCCAATAGACTTGAAATTTGTTTGTAGAATTTTTAGGAACCCAAACTTTTATAAATTTCGTGTTCTTGTTCCTATGACTACAATTTTCAGCACGATGTCCAATTATTTCACATTCAGTAAAGATGCCCTTTCCTTTTGCACTATCATCAGCTTGTGATTTTCCAAAACCTAGTCCTTTTCTATTGTTAGCAAACAATTGATTTCCTAATAACATATTGAATGATTTTTCTCCTCTTGAAAAGTTACTCAGTGATTTCTCAAGATTTTGGACTTTGGTTTTCAGTGTTGTGTTTTCAGTCACAAGTGAGGTGCATCTGTTTATAAAATCCTTTTTCCTAGCTTCAATGGTTTCCTTTAGATTCAAGTTTTCTTTTTCAAGATTCTCAAAATTATTCTTCAGTTTTGATAATTTTGAATCTAAAATTTTACAGTTTTTATATTCTAGGTTTTGAATTTTTTCAAGTTCAGTTTCTAACCTGAAATTTTCATGGATAAGCTTTTTCCTATCAGATTTCAGTTTTTCATTTTTAGAATCAAGAGCTTCAACTGTTTTAGTGAGATCGATGCAGAAATAAGCAAGGTCTTTATAAGAAAAGTTTTTTACCTCATTATATACCTCTGGGCTTACTTCTGAATCTGATTCTGCTTTTGAATCTGATCTTACCGTAAGACACAGATTAGCCTCCTCTGAGATATCAGTTGAAACTTCCTCTCCATCCTCATCATCCCAAGTTACTGCGAAGGCCTTTTTCTTCTTTTTCTTTCCCTTGTTGTTTTTGAGAAGTGGACAGTTTTGTTTGAAGTGACCAGGCTTGTTGCAGTTATAACAGATTAGTTCATTTTCAGAGTTGTCAGAATCTTTAGATCTATTACTACTGGTCTTCGTCTTTCGTGGCTTGTATTTCGACCACCTTCTGAAATTATTGACAGCCACTGCAAGTCCTTCAATTGGATCGTCTTCCTCTTCATCACTCTTTTCTCTGCTCTTTAAGGCAATTGTCTTCTTCTTTGGTTCGGAATTGATGCGTTCCTCCTTTGCTTTTAACTCAAGCTCATACGTCATCAGATTTCCGATCAAATCCTCCATGCTCAGTTTGCTTAAATCTTTCGATTCTTGTATTGCAGTGACTTTTGCCTCAAAGTTCATCGGTAAGACTCGTAGAATCTTCCTTACTAGCTCTACCTCAGAGAATACCTTTCCAAGCGCTCTAGCATTGTACACCAAGGTTGAGAAGCGTCCAAACATATCCTTTATGCTCTCGCCTTTGTCCATCACAAAGTTCTCGTATTCATTGCTGAACAGGGCTAGACGAGACTCCTTGACTTGAGAAGTTCCTTCGTGTGTCACCTCCAAAGTATGCCAAATTTCCTGTGCTGTTTTACAATGAGAAATTCTATTAAATTCAGTTTTATCAAGAGCATAGATCAGAGCATTCATTGCTTTAGCATTTGTGGTTTTCAATTTCTTATCGTTAGCATCCCACCTATCCTTTGGTTTAGGAATCTCAGTATCACCAACAGTTATAGTGGGAGGTGTATAGCCAATTTTAATGATATCCCAAACATCATAATCTACGGAACTAAGATAAATACCCATCCTAACCTTCCAATACGCATAATCACTCCCATTAAACATTGGTGGCCTAACAATAGATTGCCCCTCAGAAAAAGCATTATTTGATAAATTCATGACTCTAGAGTTAAAAAGAAATTACCTCGCTCTGATACCACTTGTAGGATCTAGATTAACCCTAGAGGGGGGGGTGAATAGGGTTATCGTAAATTTTCTCAAATTAAACGCGGAAACAATCAGCAGATAAATAAATATGCAGTAAAGTAAATCACACACAAATTTACCCAGCTTCAGCAACCCCTGCCTACTGCTGCATTCCCAGATTTCTATTAGAATTAAACAGTCTCCCGCTTACAAACACTCTGACAGACTCGCAGACACTCGCTCCCGCTCACAAACACTCCTACAGACTCGCACACCCTGCTCCGCCTATAGAGTTTCGTTTACTCGCAAACTCTGCTCCCGCCTATAGAGCTTTGCAAACTCGCAACCTCCCTGCTCACTGAACTAATTCTAACTAGACAATCTGACAACACCTAAACCCTAGGTGGTGATTAACTCTGACTGGACTTTGAAAATACAAACTGAAAATACAGAATACAGTTTGAATCCCAGGGCAAAGTTTAAATCGACAGTTAAAAATACCTTTGCCCTTAAATGAATTTGGCCTAAAAATTAAATCAATAAAACTGGCCCAAATAAAACTTTAAAACTGAAATTTAAACCCCTAATTAAAACTAGACCGGCCCACTTCCCCTTTTTTTATTTCAATAATGTCGGCCCGCTTTGTTTAATCAATTATAGGCCCCGATCCTTTTCTTTGCTTCAGGAAAAATAAATGGCGACTGTAAAATTGTGACTTTGTTTCTGATTCCAAAATTAGGGCTTCGCAGCCTTGATCGCCGATCTATTTCTGGTCGTTGCTGCTTGCGATCGATTCCAATTAGTTCGTTCTTCTGTGATTTGGACTTCGCCTTCGTCGATTTTTGTATCTCTGGCTTGACGTCTTCGTTTAGTCTGGAATTGAAGCTACGTCTTCGTTTGTGACACCTCTCTGATTTCGGTATGATTTCTCTCGATTTGGACTTGAATACTTTTTGCTTTATTGTCGGTGATGATTGGGTTTTCTCTGATTTTCACCACACCTTGTCAATGATGATTTTGGTCCTTTATATAGACGTCTGATCTGATATATCGTGATTCCCACGTTGTTGAAACTTTCCTTTAATACGTTGTGATATTTTGGGAAATTCCTTCATAAGCACGGTTTTGATTTTGATCGTTCGATTTTGTTTGATGGTTACGGCATAGACTTTCCTAAATTTCGATTTTTGACTTTTTCAAAAATACGAACTTGATATATTCTTTTCCCAGTTCCGTGAATTTCTCAACTGATAAACATACGTGCTTTTCTGTTACTTCTTCTATTCATTGACTGTTGTCATTATGTGATTTCTCTGTGAATCCTAATTTCCCACCGTAGTAGTTGAACTGTTCACTTGAGATATTTGACATTTGTTGTGCACTGACTTTGTGGTCTTCATACATGTGTATGCATACATTCTTGATTGCATTCTCGGTTACACCTCGGCTTGCATTTGGTGCACATTCACAGTTGTCTTGAGTCTTGTTTATGTTTGTCAGGTTCCTTTATTCTGTAGCTCTGTGATATTTGTTGAGTCTTTACCTCCTTGTTGATCTGCTGTGATAATGTTTGTATTCTGGACACTGTGATTTGTATTTACTTGAACTTGAGCTACTCTGATCATATGTAGTTGCCAACTAGTTTCCCTTGCAGCTGTGCACTTAAGTCTCTTGTGCACTTTGTTTCTGAGTTGATTTTTCTTGTCGACTTCACTGTAGTCTGGTTCATTAGACACTTGAACCTGTAGATGATTCACTACATAGCATATTCTCTTTTGTATATAGTTTGTACAGTCATGCTGCTTCATGTGTATCTCACTTCACTGTGTACACTTTGATTCTGTTTGTTGTCCAGTTGTACTTGTCTTGTTGAACTTGTACACGCATTTGCCTTGTTGCAGTTACACTTTGAATTTTGATCGAGGCCATTTGCATTTGCGTTGAATCTAATTTTGATTTGACCTTGTGCACTCGAGTTGGCGAGGCAGTGCACACGTGCATACGTGTGTACTGCAGCCACTCGTAATTCCCAGTCCCTGATATAAATACTGATATGCACAGATACTACACAATCAAAGATGATGACGTTTAACCCATATATCTGAGACAACTTTAAAAACAAATTTTATATTTTTGCAAATTAAATTTTTTTCGGTTCAGATTACTGCTGTAGATTGTCAATTATACAGGTACACAGGAGACAAGACGAACACTGAAGCTGGACAATGCAGATGAGTGATTGAGTGATGTAGTGAGGTTGTTACTGTAAAATCGAATTGTGATGTATTCAGAAATTGTACAGTTATAGTGAGAGTCAGAATTTGTACCATTCAAAATTTGTAATAAAAGATTGTTTGAATAAAATTTCAGTTTGAATTCAAATTCTGTGTTGATAAAATTTCTGTTATTTTTGTATATGTATAATCTGTAAACACATCCAAAATACAATATATATATTTTGTTATCATCAAACACTAAACACACATCAAACAGTATAACCCTCCTGAAGGATATTTTGCTTATAGAAGGTATCATTGCATGTGTGGTGCCATCCCACCCATTAACGCTTGGATAGTCAGTTTCATCACATACTTGAAGGTGGCTCCTTTCCAGCTTCAGCCCAACTCCTATGCAATCTTGGTGAGTCTGTTCATTATCTTCCAGAAGAGATATGGGCGCCCTCCTTCCAACCGGGAAATCCAGTATCTATACAACTTGAGAGGCTACAAGAAGGGGTCTCCGTACATTAGCTTAGAGTCGGCCGTGTCCTTCAAGCCAGTCCTGGATTTATATTCAAAATTTAGCATGTTCAAGAAGGAATGGTTCTTTGTCAAAGACGACTCCGTTTCTTTCCGCCGTTTCACCTCTAGCTGTAAGTTGAATCTCATTTATCATTTCCGTTCTAACTGCGATGCTTCTTCTTATTTGCTTTTTTTCTTGCTAGCGACAGGTGGTTTTCCGGTTGTAGAGAACGATCGTCTGGTTCAGATGGCTGTGGAAATAGAAGCCATCCCGGAAAGGGAGAGGGCGGCTTCTTATTTGATCAGGAACGCTACTCTTCTGGGGCTCAACCTGATTCTGCCACGCTAGTTTGTGGTCAAGCAGAGAGACACAGCTGAGGAGGGGGCCGCCAAAGCTAAAGGAGGGGCTACAGCGAAGAGCAGTAAAAGGAAATCCTTCTCGAAGCATCCAATTGCCGGGGGGAAGAAACTTAAGAAGTCCGATGGACCTTCTCCTAGCACATGTCCCGATGTTCCAGAGGAGGAAGATGTGGAGGAGGAGAGAGGCGAGGGTGAAGGAGGTGAGGCGGAGACTGGAAGCGGTGGAGAAGGTGATGGTGATGGTCATAGCGATGATGGTGGTGACGGACAGAGTGGTGGTGGAACAAGGGCTTTGTCTTCTGAGCAGGCAGGTGTGATCCAGGAGTGGACAGATGATGCTTTCCGCCTTGCTTTTGAAGGGTTGGAGGAAGGATCGGCTTTGGTGGAGAAGTCTAAGAATGCTGACAAGGCCGAGATCGGTGCTGATTCATCTTCTAAGAGCGCTTCAGCTATGGAGACTCCTGTGAATCAAGGTGAATTTTTGACTCCCGCT
Source organism: Allium fistulosum (assembly GCA_030737815.1). NCBI lineage: Eukaryota > Viridiplantae > Streptophyta > Magnoliopsida > Asparagales > Amaryllidaceae > Allium > Allium fistulosum. The sequence continues at coordinate 235,158,587 of CM060908.1, forward strand.
GGCTCCATTTATGATAAGGATTTAGAAATATTTTACGGCCCGCTCCCATCCTGGAATGAGATTCAGGACTTATTGCAATATCCTACTCCTCCCCAGGGTTTGTATAACAAATGCGTCTTTTTACTCTTCTTAACTTGATGTACTTCTTGAATTATAGCTCAATGTATGCTCGTAACACTCGGCTTTTATTACAGGAGCGGGTAAGGTGGCCAAGACGTCAGATGTTCGGCACCGTCTTGAACAGTACAAACTCCTCAAGGCTTCCACTAAACCAAAGCCTCCGGCTAACCGTCCTGGAGATGTAGTCGGCTACCGTCCTCTTCTTGGAGTTATCGAAAAGGATATCCAAAGGAAGAAGAGGAGTTGCTCCTTGTTTGAATCTTCACCCGGTCCTCAGCCCCGGACTCAGCCTCTTCAGGATACCATGGAAGAGAATACCGAGCTTATTCCTTCCCCGCACCCGTCTGAAAATCCTACCGTTACCCCGATAAATCATCCCGGCTTGGCTCGTAATCTGTTTGCGGATCGTCCGGATCTGGATCCTGGTTCTCATGATATTACCTTTGATGAAGCTACTGGTGAGCACCTTCTCCCTCGTAATCCCATGGTAAGGGTGCTTGACGAGGCCAAGTCCCTGGACCTTGATTTGCGTACCACTCGGGTTGTAACCTTTGGGGATGAAGCTAAGGCAAACATCGATCGGGTTGCTGAGGAAACCAGGAAGCTGATGGGGCATCATGCTCGACTGGTTAAGGCTGGAGAAGAAATTGGCAGTGCTAACATTCGACTGCGTTTAATGATTTCCGACTAGGCCAAACAACTCGCTGATCAAGACCTCCAGATTTCCCAACATGAGTTTGCATCTAGGCAATTAAAGAAGACCATGGAAGAGGTCAGCAGGGCAGAGATGCGGAGAATGGAGGCCGTTTGTAAGGAACGGATTGATATGGCTATTGCAACGGTGGATGAGGTTTGGAAAGCAGATCTCGAGCGGGTACAGGAGTTGTCCGGGAAACTTGAGGCTGTGGAGCTTGCCCAAACCAAGCTGAAGGAGGAGATGGAGGTGATGAGAAAAACCTTTCAGGCTGACTGCTCGCGATACCGATCGGAGAGGGATGCTACCGCTGCAAAGCTGTTGGCTTCTGAGGACCGAATAAGGGAGTTCGAGGAGAAGAGGGGATAATGGATGAGATGCTTCACGATATATACTTTCACACTTGGAAACAGGGAAACTTATCCTGGATGGATGATTACTCCCGAGTCATAGCCCGGATTTATCTCAGGGCCTTGGAGGAGGCTAAGTCCGATGCAGATAAGGAGGGTGGTGTGGCCTTTAGAATGGATGTGGTTACGACTCAATTCACCAAGGAGGAGAAGGTGGCGGTGAAAGAGGGTATGCGGCTTCTTGCTGCTGAGGAGGTTGGTGTGCAGTTAGAGGTTGATGATCAAGGAGCAGATGCTGGTAAGTCTTCCCTTTTAGTTTTTCTTAACTTGGTTGCTTATTATTAATGAATTCTTTCCTTGATCGGATAGGCGGGACCTCTGGAGCACCAACTACCTCTGGTCAATATGCTGAAAGTTCCCACTCCGCGGTTAAGGAGATTTCGGAGGGCCAGCGGGACAAGGGTAATGCTCCGATGCAGCCGACTCCTTAACTTGACCTAGATATCTTTTTGTTTACTTGACATCGCTGTCTATGTTAGTCTCAAAACTTTAACGTAACTTTTATGCTGTAATTATGTTACTTGTAACAAACGACTTTATTCTTGGCGTGTAATTTTTAACTTAGGCTGATTCTGAAGTATTTGAATGCTTTCGTTATTTTGATGTGTTGCATAAGAAGTATAGCTATGCATATGCCTGTGATTCGATCGTGTTTGATGTCAAGTTCTGGCTTAACATGTAATTTCATACCCTGCAATGTTTAATGTAATGTGCGAATAAATTATAGCTACGTATTTATACACAAAAGAAGAAAGTACCGCCCTTCATGTTTTAGTTGTTAGACGGTTGCTTTGAATGTCTTATATGACTGAGTATGGAATGCAGTTGATTGACTCGTCATCCAATTGTGAGTTCTTAGTGAGTGTCTCCTATCTTGTGTCCTGTACTTTAGGGATTGTTATAGAGGGTAGGAGGAAAGTTTTTAAATAAAATAGAAATATAAGAAATAGTAAAACTTCCAATCACGGAAGGCGTTCGATGTGCTTAAGTTCGTGGCAAACGGGTTTTGCAGTCACTTTCCCTAGCTGTGGGTTTTGGAGACGTTTGTCACCCATCTTACGCCTCCGCGGGGAGTTTATCTTTTTTACCACAGCCGTACTTAAGGCACATCGGAGCCGAGATCGCGCACAGTAACTACCCGGGCCATTATGGCCCATAATCGTGGGTATTATTCGATTTACCGCGGCCGGCTAGCGTGGGTGCCGATCGTCAACCATGAACTACCCCTGGCTGGCCACACCTTATGTTTGGGCTTAAAGTAGGTTCACGGCTGCTGGCGAGCCGAATGCCGTAATGAGCTGCCTCGGCTATAGTCGGCCTTCTCGGTGGCTTATAATCGGCTCATTACAGTTGGCTTTAAGGGCCGTCGCGAGCAATGAGTTAACCCGCAGCAGAGGGATGCCGGAGCAAAAGTGTCTCATTGGCGAGGGCATAGATTTGCATAGTACCTGTTAGGTCTTGTCCTAGTGAAGTCGTGCTGTGGAGGCCTTGAATGGAAATGCTATATGCACAGGATTTTGTTCAACAGAAAATGATAAAGTTAACATGTAGCCAAGATACAAAGGAACAAGTTAAAAAAGAGACAAGTTTTTAAAGTGGTTCGGCACGAAAATGCCTACGTCCACTGATTCTCTTTGTTAATTCACTTCATATGGGCAGTACAAGTTAAGAAAAGTATCGACGAAGGTGTTGGATGTTCCATGCCCTCTGGAACACCTCTCCGTCCACTGTTGACAAAATATAAGCTCCGTTGTGGAGATCTTTATGAATTACATATGGTTCGTCCTAGATTGGATCTAGTGCTCCGGGGCGTGGGAAGATTCACTTGAGGACAAGATCCCCCTCTTGTAAGCTACGATGCTTGACTTTGGAGTTGTATTACGCTGCCACTTTTTGCTTGTGAGCTGCTGCTTTGAGGGCTGCATCATTTCTTCTTTCCTCAATTAGATCCAAAGACATGTGAAGGAGTTCCTCGTTCTCTTCTGGGTTATAGTGGATCCTACGGTGGGAAGGCACTATAGTTTCAACTGAGAGCATAGCCTCTGATCCGTATGCCAAAGAGAAAGGAGTATGCCCCGTTGATGTTCTGAAAGATGTGCGATAGGCCCAAAGTGCCGTCGGAAGTTCATCCACCCAAGCGCCTTTTGACTTTTCAAGTTTCTTTTTGATTAGAGTTTTAAGAATTTTGTTGACAGCTTCGACTTGTCCATTTGCCTGGGGATAAGCTATAGATGAGAAGCTTTTGTGAATTCCGTGCTCTTGGCACCAGTTGGCGAACTCCTCGCTGTCAAACTGAAGTCCGTTGTCCGATATGATTTTAAGTGGGACCCCGTACCTGCATAGAACATTTTTGATCAAGAAGTTAATAATTTTTGCTGAGGATACTTTATTTAGGGGTTCTGCTTCCACCCATTTAGTGAAATAGTCGACTGCCACTATAGCATATTTGGCTCTGCCTCGGCCCATTGGCAGTTCGCCAATCAGGTCAATTCCCCATACTGCAAAGGGCTGGTCATTTGGGTAATCTCAGTTGTGGGTAGCCGCGAAATCTTCGCAAATTTCTGACATCTGTCACATTTTTTGACGAAATCTAAGGCGTCTTTGTTTAAGGTGGGCCAGAAGTATCCATATCGGAGTATTTTCTTTGCCAGAGCCTGCCCTCTAGTGTGATCTCCGCAGCTTCCTTGATGGATGCTAGATAAGATTTCCTTTGCTTCCCTTTCAACGACACACCTTAATAAGGGGTTAGAGAAGCCGAGCCGATAAAGGGTGCCTTCTTGTATTGTGTAGCGGGAAGCTCTCCTTATGATTTTCTTGACTTCGTTACGCTTATCGGGCAGTGTGCCGTCTTGTAAGTATTTTTGGATGGGAGTCATCCAAGTTTCCTCTTTGATTGTAGCTATCAGATTCACCTGCTCGAAACTTGGGGTCAGTTGCTTTGAGATGGCCACTACTCCGGGAATAGTGCCGTCTCTCAAGCTAGCTTGCTTCGCCAATTCGTCGGCCTCTTGGTTCTCTTCCCGAGGGATGTGTTTGATTAAATAGCAATCCAATTGATCGAGAAGCAACTTGGTCTTCTTTAGATATGCTATGAGTCGTTCTTCTCGAGCCTGAAATTCTCCTAGTATTTGATTTACAATAAGTTGAGAATCACTATGAAGACACAAAGAATTGGCTCTGATTTCTAAGGCAAGTTCTAATCCAGCTATCACTGCTTCATACTCCGCATCGTTGTTGGTGGCAACGAATTCCAACCTTAGAGCATATTGTAGCTTATTTCCCCTGGGAGTGATTATTACCACACCTGCCCCCGAGCCTTGTTTGTTTGACGCACCATCCACAAAGAGATTCCACTTGATGTCTTCTGCTATTTCCGATTGCTCCTAACCTTCGTTGGTAGTGAATTCGGCAATGAAATCGGCCATGGCTTGTCCCTTGATGGCGGTGTGAGGATGGTAGGTGATATCATATTGACTTAGTTCAATGCACCATTTAAGTAGTCGCCCAGAAGTGTCGGGCGATGGAGTACCTGCCTTAGCGGTTGATGGGTCAGAACTCTGATGGAATGAGATTGGAAATAGTGACGCAGTTTCCATGATGTGATTAGTAAACAGTACGATAGTTTCTCAAGTTTAGGATATCTGGCTTCCGCCCCTGTAAACCTCTTGCTTACAAAATATACTGGCCGCTGCGTGCGTTTGTATTCTCTCACCAAGGCGGCGCTTAGAGCATGAGATGACACAGCAAGGTATAGGTATAGCTCTTCGCCTTTGTTCAGAGTTGAGAGTACTGGTGGTCTCTGGAGGTGTTCAATTAAGTTAAGGAAAGCTGTCAAGCATTCGTCAGTCCATTCGAACTTTCCTTTGTCTTTCTTTAGAGCTTCGAAGAAGGGGATGCATTTGTCAGTCGCTTTAGAGATGAATCTGCTCAGGGCGGCAACCTTCCCATTTAGGCTTTGCATTTCTTTTCGAGTAGAAGGTATCCTGATATCTTTGAGAGCTCGGACTTGTTCAATGTTTGCTTCAATTCCTCTGGCATGGACGATGAATCCCAGGAACTTTCCTGATGATACTCCGAAGGAGCATTTTAGAGGATTCAGCTTCATTCCATATTGGCGAAGTACTTGAAACATCTCGCCCAGGTGGCTTACGTGATCGTCGGCTTTCCTTGACTTTACCAGCATGTCATCCACATAAACTTCCATAGTTTGTCCTATTAGCCCCGCAAACATCTTGTTGACGAGGCGCTGATAGGTGGCTCCTGCGTTTTTAAGTCCAAAAGGCATTACTTTTTAGCAGTACAATCCCCGGTCAGTGATGAAACTAGTGTGGTCTTGATCGGGAGCATGCATAGGAATTTGGTTATATCCTGAGTATGCGTCCATAAAAGATAAGAGTTCGTGCCCGGTTGTGCTGTCCACAAGCTGATCGATTCGGGGAAGTGGGAAGCAATCCTTCGGGAAGGCGTCATTTAAGTTGGAGAAGTCAATGCACGTTCTCCACTTCCCATTAGCCTTCTTTACTAGTACCGGATTAGCGATCCACTCTGGGTAGATGGCTTCTCGTATGAAGTCATTGGCAAGTAGGTTTTTTACTTCTTCATCGAGGGCTGCTGATCGTTCTGCCCCCATACTTCTCTTTTTCTGTTTTACTGGCGCCTTGGTAGGATGGATGTTTAGTACGTGGCATGCTATGTCTGGGGAGATTCCAGTCATGTCAGCGTGTGACCATGCAAATACATCCAAGTTGTGGCAGAGAAAATCAATGAGTTGTTCCTTCAATTCTGCTTTTAGTTGGAACCCGACTTTCAATAGTCTACTCGAATCATGTTTGTCCACAGATACAAATTCCATAGCCTCTGCAGGCTCGACGGTGGCCTCCTCCTCTTTGTCCCAGGGGTCTAATTCATTGAAAGGGTCACTGGTATATCGAAGAGGAGGGGCTTTCTTTAGTAGCTATGCTTCCAAACTTTTCGTGCAGAGGGCAGTCTCTGCACTCTTCCCTATATCCTTCCTGCGATTATTGCGGAGTTCAGTTACATAGCAATCTCGAGCGATGTCCTAATCTCCCTGTACTTCCCGTATTCCATTGTCCGTTGGAAATTTCATTTTCAGGCACCATGGGGCCAGGACAATTTGGAAGTCAGACAAGGCTGGTCTTCCTAAGAAGGCGTTGTAGGCCGAGTGGTTTTCTATCAACACAAATGTTTGTTTCCGCACAACGGAGCGGGGATGACTTCCAATTTCAACAAAGAGGTCCAGTCGCCTGAGGGGCATCTTCACATTTCCAGTGAAACCGTGTAGTGGTTTATTGCAGGGGAAAACATCCTTTAATGATAGCTTCATTTTGTCGAATGCATGCTTGAATAGGATATTCACTGAGCTTCCAGTGTCTACTATAATTCGGAAAACTTCGGCTGGACCGAGTCGGGTAGAGATAATAATGGGATCTGCGTGTGGGTATTGTCTTCCCTCCAGGTCACGCCTACTAAATGTGATGTCATCATTCTCTATCCGCTTCGGGTGGCGTTCTTCTATAATAGAGTTAACGCATTCTTCATCGTTCCTAAGTGACTTTCCGTACCTTTCCATCTCTGCCCAGCTTCTATCGGCGATGTGTGGCCCTCCCGAGATGGTATGAACCACTATCTTCTCTTGATTGGAACTGCTGGTGTTGCGATTTCCTCTGCCTATTTCTGGGGAGGGTAACCTTGGGTTCTAGTCTCCTTCTTCTGATGTGTTCTTCAATCAAGTCCCGAAGATGATGGCTTTCATTGGTATCATGCCCATGGGATTCGTGGAAGCGGCAAAATTTTCCGGACTTAATTGCGTTATCTGATTCCTTCTTATATGGGGGGCGTTTGTATTTAACTTCATCTTGAGTGGCGAGGAAGATGTTTTCGATCGTTTCATTCAAAGGGGTGTAAGCGTCAAATCTCGGTCCCGGCCGATATAGACGCTTTTCTCCCTTCTTGCCCCCAGTATTGTCTCTAGAATCATTTCTTCGAACGTCCTTTGCTACAGCGGGCGCGTTGCCATGAGCTGCCTTATTTTGTTGTCCTGACTGCCCCTCAGTGGCAGCGTCTTCAAGTCTCATATATTTCCCAGCTTCATGGAAGAAATCAGGTAAAGTAGCTGGTTTTTCTTTTGTCAATCTTCTTATCCGGATGCACCCCACTACAGAGGGCCATTAAGATAAGCTTCTCATCGGCATCTTGGACTGTGGCCGCTGCGGCATTGAATCGGGTTAGATACTGCTGGACTTTCTCTATAGGTTTCTGTTTGATACTGGATAAGGAATAAGCATCCTTGGGTTGTTCCACATGAATGCGGAACTGGCTGATAAACTTTTCTTTCAACATCTCCCATGAGCTGATGGATCCTTGGGGTAGGTGGCAGAACCAGGAGGTAGCTAGATCTGCTAAGAATAGTGGAAAGCATTTGCACAGTACTCCCTCTATTGTCCCGCTCATGAGCATATGTTGTGTGTATCTCTGTAAGTGTACAACTGGGTCAGAGGTTCCCTTGTAAGGTTCCATCGTTGGCATTTTCCATTCTCGAGGGGTGATGGCAATTTCGATATTGCGGGCGAAAGGGCTGGTTACCCTAGCGCCTATCCCTCTGTCTCTTTGATCCCGTTGGACGCACACTCTGAACAAGCGTGCCATCCTTTCATCATAATTTGGAGCATATAAAAATGAGTTCGGTTCTTCTCTATGGGATTGATTCCGTCCAGACGACCTATAGGGGTGGTGTCGTCTATTATTCCTAATATTTTCCAGTGGCTGTCTTTGGTCTTCTGGGAGCATGCTAGGGTCAGCTACAGTTGGCCCTTGCCTTGATCTTCCCCTGCTGGGTTCTGATCTCGGCCCCGTTCATTGGCGTTTCCGTGGTTAGGCAGCATGACAGGCTCGGCTACAGTTGCCCTCCACCTGGTACCTCCCCCGTTGGGTTCGGTTCCAAGTGTTTCCTCGGGTCGGCGTTCGGACTGAGTTCGGTCTCGGCTCCTGCCACGGCCGCTTCTGTCGTTAGCTTATTCGAAGAAGGAAGATCTTTATTGCCTCTGAGATCCTCCAGACTGGGACTCACCCCATGATTCAGTGTTGCGGTTGGACTCTTCAGCATCCCTTAAGCGTGACATGAGTTGGTCCACCAAGGCTTCCTGTTGGGATGTGAAGCGGTTAGTCACTTTAGCCACAACCCTGTCTAGATCTGCCCTAGTAATTGCTGTCGGCTGTTCCATGGCAGGGGTTGTCGGATTTGCCTGATCTTCATTTGGTACTGCTGTTGGAATGGGACGATTTACTTGATCTGTGACCACTGGATCTGGAATACTGCTGGTTGCAATGTTTTTTCCTTTGTTAACATCTTTCTTCTGCTTGGGAGGCATGTCTTCCAAGCAATGAGCGATGCTGTTTGGAAGAAAGTTAAGTGGGAGAAGCTGAAGTCCGGGGTTCAGTCCTTCTCAATGAAAGCACCAAAAATGTTTGCACAAAAAATGGGCAAACACCTCCAAGTCGTATGATTTAGTTGATTTTATGTTGTTTTTAGTGATCCGGGTGATTTATGCAAATATATAAAAAGCAGGGACTAAACTGTAAAAGACACACAGATTTATAGTGGTTCGGCCAGAATATGCCTACGTCCACTTTATATGTTATTCTCCTTTTCTATTCAGATTACAAATACAAAGCTTTGATATAATTATATGAAAGTTGTTTGAAAGTTCTATCCATGCTTGAGCTCTCAAACTTGTCCGCCATTGTTGTACCCCCACCCCTCTATTTATAGAGTGCGGCTGGGGATAGGGGTCTTGGATGTATATAGCTGCTGGTGGGCCTGGGCTAATGTGATCTAGCCTGGCAACGCTGGTTCGGTAATGTTTTCTTCACCTTGGTTCGGTAAGGTCTTGGTCCGGTGATCTTGGTTCGGTGGTCTTGATTTGGTGGTCTTGGTCCGGTGGTGGGAGCGTGGATTGGTCCGGTGATCTTGGTTCGGTGGTCTTGGTCCGGTGGTGAGTGGAGTTGAGATCTGGTCCAGTGGTGGGAGCGTGGATTGGTCCGGTGATGGTAGTATGCTTCTGGTTTGGTAGTGCCTTCTTCGTTTTGGTTCGGTCTTCCATGGTTGTGAAAGATACGCCCAACAATACTAATGACTAATTAATCTAAATTATTAATTAGATTCAATAATTCACACCCGCTATAAACAAATACTTAAGGATATATAAATTTATTTAATTACTTGGTCTTTAATGTTCGACTGCTAATATTTAGTTATTTTTACATAACATACTTCTTATTTTATTAATGCCCTTAAATATCATTTAACGCTTACTTCTAATTTAATAGATTGAATATCTTTACTGCTTAACTCCCACTTAACGCTGTTGGAACCTGCCTTTTTCGATTTTAATGAGACAACTATATATTTCAAACTATATACTTGCTGTCAATTATTATTGCAGTAATCTACAAAGAAAAGCTATTATCATATCGTCAACAAACAAAGCTCAAGCTCTCAAGTATATTGATTATTATTTCCGGTTAGATATTTTTGTACAATCTCTGATATGATGATAACAACACACACACACACAAATAGTTTTTGAAAAAACATGTTCTACAAATATAAATTATCTTTTTAAAGATATAAAAGTATTTTCAAAAAAATTATTATAAATATCTCAAGTTCAGAATCACTAAAATAAGGAAGAGGAACAAATCAGTACAAGTTTAGACGTCTGAACCTTTATTTAGTCGTCTGTCATCAAAGACAGACGTCTGATAATAAATTTAAGACGTCTGTACTTCCTGTATTAATATTTTCTATTTTAATTGAACACAGACGTCTAAATAATTTAATACAGACATCTGTCATAAAGGACAGATGTCTGAATTAAACAACAGACGTCTGTATTCATTGAAATTTGTTTCTTCTGCCTATTTGACTTTTTAAACTTACTAGCCATCTGACTATTTTTCTCAGACATCTGAACTTAACGAACTGAAGCATCTCTTCATGAAAAATCAAAATTTTAAGAGTTTTCTTCTTCACCAAGAGTTGCACTCCTTCTAATGGTTGCAACTATTGAATTAAAACTATTCAATACTATAAATAGAGATGAAAATCCACTATTTCAATTACCAATTCTTTCTATCTATACTTGCTTTGTATTATCATAATCACAAGCGATTTTCAATCTCTACTTCCTACAAATTGCACGTTCAAATCATCATATCAGGAAGATTATAGGAAGGGTGTACTACATTGACTATATTCGTGTTACTCAAGAACACACAAGTTAAGAAACAATTTATAAATTGTATCTGAAGTCCTATTCGGTTGCTTAGGCAGAAAAGTCCTGTTCTGTTGCTCAGGCGGTGTAATACCTATTCCTCCGGGTTAAGTGAGGGTTATTCGAGGAATTCCAAAAGGAGTCTGGGACTGGACGTAGAACGGGAAGTTCGAACCAGTATAAAAATCCCTGGTGTCATTTTTATTACTGCTATTTACTATTATTTATAATTCCGCACTTGCTAGACTAGTCCTACTATATATTATCGATCCATATTGACTTTCATTTGGTATCAGAGCAAGGTCATCACATAACTATAACACAATTATCTGATATTTAAATAATATGGACAATAAAACTAGCAACAGTTTTACCGAGGGACAAGCCACTACACGACCACCATTGTTTAACGGATTAAATTATAGTTATTGGTCCACTAGAATGAGAATTTTTATGCAAGCTAGTGGATTTGAAACCTGGAATATCATTCAAACTGAATATACTATTCCTACTACAGAGTATGCTACATGGTCTAATACACAAAAACTAGATGCTACTGCAAACGCAAAAGCAATGAACATGTTATTTTGCGCTTTAGACAAAAATGAATTCAATCGAGTCAGTATTGGTAAAACTAGATATGAAATTTGGAATACACTTAAGGTTACACACGAAGGAACGAATAAAGTAAAACAAAGCAAGATTTCTATGCTTAAAAACTAATTTCAAAATTTTAGAATGAAGCAAGGAGAAAGTATTAGTGAAATGTACTCTAGATTCCAGGATATCAATCATTCACTATTAGCTTTAGAAGTTACTTTTACTCAACCTGATATTGTTTCAAAAATCCTTAACTCTTTAACTGATGAATGAGAACGAAAAGTCTTAGCTATCGAAGAAGCTAATGATATTTCAACCATAAAAACAGAAGAGTTAATAGAAAATCTAATGTCCTATGAAGTAAATTTATAGGCAAGACGAGCACAAGCACAGGACAAGAAAACTATCGCTTTTCAAGCAGAAAAAGAAGACTCTGAATCAGAAGACGATATGGCATTTATAGCTAATAATTTCAAAAAGTTTTTGAAATTCAAAAAGAGCAATAAATTTGGAAATAACAAGGGTTTCAATAAGCTATCAAGCTCATCTCTTGAATGCTACGAATGTCACAAGAAGGGCCACATAAAGAAAGATTGTCCTGATCGGAAGAAAGAATATAATCTCAAAAAGGACAAATATAAAAAGAAGCAAGCCTTCTCAGTAACATGGGATGATACAGAATCTTCTTCGTCAAAAAGTGATAGTGACAGTGATTCAGAACAAGCCAACGTTTGTTTTATGGCAACAAATGATGATGTAAGTGATCTAACTTTTGACGATTTAATAGAAATAAACTTTGAATTGTTAGATAAACTTAGAACCCTGAAGAGTAAATATAAATATGCTTTAGGAAAATTAAATAGAACTAAAATAGAAACTGACAAGTTAAAAGATGAAAAGAAAATATTAGAGGAAGAGTTAGTAAAATCTCAAGAATCTTATGTTAATATAACATCTCAATTCAGTGATTTAAGTAGTAAAATTGAAAGACAGAAATATGAGAATGTTAAATTAACAAAAGAGAATTATGATTTAAACTCTAATATTAAAACACTTGATATAGAAGTATCATATCCTAAAACAAAACTGAAAAATATTTCTAAAAATGTTTCTAAATTTAACAGTGGAAGAGAGAGTCTCTCTAAAATAATTGAGAATTCTCAAACCTGTTCAAATAAAAAGAGGTTAGGATATAAAAAACCGATACAAAAGTATTCTAAATATAATGGTTCATTATATACTAATTTTAAGAAAAAGGAATCTATATCTGCTCAAAAATCTTCTTCAAAAGTTGTTCATCCAAAATCAATTATGATTTGGGTTCCAAAAACTAATAATAATTTGATTAGGAATAACTACATTAAATCTTTCGTTATGTCTGTACATAAGAATGAAAATTTTATTTTTAAAGGGAACTCTAAACCCAACTGGGTTTGGCTTCCTAAGATTTAACCCTTAGGACCCTAACGAAGGAAGTGGGTACCAACAGAATTTCAATATTTTTTGTAGGTACCAATTAAGAAAAGAGGAAAATGGATTCTAGACAGTGGTTGCTCAAAACACATGACAGGCGACAAAAATATGTTAACAAACATTATCTACTCAGATGGAGGATCTGTCACTTTTGGAGATAATTCCAAAGGTTATATCATTGGCAAAGACGATGTGAGCAATGACGGTACATCTAATTTACCTCTTATTACAATTGTTTTATTAGTTAAAAATTTAAAACACAACTTACTAAGTATTAGTCAATTTTGTAATAAAGGTTTTAACATAGTATTTTCTGAAAATAAATGCAATATTTTTTATCAAAACAAAAATCTTATTTTCGAAGGAGTTAGAGATCGTAATATTTATATTCTGAATATGAAAATCAATCATAACACAAATATGTGTTTAATAGCCAAAGAAAATGATCCGTGGCTATGGCACAAGAGATTTTGTCACATTAATTTCAAAACTATTAATAAATTATCCAAAAATGATTTAGTAAAAGGTTTGCCTAAAATGAATTTTAAGATAAATAGCATTTGTGATGCTTGTCAACTAGGAAAATTAACTAAATCTTCATTTAAATCTAAGAAAATCATCTCTACATTACAACCTCTTAAGTTGCTACATCTAGATTTTTTTGGGCCAACTCAGATTCAATCTATTAATCACAATAGATATATTTTTGTAATAGTTGATGATTTCTCAAGATATACGTGGACTTTATTTATGAAAAACAAAAGTGATACATTTGAAAATTTCAAAATCCTTGCTAAGCAAATTCAGAATATTAAAAATCTAAAAATTAAAAACATTAGAAGTGATCAAGGAGGTGAATTTGAAAATGAAATGTTTGAGAAATTTTGTAATAAGAAAGGAATATTTCATAACTTTTCATTTCCAAGAACTCCTCAACAAAATGGAGTTGTAGAACGTAAAAATAGAACACTTCAAGAATGTGCTAGAACTCTATTGAATGGAATCACTCTTCCAAAACAATTTTGGGCAGAAGCCGTCGCTACAGCTTGTTATGTCCTAAATCGTGTCTCTATTCGACCTTTAACTAAACACACACCATATGAACTTCTCAACGGTAGAAAACCTAATATATCTTACTTTAAAGTTTTTGGTTCAAAATGTTTTGCTTTAAATACAAAAGATCAACAAGGAAAATTTGATCCGAAATCGGATGAAAGTATCTTCATCGGATATTCAGAACGAAGCAAAGCATATAGAATCTATAATAAAAGAACTCAAACTATTGAAGAAACACTTCATGTATCATTTGATGAAAATTTCAAAATTAACACAAATGCTGATGAAGATATTATAATTAATTCTAATTCCAATATTAAGAACAATATACCTGAAAATACTTCTTCTGAAACTCAAATTGAAACAGAATTAAATTCTCCACGGAGAATTTTAAAAGATCATCCAATTCAAAATATAATAGGAGAAATTGATGGAAAAGTTAAAACATGTAATCAACTAAATCAAATGGGTCATATAGCTTTTCTTTCTAACATAGAACCTAAAAATATTAAAGAAGCCTCAACTGATGATTATTGGATTATTGCTATGCAAGAAGAACTAAACCAATTCGAAAGAAATGACGTTTGGAATTTAGTTCCAAGGCCTAATGATCAATCAGTTATTGGTACTAAATGGGCTTTTAAAAATAAAGCTGATGAAAATGGAAATATCACTAGAAATAAAGCTAGATTAGTTGCACAAGGTTATAATCAGAAAGAAGGAATTGACTATGAAGAAACGTTTGCTCCTGTCGCTAGATTAGAAGCAATACGAATCTTATTGGCCTATGCTTGCTTTCATAATTTTAAACTATATCAAATGGATGTTAAAAGTGCATTTTTAAATGGATTTATTAAAGAAAACATTTATGTTGAACAACCTCCCTTGTTCATACATGAACAATTTTCAGATCATGTCTATAAACTTAAAAAAGCTTTAAACGGTTTAAAACAAGCACCTCATGCTTGGTATGATCGTTTAAAAAGTTATTTAATCGACTTTGGTTTTGAAATTGGAAAGGTTGATCAAACTCTTTTTATTAAGAAAAAGAAACATGATATATTAATTGTTCAAATTTATGTGGATGACATTATTTTTGGATCAACTAATGATAAATTATGTCAAGAATTTTCTAAAATAATGACAAGTGAATTTGAGATGTCTCACATGGGAGAATTAACATATTTTCTTGGACTACAAATTAAACAAGTAAATAATGGCATTTTTATAAATCAAGAAAAATATTGTAATAATTTAATTAAACGTTTTGGTATGGAAAATACTTCTGCTAAACAAACTCCTATGAGTACAACCATACATCTTGAAAAAGATGAAAACGGCAAGAGTGTAGACCAAAAATTATATCGAAGTATGATTGGATCATTATTATATTTAACAGCATGTAGACCCGATATAATGATGAGTGTTTGTTTGTGTGCACGATTTCAAGCAGATCCAAAAGAATCACACATTAGAGCAGTGAAACGTATTTTACGTTATCTCAACAAAACCAAAGATTTTGGACTATTTTATCCAAAAGAATGTCCTTTTGAATTAGTTTCATATAGTGATGCTGATTTTGGAGGAAGTCGGACGGATAGAAAACGAACAAAATAGTTCAGACGTCTGTACTCAAATATAGACGTCTGACAACAAAAATTGAGCCGTTTGATTTCAGTCCATAAAGTCTAAAAATCTCTGGTTCTTATTTAGCCGTCTATCTATATTATCACAGACGTCTGTCATTGTGCATAAACGTCTGATAATATATTTTCAACAGTCTGATTTCTGTTCAAAATGTTCAAAACTTTCTGTTTCTTTCTGAGCCGTCTGAACATTTTTCCAGACGTCTGAAACGCTGTTTAAATCAAAAACCTATAAATCAAAAATAACCACCCCCTTCTTCTCACGCATATCCATTTCTTCAATTCTCAAATCCAAATCAAAACCCTAGCTCTCTCTAAAACAATGGCGCCTAAAACAAAATCCAAAAACAAAAAAGGAGAATCTTCTTAACCATCTCCACACGTTCTTCCAACTGATGAACAAATCGAAGCATGGCTTTATCACAAACCCAGGAGTATGGCTCGATACAAATATCTCTCTTCTCTGTCTTCATTTCACGGTATATTCCACGACCTTGATCACTTTCCTATGTATAGAATCAAAATGTTTACTGATAGGTCTAACATCACCAGTCTCATTGACTATAAAGACAATCAAGTCAATATTTGTAGGCTTAGTGTTCTATTATTTCTAGCCAATGTCAATAATCCCCAAATTAGGCTACATAGAGAAAAAGGAACGCTATGGTCAAGCGTATTTGGAAATATTCTGAAAATAACTCCCGATGACATTGCACGAATTTTGAAATGTACCAACGACAGGATAGAATTAGAAGATTTTAAGTTAGAAGGTGATGACCTTAATCAAATAGAATATCATCTTTTCGAACCCGGACAGTCTAAAGATAGGTCGAATCATCTTCGTCCATGACTTAGATTGTTACTACGAATGCTAATTAAAATAAATTTTTCCCCGGTAAGGAAGCCACGAAATAATTTACGATCATGAAGATAAAGCTCTTCAAGCAATCTTTGGAGATCAAAAGATTAATTGGGCTCAATATTTTTATGATGAGTTTCGTACTTATCATGATTCTAAAAAGAGATCACTTATCTATGCTCCTTACATTACCCGGATACTCGCTGATTTGTCTATTCAAAGTCCAGCTATTGTGTTTGAAAAGATTAAAGTGTCCAATACTCGATTTTTTAGCCTTATGGGATTACCGGAATCCCCTCCGGTATATCTAACCTACCCTGATTATAAAACACAACAACTAGTACTCCAAAAACAAAAAGGAAAAACTAAAATGGATACCTCTGGTCCCGATGGAGAAGAACCAAATATTGGAGATGAGGGAGATAATGGAGATGAATAAGAAGATGAAGATGAGGATGACGACGCCATAGAGCAAACTTTTATAAAAAGTTCAATTCAAGAAAACTGCGATATTGAACAAATTTTGGGAAATTTAAGAACCTATACCAAAGTGAAAAGCTTAAATCCGATATCATTATTTCTAAAAACCAAAAGAAGCTATATCATCAAATTGCCCAAGGTTTTTCATCCGTAAACTCTAGATTCGATCATCTCGACGCCAAAGTCGAAGAGAATGCAAAAGAAATGAAGAATGTTAAGACTATTCTTCGTCGAATGTGGAAAAACTCATGTGGTTCTTCACCTCCTCCCTCTCCAACATGGGGAGACTCTTAGACAATTTACTTCTCTTCTCTTTTGCTTGTCTACTCTCTACTTTGTTTTGTGAATTTCAAGTATGTTTTGTAATCTTTAAAACCACTCTTTGGTGTACTGTTTACATACTTTTGTCACTTTTGTCACTTCTGTATAACTTGTCATCTCTTACTGAATCATATGTTGCTCTATATGTGATTTATAAGTGATTTATTCTTATGTTCTTTATCTTTTTGTATAAAATATGTATTTTTGTCCTATATCACTTTTTCCCTTTGTTTAGTATATTAAGATGTGGAACCTGTTCAAACATATGTTCAAATCTGTTTTTATACTCCAAATATTCTAACTCTTCCCCAACAAATTTTATCACTGTTATGTTCTGAACAAAGTTCATATTGCTGTTCAACAATGTGTTTTATCTTCACATTTCTAACAAAACCCCTTACAAATTCCTTTTTGTTAATGACAAAGGGGGAGAAATATTAATCATTCTGCTATATAAACTAGTCATATTGACAGGGGGAGTAAAAGGTATGTTTTATACTAATCATTGAATTATATAGTTGTCATCATCAAAAAGGGGGAGAATGTTGGAACCTGCCTTTTTCGATTTTAATGAGACAACTATATATTTCAAACTATATACTTGTTGTCAATTATTATTGCAGGAATCTACAAAGAAAAGCTATTATCATATCGTCAACAAACAAAGCTCAAGCTCTCAAGTATATTGATTATTATTTTCGGTTAGATATTTTTGTACAATCTCTGATATGATGATAACAACACACACACACAAATATTTTTTGAAAAAACATGTTCTACAAATATAAAATATCTTTTTAACGATATAAAAGTATTTTCAAAAAAATTATTATAAATATCTCAAGTTCAGAATCACTAAAATAAGGAAGAGGAACAAATCAGTACAAGTTCAGACGTCTGAACCTTTATTTAGCCGTCTGTCATCAAAGACAGACGTCTGATAATAAAGTTAAGACGTCTATACTTCATGTATTAATATTTTCTATTTTAACTGAACACAAACGTCTAAATAATTTAATACAGACATCTGTCATAAAGGACAGACGTCTGAATTAAACAACAGACGTCTGTATTCATTGAAATTTGTTTCTTCTTCCTATTTGACTTTTTAAACTTACTTAGCCATCTGACTATTTTTTCTCAGACATCTGAACTTGACGAACTGAAGCATCTCTTCATGAAAAATCAAATTTTGAAGAGTTGTCTTCTTCACCAAGAGTTGCACTCCTTCTAATGGTTGCAACTATTGAATTAAAACTATTCAATACTATAAATAGAGATGAAAATCCACTATTTCAATTACCAATTCTTTCTATCTATACTTGCTTTGTATTATCATAATCACAAGCGATTTTCAATCTCTACTTCCTACAAATTGCATGTTCAAATCATCATATCAAGAAGATTATAGGAAGGGTGTACTACATTGACTATATTCGTGTTACTCAAGAACACACAAGTCAAGAAACAATTTATAAATTGTATCTGAAGTCCTATTCGGTTGCTTAGGCGGAAAAGTCCTGTTCGGTTGCTCAAGCGGTGTAATACTTGTTCCTCCGGGTTAAGTGAGGGTTATTCGAGGAATTCCAAAAGGAGTCTGGGACTGAACGTAGAACGGGAAGTTCGAACCAGTATAAAAATCCCTAGTGTCATTTTTATTACTGCTATTTACTATTATTTATAATTCCGCACTTGCTAGACTAGTCCTACTATATATTATCGATCCATATTGACTTTCAAACGCTATTCAATATAGCTTTTTGTCCCTTTTCAATTTTTAACTACTTTTCTTTGATTACTATAATTTCTTAATCCCTCATTGCTTTATTTAAATTTCATCCTTTATCGTCTATATTTAACTTATCTTCAACATATATCACATTCATAATTAAATTATTGTTATTATCTCTACTTAAAATACTTTAGTTTATATAAAGGGGTTTTTATTTTTAATGCGTTGGAATTACATCTCCCCAAAAGGAAATGTTAATTCTGTAATTTTCCGTAAATTATCTAAAAGAGGACATGTTTTATGTTTAGAATTACAAGGAATTATATGTTCTGTTATTATTGGAATATACGGTAAAAATAAGGTAAACATCCATATTTTGTACATCGCTTTCTTTTTGGAATGTTCCTTGTTATTTCAAACGATCCATTTTTATTCATAATTCTAAAAATGAATAATTTATGGAAAATTATATTTCCACATAATTCATTCCAACGAATTATAATACTACCTAAATCCCAATCCAATTTATAAGAACTTTCAATTCATGTTTATTAATATATATCATTCAACCAACAAACTTAGAATTATCATGCAATCTCATTAACGAATTATTTCATAAATTTAGAGACTACTTTCACCCTTACTTTTCAAATTCAAGTATATGCAATATTTAATCAAAGTTAACAATTCACTGAATATATAGGCATGGTTCTCAAATTCATTACCTACGTACATTTAAGCCTATAACTCAAAAATTTATATTTAGGCATACATGAAACAAATTTACAACGATATAAATCCAATATTATATAAAAATATATAATTCCTGCTCACCTCTAAGCTTCCAAATCTCCAGATCTAAATCCTATAAATCCTATTTGACTCTCTTCTTCCTACCAAAATATGTGTCGAAAACATATACCTATTTATTAGAAATTTAGATCCGTGAAGTGATTTGAATCTAATTTTATTTTGGATTTTTTTTCAATTTAACTTGGTTTTGGAGATCCGATTCGACCATATTCTTCTTCCCTACTATTCTCTACTATATTCCACATATATATTCTTCTTCTCTACTATTCTCTGCTATATTCCACATATATATTCTTTTTCTCTACTATTCTCTGCTATATTCCACTTATATATTTACACAAATTATACTTTATACAGATTTTAGAATTTGTAGAGAAAAGAAAATGGCAGAGCTTCACCGTTGCTTCAAACAATATGAGAAGAAAAGAGATAGGTTAGGCTTGTAATTATTGGGGTTCAAATCGATGCTAGCCGTTAATTTAGATTATATTAAACCTAGGCCGTTAGGCATAGGTTCAATACACAACTAGCAGCCTACCATCGGTCAACTGCTCCCCTTTTACCGATCGACCGCTAACGGTTGATCGGTCCCAATAATGGGTCGATTAATTGCATATATATGTTAATTGTTGATTTCTATGTGTTTTCTTCCCTGATTGAAATGATTTGATCAACCTGATTTAACAATAATTGTTCTTTAACGTTTAGTTTAACAACCTGCAACTTAATGGGTCCGAATTTCGACAAAATCAACACCCAAGTCCAGTATGGTATGGACTGTTGGTTTTGGTAACATGTAATAAACATAAGTATATCAGAGATCGATCAAATAAAACTCACAACATAAAAGAAATGATAACAAGATCAAATACGATCGAGGCTACAACTTCAAAATCAACTGCATCCCACGGACGTCCATAAGCCTAAAAAAAATCGATTATGGAAAGGAATAACTCTTCCCCAACCGTTCATTCAACTCGAATGAACTATTCCTTTAAGTCTACCCCGTGGGTTGTAATCGTCAGGACAACGTTCTAGTGATTGGAAAAGTTATATGCATTACTCATAACATAACTTATGTCGGTAGTCCTCTATTTAATGTTATGTTTATTGTTTAATTAATTAACACATGAGCACTATGATATATTTATCCTTACCTAAGGCACAACAACATATATACATATGCATACATACGTTTGTATATAATTCTAAGCATTTCACTACCTAAAGATTTCAAACCACTTAATACTCCTTAACTAGGAAAGAGGTAGACCCAACGACCATTTAATACCTAAATTCCCTAGTAGGCTAGCTTTTGATATCAAATGTAACAGTCACCCTAAATCAATCAGTCATAGAGATTGCTTAACTCCCACACATGATTTTCTTAATACAAAACTTAACCGTCGTGCATCTACCCCTCTTTTAGCTATATCGTCAGTTTCCCTCTATAAGCCCGAAGGCTATTCCAGTTCGGATTTCTAATGCACTATCGTCTACGATACGAGAGAGAGCACCCCAAAGCGCTAACTACCTTTTCTACTAGGCATTAGGCAGACTCTGATCATTTAAGACTTAAAAAATATGCAGATCCCCATCATTTAAGATTAAACCCCCAAGGCAGGTCCCTACATGGTTCTCCCTAGCCGACATCATAAGGAATCCTATTAGGTCACTTAATACTTTTACTAAGGAGGGAGAAGGACTCTACCATGGCCAATTAATAACTCTAACCCAAAGTAGACCCCTAGCTAAAGATTCCTCCTATCATACCCAAAAGCATAATTTATGACCTATAAACCACTCGTGACTTCTCATATTAGTCCGATATTTGTAGGTACCGGTAGCTAGATTGATTAGGCAGATTTTTTCTACATAATTGGGACTAACCTCGCATCCGCTGGGGTTATTTATAATAGGCAATGTCCCACATTAGTCAGCAAAGCGACATCGCTGTTAGCTAGATTTAACTAGACCGACTTCTATATAGCTTTGGGCTATCCTCGCACTTTATAACTTTGTCATACCTTATATTTATATTGCCCATAAACATATACCATCCTACACGTTTAATAGTTAAGGCCATATAAGATGACCCTTTATTATACATCAAATTAGAAATTAACTCCCTATTTAATCACTTTTCCTAGGAGGTTTACACTATTCACTTACAAATCACTTGTTATTCTATGTGTCTTATGCACTTTATTCCTTACCTTATTCCCTCACAAATACTTTAATACATTTCATTTTTTTAGTTCCACTTATTTGTCTGTATCTATTTAAATTCTCATAACTCCTACATTGTTCATTGCTTATTCAATGCTTATTTATTTCTGGAGTTACAGCCTTTCAACTATCTAAATTCTCATTTATTTGCACATTAAATGTTTATTTAACCTTTCTTCCTTTGTTTCATATTATTACCATTTATTGTACTTTTTATTTTAAATTATTTAGTTCATCTTAGCGCAAATATTGATATGCATTTTTGTTGCATTAATTATGATTCATTTTAGAAATTAGCATGGTTTTATATGTTTATGCATTTATTTTTTTTATTTCTCTTTTGTCGTTCTAGTTACATTCATCCTTAACTAGGATAATTCTTCGTGTTCCAATCTATGAGAACCTTTTCTTTTTAAAAAATGTTTCCCATTATGTTTTCCATATATTTACTTAAATAGGAGGTTTGCGTTTTTAATTCCCTTTTTGTTTTGAAATAGACATTGTAAGCTAGGGCGTGAAATTCCATACCTTACACATCTCTTTCTTTTCCTTTCTAATTATATTCTTTGTCAAGTCAAACAACGCACTTTTCGATTTAACTAAAAGATTAAGTAGATCCATGGAATTTGAACGGATCACATACTTAACAGATAGAATACATAATTTTCACATTTCAATGAAATTGGAACAACTTGATTCATATTAACATCCTCCAATACAAATATAGATCTGAAATAAATTCTACAATACACAAATTGGTATATCTGAAACAATTTCACATTCAATTCATAATCAACTATAAACAACTTGGGATTAATTTACAGATCAGGGTGTAATTAACATTTCTATTCCATCTTCTTTAATTTACAGAATATGTAGGCAGTGTTTTATACATTTAAATTCAAGCCTACAACTCTAGATCTTTCAATTAGGCATAATAATCAAAACAAAATCCAACAAAATAAATTACAATGTTATAAATAATTTACATAAATTTCCAACTCATAGTTTTTAAGCTTCCCAAATTTCCAGACCTGAATTTGATCATTCGGATTCAACCGCTTTCCCTTTATAATTCAAGGGCATGTTTAAAAAGAAATATACGTAATATTAGAATCATAGATCTGGGAAGAGAATTGGCATTTATGGAAGGAATATAGATTTATTGACTTGAGATTTACCTTGTTTTTGCGCAATGCTAATTTGTACGTTCTTCTCTTCTTCTTATTTTCTTATTTCTTGATTCTCTCAAAACCACATATTTATAGTCTGTTTTGTTTTAAGGGAGAAATAAAGGATAAAAAATGGCAAAGCTTCGCTACCTACGTCAGAAAATATGAGAAGAGGAGGAAGGTTTGGACGTGTATTTATAGATGTTAGAATGAATCGTACGCGTTGGATTTTAGAATATAAAATCTGGGCCATTGGCCAAGGTTCAACCTTAGTCTTTTGGGCACCGAACGGCCGATCGTTGGTCGACCGACCCACTTCAGGGGTCGACCAGTGGGGTGGGTTCCATTATTTATTACTAGTTTTTGTTTTAAATTCTTTTCCTTTCGATTTTTTTTAAACGTCTGTAACTTCTTCGTTTGAACTCCGTTTCGCGAAACTTTGAATATGAAAGTTACCCAGAAAATCGCCACGAACACAATGACATAAGTTTCATTGCTAGATTCTACTATTTGCACAAATTTCATTTTTGATGCCTAACCAATTAGATAATTAACTAACGTAAATTTATGGGGTGTTACATTCTTCCTCTCTTAAAAGATTTTCGTACCCAAAATTAAACCAATGATTAAATCATAGTAATTGATCAAAATTTTCTTAAACTACCCAACCAATAAGTGTACAAGCAATTTTGCAACCAAAGGTGCATCATGCATCACAACCATATAATAGTTGTACCTAGAATGATTCCAAATCGGGCACTCCCATATGATTTTTTTTTGAAAACATTTTTGAAAATATGATGCAAACAACCTATACATATACTGGTAGTACTATATTTATGCAGATTTAAAAAATTATTTTTCACCAAAAATTCTCATACTCCTATGAATAGAAGCATGATGCAAACAATTTTGCATCCAATAATTGTCATAGAAGAATCTAACGTGTTGAAATATTGCTTTATAAATGTTACTTCTATGCTAGGAAAAGGAACTTAGGTGGAGAATTCTACGTTCTTACAACTTTATAAGTTACCAATTCCTATTGTACAAAGGAAATTCCCTCGCTGCCCTAGTTCCTGCAAATATTTGCATATACAAAACGATACGGAGTCTTGTTTTCAAGCTCTAAAATGGCTTTGAATCCTGAATTTGACTCCCTACATCATAGACAAGGTATGGAAATAAAATTGTCAAGGTAAAAACAATTTTTCCCTTGTTCTTGTTTGCGTTTTATTGCATCCTCGACCATAATGCATCATTAAATTCGTATTTATTAATTCCCTACACTTAGCATGTAGCCTTCAAAATCAGAAATTCCATAAAAGTCTCCTTTTTTTTTCAAATCTATATGTCGCTTAAAGAATCAATTTTCAAAAATATCTAGACACGGTTTTTTCCTTGAAATCAATTTAGACAAAAGTTCCAAAAAATGATTTGAGCGCTAAAAATAATTAAAAAAACTAGAGCTTCTTATTTTCAAAAGGTTTTAAAACACCTGTCCTTTAAAAATTTGAACAGTTCAGGCCACATTGAAGCGTAGTCAGATGTTAGTTAGGAACTAACGCATAAATTCCACTCTAACACTTCACATTTAACCTTTATCTTTAAAAATTAACATTTTTAAAATGTCAATACGCATATTAATTTATTATCACAACTCATAAAGAAATTTGTAAATTTTAGGTTTCCAAGGAACAATAGAAATGAACTGTAATTCCACAACAACCTTTGCTGCCCTTCGCTTGCCAAAATTCACCGTTTTAACAACCTTCCAGCCTTACATTGTAATTACCATTGGTTAAGTGTCCTCATGAGACCTTTCTATATACACTATTTCTTCCTACAACACAAATAAGAGCAGTCTATTTATTTAAAAATAATAGTGAAGTAAATAAATAAATAAATAAATAGGAATACATCCCATACCATACCATACGCCCCTTTTAATATGGAGACAACCAATGATTACAACCCAACAAACCCTAAGAAAATAAAGGAACAATTACTATAGGAAACTACAACACAACTTTATTAAAACTAAAAACACTATCTATGAACTATATGATGGTCGGGTCCTCTACAGGAGCAAGACACATAATAACTAGTCATCAATGTCAAAATTGACAGTCTCAAATCAACCCTTATTTTACTCTCTTCCAATCTATTACCAGTTTAAAAATTCACTTATTATTAGTATTCAATTCTTTCATAAATATCATATAAGATTCCTTACTCTATCCCCTATTTAATTTCTTTTTATTCTAATTAATTACAAATTTATTGCCCATGAAATCTGTAATCAATGTCCACAAATCCTAGGCCTATAATCATTATGTTGTTTACACTTAATACACATACTGATGTTAATTTCGCTATTTATATATTTCTAATTATTAATTACTAAACTAAAACATACCTTTACATATTTTATTTTATCAGAGCCATCCTTCTAAATAGGATTACCGTTAGAAATTTTCATAAATTAATCGTAAGTGATATTTTTGTTTTGTTTGAAATTACAAGGGATTATTTCCTTTTACTTTATTGAAATAGACAATGTAAACTACGAAAAAGAATATCCATATCTTACACATATCTTTCCTTTTTTGGTATATCCCTTCTCAATTCAAACGCTACAATTTTGTGCATTTAAGAAATGAGTTAATTTACGAAAATTGCATGGAGCCTGCTCTCAATAAATAAAAATCTGAAAATTAACATTCCAGGGCAACCTAACTTACAACTCAGTTATAAATTAGGAATACCTTAACAACTTTACTAATGTCCTATGGATAAACGCTTGGGACATATTTTAAATTTTCAAATCAGTTTGTACATAACATTCTTATTTTATTCATATCTTAAAACCTTTCTTTTCTAGATAGTAATCCATATTTACTCCATGAAATTAAACTTAGAAATTCAAACTTACAAAAGAATTTCCATATCTCAAAAGAAAACCTTTAAGCATACTTTGAAAAAAATTCCTACTTGTAAATATAGTTTGGGTAATTAAATTCCCAAAAGCATCCGGACATCAAATTTTATTTTATTCTGTATGTCTATTCCATTTTCATTAAACATTTAGAAAGAACCTTCCAAAAATATTTTAACACAACTTTTCACAATTTTCAAAAATTTACCGCTTTATTCTTAACCCCAAATTTTAAAGGTTCTAAAATTGCTTAGTAAATAATTTCTCTTCTCAAATACTTTTACTCCAAAGACTTACTTCTTTAAAAGCGGGCCTTTAACCTAAATATTCAAAATTAAACTAACTATCTCTATCTAAAAAAGGATTGCTTAGTCTTAAAAAAAGGAAACAAAATAATTTTCTGTTTAAAAAAACTTTCTACACTAAAGATTAATTCTTTTAAAAGATGGTCTTTTAATTTGAAACATCCAAAAACATCTTTTATAACCCTAACCAATGAAAAGTGGAGTAGACAAGATAAACTTCTATCCCATCATTTTCCAATCCCATTCTCATCACTTCTCTCCTACCTTATCTCTAACTAGATTATTGTTCCTATTTTATAGATTCCTAACGCCGTTCCTATCCAAATCTCCTTATATTTCCCCTACTTAAATGGCTTGTACCTTATTTTAGTCAAGTTCGATTACCATTTTTAAAAGAAGAATTTTAAAGAACTTCAAAATTTAAAAATAGAAAAAATAATCAAGTCTAACTTACGCTCTATTTTACATTTATTTCCAAAAGTAAAACACTTTTATCAAAAATCTTCAAATCGAAAACTTTTGGAACCAACCAAAATTTTAGACTAAGAGTGTCAAAAATAAAAAACCTTTTTACCAAAAATTCCTTAATCAGAACCGTTGATTCAACAACTTCTTTTTAAGTTATGGTTTTCCCAATTTTTCTTAATTTTTCAAAACAACAACTTCTAATAAATATTTTGAAAAATCCTTTCAAGATACTTCAAGGAATTTAACAAAAATCATTTGATCGAATTCTTTCACATGGAGTTGGATTTTGGAAATGTCTTTAATTGTCCTCTGCATTAAGTTTTCTTCTTCTTTTATCCCTTACTTTCGGATGTTTACAACTATACTACCTCATGGTATTTAATTACTTCCTAACATGATTATTTACTATTTCTATAAATGTTGATTTTCCAAAATAAATGATTGTTGTTCTAACTGGACAATTTCTAAAGACATTTATTTATTCATCCAACTTTTCCTATAAAGCTTCTTTACTTCTCCGTAATTACCCTAATAATCTCTTTAATAAGTCTATTAGTATCCTTATTAAATTCTTGTAAGTCCCTATTATTTCACGTTTATTATCCTACTAATTTTGGATCTACAATCTATTCCATTCACATTCCTTACTCTGTTTATTTTATTTTTCCAACACATAACCCCCTCGTCTATCCTTTCGAATTATGGTCACAACTGTCCCAAAGTCGGGGTTTATAGAGTTTGGTGTAGATTAAGGTAGAAGGATTACAGATACGCTCTCTTGATATATCCTAACCCTTATGGTTGACTAACCTAGGCTCTGATACCAAATGTAACAAACTACACATTATTGGGCCCGAATTTCGAAAAAATCGAAACCTAAGTCCATTAGGGTACATACTATTGGTTTTGATAACCTTTAATAAACATAAGTATATCAGAGATCGATCATATTAAACTCACAGTGGAAAGAAATAATAACAAGATCAAATACAATTGAGGCAACAACTTCAGAATCAACCGCATCCCATGGACATCATTAAGCCTTACGAAAATCGACTGTGGATTGTAATGAGGATGGGGCCAGAACAAAGTTCTGGTAATTGAAAAAGTTACATACATTACTAATAACATTACTTATGCCGATTGGCTTCAATTTAATGTTATGTCTATTGTTTAATTAATTAACACTTATGCGCATATGATATGTTTATCCTTACCTAAGGCACATCTACATATATACATATGCCTATATATGTATGTATATAATTGTAAGCGTTTCACTACATAAAGGTTCCCGACAAGTTAATACTCCTTAACTTGGAAAGAGGCAAACCCAATGAACATTAAATACCCTAATCCCCAAGTGGGTCAATGTAATGCCCCACCCCGAGACCCACATTAACAAAGAGAATTACTTAGTAATTCCGTCTAATAATGCGGAGAATAGGGCTGGTTAGAAGCAACCATCTATAGCCTTGTCTTAAATATCTATTGAAAACGTCGACAAATGCTATATATATTTTTTCTAACTCAAGTGGATCGACATATCCAATAAATACTAAATACAAAACTATAAGTGGCTAACGGATCTATCAGAACAAAATACAATAACCAAATGAATATCGCATCACATAACAGCAACATATATACATACACACATATATAATGATACATCTCAATACAATACAAATGATACACTAAAGTGGTATGACGACCACTCTATTTACACAAGTCAAATAATAATACGTCTCAAGGTACAACTCTAAAAAACCATAACTGTAAAAGATAATAGAAAGACATCCATGCGGAAGCTTCGAGGTAAAGCTAAGTTCAAAAGTAAGTGCTTAACCTGAAACAAACTCGGTCCGACCCGAGTATAAAATACTCGGGTCAGTCTAGCTAAAACATTAGTTTAATAAGGATAGACGATAATAAGAATTATGAGGAAAGGGTAAAGTATCTTCTCAAATGAGAGGAAACCATACTAAGAATACAATACCACTTCATTAAGAAAAGAATGATCCTACTTCCTGAATAAGAAGAAATAATAAGAAGTACAAGTTCATAACTCAAGTGGACTATTATCACTTAAGTATATCAAACCTCAGGGAAGAAATCTTAATGATAGAAACTCAATCAAACATCATATTTGCCTCATATCATCGGCGAAACCCCTAAGATAACAATAATGGTTTCGATGAACCATATCTCCTAAATAGGAGAATCATCAGTACAAACTCTTGCCAAAATAGTAAACATAAAACATTCTAAAATGGGATAATCCCAAATTCAATTATACCTCATCCCAATGGTATAAATGTACATAAAACTCAACTCTCCAAAATTGCAAAACCCAGAATATCCTATAAAATCACGAAATCATCAAAACTCATAACTCGAGGAATTCAATAAGAGTTCAAAACATCATAAATGAAATCACCATATATATATATAACATCTCATATAGCACTATGCTATTGATGTAGTAAAACTTCTTAAAATGGTGAGACCATAATAAAAAAGAAGACTTAGAAAACTCAGAAAACCCGGATTGGCCAGATCCGCGATTGCATGCCGAAGCAATGTTGCACATGCCACATCTTGACCAGTACTATACATATAATATAGGTACCCACACATTGTGACGACCGAAGTCGTGATACATCGTGACGACCGAAGTCGTAGAACATCGTGATGACCGAAGTCGTAAAACATTGTGACGACCGTAGTCGTGGAACATCGTGATGACCCGAAGGTCTACACTACCGGTAAACATCGTGAATGTGTCACAAACTCATAGATAGGAACCCGAAAATTGGTAACGTGCGTCACATACCACACGTTCTCACTAAACGGTTTTTTAACCGCTAGTCGATGCCACACTAGAAAACATCATAAAATCATAAATCTTAGAGAATCGTAACTTGCCTAGTCTCATTGGCAAGTATCAAAAGACATCATAACTTATCTCATCTCATCGACAAGTAAAAGCATCGTGATGGTTTTTCATAACCCATAATTCCCCAAAAGGAAATCTCAACCTCAAGACATGCCTCGTCTCATCGGCAAGTATATAAAAAAACATCGTGGTGTTTCTCATCGACTATACTCCTAGAATAGGAGATCTCGAACCATAAAACGCGCCAAATATTGGCCATCATAGATAATTCCTATAAATAGGAATTATAAAACCCAAAATACGCCATAAACAACAAAACAACTCAGAATCGATTACCTCTAATAGCTTCGATCGTACAAGTTCGGAATTAACCGAAATAGTAAACGCACGTGTCCCATACCACGTATTTTACTAAATCGTTTAATTCTCTTTCTTATACGTTCGAATAGTGCATAAATGTGTATTTTATATTTCAAATAGTTTATTAGAGAAACTAGCTTTTAAAACTATTTTTCGAAAACGATTATTCAAACCAATATTTGAAATTCCTTTATTATAGGAAATAAATAGATTTTGTATTTGAAAATAAATTTTAAAATATTGTATAATGATAAATTGAAATGCCCATTTATTTCAAAAATTATTTCAAAAAGGTTTAGAGAAATCCGTGCTCGAAATAGTGAAAAACTAAGAAAATACCCTAAAATCGATCACTCAAATTCAATTTGAATTCAATTCCAATTCAACTAGAAATCAATTCAAATTTGAATTTCAAATTCTCAAAATTTTGCTAGCCTATTGATAGGCATCATAGCTCTTAAAACAAGAGAAAATCATTATCAAACATCAAGTGAAATAGAGAGCAAAACAATAGAACAAGCATCAGGAAATAGCACAGCATAAGAGAAAATGCAACATGCAAAATTACCTCACATGGTCGACATGTAGGTCGACTGCACGGTAGACCATACCACCCACTAGGTCGACCGTACGGTCGACCTAGATAGTAGGAAGGTTGACCCCTAGGTCGACATGCCTGTCGACCTAGTGCACGAATTTTGACATGTATGATTTCGTAGCATCGACCTGATTTTCTACTACTAATTTAACGCAACAAATGAAGTAATTTTGCTACGAATTTTTGCATGAACATAGAGCAACAACTAAACTATGATCTGGAAAAGATCCGATAGCAATTCATCAAGGGAGCAAGAAGATTTCATCACTCAAAGAAGCAACAGAAACAAGAAAAAAACTGAAAACAAAACTTAGCAAAATTTGTTTACAGTAAGCTATTTTCCCACCCAGATCTTTGCATTAGAGTCTTGTTTCAGCTAGTAGTGTGAGCTTGTCAACTCACCTTTGTTATTTAGAGAGCAAACTTGATGAATTAGAGGAAAGTTGCTTGCTTTTGGGAAGAAGGATCTTCTCTTAACCTGTTAGAACTCAAGGCAGACACATGCAATAGGAAGAAAATAATTAACAGACAACTCTTCTCAAATTCTAGATTTTTATGAAATAACAATGTTTTGGAATGAGATTACCTTTTAATTTTATACTAGATTGATAAAAAATCTTAGCTTGAATTAAAAGGATTGAGGTTTGAAAACTTGAAATTGAGAAAAGGTGGGTTGTTTTCTTTATTTTTCCATTCTCTGGTTAGAAGAAGGAGAAGAAATAAATTGAACGTATAGGTAAAAAATTCTCCTTTTTCTCAATTACTAGTTTAGGCTAGATGGGCTTTGGACCCAAATAAAAGAGTTAATCAATAAGTGTTTGCAAAAAAAATGGGCGAACACCTCCAAGTCGTACGATTTAGTTGATTTTATGTTGTTTTTAGTGATCTGAGTGATTTATGCAAATATATAGAAAGCAAGGACTAAACTTGTAACGACCCGTATTTTTAACACTTTAAAAATACGAATTAAAATAAAAAATTTGGATAAAAATCCGAAGGAAATAAAATTTTGTGTTGTTAAATGTGAATTACTAGTTAAAATACAAAACTGAATTCTGAAATAACTTATTTGTAAATTAAATATGGATGTTAACTTTTATTGAATGTAAATAATGAATTGAATTTGATTGTAAACCAAATTGGTTATGATTGTAAACAAAGAATAAATAAAATGGTAGATTTAATAGTGGAAGTTTATGTTATTGAAACTAATATAAATAAATGTAACTTAATATTACAGTTGATTGAAATCAAATAATAACTAAAACTATAATTTTATAAAGATTTTAACTGGTAATTGAACGTAAGTAAAGATATAAATTTGAGTGTAACAAGTAATTGAAACAAATTGAATTTGATTGTAAACAACGAAATAAATAAAATGTTACATTTAATATTGAGGTTATAATATTGAAATCAACGTAAATGAATGTAATCTAATATTACTATGAATTTAAATAAGATGATAGCTGAAGAAAATGAAAGTAAATGAATTATAAACTATTGATAATAATGTATAAGTAAATGTAATGAAAGTGTAAATCGAAATAAAAGAATTCAATTGGAATTAAATAACTTGAATTTGAATTACTATATAATTGAATGATGAATCTAATATAATCTTTTATACTGGATTTATAATGGAAAACTGCATTGTAAAAGATTGTTAATCACTGTGGAATTAAAAATGAAATTTGTGAACAATTGAAATTTGATTTAAAAGTTAATAATTTAAAATTGGGAATTTTATATTGAAATTAAACTATAGAAATAGCCATTTTTACAACTGTCTCGGATTTTTACGAAACCAGTTTCATTGGGTCCGTAACAGTAAATTATTGTAAGGTTTCAATTTTCGTAGCAATTGGACTTATCGTTTGGCCGTGCGAGCTTGAAACGCATAGAAATTTAATGTCGAATTTAATTAAAATAAACGAATTCAAAAGCTATCTTCCACATACGATTGAATTAGGCCTTGGGACTAGTTCCATTGCGTTCGGAATATGGGTAAAACCTTATAAACGCCTGGCGGCACGTCTCGATTGGAGTTCGGACGATATTGGACCTACCTTTATAAATACGCTTGCAAACCGAGACAGTTTTATCATTATTTCATTTCAGAAACCCTAATTTCAAACCATGGCCGCCACCTATTCCATGGCTGAAATTGCTCGAACTTCTTTCCTCTTTATCTCTCAATCCGTTCAACGAAATCGAAAAATTCCAAAAGAAAAGTTGTAGATCTCGACGAGCTCTTCAAATCCATATGATTGATTCGTGCTAATTCATCACGGATTGGTTCAGATCTGGCTTTGAATGTCGTGCGTATTTTCTTGGTTTGCGTGCAAACGTTGGCGAATGGGGTGGCAAAACTTGGCGCGGAGGTGGAGCAAGGAGAGGTGCACGCGATGGCATCCCCTGATCAACGTCCGGTCGTCGTTTGCCTCGTGCGTGGATGAGGATGAACGGCGTGAAGTGGGTCTCGGTTGTGCTGTGCGTGCCTGGAGAAGTTGAGTGAGAGAGGGTGATGACATGGCAGAGGATCGTATTGGAATTCCGGACCTGATGACGCTGGTTTGGACGAATTCTGAGAATGTCAATTTTTTTAGTTTAAATTGAATTTGAATTCAAAAGGTCAGTGTTTATACGCTCACAATTGACTAAAATAATTTTTTGTTAGTTAAATTTATATTCTGAAGTGGTATGAAATTTATTGGCTGTTGTTTGGTAAGTTTAATTATCATCTGTATTGATATATGAATTAATTGATAGAATTTAAATTGACCGTTAAAATAAATTTAAATTTAAATTGGCAGTATATTACTCGATATTGATAATTATAAAATTGGTGTGAATGTTATTGGCTTTATGGTTGATTGGTTGTGATGGATGCTATTGGTCGATATTGGTTGTTTATTTATTTTGATATATCATGTTATCATCATGTATATTGTTTATTGCATATAAACTGTAAACTGAATCATTTCGAATAAATTAAGGAATAGGTTGAAATGATATACCTATGACATCTATTGGGATTGAAATGATATATATCCATCCTTGAAATTAAAATTGAAATAATTATCCACTTGGCCATAGGTTAGAAAATTATATACGGACACCGGGTTGGTTAAATTAAATGATTTTAAAAGTTGTTTTGAAATTATTTAGATGAATTGATTTTAAGAATAAAATCCAATTTATGGAAATTGAATTATTTTGAATTGAAGCTCGAGATGTTGGAATCTAAAATTGGTAAATGAAATTGTTTAATTATTCGAAGTTTAGATTTTAAGAAAAATTGAAATACGGTGTAAATTTTCGAAAGTTGATTGTTTTTAAAAGATTGGACTTTTAATCGAACTCTGAATATTTCTAAGAAAATTTATATGAAATGATATTTCAAGTTTGAGTTTGGAATTGAAAATTAATTTGAAATTGAGATTTAATTAATTTGGAATTTAATTGAAATTCAAAGAAATTTGTGAATTGGACTAAATTGAAACTATTGAATTAAATTTGAAGATAAAATTGATTTGAATCGGATTTGAACTGAAATTGATTTGGAATATAATACTTAAATGAATTCTTGAAATCCGAATGTTAATCTAAGTTTATTGAATTGGAATTGTTCCAGAAATTAAGTAAACCACTTAATACGGATGTTTAATTTGAAGAATATTCTAATTTGAATACGAAATGGTTTTAAAGCGAATCTTATATTCTTATATAAATATATGAACTGTTTTGAAATGTGAAATATTTAAAGTTTCGAAATATATTGAAAGTGAAATTGTTTATTTTGTAGTTCAAATATGTATTTGAAATTGATAATTTGAAAGTGGATGGTTTGGTGAACGCGTTGACTGAAGAAAGAGAACGATACTGGATGACCCCTGACATGACTAAAACAGGAGCCGCGCCGGGCCATTGAGGTTCGCCACCTCTAGCGGACACACTTCTTTGTTACCATGTCTATTTCTTTTGTGATTCGATTTGGGTGCACCCCTCGATTTTGGGAGTGTTGTTTCGTGGTGTTGGGGTAGTAGCTGCTATGCCCAACATCAGTCCGGATCACGCAACTACTAGTATCCTAGTTGGTATTGCCTCATGTACCTTGTCATACTGATTATCCTATTCGCGACCACTACGTTTTGGTTTGTACCTTTAGTATATGGATTGCCCTCTGGTGACTTCCGGTTTTGGGGAAACTACGGTCTTGTATATGCTTTTGGGAATAAAAATGTGTTAAGGGTGGAATGGGCCATGGCTTAACGCTAGTTTGATATTTTACTTTATGATAGACATTATTGTATATAGCGTATTCTATTATATAGTAGATAGTTTAACGGATCCTTAGGGGATGGAAATCCCGAACATCTCTTAAGTTAATGCACACACGTTAAATACTGGATAGGAGGTGTCTAAAACCCGTAAACGTCTCCGACGCCGTCACACTCATATTTACTTATTCGATTTAACTTACATGAGATATTTTAGTCCTGACTCGAGTGTTTTGTCTTTTCATTACGCTCGGGTCAGCCTGAGCATTTCAGATAAGGTTGAAGATCTATTCTGGGGGACGAAGACGGAGTTTGGTATTACATAATTTGTATTCTACTACTGTATTATATTTCCGCTGCATTGTTGTATTATCTCAGATATGTATGTAACTCTGATTATGATGTATAATAATAATCAAATTTATTTATTTAACAGCTTCATGAACTGTTACTTTATTATTATATCTTGTTCCTTCCGCTGCGAGATTCTGAGTTTGTTTTTGTTCTTTCCTTTCTTTTCTTATTTAACCCCAATAACTATCTGTATTTTGGATTGTTTGAGTCGGCATGTGTGTATGTTTTGTCGACTTGAACGGTCAAAAATGCAGGTCGTTATAGTTGGTATCAGAGCTTTGGTTTAGATTACCTTGGCTCTAGTGGGGAATAACTCATTGAAATAGGGTTAAACCTTATGAATGAGTTTGAGTGTATATGAGAGAGCGTATTTGTAATTTTGATATAAAATGGTTTTGTATTGTGTTAATTTGTTCCGTTGAGTATTTATGAATTCTGGTTGGTACTTGGGACGCCAAGGCATCGATAGGAATTTCTAAACACTCGAATAGGACAGATTGACATAATATTGTTTTGGATTATATTTTATATATAAAAGAATTATCTTGAAAATTTATAAATTTTGATGGTATTGGTTGTTAGGAGATGATAATATTAGATTATCATCGTTTATTGTTGATTAGTCAATATTTCTAACTATTGACTATTGGATGATTTTAAGAAATGAAACTTGTAAATATGATTGACAATGAATATAAATGGTAAATAAAATAAAATAAAAATGAATTTAAATTAAGATGGAGAATTTAAATTCCGGTGTTTGAAAATTTATTAACAAAAATTTGAAATGTATAATATAAGTATTATATGATAGTATATTCGATTAGAAATTGTTTTCAAAGGATTTTCAAATGAAGTAAGTGTTATACTCCCCTCTTGACACTAGAGAATGATTTAGGTGATGAGTGCACGCATCATCGATGTTTATTTTCGAGAGTCCAAGTGCGGGAGATCACTTAATAGTTTTTCTAAACCCTGTTTTGATTAAAAATTGTAAATTTCTAAAGTATGAAATGAAAATAAGTATATATATATATATTTATATATATTTCAATGCTGATTAAAATTCTTCTAAAAAGTATGATTTGAGATATAAAGATATTAGTATATATATATATATATATATTAAAAAAAATTGGTTTAAATCGAATCCAGTGTTGAAATTCTTAAGTTCTCTAATAAGGAATGATTTTAATTATTAAACTAAAGTAAATCTTGAATTGTTAGAAACTTATGAATTGAAAAAGGTGAAATTGAATTTAAGTGTTAAATTTTTTTATTTAAAATTGTAGGAGTAACCCTTAATTTGGAAAATAATAAATTGGAAATTTATTTAATAGGTATAACACTCAAATTGAATGAAAAGAAGTTGTATATTGTTTAACTACATTCTATTTGCATAGCTATAACTTACCAAATACTTAAAAAGTTTAAAATGCTAATAAGGATAAGTAAATGAATAATATACAAGTGTGATTGCGAATAATAAAATGTGAAGATCTATTGATAGTTGTAAATATAAAGGAAATTTAAGTTGTAAAATGAATTAAATTTAAAATTAATTAAGTATAAAATTAGTAAATGGAAACTAATTAAATTTGAATAAAACTAAATGTCAATAAACTTGGAAGGGTATGAAATTAAAATTTTGACTTGGAAATGTATGATTGATTTAGTGTAGATTTTGGATGGATGTTAATGTTTGATATGCATTGGTTGTTAGATGGATGGTAATTGATTAAATAGAATTCATTAGTGTAAATGGAATTGAATAAACGGAATAAAAATTTTAAATAATTAAATTCAAATTTGAAGCAAAGTGAAATTAAATATAATTGAATTCAAATTAAATTGAAGCAAATTGACTTGAATTTAAATTATGAATGAAACAAACTTGAATAAATCGGAAACAAATCGAATGTAAGCTTATTTCATGGATAAATAAGAAAATAAACGACTTTGTGTTTATGATTGTTTCTTTAGAAAATTTGAAGTTGATGGTTTGTACTTTGAAATAATAAAAGCAAAATTTTGGGAAAATCCAAAATTGTCCAATATATGCTGAAACGAAAACAACCATAACTTTTAAATGGCTAAACGAAATTCGACGATCTTGGACTTTTCGGAAAGCTTAG
This sequence comes from Allium fistulosum, assembly GCA_030737815.1. Classification (NCBI taxonomy): domain Eukaryota; kingdom Viridiplantae; phylum Streptophyta; class Magnoliopsida; order Asparagales; family Amaryllidaceae; genus Allium; species Allium fistulosum. The sequence continues at coordinate 235,195,825 of CM060908.1, forward strand.
AAACTGTAGCACGACTTTTGTTTAAAGTGTCTTGAGAAATTCCTTCATTTAATTTAGTTAAAAATTTGAATCTTCTCGCTGGCTTGTGAAAAGGGAAGCAAAATCAGTAGCATATACCCTTAGTATTTTCACCATAACTTTTTACTGGTTTATCGGATTTTGACAATCTTGCTATTTCTGGAAATCTAAGAACTTAAGTTAAAACTTTTGCTTTAAGTGTTTTGTGTTTTGCTGTCATTTAGATGGTCGAAAAGGGGAGTGAACGTCGCTGACCTGCGCAATTCATTGCCCAGGCTGAGGCGTATCCACTTAGTAAAACGATCGTAACTTTTGAACGGATGGTCCGAATTCGATGATTTTGGACATTCCGGAAAGCCTGAAACGAATGAAATAACTTTTTTTTAGATTACATTGCCAAATTTTATCGTTTAGCTGACCAAAAACTAAGATTCGTTTACTGTCCTGGAATTGGAATTTCAGTTTTGAAGCTAAACATTTTATATGTATGTTGTTTATGCTAAGTATATCGATCTATCTTTATATGCATGGTTCTAACTTGGTTATTGAGCATTTTAGTAGGTAGCAAAGGGGTTGCGCTTCGTTGTGGAGCTCGCTTCTACGCTAAATGTAAAATGTAAGTTAAAATGCTAATAAACGCTTAATAAAAGGTACGTTCTCGGATTACGGTTTATGTTGTGGTATATTATTGTGTTCCCCATGTTTTGGGATGCCTCATTCTTGTAATGAGATGTATATCATGCAATTATTACCACTGTGAAATTTTTCGGTTCTAGCCGCGAAAAGGAGGTGCTGCCGAAATTTTTCAAAAATCCGGGAGTTAGAAAATTTTGAGATTTAAAAAAAAAATCCTATAACTAAATTTTGCAAATAAGTCGAATATTTTGAATGAATTATATCTAAATGATGGTTTCCCCTTCTCCGTTCCTTTTCGAGGACGAAAAGTTTTAAGTGGGGGAGAATGTAACGACCCGTATTTTTAACACTTTAAAAATACGAATTAAAATAAAAAAATTGGAGAAAAATCCAAAGGAAATAAAATTTTGTGTTGTTAAATGTGAATTACTAGTTAAAATACAAAACTGAATTTTGAAATAACTTATTTGTAAATTAAATATGGATGTTAAATTGTATTGAATGTAAATAATGAATTGAATTTGATTGTAAACCAAATTGGTTATGATTGTAAACAAAGAATAAATAAAATGGTAGATTTAATAGTGGAAGTTTATGTTATTGAAACTAATATAAATAAATGTAACTTAATATTACAGTTGATTGAAATCAAATAATAACTGAAACTGTAATTTTATAAAGATGTTAACTAGTAATTGAACGTAAGTAAAGATTTAAATTTGAGTGTAACAAGTAATTGAAACAAATTGAATTTGATTGTAAACAACGAAATAAATAAAATGTTACATTTAATATTGAGGTTATAATATTGAAATCAACGTAAATGAATGTAATCTAATATTACTATGAATTTAAATAAGATGATAGCTGAAGAAAATGAAAGTAAATGAATTATAAACTATTGATAATAATGTATAAGTAAATGTAATGAAAGTGTAAATCGAAATAAAAGAATTCAATGGGAATTAAATAACTTGAATTTGAATTACAATATAATTGAATGATGAATCTAATATAATCTTTTATACTGGATTTATAATGGAAAACTGCATTGTAAAAGATTGTTAATCACCGTGGAATTAAAAATGAAATTTGTGAACAATTGAAATTTATTTAAAAGTTAATAATTTAAAATTAGGAATTTTATATTGAAATTAAACTGTAGAAATAGCCATTTTTACAACTGTCTCGGATTTTGACGAAACCACTTTCATCGGATCCGTAACAGTGAATTATTGTAAGGTTTCAATTTTCATAGCAATTGGACTTGTCGTTTGGCCGTGCGAGCTTGAAACGCGTATAAATTTAATGTCGAATTTAATTAAAATAATCGACTTCAAAAGCTATCTTCCACATACGATTGAATTAGGCCTTGGGACTAGTTCCATTGCGTTCGGAATATGGGTAAAACCTTATAAACGCCTGGCGGCACGTCTCGATTGGAGTTCGGACGATATTGGACCTACCTTTATAAATACGCTTGCAAACCGAGACAGTTTTATCATTATTTCATTTCAGAAACCCTAATTTCAAACCATGGCCGCCACCTATTCCATGGCTGAAATTGCTCGAACTTCTTTCCTCTTTATCTGTCAATCCGTTCAATGAAATCGAAAAATTCCAAAAGCAAAGTTGTAGATCTCGACGAGCTCTTCAAATCCATACGTTTGATTCGTGCTAATTCGTCACGGATTGGTCCAGATCCAGCTTTGAATGTCGCGCGTATTTTCTTGGTTTGCGTGCAAACGGTGGCGAATGGGGTGGCGAAACTTGGTGCGGAGGTGGAGCAAGGAGAGGCGCACGCGATGGCATCCCCTGATCAACATCCGGTCGTCGTTTGCCTTGCGCGTGAATGAGGATGAATGGCGTGAAGTGGGTCTCGGTTGTGCTGTGCGTGCCTGGAGAAGTTGAGTGAGAGAGGGTGATGATGTGGCAGAGGATCATATTGGAATTCCGGACATGATGACGCTGGTTTGGACGAATTCTGAGACTGTCAAATTTTTGAGTTTAAATTGAATTTAAATTCAAAAGGTGAGTGTTTATACGCTCACAATTGACTAAAATAATTTTTTGTTAGTTAAATTTATATTCTAAAGTGGTATGAAATTTATTGGCTGTTGTTTGGTAGGTTTAATTATCATCTGTATTGATATATGAATTAATTGATAGAATTTAAATTGACCGTTAAAATAAATTTAAATTTAAATTGGCAGTATATTACTCGATATTGATAATTATAAAATTGTTGTGAATGTTATTGGCTTTATGGTTGATTGGTTGTGATGGATGCTATTGGTCGATATTGGTTGTTTATTTATTTTGATATATCATGCTATCATCATGTATATTGTTTATTGCATATAAACTGTAAACTGAATCATTTCGAATAAATTAAGGAATAGGTTGAAATGATATACCTATGACATCTATTGGGATTGAAATGATATATATCCATCCTTGAAATTAAAATTGAAATAATTATCCACTTGGCCATAGGTTGGAAAATTATATACGGACACCAGGTTGGTTAAATTAAATGATTTTAAAAGTTGTTTTGAAATTATTTAGATGAATTGATTTTAAGAATAAAATCCAATTTATGGAAATTGAATTATTTTGAATTGAAGCTCGAGATGTTGGAATCTAAAATTGGTAAATGAAATTGTTTAATTATTCGAAGTTTAGATTTTAAGAAAAAATTGAAATACGGCGTAAATTTTCAAAAGTTGATTTGTTTTAAAAGATTGGACTTTTAATCGAACTCTGAATATTTCTAAGAAAATTTATATAAAATGATATTTCAAGTTTGAGTTTGGAATTGAAAATTAATTTGAAATTGAGATTTAATTAATTTGGAATTTAATTGAAATTCAAAGAAATTTGTGAATTGGACTAAATTGAAACTATTGAATTAAATTTGAAGATAAAATTGATTTGAATCGGATTTGAACTGAAATTGATTTGGAATATAATACTTAAATGAATTCTTGAAATCCGAATATTAATCTAAGTTTATTGAATTGGAATTGTTCCAGAAATTAAGTAAACTACTTAATACGGATGTTTAATTTAAAGAATATTCTAATTTGAATACGAAATGGTTTAAAAGCGAATCTTATATTCTTATATAAATATATGAACTGTTTTGAAATGTGAAATATTTAAAGTTTTGAAATATATTGAAAGTGAAATTGTTTATTTTGTAGTTCAAATATGTATTTGAAATTGATAATTTCAAATGGTTTATTGAGAAGCTGAATCGAGTTGAAATTGATGATTTGAAATTGGATTAAATTTTAAATTTTGGAATTCGAGTTTATGTGAATCGTTTTGTGGAAATTGAGGCGAAAAATGATTTTGAAATCGAAATGAGATATTGAGGCGGAAAACGATTTTGAAATCGAAATGAGATATTGAGGCGGAAAAATGATTTTGAAATCGGAATGAGATATTGAGGCGAAAAATGATTTTGAAATCGAAATGAGATATTGAGGCGAAAAATGATTTTGAAATCGAAATGAGATATTGAGGCGAAAAATGATTTTGAAATCGAAATGAGATATTGAGGCGAAAATGATTTTTGAAATGAAATCGTATATTTTGAGTAGATATGACGATTTTGAAATCGAAATGAGATATTGAGGCGAAAAATGATTTTGAAATCGAAATGAGATATTGTGGCGAAAATGATTTTGAAATGAAATCGTATATTTTGAGTAGATATGATGATTTTGAAATGGCTTTGATTTTTGAAGCGAATATGATATTTTTGATAATCAATTATGAATTGATTTTGAAAATGTAAAAGAGCCATCGGTGTAATAATTACGTAGTTATTGAAGAGTCCGGGATCGGATATGGACATACTCTCTGTCGATACCGAAAACCACTTTAATAACTATTATACGCGGAGTGTTGATCCAGAACGAAGTGGATGGTTTGGTGAACGCGTTGACTGAAGAAAGAGAACGATACTGGATGACCCCTGACATGACTAAAACAGGAGCCGCGCCGGGCCATTGAGGTTCGCCACCTCTAGCGGACACACTTCTTTGTTACCATGTCTATTTCTTTTGTGATTCGATTTGGGTGCACCCCTCGATTTTGGGAGTGTTGTTTCGTGGTGTTGGGGTAGTAGCTGCTATGCCCAACATCAGTCCGGATCACGCAACTACTAGTATCCTAGTTGGTATTTCCTCATGTACCTTGTCATACTGATTATCCTATTCGCGACCACTACGTTTTGGTTTGTACCTTTAGTATATGGATTGCCCTCTGGTGACTTCTGGTTTTGGGGAAACTACGGTCTTGTATATGCTTTTGGGAATAAAAATGTGTTAAGGGTGGAATGGGCCATGGCTTAACGCTAGTTTGATATTTTACTTTATGATAGACATTATTGTATATAGCGTATTCTATTATATAGTAGATAGTTTAACGGATCCTTAGGAGATGAAAATCCCGAACATCTCTTAAGTTAATGCACACACGTTAAATATTGGATAGGAGGTGTCTAAAACCCGTAAACATCTCCGACGCCGTCACACTCATATTTACTTATTCGATTTAACTTACATGCGATATTTTAGTCCTGAATCGAGTGTTTTGTCTTTTCATTACGCTCGGGTCAGCCTGAGCATTTCAGATAAGGTTGAAGATCTATTCTGGAGGACGAAGACGGAGTTTGGTATTACATCATTTGTATTCTACTAGTGTATTATTTTTCCGCTGCATTGTTGTATTATCTCTGATATGTATGTAACTCTGATTATGATGTATAATAATAATCAAATTTATTTATTTAACAGCTTCATGAACTGTTATTTTATTATTATATCTTGTTCCTTCCGCTGCGAGATTCTGAGTTTGTTTCTGTTCTTTCCTTTCTTTTCTTATTTAACCCCAATAACTATCTGTATTTTGGATTGTTTGAGTCGGCATGTGTGTATGTTTTGTCGACTTGAACGGTCAAAAATGCGGGTCGTTACAAAACTGTAAAAGACACACAGATTTATAGTGGTTCGACCAGAATGTACCTACGTCCACTTTATATGTTATTCTCCTTTACTGTTCAGATTACAAGTACAAAGCTTTGATACAAGTATATGAAAGTTGTTTGAAAGTTCTATCCGTGCTTGAGCTCTCAAACTTGTCCACCATTGTTGTACCCCTACCCCTCTATTTATAGAGTGAGGCTGGGGGCAGGGTCTCGGATGTATATAGCTGCTGGTGGGCCTTGGCTGATGTAATATGGCATGGCAACGTTGGTCCGGTGGTATGTGATTCGGTGGCTCTGGTCCGGTGGCATGTTGGTCCGTTGGCTCTGGTCCGGTGGTATGTTGGTCCGGTAGCTCTGGTCCGGTGGCTCTGGTCCGGTGGTATGTGGTCCGGTAGCATGTGACTCGGTGGCTCTGTCCTTGTTTTGGTTCGGCTAGGCCTTGGGAGTGGATTGGTTCGGTGGTGAGTGGTTAGTGGTGCCTTCTTCCCTTTGGTTCAGTGGTGGTGGAAACGCACCCAACATTTGCCCCCCAAAGTAGGGCATATGCCAGCATATGTCGTGCTTTGTTTCAGTTTGGACATTCTCATTCAGTCCTACGTGTCGAACCAGTTTGTTCGGTCATCTTTGTTTGCCTATAAATATGGGCTTCATGTCTCTGTTCATCTTCTATCGTTTGAAATAGCCGAATCAATCAAGTACGGAACCAGACTCGACTGTTTGAAATAGCCGAATCAAACAAGTACCAAACTAGTCTCGACTGCCGGACCAGGTGAGGTTTTCCTCCTGCTGAATGAACTTTTATGATTAAACTACCGAATGGGATCGGAGAGCACGAGTACCGAATGAATTCCAGGCCTTGAACCCCCGAATGTCCATGGGGAGTTTGATTGCCGAACGAATTATAAGACCTGATCTTTCGAATGAACTTTTTTATGTTGCAAATACCGAATGAGATCGGGGAGTTTTGAATGCCGAATGAACCTTAAGCCTTTTATGTTGTAAATTACTAATGAAATTCTAGGCTGTACGCACTTGCTTGTTTATATCTCTACATCCCTTGTTCTAACAATGTGTTTTCTCGTGTTGCAGATAATGTCTCATAAAGTAGAAACTCGTTCTAACAAAAAGAGGTCTAAGGACCAAGGAGAGTCCTCCATAGTGCCCCCAGTTCAGACAGCACCAGAACGACATGGACCAACCCCGAGATCGCTAGTAGACGGGTACGGTCCTCAAGAGCTCCTGAACTCACCGCCTGATTGCTTTCCTAGCTCCCTCAAAGATGAGCAGCTTGATGTTATTTCTTGCTCTTTTGGGATCGACAGAGCGCATATGTTGTTGCCGGGGGAAGGAGTGATGCCGTATAACCCCCTTGAAGGATATTTTGCTTATAGTAGGTATCACTGCATGTGTGGTGCCATCCCACCTATCAATGCTTGGATAGTTAGCTTCATCACATACTTGAAGGTGGCTCCTTTCCAGCTTCAGCCCAACTCCTATGCCATCTTGGTGAGCCTATTCGTTATATTCCAGAGGAGATACGGGCGTCCTCCTTCCAACCGGGAAATCCGGTATCTGTTCAACTTAAGAGGCTACAAGAAGGGGTCTCCGTAGCTTGGAGTCGGCCGTGTCCTTCAAGCCAGTCCTGGATTTATACTCGAAGTTCAGCATGTTCAAGAAGTAATGGTTTTTTGTCAGAGATGACTCCATTTCTCTTCGCCGCTTCACCTCTGGCTGTAAGTTTATAATTTTTTGTTCTGACCGCAATACTCTCCCTCACGTGCCCTTTTTCTTGCTAGCAACAGGTGGCTTTGCGGTTGTAGAGAACGATCGTTTGGTTCGGATGGCTGAGAAAATAGAAGCCATTCCGGGAAGGGAGAGGTCGGCTTCTTATTTGATCAGGAATGCTACTCTTCTGGGGCTCAACCTGATTTTGCCACGTCAGTCTGTGGTCAAGTAGAGAGACACAACTGAGGAGAGGGCCGCCAAAGCTAAAGGAGGGGTTACGGCGAAGAGCAGTAAAAGAAAACCCTTCTTAAAGCATCCAATTGCCGGGGGGAAGAAACTTAAGGAGTCCGATGGACCTTCTCCTAGCACATGTCCCGATGTTCCGGAGGAGGAAGATGTGGAGGAGGAGAGAGGCGAGGGTGAAGGAGGTGAGGCGGAGACTGGAAGCGGTGGAAAAGGTGACGGTGATCGTCATAGCGATGATGGTGGTGACAGACAGAGCGGTGGTGGAACTGGGGCTTTGTCTTCTGAGCAGGCAGGTGTGATCCAGGAGTGGACATATGATGCTTTCCGCCTTGCTTTTGAAGGGTCGGAGGAAGGATCGGCTTTGGTGGAGAAGTCTAAGAGGGATGACAAGGCCGAGATCGGTGCTGATTCATCTTCTAAGAGCACTTCAGCTATGGCAATTCCTATGAATCAAGGTGAATTTTTGACTCCCGCTTACTCCATTTATGATAAGGATTTAGAAATATTTTACGGCCCGCTCCCGTCCTGGAATGAGATTCAGGACTTATTGCAATATCCTACTCCTCCCCATGGTTTGTATAACAAATGCGTCTTTTTACCCTTCTTAACTTGATGTATTTCTTGAATTATAGCTCAATGTATGCTTGTAACACTTGGCTTTTATTACAGGAGCGGGTAAGGTGGTCAAGATGTCAGATGTTCGGCACCGTCTTGAACAGTACAAACTCCTCAAGGCTTCTACTAAACCAAAGCCTCCGGCTAACCGTCCTGGAGATGTAGTCGGCTACCATCCTCTTCTTGGAGTTATCGAAGAGGATATCTAAAGGAAGAAGAGGAGTCGCTCTTTGTTTGAATCTTCACCCAGTCCTCAGCCCCCGACTCAGCCTCTTCAGGATACCATAGAGGAGAATACTGAGCTCATTCCTTCCCCGCACCCGTTTGAAAATCCTACTATTACCCCGATAGATCATCCCGGCTTGGCTCGTAATCCGTTTGCGGATCATCCGGATCTAGATCCTGGATCTCATGATATTATCTTTGATGAAGCTACCGGTGAGCACCTTCTCCCTTGTAATCCTATGGTAAGAGTACTGGATGAAGCTAAGTCCCTGGACCTTGATTTGCTTACCACTCGGGTCGTAACCTTGGGGGATGAAGCTAAGGCAAACATTGATCGGGTTGCTGAGGAAACCAGGAAGTTGATGGGGCATCATGCTCGGCTGGTCAAGGCTGGAGAAGAAATTGGCAGTGCTAACATTCGACTACGGTTAGTGGTTTCCGACCAAGCCAAAAAACTTGCTGATCAGGCCATCCAGATCTCTCAGCATGAGGCCGCCTCCATGCCACTAAAGACAGCCATGGAAAAGGCCACAAGAGCAGAGCTACGAAAAATGGAGGCTGCCTGTAAGGAACGGATTGACATGGCTATCGCAAAGGTGGATGAGGTTCGGAAAGCGGATCTCGAGCGGATACAGGAGTTGTCCGGGAAACGTGAAGCCGTAGAGCTTGCTCAAACCAAGCTGAAGGAGGAGATGGAGGCGATGAGGAGATCCTTCCAAGCCGACCGCTCGCGGTACCAATCGGAGAGGGATGCTTCCACTGCACAGCTGTTGGCTTCTGAGGGCCGAATAAGGGAGTTTGAAGAGAATGAGGGGATAATGGATGAGATGCTTCAGGATATGTACTTTCGCGCTTGGAGACAGGGCAACTTATCTTGGATGGATGATTATCCCCGAGTCATGGCTAGGATTTATCTCAGGGCCCTGGAGGAGGCTAAGGCCGAAGCAGATAAGGAGGGTGGTGTGGCCTTCAGAATGGATGTGGTTACGGCTCAATTTACTAAGGAGGAGAAGGTGGCGGTGAAAGAGGGTATGCGGCTGCTTGCTGCTGAGGAGGTTGGTGTGCAGTTGGAGGATGATGATCAAGGAGCAGATGCTGGTAAGTCTCCCCTTTTAGCTTTTCGTAACTTGGTTGCTTATTATTAATGGATTCTTTCCTTGATCGGATAGGCGAGACCTCTGGAGCACTAAATATCTCTGGTCAACATGCTGAAAGTTCCCACTCCGCGTTTAAGGAGATTTCGGAGGGCCAGCAGGACAAGGGTGAAGCTCCGATGCAGCCGACTCCTTAAATTGACCTGGATATCTTTTTGTTTACTTGACATTGCTGTCTACGTTAGTCTCAGAGCAGTAACGTAACTTTTAGGCTGTAATTATGTTACTTGTAATAAACGACTTTATTCTTGGTATGTAATTTTTTAACTTAAGCTGATTCTAACGTATTTGAATGCTTTCATCATTTTGATGTGTTGCATAAGAAGTATAGTTGTGCATATGCCTGTGATTCGATCGTGTTTGATGTCAAGTTCTTGCTTAAAATGTAATTTCATACCTTGCAATGTTTAATGTGATGTGCGAAAAAATTATAGCTATGTATTTATACACAAAAGAAGAAAGTACCGCCCTTCATGTTTTAGTTGTAGACGGTTGCTTTGAATGTCTTATATGACTGAGTATGGAATGCAGTTGATTGACTCATCATCCAATTGTGAGTTCTTAGTGAGCGTCTCCTATCTTGTGTCCTGTACTTTCAGGATTGTTATAGAGGATAGGAGGAAAGTTTTTAAATAAGATAGAAATATAAGAAATAGTAAAACTTCCAATCACGGAAGGCCTTCGATGTGTTTAAGTTCGTGGAAAACGGGTTTTGTAGTCACTTTCCCTAGCTGTGGGTCTTGGAGACATTTGTCACCCATCTTACGCCTCCGTGGGGAGTTTATCTTTTTTTTTACCACAGTCGTACTTAAGACACATCAGAGCCGAGATTGCGCACAGTAACTACCCGGGCCATTATGGCCCATAATCATGGGTATCATTCGATTTACCGTGGCCGGCTAGCGTGGGTGCCGATCGTCAATCGTGAACTACCCCTGGCTGGCCACACCTTATGTTGGGGCTTAAAGTAGGTTCACGGCTGCCGGCGAGCCGAACGCCGTAATGAGCTGCCTCGTCTATAGTCAGCCTTCTCGGTGGCTTATAATCGGCTCATTACAGTTGGCTTTAAGGGCTGTCGCGAGCAATGAGTTAACCCGCAGCAGATGGATGCCGGAGCAAAAGTGTCTCATTGGCGAGGGCATAGATTCGCATAGTACATATTAGGTCTTGTCCAGGTGAGGTTGCGCCGTGATGTGTCTTGAATGGAAATGCCATTACACAGGATTTTGTTCAACAGAAAAGGATAAAGTTAACAAGCAGCCAAGATATAAAGGAACAAGTTAAAAAGAGACAAGTTTTTTAAAGTGGTTCGGCACGAAAATGCCTACGTCCACTGATTCTCTTTGTTAATTCACTTCATATGGGCAGTACAAGTTAAGAAAAGTATCGATGAAGGTGTTGGATGTTCCATGCCCTCTGGAACACCTCCCCGTCCACTGTTGACAAAATATAAGCTCCATTGTGGAGATCTTTATGAATTACATATGGTCCGTCCCAGATTGGATCTAGCGCTCCGGGGCGCGCGAAGATTCGCTTGAGGACAAGATCTCCTTTTTGTAAGCTACGATGCTTGACTTTGGAGTTGTATTGTGCTGCCACTTTTTGCTTGTGAGCTACTTCTTTGAGGGCTGCATCATTTCTTCTCTCCTCAATTAGATCCAAAGACATGTGGAGGAGCTCTTCGTTCTTTTCTGGGTTATAGTGGATCCTACGGTGGGAAGGCACTATAGTTTCAACTAGGAGTATAGCCTCCGATCCGTATGCCAAAGAGAAAGGAGTATGCCCCGTTGATGTTCTGAAAGACGTGCGATAGACCCACAGTGCCGTAGGAAGTTCATCTACCCAAGCACCTTTTGACTTTTCGAGTTTCTTTTTTATTAGAGTTTTGAGAATTTTGTTGACGGCTTCGACTTGTTTGTTTGCCTGGGGATAAGCTATGGATGAGAAGCTTTTGTTAATTCCGTGCTCTTGGCACCAGTTGGCGAACTCCTCGCTGTCAAACTGAAGCCCATTGTCCGATAGGATTTTAAATGGGACTCCATACCTGCATAGAACATTTTTGATCAAGAAGTTAATAACTATTGCTGAAGATACTTTATTTAGGGGTTCTGCTTCCACCCATTTGGTGAAATAATCGACTGCCACTATGGCATATTTGGCCCCGCCTCGGCCCATTGGCAGTTCGCCAATCAAGTCAATTCCCCATACTGCAAAGGGCCAAGGGCTGGTCATTTGAGTAATCTCAGTTGTTGGTAGCCGCGGAATCTTAGCAAACTTCTGACATCTGTCACATTTTTTGACGAAATCTAAGGCGTCTTTGCTTAAGGTGGGCCGGAAATATCCATATCGGAGTATTTTTTTTGCCAGAGTCTGCCCTCCAGTGTGATCTCCGCAGCTTCCTTGATGGATGTTGGATAAGATTTCCTTGGCTTCCCTTCCAGCGACACACCTTAATAAAGGGTTAGAGAAGCCGCACCGATAGAGGATGCCCTCTTGTATTGTGTAGCGGGAATCTTTCCTCAAGATTTTCTTGACTTCGTTACGCCCGCTGTTTGCACAAAAAATGGGCAAACACCTCCAAGTCGTATGATTTAATTGATTTTAGGTTGTTCTTAGTGATTTGGGTAATTTATGCAAATATGTGAAAAGCAGGGACTAAACTGTAAAAGACACGCAGATTTATAGTGGTTCAGCCAGAATGTGCCTACTTCCACTTTATATGTTATTCTCCTTGTCTATTCAAATTACAAGTACAAAGCTTTGATACAAGTATATGAAAGTTGTTTGAAAGTTCTATCTGTGCTTGAGCTCTCAAACTTGTCTACCATTGTTGTACCCCTACCCCTCTATTTATAGAGTGAGGTTGGGGGCATGGGTCTTGGATGTATATAGCTGCTGGTGGGCCTGGGCTGATGTAATCTGGCCTGGTAGCGTTGGTTCGACATTGCTTTGGCTCGACAGTACTTTGATTCGGCGGTAGGTGGTAGACGCTTTGGTTCGGCATCACTTGGTTCGGAGATGGTTGGAGTGTAGAGTGGACCGGTTGTAGGTGATTCGGTGCTAGGTGGTAGTACCTTGGTCTGGTTTGGAGTTGGTCCGGCAGTGCATGGGGAGGTGCTGGTCCGGTAGAGTGTTTGAGGGAGGCTGGTTCGGCTGCTTTGGTTTGGCAATGGGGAGGACGGAGCGTGGTTCGGTAGCTCTGGACCGGTAGTGGGCTGGTTCGGCTGAAACTCACCCAACACTTGCCCCCCAAAGCAGGGCATGTGTATGCACATGGCATGCTTTGTTTTTAGCTATGATATCTACTCTCGGCCCTATATGCCGAATCAACTGGTCCGGTCTTTCGGAATAGTCTATAAGTATGGATCTCGCGTCTCTGCTCTCCCCCCACCGTTTGAAACTGCCGAATCGACTGAATACCGATCCAACCTTGGTTGCCCGAAATTACCGAACCACTTAATTGAACACCGAATCAACTCAATAATCAGACCCGGTGGGTTTTCCTTTGCCGAATGATTTTGATTATTTTTTTTATGGGCTACCGAACGAAATTACATGTTCTACTGAATAAGCTCGGGAGAGTGCGTACCGAATGAACCTTCGGTTTCGAATATCCGCATGTGATTTGGCACCAGATGAGTTTGGGAGTATAGGGCCGAAGGAGATTTTATGTTTCAACTTTATAAATGCAACTCTAGTCTTCATGCAGTTGCTTGTTTATTTTCTTCATCCTGATGACGTGTTTTTTGCGTTTGCAGATAAATGTCTCGCAAAGTGGAAACCCGATCAGAAAAGAAAAGATCTCAGGATAGAGAAGAGCCTTCCGCCGTGCCCCCAGCCCAGTCAGGACCGGCACGTTATGGGCCCACCCCGAGATCATTGGTAGATGGATACGGTCCTCAGGAACTTCTGAACTTGCCTCCTGATTGCTTCCCTAGCTCACTCAAGGGTGAGCAACTTGATGCTATATCTCGCTCTTTCGGGATTGACCGAGTGCGCGTGCTATTGCCGGATGCGGGAGTGATGCTGTACGACCCTCCCGAAGGATATTTTGCCTACAGCAGATACCATTGCATGTGTGGTGCCATCCCGCCTCTCAACGCCTGGGTGGTCAGCTTTCTCACATATCTAAAGGTGGCCCCACTCCAGCTTCAGCCCAACTCCTATGCCATTCTGGTGAGCCTCTTTGTCATCTTCCAGAGGAGATACGGGCGTCCTCCTTCCAACCGGGAGATCCGGTATTTGTACAACTTGAGGGGCTACAAGAAGGGGTCACCCTACATCAGCTTGGAATCAGCCGTATCTTTCAAGCATGTCCTGGACTTATATTCGAAGTTCAGTATGTTTAAGAAAGAATGGTTCTTTATTAGGGATGACTCTGTTTCCATCCGTCGCTTCACCTCTGGCTGTAAGTGTGAAGCTTTATTTATAATTTCCGTTATAACTGCAATGCTTCTTCTTATGTGCTTTTATTTCTTGCTAGCGACAGGTGGCTTTGCGGTCGTAGAGAATGACCGCCTGGTTCAGATTGCTGCGGAAATAGAAGCCATCACGGGAAGGGATAGGTCGGCCTCTTACTTGATTAGGAATGCTACACTTCTGGGGCACAACCTGATCCTACCACATCAGTCTGTAGTCAAGCAGAGAGACACGGCGGAGGAGAGGGCTGCCAAAGCCACAGGAGGGGCCACGGCGAAGAGCGGCAAAAAGAGACCCTTCTCGGCGCATCCAGTTGCCGGGGGGAAGAAACTCAGGAAGTCTGATGGACCCTCTCCTAGCACACATCCAGACGTTCAGGAGGAGGATAAAGTGGAGGGGGAAAAAGGCGAGGATGAAGGAGGTGAGGCGGAGAGCGGAAGCGGTGGAGAAGGTGACGGTGATCGTCACGGCGATGACGGTGGCAAAGGACAGGGTGGTGATGGTACCGGGGCTTTGTCTTCTGTGCAAGTAGGCGAGATGCAAGAGTTGTCGGATGACGCTTTCTGCCAAGCCTTCGAAGGTTTGGAGGAAACGGAGAAGTCCAAGAAAGCTGATAAGGTTGGGACCGGTGTCGATTTATCTTCCGGGAGTGCTTCTACTGAGGCAACTTCTGCGGTTCAAGGTAGATTTCTCTTTACTCTTTTTAATTCTTGAATGATGGCTCAATACATGTTGGTGACACTTGGCTTTCATATCAGGAGCAGGCAAAACAGCCAAGACCTCAGATCTTCGGCACAGGCTTGAACAATACAAACTCCTCAAAGCTTCCGCCAAGCCGAAGACTCCTACTAACCATCCTGGAGACGTAGTCGGTTATCGTCCTTTTCTTGAAGTTATTGAAGAAGATATACAAAAGAAGAAGAAGAGTCGGTCTACATTTGAATCTCTTCCTGGTCCTCTGGTCCCACTCCAGCATATTCATGATATTGAGGAGGAGGACACCGAGTTTATACCTTCCCCCCATCCGTCTGAGAATCCAACCGTCATCCCGATAGATCATCCTGGCTCGGTTCGCAATCCGTTTGCGGGTCATCCGGACCTGGACCCGGCATCTCACGACATCTCCTTCGATGAGGTTACTGGTGAGCATCTCCTTCCTCGTAATCCTATGGTACGGGTGCTTGACGAAGCTAAGTCCCTGGACCTTGATCTGCTTACTACCCGGGTCGTAACTCTGGGGGACGAGGCTAAGGCAAATATTGACCGAGTTGCTGAGGAGACCAGGAAATTGATGGGGCACCATGCTCGATTGGTCAAGGCTGGAGAAGAGATAGGAAGCGCCAACATTCGGCTACGGTTGATGGTTTCTGACCAAGCTAAACAACTAGCCGACCAAGCCATCCAAATCTCCCTGCATGAGGCCGCATCCAGACAATTGAGGAAGACTTTTGAAGAGGCCAGTAGGACGGAGTTGCGGAGGATGGAGGCCGTCTGTAAGGAGCGGATCGACATGGCCATTGCCACGGTGGATGAGGTTCGGCAAGCGGACCTCGAGCGGGTAGAGGAACTATCGGGGAGACTTGAGGCCACGGAGCTAGCTCAGGCCAAGTCGAAGGAGGAGATGGAGGCGATGAGGAGGTCCCTTCAGGCTGACTGTTTACGGTATCGATTGGAGAGGGATGTTGTTGTTGCAAAGCTGCGGGCTTCTGAGGTCCGAATGAGGGAGTTTGAAGAGAACGAGGGGATGATGGATGGGATGCTCCAGGATATGTACTTCCGTACTAGGAGGCAGGGTAACTTGTCCTAGATGGATGATTACCCCCGGGTTATAGCTAGGATCTATCTCAAGGCTCTAGAGGAGGCCAAGGCTGAGGCGGATAAGGAGGGTGGTGTGGCCTTCAGGATGGATGTGGTTACCGCCCAGTTTACCAAGGAGGAGAAGGTGGCGGTGAAGGAGGGCATGCGGTTGCTTGCAGCTGAGGAGGCAGGTGTGCAAGTAGAGGATGATGATCAAGGTGATCAAGGAGCAGATGCTGGTAAGTCTTCCTTTCTAGTCTTTCCGTTAACTTGGTTGCTTATCACTAACGAATTCTTTCTCTGACCGGACAGGTGGGCAACAGGACAAGGATAAGACTCCGACGCAGCCGGCTCCTTGATTGGACCTGGATATCTTTTTGTGGACTTGACATTGTTGTATATGTTAGTTTCAAAACAGTAACGTAACTCTTAGGTTGTAATTGTGCTACTTGTAATAAACAACACTATTCTTGACGTGTAATTCTTTAACTTAAGCTGATTCTATCGTCTTTTGAATGTTTTTGCTATTTTGACATGTTGTATGAGAAATATAGCTATGCATATTCTTGTAATTAAATTGTGTTTGACGTCAGGTTCTTGTTTAAAACATAATTTCATGACTTGCAATGTTAGCGTGAGGTGTGAATAAATTATAGTCACGTGTTTACACATGAGAGAAGGAAATACCGCCCTTTATACTTTGCTTGTAGATGGCAGCTTGGAATGTCTTGTGTGACCGAGTATGGAATGCGGTCCAGTATCTTGCTGTGAGTATCCGCTTCCATTAGCGAATGTTTCTTGTTCTGTGTCCTGTACTTCAGGGATTGTTACAGAGGATAGGAGAAAAGTTTTTTAAATAAAATTGAAATATGTGAAATAGTAAAACTTCCAATCACGAAAGGCCTTCGATGTGCTTAAGTTCGTGGCAAACGGGCTTTGTAGTCAATTTCCCTAGCTGTGGGTCTTGGAGACATTTGTCACCCATCTTACGCCTCCGCGGGGAGTTAATTCTTTTTTACCACAGCCACACTTAAGACACATCGGAGCCGAGATCGCGCACAGTAACTACCCGGGCCATTATGGCCCGTAATCGTCGGTATTATTCGATTTACTATGGCCGGCTAGCGTGGGTGCCGATCGTCAACCGTGAACTACCCCTGGCTGGCCGCACCTTATGTTGGGGCTTATAGTCGGTTCACAGTTGTCGGCGAGCCGAACGCCGTAATGAGCTGCCTCGGCTATAGTCGGCCTTCTCGGTGGCTTATAATCGGCTCATTACAGTTGGCTTTAAGGGCCGTCGCGAGCAATGAGTTAACTCGCAGCAGAGGGATGCCGGAGTAAAAGTGTCTCATTGGCGAGGGCATAGATTCGCATAGTACCTGTTAGGTCTTGTCCAGGTGAAGTTGCGCTGTGGAGTTCCTTGAATGGAAATTCTATATGCACGGGATTTTGTTCAACAGAAAAGGATAAAGTTAACAAGCAGCCAAGATATAAAGGTACAAGTTAAAAAAGAGACAAGATTTTTTAAAGTGGTTCGGCACGGAAATGCCTACGTCCACTGATTCTCTTTGTTAATTTACTTCATATGGGCAGTACAAGTTAAGAAAAGTATCGACGGAGGTGTTGGATGTTCCATGCCCTCTGGAACACCTCTCCGTCCACTGTTGACAAAATATAAGCTCCGTTGTGGAGATCTTTATGAATTACATATGGTCCGTCCTAGATTGGATCTAGTGCTCCGGTGCGAGGGATGATTCGCTTGAGGACAAGATCTCCTTCTTGTAAGGTACGATGCTTGACTTTGGAGTTGTATTGTGCTGCCACTTTTTGCTTGTGGGTTGCTGCTTTGAGGGCTGCATCATTTCTTCTCTCCTAAATTAGATCCAAAGACATGTGAAGGAGTTCTTCGTTCTCATCTAGGTTATAGTGGATCCTACGGTGGGAAGGCACGATGGTTTCAACTGGGAGCATAGCTTCCGATCCGTATGCCAAAGAGAAAGGAGTATGCCCCGTCGATGTTCTGAAAGATGTGCGATAGGCCCACAGTGCCGTAGGGAGTTCATCCACCCAAGCGCCCTTTGACTTTTCGAGCTTCTTTTTGATCAGAGTTTTCAGGATTTTGTTGACGGCTTCGACTTGTCCGTTTGCCTGGGGATAAGCTACGGATGAGAAGCTTTTGTGAATTCCGTGCTCTTAGCACCAGCTAGCGAACTCCTCGCTGTTAAATTGAAGTCCATTGTCTTATATAATTTTTAATGGGACTCCGTACCTGCATAGATCATTTTTGATCAAGATGTTAATAACTTTTGCTGAAGATACTTTATTCAGGGGTTCTGTTTCCATCCATTTGGTGAAATAGTCGACTGCCACTATAGCATATTTGGCGCCGCCTCGGCCCATTGGTAGTTCGCCGATCAAGTCAATTCCCCATACTGCAAAGGGCCAAGGGCTGGTCATTTGAGTAATCTCAGTTGTTGGTAGCCGCAGAATCTTAGCAAACTTCTGGCATCTGTCACATTTTCTGACGAAATCTAAGGCGTCCTTGCTTAAGGTGGGCCAGAAATATCCATATCGGAGTATCATTTTTGCTAAAGTTTGCCCTCCGGTGTGATCTCCGCAGCTTCCTTGATGAATGTTGGATAAGATTTCCTTGGCTTCCCTTCCAGCGACACACCTTAATAAGGGGTTAGAGAATCCGCGCCGATAGAGGGTGTCTTCTTGTATTGTGTAGTGGGAAGCTTTCCTCAAGATTTTCTTGACTTCGTTACGCCCGTTGGGCAGTGTGCCACTTTGTAAGTAGTCTCGGATGGGAGTCATCCAAGTTGCTTCTTCGGTTGCAGCTATCAGATTCACTTGCTCAAAGCTTGGGGTCAGTTGCTTCGAGATGGCTATTGCTCCGGAAATAGCGCCGTCTCTCATGCTTGCTTGCTTCGCCAATTCGTCGGCCTCTCGGTTCTCTTCTTTAAATATGCTATGAGTCGTTCTTCTCGAGCCTGGAATTCTCCTAGTATTTGATTAGCAATAAGTTGAGAATCGCTATGAAGACACAAAGAATTGGCTCCGATTTCTATGGCAAGTTCTAATCCATCTATCACTGCTTCATACTCTGCATCGTTGTTGGTGGCAGCGAACTCCAACCTTATAGCATAGTGCAGCTTATTTCCCCTAGGAGTGATTATTACCACACCTACCCCCGAGCCTTGTTCGTTTGACGCACCATCCACGAAGAGATTCCACTTGATGTCTTCTGCTATTTCTGATTGCTCCTTACCTTCGTTGGTAGTGAATTCTGCAAAGAAATCAGCCATGGCTTGTCCCTTGATGGCAGCGCGAGGGTGATAGGTGATATCATACTGACTTAGTTCAATGCACCATTTGAGTAGTCGCCCAGAAGTGTCGGGACGATGGAGTACCTGCCTCAGTGGTTGATCGGTCAAAACTTTGATGGAATGGGACTGGAAGTAGTGACGCAGTTTCCGGGATGTGATTAGTAAACAGTATGCTAGCTTCTCAAGTTTAGGATATCTAACTTCTGCCCCGTAAACCTCTTACTTACAAAGTATACTGGCCGCTGCGTGCGGTTGTCTTCCCTTACCAAAGCAGCGCTTAGGGCGTGAGATGACACAGCAAGATATAGGTATAACTCTTCGCCTTCGCTTGGAGTCGAGAGTACCGGCGGTTTCTGGAGGTGTTCGATTAAGTTAAGGAAAGCGGTTAAGCAGTCGTCAGTCCATTCGAACTCTCCTTTATCTTTCTTTAGTGCTTCGAAGAGGGGGACGCACTTGTCCGTTTCTTTGGAGATGAATCGGCTTAGGGCGGCCACTTTCCCATTCAGGCTTTGCATTTCCTTTCGAGTGGAAGGTATTTTGATATCTTTTAGAGCTCGGACTTGTTCCGGGCTTGCTTCAATCCCTCTGGCATGGATGATGAATCCCAAGAATTTTCCTGATGATACTCCGAAGGAGCATTTTAGAGGATTAAGTTTCATTCCATACTGGCGAAGTACTTGAAACATCTCGCCCAGGTGGCTTATGTGATCGTCGGCTTTCCTTGACTTTACCAGCATGTCATCCACATACACTTCCATAGTTTGTCCTATTAGCCCTGCAAACATCTTGTTGACGAGGCGCTGGTAGGTGGCTCCTGCGTTTTTAAGTCCGAAAGGCATTACCTTAGAGCAGTACAAACCCCGGTCAGTGATGAAACTAGTGTGGTCTTGATCGGAAGCATGCATAGGAATTTGGTTATATCCTGAGTATGCGTCCATAAAGGATAAGAGTTCGTGCCCTGCTGTGCTGTCTACAAGTTGATCGATTCGGGGTAGTGGGAAGCAATCCTTCGGGCAGGCGTCATTTAAGTTGGAGAAGTCAATGCATGTTCGCCACTTCCCATTAGCTTTCTTTACCAGTACCGGGTTGGCGATCCACTTTGGGTAGATGGCTTCTCGTATGAAGTCATTAGCAAGTAGATTCTTTACTTCTTCATCGAGGGCTGCTGATCGTTCTGCCCTTATACTTCTCTATCTTTGTTTTATGGGCGCCTTGGTAGGATCAATGTTTAGTACGTGGCATGCTATGTCAGGGGAAATTCCGGTCATGTCAGCATGTGACCATGCGAATACATCCAAGTTGTGGCGGAGAAAGTCAATGAGTTGCTCCTTCAACTCAGCTTTTAGTTGGGACCCGATTTTCAATAGTCTACTCGAGTCATGCTTGTCTACAGATATAAATTCCATAGCCTCTACAGGCTCGGCGGTGGCCTCCTCCTCTTTGTCCCTGGGTCTAATTCATTGAAAGGGTCGCTGGTATATCGAAGAGGAGGGGCTTTCTTTAGTTGCTATGCTTCCAAACTTTTTGTGCAGAGGGCAACCTCTACACTCTTCCCTTTATCCTTCCTATGGTTGTTGCGAAGTTCAGTTACATAGCAGTTCGAGCAACGTCCTGGTCTCCTTCTACTTCTCCTACTCCATTGTCCGTTGGAAATTTCATTTTTAGGCGCCATGGGGCCAAGATAATTTGGAAGTCAGAGAAGGCTGGCCTTTCTAAGAAAGCGTTGTAGGCCAAGTGGTTTTCTATCAGCACAAATGTCTGTTTCCGCACAACGGAGCGGGGATGACTTCCAATTTCAACGAAGAGGTCCAGTTGCCCGAGGGGCATCTTCGCATCTCCCGTAAAACCGTGTAGCGGTTTATTGCGGGGAGAAACATCCTTCATTGATAGTTTCATTTTGTCGAACGCATGCTTGAATAGGATATTTACTAAGCTTCCAGTGTCTACTAGAATCCGGAAAACTTCGGCTGGACCGAGCCGGGCAGAGATAACCATGGGATCCATGTGAGGGTATTGTCTTCCCTCTAGGTCATGCCTACTGAATGTGATGTCATCACTCTCTTTCCGCTTCGGGTGGCGTTCTTCTATAACAGAATTAATACAGTCTTCATCGTTTCTAAGCGACTTTCCATATCTTTCCATCTCTGCCCAGCTTCTATCGGCGATGTGTGGTCCTCCCGAGATGGTATGGACCACTATCTTCTCTTGACTGGAGCCGCTAGTGTCGCGGTTTCCTCTGCCTATCTCTGGTGAGGGTAGCCTTGGGTTCTCATTGGCAGGAGCTGGAGTCCTGTCCTGACCTTTTACATAGCGTTCCAGTTTCTTCCTTCTGATGTGTTCTTCAATCAAGTCCCGGAGATGATGGCATTCAATGGTATCATGCCCATGAGATTCGTGGAAGCGGTAGAACTTTCCAGACTTCTGTGCATTATTTGATTCCTTCTTGTACGGTGGGCGTTTGTATCTAACTTCGCCTTGGGTGGCAAGGAAGATGTTTTCGACTGTTTCATTCAAAGGAGTGTAAGTGTCGAATCTTGGTCCTGGCCGATATAGGCGCTTTTCTCCCTTCTTGCCCCCAGCGTTGTCTCTAGAATCATTTCTTCGAACGTCCTTCGCTGCAGCGGGCGTGTTGCCATGAGCTGCCTTATTTTGTTGCCCTGACTGCCCCTCAGTGGCAGCACCTTCAAGCCTCATATATTTCCTGGCTTCATGGAAGAAATCGGGTAAAGTAGCTGGTTTTTCTTTTGTCAACCTTCTAGCAAATTTAGTATCCGGATGCACACCACTACAGAGGGCCATTAGGATAAGCTTTTCATCGGCATCTTGGACTGCGGCCGCTGCGGCATTGAATCGGGTTAGGTATTGCTACAGTTTCTCTCCAGGTTTCTGTTTGATACTGGATAAGGAATAAGCGTCCTTGGGTTGTTCCACATGAATGTGGAACTGACTGATAAACTTTTCTTTCAACATTTCCCACGAGCTGGTGGATCCCTGGTGTAAATGACAGAACCAGGAGGTAGCTAGATCTGCTAAAAATAGTGGAAAGCATTTGCACAGTACTCCCTCTATTGCTCCACTCATGAGCATATGCTGTGTGTATCTCTGTAAGTGCACAACGGGGTCGAAGGTCCCTTTGTAAGGTTCCATTGTTGGCATTTTCCATTCTCGGGGGGTGATAGCAATTTCGATATTGCGGGCGAAAGGGCTGGTTACCCTAGCGCCTATCCCTCGATCTCTTTGATCCCGTTGGACGCACTCTCTGAACAAGCATGCCATCCTTTCATCAGAATTTGGAGCAGATAGAAACGAGTTTGGTTCTGTTCTGTGGGATTGATTCCGTCCAGATGACCTGTAGGGATGGTATCGTCTATCATTCCTGATATCTTCCAGTGGCTGTCTTTGGTCTTCTGGGAGCATGCTAGGGTCAGCTACAGTTGGCCCTTGCCTTGATCTTCCCCTGCTGGGTTCTGATCTAAGCACTTCCTCGGGTCCAACTTCGGGCTGGATTCTAGCTCGGCCCCGTTCATTGGCGTTTCCGTGGTTAGGCAGTACGACCGGCTCAGCTACAGTTGACCTTTGCCCGGTACCTCCCCCGTTGGGTTCGGTTCCAAGCGTTTCCTCAGGCCCAACTTCAGGCTGTGCTCGATCTCGGCTCCTACCATGGCTGCTTCTGCCGTTAGCTCCTTCGAGGAAGGAAGATCTTTGTTGTCTCTGAGATCCTCCAGACTGGGACTCACCCCATGATTCAGTGTTGCGGTTGGACTCTTCAGCATCCCTTAAGCGTGACATGAGATGGTCCACCAAGGCTTCCTGCTGGGACGTGAAGCGGTTAGTTACTTCAGCCACAACCCTGTCTAGATCTGCCCTAGTAATTGCTGCCAGCTGTTCTGCGGTAGGGGTGGTCGGATTTGCCTGACCTTCATTTGGTACTGTTACTGGAAGGGGACGATTTACATGATGTGACCACTGGATCTGAAAGACTGCTGGTTGCGATGTTTTTTCCTTTGTTAACATCTTTCTTCTGCTTGGGAGGCATGTTTTCCAGGCGATGAACGATGCTGTTAGGAAGAAGGTTAAGTGGAAGAAGCTGAAGCTTCGAGCTTCTGCTTCTCAGTGAAAGCACCAAAAATGTTTGCACAAAAAATGGGCAAACACCTCCAAGTCGTATGATTTAATTGATTTTAGGTTGTTCTTAGTGATTTGGGTCATTTATGCAAATATGTGAAAAGCAGGGACTAAACTGTAAAAGACACAAATTTATAGTGGTTCAGCCAGAATGTGCCTACGTCCACTTTATATGTTATTCTCCTTGTCTATTCAAATTACAGGTACAAAGCTTTGATACAAGTATATGAAAGTTGTTTGAAAGTTCTATCCGTGCTTGAGCTCTCAAACTTGTCTGCCATTGTTGTACCCGTGCCCCTCTATTTATAGAGTGAGGCTGGGGGCAGGGGTCTTGGATGTATATAGCTGCTGGTGGGTCTGGGCTGATGTAATCTGGCTTGGTAGCGTTGGTTCGGCATTGCTTTGGCTCGGCAGTACTTTGATTCGGCGGTAGGTGGTAGACGCTTTGGTTCGGCATCACCTTGTTCAGAGATGGTTGGAGTGTAGAGTGGACCGGTTGTAGGTGATTCAGTGCTAGGTGGTAGTACCTTGGTCTGGTTTGGAGTTGGTCTGGCAGTGCATGGGGAGGTGCTGGTCCGGTAGAGTGTTTGAGGGAGGCTGGTTCAGCTGCTTTGGTTCGGCAATGGGGAGGACGGAGCGTGGTTCGGTAGCTCTGGACCGGTAGTGGGCTGGTTCGGCTGAAACTCACCCAACACCCGTTGGGCAGTGTGCCACTTTGTAAGTAGTCTCGGATGGGAGTCATCCAAGTTTCTTCTTTGGTTGCAGCTATCAGATTCACTTGCTCAAAACTCGGGGTTAGTTGCCTTGAGACGGTTACTGTTCCTGAAATGGTGTCGTCTTTCATGCTAGCTAGTTTTGCCAGTTCGTCGGCCTCTTGGTTTTCTTCTCGAGGAATGTGTTTGATCAAATAGTGATCCAATTGACCGAGGAGCCGCTTGGTCTTCCTTAGATATGTTGTGAGCCGCTCTTCCCGAGCCTGAAATTCTTCTATTATCTGATTCACGATAAGCTGAGAATCACTATGAAGACATAAGGAATTAACTCCAATCTCTAAGGCAAGTTCTAATCCTGCTATCACTGCTTCATACTCTGCATCGTTGTTGGTGGCAGCGAATTCAAACTTTAGAGCATAGCATAGCTTATTTCCCCTGGGAGTGATTATTACCACACCTGCCCCCGAGCCTTGTTCGTTTGACGCTCCATCCACAAAGAGATTCCACTTGATGTCTTCTGTCATTTCCGATTGCTCCTTACCTTCGTTGGTAGTGAATTCGGCAATGAAATCGGCCATGGCTTGTCCCTTGATGGCGGTGCGACGATGGTAGGTGATATCATATTGACTTAGTTCAATGCACCATTTAAGTAGTCGCCCAGAAGTGTCGGGACGATGGAGTACCTGCCTTAGTGGTTGATCGGTCAGAAATCTGATGGAATGAGATTGGAAATAATGACGCAGTTTCCGTGATGTGATTAGTAAACAGTATGCTAGTTTTTCAAGTTTAGGATATCTGGCTTCCGCCCCTGTAAACCTCTTGCTTACAAAGTATACTGGCCGCTGCGTGCGTTTGTCTTCTCTCACCAAGGCGGCGCTTAGAGCATGAGATGACACAGCAAGGTATAGGTATAGCTCTTCGCCTTTGTTCGGAGTTGAGAGTACTGGTGGTCTCTGGAGGTGTTCGATTAAGTTAAGGAAAGCTGTCAAGCATTCGTCAGTCCATTCGAACTTTCCTTTGTCTTTCTTTAGAGCTTCGAAGAAGGGGATGCATTTGCAGTTGCTTTAGAGATGAATCTGCTCAGGGCGACCACCTTCCCATTTAGGCTTTGCATTTCTTTTCGGGTAGAAGGTATCCTGATATCTTTCAAAGCTCGGACTTGTTCAGGGTTTGCTTCAATTCCTCTGGCATGGACGATGAATCCCAGGAACTTTCCTGATGATACTCCGTAGGAGCACTTTAGAGGATTCAGCTTCATTCCATATTGGCGAAGTACTTGAAACATCTCGCCCAGGTGGCTTACGTGATCGTCGGCTTTCTTTGACTTTACCAGCATGTCATCCATATAAACTTCCATAGTTTGTCCTATTAGCCCTGCAAACATCTTGTTGACGAGGCGCTGATAGGTGGCTCCTGCGTTTTTAAGTCCAAAAGGCATTACTTTGTAGCAGTACAATCCCCGGTCAGTAATGAAACTAGTGTGGTCTTGATCGGGAGCATGCATAGGAATTTGGTTATATCCTGAGTATGCGTCCATAAAAGATAAGAGTTCGTGCCCGGCTGTGCTGTCCACAAGCTGATCGATTCGGGGAAGTGGGAAGCAATCCTTCGGGCAGGCGTCATTTAAGTTGGAGAAGTCAATGCATGTTCGCCACTTCCCATTAGCCTTCTTTACTAGTACCGGGTTAGCGATCCATTCTGGGTAGATGGCTTCTCGTATGAAGTCATTGGCAAGTAGGTTCTTTACTTCTTCATCGAGGGCCGCTGATCGTTCTGCCCCCATACTTCTCTTTTTCTGTTTTACTGGCGCCTTGGTAGGATCGATGTTTAGTGCGTGGCATGCTATGTCTGGGGAGATTCCAGTCATGTCAGCGTGTGACCATGCAAATACATCCAAGTTATGGCGGAGAAAATCAATGAGTTGTTCCTTCAATTCTGCTTTTAGCTGGGACCCGACTTTCAATAGTCTACTCGAGTCATGTTTGTCCACATATACAAATTCCATAGCCTCTGCAGGCTCGGCGGTGGCCTCCTCCTCTTTGTCCCTGGGGTCTAATTCATTGAAAGGGTCACTGGTATATCGAAGAGGAGGGGCTTTCTTTAGTTGCTATGCTTCCAAACTTTTCATGCAGAGGGCAGTCTCTGCACTCTTCCCTATATCCTTCCTGCGGTTATTGCGGAGTTCAGTTACATAGCAATCTCGAGCGATGTCCTGGTCTCCCTCTATTTCCCCTATTCCATTGTCCGTTGGAAATTTCATCTTCAGGCACTATGGGGCCAGGACAATTTGGAAGTCAGACAACGCTGGCCTTCCTAAGAAGGCGTTGTAGGCCGAATGGTTTTATATCAGCACAAATGTTTGTTTCCGCACAACGGAGCGGGGTTGACTTCCAATTTCAACAAAGAGGTCCAGTCGCCCGAGGGGCATCTTCGCATTTCCTGTGAAACCGTGTAGTGGATTATTGCAGGGAAGAACATCCTTTAATGACAGCTTCGTTTTGTCAAAGGCATGCTTGAATAGGATATTTACTGAGCTTCCAGTGTCTACTAGAATTCGGAAAACTTCGGTTGGGCCGAGCCGGGCTGAGATAACCATGGGATCCGCGTTAGGGTACTGCCTTCCCTCTAGGTCATGCCTACTGAATGTGATGTCACCATTCTCTATCCGCTTCGAGTGGCGTTCTTCAATAATAGAATTGACGCATTCTTCATTGTTTCTAAGTGACTTTTCGTACCTTTCCATCTCTGCCCAGCTTCCGTCGGCGATGTGTGGCCCTCCCGAGATGGTATGGACCACTATCTTCTCTTGACTGGAGCCGCTGGTGTTGTGATTTCCTCTGCCTATTTCTGGGGAGGGTAGCCTTGGGTTCTCATTGGCAGGAACTGGAGTCCTGTTCTGGCCTTTTACATAGCATTCTAGTCTCCTTCTTCTGATGTGTTCTTCAATCAAGACCTGGAGATGATGGCATTCGTTGGTATCATGCCCATGGGATTCGTGGAAGCGGCAGAATTTTCCAGACTTAATTGTGTTATCTGATTCCTTCTTGTGCGGGGGGCGTTTGTATTTAACTTCGTCTTGAGTGGCCAGGAAGATGTTTTCGATCGTTTCATTCAAAGGGGTGTAAGCGTCAAATCTCGGTCCTGGCCGATATCGAAGCTTTTCTCCCTTCTTGCCCCCAGCATTGTCTCTATAGTCATTTCTTCAAACGTCCTTTGCTACAGCGGGCGTGTTGCCGTGAGCTGCCTTATTTTGTTGCCCTGACTGCCCCTCAGTGGCAGCGTCTTCAAGTCTCATATATTTCCCAGCCTCATGGAAGAAATCAGGTAAAGTAGCTGGTTTTTCTTTTGTCAATCTTCTAGCAAATTTAGTATCTGGATGCACCCCACTACAGAGGGCCATTAAGATAAGCTTCTCATCGGCATCTTGGACTGCGGCCGCTGTGGCATTGAATCAGGATAGATATTGCTGCACTTTCTCTCCAGGTTTCTATTTGATACTGGATAAGGAATAAGCGTCCTTGGGTTGCTCCACATGAATGCGGAACTGGCTGATGAACTTTTCTTTCAACGTCTCCCATGAGCTGATGGATCCTTGGGGTAGATGGCAGAACCAGGAGGTAGCTAGATCTGCTAAGAACAGTGGAAAGCATTTGCACAGTACTCCCTCTGTTGCTCCGCTCATGATCATATGCTGTGTGTATCTCTATAAGTGTACAACGAGGTCAGAGGTTCCCCTGTAAGGTTCCATTGTTAGCATTTTCCATTCTCGGGGGGTGATGGCAATCTCGATATTGCGGGCGAAAGGGCTGGTTACCCTCATGCCTATTCCTCGATCTCTTTGATCCCGTTGGACGCACTCTCTGAACAAGCGTGCCATCCTTTCATCAGAATTTGGAGCGGATAGAAATGAGTTTGGTTCTTCTCTGTGGGATTGATTCCGTCCAGATGACCTGTAGGGATGGTATCGTCTATCATTCTTAATATTTTCCAGTGGCTGTCTTTGGTCTTCTGGGGGCATGCTAGGGTCAGCCACAGCTGGCCCTTGCCTTGATCTTCCCCTATTGGGTTCCGATCTAAGCACTTCCTCGGGTCAAACTTCGGGCTGGACTCTAGCTCTGCCCCGTTCATTGGCGTTTCGTGGTTAGGCAGCATGACAGGCTCAGCTACGGTTGACCTTCGCCTGGTACCTCCCCCGTTGGGTTCGGTTCCAAGCGTTTCTTCGGGTCGGCGTTCGGACTGAGTTCGGTCTCGGCTTCTACCATGGCCGCTTCTGTCGTTAGCTTCTTCGAAGAAGGAAGATCTTTGTTGCCTCCGAGATCCTCTAGACTGGGACTCACCCCATGATTCAGTGTTGCGGTTGGACTCTTCAGCATCCCTTAAGCGTGACATGAGTTGGTCCACCAAGGCTTCCTGTTGGGATGTGAAGCGGTTAGTCACTTCAGCCACAACCCTGTCTAGATCTGCCCTAGTAATTGCTACCGGCTGTCCCGTGGCAGGGGTTGTCGGATTTGCCTGACCTTCATTTGGTACTGTTGTTGGAATGGGATGATTTACTTGATCTGTGACCACTGGATCTGGAATACTGCTAGTTGCGATGTTCTTTCCTTTGTTAACGTCTTTTTTCTGCCTGGAGGCATGTTTTCCAAGCAATGAACGACGCTGTTAGGAAGAAGGTTAAGTAGGAGAAGCTGAAGCTTCGAGCTCCCGTTCTCAGTGAAAGCACCAAAAATGTTTGCACAAAAAATGGGCAAACACCTCCAAGTCGTATGATTTAGTTGATTTTATGTTGTTTTTAATGATCTGGGTGATTTATGCAAATATATAGAAAGCAAGGACTAAACTGTAAAAGACACACAGATTTATAGTGGTTCGGCCAGAATGTGTCTACGTCCACTTTATATGTTATTCTCCTTTACTGTTCAGATTACAAGTACAAAGCTTTGATAAAGTATATGAAAGTTGTTTGAAAGTTCTATCCGTGCTTGAGCTCTCAAACTTGTCCACCATTGTTGTACCCATACCCCTCTATTTATAGAGTGAGGCTGGGGGCAGGGGTCTCGGATGTATATAGCTGCTGGTGGGCTTGGGCTGATGTAATATGGCCTGGCAACGTTGGTCCGGTGGTATGTGATTCGGTGGCTCTGGTCCGGTGGCATGTTGGTCCGGTGGCTCTGGTCCGGTGGTATGTTGGTCCGGTAGCTCTGGTCTGTTGGCTCTGGTCTGTTGGCTCTGGTCTGGTGGTATGTTGGTCCGGTAGCATGTGACTCGGTGGCTCTGTCCTTGTTTTGGTTCGGCTAGGCCTTGGGAGTGGATTGGTTCGGTGGTGAGTGGTTAGTGGTGCCTTCTTCCCTTTGTTTCGGTGGTGGTGGAAACACACCCAACAATAAGCCTAAGTTAAATTAACATACTTAACAAATATATATACTTATACAAAAAGAAAACAATGTATTTTCCCTCAAAATTTTATCCAATAAAGTATGTAAAATATTTTACATTATATAAAAGATTAATTTTAATTTACAAAACATTTTTATTATTAAAATCCTTTATTTTTCAAAAATACACTATTTACTCAAATAAATGAATAAAACTATATTTTTAACTTCTAAAATTCCACGAAAATACTTTTCTCACTTAGAAAAATATTTCAAACCATTTTAAACTCAAATTTATAATTAAACTCATTTTAAAACCAATTTCCATCTTTTTATTTAAATAAACAACCTTTAAAAATCTCATTCTTCTTTTAAAAATTATTAAAAGAAGTAATTGCAATTATTAATACAATTGTTGCATTTTCTCCAAATAAAACCCATTTCCAATCATTATTAACCCAAATAAATAAAATAAAGTTCCAAACTTTATTCTTCTCATTTTATTTTTAAAATTCATTGTTTATTCCAAATAAACAATTAAAATTTCCAAATTTATTTTAAATTTACAACATTAAATTATAACAGGTAATCTCTAAAACCAGGGTTGTTACAATCAACTTTCGATATCAAATGTAACGGTCACCTTAAATAAATAAGTCCTTGAGACCGACTAACCCCATACACGATTTACTTAACACAAAACTTAAATGTCGTGCACCTACCTCTCTTTCAGCTATATCGTTAGTTTCCCTCTATAACCGAAGGCTATTTCAGTCTGGAATTCTAACGCAATATCATCTACGACGTGAGAGAGAGCACCCCAAATCACTAACTACCTGTAACGACCCCGAATTTTATAAATATTTAAATTGATAATTAATTCGATTTTTGAATTAAATTTGTGAAATAAACGATAAATGGATTGCGAGTTTCCCCGAATCCAAATATATTTGTACTAGCACTGTCTAGATTCGCAGGCAAGATGTAGAAAGTCAAACAAAATAAAAAAATACATACAAGATGTACCTGCAAAATGAAAGGATATATACTAGATATACAAAGCAAAAGAAATATCTGCACCAGCCAATGAAGCTTTGCAGGCAAGAAATGAGGCAAAATAACATATAGTACTATACGAATTAAATTAAAGAAGATAAGTATGACATTGCTAATAAATGACTTGTACCCAATGTTTCCATTTCAGCCTTCATACAATAGAAAAAAAATCTCTGATCTAAATGTATTATCTTGTACCAGCAAATACAACTTAGCCTCTGCATGTTTTATTTTATATCAAAGCCTTTCCATTCTCGTTCATTTAAAACAAAGCAAGACATGTTAGTTTTAAAGAAAATGAAGCATCTTCCAAAAAGAAATCTCTGAGTTCATTTCAGTCACAAAGTTTCACCTTCAAATTTTATTCAAAAGCCTGAACAAAAGTATTTCAGTTTTTGTAAAGAAAATGAAGTATCTTTCAAAAGGAATCTCTGAGTCCATTCCAGTTTCATATTTCCAGTTTGAAGTTTCAAAATTTTAAAGTTGTCGGTTTTAAGTTGCAAGCCAATTATTGTTCTCTGGAAAATAACAACCAAAGTATGCAAGTTCATCAAGTTACAAATTTTCAAGCCTCTGCCTTTTCAAAACGGTGAGTAAACATCTATATTTAAAAATCTAAACAAGTTAATGATGGTTGCTTGTGAAATATTTATGATAATGCTAGCTTGCATGTGTATATCTATATGACCCTGAGTATATGATGATATTATTGTGTTCATGTCTGATGTGAATACATCTCCTCTGTTTCATATTTTAGAGTTTAACTTAGTTCGAATCCATTTTTTTTCTCTGATCTGTATTATGATGTGACGACCCGGTATTTTGGCAGTATTATTTTAATAGATATTCAATCTAATATAATTCAAAAAAGTGAACTTATCGTTTTAAAATAAATAAATCTTCTGGAAATATCTGCCATTTATTTATATACATTTGTATTTTTAAGGGGAGGTTTGATTTTGGGAATTAAAACAAATCTCTTAAAATATGTACAATAAAATTTATCTTATATAACTGAATTTAAAATACTCTATCTTATTAACATTTGGTGAGTATATATATATATATATATGGATAATAATGTTTGAAATAAAATTAAATTCTATGAATATAAAATATAAGATATAAATTTTAAACATAGGTATAGAACAAATTTATGGATATAAACATAAGTATATTAAGATAAGAAGACAACAATATTAATGTGAGTATAAACTGAACAAGTAAATGAAGTACTTGATAACTTATGTTTAAATAGAAGCCACCAGACTTTTCTCTAAGGCAATGTCTAACATAAAATGATAAGACAAATAAATTATGTGCATGTAAACCTGGAAGTAAACAAGGAAACAAAGAAACAAGACAGTGTAAATATACTCAAGTTTGTACAAGCTTAATTTAGACAAGTACCCACAGCCGAAATGAAGAGGACACTTTTCATTAATGCAAGCATAACAAATATCATCTCAGCCACCATTTAAAAAAAATATCTCTGGTCAAATAAAAGAAATGGTACCAGCAAATACTTACTCTACACACTTCCTCCTCTTTTTTTTAAATATACCTACTAATCCTTGCCTGGTTCATACCCCTCGAACAAAAGAAAAGATATAGTAAGCTGCCATTTAAAAACTTAAGTAAAACCAAATCACTCAAGTTCGTAAAAGAAAATCAACAACCTCTGTTCAAATTTTGAAACCTGAAAGCCTGAAAACAAGCAGAGCAATAAACAAGAAGACTAAAGCAAGTATGGATCTGGAGTCAAGAAGCAAGCTAGCTTTAAATTTTCAAAAATAAAAGTCTGCTCTGTTTAACAAAGAAGGTGAGTAACACTCATCTCTGTTCTGTTTGAATAAACTGGTTTTAAATTTAACACTTATCTATAAACTTGACCTGCCTAATTTAGCGAATGCATGAGATAATTCTTGGAATTACGATGAGTAGTTGTTGGCCTGTTTGTTTAGGGATGAAGCATGCGTATATGTATAAAAATGTTGTATGCATGTCTGTTGAACAACATATATCAATTTTTTTTTATACAGCGAGTAGACTTTAATCCATTTTAGTTACAACATATGTATAGTTGATGTATGCCTCAATTGATAATAATAATAATAACTTAAACAGTGTTGATAAAATATTATATAGATAGAAATACTGATCTACAAACTTGAGTATACATATGTGAATATCTGTCAATCATAACAGCCCAAAATATATTCAAAAGGTTTAAATCTTTTCCCTGTCTATAGTTTATCAATTATAAGTGAGTATTCCAACTGGTTTCTTTGATTTTTTTTTTACGTCTGTGAGTAAACAAACATCATCTTGTTTTAACTTGTGTATGTGATGATTTTACAAACAATGAAGTGATAGAAGTGTGCATGTCTGAGAACCTGAGAAAAAAATGGTTGTTCTGTTCTTGCTTCACAGGTTCCAAACCTCTTCTAGAATCAAGATCTAATCCTCTAATTCCTTTAGATGTGATTGTTCAAACAAAATTTGTTTAAATAGTAAGAGCTTAAATTAAAAAAAATATATAGATTAAGTATGTTTAGTTCTAAATTTCTGGAAATCAAGAGAAAAACAGTGGAAACCTTAAATATGTTAAATCAAACATCATGATTCGCTGATTCTTCTTTATAATCTGAACCATATTTGAAAACTAAGATTTTTAGAGGAAAAATCAGGATTTTTAGTTTGATTTTGAATAAGATATTCGAAGTTGATCAGAGTTTGTTCTCGAGTTTTTTGATGCTCACGTAGACTGGATGGTTAGGGATTGAGGTCAGGGAAAGGTGATAGGCCGGAGATGTCGGGAAAATTGTTCGACTAACTTACTGAACATTGTTGATGGCCTGAGGGATCGATTTAGGGTTTGTTTCCTTATTTTAGTCGGAGTTGGTTTTTGCATCGCTGTAGCTTCGCCGTCGCACCGGGGTCGATTGCATCGGTGGCAATCGAAGCAGGAAGGGTTGACGAAGTTCTGGACGAGGTATCGGCGTTGTTGTTGAACTGTGGTGATCGAACGAAGCAGATTTTCTGATGATCGAATACGGTTCCGGTTGGGTTCTTTTGCTCAAATTCAATATCGAGAGCATAATAGAGATCTGGATAATGGGATTTAGGGTGTCGTAGGTGAGCGACGTCGTCGCGATCACCTGTGCATATGCACAGTGACCATCGCGTGCATCAGCGTCTCTGGGTTTGGGGAAGAAGGCGGTTGACCCGGGGTAGTTGTGTCATTTCTCGCGTTCGGCTCGAAGTAAACGTGGGAGGTGAGGGTCCTCATGTATTACTCGGGGATTTTGGAAAGTTTGCTCGGGTTTTTTTTTTTTTGTTGTGATGAGATTTCTGGGTTTAGGTAAGAACCTGTACCAGTTCTTAAAGATGTAGGTTTAAAGTTTAAGTAAAATCAAATGCATGTTTTAAAATGAACTTGTACCAGATTTGTTTTAAGCAAAGAAAATCAAAGGGAAAGATAAAGCAAAATGTTTGCAGACAAGTTCCAAAGTTTTAAATAATTTAAATTTATTGTTTTAAATTGTTTTGGTTTAAAGAAAATTTTATAAATTTTCAATTATAGAATAAATTTGCAAAATGTTTCCGAATGGAAGTATAATGATGTAATTAAGTATTAAGTAAAGATAAAGAATTTATCTTTAAATTTATTTAAGTTGTGATTAATTAAGGATAATCATTCATGGAATGTGGTTAAGAATAATTACTTAATGGAAGTAATTAAATGATGATGATGATCTTAATATAATTAAAGAATAATTAATCAGGAAGGATTAACTAAGATGAATGATTGAGGGACGGTAAACCGGTTAGGTTGTAAATAATAAGCAGGGCTTTAAGGTAATTGATTCGAGATGGTGCGGTTGACTTATCTTACTCATGTATGATTAAATGACAATTAAATGCCCTAAATTGATTGATACCCCTGATATGGAATGTTTCGTGATATGATGTGTTGGGTGGCAATGATAATGTGGTTATTTATCAATAAGGAATTGCTAAGTAAAGGGGACATCTTTTATTTAAAGTCGAATTGCAATTCACTTGAATAATTTGTATTGTGATGATCTGATTTCGAAGGGACCGGGGTCGGGTATTAGAAAATACCCGAAACCACTTCGAATCTTCATAGATTGATATGTGAAATCTATAGGCTGAAATGAAGTGATTTAGAGGACTTAGACTGTTTAAATCTGAATCTTGGTACTTAGAAATGGATGTGTGGAATAAGTGATGTCTATAATAAAAGTGTGGCTTTGTGAAATCGTAAAACGATTCGAGTTACCCCGGGTTTTATATTAGTTGTATGCTTTTTATTCCATGTTGAATGGGTTTACTCACGCTGGTTTCCAGCCTGACCCGGGTGTTACTTTGATGTAATGCTCGGGTCAGACCGAGTGTTACAGGTTTTCAGGTAGGACGTTCTAGAGCTCAGGAGACGAGCTGGATGGCAAGTACGTATAGAGTATTTCCACTGCAGTATATTATTGTATTCCTAAGACATGATTACTGTATATATTCAGTGACTGTGGATATGTAAAACTTTGATGTATTAAAATGTAATCTACAGATATAGTAATCTTTTGTAAACTGTTATCATTTACTATTATATTTTATCCGCTGCGAATGTGAGATGTTGATGTTGATGTTTCTGTTCTTCTTCTTCTACCTCTTTCTTCTTTTCATAACTATCTGAAATTTTCGGGTTCGGAAATTTCGGGTCGTTACATATGATCTAGTTATCAAACAAGAATTGGTTGTTTAGTCTTAAATTAAACTTTAAAATGAAGTTAAGGAAAATATTTGATGTTAACTGGAAAAAAATAGAAAGGACAGGGAAATTCTCAAAACTATGCTAAAACCCATCATGGGAATTTGTTGTTTTCAGGATGATAATTCGAATTTACTTTGCAAATTAGGATTTTTAAAAGAAAAACGGAGATTTTTAGTTTTGAATTCACAGAGTAGTTTGAATTTGAATGAAAATTGCATTTTTCCCATTTTCTAACATTTGAACCCATTTAAAATCATGAAAATTTGTTCGAAGCTTGTTCGAACATCATTGATGTTGAGAAAATTGTCAAAGAATTTTTCTATTTCTTAAATCAAAGGAATGGGATCGAATTAGGGTTTTGTATGAGCTTTTGGACATGTCTGTGAGTGTGGCGAGAGCGATTCCTATTCGTGATCGAGCTTCACGAGACTTCGGGAAATGGTTGCTTGGGTTGTTGTCGACGTGTGGTCGGAATTGGGTCGACTCCGGTGGCATGTGCAGTGGTGACGAGACGACAATGTGGTGATCGGTTTTGGGCAGTTTGGATCTGATGGCTCGTTTTTGTTTTGGCGCTCGAACGATTGTTCTGGTGATCGAATTTTGGAGCTTCGATGAGGAGCGACGTGTCGGGGAGTTCGTCAGAGGTCGGAGGTAGCTCCGGCGATGGTGCACGTGCACGCGACATAGTTCGTGCCTGTTAATTCTACAGGTTTGGGGAAGAAGAGAATGGCTCGAGTTCGAGCACGAGAAAAGGAAGGTTTGACTCGAAGGAAATGATGGAGCGAGTTGCTCCGGGTCGAGCTCGGGGAAACATTGAAAATACTCGGGTCTGGGAGGTTAGGAAAAAAACAGTTTTATATAAAAAAAAGGGTAGCAAAGGTTTAAATAAATTTATTTGAAAGGAAATTTAAGTTATTTAATTTTGTGATCATCATTTATAAATTAATTCTTAAAGTATAATGTGATTAAAAAGTTAATTAAAATGGAATGTTGTTTTTAATTAACCTTAACTTTGGAACTAACTTATGTGTTAATGATGATTAATTATGAAGCTTATAAATTTAAGATTTTAATGATAATCGAGTGATTTAATTAAGATAAATTATTTATCTTTTAAAGTATTTACGTGATTAAAGAATGACTTAAAGTTAATTAAATCTTTAAATAAAGCTTAATTAAATTAGTAATTGATGGTTAATTAATCGGTAGAAGTAATTAAGGGATGATTTTTAATTAAGGATTAATTAATTAAGATAATTAATTAAGGAATTATAAGTTAACGAAGGTGATTAAGGAAAAATAATAAATCAAGGGCTAATTAATCAATGTGATTAATTAAGGATAATTAATTTAAGGATAATTTATTAATGGTTAGTTAATAAATGATTTAAAGGATAATTAATCAAAATGATTTGTAATTAATTAATATTAATTAACCAAGATTTGTAGTTTATTCATAAGTAATTAATCTAGTATAAATTAATTTTAATCAGATATTAATTGATCTTACTTATGGACGTTTGGATTCTATTGGATGATTTGATTGTTTGATATCCTTGATATATGATGCTTTGTGATACCTCTTGGTTTATGTTGTGATCTGTAGTTTACTCATTTGTATATTATCTGTGATCTGTGGATGAACGATAAGCGTTGTTCTTATACCGCTTATCAACTATATCCTGTATTTTGATCTGTGATGATTCATTGTGTTGCACTATTGTGTTAAACCCCTGGACTACACCATACACACACAAATATGGATTTCACGTGGAAATCAGTTAAGTCACAGATAATTTAAATTTGATGTTTTTGAAATTGAATTTTAATTTCAATTGATTTTGAAATTGAAAATTTGGGTTTAAAGTGAAAAGCTTTTGAAATGGAATTTCAAAGATAAAAGTTATTTTGAATAACTTAATCGAGTTTTGAAAATTTAAATAATTTGATTTAAATTTAAATTCAAGTTTTAAATTGAATTCTATGATTTGAAACTAGGGGTTAAAGATGCTATACAAGTTATATATGGGTTAAACCATTTTAAAGGTATTGATTTGGGATTTTGAATTCAATTCAAGGGTTTTGACTCGTGTAAATATAACTGGATTTTCCGAAACGGAACTATTTGTTTTCAAATAGTAAAAGCTTTCACATAAGTAAAGGATTTCCAAATTGTGTTGAACGGTTTCAAGTTTGAAATAGAATTGAATTGTTTTGAAATTTATGAAATGAGTCTTTGATTCAAAGACCGAACGAGTTAATCTAACTTGAAATAAAATTTGTTTTGAAAGGCTATGAATGAATCTTTGGAAACGAGTTTTGAAAGCTATAAGTTAAATCTTGATTTAAAGATTTAACGAGTTAATCAAATTGAAATGGAAATCGATTTGAAAATATATGAATGAATCTTTGTGAACGGGGTGAACTTCGTAAATTAAATCTTTTGTTTAAAAGATTAAAGTGTGGAAATTGTTTAAACCATTGAAGGTTTTTAAAATGAATCTTTTTTGTTTAAAAGATTGGAAATGGTAATTTGTTTTACCATTCTAATGAAAAGTTTTGGGCTTTAAGCTGTGATTTAACTGAGACCCCAGTATCCATATGATTTTTAATTGCGCTCGTTATTCGGTTTAGCCGGGAGAGGACCTTTGTGTCATATAACCCATTCCGAATAATGATTCGACGTATATGGATAGCATTTGAAGACCGGTGGTGAAGACCGGATATTTTCGAAAATGAAAGGACAACTCGTCGAATGTCTCTGCACCGACTGGTCCCCGGTATAGAGATTTTATCACCCTTTGTGATGGGAAGTCCAGACGTGATTAGGAAATTATCCGGATTTGCAAGGGCTTCTTTGGAAGTGCCTTCGGTTCTGTTCGAACCCGGAACAGACTTGTATGGATGTGTGTCTGACATTACACTTTGAGATGTAAAGCTGGTTTCTATCAAATACATTTCTGTTGGTGGCGGAGAATTTATTCTCTTAGCTTAACACCCTTCTCTGAGACGTACGAGCTCAGAGGTTATGTAGTTGATGGT
Source organism: Allium fistulosum (assembly GCA_030737815.1). NCBI lineage: Eukaryota > Viridiplantae > Streptophyta > Magnoliopsida > Asparagales > Amaryllidaceae > Allium > Allium fistulosum. The sequence continues at coordinate 235,234,094 of CM060908.1, forward strand.
TACTAGTGATACATTCCCAATTTGGTAATGTGGCATATGAAGTGCTGCTGATCATTTGTTGATCGAAGCGTGGCTTTGTGAAAAGGCGTGGCTTTGTGAAAAGGCGTGGCTTTGTGAAAAGGCGTGGCTTTGTGAAAAGGCGTGGCTTTGTGAAAAGGCGTGGCTTTGTGAAAAGGCGTGGCTTTGTGAAAAGGCGTGGCTTTGTGAAAAAGCGTAGCTTTGTGGACGAGACTTCGTCGAGCCTCACAACCCGGTAATGGTCGAAACAGGAATGTTGCGACAAAGGTTTGTAGGGGTAGCGCCCCTAGGGTATGTCATTTCCTTCTGGATAAAGGGTGGTATCATGATATGGAGCCCAGATACTTACTCATGTGGATACACTTTATTTATTATGTGTGATGTTGGTTATCGAGCGCTCGGATAAAGGTCGGTAACGACCGGGGGATGACATGACTCGTGTGTTAGTTACCTAGTTACAGCTCGGTTAGAGCGTGAGGTAGCGTCGGCCTTTTGTTTGCAGAGATCCGGTTAGGTTCTCGGGGCGTCTTTCCAGAGGCGTTTCCATTTCGGTAAGGAAGTTCCTTTGCCTGATCATTTGTTGGAAATCCAAAGAAACAATACGAACCCAGTACGGTTTTAGTTGTATTACCTGCTATGGAATGTGGCGGTAACCTGTTATTGAACATGGTAGCTATAGTAGGCATACGATGAAATGTTGTATGCTGGCTAAGATTGATATTATACTTACGAAATGTTTTCTACACTATGCACTAGTAATAATATCAAAAGAGTTTTGATTTTGCGTAGTAAGCATTTTTGACTATCATAAGAAGAAATCTCCTCCAATTCTGCGTTTGCATTGTGTGTGTGGTGGGAGGTCTTATGGTAGTTTCATTTTCGAAAAGCATTGCGGGTTTTCAATGTTTAAGAGCCTTTTGTTACTTGTTTCAAAGATAAACTGTTTTTGTTGCTCACACCAGTCCCATGACTGATCCGAAGTTTATTGTTCCCTTCCTAAACTCTGGGTGCCCACTATTTTTCCACACGGGCAGTCTAGAGTTGGGTTTCTCAGATATTCAGGTTGAGTAGATTATCTGGAGCTGGTTCAGTTCTTGGAGTTCATGGACTGACGTTGCTTATCTTGGAGCATTCTATTGGAGACATTCTATCCGCTGCTGGCGTTATCTATTTTCTTTCCGCTGCTATTTCTTGTATCATATCTCTGATGTATATTGGTATTCATTGTATCACTCTGTTGTATCAGATATTGTATCAGATATTGTATATCAATGTATTATTCTTTTCTTCCGCTGTGTTATTTACTTAATGTTGTTATAAGCTCCGGCGACTCGGATTTGAACGGTCGAATCTACGGCATTCGAGTACGATGTAAAGTATGGATGTCGATTTTTGAACGTGAAAAATCCGTATCGTTACACTACCTCTTCTACTAGGCATTATGAAGACTCTAATTATTTAAGATCCATAAAATAGGCAGATCTCCATCATTTAAAACCAGACCACTAAGGGGGTCCCTACATGGTTCTCCCTAGCTGACATCATAAGGAATCATATTAGGTCACTTAATACTTCTAATAAGGAGATAGGAGGACTCCACCATGGCCACTTAATACCTCAAACTCAAAGCAGACCCCTTTCTAAAAATTCCTCATATCGTACCCGAAAGCGTAATTTATTACCCATAAACCACTCATGATGTCTCATATTAGTCCGGCTATTCATAACTATTGGTAGCTAGATTGACTGGACAGATTTACCCTACAGAATTGGGACTAACCTCGCATCCAGTGGGGTTATTTATTATAGGCTATGTCCTACATTAGTACACAAAGCTATATTGCTGGTAACCAGATTTTACTGGGCAGACATCCATGTAGCTTTGGACTAACCTTGCGTCCTTATAACTTGTCATACCTTATATGTATATTACCTATATACATATACCATCCTACACGTTTAATAGTTAAGGACATATAAGGTAACTCGTTATTACGCCTCTAGTTAGGAATTAACTCCCTATTTAATTATTTTTCCTAAGAGGTTTACACTACTCGCTTACAAATCTATTGTTATTCTATGTGTCTTATGCACTTTATTTCTTACCTTATTCCCTCACAATTACTTTAATACGTTTCATTAATTAGTCCCACTTATTTGTTTTTGATATTTAAATACTCATAACTCCTGTTTCATTCATTGCTCATTCAACGCTTATTTATTTCTAGAGTTACAACCTTTCAACTATTTAAATTCTCATTTATTTGCATCTCAAATGTTTATTTAACCTTTCTTCCTTTATTTCCAATCATTACCATTTATTATACCTTTTCTTTTAAATATTCTAGTTCTTCTTAGCGTGCATATTGATATTCATTTTTGTTGCATTAATTATGATTCTTTTAGAAATTACTGCGGTTGTATATGTTTATGCATTTACTTTTTTTGTTTCTTTTTTGTCTTTCTAGTTATATTCATCCTTAACCAGGATATTTTTTCGTGTTCTAATCCATGATAACCTTCTCTTTTTAAAAATGTTTCCTGTTATATTTTCCACAAATTTACTTAAATAAGTGGTTTGCATTGTTTGAAATTACAAGGAATTGTTAAATTTCCTTTTTTTTTGAAATAGACAGTGTAAGCTACGGAGTGAAATTTCATACCTTAGACATCCTTTTCTTTTCCTTTCCAATTGTATTTTTTGTTAAATCAAACACTGTACTTTTCAATTTAACTAAAAGATTAAGTAACTCTATGCAATTTGAACGGATCAAATATTTAACAGATTAGAATAAAGAGTTTTCACATTTCAATGAAATTGGAACAAGTTGATTCATATTAATGTCCTTCAATATAATTACAGATCTAAAATAAATTGTACAATAAACTAATTGGTAAACAATACAATATCCAATTCATAATCAACTATAAACAACTTGGGATTAATTTATAGGTATAGGTGTAATTAACATTTCTTTTCCATCTTTTCTAGTTTAGAAAATATGTAGGCGTGTTTTATATATTTAAATTCAAGCCTACAACTCTAAATCTTTTGAAAGACATAATAATCAAACAAAATCCAATGAAATAAATTACAATGTTATAAATAATTTACATAAATATTCTACCTAAATTTTTAAGCTTCCCAATGTTCAAGATCTGAATCTGATATTTCTTATTCAATTGCTTTCCCGCTTTAATTCAAGGGGTATGTATAAAGAGGAATATACACAATATTAGAATCATAGATCTGAGAAAAGAACTGGAATTTAAGGGGGAAATGTAGATTTATTATCTTGAGATTTAGATTGTTATTGCACCACGCTATTTTGTACGGTGTTCTCTTCTTCTTATTTTCTTATGTCCTAATTCTCTCAAATCTTTATATTCATAGTCTTCTTTGTTTTAAGGAAGAAAGTAGAGGAGAGAAAATGGTAGAGCTTCACTGCATGCATTAGAAAATATGAGAAGATGAAGAGGGTTTAGATGTGTATTTATAGATGTTAGAATGAATCATACTCGTTTGATTTAAAATTATAAAATCCAGGCTGTTGGTCGAGGTTCAACCTTGGCATTTTAGGCTCCGAGCGGTAGACCGCCCCTCTTCAAGGGTCGACAAGTGGGGTCCATTATTTTTTACCAATTTTGGTTTTTAATTCATTTTGTTTCAATTTCTTTAAATGTCCATAACTTCTTTTTAAATCCATTCGCGAAACTTCAAATTTTAAAGTTGCTTAGAAAATCCCAATGTACGCAATGCCGCAAGTTTCATAGCCAAATTCTACTGTGTGCACAAATTTCATTTTTGGTGCCTAACTAATTAACTAACATAAACTTACGGGGTATTACATTAAGTATCCTATTAATGTTAATTAAAGTTAATTAATTATATTTATTTCCTTAATTATGTATAAAATTATTTCCAATTTGAAATCATCAAACATTAATAACTTTTTTGATTGAACTCCAATTGTAAAACTTTATATATGAAAATTGATCAGAAAATCGCCACGCTCATAATGGTCTAATTTTTGTAACAAAATTCGGATGTTTGTGAAAATTTCATCTTCAACTTTAGTAATTATTAATTAATTTCTTTCACATTAATTATTGTTGCTTTATGGGGTGTTACAAAGCTAGTCATGATAGGTAGGAGCTATGCTGATAAAAGGAATGAGAAATAGATGTCTATGTCTGGGATACACTATTTTCCAAGACATCTGCACTAAAAATGTAGTTCGATTCAATACTAAGGGGAAGTTGACAACGAGATTCGTGGGTCCTTTTTCTATTCTCGAAAGGATTGGGATCCCAACATATAGAGTCGATTTAACTCAAAAGATGGCAGGTGTGCACAATATTTTCCACTTTTCTCATTTATTGTAGTTCGTCACAAATCTGGCGTAGTAGTGGCATCAGATCCACTTGATAGCATCGAGATTGAACTAGTAGCTTCTAGACCTTGTAGGACTATTCACACCGATGGGCATGATATGAAGAAGCTTAGAAGGAAGACGATGAGGTTGGTAAAGGTTTAGTAAGGTGAAGCAAGAGGGAATGCACATCAGAAACCGAAGGGAGCACGAGAACCGCTTATCTAGAGCTCGTTACTTGATAAGATTTCCATTATTATCATCATCTTTCATATTTGATGCCACATTTTCTAATTTAGTACTCTGGCATGCTAGGATAAGAATAGATTTTATTTCTTCCTTATGTATGGATGATTGATACAAGATATGCTTGTTTATGGTTGTTAGGAATGCAAGGTAACTTTGTTGTTTGACTTTACCTACTCTGATGAGATTTCGAGGGTAAAATCTCTAAAGTTGGGAGACTGTAATGATGCGTATTTTCAAATTGGAGGATCATAAAATATTATTTTAAAATTTAAATTGGATCGTATGAGTATATAACCTTGGTAATTGTTGAATTTTGGCATTTTTTACTCGTTGAAAATTTCATGGCCGGTTTTCCCCTTGAAAAGTTGTAAGGTCTATATCTTTTGATGTGAGCCGGATTATGACCTAAAATTACTTCATAATGAAAGATATGATGATTTCTCTTTTTATAAAGTGATTACAATATATTTTTGACTTTATCATTTTGGAGATATGTCCGTTTGAAGTAGGATCATATTTGGACAAACTAGTGGATAATTAACGAGGCCTAGGTTAGGCCAAATAACCCATTCGGCATTTGTGCCTAATCCAACCAATGGGATAGCCTCTCTTCATTCATACTTCTAAAAAATATTTCAAAGCCAACATTAATCATCTTAAAAAGCAACCAAAACCATACTTTAATTAGCCAAATCAATAGCTTAGCAAGGGGATTAGCGACAGATTAATTAATTATTGATTTGGTTCTCTTGAGATTTGGAAGATTACTATTCATCTCGGATTTACCTTGGTATTTATGCATTTCAGGACCTAGGTGAGTGTTTATAATCCTCACCGTACTATGTTAATAATATAGCTTAAAATGATGTTTTTAAAACAATTTTAAATGTGAAAACTATTTTTATGATGGACCTAAACTAAACATTAGTTTTTAAAATGAGTTTAAATGATTAAAATTCAATTTTAATCCATTTTTGACTATTTGACCAGACCAACCATCATTTGGACATGTGGCTAATTTAGGATTATAATATGTTTGGATTTTGGTTGTAGTTATTAAACTTATGTTTATATGGTGTGTAATGTTTGTGTATGGTAATTTGGATGTATGTTTGATTCGTTTTGTATTGTTGATTGATTAATGTGCCTTTGATTGAATCATGGGTTTAGAGTGCTCAAAACGTGATACGATCGGTGCAGAGAGTTGGTGATGGCTTGAAGAGGCTATATTTATGGTTGCATGAGATATGGAGTTGAAATGGTAAAGTTATAGCAAGGTATTAGAGTGGTCTGTGGTAGGTCATGGAGTGCTTGGTGTCACTTGGACTTCGGTGTAAGGAGATGCAAACTTTGGGAAGATCAATGTTGGACTTCAAGAAAACCATGAGAGGACTCTAGGAAATGCTAACTGCCAAGCGTTTTTGGTTGGCACCGACCATAATTTGATAACCCAATCTAGTACATAACCAATTTTGGCAAAGTTCTTAGCTAAAGTGGTCAGCACCGACCACTCTAGAGTAGTCGGTACTAGTCATAATTGACTTGTGATTTTTGACATGATTTTTAGGGGGTTATGTAGTGGCCGATCGCTTAATATTTTAGATGCCTACTTCGATGTGTATAACTGATTAGAATCGATTTGACGATGAGTAAAGTAAAGAGGGATTTAGGTAGGAAAACTCAAGTTCTACTTTGGAACTGATGCGAGAAAGTAGGGAGAATACTTTAGGACCGATGTGATGTGGTTCTATGACTTTTGATGGTAGCCCAAAGAAGTTTTGAATGATGATGGAGTTTGTATGATGATCTATAAGCACAAGTTCATTGATGTGAACCTGTGAAGTGGAATGTTTATGTATTCTATAATGGAGATGTATAAAATGAAATGTTGATGTGTTCTACTATGGAAGTGTGTTCAAAGGGATCATCAGGTAACTCATAGTGTTCGAATGTGCTCATAAGGAGGGGGTACGTGAGGATGCTCACTTGAATTTTTGATGTTAATCCTATATCATTGACGTGATCCGTTGTACCCTGGACTTTTTGATGTTTATCCTAGTTGCCGACGTTACAAGATGGCATAGAGTCAAATATTGAGAAACCTTGTTTTTGAGTAGTCTATGGTCGTTGGTGTGGTCGTACGAGATACCATATATCCAACGCACTTAAGCAAGTGATGTGAAGATTGCTCGATAGCTGCTACAGATGCTATGTTTGCTTTATTATTCTAGAGATGTCACATAATTTAGGTATTGTTTATTAGATGTCTAGACACCTAACATTGTACTTTGACTAGCAGTACACCCACATGATAATAGTAGATTAGCATATATTTATGTTACAACTAACTCTTTTTATGTAGGGACTAGTCAAGTATGATTCTTTATACTCTATGTCCTATATTTATTGTATCGGCTATAATAGTATTCTGAGATTCTATGCTGCTAATACCATACTATTATCTTACTCAAGTTTTTATGCTTTTCTTCTTTTTATCTTGGATACTCTTAAATGAGTAAACTAGATAGCAGGTATGAGATAGTTCTTAGAGATGTTCAAAGGATGAGTAGGAGGCTACACTTTCCATATATCTACTTTTGGAGGTTATCCACTTTATTTTCTGCTATGCAGCATAATGGAGCTTTATCAGTGATATAATATTATCAATTTAAAGATAGTTACATCTGTGCTTATTATCGTTTGATGTATAAATTCTATGATCTACGTTGTATAACTATTATAAACCTGTTGCAGTCTGATTATGTGGTTCATTTTAATTATTATTTTCTCGCCTGTTATATATTTATGTTTGTTATTACAGTTTATCCTTGCGCTACGAGATATACGAAATGTTCCGCTTGAAGTTTCGGTTACTTTTCCACCCTTGACAGCTATACTAGATCATTCGGGCATTATATTAGCACACTCTATGGGTTATAATGGTTATCGGAGATGTAGAACGATCATCAAAGGAAGTCAAAATTAAAGTTTGAGCAGAAGTGTGGAAACATGGAGTCAAACTCGAGGCCGACTTGGAACATGAGATTAGAGGACCCGAGTCATGTTTGGTGGTGCTTGACCTCGAGGCCTACTTCAGGCTAGATGCTTGAAAATTTGGGGAAAGCTTGGAGTCAAAAATTTGTTAGTGAAAAAAATTACTAGATCATAAAAACGGTCAAGTAATGATCATAAGCATGCTTCGAGTCATAGGAAGGGCCGACTTAAGGTCATTGTAAGATCCCTCACTCGAAGGTCCGAAAATGAATGTCAATGATGCTGCGGTCATCACCAAAATTATTTTCAAGCAACTAAAAAGTGGGTTCAGTATACATATAAAAGAAGTCTAAGAAAATAGAGCGGTTAAAATGTTTACATTATATATAAACCAACATTACATACATATTTTTCCAAAATAATCCGCCTAGGTCATGGCCACGTAGGGGTAAATTACAATAGAAAATAACATAGTAGAGAGCGTCAAGCTGACATATGATGATGCCATCCCTAACTCATTAAGTAAAGGAAATAAACCATCTTTATTAGCTAACGAAGCCTCCTGCTTCCTCTTTAGTCTTCGTCCTTCGGTTCTTAAGATAACTTGCCTAGACCCATAAGCATAACCTACTTAAAAAATTACCAATAAGTTTATGTCGAAAATAATACTAAAAACATAGGTCAAGAATAAATATTGTGTGAAAAATATTTTACCCAACGCATAACATATAATGATACTATGCTTCCTTATACGGAATAGGCTTTCCTCTCACTAGTGTATACTTTAATCATAAAAAAATATTACTAATACACAAGTCAAATGAAGGATATACTCAAAACCCCCATTTGATTCCAGCCTCGGCCAACTCCTGACCAAACCCTCCCTCTAAAACTTTGCATGAAAACCAAACCATCGTAGGAAACCTACCCTATGGTTCGATTTCCATATGCACCCTTCGTATTCCTCACTTCCAAAATGCGCAGTTCATCCTATTGTAGTTCGACATTCGAAACCCATTCCCCAAGACAAACCCTTAGTGTTGTTTGGCTTCTACTCAATTTGAACTGTGATATGCCGTTTGATTTTCTCATTAGTTTAAACTGCAATTACTCAGCCATATGTAGTTTAATTTTTATTTACTTTACGTTGTAAAAAATCAGCCATAAGTTGTTTTGTCATCATTTAATTTACAATGAAAAGGATTAGCTACATGCAGTTTAATCCTTATTTAATTTAAACTGCAAAGAATCAACTATATGTTGTTTTGACTTTATTTAATTTATACTGCAAAGGATTAGCCACATGTAATTAACAGAGCATATAACAAGTTCAGACTTCCCACACTGTTCGAAAGTTGAATGCCTCTCATCAACTTCCTAAGGTGTGCATTCGAATGTGCGTCCCCACTTGATGTCAATAACCCTCCCGAAGCCGTATTCGTATATAATTTCTTCTTCTACTTAGTCATTTCAAGCTCACCGAGCTTTACCTAATTGTCATTTATTAGGTTCCAGTTACATTTCCTTTCGGCGTAGCACAACTCCGCTCTAAATCATATTATGCAACATTATGCCATACTCATATTGTAACTGAGTACTTCCCTTCTACCTTTTGGCCTTAACGCAGTATATTAACTATACTTTCAGCTTAATCAACCTAACATTTCCAGCTTAGTTCCCTACTATGCCCTTCGGCTTTCAGCATAGTTCTCATCTACTTCATTCGACTTCAAATCTTTGCCAACGTTTCGTCTTTTAGTGCATTATGTCCCTAAGTTGTATTGACCTACACTAAAAGTCGATGACTCCTATAATAATTCACTATCTTCGACCCAAGATATTCAGTTTATTTTCTTAATATTTTGCTTCCACTTCAGCTCCATATTAGACAAAGTCGGATACATCTGTACCACCTTTTCGACGTATCACCATATGATATGTTGCAAATCCACTTTCGCTTAGTGAAAGTGTCCTTTATTTATTTATTTTATCACCATTTAAGTGGCATCTTGTCCCCTAATCATTTAATGTTAATTTCATCAAATTTATTTAGTAAGTTTCGGTTCCCTGTATAATCACCTTTGGCCAAAAAAGTTTCCCCTCGGTAGTGATTTATTTTAGGTTTTAGAAAATTGACAAATAATTTTTTTAACATATTTTGCCCTTTTTTCTATTTGCGGTATATTTTTATTATATATTTTCTTACATTTTTCCTTTAAAAATTCATAACTAATGATTTTGATGTGAAAAGCTCTTAAAATTAAAAATTGATTTCTAGGATCATGATTAAAACATCGTAGTAAATTTTCATAATATCACGAAACTGTTATATTAGGAAATATAACTAAACATCCCATGTAGAGCTATACCCCTTAAAACATTCATCAGTGCATTATTTATCTTACTTAAACACTACCTCCTATAAACTCCATCATATTAAATCTAAACCAAAATAAAACACAATAAAAATGGTAAAACGGTAAAAAACGGTTCAGTAACTCACTAGATCTTTGGATAATCTTGTTTTGATCTTCTCGGTCCCTTTAGCTTGCATTTTCATCTCCTTCTTCTAATCTGCATTATTTAGGTCGCCACCATTAATTATCTTCATAACTTTAATTATAGGTTTTAGTAGAATGAAATAAAATGAAGAAATGATGAAATAGTCATGCTTACTGTCCCATAATAATTTATGCCTTGGCCTTTATACCCTTTTTCCACATCTGTACATTACCGTGTTTCTTATTTAACTTATCTTTGACAATCAGCCTTATATCGTAAGCAAGCTTCCATCCAAATGCAACCATATTTCTTTTTTATTTTTATAACATTTCCCATTTATTCCATATTCCAATAATTAATTCTTTAGTTCATTAATTATTAATTACAGGATGTTATTGGCTTCCCAATAAAGGAATTTGGCCCTCGAAATTCAATTAAGTCATGGTAGTGAATTCTAACTCATCTCATGCTTACTCTAGCATACTCAAATATGTTCACCACCTATGTGCCATAACCAAAAGGTACTAGTGCATCTACTACAAAACAACCAACCATAATACTCATATATATGGTCTAATACAATACATAGCTAACACATATGCTAGGACAAAAATAACTTCGGATAAGCCTTTATAATCTTATCCTCTATTTTCCATGTATAGTATTCCTGGTCTTCACTCCATTGGACACATACTAGCTTCATTACTTTATTCCAAGGCCGCTTCTCATCCTAGTTTAAAATCTAAACTGGTTTCTTTACATAGGTCATGTTTGCCTCAATGACCAAGTCGTCAACAGCTATAGTATTAACTACTGCTTCCAGATCCCTAATATACTTTCACAAATGTGATATGTGAAACACATTATGGATCATTGCAATAGTCCACATCAGATATACTCTATAAGCCACTTTTACAACCTTCTCTATATTTAGAAATGGACCAACAATTTTAGGCACTAACTTCCCAGCCTTCCCAAAGCGCATTACACTCCTATCAACGAAACCCTCATGAAAACATGGCCAGCTACTGCAAATTCAATATCTTTCCTCCTTGCATCAACATAAGTGTAACAACCCACATATTTAACAATAATATATTTAAATAGTTGATTTAAATATTACTTTATGATTGAATTAGAAGTCTAAATGTGACTTTCGCATACGTGCAAATTAGGACTTGAGACCACTTCTGTTGAGTTTGGATTTACGTTGCTAATCAAAATGAGTAAAAGCATCGATATATTTTGATCGGCGGATTTTTAGATGGTAGCCTACGTTCAATTTGTAAATTGATCCAAAAGCTAACTTTTGTATACGATGGAATAAGGTCTCAAAACCTTTTCCATTGAGTCTAAAAAGGCATCCATAATTTGGATGAGTATAAGGTTCGATATGTTTGGAGTCGACGATTTCATGGATGAATAGTGTCGGATGGAGAGATTTGGGGATTAGCCCATTAGTTGCCTATAAGTGGATAACTCCCTTCATTATCTCTCATTCAGTTCTCATTCATGTTAGTTTCCTCTTAACTTTCTCTAATGACCTCCTAATCACCTCCTTAATCCCCAAACCCTAAACCCATTAAATAAATTTCCTAAAATCGGATAAAAATTATCATAATTCATCTCTTCCAATTCTCCACAAAAACCACGAAGGAATTGGCTTGGATTGGAGTATTGGTGTGCATTTCTAAAACTAAAGTAATCAAGAATTGGGTTTTTGGTGATTAGAGCTTGGCTTGGGTTTAATTAGGGTGAGTAAGATGATTTTCTTCACTAATTTATGTGCTATACTTCATATATTTGATAGGATTATATGAAGTGATTTAGAGATTGTTTGACTTCAATTGGGTTTATGTTATAAACAAGTTTCCCTTAGCTAATTAATTGTTTAAGACTCTAATTACTATGTTTGAAAATAGTTTGTAAGCCCTAGAATATTTTGGACTAATTGGGTGATTAGTTATGATGTTATTGTTAGACGTAGGGTTAGTTAAGTAGTGTAATGATGTGCACGTCATTAGAAAATATTAGTTAACCCATTTGAATTGATTTGTAAAATGTTATTAAGCTAATTTAAGGGATTTGTGAACTCTACACTTATTATTAAAGTGATTAATGACACCATAAGTCTTAATTATTATTTATAAAATCGTTTCATGATTTTATAAATGAAGTATATATGGATATGCAAACTTATAAAATGGTAAAAAGTTGAATATTTAATTTTCAATTAATTGATTAAGAATCCTAAATGCTATAAAGTGATCATAAGGTAGTATGATATTTCAGAAAATGGTTTATGAATTTATAAAATGATATTAGGAGATGTTTCACTTTTATTGAAGAAGTTTTGTAAATAAAAGTAAGTTTTGATTTAAGTAATAATCTAGTTACTTATCTGAATATATGTATACGTGCATGTGCACGAGTAGGTGTGTGTGTGTATATATATATATATATATATGCATTTGGGCTAAGCAAAAATTAAAACAAAGATTGTATAGTAGATAGACTTGTTGTGTGATTGTTTGTTTATAAAGGTATATAATTGATGATAAGTCCGTTGCGGGCATTTCACGTAGCCATAGCGACTATCACGTGCGCTAAGTTGCGTGAGAGTATACCGGGCCAATAAAATGTCCCAGTGAAGTTCAAAATGTAATTAGTGTTTGGTTATGTGTTGCATGAGTTTGTGTGCATAGGCATGCACAAATGAGTGCATCGACACACGTATAGGCTACGCACAAGGCCAGGTGTGTCGTTTTAGTGTGTTAGAGGAAGTCGGGTTGCCATAATCATCCGTAGAGCTCTACTCGTGCAAAGAGTGGATTTTTGTATCAAAATCGGTTTTCAATTACTTATGGAATTCACTTCCAAAATGTCAATAAATGAATCCTGGTATATGTCCGATGGGATGGAGGCAGGCTCTAATAACAAGGTGACTCAATGGGTGATGCTTCGGAGGAAACGGCGCGTGAATTGGCATCCGTTCAAGGATTCTACTCCCTGTCCAGGTACACTTCCTGGAAACTATCAGTTCATTTGATTGACCTGGTCCATTTAGTCAATTGATTAGGAGGAAAACGTCCATCTCGGTTTTGGTTCCGTCGACTGAATGACCCTTCCGTCGGTTGACCTACTATTTGTTGTGCAAACTTCAAAACATAATAACTTTCGCATACGAAGTCAGCTTGAGGTGAGGTTCTTACCATTGTTCACCATTTCTTGAGGGCTACAACCTAGGAAATTTTGGTGGGTTTTGGAGTACTTTGATTTTGGGGTCCAAGTAGGACCTAACCTGGCACGTATTCCAAAACTGTTGATTTTGAGGTACTACAACATTGAGGTCATGCGTTCAATTTGGAATGCAATTTTGGTTAGTATGAGGTTTATTTAGAGCTATCCGGTGGGTTTTTAGACTGTGGCGACTGGAGCCGCGCATGACAATTCCATATGTTATATATGGAGTGAGTCTGTACTCTAAGGTTTCGACCTTAGAGTAATATATGATTTGATGGTGTTGACTTCTTGTGACACACCAAGGGTAACCTACCCAAGGGTATGGACTTATGTGACCTACCCAAGTAACGAACTTATTGTGGTGTACCTAGACTATTGTTTATAGCCATGACACACTCGACACGGTCTTATAGGAACAATGAGTAGCTTTATCTAGTTGTGATCACTTAGACATTTTTGTGTCCTACATTCGTAATCTTTGAACGTTCGGTTTTAACAATAGTGTCATGACCCCCTCATCGAACCTCGAAAATCGACACCAATACATCCTCGATATTCACGTGCCGCAAAAACAAGTGCCATAGAGGCAGATTATCATGGAGTAAAAGAAAATAAAGATATAACAAAATCTTACACAAATGGAATGACATATAATAATTCAATATATATATCTTTACAGTGGAAAATTTGAATACATTTATTAGAGTCTATCTTATAAATCAATCTAGATAGTTATAAATCTCTGTCCTTATAAATGCTGAACATAATCGAAAAACTAATGCAATGGAAATGGAAATGGAAAACTACCAACAGGAACATCTTCAACTTTAGACTTCATGCTCCATCACAATGCTCCAAGTTAAACTTGATTACTTAGCTGCCCAAAAAAATAGGGCACCTAGAGTTTAAGCGAAAAGAAAATAAACTACGGGTCAGTTATGGGACTGGTATGAGATACTCATTATACATATATTTGAAAACAAGGGTATCTCATAATACCATGCCGCACATAAATACATAATGGTTTTTTACCTTAAGATAACCAAAACATTTGCTACGCAAAATCTAGCAATGTTATTTTTAATGACATTCTTTTGAAAACACTTTTCAAGTAAACATATATAATCTTAGTCGAAATTGTTACATTGATTAAATTCCAGCATAACAGGTTCTACAATCAAGTCTGAAGGAACTTACTGGAGAATGTATTTCCATACAATGACATGTAAGGAACTACCTTCCGTATAGTACGTCTCTAGAGGGATGTACCAAGGATTAACACCTTTGAAACCTCTGCACTTGGTATGACTGGCTTACCCACTAACCCGTCTAGTGGCGGATAGAACTAAATATAACATCGCCCCGGTCGTTCCCGACCTATCCAAGAGCTCTCTTAGCATACACAACATACCCGGTATATAAAGAGTAATCTAGAAAGGTGATGACCATAACCTAATGGTTAAAAACCACATAGCCTTAGGGCATGCCCTATTTAGGCCATTTCCGGGTGATGAGGCCCAAGGTAATGATTACCTTTCACATAGCACATTCCACTTTGAATGCCACGTTATCAATTCCATCAAGCACTATTGATTTCCACAAATCTATGACCTCTAAGCACGTACGTCTTAGAGAAAAGTGTTAAATATAGGAGAGTTTCCTTCTACACCACAAAACAGATGTACGTATGTTAGCACCAAAATTGGTCACTAACCTCGTTGAGAAAGATTGTGAAGAGATATAAATGATGAAGATAAATTAAACAAAGAAGAATATGCTAATTCAAACGCAGAAAGTAAGAACACCGGATTTATAGTGGTTCAGCGTAATTGCCTAGGTCCACTTTGAGGTTAAACTTTATTGATCTTCTTAATGATTGATTACAAATACAATTCGTAGATCAAATGCTTGAATGAAGTTGCTAAGTAAAGAAGACGAGTCTGAAAAATGGCAGAGTCTCCCAGTGTTCACCAAAAAAGGTCCCTTTTCACCGTGCCCCTGCCCCTCTATTTATAGACAAAGATGGGTTGGACTTCCCAAGTGGGCTCGGCAGGCGAACATCTTGGCCCAAATATAGTGGTCGCCGTATGCCAAACCAAATAGGCCGATCACAACGATGCCGAACCACCCTCTCTATGCCGAACGATGTGCTTGCTGCGTGGGATGAGTAGGACGAATATCAGTTGAAGCCGAACGTGCCTCTGGCTGAACGAAGCGCTTGACCGAACGTTGTCTCTGGCCGAACGTTGGTGCTGGCCGAACGATAGCTTTAGCCGAACAATGCTTCTGACCGGACAATGTCCCTGGCCGAACGATGCTTTATCCGAACGATGCTTCTAACCGAACGATGTCCCTGGCCGAACGATGCTTTAGTCGAACGATAGTTATGGCCGGACGTTGCCTTTAGCCGAGTAGTGCCTTTGGCCGATGATGGTTCTGGCCGAATAATACAGCCATGCCGAGCAGTTGTACATGCCGAATGTCTTCCGATGCCGAGCGCTTACAGACGCCGAGTGCTACGGAATGCCGAGTACTCCTGGATGCCGAGTACTACTGGATGCTGAGTACTACCGAATGCCGAATACTCCTGGATGCCGAGTACTACTGGATGCCGAGTACTTGCCAATGACAAGTACTCAGTTGCCTGGTCAAATCTCCTAGAAACACTTGCCCCCCAAAGTGTATTACGTGACTGAACGTGATGCGCTTTGAATTACGTATCCTCCATGTTTTGTTTCAAATCCTTGATTAAGTTCCAGATGCCTTCTTGAGATTGTGGTGTGTGCCTATCGTGGTATAAATGCCGAACAATACGTTCGAAGCCGAACGTTCCTTATGCGTCGACCAATTCTACGTTTTGAAGCCGAACGATACAGCTTTGACCGGTTCTACCGGATATAGCCCCTTCGACTTCCACTTTTTTCCCTATAAAACCAGGTTCTTCCCCTCTTCTCTCCTTTACTCTTTTACTTCTGCCTCTCCAAAAAGATTTGCAATTCTCGCCAGTCGACTAGACTTAAAACCTAACTACTCCTTCCTAAGCTCCAATCTGCAAACTAGGTAATATTCCTTGTACGATTCAAATAGGTTTCAAATGAGACGGCCGAGTGTGTCATGTAGAAAACTTTCGAGTAGGTCGTCTTTATTGCGTCTTTATTGCTGAACGATGATGCAAGGCAAGGAGGGATGATTAGGAGTGTTCGCACATAAGACCATTGGACTTAGCTTCCTCGCGTCGAACCGAAGTTAAAGGAGAAGAAAGAAGAATGAAAGTGTTGGAGGTGGTAAGGGTGTCGAACGGCATAGCTCTGATTCGGCGTATGTTGTCATGCGCCGGACGGTGAAATGGAGGGCTGCCGAACAGTACTTTAGCCGAACAAACCAAGGCCGAACACTTATTCAAATGCCGAACAACAACTTAGCCGAACAAATCCAAGGCCGAACACTACTTAAATGCCGAACAGTATTTTAACCGAACAAAACCAAGGCCGAACACTATTAAAATTCCGAACAGAATATATGTCGAACAACAGACATGCCGAGCAAACATGAAGGCCGAACAATACAAGTGCCGAACAATCATAACGCTGAACAACACTTAGGCCGAACTCCACTTAAATGTCGAACAATTCAAATGCCGAACCAAACCTAGGCCGAACAATACAAATGTTAAACCTGACTTAAGCTGAGCAGACATAAATGCCGAACTTCACTTAGGCCGAACAATTCAAATGCCGAACCAAACCTAGGCCGAACAATACAAATGCCGACCAATTTTAAATTCCGAACAGCATAAATGCCGAACCATTCTAAGGCCGACCAATACAAATCCTGAACTACACTTAACAAAACAGGGACAAGGACACGGGCGCGCCATCATATGAGACTGACCTGGATCATTAACTCTCTAGTTTTTACAGACATAAATCTGAACTTAGATTAACACACGTTTTCTGAATCTAGAACTATAACCACCACAAGGTGGGCTTTTTGAGACGGTCAGCGATGACGGTCTTCGAAGGCGACGATTCGAAACTAGTTTTCGTATCTTTGTAATCTCTAGATTCTCATTGCTTATACACGATTGCTTGCACTAGTTTACACACCACGTGGGGGGAATACTCGTATTGTTAATTCTAACATTCAACGTTTTTCAAGTATAGTTTTCACAAGCACTTAGACAGATTCATTATTTATTGGGGATGTCTAAAAAGTCTAGCTCCGCCACTATATCTGATAGGCCTGGGCCGTCATCAAGGCAAGAAGCCGCTGATACTTCAAATCCGTCGACTTCCCCTGCCCATAACTTAGCTCCTGATGCCCTGGAGGCAACAATTCTCTTAGACAATCCGATCGACTCACAGGCTTCGAAGATTAATGAAGTCGCACTTCGACGAATATGCTCCATCCATGGGATTCCTTTCCCCGATGTGTTGGTCCCGTCGCGACATGATCGTCCTCACCTGCCCCTAGTCGGATATACCACCTGCAACAAGTTCATGTGCTGGATGGGCAGCATGCCTCCATTCAATTTATTTCTTCGGGGCGTGCTGCAGTACATAGACATTGCTCCGTCGCGGCTGCATCCAAATGGTCACGCGTTTATATACGGGACCTACCTACTCTTCATGGCCGTCTTCTCTAGACCTCCAACTTCTGGCGACATCAGATACATTTATATGATCAAGAAACGGAAAGATAGCCCTTCCTTCATGTTCCTCGAGCCATACCACAAATGCCAAATCATGACCGGAGCATGTAGCAAATTCGCCCTGTACAAACAGGAATGGTTCAATGGAAAGTGTTAACTGGAGATTTGACCAGGCAACTGAGTACTCGGCATTGGCAAGTACTCGGCATCCAGTAGTACTCGGCATCTAGGAGTATTCGACATTTGGTAGTACTCGGCATCTAGTAGTACTCGACATCCAGGAGTACTCGGCATTCTGTAGCACTCGGAGTCTGTAAGCGCTCGGCATCGGAAGACATTTGGCATGTACAACTGCTCGGCATGGCTGTATTATTCGGCCAGAACCATCATTCGGCCAAAGGCACTACTCGGCTAAAGGCAATGTCCGGCCATAACTATCGTTCGGCTAAAGGATCATTCGGCCAGGGACATCGTTCGGTCAGAAGCATCGTTCGGCTAAAGCATCGTTCGGCCAGGGACATTGTCCGGTCAGAAGCATTGTTCAGCTAAAGCTATCGTTCGGCCAGCACCAACGTTCGGCCAGAGACAACGTTCGGTCAAGCGCTTCATTCGGCCAGAGGCACGTTCGGCTTCGACTGATATTCGTCCTACTCATCCCACGCAGCAAGCACATCGTTCGGCACAGAGAGGGTGGTTCGGCATCGTTGTGATCGGCCTATTTGGTTCGGCATACGGCGACCACTATATTTGGGCCAAGATGTTCGGCTGCCGAGCCCATTTGGGAAGTCCAACCCATCTTTGTCTATAAATAGAGGGGCAGGGGCACAGTGAAAAGGGACCTTTTTTGGGGAACACTGGGGAGACTCTACCTTTTTTCAGACTCATCTTCTTTACTTAGCAACTTCATTACGGCATTTGATCTACGAATTGTATTTGTAATCAATCATTAAGAAGATCAATAAAGTTTAACCTCAAAGTGGACGTAGGCAATTACGTTGAACCACTATAAATCCGGTGTTCTTACTTTCTACGTTTGAATTAGCATATTCTTCTTTGTTTAATTTATCTTCATCATTTATATCTCTTTACAATCTTTCTCAACGAGGTTAGTGACCAATTTTGGTGCTAACACTTTGGTGCTTTCACTGAGAACTGAATTCTCAAACCTCAAGGATCTGCTTTGAAGCTACTGGATTGAACAAATTCCCCAAAGAAGATCTGACTCATTGATAGGACATCCGTTGATTCTACTCATAGCTCATACCAATAACTCTATAATGGCAAGACCACGTACCAGGTCAGCTTCTCATAATGCGGATGCCCATGAGACTGCTAGCGTGCAACAAGCAGGACCTAGCAATCAGCCAGCGATTCCTGGTGTAGGAATTGCCGCCCAGGACCAGGCTCCAATTGTCACCAGAATAGAGTTCAACGACTTGATGAGAAACCCAGGGAAGAAAAGGCAGCGCCGGCTGAATAACAATTGACATTTCAGTCAGCCGAGACGATCCATCGCGAGTGCTGAAGATCGGATCACAACTCGGCCCCGCAATGACTGAAGACCTTAGTGATTTCCTCCGGGCAAATCTTGATGTTTTCGCCTGGGTGCATTCTGATATGTGCGGGATTTCTTCCGCCATTACGAGTCATATGTTGAACATAGACCCGAAACACGTTCCAGTTAAACAAAAAAGGAGAGGAATGGACCCAGAGAGGTCCGCTGCTCTCAGAGAGGAAGTGGACAAACTCAAAGCCAATGGGTTCGTCCGCGACGCCCTCTACCCTGAATGGGTATCGAATCTCGTGTTGGTGAAAAAGGCGAATGGGAAATGGAGAACTTGCGTAGATTATTCCGACCTGAACAAAGCGTGCCCCAAGGACAGTTTCCCGTTGCCTAGGATTGATCAGTTGGTCGACTCTACTGCAGGACACGAGCTGTTATCATTCATGAATGCATATTCGGGTTACAATCAAATCCCGATGCATATTCCGGACCAAGAACACACCAGCTTCGTCATAGATGTCGGGCTATATTGCTATGTAGTAATGCCCTTCGGACTGAAAAACGCAGGAGCAACTTATCAGCGTTTGGTGAATCGAATGTTCAAAGACCAGCTTGGTAGAACGATGGAAGTCTATGTGGATGACATGCTCGTAAAGTCACGACAGTCAAACGACCACATTCGAGACTTGGCTGAAATGTTCGACATACTCAGGTATTATGGGATGAAGATCAACCCTCTGAAGTGTTCCTTCGGCGTTGCGTCGGGAAAGTTTTTGGGATTCATTGTCAATGCTAGGGGAATTGAAGCCAACCCAGAAAAGATTCAAGCTATTCGGGATGTGCAGGTCCCCAGAACCATAAAACAGGTGCAAAGCTTGAATGGAAAAGTGGCTGCGCTGAGTCGATTCATATCCAGAGCCATGGACAAGTGCATTCCTTTCTTTGATATAATAAAGAAAGGGAAGAGGAATTTCGAATGGGCATCTAATTGTGAGGAAGCATTCCTGGATCTAGTGAGGGATCTGGAGAGTCCTCCAGTGTTGTCAAAACCAGTAGACCACGAGATGTTGTACGTATACTTGGCTGTATCCCCACATGCTATAAGTGCGGCTTTGGTTCACGAGGAGGACCGAATCCAGAAGCCGGTGTATTATGTTAGCAAGCGTTTAACGGGGGTAGAAAGAAATTACCCTAAAATCGAGAAATTGGCCTATTGCTTGGTGATTGCATCACGTAAGTTGCGCCCATACTTTCAAGCACACTCAATCAGTGTTTATACCGATCAACCCCTACGGCAGGTACTCCAACGACCAGAAACTTCTGGAAGATTGTTAAAATGGAACATCGAGTTGAGCCAGTTCGATATCGCCTACTTGCCACGAAGAGCCATACAAGGGCAAGCGTTAGAAGATTTCATCGCTGAGTTTACCATACCCGACGAACCAGATAATCACGATGTCATTCCCCCTGTTCAATGGAAATTGTACACCGATGGGGCATCAAACGACCGTTGCTCCGGCGCTGGCGTAGTCCTTGTAACTCCAGAAAATCGATCGGTTTGTTACGCTCTGAAGCTCGATTTCCCGGCTAAAAATAACGAAGCATAATATGAAGCACTGATTGCGGGCTTAAAACTCATTGTAGAACTCGGGGTAAAATCAGTTGAAATCTTCTGTGACTCACAGTTGGTGGTCTACCAGGTGCGAGGAGATTATCAAGAAAAGGGACAGAAGCTTGCTCCGTACCTTGTTCTGGTTCAAGAACTGCTGTCAAACCTTGAGCGTTATGACATTTCGCATGTCCCGCGTGAACAGAACAAAGAAGCTGACTTATTGGCAAAATTCGCAAGCACTGGCGATGCTCAGCAAATGGGATTGTTTCCCATTGAGGCATTGCGTGCCCCAAGTATAGACGCAATTAAAGTTGATTCTGTGTTGGAAACAGGAATCGAGAGGGAATCGTGGATAACCCCGTTCAAACTATACCTAACAACCGGGGTTTTACCAGAAAAAAGGAGCAAAAGACGATAGGTCCTTCGAAAGGCCGCGCGATACGTGATGTAGGATGGATTAATGTATAGAAAGGGGTTCTCAGTCCCCTTATTACGATGCATCGCTCATGATGAGACGAAACGGGTCTTGAAGGAGGTACACGAAGTAGAATGCGGTGACCATACTGGGGGGCAAACGCTAGAAAAAAAGATCCTCCGCTATGGATATTACTGGCCGACCGTAAATCGGGACGCTGCAGACTACGCAAGGAAATGTGACAAGTGTCAAAGATATGCGAAAATCCCGAGGACTCCATCAACAGAACTCACACAAATGGTTAGCCCCTGGCCATTTGCAATCTGGGGAATCGACATAATCGGCTCTTTGCCTATATCCAAAGGTGGTGCGAAATACGCGATAGTTGCAGTCGACTATTTCACAAAATGGGCTGAGGCAGAACCTTTGGCCACAATCACCTCTAAGAAGGTCATTAACTTCATTGTACGAAACATTATATGCCGCTTTGGGCTCCATCGCACCATCATTACGGACAACGGGATGCAATTTGAAAGCAGAGAGTTCAAAGAGTTCTGTTTAAAGTATGGCATTGAGAAGAAATTCGCCGCCGTTGCACCGCCAAAAGCTAACGGACAAGTCGAGGCCGTTAACAAAATAATCAAGTCCATATTGAAGAAGCGTTTGGAGAAGGTCGGAGGCAAGTGGGTAGATGAGCTCCCGACGACATTATGGGCTTATAGAACTACCCACAAGTCCGCGACCGGCCACACTCCATTCGTCTTGGCATACGGCTCGGAAGCCGTTATACCCGTGGAACTTGAAGTTCCATCACATCGAGTGACATATTATGATCCCAAGATGAATCGGGACCTCTTGTTGGAATCGCTGGACTGCATCGATGAAAAACGTGATGAGGCCGAATTAAGGGCGGCAGCACATAGGCACCGAGTCAAGCGTTACTACGACGGCAGAGTCCGCCCAAGGATTTTTGATGTGGGTGATCTCGTTTTGAAACGAGTTTTCCCGGTACCGTCGCGTATGAATCCCAGCTGGGAAGGTCCGTACGTCGTTGAACGGAAGCTTGGAGAGGGAACATTCAAGCTAGCGACCGTTGATGGCGTGACACTCCCCCGAGCATGGAACAGTGAACATTTGCAACATTATTACATTTAGTATGTTTCTTTCTTGTTTTAGGCACAGTTATTTCCTGTATGTTTCCATTCAGTCGTAACTTATTTTCCTTTCAGCCATGTAATCAGGCGGTTTAGTTGTTTTTCATTAATAAAGGCTTGGAGCCGTATTTTTCATGAATTACTAACGTTTCTATATCTCATAATCGGGTGATGAACTACTAGAGCTACATTGTTCTGTATGATGTACAAACTCGTATAAACGATTTCAATCTCCGAGTCACCTGAGCGCGGACCGGAGTACTCTAAGTCCCCAAAGCGCGGACTAGAGTATAAACGACTTCAATCTCCGAGTCCCCTGAGCGCGGACCGGATTACTCTAAGTCCCCAGAGCGCGGTCTAGAGTATAAACGATTTCAATCTCCGAGTCCCCTGAGCGCTGACCGGAATACTCTAAGTCCCCAGAGCGCGGACTAGAGTATAAACGATTTCAATCTCCGAGTCCCCAGAATGCGGACCGGAGTACTCTAAGTCTCCGGAGCGCGGACTAGAGTGTAAACGACTTCAATCTCCGAGTCCCCTGAGTGCGGACCGGAGTACTCTAAGTCCCCAGAGCGTGGACTAGAGTATAAACGATTTCAATCTTCGAGTCCCCAGAATGCGGATCGGAGTACTCTAAGTCCCCGGAGCGCGGACTAGAGTATAAACGACTTCAATCTCTGAGTCACCTGAGTGCGGACTGGAGTACTCTAAGTCCCCATAGCACGGACTAGAGTATAAACAATTTCAATCTCCGAGTCCCCTGAGCGCGGACCGAAGTACTCTATGTCCGCAGAGCGCGGACTAGAGTATAAACGATTTCAATCTCCGAGTCCCCAGAATGCGGACCGGAGTACTCTAAGTCCCCGGAGCGCGGACTAGAGTATAAACGATTTCAATCTCCGAGTCCCCAGATTGCGGACCGGAGTACCCCAGAGTGCAAATTAGAGTGTTAACAATCTCAATCTCCGAATCCTCTGAGTACGGGTCAACTTATTATAAGTCCCTGGAACGTGAATTTAGAAAAAATTCTAAGTGCTCAAGAAATATGGAACAAGGAATATGCCATTCCGAAGAGTGTTCGAACAACGCGAGAATGGACTGGGAAATATACAACTCAAAAGTGCTTGAGTTTTGACCACAGTTATTCAGAAAGCTAAAAAAGTAAGAGAGTCGTTCAAACGACTAAAGAACTAAACTTTATTTAATAGTCCAAAATGAGGTTACATGGTTACCCCTCCAAAACTTGGAGTCAAGAACCTATCTATACAAACTACGGAGACAAAAGATAAAAGTAGTTACAAGACTTAAGCAAAGAAAAACTCGTTGAACGAGTATAGCGATCATTTCTTCATTTTCTTCTTCTTGTCTTCTTTTGTTTTTTCCGATGACTCCTCTCCCTCACGCTTCTTCTTGGATTTCTTGCTTGCTAAAGAAGAAGAGTCAGGAGTAGGAGAAGGAACAATCAGCGGTTTGGATTTGCCAAGGAGAATGATCTTCAAAGGTCTATTCCGCGGGTCGGTGAGTTCCAGAATTTCAGGCTCAACTTTGATCTCGACTTTCTTTTTCTCCTCTTCGGCGAGACGCTCATTCATGCTCATCTTCGAAGTATGTTTGGAGGCGCCGGTGATCTCGATTTCATAGCTCCCTTCGGCGGGAGATGAAGTGTCAAACTTGTCATCATCTAGCGCCCGATCACTTGAGCGTCAGGGCCAGGAGTTACTCCCGCATGAGCAACATCGCTTGCTTTCTCTGCCTTCTCCTTGGCGTCATCGCTCCTCGGAGTTGGCTCGGGGTCGGAGCAGCCTGCATGAAAACATAAAGGATGAATATTAGAATGAATAACCACTGCTGGAAAGTGACAGATCTTTTAACTTCTAAAAAAAGAAGAGTTTCCTACCGGGTGCTGGCTGGCTATCAGTTGCACGTGGAGTTTCACCCTCCAGAATAGGAGATAGCACATGAACGCCGAGCCCGGGATCTTCAGGATCGTAGCCGGCATGCTGCTCGAATGGATCAAGTGTCGGCCGACCGGCCGGTTGAGCAGTGGGAGGAGCAGCAATATGAGGAGCCGTAGTCTTAGCCTCAGACGGGCCAGCTTCATCACTTTTCTCTTTTGGATGGGGAGAGCCTTTGCTATAAAGCACCAAAGCTGCGGATAGATCCGCTAGCTCGTTCCCTCTAAGAAACTCCTTCACCAGGGCATCCTCATCGATTTCTTCAGAGCCCGACTCGATTTTCCTAATCTTCACTAAAGTTTCCCAGGCCTAAGCTAGGGATTCAAGATAGCCCTCGCCCAAGAATGTCAAGTCGCGATGCATAAGGACGCGGGCGCCACACTCAGCAATCAACGGGTCAAACATGCACTTGACCTCTTCCCTGCCGCCCCTGCGGTCGCCTCGAGGCGAGAGTCAATCTCCTCCGTAGCTTTTCTTTTGCCCTCCTCACGGGCTTCGTCTTTCAATTTTTCAACCCCAGCAAGTTCGTCATCGAACTTCGTTTTCAAGAGCCGAGTAGCAACGATTTCATCACAATATCGTTGTGACTCTTCTTGAGCAGCTACTTTATCCTCTTTCTCCTTGGAGAGTAATTCTTTCAACTCTTTGACTTGTATGGCAAGGGCATCCCTTTCTTTTTGGATAGAATCTTTTTCTAAAGCAAGGGCACCACTGCGCTGGACTGCTTCATCGAGTTCCTTCTTGTGGGCCATCTCTAAACGAGTGACTGCCTCAGCAGTATCTTTTGCAGCATGCTCAGCGGCTTCAAGCTTCGACTTATACGAAGCGAGCTCTTCGTCTTGATGCTTGATGATGTTCTTGTCACAGCCAGCCTCCAATTTCAGACGATCAATTTCATATTGTCGCTCAACAGACACCTCCGAGATCTTTTCAACCAAGTGTACAAACGCGTCATGTTGAACATAGACGTCGTTGTTACAGGCAATGGCACTTTGCTTCGCATGCCCAGGGATATGATGAATAGCTGGGAGGAATTTCAGGCCATCAAAACAAATTTTTGGGAATTTGGCCTTAAGATCGACCATCTTCTTTGCTACAGTTGGGTCAATCGCGGGAGTAGGGGGAGGAGGCTTTGAAAGTTCCGCTCTCTTTCGATGCTCTCGAGTTTGCCTTGTACTCGACGAACCGAAGTGTTGTTCTCGGGAAACATCGGGTTGGGACCCCTTTTGTGAAGGCTTCTCTCTATCCGGCTCAGTTGGAGGAAGAGGATCACGGGACTGTGAAGATTGGGAATATGCCTTCTTACGATAAGACGAATCGCGGGGACGGTTGTCTCTATCTTCGTAATCATCTCTGTCCCTGCGTCTGCCCGAACCTGAATCCCGTCCGGGATGATGAAATATGGAAGAGCCGTGAAGGCGATCGAGTCCGTGGGAGTGCCCCATGTCACCTACAAATAATAAAGATAACAACGAGTTAAGAAAAATCAGGGAAATAAGAAAAAACTTGAAGTGTATGATGGAATGCGTATATGCGTGTGTGTCCTAGTGTTCCCCCCGACGGACCAGTTCTTTTATCTTTACTAATCGGAGTATTGTTTCCCTGGGCTGGGAGTTGAACTCCCGCATTGCCTCTAGCGGGCGAAGAAAACTTGAAGGCTTCAGGGTCGTCAAAACTATAATTAAGTATATCGTCGGGGATGGAAAGATTCGACAGACCCCTTAGAGAACTTTCCATATGCTGTGAGGAAGCCTCTTTCTCTGGCGGGATGAGCGTATCTTTTGAAGTTCCACCAACTTTCTCCTTCCGTATCTTGTATTTTAACTTCTTCTTTCCCTTCGAAGGGGAGGATGACGTTTCAATGTCGTGTACTTCGACCGCCGGATTTCAGGC
Source organism: Allium fistulosum (assembly GCA_030737815.1). Taxonomy (NCBI): domain Eukaryota; kingdom Viridiplantae; phylum Streptophyta; class Magnoliopsida; order Asparagales; family Amaryllidaceae; genus Allium; species Allium fistulosum. The sequence goes on from CM060908.1 coordinate 235,260,657, forward strand.
GGGACCCACATTCTCGCCTTGAGTCTCAGGAGCTTCATCCTCCTTGTGCTCACCCTCTTCGTGCACATCGAGAGTGTGGCGTGACAATGATCCAGCTTGTCTTTTCCCTTTACCGGATGCTGGCTTGGGAATGGGAACGCCCTCCGGAAGGCTAATCCGACGACCAGGGGCTAGCAAACCGAACCTTGATAATGATTCATTTGAAATGATGGTTCGGATGTCTCGTTCCTCGGCAGGAAGAGCTCTAATGGCTTCAACGGCCTCAGAATATCCTCGGCCCTTCGGACGCGGGTTGATACCTGAAAAGATGAACGAGGAGTTAGGAAAAGCATAACTCCAATTAAACACGAGTGATGACTCAGCAAGGAGACTTACTGCCTTCGACCCATCTCCTCGCAAAACCAGGAGGGCAACGCACATAGAACCATTCATGTTTGTACATAGCGAATTTGCTACATGCTCCGGTCAAGATTTGGCATTTGTGGTACGACTCGAGGAACATGAAGGAAGGGCTATCTTTCCGTTTCTTGATCATATAAATGTATCTGATGTCGCTAGAAGTTGGAGGTCTGGAGAAGACGGCCATGAAGAGTATGTAGGTCCCGTATATAAACGCGTGACCATTTGGATGCCGCTGTGACGGGGCAATGTCTATGTACTGCAGCACGCCCCGAAGAAATAAATTGAATGGAGGCACGCTGCCCATCCAGCACATGAACTTGTTGCAGGTGGTATATCCGACTGGGGGCAGGTGAGGACGATCATGTCACGACGGGACCAACACATCGGCGAAAGAAATCCCATGGATGGAGCATATTCATCGAAGTGCGACTTCATTAATCTTCGAAGCCTGTGAGTCGATCGGATTGTCTAAGAGAATTGTTGCCTCCAGGGCATTAGGAGCTAAGTTATGGGCAGGGGAAGTCGATGGATTTGAAGTATCAGCGGCTTCTTGCCTTGATGACGGCCCAGGCCTATCAGATATAGTGGCGGAGCTAGACTTTTTAGACATCCCCAATAAATAATGAATTTGTCTAAGTGCCTGTGAAAACTATACTTGAAAAACGTTGAATGTTAGAATTAACAATACGAGTATTCCCCCCACGTGGTGTGTAAACTAGTGCAAGCAATCGTGTATAAGTAATGAGAATCTAGAGATTACAAAGATACGAAAACTAGTTTCGAATCGTCGCCTTCGAAGACCGTCATCGCTGACTGTTAACGCTAAAAAGTATAACGCCAACACCCTGGTGTCTGGAGTAATCTAGTGAAAGCACCTCCCGTCTACACGGGAATTAAAAGTAAACAGAAAAAGGGAAAAAACAGTAAAAGAGATAGCAATTTTTATAGTGGTTCGGCCTAAAGTTAAGCCTACATCCACTTTACATCCTTCATTATATTCTTTGAGTATACTTTTACAAGATTACAACACTTTTACAACACGATTTCTCGGTTACAACACCTTTACAACACTTTTCAACTATTACAACACAATCGAAGCAAGAGATTAGAACTTTGATGACGGATTGCTTTTTGGATCCATGTTGAATGAAGTAGAACTGTTGATGAGGAATCTTCGATGATTGAAGTGTTGGAGGAGTCTAAAAAATAGCATAGTATCGATGCCTTTTTAAATCCGGAAAAATCCCCCCTTCAATGTGGAGTTGGCGAGGTATTTATAGGGAAGAAACTGGGTCTAGGTCGTAGGTCGTGAGCGACCTAAGGATAGGTCGTAGGTTGTGAGCGACCTAAGGGGTAGCAGGAGAGAGAGCGGCGACCTAAGGAGCTACGGTGCAGGGAGTGGTAGGTCGCTAGCGACCTAAGGAGTTACAGTATTAGAGTTGTCTTCGTTTGGATAGGTCGTGAGCGACCTAGTAGAAGAGGGAATGTCAAGGTTAGGTCGTGAGCGACCTACTGGAAGAGGCAACAAATGGCTTTGAGTATGCATAGGTCGTTAGGTCGCTAGGATGTTAGGTCGTTAGGTCGGAAAGTATTAGGTCGTTGGATATCTTCTCCTTGTAGGTCGCTGGAACCTTTAGGTCGTAGGTCGCTGGGACCTTTAGGTCGTAGGTCGCTGGGACCTTTAGGTCGTAGGTCGCTGGGACGTTTAGGTCGTAGGTCGCTCGGAAGTTAGGTCGCTCGTCCCTGTAAGTTGTTTGGTCGCTCATACTCTAGGTCGAACCCCGTAGCGGGGGTGTTGCCCCCGCACCCCCACCTTGGGGGGTTGCCACCCCCCCGGACCCCCCCCCCTCCATAGGGGATCTTATTTGAACAAACAATCAGCATGACTTGCTCTGTTGAGATGTTGAATCGACCATTCTTCGAGATGAATTGTCTTTTGCTTCTCGGTCAATTTTATGGTACCACGGCTTTGCTAAAAGGCGGGATAACACTGACCATCTCAAAAAGCCCGCCTTGTGGTGGTTACAGTTCCAGATTCAGAAAACGTGTGTTAATCTAAGTTCAGATTTATGTCTGTAAAAACCAGAGAGTTAATGATCCAGGCCAGTCTCATATGCTGGTGCGCCCGGGTCCTTGTCCCTGTTTTGTTAAGTGTAGTTCAGGATTTGTATTGGTCGGCCTTAGAATGGTTCGGCATTTATGCTGTTCGGCATTTACAATTGGTCGGCATTTGTATTGTTCGGCCTAGGTTTGGTTCGGCATTTGAATTGTTCGGCCTAAGTGAAGTTCGGCATTTATGTCTGCTCAGCTTAAGTCAGGTTTAACATTTGTATTGTTCGGCCTAGGTTTGATTCGGCATTTGAGTTGTTCGGCATTTAAGTGGAGTTCGGCCTAAGTGTTGTTCGGGTTTATGATTGTTCGGCACTTGTATTGTTCGGCCTTCATGCTTGTTCGGCATGTCTGTTGTTCGACATATATTCTGTTCGGCATTTTAATAGTGTTCGGCCTTGGTTTTGTTCGGTTAAAATACTGTTCGGTATTTAAGTAGTGTTCGACCTTGGTTTTGTTCGGCTAAGTTGTTGTTCGGCATTTGAATAAGTGTTCAGCCTTGTTTTGTTCGGCTAAAGTACTGTTCGGCAGCCCTCCATTTCATCGTCCGGCGCATGACAACATACGCCGAATCAGAGCTATGCTGTTCAACACCCTTACCGCCTCCAACACTTTCATTCTTCTTTCTTCTCCTTTAACTTCGGTTCGACGTGAGGAAGCTAAGTCCAATGGTCTTATGTGCGAACACTCCTAATCATCCCTCCTCGCCTTGCATCATCGTTCAGCAATAAAAACGTAATAAAGACGACCTACTCGAAAGTTTTCTACATGACACACTCGGCCGTCTCGTTTGAAACCTATTTGAATCGTACAAGGAATATTACCTAGTTTGCAGATTGGAGCTTAGGAAGGAGTAGTTAGGTTTTAAGTCTGGTCGACTGGCGAGAATTGCAAATCTTTGTGGAGAGGCAGAAGTAAAAGAGTAAAGGAGAGAAGAGGGGAAGAACCTGGTTTTATAGGGGAAAAGTGGAAGTCGAAGGGGCTATATCCCGTAGAACTGGTCAAAGCTGTATCGTTCGGCTTCAAAACGTAGAATTGGTCGGCGCATAAGGAACGTTCGGCTTCGAACGTATTGTTCGGCATTTATACCACGATAGGCACACACCACAATCTCAAGAAGGCATCTGGAACTTAATCAAGGATTTGAAACAAAACATGGAGGATATGTAATTCAAAGCGCATCACGTTCAGTCACGTAATACACTTTGGGGGGCAAGTGTTTCCTTGAGATTTGACCAGGCAACTGAGTACTCGGCATTGGCAAGTACTCGGCATCCAATAGTACTCGGCATCCAATAGTATTCGGCATTCGGTAGTACTCGACATCCAGGAGTACTCGGCATTCAGTAGCACTCGGCGTCTGTAAGCGCTCGACATCGGAAGACATTCGGCATGTACAACTGCTCGGCATGGCTGTATTATTTGGCCAGAATCATCATTCGGCCAAAGGCACTACTCGGCTAAAGGCAGCGTCCGGCCATAAATATCGTTCGGCTAAAGCATCGTTCGACCAGGGACATCATTCGGTCAGAAGCATCGTTCGGCTAAAGCATCGTTCGGCCAGGGACATTGTCCGGTCAGAAGCATTGTTCAGCTAAAACTATCGTTCGGCCAGCACCAACGTTTGGCCAGAGACAACGTTCGTTCAAGCGCTTCGTTCGGCCAGAGGCACGTTCGGCTTCGACTGATATTCGTCCTACTCATCCCACGCAGCAAGCACATCGTTCGGCATAGAGAGGGTGGTTTGGCATCGTTGTGATCGGCCTATTTGGTTCGGCATACGGCGACCACTATATTTGGGCCAAGATGTTCGGCTGCAGAGCCCACTTGGGAAGTCCAACCGATCTTTGTCTATAAATAGAGGGGCAGGGGCACAGTGAAAATGGACCTTTTTTGGGGAACACTGGGGAGACTCTGCCATTTTTCAGACTCATCTTCTTTACTTAGCAACTTCATTCAAGCATTTGATCTACGAATTGTATTTGTAATCAATCATTAAGAAGATCAATAAAGTTTAACCTCAAAGTGGACGTAGGCAATTACGCTGAACCACTATAGATCCGGTGTTCTTACTTTCTGCGTTTGAATTAGCATATTCTTCTTTGTTTAATTTACCTTCATCATTTATATCTCTTCACAGTCTTTCTCAACGAGGTTAGTGACCAATTTTGGTGCTAACAACGTGAATTTTAGAAATGCAATGTCAGGCATTCGTCCATACAAGTTGTCCACAAAGAGGACAAACTAAAGGAACTCTCCTATACATCCTGTTGGGAATCATCTGTAGGATTAGATGTGAGCAGCTCATGCATCGAAAATCAAATGAAGATACTACCGCCATACATATATGATATCAAAAAATCTCCCTGAGGGTTCGTGATAAGCAACCCTTCATTCCATTTATTATTATTCCATGTATTCACCTTCGAACGTGTACATTAGTTCAAAGTGGTTTTTGGATATGGATCACCCAAATCCGACCATGGTTCCTTTGAACCAATCATTGATAAAATGATGTTAGTTAAATAGGTGCTCATCATTTGATTGATTACTTTCCCTTTAACAAAAATATCTTCTAGAGATATATATCTTTAAAACATTTATTTTTGGTATATACAAAATCATTAAAACTCCCTTTAATTTTGGAAATACCAAATCAAAATCATTTCTCATAAATCACATTGCAAAACCCTATTGAGTAAAAAGGGTTGATAGAAATTATACCAATTCTACTCAACATCAATTTCAGTATTCAACCTTTACTATCCACTGAATAACGGTGAAATCACCTTTTAAATTCACACGAATAGTATGGGTTCCCTTCTCGGAATTTAATACTAAGTATAAGAAGTTTACTTCTATATAATCCAAGTTATATTAAATTTAGAAAATTAAATCCTTTATACTTGCCTCATTTCCGACATTTCGACCTTATCTATTCTTCGTCCAGGAAAGAGGCAGGTGAGCCAAGGCATTGGTTGCTCCTGAACATCTCCTTAGTTTAAGCACCTCGCATTCAGATCTCATGAATAGAAAATTCAAGTCTATTCATCGGCTTTAGAGCCAAGATTAAATCACTTGATTATAACAGCTTTACTTTAAATCATTTATTTAAACTCTTCAAAATAAATTATAAAACCTCCAAATAATCTTTAAAACAATTAATTATTTGTTTTAAAGTAGTTATAAAAGATTTGGTAAAATATACTTAAGTTTAAAGCCATATTTCAAAAGTTATTAAAATTGCTGCGAAAATTGCTGCGAATAGTGCTTTTAAGGCTTATTTGATCAAAACTACTTTCCTATCATCTAGAAATTCATTTTTATAACTAAAATATCTTTTACAAAATTTTAAAATTTTTATTCTATATTTTTAAAGAATTAAAAATATCAATTTTAAAGAATTTGTCGCTTTTGTTTCCGAACTGCCAAACCGCGACTATTTCGAAAACTTATTTTGCTCATATTTCAAAATCTACTAAATGCAATCTCGATCTTTCCTTTTCTTTAGAAACTATGATTATAAGAGTTTGGAAAATTCTTATACCAAAGAATTTCGACTCCGAATCCATCGATTAAATGGATTTAACTTTCTTCGGCGCGAAATCGCGAACTACCATTACACGCCGCGCGTATTTTTGACTCAATTTTCATAACTTATCAAAACTTCGCTAAATTGGATTTTAGTATTTATAAAACATTTATAAATCATTTTAAGTAGGTTTAACAATCTCATATACACCATTTCATTTATTAAAGGAAAGTCATTTCTTTTGTGATATTTGACGTGTATTAAACATGAATTGTTTCAACATCAAAATAAACATATAATTGACATCCAAACTTGATGATCAAACATAGTCTACAACTATAACAATCATATCACATCATCATATTTAGAAAATAAATTAGGAAGAGTTTCTCACCTTCATTGGTTTCCAACTTTACGAAAATTCGCTATAGCTTCACTATGATTGAATCAAAGCATATGGAATCGAGCCCGGGACCTTTGGATAGCCACAGCCTAAGCTTGCAAATGGAATTGTACTCGACCTTGGTGGTAGGAGGTGGCGGCCGTAGGTTTTGAGTGGAGGAAGGAGTTGTTTGGAGCATGTTTTTAAGTGGATTGCAAATGTGTATATATACTTATATAAATTTATTTTCTTTTTGCTAATTTTTCTTCATAATTTTCTTAAGGTAGGAAGCTATTAAATAGCTTGAGAATAAGGAAGAAGATGAAGTAGAATAGTTTGTAGAATTAATTATGAAGAGAATGGTGGGTATATAAAGTAAAAAATGTGAATAAAAATATCATGATATTTACTTGCCATTTCGTTACTATTGCCTCACCACCACGCCCCCCTCCTACCTCACTATGCACAGTCGAACACCACCCCCAATGTGTGTTGCCATGTGTGTGAGTTGATGTGTGTAAGAGTTTGACTTTGGTTTAATAAAGGATGATGTTTAGAAAAATATCTTAGATCCTTTGTAATACATATATATATATATATAAGTGTATATGTATATTTGTATATATATATATATGTGTGTGTTCATGTATATGTTAGAGTGTGCACGTGTATGTTATTTATGTGTGCAAGACATATAAAGAAGTTTGCATCAATTTTGAACAAATTTCGTTCATTAAACCGTTGAAAATGGAGAAGCCAATTCCTGGTCAGATTTTCACTTATAAATTAATTTACATATAAATATAAACAAAATTTGGAAATTAATTTCCCATCATCATTAATTAATTAAAGTGATCTAATTTGAATTATAAAAAAATATATGTTAATATTAAACAATTATTTACAGAAAGTGCTATTATATCGATAAAGCGATACAAATTTTTTTATATTTTCAAATCAACTACATATCTTTAGATAACCATTATAAATGATTTATTATCACTTCATACCTAATTAAAATAAATTATTATCTTTTAAAAACAATTATTTGAATCATTGTAATAATTATTAAATCATTAAATCTCAATTTAAATTCATAAATCAATTATTAAATATGATGCCATTATTTATGATGCCATAAAACATTTTATTTCCAAAAAATAAAATGACTATTTTATTTCATAATTTTGTTTAAATGAATTAATAAGTGTATGTATCCAGTTTCATATGCGACTTCTGATAATTATAGAGCTGTTTATTGATAAAATGGATTTAGGTCATTTTATTATTTATCGATATTTTTTCAAAGCATTTATTTTTGTAAATACTTATTCATACAAAGATTACCTTTATTATTTATTATTCAATACATTATAATCTATGCTAAAAAACCTTATATTTGAATATTTTCAAAATAAATAAAATATGTCAATGTGGTAAATTTGCGGGTCGTTACATACTCCCCCTTTGAAAGAATTTCGTCGTCGAAATTACCACGCAAAACCAAAAGGTATTTGCTTAAAATATTTATTTTTAAACTTATAACCTTATAGTGTACATAGATCATTTGTACCCAATATATGATTCGATCTACTCATCGAATCCACAACTTTACTTCCGAGCTAGTATTGTTCCCCGATCCACTAGTGCGGACTCCGATCAGGTTTTCCGATCAGAATTTTAGGTTTTCCTTGTATAGCTCTCAACTATGATAGAAAAATCAAGTATCCAACCATAAACCCACATCAATGTTCGTCGCCAAGAATCGAGTGATAAATCCTTTTTCGAAATAGTGTAAACAGCTTGAAATTCCGCACATGAATCTTAGATCAAAATCGTGCAACGAAGTAATCCATGCACCTCATAGGTACTTATTATCCTCCCTAAATTTTTATGATCTTTTCATAAATTTTTTATCATTTATTCAACCATTTTTATAAAGATTCTTTTTTATATCTACATAATCACTTTCAATATTATTTCCAAATATTTTTCTTAAATGAAAACATTTCATTCCAAAGAAACCATTTCAATTTCAATACTTAGAAAATACATCTATATGCTTAAATCTAGAAAAAGTCTATTTAAAATTCTTTGAGGAAAGCTTCATATTTTCCAAAATACATTTTATTGCATCAAAACGAATGTTATGTAAAACATCGTTATGATACCCCAAAACAGTATTGCAGGGATTAGATTAATTATACTTAATATTAATTCTCTATATCGAATACAAACTGTTTATTAGCTAACAATATAGCCGATCAAGTTGGGGTATCATTACCTCTCAGACCTTGAATGGCTGAAATTATCAACTTAACAATGGATATAAGTTACCTACCCCTAATCTTTACATCAAATATAGGACATGAATAAATCCCATATATAATATAAAACATCCTCTTTTCGGAAATCACTTACAATAACAACATTGTTATAGTCCATGCCTTTCTCACTTTCCTGAAAACATTTATTACAACAATAAATGTTGAAATCTATGTTTTCAACACTTAGTACATTTTAAATCACTGTTTAAAGTCATTAATCTTCATTAAAAAAATATCACTTTCAAAACATTCCTTTAAAAGATTATTTTAACTTTTAAAACATAAATGTATTTTCCCTATAAAATCCATACCTAAATCTCAACACAAATTATTTCCATGTCTATAAAACTATGTTTATATATTTCCTTTCTATTTTATAAAACCTCTTCTTATAAAATCTCTTTATTTATAAAATTCCATTTATAACTCTACTCTTTTATAAATCTCATTTATTTATAAAATCCCATTTATAAATCCATTTACAAAATATTAATTACAAATCCATTTTAATATTTATAAAACACCATTTCGAAATTTATTACTTTATTTTTAAAATATCACATTTAAAAATTTTGCCCTTAATATATATATATATATATCACTATATATAAAATGTTTAATTACTTTATATTAGATGGCTTTTCTCCAATTTCTGTAAACTTTGACAAAAATTTTCAAAACATCGAGATTTAAATTCTCAAAATCCCTTTTATGAAACATATCATCCAAATTCATCTTTTACAAAATCATTTGATTTTCTTGTGAAACACACTTTTACACTAGATGCTCATTTATTATCTGTTTGCGCCAAAATTGGACGACATCGATCATTCCCCTGTTTCCAATCGATCTCCTACCATGATATCCATCTTTTCTAGCCAATTTGTTGATATTCCAGTCTTGACCAAAGGGTGGGATAACAAATTGTTATCCCACCTTTTAGCAAAGCCGAGATATCAAGAAATTAACTGAGAATCAATGATTACTAGTCACAAATATCGGTTATGCATTACAGATTCGCTAGGATATCAATGAATTTTGTCCGAGTCCAGATCGAGCTACAATTGACAGGACATGACAAGCAAAGCCATAAAAGACGATGCTTCAAATTTCAGGTCAATCGGAGTTCGTATGATCGAGATATGATCGATACAAGAGGAGGGAAACACGCCGTTCGAATCGATACGTACACCCTGTTCGTATCCATCAAGGAACATCTGATTTCGAATCCATCATGTTCGAATCGATCTACGGTCGCGCTGTTCGAATCCATTGAGTTCGATTCGATCAGAGTAACTTCACCTCGTATGTGTTCGTATCGATCATAACGGTTTCGCCTCGCATCCATCGAGTTCGTATCGATCAGAGTGGAACTATTTGTATCCATCGTTTATCCGTAGTTTCGAATCGATCAGCAATATCCACCTTGTATCCATCACGAACACCCCCAGCCATCGATGCGAAGTAACTTAAGAACATCGATGTAAACAAACCTATAAACGATCGATACGAAGTCAATGCCTTTTATCGATACGAAATAGAACACGAACAATCGATACGAACAAGGTGAAAATAAGACTCGGTCAACTCGGCGAGAAGGGTGGATCGATCCAGGAATTCCGTGCCATGTCATCTCGCGTGCACATGCTTTAGATCGAGTCGACGCGAACGATACGAACGTATCGAGTCGAACGAAACAGCCTAATGAAAACTCCAACTCGTATCGATCATATCTCCTAATCCACAAGTCCAAATGCTATGAAATTTTCATAGGAGCTTGCGTACATGCTAAAGAAGGTTCACGCCAAATTTCAACTCGGTTGGACCAAATCTTGATCGATGTGAAATTGGTTTGTATCGACCACAGATCGAGCCAAAACTTCATGGGATCAATCGCGTGGGCCCACTCACGTGCCAGAAGAAGTCTCCCGAAGTTTGAGCCAGATATTTGCATGGAGCACCTATAAATAGCACCCTAGAGCCTACAGAAAAGGGACTTTTGGGGTATCCTGCCACGTCCAAACTCTGCCGAAATCACGATTGCACTCAAACTCCATCATTGTACTTGAAAATTACTGTTCTAATTCACTGTAACCAGCAAGAACATCAATAAAAGATTATTCTTTGAAGTGGACGTAGGCCGGAGATAGCCGAACCACTATAAATCTTGTGTTTTCTGTTTGTTACTTTTCTATGGTAGTTCTCTACTTTGTCTGAGTCTGAGAATTGTTTTACAATACTGCTGATCTGTGTTCATACACTGGTGCTTTCACGACATTCTGGGTTTGTGACCAATTTTGGCGCAAACACTTTGGTGCTTTCACTGAGAAGGCATAACTCAAGGATTCTACTACATAGATATTGGATTGGAAGGCTGAGGGATTCAGATTTGAACAGTAATGACGCGACAATCAACAAGAGGACAGAGAGGAGAAAGGAGTCAGCAAGAGGGAAGTCAAGAGGCCTCTTTTGGAGCTGGAGCAGGTCAAGCTTTGATCTACATCACCAGGGATGAGATGGAGGCTATGGCTGATTCAATTCATGAAAGATTGCTGAAGAGTCAACAAGAAATGATGCAAAACTTCTTTGATCAGATGAGAACAGCTGGAGCACAGAACTATGGACCAGCTGTAGTGATTGCAGACACGGGACAAGGAGCTAGGGTCACAAAGACCAATGGAGGTCAGATCCAAGATCAGAACGAAGAACCTGAAGGAAATCAACAAGGACCTGGGGCAGACCCTCGAAATCTGACATTGGAAGACCTACGGATGGAGCTCAGCAGGCTAGAGCCAACTCGAACATGAATGAGCCACACAAGGAATATTACCCGGAATACCCTTCGAGACCTAGGGGGCAGGATAGAAGCATACCGAGGGGACGACCCCAGGATGGAGACGAAAGAATGGCTGGATTAGTGCGATGGATAATGAGGGGAGGATTGTCAAGCAAAGGCTTAGAGGAAGTTAGTCGGAGTCCGTTCACTCCGAATATCAGAAATGCAAAGAATCCTCCAAAATTCAAGTTACCCGCGCTGGACCCATATGACGGGAAATCAGACCCAACCATGCATATTACTAGATATATCAGGCATATGGAAGTGCTGGGGGCATCCGAGGAAGTGATGGCACGATGTTTCCCTCTATATTTGACAGATTTGGCTGCGCTTTGGTTCAAGCAGCTAGAGAATGGATCAATCAGAACATGGAGCGAGGTAGTGGAATGCTTCATGAGGCAGTTTAGGTTCCACGTGACGCGATCTAAGAGTGTGATGACCTTGGCATCGATAAAGCAGAGGACAGGAGAGTCCATAAAATATTTTCTACTGCGATTCAATGCAACTGTGGCTTCAGTGGATCGCCCGGATCCATCAATGATTTTGATGGCGGCGGTAGCAGGAGTTGCGGAAGGCACAGAATTTAAGGATTATTTAGCAAGAGATCCACCACAAGACATTGGAGAATTCTATCATGAAGCTGAAAGATTCATTCGGCTAGAAGATTCATGCGCCGAGAGGCGAGAAACAAACGCTGTGCAAGGCAAAGGAACCTCCAAAGAACTTTCCGAAGAAGACAAAGGGAAGCGAAAACAGGACGACACATACGATGGTCCTGACAAACGGAAGAAATTCCGAGAGCCCAGATTCAGGCAATACACTGACTTGACAACAAACCTGGAACAAATCTACACGGAGACTCCGGGGTAGATCCCCTATCGAAAACCACCCAGGAGAGATCCCACAGAACGAGAACGTAGAAGTGGAAAGTACTGCCTAATCCATGAGCTGGAAGGGCATACTACTGATGAATGGCGCTATCTGAAGGATGAGGTAGAAGAGCATATCAGAAGTGGTAGATTTCCATAATAAACCAGAGATCAGACAGCGGCCGTAGGACCTGAGCAACTATTGTCTCCACCTAACAAAACTAATCCTGGATCGGGATCACAACTCGTCATCAATTGATCAAGATGGCAAGGGCCAAGTCCAGGATTTGAACTTTGGTCGATTAAATTTCTTAGATTTGATTCCTAAATAAAACGGCTATTCCGCTTACACATGTACGGGGACCGGAGAGATCCTCAGGCATGCTGTGAGATGGTAATAGATTGCTCTGCCCAGAGAGGCAATATTTAGGACTTTCCTTTGTTTGTGATTGAACACTGGAACTTGAATTTAATAAATGAACTTGAATTTCTCGACATAAACCTTTGACTGGAGAGTTAAAGGATGAATATTGAAAACCATCTTGAAAATGATCGCTTTATGACCCTGCCCGGAGTGGCGGGGTCTGGATTGCAAGAAGTGAGTTGCTTCGCCGGAGAATGACAGGATCGACTTACTTGACGTCGTTCACCATTCACCGGAGAGTGATTGGATCGGGGTTCGATAAGAGCCCGGAGTGGCTGTGATCGGCCTAGGATTTAGGCCATTACATCGCTTAATCTTCAGAAACACTGAACCGGAGTGCAGGGGGTGTTGCCGCTTCGCCAAAGAGCGACAGGATCGACTCAGTCGACGCTGTTTCCCCTTCACCGAAGAGTGATAGGATGGGATCTGGCAAGAGACCGGAGAGGCTGTGATCGGTCCAAAAGGACCAAGACATCGCTATATGCCCTCGCTAGGGCCAGAGTGCAAGGGATAGAAAGCAACGCCGGAGTGCAACAAGATCTTTCTATTCGATCGCTAGGTTTGGAATGGACTTAGCAAGGGGCTGGAGTGACCATCGATAGTCCAGAGAGGCTGTAGAATTTGATTACTGACTTTCGCAAGTTGAAATGGATACTGATTCGGCTTCGAACAGCCATAAACTTTATTGACGTTACTATAGCTGTAAATAAAATACGAGCTCACAGCATTCGATTTGAAGCTATTCAAAACACACCTTTTACCAAAAGGCGTGTTTTGGGGGGGCAAAGTGTTATCCCACCTTTTAGAAAAACCGAGATACCAAGAAAATAACCAAGAATCAATGATTACTAGTCACAAATATCGGTTATGCATTACAGGTTCGCTATGGATATCGATGAATTTTGTCCGAGTCCAGATTGAGCTACAATTGACAAGACATGACAAGCAAAGCCATAAAAGCCGACACTTCAAATTTCAGGTCAATCGGAGTTCGTATGATCAAGATATGATCGATACAAGATGAGGGAAACACGTTGTTCGAATCGATACGTACGTCATGTTCGTAACCATCAAGGAACATCTGATTTCGAATCCATCATGTTCGAATCGATCTACAGTCACGCTGTTCGAATCCATTGAGTTCGATTCGATCAGAGTAACTTCACCTCGTATGTGTTCGTATCGATCAGAACGGTTTCACTTCGCATCCATCGAGTTCGTATCGATCACAGTGGAACTATTCGTATCCATCGTTTATCCATAGTTTCAAATCGATCAGCAATGTCCACCTCGTATCCATCACGAAGACCCCCGGCCATCGATGCAAAGTAACCTGAGAACATCGATGCGAACAAAGCTACAAACGATCGATACGAAGTCAATGCTTTTTATCGATACGAAATAGAACACGAACCATGAATACGAACAAGGTGCAAATAAGACTCGGTCAACTCGGCAAGAAGGGTGGATCAATCCAGGAATTCCGTGCCACGTCATCTCGCGCGCACATGCTTTAGATCAAGTCGACGAGAACGATACGAACGTATCGAGTCGAACGAAACAGCCAAAGGAAACTCCAACTCGTATCGATCATATTTCCTAATCCACAGGTCCAAATGCTATGAAATTTTCACAGGAGCTTGAATACATGCTAAAGAAGGTTCATGCCAAATTTTAACTCGGTTGGACCAAACCTTGATCGATACGAAATTGGTTCATATCGACCATGGATCGAGCCGAAACTTCATGGGATCGATCACGTGGGCCCACTCACGTGCCAGAAGAAGTCTCCCAAAGTTTGAGCCAGATATTTGCATGGAGCGCCTATAAATAGCACCCTAGAGCCTATAGAAAAGGGACTTTTGGGGGATCCTGCCACGTCCAAACTCTGCCGAAATCACGATTGCAGTCAAACTCCATCATTGTATTTGAAAATTACTGCTGTAATTCACTGTAATCAGCAAGAACATCAATAAAAGATTATTCTTTGAAGTGGACGTAGGCCGGAGATAGCCGAACCGCTATAAATCTTGTCTTCTCTGTTTGTTACTTTTCAATTGTTGTTTCTACTTTGTTTGAATCTGAGATTTGTGTTACAATACTGCTGATCTGTATTCATACACTGGTGCTTTCACGACATTCGGGGTTTGTGACCAATTTTGGCGCAAACATTATCCTATAAATTCATTAAGCTTGACCCAATATTATTATCAAACACCTTATAATTAAATCGTGAAACTTAATTTACAAGGTGTTTGTATTTAAACTTTTAAATCAAACAACTAAGCATTATATAAATAAATATATCATTTGAAAGATATTTATTTATATTCAAAATATAATCCTAAGTAAAATTATTTCACTTACCAATTTTTAAAAACAAAAAACATTTTTATATAGCATTAACAAATACGCGCTCCTATATAATATCCTCTCAACTCATTCTAGCGTCTCGGTTACCCTATCTCTAATGAGTTACTCATCCTAAGGTATTATTAACCCTATCTCTGATTGGACATTACCTCTACCAGTCTTAGGTGTTCGCTCAACCTAAGCTCTAATAACAAATGTGATGACCCGCCTCCTCGATAATCGGAAACTAGCATTAATGCTTTCTCAGTATTCACGTGTCGTAAATCCAAGTGCCGAAGAGGCAGATTATCATGGAGTAAAAGAAAATAAAGATAAAAAAGAATATTACACGAATGGAATAACATATATTATTTTTGTACATATATATATATCTTTATAGTGGAAAATTTAAATACATCTATCAGAGTCTATCTTAAAATCAGCCTGGACAGATATAAATCTATGTCCTTATAAATACTGAATACAATTAGTAAACTAATGCAGCGGAAATGGATATGGATAACTATATATAGGTACATCTTCAGCTCCAAACTTCAAGCTCCATCACACTGCTCTAAGTTAAGCCTTACTACTTGGTAGCCCGGAAAAATAGGACACCCAGAGTTTAGCGCAAATGAAAATAAACTCTAGGTCAATCATGGGACTGGTGTGAGAAATTCAAAATACAGATATTTGAAAACAAGGGTATCTCATAGGACCAAGTCGCACATAAATACTGAATAGGTTTTTACCTTATGATAACCAAAACATTTGCTACGCAAAATATGGCAATATTATTTTTAATGATATTCTTTTGAAAACAATTTTAAGTGAACTTATATAATCTTAGCTGAAATTGTTACAATGATTAAATTCCAGCAAAACAGGTTCTATAATCAAGTCCGAAGGAACTTATTAGAGAATGGATTTCCATACAACAGCAGCTTAGTAACTAACTTCCGTACAATACATCTCTAGAGGGATATACCAAGGATTAACACCTTTGAAACCTCTACACCTTGCAAGATTGGCCTACCCGCAGACCCATCTATGGCGGATAGAACCAAATATGATATAACCCCAGTCGTTCTCGATCAATTCGAGAGATTTCTTAGCATACACAACATACCCGATATATAGAGGCTAATATATTAAGGTGATGACCATACCCTAATTGCTACGAACCACATAGCCTTACGTCATGCCCTGTTTAAGCCATTTCTGGGTAATGAGGTCCGAGGTAACGAATGCCTTTCACATAGCATATTCCACTTTGAATGCCACATTGCAAATTCCATCACATACTATTGATTTCTAAAAATATACAACCACTAGCACATTCTCAGAAAATGGTATAAGTACAGGAGAGTTACCTTGGGTATATGTATAGGAGAGTTACCTCCTACACCACCAAATAGATGTATGTTTGTAAATCAATGTACGTGCATTTTAGAAATGCAATGTCAGATATTCGTCCATACAAGTTGTCCAGAAACAGGACAAATGGAAGGAACTCTCCTACTACATCCTTTTAGGAATCATCCCTACAATTAGTAGCGAGTAACCCTTGCACCGAAGGTCAAATGAAGATACTATTGCCACATATATGATATGGAAAATTTCCTTTGAGGTTCAATGAAAAGCAGCCCTTCATTCCAATTTTTATCATTCCATGTCTTCACCTTCGAATGCGTATATTAGTTCGAAGTGGTTTGGTTATGGATCATACAAATTCTGCCCCAGTTCCTTTGAACCAATCATTTCTAAAAAGATGTTAAGTAAATAGGTGCTCATCATTTTACTTTCTTGTTATCAAAAATGTCTTCTAGAGATATATATCTTTAAAACATTTCTTTTCAACATATACAGAATCATTAATTGTCTTTAATTATGGAAATACAAATCAAAATCATTTCTGATAAATCATGTCTCAAAACCCTACTGAGTAAAAAGGGTCAATAGAAATTATACTAATTCTACTCAACATCAATTTCCGTATTCAACCTTTAATATCCGTCGAATAACGGCGAAATCACCTTTTAAATCCACATGGATAGTACATGTTCCCTCCTCGGAATTTAATACCTAGTATAAGAAGATTATTTCTATAAAATCCTAGTTGTATTAAATTTAGAAAATTAAATCCTTTATACTTGCCTCGTTTCCTACATTTCGACCTTGTCTATTCCTCGCCCAAGAAAGAGGCCATGTGAACCAGTGCATTGGTTGCTCCTAAACATCTCCTTAGTTTAAGAACCTCAAATCAGAATCACATGAATAGAAAAATCCAGTATACTCATCGGCTTTTAGAGCCAAGATTAAATCGCTTGATTATAATAGCTTTTCTTTAAATCGTTTATTTAAACTCGTTAAAATAAATTATAAAACCTCCAAATCATCTTTAAAAAATTTAATTATTTATTTGAAAACATTTATAAAAGATTTGGGAATGAATGATTAAGTTTAAAGCCATATTTTTGAAAAGTTATTAAAAGTGCTGCGAAAAGTGCTACGAATAGTGCTTCTAAGGCTTATTTGATCAAAACAACTTTTCTATCATTTAGAAATTAATTTTTGTAACTCAAATCTATTTTAAAACATTTTAAAATATTTGTAGAATTTATTCCATATTTTTAAAGAATTAAAAATACCGAGTAAATAATTTACCGCTTTGGTTTCCGAACTGCCAAACCATGACTATTTTGAAAACTTGTTTTGCTTTTATTTCAAAATCTACTAAACGAAATCTCGATCTTTGAAAACTATGATTATAAGAGTCTGGAAAATTCCTAGTCCAAGGAATTCTGACTCTGAATCCATCATTTAAGTGGATTAACTTTCTTCAGTGCGAAATCGCAAACTACCATTATGCGACCTGCAAACTTTTTGACTCAATTTTCATAACTTGTCAAAACTTCAGCAAATTGGATTTTAGTGTGTATAAAACATTTATAAACCATTTCAAACCATTTTAAAGAGGTTTAACAATCTCATATACACCATTTCATTTCTTAAAGGAAAGTGATTTCCTTTGTGATATTCGACGTGTATTAACCATGATTTGTTTCAAAATCAAAATAAACATATAATTAACATCCAAACTAGATGATCGAACATTGTAAACAACCATAGAAATCATATCACATCATCATATTTATAAAATAAATGTGGAAGAGTTTCTCACCTTCATTGGTTTCTAAGTTTACGAAAATTGGCTATAGCTTCGCTACGATCGAATCAAAGCTTATGGAATTGATCCCGAGACCTTTGGAGACATTTGGATAGCCACAGCTTAAGCTTGCAATTGGAATTATGCTCGGCCTTGGTGGTAGGAGGTGCTGGTCGTGGGTTTTGAGTGGAGGAAGCAGTGGTTTGGAGCTTGTTTTTAAGTGGATTGCAAATGTGTATATATGTATATAAATTTATTTTATTTTTGCTAATTTTTCTTCATAATTTCATTACGGTTGGAATACATTGAAAAGCTTGAGAATGAGGAAGAAGATGAAGTAGAACAGTGTGTAAAATTATGAAGAGGACTGTGGGTATTTATAGAAAAAATGTGAATAAAAATATCATAATATTTGCTTGGCATTTCATCACCATTGCCTCACCACCACACCCCCTTCCTACCTCATTATGCATGGACAAAACCCTGTGTTGCTATGCGTGTGAGTTGATGTGTGTAAGAGTTTTACTTTGGTTTGCTTACGGATGAAGTTTATGAAAAATATCTTAGATCTTTTCTATATATATATATATATATATATATATATATATATATATAAGTGTATATGTATATTTGTATGTATATATGTGTTCATGTATATGTTAGGGTGTGTATGTTATATATGTGCATAAGGCATATAAACAAGGTTGCAACAACTTTGAACAACTTCTGTTCGTTAAACCGTTGAAAATCGGGAAGCCGATTTCCGATCACATTTTCGCTTATAAATTAATTTACATATAAATGTAAACATAATTTGAAAACAATTTCCCATCATTATTAATTAACTAGAACTATCTCATTTGAATTATAAAACCATATAAATTAATATTAAACAATTGTTTACAGAAAGTGCTATTATATTAATAAAGAGATACAAATTTTCTTATATTTTCAAATCAAGTATATATCTTTGTAAAACTATTATAAATGATTTATTATCACTTCATAGTTAATTAAAATGAATTATTATAATTTAAAAACAATCATTTGAATAATTAAAATAATTATTAAATCATTAAATCTCAATTTAAATTCATAAATCAATAATTAAATATAATGTCATTATTGCTGATGTCATAAATACATTTTATTTCCCAAAAATAAAATAAATAATTTTATTTCATAGTTTTGTTTAAATGAATAAATAAGTGTATGTATCTAGCTCCGTGCGCAACTTCTAATAATTATAGAACAGTTTATTGATAAAATGGTTTTCGGTCATTTTATCGATATCTTTCCAAAGCTTATATTTTTGTAATTACTTATTCCAAATAAGATTACCATTTTTATTTATTATTAAAGACATCATAATCTATGTTAAAAACCTTATATTTGAATATTTTAAAATAAATAAATTTATCAAAGTGATAAATTTATGGGTCATTACGAGTAGTGACCATAGGCATTGTGGCATACCTATTTGGTCTTAGCAGCAGTGACCATACGCATTGCAGCATATCTGTTTGGTCTTAGCAGTAGTGACATACGCAATGTGGCATACTTATTCGGTCTTAGCAGTAGTGACCATACGCGTTGAGGCGTATCGTATCGATCTTAGCAGTAGTGATCTTTGTTTTCGGATCATGGTTTTATTATAGTATATTTGTACTATATTATTAGCAGTTTTGGGCTAGTTTAGTGAAATAGAAAATATTGTGCTAACTTACTGATACAGGAGAAGAGCAGGTAATGGTATGATCCCCTACTTTTGAGATGGATTTACTGTACTTGTTTATAGTGGTCCAGATTTTTCCCGAGCCACGTTTGTGGAGAGAGCCGACTATGATTTAGTCTTTCCTATTTATTTGCATATAGTTTAAATATATAGTATTTTGAGATAGTCCCCACTACAACATAGTTTATGTCTTACCAGAGTTTTTGTCTTTATGTGCTTATGTCATGACAATTCTCGTGTACTCGATTGAGCAGGTTGGGGGTCAGGTGCTTTTTGGGATCACTAGCATAGTGCGCAATTGGTGTAGTTTTTAGAGGCTTGGCATCGGTGTTTTGACAGATGTACACACACACACACTTTTTATTTTATTGTATATGATAGACTTGTTATTTATATACAAGACTGTTGTATTAGATATTTATTCAGAACTCCATGTTTATTTTAGAGTTGATATATTCTAACTATTATGTACATATATTTATTTGTCGGTTGCTTCCGCTAGTGCGGTCTCTTATATATTGTTATTCTATTTTGTTAATGTATATTCGACATATTATATGTTGTCATTCCGTTGTGAGATCTTATCGATGTCTTGGTCTAATGTTTTTGTTCTAATTTTACCCTAATGATCTGTCTTTTGTAGTATTCAAAAGTCGTGCGATGATGTAAGGCACATATTTTTGGGTATTACGAAGGGCGGGTTGTTACAGTTGGTATCAGAGCTTAGGCTTAGCACTCAAACCAAGAAGACCAATTTGAGTTAATCAATCTGCTAGTAGGAGATACGTTGAGAGAGCATACTTCAATTTTTCTACTATATAATACTGTATACACCGGTTGTCTTCTGAACATAAATTATTTCTACTACTAGTTGCTAAGGTATTTTCGTCAGGTTATCCATTTGAGAAAACGAAATACAAGAGCAACTTTGGATAGGCAGTCGGAGATGCCTAATTAGTTCAAAGACAATTTAGCTACCGCAAAAGATGTCCCGTCGTCTGCTAACATTTCTAGCTAAATGCAGTTAGCGCTATAAGTGGTATGGCCTTTTGGGCATCAGTATATTTAGCTCCACCAACTCTAGACTATTCAAAGAAATCCTAGAATTTCCTTAGCCTTGGAGGGGAGCCATATCTAAGTCTTGAGGCTTCTTCTAAGGCACAGTCTTGGACACAAGCATGAGAAGGCTTCCATCGATATAAGTCTAGGAAATATTCTTGTAAATGAGACCGTTTCTCAGCATTTGGAGGAAGGGAGACTTTGGCTGGGTAGGATATAGTGTTTTTTTGTGGTTGATAAGCAAACCTGTGATTCGAAATTTATTCAGTTGTCACTATAAATTCTCAGTTTATTTTTGAGATCAAGAAGAGTGTGTAGCTTGAGTATTCCATCCACCTTGAACATGACAGCTTGTCAGTGAAAGAGTGGTTACCGGTTCAAACTTTGTTTTTGGGTTTTTGATTTGGTCAGTACTCCATTGTTGTGGGAAAAGATATTTGCCTAGGGTCTTTAGCATTGGTTGAGGGTTCATTGCTTAGCCTTATCCCTGTTAGGGTCCACTTTTGAATATCTTATTGGGATGGTTTTCCTTTGAGAGAATGTATATGAGATACCGTTGAGGTAATGAAAGTGGAAACACTACAGCAAAAAGGACATTTTATAGCGTGTAAAAATCGCTATAAAAACTTTCTATAGCGATTCTATAATCGCTATAGATCAACATGTTGTAAAAAGTCTGGTAGATACTATAGCGTGTCATACTTGCAGTGGAAAACGTATTTTTCTTGCCATCTAAAATAGGCCATATTGGTGCAACTGCTTTTCTATAGCATTATGAAACATGCTATAGAACTTTTTATGACGCATTTTAGTTGCTATAAATATGTCGACATGCTATATTATTATAGCATTTGAACGCGCTATGGAATCATCGTGTCAACCTTTTATGACACATTGAAATGCTACAAAAAATTCATTACTATCTATTATAGCACCGTCTTATTGCTATGAAAACTATTTACTCTTTGCAAAATATTTTGTATAGCACTAACATGATGCTATAGTATAACAAAGCTGAACAATTTTTCTTTTTATTGCATAGTTAGAACGCTATAAAAAAATTCTATTGCACATTTTTTGCTGCCATAACATTCAAAGCTTACAATTTTCAATTCTACTTATATATTATAACTCAAAAAACCACATTCATCACATTAACATAAGTACAAAAATTGAGTCATAAGCCAAATCACAAAATATATATATATCCATAATATTTCATACATGAAGAATTAAACATAAATATTTGTGATAAAAATTAAACATAAGTACACAAATTGAGTGTAGCATACCAAAACGATACATACTAAAAATATTTTAATGACCGTCGATAAGCATGACCGACTTAAAGGAGAAAGAGTGCGATATCATGTATCAACCTCAAAAACATCATACAACGCCTGTGAAGAAGAAACACAAACATACATATGTTAGTCAATATATACAAGTATGTATAAGTACAAAAGATGCATCGCCAAAGACTAAGTTACTGAAACTAGCATAACCCCTAATGAACCTGTTATTGTGATCAATCATGCTTTAAAGAAGCACACTAAGGACAGTGGCACTGGCTTGCTAGGATTCTGGGTAAAGTTGTAATCAATACAATCTGAAATCTAAGTTTTATCCACTACTTCAGAACACAACAAGAACCAAATAATGTTTATATATATACATCTACATCTATACCCTAATATGGTACATAAAAATGAACTAAATCAGTCAATCATTTACACTCCACCTGTCAATGTCTTGCACTATCTATATATTGTATTGGCGATCAGAATATTTTACAGCCCTACCATGATAGAAACAAAAGAAGTTGTGTCATCTAAATCAAATTCTACAAACGATTTCTTCAAAGATATGCATTGTTATTTATGTACGTGTCAGTGAATTCTCAAGTTTACGCTCAACATATTGATTATCAGTTTATATCAATAATGGTCCTGATTACTACAATATGTCTAAGAGATTACATGTAGGCTCTAGAAAATTAGGATGAAGAAGCAATGCACGCTGATAACTTACTAGCCTGATGCTCATGTCCACTACAAGTGCATCAATGAAGTGCTTAGCTTCAGCTGAATGCGCTGCCTCCATTCTGTACCATCATTATGACTCAATGCATAGCAAAAGACCTGTTGAAAAATTTAAATTATATTAGTGCAGACAATCAATTAACAACAAATAACAGTAATCAAGTAACATTATAAACCTCAATGGATTCTCGATTGTGCAATCCAAATGCAGAGCCCATTAGATGAGATAGAGGATGTTTACCAAAGTCGATACTTACATAACTACGACAACACAAATTATATTATTTTTAATAATAGCAAGTATGAGGCATTAGAAATAAAATATATTAGATGGAGGAACAAATTGACCCAACTTTTAGCCTCCTACTACCACCGTCCATTTTACCAGGAACTGGAAGGGGGTGACTAAAAGTTGGAAGTGTGTAACGAGAGGCTATCAAAGAGCAGTGTTTAGCAACTTACGGCTAAAAACATTATGGACGGATATGTCAGTATTATAGCTATCAAAGAGCAGTGTGTAACGAGAGGCTATCAAAGAGCAGTGTGTAACGAGAGGCTATCAAAGACAATTATTCCCTCGACTTCAGCAAACATTTTCTCACGGTTATTCCAGTCACAAACAAACTGAATGAACATAAACATAATGCAACTGTATCAAATAAATGGTGTGAAATGTAAGATGGCAGTAAATCAAAACTGGGAATAATTGAACTCCCCTATCAACATCAACTTATAAGATGGTCATTGTTAACTATTCATTTCTTGAATATTTTGTAAGTCCGTCAAGATAATTCCAAATATTTCATGAATAATACCATTATATAAAATGAACTGATCGATAGAAACACAGAATTGAAGGGAAGAAGATACCTTAAACATAAGCTTTTTACTTCGCAGTAACTCATTTAGTTTGGAGATTTGCTCTGTCAAAGAGTTGTGCTCATCCACAAATTTTTTCCTCTGAAAAAAATCATAAAATGTGCAAGTTTTAAAAACATTAAACATGTAAGATAATTAAATGGTCTTGTGTGCTTACGAGTTTTAAATAATTTCAAAGCAACATGCTTAGTTTTTAACTGAACAAACTTGATAAGTTTTCAACTGATCATATGCTCAGTTTTCAACTGAGAAAACTCGCTCATTTTTCAACTGAGCATAGCTCAGTCAAACACTCAGTTTTCAACTGACCATGGGCTCAGTTTTCAACAGATCACATGCTCAGTTTTCAATTGAGCAGATGCTCAATTTTCCACTGAGCATTCTTGCTCAGTTTTCAACTGAGCATAGCTCACTTTTTAACTGAGAGAACGCTCAGATATACACCCACTGTTTGGTCCAGAGAGCGGTAAAAATGGTTGGACAAGATTACAATTTGTACATGAAATCGTTAGGACGTATCCAGGAGAACAAGATACAAAGTGTGCTCAGTTTTTAAGTGTTTTTGAGCAAGAGGTATGTCACTCATCAAATTAATCCATATACGTATCATTATCTCAGTAGATTAAGATTAATAATCTATGTTTTTTTCATTCAGATCTGTAGCTTAGAATTTTTCAATTATGACCTGAATTAATTCGAGAAACTTTCCACTATACTACATTTTCCGAACTTCACACATATAAATTTTTACTTTACGTATCACCATCATATTAACTTGTAACATATGATTCAAAGTTGTATGTTATGAATTGTTGATGGTTATCATAATTACAGGGTTGCAAAATGGTTGAGATGCCCTGTGAAAAACATGATAAGCATGCAGCTAGTAGCCAATTTATCACTCATACAATTGGAAGGTATTTTACACTGTCATGGTTATTTTCTAAAAATTCTTCATCAATAATGTGCCTTTTAGATTCATGACTTATAAACTTTCTTACACACATAATAATCAAAACTTTAAATTCATGCTCGTTAATAAGATTGAATATTTACAATTTAACAGGGTATTGTCTCGTTTAAACCTTGAATCTGCCGCAATCAATACCAAAGGATACGAGACACTTCTACAACTGGTCATTCCATTATCTTAGCCATCCAATTATTCTTAACTTTTTAATGATGTGATCGTTAATATTCACTACCCGATTTTACAATGCGGACTGAAAACATAGTTAGTGGCAGCTTTGATCTTTACTATGGCCTCTTTATGTACAATATCAATGCAACCGAACAGGTTTCCATAATCACATGAAGCTCGACTGAAAAGACATTAATTTTATATTACATTTTTCTTATTTGTAGAGTGGAGGGAAAGAATTCAGTGGAAAACTTAGTAGAATTTTATAAACTGATTTAGGTTTTAATTGAAGTTTCTGAACAGTTCATTGTGAGGAGTAACGGAACGAGTGTAATCAACAATATTATTTTTGTTCTTTCAACTACCAATTTATCATTCATATTTCAGCACATTGAACAAGCCTTTAGAAAAAGAATTGATAGTAAACAGGTAATATGAGTCTGGTTGGACTTAGATATAACTAGTGGGATCAAAGGCTACTGCTTTATCATGGATTTCATTTTGTCAAACAGGTGAGCACAAGAAAATGGCAAGATAAAAACTATATGAACAACTGCTACAAATATTCTAGTAAAAAAACGCACCATTGCATTATAACAAGGAAGATTTCATGCATTCTTCAGAATCTCGAACACTTGAACAGAGTAAATAAGAAGCCTGACATTCCAGTTCATAGTCAAGCAACATGTTCCAGGCTCTAATATACATGGACAGCAAGCTTAGTATAAACAATGCTCCAGAATAAGTGCAGCCAAGCTCAACATACAAATGTATTCTTCAGAATTTTGGTCTTGTAAACATGAACACACTGCAAGATAACACTTACCAAGTACTTAATTCATGCAATCATTTCGTGGAATGAAGGATGAAAAGAGACTAAAATAAGACCTTTCATGACTTCTTATAAGTCGAATACTGCAATAGCTATGAAAACGACAAACTTGCCAAATTCTGCAATGGCTTCTCCATCACAAACAGCAGCATAATGCAATGAAGTTTGACCTTAATTATCGTATATTTTAAGTTGTATATATGAGTATGTTGTTTGAGTAGAGTAAGTATGAAATTGCTAGGAAAAGGTCATGCGTTATTAAATGTTAAACTATTATTAATTACTTGGGCTTAGAAACAAAATATTATTAATTGCTAAATTATTTGTAAAACAGAAATCAATCATTATTTAATATCAAGCATTGAAAAGTTAATGTTGGTTTCTCCGTGAACCGATCTTATGATTTGGTTCATACCTTGGCATTCACTCGACATTCCAACGCAAAAGCATTTCCACAACATTCAAATGTCCACGATCTATGGCCCAGTGCAGAGGTGTCCTCCCTTCACTATCTGAATATTGACAAATCAAACACTTAAATAATAGGGTGCTTCAGCAGACATCTTTAACATAAATATGTGAATGCTGAAAGGAGAAACCATTTACATATGATATTGAGAGTGCCTTGCAAATACAAATGTGTTTTTGTTTCTAAGAATCAACAAAAAACAGTGATATTGTGCCATAATTGAATTGCAAAAAAGAGAAGTGTTACCAGGTACATGATATCTTTCCGTTTTGCTATCTAAAAGGATAATTTGCATTGATGTTAAGATTAGTAAATAAGAAAAGAAGATGTAAAATTAACCTCTTGAAGTCACGGGTATTCCATTCTCTAAATAAATAAGCAAGTTATCACAATCTCCTTTTCTTGCACAATCATGTATTGCATCCAGAGTTCTGTAACAAAATTTTCAAACATCATTAGTTAGCTGGTCCTTAAGATTGTAATATATGGATGTCAATTCAAATTGCTATTTAAAACTTGGATTAAAAAATTGTCAGGAGGAACATTAGTTAAAAATAAAAGCAAAGAGCTTTTAAAAAAGGAACCAACATAAGACAGTTGTAATGCAAGATATACATGTAAAACACATTTAAGCAGTTAAGCAAACTTATGAACTAGTCTGAAACTTCTATTTATAAAAAGACCAAAATTCGTATGATATCTATGAAGAAGTTGTTATAGTATGAAAAACTACACCACTAATCTATGTACAAACTAAACTTTAACTGGCGAACTAAACTACACTACCAATCTATGTAAAATCAGTACACTGCAGTTGTCAGCAAGCAATGAACAAGAATCAATGCACAAACTAAACTTCAATTGGTGCAATGTGAGGCATGTATGCCATTTTGCTTTTATAAGTGCAGTGTGCATAAGCGAGCATGAGGTTGACAGCACGAGCTTGTCTATCCCTATAGTGGAATCAAGTTCGCTTAAGTGCACCAAGGGATGCAGCAAGATCATTAGTTCAAGTGCTCCTTCCGTCGACAACTCCAGCAAACACACACTTTCCACATGGAAAGCTTGCACTTTGATCAAGTCAAGGGTCCAAGTTCCACAATCTAGCACCGATCCAGACTTCATGCTTGTTTATATGTAATGGTTGTTCCAAGCAACAAGCTTTTATTTAGTGCCTTCCGTTTCAATTTACATGCCAACCCACCTAAGTTGCAGTTCATTCAGGCTCTTGCATTGGCTCAGTTCCACTTCAGTTTGAAGCCAGTTTTCTCACGTCGGATACATATATCACACATTAGTTTCACTCATGCCAGTCACATAATTTACTTACATCAATTTACAAGCCAGACATGCTGTGTCAATTTATGCATGTCACGCATGTCTACCATGTAGCATACCCATATCTGCTTATCATATTTCAGCTGTTTCACTCATGCCAATCTCGCTTATTCACTCAGGTTCATATACACTGCCCTGTAACATCCATTTGTGTTTACTCCATTATACACTATAGAAATAACAGTGGTTTTTCTTTTGAACACTGGTACACATGGGTATTGATCAGGAGGAAAGTGACTGGAGCTAACAGCTGATGAAAGATGGATATAAGGGTCATGTGATGTTCCTGAGCATGTTGCATGGTACAAAAAATTAGTTGAAGGGTATCCATTTGGTCTCCATACTGCAGCGCTTCCCTCATTATTATGTAAAGGGCATATAAGACCCATTTCCTGCACATACACTAAGGTTCTAAACGAGTAATGCTGCCATATAGTAATAGTATAATGTTGAAGAAATTACCTAAAGCAAGTGAGTATCAGGATGACGACGATTCCAAATTTGATCATTATCAAGGGTGGGA
The DNA here is from genome assembly GCA_030737815.1 of Allium fistulosum. Taxonomy (NCBI): domain Eukaryota; kingdom Viridiplantae; phylum Streptophyta; class Magnoliopsida; order Asparagales; family Amaryllidaceae; genus Allium; species Allium fistulosum. The sequence goes on from CM060908.1 coordinate 235,289,077, forward strand.
ATATGAGTTCCTCTCTATGCTGGTACAGCTGCAATAAAACAACTTATTATAATACTAGATTTAGCAAACACCATAGTCAATGCAAAACTTAATGGGAAGGGTAGGGGTGTGTGCGCGCATGCAGGCGGGTGCTAGCGCTACATAGAGGTTATGGAAACACTTCATTAGCAATCTCTTTAGTTTAGTTGGTGTAACCTTATTCTCTTTAGTCAAAGTAACATCATGATAAACATGCTCTAATCATGCCATTTGTGAATGGATTGCGCAAGATGCAGTGAATGGCTTATGCGGGTGCTATGAACCGTTTTCGCAAGCTGGGCTCTACCTCCATCCACCTCTGCGTTCATTTATCATGTAAGTTGTCAATTATTCATTTGATTTTTTTAGAGTTTATGTTTGTTTATTATTCAACTTATTGAATATGGGAACCAAATTCCCATGTCTTATGTTCATCTAATATGTACTTCTTATGTTCAAATTTCCTTTCAGTTGTCAATAGAGCATCAACTCTCAAAGTATTCATCTTATCAATAAACACGCCTAAAGTAACCCTTGGAAATGGGAGAAATAATTTCTCAAAAAGATACATGAAATCAATCGCATAGCTTTTGGTAGAACATAGTCTGTTATGTGCATCACACATTAAACACAAGACAATACGTAATCATATATCTAATTTGTTTATTATTGATTCCATGATGAGTACAGTCAAAATGTTCTATCAAATAACTGTAGAAACTTTACATAGCTAGAAGCAGGAGGAAATTGTATCATTCTTTACTATGCTTTAAAAGTAAATTTCCACTCAACAACACTTATTAGGAGTCATCAATGGATGTTTTATTTAAATTGTTTTGGTTTTAGATGACATTTAAGGCAATTCTTATTTATTTATTTATTTATTTCAGGCTTGTAATTCTTATTATTTATTTATTCCTAAAATTCAAGCTAATTAAGACCTACAATATCAATGACATTGTAAGGGAGAAGCCAGACATTATGATATTTGAATATTATGGAACTATCTATTGTTAAGTAAATTTCATATTAGAGAAAATGATGTATCAACAATATAGATAATTGCCATTTGCTTTCATCCATGATGCTCTTTGTACATTTCTGACACAAACTTCTATTAATTTCTAGATTTAAGAATTAATGTACAACTAAAATTAAATATGAAACAATAACTTGAACAAAACACTTTAAGTTACCCGAAAAACAACATTTGAATAAAAAAAACAATAGTTGGTCAAAGAGGTATACGTGTCATGACAACCAAATATATTACCTACCTCGGTTGTGCTAGCTCATGTATTAATATCTGTTTACAATCTTGAGATGTCCTGAGATGTTGAGACAATGGGATTGTTGTGGTGGAGATAGAAACGGATTGAAAAAGAATCTAATCAATTTCTAGTAGTATTGAACAGAAGTAAAATCACATGGATGACACAGCCCTTGATTATTCCAAAAGATGTATCAGTTAAAAAGCCCTAAATTCATGATTGTTGGAGTCTTTTTTGCGTATAAATCAATGAAATCAATAGGAACAGGGAAATATATCAAAATCATTGTTATCATTATTATATGTAAATGAATAAATTCAGTTGATACATGTAAACTCACAATAAAACATGTATGCGATATAAATACTATTACACTCCAATTAATTTACTGAAATCAAATCAACAATTAATCAATTACCAATTTAACAATTTGAGACATCAAAACTGGTGAAGTAATAAAGCAGCAAAACCGAAAAGGAAGAGAATATGATATTATAGCATATTAGAAAAGGAGGCACCTGCTGATAACGTGAATTAGCCATGGTTAACTAATTCAAGTACATATATAATTCAGTTCAAAAGCTTTGGTGGGGCCACTGTTCATAAAATAAATTAATCACCATGAAATTAATCGAGATCAAAATACTTAGTACCAAAAGTAAATGGAACATAAGAATAAATCACACGTTTGTACAAACAGTTTATGTATATGCACATGTAGTTTAAGTAAAATAACTAAACACCAAAAATAATAAGTGAAAAGATAAACAAAGGTCAATATGATACTTATATGGTCGGTATGCTCATTTATTTCTTTCCTTATCGTCTTTATCCATTTAAGAAAAGAAGGAGAATGAGCATGGATAAGGACATAATTATGGATAAGGACATTATTACTTAGTTACTATTATTGTTTTCTAAAGCACATCATATCATTATACAATCTTGAGAAAACAACATTAAAAACCCATTACCAAACAAAGACAAAGCACAAATCATTTTCTTACTTTAAGCTAGCATGAAATCATCCGCAGTTGCAATCAAATAAACATATTTTGAAAACCACAGCTCATCATCTCAAATCAACAATCAACTCGGAGCATCTCAGGCAAGGATAATAATATCTTAGAATCAAAGATGGAATAACTATCACCATCACAGTGAAGTCTGAAATCAGTGGCCATTAAGAACGTTTTATGCAAAAATTGAAGAACAATAACAATTAACAAAACAAATTCTTGATTACAGTGGCCATTAAGTTATCAGAAAGTAAGTCGAAATAATTTGTAGGTTTAAAAGGTACTTGCCTACTGCCTAAGTTAGAGTCGCCGCTGCTCGCCATAGATTGAAGTCTGAAATCTGTCGCAGCGCTGTTGTGCTGCCTCTGGGCTGCGTCTCGTCGCGATCTTTTTTGGGATCAGGATGATGAAGTGGATAAGATGAAAATCGAGAGGGACACTATTGCCGATAATTAGGGCAAGGAGGAGGGAAGACGATCGAAAGCGGGAGGTGAAATTAAACAGGAATTCATGAGCGAAGATAAGATTTGTGAGTGAATAGGTTTGTAATTTTGGATTTTGGGAAAGTGAAGGTGAAAAGCGGCATAATAACGGGGAGGAGGGAACGTGAAATGTTAGAGCGCCAATCCTTTTTTTAACAATAGCGTTGATACAAGCAATCTTTGGACCTAGATAATCATTATTTACTTAACTATAGCAACCTAAGTTTTCATGCAATCCCACCTTGCTATTAATAGCACATTTTCTTGTAGTGAAATCAACTGAAACTCCAACCAAGGTGTAATAACCACGATACAAGAAAGATCGAGGTTGTTCGAAAAATAAAAGAAAAGCGGGCCTAGTATGTCACTCTTGTGGCATACTTGAGGCATTTTGCTATGAAATACATCAAGCTAGAGTGAAGCATTAGTGCTTCATTTGCAATCGGCTAGATCACATGAAGAAGGACTGTCCTACATTTTTGATGGGTTTGAAGGCGATGATGACTTGTTCCTCTCAGGCATTACCAGTCCTTGCGGGCTTACGACTCAAGAAAATCAAAAGGAGCTTATGTAGTGAGGTATGTTCTATGTTTGGGAGCTCACTTCTTTTCCATTTGACACTTGAGAGTATATTTTACCTGTTGCTAGTTACTCAGTAGATAAGCTAAACTTGAAATATTTCATAGTAGGTAAATCCTTCGGTAGAGATAAACCTCATATATGTCACCTTAGTTGCAAAGCTGAGGTGAAGCGACTGAAGTGTCACCATTCGAACTTGATGCATGAGCTTTCAAGTTGAGTGGGTTCGGTCGATGAAGTGTGACTTGGATTTATATCCAGGTAGGGTTCGGTGGATGCTAGTAATGTAAAGAGACTGAGCAGATGACTTATACGCGTTTGTCTAGAGTCGTTCGAGTTATCATTTGTTTCCTTTATGTCAGTAAATCTTAGGTGATAGGAGTAATCCCATGTGCCGAAAGGGAAATTTTCTAAGGATTAGTCCATTCACGTACCAGTTCATAAGTTGTAGTTTGAGCATAGATTTTCTTGGTGAATTGCAGCAGTTCAGATAGGGTTTATCATTGATTCTAATAGAAGAGCACTTGAGTCAGATTGTTGGGATGACTGAGAGATGTACAAAGTACGACCTTAATCGTGACAGGAGATTTTTTTAATCAGATCAAGGAACCGGATCAGAGTTCGCATGGATAAAGTTAGGTGGCCAAACCTAATTTAACAATGAAATCTTGTGAGCATACGAAAGGTTAAAACGAGTATCGTGTCATTTGGAATGATCTTTGGAAATTATAAAATTTTAGTGTGGTATAATTATTGCACGGGATAGTTCGAGGAATAATTTAGCTGCTTTGTGGTGATTAAGATAATGTTCAAACTGACGAGATGAGGCTTGCTTAGATGAGTGTTGTAGTGCACTTAGTATATTATCCTTATTGACATTGTGCAGTCGAGGTGGATTTGAACTCGAGTAAATCTAGGCAACTGTAAATCTTCATTTAATGATGATTTGATTAGGATAATTTTCTCCTTTGTAGAATGAGTTTTGTTTGGAAGAAAAAGGAAAGCGGAGGCATTAATTGCTAGATTTATTCGAGAGTTTAGAGACTCGATTATCATGCATATCGTATAGGTTTTCCTCTTTGTAGCCGAGAGTTATAGTATTCATTCTGTATGATATTCACAAAAAGGGATGCACCACTTAGGCGTTTATTCCTCTTGAATGTCGAATGGACTCATTGGAGTTTATGGTTCAACATGCACTTTTGACTCTTGATGGCTACCGAGCAGGTCGGGTAGACTCTTTTAATTATTTTATTGTTTGTATTCTTGTTTTGTTTCTTGCTATTGCTTGTTGTTTGTTATTGCTTGTTGCTTGTTGTTGTCGCTACTCCTTGTGTTTGCTTGCAATTACTGATTGCTATTTTGCTAATGCTTGTGTATGCTTGTTGTTATTTGTTGCTTGCCATTGCTTGTTGCTTGCTTTTGTTGCGACTGTTTGATCTTGGTTGCTGTTATTGTTTGGCTTTAATGATGGCTGATCTTTATTGTGGCTGATTTTCTTGCTTATATGTTTGATAGTTTGAATGATACTTATTGTTGCATATCATTATTAGCTAATATTTGATTGTTTCTTGCTACTTATAGTCATTTGATTTGCAATGATGGATTCCAACCATCGGGGCTTAATCCGAGGTACATATAGTTATATAAATTGTATCGGTCATATCTGTGCAGTTAAAGCGCTCGGTAGATTCAAAGTGGTGGAGGTGCAAAAAGTTATAGCGGGGATACAGCGAGGATATAGCGGGATATAGCGGATGGCTTTAAAATAGCATATAAACTCGTACTTAATGTTTTTACGAATATATAAATGGTAATTAAATGAAAAATTATCATTCAATTGAATTGTAACTAATACATAAATAATTTTTAAATAAAAACATGTGCGAATGTACTTTAAATAAACGTAAAACTGTTATATAACATAATTGAATTTAGTAGAATATTAGAGTATTTTCATTTCTGAAAATATATTAAAAATTAAATCAAGTAAATTAGTTTCATAATTTTTATAATGTATAAATTGAATTTTTCAGTTCATTTTATTAAAGAAGATATAGCGGGAATAGCGGAATATAGCGGAAATAACGGGATATAGCGGAAATAGCGGGGATTAAAGCGGAAAGGCTATATTGTGGGGCTATATGGAAAAATCGTAGCGGTAGAAACCCGCTATGAGTTATAGCGGGGTTATAGCAGTGTAATAGCGGGGCATTAACTGCACAGGGTCATATATTAGTAACCATACATCGTATTAGTCTTATATTAGTGACCGTGTACAGTATTGATCTTATTTAATGTTCATACATTGTATTGACCTTGTATTGGTGGCCTTGTAGATCATTGGCCTAATATTAGTCGCCATGCCTATTATTTGATCGAGATAGATGTCTAGTTACGTTAGTGTACTGGCCATGTTTATCTGGAATTGTTAGATCGCGATAAGTGTCCATTGTTGTATCTGCCCGTTAGTAATGACGGGCAACGATTTGTATTCCTTAGCTATCTAGAATAGATCACATACCATCCATGCGTGTTATGGGGCAAGATAGGATCTATACGAGTCCCTTGCCATTTGATGTGACTTGGAGTCGGTGGTATATTTTAATACAAACTTACTTGGGCTTACTCTCCAATTGATTGTCGTGTATGACTATAGTAGTACTAGTTACTACACTGAGGTTATACATGTTTGAATTCTGTGTCTGAGCAATCCTCTTATTATATACAATTAAGTACTTGAGAGCTGATATATAACTATTTAAATGCTTATTTGCTAATATTGGCGTTTAAGTAGTGAGAAACTTTCTTAAAAAGAGGTATGAATTTTTTTGGAATGTGGGAGGACATAGGTCATTGCATATTTCCTACTTGTGATGCACTCTAATTTGGGAGTTCCGTAGTGTTGATAGCATAAGGGAAGGTGCTATTGGAATTTTTGGAAATTGAGATTTGGAAGTTTGGTCAGTCTTGTTACTTTCTCATACCCATGTGAACTTTGAGGATGGAATCCATTTAAGAAGGGGAGAATGTAACAACCTGCATATTTAAAGATAAATATATTTAAGTAGTTAATTTAAATATTAAGTCGTTATTAAATTAGAAGTCTAAAATGTGACTATTCGTATATGGTCAAAATAGGACTTGAGACTACATCCATTGAGTCCGGACTGACATTTCCAATCAAAATGAGTATATGTATCAATATACTTGGATCGAAAGATTTTTAGCTGGTAGCCTGCGTTCGATTCGCAATGATCTGAAAGCTAACTTTTGTATATGATTGAATTAGGTTCCAAAACCTTTTTCGTTGAGTCTAGAATGGCATTCAGATTTTGAATGAGTATAAGGTCCGATATTTTTGGAGTTGATGATTTCGGGGATGAATAGTGCTGGATAGAGAGATTTGGCGCTTAGCCCATTAGTTGCCTATAAGCGGTAAACACCCTTCATTATCTCTCACTCACTACTCATTCACGTTAGTTTCCTCTCCACTTTCTTTAATGGCCTCCTAATGATCCTTAATCACCTTCTTAATCCCCAAACCCTAAATCCATTAAATAAATTTCATAAAATTAAATAAAAATTACCATAATTCCTCTCTACCAATTCTCTACAAAACCCGTGAAGGAATTGGCTTGGATTGGAGTATTGATGTGTTTTTCAAAATTTAAAGTAACCAAGAATTGGGTTTTTAGTGATTGGAGATTGGCTTGAGTTTAATTAAGGTGAGTGAGATGGTTCTCCTTACTAATTTATGCATTATAGTTCATATATTTCATTATTGATAATTATAGAATTATATAAAGTGATTTCGAGATTGTTTGAGTTGATTTGGGTTTACGTTATAAACATGTTTCTCTTAGCTAATTTATTATTTAAGACACTAATTGCTATGTTTGAAAATAGTTAGTAAGCCCAAGAATTGATTTGGGCTAATTGGGCGATTAGTTGTGACGTTTTTTTTATTTGGGGTTAACTAAGTAGTCTAATGATGTGCACGTCTTGAGAAAATATTAGTTAACCCATTTGAATTGAGTTGCAAAATGTTAGTAAGCTAATTTAAGGGATTTGTGAACTCTACATTTATATTATAGTGATTAGAGACCCTATAAGCCTTAATTAATATTTATAAAATGATTTCATGATTTTGTAAATCAAGTTAATATTTTATAAAATGGATATGAGATTTTATAAAATAGTAATAGGCGAATACTTGATTTTGAATGAAGTGATTATGTAACGACCCAAAATTTTTGATAATTAAAATTCGAATATTTAATTAATTTTAAATATTAATAAGTGGAATTAAGAAGTCGAATAATTTATTATTCGAATATTGGATTTAATTTGGTCAATTAAATCGATAATTTAATGATTGAAATTCCAGAAATAATTGAAATATGAGTTTAATGTGCTGGAAATGATTTATAAAGTTTTATTTAATCATACTGGAGTTATAGAAAGGTTATAGAACTTTTAAAATCGAATTTGGAGTTAATCTGTGAAAATCGAATATTTTAATATTTAATTATCGACTGTAGAAATAGCCAATTTTCGAACAGTCTCAGAATTGAACGAGACCAGTTCCATTGGATCCGTAATAGTTAGTTATTATCGGATTTCAATTTTCGTATCCATCGGAGTTGTCGTTTGACCGTGGCAGCTCGAAACGCATCGATATCTTTTTAATTTTTAAATCGTCGAGTTAAAAATAGTCATTTTTCAAACGGTCTCGGATTTCGACGAAACCAGTTTCATCGGATCCTTAATGTGATATTATTGTAAGATTTCAAATTTCGTAATTTTTGGATTTACCATTTGTCCGGTACGAATCAAAACGCCTCGAAATCGATTTAAATCGGTTTAATTTAAATTTATCGTTTATTGTCATATCTCACACATACGATCGAATTAGCTTTCGAAACCTATTCCATTGTGTTCGGAACGTGGGGTAAACCTTAGGAACGTCGGTCGGCACGCTCGATTTGGAGATCGTTTGAAAAAGTCGTTTTAAAATAAATTTAATATTATTTTTATACATATATATATATATACACGTTCACAGAAACCCTAGATACTTTCTTCCAGCCGGCCCTAATTACATTTAATGGCCGAGAATGAGCGATCTTCTTCCTAAATTTTCTCTCAATCCATGCAATATTTCAACGAACCTCCAACACGGAAGATAAAGAGCACGTCGAGATCTTCAGTCTCAACGGCTATGATCGGATCTAGGCGAGTGGATCGATGGAAATTGTCATGCAAAGCCGTGCGTTTTGGGTTATATTTTCTCAGCCAATAAGTGGCCGAGCTGCTCGTGGTTGAAGTCGATGGGGGTGCTTGGGTAGGCGAGAGGAGTGGAGGTCCTTGATCGTTGTTTAAATCGACGAGGAGGGAGCGAAAATTTATCAAAGGAGGCGGTCGATGGGTTTGAAATCGTTCGTGATATCTGGGTTTCGAACGTAAGGGGGAGAGATGCTTCACGCGGTCTGGATGGCTTCGTTCAAAACGAACGGTAGATCACGTAGGGTTTGTAAAATGAAGATAAAATGTTAATTGTGTTTAATTTGTATAAAGTTTAAAATTCCATAACACTTGCATATATTATCAGAATTCGACGTTTTTGGTAGCGCCGGAATCGTATCGACGAGCTCTGCGCAATGAAACTGGATTGGAAGCGATCGGGGTCAATGAAAATTTCGGGTAAAATTAAACGTGCGTTTAATTTTATTCGAAATAAACGTTGAAATCGAAATTTAAAATCAAGGTGAGATCTTCTCACTCAGATTTATAATTGAATTGCAGTTATTGATTGATTTGTTTGAATGTGCTATTAGATATGATAGGATATATCTATATATATAGCAGTATATACATATTGGCATATGTATATATTGGATTGATGATTTCCCGCCTCGTATAGCGGATGAGACCCTATTGCGCCGTTAGTAAGCGGATTTTTATAAAACCTATATATCGTGATAATTCCGTACTGGAGCGGAATTGGTATTGTGCTAACCTCTGTGGATGCAGGAAAACAGGTTGGAGGGATCCAACTGGATTCCTCACCAGTAGTTATTTATTTACAGATATTGATGTATATTCTGTTATCATATGATGATATATGATATTTGATTGCTGTGATTGATTGTTTGATGCTGTAGCATTATCGGATCCATTTTTGAAGTTAAAAATAACGATATTATTTTAAAAAAAAAGGATTTCAAAGTGATTTGTCGAAAGTATACGTTTTATTGAATTTTGGAATTAATTCATTTTAAATAAATAAATGTTATAATTTTCGTGTTATAAAAATTATGAGATTTGTGAAATATAAGCGAAAAGTGGTTTTTGAAATATAAGTTGATTAAACTGTAATTGGTTTAGATTGAAATTTTCGACTTATTATAAATGGATTATATTTATAGAAGATGTATAAAATTGTTATTTTATAAATTAAAATAAGGAGGTTATTTAGGAGTTCTATAAATGTTAAAATGAACTTATAAACGGATTTTATAAGTAAGTAATATTGATAGATATACGATTCGTGAAGTTATAAGATGAAGGACTTTGAAACTAAATGAATTATAAGTTATCAACTTATGATTTGAATATTTGTTATATAAATGAGTCAAATGGAATTGTTTGAATAAAGGGATTTCATAACTTGAAGTAGTTATAAAATATAAAATTGTGATTTATAAACGTTGTTTATAAATCCGAAATCACTTATTTTGATAAGTGAATTTTTGAAGTTAATTAAAGAAATTATATTCACGATTTTAGATCATGGATAATCTTTTAATAAATGTGTAGAAACATTGTTTTGGGTAAATAAAGTATATTCACGATTTTGGACAGTGAATATATTATTAAATAAAATGGATATGTTTTGGAAAAGTGATGTTATGAAATGAAGTAATTGTTTTAAAGGATGTTTTAAAACGTGTTAAATATCGAAATCATAGATTTCAACATTTATTGTTGAAATAGACGTTTTCGAAGAATAAGGAAATGATGGACTATAACACTGTTGTTATAGTAAATGATTTCCGAAAGGAAATGTTTTAATGTAGTATTGGGATTCATATATCTATCTAAATTCCGAATCCCTATACTAGTGATTTTGAGTCGTCGTAACGATGTTTTACGTAACATTCGTTTTGACTCAAATAAAATGTGTTTAAAGAATGATTTCCTTAAAGAATGAATTTATACTTAATTTTGATTTAAGTATATCGAATATTTTCTAAGTGTTGAAAATAAATAGTTTTGTGAATTACTTATTTTAAATAAGTATGGAAAGGCTTTTCCATTATGAAGTGAACTGTTTAGAGATTTTATCTTTTAAAGATAAATTGAAAAGTGAATATTTGAAATTGTTTTCAAATGGTTAAGTGTGGAAAATAATATATCTAGTAAAGATATTTTTGGAAATTAAATAATTCGGGAAATTATTTGGAATCTGATGATGTTGCGCATCTTTATTGATAGTTAAATAACCGACTATCAATAATTACCTTTAGATAGGTATTTGTTGTGAATTGGATGAATTTGAATGCCACACTTATTTTTAAATAAGCGCTCACTATTCGGGTTAGCCGGGAAAGGACCATGGGGTCGTATAACCCATTCCGAATATGTGATACGTCGTTATGAATTGCATTTGAAGACCGGTGTTGAAGACCGGATATTTTTGAAAACGGAAGGATTACCGTCGAGTTACTCTACATCGGCTGATCTCCGATTTAGAGGTTTTATCACCCTTAGTGACGGGAAGTCCTGACGTGATTGAAAATTATCCGGAATTGCAAGGGCTTCGTGAGAAGTGCCTTCGGTTCTGTTCGATCCCGGAACAGACTTGTATGGATTGTATGTCTGACATTACACTTTGAGATATAAAGCCGATTTCTTTCAAATACATATCTGTTGGTGGCGGAGAATTTATTCTCTTAGCTTAACACCCTTCTCTGAGACGTACGAGCTCAGAGGTTATGTAGTTGAAATTTATCAGCGATATATCCCAATTTGGTAATGTGGCATACTGAGTGTTGCTGTAAAATGATCAGTGTTTGATCATTTGTGATATGATCATTTGTTTGATCTTATATCTTAATGATCATAGGTTGATCATTTTGTTTGACCCGAAGCAGGGCTTTTTGAGAAAGCGTAGCTTTGTGGACGAGACTTCGTCGAGCCTCACACCCCGGAAATGGTCGAAACAGGAATGTTGCGGCAAGGTTATGAGGGTCGCGCCCTTTAGGGTATGTCATTTCCTTCTGGAAAGGGGTGGTATCATGGTATGGAGCCCAGATACTTACTCATGTGGATACACTTTCTTTATGATGTGTGATGTTGGATATCGAGCGCTCGGATAAAGGTCCCAAAGGACCGGGTGATGACATATTCGTGAGTTACCTGTTACAGGGGTAACCCGGCCTTGTTTGGCAGAGAGCAGTTTGTCTCTCGGGACGTCCAGCCAGAGGCGATCCTATTCGGCAGGAGGAAAGGAAGTTCCTTAGCCTGACCATTTGTTGGAAAATCCAAAGAAACAATACGAACTTGGTACGGTTTTGGTTGTATTACCTGCTATGGAATGTGGCGGTAACCTGCTATTGAACATAGTAGCTATAGTAGGCATACGATACTGGTCGTATGTTGGCTAAGATTAATATTATACTTTCGAAATGTTTTCTACACTATGCACTAATAATAATATCAAAAATGATTTGATTTTTGCGTAGTAAGCATCTTTGACTATCATAAGAAGAAATCTCCTCCAAGTCTGCGTTTGCATTGTGTGTGTGGCGGGAGGTCTTATGGTAGTTTCATTTTCCAAAAGCATTGCGAAATTACTTTAAAGTTTCCTGTTGTTTATTTTAAAGATAACTGTTTTACGATCTCACACCAGTCACCATGACTGACTCGGAGTTTATTGTTCCCTTCTAAACTCTGGGTGCCCACAAATTTCCACACGGGCAGCCTAGAGTTATATTATCATGATATTCTGGATGTTCTGGAGCTTTGGAAGCAAGCTGGATGACGAGACGTAGTATTTGTATCTGATAGTACTTATTCCGCTGTGTATTCTGTATGAGGACAAGTTTATATAACTGTCCATTGTTGTTTATTAACTCTGATGATTGATGTATGTATAAAATGATATAGTTCTTTGTTTAAAGATTATTCATTTATCTATTATATATTGTTCCGCTGCGATATGTGAGATTCTGATATTGTTTCTGTTCTGATGTTGTTCTGTTGTTCTTCTTTTCTTTTTCTTCTATCTTTTCTTCTACCTCTTCTTTTAAAACCCTAATGGTTCGGTTTTTCGTTCACCTTGAGTAAATAGATGGAGATTAGTGTCTATTTCAAGGGGTACGGAAAAGCGGGTTATTACAGATTAAGTATTTTAAATGCTATAAAGTGATTATAAGCTAGTATGATATTTTATAAAATGGTTTATAAAATTTAATAAAAGGACATAAGGAGATGTTTCACTTTTATTGAAGAAGTTCTGTTAATAAAAGTAAGTTTTGATTAAGTAATAACTGAGTTATTTATTCGAATATACGTATACGTATATATGCACGGGCGGGTATACGCATATTGCATTTGGAGCTAAGTGACAATTAAAACAAAGATGGTATTGAGGTTAGAATTGTTGTGTGATTGCTTGTTTATATAGATATATAATTGATGACAAGTCCATTGAGGCCATTCCACGTAGCCATAGCGAATATCGCGTGCGATAAGTTGCATGAGAGTATACCGGACCGAGCAGTCGTCCCGGTGAAGTCCGAAATGTAATTTGTGTTTGGTTGTGTATTGCAAGAGTGACTATGCATAAGCATGCAAAACAGAGTGCATGGACACACGTATATGCTACGCACAAGGCCGGGTATGTCGTTTTGGCGAGCTAGAGGAAGTCGGGTCGCCATTATCACCCGTAGAACACTACTCATGCAAAGAGTGGATTTTGGTATCGAAATCGGTTTTTGATTACTTTTGGAATTCACTTCCAGAATGTCAAGAAATGAAACCCCGTAGATATCCAATGGGATGGAAGAACTCTCTAGTAGCAAGGCGACTCATTGGGTGAAGCGTCGGAGGAAACGACACGTAAATCGACATCCGTTCGGGGAATTTACTCCATGTCTAGGCTCATTATCTGGAAATAGTCAGTTCAATAGACTGATCTAGTCCATTCAGTCAATTAGTCAAAAGGAAAAGTCCATCTAGGCTGGTTCAGTCGACTGAACCACCCTTCAGTTGACTGATCTGCTATATATTGTTCAAACTTCAAAACGCGATAACTTTTGCATACAATGTCGGATTAAGGTGAGGTTTAGACCATTGTTCACAAATTTTTTCAAGGGCTCCAACTTGTGAATTTTTTTCAATTTTGGAGTTATTTTAGAGCCCACGTGGAATCTACCCTGGTATGTATTCCAAAACTGTAGATTTTAACGTAGCCGGGAGGTATATCTGAGGAGTAATACAACATTGAGGTCATGCGTTCCATTTGAAATGTGATTTAGGTAAGTATGTAGTTTTTTTAGAGTTGCCTGGTGGGTTTTTAGGCCCTGATGATTGGAGTCGTGCATGATGATTCCATACGTTATATATGAAGTGAGTGAGTCTGTACTCTAAGGTTTCGACCTTAGAGTAATATACGATTTGTTGGTGTTGACTTATTGTGACATACAAAAGGTATGGACGTATGTGACCTACCCAAGGATATGGACTTATGTGACCTACCTGGTATCGACCTTGTTGTGGTGTACCTATAGTGTCTTCGATGGCCATGACACACTCAACACTGTTTTAGAGGGACCGTGAATAGCTTTTTCTTGTTGTGATTGCTTAGAAGTTTTTAGGTCCTACGTTCTTAATCTTATGAACGTCTGGTCTTAGGAATAGTGACCTTATGCATTACGGCATACCTATTTGGTCTTTGTAGTAATGACCAAACGCATTGTGGCGTACATGTTTGGTATTAACAGTAGTGAGCATAAGCATTGTGGCGTACCTATTCGGTCATAGCAGTAGTGACCGTACGTGTTGAGGCATATCGCATCGATTTTAGTAGTAGTGATCGTTGTTTCCGAATCACGATTGGATCATAGTATTTTTGTACTATATTATTAGTAGTTTTCGGTTAGTGTAGTGTAATAGAAAATATTATGCCTAACTTGCTATTACAGGAGAATAGTAGGTTATGGTATGATCCTCTACATTTGAGATGGATTTACTACACTTGTTTATAAGTAGTCCGGATTTTTCTTAAGCCATGTTTGTGGAGAGGGCCCGCTATGATTTAGTAGTTCCTGTGTATTTGCATATAGTTTTAATATACAATATTTTGAGATAGTTCCCCCCACACCAGACTTTATGTCTTACCCGAGTTGTTGTCATTGTCTTCTTATGTCATAACAACTCTCAGGTACTCGATTGAGTAGTTCGGGAGTCAGGTGCTTTAGGGACACGTTAGCAGAGTGTGTAGTTAGAGCATTTTTTGAAAATGCGGCATTGATGTTTTGAAATATTTATATACTTGTTTTTTCATTGTACATGGCATACCTGCTATTTATATACAACATTTTTGTATTAGATATTTATTAAGAACTCCGTCTTTATTTTAGGGTTAATGTTTTTGACAATTCTATACTAATATTTATTTGTCAGTTGCTTCCACTAGTGCAGTCTCTTATATATTATTATTCTATTCCGTTCATGTCTATTTAGTATAATATATGTTGTCATTCCGTTATGAGATCCATCTACATCCATCAACTCATCCATCGTCCATGGCAACCATAGTCCATAAATTTTCCAATGCAATTATGTATTTATGCAACGTGGAATGTACCTGAAACTAAGCTAATGCAAAAGGGTAGTTATTTATACAAGAATGCTCATGCTATGCATCTAAATGTTTGCAAGATCCTACTGACATGCTGATAATTATATATGCATGCAAAACCATACGTCATATTCAACATCCATAGATAACAACAATCAAGAAGTGATATGCACATTATATGAGTGTGTGTTCCCCTATAGGATCTACTATCCTAATGTGTGTAAATATAAATTCAACCAATCCATTCATAAGAATCCATATACATCCATTAACATCAATCACTCATAACATGTCATATTGACACGTTTGCAAACATCCCTATCATCCAAAGGTCTCTACCGAAGATGGTATACCCTTCCAATTCCTATCGTATGTGTTCTAATGGAAGAAAGATTGAAACTTAAGACGTACTAGAAAAGAGCTGTGGGTGGGAAGCTCAGATCTTCTCCTCGAGCTCTCGAGTACTCTCTATTGTATCCTCTCTACACCGAACCTAGACTAACCTAATCTCCTTACTATAGAGTTGCTTTATGTCATGGTCTAAACATGGGGAATGGTATCCAGCCTTTTGACCAGGTCATATTTGAACAAATCGAAACAATCAAGAAGCAATACAAAATGATAATTGCTGAACTTGGATGCCAAAAGGAGTCAAGAGATAAGGTTGCCAACAAGCAAACAACCTCCTAACAAGGTCCATGCACCATACCGCATCTAGTACCAAAACCGAAGTCCAACATTTGAGCAAATTTATGGACCGGTACCAATCCGTGCCTATGGATCGGTACCAATCACCACTTTTTGCCCAAAACCACTTCAAATCCACACAAACAAGCATAAAAACCTACTATAATCAAGATCACAATATAACAACAAGGCCATTCCAATAGTTCCAAAGCAACATCCATTAAATTGATGGATCGGTACCGATCCATCCTCATGGATCAGTATCGATCCATAAAATCTCTCTAGAAAAAATCCAAATTCCTCCTACTACCGTAGATGCCAAAAGCTTATTCCGTGCTCCTTAGATCGATCGCATATCATTTGCTATCGAACGCCTAAGGCACTTGAAATCAGCAACTCCATCCATCCACCGAATCATCAGTTGGACTCAGAAACAAGCCGATAGCAATACAAACAAGTTTGGAATCACAAAGCTAAAGACATATTGCTTCATCCCAAAGTGGCAATAAGGATCCATAGGACAATCTTATGGATCGATACAGATCCATAGCTGCTAGTTGACATGGCCACATTTTCTTGAGACTAGTAGTGGAAATCGAAGAGGAGGACGTGGTGGAGCATTTCCCGCCAACCTATAACTATAAATAGGAGGCTAGGGACACATTTTCGGTTATTTTTTGCTTCCCTACAATCATTACACATTTCCTTGTAATTAACCGTGGAGTGGTACCGAACCATAAGAAGTATACTTGTAAACATTCATCAAACCAGCAACAAAGCTAAGTGGATGTAGGCAACAATTAGCCAAACCACTATAAAACTTTTGTGTCTTGTTTTTGCTTATTTTTATTTAATTTCTTTATTTTTTTCTCAACTATACTCATTGGGTTGTTTGTGCCACTTTTGGCTCAAACATTTTGGTGCTTTCATTGAAAAAACCATAGGATTTCACAACTAGAAACTAGAAATTAAGAAAGATGATGGGACCATCGACCAGGACTATTGGAGAAAGCCAACAACATCGTAGTGGAAGTTAAGAGGAGTCCTTAGGATCTAACTCCCCTTTTATCTACATAACCAGAGATGAGATGGAAACGATGATGACAAAGATGCAGAACAAAATGATAGCCCGTCTTGAAGAGATGATGGAAGGATTCTTCAAAAGGATAGGAACAGCTGGAGTTTCTACAAACAAAAACTAGAGACCAAGGGCTGGAATGAATGCCCCTAGAAATGAAGTGGACCAAAATGGGGCAGTCCCCGGACAAATGCATGGATCGGCACGGGTCGGTACCGATCCTCGAATATAGTTCTGTACCGGCCCACAAGAACTTAGGAGCATAGCCGATGTGAATCCAAGACTTAGGGATACTTATGTGAGGGATGTTGTTGAACAACAAAACTTGAATCAGAATGTAGAAGCGCGACCAAAGGAGTACATGCCAGAATCAACCCATAGGAACTGGGGGCATAACCAAGATATGGAATAGAGACTTCCATTAAACAGCGACGATAGAATTGCTGAGACGGTGAGATGAGCTATGAGGGGCGATCTACCTAACCGGAGACTGGAGGATGTGAACAGGAGTCCATTCACTTCGAACGTTCGGTACGCTATGAATCTGCCATATTTCAAGCTACCGACGTTGGAGACATATGATGGAAACACAGGTCCAATAGTTCATTTGATGAGGTACATCCGATACATGGAAGTGTTAGGTGCGTTTGAAGAAGTGATAGGATGGTATTTCCCTTTATACCTGACAGATTTAGCAGCGTTATGGTTTAGACAATTAGAGAACGATTCGATTAGAACATGGGCCGAATTTGTAGATAAATTTATGAAATAGTTCCAGGTCTATATTTCACGATCCAAGAATATGGTGACACTATCGAATGGATGGAATGACCTATAGGAGTTTTTTGACAAGGTTCAATGTGATGACTGCCGCGGTCAATAAGCCAGACCCATCAATGGTTTTAATGGGGGTGATTTCAAGAATAGCCAATAAGATGGATTTCAAGGTTGCTTTGGAATAGGATCCTTCGATGGATCTCGTAGAATTTTATCATAATGCCAAGAGATACCTACGTCAAGAGGATGTTGAGGCTAAGAGGACAAAGTGGATGATGTAGATAACGGTGGACTATTAAGAGCAAGAATCTTGTAAGGACAAAGGAAAATGAATGATGGGTGAGGGCTTTAAAGGATCAAAGCGGCAAAGAAGGGAACCAAAATTCTCTTTTGACATGGATTTGAGTAAAACCCCAGAGCGGATTTACCTTGATGCTAGGGGACAGATACCCTATCGAAAACCAACAAGAAGAGAGCCCATTGACCGTTAGAGGATGTTAGGAAAGTACCGCTTGTTCAATGAGCTAGAAGGCATAACACAGATAATTGCAGGCACTTTCATGATATGATCGATTAACAGGTAAAAAGCATCCAATTTAGCATTATGTGAGAAACCAAGCTACTATAATGGAACAGGATTAGCCATCATCTATGATAGATGGAAACATCCTTAGATCAAGGTCAAGGATAGTCATCTCGTGATTGGGATGACGGGAAGCCAAGTTCGGTTCTCGCAATTTATTCTCATGTTCAATAAACAATACAATAAGGTGTTGGGTTAAGTCTCGCAACGAGCGCAACTACAGTCAAGCCACTTACTCATTTATGGGACATCAATCGGTCTCTAGGCACACTCTAAACTAGATGTTAGGTTGTAATGCTCAGGGAGAAAGTTACCATGATGTTTTACTTAGTGTTTATTGATGTTTGGATTTGAACCCTGTAAATGAATGTGTTACTTTTTGAATCCACTTGAATGTGATGACCGGTCTTGACCGAGGTAGTCCCTTCGAAGAGACAGGGTGATGACCATAAGGTATAGGTCCCCTTGCTGGAGAGTAAATGGATTGGGCTTGCATGAAAATTAAGTCACCTCAATGGAGTATGAGTGGATGAGCTTTCTTGGTCTCTGAATCCCCTCGTCGGAGAGGGAATGGATTGGGCCTAGCGAGGGTCTGGAGAGACCATGGATTTACCTATCAACCCTTAATGGCCACAGACTCAATTTACGATCCGAAGATATCGTAGACATAACTATCGGCTTGGACTGGCCACGAACTCGATTAATGATCTGGAGAGATCATAAACTTAACTATCGGCACAAAATAACCACGAGCTCAATTAACAATCTGGATATATCGTAGACATAACTATCGACCCAAAACGACCATAAACTCAGTTAATGATTTGGTGGGATTGTGAACTTAACTATCGACCCTAAACGACCATGAATCCAGTTAACGATCCAAAGAGATCGTGGACATGACTATCGGTCATGATATGCCATGGATTTCAGCTAATGATCCAAAGAAATCAAGATTTTTGCTAAAAATCCGAAGAGGCCGAGCTTCAAACTAATGATCTGGGGCGATAAGGAATTGAATTGGTCACTGAATGAATGACCCAAGGAAATTGAGATGCATACCTCATTTTGAATTCTAATTGACTTTAGAGCGATTCGGTAGTGATTATCAAACCTAGCCACTAATTTCAACATGTGACTGCTAGCCCCTAGATGAACACGGGATCCTGATTCGCACCGCGACTCACGACTTACCGAATCCAGAAGAAAATAGAATCATTGTCTATTACTGACACTCAAGCAAGAACTCGAATCCTTAAGCTATCACGGTCTGGAACAATCTTTGATTTACATGTGAATCTAAAGGAACAAGACGATTTGCCACAGTTTGATTGGCCGATAACCAGAAAGCTCAACTATTAGCGTTCCTTCGACTACGGCACTTGTTCTCGATTCAAAAAACAACTTGTTAAACCAAGATGTGCTTTGAGGGGCAAGTATTATCCAGCCTTTTGAGTAAGCCGTATTCGAATGGATTGAACCTAACAAGTAGGAATCCAAAACGATAACTGCAGAACTTGGATGGCAAACCGGGTCAAGAGATAAGGTTGCCAACATGCAAACATCCTCCTAAAGTGGTCTGTTATCCCAACTTTTAGCAAAGCTGAGATACCCAAAATTGACTGGGAATTAATAATAACTAGCCGTGAATGTCAGCTATGCATTGCGGGATAACCATGGATGTCGATGAATTTTGTCCGGGTCCGGATCGGGCTGCAATTGACAAGATATGACAAGCAAATCCATGAAAGCCAGTGCTCCAAGTTTCAGGTAAATCGGAGTTCGTATGAACGAGATATGATCGATACAAGTTACATAAAACATGCTGTTCGTATCCATTAAAGACAACCTATTCGAATCGATCAGATTCGTATCCATCGGGCCTTGCATAGTTCGAATCCATCGGGTTCGTATCCATCATAATGACCATATGTTCGTATCCATTAACATCGCATCGATCCATCTCGTATCCACCAAGCGACCTCATTTCGTCTCAATCACCTACCATCTACCTCGTATCCATCGGCTGGAGAGCCTGTTCTCTCTAGTTCGTATCCATCAGGTGGCCATACCTGAATAATTGTTCGTATCCTTTGAGCTAAGGCTGATATTGCCTGTTCGTATCCATCTACACTGGTCGATACGAACAAGGATCGGATTGATGGATGCGAACGAGGCTGCCTTTATCGATATGAATTAGAGCATCCCCACCAAGTCAATATATACAACGGTCATCGAGGCAAACGAGGCAAAGTTTGTGGAAAAGAATCGGTCAAAACGCCACTGAAATGGGATCGATCCTGGAAACTCGGCACCCAAAGTGAATCCACCCAGAAATTACGCTCCATGCCACCACAAGTGCGCGTTCCCCTATCGAGTCGAACAGAATGGGCTCGAACCTATGGATACGAACGCGACAGCCCTCACGAGAATGAAATTCGTATCGATCATATCTCTCAAACCGCTGATCCAAATGCAACGAAATTTTCACAGTAGCTTGCGTGCAAGGTAAAGAATGTTCCTGCCAAGTTTCAGCTCGATTAGAGCATTTTTTGATCGATACGAAGTTGTTTCGAATCGATCCTAGATGGAGTCGAAACTTGGTGGGACCGGGCGCGTTTGCCCACTCACGTGCCAGAAGAAGTCTCCCGAAGTTTGGGTGCGATCTCAGCCTCCTACGCCTATAAATAGCCCCCTGAAGCCTGTAGAAAGGGGGATCTTTTGGGCCATTCAACGTCCAGACTCTGCCGGATTCAATTCTACTTCATTCCATTGCCGTTATACTCGAATTCATTCATTGTATCTGCTGTAATCATCTGTAATCAGCAAAGAACATCAATAAAAGATAAAAATCATTGAAGTGGACGTAGGCCGGAGATAGCCGAACCACTATAAATCTCGTGTTCTTGTGATTTACTTCTGGATTGCTGTTTATTGCTTGCTAGATCTGAGATTTGTGTCTGAATATTACTGATTTGTATTCATACACTGGTGCTTTCACAATACTCGGGGTTTGTGACCATTTTTAGTACAAACACTTTGGGGCTTTCACTGAGAAGGACTAGCACCCGCTACACCAGATTCGAAGTTCAGATTTGAAAGCTTGAAGATTTGAAAGACAATGACTCGACAAACAAGACAAAGAGCTGAAAGAAGCCAACAAGGAGGAAGTCAAGAGGCATCCTCTGGTGCTGGAGAAGAACCAGCTTCGATCTACATCACCAGAGACGAAATGGAGACCATGACCAATCTGATGCACGAAAGAATAATGAAGAGCCAACAAGAGATGCTGCAGAATTTCTTAGAACAGATGAGAGCTGCAGGGATGCAGAGCCTAGGACCAGCTACATCGGCTATGAATGTGGAACAAGGAGCTAGGATCGCGGAACCCAATGAAGGTCAGAATGCAGATCCAGAAAGCAATCAACAAGGACTTGGGGGTAGGCCCTCAGGATCTGATGCTGGAAGGCCTACAGATGGAGCTCAACAAGCTGGAGCCAATGTTGATGCTAACGGGCCACACGAAGAGTACGTACCAGAATATCCTTCAAGACCGAGAGGGCAACCTTAGGATGGAGATGAAAAGATGGCTGGATTAGTGCGACGACTCATGAGAGGAGGATTGTCTAGCGGAGGGTTGGAAGAAGTCAGTCGGAGTCCGTTCACTCCGAATATCAGGAATGCAAGGAACCCTCCAAAGTTCAAACTACCAACGTTGGATCCGTATGACGGGAAGTCGGATCCGACCATGCATATTACCAGATACATTAGACACATGGAAGTACTGGGAGCATCCGAGGAAGTGATGGCACGATGTTTCCCTTTATTTTTGTCAGACTTGGCTGCACTTTGGTTCAGGCAATTAAAGACTGGATCGATCAGGACATGGGGCGAGCTTGTAGATTGCTTCATGGAACAATTTAGGGTCCATGTGACAAGACCCAAGAGTGTGATGACTTTAGCTTCGATAAAGCAAAGGACCGGAGAGTCCATAAAAGGTTTTCTGCTGCGATTCAATGCAACGGTGGCTTCTGTAGATCGCCCAGATCCATCGATGATTTTGATGGCGGCGGTGGCAGGAGTTGGAGAAGGCACCGAATTCAAAGATTCATTGACAAGAGATCCACCCCAAGATCTTGGAGAGTTTTACCATGAAGTTGAGAAATTCATTCTATTAGAAGAATCACGAGCCGAGAGGCAGGAAGTAAACGCTGCACAATGCGAAGGAACCGTCAGGGAACAGTCCAGGGCAGACAAAGGAAAGAGAAAGCAGGATGACGCACACGATGGTCCTGATAAATGGAAGAAATTTCGAGAGCCTAGATTCAGGCAATACACAGATTTGACGGCAAGCCTAGAAAGGGTTTACACTGAAACTCGGGCGCAACTCCCCTATCGAAAACCACCCAGGAGAGATCCAACAGAGCGGGAACGCAGGACTGGAAAATACTGCCTATTCCACGAGCTGGATGGGCACACAACCGATGAATGCCGCCACCTAAGGGATGAGGTGGAAGAACATGCCAGGAGTGGTAGATTGCCACAATATACCAGAGAACGGGCAACGACAGTAAGACCTGAACAACCACCACCTCCACCTAACATGAATGATCCTAGATCGGGATCACGACTCGTCATCAACTGATTGTGATGACAAGGGCCAAGTTCAAGATTTGGACTCTGGTCAATTAGTTTTCTTAGATTTGATTTCCAAAATAAAATGGCTATCCCACTTACTCATGTACGGGAACCGGAGAGATCCCTAGGCATGCTCTAAGATGGAAATAGACCGCTCCGCTCGGAGAGGCATTGTCTTGTTTTTCCTGGTGTTTGAGATTGAACATCTAGGATTTGAATTTAATAAAGAAACATTTATTGAAACAAACCTTTGATCGGAGAGTTAAAAGATAAACATTAAATATCAGTGTAAAGATGATCGCTTTATGATCCTACCCGGAGAGGCGGGGTCCGGAGTGTAAGAAGTGAGTTGCTTCACCGGAGAGCGACAGGATCGACTCACTTAAGCATCATTTCCTATTCACCGGAGAGTGATTGGATCGGGATTCGATAAGAGCCCGGAGAGGCTGTGATCGGTCGACGATTCAGGTCAAGACATCACTTAATGTCCAGATACACTAAACCGGAGTGCAAGAAGTGGGTCGCTTCGCCGGAGAGCGACAGGATCGACCCACTTAACGTTGTTTCCACTTCACCGGAGAGTGATAGGATGGGATCCAGCATGAGCCCGGAGAGGCTACGATCGGTCCAGAATGACCAAGACATCGCTTCACGCCCTAACTGGGGCCAGAGTGCAAGAGGTAGAAAGCAACGTCGGAGTGCAATAGGATCTTTCTATTCGACTGCTAAGTCTGAAATGGGCTTCGCAAGGGTCCGGAGCGATCATCAACAGCCCGGAGAGACTGTAGAATTTCATTCTTAACTTCCACTGGAAGAAATTGATAATGTTTCGATTTCGAACAGCCATGGACTTGATTAACAATTCTATAAGCTCTGAATAAAATCTAAACTCAATGCATTCGATTTGAGACCGATCAAAACACACCTTTTACCAAAAGGCATGTTTTGGGGGGCAAAGTGTTATTCCAACTTTTAGCGAAGCTGAGATACCCAAAACTGACTGAGAATTAATAATAACTAGCCATGAATGTCAGCTATGCATTGTAGGATAACCATGGATGTCGATGAATTTTGTCCGGGTCCGGATCGGGCTGCAATTGACAAGATATGACAAGCAAAGCCATGAAAGCCAGTGCTCCAAGTTTCAGGTAAATCGGAGTTCGTATGAACGAGATATGATCGATACAAGTTACATAAAACATGCTGTTCGTATCCATCAGAGACAACCTATTTGAATCGATCAGATTCGTATCCATCGGGCCTTGCATAATTCGAATCCATCGGGTTCGTATCCATCATAATGACCATATGTTCGTATCCATTAACATCGCATCGATCCATCTCGTATCCACCAAGCGACCTCATTTCGTCTCAATCACCTACCATCTACCTCGTATCCATCGGCTGGAGAGCCTGTTGTCTCTAGTTCGTATCCATCAGGTGGCCATACCTGAATAATTGTTCGTATCCTTCGAGCTAAGGCTGATACTGCCTGTTCGTATCCATCTACACTGGTCGATACGAACAAGGATCGGATTGATGGATGCATCCCCACCAAGTCAATATATACAACGGTCATCGAGGCAAACGAGGCGAAGTTTGTGGAAACGAATCGGTCAAAACGCCACTGAAATGGGATCGATCCTGGAAACTCGACACCCGAAGTGAATCCACCCAGAAATTACGCTCCATGCCACCACAAGTGCGCGTTCCCCTATCGAGTCGAACAGAATGGGCTCGAACCTATGGATACGAACGCGACAGCCCTCACGAGAATGAAATTCGTATCGATCATATCTCTCAAACCGCTGATCCAAATGCAACGAAATTTTCACAGTAGTTTGCGTGCAAGGTAAAGAATGTCCCTGCCAAGTTTCAGCTCGATTGGAGCATTTTTTGATCGATACGAAGTTGTTTCGAATCGATCCTAGATGGAGTCGAAACATGGTGGGACCGGGCGCGTTTGCCCACTCACGTGCCAGAAAAAGTCTCCCGAAGTTTGGGTGCGATCTCAGCCTCCTACGCCTATAAATAGCCCCCTGAAGCCTGTAGAAAGGGGGATCTTTTGGGGCATTCAACGTCCAGACTCTGCCGGATTCAATTCTACTTCATTCCATTGCTGTTATACTCGAATTCATTCATTGTATCTGCTGTAATCATCTGTAATCAGCAAAGAACATCAATAAAAGATAAAAATCATTGAAGTGGATATAGGCCGGAGATAGCCGAATCACTATAAATCTCGTGTTCTTGTGATTTACTTCTAGATTGCTGTTTATTGCTTGCTAGATCTGATATTTGTGTTTGAATATTACTGATTTGTATTCATACACTGGTGCTTTCACAATACTCGGGGTTTGTGACCATTTTTGGCGCAAACATGGTCCATGCACCATACTACTTGTAACGATCCGATATTTTCAACCATTCGCATCCGCACATGTCGGGCTTGAATTGCTCAAAATACCGAATTGTTAATTTATATTTGGCAAAACTCAAAATATACAGTAAATAAATAATCACAGATCACAGACACAGAGTAATATAATCCAGCAGAAACAAAGAAATAGTAGTTCATCACTACAAGAAAATATATTATTAATAACACCATTTAATAACGCATTATTCTAAAGCGTTATTGTTTGCCTTTAATTATTTGTTTTTTTACCCTTTGTTTTGTACTGTTCACATGTAACTGTTGAATATGCATGTATATGATTTTTGTTTGATGATAATAAACATATATACATTCATTTAAATGTATTTGATATTGTACTATTTTATTTTTCACAGATAAAATAAATATTTGCTGAATAAAATAAATAACACAGAATTGGAATTCAAACGAATATTTTATTAAAACAAATATTTATTACAATTTTGATAGTACAATTTCAAGCTCTCACTATAACTATACAATTTCAGTCACAGTACAATTACATCAATTTCAGTCACAATACAATTACATCACAATTTCATAGTTACATCAGTTCCTCACTACATATCACTCACACTCGTATTTATCTTCAACTTCATTCCAATGTGAATCCAACATCTGAGCAATCTGTAGAAATATACATTGACGCAGTAAAATTGAAAATAAAATATTTTTGAAGTATAAAACAAAATATGAATTTTGAAAATAATATTTTCCTCAGTTATTTGGGTTGTTCGTCATCATTTATATTTGAATTCATCATACACGAATAGCTTGTGACATGCACAGTGTATCACTGTACATGCCATAAAGCCATGCACACCGATATATGTATATACACTTGATATAGTAACAGGGACAGGTGAGCACAGGTCAAACCCAAACCAAAAATCGGGTTCAACTCAAGTGCAAAATAAATAAAGTCGCATCACAAGCACAAGGTCAAACCCGAGCGTTTAAGGTGGATTCAACACATGGCAATAGAGGTCAGGTCACTGCTATCATGACTCAACTCAATACAACAATGAAGACAACAGTAAAATGAATGACCAGTCTCAACAAACCAGAACTTAAGACCAGAAAACAAACTGCAAGTCCAAACCAATACAGCAATGAATCAAGTGAACAAGTGCATACATATATACAAGCAACTGAAGTGTAACTGCAAATAACAATGCACACAAATGCACCAATGACACCAATGAAATCAAGACAAGTGTGCAGTGACAATATACAGGAATCAAGATATCAAGACTCAAACTCAAATATACAAGTATGCACATAACAGTGGACATGAACCAGTGCATGATCAATGCATCAATGAGACTGAAGCTTCTACATGAAGACCAGAACATCAAATCGAGACTATCATACCAAAGACAGTGCAATGTACAACTCAATGTATAGATCAAAGAACACATGACCAGGCACACATGAGTATGAAGACCACAAAGCAAGTTACAAACTACTAAATGAAGACACAGCAAGTGTTCAACTACAAAATTTCAAAGTGCAGACATGAATATCAATGCAGCTCAATGCACAAAGGCTACATGTCTGAAATTCCAAGAGGCAACAACAACATGAATGCAGTAACAACCACCAAGCTAAATGCAATTCAAGTAAAGATACCAGCTACACAAAGCAACCCAACAGCAATACATGCTACAGAGAGCATATGCAAAGGTCTGGACAACATGGTCAGTGCAAACAACTCAAGTGCTTATGAACACAGTTTCAAATCAAAACAGTGAACGATATCCAATGAAATGCTATAGAGATGTATGGGTACGCGATGTATAACCAGAGGCAAAGGGATCAAAGAACAGAAACAATACCAAGTTCAAATGTAGTCAACAGTGTTAACAAAGTCAAAGAAATTCGAATGTACAAGTCAAAACCAGAAGTTCATGGAATCAAAAATGATCAAAGTCAAAATCGTGATGGCCGAAGTAAACACGATCAGTGTCAAGGCCAAAGTCATCAAAAAAATCAAAGTTGACCAAGTTAGAAATCAAGTGTGTGTAAAAATTGAAAAAGTCAAAAATCAAAGTCAAAGTAAAATAGGAAAGTCACTACCGTAACGATCAAGGAATGATCGAACGATTTAAAATCAAAACCGTGAGAAGCAAGTATCAATATATACGAATTTGATAAAGTCAGAATCAATCTCAAGCATCCAAGCATCATCGATCGGCCAAGCAAAATAAAGTGACGAAGTCGTATATGAAATACGAACGAAAAATTAGTGCATTGAACCCTATATAAACCAATCATCATCGGCACTTTTCATTATCGAGTTCAAGTATTCAATCCAGAGAATAAAAGGCATAAAATACATACCGAAGTCAGGAGTCAAACTCGATCAACAATTAGGGCAGCCGTGAGCTAAGCAGAGATCATCGATTGACGAAGCAAGGGACACTAAACCATCATCCAATCGAAGAATCGAAGATGACCGCCCCAAATTTCACAATCCCTAATTCTGTTCAAAGAGGATCGAACGATAGAAGGAACCGGAGCCGTCATTAATAAAAGAAGATAACAGGGGCATATTTTTATTTCTTGAGTGATGATACTTTTGGGGGTTGGGTTGTTTTGTTTAAGGGCAGAAATTTACTCAAGTCTTTTATTTATCTCTGCTCTTGTTTTTTTATTTTTAAAGTCTGTACTTTTCGAATAAAATTTTGGTAAATCACCACCTAGGTTTTAGGTTCTGTCAGATTGTCTAGTTAGGATTAGTTCAGCAAGCAGGGTTTGCGAGTTTGCAAAACTCTATAGGCGGTAGCAGGGTGTGCAAGTCTGTTAGAGTGTTTGTAAGCGGGAGACTGTTTAATTCTAATAGAAATCTGGGAATGCAGCAGTAGGCAGGGGTTGCCGAAGCTAGGTAAATTTTCTGTGTGATTTACTTTTCAGCATATTTACTTCTCTGCAGTTTGTTATTGCGTTTAATTTTATAAATTTGAGAAAACTTGCTATAACCCTATTCACCCCCCCTCTAGGGTTAATCTAGATCCTACAAGTGGTATCAGAGCGCGGTATTTTTCTTTAACTCTAGAGTCATGAATCCACCAAATAATGCTTTTTCTGAGGGGCAATCTATTGCTAGGCCACCCATGTTTAATGGGAATGATTATGCTTATTGGAAAGTTAGGATGGGTATTTATCTTAGTTCTGTTGATTATGATGTTTGGGACATTATTGAAACTGGCTATAAATCTCCCACTATAACTGTTGGTGATACTGAGATTCCTAAACCTAAGGATAGGTGGGACGCCTACGATAAGAAATTAAAAATTACAAATGCTAAAGCCATGAATGCTTTGATCTGTGCTCTTGATAAGAATGAATTTAATAGAATTTCTCATTGTAAAACTGCGCAGGAAATTTGGCATACCTTGGATGTGACACATGAAGGAACTTCTCAAGTCAAGGAGTCTCATCTAGCCCTATTCAGCAATGAATACGAGAACTTTGTGATGGACAAAGGTGAGAGCATAAAGAACATGTTTGGACGCTTTTCAACTTTGGTGTACAATGCTAGAGCGCTTGGGAAGGTATTCACTGAGGTAGAGCTTGTGAGGAAGGTGCTACGAGTCTTACCAATGAACTTTGAGGCAAAAGTCACGGCAATACAAGAATCGAAAGATCTGAGTAAACTAAGCATGGAGGAGTTGATCGACAACTTGATGACATATGAGCTTGAGCTAAAAACAAAGGAGGAACGCAACAACTCCGAATCAAAGAAAAATATGATTGCCTTAAAGGGCCAAGAAGAGAGCGATGAAGAAGAAGAAGATCCAATTGAAGAGCTTGCAATGGCTGTCAATAATCTTAGAAAATGGTCAAGATTCGCGCCACGCAAAAAGAAAACAAGTGGTAATAGGTCAAAAGATTCTGACAATTCCGATAATGAATTGACTTGTTATAACTGCAAGAAGCCTGGCCACTTCAAACAAAAATGCCCACTTCTCAAAAACAACAAAGGAAAGAAAAAGAAGAAGAAGGTCTTTGCAACGACTTGGGATGATGAAGAAGGAGAGGAATTTTCGAATAATAGCTCAGAGGAGGCTAATTTGTGTCTTATGACAAAATCAGATTTAGAAGCAATCTCGGAGGAATCTAGTGAGGTAAGTGACTATTCTTATAAAGAACTTGTTTTGATGTGTTTTAATCTTACTAAAACAATTGATACTCTTGAATCTAAAATTGAAAAACTGAAATCTGATAGGAGAGAACTTGTCCATGAAAATACTAGGGTTAGAAACTGAACTTGAAAATATTCAAAACCTAGACTGTAAAAATGCAAAATTTTAGATCCAGAATTATCAAAACATAAGAATAGCTTTGAGAATCTTGAAAAAGAAAACTTGAGTCTTAAGGAAACCATTGACACTAGGAAAAAGGATTTTATAAATAGATGCACCTCACTTGTGACTGAAAACACAACACTAAAAACCAAAGTCCAAAATCTTGAGAAAACTCTGAATAACTTTTCAAGAGGAGAAAAATCATTCAACATGTTATTGGGAAATCAACCTTTTTCTAACAACAGAAAAGGACCAGGCTTTAGAAAAACACAAGTTGATGATAATGCAAAAGGTAAGAGTGTCTTTGCTAGATGTGAAATAATTGGTCATCGTGTTGAAAATTGTAGTCATAGGAACAAGAACACAAAATTTATACAAGTTTGGGCTCCTAAGAATTCTACAAACAAATTTCATGTCTATTGGTACAAGAATAAAAGGACAAAACAAGTTTGGGTGCCAAAAGGAACATATATTAATAGTTTTGGGTCTACTCAAACATATTCATCAAATTATTCTGCCACTAACAACCATGGACCTATAAAAACAAATAGGTCACAAAAATCATTTACCGTGTAGGTGTGGTGGCAGGCTAAGGAACAACATTAGTGTTATCTGGATTCTGGCTGTTCCAGACACACAACGGGCGAGAAATCAACGTTCCTTAGCCTAGTATAAAGGTGACAGATTCACAATGGGCAAACAACGAAAGATTATCGTACAGGTAAAACAGGTAGTTATATTTATTTTCAAATGATAGATAAAATGTGAAAATCTGCACCATAATCTAAATTAAATCAGCCAGTTATGTGAAATGATTGATGATGTTAATTCTGATTTTTTTATTAACTAATCATCTTTAAATAGAATTACTTGAAGTAATTATGATGATTGACAGATTCTAACTAACTTGATATGATCTTACATGACTTGTTCTTATCTATGACTTTGATTTGTGCTTAAAAGTTGACCAACAATTTTTTTCATCATTGAATTTAATCTGTTTGGTCAAATTATGATGTTGATTGATTACTGATTACTCATGCTATAAAAAGGTTTTTAAGAAATTGTTGAAATTGTTGAAACTTTAGGAAATTGGTGAAACTTCAAGAAATTGTCTTGAAATAATGATGATGGTTTAATGACAGTTGATCCTACGGTTTCTAAATCTGACACTATGATATTTGTTTGATGGTTAACACGACTTCAATTCAAAGTCAAGAAAATTTCGTTTAAAAATTGTTGAAAATAATTCTGAGATAGTTTGTTGAAATTTCACAATCTGGTCTATGACATCCAACGAGTGAATATTGAGTGAAATTTAAAGTCAGATGCAGATCACACTGGTAATATAGTTGATAGAAAAATTACTAGTGGAACGTGATTATATTTCGAGACATTCATTTGCTGCATCATTTTTCAAAGAAAATATCTGCATATTTTTCACTTGAAATAATTTCTATTTTAGCAGAAATTTTTCTTAAAAACCCCTTTTAGAAAATAATTTATGTTGACCTTGTATCAGATTAGTTATTTAAGAAAATTTGATTTTATAACTATTTTTGAAATTGATTTTAAATAACTATGTTAACTGATCTGACCCCCTAATAATTATCTAAAAAGATAGATAGTGATTGAAAATAAGACGAGTGTTGATATTAATCATATATTATGACTTGAGAAAGTATAATTAGAAAATTTCTTTAGAAATTTAAACAAGAGTTATAAATACTTTTTGTTGATAAATATTCCATGATCATTTCTATTTCTATCATTTTTCTATCGACCATCACTCATCAAAAGTCAATATAGTATGTCAATATGTGGTAGTTTAAACGGGAAATCATTTGTGCTTCAATTTTATTATATTTATAACAATAAATAATAATATCCAAAATATTCACTCTCATTTAAAAGTCCTCACGGTTATGCATGGGTGAATTACTTGGATTTTTGATTATGAGTTTCCATGCTCATTTAAAAGTCCTCACGGTTATGCATGTATGGAACGCATATCAAAATTAATTGATTAAATAGACAAGTTGATTCTAATCCCATTTAAAAGTCCTCACGGTTATGCGTGGTTAGAAGATACTTGAATTCATTTTTAAAATAAAATTAAAAATTTAGAATACTACTAACCTCATTTAAAAGTCATAACGGTTATGCATGGTTAGTAGATATTCAAATTTCCTGAAATAAATATACCACAAATAGACACAACTATATGGTTTTATTTGATGATATCATCTTATCATTCTAAAGTGGAATATGCGTCAATTAAAGTATTTATGATTTTTGTTTGATTTTCTTATTGAAATAAATATTTACACTCGATTGAGCTTTAATATTGTATTAATGTCTATCACTATATCTCTATTTTTCTATTACTATTATTCTTTTGCTGATAACAAAAGGGGGAGGGAAAAGTTAAGATTTTGAAAATAAAGGTCAAAGATTTTCTAATTGTACTAATTGTATCAAGGCTCATTTGAATTTTTTATTCTCACGCATATATGTAGGGGGAGTATTGTGTAGAAAGAGAGCATTTAAATAGGGGGAGCAAATTGAATAATCAAATACATTTAAAATAGTCAAAATCTTAAATATATGTTTGTTATCATCAAAAGGGGGCGATTGTTGAATATGCATGTATATGATTTTTGTTTGATGATAATAAACATATATACATTCATTTAAATGTATTTGATATTGTACTATTTTATTTTTCACAGATAAAATAAATATTTGCTGAATAAAATAAATAACACAGAATTGGAATTCAAACGAATATTTATTACAATTTTGATAGTACAATTTCAAGCTCTCACTATAACTATACAATTTCAGTCACAGTACAATTACATCAATTTCAGTCACAATACAATTACATCACAATTTCATAGTTACATCAGTTCCTCACTACATATCATTCACACTCGTATTTATCTTCAACTTCATTCCAATGTGAATCCAGCATCTGAGCAATCTGCAGAAATATACATTGACGAAGTAAAATTGAAAATAAAATATTTTTGCAGTATAAAACAAAATATGAATTTTGAAAATAATATTTGCCTCAGTTATTTGGGTTGTTCGTCATCATTTATATTTGAATTCATCATACACGAATAGCTTGTGACATGCACAGTGTATCACTGTACATGCCACAAGGTCGTGCACACCGATATATGTATATACACTTGATATAGTAACAGGGACAGGTGAGCACAGGTCAAACCCAAACCAAAAATTGGGTTCAACTCAAGTGCAAAATAAATAAAGTCACATCACAAGCACAAGGTCAAACCCGAGCGTTTAAGCTGGATTCAACACAGGGCAATAGAGGTCAAGTCACTGCTATCATGACTCAACTCAATACAACAATGAAGACAACTGTAAAATGAATGACCAGTCTCAACAAACCAGAACTTAAGACCAGAAAACAAACTGCAAGTCCAAACCAATACAGCAATGAATCAAGTGAACAAGTGCATACATATATACAAGCAACTGAAGTGTAACTGCAAATAACAATGCACACAAATGCACCAATGACACCAATGAAATCAAGACCAGTGTGCAGTGACAATATACAGGAATCAAGATATCAAGACTCGAACTCAAATATACAAGTATGCACATAACAGTGGACATGAACCAGTGCATGATCAATGCATCAATGAGACTAAAGCTTCTACATGAAGACCAGAACATCAAATCTAGACTATCATACCAAAGACAGTGCAATGTACAACTCAATGTATAGATCAAAGAACACATGACCAGGCACACATGAATAAGAAGACCACAAAGCAAGTTACAAACTACTAAATGAAGACACAGCAAGTGTTCAACTACAAAATTTCAAAGTGCAGACATGAATATCAATGCAGCTCAATGCACAAAGGCTACAGGTCTGAAATTCCAAGAGGCAACAACAACATGAATGCAGTAACAACCACCAAGCTAAATAAAATTCAAGTAAAGATACCAGCTACACAAAGCAACCCAACAGCAATACATGCTACAGAGAGCATATGCAAAGGTCTGGACAACATGGTCAATGCAAACAACTCAAGTGCTTATGAACACAGTTTCAAATCAAAACAGTGAACGATATCCAATGAAATGCTACAGAGATGTATGGGTACGCGATGTATAACCAGAGGCAAAGGGATCAAAGAACAGAAACAATACCAAGTTCAAATGCAGTCAACAGTTGTTAACAAAGTCAAAGAAATTCGAATGTACAAGTCAAAACTAGAAATTCATGGAATCAGAAATGATCAAAGTCAAAATCGTGATGGCCGAAGTAAACACGATCAGTGTCAAGGCCAAAGTCATCAGAAAAATCGAAGTTGACCAAGTTAGAAATCAAGTGTGTGTAAAAATTGAAAAAGTCAAAAATCAAAGTCAAAGTAAAATAGGAAAGTCGCTACCGTAACGATCAAGGAATGATCGAACGATTTAAAATCAAAACCGTGAGAAGCAAGTATCAATATATACGAATTTGATAAAGTCAGAATCAATCTCAAGCATCCAAGCATCATCGATCGGCCAAGCAAAATAAAGTGACGAAGTCGTATAAGAAATACGAACGAAAAATTAGGGCATTGAACCCTATATAAACCAATCATCATCAGCACTTTTCATTATCGAGTTCAAGTATTCAATCCAGAGAATAAAAGGCATAAAATACATACCGAAGTCAGGAGTCAAACTCGATCAACAATTAGGGCAGCCGTGAGCTAAGCAGAGATCATCGATTGACAAAGCAAGGGACACTAAACCATCATCCAATCAAAGAATCGAAGACGACAGCCCCAAATTTCACAATCCCTAATTCTGTTCAAAGAGGATCGAATGATAGAAGGAACCGGAGCCGTCATTAATAAAAGAAGATAACAGGGGCGTATTTTTATTTCTTAAGTGATGATACTTTGTGGGTTGGGTTGTTTTGTTTAAGGGGAGAAATTTACTCAAGTCTTTTATTTATCTCTGCTCTTGTTTTTGTATTTTTAAAGTCTGTACTTTTCGAATAAAATTTTGGTAAATCACCACCTAGGTTTTAGGTTGTGTCAGATTGTCTAGTTAGGATTAGTTCAGTAAGCAGGGTTTGCGAGTTTGCAAAACTCTATAGGCGGTAGCAGGGTGTGCAAGTCTGTTAGAGTGTTTGTAAGCGGGAGACTGTTTAATTCTAATAGAAATCTGGGAATGCAGCAGTAGGCAGGGGTTGCCGAAGCTGGGTAAATTTTGTGTGTGATTTACTTTTCAGCATATTTACTTCTCTGCAGTTTGTTATTGCGTTTAATTTTATAAATTTGAGAAAACTTGTTATAACCCTATTCACCCCCCCTCTAGGGTTAATCTAGATCCTACAGTAACGCCTTCAATAAGCGCGAAATCTCCTAATTATTTCGTGGCCGCGGCTTTCTCAAATTATTTCCCTCCCCCTCTTTCCTCTTTCATTTCATTCCATCTTTCCTTAGTCTCCCATACCAGTAGAATCAAATCCCTAAATCACTCCTTCAGATCCATTCCTCCTTCATAAACCTTAATCGGATCCAGTTAAACCCTATGTAGCTCCATCTTTAACCGATTGCGTCAATGACTCAGACTTCGAGTGGGTGGCACGTAATCGATTCCAACTACTGCAATGGCGTCGGCAACTCCAAGCTCAGCACAGCTAGGGCACAACACAAAGATCCACCAAATTCCAATCTTCCATCTTCAGTAATAATCAATTGTTACTTAAGCAGTTTCTGTTCATTTACTTTCGCAAATACCGCCTTAGTTTAATTTAAAGCTCGATAGGGTTCAATTGCTTGATTAAATCAAATAAATGAGCACAATAAAGCGTTGCTTGACTGTTTTTTTGTTAGAAAAGCAATTTTGTTGGTTATTGGGACAATCTCTATCCATAATTATGTTACTGTTTTCATTTATTTTCTCAGTTTTAGTATAATGAGGTGGTGATGAATTTTGTGACTACCATGAAGGGCTAACATAATTAATAATTATAGTGAGTACAATTGTAATTAATATTATTATCAATGATAATCGTGTTAATGAATGCTCCGGGGGCACATATTAAATTACCATTGAGAGGAAACCTTCTTCAGCCATTGACCAATTTTGTGATTAAAATTTTGTAACTTTACTTCTGTTACTTCTAGTATAATGAGGCAACGATGATTTGTATGTGGAATGTTGGATTACTTTATGGAGTGTCCTTCAGTTTCTATTTTGTTTTGGGAAAGGTTTCTGTTTTTGTATGGTTAATTATTATTATTATTATTCTTGTTGTTGCTGAAGCTGCCGCCGCCGCCGTCGTTATTATTATTTGAGATATTTGACATTTGAGATTTTTGGGAAACTTCCCTTGAAACCCCTCATTTCTATTGAAAATACTTCCCAAGTCCATTAAAATGGCAAGGCAGTTTGGTGGTCTTCTATGTAGAAGGTACCAAGTGCAGCCATTTAATAACAGGAACCCGTAGTTTCAATCAACCAACGGTGACTGGTTGAAATTCCGGCACTACCAGTTAACAGTTTTATGAAGTGTTAAATGTGGTATACTGGGGGTTTAGGTGGAGCATTTGTGACGAACAACAAATCTAAGACTCTTTTTATTTATTATTTACATGCATTTGGGTTACTTGACTATATTATGGTTGTTTAATCTGTGCCATACCTTTAGGATACAACCATGTATATGTAGCATTGCCCTTTTATTTGTTATTTGTTTGAGAACAGGCTTCACCATGCACTAACTAATTTCAGGAAGTTCTGCGCAATTTTCCCAGAAAACTGGTTGATTCGTAGAGGGAGAGACCTCTGACCCATTTTAAGGTGTATATGGTCAATCTTGGACCTTAAAAGTAATTTATTTTCTTCAGTTTTGATATTGATACAACTGTTTATTTACAATTGATCTACTTAGCATTCAATGTTATTTAAGTTCATCCTTTTCAGCAATTATAAGAGGATAAATAATTATTTTTGTAATATATTATCTATATAAAAGAAAAAAAATTCAATAAAATTTGAAGTTATTTATTTGTTTGGTATCAAATTTTAGTGCTTCGCTAATTTAGTATTAACTAAAATTTTAGGTTTTGAAATGAATGAGGTCTTCAACATCAACCACTCAATATTTGGATTCATTTAAAACAAGTTTAGAACAAATTCAAAATTTTGCATGTCATAATGGTGCATCTTCCACGGTTTTTCTTTTTAATAATCATACTATGTTTGGAAAGTGAATGAGGATGATCAACAACGATCTAGGTATATAGGATTATCCACTGTAATTAATACATCACACTGTGTATTCATATTGTAATAGTCCCTACTATATGTATCCACGCTTTATGATGTTATTTATTATTACATTAAAAGAGCAGTATATCTTCTCACCATGGATTTCTATTAGGTTGAGTATTTTTACAGTAGAATTATGGTAGTGTGTTCTTCTTTACTTATAACTTTTCATTTTGTGCATGAGTGAACTATAAAACCAAGATTTGATGTATTTTTTGTCATTCTAATTAAAATCAGCTGATATAAATTTTGTCCTAAGTTTCAATTTATAAATGTCAACTACATTGCAATTTATAAAGGTTGGCTACAGTACAAATTACAAAGGCTCACTCATTATATTTGATAAAAGGCCATGCTTGCATGTTAACAAATATGAACTATGAATGCACAAGTCCGTCATGTACTTGGGTTGATCTGAAATTTGTAAGGAGAAGTTATGTTCAAGTTGGAGGTTGATGTGCTGTGAAAATTGATTATGTTGATGGTTTAGTTAAATTTTCTAGTCATTTGAGTGTCTCTTTGTAATTAAGTGGCCTCAGGTTAAATAAGCTTGATCATGGAATCTTGATTAAATCTGAAATAATTTTAGAATAAATCGATAGAACTATGCCATTGTAAGTCCACTTAGCTATTTATAATCTAATATGCCACTTTTTAGTCTGACAATGTTTCTTTTTCTTATTTATCTCCTAATATAAAAGGTTATATTTTTTTTCATTTAACAGCTGACCAAAAATAACCAGAGTTTCATTTTCTTATAGTGGGGAAAAAATTAGCAGAATATAAAGGGGAGCTGTATGAAGAAACTATGGCAATAAAGTTGGTATTGACCGTCTGAACACTAAGTACATAGTCAACCTCCTTATGTATGTTTTTTTCGGTGACTGACTATAGGTAATCATTTTTTTCTATGCTTAATGTCACAAGAACCACAGATACATTTCACCCTGAAGTAATGAAATATATGTACTTTACTTCACGATACCAATAATGTTTTTACTACTTCACTGTTTTTGCTTAATGTCAGAATCAGTTACAGGTGCAAAATACACAGATTTGGTTTTGTATTATTTTATATATAGATGAAGCTTGCTTGCAGTTGTATGGACTATAAACCATCATGAGTAATTTTGTATTCTCTTTTAGGAATTTTTATTGTTTCAAAGGGATTGCACTTTGTCTATGATGGAGTTTCAGAAAGATTCTTCCCTGGTTGATTCTTGTACAATTTTGGCTCGGCTTACTAGGTAGTCAC
Source organism: Allium fistulosum (assembly GCA_030737815.1). Taxonomy (NCBI): domain Eukaryota; kingdom Viridiplantae; phylum Streptophyta; class Magnoliopsida; order Asparagales; family Amaryllidaceae; genus Allium; species Allium fistulosum. Next base: position 235,327,406 of record CM060908.1, read on the forward strand.
CCGTTTAAAAAGGCAAAGTAGTGATCACTCTTCCGTCTCTAGAAGTGCAGTCTAGATCAAATCTCACACTAGGAAAATTGGTGAACTGGTGAATATGATTGCTACAGATACTATAGTAAGTTCATACTTAATAAATTATGATTCTGTCTCTAGAAGTGCAGTTTGAATGTATATATATATATATATATGTGTGTGTGTGTATAGTTATGTTAGATTACTTAATAAATTATTTTATTTTGTTTATTTTTGAGTATGATCGAAGTTGAAAGATCAGTGATTTATTAGTAGTATTAGTCATGGTTTAGATTGGTTAATTTTATTGGGAATAATAATTGCTTTGTTGTATACATATAGTATAAATGGATTTAGTTTCATAAATGGGCAGGCAAGGTTTTAGCTTCTACTACTCTGCATAATTGAAATTTAGTTCTAGGTTATTTCTGAAAAATTCTGATGTTTCACTTGTTTATATTATTGATTCTTTCAATGAGCTAAAAATTTCAAGTTTTTTGGTATGCAGTAAAAATAACTCTTCAAAGCCTATCTCAAAGATCTCGATAATCAATGTCACTGGATGGAAGTTTGAATACAAAATGATTATGCAAATAACACAATCTAGATACTAATACATAATCCAATAATCAAAAGATTATTCTGTTTAATCACCAACCCTACCGATTTTAGAAAGTTGTTCAGATTAATTCAAGGTAAAAACCGCATTGTGTAACCATGGTCAAAAACCAAATTTTGATCTCTAAATTGAAATGATCATTCTGTATTCGAAGAAGGAAAATATTTTTAGTAAGAAATTGGAAAAAAATAAATCTGTTTGAACTTTTTTCACACTATCACTTAATTTCCGACTAAGACTGCCTTGCATATAATGAAAATAATTAGTCCATTAAACAACTAGATGTGCATTAGAATGCATTTTCCCCTTCATATTTTACCATTCCATCTCGTTGTTATCTATCAATATTGATATTGTACATGTTATACCACTTTCTTACATAGACAGAGCAAAAAATAATTAGGCTAAAATTCGTTCAAAACTGTTCATTGACCCAGATGATAAATCGCCATTGCTTTTCTCCTTTCATTTTATTTTGTTATCGCAATTCTCAATAATGTCATTGTGATTCTTAGTCCTTTACAGTTTTGTCCAAAACAAACAAGGCATAAGCAAACTTTATGGAATATAACTGAAGGGATGGGACAGTATGTGGAAAACATGCACGTAAGGGGTTATATATGTGGTACATGATTTCCCACGTGTGAGAAGAGGACGCTTATGCTTGCGTATGACATGATGAGCTTAAAGTGATTGACATGGTTATTAACAATGTATTTTCCTGAGCAGTTTTTATCACATCATTAGCTTTTTTTATCAATTTAAATTAGTAAACCAACCAATATAAAGAAAAGGAAGAATAGAAAAACCATGCTGCTGTGTAAAATTTAACAGAACTCCTCTCTAAAGGTAATGTGTGCTACATGACTAGAAATGTTTATAATATACATTTCAATACATATAAATAATTTGTAGTGTTGTACATCTGATAGAAACCCATTGAAGTTACATAAGCTTAATATGGATGTTTGTATAAAGTTCTTCTCTGTAAAAGGTTTATGAAATGGGTTTAGATAATTATATTTTTAGAACATAGGATCCAGATAATTGCAATTTAGACCTTGGAACCTCATCTTGATTCTGTCAACGAGCTGAATTATTGATTAATTATTTATATTATTGTCTATGAATAACTTTGATTATATTTCACTTGTTAATGTATACTATGGATATTGCATGCACAGAATGAAGGGGCATCTCTCTTTCAGCCTAAATTACTAAATTATGTACTTTATGAAATACCATATAAAAATAATGATAAAAGATTGATATGATTTACCATGCAGATGTAGATGGTAAGCGTATTCAATTAAACACGGTTGATTGGTTGATATTAGAACCTTAACCATTCAACATTATATACACTAAAAAAAGAGGATGTTAGGCAACTTAATAAATTAATTTGAATATATCAATGATCTGTTATTAATCTTATTTTGTAGGAAAAGATTAAACAAATTGAAGCTGTTTCACAATCGAGCTCGGCAATAAATTACAGAGAAGATGCACTTTCACAAGTGTTGGGACAAGAAAGACCGGGTCGACTAAGAGTGATGGGAAGGGGAATGAGCCTCAGTAGAGAAGCTTGGTCGACTAAGTTTGGATAGAGACCGTAAAAGAGCCAATTGAAGAGCTATGGAGACAAACATCCAAATTATAGTACATGGAAGACACACTCTCTTCTGTTATAGCTTGGTCTGTTGCGCATGTCGTAATGGAATGAATATTCAGTAAGTCTTAAAATTACTCTTTCCTCTCTTCTATTAGACACTATATAGGTATGATTGATGTATGTCTGAGTGTCCATGCTATTCAGTATAATGTTTTTTTATATGTTAATAAGAATTTTTTTTTATGTGATATGTGCTATCTTGGAAGTACTAATATTTCAAATATACGCACAAACCATAACTGTGTTTTCCTTGCACATATGTAATGTAATATATCATATTACTTAGCTAAGTGTGTGCAATATTTATAGTACACGAACACGTGAGATACACTTTTCCTATAGTTTAAACAATAAATAACTGGGCAGTTATGAATAACATGGAAGATTATTACATTGGGTAATTAAATAGGTTTGTGTAAGGTACTTGAGTTGCTAAGTTTTTTCATTTTCATCAATGGTGGATAAGTGGTAGTGTCCTTGCTAACAAAAAAACATACCAATAAGAGAAAAAATATGTAATCAGGATATTCCGATGATAATTACGCTAAAGATTTGATTACCTAATAAAAAGTGTTTGATAGTCAACTCTAAGATAATCAAGGTCATGATTCAATTCATGCCCCACTAAAAGTTTGATCTTTCTACCCTTTGGTTTGAGCTTCCACACTCGCTCTCCGCTGCATAAAAAAGCTTGGATATTTCTTTGAACTTGCCCCAATGGCATTGCATCCCTCAAATTGTTCAGGTTTTATCCTAGTTGTTTCATACCTTAAATCGTTAGAAGTTAAATGTCAATTAATACAACGTGTGAAATGCTAGATTAATATATCCTGCCATATATGGACAATGTGCATGTGCTTTAAAGGAAGGTTGCTATATATGAACGATGAGGCTCAGTAACAACTAATCCTATTTGCAACTGATCTTGTTAGTTTAGTTTTAGAAGTCATACTTAGTGCAAATCGAACTAGCATGCTCAGTTTCAACTGAGCCAAAAATGAGAGTCAGTTCAACGGAATACTGAGTTAATACTTCAGGTTGGAATTTCTTCTGGAGCAGCAGCTGTCGCTGCTATGAAAGTCGCAAAAAGACCTGAAAATGCAGGGAAACTTATCACGGTATCTCCCCGGTCTTCTACCAGTATAAACTATTATGAAGCAAAATTTTCTTAGAGCAAGCATAAAAATAACAAACTAGTTCATCTGAAAAGAAATTTTCGCTACATTACAGATTTGTGCTCTACTACTACAATTCGAGTTTGATGAAAATAAGTCTTTTGTATTATCATTTGTCTTGGCTTTTACTGAAGGACTACAGTAATATCAATTTGCATATTTTGATTTCAGGTTGTCTTCCCAAGCTTTGCTGAGAGATAACTTTCCACTGCGCTCTTCCAATCCATACGAGAAGAATGTGAGAAGATGCAACCTGAGCCTTGATCAATTGTATTCAAGAATTGTTCATTAGCACTGTAATACAATATGATAGCTTACATATCATGTATATGAGATGTCATACGCTGATTTGCCCTTTGGTTACATGAACTATTTGTATCTTCCTTTTATCCAAATTATTTTACATGCTTTGTTGCATGAGATCTTATAATGAAACAATTCAAATGGTAAACTTGTTGATATGCCTTTCTTGGTAATAAAATTGTAGTGAATTTATCAATACTATAACATGTTGATTTAATAGCGTGAAATGACCGCTATTGAATAAATATTTTATAGCAGCAAAATGGTGTTATAAAGATTTCCAATTCCGTTGAGATTTAGCTATATTATAGCGACTATAATGAGCTATTGAATAAATATTTTATAGCGGCAAAATGGTGTTATAAAGATTTCCAGAGCTGCGGAGATTTAGCTGTATTATAGCGGCTATAATGAGCTATTGAATTAACGTACCATAGCGGTGAATTTGCGTTATAAAAGTAAGCTCAACCATAGCGGCATATTTTGTGTTATAAATATTCAACAGTTTTTTATAACATGTCGATATACAGCGCTTATCAAACCGCTATGGTTGTGATTAATAGCGGCTATATGCCGCTATAAAAGGCACTTTTTGTTGTAGTGTCATGATGCTACTATATAAATACATCAGAGTTAAGTAAGATACAATAGGAATACCAAGATACAACAGGAGAAACAGTATGATAATCAGGAACAACTCAAAATACAACTGGAACCAACTAGAGGAATAGATATCAGGATCTTCAAAGCAAAACTCCAGCTCCAAAGGTGAGTCTCTAATGCTGTATCACTCAGTCTGACCCGAGCGTAAAGCAAACACAAAACACTCGAGTCAGGACATACATACTTATACAATGTAAACCAACTCAAGTGAACTTTAATAAAGGTACAAGTAACTTATAGAATGCTTGGGATCGCCCATTCTTTAAGGATCCGTTAAACTATTTACTATGTAGTAATATTGCGCTATTATAATAATGTCTAATCATAAAATAACATACTTTAAAATAGCATTAGGGCTTTACATTTAATCTAAAGTCACCCTAACACGTAATAGTGCCTGTTAACACCACTTTTTCAACGACCTAGCACTCAGCGGCCTACGATTTACTGATCTAAAGGACTCAAGCGACTTAAGCAACTCAAGGCTTCAGCGACCTAACGACTTAGCGAGCTAAGAGACCCACTGGCTCAACTATCTACAAGCTAGCGACCTAACGAGATAAGAAGGTTGCGACCTAACTCTAGGAAGCGACCTAGCGACCTAACGATTCAGGAAAAGGGAACGACTTAACATGCTCCAAAGTAAAGCCACACGACCTACCTCTTCTGTTAGGTCGCTCACGACCTAATCTTGCCGAGATAACTTCCGAACTCACTACGTTAGGTCGCTTACACCCAGTATCTCACCCAGAATGGCTCCATTAAGTCGCCAACGACTTAAGCTAACTCGGGATGACCCTTAGGTCGCTTACGACCTACGATCTACGACATAACCCCTAAGTCATCCACGACCTACGACCTACCTTCAGATTTTCCCTATAAATACCCCGCCTACTACACATTGTGAGGGACCTTTTTCCAGACTTTGAAGCGCCGAAACTCTGCTGCATTCACGACTTCTACAACTCCTCTATTACCAAAAACATTTCAAAACTACCTAAAGAGAAGATCAACTACATTCAAGATGGATTCCAGAATCTCTTTTGCGTTGTAGTGCATATTACTTGTATCGATTGATGTATAATCGAAGGAACTCTTGTAAAGCTTGTAATCGAACTTGTGATAAAGAAGATAAAGTGGACGTAGGCTTGATTTTGAGCCGAACCACTATAAAACTGCTGTCTCTTTACTTTTACTGCAATTATCTGCTTGTTTTAGTTCCCGTACCAACGGTTGGTTCTTTCACTTTACGAATACTTACACCGGGGTGTTAGCGTTCGATTTTTACATTAACATTTTTGGTGCTTTCATTGAGAACATCGAACTCAGGTGTGTTCTCACCATTGCTTCGCAAAGATTTGTTGAAAGACTCTCATTAAAAACCAGAAGTCTATCTGAAATTATGGCTCCTAGAAGAAAGAGTAGATCCACTAGATCTGGAGATGCTTATGACAGGGCTTCCTCTTCTCCAGTGCCAAATCAGGCGACTCCTACTGTTGGAGTCACAAGGGCCGAACTTGATGATGTTGTGTCTGGGTTATACCAACAAATGGAAACTCAAAATGCTTTGATGATGGAAAGGTTAAACGCTCTACTTGGGGTTCACCAACAACCAGAAAATAATGAACCAACCTTTGCCGAAGATACTCATGATTCCCAAGAGAAAGATATTCCTCAAAGGGCCGCTGGCACCGCCGAAAGGGAACCTCCCCAAGCTGGAGGATCAAGGCCACAGCCGCCTCTTCGCGAACGTTTGTTCAGGCAAACTTCCGAAAAAGGCTGACGTCTGCCCGGCAAGGCCTCTGAACGATGAGGAATACCTATCAGGAATGGTTCGCCAAATTATGAAAGAAATATACAAAGGGATGAAGATGAAAATGAATGGGGATTTGCTCCGAGCAAGACTCCGTTTACCGAAAGAATTCTAAAAGCTGAATTTCCAAAGAAATTTGTTCCCCCTACTATCCCAGCCTATCGGGGGACAAGCAACCCTAATCAATTCTTGTACAAATATGACTGGCATATGACTGGGGCCAGGGCAACGGATGAGATTAAATGCAGATATTTTCCTGTCTATTTGGAGGGGGTGGCTCTACTTTGGTTCACAAAGCTACCAGTCCGATCTGTGGATAAATTCTCTGACTTAACTCGTAAATTCAAGGATCAGTTCAGGTTGTATGCTTCAAAGGCCAAGGACATAATTTCACTGTCTAGCCTCGAACAAGCTCCCAGAGAATCTATCAAATCTTTCTTGAACCGCTTTAACATAGCAATGGCCGAAGTGGATAATGCTGAGCCTCGAATGATTCTAACCTACTTGATGCGAGCCATCGATAAAACAAGTGAGTTCGGAAAATGGTTGAAGATGAAGGAACCAAATTCACTTGAGAAGTTTTATAAGAAGGCTGACGAATTTATGCATCTGGAAAATCTTCCTGCACCAGCAAAGGTGGTTGTGGCTGAAATTGAAAACAACCATGTGGCTGAAGCTTCTAAAAAGAAAGAGTCTGGTGGTCAGAAAAGGGAAAATAATGGTGGGAAAAAGCAGAAAGATATGAAGAAACCTCGCCATTTTCCGTATTTTACTCCTTTGACTGAGACTCCAAAGAACATCTTCTTCGCAACCAAGGATGCTATCGAGTACCCTGAGCCACCTAAGATGAAGCTTGGGAAAAATTTTGTGCCTAATGGAAGATTATGTCGATTTCATAATCAGCCTGGCCATGACACTAATGAGTGTCGCCATTTGAAGAATTTAATTGAAGAGCTGATGCGAGAGAATAAACTACAACAGTATGTCAAGAGAAACAGAGGAGATCCGGCCTCATCTACTCAGGGGCAGCAACTTCGTGCTCGTCAATCTGGCTCAGGTGAAAAGGCTGTGGTGCAGGAATCTTAAAGGCCTGTTATTAATGTAATCACAGGGGGTCCTCACCCAGAGGCAGAAGTTGGGGAGAGATCTAGAGGTATGCTCATGCTCTGAGACATGCCCCGAAAGAAGAAATTGTTTTTGTCATGGAAGATGTTGTGCCTTCAAAACAGCAAAGGACTTTTCACGATGACATCATATTCAGAGCTAGAGATTCTGTGGGAATTGAGGCTCCCAGCATGGATCCTTTGGTAATAACTGCCGGTATCGGACCAGCTATTATGAGAAGAGTGCTTTTTGATTGCGGTGCTTCTTGTAATATCCTCTTCAAAAAGACCTTTGATCAAATGAAAATTCCGATGGCTGATGTTCAAGCTTCTTCGCAAAAAATTGTTGGGTTCACTGGGGAACCAAAATAGCCCATCGGAACCGTCGACTTATTTGTAGAACTTGGTGAAGGGGAAAGAAAAGTGGTCCATAAACATAATTTTGTTATTGTTGATGAATTTTCTGCTTATAACGCCTTCTTGGGACGACCAACTCTTGCTCCATTTAAAGCTATTCTCGCCCCGTGGTGCCTAACTATGAAATTCCCCACTGATAACGGCGTTGGTGTTTTTAAGGGAGACCAGGATGCTGGGCGAGAATGTTATCTCACAAAGTTGCGGGAGGCGAAGAAGAGAGAAATGGGAAAGGGTGCGGAAGCTCCGCTCCGCATCAAAGAACCCACCTTGTAGCAAGTAAGGGGTGGACCCTGCACTGGTGAGCATAGTGGTGCGCGAAAAGAAATTGGTCCCAGAAAGACCAGTGCAGAGGAGAATAGAGTGGTGCCGGTAGAAGTGACGGTACCAATCCCTGGTGACCCGAGTGACCCAAACAAGGTGCTGAATGTGGGTTCACAACTTGGTATGACGGTTCAGAATATACTAATAGCATTCTTGAAAGCAAACCTGGATGTTTTCGCTTGAAATCATGCCGACATGTGTGGAATATCTCCAGAAATCGCAGTGCATGCTTTAAATATTAATCCGAAGTTCACACCCATAAAGTAGAAAAGAAGAACGCATGGACCTGAAAGGTCAACGACATTAAAAGAAGAAGTATATCGTCTCATGGAGAATGGCTTCATCAGAGAATCCACTTATCCAAATTGGGTTTCTAATCCGGTGTTGGTTAAAAAAGCAAATGGGAAGTGGAGAGTATGCATCGACTTTTCAGACTTGAACAAAGCATGTCCCAAAGACTGTTTCCCGTTGCCCAGAATCGATCAGTTGGTGGATGGAACAGCCGGGCACGAATTATTGTCTTTTATGGATGCTTACTCAGGATACAATCAAATCATGATGCATGAGCCAGATCAGGAGGACATGAGCTTCATCACTTATGTTGGTCTTTACTGCTATAAAGTCATGCCCTTCGGACTAAAGAACGCGGGGGCAACTTATCAGAGGCTCATTAATGCCATGTTCAAGCCTCAAATTGGCAAGACTATGGAAGTGTACGTTGATGATATGTTAGTGAAATCAAAGAAGGCGATAGACCACATGGACCATCTGGTAGAAATGTTCGCGATCCTCTTAAAGTACGGGATGAAGTTGAACCCTCTGAAATGTTCATTCGGGGTTGAGTCCGGAAAATTCTTAGGTTTCATTGTGAGTGCTAGGGGAATTGAAGCTAATCCTGCTCAGATCACTGCCTTAAGAGAAGTCAAAGCCCCTAGAACAAAGAAATAATTGCAAAGCCTCAACGGTAAAGTCGCTGCTTTGAGTCGATTTATTTCCAAGGCCACAAATAAATGCATTCCCTTCTTTGATGCTCTAAAGAAAGGAAGGAAGAATTTCGAATGGACTCCTGAATGTCAAAAAGCTTTTGATGAGTTGATTCATCATATGGAAACGCCTCCAGTACTTTCTAAGCCCAACAATGGTGAAGATCTATTCATATACTTAGCAGTTTCATCTCATGCTCTCAGTGCAGCGTTGGTACGAGAAGATGCAAAAGTTCAGCGTTCGGTTTATTACATCAGCAAAAGATTCACTGGGGCAGAGATGAATTATTCGAAGTTAGAAAAGCTTGCCTATTGTCTATTGATCGCGTCCAGAAAATTGAGGCCATACTTCCAGGCTCATCTTATTAAAGTCCTCACTGATCAACCTCTAAAGCAAGTTCTATTCCGCCCTGAAACTTCGAGTCGTCTTCTGAAATGGAATATTGAACTCAGTCAATACGATATCACCTATCATCCCCGAAGAGCAATCAACGGACAATCTTTAGCAGATTTCATTGCAGAATGCACCGACAAAGGTGACAGTGAGGAAGAGGTAACTGATGACATTCCGATCCGATGGAAATTGTATGTTGATGGTGCAAGAAATGACTACTGCTCCGGAGCTGGGGTTGTGCTTGAAACCCCCGAAGGGCGGTCATTGTGTTATGCATTGAGATTGGAATTTCCTTCGACAAATAATGAAGCCGAATATGAAGCTCTTATTGCCGGTTTGAGGATTGCTAAGGAACTGAACATTAAAGTGTTGCAGATCTTCAGTGATTCCCAGTTTATTGTATGCCAAGTCAAGAAAGAGTTTCAAACTAAAGGAGGAAATCTGCCTGCTTACTTATCAAAAGCCTGCGAACTTCTCGATGATTTTGATCATTATACAATCAACCATATACACCGGGAAGAGAACATGAAGGCAGATTCTCTCGCGAAATACTCAAGCTCCGGCGAAGCTCAATTATTGGGATTGGTCCCTGTAGAAGTCTTGACAGCTCCGAGTATTGATGAGATGGATATTGACTGGATCATGGCTGTATCTCAAGAACAGGAGTCATGGATGAACCCGATCAAGGAATATCTACTCAATGGCTCCTTGCCCGAAAACTCAAAAGAACGCCAGAAGCTGTTAAGAAAAGCCCCGAGATATGTAATTCAAGGCGACCATTTGTACAGACGAGGATTCTCGATGCCATTACTCCGATGTGTAACCAAAGAAGAGGCTAAGATAATTTTAGCTGAAGTGCACGGAGGAGAATGTGGGGATCATTCAGGCGGCCAAACTCTTGCAAAGAAAATTCTCTATTATGGGTATTTTTGGCCGGATATTAATCGAGATTCTGCTAGCTACTCCCGAAAGTGTGCCAGATGCCAGAGATTTGCAAAAATCCCAAGAGCACCTTCCACCGTGTTAACACAGATGGTCAGTCCATGGCCATTCGCCATTTGGGGAATAGACTCATTGGGCCTATGCAGATTGCCAGATCTGGAATCAAATATGCCATTGTTTCTGTTGATTATTTCACTAAATGGGCTGAAGCTGAACCATTGGCTACTATTACCTCTAAAAAGATGATAAATTTGTGACTAAAAACATCATTTGCAGGTATGGTGTGCCTCAGAAGATAATAACAGACAATGGTACCCAATTCGAAAGCGAAGAATTCCAGGAATTTTGCAGGCGATTCAAGATCCCAAAAAGCTTCTCAGCGGTGGCTCATCCGTAGGCAAACGAGCAAGTGGAAGCAGTGAATAAAATCATCAAATCAACCATCAAAAAACAACTGGAAAAAGAAAAAGGTGGTTGGGTTGATAAGCTGCCACTAGCACTATGGGCATATAGGACTACCCACAAACCTGCGACCGGGCACACTCCATTCTCATTACCATATGGATCAGAAGCAATGATTCTAGTGGAAATAGAGGTCCCCTCACACAGGAGAATTCATTTCAACCAAGCTGAAAATGAAAAGCTGCAACTTGAAGCACTTGACTTGCTTGATGAAAAAAGGAAAGAAGTTGAACTCAGAGTTGCAGCTCAACAACAAAGGATAGCCAGGCACTTCAATTCTAAAGTTCGTCAACGCATCTTTGAAATTGGGGATCTAATCTTGAAAAGGATCATGACAGCAACAGGAGTGTTTGGGCCAAACTGGGAAGGGCCGTATGTCATAGGCAAAAAAACTTCTTGATGCACTTTCAAACTCACAACTGTCGAAGGAGATCCAATCCCGAGAGCCTGGAACAGCAATCACTTGCGTCCATATTTTACTTAAAAGCTATGCTTAAATTTGTAAAATTATTCTGGATGTATCATTCTTGTATTGTAAGCCATTGTAAAATCAGTGTGACTCAGCAATAAGAACTATAAAGTGGATGTAGGCCCAATTCTTGGCCGAACCACTATAAATCTTGTGTCTTCTACTACTATAAAATGCCTATCTCACTTCGATGTGCAAATATCTTAAATATGTTGCTAAAATATCGATTTAATATTGCAGGCAATCAAAGCAAAGCTTACCTATTCAACACGTCACAAACCCAAGCGATTCCCATATATCACTCAACAAACAGATGTCAAGCCACAAAAATTTCAGATTCAATTCCTACACAAGAAGGACTTCACACAAACGGTTGATGATTCCACCAAAGGGGAACCTTCCCAAAGGAAGGCACCAGGCCCTTGCTAACTGACGGCGATCGTTTGTGCAAACAGACATCCGGTTAAGTGGCTTGCGTCTGCCCGTGGATTCACTCAACCATGAAGTACACTTCCTTGGAAAAATCAAACAGCTTACCAAAGAAAGGAACATGCATTTGAGAATGATAACGAGGAATCGCTAAGTGGCAGTTGATGAAGAGACATGGACAAGCAGACAAAAACAGCTGAAGTGGAATCTTCTCTCTTACCCAAGAATGTTGGTGGCACCACCTAAGGGGGCACCTTTCAAAAATAGAAGGTTCCAGGCCCTTGTTACTTGATTGCGATCGTTTGTGCAAACAAACATTCAGTCGGGTAGCTTGCGTCTTCCCCGTGGACCCATTTAACTGTGAGATGCAACCTTCCTGGCAAACCAAAAAAAGCCCACTTTGGAGGCACAAGCCCTCTTCGGAGGCACACAAACAAAGACCTCCAACGAGGCAAAAGACCTCTTCGGAGGCAAAAGACCTCTTCGGAGGCACACAAACAAAGACCTCCAACGAGGAAAAAGACCTCTTCGGAGGCAAAAGACCTCTTCGGAGGCATAAGCCCTCTTCGGAGGCACACAAAAAAAGACCTCCAACGAGGCAAAAGACCTCTTTGGAGGCAAAAGACCTCTTCGGAGGCATGCAAACAAAGACCTCTTCGGAGGCAAAAGACCTCTTCGGAGGCAAAAGCCCTCTTCGGAGGCACAAAGCCCTTCCCAAAGGCATATAAAAAAAAAGCCTTTCCCAAAGGCATATCAAACAAGCCCTCTCCCGAGGCACAAATCAAGAAGCCCTCTTCGGAGGCACTAAACAATTAAAGCCATCTGACGAGGCACATCCAGAAACTTCGTTGATGGAACCACCAAAGGGTTAGGCCACAACTAAATACTCGTGATCATTTGTGCAAACAAATATCCGATAAAACAGTTGATGTCTGTCCCGTGGGTCCATTCAACGATGAAACATAACTTTCTGACAAACAGATCAAAGCTTTCTTCGGAAGCTCGCTTCACTGCGTAGGGGAATCCACTTTTCAAAAGATAAAAAGTGACCATCTCCGAAAGTTAAAGTGAACTTCTCTGATTCAAGGCACACTCTATTAAAAGCAGAATAATATTTCCTCAAAATGGAAGAATTATTCTCTAGAATAAGAGTACAAGTCTTTTCAGGATATTGCAATGAGCCGTGGTATGGGGGCATATTGCTATATTAATAGAAACAACGCTCAAACAGCATACCACGAACTCACTGTAATATCGTACAAAGAAAATAAAGAAACTTGTGCAAGAACAAGGAATAAATGCATTCACAAATACTGACAAGAGATTGTACAAGTAAAAAGAATCATTTTTATTCCATACTATCAAATTTTTTATACATGTACAGGTTTCAAAAAGCGAGGGCCGGTACCCGCACAATCTCCGGTCGATACAAGTCTTTAGACAAAAAGCAAAATAGCAAAACAAGAAAGATAGAACCAAACTCATTTCTTCTTCCTCACGCCGCCTTTGGAGCCCTCACCTGGCTTAATGGCTAACTTCTGAAGCTGGCTAGGACGAGTCGGGGAAGAAGGAGAAAGAGGTACATCTGGGTCCTCCTCTACTTGCTCACTGCCAGTAGGTGTGCCTTTCTTCTTCTTTGAAATTGCATGCTTCTTCCTCCTCTTTGAAGAAGATTCGACGCTTGGAGAGACGAGATCAATCAACTTTGTATCGTCATCAAAAAACTTCTCCGTGGGCTTCTCACCCTCTTCAAGTCCTTCGATCTTCTGCTCTTGCGAAGCAGCAAGGTCGTCCAAGCCCTGTAGAGCTCCTATCTGTTATTCTTGCGACCCTGGTTGAGAAGCATGAGAAAGAGTAACTGGAAGAGGCGGGTGAACGATAGCTGGAGAAGGCGAAGTTTGTGCAGCACTTGTCATTTTCTCTACAGAAGAAGAAAAATTAAGATCATCAGTATTCCCCGCAAAAAGAGGGGACGGTGGCACGTCGAGACTTAAGTAGTAAGAAAGAAGATCCTCAAGCTCATGTGAAGCAAATGAGTAGTCCACCTGAGCTGGATCAGTGTTGAAGTTACCTGAAGAAGTCGGCTTGATTAGATCGACTTCAAAGTCTTGGGCTTCAATGTCGTCTTGGGCCTTCTCCTCGACTTGAACAATGGGAGGCTCAGTAATTGCGGTTTTAATCTCGGCTTTTGCAGGAGGTGGAGAATGAGAGCTAGAGCCAATGGTATTAGGGTCGACCGAAGCCGAAGAACGAGTTGGATTGGTTAAAGGTGCCTTCCTCGGATCCTCTCCTCCCGTTGCTTCGGCTCGCTCCCTGGCAAGCTGTTCTTTCCCTCTAGCAAGGGCAGCACGACCCTCGTCATCCAAATAACAAGCCTCCAAGTTCTCCTCCACTTAGCCAGCATCTTTATACATTTCAATTACTGCCTCCCACACTTCTGCTAGAGTAATTTCGTATTTTGGGCCCAAGAACGAAAGGCTTCCGCGTCCCAAGACACTAAGAACATAAAACTCAAAAAGAGTGGAGCTGATGGTGGCCTTGGTTGTTTCGTGCGATTCTTCAGCAGCCACTTTTCCAGCCATGGCATCGTCACGCTCCTTTTCTACTTTTGAAAGTTGAGCTTTTAACATTGCAATTTCCAAGTCTTGGGAGCTGACTCTTTCCCGCAGCTGGACAGTATCATTGCGATATTTTTCAATAACATGCCGCTCCGCCTCAAGTTTCGTCTCGGCATCTCTCTGGGCGGCATGTGCATCCCTCACTTGCTTTTGAAAAACCTCTTCCTTTTGAGAATGGGAAGCGCAAGAGGTAGCAAGGTGCTCCTTAAGTTTCTTAACTTCGGCCTCAAGCTCCTCGTTGAAAGTAGTGTTGCTTTTCATTTCCGCATCGTGCTGATCAAGAACTTTCTTCCACTCCGACTTGTCGTTTTCCATCGTTAGCATAGCCTCATGATTTAGGCGGTTGACTCTTTGAAGCTCATCGACAAGTTTTTGCCATCCAGACATTCTCTCAATATCGAGTTTAACGGCATCAAGATTTCTCAACATAGCTTGTTTGTCGATGGGAACCAAATCAAGATCAAAACGCACTCCTTTTAAGCACCAGTGTGGAAATCGACTTTGAAGAGCAGTCGGAGCCTTTTCAACCTGATATGATGGCCTGTTGAGGATCGTCTAAATATCATTTCTTTTGAGGGCAGGAGAGCTGGAAGGGATTTCTAAAGAGATGGGAGTAGCGGGCTTTTCAGAAATTGCAGACGCAGGCCTTTCGCTAAGCTTGGCCCGCTTGCTTGAATCTTCAACAACATGACTCTTACCTTTGTCATCGTGAGATTTTCTTTTATGAGAATCGTCATCTCTTTGAGAGGAGTCATGGCGGTCATCTTTTCTTCCATATCGCTCCTCGTAAGCCTGCCTCTCACGAGCTTTTCTGGCCACTCGTTCCTCATCAGTTTCCCTGGGGGCAGAGAGATAGCGCCGAGGATCATAAAAGTCATGTCGTCCGTAGCGTTGAAAATCATCATAATACGAGCCACTTCGTCCCATTGGAGAATCTGAAAATGAAAAAGAGATAGAATTTAGAAATCTCCAGAAAAAGGAAGTTAAGTGCGAGTAACTGTTGAAAATCCTAAGTGTGTGTGGCGTGCAAATTACGCGCGTCAAACTACAAACCACTCTTCAGCTTAGGAGTGATGTCGGCTTTTACAATAGGGGTCAACTCTTGGGTTGACGGAAGTGGTCGTAAAACAGATGATGCTTCGACCGATGGAGAGACAAGCTTAGGAGCGGTGATGTCGTCTTTAAAAAGCTCTTGAGAGGTCACCATAAAATCACTTAACCCCTCGAAGATGTCGTCACCATCATGCCCAGTTGAGTAAGTCACACCAGCAGTTCCTTCTTCAGCATGCTCAGCGCTTTTTGTGGCAGAACTTTCCTTCTCCGTCCCCTCATCAACTTCCGTGGCGACCTTCCCGGGACATTGAGGGAGTTCCTCTTCTTCAATAAACGGGAGAGGTTTAAACTTGCCGGAGAACTCTGCACCCTCAGAAGAACCGGAGCATTTTATCAATGAAGCCTCTACAACAAATTCTTTCGACGCAAGTTCTTTTGCGGGGGCTGGGGCATCAGATGTTTCCAGTTGAGAAACGGGGGCATCACGAAGCTGAAGGGATCGGGAAGGATGTAAAAGGCTAAATTGATGTAAAAATTCATCTTTCAAAAGATATTTGATACTCCTCTCTTCGGCGGCAATAGCGCTTAGCCTTTCAAAAGTTGGCTTGTGGCTGGATTCTTTAGAAGGGGGAGGAAGTGCTGCAAGAGTAAAAATGAAGTTAATACTTGACAACCGAATTCTGAGAGGCTCAAAAATGGAGTGAATGAAGATAGACAATCTTACTTCCTGTTCTCCAGATGTCGTAGAATCCTGGAGGGCAACGAACGAAGAAAAATTGATTCAAAAACCCATGGGCGCTTTCAGGAAGATCAGCGATTAGTTTACGGTTCCTGGCGCTCCTCACAAGTACAATAGAAGGATGATCTTTATTCTTCGCAAACATGCACAAATAGAAAATCTCTTCAAAGCTCGAAAGACGGTCAAGTGTCCTCCTAAATAGTACACACAGTCCCATCAAGGTGGCATAACCATTGGGGTGCAACTGGAAAGGAGAAATGGTTAATCGAAGAAGGAGCTGTCGAAGAAAATCGTTAAAGGGAGGAATAGCTCCACTCATGCACATCTGACGGTTAACTGCGATAAAACCAAGAGGTGGTCTGTCAGCAGTATCGTTTACCCCAGGAAGCAAAGCGTCTGCTTTAGCAATACCAAACTGAACACATAATTGACTGAACACCCGTTGATTCAGAGTGGTTAATGTTCTTTCCGGGGGATCATCCAAGGGATTAGCTATTGGGAAGACCTCTCCAGCTTGCCCTACTATCTCTTCTTGTTGAGAAGTCATTCTACACAAGCAACTGGACATTCAAATATGAAGGTGCACGTTAACTAAAAGCGTGTGAAGTGTTGTGCAAAGCTACTAAAATAAAAAGTAAATAAAATAAAACGTGAAATAGTACGTCAATTTAGTAAGTTTCAAGGCTTGTTATTAGATCAAAGTTAAGTGTAGTATCAATGCAGATAATATTTAGCAATAAGCAGTTATAACTGTATGCATTTTGCGTTGATACTTCATTTAAATCAGTTGATTCACATCACTTCATCTGTAATCAGATTCATACTATTTTATTTAAGTAAAATATCGTTTCTTTGATCTAATCCATCACTCGATGTGGACAGTCGATGATGAGTATATTCATCCCATTCGTCTGCAAATGTTGTGTTTAACAGGTTGATTAGCATTAAAGTTAATGTACTCTGTAAAGAAGGGCAACAAGTTCAGGCAGGTCATCTCGGCAGTTCAAGTTGAAAATCCAAGTTATGTGCTGTAAATTTTTGCAAGTAGTCAAGCTCAAGCGACTTAGCATAGGCCGAAGCTTCCTTAAGTCGCACTGTTTAAGTCAGAAAGTTCAACAATGTCATGTTCCTACGAGATAAAAAGTACCCAAGTCAAAGAGTTCAAGGCATGAAACTTCAGGTCAAGGCAGTGCAAATTTGTCTAAGTAATAGCTCGTTCAGGTGTGACCGCGACCTAAACTTTATGTCGCAAAGGGTTAGCTCGCTGATTTGTTAAGTCGTTCGAATTCCCTTAAGTCACGAAGGTTCTTAGGCCGTACGATTCACTAGGTCGCTCCTGAAGCAGCTCTGCGATATCAAGCTATCTCCCATTAAAAAACCTAAGTCCTATTCTCCAATCACATTCTTCCACACGTCCATCATCCTTTGCATCACTCAAAGTACCACGGCGTAACCCACTATCCACTAACCCGTTAACCTCACATCTCCTCGTCTTCTCCAAGCACCTGAAACCCCATCATCTCCTCCAAATTTCCAGAAATCGTTACTAACTCCACAAATTCAAATATAACTATGTGAAACACTAAGCTGATTCATTCTCAAAGCAATCACCAACGATTCGGCGAAAATCAGAGGGCGAATCAAAGTATGGTCTTACGACATGATAATGAAAATTGTATGGAGCTGAATATGGAGGAATCGATGGTAAACGCGGCAAATAGATGATCAGAATTACCTAAATTCACTGTTGGAATCGACGATCGGAGATGAAGAAGTGAAGATTCCGTGTTAATCTTTGAGCTCGAATGCAGCAAAGGCAGCAGGGTGTAAGCAATAAAGTGAATAGGATGGAGCGAGTTAAATAACTTATAGGAGGGAAAGGTGGAATTCGAATCGGCCTAAAATGACCTAACGACTCAAGCGACT
This sequence comes from Allium fistulosum, assembly GCA_030737815.1. NCBI lineage: Eukaryota > Viridiplantae > Streptophyta > Magnoliopsida > Asparagales > Amaryllidaceae > Allium > Allium fistulosum. Next base: position 235,345,519 of record CM060908.1, read on the forward strand.
CACGACTTAGTAACTCAGATGGCACGAGTTAAAGAGTGTCGAAGCACACGACCTAGTCCCTAGGCAAATACTTCGAGGGGTAAGTGTTAACATCACTTTTTCAACGACCTAGCACCCAACGGTCTACGATTTACCGATCTAAAGGACTCAAGCGACTTAAGCAACTCAAGGCTTCAGCGACCTAACGAATTAGCGAGCTAAGAGACCCACCGGCACAACGATCTACAAGCTAGCGACCTAACGAGATAAGAAGGTTGCGACCTAACTCCAAGAAGCGACCTAGCGACCTAACGATTCAGGAAAAGGGAACAACTTAACATGCTCCAAAGTAAAGCCACACGACCTACCTCTTCTGTTAGGTCGCTCACGACCTAATCTTGCCGAGATAACTTCTGAACTCACTATGTTAGGTCGCTTACACCCAGTATCTCACCCAGAATGGCTCCATTAAGTCGCCAACGACTTAAGCTAACTCGGGATGACCCTTAGGTCGCTTACGACCTACGACCTACGACCTACGACCTAACCCCTAAGTCGTCCACGACCTACGACCTACCTTCAGATTTTCCCTATAAATACCCCGCCTACTCCACATTGTGAGGGACCTTTTTCCAGACTTTGAAGCGCCGAAACTCTGTTGCATTCACGACTTCTACAACTCCTCTATTACCAAAAACATTTCAAAACTACCTAAAGAGAAGATCAACTACATTCAAGATGGATTCCAGAATCTCTTTTGCGTTGTAGTGCTGATTACTTGTATCGATTGCTGTATAATCGAAGGAACTCTTGTAAAGCTTGTAATCGAACATGTGATAAAGAAGATAAAGTGGACGTAGGCTTGATTTTGAGCCGAACCACTATAAAACTGCTGTCTCTTTACTTTTACTGCAATTATCCGCTTGTTTTAGTTCTCGTACCAACGGGTGGTGCTTTCACTTTACGAATACTCACACCGGGGTGTTAGCTTTCGATTTTTACGTTAACAGTGCCAATAGTCTATACAGTACCTGCATACCCCGAGAGGCTACGAGAAGATACTCTATAGGTACGACACAAATAGAAACTCGTAGTATAGCTCGCTATGGTAGGTGACACGGCACAACTAGGCAATGCCAGGGTAGATATACCAATTACGCATCCAGACTGGTGGTGACGCATAGCAGCCACTACCGCCCACCTCGAACAACACTCCCAAATCAAGGGTGCGCACCAAATCAATCACAAGTAATAGAATGGTATCGAAGAAGTGTGTTCGATCAGAGGTGCTACCTCCTTGGTCCGTCAATCGCTCATGTTTTAGCCACCTTATGCCAACTCACGGGAGTTGGGTCCACGTATATACCTTAGGATCGTCGCCACAATCCTACTTCATTCTGGAAACTCCACCGCGTACACAGTTGTTAAAGTAGTTTTCGGTATCGACAGAGAGTATGTCCATATCCAATCCCGGTCTCTTTAACAACCAATCGTTATTATAACCCGTGGTTATAATTTAAAAATAATATTTTATACTTCAAAATGGAATATCATTTCAAATCCAAATCTTTATCAAAATAAAGATTAAATCAATTCCAAACCATTTCAATATATTTAAAATATCATATCATTTCAAAACTTCATTTCAAATCATTTTAATATATGAAAACATCATATCATTTCAAAACTTCATTTCAAATCATTTTAATATATCAAAATATCATATCTTTCCAAAACTTCATTTCAAATCATTTTAATATATCAAAATATCATATCTTTCCAAAACTTCATTATCAAAACATCATTTGAGTTCAAATCCAAATATTCAACTTTAAATACCTTTTAAATTCAAAGATATCATTCATTTATAATCATTTCAAGTCACCCTTTAAATAGTTTATATTTCAATCAAAATAATTCATCTAAACCATTTAAAAGTGTAATTTATTATACTTTCAAATCAAGTATTCAATTTCCAAAGTTTTAAACCATTCTGAGTTCATTTACTAAGTTAAAAACCATAAACATTGAAAATTTCAGCCCTTCACAGTATTCAGAAAAAGCTGTAATAAGTTATACTTGAAAACATTTTATTTCAGCAAAGACAGCATATAAAAATGCTGTTAAATCTCAGTTTAGTTGAAAATTTGTTTAAAACAGCAAAGACAGCATTTCTAGAAATGCTGTAATAGCAAAATAAGGGTTTTAAACTTATTCAGCAAAGACAACAGACCACTACAGCAATTACAGAACTGCTGTAATAGACCTGAGTCAAGTTTTAGCTTATTTAGTTCAACTACAGCAACTACAACATTTCAGAAATGCTGTAATAGCTCTTTTATTCAAATTTTTGTGCAATTCAGAACCATAGCATTTCTGAATGCTATTAAAAGTGTTTTCCAGATTTAGTGTATTTCTATCAAATAATAAACTTTAATTTAAACCAATTAAACATTATAAAAATCATATATTTTTTACATTCAAAAACGTTCGTTAACAATACTCTTTTAATATATGATTTTTATAAAGTAAACTTTTATAGTAAAATCCAATTTTCAATAATTTCACTTAACACATTCAAGTGTACAATTTTCCCATTTTTACATTTAATAATTTATTAACACTTACATTTTTAAATTACTATTTCAAAAATTAAACTAAATTTCCAATTTATTTAATTAACTTAATCCTTTATTTTAAAACCAAATATCACATTTCCAAGTCAAGTTATATTTCAGATTACACTTTTAAGCATTCATTTATTTAACCATTTCAATTCATAGAAAAATCAATAATACTTCATTAAGTCATTTAAATTCAAATTCAAATCGAATTATCATATTTACCATTTTCCAAATATAATTAAATTTCCATTTTATTTATATAACTTAAATATCATTTTAAAACCAAAATTCCAAATTTCCAAACTTAAGTTATATTTCAAAAATTCACTTTTACCATTCATTTAAAATACATTTTTAACTTCTAGAAAAATCCAAATTTCTTTATTTAAACATTAAAATCCAATTTAATTCAAATTTTCATAATTTTACACTTTTAAAAATATTTAAAATATTTAAAATACTTTATAAAAATAACCACGGGCCTGTATATAGTTTTCTTACTTAGGTCAAGTGATTCGCATATGTATCATTTCAATTCGTAGTTTAAAAAAGCAAAACTCCGGGTTCTATCATTTCAAACCCGCAATCCCAATTTAAAATAAAATAAATAAATAAAAACCGTTCAGGCCTATCATTTAAGCCCATAACGATTTTTCCCTATTCTAAAGTCCGTTCGGGTATGTATCATTTCAACCCATAGTGAGTCTAATCTACAAGGAACTTGCAGTGTGATAAACAGATATAAAATGAAAAGTATACGATATATAATAGTAACAGATGAGATGACAAGTAAATTAACAGGTTTAACGTCATATAATTAAATCATCACAGGCAGTTATAACATATCATAATATTCTACACATTCAATTGTTGTCGCTTCACATTTGTATAAGTATAAAATGTCGTCTGAGATTTACTCACCTTTTTGTGCTGGAGGTAGCAGATCAAATGACACAAATGGATTCCAGAAAGCACGATGACACAATAATAGTTTCAAGTGGAAAGAGAGCCAAGGTATGATCTTGCAAACAACAATAAGCAAGACAATATAACACATGAATTATTTAGCACAAAACAGCATTGAAATAAATGGAAATACAAAGCAACAAAGACAAGAATGATTAGACCTTGCTTTAATAACTCCAATTGCTTGGCCATAGGGTTCTTATGCTCAGCTATGAAGGTGCTATAGGTGAGGTATGGCATCAATATGGTGCGGCTACAAGTGGAGATGTGAAGTGGTAGGGTGAAACATGGAGCATACAAAAGAAACAAGACAAAAAGGCAACTTGGATGCACATTTTGGCTCGGCCTATGGGTCAATTGGGCTTGGCTCATGCTTAGTACAGATCTGGACATATCTGAAGTTGAAGGTTAGAGGTGGTATCATGGTGGTGGTGGAGCAATAGGAGGGAGCCAAGGTGAACTATGTAGGTGATGGTGGCGAACAAGGTCGGCTATGCAATTTTGGTGGAGCTTTGAAATGTTTTTGTGGTGCTAACATCATCAAGTGGTCACGGCTTGACTTGTTCAAAGGAAAAAGGGGGTGGAGCTGCTGTAGATGGAGGAGGTGATGGTTGGTGGTGACGGTGGAGAGGCTATGCCGGGCTATGCTTGAAGAAGAGGAAGGTGAAAACATTGAAAAATATAGTGAAGAGAAAAAGGAGATGGAGGCATGAATCTCTTTTTTTTGTTTCTCAAAATGAAAATAGACGTGAATGGAGATGAGGTGGGAAGGTTTTTTTCACGTGAATATCAGGGAGAATACACGGCTAAGACCAAAGAAAGGAACAGCCAAAGCAAAGAGAGGAAAAGCCAAAAGAAAATGAAGAGACAAGAAATGAAAAGTCAATGGAAAATGAAAGGTCTATGTCTCTTTGTATTGGCAAGTTCTTTTAAATTAAAATAAACTAAATACAATTCAGAAAATAAAATAAAATGAAGAAGAAAATAAATAAATAATTTAAGGAAAAATATAAAATAAATAAGAAAATAGCTTAATAATTGAAACTAGAAATAAAAATTGTAAACAAATAGAATGAACTTTATAAAATTATAACTACACTTTTAAAAATGTTTTAAAAATAAAAATAAATACATAACATGTAATATGAACAAACAAAAATATTATTTATATAATTTAAAATAAACAATTTTGTTAAATAAAACAATGTACATACAATATTGTAAAAAGCATAACTTTCACACTACAAATCAGATTTCAACGAAACGAAAAGCAGTATTCTTGAAATTTTATTTACTTTCATAATAAAAGATAAAATTTAAAATTTCATCATTGTAAATTTTTATATTAAAAGTCAAAGTTTGACTATATTGACCAAAATTCACATTTCTGGAAAATATCTTATTTATTCATGTTTGAAATTATAATTCACCTTCAAAACACAATTTATATTTAAAATAACAAAATTATCTAATTTAAATAAATAAAATAAAGTTTTTAAATCAGGAAATTAAATTAAAGTAATTAAAATAATCACAAAATACAGGGTTGTTACACTCTCCCCCACTCAAAACTTTTTGTCCCCGAAAAGGAATGAGGTGCGGGAAAGCACAGAAAAGATAAAAATGAAATAAGATTAAGACAAGATGACAATAAGATTGAAATTGTTCCCGATAACTGTTATTATAGGCATGTTTAACAAGGTGGAGATGTTCTTCCCAAGATCCTCCAGAATCAAGAGCACAAGCACGAAAAAGGTCATCGAGAATCTGATTCACCCTTTCCGTTTGGCCGTCGGTCTGTGGATGGTAAGCAGTGCTCAGATTCAGAATAGGGAGAAGTAAAAACCACAGAGATATAGAAAAGTTAAATGATGAAGGAAAAAGAGAAAGAAAGAAAGACTAGAACAAACTTATAAAACACAACACGAAAAACACGATCCATCAAATCAACAAAGATAGCAGGAGCATTAGTCAAACCAAAAGGCATGACTAACTATTCATAGAAAAACCATTCTCAGTACGAAAGTAGTCTTGGGAATACTTTCCTCAGCAACACTGAGTTGGTGAAAATCAGAGGCAAGATCAAACTAAAAGAGAACAGTAGCTCCAAGGCTAACCAATTCGAATTTGATTTCCTACTTAGAAGGTAGGAGAATGGAAACAACCAGAAAGAAATTAGATTGGAAAACAGAATAAGATAATAAATTTAAAACCATGAAAATTTTAACTTTCATTATAATTAATTTCATTCATTTGATTTCACTTAAGTTAAATAAATCTTAATTATTTTTAAATCTCATTATCTCATCATCAAATCAACAATTTATAAAGCCATGAATTTGAACAATCATTTATTATATTTCATCATTATTCATTAAATTTCATTCTTCTTTATTCCACTTAATATATCAAATCCTATATATATTAAGTGTATTTCACTTATTATAATTATTCCAATTTATTTATAATTTCTTTTAAATATCAATATATTGTAAATTATCCAATTAACCTTTTTCTATGTTTACCTAAACCGATCCTTTATAAATAAAATTTAAGCGTATAACATTTATTATAACCACTTAAGTTTTATTTATAAAATCCTCTTTCTTGTATATTATCCAATTACATTTTCAACTTCTGAATAATTTAGGTAAGTTATTTTGGAATGTAATTGAGTATTATACAAATAATCTTTCTAATTTCAATTATTCAAGTTTACATATTCATTCAAACCTTGATTTCCATTTATAATTGAAATTATCCTTTAAGATAAAATTTAAGAATTAAATTTCCGATTAACTTCAAACTATTTAGAAATAAATAAGTGTAAATGTTTGCACAAAAAATGGACAAACACCTCAAAGTCATATGATTTAGTAGATCTTATGTTGTTCTTAGTGATTTGGGTGATTTATGCAAATATATGAAAAGCAGGGGCTAAACTGTAAAAAGACACGCAGATTTATAGTGGTTCAGCCAGAATGTGCCTACGTCCACTTTATATGTTATTTCTCTTCTCTTGTTTAGATTACAAGTACAAAACTTTGATACAAGTAAAAGAAAGTTGTTTGAAAGTTCTCTCCGTGCTTGAGCTCTCAAACTTGTCTCCCATTGTTGTACCCCTGCCCCTCTATTTATAGAGTGAGGCTGAGGGTAGGGGTCTTGGAGGTATATAGCAGCTGGCGGGCCTGGGCTGATGTAATCTGGCCTGGTGGATCTGGTACAGTTTTCTTTGGTAAGAGATGAGTGGTCCGGTGAAGCTTGGTTCGGTGGTAGGATATGAGTGGTCCGGTGAAGCTTGGAGGGTGGTTGATTCGGCAGAGGTTGGAGATGAGTTGGTTCGGCAGAGGTTGGAGATGAGTTGGTTCGGCAGAGGTTGGAGATGAGTTGGTTCGGTGAAGCTTGGAGGGTGGTCGGTTCGGCAGAGGTTGGAGATGAGTTAGTTCGGCAGAGGTTGGAGATGAGTTGGTTCGGCAGAGCTTGGAGGCTGGTTGGTTCGGCAGAGGTGATTTGGTTTGTCTAGCTTTGGATCGGTGGTGAGAATTCACCCAACATTTGCCCCCCAAAGTGGGGTATATGCTGGCATATGGCCTACTTTGTTTCCTTCCATTCGATCGCTGAGTGCCGATCCAACTGGTCCGGCATCCTATATTTGCCTATAAGTAAGGGCTGTATACTTTCGTTATTCCCTTCCAATCCAATGCAACCGAACCAGACATTCATACTGAATCGAATCAGGTGATATAACTTTCTCTCGCCGAATAGCCTTTTTAGACAACCGAACGAATTCGGGTATTTCGAGTGCCGAATGAACTGTCGTTCTTGGACTACCGGATGAGTTCGTGGATCCTGAGTACCGAACGAGCATTTTCATTTGGATCACCAAATGAACCCTATACGTGGAATGCCGAATGAAATTCGAGACTCCGAATACCGAATGAAATTTTACATTCACTTTACCGAATGACAATGGGAGTTTAATGAACCCTATACGGGGAATGCCGAATGAACCTCGAGACTCCGAATACCGAATGAAATTTTTCATTCACTTTACCGAATGACAAGGGGAGTTTGAGCATTTTGATTTTATGAGTGAAATTTCATGTTATACACTTATTTGTTTACATCCTCTGTTCTAACAATATGTTTTTCCGGTGTTGTAGATAAATGTCTCAAAGAGTAGAAACCCGATCAGAGAAAAAGAGATCTCATGACAGAGAAGAGCCTTCCGCCGTGCCCCCAGCTCAACCAGGACCTGTCCCTCACGGGCCCACACCGAGATCATTAGTGGATGGATACGGTCCTCAAGAACTTCTTAACTCGCCTCCCGATTGCTTTCCTAGCTTACTCAAGGGCGAGCAACTCGACGTTATATCTCGCTCCTTCGGGATCGACCGAGCACGCATGTTACTGCCGGATGCGGGAGTGATGCCATATGATCCTCCTGAAGGATATTTTGCCTACAGCAGATACCATTGCATGTGTGGTGCCATCCCACCTCTCAACGCCTGGGTAATCAGCTTTCTCACATATCTAAAGGTAGCTCCATTCCAGCTTCAGCCCAACTCTTATGCCATTCTGGTGAGTCTCTTTGTCATCTTCCAGAGGAGATATGGGCATCCTCCTTCCAACTGGGAGATCCGGTATTTGTACAACCTGAGAGGCTACAAGAAAGGGTCTCCCTACATCAGCTTGGAATCGGCCGTAACCTTTAAGCCGGTCCTGGATTTATACTCCAAGTACAGCATGTTCAAGAAGGAATGGTTCTTTGTCAGGGATGACTCTGTTTCTATTCGGCGCTTCACCTCCGGATGTAAGTCAAAGCTTTATTTTTAATTCCCGTTCTGGTTGCAATACTCTTTCTCATGTGTTTTTATTTTTGCTAGCGACAGGTGGTTTTGCGGTCGTGGAGAATGACCGCCTGGTTCAGACAGCAGCAGAAATAGAAGCTATTACTGGGAGAGATAGGTCGGCTGCCTACCTGATCAGGAACGCTACACTCTTGGAGTACAACTTGATCCTTCCACAGCAGTCCGTGGTCAAGCAGAGGGACACGGCTGAAGAGAAGGCTGCCCAAGCTAAAGAAGGGACCGAGTTGAAGAGCAGTAAAAGGAGGCCCTTTTCGAAACACCCGTTTGCCGAGGGGAAGAAGCTCAAAAAGTCTGACGGTCCCTTTCCCAGCTCATGTCCAGATATCCCGGAGGATGGAGACGTGGAGGAGGGGCAAGGCGAAGATGGAGGAGAAGGTGCTGGAGGTGGCGACAGTGTCGGGGCTTTGTCTTCTGGGCAAGTAGGCGAGATGCAAGAGTGGACGGATGACGCTTTCCGCCAAGCCTTCGAGGGTTTGGAGGGGACAGAGAAGCCCCAGAAAGCCGATAACGTTGGGACCAGCGTCGATCTGTCTTCCGGGAGTGCCTCTACCGAAACAACTTCGGCGGTTCAAGGTGAACTTCGCTTTACTTTTTTATTCTTGAGTGATGGCCCAATACATGTTGGTAACACTTGGTTTTTATATCAGGAGTAGGTAAAATGGTCAAGACCTCAGATCTTCGGCACAGGCTTGAACAATACAAGCTCTCCAAGGCTTCCGCCAAGCCGAAGCCTCTGACCCACCGTTCCGGGGATGTAGTCGGCTACCGTCCTCTTCTCGGGGTTATTGGAGAGGATATGCAAAAGAGAAAGAGGAGTCGCTCCCTATCCGAGCCTTCACCTGGTCCTCAGCCCCCAATTCAGCCTCTTCATGATATTACGGAGGAGGATACTGAATTCACACCCTCTCCGCACCCGTCTGAAAACCCTACCGTTACTCAGATATATCGTCCTGGCTTGGCTTGTAATCCATTTGCGGGTCATCCTGATCTGGATCCAAGTTCTCATGATATTTCCTTCGACGAGGTTACCAGTGAGCACCTTCTTCCTCGCAACCCTATGGTAAAGGTGCTTGACGAGGCCAAATCTCTGGACCTTGATTTGCTCACTACTTGGGTTGTCGCTATGGGGAACGAAGCTAAAGCAAATATCGACCGGGTTGCTGAGGAGACCAGGAAGTTGATGGGGCATCATGCCCGACTGGTCAAGGCCGGGGGGGAGATTGGGAGTGCCAACATAAGACTGCGGTTAGTGGTTTCCGACCAGGCCAAGCAACTCGCTGATCAGGCCATCCAGATCTCTCAGCACGAGGCCACCTCCGAACGTCTAAAGAAAACTATGGAAGAGGCTAGCCGAGCCGAACTGTGGAAAATGGAGGCTACTTGCAAGGAACAGATCGATATGGCCATTGCCACGGTGGACGAGGTTCGGAAAGCGAATCTTGAGCAGATAGAGGAGTTGTCTGGGAAGCTTGAGGCTATAGAGCTTGCTCAAGCCAAGTTGAGGGAGGAGATGGAGGCAATGCGGAAATCCCTTCAGGCTGACTGCTCGAGATACCGATTGGAGAGAGATGCCGCCGTCGTAAGGTTGTCGGATTCCGAGGCCCGGTCGAGGGAGTTTGAAGAGAACGAGGAGCTGATGGAGGGGATGCTCCAGGATATGTACTTTCGTACTTGGAGGCAGGGTAACTTATCCTGGATGGATGATTACCCTCGGGTTATGGCTAGGATCTATCTTAGAGCTCTAGAGGAGGCCAAGGCTGAGGCAGATAAGGAGGGTGGCGTGGCCTTTAGGATGGATGCCGTTACCGCCCAGTTTACCAAGGAGGAGAAGGTGGCGGTGAAGGAGGGCATGCGGTTGCTTGCAGCTGATGAGACAGGTGTGCAAGCGAAGGATGATGATCAAGCTGATCAAGGAGCAGATGCTGGTAAGTCTTCCTCTCTAGTCTTTCCATTAACTTGGTTGCTTATCACTAACGAATCCTTTTTCTGACCGGACAGGTGGGCAACAGGACAAGGATAAGACTCCGACGCAGCCGGCTTCTTGATTAGACCTGGAAAATTCTTTTTTATGGACTTGACATGGTTGTATATGTTAGTCTTAAAACAGAAGAGTAACTCTTAGGTTTTAATTTTTGCTACTTGTAATAAATAGCTCTATTCTTGACGTGTAATTCTTTAACTTAAGCTGATTTGTCGTCTTTTGAATGTTTTTTGCTATTCCAACATGTTGTATGAGAAATACAGCTATGCATATTCTTGCAATTAAATTGTGTTTGATGGCAGGTTCTTGTTTAAAACATAATTTTATGACTTGCAATGTTAGCGTGAGGTGTGAATAAATTATAGTCATGTGTTTACATATGAAAGAAGGAAATACCGCCCTTTATATCTTGCTTGTAGATGGCAGCTTTGAATATCCTGTGTGACCGAGTAAGGGATGAGGTCCAGTATCTTGCCGTGAGCATCTGCTTCCATTAGTGAATGTCTCCTGCTCTGTGTCCTGTACTTCAGGGATTGTTACAGAGGATAGGAGAAAAGTTGCTTAAGTAAAATTGAAATATGTGAAATAGTAAAACTTCCAATCACGGAAGGCCTTCGATGTGCTTAAGTTCGTGGCAAACGGGCTTTGTAGTCACTTTCCCTAGTTGTGGGTCTTCGAGACATTTGTCACCCATCTTATGCCTCCGCGGGGAGTTAATTCTTTTTTACCACAGCCGCACTTAAGACACATCGGAGCCGATATCATGCACAGTAACTACCCGGACCATTATGGCCCGTAATCGTGGGTATTATTCGATTTACTGTGGCCGGCTAGCGTGGGTGCCGATCGTCAACCGTGAACTGCCCCTGGCTGGCCACACCTTATGTTGGGGCTTATAGTCGGTTCACAGTTGCCGGCGAGCCGAACGCCATAATGAGCTGCCTTGGCTATAGTCGGCCTTCTCGGTGGCTTATAATCGGCTCATTACAGTTGGCTTTAAGGGCCGTCGCGAGCAATGAGTTAACCCGCAGCAGAGGGATGCCGGAGCAAAAGTGTCTCATTGGCGAGGGCATAGATTCGCATAGTACCTGTTAGGTCTTGTCCAGGTGAAGTTGAGCCATGGAGTGCTTTGAGTGGAAATGTTATACACATAGGATTTTGTTCAACAGAAAAGGATAAAGTTAACAAGCAGCCAAGATATAAAGGAACAAGTTAAAAAAAGAGACAAGGTTTTTTAAAGTGGTTCGGCACGAAAAGGCCTACCTCCACTGATTCTCTTTGTTAATTCACTTCATATGGGCAGTACAAGTTAAGAAAAGTATCGACGGAGGTGTTGGATGTTCCATGCCCTCTGGAACACCTCTCCGTCCACTGTTGACAAAATATAAGCTCCATTGTGGAGATCTTTATGAATTACATATGGTCCATCCCAGATTGGGTCTAGTGCTCCGGGGTCCATTGTGGAGATCTTTATGAATTACATATGGTCCATCCCAGATTGGGTCTAGTGCTCCGGGGCGAGGGAAGATTCGCTTGAGGACAAGATCCCTTTTTTGTAAGGTACGATGCTTGACTTTGGAGTTGTATTGTGCTGCCACTTTTTTCTTGTGGGCCGCCGCTTTAAGGACTGCATCATTTCTTCTCTCCTCAACTAGATCCAAAGACATGTGAAGGAGTTCTTCGTTCTCTTCTGGGTTATAGTGGATCCTACGGTGGGAAGGCACGATGGTTTCAACTAGGAGCATAGCCTCCGATCCGTATGCCAAAGAGAAAGGAGTATGCCCTATTGATGTTCTGAAGGATGTGCGATAGGCCCACAGTGCCATAGGGAGTTCATCCACCCAAGCGCCCTTTGACTTTTCGAGTTTCTTTTTTATTAGAGTTTTCAGAATTTTGTTGACGGCTTCGACTTCTCCGTTTGCCTGGGGATACGCTACGGATGAGAAGCTTTTGTGAATTCCGTGCTCTCGGCACCAGTTGGCGAATTCCTCGCTGTCAAACTGAAGTCCATTGTCTGATATGATTTTGAGTGGGACTTCGTACCTGCACAGGACATTTTTGATCAAGAAATTAATAACTTTTGCTGAAGATACTTTATTCAGAGGTTCCGCTTACACCCATTTGGTGAAATAGTCGACTGCCACTATAGCATATTTTGCCCCGCCTCGGCCCATTGGTAGCTCGCCGATTAAGTCAATTCCCCATATTGCGAAGGGCCAAGGGCTGGTCATTTGAGTAATCTCCGTTGTTGGTAGCCGCGGAATCTTAGCAAACTTCTGGCATCTGTCACACTTTTTGACGAAATCTAAGGCGTCCTTGCTTAAGGTGGGCCAGAAATATCCATAGCGGAGTATCTTTTTTGCTAATGTTTTCCCTCCGGTGTGATCTCCGCAGCTTCCCTGATGAATGTTGGATAAGATTTCCTTGGCTTCCCTCCCAGCGACACACCTTAATAATGGGTTAGAGAATCCGCGCCGATAGAGGGTGTCTTCTTGAATTGTGTAGCGGGAAGCTTTCCTCAAGATTTTCTTGACTTCGTTACGCCCGTTGGGTAGTGTGCCGCTTTGTAGGTAGTCTCGGATGGAAGTCATCCAAGTTGTTTCTTCGGTTGCAGCTATCAGATTCACTTGCTCAAAACTTGGGGTCAGTTGCTTTGAGATGGATACTGCTCCGAAGATGGCGATGTCTCTCATACTTGCTTGCTTTGCCAATTCGTCGGCCTCTTGGTTCTCTTCCCTAGGGATGTGTTTGACTAAGTAGTGGTCCAATCGGCTGAGAAGTAACTTGGTCTTCTTTAAATAGGCTATGAGTCGTTCTTCTCGAGCTTGGAATTCTCCTAGTATTTGATTAACAATAAGTTGAGAATCACTATGAAGACACAAAGAATTGGCTCCGATTTCTATGGCAAGTTCTAATCCAGCTATCACTGCTTCATATTCTACATCGTTGTTGGTGGCAGCGAACTCCAACCTTATAGCATAGTGCAGCTTATTTCCCCTGGGAGTGATTATTACCACACCTGCCCCCGAGCCTTGTTCGTTTGATGCACCATCCACAAAGAGATTCCACTTGATGTCTCCTGCTATTTCCAACTGCTCCTTATCTTCGTTGGTAGTGAATTCCGCAATGAAATCAGCCATGGCTTGTCCCTTGATAGCGGTGCGAGGGTGATAGGTGATATCATATTGACTTAGTTCAATGCACCATTTAAGTAGTCGCCCAGAAGTGTCGGGGCGATGGAGTACCTTCCTTAGTGGCTGATCGGTCAGAACTTTGATGGAATGGGACTGGAAGTAGTGACGCAGTTTCCATGATGTGATTAGTAAATAATATGCTAGCTTCTCAAGTTTAGGATATCTGACTTCTGCCCCCGTAAACCTCTTACTGACGAAGTAAACTGGCCGCTGCGTGCGGTTGTCTTCCCTTACCAAGGCAGCGCTTAGGGCGTGAGATGACACAGCAAGGTATTGGTATAATTCTTCGCCTTCGCTTGGAGTCGAGAGTACCGGTGGTTTCTGGAGGTGTTCGATTAAGTTAAGGAAAGCGGTCAAGCATTCGTCAGTCCATTCGAACTTTCCTTTATCTTTCTTTAGAGCTTCGAAAAAGGGGACGCACTTGTCCGTTGCTTTGGAGATGAATCGGCTTAGGGCGGCCACTTTTCCATTCAGGCTTTGCATTTCCTTTCGAGTGGAAGGTATCTTGATATCCATTAGCGCTCGGACTTGTTCAGGGTTTGCTTCAATCCCACTAGCATGGACGATGAATCCTAAGAACATTCCTGGTGACACTCCGAAGGAGCATTTTAGAGGATTCAACTTCATTCCATACTGGCGAAGTACTTGAAACATCTTGCCTAGGTGGCTTACGTGATCGTCGGCTTTCCTTGACTTTACCAGCATGTCATCCACGTATACTTCCATAGTTTTCCCTATTAGCCCTGCAAACATCTTGTTGACGAGGCGCTGGTAGGTGGCTCCTGCATTTTTAAGTCCGAAAGGCATAATCTTATAGCAGTATTTACCCCGGTCAGTGATGAAACTAGTATGGTCTTGGTCGGGAGCATGCATAGGAATTTGGTTATATCCTGAGTATGCGTCAATAAAAGATAGGAGCTCGTGCCCGGCTGTGCTGTTTACAAGTTGGTCGATTCGGGGAAGTGGGAAGCAATCCTTTGGGCAGGCGTCATTTAGGTTGGAGAAGTCAATGCATGTCCGCCACTTCCCATTAGCCTTCTTTACCAGTACCGGGTTAGCGATCCATTCCTGGTAGATGGCTTCTCGTATGAAGTCATTGGCAAGTAGATTCTTTACTTCTTCATCGAGGGCTGCTGATCGCTCTGCCCCCATACTTCTCTTTCTTTGTTTTACGGGCGCCTTGGTAGGATCAATGTTTAGTACGTGGCATGCTACGTCGGGGGAGATTTCGGTCATGTCAGCGTGTGACCATGCGAATACATCCAAGTTGTGGTGGAGAAAGTCGATGAGTTGCTCCTTCAACTCTGCTTTTAGTTGGGACCCAATCTTCAATAGTCTACTCAAGTCGTGCTTGTCTACAGATACAAACTCCATAGCCTCTGCAGGCTCGGCGGTGGCCTCCTCCTCTTTGTCCCTAGGGTCTAATTCATTGAAAGGGTCGCTGGTATATCGAAGAGGAGGGGCCTTCTTTAATTGCTATGCTTCTAGACTTTTTGTGCAGAGGGCAACCTCTACACCCTTCCCTTTATCCTTCCTGTGGTTGTTGCGAAGTTCAGTCACATAGCAGTCTCGAGCAACGTCCTGGTCTCCTTCCACTTCCCCTACTCCGTTGTCCATTGGAAATTTCATCTTCAGGCACCATGGGGCTAGGACAATTTGGAAGTCAAACAAGGCTGGCCTTCCTAAGAAGGCGTTGTAGGCCGAATGGTTTTCTATTTGCATAAACGTCTATTTCCGTACAACGGAGCGCGGATGGGTTCCAATTTCAACAAAGAGGTCCAGTTGCCCGATGGGCATCTTTGCGTCCCCAGTGAAACAGTGTAGTGGTTTATCGCAGGGAGATACATCCTTCATTGATAGTCTCATTTTGTCGAATGCATGTTTGAACAGGATATTTACTGAGCTTCCAGTGTCTACTAGAATTCGGTAAACTTCGACGGGTCCGAGCCGGGCAGAGATAACCATGGGATCCATGTGAGGGTATTGCCTTCCTTCTAGGTCACGCCTACCGAATGTGATGTCATCACTTCCTTTCCGTTTCGGGTGGCGTTCTTCTATAACCGAATTGATGCAGTCTTCATTGTCTCTAAGCGACTTTCCATATCTTTCCATCTCTTTCCAGCTTTTGCCTGCGACGTGCGGTCCTCCTGAGATGGTATGGACCACTATCTTCTCTTTACTAGAGCCGCTAGTGTTGCGGTTTCCTCTGCCGGTCTCCGGTGAGGGTAGCCTTGGGTTCTCATTGGCAGGAGCTGGAATCCTGTCCTGACCTTTTACATAGCGTTCCAGTTTCTTCCTTCTAATGTGTTCTTCAATCAAGTCCCGGAGATGATGGCATTCATTGGTATCATGCCCATGAGATTCGTGGAAGCGGCAGAACTTTCCAGACTTCTGCGCGTTATCTGATTCCTTCTTGTATGGTGGGCGTTTGTATCTAACTTCGCCTTGGGTGGCAAGGAAGATATTTTCGATGGTCTCGTTCAAAGGAGTGTAAGTGTCGAATCTCGGTCCAGGCCGATATAGGCGCTTTTCTCCTTTCTTGCACCCAGCATTGTCTCTGGAATCATTTCTTCGAACGTCCCTTGCCACAGCAGGGGTGTTGCTGTGAGTTGCCTTATTTTGCTGTCCTGACTGCCCCTCAACGGCAGCATCCTCAAGCCTCATATATTTCCCGCCTTCATGGAAGAAATCGGGTAAAGTAGTTGGTTTCTCTTTTGTCAATCTTCTAGTAAACTTAGTGTCCGGATGCACGCCACTACAAAGAGCCATTAGGATAAGCTTTTCATCGGCATCTTGGACTGCGGCCGCTGCGGCATTGAATCGGGTTAGGTATTGCTGCAATTTCTCTCCAGGTTTATGTTTGATGCTGGATAAGGAATAAGCGTCCTTGGGTTGTTCCACATGAATGCGGAAATGATTGATAAACTTTTCTTTCAACATTTCCCACGAGCTGATGGATCCCTGAGGTAGATGACAGAACCAGGAGGTAGCGAGATCTGCTAAGAAGAGTGGAAAGCATTTGCACAGTACTCCCTTTGTCGCTCCACTCATGAGCATATGTTGTGTGTATCTCTGCAAGTGTACAACGGGGTCGGAGGTTCCTTTGTAAGGTTCCATTGTTGGCATCTTCCATTCTCGGGGGGTGATAGCAATTTCGATGTTGCGGGCGAAAGGGCTGGTTACCCTAGCGCCTATCCCTCGATCTCTTTGCTCCCGTTGGACGCACTCTCTGAATAAGCGTGCCATCCTTTCATCAGAATTCAGAGCAGATAGAAACGAATTTGGCTCTGTCCTGTGGGATTGATCTCGTCCAGATGATCTGTAGGGATGGTATTGTCTATCATTCCTCATATTTTCCGGTGGCTGCCTTTGGTCTTCTGGGAGCATGCTAGGGTCAGCCATAGTTGGCCCTTGCCTTGATCTTCCCCTGCTGGGTTCTGATCTAATCACTTCCTCGGGTCCAACTTCGGGCTGGACTCTAGCTCGGCCCCGTTCACTGGCGTTTCCATGGTTAGGCAGTATGACAGGCTCAGCTACAATTGACCTTCGCCCTTTACCTCCCCCGTGGGGTTCGGTTCCAAGCGTTTCTTCAGGCCTAACTTCGGGCTGTGCTCGATCTCGACTCCTACCATGGCTGCTTCTGCTGTTAGCTTCTTCGAAGAAGGAAGATCTTTGTTGTCTCCGAGACCCTCCAGACTGGGACTCGCCCCATGATTCAGTGTTGCGGTTGGAATCTTCAGCATCCCTTAAGCGTGACATGAGATGGTCCACCAAGGCTTCCTGCTGGGACGTGAAGCGATTAGTTACTTCAACCACAACCCTGTCTAGATCTGCCCTAGTAATTGCTGCGGGCTGTTCTACGGTAGGAGTGGTCGGATTAGCCTGTCCTCCATTCGGTACTGCCGCTAGAGGAGGACGATTTACTTGATCCGTGACCGCTGGATCTGGAAGACTGCTGGAAGCGATGTTTTTTCCTTTGTTAACATCTTTCTTCTGCTTGGGAGGCATGTTTTCCGAACGGTGGATGATGCTGTTAGGAAAAAGGTTAAGTGGGAGAAGCTGAAGCTTCGAGCTTCTAGTTCTCAGTGAAAGCACCAAAAATGTTTGCACAAAAAATGGACAAACACCTCAAAGTCGTATGACTTAGTAGATCTTATGTTGTTCTTAGTGATTTGGGTGATTTATGCAAATATATGAAAAGCAGGGGCTAAACTGTAAAAAGACACGCAGATTTATAGTGGTTCTGCCAGAATGTGCCTACGTCTACTTACTATGTTATTTCTCTTCTCTTGTTTAGATTACAAGTATAAAGCTTTGATACAAGTAAAAGAAAGTTGTTTGAAAGTTCTCTCCGTGCTTGAGCTCTCAAACTTGTCTCCCATTGTTGTACCCCTGCCCCTCTATTTATAGAGTGAGGCTGGGGGTAGGAGTCCTGGAGGTATATAGCAGCTGGCGGGCCTAGGCTGATGTAATCTGGCCTGGTGGATCTGGTCCGGTTTTCTTTGGTAGGAGATGAGTGGTCCGGTGAAGCTTGGTTCGGTGGTAGGAGATGAGTGGTCCGATGAAGCTTGGAGGGTGCTTGATTCGGCAGAGGTTGGAGATGAGTTGGTTCGGCAGAGGTTGGAGATGAGTTGGTTCGGCAGATGTTGGAGATGAGTTGGTTCGGCAGAGGTTGGAGATGAGTTGGTTCTGCAGAGCTTGGAGGCTGGTTGGTTCGGTAGAGGTGATTTGGTTTGTCTAGCTTTGGACCGGTGGTGAGAATTCACCCAACAGTAAATATATACATACACCATATATATCAAATCAAATTTAAATCATATATCTATATAATATAAGTCAAGTCATATTTTAAATTTAAATCAATTAAATTTCAAAGAAAAACTGTAGCAAAGCTATAGAATAGTCTCTTCACTCCGAAACCCAAAAATGAATGTCGATGATGCTGCAGTCATCACCGAAATTATTTTCCAGCGACAAAGAAAAGAGCACTGATTTACAAATTAAAAATCCTTTGAAACAATTTCTACTAGAAATACTTTGAAATAGTAAATCCTTTTTAAACTTTAAAACCAAAGTTCGAAATCATCGAAAATTAAATTCTCACATTCTTGATTTAAATCCATTTAAATTTCCAAATTAATTTATAACCATGTTTAATTATTTAGATAAGAAACTAAAGCCAATAGTTACAAATTACATGCAAAGTTAAATATTATTTCTTAACACCCAATTCCATTAATTATCAAAATTTAGAAAATTAACCTTATATATATTACAATTATACAAAATTTATCCATATACTAAATTTAAAAAAACCATATTGTGTCAGTTTGCTATGTTCAAGTGTTTTGGAGATCCTATCGATAGCGTTGATCAGACGAACCGATCGGAAACCCAAATCAACATCAACAACTCAAACAACACAATATATAAAACATCTTTAAAATATAAGATTTTCAAATACAAAATTAATGTTTCAAAATAAGAATAGGGATTCAAATTGATGGACTCAAATCAAAGAGAACTTTGATTTGAATATAAGTTGGAGACAAAATATAAGATGATTAAACAACAGAATAGGGAGGTTGATCAGTTTATATAAATCGCGGGCAACCTTATCCAGGTCAACCATGACTAAAAGAATAAGATCGTCGTGGATTTTCTGAGGTAAATCTACATTCGATCTCAAGAGATAGAATTCGGAATAATAAGAGATACTAGCATCTAAACCGAGGATATAGAAATCTTTGGTGAATCAATGCTTTTTGTAAAGGAGTATCACCCCTTTACAAGTCATTCAGAGGTTGGCGAGACCGCCGATTTATTACAGAGATCATTCGAAGTGGAGTTATGGGATACTCCAAAATCAAGAAGACACGAATAAGGGAGGACGGGAATGAACTTGGAACCGAAGGGAACATTCCAAAATTCAAAGGAAACCGAATAGAAGAAGAAGGAATTCAAGTTCGAACGAAAGTTATTCTGTAATTAAATTTACTCTATATGATGGGTTTGCCTAAACCAGAGCTCTGATACCAACTGTAACGACCCGATATTTTCAACCATTCGCATCCGCACATGTCGGACTTGAATTGCTCAAAATACCAATTGTTAATTTATATTTGGCAAATCTCAAAATATACAGTAAATAAATAATCACAGATCACAGACACAGAGTAATATAATGCAGCGGAAACAAAGAAATAGTAGTTCATGAAGCTACTATATAAATACATCAGAGTTAAGTAAGATACAATAGGAATACCAAGATACAACAGGAGAAACAATATGATAATCCGGAACAACTCAGAATACAACTGGAACCAACTAGAGGAATAGATATCAGGATCTTCAAAGCAAAACTCCAGCTCCAAAGGTAAGTCTCTAATGTTGTATCACTCAGTCTGACCCGAGCGTAAAGCAAACACAAAACACTCGAGTCAGGACATACATACTTATACAATGTAAACCAACTCAAGTGAACTATAATAAAGGTACAAGTAACTTAAAGAATGCTTGGGATCGCCCATTCTTTAAGGATCCGTTAAACTATTTACTATGTAGTAATACTGCGCTATTATAATAATGTCTAATCATAAAATAACATACTTTAAAATAGCATTAGGGCTTTACATTTAATCTGAACTCACCCTAACACGTAATAGTGCCAATAGTCTATACAGTACCTACATACCCCGAGAGGCTACGAGAAGATACTCCATAGGTACGACACAAATAGAAACTCGTAGTAAAGCTCGCTATAGTGGGTGACACGACACAACTAGGTAATGCCAGGGTAGATATACCAATTACGCATCTGGACTGGTGGTGACGCATAGCAGCCACTACCGCCCACCTCGAACAACATTCCCAAATCAAGGGTGCGCACCAAATCAATCACAAGTAATAGAATGGTATCGAAGAAGTGTGTCCGATCAGAGGTGCTACCTCCCTGGTCCGTCAATCGATCATGTTTTAGCCACCTTATGCCAACTCACGGGAGTTTGGTCCACGTATATACCTCAGGATCGTCACCACCATCCTACTTCATTCTGGAAACTCCACCGCGTGCACAATTGTTAAAGTGGTTTTCGGTATCGACAGAGAGTATGTCCATATCCGATCCCGGTCTCTTTAACAACCAATCGTTATTATAACCCATGGTTATAATTTAAAAAATTTATACTTCAAAATAGAATATCATTTCAAATCCAAATCTTTATCAAAATAAAGATTAAATCAATTCCACACCATTTCAATATATTTAAAATATCATATCATTTCAAAACTTCATTTCAAATCATTTTAATATATTAAAACATCATATCATTTCAAAACTTCATTTCAAATCGTTTTAATATATCAAAATATCATATCTTTCCAAAACTTCATTTCAAATCATTTTAATATATCAAAATATCATATCTTTGTTAAACTTCATTATCAAAACATCATTCGAGTTCAAATCCAAATATTCAAGTTTAAATACCTTTTAAATTCAAAGATATCATTCATTTATAAGCATTTCAAGTCACCCTTTAAATAGTTTATATTTCAATCAAAATAATTCTTCTAAACCATTTAAAAGTGTAATTTATTATACTATCAAATCAAGTATTCAATTTCCAAAGTTTTAAACCATTCTGAGTTCATTTACTAAGTTAAAAACAATAAACAATGAAAATTTCATCCTTTCACAGCAATCAGAAAAAGCTGTAATTAGTTATACTTGAAAACATTTTAATTCAACTAAGATAGCATTTAAAAATGCTGTTAAATCTCAGTTTTAGTTGAAAATTTGTTTAAAACAGCAAAGACAGCATTTCCAGAAATGTCGTAATAGCTCAGGTTTCAAAATAAGGGTTTTAAACTTATTCAGCAAAGACAGCAGACCACTACAGCAATTACAGAACTGCTGTAATAGACCTGCGTCAAGTTTTAGCTTATTTAGTTCAACTATAGCAACTACAACATTTCAGAAATGCTGCAATAGCTCTTTTATTCAAATTTTTGTGCAATTCAGAACCATAGCATTTCTGAATGCTATTAAAAGTGTTTTCTAGATTTAGTGCATTTCTATCAAATAATAAACTTTAATTTAAACCATTTAAACATTATAAAAATCATATTTTTTTTACATTCAAGAATGTTCGTTAACAATACTCTTTTAATATATGATTTTTATAAAGTAAACTTTTATAATAAAATCCAAATTTCAATAATTTCACTTAACACATTCAAGTGTACAATTTTCCCATTTTACATTTGACAATTTATTAACACTTACATTTTTAAATTACCATTTCACAAATTAAACTAAATTTCCAATTTATTTAATTAACTTAATCCTTTATTTTAAAACCAAATATTACATTTCCCAGACAAGTTATATTTCAGATTACACTTTTAAGCATTCATTTATTTAACTATTTCAATTCGTAGAAAAATCAATAATACTTCATTAAGTCATTTAAATTTAAATTCAAATCAAATTATCATATTTACCATTTTCCAAAAATAATTAAATTTCCATTTTATTTATATAACTTAAATATCATTTTAAAACCAAAATTCCAAATTTCCAAACTTAAGTTATATTTCAAAAATTCACTTTTACCATTCATTTAAAATACTTTTTTAATTTCTAGAAAAATCCAAAATTCTTTATTTAAACATTAAAATCCAATTTAAATCAAATTTTCTTAATTTTACAGTTTTAAAAATATTTAAAATATTCAAAATACTTTATAAAAATAACAACGGGCCTGTATATAGTTTTCTAACCTAGGTCAAGTGATACGGATATGTATCATTTCAATCCGTAGTTTAAAAAAGCAAAAATCCGGGTTCTATCATTTCAAACCCGCAATCCCAAGTTAAAATAAAATAAATAAAAACCGTTCAGGCTTATCATTTCAGCCAATAACGATTTTTCCCTATTCTAAAGTCCGTTCGGGTATGTATCATTTCAACCCATAGTGAATCTAATCTACAGGGAACTTGCAGTGTGATAAACAAATATAAAATGAACAGTATACAATATATAACAGTAACGGATGAGATGACAAGTAAATTAACAGGTTTACCGTCATATAATTTAATCATCACAGGCAGTTATAACATATCATAATATTCTAAACATTCAATTGTTGTCGCTTCACATTTGTATAAGTATAAAATGTCGTGTTAGATTTACTCACCTTTTTGTGCTGGAGTTAGCGGATCAAATGACACAAATGGATTCCAGAAAGCATGATGACACAACAATAGATTCAAGTGGAAAGAGAGCCAAGGTATGATCTTGCAAACAACAATAAGCAAGACAATATAACACATGAATTATTTATCACAAAACAGCATTGAAATAAATGGAAATAATAAGCAACAAAGACAAGAATGATTAGACCTTGCTTTAATCACTCCAATTGCTTGGCCATAGGGTTCATATGCTCAGCTATGAAGGTGCTATAGGTCAGGTATGGCATCAATATGATGCGCCTACAAGTGGAGATGTGAAGTGGTAGGGTGAAACATGGAGCATACAAAAGAAACAAGACAAAAATGCAACTTGGATGCACATTTTGGCTCGGCCTATGGGTCAATTGGGCTTGGCTCATGCTTAGTACAGATCTGGACATATCTGAAGTTGAAGGTCAGAGGTGGTATCATAGTGGTGGTGGAGCAATAGGAGGCAGCCAAGGTGAACTATGAAGGTGATGGTGGCGAACAAGGTCGGCTATGCAATTTTGGTGGAGCTTTGAAATGTTTTTGTGTTGCTAACATCATCAAGTGGTCATTGCTTGACTTTGGTCAAAGGAAAAAGGGGGTGGAGCTGCTGTAGATAGAGGAGGTGATGGTTGGTGGTGACTGTGGAGAGGCTATGCCGAGCTATGCTTGAAGAAGAGGAAGGTGAAAACATTGAAAAATATAGTGAAGAGAAAAAGGAGATAGAGGCATGAATCCCCTTTTTTTGTTTCTCAAAATGAAAATAGACGTGAATGGAGATGAGGTGGGAAGGTTTTTTTCACGTGAATATCAGGGAGAATACACGACTAAGACCAAAGAAAAGAACAGCCAAAGCAAGGAGAGGAAAAGCCAAAAGAAAATGAAGAGACAAGAAATGAAAAGTCAATGGAAAATGAAAGGTCTATGTCTCTTTGTATTGCCAATTTCTTTTAAATTAAAATAAACTAAATACAATTCAAAAAATAAAATAAAATACTGAACAAAATAAAATGAAGAAGAAAATAAATAAATAATTTAAGGAAAAATATAAAATAAATAAGAAAATAGCTTAATAATTGAAACTAGAAATAAAAATTGTACATAACATGTCATATATACATATATACACAAATTAGAACATACAAAAATATTATTTATATAATTTAAAATAAACAATTTTGTTAAATAAAACAATGTACATACAATATGGTAAAAAAC
The DNA here is from genome assembly GCA_030737815.1 of Allium fistulosum. Lineage (NCBI taxonomy): Eukaryota > Viridiplantae > Streptophyta > Magnoliopsida > Asparagales > Amaryllidaceae > Allium > Allium fistulosum. The sequence goes on from CM060908.1 coordinate 235,369,577, forward strand.
ATAACTTTCACACTATAAATCAGATTTCAACGAAACGAAAAGCAGTATTCTTGAAATTTTATTTACTTTCATAATAAAAATATAAAATTCAAAATTTCATCATTTTAAATTTTTATATTAAAAGTCAAAGTTTGACTATATTGACCAAAATTCACATTTCTGGAAAATATCTTATTTATTCATGTTTGAAATTATAATTCACCTTCAAAACACAATTTATATTTAAAATAACAAAATTATCTAATTTAAATAAATAAAATAAAGTTTTTAAATCAGGAAATTAAATTAAAGTAATTAAAATATATAATTAAAATAATCACAAAATACAGGGTTGCCACAAAATACAGAAATCATAAACTTAACTATCGGCACAAAATAACCACGAGCTCAATTAACAATCTAGATAAATCGTAGACATAACTACCGACCCAGAATGACCATAAACTCAATTAATGATTTGGTGGGATTGTGAACTTAACTATCGACCATAAACGACCATGAATCCAGTTAACGATCTAAAGAGATCGTGGACATGACTATCGGTCATGATATGCCATGGATTTCAGCAAATGATCTAAAGAGATCAAGATTTTAGCTAGAAATCCGAAGAGGCCGAGCTTCAAACTAATGATCTAGGGCGATAAGGAATTGAATTGGTCACTGAATGAATTACCCAAAGAAATTGAGATGCATACCTTCACTTTGAATTCCAATTGACTTTGGAGCGATTCGGTAGTGATTATCAAACCTAGCCATTAATTTCAACATGTGACTACTAGCCCCCAGATGAACATGGGATCCTGATTCGCATCGCGACTCACGACTTACCGAATCCAGAAGAAAACAGAATCATTGTCTATTACTGACACTCAAGCAAGAGCTCGAATCCTTAAGCTATCACGGTCTAGAACAATCTTTGATTTACATGTGAATCTAAAGGAACAAGACGATTTGCCATAGTTTGATTGGCCGATAACCAGAAAACTCAACTATTAGCGTTCCTTCAACTCCGACACTTGTTCTCGATTCAAAAAACAACTTGTTAAAACAAGATGTGCTTTGAGGGGCAAGTATTATCCAGCCTTTTGAGTAAGCCGTATTCGAATGAATTGAACCTAACAAGTAGGAATCCAAAACGATAACTCCTGAACTTGGATGGCAAACCGAGTCCAGAGATAAGGTTGCCAACATGCAAACAACCTCCCAAAGTGGTCCATGCACCATACTACTTCAAGTACTAGAATTAGAGTGCAACATTCAAGCAGAAGTTATGGATCGGTACCAATCCATGCCCATGGATCAGTACTAATCCCTAATTTTTACCCAACACCACTTCAAATCCACACAAACAAGCCTAGACACCAACTAAAATCAAGATCACAAGAAAACAACAAGGTCATTCCAAAAGTTCCAAGGCACCATTCATCAAAGTGATGGGTCGGTACCGATCCATCCATGGATCAGTACCGATCCATAAAATCTACTCAGAAATACTCCAAATTCCTTCTACTACCTCACCTTGATGCGAAAAGCTTATTCCAAACTCCGTAGATCGATTGCACATGGTTTGCTATCGAATGCCTCATGCACTTGAAATCAGCAACTCTGTCCATCAACTGATCCATCACATGGAGTTAGAAACAAGCTCAGAACAATACAAACAAGTTTGGTATCACAAAGCTAACGATGTATTGCTTCATCCTAAAGTGGCAAGAAGGATCTATAAGAAAATCTTATGGATCGATACCGATCTATGCCTATAGATCGGTGCCGATCCATAGCTGCTTGCTGACATGACCATGTTTGCTTTGGACCAATTGCTACTAGATAAAGGAGATCGTGGTGGAGGACGTGGTGGAGCAATTACCGCCACCTACAGTTATAAATAGGAGGCTAGGGCTCATTTTTGGGAATCATTTTGCTTTCTTGCAATTATTACACATTTCCTTGTAATCACCTATGGAGTGGTACCTAACCATAAGAACTGTGCATGTAAACAACCAGCAACAAAGCTAAGTGGATGTAGATAACGATTAGCTGAACTACCTTAAACTTTTATGTCTTGCTTTTTCCTGTTTTTTGAATTTATTCACTCTTTTCTCTACTATACTCATTTGGGTGTTTGTGGCACTTTTGGTTTAAACCGGGTAGGTGCACAACGAATGAGTGACTCACCCTTAATCTCCACATCCTCCAATTGACTAGGCTCATCAGTAGCAGTTGAATCATGTAAGCACTTTTGCAAGTGCGAAACATGGAAAACATCATACACCCCAGCCAACTTCTCTAGTAGCTCAACTCTATACGCCAACTTCCCAATCCTAGCAACAATAGGATAAGGTCTAACAAATCTTAAGGCTAACTTCCCCGACCTACCAAAACTCATCATATGCCTCAATGGTGAAACCTTCACTAATACCATGTCCCTCACTATTAACTCCACCTATGAGCGCCTCCTATTTGCATAAGACTTCAACCTACCTTGAGAAGTCTTCATACTTTTTTGAATCAAATCCACTTTCTTTGATGTCTTCCTAACCATCTCCTGCCAAAGAATGATCATATCCGCAGTGTCCCACCAACATTATGGTGATTTGCATAGTCTTCCATATAAAGCCTCAAATGGTGCCATCCCAAAGTTAGCATGATAAATATTATTATAGGTGAACTCGACCAATGGCAAATGATCCTCCCTTGAACCTCCAAAGTCAATAATACATATCCGTTGGAAATCCTCCAAAACTCAATTTACCCTCTCGGTCTGTCCATCTGTCTGTGGATAGTATGTTGTACTCAAGCTCAGCTCAGTCCACATTGCCTTTTGTAGACTTCTCCAGAACTCTCTAGTGAAAAGCAGGTCTCGGTCGCTAAATATACTAGTTGGAACTCCATGAAGCCTAATGACCACTCTCACATACAAAGCTGCCAATGATGCCCTTATCCTAGTACTTCTTACTGGTATAAAATGAGAGCACTTGGTTAATCTATCCACTATGACCCAAATACTCTCATTACCTCCCCTAGTCCTTGGTAATCCAACAATAAAGTCCATAGAAATGCTCTCCTATTTCCATAGAGGAATATCTAGTAGCTGCAACAATCCTCTAGGTTTCTTCTATTTTGCTTTCACCCTTTGGCAAGTCATACATTTAGCTACATATTAAGCTACATTCCTCTTCATACTAGGCCAAAATAAAACTCGCGTCATGTCCTTATATATCCTATCACTGTTGGGATGAATGGTCATCCTAGAGTCGCGAGACTCGGTAAACACCTCATCAATTAAATTCACACTTTGAGGAACACAAATCCTACCATTCCTCTACAACCATCCTCTCGGGACTATGTCATAACACCTTAATTAACCAGATGTCTCTCCTCTACCAACCTTATCCAAAATATCAACTAACTTATCTTCCTCACCCTGTTGGGATCCAATATGCTCCAATAAAGTAGGTTGAACATCCAAAGCTACTAGTAATTCAGGGGTAATATTCATTGATAGTTTGAAGTCAAAGGTAGAAATATACTCCAAATGTCTCCATTCCAAGAATAGAGGACTCAATACTACTCTCTACCCACTCAAAACAATTGCTACCATATTTCCCTTACCCAAGGTTTAAGAAATTTCAAAGTCATAAGATGCCAAGAACTCCATCCACCTTCGTTGTTTCAAGTTCAAGTACTTTTAGGAGAATAGAAATCTCAAGGACTTGTGATCAGTGGAAATCTCAAATCAACCCCTAGAAGATAATGCCTCCAAGACTTGAGCACAAAAACTATAGTCGCCAACTCAAGTTCATGTGTTGGGTAGTTCCTCTCATGGGTCTCCAACTGCCTACTCGCATAACATGCTTTCCTTCCTTTCTGCATCAAAAATGCGCCTGACCCCATACTACATGCATCTGTATAAATGGTAAATGGCTTATTCCCATTTAGCAACACTAACACTGGTGCAACAGTCAAAGCCTCCTTCAACCTAATAGAAGCCTCCTCACACTTAGCATCCCATGTAAAAACAAGATTCTTATTGGTAAGGTGGGTCAGTGGAGTAGAAATCCTTGTGAAGTCCTTAAAGAATTTTTGATAATAATCTACGAGACTAAGAATATTTCCCACCTATGTGGCATTCTTAGAAATCTTCCAATCTTGAATCGTTGAACGACTCTCTAAGACCATGTGCCCTAAAAAGCATGCCTTCTCTCTCCAAAAATTTAGCCTTAAGCTTATGTGCATTGAGTGTCCTAAGCACCTCCTCCAAGTGCAAAGCATGCTCCTCCCTACTCCTCCAATATACCAAAATATCATCCATAAATACCGTAACACCCCGCATTTTTAGATAATTAAATAACCAAAATAATTATAAACAGTGAAAACAAGCATTTTTTGGAATTGTTAGAATATAGCCTTGAAAGTTATACCATTGTGTTCGTGGTGAATTTCTGATCAATTTCCATATATAACTTGTCCAAATCCGAGTTAATATGAAGAAGTTACGAGAGAAACAAGAAATCAAAATTATATAAATTAAACGAAAAAAAGAAGTAAGACCCTACGGGTCGACCCACAAAACACGGGGGTCGACCCACATGTAGCCCTAGACGAGAAATCATCTAGGGACATGCCGAAGTCTTGTAATCTGATTTTCGTGCGATCTAAAGTGTTGTTTTCTAGATCCAACGATTCGCAGCGAGCCTGTAACGTGGTTGCACCAGATTCAATCCAAAAATCCGACGGTCTGAGATGCCCAAACTCTACTATAAATAGAACCCTAGGCCTAGCTATTTTCTCACAATTAGATTTTCTCCTAATTGGGTTCATTACATAAGGCTGAACCCTAAATAGAAAATATTTCTATGGAGAATACCTTTTTAATAAAAATATTAGATGCCTTAGAAGGGGATCCACGATGACCATGGAGTAAAGCTAAGGACGATAGGAGAGTGAATTTAAATTATATCTCTTTTATGTTTATGATATATAATATAGTTAGATTACCGTTAAATATTTAATTCAGCATTTTGACTAATTTCATTAATTATTTCTACTAGTTAGTTATTTTGAAATTGTAAATTTTATAAGAGAAGTGTACTTATATTTAAATGTTATTTATATGGAAAAAGAAAGAAATCCAATTAAATATAAGTAATATTAGGCATAGAAGCTGTAGAAAAAGGCATAAGCCTAAAGGTGAGAAATTTACCGTAAATTATGTTAAAACGGGAGAAATGAATTAAAAAGGAGAAAATCTAATAACGTGATTTGAAAGTTAGTGATAGATTAATTGGTTGGTTTAGAAAAGGGAATACATTTCCATAGTTTAATATTGAAAGAATAATGATAAACGTAACTACAAGAATAAAAGCAAGAAAAATGGAATTAGCGCAAAATAAAGACATTACTGTATTTTGCATTACCCTATAATTAAAGAAACAATAAAAGAAATATCTTGCAGTTATGAATTATAGTTTATAGTATTATTTAGTATTAAAATATGGAAATAGATTTTTAGTACAGTTTTTGTAACTAACTAAATAGAATAGAACCACATCCTAGAATAAAAGAGAATAACGTGAAGGGTTAAAGAAATTAAAGAAGAGGAAATAATCATGTTAATTATTTGACAAGACTAGAAACAATAAACAAAAAATGTGACTAGATCTACATTTATTGTGTAGATTTAATAGAGTAAAAAGTAAAGCAGTTATTATGATAAGTAACTTATGACAATTGGACGTAGTCCTAAGTTAAGACTGTTATATTATATAAGCAAACTTAAGAGAATTTAGTATCATAATAAAAGAAGATAGACTGGAATAGAAAAGAGACACTTGCAATTACATTTATAACATGTAGGTTATAAAAGAAAGAAAAGAATATAAAAATGACAATTGCAAGTATAATTATTACATGTAGGTTATAATTAAAAAGTCACAAATAGAAGAGGTTTATTTTATCAAACTTAGATCTTGGATTAAGTTAATAAGCAAAATAATAGAAGTGGCCCATACCGGTAGTATTCCCTTTCAGGTCTAGGACCGATGGTCTCACACATGGGTGGGGCTGGGCATGCTGATTAGGGTAAACAAATAGCCAACAGAATAAGAAAAATAAACTGAACGCATAGTAAAAGATTAGACGTAGGGTCTAATAAAATGGTAAGGTGCATTTGGAGTTTCCCGAAACAGAATCTGGATAAAGAGCCTAACGAAGCAGTTCAACGTGGATTTTTTGTACAGAAAGAGCACGTCCAACTTAGTTAGTTTGGGCTAGAAGGAAGTACGAGACTTCAACAGGACGTGAGGATACTCTAGGATGGCCCTCTGGGGTAGGCCTAACGAAGCTGCACCCCCGGAGGCAGGTCTGTAGGCGTTCCCTCAAGAGAGTATGCCTTGACTTCTTTTGCACTGCAGGCCTAACGAAGCAGACCTTTGTAGGCAGTCAAAAGGTAGATGATGGAGTAGGATATTCGTATGACACTGTACTCTAGTTTGCGAGTATGTTACAATGCGTAGGACCCAAAAGGATATTCGCATGCAGAGATCTGCCATCATCGGTCAGAGCGAGTTCGGGAAAGACTAGAGTTAAACCAATAGGCCGATGATTCTTTCACTATCGAGACATTGGATGAGGGCACATCCAATTGAATGTTTAGATTGTTCGTAGTAGGGCACAACCACTGAGCTCTTGAAAGGTATTTCGATTAGTTGAGGGGGGGGCTTCGTGGGGCCATAGCCATGATGATAAAAGAGACAGACCAAGTAGAATATTTGTATTGTAGGCCTAACGAAGCGGACCTTTGCAGATATATAAAATCCCCGACTGAGTTCCGTACAAGGTAGACCTTGTTAGCGGAATTCAGGTAGTAGACAGAACGATTACGTTTAGTCCTCAAGGTACACATTGGGTGGTACATTGTGGATGTTCGAGCACTAGTACAAGCTAGTGCGGATGCAGTTTCACGTTTTTATAGTAGACGACGAAACATCTGTATTGTAGGCCTCACGAAGCTATCCTTTACAGATGTAGTTACAGTACGCTCTAGTAGCGAAACGATGAAGTCCTTTTCGAGGAGGATACAGAAGGTACTATGGGTAGTACATAGGACCGACGCGGTCTTTGGGCACGTAGCTATATATATATATATATTGGTTATTAGGCCTTAATCTACTAGGGAGTAGATGGGTACGATTCATGCACAGAGGCAAGAGTATTACAAACACGATAAACCTAATATAAAAAAAAGTGGAAATAGAACGGTATGTGTAGAGTTATGCTTAGAAGTGTATAATTTGCCCATTCATCAGAACTTTAGTTCTGACCTCCTCCTCATAACATCCCACAGGTTAGATAGATGGCAGAGATCTTCTAGCTTTGAGACACTTGTTTAGAAAGTGTTATTATCTTCGTGAGTGTTTACTTACTTTTATATTTTTGTCAGTCCCGTTGTGAGATATTTATTTAAGCTCTGATATATCTATCTTTGCCTATTTGCAGGATACCAAATACCCAACTCGGGCTTTAGTGGGCTTGGATTTTAGCATTTTTACGAAAAACCCGGATCCACTAGAATTTGTGTTGTTACATTTGGTATAAGAGCTTAGGTTAGTAGATCCTAAGTAAATTAGGAAATATGAGTGAACGTATTTGTATTTTTGAATAAAATAAAAATATATTATGTACTGAAATCCAAATAGTACCTAATTATAAATTTTAACATATGGAAAGTTTTTAGAAGTATATTTGTGCATAGTTTGCTAGTTGGGTTTGGGATGACCCAAGGATGTAGAGCCCTATCTTATTGTCGATTTATAGTGTACAATAAGCTATGTTTTGAGAGAAGATTGGTATCCATATGTTATAGGAAGTGGGAAGGTTCCGTAGGGATAGTAGGGAGAGTATTTTTATTTTGGAAGGAATAAGAGATTTTTGTAAGGAAATGATATTTCCAAGGTTTAGGAATGGTATTCCTAGGGTAGTAAGAAGAAAATCCACTTTATGTCTAGCCCAATAAAATGAAACTTTTGGAATTGAAAAGTTGAAAATGTAATTGTTAATATGTTTGAGGAAGTAAATTGGGTTTTTGAAAAAAAAAAGTGGTATGAAATTTAAATTGGTTTTTATACGATGTAAATTTTGTTAAAAGTGAAATTCTTTTTGAAGAATTATAGAGCATGTATAGCTCGCTAGTTTCTTTGTAGGTAAACAAAGATTTTAAATATAAAAACCTAGAGTGTGTTAAGTATCGAAAACGTAGGTTACAACATTTATTGTTGTAATTGATATTTTTGTTAAAAATAAAGGAAGCATAGACTATGACATTATTGTTAAAGTAGGTGACTCCCAAAGGAAATGTTTTTACATAGCATATGGGATTTATTAATATTTATATTAATTGAATCCATAAACTAGTATTTTTGGGTTGTAGTAACGTTGTTTTACGCAACATCTGTTTTGACTCAAATAAAAATGTGTTTTGAAGATAATTTCTATGTATAGAAATAAATTGGTTTGTAAGTACACTTATTATTTAAATAAGTATATGGAAATGTTTTCTAGTTATGAAAATATTAAAACAATTTTGAAGATGAGTTCTTCTAGAAAAAAAGAAGATGTAAGTTAAATATTAGGAAATTAATGTCTATTGTAAGTGAATATAGATTAAACATACTTTAACCTATTGGAATGAAATGAATAATGATATAATTTTCTATGAAATTAAATCACAAATAAATATGTTTTGTGCATGTTATAAGGAATACGTGAAAGAGATGTACAAGGTATGGAAAGCACCATATTTTGTATAGCCTATTTCGATAAAATATAACATAAGTTCCTTGTAATTTCACATAAACATGAAATCCTCTTTTAAAGGATTTTTAGAAGGTTTTAGTGTTAATGGTTTCTCATAAGAGAAAGTAATTCCAATAAATTAAGGTATAAAACCATTAGGTGCAATAAGAAGTGTAATAATTAAAGATAGTGTTAGTTAGGAGGGATATTATAGAGAGCCTTAGTAGGAAAGCTAAGCAATGGAAATTTCATATTTTTCCATTGATTATCCGCATTGGTTGCTTGCCTTTGTAGAAAGTCCCCATTTATAGTAAGTTAGCAACTCATCCAAGGCTAGGTAATTGGAAGAGTAGGAAAGTTAAGGGATTTTTGATAAAATAATTGTTCATGTCTACTCCAGTTTTTGTAAATTTGAAATCTACGAAAAGAAGATGTTTTGAAAACATGTGAGGACATTTTTGGAAGTTAAAAAAATGTTTTAAGGACAATCAAGACATGTTTTAAAGAAAAATGGCTTGGTGAAAAAGTAAATAAGTTTTTGGAAGAGAAAAACTTAGTAAACTATTAAATTTAAATATCCAATTTTTTTTATGGAAAGCCGTAAAGGTCTTTAAAAGGAAAAGTGGAATAAGTTTTGAACTTAGAATTTGTAAGTTTCCCCCTCTAGGTTTGGGGAATAATTTAAATTCAAAGAGCTATAAAGAGACAAGTCTAGAAAGATAAAATGTTAAGTAACCAAGTACCTTTGAATTTAATAGAAACTTCAAAGTAACACTTTTAAAAGCAAGAATTTTGGGATTTGAAGTTTCAAAAATTTAGAAGCTTTAATTTTCGAAATTAAATGATAAATACCAAACAAAACTTTTAAATATTGAGTAAATAGGAATAATTTCCTAGGTATGACGGGAAAAGTGTAAGGCTGCATAGGAGATAGTAATGATTAATTTTAGTAGTAATAATAAAAGTTCCCGTAAAGTGTATTGGACACTAGTGAGAACCTAGGAATGTTGCTTCATGTGTGTAGACTATAGAAGAATAGTGAAGTGAAATTAGTAATGTAGTAAGACACACGTAGTTGGGATATGTAGACCTTAGTTGGGGAAAATGAAAGGTAAAGGTAAAGAGAAAATTTCCCCAAGCTTAGTTGCCTTTTTAGATAGAGACTATATAGATTGAAATTCTTATTCGTTGCAGTAAATGAGACTTGGTTATTCCATTTTGAGTATGGAATGGATGAGATGAATAGATCTTATTCATCGTGAGTAATACATCATAAGTTAGTAACGAGTAGTAGGCGGCAGAGGGAGCATACGAGTTACTTGGATTCCTAGAGTAGGACCTTTCTGTGTCAGGGTGGACATGGTCCTAGGCCTTATATCCCTAGATGATAGCTGTGTTTAGCAGCTATATTTACCTATCTAGTATCGCTTTGTAGTAGGACTTGTTTTCTCTTTTCGTTATGAGATTGTACTCATATGTAATCATTTAGTTCCTATTGTAGTAAATTAGGGATGATTAGTATGATGCTCTTTTTTTGCGATGTGCACAAGAAGAGAATAAAAACATAGGAGATAAGTAATAAAAGAAAAGTAAAAGCCAAAAAGCGTAACTAAAAGGAAAATAACAAATTTAAAGAAAGCGACAGAAACGTCAATAAAAATAAATGAGAATTGCAAAAGAACAATACATTTTTTCGAAAAATTAAGCTTGGAAAAAATTTGGAAAGGAAGTTTTTATTATGTAAACCGTGCTTGGGAAAGAAAATTGAGATTTTTATAGAATAGCAGCTTAAGTTCCAAGTATAGAGGAAGAGGTGCGCAAAAGCAAAATGGTAATTGTGAGGTTTTCCGTTTTCTACCTTCTTTCTGACATAAGAAATCGAGTTCAAAAAATTAGATTTTTCTGAAATTCGAATATTAAAAATTGTGTGGTAGGCTTTGGATGTAAAAATTATTGAAATACGCCCTTACGCAGTAGGAGTGTTGGAAAAATTGGACGAAAAATGTTTTGAGTTTTCAAAAGATTGCATTCGTATAATAATTGCAAGTATATTTAGGTTGTTTGCATCATATTTTAAACAGGAGTTTTTAAAGAAGAAAAGCATTCATATAGGAGGTACCACTTAGAAATTCATGTACATGCATATATTTTTTGTTGAATGATACTTTGCACAAGGACACGGATGGTCGCAAAATTGGATGTACACAAAATGGATGTGATTGATGCGGAGAATTACATAGTTTTACCCTCATCGAATTTCGAGGACGAAATTTCTTAAAGGGAGGGAGAATGTAACACCCCACATTTATAGATAATTAAATAACCAAAATAATTATAAACGGTGAAAAAAGCATTTTCGGAATTGTCAGAATATGGCCTCGAAACTTATACCATTGTGTTCGTGGCGATCTTCTAATCAATTTCCATATATAACTTGACAAAATCCGAGTTAATATGAAGAAGTTACGAGAGGAACAAGAAATCAGAATTATATAAATTAAACAAAAAAAAGAAGTAAGACCCTACGGGTTGACCCATAGGTCGACCCGCAAAACACGTGGGTCGACCCGTGTGTAGCCCTGGACAATTTCTCGTCCATGGACGTGTCGAAGTCTTGTAAATCGATTTTCATGCGATCTAAAGCATTGTTTTCTGGATCCAAGGATTCATAGCAAGCCTATGACGTGGTTTCACCAAATTCAATCAAATCCGACGGTCTGAGATTCCCAAACTCCACTATAAATAGAACCCTAGGCCTAGCTATTTTCCCACAATCAGATTTTCTCCTAATTTAGTTCATTGCCTGAGGCTGAACCCTAAATAGAAAATATTTCTTGGGAGAATATCTTTGTAATAAAAGATTAGACGCCTTAGAAGGGGATCCAGAAAGGCCATGGAGTAAAGCTAAGGACGACATGTGAGTCAATTTAAATTATATCTCTTTTATGTTTATAATATATAATATCGTTAGATTAAATATTTAATTCAACATTTTGACTAATTTCAGTAATTAGTTCTACTAGTTAGTTATGTTGAAATTGTAAATTTTATAAAAGAAGTGTACTTATATTTAAATGTTATTTATATGGAAAAAGAAAGGAATCCAATTAAATATAAAAAAATATTAGGCTTAGAAGCTATAGAGAAAGGCATAAGCCTAAAAGTGACAATATTACAGTAAATTATGTTAAAACGGGAGAAATGAATTAAAAAGGGAAAAATCTAATAACCTGATTTGGAAGTTAGTGATAGAATAGTTGGTTGGTTTAGAAAAGGGAATACATTTCCATAGTTCAATATTGTAAGAATAACGATAAACGCAACTGCAAGAATAAAAGCAAGAAAAATGGAATTAGTGCAAAATAGAGACAACATTGTATTTTGCATTACCCAATAATTAAAGAAACAATCAAAGAAATATCTTGCAGTCACGAGCTATTGCTTAGATTATTATTTACTATTAAAATATGGAAATGGATTTTTAGTACAGTTTTTGTAACCAACCAAATAGAATAGAACTACTTCGTAGAATAAAAAAAGAATAACATGAAGAGTTAAAGAAATTAAAGAAGAGGAAATAATCAAGTTAATTATTTGACAAGACTAGAAACAATAAACAGAAAATGTGACTAGATCTGCATTTATTATGCAGATAATAGAGTAAACCAACATGCCAATAATTCTTTCACAATCGAGACATTGGATGAAGGGCACATCCAATTGGATGTTTAGATTGTTTGAAGTAGAGCACAACCACTTAGCTCTTGAAAGGTCTTTCGATTAGTTGGGGGGCTGCCTTGGGCCATAGCCACGATGATAAAAGAGGCAGACCAAGTAGAATATCTTTATTGTAGTCCTAACGAAGCGGACCTTTACAGATATAGAAAGTCCCTGACTGAGTTCCGTACAAGGTAGACCTTGTTGGCGGAATTCAGGTAGTAGACAAAACGATTACATATAGTCCTCAAGGTACACATTGGGTGGTACATTGTGGATGTCCAAGCACTAGTACAAGCTAGTGTGGATGCAGTTTCAAGTTTTCATAGTATACAATGGAACATTTGCATTGTAGGGCTCACAAATCTTTTATTTACAGATGTAGTTACAGTACGCTCTAGTAGCGAAACGATGGAGTCCTTTTCGAGGAGGATACAGAAGGTACTATAGTTAGTACCTAGGACTGACGCGGTCTTTGGGCATGTAGCTAAATATATATATTGGTTATTAGCTCGTAATCTATTATGGAGTAGATGCTTACGATTCACGCACAAAGGAGAGAGTATTATAAACCCTATAAACCTAATATAACAGAAAATGGAAATAGAACGGTATATATAGAGTTATGCTTAGAAGTGTATAATTTGTCCATTCACAAGAACTTTAGTTCTGACCCCCTCCTCATAACATCCCACAGGTTAGATAGATGGCAGAGATCTTCCAGCTTTGAGACACTTGTTTAGAAAGTGTTATTATCTTGGTGAGTATTTAATTACTACTTTATTTTAGTCAGTTCCACTGTGAGATATTTATTTGAGCTCTGATATATTTATCTTTGCCTATTTGCAGGATCCAAACACCCAGCACGGGCTTTAGTGGGCTTGGATTTTAGCATTTTTACAAAAAACCCAGACCCACTGTGTTAGCACCAAAATTGGTCACTAACACCCAAGAAAGGATTTGTGTAGAGAGATTAATGAAGACAGAAAATTAAAATAGAGGAATAAATGCAAAAATAACTACAGAAACAAGAACACCAGAATTATAGTGGTTCGACGCAACTTCCTACGTCCACTTTGAGTTTAATCTTTATTGCTTCTTCAAACTATTGAATATAGATACAATCCATACACTAACGACTTGATTACAAGTTTGGATCGAAAATAGATGAGTCTTTGAAATGTCAGTCTCCCCGGAGTCCTCAAAAAAAGGTCCCTTTACACTGTGCCCTTGCCCCTCTATTTATAGAAGAAGATAGGCTGGACTCCCTGCTTAGGCTTAAGAGTGAAGTACCTCGGCCCATATATGGGAACCTCGACTCGACTGATCCAGGCATGCCGAGCGAGGTACACCGGTCGACAAATGCCGATCCGGGATGGCCGAACGGTGGTCACCGGGTAATTGACTCCAAGCGAACTCCTAAAGGACCTATAGTAACTCGCGCTGGGACTCGAAGTGAACCAATGCCGAACCCCCCACTTTGATGTTGACCTCCACGAATAAGTCAAATCCCTCATCTTGCTCTAAAACAGCTATACCGAACTAGGCGTACCGAATGGTGGTTGCCGAGCGATGTTGGTCGAACGGAAGTAGTTGAGCAGTGTTGGAAGAACGGAAGTAGCTGAGCAGTGTTGGTCGAACGGAAGTAGCCGAGCGACGTCAGCCGAATGGTAGTTGCTGGGCAGTGTTGGTCGAACCACACTTGCAGGCCGAACGATAGACAGGTCGAACCACACTTGCAGGCCGAACGATACACAGGCCGAACCACACATGTAGGTCGAACGATATACAGGCCGAACCACACTTGCATGCTGAACGATATACAGGCCGAACGAAGCATATATGCAGAGCTTCTTAATTCAAGTCAACCTCTCACTGGCTCAAGCTTCACTTATATTCAACCAAGAAACTCAATAATTAGCATCTCGTAGCGGCTCCAAGCGAACGGGTAACATTTGCTCCCCAAAGTGTGTTGTGTGAAGCAACACGACACGCTTTGAATCAGTAATCAGTTCCTGCTGTCAAAAGTCGAATGTATACAATGAAGGTCGAAACATGGCAGTCCTCTCTAGCACCTTGTACAGTTTCTAGTCTATTTCCTTCTCTTATAATTATTATTATTTATTTTCTATAGAAAAGAAGTCGTTCAGCATACAGAGACCGAACCACTTGGTCGGTTTACTTGAGCTGGGGCATGCATGCCTAATAACTCACCTCTCAAAACATATTGGCCGGGTCTACAAGAGATAGCTTGTTCACCTCCCCTCTACCGTATATAAGTTCCGGCCTACCCTCCTTCTCCTTTTTGCTCACTTGTACTTTACTTCTCCAAAGTCATCAGTTCATTCCTCTCCAAGCCTTACTCACTACTTAGCCTTCCATCGAACCCAAATTGTCCATCTTGCGATTCTAACTAATCGCTATCACGAACGAATCTCCAACCCAAAATTTGGATGCCACCGCATACCTCGAGTTCTCTTCCTAGGTATGAATTTATTTCAAAATCCGGAGTTATATTGATTTTCGATGCTTGTGTGGACAACCCCTCCGTCCCCCCTCTTCATTTTTTGTAAGAATATGTAGAAAATAAATTTAGAGGAGGAAAAGAGATGGATTAGGAATAAAAGTGGACTCCAGGTTAGGGCCTTAGGAGGAGGTTAGAAGTCGTTCCTTGGTGAAGAAAGTTGAGGAGAAGAGATGTTTGGCAATTTGAGAGCGAGTGCGGATCGGTCAGAACCCTGATGAGTAGGTCGGTATCTTGATCAAGTAGGGCGTTCGGCCCCGAGGTAGAGTATGGGATGGTGGGGAATTAGGAAGGTGGGTCGGCATAGACTAGTGGGTCGTTTGGTGGTTAGGAAGTAAGTGAGGGTAATGGATGTTGTGAGTGCAGCCTGACATCTAGTGAGACGACCCAAATTGGGAGGAGTCTAGGAAGGTGGGCGGTCACAGTTCGAGTGAGGCCGTTTTGTTGTTAGAGAGAGATAGGAAGTGAGTGGGTCGGCCAGTGTGAATGGTTTTAGGAGCCAGGGATTGTGGCTCAGTGTCATTCGATAATGAGAGAGTACCTGTGAAGAGAGTGAGTGGGTCGGTGTTGTTAGTCTAGCGGTCCGCTCGGTAGCTCGTAGATAGATGGTCTGGTCTATTGGTCTAGGAAGGCAATCGACTTCGGTCTTTGGGGTCGGCATTGGCAACCGAGATTATCTCCACTTAAACATCGCATATGTTAACATCACATACTTCCATGCCTAATCATAGAACGGGGGAAAATGACAGGGACTTAAGCATGTGTGCATATGCAACTGTTTTGACTAATGGCTTCATAGTTTTAAGGACTATAGATGCAAGTTCAACTTAACAAAAGAAAGTAACGGCCTTTAACATACAATGCCAATGTTCGACCTCAGGACCCACACTACCGAATCATAATATAAGCTCTCGGAGACGGTCAACGATGACAGTGTTCAAAGATGATAACTTAACACTCAAACACACCCAATCGATTTTTAAAGCTTTAATTCTTTTATACTCATGTCTGAACGATTGCACTAGTCCACACACCACACGGGGGGAATATTTTTGTCATTATATCTAATATCGATTGTCTTTCAAGTATAGTTCAAACATGATTTTATCCACATTCATTGCTCTTTAAAGATGTCTAGAAAGTCGAGCTCTGCTACGGTTTTCGATAAGCGGGAGGCAGTAGGTACTTCGGACCCACCGACGACCTCCACGTAGGGTATTTTGGATCTATCCGCTGTAATTATTGGCCCGGCACCCGATGCTATAGATGGAGCAATCATCCTGAACAACCCAACTGATTCTCAAGCTTCAAGAATCAATGAAACCACCCTTTGCCAGCTATGTTTAATCCACGGAATATCTTTCGACGACGTGTTAATTCCTTCGGGACAAGATCGTCCCCACCTGCCCCTAGCGGGATATGCAGCTTGTAGCAAATTCATGTGCTAGGTCGGGAGTGTGCCACCATTCAATTCATTTCTTCGTGAGGTGCTGCAGTACATCGGGATCGCTCTGGCACAGCTTCACCCCAACAGTCACGCATTTCTCCATGGCACTTGCATTCTCTTTATGAGCATCTTATCCAAGCTCCCCACTCTCGAGGATATTCGCTACATTTATCGGTTCAAAAGGCGATCTGATAGCCTTTCTTTCATATTCCTTGAGCCGCACTCTAAGTGTCAGATCCTGACGGGGGCATAGAGTAAATTCTCCTAATATAAGCAGGAGTGGTTCTACGTGCACTGCCCCTCTGGCTTTTCGAGAAGATGGTTGGAAGGGAGTAAGTTCCATTTTTGGACTCATTATTTACCTGAGGAATGAAGTGCATTTTTTCTAAACTTCCTTCGATCTTTTGCAGGCATCAGCCCACATCCCGAAGGTGCGAGGTATTTTGAGGCCGTCGAGGCCATTCGTGCTACTCCCGTGGAGGACCGGGAGATCAAAGTCGGTCTTTCCAATGAGTCACTTCGAAAGTTTGGGCTATTGGCAGAAGGTTGCCGAACTAGTCTCCCATCCAGCGCCACTACAACCAGACCCACGGTGGAGAAGGGTAAAGTAAAGGCTGGGTCTTCGGTGCCCTATACAGGCGGGGGCTCTGACATGCCCGAGGAAGGTGAGATTAGAGAGGCCGGGGTTTCTGGAGCGTCCGACGAGCATAGAAGTCCTCTCTCAAAACCGGTGATCGACGCACCCGGCATCGATGAACCGCCTCCCCCATCGAAGGGGAAAAAGAAACTAGCCTACAAACTAAGGAAGAGGACAGTGGGCGGAACCTCGAAGGTCACAATTACTCCAATGGAGAATGAGCCATCTCCACAAGGCTTAGAGGGTTCACTAAAAGGCCTATCAGATCTCACTATTCCCGATGACCTGCTCAATTACGGATTCGATGACCCAGAAGCCCTAAAACTTCACTCGCCTACGAGAGGTGACGAAGGCATTCAAGCCCATCACCAAGGAAAAAAACTCTGATAAGTAAAGCTTAAGAAACTGGTCTGTCGGGGGGAAACACTAGGACACATACTAACACTCACTCTCCACCCACACTAAAGTTTTAGCCATCATATGATCATCTCTAACTTGATTTCACCTGATTTCTGTGCAGGTGACATGGGACACTCACACGGATTCGACCACCTTCGTGGTTACTCAATCTTTTATCACTCTAGCCGAGACTCAGGGCCCGGAAAACGCCGAGATAGAGATGACAACAGCGATAGAGACTATCGTCCCCGAGATCCATCGTCACAAAGGAAAACTTATAGCCACTCTTCCTACCCCAACGATCCTCCTCCTCAACCAGAGCATAACAGGGATAAATCTGCTCAAAGGGGGTCTCAATCTGAAGCTCCTCGTGATAAATATTCCGGTTCATCAAGCACTAGGCAGTCCCATGAGCTTCATAAGAAATCTGTAGTTTCAACTAAACAAACTTCCTCCAGCCCTGCACATGATCTATCGATAGCAGAAAAGCTAGCTGAGCTTAAAACCACATTTCCAAAAATATGCTTTGATGGACTAAAGTTTCTTCCAGCGATCCATCATATTCCAGGGCATGTTAAACAAAGTGCCATTGCTTGTAATAATGATGTCTACATCCAGCATGACGCATTCATTCATTTGGTGGAAAAAGTTTTAGAATTTTCGGTGGAACGTCAGCACGAAATCGATCGCTTGAAACTCGAAGCTATCCACGACAAAGATATTATCAAAGCAGGGGATGAAGAGCTTTCCTCGTATAAACTCAGCTTGAAGCTACTCAAAAAACCACTAAAGACACAGCCGAAGCAGTTGATCGTCTGGAAGTCGCACACAAAAAAGAAATTGATGAGGCGGTTCAATGCTGTGGCGCTTTAGCCTTAGAGAATGATTCCATCCAAAAAGAAAAGAATGCTCTCGCTCAGCGAGTTAAAGAATTGGAGGAGCTACTCCTTAAAGAAAAAGAAGAAGAAACTGCAGCCCAAGAACTGTCATAACGATATCGTGACGAGATTGTCTCCACACGACTCTTGAAAGCAAAGCTTGATGAGGAGCTCTCCAAAGTTGAAGCACTGAAGGATGCAGCCCGTGAAGAGGGCAAAAGAATGGCGCTCTCGAAAATAGATTCTCACCTCGAGGCGGCTACTGAGGCTGGTAAGGAGGAAATTAAGTGCATGTTTGATCCACTCATAACCGAGTATAACGCTCGAGTTCTCATGCATCGTGACCTAACTTTTCTTGGCGAGGGTTACCTCGAATCTTCAGCCGAAGCATGGGACACTTTAATAAAAATTAAAAAGGTCGAATTGGGAACTGAAGAGGTGGATGAGGAGTCTCTTGTGAAGGAAATACTTCGCGAGAATGAGCGCACTGACCTATCTGCAGCAAAGGTCCTTTACGGAAGGGACTCTTCCTCATTAAAAGGAAAACATGTCACTGCCGGTCCATCCGGAACCAAGTCCTCGGTTCCTCCTCCTATTCAGCCGACAGGTCGCCTATCACTCAATCCTTTCCAGCAGCATATTGGCTATGACCCAAAGAAGCCTGGACTTGATATTCACGCTCTATCTCCTATTCCAAAAGGTGAAACTCCCTGAACTATTGAGAGCTAGCCAAAAACTGGTACATAGCTTTTTCTCATAGAGTTCAAAGGGCCATCGATTTTGGCGAATAATACATGTATCCTAACATTTGTCTCTTACGATTTCGTGCAGGCCATTCTGACCCCGGGCCAACTCCAAGGAGCGATGCTACCGCAGTAAAGGAGGGGAAAACGGGAGAGGCAACTCAGACTAGAGAGACTCCCGGACCCGACGCTCAAGTGATCGAGGCGCTCGATGAAGACAAATCTAAAAATTTATCGCCCGTGGAGGAACATGACGAAGTTGAGACTACGGGCGCCTCTGAACACACTTCAAAATCGAGCACGGTGGAGCAAATCATAGAAGAGAAGAAGAAGAAAGCTGAGATTAAGGTTGAGCCTCAGGTGGTGGAACTTGATGATCCATTGAACATGCCCATGAAGGTTATACTCCCTGGTGGAACCTCGCCACAGGAAGTCCCTCTTCCTTCCCTAGGCACCATTTCCCTAGCAAGCAAGGCATCTAGGAAAAAATGCTTGGGGGAGGAGTCTTCAGAGAAACCTAGGAAACAGAAGAAGTCAAAAAAGTAGCTATCATGCCTCGCTCAACGAAAATAAGCCTGGATTATGTAATTATCTCTATTTATTCTCGTAGTCGTTGTAAATAGATTTTTTGCTCCGGGTTCAGGAGAAGTTGTAGTGAAACTGAATTCTTGATTAGTAAATAAAATTTTGTTTTTTGATGATCTTTGCTACTAAGCTTCACCACCCATCTTGTATTTGAAATCCAAGGTTGTGTTGGTCACTTAAACTCTCGTTTGTTTCCGCATGACTCGGAGATTTCTAAATTGCATATATTTTAGCCTGTGCTCCAGAGGCTGAGTTACTAGCTTGAATCGTTTATACTCTAGTCCACACTCTGGGGACTCAGAGTACTCTAGTCCACACTCTGGGGACTTAGAGATTTTTTACGTCGTTTATACTCTAGCCCGCACTCTGGGGACTCAGAGTACTCTAGTCCGCACTATGGGGACTTGGAGGTTTTTAAGTCGTTTATACTCTTACCCGCACTATGGGGACTCTGAGTACTCTAGTCCGCACTCTGGGTACTCAGAGTACTCTAGTCCGCACTCTAGGGACTTAGAGATTTTTAAGTCGTTTATACTCTAGTCCGCACTCTGGGGACTCAGAGTACTCTGGTTCGCACTCTAGGGACACAGAGATTTTTAAGTTGTTTATACTCTAGTCCGCACTCTAGGGACTAAGAGTACTCTAGTCCGCACTCTAGGGACTTAGAGATTTTTAAGTCGTTTATACTCTAGTCTGCACTCTGGGGACTCAGAGTACTCTGGTACGCACTCTGGGGACTTAGAGATTTTTAAGTCGTTTATACTCTAGTCCGCACTCTGGGGACTCAGAGTACTCTAGTCCGCACTCTGGGGACTTAGAGATTTTTAAGTCATTTATGCTCTAGTCTGCACTTTGGGGACTCAGAGTACTCTAGTCCGCACTCATGGGACTTAGAGATTTTTAAGTCGTTTATACTCTAGTTCACACTCTGGGGACTCAGAGTACTCTAGTCCGCACTCTGGGGACTTAGATATTTTTAAGTCGTTTATACTCTAGTCCGCACTCTGGGGAGTCAGAGTACTCTAGTCCGCAATCTGGGGACTTAGAGATTTTTAAGTCGTTTATACTCTAGTCCGCACTATCGGGACTCAGAGTGCTCTAGTCCACACTCTAAGGACTTAGATATTTTTTAGTCGTTTATACTCTAGTCCGCACTTTGGGTACTCAAAGTACTTTAGTCCGCACTCCGGGGCTTAGAGATTTTTAAGTTTGGGTGCGCGTTCATGCGCCAGACAGAATAATGTAATTTAATTTTTGTCACAAAACTGTAACATACGGAAACATCAATAATTCATGGAAAGGACAGCTTCAAGCCTTTATTGATCATAACAAATGGAAACAAACCGAATTGTCTTATTACATGCTAAAAACTAAGACCAGCAAAATGAACATACAATGGAAATACTTGCAACTAAAATGCAAAAGAAATAAACTAGGTGTAATAGCACGCAAATGCTCGCTATTCCATGCGCGGGGAAGTGTCACGCCATCCACGGTCGCTAGTTTGAAAGTTCCTTCTCCAAGCCTCCATTCGATGACATGCGGACCTTCCTATGTGGGATTCAGATGTGATGGGGTCGGAAAGACTCACTTCAGAACGAGATCACCCACATCGAAAATTCTTGGTCGAACCTTTTCATTATAATATCGAGCAACTCGGTGCCTATATGCGGCTGCTCTTAAATCAGCTTCTTCACTTTTTTTTCAACAAAGTCGAGCTATTCCAATAGGAGTTTCTGATTTGTCTTAGGGTCATAATAAGTTACCCGATGAGAAGGAACTTCAAGTTCCATGGGTATCACACCTTCAGTGCCGTATGCCAAGGTGAATGGAGTATGGCCAGTCGTGGACTTGTGGGTGGTTCTATAATCCTAGAGCACTGTCGGAAGCTCATCCACCCACTTGCCTCATCAACTTGTCCATTCGCTTTAAGGTGAGCGCCTGCTGAAAACCATTTCTCAGTGTGATACTTTGGCAGAATTCTTTGACCTCCCTACTTTCAAATTGAGTTCCGTTGTCCGTAATGATAGTTCGTAGGAGGCCGAAACGACATATGATATTTCATACAAAGAAATTGATAACCTTTTTGGTGGTGATCGTAGCTAAAGGCTCTGCTTCTTCCCAGTTGGTAAAGTAATCGACCGCAACAATTGCATATTTTGCACCACCTCTGGAAATTGGTAAGGAACCGATTATATCGATCCCCCAAATTGCAAATGGCCAGGGACTAACCATTTGTGTGACTTCTATTGGCATAGCTCTCGGGATTTTCGCATACTTTTGACATTTGTCACATCTTCTTACGTAATCCGCATCATCCCGATTTACAGTCGGCCAATAGTATCCATAGCGGATGATCTTTTTTGCTAGGGTCTGCCCCTAGTATGGTAACTACATTCTCCTTCGTGAACTTCCCTCAAGACTCGTTTTATCTCATCATGGGCGATGCACCGAAGCAAGGGAACCGAGAATCCCCTCCGATACATTATTCCGTCCTGCATTTTATATCGTGAAGCTTTGCGAATGACTTGTCATCTTTCGTTCTTTCTATCGGGTAAAGTCCCATATAGTAAGTATTGTTTGAATGGGGTTATCCATGACTCCCTTTCAATTTCTGTTTCTAGCACAAAATCTACTTCCTTCTCGTTTATACTTGGAAATTGTAAAACTACGACGGGAACCAAGCCCATCTGCTGTGCATCGCCAGTACTTGCGAATTTTACCAATAAATCGGCTTCCCTGTTTTGTTCATGCGAAACGTGCGAAATATCGTAATATTCAAGGTCTGCCAACAGTTCTTGAACCCGAGTGAGGTATGGAGTAAGCCTTTGCCCCTTTGCTTGATAATCTCCTCGTACTTGGTATACCACCAATTATGAGTCACAAAAGATCTCAACCGATCTTACTCCGAGTTCCCTGATAAGTTTTAAGCCAGCAAGCAATGCTTCATACTCAGCTTCGTTATTTGTAGCTGGGAAATTAAGTTTCAAGGCATAACAAATTGATCGGTTTTTGGGGGTTACAAAAATGACTCCAGCCCCAGAGCAATGGTCGTTGGATGCCTCGTCGGGTATAGTTTCCATCGAATTGAGGGAATAACACCATCACTGTTTGGTTCGGCTGATATGGTGAATTATGCGATGAAGTCTGCTAGCGCCTGCCCTTGGATAGCCCTCCGTGGCAGGTAGGTGATATCAAATTGACTCAACTCAATATTCCATTTTAGTAACCTTCCTGAGGTCTCTGGTCGTTGGAGTACCTATCGCAAAGGTTGATCGGTATAAACACTGATCGGATGTGCCTGAAAATATGGATGAAGCTTGCGTGATGCAATTACCAAGCAGTAAGCTAGCTTCTCAATTTTAGGATAATTTCTTTCTGCTTGCGTTAATCGTTTACTGACATAGTACACTGGCTTTTGAACTCGGTCCTCCTCGCGAACCAAGGTTGTACTAATGGCATGTTGAGACACAGCCAAGTATACATACAACACTTCATGGTCTATAGGCTTCGACAGCACCGGGGGACTTTCCAAATGTCTTACCAAAGCTCGAAATGCATCCTCGCAATTGGGAGTCCATACAAAATTTCTCTTCCCTTTCTTTATTACATTGAAGAAGGGAATGCACTTGTCTGTCGCTCTGGATATGAATCGACTTAGCGCGGCAACTTTTCTGTTCAGGCTTTGTACTTGCTTTATTGTTCTGGCACTTGTATATCTCGAATAGCCTGAATCTTTTCTAGGTTAGCTTCAATTCCCCGTGCATTGATGATAAAACCCAAAAACTTCCCCGTCGTAACACCAAAAGAACACTTTAAGGGATTGATTTTCATTCCGTAGTGTCTGAGTATATCAAACATCTCCGCTAAGTCTTGTATGTGGTTGTTTGACTGTCGTGACTTCACGAGCATGTCATCCACATAGACTTCCATCTTCCTACCAATTTGGTCTTTAAACATATGATTCACCAGACGTTGATAAGTTGCTCTTGCATTTTTCAATCCGAAAGGCATCACTACATAACAGTACGGTCCAACATTTGTGACAAAACTAGTATGTTCCTGATCTGGAATGTGCATCGGGATTTGATTATATCCCGAGTATGCATCCATAAATGACAATAACTCGTGTCCTGCTGTTGAGTCGACCAGCTGATCAATTATGGGTAAAGGGAAACTATCCTTCGGACATGCTTTGTTCAAATCTGAGTAATCCACGTAGGTCCTTCATTTCCCATTCGCTTTTCTCACTAGTACAGGGCTAGAGACCCATTCTGGGTAGAGGGCATCGTGGACGAACCCATTGGCTTTGAGTTTTTCCACCTCCTCTCTGAGAGCAACGGACCTCTCCGGGTCCATACCTCTCCTTTTTTGCTTCACCGGCACGTATTTCGGGTCTATGTTCAACATATGACTCGTAATTGCGTGAGAAATCCTGCACATATTGGAATGCGTCCAAGCGAAGACATCCAGATTTGTTCGTAGAAAATCAGTATGATCCTCAATCATCGAGGGGTTGAGTTGTGATCCAATCTTTAGTACCCGCGATGGGTCATCGCGGCTAACTAGAATGTCAATCGTTAGTTCAGCCGGCGCTGCTTTTGCCTCCTTGGGTTCCTCATCATCGTCCCTCGGATCTATGTCCCTATAGATCTGATCATGCTGCCCGAGCCAAGGCTCGGGCATTACTTGTCAACCTTTAGTGACTCGGATGTGGACGGAGTTTTCCACAACCTTTCCTTTCTCTCTTCGCTGGTCCTCTCTCAGCTCAGCCACATAACACGCATGACCAGTTGCCTGATCGCCATGCACAACACCAACTCCTTTATCCATCGAAAACTTCAAGATTAAACACCACGGGGCTAAAGCTGCCCTAAACTCTGCCAGGGCCAGTCGACCTAGAAGCACATTACGCGGAGAATCGACATCCAAAACGATGAAGGGTAGGATCCGCACCCTCCTACGTTCACTTTCTCCAAGTTCAACTGGTAATTCAACAAAAACCACTACATCAGTAGCCGCACCATTAAAGCCATGGATATGGGGTTTAGATGGTTTTAGGTCCTTTGTCTCCATCTTCATCTGGTCATATGCTTTTTTGAAGATGATGTTAACAGAACTTCCACAGTCAATCGTTATTCTTCTCACAAAAGCTAGCCCAATAGTGGCTGAGATGACCATCGAATCCATGGTAGGTGCCTCTACCTGATCGACATCTCTACTTTTGAACACTATATCATCCGTCATCATTCGCTGTTGCTTAGCCGGAGCCCCATCTTTTGTGTTTGAACAGCATTCAAAACCTGCATGCTTTAAGGAACTAACATAGCGCTCCATTTCTTGCCAATTCTTGTCTGCAGGGTAAGGCCCACCGACTATCGTGTTTATGACTAATCTACCTCCAGTCCGAACGGGTTCCTCAGACCGTCATGGAGCCTGTCCGCGATTGGGGTCGGATGTCCCCTGTCCGCCTTCCTTAGGGTTCTTTACAAACTCCTGTAACCTTTTATGTCGAATCAGCTTTTCAATCGCATCATGGAGGTGCCTACAATCCTCGGTATTGTGCCCGTAAGTCTCATGGAAGCAGCAATACTTCCCAGTCTGCTTTTGTTCCTCGATAGATTCTTTTGGGCGTGGCTTTCGATATTGGAAAGTACTACAGGTCGATAGGTAAATATTTTCCATAGATGTGTTCAAAGGAGTGTATTCATTGTAAGTTGGGATCCTTTGTTTCCACTTTTCGGCTTCCCTTTTCTTTCTGGAATTCCCTCCTCCGGATCCTTTTGACTGCTCAGGCTTGTTTTGAACATTGACATGGACTTTTCCAGAGTTATCACCAGATTGTTTTATAGCAATGTTGCTCTGCACAGTCTCCTTGTCGGGTGCTGGTGCATTATTTCGTCTTGTCCACCTGGCTTCCTCCCTTCTTATAAATTGGCGCGCCTTTGAATAAAAACATTCCAGCGTAGCCGGAGGCTTTCCTGCCAGACAATCACCAAACTCTGAATCCGGATCTACTCCTCGCATTACGGCCATTAAAATGGCATGGTCATTCGGTTGCTACTTCAGTAGCAGCAATGTGGAATCTTTGTATGTACTCCATTAACGATTCCCCTGGGCCTTAATTACACTAGACAAGGACATAACATCCTTGGGACGAGTGGCATGAATCCTGAACTGCTCCATAAATTTCGTCGCTAACTCATCAAAATTGGAGATAGATCGCGGAGGAAGTCGGGTGAACCACATGGTAGCGATTCAAGATAAAGTTATTTGGAAACACCTACATTTAGTTTCATCATTCGCCCTAGCTGAATCAATCATCCACCCATACCTCATTACATGCTTTTAGGGATCAGTCTTCCCTTCGTATGCCGGGATAGTCGGCATATTAAACTTCCTGGGGTACTCAGCTTGTAGGATAGCATCTATGAACGGAGTATGACTCCTAGATACGCCCCAATCATCATTAGATAAACCTTGATTTTCCCTCATCAACTGTCTGACCATGGCTGATAGTTCTGGTTTTGTATAAAGGATGACAAGTTGGAATCCATTCTGCGGGACCGTTCCGGTTGGTGTCTCCTCGATTGGCGATCTACCAAACATGTATCCTGGGGACCTGCTTCATCAAGACCTTGGTGAGCCAGTCGTCTAGCTTCCACTCGTGCTCCAGATCCTAAGTTTCTTGTTTCAGCTTGTGCGCGATTACCCTGGTGTAAGTGAGTGGCCATGGCTCCAGGTATGGAACTTAGACCATCCCTAGTTGATCGTTCTGCTGCACCTGTTTGCGTTGTTTTAGTTCTATGGCATCTACGCTTGGGACGTTCATCAAACGAAGCAGAGCTTTCGGACGAGGAGTAGGAAGCAGGACTTCCTCTAGCATTCTGATGTTGTTGTTGAGTAAGCTGAGTCATGAGGTTGGCGTTAGCTTGAATTTGCTCGTTAAGATGTCTCTTGCTTTCCATGAGTTCTCTCAATAGCTCGTTGAACTCTGTCCTGGTGACAGCTTCCGTTTGGTTTTGGGTGGTGATGGTCCCTACGCCCGGATTAGCTTGTTGATTGCTGGGTCCTACTTGTTGGATGCTAGCGGTCTCGTTGACATCTGCATTGTGGGAGGATGATCTAGTACGTGGTCTTCCCATTGTAGAGTTATCGGTTGGAACTCTGAGTAGAATCAATGGACTTCTTGTGAATAAACTCGGATCTTCTTCGGGGGATTTCCTCAATCCAGTGGCAACAAAGGAGATCCTAACAGCCTGAGTTCAACTCTCGGTGAAAGCACCAAAATGTTAGCACCAAAATTGGTCACTAACACTCAAGAAAGGATTTGTGTAGAGAGATTAATGAAGATAAAAAATTAAAATAGAGGTATGTATGCAAAATTAACTACAGAAACAAGAACGCCAGAATTATAGTGGTTCCGCGTAACTGCCTATGTCCACTTCGAGTTTAATCTTTATTGCTTCTTCAAACTATTGAATACAGATACAATCCGTACACTAACGACTTGATTACAAGTTTGGATCGAAAATAGATGTGTCATCGAAATGGCAGAGTCTCCCCGGAGTTCTCGAAAAAAGGTCCCTTTACACTGCGCCCCTACCCCTCTATTTATAGAAGAAGATAGGTCGGTATCCCTGCTTAGCCCTAAGAGTGAAGTACCTCGGCCCATATATGGGAACCTCGACTCGACCGATCCAGGCATGCCGAGTGAGGTACACTGGTCGACAAATTCCGATCCGGGATGGCCGAACGGTGGTCACTGGGTAATTGACTCCAAGCGAACTCCTAAAGGACCTAGAGTAACTCGCGGTGGGACTTGAAGTGAACCAATGCCAAACCCCCCACTTTGATGTTGACCTCCACGAATAAGTCAAATCCCTCATCTTGCTCTAAAACAGCTATACCGAACTAGGCGTACCGAACGGTGGTTGCCGAGCGATGTTGGTCGAACGAAAGTAGCTGAGCAGTGTTGGTCGAACGGAAGTAGCTGAGCAGTGTTGGTCGAACGGAAGTAGCCGAGCGAAGTCGGCCGAACGGTAGTTGCTGGGCAATGTTGGCCGAACCACACTTGCAGGCCGAACGATACACAGGCCGAACCACACTTGCATTCCGAACGATATACAAACCGAACGAAGCATATATGCCGAGCTTCTTAGTTTAAGTCAACCTCTCACTGGCTCAAGCTTCACTTAGATTCAACCAAGAAACTCAATAATTAGCATCTCATAGCCGGGCCAAGCGACCGGATAACACACTAGAAGTTGGGTTGTTACAAATACCTAACTATAAACTTATTCAACGACCATCTAAACACTCGGCTCATCAAATTCATAAAGTAGGTAGGTGCATTGGTTAGTCCAAATGGCATGACTAACCAATCATTCAATCCATCAGGAGTACAAAATGTTGTCTTCTGAGATTATCCTCCACAACTTGCAACTGATGAAATCCGATAGCGAAATATAACTGGGAAAATACTCTAACTCCAACTAACTAATTAAAGAGATCATCTATGCAGGGCGAGGGATAGCGATTCTAAGAGGTTTTCTTCATTGGTATATTAAGCTCCCTATAATCGACGCAGAGTCTAAGAGAACCATCCGTCTTGTTGGCAAAGATGACTGGCCCTCCCCATTCAGAAATGCTGCTCGTAATAAAGCCCTCCTCTAACAACTCATTAACTTGCTTATTTAATTTGAAACTTTCCCTTGGAGCCCTATGCCATAGTGGTAAGGCGACAAGTCTAGCATTCTCTAATAAATAGGTCCTAAACTTGATCTCTCTCTAGTGCTGGAGGCTAGTAATCTGAGCAAAAACATGAGGGAAATCTCTAACTATAGGTATTCCACTATGCTTGCATGTTATAGGTCAAGGGAATACATATAGCTCAACATAACCGATCATTACAGATTATAGAAAACCTCTAAGCTACGACCACTACAAGTGCCCAACATAACAACCTTCCTGTCATAGTCCAAAGTAGCCCCAT
This sequence comes from Allium fistulosum, assembly GCA_030737815.1. Classification (NCBI taxonomy): domain Eukaryota; kingdom Viridiplantae; phylum Streptophyta; class Magnoliopsida; order Asparagales; family Amaryllidaceae; genus Allium; species Allium fistulosum. The sequence continues at coordinate 235,398,295 of CM060908.1, forward strand.
GCATAGACATCCAATGCATGCCTAAAATCAACCCAAACCTAGAAAAACCTAATACATAGGCATCACAATCAAACTCGCCCCCTAATATCATCAACCTCAAACCCCAACATATCATAGAAAAATAGGACGATCCTCTTATGGGGTTTGGCACAACTATAGAGTCTGTCGCAATACTAGTTTCTAGGTGTAAATCACCAACAAGTACACTAGAGATAAAGAAATGAGAAGCTCTATTATAAAATAAAGTACGAATAGAAAGACCGAAAAGAGATAACAAACTTTCAATCACCAACTTTTCCCCTTTATCTAGTGTTGCTTGCACACTGCAACTAGGCACTGACTCAAGAGCATAAATCAGAGCAATCTGTGTCGAAACCTGAGAAGAAATTCTGGTTGGTGTTGGACAAACTTTCTATATATGCCCAAACCGATCACAGTTATAACACTTCATCTTAGAAAGATCTCTCCCACACTCTTTAGCAAATTGTCTATGCTTTGCACACTTATGGCACTTCAAGTCCTTCTGAATCTTCCCCTTCAGCCAAAATCCCCTTCTGGAATCCTTTCCCTGCAACCTATGGACCCTATTCGTTCACCTCTTTCTTATCAATAGAAGGAAGCATATCCATCTTAACAAGTCCCTCAAATGTAGCTCCGATCAATGTATGGCTCATGGTAAATTCTAAATTGGTTGATTCTAACCCTTAGCAAATTTGAGAGCGTTCTTATGCGGTGTAATGATCATCTCTATACCAAACCTTACAAGCTCATCAAACTAGTTTAGATACTCATTAACTGACATGTCACCCTACTAGAGATTGATAAACCTCTCTGATTAAACACTCTCCTCAGTCGGTGGTAGAAACTTCACCTCAAACCTCCTATAGAACTCTCCCTAAGTCATATCACCACCTTCCCTCTCTACCTCAAAAACTTCCCACCAACTCAAAACCTCCCCCTGCAGCTGTCAGGTAGCTAGTTGCCTCCTAGCTCCATCAGCTAATCCCATAAGACCAAATAAATTCTCGTGATTGTGGATCCATGCCCTCAAATCCACGTAAGACTCCGTCCCTAAGTAAGGCTTGCCTCCCAAAGTAGAAAAGTCCTTGCATAGCTTTGCAAAGACAAGGTGGATAGGCAAGGGTCTCACTTGTTGCTACATTCGTAGGTTCTCTTGATTGTGGTTGCCCAACCTATCCCCTAGCCTGTATGTACCGACGGAACAATGTAGGTATGTTCACACCCGTGATTTCAGGAACATCAATAGAGCTTAATCCTATGGAAAACTAAAGTGTTATCCCGCCTTTTGGCAAGGCCGTGACACCAAAAAGTTGACTGGAAAACTAAAGGTAGTTCGTCGTTGAAGTTCGTTATACACAAGTTCGCCATGGATATCGATGAATTTTGTCGAATGTCCGGATCAGGCTACAATTGATAAGGCATGACAAGTAAAGCCATGCAAACCAACGTTCCAAATCTCAAGTCAATCCGAGTTCGTACACTCAAGATATCATCGATGCAATTTGGAGTAAATAGTCATATGTTCGAATCCATAGAAGGAGCTTGCGTTCAAATCCGTCTGGTGACCAGGCTTCGTATCCACGTGACCATCTTTGTTCGACTCCATCGAACTTCTCTGCTTCGAATCGATGAGAAAGGAGCCTGCGTTCGAATCCATCAACCATATACTAGTTCGAATCCATCCTCGAGGCTTCGCTTCGGATCCATCAGCACCGAGCTCCAGTTCGAATCGATCGAAGGAAGGATCCTTCGAATCCATGTAGGCAGAGGAGCTCCGACTCCATTCCAAAGCACCAACATCATCGATTCGAAGGAGGCCAATCTTCGACTCCAGTACCTTCGAATCCATTCAGTTGTAGAGACTTTGACTCCCCTTCATAAATGTCTTCGAATCCACCATGATGAAGCGAATTCGAATCGATCACCCATGATATACCCTGATCGATTCAAACTTACATCTCTTCGAATCCATTCCCTCGAAACCATCGAGTCGAAGTAACAGAGGTTATGGATACGACCCAGTAAAACCGTAGTAAGAGGCGGATCGATGCGAGAGACACGTGCCACGTCACAGCAAACATCGAGTCGACCAAATCGATTCGAACTAAGATCGATTCGAAGTATCCATGTTCTCCAGAAATGCAACATTGAATCGATCATATCTCGAGTTCTACAAGTCCAAATGCCATGAAATTTTCACAGAAGCTTAAACACATGATGAAGAATGTCCACGCCAAATTTTAGCTCGATTGGATGATTTCTTGATCGATTCGAACCAAGGGTCGAATCGATCCCAAAGTAGGCCCGGATCTCCAGATTTCGGCCATATGGGCCCCCTGACGTACCAGAACTGGTCTTCCCTCATTTTAGGCGAAATATCAGCCTCCTACACCTATAAATAGAGCCCCTGGTCATTCAGAAAAGGGGTCGGAGAATTCTAAGTACTGAAGAGCGCCCAGATTCTGCCAGATCTACTCCAGAACACCGCCGCTGCTTTAGATTGAGACTTAACTTAGAAATTCAGTTGTATTACATTATAAACTACTGTAACCTTCAAGTATCGAGCAATAAAATCTTCAAACTTCATAGTGGACGTAGGCAAAACGCCGAACCACTCTAAATCACTTGTCTTTGCAATTTACTTTCTGTTATTTGGAGTTTTTGTTAGATAATCCACAGTTTTAATTTTCATTCTTCACTTTTATCTCTTCAAAAACTTCCGAAGAGTGTTTTGCCTATTTTTGGTACAAACACTTTGGTGCTTTCACTGAGAAAAAACCAGCTTTTTTCTCCTGCTCCTTGGATCTACCATCGATACCGGATTGCACAAATCCAAGAGGAATATCCAGATCTCTAATTCATAATCCTTCCATTCTATTCAGATTTGCATAAAGTCTAGGAAAAGGATTCATCATTCAAAATGGTTAGCACAAGAACCACTTCTACAACTGCTGGACAGGAAGGTAGTGATGGACAGAATCCTGCTCAACAGCAGCCATCCAACCAAGACAACACTGCCCATTCAGATCCGTCTGGGGCAGTCACTAGACAAGAATTCCAGGTGTTGCTTCAAGAGCTGACTCAGAGTCGGCAGCAATTAGCCGAATAGTTGCGTGCCAATATTGAATTGACAAACCAACTGAACCGCCAGGGCCGTAGGAGGTCCAGAAGGGATGATGTTTCCCGCTCATCCACTGAAAGTTCTGCCTCATCTGACTATCATCATAGATCTACCCGTCCCCGATTAGACGGAGATCATGCTCAAGCTGCTGGATATCAACCCGCCCTGACTGTCGGACAATTGAGGGTAGGACCGTCAACCAGCTTCCAGGCTGGGCCATCAGCACGAGGTGGTCGTACTCCACAATATACTACGGACAATCATGTCACAGCTACCACAGTAGAAACAAGGGTTGATACCCGACATCTTCCGGATTCAAGTAATCAACAACAGGGACGTACTTCTGAACCATACGTCCCGGAAGATGCTGAGCCAAGGAGGCGAAACTTGGACCGTCGACAGCGCCCGGTCCAAACTCGCACTGTGGAACCCGACCACACCTTAGCTCAGCATGCTCAAACTGTAGCAATGCCAGACATTTCGACTATGATACGTCAGATGATCCGCGAAAGCCAAGGTCTTACCAACGACGATTGGGGGATTTCTCGAAGTCATACTCCTTTCACGGACGAGATACTATACGCTGAACCTCCTCGGCGATTCAGAATGCCAACTCTCCCTATGTACGAAGGAAATTCTGATCCCAATTAGCACATATTGAAATATGAATGGTCAATGAGCGCTGCAAGGGCCGACGATGTAGTGAAATGCCGAAGTTTCCCCATCTCACTGGGAGGAATTGCAACAATGTGGTTTACAAGATTACCTCTAAGATCTATCTCTTCATTTGACCAATTGGCTAAGAAATTTGTTGAACAATTCCGTATGCATGTCGCTAGACCCAAAGATGTTAACACCCTGTCCAGTGTTACCCAAGCTCGTGGGGAAACACTAAGGCGTTACTTGGAGAGATTCCATGCGGCATGTGTGGAAATTAGTAATCCCAACGACAACTCAATTTTAATGGCATTGACCAAGGGAATTGATCCCGATTCTGAATTTGGAAACTGGTTAGCCGGAAAACCAACCGCATCGTTGGACCGTTTCTACTCCAAAGCCGCTCAATTCTTACGGCAAGAGGACGCGAAACAGTCTAGGAAGCAGGACGATGCGAAGCCCGGAAATAAGGGAATACAAAGCAATGTAGCAGTTAAACAGTCCAGTGACAATTCCGGAAAAGTTCAGTTGAACATACAGAACAAGCAAACTCAACCAAGAGGTAACAATGGTCAGAATAAGAAGAGAGATCCAAATCGAGGTCCACGGCGTGAGGCTCCAATGTTCAATAATTACACACCATTGAATACATCGTTGGAAAATGTGTACCTACAGACTTGCAATACTATGCAATACAAGAAGCCGGCTCCGAAGCAATCGTCGGAGAGGCAGATTCAAACGGGGTAGTTCTGTAGATTCCACGAAAGTTATGGCCACAATACCAACGAATGTCGACACTTGCAGGACCTCATCGAGAAGTTGACCAGGGAGAGGAAGTTAGACCAGTTTGTGCGGGCATCGCAATCTGAGGGGGCGGGCCCCTCAAATCAAAATCATGTACAGAATCCAGAAAGACAGGAAGAACCAGGCCGTGTCGGAGGAAGACTGGTAATTAATGTTGTAAGTGATAATCCTCGTCCAGCGAAACGAAGCTGGGAAGAAATGAAATCATATAACAACTTAGCTAGACAAATAGACTTTGAGTATGATGATAATTTGGACAATAAACTTTCGACCAAACGAAAGAGAGTGATAGTTAACGACATCACTTTCCGAGACAACGATATTGATTATGTCGGAAGCCCGACTACTGACCCACTCGTGATATCGACACAAGTAGGTCCAGCTTGGATGAAGAGGATACTGATTGACTGCGGGAGCTCTGTGAATATCCTTTTTATACATGCTTATAATCAAATGAGGATGAAAGCCATGGATTTGGAACCTTGCCAAACTCACCTCCATGGATTCAACGGTAGCGCTACCGTGCCTATTGGGATGGTGAAGTTACCAGTTAGGTTGGGATCCAAGGAACATAGGAGAGTTCGGACATTACAGTTCGCTGTGTTGAACATAGTCTCACCATACAACGCTTTCTTAGGACGACCTGCCCTTGCTGAATTCAGGGCCGTAATTGCCCCGTGGTGCTTAACTTTAAAGTTCCCTACTGTCAACGGAGTCGGAGTCGTCCAGGGCGACCAGGTTGACTTAAGGACAATCATTCGCCGAAATCGAGTCGCCCGATTACGCAATGCCGAGGACCGACTTAAAACTTTTGAACGCAGTGAGATTGTCATTAAAAAAGAATACCCGGAATTCCCACACATGAAACCAACATGGAAGGGGTCACACGAGATTAAGCAGGAGCTCGGGAATGGTATATATGAGTTAACGACCGCTGATGGTCTCGCCTCACCAAAGGCCTTGGATAGCAAAAGTCTTCGTCGCTATTGCACATAACAGGCTATGTTTATCTATTTAGTTTAAATTCTGTTTTAGAATTTGTTTCTGCATTTCGAAATTAGAATTTATAATAAGGAAACTGACTTTGCCACGTTTTCTTATTTCAGCAATAAAATGCAATCTCTTCAAGCCATAGCTGTGATTCATTACATACAATGCACAACATCACGATGCACGAAGAGTTAAATTCCGTCACACTATGGAATTTATTCAAGTAGGGAGTGGATATGAAGCAATCAACCACTCGTTAAATGAAACCCGAGCTCGGGGGCAAGCCATCACATCCGGCCAGAAACGGGTTGATACACGACAACCCTTTACTTAACTCCGTACTCCCAGAGTGCGAGGCGGAGTATAAACATTTTCCTAAATCCCAGAGTACTCCGAGAGCGCGAGCTGGGTACAAACTTTTTACATAACTCCGTACTCCCAGAGTGCGAGGCGGAGTATAAACGTTTTCCTAAATCCCAGAGTACTCCGAGAGCGCGAGCTGGGTACAAACTTTTTACATAACTCCGTACTCCCAGAGTGCGAGGCGGAGTATAAACATTTTCCTAAATCCCAGAGTACTCCGAGAGCGCGAGCTGGGTACAAACTTTTTACTTAACTCCGTACTCCCAGAGTGCGAGGCGGAGTATAAACATTCCTTAACTCCGTACTCCCAGAGTGCGAGGCGGAGTATAAACATTCATTCAACTCCGTACTCCCAGAGCGCGAGACGGAGTATAAACATTCACAAAACCCCAGAGTACTCCGAGAGCGCGAGCTGGGTATAAATATCAACAAACTCTAGACTCCGAGAGCGCGAGCTGGAGTATAAACATTTACTTAACTCCGTGCTCCCAGGGCGCGAGGCGGAGCACAAACATACGTCAACTCCACACTTATCCCCAATACTGGGGGCAGAACCATAACACATAACAAGTTGAAGACAAAAGAGAATACATTCTCATTTCCACTATCAACAAAAAGAATCTGATTACAAAATGGTTCAAAAAATTGCTACTAGTGGGAGCCGAATCCACATCTATACACGGCTATAGAAAAATAAACAAAATGCTACCCTACGCAACAGAGATTTAAAGAAAGAGTTCAGTCTTTCTTCTTCCTTATCTTCTTTTTCGGGGTAGCTCCACCAGATCCGCTGCCTGATTTTCTCCTCGACCGCTTACTCTTTTCAGGCTTGCCCTCCGGCAGCGATATAATGTCAACGTCTTCCTCAGAACTGGAGGCGACGGAAATTCTTCTAGGAGGTCAAGCTGGAGGCATAGGAGTAGTAGCAGGAGGAGGGACATGAGCAGTTTCAATCACTACAGTACCGCCCGGTGAAATCACCATTAACGGGGCAGGCCCGGGCGGATTCATACCAGCATTCCCTGCTGCCATCTCGGCATCAATCTCAGTAATAATGTCGTCCTCGCGGGATACTTGGGCCGCATCGGATGTGCCAATAGCTGGCATAGATGAACTAACGGCCGGAGCAGCCCCACTCACAGCATCGGACGGGTTGACGGAAGGATCGATGGGCTCATTAAGAAGCTCCTCAATCATTTGAGCGTTGAAAGAAAACATATTTGCATCTCCCTCTTCGCCGATCAAGGTAGAAGTCGTGATGGCTTCAGTAAAAACAACCCCTTGTGTTTGATGTGAAACTGATAGAGCAAGAGGCGCAGAAACAGCGACTTCAGTCACTGAAATGCGACAAAACGAAAATTGTTAGCCAAGTGTGTTGCTTAAGGTTCTTCACAACTAAACTACGAGAAGCATTCAAATAACTTCCTTAGTCTGGACGGGAGCACGAGCAGGAACGTCAGCGGAAGATAATTGTGGCTGGTCGGGATTATATGCAGGGATAGGCTGGGGATCAACCGCACCAGTGGTTTCAGGTAATGTTGGAATTACAGCCTCAACATTTTCCTCGTGATGCACAATCCCCGAGCCTTCACCCGTCTCTGAAGGTTGAACACCAAGCCTCTCTTTTGCTAAAGAAATCACCGCCTCATGAAGGACTTTCCTCTCCTCCTCAGTAAGCAGACGCCTCTCCAGCTCAAAGTCATCAAGCGATTCATCTGGATGCGCTGCCCTCTTCTCGTCCACCAGCCGGGTCCAGGCGTTATATAGAATCATGGAGTCATCTCCCAGCCACGCTAAATTTCTGTGCTCCAGCACATTCGCGTTGTACGTGACCAAGAGATCGTCAAACTCAGCGTCCAGCCTGGACCTCTCCTCCAAAATCTTTTCCTGGATTTCTGCTTCCGCAGACTTAGACTTGACCGCTACCGCAGCAAGTTCGGCCCTGAGAGATACTGCTTGATCGCAAGCTTCTTGTGCAGCGGCGTTTGCATCGTCCTTCTCTTTTACCATTTCAGCAAATTTGGCCTTGAGCTCGTTTAGCTCTTTGACGGCTAAGTCTCGCTCAGCTGCAATGGTGGTGTTGCGGTGGCCCATCTCCTCTACCGTGGTGCAATGTTCTTGTTGCATCCAAGCCATTTTGGCCACGGCGTCCTCGTGCTTCTGGAGTGCTTGAAGTTCAGAACTCCGGGACGTCTCCATTTCAGATTGAAGAACTTCAATGATGCGTTTCTGTTTAGCAATTTCAGCATCGCGTTCAGCAATAATCTTCGCCCGGTCAAAAGCTACTCTAGAAGCCTTCACGGCTTCCTTGTACCACTCCTTATACTGAGCGTAGAAGTCGCGGATATAACTATGAGCAGTGGTCTCAGCGTCCGAAGGAATTCTTTTAAAGTTAGGAGGGAAGACATAGCCATCCATGCAAATTTCAGGGTAGTCATTTTTCATCTGGGCGAGTTTAGCAGCTCCCTCACTTGTCAACTCAGCTGGAGCTTGTTCTATTATAGCGGCTGCTGACGGTTCCATTCTTGGCCGCTGAGCGTCAGGCCGAGAAGATTGAGAAGGCGGCTGCTGCTGGTGAGAAGGCCCTGGGAGGTCTACTGGGGCCCTAGGAGGCGGAGGAGAGCGAGATCGGGGTCGGTACTGGTATCCCCGGTCTCTGTCAGAATAAACATAGCCAGAACGGCCACACGAGTGATCTCTATCTCTATCATAACGTTCTTGACTTGAATAGCCTCGCCCATGATCTCTATCTGTCTCTCTCCTGTGGGAATCATAGAATGGAGAAGATTGGCGCACATTTCGAAGCTTATCCAGAGTAGAGCCACGTCCTGACATCTCACCTGCGATAAGAAAGAATTACGGATTAAGATCCCATAAAGCAATGTTTATTATGCAAAAGTCATGAAGTGCTGTGGAAGTGTGTGTAAATGTGTAAACCCCCAAACCGACCGGAAGTGTTGACCGCACTTAAAGGAAAGGGCTCGTTCATGTTTAGGACATCTTGAAATTCCTCCAACCCAGGATTATGAGAAATCGATATATAATCTGGGATAGGAATATCGTCAAGTCCTTTGAAAGAATCTCTCGAATGAGAAGGGGCGGCCTCAGAAATCATGACTTCGGAAGCGGGAAGAAACACATCTACAGATTTTCCCCCCTTGGACTTAAGTTTTTTGGAAACGGCGGCCTTGCCTTTCCGTTTTTCTCCCGATTCTTCAAAGTTTCCCGAGAGATCAGCCATCGGCCGCGAGTCTGTATGGGTTCTTTCTTCGTCACTCGCCTCGATTATTCTGGTTCCGAATGACTTCTTCACCTTTCTCTTCTTGGTTTTCTTCTTATCTACCTTCTTGGAGGCAGGCTTTGCCAATCCCTCGACGACTATACTTTGATTGATGTCGATCAAACTAAGAATTCTTAAGTTATAATCGTTCAGCACCGAATCAATATGTCTCAACTTGCTTGGAACTTCTTGAAGACTTCGGACAATACCCTTGAAACGCCCTCCATCGGGCCTGGAGATAATGGCTGTAAAAGGAATGAAATGTCAATTTTAACACCAAAGAGCTATTGGTCAAGAAAACAGGTTAAGGCGCTTACGTCTAGACAACCATCGCCTAGCGAAACCCGGAGGGCACCGAACATAGAACCACTCGTTCTTAAAATAACTCAGTTGGGTCTAAGCTCCCACTACAACTTGGCAATTCCTAACTGCCTCCAGAAATGTAAAAGACAGGCTATCACCCCTACTCTTGAAGTTAAATATGTGTCTGATCTCGGTGGGCCTTGGCGGGCGGAAGAGACAGTCCATAAATATGACAAAGGCACTGTTCAGCAACGCGTGCCCGTTGGGATGAAGTTGTGAAGGAGAGATTCCTAAATATGATAGCATCCCTCTGATATATTGATTGAAAGGAGGGAGAGTTCCGGCCGCACAAGAATGGCGATAAAAAGTCGTATATCCATCAGGCGGATTATGCGGTCTATCATTGGCATTAGGTAATAACACATCATCCAGAGATATGTTATGCTTTAAGCATATTCGTCCCAATAAGGATTCAGAGATGTTAGATTGAACCGAATCAACCGGGTCCTCAATAAATAAAGCCTCTGGCAATTCATCTGGAGCTGGATCGATTACATCGGCAGGAATATCGGGAATCTCAAGCACCGGAGGAGTCGAGCTCTGTACCTCTTGTTGTTGGGAGCTCGAAGATTCCATAATTAGCTAACTCGTCAGAAAGCAACGTTAAGTTCATAAACAGCCCGTGCATGCCCCAGTGTAGTGTGTGTGAACGTGTCGTGCAGTGCAAGTGCTGTGCATCACTTAAGCAAATTTAACATAATAAAGCAAGATGTTCGTACAACATAACTTGGGAATTTGAGAACGAATATGACCGTCATCGCTGACCGTCACTTCCACACCATCCAAAGGCTACTGCCCACTTCAAGTATAAATCTTTCAGTTGTATTATTGGTTAAGTCATAGTTCCATCGACGAGCCTCAAAGGAAATTCAAGTTAAATCTTTTAGTCAAAATCGATTATGCAAGGCCGAAGCTCGTCGGAGTCAAGTATGCTAAAGTTCATTACGTTCGTCATAGTACAAACTTGAAGTTGGTCGTAGTTCAGATACTGGAGCAAATCAAAGGAGCAATGGTCTCAGAGGACGAAGGCGTTCGAATCCATCGACACAGAACAATGACGGTCGAATCGATGGAGTACGACTCCAGGTGTTTCGAATCCATATGGTTCGACACGATGTAGCCTTATAATGGAGGAACGTTTCGAATCCATGAGCTCCACGTTACTTCGAATCGATCGGTATTCGACTCCTTCGAATCGATCTGGATGATATCACTTCGAATCGATCAACTCAATGCCATTTTCCTCCAAGTCGTCGATTCGGAGCCTTGCCCACAAGATCGATTTGAACCGATCGTTCTAGGATTGATGCGAAGCAGCGGAAGACAACACTCTGGTCGATTCGACTCGAAAAGCATCACTCCTCGACTCCATCGAGTCGACCCATTTCATTCAGATCTCGTCACTCCCCAGAATTTTCTAAGGCGAAGATAGTTCTATTTTTCTCATCTCGAATCGATCCCTCGAGTACCTGATTTGATTACGAGTGGAAGCGTGGACGAGCTTGATCGATTCGTAACAGGCACGTCAGTTATAACTCTGGAAAAACGATTCGAAGAAACAACTGAAGCAATGGTCAAAAGTAAAAAGTGAGAAGTGAATAGGACCCCGGTTTATATAGGGGAAGTAGGACGATTCGCCTCTCGGTACGCTTGACCGGCTTCTACAGGTGAGAAAATCGAAACTAATCGATTCGTTGCGGCGAATTCGAATCCATTGTAACCCACTGCTTCGAATCCATCACAACACGGAGTCGCTCCACTGCTACGAATCCATTCCTTAATGCGAATCCATCCGGTTTCGAACCTTTGCGACGTCGACTCCATTTATGCAAATATCGATACAAAGCATCATCGATTCGAAGAAACCACCGAACATCCGATGGATTGAAGGTCTTATCGATTCGAAGCACGAGGTTCTTAGGACCATCAATTCGACAGCCATCGATTCGAACCAACTTAGCTTCGAATCCATCAAAGACCGCAGATGAAAAGGGACGAATCGTTTCGATATGAAAAATTGCTTGTCTACTCTCTATACCGATTCAGGAGAGGATCGATACGAGAGGATGATCATAAACAATCATAAAAGCAATATTTTAGCTCGAATCTCAAACCAGTCCAGGAGAGGACCGATGTAGAATTCGATAACAAACCAAACTAACAACGACTTGCGATCACGCGACGTTAACCAAAGTCAAGATAATACACATATGCACATATCTCTGACTAGGGTTCGATCTTTGTCATTTACAGGAATCAAATGTTCATCTCGTCATAACTCGAAGAACTAATAGCCATTTACAATTATACGACGGTCAATTACAGCGATACAGAATGCAACTTTCGATAAAGCATGTTGTAGCTATCCAATGAGAGACTGCAGCTTTTCAAAGCACGTCGTGTTTACACAAGACGTACTTTGGGGGGCAAATGTTATCCCGCCTTTTGGCAAGGCCGTGACACCAAAAAGTTGACTGGAAAACTAAAGGTAGTTCGTCGTTAAAGTTCGTTATACACAAGTTCGCCATGGATATCGATGAATTTTGTCGGATGTCCGGATCAGGCTACAATTGATAAGGCATGACAAGTAAAGCCATGCAAACCAACGTTCCAAATCTCAAGTCAATCCGAGTTCGTACACTCAAGATATCATCGATGCAATTTGGAGTAAATAGTCATATGTTCGAATCCATAGAAGGAGCTTGCGTTCAAATCCGTCTGGTGACCAGGCTTCGTATCCACGTGACCATCTTTGTTCGACTCCATCGAACTTCTCTGCTTCGAATCGATGAGAAAGGAGCCTGCGTTCGAATCCATCAACCATATACTAGTTCGAATCCATCCTCGAGGCTTCGCTTCGGATCCATCAGCACCGAGCTCCAGTTCGAATCGATCGAAGGAAGGATCCTTCGAATCCATGCAGGCAGAGGAGCTCCGACTCCATTCCAAAGCACCAACATCATCGATTCGAAGGAGGCCAATCTTCGACTCCAGTACCTTCAAATCCATTCAGTTGTAGAGACTTTGACTCCCCTTCATAACTGTCTTCGAATCCACCCTGATGAAGCGAATTCGAATCGATCACCCATGATATACCCTAATCGATTCGAACTTACATCTCTTCGAATCCATTCCCTCGAAACCATCGAGTCGAAGTAACAGAGGTTATGGATACGACCCAGTAAAACCGGAGTAAGAGGCGGATCGATGCGAGAGACACGCGCCACGTCACAACAAACATCGAGTCGACCAAATCGATTCGAACTAAGATCGATTCGAAGTATCCATGTTCTCCAGAAATGCAACATTGAATCGATCATATCTCGAGTTCTACAAGTCCAAATGCCATGAAATTTTCACAGAAGCTTAAACACATGATGAAGAATGTCCACGCCAAATTTCAGCTCGATTGGATGATTTCTTGATCGATTCGAACCAAGGGTCAAATCGATCCCAATGTAGGCCCGGATCTCCAGATTTCGGCCATGTGGGCCCCCTAACGTACCAGAACTGGTCTCCCCTCATTTTAGGCGAAATATCAGCCTCCTACACCTATAAATAGAGCCCCTGGTCATTCAGAAAAGGGATCGGAGAATTCTAAGTACTGAAGAGCGCCCAGATTCTGCCAGATCTACTCCAGAACACCGCCGCTGCTTTAGATTGAGACTTAACTTAGAAATTCAGTTGTATTACATTATAAACTACTGTAACCTTCAAGTATCGAGCAATAAAATCTTCAAACTTCATAGTGGACGTAGGCAAAACGTCGAACCACTCTAAATCGCTTGTCTTTGCAATTTACTTTCTGTTATTTGGAGTTTTTGTTAGATAATCCACAGTTTTAATTTTCATTCTTCACTTTTATCTCTTCAAAAACTTCCGAAGAGTGTTGTGCCCATTTTTGGTACAAACAGAAAGTAAGAATGACCAATCACCTGCAGCCTCGTTGTAACATGGTTAAATTTATATTCTTTTGTGTTGAATGTTTCTTATGTATGTTTATTTTATTGTTTACAATATTTGGATTTGGGTGCTACTTCTCCTCTAATCTGATTCGTGCTTTGTCGTGCTTTTTTCGGAGTTTGATTCTGTGTTTGAATTGTCGTCTCTAGCTTTAGAAGGTGAGTTATCACTCTCGACTTCATACTTATAATATTGTGAAACAAAGTCATGTGAATGTGTAGTAGTGATATGCCATATTGATAGTAATTTCACATATGCATGATATGATATTATATGATGTTATAACCTGATTAAATAACTGTTTCATCACCTGATATGAGATGTTATACTATACCTGTTTATCACCTGACATGCTATGTTATACTGTTTATTTTATATTTCTATTTCTCACACTGCAAGTTCCCTCACTATGGGTTGAAATGATACATACCCGAATGGACTTTAGAATAGGGAAAAGTTATTATGAGCCGAAATGATAGGCTCGAACGATTTTTATTTGACTTGGGATTGCGGGTTTAAAATGATCAAACCCGGGATTTTATTTCGGATTGAAATGATATATATCCGTATTCACTTGACCTAGGTTAGAAAATATTATACAGACCCGTGGTTAATTATAAACATAAAGATTTTCTGAAAATTCTAAGTATTTGGAATATAAAATATAAGAGATTTTAACTTAAATTGGATTTAAATGATTTAAATAAATTTTATAGTGAATTTCTATAAGTTAAAATTGTATGAGTTAATAAATGTTTAAAAATGTAAAATTTAAAATGTGATTTGACTTAATAATTGAAAATATGATTTGGAATGGAATTTTAGGCTTAAATTTGTAATAAAATATTTTATTTATGAAATGGATATTTTTAAAAGTAAATAAAGTATCTAGTCATTATTAAAATTAAAAGTTAAGCAATTTAAATGTAAATTTGACTTATTAAATGAATTATGGTTAAATTTGGATATTTTATTTATAAAATTTTATCTTATTTAATCGTAAGTTAAATGATATCCAAATAAATAATTATGTCAAGTGAGATATGTTTTATAAGTTAAAAATGGTGAAAATGAAATTATAATGTTTTTGAAATGTTATAGTAAATCTAAGATTGTATTGGCAGTATTTCTAAAATGCTGTGGTTTTAAAGTAGCGTTTTCTGAGTGCTGTTGTTTCTGAAAAGACAATATTTTTGAAATACTACTATATCTGCAGTAATGTTTAATGAGTGCTGCTGTTTCTACAAAGACTATATTTTTGAAATATTACTATATCTACAGTAACATTTTCTAAGTGCTACTGTTTCTGAAAAGAAAATATTTTCGAAATAATACTATATGTATCATCACATTTTCAAAGTGCTACGAATGCTAAAATACAACATCTTGGAAATGTTATAATTTAATGAATGAACTTAGAAATGCTACAACTTTGTAAATGAATATTATCTTTGAAAGATATTGATATTGAATTTAAATGGTTTAAAATGAATATGTTTGGATTTGAAATATAAACCATTTTGAAATTTATAACCACGGGTTATAATAACGATTGGTTGTTAAAGTGACCAGGATCGAATATGAACATACTCTCTGTCGATATCGAAAACCACTTTAACAACTGTGTACGCGGTGGAGATTCCATAATGAAGTAGGATGGTGGCGATGATTCTATTTTGAGGTATAAACATGGACCCAACTCCCGTGAGTTGGCACAAGGTGGCTAAATCAGGAGCAATCGACGGGCTAATGAGGTAGCACCTCTGATCGGACACATTCCATCATATACCATTCTATTACTTTGCGATTGATTGGGTGCACCCCTTGATTCGGGAGTGTGGCTCGAGGTGGGCGTTGTGCATTTAATGCCTCGCTATTACCCCGCTATAACCCTGCTATATCTCATAGCGGATTTCTACCGCTACGATTTTTCAGTATAGCCCCAAATATAGCCTTTCCACTTTAATCCCCACTAATTCCGCTATATCCCGTTATTCCCGCTATATTTCGCTATTTTCGCTATATCTTCTTTAAAAGAAATGAATTAAAAAATGACATTTATACATTATAAAAATTATGAAATTAATTTGATTAATTGAATTTTTAATATATTTTCAGAAATGAAAATACTCTAATATTCTACTAAATTCAATTATGTTATATAATAGTTTTACGTTTATTTACAGTATATTCGCGCATGTTTTTATTTAAAATTATTTATGTATTAATTATAATTCAATTGAATGTTAATTTTTAATTTAATTACCATTTATATATTTGTAAAAACAATAAATATGAGTTTTATATGCTATTTTAGAGTCATCCGCTATATCCTGCTATATCTTAACTGTATCCCCGCTATGACTTTTTGCACCTCCGCCACATTGAATCTGTCGAGCGCTTTAACTACATAGGGTGGGCGATTGCTGCGGCTCTGCGTTACCATCGTCCCGGAAGTGTAATTGGTATATCTACCCTAGCATTGCCTAGTTGTGCCGTGTCCCCTACCATAGCGTGCTTTACTACTAGTTTGTTTTGTACCATACCTATGGAGTGCCCTCTGACGACGCCCATTACGGGGGAGATTACGGTACTGTATAGACTATAGGAATATAAAAATGTGTTAAGGTGGAAAATGTAAAGCCTTAACGCTACTTTGATAGTTTACTTTACTTTAGACATTATTGATGCATTTCTATTACAGGTCACTTGAGTTGATTTATATTTTATAAGTATGTATGTCTCGACTCGAGTGTTTGTGTTTTGCTTTACGCTTGGGTCAGCCTGAGTGTCACAGCTTTGGATTGATCTTCTGGAGCTAGAGATTTGCTGGAGTTTATCTGTCTATCTAGTTGTCTATTTCCATTTCAGTTATTTCCTATTCAGCTTTGCTTATGTATTTGTGAACTTATGTATTCAGACTTCTGTTGTATAAGTTTTCAATCTATGGTATTTTGTATCTGTTTTGAGACTATGTATTGTAGTAGCTTCATGAACTACTATGTATTTTTATTTCCGCTGCGAGTTATTCTAATATTCTGTGTTTGTGATTCTATGATTGATTTTATTTTCTCCAAATTTATTTATAATCTATTGTTTTGAATTATTCAAGTCCGACATGTGTGGTTTTATTGTCGATTTGAATGGTCCAAAATAATGGGTCGTTACATTTGGTATCAGAGCTTTGGTTTTAGGCCAACCTTAGCCTATGGAGCAAAAACTCATTAGAGATAGGGTAGAAATACCCTAGAATGAGTGAAATCAATCTTAGAGTCATTTCTTTGTGAGAGAATGTATTTTGAAGTATAAAATGATTTTCAAATGATTTTAAAGGATTTTTAGAAGATTATTTTGGAAATAAAATTTTCTTGTTTTAAAATCTCATTTTCCTAACTTCAATCCTTTCGAATCCACCTTGTTTATTTGAATTCGTTGATTAGGATTTCCATTCTAGTTGAATCTTATCTTTGTCTTTCTGTTTTACCTTTGTCCTAAAATTCATT
The DNA here is from genome assembly GCA_030737815.1 of Allium fistulosum. Lineage (NCBI taxonomy): Eukaryota > Viridiplantae > Streptophyta > Magnoliopsida > Asparagales > Amaryllidaceae > Allium > Allium fistulosum. Next base: position 235,415,360 of record CM060908.1, read on the forward strand.
CTTGATTTTTCCAGGATGAATCGTAGGAATGCCAGAGGTAGGGGTCGTGGTATTGCCCCAGTTCCTGAGCATGTTGCACCCATTAGGTTCACCATTCTCTGTAAGGAATTCACTCAGCTTGGTGGTAACAAGTTTACTGGATTGGAGAGCATCGTAGAGGCTCTACAGTGGTTGAGGAGTCTAGAGAGGATCATCACTAGTTTGGAGATTACTGAGGCTCAGAAGCGTCGGTTGGCAGCTTGGTAGTTGCAAGAGGTAGCCCAAGATTGGTGGGAGTCTGTCACAACTCTGACTGTGGAGGCAGATATTTCTTGGGAGCAGTTTAGGTATCATCTTGTGTTGTCTTGTGTTCTGTTTAGTTTTCTCTCTTGGAATCTTTCTTAAGCTTATCTATCTTTTTCAGGGAGGCTTTTGTGGCAAAGTGGATACCCGAATCCTCGAAGTCCCAGCTATACAGGGAATTTATGGATCTTAAGCAAGGGAGCATGTCATTTTCTGAGTATGAGCGGAAGTTCAATGAACTTTCCAAGTTTGGTCCTGGCCTGAATGACACCTCTCTTAAGAAGAATGAGAAATTTATAGCTGGACCTCGCCCAGAGTATTATGATCGTCTCATTTCTCATGTTCATGGTACCTTCACGGAGTTGATGGATATGGCCATTAGATATGAGAATCCCACTTCTAAGGAAGCTTCTGTTTCTCGTGCTTCTCCATCTCAGCCTGGTTCTGAAAACTTTAAGAAGAGGAAGCCTAATTTCCATCAGCAGAAGCAGAATTGGCTCAAGAATCATGGTTTAGGATCTACTCCTCAGAAGCATCCTATCGACCTATCTTCCATCACCAGCTTCATGTGTGATCAGAGGGGACACTATGCCAATAGTTTCCATACTTTAGTTGGTACCGCTGTTCCTCTACCTCAGGATACCAGGAACAATCTCTGTCATGTCTGTCTGCAGCCTGGTCATTTCAAGAAGGATTGTCCTTTGTATCAGAAAGGCAAGACATCTGGAGTCTTTGACATGACTTCTTCCACTCCTACTCCACCTGCTCCTAGTGATACCCAAGGTACTCTTCAGGGCACTTTTTCTCTGTTTAATTTTCCTGTTCGTGTTTTATTTGATACTAGAGCTTCGCATAGTTTTATTTCTGTGGATCTTTGTGATAAGTTTGAGAATCTCCTTTCTCCTGAGTTTGAATCTGTACCATTGTGTGTTACTAATCCTATTAGGTGTCCCGCGAACCTTAGTAGGATTTGTAAAAGAGTCAAACTCTTCTATTCTGGTTATCGATTTTCTGGTGATTTCTATGTTCTGGGTTTTGATGTTTTTGATATATTGCTTGGGGGTGATTGGCTGAAGAGGCAAGAAGCCGTTATCTCTTGTAAAACCCGAACTGTTTCTCTTGTTGGTGATAAGGGTGATCCTTTGGTAATCCAGTGTAGTGTGCCTTAGGATTTTGCTGGCAGTTTTATTTTCTCTTTGGATTCTTCTCATGGTGATCTTGATTCAACCCCTGTGGTTAAGCTCTATCCCGTTGTATTTGGTGAAGTTTCTTCTTTACCTCCTAAGCGGGAAAATGATTTTCGCATTGATCTTATTCCTGGAGCTCAACCTGTAGTTCTTCCTCCCAGAAGAATGGCATCTCGTGAGAAGGTTGAGTTAAGGGAGCAAATTGAGGACTTATTCTCCAAGGGTCTGATCAGACATAGTCATTCCGAATGGGGAGCAGTACTGGTTTTCGTCACTAAGTCCAATGGTTCTTTTAGGATGTGTGTTGATTATAGGGAGCTGAACAAGCTCACCATGAGGAACAGATATCCTATGCCTCGTATCAATGATATGTTCGATCATTTTTATGGAGCTATTGTTTTCTCTCAGCTTGATCTTGCCACAGGTTTCCACCAGCTTAGAGTTGCTGAGGAAATTATCCCAAGACTGCTTTCCGTACTAAGAATGGTTTCTATGAACGGTTAGTCATGCCCTTTGGTTTGACTAATGCCCCAGCTTTCTTTGTTAATTTGATGAATCGTGTTTTTCATGATGTTCTTAATAAGTTTGTTCTAGTCTTTGTTGATGATATTCTGGTCTTTTCTATGACCGAGGAAGAGCATGAATCTCATTTGAGCTTTGTTCTGGGGACTCTTAGGAGTCATCAGTTGAAGGCTAAATTCTTGAAATGCCATTTCTGGAAGGATGAAGTCCGATTTCTTGGACATATTGTTTCTAGTAATGGAGTTTCTGTTGATCCAGTCAAGATCGCTGCGATCAATGTAAGTCTACCTTTTCTCATCTTTCTTTTGTAATCCAATTATTCGATCTTTCTTTGTAGTTCTTATTTTTCCCTATTCTATTTCAGGATTGGGAAACTCCTAGGACTCCATCTGATATCCGTAGCTTTTTGGGCCTTGCTGGTTATTATCGGAGATTCATTGAGAATTTTGCTCGGATTGCTGCACCTCTTACTGCTTTGACTCGAAAGAATGCTAAGTTTATATGGAATGATAAGTGTGAAGCTGCATTCAATGAGTTGAAGCGCAAGCTTACTTCCGCACCAGTTCTTACTGTTCCTAATGGAAATGAGGGATTAACGGTATGCACTGATCCTAGTCGTGAAGGTTTGGGAGCTGTTCTGATGCAGGATGGGAAGGTCATTGCTTATGCCAGTCGTCAGTTGAAGACCCATGAAGCCAATTATGCTGCTCAGGATTTGGAATTGCTTGATGTGGTTTTTGCTTTGAAGCTTTGGAGGCATCATATTTTGGGGACTAAGTTTGAACTTTTTACGGATCATCAGTCTTTGAGGTATATTTTCACCCAGAAGGATTTGAATCAAAGACAAGTTAGGTGGCTAGAGTTCCTTGCTTCTTATGACCTCGACATCAACTATACCCCTGGGAAAGCTAATGTTGTGGCCGATGGTTTGAGTCGGAAGAAGGCGGTGTTGTGTCAGCTTGTTGTTTCTTCTCCTCTTTTGGATTGTATCATTGCTAAGAAGGATGAGGATCAGATGCTTAGGCTTATTAAGGAGAGTATTCTTAGCAGAGTTGGTGGTAGTAGTCTCGATGGTAGTGGAGCTCAGATCGACGATAGAGGGATTTTGAGGATTAATAATCGGATTTGTGACCCAAATGTCGATGGATTGAGACAGGACTTACTTCGGGAAAATCATCGATCCAGACTTTCTATTCATCCGGGAGTGACGAAGATGTATCAGGATATGAAGAAGTTGTATTGGTGGAGAGGTATGAGGCATGATATCTCCATTTTTGTTAGTAAGTGTGCAACTTGTCAGCAAGTCAAGGCTGACTATCAGAAGACCCCTGGTTTGTTGCAGCCCCTTGAGGTTCCCAATTGGAAATGGGAACAAGTTTCTATGGATTTTATTGATGGATTACCGAGGACTAGGAGGGGAAATGAGAGTATTTGGATTATTGTGGATAGATTGACCAAGTCATCTCATTTCATTTCGGTCAAGTCTACACGTTCTGCTTCGAATTTGGCTGAGATCTATTTGAGGGAGATTGTTCGTCTCCATGGTGTCCCTGTCATTATTGTTTGTGATCGTGATCCCACCTTTACCAGTCAGTTTTGGAAAGCTTTTCAGGAATCTTTGGGTACTCTTCTGAATCTGAGCACTGCTTACCATCCGCAGGCTGACGGTCAAACGGAAAGAGTGAATCAAATTCTAGAGGATCTTCTTCGTGCTTGTGTTCTTGATTATGGGGGATCTTGGGAAGATCATCTCCATCTTGTCGAATTCACTTATAACAACAATTATCAGGTATAATCTCAAATTTTCTATTTTAATCTTATCTTAAACTTTTATCTTTCTCATTTCATCCTTTGAATTCAGGCTAGTATTGCAATGTCTCCGTTTGATGCTCTTTACGGACGACCTTCCAGATCTCCATCTTGCTGGATTGAATCCGGTTATCGTTTGGTTCTTGGTCCTGATATGATTCTGGAGGCTTCAGAGAGAGTTGAGGAGATTAAGAGGAAGATGAGGATTGCTCAGGATAGGCAGAAGAAGTACGCTGATAGGTGTAGAAGGAGTTTGGAGTTTTCTATTGGTGATCTAGTTTTCCTTAAGTTCTCTCCCTTAAGGAATGTGATTCGGTTAGGTCGTAGAGGGAAGCTTTCCCCTAGGTACATTGGTCCTTTCCGCATCTTGGAGAGGATTGGTTCTTTAGCTTAACGTCTGGATCTGCCTGAGAAGTTTTCTGGAGTGCATAATGTATTCCATGTTTCGCATCTTCGTCGGTATCTTCATGATCCATCCCTTATTGTTTAGCCTTCTGCTCTCGAGAGTTTGGATATTGAGCCTAATCTGACTGTCGAGAGAAAGCCACTTCATATTGTCGATAGAGGTACGAAGCAGCTGAGAAGGAAATCTGTCAACCCGATATTCGTTCTGCTTTTCGTTTTGTCAAATTCTATTTTATTCTTTTTTAGATCTGATAAATTTCAGCGTTTTACACGCAACATTTTTGTATTTCTATTCTCTATTTTTCTATGTTCATTTTTCTATTTTATTTGGTTTAAACATTGATTTGGTTTGAGTTTGGGAGTTTGTTTTTGATTTGGGCTTGGTTAATGGGCTATGGAAATTCAAGAGGCATGAGTTTCATTTTCTTAAATGTGAAATGATGCCTTTTCCCATGCCTATAGCCGTACATAGCATCTCATCTCCATCTCCTCTTTCTCATTTTCATTTCATAACAAAACAAATTATAGTAAGTTATTTCATGGCCTCCTTCTTTCTCTTTTCTATTTTCTCTTTTCTTTCTCTTAGGCTATTACGGCCATCACCATTCCCATTCCGTTAGCCGACTATATCCTCCTCTTCACCACCACCTATGACTGGCCTCCACCATCCCATCATCATCCCTATGCCATGTCGTGACTATGATCCAAGAACCCTTACCATTCCATGCTTCAAACCATAGCCGGCCTTCACTACTTCACCTTTTCCTCTTTACTAGCCTCGGCCACCCCTTGTCCACACCTTCCATCCTTTTGGTCGTGACCATCTCATTGCCAAATCGTTCATTTTAGATGTGCATTGACCCATAACACCTTATGACCGAACCCAAAGTGACCATGTGGCCGAACCATGTTGCTAGGCCGAACCCAAAGTACACATGACCATTCACTTGCCTTGCCCCTTTACCTTCCAAATGACTTTTGACATGCCATCTCTTCACATTCCTTTGCTTAGCCGTGCCTTTTGCTTGCCAAGACCGAGCCTACCTGATCCAAACTAACCATGGCCGAGCCCACTTATCATGTGGTCAAGCCTATTTGTGTAGTGGCCGAGCCTACTTGTTTTGGTTAAGCCACTTTATTCCATTTTTTTTTTCATATTTTACATTGTTAAATTTATATTCTTTTGTGTTGAATGTTTCTCATGTATGTTTATTTTATTTTTTACAAGATTTGGATTTGGGTGCTACTTCTCCTCTAATCTGATTCGTGCTTTGTCGTGCTTTTTTCGGAGTTTGATTCTGTGTTTGAATTGTCGTCTCTAGCTTTAGATGGTGAGTTATCACTCTCGACTTCGTACTTATAATATTGTGAAACAAAGTCATGTGAATGTGTAGTAGTGATATGCCATGTTGATAGTAATTTCACATATGCCTGATATGATATTATATGATGTTATAACCTAATTATATAACTGTTTCATCACCTGATATGAGATGCTATACTATATCACCTGACATGCTATGCTATACTGTTTATTTTATATTTCTGTTTCTCACACTGCAAGTTCCCTCACTATGGGTTGAAATGATACATACCCGAACGGACTTTAGAATAGGGAAAAGTCGTTATGAGCAGAAATGATAGGCTCGAGCGATTTTTATTTGACTTGGGATTGCGGGTTTGAAATGATCAAACCCGGGATTTTTATTTCGGACTGAAATGATATATATCTGTATTCACTTGACCTAGGTTAGAAAATATTATACAGACCCGTGGTTAATTTTAAATATAAAGGTTTTTTGAAAATTTTAAGTATTTGGAATATAAAATATATGAGATTTTAACTTAAATTGGATTTAAATAAATTTTATAGTGAATTTCTATAAGTTAAAATTGTATGAGTTAATAAATGATTAAAAATGTAAAATTTAAAATGTGATTTGACTTAATAATTGAAAATTTGATTTGAAATGGAATTTTAGGGTTAAATTTGTAATAAAATATTTTATTTATGAAATGGATATTTTTAAAAGTAAATAAAGTATCTAGTCACTGTTAAAATTAAAGTTAAGCAGTTTAAATGTAAATTTGACTTAATAAATGGATTATGGTTAAATTTGGTTATTTTATTTATAAAATTTTATCTTATTTAATCGTAAGTTAAATGATATCCAAATAAATAATTTTGAAAAGTGAGATATGTTTTATAAGTTAAAAATGGTGAAAACTGAAATTATAATGTTTCTGAAATGTTATAGTAAATCTCAGATTTGTATTTGCAGCATTTCTGAAATGTTGTGGTTTTAAGGTAGCGTTTTATGAGTGCTGCTGTTTCTGAAAAGACAATATTTTTGAAATACTACTAAATCTACAGTAACATTTTCTGAGTGCTGCTGTTTCTACAAAGACTATATTTTTGAAATACTACTATATCTACAGTAACGTTTTCTAAGTGCTACTGTTTCTTAAAAGATAATATTTTCGAAATAATACTATATGTATCATCACATTTTCAAAGTGCTACGAATGCTAAAATACAATGTTTTGGAAATGTTATAATTTAATGAATGAACTTAGAAATGCTACAACTTTGTAAATGAATATTATCTTTGAAAGATATTGATATTGAATTTAAATGGTTTAAAATGAATATGTTTGGATTTGAAATATAAATTTATAACCACGGGTTATAATAACGATTGGTTGTTAAAGAGACCGGGATCAAATATGGACATACTCTCTGTCTTTACCGAAAACCACTTTAACAACTATGTACGCGGTGGAGATTCCAGAATGAAGTAGGATGGTGGCGACGATTCTATTTTGAGGTATAAACGTAGACCCAACTCCCGTGAGTTGGCATAAGGTGGCTAAAACAGGAGCAATCGATGGGCTAATGAGGTAGCACCTCTGATCGGACACATTCCATCGTATACCATTCTATTACTTTGTGATTGATTGGGTGCACCCCTTGATTCGGGAGTGTGGCTCGAGGTGGGAGATTGCTGCGGCTCTGCGTTACCATCGGCCTGGAAGTGTAATTGGTATATCTACCCTGGCATTGCCTAGTTGTGCCGTGTCACCTACCATAGCATGCTTTACTACGAGTTTGTTTTGTACCATACCTATGGAGTGCCCTCTGACGACGCCCATTACGGGGCAGATTACGGTACTGTATAGCCTATGGGAATATAAAAATGCGTTAAGGTGGAGAATGTAAAGCCTTAACGCTACTTTGATAGTTTACTTTACTTTAGACATTATTATAATAGCATACCTTACTACATAGTAGATAGTTTAACGGATCCTTAAAGGATGGGCGATCCCAAGAATCCTTTAAGTTATTGATGCATTTATGTTACAGTTCACTTGATTTGATTTACATTTTATAAGTATGTATGTCCTGACTCGAGTGTTTGTGTTTTGCTTTACGCTCGGGTCAACCTGAGTGTCATAGCTTTGGATTCATCTTTTGGAGCTAGAGATTTGCTGGAGTTTATCTGTCTATCTAGTTGTCTATTTCCATTTCAGTTATTTCCTATTCAGCTTTGCTTATGTATTTGTGAACTTATGTATTCAGACTTCTGTTGTATCTGTTTTCAGACTATGGTATTTTTTATCTGTTTTGAGACTATGTATTGTAGTAACTTCATGAACTACTATGTATTTTTATTTTCGCTGCGAGTTATTCTGATATTATGTGTCTATGATTGATTTTATTTGCTCCAAATTTATTTACAATCTATTATTTTGAATTATTCAAGTCCGACATGTGTGGTTTTATTGTCGATTTGAATAGTCCAAAATAGTGGGTCGTTACAATCTTCTACTTGAGGTGGGGAAAAAAGAAAAATGGAACGGGTCAAACAAAAGTCTGGTGAATGAGAATAAAAATAATAAGATGATTAGGTGTAATTAAATCTAAATCTACTATAAGTGATATACAGTGCAAAAACTATGTTCGTGCAATCCAAAAGTCATATACCTAAGGAAATTTGTCAAACACACTGGGTCAATCTTTTTTTTAGAGCAAGACGGTTGTGTAGCGTGACACTACACAGCCGGTTATATAGCATAATATTAAGTAATAATCGCAATCAACAAGCCGAATTGCTGGCCCAAAATAGGAGAATACTGCAAAACCGTCACTACATGGCAGAGTCATATATACAAAAACAGCTTAGTACATATATCAGAAAATGAAATAGATAAGTGCTGCGGAGTGGTCAATGGTGTCCATGTTGCCATCTAGAAGGAGCTGCGCTTGTGCTGCCTGCTGATTCAGCCGGCGATGAACTGGAGAATGGCAATCTCAGCCTAAATGGAACTGAGAAGCTGTGCCCTGATAAAGATGAGAAATAGTAAATAATACGCCTGCAAGTTCCTTCGAAGTTGGATTTGGGCCTACCAAACACATGTGCATTTCGCTCGGCCCAAATGCACCAACTGAATATAGCCACAAAGAGATCTAGGTGTTTGTTGGGGGGGGGGGGGTTATTCTGCCAGTATTCGAAAAATGAGGTGATTGTTGGGATGTAGCCTAGTATATGGACAGACGTTGCAACCCAAACCCTAAAGGAAAAATCACATTCTATGAATAGATGTTGTGTACTTTCGGTTGCGATAGAGCATAAGGCACAGCTTGGGTCCACTACGATGTTGTAACCAAAGAGCCTGTCTCTGGTGTTGATGCGCCCGTGGATCAGGCACCATTGGAAGAAAGCGATGTGAGGTTGGAGCTGGCATTTCCAAAGTCTGGGGAAGTTGAAGAGGCGTCCAGGGTTGTTCAGATGAGCATAGCAGGAGGTGACGAAGAAGCCAGCCGAGGGGTTTGGAGCCCAGATGAACACATCTGGCCGGGGGTGGAAACGAATGTTTCGGAGGATGAAGGCAGCTTGGTGCAGCTCGGCTAGGGTGGCGAGGTCGAAGTAGGAAGTTGCGAAGTGATGGTCAGGGCCCGAGCTCGAAGAATCATATGTGGTAGCAAGGACAGATGCTGAGTGAGAAAAGAGGTTGGGGAGGATAGAAGAGAGGGGCAGTTGGCCGTACCAGATATCCAACCAGAAGAGGCAATTTGCCCCATTACCCAGGTTGACATGGAAGAGTGGTTGGACACGGGGGAGGGTTGTGAAAAACCCAGACCAGAAAGGGGATGGTTTAAGGCTGGTGGAGGAGTGGAGGACAAGGTGCGGGTTGGAGTGCTAGTTAAGTGAGGTAATCCATGATTTCCAGAGGAAGGTTCCTGGGGTTAGAAATCGCCATAGCCATTTTGTGAGAAGTGCGATGTTGAAGTAGTATAGGTTAACAATTCAAAGACCACCGTTGTCAGTGTGCAGACAAGCTATCCGCCAACTTACGAGTTTCTTTATTTTACCTCCATTCCAAAGAAAGGAGCTTCTGATCGAGTCTATTCTTTGGATTACCCAGGTTGGAAGCTTGTAAAGTGACATCCAATAAGAAGGTATTGCTGAAAGCACTGATTTAACAAGGATGAGGCGCCTTGCTGAAGAAAGGGAATGTGCTTTCTAGGAGAGAAGTCTGTTTTCGATTTTGGTAATGAGGGGGAGCCAATCCGATCTGAGTAGTTTAGTTGGACGGAGGGGGACACCAAGGTATGAGATAGGTAAGTGCGCGATGTTGCAGTTGAGGAAATTGGAAAATGTTGGCCCAAGGTGATCAGAGTTTCCAAGCATGATGATGGAGCTCTTACTGAAGTTGATGGATAGGTCGGATATGAGCTCGAAGGAGTACAGTGCAACTTTAAGGCAGTGGATGTGGTTGACCATGGGCAACACAAAAATAATAGTGTCATCGGCGAATTGAAAGTTGGATATGACCAGGTCTGTGTTGGGGAGCTTGATGCCTTTAAAGATGTTGTTCGATATAGCTAACTTGATCATACGGTTGAACACGTGAGCAACCAGAACGAAGAGCAGAGGAGAAAGTGGGTCTCCTTGTCGCAGTCCACGAGCAGACTTGATTAGGCCCCCTGAAGCCCCATTAATCACGATAGAGGACATGCTAGAACTAAGAATACAATGGATCCAGTTGCACCATTTTGAGGGGAAACCTCTATGCTTCATAAGCTCCAAAATGAATTGCCAATTAACTGTGTCGAAAGCTTTCGAGAAGTCTAATTTGAGGAGCATACCTGGCGTTGAAGTTTGGTGGCAGAAGGAGATGACTTCTTGAGTCGATGCCACGCAGTCCATGATGTTACGACCGAGGATGAATGCGGATTGCTCAATTCCAATGAGGGAGGCGATGATAGCTTGAAGGCTTTGGCTAGAACTTTGGTTATGATTTTGAAGGTGGTGTTCAGGAGGCTAATAGGTTGGAAGGATGGAAGGGAAGTGGCTCCTAGGGTTTTGGGGAGGAGGATGATATTAGCATAGTTAAGGCGAGCAACCGTTGATGGATCGGCTTGGAATTCAGAACACATCTCGATAATGTCGTATTTGATTGTTTCCCAATAGTGCTTGAAGAATAGAGGGCCAAAACCATCTGGGTCGGGAGCTTTGTCATCCGACATGCTATTTAGCGCAGCCCAAATTTCCGCTTCTGAGAAGGGTTGATCTAGAGGGATGGGTGAGCACTCTGGGTAGAGCAGGTTCCAGTCAATTTGTGGTAGAGGGGGGTGGTGTTTTCCTAAGATGTTTCCATAGTAGTCTGAGAACAGATTTAGGATGTCGGCCTGATCAGAGATAGTGTTACTGTTGTGATTGATTTTGGGGATGAAAGTGGATCTACGCCTACCGTTTGCAAGACGGTGGAAATAGGCAGTGTTCTTATCGCCATCCTCAATCTATTTTGCTTTGGAACGTTGTTTCCACCCTATTTCCTCTTGCAATGACACTCTGTCTAGTTCCACTTCCAGTTCTCGCAGGCGAGATTGATCCGATTCGGAAAGGGGGTGAGATTCTTCGAGTATGTTTAGGTCCAAAATCTCATCTTGAATTGCAGAGATACGCGAGCGAATAGAGCCCCAAAGTGTCTTGGCCCAGGGTTTGATGATCTTACGGAGAGATCAGATTTTAGAGACAACTCTAGCTGTGGCTGAGTGGGTGTGGGAGGGCTGAGACCAAATTTCTTTGATGAAGTTATCAAATGATGGCTCAAGGTGCCAGAGGCGCTCGAACCGGAAGGGTCGGATAGGACAAGTGTGGGAACCAGTGTCGAGTAGGAGAGGGCAATGGTCGGAGATGAAAGTGGCTAGGCCCGAGACCAAGGAAAGGGGGTATAAATCCTCCCAGGCCGGGTTGAAAAGGAAACGGTCTAATTTGGCTAGTGAGGGATCTGATCTGCGGCTAGACCAGGTGAATAGACGGTTACAGATGGGTGGATCTATCAAGGAGCAGAGATTAATGAAATGGTTGAAGGCTTCAGAGTCGTGGGAGAGATTGCTCGAGTTCCTTTCCGCTGAGGATCTGGTGGTGTTGAAATCTCCTCCAACCACCCAAGGGCCATTAATGTGTGAGGCGAAGGTGAGACAATTCGACCATAGTTCGTTTCGATCTCGAGTATTTTGTGGGCCATAGATATTGGAGAAGAAGAAGATCGTTCCGGTTTGTAAGTGACAAAGGGCTACATGTAGGGCTGCTGTGTGGTAAAAAGTTTGGCAATGGGACTACACGGATTCATTCCAGGCTGTCATAATGCCTCCACTAGCACCGATAGCATTTAGGTAGGCCCACCCAGTTAGGAAAGGCCCACCAATCTGTCTGAGTATGTTAGGGGATGGGTCTGATAGTTTAAATTCTTGCAGGAAAAGGATGTCTACTTTTTGTGGGGTTATTATCAGGCTAACAGAATGTCTTTTACTCGGGTCCCCCAACCCGCGTGTGTTCCAGGAGATTAGCTTCATTGGGAGAACGATAAACGCTCTGATTCGAGTGCCTGGATGGAGGAGTAGTATTCTCCATGCAAACTCACGCCCATGCAACGTGCCATTTTTTTGTTTAAACTTTTGTTAAGAGAGGAAAAAACTACATGTTTAAAGAAACTACCAGGGTGAGATGCCGCTCTGTCCAGTCTGGAGCTGCGGCGCACAGCCGTTGGAGTGACGAGCTGGGACCACTGACCAGTCGCCGGACGGGCCGCTTGGCTATGTTCTTCAGGCAGAGGGACATGGAACTGGTGGGGGGAGATTGGACATCTGTTTGAGTGGCAACATTATGGAACTGATAAGGGAGAGAATGGATAACTGTTTGAGGGGCAAGATTATGGGGCGGTCGAGGCGGGGATAAGGCTGCTGGAGATGTTGGGATTTGCTGAAAAAGCGGGGTTGAGAGGTCCAAATCAGAGAATGGGTCCCATCTATGCTCCTGGACTGGCCATGGGTCCCAGCCCCTTGGACCAACCACTTCAATCGACTGATCATTATATTGGCCAAGTACTGGTGGGGAACCAGGGGAGATAGGGATGTAATTCATAACGTCAAACCTGTTCTCTGAATCTAAGTCTTCAATCGGGATGTGACATTCGAATAGGGGAAAGTCTCTCTCATAGTCTACTCTGAGCAAGTGGTTTTCCGGGCGCCTGTTCGGGTGCTCGTGCTCCCATTTCTCAATGCTCAAGAGGTACTCCATGTTGTTTAGAACTGTGATGAAGGAGGATGGGGAGTTGATGCCGCTAAAGAATTGTATTTGGATATATAAAAAGCGATGGTCAAGTTCCGCCCATTCGCAGTCGTCTTGAGCCAAGAATCTACCCACTGGCTTGACTGCTTTGGAAATGGCCTCTGAGTTGAACCGCAAAAGTTCCCGAAAACCCAAAATTCGCGCCCATGATGGTGGGTCCAAAGACGGAGCTGGGTGGTCAAGATCTGACCAAGGCTGAAATTGCACAGCACCGCCTGTCCAAGAAATAGTCGAACGTTGAAGGATTTGGTCTTTGATTGTATATGTGGGGCAGAAGAAGATGAAGCTAGTGTCGGTCTGTAGCCAAAGCAGCCAGTCGCGATGGTGAAAGGTGGAAGAGAGTGCTTGATGGAGGGAGTCAATTGACCAGGTGCCGCTGATGATGTTAGCGGTGAGGAGTAATGCTAGGTCCGCCATTGAGAATGTTTTTGAATTCAAGCTTGTGTTATGATGTTGCATTGGGGATTGGGGCAGACTTTGTGGAGCTGGAGGGGAGAGAGAATGCCTCGGGGAGCCGGAAGGTTTCATTTGAGCAGAAAGGGTATGTGACTTGGGGTCCCATTGGGCATAATTGGGTTTGTCTTTAGTGGGAGAGGAATGGACACTTCTGTTTTTTCGTGCCTGAGTGTAATTAAGGACTTTATCGGGACAGAGGGATTGTGGATGCCCAAAAAATCCACATTTGTAGCAAATCTTTGCGTCTCTACAAAACTTCGCCACGTGTCTCAAACCCGCACAACGAAGGCAGCGGCTTTCCAGTTTCAAGAATTCAACCGTTTGACGAACATTTTTGAATTGCGGCAAGGGGTGGCGCCCTTGGCTGGGGGGTTGGGCAGGAGGGGGAGCGCGGTGCCGAACCCGCCACCTGGGCGTAGGTTTTGGCGATGGGGAACTCAATGCACAGAGGTTGGTTGGGGCCGGGAGTGGGCAGTGAGGCATGGGATGGGATCGGAGGAGGATTGGAGGCAGCCGCGGAGGCACGAGGGGAAGGTGGACCATTTAAGACGGTGGTGTATTTTCTGGGGACGAAGGAGATTGGGGGTATGGAGGGGGGAATGGAGGGGGGAATGGGTACGGAGGTGGGAATGGAGGAAACCATTATTTCCTAACTTAGAGAGGAAAACTTTTACTGGGTCAATCTAGAAATCGAATTTCACACAAATGATGGGCCAAATCGGGATCTACTTCCCTTTCTACTCACACAACGCCTAGAGAGGGAGAACACCATAATACAGACTCGCAAAGTGACTCATCGTATGCACCACTGTTCATGTCTCGATCGTTGTAGCAAAATGCTTCTTATTATACTGCTCTGATGTCACCATGTGTGAACTCATATTAGTATTGGGCCCTATCTTATAATTGATTTCCTATAGCCACTTATTATCCAACGCCGGTGCGTATTGTATGTTAAACCCCATTAGGACTGGGCTCCTCATCTAACAGTCATCATAAGAACATGTGCAGTACCTAGATCTTCCATTAGGACCAAGCTCCTCGAATAGTGGTCCTGTCAATGCTGCATCCACCCGATTGTAATATTTTCAAGTCTAATGCGAAATAAATCTCCCACATCTCTTCATAGCTATCCACGTCCAACCTACCTAACGATTTATCCTACTATTTACGAGACATTAAGATCGTCCATGTTCTATCATTATCGCGAACAAAATCCGCCCAGGCTGCTCTAATTGGGATCTAACTTACATATTCTCTCACATGAACCACATGGCCCAAAACTGTTCAATTTCCAGTTCATTAACTATCCAACTTGCATTCGTTTAATTGGGTCAAAGGCCAAGGTTCAAAATGCAAATTTTCAATACGTATGGTCGACCACTATCGGTGGACCTAGGCTACTGTAGGGTCCACTATTCCCTTTATTTCTGGTTCGTTCATTTATTTCTTTATGTGTGATCTAATCGTTAGTTATTTACTTAATTCCAGTACATTAATCTCTAATTCTACCTTAAATTTTCAAATTAACAGATTTGAAATATTAACCCTAACAGTGTCCAACACTTCTACGGATTACAATTTTACAATAACAGTTGTCAGGTTAACAGTTATAGGATCTAATTCAAGTATAAATTATGGGGATTAAAATTTACTTATTGAGTTCCAATTTAATAGATTGTGTAGTGTTTTTAAGCAAGATTAAGATAGATTTAAGTTTAATTCAGATAATTAAGTCATTAGTTCTGTGTCCACTCATCTTGTAGCCTTAGCTCTAGATCTACAAAAGTGTAGCGCTCCTGTAGATCTTCTAATTGCTTGCCTCTCTTCTTTATATCTCTCTTGATTTAATTTACATATGGGTTTAATTTGGAGTTTAATTTTTGATTGGAGAATGGGGGAAGAAATTATGATTACATTAGAGATTTTGAACTTACATAAATCATAACAAATGTTTAATTTGGAGTTTTATTTGAAATTATGCACAAATAAAGAGATCAAAAATCATAACAAATGTTGAAATTACATAACATTTGAGAGCTTCATTACCCCTAAATTGAAGGGGTTTAGTTACTCATTTGTGGCATTGAAGCAACACAAGTAAATTTCAACATTAAAAAGAGAAGAAAATAGAAAAATAGCAAAGATGAGAATGTAATTAAACTACTTACAACAAAAGGAATTAAGCTACACTACTTGCATGAATGTAAAACTATTCTACTAACAAAGAAAAGAAAAGAACATAAATAAAAGCATTGACATGAAAACAAAGAGAAGCATGTAGAAAAGAGAGGAAAAAGAGGCTTGGAAGCCATTTTTATTTCATATAACATTGATCTTACAATTTGATCTCTTAATTTCCTAAGTAAAATGAAAGAGTATATGATAGTTTCATGTACATAAGAGGGCTATATATACATGCATAAAACCCTAATTCTATTTTTAGGGGGCTTCCTAAAATGCCCTTTAGGAAGTGTGGCCACCAAGTAACCATTAGCCACTAATTAATCCATCATTTGTTGTGCATGAAGCTTTAAACTCCACTTAGTTGTCCATTAGCTCATAATTGTACATTTAGATAAGTGGGTGGGGTCCTCCATGATCTTGAACTTGAATTATTTCCTCTTCATTCCTTTGTATTTCATTTGTGCATGCATGTATCTTCATATAAGCCTCTTCCATATGCATCCAAATTCCTATAAAAATTATCAAAAAATGTCCAAGTAAAAATTCTTAAATTGACACAAGCACAAAAATGACCATTTTGCCCTTGAATGAAGATGAAAATACGATGGTTTGAAATAATTGAATTTTGATTTTAAACATGTAAAAATGCCCAAATATGATGTTTATTTAAATATAAAGAGATAAAATATGGATGTAAATATGTGCACATTTACGTGCACATCAAATACCCCCACACTTATCTTTTTATTCGTCCTCGAATAAAGGAAAACTAAGATAAATTCATTTTCATAGGGAGCACGATTGCATTGAGTGTATGCAACAAGCCGTTAAACCTCTGGGTGTCCCCAGTAGGACGTGTGTTGTCTCGTGAGGGTTTTCAGCGGATACTACCCACAAAATCCAGATGAAAAGTGAAAATATTTACAAAATGCAAGATTTATTTACAATGGGATGAATGCAAGTTCTTGAAAATATTTAAAAATGATGGATTTTCTCTTAAATCGACACAAAGAAGTTAAATATAAGTCTTGGTCATTATCTTGAAAATTTAAGTCATTTACTCGTCAAAATTTCCAACAAAAATCAAGTCATCATAACAAATAGTTTAACTCGTTGTTTCGGTTGATAACAAAGTGTAACTGTGAAATAAATCCTTAGTTGATCATCAAAGTTTATCAAAGTGGTATTCTCGTTTCTTTTCAATAACAAGTTAAATCAAACAAGTAAAAATGGTGCTTGGATTTCAATTGCTTACTCTCTCTTACTTGAAAATTTCATTGATATTGACAATATTAATGATATGCCTAACTCAGGTAAACTGAGGCAAGATATATTACCCATGCACTGCCTTGCGAACTGATGTGAGGGGAATACAGAGCGTGGTGAGTGAACACACAAGTGTGAACACTTATCGACTGTAGGCGTTATTAAAAAGAATTTTTATATACATACACCTAACTCAGATAAACTAAGGCCAGATATACCGATCATGCACTGCCTTTCGGGCTTACGTGAGAAGTGTATAGAGCATGGCGAGTGAAAACACGAGTGTGAAAACATGACTCTAGGTGTTAAAAATATATATATACATATATACAAATGTTTTTTTTCTTTTTCTTTTTTTAGAAAAAAGAGAGTTTTGCAAAATCATCTTAGCACCATTTAACTTAGAAGATAAAAATGTTATATCCTTTACTTTAAATTTACCATTTTTTTAAACAAAGATTTTCAATTAGAACATACTTCATAATTAACATATATGAGCCTTCCTATATACTAGTTAAACCATTGTTATTTGTAATCAAACTTCATTTTTATTTTTGTTAAGACAAATAAATTTTCAAAATTTTCAATTTATTAACCAAAACTTATACTTATCCCATAGTGTTTCTCAAAAATAAATCAAAATGCTAAAAAGAAAATGTTTTTGAGATTTTGAAATTTTGAGATTTTTTTTAAGTTAAAAGAAAAATGAAAGTTCAAAAATGCCATGAAACTAAAAATAATGAAAATGAGACTCCCCCCACACTTAATTTTGACTGTGTCCCCACAATCAATGCATGATATAATGAGTGTAATGGGGAAAACTATGTACATATTTACAAAAGAGGGTTAACATTCTTACTAGACGTAGCTTGGCTCATGAAGGATCATGAGCTCCTCCACTTGGTTATTTTGCAATTCCAAGAATGGTTTCAGACGATGACCGTTGACTTTGAAAACCGATCCATCCTTGGGGTTTTCTATTTCTACGGCACCATGTGGAAAAACAATTCGTACCACAAATGGTCCGGTCAATCTCGATTTTAGTTTCCGATGGAATAAATGAAGTCTTGAGTCATATAAAAGAACTTTTTGGTTAGGCGAAAACGTTTTCCTTAGGATTGACTTGTCATGAAAAACTTTGGTTTTTTCTTTGTAAATTTTATCGTTTTCATACGCGTCGTTCCTAAGTTCTTCTAGTTCATTGAGTTGTAGTTTTCGGTTTTCGCTAGCTTTCTCAAGATCAAAGTTTAAGTTCTTAATTGCCCACAGCGCTTTGTGTTCGATTTCAACGGATAAATGGCAAGCTTTACCGTAAACTAAACGAAATGGGGACATCCCAAGGTTAGTTTTAAAAGCAGTGCGGTAAGCCCAAAGTGCGTCGGTCAATTTCAGAGACCAATCTTTTGATTTTTATTGACAGTTTTCTCCAAGATTTGTTTTATTTGTCGATTTGAAACTTCAACCTGGCCACAAGTTTGAGGATGATACGGAGTGGATAACTTGTGGGTTATCGAGTATTTTTTCATTAAAGTTTCAAAAGAATGGTTGCAAAAACGGGTCCCGTTATCACTGATTATTGTGCGAGGTGTGCCGAACCTCTAAACGATGTTTTCTTTGAGAAATTTCACAACAATTTTATGGTCGTTGGTTTTGCAAGGAACGGCTTCGACCCATTTTGAAACGTAATCGACAGCGAGAAGGATATACAATTTTCTAAAAGAATTGGGAAAAGGTCCCATAAAGTGTATACCCCATACATCAAAGATTTCGATCGTAAGAATGGGGTTTAGAGGCATCATATCTCGTCGAGAAATTCGTCCAAGCATTTGACATCGATCGCAAGTTTTACGAAATTCAAATGAGTCTTTGAAAAGAGAAGGCCAATAGAAACCACACTGAAGCACTTTTTCCGTAGTTTTTCGAGGACCGAAATGTCCACCACATGCTTGATCGTGGCAAAATGAAAGAACACCCCTAATCACATTATCCGGAATGCAACGTCGGATGATTTGGTCGGGACAATATTTGAACAAGTATGGATCGTCCTAATAGAAATACTTCATTTGGGACATGAATTTGCATTTGTCCTGTTTGGACCACGATGAGGGAGTTTCTTTAGTGACTAAGTAGTTACTATATTAGCATACCATGGTTCGATAGAAATTGAAAGGAGTTGTTTATCGGGGAAGTTTTCATTGATTGGGAAAGAAGATGGTGCATTCGGAAGACGAGACAAGTGATCGGCTATGACGTTATCGAATCCTTTTTTTTCTTCAATTGTAAGGTCAAATTCTTGAAGTAAAAGGATCCAAAGAATCAAGCGGGATTTGGCATCCTTTTTAGCGAAGAGATATCGAAGCGCAGAGTGGTCCGTGTACATAGTAATGTGTGACCCTATCAAGTATTGTCGGAATTTTTCGAGAGCAAAAACGATAGCTAGAAGCTCTTTTTCGGTTGTTGTGTAGTTAAGTAGAGCGTCATTCAAAGTAATACTCGCGTAGTAAATGACGTGAAGGATCTTGTTGATGCGTTGTCCTAAGACAGCACCAACGGCAAAGTTCGAAGCATCACACATTATTTCGAAAGGAAGATCCCAATTGGGCGCACAAATGATTGGAGCAGAAATTAGTTCGTTCTTAAGACGTTCAAAAGAAGAGATACAATTAGAGTTAAAATCGAAAAGAACGTCTTTTCCAAGAAGAGTCGTCAAAAGACGAGCAATTTTTCTAAATTCTTTCACAAAGCGTCGGTAAAAGCCAGCGTGTCCAAGAAATGATCGAATGTCCTTAACAGTTTTGGGAATGGGTAGATTTGCAATAACATCGATTTTCGCTTTATCTACCTCAATGCCTTTATTTGAGATGATATGTCCAAGGACTATGTCTTGTTTGAACATAAAGTGGCATTTTTCCCGATTCAAAGTCAAATGTTTTTTTTACATCGATTTAGAACCAATTCGAGATGATGTAAACATTGGGAAAAAGAATCGCCAACAATTGAGAAATCGCCCATAAAAACTTCTTGAAAGAGTTCAATCATGTCGGAAAAGATTCCAACCGTGCATCGTAGGAAGGTCGCAGGAGCGTTACAAAGTCCGAATGGCATACGTCGATAAGAAAAGGTACCGAATGGACACGTGAAAGTTGTTTTCTCTTGATCTTTGGGAGCGATGGGAATTTGGTTATAGCCGGAATAACCATCAAGGAAGCAGTAAAATTCGTGGTCGGCTAAACGTTCGAGCATTTGGTCAATGAAGGGAAGAGGGAAGTGATCTTTTCGTATTGCGGCATTTAGTTTTCGGTAGTCAATGCAAACATGCCAACCCGTTTGAGTACGAGTTGGAATAAGTTCGTTTGAATCGTTCTTGACAACGGTTAGCCCAGGCTTTTTCGGTACAACGTGAATTGGGCTAACCCATGAACTATCAGAGATTGGGTAAATGATTCCGTTGTCGAGAAGTTTAAGAATTTCATCACGCACCGCATCTTTCATTTTTGGGTTAAGCCTTTGTTGCGCGTCACGAACAGGCTTGGTATCGTCGATTAAATGGATGCGATGTTGAACAATAGCAGGGCTAATCCCCTTTATATCGTAGATCGACCATCCAGTCGCTTCCTTGTTTTTCGAAAGAATAGAAAGTAAGGAAGTTTCTTGGTCAAGAGAGAGAGTCGCATAAATTATGACTCTACTTCGGGAGTTTTTCGATCAAAGAATTGGGTTGAGATTCAGACTCTACTGGAAGTGATTCAAAGGGAAGAGTGTATTCAAATTCGCTGGGAATTTCATGAAACAATTTTTCATATTCAGCTTCACGTTCGTCGCTAAGGTCAATTGTTTCGTTTTCGAGGTTTTCGTGAATGGCACTATCATCCAACGTTTGGTCATAAGGTTCGTTCGATTAGCTTTCAAGATTGAAAATGTTGAGATCCAAAGTCATGTTTCCAAAAGAAATTTTCATCGAACCGTTACGACAATTGATTAAGGCATTTTAGGTGGCTAAGAATGGTCAGCCTAAAATCAATGGAATTTGACTCGAGGGCTTCGTCATGGGTTGTGTTTCGAGAACGATAAAATCAACGGGGAATATGCATTGCCCTACTCGAATGAGCACGTCCTCGATTTCTCCCATGGTCTTCTTAATCGAGCGATTGACAAATTGAAGCGTGACTTTTGTGGGTTTGAGCTCACCTAAGCCTAATTGTTCGTAAACAGAGTATGGAATCAAATTGACACTCGCACATAGTCTATCAGACATTTGTTAATCGTCTTGTCTCCAATTGTACATGAAATCGTTGGGCAGCCAGGATCTTTGTATTTTACGGGCATGGTTTGGGACAAGACTCACTCAAACTGGCGACTAAGAAGACTTTTTTGGGCACTTGAGTGTGTCGCTTTTGGGTACACAAGTCCTTAAGGAATTTTGCGTATGTTGGGACTAGCTGAACGATGTCAAGAAGCAGAATGTTAACTTTGACTTGTTTAAAAATTTCCAACATCTTTTCCATTTGGTCCGAGTGTTTCTTTGGTCGAAGACGATGTGGAAATGGGACACAATACTCGGTAGGCGGGTCTACTCGAGTAGAAGAAGAAGAGTTTTGATTGGCATTCGATTCAACGTTTGGCTCCACGTTCTGTTCAGATTCATTCGTTGTTTTAGAAGTATAGAGAGAAGTTTTTGGTAAATCGTTTGGATTAACGACTTGATTATCGATTTGTTTCCCGGAACGAAGTGTTGTGATAACATTCAATTGGGTGACTTTGCTATCTTGAACAACATGGGCTTGGTTTAAATTTGCGTTTTGATTTCTGGGATTTGGAAGGGGCTGGCTTGGGAATGTTCCTCATTCGCGTTCACTTAAAAATGTGGCTAATTGACTCATTTGCATTTCGAGTTTTGCAATCGATTGGTTTGTGTTTTGCATATATGAAGTCAATAAATTTTGCAAATTGCTGTTTGATTGAAGGCTTTGAGTAGTTGCTTTAGCCAACGTTTCAAGAGTTTTCTCAAGAGAAGTTAAACATTTATCATCTTGGGGAGGATGAGTAGAATTCGGTTGAAAATTTGATTGTTGCGGTTGATTATGTGACGGACCCGCAATGTTTGGTTGAAAATTGTTGGGATTAAAGGGAGGATTCGAAGCATTATTCGGGAATGCTTGAAAATTGGGACGAATCGGATTCGTGTTGAGATTGTTTTGGTTCCACGCAAAATTGGGATGGTTTCTCCAACCAGGATTGTACGTTGGAGAAAACGGGTCGTTTTTGGCTTTATTGAAAGCATTGATTTGTTCAACAGAAATGGGACACTGATCGGCTATATGATTAGGATCGTTGCTTTTATAGCACATCGGTTGGGACGCTTGGTTCATTTGATTCGATGAGAAAACGTTATCGAATTTTTTAATCATTGCGTCGATCTTAGCTTCCAAAGCAACAGAAGATCCTATCGAGTTTGCACTCGATCGTTAGTAAATTGATTTTTCGTTCGATCGTTCCCATTGGGATGATTTTTCAGCGAGGTTTTCAAGAAATTGCCAAGCATCGTCGTGATGTTGGGCAAGAAAGTTGCCTTGGCACATTGATTCAAGCATGGTTCGTGAGGTGTTTTCGAGTCCATCGTATAAAATTTGGCAAATCGTCCATTTTTCGAAGTTATGGTGTGGACATTTTATCAAAAGTTCTTTGAATCTTTCAAAATATTTTCCATATGGTTCTCCCTTGAATTGATGAAAATTTACAATTTCGTTTCTTATTCTACTCGTTTTTCCCAAAGGGTAGAACTTTTTTAAGAAAGCTTTTACGAATTCTTCCCACGTTTTAATCGAGTTCGATGGTAAGCTGTACAACCATTTTTCATCATAATCCATAAGAGCAATTGCGATTAATCGAAGTTTGATTCCGTCATCAGAAAGTTGTTGAAGTTTAATGGTTGCGCAAACTTGTTCGAATTTTGTCAAGAAAATGTATGGGTCATCGTGCTCGAAATTGCCAAATTTCGGAAGCGTGGCAATATGGTTCGAGTGAATTTCGAAATGGTTACCCGTAGGGGCGGGTAACGTGATGCAAGATGGAATAGAAACTCTATCGGGAAAGATTCTATCCATAAGAGTTCGAGGGGCGTTTTCGTTCGCCATTTCAGGAGGATAGTCTGTTCGAGTTAAACAGTTTGTAGAAGGGTCGCGAGTCCAACGATTTGTTGTTGTGTCACGAGTCCAAGTACGCATGCACAAGTGAAAGTCGAGAAGAGAAAGAAGTTAGAATCGAGTTTAGTGAATGAAAGAAGATTTGAAAATCGAAGTGAAATTTTTTTAGAGAAAGAAAAATATTTACCAAGTGAAATTTATTTTCAAAAGAGAAGTTTGATTTTTTGATTTTTTTTTGAATTTTCAAATTTTTTTGCTTTTAAAAAGGTTTTAATTTTTTTTTTGGAATTAAAAACTAAGTTAAGAAAAATTTACAATTTTTTGGATTTTTGGTTTTTGATTTTTTTTATATATGCATGAACTGATGCAACTAAATGAATGCAAAGACTTAATTACAGTTTTCTGTCCTTAGTAGCTCCTAACCCAAAATTGTATAATCGCACTTTGTATTAAATCAACAAAAATATTTCTCAGCCAGGTAACGGGCAGGGGTTATCGGTGCATCACGAATCACCGTAGCAATGCAACCGAAGGTTTAAGTACCTTCCGAGGAACAAGCAGTATAATATTTACGTATCACCATAATTTTTATACTGGTTATTACTCTGCCATAGCTTAGACACCAAGAAATAAAGTTGTTCAAAGAAAACAATTGTGAAGATACAATTAAGCCCTAGATGAGCTCGCGACACCCTTAAGTCGAATGTCTAACCTTTATTATAAGTCAAATTCTACGATGAAATGCGTTTGTGGGCTAAGGAAAGGGTGATGAAATCCCTCACCTTATGTGAATTAGGGTATTGCCCTTAGAAAAGAAAATAAGATGAGATGGATGCAAAACAAAAATTAAACGTGAATTTACAATGCAACTAAAATGAAGTTTGTTTTTGTTTTTGGATTTTGAAATATTTTTTTTGGTATATATAAATGCAAATGCAAGCAACCAACAATGCACTAGAGATGAAAGCACAACACCAGAGCGTGCAGATTATTAGCAATTAATTTTTTTTAACTGGCAATTTTTTTACAGGCAAGCAGCAATTATTTTTGGGCAAGCAGTTCTTCCTTTTAATCTGCTTTGGCAACCTGAAATGAAAAACAACGTATATTCAACAATTTTTATTATTATTATTTTTTAGTATGTTTATCAAAGATGAAAAACAAAATAAGCGAAAAACAAAACAGTAAAATAAATGAAAACTAAAACAAGTGAAAACAAATGAAAAATGAAAATTAAACAAGGTTGAACTTTTTTTTCGGATTTTTTTTAATTTTTTTTGAAAAATGAAAGACAATGAAAGCAATATTTTAAAAAAAAAATTGAACCTAAGCAATGGCAAAAGAAAGAAAAAAGAATTTTTTTTCCTTTCAATAGTGAAACAAAATAAAATTTGAAAATAAATTAAACTAAAAGAAAATTCAAAAAAATTCAACAAAACAATCCCCCGGCCCTCAAGCAATCCCCCGGCCCTTAGCAATACCCCGGCCCGGTTAAATTCAACAAAACAAAATCGTATTTCCCCCTACAATCGCAAATCGCTCGCTAAAACACAGAACGACATTTTCACAATCGATATTCTCGAAAAACAACTTCTCAAATCGAATTTTAATTTTTCCAATCAAATGTTTCCCAATTTTTTTTACTCTGTCAACATAAATAAGCGATTCTCTTTTGAAATTGCATTTGTGGTTCAGATTTGTGGTGGCAGAAGGTGGTCGAATCAAGGCGATGCAATATGAAGATGGGCGAAGCGTTCGAATTCGACGAGATGGAGTATTGCGGTGGTTTGGAATTAGAGGAGGATGGTTCTAACGACCCAGAATTTTCGTCGTTTGAAATTCGAATATTTAATTAATTTTAAATATTAATAAGTAAGATTTGGAAGTCGAATTAATTTAATTTCGGTATAGTGATTTAATTGGACGATTAAAGTATTTATTTAATACCTGAATTTGGGTAAATAATTGAAATCTGAATTAAATGTGATTAAAAATGATTTATAAAGTTATATTAAATCATATTGAAGTTAGAATGATATTTGTAAACTTTTAAAATCGAATTTAAAGTTGATTTGTGAAAATTGAATATTTTAATATTTAATTGACGAGTAAAAATGACCATTTTTCAAACAGTCTCGGATTTCGACGAAACTAGTTTCATCGGATCCGTAATGTGATATTATTGTAAGATTTCAATTTTCGTAGCAATCGAAGTTGTCATTTGTCCGAGGCAAGCTGAAACGCATCGAAATCGGTTTAAATCGGTTTGATTTAAATTTGATCGTTTATTTCTGTAACTCTCACATACGATCGAATTAGCTTCCGAAACACATTCCATTGTGTTCGGAACGCGGGGTAAACCTTACGAACACCAGGCGGCATGCGTTGTTTGGAGATCGTTTGAAAAATTGTTTTAAAGAGAATTTAATATTAAAATATTATCGCTATACATATATATTTACGTCTACACAACAGAAACCCTAGTTCTCTCATGGCCGCCAGTTTACATTGTTAATGGCCGAAATGCTCTCTCGTTTTCTCTCATTTTTCTCTACATCCACTCAATAATTTCAAAAACCCTCAACTAGAGAATCGTAGGGCGTATCGAGATCGATAAAATCAACGGCTGTGATCGAAAATAACGTCGCCGATCAACGGCAATTAAAGCTCAAAGCGTGTGCGTTCATGAACGAATCCCAAGGGCTAGGGACGACCGGGTTTTGCCTGGGTTTGGCCGATGGTAGAGCTCGGCAAAGCGAGTGGAGCGGCATCATCTGATCGCTCTGGAAGTCGTCGTGGTGGGAGCTGCTTCAAGCCCTAGGTGGCGGCTGGTGGGTTTGATTGGTCTGGAGTTGTTTGCGTGCGTTTTGGAGAAGAAGGAATGCATGGTCACGATTCCATCAAGCTGAAAACGTGCGGCCCAAATTATCAGAGGTTAAAAAAAAATTGAAAATAAATTATATTATAATTCGTATAACTTTAAAATGCCATATCTTTTTGATACGAGGTTGGATTTCGACGAAACGAATTGCGTTGGCTTCGTATTGACGAGCTCTACGCAATGGAGCTGGTTTGGACTTGATTGGTGTCAGTGAAAATTTGGAGTAAAATTAAACGTCTGTTTAATTTTATCCGAGATAAAATGCTGCAACCATTACTGAAAGCAAGGTGAGAACTTCTCACTCAATCGAATGTTTTGTTTCGATTTAAGGTTTTAAATAGTTAGATTTAAAATTGTTGACAGTGTTGATTGTGATGATTGGATGATAATTGTTATTTATTGTGATAAATGGACCCTATACGCCGTATATTAAACGGATGTTATTTATTAAATACATATACCGCGATAATTCCATATTGAAGTGGAATTGGTATTATATATGTATATAGCAATATATATATATATTGGAATATGTATATATTGGAGTTGTTGATTTCCCGCATTGTATAGCGGATGAGACCCTATTGCACCGCATAATAGCGGATAATATTATAAATCCCATATACCGCGATAATTTCACTGTGAAGTGAAATTGGTATTGTGCTAACATCTGTGGATGCAGGGAAACAGGTTTGAGGGATCCAATTGGATTCCTCAAACATTTTAATTTATTTCAATGTTGTGTGTTGATTATTTATAATCGCCGTGCGATTATATTGTGATTGAATCGGTTGACGGCTATAAATTAGCCGAATATATTTTTGGTATCGTTGGATACCGAAAATAGATAAAAATGGGATTTTTAAAATGTAAGTTGTAAAATTTGTCGAAAAGTTTATTTTTGATAATTGAATAAATTAAAAAGGAGTTTTTAAGATAAAAGTTTTATTTTTGACTTATATTGGATTTAATTTCAAATATGGGAAAAAGGCTTAATAAAATGGATTTCGGAAATATTATTTATACGTTGAAGAATTTATTTGAAATTTGGATTTTTAAATAGATTTGAAGAGATAAAGAAATTTATTTTTAAAAAGGAAATAATTTTGGAAATGTTAGAAATTTATTTGATTTAAATTAATCAAATAATTTAATTAATCCTATCTATGGATGTTTGGATTATATTGGATGTTAAATTGTTTGACATCTTTGATGTGTGATGCTTTGTAATATATTCTGATTTTTGTGTGATGTGTATTTTGTTTATCTGTGATATGATATATCTGTGATCTGTGAATGAAAGATAAGCGTTATAGTTTATACCGCTTATCAATTATATTGTTATATTTGATCTGTGATGGTTGAATGTTGTTGCACTATTGTGTTAAACCCGTGGACTACACAATACACACACAAAAGTGGATTTCACGTGGAAATCGGTTAAG
Organism: Allium fistulosum; assembly: GCA_030737815.1. NCBI lineage: Eukaryota > Viridiplantae > Streptophyta > Magnoliopsida > Asparagales > Amaryllidaceae > Allium > Allium fistulosum. The sequence continues at coordinate 235,442,582 of CM060908.1, forward strand.
TCGCAGATTTTTATCAATTTTGGAAAACTGAAGTTTTGAATCCAAAATTGTTTTGAAATTGAAATTGAAAGTTTTTGAAATGAGTTTCAGAAATAAAAGTTATTTTTTAATAACTTAATAAATTGAAATTTAAATCATTTGATTTAAATTTTGGATTCAATATTTTGAATTGAATTCAATAAATTGGGAATTATGTTTTAAAAGATTTTTATAAGTATAAAAGGTGTTTATATGGATTTTAACCATTTAAAATATGGTATTTGGAAATTTAAATTTAAATTCAAGTTTTTACTTGAATGGTTTTAAACCGTGAAATGTAACCAATTTTTCCCAAAACGAAAACTATTTGTTTTCAAATAAAAAATGGCTTTTATTAAGTGAAAGGATTTCCAATTTGTATCAAAAACATCTCTAGTTGAAATGATATTGTAAATAGTTTGGAAAACTCTGAATTAACCTTTGTGATGATAATTAAACTTTAGTTTGAAATCAAAGAAGATTTTAAAAGGTGTATCTTTTATATTATAAAAGAATTGAATGGTGAATAGTTTTGAAAGCTATAAATTAAATCTTAGTTTAAGATTTAATGGGTAAATTCAATAAAATGGAAATTGTTTTGAAATCCATGAATGGATCTTTGTGAATTGAATCTTTTTGTTTAAAAAGATTAAAAGTGTGGAAATTGTTTAAACCATTGAAGGTTTTTGAAGTAAATCTTTTTGTTTAAAGATTTAAAATGGTAATTTGTTAAACCATTTGAAATAAAGGATTTGGGTAATAAGTTGTGACTTAATTGAAATCCCATATCCAGATGTTTTGAAATATTGTGCTCACTATTCGGGTTAGCCGGGAAAAGAACTTTGTGTCATATAACCCATTCTGAATTAGTGATACGACGATATGGATCGTATAGAAGACCGGTGGTGAAGACCGGGTATTTATGAAAACGATAGAATGACCTATCGATTGTTTCTGCACTGTTAGCTACGGTATAGAGATTTCCTTTGTGATGGGAAGTTTTATCGGGATTGTGAATACCCGGATTGCATGGGCTTCTTTGGAAGTGCCTTCAGTTCTATTCGAACCCGGAACAGACTTGTATGGTTACATGTCTGACATTACATTTTGAGATATAAAGCTGATTTCTTTCAAATACATTTCTGTTTGGTGGCGGAGAATTTATTCTCTTAGCTTAACACCCTTCTCTGAGACGTACGAGCTCAGAGGTTATGTAGTTGAAATTTATCAGCGATATATTCCCAATTTGGTAATGTGGCATGCCGAGTGTTGTTGTGCGATGATCATTTATTTGATCATTTGTGATCAAAGCATGGCTTTGTGAAAAAGCGTAGCTTTGTGGACGAGACCTCTTCGGACCTCACAACCCGGAAATGGTCGAAACAAGAATATGCGGCAGGGTTATGAGGGTCGCGCCCTTTAGGGTATGTCATTTCCTTCTGGAAAAGGGTGGTATCATGGTATGGATCCCAGATACTTACTCATGTGGACACACCTTATTTATTATGTGTGATGTTGATTACCGAGCGCTCGGATAAAGGTCCCAAAGGACCGGGAGGTGGCATATTCGTGAGTTACCTAGTTACAGGGGTAACCCGGCCTTGTGTTGGCATAGAGAAGTTGTCTCTCGGGACGTCCAGCCAGAGGCGATCCCATTCGGGAGTAGGAAAGGAAGTTCCTTAGCCTGACCATTTGTTAGAAAAATCCAAAGAAACAATACAAACCTTTACGATTGCAATTTGTATAACCTGTCTCCTTAGGAGGCAGCTATAGTAGGCATAATATAATGGTACCTATGCTGGCTAAGATTAATATTGTATTTTCGAAATGTTTTCTACACTATGCACTAATAATAATATCAAATTCAATGATTTGCGTAGTAAGCATGTTTGACTATCATAAGAAGAAATCTCCTCCAAGTCTGCGTTTGCATTGTGTGTGTGGTGGGAGGTCTTATGGTAGTTTCATTTTCCAAAAGCATTGCGGATATTTTGTACTTCTTTGTTGTTGTTGTGTTTTAAAAGTTAAATAACTGTTTTAGTTCTCACACCAGTCACCATGACTGACCTGGAGTTTATTGTTTCCTTCCTAAACTCTGGGTGCCCACCAATTTCCACACGGGCAGTCTAGAGTTAGGTTATCAGGTCATTCTGGATTCAGGAGATGCTGTGGAGCTCATTGGCGAGCTGGATGACGAGACGTACCACTTGTATATGATATTATTTATTCCGCTGTGTATTCTGTATGAGGATAAGTTCATATAACTGTCCAGTGTTGTGTTGTGTTGCTTATTGTTGTTGTAAACTCTGATGATGTAGTGTATAAGACGATATAGTTATCTGATTTAAAGATTATTCATTTATCTATTATATGTTGTTCCGCTGCGAATGTGAGATTATGATATTGTTTCTATGTTTTTCTGTTCTCTTTTCTTCTATCTTCTTCTACCTCTTCTTTTTTCTCCATAACAATTCGGTTTTCCGGCATTCGATTGCTCGGCAGTTGATACAGTGGACGTATTAATGTCGGTTTTCGAGCGACGAAAAATCGCGTTCGTTACATTTGGTATCAGAGCATATCGTTAAGCGATAACCATGGCTCTGTTGGGTATTACTCATTAGAGATAGAGTCAGTAGTACTCTAGAATGAGTGTGAGTGTAATAATAGATATGAGCGCGTATTTGTTAGTGAATATAAAATTGTTTTATATTGTGTTTGCTTATCCGTTGAGCTGTTTATGAATTTTGGTCGGTATGTGGGACGCCATATTATCGATAGGGGTTTCTAAACACTTAAACGAGGCAAGTCGACATAGTATCATTTTAATTGGGTAAATGAAATAATTTTACCTCGGTTATGTTTTGTATATAAAGTAAATATTTTTTCAGAGTTATTAAAGTGTGTATAAAAATTGATTGTTTGGTTGTTAAAAATATATATAAATTAATGAAAGTTGTTTGAATAATCTAAATAAAAACAACAATTGTGAAGGAATAAAGTATATAAGCAAATGAATTGTATAAGTATAGAATTATAATTAAAATGATTTGCAATTGTGAAGTAATCTTGTATAAGTAAAGTTAAATAGTGAAATTATATGAGAATTTTTTTTCATAAATGTGATTTATAAATAAAAAAAGGGAAATTTTTGAAAGAATATTAAGCACCGAATTCACTATTGTTGCTGGGAAATAATAAGGGTGATGGCTGCAGCATCATCAGTATCATTTTCGAGTTTCTATGTGATTGATTTGCTACCATAATAAATTGAAAAATTGGAGTTTTGTTGTGATAAATAAATTTGAAATTAAAAATCCAAATTGAGATTGATAAATATAAGTGAAATGAGTTTTATACTTATAATATGAATTGGGAAATTAAATAAATAAGTTGTGTAACTTATAAAATGAATGAAGGTAAGCAAAACCAATTGTAAAAGAAATGGTTAAACAATTTTGTTAAGAAAAACAAAATCTGAATTTGATAGGAATATGAAAGTTTGACTGGTAAAGTTAAATAGAATTTACTTTAGAGTTGGAATCTGAATTGGATTTATAAGTGGAAATTTGAAATGGAATATAACTTAAGTGATGTTGTATGAAATTGATTTTAGTATCAAAATGAATTAATGAGTGAATTTATTAAATGGATATGAACTTGAGTTATATAAAGGAAACTCAACTTTATTTGTTAAATGAATTAGCAATTGAATTAACAAATGAATTGAATGTTAATCAATCTAATGTGAATAAATTGATATAGAATAATGGATGTAAGTGTTAATTCATTAAAGCTAATGTAGTTGGAAATTGAAAAATTGGATGAAAGTCAATTTAATATTAAACCAATTGGAATTAAAAGTGTTGAACCAAATTGAAGATAAGTAAATTGAATGAATTTGGTTGTGTTGAATATGAATTGGTTGTTACTTGATTGTTAGTTGATTTGTATATAGTATAATTCATTAAGTGTTAAGGAAATTGAATTAGTAAAATTGAAAGTTAGTAATGGAATTAAAATTAAAAGTGAAGTAAATTTAAATAGAAATTGGTTTGAATTGAAAGTGAACTAATATGAATGTAAATTAGTGAATGCAAACTAATTGAAAATGAACAATTGAATGTTGTTATATATGAATTGGTTGTAAACAATTATAAGTGATGTTGAGATTTTATAAGTTTCTTATGAACCTTGTGTAGTATGCATTTCCTTTAAAATGCATGTGTTGTAGTTGTTTAAAAGAACAAAATGTTAATAACTTTATATATATGTCACTTACATGTTTAAATTGAGTAAGTACAGGTGTCGTGGCCGCCGTTCGGTTGATTTGGTTGCGCCAAAATGCTAATTAATAACTGCTTTGCTTAAAAATGCTAAAAAGGTACGCCTACGCAATAAAAATAGGAAATATGAACTGTTTTTCTGCTTTTCCGACCGGGTGGGTCAATTTATATATATTTATGTCTATTGTGATCCTACTACGATCGAACCGCGCAAAGGAGACGCTGGCGAATTTTTCTGAAAATTTAAGGCGTTAGAATTTTTTTTGGAAATTTTGGAAAATTTTGTTAATGAAAAGTTAATTTCTAAATTGTAATGAAAATATAGGAATTGAACTAGAAAATGGAAACCATAGTTTTGGTTGAAGTTAAAGACTTTGGAAAAGTGAATATAAAATTTTCGCGAAGTGGATTTTTGAAAAGTTAATGAATTTTGGGGCATTTTTCTTACTTGGTAATTTCGAGGACGAAATTCTTTTAAGGGGGGAAGTTTGTAACGACCCAGAATTTCCGTCATTTGAAATTCGAATATTTAATTAATTTTAAATATTAATAAGTAAGATTTGGAAGTCGAATTAATTTAATTTCGGTATAGTGATTTAATTGGACGATTAAAGTATTTATTTAATACCTGAATTTGGGTAAATAATTGAAATCTGAATTAAATGTGATTAAAAATGATTTATAAAGTTATATTAAATCATATTGAAGTTAGAATGATATTTGTAAACTTTTAATATCGAATTAAAAGTTAATTTGTGAAAATTGAATATTTTAATATTTAATTGACGAGTAAAAATAACCTTTTTTCAAACAGTCTCGGATTTTGACGAAACCAGTTTCATCGGATCCGTAATGTGATATTATTGTAAGATTTCAATTTTCGTAGCAATTGGAGTTGTCATTTGTTCGGGCCAAGCTGAAACGCATCGAAATCGGTTTAAATCGATTTGATTTAAATTTGATCGTTTATTTCTGTAACTCTCACATACGATCAAATTAGCTTCCGAAACACGTTCCATTGTGTTCGTAATGCGGGGTAAACCTTATGAACGCCAGGCGGCATGCGTTGTTTGGAGATCGTTTGAAAAATTCCTTTAAAGAGAATTTAATATTAAAATATTATCGTTATACGTATATATTTACGTCTACACAATAGAAACCCTAGTTCTCTCGTGGCCGCCAGTTTACATTGTTAATGGCCGAAATGCTCTCTCGTTTTCCCTCATTTTTCTCTACATCCACTCAATAATTTCAAAAACCCTCAACTAGAGAATCGTAGGGCGTATCGAGATCGGTAAAATCAACGGCTGTGATCGAAAATAACATCGCCGATCAACGACAATTGAAGCTCAAAGCGCGTGAGTTCGTGCACGAATCCCGAGGGCTAGGGGCGACCGAGTTTCGCTTGGGTTTGGCCGATGGTAGAGCTCGGCTAAGCGAGTGGAGCGGCATCATCTGATCGCTCTGGAAGTCGTCGTGGTGGGAGCGGCTTCAAGCCCTAGGTGGCGGCTGGTGGGTTTGATTGGTTTGGAGTTTTTCGCGTGTGTGTTGGAGAAGAAGGAATGCGTGGTCACGATTCCATCAAGCTGAAAACGTGCGGCCCAAATTATCAGAGGTTAAAAAAAGAAAAAGAAAAGAAAATTGAAAATAAATTATATAAAAATTCGTATAATTTTAAAATGCCATATCTTTTTGGTACGAGGTTGGATTTCGACGAAACGAATTGCGTTGGCTTCGTATTGACGAGCACTACGCAATGGAGCAAGTTTGGAGTTGATTGGAGTTAGTGAAAATTTGGAGTAAAATTAAACGTCTGTTTAATTTTATCCGAGATAAAATGCTACAACCGTTATTGAAAGCAAGGTGAGAACTTCTCACTCAATCAAATGTTTTGTTTCGATTTAAAATTTTAAATAGTTAGATTTAAAATTGTTGACAGTGTTGATTGTGATGATTGGATGATAATTGTTATTTATTGTGATAAATAGACCCTATACGCCGTATATTAAATGGATGTTATTTATTAAAAACATATACCGCGATAATTCCATATTGAAGTGGAATTGGTATTATATATGTATATAGCAATATATATATATTGGAATATGTATATATTGGATTTGTTGATTTCCCGCATTGTATAGCGGATGAGACCCTATTGCGCCGCATAATAGCGGATAATATTATAAATCCCATATACCACGATAATTTCATTGTGAAGTGAAATTGGTATTGTGCTAACATCTGTGGATGCAGGGAAATAGGTTGGAGGGATCCAACTGGATTCCTCAAACATTTGAATTTATTTCAATGTTGTGTGTGGATTATTTATAATCGCCCTGCGATTATATTGTGATTGAATCGGTTGACGGTTATAAATTAGCCGAATATATTTTTGGTATCGTTGGATACCGAAAATAGATAAAAATGGGATTTTTAAAATGTAAGTTGTAAAATTTATCGAAAAGTTTATTTTTGATAATTGAATAAATTAAAAAGGAGTTTTTAAGATAAAAGTTTTATTTTTGAATTATATTGGATTTAATTTCAAATATGGGAAAAAGGCTTAATAAAATGGATTTTGGAAATATTATTTATACGTTGAAGAATTTATTTGAAATTATGATTTTTAAATAGATGTGAAGAGATAAAGGAATTAATTTTTAAAAAGGAAATAATTTTGGAAATGTTAGAAATTTATTTGATTTAAATTAATCAGATAATTTTATTAATCCTATCTATGGATGTTTGGATTATATTGGATGTTAAATTGTTTGACATCTTTTATGTGTGATGCTTTGTGATATATTCTGATTTGTGTGTGATCTGTATTTTGTTTATCTGTGATATGATATATTTGCGATCTGTGAATGAAAGATAAGTGTTATAGTTTATACCGCTTATCAATTATATTGTTATATTTGATCTGTGATGGTTGAATGTTGTTGCACTATTGTTTTAAACCCGTGGACTACACAATACACACACAAAAGTGGATTTCATGTGGAAATCGGTTAAGTCGCAGATTTTTATCAATTTTGGAAAACTGAAGTTTTGAATCCAAAATTGTTTTGAAATTGAAATTGAAAGTTTTTGAAATGAGTTTCAAAAATAAAAGTTATTTTTTAATAACTTAATAAATTGAAATTTAAATCATTTGATTTAAATTTTGGATTCAATATTTTGAATTGAATTCAATAAATTGGGAATTATGTTTTAAAAGATTTTTATAAGTATAAAAGGTGTTTATATGGATTTTAACAATTTAAAATATGGTATTTGGAAATTTAAATTTAAATTCAAGTTTTTTCTTGAATGATTTTAAACCGTGAAATGTAACCAGTTTTTCCCAAAACGAAAACTATTTGTTTTCAAATAAAAAATGGCTTTTATTAAGTGAAAGGATTTCCAATTTGTATCGAAAACATCTCTAGTTGAAATGATATTGTAAATAGTTTGGAAAACTCTGAATTAACCTTTGTGATGATAATTAAACTTTAGTTTGAAATCAAAGAAGATTTTAAAAGGTGTATCTTTTATATTATAAAAGAATTGAATGGTGAATAGTTTTGAAAGCTATAAATTAAATCTTAGTTTAAGATTTAATGGGTAAATTCAATAAAATGGAAATTGTTTTGAAATCCATGAATGGATCTTTGTGAATTGAATCTTTTTGTTTAAAAAGATTAAAAGTGTGGAAATTGTTTAAACCATTGAAGGTTTTTGAAGTAAATCTTTTTGTTTAAAGATTTAAAATGGTAATTTGTTAAACCATTTGAAATAAAGGATTTGGGTAATAAGTTGTGACTTAATTGAAATACTATATCCAGATGTTTTGAAATATTGTGCTCACTATTCGGGTTAGATGGGAAAAGACCTTTGTGTCATATAACCCATTCTAAATTAGTGATACGACGATATGGATCATATTGAAGACCGGTGGTGAAGACCGGGTATTTATGAAAATGATAGAATGACCTATCGATTGTTTCTGCACCGTTAGCTACGGTATAGAGATTTCCTTTGTGATGGGAAGTTTTATCGGGATTGTGAATACTCGGATTGCAAGGGCTTCTTTGGAAGTGCCTTCGGTTCTGTTCGAACCCGGAACAGACTTGTATGGTTACATGTCTGACATTACATTTTGAGATATAAAGCTGATTTCTTTCAAATATATTTCTGTTTGGTGGCGGAGAATTTATTCTCTTAGCTTAACACCCTTCTCTGATACGTACGAGCTTAGAGGTTATGTAGTTGAAATTTATCAGCGATATATTCCCAATTTGGTAATGTGGCATGCCGAGTGTTGTTGTGCGATGATCATTTATTTGATCATAATCAAAGCGTGTCTTTGTGAAAAAGCGTAGCTTTGTGGACGAGACCTCTTCGGACCTCACAGCCCGGAAATGGTCGAAACAGGAATATGCGGCAAGGTTATGAGGGTCGCGCCCTTTAGGGTATGTCATTTCCTTCTAGAAAAGGGTGGTATCATGGTATGGAGCCCAGATACTTACTCATGTGGACACACCTTATTTATTATGTGTGATGTTGATTACCGAGCGCTCGGATAAAGGTCCCAAAGGACCGGGAGGTGGCATATTCGTGAGTTACTTAGTTACAGGGGTAACCCGGCCTTGTGCTAGCAGAGAGCAGTTGTCTCTCTAGACGTCCAGCTAGAGGCGATCCCATTCGGCAGTAGGAAAGGAAGTTCCTTAGCCTGACCATTTGATGGAAAAATCCAAAGAAACAATACAAACCTTTACGATTGCAATTTGTATAACCTGTCTCCTCAGGAGGCAGCTATAGTAGGCATAATATAATGGTACCTATGCTGGCTAAGATTAATATTGTATTTTCGAAATGTTTTCCGCACTATGCACTAATAATAATATCAAATTCAATGATTTGCGTAGTAAGCATGTTTGACTATCATAAGAAGAAATCTCCTCCAAGTCTGCGTTTGCATTGTGTGTGTGGTGGTAGGTCTTATGGTGGTTTCATTTTCCAAAAGCATTGCGGATATTTTGTACTTCTTTGCTGTTGTTGTGTTTTAAAAGTTAAATAACTATTTTAGTTCTCACACCAGTCACCATGACTGACCTAGAGTTTATTGTTTCCTTCCTAAACTCTGGGTGCCCACCAATTTCCACACAGGCAGTCTAGAGTTAGGTTATCAGGTCATTCTGGATTCAGGAGATGCTGTGGAGCTCATTGGCGAGCTGGATGACGAGACGTACCACTTGTATATGATATTATTTATTCCGCTGTGTATTCTGTATGAGGACAAGTTCATATAACTGTCCAGTGGTTGAGACACATGCCTCCTGTTAATGGGGTCGCAGGTTCGATTCCCGGACTGCCCTACTACCAGAGCTTACCATGTGCATACGCTCAGATCAGCCACTTATGTGGTGCTCGCGGACCAGGCAAGGTGCACTAGGGGGGGTTTTACGACTCCGGTCAGTTTCCCCCCTGAACAAATTTTGTTGTAAACTCTGATGATGTAATGTATAAGATGATATAGTTCTTTGATTTAAAGATTATTCATTTATCTATTATATGTTGTTCCGCTGCGAATGTGAGATTCTGATATTGTTTCTGTGTTTTTATGTTCTCTTTTTTTCTGTCTTCTTCTACCTCTTCTTTTTCTCCATAACAATTCGGTTTTCCGGCATTCGATTGCTCGGTAGTTGATACAGTGGACGTATTAATGTCGATTTTCGAGCGACGAAAAATCGCGTTCGTTACATTGGTTCAGCGTTCTTGGGTTCGTGCAGAGATATAATAGGTAGCGGATTCGAATTTGAGGTGAATTTGGGGAGATTTGTAGTTGCGATTTTAGGTCGAGGCGATTTGAATATGGCGATTGCAGGGGAGTGAGTAGTTGCTATCGCGATGTTGGTAGCCGAGCAAGTGGTTGAGGCAGAGGGTAAGTAGTTGAAGTGGAATGGAGGAGGAAGTTATGATGGATGGTGAACAGGATGAAGTAAAGTTGCTCTCGAATTTGTTTGATGGTGGTATCACTGTGATGATCGAAGTAGGCGAAGGTGGTGAAGTGTGGATGCAGGGGATATTGTCTGTAGTAATATGTTGAGGCACGTCGGTGGTTTGATGAATTGTGGGATGTGGCAATTAACTCTGTTGCAGACAATGGAGATGTCGCAGAAATGGTTTGAGATGCTTGAAGTAGGTCGTGATGTAAATGAAGTGGTATATGGGGGAGGAGCAGTCTGTTGAAGGGAAGTGTGCAGTGGGGGTGTGGTAGTGATTATGTTGTTTGTGAATGTCGGGGAAGGTGATGAAGTTGATGACCAGTGATGGGTGGTTCTTGCTGTCAGGTTGTTGCAAGTTTGGTGATAGTGGTGTAGTCAGAAGTGAAGGTAGTAAGAATTGGTAGTGGGCAGTGAGGATCAGATGACTATAGTTTTGGATGCTGCAGTTTTGTATCGAGGAGAGTTGTATGTGTGTGTGGTAACAGAGTGGGTTGTTGATGTGGTTTTGTATCAGGGATATGTACGGATTTGGAGATATTGTATATGAATGTGAATATGTATATATCTTGGTCATATATATTTTTAACATTTGTATATATGTATATATATATTTTTAACACCTAGAGTTATGTGTTCACACTCGTTTGTTCACTCGCCATGCTCTGTACCCTTCTCACGTAAGCCCGAAAGGCAGTGCATGATCGGTATATCTGGCCTTAGTTTATTTGAGTTAGGTGTATGTATATAAAAATTCTTTTTAATAACGCCTACAGTCGATAAGTGTTCACACATGTGTGTTCACTCGCCACGCTCTGTATTCTCCTCACATCAGTCCGCAAGGCAGTGCACGGGTAATATATCTGGCCTCAGTTTACCTGAGTTAGGCATATGTAAATATTGTCAATATCAATGAAATTTTCAAGTAAGAGAGAGTAAGCAATTGAAATCCAAGCACCATTTTAACTTGTTTAATTTAACTTGTTATTGAAAAGAAACGAGAATACCACTTTGATAAACTTTGATAATCAACTAAGGATTTATTTCATAGTTACACTTTGTTATCAACCGAAACAACGAGTTAAACTATTTGTTATGATGACTTGATTTTTGTTGGAAATTTTGACGAGTAAATGACTTAAATTTTCAAGATAATGACCGAGAATTATATTTAACTTCTTTCTGTCGATTTAAGAGTAAATCCGTCATTTGTAAATATTTTCAAGAACTTGCATTCATCCCATTGTAATTAAATCTTGCATTTTGTAAATATTTTCACTTTACTTCTGGATTTTGTGGGTAGTATCCGCTGAAATCCCTCACGAGACAACACTCATCCTACTGGGGACACTCAGAGGTTTAACAGCTTGTTGCATACGCTCAATGCAATCGTGCTCCCTACGAAAATGGATTTATCTTAGTTTTGCTTTATTCGAGGACGAATAAAAAGATAAGTGTGGGGGTATTTGATGTGCACGTAAATGTGCATATATTTACATCCATATTTTATCTCTTTTTATTTAAATAAACATCATATTTGGGCATTTTTACATGTTTAAAATCAAAATTCAATTATTTTCAAACCATCATATTTTCATCTTCATTCAAGGGCAAAATGGTCATTTTTGTGCTTGTGTCAATTTAAGAATTTTTACTTGGACATTTTTTGATAATTTTTATAGGAATTTGGATGCATATGGAAGAGGCTTATATGAAGATACATGCATGTACAAATGAGATACAAAGGAATGAAGAGAAAATAATTCAGGTTCAAGATCATGGAGGACCCCACCCACTTACCTAAATGTACAATTATGAGCTAATGGACAACTAAGTGGAGGTTAAAGCTTCATGCTCAACAAATGATGGATTAATTAGTCGTTAATGGTTACTTGGTGGCCACACTTCCTAAAGGGCATTTTAGGAAGCCCCCTAAAAATAGAATTAGGGTTTTATTCATGTATATATAACCCTCTTATGTACATGAAACTATCATCTACTCTTTCATTTTACTTAGGAAATTAAGAGATCAAATTGTAAGCTCAATGTTATATGAAATAAAAAAGGTTTCCAAGCCTCTTTTTCTTCTCTTTTCTACATGCTTCTCTTTGTTTTCATGTTAATGCTTTTATTTATGTTCTTTTCTTTTCTTTATTAGTAGAATAGTTTTACATTCATGCAAGTAGTGTAGGTTAATTTGTTTTGTTGTAAGTAGTTTAATTACATTCTCTTCTTTGCTATTTTTCTATTTTCTTCTCTTTTTAATGTTGAAATTTACTTGTGTTGCTTCAATGCCATAAATGAGTAGCTAAACCCCTTCAATTTAGGGGTAATAAAGCTCTCAAATGTTATGTAATTTCAACATTTGTTATGATTTTTGATCTCTTTATTTGTGCTTTATGAAAGTGAATTTTGATGCAAGTTTATACAAGTGGGTTTGATAGCTCATATTGCTTATGCAAATGAACTATTCTTATTCAACATAAACATAATTTGCATCATCATTTGCTAATCCATTTTTGATTGTGAATTGATTGACGATGGGTTGTAATGGTGATAGCAAGTTAGAGGAAGAACTGGTTGTTGATTGGTGAAGTGATTATGCAATGATAATAGATGGCAGTAGGCGGGGGAGGCAGATCTGGTGAATGATGTAGTAGATTGTTTTCAGGAGTTTGGTGATGTTGTAGTGAATGGTGATATGTCAGGTTAGGCAAGTCTTTTTTGAAGCAGCTAATTGTAGTGATCAAGTGGATGTTTTGTGGAGGAGCTTGTGGTTGACAAGGGATGGAAGGCAGTGGCAAGGTATTGACCAGAGGAGTTGAAGCTTGTTGAGTTGAATTGTGAAGATTGGATGCGGTCTATGCGAAATTCAGGGTGTGGCAGTTGCAAGGCCGTAACAGAGATTGTTGTTGTGGAGCAAGAGGATGGAGTTGCAAAGGGGATGAAGTGTTTCTGGTGGGATGAGCTGTGGTGTTTGTTAGTGATATGGACACAGTGGTATGATGGTTGGTCAGTTTGATGAGGTGGTAGAGGCACAGTTGCAGATGTGCACAGGTGAAGTGGTACGAATGCAGTAAGGTGGAAATGTAGAGGCAGGTTGATGGTAGGATTGAAAGTGATGAAGTTTGAGAAGATTGGAGTTGATATGTGCACAGTGCACAGATGGAAATGGAATAGGCAGAGAGAGGCAGAGAGCAGTCAAAGTTTTTTATAACAGTGTTTTTTTTAAATTGTAAAATGTAAATGAAATGTAAAGTCTAGAAAAAAGAAAATTGTAAAAAGAAAAAAAAGAAGGAGTGGAATAAAAGATTTTTTTCTTTTTGAATGATATTGTGTATGTTTTTTTTCCTCTTTTCTTTTATATGCAAATGCAATGCAAGCTAAAAAAATCAAATGCTAAAACAAAGCACGCACAAACAAATTTTTTTTTTAAACGCAACACATAAAAAATAAAAACACACAAAAATCAAAGAAAAATAATTCGAAGAATAAAAATTCAAAATCAAAGCAACTCCCCGGCAACGGCGCCAAAAACTTGTTCGTCGACGGAAATTCTATCGGTTTAGAAAACCGTCGAACGAATTTAAACTAAAAATAACCGCAAGCGCACGGAGTACACTTGTAGTACGTGGCGAATACATGTCGATCCGTAGGGAATTGATGATTTTTAAAAATCTATTCAATCAAACTAGACCAAATGGAGGAGAAATTATTAACTAGAAGTAAAATGAAGCTAAAACTAGAATTGAAATTTGATTTAAAAAACTATTGAACTAGAGAACAATTTAGAGGCAAATCCACTCTCATAATTTTGTAAATCAACAAACAAACAATTTGTGATCTCTAGCTTTTGATATTAAGTGAAATATTGTTGTATTTATCATAAGTATGATTTGTTTATGTTATTAATTAACATAAATAAAACCATCAAACTATAATACAACAAATAACCAACTTATAATTCTCATGAAAATGAAGCCAAAGCAAAAGCTATTTTATGTATGATCTATTTACTATTGTAACTAGTAATATAGATCATCAAATTTCATTTTAACTTTAAATTGACAATCAAAAATGGATTAGCAAATGATGATGCAAATTGTGTTTATGTTGAATAAGAATAGTTCATTTGCATAAGCAATATGAGCTATCAAACCCACTTGTATAAACTTGCATCAAAATTCACTTTCATAAAGCACAAATAAAGAGATCAAAAATCATAACAAATGTTTAAATTACATAACATTTGAGAGCTCCATTACCTCTAAATTGAAGGGGTTTAGCTACTCATTTGTGGCATTGAAGCAACACAAGTAAATTTCAACATTAAAAAGAGAAGAAAATAGAAAAATAGCAAAGAAGAGAATGTAATTAAACTACATACAACAAAAGGAATTAAGCTACACTACTTGCATGAATGTAAAACTATTCTACAAACAAAGAAAGGAAAAGAACATAAATAAAAGCATTAACATGAAAACAAAGAGAAGCATGTAGAAAAGAGAGGAAAAAGAGGCTTGGAAGCCATTTTTATTTCATATAACATTGAACTTACAATTTGATCTCTTAATTTCCTAAGTAAAATGAAAGAGTAGATGATAGTTTCATGTACATAAGAGGGCTATGTATACATGCATAAAACCCTAATTCTATTTTTAGGGGGCTTACTAAAATGCCCTTTAGGAAGTGTGGCCACCAAGTAACCATTAGCCACTAATTAATCCATCATTTTTTGTGCATGAAGCTTTAACCTCCACTTAGTTGTCCATTAGCTCATAATTGTACATTTAGGTAAGTCAGTGGGGTCCTCCATGATCTTGAACTTGAATTATTTCCTCTTTATTCCTTTGTATTTCATTTGTGCATGCATGTATCTTCATATAAGCCTCTTCCATATGCATCCAAATTCCTATAAAAATTATAAAAAAATGTCCAAGTAAAAATTCTTAAATTGACACAAGCACTAAAATGACCATTTTGCCCTTGAATGAAGATGAAAATATGATGGTTTGAAAATAATTGAATTTTGATTTTAAACATGTAAAAATGCCCAAATATGATGTTTATTTAAATAAAAAGAGATAAAATATGGATGTAAATATATGCACATTTACGTGCACATTAACTTTCCTTATTCAATTTTCGTTTAAATTTCGAATATATTCTATTAAATTTCTCATAAATTCCAGGGTGTTATACCTATGCTCTGATACCAACTGTAACATCCAATACTCCAAGACCCAATAATAAGCGTTGATGATGCATCAGTTATCACCAAAATTATCTATAAGTGACTAAAGTGAGTATATTATATATATATATATATGTATGTATGTATATTATATATATATACACGGTCTTAGCAAACAAAGCAACTAAATGTTTACATTACATTAAATAAAAATCAACATAATGTTCATTACATTCATTATTTCCCAAAATAATACCCTAAAGTCACGCTTACACTGGGGTCAAATTACAATAGAAAATAACATAGTAGAGTGTCAATCCAAAACATAATTATGTTATCCCAAACTCTTTAAACCATGGAAATAAACAATCTTTATTTGCTAATAAATCCTCCTACTTTGTCCTTGGTCTTCGTCCTTTAATTCTTAGGATAACCTCCTTGGACCCATAAACTCAGCCTATTCAAATGAGTACTTATGAGTTTATAGGGAAAAAATATTAAAAATAAGGGTGAGATATAAAGTCCGGTGGGAATAATACCTTATGCAAAGCATATCATATTATGAGACCATACCACCGTATAAGGAATGAGTTACCTCTTTACTAGTATAATGTTAATCCTCAATTGACACACCGATCTGAAGCCCAAAATGGTGTTTGAACTAGCGCCATGCCAAGAAGGACAAGTCATTGGGTTTTTAAGGATCCCATGATGCATATGCAATTATAAATATTGAAAAATTTCTAATTTCATATATCACCACGAAAAGGAATAAAATATAAATAATGAAAATAATCTAGGGTGATACAATCTCAAAGTAAACATGGTACATAGAGTGTCTAACATAGGTAAAATCTCCAAATGACAGTATGCAATAAGTGCTTGACCGATAACAAAATAAGGTACATAGAGGATTAAGTATAAGTAAAATAAATCTCCAGAAAGGAATAAAATATAAATAATGAAAATAATCTAGGGTGATACAATCTCAAAATAAACATGGTACATTAAGTGTCTAACATAGGTAAAATCTCCAAATGACAGTACACAATAAGTGCTTGACCGATAACATAATAAGGTACATAGAGGATTAAGTATAAGTAAAATAAATCTCCAACGTGCCAAGTCACCTCCACCATCAACATACTCTTGCCCACTTCACCTACTGACCTGACCACCTGTGGTAGATATACATAAAGAGGAGGAAATGGATAGGATCAGATGAAGTCTAATGAATGAATCATATCACTTGTGGTATGGTGTCGGCAAGTAATTAAATTGCAATTATAATCTACACCACCTAGGGTGTCTATTTTTGTTCGTGTATTACATATAAAGGTTTGGTTACTTTACAAATCATAGGATATGATTCTTATTATGCCTACATCAGCAACAACTTATGAATGTTTCCACCCAAAGGTTGAACAACAACAACTAAATAACTCTTGGTCAATTCCTAATATACACTCCTTATAAATAACCGCCTAACCAATATTGGGTTAACATTTTCATTATCAAACCACTTAAATCGCACATACACACTAAGCGAACATCAAAATCCTAGGCATACACTATTTATATGACCTGGATGATTTATGGTCTACCAAAGCATTCGTAAAACCTTCTAAATGGTAACTTTTATTATGCTCTTTATCATTCAACTTGAAGCTAAAGAAATCGCTTATAACGATTACCTCGTAGGTTCATCCAATACCTAGTCATATAGCCATGCTATTGCAGACATCTACGTCTCTCTTCCCCGCTGTTCAAATGTTAAACATGTGACCGAGTGTGCCTCAACAATAATTAGAGCTTCTAGTTAAGCAAGAATCACTTGCGTTGTCGAGTTCCATGTTATGCACACCATGAAGTGTGGACCTAGGTACGTCATCTAGTGCAAAAGTGTTACTGCCTATTGCACCGCTTTATGCAGCTATGTAAACTCTTAAAAGTCGAGAAAGTGAGTACAAGTTTCCCCAACATCCTACTTGGCTTGTTCTAGATCCAGGTTTGACCTGGGCTTGCTTCATCCATTCAGACATCTAAATTTTAATTTAGACATTTGAACTTATGTAGAAAATTCAGGATATTGGTCTTTAGACATCTGACCCTATTTTTGACATCTGAATTTGATTTCATACGTCTAAATTTAAATTTAGACGTCTAATTCAGGTCAAAAATGGACTGATTTCGCACTGCAAACTAATTCAAAAGTTCTTTTGTGTCGATTGTGGGTGAGGAGGGATTCGAAACCCCTACATATTCGCGACATTTTAAGCCCTGGTAAGGTTCTTTGCTTTGCATCGAATTAAACCACATGCTCCACAGTTTGTGCGGGCCTCTGTCAATTACTAAGAGTTATGGTTGATTTTCAGACATATGACCTAGGTATTTTCATCGTTTTTTATTATTTTACTTTCATTTCTTTTTTTGCCCTTCTTTGTTATAAATTTATATACAATTTAAAGGTAAACTTTTAACAAATATTATGAACAAATTCCAATCTTAATTATACTCGATTCGTGTAGTTTTTCTATTTGATTATACACACACATTCATCCATTTATTTCTGTGTATTCAAACCTATCCAAAAAGAGATATAATCAAATTTAAGTGGTTAAGGGAATACATATGTTGGCTTAATTTTATTAGTTCAATTACATTTCCTAAACTAGATTAACATATTTAGAGGTGAATTACAATAGTTTACCCTCCCCCTATGATTCAATAATTATATTATTAAATTATCACACAAGGATTTCCCCATAATTCCTATCCATATATATTGTTAATGTAAATTATCAACTCAAATTCAAAATTCATACCTTTTAATTTATATTGATGTACAAGAGAAATTTGCTACTTGTCTCACAACACAACATAATAGATCCACTAACCATTTCAAAATTTTCTCTCTTCTTTAAACTTTGTAAATTTTCTTTCCCAAACCTTCAAGCCTTGATTTGTTTGTCTTCCTTATCTTTTTTTTTAATATGATTCTCTCTCTCCTTTTTAATTTGATATGTTTTAATTCGATTTTGATTAAGAAATTTTGGAGAAGAGAAGGGAAATCGTTTAGGCTTGAGAAGTTTTGTGGAGGAAGAAGGAGATAAGAACGTATAGAATTTGAGAGGTCGCGGCTAGGGTTTAGAATGAAGAGAAGTGAGGTTTAAGGCTTTATATAAAAGAAGTCCATATATAGGAAAAATTATATGTTTATTCAGATATTACTTATCCTTACATATATGTAAAACTTCTTTCCTTTTATTTCCTTAGAGAATATCAAATTTATATTCTCCCAATCACTAATTATTATTCAAATAAATACCATTTATTATAATACAAGTCAATTAATATCATTTATTCGCATTCTACACACGTATTATTATTGATTATTGTAGGGATCCATTTATTAATATTCAGATGTACATGTATACATATGTGTATATTTATTTATATTAATTAGGAACCTTACTCTTTTTAAGTAATTGTGCAATCAATTTGTAATTGATTGGTATTAATCTTTCCAATTTAAAAAAACCGGATTTACCCATTATTCTTTACTTATAAAGAGATAGCGTGTTTTACCTTCCCTTTAAAATAATACTTTTCTTCCATGCATGTTATCTTCACTTTTCAAAATATGTAACATTAAATGCATTTTATTCATAAATACATTATTACATTCCCTTTTTAATATATGTAAAATACTTCAATTAATTATAGTAATAAATTCCATTAATATGGTAACTAATGTATTTCCTTCTTTTCTTTTAATGCATATTATAACAATTGTACTCTTTTTAAAGTATTTCAAACATTCAATTAATTACTTAAAAATAAATTTTTATTTATTCTTGTAATTAATACTTAACCATAATTTCAAAATAGGCATAAAACCTAATGTGCATGCTATGATGAATATTCCATATCTTCTTCACACGGTATCCGGTTTTGACATTTAATACATGAATTTGGGCTAGAAAATCTACTTAACACAATGGAAAATCCATATTTCTCAAATTCCTTTATTTGTAAAAAAATAGCTTTTAGCCTTTTGTAAAGTTACTAAAATGTCCTTTTTAATTAAATAATTGTTTTCAAAAAAAAATTAAGGTTTACATTCTCTTCCTTAAAAGGATTTTGTCCCTGAAATTCCAGGAGATGAAAAATGCAAATCGCTTATGCAACCAATATCTACTATCATCTACTCAACCATCAACCATTTGTAAACATTGTCCTTAAATTAAAATTTTTAATCTAGTGTGTACATATAGATATGGAATGCATGTGAACATATAGGTAATATAAAATTAGTTGGTCTCTTAAACCGATCAACCTTCAAAAAAGCAAGTGCTTATGCCATTTATCCAAAATTTATACAACGTCCTATATACTTGTAATACTATATGGATGAGCAACCATTCAATACATTTTGCAAAATGCGACAATCATTATGCATGTAACTAATAAAATAAAATGGACAAGGGGATTGTGTGTCATAGGCAAACATGAACATATCCACCTATATGTGCAATATTAACTAATAAGATACATTCATCAACAAACATCATTTAGAACTTGTCATTGTGACAACCCATGTTTTGGAAGGTTTAAATCAACAATAATCCACACATGTCCAACTTAAACAATCCAGAACATAGATAATCAATGGGGTTAATTAAGAAAAATAAGAAAGGAAGAAGAAAACAACACATAATCTCGCAGCGGAATGACAAAATATAATAATCAATTAAACAGTTCATGAAGCTGTTTATATTATACATTTGATTATAATTTATACAACATTTATCAGAGTTATATATACAATAGTGACAAATAAATAATGCAGCAGAACAACATGATGCAGGGAAAATAATAGTAACAACAATATACCAAATCTTCGTCTTCGTCCTCCAGAAGATAATCTTCAATGCACTGAAATACTCAGGGCTAACCCAAGCGTAATGGAAAGAAAAACACTCGAGTCGGGACTAAAATATCCTTATATGCGTCAAATTGATATCACATATAACATGAGTGTAATGGCATCAGAGATGTTTACGGGGTTTCACATCTCCTAACCAGTGTATAACGTGCGTGCAATAACTCAAGAGATGTTACGCGATTTTCCCTCTCTTAAGGATTCATCAAAATATTTATATATAGTAGAATACACGACATATATAATGTATAATCAGTAAAATAAATAATTTTCTTAGCGTTAAGGCTTTACATTAATCCCCCTTAATGCAGTTTTAAGCATTGTTGTACAGTTTGCATTTAGCACAATCAGTAGTATGTCAGTAGCCAGTGATGCGCCGTGATACGACAACACTAAACCAAAATTGTAGGGGTCTCGTATAGGGATAAAATTATGACAAGGCATGTGAGGCAATGCCCAAGATATGATACTACCAGTTCACGTCGCAGGGCTGGTGGTAACGCATCGTAGCCACGACCGCCCACCGCGTCCATCCATCCCATATCTAGTTAAAGGGAGGCTATCCCAAATCAAGGTGCACCATTCGAAACCAACAACAAGAGTAATTATATGGATCAAGTCCAAGAAAATTGTAACGACCCGCTATTTTGGACAATTCAAATCGACAATAAATCCACAAATATCGGACTTGAATTGCTCAAAATATTAGATTATTAATAAAAATTTAGCAAATCTCAGCATATACAGTAAATAAATCAATCACAGAATCACAAACACGGAGTAATACAATAATACGCAGCGGAATAGATAAAATAGTAGTTCATGAAGCTACTATATAAACATCAGAGTTAGAAATAATATACAATAGAATATCTCCAATGCAGTGAAGTCTCCAGTACGAGTAGATGACCTCTCTGAACAAAACAACTGGAAAAGCAGAAAGCTGAATCGATAGTTGGATCTCCAAGCGAAGCTCCAAACTCCCAAGGTGAGTCTCAAATGATGTATCACTCAGTCTGACCTGAGCGTAAAGCAAAACATAAAACACTCGAGTCAGGATTAACATTCTTATATCAATAAATCCAACTCAAGTGAAATATCAACTGAAATACAAGTAACTTAGAGGATGTTTGGGATACCCATCCTCTAAGGATCCATGGAACTTTCTACAATGTAGAGATATACGCTATTAACAATCAACGTCTTTATAACACCGTGGTCATTTCAAAATAGTTTATACTTCAAAACCAAAATATCATTTCCATTTCAAATATATATATTTCCAAATTTTAGCACTTTCAAAACTAAATTGATAATTTCACATATATCTTATTCTACTTTATTATTTAGTTTCGAAATATTCACTTAATAAATCAATTATCATTTAAATAACCTTAAATTACATTAAACTAAATATTTCCTTTGATTTTTTTAAACTTGAAATATTCACTAATCACTTTAAACCAAAATCAATATTTATTAAACCATATATTTCTTTCCAAATAAATAGAAATCATTTTCAAAAGATTTATATATAGACCAGCGGTGTCTGTATAAAATTTTCTATCCTATGGTCAAATAATACAAATATTTATCATTTCAATCCATAATTAAATATATACGGGTAAATATCATTTCAACCCGCAATCCCAAAATCCAATTCCAATGAAAGTCACTTGGGTTTATCATTTCAACCCATAACGATTTTCTCCTATTCTACAGATCGTTCGGGTATGTATCATTTCAACCCATAGTGAATTCTATATTAGCAGGGAACTTGCAGAGTGATAACATATATGATAATAACATAGCAGACATATATCATTAATATAAATAACAGATAATGGTGTCAGATGTCACAGGTGAACAAATACAGATAATAGCATATATACAACAATATAAATAACTAACAACAGCATATTTCAATTGTCGTTTCAATTGAAATCAAATTTAATAAATATAAGAACGTTAATCGTGAGTGATTGCTCACCTTTCGAGGCTAGGGTGTTTTGACAAAGAACTGAGCTACGAATTGGATCACGATCTAGACAATCGAACAAATCCAAACAATAATCTCAAAGCGAAGTAAGCTGAAAATGGATTTGATGGGCAAAGCTGACAGATAGGGATTAATGGAAACGAATCAGAATCGTCTTGATATAATCAAACCAAAATATGTGCTATAACTTCTCTCTAAATCAGTTTTAGACATACATTCAAAATAAGATATATATATATATATTATATTTTTTTTCCAAATCAAAATAAATTTAAACACAAATTATATTAATATATTTCAAAATCATTGTTTTTAAATAAACCCATATAAACAACATATCTACATAGTAAGATTTTAAATAAATAAATAAATAAAAACACACACACAATAAAATATTTAAACAGGATATATATATATACTTTGGTACACCGGGTGTACATACCTATATTTAACATATATAATATATAAATACAACTAATCATATAGTGTAACACTGTTATAAATAAAATATATCCCATCACACCCTACAATAATATAGATTATATGATATATATATAAACATACATACCCTATAACATCATATCATAGGCTACATGAGATACCAGCAACATCCAAATTCTGAAATAACTTTTAAACTGTTATAAACTTTTATATACAATATATATCGTACAAAATTTAATATATATAATATAGAAACAACAACCTTCACTATACATTTATATATAAACTTGTATATTCAACAGCTAACAACTATATTATATAGAATATACCCATTAAAAAAGCCAAAGCTAGAATTGAAACAAAATGAGCAAACAAAACAGCTTATATAAAAGTACAGTTTATATATGTAGCACTTATATTTTATTTTTAAAACTGTTTCGAAAATTTAGCATAACTTATGTAGCATATAACTGGGATGTACATATTATATACCCCTTAATATAAACTTGTAAAAATCTTATCAATACACCTAACATAAATATGAATATATAATATAAATATAATAAAACAGGCCGAACTCAATATTAGCATATATACACAACTGTGCAGTTAAAGCGCTTGGCAGATTCAAAGCGGTGGAGGTGCAAAAAGTCATAGCGGGGATACAACGAGGATATAGCGGGATATAGCGAATGGCTCTAAAATAGCATATAAAACTTGTACTTAATGTTTTTACAAATATATAAATGGTAATTAAATGAAAAATTATCATTCAGTTGAATTATAATTAATACATATATAATTTTAAATAAAAACATGTACGAATATACTTTAAATAAACGTAAAACTGTTATATAACATAATTAAATTTAGTAGAATATTAGAGTATGTTCATTTGTGAAAATATATTAAAAATTAAATCAAATAAATTAGTTTCATAATTTTTATAATGTATAAATGCAATTTTTCAATTCATTTTATTAAAGAAGAAATAGCGGGGCTTAAAGCGGAAATGCTATATTTTGGGGCTATATGGAAAAATCGTAGCGGTAGAAATCCGCTATGAGATATAGCGGGGTTATAGCGGGGTAATAGCGGGGCATTAACTACACAGATACACATAACATAATACCCATATAAACTCATATATACACTGTAAATAGTATATCAGCAATATATACATATATATAACTAGATTTACAATTTCAATATTATATAAAATAAAACGTATCACTATTTATGTAAAATTAGTATATATAAAAATATAATATCAATTGAACCCTTTAGGCTATAATAATACTGTAAACACAATCCAATACTCATATATATAAATACTAACATACCATACATAACATAAGCAAATTACATTACTTTATTTCCTTTCTTTCACAAAAAATCAAACATCATATATGATTTATCTATTTACATACGTAACTTTATATACAAGATATCATACGTATAACTTGTAATTGTTTATTTAATATATATAAACTAACCCATGCAGACAACTATGCAAACTCATATGCAGAACGTATATATACGAAAGCAAATATAGCTTATAATATGTACTGATAATATATAAAACTGATATATATAACTATCACGCATATAAAACATATAACATATATATATATACAGTAATATATATATATAATCTATACTTATATTTAATACTAACTATATAAATATTAATACTTACACAAGCACTAATAGAAGAGAAGTTGCACACGACCAAGATTGAAACAAGGCTGAGAATGGAAGGTCGGTTGGAGGAGGAAGGAGGAGGAAGCTTGCACGGCTGAGGCTTGGAAGAGGATGGCCGAGCACGAGGCGAGTTGGAGGTTGACATGGCGGGAGGGTAGTGGGTTCGGTTGTGCTGGCTAGTGGATGGGTTCGGCCAGTGTTTCAGCCATGGAAGGTGATGCAGACAGTGTGGGACGTGAGTCAGATGTGGTCAAGAGAGAGCTCGGTGTGGGCGATGGCGTGGAAACGGGCAGTTGGGGATGGGCTTGCCGGGGTGATGCTTGGCCTTGCTAGGTGTTTGGGAAGAAGGAATGATACTTGCAAAAGAAAGGGACGATCTAACTTACTGGAACAGATATATGCCTTAGTCATATTTGCAAATGAAACAGTTCACGAAACGAAGGGTCAAAACGAAAATGGACCAGTGGAAAGCAAATAGTCACACCCGCAGAATTCAAGAAAATATCAAAGGTTATGACTGTTGATTTTTCACTGTAGGGAACGAATGGACACATGGAGTTAAAAAGTTTTAAAAATGGAGTACCGATACGGGTAACCGTTTCACGGGTTTCGCCACGTATCAGACACTGAATTACAGAAATGAATATACTGCGGAGATCAGCACGACGAGACGATTAAAACGGTACATATATATTAGTGGTACGATCATCCGATCAAAAGTCGATATCGGTACGAAAATGCTGCTATTCCGTCGAAAATAAGATCGACGGAGCAATAACAGTCCAAATTTTGAGAAACGAAATATGACGTACTACTCAGAAGATGATTTACAAATTTATTGTATAGAAATATTCAAGTTTGGAAAACATTTTATTATCATCAAATTTTAACTTATTTGAATTTAAATAAAATTACACAATAAAATAAATTTCAATATTATCAGATGAAAATTTACCAGTTGCTATATTTAAATAGACGTATTCCAAATAATAAATTTTTATTTTCAAATTTTTATTGTTTAAAATTTCACAAAATTCGATTAAATATGTTATTAAAACCAATCCAAATTTTTGGGTCGTTACACTCTCCCCCACTCAAAACTTTTCATCCCTGAAAAGGAAGGAGGTAGGAGAATAGAAACAACCAGACATAAAAGATAGATTAAAAAACAAGGATAAACAATTAATTTAAACTATATAAATTTTACTTGAAATATTCATTTGAAAACTTCATTTGCAATTCAATTATCTTATATTTTAATACCTTCCAAAACCCATTTGTAAAATTTCTTGCTTCCTTTATAAATACCATTTATATGTTTAAATAACACCTTTATAAATATATGAAAACTATTCGAAAACAATTATTTACATTATTACTTATATTTACAAAGAAGCTATTTGAAAACATTAAATCCATAATTCATAAATTTATTAATTTTTTTTCAAGATACTTCTCAAATATTATTAATGAATTAATAATCATTTACTTTAAATATGTTTTATTTAATTAATAACTTCTAAAATATTTATAACACTAAAATTTTCTATTAAACCATGTAGTATATAAATAAACAATATTTAAAAAGGATATAGTCAACAAGGAAAAGAAGGAGGATTTGGAAAAACAGAATATAGGTGAATAAATAAAGCTGAGCAGATAAGGTAGATTCAAAAGAATAGTATCGGGCATGAATAGCATCGGGCAAACCATAAGAATTCCAACTCCAAATATTAATAAAAAATTTCTTTGTTGGAAACACCTTTATAATAAAATGCTTTTATAACTCGATGTTTCAACAAGTTTATCCTTGTTCCTGTAGACTATGGTAGTGCGTTGATCAGGCGCAAAGCTAGAATTCTCCAAGTACTTAGTAGACTTGTTTCAACACCCAGTGAAAATACTGGAAAACTTTTAAAACAGATATGGAAAGTACAATCCAAACAAAACAACCAAAACCTTTGTCTAACCATGGTTCGCAAATACACAATGGTTACGCCTGGATCCCCCATGAAACAATCCATATCCGTAAGCTTTCTCAGCCCTGCGAGTTACGCCATGATGACTTGTAGAATGCATGATACACAATGGTTATGCCCGGATCCCCCAGGAAACAATCCGTACCCCTAGGCCATCTCAGCCAGGCGGTTTCGCTACTAATGCGACCTACATAGATGCAGGATACACAATGGTTATGCCTGGATCCCCTAGGAAATAATCCGTACCCCTAGGCCATCTTAGCCAGGCAGTTGCGCTATGCAGTCGTGCTCGTAAGACCATGGGTAACGCCATGGAATTCGATGGAAACTCGAGCATCATATTCGGAAAACAAAATCAGAGAAATATCGATAGAATGAATCCACAATGTGGCCACAAAGTTGATATCAAGCAGAAGGCACTTTGTAATGCCCCAAAATTTTGAAGAAAATTATTTTAATAAAATAATTCAGTTCTAAAAATATTTAGATAAAATGTTGAAGGATTTATTGATGAAATGATGTGCAAGAGTATGTATGCACGTGTACACTGGAAATGGCATAAGGGAAAAGGTTTAAGATCTCTAAAAAACAAATAATAATGATAATAAAATAAATAAACAAAGAAAGGAAGCATTTCAAATATGATTTTGAAATGTGAATTATTAAACCAACTAAAACATGTTTTTCTGTATACATACTGAAATTAAAAAAAAATTAGTATATTGAAAAAAAATATGAAACATATGAATATTTTTTTACAAGAAGTAAGGAAGTATTAAATAAAATACATATATGTTTATACCCGGGTACCTTTTCTTTGAAGCTGGAATATATTGGAACTGAGCAAGAAAAGAAACATTAAAAATGGTAGGAGATATAATAATAAGTAAGTAAGTATGTGAAGATAAAAATAGTAAAGAGGATTTTCAGAAATGAATAAAATATAAAATATAGTGAAGTCACACATTTAACATGACTTGAGCAAGTATTCAAAAAATAGCAATTTTCTGGAAAAGCAAAAGGAAGAAAGTACTGACCTTAATTAACAAGTATGGCCGGGGTATTAAGGATGGAAATGTGGATACAAAATGCATGACACTAGCCATGACAGAAATGGTATTTTATCTTGATAAAACCCTAGTGAAAATGCTTATAAATAGGTAGTTATAACCAGAAAATCATTTTACCCGAGTTGCTTAAAAATAAAAATAAAAAGAAGAAAAGAAGATGGAGAAACATATTGGGATTTTTGAGCAAAGGCAGGAAGAATTTAGGTGAGTAACCTCACTATACACATGGTATTAAGACCTGATATGAGGCAGCCAAACTTTTATGTTGCTATGGATACTTTCTGGTTTTTGTTGAAAATAGTTTTATTGATATTCTTTGAATGGTTTTGATTTGATACAATGTTTTGTTATGGATGCTCTTTGGATGGCCTTAATTTGATAAGATGTTTTATTATGGATATGCAAGCTACTGTTTTATTATATTTAAAAAAAAAAACTAAGGCATCAGATGTTGAAATCAGGGGAAGAATACTTATATCTGATATGGAATCAAGGCAATTAAATCTCAACAGAGAAAATAAAATAAGCTGCAATATACATTGTATAAGTGCTGAGGCTTTAGAAATGATATTAGGGATGCAATAGAGATTTCTATGTGCTGAATCCCTGATTAAAATAGCAAAAATCTACAAGACAAAAATTATGATTCAGCTAGATCTTGAATCTGGTTCAATCATAGTTATTTTCAGATCATAATAATTCATTATGCCATGTTCCTATTCTCAGTATAAATATTCTTGTACTTAATTCAAAGATCTAGCTATATGTTAGCAGTATCCTTGAAACTAATTATTTGTTTGGAAAATATGCTTGCAGTATTACAGGGGTTTTTCAATGAACACAGTGATATGTTCACTTATCTATCTGATGATAGGATTAAATAAATACAAGTTAGTAAATGAACTAGGAACTATAAGCCAAGAAGGCTGTTGGAGTGCTTGTCATATTTGAAGTATGCAAGTTTGGCACATGGTTTGTTTAAGCCCTGAGATCTTTGTGCAATGATGTGAATTAGTTCATTGCAATGTATCCCTGTGATTCCTTGATAGCAGATGAGGCTAGGATTAAAATGGTATATTTGTAAAGGCTATGCAAAGTTATGAAATAAGAATATGAGTATTTCTTAGATTTGTTGATTTAGAACCATGAGTGTTCCAGGACATCTGATTGCTACAGATTGATGTGAATGCTTGCATAATCATGCTTGTGCTAATGGTAATTTATGAAGTCATTGCTTTTGCATAACAGTTTATCTGAAATATAGTAACATAGTTGATTTAAGAAATTGTTTAAGCAACTGGTTAGTGCTTATGTATCATTTATCTGCTTAATACCATGAATATATTGATGATGTTCATACCAGATCATTGATCTGACCCTTATTTGCTCATGGCATATGGGGGTGTCTCAATTCAAACTGAGGCAGCCACCAATGCTTTTTCACGAGATGCAAGACATAAGTAGGAAAGAAGATTATGGCTAATGAGAAAAATGGAAAAGCATGCTTGTTAGTTTTAATAAGAGCATAGGATGAATTATCTGCATGTATTCATGAAAACTTATGTTTTTAAATTTCTTGTTATGTAATGAATTTACTATGTTTATCTGAACTGGTTGTTTTCTGTTACATTTTGTTATGAATTAAGGTTTGAGAATTTAAAGATTACTTGAGTTATGAACAAGGGAACAAGTTTAAAGTACTATCTACCAAAATCTGAAAGAAAAAATATATATATACTTGAGCAATTAACTAACATATTCTGTACTTTGCATTAGTCAATCTGATGTTATTTAAAAGTATAAAGTTTGGGGTAAAATATGATTTAACCCGGGGTAATCTTCCAAGTATTTAGTTACCTTTTATTGCAAAATTTTTGTAAAAGAATTCAAGTCCATTGTGAGCTGTTTTGTGAAAATGTATATATATCTTAAATAAAGAATCAAGTAGTTTAAATATGAATAACGTTTTAAGAGACATGGATGATGTTTGCCTGGTTGATCATATTGGTCTGTAATTCAGCAGTGAAATGCATTACAAAACCTCTTGTCCATTTAGCAAGTGTTCAACCCAAAACTTCCTTTCAAATGCTACAAATATAGGTGCATTTTGGAACTGGTTTGTACTATCAAACCAGAGAACACGCTGCAATCAAACCTGGCTCCCCAAAAATCCAGGGATTGCATCATTTACAAACACTTTCAGAAAGATTAAGAAACCAATATGCATGAGAACAAAATAGGGGTTGATTTATAGGCTAAGTTAAAAAAAAGCAGATGAATTTCAAAGAAAAATCATGAGCCAAAAATGATATATGTAGATATCATTTCCTGGCCATAATCAGATATCAAAAAGTTGAACTGTATAAAAAAACAATAATATAATCTCAAGCATTCAGAGATTATCTTGTCAAGATAAATTATTGATAAATCTTAATTTGAATAATTAAAGTTATCACTATAAATAAATATGAGCAGGATCTACTCATATATTATAAGTTTCAAAGACATGAAAATTAATAATGGGATGAGAAATTCAAAATTCAATTCAAATCAAACAGAATATGCTCTTGTTTACAAAATTTAAATATATGTATACTCTGATTTAAACAAGAGGGACATATACATCATCATATGTATATGTATATTTCTATGATTAAATTAATATACTTATATTAATAGGAATTTTAAATCCTGGACAATTTGTTTGAAAAAGAAAATGACTCTGAGAATATTAATTATAGGAATGTAAAAGAAAAAAAAATTCACCCAAAAATTAAGGCAAATCTGGAGGGTCATTTCACACTTTCCATACCTTTACTTCTGTTTGCACAAAAAATGGACAAACACCTCAAAGTTGTATGATTTTGTAGATCTTATGTTGTTCTTAGTGATTTTGGAGGTTTATGCAAATATATGAAAAACAGGGGCTAAACTGTAAAAAGACACGCAAATTTATAGTGGTTCAGCCAGAACGTGCCTACGTCCACTTTATATGTTATTTCTCTTCTTTTGTTGTGATTACAAGTACAAAGCTTTGATACAAGTAAAAGAAAGTTGTTTGAAAGTTCCTTCCGTGCTTGAGCTTTCAAACTTCTTTCTTTTACTTGTATCAAAGCTTTGTACTTGTAATCACAACAAAAGAAGAGAAATAACATATAAAGTGGACGTAGGCACGTTCTGGCTGAACCACTATAAATTTGCGTGTCTTTTTACAGTTTAGCCCCTGTTTTTCATATATTTGCATAAACCTCCAAAATCACTAAGAACAACATAAGATCTACAAAATCATACAACTTTGAGGTGTTTGTCCATTTTTTGTGCAAACATTTTTGGTGCTTTCACTGAGAAATAGAAACTCGAAGCTTCAGCTTCGTCTACATAACGAATTTTCCTAACAGCATCGTCCGCCGCTTGGAAAACATGCCTCCCAAACAGAGAAAAGATGTTAACAAAGGAAAAAACATCGCATCCAGTAGCCTTCCTGATCCAGCTATCGCGAATCAAGTAAATCCTCCTCCTCCAGCAACGGTAGCAAATGAAGGACAGGCTAACCCAACCACTCCTGCCACAGAACAGCCTGCAGCAATTACTAGGTCAGATTTGGACAGAGTTGTTGTTGAAGTAACTAACCGCTTCACGTCCCAGCAGGAAGCCTTAGTGGACCATCTCATGTCACGCTTGAGGGACGCTGAAGAATCCAACCGCAACACTGAATCATGGGGCGAGTCCCAGTCTGGAGGATCTCAGAGACAGCAAAGATCTTCCTTCTTCGAAGGAGCTAACGGCAGAAGTAGCCGTGGTAGGAGCCGAGACCGAGCCCATCCCGAAGTTAGGCCTGAGGAAACGTTTGGTACCGAACCCAACGGGGAAGGTACCGGGCGAAGGTCAACTGCAGCTGAGCCTGTCATGCTGCCTAACCACAGAAACACCGGTGAACGGGGCCGAGCTAGAGTTCAGCCCGAAGTTGGACCCGAGGAAGTGCTTAGATCAGAACCCAACCGGGGAAGATCAAGGCAAGGGCCAACTGTAGCTGACCCAAGCATGCTCCCAGAAGATCAAAGGCAGCCACTGGAAAATATGAGGAATGATAGACGATACCATCCCTACAGGTTGTCTGGACGGAATCAACCCCACAGAACAGAACCAAACTCATTTCTGTCTGCTCCAAATTCTGATGAAAGGATGGCGCGCTTATTCAGAGAGTGTGTCCAACGGGAGCAAAGAGATCGAGGGATAGGCGCTAGAGTAACCAGCCCTTTCGCCCGCAATATCGAAGTTGCTATCACCCCCCGAGAATGGAAGATGCCAACAATGGAACCCTACAAAGGGACTTCCGATCCCGTTGTACACTTGCAGAGGTACACACAGCATATGCTGATGAGTGGAGCAACGGAGGGAGTACTGTGCAAATGCTTTCCGCTCTTCTTAGCAGATCTTGCTACCTCCTGGTTCTGTCATCTACCCCAAGGATCCATCAGCTCATGGGAAATGTTGAAAGAAAAATTTATCAGTCAGTTCCGCATTCATGTGGAGCAACCTAAGGACGCTTATTCCTTATCCAGCGTCAAACAGAAACCTGGAGAAAAGCTGCAGCAATACCTAACCAGATTCAACGCCGCAGCAGCCGCAGTTCAAGACGCCGATGAAAAGCTTATCCTGATGGCCCTCTGCAGTGGGGTGCATCCGGACACTAAGTTCGCTAGAAGATTGACAAAAGAAAAACCAGCTACTTTACCCGATTTCTTCCATGAAGCCGGAAAATACATGAGGCTTGAGGATGCTGCCATTGAGGGGCAGTCAGGACAGCAAAGTAAGACGACCCATGGCAACGCCCCTACTGTGGCAAGGGACACTCGAAGAAATGATTCCAGAGACAATGCTAGGGGCAAGAAAGTAGAAAAACGCCTATATCGGCCAGGACCAAGATTCGACTCTTACACCCCTTTGAACGAGACCGTCGAAAATATCTTCCTTGCCACCCAAGGCGAAGTTAGATACAAACGCCCACCATACAAGAAGGAATCAGATAGCGCACAGAAATCTGGAAAATTCTGCCGCTTCCACGAATCCCACGGACATGATACCAACGAATGCCATCATCTCCAAGATCTGATTGAGGAACACATCAGGAGAAAGAAACTGGAACGCTATGTAAAATGTCAAGACAGGACTCCAGCTCCTGCCAATGAAAACCCAAGGCTACCCTCACCAGGGACCGGCAGAGGCGACCGCAACGCTAGCAGCTCTAGTCAAGAGAAGATAGTAGTCCATACCATCTCAGGAGGTCCGCACATCGCAGACAGAAGTTGGAAAGAGATGGAAAAATATGGGAAGTCGCTTAGAGACAATAGAGAATGTGTCAACACAGTTATAGAAGAGCGCCACCCAAAGCGGAAAGAAAGTGATGACATCACATTCAATAAACGCGACCTAGAAGGAAGACAGTACCCTCACATGGATCCCATGGTTATCTCTGCCCGACTCGGTCCCGCCGAAGTTTACCGAATCTTGGTAGACACTGGAAGCTCTGTAAATATCCTGTTCAAACACGCATTCGACAAAATGAGGCTGTCAATGAAGGATGTATCTCCCTGCGATAAACCGCTACACGGTTTCGCTGGAGATGCGAAAATGCCCATCGGGCAGCTGGACCTTTTCGTTGAAATTGGAAGCCATCCCCGCTCCGTTGTAAGGAAACAGACGTTTGTGCTGATAGAAAACCATTCGGCCTACAACGCCTTCCTAGGAAGACCAGCCCTATCTGACTTCCAGATTGTCCTAGCCCCGTGGTGCCTGAAAATGAAATTTCCAACAGACAATGGGGTAGGGGAAGTGGAAGGAGACCAAGATATTGCACGAGACTGCTATGTAACCGAACTTCGCAACAACCACAGGAGAGATAAAGGGAAAGGTGTAGAGATTGCCCTCTGCACAAAGAGCCTTGAAGCATAGCAACTAAAGAAAGCCCCTCCTCTTCGATACACCAGCGACCCTTTCAATGAATTAGACCCTAGGGACAAAGAGGAGGAGGCCACCGCCGAGCCTGCAGAGGCTATGGAGTTTATATCTGTAGACAAGCACGACTCAAGTAGGCTACTGAAAATTGGGTCGCAGCTGAAAGCTGAATTGAAGGAACAACTCATTGATTTTCTCCGCCACAACTTGGATGTGTTCGCTTGGTCACACGCTGACATGACCGGAATCTCCCCCAACATAGCATGCCACGTACTAAAAATTGATCCTACCAAGGCGCCTGTAAAACAAAAAAAGAGAAGTATGGGGGCAGAGCGATCAGCAGCCCTCGATGAAGAAGTAAAGAATCTACTCGCCAATGACTTCATACGAGAAGCTATTTACCCAGAATGGATCGCCAACCCGGTACTAGTAAAGAAGGCTAATGGGAAGTGGCGGACCTGCATTGACTTCTCCAACCTAAACGACGCCTGCCCAAAGGATTGCTTCCCGCTTCCCAGAATCGATCAGCTTGTAGACAGCACGGCCGGGCACGAACTCCTGTCTTTTATGGATGCATACTCAGGATATAACCAAATTCCTATGCATGCTCCCGACCAAGACCACACTAGTTTCATCACCGACTGGGGTTTATACTGCTACAAAGTGATGCCCTTCGGACTTAAAAATGCAGGAGCCACCTACCAGCGCCTCGTCAACAAGATGTTTGCAGGGCTAATAGGACGAACAATGGAAGTATATGTAGACGACATGCTGGTAAAATAACGGAAAGCCAAAGATCACGTAAGCCACCTAGGCGAAATGTTCCAGGTACTTCGACAGTATGGAATGAAGTTGAATCCACTAAAGTGCTCCTTCGGAGTGTCATCGGGAAAATTCTTAGGATTCATCGTCCATGCCCGAGGGATAGAAGCAAACCCTGAACAAGTCCGAGCATTAAGGGACATCAAGATACCTTCCACCCGAAAGGAAATGCAAAGCCTAAATGGAAAAGTGGCTGCCCTAAGCCGATTCATCTCCAAAGCAACGGACAAGTGCGTCCCCTTTTTCGAGGCTCTAAAGAAAGATAAAGGAAGGTTCGAATGGACGGACGAATGCTTAACCGCTTTCCTTAACCTAATTGAACACCTCCAGAAACCACCGGTACTCTCGACCCCAAGCGAAGGCGAAGAATTATACCTATACCTTGCTGTGTCATCTCACGCTCTAAGCGCTGCCTTGGTAAGGGAAGACGATCGCACGCAACGGCTAGTTTACTTCATCAGTAAAAGGTTTACTGGGGCAGAAGTCAGATATCCTAAGCTTGAAAAGTTAGCATACTGTTTACTAATCACTTCACGAAAGCTACGTCACTACTTCCAATCCCATTCCATCAAAGTTCTGACCGATCAACCACTGAGGCAGGTACTCCATCGTCCCGACACTTCCGGGCGACTACTTAAATGGTGTATTGAGCTGAGTCAGTATGATATCACCTATCACCCTCGCACCGCCATCAAGGGACAAGCCATGGCCGATTTCATTGCAGAATTCACTACCAACGAGGATAAGGAGCAACTGGAAATAACGGAAGATATCAAGTGGAATCTCTTTGTGGACGGTGCATCTAACGAACAAGGCTCGGGGGCAGGTGTGGTAATAATCACTCCCAGGGGAAATAAACTGCACTATGCTATAAGGTTGGAGTTCGCTGCCACCAACAACGATGCAGAATATGAAGCCGTAATAGCCGGATTAGAAATTGCTATCGAGATCGGAGCCAATTCTTTGTGCCTTCACAGCGATTCTCAGCTTATTGTTAATCAAATACTAGGGGAATTCCAAGCTCGAGAAGAACGACTCATAGCATATCTAAAGAAGACCAAGTCGCTTCTCAACCGATTGGACCACTACTTAGTCAAACACATCCCTCGGGAAGAGAACCAAGAGGCCGACGAATTGGCAAAGAAAGCAAGTATGAGGGACGTCGCCATCTTCGGGGCACTAACTGTCTCAAAGCAAACGATCCCAAGTTTTGAGCAAGTGAATCTGATAGCTGCAACCGAAGAAGCAACTTGGATGACTCCCATCCGAAACTACCTGC
Source organism: Allium fistulosum (assembly GCA_030737815.1). Classification (NCBI taxonomy): domain Eukaryota; kingdom Viridiplantae; phylum Streptophyta; class Magnoliopsida; order Asparagales; family Amaryllidaceae; genus Allium; species Allium fistulosum. The sequence goes on from CM060908.1 coordinate 235,478,261, forward strand.
AAAATGGCACACTACCCGACGGGCGTAACGAAGTCAAGAAAATCCTGAGGAAAGCGTCCCGCTACACAATACAAGGAGACATCCTCTATCGGCGTGGGTTCTCTAACCCGTTGTTAAGGTGTGTCGCCGGAAGGGAAGCCAAGGAAATCTTATCCAACATTCATCAAGGAAGCTGCGGGGATCACACCGGAGGGCAAACACTAGCAAAAAAGATACTCCGATACGGATATTTCTGGCCCACCTTAAGCAAGGACGCCTTAGATTTCGTCAAGAAGTGTGACAGATGCCAAAAATTTGCTAAGATCCCTCGGCTACCAACAACCGAGATCACTCAGATGACCAGCCCTTGGCCCTTTGCAGTATGGGGAATTGACTTAATCGGTGAACTGCCAATGGGTCGAGGCGGCGCCAAATATGCTATAGTAGCAGTCGACTATTTCACCAAATGGGTGGAAGCAGAACCTCTAAATAAAGTGTCTTCAGCGAAAGTTATCAACTTCTTAATCAAAAATGTTCTGTGCAGGTACGGAGTCCCACTAAAAATCGTATCAGACAATGGACTTCAGTTTGACAGCGAGGAATTCGCCAACTGGTGCCAAGAACACAGAATTCACAAAAGCTTCTCATCCGTAGCATATCCCCAAGCAAACGGACAAGTCGAAGCAGTCAACAAAATTCTGAAAACTCTGATAAAAAAGAAGCTCGAAAAGTCAAAGGGCGCTTGGGTGGATGAACTCCCTACGGCACTATGGGCCTACCGCACATCCTTCAGAACATCAACAGGACACACTCCTTTCTCTTTGGCATACGGATCGGAGGCTATGCTCCCAGTTGAAACCATTGTGCCTTCCCACCGTAGGATCCACTATAACCCAGAAGAGAACGAAGAGCTCCTCAACATGTCTTTGGATCTAGTCGAGGGGAGAAGGAATGATGCAGTCCTAAAAACAGCAGCCCACAAGCAAAAGGTGGCAGCACAATACAACTCCAAAGTCAAGCATCGTACCTTACGAGAAGGGGATCTTGTCCTCAAGCGAATCTTCCCTCGCCCCGGAGCACTAGACCCAATCTGGGATGGACCATATGTAATTCATAAAGATCTCCACAACGGAGCCTATATTTTGTCAATAGTGGACGGAGAGGTGTTCCAGAGGGCATGGAACATCCAACACCTCCGTCGATACTTTTCTTAACTTGTATTGCCCATATGAAGTGAATTAACAAAGAGAATCAGTGGACGTAGGCATTTTTTCGTGCCGAACCACTTTAAAAAAGCCTTGTCTCTTTTTTAACTTGTTCCTTTGTATCTTGGCTGCTTGTTAGCTTTATCCTTTTCTGTTGAACAAAATCCTGAGCGTATAGCATTTCTATTCAAAGCACTCCACAATGCAACTTCACGTGGACAAGACCCAACAGGTACTATGCGAATCTATGCCCTCGCCAATGAGACACTTTTGCTCCAGCATCCCTCTGCTGCGGGTTAACTCATTGCTCGCGACGGCCCTTAAAGCCAACTGTAATGAGCCGATTATAAGCCACCGAGAAGGCCGACTATAGCCGAGGCAGCTCATTACGGCGTTAGGCTCGCCGGCAACTGTGAACCGATTATAAGCCCCAACATAAGGTGTGGCCAGCCAGGGGCAGTTCACAGTTGACAATCGGCACCCACGCTAGCCGGCCACAGTAAGGCGAATAATACCCATGAGTACGGGCCATAATGGCCCGGGTAGTTACTGTGCGCGATCTCGGCTCCGGTGTGTCTTAAGTGCGGCTGTGGTAAAAAAGAATTAACTCCCCGCGGAGGCGTAAGATGGGTGACAAATGTCTCCAAGACCCACAGCTAGGGAAAGTGACTACAAAACCCGTTTGCCACGAACTTAAGCACATCGAAGGCCTTCCGTGACTGGAAGTTTTACTGTTTCACATATTTCAATTTTACTTAAAAAACTTTCCTCCTATCCTCTATAAACAAACCATAAAGTACAGGATGCAGGGTAGGAGATACCCGCCAATGGATGCAGAGATTCACAATCAGATGGCAGGGCATTCAACTGCTTGCCATGCTTGGTCATACAAGATATTCGAAACTGCCATTTACAAACAGAACATGGAAGGCGGTATTTTCTTCCTTGCAAGTCATGAGATTATGATTTAAAACCAGAATCTGACATCAAACACAATTTAATCACAAGAATATACATAGCTACATTTCTTGTACGATATGTCGAAATAGCAACAAATATTCAAGGAACAACAAAATTAGCTTAAGCTAAGAAATTACACGTCAAGAATAATGTTATTACAAGTAGCAAGAATTACAACTTAGAAGTTACTCTACTGTCTTAAGACTAACAGATACAACAATGCCAAGCCTACAAAAAGAATTTTCCAGGTCCAATCAGGGAGCCGGTTGCGTCGAAGTCTTGTCCTTGCTCTTTTGCCCGCCTGTCCGGTCATAAGAAGGATTCATTAGTGACAAGTAACCAAGTTAACGGAAAGACTAGAAAGGAAGACTTACCAGTACCCGCTTCTTGACCGTCCTGGTCGTCATCCTCAACCTGCACACCTGCCTCTTCAGCAGCAAGCAGCCGCATACCCTCCTTTACCGCCACTTTCTCCTCCTTGGTAAATTGGGCAGTGACCACATCCATACTGAAGACCGTTCCACCCTCTTTATCTGCATCAGCCTTAGCCTCCTCCAAAGCCCGAAGATAGGTCTTGGCCATGACCCTGGGATAATCATCCATCCAAGAGAGATTGCCCTGCTTCCAGGTCCGAAAATACATGTCCTGGAGCATGTCATCCATCATTCCCTCGTTCTCCTCAAACTCCCTCATCCGGGCATCGGAGGCCGACAACCTTTCGACGGCAGCATCTCTCTCCAGTCTGAATCTCGAGCAATCAGCCTGAAGGGACCTCCGCATCACCTCCATCTCTTCCCTCAACTTAGCTTGGGCAAGCTCTGCAGCCTCAAGTTTCTCGGACAATTCCTCCACCTGCTCGAGATCCGCTTTCCGAACCTCGTCCACCGTGGCAATAGCCATGTCAATCCGCTCTTTGCAAGCAGCTTCCATTTTCCGCAGTTCGGCCCGACTGGCCTCTTCCATGGTTCTCCTTAATCGCCCAGTATCAGCCTCATGCTGAGAAATCTGGATAGCCTGATCCGCAAGCTGCTTGGCCTGATCCGAAACCACCAATCGAAGTCGGATATTGGCGCTCCCTATCTCCTCTCCGGCCTTAACCAGCCGAGCATGATGCCCCATCAACTTCTTGGTCTCCTCTGCCACCCGATCAATATTAGCTTTAGCCTCGTCTCCCATAGTGACTATACGAGTGGTGAGTAGATCGAGATCTAAGGACTTGGCTTCATCAAGTACTCGTACCATGGGGTTACGGGGGAGAAGGTGTTCCCCCGTGACTTCGTCAAAGGTGATATCATGAGAACCTGGATCCAGATCAGGGTGACCCGCGAATGGATTACGGGCCAAGTCGGGACGGTCAATATGAATAACAGAAGGGTTTCCGGACGGGTGTGGAGAAGGTACAAACTCGCTACCCTCCTCAGTAATATCATGAATAGGCTGAGCTGGAGGCTGAGGACCGAGCGAAGTTTCGGATAAAGGATGACTCCTCTTCCTCTGCTGAATACCCTCTTCGATAACCCCAAGAAGAGGACGGTATCCGACTACATCCCCGGAGCGTTGGGTTGAGGGCTTCGGCTTAGCAGAAATTTTGGAAAGTTTATATTGCTCGAGCCTGTGTCGAAGGTCTGAAGCTTTGGGCGCCTTGCCTGCTCCTGATATAAAGAACAAGTGTCACAATCTTACATTACTATATGATTCAAGAAACGCAGTAGATTACAAGTTAGAAAAGGAAAAGAAACACAGCTGTGGTTGTACAAACCCTGGGGAGGAGTGGGATACTGCAATAAGTCCTGGATTTCATTCCAGGACGGGAGCGGGTCATAAAATATTCCTAAGTCCCTATCATTAGTGAAGCATGCAGGAGTCAAGAATTCACCTTGAGTCGTCAAAGTCGCCTTGACCGGAATGGTCGGAAAAGACTCACTTGCACCAGTCCCGGCTTTGTCTGCCTTCCCGGTCTTCTCTACCAAAGCCGGATCATCATCCAACCCCTCAAAAGCTTGGCGGAGAGCATCATCTGTCCACTCTTGCATTTCGCCTACTTGCCCGGAAGACAGAGCCCTGGAACCATCACCACCCTGTCCTTCGCCACCATCATCACCAAGAAGCTCAACGTCACTTCCACCCTCCGCCTCACCTCTTTCTTCCTCCGCATCTATCTCCCCCTGAGTAAGTGGACAATTGCTGGGAGAAGGACCGTCCGACCTCTTAAGTTTCTTACCTCCGACGGCTGGAGGTTTCGTGAATGGTTTTCTCTTTCCACCCTCTGCCGCAATGCCTCCCTTAGCCTGAGCAGCCGCCCTCTCTTCCGCCGATTCCCTCAACTTAACTACAGACTGCTGCGGAAGGATCAAGTTATATTCCAGAAGAATCGCATTCCTAATCAAGTAGGCAGATGATCTGTATTTCCCAAGAATGGCTTCTATCTCCGCCGCCGTCTGGACCAGGCGGTCAGTCTCCACAACCGGAAAGCCACCTGTCGCTAGCAAAAATGAGAAGTATGAGAAGAAGCATCGCAATCGGAATAAAAATTATAAGTAAAAGCATCAACTTACATCCGGAGGTAAAGCGCCGGATGGAGACGGAGTCGTCCCTAACAAAGAACCACTCTTTCTTGAACATGCTGTATTTGGAGTACAGATCCAGGACCGGCTTGAAGGTCACAGCAGATTCCAAGCTAATATATGGGGACCCCTTCTTATAGCCCCTTAAATTATACAAGTACCGGATCTCCCGGTTGGAGGGAGCGCGACCATACTTCCTCCGAAAAATAACAAAAAGGCTCACCAGTATGGCATAAGAGTTGGGCTGAAGCTGGAATGGGGCCACCTTCAGGTACGTGAGGAAGCTGACTACCCAAGCGTTGAGTGGCGGGATAGCACCACACATGCAATGGTACCTGCTATAAGCAAAGTATCCTTCGGGAGGACTGTATGGCATGACTCCTGGGCCCGGCAGCAGCATGAGGGCTCTATCGATCCCAAAGGAACGAGATATATTATCGAGTTGCTCCTCTTTGAGAGAGCTAGGAAAGCAGTCAGGCGGGGAGTCCAGCAGCTCCTGGGGACCATATCCATCCACTAATGACCTCGGGGCAGGCCCATGACGCTCCGATCCTGATTGAGCTGGGGGCACGGCCGAGGACTCTCCTACACTCCCGGATCTCCTCTTATCTGATCGAGTTTCAACTTTTCGAGACATTTATCTGCAATCATGGGAAAAGTATATCGTTAGAATATACAAGCAGCGTAATCTGGAATTTCGCTTGAAAATTCGAAGTATGAAACACATGTTCACTCGATACAACAGTTCATTCGGCACTCAACCTAAAAGTTCATTCGGCATTCAACCTAAAAGTTCATTCGGCATTCAACGTGAAAGTTCATTTGGCATTCAACCTAAAAGTTCATTCGGCATTCAACGTGAAAGTTCATTCGGCATTCAACCTAAAAATATCATTCGGCTAAGGGAATTGGGTACCTGATTCGGCAACTGAAATGGTTCGGCAAGCTAGGATGATTCGGCGAAGGATCAGAGTTTGATTCGGCTATGTGATTATCTTGGCTTGGCTGTTCGTTCGGTAGAAGGTAATAGAGACCCTGAGCCCTTACTTATAGGCAACTGTAGGCGACCGGACCGTCTGATTCGGCGAACGCATCCAAAACTGCGTCGTCATCTTCTAAACAAAGCGCGGCACATTCCGGCATATGCCCCACTTTGGGGGGCAAATGTTGGGCGCATTCTCACCCAGAAGACCTTGCGACCAAGGAGCGTGACTCATCCATCCAGGCTCGCCTAAGCCCATCCGGTATTCTCGTCCTCAAAGGCCCATTCGGCAGTGATTCGTTCGGCAGTAATTCGTTCGGCTGTAATTCGTTCGGCAGTCTTAAGCCAACACCGAACCAGTCTCCTTCCATCCCACCGAACCAGCCAACACCGAACCAGTCTCCTTCCATCCCACCGAACCAGCCAACACCGAACCAGTCTCCTTCCATCCCACCGAACCAACAACAACCGGTCCAACCTACTTCCAAACAGCTACCGGTCCACTCTACACTCCAACCACCTCCGAACCAAGCAATGCCGAACCAAGATATACCAGGCCAGATCGCATCAGCCCAGGCCCATCAGCGACTCTACATATCCTGGACCCCTACCCCTAGCCTCACTCTATAAATAGAGGGGCGGGGGTACAACAATGGGGACAAGTTTGAAAGCTCAAGCACGGAAGGAACTTTCAAACAACTTTCTTTTACTTGTATCAAAGCTTTGTACTTGTAATCACAACAAAAGAAGAGAAATAACATATAAAGTGGACGTAGGCACGTTCTGGCTGAACCACTATAAATTTGCGTGTCTTTTTACAGTTTAGCCCCTGTTTTTCATATATTTGCATAAACCTCCAAAATCACTAAGAACAACATAAGATCTACAAAATCATACAACTTTGAGGTGTTTGTCCATTTTTTGTGCAAACAACTTCGAAAATATGTATCATATAGTACCTTTTCAAATCACTTTCAAATATCATACTTATATAAAGTCCATTATATATAAGATTTCATTTTCAAATCAAATACTTTTCCAAAATCAAAAGTATATCAAATAACACTTATATAGACTTCAATTATATAAGATTTCACTTTTCAAATTGAGTACCCTTTCAAATCCATAGTTTTCGAATCAACATCATACTTATACAAACCAAATTTTTTTTATATAAGTTCGATAATTCCAAATCAAGTATTTAGTAACACAAGGTTCTCAAATTCCAATTTGTTTCAATATCAGTTCAGTTTCAAAATCTTTCACCAAATTATTCTTCCAAATCAAATATCTTCAAATCCAAAGTTTCCAAAATAATATATTTAGAAAATAAATCCAAATTTCCAAATCAATATAATTTAAGTCAACCAGTTCATTTCCAAAATCAAATGTTTTCAAAATCATCTTATATTTACATAAAGTCCATCTTATATCGGGGTAAAAATTTTAGAAAAAATAAATTTTGATGCATGAAGAGCCATATGGGATTGAACATCTTTGCTTAAACGATTTTTAATTTAGAATAGTTTTGTATATAAAATAGTTTGTAAAATAGTTTTTGTAAATAAAATAGTTTGTTTAAGAAAAATAAAAGAAAAATAGTTTCGAAAAATGGTTTTGATTTGATAGTAGTTTTTCATAAAAGAAAATTCCAATTTCAACCCAACAACTTCCAATTTCAGCGTCAAGTATATCAATGATATTAGAATATAAGATGTGCATATGTCATCATTTCGCAAAATCACATTTGATCACTCGCTCGATCACACAAGTTCGCATTCGAACTAGTATTGTCCATTCGACTTACCTAATGCGGATTTCGATATGGTTTCTCGACTATAAGCCATCAGTCTCCTTGCATAGCCATATACTATGATAGAGAATTCTAGAATCGAGCCCAAAATCCATATCAAATATTCGCCATCAAGAATCAAATGAAAAAATCCTAACACGAAATGGTGCAATTCACCTCGAACTTGTGTACTCAAACTTGGATCAAATTAATTATGCGAATAAAACAGTATACGTACAACTTATGTATTTATTCCAACTTGTTAAATATATAGTTTCATAAAGCTGTTACTAAGTTAAAACATTTAAACTAAATTTTATTCAAACTATTTTGAAGACCAAATTCTTTTCAAAACATTTCAAATCTAAATTTCATATTAGAAAAATTCAAAATAGCCTTATTCATTTACTTAACAAAGCAGTTTCAACTAATTTAAATCATATTACTACATACTTTAAACATACATACCAAACTTATATACTTTATACTTTTCAAAATTACTTAGCTTTGAAAAGTTAACCTTGATTTGGAAGTGCTCGAACCTTCAAGAAGAAATCATATTTCAATCCAAGAGTTGGAAATCACCAACAAATCCGTAAATCAATTCCAAAAGATAGGGTTATATCAAATCATATCCAAAACTCAAGGACTGAACACCGGCTTACTTCAAATCATTTCAAATATATATATATCTCGAATATCAAATCTTACTTCGAAATTTGAAATCAAAATGGTTTCACAAAATCACTCGCATAGCAAAGCTACTGAAGTGGCCTATCCCCCACTCTGAAACTCGAAAATCAATGTCGATGATGCGTGCACTCATCACTGAAATTATTTTCCAACGACATAAGTGAGTTCTGAACTTCTATTTTCTGAAACTTCTTTTGAAATTTCTTCGAAATCATTCGAAACTCATTAAAATCATTTGAAAAATTTCTTATTCGGAAAATACTTTTAAATCATATTATTATTATATATTTCAAAATCTTAAAACCAATTTCAAAATACCGGAGTTCAATTCTCGAATTTCAAATTTAAAATCCTTCGGTTATAAATCATTTTTAGATAAATCAAATTTCTTATATAAATTTTTTTCAAAATTACAAATCCTTTCTAAACCTCAAATTCTCATTTTTAAAAGGGTATATAATCTTTATCGAAAATATTTCACTTTTATATATATAATATAACCATACTTATCAAAGTAATAATTTCGATATATATAACAATTTCAAAAATACAAACAAGCCTGATTTTTTTCAAAGGATGATTCAAAATGGATTTCAAAACAAAGATAGAGATTCAAATTAGAGGGACTCTAATCAAATAGAATTCTGATTCGAAGAAAGGCTCGAACGAAGATGAGGAAATTAAATTACAAAATAGAAGATGGATATACTTATATAAATCGCGGACGACCTTAATTGGGTCAACCATGACCTCAGGAATATGATCGACACAGAATTCTAAGGCAAATCGACATTCGATCGCCAGAGATAGAATTCGGCATAACAAGTGATAGCAGCATCTAAACCGAGGGTATAGAAATCTTCGGTGAATCAATGCCAATTGTAAAGGAGTTTCACTCCTTTACAAATCATTCCAAGATTGGTTGGATCGCCGATTATTATAGAGATCATTCGAAGTGGAGTTATGGGATGCTCCAGAATCAAAAGTATACAAATAGGGAGAGACAAGAATGAATTTTGGAACCACAAGGAACGTTCCAAAGTTCAAAGGAAATCGAATCAAAAGGAAGAGATTCAAACTCGAACGAAAGTGATTCTGTAAATAACTTTACTATATATGCTAAGTTTTGCCTAGAGCCAAAGCTCTGATACCAACTGTAACGACCCACTATTTTGGACCATTTAAATCGACAATAAATCCACACATGTTGGACATGAATTTCTCAAAATATCAGACTGTTAATAAAAATTTGGCAAATCTCAGCATATACAGTAAATAAATCAATCACAAACACAGTGTAATACAATAATACGCAGCGGAATAGATAAAATAGTAGTTCATGAAGCTACTATATAAACATCAGAGTTAGAAATAAAATACAATAGAATATCTCAAATGCAGTGAAGCCTCCAGTACGAGCAGATGACCTCTCTGAACAAAACAACTGGAAAAGCAAAAAGATGAATCCATAGTTGGATCTCCAAGCGAAGCTCCAAACTCCAAAGGTGAGTCTCAAATGCTGTATCACTCAGTCTGACCCGAGCGTAAAGCAAAACACAAAACACTCGAGTCAAGATTAACATTATTATATCAATAAAACCAACTCAAGTGAAATATCAACTAAAATACAAGTAACTTAGAGGATTTTTGGGATACCCATCCTCTAAGGATCCATGGAACTTTCAACAATGTAGAGATATACGCTATTAACAATCAACGTCTTTATAACACCGTGGTAATTTCAAAATAGTTTATACTTCAAAACCAAAATATCATTTCCATTCCAAATATATATATTTCCAAATTTTAGCACTTCCAAAACTAAATTGATAATTTCATATATATCTTATTCTACTTTATTATTTAGTTTCGAAATATTCACTTAATAAATCCATTATCATTTAAATAACCTTAAATTACATCAAACTAAATATTTCCTTCGATTTTTTTTAAACTTGAAATATTCACTAATCACTTTAAACCAAAATCAATATTTATTAAACCATATATTTCTTTCCAAATCAATAGAAATCATTTTCAAAAGATTTATATATAGACCAACGGTGTCTGTATAAAATTTTCTATCCTATGGTCAAGTAATACGGATATTTATCATTTCAATCCGTAATTTAATATATACGGGTATATATCATTTCAACCTGCAATCCCAAAATCCAATTCCAATGAAAATCGCTTGGGTTTATCATTTCAACCCATAAAGATTTTCTCATATTCTACAGATCGTTCGGGTATGTATCATTTCAACCCATAGTGAATTCTATATTAGTAGAGAACTTGCAGAGTGATAACATATATGATAATAACATAGTAGGCATATATCATTAATATAAATAACAGATAATGGTGTCAGATGTCACAAGTGAACAGATACAGATAATAGCATATATACAACAATATAAATAACTAACAACAGCATATTTCAATTGTCGTTTCAATTGAAATCAAATTTAATAAATATAAGAACATTAACCGTGAGTGATTGCTCACCTTTCGAGGCTAGGGTGTTTTGACAAAGAACTGAGCTACGAATTGGATCACGATCTAGACAATCGAACAAATCCAAACAACAATCTCAAAGCGAAGTAAGCTGAAAGTGGATTTGACGGGCAAAGCTGAAAGATAGGGATTAATGGAAGCAAATCAGAATTCTCTTGATATAATCAAAACAAAATATGTGCTATAACTTCTCTCTAAACCGATTTTAGACATACATTCAAAATAAGATATATATATATATATTATATATATTTTTTTCAAATCAAAATAAATTTAAACACAAATTATATTAATATATTTCAAAATCATTGTTTTTAAATAAACCCATATAAACAACATATCTATATAGTAAGATTTTAAATAAATAAATAAATAAATACACACACACAATAAAACATTTAAACAGGAAATATATATATACTTTGGTACACCGGGTGTACATACCTATATTTAACATATATAATATATAAATACAACTAATCATATAGTGTAACATTGTTATAAATAAAATATATCCCATCACACCCTACAATAATATAGATTATATGATATATATATATATAAACATACATACCCTATAACATCATATCATAGGATACATGAGATACCAGCAACATCTAAATTCTGAAATAACTTTTAACTGTTATAAACTTTTATATACAATATATATCGTACAAAATTTAATATATATAATACAGAAACAACAACCTTCACTATACATTTATATATAAACTTGTATATTCAACAGCTAACAACTATATTATATAGAATATACCCATTAAAAAGGCCAAAGCTAGAATTGAAACAAAATGAGCAAACAAAACAGCTTATATAAAAGTACAGTTTATATATGTAGCACTTATATTTTATTATTAAAACTGTTTCGAAAAAATAACATAACTTATGTAACATATAACTGGGATGTACATATTATATACCACTTAATATAAACTTGTAAAAATCTTATCAATACAACTGACATAAATATGAATATATAATATAAATATAATAAAACAGGCCGAACTCAATATTAGTATATATACACACAACATAATACCCATATAAACTCATATATACACTGTAAACAGTATATCAGCAATATATACATATATATAACTAGATTTACAATTTCAATATTATATAAAATAAAACGTATCACTATTTATGTAAAATTAGTATATATTAAAATATAATATCAATTGAACCTTTTTGGCTATAATAATACTGTAAACACAATCCAATACTCATATATATAAATACTAACATATCGTACATAACATAAGCAAATTACATTACTTTATTTCCTTTCTTTCACAACAAATCAAACATCATATATGATTTGTCTATTTACTGTAACAGCCCAAAATTTTTAACAAATTTTATTTAAAAGTAAACATTCTGTAATGTTGATTTGAATTAAAAGTGTAATAATTAGTGTGAAACGGGAAATTTAAACTTTACATTTCGTTCCGTATATTTACATCCGTTCTTAACTTGTATTAAACAATCAAATTTATTAAGTATGGTAATAGCTATTAAATTTTTGGTTTAAAATGATACGTTATTTTATTGAAAGAAACTGTTAGTATTTTCAATTTTATTTAATAAAAGAAACAAATAACGGTTGTACGTTACTTTGGGCATTACACTTTTTACGTTCGTTGTTTCTTTGTCCATTGATTTTTCTTGCGTTAACAGTGCAAGTTCAGCCGTATAATTTTAGTTTGGAATTTCAAAAATCTTGCCAAAGTCTAGCCTAAAATCGTGCGCGTGGAGATTACTTCTTCCTTTGCCTTCCATACGTTTCTCCAATTTAATTGCCTTTATAGCCTACCTTTCAAAACTTTTACTTCCTTCTCTCTCATAAATCAAGCGAGCAGCTCTTTTATATTTTCCATGTTCTCAAACAAATAATTTCCAGACTGCAAAAATCTCCTTTAGCCTCCATAGAATTTACGTGAGCATCCCTTTGGAAGGTAAAGGACAGCATCCTCTTTCCTTTTTCATTTTTGTATTTCAAATTTTTGTTGTCCCCTGCTTTTGTTTTGCTGTACCGTGCTTTGCCTGCCTCCAAACCCATACCATTCACCACCAGATCCCACTCCTCTAACCCCATATTTTCCGGCCGAGACTAGTTCCCACGCCTCCACCCCATGCGAGACCAACACCACGTCAGCCCTACCCCATTCGCCACCAGCCACACCACCAGACCAAACCCCTACCCCATTCGCCACCAGCCACACCACCTGACCGTGACCAGCCCACCACCACGACCCCACGCCAGACCACCATGTCAGCCCTACCCCATTCGCCACCAACCACCACGTCACCGACCGAACCCCTGCCACCACCACGAACCCAGGCCAGACCTAGACCACGTCACAACTTGCCTCTCCAGCCATGAACCACCACGTCACCTCCAACACCATGCCGAACCCCAGACCACCACCGACCACATGCAAGACCACCCACGCCCCTGGTCAGACCGATCCTTCGTATGCTTGAACCAAAACAGTGAACCCAAATCCATGATTGCCAGACCGAGCTTGGTTTTGAGAAATAAACAAATTTCCTTTTGGTCACCTTTTGTATTTTTGTATTTATCTATTTTTCCCTGAGCCACTGTTTGGAAAAATGAAAAGTTTGTTTGTCACCTTGTAGTTAAAGTTATAGTATAGTTTCTACAGAGCCTTGTTTAGAGAAAAAGGGGAATGGGAAACAGTTGCTTTTGTCACGTGTTTCTGGCATCCTAGTCTATATTCTCCACTGACCTTTTTTTTGAAAGAATGAAAAAATTGCTTTTATCACTTTTGGAAAATTTGAAGTTATATTTCTACCTAGCCTTGTTTTCGAAAAAAAAAAGAAATGAACAAAATTTGTTTCGAAGTTATAGTCTATTTTTAAAGTGGTCGAGCTATTCCTTTCTAGTATTCAACTTGTTTCCTTTTCGTTTGTTTGCTTCATTTGAAAATTTGTTATTCGTGCAATCTTAGATTTGATTATTTATTTTGCTTTAGATTTGAATCTAGTTGGTGCATCCGCTAACAAATGATCGTGCTTTCCGCGTGCTTTCGATAGATAGCGTACTTCTTTTTCGAATCTCCAGCTCCGTAGAGGTGAGTAAATCTCACACGAATATTCATACATATGATTGTGAAACGACCGCAACTGGATGTGTAGAAAATAAATAAATGAAAACTGATGTTATAATTACCTGTGATTTATTTATATTTGATGTTAGAATTATTAAAATTGCATAACATATCATCTGTTATATTTTGTTCTTATTTTACTGTTATTCTATTCTGTTAAATCACACTGCAAGTTCCCTGTAGAATAGAATCACTATGGGTTGAAATGATACATACCCGAACGGACTTTAGAATAAGGGAAGATCGTTATGGGCTGAAATGATAGGCCTGAACGATTTTCAATTAAATTTTATTTACTTGGGATTGCGGGTTTAAAATGATAAAACCCGGATTTTTCTTTGTAAACTACGGATTGAAATGATATAGTATCGTATCACTTGACTTAGGCTAGAAAATATTATACAGACCCGTGGTTATTTTTTTATATTTTCTGGATACCTTTAAATATTTTAAATATTTGTAATAATATTAAATTGATGTAAATTGAATTTTTAAATGATTTATTTAGAATAGAAATGATTTTTTCTATATGATAAATGAAAAAAATGGATAAAAATATTGACTTTAAAATGTAACTTAAATTTGAAAATTTGACTGAAAAGAAAAGATGGAAACTTAAGATTTATTAAATTAAATGAAAATATAGTTTTAAAATGGTGAAAAAAAAATGGAGAATTAAACTTAAGTGTTGAAATAAATTGTTTAAAGAAAAATGGGAATTGACCAACTTGAAATTTAATAAGTGAACTTGGTAAATTTTGATTTTTTTTGTAAAACTTCTCTTTAGAAATCATAAGTTAAAGGTTTTAAATAAACATTTTTAATGTGGAAAAATATGATTTTTATAAGTTTAAATAGTTTAAATTGAAATTTATTTTCTGGAAATTAACCAATTCTGAACTTAGTAGAATCTGCAGCACTTGTTAAGTGCTGGGGTTATATAAATGAGCCAAAAGACTAAAAATGAACTAAGGTTATGATAGCACTTAGTAAGTGCTGTTGTAGCAGAAACTAAAAACTTAACCTGAACTAATAAAAGGGCTACTGTAGCACTTGTTAAGAGCTGCAGTATGCTGAAATATGATTTTGTTTAAAACTATACTGTTATAGCAGTTTATAAATGTTGTCTTTGTTAAATAAAATTGTTTTCAAATATAACTTACCGCAGCACTTTTTAAATGCTGTGAAAGCTGAAAATTTTAACGTTTATTGTTTTTAAGTGAATAAACGAACTCAGAAAAGGCTAAATTTTTAGGAATTCAATATTTGATTTATAAGGATAATGACTTTGTTTTAAATGATTTAATTTGAAGTAGTTTGATATAAATTGTTTTAAATTTTTAACCATGGGTTATAATAACGATTGGTTGGCAAAGAGACCGGGATCGGATATGGACATACTCTCTGTCGATACCGAAAACCACTTTGACAACCGTGTACACGGTGGAGATTCCAGAATGAAGTAGGATGGTGGCGACGTTCTTAAGGTATGTTACGTGGACCCAACTCCCGTGAGTTGGCATAAGGTGGCTAAAATAGGAGCGATCTCGGACCAGTGAGGTAGCACCTCTTCTCGGACACATTTCTTCGATATTATACTCTTACTTGTGATTGATTAGATGGCCATCCTCCGATTTGGGAGTGTTGTTCGAGGTGGACGGTAGTGGCTGCTACGCGCTCCATCAGTCCGTGTGCGTAATTGGTATATCTACCCTGGCATTGCCTAGTTGTGTCGTGTCACCTACCATATCGAGCTTTACTACGATTTGTGATTTCTCCCGTAGCCTGTGGAGTATCGAGGGTAGCCCCCATTTTGGGAGTATGCTAATATTGGATAGACTACTGGGACTATTACGTGTTAAGGTGGAAAATGTAAAGCCTTAATGCTATTTAAAAGTATGTTTATTTTATATTAGACATTATTATAATATCGAATATTACTACATAATAGATAGTTTAACGGATCCTTAAAGAATGGGCGATCCCAAGCATTCTTTAAGTTACTTGTATCTTTACTACAGTTCACTTGAGTTGGTTTACATTGTATAAGTATGTATGTTCTGACTCGAGTGTTTATGTTTTATTTTACGCTCGGGTCAGCCTGAGTATCAGTTGGACTTCATCTTCACGGAGCTAGGACCACTGGAGATCATCTTTATCAAGCTGCTATCTGTTTTGCTATTCAGTCTTTTATTTTAGCTTATGTAATTGAGACAAATGAATTTGGGATTTTCTGTGGTTATTCAAACTGTATTGGTTTTAGACTATGTAATTTGTACTTGTTTTGAGACTATGTATTTTAGTGGCTTCATGAACCACTATGGTTATTTTAAATTCCGCTGCGAGTTATTCTGTTATTTCTGTGTCTGTGATTCTGTGAATGATTTTACTTGCTCCAAATTTTAATACAATCTGTTATTTTGCATTATTCAAGTCCGACATGTGTGGATTATGTCGATTTGAATGGTCCAAAATACCGGGTCATTACATTTGGTATCAGAGCTTTGGTTTTAGGCAAACCTTAGCCTATGGAGCAAAAAACTCATTAGAGATAGGGTAGAAATACCATAGAATGAGTGAAATCAAACTCAGAATCATTTCTTTGTGAGTGAACGTATCTTCAAAGTATAAAATGATTTTTAAAATGATTGTAAATGATTTTCAAATGATTTTTCAAAGATTATTTTAATATAAAATTTCTTGTTTTAAAAAGAAAATTTTTCTAAACTTTCTTCTTTCCGTATCTACCTTGTTAGAAATTTTGTTATTAGTTACTCATCCATATGATCTTATCGTGTCTTATCTTAGCTTATCTTTGTCTTCTCTAAACCTTTGTCCTAAATTCATTCTTGATATTTCCAGGATGAATCGTGGAAATGCTAGAGGTAGGGGTCGTGGTATTGCCCCAGCTCCTCCACCTGTTGCACCTGTTAGGTTTACTGTTCTTTGCAAGGAATTCTCTCAGCTCGGTGGTACTAAGTTCACCGGTTCAGAGAGTATTATCGAGGCCCAACAATGGCTGCAAAGTTTGGAGAGGATATTTACTGGTCTTGAGATCACTGATGCCCAGAAGCGTCAGTTAGCAGCATGGCAGCTGCAAGAGTCAGCCTTAGATTGGTGGGAGTCGGTTACGGCTCACACTAACGAAGGTGATCTTTTGTGGGAGCAATTCAGGTATCCCTTGTGTTAGCTTGAATTTTTCCCATTTCCTTTTTCTTTTGAATCTATCTTAAGTTCAGTTTCTGTATCTTCTTTCCAGGGAGGCTTTTGTGGCAAAATGGATGCCCGAAGCCGAGAAATCTCAGCTTTATCGTGAATTCATGGATCTTAAGCAGGGTACCATGTCTTTCTCAGAGTATGAACGGAAGTTCAACGAACTTTCCAAATTTGGTCCTGGTCTTATCGACACTCAGCTAAAGAAGAATGAGAAATTCATTGTTGGAGCTCGTCCAGAGTTCTACGACCGTCTTATTTCACATGTTCATGGCACTTTTACTGAGCTCATGGATATGGATATTCGCTATGGGAACCCTACTTCCAAGGGTCCTGCCGCTTCTGGTGCTCATGTATCACAGTCTTCCTCTGCAAATTCCAAGAAAAGAAAGCCCAACTTCCACCAGTAGAAGAAGAATTGGCTCAAACATCCGGGCTTAGGATCTTCGACATCTTCTCCTTCCCAGAGACACCCTATTGATCTATCCACCATTACCTGCTTCAAATGTGATCAGAAGGGACATTATGCTAATAGTTGTCCTACTTTGGTTGGTGCTGCTGTTCCACCACCTCAGGTTTCCAGGAACGATCTTTGTCATGTTTGTCTTCAGCCGGGTCATTTTAGGAAGGACTGTCCTTTATATCAGAAGGGAAAGCCATCTGGTGTATTTGCTGTCACATCTGCTTCATCACCTGCTGCACCTACTCCTGCTCCTAGCGATGATCAAGGTACTCTTCAGGGCACCTTTTATTTATTTCAGCATCCTGTTCGTGTTTTATTTGATACTGGAGCTTCGCATAGTTTTATTTCTATGACTATTAGTGATAAGTTTGAGCATCTCCTTTCTCCTAGGTATGCTTCTATTCCTTTATGTGTTTCTAATCCTATTGGGGGTCCCGCGAACCTTAGTAGGATTTATAGAGGAGTGAAACTCTTCCATTCTGATCACCGCTTTAGTGGTGATTTCTATATTCTTGGTTTTGATACTTTTGATTTATTGCTTGGGGATGATTGGTTGAGAAATCATGATGCCCGTATCTCGTGTAAATCCCGAATTGTTTCTCTAGAAGATGATCAGGGAAGTCCTCTGGTTATTCAGTGTTGTATGCCTCATGATTGTGCTAGTAGCTTTATTTATTCTTTGGATTCTTCCCCTATCGACCTTCAGTCGAATCGCGTCGTCAAACTCTATCCCGATGTATTTGGTTAAGTCACTGCCTTACCTCCTAAGCGGGAAATCGATTTCCGTATTGATCTTATTTCCGGAGCTCGACCAGTAGTTCTTCCTCCTAGAAGAATGGCACCCCGCGAGAAGGTTGAGTTAAGGGAACAAATAGAGGATCTGTCTTCCAAGGGTCTGATCAGACCTAGCTATTCTGAATGGGGAGCTGCGGTGGTTTTCGTCACCAAGTCCGATGGTTCTCTCCGGATGTGTGTTGATTATAGGGAGCTGAACAAGCTCACTATGAAAAATAGATATCCAATGCCTCGCATCAATGGCATGTTTGATCAACTTTATGGTGCTACTATTTTCTCTCAGCTTGATCTTGCCACGGGTTTTCACCAACTCAGAGTTGCCGAGGAAAGTATTCCCAAGACTGCTTTCCGTACTGAGAATGGATTCTTTGAATGGTTAGTCATGCCTTTTGGTTTGACTAATGCTCCTGCTTTCTTTGTTGACTTGATGAATCGTGTCTTCCGTGATGTGCTTAATAAATTTGTTCTAGTCTTTGTGGATGATATCCTCATTTTCTCTAAGTTTGAAGAAAAACATGAGTCACATTTGAAATCTGTTCTTGAGACTCTTCGAAATCATCAGTTAAAGGCCAAATTTTCCAAATGTCATTTCTGGAAGGATGAAGTCCGATTCCTCGGGCATATTGTTTCTGGTAATGGAGTTTCTGTTGATCCAGTCAAGATCGCTGCGATCAATGTAAGTCTTTCTTCCTTCTCTTTCCTTGTTTCATTCAATTTACTCTATCTTTCCTATTATCCTTCTTTTTCCCTATTCTGTGCAGGATTGGGAAACTCCTAAGACTCCTACTGATATCCGTAGTTTTCTGGGCCTTGCCGGTTATTACCGGAGATTCATAGAGAATTTCGCTCGGATTGCTGCACCTCTCACTGCTTTAACTCTGAAGAATGCTAAGTTTATTTGGAGTAACGAGTGTAAGGCCGCATTCAATGAATTAAAAGACAAGCTTACTTCCGCACCTGTTCTTACCGTTCCAAATGGAAATAAGGGATTAATGGTATACACTGATGCTTGTCGAGAAGGTTTGGGAGCTGTTCTGATGCAGGATGGTAGAGTGATTGCTTATGCTAGTCGACAGTTGAAGACCCATGAAGTAAATTATGCTGCCCTTGATCTAGAGTTGCTTGTTGTTGTTTTTGCTTTGAAGCTTTGGAGACATCATCTTTTGGGTACTAAGTTCGAGCTTTTCATAGATCATCAGTCTTTGAGGTATATTTTCTCCCAGAAGGATTTGAACCAGAGACAAGTTAGGTTGTTAGAGTTCCTTGCTTCTTATGACCTCGACATCAACTATATACCGGGAAAAGCTAATGTTGTAGCGGATGCTTTGAGTAGGAAGAAAGCTTTGTTGTGTCAGCTTGTTGTTTCTTCACCTCTTGTGGATCGTATTTTGGCTAAGCAGGATGAAGATCGGATGCTTAGATTGATTAAGGAGAGTGTTCGAAGTAGAGTTGGAGGTAGTAGCCTTGATGGCAGTGGTGCTCAGATTGACGATAAGGGTGTATTGAGGATTAATAATAGGATTTGTGTCCCGAAGGTTGATGGATTGAGACAGGAGTTACTTCGGGAGAATCATCAGTCCAGACTTTTATTCATCTAGGTGTGACCAAGATGTATCAGGACATGAAGAAGTTATATTGGTGGAAAGGTATGAAGCGAGATATTTCCATTTTTGTTAATAGGTGTGCGACTTGTCAGCAAGTCAAGGCAGATCATCAGAAGACTCCGGGTTTATTGCAGCCTCTTGAGATTCCCAATTGGAAGTGGGAACAAGTTTCTATGGATTTCATTGATGGTTTACCGAGGACTAGGAAGGGTAACGAGAGTATTTGGGTTATTGTAGATAGATTGACCAAATCAGCTCATTTCATTCCGGTCAAGTCTACCCGTTCAGCTTCTAGTTTGTCTGAGATTTACATGAGGGAGATTGTTCGTCTCCATGGTGTTCCTCTCAGTATCGTTTGTGATCGTGATCCTATCTTTACTAGTAGGTTTTGGAAAGCCTTTTAGGATTCTTTGGGTACTCGTCTGAATCTGAGCACTGCTTACCATCCACAGACCGACGGTCAAACGAAAAGGGTGAATCAGATTCTAGAGGATCTTCTTCGTGCTTGTGTGCTTGATTTTGGAGGATCGTGGGAAGATCATCTCCATCTTGTCGAATTCACCTATAACAATAGTTATCAGGCCAGTATTGAGACATCTCTGTTTTCTGCTCTTTACGGACGACCTTGTAGATCTCCTTCTTGTTGGATTGAATCCGGTAATCGTTTGGTTCTTGGTCCTGAGATGGTTTTAGAAGCTTTTGAGAGAGTTGAAGAGATTAAGAGGAAGATGAGGATTGCTCAAGATAGGCAGAAGAAGTACGCTGATCGTCGAAGACGGAGTTTAGAGTTTGCTGTTGGTGATTTGGTTTTCCTTAAGGTTTCTCCATTAAGGAATGTTATTCGTTCCGGTCGTAGAGGAAAGCTTTCTCCTAGATTTGTAGGTCCTTTCCGCATTTTGGAAAGAATTGGCTCTCTTGCTTATCGTCTGGATTTACCTGAGAAATTTTCTGGAATACACAATGTCTTTCATGTATCTCATCTTCGTCGCTATCTGCATGATCCATCTCTTATTATCCAGCCTTCTGCTCTTGATAGTTTGGATATTGAGCCAAATCTGACTGTTGAGAGGAAGCCACTTCGTATCGTCGATCGAGGTACGAAGCAGCTAAGAAGAAAATATGTCAACCTGGTCAAAGTGCAGTGGAGCACTGATGAACAGGATTGCACCTGGGAGACGGAGGAGAGCATTCGTGCTTCGAATCCGGAATTGTTTATTTCAGGTACTTTTGCTCTACTGTCTTATCTTTCTTGGTTTTCCTTCTTCGTTCCTTTTCGCGGACGAAAAGTTTTTAGTGGGGGAGAGTGTAACAGCCCAAAATTTTTAACAAATTTTATTTAAAAGTAAACATTCTGTAATGTTGATTTGAATTAAAAGTGTAATAATTAGTGTGAAACGGGAAATTTAAACTTTACATTTCGTTCCGTATATTTACATCTGTTCTTAACTTATATTAAACAATCAAATTTATTAAGTATGGTAATAGCTATTAAATTTTTGGTTTAAAATGATACGTTATTTTATTGAAAGAAACCGTTAGCATTTTAAATTTTATTTAATAAAAGAAACAAATAACTGTTGTACGTTACTTTGGGCATTACACTTTTTACGTTCGTTGTTTCTTTGTCCATTGATTTTTCTTGCGTTAACAGTGCAAGTTCAGTCGTATAATTTCAGTTTGGAATTTCAAAAATCTTGCCAAAGTCTAGCCTAAAATCGTGCGCGTGGAGATTACTTCTTCCTTTGCCTTCCATACGTTTCTCCAATTTAATTGCCTTTATAGCCTACCGTTCAAAACTTTTACTGCCTTCTCTCTCATAAATCAAGCGAGCAACTCTTTTATATTTTCCACGTTCTCAAACAAATAATTTCCAGACTGCAAAAATCTCCTTTAGCCTCCATAGAATTTACGCGAGCATCCCTCTGGAAGGTAAAGGACAGCATCCTCTTTCCTTTTTCATTTTTGTATTTCAAATTTTTGTTGTCCCCTGCTTTTGTTTTGCTGTACCGTGCTTTGCCTGCCTCCAAACCCATACCATTCACCACCAGATCCCACTCCTCTAACCCCATATTTTCCGGCCGAGACTAGTTCCCACGCCTCCACCCCATGCGAGGCCACCACAGCGTCAGCCCTACCCCATTCGCCACCAGCCACACCACCAGACCGAACCCCTACCCCATTCGCCACCAGCCATACCACCAGACCGTGACCAGCCCACCACCACGACCACACGCCAGACCACCACGTCAGCCCTACCCCATTCGCCACCAACCACCACGTCACCGACCGAACCCCTGCTACCACCACGAACCCAGGCCAGACCTAGACCACGTCACAACTTGCCTCTCCAGCCATGAACCACCACGTCACCTCCAAAACCATGCCGAACCCCAGACCACCACCGACCCCATGCAAGACCACCCACGCCCCTGGTCAGACCGATCCTTCGTATGCTTGAACCAAAACAGTGAACCCAAATCCATGATTGCCAGACCGAGCTTGGTTTTGAGAAATAAACAAATTTCCTTTTGGTCACCTTTTGTATTTTTGTATTTATCTATTTTTCCCTGAGCCACTGTTTGGAAAAATGAAAAGTTTGTTTGTCACCTTGTAGTTGAAGTTATAGTATAGTTTCTATAGAGCCTTGTTTAGAGAAAAAGGGGAATGAGAAAAAGTTGCTTTTGTCACGTGTTTCTGGCATCCTAGTCTATATTCTCCACTGACCTTTGTTTTGAAAGAATGAAAAAATTGATTTTATCACTTTTGGAAAATTTGAAGTTATATTTCTACCTAGCCTTGTTTTTGAAAAAAAAAAGAAATGAACAAAATTTATTTCGAAGTTATAGTCTATTTTTAAAGTGGTCGAGCTATTCCTTTCTAGTATTCAACTTGTTTCCTTTTCGTTTGTTTGCTTCATTTGAAAATTTGTTATTCGTGCAATCTTAGATTTGATTATTTATTTTGCTTTAGATTTGAATCTAGTTGGCGCATCGGCTAACAACTGATCGTGCTTTCCGCGTGCTTTTGATAGATAGCGTACTTCTTTTTCGAATCTCCAGCTCCGTAGAGGTGAGTAAATCTCACACGAATATTCATACTTATATAATTGTGAAACGACCGCAACTGAATGTGTAGAAAATAAATAAATGAAAAATGATATTATAATTACCTGTGATTTATTTATATTTGATGTTAGAATTGTTAAAATTGCATAACATATCATCTGTTATATTTTGTTCTTATTTTACTGTTATTCTATTCTGTTAAATAACACTGCAAGTTCCCTGTAGAATAGAATCACTATGGGTTGAAATGATACATATCCGAACGGACTTTAGAATAAGGGAAGATCGTTATGGGCTGAAATGATAGGCCTGAACGATTTTCAATTAAATTTTATTTACTTGGGATTGCGGGTTTGAAATGATAAAACCCGGATTTTTCTTTGTAAACTACGGATTGAAATGATATAGTATCTGTATCACTTGACTTAGGCTAGAAAATATTATACAGACCCGTGGTTATTTTTCTGTATTTTCTGGATACCTTTACATATTTTAAATATTTGTAATAATATTAAATTGATATAAATTGAATTTTTAAATGATTTATTTAGAATAGAAATGATTTTTTCTATATGATAAATGAAAAAAATGGATAAAAATATTGACTTTAAAATGTAACTTAAATTTGAAAATTTGACTAAAAAGAAAAGATGGAAACTTAAGATTTATTAAATTAAATGAAAATTTAGTTTTAAAATGGTGAAAAAAAAATGGAGAATTAAACTTAAGTGTTGAAATAATGTGTTTAAAGAAAAATGGGAATTGACCCACTTGAAATTTAATAACTGAACTTGGTAAATTTTGATTTTTTTTGTAAAACTTCTCTTTAGAAATCATAAGTTAAAGGTTTTAAATAAACATTTTTAATGTGGAAAAATATGATTTTTATAAGTTTAAATAGTTTAAATTGAAATTTATTTTCTGGAAATTAACCAATTCTGAACTTAGTAGAATCTGCAGCACTTGTTAAGTGCTGGGGTTATATAAATGAACCAAAAGACTAAAATAGAACTAAGGCTATGATAGCACTTGGTAAGTGCCGTTGTAGCAGAAACTAAAAATTGAACCTGAACTAATAAAAGGGCTACTGTAGCACTTGTTAAGAGCTGCAGTATGCTGAAATATGATTTTGTTTAAAACTGAACTGTTATAGCAGTTTATAAATGTTTTCTTTATTAAATAAAATTGTTTTCAAATATAACTTACCGCAGCACTTTTTAAATGCTGTGAAAGCTGAAAATTTTAACGTTTATTGTTTTTAAGTGAATAAACGAACTCAGAAAAGGCTAAATTTTTGGGAATTCAATATTTGATTTATAAGGATAATGACTTTGTTTTAAATGATTTAATTTGAAGTAGTTTGATATAAATTGTTTTAAATTTTTAACCACGGGTTATAATAACGATTGGTTGGCAAAGAGACCGGGATCGGATATGGACATACTCTCTGTCGATACCGAAAACCACTTTGACAACCGTGTACGCGGTGGAGATTCCAGAATGAAGTAGGATGGTGGCGACGTTCTTAAGGTATGTTACGTGGACCCAACTCTCGTGAGTTGGCATAAGGTGGCTAAAACAGGAGCGATCTCGGACCAGTGAGGTAGCACCTCTTCTCGGACACATTTCTTCGATATTATACTCTTACTTGTGATTGATTAGATGGACATCCTCCGATTTGGGAGTGTTGTTCGAGGTGGACGGTAGTGGCTGCTACGCGCTCGATCAGTCCATGTGCGTAATTGGTATATCTACCCTGGCATTGCCTAGTTGTGCCGTGTCACCTACCATATCGAGCTTTACTACGATTTGTGATTTCTCCCGTAGCCTGTTGAGTATCGAGGGTAGCCCCCATTTTGGGAGTATGCTAATACTGGATAGACTACTGGGACTATTACGTGTTAAGGTGGAAAATGTAAAGCCTTAATGCTATTTAAAAGTATGTTTATTTTATATTAGACATTATTATAATATCGAATATTACTACATAATAGATAGTTTAACGGAATCTTAAAGAATGGGCGATCCCAAGCATTCTTTAAGTTACTTGTATCTTTACTACAGTTCACTTGAGTTGGTTTACATTGTATAAGTATGTATGTCCTGACTCGAGTGTTTATGTTTTATTTTACGCTCGGGTCAGCCTGAGTATCAGTTGGACTTCATCTTCACGGAGCTAGGACCATTGGAAATCATCTTTATCAAGTTGGTATCTGTTTTGCTATTCAGTCTTTTATTTTAGCTTATGTAATTGAGACAAATGAATTTGGGATTTTCTGTGGTTATTCAAACTGTATTGGTTTTAGACTATGTAATTTGTACTTGTTTTGAGACTATGTATTTTAGTGGCTTCATGAACCACTATGGTTATTTTAAATTCCGCTGCGAGTTATTCTGTTATTTCTGTGTCTGTGATTCTGTGAATGATTTTACTTGCCCCAAATTTTATTACAATCTGTTATTTTGCATTATTCAAGTCCGACATGTGTGGATTATTGTCGATTTGAATGGTCCAAAATACCGGGTCGTTACAATTTACATACGTAACTTTATATACAAGATATCATACATATAACTTGCAATTGTTTATTTAATATATATAAACTAACCCATGCAGACAACTATGCAAACTCATATGCAGAACGTGTATATACGAAAGCAAATATAGCTTATAATATGTACTGATAATATATAAGGCTGATATATATAACTATCACGCATATAAAACATATAACATATATATATATTTATATAGTAATATATATATATATAATCTATACTTATATATAATACTAACTATATAAATATTAATACTTACACAAGCACTAATAGAAGAGAAGTTGCACATGGCCAAGATTGAAACAAGGCTGAGAATGGAAGGTCGGCTGGAGGAGGAAAGAGGAGGAAGCTTGCACGGCTGAGTCTTGGAAAAGGATGGCCGAGCACGAGGCGAGTTGGAGGTTGACATGGCTGGAGGTTAGTGGGTTCGATTGTGCTGGCTAGCGGATGTGTTCAGCCAGAGTTTCGGCCATGGAAGGGGATGAAGACAGTGCGGGATGTGAGTCAGAGGTGGTCAAGAGAGAGCTCGATGTAGGCGATGGCGTGGAAACGGGCAGTTGGGGATGGGCTTGCCGGGGTGATGCTTGGCCTTGCTGGGTGTTTGGGAAGAAGGAATGATACTTGCAAAAGAAAGGGATGATCTAACTTACTGGAACAGATATATGCCTTAGTCATATTTGCAAATGAAACAGTTCACGAAATGAAGGGTCAGAGGGAAAACGGACCAGTGGAAAGCAAAATATCACTCCCGTAGAATTCAATAAAATATCAAAGGTTGTTACTATTGATTTTTCACCGTAGGGAACGAATGGACACAAGGAGTTAAAAAGTTTTAAAAATGGAGTACCGATACGGGTAACCATTTCACGGGTTTCGCCACGTATCGGACACCGAATTACAGAAATGAATATACTACGAAGATCAGTACGACGAGACGATTAAAATGGTACACAGATATTAGAGGTATGATCATCCGATCAAAAGTCGATATCGGTACGAAAATGCTGCTATTCCGTCGAAAATAAGATCGACGGAGAAATAACAGTCCAAATTTTTAGAAACGAAATATGATGTACTGCTCAGAAGATGATTTACAAATTTATTGTATAGAAATATTCAAGTTTGGAAAACATTTTATTAGCATCAAATTTTAACTTATTTGAATTTAAATAAAATCACACAATAAAATAAATTTCAATATTATCAGATGAAAATTTACCAGTTGCTATATTTGAATAGACGTATTCCAAAGAATAAATTTTTATTTTCAAATTTTTATTGTTTAAAATTTCACAAAATTCAGTTAAATACGTTCTTAAAACCAATCCAAATTTTTGGGTCATTACAAAAATCGAAGAAACAGATGTCCGCTAAGGGTAGCTAGCCCACTTGGCACTGTCATGCCGTCCTGTTTTAGTCATTTCAAATTGGCACAAGTGTCGGGGTCTATCCGTCATCGTTCTCTTTCTTCAAATCCAGCAATGATGCCTAATCCAACCACTTCGTTCTGGATTCTCCTCCGCGTACATTGTTGTCAAAGTGGTTCCAATATTGACAAAGAGTATGCCAATAAGAGGCCCCAGTCTCTTTAACAACCAAATGTCGTTTTGCACACCGGTTGGTACTTTACATTTCGAGAACGATTCATACTTGATATCAAAATATCGTATTCACTTCAAAATCAATTTTATTTCAAAATTATCATATTCACTTCGTAATATCATTTCTTTTTGAAATCATCATATTTACTCAAAATATACTATTTCAATTAAAAATCATTTTCGCCTCAGTATCTCGATTTCGCTTCCAAAATTGTTACGAATTTCTATTTAGGTTATAACTTCATTTGAACCCAATTCGTATTTAAAACAACGATCTAAATATAAACATTCCAGCCTTGACCAGGTTGAATTTTTGGAAAATAGTTTGAATAGTTTTAAATAGTTAAAACAGGTTAAAATAGTTTGATATAAAATAGATTAATAAAATGGTTTATATATTAAAAATGGTTTATATAGGAAATAGTCTGGAAAATCAAAATCATTTGACTATTTAAAAAGATAGGTTTTAAACAGTTTCTACTAAAATAATCAATCTGAAAATAGTTTCAAAGTCAAACTGATTCAATTCCAAACCTTTCAATTCAAA
Organism: Allium fistulosum; assembly: GCA_030737815.1. Taxonomy (NCBI): domain Eukaryota; kingdom Viridiplantae; phylum Streptophyta; class Magnoliopsida; order Asparagales; family Amaryllidaceae; genus Allium; species Allium fistulosum. Next base: position 235,505,952 of record CM060908.1, read on the forward strand.
TCAATTTCCATTTCAATTTAAATAAATTCAATTCCTATTTCAATTCAAATTAACTTCGATTCCAATTTCAATTCAAATCAATTTCTATTCGATTTCAAATTAATTCAATTTCGATTTCAATTTAAGTTAATTTCAATTTCGATTCCAATTTGAATTAATTTCAATTCAATTTCAATTTTAAACCATTTCAATTTATATGAGTTCGAGTCGATTTCAGAATATCGACTTAGATTATTTAAATCAAATTTAACTTCAATATTCAATTTAAGATTCAAATCTTCAAAATAATTCAATTTCGAGCTCAATTTTTTAAATATCGTTTTAAATTATGTTTACTTAGCAATATATCAAAGTTTGAATAAAATCCAAATCTTTTAAAACAAATCAATTTCCAAAACTCAAATTATATTTCTATTATAACTTCAAAATTTCATTTTTAACAATTTCATTTAACACATTTTAATTCCACATTTGAGCTCAAGTTTGAAAATAATTCGATTTGCATAAATTCGATTTGTATTTCTTTAAATAAAAATCATTTAAATAATATCAAATCAAAATTTTGAAATCATTTAATTTAACCAAATCCGGTGTCTGTATATAATTTTCTATCCTATGGCCAAGTGAATCAGTTATTTCAATTTAATTCAGCGATGGATATATATCATTTCAATCCAAAATAAATGTCATAGGTACATATCATTTCAACCTATTTCTTAATTTATTTGAAATAATTTGATTTATAATTTTATATACTGTAGCTAATATACAAAATGATAACAGGATATATCAAAATAAACAAACATCCAAATCATCCAAAATATCAATCAATAGCATCCATCACAATCAACATCCAAATCAGTAAAAATATCATAACAATTTACTAGTTATCAATAATCGGGAATTTATCTAGCAATATAATTCCCATTTAAAATTTGAACCGTCGATTAAAATTCCTATCATTTTAAGTCATATTAATTTAAATGTCAGTTAAATTTACCAAACAATAGTCAATAAAATTAAATTACTTCATGATGTCAATTTAACTAACATAATAATTATTTTAGTACGTGGTGAGCATTATAAAACACTCACCTTTATTTTGAAACTGAAAATTTCTCAGCTTCAAATAAATACCACTTCAATTCCAAGCTGTAGATGACGTCGATACGATTGCACTACGACTCGTTTAACTCGAAGAACCTCGTAAGCAAAAGTTATGATATTAATATGACTATTTTAATTAACATAATTAATAAACTTAAATAAAGTAATATAATTAACAAAACTAATAACCGTACCCTAATAATCTCTAATCTCGTTCGTTCCCACTACCCCTAAGTCCAAAAACCCAATGACGCGACCAACCTGGATGCGCGCGTTGCCACCATGATGATCAGACGTCGATCCAAGCAAGCCACCGCCATCTCCTCCTACAGAGCTACCATCGCTGACCACTGAACCAGTCATCGCGCACACGCATTCCCTGATCCACAACCCAAGCCTTATAACGCGCCTTCAATCACCTCTCGCACGCGCTCAGTCACGCTTTCGCCCTCAACGTACTCGCCACCAGGCCGCGACCCCTCCTTCCATCGCACGCGATCGTTTGATTTTTTTTTAGTTCAATCACCCTGTTGATTTGAAAAGAGGGCAAGAAGAGATGGGGGTACGAAGAAGACAAGTTTTTGGCTGAGTATACGATATGTTAGTAGAAAGGTAAATATATTATATATTATAATAAGGAAAATATCTAACTCGATTGGCCCCCGAAATTCCGAACTCCAAACGAAGCATGTCGCCTGGCATTCTTATTGTTTTACCCCCATTCTGAACACAATGGAACTAGTCTCGAGGCCTAATTCGCTCGTATGCAGAAGATAGCTTTTCAAAATTAATTTATTTTAATTAATTCTAAAAATAAATTCTACGCGTTTCAAGCTCGCACGACCAAACGATAAGTCTGATCGATACGAAACTTGAAATCCTATAATAACTCACTATTATAGATCCGATGAAACCATTTTCATCAAAATCCGAGACAGTTGCCCGAATGGCTATTTTTACACGATAATTAAAATATAAAATTTCCAATTTCTATTTATTCACTTTTAAATTCAATTTTTAGAAGTTAACAATCTTCATTCTTATTTAAATAAAATTTAAATCAATTTACGATATCATTTTCATTCATATTATATTCAATAATCAAATATTTAAACGATTTCGATATTACATTTAAATAATATAATTATCCAATAAATTACATTATTTCAAATATAAGTTATTTAACTTGTAAAATTTACCTTTAAAAACAAATTCAAATAATTAATAACTACATTCATTTTACAGTAATTCAATATTTATTATTCAATCCTTGCTATTGATTATAAAAACATTAAATACATAGAATTTCATTTCAATCCTGTTATTGCCAAAATCATCGAATTTGGTTATTTCAAAATTTGTACACATGTTCATATTCAAATAAATTACATAAATAATTCATTAAATATTTATTAATAACCATTTTTATTCAATAACCATATTAAATTCAATAATTTAAATAGTTAAAAATACGGGTCGTTACATTCTCCCCCACTCAAAACTTTTCGTCCTCGAAAAGGTATTAAGTACGGAATTTAACATTCGATATATTTTATTCGGAATATTCGACATACAAAACTTTAAAATATTATCTACAAAACTTTTACTACGCTTATACTATGCCATTTCAATGTCGCCTTTACGAAAATTAAAACTTATTTTATCAAACAAATTTTAAAAATTTTAAAACCTCAATTTTTCTAACACCCAGATTTAAGAAAAATTTCGACAGCGTTTCCTTTGCGCAGCTCGATCGGAAAACTTTTATAATAGAATATCTAACACAAATATATACCAAATATATCAAAAATAAATCTCATCTCAATGATGAGGCATCCCGAAGGGAAAAAATTTATAAAAGTGCGATATGTAATCCATGATACATACCTTATTATTATTAATACGAGCGAGTTCGCTCGTATTAAGTAAGAAAAAGCTTATAAAAACCCGCGTGTACGTCCAAACGGTCTTCGTATGTACGTATTTCAACACAAATTAGAATAATAGTCACTTATAATAAGATATAGAACATGTATGCGTTAAATAGAACCGCATATCATGATTTTGAATCCAAACTATAAACACAAGCACCAATACACACTATACAACAATCATATGCAATCAAAAATAGTTAAAACAACGATTTACAACAAAAGAAACTATTCAATTAATAATATTCATCTGATTGGTCCAATTAACTTATAACTATGTTAATTACATTATTCAATTTATACACTTCATTTCTTATTAACATCCAAGTTTTATTAACATTTAATTGGTTGCTTCAAATCTATTTACATCTATTTCATTCATATTCAATTCAATTTGTTAAATTTCAATTGTTTCACTTTTTGTTTAACATATTTCAGATAAATTCGTTTATGAACCATTTTATAAAATTATTCAATTTTATTTAAGTTAAATTTTATTTCATTACATTTAGTATATTTTCTTTAATAGCAATCTCATTTATAAGCCATTTAAGTCTATTACAACAATTTTATAAAATGCGACTCATGTTTATTTATTACTTAATAACATAAGTTCATATTAATTAATTAATTCACTTCGTTGGTTCATTTCATTAATTCAAATTCGTATTAATAATTTTACTTAAGTAAATTTTATTTTATAAAATGATTCACTTCATTAATATATTATTAACTTTACTTAAGTAAATTTTTATTTTATAACTCAAATTCATATAAATAAATAAATAATATTTTTATCACAGTCACCTTCATTCAACTTTTGTCACGGTCCGGATTTTCGATGCTCGAAAATCGACATCAATATGTTCACTGTATTACATGCCGAGCAATCGAATGCCGGAAATACCAGATCGTAAGAGAAAGAAGAAAGAGGTAGAAGTAGAAAATAGAAATAACAACACAGAATCACACAATCGCAGTGGAACAATATATAATAGATAACAACTGGTCTTTATACAAAAAGAACTATAACTGTTATTTATACATTACGTCATCAGAGTACAACACAATCAATAACTCAATAATGGAAAGTTATAATAACTTGTCCTCACAAACGCTGAATATACAGCCTACAATACACAGCGGAATAAAATCAAATACGTGTAATACGTCTTCGTCATCCAGCTCGTCTCCTGAGCACCATAACATCCTAACCTGAATCTATAATGCTTGGTCTGACTTGAGCATTATAATAAAATAACACCCGACTCAGTCTGGAAAACCAGCGTGAGAAAACACACCCAATTTGAATTATTAAAGTTATCAAATCCCTTTGAAAATTAAAGGTATCTCGTAAGACCACGCTACAAATAAACACGACGGGTTTTTACCTACAATAACCAAAACATTTTTTATCAAAATCATCTGATATTATAATAGTGTCTAAGTACCAATACTTATTCAAATAGCTGAAATCGTTACATTAATTAAATTCCAGCATACTAGGCTCTATAACCAAAACCGTAAAGGCACGTATTGGAGAATGGATTCCATACGAATGACTAGGCACTAGGGTACCACCTGCCATAGTACATGTCTAGAAAAATGCACCAAGGACCGCGCCGGTGTCCCCAGCAACAAATGACCGAACTACCCCTAAACTGGATAGACCGAATATGCTATCACCCCGGGTGTTCCCACCCTTTCCGAGCTCCTTCCATTTATCATAGAAATAATAATATCCGAGGGTATCTAGAAAGGTGATAAACATACCCTAATTAGGTGCGACCGACTTAGCCTTGTTGCATCCCCCCTGATTTTCAATCATTCCCAGTTGATGAGGCTAGAGGCTACGATTACATTTTTAAAGGAATTTTCACTTAGAACGCTCATTGTCATCCAATGACAATGTACTGATAGAATTCATCCATACAAGTCCGTTCTGGGTCCGAATGGAACCGAAGGCACTATTCCTACTACATCAATTGTGGAATGATCCTTAGGATTAGTAGCGATTAGTCCTTGCACTTCACTGCTCCATCTTCGACTCCATGCTCTTGTTTTCCCTTCGAAAACATACTAGTTGGATCGAAGTGGTTTTCGGATAACTTATCTGATCCTGGTCTCTTCGAAACAACGTTCGATATTTTCTGGTAAACTCAACCCCGGTTCTTTAGGAAATAAACAGACGAAAATAAAATCGGAGATCACCTCCTAACTGTTTGTGGACGGATTTCCTTATAAACATCCTAGAAGAATGAAACGAGTTTATATGTACATTATAGCACCTCAAACGGTGTGACGCCCCACCTCTATACTCACACTAGACAAGGACACTACTGGGTAATGCCGTCGATTAGCATGAAGAATAGGGCTGTTGAGAAGCGACTATCTGTGTAATTGCTTTGAGCGAGTACCGATATGTCAGATAGTATGACTTGCATTTCATTTCAAGAGGAAATCCGACATATCAAATACAAACTCAAAGCTACTACACAGTGGCTATGTGGGCTTTGGAAACAAATATAGAAATAAGCATAGCACAAATCAGTCACGGATATTCATATCACAATGGCGGAAACAGATATAAATATAACACATAGAAGTGTACATCAAAGTAGTGGTCATACAAGATCCACTACATCAAAAAAGAATAGGTACAACTGCTAGAGAAAAGAATAAGTATACATCAAGGAGTCTCTATCTCGAATGTATAAAAGCAAAAACTACTAATCTAAAGTAGTTAGCCAAAAATCAAATGATGGACCCTGATAAGAAGTCAAGCAGAAGCACCTGAAATACCTTGGTCTGACTCGAGTATTATTTAAGAAGAAAAATAATAAATGGATCGGTATAGCTATAAATATCATATAAAATGAGATAGGATAAGAGATATGACAAAAACGTATGAGAATAATAATGTCATGCTGTGACAAGTATACATCAGATAACAACAAAAATCATACAATATCTCAAATATTCTGAAACACTAAAAAGAATGTCATATTCTTTAAATTATTCACCAAAACACAAATATTGATAGAGCTTATCAATGCATATTATCTAAATTGGTGAAACACAAATTCTAGAAATCAACAACCAGAAATCCAAAAAACACAAAGGGGGAGGCCTATCACAAACGGGAGCATGAAAACTCACTAACATGTGTGTCACAAACGGAACGCTATTTCATGGTCACTAACCATCAAGTTTGAGCCTAAGCTCCACAAACGGCCCGAAGACCTTGGGTCTCTACCCCACTAATTTGAACCGAAGCTCCACAAACAGGGTTTTTAGTCCCCCACACAAACAAAGAGACATCGCACATCGCTAGTCTAAATCACAAAATGTTCATCAATGATCGATAAGTGTAAATTACACTAAGCTAGTAAATAAATGAGTTTAGCTTCATGTCCCATAACCACTAGCTTAACTTAAATATTTACGAACAAATTGTAGACTTCCACTCGAAAATTGTCATGAGAGTTCAATCGAACAAGTCTAAGAATTAACAGACGAAGTAAACCAAGCGTTTCATACCACTTGTTTTGCTATGCAGTTTAATTAGATTTCTCATACGAATGAGGTAAAGGTTTGTATATACTAATAGATTGGAATATGGTTTTAAAAGCGAGCTTTATATTTAAAATAGTGTCGAAATCGTTTTAATTAAAGAGTTTTAGTATTTACTACTAGTATCGAAACCTTTGTATTTTAAAGTGACAAATCACAAAATGAGTTTAAAAACAATCAATCACCAAAAATTCACATAAGATAATGTGAATTAAATCGATAAAAATCGATACCAAATCCATCAAATGGATATTCCCAAAAATCCAAAGAAAGAAGTCATCAAAGTCGATAATAAGTGATAACAACTAACCGGATCAACAAAAATCGATTAAAATTGGAAATCCACTAAAATAACAGCCAAAATAGGCAAAATGAACAGTTCCAGATGTCTGGGGGTTCATCCAGACGTTTGGATTTGGGTTCTGGAAATATTCCAGAAACCTACCAAACGTCTGAACTCTAACCAGATGTCTGAAAACTAACCAGACGTCTGGTAGGTTTGGACCAGACGTCTGGTCCAAGTCTCTGGCGTTTTTTTCCTTTCTGCCTTTTGTTTTTTCTCCAAGTCTATAACCAGACGTTTGGACTTGACTAACCAGACGTATGGTCTCCTAGTCTGGGCAACATTTTGCCTAGGCCATGATGGCCAAAATGATTCAGAAGCGATCGGACGAGCGACCGAGGCTAGCCATTTTTGCCAAGCGACAACCCAGTCCTATTGGCTCTTCGATACACCCCAAATAACACGTCCAAATATCCAAGGTAGGATCTTTAAAGATTTTGACTTCAAAACACCAAAATTTGCAAAATTCACCAAATCAATTCAAATCAAAAGCAAATGAACGTGAATAGATGTTAGGAATTCATACCTAACAACAATGAAAACTATAGACATAGATGTGAGTTCAAAAACTCACTTTTAAACCCAAAAACACCGAATGAGAAGCTTTAAAACAAAGGAAAGATCAACCACTCTTCAACTTCAACTCAAGAAGCTCCAATCTAAGTTCATAAGCAAATATTTCCTAAGTTAGGGTTTAGAAATTTCTGAAATTGGAGAGAGATTGAGATGGAGAAGATGAAGAGGATGCTTACCTAAGCTTCTCTTTGATTTCTATAATTTGAATTTGAGTTTCCCAGTAAACTAGGGCTTAGGAATTTTGATTTCCTATCTTTTCCCCCATTTTTACTTTAGTTTGAGAGTATTAGGAAATGAGGAGTATAATGAATGAAGAGTAGAGGAGATAGGGTATTATGCTGGGGTAGTGGGCTGAAACCCAAACCCAAAGCCCAAAATAGAAAATAGCAAAATTCTACTCAAATCCAAACACATCGATGTTTATACTCAAAAAAGTTGTAAACGCCATTTTGGACTCAATGGAAGTGGTCTCGAGTCCCAATTCGACTGTTTACAAAAAGTAACATTTTGGACTTTAATCCGATTAACTATGCAATATTTAAATAAAATATTTAAATATACAATCGTAAAATATGCGGGTTGTTACAGACTCCCTATTACCCAGTAACTTGTCTTGGGAACAAGGTACTGGTTATTGACCTGAGTGCCACCGTTTAGCATCCCTCATTCGACCACTAGCGCTCGGCGAGATCAAGTCGCTCGGCATTTACCCCTCACTCGCCATTAAGGGCGTCGCTCAGCATAGGCATGTCGCTCGGCCTAAAAGCCTCGCCCGGAGTACAAACATCGCTCGGCATTCAAGTGCCGTTCGGCATAGATACTTCGTACGACATACGAAGTGCCGCTCGGCATAAATGCCTCTCTCGGCATTCGAATACCGCTCGGCATAAATGCCTCGCTCGGCAGTCGAATGTCGTTCGGTAGGAACATCTCGTTCGGCCTAGGTACCTTTTGTCCTTATTTCACTGGTCGGTATTCAGTGGTTCGGCATGAACACCTGGCTCGGCATAGCTACCTCGTTCGGCATGACTTCGCTCTGAGTCAACCTGCTATCTGGTTCGGTTCTCCTAAGGGTTTACCTCGGGTCACTTGATGATCGACCAAGCCATTCTCGACCGGCATTCCTCGCTCGACAACTGCCGTTCGGCATTCCTGGCTCGGTGCACAAGAGTCACGTACTATGGGCTGAAGTACTTTGTTTCTGGGCCCACAAAGGAAGTCCGGCCTATCTTCGCCTATAAATAGAAGGACATGTGCATAGTGAAATAGACCTTTTTTCGGGAACTCCGGGGAGACTCTTCCATTTTCAAGACTCATTTATTTTTGTTCAAACTTGTACTCAAGTTGTTGGTGTACGGATTGTATCCGTATTCAATCATTTGGGAAAGCAGTAAAGATAAAACTCAAAGTGAACGTAGGCAGTTACGCTGAACCACTATAAATCCGGTGTTCAAGTTTTTGCAATTAATTTGGCATACATTCCTCTTTTTTAATTTGCTTTCTTCATTAATCTCTCTACATAGCTCAATTCAGGTGTGTTAGTGACCAATTCTGGTGCTAATATTTTGGTGCTTTCACTGAGAACCATTCTCAGGCCATTAGGATCTACTTTGTAGCTACTGGATTGAAGAAATCCCCCGAAGGAGATCCAAGTCATTCACGGGAAATCCGTTGATTCTACTCAGAGTTTTTACCGATATCTCTACAATGGGAAGACCACGTACTAGATCAGCCTCCCACAACGCATATATCAACGAGACTGCTAGTGTCCAACAAGTAGGACCCAACAATCAACAAATAAATCTAGGCGAAGGGACTGTCACTGCCCAAAATCAAATGGAAGCTGTCACTAGGACAGAGTTCAACGAGCTGATGAGAGAACTCATGGAGAGCAGGAGACAACTTAGCGAACAGATCCAAGCTAACGCCAACCTTATGACTCAGCTTACTCAACAACAACATCAGAATGATGGAGGAAGCCTCGCTCCTTACTCCTCATCCGACAACTCTTCTTCGTTTGGTGAACCTCCCAGACGTAGATGTCATAAAACCGAAACAACGCAAGCAGGTGTTACTAATCGATCACCCAGGGATGGTCTAAGTTCCCTACCTGGAGCAATGACCCCTCACTTACACCAAGAAAATCACACCCAAGCTGGAACGGGAAACTTAGGATCTGGGGTACGAGCGGAAGATGGACGGCCGCTAGGTCCTAATGATGCTGGTCCTCAGGATACATGCTTGGTAGGTCGCCAACAGAGGAGACACCAACCAGAATGGTCTCGCAGGACAGACACCAACCTGCCATCATCCATACAAACCCCAGAACTATCAGCTATGGTTAGACAGCTGATGAGAGAGAATCAAGGCTTGTCGAATGATGATTGGGGGGTATCCAGGAGTCACACTCCATTCATCGATGTTATCTTACAGGACGAGTACCCCAGGAAGTTTAACATGCCGACTATTCCGGCCTATGAAGGAAAGACTGATCCCCGACAACATGTGATGAGATATGAATGGATGATGGACTCAGCTAGAGCGAATGATGCAACCAAGTGTAGATGTTTCCCAATAACTTTGTTTGGGATCGCTACAATGTGGTTCACCCGACTTCCTCTGCGGACTATCTCCAACTTTGATGAGTTGGGGATGAAATTTGTAGAACAATTCAGGATTCATGCCACTCATCCTAAGGACGTGATGTCCTTGTACAGTGTAATTCAGGCTCCAGGGGAGTCGTTGAAAGAGTATTTACAAAGGTTCCATGTTGCCGCAACTGAAGTTAGCAATCCCAACGACCATGCTATTTTAATGGCCGTGATGCGAGGGTTAAATCCGGATTTAGAATTTGGAGATTGGCTGGCAAGAAAGCCTCCGACTACGCTGGAATGTTTCTATTCAAAGGCACACCAATTTATAAGAAGGGAGGAAGCTAGGTGGACGAGGCGAGATAATGCACCGGTACATGGAAAGGAGGCTGTGCAGAGTAACATCGCTGTAAAACAATCCGGTGACAACTCTGGAAAGGTACAAGTCAATGTTCAAAACAAGCCTGAGCAATCTAAAGGATCCGGTGGGGGAAATCCCAGAAATAAAAGGGAAGTTGGAAAGTGGAAACCAAGGATCCCAACTTACAACGAATACACTCCTCTGAATGCATCTCTGGAGAACATTTACCTATCAACTTGTAATACTTTCGAATATCGAAAGCCATGCCCAAAAGAGTTTACTGAAGAGCAAAAGTGTACTGGGTAGTATTGCCGCTTCCATGAGACTTAAGGGCATAATACCGAGGAGTGTAGGCACCTCCATGATGCTATAGAAAAGTTGATTAGATAGAAAAATTTATAGGAGTTTGTAAAGAATCCTCAAGAGGGTGGAAAGGGAATGTCCAATCCCGATCACGCACCAGCTCCACGTCACCCTGAGGAGCCTGCTCGGACCGTGGGTAGACTGGTCATAAACACGATAGTAGGTGGACCTCACCCTGCAGATAAGAACCGGCAAGAAATGGAGCGGTATGCTAACTCCTTGAGGCATGCAGATTTTGAGTGTTGTTCAAATGTGGAGGATGGGACCCCCGCTAAACAGCAGTGCATGATGACGGACGATATAATATTCAAGAGCAGAGATGCTGATCAGGTGGAGGCTCCTACCATTAACCCGATGGTCATATCCGCGACAATCGGGCCAACATTTGTGAAAAGAATTTTGATTGATTGTGGAAGTTCTGTTAATATCAACTTCAAAAAAGCATATGACCAAATGAAGATGGATACAAAGGATTTAAAACCATCTAAAGCTCGTATCCAAGGCTTTAATGGTGTAGCAACCGATGCAGTGGGTTATGTTGAATTGCCAGTTGAACTAGGGCAAGGTGAATGTAGGAGGGTACGAATCCTACCTTTCATTGTTTTGGATGTTGATTCTCTGTACAATGTATTTTTGGGTCGACCGGCCTTGGCAGAGTTTAGGGCAACTTTGGCCCTATGGTGTTAACTTTGAAATTTCCCACAGACAAAGGAGTTGGTGTTGTACATGGCGATCAGGCGACTGGTCGTGCATGATATGTGGCTGAGCTGAGAGAGGCCCAGCGAAGAGAGAAAGGAAAGGTTGTGGACAACTCCATCCACACCCGAGTTAATAAATTGACAAGTAATGCCCGAGCCCTGGCTCGGGCAACACGATCGGATCTGTAAAGACATAGATCCGATAGATGATCATGAGGAACCCAGGGAAGAAAAAGCAGCACCGGCTGAACTGGCGATTGACGTTCCGGTCAGCCGAGATGACCTATCACGAGTACTTAAGATTGGATCACAACACAACCCCTCGATGACCGAGGATCTCACTGATTTCCTCCGAGCGAATCTGGATGTTTTCGCTTGGACACATTCTGATATGTGCAGGATTTCTCTCGCCATTGCGAGCCATATGTTGAACATAGACCCAAAATATGTCACAATAAAGCAAAAAAGGAGAGGGATGGACCCGGGGAGGTCCGCAGCTCTCAGAGAGGAGGTGGACAAACTCAAAGACAATGGGTTCGTCCGCGACGCCCTCTACCCTGAATCGGTGTCTAACCCCGTGTTGGTGAGAAAAGTGAACGGGAAATGGAGGACCTGTGTTGATTACTCAGATTTGAAAAAAGCTTTCCCTAAGGATAGTTTCCCTTTACCCATAATTGACCAGTTGGTCGATTCAACGGCCGGACATGAGTTATTATCATTTATGGACGCGTATTCGGGATACAATCAAATCCCGATGCACATCCCGGATCAGGAACACACTAGTTTTGTCATGGACGTTGGATTGTACTATTACGTAGTGATGCCTTTCAGATTGAAAAATGCGGGAGCAACCTATCAATGTCTGGTGAATCGGATGTTTAAAGAACAAATCAGTAGGACGATGGAAGTCTATGTGGATGACATGCTCGTGAAGTCACGACAGTCAAACGGCCACATTCGAGGCTTAGCGGAAATGTTTGATTTACTTAGGTATTACAGAGTGAAAATCAATCCTCTGAAGTGTTCCTTCGGCGTTACGTCAGGGAAGTTCCTAGGTTTCATCATTAACGCATGAGGAATTGAAGCTAACCCCGAGAAGATTCAGGCTATTCGAGACATTCAAGTGCTCAGAACTATAAAGAAAGTACAAAGCTTGAACGGAAAACTGGCCGTGCTGAGTCGATTCATATCCAGAGCGACTGAAAAGTGCATTACTTTCTTCGATGTAATAAAGAAAGGGAAGAGGAATTTTGAATGGATGCCCAACCGCGAAGACGCATTCCGAGCTCTAGTAAGACATTTGGAAAGTCCCCCGATGCTGTCGAAGCCTATAAACCACGAAGTATTATATGTATACTTGGTCGTATCTCAACACGCCATTAGTACCGCTTTGGTTCACGAGGAGGACCGAGTTCAAAAGATGGTGTACTATGTTAGCAAACGTTTAACGGGGGTAGAAAGAAATTATCCAAAAATTGAGAAGCTAGCCTACTGCTTGGTGAATGCATCACGCAAGATTCATTCATACTTTCAAGCACACCCGATCAGTGTTTATACCGATCAACCTCTACGACTGGTGCTCCAGCGACCAGAAACCTCTGGAAGGCTGCTAAAGTGGAACATCGAGTTAAGTCCATTCGATATTACCTACTTGCCGTGGAGAGCTATCTAAGGACAGGCGCTAGCAGACTTTATTGCAGAATTCACAATAACTGTCGGGCAATGTAATGAAGACATTACTCCCCCCATTCGATGGAAGTTATACACCGATGGGGCGTCAAACGACCGTTTTTCTAGAGCCGTTGTTATTCTTGTGACCCCCTGAAAACCGATCTATCTGTTATGCGTTGAAGCTTGATTTTCCAGCCACGAATAACGAAGCAGAGTACGAAGCATTACTCGCTGGCTTAAAACTTGTTAGGGGGCTTGGGATAAAAACGATTGAGATCTTTTGTGACTCTCAATTGGTGGTATACCAAGTGCGAGGAGATTATCAAGCAAAGGGGCAAAGGCTTGCTCCATACCTCGCTCGGGTTCAAGAACTTTTGGCAGACCTTGAGTATTATGATATTTCGCATGTCCCGCGTGAACAAAACAGGGAAGCCGATTCATTAGCAAAATTCGCAAGTATTGGCATGCACAACAGATGGGCTTGGTTCCTGTTGAAGTTTTGTAATTTCCAAGTATAAACGAGATGGAAATAGACTTTCTTCTAGAAGCAGAAATCAAAAAGGAGTCATGGATAACCCCATTCAAGTAGTTCCTATTACACGGAGCTTTGCCTGAAAAGAGGAATGAAAAACGACAAGTCGTACGCAAAGCCTCAAGATATGTGATGCAGGACGGAATAATGTATCGAAAAGGGTTTTCGGTTCCATTACTACGTTGCATCGCCGATGACGATATAAAATGGGTCTTGAAAGAGGTTCATAAGGGCGAATGTAGCGACCATACTAGGGGGCAGACGCTGGCAAAAAAGATCATCCGCTATGGACACTATTGGCCCACCGTAAATCGGGACGCTGCAGACTATGTAAGAAAATGCGACAGATGCCAAAAGTTTGCGAAAATCCCGAGAGCTCCACCAGCGGAACTCACACAAATGGTTAGTCCCTGGCCATTTGCGATTTGGGGGATCGATATAATCGGTTCCTTAACGATTTCCAGGGGTGGTGAAAAGTATGCAATTGTTTCGGTTGATTACTTCACTAAGTGGGCAGAAGCAGAGCCTTTAGCTACGATCACCACCAAAAAAGTAATTAATTTCGTTGTACGAAACATTATATGCCGGTTTGGCCTCCCACGAACTATCATCACAGACAATGGAACTCAATTTGAAAGTAGAGAATTCAAAGAATTTTGCCAGAAATATCATATTGATAAAAGGTTTTCGGCGGTCGCTCACCCTAAACCGAACAGACAAGTGGAAGGCGTAAATTAAATAATCAAGCTAATATTAAAGAAACGACTGGAAAAGGCTAGAGGCAAGTGGGTGGATGAGATTCCGACAGCACTCTGGGCTTACAGAACCACTCACAAGTCCGCAACTGGCCATACTCCATTCTCCTTAGCATACAACACTAAAGCTGTGATACTTGTGGAACTTGAAGTTCCCTCTCATCCGGTAACTTATTATGATCCCAAGACGAATCATAATGTCCTATTGGAATCATTGTACTTTGTTGACGAAAAACGTGAAGAAGCTGATTTAAGAGCAGTTGCCCATAGGCACCGAGTTGCTCGGTATTATAATGAAAAAGTCCGACCGAGAACTTTCAATGCGGGTGATCTCGTTTTGAAGCGAGTTTTTCTGAACCCATCACATTTGAATCCCACATGGGAAGGTCCGTAAGTCATCGAATGAAGGCTTGGAGAAGGAACTTTCAAGCTAGCGATCGTAGATGGCGTGACACTCCCTCGCGCATGGAATAGCGAGCATTTGCGTTGTTATTATACCTAGTTTATTTCTTTTTGCATTTTAGTTGCAATTATTCCCAATGTATGTTCATTTTGTTGTTTCTAGTTTTTGGCATGTAATAAGACAATTCAGTTTGTTTCCCTTTGTTATGATCAATAAAGGCTTGAAGCCATCTTTTCCATGAACTATTGATGTTTCCGTATATTACAATTCTGTGACGAAAATTAAATTGCATTATTCTGTCTGGCGTATGAAAGCACACCCAAACTTAAAAAACCTCTAAGTCCCCTGCGTGCGGACTAGAGTACTCTGAGTCCCCAAAGTGCGAACTAGAGTATAAATAACTAAAAAATCTCTAAGTCCCTAGAGTGCGGACTAGAGTACTCTGAGTCCCCACAGTGCGGACTAGAGTATAACGACTAAAAAATCTCTAAATCCCCAGAGTGCGGACTAGAGTTCTCTGAGTCCTCAGAGCGTGGACTAGAGTATAAATGACCTAAAAAATCTCTAAGTCCCCAGAGTGGGGACTAGAGTATAAACGACTAAAAAATCTCTAAGTCCCCAAAGTGCGGACTGCATTACTTTGAGTCCCCAGAGCGCGAACTAGAGTATAAACGACCTAAAAAATCTCTAAGTCCCAAGAGTGCGGACTAGAGTACAAACGACTAAAAAATCTCTAAGTCCCCAGAGTGCGGACTAGAGTACTCTGGGTCCCTAGAGCGCAGGCTAGAGTATAAACGACTAAAAAATCTCTAAGTCCCCAGAGTGCGGACTAGAGTACTCTGAGTCCCCAGAATGCGGGCTAGAGTATAAACGATTAAAAATTCTCCAAGTCCCATGAGCGCGGACTGGAGTACTCTGAGTCTACGGAGTGCGGACTAGAGTATAAACAACTTCGAAATCTCCAAAGTCCCCTAAGCGTGGACTGGAATACTCTGAGTCCCCGGAATACGGATCAGAGTATAAGCGATCCAGAAAATCTCCGAGTCATGCGGAAGTGAACTAGGGTTTATGCAACTCACAACATTTCAGATTTCAACTACGAGTTATATAATAAGCTGAACAACAAAATTCATTTGAAAAGACAAAGAACAAAATTTTATTCACTAATTTAAAATGAAGTCCTACTACAACTTCTCCCAAACTCGGGGAAAAAAGTCTATCTACAATGGCTATGAAAATAGATAAAAATAATTAAATAATCCACGCTGATCTTCATGGAACGAGCATGATCGCTACTTCTTTGGCTTTTTCGATTTCTCAGACGAATCCTTTGCCACGCGTTTTCTCTTGGACGTTTTGCTCTCTAGAGAAAGGGAGTAAGAGGAAGGAGGAACTCCTAACGGCCTGGTCCCACCTGGAAGAATAATCTTCAAAGGCCTGTTCAGTGGGTCGTCGAGTTCTACCACTTGAGACTCGGCCTTAATTTCGGCTTTCTTTCTCCCATCTTCAATGACCTGTTCTTTCCTGCTCAGCTTTGGAGTGTGTTTGGAGGCGCCAGTAATTTCAACTTCGTAATGTTCCTCGATAGGCAACGGATCATCGGATTTGTCTTCGTTAAGCGCCTTAATCACTTGAGCGTCAGGTTCGGGAGTCTCTTCCGCTTGAGTTGTTTCTCCCGTTTTCTCCTCCTTCTCCGTGGCGGCATCGCTCCTTGGAGTAGGTACGGGATCGGGATGACCTACGCAGAATCATAAGAAACAAGTGTTAGAATACATTTATCGCTTGCTGAAAGCAAAGACCCTTTGGACTTTGAAGGAAAAGTTATGTACCTGTCTCTGGTTGACTCTCAATTGTTCGAGGAGTTTTGCCTTCTGGGATAAGGGATAGAACATGAATACCAAGACCAGGATCTTCTGGGTCGTAGCCATTGTGTTTTTTGAAGTGGTCAAGTGGTAAGCGATTAGTTGGTTGAGTAGGGGGAGGAACTGTAGACCCGGCTCCGGACGAGCTGGCAATGTCATTCTTTCCTTTCGGTGAGGAGGAGTCTCTGCTATAGAGAGCCTTCGCTGCAGACAAGTCCGAAGGCTCATTCCCCCGGAGAAATTCCTTCGTTAAAGCTTCTTCATCAACCTCTTCATCCCCGACTCAGCCTTTTTGATCCTTATCAAAGTCTCCCATGCTTCGGCCAAGGATTCGAGGTAACCCTCACCGAGAAATGTAAAGTCACGATGCATGAGGACTCGAGTGTTGTACTCGACTATAAGCGGATCGATTTGGCATTTGATCTCCTCCCTACCAGCTTCGGTGGCCGCCTCAAGGAGAGAGTCCATCTCCGTAAACGCTATTCTTTTGCCCTCTTCGCGGGCTTCATCCTTCAGCGTCTCAGCCTTGGAGAGTTCTTCGTCGAGCTTTGTCTTCAGGAGTCGAGTAGCGACGATCTCGTCGCAGTAACGTTGCGACTCCTCTTGAGCAGCAACCTTTTCTTTTTTCTCTTTGAGAAATAACTCTTCCAGCTCTTTGACTCGTTGAGCGAACGCGTCTCTATCCTTTTGAACGGAGTCTTTCTCTAAAGCTAAAGCACCACAGCGTTGGACAGCTTCATCGATCTCCTTTTTGTGCGTGGCCTCCAGGCAACTGACTGCCTCTGTAGTATCTTTAGCGTTCTTCTGGGCGGCCTCAAGATTAGATTTATATGTGGAAAGCTCTTTATCTTGGGCCCTAATGATGTCTTTGTCATGGATGGCCTCGAGCTTCAAACGATCGATTTCATGTTGGCGTTCGATAGAAACTTCAGAAACTTTTTCTACCAAGTGAACAAATGCGTCGTGTTGGACATAAACATCAATGGTGCAAGCAAGGGCACACTGCTTAACATTCCCTGGAATATGATGGATGGCTGGAAGAAATTTTAGCCCATCAAAACATATTTTTAGGAATGTTGCTTTAAGCTCGACAACTTTTTCCGCTATCGACGAATCAGGTGCAAGAGTTGAGGAGATTTGATTTGTCGAAACTACAGACTTCTTATGAACCTCCCGGGGCTGCCTAGTACTTGAGGAACCCGAGTGTTGGTCGCGAGGAGTTTCGGATGGTGGTCCCCTTTGACCTGATTTCTCCCTGCCTTGATCCAGTGGAGGTGGGGGATCATTAGAGTACGATGAGTGACTATGAATTTTCCTTCGAGAAGATGAATCTCGAGAGCGATAATCTCTGGCACTGTCGTCACCTCTATCTCGGCGTTTGGCATATCCATAATCTCGGCCGGAAGGATGGAAAATGGAAGAGCCACGAAGGCGGTCGAATCCGTGAGAGCATCCCATATCACCTGCGCAGAAGTTAAGTGATGACAAGTTAGAAAAATTGGCATAACGGTTAAAGTTTAAGTGCAAGGTGAAGTGCGAGTGTTCGTGTGTGTCCTAGTGTTTCCCTCCAACAGACTAGTTTCTTTAGCTCTGCTTATCGGAGTTCTTTCTCCTTGGTGATGGCCTTGAACGCCTTCACTGCCTTTCGCTGGCGAATGAAGTTTTATGGCTTCCGAGTCGTCGAAACCGTAGTTAAGCAAATCATCAGGAATTGTAAGGTCAGACAAGCCTTTCAATGAGCTCTCTAAATGTTGAGGAGAAGGCTCTCCCACTACTGGAATGATTGTGACCCTTGAGGTTCCGCCCACTATCTTTTTCCTGAATTTGTAAGCCAGTTTCTTCTCTCCCTTTGATGGAGGAGGCGTTACTTCTATATCGTGTACCTAAACCACCGGTTCCAGAGTGGGACTAACATTCTCATCCGGTGCTTCAGACACCTTAGTTTCTCTAATCTCTCCCTCCTCAGGTGTACCACGGGCACCATGTGATGAAGGCCCAGCTAGCCTTTTGCCTTTATCCAAGGCTGGTCCAGTCGAAGTGGTGCCGTGAGGAAGACTTATTTGGCGACCTTCCGCCAGCAGCCCAAATTTCGAGAGCGATACATTGGAAATGATGGATTTGATGTCCCTATCTCCCGCGGGGACAGCTCAAATAGCTTCAACTGCCTCAGAGTACCCGGAGCCTTCGGGACGCGGGCTGATACCTTTAGAAAATCGAGAAAAGTTTTAGAAAGAATGCACTTCCTGACTCGTATGACTATTGGTCTAGAAGAGGAACTTACTCCTTTCCAACTATCTCCTCGCAAAACCAGGGGGGTAGCGCACGTCAAACCACTCTTGCTTATATTGGGCGAATTTGCTCCACGCCCTTATGAGGATTTGGCACTTGCTATGTGGCTCGAGGAGTACGAAGGGTGGGCTGTCGGACCGCCTCTTGAAACGATAAATGTAGCGGATATCGCTAGGAGTCGGGAGCCTGAATAAAATGCTCATGAAGAGAATGCACGTGCCATATAAAAACGCGTGACTATTGGGATGTAACTGCGCTGGGGCGATCTCAATATATTGCTACATATCGTGAAGGAAAGAGTTGAATGGTGGTACGCTACCAACCCAGCACATAAATTTGTTGCAGGCAGTATATCTGGCTGGGGGCAGGTAGGGACGATCATGCCCTGATGGGTCCAGTACATCGTCAAAAAGAATTCCATGTATCGAGCATAATCGGCGAAGGGCGCTTTCATTAATTCTCGAAGCTTGAGAATCGACCGGATTGTCTAGAAAGATCGCGGCGTCTAGGGCATCGGGAGCCAGGTCAACAGATGCGATTGTGGGACTCGGAATATCTTGGACAGGAAGTGTCGATAGATTTGAAGTTCCAACCACTTCCTGTTGAGAGCTCGGCCCGGGTTTATCTGAAACTGTGGCGGAGCTTGACTTTCTAGACATCTTCAATGAATGTTGAGTTTGATTAAACACCTGTTTGAACTATACTTGAAAGACAATCAATACTAGACATAACGACAAAAGTGCTCCCATCGTGTGGTGTGTGGACTAGTGCAATTGTTCGAGTATAAGTAAAAAAGAATTAAAAGTCATGAAGTTGATAAAATAAAGTTAAGCTTTGGACTGTCATTTTCGAAGACCGTCATCGCTAACCGTCTCCGATAGCCTATTGGGTGATGGTTTCAATTTTGAACTCGGCATTGGCACTATATGTTAAAGACTATTATTTGTTTTAATCGAGTTAAACTCAAGATTATAGTTGTTAAATCCGGGAAGTTATCAGTCCGAATTAGTTCGATATGATTGTTTGCTTAAGTCCTTGTCCTTGTTTTTTGTCACATGTTTAGGCGTAGGAAATGAATAAAGTCGACATGAACTAGGTTCGAGTTGGAATGGTTTCGACCGTTGTTGCCTACTGCGAGACTCAATGCCGAACGACACTCAGAAGCCTCGACACCGAGCCACATCCGCTCGGCACGCTGAACCCGACTCACACTTCTCTCCTACACTCTCTCTTCACCGTTCGGCACGCGGGAGTCATACCGAGCCACAATCGTTTGGCATACCGGACCGTGTCCTTGGTCTTTAGCCAGGCCATAACACAACACTCGAGAGACTAAATCCTACACTCTCCTTCGTACCAGACGATACCGAGCCACAGCCGAACGTTCTACTCCAACTCATTTCTTCAAGTAACCTAAACACCTTTCATCGTAGCCGGTCGAACGTCACTCCTACTCATACACCATGACCCACCAACACTTCCTAATCTCGCTAATTCCTACTGAGCCAACCACACTTCCTCTTCCCTTACTCGTCAACCCAACTGCAACCTACGTCCTAAAAGCCTCCGGCATCCTCTTCCTTCCTCCTCTCCATCTAGCCCTAAGGCATGTTTAAACCTAAAATTCATCTTCCTCTTCTAGACGACCTCTACTATTTGTAGTTTGAAAGAAAGTTATAAATTAGAGTCTCATACAAAAACCCTAATCAAAAGAGTCGAATAAGTGAAAAATTCATACATAAGGAAATGGCTCGAAGCTTAGGGAAATGCTGGATTTGGAGTTGAAACTCGTTCAGGTTCATTGTTGGGAGAGGTTGTGAGGCAACGTACTGGACTTGGGAAGAAAGGGAAGGTTGAGGTGTTAGCAGGAGTTTAGGGGAAAGCGAAGTCGAAAGTCTTATAGTAGGGAAGTAAAAGTAAAAAGGAGAAGTATTGGCTTATATAGGAAAAAGGGGAGGTGAACAGGCATCAATTGGTGGAACCTGTCGAGATCTCTCGATGGTTCAGCATACCAGGCCCCGCTCGACATTCAGGCCCCACTCGACATTCAGGCCTCGGTCGGCAATAAGGGCCCGCTCGGCATTCAGGCCCCGCTCGACATTCTAGCCTCGCTCAGCATTTAGGAGATCGTAAGAATCCACCATTGAGAAGTCAGAGAAAGGGCTAAAAGGAGAAAGATGGATTGCTCATGGTTCAAAGCGCATCGTGCTGGTTCACACAATACGCTTTGGGGGGCAGATGTTACCCAGTAACTTGTCTTGGGAACAAGGTACCGGTTATTGACCTGAGTGCCACCGATCGACATCCCTCATTCGACCACTAGCGCTCGGCCAGATCAAGTCGCTCGGCATTTACCCCTCGCTCGCTATTAAGGGCCTCGCTCGGTATAGGCATGCCACTCGGCCTAAAAGCCTCGCCCTGAGTACAAACCTCGCTCGGCAGTCAAGTGCCGTTCGGCATAAATACTTCGTACGACATACGAAGTGCCGCTCAGCATAAATGTCTCTCTCGGCATTCGAATGCCGCTCGGCATAAATGCCTCGCTCGGCATTCGAATATCGTTCGGCAGGAACATCTCATTCGGCCTAGATACTATTTGTCCTTACTTCACCAGTCGGTATTCACTGGTTCGGCATGAACACCTGGCTCGGCATAGCTACCTCGTTTGGCATGACTTCGCTCTGAGTCAACCTGCTATCTGGTTCGGTTCTCCTAAGGGTTTACCTCGAGTCACTTGATGATCGACCAAGCCTTTCTCGACCGGCATTCCTCGCTCAGCAACTGCCGTTCGCCATTCCTGGCTCGGTGCACAAGAGTCATGTACTATGGGCTAAAGTACTTTGTTTTTGGGTCTGCGAAGGAAGTCCGGCCTATCTTCGCCTATAAATAGAAGGGCATGTGCACAGTGAAAGGGACCTTTTTTCGGGAACCCCGGGGGGACTCTGCCATTTTCAAGACTCTTTTATTTTTGTTCAAACTTGTACTCAAGTTGTTGGTGTACGGATTGTATCTGTATTCAATCATTTGGGACAGCAATAAAGATAAAACTCAAAGTGGACGTAGGCAGTTACGCTGAACCATTTTAAATCCGGTGTTCAAGTTTTTGCAGTTAATTTGGCATACATTCCTCCTTTTTAATTTGCTTTCTTCATTAATCTCTCTACATAGCTCAATTCAGGGGTGTTAGTGACCAACTCTGGTGCTAACACTCCCCTCCTTAAATAAATTGCATCCACGCAATACTTAAGAAGAAAATAAAGAGTAACTACCACTCTAAGGCATAACAACACAAAAGAAGAAATTTTGAAATGAGAAGTTCACCTTAATGAGCACGAGAGAGTAAGTCCGGATGTGTTCGCTCGATGAATTCTCTGGATTCCCAAGAGAAATCCTTAGGATTTGTGGACCATTGAACTTTCACAAGAGGAATATCTTTATTTCGAAGGCGTTTAACCTTCGTAGCAATGATTCGAATAGGATGTTGCTCATAAGTCAAATTAGGTGAAACTTCAATTTCTTCAATTACACCAGGCTCAAGAATAGAATCAGAATCCCTAAGGCATTTCCGTAGTTGAGAGACGTGGAATACGTCATGAATAGCAGAAAACTGAGCCGGTAATAAAAGGTGATAAGCGACGAAACCAATGCGTTCGTTTATGGAAAAAGGGCCAATATATCGAGGTGCTTACTTTCCCGATCGACTGAAACGCACAACACCCTTCATAGGTGAAACATGAATAAATACCAAATCTCCCATAGAAAATTCTAATTTCCTTCTTCGATTATCGGCATAGGATTTTTGTCTACTCTGAGCTTCTTTCATCCTATGACGAATAAGGTCAAACTTTTATGTGGCATCACGAATAAAATCAGGACCTAAAATGATCTTCTCACCTTCTTCAAGCCAACACGAAGGAGATCGGCATGGCCTCCCATAGAGTGCCTCAAAAGATGCCATACCAATACTAGATTGGAATCTATTATTATAAGAAAACTCAACAAGTGAAATATGATTTTCCCAACTTCCACCAAAATCAACAACACATGCACGAAGGAGATCTCCAAGAGTTTGATTCACACGCTCGATTTGTCCATCGGACTGAGGATGGTAAGGGGTGCTAAAATTAAGCTTTATTCCCAAGGCTTTTTGAAGACCCTTCCAAAATCCACTAGTAAACAATGGATCACGATCACTAACAATAGAAGTAGGAACTCCATGCAATTTAACAATTTCTTTGACATAGAGTTTAGTTAAAAGAAGTACGGTCCGATTGGACCGAACGGGAAGAAAATGGGTGGATTTTGTAAGTCTATCTACTATGACCCATAGGCTATCATGACCCGAACGAGAATGGGGATGACCGACAATAAAGTCCATGGAAACTTGATCCCACTTCCAAATGGGAATGTCCAAAGGTTGCAATAACCCATCGGGCATTTGATGCTCGTCCTTTATGAGTTGGCAAGTCATGCAACGCTTAATAAAGTTAGCAATATCAGATTTCATTCCATCACAATAATAATGTCGATTCATATCCGCATACATTTTACTACTACCGGGATGAATGGTAAATTTAGAACGATGGGAATCTTCTAAAATGTCTTTTTGAAGATCACTAATATTTGGAACGATAAGTCTACCAAATTTTCGAATACCGCCATGAGCATCAATATCAAAGTCTTTCAAACCTTTAATATCAATTTTATCCCTACAACTTTGGCTAAGAAGAACCAATTCGGGATCTTGCTTTTGAGCTTCATGGATGCGGTCTAAAAGAGAAGGATGAGCCTCAAGGCTACACAAAACAAGAGATGAACATAAATTGGATCCACGATCTCGAATCTCACAAGTGGATAAAGTGTCGAGATCATTCCATTCGGATATCATCATTGAAACAACTGCTTATTGCTTACAACTAAGGGCATCGACAACTCGATTACCCTTTCCGGGAATATAGAGAATATCAAGATCATAAGATGCAAGGAACTCGAGCCAACATTGTTGATGAAAATTAAGTTCCTTTTTAGAAAAAAATACTTCAAGGATTTATGATCGGTGTAGAGAAAAAATTTCTCTCCCAAAAGATAATGCCGCCAAATTCTAAGGGCGAAAAACAATGGCGCGAGCTCTAAATCATGAGTGGAATATCTAGTCTCGGTAGGCTTTAATTGCCTAGAAGCATAATCGATAACATGTTCCCTTTTTATGAGAATGGCACCCAAACCAACACGACTAGCATCAGTGTAAACAATAAAGTCTTGGTTCCACTACACCATAAACGATGTTTTGATACGGCTAAAAGCCGTATCTAATCAAATTAGATACGGCTTTTAGCCGTATCAAAATATGGCGAGCTTATTATTTGATACGGCTACTAGCCGTATCTAATGGGACAATTAGATACGGCTTAAGGCCGTATCTAACGAGACAATTACATACGGCTTAAGGCCGTATCTAATTGATACATTAGATACGGCTACTGGCCGTATCTAATGGGGCAATTAGATACGGCTAATAGCCTTATCTAATGTATCAATTAGATAAGGTTATGTATCAATTAGATACGGCCTTAAGCCGTATCTAATTGTCCCATTAGATACGGCCAGTAGTCGTATCTAAGTACTCAATTACACATACATATATAAAATTCCGCACTCAAATGATATTAGAAAACAAATAATATTATAGGCAGTGCACATTCAAATGATTCAATAATCCGCATCGTAGTGCATAATAACTTAACAATATCATTACATAACACGAAAAATAGTACATACTAGCATTTAGTACAAATATGAAGTTAAGCTCAAAACAAGAGCTACACAAGTCTCATACAACTTAGGTGCCCCAGTTCTTAAGTACGCTATCCATCATAAGCAGCAGCATAAACAGTTACCTACTGTTTTGCACTTTTTTTACAAGCTTATTCACAAGTCAAGGCCCTCCAAGCAAATAATTTTGAGTTTTTTCTTCTTCCTCCTCTTTATTTTGCTAAAATCAAGCAAACTAAGCAAATTAGAAGACTAACATAAAATTGATAATAACAAATACTAGTAATGTTACAGTTTTTTAAGAGGAGAAAGCAGTTATTGTAATCTATGGTTCCTTTTTAGTTGCTTGCAGCTGTCCTTGATTGTGATGTATACTGCTCATCTGCATGTAATTTTTTAGTATTGGTTAATCAAATAGTTTGGCAATGTTCAGGTTTGTTCAGAATTCTACAGCAACAGTGAGTGTGTGTGCATATTGTGATCTGCATTCTTTTCAGATGGATCGACAATATGCTTCTTGCAGGTAATTACAAGCAGATTAGCACTTATTTGCACTATCGAATCTACTTCCTCTAGTTAAAATTTGGTTGCTTATGGCAGACTAATTAGGTTTGTACGCCGACCAGGATCCAAAAATGAATAATAGTTTATAATTCTATAGGTGAATGTTTTAGTCTAAAGCAAAGAGCCTATGTTTGAATTGAATAAAGAAGGTGATGATGCAAGTTAGACCTTGTTATATTCTACTATATAGGGCCACGGTATTCTACCCATTAATAGCATAAAGACAAAAAATAGAAAGTGCAAGAAAAGTAAGGTCAGCAATACCAGCCCAATTGGTGATTAGAAGGTGATCGCGATTCTAATTTTTTTTATATGTAAGAATGTCTGAAAGGAGAAACAAATTGCAGTTAAATGATTTAATTGATGACAAAGGAAATTTATTGAAAACTGGGGAGGAGCTTAGTATATCTGCTAATAATTCCTTTTTCTGACTTATATGAAGCTCTTGATTATGTTATTAATTTCCTCCATATTATCTGTAGAAAAATTCTAACATTAATAGCTAGGAGAAACTTCGTTTCTCCTGTTACTCCTAATGAAGTAAAATGTGCAGTTTGGCAGATTAAAGAGGAGAAGAGTCTAGGCCCTGAAGGCATGAGCACTAAATTTTACAAGACTCATTGGGAAGAAATTGAGGACTTGCAAAGGGCTAAGCGAAGCATTTTTGAAAAAATTATAAAAGACGTAAACCATACATTTATTACTTTCATTCCCAAAAATGAAAGCATTTTTTATCATCTTATGCAATAGAAATAAGCCTTATTTGGATGATCTCGTTTCTTTAAGCTAAAAATGCCTTTATACAAAGCATGCATATTAATGAGAACTCTCTACTAGTATATGATTTAGTTAGAGTTCAATAAGAAATGTGCCTATTATTTATGCCTTAAGGTTGATCTCCAAAAGGCGACCTTTTGTTTGTCGCATGTTCACTTGTATGAGATTTCCATATAAATTTATCAATATCATTAAGACTTGTATTCAGACCCTAACATAACTAGTATTTGTTATTATCAAGTTGATTTTTAAGATTTTTTAAAAGCCAAATTTAGATGATGATAAAATGTTTAAAATAATTTTAAAAGGTATGAAATAGAGTTTTCATTAAATTTATAAAATAATAATTTGTATATGGTTTATTATTATGATTCTAAATGTCAACAAATTGGAATTTATGGTTTTATGCAGCTACAGACTGTAATGTTATCCAATAGAGTATATGCTGTAAAACAGTATCCTTGTTTTTTATAGGGTAAACAAGCAAAAGGACTCTTCAGGAGCAATACAGTGACTGATTCAGGAAAATCTTAATTTATTTTGATAGTGTCAAATTTTAAGTTGAGTATTTGATTTGATTATTGTTTGTTTTGGTTTGGTGAAGGCTTCAATTTGCTTGGGTTGTGAGTATTTGCCATTTGTTATAACATAACAATAGCAGTTAACAATAACCAAACTAACCAATTTTAAAAGGTATAATGTTTTCAAAATTTGTTTGATTTAAAATAATTTTTATATTAATTATTTAGATCTCTGACTGGTTCGAAATATAATGACGTAATTAAAAATAATAATTAAGATAAATGGTTTATCTTAAGTTAATTGAGATCTTAATTTAATTAAGAGGTTAGGATTAATTTATTAAGGATTAATTAATTAATATAATTAATTTAGAATAATTACCCAATGTAATTTAAAAAGAATTAATTATAAAATTACTTAAAACTTAATTTATATTTTGTTCTTAAAAAGTCAATATGAGATTTTGTGTTTTTAAGATACTCTTTAAAATCTAAATTGTTATTTAATTTATAACTAGTGTTTGAAAACTAATTAAAATTAATTAAAGAAATTGCATATATAAAATTATTCAATCCTAAAATAATATTATTAAAATCTCATTGGTTCCTTTCAAGCAAAATATACAAATATGTAATTATATAAATAGTATCTAGTAAATATCTATTGAGACCCTTATAGTAAAATCAAATATTATTCCACTATAGCTCACAATTATTATGTGTAAAATTTATATTAAAATCAACTAAATTATTCTTATTTTCTCTAATTTACTCCTGCCATATGATTCATGAACCATTTTTTATTTCTCAAAATTACTCCTGCCAAATATACCTGCTCCATCATCTAGAGATATCGAATAAGACACTTCGAATGGCACACATATCCACCCACTCCAACATCAGCAAAGGTCTCTTCAAATTGATGATTCATTTTGCTGGTTCTCTCATCTGGTAGCAGTATACTGTCCAACACCACTTTTTCGTGCGTGGATGGTACATATTTCCCATGGATGTTGAACAATGTAGAATCTCGGCATATAGTACCTGTTGGAATAAAAGGTAATATTTATTATTATTTTTGTTTTCTACTTATTATGACATAAATGTTTAAATGTAAAAAATACCTGTTCCTATTAATTCTAAATCAGAGTTGAGGATTTCACATTTTTGATTGTTCGTAACATTGGTCGAATCCTGGAACTACGAAGCAATGAATTCAGGAGCATTGAATTGTGTGGCGCGTCCTCCATAAGAAGAATTGACCGGTGCACGAATTCCCTGTTCAATATTTCCCACCATGTTGATCAAAACCTCCATTTTCCCAAACAAATTTCCCACCGTACTCTCCAAACTTCCCACCCTCATTTTCAACTCATCCTGCTCGCCATGAACATGTCGGAGTCGTTTCTGTGCAATGGCACGAGCCTTAACTTTAGTCTTTGGTATAACGGTCCCAACACCGTGGCTCCTACCCCTTGCATCCTTACCAAGCACTTGTGATAAGATGTCTTCATCCACTGTCAATTTTTCTTCATCACTATCAGTGATCTTTTCCTTCGCTTTCGCAATTTGATCCTGTAATATGATAATATTTACATGAATAAGGAATTTTAAAGAATATGCAAGTTAATATTTGTTTAACTTACAATGTATGAAGAAGTGGCATATGATATGCTACCATCTTTTTTCCTATGTGTCTTCTCCCATACTTGACGACGACTGATATTTGTTGATGGACTAGCAACGATCTGCAATACAAGTTGATGCAACGACATGAATATCCAATCACAATGTGTAAATCATTTGAATGAAAATGAATATAATTTACCATTTGTTGTTCTATTTTAGCGTGACTTTTACGTCCTACATGATGAGCATAACTGAGCAATGCTCTGTTCTTTTTGCCTATCTCCCTTCTTCCGCTCGCTTCAGGCGTTGCTTCATTTTTTACGAACTCTGTCCAATCTTCTTGAGCAACTGTAGGTGGGCAATTTTTCAACCGTTCTTCGTCATTGTTGAAAGTGTCATAATAAACTACTCTCAAGTTTTTCTTGTATCTCCTAAAAGCCTCGGCCATTCTCTTTAAAAACATTTCCTTTGAAAGCGGATCGAGCTCATAAATTTTCTGCAAAAAATATGTTAAATTAAATGTTGTGCAAAGAGTTGAAACCATAATGCTATTGAATGAAATAGTTGTTGTCAAACAGATAAGGATACTTACCATCAATTCGTTCCAAACGTTGTCCTTGTATATTGCAGGTACTTTATTCCAACTTATATATGATATCGGCACATGAGCTCTTACTACTTTACCGAGCATAGTAGTGATTTTTCCAGCGTTATCTGAGACCGGAATACCAAGTAAGTTTTGATCAACTTTCTTCGCCTCTGAACATGACGAATGTGAAGATGGTGGATTTTCTGACATAGTTTTCTGCAAAATATAATATTACTAATTATATTAATAAGTCACGATAATAATTATAGATGTATCAATGTCAACACTCCATAATATAACACACTTGCACATACAAAATTATTAAGTGACAACACCTAAAATTGCGTTGGAATGTATAAAATATTCAAAACATACATACACACAATCGTGCAATTAAAAATATACAAACACACAATCATGTGATGTACGAATACTAATAAGTTAACATATGGATTTGGTAAGGTTTTCTAATTTTTCATTGTCTTCAAAAGCTGATTGATAGACGGTAGGGAACTCAATGTCATCCACATTTGTAGTCAACCGTTTTGGTGTATGCAAGACGACAAACCATCGGTTATTTTTTAAATCTTTTGAGTAGAAAACTTGACTTGCTTCTGATGCAAGAATAAATGGCTCGTCATTCACGTTATTTTTGTTCTTCAATTTCTCAAAATTTACCATGATGAGGTTTGAAATACGATCTATTTTGCAACCATTGACCTTATCCTCGACTTTTACCCAATCACAATAAAAAACTGTTTGTTTGAAGTTAGTGTAATCCAACTCAAGTATCTATTGAATGACTCCGTAATACGTTGTTTCTGCTTCCTTATAATTTTTATCCTTGCCACTCGCTCTAAATTTTGTAATTGCTCTCATACATACACCATTATTTTGTGTTACCATACGGTCTTCGTACTTTTTCGTGGAAAATGAAAATCCATTCACTTGGTACTTCATATAACTACGCGTTATGAACTTCGGCCCGTGCACTAACCGCCACAGAGTTGGATCAACATCGATGGTCTTTAACAGCTCATTACGTAACCATAGATTAAAACTTTGAACTACTTCCACGGTGGTAGCTCTACCTCTAGGTTGAAATCTAGTACTTTTCACATAGGAGTTATACCTCCTACGAAAAACACATATCAAAATGTATATATAAATTGAATTAAAAAAATTAAAATTCCAAACAAGTTCGTGAACTTACTTCTTCCATTCATCCAATCCATCGTACTTATTAAGGACCCATCTACGCACCTGTTCAAACTGCACTTGGGTTAACGTTATGTCTTTACCATTATCTAGAGGTATCTCACCAGCAAACTCATCGTCCTCGTCTAAAAATGCTTCGTGGGTATGTTTATGATTGCCATCACCTCCGTTTGGCATATATTCCATGTAGTAAAGACTAGCTTCTTGTACGATATATCCTTCTGCAATACACCCTTCAATGTATCTTTTGTTGCGCACATATCCTTTATATGTTTTCATCAACCTATAAATGTGATCAATTATATACTGTAGACGGTAGCTATTTATATGAAATAATGATGTGCATAACTGAAATTAGAAATTTACCGTTCAAATGGATACATCCACCTATATCTGACAGGGCCACAAATCAACGCTTCATCGGCTAATTGAACCATAAGGTGGACACTGATATCAAAAAATGCAGGTGGAAAATGTTTTTCGAATACACACATTGCTTCTACTAAGCTAGCCTTTGCTTTTAAAAGATGTTCCCTATTGATCACCTTTGAACACAAAATGTTAAAGAATAAACTAATACGATGAACAGCATTTCGTAGATCCTTATGTTGTGGATAAGAATGTTGAAGCAATACCGGAAGCAAATGCTGTATTATGACATGGTAATCATGTGACTTCATATTTCTTAGTTCAGGAGGATTGATGCTCACATTGTTGTGAAAGTTAGAAGAAAATTTGTTAGGCACTTTCAGATGTTTCAAATCGGTGCAAAACCATATCTTTTCTTCTTTGCTCAAAGCGAAAGTTGTCTTTGGTATGATTGTTTTATTTGTTTCAGGATCTTCCATCACCCACAACTTTTGTTTTATACCCATGATTTTCAAATCCTTGCGTACATTGATGCCATCTTTTGACTTATCGTTATGGTCCATAATGGTGCTGATGAGATGCTCCGTGACATTCTTCTCCATATGCATAACATCAATATTATGTCAGACCAAATTTGCTTTCCAATATGGTAAATCAAAAAAGATAGACCTCCTATACCATCCAGAAATATTGCCAACATCTTCATTGGTTGACTTTTTCCGTTTTCGACCAATTTCTTCTTTTTGTTTACCAACTTTCATTTTGATATTCGCTACTTTCTTTTCAACTTGAAAACCAGTCAATGGCCATTTAGGGCGACGAAGTTCTTGTTCGTTGTTGAAATTTGTCTTATCGTATCGAAACTTGTGTTTGTTAGGAAGAAACATTTGATGTCCCATGTAACACATCTTCTTACTTTTAGGAAGATAATAAGAACAAGTGTTTTCCCCACAAACAGGACATGCAAAGTAACCGTGAGTTGTACATCCCGATAAAGTCCCAAAAGCAGGGTGATCATGGATTGCCCACAGTACCCTAGCTCTCATTGTGAACTCAGATTTATTTAGCGAGTCAAATGTAACTACTCCTTCCCATAACTGCTTTAACTCGTCTATCAACGGCTGTAAATAAACATCAATATCCTTTCCTGGTTGTTTTGGCCCAGAAATCAACAATGTTAACATTGAGAACTTCCTTTTCATGCACATAGATGGAGGAAGATTATATGGTACTACAATTACTGGCCAACAACTGTAAGGGTTAGAGAGAGAAGCATGTGGACAGAAACCATCTGTTGCTATTCCAAGTGTGACATTTCGTGGCTCGGCAGCAAAAGTTTGATCAAATGAATCTGCGCCTTTCCATTGAGAAGTGTCACATGGATGACGCATTATAGTTGGATCAGACTTGGCACGACCATGCCAGGTCATCGCATCTGCCATCCATGGTACAGTATACAGTCTCTTCAATCTAGAAATTAAAGGAAAGTGTCTTAATGTCTTTCGAGGTACTTTGGTGCATTTTCTCTCTTCGTTTAATGATGTCCTATATCTTGGTTCATTGCAATTTGTACAAGAAACTTTGTTCGCATCATCTTTCCAGTACAATATGTAATCATTGATGCATGCATCATAAGTTTTGTAATTCATCCCAACTTGCTTAATGATCTTCTTCACGTCGGAGTACGTTGTCGGCAGCGTGTTACCTTCGGGGAGTAACTCCTTTATTAGTTCGAGAAGTGCAGTCATACCATTATCTGAAAAGCTGTATTGGGTCTTCAAGCTATTCAGTTTCACAATGGCATACAACTTCGTAATCCCTTTTGAACATGAAGGATACAGCGGCTCTTTTACGCTACCAAAAAGCGATTTATACTTCTTACTTTCATTGGCCTGCCAATCTGGATAATCAGTAGACTGCTCTCCAACATTAGCATGATCAGGCAACGAATTTGTAGGTTGAAAATGATGAAATCTATCTACATCATTGACCAGATCTTCCATCCTAATATGTTCAGACTCAGCAGTAGTTCTGCCATGAGTAACTAGTTGTTGTTTTTCCATCTCCGCCCTTTTTACCCCATGAAAATACCACGTTGTATACGATTGAATAATACCCCATCTAAGCAAATGAAAATGAATGTCATCTAATTTGATCGTCTTCATATTTTTGCACCGGGTGCAAGGGCATAAATACAATCCTTTCTTACCACCGTTTTCTTCAACAAAACTAATGAACTTCTGCACCCCGTCTATATAGTATGTAGATCTTAGATCTGATTCATTTATCCATTGTTTGTCTATGCTGAAAGACATACTGCCCTCCTATATCATATTTAACAGAACATGAGACTTCCCCTTCAATGGGTCCTATATCATAACCTCTATTTTCAAGATGTCCCAAGCATAATGTCTTTAAAGTGAACATCAATATCATAATTCTTTTTTAGTCAATAACAGTTTGATATTATTTTTTATCTTAGTATATTATTATTTTATATATTATATAATGCTAAACATATTACATATGTGATAGTCTCAAGTAATTCCAGAATAGCTAATATTTACTTCTAACATTCTTTTAGCTTTATTAGATATTACTCCCCACATCCTAAACCAGGTAAACATAGTGCATATCTTTAAAGAACAAATTCTTTTCCTTCCGTTTCTTTCAAAATCTTTGGGTTGCTTTGGATTTGTAAAAATGATTTTTGAAGGCCTCATTGTTATAAACAATTATGCGTTTTTTTATAAAATGAGCTTACAAGTTAATCGAGAGCACAAATCTAAAAACGATCAATTGAAATCATGCTTGTTTTTTGTTGGATGTTTTGATTTCTTGATGCCAGAACTATAATTTATCTTGAACTTTTACCATTCTTTTCAACTATGATACTCTAATGTAAGACAAACAAGTAGACAATAACCCCAGAATTAATTTTGTGGTATGATTTTAAATATTTAATTAATTTTAAATAGTTAAAATATATGGACTATTTAAATTTCAATAAATGAAACTCAAAATATATGGTTTATTTTAAACATTAGCACCAAACTGTTTTCAAAAAATTTGTCATTACAACGGCGCTATTTTGTAGCACCGGAGTAATGTCTATGCATTACCCCTCTCCTGATACTTGGCTTGCGCCATTAACAACAATTTTATCCACTTATACAACAATGTCAGAAAAATATACAACATTAGCACCAAACTAATAAATGAACTGTAATTCTCTTAAAACATGTAATCTTCCACTACAAGGATCATCAAAAATCCCTTTTGTACCTACTAATAAATGAACGGAGTGTATAACGATACAAACTTTAGTCAAAGAGAAAAGGATATGATGATTTGGGACCCCTCTTTGAGTGAGAATGATCTTTCTATGCAAAGCTTTGCTCAGAAATAAGTGCACTCAAGGACATAGAGCCATTGACTCATTTCATTATGGAGCTTCTTTGTACATGGAGCTAGGGATTACCAATATAGTATACTTTGCTAAAATTAGGCTTGATAAAATTATAGGAGTACTGATCTAGAATTATTGATATGTTACCACCATTTGTATGATGTGAATTAGTTGAATCATTAATCGACGAACATTCAGGTTAAAGGGCATTATATTTTTCTATTAAAAATTGCTAAACAACTGAACTCATCCTACTACATCAACTGCTTTGCGGTACACAAACACAAACACAAATTTTATATCACCATACTGCATTTTACTTTCATTTCAGCAAGCTCTCGGAACACTGTTTTACTAAGACATGCAACACGTTCAACATAATTTATGAAATGTCCTGTGTTTAGTTTTTTAGTGAAACAAGATCATATTTTTATCTCATCCTTTTATTTTATTTTCTCCAATAACTAAATTTCAGACCTGAATTTGATATTGGTATTCACAGCTGCCACTTTAACAAGCTAACTAGAAATTTCCATTTTTTTCATAGGGTGATGATGATAAAAATCAGAAATCAGCTTAACAACGCACCAGTTGGAACCAAGAATCTACTGAAGAGACAAAGAAACCAATTTTGACTAACTAGCCTACCTTTGTTAGCATTTTAAAGAATCTTTGTATCTAGTGCAATGCCCCGATCTCATTGTTTCTCTGTGTGTGTAAAGTAAACAAAATTTTCACGTATTTACTGTACGATGGCAACAAATTTGAGGAAACTTATTCTGTCATAGAACGCGGACGATCTATACCAGGATATAACATTAAGATCATGTTGTACTTGAATTTTAAACCTTGTTTTCAACAACAAAAAGTATAAACATTAATGTTGGATCATATTACATGTCTTGATTCAATTACCATACAAAACTACGTTTATGTATTTACCTCTCATAAATTAAGCAGCTACAGATAAATAAGCAGCAAATATAAAAGATTAAGCGACACTGTCACCTGAAATTGGGTTAGTGCCCGTAACTCAATGGAGTTGGTCTAGAGCCTGCTAACTTACTAGAACTGGGTCCAAAAGAGAAATTGCCTCCTAGTGAATTTTCAGTAGGATGTTGCAGCACTTTAAACTGTTTATTGCATTACGACTATGGATGGCATCATGAACACGTATTGTTTCATAGCCTGCTTATCCTGTATCAATTTTTAAAAGTTTCATTTGTTAATATATCATAGATAAAACCTTCAGCAATCCCTATAAAACTTTAACCATGTAAATAACTCAGATTAAAAATTACTAAACAATACAACCAGCAGCCTATCATACCAAAGAAATCCTAATAGAATTCAGTAAATCTCATTGTTTAAAAATACGAAGACCTACAAAATGATCGATGGTACATCAATTGCAAAACAACACCTGAGAGCAAACAAATAAAATGAACACACAAAATCAAGTACAAAACTAATGAAGAGGACTGAGCGCAATCAAATAAAATATTACTACAATTCAACTTTTACAGTTCAATCTTTGGCTCAAATTTCATTTTTTATCCAAATATTAAGTCGTAACAATATATATCTCTTAATCTTTAATCATGCTAACCTTTTACCTTAACAGTAACATTCTATCCAATATGGTAGAACCTTGATTGGTTCCAGACTATGGGGTCCTCCATTGAACTAATAAAGTATCGCCCTCATGAACTGATTAAACTGGAGATACACCCTACTGTTGACTTTTCCTCTTGCTAATTACGCACTTAGTGCTTTTGTTTCTTGCACACCATTTTTAAGTCAGCTTATTGGAATAGCGATATTGAGCTAAAATACTATAAGGTAATCCTTAAATGGCGTTTCCCAGCGCCATTAATTACAGCATAACGTACATGTACGCATTGCTTGGGATGTTTTACATCCAGCAATTATGTGAAAAAATTTGTTACCATCTCTAACATGTGCATCTGCAAACAACAATGATATTGCGTGCAATTAATCATTATTGTCATAATGAATCAAGTTTGCAGATGCACATGTTAGAACAACTCCTCGCTTGAAAAATCGAACATCCAACCCAAAATTTCACAAACCACCACCACTCAAAACTCAGACATTCTCAATTCCTGGTAGTACTGTAATTTATTCCAAGCTTCAAATCTTACAAATATTCATTTTATAGTTGAAGAATTCTAACTAAATACACACAGCAAGGCACTTAATACAATTATACAATTACACAGACATAAAAAAAAGAAAAGAAAATCAAGCACACATAATGAATAGCAGTATCAAAAGAACTGGAAGTAATCGAATCTGACCTTGCAATCAAAGTGAAGTAGCGGTTCTTCAATACGAAATCGAGTGAAGGAAATACAATGATACGATGTAGGAGTTTCAACTATAAGGAGAAGATAATAATACCTTGATTTGGAAAGGGGGAATGTCGAGCTAAGGTTTAAAGGCAACGTTCGATCGATCGAGTTTTTGGGAGCTTGGAATTAGGTTTCAAAAGAGGTAAAATGAGTTGGTTTTCTTTTTTTGAAGTTATGAGATAACAGTGAGGTATTGGGGTGGAAAATTTGCGGCAAAAATAGACACGAAATAAGATACGGCTGTTAGCCGTATCAAATTTGATATGGCTATTAACCGTATCTAAATAAGTGGGAAAGCCAATTTTCTGGAGGGATGCAGTGCGTATTCGGGTGGAAAATTTGCGCCAAAAATAGGAACGAAAAAAGATACGGCTATTAGCCATATCAAATTTGATACAGCTATTAACCGTGTCTAAATTTTTAGATACGGCTAATAGCCGTATCAAATTTGATACGGCTAATAGCCGTATCTAATGAGGTGGTAGGAGGGGTGGCTAAATCAGCTTTTTGGTGTAGTGTTCCCTTCGAGAATCACAAGAATAGGAGCATCGGAAAGGAGTTCTTTTAATTTTTTAAAAGCAATTTTGCATTTGTCTGACCAAATGTATTTAACTCCCTTCTCAAACTAGTAAGAGGCACGAATATTTTAGAGAAGTCTTTTATGAAACGACGGTAATAGCCTGCCAATCCAAGAAAACTACGGATTTCCATCACACTCTCCGGTCTCTTCCAATTTTGAATCGCTTCAATATTTGAAAGATCCACGGAAATTCCAGATTCAAAAATAATATGCCCCAAAAATTTCACACGAGATTGTCAAAAGTGGCATTTAGAAAATTTTGCTTTCAATTGGTTGCTCCTAAGAGTTTCCAACACAATCCGAAGATGTTTTTCATGCTCTTCCTCGATTTTAGAATAAACAAGAATACCATCGATAAAGATGAGATCAAATCGATTGAGGAAGTCTTTGAGAACTCGATTCATAAGGTCAACGAAATAAGCTGGGGCATTCGTCAAACCAAATGGCATAACAAGCCATTCATAAGATCCATAACGAGTACAAAACGGTGTCAAAGAAATGCTATCCTCTGCAATACGGATCTGATGAAAACTGGTTGCTAGGTCTAACTGTGAAAAGACTCTAGCACCACTAAGTTGATCGAATAAATCATCAATCCAAGGTAAGGGATATTTATTCTTGATCGTGAGATCATTAAGCTTGCGGTAGTCAATGCAAAGCCTAAGTGTACCATCAAATTTCTTCACAAAAATAGTCGAAGCTCCCCATGGAGAGGAACTAGAACGAATAAATTGTTTTCCTTCCAATTCGGATAATTGTTTACGCATCTCCTCAATTTCCTTATTGGACATACGATAAGGAGGACGAGTAATAGGTAGAGCTCCAGGGATTAGATTAATTTTGAACTCAATTTCTCACTTAGGTGGTAATCCTAAAACGGGCTCAAATATGTCGGGAAATTCACGAACAATGTGAATGAGGGAAATGAAATCTTCCTCGTCATCATTATCGTCATCATGCGGGTTTAGAGAATATAATGATGCTACCAAATTGAAATCTGAATCTTTAAGAACAATAGAAATCTGCTTAACAAATTGAGGATGTCGAAGATAAATAGTCCTCTCGGGATATAGGATATGGGCTTCATAACGGTTAAGCCAATCCATCCCCTATATCTTTCCGAAACCTAGGTAATGCATAACATGCAAATCGGCTCGGAAAGCATAATCACATAAAATAATTTCAACATCTTTACAAAGTAAACTGAGTGTTGCGGATCCACCAACCGGATTCGCAATTCTCAACGAATTCATCAAACCAATAACATTCAAAGACAAAGCATCAACAAGTTTTTTTGATATAAAAGAGTGAGATGCACCCGTATCAAAAAGAACTCGAATAGGAAGATCATGATATATAATAATGCCATCAAGGATAGAATGAGAAATACCTTGACCAAGAGGAGTGCTACTGGGGGCTTGCACAACATTTAGCTTCCCTTTCTTCTTGCTTTGAAGTTTGGGACATGAAGATATAGTATGACCCGAACTTTTGCAATACCGACAAGTAAGGGCTACAGACACTTTTTTGCATAATGGTCCTTAGAACCACAATTGTAACATTCTCCACGACTAGAGGTAGGAGTCTTTGCTACCGAAGTTGCTTGCTTCCCTTTCTTGTTGGGATAAGGCTTGAACTTACAAGGCCACTTCTTATTGATGTTTTGTTTGGCACCCACAACTTCAACATCACTTTCTTTATCGGTCTCTTCGAGTCGAAGAGCGATATCAACAAGCTGATCGAAAGAAACTTCTAGTTTCAAAAGTAATGGCTTTTTGAGGTTCTTATTCAACCCATAGACAAACCTCTGATTTTTCTTCAATGGGGTATTAGTATAATCGACCCCATATTTAGAGTGAGATTCAAAAGATGTGACATAATCCGTCATAGAAGATTCACCTTGAACAAGGTCGATAAAGCGTCGAGCTAAAGATACTTTTTCAGCTTCCGGCACAAACTTTAACTCGAACCTTTCCTGGAATTGCTCCCAAGTAAGATCCGCTTCAATAATTTCAGAAATCAAATGCTCATACCAATCTAACGCTCTCTCCTGGAGCATGCTAGAAGCCACTTGGACTCGATGTAGATCGATAAGATTCATGGGGGAAAAGATGCGATCGCATGTTCTAAGCCAAGCTTGGACTTCTATAACGCTTTCGGAACCCTTGAAAGGCCTTCCACCCAAGTTGGTATAATCACTGCACAAGCGTGCAAACCGAGATTTAGGATGTGTAGGCTCTGGAATGGGTCCGACAGCTTGAGCATTCTTCACAAGATCTAAGAGCTGCTGGGCAGACATAAATACTCCATCCTGAGGAGTAGCACTGGATTGACCGACGCTGGGACGACCTGGTCTAACCATTTCTCTTCTTTAAGAAAGAAAGAAAGAAAGAAGAGGAAAAAGGTTATTCTCAGAATGAATATCAAACAATCTTGATTCATAAAACAAGGCATCATAACAGAATATAGGATAGAACGGGTCCTAAGACTCGGATAAATCCTAAGGCACGACTCCTAGGAAAGGCTTAGGACAATGATCCTTGCTAGATTATTCTACATTGTTCCGAAGTTTGGCTCTAATACCAAGCTATGATGCCCCACCTCTATACTCACACTAGCCAAGGACAATACTGGGTAATGCCATCGACTAGCAAGAAGAATAAGGCTGTTGAGGAGCGACCAACTTTGTAATTGCTTTGAGCGAGTACCGATATGTCAGATAGTATGACTTGCATTTCATTTCAAGTGGAAATCCGACATATCAAATACAAACTCAAAGCTACTACAAAGTGGCTATGGGGGCTTCGGAAACAAATATAGAAATAAGCATAGCAGAAATCAGTCACAGATATTCATATCACAAAGGCGGAAACAGATATAAATATAACACATAGAAGTGTACATCAAAGTAGTGGTCATACAAGATCCACTACATAACAAAAGAATAGGTAAAAGTACTAGACAAAAGAATAAGTATACATCAAGGAGTCTCTATCTTGAATGTATAAAAGCAAAAACTACTAATCTAAAGTAGTTAGACAAAAATCAGATGATGGACCTTGATAATAAGTCAAGCATAAGTACTTGTAATACCTCGGTCTGACTCGAGTATTATTTAAGAAGAAAAATAATAAACGGATCAGTCTAGCTATAAATATCATATAAAATGAGATAGGATAAGAGATATGGCAAAAACATATGATAACAATAATGCCATACTGTGATAAGTATACATCAGATAACAACAAAAATCATACAATATCTCAAATATTCTCAAACACTAAAAAGAATGTAGTATTCTTTAAATTATTCACCAAAACACAAATATTGATAGAGCTTATCAATGCATATCATCTAAATTGGTGAAACAAAAATTCTAGAAATCAACAACCAGAAATCCAGAAAACACAAAGGGGGAGGCCTATCACAAACAGGAGCATGAAAACACACCAACACGTGTGTCACAAACGGAATGCTATTCCATGGTCGCTAACCATCAAGTTTGAGCCAAAAATCCACAAACGGCGCGAATACCATGGGTCGCTACCCCACCAATTTGAACCGAAGCTCCGCAAATGGGGTTTTTAGTCCCCCACACAAACAAAGAGACATCGCACGTCGCTAGTCTAAATCACAAAATGATCATCAATGATCGATAAGTGGAAATTACACTAAGCTAGTAAATAAATGAGTTTGGCTTCATGTCCCATAACCACTAGCTTAACTTAAATATTTACGATGAAATTGTAGATTTCCACTCGAGAATTGTCACGAGAGTTCAATCGAACAATTCGAAGAATTAACCAATGAAGTAAACACAAGCATTTCATACCACTTGTTTTGCTAAGCCGTTTAATTAGATTTCTCATACGAATGAGGTAAAGGTTTGTATATACTAATAGATTGGAAAATGGTTTTAAAAGCGAGCTTTATATTTAAAATAGTGTTGAAATCATTTTAATGAAAGAGTTTTAGTATTTACTACTAGTATCGAAACCTTTGTATTTTAAAGTGACAATCACAAAATGATTGTAAAAACAATCAGTGACCAAAAATTCACATACAACAGTGTGAATTAAATCCATAAAAATCGATACCAAATCCATCAAATGGATATTCCCAAAAATCCAAATAAAGAAGTCATCAAAGTCGATAATAAGTGATAACAACTAACTGGATCAACAAAAATCGATTAAAATTGGAAATCCACAAAAAAAACAGCCAAAATAGGCAAACTGAACAGTTCCAGACGTCTGGGGGTTCATCCAAACGTCTGGATTTGGGTTCTGGAAATATTCCAGAAACCTACCAGATATTTGAACTCTAACCAGACGTCTGAAAACTAACCAGACGTCTGGTAGGTTTGGACCAGACGTCTGGTCCAAGACTCTGCCGTTTTTTTTCTTTTCTGCCGTAATTTTTTTTCTCCGGGTCTATAACCAGACGTTTGGACTTGACCAACCAGACGTCTGGTCACCTGGTCTGGGCAACAGTTTGCCTAGGCCATGATGGCCAAAACGATTTGGAAGCGATCGGACGAGCGACGGAGGCTAGGGATTTATGCCAAGCGACAACCCAGTCCTATAGGCTCTTCAATACACCCCAAATAACACGTCCAAATATCTAAGATAGGATCTTTAAAGATTTTGACTTCAAAACACCAAAATTTGGAAAATTCACCAAATCAATTCAAATCAAAAGCAAATGAATGGGAATAGATGTTAGGAATTCATACCTAACAACAATGAAAACTATAGACATAGATGTGAGTTCAAAAACTCACCTTTAAACCCAAAAACAACGAATGAGAAGCTTTAAAACAAAGGAAAGATCAACCACTCTTCAACTTCAACTCAAGAAGCTCCAATCTAAGTTCATATGCAAATATTTCCTAAGTTAGGGTTTAGGAATTTCTAAAATTGGAGAGAGATTGAGATGGAGAAGATGAAGATGATGCTTACCTAAGCTTCGCTTTGATTTCTAAAACTTGAATTTGAGTTTCCTAGTAAACTAGGGCTTAGGAATTTTGGTTTCCTATCTTTTCCCCCATTTTTACTTTAGCTTGAGAGTGTTAGGAAATGAGGAGTAGAATGAATGAAGAGTAGAGGAGATAGGGTATTATGTTGGGTTAGTGGGCTGAAACCCAAAGCCCAAAATAGAAAAATAGCAAAATTCTACTCAACTCCAAACATATCGATGTTTATACTCAAAAAAGTTGTAAACGCCAATTTGGACTCAATGGAAGTGGTCTCGAGTCCAAATTCGACTGTTTACAAAAAGTAACATTTCGGACATTAATCCGATTAACGATGCTATATTTAAATAAAACATTTAAATATACAATCGTAAAATATGCGGGCTGTTACAAACGGTAATTGTACCATATAATTCCCATGTTTCTTCTAGATATTCCCAAAGTTATATTTTGGGTCCAGATTTGATAGTCGGTTATTTAACTATCAAATAAACAATCATTCAACCAAATATTTCCTATTACCCTTGAAAACACTAAATCTCTTTTTAATTTAATTTTAATAAATTAAATTTCTAATCAAAATTCATGTACTTATCCTATCTAAGTAAGTACGTTTACTATCCAACCTTTCAACATATTTGAAAACATTTTAAAATAAATATGGAAAGTACCACTGCGGTATCGACCATGGATTCACAGCTCAATGGTTACGTCTCTATCCCAAAGAAATCCAAAACTTAACTGCAAGCACTCTCTTCCTCTGATTTCGCCATGAA
Organism: Allium fistulosum; assembly: GCA_030737815.1. Lineage (NCBI taxonomy): Eukaryota > Viridiplantae > Streptophyta > Magnoliopsida > Asparagales > Amaryllidaceae > Allium > Allium fistulosum. Next base: position 235,548,561 of record CM060908.1, read on the forward strand.
AGTATACCATTACTTTTTGAAAACTTTATTAAATAATTTTCAAAATAATACATATAAAATTTCTATATAAATTTCCAAGTTTATTTTAGGAAAATACTCTTTTATAAAAGTTATTATATAAAAATAATATTCATATTGAATAATTTATCCTTTTAAAATGATAACAGTGATTAATTCTAATTAATAATAGACTTAATATAAACTACTTAATCAATAATCAAATATACTTGAAACAATTTTAAAACAACTAAATAATTAATTTTTCCTGAAATATTCTTAAACACCTTTTTAAATTACCCAGTTAATAATTAAAAATTCTCCCTTTTAAAACAAACTTAACTTCTTAGAAAAATATATCTTTTTATCAATTTCAATACAGCCAGTCTAATATTTATAAATCCCTACCGATTTTTCATAATTTGACTTACATACCAATTCCGTAAATCCCCTTTTCACATTTCTAAAAAATAAATCTGTCATTTATTTTAAGCCTATTTACCCATCTCATTATAAATCCTCACCATGAATTTATAACTTCCATTTATCCAACGATAACCACTTTACTTTATTTATAAACCTTGTTTATAAATTCCATAGTCTCATTTCCCATTTATAACGGTTTCACAATACTTAATCGATTTTAAATCGATTTCTAAATTAAATTCCATTTTTAAATTAATTTCTTAAATAACCCAACTATATTCCAAAACCCATCTAAATTCAGATTCCACTTCCCTTTCATAATTTAAAATCTTATTTAAGGTCTAATACAACAATTTTATATTTTTCCAAATTTCCTTTTTATTTTCCCAACTATTTAAAATCTCGATTTTAAATTTTTTTACACTTAAACAAATATCGCTTAAGTTTTATTATTTAAAATCCTTTTATTTACATTATTCCAAAATCTCTATTTTCCCTGTTACGAAATTTTTAAGTACAAATTTTAAAATCAAACTATTTATTTTACCAAAATTCATTTCTTTTAATAAATCCAAATTTCACTATAAATATTTTACTTCCAAATTTTCAAAAATTTATTATCGATATTTAAAAATACCAAAATCTAGGCTAATACTACCATAGCACGCAATAAATTCAAATCACATTATAATCTAGAACTGTTTATTTGAACAGTTCATATATAAATATATATGAAATTCAATTCAACATTTTTGAGGAATCCAGTTGGATCCCTCCAACCTATTTCCCTGCATCCACAGATGTTAGCACAATATAAAAATACCAATCCCACTTCGAGGAGGATATTGCGGTATATAGGGTCATCCGCTATTATGCGGGGCGCATAGGGTCTCATCAGCTAAAATATGCGGGAAAAATCACTCCAACTACTAATATATATACTACTATATATAATATCGCATTAAACTGATAATAATATATCAATTCAACAAATCAATCAAAAGTTAATTTTAACTATTTAAAATTAATTGCAGTAATCCAAAATTGAGTGAGATTGACTCACCTTGAGTTTTCAATTTGCCAAACGTTTCAATTTTAAATTAAATCGAACACGTTCGATTTAACCTAAAATTTTAGCTATCTCCGAACGACTCCAAATCAATTTTAGTACTTAGTGCTCGTCGCAACGATTCCGTCGCCGCTTGGTTCGTCTCAATCGGACCTCGCATGTGGAAGATATACAATTTCTAAGATTTCACGATTTATAATATAATCAAATTACAATTTTTTTATTTAAACCTAATCAATCTGGACCATCGATTTCCTGGAGATAGATCTGGCCGCACTCCTGTTACTTCTACAATGCGAATGTCCCAGGCTAACACATCTCATTCGAACCCAATGCACGTGAGAATAATCGAACGTCGCTCCCTGCTCTGACCACTAGAAGATGATCAGAGGCCACCACGAGAAGCGCCTACTCCCACTCCATTAACGCCCAGGGTTTGGTCGAGCTCGGCCTCCCGCTTTTCTCAAAAAATGAGTACGAACTGAGCACGAACCAGGTGAAGATTCGACCTCCACGATGCTCCATTTCAGATTACCCCCTTTAATATTGTAGAGCTTGGAGAGCTCTACACTTTTCATTTAGGAAGTTTTCGAAAATATAGCTTGGATCGGGAGATAAATGAGGAAGAACATGGGATGATTTTGTCCATTAAATCCTTTAGTGGAGGCGCGGCTGTCTTACTAGGGTTTACTGTGTATATATACGCATATAACCTTATTATTTTAACATTATTTTCAACCATTTTTGAACGAACTCCAAACAAAATTTCAAATTTATTGTAAACACAATATCACTTTACTAATTTTCAAATTCATCCATGGATTCCAATGGTATTATTTACTCAACCATTTCGAGTTATAACTCAAATCCAAGTTTTAATTATCAAAATTTCCTTCAAAATTTTCTACCTCCTTAAATTTTTGAAAAATTTCGCCAGTGTCTCCTTTGCCCGGCTAGATCCACAAAACTACAAAACTGCCTCTAATGGCCCAACTCATCAAAGAAAACAAAAACCAAGTGGATCAATCATAAAATCATCAAATTCAAACACAATTTAAACAAGTACCTTTTTGTCGGGCAATCAAATTTTACTTCTGAAATCGAAGACATCAATTTAGCTTTTGCTTTTAAATACCTGCACCTTACTTACCAATAATATCCAATCATACAATTTAAAATCATTTTATTCAGCATTTTCAATATTTATTTCATCAAAACCCGTACGATGTTCATATATCATCTGTACGCAAAATCAAATATGATCGCTCGCTCGATCACACAATTTCACTTCCGAACTAGTGTCGTTCACATGACTCTCTAGTGTGGACTCAGATCTGGTTCCTTGATTAGAAATCGTCATTCTCCTTACATGGCCATATGCAATGATAGAGAATTTTAGGATCAATCAAAAATCCATATCCAGGGTTCGCAATCGAAAATCGAGTGGAAAATCCTAACTCGGATCGATATAAATTATCTTGAAATTCTATGCTCGAATCTGGATCAAATCGTCATGCGAATAAAATAGTATACGTACAATTTACATATTAATTTCCAATTGATTGTTAGCTATATCCAATTCTTTTTATTCACATTTACTTCATTTCCATTCAATTATCCACAATTATCATTTTACACACCTTTTTATTTAATCTTCATTCAAATATTTACTTAGTATATTCCTTTTCATAGTAATCTCACTTGAGAATTTATTTCATCAAATTTTATAGTTAACTCGTTCCTCTCCATATTAATTCATTTATGGATCACTTCATAAACCTTACTTAAGTTTATAAAAATCTCATACAACTTCTTATGGTTAATTACTACTTCACACTTAAGTTTATATTCACTTTTTAACTTAATCAATTATATTTCCAGAGTTTAGTTTATTTAATCCAACTCAAACTAAATTTTCAAATCCATTTGAGCTCAATTTATCTTCCAAATTTAAATATTGAATTTTATCAACCATATCTCAAACCATATTTAATCCACTAATTATTTTAATTAGTTTCATCCACTAATTCATTTCCAACTTAATAAATTCTATTTCAATAACTATTCCATTTAGCCTAATTAGGCTTAATTTCTCAAAATTCACTTTATTTAACTTAATTCAAGTTAATTTTCCATTCCAAATCAAATTTCAAATTTTTATAAGTTATCAAACCTATTCATATTCCATAAAACATTTTAAATAAGATTCCAGAGTTTTAAACAATTACTCAATATTTCAAAATAATTTTCCAAATCATATATACCCAAAATCCTTTGCTATATCAAATTATTTCTTTGAATTTCAAAACCAAAACTAGTTTTTTCCAAACAAAACTCCAATTGCAAATCATTAAGGTAGCGATTCTTCCCCTAGAATCTCAAAAATGAACACCGATGATGTCGTGATCATCACCAGAATTATTTTCCAGCGACCGAAGTGAGTTCAGTGCTTTTTCCTCTTTTGAAAACCATTTTAAATATTTCAATGCACAAATATTTCCCAAATAATATCACTATTTATTTCACAACTTTTGAAAAACATTTCAAAACCAACGGGAAATTCAATTTCTAAATTTTCAACTTTTAAATCCTTTATAAATCGTTTTTATAAACCATATCATATTTAAATATTCCTCTTGAATTTCGTTTCATTTCAAATTATAAATCACATTTATAAACTCATATTTACAAATTCCATATTGTTATATGAAATTATTTTCTTAACTGTTGACTATAATATCAACTTTTACTCAATTACCACCACAACAAATGATAATAATAAATATTATCATTTCCTAACAACCAAGCACACTATATATAACTATAATAATTTACGAAAATTATTTCTTTCATATAAAAAAATAATCTAGGTAAAATTATTTATTTTATCCCATTTCAAAATAATACCATGTCCAATTTCTCTGTTCAAGTGTTTAGAGATCCCTATCAATAACGATAATTACTCGTATTGACCAGAATCCATAAGTAACTCAATAGATCAATCAACATAATATAAAACAATTTTATATTCACTAACAAATACGCTCTCATATCTATTAATACACCCAAACTCATTCTAGGTGCTACTGGCCTTGTTTATAATGAGTCACCCCATCAAAGCCAAGGTTGTCGCTTAACCTTCAGCTCTAATACCAAGTGCCACGGCTCGGATTTTCGACGCTCGAAAATCGACAACAATATGTTCACTGTATTACATGCTGAGAAATCGAATGCCAGAAAAACCAGATCGTAAGAGAAAGAAGAAAGAAGTAGAAGAAGAAAATAGAAATAACAACACAAAATCTCACAATCGCAGCGGAACAATATATAATAGATAACAACTGGTCTTTATACAAAAAGAACTATAATTGTTATTTATACATTACATCATCAGAGTACAACACAATCAATAACTCAATACTGGCCAGTTATAATAAATTGTCATCACAAAAGCTGAATATATAACCTACTATACACAGCGGAATAAAATGAAATACGTTTAATACGTCTTCATCATCCAGCTCGTCTCCTAAGCTCCATAGCATCCTAACCTGAATCTATAATACTCGGTCTGACCCGAGCATATAATAAAATAACACCTGAGACATTCTGGAAAACCAGCATGAGAAAACACACTCAATTTGAATTATTAAAGTTATCAAATCCTTTTGAAAATTAAAGGTATCTTGTAAGACCACTCCACAAATAAACATGACGGGTTTTTACCTTACGATAACCAAAACATTTTATATCAAAATCATCTGATATTATAATAGTGTCTAAGTACAAATACTTAATCAAATAGCTGAAATTGTTACATTAATTAAATTCCATCATACTAGGCTCTATAACCAAAACCGTAAAGGCACGTATTGGATAATGTATTCCATACGAATGACTAGGCACTGGGGTACCATCTGCCACAGTACACGTCTAGAAAAATGTACCGAGGACCACGCCGGGATCCCCTACAACACAAGACCGGACTACCCCTAACCTGGATAGACCGAATATGCTATCACCTCGGGTGTTCAAACCCTTTCCGAGCTCCTTCCATGTATTGTATTAATAATAATATTCGAGGGTATCTAGAAAGGTGATAAACATAACCTAATTTGGTGCGACCCACTTAGCCTTGCTGCATCCCCCTGATTTTCAGTCATTCCCGGTTGATGAACTAGAGGCTTCGATTACCATTTTAAAGGAATTTTCACTTACAATGTTCATTGTCCTCCAATGACAATGTACTGATAGCATTCATCCATACAAGTTCGTTCTGGGTCCGAACGGAACCGAAGGCACTATTCCTACTACATCCATTTTGGAATTATACTCGGGATTAGTAGCGATCAGCCATTGCACTTCACTACTCCATCTTTGACTCCATGCTCTTGTTTTCCCTTTGAAAACGTACTCGTTGGATCGAAGTGGTTTTCGGATAACTTATCCGATCCCGCTCTCTTCGAAACAACGTTCGATATTTTTCGGTAAACTCAACCCAGGTTCTTTAGGAAATAAACAGACGAAAATAAGATCGGAGATCGCCTCCTAACCGTTTGTGGACGGATTTCCTTATAAACGTCCTAGAAGAACGAAATGAGTTTATACGTATAGTATAGCACCTCGAACGGTAATTATACCATATAATTCTCGTGTTTCTTCTAGATATTCCCAAAGTTATATTTTATGTCCAGATTTGATAGTCCGTTATTTAACTATCAACTAAACAATCATTCAACCAAATATTTCCTTTTACCACTGAAAGTACTAAATCACTTTTTAGTTTAATTTTAATAAATTAAATTTCTTATCAAAATTCATTTACTTATCTTATTGAAGTAAGAACATTTACTATCCAATCTTTCAAAATATTTGAAAACTTTTTAAAATAAATATGGAAAGTACCACTACGGTATCAACCATGGATTCACAACTCAATGGTTACGTCTCTATCCCAGAGAAATCCAAAACTTAACTGCAGGAACTCTTTGCCTCCGAATTTGGCATGAAAGTATACCATTACTTTCCGAAATCTTTATTAAATAATTTTCAAAATAATACTTATAAAATTTCTTTTTAAATTTCCAAGTTTATTTTAGGCAAATACTCTTTTATAAAAGTTATTATATAAAAATAATATTAATATTGAATAATTTATACTTTTAAAATGATAACACTGATTAATTCTAAATAATAATTGACTTAATATAAACTACTTAATCAATAATCAAATATACTTGAAACAATTATAAAACAACCAAATAATTAATTTTTTCTGAAATATTCGTAAACACCTTTTTAAATTACCTAGTTAATAATTAAAAATTCTCCCTTTTAAAACAAACTTAACTTCTCAAAAAAATATCTTTTTTTTTCAATTCCAATACAATCAGTCTAATATTTATAAATCCCTCTCGATTTTTCACCAATTTGATTAACGTCCCAATTCCGTAAATCGCCTTCTCACATTTCTAAAAAATAAATCTATCATTTATTTTTAAGCCGATTTACTCATCTCATTATAAATCCTCACCGTGAATTTATAACTTCCATTTATCCACCGATAATCACTTTGCTTTATTTATAAACCTTGTTTATAAATTCAATAGTCTCATTTCCCGTTTATAACGGTTTCACAATACTTAATCGATTTCTAAATTAAATTCCATTTGTAAATTAATTTCTTAAATAACCCAACTATATTCCAAAACCCATCTAAATTCAGATTCCACTTACCTTTCATAATTTAAAATCTTATTTAAGGTCTAATATAACAATTTTAAATTTTATTTCCAAATTTCCTTTTTGTTTTCCCAACTATTTAAAATCTCGATTTTAAATCTTTTTGCACTTAAACAAATATCGCTTAAGTTTTATTATTTAAAATCCTTTTATTTACATTATTCCAAAATCTCTATTTTCCCTGTTCTGAAATTATTAAGTACAAATTTTAAAATCAAACTATTTATTTTACCCAAATTCATTTTTTTTAATAAATCTAAATTTTACTATAAATATTTTACTTCCAAATTTTCAAACATTTATTATCGGTATTTAAAATACCAAAATCTAGGCCAAAACTACTATAACACCCAATAAATTCAAATCAGATGATAGTCTAGCACTGATTATTTTAACCGTTCATATATCAATATATATGAAATTAAATTCAACATTTTTGAGGAATCCAGTTGGATCCCTCCAACTTGTTTCCCCGCATCCACAAATGTTAGCACAATATAAAAATACTAATCCCACTTCGAGGGGGATATCGTGGTATATAGGGTCATCCGCTATTATGCGGGGGCGCATAGGGTTTCATCTGCTAAAATATGTGGGAACAATCACTCCAACTACTAATATATATACTACTATATATAATATCACATTCAACTGATAAAAATATATCAATTCAACAAATTAATCAAAAATTAATTTTAACTATTTAAAATTAATTGCAGTAATCCAAAATTGAGCAAGATTAACTTACCTTCAGCTTTCAATTTGCCAAACGTTCCAATTTTTAATTAATTTGAATACGTTCAATTTAACATAACATTTTAGCTATCTCTGAACGACTCCAAATAAATTCCAGTATGTAGTGCTTGTCACCACGATTCCGTCGCCGCTTGTTTCGTCTCAATCAGACCTTGCATGTGAAAGATACACAATTTATAAGATTTCACGATTTATAATATAATCAATTAATTTTTTTATTTAAACCTAATCAATCTGGACGATTGATTTCCTAGAGATAGATCTCACCACACTCCTATTTCTTGTATAACGCGAATGTCCCAGGCTAACACATCTTGTTCAAACCTAATGCACGTGAGAATAATCGAACGTCGCTCCCTGCGCCGACCACAAGGAGATGATAAGAGGCCACCACGAGAAGCGCCTACTCCCACTCCTTCAACACCCAGGGTTTGGTCGAGCTCGCCCTCCCACTTTTCCCGAAAAACTAGTACGAGCTGGGCACGAACGGGGTGAAATTTTGACCTCCATGATGCTCCGTTTCAAATCACCACCGTTAATATTGTAGAGCTCGGAGAGCTCTACACTTTTCATTTAGGAAGTTTTCGAAAAAATATCTTGGATCGAGAGATAAATGAGGAAGAACATGGGATGATTTCATGCATTAAATCCTTTAGTGGAGGCGCGGCTGTCTTACTTGGTTTTACTGTGTATATATACGCGTATAACCTTATTATTTTAATATAATTTCCACCATTTTCGGACGAACTCCAAACGAAGCATGCCGCCAGGCGTTTATAATGTTTTACCCCTATTCTGAACACAACGGAACTTGTTTCAAGACCTAATCCGATTGTATATGGAAGATAGCATTTTGGACCCAATTATTATATTGAATTTTCGATATAAATTTCAGCGCGTTTCTAACCCGTATGACCACACGATAACTCCAAAAGATACGAAATTTGAAACCCAATAATGATACACTATTACGGATCCAGTGGAACCAGTTTTGTCAAATTCTGAGACTGTGCCTCAGATCGCTATTTTTACTCGTCAATTTAAACGAGTTATTTTTAAAATTGAACAGATCACTTTTAAATTCAATTTTAAAACATTTATTATCTTCATTATTACCAATATAATTTTTATAAGCCTTTAAATTATTTTTATCAAGCTTAAAACTCAAAATTCAATATTTTAACCAAATTTCAATTATTAAATTCAGTAATTAAATTATCCAATATATGGTTATATTTGAAATTCAAGTTAAAAATTAACTTTTAAACATTTAAAATCAATTAAATATTCCTATTTCAAATAACCAAAATTTTGGGTCTTTACAACCTTCTTAAGTTAACTTCCATTTTATAATTTATTTCATTAACTTATTCTATATTCAATTAGTTAATATTCAATTTATTAAAACTCACTCCACTTGTATTTAATTTATTTACATCTGATTTAAATCAAATTCAATTAATCATATAAATTTTACTTGCACCCATTTATTCTCATTCAATTTCTTTCATAATTCAAATTGCCTTACAATTTTTTTTACTATTACTTGCCATAAATACTATTATTCTAAATGTTTGAAACAAACTTTTCTAATAGTGTAAAACAGCTTTTTAGTCCTGTTACTGGACTGAAACTAGAAATAATAAAGTTTTATGTTTAGATGTTCCATTGCATGGTTAAAACATAAATTTTTTTCCTGCTTACTTAATATTTGGTTCATTATTACTTGTGTCTCCCTTATTACTCAATATTTATTTCTAGAAGCATTAGCTAGCCTGGATATAACAATATGAGAATGCCATGTTGTGCTGTATTGTTTGTTCTACTCTAGGCATTAATAGTGATTAAGCCACTGTACAGTCTTCTGAAGTCTCTTGGGGAACCATCATTGACCCCGATGGCTTGACTCTAAGTGATTTGGTTATTACTGTTTGCAGAATTCAAGTTGTATTCTTCTATTAAATCATTTTATAGCTTAAGTGGAATTAATTCACTTTACTAATTCATTTAGTTCCACTCAAATCCAACTCAATTCATTTAATCTTTATTAAGTTAAACTTATTTCCTTTAATCCATTACTCAATTTATTTAACTCTATTTTAAATTTTTTTCCTTCTCTTCTTATCATTCACATTCAACAAATTTAAAATTTGTTTTAGCTTGATATTTCTCAAACCTATAAGTTATAAACTTATTTTTATCTATCCTATTTTCAATTTATAAGTCCAAACTATTTTCATATATTTATCAAATCATACTTGGAATATTTTTTTACAGTCAAAACTTGTTTTAACCGAAAATAAATTTCTTTTGGTAGCAATTCCTACTCAGAAAGTCGAAAATGAATACTGGCGATGCTGTAGTCATCCCCAGAAATATTTCCCAGCGACTAAGTGAGTTAAATGCTTTTATTTTCTTTCAAAAATCTTTTCAAAGTATATTTCTAGTCCAAACACTTTCAAATAATATTACTATTAATTTTGAAGGCTTTGAAAACAATTTTGAAAGCAACTGGATTTAAATTCTAAAATTCTTAGCTTTTTAAATCCTTTCTATTTATAAGCTATATTATAAATATACATGTACAAATTTCATTACCTTATTACCAAAACAGTTTTTTAATTTACAACTTTGTTATTTTAAACAATTCTTATTGTAATTAATTTCAGTTTAATTTAATTATCGAACGCTTCGTGAAATGGAGTTCACAAAGTATTCATTTTAAATTTAATTCAACCAATAATCAATCATAATTAAATGTTATCATCTCCTAACAACTAACATTCATTGATAATTATACAGGCTTATGAAAGTTATAATTTTATAAATAAAATATAATTTAGGTAAAATTATTTAATTTACCCGATTTTAAAACAATATTATGTCGACTTGCCTCGTTTAAGTGTTTAGAAACCCTTATCAATGACACGGCATCCCACGCATCGACCGAAATTCAAAAACAACCCAATAGATAAATAAACACAATATAAAACATTTTATAACACTAATAACCACACGCTATATATATATATATATATATATATATATATATATATATGCGCTCAAACAACTAATTCTAGGGTATTACTGCCCTATCTCTAATGAGTCAAACCCCACAAAGCCAAGGTTATCGCTAAACCAAAGCTTTTATACCTACTGTGACAACCAACGTTTTGGAAGGTTTAAATCGACAATAATCTACACATGTCCAACATAAAAAATCTGGATCATAGATAATCAATGGGGATAATTAAGAAAAATAAGAAAGGAAGAAGAAAACAACACAGAATCTCGCAACGGAATGACAAAATATAATAATCAAATAAACAGTTCATGAAGCTGTTTATATTATACAGTTGATTATAATTTATACAACATTTATTAGAGTTATATATACAATAGTAATGAATAAATAATGCAACAGAACAACATGATGCGGGGAATAATAATAGTAATAATAATATACCAAATCTTCATCTTCGTTCTCCAGAAGATAATCTTCAATGCGCTGAAATACTCAGGGCTGACCCAAGCATAATGAAAAGACAAAACACTTGAGTCTGGACTAAAATATCCTTATGTGAGTCAAATCAATGTCACATATAACATGAGTGTAATGGGGTCAAAGTTATTTATGGGGTTTCACATCCCCTAACCAGTGTATAACATGCGTGCAATAACTCAAGAGTTGTTACGGGATTTTCCATCTTTTATTGATCCATCAAAATATTTATATATAGTAGAATATGTTACATGTATAATGTCTAATCAGTATAATAAATATTTTTCTTAGCTTAGGGCTTTATATTAATTGAAACACCCCACACCCCTTAGTATACCCAAAAAGGGCACACTAAAAAATATGGTGCGTTATAGGTATCGCTAAAAACTTACAGAGACTAAAATTCACAAGAAAAAATAAATAAAACAGTAGAAACATTTAAAACATTAACTTATTTAAAAGGAAAACTTCATAAATACTTCATAAAACCAAATATATCTCAAAATTACCAAATATCCATGTCCAGTGAAAAACATTATCTCAGTCATAATATCAGAGTACATAAAATAACTATCCCTCTCAAAGAAAAGTACCAGTACATCAAAATGAAATAAAAACTGAAAAAGAAGAAGTAGAATACATGAAGAAAAATCTCCGCAACTGAAATCTCCAAGAGTCCGAAATCTACTGTCCCTGCCTCTGCTTCCTTATGAGGGGGAAGGGGAAAATAAAGGAGTGGGTTAGACTAAATGTCTGGTGAGAGGAAGTAACTACTAGTATTTTAAGCCAGATAAAGATAATAGACTTATCAACAGTTCTAGTATAAAAAAGGAAATAAAGGAAAAGATAAAGCTGGAATAAAGCGCTGCTTGCTTTGATTATTTCGGTTGTTTGCACTTGTCTTAGATTATTGCTTTGATTAGGCTGAATTCCTAATCCTACTTTAATTAGGCTGAATTCCTAATTCTACCCTTTGGTCGGCCTTCTCTCTCTGTTGTGCCACTGTAAGCTAGTCCCCAACGTGGGTCCCACGGCAAAAAGACATCTGGTAGCTCTTTGTAACTCAAAAGCGACTTATCTGCCCGCACCGAGGCCGCACGCACGACCACCATTAGGCTCGCACTATTTGTTGCTCCCACTTACCCTAAATAGCATAAGCTTGCCCAGCCTCACCTCCTTCGTTGTGAGACCATCAGTAGTTTGAAAGGGTCCTGCCCAGCCTCACCTAAGTGTGTTGTGAGACCATCAGTCCTAGTCTTAAAGGGAATGCTGCCAATTCAGGTCCTACTAAACAAAATCTAGTTGTGCACCTTGCCCAAATCCCCTGATTTGAACTTCTATCTATTGGCCCCTTAGTTACTTTAGTTAGCATAAGCGTGTCACAGCCTCACCTAACCTACTATGACACCATCAGTCCTAGTCTGAAAGGGTTATGCCCAGCCTCACCTACTGTGAGACCATCAGTCCTACTCTGAAAGGGTCATGCCCAACCTCACCTATTGTGAAACCATCAGCCCTAGTCTGAAAGGGAATGCTATTGGTTATGGGCCTTACTTCAATCTTTACTTATTAACTTAATATAAGTCTTTTAAATAAGCCTCTTCTGTTCATTCTATTTTATTTGCTTATTAACCTTTTCTAAGTCTTTTAAATAAGCCTCTTCTATTATCTCTGCTATATTTGCTTATTAACTTAGTGTAGGTCTTTAAAATAAGCCTCTTTCTGTTCTTTCACTTTAATTATAACCTATGTTATAATTTCTCTTTTATCTTGTCTTTCTAGTTATAATCTACTAGATATAACTTGGTTGCAAATGTCAAATTTGCCTATTTCGGTTTATATTCTTTTATTACAGTTCTACTTATTTACGTCCAATTTTCTATAACTTTAGTGTTCTTAAAATTTAGTCCATATTAGCGAATTATCCACTTTTTATTAATTTACTCGTGTAAAAGGAATAAAAAAATAAAATTTATAGGCTGAAATCTAACGCAAAAAGGATGTAAATAAAATACAAATAACTGTAAATGATAGTAAATAACGGTAAATAAATGAAGAAAATAGCTAAATAAAAATATCTAAATAAAATAGGCTGAAAAAAACATTAAAAATTAATTGTAAACAACTTGTATAAAAGCGGTCTCAAAATTGTAGAAAAACTACAATTGTTGAAAACCCTATTATTTTATATTACTTAAAAATCTAAAATAATTACTTAAACATCACCTGTGGTCCTTAGCTCTTTCCATGGCCTTCCTAGATCCACTTGAAGGGAGTAAAATATTATAATTAAAAAGATCTTCTCCTCGGAAAAATATTCCTTTTAGGGTCCAGCCTCAGGCAATGAACCCAAATGGAGAAAATCTGAATGAGAAAATAGCTAGTCCTAGGGCCTTATTTATAGTGTCAATTGTGGATCTCAGACCATTGGATTTGGAGATTAAATCTAGTGCAACGACGTCATAGGCTCGATGGGAACCGTCGGATGGAAGCATGAACGCACATGATCGATCAAAATTGGAAAAACGCGTCATCTATTAACCTGGACGAATCCACGTCAAAGAAATGGGGCGGGTCGACCTAGAAAAAGTGAGGGTCGACCTTAGTAATGTGAGGGTCGACCCTAGGGTTGACCTGGCTTCATTCTGGGTCGACCTGACCCATTTAATTTTTTTTTTCGTTTTGTTCAATTCTTGTTTCTAGCGTATCTTCTTCATATTAACTCGGATTTTGACAATCAATATATGAAAATTGATCATAATATCGCCACGGAAACAATGGTGCAACTCCCATGGTCCAATTCTGAAAAGTTCACAAACTTATTTTATTAATTAATTAATTAATTAATTAATTATTATAGCTTAAATTTTCGGGTTGTTACAATAATCCCCCCTAACGTGTTTTTAAGCATTGTCGTACACTTTGCATTTAGCACAACCAGTGGTACGTCAGTAGCCAGTGATGCACCGTGATACGACAACACTAAACCAAAATCGTAGGAGTCTCGTACAGGGATAAAAGTATGACAAGGCACGTGAGGCAACACCTAAGGTAGGATACTACTTGTTCGGGTCGCAAGGCTGGTTGTAACGCATCGTAGCCACGACCGCCCACCGCGTCCATCCATCCCATATCGAGTCAAAGGGAGGCTGTCCTAAATCAAGGTGCACCAATCGAAACGAACAACAAGAGTAATAATATGCACAGATTCCAAGAAAATCAAAGAACAGATGTCCGCTCGGGGTAGCTAGCCCGCTTGGCCCTATCAAGCTGTCCTATTTTAGTCATTTCAAATTGGCACAAGTACCGGGGTCTATCCATCATTGTTCTCTTTCTTCAAATCCAGCAACGATGCCAAATCCAACCACTTCGTTCTGGAGTCTCCTCAGCGTACACAGTTGTCAAAGTGGTTCCAATATTGACAGAGAATATGCCAATAAGAGGCCTCGGTCTCTTTAACAACCAAACGTCGTTTTGCACACCGGTTGGTACTTTTACATTTTGAGAACGATTCATACCTGATATCAAAATATTGTATTCGCTTCAAAATCACTTTTATTTCAAAATTATCATATTCACTTCAAAATATCTTTCATTTCGAAATCATAATATTTACTCAAAATATACTATTTCACTTCAAAATCATTTTCGCCTCAGTATCTCGATTTTGCTTCCAAAATTGTTTTGAATTTCAATTTAGGTTATAACTTCATTTTAACCTAATTCGTATTTAGAACAACGATTCAAATATAAACATTCTAGCCTTGACCAGTTTGAATTTTTAGAAAATAGTTTGAATAGTTTTAAATAGTTAAAACAAGTTAAAATAGTTTGATATTAAATAGTTTAATAAAATGGTTCATATATTAAAAATGGTTTATATAGGAAATAGTCTCGAAAATCAAAATAATTTGAATATTTAAAAAGATAGGTTCTAAATAGTTTATATTAAAATAATTTATTTGAAAATAGTTTTAAAGTCAAACTGATTCAATTCCAAACCTTCCAATTCAAATCAATTTCAATTTCCATTTCAATTTAAATCGATTCAATTCCGATTTCAATTCGAATTAACTTCGATTCCAATTTCAATTCAAATCAATTTCTATTTGATTTAAATTAATTCAGTTCCGATTTCAATTCCAGTTAATTTCAATTTCGATTCCAATTTGAATTAATTTCAATTCAATTTCAATTTTAAACCATTTCAATTTATACGAGTTCGAGTCGATTTCAGAATATCGACTTAAATCATTTAAATCAAATTTAACTTGAGTATTCAATTTAAGATTCAAATCTTCAAAATAATTCAATTTCGAGCTCAATTTTTGAAATATCGTTTTAAATTACGTTTACATAGCAATATTTCAGAGTTCGAATAAAATCCAAATCTTTTAAAACAAATCAATTTCCGAAACTCAAATCATATTTCAATTATAACTTCAAAATTTAAAATTTCATTTTTAAACAATTTCATTTAACACATTTTTACTCCACATTTGAGCTCATGTTCGAAAATAATTCGATTTCCATAAATTCAATATTTATTTCTTCAAATCAAAATCATTTAAATAATTTCAAATCAAAATTCTGAAATCATTTGATTTAACCAAATCCATGTCCGTATATAACTTTCTATCCTATGGCCAAGTGAATCAGTTATTTCAATTTAATTCAAGGATGGATATATATCATTTCAATCCAAAATAAATGTCATAGGTATATATCTTTTCAACCTATTTCTTAATTTATTTGAAATAATTTAATTTACAGTTTTATATACTGTAAATAATATGCAGGATGATAACAGGATATATCAAAATAAACAAATATTCAAATCATCTAAATATCAATCAATAGCATCCATCACAATCAACATCCAAATCAATCCAAATATCATAATAGTTTACTAGTTATCAATAATCGAAAATTTAACTAGCAATTTAATTCCCATTTCAAATTTGAACTATCGATTCAAATTCCTATCAATTTAAATGTTAGTTAAATTTACCAAACAACAGTAAATAAAATTAAATACTTCATGATGTCAATTTAACTAACATAAAAATTATTTTAGTACGTCATGAGTGTTATAAAACACTCACCTTTTATTTGAAACTGAAAATTTCTCAGCTTCAAATAAATAGCACTTCAATTCCAAGCTGTAGACGACGTCGATGCGATCGCACTGCGACTCGTTTCACTCGTAACGAACCTCGTAAGTGTAACGACACGATATTTTCAACCATTCGCATCCACACATGTCGGACTTGAATTGCTCAAAATATCAGATTGTTAATAAAATCTGGCAAATCTCAGCATATACAGTAAATAAAACAATCACAGAATCACAGATACAGAGTAATATAACAATAATGCAGCGGAATAGATAAATAGTAGTTCATGAAGCTACTGTATAAACATCTGAGTTAGAAATAAAAATACAACAGAATATCTCAAATTAGTGAAGTATCCAGTAAAAACAGATGACCTCCCTGAACAAATCAACTGGAAAGCTGAAAGCTAAATCGATGGTTGGATCTCCAAACGAAGCTCCAAACTCCAAAGATGTAACGACCCGGTATTTTCAACCATTCGCATCCATTATAAGTGTATAGGTAGACACTCATGCCGGAATTGAATTGCTCAAAATACCGCGTTGTAAATAAAATTTGGCAAATCTCAGAATATACAGTAAATAAATATAATCACAGATCACAGACACAGAGTAAAATACTGCAGCGGAAGTAAAAGAAATAGTAGTTCATGAAGCTACTATGTAAATATATCAGAGTTACATAAGACACAACATAAAAAATAAAGTACAGCAGAAGTCTCAATAAGATAACCAAGTACAGGCTGAATAGAACAACTGAACCGAAGTTGATAGAACAAGACTAGCAGATAATCTCCAACGATTCAAATCTCCAGAAGGTGGAAATCCAAATCTGTGAATACTCAGGCTGACCCGAGCGTAAAGCAAAACACAAAACACTCGAGTTAGGACAATATATACTTATATAATGTAAACCAACTCAAGTGAACTGTAATAAAGGTACAAGTAACTTAGAAGATGCTTGGGACCGCCCATCCTCTAAGGATCCGTTAAAATATCTACTATGTAGTAATATTCGCTATTATAATAATGTCTAATAAGTAAAGTATAATCATATAGAAAATAGCGTTAATGGGATGAAGAACCTTAACGCGGTCGGATCTTAAAATCATAATCGTAGTAAAGCTCGATATGGTAGGTGACACGGCACAACTAGGCAATGCCAGGGTAGATATACCAATTACGCATCCGGACTAGTGGTGACGCATAGCAGCCACTACCGCCCACCTCGAACAACACTCCCAAATCAAGGGTGGCCACCAAATCAATCACAAGTAATAGAATGGTATCGAAGAAGTGTGTCCGATCAGAGGTGCTACCTCATTGGTCCGTCAATCGCTCCTGTTTTAGCCACCTTATGCCAACTCACGGGTGTTGGGTCCACGTATATACCTTAGGATCGTCGCCACCATCCTACTTCATTCTGGAAACTCCACTGCGTACACAGTTGTCAAAGTGGTTTTCGGTATCGACAAAGAGTATGTCCATATCCGATCCCGGTCTCTTTAACAACCAATCGTTATTATAACCCGTGGTTATAACTTTTAAAACAATACTTTACTTCAAAATAAAATATCATTTCAAAACCATATATTTATCAAAATAAAGATTAAATCAATTCCAAACCATTTCCATATATTTAAAATATCATATCATTTCAAAACTTCATTTCAAATCATTTCAATATATCAAAATATCATATCTTTCCAACTTCATTTCAAACCATTTTAATATAATAAAATATCATATCAGTTCAAATCCAAATATTCAACTTTTAGATACCTTTTAAATTCAAAGATATCATTCATTCACTATCATTTTAAATCACCTTTAAATAGTTTATATTTCAATCAAAATAATTCATTTAATCCTCTTAAAAGTGTAATTATTATACTTTCAAATCAAGTATTCAATTTCCAAAGTTTTCAAACCATTCTAAGTTCGTTTACTAAGTCAAAAATCCTAATTATTAAAATTTTAGCATTTCACAGCATTTAAAAACAACTGCTATAAGTTATATTTGAAAACATTTTTAATTCAGCAAAGACAGCACTTAAAACTGCTGTTAAAACTCAATTTTAGTTGAAATATAGTTCAAAAACAGAAAAGACAGCATTTCAGAAGTGCTGCGGTAGTTCAAATTTCAAAACAAGGGTTAAATTTGGTTTCAGCAAAGACTGCAGACCATTAGCATTTCCAGAGAATGCTATAATAGGCCTGAATTCAATATTAGCCTATAAGTTCAATTACAGCAACTACAGCATTTCAGAAATGCTGTAATAGCTCTTTTTACACAATTTTAGTTCAAAACAGAATCTATAGCATTTCTGAATGCTATTAAAAGTAGATTCCAGGTGTTAGTGTATTTCCAGCAATTAAATAACTTTAATTTAAAACACATAAACATTTTTAAAATCATATTTTAACATTTAAAATGTTCATTTACATATCATTTAACATATATCTTTTTCACAATATATTTCTTATAATTAAATCCAATTTTCAACAATTTACTTAATAAATTTAAGTGTAAAAGTTTCCAATTCTCCACATTTCAACAAATAAACTTAACACTTCAAATTTAAATTACCATTTCACAAATTTAACTAAATTTCCAATTTTATTTAATTAACTTAAACCTTTAATTAAAACCAAATTTCACATTTCCAAGTCAAGTTATATTTTAAAAGATCACTTTTAAACATTCATTTATTTAACCACTTAAACTCATAGAAAAATCAATAATACTTTAATACATCGCTTAAATTCAAATTTAATCAAATTATCATATCTACTATTTCCAAATAAAATTTAATATCCATTTTATTTATATAACTTAAATATCATTTTTAACCAAAATTCCAAATTTCCAACTTAAGTTATATTTCAAAAATCCAGTTAAACCATTCATTAATTACATTTTTAACACATAGAAAAATCATAATTTCTTTAATTCAAAATATTTCAAAATCTGTTTAAATCAAATTTCATAAATTTATATTTTTTAAAAATACTTAAAAATATCCAAAACACTTTATAAAATAACCACGGGCCTGTATATAGTTTTCTAGCCTAGGTCAAGTGATACGGATATGTATCATTTCAACTCGCAGTTTAAAAAAAAAGAATAATCCGGGTTATATCATTTCAAACCCGCAATCCCAAGTTAAATGAATGACTTTGAAAACCGCTCAGGCCTATCATTTCAGCCCATAACGATATTCCCTTATTCTAAAGTCCGTTCGGGTATGTATCATTTCAACCCATAGTGATTCTACTTTATAGGGAACTTGCAATGTGATAAACTGATATAAATAAACAGAATAACATAAAACAACAGTAACATATGATATAACAGGTGTAATGACAGGTGTGAACATCATATGATAATAATATAAGCATATATAACATGATAATATACATTACAGATTCAAATGGTGTCGGTTTATCAGTTATATAGGTACATATTGTCTAGTGAGAATAACTCACCTGTTAAAGCTGGAGATTAGCGATCAAAACACACAGAATAGATTCCAGAAAGCACAACAAGCACGATATAGCATGACTTTTGATTTGAATGAATGGAGAGCCTTGATAATTATCTTGTAAACAATAACCAAACAAGACAATATACACATAAATATTCAACGCAAACAATGTTGAAACAATGAAGATAAGAAGCAACAACGGAATAGATTACTTGACTGTGCTTTAACCATTCAAAAGCCCGAACAAGGGGTTCATTTTCTCAGCCATGATGATGATGAGTGTGGGAGAGACATGGTTAATTTCCTCGAATACATAAGACAAAACAATACAAACAATATAAGTTTTCAAATGCACAATACGATAGAATAATATAGAATCAACTGCACGAATCAAAGTAAAATTGATTTGCACTTGCTTCCAACAACCTTCAGGTTCAGCCATATGGTGTACTACAGGTCTAAGGAAAGATTTGGATCAGGTTTTGGTTGCCTAAGGGTCGGCCAAACATGTTTAGAGGATAGCAAAAGGTGAGTATGCATGAAACAACACAACAAGGCAAAACAATGTCACTTTAACATGGATTCAAGGCAATTCAAGGCTCGGCCAAGGCTCATGGGGCATGGCCAAAGGAGTGGGGTCCAAGGTGATGACGTGGCAGAGGGTCCAGGTGGTGCTGGAGGTGGTGGAGGTGGTGTTGGTGGCAGCCATGGGTGGTGGAAGGTGATGGTACCAAAACTAGGTCAGCTTGAGTGCATAGGTGATGGCTAGTGCTAGTTTAGATGGATTTTTGTGATGATCTTCATCATGGCTTGGATTGGCTGAGGAGGAGAGGTCTTAGGCTGTGTGATGGTCAGAGAAAAGTGGTGGTGGTGGTCAGCCACATCTTGGAGGAAGCGGAATACAGCTATGAAGGTGGAGAGCATGTGCAAATTCAAGTAGAAAATCATAAAAAGACAAGAAGAAGATAGAATTTTTTTACCTAAGCTTCACAAAAAGAATAGCCATGATTTTTTTGTGAGAGGAGGAGAAATGAATTTCATGAAAGTGAAAAAAAAAATGCAGCTGAAATGAGTAGATTACACGCCCAAAACAATTAAGAGAAGAGTTGGGAAAATGAAAGGTCGGGAGATGGAAAGCCTTAGGAGTTTCAAGAGTTTAAAACTTTTCAAATTTCCTCTATTTCTTTTTAATAAGTTTAAATATCTGAAAATTCATATAATTTCGGTTAAAATTCGAAAATGTAACAAATAAAAAAAATATAAATAAAAAAATATTAATTATAAATAATTAAATCAAGAAAATAGCAAAAATTGTCAACTTGGCTAGAAAATTTGAAAATAAATGGTATAAACTTTAGAAAATTCATATGAGCTTGTAATATATTTTTAAACATAAATAATAATATAAAATAAAAATACATTTACAAAATAAAAAAAATTAATTTAAATATAATTTTAATGAAGAAAATAGCAGAAAATAAGAAAACAGCCTTTAAAAATAGGAAATCAACACAGTAAACACTAGAAAAATTCTATTATCAATTTAAAAATATTTAAAAGTCAAAATATACATAATATAACATATTAAACATATTAAAATAAAATATGACAAAGAAAATATAATTTATACAATTTAAAATAACAAAATTGCAAAATAAACAATTTATACTCAAAATTGAAATGTACATATCTTTTGCAGTTTAACTCCGTTTTCAACGAAACAAAAAGCAGTGTTCAAGTTATTAAATCTATTGTCAAAATAAAAGATAAAATTTATAATTTCAAATATTTAAAATTTAAATTTAAAAGTCAAAGTTTGACTATTTGACCAAAATTCACATTTTCTGGAAATATTAAATTTAGTCATATTTGGAATTCTAATCCACATCAAAATCAAAGTTTATACTTAAAATAACAAAATTTATTCTTTTTCATAAATAAAGCTTTTGAATCTGGAAAAATCAATTTAAAAATATTTGAAAAATACAGGGTTGTTACAAAAGGTGAGTCTCAAATGCTGTATCACTCGGTCTGACCCGAGCGTAAAGCAAAACACAAAACACTCGAGTCAGGATTAACATTCTTATATAAATAAATCCAAATCAAGTTAAATATCAACTGAAATACAAATAACTCAAAGAATGTTTGGGATAACCATCCTCTAAGGATCCGTGGAACTATCTACAATGTAGAAATATACACTATAACATCGTGGTCATTTCAATTTAATTTATACATCAAACCCAAATATCATTTCATTTCAAATATATCTATTTTCCAAAATAGTATGCATAGGTTAAATAATTTATAAAGTAAAGTATTTAAAATTTCCTCAAGTCTCACAAATCGATTCAAATCAACTCAATTCCAAATTCAAATTTATTCATAGCTCAATTCATCAATTCAATTCAGTTCTAAATAGACCATTTAAATTTTCAATATATTTCAAAGCTTTAATATTCAACATTTCAAAGTTAAATTTAACAGTTTCATATAGCTCTTGATTTAACTTCATTATTATTTAAATCAGGGAATATTCACTTAATAAATTCAATATCATTTAACTAGCCTTAAATTACATTTTTACTAAATATTTCCTCAAATTTATTTAAACAAGAAATATTCATTAAATTACTTAAATCAAACCCAAGTTATAAATCATATCTTACATCTCAATTTCAATAAGTTTCAAATCGGTTTAATTAAATAAAATTCTTTATTGAATACAATTTCAACTAAATTCAAATTATCTTCCCAACCTTAACTTATTCAAATTATTACCAAAATCTATTTTGAAATATATATTTAAATACTTAACCATATTATATGTATTAAATCAATCTTAATTAAATTAAATATTATTATTAAATCTATATATATCATTACCATTTATATGTAATAATTTAAGAATCAACATTTATTAAAACCATATATTTCTTTCCAAAACAATGGAATTTATTTTCAAATTATTTATATATGGACCAACGGTGTCTGCATATAGAATTCTATCATATGGTCAAGTGATACGGATATTTATCATTTCAATCCGCAATTTAAATATATACGGGTAGATATCATTTCAACCCGTAATCCCAATTCAATTCAAATGAAAACCGCTTGGGTTTATCATTTCAACCCATAACGATTTTCTCCTATTCTAAAGTCCGTTCGGGTGTGTATCATTTCAACCCATAGTGAATTCTAAACTACAGGGAACTTGCAGAGTGATAACAGATAATATAATAATATAACAGCCATATATCATCAATAACAATATAATATAAACAACATGATATGGTGCCAGATGTCACAGGTGAATAGATACAGATAATGGCATATATAGCAATGTAAATAACTATCAGCAACATATTTCAATTGTCGTTTCAATTGAAATCAAATTTAATAAATATAAGAACATTAATCGTGAGTGATTGCTCACCTTTCGAGGCTAGATAGATTAGACGTTGAAATTGAGTTACCAAATGCAAGCACGACTTCCAAATCAAAGCTAGATCGGCACGAATCGACGATCAAAGCTGATAAATAGGAATAGACGAATTCAAATCAGAACTGAATCGATGAAGATGATTGATATAAGTGGACTTATATATATAACTATACACAACTATATATATATAGTCAAATTCTAAATTCAAACATATATTAAATTAAATATATATGTAATTTCAAATTCATGTTTTAATTCAAAACACCTATATGAAATCTAACATATATACATCTTAAAATTTGAAATAAATACTTATATAGATATATACAAACATATCACTTTGTATTTATACAACATAAAACAACAATATATATATATAAACCTTTAATTTAAATCTATATACATATACTTATTTAAAAATACACAATACATACATATATATTATGTATATTCATTGAGAATATTAATATATGTATTCAAATATATGTTTACGCAAAACACGTGCACATAATTTGGCATAACTGTATGACTTCCTTTATAATATAATATTCTATATAACTAATATATTATAAAACTAGTATAGACTTATACTAAAAAAAGCAGACTATTTGTATATGTGAACCAAATATATGTACAATAAAATATGCAGCCTTCAATACGTGAATGCTTCAACAAAATGTGCAGACTCATATATAAGCATATGCACTCTATAGCTTCCAATATATATATATATATATATATATATATATATGAACAAATATAACTTTATATTTCTCATAATATACATAATTTACTATATATAGAAAAGAGTCTACAGCTTTGCAAACAAAATATATGTTACTACCTGATATATAAATAGACTTATATATATAGTTTTGAAAAACTTTTATATACACAACAAAACATAGCTTATCATATAAAATATATAACATTTATAAATTTATACACTTTAACACTGTTTTAGGTAGCAGCAACCTTATAAACCTATACACACATATAAACCCATATAAAACTCATATATAATTTATATATACCCTAACATTTATCAAACTAGAAACAAATTATACTTATATAATATATAACAAACACTATCGAATAACATAATATACTGTCTTTTTTTCCCAACCAATTTCTTATATAGACACATATATATACCGTAAAACAAGTCATAATTTCTATATAAACTTATATATATGCATACTATACGAAAAGATATATACATATAGTAGAAATATATACATAAAACTTTATATACTTTACATAAATTATATACATACATCAACCAAGTGAGCCCAGGCTGAGAAAATATACAAATAGAATGTATATATATACAAGCAAATAAATCATATATCATATATAAACTTTATAACCTTTTTATCCTTATACTTTATAACATTATATATAGCTTAGAATATATAAATCTTCTTCCAACCGCTTACTGCCAACAAAATATAAGATAAAATAACTATATATAAGATATATAACTAGTACAGAATACAAAATAAATGCAAGTCAGTATATTGTAAATTATATGTATAAAAAAACATACTGTAAATAAGAGATATGAGAATCATATTCCTGCAAATATACATAATTTATAAATAATATATATATAAACTAATATATACATATTAATTTATATACTCACCAACTCATATAACAATATCTTTACTACTAATAATAATAATTCATTCAACTATTTTCAACCGCGTCTTTTGGAAATTCCAAAAATGCCATTTTATCTACTGTCGTACCCTTTCGCGTTTCACTCCCTCTCACATCTCACATCTCACATCTCCAATCTTCAATCACTACATTGAAAAACCTAACCACCCAAACATTAATGTCATCATCGTTGATAATCCACTGTCCATGCTAATCATTTGCGGTCTCATGATTACCGACGCCATCAACCGCTGGAAATTTCAGCTATTACACCATCCTGGTTCCAAAGAAACGAGTGGCAGTTGCATTCGACCAAATTTGTAGACTAGGGTTAACTGACTGTGCTCCGATTCCTCCATTTAATTGATTTATTCTGCTCCGATTCCTCAACAACCGCTCCTTTGATACCATGCTTCGACCAATTTTAGGTATTTTTCTTCTGCAATTTCTGTAATTTATATTTCATCATAGACCGACTTTTTAAACTGTTTCAAATGAGATATATTGATAT
This sequence comes from Allium fistulosum, assembly GCA_030737815.1. Lineage (NCBI taxonomy): Eukaryota > Viridiplantae > Streptophyta > Magnoliopsida > Asparagales > Amaryllidaceae > Allium > Allium fistulosum. Next base: position 235,574,281 of record CM060908.1, read on the forward strand.
ATATGCTTTGTTATTATCACTCATGGACTGTTGTTAATTATCCCGTGGACTGTTGACGCAGTAGCGGATAACTGAAATGTATGAAACGGTGAAAGTAGCAATCGGTGGATTGAAATTACCAAACGCCAAAATCCGTTGATCTCAAAGATGCCGGATTCTAGCTATCTTCGTCACGTTGATCGCGCACGATGCCGTGAAAGAAGATCTACGATTCTTCGTACGTTGATCTAGCGCACTAGATTCCGTGAATCGGCTTCAACAATCGTTGATTAGAGCGCACTCGAATACCGAAGGTGGAGATAGGAGATCACACTCAACTACCAATTTGAGAAGAGGCACAAAGCACTCAAACAAAAGTTTATTCAAAATCAACTAAGTATTACAAATGACACACATCCCTATTTATAGGGTTACAATCACACGACTCAACATCTGACCACACATAGGTCGTGAACGACCTAACACCCTGCGACCTAAAACAAACAAATACAATACAACATATTACCAGGCCATCACGACCTAACATGACCGACCAACATAGGTCATCAACGACTTAAAGACAATGCGACTTATCATATTTACAACACACATACACGAGTTACAAATATACGACCTAACAGGAATAGTTACAACACACGCGACCAAAGCTCTACGCGACTTAAGTCAAAATAGCACATGCGGTATAAGGTCGTTAGCTCGCTTGAGCGACCTAAAGAATTGGCTTCTGGAAATCTTCGAACGACTTAACTAGGTCGTAGGTCGTTGGTAACGGATTCTTCTTCACGCGACCTAACTAGGTCGTAAGTCGCTGGTAATGACAGTAATGGTATCACTTTAGGTCGTAGGTCGCTGGTAACAGAATCTTCTTCACGCAACCTAACTAGGTCGTAGGTTGCTGGTAATGACAGAAATGGTATCTCATTAGGTCGCTTGCGAGTTACTTCTCCCTTCTCTCTTAGCTCGCCATCCCTTAGTTCCAATGCATACTTTGTCTCGCTAGCTCGTAAGTCGTTAGGTCGCTCGCGACCTAAAATTTGCGACCTAATGTTGGACCGCGCTGCATCATCCTCCCCCGGTTGACAAGAATTCGTCCTCGAATTTGCACCTTCCTCCTCCACAACAAGCTCATTCCCATGATACGAAATCAAGTATTTGACGTTGAAAACGTCTGCAGTGTGAATATGATCCGGCAATTTCAATTTATACGCATTATCATTGATCTTCTTCAAAATTTCTACTGGACCGATTTTTCGAGCTTTCAACTTGTTGCAAGTTCCAACAGGAAAACGATCGTTTGTCAAAACGGCGTAAACCAAATCACCTTCTTTGAAGTCCACACTCCTTCGCTTTTTATCTGCCAGTTGTTTATACTTCTCATTTGATGCAAGCAATCGTTCATATACAGTTCTGTGGCATTCCTGCAACTCAGTCACAAAATCACAAGCTCGCTTAACAACTCCCTTCTAATATGGCACGGTCGTCAAATCTAACGGTCCCTTCGGAATTGCTGAGTATACAATTTGAAATGGACTGAGTCCAGTACTTTGATTAACAGCATGATTATGTGCAAATTCCACCTGACATAATTTAATATCCCAGCTCTTCAAATTATCTTTCACAAGACATCTTAACAAATTCCCCAATGATCTATTCACCACTTCTGTTTGACCATCTGTTTGCGGATGTTAAGCGCTACTAAAATTCAACTTCGTTCCAACCATCTTCCACAAACTTAACCAAAAATGGCTTAGAAATCTAGTATCCCGATCAAAACCAATAGATTCAGGTAGCCCATGTAATCGATACACCTCTTTAAAGAACAATTGAGCAACACGGACGGCGTCAGCTGTCTTCTTACAAGCTATGAAATGTGCCATTTTCGAAAATCTATCCACCACAACAAATATAGAATCATTCCCCTTTGAGTTCTAGGCAAACCCAAAACAAAATCCATGCTCACATCAACCCACGGTCTAGTAGGCACAGGTAATGGCATATATAATCCCGCATTCGTCGCTGTCCCTTTGGAAACTTGACAAATATGACATCTCTCCACAAATCTTTCAACTTCTTTCCTCATTGACGGCCAAAAATATGATTCAGAAATCAACTGCAAAGTACGATCTCTACCCCATGACCTTCCTCATGCAACTCCTTCACAATCTTCATTCGTAAGCTGCACTCTGGTATACACAATCGATTCCCTTTAAAAAGAAAACCATCCACCAACACAAACTCATCCGTCTTTCCCTCCTTGACTTTATCTACAAACTTCGCAAAGTAACGATCATCAACAAACAATTCTGGCAATACATCAAACCCCGTCACTTCAACCTTCATTGTAGTCAACAAATGATTCCTTCGACTCAATGCATCTGCCACTCTATTCGTAATTCCCGACTTATGCTTCACCACAAATGTAAACTGTTGCAGGTATGCGATCCACAAAGCATGTCTGGCTGCAATTTTGTCCTGTCCCTGCAAATGTTTCAGTGCTTCATGATCAGTATATAGAACAAATTCTTTATGGAACAAATAGTGTCTCCAATGTTTTACAGCTTGAACAATAGCATAGAATTCCACATCATAAGTATTATATCTCATCTTGGCTCCCGATAGCTTCTCACTTAAATATGCAAATAGGACGTCCCTTCTGACTTAACACCCCTCCAATCCCAACTTTAGATGCATCAGTGTGTAGCTCAAATAACAACTGAAAATCCGGCAATACTAGAATTGGTGCTGTCGTCAAAAGTCCATTGATTCGCTCAAAAGCAAATCCTGCTTCCTTTGACCATAAAAATTGCTTCCCCTTCATACAATCAGTTACCGGTGCCATCACGCTACTGAAGTGTGGAATAAATCTTCGGTAGAATGATGCTAAACCATGAAAACTTCTAACTTCTGTTATCGTCCTGGGTTGTGGCCAATTTCTGATCGCTTCAACTTTATTCTGATCCACCTGTATACCTCCTTCTGAAATAACATACCCCAAAAATAAAACACTATGCGTCATGAACACGCATTTCTTCGTTGCAGCATAAAATTGTTCCTGTCGCAGTATCATCAACACTTCTCTCAGATGATGCAAGTGTTCTTCTGTGCTTCCACTATATATCAGTATATAATCAAAATACACCACCACGAACTTCCCAATAAATGGTCTAAAGATCTGATTCATCACCCGCATAAATGTACTTGGTGCATTCGAAAGACCAAACAGCATGACCAACCATTCATATAATCCTTCTCATGTCTTGAATGTTGTCTTCCATTCATCCCCTGGTCTTATACGAATTTGATGATAACCACTCTTCAAATCAATCTTCGAAAAGATAGCAGCTCCACTAAGTTGATCCAACAAGTCATCCAATCTAGGCATAGGAAATCTGTATCTTAATGTAATCTTGTTTAGTGCTCGACTATCAGTACACATCCTCCACGTTCCATCCTTCTTTGGCACTAATAATGCTGGCACAGCACAAGGACTTAAACTTTCCTGCACACGCCCTTGTTCAAGTAACTCTTCCACTTGCCTTCTCAACTCCTCGTGTTCCTTTGGACTCATTCTGTAATGTGGTCTATGTGGTAACACAGCTCCTGGAACAAGTTCTATTTGGTGTTGTATGTCCCTCAATGGCGGTAATTCCGTTGGCAGCTCTTCAGGAAATACATCGTCAAATTCTTCCAGCACTGGCTTTACTTCTTCAGGAATTTCAACCACTTCGTTACTCTCACGTCCAATCAACAAAAATACTTCAGGCTCCTCTTCTACTTCCTTAACAAACTCCTTCAAAGATAGCAAAGTTTTAAGTTCTTCAATCTCCTCCAACTTGCTTTCTTCTTGCTGTCGCTTCTTGGGAACTAAAGTGATTTTAGTACCTTCAAACATGAAACTATAGCTGTTAGTACGACCATCATGTTGCACAGCTCTATCATACTGCCATGGTCTCCCCAATAACAGATGGCATACATCCATATCCACAACATCACACCAAATTTCATCTTTGTATTTCTTCCCAATCGAAAAATTAACACAAGCTCTTCGTCCAACCTTCACCTCCCCACCTTTCCTCAACCATGCTAACTTGTAAGGTTTCGGATGCTTCTCAGTTTTCAATGCCAACTTCTTCACAGCTTCTGTAGAAATGATATTATCACAGCTTCCCGCATCAATGACAAACTTGCAAACCCTTCCCAAGATAGTGCATGTTGACTGAAAGATGTTACTCCTCAACCAGCTAGTCTCCTCCTCTTACTTTGGTGTTAAACAAGACCTCTTCATCATTAATGAATACCCTTCATCTCCCGACACTTCTTCTTCCCCCTCAACATGTGGTGAATTAGAACACTCAGCTTCTACATCCTCATCCTCAACCTAAGCTACCATCACTCGCTTCTTTGGCTTTGGACATTCATTGCTTTTGTGACCAAACTCCTGACAATTGAAACATTTGATACCACTATTGACCTTGGTCTTAGCAACTTCATTAACAACCGGTTTTGCAACAGCCTTGGAAACATTCGCATTGCTACTAGCCCCTTTCATTTGATTGTTGGAATTTGTAAACACACCAACACCTCTTCTACCTTGCTTCTCCCAAGCTAGAGCTTTTTGATGTGCTTCAGCAATAGATCTGGGATCAAACATATTCACCATATCTTGAATCTGCATTCTCAACCCTCCAACAAATCTAGCGGTCAACTGCTCCTCTGTCTCCATGATATCATTCCTCGCAATCAATTGATAAAATTCATCCGCATAATCATTCACTGACTTTGTTCCCTGTCTCAGATTCTGCAATCGTTGATACATAAGAGATTGATAATTGTAAGGTAAGAAAGTAGCTTTCATCAACTTCTTCATCTTCTCCCATGACTCAATATTTGACTTTCCCATTCTCTCCCGTGTTAGTTTAGTTTGCTGCCACCATGCCATAGCTCTTCTTTTCAATCGCGTAGCAACCAACTTCACTCTACGGTGCTCGGGAACTTCTTTGAAGTCAAAAATTTCTTCAAAATTAGACAACCAATCCAAAAATTCTTCCGCTACCATTCCACTCTTGAATTCTGGAATTTCAGTTTTCATCCCCGATTCCCATCGTCGATCATCTTCAACATCCCGATATGCATTCCGTACTTGGTCTCGATCTCGAGAATGAACACTACATCTTCGACCATCTTCATCAAAAACAGATGTACTTCGATAACGATCTCGACCATCCACATCTCGCATATCTCTTCTACTTTGTCTTTCATCATCACGATATGGCTCATGTTCAGACTCACGTGGAGTTCTTCTCTCTTCATGTCTATATTCATGATGTTCTCTTCTCAATGAAACTGAAGATTCTCTTCTTTCTCGGTAAGATTGCGGTGACACCCTCCTCGCTTCCGTAACCGATGGCGAAACTCTGTTTCCTCCATGGTTCGAGATTGGCGACCTTCTCCTTTGACCTTGATTCATGTCATTCATCAGTTTCTCTAACTTCCCAATGCCTTCATCAAACTTTTCATTGATACGTTGTTCCATTTGCTCGGCTTCTTCTCTTCTATACAACGCTTCAACATTCTGATGGCGATTAGCTCTTCTCGGAGGCATGATTGAATCTTCACAAGCTTTAACTTTCTCAAATCTTTAACTTGGCCTTGATCTAAAAAGTGATGCACGCTTCTTCACTAAGCTCGGATCTACTCTCGGCTATGAATAACAAGTGATGCACAACTTCAACTTCTAGCCCTCGGCTTTAACTCTTCAATAAAAAATTGGCTCCAAGACTCGACTTAGCTATGATTGGCTAAGTCTAGCTCTGATACCAAATAACGCAGCAGCGGATAACTGAAATGTATGAAACGGTGAAAGTAGCAATCGGTGGATTGAAATTACCAAACGCCCAAATCCATTGATCTCAAAGATGTCGGATTCTAGCTATCTTCGTCACGTTGATCGCGCACGATGCCGTGAAAGAAGATCTATGATTCTTCGTACGTTGATCTAGTGCACTAGATTCCATGAATCGGCTTCAACAATCGTTGATTCGAGCGCACTCGAATACCGAAGGTGGAGATAGGAGATCACACTTAACTACCAATTTGAGAAGAGGCACAAAGCACTCAAACAAAAGTTTATTCAAAATCAACTAAGTATTACAAATGACACACATCCCTATTTATAGGGTTACAATCACACGACTCAACATCTGACCACACATAGGTCGTGAACGACCTAACACCCTACGACCTAAAACAAACAAATACAATACAACACATTACCAGGCCATCACGACCTAACATGACCGACCTAACATAGGTCGTCAACGACTTAAAGACAACGCGACTTATCATATTTACAACACACATACACGAGTTACAAATATACGACCTAACAGGAATAGTTACAACACACGCGACCTAAGCTCCACGCGACTTAAGTCAAAATAGCACATGCGGTATAAGGTCGTTAGCTCGCTTGAGCGACCTAAAGAAGTGGCTTCTGGAAATCTTCGAACAACCTAACTAGGTCGTAGGTCGCTAGTAACGGATTCTTCTTCACGCGACCTAACTAGGTCGTATGTCGCTGGTAATGACAGTAATGGTATCACTTTAGGTCGTAGGTCGCTGGTAATAGAATCTTCTTCACGCGACCTAACTAGGTCGTAGGTCGCTGGTAATGACAGAAATGGTATCTCATTAGGTCGCTTGCGAGTTACTTCTCCCTTCTCTCTTAGCTTGCCATCCCTTAGTTCCAATGCATATTTTGTCTCGCTAGCTCGTAAGTCGTTAGGTCGCTCGCGACCTAAAATTTGCGACCTAGTGTTGGACCGCGCTGCATCAACTGTGCGATACCTAAATTACTTTGGTGCTTGCTGTTGAACCTTTTCCACAATTTCAAGTTTGATGCTTGATGTGTTTGCTTGAATTTGTTGCTCAGTTTGATTAAAAAAATGTTCACACCGATGTGATTTTGTTGTATATTTTTTTCCCAGTTTTTCATAATCAAGAAAAAGTAAAATAAGGTCATATTTTATCAACCTCGATTTGCAAAGAGAGTTGGGTGTCTACTAAGATACTGCCATTTGTTGATTTACGATCGTGTTCTGTGATTTATGATGTGAATATCATCTATAGAAAGAGCTATAATCAATTTCGTTGTTGTATTAGCTTTTCATGCTATTGTTAATTTAAATATCATGTGCCAAATTTAAATCATCCCAAGTCTCTTTTTAGTCATGATAAATTTTATATTTGGGTTAAACTATAACAATATGACAGGAAGTTGAATAATTGCATGTTTATGGACACTTTTTGTTTCTGGGGACCTAGATAACTGCTTTCTTATCTTAAGTGATTAGCCGACCCTCATGTTTATGTGTTGAACGCTGTTCTTTCAACTGTCAATGTGTTTTCTTTTATCCATACGTATAGTTTGTCTTAAGAGCATTTGATACGAAGTATTTATGTTTTCTCTTTATATTTTTCTTCATGCTTAAGCATTTCACATTCCTTTAAACATTTACTTCCATAATGACTTAATCCTCTCAGTAATGCCGTTTAGGAATGTAATTAAGATGCGTAATAAGTTATGCGTAATAATTTAGATCACTGTATTGCTCATCCAACATATTTTTTTATTCAATATTTTATTATTTATTAAATGGTACATGCAGCTATACTCGCTTAACATGCACATACTTAGCCCAAAAAAGTTAAGTATCATTTTGATTGAAAACTCACTCAGTTCACACGTACTTTCTTACTATGTTTTATCATACTTGACATAAATAATTCTTTGATACACTAAAGAGGGAAAATAAAATATAACTACGAACGGGTGCTGAAAGCTTAAATCTCAACTTCTATGCATGATTAATGAAATACTAAACTTGCAACTTAACAGTTGTGGGGATAGTTGTTAAAGGATGATTTTAGATACATGATTTACAAATGTAGTCATAAAGACATTAAATGCATTGATTTTTAATTCATGCTAACAAGAAAACTTTATGGAACTAAACTTGACAAACAATATCATTGTATTATGTTCAAAATTTCTGATCAAACCGCTAATATATGACGTTGGATTTATGTATTTGACCTATAGGCCATAATTTCTTTACATGCTTAATTTGTTACAATAGTGTCAATACGATGAATAGTTCATGTAGAGGACATAATAATGAAAGTACAGAGCCTAGGTGTACAATTCAGTATGACAAGTTTTTACCATGAGCCACGGGCACCCAATTTCCTAATTATAGCCTAAAGAGATTGAACATGAATTACTGAAATATATGGTATGGTAGGCCTGTACTGACTAGAATCTATAATTTTGAAGAACTGCACAGTTTGGCTGATCCTTTAGACTCATGTTTCCTTTGTCATCATTTACTATTTAGTCATGCAAGCAAGGTAAATAATGTTGAAAGATGGTTGGCATTTCACAATAGTAATATTATTATAAATTAGTAGAAATACAGGATATTTGTCATTATTTGAGACCGGAATAAATGCAACTATCAAACAATTTAAACTTTTTTCTGTTTTACTGTAACCTTACTCTATATTATTAGTAAATTAACAGTTATTAAATTTTCCTTTTCTTTATTTTGGGTTTTCCTTTTCTACTTCAAATTTTCTCCAAGGGATACTAACTTGGTGCTATGTGAATTTGAACAATGTAGTAACAAGCTGAAGTAGTGGATAAAAAGTGTGTTGCTGCCTGTCGTCATTTTGTGTCTGTCTCAGCTAATATAGGAGGTTTACTGATATCTCCATTATTCTACACTTCAAACTAATACTGTTCAACAAAGGAGATATGCACTTTACATTAGTGCTTTTTGTTGACTCTTTTTATTCTCATTGAAAATCCCTTACTTGGATATTTTAATTTCCTGATATCTGCTGTACTAATCCTCGCAAATTTTTTAGTCTTTGGTTTTACCAATTTCAACAGTCTCCCAATAAATCAATTACACTTTGTTCACTAAATTTGGATGGGAAATTAAGGTTAAACCAAAGGAGAATAAGATGAACCATTTATAAACTGGTTAACTTATGCAACCAACCCTTAATTAGGATGAATACCTTAACAGATTTTGTAGGTTTAACCAATTTCAAGATGAAATTTCAATAGTAATACCAGCAATTAATGGTTTCTGAACCCCATATAAGATGTACTTTTATTCTTTTTACTGTTATCCATATATATCCGATTAACTTTGTTATCCATATACATATGTTTGTGTGCAAACTATGTGCTGTTTTTTTAATTGCTTACTTAAATGAACATCATAGCCACAGCTGTTATCTGTTCCCTTTATTTTTGTATTAGTTGGTATTTCAGATCACCAAACAAAAAATGTCCCAATTGAATTGATTATAATGATCTTTGAATCACTGTTAACCATGACTATGTACAGTTCAAATATTTTACCTATTACCTAAAAGTGGAAAACAACGTCTATTAATTTCTTCAACTATAGTACACTACTGATGCTACTGTAAATGACAGGCCATATACTACTAGCTTTTTGCATCCTTTCCTACACTTTCTTCATGAAGAAATAGCCACAGTCACTTTATTTCTAGATTACCATATAAAAAACTGCAGACGATAAAGCAATTTCCTTTTTTATCTATATAAAAACCTAAAGACTAAAACCCAACTGACTTATTAGACTGAAAATGTATGGATTTTTTATGTATGATTTGTAACTTTTCGTGTCCAACAATTACATATATATTACACTTTCGATAACTTTTTTCTCCTACAGATTCAAACATGCGATAGAGCTGTTGAGCGGTTTCTTGCGGAGCGTTCTCACAACTGATTCTACTCCACGTTAATAAAACATAAGTTCATTTTCCTGCTTTACTAGATTTTATTATGCCCACGAATATTTACAACAATTCTGCCATTTACAAGTACCTTTTATAATTCAGTGATCTACAATATGCATTTTCCCTATTTGAACTTCGTTAATTTAAATCAACTTTGTTTCTTTAATCAATGTCACAATCGACTGTGGGTTTTACCAAGTTAACTGATACCGTTGGGTATGTTTCAACTTAATCTTTGGCCAAGACGTATCTACCTATGATGTAGCTCTGAAACTGTTCCAATAGTTACACCTACAAATATGAGCGATATATCATAGATCATCCAGCAAAACAAATAATCTAACTTTCGATGATAACAGTTTATGTATAAAGAAAATCAGTACTACCAAATGTCCGGTAATAAACACTATCAGCTTCTCTAACCAACGTATTTGGCCGGTACACCTAACAGCTTTTGATCTTATATACAAACCCACACATTTACTTCTGTTATTATATGCATCTGCAGGCATTTCATGTGCAATAATGAGACTACATGAGCCAATCCACATAAATTATAATATATTTATATTAAAATATTTTAAAATGACAATGTTGTTTACACCCTATAAATGCATAATCAAATTACAACTGCACATACAAACTCAATTACTATAATAAAGCCACAAAATTATCATGATTTATTCCATAAAATATTTGTAGTCGATAAAAGAAATAGAAGAAACATTCATGAAATGTGATTCACGAAATCCAGACGGTGGAATTAAACTATGCATAGAATGAAACATAAATATCAAGATAGTCATCTTCGAAGCAAGAAAGCCATCTCAATAAGCAAATGGAACTGCATTTCCAATATCATATCCATAAGCAGCCAATATTTGCTTCAACGAAAAAAGTAATTTAGAAACAATCATAAGAACTTCCAAACATCGTTTTTTAATACCAATTCCTTCTGCATTCGTGCATCGCACGTCCCAACATACTCGTATTTATAAAACTTATATAAACCAAACTGTTATATATATATATACACGACCAATAGAGTGAAGCAGGTACCTACGAGGGAGAAGTGAAGGCTCGACCTTAGTGAAAAGGTTCGGTCGAAGGAAGGGGAGGCTGAGGAGGAGGTCAGGCCGAACATTGGAGGGGAGAGAGAGAAGAGGGGGGGTGGGAAGAGAGGGAGACAAACTTCGGCCTGGGCTGCGTGGAGTTGGCATCGGCAACAGGGTGAGGCGCAGGCGGGTGTGGGTAGGCGACGAGCAGAAGTGGTGGCTGAGGCCGGTGCGTTGGAGGGAGAGGGTAGAAGATGGGTTCGAGTGTCATGCAGAGAGAGGGGAGGTGAGAATAAATGAATGAGCTAGTAATGGTGGAGAAGAAGAAAGAACCATGGAAGGGGATTGACAGAACAAAATATATAAAAGAAAAAAAAGGAATGGTAACCATCATCCCTATATTCAGCTGACACGTTAAAGAAATTTTGAACCGTTACCAATTTCAAAACAATGAACAGGGAAGAAATGAAATGATATGTGACGGTTGTGCTATGATTCAACTGAACACTTAAAGCAACTTGATTTAGTTTGTATAGCACGTTTCAAATTTTAAACCGACAGAAAGTGAAAAGTTAAAAAAATGTGGTACCGTTATCAACATTTCCATCGCGTATCGGATCTAAAAATACAGAAATAAATAAACCACTGAGATCAGCACGGCGAGATGATCAAAACGGTATACAGATATTGGTGGTAGGATAATCCGATCAAAAGTCGATAATCGGTACCGAAAATGCTGCTATTCCGTACGGAAAAATACAAACGGAGCTAGAAACATCCGAATTTCGCGAAACGAATTTCGCAGTCTGATTCAGAGTGTTCTAAATAAATTTTCTCATGTTGACATATTTAGGTTTCGGAAAACTTTTAAATTCAACTGTTAATAACTGATTTAAATTGAGATAAAATTACACAATAAAATAAACTTCCATATTTTCTGATGAAAATTTACCAATTGCTATGTTTTTAAATACGTATTCCAAATATAAAAACTTTATTTCAAAATTCAATCATTTAAAATTTCACAAAAATTCAGTTAAATACGTTATTAAAACCAATCAAAATTTATGGGTCGTTACAGTAAGCAAAAGTTACGATTTTATTAATCTGACGATTTTAATAAAAATAATTAATAAACATAACTAAAATAATATAATTAACAAAATTATTAACCGTACCCTAATCACCTTTAATCTCGTTCGTTCCCACCTGCCGCAAGTCCAGAAACCCAATGACGCGACCAACCTGGATGCACGCGCTACCACCACGATGAATCAGACCACGATCCAAGCAAGCCACCGCCATCGCCTTCTGTAGAGCTACCATCGCCAATCGCCAAAAAAAGTCGCCGCATGCACGCGTTCCAAGATCGACAACCCAAGCCCTAGAATGCGCCTCCAATCGCCTCTTGTGCACACTCAGTCGTGCCTTTGCCCTCAACGTACTCGCCTCCAGGTCGGGACCCTTCCTTCCATCACATGCGATTCGTTTTAATTTTTTTTAGTTCAATCGGCCTGTTGATTTAAAAAGAGGGAAAGAAGAGAAATGGGTACGTGGAAGACAAGTTTTCGGCTGAGTGTACGATATGTTGGGAGAAAAGTAAGTATATAATATTATAATAAGGAAAATATCTAGCTCGATTGGCCCGCAAAATTACGAACACCAGACGAAGCGTGCTGCCTGGCATTCTTAATGTTTTATGCCCATTCCAAACACTACGGAACTAGTCTCGAGACCTAATTTGAACATATGTAGAAGATAGCTTTTCAAAATCAATTTATTTTAGTTAAATTCTAAAAATAAATTCTATGTGTTTCAAGCTCGCACGGCCAAACGATAAGTCTGATCGATACAAAACTTGAAATCCTATAATAACTCACTATGATAGATCCAATGAAACTGGTTTCGTCGAAATCCGAGAGAGTTGCCCAAATGGCTATTTTTACACGTTAATTAAAATAAAATTTCCAAATTCTATTTATTCACTTTTAAATTCAATTTTTAGATGTCAACAATCTTCATTCTTGTTTAAATAAAATTTAAATCAATTTTCGATATCATTTTCATTCATATTAAATTCAATATTCAAATATTTAAACAATTTTCAATATTACATTTAAACAATTTAATTATCCAATAAATTGCATTATTTCAAATATAAGATATTTATAAAATTTACCTTTAAAAACAAATTCAAATAATTAAAAACTACTTTCATTTTACAGTAATTCAATATTTATAATTCAATCCTTGCTATAGATTATAAACACAGTAAATACATAGAATTTCATTTCAATCCTGTTATTGTCCAGATCTTTGAAATTGGTTATTTCAAAAATTGTATTCAAGTTAACATTCAAATAAATTACATAAATAATTCATTAAATTTTTATTTCTAACCATTTTTATTCAATAATCATATTAAATTTAATAATTTAAATAGTTAAAAATACGGGTCGTTACAGTCATAGTGGCACATTCACAACCATGTCCATCCAAACACACCTACCTATGGGATATACTAAGCTAAATACTATGTGTGCAAGTAATTATACAAACTTAAATGGTAACATACAAGAAAAGAGAACAAGATGAGTAGCCCAGATTTTCTCCTTGGGCTCCAAAGTACTCTTAACTAGATCTTTCTTCCAACCTTAAATTACTGACTTTACTACTGGCATAGAGAATCAATCCAAGTAACAACAAATGTTCATGCATAGGTAAACTTCTACAGTTCTTACCAACTCATTAAAATGATGTTGACATGCACCATAATTGATAACCTAAGTAAAAGTATGCCCTAACGAAAATGCAGCCTTATGCAACCCTCAATTCACATAAAACATACCTTAAATCATCATAGTAGTATATTGATCACTTTATCTTTTGGATACTAATGTAAGACAACTTGAAAGTGGATGGTTTCTCACCTCACATCAAATGACTTGAATCCCTTTCTATTCTTCCATTTCACCTAAGGACGTCAAAATCTAATGGTCCCTTGAATTATGAATTACCTGAAAGTCTATATGAGTGGATCTTATAGATTATATGCAAGTATAAACAGCTAACTATATAATATAACTCTATAAACGATAGTAGCAAAGTAAATGAAAATAATCACAACGGTATTTTATACTGGTTCGGACCTCCCGTCCTACGTCCAGTCCCGAAGCTCCTCTTCGGAATTTCCTTTCAACTAACCCTCGCTTAACCCGTAGTAACAGGTTTACAATAGCAGAGTTTCTTTGTCAAGAATGTGTTCTGTAACACAGATGTTGACTATTGAGTACAAAAGTGCTTCCAATATATATCTATCTTGAGAATATCTGAATGAGGAGTTCTATATATATGGAAGGGTTGATTACAGGTATTTGATTGCTTATAGATCAGGAATAAATCAGAGTACAAAAGATAAGAGTGTAAGTAAGTCAGGTTTTTTTCTTCTCTTGAATTCCTGATGCTATTTATAGTGATGAAGAGTTTTCTTGTATAGTTGCATCTGTTGTAATCTTCGTAAAGTCGCTTCTGATGGTGATGAAGAGTTGCGACAAAGAGAAGTGGATGTGTCTTTTCGAATGTGGCAGTTGAGCTTTGAAAATGCACAGTCGAGTCTCGAATCAAACGTCTGGAAAGTAACCTCAGACGTCTGGTCTTCATATCTGTTTTAAGCCTGGGTACTGTTCAAACGTCTGACGTTGGTAACCAGACGTCTGATTGCTTCTGAATTATGAGCCAGAGGAATCATTCAGACGTCTGGATAGTGCTCTCAGACATCTGAAAGTGTGCATGTTGCTTTATCTTGTGCATATCTTATTTCTTTTCAACCTTTACTGATTTGACGTCTTTTGATTCTTCTTTTGAGTGTTGCTTTAGTCTCTTTGGTGATGTTACTCTATCAACTATCTGTAAATATAGATATATATGTACATTCGATTTCCATTGTATAGTTGTTATCATTGAAACCATAGAATTGATTTCCTAACAATCTCCCCCTTTTTGATGATGACAACTATTCAATGTACTTATATATATATTTCAATTCTCCCCCTGAATATGTGCTTAGTTTTGTTGATAAGATTATATATATTTCTCCCCCTTTGACATTATCAAAAAGAATATATAAAAGATCAAGTCAAAAAGAAATTTTCATTAAAGCTGGAGAGGAAGTACATACAAAGATTTTTACACAAAATACAAACAACTAAAAGACCTAAGTTCTAGTGGTATTTTGGATTTGGATCATCTTGTTTTGGTGAAGCTTGTTTTGGATCTCCTTCCTTTGGTGAAGCTTGATTTGTATTATCTTCCTTTTGCTCATCTTTTGTAGAAGTGCTAGCTTTTAAGGGAGATGTCAAAGCTTCCTTTGAAGGTTCATCGTCAAAGAATTTGGAATGTTTCGAAGGAGGAGAGGGTACAGGAGTAGGCCAATCGTCAGACGGTGGTGAAGGACCACGAACTCGGTGTAGAACCTCTTTCAGAACTGATAGGACAGTGGAGAGAGACTTTTCGACTGTGGCTAGTCGTGTGGCAAATGAAGTTTCAAATTTGTCGATTCGCCTAGCCAAGTACTTTTGATTTTGAGATAGTATATGTTGATTTCTGAGTGTGAGATCTCGAATACTTTCATTAGGATCTGTTTCTAGTCGAGTCTCTATAACATCTTCTTGTCCTGGATAATCAAATGGAGCGGGAGGAGGAGGAGTGATTTCTCTATGTTGTTCTGGCTGTTGAGATGAAACAACAGATGGTTGAGGAGGATTTTCAGCTCTTCTAGATTGTCGATGATTCGTCCAATCTTCAAAAGACATGAATTCCGAAGGAGTTTCAGGTAAATGCATCAAAGAAAAGAATTATGTGGAAGCATATTTTGGTGAAATTTCTTCGAACGTTGAGAGATATGAAGAAATATTATGTGCACGAAGAAGTCTCATAATGTAGGTAGGATAGATAATCGATGGCCTTGATTGATTCCAAAATTGTTTGAGCTCGTCAAATATGAACTTCGCCCAATTAACCCTTGTTCCACTAAAAAGAGCATAAAGTGCTTTGTGCTCCATTTCAGTTATTTGCTCGTGACTCCCCATCCGCGGAACAATTGTATTGATTATCATCCTTGTGAGTAATCGAGCTTTAGGACGCAAATATTTTGAAGCAAATTTGGGCATTTCGTCCTCCCATATTTGATGGGTGATGTTATTCCTTGGCTTAAAACGCATATTTGGGATATTGTGAAGATCTTCACCGGTGTCGGAGCATCCCAAGGTTCTTCCGATTAATCCCGGAGTTAAATGTATGGTATTTCCATAAACACTTGACCACAACCAATTGTCCTCGTCTTCGGTATTCCAGATAGCAGTGCTATCTAGATTGCCGTAGAATAAGAAAATAGCAAGTTGATCTATCTGAACATCATTCGGTGTGAAAGAAATTAAAGTATCCAATCCAGCATTTTCGCAAAGTTCATCAAGGTCGTACATAGGAAACTTAAGTAAAATATAGAAAGGTCCTATATGAAGTTTTTTCTTTTAAATTTCTTGATACCTTTTCATCGAATGGGGTGCCTTGAGCATCCATCGTTCAATCTGCTCGTCTGAGCATACTTGAGGATTTTAAGATGTCGATTGTTGGTCTAATTTTCGTTTTGGATCTTTGATATTTTTTGTACGAGGAGGCATATTGGTTTCATTTGAAAATGTTTAGGGTTTGGTAATATAATTGGAAATCGGCAGAGAGAAAGTATGATATGAGGTTTGAAAGGTGAAAAGCAACTGTCGTTATTTTGGGGTTATAAAAACGGTCGATTGAGTTCCAGACGTCTGAGTTTGAAAGTAGACGTCTGGTTTGCCCTAAAAATTGTACAGATAAAGCGAACAGACGTCTGTTTGGTATATGTTAGACGTCTGGTTTGGCGAAGTTTGAAAAATTTAGAGGCAGAAAGACTAATCAAACGTCTGGAGGTTAACACAGACGTCTGTTTTCTGTTTATTTGTGAAACAGATAAGTCAGTCAAACGTCTGGAAATTAGTTCAGACGTCTGAATTATTGTAAATGTGTTTTGGAGAAGGTAGAGCTTCATTCCAGATGTCTGGGGACTATATCAGACGTCTGACATATGCACAGTGCTTAAAGTTGTGACATATATTAGTGAATCAGACGTCTGAAGACAATAGGCAGACGTCTGAAAGGATCAATTTTGCTAAAAAATAGTATAAAATTGATGGTTTTATTTATTTATCAATTGTTGACAATAAAAATCTTTATTATTGGAAAATATATAACAACTTACAAAATGCATACCGTAATTAATTTTGATTTTATTTATTTAGAAGGCGACGGTGTTTTCTAATATCCTGAGTCATTATCCTTCCATGGTCTAAGTGGAGACCATATATTCCTTCGTTCGTGGGTCCGTGGGGAGCCCGAATATCATCTTGGAGAAGGATCACAAGGAGTGCGATACGAAGAAGATGGATCTAATGAACTACAAGGTTTTGGTAGTGGTTCAAGTACATCTTTCTTTCGGGACGAGCAAAACTTCATCGCCACTTGTTCCAGAAAACTAAGCCTTCGTGCTATAACTTTCTGTTCAAAATAAAGTTCTCGTTGAAGATCCATTTGTTGTTTTTGGTAATGATGAATTTCATCAATTTTCTCCTTTGTATTAGGAGAAGTAAACAAGGATCTTTTCGTCTTTTTAGTCTCTGGAGTAAACCCCGTATGATATGAGGACCACCTGTTTGTCGGTTCTTGTGGTGTAGGTGTCGGAAGACGTTGTGGTGTATCTACTGCGCTGTCCGTCGATGGTGTGGAGACAGAGATAGATATATAGGAACTTCCAGAAGACATTATTTTTCTAAATTATAAGAATTTGATACTTTGTATATATTTGTGTTATAATCATGGGTATTTATATATGATGAAAGGGTTATTTATAGGAAAACTAATTTTCTAAAATTTTAATGGTTCAAAAATTCAATAATTTGTGGTAATGAAAAGGTGAACTAAATTTAGTTTTTAATTCAATTTATTTGAAAACCTTTATCATACAATTGCCTAATGCTTAACAAGTTGTGTTTTAGATTTTCTACTAGTAAAACATTTGTAATAACAGGAGAGTTAGATATACCCGAGTTGATGACTTCTCCAATGCCTATGACAAATCCCTTTGAATTATCCCCAAATGTTACCGTTCCACCATCGATGTATGTTATATTTGATAACATTTTTGAATTTCCAGTCATATGTTTGGAGCAACCGCTATCTAGTATCCATTTCTCCTTATTTTTTATTTTGGGTACCTGCAAAAAAATATTTTAATTGGTACCCACATATTTGATTAGGGTCCTAATTGTTAGAGGGAGGTAGCCATACCCAAGATGGTTTGGTACCTTTATAAATATAATTTTTATTATAAACTACATTTTCTAAGTAATTATTGATATACTTTTGTCTAATCAATTTATTATTTGTTTTAGGAACCCAAATTTTCATATTTTTGGTATTCAATTTTTGTTTAGATAAACTTCTAGTTTTTATATAACTAATATTTTTAGCATTATTTTCTTTTTGTTTAGAACATTTTTCAAATCCTATTCCATTTCTATTACCTGATGGTTTTGATGTTTTGATAAGATTTTCCAAATCTTGTTTTCCTTTGTTGAATTTTGACACATTATTGATAATTTTATCTAATTTTTCTTTTAATTCTCTATTTTCTGTTTTCAATAATTCAATATCCTTTTTAAAATCAACATTTTCTTTTAGCAAATTTTCTTTTTCTAGAGTAATGTTCTCACTTTCTATCATATTATCTCTTAATTTTTCTTGAGATATTTCAAATTCTTCTTCTAAAATAGTTTTTTCATCTTTCAACATTCGTACTTCAAGTTCTAATCTATTTACTTTTACTATATATTCTTTGTTCAATTTTTTTATTTGTCTAAATTTATCATCTAATTCTATGCGAAGTTCAAGTAATTCTTCATAGCTAAGTTCCGGACATACCTCATCTTTTTGTGCCATAAAACACACATTAGCTTGTTCTCCGTCACTATCGCTATCACTTTCTAAAGATGAAGAATCGGAATCATCCCACGTTACCTTGAAAGCTTTCTTCGTTTTGAGTTTTTCAAATTTGCTCTTCTTTTTATCATTGTTAAGTTTTGGGCAATCCTTCTTCATGTGTCCGTATTGATCACATTCATAACACTTAATTTGAGATAGATTTGTTGAGTTGGTTTTTCCTTCTTTTTGAAACTTGGTCATCTTTCTAAATTTCTTGAATCTATTGTAGTTTTTGGCAATGAATACTATCTCATTTTCATCTAAATCTAAGTCATAATTCTTTATTGATGGAAATGCTATGTTCTTCGTCTCCGAATTTAATTCTTTACGTGCCTGCAAATTAGCTTCATAGGACATCAAATTTCCTACCAACTCTTCAACTTTGAGAGTAGAGAGATCATTAGCTTCTTCAATAGCTAATACCTTTCTTTCCCAATCAGGTGTTAAAGAGTTGAGTATTCGAGAAACTAAATCAAAATCAGTAAACTTAACTCCTAATGCCATAAGATCATGTTGAATAGTTTGAAATCTTGAATACATGTCTACTATAGTTTCATTTTGTTTCATTTTAAATGATGAAAATTGATTTTGCAAAATTGAAATTTTAGTTTGTTTGACCTTTGTTGTACCTTCATGTGTAATTTGTAAGGTACGCCAAATATCAAATGCAGTAGTACATAACATGACACGTGAAAATTCATTTTTGTCAAGTGAGCAAAACAGAACATTCATAGCTTTAGAATTATTAGATGCTAAGGACTTTTGTGCATCGGTCCATGTGTTCATAGCAGTAGTTGGAGCTTCATATTTATCTTGTGTGGCTGACCAAATTTCTAAACCATTAGCTTCCATAAAAATTCTCATACGTGTAGACCAATATGAATAGTTAGAGCCATTAAAAAGTGGAGGTCGTGTTGTGGATTGTCCTTCTTGAAAAATACTTGCCATATTAGAATGATTTAAAAAACGTGTTACTGTTCTTTTAAACGAACCTTGCTTTGATACCAATTGAAAGTCTATATGAGTGGATCGTATAGATTATATGCAAGTATAAACAGCTAACTATATAATATAACTCTATAAACGATAGTAGCAAAGTAAATGAAAATAATCACACCGGTATTTTATACTGGTTCGGACCTCCCGTCCTACGTCCAGTCCCGAAGCTCCTCTTTGGAATTTCCTTTCAACTAACCCTCGCTTAACCCGGAGGAACATGTTTACAATAGCAGAGTTTCTTTGTCAAGAATGTGTTCTGTAACACGGATGTTGACTATTGAGTACAAAAGTGCTTCCAATATATATCTATCTTGAGAATATCTGAATGAGGAGTTCTATATATAGGGAAGGGTTGATTACAGGTATTTGATTGCTTATAGATCAGCAATAAATCAGAGTACAAGAGATAAGAGTGTAAGTAAGTCCGGTTTTTTTCTTCTCTTGAATTCCTGATGCTATTTATAGTGATGAAGAGTTTTCTTGTATAGTTGCATCTGTTGTAATCTTCGTAAAGTCGCTTCTGATGGTGATGAAGAGTTGCGACAAAGAGAAGTGGATGTATCTTTTCGAATGTGGCAGTTGAGCTTTGAAAATGCACAGTCGAGTCTCGAATCAGACGTCTGGAAAGTAACCTCAGACATCTGGTCTTCATATCTATTTTAAGCCTAGGTACTGTTCAGACGTCTGACGTTGGTAACCAGACGTCTGATTGCTTCTGAATTATGAGCCAGAGGAATCATTCAGACGTCTGGATAGTGCTCTCAGACGTTTGAAAGTGTGCATGTTGCTTTATCTTGTGCATGTCTTATTTCTCTTCAACCTTTACTGATTTGACGTCTTTTGATTCTTCTTTTGAGTGTTGCTTTAGTCTCTTTGGTGATGGTACTCTATCAACTATCTATAAATATAGATATATATGTACATTCGATTTCCATTGTATAGTTGTTATCATTGAAACCATAGAATTTATTTTTTAACATTACCAAGCTGTGACGCCCCACCCCGAGACCCACGTTAGTAAAGGGAATTAACAAGTAATTCTGTCTACTAATGCAGAGAATAGGGCTGGTTAAGGGCGATCGATATAGTAATGCATTAGCTAAAGACTAAATACGTCAATATTTTTTTTCTATACCTCATGGAATCGACATATCCAATATTTAGCTAATACGATACTACTTGGCTATAGGATCTATTCAGAAGAAAAATGAAATAAATAAAGCATATATATCACAAGGATTTCAGAACATCTAAAATTTCAAAATTTTGATTTGAAACGCAAAAGTTATGCTCGAAATACTATTCAGCCAATAGAGCACTATTACTATTTTCTATGCAAATACCCTCTCGGTTTTGCAACTTTGACAGTAAATAAGGAGGTCCAAACGGACTCGAAACTCGATAAAATTTTGCAGAAAAGAACTCTAACAAATATAGCACAAACCGAAAAAAGTTTAGCTTAAATTATTTTTTAATTTTGTTCAACTTAAGTCGTATCATTTAACTTTTGATTTTGTTTCTCCAATCCATTAACAAATATGATACTAAGGTGTCACATTTCCAATCTATAAATTTTTTTATCTCAAGTTCTATAGCATAAAAGCATTAATTATTTAAGCATTCAAGTAAGGTAACCCTATTAATTAATCAACTCAAATGTAGTAACCTAAATCCTAAGTCTAAGTGGATTCCTAAATTAAAGTGAAATCCTAACCTAAAATTGTTTCAACATTATAGGTAATCGGCTAAGAGATATACGTGCAACAGTTATGCAACACAAACTATGTATCCAAAGTTGGTATTTCATTATAGCTTTGTTCAATAGATTGTGACGACCGCCCTATACTACCCGCACATCAATGACATAAAAGAGCGTTGTAACCATGCTAGGCTGATATGGAATGATTATCAAGGTTGAAATTTAAAGTAGAAAACCTGTTGCATATCTCATAGCGCATGGATAAAATATAATATAGAAAATATACAACAAAATATAGTGGGCCATAATAAATGAAAATAACATCTCCACTAAATCATGAGCTATGGTACAAATGTCATAATATCTCAGTACAACATTTCCTTACTACATCCCTCATAGTACATAGAAACAGACATCGTAAACTACAAATATAGAGTAATACACCGTAACTTCTCTAAGCTCATCTTTGTACAATAGCTGGGACTCCAAACCTATCATCTAGTCTACACATTTAAGAGTACCCAAGATGATAAGAGGAAACATAAAACCTTGGGTCAGACAATAGTCTGGTGTGAGCGGTAAATGACTATCAAAAGATATACTAGAAAATATGGTACTAGACAGGTACAAAAAAACCAACCTGACCTGTCCCCGCAACTAAAGACTTACACATAAAAATAAGGTATAATATGCTAATTAAGTAAACGACAATAGGATACTGTAACAGAACATGATAGAAGAATCTAAGCAGCCTCCTCCATTGACCCTATTACCAATCCCTTCTCAAGCATTCCTATAGATTATAGCCTATCCAAGAGAAATAGCATCCATAACAACCATAGCATCCATAAACCAAAACATAGCTATCATCTTCTAAAGCCTTGAATATATGATAACTTGTATGACCCCCTCCTCGCTTGCCACAGATTAATGGAAGTCCCAATTCTCGATTGTGTCCCTCAAACTTTCAGTTCTGAAACCCCGCACGGTTGTCTCCTACAGTACCTCCGTACCGTCTAACACTAGACCCTCTCGAAGCGGTCTAGGATACATGACTGGCGCTACCAGCCATCGGGTGCTCCCGCATATAGTACCCTTGCTTGAACACAACTTAACACTCTAAGTTATCAATGATTCCTTAGCACTGCCAAAACTTCAGAGCTTTCCACAAATCCAATCCAATTTCGGGCATGAGTTCTTCCACTCAACCTAGTCCATTATATCACAGTCTTGTTCCATCCTGAGCTGTTTATCAACTCCTTTGATCCTACTCCTTATCCGAGCCCCGGCCGAAGAGCCAAAACTACATCATGTTATAACTTCTAAACTTAGAAGCAATCAGCGAGCCATAACTTCCAGCATGATCCACTACAACCCCAGAGTCTCTACCCCGGATCTCACATCCAATAGAGTCAATAATTTGGATCGATACCGATCCAATCCAATTGGATCGGTGCCGATCAAAATAATTAACCATTTTGGACTCCGTTTTTCTTTCAGCCTATAGTGCACTCCCTCTAGATGCCATAGACCCTTAGCCATCCCTCTTAGCCTTCAGGTCTTCTCTTCTATGCACCATAGCCGATCCAAAGAAGATGATCCATCCAATCTTCAACTCTTGGCCAATCCTCGGATCCAACATCATAGAGCTACTCAAGAACCCATGCTCTTTTCCCCCTATGCGCCTCTCTTCAATTGGAGCAATAAATTTGGACCGGTGCCGATCCGATCCAATTGGATCGGTGCCGATCCAAAGACTTAGCTCCAATTGTGTTGAAATTCAGAGGGCTTCCTCCAGACATGCTCCATAGCCTATCCTCCATGTTTCATGCAATTCCTACGAACTTTGCTCCCGATATACTTCGATAAACAATCAAAGTCCTAAAACATGCACAACACTGGCAAACGAATCAAGCATAGTAAGAAACTAAAAAATAATAGTGAATCAAACATAGAAAATCATCCAATTACATCAAATATGAACATACAAATCATCCAATTCAATGTACCATCACAATTCTAGCATAGATCTAATCTAACAAATAGAATATCATAGCAAAATATATACAAATGACACTAACCAATGATTTAATTGCAATTACATGTTTAATTAGGTTAATCTAGCGTTTCTAAATCTGAATTTACCTAAGCCTAATCAATTTATAGCTTAGTTTGACAATTCTAACCTATAATCAATTAAGTACAATATATAATCCATCATAGACTAGTGAGAGATCATAACCACTTACCAAATCTACCAAACCTATGAAATATGATGAAGGTCCAATCCTGACAGCGAGAAATCAGATGAAGATGCAACAAAAGTGATGAGATCAAGCTTCTAGTTAAAGATCTAGCCTCGAATTTGCAATTAGAGATGATTTGAGATGAAACCCCTGAGATGATTGGAGAATTAGAAAGGAGAGGGTTTGGGGTTAATTTGAAATGAGAGGTAAACTTTTAATGGTCTCTCTTACCTCACAAATATAGCCAAACCATATTAGACTAATGGGTTGCTAATTCGGCCGATTATTCCCCTTCTAATTCTGGCCGGTGGATTTGAAAACTAAAAACTTCTATAACTTCCTAACCACTTATCCAATTTTCCTCTATGACCAATCTATGGAATGAGAAACTATCATTCCGATGCAATAAAACTAGTTAGAGCATCTAATTTGGCTTCTATCAAAAGTTATAGCCGAAATAAGATCTCCAGGGGCAAAAATGGTCATATAGAAATTCGGGAAAAATAATAGACTTGTAAACATCCCTAAAAATCATATCTTAAAATATTATCATATGACCAAAAATGAATTGAATAATATATTTTAAGATCCTCCGATACGTAAAATACGAGTCGTTAAATTCGCATCCCTTTAGGAATTTCGCCACTGAAATACCTAAACAAACACAAGCAACCAAGGTTATCTAGCATACCTACCAGCCACTAGCAACAATCCAAAAATCCAACTAAGCAGCCAAATCAAACAATAGCAAAAAAAACCTATATTAGCATATGAAATTCTATTAGTACAGGATACAATGGTGCAAGTAGATACGATATATGGCTCTTACCACTCGAAGAGTTCTGGATAGGCTATCCTCATACTCTCTTCAGCCTCCAATGTACAATCGCTATCATCCTCACTCCATTGCACCTTAACAAGCTTAACTACCTTCCTCCTAAGCTATTTCGTCTCATTCCCAGTGATTCGATGCAGCTTATGAGGTCTTGAAACTTCTAACTCAACCTTTATTTCTTCCAACTGATCTTGTGCTACCACGATACCCGAGTCATGCAAAATTTTTGTAGATTGGAGATATGAAAAATAATTTGCACACCCGCCATCCTTGGAGGTAGGTCCACTCTATAAGCCAACTTTCCAATTCTTTCTATAATCAGAAATGGTCCAACAAACCTTGGAGCTAACTTTCCCTTCCTACCAAACTAAACAACATTCTTCAAAAAAGAAATCTTGACAAATACCATGTCTACAACAGAAAATTCCAAATCACTTCGTCTCATATCTGCATAACTCTTCTAACGGTCTTGAGCAGTCATCATTTGTTGCCGAATGATCTCTATCTTCTTTGACATCACTCTAATCAATTTTGGCTAAGTATCAGTTTCTCACCTACTTCCCACCAACATGAAGGAAAATTACAAGGTCATCCATACAATTCTTCATATGGTGCCATGCTAATACTTGACGGGTAACTTTTGTTATATGCAAATTCTACCAAATGTAAATTATCTTCCCAAGATCCTTCAAAATCTATAATACAAGCTCGAAGAAGATCCAAAATCCGATTCACTCTCTCGGTCTGGCCATCCATCTATGGGTGATAAGCTGTGCTCAAGTACTGCTCGGTTCCCAAAATCTCCTGTAACCTCTTCCAGATTCCATTGGTAAACAATGGGTCTCTATCACTTACGATACTCTTCGGCACACCATAGAATCGAATAATCTACTTAACATATAATTCTGCCAACTTGGATGTCGTTCTGGTAGACTTGATGGGTATGAATCTTGGACTCTTGGTCAGTCGATCTACCAGTACCAAAATACTATCATAATCTTCTCTAGTCCATGGCAATCCATTTGTAAAATCCATGGATATCTGTTCCCATTTCCATTCGAGAATATTAGTGGTTTTAGCAATCTATTAGGTATATTCTACTCAGCCTTCACTAATGGGCAATTCATACACTTCGAGATGAATTTTCCAACATCCTTCTTCATACCTTCCTAGTATAAGTCCTCTTCATGTCTCTATACATCCTGTTACCACCAGGATGAATGGTCAATCTAGAATGATGGCATTCCCTTAATACTTAATCTCATAATCCATTAGCATCCAGAACAACCAGTCTCTTATCCTTACAAAGCCAACTATCTCGATCAATCTTTTACTACCTCAAATCTTCAGATTCCACTACCATCTCAATCTTTCCCATGGTCTCTACAACTTAACATCTTGCTTCTGACTAGTACCAATCCTTTCTATGAAAGTAAGTCTGATCGATAGACTTGGCAACTTCTCAGGTTCGAGCTCATAATGTGGCCTGAAATCAAATCTAGCTATATACTCTATATGGTTCCATTCAAATAACGTAGTTCCTAATCCAGCATGTCTTCTTCTTAGTGCACCTGCCGCTGCATTATCTTTCCCTGGAGTGTAGGAAATACCAAAGTCATGAGAGGCAAAAAACTCTAACCACCGTTGCTGTTGAAGATTAAGATCCTTCTGAGTGAAAAGATACTTCTGGAATTTTTGGTCCATGAATAGCTCAATTCTTTCTTTCAAGAAATAGTGCATCCACATCTTCAAAGCAAAAACAATTGCCACTAACTCCAAGTCATGGGTTGGGTAATCCTTTTCATGTGGTTTCAACTGTGGACTAACATAAGCGACAACTCTCCCTTTTTGCATCCACACAACTCCAAGATCAGTACCACAAGCATCTGTGTATACTGTCATCTCTACATTCTAACTGGAATAACCAATACAGGTGCACTCGTCAATCTCTCCTTCAGAACCACAAATGCATGCTCACATCTAGCATCCCAAGTAAAAGTCTGATTCATCTTGGTCAAGTTGGTTAACGGTGCTGTAATATTTGAGAAGTCCTTTATGAAACGCCTGTAATACCCTGCCATTCCTAGAAAACTTCTCACATACGAGCATTCTTAGGCTAGTTCCAATCTTGGATTGCTGCCACATTTGTGGAACCCACTGCTATTCCTTGTCCTGAATGACCCGACCAAAGAATCTAACTTCTTAAAAAAATGACACTTAGAGAGCTTAGCTTTCAACTTGTGCTTTCTCAAAGTCTCAACCACAATCCTCAAGTGCGTCTTTTGCTCTTCCTCAGTTCTAGTGTAAATCGGAATGTCATGCATGAACACATTCACAAACTTGTTCAACTGATCTCTGAAGACTCTATTCATAAGATCCGCAAAGTATGCCGGAGCATTGGTCAAACCAAAAGGCATCACCAACCACTCATAGAAACCCGACGGTGTTCGAAATGTAGTAATAGGCACACTTTCTTTTGTCACTCTCAACTAGTGGAATCCCGTTGCCAAATCCATTTGAGAAAACACCTTTGCACTGTGTAGCTGATCAAACAACTCATCAATCCATGGAAGGGGATAATAATTCTTCTTTGTAACCTTGTTCATCTCACGATAATCCACACATAACCTCAAAGAACCATCCGCCTTAGTCGCGAATACAACAGGTGCGCCCCATTCGGATATGCTTCTCCGAATGAATCTTTCCTTCGGTAGATCATCCAATTGCACCTCTAACCCTTTCTTCTCTCTGGGTGCCATACGCCTCAAAGTCATCACTATGGGCTTGGCTCCATCCACTAAGTCGATCTGAAACTCAATCTCCATATGCAGTGGCAATCTTGTCACTTTCTCAAAGACATCAGGGTACTCTCTAGCGATAGGCACAGATGACAATCCTTCATGTAAAATCTCTTGTGCATATAGAAAGCTGACCAATACCTCATCCTTTTGTAAATAGCATATCACTACAGATTTCCCTTCCACATTCCCAATTATCACCTCTAGCTTCTCGTAATCCAAAATAGCCGCCTACCTCTTAAGCCATTCCATTCCCAGAATAATCACGAACCCAGCAAAATTAAGAACAAAGCAATCACAAGCAAATGAACATCCATGAATCGATAACACTAAACCACAACAAATCGTACGAAGACTAGTAGATCCTCCAACAGCGTTCGTCATAATCAAAGGTTTGTCCACTATCTCGGGTTCCAAATCTAGTCTGCATACTAAATCACAACAGATGAAAGAATGTGAAGCTCTAGTGTCAAAAGGAACACTAACAGAAACATCTGTGATGGAAAGCATACCTTGCACCATGAATCCTTTCCCTTTATCCTTAGCAACATGAGCACAAGATGAAGTCGGGACTGCATCCAAAGCATATGCCTTCATAATCTGTTTATCCTTAGATGGTTCTGGACAATCCTTCTTAATATTCTCAAGCTCATCACAGTTGAAGCACTTTCTAGTAGCTTTACATTCCTTGACACAGTGGCTTTCTCCTTACAATTAT
Organism: Allium fistulosum; assembly: GCA_030737815.1. Classification (NCBI taxonomy): domain Eukaryota; kingdom Viridiplantae; phylum Streptophyta; class Magnoliopsida; order Asparagales; family Amaryllidaceae; genus Allium; species Allium fistulosum. The sequence continues at coordinate 235,602,538 of CM060908.1, forward strand.
GACAAATAATCTCACTCTTGCTCTTTTTCTAGCCCCCCTTATCCTTGCTGTTGTTTCTTCCTCTTTCCATCCTATTTCTTATTACCTCCACCACCCTACTGTGGTTTTGTTTCCTCTTTCTCAGCAATAACAACAATTGCAGCCCTATTCTTCAGGTACAGACTCTCATGTCTAGGTGCTTTCTTAAAAAACTTCTCAAAAGAAACTTCAATGTTGTCCACTAGCTTCTCTCCCATGTGGTCGTCCAATCCAATGATAAACTTCTCATTTTTCTTTAGGGGTGTATCAGTGAATGGCATCCCATATGTTGATAAAGCATTAAATTCCGCCACACACTTGGAACAGACATCTCTCCTTGCTTTAACTAAGAAAATTTCTTGAACAGCACGAAATTCTGAGCCGCAGGAGAGAACTTCTCCTCAAATCTAGCCTTAAACTAATCCCAAGAAATCTAATCCTCTGGATTAGAACTAGTTCATTGCTCAGACCTAAAGCTGTCTTGAAGCAAGCTTCCTCTTCATCGCATCTTCCACATCCATATCGTTGAAAATGCGTTCTCGAGTACCTATCCAATCTTGCACTTCAAAAGCTGATTTTGTTCCCAAGAATGGCTTCCCTCCAAGAGTAGACTTATCCTTGCAAAGCTTGATGAAGTCAATCCTAGGCACTTGCAAAGGAGAACCATCACCTATATCCACACCAAGAGTAGTTTGGGCACTCCTCACAATGAAGTCACCATTGCATCAAACATGGTTTGAAAATCGGGTGTAGCAACTCCAAGTCCCACTCCCTCTTCCACTCTTGAAATGGAGTTGTTCCTAGCAGCATTCCTTGTTTTTCGATTCATTCTTATCTGTAATAAGAATGATTAGCATCATTCCAAGAAAAGCTGTAATGGTACTCAACTTCATACTATACTATATAATATTATTATATAGCATAATATCTTCATTAACAAGTACCACTACAAGAAAACATACTATCAACAACATCCAATATCAGCGTTTATCCTTAAAATGCGGTCATAGAATTTCTGGAGGGAAAATGTTTACGTCCCAAACGCTGAGGAAAACCTAATTATCATTTGCCGCCTACTTTTTCCCACCTTCCCCAATTAATTCTATCGCCCTTTCATTTCGTTACCGCCTTCACAACCCAGAGCAAATTAAGTCTCTCTTCCAATCACCGAAGTTTCCCTTCGTCACTGCCCTCATCGTTGATATATTAATAAAGTAATAACCCTAACCATCCTCGCCACCATTGTCGCCGATATAGGTATGGTATTTTACCGTCATATATGTCTTTGGATCGCGTCATTCAACTCAGGTTAGATTAGAGAAAAGATTCCATATTTGTGAAGTTTTACTCAGTTTATTTCTAATTCTTAAACTTAAAACAATTAGTTTGATTATTTTAACTTAATACTATTTTATTTTGTTCAGTTTGGTTTATTGTGTTGAAATATTTAACTCTATCCATTCTTTTTTAATCCAAGCCCATTAGTGTTTAATTTAAGTACTATAATAATTAACTCTATCCCATACGTACATGACTTTTATCCATGCTTCCATGATATGTACATGATCTTGTAATTATAAATATATTCTACTTCATTTGTTTTCCAAAATAAAAAGAATTATTAATCATATTCGTTGAAACAAGGGTTTCAATTTGCTGTTAGGCATTTTTAAGGTGTGTAGAAGGTAATTAGCTAAGACAACAATTAAGACAAAAAGTCAAGCAAAAATTTGAGTTCAATATACACTTGATTTCTTAGGATATATTATGTCCTTTTCATAACTAAGTTTAGCAAGTGTTAAAGAAAATAAGGCAAAGCTTAAGGTAACATGACCAAGAAAACATGGCTATAAAAATAGCTTGCAAAGTAAGTTTCATAAAATCATAATAACTTTTCATTCAGACCTAAGTTTTGCTAACTTATTTGCACTGAGCTTGTTTTGATCATTTTACATAAACTACCATCTCTACTTTATTAGTCCAGTTGTTATAATTATTTCATAGATTAACGATGAGTCTAATTTGAATTATTTTCTATACGTCTCAAGAAGAAACTCATAATTAGTATTCACATTTAAACAAGCTAACTAAAAGGCCCAGAAACTCTTCTAGCATTCATTACCTGTGTAGAATAGCATTCATTAGAACCTACGGGTTGGCGATTTATGTTTGAGAAGAGGAAGGCGACAGTAAGAAGGCGATGTGGTTGGGTTCACAGCGTTTATAAGTGAAGGCAATATGGGTTTGGTGATTTGAGAATGGTCACAGGCAATAGGGTTGCGAGTGGGATTGGTCGTTCGAGGTTGGCGATGATCGTGTGGAGTGATTTAGTTTGCGAGGTCGAGGAAGCTACAGAAGTCAGGTAGAGGTGGTGATGTTGAATTGTTGGCAGAGGTTTGGCAGCAGCTTCGGTATATAGCAAGTGATGGTAGATGGTCGAGGAGTTGCAGTAAGTTGTTGTTGGATTGATGAGAGGTGGTTGAAGGAATAGACTGAAGCAAGTCAGTGGTGAGTGTCTTGATATGGTTGGTGGTAGTCGAATCTGTTGAAGCTTGATGATGAGGTTCAGGTGAAGCAGATGATATGGGGTTGATGTGGTTGGTTTGTTTTGAGAATTGTGGAATGTGGAAATGCAGTTGCAGTTGTAAGGGTGAACTGTTGTGGTTGGCACTGCTGTGTAGAGACTGTTGGCAGATGATTTTATGGTTTTTGATGTGGTGAATGTGGAAGTTGATGGCAGATTTGGTTATGGCTATGTTGAAGTCTGTGGATGGTATTGAAATGGCAGATTTTGACACCGGTGGTTTTGAAAATGTATGCAGTGATGCACAGTGCAAAAGTATGGTCAGGGAAAATTGTTTGTGTTGTTGGAGTTATTGGCAATGGGAAGTTGTTGTAGCAGGTCAATGATTGAAAATCAGATGGTTTGTGGGTAGGGGAAGTGAATTGGCTGTAGCAGTTTGTATTGCAGCAGGGGTTCAGGTGGTGCAGTAACAAATGTGGATACAGTAACACAAGCTAACAAATGTGGGTTCAGGTGGTTCAGGTGGTGTAGTAACACAAGCTAACTAAAAGGCACAGAAACTCTTCTAGCATTCAGACCTAAGTTTTGCTAACTTATTTGCACTGAGCTTGTCTTGATCATTTTACATAAACTACCATCTCTACTTTATTAGTCCAGTTGTTATAATTATTTCATAGATTAACGATGTGTCTAATTTGAATTATTTTCTATACGTCTCAGGAAGAAACTCATAATGAGTATTCACATTTAAACAAGCTAACTAAAAGGCCCAGAAACTCTTCTAGCATTCATTACTTGTTTAAATAGTCTAATTTCAAATTACTATTTTGAATTTTAGATACTTGAGTGCTTCCATATTATATATGATGATGGAGAAAGACTGGTTGCGTCTACACAGGTAATCATATAAAAGTAAATTTACACATAACTTTAGACTTAACATGTTTTGAAAATGAAAGCTAACATTCTTGTTGCTTTCAATTTTAAACATAGAACCAGTAAAGAGTATGGAAAAGGAGCTCAAAATTTTGTACGTGTTGCGAAGAAAAAGTTAGGGGATGTAGAGAAAATTTTATGTCCTTGTTTAGATTGTCGAAATCTTAGTCATCATTATGGTGAAACCGTTATTGAGCATTTAATTATAAATGGAATGGATCCTAAGTACAAAGATGGTAGGTGGTATAATCATGGCGAGCAAGTAGATGTTGTAAATAATAATAAAAAGAGTGAGGCGTACGACTTACTCAAAGCAATTCACTATGAAGATGAAAACTACTTTAATCATAATTTTTTTGATGATGATAAAGATATGGATGATGCACAGAGACGACATGATGATTTACTTAAGAACTCGGAAGATGCAGAAATCCCATTATATCCTGGCTGCATAGATCATACAAAGTTATCTGCCATCACTATTTTGTATAACCTTAAATGCGAAACTGGATTATCCGATTCTGGTTTTGATAAGCTTCTTAATGTGCAACAACTGTTTTTGCCAAAGAATAATGTACTTCCTAAAACTTTATATGATGTAAAGAATTTCCTCAAACTATTTGATATGGGGTTTGAAAAGATTCATGCATGTGAGAATGATTGTTGTCTTTTTCGTAAAGAGTATAAAAATTTGAATAACTGTCTGAAATGTGGTTCCTCAAGATGGAAAATGAATCAGGATACAAATGAGATTATGCAGGGTATCCCGGTTAAGGTGTTGAGATATTTTCCAGTAATTCCAAGATTCAGAAGAATGTTCAGATCTGTAAAGATGGCAGAAGCCTTAAGGTGGCATTTCAATAATAAAAGCAGTGATGGAAAGATGCGACATCCCGTAGATTCTGTAACATGGAGCACAATTGATGAAAATTGGAAATTATTTTCAACCGATCCACGTAGTCTCAGACTTGGTCTTGCTACAGATGGGTTTAATCCATTTTCCATGTTGAGTTCCAAATATAGTTGCTGGCCAGTAATGCTTGTGACATATAATTTGTCGCCTATGTTGTGCATGAAGAAGGAAAATATTATGCTAACACTTCTAATTCCAGGTCCAAAGCAACTGGGGAATGATATTGATGTATATATGGCGCCATTAGTAGAAGATTTGCATTACTTGTGGAGTAGTGGAGTTGAGACGTACGATGCATTTAGTATGACACTTTTTAATATGAGAGCTATTTTATTATGGACGATAAATGATTTTCCAGCTTATGGTAATCTTGCTGGATGTTGTGTAAAGGGTAAAAAAGCTTGTCCATTATGTGGTGTCAATACTCATCATCGATGGTTGAAATATAGTCGAAAGAATGTTTATATGGGTCATAGAAGATTTTTGCCTACTTCACATCCGTTGAGGAAAAAGAAGCTTGGTTTGATAACACTATAGAGGATGGAAAGATGTCTAGAATTCTACTAGGTAAAAACATCTCTCTTATTTTGAAGGAGTTTCCAAATGATTTTGGAAAAGAGCAGATTAAGAGAAAAAGTAAGAAAAGGAAGATCGATGACAGTAGTGAGGATGAAGATAATGAAGATGATAATTCTGTAAAAAAGGAGCTATCAAGGTGGAAAAAAAGATCAATTTTTTTTTACTTGCCATATTGGGAGGTTAGTATTCAAATCTCATTTTTATTTATTAATCTTAAAAAAAGAATATATAGAAAATTTAAATGTTAATTTTTTTTTGTAGGAACTTCCATTGCGTCATAATTTGGACGTAATGCATGTTGAGAAAAATGTTTGTGAAAGCACACTAAGTACAGTGTTGCATGATAATAAATCAAAAGATGGGATTAATTGTAGACATGATTTAGAGGATTGGGGTATTCGGCATGGTCTTTATGCACAACCTCGTGGAACCAAAACATATCTTCCACCAGCTCTGTATACATTGTCGAAATTGGAGAAAAAAATATTTTGCAAAAGGTTGTATGATTTCAAAGGCCCCGATGGTTATTGTTCAAATTTCAAAAAATGCGTGTCGTTGGTGGATTGTAAAATTAGTGGTTTGAAGTCTCATGATTATCATGTTTTAATGCAACAATTATTATCGGTTGCAGTAAGAGGTTTATTGCCAACCAGACCCCGAAATGCAATAATTCGTCTATGTTCATTTTTCAATAAAATATGTCAACGTGTTCTTGATAGGGAGAAGTTGCAACAACTTGATGATGATATCGTTAAAATATTGTGTGAACTTGAAAGATATTTTCCACCCTCATTTTTCGATATTATGATACACTTGACAATTCATCTTGGAAGAGAAGCACGATTGTGTGGACCAATTCATTTTCGTTGGATGTATCCTTTTGAAAGGTATATGAAAACACTCAAAGACTACGCAAGAAATTATGCACGACCTGAGGGGTGCATTGCAGAATCATATCTTGCCGAAGAATGCATGAAATGTTTTAGTGAATTATTGAGTAAGTCGGTAGATATTGAAAAAAAAGATCGAAATGAAGATTATGAAGATAACGCAATACTTGAAGGGCGTCCAATTTCAATGTCCAAATCAATTACATTGTCTTCCAATGAGAAAGAAATTGCTCATTTAGCTGTGTTAATGAATATGGCTATGGTGGAACCATTTTTAGAGTGAGTATATGTTATGTCCCACTTTCATTGATTTGATGTGCTTGTATTGGAAACTATAATTTAACATCACTTTTATCGTACTAGTTTGCATTTGGAGGAGTTGCAAAATTCAAACAAGCGCTTAGAAATAAATGCGACCTTACTGTGGAAAACCCATAGAGATAGCTTCGCTGATTGGATTAAAAGGAAGGTTTGTTAAAGAATTTCAATATTTTCATATATGAATTAATGAAATTACTTTTAAAATATGTTTGAATATTTCTTTAGATACCTATTGACTCAAAGGATCATGATAAAATATTAAAATGGATTGCATATGGTCCTAAAAAGACGGCATTCTCCTGCAAAGGATATATTATTAATGGAGAACGATTTCATACAAAAGATGTTGATAGAGAAACCCAGAATAGCGGAGTGACTTATGACGCGACTACCATGTGTAGAGCAAGTGTAAAAGACATTTCTCAAGTGGTTGATGTGGTTACGTACTATGGGATACTGACTGAAATAATTTTACTAGATTATAATGTTTTTTATATTCCTGTTTTTAAGTGTCATTGGGCGAACATAGGAAACGGGATAAAATTTGAAGATGGATTCACTCTTGTTAATTTACATCAAAGTCAGGTTTCATTTTCAAAAGATCCTTATATCCTTGCATCTCAAGCAAAACAAGTCTTTTATTCAAGAGAAAATGATTCTTCTAATTGGTATGTTGTAATGAAAGCACCGCCAAGAGGTTTTCATGATTTAGAGATAGATGATTTTGTTGAAGAAGCTAACTATGTTGCGAGCGGCCCTGAAGAAAACGATGTGGATGCAGACGATTTAGTTGAGAATGTTAGTTATGTCAGGGAGGATTGCGAAGGCATACTTGAGTAGTTTTGATGTCTTGTTTTCTTATGAGAAGTTTAAGTTAGATTTGAAGTCTTATTAAATGTTGAAATCTGAAATTTTGGTTTAAACTTTGATGTATGTATATGGTGATGTCAGTAGCAATTCGGTGGGTGGTCTGAGGTAGTGGAAATGAACTGATATGATGAGACAGTTTATGGTGGTGTTTGTAGTTTGCTGGTAGTGTGAGAAGTAGTTGACAGTGAGTAGGCAGAGGGGTATGACTAGGAGTTGGTGAATGGGCATGCTGTGGATGAAAGCAAGATGATGTTTGGAGAAGCGATGAATGGTGAACGTGTTGTAACAGTGGGAAATTTGGCAGTCTTGTTTTTGGCAATGATGTGGATGTTGTGATGTAGTTTAGGCAGTTGACAGGGTAGTTTTCAGTGGGTGGTTAATGGAGATGTGAATGTGTAAGAGGTTGAGTAGAATTTGAAGTGGTGGAGCAGTCAGGGATGATGTATGTAGCACAACAGTGGGTAGTTGTTTGATTGACGTGTTGGAATGGATGATCTGTACAGAGGATGATTTTATAGTGATAGTGATGATGAAGTTGTATTATGGTCAGTGAAGAGCAGGGAAGATGTGTGTATGTTAGAGGAGTGGAGGGTGGTTTTGTCGGGTGGAGATGGTTTCGAGCAAGCAAGCAGTGTGATGTTAATGTGGCGGGGGTTTGCAGGCAAAAATAGTAAATGGACATAGATGTATGTATAAAATGACACAGTTCTTTAAGACATTTATAAACTGATAAGCTGATATATCAACAGCATGTTTAAGACAACCTATAAACAGTTCTTTAAGACATTTATTTCAAGCATTTTTTCAAGCAGTAAGTCTTCTCATTCCTTCTTCACTATAGGCATGCATTAAAGATATTTTATCATTATCATTTTCATCTTTGGATTTGTTTCTTGGGATCGTTCACACACAAAAGCTTTGATGTTGGCTTATATTCGATTTCCCAAAAATTGCTTGTAATTTCAGTAATATGCTTTTATAACTTGAAATTCATATGTTGATATGTTATACTTGCAGAAAATGGTTAGAAGTACGAAAAAGACAATGGATAAGAGGATTACGCGCAATCAAAAAAGACTCGAACAATCCACATATGAATTCGATGGGTCTAATGCAATAGGAGAGCATATTGAGCCACCTTTGGAAAACAATGATGTTGGGAATGCAAACAACTCAATCGCAGACACTGCTATGCAAGTCGATGGAAATCCTAAAACAGTAATGGAAATCGATAGAACAATTGAAGACATTGATGCAAATCAGATTTCGAAAAAGAAGACTAGAGGCCCAACCAAAGTGAAGAGACTTCCTTCAGATGTTGCAAGACGAATCGAAGTCGAGTTTAATTCATCGGGCGAACCGATAGGAAAAGGGTTGGTGAAGCTATCTTCTTATCTGGGGCCACTTGTGTGTGAGCATGTTCCATTTACATTTGAGGACTGGAGGCAACTTGGTAAAGAATTGAAATCAGTTCTATGGGAATCCGTTCAGGTTTGCTTATCTTGCAATGTTCTTAGTTTTGACATGAAGTTCCTTTAGTTACCTGATGAGCTCAAGTATGCCTGTACAAATCGTCTGCGTTCCTCAACATCTGTATCAAAATAACCTTACTAAGACAAAAGTATCAATTTTATAAAATGAACATTTATTTTTGACAAAGTATCAGTGTGTATCACATACTTGGGTATTTACCGTAGTCCAACACATGAGGTGTTTCTGTATGATAATCTACAGCCATTTCACAGATGTGATTTGCAATTTCATATGCAACTGGATTAAAACTTGCATATTCATAATCCTACATGTAAGCAGATCATTATAAATCTCATCAGCTATATTATTATCACCTCTTCCAAACATGTTTTCAATTATACAATGAGAAAAACTTGCAGAATGATACACTGCAGAAATTAGAAAATAAAAATGGGACAACCTGCTACACTATGCACATTGTAATTTGGTATGGCCTAAAATAGTATTTCAATGGTCAGACATTGTATCATGTCCTTAGGTTTATTTAAAACTTACACAATAGTGTATTTTCAATATTTTAGTAGCATATGGATGATCAAAATTACTCTTGAACTATCTTCTTAATTGCTTTCATAAAATAAATACAATGCATTGTACTAACATAAAAATAACCAGAATGATTGATTATCATTAATTTGTGTCCAGAAAAAATGTATATGTACACGATGTGCCTGTAACAACCCGAGTTTTTCTAACACGAAAAACCGGACTATTTGGGTAAAAAGAAAAGGTAGAAGAAGAAAATAGGAAACAACATCAGAATCTAACCATCGCAGCGGAATAAAATATAATATATATCAACAGATCTTTACACAAATCAAAACTATATCTATTTATACAATACATCATCAGAGTACATCAACATCCATAACATACAACTGAATACACAGCGGAAAAATAATAGCAAGTACGAGAGTACGTATCGTCATCCAGCTCGTCTCCTGAGCTCCACAGCATCATATCCTGAACCTGTTTATCTCGGTCTGACCCGAGCATCATATAAAACAATACCCGAGTCAGTCTGGAAAACCAGCGTGAGAAAATCACACTCAAATTGATTATTAAAGTTTCAAAATCCTTTGAAACAAAAGCATCTCGTAAGACCACGCCACAAATAAACATGTCGGGTTTTTACCTTACGATAGCTAAAACACTTTATATCAAAATCCTCTGATATTATAATAGTGTCTACAGAAAGTAAAATATAATCTAGCTGAAATGCTTGCATCTCACATTTCAACAATAGTTGGGCACAATCAAAACCGTACAAGGCACGTAGGAAGAATGGATTTCCAACGAATGACTAGGCACTGGGGTACCACCTGTCACAGTACGTGGCCTAGATCACCGTACCGAGGAGTACGCCCGCTCCCCTGCAACACAAGGCCGGAACCATCCCTTACTGGATGATCCCGAATAAAATCACCCCACGGTTGGGATCAGCAACCGCACCACTAAGCCGAAATAAAAAGGGACATCTAGACAGGGATGACCTTACCCTCCAGTGGGAGCTACCCACGAAGCCTTGCTGCATAACCCCTGATTTTCAGTCATTCCCGGTTGATGAGGTTCGAGGCTAAACGATACCTTTTAGAGAACATATCCCTTAGAATGCCCATCGTCCGCTGACGATGTTTCGCAAGCATTCGTCCATACAAGTCCGTCCTGGGTTTGAACGGAACCGAAGGCACTACTCCTACTACATCCATTTTGGAAATATCCTCAGGATTAGTAGCGACTAGCCCTTGCACTTCACAGCTCCATCTTCGACTTCAAACACGTTACACGAAACGTACAAACCGAATCGAAGTGGTATTCGAGTCTCCAGACCTAGAATCCTGGTATACGGAAACCCGATCCCGGTCTCTTCGAAACGATCAGCGCATTTGGCCAATATTGATAGTCGGTTATTTAACTATCAATTAACATCCACAAGCAACCATCACACAATTAAATAATTTCCCACATTATTTATTTGCCCAAATATCTTTCCAAGATATATTTCCGAATTTTCAAAACTCATTTGAAAACAATTTCAAAACAGTTTCCGCTTATGGAATATATTTCCAAATATTTATTTCCTCTGAAACACCAAGTACAAAACACTTAGATTTTAAAATAATCTTAAAACACTTTACTATAAATATACTTTATAATATTGAAATTTAAAAAAAACTACTTTAATACCTTAACAAAATATATACTTAAGAAATATTTCAAATGAAACCACTTTACAAATATAAACTAAATTTCTCTTTTTAAAATACAATACCAAATCACTTTTACATAATTACTACAATAATCGATCTTTGAAAAATACTTACTTTAAAGTTTAAATATTTAAAAAGAATAGGTTTCTTAAAAATACTTACTTAGGAAATTAACATTTAGAAATAATAAATTTTCTAAAATATGCTTTTAAAAATACAATTAGAACTTTTAACTTATATTAAAATTGCTTTGAAAATGTACTTGGCTATACAGAGAAATACCCTTCTCACTCCCATCTTTTAAAAATAAAATAACATTTATTTTTAAACCAAACCATATCCTTTTATAAATTCCCACTTTGAAATTATATTTTCAAATATCCTCTGATATTTTATTTTACTTTACAAACCCAGTTTATCTCTCCCAAATCTCATTTCTCTTTAAAATTCAAATCCCAAAGTATTTAAATCAATTTATAATTGATTTCCCAATTTATTTTACTTTGAAATAAATTTTCTTACTTAATCCATTTATTTCCAAATTCATTAACTTCCAGATTTTATTTCTCATTATGATTTAAAATCTTTAAACCGAAACACAAGTTTCAGATTTCCCAAATTCCTTCTCTTTTTAATTACATTTAAACATTGAATTAAAATAAATTTTTATCCCTTTAAATAACATCACATAAGTCTTCTTTAAATTCAACATTTCTCTATTTATTCAAAATTCCTCTTTTCCATATTTAATTTATTCGAATTCACTAGAATTACTTAACTTAATTTTACTCTTTTATATTTTTCCAAAAATCCAATTCAATTGCTTTTGATAACTCATTATACTGGGAAATTCAATCCAACCAGATTATCCAATATAAATTATCACAGGATAACAACAATCATATCACAGAATATTTAAACAAAAATTAAATATTTTGAGGAATCCAGTTGGATCCCTCCAACCTGTTTCCCTGCATCCAAAGACGTTAGCACAATACCAATTCCACTTCAAGGTGGAATATCGCGGTATATGGGTTTTATATAAAATATCCGCTATTATGCGGCGCATAGGGTCTCATCCGCTATATAATGCGGGAATATCAACTCCAATATATACATATGCCAATATATATATATTGGTATATACTACTATATATAGTATCATCTCAAACAATCCAAACAATCATTCAATCAATTATTTAAATTTAACTAATTAAATTTAAATCTAACTGAGTGAGATTAACTCACCTTTGATTTTTGTTTGCAATCCCATTCCAGACCAGCTTGTTTTCTCGATTTTGACCTTGTATAAATATTTATATTAATTCATTATTATTTTGAATCAACTGAACAATTGGTTATCATTTTGTAATTTAATCAACTAATAATTTATTTTTAAACAAATTTTAAATAACATATCTTTAGTGACCAAAATAATTAAATAGGTTGGTTAGACAATTTATATTTTCACAATCCATTATTTTAGAATTAATCTAGTAGGTTTAGAATGTGCATATGCATCTTTAATTTCTGTTTGAGCCTACCTATATAAATATTTATGAAAATCTACACAGCTTTCAAAAATCTAATTTTTTGTATAAACTCTACAACATTTAAACTACTTTTAAATGATAGTTAAACCAACCCAACCCACATTTTCCTTTTCTGGCCATGTTAAAACTTAAAGATTCCAACCTGAGAAATATTTATGAGCTAACAAATTATACTTTAACCTAGTTTATAACTTCGGCAAACCAAAGTAAGGAAGAGTAGAATTGAAATTACCCAGAAGAACCCTGGCCAAGAAACGATAGCGCTGCCTCCGTCACGTTGCTGTTCAAACAACACCGGCCTCGCCAGCAGCTCGCGAGCCTGCCTCTAGCCCACGTTGTCGCATCTCCGCGTCGACTCCAAAGACCTCGAGAACATCACGGCCACCCAGACTACACTGGCAATGATCTACACCATTCCGCACGCCACGCGAATCACCTGGAATCGAGTACAGCTCGAGATCGATTCAGTTCTGAAACTCCAGATCGGAAACGGCAACATCGAGTAGGAAATCGACAAGCTGAGGCTTCGAGAAGTGATTCGATGTCGGCATACTCCAGCCGAGCCACGCCTTGAGGCTCGCGATCCCTCAACCAGACAAAACCCTAGCCTCGCGAATCGAATCACGTACCAATAGATTTTCGAGTAAGAGAAAACTGTTCGATTCAATTCGAATTTGACTGTGATTTCTGTTTGAATGAGCTTTGATTTCATTTTGAATTGAAGGGGAATAAAGGAAAGGATAGGCGGTTAAGAACTAGGATGGAATAGCGTTACAAAGAAGATAGGGCTTTGACTAAGGAATGGAGATAGAAAACAAGATTGTCTCGGTATTAACTAGAACGAGAAAGAAGTGATTTTTTTAGAGGACGCGTGTTAACCCAGTTGAACACGTGTGGACAGACAGCGTGATCCAGAAGGCTCGTAGTCTAGATATGGAAAGAAATATTGACTAGTCAAACACCATAGCTTATTTTAAAATTCCAAATTTTAAATCGACTCGAAATCGTAGCTAAAATTTTTTAAAACTGAACAAAACATCTTTAAATTAGATTCTATCACTTTTATTATCTTTCATATTATCAATATAAATTTTACAAGCTTTCAAATTATTTTTAACAAGCTCAAAACTCCGGATTCTCTATTTTACCCTATATTCAATTGTCTAATTCAAAAATTAAATTATCCAATAAATACTGTATATTTAAAATTAAAGTTAAAATTTAACCTCCGAATATTTAAAATAAATTAAATATTCTCATTTCAAATATACAAAAATTCCGGTTCGTCACATTCCTCCCCCCTTAAAAGAATTTCGTCCCCGAAATTACTAGTTAGGAAGAATGATCCAATACCCATTACTATTTCCCAAGTTCAAACAGTTTTAACAATACCCAAACAATCTTTTATTAATGATACACTAATCATCTTTTAACTTCCCAAACTTATTCATAAGTCCCAAACCATATCACTTACTTAACAATTCAAATTTTAAATTTGAATTCAAATTTTAACTTATCAAAATTTCCTCAAAATTTTCTAACTCCCTAAATTTCCGAAAAATTTCGCCAGCGTCTCCTTTGCGCGGCTAGCTCGGTACTACTACAAAATGGCTCTACGGCCTCCCAATCTCAAAAAGAAAACAAAAAGCCAAGTGGCTGGATCCAAAACCCAATCAAATTTCATATAGAAATTCAAATACATACCTTTTTGTCGGGCCATTAAATTTTATCTTCTAAATCAAAAATCCCAATTTATCCATTGCTTTTATACACCTGTATATCCTACTAAGCAATAATATTCAATCACAATCCCAAAGTCATTTTATACTTTTCTTTACAAATTTTCAATATTTGCTTTACTTAAGCCCGTACGATGCACATATATCATCCGTACGCAATATCACATTCGATCGCTCAATCGATCACACAATTCCACTTCCGAACTAGTATCGTCCACCCGACTTCCTAGTGCGGACTCAGATCTGGTTCCTTGATCAGAAACCGTCATTCTCCTTGCATAGCCACAAACTATGATAGAGAATATCCAGAATCAATCAACAATCCATATCCAGGTTCGCCGTTGAAAATCGAGTGAAAAATCCTGATTCGGATCGATAAAACTATCTCGAAATTCTGTGTTCGACATCTGGACCAAATAGCTATGCGAATAAAATAATATACGTACATCTTACGTATAAATTCCAATTGATTATCAGTTATATCAATTCTCCTTTATTCACATTCCTTTTTGATTGTTATCCCCTTATTCACAACTATCCCATTTCACAACTTCAGTTTTAGTCTTCATTCAACTATTCACTTAGTATTTTTTTTTATTTTTCCATTCCAAAATTACTAAGTATATTTCCAATACAAATTTTCTTAAGAATTTCATTCTTCAATTCTTAAGTTCAATATAAATTTTCTTATATTTATTTACTACTTCACCACTGAAGTGTATATATTCAAATTGAATTCCAATTTCATATGAATTTTAATTTACTTCAATTTACTACTTCATTTCCAATTTTTCCTTAAATTCAATTCATCTCCAACTTCCAAAAATTGAATTTTATTTAGCTCGACAACAATCCAAGTTAATTCATTAAATAACTATTTCTCAACTTATTTAAACCACTCCTCTGTTTGAGTTCAGTTTCCATTCAACATTTACTTAAGTCAATAGCTTAAGTTTATTTTCCATTTAACCAACCCTTTTAAGTTTTATTTCCATCTTTCATTTGATTCTTATTTAATCAAATTCCATCCATTTATTTATTTTCACTTATTCGGATTCCATTCGAAATCCAAACCATTACTATTTTAATCCAATTTCATTAATTCCCAATTCCATTTCATTAACTAATTTATTATCTCATTAGTTCCTCCACTGGTTAAGATTAAATACTTTCTTTTTAATTCCTAATATCACTTCACTTAATTATCTTAAGTTCAATTTATTTTATAATTCAAGTTTGGATTTATTAAGATTGCTCATCTTAGTCGTTTCCATTTGATAATTACAATTTCATTTCTATTCATAAGTTTTAACTTACTTACTTAAGATCTAGGACTATTCATTTAAGTCCATTTCCATCTTCATATCAAATTTCAAATTATTACACTTAAGAACTTAAGAATATGAATTTCTTTACACAATTATAAGCATTTTACATTTAATTCAATTCCAATTCTCAATTTTATTCAACTTATCTTAAGTTAAATTCAAATATATTTTATTCACCTTCATATACTCGAATTAAATTTTAATTCCAGGATACAATTTTATACAAGTTTTACAATTCATTCACCTTCAAGTTCTCTAACTCTTTTATCTACCAACTTATATTACTTATTGAGTTATTTCCATCTCATAATTATAATCCCAGATTTAAACTTTCATTCCCTTCTTATTTCAATCAACTTCACTCTATACTTTATATTGTTGATTCATTTAAATTTCCACATTTTTATTTTAAGTAGAATTCCCAGAATTCAATTGCCCGGTTTTATTTCAAAACCATTTTGAATCCATGAATAACTCATACTCATCTGGTATATCACCTCAATTCCCAATTTCCAAAACAATCTGCTTTTACCAAACAATTTTCCTTTTTGAATTTCAAAACCAACCCAGTTCACAATTATTTCCAACTTAAAACAGTTTGGTAGCAATTTCTCTTTGGAAACTCGAAAATAGGCATCGATGATGCTGCAGTCATCACCGAAATTATTTTCCAGCGACCGAAAGAGAATTTTTATGCTTTTATCACTTTAAAACTTTTCAAACATTTTTAAATTCCAAATCCCACCAGATTTCAATTCAATTTCGAAAAATATTCATGAAATAATATCACCATTATTTCCCTAAAACCTTTAAAAACTATTTTTAAATCCAAAGGAATTTAAACCTTTCCCAAAACTTCAAATTCAAAGTCCATTCAATTTTATATCCAAATATTTCTCTGGAATTCTATCACGTTTTATTTCAAGTTATAAGTCACATTTACAATTTACATTTACAAATTTCATTTGTATATGGAGTTTATTTCCATTTATAAACTACATTCTCAAATTCCACTTATTATATAAATTATTTCTCAACTTTGGTTATAATTCAATTACTTGTTCAATTTCTACACAATAGTGGTAATAATTTAATATTATCACTTCCTAACAACCAAGCAACCAAATACTATAATAATTTACAAAGTTATTCCTTTATATACAAAAATAATTTGGGCAAAATTATTTCATTCACCCTATTTAAAACCATACTGTGTCGAACTGTTCTATTCAAGTGTTTAGAAACCCCTTCGATACAGTTGTCCAGACTGTGCCGACGAAGGTTCATATGCCACTCAATAAACCAACCAACACAATATAAAACCATTTTATATTCACTAACAAATACGCGCTCATATCTATTAATACTCTCAAAATTCCCACCAGAGCCAAGGTTATCGCTAGCCTAAGCTCTGATACCAAGTGTAACAACCCGAGTTTTTCTAACACGAAAAACCGGACCATTTGGGTAAAAAGAAAAGGTAGAAGAAGAAAATAGGAAACAACATCAGAATCTAACCATCGCAGCGGAATAAAATATAATATATATCAACAGATCTTTACACAAATCAAAACTATATCTATTTATACAATACATCATCAGAGTACATCAACATCCATAACATACAACTGAATACACAGCGGAAAAATAATAGCAAGTACGAGAGTACGTATCGTCATCCAGCTCGTCTCCTGAGCTCCACAGCATCATATCCTGAACCTGTTTATCTCGGTCTGACCCGAGCATCATATAAAACAATACCCGAGTCAGTCTGGAAAACCAGCGTGAGAAAATCACACTCAAATTGATTATTAAAGTTTCAAAATCCTTTGAAACAAAAGCATCTCGTAAGACCACGCCACAAATAAACATGTCGGGCTTTTACCTTACGATAGCTAAAACACTTTATATCAAAATCCTCTAATATTATAATAGTGTCTACAGAAAGTAAAATATAATCTAGCTGAAATGCTTGCATCTCACATTTCAACAATAGTTGGGCACAATCAAAACCGTACAAGGCACGTAGGAAGAATGGATTTCCAACGAATGACTAGGCACTGGGGTACCACCTGTCACAGTACGTGGCCTAGATCACCGTACCGAGGAGTACGCCCGCTCCCCTGCAACACAAGGCCGGAACCATCCCTTACTGGATGATCCCGAATAAAATCACCCCACGGTTGGGATCAGCAACCGCACCACTAAGCCGAAATAAAAAGGGACATCTAGACAGGGATGACCTTACCCTCCAGTGGAAGCTACCCACGAAGCCTTGCTGCATAACCCCTGATTTTCAGTCATTCCCGGTTGATGAGGTTCGAGGCTAAACGATACCTTTTAGAGAACATATCCCTTAGAATGCCCATCGTCCGCTGACGATGTTTCGCAAGCATTCATCCATACAAGTCCGTCCTGGGTTTGAACGGAACCGAAGGCTCTACTCCTACTACATCCATTTTGGAAATATCCTCAGGATTAGTAGCGACTAGCCCTTGCACTTCACAGCTCCATCTTCGACTTCAAACACGTTACACGAAACGTACAAACCGAATCGAAGTGGTATTCGAGTCTCCAGACCTAGAATCCTGGTATACGGAAACCCGATCCCGGTCTCTTCGAAACGATCAGCGCATTTGGCCAATATTGATAGTCGGTTATTTAACTATCAATTAACATCCACAAGCAACCATCACACAATTAAATAATTTCCCACATTATTTATTTGCCCAAATATCTTTCCAAGATATATTTCCGAATTTTCAAAACTCATTTGAAAACAATTTCAAAACAGTTTCCGCTTACGGAATATATTTCCAAATATTTATTTCCTCTGAAACACCAAGTACAAAACACTTAGATTTTAAAATAATCTTAAAACACTTTACTATAAATATACTTTATAATATTGAAATTTTAAAAAAACTACTTTAATACCTTAACAAAATATATACTTAAGAAATATTTCAAATGAAACCACTTTACAAATATAAACTAAATTTCTCTTTTTAAAATACAATACCAAATCACTTTTACATAATTACTACAATAATAGATCTTTGAAAAATACTTACTTTAAAGTTTAAATATTTAAAAAGAATAGGTTTCTTAAAACATACTTACTTAGGAAATTAACATTTAGAAATAATAAATTTTCTAAAATATGCTTTTAAAAATACAATTAGAACTTTTAACTTATATTAAAATTGCTTTGAAAACGTACTTGGCTATACAGAGAAATACCCTTCTCACTCCCATCTTTTAAAAATAAAATAACATTTATTTTTAAACCAAACCATATCCTTTTATAAATTCCCACTTTGAAATTATATTTTCAAATATCCTCTGATATTTTATTTTACTTTACAAACCCAGTTTATCTCTCCCAAATCTCATTTCTCTTTAAAATTCAAATCCCAAAGTATTTAAATCAATTTATAATTGATTTCCCAATTTATTTTACTTTGAAATAAATTTTCTTACTTAATCCATTTATTTCCAAATTCATTAACTTCCAGATTTTATTTCTCATTATGATTTAAAATCTTTAAACCGAAACACAAGTTTCAGATTTCCCAAATTCCTTCTCTTTTTAATTACATTTAAACATTGAATTAAAATAAATTTTTATCCCTTTAAATAACATCACATAAGTCTTCTTTAAATTCAACATTTCTCTATTTATTCAAAATTCCTCTTTTCCATATTTAATTTATTCGAATTCACTAGAATTACTTAACTTAATTTTACTCTTTTATATTTTTCCAAAAATCCAATTCAATTGCTTTTGATAACTCATTATACTGGGAAATTCAATCCAACCAGATTATCCAATATAAATTATCACAGGATAACAACAATCATATCACAGAATATTTAAACAAAAATTAAATATTTTGAGGAATCCAGTTGGATCCCTCCAACCTGTTTCCCTGCATCCACAGACGTTAGCACAATACCAATTCCACTTCAAGGTGGAATATCGCGGTATATGAGTTTTATATAAAATATCCGCTATTATGCGGCGCATAGGGTCTCATCCGCTATATAATGCGGGAATATCAACTCCAATATATACATATGCCAATATATATATATTGGTATATACTACTATATATAGTATCATCTCAAACAATCCAAACAATCATTCAATAAATTATTTAAATTTAACTAATTAAATTTAAATCTAACTGAGTGAGATTAACTCACCTTTGATTTTTGTTTGCAATCCCATTCCAGACCAGCTTGTTTTCTCGATTTTGACCTTGTATAAATATTTATATTAATTCATTATTATTTTGAATCAACTGAACAATTGGTTATCATTTTGTAATTTAATCAACTAATAATTTATTTTTAAACAAATTTTAAATAACATATCTTTAGTGACCAAAATAATTAAATAGGTTGGTTAGACAATTTATATTTTCACAACCCATTATTTTAGAATTAATCTAGTAGGTTTAGAATGTGCATATGCATCTTTAATTTCTGTTTGAGCCTACCTATATAAATATTTATGAAAATCTACACAGCTTTCAAAAATCTAATTTTTTGTATAAACTCTACAACATTTAAACTACTTTTAAATGATAGTTAAACCAACCCAACCCACATTTTCCTTTTCTGGCCATGTTAAAACTTAAAGATTCCAACCTGAGAAATATTTATGAGCTAACAAATTATACTTTAACCAAGTTTATAACTTCGGCAAACCAAAGTAAGGAAGAGTAGAATTGAAATTACCCAGAAGAACCCTGGCCAAGAACGATAGCGCTGCCTCCGTCACGTTGCTGTTCAAACAACACCGGCCTCGCCAGCAGCTCGCGAGCCTGCCTCTAGCCCACGTTGTCGCATCTCCGCGTCGACTCCAAAGACCTCGAGAACATCGCGGCCACCCAGACTACACTGGCAATGATCTACACCATTCCGCACGCCACGCGAATCACCTGGAATCGAGTACAGCTCGAGATCGATTCAGTTCTGAAACTCCAGATCGAAAACGGCAACATCGAGTAGGAAATCGACAAGCTGAGGCTTCGAGAAGTGATTCGATGTCGGCATACTCCAGCCGAGCCACGCCTTGAGGCTCGCGATCCCTCAACCAGACAAAACCCTAGCCTCGCGAATCGAATCACGTACCAATAGATTTTCGAGTAAGAGAAAACTGTTCGATTCAATTCGAATTTGACTGTGATTTCTGTTTGAATGAGCTTTGATTTCATTTTGAATTGAAGGGGAATAAAGGAAAGGATAGGCGGTTAAGAACTAGGATGGAATAGCGTTACAAAGAAGATAGGGCTTTGACTAAGGAATGGAGATAGAAAACAAGATTGTCTCGGTATTAACTAGAACGAGAAAGAAGTGATTTTTTTAGAGGACGCGTGTTAACCCAGTTGAACACGTGTGGACAGACAGCGTGATCCAGAAGGCTCGTAGTCTAGATATGGAAAGAAATATTGACTAGTCAAACACCATAGCTTATTTTAAAATTCCAAATTTTAAATCGACTCGAAATCGTAGCTAAAAATTTTTAAAACTGAACAAAACATCTTTAAATTAGATTCTATCACTTTTATTATCTTTCATATTATCAATATAAATTTTACAAGCTTTCAAATTATTTTTAACAAGCTCAAAACTTCGGATTCTCTATTTTACCCTATATTCAATTGTCTAATTCAAAAATTAAATTATCCAATAAATACTGTATATTTAAAATTAAAGTTAAAATTTAACCTCCGAATATTTAAAATAAATTAAATATTCCCATTTCAAATATACAAAAATTCCGGTTCGTCACAGTGCCAATCATATATTGGTGCATGCTAGATATTTGGTTTCAGTTATAATGATATGTGAGAATAACAGATTAAAGAATGGAAACATATAGCCCTTTGCAATGTTTGCATCTAATTTAATCATGTTTAAATTTATGCATCTTTTTAAAATTCAAAAGTTTCTGAAATGCTAAAAACATCAAACATTCTTCAAATTTTTATGAAACATCAATTGTAAAACGTCTTCAATCACAACTATACCTAGCTAAATTCGGTACTCTTTAACAGTCAAATACATAGTTAGTTTAAAACCCTTCAAATATTATTTGAACATTATATACTATTATTCCAGATATTCTAACTCACATTTCACTGAACAAACTAGGCTTAATATCATCACAGTAACTCAAACCAAGTAAGAGAAGAAGAAATAATCAAGAGGGAGTAAGGTCGGCAAAGTTCTGGAAATAGTTTTTAATATATAGTTGCTTTAAAACCTTTCGCTAATTTTCAAAAGCTTTGAACTATGATTCCAGTACACTATATCTGTATATCATGTTTCTAAAGTGCATCAATGTTCAAAAACATCTAAACATATACTTGAAGTGTTAAACAGTTTAACAGCAAATTTTCACATCTCACATTAATCATTTTATCTAATAATTAAACAGAAAATCAAATTAAATAGATAAAAGTTTAAAACAAACTCACATTTTTCCTCTTTCGGCTAGTATTCACCATATCTCAAAGCCTCAAACTGATGGGAATCACAGGCTAGTATTCACCATATCTTATTAATTTCTTTATTCAGTTTTTAAATAAAGTTACTATATTTTGATATTTTTCTTTGTTACAAGCTAGATTTAAACTGGATGAAGAATGGCAAAAGGTTCCTATTCTTCGGCAAATGGGATGTATTTGGAGGTGTTCAAAAAGCAAACTAGTTGACAAGTTATTAAAGGCAAAAACCACGGAGGAACGGCTTCGACTAAAACCAGATAATGTCAAAACTATGAAGGAATGGAAAAGGTTTGTTGAGTCCAGAACGAGTAATGAGTTTAATGTAATTATATAGTAATTGTTTTAATCATTTCTATATATAAATATAAGTGCACAAAGAAAGAAAATTAACTAATAAATGTGATAAATCTTTATAAATGAGGAAGTTTTCGAGCAGACAGTGGTGGATTTTGGTTAGAGGAATGAAGTCGCAGGGTGGATGAATGGTTTGAAATTGTAGTATGGTTTGTTAGTGGAAGGAGTATGGAGTTATGGCCAGTGACTTGCGAGGATGGTGATTAGCAACAAGCAGGGGAAGGTCAAAGTAGTGGCCAGAGAAGTGATATGGTCAGCACAGTTTTGATTTGATGGCAATTGTTTTGATATGGTCAGGCAATTGTTTTGTTTTGCTGGCAAAACAATGTGAACTGATGGAAATGAAGTATGATAGTGGAAGATTTGTGTGTAGTAAATGCTTTAGTGGAAACTGTTGGTGTTTTGGAAAATATATGGTTTTGTTGAAATGTGGGATGGTCAGGGGAAGAATGTTTTGGCAGTGATGACAACTTGAAGACAGTGGGATGGTGGATGAGATGTAGTGGTATTGGGATGGTCAGAGAGAATATTTTCAAGGGTTTGACCGTGAGAAGAAGTGGAGGGGCAAGTGGAACTATTATGAGTGGAGATGACAGTAGACAATAAACAAATAGAAAAGAAAATAACAGAACAGTGAATTGTTTTTTAGAACAAAGATGTTTTGAAATATAACTATGTTACTGTAGAGCAGTTTAGCTTCGTTAACTGAGCTAACCTACTAATGCGTATATTGGCTAGGTTTCGGCTTAACATACCATATAGTGATTTTTTGGCGCAGTTAAGCATTTTACCATATGAAACTTCAAATTTTTAGATGGCGTTTACTCACTGACTTCAAATTTCTTCATTGCAGGTAATTAAAGATGGCGATGACACATTCTTCTTCCGTAGCAAGTAGCAAGCATATGAAACTTTTTAGATGCATGTTTTGTTGTTGGCATTTGGTGCGGACTTACTGTATTGATATTATATTTTTGCTTAACATATAACGTGTTATTGTTTAACAGAATTTGTGGCAACTTGGTTTACTTTGTTATTTTTGTTTATGGATATTATTGAAACTTGGTTTATGGATGTCTTTTGTTTATTAATATTGTCTTAACTAGTTTATATAACTAATTAATAGTTATTAGAACCTGTTATATATACTAGTTGCTTGAATATATTCATAATATAGTTCTGGAATATTCAAAAATAGAGTGGAATATTAAAGCTGTTATATAAATAGAAGACATCGTTTGATTAATGCTGTCAATGAAGAAACAACAGCTTTCAATTCGTGCTGTAATTATCTTTAAATAGTCAATAACAGCGTTTAGTACATGCTGTCGAAATAGTTGATGATTCAATAACAACGTTTATAAAAAGCTGTTGTAAACAGTTAAAGTAGAATTAAAACATCTCCGACAACTAAATTATTAACGCTGTAGAAACATAATACAGCATGTTTGAAAACGCTGTAAAAACATTATTGACAGCTTGTAAGAAATGCTGTCAAAGTGATGTTTCAACAGCGTTTATCCAAAAGCTGTTGTAAGTTCTGTATATACGACAGCATGTCGTTATACAGCGTTTGATCTAACGCTGTTGTATCGTATTACAGCGTTTATCAAACGCAGTTAAAAGCCTTTTATGGTGTAGTGTACGCTCCCTCCTTTAGCGTATACTCGACTTGCTTCGGTTAACTCGTAACCAAAGCTCTGATACCAAATGTGACGACCGCCTCATACCACCCATATATGAATGACCAAAAAGCGCATTGTAACCATGCTAGGCTGATATGGAACAACCATCAAGGTTGAAATTTAAAGTAGAAAACCTGTTGCATATCTCACAGACATGGATAAAATATAATATAGAAAATATACAATAGAATATAGTGGGCCATAATAAGTGAAAATAACATCTCTACTAAATCATGATTTTTGGTACAAATGTCATAATATCTCAGTACAACGTTTCCTCACTATATCCTATAGAGTACAAAGAAATAGACAGCGGAAACTTCAAATATAGAGAAATACGCCATAGCTTCCTAAGCCTGTCTTTGTACACCAGATGCGACTCCAAACCTATCATCTGGTCTGCTCATTTAAGAGTACCCAAGATGATAAGAGGGAACATAAAACCTTGGATCAGACAACATTTTGGTGTGAGCAGTAAATGACTATCAAAAGCTGTACTGAAAAATATGGTACTAGTCAGGTACAAAAATAACCATACCCGACCTATCCCTACAACCAAAGAGTTAGCGCATAATAATAAGATATAATATGTTACACAAATAAATGACAATAGGATACTATAAAAGAATTGAATAGAAGAATCTAAGTTGCCTCCTCTATTGACCCTATTCCCAACCGCTTCTCCAGCATTCCTATTGATGATAACATACCCAAGAGAAATAACAAACATAGCAACCATAGCAAACATGGCATCCATCAACCAAAACTTATCTATCATCTTCTAAAGCATTGAATATATAATAACTCGTATGGCCCATCCTAACTAGCCAAAGACTAATCATCTTCTAAAGCCTTGAATATATAATAACCCATATGGCCCCGTACTCATGTGCTAGAGACTAAATGGAAATCCCCATGCTTGATTGTGTTCCCCCGTATCTGAAAACCCACATAGTTGTCTCCTACAGTACCTCCGTACCATTTGACACTAGACCCTCTCGGAGCAGTTCGGGATACACAACTGACGCTATCGGCCCTCGGGTGCCCCCGCCTATAGTACCCCTACTTGAACAAAACCAGAACACTCCGAGTTATCAACGATTCCTTGGAACTCCCAAATCTTCATAGCTTTCACAACTCCAATCCATTTCTGGGCACATGACTTGCCACACAACCCAGTCCATTACACTACAACCTCATTCCATCCTAAGATGTATATCAACTCCTTCGATCCTACTCCTTATCCGAGCCCCCGACCAAAGAGCCGAAACTACATCATGTTATAACTTCCAAAACGTAGAAGCAATCAGCGAGCCAAAACTTTTAGCATGATCCACTACAACCTTAGATTCTCCACCCTAGATCTCGTATCCAATAACGCCAATAATTTGGATCGGTATCGATCTGATCCAATTGGATCGATGTCGATGCAAATGGATCGGTGCCGATGCAAATGGATCGGTGCCGATCCAAATACATAACCATTTTGGGCTCCATTTCTCTTCCAGCCTCTAGCGCACTCCCTCTAGATGCCATAGACCCTTTGTCATCCTTCTTAGCCTTCAGGTCTTCTCCTTTATGCACCACACCCGATCCAACGAAGATGATCCATCCTATCTTCAACATTTGGCCTATCCTATGATCCAACTTCATAGAGCAACTCTAGAACCCATGCTCTTTTCCCCTAAGAGTGTCCTCACTTGGACTCAAAATTTAGATCACTACCGATCCGATCCAATCGGATTGGTGCCGATCCAAAGACATAGCTCCAAGTGTGGTGAAATTCACAAGACTTACTCCTAACGTGCTCCAGAGTCTATTCACCAAGTTTCGTGCAATTCCGACGAACCTTGCTCCCTACATGCATCGATCACAGTCCTAAAACATGCACAACACTAACAAACGAATCAAGCATAGCAAGCAATTCAAACATAACAGTGAATCAAACATAGAAAATTATCAAATTATATCCAATACGAACATATAAATCATCCAATTCAGTCTACCATCATAATTCTAGCATAGATCTAATCTAACACATAGAATTTCATAGCCAAATATACACAAATGACACTATCCAATGATCTAATCCCAATTAATTATTTAATTAGGTTACCCTAGGTTTCTAAATCTGAAATTACCTAAGTCTAATCAATTTATAGCTTAATTTAACAATTTTAATTTATAATCACCTAATTACAACATATAATCCATCATAGACTAGTGAGAGATCATAAGCACTCACCAAATCTACTAGACCTATGAAATATGATGAAGATCTGATCTAGGCAGTGAGAAGTCAGATGACGATGCAACCAAGGTGATGAGATCAAGCTCCTGGTTGAAGATATAGCCACTAATTTGCAATTAAAGAAAATTTGAGATGAAATTCAATGAGACAAATGGAGAATTAGAGATGAGTTGGGATTTGGGGCTGATTTGAAATGAGAGAAAAACTTCCAAATGGTTTCTCTCACATCGTATTTATAGCCAAACCTGATTAGACCATTAGGCTTGCTAATTCAGCCCATTATTCCACTTCTAATTCTGGGTAAAAGTTTTTAAAACTTGAAACTGCTATAACTTCCTGACCACTTATCTGATTTTCCTACATGACTACTCCATGGAATTGGAAACCACTATAATGAAGCAATGAAAATGTTAGAGCATCTAATTCGGCTTCTATCAAAGTTATGGCTAAAATAATATATCTAGGGGTAAAATGGCTATATAGAAATCCGGGAAAAATCATAGATATGTAAAACATCCCTAAAAACCATATCCCAAAATATTAGAATCATACAACCACAAACAAATTAAATAAAATTATTTTACAATCCTACGATACGTAAAATACTAGTCATTACATAGATAGTCTCCTTTAATCCAAGGGATGATTGGAAGTAATAATACTATCCTCTTCTCTAAATCTTACAAAAGTTTTTCAAATCACATTTTCCATTAATATGGCCTTTGCATCCTCAATGCGTGCAAACTACAATATCTTTTCCTTTGGGATAGATTTTGCAATCTAAACTTCAAATTAATAGCTAGTTTACCATAACCAATTCAAACAATATAGTCTATGTAATTCTTTAAACTCCAACAAAATACAAACAAAGGGTTTTATTTTTCAAAATCTTTGATTTTTAATCTTATTATTCAAAAACAATAAGCATAAAAAATTACAAATTCTATGCTAATTTCAATGACCTTTTCCTTTTGATACAAATTATGACACTTTTTTTTCAATTAGTTTTTTTATCCATATTGTTCAACTTAGCTTACGAAAGTGGACATGTAGATGTATCTTTCTAGATTTTCTTTTATAAATACTAAATCTTCACAAAGGTGTATTTTTTCAAAGAAAATATTATATTTTAATTCTACTTTTCAAAGAGAGATGGATATGTTTTCAAAAAGGTGGGTTTTACATTTTTTCAATTTACTTTTTAAAAATTTCACTGCTAAAATGAAAAATACAAATCAAAAGGTTAGTGCAACAATGCGCCTTGCACTAACTTTTTAGAAAAATTATAACCTTAAAATAGTTATGAAAAATTAATTTTTATTAAGCTTTCTTATGTTTGAAGCTTGAAAAGGGGGTTACTAGTTCAAAATAAAAATCCTATACTTTTCTAAAATTTCAAATACTCATGTTTCTAACTTGTTTTAAAAGTTCTTTCAATTCTACTTTTTTCTTATAAATTGCCATAAAGTTTGTTTGAACATTTCATAGAAAGTTATGAACCAATTTATTTCCTTTAAACTATTAGATACCTAATGTTTCTAACTTTTAGAGAACATTTCCAATAGTTTAACACTTAAAATGGAGTAGATGAAAACAATCCAATTTACATAAGCCCAATTACGTCTAATAATGATTTAAGTGCATACGGTTTTATCCCCTTCTCTTTTTAAAATGATTATCTCAAGTCGATCCTCCAATACAGTGTCCATATCCAATGTATAAACACTATAGCCATCAATTTAAGTTAAATGGAGTCTTTTTTGAAATTATTTTGAATATAGGAAATGGGCTTCCACTTTAATTGTGGAAATTTACTGTAACTTTACAAAGTCCTTCTTTTATGTCTCCTTTATGCCTTAGCAACATCACACTTAATTTTGATGGGTCCAATGCTACTAATATTCTTTAATTCACCTTTAGATCCACAATTTATTCACTACTACTAGTTGGCATATCGAACCTTTATTAGCATTTCTTTGTGGAGTAAATTATAATAAATGTGATGGATTTATTTTTCACCCGTACCATTATAATCTTAATATTTATCTTAACTCACAATTGTTTGTTTATATACGGGACAAGCCAACAACTACCTCATAAGTCAAAAAATATATGGTATGGCATATACATACATATATATCTGTGCGTGTGTGTGTATAATAGAGTTACAAATATTCTCTCTTTTAAGCCGTAATTTTGTAGGAATCGCTTAACCTAAGGGGTGATACTAGCTGAAAAACCCACACCCTCGGACACATCGATCCAAAGCCCAAAATGGAATTTGGAGTCGCATCGTGTAAAGAAGTATGAGTCATTGAGTTTTTTAGGTTTCCATGATATAGAGACGCTTATAAATTTAGAACATTCTACATTTTTAGATACCAGAGCGAATGGAGATAAAATACGAATATTGAAAATAATTAGAGTAATATAGTCTTAAAATAATTATGGTTTATAAAATATTTAACATATGTAAAATATCAAAATGATTATATGTAATAAGTGTGTGAATGATAACATAATATAAGTAAATGAATCTTTAACATGCCAAGCCACCTACTCCATGCACTTTGTCTTACTTGCTTCACCTACTGACCTAAACACCTATGGTAGATATAAAGAAGAGGATATGGAGGGGATAAGATAAAATCTGGTGAATGAATCATATCACTAGAGGTATGGTGTTAACAAGTAATTAAATTGCAAATACAATCCACACAATCTAGGGTGTCTATTTGTGTTCATGTATTACATATAAAGGTTTGGTTACTTTACAAATTAAAGGTTATGATTCTTGTTATAGCTACATCAGCAATGACTTATAAAAGTTTCAACCCGAAGGTTGAACAACCGACAACTAAATAACTCTAGGTCAATATCTAGTATACAGTCTTGATATATAACAACCTAACCAACATTGAGTTGACATTCTCGATGGGAAACTACTTAAATCATACATACACATTGAGCGAACATTGTAATGCCTAGAGAAGTGCTGAGTATAGGACCAAAATGAATTATGGAATACCGAAGCATTCATGTCACCTTCTCAATGGTAAACGTGTCTTATGCTCTTTATCGTTAAACCTAAAATCAAAAAAATTGGTAACAATGATTCCCCTATAGGTTCAACCACTACTCGGCCATATAACACTACTATGGCGGACGTCTCCGTCTCCATTCCCAGTTTTCCAACATGTCAAACATGTGATTGGGCATGCTCCATTAAAAACAAGAGCTTTTAGTTGTGCTGCAGTCGCATGCTTTATGAAGTTCCACGTTATGCATGCCAAGAATTGTGGACCTAGGTACATCACCCAGTGTAGAATTGATACCAGTTGTTGCACTACTACATGCAGCTGCTTGAACTCTTTAAAGTTGAGAAAGAAGGACCAAGTTGCCCCATTTCATTCTACTTTGCCTACATCAGGTCCAAGTTCGTTTTGAGCTTGCTTCGGCCATTCAGACATACAAATTTTAGTTTAGATGTTTGAACTCCTATAAAAAAATCTGGCTATTAGTATTTGTGACGCCCCACCTCTATACCCACGCTAACCAAGAACACTACGGGGTAGTGCTGTCAATTAGCGCGGAGAATAAGGCTGTGGAGGAGCGACCATCCATGTAACTTCTTTGTGCGAGCACCGATACGTCAGATAGAATAGAATGCATATCTTTTAAGGAGGAAATCCGACATACCGGTACAAACACAAAGCTATCACACGGTGGCTATATAAAATCTTCGGAAAACAAACATAGAAATAATCATAACATAAATCAGTCACAGACATCCATATCACACAGGCGGAAGAAGATATGAATAAATATATAACACATGAAAGTGTACATCAGAGTAGTGGTCAGAAAGATCCACGATAATACAAAAGAATAGCATCACGTGCTATACAA
This sequence comes from Allium fistulosum, assembly GCA_030737815.1. NCBI lineage: Eukaryota > Viridiplantae > Streptophyta > Magnoliopsida > Asparagales > Amaryllidaceae > Allium > Allium fistulosum. The sequence continues at coordinate 235,632,672 of CM060908.1, forward strand.
AAGAATAAGTACACAACATAGAGTCTATATCTCAAAGGTGTACATCCAAAAACTACTAATCTAAGTAGTTAGCCAAAAGTCAGAATAATCCTGAAGAGAAGTCAAGCAGAAGCACCTGTAACATCTCGGTCTGACCCGAGTATTATTTATAAGAAAATAATAAACGGATCAGTCTAACTATAAATATCAGATGATATGGTATACAGTAAAAGGCATGACATGAACATGTAATAACCATAGCGACATACTACTATAAGTATGTAAATGATAATCAACAAAAGATTAATCAATATCACAAGAATCTTCTCAAAGATAAAATAGGGTATCATACCCTAAACTTGTATTCATAACAAGTCAATAACACATGAATTCACCAATGCACAAAAACTGATATCATATCAATGAAAATCATGAAAATTGGTGAAGCACAAATTCCAGAAATCATCATCAGAAATCCAGAAAACACATAAAGGGGGGGAGGCCTAACACATGAATGGGAGCATGAAGCTCACCTACGCGTAAACACATGACGAGAAGTTATCTCATGGAAGCTATCCATTAAATTTTCACACATGAATGGCCCGAAGACCATAGGAAATGTGATGGAGAAATATCACATGATCGGGGTATAGTCTCCCACGTAGACAAAGAGACATCGCTCAATCGCTAGTCTAAATCACAAAAATGATCGTCATGATCATAAGGAAGTGTCAATCACACCAAGCCAGTAAATATATGAGTTTAGCTTCATGTCCCATAACCACTTGCTTAACTTAAATATTTACGAACAAGCTGTAAATCTTCACTAGGAAATTGTCACAAAAAGGGTTCAATCGAACAAGTCCAAGAGCTAACCGACGAAGTGAACGCAAGCGTTTCATACCACTCGTTTTACTAAGTCGTTTAAGTCGATTTCTCATTCGAGTGAAGTAAAGGCTTGTATATACTAGTAGATTGAAAATCGGTTTGAGAAAACGAACTTTTGATATTTTAAAATAGTGTTGAAATCGCTTTGATGAAAGAGTTTTGATATTTACTATTAGTATTGAAACCTTCATATATCTTTAAAATGACAAGTCATAAAACGATTGTAGAAACAAATCAATTCACGTTCGAAGACGTGAGTAAAGTCCAAAGGAGTCAATCCCAAAACCATCAAAGTAGAAATTCTGATAAATGCTTTGTCAGATAAGATTGCCTACGCAGAGTAATACGGGGTTCGACCTAGTGAAGGCAAGCGGTCTCGAGAAGCCAAACGACCTAAGGGAAGAATGCCACGCGAGCTAGCAGAAGAACAGGTCAAACGACCAAGTACTAACTCGCGAACGACTTACGACTTAAGGAAGGAATGCCACACGACCTAGCAGATAACAGGTCATTCGACCTAAGGGTAAGGTCGGTGGCGACCTACGACTTAACAAAGTCAAGCAACCTACGACTTAATGAAGTCAAGCGACCTACGACTTAGGGTCAAGCGACCTAAGAGAAGCAGCGGGAATGTTAGGTCTGAGACGACCTACGACTTAAGGTCATACGACCTAACAGTTGCGAGCTAGCGGAGTTGGCATGGCCGAGCGACTTAAGAGAAGCAGCGACCTACGACTTAACGATTTAAAGCCAACAACCTAGGACTTAAGAGTCATACGACCTAGGACTTAAGGGAGGCAAGAGACTTACGACTTAAGGGATAGGGTCATACGACCTAAGTCTTGAACGACTTAACGACTTAAGCCTTTAACGACTTAACGACTTAAGCCTTTAACGACTTAACGACTTAAGCCAGGGCGAGCGAGCTAACTGCAAAACGACCTACGACTTAAGGCCTTTAACTCCTGAACGACTTATGCCTTAAGCCTCTATTCGAGCTACGAGCTAAGGCTGGAACGACCTAACTGGGTTCGCGACCTAACAAGGTGCGACCTAAGGTCTTGCGACCTAATGGAAAAAGGTCTTCGACCTAACAGTTAAAAGGTCCTACGACCTAGAGGAGAACAAGACCATGCGACCTAAAGTGCCACGCGACTTAGAGGTGAACGACCTAACGAGGTCCAGGGGAAGCGACCTAAAATGCTTCGACTTAAAGGTGCACGACCTAAGGTCTTACGACCTAACGACTTGACTAGACACGCGACCTAACGACTTAACTAGGCACGCGACCTAACGACTTAACTGGGCATGCGACCTAACGAGTTAGCAAGGCACGCGACCTAACGACTTAAGCTTTGAACGACTCAAGGAGTTAACTCGCGAACGACCTAACACTTAACTCGTAAACGACTCAGGCCTTTAACTCGTGAACGACTCAGGCCAGGCGAACAGAAATGCACGCGCGCGACTTAAGCCCTTAACTCGTGAACGACTCACGACTTAGGCTTAACTCGTGGACGACTCAGCGAAGGCCAGAAACGACTTAAGGCCAGAAAAATCACCAAAACGCTGAAAATTGAAGTTTTTCGCCAATCCAATCCAAACCAAATGCAAATGTTGATGCAAATACAATAGGGGATCATTCCCAACAGTCCAAGATAGATATAAGCAAGATGTGAGATCAAAAATCTCACCTTTTCACGGAATTTGATGAAGATGGAGATTTGAGAGCAAAGCAAGAACACCAACAAGCTTGAATCAATGGTCTTCACGTGAATTTGATGTTGAATCTCGGATTTGCAATGGAATTTGTGTTTGGAGTTTTAATTTCCACTTCCCACCACCATTTTTGAGAAAGCTTCAAGTGTTTTGATAGAGTGAGGAAGATGGTTGGGCTGAACTAAGGAAGTGCAGTCCAAACCAAAGTCTCAAGCGGGAAAAGTGACGAAAATTTCACTATCTCCAAACATATCGAAGTTTACACTCAAAAAGATCGCAATCGTCATTTTGAACTCAATGGGGGTGGTCTCGAGTCCTAATTTGACCGTATGCAAAAAGTAGCTTTTCGGACTAACATCCGACTAACAATAAAATATTTAAATAAAATATTTAAATATAGAATTGATAGATATGCGGGTTGTTACAGACTCCCCTCCTTAAAGAAATTGCGTCCTCGCAATATATATGGTGGAAATAAAAAGTAACAACCATAAAAGCATATTAACACAAAAGAAATTGGAATTAGAAAGTTTACCTCAAAGAGCATGAGAAAGTAATTCCGGATGTGTACGCTCGATGAATTCTCTAGTTTCCCAAGAGCAATCCTTAGGATTTGAGGACCATTGAACTTTAACAAGCGGAACATCTTTATTTCGAAGCCGTTTGATCTCCGAAGCAATAATTCGAACAGGATGCTGCTCATAAGTTAAATTAGGTGAAACTTCAATCTCTTCCACAACACCGGGCTCAAGAGTAGAATCGGAATCCCGAAGGCACTTCCGTAATTGAGAAACGTGAAACACGTCATGCATAGCAGAAAACTGAGCCGGTAATGAAAGGCGATAAGCCATGGAACCAATACGCTCGGTGATAGGAAATGGCCCAATATATCGAGGCGCTAACTTTCCCGATCGACTGAAACGTACAACACCCTTCATTGGTGAAACACGAATAAATACAAGATCACCAACAGAAAATTCTAATTTCCTTCTTCGGTTGTCGGCATAGGATTTTTGTCTACTCTGGGCTTCTTTCATCCTATGTCGAATAAGTTCAATCTTTTCTGTGGAACCTCGAATAAAGTCTGGTCCTAAAACCAGTTTCTCCCCGGCCTCAAGCCAACAAGAAGGAGATCGGCATGGCCTTTCATAGAGTGTCTCGAAAGGAGCCATACCAATACAAGATTGGAAGCTGTTATTATAGGAAAACTCAACAAGTGAAATATGATCTTTCCAACTTCCACCAAAATCAAGATCAAATGCACGAAAGAGATCTTCAAAAGTTTGATTCACATGCTCGGTTTTTCCATCGGACAAAGGATGATAAGCGGTGCCAAAATTAAGCTTTGCTCCCAAAGCGTTTTGAAGACCTTACAAAATCCATTAGCAAAATAATGGATCACGATTGCTAACCATAGAAGTAGAAACTTCATGCAATTTAACTAAACATAGGGTTTAGTAAAAAGAGATACGGTCCAATTGGACCGAACGGGAAGAAAACGGGTAGATTTTGTAAGTCTATCTACAATTACCCATAAACTGCCATGACCCGATCGAGAACGGAGAAGTCTGCCAATGAAGACCATGGAAATTTGATCCCACTTTCAAATTGGAATATACAAAGGTTGCAATATCAGATTTCATTCCATCCCAATAATAATATCGCTACTACTACCGGTATGAATGGAAAATTTAGGACGACGAGGATCTTCTAAAATATCTTTACGAAGATCACTAATATTTGGTACGATAAGTCTACCAAATTTTCGAATGCCGCCACGAAAATCAATATTGAAGTCTTTCAACTTTCAATATTAATTTTATCCCAAAAATTTCGGCTAAGAAGAGCCAATTCGGGATCTAGATTATGAGCTTCAAGGATGCGGTCAAAAGAGAAGGATGAGCCTCAAGGCTACATAAAACAAGAGATGAACATGAATTGGAATTCACAGTCTCGAATCTCACAAGTGGAGGAAATCCCGAGATCATTCCATTTGGATATCATTAAAGAAATAACTGCTTGTTGCTAACGGCAAAGTGCATTGGCAGTACGATCCCCCTTCCGGGAGTATAAAGAATTCAAGACCATAAGATGTAAGGAACTCGAGCCAATATTAAGTTCCTTATGAGAAAATAAATATTCCAAAGATTTATGATCGGGGTAGAGATCAAATTTCTCACCAAAAAGTGATGATGCCAAAATTCTAAAAGCGAAATCAATAGCCGCGAGCGCTAGATCATGAGTGGCATACCTAGTCTCGATAGGCTATAACTATTTTAGAAGAACAAATGATATCACGCTCTCTTTTGCAAGTGAACGGCATTAAAACCAATACGATTAGCATTGGTACAAAAAGAGAAAATCTAGGTTCCTTTCGAGAATCACAAGAATAGAAGTATCGGAAAAGAATTCTTTTAAATAATCTTCTTTCCCGAAAAGCTAAAAACTTTCAAAATCACGATTATCTTTATGTAAAAAATCTTTCTAGAAAAATTTGCATTTTACAAGTCAATATATCGTGTCTGATTGTCTCATCAAAGCGTTTAGGAAATTCCTATCGATAACGTTGATCAAGCGCATCGACCAAAATTCTTAAAGCACTCAATGGGCAATACAATCACAAAATCATCTTCTATATGATAAACATGTTTTCTTAAAAACCTTTAAGAATATTCTTTGCTCGTTTAAGAGCAATAATCAATTATACTTATAAATAAATCTTATGAAAAAGATTTGCAAAATTTTAAATTGTTAATTCCATCCAAAAACCAATATACACAAGAACGGAGTCATCGAGATACTCATAGAAGACTCGATTTATAGAATGGATAAATAAGTTGGATAACTGAATGACATAACAAGTCATTCATAAGAATCATAACGAGTGCGGAATGCGATAAGTGGAATGCTAACTCCTACAACTCGTAGCAAATGAAAATCGGTGGCAAGGTCGAGCTAAAAAGACCGTATCACCACTCCAAAGATTGGTTAGGTGATAATCTTAAGACAAACTCAAAAATACCGGAAAATTCTCAAACCACATGAATAAGAGAAATAACACTTTCCTCATCATGTGAGCTTAAAGAATAAAATGATGCCATCAAATTGGAATCAAAATTGCAAAGGAAAAACAGAAATCTGCTTAATAGATTCAAAATGTCGAAGATGAATAGTCCACACGGGACAAGGGATGTGGCTTCATAATAATTAAGCCAATCCTGACAAAAGTCAATTCCGAGGCACAAGTAAAAATTGGCTCGGAAAGAAAAATCACGTAAAATAATTTTGACATAAAATAAAAAGCAAATTTGAGTGTTGCGGATCCACCAACCGGATTCGCAATCCTCAAAGAAGTCAACAAGCCCAAAAATGTTTAAAGAAAAAGGAATCAGCAAGTTCTTTTGATATAAAAATAATGAGATGAAACCCATATCAAAAAGAGCTCGAATAAGATAATCACAAAATAGATATTATCAAGGTTAGAATGGATACCTTGACCAAGAGAAGTGTCACTAGGGGCTTGAACAACATTTAGCTTTCCCTCTCTCTTGTTCGGAAGTTTGAGACAGGTAGATAAGTAATGACCCGATCCTTTGCAATAGCGGCAATAAAGGGGTTCCGGGCACTTAATTACATAGTGGTATGTGGAACCACAATTGTAGCATTGCTTACGACTAGCGGTAGGAGTCTCAACTACCGGAATTTCTTGTTCCACCCTTCTCTTGCTTAGAAGTATGGGGCAGACAGAAATATGATGACTTGAATTTTTGCAATAACGACAAAAGAGTGGTTCCGGACACTCCTTTGCGTAGTGGTACTTAGATTTACAATTGTAGCATCCTCTACAAAAAGAGTTTGGAGTCTTTGCTACCAAAGTAGGTTGCTTTACCTTCTTATCGGGATAAGGGCTTTTGAACTTGATATGCCTCTTCTTGGAAATCCCAATATTACTAGCAATTCCTTTAGCAGCCTCTTCTTGTTGAGGAGTGATATCCACAAGCTGATGGAAAGGAACTACAAGTTTCAGAGGTAAAACCATTTCTGGGTTCTTACCCAAAGCACAGATAAACCTTTGATTCTGAGCAAGATCCAAAAGTTGTTGGGCAGACATGAATACGCCATCCAGAGAAGGACTACTGGACTGACCAGCGCTAGGACTGCCAGAACTAGCCATCTCTTCTTCTTTAAGAAAGAAGGAAAGAAGAAGAAAAAGGTTATTCTCAGAATGAAAATCAAACAATCATGATTGATAAAACAAGGAATCATAAAAGAAAATAGGATAGAACGGTACGAAGACACGAATAAAATCCTAAGGCACAACTCCTAAGAAAGACTTAGGACATGATCCTTGCTAGATAATTCTACATTGTTCCGAAGTTTGGCTCTGATACCAAGCTGTGACGCCCCACCTCTATACCCACGCTAACCAAGAACACTACGGGGTAGTGCTGTCAATTAGCGCGGAGAATAAGGCTGTGGAGGAGCGACCATCCATGTAACTTCTTTGTGCGAGCACCGATACGTCAGATAGAATAGAATGCATATCTTTTAAGGAGGAAATCCGACATACCGGTACAAACACAAAGCTATCACACGGTGGCTATATAAAATCTTCGGAAAACAAACATAGAAATAATCATAACATAAATCAGTCACAGACATCCATATCACACAGGCGGAAGAAGATATGAATAAATATATAACACATGAAAGTGTACATCAGAGTAGTGGTCAGAAAGATCCACGATAATACAAAAGAATAGCATCACGTGCTATACAAAAGAATAAGTACACAACATAGAGTCTATATCTCAAAGGTGTACATCCAAAAACTACTAATCTAAGTAGTTAGCCAAAAGTCAGAATAATCCTGAAGAGAAGTCAAGCAGAAGCACCTGTAACATCTCGGTCTGACCCGAGTATTATTTATAAGAAAATAATAAACGGATCAGTCTAACTATAAATATCAGATGATATGGTATACAGTAAAAGGCATGACATGAACATGTAATAACCATAGCGACATACTACTATAAGTATGTAAATGATAATCAACAAAAGATTAATCAATATCACAAGAATCTTCTCAAAGATAAAATAGGGTATCATACCCTAAACTTGTATTCATAACAAGTCAATAACACATGAATTCACCAATGCACAAAAACTGATATCATATCAATGAAAATCATGAAAATTGGTGAAGCACAAATTCCAGAAATCATCATCAGAAATCCAGAAAACACATAAAGGGGGGGAGGCCTAACACATGAATGGGAGCATGAAGCTCACCTACGCGTAAACACATGACGAGAAGTTATCTCATGGAAGCTATCCATTAAATTTTCACACATGAATGGCCCGAAGACCATAGGAAATGTGATGGAGAAATATCACATGATCGGGGTATAGTCTCCCACGTAGACAAAGAGACATCGCTCAATCGCTAGTCTAAATCACAAAAATGATCGTCATGATCATAAGGAAGTGTCAATCACACCAAGCCAGTAAATATATGAGTTTAGCTTCATGTCCCATAACCACTTGCTTAACTTAAATATTTACGAACAAGCTGTAAATCTTCACTAGGAAATTGTCACAAAAAGGGTTCAATCGAACAAGTCCAAGAGCTAACCGACGAAGTGAACGCAAGCGTTTCATACCACTCGTTTTACTAAGTCGTTTAAGTCGATTTCTCATTCGAGTGAAGTAAAGGCTTGTATATACTAGTAGATTGAAAATCGGTTTGAGAAAACGAACTTTTGATATTTTAAAATAGTGTTGAAATCGCTTTGATGAAAGAGTTTTGATATTTACTATTAGTATTGAAACCTTCATATATCTTTAAAATGACAAGTCATAAAACGATTGTAGAAACAAATCAATTCACGTTCGAAGACGTGAGTAAAGTCCAAAGGAGTCAATCCCAAAACCATCAAAGTAGAAATTCTGATAAATGCTTTGTCAGATAAGATTGCCTACGCAGAGTAATACGGGGTTCGACCTAGTGAAGGCAAGCGGTCTCGAGAAGCCAAACGACCTAAGGGAAGAATGCCACGCGAGCTAGCAGAAGAACAGGTCAAACGACCAAGTACTAACTCGCGAACGACTTACGACTTAAGGAAGGAATGCCACACGACCTAGCAGATAACAGGTCATTCGACCTAAGGGTAAGGTCGGTGGCGACCTACGACTTAACAAAGTCAAGCAACCTACGACTTAACGAAGTCAAGCGACCTACGACTTAGGGTCAAGCGACCTAAGAGAAGCAGCGGGAATGTTAGGTCTGAGACGACCTACGACTTAAGGTCATACGACCTAACAGTTGCGAGCTAGCGGAGTTGGCATGGCCGAGCGACTTAAGAGAAGCAGCGACCTACGACTTAACGATTTAAAGCCAACAACCTAGGACTTAAGAGTCATACAACCTAGGACTTAAGGGAGGCAAGAGACTTACGACTTAAGGGATAGGGTCATACGACCTAAGTCTTGAACGACTTAACGACTTAAGCCTTTAACGACTTAACGACTTAAGCCTTTAACGACTTAACGACTTAAGCCAGGGCGAGCGAGCTAACTGCAAAACGACCTACGACTTAAGGCCTTTAACTCCTGAACGACTTATGCCTTAAGCCTCTATTCGAGCTACGAGCTAAGGCTGGAACGACCTAACTGGGTTCGCGACCTAACAAGGTGCGACCTAAGGTCTTGCGACCTAATGGAAAAAGGTCTTCGACCTAACAGTTAAAAGGTCCTACGACCTAGAGGAGAACAAGACCATGCGACCTAAAGTGCCACGCGACTTAGAGGTGAACGACCTAACGAGGTCCAGGGGAAGCGACCTAAAATGCTTCGACTTAAAGGTGCACGACCTAAGGTCTTACGACCTAACGACTTGACTAGACACGCGACCTAACGACTTAACTAGGCACGCGACCTAACGACTTAACTGGGCATGCGACCTAACGAGTTAGCAAGGCACGCGACCTAACGACTTAAGCTTTGAACGACTCAAGGAGTTAACTCGCGAACGACCTAACACTTAACTCGTAAACGACTCAGGCCTTTAACTCGTGAACGACTCAGGCCAGGCGAACAGAAATGCACGCGCGCGACTTAAGCCCTTAACTCGTGAACGACTCACGACTTAGGCTTAACTCGTGGACGACTCAGCGAAGGCCAGAAACGACTTAAGGCCAGAAAAATCACCAAAACGCTGAAAATTGAAGTTTTTCGCCAATCCAATCCAAACCAAATGCAAATGTTGATGCAAATACAATAGGGGATCATTCCCAACAGTCCAAGATAGATATAAGCAAGATGTGAGATCAAAAATCTCACCTTTTCACGGAATTTGATGAAGATGGAGATTTGAGAGCAAAGCAAGAACACCAACAAGCTTGAATCAATGGTCTTCACGTGAATTTGATGTTGAATCTCGGATTTGCAATGGAATTTGTGTTTGGAGTTTTAATTTCCATTTCCCACCACCATTTTTGAGAAAGCTTCAAGTGTTTTGATAGAGTGAGGAAGATGGTTGGGCTGAACTAAGGAAGTGCAGTCCAAACCAAAGTCTCAAGCGGGAAAAGTGACGAAAATTTCACTATCTCCAAACATATCGAAGTTTACACTCAAAAAGATCGCAATCGTCATTTTGAACTCAATGGGGGTGGTCTCGAGTCCTAATTTGACCGTATGCAAAAAGTAGCTTTTCGGACTAACATCCGACTAACAATAAAATATTTAAATAAAATATTTAAATATAGAATTGATAGATATGCGGGTTGTTACAGTATTCGGACAATTGACCTCATTTTTAGACATTTGGTTTTAATTTCAAACAGCTAAATTTTAAATTCAGGCTCCTGAATTAGGTAAAAATGAACTATTTCCTTTTTGTTTCGCACTACAAACTAATTCATATGTCTGGTTGATTTTTCAAACTTCTGGCCAAGGTATTTTTGTTGTTTTTCACTGTTTCACTTTCATTTCTTCTTCATTGTTCACGATTTATATACAGTTGAAAGGTCTACATTTAACAAATATTCTGAATAAATATCAATCTTAACTATACTCGATTCATGTAGTTTTTTAATTTCATTATGTACACAAAGTCATCCATTTATTTTCGTGTAATCAAGCCTATCCATAAAGGGGTATAATCAAATCTAGGTGGTTAAAGGAATACATACATAGATCTAATTTTCTTGATTCAATCCCATTACCTCAATGAGATCTACATATCTAAAGGTGACTTACAATAGTTTACACTCCCTATGTTCCCATAGTTATATTATTAAATCATTACCAAAGGTTTTTCCCACAATTGCTATCTATATATATTTTTAATGTAAATTTTCAGTTCAAGTTTAAAATTCATACCTTTTAATTTAGGTAGATGTACAAGAGAAATTTAGCTACTTGTTTCACAACATAACACACCATAATAGATCCACTCATCTTCACAAAGCTTTCCCTCCTTTTTATCTTTGCGAATCTTCTTTCCTAGAACCTCCAAGCCTTTATTTGTTCGCCATTCCTTCTCTCTTTCTTTTTTAACTTGATTCACCCTCTCCACTATTTGATATATTTTACTTTGATTTTTATTCAAAAACTAGAAATGAGAATATAAACTGTTTAGATTTGAGAATTTTTTCGGAGGAAGGAGATAAGAATGTATAGAGTTTAAGTGGCGGCGGCTAGTGTATAAAATTAGGAGAAGTGAGGGTTAGAGCTTTATGTTTATAGATGAAGCTTGTCAAAGAAAAATTATATGTTTATTCATATATTACTAATCCTTACATATACGCAAAATTCCTTTCCTTTTATTTCATTAAAGATGATAACGTTTATATTCTCCCAATTAATGTCATTAATTATGATTCAATTAAATACCATTTAATATAATCTAATTCAATTAATATCATTTATTGATATTCAACCAATTTATTATTGTTGATTATTATTGTGACGACCCGGAATTTTTGAGTATTTGAAATTGGAATATTTAATTAATTTAAAATATTCAGAGGTTAATTATTAACTTAAATTTCAAATATCGCTGTATTGAGTAATTTAATTATTAAATTAAATTTATATTGAAGTGGGATAAAATAGTAAATATGGTATTCTAAGCTAATTAAAAATATTTTGAAGGCTTGGAAAATTCATATTAATAATACTAAAGGTAATAGAACTTTTAAAATTGAATTTAAAAGTGTTTTGTTCAGTTTTAAAATATATCATTTAAATTGAATTTAAAAATAGCCTTCCGAGGCATAGTCTCGGAATTCGACGAAACCAGTTCCATTGGGTCCGTAATATTGTATTATTACCTGATTTCAAGTTTCGTAGTAATTGGAGTTGTTGTGTGAGCGTACGATATAAAAACGCGTTGAAAATTTAATTGATAATAATCTAATGAAATTTAATAGTCAAGCTTCTTGTATACGCCACTCCCCTCCATTTAATTTCGTTCCATCCTTATCTTCCTCTAGATGAGAAAAAAATATATAGCCGAAGCCTCATTCTTCAAAATCGACAGTGATGAATTAAAGCCAAGCCTCTTCATTTTCAAATCGAACACATCCTACTCCTCTCCTCAGATTCGTTCTCGATACAAACGAAAAAAAAGGGTCTTATTCTCGAAAACATTTCAGAGCGAAATCGAAAGGGGGCAGCGCGACATCGCTGTCGTGGGTGACTCGTGCTCGGCGACGAGCAAAGGAAAGATCGTAGGGGGCCGATCGCAGTCGCGTGAAGGCGATGTTCGTGGCTGCGCTGCGCCTGGAGGAAGGGAGCTTCGACTTTTTGGGGACTGCGTGATTCATGGGAGCCGGTTTGGGATTCGTTCGTCTGGGATGCGGAGCACGAACCGGGGTAGTTCAGGCTGCGACGTCGGCGTTAGGGTTTCGTGGTGGAAGTCAACGATTTGAGTTTGGTATGGCTTCTTTTGATTTTATTTTATTGTATTCAAATTCTGTTTTTATATATAAATATATATATGTAGCATTTTACAGAAAACATAATAATTGAACATATATATATACATTAAGAGGAGGTATTTTGAAACCAGATTTATTTTTACAAATACATACATCAAGGGAGAAAATTATTTATTTTATTTTTTTTATATAGATTTTTTAAGGGGATTTTAGATTATTCTTATAGGCATATATGGATATAGATTTTGAAATCTATATGAACTATATTATAAAGATATATGTATATTTAAAATTGGGAAAAAAATAAAATGAACATACATAAACATATTTCAATGTATCAGAGTATCCCAAAATAATTTATTTAAGTGAGTTATTTGTTTAATCATTCATTTAATTTATTTTAACCACCAAATTGTTTATAAAAGGAAAATTAGTTTAAAATTCAATTGTTTGTTTAAATTGAATCATTAGTTAAAATTACATCATTAATTTTGAAAGTAAATTTACTTAATAGAAATCGATTTGTTCGAATATTAATAAACTATATAAATAGTTTTACAAGGTCTGAAATCAAGGAAAAATCAAGTCGAGATTGGATTGGGATCGCAAATTAAAATCGAAGGTGAGTTAATCTCACTCAGTTAAATTTAAATTTAAATGGTTAAATTTAAATAATTTATTGAATGGTTGATTTGATTGATGTGATATATATAGTGGTATATACCAATATATATATATATTGGCATATGTATATATTGGAGTTGTTGATATTCCCGCATTATATAGCGGATGAGACCCTATGCGCCGCATAATAGCGAATGATTTTATAAAACCCATATACCGCGATATTCCACCTTGAAGTGGAATTGGTATTGTGCTAACATCTGTGGATGCAGGGAAACAGGTTGGAGGGATCCAACTGGATTCCTCAAAATATTTAATTTTGTTAAATATTCTATGATATGATTTTTGATATCCTGTGATGAAATATATGGATAATTGGATGTTATGGTTTGGTTGGACCGTTTTGGATAATGCTGAGTTATCAAAATCTCTAGAATAGAAATTTTGAAAGAAATAAAAGAGTAGAATTTTAAGTTAAATAATTCTAGTGAATTTGAATAACTTAAATAATGAATTGTAAAAGAAATAAAGCAATTTCTAAATTCGAACAAATATGGTTAAAGGGGATTTTGAATTAACATGAGGATAATGAATTTTAAACTAAAGTGATATTATTGGAAAGAATAAAGAAATTATTTTTGAACGTAAGGATTAAATTTAATAAAGGGATAAAGAAGGGATTTTGGAAGTGTTTAATTGGTATTTTCAGTTAAAAGGGTCTTAACTCAAAATTAAGAAATAAAATCTGAGAGTAAATGTAATTTGAAATAAATGAAGTAAATAAGAAATTTATTTCAAAGTAAAGTAAATGGGAAAATCAATGGGAAATTGATTTGGTTGTTTAAAATTGGAATTTAAAAGAGAAGAGAGATTTTGGAATTTATAAACTGGGTTTATAAAGTAAAATAAAATATCAGGGGATATTTGGAAATATAAATTCAAGGTGGGAATTTATAAAGGGATATGAATTGGTTTAAAATAAATGTTGATTTATTTTTAAAGGATGGGAATGAGAAGTGTATTTCTCTGGATAGCCAAGTACGTTTTTCAAGGTAGTTTTAATATAAGTTAAAAGTTTTAATATGTTTTAAAAAGCATGTTTTAGAAAATTTATTATTTTTAATGTTAAATTTTTAAAGTAAGTATTTTCAAAAATCTATTATTGTAGTAATTATATAAAAGTGATTTGCTATTATGTTTTAAAAGGAGAAATTTAGTTTATATTTATAAAGGGGTTTATTTTAAAGTATATATTTTTAATAAAGTATTAAAGTAGTTTAATTTCAATGTTATAAGATATATTTAAAATAAAGTGTTTTTAAATTATTTTAAAATTAAAAGTATTTTGTACTTGGTGATTCAGTGGAAATAAATATTTGGAAATGTATTCCGTAAGCGGAAACTGTTTGAAATTGTTTTCAAATGAGCTTTGAAAATTTGGAAATATATCTTGGAAAGATATTTGGGCAAATAAATAATGTGGGAAATTATTTATTGTGTGATGGTTGTTATGGATGTTAATTGATAGTTAAACAACCGACTATCAATATTGGCCAAATGCGCTGATCGTTTCGAAGAGACCGGGATCGAGTTTGCTTCATTACAGCATGATAGGGGGTTCTCGCTTCGCGGTTTGGTGGCGAACGGGAGACTCTTACCCCTACATGTCCCTTTTGGGTAGGAAGGCCCTGGGTTGGTTGCGAGTCGAGAGGCTGGCCGTAAAAGCAAATTCGAGGTATCACTATATGCCACGGTGGGTCTGGGATGGTTGCAAAGCCTACCGGTCGCCACTGCCCCGGGTCGTTACAGTGGTATCAGAGCTTAGGCTGGCGACAACCTTGGCTCTGGTGGGAAATTTTGAGTGTATTAATAGATATGAGCGCGTATTTGTTAGTGAATATAAAATGGTTTTATATTGTGTTGACTTATCGGTTGAGTGTTTATAGATTCTGGTCGATGTGTGGGACGCCACAATATCGATAGGGATTTCTAAACCCTTAAACTAGGTAAATCGACACAGTATTGTTTTAAAGTAGGGTAAATGATATAATTTTACCCAAATTATTTTTGTATATAAAGAAAAGTTTTGTAAACTATTCTAGTTGATATATATGGATGTTTGATTGTTAGGGAGTGATAATATTAAATTAGTATCATTTAGATATCAAATTGGATAAGAATTGGAATCATAACTAAAAGCTAAGAAATAAATTTATATACAAATAAAATTTGTAAATGTAGATTATAAATGTAATTTATAAATTGGAATAAACTCCATATCCAAATGAGATAGTAATTTGAAATAGAATTCCAGAGAAATGATGGATATAAAACTGGATGGGTTTTAAATTTGGAATTTTGTGAAGTTTAAAATTCCTTTGAGTTGGAAATGGTTTCAAAACGGTTTTGGAGGGATTTTAAAGAGATAAAAGCATTTAACTCTCTTTCAGTCGCTGGAAAATAACTTCGGTGATGACTGCAGCATCATCGATGTTCATTTTCGAGTTTCTAGGAGAGAAATTGCTACCGAGTTGTTTGAAATGGGATTTGTTTGCGAACTGGATTTGGTTTTGAAAATTCAAAGGAATAGTTGAATTGCCAAAGGATTTTGTGATATAGTTGATTTCAAAGGGAATTTTGAAATTTTGAAAATTTGTAAAGCTCTGAAACTTCATTTAAAATGTTTATGGGATAATAAATAAAGTTTGGACACTTACAAAATTTGAAGTAAGTAAGGAAATGAAAATAAGTTAGAATATAAGCCAATTAATTGTAGTAAATTAAAAGAAGTAAACAAATAGAGGGTAAGTAAATTGGGGAACTTATAGAAACTTACAAATTTGAATTGTAATAAATAGATTTCGATGGCTTATTAAATAAAATTGAAATGGTTGCAAATGAATTAAAATGACATTGTTATTGATAAAACAAATTCAATAATAGATTGTGAATTAAAATAGAATTTGAATGTAATGGAAAGAGAATATGTTAAATTGGAGTGGAATTAATATAAATTGAATTAGAATCAATTCGAATAGTTATAAAATGAAGTGATTGTTTAATTGAATGGAATAAAATTCTACTCAAACAAATAAATGAAAAATCCAAACTTGGGATTTGATTAAAAGAAAATGAAATCAAGGATTTGAATGGAAGTTGTTGAATAAAATAAACTTAAGTTATTGGGTGGAATTGTTTGAAGGAAATAAATAACTTAAGTAAGTTGTGTGACGATTATTTGGTGTATTGGATGCTGAGTTTAATAAAATGGTTTGGAATCAAACTCTTTGGATATGGAAGAAATACAATGAAAGTTGTGAATAAATTTAAAATGGAATAGGTTAAATGTAAATTTAGTTGGATTTAACCTAAATGGTTCTAAAGCTGAAGTAATCCTTTATTCACATTGATATTGTCGAATTGTATTAGAAAATGGATCGTTTGAGGTAAAACGAGGTTAAATAAAATTCTATGAGTTGATAGAAAGGAAATAAAATTGATTTTGGAATCAATTGTAGTAAATGTGAGTTAATATAGGAAATATAATTGATTTTTAAATCAATCGTAATAAATACGTATTCATTTGGATTAAAATGAATAGAATGTAAGTAATGAAGTGTAAACCATTTAAATGGAAGCATTTAATTTGTGTTAGGCCTAATAAATTCACTTATGGAAGTGTTTAGTGAATATTGCTTATGTTGTATGTGTTAGCTATTGAAATTAATTGAAATGATAACAAACTTTGAATATTTGTCACTAACCTGTTTAAATTGAGTTAGTACAGGTTTAGGAAAAACCGTTTGGCTGGATTTGACAGCGCTAATTGCTTTAATAAATAACCGCTTGCTTAAAAATGCTAAAATAAGGTACGCTTACGCAAAAATTCAAAATAGGAGATATGAACTGCATATATTGATATATATTGTGATTTCCGGCCTGAGGCCGATGTATATATATATTTGTGCATCCTGCGATATCGCAGAAGTCCCTCCGTACAAAGGAGACTCTGCCAAAATTTTCCATAAATTTTGGGAGTTAGAAAATTTTTGAAAATTTTCATTTACGATAAATGATTTAAATTTGTTAAGCAAATGAAATTAAAACTGGATATTGAAATCTAATTCAAATGTGAATGTAAGGTGAAGTTAAATCAAAGGAACTAAAGAAAGTAAAGTTCGTAAATAAACTGTTATTTGAGGGTTAAATTAAATAGTAAGTGAAACTAATCCATATTCAAAATGGAAGCCAATTTGAGTTTAAATGAAATTGTAAGGGCTAAGTAAATAGTAATGAAAATAAACTTCAATGGGGAAGTGAAAATAAATATAAACTTCAAAAATGAAGTAAAACAAATCCAAGAAGTATATAAAATGTTTATATTGGACTTAAGAAATGAATGGTGAATTCTTAAATAAATTTGGTATGGAGGAAAATTATTCTAGGTGAATAATTGAATGACGATTAAAATATGAAGATGTGAATGGGATAAGTGTGATAAGTGAATAACAATCAAATGAATGTGAATAAAAAGGAAATTGATATAATTGATAATCAATTGGAATTTATACGTAAGATGTACGTATTATTTTATTCGCATAGCTATTTGATCCAGATGTCGAACACAGAATTTCGAGATAGATATATCGATCCGAGTTGGAATTTTTCACTCGATTTTCGACGGCGAACCTGGATATGGATTGTTGATTGATTCTGGATATTCTCTATCATAGTTTGTGGCTATGCAAGGAGAATGACGGTTTCTGATCAATAAACCAGATCTGAGTCCGCACTAGAAGGTCGGGTGGGCGATACTAGTTCGGAAGTGAAATTGTGTGATCGATTGAGCGATCGAATGTGATATTGCGTACGAATGATATATGTGCATCGTACGGGCATAAGTAAAACAAATATTGAAATTTGTAAAGGAAATGTCTAAAATGATTTTGAATCCTGTGATTGAATATTATTGCTTAGTAGGATATACAGGTGTATAAAAGCAATGGATAAATTGGGATTTTGATTTTTGGAGATAAAATTTAATGGCTCGACCAAAAAGGTATGTATTTGAATTTCTATATGAAATTTGATTGGGTTTTTGATCCAGCCACTTGGCTTTTTGTTTTCTTTTTGAGATTGGGAGGCCGTAGAGCCATTTTGTAGTAGTACCGAGCTAGCCGCGCAAAGGAGACGCTGGCGAATTTTTCGGAAATTTAGGGAGTTAGAAAAATTTTGAGAAAATTTTGATAATTCAAAATTGCATTCAAATTTAAATTTGAATGGATAAGTAGGTGGCATGGGTTGAACTTATGAATAAGTTTGGGAAGTTAAAAGATGATTAGAGTATCATTAATAAAAGATTGTTTGGGTATTGTTAAAACTGTTTGAATTTGGGAAATAGCTAACGGGATATGGAACATTCTTCCTAACTGGCAATTTCGGGGACGAAATTCTTTAAGGGGGAGGAATGTGACGACCCGGAATTTTTGAGTATTTGAAATTGGAATATTTAATTAATTTAAAATATTCAGAGGTTAATTATTAACTTAAATTTCAAATATCGCTGTATTGAGTAATTTAATTATTAAATTAAATTTATATTGAAGTGGGATAAAATAGTAAATATGGTATTCTAAGCTAATTAAAAATATTTTGAAGGCTTGGAAAATTCATATTAATAATACTAAAGGTAATAGAACTTTTAAAATTGAATTTAAAAGTGTTTTGTTCAGTTTTAAAATATATCGTTTAAATTGAATTTAAAAGTAGCCTTCCGAGGCATAGTCTCGGAATTCGACGAAACCAGTTCCATTGGCTCCGTAATATTGTATTATTACCGGATTTCAAGTTTCGTAGTAATTGGAGTTGTTGTGTGAGCGTACGATATAAAAACGCGTTGAAAATTTAATTGATAATAATCTAATGAAATTTAATAGTCAAGCTTCTTGTATACGCCACTCCCCTCCATTTAATTTCGTTCCATCCTTATCTTCCTCTAGATGAGAAAAAAAAAATATAGCCGAAGCCTCATTCTTCAAAATCGACAGTGATGAATTAAAGCCAAGCCTCTTCATTTTCAAATCGAACACATCCTACTCCTCTCCTCAGATTCGTTCTCGATACAAACGAAAAAAAAAGGGTCTTATTCTCGAAAACATTTCAGAGCGAAATCGAAAGGGGGCAGCGCGACATCGCTGTCGTGGGTGACTCGTGCTCGGCGACGAGCAAAGGAAAGATCGTAGGGGGCCGATCGCAGTCGCGTGAAGGCGATGTTCGTGGCTGCGCTGCGCCTGGAGGAAGGGAGCTTCGACTTTTTGGGGACTGCGTGATTCATGGGAGCCGGTTTGGGATTCGTTCGTCTGGGATGCGGAGCACGAACCGGGGTAGTTCAGGCTGCGACGTCGGCGTTAGGGTTTCGTGGTGGAAGTCAACGATTTGAGTTTGGTATGGCTTCTTTTGATTTTATTTTATTGTATTCAAATTCTGTTTTTATATATAAATATATATATGTAGCATTTTACAGAAAACATAATAATTGAACATATATATATACATTAAGAGGAGGTATTTTGAAACCAGATTTATTTTTACAAATACATACATCAAGGGAGAAAATTATTTATTTTATTTTTTTTATATAGATTTTTTAAGGGGATTTTAGATTATTCTTATAGGCATATATGGATATAGATTTTGAAATCTATATGAACTATATTATAAAGATATATGTATATTTAAAATTGGGAAAAAAATAAAATGAACATACATAAACATATTTCAATGTATCAGAGTATCCCAAAATAATTTATTTAAGTGAGTTATTTGTTTAATCATTCATTTAATTTATTTTAACCACCAAATTGTTTATAAAAGGAAAATTAGTTTAAAATTCAATTGTTTGTTTAAATTGAATCATTAGTTAAAATTAAATCATTAATTTTGAAAGTAAATTTACTTAATAGAAATCGATTTGTTCGAATATTAATAAACTATATAAATATTTTTACAAGGTCTGAAATCTAGGAAAAATCAAGTCGAGATTGGATTGGGATCGCAAATTAAAATCGAAGGTGAGTTAATCTCACTCAGTTAAATTTAAATTTAAATGGTTAAATTTAAATAATTTATTGAATGGTTGATTTGATTGATGTGATATATATAGTGGTATATACCAATATATATATATTGGCATATGTATATATTGGAGTTGTTGATATTCCCGCATTATATAGCGGATGAGACCCTATGCGCCGCATAATAGCGAATGATTTTATAAAACCCATATACCGCGATATTCCACCTTGAAGTGGAATTGGTATTGTGCTAACATCTTGTAACGACCCGGAAATTACGAACCCGAAAATTCCAGATAGTTAGAAGAAAAAGAAAGAGATAGAAGAAAGAAACAGAATAAGACACAGATTCTCACATTCGCAGCGGATCAAATTACAATAGCAAATAATAATATCAGTTATACAAAGAAAAACTGTATCATTTAATTACATTTTTATATATCAGAGTTACAACATTTCTTAATCACTGGACAGTTAAAATAACTCGTCCCAATAAATAACAATATATCACACTCCATACGTTCCTGCCATCCAGCTCGCCTCCTGAGCTCCAGAACGTCCTTACCTGGAAATCTGTAATACTCGGTCTGACCCGAGCATTACATCAAAGTAACACCCGAGTCAGACTGGAAACCAGCGTGAGTAAACTTATCTAACATGAAATTCCAATTCATAGATCTTATATAAAATCAGGGTAACTCGTATCTTCTACGAGTTCTTACTTATTAAATTCAAACAATTTATTCACAAAATAATATCTAAGTATCGTTACTTAGTTCCAATGATCCAGATTACTCAATTTATTTCATCCCAGCCTATTTGATTTACAAATCAAATCTATAAAGAATTATAGATTACTAATCGAAGTGGTTTCGGATATTGCTGATACCCGATCCCGGTCTCTTCGAATCAAATGTCATCCTTTAAGCCAAGATGTTTCAGTTAAACAATTTAATTCAATTCATAACACTGTAATCACAGAGCAACTCAATCACAGATAAATAGCTTATATTTATCACAGCTATATTCAAAGTGTCACACATCAAATATCATATCAGATTAACATACCATAGACATTAATCAATCCAAATATTCTATTCAATTCAATTCATCATCCCTAAGCCAGATTAATAAATCACATAATTATAATTAATTTAATTTAGCCAATTAAATTAATTACTTATAAATTTATTACTTAACCCAGTTTAATCAACAGGCTTTAATTACTTCCCTTAATTAACTTTTCTTTAGTAACTTTAATGATTAATTGGTTATCCTTACTCAATTAATTAATCCTAAATTTATTAATCTTTAACTATTAATTAATTTACCTTAATCATTAATTAAGTTAATTAATTCTTAACAAATTTATCCCCTAATTACTCACATTAAATAATTACCATTTAAGTAATTAGTCTCTAATTACTTATTTAATTTATCCTTAATTATGAATTAATTAATCTCTAATTAATTAATTAATTTAATTTACCACCCTTTTATCATTAATTGATAAATTAATTACTCTTTAATTACTTGATTAATTTAATTAATCCATAATCATTCAAGGTCTTAATTAATCTTAAGATAAACTACTTATCTTTATTAAATTTCTTAATTATAAAATCATAATTAAAACATTTACCTTTATAATTTACTTGCCTAGTTAAATCATTTAATTTAAGTTTAATAACTTAAACAATTAACTTAACACTTTAAGTTAAACAAATTTTATAATTTCCTTAATCAAACAATTTAAAACAAGACACACTTGACTTTATAAATCTGTATATTAAAAATTTATTTGAACTTGATAATTACTTTACTTGAAATTTAATTTAATCAGTTTGTTTTGGAACTTATACAACTTCTCTTAGAACTTGCTTAATTATTTGCTCTTAAAAAAAAACTTGTTAACAGATTCACTCATCTGGAAACCCGAGCCTACCCTCAAAACACTCGAGTCATACCCTGAAATATCCCGAGCAACTCACAGTCGAATATCTTCGAGACGAACCACCATCTTCTTCGAGTATATACTCGACAATATCATTTCTTCCCCAAAACCAAAACACTCAGCTACCATCTGACACAAGGAAATGCACGTGCATGTGCACAACCAAACTGATCAACTCTGGTCATCACCGCGACGTCCAAAAGGTCATCTACGACTTCGCCGATGAATACCACAACCCAGATCGATGAGATCACCCATGAAACAAAATCGAGCAAGTCGTGCATCACTAAACCCAACACGATCAACGGAAACCACCACGTCTCGCCATCTAGGTCCATCAGAACGCTCGCCGACCAACCCGAACCTCCGCCGCAGTTCCCTCCATCTATCCCCCCAGGTCCGATCACCTCCCGTCCCTCAACACTGACGAATTCCCTCTTCAAACTTCGACGAGCACACTGGGTTTAAAACCCTACTCCAACCAATTCCCACCACCACGGTGATCTAGAGATTCACCGGCTATTTTTCCTACAACCCCCGTCCCCCAAGCTATCTCCACCCTCGATCACAATGCTCAAATCTCCACCGATCATCGGAAATTGATGAAAGTTCAATTTCCATTCAACTTACAAAATCTACCCAATTAGACACTTAAAAATCTTGATGTTACCGTCTAAATTCATCATTTTTAGGTACGAATCAGGTTATATAAATGAAACAATAAATTATGGAAGTTGAAAATTTGACATTCTTGAGTTTTTACTGTAAATTTTTCTTTACTAGATAATTACCCGATAATTCTACTTGTTATCATTTTTAAAATTTGTATTACACCATCACCACCAAATTTACTTTAAACATCATGTGCTAAAAGTAATCAGGGAAAGAGATTTTAATTTTTCTTTGAACATATCTTAACCTGTTGTAATTAAACAGAGATATGCACATGTGTACACAGGCCTGCAACAGAATTTCAATCTATATATCCAGACAACATTTATTTCATCCAAGCAAATCATTTTAAGTTATTGTTATCATCAATTTGTGGCATGCATAAACTATATAGATGATTTTATCTTAAAAAGAATTAAAGTTTTACTCACAGTTTTCAGTTTGAACAGAGACTTACTTTTCAATGTTCCAGTCAGGTATAATTGTTAACACACACATATATATATACTTAAAATCATTTTTTAAACAACATGCATAGCATAATTCAGATCATACTTATAAAGTCATCGCATACTAGTTCAAGATTTATCAAATTTTCCAAGTTTACTCACCTTTAATGCTGGAACAGAGAACACAGGCCACATTCAATTTTTGAAATCTGGAATTTGATTTTGAAATCGAACAGCAGCTTGAATTTTTGAACTTGATTAAGTTGAGTTGATTTATCTCCTTGCATGATCTAAGGTTTCATCAAATGATTTAAAACTGATGTTGAATTTGCTTTCATTTCCTCAGATTTCCAGTTTTCTTCTATGATTTGATTTCCAGATTTTATCTTCTTTCATTTTTTTTTCTTTGTTTCTTTCAGATTTGTATTACAGTTTTGGTTGAAAATGAAGAAAGAAATTTGCTGAAAATAAAACTCTTTGTTTCTTTTACAATTAAATTTTAAATTTAATAATTAAAGAGAAGGACATTTGTCTATCCTATTTTCCAATTATCTTACACCTATGCACATGATTCACAAGTGTCATTAACATACATTAAAAGTTTACAAGTGTTAAAATGTTTTATTAATATTTACAAAAGTTATTTTCTAATGTTTTATTAATGTTTTAAATATTATTTTCCTTTTTAATTATTTATTTAAGCTATATACATGTATTTAAGTAATATTTATATAATTATAAAATGTGTATATTTAAATTTTATACTTATAGTTTTAAAAGATATTCACATATCAAAGCTTTCTATTTATTTACATATATACTAACTATATCTATTCCCAAGTATATAAAAGAAAAGTATTTTTTTTAAATCTTTAATTAAATCTCACCTTATATATTTACAAACCAACCTTACATTACATATATAAATTTTAAAACATAACTTTCAATACAATATATATAAACCTATATATTATTATATTAGAAAATTATTCTTATTAACTTTAAAATATAGAGTTTTTAAAAATCCAATTTATTTTTAAGATATTTATCAATTTGAATTACAAATTCAAATTCAAACTCAATTTAGAATCAGCTCATAATAACACATATTTAATTTGCTCAACTTATAAATATAAATATTTATTTGATCAGATTCGTTTGTTCAATCTATTATTCAATATTTCTATTAATTTACCCAATTATTATATCAATTACAGATGTCCAGAAATCCGGGTTATCACATTCCTCTCCCCTTAAAATCTTTTCGTCCTCGAAAAGGAACGAAGACATAATTTTATTCAATAATTTAAAATCAGATAAATTATTCTTTGATCATTTTTTTTTAAAACACTTTCAAAATCTATATAATATTACAAAATTAGTTTTTATAAAAATACTTTGATAACTCGATGTTTCAACAAGTCCATTCTCGTTCTCACAGAAATTCGGTCATACGTTGATCAGGCGTAAGACTGAAAATCTATAAGTACTTAGCAGACCCATTTTCAACACCCAGTGAAAATATTTGGAAAATACTTTATTTGAAAATATCGAAAACGTTTTTGAAAATAGAGGAAATATCTTTGGTGAGAATGCTCTGGAAATCATCACCCCCATCCATGGTCGCAGTTAACCCGATGGTTACGTTGCCGTCCCGGCAAAATCCACAGATAACTGTAGGTCTCCGCGCTCCTCGATTACGCCATGGAACCCGCTACAGATCGCAGTTATACCCGGGCCTTACGTTGCTATCACAGCACAAACCCATATAACTGTAGGCATCAGCGCCACCGAATTTCGCTGCCAAATAATGAAACTTCTCCCACATAGGTCGCAGTCTACCGATATAAAATCAAACGCAGACTGTTGGCTCTCAGCGGCACAAACGACTTTCGCTATGTTACCATAGTGTCACAGTCTACCGATATAAAATCAAACGTAGACAGTTGGCTCTCAGCGGCACACATGACTTTCGCTATGGTCTGCAGTAGATCGCAGTGACATCGAGTTAAACTGTCATCACAGCATAACCCAAATGCCTCTGTGGGCACCAGCCCCTCGACTTTCGCTACACAAATAATCCTCAGGAACTAGTTTGTCCGGACTCCTCACAGGATCAACTTTAGAATCCCCCCTTGGGGTTCAAGGCAGTACCACCCAGTGGCACTCCTGAGAAGTTCATTTCAAGGAAGCGCCTTTTTTCCCAGAGCTATTTTCAAAACACTTTGCACTATACACTTATAGTATCTTCAAATCATATCCTTTATGATTTATCAAAATCTCATTTACTCAAAATCGATTACCAAAATCGATAATTCTCAAACTAGGCTTTCCAAAATCCAAAATTGATTTTCCCAAAAATCAAAAGCCTTTTCCAAATTCATAGGTTCCAAAACCTTTTTCCAAAATCATTCTCATAAAACCCTTTATATATATATATATACTTTTAAAAAATCTTTGGATCACTTCAAACTTGTATAAAACCTCTTTTTATACTTCAAATATTTCCAAAAACCCTTTTATTCTGGCTAGATTCAATAAGGGGAGTTTATCATATTATAAAATATAACTTTATTTATTGCCAAATCAAATATTCAAGTTTGATTTCTTTATAAAGTTATTTACCATTTACTTACTTCCATATAGTAAATTTCAACCAAAGAAATATCCAATTCCATTATATTTCACAAATATACTTTTCATTTCAGACACCATTTTACAATTCTTATCCACAAATTTCAATATCAATTTCATTCAAACTCGTACGATGTACACATATCATCCGTACGCAATATCAATCTGATCGCTCAATCGATCACACAATTTCACTTCCGAACTAGTATCATCCACCCGACTTCCTAGTGCGGACTCAGATCTGGTTTCTTGATCAGAAACCGTCATTCTCCTTGCATAGTCGTAACTATGATAGAGAATATCCAGAACCAATCAAAAATCCATATCCAGGTTCGCCGTCGAAAATCGAGCGGAAAATCCCAACTCGGATCGATAATACTATCTCGAAATTCTGTGTTCGAATCTGGATCAAATCACTATGCGAATAGAATAATATACGTATATCCTACGTATTTATCTTTATTGGTTATTAGCCAAATCAATTTACTTTTCTATTCACATTTCCTTTAATTCCATTCACTTATTCTCAATTTCTTCCATTTCCAATTGAGTTATTACTTCAATTACAAACAGTTTGAACTCTGACCTTTTTAAATTTAAAAATAGCTTGAAAAAGTTTAAAATAGATAAGTAGTTGAAAAATAGTTATTAGTTTATAAAATAGCTGTAAAATAGTTAAGTAGGTATAAAATAGTTAGATAATTGCAAAATAGTTTTTAAAATAGTGATTAGATATAAATAACTGGAAAATAGTAATTAGTTTATAAGACAGTTTCAAAATAGTTAAATAGTTCTAAAATAATTGTAAAATAAGTATAGGATAGTTTGGGGTTTAAGAAGAAATATTGTATAGTAAATGGTTTGGAAAAATATATTTGTATTAAAACAATTCATTTTGAAAATAATCCAGAGCCAAACTTTCAATTCTTATCAATTCAATTCAAAATTCCACCTCCATTTAAATTAACTCAATTGCAATTTAAATAACTTCAATTTCCATTGAAATTGAT
This sequence comes from Allium fistulosum, assembly GCA_030737815.1. NCBI lineage: Eukaryota > Viridiplantae > Streptophyta > Magnoliopsida > Asparagales > Amaryllidaceae > Allium > Allium fistulosum. The sequence continues at coordinate 235,659,618 of CM060908.1, forward strand.
TTAACCTCAATTCAAGTTGAATTAATCCTCAATTTCTTTCCTAATTCAAATCAAATTCAATTTGAACTACTTCTATTCAAATTTTAACTTAAAACCATCTCGAATTATATAAATTCGAGTTAAATATTTTAAATGTTGATTTAATCCTTTAAATTAAATTAACCTTTACTTTTTAAATCAAATCAACCTTAATTTTTTATTTATTTAACAACTTAAATCTTTAAACCATTTAATTTTTGAATCCAAATTCCAAAATTCCACTTTAAAATTATCTTAACTTATTACAAAGTTCAAATAAGAATTCAAAAACAATTTAATCTTCAGATTCTAATTTATTATCCATTTTTTTAATTTCCAGATCTCAAACCCATTTTGAGATTACTCATAACTCCCATTTAAATTAATCATTTAACTTCCCATGTTAAATTCCAATTTCATCTTGAAATTTCCAATTCAAGTTATTCATTCAAACTTATTTAACTCCCTCCAAGTTATATTAAATTTACTTAATCCGGTCAACTCTACACAATTTGAAAAATTTTAAACTTCAGATTAATATTCTTCCCACTTAAATTCAAAAACTTATCACTTTGGGTTTTCATATCACAATCCAATTTAAAACTCAACATTAAGAGTTATTTCAAATCATCCTTAATATTATACCTTAAAATTTTAAACCACCTTTGGTTTTTAATTCAAAACAAATTTCCCAGCCCCACCGTGGCTTACATTGGTACCTCGAATTTGCTTTTACGGCCAGCCTCTCGACTCGCAACCAACCCCTCAATGGGACATGTAGGGGTAAGAGTCTCCCGTTCGCCACCAAACCGCGAAGCGAGAACCCCCTATCACGCTGTAATGTAGCAAACCCGATCCCGGTCTCTTCGAATCAAATGTCATCCTTTAAGCCAAGATGTTTCAGTTAAACAATTTAATTCAATTCATAACACTGTAATCACAGAGCAACTCAATCACAGATAAATAGCTTATATTTATCGCAGCTATATTCAAAGTGTCACACATCAAATATCATATCAGATTAACATACCATAGACATTAATCAATCCAAATATTCTATTCAATTCAATTCATCATCCCTAAGCCAGATTAATAAATCACATAATTATAATTAATTTAATTTAGCCAATTAAATAAATTACTTATAAATTTATTACTTAACCCAGTTTAATCAACAGGCTTTAATTACTTCCCTTAATTAACTTTTCTTTAGTTACTTTAATGATTAATTGGTTATCCTTACTCAATTAATTAATCCTAAATTTATTAATCTTTAACTATTAATTAATTTACCTTAATCATTAATTAAGTTAATTAATTCTTAACAAATTTATCCCCTAATTACTCACATTAAATAATTACCATTTAAGTAATTAGTCTCTAATTACTTATTTAATTTATCCTTAATTATGAATTAATTAATCTCTAATTAATTAATTAATTTAATTTACCACCCTTTTATCATTAATTGATAAATTAATTACTCTTTAATTACTTGATTAATTTAATTAATCCATAATCATTCAAGGTCTTAATTAATCTTAAGATAAACTACTTATCTTTATTAAATTTCTTAATTATAAAATCATAATTAAAACATTTACCTTTATAATTTACTTGCCTAATTAAATCATTTAATTTAAGTTTAATAACTTAAACAATTAACTTAACACTTTAAGTTAAACAAATTTTATAATTTCCTTAATCAAACAATTTAAAACAAGACACACTTGACTTTATAAATCTGTATATTAAAAATTTATTTGAACTTGATAATTACTTTACTTGAAATTTAATTTAATCAGTTTGTTTTGGAACTTATACAACTTCTCTTAGAACTTGCTTAATTATTTGCTCTTAAAAAAAAAACTTGTTAACAGATTCACTCATCTGGAAACCCGAGCCTACCCTCAAAACACTCGAGTCATACCCTGAAATATCCCGAGCAACTCACAGTCGAATATCTTCGAGACGAACCACCATCTTCTTCGAGTATATACTCGACAATATCATTTCTTCCCCAAAACCAAAACACTCAGCTACCATCTGACACAAGGAAATGCACGTGCATGTGCACAACCAAACTGATCAACTCTGGTCATCACCGCGACGTCCAAAAGGTCATCTACGACTTCGCCGATGAATACCACAACCCAGATCGATGAGATCACCCAGGAAACAAAATCGAGCAAGTCGTGCATCACTAAACCCAACACGATCAACGGAAACCACCACGTCTCGCCATCTACGTCCATCAGAACGCTCGCCGACCAACCCGAACCTCCGCCGCAGTTCCCTCCATCTATCCCCCCAGGTCCGATCACCTCCCGTCCCTCAACACTGACGAATTCCCTCTTCAAACTTCGACGAGCACACTGGGTTTAAAACCCTACTCCAACCAATTCCCACCACCACGGTGATCTAGAGATTCACCGGCTATTTTTCCTACAGCCCCCGTCCCCCAAGCTATCTCCACCCTCGATCACAATGCTCAAATCTCCACCGATCATCGGAAATTGATGAAAGTTCAATTTCCATTCAACTTACAAAATCTACCCAATTAGACACTTAAAAATCTTGATGTTACCGTCTAAATTCATCATTTTTAGGTACGAATCAGGTTATATAAATGAAACAATAAATTATGGAAGTTGAAAATTTGACATTCTTGAGTTTTTACTGTAAATTTTTCTTTACTAGATAATTACCCGATAATTCTACTTGTTATCATTTTTAAAATTTGTATTACACCATCACCACCAAATTTACTTTAAACATCATGTGCTAAAAGTAATCAGGGAAAGAGATTTTAATTTTTCTTTGAACATATCTTAACCTGTTGTAATTAAACAGAGATATGCACATGTGTACACAGGCCTGCAACAGAATTTCAATCTATATATCCAGACAACATTTATTTCATCCAAGCAAATCATTTTAAGTTATTGTTATCATCAATTTGTGGCATGCATAAACTATATAGATGATTTTATCTTAAAAAGAATTAAAGTTTTACTCACAGTTTTCAGTTTGAACAGAGACTTACTTTTCAATGTTCCAGTCAGGTATAATTGTTAACACACACACATATATATATACTTAAAATCATTTTTTAAACAACATGCATAGCATAATTCAGATCATACTTATAAAGTCATCGCATACTAGTTCAAGATTTATCAAATTTTCCAAGTTTACTCACCTTTAATGCTGGAACAGAGAACACAGGCCACATTCAATTTTTGAAATCTGGAATTTGATTTTGAAATCGAACAGCAGCTTGAATTTTTGAACTTGATTAAGTTGAGTTGATTTATCTCCTTGCATGATCTAAGGTTTCATCAAATGATTTAAAACTGATGTTGAATTTGCTTTCATTTCCTCAGATTTCCAGTTTTCTTCTATGATTTGATTTCCAGATTTTATCTTCTTTCATTTTTTTTTCTTTGTTTCTTTCAAATTTGTATTACAGTTTTGGTTGAAAATGAAGAAAGAAATTTGCTGAAAATAAAACTCTTTGTTTCTTTTACAATTAAATTTTAAATTTAATAATTAAAGAGAAGGACATTTGTCTATCCTATTTTCCCATTATCTTACACCTATGCACATGATTCACAAGTGTCATTAACATACATTAAAAGTTTACAAGTGTTAAAATGTTTTATTAATATTTACAAAAGTTATTTTCTAATGTTTTATTAATGTTTTAAATATTATTTTCCTTTTTAATTATTTATTTAAGCTATATACATGTATTTAAGTAATATTTATATAATTATAAAATGTGTATATTTAAATTTTATACTTATAGTTTTAAAAGATATTCACATATCAAAGCTTTTTATTTATTTACATATATACTAACTATATCTATTCCCAAGTATATAAAAGAAAAGTATTTTTTTTAAATCTTTAATTAAATCTCACCTTATATATTTACAAACCAACCTTACATTACATATATAAATTTTAAAACATAACTTTCAATACAATATATATAAACCTATATATTATTATATTAGAAAATTATTCTTATTAACTTTAAAATATAGAGTTTTTAAAAATCCAATTTATTTTTAAGATATTTATCAATTTGAATTACAAATTCAAATTCAAACTCAATTTAGAATCAGCTCATAATAACACATATTTAATTTGCTCAACTTATAAATATAAATATTTATTTGATCAGATTCGTTTGTTCAATCTATAATTCAATATTTCTATTAATTTACCCAATTATTATATCAATTACAGATGTCCAGAAATCCGGGTTATCACACATCTATGGATGCAGGGAAACAGGTTGGAGGGATCCAACTGGATTCCTCAAAATATTTAATTTTGTTAAATATTCTATGATATGATTTTTGATATCCTGTGATGAAATATATGGATAATTGGATGTTATGGTTTGGTTGGACCGTTTTGGATAATGCTGAGTTATCAAAATCTCTAGAATAGAAATTTTGAAAGAAATAAAAGAGTAGAATTTTAAGTTAAATAATTCTAGTGAATTTGAATAACTTAAATAATGAATTGTAAAAGAAATAAAGCAATTTCTAAATTCGAACAAATATGGTTAAAGGGGATTTTGAATTAACATGAGGATAATGAATTTTAAACTAAAGTGATATTATTGGAAAGAATAAAGAAATTATTTTTGAACGTAAGGATTAAATTTAATAAAGGGATAAAGAAGGGATTTTGGAAGTTTTTAATTGGTATTTTCAGTTAAAAGGGTCTTAACTCAAAATTAAGAAATAAAATCTGAGAGTAAATGTAATTTGAAATAAATGAAGTAAATAAGAAATTTATTTCAAAGTAAAGTAAATGGGAAAATCAATGGGAAATTGATTTGGTTGTTTAAAATTGGAATTTAAAAGAGAAGAGAGATTTTGGAATTTATAAACTGGGTTTATAAAGTAAAATAAAATATCAGGGGATATTTGGAAATATAAATTCAAGGTGGGAATTTATAAAGGGATATGAATTGGTTTAAAATAAATGTTGATTTATTTTTAAAGGATGGGAATGAGAAGTGTATTTCTCTGGATAGCCAAGTACGTTTTTCAAGGTAGTTTTAATATAAGTTAAAAGTTTTAATATGTTTTAAAAAGCATGTTTTAGAAAATTTATTATTTTTAATGTTAAATTTTTAAAGTAAGTATTTTCAAAAATCTATTATTGTAGTAATTATATAAAAGTGATTTGCTATTATGTTTTAAAAGGAGAAATTTAGTTTATATTTATAAAGGGGTTTATTTTAAAGTATATATTTTTAATAAAGTATTAAAGTAGTTTAATTTCAATGTTATAAGATATATTTAAAATAAAATGTTTTTAAATTATTTTAAAATTAAAAGTATTTTGTACTTGGTGATTCAGTGGAAATAAATATTTGGAAATGTATTCCGTAAGCGGAAACTGTTTGAAATTGTTTTCAAATGAGCTTTGAAAATTTGGAAATATATCTTGGAAAGATATTTGGGCAAATAAATAATGTGGGAAATTATTTATTGTGTGATGGTTGTTATGGATGTTAATTGATAGTTAAACAACCGACTATCAATATTGGCCAAATGCGCTGATCGTTTCGAAGAGACCGGGATCGAGTTTCCGTATACCGGGATTCTAGGTCTGGAGACTCGAATACCACTTCGATCCGGTTTGTACGTTTCGTGTAACGTGTTCGAAGTCGAAGATGGAGCAGTGAAGTGCAAGGGCTAGTCGCTACTAATCCTGAGGATATTTCCAAAATGGATGTAGTAGGAATAGTGCCTTCGGTTCCGTTCGGACCCGGGACGGACTTGTATGGACGAATGCTTTCGTGACATCGTCAGGTGGACGATGGGCATTCTAAGGGATATGTTCTGAAAAAGGTATCGTTTAGCCTCGAACCTCATCAACCGGGAATGACTGAAAATCAGGGGTTATGCAGCAAGGCTTCGTGGGTAGCCCCCACTTGAGAGTAAGGTCATCCCTGTCTAGATGTCCCTTTTATTTCGGCTTAGTGTTGTGGTTGCTGATCCCAACCGTGGGGTGATCTTATTTGGAATTATCCAGTAAGGGATGATTCCGGCCTTGTGTTGCAGGGGAGCGGGCGTACTCCTCGGTACTGTGATCTAGGCCACGTACTGTGACAGGTGGTACCCCAGTGCCTAGTCATTCGTTGGAAATCCATTCTCCCTACGTGCCTTGTACGAGTTTTGTTTATATTACCCACGTTGTGGCTAGTATGCCGGAATTTAATAGATGTAACAATTTCGGCTATTTTATAAGTATTTGTATATAGACACTATTATAATATCAGAGGATTTAATAAAAAGTGTTTTAGCTATCGTAAGGTAAAAACCCGGCATGTTTATTTGTGGCGTGGTCTTACGAGATGCTTTTATTCCAAAAGGAATTTTGAAACTTTAATAATCAATTTGAGTGTGATTTTCTCACGCTGGTATTCCAGACTGACTCGGGTATTGTTTTATATGATGCTCGGGTCAGACCGAGTATTATATGTTACAGGATATGATGCTGTGGAGCTCAGGAGATGAGCTGGATGGCGAGACGTATCTCCCGTACTTGTCTATATATATATTCCGCTGTGTTGATTGTTGTATTCTGTTGTATTGAGGACATGATATGGTTATTGTCCAGTTGTATGTTATGTGTTCTCTGGTGTATACTCTGATGCTATATTATATAAAACTGATATAGATTTGATTTGTGTAAAGATCTGTTAATATATATTATATTTTATTCTGCTGCGATGGTTAGATTCTGATTTTGTTTTTCTGTTTCTTCTTCTTCTACCTCTTCTTCTTTAACACAAATGGTTCGATTTTCCGGGACTGGAAAGTCGGGTCGTTACAATTATAGGGAATCATTTATTAATATTCAAGCATACATGTATACATATATGTGTATTTTTATTTACATTAATTAGGAACCTTATTGTTTATTAGTAATTGTGCTATCAATTTGTAATTGATTGGTATTAATCTTTCCAAGTTGAAACAACAGATTTACCCCTTCTTCTTTACTAATAAGGAGAAGCATACCTTACCAATCCTTTATAACCACACTTTTTTTTCCATTCATATATTGATATCTTCACTTTTCAAAATATGTAACATTAAATGCTTTTTTCCATAAATATATTGTTACATTCCCTTTCTAGCAAATGTAACATATATTTTCATTAATTATAGCAATAAATTCAATTCACATGGCAGTTAATGTTTTCCCTCCGTGCATGTAAATAACTTTCCTCCTTTCCTTTAATGCACGTTAAAACACTTGTACTCCTTTTAAAGTAATTCAAACATATTTAATCAACTAATTAATAAATTAATTTTGATTCATTCTTGAAGTTACTTTATAATGTTAATTTCAAAATAGGTGCAAAATCCGATATGCGCACTTTGGTTAACATTATGTATCTTTCTCACTTGGTATCCATTTGATATTTTATATATGAATTTAGACTAAAACAATCTACCTAACATAAAGGAAAAGTTAGATTTTCCTAAATTCCTTCGTCTATAAAAATTATGTTTTCAAGCCTTTTGTAAAATTAACAAAATGTCCTTTTTAATTAATTATTATTTTTGTATTAGAAAATGATATGATACAAATACTAAGTCAAATTTGGGCTATCCTCAAACACCTTATGTGATTCTATCCTTGGCCAACTCCAGGTGAACCCACCAGTTAAAACTATGCATGAAAATCCGACTACCAAAGGTACCTCCCTGATAGATCGGTTGCCAAGCGCAACCTTCATATTTCTCACTTTCGAAATGCATAATTCATCCTAGCACGGTTTGGCTTGCAAAACCCATTTTCCTAAAATGCAATCTCGATGCAGTTCAACTCTCCTCAATTTGAACTGTGAAGCACAACCATAAGAAGTTTGGTTTTCTTTTCAACTTATACTACAAAGACTTAGCCACAAGCAGTTTCATCTTAATTTAATTTACACTACAAAAAATCCTAGCCACATGTTGTTTTGTGTTTGTTTAATTGACACTGCAAAAGTGAACCACTTGCTATTTCATGTCTGTTTAATTTATACTACAAAGAATTAGCCACAAGCTGTTTTGTTTTTATTTAATTTATACTATAAAGAATCAACAACATGAAGTTACGAGAGCATATGACCTACCTGGATGTCTCACGTCCCTTTGGAAGTTGAATGCCTCTCTATATCTTCCCAAGATATTTATTTGAATAAGCATCGTCTCTCGATGTCGATAGCCCTTTTGAACCCGTATTCCTATCAGGTTCTTCTTCTACTTTGCCATTTGAAGCTCACTGAACTTTACCTAATTGTCATATATCAGGTTCCGATTTCTTTCCATTTTGGTGTAGTACAACCCTGCCCACATTCATATTGGGAGTAATATGCCATACTTATATTGCAACGTGGTACATTCCCTCCTTTTTTAGGCCTTAACACACTATATCTAGCTATACTTCCAGCTCAAACGATGTAACGGCTCTAGTGCAGTTCTCTACTATGCCCTTCAGCTTTCAATGCGGTTCTCTCCTACATCTTTTGGCTCCAAACCTTTGCAAACCTTTTGTCAAATAGTGCAGTACATCCTCATGCAACGTTGACCCTTGAAATTCGATAACTCCTATGGAATTTCACTACCTTTGTCCCTACATACTTATTTTATTTTCTTCACGTTGCTGCCACTTTAGCTCCATATCAAACAAAGTCTGATACGTTTGTTACCATCATTTCTGCATTTCTCCATCTGATATGTTAAGAACCTATTATCTATTAGTGATAATGTAATTTATTTATCTTTTCAGCATTTATGTAGAATCTTGTTCCCTAATCATTTGATATTAACTTCATTATAAGTCCCGATTCCTTGAATAATCACCTTTGGCCAATGCAATTTCCCTTCGGTAGTGATTGATTTTAGATTAGAAAATCCTTATAAACTTCCAAAAAGTTATAAAATAATTTTTTTTACACGTTTCGTTCTTATTTCTATTTTCATATATTTTTCTTATATATTTGCTTGGCCATTTTCCTTCAAAAATTAATAACTAACGATTTTAATGTGGAAAAATCTTTGATCAAAAAACCATTCCTGGGATCATGATTGAAACATCATATTATATTTTAAAGCATTTTGAAATTGTTAGAATTGGGAAATACAACTAAAAATCCCATGCAAAGATATATTCCTTAAACCACTCATTAGTACATCATTTATCTTATTTAAACACTATCATATATGAACTCTATTGTATTAAATTTAAACTAAAATCAAACACAATGAAAATTGTAAAAAGGTTTTAATATTACTCAAATAGATCTTTAGATAACCTTATTTTAATCTTCTTAATTCCTTTAGCTTTCATTTTATTTTCCTTCTTATTTTCTTTATTCAGGCCACTGCCATTAATAATATTCTCTGGTTTTTATTTTACTTTTAAGTAGAATCAAAATGAAATGAAAGAATGAGGAAAGAGTCATGCTTATTGTCCCATAATAATTTAGGCCTTGACGCTCATACCTTTTTCCCTGTTTTTTCATTCCCCTCTGTCTTATTAACTTATCTTTTATAACCAACCTCATATGGTAAGAAAGTTTCCACCCAAATGCTAACCATATTTATTATTATTTTCAAAACATTTTCCCATTTAATTCCTTATTTCAATTATTAATTATTTAACTAATTAATTATTATTTATGGGGTGTTACAATTTTCCACCAAGTGTTGAATCGAGTTTTCAGCCAAGCCATGGCTTGGGAGAGAGGGCGCAAAAACATCTGTTGAAGAGTCAAAAAATCTATGAAAACATTGGGTCATTTAATATCAAATAGAATATCTAGGAGCCATAACTTCTTCATATGAAGTCCAATTTCGATGCAACTTAGATTATTGAACTGCAAATATCAAGGGATACGTCCATGTATAGTTCAGTGACATTTCAAGGACATTTATTTTTGGGCCAATGGAGTGCCCTATGATGTGTCGAAAGGAAAAGAGGAGCGTTATCGGGCCAATATACAGAATGAATTGATGAAACAAGATTAGGTTCAAGCATGAGCTACACAAGTGAAATGAGGCAGAGATATGAGTGTTTGACTTTAAGCAGGAGTAATGTGGACTTCAGACCGTGCAAAAGTGTCAAGGAATGAAAAACTAGTTACCAAGAGAGATCGATTATATGACATGAAAAAGTGCCAAGTAACGTGTAGTAATGTAAAAAATTATCGGTGGTGGGGTGAGTAAGTGTTTTGGGGCCAGTTGCTTCGAGTTTTTGTAGCTTTTATTTTGGGATAGGCTTGAGGTAGCTAGGGAAGTGGAATGTGGACTTAAGAAAATTTTGAAGATGGATAGGTGATCGATACCAACAACACCTGCTTGGTGTTTTCAAGCTAAAAACTTCAGACTTTAGGTGCTCTTACTTTGGGTTGGCTTGGAGTTACATGGGGTGTTGAGTTTTGGGACATAGCCAAATTTGATGGCGAAAAAGAACTTGGTATGCATATCTTTTTACTTTGTGTTTTTGAGCCCATATCTTTGGGAATTTGGGCCATTTATTTTTGGATGAACCTAAGGAAAAAGAAATGGAGTGCAAATAGTGGTCGAGTCCGAACTCTTTTGATTGTTGTTTTTTGCATGGTTGCTTAGGGTTTTTGGATATATTACTTCGGTTCAGCATGAGCCAAGTAAGGAAATTGAAAGAAAAAAAATTTACATTCTGAAATTTTTAGAGATTACCAAAGCGGTCAGTACCAATCACTTTTTTGGTCGTCAGTGACCACATTTTGTAACGACCCTGAAATTCCGACCCAATTTAAAATTTTAGAACTGTTATTTTAATATAAAATGTGAAACTTACATACGATTTCAATCAGCATCCAAACTTTGTTTCTAAATTGCGCCTAGATGATTGTAGATATGGGTAAAGTTTCGTCGAAAAATGCCGCAGTAAACTTCGTACGCGTTTTACTGCACATCAGTTCATTTTAAAACGTGGAAAATTTTATCTTCCGAACCCAAATATTTTTACATAGAAAAATTCTAAATCATTTTCTGACAAAGGCGTCATTTTTCATTTTTCAAAATTCGAACATCTTTAGCTCCGTCGATCTTATTCTTCGGTGTTTTGCTGCATTCCCTGTAATAGGAATTTCAAATATTCACAAACGATGTCCGTTACCGTTCAAACTTCACATTTGGAATACGCCTAGATAGACATAGGTGTACGCCAAATTTCGTCGAAAAATATTGTAGTAAATTTCGCTCGTCAAATTTACATATTAGTTTTAATTTTATGTGTAAATTTTCTATCGTCCGAACTCAAATATTTTTCGCAATGTTTCATAAGAAAAATATTCTGATCATGACGGCGCATTTCGTTTCGTCAAATTTCGCTTTTAATTGCTAGTTAAAATGTTCACTCGTGCAAATGATTCAATAAGATTTACCACTTCACAAACAACGTCAAACCATCAATATCTTCATACCATTGGGTCCGCCTCGTCGCGCTGATCAAAACGGTATATTTGTTTGTGTAAATCGGAGTTCGGCGTTGCAAGCTATTAATTGGTTAACGGAGTACAAACTGGTCCGTTGCGCCACACAAACCGGTATCCTACTTTTCCCGCTCAGAATTCAAATGGCCCTTGTCCATTCAATAACCGAAGAGCCACTGTGACAAATAATCATTTCATTTGCACAGGGACTGTAAACTTCTGTATATATCTGCCCTCTGCCCCGCATTAATTCCTCTGCCTTCATCACTTTTCACTTCGCCTCAGAAGAAAATTGGTACGTACTCCTCTGCCTTTCCTTTCTTTTCCTTCTCCCTCTTCTTTACTTTACTTTATTTTATTTTTTGGAGAAGAGCATACGTAAACTCCTCCCCTCCCCATGCATGCTCACCCAGCCCCTGCCACCTCCACCCGCGCACCCACGTCCACCTCGCCACCCACCCAGCCCCTGCCACCTCCTCCGCCACGTACGCCACTGCCCCGGCAACCGACTCCCCGCTGCCCTGTCCCCACCGCCACTGCCACCCGCGACCTCCGCCCCAGCCACTGCCCGTCCCACTGCCCTCCGCCCCAGCCTCCCTCCACCACCGGAAGACCGCAGCTCCCAACCGACCAGCGCCCACCACCCACCCAGCCCACCTCCGACAGCGCCCACCGAACCCCCAGTCTCCCACCACTGCCGCCACCTGCTCCCCGGCAGCCTCCTCCGCCCAGCCGGGCCACCCGCGACCTCCGCCCCAGCCACTGCCCATCCCACTGACCTCCGCCCCAGCCTCCCTCCACCACCGGAACACCGCAGCTCCCAACCAGCCCAGTCACCGCACCCCGCACCCACGTCCCCAGCCAACCCCACTCCTCCGCCTACGCGCCGAACCCACCAGACCACCCACCGCACCCCTGCCTCCGTCTCCGCCCCATGCCAGCACCAGCAGCCTCGCCCAGCGCCCAGACCACCCACTGCACGCACACGCCCCGCCAACACCAGTCGTCTTCCCTCCGCTGTCGCAACCCCGCTCCGCCCATTGTGCCTCGCAGTGGCCGGAATTCTGCTGTGCATCTGTTTCTGCTCTGTGCATCTGTTTTATATATAACAGTAGATATATATAACTGTTATTATATAACAGTTTATACTTTGAATGTTGGGTTGCTCACATACAGTCTGTTGCATTTTGTTTCAGCTCCTGCTATTGATCCGGAAGTATAAGTATTTCCATCCCGTCGCCGAATCTATCTTGCCTCGTCGTGGGTATGATTTAATATATATATTCAATCAATATATATACTGCAATAAACGAATTATTGATTAATTGTTGTTTTGATTGCAGTTCGTGTTCATTTTGCGTCGTGCCTATTAGAGTCTATTTTTTCTATTCAACTTCGTGCCGCGCCATCTTCTCCAACCACGAAAGGTGAATATTTTATATTCACGACTCAATCTATTATGCGATGATAATCAAGTGATAATTGTTGTTAATATTAATCTGGATATTAAATTGTTGATTGTTAGAATTTGGTTGAAATAAAATTGTTAACTTCTAAAAATTTGACGCCATGTATTGTTTAAATTGATTAAACATGTTGAACTGAAATATGATGTTAATTAGAGTAAATAATAGTGACATTAAAATTGATAAGTACGACTGATGTAGAAATTTGATAACGGACACCAAGTAAAATCATAATGTAATAATCTTTAATCCATAGGATTCTAGGAATAATTATATTAATTTGCATAAATAACGAATGTAAGTTAATATGGTTATTTCGGGATTATTTGAATAAATTGTTAATTTGTTATGTATGGTTGCTATTGCTTGTTTATTTACTTTGACACCATCCCAATTATCACACTGCAAGTTCCCTTTGTTATGATATGCTTTATATTGAATGATATCGGGTTGAAATGATAAATACCCACTTAAACAACTTGGCCTAGGATAGACAATTAAAAATAAGAAACCCGATTGGTCAACAAAATTATTTTGAAATTGAAATCTATTTGAAATTAAGGAATGAACTTAATAATTTGTTTGGAAATCAAGTAACGACTTAATGAATTTAATTGAAATAAAATAATGGATTTAATTGAAACGGATTAATAAATCTATTTAATTAAAAGAAAATGAATTGGCAATTTTGATTGAAATAAGATTTAAAACAAGTGAGTTTTAAAATTTAATAATTTAATTTATTAAATTGGTAGATTTAGATTTAGACTGAGTTTTAAATTAAATAGATTTGAACTTGTCATAAATAATAATTTAGATTTAGGAAATTTTGACTTAAAATGGAATACGAAACTAACTAAAGTTTTATGGATTTAATCTAGCGATTATTTAAATGTAAAATGATTTTAAATCTAATGAAATCGATTTAATCAAATTTATGATTATATTTAATGTAACGATGAATGTAAGCATGAATTGAGATAAATAGAATTTGATCTAACGATTCGAACTTAATTGACCGGTAAATTTGGATAAATTGATTTTGAACTAAATTTAATAAGAGAGTTATTAAATTGAACTTGAATACTTAACTATATTGTTAATTAAATGTTGAACTACAGATTTCAATTGGAAATATGATTTTAAATATCCGAAATAAATTGAATCGTGAAATGTCAAAATTTTGGAAGTCAAATTTGCACCTTGACTTTCGGACTTTGATTTGTTTTAAACTTTAACTTAAATGACCATTGGGTAATAAATACGTAGTTATTAAAGAGTCCGGGATCGGATATGGACATACTCTCTGTCGATACCGAAAACCACTTTAATAAATATTACACGCGAAGTGTTGATCCAGAATGAAGTGGATGGTTTGGTGATCGCGTTGACTGAAGAAAGAGAACGATATTGGACGACCCCTGACATGACTAAAACAGGAGCCGCGCCGGGCCATTGAGGTTCGCTACCTCTAGCGTACGCACTTCTTCGATACCATATCTATTACTTTTGTGATTCGATTTGGGTGCACCCCTTGATTTGGGAGTGTTGTTTCGCGGTGTTGAGATAGTAGCTGCTATGCTCAACATCAGTCTGGATCACACAACTACTAGTATCCTAGTTGGTATCGCCTCATGTACCTTGTCATACTGATTATCCTATTCGCGACCACTACGTTTTGATTTGTACCTTAGTATATGGATTACCCTCTGGTGACTTCCGGTTTTGGGGAAACTACGGTCTTGTATATGCTCTTGGGAATAAAAATGTGTTAAGGCTGGTATGGGCCATGACTTAACACTATTTTAATATCGTACTTTAATGATTAGACATTATCTACCTATCGTATTCTATTGTATATATAGATAGTTTATCAGATCCTTAGAGATGTTATTTCACCCATCTTTAAGTTATGAACTATTACCTTGCACTTGGTTAAATTGCATAAGATTTTGAGTCCTGACTCGAGTGTTTCTTTTTGCATATGCTCGGGTCAGTCTGAAGCTATCCAGTTGCTGATCAAGGTTGGTTGAAGATGCTGAAGGCTTAGCATTTATCTTTATCAGTCTATTTCTATTCCTATATTGATGTCTTAGTCTGTTGGACATTTTTGTATTAGTCACTTGATGTTAAGGCATTGTTGTATATTATATAGTGGCTTCATGAACTGTTATTATGACGATGTATTTTCCGCTGCATTATTCTGTGACTGTTCTGTGATGTTGTATTGATTCTCATTTACATTTATGTATTTATAATCCCATAACGATTCGTGTTTTGTATTATTTAAGTTGACATGTGTGGATTATTGTCAATTTAAATGGTCCAAATATACGGGTTGTTACAGTTGGTATCAGAGCTTCGGTTTCCCTAAAAAACCTTAGTTTGGGATTATATATAAACTCATTAGAGATAGGGTAGCAATACCCTAGAATGAGGAGAATCGGTTCAATATCCAAATCCTTTCATTTCAAACTTCTTTTGATTCATTGATTAGACCTTCCTTAAAATTCATTGATTAGACCATCTGGAGTTTTTGCCATCACCACTCCTACACCGCCTGCTCGGGATGACCAAGGTACCTTACGAAGTACTTTTTCATTTCATGATTTACCTATTAGGGTATTATTCGATACTGGTGCTTCTCATAGCTTCATATCTATTGATCTTTGCAATAAGCTCAACTTAGAACCTACTCTTGCTACTACTTCCTTATGCGTCTCCAACCCAATTGGAGGACTTGCCAATCTCAGTAGAATTTGTAAAGAGGTTGTGCTCTTGTATGGAAGATATCGATTCACTTGGGATTTTTATACTTGGCTTCGCAGCATTTGACATCTTGTTAGGTGCTGATTGGTTAAGGAGATTCGATGCCGTTATTTCTTGCAAGGCTCGTTCTGTTTCTCTAGTCAATGACAAGGGCCTACCGCTTGTCATCGAATGCAGATCACCACAGAAATATGCCGGAAGCTTCATATTCTCTCTTGATGCTCACCCGGATGATCTCAGTACTACTCCTATTGTTCGGAAATTTCCCGACGTATTTGGAGAGGTCAACTCTCTACCGCCTAAAAGGGAGATCGATTTTCCGCATTGATCTTATTCCTGGAGCTACTCCCGTAGTTCTTCCTCACAGAAGAATGGCTCCTAAAGAAAAAGCTGAACTTAAAACTCAAATTGATGATCTATTCGCTAAGGGTTTGATTAGGAGAAGTTGTTCTGAATGGGGCGCCGTAGTTGTATTTGTCACCAAATCGGATGGGTCTCTTCGCATGTGTGTTGATTATAGGGAACTGAACAAACGCACTCTCAAGAACCGCTATCCGATGCCTCGCATCAATGATTTATTCGATCAGCTCCATGGAGCTAAAGTTTTCTCCCAACTTGATCTTGCCACTGGGTTCCACCAACTCAGAGTAGCAGAAGATAGTATTCATAAGACAGCTTTCCGTACCGAGAACGGATTCTATGAATGGTTGGTTATGCCCTTCGGTTTGACCAACGCACCTGCTTATTTCGTCGACTTGATGAATCGAGTCTTCCGCGATGTTCTTAACAAGTTTGTTCTTGTTTTCATTGATGATATTCTCGTCTTCTCCAAAGACAAGAAGGAGCATGAGACACATCTTGCTTATGTTCTGGAAACTCTCCGAAATCATCAACTTAAGGCCAAATTCTCTAAATGCCACTTCTGGCGAGACGAAATGAGATTCCTGGGCCACATAGTTTCTGAAAATGGGATTTCGGTCGATCCAGCTAAGATCGCCGTAATCAATGATTGGGAGACCCCCAAAACTCCTACTGATATCCGTAGCTTCTTGGGATTGGCCGGCTATTATCGTAGATTTATTGAGCACTTTGCCCGGATTTCTTCCCCACTCACTGCTTTAACCCGAAAGGATGTCAAGTTTATTTGGAGTGAGAAGTGCGAATCAGCTTTTAATGAATTGAAGCGTAAGTTAACTTCAGCCCCAATTCTTGCGGTAATCGATGGAAGTGAAGAATTAACTGTCTATACAGATGCTTTCCGAGAAGGTTTAGGCGCTGTTCTTATGCAAAGCGGAAAGGTTATTGCTTATGCTGGCCGCCAGTTGAAGATCCATGAAGTAAACTATGCAACTCATGATCTAGAGCTTCTTGCAGTTGTATTTGCTTTGAAACTGTGGAGGCATCATCTTTTGGGAATTAAATTTGAGTTATTCACCGATCATAAGTCCTTGAGATATATCTTTTCACAGAAGGATTTGAACCAGAGACAAGTTCGATGGCTTGAATTCTTAGCTGCATACGATCTCGATATCAATTATACTCCTGGGAAGGCAAATGTTGTAGCTGATGCTTTGAGTCGTAGCAAAGCATTGTCATGTTGTAATCTTGTAGAAGGCATGCTATTTCAGCTTGTTATCTCCCCATCTCTTGTGGATCGCATCAAAGACAAGCAATATGAGGACACCTTGCTCTATCGCATGAAGGAGTTAGTGCTTGGTAGAGTTGGAAATACCGACAGTAAAGTGGGAGCACAGATAGATAGTAATGGAGTTCTAAGGATTGACAATCGTATTTGCGTCCCTAATGTCGATGGATTGAGACAAGAAGTGCTTAGAGAAAACCATCGGTCATCACTTTCATTTCATCCTGGTGTCACTAAGATGTACCGATATGAAGCGTTTATATTGGTGGAGTGGGATGAAGAGGGATATTTCTATATATGTCAGTAGATGCACCACTTGCCAACAAGTTAAGGCCGTTCACCAGAAGACTGCAGGATTACTTCAACCCCTAGAGATTCCGTGTTGGAAATGGGATCAGATTTCTATGGACTTCATTGATGGGTTACCGAGGACTAGAAAAGGTAACGAGAGTATATGGGTGATTGTTGATAGGTTGACAAAATCTGCTCACTTTATTCCGGTTAAGACCACTCGTACTGCTTTGAGTTTGGCCAAGATATATATGAGAGAGATTGTTAGACTTCATGGAGTTCCATCTAGTATTGTGTGCGATAGAGACCCTTTATTCACTAGTAAATTCTAGAAGGCATTTCAGGACGTCTTGGGCACTAAACTGAATCTGAGCACAGCTTATCATCCTCAAACAGATGGCCAAACTGAAAGGGTGAATCAGATTTTAGAGGATCTGCTCCGTGCCTGCATTATTGATTTCGGTGGATCTTGGGAAGACCATCTCCATTTGGTTGAATTCACTTATAATAACAGTTATCAGGTAAATAAAAATTTCAAATTGAATAAGTAAATTTGAATTGAAATTTAACCACCTTTATATTCAGGCAAGTATCGATATGGCACCGTTCGAAGCTTTATATGGACGGCCATGCAAATCGCCAGCTTGTTGGATTGAGCCTGGTGATCGATTAATTCTTGGCCCAGATATGATTATAGAAGCATCCGAGAAGGTAAATGAAATCAGAAGAAAGATGAAGACCGCACAGGATAGACAGAAGAGCTATGCTGATAGGCGTAGAAGAGATTTAGAATTCCTGATTGGGGATAAGGTATTCCTTAAGGTATCACCTTTAAAGAATGTTATTCGATTTGGTCGTAGAGGGAAGCTCGCTCCTAGATTTGTTGGACCATTCACTATCACTGAGAGAATTGGTACACTAGCCTACAGAGTTGCATTACCGGAGAAATTTGAGGGCGTGCACAACGTCTTCCATGTTTCACATCTTCGGAAAGTGGTACACGATCCATCCTTGACCATTCCTATTGCTCAGTTAGATGAAGTTGATATTGAGCCGGATTTGACTATAGAGAGGAGACCACTTCATATTATTGATAGGGATACAAAGCAACTTAGAAGGAAGTCGGTTAGCCTAGTCAAAGTCCAATGGAGTCCCGATGATCGTGATTGCACTTGGGAAACCGAGGAGAGTATCCGGGATTCTAATCCAGAATGGTTTGTTGAAGGTAAATTCCATTCTATACTCTTTACTATATTCAATGATCTATTCTGAATCCATTGTATCTTTGTTATCTGTTCTTCCACTCTTTACTTTGTTTCTTTTCGAGGATGAAAAGTCTTGAGTAGGGGAGAATGTAACGACCCTGAAATTCCGACCCAACTTAAAATTTTAGAACTGTTATTTTAATATAAAATGTGAAACTTACATACGATTTCAATCAGCATCCAAACTTTGTTTCTAAATTGCGCCTAGATGATTGTAGATATGAGTAAAGTTTCGTCGGAAAATGCCGCAGTAAACTTCGTACGCGTTTTACTGTACATCAGTTCATTTTAAAACGTGGAAAATTTTATCTTCCGAACCCAAATATTTTTACATAGAAAAATTCTAAATCATTTTCTGACAAAGGCGTCATTTTTCGTTTTTCAAAATTCGGACATCTTTAGCTCCGTCGATCTTATTCTTCGGTGTTTTGCTGCATTCCCAGTAATAGGAATTTCAAATATTCACAAACGATGTCCGTTACCGTTCAAACTTCACATTTGGAATACGCCTAGATAGACATAGGTGTACGCCAAATTTCGTCGAAAAATATTGTAGTAAATTTCGCTCGTCAAATTTACATATTAGTTTTAATTTTATGTGTAAATTTTCTATCGTCCGAACTCAAATATTTTTCGCAATGTTTCATAAGAAAAATATTCTGATCATGACGGCGCATTTCGTTTCGTCAAATTTCGCTTTTAATTGCTAGTTAAAATGTTCACTCGTGCAAATGATTCAATAAGATTTACCACTTCGCAAACAACGTCAAACCATCAATATCTTCATACCATTGGGTCCGCCTCGTCGCGCTGATCAAAACGGTATATTTGTTTGTGTAAATCGGAGTTCGGAGTTGCAAGCTATTAATTGGTTAACGGAGTACAAACTAGTCCGTTGCGCCACACAAACCGGTACCCTACTTTTCCCGCTCAGAATTCAAATGGCCCTTGTCCATTCAGTAACCGAAGAGCCACTGTGACAAATAATCATTTCATTTGCACAGGGACTGTAAACTTCTGTATATATCTGCCCTCTGCCCCGCATTAATTCCTCTGCCTTCATCACTTTTCACATCGCCTCAGAAGAAAATTGGTACGTACTCCTCTGCCTTTCCTTTCTTTTCCTTCTCCCTCTTCTTTACTTTACTTTATTTTATTTTTTGGAGAAGAGCATACGTAAACTCCTCTCCTCCCCATGCATGCTCACCCAGCCCCTGCCACCTCCACCCGCGCATTCACGTCCACCTCGCCACCCACCCAGCCCCTGCCACCTCCTCCGCCACGTACGCCACTGCCCCGGCAACCGACTCCCCGCTGCCCTGTCCCCACCGCCACTGCCACCCGCGACCTCCAACCCAGCCACTGCCCGTCCCACTGCCCTCCGCCCCAGCCTCCCTCCACCACCGGAACACCGCAGCTCCCAACCGACCAGCGCGCACCACCCACCCAGCCCACCTCCGACAGCGCCCACCGAACCCCCAGTCTCCCACCACTGCCGCCACCTGCTCCCCGGCAGCCTCCTCCGCCCAGCCGGGCCACCCGCGACCTCCGCCCCAGCCACTACCCGTCCCACTGACCTCCGCCCCAGCCTCCCTCCACCACCGGAACACCGCAGCTCCCAACCAGCCCAGTCACCGCACCCCGCACCCACGTCCCCAGCCAACCCCACTCCTCCGCCTGCGCGCCGAACCCACCAGACCACCCACCGCACCCCTGCCTCCGTCTCCGCCCCATGCCACCACCAGCAGCCTCGCCCAGCGCCCAGACCACCCACTGCACGCACACGCCCCGCCAACACCAGTCGTCTTCCCTCCGCTGTCGCAACCCCGCTCCGCCCATTGTGCCTCGCAGTGGTCGGAATTCTGCTGTGCATCTGTTTCTGCTCTGTGCATCTGTTTTATATATATCAGTAGATATATATAACTGTTATTATATAACAGTTTATACTTTGAATGTTGGGTTGCTCACATACAGTCTGTTGCATTTTGTTTCAGCTCCTGCTATTGATCCGGAAGTATAAGTATTTCCATCCCGTCGCCGAATCTATCTTGCCTCGTCGTGGGTATGATTTAATATATATATTCAATCAATATATATACTGCAATAAACGAATTATTGATTAATTGTTGTTTTGATTGCAGTTCGTGTTCATTTTGCGTCGTGCCTATTAGAGTCTATTTTATCTATTCATCTTCGTGCCGCGCCATCTTCTCCAACCACGAAAGGTGAATATTTTATATTCACGACTCAATCTATTATGCGATGATAATCAAGTGATAATTGTTGTTAATATTAATCTGGATATTAAATTGTTGATTGTTAGAATTTGGTTGAAATAAAATTGTTAACTTCTAAAAATTTTACGCCATGTATTGTTTAAATTGATTAAACATGTTGAACTGAAATATGATGTTAATTAGAGTAAATAATAGTGACATTAAAATTGATAAGTACGACTGATGTAGAAATTTGATAACGGACACCAAGTAAAATCATAATGTAATAATCTTTAATCCGTAGGATTCTAGGAATAATTATATTAATTTGCATAAATAACGAATGTAAGTTAATATGGTTATTTCGGGATTATTTGAATAAATTGTTAATTTGTTATGTATGGTTGCTATTGCTTGTTTATTTACTTTGACACCATCCCAGTTATCACACTACAAGTTCCCTTTGTTATGATATGCTTTATATTGAATGATATAGGGTTGAAATGATAAATACCCACTTAAACAACTTGGACTAGGATAGACAATTAAAAATAAGAAACCCGATTGGTCAACAAAATTATTTTGAAATTGAAATCTATTTGAAATTAAGGAATGAACTTAATAATTTGTTTGGAAATCAAGTAACGACTTAATGAATTTAATTGAAATAAAATAATGGATTTAATTGAAACGGATTAATAAATCTATTTAATTAAAAGAAAATGAATTGGCAATTTTGATTGAAATAAGATTTGAAACAAGTGAGTTTTAAAATTTAATAATTTAATTTATTAAATTGGTAGATTTAGATTTAGACTGAGTTTTAAATTAAATAGATTTGAACTTGTCATAAATAATAATTTAGATTTAGGAAATTTTGACTTAAAATGGAATACGAAACTAACTAAAGTTTTATGGATTTAATCTAGCGATTATTTAAATGTAAAATGATTTTAAATCTAATGAAATCGATTTAATCAAATTTATGATTATATTTAATGTAACGATGAATGTAAGCATGAATTGAGATAAATAGAATTTGATCTAACGATTCGAACTTAATTGATCGGTAAATTTGGATAAATTGATTTTGAACTAAATTTAATAAGAGAGTTATTAAATTGAACTTTAATACTTAACTATATTGTTAATTAAATGTTGAACTACAGATTTCATTTGGAAATATGATTTTAAATATCCGAAATAAATTGAATCGTGAAATGTCAAAATTTTGGAAGTCAAATTTGCACCTTGACTTTCGGACTTTGATTTGTTTTAAACTTTAACTTAAATGACCATTGGGTAATAAATACGTAGTTATTAAAGAGTCCGGGATCGGATATGGACATACTCTCTGTCGATACCGAAAACCACTTTAATAACTATTACATGCGAAGTGTTGATCCAGAATGAAGTGGATGGTTTGGTGATCGCGTTGACTGAAGAAAGAGAACGATATTGGACGACCCCTGACATGACTAAAACAGGAGCCGCGCCGGGCCATTGAGGTTCGCTACCTCTAGCGGACGCACTTCTTTGATACCATATCTATTACTTTTGTTATTCGATTTGGGTGCACCCCTTGATTTGGGAGTGTTGTTTCGCGGTGTTGAGATAGTAGCTGCTATGCTCAACATCAGTCCGGATCACGCAACTACTAGTATCCTAGTTGGTATCGCCTCATGTACCTTGTCATACTGATTATCCTATTCGCGACCACTACGTTTTGATTTGTACCTTAGTATATGGATTGCCCTCTGGTGACTTCCGGTTTTGGGGAAACTACGGTCTTGTATATGCTCTTGGGAATAAAAATGTGTTAAGGGTGGTATGGGCCATGACTTAACACTATTTTAATATCGTACTTTACTGATTAGACATTATCTACCTATCGTATTCTATTGTATATATAGATATTTATCAGATCCTTAGAGATGTTATTTCACCCATCTTTAAGTTATGAACTATTACCTTGCACTTGGTTAAATTGCATAAGATTTTGAGTCCTGACTCGAGTGTTTCTTTTTGCATATGCTCGGGTCAGTCTGAAGCTATCCAGTTGCTGATCAAGGTTGGTTGAAGATGCTGAAGGCTTAGCATTTATCTTTATCAGTCTATTTCTATTCCTATATTGATGTCTTAGTCTGTTGGACATTTTTGTATTAGTCACTTGATGTTAAGGCATTGTTGTATATTATATAGTGGCTTCATGAACTGCTATTATGACGATGTATTTTCCGCTGCATTATTCTGTGACTGTTCTGTGATGTTGTATTGATTCTCATTTACATTTATGTATTTATAATCCCATAACGATTCGTGTTTGGTATTATTTAAGTTGACATGTGTGGATTATTGTCAATTTAAATGGTCCAAATATACGGGTTGTTACACATTTGGTGGTGGGTAATGGGGTTGAGACTGGGGGCATACACATGATGTTCCATTGTTCATGTGCATGTGTTTGTTCGATCGTTTGGCGTTCATTTTTGATGGTTCCAACGTGATGAAGATTGATGATAAATGAAAGGACGAAGGCATGATGCTTTGATGTGATGACTTTGGAACTATAACGAGGTTAATCTACAACATAAGATGGGTGAGTAGAGATATTCCCAACTTTGACAACATGAGGTTTATGAACGAGTACTTAAGTGGGAAGTAAATGAATGGGACTAGAGTAGTTTGAGGATGCACATTCGACAAAGTGAAGCAATGTATAATGAAATGAGATGTTTCAAATTGAGTTAGGCATTGAAAGGATCACCTATAACTCTAGTTATGATGGATATTCTTATGGGCAAGGGTATGTGAGGACGCTCAGCTGCGTACCTTGGACAGTGAGATGGTTTGGCCTGCCTTGAGAGTGTAGTGCTTATGAGATTATATTTAGATGCACATCAAATCTAGTCGTCGGCTTGAGAGGTCATAGAGCGATTTATCATGAATCCAAGAGACCTTGAGAATATCATGATGAAAGGCGATTTTGAGAAAGTTCAAATAGAGTGAGACTCCAAAGATGACCGTGGTGAAGTAAGACTTCAAGAATGATTGTTGCGAAGTGAAACTTCAGTGTTGATTATGGTAAAGCGAGGCTTTGGTGATAATCTGGATGACGCAAGACCATACGGATGGTTATGACAATGTGTGATGAGGTGAAACCTTTGGGATAATCACGGCGATACGAGACCTTGTAACAACCTGCAAATTCATCACTTTAGAAAAAATTTAAAATATTGAAATAAAAGATTTTTTATCATAAATGATAATGTTTTGAACAATAAATAATATTGGTAATCTTATTTAGAATAAATATTTAAAAAATATGTACTTTGAAAGATATATCGATAAAATGACCGAAAAATGTTTTATTAGTAAACATCTCGTAGACCATACGACATCGCACACGAAGCTAGATACATACAATCATTTATGTATATGAGTGAGAATAGGTAATAAAATTAATTATTTTATTTTGAAAATAAATTCTCTTTATCACAACATCAATGATATCACTATTTTGGTATAAATGATTTTTGAATTTAAATTTAGTTTAAATTATTTAATAATTATTTTAATTATTAAATAAGCCCTTATAATTATTATATAATGATAGAATTATTATTATTAAACTTTGTTTACAATTTTTTTGTGTGTGTGTGTGTATTAAATAAGAAGTGAAAATATGACCGGAAATCGAAATCGGAATCTGTAACGATTCAATGCAGAAAAGTTGTGCAACGTTGTGTATCATTTCAGATATACATATGCACACATACATTTACATATACATGAACACATTCACATGCACATGAATACCTATATACATATAAATATACTTATATATTTATATATATATATGTATGTATATATATATATTACAAAATATCCAAGATATTTTCCTAAAACTTAACCCTTAAGTAAATTCAAAGTCAAACTCTTACACACTAAGTACAAGCATATGGGTACACACACATGGAGGACCGTATACGTTTGAACATAATGGAAGGGGAGTGAGGTATAGTGGTGATGAAATGGTGATGTGTTTGTGTGGAAATATCATCATATTTTCCTTCTTACTTTTTCCTATAAATAGCCCCCATCTCTCTTCACTTCATTCACACTTCTTTTCATAAAATTCCTAAGCTTCTTCATTTCTTAAACTCTACATTAATTACTTCTTGCTTAAAGAAATGTATATCAAAAATTATAGCAAAAAGAAATTAAAATTATATAGTAAATATACATTATCAAAACTCTTCCAAACAAAAGCAAATCCACTCCTTTCTCACCACTAAACCCATGGACGCACCCTAGCTCCACCAGCCAAGGCCAAGTCCACCTCCATTAGCAAGCATAAGTCGAGCCTTCCCAAAGGTCCAAGGCTCAATTCCATAGGCTCCAGTGCAATCATAGTGGTGATATAGCCATTTTAAAGTTAGTCCGATCGAAATTCAAGTGAGAAACTCTTCCAAATTTATTTTATAAATATGATGATGTGATATGATTGCTATGGTTGTTTACTACATTTGATCATCAAGTTTGAATGTTGATTATTGTTAAATGACGTATTTTCTATCGATTAGAAAAGCGTTGAAAATATATCGTTATAAAACCTTAAGCGCAAGGCGTACAATCGTAGTATGTATGTGATTAATGGTCGATCCATAGGGACGGAATTAAATTCTAATATTACTTAATCAAATTAGCCCAAGATTTTGAAATTATTTTAAACTAAAAATATTGATGAAAATAAACTAGAGCAAAAGTGAATAAAACTATCAGATTAAGGAGCAATTTAGAGGATCATCTACTTCCAATCATTCATATAAATCAACACAAAATTCATCTATAATCTCTCATTTAAATTTTAAGTAGAAATGATTGATATGTTTATTATAAGTATGGTTTATTTGTGTCATTAATTAGCACAGCTTAAAACATCAAACTTTAACACACCAGCCAAACCCAATTGTCAATTCTCATGCAAATGACATGAAATTAAAAATAAAATCTATTTTAAGCCTGATTTATTTACTATGAACTAGTAACATAGATCATCAAATTTTGATTCTAGTTTGACTTTCATCATCGAAATAACTTAGGCAAATGATCAAATAGTTTATGTTTATATAGAGTTAAGCATAGCCTATTTAAGATGTAAACAAAGACAATCAAATTCACTTAAAAAGAAACATAAACTACCATCGTTCATAATTTATATTAAGCATAAAAGAGAGATCATCAATACAACCATGTTATTTTCATTGAATTGGATGTCACGGCCAAAAGTGGTTGTTTGGTTTGTGTGTTTGGGTTTGGGATTGTGATGGAGGTTGAGGGTCGCAGCGATTTTGAATTTGGTTGAGGGCAGGAGGATTTGGGTTTGTTGAGATGAGGTCGTGGGTTTTATTTGGGTGGTTCAGTTGTTTTGGAGGTTGATTGTGAGTACGGATGCGGTTCAAAGGTGGATTTTGGGTTATTGTTGAAGGTGGTGATGGGTTTGTGAGGAAGGGAGGGATGGTTGAAACTAAAGGTGGAGATGTAGGCTTATTTGTTTTGGTAGGAATGTGGTTGAAATTTGGAATTGGTCGATGGTGTATGTGAGGTTCGGCAGACGACAAATGGAGGTATTGGAGTTTGTTTTGTGGTGCTGCGGGAAGGTAGTGCACGTTGATGTAGTAGAAGAGTGAAAGGTTGGGAATTTGAGGCGTTGAGGAGGATATTTGGCGAGGCAATGAAGTCGGTGGCAGAGCACTGGTGATGTGTTGTTGCTTATTCGGAGTGGATGGTAGAGGAAGTCCAATTTGAAAGGGTGTATTTGATGTTTTTGTGACTGGTAGGTTAAGGGCAAAGCACTGGTGATGTTTATAGCAACTTGAAATAGTGCAGGGAAGTGTTTATGTTGCAAGTAGTGCATAGGAGATGGATGCGTGTAGATTATAGATGGAGGAAGAGTTGTTTGTTGTGCAGTGGATTGAAGGAGGAGTTTGGAATTTAGGGTGGAAGGTGGTTATGTTGCATGTGGTTGATGATGTAGAGTAACAATGTTGATGGATATGGGGTGAAGGATGATCATTGGGTAGTATGAAGTGGTTAAAGTGTCTGCTTGGATGGTGAAGGGTGGTTGAGTAGGTTGCAGTGAGTTTGTTTCGTGTTTGTAGGTGGTTACTATACTTCGGCAATGTGAGGGTGAATGGTAAGCTGGATTCGACAGAGGCAGAAGATGGCATTTTAGGTGTAGGTTGTAGGGCTCAGGCGGTGATGAGAAAGGGATTGTGTATGCATTGGTTTGAAGTTGTATTAAGGAAGGAAGTTGGTTTGCCGCTTTTTAAAACTGAACAAAAAGAACATAGAATGAAGTGTAATAGCATAAATGTAACCAAAGTTTGTCACGGAGAAATGAAATATATCAAGAATAGGAGAGACAAATACGAAGTTTTCTTTAAATTACTGCTGCAAGCAAAAATTAACACTGAAATGAACAAAGATGCAGACAAATGACATAGAAATACACACAACTGTACCAGTAACAAAACAACATAATAGTAATAAAATGCAGTGTGATATATGTATATATATATATACAAAGAAAGTGAATAAAACACACAAAAAATAGAACAAAACAAAACAATCGCAACAACAAGTGGACAACAAATTTTAATAATGCGAAATAACACCAAAAAAATGCGAAAATAATTAGAAGAGTAAAACAAAGTTAAATTGCTTTCCCAGGCAACGGCGCCAAAAACTTGTTAAACGAAGGACTTTCAATCGATTAGAAAACCATTGAAAATATATGAAACACCACACACCCCTTAATATACCCAAAAGGGCACCCCAAAGGATGTGGTGCATTATAGGTATAACTAAAGCTTCACAGAGACTAAGATTCACAAGACAAATAAGTAAAAACAGTGGAAACATTTAAATAATAACTTATCATTCAAAATTAAACTTCATCTCAAAATAAGTCAAAAAAACATAACATGTCTCAAAAACTCAAAATATCTTATGTCTTACGAAAATACATCTCAGTCTCATAAAATCAGAGTATAAAAGTAACAATAATAATAATAATCCTTCTCACAAGTGCAAGTCCATCGTAAGCCAATTGAAAAAGATGAAGAGCAGAAGAATACATCTGAAATGAGAAAACTCTGGGAATGAATCTCCAAGCAACCTGAATCAACTCAACTCTGATGGCTTATTGGGGGGAAAAAGGGGAAATAGAGGAGTGGGTCAGACAATAAGTCTGGTGAGTGAAATTAATTACTAGCATTTCTAAGCAAGATAAAGGAAATAGACTAAGCAATAGTTCTAGCATGAAGGGAAAATACATCCCAGCTTCACCTACTATTGTGAGACCATCAGTCCTAGATCTGAAAGGGATTGCTCTCGGTACGGACCCTACTTCTATGTTTGCTTATTAACTTAATTCAAGATCTAAGTTTTAAAATAAGCCTATTCTGTTATCTCTGCTATATTTACTTATTAACTTAATCCAAGATCTAAGTTTTAAAATAAGCCTCTTCTGTTATTTGCTTATTAACTTAATCTAAAATTTAAAATAAGCCTCTTTTGTTATTTGCTTATTAACTTAATCTAAGTTTTAAAATAAGCCTCTTCTGTTATTTGCTTATTAACTTAATCTAAGTTTTAAAATAAACCTCTTCTGTTATTTCTTTCTTTCTAATTATAACCTATGTGTTATAATTGTCCTTGCAATTGTTACTCTTCTATTTTCTCCTTTTAGTTATAACCACTTGCAAATATCTTAAATTTGCCTATTTCAATCCATCTCTATTTTTATTTCAGGTTTTCTCCTTTTTCATCTGATTTCTGTAAATTTAGTGTTATTATATTTTAATCCATATTACCGAATTCTTCTCTTTCTAATTTATTCCCGTAAAAAGGGATTAAATCTCTATAAAAAGAAATTAACATTTACATGCTAAATTCCAACTTAAAAAAAATGTAAATAACTGTAAACAAATGAATAAAATAGCTAAATAAAATAGACCGAAAAGAACTTCTGAAATTTACTTATAAACTGACAGTAAATAAATTTATATAAAAACTGTCTAAAAATTGTAGAAAAACTACAACTATTGAGAACCCTATTATTTTAAATTGCTTACAACTCTAAAGTAATTACAAAACACTCAATTGTGATCCTTTAGCTCTATTCCTTGGCCTTCCTGGATCAACTTCTAGGGTGTAGAATATTTTTATCAAAAAGATATTCTCCCTAAAAAAAATTTCTACTTACGGTTCAGCCTCAGGCAATGAACCCAATTAGGAGAAAATCTGAATGAGAAAAATAGCTAGGCCTAGGGTTATATTTATAGCGTGGCTTAGGGATCTTAGGCTGTTGGATTTAAAGATTGAATCTGGTGCAACCACATCGGCTCACTAGGGACCCTCAGATGCAGCTAAGAATGCATTAGATTAGACTAAAAATGCAAAACACAGTTATCGGCTCGTACCTGGATGTTTTCACGTCCAGGCAGAAACGCGGGTCGACCTATGCTTAATGTGGGTCGACCCATAGGTCGAACTGACCCTTATGTGGGTCGACCTATGGACGTGTTATTTTTTTTCGTTTTTAGTTTATTAAATTCGGAATTCTTGTTTCTCTCATAATTTCTTTATACTGCCTCGGATTTCGACAAGTTATATATGGAAATTGATCAGAAAATTGCCACAGACCCAATGGTGCAACTCCCATAGCTCACTTCTAACAATTTAACAAACTTATTTTATTATTTAATTAATTCATTAATTAATTATTATAGCTCAAAATTTGGGTTGTTACATTCTCCCTTCCTTAAAGGATTTCGTCCCTGAAATATCAAAGGACAGGAGAATGAAATAAATATTTTCATCCAAATTCTACAGGCACATATTCAACCATCATCCATTACATCCATTTACCTTAAGCTTTCTAAAGCAATTTATGTTATAGGCAATAGTGTAGTGTCAATATCCCTAACTAATGCAAAAGATTAGGCGGTCTACTGATGTAGTCGACCTCCTTTTATGCAATCGTGTTCGTGCCATGTATCCAAATGAATTCAAATTCCATAATGACAACTGATAGTTCTATATGCGTGCTACATTCATCATCCAAATGCAATGATCATATGATAATCACTCATTATAGCAACCATGAAAATAAAATGCAAGTGCACACACATCCATATGCATATGCTTTAGTGGCCTAGTGAGGCCGATCCCTAAGAGATAATAGTGCCTAGTGTGTGTATATGCGTCCATTAGCATCCACTAGCAACCACTTGCAACCACGAGCGTCCATCACACATAACATGTTCGAGTTACATGTTTACATTCAGTTCTACCATCCATAGGTTAAGATCTACCCTCCCAAAGGATACTAAAGGAAAGAACGTATTCAAAACTAAAGATGGAAATAGGAAATTCATAACGTACCATTGAAGAGATGCGAATGAGATGTACGTATTTTCTCCTCAGCCTCCCATGTAGCGTCCTCAATACTATCTCCCCAGTGCACCTTAACCATAGGGACTTCCTTATTCCTAAGCTTCTTGATATTATGTCCAACGATCTTGGTAGGAATGCGATGAACCGATGCTACTCCCTCCACTTCAACTTCCTCAAGTTGGCTAGGTTCCACTACCTCTGCCGAATCATGTAAGCACTTTCTCAAGTGCAAAACATGAAAAAATCATGTACTCCCGCAAGCTCTCTGGTAGTGATGCAGCGCGTACCTTGAATCACGCTACCTTAAGTCGCAGCGAAGGCGGAACCCTAGATCGCGAAGAAGAGGCCGCCGTTCCAGGATTCTTTAGGTCGCGAGCGACTTACCTATGTCGCTTCCTTAAATCGCGAAGAAAGACTAAGTCGCGAGCAAGCCTTAGGTCGTAAAACCTTAAAACGTGAGCTCCAGAAATTTTAGGTCGCTCAATAGCGAACTACGACCTACCGATCTACGACCTAACTAGCCACGACCTAACAGTAAGTCGCGAACGACCTATGCCATCTCCAGTTAAGTCGCAACCAGAGCAGATTCTTATGTCGATGTTTCCTTAAGTTGCTCCAGTTAGGTCGCTGTTTCCTGATGCCGTATTTTCTTATGTCGCGAGCGACATTCCAGCTAGGTCGCTGAAGTTCTGATGCCAAAGTTCTTAGGTCGCGAAGAAGCTTTTTAGGTCGCCGATTTCTTAAGTCATTATTTCTTAAGTCGTTTGTTTGTTAGGTCGTATTGTTTAGGTCGTTTGTACTGTTTATGTTGTATTTTCTTAAGTCGTTGTTGTGGTATTTGTTAAGTCGTGTGAAGTGTTGTAACGTGTGTTGAGTTGTACTTTCCCTATAAATAGGGGTGTGTTGTCATTTGTAAAAGGGGAGTTGATTTTTGAATAAAATTTTGTTTGTGCTTTGTGCCACCATTAAAATTGGAAGTTGAGTGTTATCTCCTTTCTCCATCTTCGGATATTCAACTGCGCTCGAATCAACGAACTTGAAGCCGATTCACGGAATCTCGTGCGCGAGATCAACGTCGAAGAATCATAGATCTTCTAATGCGGTATCGCGCGCGATCAACTTGTTGAAGATAGCTAGAATCCGGTCTCTCGAGAGATCAACGGATTTGGGCACTTGGGTATCTTCAATTCATCGATTCATTTTGTTTCATCGATTCATTTTCCACGAATTCATCAATTCGTGAGTTGTGTGATCCTGTAGGCTGCGTCATTTGGTATCAGAGCAAGGAAACGAACTTTCCAAGTTCGTTGGGTGTGAAGTTGCGTGATTTGAAGTTTGTGTTTGAATTTGTTGAAGATTTGACAATGCCTCCAAGAAGAGTTAATCGTCATCAGAATGTTGCAGATGTGTATCGAAGAGAAGAAGCTGAGCAGATGGAACAATGTATCAATGAAAGGTTCAACGAGGGTATAGAAAAATTGGTAAAAATGATGAACGACATGAATCAAAGTCACAGGAGAACTTCACTAGTTTCGAACCAAGGTAGAAACAGGGTTTCGCCGTCGGTTTCGGAAGAAAGGAGAATGTCACCACAATCTCATCGGGATAGAAGAGAGTCATCAGTTTCAATGATGAGAGACCATCATGGCTATCGAGATGAATAGAGAGGAAATCATTTAGGATTTGAGGAAGAACCATATCGTGATGTTGAAAGACATAGTAGAAGGGATATTCGTGGACGTAGAGACATCGATGGTCAGGATCGATATCGAAGTACATCTAATTTTGAAGAATATGGTGATAGAGGTAGTATTCATTATCGAGATCGAGGCCAAGGGCGAGATCGATATATGGATTCAGAAAGTGATCGTAAGTGGGAGTCTGGTATGAGGATGGAAATCGCAGAATTCAAAGGTGGTATGCAAGCAGAAGAATTTCTTGATTGGTTGTCTAGTGTAGAAGAAATTTTGAATTTCAAGGATGTGCCTGAGAATCGCAGAGTCCAATTAGTTGCTACAAGACTAAGGGGAAGAGCTATGGCTTGGTAGCAGCAAACTAAACTAACTAGGGAGAGAATGGGAAAATCAAAAGTTGTTACTTGGGAGAAGATGAGAAAGATGATGAAAGCAACTTTCTTACCATACAATTATCAATCTTTTATGTATCAACGTTTGCAGAATTTGAGACAAGGGACGAGGACGGTGAATGATTATGCGGATGAATTCTATCAATTGATTGCAAGGAATGATATTATGGAAACTGAGGAACAACTAACGGCTAGATATATTGGAGGGTTACGAATGCAAATTCAGGACATGGTTAATATGTTTAATCCAATGTCTGTTGCTGAAGCACATCAAAAAGCTCTAGCTTGGGAGAAACAAGGGAGACGAGGAGGTGGTGTGTTTACAAGTTCCAATAATCAGATTAAGGGTGTTAGTAGCAGTACAAATGTTTCCAAGGCCGTCAATAAACTGGATGTCAATGAAGCTGCTAAGACCAAGGTCAATAACAGTATTAAGTGCTATAATTGTCAGGAGTTTGGCCATAAAAGTAATGAGTGTACAAAGCCAACGAAAAGAGCATTAGTTGTAGAAGAATGTGAGTATGAGGATGTAGAAGCTGAAGTTGATTATTCTGAACTATCGAAGTTTGATGAAGAAGAAGAAGTTGTGTCAGGAGATGAAGGGTGTAACTTGATGATGAGGAGGTCTTGTTTAACGCCAAAGCAAGATGATGATTCTAGTTGGCTGAGGAGCAA
Organism: Allium fistulosum; assembly: GCA_030737815.1. NCBI lineage: Eukaryota > Viridiplantae > Streptophyta > Magnoliopsida > Asparagales > Amaryllidaceae > Allium > Allium fistulosum. The sequence continues at coordinate 235,693,020 of CM060908.1, forward strand.
TATTTTTCAGTCTACATGTACTATCTTGGGAAAGGTTTGTCGATTTGTTATTGATGCGGGAAGCTGCGATAACATTATTTCTGAAGAAGCTGTCAAGAAGTTAGGGTTGAAGACTGAAAAAAACACTAGACCTTATAAACTAGCATGGCTAAAGAAAGGTGGAGAAGTGAAAGTGGGAAGACGAGCATTTATTACATTTTCTATTGGGAAGAATTACAAAGATGAAATATGGTGTGATGTTGTAGATATGGATGTGTGTCATCTACTATTGGGAAGACCATGGCAGTATGATAGAGCTGTACAACATAATGGTCGCACCAATAGCTACAGTTTCATGTTCGAAGGTACTCAAATCACCTTAGTCCCTAAGAAGCGTGAATAAAGTGAAAGCAAGTCAGAGAAGAAAATGGAACCAACTAGTCTATTATCTTTGAGAGAATTTGTTAAAGAAGTGGAAGATAGTGCTGAATTGTTTATTTTGATTGGGTATGAAACAAGTGAAGATCTTGAAATTCCTGCGGAGGTTAGACCGGTGTTAAATGAATTTGAAGATGTCTTTCCTACGGAATTACCCAAGGATTTACCGCCACTAAGGGACATACAACATCAAATTGATCTAGTGCCAGGTGCTGTTTTACCGCATATGCCGCATTATCGTATGAGTTTGAAAGAGCATGAAGAGTTGAGGAGACAAGTTGAGGAATTGCTTGAGCAAGGGCGTGTTCGAGAGAGTCTCAGTCCTTGTGATGTACCAGCTCTGTTGGTGCCAAAGAAAGATGGTTCGTGGAGAATGTGTACAGACAGCAGGGCATTAAACCAAATAACTGTAAGATACAGATTTCCTATGCCAAGACTTGATGATCTATTGGATCAACTTAGTGGGTCTGTAATCTTTTCTAAGATCGATCTTAAGAGTGGTTATCATCAGATTCGCATAAGACCAGGTGATGAATGGAAGACAGCATTCAAGACTCGGGAAGGATTATATGAATGGCTGGTCATGCCATTTGGTCTATCTAATGCACCAAGTACATTTATGAGGGTGATGAATCAACTTTTCAGACCTTACACCGGGAAGTTTGTCGTAGTCTACTTTGATGATATCTTGATATACAGTGCTAACACAGAGGAGCACATTCAACATTTGCGAAAAGTGTTAACTATTCTTCGCCAAGAACAGTTCTATGTAGCGACGAAGAAATGCGTGTTCATGACGCCGAGTGTTTTATTTCTGGGTTATGTCGTGTCCAAGGAAGGGATACAAGTGGACCAAAGTATAGTAGCCGCAATTAGAAATTGGCCACAGCCCAAAACTATAACAGAAGTCAGAAGTTTCCATGGGTTAGCTTCATTTTATCGAAGGTTTATACCGTACTTTAGTAGTGTGATGGCTCCTCTTACTGATTGTATGAAAGGAAAGCAGTTTTTGTGGACGAAAGAGGCAGGATCTGTGTATGAACAGATCAAGGAACTTTTAACATCAGCACCGATTCTAGTATTGCCAAATTTTCAGCTATTATTTGAATTACATACAGATGCGTCCAAAGTTGGAATTGGAGGAGTGTTGAGTCAGAAGGGTCATCCAATTGCCTATTTCAGTGAAAAGCTTTCTGGAGCAAAGATGAGATACAATACTTATGATGTGGAGTTTTATGCTATTGTGCAGGCCGTTAAGCACTGGAGACATTACTTGTTCCACAAAGAATTTGTTTTGTATACGAATCATGAAGCATTGAAACATTTACAAGGGTAGAATAAAATTGCAGCTAGGCATGCATCGTGGATAGCTTATTTGTAGCCATTTACATTCGTCGTAAAGCACAAGTCTGGAGTAACTAATCGCGTCGCCGATGCATTGAGTCAGAGGAATAATTTACTAACAACCATGCGAGTAGAGGTGTTGGGTTTTGACTTACTTCCAGATGTGCTTACTTCAGATTCCTATTTTTCCAAGATCGTAGACAAAGTCAAGTAGGGAAACATGGATGGATATATGCTGGTTGATGGTTTTCTATTCAAAGGAAATCAGTTGTGTATTCCAGATTGCAGTCTGCGAATGAAAATCATCAAAGAATTACATGAAGAAGGACACGTGGGTCGTGACCGTACTATACAGTTGATCTCAAAATCTTATTATTGGCCGTCAATAAGGAAGGAGGTTGGAAAGTTCGTTCAGAGGTGCCATATTTGTCAAGTTTCAAAGGGGACCGCAACAAATGCAGGTTTATATATGTCGTTGCCTATACCTACTAAACCATGGGTGGATGTTAGTATGGACTTTGTATTAGGATTGCCGAGAACGCAACGTGGCAATGATACTATCTACGTGGTGGTTGATCGGTTTTCAAAAATGGTACATTTTATCGTATGCAAGAATACGACAGATGCAGTTAATGTCGCACAATTATATTTCAGAGAAATCTATCGTCTTCATGGATTGCCTGAATCTATTGTATCGGATAGAGACACTCGTTTTCTGAGTCATTTTTGGATGAGTCTATGGAGAATGGTCGGGACAAAGCTGAAATTCAGTAGTGCTTATCATCCATAGACTGATGGACAGACATAAGTTGTGAATAGATCCCTAGGCAATCTATTGAGATGCCTCGTGAATGACAATTTGAAGAGTTGGGATTCCAAGCTGTGTCAAGCTGAGTTTCCACAGAACCATGCAGTTAATCGTAGCACTGGGTTCAGTCCATTCCAGGTCATTTACTAAACAATGCCTAAGGGACCATTAGATTTATCTACAGTGCCACAGCAGAAAGGAGTGAGCAAACGAGCTAGTGATTTTGTGAATGAATTGCAAGAATGCCACAAGGTTGTGCAGGAATGATTGCTTAAGGCGAATGAGAAATATAAGCAACCCGCAGATATTAAGCGACGAAATGTTGAGTTCAAAGAAGGAGATTTTGTATATGCAGTATTGACTAAGGAACGATTTCCTATTGGTACTTACAACAAACTGGCTGCTAGAAAGATTGGCCCTTTGGAAATCATAAAGAAGATTAATGAGAATGCTTATCAGTTGAGATTGTCAGATCATATCCATACTGCTGACGTTTTCAACGTCAAACACTTGATTCCATATCATGAGAATAAGCATATCGAAGAAGAGGAGAGCGTGAATTCCAGGTCGAATTCTTTCCAACCAGGGGAGGATGATGCAGCGCGTACCTTGAATCGCGCTACCTTAAGTCGCGGCGAAGGCGGAACCCTAGATCGCAAAGAAGAGGCCGTCGTTCCAGGATTCTTTAGGTCGCGAGCGACCTACCTATGTCGCTTCCTTAAATCGCGAAGAAAGACTAAGTCGCGAGCAAGCCTTAGGTCGCGAACGACCTTTTGTAAGTCGCTCCTCCTCCGCCTTAAAATGCGAGCTCCAGAAACTTTAGGTCGCTCAATAGCGAACTACGACCTACCGATCTACGACCTAACTAGCCACGACCTAACAGTAAGTCGCGAACGACCTATGCCATCTCCAGTTAAGTCGCAAGCAGAGCAGATTCTTATGTCGCCGTTTCCTTAAGTCGCTCCAGTTAGGTCGCTGTTTCCTGATGCCGTATTTTCTTAGGTCGCGACCGACATTCCAGCTAGGTCGCTGAAGTTTTGATGCCGAAGTTCTTAGGTCGCGAGCGACATTCCAACTAGATCGCTGAAGTTCTGATGCCGAAGTTCTTAGGTCGCGAAGAAGCTTTTTAGGTCGCCGATTTCTTAAGTCGTTATTTCTTAAGTCGTTTGTTTGTTAGGTCGTATTGTTTAGGTCGTTTGTACTGTTTGTGTTGTATTTTCTTAAGTCGTTTTTGTTGTATTTGTTAAGTCGTGTGAAGTGTTGTAACGTGTGTTGAGTTGTACTTTCCATATAAATAGGGGTGTGTTGTCATTTGTAAAAGGGGAGTTGATTTTTGAATAAAATTTGGTTTGTGCTTTGTGCCACCATTAAAATTGGAAGTTGAGTGTTATCTCCTTTCTCCATCTTCGGATATTTGGGTGCGCTCGAATCAACGAACTTGAAGCTGATTCACGGAATCTCGTGCGCGAGATCAACGTCTAAGAATCGTAGATCTTCTAACGCGGTAACACGCGCTATCAACGTGTTGAAGATAGCTAGAATCCGGTATCTCGAGAGATCAACGCATTTGGGCACTTGGGTATCTTCAATTCATTGATTCATTTTGTTTCATCGATTCATTTTCCACAAATTCATCAATTCGTGAGTCATGTGATCTTGTAGGCTGCGTCAGGTAGCTTTGTTCGATATGGCATCTTCCATACCCTTTCCACAATGATGAACGGTCCTACGAATCTGGGAGCAAGTATCCCACTTGATCCAAACCTCACTACCTTTCTTAGCGGAAACACCTTAATGAAACCAAAACCTTCTACCTTGAACTCAGTATCCCTTCTCCGCTTATCTACATAGGATTTCTGTCTATCTTGGGCCGTCTTCATTCTTCTTCTAATCAAGTCAATCTTTTCCAAAGTCTCTCTAACCATGTCGGGACCAAGGAGCAACTTTTCTGTAGACTCCAACCAACATGAAGGTGACTTGCAAGGTCTTCCATAAAGGGCTTCAAAAGGAGCCATCCCAATACTAGCCTGAAAACTATTGTTACTTGCGAATTCTACTAAAGGAAGGTGTTGTCCTCTTACTCTTGACTGGAATGAAGTGGGTGCTCTTAGTCAAGAGATCTACAATTACCCAAATACTGGTATTCCATTTCCTAGATCGGGGTAAACCATCTATGAAGTCCATCAAAACACTATCCCACTTCCATTCGGGTACATCCAATGGTTGAAGCAATCCGCCAGGCCTCTACTGCTTCGCCTTAACTCTTTGGAACACAAGACACTTAGCCACAAACTCTGGTACATCCTTCTTCAAGCCACTCCAATAAAACACTCTCTTCATGTCCCTATACTTCTTATCATGGCCTGGATGAATAGTCATCCAAGAATGGTGTGCTTCTGCTAGTACTGCTCTCATCAAATCACTAGTGTGGGGGACACAAAGTCTTCCACCTCTCCTTAACCACCCTTTACTATCGATGGAATAGTGTTGGAGATGTCTAGAGACCTCTCCTCTGCTAATCCTATCTAGAATATCCACAAGCTCTGAATCCTCTTATTGTCTTGAGCCAATCTAATCTATGAGGGTAGGCTTAACCTCAAGTGCTGAAATCTTAGCAAAATCTCCGATAAACTCCCTATAATAACTAGCTAAACCAAGGAAGCTTCTAACTTCATTTGCGTTCTTGGGGGCCTTCCAATCTTGCACTGCCATTATCTTAGCGGGATCTACAGTTAAACCCTCTCTTGAAACTACATGCCCCAAGAAACGCACCTCCTTACGCCAAAAGTGACACTTCGAGAACTTTGCTTTCAACTGATGAACAAGAAGTGTAAGAAGAACATCCTGAAGATGAAAAGTATGCTCTTCCATACTGTTCATAAACACCAAAATGTCATCCACAGACACGACAACGAACTTATTTAGGACATCTCGAAAAATACGGCTCATCAAATCTACAAAATAGGCTGAGGCGTTGGTCAGCCCAAAAGACATAACCAACCACTTAAAGAATCCATCGGGTGTCCTAAATGTTGTCTTGTCGATGTTATCGTTAGTGACCCTAAGCTGATGAAATCTAGTGGCTAATTCAAGCGGAGAAAATACTGAAGAGCCAACTAACTGATAGAAAAGATCGTCTATCCTAGGAAGTGGGTAATGGTTCTTCTTCATGAGCTTATTCAACTCTCTATAGTCTATGAAAAGTCGAAGGGAACCATTTGCCTTTGTAGCGAAGACGACCAGTGCTCCCCACTCAGATATGCTCCGTCTGATGAAGCCTTTCTCTAATAACTCACTTATCTGCTTACTTAACTCCTTTCTCTCCCTAAGAGCCATACGTCTCACGGGTAATTCCACTGGCTTAGCATTGTCATTCAGATTGATCCTAAAGTTTATCCGTCACTTAGGGGGTAGCCCCCTAACCTCCTAAAAAACAACTGGGAAATCTCTAACAACTGGAACTAAATCTAACTCTCCTAGTGATGAATCAAGGGAATAAAGGAAGCTCGACATGACTGACACCTGTGGGTTGCAAGAAACCTAGAGAGTCTGTCCGCTACATGTTTCTAGTCTAACGACTCTCCTCTCGAAGTTCAATAACTAGTCCATCCCCAAAATCATCCCATATCCAGAAAATCCCACAACATAAGCATCACAAACAAACTCTATGCCTAGTACAACAATTTTCAAACCCCTACAAATCATGGATAAATGTGTTGATCCTCCTATGGTGTTTGACACAACTATAGGGTCTACAACTAGAGAAATATATAAGTGCAAACAATCAACCAAGGAACTAGAAATGAAAGAATGCGATGCTCCTGAGTCAAAAAGAGTTTGAACAGGAAAATTCGGAATAGAGATCAAACCTTCTATTGAGACTTTCCTACCTCGATCCGGTCCACTACTAGAAGGTTCTGCATCCAAAGCTTGTACTTGCGCCATAAGTGCGCTTGCTTTATGCCCCGGCCTTTGAGGACAAGCTCTTTTACGGTGACTAGGCTGCCCACAGTTGTAACACCTCCCTTTCATTGTATCCTTCTTACAGTCCTTTGTGAAATGCCCAACTAATCCACAACTATGACATTTCTCACCTTTCTTGATATGTCCCTTTTGAGGTCCTCCTTTCTTCTTGTGCTTATCCTTCTTATTCTTCCACCACTGCTTCTTAGAGTTTTCTGATTTAAGAACCTCATTAACCTCTTTGTTCTTAGCTACATCTGACATGAGAGCCCTCTCCACAAGTGATTCATATGTCACTCCCATAGGTACTTGTGTCAATGCCAACCCTTGGAGGGGCTATTTCAAACCCTTATCAAACTTGGTGGCCTTCTTATGCCGTGTATTAACGAGCTCCATTCTGAACCGCGATAACTCATTAAACTGATTTATATACTCTTTCACCGAAAGACTCCCTTGCTTCAGACTAATGAACTTCTCTAACTGCAAGCTTTCCTCGTCTTGCAACAAGAACTTTCTCTCAAACTTTTCCCGAAATCCAAACTAACCAATGTCTCTACCCTCTATTTCTAAAATCGACCACAAGTAAGAAGCTTCACCCTTCAGCTGCCAAGTGCAAGCCGAACTCTCTGTCGGTCCTCCAATCTAAACAGCTCGAATATCCGCTTCATATTCCTTAACCAAGTTCGCACCTTTACGAAATCCTCCGTGCCAGAAAACGTTCTACCTCCTAGATTAGGAAGTCCTTGCATAGCTTAGAAAAATTGTCTACTGCAGGTGGATTAACGGGTCTCCACCCAGTAGTGCTGCATTAGGCGCTTGCCTTTGCACCTCTGGTGCCATAGCTTGGAGGTATCTATGGAACTATGCAGTAGCTTGGACACCATATGGAAGATTTGGGGCATCCACCATTATATGAAAAAAAAAAATTAGGCTCGAAAGAATAGAAAGAAGGTTGAACTGGACTTTGAGGGGATTTTTCTAAAAAATATTTTATACTTGAAAAATATTTCTATAATAAGAGTTTCTTTCTGAGAAATACTTTTAGTTTGAAGATATGTTACCTTTAAAAAATACTTTACTTTTAAAACAAGTTTTTAGGAATCCTGTAACCTTAGGCTATGATACCAAATGAAACACCCCACACCCCTTAATATACCCAAAAAGGGCACACCAAAGGATGTGGTGTGTTATAGTATAGCTAAAGCTTCACTGAGACTAAGATTCACAAGACAAGTAAAAACAACGGAAACATTTAAATAATAACTTATCATTCAAAATTAAACTTCATCTCAAAATAAGTCATAAAAACATAACATATCTCAAAAACTCAAAATATCTCATGTCTCATGAAAATACATCTCAGTCTAATAAAATCAGAGTATAAAAGTAACAATAATAATAGTAATCCCTCTCACAAGTGCAAGTCCATCAAAAGCCAATTGAAAAAGATGAATATCAGAAGAATACATCTGAAATGAGAAAACTCCAGGAATGAATCTCCAGGCAACCTGAATCAACTCAACTTTGATGAATATTGGGGGGAAAAGGGGGAAATAGAGGAGTGGGTCAGACAATAAGTCTGGTGAGTGAAAGCAATTACTAGCATTTCTAAGCAAGATAAAGGTAATATACTAAGAAATAGTTCTAGCATGAAGGGAAAATATAAAAAAGATAAAATTCGGATAAAATATTATTTCTGATTATGTTTGACTGTTTGCTTAGATTGTTTGATTGTTTGCACTTATCTCAAACTACTGTGATTAGGCTGAAACCCTATTCCTATCTCAATTGTTATCTTGATTAGGCTGAAATCCTAATTCTACCCTTTGATCGGCCTATTCTATCTCTGTTGTGCCACTGTGAGCTGATCCAATCCTGTTGGTCCCATAGAAAAAAGACACCTCTTTAGTGCTAGGACGCAGTAGCGAATTATTTACCCTAATCGATGTTGCACGCTCAGTCATGGCTGATACACACTAACTGTCGGCCCTATTTGCCCTTTTATTTACCCTAATCAGCATAAGCGTGCCCAGCCTCACCTAACTTTTGTGAGACTATCAGTCCTAGTCCTGCAAGGGATTGGTTCCCAGCCTCACCTAAATATTGTGAGACCATCAGTCCTAGACCTGAAAGGGAATGCTGCCGGTATTGATCCTAACAAACAATCTTCTAGTTTTGCGCCCCTTGCCCAAATCCTCAAATTTAAGCCTCTAACTATTGGCCACTTATTTACCCTAATCAACATAAGCGTGTCCCAGACTCACCTACTATTGTGAGACCATCAGTCCTAGATCTGAAAGGGAATGCTCTTGGTACGGCCTTACTTCTACCTTTGCTTATTAACTTAATTCAAGATCTAAGTTTTAAAATAAGCCTCTACTGTTATCTCTGCTATATTTTCTTATTAACTTAATCCAAGATCTAAGTTTTAAATTAAACCTCTTCTATTATTTGCTTATTAACTTAATCTAAGTTTTAAAATAAGCCTCCTCTATTATTTGCTTATTAACTTAATCTATGTTTTAAAATAAGCCACTTCTGTTATTTGCTTATTAACTTAATCTAAGTTTTAAAATAAGCCTCTTCTATTATTTCTTTCTTTCTAATTCTAACCTATATGTTATAATTGCTCCTGCAACTATTTCTCTTCTATTTTCTTTTTTTAGTTAAAACCACATGCAAATATCTTAAATTTTTCTATTTCAGTCCATCTCTATTTTTATTTCAGTTTTTCTCATTTTATATCTGATTTCTTTAAATTTAGTGTTATTCTATTTTAATCCATATTAGCGAATTCTTCACTTTTTAATTTATTCGCATAAAAAGGGATTAAATCTCCATAAAAAGAAACTAACATTTATAGGCTAAATTCTAACTTAAAACAAATGTAAATAACTGAATAAAATAGCTGAATAAAATGGACTGAAAAAAACTTCTGAAATTTACTTAAAAACTGACTGTAAATAAACTTATATAAAAACCGTCTCAAAATTGTAGAAAAACTACAACTATTGAGAACGCTATTATTTTAAATTGCTTACAAATCTAAACAATTCTATTCCTTGGCCTTCCCGGTTCCACTTCTAGGGCGTAGAATATTTCTATCAAAAAGATCTTCTCCATAGAAAAAATTTCTATTTAGGGTTCAGCCTCAGCCAATGAACCAAATTGGGAGAAAATCTGAATGAGAAAAAATAGCTAGGCCTAGGGTTCTATTTATAGTGTGGCTTAGGGATCTCAGGCTGTTGGATTTAAAGATTGAATCTAATGCAACCACGTCATAGGCTCACTAGGGACCCTCGGATGCAGCTAAGAACGCATGAGATTAAACTAAAAATGCAAAACACGGTTATCGGCTCGTACCTGGATGTTTTCTCGTCTAGGCATAAACGCGGGTCGACCCATGCTCAATGGGGGTCGACCCATAGGTCGACCTGACCCTTATGCAGGTCGACCTATGAACGTGTTAATTTTTTTCTTTTCGTTTTTAGTTTATTAAATTCTGAATTCTTGTTTCTCTCATAACTTCTCCATACTGACTCGGATTTCGACAAGTTATATGTTAAAATTGATCAGAAAATTGCCACGGACCCAATGGTGCCACTCCTGCGGCTCAGTTCAGAAAATTTCACAACTTATTTTATTATTTAATTAATTTTCTAATTAATTATTATAGAACAAATTTTGGGTTGTTACAATATATAATTAGAAAACCACAAGCGCATGGCGTACAATCGTAGTACGTATGCGAGTACGGGTCGATCCACATGAAATGGATTAAATTCTTATACTACTAAATAAAATTAGCCTAAGGTTCTGAAATAAGGAAATTATAGAAAACAAACTAGAGCAAAAGTGAATAAACTATGAGATTAAGGAGCAATTTAGAGGCAAATACTCTTCCAATCATTCATATAAATCAACATAAAATTCATCTATAATCTCTCATTTAAATTTTAAGTAGAAATGATTGATGTGTTTATTATAAGTATGGTTTATTTGTGTTATTAATTAGCACAACTTAAACCATCAAACTCTAACAAACCATTCAAACTCACTTGTCAATTCTCATGAAAATGACATGGAATAAAAAATAAAATCTATTTTAAGCATGATCTATTTACTATGAACTAGTAATGTATATCATCAACTTTCGATTCTAGTTTGACTTTCATCATCAAAATCACTTAGGCAAATGATCGAATAGTTTATGTTTATATTGGGTTAAGCGTAGCCTATTTGAGATGTCAATATAGACAATCAAATTCACTAAAAAAGAAACATAAACAACCATCATTCATAATTTCCATTAAGTGCAAAAGAGTGATCATCAATGCAACCATGTTATTTTGGTTTAATATGATTCACCAGAGCTTAATTACCCTTAAATTAAAGGGGTTTAGCTTCTCATAATTGAATTCATCTCAACACAAAATGGTTTTAGCATGAAAAACAAGGAAAATAAAAGCTAATCAAAAGAAAAGAGGATTAACTAATTGCATAAAATAAATCTAAACTAATTGCATGAATTAAATCTATACTATTAACATGAAATAAAAGAGACATAAACTAACATAAAAGAGCATGAAATAAAATAGCATAAGAGAAAAGTGTATGTAAACAAAAGCAAATAATAAGAATGCTAAAAGCCATTAAAAAGACATTTTATTTGTCATTAATTTTGTGGCTACAACATGCATAAAAGTGAAGAGCTAATTACATGAAACATAATGGGTATTTATACATGCTTAAAACCCTAATTCTATTTTTAGGGGACTATCAAAAATGCTCTTGAGATTGTATAGCCTCCAAGTAATCATTATGGAATTAATTAATCTCCATTAACTTATGCATGTGCTTTTAATTATGGTCCATTAAGTAGTGGGCATGCGGGCTCCTCCATGTTGCATTTTTTTTTCTACGTTCTTTGGTCCTTGAATACTTGTGTATGCATATATCCATGAAGCTCCATCCAATTTGCACTCAATTTCATACAAATAAAAATAAAAATGTGCAAATAAATTTTCTCCAAATTAATTCATACACAAAATTCCATTGCTCCCCAAATGAAGATGAGTGAATGATGATTTGAAAACAATTTAGATTTTCGTTTAAACATGTAAAATATCCTAATATACTCACTTATTGTAATAAAAGAAGATTAAATATGGGAGTTAAAATATACAACTTTATATGCACGTCAAATACCCATATACTTACCTTTTTATTCGTCCTCGAATAAACTAAACATAGGATAAATCCGTTTTCGTAGGAAACACGATTGTATTGAGCATATGCAATAAGCCGTTACGCCTTTAGGTGTCCCTAAAAGGACGTGTGTTGTCTCATGAGGGTTTTCAGCACATACTACCCACAAAATCCAAATGTGATATTCAAATTCTAATGCGACTATAAGATGCAAGTTTTCAGAAAATTTTACAAATGAAAATTTTACTTTTAAATTGACACGAGTAAGATAGATATAAGCTTTGGTTATTATCAAGAAATTTTAGTCTTTATACTCATCACAATTTCCAACAAAAATTAAGTTTTCATCACAATTGGATTCTTGTTTGGCTGGTTATTTTGGTTGATAACATAGTGCAACTATGAAATGAATCCCTTTGTTGATTATCAAAGATTTGCAAAGTGGCATTTTTATTTCTTTTGGATAATAAGTCAAACCAATTAAGTGGAGAAAGTGCTTGGGTATATTAACATTATTATTTACACACATAACTTAGATATATTGAGGCTAGATATACCGATCATGCACTACCTTTTGGGCTTATATGAGAAGAGTGCGGAGTATGGCGAGTGTACATACTTACGTATGTACACATCGCTCCATGTGTTTGTTATTATTATGATTTTTTTTAAAGAGATAGTTATGCAAAATAATCTTAGCACCAATTAACTAGAAGATACAAAATGTTATCACCTTTACTTTAAATCAACGCTCTTTTAAATACAGATTACAATTAGGATATACTTCATAATTATCACCATCGAACCTTCCTATATACTAGTTACACCATAGTTACTTGTAATCAAACTTTTATTTTTATTTTTGTTGAGACAAGTACATTTTCAAAAATTTCAATTTAATAACAAAAAACATATACTTATTCTATCATGATTCAAAAGTGAATCCATATGCTAAATCGAACTTGTTTTTGTTTTTTTTAAAAAAAGAGAATGCAAAAAATAAACCATGAAAAATAAAAATAAATATGAGACTCCCACTCACATTTTATTTTGACTATGTCCCCACAGTCAATGCATGATATAATGAGTGTAATAGAGAAAAATATGTACATATTTACAAGAGATGGTTAAAATTTCATACTAGCGCAGTGTGGCTGATGAAGAATCATGAGCCCCTCCTCTCGGCCATTCCGCAATTCCAAGTAATGTTTTAAATGATGACCATTGACTTTAAAAATCGATCCATCCCTAGGGTTTTCTTCTTCTATGACACCGTGTGGAAAAACAGTACGTACTACCTATGGTCCTGTATACCTTGATTTTAATTTCTCAGGAACAAATGAAGTTAGGAGTCATACAAAAGTACTCTTTGATTTGGGTAAAATGTTTTTTCTTAGGACTGATTTGTCATGAAAAACTTTTGTTCTTTCTTTATAAATTTTCTCATTTTCATACCGTCGTTCTTAATCTCCTCTAACTCATTGAGTTGCAATTTTTTTTTGCCAGCTTTTTCGAGATCAAAGTTTATGTTCTTGTCGCCCACAACGCTTTTCAAGTTCAATAGGTAAGTGACATGATTTACCATAAAATAACCTAAAAGGAAACATCCCTATATTAGTTTTATACGCAGCTCTATAAGCCCAAAGCGCACTTGTCAATTTTTTTCACCAATCTTTTCAATTTTTATTTACAGTTTTCTTCAAAATTTTCTTTATTTGATGATTTGAAACTTCAAATTGACCATAAGTTTTAGGACGATAAGGAGTGGATAACTTGTGGGTTATCGAGTATTTCTTCATTAGAGTTTCAAATGATCGATTTCAAAAATAGGTTACATTATCGCTTATTACTGCTTGAGGTGTTCCAAACCTCGAAAAGATGTTTTCTTTTATGAATTTCACAACAATTTTGTGGTCATTTTTTTGCATGGAATGGCTTCACCCATTTAAAGATGTAATCAACAATGAGAAGAATGTACAAATTTCCAAAAGAGTTGGGAAATGGTCACACAAAGTCAATACCCTACACGTTAAAGATTACGAGTAATAATGGGGTTCAAAGGCATCATGTTTCATCGAGAGATTTTTCCTTACATTTGGTGGTGATCACAAGTTCTACAAAACTCAATTGCATCTTTGAAAAGCATAAGCAAGTAAAAACCACATTGGAGCACATTTTTCGTTGTTTTCTTAGGACCGAAATGACCACCACATGCTTTGTCATGACAAAACGAAAGAACACTTCGCAATCTGGGATGCAACGTCAAATTATTTGGTCAAAACAATACTTAAACAAGTACGAATCATCCCAATAGAAGTACTTGACTTGGGAAAGAAATTTGTATTTATCTTATTTCGACCAAAATGAAGGAGTTTCCTTAGTGACTAAATAGTTCACTATATCAACATTCCATGGATCGACTAAAATAAAAAAGAGTTGTTCATCAAAAAAAGTTCTTGTTGATCGATGAAGAAGTTGGTGCATTTATTAGACGCGATAGATGATCAACAATAACGTTGTTGGATCCTTTTTTGTCTTTGATCATAAGGTCAAATTCTTGGAGTAAAAGGATCCAACAGATCAAACGAGACTTAGCATCTCTTTTAGCGATAAGGTACCTAAGAGCGGAGTGGTCAGTGTAAACTGTAATGTGTGAGCCAATAAAATAAGGTAAGAAATTTTCAAGCGCAAAAATTAGAGCTAGAAGCTCTTTTCAGTGGTTGTGTAATTTAGTTGAGCATCGTTTAGAGTCATACTAGCGTAGTAGATGGCATGAAGAATTTTGTTGATGCACTGTCCTAAGATAGCACCAACCGCAAAATTAGAAGCGTCATACATTATTTCGGAAGGAAGATCCCAACTGAGTGAGCAAATTATGGGAGCAGAAATGAATTCATTTTTGAGACGTTCAAAAGCAGAAACATAGTAAGAATTAAAGTCAAATGGAATGTCTTTTCCAAGAAGAGTCGTAAGAGGTCGAGCAATTTTACTAAAGTCTTTCACAAAGCGTCGATAAAAACCAGCATGTCCTAGAAATGAACGAATATCATTGAACGATTTGGAAATGGGTAGATTTGCAATTACGTCAACATTCGCTTTATCTACCTCAATGCCTTTGTTTGAAATGACATGCCTAAGGACAATGCCATGTTTGACCACAAAATGGCATTTTTCTCAATTTAGCGTTAATTGTTTGTCCTTGCATCGATTCAGAACCATCACGAGAAGGTGTAAGCACTCGGAAAAAGAGTTTCCAAAGATGGAAAAATCAGCCATAAATACTTCTAAAAAGCTTTCAATCATTCAGAAAAGATGCTGACCATGCATTTTCGGAAAGTAGGAGGAACGTTGCAAAGGCCAAATGGCATACGTTGATATGCAAATGTAATGACCCATATTTTAAACTATTTTAAATTATTAAATTAATATGATTATTGAATAAAAATGGTTGGAAATAAAATTTTAATGTTTTATTTATGTCAGTTATTGAATATGAACTTGAATAAAATTTTGAAATAACCAATTTCAAAGATTTTGGCAATAACAGGTATTGAAATGAAATTATATGTATTGACTATGTTTATAATCAATAACTGGAGTTAAATAATAAATATTGAATTATTTAGATCGAAATAAAATAATTATTGATAACTAAAATTCATTTGAATTTAATGATTATTAATGTCATCTATTGGATAATTAAATAGTTTAAATTTAATATTAGAAATTGTTTAAATAATTGAATATTGAATTTAATATGAATGAAAATGATTTTAAAAGCTGATTCAAATTTTATCTAAACGGGAATGAAGATCGTAAAATTTTAAAACTTAATTTAAAGTGATTAAATTGATTTTTGAAATGTCTCGTTTAATTAACGTGAAAAAATAGCTATTTTGGCAACTGTCTCGGATTTCGATGAAACCGGATTTATCGGATCTGTAATAGTGAGTTATTAAAGGATTTTAAGTTTCGCAGCGATCAGACTTGTCATTTGGCCTACAAGCTTAAAACGCGTAGAAATTAATTAAATGAATTTAATTAAAATAATTTGATTTTGAAAAGCTATCTTCTAAATACGATTGAATTAGGCCTCAAAACTAGTTCCATTGTGTTCGGAATAGGGGTATAACATATAGAATGCCAGACGGCACGCGTCATTTGGATTTTGGAAAATTCATGTGTGAATACTGTTGGATATTTATATAAAGCTGAGAGATATTTTCATTCGCAAACCCTACATCTCCAGCCGCATTCATTCAAAACATTTAATGGATGATAGTCATCGTCCTTTTCTCCTCAATCTCTTGCAATCCATACACTTTCACGCACCGGCTTCAACATGAAAGTTGAAGACCTCGTCGAGGTCTACTGCTCTAGACGGTTAGATCGTGCTAATATGCCTTGGATTCGCCAAATTCGATGCTCAAAGGTCGCGCACTTTTTGGGGTCGTATGGATGAACGACGGCGGTGAGGTTAGCAAGGTTTGTGGAAGTGGTGGAGCAGCTCGTGGCGCACGCGGTGGTGGGGCTGGATGGTGGTCCGGTTGTCTTGGGTTTTGCACGCATCGTGATTTTTGGTCGTTTGTTGGGATTCCTTGGCCCGTTGAACGCGAGAGAGAGAGAGAGGAGGATAGGTAATAGCTTAAAATTTTAATTATTTTGTTAATTTAATTTTAATTATATCGTTAATGTTAATTATAGCGCAACTATTGCATACGAGGTCCGTTTCAGATGAAATGCGTGGCATTGGAATCGTATCGACGCCGTCTACGTCTTGGAAGTGAAGCTGAATTTATTTGAAGCTAAAATTTTTTCAGTTTCAAATAATGGTGAGTGTTTATAACGCTCACGAATTATTAAAATATTTTTATGTTAGTTAAATTGAAATCATGAAGTTATTTATTTTATTGACCATTGATTGGTAATTTAACCGACATTTAAATTGATACACTACGCCATAGATGGCCTACTGCAACGAAATTACAAGGTGTTGCTAGCTATAATGTAACGATAGGTATGCTGATTTTTGTCTATTACAACACTCGCTTCAAGGTGTTAGCATAGGTATCAACAAGATGTTGCAGTAGCTATAGATGTATTCAAATTAAAAAATTAATAAAATTAGCAATCCGCGTGAATACGATCCAACGGTCTACATTTAATCTGGTTGTTAAAATGGATCACCACTGCAATTTGCCCCAAAATTTCGTTTTACCACCTGAACTAGTTTAGAGTAGATCCCCTTTTCTCGTATGTGATAATGGCTGCTCCTATATATCTTGTTCCTCTTTTGCTCTGAAATTAGGGCTTTGGCCTCGTGTTCGCTCCTATGAGATTAGCTAGGGCTTCGGCCTTGTCTTCGCTCCTGTGAGATTAGCTAGGGCTTCGGCCTTGTCTTCGCTCCTGTGAGATTAGCTAGGGCTTCGGCCTTGTGCGATTAGGGCTTCGTCTAATATCGAAGGACCCGATTGATTGTCGATCGATTACAATTGCTGTTCTTCTGATTTGCTTTGGCAATCGATCGTCTCCTTGCTTTGAATACAGCTCCTTCGATTTTGCTTGAGTTCAACTGTGTATTCGGGTATGTAATTTGTTGCTTTTACTTTACTGTATTGCTTGCTTGAACTCGATACTATCTGCCGATGATGTTAATGTGTTTATATAGGGTTCGAACCCCTAGATTTACGTTCGTATATATCTGTTGACATCGGTCATTTAATTGATTGTTCATCGTGACTTTGCCTTTGACATTTAACTAGACTTCGGCAACTTGATTTGAATTGGTTGAACTTGCTACTGTTCGTGGTTGACTTTGGCTATGTCTGTTCATCCTGTAGCTTGAACTTGTAATATATCTTCTGGTTGACATCCTGTAGCTTGAACTTGTAATATATTTCACTTGAGTTTTTGTAGTCAAGTTGCTTCACCATACTGTTTCCATTGGTGCCACACACACACTTGTGTACCTTTCTCTTTGTGCTTCACTTGTTCACTGAAACTGTTGTATCACTTATGTTTTCCATTATCATGTATATATATATATGCATTCATGTATGTATATATGTGTTTGTTGTTGCACTTGAACATGTATATATGCACTGGTCCTTTGAGCCTGTTTGCACTGCCTATATATATACATGCTGTTTCACACATGTATATATGTATGGTTGCTTTCATATGGTAGCTGGACTTGCTCGAGTTCATATTTCTTATATTATCTGACTTCGGCCATTTTTGAAATTGCTGCAGCTCATTCACTTGACACTTCTGTTGGTCTGTATTTTTGAATATGGTTGGAGTTTTGGTTTAATTGTGAGTTTGAGTTCTTTTGTTGAGCTCTGTCCACTGTTGTTTTATGTTTGGCATACAAGTCTGGTATAGTTTGCTCTGACCAATTCATTGAGCATGCTGTTTATTTCGGTAGCATGCTTCTGTTTCATTTTTGTTCTTGTGCATTGTCAACTGCTTGGACCAAATTGTCACCCAAATAACTGAGGCAAATAATATTTTCAAAATTACATTTTATTTTATACTGCAAAAATATTTCCTTTTCAATTTTACTGCGTCAGTGTGTATTTTTGCAGATTGCTCAGATGTTGGATTCAATCTGAAATGGAGTTGAAGACAGGTTTCAAAGAAGGCTCAATCTTCCGAAATCGGATGAATCGGGCGGTGCCCCGGACCCCCGCCGGGACTGCGGTGCCCCGGACCCCCGCCGGCGCTGCGCCCGGACCCGCTTCTCGGCTCGCCTTCGGCTCGGCACTCGGCTCGCCTTCGGCTCGGCACTCGGCTCGTCATATATTTGTCAGTGTCGGTGTCTGTATAAATTGAAACTGCATATGTAATGAGTGAACTGAGTGATGTAGTGAGGAATATCTGTATATGTGAATATCAGTGTTATTTATCATTGAATTGTAAAATAGTGGAGTCGGGAATTTGTACTATTTTAAATGTTGAAATAAAATATTTATTTAAATAAATTACTGTTTGAATATCAAATTCTGTGCAATAGCATTTTATTAAATAAATATTTATTTCTATTAAAAAATCAAATATGCTCTACATTGTGGGCCCCACAAATTCAGAAAATTAATATCTATAGCAACATTTTTGAATGTTGCTACATGCACCTATGGATGTTGCTATAGACCCAAATAGGATTCTATTGCAACAATATTTCTTATGTTGCCTTAGATAGTCAAAATGTTGCCTTTGAGGTCTGCGGCAACGCGGCAAAATGCAACACCGAGAAAGTGTTGCCTTTGCCCTTTTTTAGCCTTCAGCAACATTTTTTGGCACATCCTGCATCACTTCTTTGGTGTTGCAGTATGCAATCTATGGCGTAGTGATATCTGAATTGAACTAATATAAATTTAACTGGACAATTCAATTTGAAATTGGAATTGAATTGCTAGTTAAACACCGATATTGATAATTATTTAATTGTTGTGATACATTGACTGTTTTGGATATTGGTTGCAATTGGATGCTATTGGTTGATATTTCAGATGATTTGGATGTTTATTTATTTTAACTCTCCCTGTTATCACCCCATAAATTATTTGATAGTGTATAAACTATTATTTGAATTATTTCGAATAAATTAAGAAATAGGTTGAAATGATATATACCTATGACATTTATTTTGGATTGAAATGATATATATCTATCCCCGAAATAAAATTGGAATAACTAATCACTTGGTCATAAGATGGAAAATTATATACGGACACCAGATTGGTTAAATTAAATGGTTCTAAAATTCTGGGTTTGAAATTATTTAAATGATTTTAGTTTAAAGAAATAAAATCGAAATATAGGAAGTTAATTATTTTCAAACTCGAGCTTGAAAGGTGAAATTGAAATTTGTTAAACGAAATAATTTAAAAATGAAATTTGAGATTTTGAAGTTATAGTTGAAATATGATTTGAATTTCGAAAATTGATTTGATTTTAAAAGATTTGGATTTTTATTCGAACTTTTAAATATTTCTAAGTAAAGGTAATATAATGGATATTTCAAATTTGAAATAGGAATTGAATTATTTTAAAGATTTGAACATTAAATGAACATCGAAGTTAAGTTTAATTTAAATGATTTAAATCGATATTTTTAAATCGAACTCGAAATTGATATAGACTAAAATGGTTTAAAATTGAGAATTGAATTGAAGTTAATTGTAATTGAAATCGAAATTGAATTAATTTGAAATGGAAACTGAAATTGATTTGAATTGAAATCGAAATTGGGTCGATTTGAATTGAATAGAGATTGAAAATGATTTGAACTGGAAAACTGAATTAAATCAGCTCGTTTGGAATTTGGACTTGAGTCCAGATTTGTTGAAATGGAAAGAGACAGTTTGATTTGAAATTATTCTCAAAATAAATTATTTCAATATAAACTGTTTAAAAATTGGTCTTTTAAATATTCAAATTATTTGATTTTCCAATCTATTTTATTTTATAAAACATTTTAAATACTTAAAAATCATTTTATATCAAACTATTTTAACTATTTAAACTATTTTAAACTATTCAAAAAATTTCAAACTATTTCCTAAAAATTCAAACTGGTCAAAGTGGGAACTATTTATATTTAAATCATGGATTTAAATGCGAATTTTGGTTAAAGTGAAGTTATAACCTAAATTGAAATTCGAATCAAATTTTGAAGTAAAAATGACATATCGAACCGAATGTGATATTTTGAAGTAAATTTGATATTTTGAAATGAAAAGATGTTTTGAAGCGAATATAATATTTTGATACCAAGTATGAATTGTTTTCGAAATGTAAAAGTACCAACCGGTGTGTAAAACAACGTTTGGTTGTTAAAGAGACCGAGTCCTCTTATTGGCATTCTCTCTGTCAATATTAGAACAACTTTAATAACTTTGTACGCGGAGGAGACTCCAGAATGAAGTGGTTGGTTTTAGCATCGTTTGTTGGATTTGAAGATAGAGAACGGTGATGGATAGACCCCGGCACTTGTGCCAATTTGAAATAACTAAAATAGGATGGCTTGACAGGGATAAGCGGGCTACTACCCCTAGCGAACATCCATTCTTCGATTTTCTTTAGACCCAGTCCATATTATATTCCTTGTTGTTGGTTTCGGTTGGTGCACCTAGATTTTGCGATAACCTCCCTTTGACTCGATATGGGATGTATGTACGCGGTGGGTGATCGTGACTACGATGCGTTACCACCAACCGTGCGACCCGAACTGGTAGTATCCTACCATGGGCATTGCCTCACGTGTCTTGTTATACTTTTATCCCTATACGAGACCACTACGATTTTTGTTTAGTGTTGTCGTATCACGGCGCATCCCTATCATCCGACGTGCTACTATGGCGTTATATGCAAACTGTACGACAATGCTTAAAAATGTATTATGAGGGATTAATGTAAAGCCTTAACGCTAAGAAAAATATTTATTTTACTGATTAGACATTACATATATAGTGTATTCTATTGTATATAAATATTTTGATGGATCCTTAAGAGAAGGAAAATCCCGTAACATCTCTTGAGTTATTGCACACACGTTATACACTGGATAGGGGATGTGAAATTCCGTAAACATCTCTGACGCTATTACACTCAGGTTATACGTGATATTGATTTGACTCATAAAAGGCTATTTTGGTCCTGACTCGAGTGTTTTGTCTTTTCGTTACGCTCGGGTCAGCCCTGAGTATTTCAGCGCATCGAAGATTATTTTCTGGAGGATGAAGACAAAGATTTTGTATATTATTATTACTAATATTATTTCACCACATTGTTGTTCCGCTGCATTACTCTATAATTCTATTGTATATCTAACTCTGATAAATGTTGTAAAATTATAATCAAATGTATAATATAAACAGCTTCATGAATTGTTTATTTGATTATTATATTTTGCTATTCCGCTGCGAGATTCTGTGTTTGTTCTTTTTTTTCTAAATTAACCCCATTGATTATCCATGTTTTGGATTTTGAGTTAGACATGTGTGGATTATTGTCGATTTAAACTTTCTGAAATGTGGGTTGTCATAGTAAAGGTGCAAAAGGGACAAGTGAAATTCGTTTTTTCTTGATCTTCGGAAGCGATCAGAATTTGGTAATAACCGAAATAACCATCAAGAAAGCAACAGAATTCATTGTCGACTAAACATTCGAGCATTTGGTCAATGAAAGGAAAAGGAAAGTGACCTTTACGTGTTGCAGCATTTAGTTTTTGGTAATCAATGCAAACAAGCCAACCTGTTTGAGTACGAGTTGGAATGTGTTCGTTAGCATCATTCGTGATAACGTTAATTTCGAAATGTTTAGGCATAACATGATTTTGGCTAACCCATGAACTATTGGTAATGGGGTTTATTATTCTGTTATCGAAGAGTTTATGAATTTGTCACGAATCGCATCCTTAATTTTTGGTTTAAGCCTTCATTACGTGTCACGAACATACTTGGCTTCGTCAACTAAGTGGATACGATGTTGAACAAGAGTGGGAATAATTCATTTTATATCAGTAATAGACCATCCAATTGCCTCTTTATTTTTCGATAGAATCGAAAGAAGGGAAGCTTCTTGATTAAGAGAAAGATTTGAAGAGTTAATGATAGGAAACATTTCGTTGTCATCTAAGTATGCATACTATAGGTGATCAGGAAGAGGGTTGAGTCCCGACCTAGGAGGTTGCTTAATCAAAGAATTCGGTTGATGCTTTGACTCAACGGTGAGAGATTCAAATGGAAGTGCATTTTCAATCTCGTTAGGCTTGTATTGAAACAGTTGTTCATATTCGATCTCACATTCGTGGTTAAGGTCAACTATTTGGTTGTCAAAAATTTCTTGAATGGAGCAAACTTCCAAAGTTTGGTCAAGTGGTTCGTTCGATTGATTTTTGAGATTGAAGATGTTAAGATCCAAAGTCATGTTACAGATAGAAATTTTGATCGACCATTTCAAAAATTGATCGTGGCATTTGAAGTGGTTAATAGAGGTTGTCCTAAAATCAATGGAATTTGACCCATTGGATTTTTCACAGGTTGTGTTTCAAGGATGATGAAATCGATGAGGAATATGAATTGACCAATTTTGATGAGTACGTCCTCGATTTCTCCCACTGGTTTCTTTATCGAACGACCGTCAAATTGAAGAGTAACTTTCATTGGTTTTAGTTCACCCATGCCAAGTTGTCGGTAAATTAAATAGGGAATCAAATTGACACTCGTACATAAGTCTAGTAAGCATTTGTTAATCGTCTTTTCTCTTATTGTGCACGAGATCAACGGGCATCCAAGATCTTTGTATTTTATGGGAATTGATTAAGACAAAACTTCGCTAAGACCGGCGGTTAAGAAAACTTTTTGGGTACATGAGTGTGTCATTTTTGAGTACACAAGTTCTTTAGAAACTTAGCGTAAGTTGGGACTTGTTAAACGATATCAAGAAGAGGGATGTTCACTTTGACTTGTTTGAAAATTTCCATCATCTTTTCCATTTGATCGGAATGTTTCTTAGGTCAAAGCCGATGTGGAAATGGAATTCGATACTTATTAGGCCGGTCTACTTAAGTAGAAGAAGAATTTGGATTGGTATTTGTTTAGATATTTGACTCAATGTTTTGTTCAAAATTGCTTGTCGTTTTCGGAGTGTCAAGAGGAGCTTTCGGTAAATCGTTTGGATTGACAACTTGGTAATCAATTAGTTTACCTGAACGCAAAGTCGTGATAACATTCATTTGGTTCACATTGCTATCTTGAACAACACGAGCTTGATTCGAGGTCGTGTTTTGATTTCTAGGGTTCGGAATTAGCTGACATGGGAACATACCTCATTTACGTTTGCTCACAGAAATGGCTAATTGACTCATTTGCATTTCAAGTTTAGCAATTGATTGACACGAATTTGGCATGTACGAGGTTAATTTTTTTTGCAAATTTCTATTTGATTGGAGGTTTTGAGTGGTCGCTTTAGCCAAAGTTTCAAGACTTCTCTCAAGTGAAGTCATTCGTTTATCATCTTAGGGAGTGAAAGATTGTTGCGGTTGATTTTGAGATGAAGCCGAAATTTTTTCTTGAAAGTGGTTGGGCTAAATGAGAGGATTCGAAGCATTGTTCAAAAATGCTTGAAAATTGGGTCGAACCAAATTCGTATTAGAATTATTTTGGTTCCATGCAAAGTTAGGATGATTTCACCAAACGGGGTTCTACGTTGGAGAAAATGTGTCATTCTTAACATTGTTAAAAGTGTTGAGTTATTCTAATGAACGAGGACATTTATCTGCGATGTGATTTGGATCGTTACATTTAAACACAATGGTTGGGAAGCTTGATTCATTTGATTGGATGAGAAAACTTTGTCGAATTTATTGATCATTGCATCAATTTAAGCTTCCAAAGTCAACGATGATCCAATTGACTGTGCGCTCAATCGTGAATAAAAGGATTTCTTGTTAGAATGTTCCCATTGGGATAGTTTTTCAGCCAAGTTCTCAAGGAATTGCCTAGTGTAACGACCCGTAAATTTCAACTGTTTTAATACCGTAGTTAGTTGAAATTTTGCGAAAATTTAAACGATAAAATTTTGAAATAAAAATTTAATATTTGGAATACGTCTAGTTAAACATAGCAACTGGTAAATTTTCGTCCGAAAATACGAAAGTTTATTTCGCACGTAAATTCACTTCAATTTAATCAGTTAAAAAGTAATGAAAATAAAATGTTTTCAAAACCAAAATATTTTTACATAGAAAAATTCTAAACCATCTTCTGAGCAAGATGTCAGTTGGTCGTTTTTCAAAATTTGGACATCTATTGCTCCGTCGTTCTTATTTTCTGGAAAATAGCAGTATTCTGGTACCGATATCAATTTTTATAATCCAATCAAACCACTGATATTTGTATACCGTTTTGATCGTCTCGCTGTGCTGATCTTGACGATATATTTACTTCTGTGTTTTGGTATTTGAAACGCGGCGGAATCCGCATAATCGATAACCTTATCGGTAACCAGCTTGGGAAATGGTCTGACATCATTTCGTATTCCACCATTTACATTGGTATTCTAACTGTTCACAACTTTTGGCCTTTTCATTTTCCAACTTTTGCTCTACTTTCCTTGCTCACGTCTGTTGGTTTCTTGAAGGCAATATCTAATCCAAAACTTGTACATATTTTGCCTTTCTCTTCTACCATTTCGGTTACATCAAAAAGAATAAAAATAAAAAAAAAACTTTGAAACAGAGCCTATACTCCTCAACATCTCCAGGCCTTCACGTCGCCTTCCCTTCCCCTTGCTCTCGTCCCCCCTCCACCTCACTCATCACGACTGCATTTCACCCACCCTCCAACGCACCAGCCTCGTCCACCACCTCTCCTATCACGTGAAGCCCACCACCACCCATCGTATCAGCCCAAGCGCCGGCCGAGCCTCCCATAACACTTACCGCCATCGCCTGTCTCGCCTACCACTCCTCGGCCTTGCCACGTCAGCCCCTTTTTCCTTCCCGTATCACAACTTCTACACCACCTCAGACCCGCTCCACCTCCAAAACCATGCCTTCAAGCCGAGCCACCGTTCATCTTCATCCCAAACTCCAACAGCTCCTTCCCTTCACTTTTCTGATGGCCAGCAAGCCCTTTTGTTCAATGTAATGTTTGGTGAGTTTGTATATTTTGATTTATAGAACATATTTGTAATATAAGGTATATTATTATCGTATATTTTATTTACTTAGGTATTTTATTTTATTTTTTTGCAAATTACGTTCATTCAATTATATTTTGTTTTAAAAAAAATGTCACAGGCACAATACATATACAGTTAGTAATTCAGATAATATACTTACTAAGTGTTTTAAATACAGACTATTTTCTTTTGTACTCAGGCCTGTTCAGATATATTTATACAATAGGAGACTTATGTTCTTGGTCAGTAAAAGTGTTTATTTTCCTATGTATACATTTATCTATATGTTTACTTTATATGTTATATAGTTTATATACGTATGTTGTATATGTGTTATGAAGTTTATAAAATTTATATATATGTTCGTTTATACTAGTTATACCTATAATTTGTCTGTTGTTATATATAAAGTTTATAAACTTAGTCTGTTGCGTTAAGAAGAAAAAAAGTATAAAGCTATAGTGGTTTACATATATAATAGGTTGCTCACTGTATATTGTAGTATGATAGTATATATATATGTTACGGCATAATTCATATAGGAAGATTAATTTTTGTATACTGTATATATGGATAGTTCACATATTTGTTGGCCTAAAAAAAAAAAAAAATCTGACTTGCTATGATATAGCTTATTCTAAATACTTATATTATATGTTATGGTTGATGTTTGAAATGTATAAATATAAGTGGTTGTTGTAAAGTATGAGTTTTATATCTTCGGTTCTATGATATAGATTTACGCAAGTTACAGGATGCATCACTTTATACGTTTTACAGTTTTGCAAGTTGCACTCAACCTGTTCGATCTTATGTGTAAGCCTATATTGGGGTTTTGTTTATATATTATTATGTATATATAAGTTTGTCTATGCGGTTGCTGTAGTGGTTTGAAAATTTATACTGAAGCAGTGTTATATATAACAGTATATATATACTTTTTATAATATCTCGGTAGGTTTAAATATAATATATAAGCTTTGTGTTTCGAGATGGCTACCCGTAGCATTTATATATATATAGATATGAAAGTCTATACATTTTAATTCATAAAGTATACAAAGTATAAAGTATATACATATATATATGTGGTATTTGAGATGTTACACTAAACATACACTGTATATGTAAGTATTTTGTAGTTTAATAAGTATATATATGTATCTATTTTAAATGATATATGGTATATGTGGTGATTTTTAATAAATGTGTTTAAATTTAAAAACAATGATTTTGATTTAATTCAATTTATGCTAAAATTTAGAATACGACTATATATATATAATTTTTATATTGTTATATATATACAGTCATATATATACATCTATATATATAGTCCACTATAACAATTATATTCATCGATCCAATTCTGATTTGATTTCGTCTTTCCTATTAATCAGCCCTGTTCGTTGAATTCGTGCCAATCTTGCTGTGCTTTGAAATTCATGTCTGGATTCGTAGCTCATTTCTATATCCAATCTCTAGCCTCGAAAGGTGAGCACTCACTCACGATTAACGTTTTTTTATTTAGTAGATTTGATTTCAATTGAAACGACAATTGAAATATGCAACTGTTAGTTAATTACACTGTTATATATGCTATTACCTGTATCAGTTCACCTGTGACATCTGACACCAATATCTGTTATATATGCAATGATAATCCAGTTTGGTTGTTAAATGATTGATTGTTGATGTTTATATTGGACGTTAAATTATTAATGTTAAAATGATTAATAGTATGAAATTGAACCTGATATAGGATAATTAAGTGTTAAATTTGATTTACTGACATTTGTATAATATGACCCTTTAACTGTTGAATTTATTGACACGTAGGATTTGTTTAATTACATCTTGAACCACTGAATGTATATTGATAAATTGATGATGGATGAAATTGAAATTGAATAACAAGTGAAAACCGTAATGTAATAATCTTTAATCTACATGAAATGATAGTGTAGATTCTAGAAATAATTATATTAATTCGCACAAATAACAATGTGAATTAATACGGTTATTTCGGGATTATTTGAATTGATTATTGAATTGTTATTGATTGATGTTATTGCTTGTTTATTTACTTTGACACCATCCCAGTTATCACACTGCAAGTTCCCTTTGTATGTTTTGATTTTGAATTGAATTGGAATCGGGTTGAAATGATAAATACCCAAATTGAACTTTGACCTAGGATAGAAAATTAAATAAAACCCGATTGGTCAATAATTTGATTTAAAATAAAACGAAGATTTTATTTGAATAAAAATATGGTTTTGAAACGAAGTTGGAAATTGAATCTTAATGAAATTTAAATGTGAATATTTAATATTCTGAAATGAAATATTAATAAAGTAATTGATGGAAGAATGTTGTTTAATTTGAGAAATTATTGAATTAAGTTTGAAATTATTAAACTTTGAAATGATTTAATAATTAAGTTTGAAATTGTAATTAGGTTCAAAAGTATTAAACTTTGAAATTATTTAATAATTAGGTTATGAATTATTTAATAATTAAATAAGATTGAATTATTTAATGATTAAATTGAATTAAATTCTTTGATAAGAGAAATTGAACTTTTGAATAAGTGGATTTACTTTGTAAATAATTGAAATTGAGTTTCTTGATTAAGTAAGTTTTGGAAAATTATTTAAGAAAGTAAATAAGTGAAATTGAATTTCTTTAACAAGAAATGAAATGTGATATTTTTGGAATTAATGTAAGACTTGTAATTAAAAGAATTGATGTGACGAATTTAATTTAATTCAAAATTGTAAGTTTCGATTTAATGAAGTTGAACTTAAGTAATTGATTTAATGAATGAGAAGTTTAATAGAAATTGTTTTGAATGATAAATTAATTTAACGATATTGAATGAAATCGATAAATGAATGTAAATTGATTTGAATGTTAAAACTAAAATGGATTTAAATGATTTCGAAATGAAACTTATATACGAACTTGAATCAATATTTGAATTGCTTTTAAACAGAAATTTGAAGTTGAATTATAAGATTTTGAAATGGTAAATTTAGAAGTTTTGAAACGTAAAGTATGGAAATTGGTTGGGAAAGACAAATGAAATGTTGGTTTTCGAATTGAAATTGAAATTGAAATTGATTTGGTTTTTGAAATATATAAACGACCAATTGGTGTAATAATTACGAAAGTTATTAAAGAGTCCGGAATTCGGTTATGGGTATACTCTCTATCTAAACCGAAAACCACTTTAATAACTATACGCGGAGTGATGATCCAGAATGAAGTGGTTGGAATGATGTACGTGTTGACTGAAGAAAGAGAACGATAATGGATAACCTTGACACTTGTGTCAAATTGGAAATGACTAAAACAGGAGCTGTGCCGGGCCAATGGAGGATTGATACCTCAAGTGGACACACTTCTTCGAACTACTTATACTTATTGTCGATTGGTGCACCCTTGATTTTGGGAGTGTTGTCTCACGGTGTTGCGGGCGCTGCGGCGTTGCGTTCTCACCAGTCCGGATCAGGCGAACGGTAGTATCACTACCTTGGGTATAGCCTCATGTGCCTTGTCATACTTGTATTCCATTTATGCGCGACCACTACGAATTTCTTTTGTACCTTGAGTATATGGATTGCCCTCTGGTGACTTCCGGTTTTGGGGAAACTACGGTCTTGTATATGCTTGTGGGAATAAAAATGTGTTAAGGGTGGAATGGGCCATGACTTAACGCTATTTTGATATCTTTATATTAGTGATAGACATTATCTACTTATCGTACACTACTACATAGTAGATAGTTTAACGGATCCTTGAAGGATGGTTATTCCAAACATCCTTTGAGTTACTTGTATTTCAATTGCTATTTCACTTGAGTTGGATTTATTAATATAAGAATGTTAATCCTGACTCGAGTGTCTTGTGTTTTTGCTTTACGCTCGGGTCAGACTGAGTGGTTCAGCTTTCGAGACTCACCTTTGGAGTTGGAGTTTTGCTTGGAGATCCA
Source organism: Allium fistulosum (assembly GCA_030737815.1). Classification (NCBI taxonomy): domain Eukaryota; kingdom Viridiplantae; phylum Streptophyta; class Magnoliopsida; order Asparagales; family Amaryllidaceae; genus Allium; species Allium fistulosum. The sequence goes on from CM060908.1 coordinate 235,722,446, forward strand.
GCTATCTATCCAGCTTTCAGATATTCGATGATTCCAGTGATGTATTCTGCTTTGTATCTGATGTATCATATTACTCTTCCGTTGTATCTGTTCTAACTCTGATGTATTTTATATATTCATATAGTAGCTTCATGAACTACTATCTCTTTTATTTCCGCTGCATTTATTACTCTGTGTCTGTGATCTGTGATTATTTATTTACTGTATATGTTCAGTTTTGCCAAATTTAAATTAACAACGCGGTATTTTGAGCAATTCAACTCCGGCATGAGTGTCTACCTATACACTTATATTGGACACGAATGGTCCAAAATATCGGGTCGTTACAGTTGGTATCAGAGCTTTGGTAGCTCTAGGCAAAACTCAACATATAGGGTAAATCTAATTACAGAATCACTCTCATTCGAGTATAATCTCTTCCTTTGACTCAATTTCTTTGAATTTTGGAACGTTCCCTACGGTTCCAAATTTCATTCGTGTCCCTCACTATTCGTCTCCTTTCAATTCTGGAGCATCACATAACTCCACTTCGAATGATCCCTATAATAACTCGGCGGTCTCGCCAACTTCGAATGATTCGTAAAGGAGCGAAACTCCTTTATAATAGGCATCGATTTACCGGAGATTTATGCATCCTCGGTTTACGATGCTATCTATTCCATGCTATACCTGAATTCCATCTCTTGAGATCGAGCGTAGATTTGCCTTGAAATTCTGCATCGATCTTATTCTTGAAGTTACGGACGACCCGGTTAAGGTTGCCCGTGAATTAAATAAACCCATCCATCTCCCGATTGTGGTAATTGAATTATCTTATCTTCTGTTTCAAACTTATTTTCGAATCAAAACTCTCTTTGATTTGAGTCAACAAAAATTTGAATCCCTATCCTTATTTTGAAAATTCATTCCTGTATGGTCGAGCAAAGAAATGTATTTGTAAACCAATATATAAATGTTTTAATATATACTGTGTTGTTGGAGTTGTTGATGTTGATTTGGGTTTCCGATCGATTCGTCTGATCAACGCTATCGATAGGATTTCCAAAACACTTGAACAGAGCAAACTGACACAATAGTATTTTCAAAATTTGGTAAATAAAATAATCTTGTATGATTATATTTTTTTTTATAAGTACACATTTTCTGAAATTAAATTGTTTATTTAAAATGATAATATTTGATTATCATTTATTGTTCTAAATAAATTTATAAATACGGTTTATAAATTGATTTGGAATTTGAAATGAATTTAATTCAGAAATTTGAGAATTTATTAGTTTCCGGTGATTTCGAACTTTGGGTTTTAAAAATTTTAAAGTATATATTACTGAAAGTATTTTCGAATAGAAATCGTTTTCAAAGAATTTTTTTAAAATGTTAAAATCAGTGCTCTTCTCTTTGTCGCTGGAAAATAATTTCGATGATGGCGGCCGCATCATCGACATTCATTTTCGAGTTTCGAAGTGGAGAAACCATTCTGTAGCTTTGCTACGGTTTGTTTTGAAAAATATTTTGATTTGAATTTTTCAGTATATTTTGATTTACATATATATAGGTATCTTATTTTAAAATTTAATTTGATTTGATATAAATATATTATATATATCTCTAAGTTGTTTAAAGTTAATCGGAAATCTAATTCTTAAATGTTGTTAAAGGATGATTTAAATATAAATAAAACCAAAATTTGGAATAAATATTTAAACTTGAATAATTGAATTGGGAAAATTTTATTTGTATATTGTTCAACTGCACTCTAATACAACTTACCTAAATCATTCAGAAGTTGAATATGTAATTGGATAATATATAATATAAATTGAATTTATAAATAAAATTTGAGTGTTATAATAAATGTTATACACTAAATTTTGATTATAAAGATGTTAATAGAGTTAGATAGGATAATAAGTAAACTCAGTTAATAATGAAATAAATTTGTTTTGAAAGAATTCAAAATTTTGTTTGAAGGTTAATTAATAAATTGAAATTAGAGCAACTTATGGAAATACCTTAAATTTAAAATCAATTAACGAATATAAATTAATTTAAATTTAAATTTATATGGTTTAAATTAATTTATATGGTTTAAATATATGTAATAAGATATTTTAATTGAAATAAACTTAATAAGAATTTGGAATAAAGAAGAATTTAAATTGTTGAAAATAAAATATGATAAATAAAAGATTATTCAAATTTTTGGTTTTAGAAATTGTAAATTGAAGATAATTGGATAATAAGATAATGAATTTAGAAATAGTTGAGGTTTATTTTAGTGAAATCAAATGGATTAAATCAACTATTGAATATCAATTAACATAAATTTGAATTTATATGGTTTAAATTAATTGTTATTTTGTTTTTCAAATCTATTTTTCTTTCTGGTTGTTTTATTCTCCTACCTCGTTCCTTTTCGGGGACGAAAAGTTTTGAGTGGGGGAGAATGTAACGACCCGTAAATTTCAACTGTTTTAATACCGTAGTTAGTTGAAATTTTGCGAAAATTTAAACGATAAAATTTTGAAATAAAAATTTAATATTTGGAATACGTCTAGTTAAACATAGCAACTGGTAAATTTTCGTCCGAAAATACGAAAGTTTATTTCGCACGTAAATTCACTTCAATTTAATCAGTTAAAAAGTAATGAAAATAAAATGTTTTCAAAACCAAAATATTTTTACATAGAAAAATTCTAAACCATCTTCTGAGCAAGATGTCAGTTGGTCGTTTTTCAAAATTTGGACATCTATTGCTCCGTCGTTCTTATTTTCTGGAAAATAGCAGTATTCTGGTACCGATATCAATTTTTATAATCCAATCAAACCACTGATATTTGTATACCGTTTTGATCGTATCGCTGTGCTGATCTTGACGATATATTTACTTCTGTGTTTTGGTATTTGAAACGCGGCGGAATCCGCATAATCGATAACCTTATCGGTAACCAGCTTGGGAAATGGTCTGACATCATTTCGTATTCCACCATTTACATTGGTATTCTAACTGTTCACAACTTTTGGCCTTTTCATTTTCCAACTTTTGCTCTACTTTCCTTGCTCACGTCTGTTGGTTTCTTGAAGGCAATATCTAATCCAAAACTTGTACATATTTTGCCTTTCTCTTCTACCATTTCGGTTACATCAAAAAGAATAAAAATAAAAAAAAAACTTTGAAACAGAGCCTATACTCCTCAACATCTCCAGGCCTTCACGTCGCCTTCCCTTCCCCTTGCTCTCGTCCCCCCTCCACCTCACTCATCACGACTGCATTTCACCCACCCTCCAACGCACCAGCCTCGTCCACCACCTCTCCTATCACGTGAAGCCCACCACCACCCATCGTATCAGCCCAAGCGCCGGCCGAGCCTCCCATAACACTTACCGCCATCGCCTGTCTCGCCTACCACTCCTCGGCCTTGCCACGTCAGCCCCTTTTTCCTTCCCGTATCACAACTTCTACACCACCTCAGACCCGCTCCACCTCCAACACCATGCCTTCAAGCCGAGCCACCGTTCATCTTCATCCCAAACTCCAACAGCTCCTTCCCTTCACTTTTCTGATGGCCAGCAAGCCCTTTTGTTCAATGTAATGTTTGGTGAGTTTGTATATTTTGATTTATAGAACATATTTGTAATATAAGGTATATTATTATCGTATATTTTATTTACTTAGGTATTTTATTTTATTTTTTTGCAAATTACGTTCATTCAATTATATTTTGTTTTAAAAAAAAAATGTCACAGGCACAATACATATACAGTTAGTAATTCATATAATATACTTACTAAGTGTTTTAAATACAGACTGTTTTCTTTTGTACTCAGGCCTGTTCAGATATATTTATACAATAGGAGACTTATGTTCTTGGTCAGTAAAAGTGTTTATTTTTCTATGTATACATTTATCTATATGTTTACTTTATATGTTATACAGTTTATATACGTATGTTGTATATGTGTTATGAAGTTTATAAAATTTATATATATGTTCGTTTATACTAGTTATACCTATAATTTGTCTGTTGTTATATATAAAGTTTATAAACTTAGTCTGTTGCGTTAAGAAGAAGAAAAAAGTATAAAGCTATAGTGGTTTACATATATAATAGGTTGCTCACTGTATATTGTAGTATGATAGTATATATATATGTTACGGCATAATTCATATAGGAAGATTAATTTTTGTATACTGTATATATGGATAGTTCACATATTTGTTGGCCTAAAAAAAAAAAATCTGACTTGCTATGATATAGCTTATTCTAAATACTTATATTATATGTTATGGTTGATGTTTGAAATGTATAAATATAAGTGGTTGTTGTAAAGTATGAGTTTTATATCTTCGGTTCTATGATATAGATTTACGCAAGTTACAGGATACATCACTTTATACGTTTTACAGTTTTGCAAGTTGCACTCAACCTGTTCGATCTTATGTGTAAGCCTATATTGGGGTTTTGTTTATATATTATTATGTATATATAAGTTTGTCTATGCGGTTGCTGTAGTGGTTTGAAAATTTATACTGAAGCAGTGTTATATATAACAGTATATATATACTTTTTATAATATCTCGGTAGGTTTAAATATAATATATAAGCTTTGTGTTTCGAGATGGCTACCCGTAGCATTTATATATATATAGATATGAAAGTCTATACATTTTAATTCATAAAGTATACAAAGTATAAAGTATATACATATATATATATATGTGGTATTTGAGATGTTACACTAAACATACACTGTATATGTAAGTATTTTGTAGTTTAATAAGTATATATATGTATCTATTTTAAATGATATATGGTATATGTGGTGATTTTTAATAAATGTGTTTAAATTTAAAAACAATGATTTTGATTTAATTCAATTTATGCTAAAATTTAGAATACGACTATATATATATAATTTTTATATTGTTATATATATACAGTCATATATATACATCTATATATATAGTCCACTATAACAATTATATTCATCGATCCAATTCTGATTTGATTTCGTCTTTCCTATTAACTAGTGCGTGGCCCGTGCTACGCACACGGGCAGTTTTCTGATCTATTATTATGAACATTATTTTGTGTAATGTTAAATTTTTTTTCTCTTGATTTTTCTCTCGTGCTTGAAATACAACTGTATTTCATTATATTTTGCTATATTACAAACAAATTTAAAATGTAGACTTTACATATGTTATAGTTTTTCTTTGGAGAAAGAATATATAAGTTTAGATGATTTAACCATACAAAATGAAAAGTTATAGTTATGATTGTGTTATTTTGTTTTTCAATATTTAGTAATTAACCATAAGTTATTTGTTCTACATACATTGGGAATTCAAAAATGGTGTACTTTGGAGTAAATAGAGATGTTAGAATTGAAATTAAGTAGATTCATAAGCGTATACGACAAATAATTTGAAAGTATATTATATGATACAGTAATAAAGTTGATATTAAATTGAATAATTGTTAGTTTGAAGCGAATTTTTAAACTTAGTTGAAATGGCAGTGTGTATTTTGCTTTTGTTTGAACTGCATTAGTGCTTGTGTTGCTAGACTGAATGGTAGAACCAAACGTTAGATATAATATTTAACATTAATGTGAGTGGGAAGGTGCATGCATCTGATGCGGATAAACGATCCAATAAGAACACAGTAAATGCTATTTTCGTTGGTTGAAGCTAATATAAATCTTTTATTTCAATGTAGCATCATCTTGCTTTTTACTTTTAAATCTTTACCGAAGGCCGCCGCTACCGCAATAGCATAAGATAATTGTAGAACATAAATCGCATAAAAACAAATCTCAATGCAATTAATTTCATTACAATAGTTGTAACGACCCGTATTTTTCGGATCGAAAAGTTTGTCAAAATCTGGGATTTTCAGCATTTTCTAGTTATTCCAGATCTTGGTTGAAATTTGCCTAAGTCCTAGGTCGTATGCGACCTAGAGGTTAGTTAAGTATTGTTGGCAACTTAGGAGATAAGTCGTACCTAAGAATGTTGGGGATTGGTGACTTTAAGGTTTGGAGTTAGGTCGTGTGATGGATGGTAAGGGTTTAGGTCGTAGACGACCTAAAAGGAAGGAGACTTTAGAGTTTCTGGCGAGTTAAGGTGTTAGCGACCTGAGAGATAGGTTGGTAGCGACCTAAGTAAACCCAGTAGTTGACGACCTAGGGATGAGCGACCTAGTGGTGCCGGGCTAGTATATTTAGGTCGGCAGCGACCTAAGGAAACTAGTGGTTAGCGACCTATAATAGTTCGCGACCTAAGGGGTTAGCTTGTTAGCGACCTAGTAGTTGCCGAGTTAGCGACCTAGTAGTTGCCGAGTTAGCGACCTAGTGGTTCTGAGTTAGCGACCTAGTGGTTCTGAGTTAGCGACCTAGTGGTTCTGAGTTAGCGACCTAGTGGTTCCGTGTTGGCGACCTAAGGAGTTAACAAGTTGGCGACCTAAGAAGTTAACAAGTTGGCGACCTTAGGAGTTAGGCTGTTGTGTTAGGTCGCGTAGGTTGCTAAGTTGTTAGGTCGCTAGGATAGTTCAAGTGTTAGGTCGCGTGTTGTTTTAGGTCGACTTGTGTTAGGTCGCAACCCAACTGAGTCTTAGATAGTTAGGTCGTTAAGTTGTTAGGTCGCTGGGTTTCCTAAGTGTTAGGTCGCAAAGAAGTTAAGACGTACATCTGTTAGGTCGGAGAGGCTTAGGTCGGAGAGGCTTAGGTCGCTTAGGTCGGAAGCGACTTAGGGAGATAGCCAGATTTCGACTTAAGGACAGATTTCAGCTATAAATAGGAGGGGTTGTTCTCACTTTTTGGGATCCGGATTTTTGAAGCGACGAAGTGCTGCCATTTTGAGAGCTCGACTTCTACACTTCTTCACTTCTTTTCTCCACTTTAATCTAGTGCTTCCATCCATCCTAATCGAAGATCAAGATTGAAGATTCAAGAGCTTAGATTGAAGATCTTCATCTTTTCAAGAGAGATTTCTTCATTTGAAGCGGATTTGTGGTAGATCTAGCTTCATCCTTCGCTGTCCAGATCTGAAGTGTGTTGATTTGAGGTTGTTTAGGTGATTTGGTGAGTGGTGATTATCTCTCACACGGATCCAAAGGAGTATATCGGATTGTTGGCTCGATTTGGTGTTAAAATAGTGATTTCCATGCATTTTCTTCATCCTATGTATAGATCCATGTAGATCCATTGTTCATGATGATGTTGCATCCATTTTATCATATGTTAACCTATGCAAGTTCATTCATCAAGTTTGTAGAGATATAATCCATGTTTTAATGCTTATTGGACTTTCAACTCTTTAATTACGAAAATGCCATTATTGTTATAATTGTCTACTTAGATCATTTTTGAATGCTTGATTGCTTGGATTGATGTTTGATTTGATTGCTTGTTATGAACTAGATGATTGATGATTAGATTTAGATCGAAGATGATTCAAAAGCTAAGGGAAAGGCTCTTGAAAATGGAAAAGCTGCACGTGGCATATGTAGCGGGATGATGAAGCTCTTATGCATAGATTTGATGATGTGGTGATGAGATGAGGCTTTGCGAGGATGTAATGAAGCGAGGCAATCATATGATGAAGACTTGGTCTAATCCAGGCGGGATCATTCCAAGCATGTTGATAACTCGGTGATATGATTCGAGTTGAGGATAATGGATGCTCGAGAGGCGCTTGAGCTAGTATGGCAATAGTCGTCGAGGAGGATGACTAGGAGGTTGAGATCTCATCGTTGTTGAAGGTTCTAGCATGCTCTAAGCAAGAGTACATGGGGACGCCCAAAAGACTAAGTTGATGGTCGAGTACTCTGGGTAGATTCGATAATCCTAGGCACGGGTCACGATGACGTGCGGGAGTTATGTCTAGAACCGGGGTTACCATTAGCCCTTGACGGACGGCTGAAAGAATGTGCCGGTCATTCAATTAACGGTGATATCGCAACAATGATAACAGTGATAGCCGAGTCATGGATGTTTGGTTGTATCATCATTCGGTCTCAAGAGCGGTATTTCCTGGGTGCTTATCTGACCTTGGTTTTAGACCTTGGGATTTGTACTTGGAAAACATCGCTCTTGACTCGAGTGACAATTGCTTTACTTTAAATTGTATGCTCTGCTATGTTTGCTTCTGCTTAGTGTGTGTCTGGGGGCTATCACTGTAGAATGAGGTTGGAGTGGGAGGGTTGTATTCCTATTCCTTTTCCTTTATGCTCTTTTGGTATGTTGTTAGTTAATTTACTGCTCACTAAGACTGTTGTCTGACTCAAGGCTTTATGTTTTAATTCTTATTGCCTTGGGCTGTTCGTCCATTTTGGGACGGGCAGACTAGGTAGCAGGTGACAGGTGCTGTTCTCTTCTCACGATGCTGATATCGAAGACGAGCTAGAGGGTTGCATATTATCTTCTTATATGTACTGGATTTTTCCGCTGTTTTGTATTCTCTGAGAGTTATGTAGTGAGGCTGGATGTATTGACTATGTGGGTGCTTGTATTCAACTATTATGGAGTTTTATATGATGTCATTTTATTCTGTAAAGCTTCACTATACATATGTTCTATTGTATTTTGTCCATGCGCTGTGAGTAATACGATAGATCCTGTTGTTTTAATCTTACCTTGACAATCGTCCATGGTCGCCTGGCACACTTTACAGCGCTCTATCTCTAGATTCGGTGCAGGGGTCATGGGCGGTCGTCACATTTGGTATCAGAGCATTGGTTGATCGATTTTACCCAACGCTCGCTGAAGTAACTACGTATGAGAGACGTAATTGTATTTTGATGGATGATTACTATATATAATATAGTAGCTTAGTAGGTTTGAGTCCTTTATGCAGTTGTTTCTCTAGATGTTCTAATCATTCCTTTTTATAGATATTGAGAATGAGTCAAAAAGGGAAACCAGCTGCTAGGGAAGGCCGTGCTACTGAAGGGGCTGCTGATTATGTTGCTATGTTCGAAACCATGATGACTTCGATCAGGAGAAGGATGTCAGCCCCGGGGCCATCAGTAGATGTTGGGGATCAAGTACAGGCTCCAAGATTGATGGATCACTTGGACGATTCATTTAGGAAGCTTGTGGAGGAAGCTCTCAGACATGAGAATCTGTTTCCTAAGGAAGGATCTGTTGTTGCTGTGACCAGGGAAGAGTCTAAACCCCAGCAGGGTAGAAACAAGAAGAGGAAGCAGCAGCAGCAGAAGGGTAAGGATGGTCAGAAGAAGCCGAAAGGCGAAGTGACTTGCTACAACTGTCAGCAGAAAGGCCATCTCTCCAAGGATTGCAAGAATCCGAAGGCGCCGGCGAAGTGCCACAACTGTGACAAGCCAGGGCATTTCAGGAAGAATTGTCCAGAACCGAGTAGGGACAAGCAGATTGTGCAGGCTTATGCTTTAGGAGCTGTTCCGTCGTCTTCGATAGCTCCTACTGCTGAAGAGAAGGGAAAGAGTGTGGTTGTTCAAGGTATTCTTTTCCTATGTGGTGTTCCAGTTAGAGTTCTGTTTGATACTGGAGCGTCGCATTCGTTTGTGTGTAATGAACTAGTAGGCCGGTTAGGTTTGAAGCCGGATATTGTTGATAGGCCATTGGTTGTGACTAATCCAGTTGGGGGTTCGTCTTGTTTGTGTATGTTATGCCGTGGTCTAGTTGTGTCGAGTCATGGTTGCTCTTTTGTTTGTGATTGTTTTGTTCTGAACTTTGCGGGGTTCGGAATTATTTTGGGTATGGACTGGCTTAGGAAGTATGCGGCTAAGGTTGACTGTGAGAGGCTGGAGGTGACAGTCGAGAATGTGGAAGGGCGAAAGATTGTGATACGATGTAAGCATGAGGAAGGCGTCTTCATGAGCTTCATGTATTCGCTAGTTGTTCCACGGGATGGACTGTCTTTAGTGCCAATCGCAAATGGATTCGAGGATGTCTTTGACGAAGTCAAAGGGTTGCCGCCGCATAGAGAGATCGAGTTTCGTATAGATCTAGTTGAAGGAGCCAGACCTGTTGTGATGCCTCTTAGGCGGATGGCGCCTAGGGAACAGCAAGAGTTGAGGGTGCAAGTTGATGATCTTTTGCAGAAAGGATTCATTCGGCGTAGTGTGTCCGAGTGGGGTGCACCAGTTGTGTTTGCAACCAAGGCAGATGGGTCGTTGAGATTGTGCGTCGATTATCGTGAGCTGAATAAGGTGACTAAGGAGAACAAGTATCCATTACCGAGAATAGATGACTTGTTTGATCAGCTTCACGAAGCTAAGGTGTTTTCTCAGATGGATTTGGCAACGGGATTTCACCAGTTGAGAGTGGCTAAGGATAGGGTGCCGAAGACTGCTTTTAGGACACCATCCGGTTTCTTTGAGTGGCTGGTAATGCCGTTTGGATTGACTAACGCGCCAGCATATTTTGTGGATCTTATGAATAGAGTGTTCAGAGATCAGTTGAACAAGTTCGTACTTGTGTTCGTGGATGATATTCTGATTTATTCCAGAACGGAAGAAGAGCACAGGACGCACTTGCGTATTGTTTTGGAAATCCTGCGGAAACATCAACTGAAGGCTAAGTTTTCAAAGTGTCACTTCTGGAAGAGTGAAGTGAGGTTCTTAGGCCATGTGATTTCTGGAAATGGAATAGCGGTTGATCCCGCTAAGGTGGCAGCAATCCAGGATTGGGTTAGACCTAAGAATGCATCAGAGGTGAGAAGTTTTCTTGGATTAGCAGGATATTATCGACGGTTTATCAAGGACTTCTCCAAGGTAGCTGCACCGTTAACAGGATTAACGAAAAAGAACCAAGTGTTCAGTTGGGATGCTAAGTGTGAGCAAGCTTTCGGAATCCTGAAAGAGCGACTAACGAGTGCTCCTGTTTTGACTATTCCAAGTGGGAATGATGAGATGGTGGTTTACACCGATGCATGTGGTACTGGACTTGGAGCAGTGCTGATGCAGAAGGATAAAGTTGTTGCGTATGCTAGTCGACAACTGAAGCCGCATGAAAAGAATTACCCAACTCATGATTTGGAGTTAGCGGCGATTGTATTTGCTCTGAAGATGTGGAGGCATTATCTGTTGGGAGTTCGATTCGAGTTGTTTACGGATCATAAGTCGTTGAAGTATCTTTTCTCCCAGAAGGATTTGAATCTTCGACAGCAACGTTGGCTAGAGTTTTTAGCATCATATGATTTTGGTATAGCTTATACTCCGGGAAAAGGTAACGCAGTGGCTGATGCGTTAAGTCGAAGACATGCAGGATTGGGAGCCATGTTTTCTGAATGGAAGAGTCTCGAGTATTTAGCTGGATTTGACTTCAGGCCTAGATGCGAATTGGAACCTGAAATGTTGGCAAACTTATCGATAAGACCGACTCTTGTGGAAAGGATTGGCGAGAGTCAAAAGCGAGATGATAAGCTTGTCAAGATTATCCGTGAATTGGAATCTGGATTGGAGCCAGAAAAGGATAAAGGATTCGAGGTCGATAGAGAAGGTTGGCTTCGAAAGCAAGGACGACTAGTGGTTCCCGATATAGATGAATTGAGGAGTGAAGTTCTGAAGGAAAGTCATCACTCGAAGTTGACAATTCATCCAGGTGGAAATAAGATGTATCGGGATATGAAGAGAAACTACTACTGGGAAGGCATGAAGAAGGATGTTGGAGATTTCATTTCCAAGTGTATGAACTGTCAGTTGGTAAAGGCTGAACAGAGGAAGCCAAGTGGATTGCTTCAACCCTTAGAAGTTCCTACATGGAAGTGGGAACAAGTGTCGATGGATTTTATTGATGGATTGCCTAGAACCAGAACGGGAAATGAAGGGATTTGGGTCATTGTGGATCGTCTGACTAAGAGTGCACGATTCACTCCTGTTCGATCGACTAGGACTGCATCAAAGTTGGCTGAGTTGTATGTGAAGTGGATAGTTCGATTCCATGGTATTCCGAAGAGTATAGTGAGCGATCGAGATCCATTGTTCACTAGTGGATTTTGGAAGAGCTTCCAGGAAGTTTTGGGAACCGAGTTGTGTTTGAGTACAGCTTATCACCCTCAGACAGATGGTCAGACCGAGAGAGTCAACCGAGTTTTGGAAGATCTTCTTAGAGCATGTGTTTTGGACTTCGGAGGATCATGGGAAGATCACCTTCATTTGGTGGAGTTTGCGTACAACAACAGTTACCAGTCAAGTATTGGTATGGCACCATATGAGGCATTGTATGGAAGACCGTGTAACTCTCCGACATGTTGGTTGGAAACTGGGGAAAAGCTGATACTTGGGCCAGAGATGATTCGACAGACTTCGGATTGCATAGAGATCATTCGGCAACGAATGAAGGCAGCCCAAGACCGTCAGAAGAGTTATGCTGATAAGCGTCGAAAGGATTTGGAGTTCGACGTGGGAGATATGGTTTTTGTGAAGATTTCTCCACTGAAGAATGTTATTCGATTCGGGAAGAAAGGAAAATTGACTCCGAGATTTGTTGGACCATTCCCGATCATCGAGCGAATTGGAAAGCTCGCCTACAGATTGGAGTTACCTGAGAAGATGTCGGGTGTGCACAATGTTTTTCATGTATCTTATCTACGGAAGTATGTGCACGACTCGAATACAGTGGTTTCTGCTGATAGCTGTGAAGACTTAGAAGTTGATCCAGTTGATAGAAGACCTCGTAAGCCGCTTCGTGTTGTTGAAACCGACACGAAACAGCTTAGGAGGAAGGTAGTTAAGTTGCTCAAGATACAATGGAGTGATGATGATAACGACTGTACGTGGGAGGTGGAAGAGAGGATGAAGGCAGCTCATCCTGAACTCTTCAAGGTATGGCCCTAAGGTGTCGTCTCATCTCGCGATATTGTAACTTGTTCTAAGTCTTAGAATTCTGTACGCTAAGCTAGAATTGGATGCATGGTTTGTTGATTGCTATGGATGGTAGGCGTACAGAATAGCCTTTGATTGCCTTGTTTGCTTGGAATTTCGGGGGCGAAATTCCTAAGGGGGAGAGAATGTAACGACCCGTATTTTTCGGATCGAAAAGTTTGTCAAAATCTGGGATTTTCAGCATTTTCTAGTTATTCCAGATCTTGGTTGAAATTTGCCTAAGTCCTAGGTCGTATGCGACCTAGAGGTTAGTTAAGTATTGTTGGCAACTTAGGAGATAAGTCGTACCTAAGAATGTTGGGGATTGGTGACTTTAAGGTTTGGAGTTAGGTCGTGTGATGGATGGTAAGGGTTTAGGTCGTAGACGACCTAAAAGGAAGGAGACTTTAGAGTTTCTGGCGAGTTAAGGTGTTAGCGACCTGAGAGATAGGTTGGTAGCGACCTAAGTAAACCCAGTAGTTGACGACCTAGGGATGAGCGACCTAGTGGTGCCGGGCTAGTATATTTAGGTCGGCAGCGACCTAAGGAAACTAGTGGTTAGCGACCTATAATAGTTCGCGACCTAAGGGGTTAGCTTGTTAGCGACCTAGTAGTTGCCGAGTTAGCGACCTAGTAGTTGCCGAGTTAGCGACCTAGTGGTTCTGAGTTAGCGACCTAGTGGTTCTGAGTTAGCGACCTAGTGGTTCTGAGTTAGCGACCTAGTGGTTCCGTGTTGGCGACCTAAGGAGTTAACAAGTTGGCGACCTAAGAAGTTAACAAGTTGGCGACCTTAGGAGTTAGGCTGTTGTGTTAGGTCGCGTAGGTTGCTAAGTTGTTAGGTCGCTAGGATAGTTCAAGTGTTAGGTCGCGTGTTGTTTTAGGTCGACTTGTGTTAGGTCGCAACCCAACTGAGTCTTAGATAGTTAGGTCGTTAAGTTGTTAGGTCGCTGGGTTTCCTAAGTGTTAGGTCGCAAAGAAGTTAAGACGTACATCTGTTAGGTCGGAGAGGCTTAGGTCGGAGAGGCTTAGGTCGCTTAGGTCGGAAGCGACTTAGGGAGATAGCCAGATTTCGACTTAAGGACAGATTTCAGCTATAAATAGGAGGGGTTGTTCTCACTTTTTGGGATCCGGATTTTTGAAGCGACGAAGTGCTGCCATTTTGAGAGCTCGACTTCTACACTTCTTCACTTCTTTTCTCCACTTTAATCTAGTGCTTCCATCCATCCTAATCGAAGATCAAGATTGAAGATTCAAGAGCTTAGATTGAAGATCTTCATCTTTTCAAGAGAGATTTCTTCATTTGAAGCGGATTTGTGGTAGATCTAGCTTCATCCTTCGCTGTCCAGATCTGAAGTGTGTTGATTTGAGGTTGTTTAGGTGATTTGGTGAGTGGTGATTATCTCTCACACGGATCCAAAGGAGTATATCGGATTGTTGGCTCGATTTGGTGTTAAAATAGTGATTTCCATGCATTTTCTTCATCCTATGTATAGATCCATGTAGATCCATTGTTCATGATGATGTTGCATCCATTTTATCATATGTTAACCTATGCAAGTTCATTCATCAAGTTTGTAGAGATATAATCCATGTTTTAATGCTTATTGGACTTTCAACTCTTTAATTACGAAAATGCCATTATTGTTATAATTGTCTACTTAGATCATTTTTGAATGCTTGATTGCTTGGATTGATGTTTGATTTGATTGCTTGTTATGAACTAGATGATTGATGATTAGATTTAGATCGAAGATGATTCAAAAGCTAAGGGAAAGGCTCTTGAAAATGGAAAAGCTGCACGTGGCATATGTAGCGGGATGATGAAGCTCTTATGCATAGATTTGATGATGTGGTGATGAGATGAGGCTTTGCGAGGATGTAATGAAGCGAGGCAATCATATGATGAAGACTTGGTCTAATCCAGGCGGGATCATTCCAAGCATGTTGATAACTCGGTGATATGATTCGAGTTGAGGATAATGGATGCTCGAGAGGCGCTTGAGCTAGTATGGCAATAGTCGTCGAGGAGGATGACTAGGAGGTTGAGATCTCATCGTTGTTGAAGGTTCTAGCATGCTCTAAGCAAGAGTACATGGGGACGCCCAAAAGACTAAGTTGATGGTCGAGTACTCTGGGTAGATTCGATAATCCTAGGCACGGGTCACGATGACGTGCGGGAGTTATGTCTAGAACCGGGGTTACCATTAGCCCTTGACGGACGGCTGAAAGAATGTGCCGGTCATTCAATTAACGGTGATATCGCAACAATGATAACAGTGATAGCCGAGTCATGGATGTTTGGTTGTATCATCATTCGGTCTCAAGAGCGGTATTTCCTGGGTGCTTATCTGACCTTGGTTTTAGACCTTGGGATTTGTACTTGGAAAACATCGCTCTTGACTCGAGTGACAATTGCTTTACTTTAAATTGTATGCTCTGCTATGTTTGCTTCTGCTTAGTGTGTGTCTGGGGGCTATCACTGTAGAATGAGGTTGGAGTGGGAGGGTTGTATTCCTATTCCTTTTCCTTTATGCTCTTTTGGTATGTTGTTAGTTAATTTACTGCTCACTAAGACTGTTGTCTGACTCAAGGCTTTATGTTTTAATTCTTATTGCCTTGGGCTGTTCGTCCATTTTGGGACGGGCAGACTAGGTAGCAGGTGACAGGTGCTGTTCTCTTCTCACGATGCTGATATCGAAGACGAGCTAGAGGGTTGCATATTATCTTCTTATATGTACTGGATTTTTCCGCTGTTTTGTATTCTCTGAGAGTTATGTAGTGAGGCTGGATGTATTGACTATGTGGGTGCTTGTATTCAACTATTATGGAGTTTTATATGATGTCATTTTATTCTGTAAAGCTTCACTATACATATGTTCTATTGTATTTTGTCCATGCGCTGTGAGTAATACGATAGATCCTGTTGTTTTAATCTTACCTTGACAATCGTCCATGGTCGCCTGGCACACTTTACAGCGCTCTATCTCTAGATTCGGTGCAGGGGTCATGGGCGGTCGTCACAATAGTTCCCATTAAGTGTTCTTGGGCCAAATTAAAACAACATGAATAGTAAAATAGAACATACAGACCGAAAACAATATATAAATAAACTGATTTGAGAACATGTTAAAGAATTCTATTGAGTTATCATGCCTCTACCACCACGATATCCATGGAAAGCACAACCGTCGCGTCCACGACCATTAATTGGAACTAAATTTTCTTTACATTTAGCACTGTGGATCTTTCGTTATTTCACACACTCCTTCTGTAACAACATTTGCATAGCTATCTTAGCTATATGTTTTCCTACAAAATTTGCAAAATAATTAATGAGTAACCCAACAATGATATTTACACAACAGCATACACTTTGACCAGTTGCATACTTCTGCTTAAGGTCGGTAAAAAAAATAGATTGATCAATACCAATATAGTCACATAGCTATTGAATGCGACAACGTTAGCAAATGAATTCATAGAAGCTGTGATTTTCAAGCAATTGCTTGGGTGTGCTGCTTTATATATAATGCTAATCCGGTAAAATTACTTTTACCTTAATATGCTCTACATCTCGAATCAAGCAATAACTGAACATAGTTTAAATGAATAAGAATTTCTACACATTAAACTGTAGAATAGCTAATAAAATTATTCCTAGGACATGGTTAACAGTTGTTCAACTCTATGAGTTCCTTAGCTTTCCGTTAAAAAAATATATTCCAAACAAAAGAAATTCTGCATACCCTATAAATTTGCATCACTTTCCTTGTCATTGTTGCGGCTTAGTCTTAAAATTAAACATCAAGCTCCACCCAAAAGGAGCATTATTGCAGTCAAAATGATACAGTAACATGAGCCAAAAAAAATGGTCAACCTTGGTCGTGCAAAAGAGTTGATTTATATGAAAAAATTAAAATATGTAGGAAAGTAAACAAAATAAATATTAATGAATGAAGAGAAGGAAACAAATTTAGTTTGATTTTGACATCAACATTATTAGACTACCTTTAGGAACACATGTTCAACTATTCACACCCGTTTTAACTTTATCACATGTACATTAGAGAAAATTATAGAGTTTATATACCATGAACATTCTAACATTTAAGTTTTTAGTGAACAGAAAATGTAACTACAATCCAAAAGGGTAAAATTAAATAGAAGGTTGGTTAGATTAAGCTCGCCGAAAAAATTATGTGAATAACCAATTACTTTGGGTCATCTTTTTTACCAACAGTTTTTTGAATGATATTCTTTTATTACATGAACTTGATCTACATAAATTGGATGGAGTATTACATTAAAAGAGCATTAATCATATATGTTAGCGTGTTCTTTATTTCAAAACAGAGAGAGTAAAAAAATATCTCAAGAAAAATCAGTAGCCAATACAAATTATACCGTGGTATGTTACCAAACCGTTCCATCTTACATGCACAAATATTGGAACGTTTAAGCTAACAGTCAAACTGGACCTTATAGAGGAAACAAATGTATGTAAAATATATGTATATAACGCCAACTTTTTTATAACTGTACGGTACATTGGTGTGAAAACAGAAAACCAGACTATCCCCTTCTAGTCTTATGCCTAAAGCTATGAACAACCAAAACAGCCGACCGTGGAGCCCTACCACCTCCTTACCAGTACATGGAAGATAATACAATTAGGTTAAATTACACCAGCAGAGTATGGATAATGGAAACTGATCATAAAAACAGAGCATGGAGCACTAATTTATGAAACAAAAAAATTAATGAAATTTTTTTAACGGCTATTTAACCAACATTTCAAAATTTTAAAAAACATATATACCATTAGTACCATAGAGAAAAGAACACGATATTTCAAAATTTTAAAACAACATATATACCATTAGTTCCATAGAGAAAAGAACACGATATTTCAAAATATTTCAGAAATCACACCATATATATGCACATATAAATAAATATACAAATACAACTGTCTGCCAGCGCACACAATTTTACAATTCATTAAATTTTACTTGCCTGTGTTCATGCACATAACTAATACTGGAAGTAATGTCTAAAAAAATCAGTAGTCGATATAAATTGTAGCACTGTACAGTACCAAACTAATCCACCTTATTTGCACAAATGTGGATTTGTTAAGCTAGCGGTCAAACTGGACCCAACAGAAGAAATAAATATATGTAAACTATATGCATATATATGATATAAGAATAACGAAGCATGAAATAATTTGATTTAAATCAACTGAAGGACTGAAAACAACAAATAAGTATATTGACAGAATTGATATTTTTCTACAATTGTACAGTACATTGTTAAGAAAATTAAGTAAGCGGATAAGTCTGCAATTGGTAACACAGTAAAATTACCAGGCTATCCTTTTCTGATATAAATCCAAAGGCTATGCACAACCAGCAAGAATTACAGTGGAACCCTCCGAACTCCCTACCATGACACAAAAGAGAATATAGCAAATTAAATTACAGTTAAAGTGCATAGGTAGAGGAAGTTGCTCTTAAAAAATCGATTAAAATCACTAATTCACGAAACACCAAAAATAATCAAAATTTGTTTATAGTTTAACCACCCTTTCCATAATTACTTCATCAGAATTACCAGTTGCAACTGAAAACCTACTGCCGTTGTCGAACTTGGTTATCCCCAAATTAGATGGTTTGGAGATTCTGTTGACAAAGTAATCGACGTAAATCCTAATGATTTAACTCTGCAACTATGATACTGTAATCTCAACAACCAAAAGTTTTGAAACATCAACACATAGGAAATTAAAAATGGTAGAAGAAAAAAAATACAAAGATACACCAGGCACTCTCTCGCAAATGAGGATGGAAACTAAAATTGGGGGAGTAGTTGTGATTCGGTTTTGATTGGGCAGTAGTAACAGGGTAAACTAATTTTTAAGGCCGCGGTATTGCGTTAATTTAAAATGGGTGCACGCTAATTGTCCAACTCAGCAAGGTTGAGGTTCTGTTTTTGTTTGAAGTAAAATATCATTTCTACATCTTGTATTAATTTTCTTCAGTTATCACTTAAAAAGATGGTAAGACAGTGATAGGGCACTACAGCGAAAAGCTTCAAGGAATTAGGTTAGGAAAAAAACTAATCGAATTAGGTGACAATTTTTGGTTTGGGCTTATGGAAAGGAGGTTCCCTTCCTTCATGATTAAGGCATGAAGGACAGAGAACTTAAAAAGAACAAATTGTGAAAAAGTAGGAATTTGAAGTGATTTAATTTGAGAATGGGAAGGTGACAGAAGTAACTTACATAACTTCACCAATGGGCTATACTAATCATTAACTGGTTTATCTCATATAATTGATACCAGAAAAATATTTTAAATCAATCGTAATAACTCCATGAATCTGGACATGAATTTAAAGCAAATGTCCTAAATTCATAAGAAACGCCAGCTCAATGCATAATCATAACTTCAATCTCGACAATATTAACCTAGTTTGGTATTATCTGTTTTCATAGGACATGATACTCACATTATAACTATGATCCAAACATAACAAAACCAATTAAACACAGTGTCAAATTTTATATTTTCATAGGAGGGTATATTTTCACCTGAAACAAAAATTCTCTTCTTTAAATTACATTGCTCATATATACAGTAAAATCATGTCCTCAACCATTATTCATGTAGCAAGACTTTGTTGTCTTAAAGAACCATGAATAATACATGTATGCCAATAGGTAGGGAAAATACATAAAAATTCAGCTTAAAAACTATCATTTGATAGCTTTCTTCGCTTCAACTTTTTCGTTAGATTGTGACAGTTTTAAAATCAGTTTTCACCTTAGGAGATGGTATAATATATTAAGGGTTTTACGTAAATCCGTAATGATATTAGAAAAAGAGGACGGAAGTTCCATTCCTTGAATTACTCCTTTTCCTTTTTGGTTTGAGCGAAAATATATGAAGTAAGAATTTATCACCTAACAGAGATTCCTTTTCAGTTGACAGCTTTTAAATCATCCAAATTCATCATTTATTCATCAAGAAGAAACAAAACTTAGACAGAAGTGGGTTGTTGTAGGCATCCAGAAAACCTCTTCTGGCTTCCATAATTAAAGGTCACCATACAAACTCTACGCAGATACCTACTAAACCATACATTATTTTACGTTATGCTTCTAGAACAGAAATACTGTTCAGTTGTTTATCATCCTAAGATAGTGAAAGGTCACTGAAAATCAAAGACAGATGATTAGTTATAAACGTACGGGCAATGAACAACCATTGAAATTCGAAGACACGTAACTATTTATGGCTGAATGGAGAAATTGAGTTTGATGCGAAGGAGCATAAGCATGATAGAATGTTAATATCTATGAAAAATTTCGTGGTACGTAGAAGGAATTTTTTGGACTATTACAAATTTCATGGTACCTAAAAGGCATTTTTTGGATGACAGTAGCAGTGAACGACTAAAAAAATTCTAATTTCTCAAAGTTGGGAATGGGAATAAATTTTGTGGTTAATTAGAAATATATTGTTCTCTTTATAACTCCAAAATCGTCTTTGTTCCATCTCCACAGTAATATCACAAATTAAATGTAGTAAACTAATATAAGATGTGCGGCTGCAGAGGAGATTGCATCCTGTATTGGAACCAATTTAAGAGGGAAAGGAATCATGAATCAATGGTTTAAACTAACCTAACAATACATGTTTTCAGTAATTAAATTTTTACATAACTTGGAGTACCGACGATAGGAAAAAAACATTTAATTTTCACTGAAGTAATCCATAAAAGAGGTCAATTTTTTGTCAGATGAAAATAACGATTAATGTAAATAATAATATGCAATGAAGACCTTTCGAATTGAAGAACCAGCAACCAATGATGTTTTCATAGGTTCAAGTTCAACATACGTGAATAGGTAAACTTAGGATGTTATAATATATTATACAGCATTATATTTTGTATCAATACACAAACCAACAGTTTACAAAAAAGTAGCGTTGACATAATGGATTTACCATTACTGTCAAATAAATTTTAACCGAGATTCAATTTTGAGCATACGTTTTAAAGTGCATAAATAAGTATACAAAACCGAATCAAAAATATAGTAAACGAATGGAAATAAAACTCATAAATTGTGAATGATTAGTGAATGATTGAAGATAAATGAGTCATACCATTAGGTCTTGTTGCTTTTGTGCTGCCAATCCCTCGCCTTCCCTAGATTCACAGTCGTTGGTAGTAGCACACACCAACCGTACTCATACAGTAAACAGTGGATCCGACTCCGTTATGGATTGTGAAAGGTTTGGTGGGAGGAGATTGAAGCGGATTTGTTTTGAGGAAGAAGAAAGGGATACGAAATGTGATTTGGGAAATGGAAATTACCGGAGTTAGGGAATTCGAAATTTGTCGTTGTTAGTAGCAGACGCCAACCGTACTCATCCATTAAACAGAGGATAGAGGATCCGACTCCGTTATGGGTTGTGAAAGGTTTGATGGGAGGAGATCGAAGCGGATGTGGTTTGAGGAAGAGGAAAGGGCTACGAAATGTGAGTTGGGTAATGGAAATGACTGCAGTTGGGGAATTTGAAATTTGAGAAACGGATCGGTTTGAGATTGCATATCCGATTGCCACGTCTTGGTGGACAGATGTCAGCCAACAAAATGACTGGTTTCTGTTTTCCTTTATAAGTAATAGATCAGCCCTGTTCGTTGAATTCGTGCCAATCTTGCTGTGCTTTGAAATTCATGTCTGGATTCGTAGCTCATTTCTATATCCAATCTCTAGCCTCGAAAGGTGAGCACTCACTCACGATTAACGTTTTTTTATTTAGTAGATTTGATTTCAATTGAAACGACAATTGAAATATGCAACTGTTAGTTAATTACACTGTTATATATGCTATTACCTGTATCAGTTCACCTGTGACATCTGACACTAATATCTGTTATATATGCAATGATAATCCAGTTTGGTTGTTAAATGATTGATTGTTGATGTTTATATTGGACGTTAAATTGTTAATGTTAAAATGATTAATAGTATGAAATTGAACCTGATATAGGATAATTAAGTGTTAAATTTGATTTACTGACATTTGTATAATATGACCCTTTAACTGTTGAATTTATTGACACGTAGGATTTGTTTAATTACATCTTGAACCACTGAATGTATATTGATAAATTGATGATGGATGAAATTGAAATTGAATAACAAGTGAAAACCGTAATGTAATAATCTTTAATCTACATGAAATGATAGTGTAGATTCTAGAAATAATTATATTAATTCGCACAAATAACAATGTGAATTAATACGGTTATTTCGGGATTATTTGAATTGATTATTGAATTGTTATTGATTGATGTTATTGCTTATTTATTTACTTTGACACCATCCCAGTTATCACACTGCAAGTTCCCTTTGTATGTTTTGATTTTGAATTGAATTGGAATCAGGTTGAAATGATAAATACACAAATTGAACTTTGACCTAGGATAGAAAATTAAATAAAACCCGATTGGTCAATAATTTGATTTAAAATAAAACGAAGATTTTATTTGAATAAAAATATGGTTTTGAAACGAAGTTGGAAATTGAATCTTAATGAAATTTAAATGTGAATATTTAATATTCTGAAATGAAATATTAATAAAGTAATTGATGGAAGAATGTTGTTTAATTTGAGAAATTATTGAATTAAGTTTGAAATTATTAAACTTTGAAATGATTTAATAATTAAGTTTGAAATTGTAATTAGGTTCAAAAGTATTAAACTTTGAAATTATTTAATAATTAGGTTATGAATTATTTAATAATTAAATAAGATTGAATTATTTAATGATTAAATTGAATTAAATTCTTTGATAAGAGAAATTGAACTTTTGAATAAGTGGATTTACTTCGTAAATAATTGAAATTGAGTTTCTTGATTAAGTAAGTTTTGGAAAATTATTTAAGAAAGTAAATAAGTGAAATTGAATTTCTTTAACAAGAAATGAAATGTGATATTTTTGGAATTAATGTAAGACTTGTAATTAAAAGAATTGATGTGACGAATTTAATTTAATTCAAAATTGTAAGTTTCGATTTAATGAAGTTGAACTTAAGTAATTGATTTAATGAATGAGAAGTTTAATAGAAATTGTTTTGAATGATAAATTAATTTAACGATATTGAATGAAATCGATAAATGAATGTAAATTGATTTGAATGTTAAAACTAAAATGGATTTAAATGATTTCGAAATGAAACTTATATACGAACTTGAATCAATATTTGAATTGCTTTTAAACAGAAATTTGAAGTTGAATTATAAGATTTTGAAATGGTAAATTTAGAAGTTTTGAAACGTAAAGTATGGAAATTGGTTTGGAAAGACAAATGAAATGTTGGTTTTCGAATTGAAATTGAAATTGAAATTGATTTGGTTTTTGAAATATATAAACGACCAATTGGTGTAATAATTACGAAAGTTATTAAAGAGTCCGGAATTCGGTTATGGGTATACTCTCTATCTAAACTGAAAACCACTTTAATAACTATACGCGGAGTGATGATCCAGAATGAAGTGGTTGGAATGATGTACGTGTTGACTGAAGAAAGAGAACGATAATGGATAACCTTGACACTTGTGTCAAATTGGAAATGACTAAAACAGGAGCTGTGCCGGGCCAATGGAGGATTGATACCTCAAGTGGACACACTTCTTCGAACTACTTATACTTATTGTCGATTGGTGCACCCTTGATTTTGGGAGTGTTGTCTCACGGTGTTGCGGGCGCTGCGGCGTTGCGTTCTCACCAGTCCGGATCAGGCGAACGGTAGTATCACTACCTTGGGTATAGCCTCATGTGCCTTGTCATACTTGTATTCCATTTATGCGCGACCACTACGAATTTGTTTTGTACCTTGAGTATATGGATTGCCCTCTGGTGACTTCCGGTTTTGGGGAAACTACGGTCTTGTATATGCTTGTGGGAATAAAAATGTGTTAAGGGTGGAATGGGCCATGACTTAACGCTATTTTGATATCTTTATATTAGTGATAGACATTATCTACTTATCGTACACTACTACATAGTAGATAGTTTAACGGATCCTTGAAGGATGGTTATTCCAAACATCCTTTGAGTTACTTGTATTTCAATTGCTATTTCACTTGAGTTGGATTTATTAATATAAGAATGTTAATCCTGACTCGAGTGTCTTGTGTTTTTGCTTTACGCTCGGGTCAGACTGAGTGGTTCAGCTTTCGAGACTCACCTTTGGAGTTGGAGTTTTGCTTGGAGATCCAGCTATCTATCCAGCTTTCAGATATTCGATGATTCCAGTGATGTATTCTGCTTTGTATCTGATGTATCATATTACTCTTCCGTTGTATCTGTTCTAACTCTGATGTATTTTATATATTCATATAGTAGCTTCATGAACTACTATCTCTTTTATTTCCGCTGCATTTATTACTCTGTGTCTGTGATCTGTGATTATTTATTTACTGTATATGTTCAGTTTTGCCAAATTTAAATTAACAACGCGGTATTTTGAGCAATTCAACTCCGGCATGAGTGTCAACCTATACACTTATATTGGACACGAATGGTCCAAAATATCGGGTCGTTACACCTAGCATCGTCATGATTTTTGGCGAGAAAATTGCATAAGCACATCAATTCAAGCATGGTTCATGAACTATTTTCAAGTCCATCGTATAAGATTTGGCAAAGTGTCCATTTTTCTAAATTATATTGTGGACATTTTATCAAAAGCTCTTAAAACGTTTCAAAGTATTTTTAAAAAGGTTCACCCTGAATTGATGGTAATTCATAATTTCATTTCATATTTTGTCGTTTTTTCCAAGGGGTAGAATTTTTTAAAAAAACTTTAACGAATTCGTCCCAAGTTTTGATCGATTTTGAAGGTAATCTATACAACCATTTTTCAGCATAATTAGTAAAGGCGAATGGAATGAACCGAAGTTTAATTCCATCATCACATAATTGTTGGAGTTTAATGGTTACACAAACTTATTTGAATTTTGTTAGGAAGAGGTATGGGTCATTGTATTCAAAGTTTCCAAATTTTGGGAGCGTGGCAATATGATTTGAATGAATTTCGAAGTGATTACCCATTGAGGTGGGTAATGTGATAGAAAAAGGGATATAACTCGGTTGGGAAAGATTCTATCCATGAGAGTTTAGGAAGCGTTTTCATTAGCCATCGTTGGAGAATCGTTCATTCGAGTTAAAAGATTTGTCATTGTGTCACGAGTCTAAGTGCACATGCACTAGTGAAAAGATCAAGGAGAGAAAGATGAAAGAATCAAGGTCAAGAAAATGAAACAAGGTTTAGAGAATGAAACAAGGTTTAGGGAATGAAATGAAGCAAAAAATTCTTTTCTTTTGTATTCTTTTTAAAGGAAAAAATACTTTCTGAAAAGAATTTATTTTTTAAAAGAGAGATTTGATTTTTTTTGTTTTCTAGATTTAAATTTTTTTCTTTTTTTTAAAATGTTTTTCTTTATTTGGTTTTTGAAAATATTTTTTTTTGCATTTTTGTTTTTTTAAAAAATAAATTATGTAAAATGCTTATTTTTGGATTTTTTGGTTTTCGTTGATTTTTTTTACAGAGGAAAAATTTGTTTTGTTTTTTTTGGAATTTTTTTAAAAACTAAGTTAAGGAAAATGTGATTTTTTTACTTTTGGAATTTTTAATTTTTTATATATGCATGAACTAATGCAAGTAAACGAATACAAGGACATAACTACAAATTTTCTATCCTTAGTAACTCCTAATCCAAAATTGTATAATCACACTTTAACTTAATTCAACGAAATACTGCCTAGCCCAAAAACGGATAGGAGTTATCGACACACTACGAATCACCGTAGCAATGCAGCCAAAGATTTAAGTACCTTCAGAGAAACAATCACTATAATTTTTATGAATCACCATAATATTTATAAATGATTATTGCTCTGCGGTAGCCTAGACACCAAGAAATAAACTGTTAAAAGAAAACAACTTGTTAAAATACAATAAACCCTAGATAAGCCCGTGACACTCTTTAGTCAAATGTCTAACCGTTATTATTTGTAAACTCCTAAGATGATATGCAATTTGTGGGCCAAGGAAGGGGTGATAAATCCCCCACCTTATGTGAAGTTGGGTACTGCACTTGGATAAGAAAATACGATGAATTGAATGTAAAACAAAAGTTAAACGTATATTAACAATGTAACTACCAATGAGATTTTTTATTATATTTTTTTTAAATGCAAGCAACCACCAACGCAAGGAAAAATAAAAACTGGAGACGAGAACACAATACCAGAGCGTGCAGAATTATTATCAATTTTATTTTAAAGCATTAATTTTTTTAAGCAATTAAGAAGAGCGGTTATTTAGTAAGCAGTTCTTTTTTTTCCTGCAATTTGCAACCTAAAAAAGAAGAGTCGAATATGATTTTTTATAAGGATCGAACTAAAACAAAAGCAAAATTAAACCCTTTTTTTAAGAAGAAAGAATGAAAGTTAAAACAAAAGAAACAAAATAAAATATTTTTTCGGTTTATTTTTTTAAAAGAAACTTAACAATAGACTTAAAACAAAATTAAGAAAAATAAAGAAATAAGCTGTCACATACAGGAATTTTCAACTTTCGAAAATTCGACATCGATACTCACTTTATCGACTGCCGAGAAATCGAGTGCCGGAAACTCCAATAGTGAGGGTTTTAAGAAAGAAGAAATAGAAGAAAAGGAGGAGAAGAAGAAAA
The DNA here is from genome assembly GCA_030737815.1 of Allium fistulosum. Classification (NCBI taxonomy): domain Eukaryota; kingdom Viridiplantae; phylum Streptophyta; class Magnoliopsida; order Asparagales; family Amaryllidaceae; genus Allium; species Allium fistulosum. The sequence goes on from CM060908.1 coordinate 235,749,080, forward strand.
AGAACAACATCACGGAAGAGAAACAGAACAATGTCAGAATCTTACACATCGCAGCGGAACAATATATAATAGATAATCATTAGTCTTTTAAAACAAAGAACTATATCAGTTTATACATACATCAATCATCAGAGTCAATATACAACTCGATACAACAATGGACAGTTATATAAACTTGTCCTCATACAGAATACACAGCGGAATAAATACTATCAGATACAAATACTACGTCTCGTCATCCAGCTCATCTCCAAAGCTCCAGAATATCCTGATAATATAACTCTAGGCTGCCCGTGTGGAAATTGGTGGGCACCCAGAGTTTAGAAGGGAACAATAAACTCCGAGTCAGTCATGGTGACTGGTGTGAGATCGTAAAACAGTTATTCTTTATACAACAAAATAATTTTTAAAGTCAATTCGAAATGCTTTTGGAAAATGAAACTACCATAAGACCTCCCACCACACACACAATGCAAACGCAGAATTGGAGGAGATTTCTTCTTATGATAGTCAAAGATGCTTACTACGCAAAAATCAAATTCTTTTTGATATTATTATTAGTGCATAGTGTAGAAAACATTTCGAAAGTATAATATTAATCTTAGCCAACATACGACCAGTATCGTATGCCTACTATAGCTACCATCTAAACAGTGGTGACCACCGTACGTAAATGGCAGGTTCTACAACTAATATCGTACAAAGTTCGTATTGGAGTTTGGATTTCCAACAAATGGTCAGGCTAAGGAACTTCCTATCCACGATGGGTACGTCCCTGGAATAGACGACCCGAGAACCTAACCGGATCTCTGCCAACACAAGGCCGGGTTACCTCTGCAAAAATAGGTAACTACTGACACGCGTATGCCATCCCCCGATCGTAACCGATCTTCCCGAGGATCCCCGATTTCCAACAAACCACATAGATAATAATGCAACAACCACATAGGTTAAGTATTTGGGCTCCATACCATGATACCACCTTTATCCAGAAGGAATGACATACACTAAGGGGCGCTACTCCCTAGAACCTTGCCGCATCCTTCCTGTTTCGACCATTTCCGGGGTATGAGGCTCGACGAAGTCTCGTCCACAAAGCTACGCTTTCTCAAAAAGCCCTGCTTCGGGTCAAACAAAATGATCAACCTATGATCACAAAGATATAAGATCAAACAAATGATCATATCATAAATGATCAAACACTGATCATTTCACAGCAACACTCAGTATGCCACGTTACCAAATTGGGATATATCGCTGATAAATTTCAACTACATAACCTCTGAGCTCGTACGTCTCAGAGAAGGGTGTTAAGCTAAGAGAATAAATTCTTCGCCACCAACAGAAATGTATTTGAAAGAAATCAGCTTTATATCTCAAATTGTAACGTCAGACACACAATCCATACAAGTCTGTTTCGGGATCGAACAGAACCGAAGGCACTTCTCACGAAGCCCTTGCATATCCGGATAAATTTCTAATCACGTCCGGACTTCCCGTCACTAAGGGTGATAAAACCTCTAAATCGGAGATCAGCCGATGTAGAGTAACTCGACGGTAATCCTTCCGTTTTAAAAAATATCCGGTCTTCAACACCGGTCTTCGAATGCAATTCATTACGACGTATCACATATTCGGAATGGGTTATACGACCCCATGGTCCTTTCCCGGCTAACCCGAATAGTGAGTGAAATATTTAAAAATAAGTGTGGCATTCAAATTCATCCAATTCACAACAAATACCAATTCAAGGTAATTATTGATAGTCGGTTATTTAACTATCAATAAAGATGCACAACATCATCAGATTCCAAATAATTTTCCAAATTATTTTATCTTCCAAAATATCTTTTACTAGATATAAAATTTCCACACTTCAAAAATAAATCAACGTTTTTTTTAAACAGTTTCCCTTTCCTTTTATAAATTCCATAGTGAATTTATATTTCAAAATATCTACTGATATACGATTTCCAAATCGATTTCAATATTCAATTTCGATTTATCTTTAAGAAGATAAATCTCAAAAACGTTCATTTCATATTGGAAAACATTCCATACTTATTTAATAATAAGTGATTCACAAATCATTTATTTTCAACACTTGGAAAATATTCGATATACTAAATCAAAAATTAGTATATATTTCATCCTTTAAGGAAATCATTCTTTTTCACAAATTTTATTTGAGTCAAAACGAATGTTACGTAAAACATCGTTACGACGACTCAAAATCACTAGTATAGGGATTCGAATTTTTATAGATATATAAATCCCAATACTACATCAAAACATTTCCTTTCGGAAATCATTTACTATAACAACAGTGTTATAGTCCACCATTTCCTTCTATTTTCGAAAACGTCTATTTCAACAATAAAAATGTTGAAATCTATGTATTCGATATTCAATATATTTTTAAAACATCGTTTAAAACAATTAACTTTATTTCAAACATCACTTTTCCAAAACCATATCCATTTTACTTAACAATATATTCACTATCCAAAATCGTGAATATAATTTACTTAACCCAATTTCAATCATCTCTATACATTTTATTTCAATAAAGATTCGCTATCCAAAATCGCGAATATATCTTCTTTAATAATCTTCTATGTTTAATTTATCAAATTCAATTGATTTCGAATTTATAAAACAACGTTTATAAATTCTATTTCTATTTTCTAACGACTTCAATTTAATAAATCTTCTTTATTGATAATTCGATCAATATTCCATTTAAAGGCTAAAATCCAATTTATAAGTTAATCTCTTATAAATCTCTTATTCTACAGTTTCATCCATTTTATAACTTCACAATTTATAAATCTATAAATTCCATATCTTCACGATTTATAATTCTATAAATTTCATTTTTTACACTTATCATCTCATTTTAAAATTCCAATATTTTAGATTTATAAATATCAACATTTAAATCTTTTAAACAAACTGTTCACAAATATTCGAAAATCTCAGTTCAAACCATTTTATAAATTGCTTAAACTATTTATTTCAAAAATCACCTTACGGTCATAATTCACGAAAATCTTAACTTTTATAACTTCAAAATTTTAAACGTTTATTTATTTAAAATAAATCAATTCAACAATTCAATAAAACGTATAATTTCAAAGATCACTTTAAAAATCCTTTTAAATTAAAGGTCGTTATTTTTAAATTCCAAAACTTGAATCCGATGATGCTACAGCACCAATTGGTCAATCACAACAACAACATCATATATCAACATACGATAACAGAATATACATCAATCCTGTAAATAAATAACTACTGATGAGGAATCCAGTTGGATCCCTCCAACCTGTTTCCCTGCATCCAAAGATGTTAGCACAATACCAATTCCACTTCGAGGTGGAATATCGCGGTATATAGGTTTTATAAAAATCCGCTTACTAACGGCGCAATAGGGTCTCATCCGCTATACGAGGCGGGAAATCATCAATCCAATATATACATATGCCAATATGTATATATTGCTATATATAGATATATCCTATTATATCTAATATCACAATCCACATAGCAATCATATCAAACAATCAATAACTGAAATCAATTTTTGAGTGAGAAAAATCTCACCTTAGCATTTAATTTGCCATCCATTTCTTTTTCGGCTCGATTTTCTCGATTTTTAACCTTGTATAAACAATTATACAATTTATTAATATTTGAATAAATCAACAATTCCATTTATAATTTTAGTCAACTACCGAATTGATTTTTAAACTAAAATTTTGGGTTTAACCAATAATTTATTTTTAAACAAATTACTTTTAAATAATTTATTTAACAGAAGAATTAAATCTTGAACTAGAATTTCTTTAATAAATTTTCTTTCGGTGGTAACAAAAATTAGATAGGTTAATAAAACAAATAGCTCACCAAAATCAATATTTTCAAAATCGCACATATATATACAATTCGAAAACTGCTTATGTATATTTTTTTTTCATTTTCTCAAAACTTCACATATACTTAACTGTTTAATCTTTCCGTTAACTTAAAAATTTTAAAATAGTTTAATAAAACTTCCTCTGCCTATATAAAAATCTGCATAATTTCTTTGACTGTTAACAATCCTATTTTTTTTCTTTTTAAACCTAGTTTATCAAAAATAATTATTTTCCTATTCCCTGGTAAATATATAAACCTGCATATATTATATTTCTTTAGTCACTTTCAATTTATTCGATATACATAAATTTGAAAGAAAAATAAATTCTATAAAGTAAATTTTCTCTTCTATACCTCACTGCCCAGAATCGTCCTACCATGCGCGCGAGCTCATCATCGTAGGCGAAACCGCGACAACCACCATCTTCCCAGCTCTACCACGAACGCCACCAACCACTATTGAATCCGAACAGAGCCCCAGCCCTTGCGCCTCGACATCATCATCCACACACGTTCGCGACACTGCTGCCTCTCTCCCCCTTCGACTTCAGCCTCACGCGAACCCTAGAAATCTCGAGCCTTCATCTGCCTCGCGCGCGACGTCGCCTGCCCTTCGAATGCCAATGGCCAAGCCCCTCGAGCTCGCAATCTCGATTCGTCGAACCCTAAAACTATCGCGACTTGCCAATTTGAATATGGCCCTAAGCCTTAGCTCGAAGTTGAGTCGAGTTGCTGTTGATTCTATATTCGAACGAGATGATGATTTTTCATTTGAATAGAGAGAGGCCATTTATATTTTTATTAGGCTGGAACGATTTCTTTGAAAACAAATAGAAGGGCACGGTTTGATTTGAAGAGGGGAGGAGATGAAATATTTAAAACTGAATGGAGGATGGTTGGCACGATCTTATTTCGTGATTCCAGGCGTAAATACAGGGACGACAACGTGCTCACATTTTTGACCAAAATTAAAATTTAAAATTTAAATTTAAATTGAATTCGATTTAATTTTCAACGCATTTGCATATCGTACGGTCACACGACAACTCCGAAAAATACGAAATTTGAAATCCGGCAATAATTCAATATTGCAGACCCAATGGAACTGGTTTCGTCGAATTCCGAGACTGTTTGAAAAATGACTATTTTTAACTATCGGTTAAACGATATAAATTTCAAAATTGATCAAACCAATTCGAAATTGGATTCTGAAGCTTCTGTTATCTTCAGAATTATCAACACGAGTTTTATAAGCTTTCCAAATATTTTTCTCTAGCTTTAAACTGAAGATTTAAATTTTTATTCAACATACAATAGATTAAATTTTATAATTTAATCACCAAATTCAAAGTTATATCGGGGATTCAAATTAAATCATCGTTCAAATATTTAAAATTAATTAAATATTTTCAATTTAATTTGTTCAAAATTCTGGGTCGTTACAGACTTCCCCCCTTAAAAGAATTTCGTCCCGAAATTACAAGTTAGGGGAAAAGGTCCTTAACTCGTCTACTATCTTTCACAATCTAATAGTTTTATCAATTTTTATCAAAACAAATCTTCCTACTAAAGATTCGTTATCAATTCAACTAAATTTTCCAACTCAAATTATAAGTTTCAAAACAACTTTGTTTTACTACTCTATTCAAATTTAAATTCAAATTCACATTTTAAACTTTCAAATTTTCTCAAAATTTTTCTAACGCCCTAAATTCCCGAAAAATTTCGCCAGCGTCTCCTTTGCGCGGCTAATACGGCACGACTACAAAACGTCCCTACGGACTCTCAGATTTCAAAAAGAAAAAGAAAATGCCAAGCGGCTAGACAAGAAAGTCATCAAATCTCATATTGGAATTTAAATACATACCTTTTCGAGCAATTCAAATTATCTTCGAAATCAAATCCAATTCCTTTCATATACCTGTATATCCTACTAGCCAAAATATCTAGTTACAACATTCAATCCAATTTGCAAATTCTATTACAAAATTTTCAATATAACTGCTTATACATTTTTAGCTTACTATTGACGTTGCATATTCAATTTCAAAATAAATTTTAGCATTCAATTTGGTTCCACACCTTTCAATTAGCTTTGATGAATTTACACTTACATTCATTCTTCCTTATCAATTTACTTTCATTAGATTGATTAACATCCAATACATTTATTTATTCAATTGATAATTCACTTAACATTTCAAGTTGAATTTCACTTATATAACTCAAGTTCATATTCATTTCAGTAATAAATTTTGATACCCAAAATCAAATTCATTCATCATTTCTTAAGTTATATTCCCATTAAACATCATTTATTTCTCTTTCATTTTCTCATTTTATAAGTTATACAACTTATATTCAAAAATTACCACTTGGATTTTTATTGATTCACTTATACTTACTTTGATTTAACTTCATTCTTTAAGCTAAATTTATTCTATCAAAATTCAAATTGTATAAGTTATCAACTTATTTCTTATTTCATAAATATTTTTATATGGTATTCCAGAGTCTTACCCACATTTCAAAATCATTTTGAAAACAATTCAAATTTTCTTTGAATTTCAAAAACCAAACCCAATTTTTTTTAAACAACTTCCATTTATAAAACAATTTGGCAGCAATTCCTCTTTTGGAAACCCGAAAATGAACACCAACGATGCCGCGGTCATCATCAGAGTTATTTTCCAGCGACCGAAAAGAGCTTAGAGCTTTTATCTTTCCAAAATACTTTTTTTTCAAAAACCTTTGAAATTCATTTTCAAATCAAAAAGATTTAACTTTCCAAATCACCAAAATTTTCAAACTCCTTTCAAAACATTTCCAAATACTTCTCTGGAATTCCGTTTCAAATTACAAATCACATTTATAATTTATATTCTCAAATTTCATTTATATGTGAATTTATTTCTTAACTTTCGAGTTACGATTCCAGTTTCTTATTTAATTTCAATGATAATAGATTAATATTATCACTTCTAACATCCATGCAACCATATACTATAATAATTCATAGAAAATGATTTCTTTTCTATACAAAAATAGTTTTGGGTAAAATTATCTCATTTACCCTATTTAAAACAATACTGTGCCGAATTGTTCTATTCGAGTGTTTAGAGATCCCTATCAATGATCGTTAATTACTCGTATTGACCAGAATCCATATACCACTCAACAAATCAATCATCACAATATAAAACAATTTTTTTTATATTCACTAACAAATACGCGCTCATATCTATTATTACACTCAACTCATTCTAGAGTACTACTGACTCTATCTCTAATGAGTAACACCCAACAGAGCAGGGTTGTCGCTTAACCATATGCTCTGATACCACTTTGTCACATACAGGAATTTTCAACTTTCGAAAATTCGACATCGATACTCACTTTATTGACTGCCGAGAAATCGAGTGCCGGAAACTCCAATAGTGAGGGTTTTAAGAAAGAAGAAATAGAAGAAAAGGAGGAGAAGAAGAAAAAGAACAACATCACGGAAGAGAAACAGAACAATGTCAGAATCTTACACATCGCAGCGGAACAATATATAATAGATAATCATTAGTCTTTTAAAACAAAGAACTATATCAGTTTATACATACATCAATCATCAGAGTCAATATACAACTCGATACAACAATGGACAGTTATATAAACTTGTCCTCATACAGAATACACAGCGGAATAAATACTATCAGATACAAATACTACGTCTCGTCATCCAGCTCATCTCCAAAGCTCCAGAATATCCTGATAATATAACTCTAGGCTGCCCGTGTGGAAATTGGTGGGCACCCAGAGTTTAGAAGGGAACAATAAACTCCGAGTCAGTCATGGTGACTGGTGTGAGATCGTAAAACAGTTATTCTTTATACAACAAAATAATTTTTAAAGTCAATTCGAAATGCTTTTGGAAAATGAAACTACCATAAGACCTCCCACCACACACACAATGCAAACGCAGAATTGGAGGAGATTTCTTCTTATGATAGTCAAAGATGCTTACTACGCAAAAATCAAATTCTTTTTGATATTATTATTAGTGCATAGTGTAGAAAACATTTCGAAAGTATAATATTAATCTTAGCCAACATACGACCAGTATCGTATGCCTACTATAGCTACCATCTAAACAGTGGTGACCACCGTACGTAAATGGCAGGTTCTACAACTAATATCGTACAAAGTTCGTATTGGAGTTTGGATTTCCAACAAATGGTCAGGCTAAGGAACTTCCTATCCACGATGGGTACGTCCCTGGAATAGACGACCCGAGAACCTAACCGGATCTCTGCCAACACAAGGCCGGGTTACCTCTGCAAAAATAGGTAACTACTGACACGCGTATGCCATCCCCCGATCGTAACCGATCTTCCCGAGGATCCCCGATTTCCAACAAACCACATAGATAATAATGCAACAACCACATAGGTTAAGTATTTGGGCTCCATACCATGATACCACCTTTATCCAGAAGGAATGACATACACTAAGGGGCGCTACTCCCTAGAACCTTGCCGCATCCTTCCTGTTTCGACCATTTCCGGGGTATGAGGCTCGACGAAGTCTCGTCCACAAAGCTACGCTTTCTCAAAAAGCCCTGCTTCGGGTCAAACAAAATGATCAACCTATGATCACAAAGATATAAGATCAAACAAATGATCATATCATAAATGATCAAACACTGATCATTTCACAGCAACACTCAGTATGCCACGTTACCAAATTGGGATATATCGCTGATAAATTTCAACTACATAACCTCTGAGCTCGTACGTCTCAGAGAAGGGTGTTAAGCTAAGAGAATAAATTCTTCGCCACCAACAGAAATGTATTTGAAAGAAATCAGCTTTATATCTCAAATTGTAACGTTAGACACACAATCCATACAAGTCTGTTCCGGGATCGAACAGAACCGAAGGCACTTCTCACGAAGCCCTTGCATATCCGGATAAATTTCTAATCACGTCCGGACTTCCCGTCACTAAGGGTGATAAAACCTCTAAATCGGAGATCAGCCGATGTAGAGTAACTCGACGGTAATCCTTCCGTTTTAAAAAATATCCGGTCTTCAACACCGGTCTTCGAATGCAATTCATTACGACGTATCACATATTCGGAATGGGTTATACGACCCCATGGTCCTTTCCCGGCTAACCCGAATAGTGAGTGAAATATTTAAAAATAAGTGTGGCATTCAAATTCATCCAATTCACAACAAATACCAATTCAAGGTAATTATTGATAGTCGGTTATTTAACTATCAATAAAGATGCACAACATCATCAGATTCCAAATAATTTTCCAAATTATTTTATCTTCCAAAATATCTTTTACTAGATATAAAATTTCCACACTTCAAAAATAAATCAACGTTTTTTTTTAAACAGTTTCCCTTTCCTTTTATAAATTCCATAGTGAATTTATATTTCAAAATATCTACTGATATACGATTTCCAAATCGATTTCAATATTCAATTTCGATTTATCTTTAAGAAGATAAATCTCAAAAACGTTCATTTCATATTGGAAAACATTCCATACTTATTTAATAATAAGTGATTCACAAATCATTTATTTTCAACACTTGGAAAATATTCGATATACTAAATCAAAAATTAGTATATATTTCATCCTTTAAGGAAATCATTCTTTTTCACAAATTTTATTTGAGTCAAAACGAATGTTACGTAAAACATCGTTACGACGACTCAAAATCACTAGTATAGGGATTCGAATTTTTATAGATATATAAATCCGAATACTACATCAAAACATTTCCTTTCGGAAATCATTTACTATAACAACAGTGTTATAGTCCACCATTTCCTTCTATTTTCGAAAACGTCTATTTCAACAATAAAAATGTTGAAATCTATGTATTCGATATTCAATATATTTTTAAAACATCGTTTAAAACAATTAACTTTATTTCAAACATCACTTTTCCAAAACCATATCCATTTTACTTAACAATATATTCACTATCCAAAATCGTGAATATAATTCACTTAACCCAATTTCAATCATCTCTATACATTTTATTTCAATAAAGATTCGCTATCCAAAATCGCGAATATATCTTCTTTAATAATCTTCTATGTTTAATTTATCAAATTCAATTGATTTCGAATTTATAAAACAACGTTTATAAATTCTATTTCTATTTTCTAACGACTTCAATTTAATAAATCTTCTTTATTGATAATTCGATCAATATTCCATTTAAAGGCTAAAATCCAATTTATAAGTTAATCTCTTATAAATCTCTTATTCTACAGTTTCATCCATTTTATAACTTCACAATTTATAAATCTATAAATTCCATATCTTCACGATTTATAATTCTATAAATTTCATTTTTTACACTTATCATCTCATTTTAAAATTCCAATATTTTAGATTTATAAATATCAACATTTAAATCTTTTAAACAAACTGTTCACAAATATTCGAAAATCTCAGTTCAAACCATTTTATAAATTGCTTAAACTATTTATTTCAAAAATCACCTTACGGTCATAATTCACGAAAATCTTAACTTTTATAACTTCAAAATTTTAAACGTTTATTTATTTAAAATAAATCAATTCAACAATTCAATAAAACGTATAATTTCAAAGATCACTTTAAAAATCCTTTTAAATTAAAGGTCGTTATTTTTAAATTCCAAAACTTGAATCCGATGATGCTACAGCACCAATTGGTCAATCACAACAACAACATCATATATCAACATACGATAACAGAATATACATCAATCCTGTAAATAAATAACTACTGATGAGGAATCCAGTTGGATCCCTCCAACCTGTTTCCCTGCATCCAAAGATGTTAGCACAATACCAATTCCACTTCGAGGTGGAATATCGCGGTATATAGGTTTTATAAAAATCCGCTTACTAACGGCGCAATAGGGTCTCATCCGCTATACGAGGCGGGAAATCATCAATCCAATATATACATATGCCAATATGTATATATTGCTATATATAGATATATCCTATTATATCTAATATCACAATCCACATAGCAATCATATCAAACAATCAATAACTGAAATCAATTTTTGAGTGAGAAAAATCTCACCTTAGCATTTAATTTGCCATCCATTTCTTTTTCGGCTCGATTTTCTCGATTTTTAACCTTGTATAAACAATTATACAATTTATTAATATTTGAATAAATCAACAATTCCATTTATAATTTTAGTCAACTACCGAATTGATTTTTAAACTAAAATTTTGGGTTTAACCAATAATTTATTTTTAAACAAATTACTTTTAAATAATTTATTTAACAGAAGAATTAAATCTTGAACTAGAATTTCTTTAATAAATTTTCTTTCGGTGGTAACAAAAATTAGATAGGTTAATAAAACAAATAGCTCACCGAAATCAATATTTTCAAAATCGCACATATATATACAATTCGAAAACTGCTTATGTATATTTTTTTTTCATTTTCTCAAAACTTCACATATACTTAACTGTTTAATCTTTCCGTTAACTTAAAAATTTTAAAATAGTTTAATAAAACTTCCTCTGCCTATATAAAAATCTGCATAATTTCTTTGACTGTTAACAATCCTATTTTTTTTCTTTTTAAACCTAGTTTATCAAAAATAATTATTTTCCTATTCCCTGGTAAATATATAAACCTGCATATATTATATTTCTTTAGTCACTTTCAATTTATTCGATATACTTAAATTTGAAAGAAAAATAAATTCTGTAAAGTAAATTTTCTCTTCTATACCTCACTGCCCAGAATCGTCCTACCATGCGCGCGAGCTCATCATCGTAGGCGAAACCGCGACAACCACCATCTTCCCAGCTCTACCACGAACGCCACCAACCACTATTGAATCCGAACAGAGCCCCAGCCCTTGCGCCTCGACATCATCATCCACACACGTTCGCGACACTGCTGCCTCTCTCCCCCTTCGACTTCAGCCTCACGCGAACCCTAGAAATCTCGAGCCTTCATCTGCCTCGCGCGCGACGTCGCCTGCCCTTCGAATGCCAATGGCCAAGCCCCTTGAGCTCGCAATCTCGATTCGTCGAACCCTAAAACTATCGCGACTTGCCAATTTGAATATGGCCCTAAGCCTTAGCTCGAAGTTGAGTCGAGTTGCTGTTGATTCTATATTCGAACGAGATGATGATTTTTCATTTGAATAGAGAGAGGCCATTTATATTTTTATTAGGCTGGAACGATTTCTTTGAAAACAAATAGAAGGGCACGGTTTGATTTGAAGAGGGGAGGAGATGAAATATTTAAAACTGAATGGAGGATGGTTGGCACGATCTTATTTCGTGATTCCAGGCGTAAATACAGGGACGACAACGTGCTCACATTTAAATTGAATTCGATTTAATTTTCAACGCATTTGCATATCGTACGGTCACACGACAACTCCGAAAAATACGAAATTTGAAATCCGGCAATAATTCAATATTGCAGACCCAATGGAACTGGTTTCGTCGAATTCCGAGACTGTTTGAAAAATGACTATTTTTAACTATCGGTTAAACGATATAAATTTCAAAACTGATCAAACCAATTCGAAATTGGATTCTGAAGCTTCTGTTATCTTCAGAATTATCAACACGAGTTTTATAAGCTTTCCAAATATTTTTCTCTAGCTTTAAACTGAAGATTTAAATTTTTATTCAACATACAATAGATTAAATTTTATAATTTAATCACCAAATTCAAAGTTATATCGGGGATTCAAATTAAATCATCGTTCAAATATTTAAAATTAATTAAATATTTTCAATTTAATTTGTTCAAAATTCTGGGTCGTTACATAAGCACTCAAAACAACAAGCAACAGAACACACACCCAAAAAGTTAAAAGCCCAAAACAAATTTATAAACCATTGTTTTTGTTTTTTTTATTTAGATTTTTTCTTTTTAAAACAAAAAAATAATGTGATTTTTGTGCTTTTGTAATAAAAACCTAAACTAAGCCCACCAAGAATACAAGCCCAAATACCATTCCATTTTACCCTATCCTCTTGTTTGACTCTATTAACAAAAACGAAACAAAAAAACGCAAACAATTTCTTCTCAGTGAATAAAAAGGGCGAAATCAAAAGTCATGATGTTTCTTTAAAAAAAAAATTTGAATGAATTGGATGTCGTGACCAGAGGTGGTTGTTTGGTTTGTGGGTTTGGGTTTAGGATGTGATGGAGGTTGAGGGTCGCAATGATTTTGAATTTTATTGAGGACAAAAGGATTCGGGTTTGTTGAGATGGGGTCGTGGGTTTTATTTGGGTGGTTCAGTTGTTTTGGATTGGAGGTTGATTGTGATTACGGATGCGGTTCAAAGGTGGAGTTTGGGTTATTGTTGAAGGTGGTTCTGGTTTGTGAGGAAGGAAGGGATGGTTGAAACTAAAGGCGGAGATACATGCTTGTTTGTTTTGGTAGGAATGTGGTTGGAATTTGGAATTGGTCGATGGTGTATGTGAGGTTCGACAGTCAGCAGATTAAGGTATTGGAGTTGGATTTGTAGTGCTGCAGGAAAGCAGTGCACATTGATGTAGTGGAGGAGTGAAAGGTTGGGAACTTGAGGCAGTGAGAAAGATGTTTGGCGAGGCAGTGAAGTCGATGGCAGAGCACTAGTGATGTGTTATTGCTTATTCGGAGTGGATGGTAGAGGAAGTCCAATTTGAAACGGTGTATTTGATGTTTTTGTGAATGGTAGGTTAAGGGAAAAGCACTGGTGATATTTGAAGCAGTTTGAAATAGTGTAGGAAAAGTGTTTATGTTGTAGGTAGTGTATAAGAGATGGATGTGTGTATGATGTAGCCCAAGTATTAGGTCGCGAATGACCTAACATATCAATAAGTCACTTGAGTACTTTAGGTCGTGTACGACCTATGGACATAGAAACCAGCGAGGAAGCAATGCGAGCTGACAAAGCCTTAGGTCGTGAACGACCCAAAAACGTGGTTCAAATGGAAGAAAGTATAGGTTGCGAACGACCTAACTCGACAACACAAACTGAGGTAAACTTAAGTCGCGTACGACCTAAGTTCAAGGTCGTTGAAGAAGGGTTACGACCTAAGCCCAAGGTCGTTGAAGAAGAGCGCGAACGACCTAAATTACATGCTGATTCTTTAGGTCGCTCTAAGGATAGGTCGCTGCAACCAGCTACGACCTAAGTTAGGTCGCGAGGAAAGGTCCTGAAGCTGCTTTGTTAAGTCGTGGGTCCTGCTAGGTCGTAGGTCGTTTCTTTATAACTCGTGTGTCGTTTCCATTGTAATATTGATGCTATATTTCTGTAAGTCGCGTGAAGTGGTAGGTCGATGCCGACCTATGTGTTGTACATATTTTAAGACGTTATTTGTTGAGTCGTATGTAGTGTTGTATGTACTTAGATCGTTTCCTTGTATGTTGTTAAGTAGTTAGCGACCTATGCTAAGTCGGTGAACTGTGTTGTGCCGTGTCTTTGTATTAGGTCCCTGGCTATTATAGGTCGTGTGTGTTGTAAGGTCGTGAACGACCTAGTGATGTGTTGAGATGTACGCCAATAAATAGGCAAGGTAGTATCATTTGTAATAGTTAGGTTGATTTTGAATAAAAACTTTTGTTTGTTAGCTTTGTGCTTTCATTAAATTGGTAGTTGAGTGTGATCTCCTATATCCTCTTTCGGCATTCGAGTGCGCTTGAATCAACGATCGTAGAAGCCAATTCACGGTATCAAGTGTGCTTGATCAACGTCTGAAGAATTGCAGATCTTCTTTCATGGTATCGTGCGCGATCAACGTGACAAAGATAGCTAGAGTCCGGCATCTTTTGATCAACGGATTTGGGCCATTTGGTATTCTTCAATTCACCAATTGCCACTTTCATAGATCCATCATTTTTGTTATCCGCTGCTGCATCATTTGGTATCAGAGCTAGACTTAGCCAATCATAGCTAAGCCAAGTCTTGGAGCCAATTTTATTCGAAGTGTTGAAGATTGGATTTGCATTTTTACGAAGACTAGTGTTCATCGTGTTCATCATAAGTCGCAACAAGAGTGAAGATTTTGATCCATATCATTTTGGATCGAAAGAAGAAAGGTGTTTGAGAGTGCGCGGGAAGTTGTTTGCGCGCCAAAGGGGATATTGAATTGTGGGTGCCGAGCTTGAGTTAGGTCGTTCTAGGCCAAACCGAGCTAGAATTGAAATTTTGAAGTTGTGTGTTGAATTTGTGAAGTTTTCGACAATGCCGCCAAGAAGAGCTAATCGCCATCAGAATGTTGAAGCTTTGTATAGAAGAGAAGAAGCTGATGAGATGGAGCAAAGAATAAACGAAAACTTTAGTGAGAAGCTTAACGAAGGGATTGGTCGATTAGAGAAGATGATGTTGGAGATGAATCAGAATCGGAGAAGGGTTTCACCTGAATCTAACCATGGGGGAAGTAGAGTTTCACCACATTCCAATTGAGAGAGAAGTGTTTATAATGATCATCGAAGTGTGAGTCGAGATCGTTATAGAAATGTTGACAATCGAAATCGTGAGAATGATCGTGAACGGAGGAATGTAGATCAAAGGGATGTTGGTGGAAGACACGATGGTAGTAGAGATGTTGGTGGTCAGGATCGACATCGATATACATCAGATTTCGAGGAGGAGTTTGATGGTGATAGTGTTCATGGACGAGGACGAGGACAA
The DNA here is from genome assembly GCA_030737815.1 of Allium fistulosum. Lineage (NCBI taxonomy): Eukaryota > Viridiplantae > Streptophyta > Magnoliopsida > Asparagales > Amaryllidaceae > Allium > Allium fistulosum. The sequence goes on from CM060908.1 coordinate 235,764,682, forward strand.
GGAAGAAATCAGTCGGAGTATGATCACAAGTGGGAGTCTGGGATGAAAACTGAAATACCGAAATTCAAGGGAGGTATGTAGGTCGAGGAATTTCTTGATTGGTTAGCTTATGTTGAGGAAATATTTGACTTCAAGGAGGTTCTGGAGGATCGTAAAGTGAAGTTGGTTGCTACTAGGTTGAGGGGGAAAGCTATGGCATGGTGGCAGCAAACCAAACTTACTAGAGAGCGGATGGGGAAGTCAAGGATTGTAGCTTGGGAAAAGATGAAGAAATTGATGAAGGCTACTTTCTTACCCTACAATTACCAATCACTAATGTATCAGAGACTAAAAAACCTGAGGCAAGGGACGAAGGCTGTTAATGATTATGCAGATGAGTTCTACCAGTTGATTGCTCGAAATGACATTATGGAGACAGAAGAACAATTAACCACTAGGTTTGTTGGTGGACTTAGAACACAGATCCAGGATATGGTGAACATGTTCGACCCTAGATCTGTGGCAGAAGCACATCAAACGGCGTTGGCTTGGGAGAAACAAGGTAGACGTGAGGGAGGTGTGTTTCCAAGTTTTACAGGGCAAAACAAAGGAGCGGGTAGTAGTTTGAATGTTCCTAAAGCATTGAGTAAGCCAGTTGTTCATGAAGTGGCTAAACCAAAAGTCAACCCCAATTTCAAATGCTATAATTGCCAAGAAGTGGGACACAAGAGCAACGAATGTACAAAGCCAAAGAAGCGAACGATGATTGCTGAGGCAGAGGAAGATGAGGAAGAAGCTGAATGTTATAATTCACTACATGATGAGGAGGAAGAGAATGTGTCGGGAGATGAAGGGTATTCATTGATGATGAAGAGGTCGTGTTTAACACCAAAACAGGGGGAAGAGACTAGCTGGTTGAGGAGTAACATCTTTCAATCAACGTGCACTATCTTGGGAAGGGTTTGCAAGTTCGTTATTGATGCAGGAAGTTGTGACAATATTATCTCTACAGAAGCTGTGAAGAAATTAGCATTGAAGACTGAGAAGCATCCTAAACCTTACAAGTTAGCTTGGTTGAGGAAAGGTGGGGAGGTGAAGGTTGGACGAAGAGCTTGTGTTAATTATTCAATTGGGAAGAAATACAAAGATGAAATTTGGTGTGATGTTGTAGACATGGATGTATGCCATCTGTTGTTGGGAAGACCATGGCAGTATGATAGGGCTGTGCAACATGATGGACGTGCTAACAGTTACAGTTTCATGTTTGAGGGTACAAAGATTACTTTAATTCCTAAGAAGCGACAACACGAAGAAAGCAAGTTGGAGGAGATTGAAGAGTTAAAAACTTTGTTATCTTTGAAGGAGTTTGTTAAGGAGGTAGAAGAGGAGCCCGAAGTATTCTTGTTGATTGGACGTGAGAGTCATGAAGTGGTTGAGATTCCTGAAGAAGTAAAGCCAGTACTGGGAGAGTTTGACGACGTATTTCCTGAGGAGCTACAAACGGAGTCATCGCCGTTGAGAGACATTCAACATCAAATTGATCTTGTTCCAGGAGTTGTGTTACCTCATAGACCACACTACAGAATGAGTCCAAAAGAACATGAGGAGTTGAGAAGGCAAGTGGAAGAATTGCTTGAACATGGGCGTGTGAAGGAAAGTTTAAGTCCATGTGCTGTGCCAGCATTGTTAGTGCCAAAGAAGGATAGGACATGGAGGATGTGCACTGATAGTCGGGCGTTGAATAAGATTACTATGAGATACCGATTTATTATGCCTAGACTGGATGACTTGTTGGATCAACTTAGTGGGGCTACTATATTTTCGAAGATTGATTTGAAGAGTGGTTATCATCAAATTCGAATCAGACCAGGGGATGAATGGAAGACCGCATTTAAGACACGTGAAGGATTGTATGAATGGCTGGTCATGCCGTTTGGTTTGTCCAATGCACTGAGTACTTTCATGCGGGTGATGAATCAGATCTTTAGACCATTTATCGGGAAATTTGTAGTGGTGTATTTTGATGACATATTGATATATAGTGGAAGTCCAGAAGAGCACTTGAAACATCTGAGAGAAGTGTTGATGGTACTGCGACAGGAACAATTTTTTGCTGCAACGAAGAAATGCATGTTCATGAAGCATAGTGTTTTATTTTTGGGATATGTCATATCGGGAGGAGGTATATAGGTGGATCAGAATAAAGTTGAAGTAATCAGAAATTGGCCACAACCCAAGTCGATAACCGAAGTTAGAAGTTTTCATGGATTAGCGTCATTCTACCGAAGGTTCATTCCACACTTCAGTAGCGTGATGGACCAGTGACTGATTGTATGAAGGGGAAACAATTTTCATGGTCGGAGGAAGCAGGATTTGCTTTTGAAAGGATCAAGGAGCTTTTGACGACAGCACCAATTCTAGTGTTGCCAGATTTTCAGTTGTTGTTTGAATTACATACTAATGCATCGAAGGTTGGAATTGGAGGGGTGTTGAGTCAGAAAGGTCGTCCTATTGCATATTTCAGTGAGAAGCTATCGGGAGCAAAGATGCGATATAATACATATGATGTGGAATTTTATGCTATCGTGCAAGCTGTGAAACATTGGAGACATTATTTGTTTCATAAAGAATTTGTTTTATATACTGATCATGAAGCATTGAAGCATATGCAGGGACGGGACAAGATCGCAGCAAGGCATGCTTCGTGGATTGCATACTTACAACACTTTACATTTGTGGTGAAGCATAAATCGGGAATTATGAATAGAGTGGCAGATGCATTGAGTCGAAGGAATCATTTGTTGACTACAATGAAGGTTGAAGTAACGGGGTTTGATGTGTTACCAGAAATGTTTATTGATGATCCTTACTTTGCGAAGTATGTAGATGAAGTCAAGGAGGGGAAGACGGATGAGTTTGTAATAGTGAATGGTTTTCTTTTTAAAGGGAATCGATTGTGCATACCAGAGTGCAGCTTACGTATGAAGATTGTAAAAGAGTTACATAAGGAAGGTCATGTGGGCCGAGATCGTACTTTGCAATTGATTTCTCAATCTTATTATTGGCCTTCGATGAAGCGGGAAGTTGGAAAGTTTGTGGAGAGATGTCATATTTGCCAAGTTTCCAAGGGAACAGCGACGAATGCGGGATTGTATATGCCATTACCCGTGCCGGTTAGACCATGGGTTGATATCAGTATGGATTTTGTGTTGGGATTACCGAGAACTCAGAGGGGGAATGATTCGATATATGTTGTAGTGGACAGGTTCTCGAAGATGGCACATTTCATCGCTTGTAAGAAAACAGCTGATGTCGTCCGTGTTGCCGAATTATTCTTTAATGAAGTATATCGCTTACATGGTTTACCTGAATCGGTTGTTTCAGATCGAGATACTAGATTTCTAAGCCATATTTGGTTGAGTTTATGGAAGATGGTTGGAACGAAGTTGAACTTTAGCAGCGCCTATCATCCGCAAACAGATGGGCAAATGGAGGTGGTTAACAGGACATTGGGAAACTTGTTGAGATGTCTCGTAAAAGATAACTTGAAGAGCTGGGATATGAAGTTATGTCAGGCAGAGTTTGCACATAACCATGCGGTCAATCGAAGTACGGGATTCAGTCCATTTCAAGTTGTGTATTCAAGCTTCCCAAAGGGACCGTTGGATTTGACGACAGTACCATATCAGAAGGGCGTTGTTAAGCGAGCTTGTGAATTTGTGACTGAATTGCAGGAATGTCATAGAACCGTTCACGAGCGATTACTGGCATCAAATGAGAAGTATAAACAACTGGCGGATAAGAAGCGAAGGAGTGTGAACTTCAGAGAAGGTGATTTGGTCTACGCTGTGTTGACAAAAGATCGTTTTCCAGTGGGAACGTACAATAAATTGAAGGCGCGAAAGATTGGTCCAGTAGAAATCTTGAAGAAAATCAATGAGAATGCGTATCAATTGAAACTGCCAGATAGTGTTCATACTTCTGATGTTTTCAAGGTCAAATACTTAATTCCGTATCATGGGGATGAGCATGTGGTGGAAGAGGAAAGTACAAATTCGAGGACGAATTTCTTTCAACCAGGGGAGGATGATGTAGCCCAAGTATTAGGTCGCGAACGACCTAACATATCAATAAGTCACTTGAGTACTTTAGGTCGTGTACGACCTATAGACATAGAAACCAGCGAGGAAGCAATGCGAGCTGACAAATCCTTAGGTCGCGAACGACCCAAAAACGCGGTGCAAATGGAAGAAAGTATAGGTCGCGAACGACCTAACTCGACAACACAAACTGAGGTAAACTTAGGTCGCGTACAACCTAAGTTCAAGGTCGTTGAAGAAGGGTTACGACCTAAGCCCAAGGTCGTTGAAGAAGAGCGCGAACGACCTAAATTACATGCCGATTCTTTAGGTCGCTCAAGGGATATGTCGCTGCAACCAGCTACGACCTAAGTTAGGTCGCGAGGAAAGGTCCTGAAGCTGATTTGTTAAGTCGTGGGTCCTGCTAGGTCGTAGGTCGTTTCTTTATAACTCGTGTGTCGTTTCCATTGTAATATTGATGCTATATTTCTGTAAGTCCCGTGAAGTGGTAGGTCGCTGCCGACCTATGTGTTGTACATATTTTAAGACGTTATTTGTTGAGTCGTATGTAGTGTTGTATGTACTTAGATCGTTTCCTTATATGTTGTTAAGTAGTTAGCGATCTATGCTAAGTCGGTGAACTGTGTTGTGCCGTGTCTTTGTATTAGGTCGTTGGCTATTATAGGTCGTGTGTGTTGTAAGGTCATGAACGACCTAGTGATGTGTTGAGATGTACGCATATAAATAGGCAAGGTAGTATCATTTGTAATAGTTAGGTTGATTTTGAATAAAACCTTTTGTTTGTTAGCTTTGTGCTTTCATTAAATTGGTAGTTGAGTGTGATCTCCTATCTCCTCTTTCGGCATTCGAGTGCGCTCAAATCAACGATCGTAGAAGCCAATTCACGGTATCAAGTGCGCTTGATCAACGTCTGAAGAATTGCAGATCTTCTTTCACGGTATCGTGCGCGATCAACGTGACGAAGATAGCTAGAATCCGGCATCTTTTGATCAACGGATTTGGGCCATTTGGTATTCTTCAATTCATCGATTGCCACTTTCATAGATCCATCATTTTTGTTATCCGCTGCTGCATTAGTGTAGATTATGGTGGAGGAGTTGTTTGTTGTGCAGTTTGTAGTGGATTGAAGGAGGCATTTGGAATTTAGGGTGGAAGGTGGTGTATGTTGTAGGTGGTTGATGATGTAGAGTAACAGTGTTGATGGAGATTGGGGTGAAGGATGATGATTGGGTAGTATGAAGTGGTTAAAGTGTCTGCTTGGATGGTGAAGGGTGGTTGAGTAGGTTGCGGTGAGTTTGTTTAGTGTTTGTAGGTGGTTACTGTACTTCCGCAATGTGAGGCTGAACGGTAGGCTGGATTCGACTGAGCCGGAAGATGGTGTTTTAGGTGCGGGTTGTAGGGCTCAGGCGGTGATGAGAAAGGGATTGTGTATGCATCGGTTTGAAGTTATAGTAAGGAAGGAAGTTGGTTTTTTGCTTTTTAAAACTAAATAACAAGAACAGAGAATGAAGTGTGATAGCATAAATGTAACCAAAGTTTGTCATAGAAAAATGAAATATATCAAGAATAGCAGAGACAAATGCGAAGTTTTTTTTTTAAATTACAGTTGCAAGCAAAAACTAACACTAAAATGAACAAAGATGCACAAAAATGACACAAAAATACACACAACAGTATCAGTTACAAAACAACACAACAGTAATGAAATCCAGTGTGATATATATATATATATATATATATATATATATAAAGTGAATAACACACAAAAAAAGAACAAAACAAAAATATTGCAACAATAAGTGAAAAAAAAAATTTAATAATGCAAAATAACACAAAAAATGCGAAAATAGTTCGAAGAGTAAAACAAAATTAAATTGCTTTTCGAAGCAACGACTCCAAAAACTTGTTAAACGATGGATTTTTCTATCAATTAGAAAACCATTGAAAATATATCATTATAAACCCACAAGCGCATGGCATACAATCGTAGTACGTATGCAAGTACAGGTCGATCCACATGAAATGGATTAAATTCTAATATTACTCAATCAAATTATCCCAGGGTGTTGAAATAAGAAATTGTAGAAAACAAACTAGAGTAAAAGTGAATAAAACTGTGAGATTAAGGAGCAATTTAGAGGCAAAATCCACTTCCAATCATTCATATAAATCAACAAAAAATTCAATTATAATCTCTCATTTAAATTTAAAGTAGCAACGATTGATGTGTTTATTATTAGTATGGTTTATTTGTGCTATTAATTAGCAAAACTTAAACCATCAAACTCTAACACACCATTCAAACCCACTTGTCAATTCTCATGAAAATGACATGGAATTAAAAATAAAATCTATTTTAAGCATGATCTATTTACTATGAACTGGTAATATATATCATCAAATTTTTATTCTAGTTTGACTTTGATTATCAAAATCACTTAGGCAAATGATCGAATCGTTTATGTTTATATTCGGTTAAGCATAGCCTATTTGAGTTGTCAACATAGACTATCAAATTCACTAAAAAGGAAACATAAACTAACATCATTCATAATTTCCATTAAGCACAAACGAGAGAACATCAATGCAACCATGTTATGTTGATTTAGTATGATTCACGAGAGCTTCATTACCCCTAAATTGAAGGGGTTTAGCTTCTCATAATTGAATTCATCTCAACACAAAATGGTTTTAGCATGAAAAACAAGGAAAATAAAAGCTAATCAAAAGAAAAGAGAACTAACTACTTGCATAAAATAAATCTAAACTAGTTGCATGGATTAAATCTATACTATTAACATGAAATAAAAGAGACATAAACTAACATAAAATAGCATAAGAGAAAAGAGCATGTAAACAAAAGCAAATAAGAAGAATGCTAAGAAGCCATTAAAAAGGCATTTTATTTATCATTAATTTTGTGGCTACAACATGCATAAAAGAGAAGAGCTAATTAGATGAAACATAAGGGTTATTTATACATGCTTAAAACCCTAATTCTATTTTTATGAGACTATCAAAAATGCTCTTGAGATTGTGTAGCCTCCAAGTAATCATTAGAGAATTAATTAATCTCCATTAACATGTGCATGTGCTTTTAATTATGGTCCATTAAGTAGTGGGCATGTGGGCTCCACCATGTTGCATTATTTCTTTCCTTTTCTACATTATTTTGACCTTGAATACTTGTGCATGCATATATCCATGAAGCTCCATCCAATTTGCACTCAGTTTCCTATAAATAAATAAAAAATATGCAAATAAATTTTTTGAAAAATAATCCACACACAAAATTACCATTTCGCCCCCAAATGAAGATGAATGAATGATGATTTGAAAATAATTTAGATTTTGTTTTAGACATGTAAAATACCCAAATATGCTCACTTATTTTAGTAAAAGAAGATTAAATATGGGACTAAAAATATACATTTTTACATGCACATCAATTATATGTTTATTTTGATGTTGAAATGATTCACGTTTAATCGACGTTGAATACCACAAAGGAAATCACTTTTCTTTAATAAATGAAATGGTGTATATGAGATTGTTAAACCTCTTTATAAATGGTTTCAAATAGTTCATATAAACACTAAAATCTTATTTGGTGAAGTTTTGATAAGTTATGAAAATTGATTCAAAAATAGTCGTGTAGCGTAACGATAGTTCACACCGTAGAAAGTTAATTCATTCATACGATGGATTCAGAGTCGGAATTCATTGTAATAAGAATTTTCCGAACTCTTATAATCATGGTTTTCCATCAAAAGAAAAAGATCAGGATTTCATTTAGTAGATTTAGAAATATGAGCAAAACAAGTTTTTAAAATAGTCGCTGTTTAGTAGTTCGAAAATCAAAGCAACAAATTCTTTAAAATGGATATTTTTAATTCGTTCAAAATATGGGATGAAGTCCATAAATCTTTTAAATTGTTTTAAAAGAAATTTTAGTTATAAAAATGGATTTCTAAATGATCGAAAAGTTGTTATGATCAAATAAGCCTTAAAGTACTATTCGCAACACTTTTAATAACTTTTGAAATATGGCTTTAAACTTAAGTGTTCTTTCCAAATCTTTTATAACTGTTTGCAAATAAATAAGTGATTTAATCTTTGCTCTAAAATCTAATGAGTAGATTGAAATTTTTTATTCATGAGATCCGGATGTGAGATGCTTAAACTAAGGAGATGTTCAGGAATAACCACTGCCTTGGCTCACTTGTCCTTTTTCCTGGACGAGGAATCGATAAGGTAGAAATGTGGGAAACGAAGCAAGTATAAATGATTTAATTTTTTCCAAATTTAATACAATTTGGATTATAAAGAAATAATCTTCTTATACTTGGTACCAAATTCCGAGAAGGAAACCCGTACTATCCATGTGAATTTAAAAGGCGATTTCACCATTATTCGACGGATAGTAAAGGCTGAATAGGAAATTGATGTTGAGTAGAATTGGTATAATTTATATCGACCCTTTTTAAATCAATAATGTTTTCCAATATGAATTATGAAAATGATTTAGAATTTCCAAAATTAATGAGTGGTTTAACAATTCCGTATATACTAGAAATGAATATGATTTATAGATTTATATCTCTAAAAAAGATATTTTATTTGATAAAAGGTATTAATAAATGAAGTGATAACCACCTTCAAGCTTAATATCTTTTATCGATAGTGGGCTCGAGGGAACCGGGATTGGATTTTAGTGATTATTAACAAAAACCACTTCGAACCAATAAATATATTCGAAGTGAAGACTTGGAATGATAATAAATGGAATTAATTGCTGCTTATCACTGACCCTCGAGGGAAATTTCCCATATCATATATATATGGCAGTAGTATCTTCAAATGATCTTTAATGTAGGTGTTACTCGCTACTAATCCTAGGGATGATTCCTGATAGGATGTGATAAGAGCGTTCCTTCGGTTTGTCATGTTCCTGGACAACTTGTATGAACAAATGTCTGGCATTGCATTTCCAACATACACGTACATTGATTTTTACAAACGTACATCTGTTTGGTGGTGTAGGAAGTAACTCTCTTATAATTAACACCCTTCTCTGAGACGTACGATCTTAGAGGTTGTACATTTGTGGGAATCAATGGTGTGTGATGGAATTGGCAACTTGGCATTCAAAGTGGAATGTTCCTTATGAAAGGTAATTGTTATCTCGGGCCTCATCCCTCGAAAATGGCTTAAACCGGGCATGCCATAAGGCTATGTGGTTCGCAACCATTTGGGTATAGTAATCACCTTTCTAGATTACTCTATATATGTCGAGTATATTATGTTTGCTATGGGATCCAGGATAGGTAGATTACGACCTGGGTGATGTCATATTTGTTTCTATTCACCACTAGATAGGTCTGCGGATAGGTTGGTCTTGCTTAGTGCAGAGCTTTCAAAGTTGTTGACCCTCGGTACATCCCTTTAGAGATGTATTGTGCAGAAGATAGTTCCTTACCTGCCATTGTATGGAAATCCATTCTCCAGTAAGTGCCTCCAGACTTGATTATGGAACTTATCATGCTGGAATTTAGTAAATGTAACAATTTCGGCTAAGATTATGTAAGTTTACTTGAAAAGTGTTTTCAAAAGAAAGTCATTAAAATAATATCCCTAAATTTTGCACAGCAAATGATTTGGTTCTCAAAAGGTATAAACTCATTTTGTGTTTATGTGCGGCGTGGTCTTATGAGTTACCATTTGATTTCAAATATCCATAATTTGAGTTTCTCATACCAGTCCCATGACTGACCCGGAGTTTATTTTCTTTTCCCCTTAAACTTTGGGTGCCATATTGGGTAACCAATTACTTAGGTAACATGGAGCATTTTGGATGGAGCATGGAGCATTTTGGGTCCTTAGTAGAAAGTTGTCTATTAATTCCACTGTATTTGTATGATGTACCTACCAGCACTTATGATGATAGGTAGATGTAATTATCCTGGCTAGATGAGTACTTACTAGTACTCTGATGGAGCAATTTGGAGTAATTACATGTACTACTCATATGTATAATTAAATGTTGAATACGATGCGAGATTCTATATTTTTTGTCTCTACCTTTATCTCTTTTAAAAACACCTAATAATCCACCTCTCAGGCACTTGGATTTGCAGCACGTGAATACCTATGATGTATTAGTGTCGGTTTTTGATGGTCGAAGAGGTAGGTTGTCGCATTAGGTATCATAGCTTATGGTTGAGTGAATACCTAAGCCTGGATGTGGTTAACTCATTGGAGATAGGGTTAGTAATGCCCTAGAATGAGTTTTGTCGGAGAGTGGGCATATTTGAAACTTCATCCGAAAAAGTATATTCGAGTTTATACCCATTCCCTAAGATAATTTGGTCTAAATTTATAATGGTGTTTCCGTACTATATGCAGATAGTAGGAGATTAGTAATATAAGAGGACAAAAGGGAGGTAGCAACACTATGGCCATCAACGGTTAGTCAAATGCTACAATAATTAAGGAAGGGGTAATCCCTGTGCAGCCTCAAATTAACTTTGCTACTCTATGTTAAGGTTACATTTATTTGGGTGGTAAACCGTTCAAAGGCGAGTGCATTATTGAAGTTTAGGCTTGGAACCGCTCTTATGAATGAATTTTTAAAGGATTGAATATCGAGAACGAGCATAAAAGGTTCTTAGCTTCTTGGCAGTGACAAGAAGGGCCTCTAGCGTTGTGGGAGTCCATAACTCTGAATGATTCAAAAGATAATTTCACATGGTAATGGTTCAATGAAGTCTTGGAAGAACAGTATAGGCCAGCTGTAGGAAAATCCCGCCTTTATGAAGTTTTAAGGATTTAAAACAAGGAGAGATGTCGGTAGAAGAATATTCCAACAAGTTCAGTAAATTGTCCCATTTTAGACCGGGTCTGATAGACAATCCTTTAAAGAAAAATTAAATATTTATCATTAGGATAAAGGAGCAATATCTGGATAGGATGAGCAGGCATGTAAAGGAAACCTTTGTAGATTTGTTAGACAATGGTTTCTGATATGAAACTCTAGACAAAAGGAATCCTCCTACAACTCAAAGAAGCAACAATAACTTGAAGAGTATGAAGTTCAACCATTATGGGAAGAAGCCATGGCAAGGCAAGCCAGAAGGAGGTCCGTAAGAAAATAATTTGAAGGATATTACTTGTTATAATTGCCAACAAAAGAGCCGTTTTTCCACCACCTGTAAGAATCCTAACGCTCCGGATAGTAATTGCTACAATTGTCACAAACCAGGGCACTAGAAGAAGGATTTCCCACTGATAAAGAAAGGAGAACCAATCAGAGTTTTTGCCATCAAAGATGAATCCTCAACTTCGACTGATGCGAAGGGTAAGATAGTTCTAGAAGGTAATATCTATTAGTGAAAATATATTAGAGTATTATTTGATACTGGGGTTTTCCATAGTTTTATTTCTAAAGAATTAGTTGATAAATTGAAACTTACAACAAAGATATTAGGTACCCCTATCTATGTCTCTAACCCCATAAGTGGTAAAATTAACCTCAGTATAGTTTGTCAATAATACAAGTTGCCTACCTATCCCAATTTTTTTCATGTGAACTAATCATCATCGATTTTATTGGATTTGAAATTATACACGGTATGGATTGGTTGTCGGAATATAAGGCTGTTTTTTATTGTGTTAAAAGGACGATGCATTTAGAAAATAAAAGAAGTGAACCTCTTAAAATAACTTGTAAAGAATCAAGTCTAGTTATGGACAGTTTTATGTATGCCCTAAATTCATTTCAAAAACATCTAGAATAAATACCAATTGTTAAGGAATTTTCAGATGTTTTTGAGGAATTTAAAAGTTTACCCCTATATAGGGAATTTGAGTTTCTAAACGACTTGATTTCCGATGTGTTATCTCTCTTTTTGGCAAGGCCGTGATATCATTGACTTGGCTAGGAACGAATGGTTAGCAGCCTTAGGAATCGATTACATAAAGTATTATAGACGATGGTCGGGCAGATTTGGACCGAAACCCAATCAAGATGCAGTCAGCATGGAGTAACTGGCATAGCCCGTAAAGTTATAATTCAAATTTAGAGTCGATCGGAGCTCATCTGCACAAGTTATAGACGAAGCAAGGATTTGCTTAGATCGATCAAGAGCGATCCATAAGATAGTTCAAGTCATTGGAGAATGTTCAATATCTCAAGATCCACATGGCCAATCCATTTGAAACTTTCAGGACATCAACGAAATGAAGATTGAGGCTTACAAAAATGATTGGGAGTCCTAAAGTTGAGTTTAGGATTTAGTCGATCCTTATTGGCCGATCGTTTGGCCAAGTCCTAAAAATGTTCGGTATGTCCTACTGCATAATCAAATTTCAACTAGATCAATCCATATCTCCTAGGTTACAAGTTAGAATGATTCCATATTTCAGAAGCAATATCAAGAGACATGTGGGACCTCCTAAAAATGATCGCACTAAAATTGGGGACAAGAAAAAGGATCGGCTAAACTTAGGCCGATTGTTCCTGGTGGTCGAGTTAGATATGCCAATCGTTATGGTGGGCCATTGTGGACCTAGAGATCCTTCTGCCGAAATCTTAGCAAAATATCTCATCATCTCTCCCTATAAATACAGGCCGCATGGTTCACTTTGGGGGACTTTTACGCTGCGAGTTACCTATTCCTTATTGTAATCAAGTTTCCCTTATTCCTTGATGCTGTAATCAGATTATTAGTTGATTGATAAAGATAAACTTCAAAGTGGACGTAAGCATACAATGTTAAACCACATTAAATCCTTATGTTCTTGATTATTATGTTCATTTGCTATTAGTTTATTATGCTCCTCGGTTTCAATTTTACTTTCTTCATTTACTTCCCTACATAAATCTATTCTTGGGTGTTTGTGACCAATTTGGTTGCAAACATTTTGGTGCTTTCACCGAGAGCCCTGATTCTCAGCTTGGAAGGATCCCCTTTGTTGCTGCTGGATTGGATAAATCCCCCAAGGAGGTCCATTGTTATCTTCATAAAGTTTCTTATACAACTAAGATTTGCTGAAGTCTAAATAAGGAGATTGTTGATGGTGAGACATACCAAATCTACTACTCAGAACGTGGATGGAAATAAGACTTCAAGCATTCAACAAGGAGACCTAAGAAATCAACCAGCAAATGTGAATGTTGATCTGGTTGAAATTCAGAATCCCACCAATTCTATTACCAGAGCTGAATTTCATAATTTAATAAGAGAGCTCATGGAGAGCCATCGACAACTAAATCAGCAGATTCAGACCAACATCGACTTAATGAACCAAATCAATCAGACACAGCGAGGCAAAGCTAGAAGGGATCCCACTCCTTACTCGTTGTCGGAAAGCTATAGCTCATCGGATGCATACCATATACATAGGCATCACAAAAATGATGGATACCACGTAGAAACTTCGGGGCGTCAATGGGTAGGCCATCGCGGTTTGGCAAGAATGATTTGTGTTGGCCCCTCTACTAGAGAAGGAATTTACCTATGCATGCTAGGAGTCATACTGAAGCTGCTACGGTTAATTTGGATGATACAGTCCGAATGAACGCTGATCGGGTTCTTCCCTAGAATGATGGTGAAATCAATGTATAAGATGCACATCGCGAAGATGGTGGCCCGAGAAAGCATGAAACGGCCCACAAACATCGACTGAACCATACATGTAAGGTGGAATACGACCACCGCTTGGTGCCAACCATCCAAACGCCAAACTTATCAACAGCGTTCCGACAGTTTGAACCAAGGCTTGACTAACGATAACTGGGGAATCTCGAGAAGCTGTACCCTTTTCACGGATAATGTTTTATACACAGAATACCCAAGGAGATTCAACATGCCATCAAAGCCTGCCTATGAGGGAAAAACCGACCCCAGGCAGCATATTATAAGGTACGAATGGCTAATGGATTCTGTGCGAGCCAATGATGTGACCAAGTGCAGATGCTTTCCTATAACCCTTTTCGAAATAGCAGCAATGTGGTTCACGAGACTACCCTCATGATCAATTTCCAGAATCGATAAGTTGGCAACCAAGTTTGTGGAGCAGTTCCGAATGCACGCGACTCGTCCCAAAGACATGATGTTCCTTTCCAGTATGATCCAGGCTCTAGAAGAGTCGTCGAAAGATTATTTAGAGAGATTTCATATAGCTTCCATGGAGGTCAGTAATCCGAATGATCATGTAATACTCATGGCCATGATAAGAGGGATTGTTTCAGAGTTAGAGTTTGGCGACTGGCTGGTTGGTAAGCCACCTACCATGTTGGAGCGCTTCATTCAAAGGTAGCTCAGTTTCTGAGAAAGGAGGAAACCAGGTCCTTCAGAAAAAATAATGTCACGAAATCGAGTGGAGAAGTAGTACAAAGTAACATTACAATAAAACAGTCTGATGACAGTTTTGGAAAATTCCAAGTGAACGTTCAGAATAAGCCAAATCATCAAAAGAGAGATGGAGATAGGAATCGAGAGCGAAAAAGGGATTCTGGAAGGTTGAGGCCTAGGATTCTAATGTATGGTAATTACACGCCGCTAAATATGTCCCTGGAAAATATCCCTCTGTTTACTTGCAATACTATGCAGTAGAGGAAGCCACCTCCAGAAGTAGACCGGGAAATATTATCGGTTTCATGAGTTTTATGGACACAATAAAAATGAATGCATGCATCTCCAGGATGTTATAGAAAAATTGATTCGGGAAAAGAAGTTAAAACAGTTTTTGAAAGCCCCACAGGATGGAGGGCAGGGACTTCTGACCCCAATTGAGGACAATCTCCACATAGCGTTGAGGAGCCTGCGCGGACTGGTGGAAGATTTGTGATAAATACGATAGTCGGAGGACCACACCCGAAGATAGGAGTTGGCAAGAAATGGAGCGCTATGCTAGTGCGATTAGGCATGTAGATTTTGAATGTTATTCAAATATGGAAAATAGGACTCCGGTAAAACAACAATGTACAATGGCAGATGATATTGTGTTTAGGAATAGGGATGCGGTCAAAGTAGAGGCTCTAACAATCGACCCGACTGTAATTTCAGCTATGATTGGTCCAACATTGGTGGGAAGGATTTTGATTGATTGTGGAAGTTCGGTGAATATAATTTACAATAAGGCTTATTATCAAATGGGAATGGAGCCAAAGATTTAAAAATGTCTAAAGCTCGTATAAACGGTTTTAATGGCGTTGCAACCGAAGCTATTGGTTATGTGGAATTGCCTGTTGAATTGGGGGAAGGTGTGCGAAGGAGAGTGCAAATCTTGCCATTTATTGTTTTGGATGTTGACTCTCCGAACAATGTTTTTCTTGGCCGACCGGCTTTGGCAGAATTCCGGGCAGCTCTTGCCCAATGGTATTTAACTTTAAAATTTCTAATAAACAATGGTGTAGGAGTCGTTCATGGCGATCAGGGGACTGGACGTGCTTGGTATGTGGTTGAGTTGAGGGAAGCTCGGCGCAAGGAGAAGGGTAAGGGTGTGGACAAAGCTGTCTGTGTCCATGCTGGAGACGACTGGCAATTGGCGCTTTAGCCTTGGCTTGGGTGCCACAGTCAGTTTAATAGAGATATGGATCTAATGATGATGAAAAGGAGCCCAAAGAGACCAAGGTTGCACCGGTTGAGCTGACGATTGATATTACGGTCAGCCATAACAACCCATAGAGAGTCCTAAAGGTTGGGTCACAGCTCAGCCCTTTGATGATAAATGAACTTGCTAGTTTTCTCCGAGCAAATCTCGATGTATTCTCTGGGACTCACTCTAAAAAGTGTGGATTTTGACCTGCCATTGCGAGCCATGCATTGAATATCGACCCAAAGTAAGTTCTGGTGAAGCAAAAAAGACGTGGCATTAATGCGGGTTGATCTGTCGCTCTTAAGGAGGAGGTGAATAAACTAAAAGTCAACAGGTTTATTCGTGACACCGTCTACCCTGAATGGGTATCAAATACTGTGCTTGTGAAGAAGGCGAATGGAAAATGGAGAACGTGCATTGATTATTCAGATTTGAACAAGGCGTGTCCTAAAGACAGTTTTCCCCTTTCGAAGAATGACCAGCTAGTGGATTCAACCGTAGGACACGAATTTCTATCTTTCATGGATGCATACTCGGGATATACCCAAATCCCATTGCATATCCCCGATTAAGAGCACAACAATTTCATTACCGACGTGGGATTATATTGTTATGTGGTAATGCCGTTTGGATGGAAGAATGCCGAAGCAACCTACTAGTGCTTAGTTAATAGGATGTTTAAAGACCAGATTGGAAAAATAATGGAAGTGTATGTAGATGATATGCTCGTGAAGTCACGTCGATCAAGCGACCACATTAGAGACTTGGCGGAAAAGTTTGACATCCTTCGACATTATAAGATGAAGATCAAACCTTCGAAATGTCCTTTTGGTGTCGCATTAGGAAAATTCTTAGGCTTTATCATCAATGCACGTGGAATAGAAGCTAACCCCGAGGAGATTCAGGCTATCTATGATATCCAAGCACCGAGAACCATTAAAGAAGTGTAGGGCATGAATGGGATGGTTGTGCCTTAAGTCAATTTATCTCCAGAGTTACCGATAAGTGCATTTCTTTCTTTGATTTGATTAGGAAAGGAAAAAGAAACTTTGAATGAATGCAAGGTTGTAAAGACGTGTTTCAAGCTTTGGTGAATCATTTTGAGAGACCTCATATCTTGTCAAAGCCGGTGGATCATGAGGGGTTGTACATTTATTTGGCTGTTCGGCACACGCTATTAGTGTTGCCTTGATTCGTGAGGAGAATCGAATCTAGAGGCCGGTGTATTACGTCAGTAAATGATTAATAGGAGCAGAAAGAAACTATCCAAAAATAGAAAAATTGGCGTACTGTTTACTAATTGCATCATGGAAGCTTCGTCCGTACTTCTAGGCACATCTGATCAATGTTTACACCAACCAGCCGTTACGGTAGGTCCTACAGCAACCTGGGAAGTCTGGGAGGTTACTCAAGTGGAATATTGAGCTCAGCCAATTCGATATTACTTATCTCCCTTGAAGGGCTATCCAGGGTTAGGCATTGGCAGACTTTATAGCAAAGTTTACTATACAAGATGATCTTCCAAAAGGTAGCAAAATCTCTATTGTATGATGGAAACTGTATACTGATGGAGAATATAATGATCATTGTTCTAGAGCTAGGATTGTGCTTCTAACCCATGAAAATCGGTCAATTTGTTATGCTTTGAAGCTCGATTTCCCGGGAAAAAACAACGAAGCTGTGTATGAAGTTTTGATTGGTGGACTTAAACTCCCAAGAGAACTTGGAGTTAAATCTCTTGAAATCTTTTGTGATTCGTAGTTGGTGGTGTATCAAGTTAGAGGAGACTATCAGGCTAAGGGACAACGGCTTGCCCAATACCTTACTCTAGTTCAGGAGTTATTGACAGAATTTGAATACTATAACATTTCACATATTCCATACGATCAAAAGAGAGAGGCTAATTCATTGGCAAAGTTTTCTAGTACTGGCGATGCACAGCAGATAGGCTTGGTTCCGATCAAAGTATTAAATACCCCAAGTATAAACATTTGGAAATCGATCAAACACTGGTAGCGGAATCTGAAAGGGAATCTTGGATGACTCCAATCAAAGACTATTTACTGCGTGGAGCCTTACCCGACAAAAGAAATGAAAAGCGGCAAGTTCTTCATAAAGCTTCATGATATATTATGCAAGAAGGAGGTATGTAAAGGAAAGTTTTCTCAGTCCCTCTACTCCGGTGTTTCGCTCATGATGAAATATAGCGTGTTATAAAAGAAGTTCATGAAGGAGAATGCGGTGATCACATTGAGTGGCAAACTCTTGCAAAGAAAATACTCCGTTGTGGGTATTATTGGAGAACCATGAATCGGGACATCGCTGATTATGTAAGACGATGTGATAAATACTAGATGTATGCAAAACTCCCAAGAGCTCCGCCAGAAATCATGCAAATGGTCAGCCCATGGTTGTTCGCTATGTGGGGTATAGACATTATTGGTTCTTTACCGATATCTATAGGTGGCGTGAAGTATGCTATCATTGTAGTTGATTACTTCCCCAAATGGCATGAAGCGGCACCTTTAGCAACAATCACAACTAAGAAAGTAATCAACTTTTTTGTCTGAAACATCATATGCCTCTTCGGTCTCCCAAGAACTACTGTGACAAATAATAGGACTCAATTTGACAGTGTTGAATTCAAAGACTTTTGGCAAAGATATCATACTGAAAAGAGACTTGCAGTTGTCGCTCACCCTTTAGCAAATTGACAGGTGGAAGCTATAAATAAAATCATTAAGTCAATTTTGAAGAAACGTTTGGAGAAAGCTAGAGGCAAGTGGGTGGATGAACTCCCTACAGCATTATGGGCTTACAGAACCACCCATAAGTCCCTGACTGGCCATACTCCATTTGCCCTTGCCTATGGTTCCGAATCCATTATTCATGTTGAACTCGAAGTCCCTTCTCATCAAGTGACTTACTACGATCCTAAAACGAATAAAGATCTCCTCTTGGAATCTCTTGACTTGATAGATGAGAAGTGCAAAGAAGCTGATTTGAGGGTAGCTATTCTATTGTATGCTAATTACATAGCGAAACTGATTGAAGTGATATGTATGAACAGGCTCCCAGAGTTTGAAATTAACCAATCATGCTAACTCCTATTGAGATTAAACAATATGAGCTCAATCTACTTGTTCATTTAACAACTATCATTCAAAATCCAAAGGACTGGATACGCAATAAAAAACAAATGTGGCCGACAATCTAATCAACGAATAACTTCTGCCCAATTGTGGAACTGAGATAAAATCGGGGTGACCGTGATACAACCAGTCACTTGCTGAACCAAACCGCAGACCCTAGGGGGCAAATCAATCAACAAACGGGAGTGTGATCTGGCTACTGTCCAAAATAACTCTAAGTCCCTAGAGTGCGGACTTAAGTATAAACATAAATCGGGTGTAAACCGATCATACGCCAAACAACTCTGAGTCCCTAGAATGCGAACTAGAGTATAAACATGAATCAGGTGTGAACCGACCACCCGTGAAATAACTCAAAGTCCCCAAAGTATAAACGTAAATTGGGTGCAATCATACCACCCATTAACTAAATCGTATCCCTGAAGTGTGGATACGAACATGAATGAATAATTGAGTGGAGTTCGACCGCTCACTATTCCACAAACTATGGCCCGAATGCGACGGGAGGAGTATAAACTCGTTATGGATGGAGATTGATTGTCCTACATCTTACCGCACTAAACCAAAGCCAGGGGCAGAAGTATAGTTACTCAAAAAACCGCTGAAATCTAATGGCGTAACACTAAGGCCCGAGCCTATTATTTCATACGACTCGTGGCCACAACCTCAGGGAGGCCTTTGAATGAATGAATAGTTGAGTGGAGTTCGACCATTCACTATTCCACAAACTTTGGCCCAAAATTGAAGGGAGGAGTAAAAACTTGTTAAGGATGGAGATCGACCATCCTACATCTGACCTTGCTGAACCAAAGCCAAGGGCAGAAGTATAGTTATTCAAAAGACCACTGAAATTCAACGGCGTAACACAAAGGCCCGAGCGTAGTGTTTGATATGACTCGAGGCTACGACCTCAGAGAGCCCTTAAAATGGATGAATTAAATCGACATTCGTTAGAATGAGCAACGAATCACAAGTGCATAAAATGAAAAATGTGATAGTTTGGACATTTGAATAAGTAAATACAAGAATCATACATAAGAATAAAAGACTTCTTATTCACAATAAACTGGTTATACATCGTACAAGTCTATCCAAAATAAAAGAGAAAGTGGAAGGCCACATCGAAACAAATAAAACCAACAAAAGGAGAAGTGATCATTT
Source organism: Allium fistulosum (assembly GCA_030737815.1). Taxonomy (NCBI): domain Eukaryota; kingdom Viridiplantae; phylum Streptophyta; class Magnoliopsida; order Asparagales; family Amaryllidaceae; genus Allium; species Allium fistulosum. The sequence continues at coordinate 235,784,675 of CM060908.1, forward strand.
GGGCTTTTTACATGTCGTTCCAATCCAAAGATTATTTCTTGGATTTCCAGTCCTTCTTTTGCTTCTTTGGAGTGGCTCCTACCGAACTGCCACTCAACTCTCTCTTTGACCCTTTACTGCCTCGGCTTTTCTTCGAAGAAGTATCCTCGGTTGTGTGAATCAAGGTGGTATCATCTTTGGAAATAGGGAGGATGGAGGCACTCTCAGCACTATAAGCAAGGGGAATGTCATCTCGAGGAATTGTCCCGCCATGAGGGATCATTCGGAGCAGAATGGAAAACAATTCATCGGAACCCGAATTACCAGGCTCATTTTTCACCTTCCTTTTCATCAGTTCTTCTTTTTCAATACACTCTTTCATGTTGAGCTACCTGGTGGGGTCGGAAGAACCTATGATCATGATATCTTCTTCAAAAGGAATTCTATGGTGTGGGTCATTTTCCTCCTTGAATAATGCCTCCATGAATTGATCATCAATAACGAAGGCTTCTTCTTGAGCACTTGAGCAGCGGCTGAAGTTGCAACTTTAACAGATTCTATAGCGGCTGCTTGTGACTCCGACTGAGGCTTTTGGGAAGGAAGAGGAGCAACACATGATAGGTTCAAAGCTGAGAAAAAATAGACAAAAAGATTAGAAATATCAACTAATAACACCCTAACTTTGCGAAGGACGGGAAAAGTCGACTGAATACCTTCCTCAGTATGACTTCCAGGTTGAGCCAGAGCATCCTTAGAACTGCGCTCGGGAATTGGGGAAAGTTGTGGCTTGTCTGGATCATGCCCGGGTATTCTCAAAGAACTTGCTACGGAGCTAAAGTGGACCTTGGGAACCGGAGGCAATTCAGCTATAGTATTAGGTTGCCCTGACTCCTTCACCCACTTCACGGGAAGAAACAACAGCAGACTCTTTTTGGAGCGAGAGCTGGATATCATGCAATGTTTTAGGTTTGTCGCCCAATAGTATGTCATTTTCAAGTTTATATAGATCGATATCCTATGAGTTAAGAAGTTTTCTCTCTTCCGCAATGAGAAATTTCAAAGCACGATAGAGGTGGTAAGGATAGTCTTCACCGAGCCACGTTCAATTCCTATGCTTGAGAATATTAGCCTTGTAAAAAACGAGAAGTGGGTCAAGCTCATTCATTATCACTTCCCAGACTTTGTCCTTGGTAGCTTCCGTTTCAAGTTGAATGAGTGCATCACATTTTTTGCTCTCTCAATAGCCGTGTCTTTATCAAGTTTGATGTTTACCAACTCATCACAGGCATCCTAAGAAATCTTTTGAGTATAATCTTTTTCTTTATTTGCATACTCAAGCTTGGCCTGAGGTCAGCTATTTCATTCAAGGCTGCCGATTCATTATTCCGAGCCGTATACCGCTCAAGCACTATCTCTTGCTTCCGATGATGCAAAACTTGGATTATTTCAAGATCACTAGATTTCATCTCTTCCATGGATTTCATAGTAGTGTTAGCTTTTCCTTAGGCTTCTGCTAAGGAGGTTCTAGAGGATTCTAGCTCATTTGTCAAAGAGTCAATGATTCTTTTATCTTAAGCTTCTTGCCGTTTTAGTTTTTCAATCTCCGATATGCGCTTGAAGGATACTTTGACATCTTTTCTGCCGCCTTCATCTATTCTCGATATTGCATATGGATGTCAGTGACGCAATCAATGGTCCTCTTCTGAACATGACCCAGAACCCTCTTCAAGTTAGGAGGAAAATAAAACCCTTCAAAGCATGAAATTGGAAATTCTTCATGAAGCTGTGTCATGTGAACAGTTGGATCGATCGTGGAATCTTCAATAGCAACTTCGACTTCGGTGCCTTCTTTATCGTGCTTGTCAGCAGTAGTGTATTCTCCATGGTGGTGATGATCGCTCGGCCATTGAGAATGAGAGGGAACAAAAGGCTGTGGAGGCATTGGAATAGTTGAAGGGTCGTGAGAAGGATCAATTGGCAAGTCCCTACGATCAGCTGGTCTTTTATAACCCTTTGGAGGAGGAGATCTCGATCTCGATCAATGTTTATCCTGAGGTTGCTTATCCTTATCATCTCTATCTTGATGACCATAGTTACGGCTGGGGCGATAGCTGGAATCGTAGTAATCTCTACCGCCATGGTAAGAGCCAAAGCGTGAACCCGATGATAGGTGATGTATGTCCCGAAGAGAATCAAACATGTTCCTCTTCCTCACCATCATTTCTGTAAAGAAAAACAAAAGTCAGTTAACGCTAAGCATTAAAATGCATGAGTCAAGTACAACGCAATGTTGAGGGGTGCAAGTGTGTGCAAATGTCCTAGTGTAACCCACAAATAGACCAGATGCAGGAGCCTTGCTCATTGATGTAACTTCCCCTCCAGAAGTAGGAGTCTCAGTGCCAATTTTAACGGGAGATTCCGACCTTTCGATAGTTACATCATTAAAATGGAAAGCGTCAAGATTGGGTAGAATTGGTAGACCAAAAAAGAGTCAAATGGTAAACTCAAATGCTCTAATGGTTGGGAGGAAGATTCATATTGAACAACTTTAGGAGAAATTGACGACTTGGATTGGTCAAAGAGGCGACTTCTTGGAATTTTATGTACAAATGTTTTCTTCTTTCTCCTATCAAAAACCAAGAGTTGTAAGGCTTGCAAAGATCTGGTATCAACTCCAGGATCGGATTTGTCGCCATTATTACCAAGTACATCGCCTTTATTCCCTTCGGCGTCAATATAAGCAAATTCTTGAGCATTCGTAACTGGGGACACCATGGAATCTGCTAGATTTTCCCTTTGATCAATTGCAGCCCATGGTCTTATCCCTACCGTCTAGGAAATTTTGGTTAGCCCGACGCCGAGGCCCTCCTTTATCAAACAAAAAGCGATGAGGCGGTCCTCGGGTATTGCATTCTTCAGAATTGAGACCGCCTCTTCATAAATGTCGCCACTAGGCTGGGTAACGACACCTACAAAGGAGTAACTTAGTCAGGAAGGAAAACCTGATATATTTTTTCTATGCTATCATGAAAATGGTGGTAACACTTACGTTTTTTCAGCCACTATCGAGCAAAGCTGGGCAGACGGCGAACAAAAAACCATTTACTTTTAAAGGCACTTAGCTTGTTCCACGCGCCGGTCAGAATATGGCACCTCTTTGCTGATTCGAGAAATGTAAACGAGGGACTCCCTATCTACTGCTTAAAAGTGAAAAAAAATTGAATGTCTTCAATGGTGGGAGGACGGTGCAAGAACTCCATAAATATCATATAAGTGCAATTAAGGAAGGCATAGCCTCCCTGGAGCTATCCTTAAATAATGAAGAATCTCCCAAATGTATGAGTTGAAAGGCGAGATGCATCCCGCCCAGCACATAAACTTGTTGCATGCTGTATACCCTTCAGAGGGTGTGTGAGCCCAATCATCCTACGACGAAACCAATACATTGTCGAAGGGAATTCCGTGCCTAATGCAAATTCTTTGGAGTGCATCTTCCTTAATTTTTTAAGATACCGAATTAGAAGGATTCTCCAGAATGACTGCATCTTCTAGAGTGTTAGGAGCAGGATCGATAATCTCCAGTGGAAAGGTTGGGACAACATTAGAGAGATCAGATTCATGGTTCAGATTTTCTGGTTGTTCCGAATGATGACCGGACGATGGACTATCAGACTCAGTTGCCGAACTTGATTCTATGTCAGAGTTATTCCTTTGGGAAGATGATTCAGCTGGCATAGCCACAAGAAGATTGGAATGTCTAGATCCCATTGCTATTAAACTTAGTAAAAATCATAAGTAGATGAAGTAACCTATACCCCCTAGTGCATATTGAGTTCTAGTTTGATGCGATAAAGTGCCATTCAATATAGTAATAAGTTGTGCGAAATTGAAGACAAAAAAGACAATGAGACTTTGATGATTAACCCGAGAGACCATCATTCCTGACCGTCTCAACTATTTCGGCGTGTCATCGGGAAATGATGCAGCTTGAGTTTCACAATTTATCATCTGCCAGCAAAAGTTTGTTTTTTATCTAAGTTATAGGTGAGCTACAAGATGATTATTAAAGTCAATGGTTCGTATCACGGTTCTAATTGCTACCAAGTATGTAGTTCTGATTATATGCAAAATCATATACAAGTCCTAATGTTTGTTCAAGTATGAAAGGCCGAAGCTTGTCATTTAGTTAAAGTTTACCCACCTAAATTCCATTTTATAAAATGAAAGGTTCATTCGTAAACTAGGTCGATCATTTGTGTGTGTTAATTAGGATCGATCGTTTCCCTAATACAAAATTAGCCAATCATTCATCACGAGTTTCTTCCTACCAATTGTTCGAATGAGCCTCCAACTCTAAGGTTGAACCGATCATTCGAAGGCGATCCTTAAGCCCCAACGTCCCAGAGCTTCGCCGATCATCCGAGAACGATCATGGACGATCGATCGTACAACTTCTTCACGTCTAAAGCACTATCTCCATCAGCGAGCGATCGGCTAAAGTCGTAATTCACTCATCCCTAACCACTTTGTCTCCATTACATATAATTGTAAGAATGAAAAGTAGTAGGGATTCACTCATCCCTAACCACTTCATTCTCAAAATTATGGAGCAAGTATAGGATTCATGCAACCTAAGTTTGAAATCTGAAGAAGGAGGATTTGAAATCGATTCGAAGGGTGACGACTTTGTGGTGATTGTTGTTTGGATCGGTAGGAAGAAGGTGAAGAGGCTCGTCTCTTTGGCTTCAGAATGGATCGATGAGAAGAGAGTGAAAGAAAATGACTAAGTGTAGAGGCTTAGATAGGAAAGGGATTAGCCGATCGTTTTCGGTCTAAAAATTTTAGCAGATCGTCCCACGCCCAAAGATTTAGCCGATCGTCCCCTATCCAACCTTATGTCGATCGTCTTATGCCGACAAATCCAATTCCAAGCCTTATGCCGAATGATCCACTTTGAAGCCATATGTCAATCGATCCATTTCCAAGCCTTATACCGATTGTTCCATAACCTAGCGTATGCTGATCATTTTCATAATAATGAATAGTTTGAAATTTGTTTTCTAAGCAAAAGAGGATTATGGATACATAAAAATATATGGATTAAAAAAATGGGAGGAAGAGAACATGCTTGAAATAATGACGTCTGGCGAAAACTGTTTATAGAAATTTTTCTCCATTAACTTGACAATGACTCATGAACGTGTAATCGTGATCGTTAGTCAGGTGCATATACATATACGTACAAGTATACATTTCAAAATTTAATTTTCTGAAATCAATATAAAAAAACTGAATAGTCACCTGGAGCCGACTAGAGGAAAACTAAAGCAAATTTGCTGAAGCTTGGAAATTGCTAGGGTAAAAACAAGTTAATTGTTAACAAGTTATGATCCCGTGTTTATGTTATTGGAAATCGAGCAATCGTCATGACGAATAAGGAGAATACGACCTTCAACAAGAAAACAACCCGACGGAAGGATAGCGACTATTTGATGAACCAGAAGACGTTTCTAGCTTACGATGATTCAAAGCACGTCATGTATGATACAGGACGTACTTTAGGAGCCAATGTTATCCCGCCTTTTGGTAAGGCCGTGATATCAACGACCTGGCTAGGAATGAATTGTCAACAACCTTAGTAATCGATTACGTACAGTAGTATAGATGATGGTCGGGCATATTTGGACCGGAAGCCAATTGAGGTGCAGTCAGCATGGATTAACTGGCATAGCCCTATGAAGTTATATTTCAAATTTGGAGTCAATAAGAAGATCATATGCTCGAGTTACAGACGAAGCAAGGATTTTCTTAGATAGATCAAGAACAATCCATAAGATAGTTCAAGTCATCGGAAAACACTCAATATCTAAAGATCCACATGGCCAATCCATTTGAAACTTCTAGGACATTAACAAAATTAAGATTGAGCTTACAAAAATGATCAGGAGTCTTAAAGTTGCATTTCGGATTTAGCCGATCGTTATTGGTCGAAAGTTTTGTTCAAGTCCTAAAAACGATCGGTATGTTCTAGTGCATAATCCAATTTCAACCAAGATCGATCAATATCTCCTAAGTTACAAGTAGAATGATTCCATATTTCAGAAGCAATATCAAGAGACATGTGGGACCACCCAAAAACAATCGCACTAAAATTGGAGAAAAGAAAAAGGATCGGTTAAACATAGGCCGATCGTTCTTGATGGTTGAGTTAGATATACCGCTCGTTATGGTGGGCCTCTACGGACCAAGAGGGCCTTCTGCTGAAATCTTAGGGAAATATCTCATCATCTCTCCCTTTAAATATAGACCCCATGGTTTACTTTGGGGGACTTTTACACTACTAGTTACCTATTCCTTATTGTAATCAAGTTTCTCCTATTCCTTGTTGTTGTAATCAGATTATTAGTTGATTAATAAAGATAAACTTCATAGTGGACGTAGGCATACAATGCCAAACCACTATAAATCCCAGTGTTCTTGATTATTATTTTCATTTGCTATTAGTTTATTCCGCTCCTCAGTTTCAATTTTACTTTCTTCATTTACTTCTCTACATAAATCTATCCTTGGGTGTTTGTGACCAATTTGGTTGCAAACGCGCTGCAGGGCCAATTTTTCACTCTTCTCGATGAATGGCCCCTAAGGAAGTAAATGAATTAAGTAATCAAATGGATAAATTATTAAAGAAATGACTAATTAGACCAAGTCGCTTAAGTTGGAGCTCAGCGGTAGTTCTTGTTGCAAAGTCAGACTGCTCTATAAGACTTTGTGTAGACCATCGAGACCTAAATAAGAAACGATTAAGAACAAGTATCTCTACACCGCGTTAATGACTTGTTTGATCGACTTCATTCTGCTCGAATATTCTCCAAAATGAACCTAGCTATAGACTTCCATCAATTAAGGATGGTAGAAGATTGCACTCATTTAACTGCATTCAGAGGACTAAATGATTTCTACGAGTGGGTTGTTATGCCTTTTGGGCTAACCAATGCTCCCGCTTATTTTGCGGACCTAATGAATAGAGTATTCAGAGATGTCCTCCACAAATTCATGTTGGTTTTTACTGACGATATTCTTATATATTCAAAGACCAAAGAAGAACATGAAAGGCATTTAGAGATTGCACTAGATATATTGAGAAGGAATGTGCTTAAGGCTAAGTTTGCAACATGCCACTTTTGGGAAGAAAAGCTAAGGTTTCTTAGACATATTGTGTCAAAGGAAGGAATCTCAGTTGATCTTCGAAAAATTACAGACATTCTAAATTGGAAGTAGCCACAAACTCCCAAGGACAGTCGCAGCTTCATAGGATTGGCAGGATACTACAAGAGATTTATTCAGGACTTTTCCAAGATTTCTCATCATTTAACGAAGTGGACTATGAAGGATGTTAAATTTGAGTGGACTCCAAAATGTGAAGAAGCATTCCAGGAACTTAAGAAAAGGTTAACTACCGCTCCAGTCCTAACTATTATTGATGAAAGTTGCGGCTTAACCATTTATACTAATGCTTGAAGCGAATGAATGGGTGTGGTACTGATGTAAACATGGAACAGTTATCGCATATGCTAGTAGGGAGTTAAAGACGCATGTGCGAAATTATGCAACTCATGAATTAGAACTATTGGACGTTGCGTTTGCACTAAAAATATAAAGAGATTATTTACTGGGTAAGAATTTCTCATAATTTATTTCGATAAACTTAGTTTGACCTTGGTAAAAATATTTATTCTTTAAATAGGTGAGAAGTTCGAACTATTCATAGATCATAGTTTTTGAATTATGTTTTCACTCAGAAGAACTTAAATATGAGACAGCAGCATTGGCTAGAGTTTCTCACATCATATTATTTAGATATCCTATATATGGTCAGGAAAGCCAATGTGGTAGTGGATTCATTAAGCCGAAAGCATGCCGTTATAGCTTATCAGGTAGTGACTCCGACTCTTTTAGAGAGAATTTCCCACAAACAAAGAGAAGTTTGACATCTAAGGAAAATTATTAAGGATATAAGCAAAGGGCAGAATTCAAGCTTTGAAATAGATAACTATGGGATATTACGGTTAAATGGAAGAATTTATGTTCCTAATACTGACAACTTAAGACAAGAAGTGTTGACTGAGTGCCATCAATGCTAGCTTAATATTCACCTTGGAGTTAACAAAATGTTCAAAGGTGTAAAATGAACATTTTAGAGCGAAATCATGAAGAGGGACATCTCTATCCATGTTAGCAGACGTGCAAATTGTCAACATATCAAATGCGATCAGTAAAAGACTATTGGATTACTTCGACCTCTTGAAATTCTGAGTTGGAAATGGGACCAAATATCGATGGATTTCATCGATGGCTTACCTCGATCAAGAAAGGGATATGAAGGCATTTGGGTTATCATTGATCGATTAACCATAATCGCACAATTTATCCACGTAAAGCCAACGAGAACATCCGCAAGTCCTGTAGAGATATACATGAGGGAAACAGTTCGTTTGCATGGTGTCCCATGAAGTATAGTTAGTGATCGAAACCCAATCTTTAAAATAAGTTTTAGGAGGTGTTACAAACACCTTTTTGAATGAAGCTGAGTTTAAGCACCGCATATCATCCCCAGATCAATAGGCAAACTGAAAGGGTAAATTGAGTGTTGGAAGATCTTCTGAGAGCTTGTATCTTAGATTTTATAGGTTCATTGGAAAACTATCTTCATCTCTTGGAATTCTCCTACAACAACAGCTATCAGGCAAGTATTGGCATGGAACCATATGAAGTTTTATATGGTCGTCCATGTATCCCCAACATGTTGGATCGAAACCGGAAATCGGTTAGCACTTGGGCCTAACATGATTCAAGAAGCCTCAGAAAAGGTAGAATTGACCAGAAAGAAGATGAAAGAAGCCAAGAGTAGGCAGAAGAGTTACAATGATCAAAGGTGCATGAATTCAGAATTTTCAGTTGAAGATTTTGTATTCTTGAAAGTCTCTCTGATAAGAGGAGCGGTAAGATTTGGTCGGGCATGGAAGTTAGCACCTCGATTTCTTGGACCTTTTCCCATCCTTGAGCAGATTGGCCCATTTGTTTATCATATGGAATTGCCCGAAAGGTTTTCTAGTATGCACAATGTTTTTCACATATCCCATCTATGGAAATGTGTGCATGATTTGGAATAGATTATAGAATTAGTTGTCCACGAAGATTCAGAAGTAGAACCAAATTTGGCAGTTATGAGACGACCAGTTCGAATCGTGGATCATGATGAGAAGCGATTGAGAAGGAAGGTGGTAAGGTTGGTTAAAATTAAATGGAGTGGTGATGCTGAAGACTATACATGGGAAAAAGAGGATAGAATGAGGAAAGCTTATGTTGAGTTTAGGATTGATGTATAGTTTGCATGTGGTATCGAGACAACGTACTCACCGCCTATGGTGTGGTCACTTATCATATCTTGTATATATTTCCCCTTGTCAAAAAATATATTCCTTTTCGAACCAATTTCTTCTTATCCATAAATTCTAGAATGAAATTCTTTTAGGGGGGGTATGTGACTACTCGCAAATTCATCACTTCTGAAAAATTTCAAAATATTCAAATTAATAATTTTTTAACATAAATGTTAATGTTTTGAATAATATTGGTAATCTTATTTTGAATAATTTACAAAAGTATATACTATGGAAGATATATTGATAAAATGACATAAAATCATTTTATCAATAAACGGCTCTTAAACCATCCGACATCACGCATGAAGCTGGATACATACACTCATTTATGTATACGAGTGAGAATATGTGATAAAATTATTTATTTTATTTTTGAAAGTAAAATCTCTTTGTACATCTTTAGTGATATCACTATTTTAGAATAAATGATTTTTGAGTTTAAATTGAGTTTAAATGATTTAATAATTATTTTAGTTATTAAATAAGCCTTTTTAGTTATTATATAATGATAGAAATATTATTATTAAACTTTTTTTACAATTATATATCAAATAAGAAGTCAAAATATGACCGGCGATTGAAATCGGAATCCATGATGATTCATCGTAGAAAAGGTGTGCAACGTTGTGAATCATTTGAGATATACATATGCATACATACCTATACATATACATGAACACATTCCCATGCACATGAATTCACATATACATACAGATATACATATACATTTAAATACATATATATTACAAAATATCCAAGATATTTTCCTAAAACCTAACCCTTAAGTAAATTCAAAGTTAAACTTTTACACACTAAGTACAAGCACATGGGTACACACACATAGGTGGAGTACATGGCCGAACAAGATGAAGGTGTTGAGTTATAGTGGTGATGTAATGGTGATGTGTTTGTGTGGAAATATCACGATATTTTCTTCCTTACTTTTGCCTATAAATAGCACCTACCTCTCTCACTTCGTTCACACTTCTTCTTTATAAAATTCATATGCTTCTTCAATTCTTAAACTCTACTTAATGGCTTCTTGCCAAACGAAAGTTATGTAAAAAATTATGCAAAAAGAATTTAACATTATATAGTAAATATATATTATAAAAAATCTTTAAAATAAAACAAACCCACTCCTTTCTTACCTCTAAACCTAGTACCACAACCTCTACTACCCATAGTTGATCCCAACTCCTTTAGCAAGCATAAGCCAAGCCATCCCAAAGGTCCAAGGCTCAATTCCATAGGCTCTAGTGCAATCGTAGCAGAGCTATAGCCATTTTAAAGTTAGTCCATCGAAATTTAAGTGAGAAACTCTTCCAAATTTATTTTATAAATACGATGATTTGGTATGATTCCTATGGTTATTTACTATGTTTGATCACCAACTTTGGATGTTGATTATATGTTTACTTTGATGTTGAAATGATTCACATTTAAAACACGTCGAATATCAAAAAGGAAATCAATTTCCTTTAATAAATGAAATGGTGTATATGAGATTGTTAAACTTCTTTAAAATGATTATAAATGTTTTATAAACACTAAAATCCAATTTGGTGAAGTTTTGACAAGTTATGAAAATGATTCACGACAGTTCGCGATTTCGAGCCGTAAAAAGTTAAATTCATTTATACGATGGATTCAGAGTCGGAATTCTTTTTAATAAGAATTTCCAAACTCTTATAATCATAATTTTCAAGAAAAAGAATAGGATCAAGATGTCGTTAAGTAGATTTTGAAATATGAGCAAAACAAGTTTTCAAAATAGTAGCGGTTTGGTAGTTCAGAAACCAAAGCAACAAATTCTTTAATATGGATATTTTTAATTCTTTAAAAATATGGGATAAATTTCATAAATTGTTTAAAATATTTTGAATGATACATGAGTTATAAAAAGGGATTCCTAAATGATCGAAAAGTTATATTGATCAAATAAGCCTTAAAAGCATTATTCGCGGCATTTTTTGCAGCACTTTTAATAACTTTTGAAGTATGGCATTAAACTTAAGTATTCTTTCCCAAATCTTTTCAAATAAATAATTATGTATTTTAAAGATGATTTGAAGGTTTTATAATTTATTTTAAAAAGTTTAAGTAAATTATTTAAAGAAAAGCTGTTATAAATAAGTGATTTAATCTTGGCTCTAAAAGCCGATGAGTAGACTTGATTTCTCTATTGATGAAATCCAGACATGAGGTGCTTAACTAAGGAGATGTTCAGGAGCAACAAGTGCCCTGGCACATCTTGCCTTTTTCCTGGATGAGGAATAGATATGGTCGAAATGTCGGAAATGAGGCAAGTATACAACATTTAATTTTTTCCAAATTTAATGCAATTGGATTGTATAGAAATAATCTTCTTATACTTGGTATTAAATTCTAAGGAGGGAACCTGTACTATCAATGTGAATTTAAAAGGCGATTTAACCATTATTCGACAGATAGTAAAGATTGAATATGGAAATTGATGTTGAGTAGAATTGGTATAATTTCCATCGACCCTTTTTAACTCAATAATGTTTTCCATTATGACTTATGAAAATGATTTGGTATTTTCAAATTTAAAGAGAGGTTTAATGATTCCATATATACCGAAAAATAATAGATTTAAAGATTTATATCTTTAAAAGAGATATTTTATTTGATAAAAGATATTAATAAATGAAATGATAATCACCCTGAAGCTTAACATCTTTTATCGATAGTTGGTTCGAAGGAACTGGGATCGGATTTGAGTAGTTCTTATCCAAAAATCACTTCAGACCAATTTACCTATTTGAAGTGAAGACTTGGAATGATAATGAATGGAATGAAGGGCTGCTTGTCACTTAACCTTGGGTGAAATTCCCATATCATATATATGTGGAAGTAGTATCTTCAATTGATCTTTGATGTAAGAGCCGATCGTTACTAATCATAGGGGTGATTCCCAACAGGATGTGGTAGGAGAGTTCCTATTGTTTGTGATGTTCCTAGACAACTTGTATGGACAAATGTCTGACATTGCATTTCCAACATACACGTACATTGATTTTTACAAACGTACATCTATTTGGTGGTGTAGGATGTAATTCTCCTATACGTAACACCCTTCTCTAAGACGTACGAGCTCAGAGGTTGTATCTTTATGGGAATCAATGGTGTGTGATGGAATTAGCAACGTGGCATTCAAAGTGGAATGTACTATGGAATGGTAACCATTACCTCGGGCCTCATCCCCGAGAAATGGCTTAAACAAGTCATGCCGTAAGGCTATGGGGTTCGCAACCCTTAGGGTATGGTCATCAACTTTCTAAATTACTCTATATATTTCGAGTATGTTGTGTATGCTATGGGATCCCGAATAGGTCGGTTACGACTGGGGTGATATCTTATTAGGTTCTATCCCCCACCAGATGGATCTACGGGTTGGACGGTCTTGCCAGGTGTAGAGTTTTTAAATTTGTTGATCCTTGGTACATCGCTCTAGATATATACTGTACAGAAGGTAGTTCCTTACTTGCCATTGTATGGAAATCCATTCTCCAATAAGCGCCTTCGAACATGATTATGGAACTTATTATGTTGGATTTTAATCATTATCAAAATTTCGACTAAGATTATATAAGTTTACTTGTAAAGTGTTTTCAAAAGAAAGTTATTAAAAATAATATCCCTAGATTTTGTACAGCAAATGATTTAGTTATCATAAGGTAAAAACTCATTCTATTTTTATATGCGACATGGTCTTATGAGATACCCTTTGTTTTCAAATATCCGTAATTTGAGTTTCTCATACAAGTCCCATGACTGACCTGAAGTTTATTTTCTTTTCCCCTTAAACTCTAGGTGCCCTATTTTTTAGAGCAGCCAAGTAGTTAGGTAACTTGGAGCATTTTGGATGGAGCAGTAGCATGGAGCATGGAGCATTTTAGGTCGTTTGTAGAAAGTTATCTATTAATTCTGTTGTATTTTGTATGACGTATCTACCACCACTTGTGAGGATAAGAAGTTATAACTATATAGGCTAGATCAGTACTTAGCAGTACTCTGATGGAGCAATTTGGAGTAATTGCATGTACCACTCATATGTATAATTAAATGTTGAATATAATGTGAGATTCTATTTTTTTTGTCTTCTACCTTTATTTCTTTTAAAAACCCCTGATAATCCGCCTCTTTGGCACTTGGATTTGTGGCACGTGAATACTGGATGTATTAGTGTCGACTTCTAAAGATCGAGGAGGTGGGTCGTCACAGACCTCGAGGATGGTTTTCGTTACATGTTTACTTTGTATGATTGTTATTATTGGTGTGATTGTTGGATGCCTTGTAATGTTGGTATTCTTAAGATAGGTATCCTAACAATGTTAATGTATATGTGCAGCATAACCTTATGATGTGATAGTAATATAACATATATAGTGTTGTGTGCAAACTCATTGGATTCAAGGATAGGTCGAGTATGATTATCCATACCATGTGTCTTTTACTATAATGGTTTTCTTAGTATTTTTATATTGTTTATTGCAACACCCCAGTGGGCCTGAATTTTTGCTAAATCGAAAACCCAAGTCCACCAAAGTACGGATCATTAGTTTGGTATCTTGCAAGTAAACAAATAAATGCATATCTAAGCATTATCGATATAACTCATAGTAGAATAGTAAAGTATAATAAAATATAAAGTTATTGACCAAGTTGAAATTTCTATCTAATGTCATTGTCAGCGTGGAGCATGCATTTGGAAACATCTCCTTCCACTATTCATGCCATGTACCAGCACCTATCCCTCTAAAACTATCCTATAGGTTGTAATAAGGAAAGGGGATAGAATGAGTGCACTTGGTCAACCAATCGACTATGACCCAAATGCTCTCATTCCCTCCCCTACTTCTAGGTCGACTATCTACAAAATCCATATAAATACTCTCCTACTTCCACTGAGGAATATATAGTGGCTGCAACAATCCTCCCAGATTCTTCTGCTCCACCTTTACCCTCTGACAAGTTATGCATCTAGCTGCATACTTTGCCACTTCCTTCTTCATACCAGACCAATAAAAGACTGTAACATCCCGCATTTTGAGGCCTAAAAATAAACGCTACTGATGCTGTAGTCATCAATAGTATTATTCCCCGATGATAAAATGCGGTTATGTTAATCAAGTCCCTTCTTCTGGTTTTGGTCATCTCTAATAGCAAGGTGAGTTAATAACTCACATTCTCCAGCTTCTGCAGTGCTCAAAGAGCCAAAATTTATGAAATATCGTAGCTTCTGTAAATAGTTTTTGTTGATTATTTCTCTCTGTGATAATATATTTCTGGTTGCTACTTTGAGCAGTTGTATTTCTCAATTTCGATAATGAAATGCTACCAGATTTTCTTCAGTTTGTAGTTTATTTGTTATACTTCATGCTTGCAAAATTTTGTTGCAAAACTCTTCCATTTGCTATGTTAAAAGTAGGCCAGAAAATCGGTTCGCAGCTTGCAAATCGCTTTGAAAATTTTGCATGATGATGGTCGATCACTAGGTCGACCATGACCCTTTTTAGATCGACCGTATGGTCAACCTATGGAGTTGAGAGGTCGACCTGGCAGTCGACCTAGGGGTGGCATTTGTTTGCCCTACAATCTCTTGTGTCGTTCTTTTGATTTCGGGTCGATTCTAGCTTGTTTTGCTCTCTATCTTGCTTGATTTTGATGATGTTTTTGTGATGTTTTGAGAGCTATGATGCCTATCAATAGGCTAGCAAATTTTTGGAGGATTTGAAAATCAAAATTTGAATTGTTTTGAATTAAATTCGAAATTGAATTCGAATATCGGTTGGAGTGATTTTCTTCGTTTTTCTTCGTTTTCGAGCATAGATTTTTCAAAACCTTTTTGAAATAAATTTTAAAAATTAACGGGCATTTCAAATTATTATTATATAGTATTTTAAATGTATTCTTAAATATAAAATCTATATATTCTCCATAATAAGGGAATTTCAAAGATTATATTCAAATACGATTTCGAAAATTGTTTTAAAACCGCGTTTTCTTAAGTAAATTATTTTGTATATGTAAAATACACATTTTTGCACTATTCGAGCATATGAGAAAGAGAACTAAATGATTTAGTAAAACATGTGGTATGGGACACGTGCGTTTACTATTTCGGTTAATTCCTGACTTGTCCATTTAATCGTTTTGACCTTCGGGTCGAGTTTACCGATGAGACTAGGTAAACTTTTTATTGTTTTGAGTGTGAAATTTACTAGCGGTTAGTAAACCATTTAGTGCAAACGTGTGGTATGGGACACACGTTAACACTGTTCGGGTTCCTATCCGATAGTTTGTGACCCATTTGCCATTGCGATGTATTGCCAGTACTGGACCTTCGGGTCATTGCCATTGCGATGTTTGCCATTGCGGTGTTTGCCATTGCGGTGTTTGCCATTGCGACGTATTTTTATTCAAGACGTTTGCCATTACGGCATTTGCCATTGCGGCGTATTTGCCATTGCGGCGTATTTGTCATTGTGACGTGTTTGCCTTCGGGCGAGGTACCTATTTTGAGTGATCAGTACTTGGCAGGCTTCGGCCAAAAGCATGTGCAAAACTTTTGAAATGATTTAATTGATTATTGTGATTTCCCGAGTGTATCACCTTTTTAATGGTTGGCCACTCGAGCCGTTATATATATATATGGCGATTACCTTATGGAAATTTCAACTCTTTGAGTTCTATCTTTGAGATTTGAGTTGCCTACACTGGCGTTATTTGAGGTTTGCCTTTTGGCGTTTAGTTGGGATTATATTCTCCTATGTTGGAGATATATATTTAATTGCCTTATGGCGTATTTTGAGATGGTGATTTTTATGACTTGCTTTTGAGTTTGCCGATATGGCGGGTTTGGGATTTCTCCTTTTTAGGAGTATAATTTTCCCTAAACCATTATTGATGATTTGTGATATGCCGATGATATGAGGCATTTATTTTTATTATTTTAGTATTATTATTGAGTTTATTTCGTTTGAAGTCATTGTACCCTTAAGTGACATTAGTTCACTTAAGTCGTGAGTGTGTGTTCCTTCTATTTGCCTCTTCTCATTCGAGAAGAATTATCACCTTGTATCTTATGCTTCATATTATCGACTATCCTTATTAGTTGATTGTTTTAGCTAGACTGAACCGTGTATTTTATACTCTGGTCAGACCGAGTTGTTTCAGGTTAGCTATTAGTTATGGGACTTAGCTTTGATGCATCTGCTTGGATATCAACCTATCACTTTTCTATAGTTATATTCCCTCTAATGTTTATTTTGATTAGATGTATATAGTGTGGTCTTTGACCCACTTTTGTTGTATCATTTCGTATTGTACTGGGATGTATCAGTGTATGTGTGTGTGTATATATATAATGTTTACTATTCTATGATGTGATATGCATTCAGTTATTGTATTTTGTTCTGATAGATTCGTTAGCCACCTGTAGTTTTGTATTAAGCATTTATTGGATATGTCGATCCACTTGAGATAGGAAAAAAATATGGACCACCAAATCGACCTATTTGATAGATGTTTAAGACAAAGCTATAGATGGTCGCTCTTAAACAGCCCTATTCTCCGCATTAGCACACAATATTACCTAGTAATACTCTTTGTTAGTGTGGGTCTCGGGGTGGGGCACCACAGCTTGGTATACGATCTGAGTTCAGAACAAAATATGATAAACATAGAACAGAAGCATATACTACGATACATCCAAGTATAGTATGAGTGTTACAAATCCCTTAATCATCGTGTCCTTTATCTTATCGTTTCCTTTGAGATAGAAGTTTGGGATATGTCTAGGAATATATTTTATTCTGTAGTATTCCATAATTGAATTGATTATATCTTATCTTAAGAGTAATACTAATCGTGATTGTTTTATTCGATTCCTCTTTGATTCGGGTGCTTGACACTTATCCATATCGGAGGAATTTGTTGATGCTTTTTGATGTTCTTATCTTGTGATTTTTTTAGGATTGCGGATCATATTGAGGGGATCCGCAATATTTGATATGATGTTTGAGGATTTTGGGATTGTTCCTTGTAGCTTAACTTTTTGTGCAAATTAGCACACTATTTCTATGTAGAGTTTGGAATGATTTGTGATGGAGTGGCTTGCGTATTGTCAAGTTGCATTCTGTGATTCGAAGGATCCTATATTTATGTATCCAAATTTTCGCTGATTTGTTGTTCCTTCTTCTTTGGAATGTTAATGATGATTCTGAAGTATCTATATTCAGTCTTGAGTTTCAAGGTTTTGATGATATATCGAATTCCAGTAAATATGACTATGTTGATTTCTGTGACTCCATTTGGGTTTGTCACTCCATCAGGCAATCGAGAATTGTATTGACCTCATTCCTAGTTCTTAGCCTTTCGGTCATCCTTCCATGAGGATGTCCACTAAGGAAATGAGGTGATTCATTAAATTTAACTGATGTTGTCGTTCTGGCCTCCTTTTGAGATATCCTCTTTGGATACTCATTTGTTGATAGGCTTTGTGAAATTACTTCACTTGAAGTAATGATATGTTGTTAGTGTTCTTCTTCTCATTAGAGAAGATATCTTAACCTTACTCTTATATCTCATTGATCTCTTTTTAATCTATTAAGTGGTGCTAGGTTCATTCCTCAGCTTGACCGTACATCGATTTTCATGAGCTACGAGTTGCAGAGGATAACATTCCTCTTATCGCATTCCACACTTGTATGGTTCTTATGAGTGGTTCGTTATACCGTTCAGAATAACGAACGCTCCAGTCTATTCCATTAGTCTTGTGAATCGAGTATTCTGGGAATATTTTGATGAGTTCTTCTTGTGTTTTTGATTTTGAGTATAAGTTATAATTGAGTTTTCAAATCTTTCAAATTGAAGATATGTTTTTATGTGAAATTGGATTTTTGAGAGAAATAAAGAATATTTTGAGTATTATATATGAGGTATTTTTTTTAAGAAAATGATTTTTGTGTTGGGTTGTCCCTTAAGTGCTTTAAGAATTCTGATCGATACGCCTGATCAACGTTATCGATAGGAATTTCCTAAACGCTGTGTTGAGGCAATCAGATACGGTAAATTGAGTTTTAATAAGTAAAGATTGGAATAATTAATATGGTTTGAGAATTAAATGCATCCATTGAACCATAGTAAGTGTTAGAGGAGTGGCGATGCAGTTTTGATCACTAGGTCAACTCTGCAGTCAATCGATGGGTTCATTAGCTATAAAACAACGACGAGGCAATACCCTTGCAATATTTTAAAATTTTCGAAATTTAATATGTTATTTTAAACATTAATCATGTGTTTATGAGAAAATTTTGTTCCAAATTTTGGTTGTGTTTAGAATTTGTTGGTGTTAATTTGTAAAATTCTTTTGAAAAACAAATTTGAATTCATTATCAACTTTAATTAGTTTTATGTTGATAATCTAGTGGAAATTTGTATGACAAAGTGGAAATATGAGGTTGAACTATTTTGATATATGAATAATTCATGTAGCATAATAATTTTTAAGTTGTGAGAATAATTTGAAACTTTATATATATTCCCAAAATTTGTTTAAATAAATTATCATCAATCATCTCCTAAAAATGGAAGATATTAGTTATCTCGTCCAAAATGAGTTTTCTTAGTTAATTGTTTTTAAAAATGAGATTTTTGGAAAGTAATGAAATTTTTTCCAATTAATGAATCGTTTCATTTATGAAAATTATATAAAGTTGATCATATTTTAATATGTCTTGGCTTTCTGGGGGAAAAGAAGATCATTTAATAAATGATTTAGAAAAATGCTTGTTTGAAAATATAATTTGAAATTAAAATGGTTTGGGAAAATTTCAAAATTTAATTTGATTTGAAAAATGGAATTTGGTTGAAAAAATGTCGTGCTAAAACAACAATAACTTGAGATTAATCATTCCGAATGAGTTCAGACTTTTTGCAATTGGAAGAGCCTTTAGAAAGCTATAAATTTTCTTTTTACTACTTTGGAAAATTTTGCATTTTACATAGTTTAAAATGGGTTTGAAAGTAGATGGTAATTTCTATCCTATAATAGATTTTTTAAAGTGTAAGCTGAAAATAAATTTAGCATAACTTACAAACCGTGAATCCAATTTTTATGATCTTTATATCGCTGGAAAGCTAAGACTTAGTAGAACAGCTTTCATTTTATAAATAGGTTAAGAATTTGAGTTTTTCTGGGTCAAAATTTAAGATCTTTACAACAGGTTTGTAATTGAAGTGACTTGTTTTCTTAATAGTTAAGTGCACTCTACCTATTTTGTGACTAAAATTTGGTTGATATTGTGTATGAAAATATATATTTCAAACTGAAATATATTGTGGTAGAATCTACGAGTAAAACATTTTATTCACTTTAAATAAAGAATTTAGAGAATAAATTGGATTTTTGTAAGAAGTCTTGAAAATTTTCAGAATATTGAAGTTTGAGAATTTGAGTATAAAGAAATTGGGTTTTTGAAACCTTAAAAATATTTGTTTTGTAAAATAAGAGTATAAAAATCCATTCCTCGAGTTTGTTTTGTCTTTGAGCCATTATCTAACATCGTGCATTATGTTATCATTTGAGTCTGGTGGCTTTGAAGAAACCACCTCTCATCGAATTCTCTTACCTCTCTTGTTGTCAAAACAATGTTGATGTGGTTCTTTTTGTAATGACACACAGTAAGTCATGTCGATAATCATCTTAGTGATTGGAGTCTGGGATAAAATTTGATCTAAATTCGGACTCTATTCGAGAAATATCTAAGAAATCAATCTCACTTGATTGATCCTTTGTGTAACATCTTATTGTGTTCTCATTCGAAGTGAGACGCCTTCGAAATCTTTTGTGTTGGTAGGATAATTCAATGGTTCACTAATTCCAATACCAGCACTTTGGTAACCATAGAAATAATCAAGCAAGCCTTATCTTGGTTTTTTACCATTCTATTTTGAGAGTGAGAGAATTTTTAAACTCGAGCTTGTTTATTTATCTTTTGCATGATGAAATAATTATGTTGAATGCAGCTCTTTTCTAGAAAATTGTGGGGGATGCAATTTTTATAAGGGGGTAGTCTGTAACAACCCTGGTTTTAGTGATTACCTGTAAGTATTAAATTATAACGGTAGTTATAATTTAATATTGAGAATTAATAATATTTTTGAGAATTTAAATTTTTTATTTGGAATAAACAATGAATTTTAGGAATAAAAAGAGAAAATAACGTTTTGGAACTTTATTATAGTAGCTTAAGTTAATAATAAGTGGAAGATGATTTTTATATGGTGATAGTGTAATAATTTATTAATTATTGCCATTGCTTCTTTTAATAATTTTTAAAAAGAGTATTTGATTTTTAAAGAGTGTTATATTAAATCAAAAGGTGAAATTTTGTTCAAAAATATTATTTGATCATAAAATTGAATTAAAAATGATTGGTTACATTTTATTACACAGGAATGCTATTTTTGTGTAATTTTTGGAGTTAAAATAGTGATTTATGTAATTATAAGTGTAATTGGCTATTTATTTAAAAATAAGAATTTTTAATAATAAAAATATTTTTGTAACCAAATTTATCTTTTTATTATGTACAAAATATTTTAATTAACATGTAAACTTGGTTTCATAATTTTTATTCTGTGAAAACTTGAAAATATTGGTTGGTTGAATTCGTTTCACTAGTGTACATATGTATTAAGGATTAAAATGATAACTTAGGCTATTTTCTTTTATAATTTGGTTTCAAGCCCATTTAGACAATTTAGCCTATAATGGAAGTAAAGGAGAAAGTTTCTATCCACTCCTTCTCACTTTCATTCACGTATAGTAGAAAGCTTTAGTAAATTCCAGAAAACTTGAGAAACTATTCCCCATTCTCAAACCCTAGCCAAAAACATCAAATTAAACTCAAATTTAGCATTTTAAAAATAAAATTGGAGCTAAATCAACAGGTAATCAAAATCTAAAACCATTTATTCATCAAAAATCAAGTTTTGAAAATATTTCTCTGTTAATAGTACTAGTTTCTTCCAACATGTCCTTGTTTCAAGTTTATACAGGATGTTGAAACTCAAATTCAACCCAAGCTCCAGTCTTTCTTCTAGTTACCAAGGTTTGATCATCTCTAATAGAAAGGTAAGTTAATAACTCACATTCACTAGCTGCTACAGTGCTCAAAGAGCCAAAATTTATGAAATATCGTAGCTTCTGTAAATAGTTTCTGTTGATTATTTCTCTTTGTGAAAATATATTTCTAGTTGCTACTTTGAGCAGTTGTATTTCTCAATTCCAGCAACAAAATGCTACCGGATTTTCTTCAGTTTGTAATTTATGTGTTATACTTCATCCTTGCAAAATTAGGTTGCAAAACTCATCCATTTGCTATGTTAAAAGTTGGCTAGAAAATCAGTTCGCAACTTGCAAATCGCCTGGAAATATTCGGTGATGATGGTCGACCGCTAGGTCGAGCATGACATTCCTTAGATCGACCGTACGGTCGACAGATGAAATTGAGAGGTCGACCTGGCGGTCGACCTAGGGGGGGCATTTGTTTGCTCTACATTCTCTTGTGTTGTTCTTTTGTTTCCGGGTTGATTCTAGCTTGTTTTGCTCTCTATCTTGCTTGATTTTGATGATGTTTTTGTGATGTTTTAAGAGCTATGATGCCTATCAATAGGCTAGCTAATTTTTGGAGGATTTGAAAATCAAAATTTGAATTGTTTTGAATTAAATTCGAATTTGAATTCGGATATCGGTTGGAGTGATTTTCTTCGTTTTTCTTCGTTTTCGAGCACGGATTTTTCCAAACCTTTTTGAAATAAATTTTAAAAATTAACGGGCATTTCAAATTACTATTATATATTATTTTAAAAGTACTTTTAAGTATAAAATCTATATATTCTCCATAATAAGGGAATTTTCAAAGATTATTTTCAAATATGATTTCGAAAATTGTTTTAAGACTGCGTTTTCTTAATTAAATTATTTTAAATATATATAATAAAATTTTTTGCGCTATTCGAGCATATGAGAAAGAGAATTAAACTATTTAGTAAAACACATGTTATGGGACACGTGCGTTTACTGCTTAGGTTAATTCCTGACTTGTTCGTTTGATATTTTTGACCTTCGGGTTGAGTTTACCGATCAGATGAGGTAAATGTTTTACTGTTTTGAGTGTGAAATTTACTAGCGGTTATTAAACCGTTTAGTGCGAACGTGTGGTATGTGATGCACGTTAGCACTGTTCGGGTTCCTATCCGAGAGTTTGTGACACATTTTCCCTTGCAGCGTATTGCCAGTACTAGACCTTCGGATCATTGCCATTGTGGCGTTTGCCATTGCGGTGTTTGCCACTACGGCGTATTTGTCTTCGATACGTTTGCCATTACGGCGTTTCCCATTACAGCGTATTGGCCATTGCGGCATATTTGTCATTGTGACATATTTTCCTTCGGGCGAGGTACCTATTTTGAGAGATCAGTACTTGGCAGGCTTCGGCCAAAAGCACGTGCAAAACTTTTGAGATGATTTCATTGATTATTGTGATTTCCCGAGTGTATCGCCTTTTTCAAGGTTGGCCATTCGAGCCGTTATATATATATATATATATATATATATATATATATATATATATATATATGGCGATTACCTTATGGGAATTTGAACTCTGTGAGTTCTTTCTTTGATATTTGAGTTGCCTGCACTGGCGTTATTTGAGATTTGCCTTTTGGCATTTATTTGGGATTATATTCTCCTATGTTGGAGATATATATTTAATTGCCTTATGGCGTATTTTGAGATGGTGATTTCTATGAGTTTCTTTTGAGTTTGCCGATATGGCAGGCTTGGGATTTCTCATTTTTAGGAGCTATAGTTTTCCCTAAACCATTATTGATGATTTGTGATATGCCGATGATATGAGGCATTTATTTCTATTATTTGAGTATTATTATTGAGTTTACTTCTTCTGAAGTCTTTGTACCTTTAAGTGACATTAGTTCACTTAAGTCAAGAGTGTGTGTTCCTTCTATTTGCCTCTTCTCATTCGTGAAGAATTATTACCTTGTATCTTATGCTTCATTTTATCGACTATCCTTATTAACTGATTGTTTTAGCTAGACTGACCCATGTATTTTATAGTCGGGTCAGACCGAGTAGTTTCAGGTTAGCTATCAGTTATGGGACTTAGCTTTAATGCATCTGCTTGGATATCAGCCTATCACTTTTGTGTAGTTATATTCCTTTCTGCTTGGCCCTGATGTGTATTTTGATTAGATGTATATAGTGTGGTCTTTGAACCACTTTTGTTGTATCATTTTGTATTGTACTGGGATGTATCAGTGTATATGTGTATATATATATATGATGTTTACTGTTCGTTGATGTGATATGCATTCAGTTATTGTATTTTTTTCTGATAGATCCGTTAGCCACCTGTAGTTTTGTATTAAGCATTGACTAGATATGTCGATCTACTTGAGATAGAAAAAAAATGCAGAGCACCAAATTGAAGTATTTGATAGTTGTTTAAGACAAAGCTATAGATGGTCGCTCCTAACCAGCCCTATATTCCGCATTAGCAGACAGTATTGCCTAGTAATACTTTTGTCAGTGTGGGTCTCGGGGTGGGACGTCACACTAAGTGTCTCCACCCCAATAACAAAAGACTCAACACTACACGCTGTCTACTCAAAGCATCACCCTTGCATGGGGTATAAGAGATATCAATGTCATACGATGCCACAAACTCCATCCACCTCTACTGCCTCAAATTCAAGTCCATTTGGAAGAACAATAATTCAAGGACTTATGATCTGTAAATAGCTCAAACCTCTCCCCTAAAAGATAATGCCTCCATGATTTGAGCGCAAAGTCAGTGGTCGACAACTGTAGATCATGTGTAGGGTATTCTTTTTCGTGGGTCTTCAACTGCCAACTTGCACAACTCACCACCCTTCCTTCTTGATTTAAAACTACGCCTAACCCCATGCTATAAGCATCAGTATAAACTATAAATGGCCTCATCCCATCTTGTAGTACCAAAACTAGTGCAATACAATGCTTCCTTCAATCAAATAAAAGCATCTTCACAATTCGCAGCCCAAGAGAAAACTATATTCTTCTTGGTAAGATGGGTCATTGGAGCAGAGATCTTTGTGAAGACCTTAATAAACTTCCAAAAGTATCCCAACAAAGCAAGGAAATTTTTCACCTCCATGGCATTCTTCGAAATGTGCCAATCCTAAACTGCTGCCACTATATTGGGATCAACTACGAAGCCACTTTCTAAGAAGATGTGTCCCAAAAAGCGTACCTCCTCTCTCTAAAAGTGGCACTTCGAAAACTTTGCTTTCAGCTTATGCGCATGGAGTGTACTGAGCACTTCTCCTAAATGCAAACCATATTCGTCCTTACTTCTCAAATATACAAGAATATCATCTGCAAATACCATGATGAATTTATTAAGCAGCCCCCTAAATACTCGACTCATCAATTCAACAAAGTAAGCAGGTGCATTAGTCATTCTGAAGGGCATAAGTAACCACTCATATAATCCATTGGGTGTATGGAACATCATCTTCTAGATATTGTCCTTGGCTACAAGCAACTAATGTAATATGGTATCCAAGTCAAGCCGTGAGAGTACTCTAGCTCCAACTTACTTATCAAAGAGATCATTTATGTTGTAGTGGACAACGATTCTTCTTTGTCAGTTTATTTAACTCCATATAATCGATGTAGAGTCTCAAAGACCCATCCGCCTTAGTGGCATTATGATTGTTGCTCCTCACTCAAAAATGCTTCTCCTGATAAAACCATTCTCCAACAACTCATTAACTTGCTTATTCAACTCGCATCTTTCCTTTGGAGACATATACCTCAGCGGTATGGTTACTAGTTAAGCATTCTGAACGAGATAGATCCTAAACTCGATCTCATTCGTGATGGGAGACTGGTAACGTCAGCAAAAACATCTAGGAAATCTCCAACCATAGGCGCTCGTCATGTGATAGGTCCAATGAGTGTTGGTAGCTCAATATAACAGATCATCGAGGACTGCAATAAACCTCTAAGCTATGCCCATTACTTGTGCTAAACTGGACAACATTCCAATCACATTTTAAAATTGCCTCATACATAGTCATCCAATCCATACCTAATATCATTCCAAACCCAAAAACTCTCAATACATTGGTATCACAATCAAACTTGACCTATAAGATAAACAACTTCACATCCCTACATACCATAGACAAATAGGGCGACCCTCCTATAGGGTTTGACACAACTATAGGGTCTGTGACCATACTAGTGTGTAAGTGTAAGTCATCAACAAGTCTACTAGAAATGAAAGAATGTGAAACCCTAATGTTAAATAAATTGCGAATAGATAAACCATAAAGAGTCAATACACCTTCGATCACCACTTTCTTACCTTTGTCTTCCACTGGCTATGCACTCGAGCTAGGGACTGCCTCTAGCGCATAAGCATGAACCATCTGAGTAGAAGCATGAGTGGAAGCTTTCGATGGTGTTTTGCAAGCTTGCTTCAAATTCCAATAACGATGGCTGTTATAACACTTCATCTTTGAGAAATCCACCCTGCACCCCTTAGCAAAGTGCCCCATCTTACCAAACTTATGGTACTTCATATCCTTCTTCTCAATCACCTCTTTCAGTCTGAATCCTCCCTTCTTCTTATTCTTCCATTGCCCCTTCTCTCTAACCTTCCGAGCCTCCTCTTTCACTTTCTTCTTGGAGATGGTAGTGAGTAAAGCCATCTCCACTAGACCTTCTTATGTAGCAACCATGGGAATGTGACTCATAGCTAAATCTTGGAGAGGTTGTTTCCGTCCTTTAGCAAATTTAAGGGCCTTCATGTGTGGTGTACTAATCAGCTCCATACCAAACCTACCTAGCTCATTAAGCTAATTTACATACTCCCCGATTGCCATATCTCCCTGGTTAACATGTATAAACTTCTCCAACTGAACACCTTCCTCCACCCTAGAAAGGTACTTTACCTTAAATCTTCTAGGGAACTAAGACCAAGAAATATCACCTCTACTGGTCTCAAACTTAACAACCTCCCATCAGCTCAATGCCTCACCTAGTCGCTACCACGTAGCTTACTGCCTCCTTATAACATAACTCAAACCCATCAAACCAAAGATCCTATCACAAGCGTGAATCAATGTCCTTGAATCCATGTAAGAATCCATACCCATATATGACTTGCCTCCAAGGATAGAAACATCCTTGCACGGCTTAGCAAGGTCAGTAGCGATGGGTGGGCAGGCAGGAGGCACACATGTTGCTCCTTCCATGGGCTCTCTATTGGGATTTAGTTCGGCTTATCCCCTTGCATGTAGCTACTAGAAGAACCATACGATATGTTCATGCTTGGGATCTCGACTACATCACCAGAGCTTGAACCAATGGGATCGCTCATCTTTTATCTTTGAATTTTATGAACTTCATTAGCAAATTTTCAAAGATAGTATAGGTATGAATAAGAGAGATAACATAGGCATGAATCAAAGATAGCATAGGCATAAAATGTGAGATTATAGTATGTATAAAATCTTTGGAAAAACTCTTTTAAAAATCTTTAATTTTATACATATTATAAAAAGTCCGTTTTGAAAAACTATGGAAAACATTTTTGGAAAACATTTTTGAAAAACATTTTCATTTCAAAAACTTCTCAAATACGTTCTCTCAATACGATCCCAGTCCCTAAGGAACTTTAAACATAGGCTCTGATACCAACTGTGGTAACCTATACCTCCCGACACATCGATCCAATGCTCGTTGTGGCTTTCAACCTCATGTTGTGCTGAGAAATTCCGATCATCGTGAATTTAACCTTTACCAATTTAGAGACTAATATTAGCAGATATAATCTAAGATATACTCTATTTTTAGAACTCGCAGTAGAAGGAATAAAACAAACAACATAGAAAAAATGTCCATCTTCGAAATTATCCAAATCATAGTCTAAAAAAAAGCAGTACGTGGTCCAATACAAAGTACATAGAAAAATGTCTCTTAAAGTCTGATACATGAAGTAAAAGGTGCATATAAGATAGAATATTACATAGAGAGAGTAATATGCTAAAAGAAGACTCCAAACATAAGCTTGACTCTCCAAGTATCAGGAATGAGACAATCACCTGCTACCCTATCCACCTATAGTAAAGAAAAAGGAAGGAGAATGAGTTAGAAAAAAATCCGATGAATGAGTACAAGTTTAATATGTGATGATCATGTATAGTTAACATCAAAGCTATTCTAAATGACACAGGGTGTGCTACATGTATCCATGAATAATTAAGGTCCATTACCTAAGGGTTCTTATCTATCACAAAGGGTCGAACTACTGATCAATCCTCACATTAAAGATCGGCCAATGTTCTTAGAGTTGTCCAATAGGGAAATACCGCCCATGGGAGACTATGGGAACTGCTCTCCCTTAAATACTTATATCATCACTAGCTTAGATAAGGAGAACACCGAAATACAAACTTGTTGTATGACTAATCGTATGCACCCACTGTTTACCTCCCAGCTGTACTGCAAAACAACCCTTAATGTATTGCATCGGTGTCCACCTATACCATGCCGCATCAGAATCATGTAGACAAGAACTTCCGTTAGTACTGGCTCCTTTACCTATATTTCTACTTATCATACTACACCATGTATGACTGTCCACATAGAATCCCACATTAATACCGGGCATAGTCGCTAGCATCTCCATCAGTATTGTGCGTCCATTACGAAACTCCCGCCCGTGTTTATTATGCGAAAATACATCGCACTAGTTAACTATTAACTCTCATTTGGGTATTTAACTACCCAAACTGCAATGACCTATTATATTTTGATAGGGAACCGATTTCCCTACTGTCTCCAGCTTGTGTAAATATCCCAAAATAGGCTCAAACAATCAATTTACCATTTAAATTATATTTTTACGAAATTATATAATTTTTATGTTCTAGCTTGGGCCTTAGGCTGAGGTTTAATTTGGCAATTTTCTTCAGGAATGGTCCACCTAGTGTTCCTCTATGGTCGACTGCTACTGGCTAACCGTTGATGGTACATGGTCGACTGTTTGTGAACAAAGTTAGGGTTTTCTGTGATTTTTAATTGTCGATTTTTATTCGTTCTTTAATCACATGTTGTTAAAATATATTATACATTAATTACTATTTAATCGGTTCATATTCCAAATAACAATTAATTTTGCGGTCTGTTAATTTAGGCTTTGCAAGTTTAACTAAAAAAGGGTTTATACATCATGTTTTAAGGTTTACAGTTTACAGTGCTTCAATCCTAGTCAAGTTGGCATATTAAAATTTAGGGTTTTACATGGTTCAAATTAGTTTTCTAGCACCCTAAATCAATTAGAATAGCTTGAATCTAACAGTACCAATTATTATTAAAATTATTCCCACTCACTTAAAGCTCGAGTTCTTTCAATTGCTCTTGCTTGAAAATTACCCCTATATTTGCTAGATCCATTTGCTCCGCTTTGATTGCAACGCTTGCATTCCTCTAGGTTGTTTTAATTTTATTTATTTGAAACTTTGAGAGTGGGAAAGAGGAAATTTTGTTACTATGTTCTGTTAAATTAGTTTTAGGGTTAGAATAGATTAGTATTTATAGGATTTTCAAACTAATCTGGGCTGATATATCTAAATTAGAGAATCTTTTCAGTCGTTTCTTCGTTGCCAAGCAATCATCTAAACCATTCGAACACGTCACTGGAAACTACAAAATGCTTAATTTTAAAGTTGTTTGCCCAAAATTAGGTTTAACACCCAAGGAGCCATGCTGAACCTAAACTTGGTTTTACACCCTTAGTTCTATCAAGAGGATATCATTTGGTAAGTCATATGAGCATCGATAAACCAAGGATTAGTTTAGCATCCAAGATTAAGTACAAAATATGGTTATTCAGAATGATTCCATGTGGCCTAACTGGCTTTTGATTAAGTTATATATTTGCTCAAAAGTTAATGTCAAATCTCCAATGGTAAAATAGGCAAGATTGCATAGATGTGCAGTAGTCCATTAATCTTTTGTTAATGGCCAAAATAAACAACATATTAGCCATGATCCATTATTCATATGAGAAAAGGCTAGACATTTATTATGCGAAACAAACATTCATTTGGATAAGGGCTTAAGTGGACTTGTTCAAGATGGAGGCCCAAAATTCAAGTTCAAGTCCAAAAAATTAGTTATATGCATGTCCATGTTCAGTAATAATCAAATTTGCACAATCGAGGTAACTCGGCTATGCTAAGTCGATTTTCCATGTCACTATCCATAAGTTCCAAAAGTTCCAAATCAACTCTTGATTTTTCCCTAAATCAGTTTAGGGCTACAATTCTTAGTTTTGTGAAGTAGGGAAAGAAATTAATTGTCCCTTTTACATTACCGTGGGGTCCGTAGTTATAGGGGTAAGATTGCACGGCATGGTTGCAATGTGTCTCTCAAAATGCTTGACTTTCGATGTCATTCCTTGCTCCAATGATTTACGTCATCCATGTACTACAGTTGGCTTTCCGCATCTTATTTCAGGGTAAGCATTCGACATCCTTCCGTATTGCTCAATAAGCGGAAAGCTTCTTTGCATTGATGGAGTACGATATCTTAGTCATACTACTAGTTACGATATCTATGTCATGTTGCAGCTACTCGATTTTCCTTTGTACTCTCTTTAATTTGGCATCCATTTATTCATTGACATCTTGTGACATCCCTGCCAATTGTAACCATTTGATATCTTTATTATATTGGTAACAAGTGATAGGTTTTATATATTATTGATATACGCCAACCTCCGACATGTTATTAATATGCGGCATCCTCTTCTGTATTAATGGTACACGGCATCTGTCCTTATTTTATTGATGTTCGGCATCTTTTGTCGCCTGTATAAGCTCGAAGTCCCTTGTTCGCTTACGAAAGCTTATAAGGGTTCGATGTCTACCAAACACCTGACATCCTTCTTTTATGTTTAGATTCCTAGTATCCTCAAGTGGTTATGCATTCTTCCTTGTAGTAATATGCCATCAAATTTGTCATCCCTTGTGGATTGGTATCTTCGTGTTAAACGCTTGCTAGGTTATCGGCTTGAATGCTCTCCTGTATATACTAATTTGACAGGTTCTTCTTGCTCATTCTCTACTGTCTCCATATCAACCTGCTCATTCTCTCAGAAAAATATATGAATAATATTTGCTCCCTTCCTTGTATAAAAGAAGTATTTTACAATTTAGTATAAAACCAAGAATTTTCTAACTTCCTTCAACATTTTCTATTCAACCCTATTTTTTTGAAAAACAAAAAATAAAGGATGATAATTTTCATGATTAACGTTTTATTGAGCCCAAAAAATCCACTTCAGACTAGATAAGATATGAGTTAGTTTATCTACTTCTACATACAAAGAAGTTTCTGTATTTCGATGCAAAGCTAAGTTTAGTTGTGAAGACCATGATTTATTCAATAGAAGGATCATATTTAAATAGAAGGCCAGAAATCCATTTGTAAATCACAATTTTCCAAATAGATGCCAGATATCCATTTGAGAATAATATCCAATAGAAAAACAGAAATCCGTCTGGTAATAATATCTAAATAGAAGACCATAAATCCATCTGGTAATAACATCTGTATAGAAGACAAAAATCCATATGAGAATAATATATGAAAAGAAGACCAGAAATCAATCTGGTAATAATATCTTAATAGAAGACTAGAAATCCATCTAGTAATAATATCCGGATAAAAGACCAGAAATCCATCTGGCCACTAATTGTTTGACCTTCCTTTAAAGGTTACTGTAACTTTATCTTTACTTTGACCCATTTTTATGGTAGATTTGAACGTGCTCGATTGACTCCTTACCACTCTTTGGGTGGTGATTTAAGCTTTGATTCTCGTCGCCCCTTTTCACTCTATGGGCGATGATTTAAACTTGAGCACCTTATTACTTCATAGATAATGGTCTAGGCTGGTCAGTGCATTTGGTTAGCCATCTTAGGAAGGGCCAAAGATTTACCCATCCTCCCTCTAGGAGGGGCTATTGTCAAGCCGTATAGGAAGATCCAAAGACTGGTTTGGTGCTTTGGCTAGGCCATCTTAGGCTTGACCAAAGGCTTGATCCACTCTCCTTCTAGGAGGCGCTCCGGCTAGGCCACGTAGGCGGGACCGAAGGCTTGCTGTGCTTTGGCCAGGCCATCTTAGGTGAGACCAAAAGCTTACTCAAACCTTCCTCTAGGAGATGCATTGACCAAGCGCTTATGGCCAAATCAAAAGCCTTCTTTCGCCACTTACTACTGTCTTAGGTAGTGATTTGGGCTTTTTCTTTTAGTTCCTTTCTTTCACTTGATTATCCTTTCCGTGGAAATGCTTGTCTCGTTCCTCTTTATTCATTCATTATAGGGAAGTAAGGCCTTAAATGTATGACATTTAAAATTCTTGCTATTATGCTGTCACCAGATCAACATAATCGATAAGTTCTTCGTGGAATTACTTCATGAATAACAAGAGGACCTTCCCAATTTGGTTCAAGGGGTCCGTCTGACTGATATTTGGTATTTATCATAATTTTTCGAAGTACTAAATATCCTTTCTGAAATGATCTTCCTTTGACTTTGGAATTATAATACCTTGTGTTATCCGGCCTTTTAACCTAACAAAATTTAGTCAGATTGGACAAGTTGCACTAGGAAAATATCGAAGAAGATAATCCAACAGAATAGCCAAAAGGCTCAGTGGAGTAGTCGAGCCAAGTCCTAAAACTAAACAATGTTCACCGCTCACAAAAATAGAGAGAATTTTCCCCCATTCTATGGTTCGATGCGGAACCATCTATGGCTAGTACTGACCCATAGTATCCTATGGGGGTGGTCCCATCTTTCATTAAATGCTAGCAAAGGTCCTAGGAACCCATTCCCAAGCTCCAATTATCGTTTGCATGTTATACTCCATTGTTCTCCAAAATGAATTCAGATGAGCTACTTCAACATTCCACTGATCTACAAACTAGACTTAGAAACATGTCAAAATGGTTCAAACAACTATGAGGCCACGAAGCTAAAGATAAGGCGACCGATCTCCAAAAGTCCAAAATCCATTTTGATAAAATTTTATGGATCGGTACCGACCCATAGCTATGGTTAGGTGCCGACTCATAGAGATAACTAAGCTGGCCACGTCTTCTTCTTTAGCAACAGCCGGGAGATCATTGAAAGAGCGGGTTTGGACGTGCTTGAGGCTTTCCCGCTGGCCTACACCTATAATTGACCATGGGAGGCTTCATTTATTGGATCCTTTTGACTTTATAGCATTCATATTAAATTCTTGTAATAACTTATCGTTCTGCGACGAATCATAAGAATATCAGTTGTACTTTCAACCATAAAGGGAGAAGAATTGTTAAGTGGACGTAGGTATACTACGCCGAACCACTATAAATTGTTTTTCTACTGTTTATTCATCATTTTTCATTTATAATTCATCAATTACTCTCTACATATTCTATTAGGTATTAGTGTCATTTTTAATGCTAACATTTTGGTTCTTTCAGTAAAAGTTGAACTTAGGCTTGTTAGATCCGTCATCTAATGTTGGATTATCTAAATCTGAAAGATAGATCCAGTTCTTCTACTTTCCAAGTTTCTTAATACTTAGATTCTTGAGAAACCTACAAAAGTACTTGCTACTATGGCACCCAAAAGTGTCTGTTCCACCACTTCACGATCTGTAGATGATGTTGTGGGGACTGATCGCTAACTTGTTGGAGAGGTTGTGCAGCCAACCGACATAGATGTTTAGAACCAGGCTAATATGGTCACTAGGATTAAAATGGACCGCATGATGAAATAGATGGAGGATGAGCTCCACGAGAGCCGTAATGAATTAAATACGTAGAAAAAGCAGAGTTTGGATTTATTAAATCAATTAATCAGCAGTCGTAGGAGGAACAGGAGGGACAGAACTCCTTCTAATTCTAAGTCGGATAGTTCATCATCCTCGGAGCTTAAACATAGGGATGGAAAAAAATGCTAAGATAGGATGCCGAGAAGTTGAAACAGTGGCTGGGCCAAAGCCACGGCCAAGGGATACATGTCGCTACCGAACAATCAAGACCCTTTAGTATTGAACCAACTACTATGAGCCACGGTGGTCAACTATCGGGGGACACTGCTAGTTTGACTACTGGGAATGTTTCGGATGTTGAGAATGTTGGAGGAGAGGCAGGTAATACAGATCCATCATGAAGGAGTTATCAAGCTGCAAAATGATTGGTTCCAGGAGTCGGGGAAACCTAGATATTATGAAACAACCCAAGAGCATTTGATGGGCCAAACAATTGGTGCGGATCATATTTACTGTCGTTTAGTGGAACAAGTTGAACCAGATTTGACTAAGATGGCAAGGAGGCATATTAGTGAAAGCCAACAATTGACCAACAACCATTGGAGTTCGCTCCCCGTCGGAATTCATTTACAGAGAATATTTTACATGAAGAGTAACCACAAAGGTTTGTTGTGTCAACAATGAAGACATATGATGG
The DNA here is from genome assembly GCA_030737815.1 of Allium fistulosum. Taxonomy (NCBI): domain Eukaryota; kingdom Viridiplantae; phylum Streptophyta; class Magnoliopsida; order Asparagales; family Amaryllidaceae; genus Allium; species Allium fistulosum. The sequence continues at coordinate 235,818,732 of CM060908.1, forward strand.
AAAGACTGATCCAAGATGACATTTGATAAATTATGGTTTGCATATGGACACTGCCAAAGCGAGGAACCTAGTTAAATGTCGATGCTTTTCGATTTTTCTCGAAGGGGTGGTGACGATGTGGTTTACCCGATTAATGGTAAGATCCATATCATGTTTTGATCAGTTGAGGCGAAAAATCATATGATAGTTCCACATGCACACTATGCATCCAAAAGATTTCATGTCTCTTTCTAACCTCTTTCAGCGAGAGCAAGAGTCGTTAAAATATTTTTTACATAGATTCCATACTGCAATGGTTGAAGTGAGATGGATGTAGGAAGATATTGTTTTGACGGCATTAATTCGAGGTATGCATCCCAAAACTGATTTTGGAAAATGGTTGGAAATGTAACCCCTACCAACGATGGACATTTTTTTACAGAATAGCTAATCAATTCTTGTGCTTGGAAGTGGCGCATAGTCGACCCAAGAGGGTTGATGTTGGGCCTTCATCTATAATGATATAGAGCACTGTTGCTGTGAAACAATCCATAGGAAGTTTTGGTAATGCAAATGTGAGCGTCAGAAACAAAAATGATAATCAGAAGCAGAATGATGATGGGCTAGAAAGCGTAAACCAGACAATAAGAATTGCCCTAGGATTCCTAAATTTGATAGCTACACCTTGTTAAATAATTCCACAGAGAATATTTATTTGGCCACTCAAGGGCAAGAGCAGTATAGGAAGCCGGTTCCTAGGGAGTAGATCGAGAAAGAAAGAAAGTCTAGAAATTTTTTTAGGTTCTATGAGACTCATGGTTATAATAATAATGAGTTCCAACATTTTTGAGACGTAATTGAGGAATTAACCAAGGAGAAAAAGTTGCAACAGTTCGTTCAAGTCTAGCAGGGTGGTGTGCATGGAACTTTTAACCCCCAACAAGGGCAAGCCGGGCCTGGTGTTGATGAGCCCAGGCCGCTTGAAAAATGTCTTGTTATTTATACAATCATAGGTCGATAGCACCCAACTAAGAAAAATTGGGGTGAGATGGAGTGTTATGGTGGTGCTTTGAAGCATACAGCGAGTGATGGTTGTTTTAGCATTAAAGATGGAACCCCGGCGATACAGCTTAGAATTATGACTGATGATATCGTCTTCCGTAATAGAAATTCAGATGGAGTAGAGGCTCCAAGTATTGATCCACTTGTTATTTCGACCATGATTGGTCCTGCCATAGTATAGGAATTTCTTATTGACTATGGGAGTTCGTTCAACATTTTGTTTAAAACGGCTTATGATCATTTGTTTATGTAAGCCAAGGATTTAAAGCTATGTAAATCTCGGATCCCAGGATTTAATGGGTCGTCTACTTGGCAAGTTGGTTTTGTGGATCTACCCGTGATTCTTGGAGAGGGCTATTGCAAGTGAGTGCAAGTAGTCCTTTCGTTGTGTTTGATATATTTCTACCTGTAATGCTTTCTTGGGTCGTCCAACCCTTGCTGAACTTTGAGCGACCATCACTCCTTGGTGTTTAACTATGAAATTTCCTACTAAGAATGGTGTAGGGATTGTTCAAGGGGACCAAGGGCTTGGCTGCGAATGCTATGTTGCTGAGCTTAAGGTTCCAAAGCGTAAAGAAAAAGGAAAAGGTGCGGAGGAAACATTCTGCATCAAGGCTCTGGATGCATAGCAACCACCGCCTAAGCCCTGGCTCGGGCAACATAGTCGGTTCCATAAGAATATGGATCTAAGGAAAGAGCCAGAGGATGGAAGAGCTGCAGCAGCCGAGATAACGATCAACATCCTAGTAAGTGAGGATGATCCTACATGGGTCTTGAAGATTGGATCGTAGATTGGCACAAGGATTATGAAAGAATTGGTTGGTTTTCTTCAAGCAAACCTAAATGTGTTTGTTTGTACTCACTCTGATATGTGTTGAATACCATCGAAGATAGCAAGCCATGCATTAAATGTTAATCCAAAATGCATTCCTGTGAAACAAAAAAGCCATAGCCTAGACCTAGATAGATCTACTGCAATGAAAAAAGAAGTTGAGAAGTTGAAAGGAAACATGTTCATTCATGATGCCCTATACCCAGAATGGGTATCAAAACCAGTTTTGGTGAAGAAATCAAATGGAAAATGGAGTACCTGTGTAGACTATTCTGATCTAAATAAGGCATGTCTTAAGAATAACATCCTGCTTCCGAAGATTTGTCAACTGGTAGATTCGATTGTTGGGCACGAGCTGTTATCATTCATGGACCCGTACTCTGGATATAATCAAATTCTGATGCACACACTAGACCAGGAGCGTGGTAGCTTTATAACAGATCTGTGGTTGTACCGTTATCTTTTTATGCCCTTCGGATTGAAGAACGTTGGAGCGACTTACTAAAGGCTAGTAAACATGGTATTTAAAGATCAGATCGGATGATCGGTGGAGTTTACGTGGATGGTATGCTCAAGAAGTCTCAGCGATCAGGGTACATTTATGATTTAGTTGAAATGTTCAGGGTTCTCTGGAAATATGAGATGAAGCTCAATCCCTTGAAGTGCTCATTTAGAGTTGCATTAGGAAAGTTATTGGGCTTCATTGTTAACTCCTGTGGGTATAAAGCCAATCAAGAAAAGACAAAGGCACTAACGGACATGGAAGCTCCGAAGATGGTTAAAGAGGTCCAGAGTTTGAAAGGAAAAGTTGATGCCCTAAGCCGATTCATCCCAAGAGCACGTCTAATTGTATTCCTTTCTTTGACGTAATTAAGAAGGGAAAAAGTCCAATGGGAAGAAGGGCTTTCGTTTGGATGTAGGAGTGTGATGATGCATTCCAAGATCTAGTGGATCGCTTAAAAAGACCACCTATTTTGTCAAACTATTGGATGATGTGGATTTATTTATATATTTAGCAGTGTTAGTACATGCTTTGAATGTCACACTCATTCGAGAAGAATCCCGAACCCAACGATCAGTCTATTACATCAGCAGCGATTGATCGGAGCTGAAAGAAATTATCCAAAGCTAGAAAAGCTTGCATATGGCCTATTGATCTCTTTAAAGAAGTTGCATCCCTGTTTCCAGCCTCTTTCGATCAAAGTTCTTACCGACCAGCCTTTACGACAAGTCTTACAATGCCCTAAGAACTCGGGAAGGATGTTGAAATGGAACATTGAATTGAGCCAGTATGACATACCATATCTCCCTTGGAGAGCAATTTAGGGTCTGGCTTTGGCCGATTTCATAGCTGAGTATACTGCACAAGATGATGTTCGAATGAGAAGTGGTGAGCAGAATGCTAGAAGAAAAAAATACATAGATGGTGCATCGAGCGAACGATGTTCTGGTGTCGGAGTGATATTAGTCACAATTGAGAAACATCCAATTTGCTACGGCTTGAAACTCAATTTTCCCACAACAAATAATGAAGCAGAATATGAAGCATTGATTATAGGACTCGGGATAGCTAAAGAAAAGGGGGTTAGTACCTTGCATATTTTATGTGATTCCCAGCTGGTGGTGTCCCAAGTGCAGAAGGAGTTTCAAGCAAAAGTAACAAGGCTTGCTACTTATCTAAACAAGCCCTTGAGTTGGTCAATGATATCGAGTACTACAATATAACACATATTCCCAAAGTGGAAATTACAAAGGCCGATTCGCTAGCTAAGTTGGCCAGCTCGTAAGATATGCAGCTCATGGGCCTCGTACTGGTGGAAGTATTATCGGCACCAACCATCGACAGGATGGATGTCGATTGGATCTTGGAAACTGCGCTTGAGAAGGAGTCATGGATAACTCTAATAAAAACTACCTATATAGACGAATCCTGCATGACAGAAAGAGGGAAAGGTAGAAGCTCCTTCGTAATGCTGTCAGATTCATCATGCTTAAAGGAGTACTATACCTAAAAGGATTCTCGATTCACATGCTTTGGTGTGTTCCTAACGACAAGGGCAAGCGAGTCTTAAAGGAAGTCCGTGAAGGGGCTTGTGGTGACCACTCTAAGGGGCAAACCCTTGCGAAAAAGAGACTTGCTATGGGTGCTTTTGGCCAACAATCAACCAAGATGCAGCTGATTACACAAGAAGGTGTGATAAGTGCCAAATGTTTGCTAAAATACCGTGAACCCCACCGATAGAAATTATTCAAATGGTCAGTCCATGGCCATTTGCGGTCTAGGGAATCAATATCATTGGTGTTTTACCAATTAACAAGGGCGGTGGTGCAAAATACGCTATAGTTGAAGTTGATTACTTCACTAAATGGGACGAAGCAGAGCCGTTGGCTACGATCACTATGACAAAGATAATATAAACTTTGTCGTCGGAAACATTATCTATCGTTTTAGAATTCCGCAAACGATTATATCAAACAACGGAACCCAATCGACAGTACCGAGTTTAAAGGCTTATACCGCAGGCATCATATCGAGAAAATGTTTGTTGCGGTAGGGCACCCCCAAGAAAATGGATAGCTCGAAGAAGCAAATGAAATCATTAAGTCCATTCTGAAAAGGCGACTGGAGAAGGCCAAAGGCAAATGGATCGATGAACTACCATTAGCACTTTGGGCTTATTGAATACCTATAGGTCAAGGACTGGTCATCTCCATTTGCTTTAGCATACAGATAGAAGGCTATAACCCTGGTTGAACTCAAAGTACCTTATCATTGAGTGACTCATTTTAACCCATAGATAAATTAGCAACTCCTACTGGAGTACCTAGACATGATCGATGAAAAATGTGACGATGTTGAGTTGAGAGCAGCTATACATCGAAATCGAGTCGCCGACATTACAACACTAAGGTAAGAACTCGGACCTTTGAGATATGTGATCTTCTTCTTAAACATATCTTTCCTGGCCCTGGGAAGTTGGGTTCACCAAGGGTGGTCCATATGCAATGGAGAAAAAGCTTGGAGATGGCACATTCAAGCTAGCAATGATAGATGGGATCTCACTCCCACAGGCGTGGAATAGTGATGATTTAAGACGTTGTTCCACTTAATTGTAAATGTGTAAATATTTTTTCATGTAATCAGACATAATCTATTATTTCTAATGGTTTATTAAAAGAAATGACTTTCAAAGCTCATTAAATCTATTTACACCTGATCTAACACTACAAATATTATTATATTTGCATAAGATTACATGTAAAAAATGCTAATATACAGGTACCGAGAATAGGTTCCAACCAAACATTCATAGTCCATGATCAGACCTGTCAAGTATAATTGCATTTGGTATTCATAAATGGTGTTGAAAAACTCCTCCATCCTTGAACTGAGGGCAGGAGTGTGTATAAAGCCCAAAAGTTGAACGAGATAGCTTGTCTACAGAACCTTACCTGTAATAGGCAAGACAAAAGGTCTTCACCTGGAGATAGGAAAGATCCTACACATAAATATCCTAGAAAAGAATATTCAAACTGCTATGCTAAGTGGTTAACTTCGGCCAATGCCCAAAATTTAGCATGGTCATGGACGTCCGGAGAGGCGTTCGTTGATGATTCACCTTAATAATAACAATGAGAAATGAATAGCAAAAACATTGAATATAAAAGGCATTTCCCAAACACAAAAGACAAATTTCCACAATATTCAAACTAGAAACAAAAGTCCTTTCATTCCAAAACTAAAACATCTACAAATGATGTTAACAAAAAGCAAAACCCCACAACATTGGCCAAAAAGCAAAAAGAAACAAAAGCGCCTAATTAGTACAAAAAAAGCATAAAGGAGGCAGACGATTATTTTTTTCCTGTGTTTCTTTCCCTTTTGCTTTCCCTTACTAGAAGACTGCATACCACCTTTTGCTTCAAGGTTTCTCTTGTTACCTTGCCTACCACTTCCCTAGCCTTTAACCGGAGTATTTCTTTGATGAGGAAACAAATACACTATGAGTATTACCACCCATAGGAATGGAGTCAGAAGGTGACGCAATGGATAGCGGAATTGAAGTTGGGTCGATCGATTCCTACTTAATCCCGACGGCTTTCGGTACTTGATTGTCACAAATTTCTTAAATGTTGGGCTTTTGTAGATAATCCATAGTCATTATTGTGACAACCCACATTTTGGAAGGTTTAAATCGACAATAATCCACACATGTCCAACTCCGGAATATAGATAATCAATGGGGTTAATTAAGAAAAATAAGAAAAGAAGAAGAAAACAAACACAGAATCTCGCAGCGGAAGGAAAAAATATAATAATCAAATAAACAGTTGATGAAACTGTTTACTACACATTTGATTATAATTTATACAACATTTATTAGAGTTATACATATACAACACAATAAAATATAATGTAGCAGAACAACATGATGTTGGGAATAATTTTAGTAATAATAATATACCAAATCTTCATCATCGTCCTCCAGATAATAATCTTCGATAAGCTGAAAAATCAGGGCTGACTCTAGCGTAATGAAAAGACAAAACACTTGAGTCAAGACCAAAATATTCTTATGTGAGTCAAATCGATATCGCGGATAACATGAGTGTCGTGGCGTCAGATATGTTTACGGGGTTTCGCATCTCCTATCCAGTGTATAACGTGCGTGCAATAACTCAAGAGATGTTACGGGATTTTCCATCTCTTAAGGATCCGTCAAAATATTTATATATAGTAGAATACGCTATATATATAATTTCTACTTAGCAAAATAAATATCAAAATTGCGTTAAGGCTTTACATTGATCCCCCTTAACGCGTTTTTAAGCATTTTCGTATAGTTTGCATATAAAACACCTGTAAACCGTCGGTGGATAAGGATGCGCCATGATACGACAACACTAAACCAAAATCGTAGGGTTCTTGTATAAGGATAAAAGTATGACAAGGAACGTGAGGCAATGCCCAAGGTAGGCGACCACCAGTTTACCCTTCCCAGCAGGTGGTAACCCCTAATGGCCCACCGTGTCCAACACTCCACAAAATCCACGGGTGCGCACCAATCAATAACAATGTAAATGATGGTAATACGAAGAAGCGTGTCCGCTAGAGATAGCTAGCCTCATTGGCCGGTACGAATCCTGTTTTAGTCATTTCAAATTGACACAAGTGTCAAGCCAATCCACCATCATTCTCTTTCTTCAGATCCAGCAAACGATGCCAAATCCAACCACTTCGTTCTGGAGTCTCCTCTGCGTAAACAGTTGTTAAAGTGGTTCCAATATTGACAAAGAGTATGCCAATAAGAGTCCCCGGTCTCTTTAATAACCAAATGTCGTTTTACACACTGGTTGGTACTTTTATATTTCGAAAACAGTTCGTACTTGGTATCAAAATATCATATTCGCTTCAAAAATCAAATCCATTTCGAAATCATCATATTCGCTACGAATACCATTTTATATAAAAATATATTTTCCACTCGAAAACAATTCCATTTCATAATCACTTTCCACTTCGAAAGTGAACTCGTTATAGAACCGTTTATTCAGTTCAAAAACCTGTTTCATCTTCAACTTAGGTTATAATTTTAATTTAACTAAACTCGCATTTAAATCCATGATTTAAATATAAACAATTTCCATCTTGAACAGTTTGAATTTTGAAATAGTTTGAATAGTTAAAATAGTTAAAAATAGTTTATATAGTTAAAATATTTTGATATTAAATAGTTTAAGTATTAAAATGGTTTATATAGTAAAATAGTTTGGAAAACCAAAATAATTTGAATATTTAAAAGATAGGTTTTAAATAGTTTATATTAAATAATTTTATTTGAAAATAGTTTCAAAGTCAAACTAATTCAATTCCAAATCTTCCAAATTTAAATCAGTATCAATTCCATTTAAATTGATTCAATTTTGATTTCAATTAGAATTTACTTCGATTCAAATTTTAATCCAAATTAACTTCAGTTTTGATTTCAAGTTAATTCTGTTTCGATTTCGATTCTAATAATTTTCAATTCAATTCCAATTTGGACTAAATTTCAATTCAGTTCTCAATTCAAGACCATTTAGATTTATAGACATTTGAGTTCGATTTCAGAATATTGATTTAAGTCGCCGAATTCAAATTAAATTTCAATCTTTGAATTTAGATTCAAATCTTAAAATAAATTCCATTCTTGAGTCCAAATCTATATACCCAATTATAATATTTTTACTAAACAATAATTCAAAGTTCGAATGAAATTTCAAATATTTTTAAAACAAATCAATTTTCAAAATTCAAATCTTATTTCTATTATAACTTCAAAATCTCAACTTCGATTATTTAAACAATTCCCATTACCAAATTTAAATTTCAATATTCCAAGCTCAAGTTCGAAAATAATTTGATTTCTATAAATTTGATTTTTATTTCTTTAAATCAAAATCATTTAAATAAATTTCAAATCAAAAAATTTAAATCCTTTAATTTAACCAATCTGGTGTCCATATATAATTTTCTATTCTATGGCCAAGTGATCAGTTATTTTAGTTTAATTTTAGCGATGGATGTATATCATTTCAATCCAAATCACAGTGTCATAGGTATATATCATTTCAACCTATTTCTTATTTATTCAAAATAATTCAATTTACAGTTTTATATACTGTAAATAATTACAGGGTGATAGCAGGATATATAAAAATAAATAAACATCAATCAATAGCATCCATCACAATCAACATCCAAATCAGCCAATATGTCACAACAATTTCATAGTTATCAGTATTAGGTAACTTACTGCCAATTAAATTCCAATTTCAAATTTAACTGTCAATTTAATTCCTACAGTTAATTCATATGTCAATTTCATTTTCAAATAATAGTCAATAAAATTGGATAACTTCATGATTCAATTTTAACGAACATAAAAATATTATAGTACGTCGTTAGCGTTAAAAACACTCACCTTTTATTTTCTGTTGTCGCTGAGACGTTGTAGTTTGGAACTAAAAACGGACGACGTCCGATTTTAGCCCAAATTTCGACAATCTCCAAATTCGTCCAAATTAGTTCCATTGTGAAGCCCTCGTCATCATGATCGCAACGCAAAAGGTTTCGTTCCAATCGGACCTCGTACGTAGGAGTTATGCAATTTATAAGTTATCGGAATTTAAACTAATAAATAAATAACAAAAACAACTTCACTATAACTACCCTTATGCCCCTCAACCTTCTTCCCCAAATATATCAATGCCTGTACATGAACAGAGACACTCTACCCAAACATCGCGTGTACTAAATTCAATGATACGGAGCTACGGACCTCAATTCGACGGACCGTCTTTGCCATCGCGTTGCTCTACGCGAACTCCACTTGGTCGACATCTCAAATCAATGCCACGCCACCTGAATCCAATCACGGCCTGATAAGTCACGGCTACTGTAGCCACGGTCGCCCCCTAGAGGTGATGAGGCCTCACCAAAATCTACACTCAAATGCCATTTTCTTCGACGAACTCAAATCAAAACTCCAAACATCGAATCGATGTTCACTCCCACCGTAAAGGCTAACCCTAGTTTAGAGCTCTCATACGCGACTACTGTCAACTTCAACAATCCATCACCAGACCTCCTAAATTGCCTACCAGATCGAAGCTCGTTGTGAAATGTGATTTTTAAAATTGGTTTCACATATTTCCATTGAGTAAATTTGGAGAATAATTTTTTGAAGTTGAAATTTTTTTTCTTCGTTCAATCTCTGTTTGCTATGTTTAAAAAGTGAAGAGAGGGAAGCGTCTTGTATAAGGAACAACGTAGGCTCGTACGTATATAGGGTGGCTGATGTTGGGTGGCTTGTGAGCTAAGTGAAAGAAAGTGACTACCTAATCAATTCGATGAAAATAAATTATTTAAAATTAAAAAATATCTAGACATTAATTTCAAACCCCGATCGAGGAGTGCCGCTAGCGTTCATAATGTTATACCCCTATTCTGAATGCAATGGAACAAGTCTCGAGTCCCAATTCGATCGTATGTGAAAGATAGCTTTTTGAACCCAATTATAACATTAAATTTTTGATATTAAATTCAATGCGTTTCTATCTCTTACGATTAAATGATAACTCCAAATGGTATGAAATTTGAAATCCGATAATAATACACTATTATGGATCCAATGGCACTGGTTTCGTCAAATTCTGAGACTATGCCACGGAAGGCTATTTTTATTTGTTAGTTTAAACGAGTTATTTTTAAAATCGAGTAAATAACTTATAAATTCAATTTAAAGATTTTATTATCTTCATTCTTATAAATATAAAATTAATAAGCCTTTAAACTATTTTTTCAAATAAAAATCCAAGATTTAAATTATTTTAATAATTTAAATTATTTAATTCAATAAATAATAATATTTGAAATTCAACCTATTAAATCGATAAAATTAACTTTTCAATATTCAAAATCAATTAATTAAAAATTTCAAATAACCAAAAGTTCTGGGTCGTTACATTCCTCCCCTCTTAAAAGAATTTCGTCCCCGAAATTACCAAGGTAAGAAGAATGGCCCAAAACCCATTAACTTTCCCAAAAATCAATTTGTTGAAATCTTGCTATTACTTTTAATAATTTCAAAATTCATCCATAGACTCCAACTAACATTATCCATTCAACCATTTTAAGTTATAATCAAAAATCAATTTTAGTTATTAAAACTTTCTTCAAAATTTTCTAACTCCTTAAATTTTCAAAAAAATTCGCCAGCGTCTCCTTTGCGAGGCTAGATCGGAATAACTACAAATCACCACAACGGGCCCAAACCAACAAAAGAAAACAAAAGCCAAGTGGCTCAATCAAAAAACCATCAAATCAAATGACAAAATAAACATGTACCTTTTTCCCGTGCAATCCAATTTTTTCTTTATTTTAAATACCTGCATCTTATTTACCAATGATGTCCAATCATATAATTTAAAATCATTTTATATGTTAACTCCTCTTTTTTAGAGCGACCTAAAACTCTGCGACCTAACACTCGCGACCTAGTGACCTAACTTCTTCAACGACCTAGCGACCTAACTTCTTCAATGACCTAATGACCTAAAGACTAAAGCGACCTAACAACCTAAAGAAGGGAGCGACCTAACTACCTAAAGTCTCTAACGAACTAACTCCAGAAAAGGGATAACGACCTAAAGCTTAAGCGAATTAGCGACCTAAAGCTTAAGCGACTTAGCGACCTAAGGGTTAAGCGACCTAGTAGTCAAACGAAGACAGAGCAACCTAACGACTTAAGGAGTTAGCGACCTAACGACTTAAGAAGTTAGCGACCTAACGAGTTAAGGAGTAAGCGACCTAATAACTTAAGAGGTTCATGACCTAGCAATGTAACTGCTCAGCGACCTAAGAACGAAGTGGTCTCAGCGACCTAAGAACGAAGTAGTTCCAGCGACCTACGACCTATATTAGGTCGCGCGCGACCTATTAACTCGCTCAGAAGAAACCAAGGTTAAAGGAGACAAGCCAGATTACGACTTATCCTCTAGGTCGCTGTCGACCTACGACCTAACTTAGGTCGTTCACGACCTAAGACTTGAAGACTGAATCCTGCCCAGATTTTTCCCTATAATTACTAGAGCTACTCCAACGACAACGGGAACTTTTTTGGCTGATCTTCTGGAGCGCTGTTACTTTGATGAATTCTTAACTCTTCCAACACATCAAGCATTCCAAACATTCAAGACACTACAACAAGCTTCAACAGAGATCTTGCACATTCAACATGGATTCAAAGAATCTTATCACATCGAAGTTTGAGCTACTAGTCTGAAGTGTTTTGGAATCGAAGTGTTTTGGAATCAAAGTGTATTGTATTTTGAAGTGCATTATATCAACTTGTAACCAAATCAGCAATAAAAGAATATAAAGTGGACGTAGGCTTAATTACGAGCCGAACCACTATAAAACTGTTGTCTCTTTACTTTTCTGCTAATTTCAGCTTATATTATGTTCCCGTACCAACGGGTGGTGCTTTCACATTACTACTACACACACCGGGTGTTAGCGTTCAATTTTCAGCGTTAACATTTTGGTGCTTTCACTGAGAACTGAACTCAGGAATTTTTCCACCATCGCTTCGCGGAAGTTTTCCGAAAGAATCTCTCTAAAAACTAGAAGTTTATCTGAGATCATGGCTCCTGGAAGAAAGGGTAGATCTACCAGATCCGGAAATGCTCATGAGGGGACCTCCGCTTCCCCAACAGCAAACCAGGCAACCCCTACAGTTGGAGTAACAAGGGCTGAATTAGACGACGTAGTGTCGGGATTATACCAACAAATTGAAACCCAAAATGCTTTGATGATGGACAGATTAAATGCTCTACTTGGGGCAAATCGACAACCAGAAAACAATGAAACAGTCTTCGCTGAAGATGCTCATAATTCCCAAGAGAAAGATATTCCTCAAACAGCAGCTGGCACCGCCGAAGCGCCACCTTTCCAAGCTGAAGGTCCAAGGCCACAGCCAACTTTTCGCGAGCATTTGCCCAGGCATACTTCTGAAAGAACGGCTGATGTCTGCCCAGCGATGCCTCTGAACAATGAAGAATACCTATCAGGGATGGTTCGCCGAATTATGAAAGAGAGCATGCAGAGGGAAGAAAATGAGAGTGATTGGGGATTTGCACCAAGCAGAACTCCGTTTACTGAAAGGATCCTGAAAGCAGAATTTCCAAGAAAATTTGTACCTCCTACTATCCCGGCCTATAGAGGGACAAGTGACCCTAATCATTTCCTGTATAAGTACGACTGGAATATGACCTGTGCAAGAGCATCAGATGAGATTAAATGCCGATACTTTCCAATGTACTTGGAAGGGGTGGCTCTACTTTGGTTCACTAAGCTACCAATTCGGTCCGTAGATCAATTCTCTGACTTAACTCGAAAATTCAAAGATCAGTTCAGGTTGTATGCTTCAAAAGCTAAGGATATAATGTCACTGTCTAGCCTTGAACAAGGGCCCGGAGAATCTATCAGATCTTTCTTGAACCGTTTCAATATAGCCCTGGCCAAAGTGGATAATGCAGAACCCCGAATGATCCTGACTTACTTGATGCGAGCCATCGACAAATCAAGTGAATTTGGAAAGTGGCTAAAAATTAAGGAACCAAATTCGCTTGAGAAGTTTTATAAAAAGTCCGACGAATTCATGCGCCTAGAAAGCCTTCATGTGCCAGCGAAAGCAGTTGTTGCCGAAGTCAAGAATAACGATGTTGCTTCTAACAAAAGAGAATCTGGAAACCAGAAAAGGGAAAATGACGGAGAAAAGAAGCAAGGGAATGAGAAGAAACCTCGCCGCTTTAATCTTTCAGATTTTACTCCCTTAACTGACACACCGGAAAATATCTTTTTCGCGACAAAAGATGTTGTCAAGTATCCCAAACCGCCTGAGATGAGGGGAAGTGCAGTGAATAATGGGAAATTCTGTCGATTTCACAATCAACCTGGCCATGACACTAACCAATGTCGCCAGTTAAAGAATGTGATTGAAGAGTTGCTGAAACAGGGTAAACTGCAATAATATGTGAAGGAAAACAGAGTCGACCCAACCTCATCCAATCAGGGGCAACAACATCATGTCCATCAATCTGACTCTGACAACAACACTGCAGTGCAAGAATCCGAAAAGCTTGTCATTAATGTTGTCACAGGGGGTCCTCACCCAACAGGCAGGAATTGGGACGACTGCTGACTACCCACAAGACTACAGCTGGGGGCATCTTCCAATCTCTCTGGCATATAAATCCAAAACTACGAGTCCAGTGGAAATAGAAATTCAATCCGGAGACTCTGGAACTACAATCACTTGCATCCATTTTTTACTTAACAGCCTTGCTTAGATTTGTAAAATGATGGTGGATGTGTAACTCTTGTATTGTAAACCGCTGAGAAATCAGTGTGATTCAATGATAAAGAACTATAAATCTTGTGTCTTTTACTATTTCAAAATGCCTGTCTCATTTCGATATGCAAATATGTTAAAAATATTGCTAAAATGTCGATTTAATATTGCAGGCTATCAAAGCAAAGCTTACCTATTCAACACATCACGAAGCCAAGCAATTCCTACAAATCACTCGACGAACAAATGACAAGTCACAAAAATTCTAAAATTCAACTCCTACAAAAGAAGTGCTATTCAAACAGTTAGTGATTCCACCAAAGCTGGCATCTTCTTAACGAGGAGATTCCAGACCCTGGCTAGCCAATCGCGATCGTTTGTGCAAACGAACATCCGGTAAAGTAGCTTGTGTCTGCCCCGTGGATGCACTCAGCAATAATGTACACTTCTCTGGAAAAAAGCAAACAACTTGCTAAAGGATGGAACGTGCACTTGAATTGATAACGAGGAATCACTAGGAAGCAGATGGTAGAAGGACACAAGCAACAATGCTACTCTTCGGAGTCCAAATGCTACTCCTCCGAGTTCACGTGCTACTCTTCGGAGTCCATGCTACTCCTTAGAGTCCTCGTGCTACTCTTCGGAGTCCAACAATGCTACTCTTCGGAGTCCAAATGCTACTCCTCCGAGTTCACGTGCTACTCTTCGGAGTCCATGCTACTCCTCAGAGTCCTCGTGCTACTCTTCGGAGTCCAACAATGCTACTCTTCGGAGTCCAAATGCTACTCCTCCGAGTTCACGTGCTACTCTTCGGAGTCCATGCTACTCCTCAGAGTCCTCGTGCTACTCTTCGGAGTCCAACAATGCTACTCTTCGGAGTCCAAATGCTACTACTCCGAGTTCACGTGCTACTCTTCGGAGTCCATGCTACTCCTCAGAGTCCTCGTGCTACTCTTCGGAGTCCAACAATGCTACTCTTCGGAGTCTAAATGCTACTCCTTCGAGTTCACGTGCTACTCTTCGGAGTCCATGCTACTCCTCAGAGTCCTCGTGCTACTCTTCGGAGTCCAACTGCTACTCTTCGGAGTCCACAAGCCCTCTTCGTAAGCAAGAAATTGCTTCGGAGGCACAAGCCCTCTTCGTAAGCAAGAAATTGCTTCGGAGGCACAAGCCCTCTTCGTAAGCAAGAAATTGCTTCGGAGGCACAAGCCCTCTTCGTAAGCAAGAAATTGCTTCGGAGGCACAAGCCCTCTTCGTAAGCAAGAAATTGCTTCGGAGGCACAAGCCCTCTTCGTAGGCAAGAAATTGCTTCGTAGGCACAAAAACAAAGATTTCTTCGTAGGCAGAAAATTGCTTCGGAAGCACAAGCCCTCTTTGGAGGCACAAAACCTTCTTCGGAAGCACAAAGCAGATAAAGCCCTCTAGCGAGGCACATCCAAAAACTTCATTGATGGAACCACTAAAAGGGCATCTTCTCAAAAAGAAGATTCCAGGCCGCAGCTGAATACTTATGATTATTTGTACAAGCAATTATCCGGTAAAACAGCTGACGCTTGTCCTATGGATCCATCCAACGATGGAATATAACTTTCTGAGAAGCAGATCAAAACATTCTTTAGAAGCTCGCTTCACTACGTAGGGGAATCCACTTTTCAACAAATAAAAGTGATCATCCTTGAAAGTAGAAGTGTTCTTTTAAAAGAAAGAGAATGAGAAACTTCTCCGATACAAAGCATACTCTATTAAAAGCAGAATAATATTTCCTCAAAACGGAAGAATTATTCTCTAAACTAAGAGTACAAGTCTTTTCAGAATATTGCAGTAAGCCGTGGTATGGGGGCACATAGCTATATTAATAAAAACAATGCTCAAACATCATACCACGAGCTCACTGCGGTATCATATAAAGTAAATAAAGAAACTTGTGCAAAAACAAGGAATAAATGCGTTCACACATATACTAACAAGAAATTGTATAAGTAGAAAGAACCATTTTATTCCGTACTATGAAATTTTTGTACATATGTAGGTTTCAACAAACGGAGGCCGGTATCCGCACAATCTCCAGTCAATACATGCAAAAAGCAAAAAGCAAAACAATAAGCCTAAAGTCCAGCACATTACTCCTTCTTCCTGCCGCCTTTAGAACTCTTGCCCGGCTTGATGACTAGTTTCGGAATCCGGCGTGGACGGGTCGAGGAAGAAGGAGAAGAAGGTGTGGCCGGATCTTCTTCTACTTTGTCTTCACCAACAGAAGCACTTTCCTTCTTCTTCTTCGTAATTGCGCGCTTCCCCTTCTTTTTCGAAGAAGACTCACTGCCCGGAGTAAAAAACTAAGAAAGCTTTGTATCATTATCATAAGTTTGCTCCGGAGTCTTTTCGCCTTCTTCAAGTTCCCCAACCTTCTGCTCCTACGAAGCAAGCGGATCCTCCAAGCCTTGAAGGGCCTCTATTTGCTCTTCCTGCGATCTCGGCTGAGAAGCAGGAGTGACTTGAAGGGATGGAGGAGGAACAGCTGGAATGGGAGAAGTTTGCGCAGCTTTCGGTACTTCCGCTATAGAAGAAAAGAAGTTAAAATCAGTATTCTCCGAAAAAAGAGAAGATATTGGTTCATCGAGACTTAATAAATAAGCAAGAAATTCATCAAATTCAGGACCTGGAGAAGTCGGTTTAATCATTTCAATTTCAAATTTTTCGGCATCAGCTTCATCTTGGGACTTCTCTTCAACTTGAATAGTGGGAGACTCGGTAATGGCAGACTTAACTTCAGCTTTTGCGGGAGGTGGAGAATAAGAGCTAGAGCTAATAATGTCAGGATCGACCGGAGCCGGAAGATGAGCAGGGTCAGTTAAAGGCGCTTTCTCTAAACGCTCTCTTCCTGCTGCTTCGGCTCGCTCCCTAGCAAGCTGCTCTTTTCCCCTGGCAAGAGCGGTACGCGCTTCATCATCCAGATATGTCGCCTCAAGATCCGCTTCTGCATAGCCAGCACCTCCGAGCATATCAAGTACGGCCTCCCACACTTTGGCCAAAGTAATCTCATATGTTGGTCCCAGAAAGGAGAGACTACCACGCCCCAGGACGCTGTGCAAGTAAAAATCAAACAAAGTAGAACAAACTTTGGCCTTCGTTGCCTCGTGCGACTGCTCAGCCGCTTCTTTTCCGGCAACGGCCTCATCGCACTCTTTTTCAGTTTTTGACAGCTGAGCTCGCAACCGCATAATTTCCAAATCATGGGAACTTGCCTTCTCTCGTAGCTGGGCAATGCCGGTGCGATAGATTTCTGTCATCTTCTTTTCAGCTTTAAGTTGAGCCTCAGCATTCTGTTGAGCAACATGAGCATCGCGAACTTGTTTTTGAAGTACTTCTTCCTTTTGAGTGAAGGAGGTAGAAGAAGTAACAAGCTCATCTTTGAGTTTTCTAACTTCAGCCTCAAGCCTCTCATTGTCTTCAGCAATGCTTGTCATTTCTGCATCATGTTGCTTACAAATTTTATCCCACTCTGACTTGTCATTCTCCATAGTCAGCATGGCTTCAAGGTTCATATGGTTAACCCTTTGAAGCTCATCAACAAGTTTCTGCCAGCCAGACATCCTCTCGATATCAATTTTGACAGCATCAAGGTTTCGTAACATAGCTTGCTTATCAATCGGCACCAAGTCTAAGTCAAAACGTACTCCCTTTAAACACCAATTTGGAAATCAGCTTTGAAGAGTAGAAGGACCATCCCTGTCTTGATATTGTGGCATGTTGATAATTGTCTGAATGTTAGATTTCTTAAGAGCAGGAGAACTGGAGGGGATGTCAAGAGGGTTAGGAGCAACGGTCTTTTCAGAAATTGCAGACGCGTCACTAAGCTTGGTTCGTTTGCTTGGATCATCAACGTGACTCTTCCCTTTATCATCATAAGTTTTTCTTTTATGAGAATCAACATCTCTCTGGGATGAATCATGTCGTTCATCTCCTCTCCTGTGGCGCTCCTCATAGTCCCGCCTTTCACGAGCTTTTCTAGCGACTCTTTCTTCATCGGTTTCTTTACGGACAGGAAGATAGCGCCTGTAATCATAATTTTCACAGCTTCCATGGCGCTGGAAATTGTCATAATATGAGCCACTCCGCCCCATCGAAGAATCTGAAAGTGAAAAAAAAAAGACAAGTCTCAGAAATGACCAAGAAAAGGAATTTAAGTGCATATAAGTGCCGAAAAATTCTAAGTGTGTGAGGCGTGTAAACTATGCGCATCGATATACAAACCACTCTTCGACTTGGGGGTAACGTCAACTTTTGCAGTTGGCATTAACTCTTGGGTTGATGGAGTTTGCTGCAAGGCGGATGTCGCCTCAATTGCTGAAGAAATAACTTTGGTAGTAATAGGGTCATCCTTGAAAAGCTCTTGAGAAGTTATCATTAAGTCGCTTAGATCATCAAAAGTATCTCCACCGTCGTGCTCAGCGGAATCTTCTCTTTTAACTCCTTCTTCGATCACCGGAGAAAGCGAAAATTTACCAGATGAACCCGCAACATCGGCAGGGGTGGAACCCTTCACCAGTGAAGCCTCTACGATAGGTTCATTTGGAGCAATCTCTTTTGCAGAAATTGGGGCATCCGATATCTCTACTTGAGAATCAAAAACTTCATGAATCTGAGTAGATCGGGAGGAGTGAAGAAGTCTGAACTGATGTAAAAACTCATCTTTCAACAAAAAATTGAACGCTCCTCTCCTCAACCGGCACGGCCATGAGCCTCTCAAAAGTTGGTTTGTGACCCGGATCCCTAGAAGGAGGAGGAAGCGCTGAAAAGTAAAGAACAAAGTTAATAACTTGACAACTCAGGGCTTCGAAAAGTTCAGAAAGCATAAGGAACAAAGATAAATGATATTACTTCCTACTCTCCAGATAGCGTAGAATCCCGGAGGACAGCGAACGAAGAAAAACTGACTCAGAAACCCGTGAGCACTATCGGGAAGACCAATGATCAGTTTACGGTTCCTAGCACTTCTTACGAGCGTGATGGAGGGATGGTCTATATTTTTGGCAAATGTGCACAAGTAACATACTTCGTCAAAACTCGGAAGACGATCCAGCGTCCTCCTAAATAGCACACATAACCCCATCAGAATGGCATAGCCATTGGGGTGTAGCTGGAAGGGGGAGATAGCCAGTCGAAGAAGAAGTTGCTGGAGAAAGTTGTTGAAAGGAGGGATAGCTCCACTCATGCACATTTGACGATTAACTGCGACGAAACCAGAAGGTGGTATATCAGCAGTGTCGCTTTTCTCAGGAAGTATGGCATCTGCTTCAGCAATGCCGAACTGAGTGCACAGTTGATGGAAAACTTTATATGTTAGTGTGGTTGAGATTCTTTCTGGAGGATTAGCCAGTGGATTAGCAATTGGAAAGGCTTCTCCAGCTGGTCCTGTTTCTTCTTGTTGAGAAGTCATTCTACACAAGGAACTGGATATTCAAATATGAAGGTGCACGTTTCCTAAAAGTGTGAAGTGTTGTGCAAAACTAATGCAATAATAAGCAAATGTAACTGAAATCGAGTTAGTTGACATTTATCGATTATAAAGTTTCAAGGCTTGTTATTTCAAGTTCAAGTACAGTGTTGATGCAAACAAATCAGGTTTAGTTGATTATTTTAGCTTTGCTTTAATACTTCACTTGAACTTGTTAATTCACAGCATTTCATTCGCATAGTTCATTCAAGTTGATTATTCTTTATCGACTAATCTGTCATTCGATATGGGCAGTCGATGGCAGTATATTCGCCCTAGTTTTCTGCAAATATTGTGTTTAAAAGGTTATCAGCTTTAAAAGTTGGCATAATCTGTAAAGAAGTTCAGATAGTTCAAAGTTCAATCAAGTTCTGCCCCGATTTTACAAGTATTAGGTCGTCCAGCGACCTAGCATAGGTCGGAGCTTCCTTAGGTCGCACTGTGTAAGATAAAAGGTTCAAGGCAATTCAAATTCGTCCAAGTCCTAACTCGGCCGCGACCTAAAGCCTATGCCGCAAAAAAAGGAAAAAAAGTTAAGTCGTGAATTTCTTAGGTCATTTTGCTGTCATTCGGGCAAGTTAAGTCTTAGGTCTTAGGTCGTTTGAATCCCAGCACGACCTAAGAGTTAAGTCGCAGAAGGTTGTTCAGCTTTACTTTGGTCCCAAGAATTCTTAGGTCGGCCAGATTTCTTAGGTCGTAAGTCCTAGGTCGCGAGAATCCCAGCACGACCTAATTTTTAGGTCGCTCGGATCTGTTAAGTCGCTAACTTCCTCTCCACGTAATCCAACTCGTCAAACTGTAACCCGATAACCCATTATCAACTACACATAGAAATCCATCGTCCTCTTCGTGAAATTCACCATCCCTTCATACCACCAAATCACCCCAAAAACAATTCAAAACATCCCTGATCCATCATAGATTCAACGCATTACCGTGCCTTTATAAATCAGTCAAACGGTGATCAAAAGTCAATCGTAACAATCACTCGAAATGAAGCACGACACATGGAGATGGACTAAGGACGGAAAATGGGGATTCATAATTCAACGGTGATTATGGTGGGATGGAGATCGAATTCGCTTACGAGATATAATGGTAAAGATGAATCGGTGACCAAATGGGTTGAATTTGCCTTTGGAAGCTCGAAGATTCGTCAATGGCAGTGGGAGATCGGAGCAGTAAGGTAAGGAGGAAGAAGCAAACTAAGAGTTTATATATGGGGCAATGAGAAGAAGGCGAATAGGCGCACGAGTTAGCACAGGTTTTAGGTCGCTCACGACCTAGCAGAGTTAGATCGAAGCACACGACCTAAGACATAGGCCTGTACTTCGAGGGGCAAGTGTTAACTCCTCTTTTTTGGAGCGACCTAAAACTCTGCGACCTAACACTCATGACCTAGCGACCTAACTTCTTCAACGACCTAGCAACCTAACTTCTTCAATGACCTAACGACCTAAAGACTAAGGTGACCTAATAACCTAAAGAAGGGAGCGACCTAACTACCTAAAGTCTCTAACGACCTAACTCCAGAAAAGGGATAACGACCTAAAGCTTAAGCGACTTAGCGACCTAAAGCTTAAGCGACTTAGCGACCTAGTAGTCAAACGAAGACAGAGCAACCTAACGACTTAAGGAGTTAGCGACCTAACGACTTAAGAAGTTAGCGACCTAATGAGTTAAGGAGTTAGCGACCTAATAACTTAAGAGGTTCACGACCTAGCAATGTAACTGCTCAGCGACCTAAGAACGAAGTGGTCTCAGTGACCTAAGAACGAAGTAGTCCCAGCAACCTACGACCTATATTAGGTCGCGCGTGACCTATTAACTCGCTCAGAAGAAACCAAGGTTAAAGGAGACGAGCCAGATTACGACTTATCCTCTAGGTCGCTGCCGACCTACGACCTAACTTAGGTCGTTCACGACCTAAGACTTGAAGACTGAATCCTTCCCAGATTTTTCCCTATAAATACTAGAGCCACTCCAACGGCAACGGGGACTTTTTTGGCTGATCTTCTGGAGCGTTGTTACTCTGATTAATTCTTAACTCTTCCAATACATCAAGCATTCCAAACATTCAAGACACTACAACAAGCTTCAACAGAGATCTTGCACATTCAACATGGATTCAAAGAATCTTATCACATCGAAGTTTGAGCTACTAGTCTAAAGTGTTTTGGAATCGAAGTGTTTTGGAATCGAAGTGTATTGTATTTTGAAGTGCATTGTATCAACTTGTAACCAAATCAGCAATAAAAGAAAATAAAGTGGACCTAGGCTTAATTACGAGCCGAACCACTATAAAACTGTTGTCTCTTTACTTTTCCGATATTTTCAGCTTATATTTTGTTCCCGTACCAACGGGTGGTGCTTTCACATTACTACTACACACACCGGGTGTTAGCGTTCAATTTTTAGCATTAACATTATATTTTGCAATTTCAATTTCCAATATTTGCTTCACTCAAACCCGCACGATGTACATATATCATCTATATGCAATATCCAACATGATCGCTCACTCGACCACACAATTTCACTTCAGTACTAGTATCATTCACATGACTCTCTAGTGCGGACTCCGATCTGGTTTCTTGATTAGAAACCGTCATTCTTCTTGCATAGCCGTAAAGTATGATAGAGAATCCCAGAATCAATCAAAAATCCATATTCAGTGTTCGCCGTCGAGAATCGAGTGAAAAATTTCAACTCGGATAGATATATTATCTCGAAATTATGTGCTCGAATCTGGATCAAACCGTCATGCGAATAAAATAATATACGTATAACTTACGTATTTATTTCCAATTGATTTTTATCTACACCAAATTCCTTGTATTCACATTCATCTCATTTATATTCAATTTAAAATTTTCACTTCCAGATACTCACATTTATTTGACCTGCATTCAAATATTTACTTAGTATACTCCTTTCCATACTAATCTCTCTTAAGAATTTATTCCATCAAATTCTATGTTTATCTCATTTCACTCCATATTAATTCATTTATGAATTACTTCATAAAACTTTACTCAAGTTCATATACATTTCATACAACACTTCTTATGTTTATCACCATTTCATAACTTAAGTTTATATATATTTTTATTCAAATTCAATTTCAATACCATTTAACTCAATTTATCCTCCAATTTCAATATTAAATTTTATCAACCATATTTAACTCACTAACTAAATTAGTTAGTCCAATTAGCCCATTCATTAATTTATTTCAATCTCAATAAATTTCATTTTCAACAATAACTTTATTTAGTTCAACTTAGGCTAAATTTTCAATTTTACTTTATTTAACTTAATTTAAGTTAAATTTCATTTCAAAGTAAAATTTCAAATTTTCCCTTCTTGCATTCACATTCAACAATTTAAAACATTGTTTAACTTGCAATTTACAAATTTTATATGTTATCAACTTATTTTCTCATATTTCCAAATAAAACATTTTAAATCAAAATCCAAGAGTTTAAACAATTTGTTCAAAGTATTTCAAATCATTTTTTGAATCATACACACACACACATAATCCCTTGGTATATCAAATTATTCATTTTAATTTCAAAGCCAAAACCAGTTTTCCAAAACAAAGCTTCAATGGTCGGAATTTCTCTCTTGGAAACTTGAAAATGAACGTCGATGATGCTACAGTCATCACCGAAATTATTTTCTAGCGACCGAAGTGAGTTCAGTGCTTTTATTCCTTTTAAACCCTATTTAGAAATATTTCCATAAATATTTTTCAACTAATATCAACATATTTTTCAAAAATTTTGAAAACCATTTTCAAAATTTCGGGACTTAGATTCAAAACTTCTCAATTTAAATCCATTTTAATTCATGTCACATTTATAAATTATACTTTCAAAATTTCATTTCCTTAAAACATTTCACAAATATTTTATCATTGTTTATTTTATAATAAACATCTTTTATTAAGGCACAACAACCAATTAATGATAATAATCAATATTAACATTCCTAACAACCAAACACACTATATATACCATAATAATTTCTGAAAATTATTCCTTTATACATAAAATATAATCAGGGTAAATTTTTTGCATTTACCCAATTTCAAAACAATACCATGTCGAATTGCTCTGTTCAAGTGTTTAGAGATCCATATCAATAATGTTAATTACTCGTATTGACCATAATCCATAAGCCACTCAACAGATCAACCAACACAATATAAAACAATTTTTATATCACTAACACATGCACGCTCATATCTATTAATATACTCAAGCTCATTCTAGGGTGTTACTGACCTTATCTCTAAAGAGTTACCCCATCAAAGCCAAGGTTATTGCTAAACCAATGCTTTTATACCACATGTGACAACCCACATTTCGGAAGGTTTAAATCGAAAATAATCCACACATATCCAACTTAAACAATCCGGAATATAGATAATCAATGGGGTTAATTAAGAAAAATAAGAAAAGAAGAAAACATACACAGATACTCACAGCGGAACGATAAAATATAATAATCAAATAAACAGTTCATGAAGTTGTCTACTATACATTTGATTATAATTTATACAACATTTATCAGAGTTATACATATACAACAAAATAAAATATAACGTAACAGAACAACATGATGCCGGGAATAATATTAGCAATAATAATATATGAAACCTTCGTCTTCGTCCTCTAGAGAATAATCTTCGATAAGCTGAAAACTCAGGGCTGACCTGATCGTAATGAAAAGACAAAACACTAGAGTCAGGACTAAAATATTCTTATGTGAGTCAAATCGATATCGCATATAACATGAGTGCCGTGGCGTCGGAGATGTTTACGGGGTTTCACATCTCCTATCCAGCGTATAACGTGCATACAATAACTCAAGAGATGTTACGAGATTTTCCATCTCTTAAGGATCCGTCAAAATATTTATATATAGTACAATACGATATATATATATAATGTCTAATCGGTAAAATAATATCAAAATACCGTTAAGGCTTTACATTGATAACCCTTAACGCGTTTTTAAGCATTGTCGTACAGTTCGCATATAAAACATCATTTAACCGTAGGTGGGTAGGGATGCGCCATGATGCGACAACACTAAACCGAAATCGTAGGGGTCTCTTATAAGGATAAAAGTAAGAGAAGGCACGTGAGGCAACGCCCAAAGTAGGATACAACCAGTTTACCCTTCTCGGCTGATGGTAACCCCTGACGGCCCACCGCCTCCAACACTCCCCAAAATCCACGGGTGCGCACCAATCAATCACAATGTAATGATGGTAATACGAAGAAATGTGTCCGCTAGTGGTAGCTAGCCTCATTGGGCGGTATGGCTCTTGTTTTAGTCATTTCAAATTGACACAAGTGTCAGGCCAATCCATCATCGTTCTCTTTCTTCAAATCCAGCAAACGATGCCAAATCCAACCACCACATACACAGTTGTTAAAGCGGTTCCAATATTGACAAAGAGTAAACCAATAAGAGGCCCTTGTCTCTTTAACAACCAAACGTCGTTTTACACACCTGTTGGTACTTTTATATTTCGAAAACAGTTCGTACTTGATATCAAAATATCATATTCGCTTCAAAAACCAAATCCATTTTGAAATCATCATATTCGCTTTGAAAACCATTTCATATAAAAATATATTTTCCACTTAAAAACAACTCTATTTCAAAATCACTTTGCACTTCGAAATTGATCTCGTTACAGAATCATTTATTCAACTCATAAACCCATTCGACTTCAACTTAGGTTATAATTTCAATCTAACAAAATTCGCATTTAAATCCATGATTTAAATATAAACAATTTCCATCTTGAACAGTTTGAATTTTGAAATAGTTTGAATAGTAAAAATAGTTTAAAATAGTTTATATAGTTAAAATAGTTTGATATTAAATAGTTTAAGTATTAAAATGGTTTATATAGTAAAATAGTTTGGAAAATCAAAATAATTTGAATATTTAAAAGATAGGTTTTAAATAGTTTATATTAAATAATTTTATTCGAAAATAGTTTCAAAGTCAAACCGATTCAATTCCAAATCTTTCAAATTCAAATCAATATCAATTTCCATTTAACTTGATTTAATTCCGATTTCAGTTCGAATTTACATCGATTCAAATTTTATTCCAAACTAACTTCAGTTTCGGTTTCAAGTTAATTCAATTTCGATTTCAATTCCAATAAATTTTCAATTCAATTCCAATTTGGACTAAATTTTTATTCAGTTCTCAATTTTAGACCATTTTGATTTATATAAATTCGAGTTCGATTTTAGAATATCGATTTAAGTCACCGAATTCAAATTAAATTTCAATCTTCGAATTTAGATTCAAATCTTAAAATAAATTCCATTCTTGAGTCCAAATTTATACACCCAATTATATTACTTTTACTTAACAATAATTCAAAGTTCGAATGAAATTTCAAATCTTTTTAAAACAAATCAATTTTCGTAATTCAAATCTTATTTCTATTATAACTTCAAAATCTCAACTTCGATTATTTAAACAATTCCCATTACCAAATTTAAATTTCAATATTCCGAGCTCAATTTCGAAAATTATTTGATTTCTATAAATTTGATTTTTTTCGTTAAATCAAAATCATTTAAACATATTTCGAATAAAAAATTTTAAATCCTTTAATTTAACCAATCTGGTGTCCGTATATAATTTTCTATCCTATGGCCAAGTGATCAGTTAT
The DNA here is from genome assembly GCA_030737815.1 of Allium fistulosum. Taxonomy (NCBI): domain Eukaryota; kingdom Viridiplantae; phylum Streptophyta; class Magnoliopsida; order Asparagales; family Amaryllidaceae; genus Allium; species Allium fistulosum. Next base: position 235,844,714 of record CM060908.1, read on the forward strand.
TTCAATTTAACTTCAGGGATGGATATAAATATCATTTCAATCCAAATCACATTATCATTGGTATATATCATTTCAACCTATTTCTTAATTTATTAGAAATAATTCAATTATAGTTTTATATACTGTAAATAATTTACAGGGTGATAGCAGGATATATCAAAATAAATAAACATCCAAATCATCCAAAACATCAATCAATAGCATCAATCACAATCAATATCCAAATCAGCCAATAATTCACAATAATTTCATAGTTTTCAATAACAGGTAATTTACTGGTAATTAAATTCAAATTTCAATTTAACTGTCTATTTAATACCTATAGTCAATTTCATTTTCAAGTAATAGTCAATAAAATTATATAACTTCATGATTCAATTTTAACGAACATAAAAAATATTATAGTTTGTCATGAGCTTTAAAAATACTCACGTTTTATTTTATGTTTTCATTGAGACGTTGTAGTTTGGAACTAAAACTGGACGACGTCCGATTTTAGCCCAAATTTCAACAATCTCCAAATCTATCCAAACCAGTTCCATTGCCAAGCACTCGTCATCACGATCGCAACACAAAAGTTTTCGTTCCAATCGGACCTCATATGTAGGAGTAATGCAATTTTTAAGTTATCGGAATTTAAACTAATAAATAAATTACAAAAACAACTTCACTATAATTGTAACGACCAGGATTTTTCGACGATTAATTTGGAATATTTATAATTGTTTTAAATATTGAATTTGAATTATAGATTGATGTTTAATATGAAAATTTGGATTTTCATTTGTAAAATAAATTCGGAATTTAAATATAGCGATTTATTGGATAATTTAATTATTAAAGTTTATAATTGAATATTGGTTAAATTATTCTATCTTGAGTTTTAAGCCCGATAAAAATAATTTAAAGGCTTATAAAATTTATATTAATAATTATGAAGACAATAAAAGTTTTAAAATTGAATTTAAAAGTGATATGTTCAATTTTGAAAATAGTTTGTTCAAATTGACATTTAAAAATAGCGATCCGGGGTACATTCTCAGATTTCGGCAAAACTAGTTCCATTGGATCTGTAATATTGTAGTATTATTGGATTTCAAATTTCGTAGCTTTTGGAGTTATCGTTTAGTCGTATGAGATATAAACGCGCTGAAATTTATATCAAAAATTTAATATAATAATTGGGTCCAAAAAGCTATCTTCTCCATACGATCGAATTAGGACTCGAAACCTTTTTCATTGCGTTTAGAATAGGGGTATAACATATGAATGCCTAGTGGGACGCCTCGATAAGGGTTCGAGATTTTGAGTTGTGTAAAATGGGTCATTTTGAAATTTAAATTTAAAATTTTGAATAGTCAGCACCGTATTAAATCTTTTCAGCTCCTCCAACACACAACCAATCCTTTCACGTTTCCCATCTCCCTCCTTTTAAAAATAACATCTGTCTTTAATTGTTTTCCCTTCTGTCGAATTCAAATTCTTTTCACGATGAATCGCGAGTTCAAAGATAAATTCGTCCATTGTTTTCCCTTTCAGTTCATAAAATCGCGAGCTTCCTTTTCGTTTTCCATTATGTTCGAAGCCTAATTGAAATCAAACAAAGCAAAACTTCGAGCCTCCTCCTTCCCTCATTCAGATTGTTATCGTGATGCCTATTCATTATAATTCAAGAAAATTCAAATCCATCTTAAAAGGAAATCGAATCGTTCTAAGTGGAAAAAAAACTCGCTTATGCTCACTGCGACTTGAGTAGCCGCGATCAACTAGGTTAGGGGGAAAGTCTACATCGGCAGTAGGAGGTTTCTGGTACTATTCTTGTTCGCACGGTACGTATGCATTGAAGAGGAGGGACGGCGAACGAAGGGGGGAGTCACGAGTTGGCTAAAGCATCGGTAGTCTTCAATCGAGTTGGTGAAGCCGGGGTTAGATGTTGGTGGTTCGTTCATCGTTTGACGAGAGATTGGAAGCCTGTGGGGGCGCTAAGGGAAGGCACGACACCTGGGGGAGGTACGGTAGAGGTCGTGTTGGTGGTGGTCTCGAGCTTGAGCTGATTCTCGTGTGTGCGGGAGCTTTAGTAGAGGAAGGATGATCAACTCTGTTAGTGAGGGTAATTACCTTTTAGTGAAGGTAATTAACATTTATAATTAGTTGATTTAATTAATTAACTATGATAATTTTTATTTAATTCCATTAATTTTATTTAGTAGAATCGAAAACTTATAAAATTTGTATAACGTTTACACAAGGTCGGAATTTCACGAAAAGGAAAAAAAGAATTAAACAGCGATGTTGGATCCGTAATGATGTGGGATACATTATGGGATTAAAATGGAATAGTTTGCAAATTAAAATCAAGGTGAGTTAATCTCACTGAATTTTGGATTTACCGTAATTAATTTTTAAATAGCAAAACTAATTATTGATTGATTGATAAAATGGGTAAATTATTATCAGTTGGCTGTGATATTATATATAGTAGTGTATAGATATTTGAGTGATTGATATTCCCACACATTATAGCGGAGGAGACCGTATACGCCCCGCATAATAGCGGATGACCCTATATACCGCGACATCCCCCTCAAAGTGGGATTGGTATTTTTATATTGTGCTAACATCTATGGATGTAGGGAAACAGGTTGGAGGGATCCAATAGGATTCCTCAAAAATGTTGAATTAAACTTTATATATATTGATATGTGATCTGTTTAAATAATCTTTGGTAGATTATAGTGCAATTTGAATTTATTGGATGCTATGGTAGTTATGGCCTAGATTTTGGTATTTCTTTAAACACCAATAATAAATGTTTTGAATTGGGAAAAATAAAATAAAAAGGTTAATTGGAAGTAAAAATATTTATAGAGAAATTGGATTAATTAAAGGAGATGAATTTGGGAAAAAAAATAAATAGATTGATTTTAAAATTGCACTTGATCATATCGGAATATGGAAAATAGAGATTTTGGGATAATGTAGGTAAAATGATTTTAAATAACAAAACTTAAGCGGTGTTGGTTTAAGTGTAAAAGAATTAATTTAAAAATCGAGATTTTAAATAATTTGGAAAAAAAGAAGGAAAATTTGAAAACAAAACATAAAGTTGATATAATAGATTTTGAATAAGATTCTAAATTATGAAAAGGATGTGAAATCTGAATTTAGATGGATTTTGGAATATAGTTAGGTTATTTGGGAAATTGATTTAAAAATGGAATTATATTTAGAAATCGATTAAGTATTGTAAAACTGTTATAAACGGGAAATGAGACTATGGAATTTATAAACAAGGTTTATAAATAAAAAGCAAACTGATTTTCAATGGATAAGTTGAAGTTATAAATTCACGGTGAGGATTTATAAGGAGATGGGCAAATCGGTTTAAAAATAAATGGTAGATTTATTCTTAGAGGTATGGAAAGGGAATTTTACAAAATTGGGACGTAAATTAAAATGGAAATAAATCGAGAAGAATTTATAAATGATGGACTGGCTATGTGGGAGTTGAAAAATATATTTTTCTAAGAAGTTAAGTTTATTTTTAAAAAATGGAATTTTTAAGTATTAACTAGAAAATTTAAAAGTTTTTAAAGAATATTTCAAAAATTAATTATTTAGTTGTTTAAAATTGTTTTAAGTATATTTTAAATTAAGAATTAAATTAGTTTATATTAAATTAATTATTATTTAAGAATTAATCAATATTATTATTTCAAAGGATAAATTATTCAATAATTATGATATTTTTATATAATAACTTTTATTTTAAAGAGTATTCGTCTAAATTTAACATGGAAGTTATTATGGAAATTTCAAAAGTATTATTTTGGAAATTTTTAAATAAAGTTTCGGGAAGTAACGGTATACTCGCATGGCGAAATCGGAGGCAATGAGTGCCTACATTTAAGTCTTGGATTTCTCTGGTATAGAGACGTAACCATTGAGCTGTGAATCCATTGTTTGATGCCGCAGTGATACTTTCCATATTTTTTTAAAAAGGGGTTTCAAATATTCTTTTGAAAAGGGATAGTTGGTGAATTTACTAAATTCGATAAGTTAAGTACATATATTTTGGATAAAGAGATTTAATTTATATAAATTAAATTAAAAAGAGATTTGGAGTTATTTAGTGGGAAATGAAGTATTTGGTTGAATGGTTGATTTTTCTGATAGTTAAATAACCGACTATCAAATCTGGACCCGAAATATAACTTTGGAAATATCTAGGAGAAATACGGGAATTATATGGTACAGTTACCATTCGAGGTGCTATATTGTACGTATAAACTCGTTTCGTTCTTCTAGGATATTTATAAGGAAATCCGTCCACTAACGGTTAGGAGGTGATCTTCGGTCTTATTCTCGTCAGTTTAATTCCTAGAGAACCGGAGTTGAGTTTACCGAAAATATCGAACGTTGTTTCTAAGAGACCATGATCGGATTTGTTATCCGAAAACCACTTCGATCCAACGAGTATGTTTTCGATGTGAAAACAAGAGCATGGAGTCGAAGATGGAGCAGTGAAGTGCAAGGGCTAATCGCTACTAATCTTGAGGATTATTCTAAAATGGATGTCGTAGGAATAGTGCCTTCGGTTCCGTTTGGACTCGTAACGGACTTATATGGATGAATGCTATCAGAATATTGTCATTGGAGGACAATGAGCATTCTAAGTGAAAAATTCCTTAAAAGGGTAATCGTAGCCTCTAGGCTCATCAACCGGGAATGACTGAAAAGCAGGGGAGATGCAGCAATGTGAGTAGCACCCAATTTATGGTATGTTTATCACGTTTCTAGATACCCTCGGATATTATTACTATGATTTATGGAAGGAGCCCGGAAAAGGGTTTGAACACCCGGGGTGATAGCATATTCGGTCTATCCAGGATAGGTATAGTCCGGTATTGTGTGGCAGGGGATCCCGGCGTGGTCCTCGGTACGCTGTTCTAGACATGTACTGTGACAGGTGATACCCCAGTACCTAGTCATTCGTATGGAACCCATTCTCCAATAAGCACCATACGGTTTTGATTGTGCCCAACTATGCTGGAATGTGAGATGCAAGCATTTCAGCTATTTGAATAAGTATTTGTATTTAGACACTACTATAATATCAGAGGATTTGATATGAAATGTTTTGGTTATCGTAAGGTAATAACACGTCGTGTTTATGTGTGGCGTTCTCTTACGAGATACCTTTGATTTCGAAGGATTTTGACAACTTTAATAATTCAATTTGAGTGTGTTTTTCTCACACTAGTTTTCCAGACTGACTCGGATGTTATTTATTATAATGCTCAGGTCAGATCGAGTATTACAGATACATGATTGAATGCTATGGAGCTCAAGAGACAGTTGGATGACGAAGATGTATTGCACGTATCTAGCTTATATTCTGCTGTGTAAGGACTAGTTATATAACTGTCCAGTTTGGCGTATTGATTGTTGTACTCTAATGATTGTAAGTATAAAACAGTTACAGATTATTTTGTATATAAAAATCTATTACTATATGTTATATTTTGTTCCGCTGCGATTGTGAGATTCTGTGTTGTTGTTCTATTTTCTTCTACATTTTTCTTCTTCGCCCTAAAGATTTGTATTTCCATTCAATTTGAGTCAAACTGATGTGAATTACGGTCGATTCAAAGGGGTACGGATTTACGGGCCTTTACACTTGGTATTAGAGCTGAACGTTAAGCGAGAACCTTGGCTCTGGTGGGACTTACACATTAGAGGTAGGGTTAGTAGCACCCTAGAATGAGTTTGAGTGTATTAATAGATATGAGCGTATATTTGTTAGTGAAAAAAAATTTGTTTTATATTGTGTTGATTGATCTGTTGAGTGGTTTATGGATTCTGGTCAATACGAGTAATTAACGTTATTGATAGGTATCTCTAAACACTTGAATAGAGTAATTCGGCACAGTATGGTTTTGAAGCGGGTAAATGAATTAATTTTCCCAAATTATACATTTGATATAAAAGAAAATAATTTTCTAAACATTATTATAGTAGTGTGTTGGTTGTTATTATTTAATCAAAAATAGATTATAAAATTGGAAATGGTTTATTAAAACCAAATCGGATTGTATAAGTGAATTATACAAAATGAGTTAAAAACTACAAATGGGTTCAAATCAGAATTCGGAAAAAATTAAATCCCGGAGACTTTTAGAAGCATTTCCAAAGTGTTTGAAGATAAATAATAGTATTATTATTTTGTAGATATTTTGAATAGAAAAATATTTTTAAATGGATTTTGGAAATTAATAATATCACTGAACTCACTACAGTCGCTGTAAAATAATTCTGGTGATGACTGCGCAGCATCATCAGTATTCATTTTCGAGTTTCTAAGTGACGGTCTTGTAATTGATTTGTTCGGATAGGATGGGTAAACCAGTTTTGATTTGGAAATTCCAAAGGGAATTTGTTTTGGATAAAAACATGGGCTGGTTTAAAATTTAAAAGTGTAATTTGGAATATTGAGATTTCAAAATGATTCGAAATAAATACCGGGTATTTAAATCTTTAAATCCTTATTAAATTGTTTAGAAAATATCGGGTAATAAGTTATTAACTTATAAAATTGAGAATGATTTTAAAGAAAAATATGGAAATTGAATTTTGAAATTAAAATTAAAAGTGAAAAGATTAAGATGGGATTTAACTTGGATTAAGTTGAAGGAATTTATTTATTTTTTTAAAATTAATTGTTTGTGATTTGAATAGAACTAATGAAATAAATTATTAAAATTGTGAATTAACTAAGCGAAGTTAAATGGAATAAATAAATGAAGTGATGGCAATGATAAAGAAGAAATTGAAAATTAAATAAAAAGGTGAATTGGATTTGAATCATATGGAAACGAATTAAATATGTAAATGTGAATTATAGAGCGACTTTATAACTATAAGTTATAAAAATTTGAATTGGAATAGAAATAATATTGAATTGAAGTAAATATAAATTTTGAATCGTAAAATAATTTTATGGCCGTAAAGTAAAAATTTGAATGAGATAAAATTTAAGTGAAAATTTGAATTGTGAGTAAATAAATTTGAATAGCTTATGAAAATTGAAACAAATGGAATAAAAGTATATATAAGCTATAAATAAATGTATAATCTCGAGAGAAAAATAAAATGTGAACATATTCGAGTATAGGAATGATGGAAATGTGAAAAATATGTTGAGTGACTTATAAAATTTAAAAGTGAGATAGAAAACTCAAAATAAAATGGTTTGATATGTTGGTAAAGGAAATAAAATCCAAATTTGAATTATAAAATAAATTTGAACTCAAGGAAATTAAATGAAATGATTTTTGAAAATAAAAATCAGATATTGAATTATAAAGTGGAAATGAACTAATTAGATGATTAATTAGTTAATTGAATATAGAATGAATATTAACTTGGTTAAATAAATTGGATTGTGGATTAAAAATGGATTTTGAAATGAAACTTAAGTTATAAATAAAATTTGACTTAAAATTGTAAGAGAATGAAATACAGTTGAAATGTTATCAAATAAAATGGAATTGGATTAAAATGGAAATGGCTTGAGTTACAAATGAATCCAATTAAAGTATAAATAAATTGAATATAGCCTTGGGTACCATTTTAATGAATTCGATAATGAATTCGAATATGGAAATTAAAATTGAAGTGGAATAAGTGAATGACAAAATTAGATAGATTAGTAATTGGTATGAGATTTGATTGAATAAAAATCGAAGAAAATTTTGAACTGGAATTGGGTTGCAAAGGAAATAAACTTAAGTTATACAGTTGGAATAGTTAAAAATAAAGGGATTAACTTAAGGGTATATTTTGGATGAAAGCTTGGCTTAAATAATTTATGAAATGGCTACTTAATAAATTAGCATTGGATGATTTCGAGCTTAATAAAATGGATTTGAATATATTTAGTGCGGATATGAATGGAATGCAATTGAATAGATCGTGAATCAATTATAAATGGAATGGAACTAAATATAAATTGAGTTGGAATCAATTTAAAATAGATATAAACTAAAGTGGATATTTTATTAAGTGAATATCGTCGAATTTGCATAGAAACATTTATTGTTGACGTAAACAGAAGTAAATAAAATTCTACGAATTAATAGAAGAGAAATAAATTCATTTTTAAACCAATTGGAATAGATATGAGTTTGTTTGATATAAATATGAATTAAATGCATGTAAAGTGAGTTATAAATCATTTAAATTGAGTAAATGATATATGGATCGATTGAAAGAAATTAAATGGGTGTTGGAGCATTAAAATAGTTTATGGTTATGTGTTAGAATGCATTGTTTATGAAACCTATGTGTTATCCATTTAAATGAATGGAATGTTGTCAAATTTCAAGATTTTGGTACTCATGTGTTTAAAATTGAGTAAGTATAGGTACAGGGGGACTATTGGCTAGAATTGGGGTTACGTAATTGCATATGAAGTAAATCCTTGCTTAATAATGCTTTAAAGCGATAAATAAGGTACGTTTTCGGATTAAATACTTCGAAATTATAAATATTGATATATATTTTGTTTTCCGACCGTGTGGGTCGATGTATATATATTTATCTCTCTTGTCATATTGCAAAAGACTCTCCGTACAAGGAAGACTCTGCCCAAAAAATTTCGGAAATTTAGGGTGTTAGAAAATTTTTGAAAAATAAAATATATTTTTGGGAATTTTTTTTTTGTTAATGGAAATCGATTTCAAATTTATAATCAAAATGAAGGATTTTGGTTTAGGATGGAAAACTAATTGTTTGTGTTGAAGGTAAAAGATTAGGAAAGTGAATTATCGAGTTTCACTAAGTGGGTTTTGAAAAGGTAAGGGGTTTGGAGCATTTTCCTACCTTAGCAATTTCGGGGACGAAATTATTTTAAGGGGGGAGTAATGTAACGACCCGGATTTTTCGACGGTTAATTAGGAATATTTAAAATGGTTTTAAATATTGAATTTGAATTATAGATTGATTTTGAATATGAAAATTTAGGTTTTCATTTATAAAATAAATTCAGAATTTAAATATAGCGATTTATTGGATAATTTAATTATTGAAGTTTATAATCGAATATTGGTTAGATTATTGTATCTTGAGTTTTAAGCCCGATAAAAATAGTTTAAAGGCTTGTAAAACTTATATTAATAATAATGAAGACAATAAAAGTTTTAAAATTGAATTTAAAAGTGATCTGTTCAATTTTAAAAATAATTTGTTCAAATTGACACTTAAAAATTGTGATCCGAGGCACAGTCTCGGATTTCGATGAAACCAGTTCCATTGGATCCATAATATTGTATTATTATCGGATTTCAAATTTCGTAGCTTTTGGAGTTATTGTTTAGCCGTACGAGATATAAACGCGTTGAAATTTATATCGAAAATTTAATACAATAATTGGGTCCAAAAAGCTATTTCTACACATGATCTAATTAGGACTCGAAACCTTTTTCATTGCGTTCGGAATAAGGGTATAACATTATGAATGCCTAGCAGCACACCTCGATAGGGGTTTGGGATTTTGAGTTGTGTAAAACGGGTTATTTGGAAATTTAAATTTAAAATTTTGAAAATAGAGATTTGCGATAATGTAGGTAAAATGATTTATAATAACAAAACTTAAGCGGTGTTGGTTCATGTGTAAAAGAATTATTTTAAAAATCAAGATTTTAAAAAATTTGGAAAAATAGAGGGAAAATTTGAAAATAAAACTTAAAGTTGATATACTAGATTTTGAATAAGTTCTAAATTATGAAAAGGAAGTGAAATCTGAATTTCGTTGGATTTTGGATTATAGTTGGGTTATTTGGGAAATTGATTTAAAAATGGAATTCGACTTAGAAATCGATTAAGTATTGTAAAACCGTTATAAACGGGATATGAGACTATGGAATTTATAAACAAGGTTTATAAATAAAAAGCATAATGATTTACAGTGGGTAAGTTGAAGCTATAAATTCACGGTGAGGATTTATAAGGAGATTGGCAAATCGGTTTAAAAATAAACGGTAGATTTATTCTTAGAAGTATGGAAAGGGAATTTTACGGAATTGGGATGTAAATTAAAATGGAAATAAATCGAGAAGAATTTATAAATGTTGGACTAGATATATGGGAGTTGAAAAATATATTTTTCTAAGAAGTTAAGTTTATTTTAAAAAAAGGGAATTTTTATGTATTAACTAGAAAATTTAAAAGTTTTTAAAGAATATTTTAAAAATTAATTATTTAGTTGTTTAAAATTGTTTTAAGTATATTTTAAATTATGATTTAAGTTAGTTTATATTAAATTAATCATTATGTAAGAATTAATCGATATTATTATTTCAAAAGGATAAATTATTCAATAATTATGATATTTTTATATAACAATTTTTATTTTTAAGAGTATTCACCTAAATTTAACTTGGAAGTTATTATGGAAATTTCATAAGTATTATTTTGTAAAATTTTAAATAAAGTTTCGGGAAGTAATGGTATACTCGCATGGCGAATCGGAGGCAGTGAGTGCCTGTAGTTAAGTCTTGGATTTCTCTGGGATAGAGACGTAACCATTGAGCTGTGAATCCATGGTTTGATACCGCAGTGATACTTTCCATATATTTTTTAAAATGGGGTTTGAAATATTCTTTTGAAAAGGGATAGTTGGTGAATTTACTAAATTCGATAAGTTAAGTACACATATTTTGGATAAAGAGATTTGGAGTTATCTAGTGGGAAATGAAGTATTGGGTTGAATTGTGATTTTTTTGGTAGTTAAATAACCGACTATCAAATCAGGACCCGAAATATAACTTTGGAAATATTTAGGAGAAATACGGGAATTATATGGTACAATTACCGTTCGAGGTGCTATACTCTACGTATAAACTCGTTTCGTTCTTCTAGGACGTTTATAAGGAAACCCGTCCACTAACGGTTAGGAGGCGATATCCGATCTCATTCTCGTCTGTTTATTTCCTAGAAAACCCGGATTGAGTTTACCGAAAATATCGAACATTTTTTCGAAGAGACCGGGATCAGATTTGTTATCCGAAAACCACTTTGATCCAACTAGTATGTTTTCGATGTGAAAACAAGAGCATGGAGTAGAAGATGGAGCGGTGAAGTGCAAGGGCTAATCACTACTAATCCTGAGGATTATTCCATAATGGATGTAGTAGGAATAGTGCCTTCGGTTCCATTCGGACCCGGAACGGACTTGTATGGATAAATGCTATCAGAACATTGTCATTGGAGGACAATGAGCATTCTAAGTGAAAAATTCCTTGAAAAGGTAATCGTAGCCTCTAGATTCATCAACCAGGAATGACTGAAAAGCAGGGGAGATTCAGCAAGGCTAAGTGGGTAAAACTAAATTATGGTATGTTTATCACCTTTCTAGATACCCTCGGATATTATTACTACGATTTATGGAAGGAGCTCGGAAAAGGGTGGGAACACCCGGGGTGATAGCATATTCGGTCTATCCAGGTTATGGATAGTCTGGTCTTGTGTGGCAGGGGATCCCGGCATGGTCCTCGGTATGATGTTCTAGACGTATACTATGACAGGTGATACCCCAGTACCTAGTCATTCATATGGAACCCATTCTCCAATAAGCGCCGTACGGTTTTGATTGTGCCCAACTATGCTGGAACGTGAGATGCAAGCATTTCAGCTATTTGAATAAGTATTTTTATTTAGACACTACTATAATATCATAGGATTTGATATGAAATGTTTTGGTTATCGTAAGGTAAAAACCCGTCGTGTTTATGTGTGGCGTGGTCTTACGAGATACCTTTGATTTTGAAGATTTTTACAACTTTAATCATTCAATTTGAGTGTGTTTTTATGACGCTGGTTTTCCAGACTGAGTCAGGTGATATTTTATTATAATGCTTGGGTCAAACTGAGTATTACAGATACATGATAGGATGCTATGGAGCTCAGGAGATGAGCTGGATGACGAAGGTGTATTACACGTATCTGGCTTATATTCCGCTGTTTAAGGACAAGTTATATAACTGTCCAGTTTGGTGTATTGATTGTTGTACAATGATGATTGTAAGTATAAAATAGTTACATATTCTTTTGTTTATAAAAATCTGTTACTATATATTATATTTTATTCCACTGCGATTGTGAGATTCTGTGTTGTTGTTCTATTTTCTTCTACATTTTTCTTCTTCACCCTAAAGATTCGTATTTCCGTTCAATTTCAGTTGAACTAATGTGATTTATGGTCGATTCAAAGGGGTACGGATTTACGGGCCTTTATAATAATTACCCTTATGTCTCTCAACATTCTTCCCCAAATAGGTCAATGCCTGTAAATGAACAGAGACACTCCACCTAAACATCATGTGCACTAAGTTCAATGATACGGAGCTACGGACCTCCGTTCGACGAACCGTCTTTCCCATCGCGTTGCTCTACGCAACTCCACTTGGTCGACATCTCAAATCAATGCCATTCCACCCGAATCCATTCGTGACCTGATAGGTCATGGCTACTATAGCTATGGTCGCAACCTCCTAGAGATGATCTGACCTCACCAAAATCTACACCGAAGTGCCATTTTCTTCGACGAACTCAAATCAAAACTCCAAACATCGAATCGATGATCGCTCCCACCGTAAAGGTTAACCCTAGTTTCGAGCTCTCGTACGCGACCACTATTGTAACATCCCACCTTTTTGTACGCTTAAGCAGACATACGTGCCAACTTAAACCATACAGAAGGGCGGATTGTTATAGGGTAAATAAGAAAAAGTGGAGAAATAAAAGAAACAAAATAGAATCTTGCAGCGGAACGATAAAATATAATAATCAAATAACAGTTCATGAAGCTGTTTTACAAAACATTTGATTATACTTATACAATACATATCAGAGTTACACATACCAGAGAATGACAATTAATGCAGCAGAATACAATGGTGTAGTGGAATATAATAAATAGTAGTAATAAAATCTTCGTCTTCGTTCTCCAGAAATAGATCCTTCAAATCCTGAAATGCTCAGGCTGACCCGAGCGAATTGAAAAGACAAAACACTCGAGTCAGAACTAAAAGATCTTATGTAAGTTAAATCAATGATAAATATATGAGTGGAACGGCGGTAGAGATGTTTACGGGATTTGACATCTCCTATCCAGTGTCTAACGTGAGTGCAGTAACTTAAGAGATGCTCGGGATTCACATCCCCTAAGGATCCGTTAAACTATATACTATGTAGTAATATTCGTTATTATAATAATGTCTAATCATAAAATAAACTTACTTTTAAATAGCATTAAGGGGTTACCCATATAGCCCTTAACACAAAATAATGCCAATAGTCTATACAGTACCTGCATACCCCGAGAGGCTACGAGAAGATACTCCATAAGTACGACACAAATAGAAACTCGTAGTAAAGCTTGATATGGTAGGTGACACGGCACACAAGGCAATGCCAGGGTAGATATACCAATTACGCATTCGGACTGGTGGTGACGCATAGCAGCCACTACCGCCCACCTCGAACGACACTCCCAAATCGAGGGTGGCAACCAAATCAATCACAAGTAATAGAATGGTATCGAAGAAGTGTGTCCGATCAGAGGTGCTACCTCCTTGGCCCGTCGATCGCTCCTGTTTTAGCCATCTTATGCCAACTCACGGGAGTTGGGTCCACGTATATACCTTAGGATCGTCGCCACCATCCTACTTCATTCGGGAAACTCCACCGCGTACACAGTTGTCAAAGTGGTTTTCGGTATCGACAGAGAGTATGTCCATATCCAATCCCGGTCTCTTTAAAAACCAATCGTTATTATACCACCGTGGTCATTTAAATATATATATATATATACTTTTAAAAACACAATCATTGCCCTTTCAAAACATATTCTTTATTTCAAAATAGTATATACTTCAAAAACAAAAAAATTATTACCATTTCAAAACCATATCCTTTACTTCAAAATAATATATACTTTAAAACCAAATTCAATAATATATCATTTAAATAAAATCCAAATTTTCAATCACTATTCTTACTTTTATTTATAAAACTCGAAATATTCTTTAAAACCATCTTAAACCCAAATCACATAATGTAGTCATATTCTAAAATCTCAAAATTTCAATCGGTTTCAAATCAATATATTCAAAGATAATTCTTAAATAAATTCTATTTCAAATAAATTCATTTCTAAACCATATTACTTTCAAAGTTATAACAATTTCGAAAACCAATACTTTGAAAACAATAATACCTTAATTTCAATAAAACATTTGAATTTTGATATATTTCAAGTCTTAAAATATTCCAAAATTCCCAACCAAATCTGATAATCTTATATATACCTTAATTCAATTTACTATTATTTAGTTTAGAAATATTTATTTAACAAATTCAATATCACTTAAATAAAACTCAAACTTGAAATATTCTTAAATCAAACTTAAAACATCATCAAGTTACACATAGCTTAAATTTTAGAATTTAACTATAATAATATTTATATAATATCAAAATTTAATATTTATTAAATCGTATATTTCTTTCCAAACCATAGAAAATCACTTTAAAATATTTTATATATAGACCACGGTGCCTGTATATAATTTTCTATCCTATGGTCAAGTGATACGGATATTTATCATTTCAATCCATAATTTTAAAAATAAAAGTTTTACGGTTATATATCATTTCAAACCGTAATCCCGAATGAAATGAAAATGCATAATAACTTGCAGTTTATACAATATAAAATATAGCATCCATTCATCCAAATATCAATAAACAACCATTTATTACAATCATCATCCAATTTAAACAAAACATCAATATAAAGCATATAAAATATAACATGCATCAACGAATAGTTTATATTCAATAAAAATTAATAACTGTTTAACTGGCAGTTTATATGCCATAATAAATAAATTTAACTGGCAAATTTTATGCAATAATAAAATTAAATAACAATTTAATTTAAATAAATGCTATCTAACTGAGATGATGATTAAATATATGCCCAAACAATCATAGATAAATTTTAAATCACATCAAAATTAAATTAACAAACATAAGAAATCTTAGAAGTTGTGAGTAGGTTAAAACACTCACCTTTCGAACTTAAATTGAATTTAGATCCAATTTAAACCCAAAAATTTGATCGTTTCAGAATTCGTCCAAACTAGCGTCATCAAGTCTGGAATTTCAATACGATCCTAACAAAAGAAACTGCGCATCAATCGGATATCGTATGCACAAGATATTGAAAAAATTGAGATTGAATTTTAATTTTAAAATAAACAAAAAGGAACATAAGAGCACCTTTATCATGCCACGTCACGTCTATCTTCTGCTCGCCCCTGAATCACGCACACTCGAAAATTCTCCAGTACCCAAATCTTCCTCTATCCAACGCACGGCCGTTCACGCGCCCACCCCACTACACGAGCGCCTATCCTTCTCTCCATCACCTCGACCCCCCTCGCGCGACCACCACGCAACCACTGCTCAGGACAAAGAACAACCGCATGAAAAAAACGAAACCCAAATCAAAAATTTCTCCACATCCAACCGTTGATTCTCCGAAGTAAGCACACCGATGAACTACGCGAAGGACTCTCTACCAAACCCAGAAAGGGTTTCTCGATCAGACGAATTTCGTCGTTGAGCGATGCACGGTCAGAACTAAATTGCTGATTCCATGACAAATGATAACTCGAATCGAGAAACAAATTGCAGATCTGAGTTGCGCTCTTCGAGAGCTTCAACATATATTTATTTCGAATTTTTCTGAGGACTTTGAAATTTATGCTTTGGGTTTGATTTGAAATTGGATCTGAAATTTGTTTGTCTACCATTGAGGAGGAGAAGATGAATTGTACGTATAGACAAATGAGGACTAGGGAGGCTAGGATTTATAGCAGGATATTTATAGAGAAAGTTGAAAATAGAAAAAATGGATCGGGTTGAGTACGCGCTAACGACAAAGTGGCCCAAAAAGCCCGTTCTCACATTGGAACGAAATTGGGTCAACCCATGTATCAAAACAGATG
The DNA here is from genome assembly GCA_030737815.1 of Allium fistulosum. Lineage (NCBI taxonomy): Eukaryota > Viridiplantae > Streptophyta > Magnoliopsida > Asparagales > Amaryllidaceae > Allium > Allium fistulosum. Next base: position 235,860,790 of record CM060908.1, read on the forward strand.
TTTTCAAATATTTTAAACGCGATGGAAAAGGTTTCACATCCAAATTCCATCGTATGAAGAAGTTATGCTAAAATCAATAATTTCCAAATTGATTTCAATTGATTTCAATTGCATTTATTTCAAGGCATTTCGAGTCCGTACGATCAAACGACAAATCCGATCGCTATGAAACTTGAAACACTATTATAATTCACCGTTATGGATCCGATGAAACTTGTTTCATCGAAATCCGAGTCAGTGGCCAAAATGGCTATTTTTATATTAATTAAATAAATTAAGAATTAGCAAATAAATCCAATTTTTTTTTATATTTCAGTTTTAGAATTGGAAATTTTTATCACTTAATAATCCTTAGTCATTTACCCAAATTTAAACAAATTTAGATGTGTCTTAAATGCAGATTTATTTATCAATTTCAGCGTAAACTTCATTTTCTTTCATTCAGAAATTATAAATTTAATTCCCAAAATTTCTATTAAATTTTCTTTTCATTCTACTATTGCATTCATTATTTAACAAACGGATGAAATAATTATTGAAATTCAAAATCCATTTCAATAACATTCTCACTTTTCATCTAAATTCTCATTTATGTAATATTTAAATATTATATTCCACTTATAGTGTAATTTATCCACTTATTAAATTTCAAATTATAAATATATTAATAAATCTTGGTTTTCACTCCTCAAATCAAACAATCTTCATATTATAAATAAAATTAACATTTTACATCTTATATAATTAACCATCTTCAATGAAAATTAATGGCAATTGATTTCACCTTAAACGTTATAAATTATAAATTGAAATCCAAATAAATATGTTTATTTATTGAAAATCTTGTTATTAATAAATTGACATTGTATGGATGCGATTAACCATGAATTATATTACACATCATAAATGTCTTAATTAATTTATTTCCCATTTAACGTGCTACTTAATCTCCTCTGATTGCAAACTGGTTTCCAAATTTTATGTAACATACTAAAGAAATAAATACATATCTTTATTGATTCGTTTTCCATTCATTATCAATAAAGGCACACACACAAATTTAGATCCTAAAACCCATTAATCATTCCATCTTGGTTCCATTCCTTTTCACATCAACTATCACTTTATGAATAAATTAGCATTTCCTATTCATTTTGTTACATTCACTTATATTCACTTTATGAATAAATTGGTATTCTATCAAATACATTAGTTATTAACTTTAATTATTGCCAATTCATTATCTAATATAAACTTTAAATCTATTTCCTAATTTTCAAATTTCAATAAATTAACCTTACAATTATTTACAAATAAAAATGGGGATTGTACTAAATAAATTATTTATTGTCCTGCATTACTTTATTACCTAAATTACAATCAATTTCCATTAATTGCAATTTCATTTTAAATTGTTAATTTTAATTACAATGCTACATTTAGTTTCTAACATTGATTGTATTTGTTTTTATTATATTCCGTTTATAGCTAAGTCATAATATTTGAATTTCAATTAAATTGTAACGTTCATTCAAGTTAGTTAAATATTAACTTGCACTAACACGTTTCCTTAATTTACAATCAACTACCGTTTTCAAGGTTTTATTACATTAAACAATTCAATATTTTCCTTTACTTTGCATATAGAGTTACATTCGTGGAAAATCCTTTCACTACTTTCATTCATTCAAATTTCAATTTCTTGCAATAACTCATTTATTATAAATTTGCATACCAAAAATTTGAGGTTCCAATAAATAGGATTTATTCAATTCAACCTTTTTGAATTAGGTCTATTTTTAATAAATAAAATATTTCATAGGTTAATTCTTAACATTTACTTCATTACAGATTATAACAATTATATTTCTTTGTAGATTTAATTCCAAAATCTTATTTATATGACAAATTTAATTAACGAAATTCACGGGTCGTTACAACTATCGACTTCAACAATCCATCGCCGCACCTCCTAAATTGCCTACCAGATCGAAGCTCGTGGTGAAATATGATTTTTAAAATTGGTTTTACATTTTTTCGTTGAGTAAATTTGGAGATAATAATATTTTGAAGTTGAAATTTTTTTTCCTTCGTTCAATCTTTGTTTGTTGTGTTTATAAAGTGAAGATAGGTAAGCCTCTTGTATAAGGAACAATGTAGGCTCGTACGTATATAGGGTGGCTGATGTAGGATGGCTTGTTGGTTGAGTGAAAGAAAGTGAGTACCTAGTCAATTTGATGAAAATAAATTATTTAAAATTCAAAAATATCTAGATATTAATTTTGAACACCGATCGAGGCATGCTGCCAGACGTTCATAATGTTATACCCTATTCCGAATGCAATGGAACAAGTCTCGAGTCCCAATTCGATCGTATGTGGAAGATAGCTTTTTGAACCTAATTATAATATTAAATTTTCGATATTAAATTCAAAGCGTTTCTATCCCGTACGATCAAACGATAACTCCAAATACTATGAAATTTGAAATCCGGTAATAATACACTATTACGGATCCAATGGCCCTGGTTTCGTCGAATTCTGAGACTATGCCCCGGAAGGCTATTTTTATTTGTTTGTTTAAACGAGTTGTTTTTAAAATCGAGTAAATCACTTATAAATCCAATTTAAATATTTTAGTATCTTCATTCTTATAAATATAAATTTAATAAGCCTTTAAACTATTTTTTTCAAATAAAAATCCAAGATTTAAATTATTTTAATGATTTCAATTATTTAATTCAGCAATTAAATTATCAATAAACATTATATTTGAAATTCAACCAATTAAATCGATAAAATTAACTTTTCAATATTTAAAATCAATTAAATAAACATTTCAAATAACCAAAAATTCTAGGTCGTTACATTCCTCCCCCCTTAAAAGAATTTCACCCCTGAAATTGCCAAGGCAAGAAGAATGGCCCAAAACCCATTAACTTTCCCAAAAATCAATTTGTAGAAATCTTGTTATTACTTTTAATAAGTTCCATATTCATCCATAGACTGTGTAACGACCCTAGATTTAAATTTATTTAAATCGATAATTTATTGAATTTTTGAATAAAAATAGTAAAATAAATCGATAGAATGGAGCGAGTTTCCCCGAATCCAATTATATTCTGTATAAATTATTTAAATTTAAAATATTGTATACTTGAGCATATATGAGAAAATTTGAAGTTATCGACTGTAAGTATATATTTGATTTGAATAAAAATTGTAAATATTGTATATATGTGTGAATATATATATACGATATAAAAGTGATAAAATAAACGAATGAAAAATAAATGAAAAAAAAATAAAAATAATAGTAAATGAATGTAATATTGGATAGTTAAGTTTAAAATAAAATAACAAAAGTAAATTATATATTGATAGTTTAAGTTTGAAAAACATAAGCAAAATAAAGAGTGTGCAGGCTGAAATTTTTAAGAAAATAAAATATACCAATAGTGTACAAAGCAATATTTTTATAAACAGGAATTGTACAAGCATTTAATGAAGCCACCCAATATTTCTTCTCAGCCGAAATGCAAGGCAAGAAGGAAATGAAGATAATAATATAATATATGTACAAATATCACTTATATTGTACAGCTGAAAATGAAAAGAAAATATAAGTGGTACAACATCAATTAATGCAAGCCATCATGTTCAAGCATATCAGCCTCCAATTTGAGATAAAATTCTCTGGCCAAAGTATAAACAAAGGATTGCCAGTACATAACAAAAATATATCAACTTGTACCCATCAGCCGAAATGAAAATATTAGCCACCATAATAAGATTCTCAGCCACCAAACCATATTTTATCAGCCGAGACAAAGCATAAGTATACAGATACTTTTATGCAAATTTGTACAAGTATTAAATGCCATGTCCTATAGCCATCACGTTCAAGTACCTCAGCCTCCATTTGCTAGCAAAATCACTGACCTATGTTATTAAATAAGAAATTGTACAAATAAAATACATAACCTGTATCACTCTTTCTATATATTACCATCTTCAAGCTTCATCTCAGTTTTGTTCATTCGAAACTGAGTAAACCAGAAAGATAAACATCACTATATCTTATAAACTAAAAGAAATTCAAGTTCTCAAAGCAAGTTCAACCAGAGAATCAAAACTGGAAATTGCAAAAGCCTGGAAAGAAAAATGGAAGCAAACATCATCTATAAAACCAAAAACAACATTCAAATACAAAACATGATTCAAGAAGGAAATCAATCTGAAGTTCAAAACAACAGGGCTGGTCTCTGTCTTCAACATAAAGGTGAGTAACATTTTATATTTTATAAACGTAAGTATAAATTAGTTGTTTGTTTATTTCTGGAGATAAGTGTGTTTGCATGCTATATTTCAAGTTCATTTTGGTAGATGTATGAATATATGTCTGCTGATTGAAAATTTGATCCTGCCTGTTCTAGAATTCCAGGTTTAAATCTTGATCAAAATCATGATTTCATGTTCAAATCCTTGTTAAGGCTTAAGATTCAAACCAAGTATGGGTATGTAACATAAGTTATAGTTTGAAGTTTTATTTAATATGAAATGAAAACTGTAATGTCTTTGGAAAACAAAATATAACAGAGCAAACATTTTGTAAGTGAAAATTTAAAAATCCAGATTCATCGATCCAGAAGTATAAGTTGATTACGTGTACTAAAACTTGATTTTTAAAACATAAATTATAATTTTTAGTTTTAAAAATGATGGAGTATTACTGGTTTAACCAGAAATAATGTTTTGGGTTAGAACTGTTGGTCTAGGAGGTTGGGTTGGCCAGCATCGTTTCTGGTGGTGGAGTGATGATCGAAGATGCAGGGAAAATTTTTGGAAAATGGATTAATGCATTGAGGCAGGGATAATTTAGGATTTAAAATTTTAACCCTAGTTTTAGTAATGGTCGATAAATGATCCATCGCCGCTTCGACTGTTGATCGAGTGCCAAGGGGTTTTGGAGGTGGCTAGAGGGATAGTAGGCGAAGTGGTGGCCGGTGGTGCTGGTGCTCCGGTGGTCGGAGGAGTGGATGCGAAGCGATGACAGGTTTGGTGGTTGGTCGCGAGTCTGTGTTCCAGGTTTGGTTTGGCGAGCTCGATTTCGTTTTCGAGTTGACTAGGTGGTTTGGATGATCGTGGTGGGATGTGAGGGTGGTTGGTGACTTGCGAGTGATGTTGGTGATGATCGGAGTTGGCCAGGGGGCGGTGCATGTGCACGCATGTGCACTTATATCTGGCATTGGAGATGGTTTGGAGAAGAAGCAGTCTGGGTCGGGGACGAGTTCGAGTCGTACTCGAAGAAATTTGTGAGGGAATTCGAAGACGAGTGAGGCAAGGTAAGACTCGAGGTTGGTCTCGGGATAATTGATGTTTGCCTCGGGTAAAATAAAAATCTGCAGTGTTTGTTAAAAAAAAAAAAATTTAAACTGAAATTTAAAAATGAAAACAGAGTTTTAACTAAGTTTGAAACCTAAATTTGAATCTGAATTCAAGTAGTTTGAACCTTAGATTTGAAATGATTTAAATTTTGAAATTTAAATTTGGTTTTAACAACTTTTAAGTGTAAAGGTATTTTGAGTTTTGAATTTAAACTAGAAGATTAAAATGGTAAAATAGACATTTGAAATAAGTTTAAATCTAAGTTTTAAATTTAAAACTGTCGAACTACTTCAAAGTTTAAGCCAGTTTATTTGTTAAAAGTTGATTAATGATTGTTTAATGGAATTCATCTAAGGATTGATTATGCAATTAAAAATAAATAAAACAAGGGATTAAATCTAATTAGGTAATGAATGAAAGGTTTATTTAAATCAGTAATAAGGATTTCTTAATTACCAATTAAAGAATAATTTATTAATTAAAGACTAATTGATAAATGGAGGTAATTAAGATTTAATTAATTTATTAATTTCAATTTAAGGATTAATTTATTAATTAAAGATAATTAATTATGGGATAATTATTTACTTAATAATTTAAGGTTAATTTATGAAAGTAATTAAGGATAATTTATTAATGATTAAAGATTGATAAATCAATTGATTAAGGAAAAATTAATTAAAGGAAAAATTAATGTATGTGATTAATTAATTAAGATAATTAATTAAAATGGTTTATAGTTAATTTATGATTAAAAGATAATTAATAAAAAAATTGTTTATAATTGATTGATGATTAATTAACCAAGATTTGTAGTTTATTCATAAGTAATTAATCTGGTATAAATTAATTTTAATCAGATAATTAACTGACCTTACTTATGGATGTTTAGATTTTATTGGATGTTGAATTGTTTGATATCCCTGATATATGATGCTTTGTGATACATCCTGATTTATGTTGCGATCTATGATAAATTATCTGTGATGTAATTTACTTATTTGTGATTTATATATCCGTGATCTGTGAATAAAGATGAGCGTTATAGTCTATATCGCTTATCAACTATATCCTATAGTTTGATCTGTGATGATTTATTGTGTTGCACTATTGTGTGTAAAACCCCTGGACTACACTGTTACACACACAAATATGGATTTCACGTGGAAATCGGTTAAGTCACAGATAATTTAAAGTTGATGTTTTGAAATTGAAATTTTAATTTCAATTGATTTTGAAATTAGAAATTTCGGTTTAAATGTGAAAAGCTTTTGAAATGGAATTTCAAAGATGAAACTTATTTTCGAATAACCTGATTAAGTTTTGAAGTTTAAATAATTTGATTTAAACTTAAATTCAAGATTTGAAATTGAACTCTATGATTTGAAAATAGGGATTAGAGATTTTATACCTGTTATATATGAGTTAAACCATTTTAAAAAGTATTGATTTTGGAATGTGAATAAAATAAAAGGGTTTTAACTCATGTAAATATAATTGGATTTTTCTTAAACGAAAACTGTAACGACCCGGTATTTTGGACCATTCAAATAGACAATAATCCACACATGTCTGGCTTGAATAATTCAAAATAACAGATTGTAAATAAATTTGGAGCAAATGAAATCAAATACACAGAATCACAGACACAGAACATATCAGAATAACTCGCAGCGGAATATAAAAAAACCATAGTAGTTCATGAAGCTACTATAACAACTCTCAAAACATAATACATAATATCTGCTTGAAAACATATAAAATAGACATCTCAAATAAATAGAAGTTTATGAATACCAGAACTGAAATAGAACAACTGAACTGAAAGGAACAGATAACTAGACAAGCAGAATCTCCAGCGATTCCTAGCTCCAGAAAGAAATCCAAAGCTAAGCTGTAAATACTCAGGCTGACCCGAGCGTAAAGTAAAACACAAAACACTCGAGTCAGGACAATATATACTTATATAATGTAAACCAACTCAAGTGAACTGTAGTAGAAATGCACAATAACTCAAAGGATGCTTGGGATCGCCCATCCTTTAAGGATCAGTTAAACTATAAATTAAATACATCCCGTGGTTAAAATTTCAAAATGGTATTTTATACTTCGAAATCAAATATCATTTCAAAATTCAATATCCTTATAAAATCCATATCAAAATATCAAAATATCATATTTCAAAATAATTTATATTTCGAAACAAATTACTTCATTTTAAATCATAAAAATGAAGTTAGTATATTTAATAATTAAAATTTTAAATTTCCAAAAATTTAACTTTTCAAAGTTCATTCGTTCACTTAAATTAATTAAAACAATGAAATTTCAACTTTCGCAGCATTTAGAAAATGCTACGGAAAGTCACATTTAAAATAGTTCAATTTTACAAAAGACAGCATTTAAAATTCTGTAATATGGTTACATTAGTTTCAAATAAACTTAGTTAAATTCAACCATTATAACATTTACAAAAATGCTATAATAACCTTTAATTAAATTTAGCCATTTGGTTCATTATTATCAACTACAACATTTACAAATGTTGTATTATCATTTACATTAGAATTTAATAGCATTTCAGAAATGCAGTTAACTAACTTCAAATATTCAGTATAATTTCACAAACAATTATATTTTTATATAAATCATTTTTTTACTTATAAAATCATATAATTTCACTTTTAAAACAATTATTCAAATACCCTTATATTCATGATTTTATAAAGTTAAAACTCCATTCAAAAATCAAAATTTAATAATAATTCACTTATTAAATTCCAATTTTAAATTATAAATTCATTAAATTAAATTAACTTAACACTTAATTTTAAAATTTCAAAATAACTTAATTCCATTTTTATTTACTTAACTTAAAGTTCACTCTTAAGCCAAATTCACAAATTTCCAATTTTAGTTATATTTCAAAATTTCAACATAAATATTCATTCATTTCACATTTTAACTTTATTCAAAATCATTAATATAATATAAAAATCATTTAAATTCACTTTAATCCAAATTATCATGAAGTTATCACATTTCATATTTAATTTAAATTCCAATTATCACCCAATTAAAATTTCCCAAAATAACTTACATTTCAAGTTTTCTAGTTTTACCAATAATTTATTTCACTTATAAATTTTCAAAAAAATCAATAATGCTTACATAAATCATTTTTTTTATTTAGTTTAAATCAAATATTATAATATTTACATTTCAAAAATATTTTTAAGATTTTTTATAAAAACATATTTTAACAACGGGTCTGTATTTCATTTCTAGTCTAAGTAAAGTGATACGGGTAATATATCATTTCAACCCGTAATTTACAAAGAAAACCCGGGTTTGATCATTTCAAACCCGCAATCCCAAGGAAATGAAAAATAATTGAAAATCATTCAGGCCTATCATTTCAGCCCATAATGATTTTCTCCTATTCTAAAGTCCGTTCGGGTATGTATCATTTCAACCCATAGTGATTCTAATCTAAAGGGAACTTGCAGTGTGATAAACTGATAAAAATAATAGAACAGCATAATATAACAGTAACATATAATATAATAGGTGTTTAAGCATTGGTGAACATCATAAATCATAACATAGCAAGTGTAACATGATAATGCATTTTACAGATTCAAAAGGGGTCAATTCACTAGTTATATATGTACATATTGTCTGGTGAGAATAACTCACCTGTTAAGCTGGAGATTTGCCAACAAAGCTCACAACACAAAGATTATGAAGGCACGACAACTCTAATACAATTTGAGTGTGGAGAGCAAATCCAATGATATAGATCTTGTGTTACAACCCAAACAAAAATCAAAGCAAACCATAAATTTCAATACACTAGAAATGACATAACTTTTAAATAAAAAGAGATACGAATGCCAAATCTTTTGCCTTGCTTTCTCTATTCTTTTGTCATGGCCTAGGGATGTTTTTGGCTCTGGTTTGAACAAGTTTGGCTCAGGTTTGGTCATGTGTATGCATGGCCTAGGTAGTAGAATATGAGGAGAAAGTTTATACAAAGGAATATGAAGAGTTTAAGGCAAAATTGGTGGGTTTTGTTCACAAAAATGGCTTGGCCATGGGCTTGTGTGGTCAGGTCAGAGAGGTATGGATCAGGTCAGTGGAAGGAAAGGTGTGTGGTGGTCTGGCCAGAGGTGGTGGAGGCGGCCTAAGGTGGTGGTGGTGGTGGAAAATGAAGTGGTGAACAAATAGTGGTCAAACAACATGTTTTTATGGCTTGTGTTGCAATTTTTTGTGGAGTTTTGGCATCATGGTGGCTCGTCCTTGGTCAAGACTTGAGGAGTAGCTGGTGGTGATGGCAGGGAAGAGATGTAGGGGGTGGTGGCCGTGGATATGGAGTGGAGGCCATTCAAAGAAGCAAAGAAAACAAGGCAAAATACATGAAAAATGAGAAGAAAAGTGTAAAAAGTAGCCATTACCCATAGATTTTTCTTGAAGCCATGAATGAATGAGAAGGTAAAATGTTTTTGGGTGAATGGAGGCTGAAAACTCACGGCTACAAACCAAAAATGCACAGCCAAGATAGTAATTGAGGAGTTATGGAAAATGAAAGGACAAAGGAGATGAAAGGACTTAAGGTAAATAAGCTTTTAAAACTCTTCATATTTCTTTTTCTTTATATTCAAATAAAACAAAAATAAAATCAGTAAATTGACTTTAAAACCGAAACAAAGTAATATAAAATAAAAATAATTAATTAATTTTAAAGAAAATGGAAAAAGAATATAAGAAATTGCTTAAAAATTGAAAACAGGGTCCAGAAATTACAAATAAATCACTATTGACTTTGGAAAATTAACAACTTCATTTTAAAAATATTTTAAAACAAAAATGTGAAGTAAAATAATTCATTTATATTTTCAAAATGAAATAAATAATTAAATTTAGAGAAATTAGAAAAAGAACTAAAGAAATTGCTTAAAAATTCAAAATAGGACTTAAAAGTTACAAATAGAATATCACTAGTTTTAGAAAATTTCTATTTCACTTTAAAACAAATAAAAGGTCAAATAAATAAAATAAATGAGGAACAAAATAAAGTGGGAATGAGAATCAAATAAGATTTTAAGAAAAAAATAGAAAAATAAATAAAGAATTACTTTAATTAATTGAAACTGGAAATTAGAAATTGTAAGCAAAATACAACTGACACTGGAAAATGTCAATTATACTTTTTAAAAAATGTTTTAAAACCAAAATATATGCACAACATGTTATTTTACCCATATAAATATAAATTAGAACATTACATGACCAAATAAAATATTATTTATACAATTTAAAATAAACAATTTGTTAAATACAGCAAATTACACACAATATTGAAAAAGACATAACTTTCACATTATAAATCAGATTTCAACGAAACGAAAAGCATTATTCTTAAAATTTTATTTACTTTCATAATAAAAGATAAAATTCAAATTTTCAAACTTTCAAATTTCTAAATTAAAAGTCAAAGTTTGACCATATTGACCAAAATTCACTTTTCTGGAAAATATTCTTTTTAGTCATGTTTGGAATTCTAATTCACATCAAAATCAAAATTTATATTTAAAATAACAAAATTTATTCATTTTAATAAATAAAATAAAGTTTTTAAATCAGGAAATCAATTAAAATAACCAAAATAAATAATTAAAATAATCACAAAATACAGGGTTGTTACACTCTCCCCCACTCAAATCTTTTCGTCCTCGAAAAGGAATGAGGTACGGAAAACACAGAAAAGATAAAATGGAATAGGATTAAGACAAGATGACAAGAAGATTAAAATTATACCTGATAACTATTGTTATGGGTAAGTTTAATAAGGTGGAGAATAGGAATAGCTAGAAGGGAAAATAGAACGAAAGACAAGGATGAGCCATTAATTTAAAATTGTTGGTTGAAGAGGTAAACAATATTTAAAACACTTTAAAATCTTTTAGAAAGGAAATAACTGATCAAAATATCCTTTATAATATTTTATCAAAATACTTTTTAACTCGATGTCTTAACAAGTTTACTTTCGTTCCTGCAGACTCTGGCCATGCGTTGATCAGGCGCAAAGCTAGAATTCTCCAGGTACTTAGTAGACTTGTTTCAACACCCAGTGAAAATACTTTAAAAACCTTTAAAACAGATATGGAAAGTACAATCCAAACAAAAACAAACAAAACCTTTGTCTAACCATGGTTCGCAGATACACAATGGTTACGCCTGGATCCCCCAGGAAACAATCCATATCCGTAAGCTTTCTCAGCCCTGCGAGTTACGCCATGATGACTAGTAGAATGCAGGATACACAATGGTTACGCCTGGATCCCCCAGGAAACAATCCATACCCCCAGGCAAGACTCAGCCAAGCATTTGCGCTACTATTCGCGACCTACACAGATTGCAGGATACACAATGATTATGCCTGGATCCCCCAGGAAACAATCCGTACCCCTAGGCAAGACTCAGCCAGGCAGTTGCGCTATGCAGTCACGAGAGAACAATAAGACCATGGGTAACGCCATGGAATTCGAAGGACACTCGAGTATCATATCCGGAAAACCAAAAATCAGAGAGAATAATATCGATAGAATGAATCCAAGATGTGGCCACAAATCGGATATCAAGCAGAAGGCACTTTCCATATCTTTACTTCGAAAATATGTATCATATAGTACCTTTTCAAATCACTTTCAAATATCGTACTTATATAAAATCCATTATATATAAGATTTAATTTTCAAATCGAATACTTTCCAAAATCAATAGTATATCAAATCATACTTATATAGACTTCAATTATATAAGATTTCACTTTCAAATTGAGTACCTTTTCAAATCTATAGCTTTCGAATCAATTTCATACTCATACAAATCAATTTTATATAAGTTCGACAACTCCCAAATCAAGTGTTTAGTAACATAAGGTTCTCAAATTTAAATTTGTTTCAATATCAGTTCAATTTCAAAATCATATACAATTTCACCAAATTATTTTCTTCTCAAATTAAATATCTTTAGTTTCAAAGTTTCCAAAATAATAGATTTTTGAAAATAAATCCAAATTTCCAAATCAATATAATTTAAGTCAACCAATTCATTTCCAAAATCATCTTATACTTACGTAAGGTCCGTCTTATATAAGGATCAAATTTTACAAAATAAATTTCGCTGTATGAAGAGCCATATGGGATTTGAATATCTTTGCTTTTATAGGTTATATATCTTTGTAATTTAAATTGGAAAAGTAAGCAAAGATATTCTAACCCGACAGCTTTCAATTTCAGCGTCAAAATATATCACTGATATTAGAATATAAGATGTACACACGTCATCATTTCGCAAAATCACATTTGATCGCTCGCTCGATCACACAAGTTCGCTTTCGAACTAGTATTGTCCATTCGATTTCCCTAATGCGGACTTCGATATGGTTTCTCGACTAGAAGCCATCAGTCTCCTTGCATAGCCATATACTATGATAGAGAATTCTGGAATCAAGCCCAAAATTCATATCAAATATTCGCCATCAAGAATCGAATGAAAAATCCTAACACGAAATGGTGTAATCCACCTCGAACTTGTGTACTCAAACTTGGATCAAATTAATTATGCGAATAAAACAGCATACATACAACTTATATATTTATTTCAACTTGTTAAATATATAGTTTCATAAAGATGTTACTAAGTTAAAACATTTAAACTAAATTTTATTCAAAATATTTTGAAGACCAAATTCTTTTCAAAACATTTCAAATCTAAATTTCATATTAGAAAATTTTAAAATTGCTTTATTCATTTACTTAACCAAACAGTTTCAACTTATTTAAATCATATTACTTCATACTTAAACATTCAAAACAAACTTATATACTTTATCAAATTTCTTTTCAAAATTTCTTAGCTTTGAAAAGTTAACCTTGATTTGGAAGTGCTCGAACCTTTAAAATAATTGAAGAAATCATATTTCAATCCAAGAGTTGGAAATCACAATTAAATCAGTAAATCCATTCCAAAAATAGGGTTATATCAAATCAAATCCAAAACTCAAGGACTGAACACCGGTTCATTTCAAATCGTTTCAAATATATTTACATATATCTTTCGAATATCAAATCATACTTCGGAATTTGAAATCAAAAATGGTTTCACAAAATCACTCGCATAGCAAAGCTATTAAAGTGGCCTCTCCCTCACTCAGAAACTCGAAAATCAATGTCGATGATGCGTGCACTCATCACCGAAATTATTTTCCAGCGACACAAGTGAGTTCTGGACTTCCATTTACTTTGAAAACTTCTTTGAAATTCCTTCGAAATCATTAAAACCCATTAAAATCATTGAAACATTACTTATTCGGAAAAATAATTTCAAATCATATTATTTATTATTTCAAAATCCTAAAACCAGTTCCAAAATGCCGGAGTTCAATCACTTAAATTCAGATTCAAAACCTTCAGTTATAAATCATTTTATATGAAACCATTTCTTATAAAATTTTCACAATTTCAAATCCTTTCAAAACTTCAAATTCTCATTTTTTTAAAAGGTATATAATCCTTATAAAAAACATTTCATCTTTATATAAAAATATGGTCATCCTTATCAAAATAAAAACTACGATGAATACACAATTTTCAAAAGACAATCAACCACAAACTTTCCAAGGGACGATTCAAGGATGGATTTCAAAGCAAAACAGAGATTCAAATTTAGAAGGACTCTAATCAAATAGAATTCTAATTCAAAGATAGGCTCAAACGAAGATAAGATAATTAAATTACCAAATAGAAGATGGATAAGCCTATATGAATCGCGGGCGACCTTAACCGGTCAACCGTGACTTCAGGAATATAATCGATGCGAAAATCTACGGCAAATCGACCTTCGATTGCCCGAGATAGAATCTAAATATAACAGAAGATAGAAAACATCATAAACCGAGGATACAGAAATCTCCGGTGAATCAATGCCAATTATAATCATTCAAAGATTGGCGGAATCGCCACCCTATAAAGGTCATACAAAGTGGAGTGATGCAATGCTCCAAAATCAAAAAAATACAATTATGGGAGGCAGGAATGGATTTTAGAACAAGTGGGAGCGTTCCAAAATTCAAAGGAATCCTATTCGATAAGAATCCAAACGAAGATTAGAGATATATAACCTATATCGATACAGAAAAATTCCCATTCAAAATTTGGAATGACTCGAATTCATAACATACGAAAATAGAAGCATAAATATCTTTAGTTGGACAACTTTAGCTAAGCAAAAGATACAACAGAGTTTACTCAAAGCATCCTAACAAACTACTGATTTTGCCATACCTAAAATAGATTCCTATCAACAAAGGATCTAGATCAATCAAGAGAGAAGTTCAAAATTTTAGAGGATCCTAATCAAAGAAATTACTAACAAGGTGGATACGAAAGGAATGAAGTTTAAGAAATATTTTACTTTTAAAGCAAGGAAATTTATATCAAAATAATCTTTGAAAATTCTTTAAAAATCATTTGAAAATCATTTTATACTTCGAAAATACGTTCTCTCACAAAGAAATGATTCTGAGATTGATTTCACTCATTCTAGGGTATTTCTACCCTATCTCTAATGAGTTTTTGCTCCGCAGGCTAAGGTTTGCCTAAAACCAAAGCTCTGATACCAACTGTAACGACCCGGTATTTTGGACCATTCAAATAGACAATAATCCACACATGTCTGGCTTGAATAATTCAAAATAACAGATTGTAAATAAATTTGGAGCAAATGAAATCAAATACACAGAATCA
The DNA here is from genome assembly GCA_030737815.1 of Allium fistulosum. Classification (NCBI taxonomy): domain Eukaryota; kingdom Viridiplantae; phylum Streptophyta; class Magnoliopsida; order Asparagales; family Amaryllidaceae; genus Allium; species Allium fistulosum. Next base: position 235,875,989 of record CM060908.1, read on the forward strand.
CAGACACAGAACATATCAGAATAACTCGCAGCGGAATATAAAAAAACCATAGTAGTTCATGAAGCTACTATAACAACTCTCAAAACATAATACATAATATCTGCTTGAAAACATATACAATAGACATCTCAAATAAATAGAAGTTTATGAATACCAGAACTGAAATAGAACAACTGAACTGAAAGGAACAGATAACTAGACAAGCAGAATCTCCAGCGATTCCTAGCTCCAGAAAGAAATCCAAAGCTAAGCTGTAAATACTCAGGCTGACCCGAGCGTAAAGTAAAACACAAAACACTCGAGTCAGGACAATATATACTTATATAATGTAAACCAACTCAAGTGAACTGTAGTAGAAATGCACAATAACTCAAAGGATGCTTGGGATCGCCCATCCTTTAAGGATCAGTTAAACTATAAATTAAATACATCCCGTGGTTAAAATTTCAAAATGGTATTTTATACTTCGGAATCAAATATCATTTCAAAATTCAATATCCTTATAAAATCCATTTCAAAATATCAAAATATCATATTTCAAAATAATTTATATTTCGAAACAAATTACTTCATTTTAAATCATAAAAATGAAGTTAGTATATTTAATAATTAAAATTTTAAATTTCCAAAAATTTAACTTTTCAAAGTTCATTCGTTCACTTAAATTAATTAAAACAATGAAATTTCAACTTTCGCAGCATTTAGAAAATGCTACGGAAAGTCACATTTAAAATAGTTCAATTTTACAAAAGACAGCATTTAAAATTCTGTAATATGGTTACATTAGTTTCAAATAAACTTAGTTAAATTCAACCATTATAACATTTACAAAAATGCTATAATAGCCTTTAATTAAATTTAGCCATTTGGTTCATTATTATCAACTACAGCATTTACAAATGTTGTATTATCATTTACATTAGAATTTAATAGCATTTCAGAAATGCAGTTAACTAACTTCAAATATTCAGTATAATTTCACAAACAATTATATTTTTATATAAATCATTTTTTTACTTATAAAATCATATAATTTCACTTTTAAAACAATTATTCAAATACCCTTATATTCATGATTTTATAAAGTTAAAACTCCATTCAAAAATCAAAATTTAATAATAATTCACTTATTAAATTCCAATTTTAAATTATAAATTCATTAAATTAAATTAACTTAACACTTAATTTTAAAATTTCAAAATAACTTAATTCCATTTTTATTTACTTAACTTAAAGTTCACTCTTAAGCCAAATTCACAAATTTCCAATTTTAGTTATATTTCAAAATTTCAACATAAATATTCATTCATTTCACATTTTAACTTTATTCAAAATCATTAATATAATATAAAAATCATTTAAATTCACTTTAATCCAAATTATCATGAAGTTATCACATTTCATATTTAATTTAAATTCCAATTATCACCCAATTAAAATTTCCCAAAATAACTTACATTTCAAGTTTTCTAGTTTTACCAATAATTTATTTCACTTATAAATTTTCAAAAAAATCAATAATGCTTACATAAATCATTTTTTTTATTTAGTTTAAATCAAATATTATAATATTTACATTTCAAAAATATTTTTAAGATTTTTTATAAAAACATATTTTAACAACGGGTCTGTATTTCATTTCTAGTCTAAGTAAAGTGATACGGGTAATATATCATTTCAACCCGTAATTTACAAAGAAAACCCGGGTTTGATCATTTCAAACCCGCAATCCCAAGGAAATGAAAAATAATTGAAAATCATTCAGGCCTATCATTTCAGCCCATAATGATTTTCTCCTATTCTAAAGTCCGTTCGGGTATGTATCATTTCAACCCATAGTGATTCTAATCTAAAGGGAACTTGCAGTGTGATAAACTGATAAAAATAATAGAACAGCATAATATAACAGTAACATATAATATAATAGGTGTTTAAGCATTGGTGAACATCATAAATCATAACATAGCAAGTGTAACATGATAATGCATTTTACAGATTCAAAAGGGGTCAATTCACTAGTTATATATGTACATATTGTCTGGTGAGAATAACTCACCTGTTAAGCTGGAGATTTGCCAACAAAGCTCACAACACAAAGATTATGAAGGCACGACAACTCTAATACAATTTGAGTGTGGAGAGCAAATCCAATGATATAGATCTTGTGTTACAACCCAAACAAAAATCAAAGCAAACCATAAATTTCAATACACTAGAAATGACATAACTTTTAAATAAAAAGAGATACGAATGCCAAATCTTTTGCCTTGCTTTCTCTATTCTTTTGTCATGGCCTAGGGATGTTTTTGGCTCTGGTTTGAACAAGTTTGGCTCAGGTTTGGTCATGTGTATGCATGGCCTAGGTAGTAGAATATGAGGAGAAAGTTTATACAAAGGAATATGAAGAGTTTAAGGCAAAATTGGTGGGTTTTGTTCACAAAAATGGCTTGGCCATGGGCTTGTGTGGTCAGGTCAGAGAGGTATGGATCAGGTCAGTGGAAGGAAAGGTGTGTGGTGGTCTGGCCAGAGGTGGTGGAGGCGGCCTAAGGTGGTGGTGGTGGTGGAAAATGAAGTGGTGAACAAATAGTGGTCAAACAACATGTTTTTATGGCTTGTGTTGCAATTTTTTGTGGAGTTTTGGCATCATGGTGGCTCGGCCTTGGTCAAGACTTGAGGAGTAGCTGGTGGTGATGGCAGGGAAGAGATGTAGGGGGTGGTGGCCGTGGATATGGAGTGGAGGCCATTCAAAGAAGCAAAGAAAACAAGGCAAAATACATGAAAAATGAGAAGAAAAGTGTAAAAAGTAGCCATTACCCATAGATTTTTCTTGAAGCCATGAATGAATGAGAAGGTAAAATGTTTTTGGGTGAATGGAGGCTGAAAACTCACGGCTACAAACCAAAAATGCACAGCCAAGATAGTAATTGAGGAGTTATGGCAAATGAAAGGACAAAGGAGATGAAAGGACTTAAGGTAAATAAGCTTTTAAAACTCTTCATATTTCTTTTTCTTTATATTCAAATAAAACAAAAATAAAATCAGTAAATTGACTTTAAAACCGAAACAAAGTAATATAAAATAAAAATAATTAATTAATTTTAAAGAAAATGGAAAAAGAATATAAGAAATTGCTTAAAAATTGAAAACAGGGTCCAGAAATTACAAATAAATCACTATTGACTTTGGAAAATTAACAACTTCATTTTAAAAATATTTTAAAACAAAAATGTGAAGTAAAATAATTCATTTATATTTTCAAAATGAAATAAATAATTAAATTTAGAGAAATTAGAAAAAGAACTAAAGAAATTGCTTAAAAATTCAAAATAGGACTTAAAAGTTACAAATAGAATATCACTAGTTTTAGAAAATTTCTATTTCACTTTAAAACAAATAAAAGGTCAAATAAATAAAATAAATGAGGAACAAAATAAAGTGGGAATGAGAATCAAATAAGATTTTAAGAAAAAAATAGAAAAATAAATAAAGAATTACTTTAATTAATTGAAATTGGAAATTAGAAATTGTAAGCAAAATACAACTGACACTGGAAAATGTCAATTATACTTTTTAAAAAATGTTTTAAAACCAAAATATATGCACAACATGTTATTTTACCCATATAAATATAAATTAGAACATTACATGACCAAATAAAATATTATTTATACAATTTAAAATAAACAATTTGTTAAATACAGCAAATTACACACAATATTGAAAAAGACATAACTTTCACATTATAAATCAGATTTCAACGAAACGAAAAGCATTATTCTTAAAATTTTATTTACTTTCATAATAAAAGATAAAATTCAAATTTTCAAACTTTCAAATTTCTAAATTAAAAGTCAAAGTTTGACCATATTGACCAAAATTCACTTTTCTGGAAAATATTCTTTTTAGTCATGTTTGGAATTCTAATTCACATCAAAATCAAAATTTATATTTAAAATAACAAAATTTATTCATTTTAATAAATAAAATAAAGTTTTTAAATCAGGAAATCAATTAAAATAACCAAAATAAATAATTAAAATAATCACAAAATACAGGGTTGTTACAAAAACTATTTGTTTTCAAATAATAACAGCTTTCATATAAGAAGTGAACTTCCAATTTGTGTTGAAAGGTTTCAAATTCAAAATGAAATTGAAATGTTTTAAAAGGCTATGAATGAATTCTTTTTTGAAAGCTATGAATTAAATCTGTTTATTTTTAACAGATTTAAAATGATGTTTTGTTTAACCCATTAGAAATGAAATTGTTTTGAAAGCTATAAGTTAAATCTTTGATTTAAAGATTTAACGAGTTAATCAAATTGAAATGAGAATTGATTTGGAAAAATCTGTAAATGAATCTTTTTGTTTAAAAGATTTGAAATGGTAATTGGTTTAAACCATTTGAAAGAAAGTTTAGGTTTAAGTTGTGACTTAATTGAAATCCCAATATCCGTATATTTTTAAATATTGCGCTCACTATTCGGTTTAGCCGGGAGTGGACCTTTGTGTCACATAACCCATTCCGAATAGTGATACGTCGTATATGGATGGCATTTGAAGACCGGTGATGAAGACCGGATATTTTCGAAAATGAAAGGACAACCTGTCGAATGTCTCTGCACCGAGTTGCTCCGGTATAGAGATTTATATCACTCTTTTTGTGACGGGAAGTCCGGATGTGATTGGAAATTATCCGGATTTGCAAGGGCTTCGTGAGAAGTGCCTTCGGTTCTGTTCGAACCCGGAACAGACTTGTATGGATACATGTCTGACATTACACTTTGAGATATAAAACCGATTTCTTTCAAATACATTTCTGTTGGTGACGGAGAATTTATTCTCTTAGCTTAACACCCTTCTCTGAGACGTACGAGCTCAGAGGTTATGTAGTTGAAATTTATCAGCGATATATCCCAATTTGGTAATGTGACATGCTGAGTGTTGCTGTGTGATGATCAGTGTTTGATCATTTGTGATATGATCATTTGTTTGATCATTTATCTTTGTGATCATAGGTTGATCATCTGTTGACCCAAAGCGTGGTTTTTGAAAAAGCGTAGCTTTGTGGACGAGACTTCGTCGAGCCTCACAACCCGGTAGTGGTCGAAACAGGAATTGTGCGGCAAGGTTTTCAGGGGTAGCTCCCCTAGGGTATGACCATTCCTTCTGGAAAAGGGTAGTATCATGGTATGGAGCCCAGATACTTACTCATGTGGACACACTTTATTTATGACGTGTGATGTTGGATTAGAGGTACCTCGGTTAAAGGTCCCAAAGGACCGGGGGTGGCATATCTGAGGTTTCTTTTATCCCTTGGGAAAAGGGGTTGCCGGCCTTGTTTGGCAGAGAACAGTTGGTTCTCGGAACGTCCCGCCAGAGGCGTTTCTTTCGTGGAATAGGAAGTTCCTTAGCCTGACCATTTGTTGGAAATCCAAACAAAACAATACGAGCCCTGTACGGTTTTAGTTGTATTACCTGCCATGGAATGTGGTGGTAACCTGCTATTGAACATGGTAGCTATAGTAGGCATAAGTGTGAAATGTCTATGCTGGCTAAGATTTATATTCTACTTTCGAAATTGTTTTCTGCACTATGCACTAGTAATAATATCAAATGATTTGAGTTTTGCGTAGTAAACATCTTTGACTATCATAAGAAGAAATCTCCTCCAATTCTGCGTTTGGATTGTGTGTGTGGCGGGAGGTCTTATGGTAGTTTCATTTTCCAAAAGCATTTCGAATTGACTTTAAATTCTCTTGCTATTTGTTTTAAAGATAAACTGTTTTGTTGCTCACACCAGTCCCATGACTGATCTGGAGTTTATTGTTCCTTTCCTAAACTCTGGGTGCTCATAATTTCCTACACGAGCAGTCTAGAGTTGGGGTTTTCAGATATTCAGGTTTAGTAGATTATCTGGAGCTAGTTCAGTCTTTGAATCGGACTGCACTTGCTTATCTTTGTGCATCATTATTGGGAGTTCGAGCTATTTCTGGATTTGTCTTTGAAGATGGAGATTATCCGCTGCTGATGTTATCTATTTTTCTTTCCGCTGCAATTTATTGTATCATATCTCTGATGTATATAGATATTCATTGTATCATCATTGTATTTGGATATTGTATCAGATGTTGTATATCTATATTCTTTTTATTCCGCTGTGTTATTTACTTAACTGTGTTATAAGCTCCGGCGACTCGGATTTGAACGCTCGAATCTACGACATTCGAGTACGATGTAAAGTATGGATGTCGATTTTCGAACGCGAAAATCCAAATCGTTACATTTGGTATCAGAGCTAAGGTTGAACTTTAGCTCAGGAGTATAACACGTTAAGTAGCTCATTAGAGATAGAGTGAAGTAAACTCTAGAATGAGTAATTCTCAGATATCCGTCTGAACGTCTCAGTAAATTCTCTTACTATCCACTGATAGTAGATATGAGTGCTAGAAGAAGACGAGATAGGGGACAAGGAAATACGACTATAAATGGTCAATACCCTGCAATAGTGGAAACAATCTTTCTCTATCAATTTTCTTTGATTCGTTTCCAAATTCTTTTGATTCCTTCGTATTAGCTACAAGAAGAAGTTTCGGTGCGGAGATGCCTTACGAATCGTTGTAGGAATTCTTACTTCGTATCTTCATCGATTTCTTATCAGCTTTTTAATTTAAACCTTAATGAATTGGAAATTGGAGATTTTAATTTGAGGTAAATTGATTAATAGAATATGAAGGCTAAATTAAATTGAATCGATAAAACGATTTCGTTTGAAACCAAATTTGAAATTCTATTGAAATTTCTGTGAATACCAAAGTTCGAAGAGGGACAAATTGGTACGTATTCTGTGATATTCCGACTTGAATTCGAAATCCGTATCTTGTGTTCGAGTAATTATAGGAGATCGAATCTATCTATCTTTGTCGTTTTCGTGCCTGCGAATTTCGAGGACGAAATTCTTTTAAGGGGGGAAATTTGTAACGACCCTAGAATTAAATTTATTTAAATCGATAATTTATTGAATTTTTGAATAAAAATAGTAAAATAAATCGATAGAATGGAGCGAGTTTCCCCGAATCCAATTATATTATGTATAAATTATTTAAATTTAAAATATTGTATACTTGAGCATATATGAGAAAATTTGAAGTTATCGACTGTAAGTATATATTTGATTTGAATAAAAATTGTAAATATTGTATATATGTGTGAATATATATATATACGATATAAAAGTGATAAAATAAACGAATGAAAAATAAATGAAAAAAAAAATAAAAATAATAGTAAATGAATGTAATATTGGATAGTTAAGTTTAAAATAAAATAACAAAAGTAAATTATATATTGATAGTTTAAGTTTGAAAAAAATAAGCAAAATAAAGAGTGTGCAGGCTGAAATTTTTAAGAAAATAAAATATACCAATAGTGTACAAAGCAATATTTTTATAAACAGGAATTGTACAAGCATTTAATGAAGCCACCCAATATTTCTTCTCAACCGAAATGCAAGGCAAGAAGGAAATGAAGATAATAATATAATCTATGTACAAATATCACTTATATTGTACAGCTGAAAATGAAAAGAAAATATAAGTGGTACAACATCAATTAATGCAAGCCATCATGTTCAAGCATATCAGCCTCCAATTTGAGATAAAATTCTCTGGCCAAAGTATAAACAAAGGATTGCCAGTACATAACAAAAATATATCAACTTGTACCCATCAGCCGAAATGAAAATATTAGCCACCATAATAAGATTCTCAGCCACCAAACCATATTTTATCAGCCGAGACAAAGCATAAGTATACAGATACTTTTATGAAAATTTGTACAAGTATTAAATGCCATGTCCTATAGCCATCACGTTCAAGTACCTCAGCCTCCATTTGCTAGCAAAATCACTGACCTATGTTATTAAATAAGAAATTGTATAAATAAAATACATAACCTGTATCACTCTTTCTATATATTACCATCTTCAAGCTTCATCTCAGTTTTGTTCATTCGAAACTGAGTAAACCAGAAAGATAAACATCACTATATCTTATAAACTAAAAGAAATTCAAGTTCTCAAAGCAAGTTCAACCAGAGAATCAAAACTGGAAATTGCAAAAGCCTGGAAAGAAAAATGGAAGCAAACATCATCTATAAAACCAAAAACAACATTCAAATACAAAACATGATTCAAGAAGGAAATCAATCTGAAGTTCAAAACAACAGGGCTGGTCTCTGTCTTCAACATAAAGGTGAGTAACATTTTATATTTTATAAACGTAAGTATAAATTAGTTGTTTGTTTATTTCTGGAGATAAGTGTGTTTGCATGCTATATTTCAAGTTCATTTTGGTAGATGTATGAATATATGTCTGCTGATTGAAAATTTGATCCTGCCTGTTCTAGAATTCCAGGTTTAAATCTTGATCAAAATCATGATTTCATGTTCAAATCCTTGTTAAGGCTTAAGATTCAAACCAAGTATGGGTATGTAACATAAGTTATAGTTTGAAGTTTTATTTAATATGAAATGAAAACTGTAATGTCTTTGGAAAACAAAATATAACAGAGCAAACATTTTGTAAGTGAAAATTTAAAAATCCAGATTCATCGATCCAGAAGTATAAGTTGATTACGTGTACTAAAACTTGATTTTTAAAACATAAATTATAATTTTTAGTTTTAAAAATGATGGAGTATTACTGGTTTAACCAGAAATAATGTTTTGGGTTAGAACTGTTGGTCTAGGAGGTTGGGTTGGCCAGCATCGTTTCTGGTGGTGGAGTGATGATCGAAGATGCAGGGAAAATTTTTGGAAAATGGATTAATGCATTGAGGCAGGGATAATTTAGGATTTAAAATTTTAACCCTAGTTTTAGTAATGGTCGATAAACGATCCATCGCCGCTTCGACTGTTGATCGAGTGCCAAGGGGTTTTGGAGGTGGCTAGAGGGATAGTAGGCGAAGTGGTGGCCGGTGGTGCTGGTGCTCCGGTGGTCGGAGGAGTGGATGCGAAGCGATGACAGGTTTGGTGGTTGGTCGCGAGTCTGTGTTCCAGGTTTGGTTTGGCGAGCTCGATTTCGTTTTCGAGTTGACTAGGTGGTTTGGATGATCGTGGTGGGATGTGAGGGTGGTTGGTGACTTGCGAGTGATGTTGGTGATGATCGGAGTTGGCCAGGGGGCGGTGCATGTGCACGCATGTGCACTTATATCTGGCATTGGAGATGGTTTGGAGAAGAAGCAGTATGGGACGAGTTCGAGTCGTACTCGAAGAAATTTGTGAGGGAATTCGAAGACGAGTGAGGCAAGGTAAGACTCGAGGTTCGTCTCGGGATAATTGATGTTTGCCTCGGGTAAAATAAAAATCTGCAGTGTTTGTTAAAAAAAAAAAAAATTTAAACTGAAATTTAAAAATGAAAACAGAGTTTTAACTAAGTTTGAAACCTAAATTTGAATCTGAATTCAAGTAGTTTGAACCTTAGATTTGAAATGATTTAAATTTTGAAATTTAAATTTGGTTTTAACAACTTTTAAGTGTAAAGGTATTTTGAGTTTTGAATTTAAACTAGAAGATTAAAATGGTAAAATAGACATTTGAAATAAGTTTAAATCTAAGTTTTAAATTTAAAACTGTCGAACTACTTCAAAGTTTAAGCCAGTTTATTTGTTAAAAGTTGATTAATGATTGATTAATGGAATTCATCTAAGGATTGTGTCAAGACCCAAAAATCGACCTTCGAAAATCGGCACCCGTACTTCACTTCGTACTCAAAATGGCGAAGATTCAAATGCCGAATCTGGTTCTCGGGAGCTTATAACAACATTTAAGTAAATAACACAGCGGAATAAATGAATAATACATTGATATACAATATCTGATACAACAGAGTGATACAATGAATATCAATATACATCAGAGATATGATACAACAAATAGCAGCGGAATAGAAAATAGATAACATCAGCAGCGGATAGAATGTCTCCAATAGAATGCTCCAAGATAAGCAACGTCAGTCCATGAACTCCAAGAACTGAAATAGCTCCAGATAATCTACTCAACCTGAATAGCTGAAAAACCCAACTCTAGACTGCTCGTGTGGAAAATTATGAGCACCCAGAGTTTAGGAAGGGAACAATAAACTCCGGATCAGTCATGGGACTGGTGTGAGCAACAAAAACAGTTTTTCTTTAAAAACAAATAGCAGAGAATTTAAAGTCAATTCGCAATGCTTTTGGAAAATGAAACTACCATAAGACCTCCCACCACACACACAATGCAAACGCAGACTTGGAGGAGATTTCTTCTTATGTTAGTCAAAGATGCTTACTACGCAAAAACCAAATCCTTTTTGATATTATTATTAGTGCATAGTGGAAAACATTTCGAAAGTAGAATATAAATCTTAGCCAGCATAGGTACCATTATATTATGCCTGCTATAGCTGCCTCCTGAGGAGACAGGTTATACAATTGAAATCGTAAAGGCTCGTATTGTTTCTTTGGATTTCCAACAAATGGTCAGGCTAAGGAACTTCCTTTTCCACGATGGGTGCGTCCCTGGAATAGACGACCCGAGAAATAACCTAACATTACGGTTAGATCTCTGCCAACACAAGGCCGGGTTACCTCTGCAAAAATAGGTAACTACTGACACGCGTATGTCATCCCCCGATCGTCACCGATCTTCCCGAGGATCCCCGATTTCCAACAACCACAAAGTAATAAACTTGCAGCAACCACAGAGGTTAAGTATCTGGGCTCCATACCATGATACCACCTTTATCCAGAAGGAATGACATACACTAAGGGGCGCTACTCCCTAGAACCTTGCTGCATCCTTCCTGTTTTGACCATTTCCGGGGTGTGAGGTTCGACGAAGTCTCGTCCACAAAGCTACGCTTTGTCACAAAGCCATGCTTCGGGTCAAACAGATGATCAACCTATGATCACAAAGATATAAGATCAAACAAATGATCATATCACAAATGATCAAACACTGATCATCACACAGCAACACTCAGCATGCCACATTACCAAAATTGGGATATATCGCTGATAAATTTCAACTACATAACCTCTGAGCTCGTACGTCTCAGAGAAGGGTGTTAAGCTAAGAGAATAAATTCTCCGCCACCAACAGATATGTATTTGAAAGAAATCGGCTTTATATCTCAAAGTGTAATGTCAGACATGTATCCATACAAGTCTGTTCCGGGTTCGAACAGAACCGAAGGCACTTCTCACGAAGCCCATGCAATTCCGGATAACTCTCAATCACGTCCGGACTTCCCGTCACAAAAGAGTGATATAAATCTCTATACCGGCGTGACTCAGTGCAGAGACATTCGACAGGTTGTCCTTTCATTTTCGAAAAATATCCGGTCTTCAACACCGGTCTTCAAATGCTATCCATATACGACGTATCACTATTCGGAATGAGTTATACGACCCAAAGGTCCTTTCCCGGCTAACCCGAATAGTGAGCGAAATATTTAAAAACATATGGATATTGGGATTTCAATTAAGTCACAACTTAAACCCAAGCTTTCTTTTCAAATGGTTTATCAAATTACCATTTTAATCTTTTTTAAACAAAAAGATTCAATTCACAAAGTTCACTTAATTTCACAAAGATTCATTCACAGATTTTCCAAATCGATTTCCATTTCAGTTTAATTAACTCGTTAAATCTTTAAATCAAAGATTTAACTAATAGCTTTCAAAACAATTTCATTTCGAATGGGTTAAACAAATCATCATTTTAAATCTGTTAAAAATAGACAGATTTAATTCATAGCTTTCAAAAAGAATTCATTCATAACTTGGAAAATCCATTTTTCAATTCACTTGAAATTCCTATAATTTAAACTGGAATTTCTTTTCTTATCTAAAAGCTTTTATCATTTGAAAACAACAGTTTTCATTTTGGAAATCTGATTCATTTATGCGAGTTGAAATCCTTGGTTTAAATTCAAATTCCCAAATTAATACTTTAAATGGTTTAATTCATACAAACACATTTATATCATCTTTTATCCCTAGTTTCCAAATCATAGATTTAATTTCAAACTTGAATTCAAATTTAAATCAAATTATTTAAATTTTCAAAACTCGATTAAGTTATTCAAAATAACTTTTATCTTTGAAATTCCATTTCAAAAGCTTTTCATTTTAAACCCAAATTTCACTATTTCAAAATCAATTGAAATTACAATTTCAATTTCAAAAACATCAAATTTAAATTATCTGTGACTTAACCGATTTCCACGTGAAATCCATATTTGTGTGTGTAACAGTGTGGTCTAGGGGTTTAACACAATAGTGCAACATCAATCATCACAGATATATCGATAAGCGGTATAATCGATAACGCTTATCTTCATTCACAGATTCATAGATAAAATAAATTTATCGGTCACAAAGATTCACAATTATAATTCGATGTGGGTTTCGGATAACCAACTGGAATCCGACTCCCTGTCGCATCGAAATTCAAATGCCTTTTTACGGGCAAAGGGTTTCATATTCACATAGTAATATATCACAGAAACAGAAATCACAGCTCAGCACAAAGTAATTCATATCACAAAGCATCACAATCACATAACATAGTTATCAATCCAATACACAGCATTCCATAGAATATAGTCATCCATAAATATCCTTAATTAATTATCTGATTTATTTAAAACAGATGGGTCATAAATCATAGTTAATTAACATTAATTGATTCCAAATCATTTGATTAAAGGTCCTTTAATCATTTTCATTAGTTAATTAACCTTTAACTTGAATTCATTATCTCAAATCAATCACCTTAATTAATTGATCACATTATCTTTGAATTAACTATTAATTAACCACTTGATAAATCCACTTTAATCATTAATTAATTAAATAAGTAAATTATCCATTTTAACTAACTTAACCATTTAAATTTCATTTTAAAGTCAAATTTCTTTCCCATACTTAAACTTTTTAAATTTAAAACTTTATTTGTTTCCAAACTAACATGAACTTAAATTTAAAACTCAGATTACTTAAATTTGAAAACCAGACAGGCTGAAAGCCTGTAACAATTCCTACCCGAGCCATCCACGAACCAAAATCCCATCTGCTTCGAGTTCTCCCCCAGATCAACCCGAGACACTTTAAATTTCGTTTTAAAATTTGTTTTAAGTTATTTTTACCCGGTATTCCATCGTTCTACTCGAGTTCGACTTCGAGTCGAATGCCTGTTTCCCCATACTTGAACGCGAGTTCCATCTTCCTCCCCAAAACATCTCAAACCCAAACGAACCAGCATGCACGTGCACGTGCACAGATCGTCAACGACGATCTCGCCTCCAGCGACTCCACGAACAAGTCGCCCATCCACCCCACACTCGATTCCGACCATCCCATTCGATCACCAACCTCGAAGTCGAAATCGAGCCTTTCACTTGAATCTGGAAAACAAAAACTGGAACCACCACCAAAGCCTGTCACCACCTCGTTCTCGCGCCTCCCACCACCGTTACATCGGAAACTCTGGCCAAACACTCGTCAACCTCCCCTCTTCCATCCACCAGAACCTCGTCGAACTCGGTCGATCGAAGAGGACCATCGAATCGAAATTGACAGCCTCTCACAAATTAGGTTTAAAAATTTTAAACCTCCACCGCTGCCACCACCGTGCTCCAGCCACCACCGGTCCATTTTTTCCTATCACCCCCGTACACTTCTCCATCATCTCAGAAGAGCTCGACCACGCCAGTGCCTCCGACCGCCTGAAATTGGTCGAAAACCATTTTCTGTTCAACCTAAAACTGCTCTCGATCCACCTGACTAGAACTCGTGATTTTTATATTAAAAATCCTAACTTTTGAAGGTGATTCAAGATATAGAATTGAATTAACAATTTGTTACATTTGAATTTTCACTTACTAAATGTTTTCTCTGTTATATTTTGTTTCCAGACATTACAGTTTTTATTTTATAAAAACTTTAACTTATTTTACATAAACTATATATTGTTTGAGCCTTGAACCTTAACAAGTGTTTGAACATAAGATCATGATTATGATCAGAGATAAATCCTATAATTATAGAACAAACAAGAACATGTCACCATATAAGTATGCATCCAGACAGCCATATATATTTTCAGAGCATTACATCATATACCTCGACACAAAACATGATTATCACAGGAAACAATCAAGCAACTATATTTATTTAAGTCTATTTAATATAAAATGTTACTCACAGTTAAATCTTGAAGAACAGAGGCAGCTCTGCGTTGATTTCCAGGTTTGAACTTGTTTTTGTTTTTAAGTTTGAGATGTTTTACTTCTTTTCATTTTTTTCTTTTCTTTCTTTCAGTTATGATGGTGCTCGAACTAAAATGAGGGGAGAAGCTGATATAAAATTGAGTTTACAAGTGAAAAATATTGTACAGGATGGTGATTTTAGTTTATACACTAGGGTATGGGCTAAAGATGCTTGTTGCATTAATGAGAAGTTGATATGGTATGGTGGCATATGCTTTGTTTATTTCACTTTGACTTCGGCTGGAATGATGTTATGGTGGCTTCATTCCTTTGTTTTATATTTTCTTTTGTACTTTGTTTATTTGTTTCTTTTGTTTTGTTTACTTTTCATATTTACAACTTTGTTTATTTATATACTTGAATGTATTTATATCTTTTATTTCTTTTCTTTTGGCAAGGGTATATGACTATATGTTTTATTTACTTTGTTTAGTATAAGTTTTATTACTATCATTTATTATCAAACAATTTATTTACAATTTGAAATCAAGTCAAAATATATATCTATATATTTATTATTTTCAAATTCACTTACTGATGTATCGGGGAAACTCGCTCCAATTCTCTAATTAAATTTACAAATTTTTATCCAAAAATTTATGTAATACTCAATTTAATTCAAAAATTCAATAAATTATTAATTTAAATAAATTTAAATTTCAGGGTCGTTACAAACTTCCCCCCTTAAAAGAATTTCGTCCTCGAAATTCGCAGGCACGAAAATAACACTGAGATAGACAGATGCGATCTCCTTATAACTTCTCAAACTTATGATATGAATTCCAAACTCAAGTCGGAATATCACAGAATACGTACCAATTTATCCCTCTCCGGACTTTGGTATTCAAAAGAATTTAGAATAGAATTTCAAATTTAGTTTTAAACGATATCGTTTTAATTGATTCAATTCAATTTGCCCTCATATTTTATTAGTCAATTTAATTCAATTTAAAATTCCAATTTCAAATTCATTAAGGTTTAAATCCAAAAGGCTGATAAGAAACCGATGAAAATACGAAATAAGAATCTCCTACAACGGTTCGTAGAGCCATCATCACACCGAAACTTCTTCTTGTAGATGATACGAAGAAATGAAAAGAATTCGGAATCGAATCAAAGAAAATTGATAGAGAAAGATTGTTTCCACTATCATAGGGTATTGACCATTTATAGTCGTACTCCCTGTCCCCTATCTCGTCTTCTTCTTGCACTCATACTCACTATCAGAGCATAGTAAGAGAATTTACTGAGACGTTCAGACGGATATCTTAGGAATTACTCATTCTAGAGTTTACTTCACTCTATCTCTAACGAGCTACTTAACGTGTTATACTCCTGAGCTAAAGTTCAACCTTAGCTCTGATACCACTTGTCAAGACCCAAAAATCGACCTTCGAAAATCGGCACCCGTACTTCACTTCGTACTCAAAATGCCGAAGATTCAAATGCCGAATCTGGTTCTCGGGAGCTTATAACAACATTTAAGTAAATAACACAGCGGAATAAATGAATAATACATTGATATACAATATCTGATACAACAGAGTGATACAATGAATATCAATATACATCAGAGATATGATACAACAAATAGCAGCGGAATAGAAAATAGATAACATCAGCAGCGGATAGAATGTCTCCAATAGAATGCTCCAAGATAAGCAACGTCAGTCCATGAACTCCAAGAACTGAACTAGCTCCAGATAATCTACTCAACCTGAATAGCTGAAAAACCCAACTCTAGACTGCTCGTGTGGAAAATTATGAGCACCCAGAGTTTAGGAAGGGAACAATAAACTCCGGATCAGTCATGGGACTGGTGTGAGCAACAAAAACAGTTTATCTTTAAAAACAAATAGCAGAGAATTTAAAGTCAATTCGCAATGCTTTTGGAAAATGAAACTACCATAAGACCTCCCACCACACACACAATGCAAACGCAGACTTGGAGGAGATTTCTTCTTATGTTAGTCAAAGATGCTTACTACGCAAAAACCAAATCCTTTTTGATATTATTATTAGTGCATAGTGGAAAACATTTCGAAAGTAGAATATAAATCTTAGCCAGCATAGGTACCATTATATTATGCCTGCTATAGCTGCCTCCTGAGGAGACAGGTTATACAATTGAAATCGTAAAGGCTCGTATTGTTTCTTTGGATTTCCAACAAATGGTCAGGCTAAGGAACTTCCTTTTCCACGATGGGTGCGTCCCTGGAATAGACGACCCGAGAAATAACCTAACATTACGGTTAGATCTCTGCCAACACAAGGCCGGGTTACCTCTGCAAAAATAGGTAACTACTGACACGCGTATGTCATCCCCCGATCGTCACCGATCTTCCCGAGGATCCCCGATTTCCAACAACCACAAAGTAATAAACTTGCAGCAACCACAGAGGTTAAGTATCTGGGCTCCATACCATGATACCACCTTTATCCAGAAGGAATGACATACACTAAGGGGCGCTACTCCCTAGAACCTTGCTGCATCCTTCCTGTTTTGACCATTTCCGGGGTGTGAGGTTCGACGAAGTCTCGTCCACAAAGCTACGCTTTGTCACAAAGCCATGCTTCGGGTCAAACAGATGATCAACCTATGATCACAAAGATATAAGATCAAACAAATGATCATATCACAAATGATCAAACACTGATCATCACACAGCAACACTCAGCATGCCACATTACCAAATTGGGATATATCGCTGATAAATTTCAACTACATAACCTCTGAGCTCGTACGTCTCAGAGAAGGGTGTTAAGCTAAGAGAATAAATTCTCCGCCACCAACAGATATGTATTTGAAAGAAATCGGCTTTATATCTCAAAGTGTAATGTCAGACATGTATCCATACAAGTCTGTTCCGGGTTCGAACAGAACCGAAGGCACTTCTCACGAAGCCCTTGCAATTCCGGATAACTCTCAATCACGTCCGGACTTCCCGTCACAAAAGAGTGATATAAATCTCTATACCGGCGCGACTCAGTGCAGAGACATTCGACAGGTTGTCCTTTCATTTTCGAAAAATATCCGGTCTTCAACACCGGTCTTCAAATGCTATCCATATACGACGTATCACTATTCGGAATGAGTTATACGACCCAAAGGTCCTTTCCCGGCTAACCCGAATAGTGAGCGAAATATTTAAAAACATATGGATATTGGGATTTCAATTAAGTCACAACTTAAACCCAAGCTTTCTTTTCAAATGGTTTATCAAATTACCATTTTAATCTTTTTTAAACAAAAAGATTCAATTCACAAAGTTCACTTAATTTCACAAAGATTCATTCACAGATTTTCCAAATCGATTTCCATTTCAGTTTAATTAACTCGTTAAATCTTTAAATCAAAGATTTAACTAATAGCTTTCAAAACAATTTCATTTCGAATGGGTTAAACAAATCATCATTTTAAATCTGTTAAAAATAGACAGATTTAATTCATAACTTTCAAAAAGAATTCATTCATAACTTGGAAAATCCATTTTTCAATTCACTTGAAATTCCTTTAATTTAAACTGGAATTTCTTTTCTTATCTAAAAGCTTTTATCATTTGAAAACAACAGTTTTCATTTTGGAAATCTGATTCATTTATGCGAGTTGAAATCCTTGGTTTAAATTCAAATTCCCAAATTAATACTTTAAATGGTTTAATTCATACAAACACATTTATATCATCTTTTATCCCTAGTTTCCAAATCATAGATTTAATTTCAAACTTGAATTCAAATTTAAATCAAATTATTTAAATTTTCAAAACTCGATTAAGTTATTCAAAATAACTTTTATCTTTGAAATTCAATTTCAAAAGCTTTTCATTTTAAACCCAAATTTCACTATTTCAAAATCAATTGAAATTAAAATTTCAATTTCAAAAACATCAAATTTAAATTATCTGTGACTTAACCGATTTCCACGTGAAATCCATATTTGTGTGTGTAACAGTGTGGTCTAGGGGTTTAACACAATAGTGCAACATCAATCATCACAGATATATCGATAAGCGGTATAATCGATAACGCTTATCTTCATTCACAGATTCATAGATAAAATAAATTTATCGGTCACAAAGATTCACAATTATAATTCGATGTGGGTTTCGGATAACCAACTGGAATCCGACTCCCTGTCGCATCGAAATTCAAATGCCTTTTTACAGGCAAAGGGTTTCATATTCACATAGTAATATATCACAGAAACAGAAATCACAGCTCAGCACAAAGTAATTCATATCACAAAGCATCACAATCACATAACATAGTTATCAATCCAATACACAGCATTCCATAGAATATAGTCATCCATAAATATCCTTAATTAATTATCTGATTTATTTAAAACAGATGGGTCATAAATCATAGTTAATTAACATTAATTGATTCCAAATCATTTGATTAAAGGTCCTTTAATCATTTTCATTAGTTAATTAACCTTTAACTTGAATTCATTATCTCAAATCAATCACCTTAATTAATTGATCACATTATCTTTGAATTAACTATTAATTAACCACTTGATAAATCCACTTTAATCATTAATTAATTAAATAAGTAAATTATCCATTTTAACTAACTTAACCATTTAAATTTCATTTTAAAGTCAAATTTCTTTCCCATACTTAAACTTTTTAAATTTAAAACTTTATTTGTTTCCAAACTAACATGAACTTAAATTTAAAACTCAGATTACTTAAATTTGAAAACCAGACAGGCTGAAAGCCTGTAACAATTCCTACCCGAGCCTTCCACGAACCAAAATCCCATCTGCTTCGAGTTCTCCCCCAGATCAACCCGAGACACTTTAAATTTCGTTTTAAAATTTGTTTTAAGTTATTTTTACCCGGTATTCCATCGTTCTACTCGAGTTCAACTTCGAGTCGAATGCCTGTTTCCCCATACTTGAACGCGAGTTCCATCTTCCTCCCCAAAACATCTCAAACCCAAACGAACCAGCATGCACGTGCACGTGCACAGATCGTCAACGACGATCTCGCCTCCAGCGACTCCACGAACAAGTCGCCCATCCACCCCACACTCGATTCCGACCATCCCATTCGATCACCAACCTCGAAGTCGAAATCGAGCCTTTCACTTGAATCTGGAAAACAAAAACTGGAACCACCACCAAAGCCTGTCACCACCTCGTTCTCGCGCCTCCCACCACCGTTACATCGAAAACTCTGGCCAAACACTCGTCAACCTCCCCTCTTCCATCCACCAGAACCTCGTCGAACTCGGTCGATCGAAGAGGACCATCGAATCGAAATTGACAGCCTCTCACAAATTAGGTTTAAAAATTTTAAACCTCCACCGCTGCCACCACCGTGCTCCAGCCACCACCGGTCCATTTTTCCTATCACCCCCGTACACTTCTCCATCATCTCAGAAGAGCTCGACCACGCCAGTGCCTCCGACCGCCTGAAATTGGTCGAAAACCATTTTCTGTTCAACCTAAAACTGCTCTCGATCCACCTGACTAGAACTCGTGATTTTTATATTAAAAATCCTAACTTTTGAAGGTGATTCAAGATATAGAATTGAATTAACAATTTGTTACATTTGAATTTTCACTTACTAAATGTTTTCTCTGTTATATTTTGTTTCCAGACATTACAGTTTTTATTTTATAAAAACTTTAACTTATTTTACATAAACTATATATTGTTTGAGCCTTGAACCTTAACAAGTGTTTGAACATAAGATCATGATTATGATCAGAGATAAATCCTATAATTATAGAACAAACAAGAACATGTCACCATATAAGTATGCATCCAGACAGCCATATATATTTTCAGAGCATTACATCATATACCTCGACACAAAACATGATTATCACAGGAAACAATCAAGCAACTATATTTATTTAAGTCTATTTAATATAAAATGTTACTCACAGTTAAATCTTGAAGAACAGAGGCAGCTCTGCGTTGATTTCCAGGTTTGAACTTGTTTTTGTTTTTAAGTTTGAGATGTTTTACTTCTTTTCATTTTTTTCTTTTCTTTCTTTCAGTTATGATGGTGCTCGAACTAAAATGAGGGGAGAAGCTGATATAAAATTGAGTTTACAAGTGAAAAATATTGTACAGGATGGTGATTTTAGTTTATACACTAGGGTATGGGCTAAAGATGCTTGTTGCATTAATGAGAAGTTGATATGGTATGGTGGCATATGCTTTGTTTATTTCACTTTGACTTCGGCTGGAATGATGTTATGGTGGCTTCATTCCTTTGTTTTATATTTTCTTTTGTACTTTGTTTATTTGTTTCTTTTGTTTTGTTTACTTTTCATATTTACAACTTTGTTTATTTATATACTTGAATGTATTTATATCTTTTATTTCTTTTCTTTTGGCAAGGGTATATGACTATATGTTTTATTTACTTTGTTTAGTATAAGTTTTATTACTATCATTTATTATCAAACCATTTATTTACAATTTGAAATCAAGTCAAAATATATATCTATATATTTATTATTTTCAAATTCACTTACTGATGTATCGGGGAAACTCGCTCCAATTCTCTAATTAAATTTACAAATTTTTATCCAAAAATTTATGTAATACTCAATTTAATTCAAAAATTCAATAAATTATTAATTTAAATAAATTTAAATTTCAGGGTCATTACAGATTGATTATGCAATTAAAAATGAATAAAACAAGGGATTAAATCTAATTAGGTAATGAATGAAAGGTTTATTTAAATCAGTAATAAGGATTTCTTAATTACAAATTAAAGAATAATTTATTAATTAAAGACTAATTGATAAATGGAGGTAATTAAGATTTAATTAATTTATTAATTTCAATTTAAGGATTAATTTATTAATTAAAGATAATTAATTATGGGATAATTATTTACTTAATAATTTAAGGTTAATTTATGAAAGTAATTAAGGATAATTTATTAATGATTAAAGATTGATAAATCAATTGATTAAGGAAAAATTAATTAAAGGAAAAATTAATGTATGTGATTAATTAATTAAGATAATTAATTAAAATGGTTTATAGTTAATTTATGATTAAAAGATAATTAATAAAAAAATGGTTTATAATTGATTGATGATTAGTTAACCAAGATTTGTAGTTTATTCATAAGTAATTAATCTGCTATAAATTAATTTTAATCAGACAATTAACTGACCTTACTTATGGATGTTTAGATTTTATTGGATGTTGAATTGTTTGATATCCCTGATATATGATGCTTTGTGATACATCCTGATTTATGTTGCGATCTGTGATAAATTATCTGTGATGTAATTTACTTATTTGTGATTTATATATCCATGATCTGTGAATA
This sequence comes from Allium fistulosum, assembly GCA_030737815.1. NCBI lineage: Eukaryota > Viridiplantae > Streptophyta > Magnoliopsida > Asparagales > Amaryllidaceae > Allium > Allium fistulosum. The sequence goes on from CM060908.1 coordinate 235,897,617, forward strand.
AAGATGAGCGTTATAGTCTATATCGCTTATCAACTATATCCTGTAGTTTGATCTGTGATGATTTATTGTGTTGCACTATTGTGTGTAAAACCCCTGGACTACACTGTTACACACACAAATATGGATTTCACGTGGAAATCGGTTAAGTCACAGATAATTTAAAGTTGATGTTTTGAAATTGAAATTTTAATTTCAATTGATTTTGAAATTAGAAATTTCGGTTTAAATGTGAAAAGCTTTTGAAATGGAATTTCAAAGATGAAACTTATTTTCGAATAACCTGATTAAGTTTTGAAGTTTAAATAATTTGATTTAAACTTAAATTCAAGATTTGAAATTGAACTCTATGATTTGAAAATAGGGATTAGAGATTTTATACCTGTTATATATGAGTTAAACCATTTTAAAAAGTATTGATTTTGGAATGTGAATAAAATAAAAGGGTTTTAACTCATGTAAATATAATTGGATTTTTCTTAAACGAAAACTATTTGTTTTCAAATAATAACAGCTTTCATATAAGAAGTGAACTTCCAATTTGTGTTGAAAGGTTTCAAATTCAAAATGAAATTGAAATGTTTTAAAAGGCTATGAATGAATTCTTTTTTGAAAGCTATGAATTAAATATGTTTATTTTTAACAGATTTAAAATGATGTTTTGTTTAACCCATTAGAAATGAAATTGTTTTGAAAGCTATAAGTTAAATCTTTGATTTAAAGATTTAACGAGTTAATCAAATTGAAATGAGAATTGATTTGGAAAAATCTGTAAATGAATCTTTTTGTTTAAAAGATTTGAAATGGTAATTGGTTTAAACCATTTGAAAGAAAGTTTAGGTTTAAGTTGTGACTTAATTAAAATCCCAATATCCGTATATTTTTAAATATTGCGCTCACTATTCGGTTTAGCCGGGAGAGGACCTTTGTGTCACATAACCCATTCCGAATAGTGATACGTCGTATATGGATGGCATTTGAAGACCGGTGATGAAGACCGGATATTTTCGAAAATGAAAGGACAACCTGTCGAATGTCTCTGCACCGAGTTGCTCCGGTATAGAGATTTATATCACTCTTTTTGTGACGGGAAGTCCGGACGTGATTGGAAATTATCCGGATTTGCAAGGGCTTCGTGAGAAGTGCCTTCGGTTCTGTTCGAACCCGGAACAGACTTGTATGGATACATGTCTGACATTACACATTGAGATATAAAGCCGATTTCTTTCAAATACATTTCTGTTGGTGGCGGAGAATTTATTCTCTTAGCTTAACACCCTTCTCTGAGACGTACGAGCTCAGAGGTTATGTAGTTGAAATTTATCAGCGATATATCCCAATTTGGTAATGTGACATGCTGAGTGTTGCTGTGTGATGATCAGTGTTTGATCATTTGTGATATGATCATTTGTTTGATCATTTATCTTTTTGATCATAGGTTGATCATCTGTTGACCCAAAGCGTGGCTTTTTGAAAAAGCGTAGCTTTGTGGACGAGACTTCGTCGAGCCTCACAACCCGGTAGTGGTCGAAACAGGAATTGTGCGGCAAGGTTTTCAGGGGTAGCTCCCCTAGGGTATGACCATTCCTTCTAGAAAAGGGTAGTATCATGGTATGGAGCCCAGATACTTACTCATGTGGACACACTTTATTTATGACGTGTGATGTTGGATTAGAGGTACCTCGGTTAAAGGTCCCAAAGGACCGGGGGTGGCATATCTGAGGTTTCTTTTATCCCTTGGGAAAAGGGGTTGCCGGCCTTGTTTGGCAGAGAACAGTTGGTTCTCGGAACGTCCCGCCAGAGGCGTTTCTTTCGTGGAATAGGAAGTTGCTTAGCCTGACCATTTGTTGGAAATCCAAACAAAACAATACGAGCCCTGTAGGGTTTTAGTTGTATTACCTGCCATGGAATGTGGTGGTAACCTGCTATTGAACATGGTAGCTATAGTAGGCATAAGTGCGAAATGTCTATGCTGGCTAAGATTTATATTCTACTTTCGAAATTGTTTTCTGCACTATGCACTAGTAATAATATCAAATGATTTGATTTTTGCGTAGTAAACATCTTTGACTATCATAAGAAGAAATCTCCTCCAATTCTGCGTTTGCATTGTGTGTGTGGCGGGAGGTCTTATGGTAGTTTCATTTTCCAAAAGCATTTCGAATTGACTTTAAATTCTCTTGCTATTTGTTTTAAAGATAAACTGTTTTGTTGCTCACACCAGTCCCATGACTGATCCGGAGTTTATTGTTCCTTTCCTAAACTCTGGGTGCTCATAATTTCCTACACGAGCAGTCTAGAGTTGGGGTTTTCAGATATTCAGGTTTAGTAGATTATCTGGAGCTAGTTCAGTCTTTGAATCGGACTGCACTTGCTTATCTTTGTGCATCATTATTGGGAGTTCGAGCTATTTCTGGATTTGTCTTTGAAGATGGAGATTATCCGCTGCTGATGTTATCTATTTTTCTTTCCGCTGCAATTTATTGTATCATATCTCTGATGTATATAGATATTCATTGTATCATCATTGTATCTGGATATTGTATCAGATGTTGTATATCTATATTCTTTTTATTCCGCTGTGTTATTTACTTAACTGTGTTATAAGCTCCGGCGACTCGGATTTGAACGCTCGAATCTACGACATTCGAGTACGATGTAAAGTATGGATGTCGATTTTCGAACGCAAAAATCTGGGATGTTAAAGACTGCAACTAACATTATCCATTCAACCATTTCAAGTTATAATTAAAAATCAATTTTAGTTATTAAAACTTTCTTTAAAATTTTCGAACTCCTTAAATTTTCGAAAAATTTCGAAAGCGTCTACTTTACGCGGCTAGATTGAAACAACTACAAATCGCCACTACAGGCCCAAAACAACAAAATAAAACCAAAGCCGAGTGGCTCAATATAAAAACCATCAAATCAAATGGCAAAATAAACATGTACCTTTTCGTTGGGCAATCCAAATTTTTCTTGATTTTAAATACCTACATCTTATTTACCAATGTTATCCAATCATATAATTTAAAATCATTTTATATTTTTCAATTTAAATTTCCAATATTTGCTTCACTCAAACCTGGACGATGTACATATATCATCCATGCGCAATATACAATCTGATCGCTCACTCGACCACACAATTTCACTTCAAAACTTGTATCGTTCACACGACTCTCTAATGCAAAATCTGATCTAGTTTCGTGATTAGAAACCGTCATTCTCCTTGCATAGCCATAAACTATGATATAGAATCCAAGAATCAATCAAATATCCATATTTAGTGTTCCCCGTCGAGAATCGAGTGAAAAATTCAAACTCGGATCGATATATTATCTCGAAATTTTGTGCTCGAACCTGGATCAAACCTTTATGCGAATAAAATAATATACGTACAACTTACGTATTTATTTCCAATTTATTTTTATCTACACCAAATTCCTTTTATTCACATTCATCTCATTTATATTCAATTACTCACTTTAAATTTTTAACTCCTAGTTACTCACATTTATTTGATCTGTATTCAAATATTTACTTAGTATACTCCTTTCAATACTAATCTCTCTTAAGAATTTATTCCATAAAATTCTATGTTTATCTCATTTCACTCCATATTAATTCATTTGTGAATTACTTCATAAAACTTTACTCAAGTTCATAAGCATTTCATACAATACTCCTTATGTTTATCACCATTTCGTAACTTAAGTTTATATCTATTTCTATTCAAATTCAATTTCAACACCATTTAACTCAATTTATCCTCCTATTTCAATATTAAATTTTATCAACCATATCCCAAACTATATTTAACTCACTAACTAAATTAGTTAGTCCAATAGCTCATTCATTAATTTATTTCAATCTCAGTATATTTCATTTCCAACAATTACTTTATTTAGTCCAACTTAGGCTAAATTTTCAATTTCACTTTATTTAACTAAATTTAAGTTAAATTTCATTCCAAAGTTAAATTTTAAATTTTCCCTACTTGCATTCAAATTCAACACTTTAAAACATTACTTTAACTTGCAATTTACAACTTTTATAAGTTATCAATTTATTTTATCATATTTCAAAATAAAACATTTTAAATCAAAATCCCAGAGTTTAAACAATTTGTTCTAAGTATTTTAAATCATTTTGGAAATCATATACACACACATACACAATTCCTTGGTATATCAAATTATTCTTTTGAATTTCAAAGCCAAAACCAGTTTTCCATAACCAAACTTCAATGGTAGCAATTTCTCTCTTGGAAATTCGAAAATGAACGTCGTTGATGCTGCAGTCATCACCGAAATTATTTTCCACTAACCGTAGTGAGTTCAGTGCTTTTATTCCTTTTAAATCCTTTTTAAAAATATTTTCATAAATATTTTTCAACTAATATCACTATATTTTTCCAGAACTTTGAAAACCATTTTCAAAATATTCGGGACTTAGATTCAAAAATTCTCAATTTAAATCCATTTTAATTCATAAGTCAAATTTATAAATTATACTTACAAAATTTCACTTCCTTAAAACATTTCACAATTGTTTTATCATTGTTTATTTTATAATAAAGATATTTTATTAAGGCACAACAACCAATTAATGATAATAATAAATATTATCATTCCTAACTACCAAACACACTATATTTACCATAATAATTTCTAAAAATTATTTATTTATATATAAAATATAATCAGGGTAAAACTTTTGTATTTACCCAATTTCAAAACAATACCATGTCAAATTGCTCTGTTCAAGTGTTTAGAGATCCCTATCAATTACGATAATTACTCGTATTGACCTGAATCCATAAGCCACTCAACAAATCAACCAACACAATATAAAACAATTTTTATATCACTAACAAATACGTGCTCATATCTATTAATACACTCAAACTCATTCTAGGGTGCTACTGACCCTATCTCAAATGAATTACCCCATCAAAGCCAAGGTTATCGCTAAACCAAAGCTTTGATACCACGTGTGACAACTCGCATTTTGGAAGGTTTAAATCGACAATAATCCACACATGTCCAACTTAAACAATCCGAAATATAGATAATCAATGGGGTTATTTAAGAAAAATAAGAAAAGAAGAAGAAAACAAACACAGAATCTCGCAGCGGAACGATAAAATATAATAATCAAATAAACAGTTTATGAAGCTGTTTAATATATATTTGATTATAATTTATACAACATTTATCAGTTATAAATATACGATAGAATAAAATATAATGCAGAAGAAAAACATGATGCTGGGAATATATTAGTAATAATAATTTATCAAATCTTCGTCTTCGTTCTCCAAAGAATAATCTTCGATAAGCTCAAAACTCAAGGCTAACCAGAAGGTAATGAAAAGACAAAACACTTGAGTCGGGACTAAAATATTCTTATGTCAGTCAAATCGATATAGCATATAACATGAGTGTCATGGCGTCAGAGATGTTTACGAGGTTTCACATCTCCTATCCAATGTATAACGTGCGTGCAATAACTCAAGAGATGTTACAAGATTTTCCATCTCTTAAGGATCCATCAAAAATATATATATATAGTAGAATACGATATATATATAATGTCTAATCGGTAAAATAAATATCAAAATAGTATTAAGGCTTTACATTGATAATCCTTGACGCGTTTTTAAGCATTGTCATACAGTTTGCATATAAAACACCAGTAAACCGTTGGTGGATAGGGATGTGCCGTGATAAGACCACACTAAACTGAAATAGTAGGGGTCTCTTATAAGGATAAAAGTAAGACAAGGCACGTGAGGCAAGACCCAAAGTAGGATACAACCGGTTTACCCATCTCGGTTGGTGGTAACCCCTAACGGCCCACCGTGTCCAACACTCCCCAAAATCCACGGGTGCGCACCAATCAATCACATGTAAATGATGGTAATACGAAGAAGTGTGTCCACTAGAGGTAGCTAGTCTCATTGGTCGGTACAACTTCTGTTTTAGTCATTTCAAATTGACACAAGTGTTAGGCCAATCCATCATCATTCTGTTTCTTCAAATCCAGCAAACAATGCCAAATCCAACCACTTCGTTCTGTATTTTCCTCCGCGTACACAGTTGTTAAATTGGTTCCAATATTGACAGAGAGTATGCCAATAAGAGACCCCGGTCTCTTTCACAACCAAACATCGTTTTACACGCCGGTTGGTACTTTATATTTCGAAAACAGTTTGTACTTGATAACAACATATCATATTCGCTTCAAAAATCAAATCCATTTCGAAATCACCATATTCAATTCGAAAACCATTACATATAAAAATATATTTTCCACTCGAAAACAATTCCATTTCAAAATCACTTTCCACTTCGAAATTGATCTCGTTACAGAATCATTTATTCATTTCAAAATCCCGTTTCGACTTCAACTTAGGTTATAATTTCAATTTAACCAAACTCGTATTTAAATCCATGATTTAAATATAAAGAATTTCCATCTTGAACGGTTTGAATTTTGACAAAGTTTGAATAGTTAAAATAGTTAAAAATAGTTTATATAGATAATTAGTTTGATATTAAATAGTTTAAGTATTAAAATGGTTTATATAGTAAAAGAGTTTGGAAAATCAAAGTAATTTGAATATTTAAAAGATAGGTTTTAAATAGTTTATATTAAATAATTTTATTTGAAAATAGTTTCAAAGTCAAACTGATTCAATTTCAAATTGTAACACCCTGCATTTTTATATAATTAAATAATAAAATAACTATAAAAATAGTGGGAAATGGATTTTTGCCAATGTTGGAATTTGACCACAAAACTTATACCATTTGCGTTCATGGCAATTTTCTGATCAACTTCCATATACAATATTTTTTGAATGGACTTCAAACGGAAAAGTTATAGCCGTATGAAGTTTTAGCGTTAGAAATAATTACATATGCGAATATGGAAATTTTATCAATTATAAATATTTGCAATTAATTCATAGGATATTTATAAAATTAGTAACAAATTTATTATTTTTGTAATGAATGTAAATTATTAAGAAAAATAGACGTAAAAGGAAAAAATAAGGGGAATAATTAACATTGCAAACAGAATCAGCTAAAAAGCGCAATTAATTAATATGTGAATTAATATTGGTCGATTAAATCTGGTCAATTAATTAATATGTGAATTAATATGCAAACAAAATACGTAACTACAAGATATATTTTTTATCATTTCTTTTACTTTTTGGATAGTGCAAAATATAGTAGTTTCTCTATTTTACACTAATTTCCTTTTTCTTTCTTTTATTCTTGCAATTACGTTTATCGTTATCTTTTAAATATTAAACTATGGATATGTATTCTCTTTTCTAAGCCAACCAACTAATCTATCACTTACTTCCCTATCAAGTTATTAAATATTCCCTTTTAATTTATTTTTCCCTATTTTGGCATAATTTACTGCAAATTTCTATTTTTCTCCATTTATTTCAGCTTTTCTTATTTACATCTAATTTATGTAAATCTAGAGTTCTTCTATTTTAGTCCATATTTGCGAACTCTTCTCTTTATTCTTTTATTCGCGTAAAAAGGTATAAAAAGAAGCTAAATTTACAAGCTAAATTTCAACTTTAAAATTGAGGTAAATAACCGTAAATTTCTTAGTTTTAGGCTTACGCCTTTCTCTAACTGTCAAGCCTAATATTAATTAAACACAAGCTCTCTTATACAATTTACTGTCTCAGCATAACTAATTAATAGAATTAATTACTGGAATAAATACCGAATAAAATTATTTAATGGGAATCTAACGATAATATATCATAAACTTAAAAGAGATATAATTAAATCCACTCATCTATCGTCCTTAGATTTAAATCTCTATCTTCTAAAATTACGACGTCGTTCTACAACTTCTCTCCTTTACTTAATATAACGTGTGTCTGTATATATCAGATCCCTCGATTTAAAGAGGTTTAAATATAAATGTAACAAATAAATGTTCAAATTCAAATCTGGAAAAAAGGAAATATATATGCATATTAAATATATATGTTAACTGAATGGTGGAATTAATTGACATGCCAATTAATGAAACGTTACAATGTGTAAAATATTAATTAAGGAAATTAACTAATAGAGGTGACATGTTAGTCTATTAATGGGGCTATTAATTAGGATTGTAACGTAATCAGTAGAAAATGTCAATTAATAAGGAAAAGAAATAATAGTTGACCTAGATTTGAATGTGTACATATTGGCAGTATATTGCTGCAAACAAAAATTAATTGAAGGATCAATTAAGTAGGGGATTAATTAGATAATTAGTGGGCTGCATCAGTATAAGAGAGAACATAATGTAATTCATTCCATCAGTCGTCACTTTCTTCATCCCTCTCTTATGGTAAACAATGGCTTCTTTCTTCATTCTTTTCTCCTATTTCTCACAAATCTTCACCAAATAAATACAAATAAAATATATGTGAACAAAATAGAGGAATTGCAACAAATTAAAGGAGAGAAGTTGTAGAACGACGTCGTAATTTTAGAAGATAGAGATTTAAATCTAAGGACGATAGATGAGTGGATTTAATTATATCTCTTTTAAGTTTATGATATATTATCGTTAGATTCCCGTTAAATAATTTTATTTTGTATTTATTCTAGTAATTAATTCTGTTAATTAGTTATGCTGAGACTGTAAGTTGTATAAAAGAGCTTGTGTTTAATTAATATTAGGCTTGACAGTTAGAGAAAGGCGTAAGCCTAAAAGTAAGAAATTTATGGTTATTTACATCAATTTTAAAGTTGAAATTTAGCTTGTAAATTTAGCTTCTTTTTATACCTTTTTACGCGAATAAAAGAATAAAGAGAAGAATTCGCAAATACGGACTAAAATAGAACTCTAGATTTACAGAAATTAGATGTAAATAAGAAAAGCTGAAATAAATGGAGAAAAATAGAAATTTGCAGTAAATTATGCCAAAATGGGGAAAAATAAATTAAAAGGGAATATTTAATAACTTGATAGGGAAGTAAGTGATAGATTAGTTGGTTGGCTTAGAAAAGAGAATACATATCCATAGTTTAATATTTAAAAGATAACGATAAACGTAATTGCAAGAATAAAAGAAAGAAAAAGGAAATTAGTGTAAAATAGAGAAACTACTATATTTTGCACTATCCAAAAAGTAAAAGAAATGATAAAAAATATATCTTGTAGTTACGTATTATTGTTTATTACATTATTTAGTATTAAAATATAGAAATGGATTTTTTGTACAGTTTTCGTAACCAACCAAATAGAATAGAACTACTTCCTAGAATATAAAAAAATAAAGTAAAGAATTGAAGGAATCAAGTTAATTATTAGATAAGACTAGAAGATATAAACAGAAATGTACCTAGATCGGCATTTACTGTGTAGAATAAAAGTAAAGCGGTTATTATGATAAGTAAATTTGTGACAATCGGACGTAGTCCTAAGCCAAGATTGTCATATAATATAAGAGAATTAAAGAGAATTCAATATCATAATAAAAGAAGAAAGACTAGAATAAAAAAGTGACGCTTGTAATTATATTATAATGTAGAGATTATAAAAGGAAATACAAGTGACAATTACAAGTAAAATTATAACATAGGTTATAATTAAGTAGAAAGAACAGAAAAGGCTTATTTAGACTTAAATTAAGCAAATAGAGCAGAAATAATAGAAGAAGCTTATTTTAATAAACTTAAGACTTAAATTAAGTTAATAAGCAAGATAATAGAAGTGGCCCATGCCAACAACATTCCCTTTCAGTCAGGAACTGATGGTCTCACAATAGTTAGGTGAGGCTGGGACAAGATTATACAGGTTAGGGTAAATACAAAGCCAATAGAATAATAAAAGTAAACTAAACACAAAATAAAAGATTAGACTTAGTGTCTAATAAAAGAGTGAGATGCGTTTGAAGCAGCCCAAAGGATGAAGAGCCTAACGAAGCAGTTCATCATGAATTTCAATGTGGCACTCAAAATGCTTGACATTCGATGTCATTCCTTGATCTAATGATTTACGTCATCCATGTACTACAGTTGGCTTTCGGCATCTTATTTCAGGGTAAGCATTCAACATCCTTCCATATTGCTCAATAAGCGGCAAGCTTCTTTGCATTGATTGGAGTACGATATCTTAGTCATACTACTAGTTACGATATCTATGTCATGTTGCAGCTACTCGATTTTCCTTTGTACTCCCTTGAATTTGGCATCAATTATTCATTGACATCTTGCGACATCCCTGCCAATTGTAACCATTTGATATCTTTATTATATTAGTAACAAGTGATAGGTTTTATTTATTATTGATATACGCCAACCTCCGACTATTATTAATACGCGGCATCATCTTCTGTATTAATGGTACACGGCATCTGTCCTTATTTTATTGATGTTCAGCATCCTTTGTCGCCTGTATAAGATCGAAGTCCCTTGATCGCTTACGAAAGTTTATAAGGGTTCGATGTCTACCAATCATCTGACATCCTTCTTTTATGTTTAGATTCCTAGTATCCTCAAGTGGTTCTACATTCTTCCTTGTAGTAATATGCCATCAAATTTTCCATCCCTTGTGGATTGGTATCTTCGTGTTAAACGCTTGCTAGGTTATCAACTTGAATGCTCTCCTGTATATACTAATTTGACATGTTCTTCCTGCTCATTCTCCACTGTCTCCATATCAACCTGCTCATTCTCTCAGAAAATTATATGAATAATATTTGCTCCCTTCCTTGTATAAAAGAAGTATTTTACAATTTAGTATAAAACCAAGAATTTTCTAACTTCCTTCAACATTTTCTATTCAACCCTATTTTTTTGAAAAACAAAAAATAAAGGATGATAATTTTCATGATCAACTTTTTATTGAGCCCAAAATATCCACTTCGGACTAGATAAGATATGAGTTAGTTTATCTACTTCTAAATACAAAGAAGTTTCTGTATTTCGATGCGAAGCTAAGTTTAGTTGTGAAGACCATGATTTATTCAATAGAAGGATCATATTTAAATAGAAGGCCAGAAATCCATTTGTAAATCACAATTTTCCAAATAGATGCCAGAAATCCATCTGAGAATAATATCCAAATAGCAAAACAAAAATCCGTCTGGTAATAATATCTAAATAGAAGACCATAAATCCATCTGGCAATAACATCTGTATAGAAGACAAAAATCCATATGCGAATAATATGTGAAAAGAAGACCAGAAATCAATCCGGTAATAATATCTTAATAGAAGACCAGAAATCCATCTAGTAATAATATTTGGATAAAAGACCAGAAATCCATCTGGCAACTAATTGTTTAACCTTCCTTTAAAGGTTACTGTAACTTTGTCTTTACTTTGACCCATTTTTAGGGTAGATTTGAACGTGCTCGATTGATTTATTTTTCTCCTTACCACTCTTTGGGTGGTTATTTAAGCTTTGATTCTCTTCACCCTTTTTCACTCTTTGGGCGATGATTTAAACTTGAGCACATTATTACTTCATAGATAATGGTCTAGGCTGGTCGGTGCATTTGGTTAACCATCTTAGGCAGAGCCAAAGATTTACCCATCCTCCCTCTAGGAGGGGCTATGGTCAGGCCTTATAGGAAGATCCAAAGACTGGTTTGGTGCTTCGGCTAGGCCATCTTAGATGGGACCAAAGGCTTGATCCACTCTCCTTCTAGGAGGCGCTCCGGCTAGGCCATGTAGGCAGGACCGAAGGCTTGCCATGCTTTGGCCAGGCCATCTTAGGTGAGACCAAAAGCTTACTCAGACCTTCCTCTAGGAGGTGCATTGACCAAGCGCTTATGGCCAAATCAAAAGCTTTCTTTCGCCACTTACTACTGTCTTAGGTAGCGATTTTGGCTTTTTCTTTTAGTTCCTTTCTTTCACTTGATTATCCATTCCATGGAAATGCTTGTCTCGTTCCTCTTTATTCATCCATTATAGGAAAGCAAGGCCTTAAATGTATGACATTTCAAATTCTTGCTATTATGTTGTCACCAGATCGACATAATCGATAAGTTCTTCGTGGAATTACTTCATGAATAACAAGAGGACCTTCCCAATTTGGTTCAAGTGGTCCGTTTGACTGATATTTGGTATTTATCATAATTTTTCGAAGTACTAAATCTCCTTTCTGAAATGATCTTCCTTTGACTTTGGAAATATAATACCTTGTGTTATCCGGCCTTTTAACCTAACAAAATTTAGTCAGATTGGACAAGTTGCACTAGTAAAATATCGAAGAAGATAATCCAAGAGAATAGCCTAAAGGCTCAAGGGAGTAGTCGAACCAAGTCCTAAAACTAAACAATGTTCACCGCTCACAAAAATAGAGTGAATTTTCCCCCATTCTATGGTTCGATGCGGAACCATCAATGGTTCGGTACTGACCCATGGTATCCTATGGGGGTGGTCCCAACTTTCATTAAATGCTAGCGAAGGTCCTAGGAACCCATTCCCAAGCTCCAGTTATCGTTTGCATGCTATACTCCATTGTTCTCCAAAAGGAATTTAGATGAGCTACTTTAGCATTCCACTGATCCGTAAACTAGACTTAGAAACATGTCAAAATGGTTCAAACAACTATGAGGCCACGAAGCTAAAGATAAGGCGACCGATCTCCAAAAGTCCAAAATCCATTTTGATAAAATTTTATGGATCGGTACCGACCCATAGCTATGGTTAGGTGCCGACTCATAGAGATAACTAAGCTGGCCACGTCTTCTTCTTTAGAAACTGTTTGGAGATCATTGAAAGAGCGGGTTTGGACGTGCTTGAGGCTTTCCCGCTAGCCTACACCTATAATAAACCATGAGAGGCTTCATTTATTGGATCCTTTTGACTTTATAGAATTCATATTAAATTCATGTAATAGCTTATCGTTCTACAACGAATCATAAGAACATCAGTTGTACTTCCAACAATAAAGGGAGAACAATTGTTAAGTGGACATAGGTATAGTACGCCGAACCACTATAAATTGTTTTTCTACTGTTTATTCATCATTTTTCTCTTTTAATTCATCATTTTATTCTCTACATGTTCTATTAGGTGTTAGTGTCATTTTTAATGCTAACATTTTGGTTCTTTCACTGAAAGTTGAACTTAGGCTTGTTAGATCCGTCATCTAATGTTGGATTATCTAAATCTGAAAGATAGATCCAGTTCTTCTACTTTCCAAGTTTCTTAATACTTAGATTTTTGAGAAATCTACATAAGTACTTGCTACTATGGCACCCAAAAGAGTCTGTTCCACCACTTCACGATATGTAGATGATGTTGTGGGGACTGATCGCTAACTTGTTTGAGAGGTTGTGCATCCAACCGCTATAGATGTTTTGAACCAGGCTAATATGGTCACTAGGATTAAAATGGACCGCATGATGAAACAGATGGAGGATGAGCTCCACGAGAGCCGTAATGAATTAAATACGTAGAAAAAGCAGAGTTTGGATTTATTAAATCAATTAACCAGCAGCAGTAGGAGGAACAGCAGGGACAAAACTCCTTCTAATTCTGAGTCGGATATTTCATCATCCTCGGAGCTTAAACATAGGGATGGAAAAAATGCTAAGATAGGATGCCGAGAAGTTGAAACAGTGGCCGGGCCAAAGCCACGGCCAAGTGATATAGGTCGCTACCGAACCATCAAGACCCTTCAGTATTGAACCAACTACTATGAGCCACGGTGGTCAACTATCGGGGGACACTACTAGTTTGACTACTGGGCATGTTTCGAATGTTGAGAATGTTGGAGGAGAGGCAGGTAATAAATATCCATCATAAAGGAGTTATCAAGCTGCAAAACGAATGGTTCCAGGAGTCGGGGAAACCTAGGTATTATGAAACAACCTAAGAGCATTTGATGGGCCAAACAATTGGTGCGGATCATATTTACTGTCATTCAGTGGAAAAAGTTGAACCAGATTTGACTAAGATGGCGAGGAGGCATATCAGTGAAAGCCAACAATTGACCAACAACGATTGTAGTTTGCTCCCAGTTAGAATTCATTTACAAAGAATATTTTATAAGAAGAGTAACCACAAAGGTTTGTTGTGTTGGCGATGAAGACATATGATGGAAAGACTGATCCAAGATGACATTTGATAAATTGTGGTTTGCATATGGACACTGCAAAAGCTAGGAACTTAGTTAAATGTCGATGCTTTCTGATTTTTCTCGAAGGGGTGATGACGATGTGGTTTACCCGATTAATGGTAAGATCCATATCGTCTTTTGATCAGTTGAGGCGAAAAATCATATGATAGTTCCACATGCACACTATGCATCCAAAAGATTTCATGTCTATTTCTAACCACTTTCAGCAAGAGCGAGAGTCGTTAAAATATTCTTTACATAGATTCCATACTGCAATGGTTGAAGTGAGTTGGATGTAGGAAGATATTGCTTTGACGGCATTAATTCGAGGTAAGCATCCCAAAACTGATTCTGGAAAATGGTTGGAAATGAAACCCCTACCAACGATGGACATTTTTTACAGAATGGCTAATCAATTCTTGTGCTTGGAAGTGGCGCATAGTCGACCCAAGAGGGTTGATGTTAGGACTTCATCTATAATGATATAGAGCACTGCTGCTGTGAAACAATCCATAGGAAGTTTTGGTAATGCTGATGTGAGCGTCGGAAACAAAATTGATAATCACAAGCAAAATGATGGTTGGCTAGAAAGCGTAAACCAGACAATAAGAATCGCCCTAGGATTCCTAAATTTGATAGCTACACCCTGTTAAATAATTCCATTGAGAATATTTATTTGGCCACTCAAGGGCAAGAGCAGTATAGGAAGTCGGTTCCTAGGGAGTCGATCGAGAAAGAAAGAAAGTCTGGAAATCATTTTTGGTTCTATGAGACTCATGGTTATAATAATAATGAGTTCCAACATTTGTGAGATATAATTGAGGAATTAACCAAGAAAAAAAAGTTGCAACAGTTTGTTCAAGTCTAGCAGGGTGGTGTGCATGGAACTTTTAACCCCCAGCAAGGGCAAGCCGGGCATGGTGTTGATGAGCCCAGGCCGCTTGAAAAACATCTTGTTATTTATACAATCATAGGTCTACCGCACCCAACTAAGAAAAATTGGGGTGAGATGGAGTGTTATGTTGGTGCTCTGAAGCATACAACGAGTGATAGTTGTTTTACCATTAAAGATGGAACCCCGGCGATACAGCTTAGAAATATGACTGATGATATCGTCTTCCATAATAGAAATTCAGATGGAGTGGAGGCTCCAAGTATTGATCCACTTGTTATTTCGGCCATGATTGGCCCTGCCGTAGTATAGGAATTTCTTATTGACTATGGGAGTTCGTTCAACATTTTGTTTCAAACGGCTTATGATCATTTGTTTATGTAAGCAAAGGATTTAAAGCCATGTAAATCTCGGATCCCAGGATTTAATGGGTCGTCTACTGGGCAAGTTGGTTTTGTGGATCTACCCGTGATTTTTGGAGAGGGCTATTGCAAGTGAGTGCGAGTAGTCCTTTCATTGTGTTGGATATATTTCTACCTGTAACGCGTTCTTTGGTCATCCAACCCATGCTGAACTTTGAGCGACCATCGCTCCTTGGTGTTTAACAATGAAGTTTCCTACTAAGAATGGTGTAGGGATTGTTCAAGGGGACCAAGGGCATGGCTGTGAATACTATGTTATTGAGCTTAAGGTGCCAAAGAATAAAGAAAAAGGAAAAGGTGCAGAGAAAACATTCTACATCAAGGCTCTGGATGCATAGCAACCACCGCCAAAGCCCTGGCTCGGGCAACATAGTCGGTTCCATAAGAATATGGATCTAAGGAAAGAGCCAGAGGATGGAAGAGCTGCAGCGGTCGAGCTAACGATCAACATCCTAGTAAGTGAGGATGATCCTACACGGGTCCAAAAGATTGGATCGTAGCTTGGAACAAGGATTATGAAAGAATTGGTTGGTTTTCCTCGAGCAAACCTAAATATGTTTGTCTGTACTCACTCTAATATGTGTTGAATACCGTCAAAGATAGCAAGCCATGCATTAAATGTTAATCCAAAATGCATTTCTGTGAAACAGAAAAGCCATAGCCTAGGCCTGGATAGATCCATCGCAGTCAAAAAAGAAGTGGAGAAGTTGAAAGGAAATGGGTTCAATCGCGATGCCATATACCCAGAATGGGTATCAAATCCAGTTTTGGTGAAGAAATCAAATGGAAAATGGAGTCCATGTGTAAACTATTCTGATTTAAATAAGTCATGTATTTAGAATAACATCCTGCTTCCGAAGATTGGTCAACCGGTAGATTCGATTTTTGGGCACGAGCTATTATCATTCATGGACCTGTACTATGGATATATTCAAACTTCAATGCACACACTAGATTAGGATCGTGCTAGCTTTATAACAGATCTATGGTTTTACTGTTATCTTTTTATGCCCTTCGGATTGAAGAACGTTGGAGCGACTTACTAAAGGCTAGTAAACATGATATTTAAACATTCGATCGAATGATCGGTGGAGGTTTATGTGGATGATATGCTCAAGAAGTCTCAACGATCAGGGTACTACATTGATGATTTAGATGAAATGTTCAGTGTTCTCTGGAAATATGAGATGAAGCTCAATCCCTTGAAATGCTCATTTAGAGTTGCATTAGGAAAGTTATTGGGCTTCATTGTTAAATCCTATGAGTTTAAAGCCAATCAAGAAATGATAGAGGCACTAACGGACATGGAAGCTCCGAAGATGGTTAAAGAGGTCCAGAGTTTGAAAGGAAAAATTGCTGCCCTAAGCCAATTCATCCCAAGAGCACGTCTAATTGTATTCCATTCTTTGACGTAATGAAGAAGGAAAAAAGTCCAAAGGGAAGAAGGACTTTCGTTTGGACGTAGGAGTGTGATGATGCATTCCAAGATCTAGTGAATCACTTAGAAAGACCACCTATTTTGTCAAACTATTGGATGATGTTGATTTATTTATATATTTAGCGGTGTCAATACATACTTTGAATGTCACACTCATTCGAGAAGAATCCTAAACCCAACGATCAGTCTATTACATCAGCAGCGATTGATCGGAGCTGAAAGAAATTATCCAAAGCTGGAAAAGTTTCCATATGGCATGTTGATCTCTTCAAAGAAGCTGCATCCCTGTTTCCAGGCTCTTCCGATCAAAGTTCTTACCAACCAGCCTTTACAACAAGTCTTGCATGCCCTAATAACTCTGGAAGGATGTTGAAATGGAACATTGAATTGAGCCAATACGACATACCATATCTCCCTTGGAGAGCAATTTAGGGTCTGGCTTTGGCTGATTTCATAGTTGAGTATACTGCACAAGATGATGTCCGGATGAGAAGTGGTGAGCATAATGCTAGAAGAAAAATATACATAGATGGTGCATTGAAGGAACGATGTTTTGGTGCCGGAGTGATATTAGTCACAATTGAGAAACATCCAATTTGCTACGGCTTGAAACTCAATTTTCCCACAACAAATGATGAAGCAGAATATGAAGCCTTGATTGTAGGACTCGGGATTGCTAAAGAAAAGGGGGTTAGAACCTTGAATATTTTCTGTGATTCCAAACTGGTGGTGTACCAAGTGCGGAAGGAGTTTCAAGCAAATGTAACAAGGCTTGCTACTTATCTAAACGAGCCCTTGAGTTGCTCAATGATATCTAGTACTACAATATAACGCATATTCCCAAAGTGGAAAATACAAAGGTCGATTCTCTAGCTAAGTTGGCCAGCTCTGGAGGTATGCAGCTCATGTGCCTCATACAGGCGGAAGTATTATCAGCACCAACCATCGACGGGATGGATGTCGATTGGATCTTGGAAACTGCGCTTGAGAAGGAGTCATGGATAACTCTAATAAAAACTACCTATATAGACGAATCCTGTCGGACAGAAAGAGCAAAAAGCAGGAGCTCCTTTGTAAAGCTGTCAGATTCATCATGCTTAATGGAGTACTATACCTAAAAGGATTCTCGATTCCCATGCTTTAGTGTGTTCGTAACGACAAGGGCAAGCGAGTCTTAAAGGTAGTCCGTGAGGGGGCTTATGGTGACCACTCTAAGGGGCAAACCCTTGCGCAAAAGAGACTTGCTATGGGTGCTTCTGGCCAACAATCAACCGAGATGCAGCTGATTACACAAGAAGGTGTGATAAGTGCCAGAGGTTTGCTAAAATACCGGGAGCCCCACCGATAGAAATTATTCGAATGGTCAGTCCATGGCCATTTACGGTCTGGGGAATCAATATCATTGGTGTTTTGCCAATAGACAAGGGCGGTGGTGCAAAATACGCTATAGTTGCAGTTGATTACTTCACTAAATGGGCCGAAGCAGAGCCGTTGGCCACATTCACTATGACAAAGATAATCAACTTTGTCGTCAAAAACATTATCTGTCATTTTGGAATTTCGCAAACGATCATATCAAACAATGGAACCCAATTGAAAGTACCGAGTTTAAGGACTTATACCGCAGGCATGACATCGAGAAAAGGTTTGTTGCGGTAGGGCACCCCCAAGAAAATGGATAGCTCGAAGAAGCAAATGAAATCATTAAGTCCATTCTGAAAAGGCGACTGGAGAAGGCCAAAGGCAAATGGATCGATGAACTATCATTAACACTTTGGGCTTATTGAAGACCTATAGGTCAAGGACTGGTCAACTCCATTTGCTTTAGCATACAGATAGAAGGCTATAACCCTAGTTGAACTCAAAGTACCTTGTCATCGAGTGACTCATTTTAACCCATAGATAAATGAGGAACTCCTACTGGAGTCCCTAGACATGATCGAAGAAAAATGTGACGATGTTGAGTTGAGAGCAGCTATACATCGAAATCAAGTCGCCGACATTACAACACTAAAGTAAGAACTCGGACCTTTGAGATTTATGATCTTCTTCTTAAACATATCTTTCCTGGCCCTGGGAAGTTGGATTCGCCATGGGATGGTCCATATGCAATTGAGAAAAAGCTTGGAGATGGCACATTCAAGCTAGAAATGATAGATGGGATCTCACTTCCATAGGCGTGGAATAGTGAAGATTTAAGACGTTGTTCCACTTAATTGTAAATGTGTAAATATTTTTCCATGTAATCAGACATAATCTATTGTTTCTAATGGTTTATTAAAAGATATGACTTTCATAGCTCATTAAATCTATTTACACCTAATCTAACACTACAAATATTATTGTATTTGCATAAGTTTACATGTGAAAAATGCTAATATACAGGTACCGAGAATAGGTGCCAAACAAACTTTCATAGTCCATGATCAGACCTGCGAAGTATAATTTCATTTGGTATTCATAAATGGTGTTGAAAAACTACTCCATCCTTGAACTGAGGGCAGGAGTGTATGTGTATAAAGCCCAAAGGTTGAACGAGATAGCTCGCCTACAAAACCTTACCCGTAATAGGCAAGACAAAAGGTCTGCGCCTGGAGATAGGCAAGATACTACACATAAGTATCCTAAAAAAGGATATTCAAACCGCTATGCTACGTGGTTAACTTCGCCAATGCCCAAAATTTAGCGTTGTCATGGACGTTCGGAGAGGCGTTCGTTGATGATTCACCTTAATCATAACAATGAGAAATGAATAGCAAAAACATTGAATATAAAAGGCATTCCTCAAACACAAAAGACAAATTTCCACAAGATTCAAACCAGAAACAAAAGTCCTTTCGTTCAAAAACTAAAACATTTATAAATGATGTTAACAAAAAGCAAAACCCCACGACACTGGCCAAAAAGCAAAAAGAAACAAAAGTGCCTAATTATTACGACAAAAGCATAAAGGAGGCAGACAATTATTATTTTCCTGTGTTTCTTTCCCTTTTGCTTTCCCTTACTAGAAGACTGCATACCTCCTTTTGCTTCAATGTTTCTCTTGTTACCTCGCCTTCCACTTCTCTGGCCTTTAACCAGAGTATTTCTTTGATGAGGAAACAAATACACTTTGAGTATTACCACACATAGGAATGGAGTGAGAAGGTGAAGCAATGGATAGCGGAATTGGAGTTGGGTCGATCGATTCCTGCTTAATCCAGACGGCTTTCGGTACTTGTTTGTCACAAATTTCTTAAATGTTTGGCTTTTGTAGATATTCCATAATCATTATTGTGACAACCCACATTTTGGAAGTTTCAAATGGACAATAATCCACACATGTCCAACTTAAACAATCTGGAATATAGATAATCAATGGGGTTAATTAAAAAAATGAGAAAAGAAGAAAACAAACACATAATCTCGCAGCGGAACGAAAAAATATAATAATCAAATAAACAGTTAATGAAGCTGTTCACTATACATTTGATTATAATTTATACAACATTTATTATAGTTATACATATACAACAGAATAAAATATAATGTAGCCGAACAACATGATGCTGGGAATAATATTAGTTATAATAATATACCAAATCTTCGTTTTCGTCCTCCAGATAACAGTCTTCGATAAGCTGAAAACTCAGGGCTGAATCGAGCGTAATGAAAAGACAAAACACTCAAGTCAAGACTAAAATATTATTATGTGAGTCAAATCGATATCGCAGATAACATGAGTGTCGTGGCATCAGAGATGTTTACGGGGTTTCGCATCTCCTATCCAGTGTATAACGTGCGTGCAATAACTCAAGAGATGTTACAGGATTTTCCATCTCTTAAGGATCCATCAAAATATTTATATATAGTAGAATACGCTATATATATAATTTCTAATCAGTAAAATAAATATCAAAATAGCGTTAAGGCTTTACATTGATCCCCCTTAACATGTTTTTAAGCATTTTCGTACAGTTTGCATATAGAACACCTATAAATCGTCGGGGGATTGGGATGCGCCATGATACGACAACACTAAACCAAAATCGTAGGGGTCTCGTATAAGGATAAAAGTATGACAAGGCACGTGAGGCAAAACCCAAAGTAGGCTACTACCAGTTTACCCTTCCCAGCAGGTGGTAACCCCTAACGGCCCACCGCATCCAACACTCCACAAAATCCATGGGTGCGCACCATTCAATCACAATGCAAATAATGGTAACACGAAGAAGTGTGTCTGCTAGAGATAGCTTGCCTCATTGGCCGGTACGACTCCTGTTTTAGTCATTTCAAATTGACACGAGTGTCAAGCCAATCCATCATCATTCTCTTTCTTCAGATCCAGCAAACGATGCCAAATCCAACCACTTCGTTCTGGAGTCTCCTCTGCGTACACAGTTGTTAAAGCGGTTCCAATATTGACAGAGAGTATGCCAATAAGAGTCCCCGGTCTCTTTAATAACCAAATGTCATTTTACACACCGGTTGGTACTTTTATATATCGAAAACAGTTCGTACTTGATATCAAAATATCATATTCGCTTCAAAAATCAAATCCATTTTGAAATCATCATATTCGCTTCGAACCATTTCATATAAAAATATATTTTCCACTTGAAAACAATTCAATTTCAAAATCACTTTCCACTTCGAAAGTGATCTCGTTATAGAATCATTTATTCAGTTCAAAAACCCGTTTCATCTTCAACTTAGGTCATAATTTTAATTTAACCAAACTCGCATTTAAATCCATGATTTAAATATAAACAATTTCCATCTTGAAAAGTTTTAATTTTGAAATAGTTTGAATAGTTAAAATAGTTAAAAATAGTTTATATAGTTAAAATAGTTTGATATTAAATAGTTTAAGTATTAAAATGGTTTATATAGTAAAATAGTTTGGAAAATCAAACTAATTTGAATATTTAAAAGATAGGTTTTAAATTGTTTATATTAACTAATTTTATTTGAAAATAGTTTAAAGTCAAACTAATTCAATTCCAAATCTTCCAACTTCAAATCAACATCAATTTCCATTTAAATTGATTCAATTTTGATTTCAATTCGAATTTACTTCGATTCAAATTTTAATCCAAATTAACTTCAGTTTCGATTTCAAGTTAATTCAATTTCGATTTCGATTCCAATAATTTTTCAATTCAATTCCAATTTGGACTAAATTTCAATTCAATTCTCAATTTTAGACCATTTAGATTTATATAAATTCGAGTTCGATTTCAGAATATCGATTTAAGTCGCCGAATTCAGATTAAATTTCAATCTTCGAATTTAGATTCAAATCATAAAATAAATTCCTTTCTTGAGTCCAAATCTATATACCCAATTATAATACTTTTACTAAACAATAATTCAAAGTTCGAATGAAATTTAAAATATTTTTAAAACAAATCAATTTTCGAAATTCAAATCTTATTTCTATTATAACTTCAAAATCTCAACTTCGATTATTTAAACAATTCCAATTACCAAATTTAAATTTCAATATTCCTAGCTCAAGTTCGAAAATAATTTGATTTCTATAAATTTGATTTTTATTTCTTTAAGTCAAAATCATTTAAATAAATTTCAAATCAAAAAATTTAAATCCTTTAATTTAACCAATCTGATGTCCATATATAATTTTCTATCCTACAGCCAAGTGATCAGTTATTTCGGTTTAATTTCAGCGATGGATATATATCATTTCAATCCAAATCACAGTGTCATAGGTATATATCATTTCAGCCTATTTCTTAATTTATTCAAAATAATTCAATTTACAGTTTTATATACTGTAAATAATTACACGGTGATAGCAGGATATATCAAAATAAATAAACATCCAAAACATCAATCAATAGCATAAATTACAATCAACATCCAAATCAGCCAATAATTCAAAATAATTTCATAGTTATCAGTATTAGGCTTACTGCCAATTAAATTCCAATTTCAAATTTAACTGTCAAGTTAATACCTACAGTCAATTCATATGTCAATTTCATTTTCAAATAATAGTCAATAAAATTAGATAACTTCATGATTCAATTTTAACGAACATAAAAATATTATAGTACGTCGTTAGCGTTAAAAACACTCACCTTTTATTTTCTGTTGTTGCTGAGACGTTGCAGTTTGGAACCAAAACCGGACGACGTCCGATTTTGGCCTAAATTTCGATAATCTCCAAATTCGTCTAAACTGGTTCCATTTGAAGCCCTCATCATCGAGATCGCAATGCAAAAGGTTTCGTTCCAATCGGACCTCGTATGTAGGAGTTATGCAATTTATAAGTTATCAGAATTTAAACTAATAAATAAATAACAAAAACAACTTCACTATAACTACCCTTATGCCCCTCAACCTTCTTCCCCAAATAGATCAATGCCTGTACATGAACAGAGACACTCTACCCAAAAATTGCGTGTACTAAATTCAATGATACGGAGCTACGGACCTCCGTTCGACGAACCATCTTTTCCATCGCGTTGCTCTACGCAAACTCCACTTGGTCGACATCTGAAATCAATGCCACACCACCTGAATCCAATCGCAGCCTGATAGGTCACGGCTACTGTAGCCACGGTCGCCCCCTAGAGGTGATTAGACCTCACCAAAATCTGCACTCAAATGCCATTTTCTTCGACGAACTCAAATCAAAACTCCAAACATCGAATTGATGATCACTCCCACCGTAAAGGCTAACCCTAGATTTGAGCTCTCGTACGCGACTACTATCCACTTCAACAATCCATCGCTGCACCACCTAAATCTCCTACCAGATCGAAGCTCGTGGTGAAATATGATTTTTAAAATTGGTTTCACATTTTTCCATTGAGTAAATTTGGAGATAATAATTTTTTGAAGTTGAAATTTTATTATCTTCGTTCAATCTCTGTTTGCTGTGTTTGAAAAGTGAAGAGAGGGAAGCGTCTTGTATAAGGAACAATGTAGGCTCGTACGTATATAGGTTGGCTGATGTAGGGCGGCTTGTGAGCTAAGTGAATGAAAGTCACTACCTAGTCAATTCGATGAAAATAAATTATTTAAAATTCAAAAATATCTAGGCATTAATTTCAAACCCCAATCGAGGTGTGCCGCCAGTGTTTATAATGTTATGCCCCTATTTCGAATGGAATGGAACAAGTCTCGAGTCCCAATTCGATCGTATGTGGAAGATAGCTTTTTGAACCCAATTATAATATTAAATTTTTGATATTAAATTCAACGCGTTTCTATCTCTTACGGTCAAACGATAACTCCAAATGGTACGAAGTTTGAAATCCGATAATAATACACTATTATGGATCCAATGGCACCGGTTTCGTCAAATTTTGAGACTATGCCCCAAAAGGCTATTTTTATTTATTAGTTAAAATGAGTTATTTTAAAAATCGAGTAAATCACTAATAAATCCAATACAAAGATTTTATTATCTTCATTATTATTAATATAAAATTAATAAGCCTTTAAACTATTTTTTCAAATAAAAATCCAAGATTTAAATTATTTTAACGATTTCAAGTATTTAATTCAACAAATTATCAATAAATCATTATATTTGAAATTCAACCTATTAAATCGATAAAATTAACTTTTCAATATTTAAAATCAATTAATTAAACATTTCAAATAACCAAAAATTTTGGGTCGTTACATTTCTCCCCCTTAAAAGAATTTCGTCCCCGAAATTACCAAGGTAAGAAGAATGGCCCAAAACCCATTAGCTTTCCTAAAAATCAATTTGTTGAAATCTTGTTATTACTTTTAATAATTTCCAAATTTATCCATAGACTCCAACTAACATTATCCATTCAACCATTATAAGTTATAATCAAAAATAAATTTTAGTTATTAAAACTTTCTTCAAAATTTTCTATCTCCTTAAATTTTCAAAAAATTTCGCCAGCGTCTCCTTTGCGAGGCTTGATCGGAACAACTACAAACCACCACTACGGGCCCAAACCAACCAAAGAAAACAAAAGCCAAGTGGCTCAATCAAAAAACCATCAAATCAAATGACAAAATAAACATGTACCTTTTTGTCGGGTAACCCAAATTTTTCTTTATTTTAAATACCTACATCTTATTTACCAATGATGTCCAATCATATAATTTAAAATCATTTTATATTTTGCAATTTCAATTTCCAATATTTGCTTCACTCAAACCCACATGATGTACATATATCATCCGTACGCAATATTCAACCTGATCGCTCACTCGACCACACAATTTCACTTCAGAACTAGTATCATTCACACTACTCTCTAATGCGGACTCCGATCTGGTTTCTTGATTAAAAACCGTCATTCTTCTTGCCTAGCCATAAACTATGATAGAGAATCCCAGAATCAATCAAAAATCCATATTCAGTGTTCGCCGTCGAGAATCGAGTGAAAAATTTCAACTCGGATCGATATATTGTCTAGAAATTCTGTGCTCGAATCTACATCAAACCGGCATGCGAATAAAATAATATACGTACAACTTACGTATTTATTTCCAATTTATTTTAATCTACACCAAATTCCTTGTATTCACATTCATCTCATTTATATTCAGTTATTCACTTTAAATTTTTCACTTCCAGTTACTCACATTTATTTGATCTGCATTCAAATATTTACTTAGTATACTCCTTTCATACTAATCTCTCTTAAGAATTTATTCCATCAAATTCTATGTTTATCTCATTTCACTCCATATTAATTCATTTGTGAATTACTTCATAAAACTTTACTTAAGTTCATAAACATTTCATACAACACTCCTTAGGTTTATCACCATTTCATAACTTAAGTTTATATGTATTTTTATTCAAATTCAATTTCAATACCATTTAACTCAATTTATCCTCCAATTTCAATATTAAATTTTATCAACCATATCCCAAACCATATTTAACTCACTAACTAAATTAGTTAGTCCAATTAGCCCATTCATTAATTTATTTCAATCTCAATAAATTTCATTTCCAATAGTTACTTTATTTAGTTCAACTTCGGCTAAATTTTTAATTTTACTTTATTTACCTTCATTTAAGTTAAATTTCATTCCAAAGTAAAATTACAAATTTTCCCTTCTTGCATTCACATTCAACACTTTAACACATTGCTTTAACTTGCAATTTACAAATTTTATAAGTTATCAACTTATTTTCTCATATTTCCAAATAAAACATTTTAAATCAAAATCCCAGAGTTTAAACAATTTGTTCTAAGTATTTCAAATCATTTTTGAAATCATACACACACACACAATCCCTTGCTATATCAAATTATTCTTTTTAATTTCAAAGCCAAAACCAGTTTTCCAAAACAAAACTTCAATGGTAGGAATTTCTCTCTTGGAAACTCGAAAATGAACGTCGATGATGCTACAGTCATCACTGAAATTATTTTCTAGCGACCGAAGTGAGTTCAGTGCTTTTATTCCTTTTAAAACCTTTTTAGAAATATTTCCATAAATATTTTTCAACTAATATCACCATATTTTTCAAAAATTTTGAGAACCATTTTCAAAATTTCCGGGACTTAGATTCAAAACTTCTCAATTTAAACCCATTTTAATTCATAAGTCACATTTATAAATTATACTTTCAAAATTTCACTTCCTTAAAACATTTCACAAATGTTTTATCATTGTCTATTTCATAATAAACATCTTTTATTAAGGCACAACAACCAATTAATGATAATAATCAATATTATCATTCCTAACAACCAAACACACTATATATACCATAATAATTTCTGAAAATTATTTATTTATATATAAAATATAATTAGGGTAATATTTTTGCATTTACCCAATTTTAAAACAATACCATGTCGAATTGCTCTGTTCAAGTGTTTAGAGATCCCTATCAATAACGTTAATTACTCGTATGGACCATAATCCATAAGCCACTCAAAAAATCAACCAACACAATATAAAACAATTTTTATATTAGTAACACATGCGCGCTCATATCTATTAATATACTCAAACTCATTCTAGGGTGCTACTGACCTTATCTCTAATGAGTTACCCCATCAAAGCCAAGGTTATTGCTAAACCAATGCTTTGATACCACATGTGACAACCCACATTTCAGAAGGTTTAAATCGAAAATAATCCACACATGTCCAATTTAAACAATCTGGAATATAGATAATCAATTGGGTTAATTAAGAAAAAATAATAAAAGAAGAAGAAAACAAACACAGAATCTCACAGCGGAACGATAAAATATAATAATCAAATAAACAGCACATGAAGCTGTTTAATATACATTTGATTGTAATTTATACAACACTTATCAGAGTTATACATATACAACAAAATATAATATAACGTAGCAGAACAACATGATGTTGGGAATAATATTAGCAATAATAATATATGAAATCTTCGTCTTCGTCCTCCAGAAAATAATCTTCTTAAGCTGAAAACTCAGGGCTGACCTGAGCATAATGAAAAGACAAAACACTCGAGTCATGACTAAAATATTCTTATGTGAGTCAAATCGATATCGCATATAACATGAGTGTCGTGGCGTCAGAGATGTTTACGGGGTTTCACATCTCTTATCCAGTGTATAACGTGCGTACAATAACTCATGAGATTTTCCATCTCTTAAGGATCCGTCAAAATATTTATATATAGTAGAATACGCTATATATATAATGTCTAATCGGTAAAATAAATACCAAAATAACGTTAAGGCTTTACATTGATAACCTTTAATGCGTTTTAAAGCATTGTCGTACAGTTTGCATATAAAACACCAGTAAACCGTAGGTGATAGGGATGCGCCAAGATACGACAACACTAAACCGAAATCGTAGGGGTCTCTTATAAGGATAAAAGTAAGACAAGGCACGTGAGGCAACGCCCAAAGTAGGATACAACCAGTTTACCCTTCTCGGCTGGTGGTAACCCCTAACGGCCCACCGCCTCCAACACTCCCCAAAATCCAAAGGTGCGCACCAATCAATCACAATGTAAATGATGGTAATACGAAGAAATGTGTCCGCTAGTGGTAGCTAGCCTCATTGGTCGGTATGGCTCCTGTTTTAGTCATTTCAAATTGACACAAGTGTCAAGCCAATCCATCATCGTTCTCTTTCTTCAAATCCAGCAAACGATGCCAAATCCAACCACCACATACACAGTTGTTAAAGTGGTTCTAATATTGACAAAGAGTATGCCAATAAGAGGCCCCGGTCTCTTTAAAAACCAAACGTCGTTTTACACACCGGTTGGTACTTGTATATTTTGAAAACAGTTCGTACTTGATATCAAAATATCATATTCGCTTCAAAAATCAAATCCACTTCGAAATCATCATATTCGCTTCGAAAAGCATTTCATATAAAAATATATTTTCCACTTGAAAACAATTCCATTTCAAAATCACTTTCCACTTCGAAATTGATCTCGTTACAGAATCATTTATTCAGTTCATCAATCCATTTTGACTTCAACTTAGGTTATACTTTCAATCTAACAAAACTCGCATTTAAATCCATGATTTAAATATAAACAATTTCCATATTAAACATGTTTGTACCAAAATTGGGCACAACACTCTTCAAAAGTTTTTGAAGAGGTAAAGTGAAGAAATTAAATGAAAAAAGAGGATTATCTAATAAAAACTCCAAATTTCAGATATGAAAATAATTAAAATGCAAGGAGACACAAGAATTTAAAGTGGTTCGACGTATCGCCTACGTCCACTATGAAGTTGATAGCTTTATTGAACTTTCTTTGAAGATTACAAGTGAATTCAATGAGTTACAGCAGATAATTATGATTTGCAGCAGTGAATTTCGTTAGTAGCAGTGGCAAGGGAGTTTAGATCTGGATCCGGCAGAGTCTGGGCGTTGGAGCATTCAAAGAGAAAGAAGAACCCCTTTTCTGTTGGCTTTGGGGGTCTATTTATAGGTGTAGGAGGCTGATATTTCGCTCATGTAACAACCCACTATTTTGGACCATTAAAATCGACAATAATCCACACATGTCAGACTTGAATAATACAAAATAACAGATTGTAATAAAATTTGGAGCAATAAAATCATACACAGAATCACAGACACAGAAAATATCAGAATAACTCGCAGCGGAATTTAAAGATAACCATAGTGGTTCATGAAGCCACTAAAATACAGAGTCTCAAAACAAGTACAAATTACATAGTCTAAAAAACAATACAGTTTGAACAACCACAGAAAATCCCAAATTCATTTGTCTCAATTACATAGGCTAAAATAAAAGACTGAATAGCAAAAACAGATAGCAGCTTGATAAAGATGATCTCCAGTAGTCCTAGCTCCAAGAAGATGAAGTCCAAACTGATACTTAGGCTGACCCGAGCGTAAAAATAAAACATAAACACTCGAGTCAGGACATACATACTTATACAATGTAAACCAACTCAAGTGAACTGTAATAATGGAACAAGTAACTTAAAGAATGCTTGGGATCGCCTATTCTTTAAGGATCCGTTAAACTATCTACTATGTAGTAATATTCGATATTATAATAATGTCTAATATAAAATAAACATACTTTTAAATAGCGTTAAGGAGTGACCCAATATTCCCCTTAACACGTAATAGTACCATTAGTTTATACAGTATTAGCATACTCCCAAAAATGGGGGCTACCCTCGATACTTCACAGGCTACGGGAGAAATCACAAATCGTAGTAAAGCTCGATATGGTAGGTGACATGGCACACAAGGCAATGCTAGGGTAGATATACCAATTACGCACACGGACTGATGGAACGCATAGCAGACACTACCGTCCACCTCGAACAACACTCCCAAATCAAGGGTGGCCACCAAAAATCACAAAGTAATAGAATGGTATCGAAGAAGTGCGTCCGATAAGAGGTGCTACCTCACTGGTCCGAGATCGCTCCTGTTTTAGCCACCTTATGCCAACTCACGGGAGTCGGGTCTACGTATATACCTTAGGATCGTCGTCACCATCCTACTTCATTCTGGAAACTCCACCGCGTACACAGTTGTCAAATTGGTTTTCGGTATCGACAGAGAGTATGTCCATATCTGATCCCGGTCTCTTTAACAACTAAACGTTATTATAACCCGTGGTTATAAATTTAAAACAGTTTATATCAAAATACTTCAATTTAAACCATTTAAAAACAAAGTCATTATTCTTTTAAATTAAATTCCCAAAATTTTAGCCTTTTCTAAGTTCATTTATTCACTTAAAAACAATAAAACATTAAAATTTCAGCTTTCACAGCATTTAAAAAGTGCTGCGGTAAGTTATATTTGAAAACAATTTAATTCAGCAAAGACAGCATTTATAAGCTGCAGTAACAGTTCAGTTTTAAACAAAAATCATATTTCAGCCTACTGCAACTCTTAACAAGTGCTACAGTAGCCCCTTTATTAGTTTCAGGTTCAATTATAGTTCCTGCTACAACAACACTTACCAAGTGCCATCATAACCTTAGTTCATTTTAGTCTTTTGGTTCATTTATATAACCACAGCACTTAACAAGTGCTGCAGATTCTACTTATTTCAGAATTTGTTCATTTCCAGAAATGGTAGCATTTCTGAAGTGCTATAAATTGAATTTCCAGGTTTTTAAGTGCAATTCCAGCCATAAATAAACTTCAATTTAAATTATTTAAACTTATAAAAATCATAAATTTTCACATTAAAATGTTCAATTAAATCCTTTAACTTATGGTTTTTATAAAGAAAGATTTTTCAAGTAAAATCAAAATTCCCAAAGTTCACTTATAAAATTCAAGTGTGTAAATTTTCCCATTTTTCATTTTTAACCATTTATTTCAACACTTAAATTTAAATCCCCATTTTCCACCATTTAAAATAAATTTTCAATTTAACTTAATTAACTTAAGTTTCCATTTTTTTCAATAAATTTCAATTTCATGTTATATTTTAAAATCACTATTTCTGTCTTTTTATTTATCACACAGAAAACCATTTCCACTTAAATAAATAATTTAAAAATTCAATTTAAATCAATTAAATATTATTACAAATTTTTAAAATATTTAAAAGTGTCCAGAAAAATACAAAAAATAACCACGGGTTTGTATAATATTTTCTAGCCTATGTCAAGTGATACGGATAATATATCATTTCAATCCGTAGTTTACAAAGAAAAAATCCGGGTTTTATCATTTCAAACCCGCAATCCCAAGTAAATAAAATTTAATCAAACATCGATCAGGCCTATCATTTCAGCCCATAACGATCTTTCCTTATTCTAAAGTCCGTTCGGGTATGTATCATTTCAACCCATAGTGATTCTATTCTACAGGGAACTTGCAGTGAGATTTAACAGAATAGAATAACAGTAAAATAAAAACAAAATATAACAGATGATATGTTATGCAATTTTAACAAGTTTAACATCATATATAAATAATCACAGGTAATTATAACATCAATTTTTTTTTATTTTTTTTCTACATATTCAGTTGCGGTCGTTTCACAATCATATAAGTATGAATAGTCGTGTGAGATTTACTCACCTCTACAGAGCTGGAGCTTTAATTCAAAAAGGAAATACGCTATCTACCGAAAAGCACACGGAAAGCACGATCAGTTTTTAGAGGAGGCGCCAACAAGATTCAAATCTTGAAACAAAATAAATAAAACAAATCTAAGTACGCATACGAATAACTATTTCTTTCATATGAAGCAAACAGGAAACAAGTTGAAAAATAGAAAGAAATAGCTCGACCACTTCACCATACGACTCAACCCATAGCCCTGTAGTCTCGACCACTTACCAGATTCAAGATTTGAAAGGCTCGGAGGAATATAGGCTGTGACTTCAAAAATACAAAGGTGACGAATGGAAATTTGTTCACCGCTCTTGGTTAAAACGCATGGAGGCTCGGTTAGGTCTGGGGTTCGTGGCGGCATGGCTCGGTCTGGCATGGGGTCGGAGGCGGTGACTGCAGTGGTGGTGGATGTGGCTTCGCTTGATAGTGGAAGAAGTATTGGATGGCCGAGGCTTAAGGCAAAAGTTTGTGGTGGACTGGGCTTGAATTCACGATCAGAAAATCATGTCAGAGGGGAGAGGCTGCGATGGTGGTGGCTCTAGGCTGGTCATGTTGGTGAATGGCCGAGCACGTGGTGGCAGGCAACAGGATAAATCAAAACAAAGAAGGGAGAACAACCAAAATAAAACAAAATGAAAATAATGCATGTGGTGGTCCATACCTTTAGGAAGAATGCTCACGCAAATTTATTTTTTTTGGAAGCTAAAGTGAATAATTTGTGGTATGGAAATTTTGTGAACTTGGTATATATAATAATGGCTGCTCACTTTGATTTAGTGGAGAGAAGGCAAGAAATAATGGTTTAAACGGTAGAGGAAATTAAGGCATTTAATTCTATTAAATCGAAAGAAACGAACGGAAGGTGGAAAAGGGAATGTAATAATTTCCACGTGCAAGATTTAGGCAAGATTTCGAATTCCAAAAGAAAGGAATATACACGGCTGAAAATTTTGTACTGTTAACGCATTGAAAATCAAATAGACAAGAAAAGGCAAGAGAAACTAATAAACATACGCCTCAAAGTAACGCACTGATTTATTTGTTTCGCTTATTTAATAATATTTAAAAACGCTAACGTTTTCTTTCCGGAAATAACGCATCACTTTAAACCAAAAATTAAATAGCTATTGTACCATAATTAATAAAATTTGATTTAGCTTCACCCATTTGATTGTTTAATATAAAGTTAAGAAAACGGATGTATATATACGTATAAAAGAAATATAAAGTTTACTTTTCGTTTCACACTAATTATTGCTATCTTTTAAAAGTATACCACAAATTTAACCGAAACAAAAGTGGAACAAATGTTGCATAATTATATACAGTTCAAGATAAAAGATTTGGCAGTTGGAACTATAAAATTTAAAATTCCTATTAAAGTTAAACTTTTTATCCAAATCAAAATTACAGAAATTGTTTATTTTTATTACAATTTGGGCAATTGATTAAAAATCATAAAAAAGAAAATTTCCAAAATTTAGATTTTTAAGAAATCAAACACCAAAGTCTTTAAATAAATAAAATATTCGTTAAAATTTTGGGCTGTTACACTCTCCCCCACTCAAAACTTTTCGTCCTCGAAAAGGAACGAAAAAAAAGAAAAACAAAGGAAGATAAGACAGTAGACCAAAAGTACCTGAAATAAACAATTCTGGATTCGAAGCACGAATGCTCTCCTCCGTCTCCCAGGTGCAATCCCGTTCATCTGTGCTCCACTGCACTTTGACCAGGTTGACAGATTTCCTTCTTAGCTGCTTCGTACCTCGATCGACGATACCAAGTGGCTTCCTTTCAACAGTCAGATTTGGCTCAATATCCAAACTATCAAGAGCAGAAGGCTGGATAATAAGAGATGGATCATGCAGATAGCGACGAAGATGAGATACATGAAATACATTGTGTACTCCAAAAAATTTCTCGGGCAAATCCAGACGATAAGCAAGAGAACCAATTCTTTCCATAATGCGGAAAGGACCGATGAACCGAGGAGAAAGCTTTCCTCTACGACCAAAACGAATAACATTCCTTAAGGGAGAGACCTTAAGGAAAACCAAATCACCAACAGCAAACTCTAAACTCCATCTTCGACGATCAGCGTACTTCTTCTGCCTATCCTGAGCAATCCTCATCTTCCTCCTAATCTCCTCAACTCTCTCAGAAGCCTCTAAAACCATCTCAGGACCAAGAACCAAACGATTACCGGATTCAATCCAGCAAGAAGGAGATCTACAAGGTCGTCCGTAAAGAGCAGAAAACGGAGACGTCTCAATACTGGCCTGATAACTATTATTATAAGTGAATTCGACAAGATGGAGATGATCTTCCCAAGATCCTCCATAATCAAGCACGAAGAAGATCTTCTAGAATCTGATTCACCCTTTCTGTTTGACCGTCGGTCTGTGAATGGTAAGCAGTGGTCGGATTCAGACGAGTACCCAAAGAATCCTGAAAGGCTTTCCAAAACCTACTAGTAAAGATAGGGTCACGATCACAAAAATACTGAGAGGAACACCATGGAGACGAACAGTCTCCCTCATGTAAATCTCAGACAAACTAGAAGCCGAACGGGTGGACTTGACCGGAATGAAATGAGCTGATTTGGTCAATCTATCGACAATAACCCAGATACTCTCATTACCCTTCCTAGTCCTTGGTAAACCATCAATGAAATCCATAGAAACCTGTTCCCACTTCTAATTGGGAATCTCAAGAGGCTGCAATAAACCAGGG
Organism: Allium fistulosum; assembly: GCA_030737815.1. Taxonomy (NCBI): domain Eukaryota; kingdom Viridiplantae; phylum Streptophyta; class Magnoliopsida; order Asparagales; family Amaryllidaceae; genus Allium; species Allium fistulosum. Next base: position 235,931,766 of record CM060908.1, read on the forward strand.
GTCTTTTGATGATCTGCCTTGACTTGCTGACAAGTCGCACACCTATTAACAAAAATGGAAATATCTCGCCTCATACCTCTCCACCAATACAACTTCTTCATATACTGATACATCTTGGTCACACCTGGATGGATAGAAAGTCTGGACTGATGATTCTCCCGAAGTAACTCCTGTCTCAATCCATCAACATTCGGGACACAAATCCTATTATTAATCCTTAACACACCCTTATCATCAATCTGAGCACCACTGCCCTCAAGATTACTACCTCCAACTCTACTACGAACATTCTCCTTCATCGATCTAAGCATCTCATCCTCATCCTGCTTAGCCATAATACGATCCACAAGAGGTGAGGAAACAACAAGCTGACACAACAAAGCCTTCTTCCTACTCAAAGCATCCGCCACAACATTAGCTTTTCCAGGGGTATAGTTGATGTCGAGGTCATAAGAAGCAAGGAATTCTAACCACCTAACTTGTCTCTGATTCAAATCCTTCTGAGTGAAAATATACTTCAACGACTGATGATCTGTGAAAACTCGAACTTAGTACCCAAAAGATGATGTCTCCAAAGCTTCAAAGCAAAAACAACAGCAAGCAACTCTAGATCATGGGCAGCATAATTTACTTCATGGGTCTTCAACTGTTGACTAGTATAAGCAATCACCTTACCATCCTGCATCAGAACTGCTCCCAAACCTTCTCGACAAGCATCACTGTATACCTTTAATCCCTCATTTTCATTTGGAACGGTAAGAACCGGTGCGGAAGTAAGCTTGTGTTTTAACTCATTGAATGCGGCCTTACACTCATTACTCCAAATAAACTTAGCATTCTTCCGAGTTAAAGGAGTGAGAGGTGCAGCAATCCGAGTGAAATTCTCAATGAATCTCCGGTAATAACCGGCAAGGCCCAGAAAACTACGGATATCAGTAGGAGTCTTAGGAGTTTCCCAATCCTGTACAGAAATGGGATAAATAAGGACAACAAGAAAGATAGAATAAATTGGATGAACAAGGAAAGAGAAGGAAGAGAGACTTACATTGATCGTAGCGATTTTGACTGGATCAACCGAAACTCCATTACCAGAAACAATATGCCCGAGGAATCGGACTTCATCTTTCCAGAAATGGCACTTGGAAAATTTAGCCTTTAACTGATGATTTCGAAGCGTTTCAAGAACAGAGTTCAAATGTGACTCATGTTCTTCTTCAGACTTAGAGAAAATGAGAATATCATCAACAAAGACTAGAACAAATTTATTAAGCACATCACGGAAAACACGATTCATCAAGTCAACAAAGAAAGCAGAAGCATTAGTCAAACCAAAAGGCATGACTAACCATTCAAAGAACCCATTCTCAGTACGGAAAGCAGTCTTGGGAATACTTTCCTCGGCAACTCTGAGTTGGTGAAAACCCGTGGCAAGATCAAGCTAAGAGAAAACAGTAGCACCATAAAGCTGATCAAACATATCATTAATGCGCGGCATTGGATATCTGTTTTTCATAGTGAGCTTGTTCAACTCCCTATAATCAACACACATCCGAAGAGAACCATCAGACTTGGTGAGGAAAACCACCACAGCTCCCCATTCTGAATAGCTAGGTCTGATCAAACCCTTGGAAGACAGATCCTCTATTTGCTCCCTTAACTGAACCTTCTCGCGGGGTGCCATTCTTCTAGGAGGAAGAACTACTGGTCGAGCTCCAGGAATAAGATCAATACGGAAATCGATTTCCCGCTTAGGAGGTAAGGTAGTTACTTCACCAAATACATCGGGATAGAGTTTGACTACACGAGTCGACTGAAGGTCAATAGGGGAAGAATCCAAAGAATAAATAAAGCTACCAGCACAATCATGAGGCATACAACACTGAATAACCAAAGAATTTCCCCGATCATCCTCAAGAGAAACAATTCGGGATTTACAAGAGATACGGGCATCATGATTTCTTAACCAATCATCCCCAAGCAATAAATCAAAAGTATCAAAACCAAGAATATAGAAATCACCACTAAAGCGGTGATCAGAATGGAAGAGTTTAACTCCTCTACAAATCCTACTATGGTTCACGGGACCCCCAATAGGATTAGAAACACATAAAGGAACATAAACATACCCCGGGGAAAGGAGATGCTCAAACCTATCACTAATAGTCATAGAAATAAAATTATGCGAAGCTCCAGTATCAAATAAAACACGAACAGGATGCTGTAATAAATAAAAGGTGCCCTGAAGAGTACCTTGATCATCGCTCGGAGCAGGAGTAGGTGCAGCAGGAGAAGAAGCAGATGTGACAGCAAATACACCAGATGGCTTTCCCTTCTGATACAATGGGCAGTCATTCTTAAAATGACCTGGCTGAAGACAAACATGACAAAGATTGTTCCTGTTCACCTAAGGTGGAGGAACAGCAGCACTAACCGAAGTAGGGCAACTATTAGCATAGTGTCCCTTCTGGTCACATTTGAAGCAGGTAATGGTGGATAGATCAATAGGGTGTCTCTGGGAAGGAGAAGATGATGAAGATCCCAAGCCCGGATGCTTGAGCCAATTTTTCTTCTGCTGGTGGAAGTTGGGCTTTCTCTTCTTGGAGCTTGCAAAGGAAGACTGTGATACATGAGCACCAGAAGCAGCAGGACCCTTGGAACTAGGGCTCTCATAGCGAATAGCCATATCCATGAGCTCAGTAAAAGTGCCATGAACATGTGAAATAAGACGATCGTAGAACTCTGGGCGAGCTCCAGCAATGAACTTCTCATTTTTCTTTAGGTGAGTGTTGATAAGACCAGGACCAAATTTGGAAAGTTCATTGAACTTCCGCTCATACTCTGAAAAAGACATGGTACCCTGCTTGAGATCCATGAATTCACGATAAAGCTGAGATTTCCCAGCTTCGGGCATCCATTTTGCCACAAAAGCCTCCCTGGAAAGAAGATACAGAAACCAAACTTAAGATATATTCAAAAGAAAAGGAAATGAGGAAAATTCAAGATAACACGAAGGATACCTGAACTGCTCCCACGAAAGATCACCTTCGTTGGTGTGAGCAGTAATAGACTCCCACCAATCTAAGGCTGACTCTTGCAGCTGCTATGCTGTTAACTGACGCTTCTGGGCATCAGTGATCTCAAGACCAGTAAATATCCTCTCCAAACTCCGTAACCATTGCTGGGCTTCGATAATACTCTCTGAACCGGTGAACTTAGTACCACCGAGCCAAGAGAATTCCTTACAGAGAACAGTAAACCTAACAGGTGCAGTAGGTGGAGGAGCTGGGGCAGTACCACGACCCCTACCTCTAGCATTTCCACGATTCATCCTGGAAATATCAAGAATGAATTTAGGACAAAGGTACAGAGAAGACAAAGATAAGCTAAGATAAGACACGATAAGATCACTTGGATGAATATCCTAATAACAAAATTTCTAACAAGGTAGATACGGAAAGAAGGAAGTTTAGAAAATTTTGCTTTTTTAAAACAAGAAAGTTTTATATCAAAATAATCTTTGAAAAAATCATTTGAAAAATCATTTAAAATCATTTTAAAAATCATTTTATACTTTGAAAATACGTTCACCCACAAAGAAATGATTCTGAGTTTGATTCCACTCATTCTAGGGTATTTCTACCCTATCTCTAATGAGTTTTTGCTCCATAGGCTAAGGTTTGCCTAAAACCTCGCTCTGATACCAAATGTAACGACCCACTATTTTGGACCATTCAAATCGACAATAATCCACACATGTCAGACTTGAATAATACAAAATAACGGATTGTAATAAAATTTGGAGCAATAAAATCATTCACAGAATCACAGACACAGAAAATATCAGAATAACTCGCATCGGAATTTAAAGATAACCATAGTGGTTCATGAAGCCACTAAAATACAGAGTCTCAAAACAAGTACAAATTCCATAGTCTAAAAACCAATACAGTTTGAACAACCACAGAAAATCCCAAATTCATTTGTCTCAATTACATAGGCTAAAATAAAAGACTGAATAGCAAAAACAGATAGCAGCTTGATAAAGATGATCTCCAGTAGTCCTAGCTCCAAGAAGATGAAGTCCAAACTGATACTCAGGCTGACCCGAGCGTAAAAATAAAACATAAACACTCGAGTCAGGACATACATACATATACAATGTAAACCAACTCAAGTGAACTGTAATAAGGGTACAAGTAACTTAAAGAATGCTTGGGATCGCCCATAAGGATCCGTTAAACTATCTACTATGTAGTAATATTCGATATTATAATAATGTCTAATATAAAATAAACATACTTTTAAATAGCGTTAAGGAGTGACCCAATATTCCCCTTAACACGTAATAGTCCCAGTAGTCTATCCAGTATTAGCATACTCCCAAAAATGGGGGCTACCCTCGATACTTCACAGGCTACGGGAGAAATCACAAATCGTAGTAAAGCTCGATATGGTAGGTGACACGGCACACAAGGCAATGCCAGGGTAGATATACCAATTACGCACACGGACTGATGGAACGCATAGCAGCCACTACCGTCCACCTCGTACAACACTCCCAAATCAAGGGTGGCCACCAAAAATCACAAAGTAATAGAATGGTATCGAAGAAGTGCGTCCGATAAGAGGTGTTACCTCACTGGTCCGAGATCGCTCCTGTTTTAGCCAACTTATGCCAACACACGGGAGTCGGGTCTACGTATATACCTTAGGATCGTCGCCACCATCCTACTTCATTCTGGAAACTCCACCGCGTACACAGTTGTCAAAGTGGTTTTCGGTATCGACAGAGAGTATGTCCATATCCGATCTCGGTCTCTTTAACAACTAAACGTTATTATAACCCATGGTTATAAATTTAAAATAGTTTATATCAAAATACTTCAATTTAAACCATTTAAAAACAAAGTCATTATTCTTTTAAATTAAATTCCCAAAATTTTAGCCTTTTCTAAGTTCATTTATTCACTTAAAAACAATAAAACATTAAAATTTCAGCTTTCACAGCATTTAAAAAGTGCGGCGGTAAGTTATATTTGAAAACAATTTAATTCAGCAAAGACAGCATTTATAAGCTGCAGTAACAGTTCAGTTTTAAACAAAAATCATATTTCAGCCTACTGCAACTCTTAACAAGTGCTACAGTAGCCCCTTTATTAGTTTCAGTTTCAATTATAGTTCCTGCTACAACAGCACTTACCAAGTGCCATCATAACCTTAGTTCATTTTAGTCTTTTGGTTCATTTATATAACCACAGCACTTAACAAGTGCTGCAGATTCTACTTAGTTCAGAATTTGTTCATTTCTAGAAATAGTAGCATTTCTGAAGAATTTACAGGTTTTTAAGTGCAATTCCAGCCATAAATAAACTTCAATTTAAATCATTTAAACTTATAAAAATCATAAATTTTCACATTAAAATGTTCAGTTAAATCCTTTAACTTATGGTTTTTATAAAGAAAGATTTTTCAAGTAAAATCAAAATTCCCAAAGTTCACTTATAAAATTCAAGTGTGTAAATTTTCCCATTTTTCATTTTTAACCATTTATTTCAACACTTAAATTTAAATCCATATTTTCCACCATTTAAACTATATTTTCAATTTAACTTAATTAACTTAAGTTTCCATTTTTTTCAATAAATTTCAATTTCATGTTATATTTTAAAATCACTATTTCTATCCTTTTATTTATCACACAGAAAATCATTTTCACTTAAATAAATCATTTAAAAATTCAATTTAAATCAATTTAATATTATTAAAAAAATTTAAAATATTTAAAAGTGTCCAGAAAAATACAGAAAATAACCACGGGTCTGTATAATATTTTCTAGCCTAAGTCAAGTGATACGGATAATATATCATTTCAATCCGTAGTTTACAAAGAAAAAATCCGGGTTTTATCATTTCAAACCCGCAATCCCAAGTAAATAAAATTTAATCAGAAATCGCTCAGGCCTATCATTTCAGCCCATAACGATCTTTCCTTATTCTAAAGTCCGTTCGGGTATGTATCATTTCAACCCATAGTGATTCTATTCTACAGGGAACATGCAGTGTGATTTAACAGAATAGAATAACAGTAAACTAAAAACAAAATATAACAGATGATATGTTATCCAATTTTAACAAGTTTAACATCACATATAAATAATCACAGGTAATTATAACATCAATTTTTTTTCTGCATATTCAGTTGCGGTCGTTTCACAATCATATAAGTATGAATAGTCGTGTGAGATTTACTCACCTCTATGGAGCTGGAGCTTTGATTCAAAAAGGAAATACGCTATCTACCGAAAAGCACACGGAAAGCACGATCAGTTTTAGAGGAGGCGCCAACAATATTCAAATCTTGAAACAAAATAAATAAAACAAATCTAAGTACGCATACGAATAACTATTTCTTTCAAATGAAGCAAACAGGAAACAAGTTGAAAAATAGAAAGAAATAGCTCGACCACTTCACCATACGACTCAACCCATAGCCCCGTAGTCTCGACCACTTACCAGATTCAAGATTTGAAAGGCTCGGAGGAATATAGGCCGTGACTTCAAAAATACAAAGGTGACGAATGGAAATTTGTTCACTGCTCTTGGTTCAAACGCAGGGAGGCTCGGTTAGGTCTGGGGTTCGTGGCGGCATGGCTCGGTCTGGCATGGGGTCGGAGGCGGTGACTGCGATGGTGGTGGCTGTGGCTTCGCTTGATGGTGGAGGAAGTATTGGATGGCCGAGGCTTAAGGAAAAAGTTTTTGGTGGACTGGGCTTGAATTCACGGTCAGAAAATCATGTCAGAGGGGAGAGGCTGCGATGGTGGTGGCTCTAGGCTGGTCATGTTGGTGAATGGCCAAGCACGTGGTGGCACGCAACAGGATAAAGCAAAACAAAGAAGGGAGAATAAACAAAATAAAACAAAATGAAAAGAATGCATGTGGTGGTCCATACCTTTAGGAAGAATGCTCACGCAAATTTTTTTTTTTTGGAAGCTAAAGTGAGCAATTTGTGGTATGGAAATTTTATGAACTTGGTATATATAATAACGGCTGTTCACTTTGATTTAGTGGAGAGAAGGCAAGAAATAATGGTTTAAACGGTAGAGGAAATTAAGGCATTTAATTCTATTAAATCGAAAGAAACGAACGGAAGGTGGAAAAGGGAATGTAATAATTTCCACCTGCCAGATTTAGGCAAGATTTCGAATTCCAAAAGAAAGGAATATACACGGCTGAAAACTTTTACTGTTAACGCATAGAAAATCAAATAGATAAGAAAAGGCAAGAGAAACTAATAAACATACGCCTCAAAGTAACGCACAGATTTATTTGTTTCGCTTATTTAATAAAATTTAAAAACGCTAACGTTTTCTTTCCGGAAATAACGCATCACTTTAAACCAAAAATTAAATAGCTATTGTACCATAATTAATAAAATTTGATTTAGCTTCACCCATTTGATTGTTTAATATAAAGTTAAGAAAACAGATGTATATATACGTATAAAAGAAATGTAAAGTTTATTTTTCGTTTCACACTAATTATTGCTAACTTTTAAAAGTATACAACAAATTTAACCGAAACAAAAGTGGAACAAATGTTGCACAATTATATACAGTTCAAGATAAAAGATTTGGCAGTTGGAATTATAAAATTTAAAATTCCTATTAAAGTTAAAACTTTTTATCCAAATCAAAATTACAGAAATTGTTTATTTTTATTACAATTTGGGCAATTGATTAAAAATCATCAAAAAGAAAATTTCCATAATTTAGATTTTTAAGAAATCAAACACCAAAGTCTTTAAATAAATGAATAAAATATTCGTTAAAATTTTGGGCTGTTACAGCTCAGATCTCGGGAGGCTCCTTCTGGCACGTGACCAGGCCCGCACGCCCAAGCCCGCGAAGTTTCGGTCCGTTCCATGATCGATACGAACGGATTTCGTATCGATCAAGAATGTGTCCGATGGAGTCGAAATTTGGTGTGGACATTCCTTAGCATGCACGTAGGCTTCTGTGAAAATTTCATTGCATTTGGACTTGTGGATTAGGAGATATGATCGATACGAATTAGGATCTTCGGGTGGCTGTTTCGTTCGACTCCCTTTTTTCGACTCGGTTCTGTTTGACTCGATGACGTGGCATTTGTTTGAATCACTAGATCACTCCGCCCTTGATGCCATTTTGATCGAGTCGTCCTTGAACTTCGCTGCATTCGTATCGATTGTCCTGCTTTGTTCGCATAGATTGCCATGCTTTGTTCGTATCGATTGCGGGGCCTAGCTTCGTATCGATAAAATGTTCCACCCAGATGGATTCGAGTAAAGGCTTTGGGATGGATACGAAGTGGTCACTGCACGATCGATTCGAACAGTGCATAGTTAATGGAGTCGAACCCGATCGATTCGAACTGAGACTCTGGTGCGAATGCGAGGTCGCAGTCGTTCTGATCGATATGAAAGTGACGGAGCCGAATAGAGGCTCTCTGATGGATGCGAAGCGGAGCAAGTCGAATAGAGGCTCTCTAATGGATGTGAAGCGGAGCGAGCCAAACAGAGGCTCTCTGATGGATGCGAAGTGGAGCGAGTCGAATAGATGCTCTCTGATGGATGTGAAGCGGAGCGAGTCGAACAGATGCTCTCTGATGGATGGGAAGCGGAGCGAGTTGAACAGAGGCTATTCAATGGATTTGAATCTGAAGCGAGTCGAACAGAGGCTGTTTTTATCCAATTTTGCACTGATCGTAACTTGAGCATACGAACTCGGATTGACTTGAAATTTGGAACGTTGGCTCTCAAAGCTTCGCTTGTCATGTTTTATCAATTTTAGCTCGATCCGGACTCGAACAAAATTCATCGATATCCATAGTGAGCCCGTGTATAACCGATCTCTAGGACGGACCGTCATTGGTTACTAGTCAATTCCTTGGTGTCACGGCCTTTCCTAAAGGCGGGATAACATTTGCCCCCCAAAGTACGTCTTGTGGAAACATGATGTGCTTTGAGATGATGCAATCTTCATCCTAAATAGTTATCGTCTTTTCGATGAAATTTGTAATCTTCGACTGATTTACTTGATAATGTAAACTGTTGACTGAAAACAGCTGTACCCTGTATTATTGCAACTGATTACTATATGCTAGTGATTAGCCATTTGTTGTTGTAATCGTCATCAAACGAGTTTCCAATTCCTGTAAATCTGGAATATTGAATATTAGTCCGACATATATGCATATATGTTAATCTGACTCTCGCTGACGTTCATGAGTCATTGTCAGTTTATCTTATATTGAATTTCGTATCAATCCTCTCCTGGACAGACGTGAAATTCGTTGTAACAATGCTTGATGGTCGTTTTTGAATGTTCCTTCGTATCGATCCTCTCCTGAATCGGTGTAGAAGGTTATAACATTGTTTTTTGCATCGGTTTTTGTTGTATTGATGGATAAGAAATGAGCATTTTGAATCGATGGATGTTGGGTTTGATGGATACGAAGTGGTCATTCGTATCGATAGGCATTGGCTTCTGGGAGCTGCAATCTGATGGATTCGAACTGTTCGTTCATATCGAAGCTCTGGGGATGGAGTCGAAGATGATCGATACGAAGAAGGGCTTCGCAACGATGCAGACTCGAGTCCATGGAGTCGAACAACTTGTTCGAATCGATCCCGTAGCGGCGCTTTATAACCGATCGAATCCATTGGGAGGCGAATCATTTATTCTATTCACCTTTAAGCCCATATAAATACACTGTATTTAGCCATTTTTTCACTTTTTACTTTTTACTGTTGTGCCTCGTCTTCGTATCGATAAAGGACTTGAGAAATAAACATTGCCTTTGACCCAAACAATCCCTCCATCCTTCGAATTGATCCAATTCATCTCTTAATCTAGCATGACAACATCTGACTCTAGGTAAACAAACAATGAATCCATTCTGAAAATGACGAGACTCGAATCTTAGTGCCATTTCGTTCGACGTCGTCGCCAATTCCATCACTGTTGATGCCGGGACTTGGTCGTCGTTGAATCGAGAAGGAATAACGGCACGTTAATTGCTTTGGGAAGAAGGAGTAAGGAGGGATGCGAAGGAAATGGGTCGTTTCGGGTTTCGTAACGATCTATTGGGGAAGAAGGTGTTCTGCCTCGTATAGATCTTGAAGGGAAATCTTGTATCATTGTCGTGCTTTGGATTTCGTATCGGTCATGGAACAGTTGCCGAGTGTTGGTTGTTTCGAGTTGATGTCGATCGATACGAAATAGATGTCTTCTGATCGATACGAAGTAGGTGCTTTTCCGATCGATACGAAGTAGTAGGCCTCGATCGATTCGAACTGCGCAGCCATGAGATCGATACGAAAGTGCCTCTGACCGATTGATACGAAATTGAACCTGGTTGATGAGAACTTGAACCTGAGCGATCGATTCAAACTTGAACTTTTGATGATTGACAATGAACCCAACTTCGATGACATCGAAAACTCTTGTGTATTTGAACATCTAACTCCGACGAGCTTCATTTTAGCATAATTAGACTTGACCTTTGGACTGCATACTTGATTTCCTTTCAAAGCTCATCGATGGAACTGCAACTTTAACAAAATTTTAACAAACCTTAACTTGGATTGATTGCTAGTTTCTGGATGGCATAGTTGTGAAAGTCGGTGATGACGGACATTCCGACTGAAATTCGAAGTATCGTCATTTACATGCTTTCTCTAATTCTGTAGAACTTCTCAAGTGATATACAGTACTGCACTGCACAACACACTCACACACTCTACACTAGGGGATGCACAAGCGTTATTGTCTATTTAATAATGATTTTTCATAAGCTAGTTAGTCATGGAACCCTCAAGTTCACAGCAGCAGGAACTCCCGAGTTCAATTCCTTCAACCATCGAGATACCGGTCATTGAAGCCGAAGTTATAGACCCAGCTCCGGACGATAGACCAGGTGCCCGGTTCATCTATCGTCCACAAGATTCTTTACCGTCTGGTATCTCCGAGGATATGTTGGGATGGATTTGTTTAAGGCACGGCTTGTCGCTTGACGATGTGTTACTACCTGGGCCAAATGATAGGCCACACGATCCCCCGGAGGGGTTTACTGCTTTTAACCGCCATGCGTGTACGACGGGAACACTTCCTCCTTTCAACCAATATATAAGGGAGATGTTATCATTTCTCGGAATAGCTCCTTCCCAGCTACACCCCAACGAGTACACTTTATTGAATAGCACCTTCATTCTGTTTATGGAGATTCTCTTTCGACTGCCAAAGCCGATCGGATCAGATATCTATTTAACGTTAAGAGTCGTGGAGACAGCCCTTCTTTCACCTTCTTGGAAGCGGTCAGGAACTGCCACATTGTAATGGGCTCCTGGGGAAGGCTAAGTAACTTTAAGACTAAATGGTTCTATGTTCGGTGCCCCCATGGATTTGCCAGGCGATGGTTGGATAGACGTAAGCGTTGCAATCTTTCTCTTAAATTATCGAGATAATAATAATCGACTCCAAAACTGACATAGTTCTCTCCTTTTACAACCGCAATTTCTCGACCCGATGGTGGATATTTTAGAGAGCTAGTTCGGATCCTCCAAGCGGTTGCGGGCGAAGAGAGGCATATCGACTTGGTTCTGACCGACAGAAACTTGAGGACTGTCGGGCTGATCGAACGGAGGCAGAGCATACGGCTGGAAGGGACACTTACAGTGGTCTCGAAGAAACGGGTGAAGTGCAAAGTGCCCGGAGTCGTAATAGCCAAATAAGATGATCTGGAGAGAATGCCTACCGATAATGAGCTCCCAGTTGGGCCTTCTTTCGATGTCCAGGATTCAGGAGGAAGGAGAAAAGGCTAGGCTGTTGCTTACAAGCGTTCTAAATCTGAGAGATTAAAATCCGTGGTTGTGTCCTTGCCCGTCCCGGGGATTAGAATTTCGGAGGCTCCTCCCCCGCCAGTAGAGAATCCTTTTGAAGGGCTTGCTGATATTCCGATTCCGGATTATGTGTCATCTCAACACGATACCGAGATGGAGGAGCTTAATAATGCTCTTGAGCTGAGCGGGTCGCTTGATATGAGTGCGGCTGACATTTCCGGTTGGTCGGGGTGTTGCACATACATACACTTCACTACACTACATGATTCATAACTGTAAATCGTCCAATTTAAGAAACTGCTAACTTTTCCTTCGTCTCTCATTTTCAGTTACGATGTCCAAAAGAGGATCAATGCTCGGAAATCTCCACTCGCTCCGAAAGTCTTCTACCTATTATGATTCCCGCAGGAGGGAATCAGATAGAGACCGCGATCGCGAGTACTCTAACCAAGATAGGTACGGGCGTGACAGGGGCAGAGAATACAGACATCGGTCTAGATCACGCTCTCCTCCTCTTAGACTTCCATCTCCACCCCCTGTTCTTGTTCCACACCCTCCAGAGCCTCCTCGTCACATGCCGTCTTCTCACACTTCTAGATCTGAGACCACGGCCTCCATAATTGAAGAGCAGGTCTCAGTTGAGCCCACAGGAGAAGGGGCCCTTAAATTGGCTCATATGAGGAAGGATTTTCTGAATAGTTGCTTCGATGGCTATGTCTTCCCACCACACTTAAAAAGAATTCCAACTGGAGTGGAAAGCACAATGCATGATTACGTTCATGACATCTACACCCAGTACAGAGAGTGGGTGAAGGCTGCAGAGAAGGCTTCCAAGGTGGCCTTTGAGCGAGCCAAAGCGCTTGAGAAAATGGAGACCGACCTCGCTCAAAGGGACCGGATCATTCAAGTGCTCACTGCTGAGGCCGAGTCTTCTCGGAAATCCGAAGTTGAGGCCACCAAAAAAGCTGATGAAGCGAACATGGCGATGGATAGGTTGAGGCGGACACATGTTGCCTTGGTGGAGGAGATGGGCCATCGGAATACTACAGTCACCGCCGAATGGGATGCGGCAGTCAAGGGACTCAATGGGCTTAAAGCTTAATTCTTTTTCCATGGCCATGGAAAAGGATGACGCGAATAACGCAGCCCAGGAGGCGTGCGAGCAAGCTGTTCTGCTTAGGGGTGAACGGGATGCGGCTGTGGCTAAAGTCCGCAAGGTGGAGACTGAGGTGGAGGAGAAAGTGAAGTCGGCCGAGTCCAGGCTAGAGGCTGATATCAAAGACCTTCTCCTTGTTTACAATGCTAACGTGCTGAGGCACATTGGTCTAGCCTAGCTCGATGATTATCCGGTGCATCTTTACAACGCCTGGGGCCGACTAGTTGAAGAAGAGAAGGAGGCGCATCCGGATGAGTCTGTAGATGAATTCGAACTCGAGAACCGCATTCTGAATGAAGATGAAAGGAAGATTCTCCACGAGTCGATGATTCTGCATGAGAAAGAAAGGCTCGGCTCCCAGCACTTCGAAGTAGGAGAGGGTTTAGGGGTTGAACATCATGGGGCGAGTCTTGAAGTTCCAGTGTCAACCCATCCTGAATCCTCGTCTGCGGTCGATCCCCAAGCTGTCCCTGCTTACAATCCGGATCGGCCGCAGATGCTTTCGGCTACAGCATAAGTGACTGAAGCCGTTCTGCCACCGACAGGTCAAACTGAGGAAGGTATTCTGAACATTCCACATATCTGCCTTAGGTCGGAATATTTATCTGAATTAGATTCTAACAGTTCTCTCAATTTTTGTCCAGTGATCGATGTTGCCCCGGCCACGCCTCCTGCTACTCAAGAATCATATCAGACGCTGGAGGCTATCGTGACCGAAGCAATCACCGTAACTACAGCTGCACCACTTGACGATACGCAAGGGAATATGATTGTGTTTGATGAGCAGCTGATGGAAGAACTCTTTCGCCGTCATGGCGATCCTTTAGCTGACTTACCATTTGTCATGGATGGAGGCGCTCCTGCTACATGTTCTTCAATGCTGACTACTGTTGCCCCCAGCGGGGCTCGAGCAGTTACTGAAGAGGAGATGTTTGCCCAAATCGACGTTGAAATGGCAGCAACGACTCATGGTGGCAGTTCTGGAGGTGGGATTGCAGCACCGGGACCAGCTCCGCTTAGAATGATATCTCCTGATGGCACTATTTTCATCACTAGCATGCCCATTCCACCTTCTGTACTTGATCCAGTTCCTCCGACTCCGCCCATAGGAAGTATCCCTATTCACTTGAGCTCGGAGGAGGATGTCGATATTATGCCATCGCCTGGAGACCGACCACCAAAAGGCAAAGGCTCAAAGAGGAAAAATAGTGGCGGCTCCAGCGGGTCTACACCGAGAAGGTAGCCAAGGAAGAAGAAAGAGTAGACATGCTTCCCCGATTTATTTTGACTTGCATTTTGTTGGCCGTGTATAGATGCGGGTTCGACCCTTGCTAATAAGAATTTTTTGGAACAAACTTGTACACGAATTTTTTTTATCAATAATAGAAATGAAACTTTTTCATTTTGAGCTCCTTTGTGCCTTTGTTTAAGTGTTTCAATGTTTGAAATGTACTTTTAAAGTTTCAGCTTTCGAGTCAAGTTTGTCTTTTTGCACCAAGTCTGGAAACTATGGACATGGTTCGCGACTGGGAAGCGAGTTGAATTCTGACGTCACATCGCTTCAGTCAATGGTTAATGCTTAAGTCCTTCCCCCAGTCTTGGGGACGAGTTGTGGAACATCAGTCAGCGATTGATTCTCGCTTATAACACGTTGAGTCTAGTGCCACTGAATGAATGTTTGAGACAAGCGGAGATTGAGTGGTTTATTCACGCATGTCCGATTGTCGATGGTCATATCCGCACTTTGGGGATCCTCATTTATTTATTGGCGATTGGTCACGCCGGCTTAAGTTTAAATCATACATCCGCGCTCTGGGGACTTGGAATCGACCTTTGTACTCCGTCTCGCACACCGGGAGTTCAGAGTTGGAATTATACTTCGATTCATGCTCTAGGAACTCGAAGTTGATGTTTATACTCCAACTCGCACTCTGGGAGTTCAGAGTTGTTGATCATACTCCATTTCGCACTCTGGGAATCCGAAGTTGATGTTTATATTCCGGCTCGCAGTTTGGGAGTCTGGAGTTGATGTTTATACTCCGACTCACACTCTGGGAGTTCAGAGTTGTTGTTTATACTCCGTTTCGCTCTCTGGGAATCCGGAGTTGATGTTTATACTCCGGCTCGCACTCTGGGACTTCAGAGTTGTTCTTTATACTCCGTTTCGCACTCTAGGTATCCGGAGTTGATGTTTATACTCTGACTCGCACTCTGGGAGTTCGGAGTTTGTTGTTTAGACCCCGTTTCGCATGGGAATCCAGAGTTGATGTTTATACTCTGACTCGCGCTCTGGGAGTTCGGAGTTGTATAAGGATCATGGATGGTCGGATCACATCCACCCTGAGTTAACAAGTGAGGTCGTTAGATGGACGGGTCCACCCTCCTCAAACTTGGTTCAGATACAGACGAAGTCGTTAGGCGGACGGATCCACCCTCTTCGTAAACGTATTTTTAATACTCCAGTTCGCACTCTGGGAACCGGGAGTTAAGTGAGGGATTGTCCTGTATCAATCCGTTGTTGACTTTGATGTGATGGCTTGTCCCCGAGCTCGGGTTTCACTTAGCGAGTGACTGGTTGCATCATAGTCACTTTCTATTTGAATAAATTCCATCGTATGGTGAAACTTAGCTCTCCGTGCATAGTGATGATCATATGAAGCATTTCAAGTAAATCACAGCTCTGGCTCGAAGAAATTGCATTTTATTGCTGAAATAAGAAAATATGGCAAAGTTAGTTGCCTTATTACAAATTCTAATTTTGAAATCCAGAAACAAATTGCGAAATGGAAAATAAACCAAATGGATAAACATAGCCTGTCATGTGTAGTAGCGGCGAAGACTCTCGCTATTCCAGGCTCTTGGCAAAGTAAGACCATCAACGGTCGATAATTTTAATGCTCCAACGCCCAAACTCTGCCGGATCCAGATCTAAACTCCCTTGCCGCTACTACTAACGAAATTCACTGCTGCAAATCATAATTATCTGCTGTAACTCATTGAATTCGCTTGTAATCTTCAAAGAAAGTTCAATAAAGCTATCAACTTCATAGTGGACGTAGGCGATACGCCGAACCACTCTAAATTCTTATGTCTCCTTGCATTTTAATTATTTTCATATCTGAAATTTGGAGTTTTTGTTAGATAATCCTCTTTTTCCATTTAATATCTTCACTTTATCTCTTCAAAAACATCCAAAGAGTGTTGTGCCCAATTTTGGTACAAACAGAAGAGTTTGAATTTTGAAATAGTTTGAATAGTAAAAATAGTTAAAAATAGTTTATATAGTTAAAATAGTTTGATATTAAATAGTTTAAGTATTAAAATGGTTTATATAGTAAAATAGTTTGGAAAATCAAAATAATTTGAATATTTAAAAGATAGGTTTTAAATAGTTTATATTAAATAATTTTATTTGAAAATAGTTCCAAAGTCAAACCGATTCAATTCCAAATCTTCCAAATTCAAACCAATATCAATTTCCATTTAAATTGATTCAATTCTGATTTTAGTTCGAATTTACTTCGATTCAAATTTTAAGCCAAACTAACTTCAGTTTCGGTTTCAAGTTAATTCAATTTCGATTTCAATTCCAATAAATTTTCAGTTCAATTCCAATTTGGACTAAATTTCAATTCAGTTCTCAATTTTAGACCATTTTGATTTATATAAATTCGAGTTCGATTTCAGAATATCGATTTAAGTCACCGAATTCAAATTAAATTTCAATCTTCGAATTTAGATTCAAATCTTAAAATTAGTTCCATTCTTGAGACCAAATTTATACACCCAATTATATAACTTTTACTGAACAATAATTCAAAGTTCGAATGAAATTTCAAATCTTTTGAAAACAAATCTATTTTCTAAATTTAAATCTTATTTCTATTATAACTTCAAAATCTCAACTTCGATTATTTAAACAATTCCCATTACCAAATTTAAATTTCAGTATTCCGAGCTCAAGTTCGAAAATAATTTGATTTCTATAAATTTGATTTTATTTCTTTAAATCAAAATCATTTAAATATATTTCAAATCAAAAATTGTAAATCCTTTAATTTAACTAATATGGTGTCCGTATATAATTTTCTATCATATGGCCAAGTGATCCGTTATTTCAATTTAATTTCAGGGATGGATATATATATCATTTCAATCCAAATCACATTATCATTGGTATATATCGTTTCAACTTATTTCATAATTTATTCGAAATAATTAAATTTACAGTTTTATATAATGTTAATAATTTACAGGGTGATAGCAAGATATATCAAAATAAATAAACATCCAAATAATCCAAAATATCAATTAATAGCATCCATCACAATCAATATCCAAATCAACCAATAATTCACAACAATTTCGTAGTTATCAATATCATGTAATTTATTGGCAATTAAATTCCAATTTCAAATTTAACTGTCGATTTAATACCTATAATCAATTAATATGTCAATTTCATTTTCAAATAACAGTCAATAAAATTATATAACTTCATGATTTAATTTTAACGAACATAAAAAATATTATAGTTTGTCGTGAGCGTTTAAAACGCTCACCCTTTATTTTTTGTTGTCATTGAGACGTTGTAGTTTGGAACTAAAACCGGACTATGTCCGATTTTAGCCCAAATTTCGACAATCTCCAAATCTATCCAAACTACTTCCATTACGAAGCAATCGTCATCACGATCGCAATATAAAAGGTTTCGTTCCAATTGGACCTTGTATGTAGGAGTAATGCAATTTTTAAGTTATTGGAATTTAAACTAATAAATAAATTACAAAAACAACTTCACTATAATTGTAACGACCAGGATTTTTCGACGATTAATTTGGAATAATTAAAATGGTTTTGAATATTGAATTTGAATTATGGATATATTTTGAATATGAAAATTTGGGTTTTCATTTATAAAATAAATTCGGAATTTAAATATAGCGATTTGTTTAATAATTTAATTATTGAAGTTTATAATTGAATATTGGTTAAATTATTGTATCTTGAGGTTTAAGCGCGATAACAATAATTTAAAGGCTTGTAAAATTTATATTAATAATAATGAAGACAATAAAATTTTTAAAATTCAAGTTAAAAGTGATCTGTTCAATTTTGAAAATAGTTTGTTCAAATTGACATTTAAAAATAGCGATACGGGGTACATTCTCAATTTTCGACAAAACCAGTTCCATTGGATCTGTAATATTGTATTATTATCGAATTTCAAATTTCGTAGCTTTTGGAGTTATCGTTTAGCCGTATGAGATATAAACGCGCTGAAATTTATATCGAAAATTTAGTATAATAATTGGGTCCAAAAAGCTGTCTTCTCCATACGATCGAATTAGGACACGAAACCTTTTTCATTGCTTTCGGAATAGGGGTATAACATATGAATGCCTAGCGGCATGCCTCGATAGGGGTTCGAGATTTTGAGTTGTGTAAAACGGGTGATTTTGAAATTTAAATTTAAAATTTTGACTAGTAAGCAGTCGTATTAAATCTTTTCAGCTCCTCCAACACGCAACCAATCCTTTCACGTTTCCCATCTCCCTCCTTTTAAAAATCAAGTCTGTCTTTAATTGTTTTCCCTTCTGTCGAATTCAAATTCTTTTCACGATGAATCACGAGTTCAAAGATAAATTTGTTCATTGTTTTCCCTTTCAGATCATAAAATCGCGAGCTTCCTTTTCGTTTTCCCTTCTGTTCGAAGCCTAATTGAAATCAAACAAAGCAAAACTACGAGCCTCCTCCTTCCCTCATTCTGATTTTATCGTGATACCTATTCATTTCAATTCAAGAAAATTTGAATCCATCTTAAAAGGTAATCGAATCGTTCGAAGAAGAAAAAAACTCGCATATGCTCACTGCGACTTGAGTAGCCGCAATCAACTAGGTTAGGGGGAAAGTCGACATCGGTAGTAGGAGGTTTTTGGGGCTGTTCTTGTTCGCGCGGCACATATGCATTGAAGAGGAGGGGCGGCGAACGAAGGGGGGAGTCGTGAGTTGGCTAAAGCTTCGGTGGTCTTCAATCGAGTTGGTGAAGCCAGGGTTATATGTTGGTGGTTCGTTCATCATTTGACGAGCGATTGGAAGCACGTGGAGGCGCTAAGGGAAGGCGCGACACCTGGGGGAGGTATGGTAGAGATCGTGATTCGAGGGAGTCATGTTGGTGGTGGTCTCGAGCCTGAGTTGATTCTCGTGTGTGCGGAAGCTTTAGTAGAGGAAGGATGATCAACTCTATTAGTGAGGGTAATTACCTTTTAGTGAAGGTAATTAACATTTATAATTAGTTGATTGAATTAATTAACTGTGATAATTTTTATTTAATTTAATTAATTTTATTTAGCAGAATCGAAAACTTATAAAATTTGAATAACGTTTATACAAGGTCGGAATCTCACGAAAAGAAAAAAAAGAATTAAATAGCGATGTTGGATCCGAAATGTTGTGGGATACATTATGGGATTAAATTGGAACAGTTTGCAAATTAAAATCAAGGTGAGTTAATCTCACTCAATTTTGGATATACCGTAATTAATTTTTAAATAGCAAAACTAATTATTGATTGATTGATAAAATTGATAAATTATTATCAGTTGGCTGTGATTTTATATATAGTAGTGTATATATATTGGAGTTATTAATATTCCCACACATTATAGTAGAGGAGACCATATACGCCCCGCATAATAGACCCTATACACATTATTGGATGCTATGGTAGTTATGACCAAGATTTTGGTATTTTTTTAAACACCAATAATAAATGTTTTGAATTGGGAAAAATATAATAAAAAGGGAAATTGGAAGTAAAAATATTTATAGAGAAATTGGATTAATTAAAGGAGATGAATTGGGGAAAAAAATAAATAGATTGATTTTAAATTGTACTTGATCATCTCGGAATATGGAAAATAGAGATTTTGGGATAATGTAGGTAAAATGATTTTAAATAACAAAACTTAAGCGGTGTTGGTTTAAGTGTAAAAGAATTATTTTAAAAATCGAGATTTTAAATAATTTGGAAGAAAAGAGGGAAAATTTGAAAATAAAACATAAAGTTGATATACTAGATTTTTAATAAGATTCTAAATTATGAAAAGGATGTGAAATCTGAATTTAGTTGGATTTTGGAATTTAGTTGGGTTATTTGGGAAATTGATTTAAAAATGGAATTCGATTTAGAAATCGATTAAGTATTGTAAAACCGTTATAAATGGGAAATGAGACTATGGAATTTATAAACAAGGTTTATAAATAAAAAGCAAAGTGATTTTCAGTGGATAAGTTGAAGTTATAAATTCACGATGAGGATTTATAAGGAGATCGGCAAATCGGTTTAAAAATAAATGGTAGGTTTATTCCTAGAAGTATGGAAAGGGAATTTTACAAAATTGGGACGTCAATTAAAATGGAAATAAATCGAGAAGAATTTATAAAAGTTGGACTGGCTATATGGGAGTTGAAAAATATATTTTTCTAAGAAGTTAAGTTTATTTTTAAAAAAAGGAATTTTTAAGTATTAACTAGAAAATTTAAAAGTTTTTAAAGAATATTTCAAAAATTAATTATTTAGTTGTTTAAAATTGTTCTAAGTATATTTTAAATTATGAATTAAGTTAGTTTATACTAAATTAATTATTATGTAAGAATTAATCAATATTATTATTTCAAAGGATAAATTATTCAATAATTATGATATTTTTATATAATAACTTTTATTTTAAAGAGTATTCGCCTAAATTTAACTTGGAAATTATTATGGAAATTTCATAAGTATCATTTTGGAAATTTTTAAATAAAGTTTCGGGAAGTAACGGTATACTCGCATAGCGAAATCGGAGGCAATGAGTGCCTACAGTTAAGTCTTGGAATTTCTGGGATAGAGACGTAACCATTTAGCTGTGAATCCATGGTTTGATGCTGTAGTGATACTTTCCATATTTTTTTAGAAAGGGTTTTCAAATATTCTTTTGAAAAGGGATAGTTGGTGAATTTACTAAATTCGATAAGTTCAGTACATATATTTTGGATAAAGAGATTTAATTTATTTAAATTAAATTAAAAAGAGATTTGGAGTTATTTAGTGGGAAATGAAGTATTTGGTTGAATAGTTGATTTTTTTGATAGTTAAATAACCAACTATCAAATCTGGACCCGAAATATAACTTTGGAAATATCTAGGAGAAATACGGGAATTATCTGTACAGTTACCGTTCGAGGTTCTATACTGTACGTATAAACTCGTTTTGTTCCTCTAGGATGTTTATAAAGAAATCCATCCACTAATGGTTAGGAGGTAATCTTCAATCTTATTCTCGTCTGTTTATTTCCTAGAGAACCGGGGTTGAGTTTACCGAAAATATCGAACGTTGTTTCGAAGAGACCGGGATCGGATTTGTTATCTGAAAACCACCTCGATCCAACGAGTATGTTTTCAATGTGAAAACAAGAGCATGGAGTCGAAGATGGAGCAGTGAAGTGCAAGGGCTAATCGCTACTAATCCTGAGGATTATTCTAAAATGGATGTAGTAGGAATAGTGCCTTCGGTTCCGTTTGGACCCAGAACGGACTTGTATGGATGAATGCTATCAGAACATTTTCATTGGACGACAATGGGCATTCTAAATAAAAAATTCCTTAAAAAGGTAATCGTAGCCTCTAGGCTCATCAACCGGGAAAGACCGAAAAGCAGGGGTGATGCAGCAAGGTGAGTAGCACCCAATTATGGTATGTTTATCACCTTTCTGGATACCCTCAGATATTATTACTATGATTTATGGAAGGAGCTCGACAAAAGGGTGGGAACACCCGGGGTGATAGCATATTCGGCCTATCCGGGATAGGGTAGTCCGATCTTGTGTGGCAGGAGATCCTGGCGTGGTCCTCGGTACGCTGTTCTAAACATGTACTATGACAGGTGATACCCCAGTACCTAGTCATTCGTATGGAACCCATTCTCCAATAAGCGCCATACATTTTGATTGTGCCCAACTATGTTGGAACGTGAGATGCAAGCATTTCAGCTATTTGAATAAGTATTTGTATTTAGACACTACTATAATATCAGAGGATTTGATATGAAATGTTTTGGTTATCGTATGGTAATAACCTGTCGTGTTTATGTGTGGCGTGCTCTTACGAGATACCTTTGATTTTGAAGGATTTTGACAACTTTAATAATTAAATTTGGGTGTGTTTTTCTCACGCTTGTTTTCCAGACTGACTCGGATGTTATTTTATTATAATGCTCGGGTCAGATCGAGTAATACAAATACATGATAGGATGCTATGGAGCTCAAGAGACAAGTTGAATAACGAAGACGTATTACACGTATCTAGCTTATATTCCGCTTGTAAGGACTTATATAACTGTCCAGTTTGGTGTATTGATTGTTGTACTCTGATGATTGTAAGTATAAAATAGTTTAAGATTCTTTTGTATATAAAAATCTTTTACTACATGTTATATTTTGTTCCGCTGCGATTGTGAGATTCTGTGTTGTTGTTCTATTTTCTTCTACATTTTTCTTCTTCACCCTAAAGATTTGTAGTTCCGGTTAATTTGAGTCGAACTGATGTGAATTACGATCGTTTCAAAGGGGTATGGATTTTTGGGCCTTTACACTTGTATTAGAGCTGAAGGTTAAGCGAGAACCTTGGCTCTAGTGGGAATTACTCATTAGAGATAGGGTCGGTAGCACCCTAGAATGAGTTTGAGTGTATTAATAGATATGAGCGCGTATTTGTTAGAGAATATAAAATTTGTTTTATATTATGTTGATTGATCTGTTGAGTGGCTTATGGATTCTGGTCAATATGAGTAATTAACGTTATTGATAGGGATCTCTAAACACTTGAATAGAGTAATACGGCATAGTATGGTTTTGAAGCGGGTAAATGAAATAATTTTCCCAAATTATGTATTTGATATAAAGAAAATAATTTTCTAAAAATTATTATAGTGGTGCGTTGGTTGTTATTATTTAATCAGAAATAGATTATAAAATTGGAAATGTTTTATTAAAGCCAAATCGGATTGTATAAGTGAATTATACAAAATGAGTTAAAAACTACAAATGGGTTCAAACCAGAATTTGGAAAAAATTAAATCCCGGAGACTTTTAGAAGCATTTCCAAAGTGTTTGAAGGTAAATAGTAGTATTATTATTTTGGAGATATTTTTAATAGAAAAGTGTTTTTAAATGGATTTTGGAAAGTAATAATAGCACTTAATTCACTACAGTCGCTGGAAAATAATTCTTGTGATGACTACACAGCATCATCAGTATTCATTTTTGAGTTTCTAAGTGTTGATACTATAATTGATTTGTTCGGATAGGTTGGGTAAACCAGTTTTGTTTTGGAAATTCCGAAGGGAATTTGTTTTGGATAAAAACATGGGTTGGTTTAAAATTTAAAAGTGTGATTTGGAATATTGAGATTTCAAAATGATTTGAAATAAATACCGGGTATTTAAATCTTTAAATATTTATTAAAATGTTTAGAAAATATCAGGAAATAAGTTATTAACTTATAAAATTGAGAATGATTTTAAAGAAAAATATGGAAATTGAATTTTGAAATTAAAATTAAAAGTGAAAAGATTAAGATGGGATTTAACTTAGATTAAGTTGAAGGAATTTTTTTTAATTTAATTGTTTGTGATTTGAATAGAACTAATGAAATAAATTAATAAAATTGTGAATTAACTAAGCGAAGTTAAATGGAATAAAAAAATGAAGTGATGGAAATAATAAAGAAGAAATTGAAAATTTAAATAAAAAGGTGAATTGGATTTGAATCATATGGAAACGAATTAAATATGTAAATGTGAATTATAGAGCGACTGTATAACTATAAGTTATAAAAATTTGAATTGGATTAGAAATAATATTGAATTGAAGTAAACATAAATTTTGAATCGTAAAATAATTTTATGGTCGTAAAGTAAAAGTTTTGAATGAGCTAAAATTTAAGTAAAAATTTGAATTGTGAGTAAATAAATTTGAATAGCTTATGAAAATTGAAACAAATGGAATAAAAGTATATTTAAGCTATAAATAAATGTATAATCTCGAGAGAAAAATAAAATGTGAACATATTCGAGTATAGGATTGATGGAAATGTGAAAAATAAGTTGAGCGACTTATAAAATTGAAAAGTGAGATAGAAAACACAAAATAAAATGGTTTGATATGTTGGTAAAGGAAATAAAACCCAAATTTGAATTATAAAATAAATTTGAACTCAAGGAAATTAAATGAAATGATTTTTGAAAATAAAAATCAGATATTGAACTATAAAGTGGAAATGAACTAATTAGATGATTAATTAGTTAATTGAATATAGAATGGATATTAACTTGGTTAAATAAATTGGATTGTGGATTAAAAATGGATTTTGAAATGAAACTCAAGTTATAAATAAAATTTGACTTAAAATTGTAAGAGAATGAAATACAGTTGAAATGTTATTGAATAAAATGGAATTGGATTATAATGGAAATGGCTTAAGTTACAAATGAATCCACTTAAAGTATAAATAAATTGAATATAGCCTTAAGTACCATTTTAATGAATTCGAGAATGAATTCGAATATGGAAATTAAATTGAAGTGGAATAAGTGAATGACCTAATTAGATAGATTTGTAATTGGTATGAGATTTGATTGAATAAAAATCAAAGCAAAAATTTGAAATGGAATTGGATTGCAAAGGAAATAAACTTAAGATATACAGTTGGAATAGTTAAAAATAAAGGGATTAACTTAAGGGTATATTTTGGATGAAAGCTTGGCTTAAATAATTTATGAAATGGCTACTTAATAAATTAGCATTGGATGATTTCGAGCTTAATAAAATGGATTTGAATATAATGAGTGTGGATATGAATGGAATGCAATTGAATAGATCGTGAATCAATAAGAAATGGAATGGAGTTAAATATAAATTGAGTTGGAATCAATTTAAAATAGCTATAAACTAAAGTGGATATTTTATTAAGTGAATATCGCCGAATTTGCAGAGAAAAAATTATTGTTGACGTAAACAGAAGTAAATAAAATTCTACGAATTAATAGAAGTGAAATAAATTGATTTTTAAACCAATTGGAATAGATGTGAGTTTGTTTGATATAAATATGAATTAAATGCATGGAAAGTGAGTTGTAAATCATTTAAATTGAGTAAATTATATATGTATCGATTGAAAGAAATTAAATGAGTGTTGGACCATTAAAATTGTTTATGGTTATTTGTTAGAATGCATTGTTTATGAAAGCTATGTGTTATCCGTTTAAATGAATGAAATGTTGTCAAATTTCATGATTTTGGTACTCATGTGTTTAAAATTGAGTAAGTACAGGTACAAGGGGGCTATTGGCTAGAATTGGGGTTACGTAATTGCATATGAAGTAAATGCTTGCTTAATAATGCTTAAAAACGCTAAAAAGGTACGTTTTCGGATTAAATACTGCGAAATTATAAATATTGATATATATTTTGTTTTCCGACCGTGTGGGTCGATGTATATATATTTTTCTCTCTTGTCATATTGCAAAAGACTCTCCGTACAAGGGAGGCTCTGGCAAAAAAATTCGGAAATTTAGGGTGTTAGAAAAATTTTGAAAAAAAAATATATTTTTTGTGAAATTTTTTTTTGTTAACCGAAACCGATTTCAAATTTATAATCAAAATAAAGGATTTTGGTTTAGGATGGAAAACTAATTGTTTGTGTTGAAGGTAAAAGATTAGGAAAGTGAATTATCGAGTTTCACTAAGTGGGTTTTGAAAAGGTAAGGGGTTTGGAGCATTTTCCTACCTTAGCAATTTCAAAGGCGAAATTATTTTAAGGGGGAGGAATGGAACGACTCGGATTTTTTGACGGTTATTTTGGAATATTTTAAATGGTTTTAAATATCAAATTTGAATTATAGATTGATTTTGAATATGAATATAAAATAAATTCAGAATTTAAATATAGCGATTTATTGGATAATTTAATTATTGAAGTTTATAATTGAATATTGGTTAAATTATTGTATCTTGACTTTTAAGCCCGATAAAAATAATTTAAAAGCTTGTAAAACTTATATTAATAATAATGAAGACAATAAAAGTTTTAAAATTGAGTTTAAAAGTGATCTATTCAATTTTAAAAATAATTTGTTCAAATTGACATTTAAAAATAGCGATCCGGGGCACGGTCACGAATTTTGATGAAACCAGTTCCATTGGATTCATAATATTGTATTATTATCGTATTTCAAATTTTGTAGCTTTTGGAGTTATCATTTAGCCATACGAGATATAAATGCGCTGAAATTTATAACGAAAATTTAATATA
Organism: Allium fistulosum; assembly: GCA_030737815.1. Classification (NCBI taxonomy): domain Eukaryota; kingdom Viridiplantae; phylum Streptophyta; class Magnoliopsida; order Asparagales; family Amaryllidaceae; genus Allium; species Allium fistulosum. The sequence goes on from CM060908.1 coordinate 235,958,154, forward strand.
ATAATTGGGTCCAAAAAGCTATCTTCTCCAGACGATCGAATTAGGACTCGAAACCTTTTTCATTGCGTTCGGAATAAGGGTATAACATTATGAATGCCTAGTGGCATGCCTCGATAGGGGTTTGAGATTTTGAGTTGTGTAAACAAGTTAATTTGAAATTTAAATTTAACATTTTGAAAATAGAGATTTTGGGATAATGTAGGTAAAATGATTTTAAATAAGAGAACGTAAGCGGCGTTGGTTTATGTGTAAAAGACTTATTTTAAAAATCAAAATTTTAAATAATTTAGAAAAATAGAGGGAAAATTTGAAAATAATACATAAACTTGATATACTAGATTTTGAATAAGATTCTAAATTATGAAAAGGAAGTGAAATCTGAATTTAGTTGGATTTTGGAATATAATTGGGTTATTTGGGAAATTTATTTAAAAATGGAATTCGATTTAAAATTGATTAAGTATTGTAAAACCGTTATAAACGGGAAATGAGACTATGGAATTTATAAACAAGGTTTATAAATAAAATGAAAAGTGATTTACAGTGGGTAAGTTGAAGTTATAAATTCATGGTGAGGATTTATAAGGAGATGGGCAAATCGGTTTTAAAATAAATGGTAGATTTATTCTTAGAAGTATGGAAAGCGGATTTTACGGAATTGGGATGTAAATTAAAATGGAAATAAATCGAGAAGAATTTATAAATGTTGGACTGGCTATATGGGAGTTGAAAAATATATTTTTCTAAGAAGTTAAGTTTATTTTAAAAAAAGGGAATTTTTATGTATTAACTAGAAAATTTTAAAGTTTTTAAAGAATATTTCAAAAATTAATTATTTAGTTGTTTAAAATTGTTTTAAGTATATTTTAAATTATGATTTAAGTTAGTTTATATTAAATTACTCATTATGTAAGAATTAATAAATATTATTATTTCAAAAGGATAAATTATTCAATAATTATGATATTTTTATATAACAACTTTTATTTTAAAGAGTATTCGCCTAAATTTAACTTGGAAGTTATTATGGAAATTTCATAAGTATTATTTTGGAAATTTTTAAATAAAGTTTCGGGAAGTAATGGTATACTCGCATGGAGATATCGGAGGCAGTGAGTGCCTCCAGTTAAGTCTTAGATTTCTCTGGGATAGATATGTAACCATTGAGCTGTGAATCCATGGTTTGATACCGCAGTGATACTTTCCATATTTAAAAAAAAGGGGTTTCAAATATTCTTTTGAAAAGGGATAGTCGGTGAATTTACTAAATTCAATAAGTTAAGTACATATATTTTGGATAAAGAGATTTAATTTATTTAAATTAAATTAAAAAGAGATTTGGAGTTATTCAGTGGGAAATGAAGTATTTGGTTGAATTATGATTTTTTTGATAGTTAATTAACCGACTATCAAATCAGGACCCGAAATATAACTTTGGAAATATCTATGAGAAATACGGAAATTATATGGTACAATTACCGTTCAAGGTGCTATAGTGTACGTATAAACTCGTTTCGTTCTTCTAGGAAGTTTATAAGGAAATCCATCCACTATCATTTAGGAGGCGATCTCCAATCTCATTCTCGTCTGTTTATTTCCTAGAGAACCGGGGTTGAGTTTACCGGAAATATCGAACGTTGTTTCGAAGAGACCGGGATCAGATTTGTTATCCGAAAAACACTTCGATCCAACCAGTACGTTTTCGATGTGAAAACATGAGCTTAGAGTAGAAGATGGAGTGGTGAAGTGCAAGGGCTAATCGCTACTAATCTTGAGGATTATTCCATAATGGATGTAGTAGGAATAGTGCCTTTGGTTCCGTTCAGACCTGTAACGGACTTGTATGGATGAATGCTATCAGAACATTATCATTGGAGGACAATGAGCATTCTAAGTGAAAAATTCCTTAAAATGGTAATCGTAGCCTCTAGACTCATCAACCGGGAATGACTGAAAAGCAGGGGAGATGCAGCAAGGCTAAGTGGGTAACACTAAATTAGGGTATGTTTATCACCTTTCTAGATACCCTCGAATATTATTCTACGATTTATGGAAGGAGCTCGGAAAAGGGTAGTAACACCCGTGGTGATAGCATATTCGGTCTATCCAGGTTATGGATAGTCCGGTCTTGTGTGGCTGGGGATCCCGGCACGGTCCTCGGTATGATGTTCTAGACGTATACTGTGATAGGTGATACCCCAATACCTAGTCATTCATATGGAACCCATTCCCCAATAAGCTTCGTACGGTTTTGATTGTGCCCAACTATGCTGGAACGTGAGATGCAAGCATTTCAGCTATTTGAATAAGTATTTGTATTTAGACACTACTATAATATCAGAGGATTTGATATGAAATGTTTTGGTTATCGTAAGGTAATAACCCGTCGTGTTTTTGTGTGGCGTGCTCTTACGAGATACCTTTGATTTCGAAGGATTTTGACAACTTTAATAATTCAATTTGGGTGTGTTTTTCTCACGCTAGTTTTCCAGACTGACTCAAATGTTATTTTATTATAATGCTCGGGTCTGATCGAGTATTACAGATACATGATAGGATGCTATGGATCTTAGGAGAAAAGTTGGATGACAAAGACGTATTCCACGTATCTAGCTTATATTCCGCTGTGTAAGGACAAGTTATATAACTGTCCAGTTTGGTGTATTGATTGTTGTACTCTGATGATTGTAAGTATAAAATAGTTACAGATTCTTTTGTATATATAAATCTGTTACTATATGTTATATTTTGTTCCGCTGCGATTGTAAGATTTTGTGTTGTTATTCTATTTTCTTCTACATTTTTCTTCTTCACCCTAAAGATTCGTATTTCCATTCAATTTCAGTCGAACTTATGTGAATTATGGTCGATTCAAAGTGGTACGGATTTACGGGCCTTTACAATAATTACCCTTGTGTCCCTCAACATTCTTCCCCAAATAGGTCAATGCCTGTAAATGAACAGAGACACTCCACCCAAACATCACGTGCACTAAGTTCAATGATACGGAGCTATGGACCTCCGTTCGACGAACCGTCTTCACCATCGCGTTGCTCTAGGCAACTCCACTTGGTCGACATCTCAAATCAATGCCATGCCACCCGAACCCATTTGTGACCTGATAAGTCATGGCTACTGTAGCCATGGTCGCATCCCCCCAGAGGTGATCTGACCTCAACAAAATCTGCACCCAAGTGCCATTTTCTTCGACGAACTCAAATCAAAACTCCAAACATCGAATCGATGATCGCTCCCACCGTAAAGGATAACCCTAGTTTCGAGCTCTCGTACGTGACTACTATCGACTTTAACAATCCATCGTCGCACCTCCCAAATCACCTACCAGATCGAAGCTCGTGGTGAAATATGATTTTTAAAATTGGTTTCACATTTTTCCGTTGAGTAAATTTGGAGATAATAATATTTGATGTTGAAATTTTTTTTCTTCGTTCAATCTTTGTTTGCTGTGTTTAAAAAGTGAAGATAGGGAAGCGTCTTGTATAAGGAACAACGTAGGCTCATACGTTTATAGGGTGGCTGATGTAGGATGGCCTGTGGGTTGAGTGAAAGAAAGTGAGTACCTAGTCAATTTGATGAAAATAAATTATTTAAAATTCAAAAATATATAGATATTAATTTCAAACATCGATCGAGGCATGCCGCCAGACGTTTATAATGTTATACCCTTTTCCGAATGCAATGGAACAAGTCTCGAGTCCCAATTTGATCGTATGTGGAAGATAGCTTTTTGAACCCAATTATAATATTAAATTTTCGATATTAAATTCAATGCATTTCTATCCCGTACGATCAAACGATAACTCCAAATACTATGAAATTTGAAATCCGATAATAATACAATATTATGTATCCAATGGCACTGGTTTCGTCGAATTCTAAGACTATGCCCCGGAAGTCTATTTTTATTTGTTAGTTTAAACGAGTTATTTTTAAAATCGAGTAAATCACTTATAAATCCAATTTAAAGATTTTATTATCTTCATTCTTATAAATATAAATTTAATAAGCCTTTAAACTATTTTTTTCAAATAAAAATCCAAGAATTAAATTATTTTATTGATTTAAATTATTTAATTCAACAATTAAATTATCAATAAATCAATATATTTGAAATTCAACCTATTAAATCGATAAAAATAACTTTTCAGTATTTAAAATCAATTAAATAAACATTTCAAATAACCAAAAATTTTAGGTCGTTACATTCCTCCCCGCTTAAAAGAATTTCGTCCCCGAAATTGCCAAGGTAAGAAGAATGGCCCAAAACCCATTAACTTTCCCAAAAATCAATTTGTAGATCTTGTTATTACTTTTAATAATTTCAAAATTCATCCATAGACTGCAACTAACATTATCCATTCAACCATTTCAAGTTATAATTAAAAATCAATTTAGTTATTAAAACTTTATTCAAAATTTTCGAACTCCCTCAATTTTCAAAATATTTCGATAGCATCTCCTTTGCATGACTAGATCTGAACAACTACAAATCGCCACTACGGGATCAAACCAACAAAAGAAAACCAAAGCCGAGTTGCTCAATAAAAAAACCATCAAATCAAATGCAAAAATAAACATGTACCTTTTCGTTGGGCAATCCAAATTTTTCTTGATTTTAAATACCTGCATCTTATTTACCAATGATATCCAATCATATAATTTAAAATCATTTTATATTTTGCAATTTCAATTTCTAATATTTACTTCACCCAAACCCGCATGATGTACATATATCATCTGTGCGCAATATCCAATCTGATCGCTCACTCGACCACACAATTTCACTTCAAAACTAGTATCGTTCACACGACTCTCTGATACGGACTCCGATATGGTTTCGTGATTAGAAACTATCATTCTCCTTGCATAGCCATAAACTATGATAGAGAATACCAAATTCAATCTAATTTCCATATTCAGTGTTCACCGTCGAGAATCGAGTGAAAAATTCCAACTCGGATCGATATATTATCTCGAAATTCTGTGCTCGAATCTGGATCAAACCGTTATGCGAATAAAATAATATACGTGCAAATTACGTATTTATTTCCAATTTATTTTTATCTACACCAAATTCCTTTTATTCACATTCATCTCATTTATATTCAATTATTCACTTTTAAATTTCACTTCCAGTTACTCACATTTATTTGATCTGCATTCAAATATTTACTTAGCATACTCCTTTCCATACTAATCTCTCTTAAGAATTTATTCCCTCAAATTCTATGTTTATCTCATTTCACTCCATATTAATTCATTTGTGAATTACTTTATAAAACTTTACTCAAGTTCATAAACATTTCATACAACACTCCTTATGTTTATCACCATTTCGTAACTTAAGTTTATATCTATTTCTATTTAAATTCAATTTCAATACCATTTAACTCAATTTATCCTCCTATTTCAATATTAAATTTTATCATCCATATCCCAAACTATATTTAACTCACTAACTAAATTAGTTAGTCCAATTAGCCCATTCATTAATTTATTTCAATCTCAATATATTTCATTTCCAACAGTTACTTTATTTAGTCCAACTTAGGCTAAATTTTCAATTTCACTTTATTTAACTAAATTTAAGTTAAATTTCATTCCAAAGTTAAATTTCAAATTTTCCCTTCTTGCATTCACATTCAACACTTTAAAACATTACTTTAACTTGCAATTTACAAATTTTATAAGTTATCAACTTACTTTCTCATATTTTCAAGTAAAACATTTTAAATCAAAATCCTAGAGTTTAAACAATTTGTTCTAAGTATTTTAAATCATTTTGGATATCATATACACACACACACACAATCCCTTGGTATATCAAATTATTCTTTTGAATTTCAAAGCCAAAACCAGTTTTCCAAAACCAAACTTCAATGGTAGCAATTTCTCTCTTGGAAATTCGAAAATGAATGTCGTTGATGCTGCAGTCATCACCGAAATTATTTTCCAGCGACCGAACTGAGTTCAGTGCTTTTATTCCTTTTTAACCCTTTTTAAAAATATTTTCATAAATATTTTTCAACTAATATCACTATATTTTTCCAAAACTTTGAAAACCATTTTCAAAATATTCGGGACTTAGATTCAAAAATTCTCAATTAAAATCCATTTTAATTCATAAGTCACATTTATAAATTATACTTACAAAATTTCACTTCCTTAAAACATTTCACAAATGTTTTATCATTGTTTATTTTATAATAAAGATCTTTTATTAAGGCACAACAACAATTAATGATAATAATCAATATTATCATTCCTAACAACCAAACACACTATATGTACCATAATACTTTCTAAAAATTATTCCTTTATATATAAAATATAATCAGGGTAAAACTTTTGCATTTACCCAATTTTAAAACAATACCATGTCAAATTGCTCTGTTCAAGTGTTTAGAGATCCCTATCAATTACTTTAATTACTCGTAGTGACCAGAATCCATAAGCCACTCAACAAATCACCCAACACAATATAAAACAATTTTTATATCACTAACAAATACGCTCTCATATCTATTAATACACTCAAACTCATTCTAGGGTGATACTGACCTTATCTCAAATGAGTTACCCCATCAAAGCCAAGGTTATCGCTAAACCAAAGCTTTGATACCACGTGTGACAACTCACATTTTGGCAGGTTTAAATTGACAATAATCCACACATGTCCAACTTAAACAATCCGAAATATAGATAATCAATGGGGTTATTTAAGAAAAATTAGAAAAGAAGAAGAAAACAAACACAGAATCTTGCAGCGGAACGATAAAATATAATAATCAAATAAATAGTTTATGAAGTTGTTTAATATACATTTGATTATAATTTATACAACATTTATCCGAGTTATAAATATACAATAGAATAAAATATAATGCAGAAGAACAACATGATGCTAGGAATATATTAGTAATAATAATATACCAAATCTTCGTCTTCGTCCTCCAAAGAATAATCTTCGATAAGCTGAAAACTCAAGGCTGATCTGAGCGTAATGAAAAGACAAAACACTTGAGTCAGGACTAAAATATTCTTATGTGAGTCAAATCGATATAGCATATAAAATGAGTGTCATGGCATCGGAGATGTTTATGAGGTTTCACATCTCCTATTCAATGTATAACGTGCGTGCAATAACTCAAGAGATGTTACAAGATTTTCCATCTCTTAAGGACCCGTCAAAAATATTTATATATAGTAGAATACGCTATATATATAATGTCTAGTCAGTAAAATAAATATCAAAATAGCGTTAAGGCTTTACGTTGATAACCCTTGATGCGTTTTTAAGCATTGTCGTACATTTTGCATATAAAACACCAGTAAAACGTTGGTGGATAGGGATGCTTCGTGATAAGACCACACTAAACTGAAATAGTAGGGGTCTCTTATAAGGATAAAAGTAAGACAAGGCACGTGAGGCAACACCCAAAGTAGGATACAACCGGTTTACCCTTCTCGGTTGGTGGTAACCCCTAACGGCCCACCATGCAAAACACTCCCCAAAATCCACGGGTGCGCACCAATCAATCACATGTAAATGATTGTAATACGAAGAGTGTGTCCACTAGAGGTAGCTAGCCTCATTAGCCGGTACGGCTCCTGTTTTAGTCATTTCAAATTGACACAAGTGTTAGGCCAATCCATCATCGTTCTCTTTCTTCAAATCCAGCAAACGATGCCAAATCCAACCACTTCGTTCTGTAGTCTCTTCCGCGTACACAGTTGTTAAAGTGGTTCCAATATTGACAGAGGGTATGCCAATAATAGGCCCCAGTCTCTTTAACAACCAAATGTCGTTTTACACGCCGGTTGGTACTTTTATATTTCAAAAACAGTTCGTACTTGATATCAACCTATCATATTCGCTTCAAAAATCAAATCCATTTCGAAATCAACTATTCACTTCGAAAACCATTTCATATAAAAATATATTTTCCACTGGAAAACAATTCCATTTCAAAATCACTTTCCACTTCGAAATTGATCTCGTTACAGAATCATTTATTCATTTCAAAATCCCGTTTTGACTTCAACTTAGGTTATAATTTCAATTTAACCAAACTCGCATTTAATTCCATGATTTAAATATAAACAATTTCCATCTTGAACGGTTTGAATTTTGACATAGTTTGAATAGTTAAAATAGTTAAAAATAGTTTATATAGATAATTAGTTTGATATTAAATAGTTTAAGTATTAAAATGGTTTATATAGTAAAAGAGTTTGAAAAATCAAAGTAATTTGAATATTTAAAAGATAGGTTTTAAATAGTTTATATTAAATAATTTTATTTGAAAATAGTTTCAAAGTCAAACTGATTCAATTCCAAATTGTAACACCCCGCATTTTTATATAATTAAATAATAAAATAACTATGAAAATAGTGAGAAATGGATTTTTGCCAATGTTGGAATTTGACCACAAAACTTATACCATTGTGTTCATGGAAATTTTATGATCAACTTCCATATACAATAATTTTTGAATGGACTTCAAACTAAGAAGTTAAAGTCGTATGAAGTTTTAGCGTTAGAAATAATTACATATGCAAATATGGAAATTTTATCAATTATAAATATTTGCAATTAATTCATAGGATATTTATAAAAGTAGTAACAAATTTATTATTTTTGTAATGAATATAAATTATTAAGAAAATTAGATGTAAAAGGAAAAAATAAGGGGAATAATTAACATTGCAAACAGAATCAGCTAAAAAGCGCAATTAATTAATATGTGAATTAATATTGGAGATTAATGTATAACGTGTGTCTATATATATCAGATCCCTTGATTTAAAGAGGCTTACATATAAATGTAACAAATAAATGTTCAAATTCAAATCTGGAAAAAAGGAAATATATATGCATATTAAATATATATGTTAATTGAATGGTGGAATTAATTGACATGCCAATTAATGAAACGTTACAATGTGCAAAATACTAATTAAGGAAATTAACTAATATAGGTGACATGTTAATCTATTAATGGGGCTATTAATTAGGATTGTAACGTAATCAGTAGAAAATGTCAATTAATAAGGAAAAGAAATAATAGTTGACCTAGATTTGAATGTGTACATAATGGCAGTATATTGCTGCACATAAAAATTAATTGAAGGATCAATTAAGTAGAGGATTAATTAGATAATTAGTGGGATGCATCAATATAAGAGTGAATGTAATGTAGTTCATTCCATCAGCCATCACTTTCTTCATCCCACTCTTATGGTAAACAATGGCTTCTTTCTTCATTCTTTTCTCCTATTTCTCACAAATCTTCACCAAATAAATCCAAATAAAATATATGTGAACAAAATAGAGGAATTGCAACAAATTAAAGGAGAGAAGTTGTAGAACAGCGTAGTAATTTTAGAAGATAGAGATTTAAAGCTAAGGACGACAAATGAGTGGATTTAATTATATCTCTTTTACGTTTATAATATATTATCGTTAGATTCCCGTAAATAATTTTATTCGGTATTTATTCCAGTAACTAATTCTGTTAATTAGTTATGCTGAGACTGTAAATTGTATAAGAGAGCTTGTGTTTAATTAATATTAGGCTTGACAGTTAGAGAAAGGTGTAAGCCTAAAAGTAAGAAATTTACGGTTATTTACATCAATTTTAAAGTTGAAATTTAGCTTGTAAATTTAGCTTCTTTTTATTCTTTTTTACGCGAATAAAATAGTAAAGAGAAGAATTCGCAAATACGGACTAAATAGAAGAACACTAGATTTACAGAAATTAGATGTAAATAAGAAAAGCTGAAATAAATGGAGAAAAATAGAAATTTGCAGTAAATTATGCCAAAACGGGGAAAAATAAATTAAAAAGGAATATTTAATAACTTGATAGGGAAGTAAGTGATAGATTAGTTGGTTGGCTTAGAAAAGAGAATACATATCCATAGTTTAATATTTAAAAGATAACGATAAACGTAATTGCAAGAAGAAAAGAATGAAAAAGGGAATTAGTGTAAAATAGAGAAACTACTGTATTTTGCACTATCCAAAAAGTAAAAGAAACAATAAAAAAATTATCTTGCAGTTACGTATTATTGTTTATAACATCATTTAGTATTAAAATATGGAAATGGATTTTTTGTGCAGTTTTCGTAACCAACCAAATAGAATAGAACTACTTCCTAGAATATAATGAAATAAAGTAAAGAATTGAAGGAATCAAGTTTATTATTAGATAAGACTAGAAGCTATAAACAGAAATGTACCTAGATCTGCATTTACTGCGTGGAATAAAAGTAAAGCGGTTATTATGATAAGTAAATTTGTGACAATGTTACGTAGTCCCAAGCCAAGATTGTCATATAATATAAGAGAATTAAAGAGAATTCAATATCATAATTGTAACGGTTGCGATTTTTCGACGCTCGAAAGTCGACATTAATACATCCACTGTATCAAATGCCATGCAATCGAATGCCGGAAAACAGAATCATTAGGGTTAAAAGAAGAGGTAGAAGAAGACAAAAGAAAAGAAAGAACAGAAAAACAGAAACAGAACAATATCAGGATCTCACATTTGCAGCGGAACAATATACAATAGATAATCACTAGTCTTTTTAAACAAAGAACTATATCAGTTTATATATACATACTCAGAGTCAATATACAACTCAATACAACAATGGACAGTTATATAAACTTGTCCTCATACAGAATACACAGTGAAATAAATTAAACAAGTACGGGAGTACGTCTTGCCATCCAGCTTGTTTCCAAAGCTCCAGAATATCCTGATAACATAACTCTAGGCTGCCCGTGTGGAAAATTATGGGCACCCAGAGTTTAGAAAGGAAACAATAAACTCCGAGTCAGTCATGGTGACTGGTGTGAGATCGTAAAACAGTTATTTTCACAAAGAAAATAAAATTAATTCGCAATGCTTTTGGAAAATGAAACTACCGTATGACCTCCCACCACACACACAATGCAAACGCAGAATTGGAGGAGATTTCTTCTTATGATAGTCAAACATGCTTACTACGCAAATCATTGGATTATTATTATTAATGTCTAGTATGGAAAACATTTCGAAAGTATAATATAAATCTTAGCCAGCATAGGTACCATTATACTATGCCTGCTATAGCTGCTATGTTAAATAGCAGGTTCTACAACTAAAACCGTACAAGGTTCGTATTGGGAATTGGATTTCCAACAAATGGTCAGGCTAAGGAACTTCCTACTGCCACATGGGTACGCCTTTGGATGGACGTCCCGAGAACCAACCAGGCTCTTTGCCAACACAAGGCCGGGTTACCTCTAGGAATAGGTAACTACCACACGAATATGCCATCCCCCGGTCCTTTAGGACCTTTATCCGAGGCGCCTCGATCACAAAGCAACAACCACAAAGAAATGAGATTGGATGTAACGACCCGTATTTTTACGGATCGAAACATCGTAAAACAGTTAACGGTTGGTCGCATTGTTGATAAGTCGTCCAGAGTCTAAGTCTTAGGTTGTATAGTAGTTAGGTCGTATAGAAGTTAGGTCGGAGTAGACGACCTAAGGTAATTGGCGACCTAAGGGGTTAGCGACTTAAGTCAGTAAGCGACTTAAGAGTTAGCGGCTTAAGAAACTGGGCGAGTTAGCGACTTAAGAAGGATAGGTCGACAACGACCTAAGGAAGCTTGTGGTAGCAGTGAGCGACCTAAGGAAGTTACGTCGTAGATGACTTAGGAGTTAGGTCGTGGGTTGTTAGGTCGCTAAGTATTAGGTCGTAAGGGGTTAGGTCGTAACCCAGTTAAGTCGCGTGGTTATTAAGTCGTTAGGTCGGAACTGTTGCTAGGTCGCGTCTCAGTTAAGTCGTAGGTCGTGAGGAAGCACGCATATGCTAAGTCGTTAGGTCGTATAAGTGCGCATGTGTTAGGTCGTTGGATCTGTAAGTCGCGCACTTGCGCTAGGTCGTAGGTCGTAGGGGTTTTTAGGTCGTGGACGACCTAAGAGCGTGCGACCTAAGGATCAGTCTATAAATATGAGGGTTTTTCTTCATTTTTGGGATCCGGATTTCGAAGCGACGAAGTGCTTCCATTTTGAGAGCTCGACTTCTACACTTCTTCACTTCTTTTCTCCACTTTAATCTTGTGATTCCTTCCATCCAAATCGAAGATCGAAGAGCTTAGATTGAAGATCTACATTCTTCGAAGAGAGATTTCATCGTTTAAAGCGGATTTGTGATAGATCAAGTTAGATCCTTCGCTGTCCAGATCCAAAGTGGGTTTCTTTTAAGGTGTTTAGGTGATTTGGTGAGTGGTGATTATCCCTCACATGGATCCAAAGGAGTGTATCAGATCGTTGGCTTGATTTTGTGTTAAAGTAGTGATTTCCATGCATTTTCCTAATCCTAAGTATAGATCCATATAGATCCATTGTTCATAATGATTTTGCATCCATTTTACTACATGTTAACCTATGCAAGTTCATTCATCAAGATTATAGAGATATTGTTCATGTTTTCATGCTTGTTAGACTTTTACTCTTTATTACGAAATTGCCATTATTGTTATAATTTTCTATTTAGATCATATTTGAATGCTTTTTTACTTGGATTAATGTTTGATTTGATTGATTGCTATGAATTAGATGATTGATGATTTGATTTAGACCGAGGATGATTCAAAAGCTAAGGGAAAGGCTCTTGAATTGGAAAAGCTGCTTGTGGCATATGTGGCGGATGATGAAGCTCATATGGATAGATTAGATGATGATGTTGAGATCAAGCTTTGCTATGTTGATGATGAGGCGAAGTATGATATGAGATAGTCTTGGTCTAATCCAGACGGGATCATTCCAAGCATGTTGATAACTCGGTGATATGGTTCAGGTTTGAGGATAATGGTTTGCTCGAGAGGCGCTTGAGCTAGTATGGAAATAGTCGTCGAGGAGGATGACTAGAAGGCTGAGATCTCATCGTTGTTGAAGGTTCTAGCATGCTCAAAGCAAGAGTACGTTGGGCAGATTCGATAGTCCCTGAAGGCTACTGATTGGTAGTCAAGTACTCTGGGCAGATTCGATAGTCCTAGGCACGGGTCACGATGACGTGCAGAGTTATGTCTAGAACTGGGGTTTCCATTAGCCCTTGACGGACGGATGAAATAATGAGCCGGTCATTCAATTAACGATGATATCGAAGCAATGATAACAGTGATAGCCAGAGTCATGGATGTTTGGTTGTATCATCATTCGGTCTCAAGAGCGGTATTTTCTGGGTGCCTATCTGATCTTGGTTTAGGCCTTGGGGGTTTGTACTTGGAAAGCATCGCTCTTGACTCGAGTGATAATTGCTTTACTTTGAATTGTATGCTTTGCTATGTCTGCTATGTTTGCTTCTGCTTAGTGTGAGTCTGAGGGCTATCACTGCAGAAAGAGGTGGAGTGGGAGGGTTGTATTCCTATTCCTTTTTCCTTTATGCTCTTTTAGTATGTTGTTAGTTAATTTACCGCTCACTAAGACTGTTGTCTGACTCAAGGCTTTATTTTTTAACTCTTATTGCCTTGGGCTGTTCGTCCATTTTAGGACGGGCAGACAAGGTAGCAGGTGACAGGTGCTGTTCTTGCTTTCCACGATGTTGATGTCGAAGACGAGCTGGAGGCTTGCATATTATCTTCTTACTATATGTACTGGATGTTCCGCTGCTTGTATATTCTCTGAGTGATATGTAGTGAGGCTTGATGTATTGATTATTCCGATGTTTGTATTCAACTATTATGAAGTTTTATTGATAAGATTCTATTCTGTGAAGCTTCACTATGTATATATTCTATTGTATTTTGTCCATGCGCTGTGAGTAATACGATAGATTCTGTTGTTTAAAATTACCCTGGCAATCGTCCATGGTTGCCTGGCACACTTTACAGCGCACTATCTCTAGGTTCGGTGCAGGGGTCATGGGAGGTCGTCACATTTGGTATCAGAGCTTTGGTTAATCGATTTTACCCAACGCTCGCTGACGTAACTACGTATGAGAGACGTAATTGTATTTTGATGGATGATTACTATATATAATATAGTGGCTTAGTAGAGTTTGAGTCCTTTATGCAGTTGTTTCTCTAGGTGTGCTAATAATTCCTTTTTATAGATATTGAGAATGAGTCGAAGAGGAAGACCAGCTGCTAGGGAAGGCCGTGCTACTGAAGGGCCTGCTGATTATGCTGCTATGTTCGAAGCTATGATGGCTTCGATCATGAGAAGGATGACAGCTCCGAGGCCATCGGTGGATGTTGGAGTTCAAGTTCAAACTCCAAAACCGGTGGATTTTGCTAAGTTGTGTAAGGATTATTCTGCTCTTGGAGGGAAGGTTTTCTTGGGAACAGAACCAACCATTGAAGTCCAGAGATGGATAGATGCTTGTAGAAGGATCTTTGGTGACTTGGGAATTGAGGATGCAACTAAGAGGAAGTTAGCATCAAGACAGATTCAAGGAAGAGCTTATGATTGGTGGAACTCTATCAATATTGATACTCCGGAGGAAGAGATTACTTGGGAGCAATTCCAAGCCAGATTTGAAGCTAAGTTCATTTCTACAGCTCAGAAGTCTGTTCTGTTCAAGAAGTTTGTGGAGCTCAAGCAAGGTGGAAGACCAGTTCTTGAGTATGTTTTTGAGTTTGAAGCTTTGTCCAAGTATGCCCGGTCGTATATTGAATCTTCGTATCAGAAGAACGAGAAGTTTGTGACAGGCTTGGACAGTTATCTTGGGAGGCAGTTGGTGGATCATTTGGACGATTCATTTGAGAAGCTTGTGGAGAAAGCTCTCAGGCATGAGAATCTGTTTCCTAAAGAGGGATCTGTTGTTGCTGTGACCAAGGAGGAGTGTAGACCACAGCAGGGTGGAAACAAGAAGAGGAAGCAGCAAAAACAAAAGGGTAAGGATGGCCAGAAGAAGCCGAAGAGCGAAGTGACTTGCTTCAATTGTCAACAGAAGGGCCATTTCTCCAGGGATTGCAAGAATCCGAAGGCGCCGGGGAAATGCCACAACTATGACAAGCCAGGGCATATCAAGAGGAATTGTCCAGAACCGAGGAAGGACAAGCAAATTGTGCATGCTTATGCTTTGGGAGCTGTTCCATCATCTTCGAAAGCTCCTACCGCTGAAGAGAAAGGAAAGAGTGTAGTGGTTCAAGGTACTCTTTTCCTATGTGGTGTTTCAGTTAGAGTGCTATTTGATACTGGGGCGTCGCATTCGTTTGTTTGTAATGAACTTGTAGGCCGGTTGGGTTTAGAACCAGATATTGTTGATAGGCCATTGGTTGTGACTAATCCAGTTGGGGGTTCGTCTTGTTTGTGTATGCTATGTCGTGGTCTGATTGTATCGAGTCATGATTGCTCTTTTGTTTATGATTGTTTTGTTCTGAACTTTGCGGGGTTCGGAATTATTTTGGTTATGGACTGGCTTAGGAAGTATGCGGCAAAGGTTGATTGTGAAAGGTTGGAGGTGACAGTCGAGAATGTGGAGGGGCGAAAGATTGTGATACGATGTAAGCATGAAGAAGGCGTCTTCATGAGCTTCATGTATTCGCTGGTTGTTCCACGGGATGGACTGTCATCTGTGCCAATCGCTAATGGATTTGAGGATGTCTTTGACGAGGTCAAAGGTTTACCGCCGCATAGAGAGATCGAGTTTCGTATAGATCTAGTTGAAGGAGCCAGACCTGTTGTGATGCCTCTTAGGCGGATGGCGCCTAGGGAACAGCAGGAGTTGAGGGTGCAGGTTGATGATCTTTTGCAGAAAGGATTCATTCGGCGTAGTGTGTCCGAATGGGGTGCACCAGTTGTGTATGTAACCAAAGCAGATGGATCGCTGTGGTTGTGTGTGGATTATCGTGAGCTGAATAAGGTGACTAAGAAGAACAAGTATCCATTGCCGAGAATAGATGACTTGTTTGATCAGCTTCACGAAGCTAAGGTGTTTTCTCAAATGGATTTGGCAACGGGATTTCACCAGTTGAGAGTGGCTAAGGATAGTGTGCCGAAGACTGCTTTTAGGACACCATCCGGTTTCTTTGAGTGGCTGGTAATGCCATTTGGATTGACTAATGCACTAGCATATTTTGTGGATCTTATGAATAGAGTGTTCAGAGATCAGTTGAGCAAGTTCGTGCTAGTGTTCGTGGATGATATTCTGATTTATTCCAGAACAGAAGAAGAGCACAAGACGCACTTGCGTATTGTTTTGGAAATCTTGCGGAAACATCAGCTGAAGGCTAAGTTTTCGAAGTGTCACTTCTGGAAGAGTGAAGTGAGGTTCTTAGGCCATGTTATCTCTGGAAATGGAATAGCAGTTGATCCCGCTAAGGTGGCAGCAATCCAGGATTGGGTTAGACCTAAGAATGCATCTGATGTGAGAAGTTTTCTTGGATTAGCAGGATATTATCGATGGTTTATCAAAGACTTCTCCAAGGTAGCTGCACCGTTAACAGGATTGACGAAAAAGAACCAAGTGTTCAGATGGGATGATAAGAGTGAGCAAGCTTTCGGAATCCTGAAGGAGCGACTGACAAGTTCTCCCGTTTTGACTATTCCAAGTGGGAATGATGAGATGGTGGTTTACACCGACGCATGTGGTACTGGACTTGGAGCAGTGCTGATGCAGAGGGATAAAGTTGTTGCGCATGCAAGTCGACAACTGAAGCCGCATGAAAGGAATTACACGACTCATGATTTGGAGTTAGCGGCGATTGTTTTTGCTCTGAAGATGTGGAGACATTATCTATTTGGAGTTCGATTCGAGTTGTTTACAGATCATAAGTCGTTGAAGTATCTTTTCTCCCAAAAGGATTTGAATCTTCGGCAGCAACGTTGGCTAGAGTTTTTGGCATCATATGATTTTGGTATAGCTTATACTCCGGGAAAAGGTAACGCAGTGGGTGATGCGTTAAGCCGAAGACATGTAGGATTGGGAGCCATGTTTTCAGAATTGAAAAATCTCGAGTATTTAGCTGGATTTGACTTCAGGCCCAGATGCGAATTGGAACCTGAGATGTTGGCAAACTTATTAATAAGACCGACTCTTGTGGAAAGAATTGGCGAGAGTCAAAAGCGAGATGATAAACTTGTCAAGATTATCCGTGATTTGGAATCTGGATTGGACCCAGAAAAGGATAAAGGATTCGAGGTCGATCGAGAGGGTTGGCTTCGGAAACAAGGACGACTAGTTGTTCCCGATATAGATGAATTGAGAAGTGAAGTTCTAAAGGAAAGTCATCACTCGAAGTTGACAATTCATCCAGGTGGAAATAAGATGTATCAGGATATGAAGAGAACCTATTACTGGGAAGGTATGAAGAAGGATGTTCGAAATTTTATTTCCAAATGCATGAACTGCCAGTTGGTAAAAGCCGAACAGAAGAAGCCAAGTGGATTGCTTCAGCCATTAGAAGATCCTACATGGAAGTGGGAGCAAATATCGATGGATTTTATTGATGGGCTACCTAGAACAAGAACGGGAAACGAAGGGATTTGGGTCATTGTAGATTGTCTGACTAAGAGTGCAAGATTCGTTCCTATTCGATCAACTAGGAATGCATCAAAGTTGGCTGAGTTGTATGTTAAGTGGATAGTTCGATTCCATGGTATTCCGAAGAGTATAGTGAGCGATCGAGATCCATTGTTCACTAGTGGATTTTGGAAGAGCTTCCAGGAAGTTTTGGGAACCGAGTTGTGTTTGAGTACAGCTTATCACCCTCAAACAGATGGTCAGACCGAGAGAGTCAACCGAGTTTTGGAAGATCTCCTCAGAGCTTGTGTTTTGGATTTTGGAGGATCATGGGAAGATCACCTTCATTTGGTGGAATTTTCGTATAATAACAGTTACCAGTCAAGCATTGGTATGGCACCGTATGAGGCATTGTATGGAAGACCGTGTAACTCTCCGACATGTTGGTTAGAGATAGGAGAAAAGTTGATGCTTGGGCCAGAAATGATTCGACAGACTTCAGATTGCATAGAGATCATTCGGCAACGAATGAAGGCAGCCCAAGATCGTCAGAAAAGTTATGCTGATAAGCGTCGTAAGGATTTGGAATTCGACGTAGGTGATATGGTTTTTGTGAAGATTTCTCCACTGAAGAATGTTATTCGATTCGGGAAGAAAGGAAAATTGACTCCGAGATTTGTTGGACCATTCCCGATCATCGAGCGAATTGGAAAGCTCGCCTACAGATTGGAGTTACCTGAAAAGATGACGAGTGTGCACAATGTTTTTCATGTATCGTATCTACGGAAGTATGTGCACGACTCGAATACAGTGGTTTCTGCTGATAGCTGTGAAGATTTCAAAGTTGATCCAGTCGATAAGAGACCTCGTAAGCCGCTTCGTGTTGTGGAAACCGACACGAAACAGCTTAGGAGGAAGGTAGTTAAGTTACTCAAGATACAATGGAGTGATGATGATAACGACTGTACATGGGAGGTGGAAGAGAGGATGAAAGCAGCTCATCCTGAACTTTTCAAGGTATTGCCCTAAGGTGTCGTGTCATCTAACGACATTGTAACTTGTTCTAAGTTTTAGAATTCTGCATGCTTATCTAGAATTGGATGCATGGTTTGTTGATTGCTATGGATGGTAGGCATGCAGGATAGTCTTTGATTGCTCTTGTTTGTTTGGAATTTCGGGGGCGAAATTCCTAAAGGGGAGAGAATGTAACGAACCGTATTTTTATGGATCGAAACATCGTAAAACAGTTAACGGTTGGTCGCATTGTTGATAAGTCGTCCATAGTCTAAGTCTTAGGTTGTATAGTAGTTAGGTCGTATAGAAGTTAGGTCGGAGTAGACGACTTAAGGTAATTGGCGACCTAAGGGTTAGATGACCTAAGGGGTTAGCGACTTAAGTCAGTAAGCGACTTAAGAGTTAGCGACTTAAGAAACTGGCGAGTTAGCGACTTAAGAAGGATAGGTCGGCAACGACCTAAGGAAGCTGGTGGTAGCAGTGAGCGACCTAAGGAAGTTAAGTCGTAGACGACTTAGGAGTTAGGTCGTGGGTTTTTAGGTCACTAAGTATTAGGTCGTAAGGGGTTAGGTCGTAACCCAGTTAAGTCGCGTGTTTATTAAGTCGTTAGGTCGGAACTGTTGCTAGGTCGCGTCTTAGTTAAGTCGTAGGTCACGAGGAAGCACGCATATGCTAAGTCGTTAGGTCATATAAGTGCACATGTGTTAGGTCGTTGGATCTGTAAGTCGCGCACTTGCGCTAGGTCATAGGTCGTAGGGGTTTTTAGGTCGTGGACGACCTAAGAGCGTGCGACCTAAGGATCAGCCTATAAATATGAGGGTTTTTCTTCATTTTTGGGATCCGGATTTCGAAGCGACGAAGTGCTGCCATTTTGAGAGCTCGACTTCTACACTTCTTCACTTCTTTTCTCCACTTTAATCTTGTGATTCCTTCCATCCAAATCGAAGATCGAAGAGCATAGATTGAAGATCTACATTCTTCGAAGAGAGATTTCATCGTTTAAAGCGGATTTGTGATAGATCAAGTTAGATCCTTCGATGTCCAGATCTGAAGTGGGTTTCTTTTAAGGTGTTTAGGTGATTTGGTGAGTGGTGATTATCTCTCACACGGATCCAAAGGAGTATATCGGATCGTTAGCTTGATTTTGTGTTAAAGTAGTGATTTCCATGCATTTTCCTAATCCTAAGTATAGATCCATATAGATCCATTGTTCATAATGATTTGGCATCCATTTTACTACATGTTAACCTATGCAAGTTCATTCATCAAGATTATAGAGATATTGTTCATGTTTTCATGCTTGTTAGACTTTTGACTCTTTAATTACGAAATTGACATTATTGTTATAATTGTCTATTTAGATCATATTTGAATGCTTGTTTACTTGGATTAATGTTTGATTTGATTGATTGCTATGAATTAGATGATTGATGATTTGATTTAGACCGAGGATGATTCAAAAGCTAAGGGAAAGGCTCTTGAATTGGAAAAGCTGCTTGTGGCATATGTGGCGGATGATGAAGCTCATATGGATAGATTTGATGATGATGTTGAGATGAAGCTTTGCTATGATGATGATGAGGCGAAGTATGATATGAGATAGTCTTGGTTTAATCCAGACGGGATCATTCCAAGCATGTTGATAACTCGGTGATATGGTTCGGGTTTGAGGATAATGGTTTGCTCGAGAGGCGCTTGAGCTAGTATGGAAATAGTCGTCGAGGAGGATGACTAGAAGGCTGAGATCTCATCGTTGTTGAAGGTTCTAGCATGCTCAAAGCAAGAGTACGTTGGGCATATTCGATAGTCCCTGAAGGCTACTGATTGGTAGTCAAGTACTCTGGGCAGATTCGATAGTCCTAGGCACGGGTCACGATGACGTGTAGAGTTATGTCTAGAACCGAGGTTTCCATTAGCCCTTGACGGACGGATGAAATAATGAGCCGGTCATTCAATTAACGATGATATCGAAGCAATGATAACAGTGATAGCCAGAGTCATGGATGTTTGGTTGTATCATCATTCGGTCTCAAGAGCGGTATTTTCTGGGTGCCTATCTGATCTTTGTTTAGGCCTTGGGGGTTTGTACTTGGAAAGCATCGCGCTTGACTCGAGTGATAATTGCTTTACTCTGAATTGTATGCTTTGCTATGTCTGCTATGTTTGCTTCTGCTTAGTGTGAGTCTGGGGGCTATCACTGTAGAAAGATGTGGAGTGGGAGGGTTGTATTCATATTCCTTTTTCCTTTATGCTCTTTTGGTATGTTGTTAGTTAATTTACCGCTCACTAAGACTGTTGTCTGACTCAAGGCTTTATGTTTTAACTCTTATTGCCTTGGGCTGTTCGTCCATTTTGGGACGGGCAGACTAGGTAGTAGGTGACAGGTGCTGTTCTTGCTTTCCACGATGCTGATGTCGAAGACAAGCTGGAGGCTTGCATATTATCTTCTTACTATATGTACTGGATGTTCCGCTGCTTGTATATTCTCTGAGTGATATGTAGTGAGGCTTGATGTATTGACTATTCCGATGTTTGTATTCAACTATTATGAAGTTTTATTGATAAGATTCTATTTTGTGAAGCTTCACTATGTATATATTCTATTGTATTTTGTCCATGCGCTGTGAGTAATACGATAGATTCTGTTGTTTAAATTTACCCTGGCAATCGTCCATGGTCGCCTGGCACACTTTACAGCGCACTATCTCTAGGTTCAGTGCAGGGGTCATGGGCGGTCGTCACATTTGGTATCAGAGCTTTGGTTAATCGATTTTACCCAACGCTCGCTGACGTAACTACGTATGAGAGACGTAATTGTATTTTGATGGATGATTACTACATATAATATAGTGGCTTAGTAGAGTTTGAGTCCTTTATGCAGTTGTTTCTCTAGGTGTGCTAATCATTCCTTTTTATAGATATTGAGAATGAGTCGAAGAGGGAGACCAGCTGTTAGGGAAGGCCGTGCTACTGAGGGGGCTGCTGATTAAGCTGCTTTGTTCGAAGCTATGATGGCTTCGATCATGAGAAGGATGCCAGCTCCGGGGCCATCGGTGGATGTTGGAGTTCAAGTTCAAACTCCAAAGCCGGTGGATTTTGCTATGTTGTGTAAGGATTATTCTGCTCTTGGAGGGAAGGTTTTCTTAGGAATAGAACCAACCATTGAAGTCCAGAGATGGATAGATGCTTGTAGAAGGATCTTTGGTGACTTGGGAATTGAGGATGCAACTAAGAGGAAGTTAGCATCAAGACAGCTTCAAGGAAGAGCTTCTGATTGGTGGAACTCTATCAATATTGATACTCCGGAGGAAGAGATTACTTGGGAGCAATTCCAAGCCAGATTTGAAGCTAAGTTCATTTCTACAGCTCAGAAGTCTATTCTGTTCAAGAAGTTTGTGGAGCTCAAGCAAGGTGGAAGACCAGTTCTTGAGTATGTTTCTGAGTTTGAAGCTTTGTCCAAGTATTCCCGGTCGTATATTGAATCTTCGTATCAGAAGAACGAGAAGTTTGTGACAGGCTTGGACAGTTATCTTGGGAGGCAGTTGGTGGATCATTTGGACAATTCATTTGAGAAGCTTGTGGAGAAAGCTCTCAGGCATGAGAATCTGTTTCCTAAAGAGGGATCTGTTGTTGGTGTGACCAAGGAGGAGTCTAGACCACAACAGGGTGGAAACAAGAAGAGGAAGCAGCAGCAACAAAAGGGTAAGGATGGCCAGAAGAAGCCGAAGAGCGAAGTGACTTGCTTTAATTGTCAACAAAAGGGCCATTTCTCCAGGGATTGCAAGAATCCGAAGGCGCCGGGGAAATGCCACAACTGTGACAAGCCGGGGCATATCAAGAGGAATTGTCCAGAACCGAGGAAGGACAAGCAAATTGTGCAAGCTTATGCTTTGGGAGCTGTTCCATCATCTTCGAAAGCTCCTACCGCTGAAGAGAAAGGAAAGAGTGTAGTGGTTCAAGGTACTCTTTTCCTATGTGGTGTTCCAATTAGAGTGCTATTTGATACTGGGGCGTCGCATTCGTTTGTTTGTAATGAACTTGTAGGCCGGTTGGGTTTAGAACCAGATATTGTTGATAGGCCATTGGTTGTGACTAATCTAGTTGGTGGTTCGTCTTGTTTGTGTATGCTATGTCGTGGTCTAATTGTATCGAGTCATGATTTCTCTTTTGTTTGTGATTGTTTTGTTCTGAACTTTGCGGGGTTCGGAATTATTTTGGGTATGGACTGGCTTAGGAAGTATGCGGCAAAGGTTGATTGTGAAAGGTTGGAGGTGATAGTCGAGAATGTGGAGGGGCGAAAGATTGTGATACGATGTAAGCATGAAGAAGGCGTCTTCATGAGCTTCATGTATTCGCTGGTTGTTCCACAAATTGGACTATCATCTGTGCCAATCGCTAATGGATTTGAGGATGTCTTTGACAAGGTCAAAGGGTTACCGCCGCATAGAGAGATCGAGTTTCGTATAGATCTAGTTGAAGGAGCCAGACCTGTTGTGATGCCTCTTAGGCGGATGGCGCCTAGGGAACAGCAGGAGTTGAGGGTGCAGGTTGATGATCTTTTGCAGAAAGGATTCATTCGGCGTAGTGTGTCCGAATGGGGTGCACCAGTTGTGTTTGTAACCAAAGCAGATGGATCGCTGAGGTTGTGTGTGGATTATCGTGAGCTGAATAAGGTGACTAAGAAGTACAAGTATCCATTGCCGAGAATAGATGACTTGTTTGATCAGCTTCACGAAGCTAAGGTGTTTTCTCAGATGGATTTGGCAACGGGATTTCACCAGTTGAGAGTGGCTAAGGATAGTGTGCCGAAGACTGCTTTTAGGACACCATCCGGTTTCTTTGAGTGGCTGGTAATGCCATTTGGATTGACTAATGCACCAGCATATTTTGTGGATCTTATGAATAGAGTGTTCAGAGATCAGTTGAGCAAGTTCGTGCTAGTGTTCGTGGATGATATTCTGATTTATTCCAGAACTGAAGAAGAGCACAAGACGCACTTGCGTATTGTTTTGGAAATCTTGCGGAAACATCAGCTGAAGGCTAAGTTTTCGAAGTGTCACTTCTGGAAGAGTGAAGTGAGGTTCTTAGGCCGTGCTATCTCTAGAAATGGAATAGCGGTTGATCCCGCTAAGGTTGCAGCAATCCAGGATTGGGTTAGACCTAAGAATGCATCTGATGTGAGAAGTTTTCTTGGATTAGTGGATATTATCGACGGTTTATCAAAGACTTCTCCAAGGTAGTTGCACCATTAACAGGATTGACGAAAAAGAACCAAGTGTTCAGATGGGATGATAAGAGTGAGCAAGCTTTTGGAATCCTGAAGGAGCGACTGACAAGTGCTCCCGTTTTGACTATTCCAAGTGGGAATGATGAGATGGTGGTTTACACCGACGCATGTGGTACTGGACTTGGAGCAGTGCTGATGCAGAGGGATAAAGTTGTTGCGTATGCAAGTCGACAACTGAAGCCGCATGAAAGGAATTACCCGACTCATGATTTGGAGTTAGCGGCGATTGTTTTTGCTCTGAAGATGTGGAGACATTATCTATTGGGAGTTGGATTCGAGTTGTTTATAGATCATAAGTCGTTGAAGTATCTTTTCTCCCAAAAGGATTTGAATCTTCGGCAGCAACGTTGGCTAGAGTTTTTGGCATCATATGATTTTGGTATAGCTTATACTCCGAGAAAAGGTGACGCAGTGGCAGATGCGTTAAGCCGAAGACATGCAGGATTGGGAGCCATGTTTTCAGAATGGAAAAATCTCGAGTATTTAGCTGGATTTGACTTCAGGCCCAGATGCGAATTGGAACCTGAGATGTTGGCAAACTTATCAATAAGACCGACTCTTGTGGAAAGAATTGGCGAGAGTCAAAAGCGAGATGATAAACTTGTCAAGATTATCCGTGATTTGGAATCTGGATTGGACCCAGAAAAGGATAAAGGATTCGAGGTCGATCGAGAGGGTTGGCTTCGGAAACAAGGACGACTAGTTGTTCCCGATATAGATGAATTGAGAAGTGAAGTTCTGAAGGAAAGTCATCACTCGAAGTTGACAATTCATCCAGGTGGAAATAAGATGTATCAGGATATGAAGAGAACCTATTACTGGGAAGGTATGAAGAAGGATGTTCGAAATTTTATTTCCAAATGCATGAACTGCCAGTTGGTAAAAGCCGAACAGAAGAAGCCAAGTGGATTGCTTCATCCATTAGAAGTTCCTACATGGAAGTGGGAGAAAATATCGATGGATTTTATTGATGGGCTACCTAGAACAAGAACGGGAAACAAAGGGATTTGGGTCATTGTAGATCGTTTGACTAAGAGTGCAAGATTCATTCCTATTCGATCAACCAGGACTGCATCAAAGTTGGCAGAGTTGTATGTTAAGTGGATAGTTCGATTCCATGGTATTCCGAAGAGTATAGTGAGCGATCGAGATCCATTGTTCACTAGTGGATTTTGGAAGAGCTTCCAGGAAGTTTTGGGAACCGAGTTGTGTTTGAGTACAGCTTATCACCCTCAAACAGATGGTCAGACCGAGAGAGTCAACCGAGTTTTGGAAGATCTCCTCAGAGCTTGTGTTTTGGATTTCGGAGGATCATGGGTAGATCACCTTCATTTGGTGGAATTTTCGTATAATAACAGTTACCAGTCAAGCATTGGTATGGCACCGTATGAGGCAATGTATGGAAGACCGTGTAACTCTCCGACATGTTGGTTAGAGACAGGAGAAAAGCTGATGCTTGGGCCAGAAATGATTCGACAGACTTCAGATTGCATAGAGATCATTCGGCAACGAATAAAGGCAGCCCAAGATCATCAGAAAAGTTATGCTGATAAGCGTTGTAAGGATTTGGAATTCGACGTAGGTGATATGGTTTTTGTGAAGATTTCTCCACTGAAGAATGTTATTCGATTCGGGAAGAAAGGAAAATTGACTCCGAGATTTGTTGGACCATTCCCGATCATCAAGCGAATTGGAAAGCTCGCCTACAGATTGGAGTTACCTGAAAAGATGACGAGTGTGCACAATGTTTTTCATGTATAGTATCTGCGGAAGTATGTGCACGACTCGAATACAGTGGTTTCTGCTGATAGCTGGGAAGATTTCGAAGTTGATCCAGTCGATAAGAGACCTCGTAAGCTGCTTCGTGTTGTGGAAACCGACACGAAACAGCTTAGGAGGAAGGTAGTTAAGTTGCTCAAGATATAATGGAGTGATGATGATAACGACTGTACATGGGAGGTGGAAGAGAGGATGAAAGCAGCTCATCCTGAACTCTTCAAGGTATGGCCCTAAGGGGTCGTGTCATCTAACGACATTGTAACTTGTTCTAAGTTTTAGAATTCTGCATGCTAAGCTAGAATTGGATGCATGGTTTGTTGATTGCTATGGATGGTAGGCATGCAGGATATTCTTTGATTGCTCTTGTTTGTTTGGAATTTCGGGTGCGAAATTCCTAAGGGGGATAGAATGTAACGACCCGTATTTTTACGGATCGAAACATCGTAAAACAGTTAACGGTTGGTCGCATTGTTGATAAGTCGTCCAGAGTCTAAGTCTTAGGTTGTATAGTAGTTAGGTCGTATAGAAGTTAGGTCGGAGTAGACGACCTAAGGTAATTGGCGACCTAAGGGTTAGACGACCTAAGGGGTTAGCGACATAAGTCAGTAAGCGACTTAAGAGTTAGTGACTTAAGAAACTGGGCGAGTTAGCAACTTAAGAAGGATAGGTCGGCAACGACCTAAGGAAGCTGGTGGTAGCAGTGAGCGACCTAAGGAAGTTAAGTCATAGACGACTTAGTAGTTAGGTCGTGGGTTGTTAGGTCGCTAAATATTAGGTCATAGGGGGTTAGGTCGTAACCCAGTTAAGTCGCGTGGTTATTAAGTCGTTAGGTCAGAACTGTTGCTAGGTCACGTCTCAGTTAAGTCGTAGGTCATGAGGAAGCATGCATATGCTAAGTCGTTAGGTCGTATAAGTGCACATGTGTTAGGTCGTTGGATCTGTAAGTCACGCACTTGCGCTAGGTCGTAGGTCGTAGGGGTTTTTAGGTCGTGGACGACCGAAGAGCGTGCGACCTAAGGATCAGCCTATAAATATGAGGGTTTTTCTTCATTTTTGGGATCCGGATTTCGAAGCGATGAAGTGCTGCCATTTTGAGAGCTCGACTTCTACACTTCTTCACTTCTTTTCTCCACTTTAATCTTGTGATTCCTTCCATCCAAATCGAAGATCGAAGAGCATAAATTGAAGATCTACATTCTTCGAAGAGAGATTTCATCGTTTAAAGCGGATTTGTGATAGATCAAGTTAGATCCTTCGCTGTCCAGATCCGAAGTGGGTTTCTTTTAAGGTGTTTAGGTGATTTGGTGAGTGGTGATTATCTCTCACACGGATCCAAAGGAGTATATCGGATCGTTGGCTTGATTTTGTGTTAAAGTAGTGATTTCCATGCATTTTCCTAATCCTAAGTATAGATCCATATAGATCCATTGTTCATAATGATTTGGCTTTCATTTTACTACATGTTAACCTATGCAAGTTCATTCATCAAGATTATAGAGATATTGTTCATGTTTTCATGCTTGTTAGACTTTTGACTCTTTAATTACGAAATTGCCATTATTGTTATAATTGTCTATTTAGATCATATTTGAATGCTTGTTTACTTGGATTAATGTTTGATTTGATTGATTGCTATGAATTAGATGATTGATGATTTGATTTAGACCGAGGATGATTCAAAAGCTAAGGGAAAGGCTCTTGAATTGGAAAAGCTACTTGCGGCATATGTGGCAGATGATGAAGCTCATATGGATAGATTTGATGATGATGTTGAGATGAAGCTTTGCTATGATGATGATGAGGCGAAGTATGATATGAGATAGTCTTGGTCTAATCCAGATGGGATCATTCCAAGCATGTTGATAACTCGGTGATATGGTTCGGGTTTGAGGATAATGGATTGCTCGAGAGGCGCTTGAGCTAGTATGGAAATAGTCGTCGAGGAGGATGACTAGAAGGCTGAGATCTCATCGTTGTTGAAGGTTCTAGCATGCTCAAAGCAAGAGTACGTTGGGCATATTCGATAGTCCCTGAAGGCTACAGATTAGTAGTCAAGTACTCTGGGCAGATTCGATAGTCCTAGGCACGGGTCACGATGACGTGCAGAGTTATGTCTAGAACCGGGGTTTCCATTAGCCCTTGACGGACGGATGAAATAATGAGCCGGTCATTCAATTAACGATGATATCGAAGCAATGATAACAGTGATAGCCAGAGTCATGGATGTTTGGTTGTATCATCATTCGGTCTCAAGAGCGGTATTTTCTGGGTGCCTATCTGATCTTGGTTTAGGCCTTGGGGGTTTGTACTTGGAAAGCATCGCTCTTGACTCGAGTGATAATTGCTTTACTTTGAATTGTATGCTTTGCTATGTCTGCTATGTTTTCTTCTGCTTAGTGTGAGTCTGGGGGCTATCACTGTAGAAAGAGGTGGAGTGGGAGGGTTGTATTCCTATTCCTTTTTCCTTTATGCTCTTTTGGTATGTTGTTAGTTAATTTACCGCTCACTAAGACTGTTGTCTCACTCAAGGCTTTATGTTTTAACTCTTATTGCCTTGGGCTGTTCGCCCATTTTGGGACGGGCAGACTAGGTAGCAGGTGACAGGTGATGTTCTTGCTTTCCACGATGCTGATGTCGAAGACGAGCTGGAGGCTTGCATATTATCTTCTTACTATTTGTACTGTATGTTCCGCTGCTTGTATATTCTCTGAGTGATATGTAGTGAGGCTTGATGTATTGACTATTCCGATGTTTGTATTCAACTATTATGAAGTTTTATTGATAAGATTCTATTCTGTGAAGCTTCACTATGTATATATTCTATTGTATTTTGTCCATGCGCTGTGAGTAATACGATAGATTCTGTTGTTTAAATTTATCCTGGCAAGCGTCCATGGTCGCCTGGCACACTTTACAGCGCACTATCTCTAGGTTCGGTGCAGGGGTCATGGGCGGTCGTCACATTGAGCAACCACATAGGTTAAATACCAGGGCTCCATACCTGATACCACCCTTTTCCAGAAGGAAATGACATACCCTAAAGGGCGCGACCCTCATAACCTTGCCGCATCAATCCTGTTTTGACAATTTCCGGGGTGTGATGTCTAACAATGTCTTGTCCACAAAGCTACGCTTTTTCACAAAGCCATGCTTTGATCACAATTGATCAATAAATGATCAACACCAGCAACACTCAGCATGCCACATTACCAAATTAGGAATATATCGCTGATAACCTTCAACTACATAACCTCTGAGCTCGTACGTCTCAGAGAAGGGTGTTAAGCTAAGAGAATAAGTTCTCTGCCACCAACATAAATGTATTTGAAAGAAATCAGCTTTATATCTCAAAATGTAATGTCAGACATGTAACCATATAGGTCTGTTCCGGGTTCGAGCATAACCGAAGCCACTTCCAAAGAAGCCCCTGCAATCCGGATATTCACTAAACACGTCCGGACTTCCCATCACAAGAAGAGTGATATAAATCTCTATACCGAAGCAACTCGGTGCAGAGACATTCGATAGGTTGTCCTTTCATTTTCGAAAATACCCGGTATTCACACCGGTCTTCAATTGCAATTCATACACGTCGTATCATTATTCGGAATGGGTTATCTGACCCAAAGGTCTTTTCCCGGCTAACCCGAATAATAAGCATTTGTTTTTTTAAAAACAAATTCAAGTGTCATTTCAAAGGCAATATTGATAGTCGGTGATTTAACTATCAACAATATTCACAGCAATCATCAGATTTAAATAATTTACCCAAATTATTTATTTTTAAAATATCTTCACAAGATATATATATATTTCCACACTTCGACCCTTTGAAAACAAATTTCAAATTATTTTTCACCTTTCAATTTTTGAAAATAAATTTCAAATCAATTCCCTCATGTGGAATATATTTCCAAATATTTCCTTTAAAAACCAACTTTAGAACCTGTAATTTATATTTTAAAATCTACTTTGGAAATATACCCGGCTTTATAGTGAGAATACACTTTCACTTCAAAATGGTCCATTTAAACCAATTAAATAAATCCTTATCGATTTATTTTAAATTTACATTCCAAATCCGTAAATTTATTTCCACACTTTAAAATAAATCAGTGTTTATTTTTAAAACAAATTTCCCCTTTCCTTCATAAATTTCAATTTGAATTTACATTTTCAAATATTTACTTTTAACTCCAAAATCAAATTCCAAATTGATTTCAAATTTTATTTCAATACCAAATCAATTACAAATTTATTTCTAAGTTCATTTCAACACAAATCAATTACAAATTGATTTCTAAGTTTATTTCCAAATGCCAAATCATTTTACAAATCGATTTCCAAATTTATTTTTCAAACACTAAATCAATTTCAAATTTATTTTCCAATGATTTATTTTCCATCACCAAATTAATTACAAATTTGATTTCTAAATTTATTTCAACTCCAAATAAATTTCCATATCGATTTCTCAAAGATTCATTTTCAAGTACCAAATCAATTACAAATTGATTTCTAGAAATTTATCACTTTTAAATAAATTCCTTTATTCTTTCCAAATTATTCAAAATTCCATTTTTAAATGAATTCTTTTGCTTTTAAACAAAATTATTCAAAACTCATTTATTAATATCTTTTCCCATATTTTGGGATTTATTCGGTAAGATTTCAAAAATCAATTTTTATACTTTAAAATTCCTTCTTTCAAATAAATTCAATTCTTGAAAATAAATTCACTTGAAGTTTTCCAATTTAATTTCAAAATCCAATTTATTTTTTTCATTTCTGTTATCCAACGATACCAAAAATACATTCGGCTAAATTTTAGCCTTCAACACATTCAATCGTCAATATAATCATTCACAGATTATAAACAATCACACAGCATATGAAATAAATTCATACAATTTGAGGAATCTAGTTGGATCCCTCCAACCTGTTTCCCTGCATCCACAGATGTTAGCACAATACCAATTCCACTTCGAGGTGGAATATCGCGGTATATGGGATTTATAAAATATCATCCGCTATTATGCGGCGCATAGGGTCTCATCCGCTATATAATGCGGGAAATCAATCACCAATATATACATATTCCAATATATATATATATTGCTATATACTAATATATATATACTATCACAATCCAAACAGTCAATCAATAACTGTAATTCAATTTTCCAATTTGAGTGAGAAGATCTCACCTTAGCTTTTATTTTTAATTTGCAGGCCATTTCCATTTCCGCTTGTTTTCTTCACGGTTTTAAACCTTGTATAAACAATTTATACAATTTATTAATATTCGAAATAAATCGAACAATTAAATTTGCCATTTAATAATTTTAATTAACCAGTGATTTCATTTTAAACAACTAAATTTTCCATTTAGAAAAAGTATTTTAGTAACTAAAATAAATCAAATTTCATACATTATTTTAGTAACTAAAATATATATATATATATATATATTTCTGCTTTATAACATACCCATATATTATTAAATTTTAAAATTCATAAACTGTATATATATCCTTATATTTTACTGTTTACTTCGTTTTCTATATATATATATATATATATATATATATTAAAATAGGAATGTTTATACTTTACTGAAATCTAATATTTTTCTGTACGCATATAAAATTTTAAAACTGCATATATATATATATATATATTTTCAACTGCATATATATTTTTAACCTATTTATATATATAAATTAAATTGTATTAAATATAAAATTTTATACCTTACTACTGAACGCCAGAACCAGCCGAGCTCGAGAATTACCACTGGTCGCTCACCATCGATCGCGACATCGTCGCTGCCCTCCACCGCCTTGCTCGACTTCGAGCTCCATGCCACCGCGCTCGCCACGACCTCCACTTTGTTGCCGAAACGAGGGTTCGAATAGCCTACCCCTTCGACGACAACACACTCGAGTTTGAACCTTGTAACGACCCAGAATTTTGAACAAATTTAATTGAAAATATTTAATTAATTTTAAATATTTGAACGCTGATTTAATTTTGAATCCCCGATTTAACTTTGAAATTGGCGATTAAATTATAAAATTTAATCTGTTAAATGTTGAATAAAAATTTAAATATTCAATTTAAAGTTGAAGAAAAATATTTCGAAAGCTTTTAAAATTTGTATTGATGATACTGAAATAACAGAAGCTTCAGAATCGAATTTGAAATTGTTCTGTTCAGTTTTGAATTTAATTGTTCGAATCGATATTTAAAAATAGCCGTCCGAGGCACAGTCTCGGATTTCGACGAAACCAGTTCCATTGGGTCCGTAATATTGAGTTATTACCGGATTTCAAATTTCGTATCGTTCGGAGTTGTTATGTGAGCACACGGTAAGTAAACGCTTTGAAATTAAATCGAGTTCAATTTGAATTTAAAATTTTTATTAGTCAATATCAATACACGTTATCTTCCCTAAGGTTGTGCCTAAAATCACGCAAGGAATCATGCCAGGAATCGTGTAGAGCATGCTTCGTTCAATTCTAAATATCCCTCTTCAGATTCAAATGAAAAACAAACGAAACACTTCGTTCAGTAAACAAAAATGGCCGCCATTTCAAATCCCTTTAATTTCAATTCGCGATCCATTCTTCTTTATTATCCTCCCTCTTCTCAGATTTCATATTTGAAATCAAATTGCCGCATTTAAATAAAAAGTGGTGGAGCCTCAAAAACAAAACAAAAAAATCACGAAGTCGAATCGCGAGTCGAGGCAGATGTCGCGATAGGGTAGAGGAAGACGCACGCTCGCGCGAACGGGAAGGGTTTCGAATCAATCGAGTAGCTGTTCCCTGTAGATGATTGCTGCTCCTCGCGTTTGAATGGATCGATGCTCGACTGGGGTAGTTCGACAGTCGTGGTATTTTGGGTTTCGCGAGCAGCGATGCGACGTGGATGGAGGCATATGCGAGTACGGAGTCGCGATGGCAGTAGGGTTCGATGTTAGGGTTAGGAATGACGATCGCCAGTGGACTTCGTTCGAGTGGATCTACGGTGGATGGTGACCAGCGATCCGCGAGGTGATGAGCGGTGATAGTTGGAAGGGTTTGGAATGCAGGCCGCTGACTTAGACGATGTCGCAGTGAGGTATTCCTAGTCTGGTTAATTGAATTAAATAAATATATATAGAAAAGAAAGAAAAATAGTCAGTAAAGTATACAAAATTGTTTGTTCTTCAAGTTATAGGCTATTGTGGAATTGAAATGAATATTCACACATTTTAATTTATTAGCTTATTTTAAAATAAGTTATTTAAGTGATTAATAACTGGTCATTAAAAATATATTTTTTTCATATAAAAGGAATTTGTTTAGGAATAAATTATTAGTTAATTTAATTAAATTTATTTAAAGAAAACTGGGTTAAAAATGAGGTCATTGTATAATTAAAACATATCAAGTTAGAAATTTAATAGTTCGATTTATTTAAAATATTAATCGATTGTATAAAATTATTTATACAAGGTCAAAATTTGTAGAAATGGTCAAATTGGAAAATGGATGGCAAATTAAATAGCAAAGGTGAGATTTTTCTCACTCAAAAAAATTGATTGCAGTTATTGATTGTTTGATATGATTGCTATGTTGATTGTGATATTAGATATAGTAGGATATATCTATATATATAGCAATATATACATATTGGCATATGTATATATTGGATTGATTGATTACCCGCCTCGTATAGCGGATGAGACCCTATTGCGCCGTTAGTAAGCGGATTATTTTTATAAAACCCATATACCGCGATATTCCACCTCGAAGTGGAATTGGTATTGTGCTAACATCTTTGGATGCAGGGAAACAGGTTGGAGGGATCCAACTGGATTCCTCAATTGTATTTATTCATTTACAGATCTTGATGTATATGCTGTCATCATATTGATATATGATATTGAATGTTATGATTGACTAATTGATGTTGTTGCATCATCGGATTCGGTTTTGAAGTTTAAAAATAACGACTTTTACTTTAAAAGGATTTTAAAGTGATTTTTGGAAGTAGACGTTTTATTTAATTTTTGAATTAATAAATAAACGTCTAAAATTTTAAAGTTATAAAAGTTAAGATTTTTGTGAAATAAGATCAAAGTGTGATTTTTGAAATGAAAGTTAAGAAATTTATGAAATGGTTTAAATTGGGATTTCTAAAGTATTATAAACGGTTTATTTAAAAAAATGTACAAATTGATATTTATAAATCAAATGTTGGAATTATAAAACGAGTTTTTTATAAGTGTTAAAATGAAGTATAAATTGGATTTCGGCATTTTAATTGAGATTTTTGAACAAGTATGAATGGTTAATAGATGAGATTTATAAATAGTATAAAAGTAGTTCGGTTATGGTTGAAAATAAGGTTATAAATGAAATCTTATAAGTAATAAGATTTAAAATCTGTGAAGTTTAAAAGAACGATTTCTTTTAAAATAAATGAATTGTAAGTTATTAACTTATAAGATGGACCTTTGGTATATACATTGAGTTATAAATTGAATAGGTCATTAGAGAAGATTTATAAATCGAATTGTTAATAAAAGAGATTTATTAAATTGAAGTTGTTAGAAAATAGAAATAGAATTTATAAACGTTGTTTTATAAATTCGAGATCAATTGAATTTGATAAATTAAATATAGAAGGTTATTAAAGAAGATATGTTCGCGATTTTGGATAGCGAATTATTATTGAAATAAAACGTGTAGAAAATAGTGAAATGTAATTAGTGAAGTATATTCACGATTTTGGACAGTGAATATATTTTTAAGTAAAATGGATATGGTTTTGGGAAAGTGATATTTGAAATGAAGTTAATTGTTTTAAACGATGTTTTAAAATATATTGAATATCGAAATCATAGATTTCAACATTTATTGTTGAAATAGACGTTTTCAAGAAATAAGGAAATGATGGACTATAACACTGTTGTTATAGTAAATGATTTCCGAAAGGAAATGTTTTATGTAGTATTGGGATTTATATATCTATCTTAAAATCCGAATCCCTATACTAGTGATTTTGAGTCGTCGTAACGATGTTTTACGTAACATTCGTTTTGACCCAAATGATTTCCTTACAGAATGAAATATATACTTAATATTGATTTAAGTATTTCGAATATTTTCCAAGTGTTGAAAATAAATGGATTTGTGAATTGCTGACTTATTTTTAAATAAGTATGGAAATGTTTTCCAAAACGAAATGAAACGTTTTTTAGATTTTATCTTCTTAAAGATAAAATGAAATTGAATATTTGAAATCGATTTGAGAATCGTATATCAGTAGATATTTTGAAAATATAAATTCAATATGGAATTTATAAAGGAAAGGGAAACTGTTTAGAAAAATAAATATTGATTTATTTTTGAAGTGTGGAAATTATATATCTAGTAAAGATATTTTGGAAGATAAATAATTTGGAAAATTATTTGGAATCTGATGATGTTGCGCATCTTTATTGATAGTTAAATAACCGACTATCAATAATTACCTTGAATGGTATTTGTTGTGATTGGATGAATTTGAATGCCACACTTATTTTTAAATAAATCGCTCACTATTTGGGTTAGCCGGGAAAGGACCATGGGGTCGTATAACCCATTCCGAATATGTGATACGTCGTTATGAATTGCATTTGAAGACCGGTGTTGAAGACCGGATATTTTTGAAAACGGAAGGATTACCGTCGAGTTACTCTACATCGGCTGATCTCCGGTTTAGAGGTTTTATCACCCTTAGTGACGGGAAGTCCCGACGTGATTGAAAATTATCCGGATGTGCAAGGGCTTCGTGAGAAGTGCCTTCGGTTCTGTTCGATCCCAGAACAGACTTATATGGATTGTGTGTCTGACGTTACAATTTGAGATATAGAGCTGATTTCTTTCAAATACATTTCTGTTGGTGGCGGAGAATTTATTCTCTTAGCTTAACACCCTTCTCTGAGACGTACGAGCTCAGAGGTTATGTAGTTGAAATTTATCAGCGATATATCCCAATTTGGTAACGTGGCATACTGAGTGTTGCTGTGAAATGATCAGTGTATGATCATTTGCGATATGATCATTTGTTTGATCTTATACCTTTGTGATCATAGGTTGAACCCGAAGCATGGCTTTGTAGAAAGCGTAGCTTTGTGGACGAGACTTCGTCGAGCCTCACACCCCGGAAATGGTCAAAACAGGAAGGATGCGGCAAGGTTCTAGGGAGTAGCGCCCCTTAGTGTATGTCATTCCTTCTGGATAAAGGTGGTATCATGGTATGGAGCCCAGATACTTAACCTCTGTGGTTGCTGCAAATTTATTACTTTGTGGTTGTTGCGAATCGGGGATCCTCGGGAAGATCGGTGACGATCGGGGGATGGCATACGCGTGTCAGTAGTTACCTATTTTTGCAGAGGTAACCCGGCCTTGTGTTGGCAGAGATCCGGTTAGGTTCTCAGGTCGTCTATTCCAGGGACGTACCCATCGTGGAAAAGGAAGTTCCTTAGCCTGACCATTTGTTGGAAATCCAAAGAAACAATACGTAACTTGTACGGTTTTAGTTGTATTACCTGCTATGGAATGTGGCGGTAACCTGCTATTGAACATAGTAGCTATAGTAGGCATACGATACTGGTCGTATGTTGGCTAAGATTAATATTATACTTTCGAAATGTTTTCTACACTATGCACTAATAATAATATCAAAAATGATTTGATTTTGCGTAGTAAGCATCTTTGACTATCATAAGAAGAAATCTCCTCCAATTCTGCGTTTGCATTGTGTGTGTGGTGGGAGGTCTTATGGTAGTTTCATTTTCCAAAAAGCATTTCGAATTGACTTTAAAATTATTTGGTCGTTATAAAGATAAATTGTTTTACGATCTCACACCAGTCACCATGACTGACTCGGAGTTTATTGTTCCCTTCTAAACTCTGGGTGCCCACCAATTTCCACACGGGCAGCCTAGAGTTATGTTATCAGGATATTCTGGATATTCTGGAGCTTTGGAAGCAAGCTGGATGGCGAGACGTAGTATTTGTATCTGATATTATTTTATTCCGCTGTGTATTCTGTATGAGGACAAGTTATATAACTGTCCATTGTCGTATTGAGTTGTATATTGACTCTGATGATTGATGTATGTATAAAATGATATAGTTCTTTGTTTTAAAAGACTAGTAATTATCTATTATATATTGTTCCGCTGCGATGTGTAAGATTCTGATATCGTTTTCTGTTCTGGTGATGTTGTTCTGCTTTCTTCTTCTTTCTTTCTCTTCTATCTTTTCTTCTGTTTTCTTCTTTCTAAAACCCTAAGAATTCGGTTTTCCGGCATTCGTTGCTCGGCAGTTGATACAGTGGACGTATCGATGTCGGTTTTTGGAAGTCGAAGAATTGGGTCCTTACAACGTGGTATCAGAGCATATGGTTAAGCGACAACCCTGCTCTGTTGGGTGTTACTCATTAGAGATAGAGTCAGTAGTACTCTAGAATGAGTTGAGTGTAATAATAGATATGAGCGCGTATTTTTTATTTGAATATAAAATTTGTTTTGTATTGTGTTGACTTATCGGTTGATTGTTTATAGATTCTGGTCGGTGCAGTCTAGCTAACTGTGTTGATAGGGGTTTCTAAACTCTAAACAAGATAAACCGACACAGTACTGTTTTAAAATAGGGTGAATGAAATAATTTTACCCAAAACTATTTTTGTATAGAAAAGAAATGATTTTCTATAAATTATCATAGTATATGGACGTTTGTTTGTTAGGAAATAATAATATTGAAATGTTATCATCATTATATGAAATTGAAAAAGAAATTGAAATCATAACTCCAAAGTTAAGAAATAAATTCACAGACAAATGAAATTTAAGAATGTAAATTATAAATGTGAATTGTAATTTGAAACGGAATTCCAGAAAAGTATTTGGAAATGTTTTTGAAGGAATTTGAAAATTTTGGAGAATTGGAAAGTTAAATCCTTTTTGGTTTGAAAATGAATTTCAAAGGATTTTGGAAAAATGTTTTGAAGGAATGAAAAGCTCTAAACTCTTTTCGGTCGCTGGAAATAACTTCGGTAATGACTGCAGCATCATCGATGTTCATTTTCGGGTCTCCAAAAGAGGAATTGCTGCCAAATTGTTTTAAATGGAAGTTGTTTGAAAATTTGGGTTTGGTTTTTGAAATTCAAAGGATAATTTAAATTGTTTTCAAAAATGATTTTTGAAATGTTAGTAAGACTCTGGAATACTATATAAGAATATTTATGGAATATTAATGAGTTGATAACCTATACAAATTGAATTTTGATAGAATAAATCTAACTTAAAAGATGGAGTTAAATAAATGTAAGTATAGGTGAATCAATTAAATGAAAAATGAAATGAGACTTGAATCAAATGGAATAAAATCCAAACTTGAGAAAAATAAAATGGATTGAATCCGAATAAACTACTTTGATAATTAATTCATGAAATTGAAGTTGAATTAGTGAATTTAAAACTTGAATTGTGAACTAAATAAAAGAATGGTTCGAATTTGCAAACATATTCAAGTAAGTAGAAATAAATTTCTGAATGAATGGAATTTACAGTTGCTAGTAAATGAAATTAAAGCTGAATATTGGAAATTGAACTTTAAAATGAATTAGTGAATGAAACTAATATAAAGAGTGATATGAATTAGTAAATGAAAGATAATCGATAAAAATTCAATATTCAGAATAGAAGATAAAATTGAATTCGAATAGAAATTTGAAATGCAAGATTGAACGAAATTGAATAGATATAACTTCAATAGTGAGCTTAAAAATGATGTAAGAAGTATATATTGAAAATTTTGTAATAGAAATGTGCAAAATGGTTAGAATATGTAACTAGATATTATGGCTAGTAGGATATACAGGTATATGAAAGGAATTGGGATTTTGATTTCAAGGATAATTTGAATTGCTCGAAAAAGGTAAGTATTTGAATTATAATATGAGTTTTTGATGATTTCTTGTCTAGCCGCTTGGCTTTTTCTTTTTCTTTTTGAAATTTGAGAGTCCGTAGGGACGTTTTGTAGTCGTGCCGTATTAGCCGCGCAAAGGAGACGCTGGCGAAATTTTTCGAAAATTTCGAGTGTTAGAAAAATTTTGAGAAAATTTGAAAGTTTAAGATGTGAATTTGAAGTTAAATTTGAATAGAGTAGTAAAAAAAAGTTGTTTTGAAACTTATAATTGAAGTTGGAAAAAGCTAGTTGAATGATAATAAATCTTTAATAGAAAGATTTGTTTTGAAAATTTGATAAAACTATTGGATGTTGAAAAAATAGTAGACGAGTTAATGACCATTTTTCCTAACTTGTAATTTCGGGACGAAATTCTTTTAAGGAGGGAAGTTTGTAACGACCCAGAATTTTGAACAAATTTAATTGAAAATATTTAATTAATTTTAAATATTTGAACGCTGATTTAATTTTGAATCCCCGATTTAACTTTGAAATTGGCGATTAAATTATAAAATTTAATCTGTTAAATGTTGAATAAAAATTTAAATCTTCAATTTAAAGTTGAAGAAAAATATTTCGAAAGCTTTTAAAATTTGTATTGATGATACTGAAATAACAGAAGCTTCAGAATCGAATTTGAAATTGTTCTGTTCAGTTTTGAATTTAATTGTTCGAATCGATATTTAAAAATAGCCGTCCGAGGCACAGTCTCGGATTTCGACGAAACCAGTTCCATTGGGTCCGTAATATTGAGTTATTATCGGATTTCAAATTTCGTATCGTTCGGAGTTGTTATGTGAGCACACGGTAAGTAAACGCTTTGAAATTAAATCGAGTTCAATTTGAATTTAAAAATTTTATTAGTCAATATCAATACACGTTATCTTCCCTAAGGTTGTGCCTAAAATCATGCAAGGAATCATGCCAGGAATCGTGTAGAGCATGCTTCGTTCAATTCTAAATATCCCTCTTCAGATTCAAATGAAAAACAAACGAAACACTTCGTTCAGTAAACAAAAATGGCCGCCATTTCAAATCCCTTTAATTTCAATTCGCGAGCCATTCTTCTTTATTATCCTCCCTCTTCTCAGATTTCATATTTGAAATCAAATTGCCGCAGTTAAATAAAAAGTGGTGGAGCCTCAAAAACAAAACAAAAAAATCACGAAGTTGAATCGCGAGTCGAGGCAGATGTCGCGATAGGGTAGAGGAAGACGCATGCTCGCGCGAACGGGAAGGGTTTCGAATCAATCGAGTAGCTGTTCCCTGTAGATGATTGCTGCTCCTTGCGTTTGAATGGATCGATGCTCGACTGGGGTAGTTCGACAGTCGTGGTATTTTGGGTTTCGCGAGCAGCGATGCGACGTGGATGGAGGCATATGCGAGTACGGAGTCACGATGGCAGTAGGGTTCGATGTTAGGGTTAGGAATGACGATCGCCAGTGGACTTCGTTCGAGTGGATCTACGGTGGATGGTGACCAGCGATCCGCGAGGTGATGAGCGGTGATAGTTGGAAGGGTTTGGAATGCAGGCCGCTGACTTAGACGATGTCGCAGTGAGGTATTCCTAGTCTGGTTAATTGAATTAAATAAATATATATATAAAAGAAAGAAAAATAGTCAGTAAAGTATACAAAATTGTTTGTTCTTCAAGTTATAGGCTATTGTGGAATTGAAATGAATATTCACACATTTTAATTTATTAGCTTATTTTAAAATAAGTTATTTAAGTGATTAATAACTGGTCATTAAAAATATATTTTTTTCATATAAAAGGAATTTGTTTAGGAATAAATTATTAGTTAATTTAATTAAATTTATTTAAAGAAAACTGGGTTAAAAATGAGGTCATTGTATAATTAAAACATATCAAGTTAGAAATTTAATAGTTTGATTTATTTCAAATATTAATCGATTGTATAAAATTATTTATACAAGGTCAAAATTTGGAGAAATGGTCAAATTGGAAAATGGATGGCAAATTAAATAGCAAAGGTGAGATTTTTCTCACTCAAAAAATTGATTGCAGTTATTGATTGTTTGATATGATTGCTATGTTGATTGTGATATTAGATATAGTAGGATATATCTATATATATAGCAATATATACATATTGGCATATGTATATATTGGATTGATTGATTTCCCGCCTCGTATAGCGGATGAGACCCTATTGCGCCGTTAGTAAGCGGATTATTTTTATAAAACCCATATACCGCGATATTCCACCTCGAAGTGAAATTGGTATTGTGCTAACGTCTTTGGATGCAGGGAAACAGGTTGGAGGGATCCAACTGGATTCCTCAATTGTATTTATTCATTTACAGATCTTGATGTATATGCTGTCATCATATTGATATATGATATTGAATGTTATGATTGACTAATTGATGCTGTTGCATCATCGGATTCAGTTTTGAAGTTTAAAAATAACGACTTTTACTTTAAAAGGATTTTAAAGTGATTTTTATAAGTAGACGTTTTATTTAATTTTTGAATTAATAAATAAACGTCTAAAATTTTAAAGTTATAAAAGTTAAGATTTTTGTGAAATAAGATCAAAGTGTGATTTTTGAAATAAAAGTTAAGAAATTTATGAAATGGTTTAAATTGGGATTTCTAAAGTATTATAAACAGTTTATTTAAAAAAATGTACAAATTGATATTTATAAATCAAATGTTGGAATTATAAAACGAGTTTTTTATAAGTGTTAAAATGAAGTATAAATTGGATTTCGGCATTTTAATTGAGATTTTTGAACAAGTATGAATGGTTAATAGATGAGATTTATAAATAGTATAAAAGTAGTTCGGTTATGGTTGAAAATAAGGTTATAAATGAAATCTTATAAGTAATAAGATTTAAAATCTGTGAAGTTTAAAAGAACGATTTCTTTTAAAATAAATGAATTGTAAGTTATTAACTTATAAGATGGACCTTTGATATATACATTGAGTTATAAATTGAATAGGTCATTAGAGAAGATTTAT
Organism: Allium fistulosum; assembly: GCA_030737815.1. Classification (NCBI taxonomy): domain Eukaryota; kingdom Viridiplantae; phylum Streptophyta; class Magnoliopsida; order Asparagales; family Amaryllidaceae; genus Allium; species Allium fistulosum. The sequence continues at coordinate 235,999,729 of CM060908.1, forward strand.
AAATTGAATTGTTAATAAAGGAGATTTATTAAATTGAAGTTATTAGAAAATAGAAATAGAATTTATAAACGTTGTTTTATAAATTCGAGATCAATTGAATTTGATAAATTAAATATAGAAGGTTATTAAAGAAGATATATTCACGATTTTGGATAGCGAATTATTATTGAAATAAAACGTGTAGAAAATAGTGAAATGTAATTAGTGAAGTATATTCACGATTTTGGACAGTGAATATATTTTTAAGTAAAATGGATATGGTTTTGGGAAAGTGATATTTGAAATGAAGTTAATTGTTTTAAACGATGTTTTAAAATATAATGAATATCGAAATCATAGATTTCAACATTTATTGTTGAAATAAACGTTTTCGAGAAATAAGGAAATGATGGACTATAACACTGTTGTTATAGTAAAAGATTTCCGAAAGGAAATGTTTTATGTAGTATTCGGATTTATATATCTATCTTAAAATCTGAATCCCTATACTAGTGATTTTGAGTCGTCGTAACGATGTTTTACGTAACATTCGTTTTGACTCAAATGATTTCCTTAAAGAATGAAATATATACTTAATATTGATTTAAGTATATCGAATATTTTCCAAGTGTTGAAAATAAATGGATTTGTGAATTGTTGACTTATTTTTAAATAAGTATGGAAATGTTTTCCAAAACGAAATGAAACGTTTTTGAGATTTTATCTTCTTAAAGATAAAATGAAATTGAATATTTGAAATCGATTTGAGAATCGTATATCAGTAGATATTTTGAAAATATAAATTCAATATGGAATTTATAAAGGAAAGGGAAACTGTTTAGAAAAATAAATATTGATTTATTTTTGAAGTGTGGAAATTATATATCTAGTAAAGATATTTTGGAAGATAAATAATTTGGAAAATTATTTGGAATCTGATGATGTTGCGCATCTTTATTGATAGTTAAATAACCGACTATCAATAATTACCTTGAATGGTATTTGTTGTGATTGGATGAATTTGAATGCCACACTTATTTTTAAATAAATCGCTCACTATTTGGGTTAGCCGGGAAAGGACCATGGGGTCGTATAACCCATTCCGAATATGTGATACGTCGTTATGAATTGCATTTGAAGACCGGTGTTGAAGACCGGATATTTTTGAAAACGGAAGGATTACCGTCGAGTTACTCTACATCGGCTGATCTCCGGTTTAGAGGTTTTATCACCCTTAGTGACGGGAAGTCCCGACGTGATTGAAAATTATCCGGATGTGCAAGGGCTTCGTGAGAAGTGCCTTCGGTTCTGTTCGATCCCAGAACAGACTTATATGGATTGTGTGTCTAACGTTACAATTTGAGATATAGATCTGATTTCTTTCAAATACATTTCTGTTGGTGGCGGAGAATTTATTCTCTTAGCTTAACACCCTTCTCTGAGACGTACGAGCTCAGAGGTTATGTAGTTGAAATTTATCAGCGATATATCCCAATTTGGTAACGTGGCATACCGAGTGTTGCTGTGAAATGATCAGTGTATGATCATTTGCGATATGATCATTTGTTTGATCTTATATCTTTGTGATCATAGGTTGAACCCGAAGCATGGCTTTGTAGAAAGCGTAGCTTTGTGGACGAGACTTCGTCGAGCCTCACACCCCGGAAATGGTCAAAACAGGAAGGATGCGGCAAGGTTCTAGGGAGTAGCGCCCCTTAGTGTATGTCATTCCTTCTGGATAAAGGTGGTATCATGGTATGGAGCCCAGATACTTAACCTCTGTGGTTGCTGCAAATTTATTACTTTGTGGTTGTTGCGAATCGGGGATCCTCGGGAAGATCGGTGACGATCGGGGGATGGCATACGCGTGTCAGTAGTTACCTATTTTTGCAGAGGTAACCCGGCCTTGTGTTGGCAGAGATCCGGTTAGGTTCTCGGGTCGTCTATTCCAGGGACGTACCCATCGTGGAAAAGGAAGTTCCTTAGCCTGACCATTTGTTGGAAATCCAAAGAAACAATACGTAACTTGTACGGTTTTAGTTGTATTACCTGCTATGGAATGTGGCGGTAACCTGCTATTGAACATAGTAGCTATAGTAGGCATACGATACTGGTCGTATGTTGGCTAAGATTAATATTATACTTTCGAAATGTTTTCTACACTATGCACTAATAATAATATCAAAAATGATTTGATTTTGCGTAGTAAGCATCTTTGACTATCATAAGAAGAAATCTCCTCCAATTCTGCGTTTGCATTGTGTGTGTGGTGGGAGGTCTTATGGTAGTTTCATTTTCCAAAAAGCATTTCGAATTGACTTTAAAATTATTTGGTCGTTATAAAGATAAATTGTTTTACGATCTCACACCAGTCACCATGATTGACTCGGAGTTTATTGTTCCCTTCTAAACTCTGGGTGCCCACCAATTTCCACACGGGCAGCCTAGAGTTATGTTATCAGGATATTCTGGATATTCTGGAGCTTTGGAAGCAAGCTGGATGGCGAGACGTAGTATTTGTATCTGATATTATTTTATTCCGCTGTGTATTCTATATGAGGACAAGTTATATAACTGTCCATTGTCGTATTGAGTTGTATATTGACTCTGATGATTGATGTATGTATAAAATGATATAGTTCTTTGTTTTAAAAGACTAGTAATTATCTATTATATATTGTTCCGCTGCGATGTGTAAGATTCTGATATCGTTTTCTGTTCTGGTGATGTTGTTCTGCTTTCTTCTTCTTTCTTTCTCTTCTATCTTTTCTTCTGTTTTCTTCTTTCTAAAACCCTAAGAATTCGGTTTTCCGGCATTCGTTGCTCGGCAGTTTATACAGTGGACGTATCGATGTCGGTTTTCGGAAGTCGAAGAATCGGGTCCTTACAACGTGGTATCAGAGCATATGGTTAAGCGACAACCCTGCTCTGTTGGGTGTTACTCATTAGAGATAGAGTCAGTAGTACTCTAGAATGAGTTGAGTGTAATAATAGATATGAGCGCGTATTTGTTATTTGAATATAAAATTTGTTTTGTATTGTGTTGACTTATCGGTTGATTGTTTATAGATTCTGGTCGGTGCAGTCTAGCTAACTGTGTTGATAGGGGTTTCTAAACTCTAAACAAGATAAACCGACACAGTACTGTTTTAAAATAGGGTGAATGAGATAATTTTACCCAAAACTATTTTTGTATAGAAAAGAAATGATTTTCTATAAATTATCATAGTATATGGACGTTTGTTTGTTAGGAAATAATAATATTGAAATGTTATCATCATTATATGAAATTGAAAAAGAAATTGAAATCATAACTCCAAAGTTAAGAAATAAATTCACAGACAAATGAAATTTAAGAATGTAAATTATAAATGTGAATTGTAATTTGAAACGGAATTCCAGAAAAGTATTTGGAAATGTTTTTGAAGGAATTTGAAAATTTTGGAGAATTGGAAAGTTAAATCCTTTTTGGTTTGAAAATGAATTTCAAAGGATTTTGGAAAAATGTTTTGAAGGAATGAAAAGCTCTAAACTCTTTTCGGTCGCTGGAAAATAACTTCGGTAATGACTGCAGCATCATCGATGTTCATTTTCGGGTCTCCAAAAGAGGAATTGCTGCCAAATTGTTTTAAATGGAAGTTGTTTGAAAATTTGGGTTTGGTTTTTGAAATTCAAAGGATAATTTAAATTGTTTTCAAAAATGATTTTTGAAATGTTAGTAAGACTCTGGAATACTATATAAGAATATTTATGGAATATTAATGAGTTGATAACCTATACAAATTGAATTTTGATAGAATAAATCTAACTTAAAAGATGGAGTTAAATAAATGTAAGTATAGGTGAATCAATTAAATGAAAAATGAAATGAGACTTGAATCAAATGGAATAAAATCCAAACCTGAGAAAAATAAAATGGATTGAATCCGAATAAACTACTTTGATAATTAATTCATGAAATTGAAGTTGAATTAGTGAATTTAAAACTTGAATTGTGAACTAAATAAAAGAATGGTTCGAATTTGCAAACATATTCAAGTAAGTAGAAATAAATTTCTGAATGAATGGAATTTACAGTTGCTAGTAAATGAAATTAAAGCTGAATATTGGAAATTGAACTTTAAAATGAATTAGTGAATGAAACTAATATAAAGAGTGATATGAATTAGTAAATGAAAGATAATCGATAAAAATTCAATATTCAGAATAGAAGATAAAATTGAATTCGAATAGAAATTTGAAATGCAAGATTGAACGAAATTGAATAGATATAACTTCAATAGTGAGCTTAAAAATGATGTAAGAAGTATATATTGAAAATTTTGTAATAGAAATGTGCAAAATGGTTAGAATATGTAACTAGATATTATGGCTAGTAGGATATACAGGTATATGAAAGGAATTGGGATTTTGATTTCAAGGATAATTTGAATTGCTCGAAAAAGGTAAGTATTTGAATTATAATATGAGTTTTTGATGATTTCTTGTCTAGCCGCTTGGCTTTTTCTTTTTCTTTTTGAAATTTGAGAGTCCGTAGGGACGTTTTGTAGTCGTCCCGTATTAGCCGCGCAAAGGAGACGCTGGCGAAATTTTTCGAAAATTTCGAGTGTTAGAAAAATTTTGAGAAAATTTGAAAGTTTAAGATGTGAATTTGAAGTTAAATTTGAATAGAGTAGTAAAACAAAGTTGTTTTGAAACTTATAATTGAAGTTGGAAAAAGCTAGTTGAATGATAATAAATCTTTAATAGAAAGATTTGTTTTGAAAATTTGATAAAACTATTGGATGTTGAAAAAATAGTAGACGAGTTAATGACCATTTTTCCTAACTTGTAATTTCGGGACGAAATTCTTTTAAGGAGGGAAGTTTGTAACGACCCAGAATTTTGAACAAATTTAATTGAAAATATTTAATTAATTTTAAATATTTGAACGCTGATTTAATTTTGAATCCCCGATTTAACTTTGAAATTGGCGATTAAATTATAAAATTTAATCTGTTAAATGTTGAATAAAAATTTAAATCTTCAATTTAAAGTTGAAGAAAAATATTTCGAAAGCTTTTAAAATTTGTATTGATGATACTGAAATAACAGAAGCTTCAGAATCGAATTTGAAATTGTTTTGTTCAGTTTTGAATTTAATTGTTCGAATCGATATTTAAAAATAGCCGTCCGAGGCACAGTCTCGGATTTCGACGAAACCAGTTCCATTGGGTCCGTAATATTGAGTTATTATCGGATTTCAAATTTCGTATCGTTCGGAGTTGTTATGTGAGCACACGGTAAGTAAACGCTTTGAAATTAAATCGAGTTCAATTTGAATTTAAAATTTTTATTAGTCAATATCAATACACGTTATCTTCCCTAAGGTTGTGCCTAAAATCACGCAAGGAATCATGCCAGGAATCGTGTAGAGCATGCTTCGTTCAATTCTAAATATCCCTCTTTAGATTCAAATGAAAAACAAACGAAACACTTCGTTCAGTAAACAAAAATGGCCGCCATTTCAAATCCCTTTAATTTCAATTCGCGAGCCATTCTTCTTTATTATCCTCCCTCTTCTCAGATTTCATATTTGAAATAAAATTGCCTCAGTTAAATAAAAAGTGGTGGAGCCTCAAAAACAAAACAAAAAAATCACGAAGTCGAATCGCGAGTCGAGGCAGATGTCGCGATAGGGTAGAGGAAGACGCATGCTCGCGCGAACGGGAAGGGTTTCGAATCAATCGAGTAGCTGTTCCCTGTAGATGATTGCTGCTCCTTGCGTTTGAATGGATCGATGCTCGACTGGGGTAGTTCGATAGTCGTGGTATTTTGGGTTTCGCGAGCAGCGATGCGACGTGGATGGAGGCATTCGAGAGTACGGAGTCGCGATGGCAGTAGGGTTCGATGTTAGGGTTAGGAATGACGATCGCCAGTGGACTTCGTTCGAGTGGATCTACGGTGGATGGTGACCAGCGATCCGCGAGGTGATGAGCGGTGATAATTGGAAGGGTTTGGAATGCAGGCCGCTGACTTAGACGATGTCGCAGTGAGGTATTCCTAGTCTGGTTAATTGAATTAAATAAATATATATAGAAAAGAAAGAAAAATAGTCAGTAAAGTATACAAAATTGTTTGTTCTTCAAGTTATAGGCTATTGTGGAATTGAAATGAATATTCACACATTTTAATTTATTAGCTTATTTTAAAATAAGTTATTTAAGTGATTAATAACTGGTCATTAAAAATATATTTTTTTCATATAAAAGGAATTTGTTTAGGAATAAATTATTAGTTAATTTAATTAAATTTATTTAAAGAAAACTGGGTTAAAAATGAGGTCATTGTATAATTAAAACATATCAAGTTAGAAATTTAATAGTTCGATTTATTTCAAATATTAATCGATTGTATAAAATTATTTATACAAGGTCAAAATTTGGAGAAATGGTCAAATTGGAAAATGGATGGCAAATTAAATAGCAAAGGTGAGATTTTTCTCACTCAAAAAATTGATTGCAGTTATTGATTGTTTGATATGATTGCTATGTTGATTGTGATATTAGATATAGTAGGATATATCTATATATATAGCAATATATACATATTGGCATATGTATATATTGGATTGATTGATTTCCCGCCTCGTATAGCGGATGAGACCCTATTGCGCCGTTAGTAAGCGGATTATTTTTATAAAACCCATATACCGCGATATTCCACCTCGAAGTGGAATTGGTATTGTGCTAACGTCTTTGGATGTAGGGAAACAGGTTGGAGGGATCCAACTGGATTCCTCAATTGTATTTATTCATTTACAGATCTTGATGTATATGCTGTCATCATATTGATATATGATATTGAATGTTATGATTGACTAATTGATGCTGTTGCATCATCGGATTCAGTTTTGAAGTTTAAAAATAACGACTTTTACTTTAAAAGGATTTTAAAGTGATTTTTGGAAGTAGACGTTTTATTTAATTTTTGAATTAATAAATAAACGTCTAAAATTTTAAAGTTATAAAAGTTAAGATTTTTGTGAAATAAGATCAAAGTGTGATTTTTGAAATAAAAGTTAAGAAATTTATGAAATGGTTTAAATTGGGATTTCTAAAGTATTATAAACGGTTTATTTAAAAAAATGTACAAATTGATATTTATAAATCAAATGTTGGAATTATAAAACGAGTTTTTTATAAGTGTTAAAATGAAGTATAAATTGGATTTCGGCATTTTAATTGAGATTTTTGAACAAGTATGAATGGTTAATAGATGAGATTTATAAATAGTATAAAAGTAGTTCGGTTATGGTTGAAAATAAGGTTATAAATGAAATCTTATAAGTAATAAGATTTAAAATCTGTGAAGTTTAAAAGAACGATTTCTTTTAAAATAAATGAATTGTAAGTTATTAACTTATAAGATGGACCTTTGGTATATACATTGAGTTATAAATTGAATAGGTCATTAGAGAAGATTTATAAATCGAATTGTTAATAAAGGAGATTTATTAAATTGAAGTTATTAGAAAATAGAAATAGAATTTATAAACGTTGTTTTATAAATTCGAGATCAATTGAATTTGATAAATTAAATATAGAAGGTTATTAAAGAAGATATATTCGCGATTTTGGATAGCGAATTATTATTGAAATAAAACGTGTAGAAAATAGTGAAATGTAATTAGTGAAGTATATTCACGATTTTGGACAGTGAATATATTTTTAAGTAAAATGGATATGGTTTTGGGAAAGTGATATTTGAAATGAAGTTAATTGTTTTAAACGATGTTTTAAAATATATTGAATATCGAAATCATAGATTTCAACATTTATTGTTGAAATAGACGTTTTCGAGAAATAAGGAAATGATGGACTATAACACTGCTGTTATAGTAAAAGATTTCCGAAAGGAAATGTTTTATGTAGTATTCGGATTTATATATCTATCTTAAAATCTGAATCCCTATACTAGTGATTTTGAGTCGTCGTAACGATGTTTTACGTAACATTCGTTTTGACTCAAATGATTTCCTTAAAGAATGAAATATATACTTAATATTGATTTAAGTATATCGAATATTTTCCAAGTGTTGAAAATAAATGGATTTGTGAATTGCTGACTTATTTTTAAATAAGTATGGAAATGTTTTCCAAAACGAAATGAAACGTTTTTGAGATTTTATCTTCTTAAAGATAAAATGAAATTGAATATTTGAAATCGATTTGAGAATCGTATATCAGTAGATATTTTGAAAATATAAATTCAATATGGAATTTATAAAGGAAAGGGAAACTGTTTAGAAAAATAAATATTGATTTATTTTTGAAGTGTGGAAATTATATATCTAGTAAAGATATTTTGGAAGATAAATAATTTGGAAAATTATTTGGAATCTGGTGATGTTGCGCATCTTTATTGATAGTTAAATAACCGACTATCAATAATTACCTTGAATGGTATTTGTTGTGATTGGATGAATTTGAATGCCACACTTATTTTTAAATAAATCGCTCACTATTCGGGTTAGCCGGGAAAGGACCATGGGGGTCGTATAACCCATTCCGAATATGTGATACGTCGTTATGAATTGCATTTGAAGTCCGGTGTTGAAGACCGGATATTTTTGAAAACGGAAGGATTACCGTCGAGTTACTCTACATCGGCTGATCTCCGGTTTAGAGGTTTTATCACCCTTAGTGACGGGAAGTCCCGACGTGATTGAAAATTATCCGGATGTGCAAGGGCTTCGTGAGAAGTGCCTTCGGTTCTGTTCGATCCCAGAACAGACTTATATGGATTGTGTGTCTGACGTTACAATTTGAGATATAGAGCTGATTTCTTTCAAATACATTTCTGTTGGTGGCGGAGAATTTATTCTCTTAGCTTAACACCCTTCTCTGAGACGTACGAGCTCAGAGGTTATGTAGTTGAAATTTATCAGCGATATATCCCAATTTGGTAACGTGGCATACTGAGTGTTGCTGTGAAATGATCAGTGTATGATCATTTGCGATATGATCATTTGTTTGATCTTATATCTTTGTGATCATAGGTTGATCATTTGTTTGACCCGAAGCATGGCTTTGTAGAAAGCGTAGCTTTGTGGACGAGACTTCGGCGAGCCTCACACCCCGGAAATGGTCAAAACAGGAAGGATGTGGCAAGGTTCTAGGGAGTAGCGCCCCTTAGTGTATGTCATTCCTTCTGGATAAAGGTGGTATCATGGTATGGAGCCCAGATACTTAACCTCTGTGGTTGCTGCAAATTTATTCCTTTGTGGTTGTTGCGAATCGGGGATCCTCGGGAAGATCGGTGACGATCGGGGGATGGCATACACGTGTCAGTAGTTACCTATTTTTGCAGAGGTAACCCGGCCTTGTGTTGGCAGAGATCCGGTTAGGTTCTCGGGTCGTCTATTCCAGGGACGTACCCATCGTGGAAAAGGAAGTTCCTTAGCCTGACAATTTGTTGGAAATCCAAAGAAACAATACGTGACTTGTACGGTTTTAGTTGTATTACCTGCTATGGAATGTGGCGGTAACCTGCTATTGAACATAGTAGCTATAGTAGGCATACGATACTAGTCGTATGTTGGCTAAGATTAATATTATACTTTCGAAATGTTTTCTACATTATGCACTAATAATAATATCAAAAATGATTTGATTTTGCGTAGTAAGCATCTTTGACTATCATAAGAAGAAATCTCCTCCAATTCTGCGTTTGCATTGTGTGTGTGGTGGGAGGTCTTATGGTAGTTTCATTTTCCAAAAAGCATTTCGAATTGACTTTAAAATTATTTGGTCGTTATAAAGATAAATTGTTTTACGATCTCACACCAGTCACCATGACTGACTCGGAGTTTATTGTTCCCTTCTAAACTCTGGGTGCCCACCAATTTCCACACAGGCAGCCTAGAGTTATGTTATCAGGATATTCTGGATATTATGGAGCTTTGGAAGCAAGCTGGATGGCGAGACGTAGTATTTGTATCTGATATTATTTTATTCCGCTGTGTATTCTGTATGAGGACAAGTTATATAACTGTCCATTGTCGTATTGAGTTGTATATTGACTCTGATGATTGATGTATGTATAAAATGATATAGTTCTTTGTTTTAAAAGACTAGTAATTATCTATTATATATTGTTCCGCTGCGATGTGTAAGATTCTGATATCGTTTTCTGTTCTGGTGATGTTGTTTTGCTTTCTTCTTCTTTCTTTCTCTTCTATCTTTTCTTCTGTTTTCTTCTTTCTAAAACCCTAAGAATTCGGTTTTCCGGCATTCGTTGCTCGGCAGTTGATACAGTGGACGTATCGATGTCAGTTTTCGGAAGTCGAAGAATCGGGTCCTTACAAACCTCTTCAATCGCGCTGTCGACCCAGGTTGTTCGCCTCGCGTGCCATTGCCATGAATCGAGTGAGGGCAGTCGCTATGCTATAGTCGAATTTGAGGTTGAATTCGATTTTTGATTTTTTTTTATTTTGAATCGGACGAGAGGAAAGAAGACTCGATTTAATTTCTGGAGAGGAGGATAACTCGGCTTTGTTAAATTATTTTCTTTCGATTTTGAATTTAAGTTTGCTGCGGCCATTTTTCTTCTTTCTGCTTTTGATTTAATTTTTCTGAACGATGAAGAAGTGAGGAGATGCGATTTACAAGGTGAAGGGTTGCGTGCTTCAGTTGATTAATTACAGTGACAATTGAAAGGAAGGAAAACTGCGATGGGAGTACAAATGCAGGCTAATGTTGATATGTTTTTGACGGGGAACAAATATAATGTTATATGCCTATCAAGGCTAATTTCGACTTCCTATCAAGGCGTGCCGCTAGGCGTTTATAATGTTATATGCCTATTCCGAACACAATGGAAAGGTTCCGAGTCCAAATTCGATCGTATGGAGAAGATAGCTTTTTGGACCAGTTATAATATTAAATTTTCGATTTAATTTCAGCGCGTTTGCTTATCGTTCGGCCAAATGATCACTCCAAACATTACGAAAATTGAAATCCGATAATAATACAATATTACGGATCCAATGGAACTGGTTTCGTCGAATTCCGAGACTGTGCCCCAGAACGCAATTTTTAAATTCAATTTAAACGATAAAATTTCAAAACTGAGCAAAACTATTCCAAATTCAATTCTGAAACTTCTATCATCTTCAGTATTATTAATATGAATTTTCTAAGCCTTGGAATTATTTTTAATCAGCTTAAAACTCCAAATTCAAAATTTTACTCAAATTTTAACAATTAAATTTCACTAATTTAATTACCAAACAAACTCTGATATTTGAAATTCAAATCAAACTAACATTCAAATATTTAAAATCAATTAAATATTCTCATTTTAAATGTCAAAAATTTAGGTTCGTTACAATCTTCCCCCCTTAAAAGAATTTCGTCCCGAAATTACAAGTTAAGAAGGAAGCTCCAATACCCGTTTAACATTTTACCAAAACCAAACAGTTTTTATCAAATTTTCAAAACAAATCTTTTTATTAAAGATTTGTTATTACTTCAGTTAGCTTCCAAACACTTTCATAGTTGTTAAACAACTTTATTTTACTTCACAATTCAAATTTAAATTCAAATTTCAACTTATCCAAAATTTCACGAAATTTTTCTAACTCTCTAAATTGAAAATTTTCGCCAGCTTCTCCTTTGCGCGGCTAGCTCGGTACTACTACAAAATGTCCATACGGACTCCCAAATTCCAAAAGAAAACAAAATGCCAAGTGGGAAAATCAAAAACTCATCAAATTTCATACTGAAATCCAAACACATACCTTTTTTGTCGAGCAATTTAAATTATCTTCAAAATCAAAATCCCAATTTCATTTCCTTTATAAACCCTGTATACTTTACTTAACAACAATGTCCAAATTTACTTATCGGATTCCAAATACCCATTTACATAAGAATTTCATTCTTTATGTTCAATATAAGTATTTACATACTTCTTATATTTATTTTCACTTCACAAACAAAGTTATATATTCATTTCCATTCAACTTTGCATTTTCAATCTCATTTGAATTCAATTACAATTTCAATTCTATTTGAATTCATTTTATCTTCAAACTCCGAAAATTCACTTTTCTAGTTCAATTCTTACATTTCCATTACAATTTGAAAATCAAATTTCCGTTAACAAAAATTTTCGAAATTTTCGAAATTTTTTCCTAACTCCCAAAATTTTCAGAAAATTTTGGCGGAGTCTCCTTTGTACGGAGGTGCTTTTGCAATTTGACAAAAGATATAAATATATATACATCGACCCACACGGTCGGAAAAGTAGAAAAACAGTTCATATTTCCTATTTTGTATTGCGTAGGCGTACCTTATTAGCATTTTAAGCAAAGCGGTTATTTATTAGCATTTCGCGCAATCAAATGCAGCCAAACGGCCTTCAAAAACCTGTACTTACTCAATTTAAATATGTAAGTGACATATATAGGAAATTCATTTAAAATTTCATTTATTTCCAATAGTAAACACATAGATTTCATAAGCAATGCATTCAAAATAAATTCCAATAGCAATTCATATGGTTTCAATTCAACTTTAGTCGCTTACGACCAATTCACATACCATTTCCAATTTTTTTCTTTGATTGGTTATCATTTATCAAATCTATTCCATTCACTAATTTAATTCAATTAGTACATTCACTTATTCATTTTAAATTTCACTTTTCCATATTCAATTCATCCTGAATTTACTTTATCAATAACAAGGAAATTTTCAATTTATTTTTACTACTTACTTGAATTTATATGTAAATTCAAACCATTTTTATTCAACTCACAATTCACTTTTAATTTAACTGATTCAACTTCCAATTCATTATTTCATGAATTAATAAATTATCAAGTTAGTTACTTGAATTCAATCCATTCTACTTTATTTTTTCCAAGTTTGGATTTTTATTCAACTTGATTCAAATCAAATCTCATTCCATTTTCCAATTCCAATTTATTTATTTACGAATGTAAGCTCATTTGTTCATTCACCATTTTTATTCCATCTCAATAAATTTTATTCCAAATTATTTAGTCCACTAGATTAAATTCTCAAATTTACTTTTATTCAAATTAATCCAAGTTAAATTCAATTCTAATTTGAATTTTTTTCTAAGTTTCCAAACTTATTTCAATTTATAGAACTCATTTATACATTCACTTTACCATTTCATTAGATTAATGAATTTATTTTCTCAAATATTCTTCCGGAATTCTATTCCAAATTATAAATCACATTTACAATTTATTTTACAAATACCATTTGTATATGAATACATTTCCTTATATTTTTAATTCATATTTATAAATTTCATTCGTTAAATGAATTTATCTCCAAATCTTTGGTTATACATTTTATTTCTTATTCAATTCCATATAACAATGATAGTAATTCAATATTATCACTTCATAGCAACCAAGCATCCATATACTATAATAATTCATAGAAAATCAGTTTTCTATACGAAAATAGTTTTGGGTAAAATTATTTCATTTACCCCATTTTAAAACAATACTGTGTCAGTTTATCTTGTTTAAGAGTTTAGAAACCCCTATCGATACAGTTAGCTAGACTGCACCGACTAGAATCTATAAACAATCAACCGATAAGTCAACACAATACAAAACAAATTTTTTGTATTCACTAACAAATACGCGCTCATATCTATTATTACACTCACACTAATTCTAGAGAACTACTGACACTATCTCTAATGAGTAACACCCAACAGAGCCAAGGTTATCGCTTAGCCGGATGCTCCGATACCACATGTAACGGTTGCGATTTTTCGAAGCTCGAAAGTCGACATTAATATATCCACTGTATCAAATGTCGTGCAATCGAATGCCGGAAAACCGAATCATTAGGGTTAAAAGAAAAGGTAGAAGAAGACAGAAGAAAAGAAAGAACAGAAATACAGAAACAGAAAAATATCAGAATCTCACATTCGCAGCGGAACAATATACAATAGATAATCACTAGTCTTTTTAAACAAAGAACTATATCAGTTTATACATACATCATCAGAGTCAATATACAACTCAATACAACAATGGACAGTTATATAAACTTGTCCTCATACAGAATACACAGTGGAATTAATTAAACATGTACGGGAGTACGTCTCGCCATCCAGCTTGTTTCCAAAGCTCCAGAATATCCAGAATATCCTGATAACATAACTCTAGGCTGCCCGTGTGGAAAATTATGGGCACCCAGAGTTTAGAAAGGAAACAATAAACTCCGAGTCAGTTATCGTGACTGGTGTGAGATCGTAAAACAGTTATTTTCACAAAGAAAATAAAATTAATTCGCAATGCTTTTGGAAAATGAAACTACCATAAGACCTCCCGCCACACACACAATGCAAACACAGAATTGGAGGAGATTTCTTCTTATGATAGTAAAACATGCTTACTACGCAAATCATTGGATTATTATTATTAATGTCTAGTGTGGAAAACATTTCGAAAGTATAATATCAATCTTAGCCAGCATAGGTACCATTATACTATGCCTACTATAGCTACTATGTTAAATAGCAGGTTCTACAAATAAAACCGTACAAGGTTCGTATTGGGAATTGGATTTGCAACAAATGGTCAGGCTAAGGAACTTCCTACTGCCACATGGGTACGCCTCTGGATGGACGTCCCGAGAACCAACCTGGCTCTCTACTAACACAAGGCCGGGTTACCTCTAGGAATAGGTAACTAATACACGAATATGCCATCCCCCGGTCCTTTGGGACCTTTATCCGAGGCGCCTCGATCACAAAGCAACAACCACAAAGAAATGAGATTGGAGCAACCACATAGGTTAAATACCAGGGCTCCATACCTGATACCACCCTTTTCTAGAAGGAAATGACATACCCTAAAGGGCGCGACCCTCATAACCTTGCCGCATCATTCCTGTTTTGACCATTTCCGAGGTGTGAGGTCTGAAGAAGTCTCATCCACAAAGCTACGCTTTTTCACAAAGCCATGCTTTTATCACAATTGATCAATAAATGATCAACACTCAGCATGCCACATTACCAAATTGGGAATATATCGCTGATAACATTTAACTACATAACCTCTGAGCTCGTACGTCTCAGAGAAGGGTGTTAAGCTAAGAGAATAAATTCTCCGCCACCAACAGAAATGTATTTGAAAGAATCAGCTTTATATCTCAAAATGTAATGTCAGACATGTAACCATACAAGTCTGTTTCGGGTTTGAACAAAACCGAAGGCACTTCCAAAGAAGCCCTTGCAATCCGGATATTCACTAATCACGTTTGGACTTCCCATCACAAGAAGAGTGATATAAATCTCTATACCGGAGCAACTCGGTGCAGAGACATTCGACAGGTTGTCCTTTCATTTTCGAAAATACCCGGTCCTCACAACGGTCTTCAATAGTAATTCATACACGTCGTATCATTATTCGGAATGGGTTATCTGACCCAAAGGTCTTTTCCCGGCTAACCCAAATAATAAGCGTTTAAAAAAAAACAAATTCAAGTGCCATTTCAAAGGCAATATTGATAGTCGGTGATTTAACTATCAACAATATTCACAACAATCATCAGATTTAAATAATTTTCCCAAATTATTTATTTTCAAAATATCTTCACAAGATATATATATATTTCCACACTTCAACCCTTTAAAAACAAATTTCAAATTATTTTTCACCTTTCAACTTTTGAAAATAAATTTCAAATCAATTCCCTCACGTGGAATATATTTCCAAATATTTCCTTTAAAAACCAACTTTAGAACCTTTAATTTATATTTTAAAAGCTACTTTGGAAATATACTCGGCTTTATAGTGAGAATACACTTTCACTTCAAAATAGTCCATTTAAACCAATTAAATAAATCCTTATCGATTTACTTTAAATTTACATTCTAAATCCGTAAATTTATTTCCACACTTTAAAATAAATCAGTGTTTATTTTTAAAACAAATTTCCCCTTTCCTTTATAAATTTCAATTTTAATTTACATTTTCAAATATTTACTTTTAACCCCAAAATCAAATTCCAAATTGATTTCAAATTTTATTTCAATACCAAATCAATTACAATTTGATTTCTAAGTTCATTTCAACACAAATCAATTACAAATTGATTTCTAAGTTTATTTCCAAATGCCAAATCATTTTACAAATCGATTTCCAAATTTATTTTTCAAACACTAAATCAATTTCAAATTTATTTTCCAATGATTTATTTTCCATCACCAAATTAATTACAAATTTGATTTCTAAATTTATTTCAACTCCAAATAAATTTCCATATCGATTTCTCAAAGATTCATTTTCAAGTACCAAATCAATTACAAATTGATTTCTAGAAATTTATCACTTTTAAATAAATTCCTTTATTCTTTCCAAATTATTCAAAATTCCATTTTAAATGAATTCTTTTGCTTTTAAACAATATTATTCAAAACTCATTTATTAATATCTATTCCCATATTTTGGGATTTATTCGGTAAGATTTCGAAAATCAATTTTAATACTTTAAAATTTCTTCTTTCAAATAAATTCAATTCTTAAAAATAAATTCACTTAAAGTCTTCCACTTTAATTTCAAAATCTAATTTATTTTTTTCATTTTTGGTATCCAACGATACCAAAAATACATTCGGCTAAATTTTAGCCTTCAACACATTCAATCGTCAATATAATCATTCACAGATTATAAACAATCACACAGCGTATGAAATAAATTCATACAATTTGAGGAATCCAGTTGGATCCCTCCAACCTGTTTCCCTAGATCCACAGATGTTAGCATAATACCAATTCCACTTCGAGGTGGAATATCGCGGTATATGGGATTTATAAAATATCATCCGCTATTATGCGGCACATAGGGTCTCATCCGCTATATAATGCGGGAAATCAATCACCAATATATACATATTCCAATATATATATATTTCTATATACTAATATATATATATACTATCACAATCCAAACAGTCAATCAATAACTGCAATTCGATTTTCCACTTTGAGTGAGAAGATCTCACCTTAGCTTTTATTTTTAATTTGCAGTCCATTTCCATTTTTGCTTGTTTTCTTCACGGTTTTAAACCTTGTATAAACAATTTATACAATTTATTAATATTCGAAATAAATCGAACAATTAAATTTGCCATTTAATAATTTTAATTAACTAGTGATTTCATTTTAAACAACTAAATTTTCCTTTTAGAAAAAGTATTTTAGTAACTAAAATAAATCAAATTTCATACATTATTTTAGTAACTAAAATATATATATATATATATATATTTCTGCTTTATAACATACCCATATATTATTAAATTTTAAAATTCATAAACGACTGTATATATATCCTTATATTTTACTGTTTACTTTGTTTTCTATATATATATATATATATATATATATATATATATATATATATTAAAACATGAATGTTTATACTTTACTGAAATCAAATATTTTTCTGTACGCGTATAAAATTTTAAAACTGCATATATATATATATATATATTTTTCAACTTTATATATTTTTAACCTATTTATATATATAAATTAAATTGTATTAAAGATAAAATTTTATACCTTACTGCTGAATGCCAGAACCGGCTGAGCTCGAGAATTACCAATGGTCGCTCACCATCGATCGCGACATCATCCCTACCCTCCATCGCCTTGCTCGACTTCAAGCTCCATGCCACCGCGCTCGCCACGACCTCCACTTTGTTGCCGAAACTAGGGTTCGAATCGCCTACCCCTTCGACGACAACACGCTCGAGTTCAAGCCTCTTCAATCGCGCTGTCGACCCAGGTTGTTCGCCTCGCGAGCCATTGCCATGAATCGAGTGAGGGGAGCTGCTATGCTAAAGTCGAATTTGAGGTTGAATTCGATTTTTGATTTTTTTTTATTTTGAATCAGACGAGAGGAAAGAAGACTCGATTTAATTTCTGGAGAGGAGGATAACTCGGCTTTGTTAAATTATTTTCTTTCAATTTTGAATTTAAGTTTGGTGCGGCCATTTTTCTTCTTTACGCTTTTGATTTAATTTTTCTGAACGATGAAGAAGTGAGGAGATGCGATTTACAAGGTGAAGGGTTGCGTGCTTCAGTCGATTAATTACAGTGACAATTGGAAGGAAGGAAAACTGCGATGGGAGTACAAATGTAGGCTGATGTTGATATGTTTTTGACTGGGAACAAATATCATTATATTATTTAAATTCAAATTCGAATCGACTCGAAAACGAAGCCAAAAATTTCGACTTCCTATCAAGGCATGCCGCTAGGCGTTTATAATGTTATATGCCTATTCCGAACACAATGGAAGATGTTCCGAGTCCAAATTCGATCGTATGGAGAAGATAGCTTTTTGGACCAGTTATAATATTAAATTTTCGATTTAATTTCAGCGCGTTTGCTTATCGTACGGCCAAACGATCACTCCAAACATTACGAAAATTGAAATCCGATAATAATACAATATTACAGATCCAATGGAACTGGTTTCGTCGAATTCCGAGACTTTGCCCCGGAATGCTATTTTTAAATTCAATTTAAACGATAAAATTTCAAAACTGAGCAAAACAGTTCCAAATTCAATTCTGAAACTTCTATTATCTTCAGTATTATTAATATGAAGTTTCTAAGCCATGGAATTATTTTTAATCATCTTAAAACTCCAAATTCAAAATTTTACTCAAATTTTAATAATTAAATTTCACTATTTTAATTACCAAACAAACTCTGATATTTGAAATTCAAATCAAACTAACATTCAAATATTTAAAATCAATTAAATATTCTCATTTTAAATGTCAAAAATTCAGGGTCGTTACAATAATAAAAGAGGACAGACTAGAATAGAAAAGTGACGCTTGTAATTATATTATAATGTACAAATTATAAAAAAAAGTGACAATTACAAGTAAAATTATAACATAGGTTATAATTAAGTAGAAAGAACATAAAAGGCTTACTTAAGACTAAAATTAAGTTAATAAGCAAATAGAGCAGAAATAATGGAACATGCTTATTTTAGTAAACTTAAGACTTAAATTAAGTTAATAAGCAAGATAATAGAAGTGGCCCATGCCAACAGCATTCCCGTTCAGTCAAGAATTGATGGTCTCACAATAGTTAGGTGAGGCTGGGACAAGATTATATTGATTAGGGTAAATACGGAGCCAACAGAATAAGAAAAGTAAACTAAACACAAAATAAAAGTTTAGACATAGGGTCTAATAAAAGAGTGAGATGTGTTTGAAGCAGCCCAAAGGATGAAGAGCCTAACGAAGCAGTTCATCACAGATTTCAGCACAGAAGAAGCACGTCCAACTTAGTTATTTTGGGCTAGTACGAGACTTCAACGGGACTTGAGGGTAATCTAGGATGGCCCTCTGAGGTAGGTGTAGCGGAGCAGTCCTCCAGAGGCAGGTGTGTATGTGTTCCATCAAAAGAGTATGCCTTGACTGATTTTTGCATGGCAGGACCATTGTAGGCGTCAAAAAGGGTGGATGTTTAGAGCAGGATATTCGTATGTCCCAGTACTTCCAAGTAAGTTTAGTGGGCAGGACCTAAAAGGATAGTCGCATGCGGATATCGGGCCAACATCAAAACCAAGAAGCGAGTTTGGGAAAGAATAGAGTTAAACCAACAGTCCAATGAACCTTTCACTATCGAGGCATTGGATGAGGAACGCTGACAATTGGATGTTTAGATTGTTTGCAGTAGGGCACACCCACTTAGCTCTTTAGAGGTCTTTCAATTAGTTGAGGGTTGGCTGCGTCGGGCCATAGCCACGATAAGAAAAGACACAGACTAAATAGAATATCTATATTGTAGGCCTAACAAGGCAGTCCTTTACAGAAATAGAAAATCCCCGACCGAGTTCCGTACAAGGTAGACCTTGTTAAGCGGAATTCAGGGAGTAGACAGAACGAGTACGTATGGTCCTCAAGGTATGCACTGGGCGGTACATTATGGATGTGCGAGCATTAGTATAGACTAGTGCGGAGGCAATATTACGTTTCGATAGTAGACGACGGAACATCTGTAATGTAGGCCTTACGAGGCAGTCCTTTATAGATGTAGTCACATACTGCTATAGGACCAAGATGATGGAGTCCTTTGCGAGGAGGATACAGAAGGTACTATGAGTAGTACCTAGGACCGATGCTGTCATAGAATGCTATAGGAGCACGATTCACGCGCAGAGGCAAGAGTATTATAAACCCAACGAACCTAATATAACAGTAAATGTAAATAAAATAGTAAATGTAGAATTAAGCTTAGAAGCGTATAATTAGTCCATTCACCAGAACTTTAGTTCTGCCCCCTCCTCATAACATCCTACAGGTAAGATATATGGTAGAGTCTTTCCAGCTTTGAGACACTTTTTTAGAAAGTGTTATTATATTGGTGAGTATTTACTTATTATAAAATTGTAGTCAGTTCCGCTGTGAGATATTTATCTGAGCTCTGATATATTTGTCTTTACCTATTTGCAGGATACCAGAAACCCAACTCAGGTTTCAATGGGCTTGGATTTCAGCTTTTTTGCGAAAAATTCAGACCCACTGGAATTTGGGTAGTTACACAAAACATCCAAATCCAAATCAATATCAATTTCCAATAAAATCGATTCAATTCCGATTTCAATTCGAATTTACTTCGATTCAAATTTTAATCCAAATTAACTTCAGTTTCGGTTTCAAGTTAATTCAATTTCAATTTGAAATTCCAATAAATTTTCAATTCCAGTTTGGACTAAATTTCAATTCAGTTCTCAATTTTAGACCATTTCGATTTATATAAATTTGAGTTCAATTTTAGAATATCGATTTAAGTCACCGAATTCAAATTAAATTTCAATCTTTGAATTTAGATTCAAACCTTAAAATAAATTCCATTCTTGAGTCCAAATCTATATACCCAATTATATTACTTTTACTTAACAATAATTCAAAGTTCCAATCAAATTGAAATCTTTTTAAAACAAATCAATTTTAGAAATTCAAATCTTATTTCTATTATAACTTCAAAATCTCAACTTCGATTATTTAAACAATTCCCATTACCAAATTTAAATTTCAATACTCCGAGCTTAAGTTCAAAAATAATTTGATTTCTATAAATTCGATTTTTATTTCTTCAAATCAAAATCATTTAAATAAATTTCAAATCAAAAATTTTGAATCCTTTAATTTAACCAATCCGGTGTTTGTATATAATTTTCTATCCTATGGCAAAGTGATTAGTTATTTCAATTTAATTTCAAGGATGGATATATATCATTTCAATCCAAATCACAATGGCATAGGTATATATCATTTTAACCTATTTCTTAATTTATTCGAAATAATTCAATTTACAGTTTTATATACTGTAAATAATTTATAGGGTGATAGCAGGATATATCAAAATAAATAAACATCCAAATCATTGAAAACATCAATCAATTGTGTAACAACCCGCATGTTTTACGATTGTATATTTAAATGTTTTATTTAAATATAGCATGGTTAGTCGGATTTATGTCCAAAATGTCACTTTTTGCAAACAGTCGAATTAGGACTTGAGACCACTTCCATTGAGTCCAAAATAGTGTTTACAACTTTTTTGAGTATAAACATCGATATGTTTGGAGTTGAGTAGAATTTTGCAATTTTCATTTAGGGCTTTGGGTTTGGGTTTCAGCCCACCAACCTAACAAATAACCCAACTCCACTCCTCTTCATCCATTCACTCATTATATTTCCTAACACTGAAGCTCAAAGTAGAAATGGAGAGAGGAATGGGAAATTAGAAATTCTTAAGCCCTAATTCTCTTAGGAAGGATCAACTTCAAGCTAGAAATCAAGGAGAAGCTTAGGTAAGCATCCTCCTCATCTTCTCCATCTCAATCACTCTTCAAATTTCAGAAAATTCCTAAACCCTAACTTAGGAAATATGCTTCTTATGAGCTTAGATTGAAGCTTCTTGAGTTATTGTTGAAGAGGAATTGATCTTAGCCTGTTTTAGAGCTTCTCACTTGAGTTTTTGAGTTAAAGGTGAGTTTTTGAACTCACATTTATGTCTATATCTTTGATAGTTGTTAGGTAGTAATTCCTAACATCTATTCCTTGTTTGTTTGCCTTTGAATTGAATTGGTTTGATGAATATTCCAATTTTTGGTGTTTTGAAGTCAAATCTTTAAAAATCCTATCTTTGAAGTTTGAACATGTTGTTGGGGTGTATCGAAGAGCCTATAAGGCTGGGTTGTCACTTGGCCTAAATCCCTTGTCTCCGTTGCTCGTCCGATCACTTCCGTTGGATTTTGACCTTCTTGGGCTAGACTGAGAATACTGCAAAAGGCAGTTCAGTCGACTGAACCAGACGGTCAGTCGACTGAACCAGAGGGTCAGTCGACTGAACTGGGGAACAGAAAACTTTCTATCCCTGTATCAGTCGACCGACCTTCTGGTTCAGTCGACTGAACTAGGAAACGGAAACCTTCGGTCCCTGTATCAATCGACTAACGTATATGGTCAGACGACTGAACCAGGAAATCGAGAGTTTTTGTCCTTATATCAGTCGACTGACCCTACAGTTCAGTCGACTGAATCTAGGAGATGTGCTTTTTTCCTATTTTAGGCAGTTTTGTGTGGATTTCTGATTTTTAATCGATTCTTGATGATTCGATTTGTTGTTATCATTTATCGACTTCGATGACTTCTTTTTCAGGATTTTTGGGAATATCCGTTTTGATGGATTCGGTATCGATTTTTATGGTTTTTATTCACGTCGTCAAATGTGGATTTTGGTGATTGATTGTTTCTACAATCAATTTTGTGATTTGTCACTTTAGAATACAAAGGTTTTTATACTAGTAGTAAATACTCAAACTATTTCGCAAAAAATGATTTCAACACTGTTTTAATACAAAGCTCGTTTCTAAAACCATTTTCCAATCTATTAGTATATACAAACCTTTACCTCATTCGTACGAGAAATCCAATTAAACGACTTAGCAAAACAAGTGGTATGAAATGCTTCTGTTTACTTTGTCGGTTAATTCTTAAACTTGTTCGATTGAAATCTTGTGACAATTTTCGAGTGGAAATCTACAATTTGTTCGTAAATATATAAGTTAAGCCAGTGGTTATGGGACATGAAGCTAAACTCATTTATTTACTAGCTTAGTGTAATCGACACTTCTTGATGATCGATGATGATCATTTTGTGATTTAGACTAGCGATGTGCGACGTCTCTTTGTTTGTGTGGGGGTTAAACCCCGTTGTGGAGTTTAACCTCAAATTGGTAGGGTAGCGACCCATGGTCTTTGGGCCATTTGTGGAGCTTCGGCTCAAAATTGATGGTTAGCGACCATGGAATAGCATTCCGTTTGTGACACACGTGTTGGTGAGTTTTCATGCTACCGTTTGTGATAGCCCCCCCCCCCTTGTGATTTCTGGATTTCTGGTGGTTGATTTCTAGAATTTGTGTTTCACTAATTTTCGTGGATTGCATTGATAAGCTTTATCAATATTTGTGTTTTGGTGAATAATTTAAAGAATATGACATTCTTTTGGTGTTTGAGAATTTTCGAGATATTGTATGATTTTTGTTGTTAACTGATGTATACTTGTCACAATATGGAAGTATTGTTATCATACGTTGTTTGTGATATCTCTTATCTTATCTCATTTTATCTGATATTTATAGCTAGACTGATCTGTTTATTATTTTCTTCTTAAATAATACTCGGGTCAGACCGAGGTATTTCAGGTGCTCCTGC
The DNA here is from genome assembly GCA_030737815.1 of Allium fistulosum. Classification (NCBI taxonomy): domain Eukaryota; kingdom Viridiplantae; phylum Streptophyta; class Magnoliopsida; order Asparagales; family Amaryllidaceae; genus Allium; species Allium fistulosum. The sequence goes on from CM060908.1 coordinate 236,023,510, forward strand.
TTGACTTCTTATCTGGGTCCGTCACCTAACTTTTAGCTAACTACTTTAGCACAGTAGTTTTTGTTGGTATACAATTGAGATAGAGACTCCTTGTTGTATACTTATTCTTTTGTCTAGTACTTGTATCTATTCTTTTGTGATGTAGTGGATCTAGTTTGACCACTATTTTGATGTACACTTTTATGTGTTATATTCATATCTGTTTCCACCTTAGTGATATGAATATCTATGACTGATTTGTGTTATGTTTATTTCTATATTTATTTCCGAAGGCCTCATAGCCACTGTGTGGTAGCTTTGAGTTTGTATTTGATATCTTGGATTTCCTCTTGAAATGAAATGTAAGTTATATTATATGACATATTGGTACTCGCACAAAGCATTTACACAGATGGTCCCTCCTCAACAGCCTTATTATTCGTGCTAGTCTATGGCATTACCCCGTAGTGTCCTTGGCTAGTGTGAGTATAGAGGTGGGGCCATAGCTTGGTATCAAAGCCAAACTTCGGAACAATGTAGAATAATCTAGCAAGGATCATTGTCCTAAGTCTTTCTTAGGAATCGTGCCATAGGATTTAGTTTGAGTCTTCGTACCGTTCGATCCTATTTCTTTTTATGATGCCTTGATTTATCAATCAAGATTGTTTGATATTCGTTCTGTGAATAACCGTTTTCCTCTTCTTTCTTTCTTTAAGAAGGGAAATGGTTAGACCTGGTCATCCTAGCGCCGGTCAATCCAGTGCTACTCCTCAGGATGGAGTATTTATGTCTGCCCAGCAGCTCTTAGATCTTGTGAAAAATGCTTAAACTATCGGACCCATTCCAGAGCCTACTCATCCTAAATCTAGGTTTGCACGCTTGTGCAGTGATTACACCAACTTGGGTGGAAGGCCTTTCAAGGGTTCCGAAAGCATTATAGAAGTCCAAGCTTGGCTTAGAATATGCGATCGCATCTTTCCCCACATGAATCTTATTGATCTACATCGAGTCCAAGTGGCTTCTAGCATGCTCCAAGAAAGAGCATTAGATTGGTATGAGCTTCTGATCTCTGAAATTATTGAAGCGTATCTTAATTGGGTGCAATTCCGGGAAAGATTCGAGTTAAAATTTGTGCCAGAAGCTGAAAAAGTATCTTTAGCTCGACGCTTTATTGACCTTGTCCAAGGTGAATCTTCTGTGACGGATTACGTCACATCTTTTGAATCTCTAAATATGGGGTTGAGTATATTAATAACCCATTGAAGAAAAATCAGAGATTTGTCTATGGGTTGAATAAGAACCTCAAAAAGTCATTACTTCTAAAACTAGAAGTTTCTTTCAATCAGCTTGTTGATATCGCTCTTCGACTCGAAGAGGCCGATAAAGAAAGTGATGTTGAAATTGTGGGGGCTAAACAAAACATCAATAAGAAGAGGCCTTTTAAGTTCAAGCCTTATCCCAACAAGAAAGGGAAGCAAGCAACTTCGGTAGCAAAGACTCCTACCACTAGTCGTGGAGAACGTTACAATTGTGGTTCTAAGGACCATTATGCAAACAAGTGTCTGAAGTCTCCTACTTGTCGCTATTGCAAAAGTTCGGGTCATACTATATCTTCATGTCCCAAACTTCAAAGCAAGAAGGAAGGAAAGTTAAATGTTGTGCAAGCCCCTACTAACGCTTCTCTTGGTCAAGGTATTTCTCACTCCTTTATACAAAAAGAACTTATTGATGCTTTGTCTTTGAATGTTATTGGTTTGATGACTTCATTGAGAATTGCGAATCCGGTTGGTGGATCCGCAACACTCTATTTACTATGTAAAGATGTCGAGATTATTTTATGTGATTACTCTTTCCATGTCGATTTTCATGTTATGCGTTTCTTAAGCTTCAGAATGATTTTGGGGATGGATTGGCTTAACCGATATGAAGCCCATATCCGATGTCCTGAGCGGACTATATATCTTCGACATCCCCAATCTGTTAAGCAGATTTCTCTTGTTCTTAAAGATTCAGATTCCAATTCGGGAGCATCCTTGTATTCTCTAAATCCTCATGATGACGATAATGATGATGAGAAAGATGTTATTTCTCTCATTCACATTGTTCGTGAATTTCCCGACATATTTAAGCCCGTATTAGGATTACCACCTAAGCGAGCAATTGAGTTCAGAATTAATCTAATCCCTGGAGCTCTACCTATTACTCGTCCTCCTTATCGTATGTCCAATAAGGAAAATGAGGAGATGCGTAATAAATTATCCGAATTGGAAGGAAAAAAACATTATTCGTTCTAGTTCCTCTCCTTTAGGAGCTTCGGCTATTTTTGTGAAGAAATCTGATGGTACACTTAGGCTTTGCGTTGACTACCGCAAGCTTAATGATCTCACCATTAAAAATAAATATCCCTTACCTCGGATTGATGATTTATTCGATCAACTTAGTGGTGCTAGAGTCTTTTCACAGTTAGACTTAGCAACCGGTTTTCATCAGCTCTGTATTGTAGAGGATAGAATTCCTTTGACATCGTTCTGTACTCGTTATGGATCTTATGAATGGCTTGTTATGCCATTTGGTTTGACGAATGCTCCAGCTTATTTCGTTGACCTTATGAATCGAGTTTTCAAAGACTTCCTCGCTCGATTTGTTCTCATCTTTATCGATGATATTCTTGTTTATTCTAAAACCGAGGAAGAGCATGAAAAACATCTTCGGATTGTGTTGGAAACTCTTAGGAGCAACCAATTGAAAGAAAAAATTTCTAAATGCCACTTTTGGCAATCTCGTGTAAAATTTTTGGAGCATATTATTTCTGAATCCGGAATTTTCGTGGATCCTTCAAAGATTGAAGCGATTCAAAGTTGGAAGAGACCGAAGAGTGTGATGGAAATTCGTAGCTTTCTCGTATTGGCGGGCTATTACCGTCGGTTCATAAAAGACTTTTCTAAAATTTCCGTGCCTCTTACAAGTTTGACAAAGAAGGGAGTTAAATACATTTGGTCAGACAAATGTGAAACTTCTTTTCAAAAATTAAAAGAACTCCTTTCCGATGCTCCTATTCTTGTGATTTCCGAAGGGAACCAAGATTTTATTGTTTATACCGATACTTGTCGTGTTGGTTTGGGTGCCGTTCTCATGCAAAGGGAACATGTTATTTCTTATGCTTCTAGGCAATTAAAGCCTGCCGAGACTAGATATGCTACTCATGATTTGGAGCTCGCGGCTATTGTTTTCGCCCTTAGAATTTGGCGTCATTATCTTTTGGGAAGGAAATTTGTTCTCTACACCGATCATAAATCTTTGAAGTATTTATTTTCCCAAAAGGAACTTAATTTGCGTCAACAACGTTGGCTCGAGTCCCTTGCATCTTATGATCTTGATATTCTTTATACTCCCAGAAAGGGAAATCGTGTTGCTGATGCCCTTAGCCGAAAGAAACAAGCGGTTGTTTCCCTGATGATATCCGAATGGAATGATCTCAAAACTTTATCCACTTGTGAGATTCGAGACCACGAATCCAATTCATGTTCATCTCTTCTTTTGTGTAGCCTTGAGGCTCATCCTTCTCTTTTAGACCGCATTCTTGAAGATCAAAAGCATGATCCCGAATTGGTTCTTCTTAGCCAAAGTTGTAGGGATAAAATTGATATTGAAGGTTTGAAAGACTTTGATATTGATGCTTGTGGCGGTATTCGAAAATTTGGTAGACTTATTGTGCCAAATATTATCGATCTTCGTAAAGACATTTTAGAAGATTCTCATCGTTCTAAATTTACCATTCATCCCGGTAGTAGTAAAATGTACGCGGACATGAAGCGACTTTATTATTGGGATGGAATGAAATTTGATATTGCTAACTTTATTAAGTGTTGCATGACTTGCCAACTCATAAAGGCCGAGCATCAAAGGCCCGGTGGGTTATTGCAACCTTTGGACATTCCCGTTTGGAAGTGGGATCAAGTCTCCATGGACTTTATTGACGGTCTTCCCCGTTCTCGTTCGGGTCATGATAGCCTATGGGTGATAGTAGATAGACTTACAAAATCCACCCATTATATTCCCGTTCGGTCCAATCAGACCGTACCTATTTTGGCTAAACTCTATGTCAAGGAAATTGTTAAATTGCATGGAGTTCCTACTTCTATTGTTAGCGATCGTGATCCATTGTTTACTAGTGGATTTTGGAAGGGTCTTCAAAAAGCTTTGGGAACAGAGCTTAATTTTAGCACCGCTTATCATCCTCAGTCCGATGGACAAACCGAGCGTGTGAATCAAACTCTTGAAGTTCTCCTTCGTGCATGATTTCTTGACTTTGGTGGAAGTTGGGAGGATCATATCTCTCTTGTTGAGTTTTCTTATAATAATAGCTTCCAATCTAGTATTGGTATGGCACCTTTTGAGGCACTCTATGGGAGGCCATGCCGATCTCCTTCGTGTTGGCTTGAAGTCGGTGAGAAGCTGGTTTTAGGTCCAGATTTTATTCGTGATGCCACAGAAAAGATTGACCTTATACGTCATAGGATGAAGAAAGCTCAAAGTAGACAAAAATCCTACGCCGATACCGAGGAAGAAAATTAGAATTTTCTGTGGGAGATTTGGTGTTTATTCGTGTTTCACCTATGAACGGTGTTGTGCGTTTTAGTCGATCGGGAAAATTAGCACCTCGATATATTGGCCCATTTCCCATCACCGAACGCATTGGTTCCGTGGCTTATCGCCTTTTATTACCGGCTCAATTTTCTTCTATTCATGACGTATTCCACGTCTCTCAATTACGGAAATGCCTTCGAGATTCCGATTCTATTCTTGAGCCCGGTGTTATTGAAGAAATTGAAGTTTCGCCTAATTTGACTTATGAGCAACAACTTATTCGAATCATTGCTACGGAGGTTAAACGCCTTCGAAATAAAGATGTTCCTCTTGTGAAAGTTCAATGGTCCTCAAATCCAAAGGATTGCTCTTGGGAATCTAGAGAATTCATCGAGCAAACACATCCGGACTTACTCTCTCGTGCTCCTTAAGGTGAACTTCTCATTTCAAAATTTCTTTTTTTTTGTGTTGTTATGCCTTTGTATGGTTGTTACTTTTTATTTCTTTTTCTTAAGTATTGCAAGAACGCAATTTCTTTAAGGAGAGGAGTCCGTAACAACTTGCTTATTTTACGATTGTATATTTAAATGTTTTATTTAAATATAGCATCGTTAGTCAGATTTAAGTCCGAAATTTCACTTTTTGCAAACAGTCGAATTAGGACACGAGACCACTTCCATTGAGTCCAAAATGACATTTTCAACTTTTTTGAATATAAACATCGATATGTTTGGAGTTGAGTAGAATTTTTCTATTTTCATTTAGGGCTTTGGGTTTGTGTTTCAGCCCACCAACCTAACAAATAACCCAACTCCACTCCTCTTCATCCATTCACTTATTCTATTTCCTAACACTCAAGCTCAAAGTAAAAATGGGGAAAGGAATGGGAAATTAGAAATTCCTAAGCCCTAATTCTCTTAGGAAGGATCAACTTCAAGCTAGAAATCAAGGAGAAGCTTAGGTAAGCATCCTCTTCATCTTCTCCATCTCAATCCCTCTTCAAATTTCAGAAAATTCCTAAACCCTCACTTAGGAAATATGCTTCTTATGAGCTTAGATTGATGCTTCTTGAGTTGTTGTTGAAGAGGAATTGATCTTAGCCTGTTTTAGAGCTTCTCACTTGAGTTTTTGAGTTAAAGGTGAGTTTTTGAACTCACATCTATGTCTATATCTTTGATAGTTGTTAGGTAGTAATTCCTAACAACTATTCCTTGTTTGTTTGCCTTTGAATTGAATTTGTTTGATGAATATTCCAATTTTTGGTGTTTTGAAGTCAAATCTTTAAAAATCCTATCTTTGATGTTTGAACATGTTGTTGGGGTGTATCGAAGAGCCTATAAGGCTGGGTTGTCACTTTTATTTCTTATATTCATATCTGTTTCCGTCTTAGTGATATGAATATCTGTGACTGATTTGTGTTATGTTTTTTCTATATTTGTTTCCGAAGGCCTCATAGCCACTGTGTGGTAGCTTTGAATTTGTATTTGATATGTTGGATTTCCTCTTGAAATGAAATGTAAGTTATATTATCTGACATATCGGTACTCGCACAAAGCTATTACACAGTTGGTCGCTCCTTAACAGCCTTATTCTTCGTGCTAGTCGACGGCATTACCCCGTAGTGTCCTTGGCTAGTGTGAGTATAGAGGTGGGGCATCACAAATAGTATCCATCACAATAAACATCCAAATCAGCCAATAATTCACAACAATTTCATAGTTATCAATACCAGGTAATTTACTGGCAATTAAATATCAATTTCAAATTTAATTGTCAATACAATAACTACAGTCAATTCATATGTCAAATTCATTTTCAAATAACAGTCAATAAAATTAGATAACTTCACGATTCAATTTTAACGAACATAAAAATATTATAATACGTCGTGCATGTTAAAAACACTCACCTTTTATTTTCTGTCATCGCCGAGACATTGCAGTTTGGAACTAAAACCGGACGACGTCCGATTTTAGCCCAAATTTCGACAATATCCAAATCCGTCCAAACTAGTTCCATTGCGAATCTCTCGTCATCACGATCGCAACGAAAAGGTTTTGTTCCAATCGGACCTCGTATGTAGGAGTTATGCAATTTATAAGTTATTGAAATTTAAACTAATAAATAAATAACAAAAACAACTTCATTATAATTACCCTTATGCCCTCAACCTTCTTCCCCAAATAGATCAATGCCTATACATGGACATAGACACTCCACTCAAACTTCGCTTGCACTAAATTCAATGATACGGGGCTACAGACCTCCGTTCGACGAACTGTCTTCGCCATCGCGTTGCTCTACGTGAACTCCACTTGGTCGACATCTCAAATCAATGCCACACCACCTGAATCCATTCACGAACTGATAGGTCATGGCTACTGTAGCCATGGTCTCAACCCCCCAGAGGTGATCTGACCTCACCAAAATCTACACCCATGTGCCATTTTCTTCGACGAACTCAAATCAAAACTCCAAACATCGAATCGATGATCACTTCCACCGTAAAGGCTAACCCTAGTTTGGAGCTCTCGTACGGGACTACTGTCGACTTCAATAATCCATCGCTGCACCTCCCAATTCGCTTACCAGATCGAAGCTCGTGGTGAAATATGATTTTTAAAATTGGTTTCACATTTTTCCGTTGAGTAAATTTGGAGATAATAATTTTTTGAAGTTCAATTTTTTTTTCTTCGTTCAATCCCCGTTTGCTGTGTTTAAAAAGTGAAGAGAGGGAAGCATCTTGTATAAGGAACAACGTATGCTCGTACGTATATAGGGTGGCTGATATAGGGTGGCTTGTGGGCTGAGTGCAAGAAAGTGAGTACCTAGTCAATTCGATGAAAGTAAATTATTAAAAATTCAAAAATATCTAGATATTAATTTCGAACCCCGATCGAGGCTTGCCGCCAGTCATTAATAATGTTATACCCCTATTCCGAACACAATGAAACAAATCTCGAGTCCCAATTCGATCGTATATGGAAGATAGCTTTCTAAACCCAATTATAATATTAAATTTTTAATATTAAATTCAATGCGTTTCTATCCCGTAAAATAAAACGATAACTCCAAATGCTACGAAATTTGAAATCTGATAATAATACACTATTACGGATCCAATGGCACTAGTTTCGTCGAATTCCGAGACTGTGCCTCAGAATGCTATTTTTTTTTGTTAGTTTAAACGAGTTATTTTTAAAATCGAGTAAATCACTTATAAACCCAATTTAATGATTTTATTATCTTCAATCTTATAAATATAAATTTAATAAGCCTTTAAATTATTATTTTCCAAATGTAAATCCAAGATTTAAATTATTTTAACGATTTCAATTATTTAATTCAATAATTAAATTATCAATAAATCATTATATTTGAAATTCAACCTATTAAATAAATAAAGTTGACTTTTCAATATTTAAAATCAATTAAATAAACAATTTCAAATAACCAAAAAATATGGGTCATTACAATTATCATTAACACATCTTCATCAATCTAGAACTCTTGTAGATCACTGGTCACTTCTTCTTACAAGGGTTTGATTTTTGTGCACCAGGATAGGGGCATCACTGACCAAGATGCTTGGAATCGTCCTAAAAATAGACATGACCATTGAGTCGGTCTTTGTCGCATGAGATCCCGTTTGAGAGCTGTCCTTTGGAAAATCTGAAATGGCAAGCGAACCTGTAATTTCAGAAAGATAAAATGAGAGATTAGTAACATTGACTAGCGGAATGTGTTCCCTTTCAGACAATAGTGAAGTTATTGGTCTACCTATACCAGAGTGCGGTTCTGGGCGTGTGGGTGTTCCATTTGAATTACCTTCTTGAATATGGGTTAACATGCTAGACTTTTGATTGTGTGGATCATCCAGATGATATCCAGGATCTGATGAAACAGAAGAAGTGGCTTGTGGCCTAGAGATAGGATCGATGGATGCGTCATGAGGAGTGGTGCTAGAGCCTTCAACCCAATCCTTCTAGTGACTACGGTTCGTTTTGGGTTGTAGGATAAGCTAGCCAACTCTAAGTACCTCAATTTCTTCTTAAGTCGGAAGTTCTTTCTCCAACTTCTCTGCATCCACCACTTCTTCGTTAGAATGCTATCTTTCGTCATCTACTAACTTCTCCCATGCCGTCGCTAGAGGGCTCGGATAATCCTTAACAAGCTAGGCCAAATATAAACCTGAGAACATTAGAATTGCATTTTATTATAAATGGATCAAAGCTATCTTTGAGATGTCTCTCTGTATAGGCCACCAATTCATCAACTCTCTTTGATTTATTCAACGCTTCATCTCTTTCTTTACGCACTTCATCTCATTCCTTTTCCGCATCTAGCTTGTCATTATAGTAATTGTAGGCCATCGTAAGTGCCTCATCTTTCTCCTTCTTTTCCCTCTGCAGCTAAGCTTTCAGCATCTTGACTTCCTCTGCTAGATCATGATTCCCGTGGTTAATGGACTCTACCTCAATCGTGTGACATTTTCGCTCCTGATCGGGAGTCACTTTCCATCCCTTAATTTTCTCATCAACCTCATCTTTCGCCTTTTTCAATCTAGCAACTTCCTTATCAAGATGAACAAAAGTCACATTATTCTGATAATCAATAAGCTTTATTCCTACAATCACAACTTATAATCCCATGGAGTATTCCGATATCCTTTCAACTAATCTCCTCTAAGTGAAATAATAATCATAGATATCATTGACATAGCTACCAACTCGGTATGGTATCTCTTAGGAATATCCTTTATATTTTGAACAAATTTGCAATCTTTTAAATTGATTTTAGGAAAGCGATGCTGCAAGTCAACTATGAAAGAATTCGAAGAGATCAATTGCTTAGCTTGTATTATGGACTACATGTTAGGTTGTCCGACTGGTTTCTCATAAGTGCTTTGTCATGTTTCCATCGAGAAGAATCAGACACGGTATATTTTGTATGATGTTGAGATTGTTGAGAAGTATGGGACACTGTTGGATGCATGGCAGGAGGAGAAACATGAGATGTATCGTCATGTAAATGGTCGTCCTTACAACTAGAGTGCCTCTTAGTACCCCAAGCGGGGGATATCGGGATCTAAAGTGATGCCTAGATGAAGAATCATATAGCCTACATTCTTTCTCTTTGCTTCCATGATCTTGGCTCGAGTTTCGACTAGACTTAGATCCATTACTAGGCTTGTAGGACCAAGAGTTGGTTTGCAAATCAGATGATATCCTGCATGCTCCTAGAAATCACCATATAACCCTCGTCGATCCATCGAATCTACAAATAAAATAGAAACAAATTAGTGTTCACTGAATCCGAGTAATGCACAAATAGATTGGAGTGTGTGTGTGTCCCAATGTCCCCTCGACGGACCATGGGTCCTAATTGTGCTAACATGCGTAATCTACCATGCCTTAGTCGAAGGAATGTCTTCATGAAGGCAAATAGAGTATGCAACATCCGCGAGACCCATGTTGGCCAGAGGATATGATCTGATCCCATTTAGAATATGCCCGAAGGTAGCATAAGGGTCTTAAGAGGTCTGTATAGGAGTCTCGAATACAGATGTAGCTGGAGGAAGCGAAATCAGAGTCTTCTTTCTAGGAAGTTTTATCTTAAGGTTTTCCTCTAAAGAGGTTATTGATCATTGTCGTCATAACCTTCCTCATCCTGCCCTCGTTCTTCTTCATCTCCGCCTCTAATTCCAACCTCTTCATTAGGCTCCAGGGCATCACCTGTTTCAACCAATGGACTTCGGAGTAAGGGCATCTACGATTCATCTCCATCATTCCCAGCAGCTGGCTCATCATCTTCACCGTCTGCCAACTCATCTTCTTCGCTGTCTATGATAATTAAATTTGGATCAACATGACAATCAAGAATTAATAAGTTGTGGGCAAAGAGATTTTCTTCAGTAAATAACAATTTAGCTCTTCTCTCCATTACTGGGAGTGCTTGGAGCTGCCGTACAGTATCAGCCAAGGTACCATTCCTAGCTCTATGCGGAACATCAGTGAAAAGCAGAAAGTCAATTAGAAATCATAAAGTCAATGATATAGATTTATATCTAAGAAACATGAATAGAACTTGCTTCGAGATAGCAATCGTTGTGCAATCCCAACAGGACAACGGATAAAAAAGAACTCTTCTTTGAAATAACTCAATTTATTCGAGGCTCTAACCACAACTTTGCACATCCTGGACGATTCTAGGAAAATAAGAGAAGGGCTTCCCTTATAATGCTTGAAACTATACAAATATCGGATCTCTTCAGATGTTGGGACTCATTGAAAATGACGAGCAAAGATGATGTATAAGCTATTCAGAAAATAAAAGTTGTTTGGATGGAGCTAGGTATGGGCCAACTACATTTGAGGTAAAATATGTCTTGTGAATGGGTTGAATGGTGGAACTACCCCCAACATGCACATATACTTGTTACAGATTGTATATCCTTCGGGAGAGTGATCTACCCTCTGGTGACAAGTTGGGACTAACACATCATCCATGTAATATTATGTTTCTCATAGATCCTCTAAAGTGATGCTTCGTCAAATTTAGAGGAAATTAAGTCAATGTGGTCTTCCAATATAATCATGTCCGAAAGAGTGTCGAAAGCAGTCTCCACTTCCGGCCTATATACAGGCTCTCCCGAAATCCCTAAGCAGCCTAATCTCCTTGAGGAATTTTAGGTTGGACATCTGGTTGTGTCGGAGTCTGTTTCTTTGGAGATGCTCTCATAGAAGTAGATTCTATATCAAATTCATTATAATGCACCAACGGTTGGCCTTCGACCATAGCGGAGAGATGTTGTAAACGTCTGACATCCATAGCTATAAAGAAAACTCAACATGATAATTAACATTAGACGAATTAAAAGTCAACAACCCTATGCCATAGTGAATCTAGTGTAGTGTAGTGAAAATGTCCGATATAGTGCAATAGCCCATTCCAAAAACCGATGATAACTTGAAGTGACCGTCGTTGTCGACTGTCTCAACAAGCTTCATGTCGTTAGAAGCATGCCTGGAATGCATTGGAACTTGGAGCATCGAGTCCATTAGAGTTGTTTTGCACTTAAACAAAGAGAAAAAATAAAAAATCCTACAAAGGGGATGGTTTGGCACCCACTTAGGGAATTTTTAGTTTTCTCCTCTTCTTCCTCTCAACACAAGCACCTCGGCTCCATCATCCAAATCCAGGCATGCTCCTCAACGCCGCTCATCTCCAGCCACTCTCGAACATCACTACTCACCAAAATATCCTCAAATTCAATGTCCTTAGGTAGAGAAGATGGTTTATGTTTGTCTGGATCGGGCATAAGTTCAAGGCAATTTTGATGATGTCAAATTCGATTGGGAGGCCGGTGTTGGTCGATGTTCAAGATGACGGCAACATGGTTGATTCAAGGAGCAGCGACATTCAAGGATAGTCCATGTTTCGAAGTTCACTAATGGCAGAGCTCGGGTTCGAAGAAGATAGCAAAATAAATTGAAGGACCAATATGGATCGGTCGAAGTTTTATTGGGCTAAAGCCAATTTTTTCTTCTATGGACCAGTTCCATTCCCAAGTCTATGGGTCGATACCGAACCATCTGGTTTGGCATCGAACGATCCATATAAAAAAAGAGGAGAAAAGAGAAGAGCATGATTCAACATAGACATATGCCCACATTTGCACTTGTATACTCATGGACTTTACCAATCATGTACATGTATATGTGCATGCTTATGTTATGTGCAGGCTTATTGGTACAGATTCATTAATTTCAAAATTTGATCAATAAAAAATCCTAACCTAATAATTCTACAAATGGAAATGGTTGAGAATATTGAACTTGGATTGACAAGTCATAGATGCAAATTCCAATTTTATAGTCCTAAAAATTGTTGAAATGTGACAACGAATGAGTACAGATATGGCTATTCATAGAAATGGATCTAAAGGAAAAATGATGACTATTCAAAGCATAAATTGGGATTTGAGATGACAATCCTGATTTACATCAATTCAAAGCACATCACTTTCGAAATTGATGTACTTAGAGGAGCAAATGTTATCCGGCCTTTTATCCCAGCAAAAGTCAGTCAGATTGGACAAGTTGCACTTGGAAAATATCGAAGCAGACTATCCAAGAGAAAACCTAGAAGGCTCAAAGGAGTGGTCAAACCAAGTCCAAAAACTAAACAAAGTTCACCACTTACAAAGGGAATTTTCCCTCGGTCTATGGTCCGGTACTGAACCATCTAATGTTCGGCACCGACCCATGGTATCATATGGGAGTGGTCCCATCTTCTCATTATACGCTAGCAAAGATCTTGGGAACCAATCCCCAGGCTTTAGTTACTGTTTGCATGCTATACTCCATCGCCCTCCACAAGCAATTCAAATAAGCTACTTCAGCCTTCCATCGATCAATAAACTAGACTTAGAAACATGTCAGCAATGACTCAAAACAACTACGAGGCCACGGAGCTAACGACAAGGCGACCAATCTCCCACAGTTCAAAATCCATTTTGATAAAATTTTATGGGTCAGTACGGACCTATAGCTATGGTTAAGTAATGACTCACAGAGATTATTTAGCTGGCCACGTCTTCTTCTTTAGCAACTACTGGGAGATCATTGAGAATGTGGGTTTGGACGTGCTTTGAGGTTTTCCCGCCAACCTACACCTATAAATTGACCATGGGAGGCTTCATTTAGAGGATCATTTTTACTTTCTAGCATTCATATTAAGTTCTAATGATTGCTTACCATTCGACACCGGACCATAAGAACATCAGTTGAACTTTCAGTAATAAAAGGAGAAGAACTATTAAGTGGACATAGGCATACTATGTCGAACCACTATAAATTTTTTGCCAATTGTTTATTCCTTACTTTTCATTATAATTCAACATTTTATTTTTCTACATATTCTATTGGGTGTTAGTGCCATTTTTTGAAGCTAACACCCTGATATCCTTTGTTGATACTCGACGGTTTGTATGGCCTCTTCATCCCATAACTCGTTGATCAAATCTAAGGATTATTTCCTCAATTCTTGATTGGGATCAAATGCATATGCAATTCTTCGATGAGATGGAACCTCAACTTTGATTAGAAGCATTGCTTCACATTATTACGTTAAAGAAAAAGGGGTATATTCCATTGTAGTCTCAGTAGAAGTTCTATACACCCAGAGCACTAGCGGTAGTTCTTCTATCAAATTTCCTTTTGCTTTATCCAGTGGTTTCTTAAGAATAGTTTTAATAGTTTTATTAGCTGCTTTAATGGCTCCATTATCCTTCAGATGAGCTACATTTGAAAGCTTTTTACTATTCCATTCTCATCAAAGAATCTAGTGAATTATTCACTTTCAAACCGATTTCCATTATCAGATATTATCTTATATGGTATTCAAAATCATGTAACTATGTTTTTAATCACAAACTTTAAAACTTTTCCTGATGTTATGTTCGATAATCGTTCTGTTTCTACCCATTTGGTAAAATAATCAATGGCTACTACTATGAACTTAGCTACATCTTTGGACATAGGTAACGGTCTGATTAAATTGATTCCTTAAACATTGAAGGGCAATGGATTTAAAAATAGGGTCAATTTACTAAGGGGCGTATGTGGAATTGTAGAAAATTTCTCACACTGTGGAATTGTATAAAATTTCTCACACCTTTTTACATGATTCACCACATCATTACTCATTCGGGGCTAATAAAAACCGTGCCTTATGAACTTTTTGCTAATTATATTCTATTAGAATGATCTCCACGGAATCCTCATGTGCTTCTCTTAACAGACTTAAGCCATTTTCTAGACTAACACTCCTTAAGGAAGTGAATATACTTTTTTATAGAGTATTATGTTCGTCATGGTAAAAGTTGGGGCTTGGCGTCTTATTTTTCTAACCTCTCTTATATCCGTTGGTAGTTTTCCTTCCACTATTTAATCAAAAATGTGTGTCATCTAGTTGTTTTTGTATTGACTGTTAACGAATTTCTTCATCAACCCTAAAGTGCAAGGACAAGAACCTTGGCTGATGATGGAATTTGGAGAGCCTAAGTTAACCACAATTAGTGTTGGCAAACAACGACACTTGGCTGAGTTAAGGCTTAAGAGGAGTGATAAGAAAGTCTGGGATTATGGAGAAATCATATGCATGGCCATGTGAAATCATATTTGCTTGAAGTAAATCCATTTTAGATAATCATATGGTTAAAAGAGAAATAAAGAATACGAGTACTTTTAGAATTCGAAGCAAACTTTGATTAGCAAATCATATATGCTTTGAATTTGAAGGTATGTTATAGTTTGAGATATCTTCTTTTTATTCAATATAATGTCGAATGTATAATGTTCAATAGTTTAAATGCTATAATTGGCTCTAAATCTCCCAAACCAATTTAGGTTTACAAAATTTTAAAATGTAAGAAGAGTGACAAGAATGATCTGTCCATTCCATAGTGCCTCTAGGTTCGTATTTACAAGGGAAGAGTTGCGGCATAACAGGTCAACTACGGTATTCATAACCCTGGCATTATCAGTGTCGCGTGGGGCTAATTCTTGCCTACTCATCACCTTCAGCATTATTGAGTGTATAAAGGGCTCCAGCATTGCCCCATTAATAGATATATGCGGTTGCCATGACTTTTGACATTGATGGCTCGAGTTATGATGATCAATGTCCATTATTAGTGGGTGAAACATTAGCTTGAATCAACCTGGGTATGAAGCAATATCAATAAGGAGAGGCTTTGATAGCTTCCATGTATATTGACGACGTTCATCATCAACATTATATGTATAGGTGGGTGGTGTCCTCCAAGTGTTATGAAAAATGCCATATGAAAGTTGACTCTATAGTGTGGTGGCATTGATCATTGGCGGCATCAATAATGGGCAGTATTTTATGAAAGACGATTCTGAAAAGCAGCGTCGCTGGAATGGGAGCGACATCAAAGGGACGCGACATCATTACTTAATGGCTTTAGTTGTAGGTATTATCAATGATAAGCGACGTTGAAAGAGTGCGGCACTGATGAGTTGCGATGTTCTTTTTATTTTCACAAGTGAAAAATGACATTGATAAAACACGACATCGATGAGATGCGGCATAGGTCATATTTAGGTAGCACTGATGGTTTACGATGCATGTCATATTGGATATCACTACTTCTTTGAAGAAATGAGGCAATTGTCACATGCAATGTTGATGATGGATGATATCCCTAGCTCTTGTAACAACATGAAAAATTGCATATAACTCTTTATTGATAAGGCGCGGCGTTAATACGAAGAAATTCTTTCGCTATTGAATATTGTTGCGGCATCATGTTTAGGTCACATGTCAGACATCTTCGAGGTTAATATTGATGATAACATTTGCCCCCTAGGGTAGTGGAAGTATAGACTTTTCAAGTCAAATCTATCAACATTAAGTTTACCATTTATTAGTATTCCCAGTAGATCCATCCATTGATTTGAATTTGATCGACGATGACTTTTCATCCTCTTTTATTCATATAAATAGTCGGTCTCCTCTCTCATTCTCTTTTTACCTACAATTGAAATCTCAAGAAAGAAACCGCGGTCCTCAATGGAATTCATAAATTTCCTTATTCGCTACTATTTGAATCATCCAGGTATGATATTCATCTTATTCCTAGTTAATTAGTGAGTTATATTGGTTGATTTTGTGTTGAAATTATTGTTAGGGTTTAAATTAGACTTTTTTTTACTAATTTTAAATCGACCTTAGGGTTTGATTATGGGGTTTTGATGCATATTACTTAGGTTGGTAATTGATTTAGATTATATAAGAATTAGGCCTTTATATAGCGTGAATGGATTTTGATTCTAATCAACATTGGCATGAAATCAGGTATATTCTTAGTTTATTGATGAAGAAGACGACTTAATAGACCCGAAACTCAATATTGACTTATGTTATACTGAAATCGATCATATATGACATTGTTATAAGGATCAAAAATTTATAGATTTTGAGAATAAAGGGTGATTGTAACATCCCCTATTTAGAGGCCCAAAGCTAAGTGTTATAGATGCTGCATTCATCCATAGTATTCTCTTTCGGCGACTAAATACGGCTATGTTAATGCTATCTATAATATCAGAAGCACTTGAATATGAAACAAAGCACATATTTAAAAATAGCATTTTTCCATTACATTTCAAAACAGATGTTCTATATTTAAATTACATAATCCCAAAACGTTTCCCAGGCAATGATAAAATATACTTATTACAAAATACGTCAAGAGCGACATATGAAGATGCCCCCTTAGATGATCAGAGTCATATAGCCATAATTGACTTAATACATAGACAGCGGAAATAAACACAAAAAAAGAACAACAACTCCTAAATAGCTATCTGTTTGCCTCCTGCTCTCCTCCAGTAGCGTAACAACTCAATATTTAAGCTATAATAATTAATTAACGAATAAATGAAATGATATAATAACTTTGTGAAATTATCAAAATTGAGCCACGGGAGCTGTACCATTGTGTCCACGGTAATTTTCTGGTCAATTTCCATATATAGAATGTCAGAATCCGAGCTTATATGAGCGAGATACAGAATTAACAAGATAAATATATATATATATATATATGGAGGTCGACCATCCCAAGGCCTAAGTCGACCGACCGGTCGATCTGGCACTATAGGTGGTCGACCTATAAGTCGACCCGCCTACGTTTGTGAGGCGAAGGAATTTTTACTTCGTGCCATGCGATTTTAACACGTCAAATTCATTATTTTGTTCAATCTGGTCCCTTTGTGCTTCCATCCAATGGCTCCTATTCAGCCTATGACGTGGTTGCATCCTATTCTAACCCCAAATCTAATGGTCTAAGATCCACTTCTACCCCTATAAATAAGACCCTAGGCCTAACACTTTTTCTCACTCTAAGGATTTTTTCAATTGCGTTCACGTTTTCAGGAAGGACCCTAAACCAGATAATTTTCCAACGAGAAAATCATTTTAAATTAAAATATTTAACAACCCTAAGTGGATCCGAGAAGACCAAAAGGGAAGAGCTTAGGACCACAGATGAGTGATTGTAATTATTTTAGATTTTTAAGCAATTTAAAATAATAGGATTTCCAATAGTTGTAGTTTTTCTACGATTTTGGAAATACCTTTTTATCAGTCATTTTTAGTTTTAAATTTATTTTCAGTCTATTTCTTTTTGGCTATTCTTTTTAGTTAATTGTAGTTAATTTATGATAATTATAGCTTTTCCGTTTAATTACAGTTATTTACAGTATTTTTAATTATTTACTGTTAATTGCTATTTGTTTACATCTTTTTTCACATTTGGGATTTTCTTTTATATCTGTTAGTTTTCTTCTATTTCTCCTTATTCTTCACGAATGGATTAGAATAGATTTAACGCGAATATGGATTAGACAATAAGAAAACTGAAATTACGTAAAATAAGGTGTAAATTGAAATGACTGTAATAAAATGGAATTGGACTGAAATTGACCTATTTGCAAGCCTAATTATGAAGTAAAATTAAGATTAAAATGATCAAATAAAGATGTAGCTTATTTTCACACTTAGACTTTTGGGTTAAGTAAATAAATTAATTATAACATAGGTTATAATAAGAAAACAAACAGAATGAGGCTTATTTTAAGATTTTGGATAAATTAATAAGCATAGATAGTGAGAATAAAGTAAAGGCTTATTTAAATAATTTATCTAAGTTAATAAGCAAAGAATTAAAGTAGGACCTATAACAAATAGCATTCCCCTATTATTTCGCTAGACACGGTGTTTCACATAATCCTGAAGTGAGACGAGGGGCATGCGTATGCTAATAATGGTAGTAAATGGTCAATAAGTAGAAGTCCCAATCATGGGGATTTGGGCAAGGGGCGCAATTAGATATTGTTTGGATGATAGGCTAGTATCAACAACTTTTCCCTTATTATTTCTATGGACACGGTGTTTCACATAACCCTGAAGTGAGACGAGGTGTCTCACATAATCCTGAAGTGAGACGAGGGGCACGCTTATGCTGGATCTTGAGGTAATAAGAAGACCTAATAAGTGGAACAAAAGGTAACATGAGCATGGTGGCGGTTACGCGTGCGACTTCCATTCGGGTGCTCAGTAATCGTTATGAGTTCCAAGCGCTTAGCGTGTGCCTTTCGTAGGCACCAATGTCTACTGCGTAGGGAGCTTTAGTGACAGGTCCACAGTAGATTCTCTGGAGTAGCAAGCCGATCAAAGGGTAGAATTAGGATTTCAGCCTAATTATAGGATTAGGAATTCAGCCTAATCAAAGTAGCCATCGAAGACAAGTG
This sequence comes from Allium fistulosum, assembly GCA_030737815.1. Taxonomy (NCBI): domain Eukaryota; kingdom Viridiplantae; phylum Streptophyta; class Magnoliopsida; order Asparagales; family Amaryllidaceae; genus Allium; species Allium fistulosum. The sequence continues at coordinate 236,042,421 of CM060908.1, forward strand.
CAAACAATTGAAGTTAATCAATTATGTTAATTTAGTTAATTTGTATTTATTTCTAGCTTATTCCTTATCCCTATTTCCTTTGTTTCCTTTTATATACTAGAACTGTTGTAAAGCCTATCATCTTTACTTTGCTCGAAAATACTAGTGATTACTATCATTCACCAGACTTTTAGTCTGACCCACTCCTCCATTTTCCCCTTTTCCCCCTCGTAGGCTAGCAAGAGCAAGGATGATAGATTGCAGACACTTGGAGACTTCTTTGGCAGAGATTTCTTATGTATTTCTCTTCTTTATTTTTAGTTTTCCGTTTATTCCATGTACTGGCACTTTGTGAGGGATAGTTTGTACTCTAATATTTTTGAGACTGAGGTTTGATTTCATGAGACATATATTGGTAGTTTGAGACACATGATGTATTTGGTTTTATATTTCTATATTATGAAGTTTGACTTTTAGCAAATTATTATTTTAATTGTTTCCTCTGGTTTTATCTATTTTTGTTTTGTGAATCTTAGTCTCTTCTAGTTTTAGTTACTCCTACAGCGCACCACATCTTTTAGTGTGTCCTTTTGGGTATACTAAGGGGTGTGGGGTGTTTCACTTGGTATTAGAGCCTAAGGTTACAGGATTCCTAAAAATTTATTTTAAAAGTAAAGTATTTTTCCAAAATGACTTATTTTAAAAGTATTTTTCATAAAAGAACTCTTAGAAGTGATTTTTAAGTATAAAAGAGTTTTTATAAAAATCCCCTGAAAAGTCCAGTTCAATCTTCCTTCGACTCTTTCCTAAACTCTATTTTTCTTGGCGTAGACTGGCGGATGCCCCTAATCTTCCCAAGGGCATTCCAGTCCTAGGCTGGTTTCGTTGGTATCTACAAGCCACGACTCTAGAGGTGCAAGGACAAGCGCCCAATCCATCACCAACGGCTGGGAATCGCATCAACCCACCTACAGCAGTTAATTTCTCTAAGATTTGTAAGGATTTTGCGAATTTGGATGGAAAGACTTTTCTGGTATGGAGACTTTTGTGGAGGCTCGGGCTTGGCTATGTAACACGGAGAGGATATTCAGGCTGTTGGGATTGGATGATCAACAGTGGGTTCAGCTAGCATCATGGCAGCTGAAAGAGGAGGCTTCGTTTTGGTGGGAAGTTATAGAGTTGGAAGGAAGGGAAGTCACTTGGAACAGATTTCAGGAGCGATTTGATAGGAAGTTTTTATCTCAAGTAGAAGAGAGTGTTCAGTTGGAGTGATTCATTAATTTGAAGCAAGGGAGTTTGGCTGTGAAGGGGTACATCAATCAATTTAATGACTTGTCACGGTTTGGGATGGATTTATTTAATACACCGCACAAGAAAGCTTTGAAGTTTGCGAAGGGATTGAATCAACCACTTCAGGGATTGTTGTTGACTCACGGGCCACTAGGAGCTACTTATGAGTCTTTGGTGGAAATGGTGCTTATGTCTGATGCAGTCAAGGAAGGAGAGTCAATGGAAGTTGTTAAGTTGGAAGGTCCAAAGAAGAAATGGTGGAAGAAAAATAGGAAGAGAGGCGATGGCTCTCAGAAGAAGATTAAGAAAGGATTGAAGTGTGGTAGCTGTGGAATTATGGGACATATCGCTAAGGATTGCAAGAGGGAAAAGATGAAGGGAAAGTTTTTTAATTGCGGGCAGCCTGGTCACGTGAGTTGGAATTGTCCCCAGAGGATGGGACAGGGAGCGAGTGCACCAGTGGCGCAGATTCAGGCCTTAGATGCAGCACCTTTAGGCAGCATTCCGAATAGAGGTAGGAAAGTCACCGTTGAAGGTTTTATTTCTATTTTGATTTTCCCGTTCGGACTCTTTTCGATTCTGGAGCTTCACACTTTTTTATTCTAGCTCTCTTGTGGATTGTTTGCACTTAAACATCTCTTTAGTAGTAGACCCCATCGTTGTTACAAACCCCATAGGAGGATCGGCACACTTGTCTATGGTTTGTATGGGTTTGAAATTTTTTATCCTAGGCGTAGAATTTGACTGCGACGCCTATGTTTTAGGATTTTCAAGGTATGGGATGATTTTGGGAATGGATTGGCTATCCACATATGGAGCTATATTATATTGCGAGAGGAGAGTCGTTAGACTAGAGACATGTTGAGGTATCACTCTAGAAGTTTCTTGTGACCCATAAGGGTCAGTTATGTTGAGCTTCATTTATTCTCTCGAAATCATCATCATCAGAGTTAGATTCGGTTCCTACCGTCAGAGATTTTCCAGATGTCTTTGAGGAGGTTAGGGGACTACCCCCAAAGAGAGAGATTGACTTTAGGATTTACTTGACGGGTAATGCTATGCCAGTGGCATTACCCGTTAGGTACATGGCACCTAGGGAGAGGAAGGAATTGAGTAAGCAAATCCGTGAGCTTTTGGAGAAGGGTTTCATAAGAAGGAGCATACCGAAGTAGGGAGCGCCAGTTGTCTTTGCAACTAAGGTGGATGGTTCTCTTCGACTTTGCATGGACTATAGGGAATTAAATAAGCTCACAAAGAAGAACCGTTATCCACTCCCAAGGATAGATGACATTTTTGGTCAGTTAGTTGGCTCTTCGGTATTCTCTCAGCTTGATTTAGCCATGGGATTCCATCAGCTTAGGGTCGCTGATGATAGCATTGATAAGACCGCATTAAGGACTCCAAATAGATTTTATAAGTGGTTGGCTATGCCTTTTGGGAAAACCAATGCCCCAGCCTACTTCGTAGATTTGATGAGCCGCGTCTTTAGAGAAGTCCTAAATAAGTTTGTGGTTGTATTTGTGGATGGCATTTTGGTGTTTTCCAAGAGTATGGTGGAGCATGGTATTCATCTAGAAGAGGTTCTTCGCATGCTTCATAGTCATCATTTGAGAGCTAAATTTTTGAAGTGCCACTTTTGGAGAGAGGAGGTATGTTTCTTGGGGCACGTAGTTTCAAAAGAAGGTTTGGCTGTTGACCCCTCTAAGGTAACGGCGGTGCAAGATTGGAAAGCTCCCAAGAATGTCATCGAAGTTAGAAGCTTCCAAGGATTGGCAGGCTATTATAGGAAGTTCATTAGAGATTTTGCAAAGATCTCAGCACCACTCACGCGCCTTACTAAGAATAATGAAGCATTCGTGTGGGACGTGGATTGTGAGGATTCCTTCACGAAACATAAAAGAACCCTTACTAGTGCACCAGTGTTAGTTCTACCCGATGGAGCTAAACCTTTTACAGTTTATACTGATGCATGTGGGACAGGTCTAGGAGCGGTGTTAATGCAAGATGGGAGGGTGGTATGTTATGGAAGTAGGTAGTTGAGGATGCATGAGAAGAACTACCTTACCCACGATTTAGAGTTGGCTGATATAGTTTTTGCACTCAAGTCTTGGAGGCATTATTTGTTTGGAGAGAGGTTCGAGCTTTTCACCGACCATAAGTCATTAAAGAACCTATTCTCACCGAAGTATTTAAACTTGAGACAGCAGCGATGGATGGAGATTTTGGCGTCGTATGACTTTTAGATAGCTTATACCCCTGGCAAGGGTAATGTGGTTGCAGATGCATTGAGTAGGAGGAAAGCAACCCTTAGTCTTTGTTCGTAGAGTGGAAGAGCCTAGAGTTTATTTCTACTTTAGATTTTAAGCCATCTACGGACATTACCCCAGGATTACTAGCTACACTTGAGGTGAGGCCTACCCTTGTAGATCAGATTGGCTCGAGGCAGCGAGAGGATTCGGAACTTATGGATGTGATGGATAGGATTAGCCGAGGAGAGGTCTCTAGACATCTCCAACATTATTCCATCGATAGCAAAGGGTGGCTTAGGAGAGATGGAAGGCTTTGATTCCCTGCTCTGGTGACTTATTGAAAGCAGTTTTAAAGGAAGCACACACTTCTCGTATGACTATTCATCCGGGTGGTGACAACATGTATAGGGACATAAAGTGGATGTTTTATTGGAATGGCATGAAGAAGGACGTGGCAGAGTTTGTAGCTAAGTGTCTTATATGCCAAAGGGTTAAGGGGAGCAGCAGAAGCCCGGAGGATTACTTCAGCCCTTGGATGTACCTGAATGGAAGTGGGACAGCATTTCGATGGACTTCATAGATGGTTTACCCCGTTCTAGGAAGGGGAATACAAGCATTTGGGTGATTGTAGATCGCTTGACTAAAAGCGCCCATTTCATTCCGGTTAAGAGTAAGTGTATGGCATCTTATTTGGCATCCTTATATGTTCATGAAATAGTCCGACTTCATGGAGTTCCCTCTAGCATAGTGAGCAATAGAGACTCTATTTTTACTAGGGAGTTTTGGAGAAGCTTGAGAGAGGATATAGGGACGCAGCTTAGGTTGAGTACGGCCTATCACCCTCAGACTGATGGCCAAACGGAGAGAGTTAATAGAGTGCTTGAGGACTTGTTGCAGATGTGCATTTTGGATTTTGGAGGAGCTTGGGAGGATCATCTTCCGTTGGTACCGTTCGCGTACAATAACACTTACCAAGCAAGCATAGGAATGGCACCATTCGAGGCTTTATATGGGAGACCTTGTAAGTCACCTTCATGTTGGGTGGAGTCTATGGAGAAGTTGCTACTTGGGCCTGACATGGTTAAGGAGACATCGGAGAAGGTGGATTTGATTCAACGGAGGATGAAGACAGCTCAAGACAGGCAGAAATCTTGTGCGGACAAGAGGAGGAGAGACATCAAGTTTGAGGTTGGAGACTTAGTTTTTATTAAAGTATCCTCGCTTAGGAAGGTGGTAAGTTTTGGGTCGAACGGAGAGTTAGACCCCATATTTGTAGGACCATTTCCTATCTTAGAGAGAATTTGGAAGATGGCATACCGAGTGAAGCTACCAATGAGGCTCGCAGGAGTGCACGACGTTTTCCATGTTTCGCACCTGCGAAAGTGCTTACCTGACTTAGCAGAGGTTGTCGAGCCTAGTTAGTTAGAGGCGGTGGAAGTAGAAAGGGAAGCATCGGTTTGGCATATTCCTACGAAGATCATTGGACGAGACATTAAGCGACTTAGGAATAAAGAATTTCCATTAGTAAAGGTGCATTAGGGAAACAATGTTGCAGATGCTTTGTGGGAGACTAAAGAGAAGATTCGTACTTCTTATCCTTATCTTTTCGATAGTAAGTTTTTGAATTTCCTATTTTCCATCTTTATTTTTGAATAGGTTCAATCCTTTATTATCCTTTGGGAGGGTAGAACTTAGGATTTAACCTATGGATGATAAGATTTGAAGTAAACATGTAACAGCCCTAGATTTTTGTATATATTTTAAATTTGACTTACTTCTATTTAAATTATTTTTAAAATGGTTTATTTCAAATATTTCATTTCTAAATAAAAATGTTGATTATTAAGTGATTTATAGTTCAAACTAGTATAATTTGAATATTTTACTGTAAAGTGAATTTCTGGTCAAACTGTTCAAATTTTAACTTTTAAACTTCAAATTTAAATTATTTAAATTCTTATATTTTATCTTTTATTATGAAAATAGATTTAATAACATGAATACTGCTTTTCGTTTCATTGAAAACGGAGTTAAATTGTGAAAGTTATGTATATCTCAATTTTGAGTGCAATTTGATTTATTTAGCAATTTTGTTTATTTTAAATTTTATAAATTTTATTTTCCTTGTCATATTTTATTTTAATATGTGTTAATATATTATTTTATGTATATTTTTATCTTTTAATATTTTTAATGTGATAATAAAAAATTTCCAAAATTTATTGCATTTATTTTCTATTTTTAAAAGCTAGTTTCCATTTTTCTGATATTTTCTTCATTTAAATTATATTTAATTAAAATTTATTTATTTATTTTTGCGAATGCATTTTATTTTTATGTTATTATATTTATTTATAAATATTTTCTAGGTCCATATAAATCTTCCAAAGTTTATTCTATTTATTTTCAAATTTTCTAGACTAGTTTTCATTTTGTACTATTTTCTTATTTTAATCATATATAATTAATATTTATTTATTTATGTAACAACCCAATATTTTTGAAATAATTTTTAATTTGAATTTATTTCATTTTGAAAATATTTTATGGTGAAGTAGAAATTTTTCTCAAATTAATGGTAGTTTTGTTGTAATTTTTATGTTCTGTTTCTTATTTTTAAACAATTCTTCAGTTCTTTTGGCCATTTTCTTTAAATTTAAATTATTTATTTCACTTTGGAAATGCTTTAAAATCAGTTTTATTTCAAATTTTATGTTAGAATATTTTTAAAATGAAGTTGTTAATTTTCCAAAGTCAATGGTGATTTATTTGTAATTTTTTGACACTGTTTTGTATTTTTCAAGCAATTTCTTATTTTCTTTTTCTATTTCTTTAAAATAAATTATTTATTCTTATTCTATATTTCTTTGTTTCAGTTTTAAAGTTAATTTCTGAGTTATTTTGTTTATTTAAAATTAAAAAGAAAAAAAAAAGAAATATGAAGAGTTTAAAATTGCTTTTGAAACCGAAGCCTTTTCATCTCCGAAACTCTTCATTTCCATAACCTTCACTTTAATTCATTTTGCTATCCACTTCTTCAGTTTTGGCCGTGAGTTATCATTCACTTTTCACGAAAATTTTTGTTTCTCAATTCATTTTTCACGGCCTCACAAAGTTCCTTGGTAATGGCCTCCTCTCTTTTCATCTTTTTTTTTTCCATTTTTTCGTACTTTTTGCCTTGTTTCCTCTTCTATTTGCACGGCCTCCTCACCATAGACACGACCACCATCCCCTACCACTATTCCTTGGAATCATCTCCAGCCATCATTTTAGATCCATCCATGGCCGAACCTCCCTTGGTGACAAAACTACACAAAATTGCAAACAATGCCTTAAATCTATGCATAACTGAGCACCTAGTTGATCACCACTCCATTTTCCATCACCACCACCATCTTTGGCCGCCACCACCTCTTGGTCCAGACCCTACCTCACGACTCCAGCCCCTGATCTACCACCTGGACCCTCTGGTCGAGCCTAACCATCCATGGTCGAGCCTTAGTTGATCACTTTTCCACTAAAATTGCCTAGAAACCATTCACCTAAGTGTAACTTCCTCCAATTGTTTAAGATCATGGTCGTGACTTTTGTGACCCATACCTGATCCAAATAGGTTCCAAACCTGACCTTATTAAACCCCTAGGTAGTGCAAAAGATTTTAGAAAGTAAGGCAAAAAGATTCGTATTCAAACTACTTTTTGTTTCAAAGATACAATTTCAATCATATTGATTTTTAACTTTTGTTTTGATTTTGTTTGGGTTGTAACACAAGATCTATAGCTTGAATATCGCTCTCTACTCAAGTTCGTAGCTTTGTCTTTGTGTTTTGGATTTGGTTGTGTCAGTTGAATTTGCAATCTCCAGCATTTGAGGTGCGTTATTCTCACCAGACAATATGTACATATATAACTAGTGAATTGACCCCTTTTGAATCTGTAAAATGCATTATCATGTTACACTTGCTATGTTATGATTTTGTGATGTTCACCCATGCTTAAACACCTATTATTATATATGTTACTGTTATATTATGCTGTTCTATTATTTTTATCAGTTTATCACACTGCAAGTTCCCTTTAGATATTATGCTATGGGTTGAAATGATACATACCAGAACAGACTTTAGAATAGGAGAAAATCGTTATAGGCTGAAATGATAGGCCTGAATGATTTTCAATTATTTTCATTTACTTGGGATTGCGGGTTTGAAATGATCAAACCCGGGTATCTTTGTAAATTACGGGTTGAAATGATAAATTACCCGTATCACTTTACCTAGGCTAAAAAATGAAATACAGACCCGTAGTTAAAATATGTTTTTCTAAAAGTTTTAAAATATTTTAGAAATGAAAATATTATAATATTTTGATTTAAATTTGATTAAAAATGATTTTTGTAAAGCATTATTGATTTTCTGAAAATTTATAAGTGAAATAAATTAATGGTAAAGTTAGAAAATCTGAAATGTAAGTTATTTTGGGAAATTTTAATTTGGTGATAATTGGAATTTAAATTAAATATGAAATATGATAAATTCATGATAATTTGGATTAAAGTGAATTTAAATGATTTTATAATATATATTTGATTTTTGAATAAAGTTAAAATGTGAAATGAATGAATATTTAAGTTGAAATTTTGACATATAACTAAAATTGGAAATTTATGAATTTGGCTTAAAAGTGAATTTTAAGTTAAGTAAATAAAAATGAAATTAAGTTATATTTGAAAATTTAAACTTAAGTGTTAAGTTAAATTTAATTTAAGGAATTTAAAATTTAATGTAGGAATTTAATAAGTGAATTATTATTAAATTTTGATTTTTGAATGGAAATTTAACTTTATAAAATCATGAATATAAGGGTATTTAATGATGACTATAAAAGTGAAATTATATGATTTTAAAATGTAAAAACAATTGATTTATATAAAAATATAATTGTTTGAGAAATTATACTGAATATTTGAAGTTAATTAACTGCATTTCTGAAATGCTATTAATTCTAATGTAAATGATAATACAACATTTGTAAATGTTGTAGTTGATAATAATGAACCAAATGGGTAAATTTAATTAAAGGGTATTATAGAATTTTTGTAAATGTTATAATGGTTGAATTTAACTAAGTTTATTTGAAACTAATGTAACCCTATTACAGCATTTTAAAATGCTGTCTTTTGTTAAATTGAACTATTTTAAATGTGACTTTCCGTAGCATTTTCTAAATGCTGCGAAAGTTGAATTTTCATTGTTTTAATTAATTTAAGTGAACGAATGAACTTTGAATGATTAAAATTTTGGAAAATTAATAATTTAATTATTAAATATAATAACTTCATTTTATGATTTAAAATGAAGTAATTTGTTTCGAAATACAAACTATTTTGAAATATGATATTTTGATATTTTGAAATGGATTTTTGAATGATACTGAATTTTGAAATGATATTTGATTTCGAAGTATAAAATACTATTTTGAAATTTTAACCACTGGTTGTATTTAATTTATGATTTAACTGATCCTTAAAGGATGGGCGATCCCAAGCATCTTTTAAGTTATGGTGCATTTCTACTACAGTTCACTTGAGTTGGTTTACATTATATAAGTATATATTGTCCTGACTCGAGTGTTTTGTGTTTTACTTTACGCTCGAGTCAGCCTGAGTATTTACAGCTTAGCTTTGGATTTCTTTTCTGGAGCTAGGAATCGCTGGAGATTCTGCTTGTCTAGTTATCTGTTCCTTTCAGTTCAGTTGTTCTATTTTAGTTTTGGTATTCATAAACTTTGTTAGCACCAAAATTGGTCACTAACCTCGTTGAGAAAGATTGTGAAGAGATATAAATGATGAAGATAAATTAAACAAAGAAGAATATGCTAATTCAAATGCAGAAAGTAAGAACACCGGATTTATAGTGGTTCAGCGTAATTGCCTACGTCCACTTTGAGGTTAAACTTTATTGATCTTCTTAATGATTGATTACAAATACAATTCGTAGATCAAATGCTTGAATGAAGTTGCTAAGTAAAGAAGATGAGTCTGAAAAATGGCAGAGTCTCTCCAGTGTTCTCCAAAAAAGATGGGTTGGACTTCCCAAGTGGGCTCGGCAGCCGAACACCTTGGCCCAAATAGAGTGGTCGCCGTATGCCGAACCAAATAGGCCGATCACTCGGATGCCGAACCACCCTCTCTATGCCGAACGAGGCGCTTGCTGCATGGGAAGAGTAGAAAGAATATCAGTCGAAGCCGAACGTGCCTTTGGCTGAACGAAGTGTTTGACTGAATGTTGTCTCTGGCCGAACGTTGGTGCTGGCCGAACGATAGCTTTAGTCGAATAATGCTTCTGGCCGAACAATGCTTCTGGCCGAACGATGCTTTAGTCGAACGATGCTTCTGGCCGAACGATGTTTCTTGGCCGAACGAGAGTTATGGCCGGACGTTGCCTTTAGCCGAGTAGTGCCTTTGGCCGAATGATGGTTCCGGCCGAACAACATAGCAATGCCGAGCAGTTGTACATGCCGAATGTCTTCCGATGCCGAGCGCTTACAAACGCCGAGTGCTACTGAATGCCGAGTAGTCCTGGTCGCCGAGTGCTACTGAATGTCGAGTAGTCCTGGTCGCCGAGTGCTACTAAATGCCGAGTAGTCCTGGAAGCCGAGTACTACCCAATGCCGACCACTCAGTTGCCTGGTCAAATCTCCACGAAACACTTGCCCCCCAAAGTGTATTACGTGACTGAATGTGATACGCTTTGAGTTTTGTAGCCTTCACTTTTCGTTTTAAATCCTTGATTAATTTCGAATGGAGATGCCCTTTTGAGTATACCAGTGGTTGTGTTGTGTGCGTGCTATGGGGTAAATGCCGAACAATACGTTCGAAGCCGAACGTTCCTCATGCATCGAGCAATTCTACGCTTTGAAGCCGAACGATACAGCTTTGACCGGTTCCACCGGATATAGCCCCTTCGACTTCCACTTTTTCCCCTATAAAACCAGGTTCTTCCCCTCTTCTCTCCTTTACTCTTTTACTTCTGCCACTCCTCAAAGATTTGCAATTCTCGCCAGTCGACCAGATTCAAAACCTAACTACTCCTTCCTAAGCTCCAATCTGCAAACTAGGTATTATTCCTTGTACGATTCAAATAGGTTTCAAACAAGATGGACGAGTGTGTCATGTAGAAAGCTTTCGAGTAGGTCGTCTTTATTGCGTCTTTATTGCTGAACGATGATGCGAGGCGAGGAGGAATGATTAGGAGTGTTCGCACATATGACCATTGGACTTAGCTTCCTCGCGTCGAACCGAAGTTAAAGGAGAGGAAAGAAGAATGAAAGTGTTGGAGGTGGTAAGGGTGTTGAACGGCATAGCTCTGGTTCAGCGTATGTTGTCATGCGCCGGACGGTGAAATGGAGGGCTGCCGAACAATATTTTAGCCGAACAAACCAAGGCCGAACACTTATTCAAATGCCGAACAATAACTTAGCCGAACAAAACCAAGGCCGAACACTACTTAAATGCTGGACAATATATATGTCGAACAACAGACATGCCGAACAAACATGAAGGCCGAACAATACTCGGGGGTAACAAACTTAAACGCCGAACCATGTCAAGGCCGAACACACTTAAATGCCGAACAGTATTTTAGCCGAACAGAACAAATGCTGAACCAGACTTAAGCTGAGCAGACATAAATGCCGAACTACACTTAGGCCGAACAATTCAAATGCCGAACCAAACCTAGGTCGAACAATACAAATGCCGCACCAAACCTAGGCCGAACAAAACAAATGCTGAACCAAACCTAGGCCGAACAAAACAAATGTCGACCAATTGTAAATGCCGAACAACATAAATGCCGAACCATTCTAAGGCCGACCAATACAAATCCTGAACTACACTTAACAAAACAGGGACGAGGACCCGGGCGTGCTAGCACATGAGACTGACCTGGACCATTAACTCCCTGGTTTTCATAGACATAAATCTGAGCTTAAATTAACACACGTTTTCTGAATCTGGGACCGTAATCACCACAAGGCGGGCTTTTTGAGACGGTCAGCGATGACGGTCTTCGAAGGCAACGATTCAAAACTCGTTTTTGTATCTTTGTAATCTCTAGATTCTCATTGCTTATACATGATTGCTTGCACTAGTTTACACACCACGTGGGGGGAATATTCGTATTGTTAATTCTAACATTCAACGTTTTTCAAGTATAGTTTTCACAGACACTTAGACAGATTCATTATTTATTGGGGATGTCTAAAAAGTCTAGCTCCGCCACTATATCTGATAGGCCTGCGCCGTCATCAAGGCAAGGAGTTGCTGATACTTCAGATCCGTCGACTTCCCCTACCCATAACATAGCTCCTGATGCCCTGGAGGCAACAATTCTCTTAGACAATCCGATCGACTCACAGGCTTCGAAGATTAACGAAGTTGCACTTCGGCGAATATGCTCGATTCATGGGATTCCTTTCGCCGATGTGTTAGTCCTGTCGCGACACGATCGCCCTCACCTGCCCCTAGTCGGATATACCACCTGCAACAAGTTCATGTGCTGGATGGGCAGTGTGCCTTCGTTCAATTTATTTCTTCGGGATGTGTTGCAGTACATAGACATTGCCATGTCGCAGCTGCATCCAAACGGCCACGCGTTTCTATATGGGACCTACCTACTCTTCATGACCGTCTTCTCTAGACCTCCAACTTCTGGCGACATCAGATACATTTATATGATCAAGAAACGGAAAGATAGCCCTTCCTTCATGTTCCTCGAGCCGTACCACAAATGCCAAATCTTGACAGGAGCACGTAGTAAATTCGCCCTGTACAAATAGGAGTGGTTCTATGTGCGTTGCCCTCCTGGTTTTGCGAGGAGATGGGTTGAAGGAAGTAAGTCTCTTTGCTGAGTCATCATTCATGTTTAATTGGAGTTATGCCTTTCCTAACTCCTCGTTTCATTTTTTCAGGTATTAACCCCCGTCCGGAGGGCCGAGGATATTCTGAGGCCGTTGAAGCCATTAGAGCTCTTCCTGCCGAGGAACAAGACATCTGAACCATCATTTCAAATGAATCATTGTCGAGGTTCGGCATGCTAGCCCCTAGTCGTCGGATTAGCCTTCCGGAGGGCATTTCCATTCCCAAGCCAGCATCCGGTAAAGGGAAAAAACAAGCTAGATCGTCATCACGCCACACTCCCGATGCGCACGAAGAGGGTGAGCACAAGGAGGATGAAGCTACTGAAACTCAAGGTGAGAATGTGGGTCCCGCTTGGAATCCGGCGGTCGAAGTTTACGACATTGAAATGTCATCCTCCCCTTCGAAGGGAAAGAAGAAGTTAAAATACAAGATACGGAAGGAGAAAGTTGGCGGAACTTCAAAAGTTACGCTCATCCCGCCAGAGAAAGAGGCTTCCTCACAGCATATGGAATGTTCTCTAAGGGGTCTGTCGAATCTTTCCATCCCCGACGATATACTTAATTATGGGTTTGACGATCCTGAAGCCCTCAAGTTTTCTTCGCCCGCTAGAGGCAATGCGGGAGTTCAACTCTCAGTCCAAGGAGACAATACTCCGATCAGTAAAGATAAAAGAACCGGTCCGTCGGGGGGAACACTAGGACACACACGCACATACGCATTCCATCATACACTTCAAGTTTTTTCTTATTTCCCGGATTTTTCTTAATTCGTTGTTATCTTTATTCTTTGTAGGTGACATGGGGCGCTCCCACGGACTCGATCGCCTTCACGGCTCCTCCATATTTTATCATCTCGGACGGGATTCAGGTTCCGGTAGACGCAGGGACAGAGATAATTACGAAGATAGAGACAACCGTCCCCACGATTCGTCTTACCGTAAGAAGGCATATTCTCAATCTTCACAGTCCCGTGATCCTCTTTCTCCAACTGAGCCGGATAGAGAGAAGCCTTCACAGAAGGGGTCCCAACCCGATGTTTCCCGAGAACAACATTCCGGTTCGTCGAGTACAAGGCAAACTCGAGAGCATCGAAAAAGAGTGGAACTTTCAAAGCCTCCTCCCCCTACTCCCGCGGTAGACCCAACTGTTGCAGAGAAGATGGTCGATCTTAAGGCCAGATTCCCAAAAATCTGTTTCGATGGTCTGAAATTCCTCCCAGCTATTCATCATATCCCTGGGCACGTGAAGCAGAGTGCCATTGCCTGTAACAATGAGGTCTATGTTCAACATGACGCGTTTGTACACTTGGTTGAAAAGATCTCGGAGGTGTCTGCTGAGCGACAATATGAAATTGATCGTCTGAAACTGGAGGCTGGTTGTGACAAGAACATCATCAAGCATCAAGACGAAGAGCTCGCTTCGTACAACTTGAAGCTTGAAGCCGCTGAACAAAGCGCAAAAGATACCGCTGAGGCAGTCACTCGTTTAGAGATGACCCACAAGAAGGAACTAGATGAAGCAGTCCAGCGTAGCGGTGACCTTGCCTTAGAAAAAGATTCTATCCAAAAAGAAAGGGACGCGCTCGCCATACAAGTCAAAGAGTTGAAAGAATTACTCTCCAAGGAGAAAGAGGACAAAGTAGCTGCTCAAGAAGAGTCGCAACGGTACTGTGATGAAATCGTTGCTACTCGGCTCTTGAAAGCGAAGCTCGATGACGAACTTGCTGGGGTTGAAAAAATGAAAGACGAAGCCCGTGAGGAGGGCAAAAGAAAAGCTGCGGAGGAGATTGACTCTCGCCTCGAGGCGGCCGCAGAAGCCGGCAGGGAAGAGGTCAAGTGCATGTTTGACCCGTTGATTGCTGAGTATGGCGCCCGCGTCCTTATGCATCGCAACTTGACATTCTTGGGCGAGGGCTATCTCGAATCCCTAGCCGAGGCCTGGGAAACTTTAGTGAAGATTAGGAAAATCGAGTCGGGCTCTGAGGAAGTCGATGAGGATGACCTGGTAAAGGAGTTTCTTAGAGGGAACGAGCCAGCGGATTTATCAGCAGCTTTGGCACTTTATAGCAAAGGCTCTCCCCTTCCAAAAGAGAAAAGTGATGAAGCTGGCCCATCTGGGGCTAAGACTACGGCTCCTTATACTTTTGCTCCTCCTACTACTCAACCGGCCGGTCGGCCGACACTTGATCCATTCGAGCAGCATGCCGGCTACGATCCTGAAGATTCCGGGCTCGTCGTTCATGTGCTATCTCCTATTCTGGAGGGTGAAACTCCACGCGCAACTGATAGCCAGCCAGAACCCGGTAGGAAACTCTTCTTTTTTAGAAGTTAAAAGATCTGTCACTTTCCAGCAGTGGTTATTCATTCTAATATTCATTCTTTATGTTTTCATGCAGGCTGCTCTGACCCCGAGCCTACTCCGAGGAGCGATGACGCCAAGGAGGAGGCAGAGAAAGCAAGCGATGTTGCTCATGCGGGAGTAACTCCTGGCCCTGACGCTCAAGTGATCGGGGCGCTAGATGATGATAAGTTTGACACTTCATCTCCTGCCGAAGGGAGCTATGAAATCGAGATCACTGGCGCCTCCGAACATACTTCGAAGACGAGCATGAAAGAGCGTCTCGACGAAGAGGAGAAAAAGAAAGCTGAGATCAAAGTTGAGCCTGAAATTCTGGAACTTACCGACCCGTGGAATAGACCTTTGAAGATCATCCTCCCTGGCAAATCCAAACCGCTGAATGTTCCTTCTCCCACTCCTGACTCCGCTTCTTTAGCAAGCAAGAAATCCAAGAAGAAGCATGAGGGAGAGGAATCGTCCGAGAAAACAAAGGAAGACAAGAAGAAGAAACCAAAGAAATAGTCGTTAAACTCGTTCAACGAGATTATGCTTAAGTCTTGTAACTACTTTCATCTTTTGTTTCCGAAGTTTATGTAGATAGGTTTTTGACTCCAAGTTTTGGAAGAATAATTGTGTAACCTCATTTTGGACTGTTAAATAAAGTTTAGTTCCTTAGTTGTTTGAACGATTCTTCGGAGTGGCATACTTCTTGTTCTACATTTCTTGAGTACTTAGAATTTTTTCTAAATTCGCATTCCAGGGACTCATAGTAAGTTGATCCGCATTCAGGGCATTCGGAGATTGATATTGTTTATACTCTAGTCCGCACTCTGGGGACTTAGAGTACTCCGGTCCGCACTCCGGGGACTCGGAGATTGAAATCGTTTACTTTAGTCCACACTCTAGGGACGTAGAGTACTCCGGTCTGCGCTCCGGGGACTCAGAGATTGGAATTGTTTATACTCTAGTCCATGCTCCGGGGACTTAGATTACTCCGGTCTGCACTCAGGGGACTCAGAGATTGAAATCGTTTATACCCTAGTCCGCGCTCTTGGGACTTAGAGTACTCCGGTCCGCGCTTAGGGGACTCGGAGATTGAAATCGTTTATACTCTAGTCCGCGATCTGGGGACTTAGAGTACTCCGGTCCGCGCTCAGGGGACTCGGAGATTGAAGTCGTTTATACTCTAGTCCGCGCTCTGGGGACATAGAGTACTCTGGTCCGCATTCTGGGGACTCGGAGATTGAAATCGCTTATAGTCTAGTCCGCGATCTGGGGACTTAGAGTACTCCGGTCCGCGCTCAGGGGACTCGGAGTTTGAAGTCGTTTGTACTCTAGTCCGCGCTCTGGGACTTAGAGTACTCCGGTCCGCGCTCAGGGGACTCGTAGATTGAAATCGTTTATACTCTAGTCCGCGATCTGGGGACTTAGAGTACTCCGGTCCGTGCTCAGGGGACTCGGAGATTGAATTCGTTTGTACTCAAGTCCACACTCCGGGGACTTAGAGTACTCCGGTCCGCATTCTGGGGACTCGGAGATTGAAATCGTTTATACGAGTTTGTACATCATACAGAACAATGTAGCTCTAGTAGTTAATCACCCGATTATGAGATATAGAAACGTTAGTAATTCATGATAAATACGGCTTCAAGCCTTTATTAATGAAAAACAACTAAACCGCCTGATTACATGGCTGAAAGGAAAATAAGTTATGACTGAATGGAAACATACAGGAAATAACTGTGCCTAAAACAAGAAAGAAACATACTAAATGTAATAATGTCACAAATGTTCACTGTTCCATGCTCGGGGGAGTGTCACGCCATCAACGGTCGCTAGCTTGAATGTTCCCTCTCCAAGCTTCCGTTCAATGACGTACGGACCTTCCCAGCTGGGATTCATACGCGACGGTACCGGGAAAACTCATTTCAAAACGAGATCACCCACATCAAAAATCCATGGGCGGACTCTGCCGTCGTAGTAACGCTTGACTCGGTGCCTATGTGCTGCCGCCCTTAATTCGGCCTCTTCACGTTTTTCATCGATGCAGTCCAGCGATTCCAACAAGAGGTCCTTATTCGTCTTGGGATCATAATATGTCAATCGATGCGATGGAACTTCAAGTTCCATGGGTATAACGGCTTCCGAGCCGTATGTCAAGGCAAATGGAGTGTGGCCGGTCGCGGACTTGTGGGTAGTTCTATAAGCCCATAATGCCGTCGGGAGCTCATCTACCCACTTGCCTCCGACCTTCTCCAAACGCTTCTTCAGTATGGACTTGATTATTTTGTTAATGGCCTCGACTTGTCCGTTAGCTTTTGAGTGTGCAACGGCGGCGAATTTCTTCTCAATGCCATACTTTAAACAGAACTCTTCGAACTCTCTGCTTTCAAATTGCGTCCCGTTGTCCGTAATGATGATGCGAGGGAGGCCAAAGCGGCATATAATGTTT
Source organism: Allium fistulosum (assembly GCA_030737815.1). NCBI lineage: Eukaryota > Viridiplantae > Streptophyta > Magnoliopsida > Asparagales > Amaryllidaceae > Allium > Allium fistulosum. Next base: position 236,059,649 of record CM060908.1, read on the forward strand.
CGTACAACAAAGTTAATGACCTTCTTAGAGGTGATTGTGGCCAAAGGTTCTGCCTCAGCCCATTTTGTGAAATAGTCGACTGCAACTATCGCGTATTTCGCACCACCTTTGGATATAGGCAAAGAGCCGATTATGTCGATTCCACAGATTGCAAATGGCCAGGGACTAACCATTTGTGTGAGTTCTGTTGATGGAGTCCTCGGGACTTTCGCATAGTTTTAACACTTGTCACATTTCCTTGCGTAGTCTGCAGCGTCCCGATTTACGGTCGGCCAGTAATATCCATAGCGGAAAATCTTTTTTGCTAGCGTTTGCCCCCTAGTATGGTCACCGCATTCTCCCTCGTGTACCTCCTTCAAGACCCGTTTCGTCTCATCATGAGCGATGCATCATAATAAGGGGACTGAGAACCCCTTTCTATACATTAATCCATCCTGCATCACGTATCGCGCGGCCTTTCGAAGGACCTGTCGTCTTTCGCTCCTTTTTCTGGTAAAGCCCCGGTTGTTAGGTATAGTTTGAATGGGGTTATCCACGATTCCCTCTCGATTCCTGTTTCCAACACAGAATCAACTTTCATTGCGTCTATACTTGGGGCATGCAATGCCTCAACGGGAAACAGTCCCATTTGCTGAGCATCGCCAGTGCTTGCGAATTTTGCCAATAAGTCGGCTTCTTTGTTCTATTCACGCGGGACATGCGAAATATCATAACGCTCAAGGTTTGACAGCAGTTATTGAACCAGAACAAGGTACGGAGCAAGCTTATGTCCCTTTGCTTGATAATCTCCTCGCACCTGGTAGACCACCAACTGTGAGTCACAGAAGATTTCTACTGATTTTACCCCGAGTTCTCCAATGAGTTTTAAGCCCGCAATCAGTGCTTCATATTCTACTTCGTTATTTGTAGCCGGGAAATCGAGCTTCAGAGCATAACAAACCGATCGATTTTCCGGAGTTACAAGGACTATGCCAGCACCAGAGCAACGGTCGTTTGATGCTCCATCGGTGTACAATTTCCATCGAACAGGGGGAATGACATCGTGATTATCTGGTTCGTCGGGTATGGTAAACTCAGCCATGAAATCTGCTAACGCTTGCCCTTGTATGGTTCTTCGTGGCAAGTAGGTGATATCGAACTAGCTCAACTCGATGTTCCATTTTAGCAATCTTCCAGAAGTTTCTGGTCGTTGGAGTACCTACCGTAGGGGTTGATAGATATAAACACTGATTGAGTGTGCTTGAAAGTATGGGCGCAGCTTACGTGATGCAATCACCAAGCATTAGGCCAATTTCTCGATTTTAGGGTAATTTCTTTCTACCCCCGTTAAACACTTGCTAACATAATACACCGACTTCTGGATTCGGTCCTCCTCGCGAACCAAAGCCGCACTTATCGCATGTGGTGATACAGCCAAGTATACGTACATCATCTCGTAGTCTACTGGTTTTGACATCACTGGTGGACTCTCCAGATGCCTCACCAGATCCCGTAACGCTTCCTTACAATTAGATGTCCATTCGAAATTCCTCTTCCCTTTCTTTATTATATCAAAGAAAGGAATGCACTTGTCCGTGGCTCTGGATATGAATCAACTCAGTGCAGCCACTTTTCCATTCAAGCTTTGCACCTGTTTTATGGTTCTAGGGACCTGCACATCTCGAATAGCTTGAATCTTTTCTTGGTTGGCTTCAATTCCCCTAGCATTGACAATGAATCCTAAAAACTTTCCCGACGCAACGCCGAAGGAACACTTCAGAGGGTTGATCTTCATCCCATAATATCTGAGTATGTCAAACATTTCAGCCAAGTCTCGAATGTGGTCGTTTGACTGTCGTGACTTCACGAGCATGTCATCCACATAGACTTCCATTGTTCTACCAAGCTGGTCTTTGAACATTCGATTCACCAAACGCCGATAAGTCGCTCCTGCGTTTTTCAGTCCGAAGGGCATTACTACATAGCAATATAGCTCGACATCTGTGACGAAGCTGGTGTGTTCTTGGTCCGGAATATGCATCGGGATTTGATTGTAACCCGAGTATGCATCCATGAATGATAACAGCTCGTGTCCTGCAGTAGAGTCGACCAACTGATCAATCCTAGGCAACGGGAAACTGTCCTTGGGGCACGCTTTGTTCAGGTCGGAATAATCTACGCAAGTTCTCCATTTCCCATTCGCCTTTTTCACCAACACGGGATTCGATACCCACTCAGGGTAGATGGCGTCGCGGACGAACCCATTGGTTTTGAGTTTGTCCACTTCCTCTCTAAGAGCAGCAGACCTCTCTGGGTCCATTCCTCTCCTTTTTTGTTTAACTGGGACGTGTTTCGGGTCTATGTTCAACATATGACTCGTAATGGCGGGAGAAATCCCGCACATATCAGAATGCACCCAGGTGAAAACATCAAGATTTGCCCGGAGGAAATCACTAAGGTCTTCAGTCATTGCGGGGCCGAGTTGTGATCCGATCTTCAGCACTCGTGATGGATCGTCTCGGCTGACTGAAATGTCAATCGTTAATTCAGCCGGCACTGCCTTTTCTTCCCTCGGTTTCTCATCGTCATCTCTCGTATCTATGTCTCTGAAGATCCTAGAATTATGCCCGAGCCAGGGCTCGGGAAGTACTTGTCAATCATCATTATTAAGGATGCGGACAGGAATGTCCGCAACCTTTCCTTTCTCCCTCCGATGGGCCTCTCTGAGCTCTGCCACATTACATGCCTGACCGGTCGCCTGGTCGCCATGAACAACTCCTACTTCTTTGTCAGTCGGGAATTTCAAAGTCAAGCACCACGGGGCTAATGCCGCCCTAAACTCAGCCAGGGCCGGTCGGCCCAAGAAAACATTATACGGAGAATCCACATCCAGAACTACGAAGGGTAGGTTTCGCACCCTCCGACGTTCACCTTGTCCCAGTTCAACTGGTAACTCGACATACCCCACTGCATCGGTCGCTGCGCCATTAAAGCCGTGTATACGGGCTTTGGACGGTTTCAAGTCCTTTGTTTCCATTTTCATCTGGTCATAAGCCTTCTTGAAGATGATGTTGACAGAACTTCCACAATCAATCAGAATTCTTTTCACATAAGCCGGTCCGATCGTCGCAGATATGACCATCGGGTCGATGGTTGGGGCCTCCACTTGGTCAGCATCTCTGTTTCTGAATACTATATCGTTTGTCATCACGCACAGCTGCTTGGCAGGGGTCCCATCCTCCGTGTTCGAACAACATTCGAAATCTGCATGCTTCAGGGCGCTTGCGTACCGCTCCATCTCCTGCCAGTTCTTATCCGTGGGGTGTGGTCCGCCGATGATCGCGTTTATGACTAGTCTGCCCACAGTCCAGGCAGGTTCATCGGGATGACGCGGAACTGGAGCACGACCTGGGTTGGATGTTCCCTGTCCTCCTTCCTGAGGATCCTTCACAAATTCCTGCAACTTCTTCTGCCTGATCAACTTCTCTATGGCATCGTGTAGGTTTCTGCACTCTTCCGTATTGTGCCCGTAGGTCTCATGGAAGCGGTAGTATTTTCCAGTCCGTTTCTGTTCCTCGGTTGACTCTTTTGGACGTGGCTTTCTGTAATGAAAGGTATTGCAGGTTGAGAGGTAAATATTCTCAAGAGACGCATTCAGCGGGGTATACTCGTTGTAGCTCGGAATTCTCGGCTTCCACTTCCCCGCTTCTCTCTTCTTCCCTTGATTTCTTCCTCCGGACTCCTTAGGCTGCCCAGGCTTGTTCTGGACATTGACTTGGCCTTTCCCGAGTTGTCTCCGGACTGCTTCACAGCAATGTTTCTTTTCACGGATTCTTGGACAGGTCCTGGTGCCTTATCTCGCCTTATGTTAACGTTAAAATATGAACGATAACACCCGGTGTGTGTAGTAAGATCGTGAAAGCACCACCCGTGTGACGGGAACAGAAATTAAGCAGGGAAATAGCAGAAATGCAGTAAATGAACAGCAGATTTATAGTGGTTCGGCCCGTAATTGAGCCTACGTCCACTTTATGGTCTCTTATTGCTGATTCGGTTACAATTCGATACAATATCCTTCAAAATACAATACAACTTGACTATCAAAGCACTCTTGACTACTAGCTCAATCTTTGATGATGAAACTCGACGAATCCATGTAGGATGCTAGGAGCTCTTCTCGAAGATTGTTGTAGTGTCTCGAATACTTGAGGATCTTAGATTGCTGAATGAGAGGAGGCTTCGACAGCGTAACGGTGCTTGGAGAAATGAATTGCCAAAAGTCCCCTTCATGTTGAAAGTGGTGGGGTATTTATAGGAGCTGATTTCGACTCTGGAAATTTTCCTAAGTCCTAAGTCGTCGCCGACTTAGTATAAGTCGCTGCCGACTTATGATAGGTCATAGCCGGTTTATCAGTTCCAACACTTCCCTAGTAATTCACCTCCTCTTCTGGTTTTACGCTTAAGTCCTAAGTCGCTGAAGACTTAAGGTAAGTCGGTGATGAGGTGAAGGTGTATAAGGTATCTCAGTGTTGTTAGGTCGGAGCAGAGTTAACGTGCAATCTTAGATCGGCAGTCTGTTAACTCGGCAGGCCTTGCTAACTCGCATTTTGTTAAATTGGTTGGCTTCCTTAAGTCGGTAGTCATTTTAGGTCGGCAGCTCCTTTTAGTAGTGGATTACCTTAAGTCGTCTCTTATTAGGTCGTACGCTTCCTTATGTTGTGACTTGTTGAGTCAGTATACTCTTTAACTCGGTAGGTCGCAAGTTCCCATAGGTCGGCAATCTGTTAAGTCGGAAGCCCTTGTTAACTCACAATTTGCTAGGTCGGTAGGCTTCTTTAAATCGTTATGTCGTTAACTTTCTTAAGTCGGCAAGCACCTTAAGTCGGCCAGTATCCTAAGTCGGCATACCTCTTAAGTCGGCAAACATCTTAACTCGGCTCCTGCTAGGTCGTGAGTCGAAAAGGGGGTTAACATTTGCCCCTCGAAGTATATGCCTAAACCATAGGTCGTATGCTTCGATTCTCTTAACTCTTTGGTTAGGTCGGAGACGACTTAACATATGCCTTAGGTCGTACACCGTGCAAGTCGACTCGCCTTCCAGCATATAAATAGTTGAATCCTTCTTCCTCTTCCTCATCTGTTCTTCTTCTCGAATCAGCCATTGACGCAATTTAGAGCTTTCAGAGATAAACTCCAACCATCCAATCGCCGATCATCTTCCTGTTGTACTTCGTAAGTCGATCTGGTCATCGTTCACCCATGCTCACTGTCGAATCGATAACTCCCCAATTTTTGACTTCCATTTGTGTTTAGATGCTGCGATTCATTATGCATAACTCTTTGATTGTTCTGCAATCGCCATCGACCATGTTGTAGTTGTGATAGGGCAGTAATACATCGGATTCGCAGCAAATTTGATTCGATTTGAATTGGCTCCTTGGGTGGTCTACTGCTGTGATGGAATGAGGATCGTTATTGACTGTGAGGCTATTGGGTTAACGGGTCAAGAGTTAGGGAGGAAAATTGGTTGAGGTATTGGCTTGGTCACGACTTAGGGATTTCACGCGATCCAGTGATTTTCATGATTTAAGTCGGAACCGGCTTAGCAGTTTCATGTGACCTAGGTTTTGAGTCGCTTCCGAGTTAGGACTTAGAGGTTTTCTGGTTGCCTTGAACTAGTTTTTTGCTTCTTTATCCGTCCTAAGACTCGGGGACTGCTGACTTTGACCCATAGGGAATCTTCCTTAGGTCGTCACCGAGTTAGTACTTAAGCTTTCGGCCACTCAACAGATGATTTTTGAACTGCCCCTGGACTTCGAACTGTTGAACTATGAACCGTGTTGCATGCCCCTTTTTTTTTTACATATCACTTCAATTTTGCAAACTAACAACCCTGCTTAATACAACATTCACAGAATACTGGGACGAATATACTATCACCGATTGCCCACATCGAATGACAGATTAGTTGGTAACGAGAAAGTTGAATTAAATGAATATGAACGAGATGCTATACAATAACCAATTCAAGTGAAGTATTAAAACAAAATCATAATAGTCAAATGAAACTGACTTGTCTGTATTAACACTACACTTGATCATTGACAAGTTCTGAAATTCTGTAATCGATTGATTGTCAACTAATTTAATTCCAGTTATGCTTGTCTTTTATTTTCATTAGTTTTTGCACAACACTTCACACTTTTAGGGAACATGCACCTTCACATTTGAACATTCAGCTGATTGTGTAGAATGTCTTCTCCACAAGAAGGAACAGAGCAAGCTGAAGATGCATTTCCAGTTGCTATCCCGCTAAACGATCCTCCAGAGAGGACTCCTACTACTTTGAGCCATAAAGCCTTTCGTCAACTATGCATCCAGTTTGGCATTGCTGAAGCTGACGCTTTGCTTCCCGAAATAAATGATACTGCTGACAGGCCGCCCCGTGGCTTTGTCGCAGTTAACCGCCAAATGTGCTCGAGCGAAGCTATCCCCCCATTCAATGACTGCATTCGAGAACTTCTTCTCCAACTATCTATTTCTCCTTTTCAGTTACATCCTAATGGCTACGCCATCTTGCTGGGACTATGCGTGCTTTTCAGGAGAACGCTAGGCCGCTTTCCTACCTTCGGAGAAATTCGCTATCTTTGTACTTTTGCCAAAAATAAAGATCATCCCTCCATCATAGTTGTAAGGAGTGCGAGAAATCGTAAGTTGATCACCGGTCTCCCTGAAAGTGTTCATAGTTTCCTGAGCCCGTTCTTCTATGTTCGCTGTCCTCTTGGGTTTTATGCTATTTGGAGAATAGGGAGTAAGATCACTTGCATTTGTTTCTTATGTTCTTTCAAACTTACCGAAGTTCGGGTTATCAAGTGCTAACTTCGCTCTTTTTTCCTTTTCAGCACTTCCTCCTCCTTCTAAAAATCTCAGTCACAAAGTGACTTTCGAGAGGCTTATGGCGGTGCCTGTAGAGGAGGAGTATCCAGTTTCTATTAGATGATGAGCTTTTGCACCAATTTGGGCTTCTACACCCTTCCAGGTCGACTCGAATTCATGAAATTCCTAGTTCCGATGCAGAAATGTCGGCTGCTTCGAGCTCTCAAGCAGAGGCGTCGAATGCCCCAGTTTCTGCGGAAGAAGCTGCATCAGAAACACCTGTCATGGATGCTGCTTTGATAAAGTGTTCCGGATCCACTGATGTTGTAGGGTTAGCTGGCAAGCCGGCACTTCCCCCAATTATTGAGGAAGAAGAGAATCCTCGAGTTTCTGAAAAATCAATTGATGTGGAAGTTGAGAAGGAGAAATCTGCTGAACACTTGGGCGATGACACCTTTGATGGCTTGAGTGATATCATGATAACTTCTCAAGAGCTTTTCGGGGATAGCAATCAAAAAGCGACTTCTCCCGTTGTCGAGGCGACTTCTACCCTTAAACAAACCCAGATGCCTACTACGCCAATCGTCTCTGCTTCCACACTAAAGCGTGGTCTGTAATTTGACGCATGTAGTTTGCACGCAACACACACTTAGGACTTTTCGGCACTTATAAGCATTTATCCTCTTTTTCCTGGAAATTTCTAAACTTTACCCCTCTTCTGCTTTCAGGTTCTCCAATGGGACGTACAGGTTCATATTATGACTCATTCAAGTACCGTGGAGGCCGCGGCACCTATGACTTTAGGAAGTACCTTGATACCCCAAAAGAAACAGATGAAGAGAGGGCTCGAAGGAAGGCCCAGGAGAAGCGGGATTACGATCAGTGGCAAAGAAGGAAAGATGCCGAGCGATATGACTCTTCGCATAGGAGTGACTACTCTCATAAGCGGAAGTCTTACGATGATAAGGGAAAAACTCAGATTGCCGATGAACCGAGCAAACGATCTAAACCGTTTGACGCGTCTGAAATTTCTGAAAAGACTGACGCTCCCATTCCTTCCGATATTCTGGCTAGCTCTCCTCCTCTGAAGAAATCTGACATTCAGACTATCATTAACAGACCGCAGTATCAAGTCAAGGACGGCCCCCCAACACTTCAGAGCCGTTTTCCGAATTGGTGCCTAAAAGGGGTACGCTTTGACTTGGACATAGTTCCGATTGATAAATCAGACATGCTTAGCAGTCTTGACGCAGTCAGGCTTAATATCGAGAGGATGTCGCAGTGGCAGAAGCTTGTCGATGAACTCCAAAGGGTTAATCGTGCAAACCTTGAGGCAATACTGACTATGGAAAACGACAAGGCGGAGTGGGACAAAATTTGCAAACAGCATAATCTCGAGATGACAAATATTGCTGATGGTTATGCAAAACTTGAGTCCGAGGTTAAAAAACTTAAGGAAGATCTTGCCTCTTCTTCTGCATCTCATATTCAAAAAGAAGAAGTCTTTCAAAAACAAGTGCGGGATGCCCATGCTGCACAGAGAGATGTTGAAATGAAGCTTGCCGCTGAACATCATATTACTGAGAAATACCGCACAGAAAACACCGATTTGCGGGAAAAGGTCACCTCTCAGAACGTAGAGATTGAGTTACTAAAGTCTCGACTTGCTAAAGTTGAGGCAGAGCGTGATGAGGCTACCGCTGGCCGGGTTGCTGCCGTTGCCGAAAAGGAAGCGGCTGAGCAATCACATGAGGCGACGAAGGCAGACATCAGCTCTACCTTATTCGACTTTTATTTACACAGCGTTCTGGGTCGTGGGAGCCTCTCTTTTCTTGGACCTGATTATGAAATTACATTGGCTGAAGTGTGGGAAGTTGCGATGGATATGCTTGGCGGGGTCGGCTATAATGAGCTAGAACTTGAGGAGCGCTATCTCAATGATGAGGATCGTGCCGCTCTTGTTAAGGGGGAGGAGCTACTTGCCAAAGTACGAGCTGAAACAACGGGAGAAGAGCCTCCAAAAGAAGAAGCTCCTTTAACTGCCCCCGTTCAAACTTCCACTTCAGCCGACGTTAATATTATAGATTCCAGCTCTCATTCTTTACATCTAGCTAAAGTTGCCCAGGAGACTGCAACTACTCCTACTGAAGATGAGGCGCTGGATGATACTGAAGCCGAGAAGTTTGAGGTGGATCTTGCAAAGCCAACTCCTCCAGGTACTCTTGGTGTCGTCTCGGGTCTAATGAACCAGTCATTTGACTTAGCCGAATTCGATGACCTTCTTACTTGTTACTTAAACTTTGATGAACCGATGCCTTCTTTATTTTCGGGGGATGCTGATTTTAACTTCTTTTCTTCTACAGCGGAGGCACCAAGCACTATACAAGCTTTCACTCCTTCGATTGCCGTTCCTCCGTCTTCCCAAATTACTCCTCCTTCTGCTTCCCAACCGGGATCACAGGCAGAGAAAATCGAAGCTCTTCAAGGCTTGGATGATCCGGCTGCTTCTCAGGAACAGAAGGCGGAGGATTTTGAAGACATCGAGAAGACCCCGGAGCGGTCTCTTGATGACGACACGAAGCTTTCAACATTGCTTGCTACTCCGGGGAGCGAGTCTTCTTCAAAGAGGAAGGGGAAACGTGCTGTAAGGAAGAAGAAGAAGACTTCCACTGAAGATGAAGCAGTAGTTGATCTGGCCGCTCCGCTTTCTCCTTCTGCCCTTGCCCGTTCACAATGACTTCAAAAGCTAGTCATTAGGCCGGGAAAGGGCTCCAAAGGTGGCGAGAAGAAGGAATAATCAAGCTGGATTTTCTACTTATTATTTTTGCTCTTTGCATGTATTGACCGGGGATTGTGCGGGTACCGGTTCCCGCTTTTGCTTTTTGAGATATCTGCACATGTAAAGAATTTTCATAGTACTAAATAAAACAATTATTTTACTTGTACAAACTCTTGTGTATGTGAGAATGATCTATCTTTTATTTTAAGTGTAGAACAAACGATTCTTCTTACTTGTGCAAACTTTTTGTCTGCGTTTGAGAATGCATTTATTCCACATCTGTTTTCCGTGATATTGCAACGAACTTGTGGCATGTTGCTTTTATTAATATAATTGAATTGTACAGTATTGCCCCCATGCCGTAAGTGCATTGCAATATTCCTAGCTTTTTTTTTAAGACTAATACTCTTACTTCAGAGGACAATTATTCCGCTTTTAAGGGGAGAATTATTCTGCTCTTAATAGAGTATATCCAGTCTTTAGAAGAATTTTTATTTTCTCTTTCTGAAGAACGCTTCAACTTTCGGGGATAATCACTTTTATTTATTAAGAAGTGAATTTCCCTATGAAGTGAAATGAGCTTTTCTGAAAGAATTTTGTAGCATTTTTCAACTTTTTTAGGAGGAACTTTTCGAGATGAACAAGTTAGTCCTTCCTTTGAGAGTTGAACTGTGCTTCTGGACGATGCTTTTTGTTCAAGCATTTTATTTTGGGACATGCCTCCGGAGAGGGCTCCTCTTAAAGAGTTGTGCCTCCGAAGAGGTCTTGTGCCTTTGAAAAGGGCTTGTGCCTCCGAGGAGGGCTTGTGGTGCCTTGGGAAAGGGCTTTTGCCTCCAAAGAGGTCATGTGCCTCCGAAGAGGGCTTGTGGTGCCTTGGGAAAGGGCTTTTGCCTCCGAAGAGGTCATGTGCCTCCGAAGAGGGCTTGTGGTGCCTTGGGAAAGGGCTTTTGCCTCAGAAGAGGTCATGTGCCTCCGAAGAGGACTTGTGCCTCCGAAGAGGGCTTTTGAGTGCCTGGGAGTTACTTTCTCATGGTCGGATGGGTTCGCGGGGCAAGCGTAAGTTGCTTGATTGGATGTTTGTTTGTACAAACGACCGTAATCAATTAACAAGATGCCCCTTCGGTGGTCCCACCGATCTTTTTGGTTGAGGAAAGCATTCCCATTTATTGGTGTGCCTCGTTAGAGGGCTTTGGTTGGTTGATGTGCCGGGTAGGTTGCGTCTCAGGGGCGAGTGGATCCACGGGACGGACGTAAGCTATCTGATCGGATGCATCACGACCAGTTAGCGAGGGTCCTGTTACTTCCACTTGGGAAGGCGTCCCTTTAGTGGATCGTCTGGCCTTCCTGTTGAGATGCATACCTCCCATTGTCTGCTCCTTTGTTTGCTTGGCAACTTTCTCTCATCATCTGCCTGTTAGCGCTCTCTTATTATCGTTCCCAAGCACATCTTCTTCTTTTCCTCTTATAAGTAAATTTCTTTATCCGAAGGAGTGGACTTCACTGTTGAATGACTCTACGAGACAAACGCAAGTTATCTAATTGGATGTCTATTTATAGCGACAATCTCGACTAGTGAACGAAGGTTTGTCACAATGGAGTCGCCAACTTTTTATGTGAGGTTTTCCTTGCTTGGGATTTGAATTTGGACAAAATTTTTGTGGCTTGGTTTTCGTGTAATAGCTGATTTATGGAAGTTGCTTAGCTTTGTGATGAGCAAGCCTTGTTATAATGTCCTGCAATTTTGAATTGATATTTTAGCGATACATTCAAAGTATTTACATATCAAAATAAAACAGGCATCATGAAATAGTAAAGAACACAAGATTTATAGTGGTTCGGCCAAAAATCGGGCCTACGTCCACTTTATAGCTTTCATTCATTTACACTGATTTACAATGTTTCACAATACAACTGATACATTCATCATCATTTTACAATTTTGAGCTGAGCTCTTTTCAAGTAAAGTAAGGACGCAAATGGTTGCTGTTCCAGGCCCTTGGAATCGGATCTCCTTCAACAGTTATGAGTTTGAAAGTGCCATCAAGAAGTTTAGTGCCTATGACATATGGTCCTTCCCAGTTTGGCCCAAACACACCAGTTGCTGTCATGATCCTTTTCAAAACCAAGTCTCCGACTTCAAAGCTGCGTTGGCGAACTTTGGAATTGAAATGCCTGGCTATTCTCTGTTGATGAGCTGAAACTCTGAGCCTAGCTTCCTCTCTTTTCTCATCAAGAAAATCAAGCGCTTCAAGTTGCAGTTTTTCATTTTCGGTTTCATTGAAATGAACTCTTCTATATGAAGGAACCTCTACTTCTACTGGAATCATTGCCTCAGATCCGTATGCCAGTGAAAATGGAGTGTGCCCAGTCGCAGTTTTGTGAGTAGTTCTGTACGCCCATAGTGCTAATGGAAGCTTATCAACCCAACCACCTTTTGCTTTTTCAAGTTGCTTTTTGATAGTTGACTTGATGATCTTGTTAACTGCTTCCACTTGCCCATTTGCCTGCGGATGAGCCACTGCTGAGAAGCTTTTTCGAATTTTGAACCGTTTGCAAAAATCCTGGAATTCTTCACTTTCAAATTGAGTGCCATTGTCGGTGATTATCTTCTGTGGCACACCATATCTGCAAATGATATTCTTCGTTACAAAATTTATCATCTTTTTAGAAGTGATGGTGGCCAAAGGTTCAGCTTCAGCCCACTTAGTGAAATAATCAACGGCAACAATAGCATATTAAATCCCTGATTTGGCGATCGGTAATGGTCCAATTAGGTCTATCCCCCAGATGGCAAATGGCCATGGACTGACCATTTGTGTGAGTTCAGTGGAGGGTGCTCTTGGGATTTTTGCAAATCGTTGGCATTTGTCACATTTCCTGGAAAAAGTTGCAGCATCTCGATTGATATCCGGCCAGAAGTATCCATATCGGAGAATCTTCTTTGCAAGTGTTTGACCACCTGAATGGTCTCCACATTCTCCTCCGTGCACCTCTGTTAAGATTGTCTTGGCTTCTTCCTTAGTTACACATCGGAGTAGTGGGGTTGAAAATCCCCGCCTGTATAATCGGCCATCTTGAATTATATACCTCGATGCTTTTCTTAATAATTTTCGACGTTCCTTAGAACTCTCTGGCAGGGAACCACTGAGTAAGTATTCTTTGATTGGAGTCATCCATGATTCATGCTCTTGAGATGTAGTCATAATCCAATCAACATCCATTTCATCAATGCTTGGAGCTGACAGAACTTCTACAGGAACTAATCCTAGTAATTGAGCTTCTCCGGAACTTGAGTACTTTGCTAAAGAATCCGCCTTCATATTTTCCTCTCGGGGTATGTGGCTTATTGAGTAGTGATCTAAATCATTGAGGAGTTCGGAAGTTTTTGTCAGATATGCAGGCAAATTTCCTCCTTTGGCTTGAAATTCTTTCTTCACCTGGCAAACAATGAGCTGAGAATCGCTGAAAATCTGTATCACTTTGATATTTAATTCCTTGGCGATTTTCAATCCGGCAATAAGGGCTTCATATTCTGCTTCATTGTTCGTCGAAGGAAATTCCAGTCTCAATGCATAACATAGTGATCGTCCTTCAGGAGTTTCAAGCACAACTCCTGCCCCAGAACAATAATCATTTCTCGAGCCATCAACATACAACTTCCACTGTATCGGAATGCAGTCAGTGGTTTCTTCCTTACTGTCACCTTTGTCAGTGGATTCTGCAATGAAACCTGCTAAAGCTTGTCCGTTAATTGCTCTTCGGGGATGGTAAGTGATGTCATATTGGCTGAGTTCTATGTTCCACTTCAAGAGACGACCCGAAGTTTCAGGACGATACAGGACTTGCTTCAAAGGCTGATCAGTCAGGACCTTGATAGGATGAGATTGAAAATAGGGCCTCAACTTTCTGGAAGCGATTAGCAGACAATAAGCAAGTTTTTCTATCCTTGAATAATTCATTTCAGCCCCAGTGAACCGTTTGCTGATGTAGTAAACCGGACGTTGTATTTTCATATCTTCTCGTACGAGTGCTGCACTTAAAGCATGGGATGAAATTGCCAAATAGATGAAGAGGTCTTCACCATCATTAGGCTTGGAAAGGACCGGAGGAGTTCTCATATGATGAATCAGTTGATCGAAAGCATTCTGACATTCAGGAGTCCATTCGAAATTTTTCTTCCCTTTCTTTAGAGCATCAAAGAAGGGAATGCATTTGTCTGTGGCCTTGGAAATGAAGCGACTAAGAGCTGCAACCTTTCCATTGAGACTTTGTAGTTCTTTCTTCATTCTAGGGGCTTTAACTTCTCTTAAAGCTGTGATTTGAGCAGGATTTGCCTCGATGCCCCTAGCGCTTACGATGTAACCCAGGAATTTTCCAGACTCTACTCCGAATGAACATTTCAATGGATTGAGCTTCATTCCGTACTTCCGAAGAATTGAGAACATTTCTGCCAGGTGATCCATGTGGTCTACTGCTTTCTTTGACTTTACTAACATATCATCAACATAGACTTCCATCGTTTTGCCAATCTGAGGCTTGAACATAGCGTTGACAAGTCTTTGGTATGTTGCCCCAGCATTCTTTAAACCGAATGGCATGACTTTGTAACAGTAGAGTCCCACATCTGTAATAAAGCTTGTGTCCTCCTGATCTGGTTCATTCATCATAATCTGATTGTATCCAGAATAGGCATCCATAAAAGATAACAACTCATGTCCAGCCGTTCCATCTACTAGTTGATCGATTCTAGGCAACGGGAAGCAGTCTTTGGGGCAAGCTTTGTTCAGATCTGAGAAATCAATGCATACTCTCCACTTTCCATTTGCCTTCTTAACCAGTACTGGATTTGAAACCCAATTTGGATAAGTGGATTCTTTGATGAAATTATTCTCTAGGAGACGGTCTACCTCTTCTTTTAAAGCTGCTGACCTTTCTGGACCTTGAGTTCTTCTTTTCTGTTTTACTGGTGTGAATTTCGGATCGATATTCAGGGTGTGAACAGCAATTGTTGGAGAGATTCCGCACATATCAGCATGACACCAGGCGAACACATCTAGATTGGCTTTTAAATATGATATCAGTGTGTTTTGAACTGTTATACTTAGCTGTGAACCCACATTGAGTACTTTATTTGGGTCTTTCGGGTCTACAGATACTGGTACCGTTACCTCCACGGGTACCACTCTATTCTCCCCTGTACTGGCTTTCCTGGGATCCATTTCTTTTCTTGCATTGCTGTGTTCACCAGTACAGGGTCCGCTCCGTAGTTGCTACAGGGTCGACTCCTTGATGCGGAGCGGAGCTGCCGCATCTTTCCCCATTTCTTTTCTCCTGGCCTCTCGGAGTTCTACAAGATAACATTCTCGTCCTGCGTTTTGATCTCCTTTAATAACAGCAATCCCATTATCAGTAGGAAATTTCATTGTTAAGCACCAAGGAGCGAGGACGGCCCTGAAAGCAGCAAGGGTAGGCCGGCCCAAGAAAGCGTTATAGGCGGAGAATCCATCCACAATTACAAAAGTTTGCTTCCGAACCAACTTCTTGTGTCCTTCGCCCATTTCAACAAACAAGTCCACTGTTCCAATCGGCTGTTTCAGCTCTCCTGTAAATCCGGCAATCTTGTGTGAAGAAGCATGTACATCAGTCATCGGAATTTTCATTTGGTCAAATGTCCTTTTAAAGAGGATGTTGCATGAGGCACCACTATCAACTAACACTCTTCTGACAATAGCCGGCCCAATACCGACAGAGACAACCAAAGGGTCCTCAGTAGGAGCTTCCACATTAACAGAATCCCTGGCTCTGAACATAATATCATCATGGAAAGTTTTTTGCTGCTTTAGAGGTGAAGCATCTTCCAAGATTAAGACACTTTCTTCGGTTGGTGCATACTTCAAAGCTTTTGCATACCTTTCCATTTCACCCCAACTCCTGCCAGCCGGGTGAGGTCCCCCTATGATCACATTAATAACAGGTCTTTCCTTTCCAGCAGGTCTCTCTCCTGAATCAGATGAATTAGTTGGAGGCAACTGCCCTTGACTGGATGAAGATGGGTCCTTTCTATTCCACTTGACGTATTGCTGCAACTTATTCTCTCTTAGCAATTCTTCAATCAGACTTTTCAAATGGCGGCACTCATTGGTATCATGCCCTGGTTGGTTGTGAAACTTGCAAAATCTTCCGCTTTGAACAGCATTCTTCCCAACTTTCACGGCCGGTGGTTTTGGAAATTCAACAGCATCCTTAGTGGCGATGAAGATATTTTTCGGGGTATCGGTCAGAGGAGTAAAGTCTGATGGTTTAAGGAAGCGGGGCTTTTTGAAGTCTTTCTGCCTTTTCCCACCATTACTTTCCCTTTTCTGATCTGCCGGTTCTTTCTCGCTTTGAGTAGTAGCATTATTCTCCGCCACCGTTGTCACAACTTTAGCTGGTGTGGAAAGATTCTCTAAGCGTATAAATTCGTCAGCCTTTTTGTAGAATTTCTCGAGCGAATTTGGTTCCTTCATTTTCAGCCATTTTCCAAATTCGCTCGATTTTTCAATAGCACGCATCAAATAGGTCAATATCATTCGTGGCTCTGCATTATCGACTTCTGCCAGAGCTAAGTTGAAGCGGTCCAAGAATGACTTAATAGGCTCTCCCGGATTCTGTTCAAGACTGGACAGTGACATTATATCTTTTGCCTTTGAAGCGTATAGCCTGAATTGTTCTTTGAATTTTCGGGTCAGATCAGAAAACTGATCTACAGATCGGACAGGAAGCTTGGTGAACCAGAGAAGTGCCACTCCTTCTAAATAAACCGGGAAATATCGGCACTTTACTTCGTCAGTTGCTCTTGCGCCGGTCATATGCCAATCATATTTATACAAAAACTGATTTGGATCACTTGTTCCCCTATAAGCTGGAATAGTGGGGGGAACAAACTTTCTAGGAAATTCAGCTTTCAGAATCTTCTCGGTAAACGGAGTTCTACTTGGTGCGAATCCCCATTCGCTTTCGTCTTCATCTCTTTGCATGCTCTCTTTCATTATTTGCTTGATCATACTAGAGAGATATTCCTCATTGTTCAGAGATTTCGCAGAGTAGACCTCAGCCATCTTTTTGGGAGTTTGTCCAGATAAATGCTTATGAAGAACTGGTGACGGCCTAGATCCTTCGGCCTGGAGGGGTGCCCCTTCGGCAGCACCTGATCCCCCGTGAGGAATATTTCTTCCCTCGGAATTGGGAGCAGCATTAGCAAAGTTTCCCTCATTATTTACTGGTTTTTGACTCGTACCAAATAGAGCATTCAGCCTTTCCATCATCAGGTTATTTTGAGTTTCAATCTACTGGTATAGTCCGGATACAGCAGCATCTAACTCCTGTCGCGTAACACCAACGCTTGGAGCCGCCTGATTTGGAGAGAGAGAAGTGGCAGTATTATTACGGTCGTCATCAGTTCTGATAGACTTTCGTTTCCTTCTAGGAGCCATTATGTCTGATAAGCTTCTGATTTTGTGGGAAATTCTTTCAGCAAACTTCTGAGAAGCAATAGTGAGTGGTAGCCTGAGTTGGGTTCTCAGTGAAAGCACCAAAATGTTAACGTTAAAATATGAACGATAACACCCGGTGTGTGTAGTAAGATCGTGAAAGCACCAACCGTGTGACGGGAACAGAAATTAAGCAGGGAAATAGCAGAAATGCAGTAAATGAACAGCAGATTTATAGTGGTTCGGCCCGTAATTGAGCCTACGTCCACTTTATGGTCTCTTATTGCTGATTCGGTTACAATTCGATACAATATCCTTCAAAATACAATACAACTTGACTATCAAAGCACTCTTGACTACTAGCTCAATCTTTGATGATGAAACTCGACGAATCCATGTAGGATGCTAGGAGCTCTTCTCGAAGATTGTTGTAGTGTCTCGAATACTTGAGGATCTTAGATTGCTGAATGAGAGGAGGCTTCGACAGCGTAACGGCGCTTGGAGAAATGAATTGCCAAAAGTCCCCTTCATGTTGAAAGTGGTGGGGTATTTATAGGAGCTGATTTCGACTCTGGAAATTTTCCTAAGTCCTAAGTCGTCGCCGACTCAGTATAAGTCGCTGCCGACTTATGATAGGTCATAGCCGGTTTATCAGTTCCAACACTTCCTTAGTAATTCACCTCCTCTTCTGGTTTTACGCTTAAGTCCTAAGTCGCTGAAGACTTAAGGTAAGTCGGTGACGAGGTGAAGGTGTATAAGGTATCTCAGTGTTGTTAGGTCGGAGCAGAGTTAACGTGCAATCTTAGATCGGCAGTCTGTTAACTCGGCAGGCCTTGCTAACTCGCATTTTGTTAAATTGGTTGGCTTCCTTAAGTCGGTAGTCATTTTAGGTCGGCAGCTCCTTTTAGTAGTAGATTACCTTAAGTCATCTCTTATTAGGTCGTACGCTTCCTTATGTTGTGACTTGTTGAGTCAGTATACTCTTTAACTCGGTAGGTCGCAAGTTCCCATAGGTCGGCAATCTGTTAAGTCGGAAGCCCTTGTTAACTCACAATTTGCTAGGTCGGTAGGCTTCTTTAAATCGTTATGTCGTTAACTTTCTTAAGTCGGCAAGCACCTTAAGTCGGCCAGTATCCTAAGTCGGCATACCTCTTAAGTCGGCAAACATCTTAACTCGGCTCCTGCTAGGTCGTGAGTCGAAAAGGGGGTTAACACCTTACCCACCTAGCTTCCTCTCTTCTTATGAACTGGTGTGCCTTTGAGTAAAAACGTTCTAGCGTAGTCGGAGGTTTTCCTGCCAACCTGTCTCCAAATTCAGAATCTGGATCCACACCTCTCATTACAGCCATTAGAATTGCATGATCATTGGGATTACTGACTTAAGTTGCCGCAACATGGAATCTTTGTAAATATTCCTTCAATGACTCCCCAGGATTATGGATTACACTTGACAGAGACATTACGTCCTTTGGACGAGGAGTGTGTATTCTGAACTGCTCAATAAACTTCTTTGCCAACTCCTCGAAATTGGATACGGACCACGGAGGAAGTCGAGTGAACCACATAGTAGCGATCCCAAATAGAGTGATCGGAAAGCATCTACACTTGGTTACATCATTTGCTCTAGCTGAATCCATCATCCATTCGTACCTCATGACATGTTGTCTGGGGTCAGTCTTTCCCTCATATGCAGGGATAGTTGGCATACTAAACTTCCTGGGGTACGCTGCTTGCAGCACAATATCTGTGAATGGAGTATGACTTCTTGATACTCCCCAATCGTCATTCGATAAATCCTGATTTTCTTTCATCAATTGCCTGACCATGGCTGTCAGATCTGGTGTTTGTATGGAAGGTGGAAGGTTAGAGTCTGTTAACGCTAAAAAGTGAACGCTAACACCCGGTGTGTGTAATATAGTCGTGAAAGCACCACCCGTGTGACGGGAACAGAAATTAAGCAGAAAAAATAGCAGAAAAGCAGTAAAAGACAGCAGTTTATAGTGGTTCGGCTTGAGATTGAGCCTACGTCCACTTTGAATCTCTTTATTACTAAATCCGGTTACAAATCGATACAATTCACTTATGAAAACAATACAGTTTGATCACAAAGACACTCTTGACTACTAGCTTAAACTTCGATGATGAAACTCGATGAATCCGTGTTGGATGTAGAAAATTCCTCTCGAAGCTTGTTGTAGTGTCTCGAATATCTGAAGATCTTCAATGGTTGAATGAGTTGAGAGCTTGGCAGAGTAACGACGCTTGAAGAAATGATCGGCCAAAAGTCCTCTTCATGTTGCAAGTGGTGGTCTATTTATAGGAGCTGAATTCTGGGCAGAAATATTGCTCTAAGTCTTAGGTTGCGTACGACCTAAGTTAGGTCGTAAGTCGCAAGCGACCTAAGATAGGTCGCAGTCCATATGCGACTTAGGGAATGCATCCTGATGGAGTCGCTCCTGTTTTCATCTAAACAAGTGGTAGGTCGTGAACGACCTATAATAGGTCGCACTCCTTTCTTTGCCTTTAGCTCGTTAGGTTGTTAAGTCGCTGGATCACTTCAGGCTTTAGGTCGCAAACATCTTTAGGTCGCAGTATCCCTTAGGTCGCAACTTCCCTTAGGTCGTAGTTTCCCTTAGGTCGCAACTTCCCTTAAGTCGCAGTTTCCCTTAGGTCGCAACTTCCCTTAGGTCGCAGTTTCCCTTAGGTCGCAACTTCCCTTAGGTCGCAGTTTCCCTTAGGTCGCAACTTCCCTTAGGTCGCAACTTCCCTTAGGTCGCAAGCTTTCCTTAGGTCGCAAGCTTTCTTAGGTTGCAGAGCTTTAGGTCGCTGAAATAAAGGAGTTAACATTTGCCCCTCGAAGTATATGACTATGCCATTGGTCGTGTGCTTCGACTCAACCTTGCTAAGTCGCGAACGACCTAAAACTTGCACGCCTGTTCGCCTCCCTCTCTCAGCCTCATATAAATTAGTTAGGTCGCCCCTTCCTCCTCACCTTACTATTCTGAGCTTCCATCGCCATTGGTGAATTTTGGATTTTTCGAAGGCGAATTCAATCCAACTAACCATCGATTCATTCCTATCAGTATATCACGTAAGTGGATCAATCCCTACTCACCCACAATCACTGCTCGATCACGAATCCTCGTTTCTCGACCTAAGTTTAATTTCATGCGCCATGTTTTATTTTCTGAATGGTGGTTTCGATCGATTTCTGTTTGTTGTTTGACACGTTGTGGTGATTCATGATCGTATGGAAATTTTCACTATGAATCGGCGGGATTCGCAATCAATTTGCTGGTTGATTTGGTGGTATATTGAGATGGAATGAAGGGGATGACGAATTCTTTTGCAATGGCGGTATTGGGCTATTGGATCCAGTAAGGTGTTGCTTGGAGAGGAAGCCAGCGACCTACCAGATCTGGACCTAAGCCTCGCGATCTAAGAATATCTGCGACCTAAGCCTTGCGATCTAAGAATATCCGCGACCTAAGCAATACCGAACAACCTTTTCCACGACCTAGAGAGTTTACGACCTATGCCAAGTTGTGAGCGACCTAGGACTTAGAGAAGATTGCACTGTCTTGATCCACTCAGTTGCATTGCGACCTAAAGACGCCTTGACCTATGATAGGTCGCTGAGCGACCTAGCACTTGAAACGATTTTGCACAGTCCTAAACACTTTTAATTTGAACAGCACGACCTAAAAATGCTGCGACATGTTAGGTTGTGGGCGACCTAACACTTGGAAATTTTTAGCAGAATTTGACTGAATCTTTGAATTTGAACTGTGTTGTATCTCTTTTCAAATTGTCTTGACTTTAATGCTAACAACCTGTTTAAAAACAACATTTGCAGAAAACCGGGACAAATATACTGCCATTGACTGCCCACATCGCATGACAGATTAGTTGATAATGAATAATTAACTTAAATGAATTCTGCGGATGAAATGCTGTGAAATGACAAATTGTATTGAAACAAAGCTGAAATAATTAACCTAAATTGACTTGTTTGCTTCAACACAACATTGTATTTGGACTTGAAATAACAAGCCTCGAAATTTTATAATCGACAAATGTCAACTACCTCAATTTCAATTATGCTTGCTTTTTAGTTCTACACAACACTTCACACCTTTTAGGAAACGTGCACCTTTATATTTAAATATCCAGTTGATTGTGTAGAATGACGTCTCAACAAGAAGATTCAGGACCAGTCGGAGAAGATTTCCCGATAGCCAACCCACTAATCGATCCTCCGGAGAGAAATCCGACTACTCTGAGTCACAAAGTTTTTAGACAACTATGTACCCAATTTGGTATTGCCGAATCGGATGCTATATTCCCTGGAGCAAGTGACACAGCTGACAGGCCACCTCTCGGTTTTGTTGCAGTGAAACGCCAGATGTGTTTAAGCAGAGCCATTCCGCCTTTCAATGAATTTCTTCGCGAACTCTTTCTTCGACTAGCCATCTCACGCTTCCAGCTACACCCCAACGGTTGCGCTGTTCTGATGGGGTTATGCGTTCTGTTTAGGAGGACGCTTGACCGTCTCCCGAGATTTGACGAAATTTGCTACTTATGCACTTTTTCAAAGAACAAAGACCATCCCACAATCGTTCTCGTGAGAGGTGCCAGAAACCGGAAACTGATTTTGGACTTGCCCGAAAGTGCTCACGGATTTCTGAGTCAATTTTTCTTTGTCCGATGTCCTCCAGGGTTCTATGCTGTCTGGAGAATCGGAAGTAAGATTGTCTTTTGCCATTCATCTCATGAGTTTTTCGAAACCCGAATTATCAAATGCTTAACTTCATTCTTTTTCTTCTTCCAGCACTTCCTCCTCCGCTCAGAAATCCCAACCTCAAGTCAATCCTTGAAACCTTAAATGCAGTGGCGGTGGAAGAAAGAAGCGCCAAATTTTTGTTAAAAGATGAATTTTTGCATCAGTATGGACTTCTACACTCTTCCCGATCTACCCAACCTCATGAAGTCCCCAATTCTCCAGTAAAAACATCGGATGCCCCAGTCCATGCTGAAGAACTTTCACCGAAAGGACTTACCATTAAGACTTCATTGGTAAAGTGTTCTACTCCTACCGACATTGTAGGGTCATCCAACAAATTAGCACTTTCTCCCGTTATTGAAGAAGAAGAAACTTGTCAACATTTCGAGAAAGTTGATGATAAAGGAGTCGAGAAAGAAAGCCCCACAAAACACGATGGTGACGATACCTTTGATGGCTTGAGTGATCCGATGATCACTTCACAGGAACTTTTCAAAGATGATATAACTAAAGCTACATCTCATGTGACTGAAGCGACATCTACTTTGCAGAAAACTCCGTCAGCTCAAAAATCAACTCCCGCTTCTCAATCTGTTATCACTCCCCAACCAAAGAGTGGTTTGTAGTTTGACGCGTGTAGTTCGCACATCACACACACTTAGGATGTTCCGGCACTTATACGTACCTAAATTCCTTTTCTCCGAAGATTTTAAGACTTGTCTTTTTTCTTCAATTCAGGTTCTACAATGGGGCGAAGTGGCTCATATTTCGACAACTTTCGGCACTACGGAGGACGCGATTCTTATGATTACAGACGCTATCTCCCCACTCGCAAAGAATCTGACGAAGAGCGAGCAATTAGAAAAGCTCAAGAAAGGCGAGCTTATGAGGAGCAACAGAGAAGAAGGGACGATGACTTTCATAAAAGGAAATATCATGATGATAAAGGAAAAGCCATGCTGCCGGAGACCCGAGTAAGCAGGTTAGACTTGATGAAACGGACGCGTCTGCAATTTCTGGAAAAACTGACGCTCCAATCTCTTCTAACATCCCGGCTAGCTCTCCTCCTTTAAAGAAATCCGACATCCAAGCGATCATCGACAGGCCCCAGTACCAAGTTAAAGACGGCCCTCCAACACTTCAAAGCCGATTGCCGAATTGGTGCTTAAGAGGAGTGTGTTTTGACTTAGATCTAGTTCCGATTGATAAACAAGCCATGCTCAGAAATCATGACGCAGTTATGCTCGACATTGAGAGGATATCGCAATGGCAAAAGCTTGTTGATGAACTCCAAAGAGTCAACCATATGAATCTCGAAAACATGCTGACTCTGGAGAACGATAAGGCTGAATGGGATAAATGGTGCAAGCAGCACGACGCGGAGATGACAAGCATCGCTGATGACAACGCGAGGCTTGAATCTGAAGTCAAGCAACTTAAAGAAGATCTCGCCTCTTCTTCTGCATCGCATACTCAAAAAGAAGAAGTCTTTCAGAAGCAAGTGCGGGATGCACATGCTGCGCAAAGGGATGTCGAGATGAATCTTGCAGCTGAGCAGCACATCAATGAGAAATACCGCAAAGAAAATGCTGAGCTACGGGGTACAACTATTTCCCAAAACGCGGAGATTGAGATGTTAAAGGCTCGACTTCTTAAATTTGAGAAAGAGCGCGACGAGGCAGTTGCTGGACAAGTTGCAGCTGAAGAATCTCATAAAGCAACCAAAGCCATTGTTGATTCTACTCTATTTGACTTCTACATCCACAACGTTTTAGGGCGTGATAGTCTCTCATTCTTGGGACCAAAATGTGAGACTACCTTAGCCGAAGTGTGGGAAGCAATAATGGACATGTTCGGAGGTGCTGGATATGCTTATGCAGATCTTCAAGCGACTTATCCGGATGATGAGGCGTGCGCCGCCCTTGCTAGGGGAAAAGAGCAGCTTGCTAGGGAGCGAGCCGGTGCAGCGTGAGGAGAATGTTTAGAAAAAGAAACTGTAACTGACTCTGCTTGACCTCCGACTTCGGTCGATCCCGAAAACATTGGCTCTAGTTCCCATTCTTCGCTTCCTGCAAATGCCGAAGCTAAAATCGCAGCTCCTGAGCCTTCCATTGCTCAAGATGAAGAGGAGACTCAAGACAACGCTGAAGCAGAACAATTTGAAATCAATGTGATTAAACCAACTTCTCTAGGTAACTTCGATGTTGATCCAAGTTTAGCAGACTACTTATTTGCTTCAACCGAGTTTGATGAATTTCTCAATTGTTACTTAAGTGTCACTGAACCAACATCTTTACTTTTTTTGGAGAATACTGATTTTAACTTCTTTTCTCTATAGCGGAAGCACCGAATACTACACAAACTTCCACTCCTCTAGTTGCCGTTCCTCCACCTTCCCAAGTTACTCCTCCTTCTGCTTCTCAGCCGGGATCGCAGGCAGAGAAAATTGAAGCTCTTCAAGGTCTGGATGATCCGGCCGCTTCGCAAGAGCAGAAGGCGGAGGATCTTGATGACACTGAGAAGACCCCAGAGCAGTCTCTTGATGATGACACCAAGCTCTCTACACTGCTTGCTACTCCGGGGAGCGAATCTTCTTCGAAGAGGAAGGGGAAGCGGGTTATGAAGAAGAAGAAGAACACTTCCGCTGGAGAAGATAAAGCAGAAGAAGATCCGTCTACACCTTCTCCTCCTCCTTCTCCGACTCGTCCACGCCGGGTTCCAAAACTAATCATCAAACCAGGCTATGGTACTAAAGGCAGCAAGAAGAAGGAGTGATAAGCTAGGCTCTTCTCTCTTTTTTTTATTTTGCTTTTTGCATGTATTGACCGGAGATTGTGCAGGTACCGGTCCCTGCTTTTGCCTTTTTAAGATATCTGCACATGTAAAGAACTTTCATAGTATTGAATAAAATAGTTCCTTTACTTGTACAAATGCTTATGTATATGTGAGTATATTTATTTCACATTTTTAGTGTAGAATAAATGATTCTTTTTACTTGTACAAACTTTTTTGTCTGTGTTTGAGAATGCATTTATTCCACATCTATTTTTCGTGATACTGCAATGAATTTGTGGTATGTTGCTTGCGTGTTACTTTTATTAATATAACTGAATTGTATAGTATTGCCCCCATACCACAAGTGCATTGCAACATTTCTAGATTTTACAAGACAGATATTCCTATTTCAGAGAATAACTATTCCGCTTTTAAGGGAAGAATCACTCTTCTTTTAATAGTACATATCTCGTTTTTTGGAGAAATTTTTACTTTCTCTTCCTTTCTTGAAGAACACTTCAACTTTCAAAGATGATCACTTTTATTTGTTAAAAGGTGGACTTCTCTATGCAGTGAAATGAGCTTCTGAAGAAGGTTTTTGATTTTATGCCCCAGTAAAGGGCTTGTTTTTGGTATTTCGAGCACAGTGAAGTGTGCCTCCGAAGAGGTCTTTTTGTAGCATTTCAACTTTTTAGTAAGAACTTTTTGAGATGAATAAGTTAACCTTTCCTTTGAGAGTTGAAATGTGCTTCCGGAGAAGGCTTTTTTGTTTGATTATTCTATTTTGGGACATGCCTCCGGAGAGGGCTCCTCTTAAAGAGTTGTGCCTCCGAAGAGGGCTTGTGGTGCCTCGGGAGAGGGCTTTCGCCTCCGAAGAGGGCGTGTGCCTCCGAAGAGGGCTTATGGTGCCTCGGGAGAGGGCTTTCGCCTCCGTAGAGGGCGGGTGCCTCCGAAGAGGGATTGTGCCTCCGAAGAGGGCTTTTTGATTGCCTGGAAGTTACTTTCTCATGGTTGGATGGATCCACGGGGCGGACGCAAGTTGTTTGACTGGATGTTCGTTTGTACAAACGATCGCAATCAATTAACAAGGGCCCTGTTCCTTCAGCTTGGGAAGGTGCCCCTCCGGTGGTTCCACCAATCTTTTTTTTTGATTGAGAGAAGCACTTTCATTTTTTGGCGTGCCTCGTTAGAGGGCTTTGTTGACCTTTGGGATGGAGCATCGGTTGGTTGGTGTGCCAGGAAAGTTGCATCTCAGGGGCGAGTAGATCCACGGGACGGACGCAAGCTGCCTAATCGGATGCATCACGATCAGTTAGCAAGGGCCATGTTCCTTCTGCTTGGGAAGGTATCCCTTCGGTGGTTCTACCGGCCCTTTTATTGAGAGGCATACCTCCTTTTGGCTGCTTCTTTGTTTGCTTGGCAATGTTCTCTCATCATCTGCTCATTAGCGATCTTTTATTATCATTTCCAAGCGCATCTTCTTTCCTTTTACAAGTAAATTGCCTCATCCGAAGAAGTGGACTTCACTGTTGAACGACTTCACGGGACAAACGCGAGTTATCTTAGTTGGATGTCTGTTCATATTGACAATCTCAACCAGTTAACAAAGGTTTGCCACAGTGGAGTCGCCAACTTTTTATGTGAAGTTCTTCTTGTATAGGATTTGAATTTGGAATTTTTTGTCGCTTGGTATTTGCGTAATAGGTGATTTATAGAGGTCGCTTGGCTTTGTGACGAGTGAGCCTTGTTTTAATGTCCTGCAATTTTGAATCGACATTTTAGCAATACATTTAAAGTATTTAATTATCGAAATGAAACAGTCATTATGAAATAGTAAAGAACACAAGATTTATAGTGGTTCGGCCAAGAATCGGGCCTACATCCACTTTATAGCTTACATTCATTTACACTGATTTACAATGTTTTACAATACAACTGATACATTCATCACTATTTTACAACTTTGAGCAAAGCTTTTTTTTTTCAAGTAAAATAAGGACGTAAGTGGTTGCTGTTCCAGGCCCTTGGAATTGGATCTCCTTCAACAGTTATGAGTTTGAAAGTGCCATCAAGAAGTTTACTGCCAATGGCATATGGTCCTTCCCAGTTTGGCCCAAACACACCAGTTGCTGTCATGATCCTTTTCAAAACTAAGTCTCCGACCTCAAAGCTGCGTCGGCGAACTTTAGAGTTGAAGTGCCTGGCTATCCTTTGCTGATAAGCTGAAACTCTGAGCCTAGCTTCTTCTCTTTTTTCATCAAGAAAATCAAGTGCTTCAAGTTGCAGCTTTTCGTTTTCGGCTTCATTGAAATGAATTCTTCTGTGTGAAGGAACTTCTACTTCCACCGGTATCATCGCTTCTGACCCGTATGCTAGTGAAAATGGAGTGTGCCCAGTCGCAGTTTTGTGAGTGGTTCTGTATGCCCATAGTGCTAATGGAAGCTTATCGACCCAACCACTTTTTGCTTTTTCGAGTTTCTTTTTGATGGTTGACTTGATAATTTTGTTCACTGCTTCCACTTGCCCGTTTGCCTGCGGATGAGCCACTACTGAGAAGCTTTTCCGAATTCTGAACCGTTTGCAAAAATCCTGGAATTCTTCACTTTCAAACTGAGTACCGTTGTCTGTGATTATCTTCTGTGGCACACCATATCTGCAAATGATATTTTTTGTTACGAAATTTATCATCTTTTTAGAGGTAATGGTGGCCAAAGGTTCTGCTTCAGCCCACTTAGTGAAATAATCAACAGCAACAATAGCATATTTGATTCTGGATTTAGCGATCGGTAATGGTCCAATCAAGTCTATTCCCCAAATGGCGAACGGCCATGGGCTGATCATTTGTGTGAGTTCGGTGGAAGGTGCTTTTGGGATCTTTGCAAATCTTTGGCACTTGTCGCATTTTCCGGAGTAAATGGCAGCATCTCGATTAATGTCAGGCCAGAAATATCCATATCGGAGAACTTTCTTAGCTAGAGTTTGACCGGCTGAATGATCTCCACATTCTCCTCCGTGTATCTCAACTAGAATTGTCTTGGCTTCTTCTTTAGTTACACATCGGAGCAATGGCATTGAGAATCCCCGTTTGTATAATCGGCCATCTTGAATTATATATCTTGATGCTTTCCTCAATAGTTTTCGACGTTCCTTAGAACTTTCTGGCAGGGAACCATTGAGTAGGTATTCTTTGATTGGAGTCATCCATGATTCATGCTCTTGAGACGCAGCCATAATCCAATCAACATCCATTTCATTAATGCTTGGAGCTGACAGAACTTCCACAGGAACTAATCCCAGTAATTGAGCTTCTCCAAAACTCGAGTAATTTGCCAGAGAATCTGCTTTCATGTTTTCTACCCTAGGAATATGACTTATCGTATAATGATCGAAATCTTCGAGAAGTACACATGCCTTTGACAAGTACGCGGGAAAATTTCCACCTTTAGCCTGAAACTCTTTCTTTACCTGGCAAACAATAAGTGGAGAATCACCGAAGATTTGTAACACTTTGATGTTTAGTTCCTTGGCAATTTTTAAACCAGCAATAAGAGCCTCATACTCTGCTTCATTGTTTGTTGAAGGAAATTCCAGTCTCAATGCATAACACAACGATCGTCCTTCGGGGGTTTCGAGCACAACCCCTGCCCCAGAACAGTAATCATTTCTTGATCCGTCAACATACAGCTTCCACTTGATTGGAATGCCATCAGTTGTTTCATTCTCACTATCACCTTTGTCAGTAGATTCTGCGATGAAATCTGCTAAAGCTTGTCCGTTGATTGCTCTCCGGGGATGGTAAGTGATGTCATACTGGCTGAGTTCAATGTTCCATTTCAAAAGACGACCTGAAGTTTCAGGACGAAATAGGACTTGCTTTAGAGGTTGATCAGTAAGAACCTTGATAGGATGAGCTTGAAAGCATGGTCTCAATTTCCTGGAAGCAATCAGCAAACAATAAGCGAGCTTTTCTATCTTCGAATAATTCATCTCTGCCCCAGTGAACCGTTTACTGATGTAATAGACTGGACGCTGTATCTTCATATCTTCTCGTACAAGTGCTGCACTAAGAGCATGAGATGAAATTGCTAAATAGATGAAAAGGTCTTCACCATCACTAGGCTTGGAAAGAATTGGAGGCGTTTCCATATGATGAATTAGTTCATCGAAAGCATTCTGGCATTCGGGAGTCCATTCGAAATTTTTCTTTCCTTTCTTTAGAGCGTCAAAGAAGGGAATGCATTTGTCTGTGGCCTTGGAAATGAAGCGACTTAGAGCAGCGACTTTTCCATTGAGACTTTGCATTTCTTTCTTTGTTTTAGGGGCTTTGACCTCCCTTAGAGCTGTGATTTGAGTAGGATTGGCTTCGATGCCCCTGGCGCTCACAATGAAACCCAAGAATTTCCCAGATTCTACTCCGAACGAACATTTCAATGGATCGAGCTTCATCCTGTAGATTCGAAGAACTGCAAACATTTCCTCCAAGTGACCCATGTGGTCTACAGCTTTCTTTGACTTTACCAACATATCGTCAACATAAACTTCCGTGGTTCTGCCAATCTGAGGTTTGAACATTGCATTGACGAGCCTTTGGTAGGTTGCCCCAGCATTCTTCAATCCGAAAGGCATAACTTTGTAGCAGTAGAGACCCACATCTGTGATAAAACTTCTGTCTTCCTGATCTGGCTCATGCATCATGATCTGATTGTACCCGGAGTAAGCATCCATAAATGATAACAACTCATGCCTAGCTGTTCCATCTACCAATTGATCGATTCTGGGCAGTGGGAAGCAATCTTTGGGACAGGCTTTATTCAGATCTGAGAAATCTATGCATACTCTCCACTTTCCATTTGCCTTCTTGACCAATACTGGATTTGAAACCCAATTTGGATAAGTGGAGTTTCTGATGAAGCCGTTTTCCATAAGCCGATCGACTTCTTCCTTTAGTGCTGTCGACCTTTCTGGGCATTGAGTTCTTCTTTTCTGTTTCACTGGCGTGAATTTTGGATCAATGTTCAGAGTATGTACAGCAATTTCCGGGGAGATCCCACACATATCAGCATGACACCAAGCGAACACATCTAGATTGGCTTTTAAGAATGATATCAGCGTGTTTTGAACTGCTTTGCTCAGCTGTGAACCCACATTGAGTACTTTGTTTGGGTCTTTCGAGTCAACAGATATTGGTACCGTTACTTCCACGGGTACCACTCTATTCTCCCCTGTACTGGCTTTCCTGGGATCCATTTCTTTCCTTGAATTGCTGTGTTCGCCAGTACAAGGGCCACTCCATAGTTGCTACAGGGTTGGTTCCTTGATGCGGAGCGGAGCTGCCGCATCTTTCCCCATTTCTCGTTTCCTGGCCTCTTGGAGTTCTACAAGATAACATTCTCGCCCTGCGTTCTGATCTCCCTTAATGACAGCAATCCCATTATCAGTAGGAAATTTCATTGTTAAGCACCATGGAGCGAGGACGGCCCTGAAAGCAGCAAGAGTAGGCCGACCCAAGAAAGCATTATAGGCGGAGAATCCATCAACAATTACAAAAGTTTGCTTCCGAACCAACTTCTTCTGTCCTTCGCCCATTTCAACAAACAAGTCCACCATTCCAATTGGCTGTTTCAGTTCTCCTGTAAATCCGGCAATCTTGTGTGAAGAAGCTTGTACATCTGTCATTGGAATTTTCATTTGGTCAAACATCTTCTTAAAGAGTATGTTGCATGAAGCGCCACTATCGACTAACACTCTTCTGACAATAGCCGGCCCAATACCGATAGAGACGACTAAAGGGTCCTTAGTAGGAGCTTCCACATCAATAAAATCCCTGGTTCTGAACATAATATCATCATGAAAAGTCTTCTGCTACTTCAGTGGTGCAGCATCTTCCAAGATTAAGACACGTTCTTCAGCTGGGGCATATTTCAAGGCTCTAGCATACCTTTCCATCTCACCCCAACTCCAGCCAGCCGGATGAGGTCCTCCCATGATCACATTGATAACAGGTCTTTCCTTTTCAGCAGACCTCTCTCCTGAACCAGATGAATGAGCTGGGGGTAGTTGCCCATGGTTAGATGAAGACGGGTCTTTTCTATTCCTCTTAACGTATTGTTGCAACTTGTTCTCTCTTAAGAATTCTTCAATCAGGCTTTTCAAGTGGAGGCACTCGTTGGTATCATGGCCTGGTTGGTTATGGAATTTGCAAAATCTTCTGCTTTGAGCAGCACTTTTCCCAACTTTAACTGCCGGTGGTTTTGGAAATTCAACAACATCCTTAGTGGCGATGAAAATATTCTCCGGTGTATCAGTTAGAGGGGTAAAATCTGAAGGCTTGAGGAAGCGGGGCTTTTTGAGACCTTTCTGCTTCTTTCCACCATTACTTTCCCTTTTCTGATTTGTGGGTTCTTTCTTGTTCTGAACTGTAGCATTATTTTCCACCACTGTTGTCACAACTTTAGCTGACGCGGAGAGATTCTCTAGGCGCATGAACTCATCAGCCTTTTTGTAGAATTTTTCGAGCGAATTCGGTTCCTTCATTTTTAACCATTTTCCAAACTTGCTTGACTTGTCAATAGCCCGCATTAAGTAGGTCAAGATCATTCGCAGTTCCGCGTTATCAACTTCTGCTAGGGCTAAATTAAAGCGATTCAGGAAGGATTTGATGGGCTCTCCAGGATTCTGTTCAAGACTTGAGAGAGACATTATATCCTTTGCTCTTGAAATGTATAATTTGAATTGCTCCTTGAATTTTCGGGTCAGATCGGAAAACTGGTCAACAGATCGCACATGAAGCTTGGTAAACCAAAGTAACGCCACTCCTTCCAAATACACCGGGAAATATCGGCACTTAAT
The DNA here is from genome assembly GCA_030737815.1 of Allium fistulosum. Lineage (NCBI taxonomy): Eukaryota > Viridiplantae > Streptophyta > Magnoliopsida > Asparagales > Amaryllidaceae > Allium > Allium fistulosum. The sequence continues at coordinate 236,091,159 of CM060908.1, forward strand.
CTCATCGGTTGCTCTAGCGCCAGTCATGTGCCAATCATATTTGTATAGGAATTGATTTGGATCACTCGTTCCTCGATAAGAAGGAATGGTGGGAGGAACGAATTTTCTCGGAAACTCAGCTTTTAAGATCCTTTCAGTGAATGGAGTTTTACTCGGAGCGAATCCCCAATCATTCTCATCTTCGTTTCTTTGCATGCTTTCCTTCAATATTTGCCGAACCATGCTAGAGAGATATTCCTCATTGTTTAGAGATTTCGCGGAATAGACTTCGGCCATTTTTTTGGAGGTTTGCCCAGGTAAATGCTTACGGAGAACCGGTGACGGCCTGGATCCTTCAGCTTGGAGGGGTGCCCCTTCAACAGCACCTGATCCCCCTTGAGGAATATTTCTCCCTTCGGAATTGGGAGCAGCATTAGCAAAGTTTTCCTCATTACTTACTGGTCTTTGATTAGCCCCAAGTAGAGCATTCAGCTTTTCCATCATCAGATTATTCTGAGTTTCAATCTGCTGGTACAGTCCGGATACAGCAGCATCTAACTCTTGTCGCGTCACACCGACGCTTGGAGCTGCCTGATTTGGAGAAAGAGAAGTGACAGTATTGTCGCGGTCATCATCAGTTCTGACAGACTTTCGTTTCCTTCCAGGAGCCATTATGTCTGATAGACTTCTGGTTTTGTAGGAAATTCTTTCAACAAACTTCCATAAAGCAATGGTGAGTGGTAGCCTGAGTTGGGTTCTCTGTGATAGCACCAAAATGTTAACGCTAAAAAGTGAACGCTAACACTCGGTGTGTGTAATATAGTCGTGAAAGCACCACCCGTGTGACGGGAACAGAAATTAAGCACAAAAAATAGCAGAAAAGCAGTAAAAGACAGCAGTTTATAGTGGTTCGGCTTGAGATCGAGCCTACGTCCACTTTGAATCTCTTTATTACTGAATCCGGTTACAAATCGATACAATTCACTTATGAAAACAATACAGTTTGATCACAAAGACACTCTTGACTACTAGCTCAAACTTCAATGATGAAACTCGATGAATCCGTGTTGGATGTAGAGAATTCCTCTCGAAGCTTGTTGTAGTGTCTCGAATATCTGAAGATCTTCAATGGTTGAATGAGTTGAGAGCTTGGTAGAGTAACGACGCTTAAAGAAATGATCGGCCAAAAGTCCTCTTCATGTTGCAAGTGGTGGTCTATTTATAGGAGCTGAATTATAGGCAGAAATATTGCTCTAAGTCTTAGGTCGCGTACGACCTAAGTTAGGTCGTAAGTCGCAAGCGACCTAAGATAGGTCGCAGTCCATATGCGACTTAGGGAATGCAGCCTGATGGAGTCGCTCCTGTTTTCATCTGAACAAGTGGTAGGTCGTGAACGACCTATAATAGGTCGCACTCCTTTCTTTGCCTTTAGCTCGTCAGGTTGTTAAGTCGCTGGATCACTTCAGGCTTTAGGTCGCAAACATCTTTAGGTCGCAGTTTCTCTTAGGTCGCAACTTCCCTTAGGTCGCAACTTCCCTTAGGTTGCAAGCTTTACTTAGGTCGCAAGCTTTCTTAGGTCGCAGAGCTTTAGGTCGCTGAAATAAAGGAGTTAACAGAGTCTATTGTACGTGACTGGCCAGGCTGATGCCTCCTCTCCTGGCGATCTGCCAAACGTGCATCTTGGGGTTCGACATCGTTAGCGTTTTGATGGTCTGGGCCTTCAGCCTCCGCCTGCACTCCAGTTCCTAAGTTTCCAGCTCCGGCTTGGTCACGGTCTGCAGCTGTCTGAATAGCAGCACCTGCCCGCGCAGCTTCAGTCTTACGGCGTCTGCGTCTTGGAGGTTCATCAGAGGAAGTTGAGCTGTCGAATGAGGAGTAAGGAGCGGGATTGCCCCCAGCATTCTGTTGCTGCTACTGAGTGAGTTGTGCCATCAGGTTGGCGTTAGCTTGCATCTGCTCTCCTAGTTGTCTCCTGCTTTGCCTGAGTTCTCTCATCAAGTCGTTGAACTCTATTCTGGTGACAACTGGAGTCTGGTCCTGGGCGGCAATTCCTACACCCGGAATCGCTGGCTGATTGCTAGGTCCTGCTTGTTGCACGCTAGCAGTCTCATGGGCATCCGCATTATGAGAAGCTGACCTGGTACGTGGTCTTTCCATTGTAGAGTTATTGGTATGAACTCTGAGTAGAATCAACGGATGTCCTATCAATGAGTCGGCTCTTCTTTGGGGGATTTGTTCAATCCAGTAGCTTCAAAGCAGATCCTTGAGGTCTGAGAATTCAATTCTCAGTAAAAGCACCAAAGTGTTAGCACCAAAATTGGTCACTAACCTCGTTGAGAAAGATTGTGAAGAGATATAAATGATGAAGATAAATTAAACAAAGAAGAATATGCTAATTCAAATGCAGAAAGTAAGAACACCGGATTTATAGTGGTTCAGCGTAATTGCCTACGTCCACTTTGAGGTTAAACTTTATTGACCTTCTTAATGATTGCTTACAAATACAATTCGTAGATCAAATGCTTGAATGAAGTTGCTAAGTAAAGAAGATGAGTCTGAAAAATGGCAGAGTCTCCCCAGTGTTCTCCAAAAAAGATCCCTTTTCACTATGCCCCTGCCCCTCTATTTATAGGCAAAGATGGGTTGGACTTCCCAGGTGGGCTCGACAGCCGAACACCTTGGCCCAAATAGAGTGGTCGCCGTATGCAGAACCAAATAGGCCGATCACTCGGATGCCGAACCACCCTCTCTATGCTGAACGAGGCACTTGCTGCATAGGAAGAGTAGAACGAATATCAGTCGAAGCCGAATGTGCCTCTGGCTGAACGAAGCGTTTGACTGAACGTTGTCTCTGGCCGAACGTTGGTGCTGGCCGAACGATAGCTTTAACCGAACGTTGGTGCTGGCCGAACGATGTTTCTTGGCCGAACGAGAGTTATGGCCGGACGTTGCCTTCAGCCGAGTAGTGCCTTTGGCCGAATGATGGTTCCGGCCGAACAACATAGCCATGCCGAGCAGTTGTACATGCCGAATGTCTTCCGATGCCGAGCACTTATAGACGCCGAGTGCTACTGAATGCCGAGTAGTCCTGGTCACCGAGTGCTACTGAATGCCGAGTAGTCCTGGTCGCCGAGTGCTACTGAATGCCGAGTAGTCCTGGAAGCCGAGTACTACCCAATGCCGAGCACTCAGTTGCCTGGTCAAATCTCCAGGAAACAAACTTCTATTTATTTGACATTTCTATTGTATATGTTTTCAAACAGATATTATGTATTATGTTTTGAGAGTTTGTTATAGTAGCTTCATGAACTACTATGGTATTTTAATTTCCACTGCGATTTATTATGATATGTTCTATGTTTGTGGTTCTGTGTATTTGATTTTATTTGCTCCGAAATTTACTACAATCTGTTATTTTGTATTATTCGTCGGACATGTGTGGATTATTGTCGATTTGAATGGTCCAAAATAGTGGGTCGTTACAGTTGGTATCAGAGCTTTGGTTTTAGGCAAACCTTAGCCTACGGAGCAAAAACTCATTAGAGATAGGGTAGAAATACTCTAAAATGAGTGAAATCAATCTCAGAATCATTTTTTTGTGAGAGAACGTATTTTCGAAGTATAAAAATGATTTTCAGATGATCTTTAAAGAATTTTCAAAGATTATTTTGATATAACTTTTCTTGCTTTGAAAGTAAATTTTTATAAACTTCATTCCTTTCGTATCCACCTTGGTAGTAATTTCTTTGATTAGGAGTTCCTTAAAAATTCTGAACTTCTAGCTTGGTTAGGATTCCTTTGAATTTTGGAATGCTCCCACTTGTTCTGAAATACATTCCTGTCACTCCTACCTATATTCTTTTGATTATGGAGCATGGCATAACCCACTTTGAATGACCTTTTTAAGGTGGCGACTCCGCCAATCTTTGAATGATTTGTTAAAGGGTGAAAACTCCCTTATAATTGGCATTGATTCACCGGAGATTTCTGTATCCTCGATTTACGATGTTTTCTATCTTCTGCTATATTTAGATTCTATCTCTAGTGATCGAAGGTCGATTTGCCTTTGATTTCGCATTGATTATATTCCTGAAGTCATGGTTGACCCTGTTAAGGTCGCCCACGATTTATATATGCTTATCCATCTTCTATTTGGTAACTTAATGATCTTATCTTCGTTTGTGCTTATCTTTGAATCGGAATTCTATTTGATTAGAGTCCCTCTAGATTTGAATCTCTGTTTTGCTTTGAAATCCATCCTTGAATCATCCCTTGAAAAATTTGAGGTTGATTGTATTTTGGAATTTGTGTATACATCGAAATTGTTATTTTGATAAGGGTGACCATATTTTATATATATAAGTGAAATGTTTTTGATAAGGATTATATACCATTTTTAAAAATGAGAATTTGAAGTTTTGAAAGGATTTGAAATTGTGAAAATTTTATAAGAAATGGTTTCATATAAAATGATTTATAACTGAAGGTTTTGAATCTGAATTTAAGTGATTGAACTTCGACATTTTGGAACTGGTTTTAAGATTTTGAAATAATAAATAATATGATTTGAAATTATTTTTCCGAATAAGTAATGTTTCAATGATTTTAATGGGTTTTAATGATTTCGAAGGAATTTCAAAGGAGTTTTCAAAGTAAATGGAAGTCCAAAACTCACTTGTGTCGCTGGAAAATAATGTCGGTGATGAGTGCACGCATCATCGACATTGATTTTCGAGTTTCTGAGTGAGGGAGAGGCCACTTCGGTAGCTTTGCTATGCGATTGATTTGTGAAACCAATTTTGATTTCAAATTCCGAAGTGTGATGTGATATTCGAAAGATATATGTATATATATTTGAACAATTTGAAATGAGCCGGTGTTCAGTCTTTGAGTTTTGGATTCGATTTGATATAACCTTATTTTTGGAATTGATTTACTGATTTAATTGTGATTTCCAACTCTTGGATTGAAATATGATTTCTTCGACTATTTTGAAGGTTCGAGCACTTCCAAGTCAAGGTTAACTTTTCAAAGCTAAGTAATTTTGAAAAGTATAAAGTATAAGTTTAGTATGTATGTTTAAATATGTAGTAATATGATTTAAATAAGTTGAAACTGTTTTGTTAAGTAAATGAATAAGGCTATTTTGAATTTTTCTAATATGAAATTTAGATTTGAAATTCTTTGAAAAGAATTTAGTCTTCAAAATTTTTTGAATAAAATTTAGTTTAAATGTTTAATTTAGTAACATCTTTATGAAACTATATATTTAAAAAGTTGGAATAGATACATAAGTTGTACGTATGCTGTTTTATTCGCATAATTAAATTGATCCAAGTTTAAGTACACAAGTTCGAGGTGAATTACACCATTTCGTGTTAGGATTTTTCATTTGATTCTTGATGGCGAATATTTGATATGGATTTTGGGCTTGATTCTAGAATTCTCTATCATAGTATATGGCTATGCAAGGAGACTGATGGTTTCTAGTCGAGAAACCATATCGAAATCCGCATTAGGGAAGTCGAATGGACAATACTAGTTCGAAAGCGAACTTGTGTGATCGAGCGAGCGATCGAATGTGATTTTGCGAAATGATGACATATGTACATCTTATATTCTAATATCATTGATATACTTGACGCTGAAATTGGAAGTTGTTGGGTTGGATATCTTTGTAATTTAATTGGAATTTTTCTTTAATGCAAACCTACTATCAATTTTAAACCAATTTTCAAAACAATTTTTCCTTTTATTCTTCTTAAACAAACTATTTTGTTCTATTTTACATACAAAACTATTTTATTTAAAACCATTTTCCAAAAAACTATTTTATATACAAAACTATTTTTTTTCAAAACTATTTTATATGCACACTATTTTACAAGCTATTTTATATACAAAACTATTCTAAATTAAAAATCTTTTATAAAGCAAAGATGTTCAATCCCATATGACTCTTCATGCAGCGAAATTGATTTTTGAAATATTTTGATCCTTATAAGATGGACTTTATGTATATAAGATGATGTTGAAAACCATTGATGTTGGAAATAAATTGTTTGACTTAAATTATATTGATTTGGAAATTTGGTTTTATTTTCTAAATTTATTATTTTGGAAACTTTGGAACTGAAGATATTTAATTTGAGAAGAAATAATTTGGTGGAATGGTATATGATTTTGAAACTGAACTGATATTGAAACAAACTAAAATTTGAGAACCTTGTGTTACTAAATACTTGATTTGGGAGTTATCGAACTTATATAAAAATTTGGTTTGTATAAGTATGATGTTGATTCGAAAACTATGGATTTGAAAAGGTACTCAATTTGAAAAGTGAAATTTTATATAATTGAAGTCTATATAAGTGTGATTTGATATACTATTGATTTTGGAAAGTATTTGATTTGAAAATGAAATCTTATATATAATGGACTTTATATAAGTATGATATTTGAAAGTGATTTGAAAAGGTACTGTATGATACATATTTTCGAAGTAAAGATATGGAAAGTGCCTTCTGCTTGATATCTGCTTTGTGGCCACATTGTGGATTCGTTCTATCGATATTTCTCTAATTTTGGTTTTTCGGATATGATACTCGAGTTTCCATCGAATTCCTTGGAAATCTCCATGGTCTTACGAGCGCGACTTCATAGCGTAATCGCAAGGTTGGGGGGCGGCCTACGGGTACGGATGTTTCCTGGGAGATCCAGGCGTAACCATTGTGTATCTGCGATCTATTGAGTCGCTTGGTAGCGTAATCAGCAGGGGCTGCGAGAGCCTAGGGTACGGATGTTTCCTGGGAGATCCAGGCGTAACCATTGTGTATCTGCAGTACTACCAGTCTTCATGGCGTAATCGCAAGGTTAGGGGGCGGCCTAAGGGTATGGATGTTTCTTGGGGGATCCAGGTGAAACCATTGTGTATCCGGGATCCATGATCGACATGTTTTGTTTTGTTTTTCGATTGTACTTTCCATATCTGTTTTTTTTAAGTTTTCCAGTATTTTCACTGGGTGTTGAAACAAGTCTACTAAGTACCTGGAGAATTCTAGCTTTGCGCCTGATCAACGCACTACCAGAGCCTGCAGGAACGAGGATAAACTTGTTAAGACATCGAGTTATAAAAGTATTTTGATAAAATATTATATAAATGATACTTTGATCAGTTATTTCCTTTTTAAAGGATTTTAAAGTGTTTTAAATATTTTACCTCTTTAACCAACAATTTTAAATAATGGTTCATCCTTCTCTTTCAACCTGCTTTCCCTCTTAGCTACTTTTCTTCCCTACCTTCTTTCGAGATGTCTTCCAACCTAATGTTCTTTCTAGTTGTTTCTCCGCTCCCTTCCTTTTCGAGGACGAAAAGATTTGAGTGGGGGATAGTGTAACAGCCCTAGATTTTTTATATATTTTAAATTTGACTTTCTTCTATTTAAATTATTTTTAAAATGGTTTATTTCAAATATTTCGTTTTTAAATATAAATGTTGATTATTAAGTGATTTATAGTTCAAACTAGTATAATTTGAATATTTTACTGTAAGTGAATTTCTGGTCAAACTGTTCAAACTTTAACTTTTAAACTTCAAATTTAAATTATTTAAATTCTTAAATTTTATCTTTTATTATGAAAATAGATTTAATAACATGAATACTGATTTTCGTTTCGTTGAAAACGGAGTTAAATTGTGAAAGTTATGTATATCTCAATTTTGAGTGCAATTTGATTTATTTAGCAATTTTGATTATTTTAAATTTTATAAATTTTATTTTCCTTGTCATATTTTATTTTAATATGTGTTAATATGTTATTTTATGTATATTTTTGTCTTTTAATATTTTTAATGTGATAATAAAAATTTTCCAAAATTTATTGCATTTATTTTCTATTTTTAAAAGCTAGTTTCCATTTTTCTGATATTTTCTTCATTTAAATTATATTTAATTAAAATTTATTTATTTATTTTTGTGAATGCATTTTATTTTTATGTTATTATATTTATTTATAAATATTTTCTAGGTCCATATAAATCTTCCAAAGTTTATTCTGTTTATTTATAAATTTTCTAGACTAGTTTTCATTTTGTACTATTTTCTTATTTTAATCATATATAATTAATATTTATTTATTTATGTAACAACCCAATATTTTTGAAATTATTTTTAATTTGAATTTATTTCATTTTGAAAATATTTTATAGTGAAGTAGAAATTTTTCTCGAATTAATGGTAGTTTTGTTGTAATTTTTATGTTCTGTTTCTTATTTTTAAACAATTCTTCAGTTCTTTTGGCCATTTTCTTTAAATTTAAATTATTTATTTCACTTTGGAAATGCTTTAAAATCATTTTTATTTCAAATTTTATGTTAGAATATTTTTTAAATGAAGTTGTTAATTTTCCAAAGTCAATGGTGATTTATTTGTAATTTTTTGTCACTGTTTTGGATTTTTCAAGCAATTTCTTATTTTCTTTTTCTATTTCTTTAAAATAAATTATTTATTCTTATTCTATATTTCTTTGTTTCAGTTTTAAAGTTAATTTCTAAGTTATTTTGTTTATTTAAAATTAAAAAGAAAAAAAAAGAAATATGAAGAGTTTAAAATTGCTTTTGAAACCGAAGCCTTTTCATCTCCGGAACTCTTCATTTCCATAACCTTCACTTTAATTCATTTGCTATCCACTTCTTCAGTTTTGGCCGTGAGTTATCATTCACTTTTCACGAAAATTTTTGTTTCTCAATTCATTTTTCACGGCCTCACAAAGTTTCTTGGTAATGGCCTCCTCTATTTTCACTTTTTTCCATTTTTTCGTACTTTTTGCCTTGTTTCCTCTTCTATTTGCACGGCCTCCTCACCGTAGACACGACCACCATCCCTACCACTATTCCTTGGAATCATCTCCAGCCATCATTTCAGATCCATCCATGGCCAAACCTCCCTTGGTGACAAAACTCCACAAAATTGCAAACAATGCCTTAAATATATTCATAACCGAGCACCTAGTTGATCACCACTCCATTTTCCATCACCACCCCCATCTTTGGCCGCCACCACCTCTTGTTCCAGACCCTACCTCACCACTCCAGCCCCTGATCTACCACCTGGACCCTCTGGCCGAGCCTTAGTTGATCACTTTTCCACTAAAATTGCCTAGAAACCATTCACCTACCTCAAGTGTAACTTCCTCCAATTGTTTCAGATCATGGCCGTGACTTTTGTGACCCATACCTGATCCAAATAGGTTCCAAACCTGACCTTATTAAACCCCTAGGCAGTGCAAAAGATTTTAGAAAGTAAGGCAAAAAGATTCGTATTCAAACTGCTTTTTGTTTCAAAGATACAATTTCAATCGTATTGATTTTTAACTTTTGTTTTGATTTTGTTTGGGTTGTAACACAAAATCTATAGCTTGAATATCGCTCTCCACTCAAGTTCGTAGCTTTGTCTTTGTGTTTTGGATTTGGTTGTGTCAGTTGAATTTGCAATCTCCAGCATTTGTGGTGAGTTATTCTCACCAGACAATATGTACATATATAACTAGTGAATTGACCCCTTTTGAATCTGTAAAATGCATTATCATGTTACACTTGCTATGTTATGATTTTATGATGTTCACCCATGCTTAAACACCTATTATATTATATGTTACTGTTATATTATGCTGTTCTTTTATTTTTATCTGTTTATCACACTGCAAGTTCCCTTTAGATTAGAATCACTATGGGTTGAAATGATACATACCCGAACAGACTTTAGAATAGGAGAAAATCGTTATGGGCTGAAATGATAGGCCTGAATGATTTTCAATTATTTTCATTTACTTGGGATTGCGGGTTTGAAATGATCAAACCCGGGTATCTTTGTAAATTACGGGTTGAAATGATAAATTACCCGTATCACTTTACCTAGGCTAAAAAATGAAATATAGACCCGTAGTTAAAATATGTTTTTCTAAAAAATTTAAAATATTTTAGAAATGTAAATATTATAATATTTTGATTTAAATTTGATTAAAAATGATTTTTGTAAAGCATTATTGATTTTCTGAAAATTTATAAGTGAAATAAATTAATGGTAAAGTTAGAAAATCTGAAATGTATGTTATTTTGGGAAATTTTAATTTGGTGATAATTGGAATTTAAATTAAATATGAAATATGATAAATTCATGATAATTTGGATTAAAGTGAATTTAAATTATTTTATAATATATATTTGATTTTTGAATTAAGTTAAAATGTGAAATGAATGAATATTTAAGTTGAAATTTTGACATATAACTAAAATTGGAAATTTATGAATTTGGCTTAAAAGTGAATTTTAAGTTAAGTAAATAAAAATGAAATTAAGTTATATTTGAAAATTTAAACTTAAGTGTTAAGTTAAATTTAATTTAAGGAATTTAAAATTTAATGTTGGAATTTAATAAGTGAATTATTATTAAATTTTGATTTTTGAATGGAAATTTAACTTTATAAAATCATGAATATAAGGGTATTTAATGATGACTATAAAAGTGAAATTATATGATTTTAAAATGTAAAAAAAATGATTTATATAAAAATATAATTGTTTGAGAAATTATACTGAATATTTGAAGTTAATTAACTGCATTTCTGAAATGCTATTAATTCTAATGTAAATGATAATACAACATTTGAAAATGTTGTAGTTGATAATAATGAACCAAATGGCTATATTTAATTAAAGGCTATTATAGCATTTTTGTAAATGTTATAATGGTTGAATTTAACTAAGTGTATTTGAAACTAATGTAACCCTATTACAGCATTTTAAAATGCTGTCTTTTGTTAAATTGAATTGTTTTAAATGTGACTTTCCGTAGCATTTTCTAAATGCTGCGAAAGTTGAATTTTCATTGTTTTAATTAATTTAAGTGAACGAATGAACTTTGAAAGATTAAAATTTTGGAAATTTAATAATTTAATTATTAAATATAATAACTTCATTTTATGATTTAAAATGAAGTAATTTGTTTCGAAATATAAACTATTTTGAAATATGATATTTTGATATTTTGAAATGGATTTTTGAATGATACTGAATTTTGAAATGATATTTGATTTCGAAGTATAAAATACTATTTTGAAATTTTAACCACTGGTTGTATTTAATTTATGGTTAAACTGATCCTTAAAGGATGGGCGATCCCAAGCATCTTTTAAGTTATGGTGCATTTCTACTACATTTCACTTGAGTTGGTTTACATTATATAAGTATATATTGTCCTGACTCGAGTGTTTTGTGTTTTACTTTACGCTCGGGTCAGCCTGAGTATTTACAGCTTAGCTTTAGATTTCTTTTCTGGAGCTAGGAATCGCTGGAGATTCTGCTTGTCTAATTATCTGTTCCTTTCAGTTCAGTTGTTCTATTTTAGTTCTGGTATTCATAAACTTCTATTTATTTGAGATTTCTATTGTATATGTTTTCAAACAGATATTATGTATTATGTTTTGAGAGTTTGTTATAGTAGCTTCATGAACTACTATGGTATTTTAATTTCCGCTGCGAGTTATTCTAATATGTTCTGTGTTTGTGATTCTGTGTATTTGATTTTATTTGCTCTGAAATTTACTACAATCTGTTATTTTGTATTATTCAAGTCGGACATGTGTTGTCGATTTGAATGGTCCAAAATAGTGGGTTGTTACAAAACATGTTAATATAACATGTTATGAATGGTGTATGCCAGTGGTTGCAAGTGTTTTGCTAGTGGATGCTAATGGACGCATATACTTACACTAGGCACTATTATCTCTTAAGGATCGGCCTAACTAGGACACTAGAGCATAAGCATATGGATGTGTGCGCATTTTATTTTATTTTCCATGATTGTTATAAATGGATGATTATCACATGATTATTGCATTTGGATGATGTTTGAAACACGCATATAGAACTATCAGTTATCTTTAGGAATTTTTGCATTTATTTGGATTCATAGCACGTGCATGGTTGCATAAAAGGAGGTCAAACGAATCAGTGGACCGTCTAATCTTTTGCATTAGTTAGGGACATTAACACTACACTAATTGCATAAGTAACATAAATCACATTAGAAAACTTAAGGATAATGAATGAATGGTTGATGATTGAGTAGTTGGGTGTAGATATTGGATGAAAACATTAAGTTCATTCTTTTATCCTTAGAGATTTTGGGGACGAAATCCCTTAAGGGGGGGAGAATGTAACAACCCGAAATTTAAGCTATAATAATTAATTAACGAATAATTGAAATGATAAAATAACTTTGTGAAATTATCGGAATTGAGCCACGGGAGTTGCACCATTGTGTCTGTGTAATTTTTGGTCAATTTCCATATATAGAACGTCAGAATCTGAGCTTATATGAGCGATATACGGAATTAAGAAAATAAACGAATATATATATAGGATGGTCGACCATCCCAAGGCTTAGGTCGACCAGCCGGTGACCTAGCACTATGGGCGGTCGACCAGTAGGTCGACCCACCTATGTTTGTGAGGCGAATGAATTTTTCCATCCTATGATGTGGTTGAATCCTGTTCTATCCCTAAATCTAACGGCTTGAGATCCACTTCTACCCTTATAAATAAGACCCTAGGCCTAACACTTTTTCTCACTCTAAGATTTTCTCTAATTGGGTTCACCTTTTCAGGAAGGATCCAAAATAGAATAATTTTCCAAGGAGAAAATCATTTTAAATTAAAATATTTAACAACCCCAAGTGGATCAGGGAAGACCTAATGGGAAGAGCTTAGGACCACAAGTGAGTTATTGTAATTATTTTAGATTTTAAGCAATTTAAAATAATAGGGTTTCCAATAATTGTAGTTTTTCTACGATTTTGGAAATACCTTTTTATCAGTTATTTTCAGTTTTAAATTTATTTTCAGTCTATTTCTCTTTAGCTATTCTTTTCAGTTAATTATAGTTAATTTCTGTTAATTATAGCTTTTCCGTTTAATTACAGTTATCTACGGTATTTTTAATTATTTATTGTTAATTGCAATTTATTTACGTCTTTTTCCACGTTTGGGATTTTCTTTTATAACTGTCAGTTTTCTTCTATCTCTCCTTTTTCTTCGCGAATGGATTAGAATAGATTTAACGTGAATATGGATTAGACAATAAGAAAATTGAAATTATGTAAAATAAGATGTAAATTGAAATGAATGTAATAAAATGGTATTGGACTGAAATTGACCTATTTACAAGCCTAATTATGAAGTAAAATTAGGATTAAAATGAGCAAATAAAGATGTAGATTATTTTCACACTTAGACTTTTGGGTTAAGTAAATAAGCTAAATTATTACATAAGTTATAATAAGAAAACAAACAGAATGAGGCTTATTTTAAGATTTAGGATAAATTAATATGCATGGATAGTAAGAATAAAAGTAGAGGATTATTTAAATAATTTATCTAAGTTAATAACCAAAGAATTAAAGTAGGACTGGTACCAAATAGCATTCCCCTATTATTTCTATGGACACGGTGTTTCACATAATCCTGAAGTGAGATGAGGGGCACGCTTATGCTAATAATGGTAGTAAATGGTCAATAAGTAGAAGTTCGAATCATGGGGATTTGGGCAAGGGGCGCAACTAGATATTGTTTGGATGATGGGCTAGTACCAACAGCATTTCCCCTATTATTTCTATAGACCTTTACTAAATTCCAATTATCTTCCCAACCTTAACTTATTTAAATTATTACTGAAATCTCTTTTGAAACATAAATTTAAATACTCAACCATATTATATGTATTTAATCAATCATTCCCATTTATATAATAATTTAAGGCTCAACATTTTTAAAACCATATATTTCTTTCCAAAACCATAGAAATTTTTTTCAAAATATTTATATATATGGACCAACGGTGTCTGTATATATTTATCATATGGTTAAGTGATACGGATATTTATCATTTCAATCCGAAATTTAAATATATACGGGTAGATATCATTTCGACCCGTAATCCCAATTTCAATTCAAATGAAAAATCGCTTGGGTTTATCATTTCAACCCATAACGGTTTTCTCCTATTCTAAAGTCCGTTCGGGTATGTATCATTTCAACCCATAGTGAATTCTAAACTACAGGGAACTTGCAGAGTGATAACAGATACAAAAATATATAACAGCTGGCATATATCATCAGTATAAATAACAGATACGGGTGTCAGATGTCACAGGTGAACAGATATAAATAATAGTAATAACAGGCATATAATACTAGATACTGGTGTCAGATGTCATAGGTGAACAGTTATGGATAATAGCATATATAACAATGTAAATAACTACAGCAACATATTTCAATTGTCGTTTCAATTGAAATCAAATTTAATAAATAAAAGAACGTTAATCGTGAGTGATTGCTCACCTTCCGAGGCTAGAGAGGATAAACACTGAAATCGAGTTACACATCCGAACATGAATTCCAAGGCAAAGCTAGATGGGTACGAATCAACGAATAAAGCTGATAAATCGAATTGGACGAAATCATGTCAGAATTGGATCGATGAAGATAATTGGTATAGGTGAACCTATATATATATTTAACTATATATAACTATATATAGATAAAAATCATATTCTAAATTCAAATACATTACAATTTAAATATATATATGTATTTCAAAATTTATTGTTTAAATCTTAAAAATACATATATTAAACTCAGTATGTATGTATATATACTATATTATAAACTTATGTAAAGACAAACGGATCATGAAATTCACATCTTTATATTAATACAAAGATCACTATCACATACAATATTATATATACTGTATAACTTAAAGCTTGCGTATGAAATACTTATATATTATACTACTGTAACCATTAAGATATATATGTGACAATGTATATATGCAGACATATATAAGTAATTCATAATCAAAGTCAATTAAAACTAGTAATATAATACATATATATATAAGATAATGTTTTAAATACATAAGTATATGCCTCTTATGCTGTTAACAAAAAATATAAACAAAATATAAAACATAACTTATAGGAATCACTTATATACAATGTATAAACAAATGTATAAACTAACAAATTGTAAAACATATACACGCAAATAGCATATAAAAATATTCACCTAACCAAACCTATACAAACAACATACACAAAACAACTTTAGTGTTCCTTAAAATACACGCAACAGTTTTTAACACACTTGCTCTATACCCAAAAGGAGGAAGGGAACTAACGTATATATAGCAGCTTGTAAATATAAGATATGAACGTATATCTCTATATCTATACTTGCAAAAACTGTTTCAAAACAAATTTATATATATATAAAAAAAAAAATTTAAACGTATACCACCTTTACAAAATATATATAAATGGACAAACTGTATATACAACTTATAATAAAATATAGAATACAACTTGTATATAGCCGAACAACTTATATAAATTTATATATATATATATATACGCTATATACCCACGGCTACTACAAATAATAAAATCTACTGTACTAATATCTTATAATGTAATACAGTACCTAACTTACAATTCCTAAAACAAAATATATATGCAAGGTATGGTGACAGCAAACCACTATATAACTATGTTTATAAAAATTTACTTTGAATAGAAAAAAAAAACAAGGTGAAAGAAAAGAAAACAGTTACTCAGATTGCAATGTATATGTAACCATATATAATAATAGTTTATAAACCAAATCCAAAAGCAAATGTATAACTAACAGACAAAAGCTAAAGCAACTAACTTAAAGTGTATATATAGATATATATAAGCAAACCTTACAGAAAATAAAGTATATGTCGAAACTTTGTTTATATAAACTTATAAAATAACAGACTTTATAACTTTTATATATATAAACAAAAATACATATAGTTATATATACACACCTATAGAATGCCACAAAGGAGGAAGGTGGCCGTAGGCGAGGCTGAGTCGGCCGGAGCTAGGTACTGGAGGGTGGTGACTACAGGCGGCGGTCGGAGGGAGATGCGGAGATTGTGGACGAGGCTGGGTTGGGAAGAAGACTAGGAGGAGATGATTCAAGCGGTTGTGATGAAGGAGGAAGGTGGCTACTGTTTTGTGGCGGTGTGGGTTTGGTGACGTGGAGGGCAGGGAAGGCTGAGACGTGGGTTGGAGTTGTGGCGTTTCGGTGGTAGGTGGTTGCTGGGATGTGGCTTCAGCCATGGAGATGTGGTCGCGGGAGGAAGGTCTGGATGTGGCAGTGGTCGGTGAGGCTTGTCCAGCGGTCGGAGGGTGTGGAGAAGATAGCAGGGGAAAGGAGGAGGTAACAAAATAGAAAAAGGAACTGTGAGAATGCAAAGAAGAGAATGGGAAGATGGAAGGCAGTGAATAAAAAGGCAGAGAAAAATATGCAGAGATAAATGCATTAGAAAGTGAATCGTTCAAAATGAATAACGTATACAAATTTACACGCTGATTTTCGAAATGGTCATGGGATGGAAATGGTCACCCTCTAATTCAGCAAATTAATTAAAACAATTAATTATGGTATGAAGAGCACGTTAGAAATTTGAACTGAATTAATGAGTAAAGTCAGAAATTTATGGTACCGTTACAACGAACCGTTTATCACTTCCGTCGCGTACCGGACCCTAAAATACTGAAATAAATATACCATTGAGATCAACACGATGAGAGGATCAAAACAGTATACAGATATTAGTGGTACGATCATCCGACCAAAAGTCGATAATCGGTACCGAAAATGCTGCTATTTTGCCAGAATTAAGATAAACGGAGCAGTCGAAGTCCAAATTTGGAAAAACGAATTTCGCAGTCTGATTCAGAATGATCTGAATAAATTTTCTCCTGTTGACATATTTTGGTTTCGGAAAACTTTTAAATTCACTGTTATTAACCGGTTTGATTTGAAATAACATTTCACAGAAAAATAAACTTCAATATTATCAGATGAAAATTTACCAGTTGCTATATTAAAATAGACGTATTCCAAATAATAAATTTTTATTTCCAAATTTTATTGTTTAAAATTTCACAAAATTTCAATAAATTATCTAAATAAAACGATAAAAATTTCGGGTCGTTACACTCTCCCCCACTCAAAACTTTTCGTCCCCGAAAAGGAAGGAGGTAGGAGAATAGAACAACGAGAGATAAAAGTAGATTGGAAGTCAAGATTAAACAATTAATTTTGAAACTTTATAAAATTTTACTTGAAATATCCATTTGAAGACTTCATTTACAATTCAATTATTCTTAATACCCTATTATTTTTCAAACCCATTTGTAAAATTTCTTGTTTCCTTTATAAGTATCATTTATAGGTTTAAATAACACCTTTATAAATATATGAAAACCATTTGAAAACAATTATTTACATTATTACTTATATTTACAAAGAAGCTATTAAATCCATGATCATAAATTTATTAATTCTATCTAAAATACTTTTCAAATATTATTAATAAATCAATAATCATTAATTTTAAATATGTTATAGTCAACAAGGAAAAGAAGGGGGACTTGGAAAACAGAATATAGATGAATAAATAAAGCTGAGCAGATAAGGTAGATTCAAGGAATAATATCGGGCATGAATAGTTAATTTAGAACCATAAGGGTTTTGATTCCAAATATTGATACAAAATTTTCTTTGTTGGAAATACTTTTATTATAAAATACCTTTATAACGAAACAAATTTTCTTTTGAAAATACTTTTATAACTCGATGTTTCAACAAGTTTATCCTTGTTCCCGTAGACTCTGGTAGTGCGTTGATCAGGCGCAAAACTAGAATTCTCCAGGTACTTAGTAGACTTGTTTCAACACCCAGTGAAAATACTGGAAAAACTTTTAAAACCGATATGGAAAGTACAATCCAAACAAAACGAACAAAACCTTTGTCCAACCATGGTTCGCAGATACACAATGATTACGCCTGGATCCCCCAGGAAACAATCCATATCCGTAAGCTTTCTCAGCCCTGCGAGTTACGCCATGATGACTAGTAGAATGCAGGATACACAATGGTTACGCCTGGATCCCCCAGGAAACAATCCGTACCCCCAGGCAAGACTCAGCCAAGCATTTGCGCTACTATTCGCGACCTACACAGATTGCAGGATACACAATGGTTACGCCTGGATCCCCCAGGAAACAATCCGTACCCCCAGGCAAGACTCAGCCAGGCAGTTGCGCTATGCAGTCACGAGAGAAACATAAGACCATGGGTAACGCCATGGAATTCGAAGGACACTCGAGTATCATATCCGGAAAACCAAAATCAGAGAGAATAATATCGATAGAATGAATCCAAGATGTGGCCACAAATCAGATATCAAGCAGAAGGCACTTTCCATATCTTTACTTCGAAAATATGTATCATATAGTACCTTTTCAAATCACTTTCAAATATCGTACTTATATAAAATCCATTATATATAAGATTTAATTTTCAAATCAAATACTTTCCAAAATCAATAGTATATCAAATCATACTTATATAGACTTCAATTATATAAGATTTCACTTTCAAATTTGTACCTTTTCAAGTCTATAGTTTTCGAATCAATTTCATACTCATACAAATCAATTTTATATAAGTTCGACAACTCCCAAATCAAGTGTTTAGTAACATAAGGTTCTCAAATTTCAATTTGTTTCAATATCAGTTCAATTTCAAAATCATATACAATTTCACCAAATTATTTCTTCACAAATTAATTATCTTTAGCTTCAAAGTTTCCAAAATAATAGCTTTTGAAAAATAAATCCAAATTTCCAAATCAATAATTTAAGTCAACCCATTCATTTCCAAAATCAAATGGTTTTCAAAATCATCTTATATTTACATAAGGTCCATCTTATATAAGGATCAAATTTTTCAAAAATAAATTTCGCTGTATTAAGAGCCATATGAGATTGAATATCTTTACTTTTATGGGTTATATATCTTTGTAATTTAAATTGGAAAATTTCTTTTAGTAAGCAAAGATATTCTAACTTGACAGCTTTCAATTTCAGCGTCATAATATATCAATGATATTAGAATATAAGATGTACATACGTCATCATTTCGCAAAATCACATTTGATCGCTCGCTCGATCACACAAGTTCGCTTTCGGACTAGTATTGTCCATTCGACTTCCCTAATGCGGACTTCGATATGGTTTCTCGACTAGAAGCCATCGGTCTCCTTGCATAGCCATATACTACGATAGAGAATTCTAAAATCAAGCCCAAAATCCATATCAAATATTCGCCATCAAGAATCGAATGAAAAATCCTAACACGAAATGGTGTAATCCACCTCGAACTTGTGTACTCAAACTTGGATCAAATTAATTATGCGAATAAAATAGCATACGTACAACTTATATATTTATTCCAACTTGTTAAATATATAGTTTCATAAAGATGTTACTAAGTTAAAACATTTAAACTAAATTTTATTCAAAATATTTTGAAGACCAAATTCTTCTCAAGACATTTCAAATCTAAATTTCATATTAGAAAATTTAAAATTTCCTTATTCATTTACTTCCAAACAGTTTCAACTTATTTAAATCATATTACTTCATACTTAAACGTTCAAAACAAATTTATATACTTTATCAAAATACTTTTCAAATTTCTTAGCTTTGAAAAGTTAACCTTGATTTGGAAGTGTTCGAACCTTCAAAATAGTTGAAGAAATCATTTTCAAATTCAAGAGTTGGAAATCAGCAACAAATCAGTAAATCAATTTTAATAGATAGAGTTATATCAAATCCAAAACTCGAGGACTGAACACCGGCTCATTTCAAATCGTTTCAAATACATTTACATATATCTTTTGAATATCAAATCATACTTCAAAATTTTGAAATCAAAATTGGTTTCACAAAATCATTTGCATAGCAAAGCTATTAAAGTGGCCTATCCCTTACTCTGAAACTCGAAAATCAATGTCGATGATGCGTGCACTCATCACCGAAGTTATTTTCCAGCGACATAAGTGAGTTCTGGACTTCTATTTCTCAAAAATTCTTTTGAAATTTCTTCGAAACTCATTAAAATCATTTGAAACATTTCTTATTCGGAAAATATTTTTAAATCATATTATTATTATATATTTCAAAATCTTAAAACCAATTCCAAAATACTGGAGTTCAATTCTCGAATTTCAAATTTAAAATCCTTCAGTTATAAATCAAATTTCTTATATAGTTTTTCAAAATTACAAATCCTTTCGAAACCTCAAATTCTTATTTTAAAAGGGTTTATAATCTTTATCGAAAACATTACACTTTTATATATAGAATATAATCATACTTATCAAAATAATAATTTCGGTTTAGAAAACAATTTCTAAAATATAAACAAACCCGATTTTCAAAGGACGATTCACAGACGGATTTCAAAACAAAGATAGATATTCAAATTAGAGGGACTCTAATCAAATAGGATTTGATTCGAAGATAAGTTCGAACGAAAATGAGATAATTGATTACAAACAATAGATCGATATAGTTATATAAATCGCGGGCGACCTTAACCGATCAACCGTGATTTCAAAAATATAATCGATGCGGAAATCTAAGGCAAATCGACATTCGATCGCCAGAGATAGAATTTGGCATATCAAGAGATAGCAGCATCCAAACCGAGTGATATATAAATCTTTGGTGAATCAATGCCAATTGTAAAGGAGTTTCACCCCTTTACAAAACATTCAAAGATCGTCGGGATCGTCTATTCTTATAGAGATCATTCGAAGTGGAGTTATGGGATACTCCAGAATCAAAAGAATACCAATAGAGAGAGACAAGAATGAATTTTGGAACCGTAGGGAACGTTCCAAAGTTCAAAGGAAATCGAGTCAAAAGGAAGAGATTAAACTCAAACGAAAGTGATTCTGTAAATAAATTTACTATATATGCTAAGTTTTGCCTAGAGCCAAAGCTCTGATACCAACTGTAACGACCCGATATTTTGGACCATTCGCATCCATTATAAGTGTATAGGTAGACACTCATGCCGGAGTTGAATTGCTCAAAATACCGCGTTGTTAATTTAAAATTTGGCAAAACTCAGAATATACAGTAAATAAATCAATCACAGAATCACAGACACAGAGTAATACAATAATACGCAGCGGAATAGATAAAATAGTAGTTCATGAAGCTACTATATAAACATCAGAGTTAGAAATAAAATACAATAGAATAACTCAAATACATTGAAGTCTTCAGTATAGCAGATGACTTTTCCGAACAAATCAACTAGAAGAGCTGAAAGCTGAGGCGATAGTTGGATCTCCAAAGGAAGCTCCAAACTCCAAAGGCGAGTCTCAAATGCTGTATCACTCGGTCTGACCCGAGCGTAAAGCAAAACACAAAACACTCGAGTCAGGATTAACATTCTTATATAAATAAATCCAACTCAAGTGAAATATCAACTGAAATACAAGTAACTTAAAGGATGTTTGGGATAACCATCCTTTAAGGATCTTCAGAACTAACTACAAGGTGGAAATATACATTATGATACCGTGGTCATTTTAAATTTATTTACTTCAAAATCAAAATATCATTTTCATTTCAAATATATATATTTTCCAAGATAGTATATATATTAATTAATTTATAAAGTAAAGTATTTATGATTTTCCCAAGTTTCACAAATCGGTTCAAATCAACTCAATTTCCAAATTTCAATTTAATTCAATCTAAGTTTTTCCCATTTTAATTCAATTCAGTTTCTAAATAACAAATTCAAATTATATTGATTTCAAATACAGACCTGAATCACAAAATAAACCATTTAAATTCTAATATTTTCAAAGCTTAATATTCAACAATTTCAAAGTTAAATTTAACAGTTTCATATAGCTCTTGATTTAACTTCATTTATTATTTAATCAGGGAATATTCACTTAATAAATTCAATATCATTTAATTAGCCTTAAATTCCATTTTTACTAAAATTTCCTTAATTTTATTTAAACACGAAATATTTATTAAATTATTTAAATCAAACTCAAGTTATAAATCATATCTTAAATCCCAATTTCAATAAGTTTTAAATTGGTTTAATTAAATAAAACTCTTTACTAAATTCCAATTATCTTCCCAACCTTAACTTATTTAAATTATTACTGAAATCTCTTTTGAAACATAAATTTAAATACTCAACCATATTATATGTATTTAATCAATCATTCCCATTTATATAATAATTTAAGGCTCAACATTTTTAAAACCATATATTTCTTTCCAAAACCATAGAAATTTTTTTTCAAAATATTTATATATATGGACCAACGGTGTCTGTATATATTTATCATATGGTTAAGTGATACGGATATTTATCATTTCAATCCGAAATTTAAATATATACGGGTAGATATCATTTCGACCCGTAATCCCAATTTCAATTCAAATGAAAAATCGCTTGGGTTTATCATTTCAACCCATAACGGTTTTCTCCTATTCTAAAGTCCGTTCGGGTATGTATCATTTCAACCCATAGTGAATTCTAAACTACAGGGAACTTGCAGAGTGATAACAGATACAAAAATATATAACAGCTGGCATATATCATCAGTATAAATAACAGATACGGGTGTCAGATGTCACAGGTGAACAGATATAAATAATAGTAATAACAGGCATATAATACTAGATACTGGTGTCAGATGTCATAGGTGAACAGTTATGGATAATAGCATATATAACAATGTAAATAACTACAGCAACATATTTCAATTGTCGTTTCAATTGAAATCAAATTTAATAAATAAAAGAACGTTAATCGTGAGTGATTGCTCACCTTCCGAGGCTAGAGAGGATAAACACTGAAATCGAGTTACACATCCGAACATGAATTCCAAGGCAAAGCTAGATGGGTACGAATCAACGAATAAAGCTGATAAATCGAATTGGACGAAATCATGTCAGAATTGGATCGATGAAGATAATTGGTATAGGTGAACCTATATATATATTTAACTATATATAACTATATATAGATAAAAATCATATTCTAAATTCAAATACATTACAATTTAAATATATATATGTATTTCAAAATTTATTGTTTAAATCTTAAAAATACATATATTAAACTCAGTATGTATGTATATATACTATATTATAAACTTATGTAAAGACAAACGGATCATGAAATTCACATCTTTATATTAATACAAAGATCACTATCACATACAATATTATATATACTGTATAACTTAAAGCTTGCGTATGAAATACTTATATATTATACTACTGTAACCATTAAGATATATATGTGACAATGTATATATGCAGACATATATAAGTAATTCATAATCAAAGTCAATTAAAACTAGTAATATAATACATATATATATAAGATAATGTTTTAAATACATAAGTATATGCCTCTTATGCTGTTAACAAAAAATATAAACAAAATATAAAACATAACTTATAGGAATCACTTATATACAATGTATAAACAAATGTATAAACTAACAAATTGTAAAACATATACACGCAAATAGCATATAAAAATATTCACCTAACCAAACCTATACAAACAACATACACAAAACAACTTTAGTGTTCCTTAAAATACACGCAACAGTTTTTAACACACTTGCTCTATACCCAAAAGGAGGAAGGGAACTAACGTATATATAGCAGCTTGTAAATATAAGATATGAACGTATATCTCTATATCTATACTTGCAAAAACTGTTTCAAAACAAATTTATATATATATAAAAAAAAAAATTTAAACGTATACCACCTTTACAAAATATATATAAATGGACAAACTGTATATACAACTTATAATAAAATATAGAATACAACTTGTATATAGCCGAACAACTTATATAAATTTATATATATATATATATACGCTATATACCCACGGCTACTACAAATAATAAAATCTACTGTACTAATATCTTATAATGTAATACAGTACCTAACTTACAATTCCTAAAACAAAATATATATGCAAGGTATGGTGACAGCAAACCACTATATAACTATGTTTATAAAAATTTACTTTGAATAGAAAAAAAAAACAAGGTGAAAGAAAAGAAAACAGTTACTCAGATTGCAATGTATATGTAACCATATATAATAATAGTTTATAAACCAAATCCAAAAGCAAATGTATAACTAACAGACAAAAGCTAAAGCAACTAACTTAAAGTGTATATATAGATATATATAAGCAAACCTTACAGAAAATAAAGTATATGTCGAAACTTTGTTTATATAAACTTATAAAATAACAGACTTTATAACTTTTATATATATAAACAAAAATACATATAGTTATATATACACACCTATAGAATGCCACAAAGGAGGAAGGTGGCCGTAGGCGAGGCTGAGTCGGCCGGAGCTAGGTACTGGAGGGTGGTGACTACAGGCGGCGGTCGGAGGGAGATGCGGAGATTGTGGACGAGGCTGGGTTGGGAAGAAGACTAGGAGGAGATGATTCAAGCGGTTGTGATGAAGGAGGAAGGTGGCTACTGTTTTGTGGCGGTGTGGGTTTGGTGACGTGGAGGGCAGGGAAGGCTGAGACGTGGGTTGGAGTTGTGGCGTTTCGGTGGTAGGTGGTTGCTGGGATGTGGCTTCAGCCATGGAGATGTGGTCGCGGGAGGAAGGTCTGGATGTGGCAGTGGTCGGTGAGGCTTGTCCAGCGGTCGGAGGGTGTGGAGAAGATAGCAGGGGAAAGGAGGAGGTAACAAAATAGAAAAAGGAACTGTGAGAATGCAAAGAAGAGAATGGGAAGATGGAAGGCAGTGAATAAAAAGGCAGAGAAAAATATGCAGAGATAAATGCATTAGAAAGTGAATCGTTCAAAATGAATAACGTATACAAATTTACACGCTGATTTTCGAAATGGTCATGGGATGGAAATGGTCACCCTCTAATTCAGCAAATTAATTAAAACAATTAATTATGGTATGAAGAGCACGTTAGAAATTTGAACTGAATTAATGAGTAAAGTCAGAAATTTATGGTACCGTTACAACGAACCGTTTATCACTTCCGTCGCGTACCGGACCCTAAAATACTGAAATAAATATACCATTGAGATCAACACGATGAGAGGATCAAAACAGTATACAGATATTAGTGGTACGATCATCCGACCAAAAGTCGATAATCGGTACCGAAAATGCTGTTATTTTACAAGAATTTAGATAAACGGAGCAGTCGAAGTCCAAATTTGGAAAAACGAATTTCGCAGTCTGATTCAGAATGATCTGAATAAATTTTCTCCTGTTGACATATTTTGGTTTCGGAAAACTTTTAAATTCACTGTTATTAACCGGTTTGATTTGAAATAACATTTCACAGAAAAATAAACTTCAATATTATCAGATGAAAATTTACCAGTTGCTATATTAAAATAGACGTATTCCAAATAATAAATTTTTATTTCCAAATTTTATTGTTTAAAATTTCACAAAATTTCAATAAATTATCTAAATAAAACGATAAAAATTTCGGGTCGTTACACAGGGTGTTTCACATAACCCTGAAGTGAGACGAGGTGTCACACATTATCCTAAAGTGAGACGAGGGGCACGCTTATGCTGGAGCTTGAGGTAATAAGAAGACCCAATAGGTTGAACAAAAGGTAACATGAGCATGGTGGCGGTTATGCATGCGACTTCCATTCGGGTGTAATCATTATGAGTTCAAAGCGCTTAATGTGTGCCTTTTGTTGGCACCAATATCTACTGCGTAGGGAGCTTTAGTGTAACAACCCGTAAATTTTCGATAATTAAAAATAGTTAATTCAATAAGATTTCATGGTTTAATGTTGGAAGAATTTAAAATTTGTAATTTATTTATTGATAATCACAACTAGAATGAATTGCAACAATATTTATCTAAGTTAATTATTAATGAATTAAATGATATTCCAATCAATTGAAATGACTTAAATATTTTACTTGGTTATAAGGGAATATAAGAAAAACAAATGTAAATATTGGGTTTACTAATGAAATAATATATAGTCAATGATAATGAAATCTAATTAGTATTGTATAGGTAATTGTGACTCTTATTTGTAATAATATATTTATAACTGTGATTTAAAGTTAATGGTGATAATTATTATAAGTTACCGGTTTATTTGTCAGTTGAATTGAATTTGAAAACCAATTGTAAATGAAATGAAATTTTATATATTAACTGGGTTTACAATCAATAACTGAAGTTGAATAACAAATGTTGGATGCACTGGATGTGAATAAGGTAATTGACTAATAACGGAAATTTATTTAAAAATCCAATATTGAAATATAAATGCTACTTATTGAATGAGTTTACGATCAATAGTTGGATAAATAAATGTTGAATTCATTAGATGTAAATAAAGTAATTGATTAGTAATAAGAATTCATTTAAAATCTAATATTGAAATTTGTTGAATATGGATCAATTAAATTATTTAAATTTGATATTGGAAATAAATTGAATAATTGAATAGATTGAATAACGGGAATTGAATAACTGTATAACGGAAATAATTGTTCCATAATTTGAATTCGTTTTAAAGTTAAATTTTATAAGTTCATTTTTAAATATTTCAAGATAATGAATTTCGGATAATCAAAATTATTTAAAATTTAAATTTGCAAATATTTGAATAATTGAATTTTGAATATAATATGATTGAAAATGATATCGAAGATTGATATAAAATTTTATTTTAAACAACAATGAATTTGTTAACATTTAAAATTGGATTTGTAAGAAATTCTGTAAATTTTGAAAAGTCGTCGATTTAATCGACGAGTAAAAATAGCCTTCCGAGGCACAGTCTCGGAATTCAATGAAACTAGTTCCATTGGATCCGTAATAGTGTATTATTATCGGATTTCAAATTTCGTAGTGTTTGGAGTTATCGTTTGGTTGTACGGGTTAGAAACGCACTGAAATAAATATCGAAAATTTAATATTTTAATTCGATTCAAAAAGCTATCTTCCACAGACGATCGAATTAGCCTCCGAAACACATTCCATTGTGTTCGGAATGCGGGTAAAACCTTAGGAACGCCTGTCGGCACGCGTCGTTTGGAAATCGTTTGAAAATGTTGTTTAAATGTGAGAATAATATTAAAATAATGTGTATATACGTATATAAATACGTTTACGCACCGAATCCCTAGCTTATTATCTCATGGCCGCCTGAGATGGTTTCGATGGCCGATAATTGATTTCGTTCCCCCTCAAAAATCACGAAATCCAAGCAACGAATTCGAAAACCCCCAACTAGATAATCGAAGAGTGTAATACGAACTTCCAATCCAACGGTCGAGATGGGTTTTGGTGTGGTGGATGGAGAGCGAGCTGCCTCCGTTCTTGGTCAGTTCGAGTGTGTTTTCGAGCAGCTAGATACGACCGAGCTTCGCGTGGCCTTGAGCACTGGTGCATTGGAGCTAGAGCTTTCGATAGGCGGTGGTTGATCAAGCTATAGATGGGTATAGGGGAGGCGGCGATCAACCCTAGGAGACGAAGTTGGGTTCTTGCGTGCGAATTCCTCCTGTGTACGTAATGGAGAAGAACTAGATCTCGCGGCTCTGATTTTCTTATTCCAGATGAACGGCCCTGATCGATTGTTGGTTAATTTAAATTATATAAGTTTGTAAATCATTTATATTAAATTCGTTCAATCTTTAAAATTGGATATCTTCTTCGTACTTTATCAGAATTGGATGAAACAAGATGCATTGGAATCGTGTTGACGAGCTCTACATCATGGAATAGATTTGGGGACTTTTGAAGCTAAATAAAATTTTAGGTTAAATCGAACGTCGTTCGATTTGATTTGAAATTTAAAACTCAAGGTGAGTGTTTTATAACGCTCACAACGTACTAGAATATTCTGATGCTAGTTAAATTTAATATTGTGAAGTGATATGATTTTTATTAGTCGTTGTTGATAAAATTTAACTGTCATCTAGATTGTCATTGAATTTAATGTTAGAAATTGAAATCGACAGTCAAATTAGAATTGAAATTTAATCGCAATTAAATTACCGAACATTTATAACTATGAAATTTCCGTGATTTATATTGTCTGTTTGGATGATTGGTTGCGATGGATGCTATTGATTGATGTTTGAAATGTTTGGATGTTTATTTGGTTGTCGATATCCTGTCATCACCCTTTTTATAAATTACAGCTGTAAATTGATTCATTTTGAATAAATTGAGAAATAGGTTGAAATGATATATACCTATGACACTATGATTTGATTTGAAATGATATATATCTATTCCTGAAATTTAATTGAAATAACTGATCACTTGGCCATAGGATAGAAAATTATATATGGGCACCAGATTGGTTAAATTAAATAATTTGTAAAATCTTTGATTTGGAATTATTTTAAATGGTCTGATTTAAAGGAATTTAAAAATCAAATTTTATAGAAATTGAATTCATCGCGAATTTGATGTTGAGATGTTGAAATAAATTTTTGTTAAACAAATTGGTTAATAATTGAAGTTAAGACTTTGAAATTAAAATTGTGATATGATTGAATTTTCGTAAATTGATTTGATTTTAAAGGATTCAACTTTTATTCGGATTTTGAATATTATTAAGTAAAAGTGTGATAAAGACAACATTTTGAAATTTGAGGAAATTGGATTTGGGATAGAATTGAATTAATTTGAAATCGAAATTGATTTGAACTGAAAATTGAGATTTGAATCGACTGAATGGAAATTTGAATTTGATTCAAAATTGGTAAGTTGAAAATTAAAATGGTTGACTTTGAAGCTAATTCAAATTTGGTTTTCCTAAGTTATTCTGCTATATAAACTATTTTAAATACTTTAAACCATTTTATACTAAACTATTTTAACCTATATTAACTGCATTAAATTATTTTAACCTATTTAAACATATTAACTTATTTTAATCTATTTTTAAATCTACTTAACCCAATTTAATTTATTTTTAAACTAATTAACTGTTTTAATTTATTTTAATTATATCTTTATCTATTTTAAAGCTATTTAACCTATTTAAGTTTATTCAATCTATTTTAAATCTATTTAACTATATTAAATCAAAATCTAAACTATTCTGAAATCTATCTTTAATATTTTAGAGTAATTTAACTATTTTAATTATTTAAGCTATTTTTAAACTATTCAAACTATTTTCCAAAATTTCTAGCTGGTCAATAAGGTGAAATGTTTATATTTAAATCTTGGATTTAAATACAAATTGGGCTAAATGAAATTACAACCTAAAATTGAAATGTGACGATTTTTGAAATTGAAATGAGATATTGGGACGAAATGATTTTTGAAATGGAATCGTATATTTTGAGTAGATACGATGACTTTGAAATGGATTTGATTTTTGAAGCGAACTTGATATTTTGATATCAATTATGAATTGATTTTGAAAATGTAAAAGAACCATCCGGTGTGTAATAAGCGTTCGGTTGTTAAAGAGACCGGGATCGGATATAGGCATACTCTCTGTCGATACCGAAAACCACTTTAACAACTGTGTACGTGGTGGAGATTCCAGAAATGAAGTAGGATGGTTTGGCGACGATTCTATATGGTATGACGTGACCCTGACTCCCGTGAGTCAGCTTAGATGTGACAAAAATCAGGAGCTATACCGGGCTAATGTGAGGTCATTCCTCTTATCGGGCATATTTCTTCGATACCATTATATTGCTTTTGTGATTCGATTTGGTGCCACCCCTCGATTGTTTGGGAGTGTGTCCGAGGTGGGCGGTAGTAGCTGCTATGCGTCACCACCAGTCCGGGAGTGCAATTGGTATATCTACCCTGGCATTTCCTCGTGTGCCGTGTTCACATGCCCTAGCGCGCCTTCTACGAATTTGTTTTGTACCGTACCTATGTGGTGTCCTCTGTGTAAACCTCTCGGAGGAGCGTACGGCATTGTATAGACTACGGGAATATATATAAAAATGTGTTAAGGGGGATATGGGTAACGCCTTAACTCTATTTTAATACTTTTACTTTACTGTAGACATATTATAATAGCGTATTGTACTACATAGTAGATAGTTTAACGGATCCTTAAGAGATGGAAAATCCCGTAACATCTCTTGAGTTATTGCACGCACGTCGACACTGGATAGGAGATGTCAAACCCCGTAAACATCTCTGACGCCGTTACACTCATCTTTATTTATGATTGATTTAACTTACATAAGGATATTTTAGTCCTGACTCGAGTGTTTTGTCTTTTCATTACGCTAGGGTCAGTCCTGAGTTTTTCAGCTTATTGAAGACCTATTCTGGAGGACGAAGACGAAGATTTGGTATACTATTACTATTAATATCCATGCATCATGCTGTCTGCTGCATTATTTTATTTGTTCTGCTGTATATGTATAACTCTGATAAATGTTGTATAAATGATAATCAAAAGTATATTAAACAGCTTCATGAACTGTTTATTTGATTATTATATTTTATCTTTCCGCTGCGAGATTCTGTGATTGCTCCTTGTTTCTTTTCTCTTCTTTTCTTATTTACCCCATTAACAATCCTCCCTTTTGAATGGTTTGAGTTGACAAGAGTGTTTGATTGTCAATTTTAAACTGTCCAAAAAGGTGGGTCGTTACATTTAGCGTCCGGTCCACAGTAGATTCTATGGAGTAGCAGGCCGATCAATGGGTTGAATTAGGATTTCAGCCTTATTATAAGATTAGGAATTCAGCCTAATCAAAGAAGCTATCAAAGACAAGTGCAAACAATCAAAGTTAATCAATTATGTTAATTTAGTTAATTCATATTTATTTCCAGCTTATTCCTTATCCCTATTTCCTTTGTTTCCTTTTATATACTAGAACTGTTGTAAAGCCTATTACCTTTACTTTGCTAAAAAGTACTAGTGATTACTATCATTCACCAGACTTTTAGTCTGACCCACTCCTCCATTTTTGGCTAGCAAAAGCAAGGACGATAGATTGCAAACACTTGGATAATTCTTTGGCAGAGATTTCTTATGTATTTCTCTTCTTTATTTTCAGTTTTCAGCCTATTCCATGTAATGGCACTTTGTGAGGGATAGTTTGTACTCTAATATTTATGAGTCTGAGGTTTTGACTTCATAAGACATATATCTGTATTTCGAATATATGATGTATTTGGTTTTATAATTCTATATTATGAAGTTTGACTTTTAGCAAATTATTATTTTAATTGTTTCCGCTGTTTTTATCTATTTTGTCTTGTGAATCTTAGTCTCTACTAATTTTAGTTACGCCTACAACGCACCACATCTTTTAGTGTGTCCTTTGGGGTATACTAATGGGTGTGGCGGTGTTTCAGGTAGCTTTATTCGTCATCCTACTAAGCCTGAAAGAACCTCAACCCTTAGCCTACTCGAGTCAATTTTGAGCATCCGAGAGTTTAAGGGGAAAAACATAAACTTCGAGTCAAATATAAAGCCCGGTGTGAATAATACTATACATCCCGGTTATTAATGTTAAGTGAGACCACGCCATTTACCGAAACAGGTTTCCCCTCCCTAACATCCTTTTAAAACATATCTTTTGCAAACCTTTATCCTGCAACCAAATCTGGGTAAAACTGTAAGCATTATTATGTAAACATACATATCAAGTAACAAATGAACTATCTGTCCGAATACTATACTTTTTTTTAGCTTACTATTAACCTTTGGTAGACTTAGGCCTACCAGACAAAGTATCAAAATTTATCTAACATCTGTTAGACACTCCTCTTTTAGACAGTCTTTCCTTAACTATCATTTAAATACTTCTCTTCTGGATGGTCTGTCCCTGACTTAATATCTCCCAGGGTCACCTGATCCTAATGGTTTTGCGGGATCACCAATAACCTATCTGTGTACAAACATATATTCCCTTCTGTGTGTAATCATAATTTTAGTCTTACCTATGACAAAGACCTACACACTAGAATTTTGGACTAAATTAGCTGGGGGCAATAGCTAATGTATAGCGCGCAACCCTATACCAGTCCCATCTGGTATTCTAATATCTGAGTCATTTTCACTTAGGGATAACTTCCCTTTAATTTTCCTTGAAAAACTCTTTTAAATTGATTTAAATCTTTAAATCATACTTGGATAAGGAAAATACATATCCTATATGCTTTACTCAAAATCACATTTTCATGTTATATATATATTTTACTCAACCCCTTTTGATGAAAACATTTACATCTTTCGAAACAATTACATCTTGTCTTTCGAAAACATTGGAAAATCCTTTCCTTCTTTTCTCCGAAAGCTTCAAAATAATGGACATCCATCTTTAAAACCTTTAAACAATGCCTTTCGAAAACATTGGAATAACTCTTCCTTCCTTTTCATTGAAGGCTTCGAAAACCAAGGAAAACCTCCATTTTCGACCCCTTTGAAACCCTAGGGAACCACCCCTTCGAAACCATTCATTAAAACTCTTTCGAAAGCACTAAAATACTAAACCTTTTGAAAGTCTTCGGGTTCAATTTAAAACAAGTGGAAACTTTTTGAAACCATTCAAAGTTTACTTCTTTGAAACCTTTAAAAACCATCTCGGTCGAAACCTTCTTAATTATGCCTTCAAGTAGAGCAAAAGGATAAGAAGCCAATTGAATTCGAAAGCACTTCTTTCAAAACCATTAAAACTATCTCTTACGAAACCATGTGAGTTATACTTTAGTCATAGAAAAAGGGTCTTTATAACATTTAAGTCGAAAGCATCTATTTCGAAATCATTTCCTAAATAAAGAAGTGATGGTGTCAAAACCATCCCTTCGAAAGCATTGAAGAAGAGGCCATGTTTTAAAAGCAAAGTATTCCCTTCGAAAGCATTGTAGTAGAAAGGAAACAGACGGTAGCTAAAAAGCTTTCAGCTTTGTTTAAAGCAAACATTTAAAACTAAAGTGCAACCGATTAGAAACCATTTCTTTTAAATTTGTTGACCCAGTCGAAAGCTAACTAAGTCGTAAGCCATTTAGTCGAAAGCAAACAGGCGCATTATAATTTAAAAACAAAGTGACGCTTTGACCCCTTCGGAACCTATGATTTCGACCTCATACCTTTCGCCTTCTATCCAATTCGCAACGTGCCAATTTCTTGATACCAGGCGCATTGGTATCGATGGAGATAGAGGCGGAGGGACTTGGTCGAAAGCCAACCAAGGCGGAAGCAGGTGCCGAAAGCAATGAAACGTATTAAAAGCCTAAAATAAACAGTTTTTCACCTAACCTGCTTTACATGTAAAATTTTGATTGGTTGCCTCTTTTCTTTACCACTAAAAAGTGCTGCACATTACAAAGCTAATTAATTAATTTAAATCATTTGCTAAATACCCCTTCTCCTTAATTAAATATATAAAACATTTAAGTCCCATACCTTAAATAATTTGATATATTCATCAAAACACTTAGGAAAATTCTATAAAAATTGCAGAAAATCCTTTTCATTATGGTCTCTAACATTTATAAATTTCAGACCCAAATAATTTTTTTTTCCATCAATAATTTTTAATCCAATAAATCATTTTCTTTACTAGAAAATTTATATAAAACCTACCATAATTCGGAAAATTATGAAAATTGAAACCCATCTCTAAAATATCATTTGCGATCTACATTAAAATTTGTAAGGCATTTGGATGTCATTTACTAGAGTTTTCATATCAAGTATATCATAAACTTATATGAATATGCATAGATCATCAACAAGCATATATAAACTTTCAATCATTCAAAACATAGGATAATCATGCAAAATCATTTCGGTATACCTTTAAATCTGAAAACTATAAGGAAAATGGGATGTAGTAATCATTCACCTTTTCTTTGTGATTAAAGATGTGAGATTTGATGTTGAATAAGTTGATTTACTCCTTCCTCTTCAAAATCCTAGCTTTATCTTCTCTTGAGATTGAAAATGGTGGCCGACCTTAGGGTATTTTTGCTCGAGAGAATGAAATGAACGTGTGTTTGTTTTCTTAAGCGTTTAGGGTATAATTTCATCCTATTTCACATTTTGCCATCCTTATTTCCTAACATATCTTATTCATGTTATCTCGTTTTGAATTACACATTAACAAGGCACAACTACCCTTAATTTTAATGAAATCTCAATCTATTAATCATCTTACAATATTATATTTAATTTGGCTAATTAAATATTCTAAATCATGTTACTAAAAATATAAGGTGTTATAGTGATGAAGTTAGCGACTTTGAAAATTTATGTGGGAACTTATGCCATATTAAGATGATATGAAGACTAATCTACTATGGATAAATATTTGAGAAGCTTTTAAGTTTCTGTTATCAGATAAATTTTAGTACTTATATACCAGAAGAATGAAATTAGGAAAGATTTTCTCTTTATGCCGGGGTTTAAATGCCAAAATAGGAATTCAAGCTTTCTTGCATTGGATGTTGAATTGTCTATCGAATGTTTAAGTCAAAAGGTTAACTCTTGCAACCGTGCTCGTCCCTTCCAATATAGTAACTGAATGAAGATGTTGTCAACCCCTACCACTGATTCGATTTCTAAAAGTATTATTTTTATGGTTATCTAATTTATTGAAAAAGGAATTTACTAAAAGTTTCATGATTTTTGAAACCTACTATCTAGCCCGGTTATACAGAATAAAATATTACATCCTATTTTCATAAAATTTTATACCATCAAGCAAACTTCTATCCTAAGAATATTTGCATACCAAAGGTATCTCATCATATAATATATAATTTTTATCGCCATAGTTTTAACAAAAAGGATATTTTGATTCACAAACTACTTATATTAACCAAAAAGGGAATGACTAATTATTAAGGTAATTCAATGGGGTACAAGACCCAAGTTTGGAAGTTCATGTAACCAAAATAAAATCTCTGAGTTCAAACCATCAGAATATCCCAAGTAATTTTTGGAAAAAAGAAATGGCATTCGTTAAGAATAATGAGCACCTTAAAGGGAACAAATCCATCAAACCAAAACTTATCGAGAAAGGAAAGGTTTAAGAAAGGATCTTTATATGGATTATCTTAGTCAGGTAGACAAAAAAAAGATAAGAAATCTTTGGTAAGATGATTGCTACATCGAGACAGTACAAGTGAGAAGCTCAAGAACTCAAAAGTAGAGTCCTTATCCAATATCGAAATTTTCAACCTACAAAATTTGGACTAGATCTAAAAAAATCATTCGAAAATAAGATAATAAGATTACAAAGCAGTAAAAGATATCTTAGATTATGGCTTGTTTCGAGTTTCAAAGCACATGTGATTTTTAATCACAACTTGCTTCGAATTCCAAAACACTCGTAATCTTGATTTCTTCTTGGATAAAATTGTTCTTCTACATAAACTGACTTCGGGATTGCATGACCTCAACATGACTATGCTTATAACTCTTATTGAATCTAAAAGTAATCAAGACTCAATCCTTAGTATGGATTCAACATGAGATCAATACAAAGTATCTTGAATAATTATGAGATTTGCATCTATGAGATCAAAATTAGCAATATTTTATTGCCAAAAAAACCATCAAAACCATTCTTAGGAAATGATTAGATAAAGAAAAAGGAAACTGTGTAGAAGAGCTACATGTAATACTGTGGTCCAATAGGAATTAACTAAAACAGAAGTAAGGTATTCCCTATATTCATTAACATATGGGCTTGAATCAATGATTCCATTTGAGGTGGAAGTGCCCTCTTACCGAAGAATTGCATATGCATTCAATCCGAATCAAAAATTGGGGAAAAAACTCTTAAATCTAATTAATGAGTTGAAATATGAAGTAGTTGTACAAATAACCAAATATCAGCAAAGAATATCCAAATATTACAATTCTAGAGTAAAGAAAAGAACATTTCAAAAGAGAGATTTAGTGCTCTAAAGAGTTATGGAAAATAATAAGGATCTGATAGACGGACCACTAGGGCCAATTTGGGACTGACCAATAATCATACACAATGTAGTCCCACATAGGTCTTATAAACTCTTCCGACCCAATGGCAATGTCATAGCAAGAACATGGAATGCCGAACATTTGGGGCCATATTTCCTAACCATAAATGAATAAAGAAGTTTAAGAAGAAGTATTTTCTAGCCCAAACATGGAAGGGAGTAAGATTCTCCTAAGGAAAAAGATCTGGCCATCAAAGGCCTTAGGACATAAAAGCCTTCAGTGTCATCATCAAAGGCCTCACTAAAGTACCTCTTGGAGGGAGGACGTAGTAAGCCTTTATCCCTCTCTATGATGGCCTAGAAAATGCACCGAAAAACCTATAGTGCCATCATCAAAGGCCTCATTAAAGCACCCCATGGAGGGACAGAGTAAGCCTTTGGTCTCATCTGAAAATTCTTGACCAAAGCACCAAATCAGCCTTTAGTACGGTCATCAA
Organism: Allium fistulosum; assembly: GCA_030737815.1. Taxonomy (NCBI): domain Eukaryota; kingdom Viridiplantae; phylum Streptophyta; class Magnoliopsida; order Asparagales; family Amaryllidaceae; genus Allium; species Allium fistulosum. Next base: position 236,127,566 of record CM060908.1, read on the forward strand.
AGGCCTCACTGAAGCACATCCTGGAGGGAGGACGGATGAATTCCATGCATTTACATACGACTTCAGCTAGAGTTTTTCCTTTTTTTGCCACTTAAGGTCGGAACTCAATATAATACTGGCTAAGTTCTATTCCCCACTTTACTGATCTTCCTAATGTCTCGTGTTTACTAACGACTTGTTTGAGTGGAAAGTTGTTGGATGCACTTGAAAATAGGCTCCCAACTTTCGAGCGGTGAATATTAAGCAGAATGCCAACTTTCTTATGACCAGATACCTAATTTGTGCATCCTTGAGCCTTTTGCTAACATAATATATTGGAAGCTAAGTTTTATTTCCTTCCTTTATTATAATGGAGCTTACTTCATGCTCGGAAACTGCCATGTAGAGATAAAGATTTTCTCCTTCTATCGGGCTAGATAGAATTTGAGGCCTTTCAAGATGATCTTTTAGTTCTTTAAAGGATCTTTAGCAATCCTCCTCCCACTCAAAGTTTTTCTTCCTTTTGACCACATCAAAGAATGGTATGCATTTATCAATGGCTTTCAATTCAAGGATACCACTTTTCCTTTCAAGCTCATTACATCTTTGCTTTTTTGTTCTGCAATGTCCATAAATGCCTTAATTTAGTCTAGATTGGCCTCAATTCCTCTAGCGCTAATAATATACCCTAAGAACTTCCCAGATTGTATCCTGAAAGAGTACTTTTGTGGATTGAATCTCATCTTATACTTTCTCAATACTTCAAACATTTCTTTAATATCTTCAAATTGATTGGCTTCCTTTTAAGATTTGACTAGCATACCACTACACATACTTCCATGTTTCTACCAATTTTCTCTTTAAAAGTTCTATTTACCAATCTTTGTTATGTAGCCCATGCATTTTTCGAACCGAAAGGCATAACTTTGTAGTAGTATATTCCCCGGTCTGTTATGAAACTTGTATGTTCTCCATTCGACATGAACATGGAAATTGAATTATACCTTGAGTATGCATCCATAAAAGAAAATAGTTTACATCCACTTATTGTATCAACTAATTGGTCTATTCGAGGTAAGGGATAATGATCCTTGGTGCATGCTTTATTCGAATTAGTATAGTTGACACACGTTCCCCATTTTCCGTTCGGCTTTTTGACTAATACGGGATTGGCCAACCATTTTTGGTAAATAGCTTTTCTAATGAATCCGTTGTAACATTCTATTTTAGTTTAACATTATTCTGGACATTTAAATGGATAGATTATATAGAATAATGTAAATGATTAGGGAGAATGAGATTTTAAAATATTAACGTCGTGCCTTAATGAACTAAGTAATAAGATTTTTTTAAACTTAAAACACGTTAGACGATATACAAGAGAGGCAAAATAGGTAGATCCACCATTTAATCCCTTATACCCTCTCCTCCTCATATCATTCTCATTTTTCACAAACTAAAAACAAGAAAAAGAAAAAACATCAAGGTCAGCCATAACTCAAGCAAAGCAGAATGAAATCTAAAGATTCAAGGTAGAAGAAGCTTAAGGAAAGTAAAGCAACAACAAATCTCAACTCTAACAATAAATCTAAGGTGAATAATAAGCTTTCCATCTCTAATTTTGCTTTTGAATTCAATTATTGATAATACCCGATTGATGTTTGTTTTGCCAAGATATGGTTATTTAATCATTGTTTCAATAGAATAATGGTTATTGGAATTTTTATGAAAATGTTTAGATGGGTTTATAGGTAAAACCTAAAATTTTAATCTCCAAATGCTTTGATTTTCTAATATGTCATATTAAATATTATTTTGAAGATGAGTTTTTAATTTCACAATTTTCCAAGTCATACAAATTATTTTATGAACTTCCTAAGGATGAACTAGCTTAATTTCGTGTTTTAATTATTTAAAATAATCAAATATGGTTTTTAGCTTCGAAATTTTTATAAGGTAAAGTGAAGGTATTCTCTAATTTTTATGAATTTTTGGGATTTTTCCTAAGTGATTCAATTTATTTTGAATTTATTATGCTAGACGAGCATTTAAAAGGGTAATTAATCCAGGATATTAAATAATTATTTTAAATAAGTTTTGGAACAAGAAAATTTAGTGCAGTGGTAATTCTAAAAAGGATTTGCGTAGAATTTTTTATCCAATAGAAATTGGATAAGAAATAGGATTTGGTGAATAGTATTTCTTAAAGTAGTAATAAAACAATTTTAATAAGAATTATGAAAATGCCATACCACTCTGACATCCCCGAGACTAGGACAAGGTCGCACCCATGAGTGTTGACGTCGAAGTGAAAGGAAGCATAAGGTAGTTACTTCGGTACTATGTATCGATTCCAAGTAGGCTGAAGTCGACCTCGTCGACAATATATCATCGGGGACAATAGTGTCTTTGGGATTCATCAAAGCGTGCATGTCTTCACCGATGTTTTAAATGATGCCGCACCTAACCACTTCGACTGTTTTACATACTAATAAAATGATACCGCCTATTATGTCTTTGACACTATCCAAATAGCAGCTTAGTAGCCGAAGTATTTAAGTGTAAAAGTTTTATAATGTTGTCGAGGGTCTTGGGGGTCGATGTGCATCAAGGTCGATGACCTTATGTTTTTGTGACGATGCTGCTTAGCTACAACATTGGACCTTATATTTTTAATGCCGAAGAGGCTTGTATCTATGTTACTCAAAACTATTTTTAAAGGGGCAGAGGGGCTTATGTTTTAGAGGGTTGACGACCTTATGTCTTTGGCAGTTAGCCATATAACTTATAAATTTTTTAAGTTTTGTTTATAGTTTATGGAAGTCAACAATGTTATCTTCGACATGAATTTATACTTAATGAACTAAGTTTGGTTTAACTTTGGGTAGATGGTCGATGAGGTATAATGCGGCTTGAATAATGCATATCTTCATCAAAGGCGGGGAGCCTTATATTTTCCATTTTGACGTCGTTATTAGGGATACCAAATGGAATTTTAAAATTTGTTAACTTCAATACTATCATTAGGGACACCAATATAGATGAACTTCGACATTGTTCTTTATTCACCTAATAAGGGCGGCGAACCCATTGTTTTATGACTTTGATGCTAAACATTGGGGATACCATTGCTACTTTGATTATAAATGTTGACGCTATCATTAGGAAACAAAGGTATATTAATTTCATCAAACTGAATGTTTTATAAATGAGACTTCATCATTGGGGATACCAATGCATTTTCTTAATGAGATCGACATTGGTCAATTAGGGATACCAATGTATATCACCTACAAATGTTATAACTTTAAGAGGAGATAACCTAATGGGGGACACCAATAGATGTAGGTTAAACAAGTGGGTAACACGAAATAAATTATTAAATGATTGGTTCATAGTCATTGTAATGGCCCACCTTTTCGACCATCGAAAGTCGACATCGAATACATCCACGGTATTACAATGTCGAACATCCAATCGTTGGAAAGGTAGATTGTTAGAGTAAAATAAAAAGAAAAGAACAAAGAACAGGGGAAACAAAATCTCACAACAGACGCGACAACATATAATATAACAAAGATAGTATAATTTGTCATTCTAAAATATAGAGTATATCGGAGTTAAAATAAACCATATTAGCTGGACAGTTATAAAATCCCGACTTTACAATTGCTGATAGTTATACAATATAATACGACGGAAGTAAAAAAATACAATAGGAGAACATCTAGCTCTTCTTCAAGAACTCCATATCACCAAAGCCAACCTAGAAAATACTCGGCCAGACCCGAGAATTATAGTAAAATAACACCTAGATCAGTTTGGAAAACCAGGGTGAGAAAACTCAAGTATATGGTGAACATGTAATAATTCTGTGAGACCATGCCGCTAAACGCGTAATGACTTTTTGCCTTACAAGAACAACATCTAAATATAAAGAAATGGGAAACAAATCAGAACAACACCTAATCAAGAAAGAATGGAAATAAATAACATAAATAAATCCTAATAAAAAGGGTGGGTAAACGTAAGGACATATCCCATATTTAATGAATGTGCATAAATAATATCAAAAATCCAGACTTGAATGAATGAACACAAATAATTAAACATAGAGAAGAGGACAAGACACATCTCAATTCAATTAAGATTTAAATTAAGAACAAGGAAAGGAGAAATTTTTACAACAATAACTAGGAAGGTGCACCCCTTTACCGAAAGAGTACCTCTTGAAATATACATGAGAACTCTGATTGATCTCGGAAACCTCCAAGCCGGATCCCACCAACTGCTATTGAGAGTCTGAGTATATCACATCTTAATGCGCACAACTAAATCCAAACTAGAGTGAACATGACAATACCCTAATGGACGCAAGCCCATATAGCTTAGCTCCCACTCGCTTTTTTGGTTGTCATTTCCGACAAAGGATAACAAAGCTCAAAAGAGCAACAAATCGTTTTGAATAGACGAAACACAAAGAAGAAAGCTTAATCAAAGACGATAGTTGATAAATCAACTATTGGGAATGATAAAATGATTATTCACAGTTATGCTTGCTTTTCACATCAAAATAATTTTAAAGACACTTTAAAAACACTCTTTAAAATATTCTTTTAGAAGAGTGAATTATATTTTCTAAGTGTATTAAAACCAAAATCAAAACAAATGTCAAAACATTGTTTATTATAAACTCAAAACAATTTACACTTAGTTTTATTTTTAAACAATCCCATTTAAAAGATTTTCTCATTTATAAACTATTATTTATAAATTCAAAACAACATTTATTATCCTGGAAGATAAAAAATCAATTTAAATTACTTTTATAAATTTTAAATCAAATGTTAATTTATCCCGAAGGACTATTTATTATAATTTTCTACAACTTTTAAAACCACAATAATTTTTCCAAAGAAAATAAATTAAATTTAAAATTCCTTTTATAAATTTTAAAACAATATTAATTATCCTGAAAGATAATTAATCACGTTTATAATCTTTTATAATTTCAAAACATTATTAATTATCCTTAAATATAATTAATAAAATTTATAATCTCTATTAGTAAACTAATCAATTATCTTTATTAAAACACTTAATTATCTCTAAAACACTTTTATTTAATCGGTAAATTAACTATAAACCTTTATTAAATCGGTTAATTAACTTTAAAATCCTAAATTGGTTAATTTACTTCAAAACACCTTTAGTAAATCGGTTAATTAACTTCAAATATCATTAGTTAAAACGATTGGTTAAATTCAAATGGCATTTAATTGAAATTACTAATAAATCCAAATATCATTAACTTGATGAATTAATTAAATTCAAACATAATTAGTTAAAGTGATTAACTAGATATCAAACATCATTAATTAAATCCAAACATCTTTAGTTAAAATGGTTTACTAACTTAAAACATCATTACTATAAATAAGTAATTAAATATTAAATTCAAATATCATTAATTAAAATGAGTAAAAATGGATTCAAACATCATTAGTTAAAATGACTTGATAAATTTTAAACATAATTAATTAAAATTATTAATTAATTAATATCAAAAATCAAATGATTAATGAATTTAAACATCTATTTTGTGTGAATACAAGCTCAAGACAACATACACAAAGGTTTTAGGGAGATGATATTCAATAAATGACGGTATAGCGAAAATCGCTATAACTACACTTAAAAAAAATTAAATAGAATATGACGGTTAATTTCAACTAAACATCAATAAAATCAGCGTGAGGATGTAAATAAAATTTATATTGGTGAGAAACCCCATAAGGTCTCTCTTCAAAATTTTCCCTGTAAAACAATGGTTATGGACAATATATAAAATCGCATGGGTTCACTACAATTTAGTTAATATGTCATCCGTTGTCCAAAACCGAAATCCAACCAAAAAAACAATCGAACAACAACTAAACCAACATCCAAGCACTCAACAATAATTTATAGCATGACATATGTTATATATTTTATTTAAAGGTGAGTAAACTCATAGAAATTCCAACGGATGCTTTCGCATTCCAGTTTGGTCTAAAATCGAACGGCTTTCGATTTTAGCCTAAAATTCAACTAGCTCCAAAGTCAACCAGACTAATTCTATCACATCTCAACTAACCACACCAGTTCAACGCAAGTAACCACATTCGATTTGGACCTCTTAAGAGTAAGATATCGATTTAATTGAATATTGAATTAAATAATATAATTAATTTACATAATCACCATTATTTACTTAATTAACCAATTAAAAATATTCTTCCCCAATTTCAAACGGCGCATACCAGATAACCGATACACCACAACCCATAGCCGCCATCTTCCTTCCTCTATTTCTCCCTAGATACTCGACTAATCGACAAACCGTCAACTCTTATGCATCGCTCTTTGCTAGCTCTCCGCTTTGGACCAAAATCGGCAAGCTCGATGGAGCATTAGCAGTCATCACCTATAAGGTCGACCATCGAAAATGCTTATGTCATGTTATGCTAAATTCGACCGTAGATGATGAAACTATGTAGGGAGATGTGTTCTGACAAGTGCAACTTAATGACACCAACAACAATGCCTATCTCCCCATAAATCTCTCCAAAACTGAAACCCTAAGCAATGTTTAACCCATGGCCATCCTCCCAAGCTTCACCGAACATAATAATACCCACACAAAAACAAAGCTCTTGACGACACAAATTCAAAGATATAGGCTTTGCGATTTTTAGTGGCCAAGATTTGAGTTTTTGAGTTTTAAAGATGATTCCTTCACTTTGCTTTTACTGTAAATGGACAAACTCCACCAATCTTGATCGTATACAACAAAACGAGTATGTGATTGTAGATTTCTCTACAACAAATCCAAAGAAAGTTATTTTGAAATTTTTAGTTGAGTATACGAATATATATTGATTTTAGAAAGTGGAGGTTTGATTTATTTTTGTTTACAGGAAATGATAAAGTAAGAAGAAGAGGCGGGAAGTGAAATGAACAGGAGGAATTGAAATGAAAGGAATGTGAATTTACTTACTTTTATAAAAAAACAAACACACTCCTTTAGTCATAGGATAATTAAATTTTCTCAAGTTAAATAAATGTTTATGCAACCAGTCATATCAAATGACTTGTCAACATTGATGGATTATTGTAAAATTTTGAATATGATTTGATTTTGTAAAGTTATGAAAAGAAGTATTTACGGACTTCGACGCATAACATCCCGTTCGCGTAAGGAACTTGAACGATACAAATAAAAATATGGTCGTGCACCCAAATGTGACACAATCATGTATCAACAATAAAATACAAAGATTATCTTATTCTGTGACAAAAATCGTTCGCCGTAAAATATGTTAAACAAAAATTTAAATATTTTCCAAATTAAAATTTTTGGAAAAAAAATCAAATAAATTAAATTAAAATTACATTATTAAAAATCGATTCATTTTATTAATAATTGATTTTCTTATTATTTATTTGAACCATTTATTATTGTAAATAAATTTACAAAATGAATTCACCATTATTATTTATTAATTAAAAGGTGTTAAATAAAGCTGTTAAATCAATTTAATTAGTATTTAATTCACAACTCAAAAATTTAAAGTCACTATATTCCAATTCAAGTTAGTAAAATTTAAAAACCGTTCGTTTAAATATTTAAATTAATTAATATTCAAAACTAAAATGTAAAATTTCGTGATGTTACAGTCATCTTAGGAAAACTCTAGGATATGTGATGTATAGTCCACATCATGCTGGAGATGGATAGTCTCTATGAGGATAATGAAGGGCTCATAGTCATCCTAGGTAAATTATAAGATGTGTAATGGATAGTCCACATCATTTTAAGTTGAATGGAATATGTATGATGGATAGTCCATAAAATTTTAAATCATTAAACCATATGTGTTGGGTAGTCAATATGGTAGGGGATGAGTAATTCAAGTAGTAATTACATATGAGATAGATATTCCACCTAATTCTGAATATGCTCATATGTGAGATGGATAGTCCACATAACTATAAGATGGGTAGTTGGATTAAAATAAGACTGGCAGCCATTTTAAATTATGATAGGCTGTCATTTGAAATTTAGATAGGTAATCTAATGAATTAGGAAGGGTAATCCAATATATGTTGCATGATTAGAAATGCTATTTTCCATGTTCTAACCATTATGGTTGCAGGAACACAGTATATGTTTGTTAAGTTTTAGTCAAGATTCTGATGAGGTAAAAAACAATTCCGCTCAACGAAGAGGTCTCACTAGACATCTATTTGGTTCGAGATGGTAGGTTATTTATTCACACTAGATTGTTATCTAACCCAAAGTTTTTTTCCTCTTAAACTCTCAGGTACTCATTTGAGTATGTCGGGAGTAAGAGCATTTAGGTTCCAGTTAGACAATAAGCTTCCAGAGACGTGCAAGAGGTACCTTAGTTATTAGGAACTTTATCTAATTCTGTTGTATAGTTTTGTCTATATTGTTGTGATGGAAAAGTTGTATAATTACAAAATATTTGACACTGATCAACCGAGACAGCATCTTCATATGTTGCTCTTGGAGTAGTTTATAATAATTACATTTTCTTCGAACGTGGGATTATGATTGGGATTATATAATGAATGTAAAATATCATTTGTGAAATGAGATATAAATTTGTTATTCAATTGTGTTGAAACTTTTCATATTCATATGCTTCTAATTATTGATATGATTAACATAGCCGCATTTTATAGTCGAGAATTAATAACTATGGATGACTGCAGCATCCATAGCAATTAGTTCTAGGCCTCATAATAGGGGACGTTATAGGTTGGTATCAAAGCAAAGGTTTATGATTGAAAGATTACAAACCTAAAGAGTTTTTGAAAAACATAATCCTAATGAATCAGAGAATAAGATCAAGGTATGGGATTGCGCTATAGTAACGTATTTGTTTTTGCTATATACAAGTATATATTCTCCCCTCTCCCTTATACCGTTCTTCTATATCTTACTAAGGCTCATGCAGATTTACGAGAAAGAAAGATATGGAGGCAAGAAATGGAAGAGTGAATCTAGGTGGCGGTAGCATCACAACCAATGGAAATGCTTCGCCCAACACCAGGAGAAACCAGGATCGACGGGAAAATACTAATCAAAATGTAAATGCCAATGTCAGTGTTGTGACCCCACCAGTAGATATGGGGCCAATGTATCAGTTCTTTGTCAATCTGATGCAAGTTGGAGCATCTACAGGGGCAGCTAGAGGAAATGTTGCTAATGTGAGAGAAGTCAATCCCATTGCGCCAGTTGATAATTAATATGCCAGGATGAGTCGAGATTACACCAGTCTGAGTTGAAAGCCTTTTCCGGTAACTGAGGATGCAATATAAGTGAAGAACTGGCCGTTACACTATAAAAGGTTTTTGTTGATTTTGGGTGTGATTGATGAGCAGGAAATGAGATTGGCTTTGAGACATTTGTAAGGTGCTGCTCTATTCTGGTCGACCCAAGTGAAAGTGTGTAAGTTGTGTGACTAGTTAACACTTAGGATCTTGTAATATGGAATATCATAATAGTGCAGATATATAAACTAGATAACAGATAATAGTAATTAAGTAAATGAAATAAGCACAACAGGACTTTTTATACTGGTTTGAACTTCCCATTCTACCACCAGTCCTGGACTACACTCTAGATATAAACTCTACAAACCCCCCTCTTAACCCGGAGGAATAGGTATACAGCACCTGAGCAGCCAAACAGGATTTTTCCACCTCAAACAGCCGAAGAGGACTTTTACCGCCTGAACAACCGAACAGGACTTCTACCGGTACAAGTAAATAGTTGAAAATTGTGTTCTGAATAACACAGATATGTCTTTAATAGTACACCCTTCCTGTAATCAAATCCTCAATTATATATTGTGTGTGTGAAGATAGGAAAGGAAGATATTGCTTAGAATCGAAGATTATGTTAATTAATTCAGAGATTCAAGCAATATATAGATTGTGATTGCTTTTAGATTGGAGAGATAGATAGTAGAGAATATAGAAAGAAATCAAAATATAATTCGGTGATTTGAGAAGTGATTCTAATGTGTTTATATAGAAGACAAATAGTTACAACTATTCACAAAGAGTTTTAACCAAAAGGTGCAGCCATATCTCTTCAATTTGGATCGTAACTCTTTGCAAATAGAAGTGCCTCTTCAGGAAAAAATAGCTGTTAGAGCCGGTCAGTCGACTGAGCAAAATCGACCAGTCAACTGAATATTTAAAGATAGTGTAAAACGGTGCATATCTGTGCACTGAACAGGTTCAGTCAACCGATCATTTTCAGTCAGTCGACTGACTTGGTTGTCAGTGCACAGTTTGCACATATTTTAAAGAATTTGAAATTTAGAACTATTTTGAGTATGTGAAAACTTCTTGAGGATAGATTTTAACAGTTATGAACCATATCTAAGACTAAAACTACAGTAAATAAACATACAATACTTAGATTTGTAGTCTCATCTCATTTGTATTTTAATAGCATGCATATCTCATTCTCTTTTTGTCACTTGATCGTATAGTCTCATCATAGATCGTTTAAGCTTTTTGTCATGAATCAAAACTCATGATTCAACATTCTCCCCCTTTTTGATTGATGACAACCTGTTTTTGATGATGATATATATTAAGAATTATATACCGGAAGATATATATTTCTCCCCCTGAATATGTGGCGACATATCTAATCCTGCAAAAGTTGGTAAGTCATACAAATTTCTCCACCTTTGTCATCGACAAAAAGGAAATAAACAACCATATAATATGTTATCATATAAGCATTGTGAACTAACAACATATTAAATAACAGTCGCAAAAAAAATGTTTTTGCAAATTCTGCCAGGCTATTTATACTAGCCCATCAACATCAAAGAAATTAAATGATACTAGAATGTTTTAACTTAAAAAAATTAACTTACTACCACCATTATGAATTACCGTCATCACTCATCAGAGTCTGAATCTGTTTCTTCCTCCTCTTCCTCTTGTCTTGGTTCTTTGCCTTGTGAAGAGCTTCCCATATATTGTCTGCCACCACCATTTCCACTGGTGTCAGAACTTGTATGTTCTTCGGATGTAGACCAAGTAAAATGAGGTGCCGGGCATTTTCTTGGATCGTTATGTGAAGGTTCAGCAGTGGTAGAAGAGGAAGAATAAGAAATTGCATCCCATAGAATCCCGAAGAAGCTTTTGATCTTTTCAAATTTCCTGTCAATCTTCTTGTCGAGATTCTTAATGCAAGAATCCAACATTACTTGATTATGTGCAATTAGATCAATGGACTCTCGGGTGCTTTGGGATAGGGTTGTGGTACAAATTTCATCTCTTCATTATTGTGGAGTAGCAGCTTGTTGTCGAGACCTTGATTGCCGTTCTTGGAATGAAAAGATAGTGAGTGGTATTGGAGGCAATTTCATTAAACTAATTGTGCGGCTATTTAGATTCTTAATTGTGGAAGTGTCGGATTCTGGAATTTGAACTTGTAGATTCATTAGGAGCCGCATAATATATTCGCCATAGTAAATGATGTTCATCCGTCCTTGGTTGAAGGCTAGGAATTCGCCAAGTATAAGCTTAGGCCAATTAATTTGAACATCGCCCCAAATTGCATAAAAAGCTCTATAATTCTCTTGGTATACAAGCTCATAAGACCTGGTACGAGGAAGAATTGTGAGCATTAAGGCTCGATGCGTAATTCAAGCTGTAGGGCGTAAGGCGGTAGATTTAATTCTGTCATGTCGTCCTCCAAAAATCTATGACTTACTTCATCTCGTTCGCCTAAAGCCACATTCAAATATTCTAGTGGAATACCATTTCTTGGTGTTTGAAGATTGTGTCCAATTCTATCTAACGAAAATAAGACTTGTTGACCACAAAATAAACTCCATATGCAGTCGTCACGGTTTCTTGGATTTTGATGACCCAAATTCAAGTTAGCGTAAAAGAGTTTTACCGTTGTATGATTTATCTTGAGATTGTTCCGGTTGTAGTCAAGGAGAGATTCTAGACGACTTCTTCTAGCAAGATCTTGAATTCTATATGCAGCGAAGTCAAGAAATACAACAAATGATCCTTCTAGAAAGCGAGCTTCCTTCATCTTGTTCCATCTTTGGATAGCGGTGGCATCATAAAGCCATTGAGCTATTTGGGTGTCAATAGGTTCAGAGGCTGAGGATGAAGCTTATCTAGAGCGTTTTGGTTGTCTTGAAGCCATTTGAATGAATAATTGAGTAAAGGAATTTGAAAATTTGGAGGGCTAGGGTTTTGAAATTTTGATGGTAGAAAGTAAAAGTGAGGAGTAAAAGTGAATAAGATGGGTTATATGGGTAAAATGTAGGTGAAACAAAAATTAATAGGTTCAGATAAGCATTCAGTCGACTGGTTGTATATAGTCAGTCGACTGATCAATCTCCGAAACTTTTTGTTTCCAGATTCAGTCGACTGACCTAATTCGTTTAGTCGAGTGAATGCTCTTTTGCAGCATTATTAATCTTTTTTTTATTAAAAAAATATATATGTAATATATTAAACATAGAATGTATACAGAGTAGATTGAAATAAAATAAATAAAAAATGCAAAAACTTATTTGGATGAAGAAGAAGTAGATGAATGCGGAGTCTTGCAATATTCGGGTTCAACTTTAGTCTTCTCGTTGCATGGTTTCAATGGAGACCAGTGATTTCCATGCACCCATGAATTTGGAAACATAGGAGGAGGTTGTGGTGACTGATCCCATGGATTCTGATAGCAAGACGTTGTGGGTTAATGAACGTCAGATGTAGATGTCCCACAGAATTTCCAGCCAAGTTGCTCCAGAAAGCTAAGTCCTTTTGAATTATATATTTATTCATGGTACATTTCTCGTTGTATTTCTATTGATTCCCGCTGATAATGATGTATATCATCAATCTTTTGTTTTGTTAACGGAGAACCAAAGAATAAGAAACGACATGCCTTCTTCTTTTCTGGAGTATAACCAGTATGATAGTTGGATGGTCTGACAGGTTCATAACATGGAGTAGGTGTAGGTAAACTAGAAGAATCAGAAGATGGTGTGAAAAAATCTAAAGAAGAGTAAGTAGAGTCATTATGGGAGCTGTTTTGGGAAGACACTGTTGCAAGGAATAAGAAATATTTGACTCAAACAATCAAGGTGGAGAGAAAATAAGCAAATAACCCTTAAATTTATAAAAAATAGGTATTCTAAAAATAGAGTAAATGATTGGTTAAACAAGGAATAACCAGTGAATAATGAAAGGAGTAGAATAAATAGACTTTTGCATGATTTAAAAAAATTATAATTCTTTAAAAGAAATTATACCTAGTTCTCTTCTTAATTTCACAAAAACATTTTCATTGAGAGGTTTAGTGAAAATGTCAGCTAATTGATTTTCAGAATTTACAAATTCTAAATTTACTATATCCTTTTCAATATAATCACGAATAAAATGATGATGAATGTCAATATGTTTAGTGAGTGAGTGATTGACAGGATTTTTAGATAAATTAATTGCACTTGTGTTATCACAGTATATTATAGATTTATTTAATTTTATATCAAAATCTTGTAGTGTTTGCTACATGTAGATGACTTGAGCACATGCTAAAGCTGCAGATATATATTCTGCTTCACATGTCGATAATGAAACACGGTTTTGTTTCTTGCTAAACCAAGATACTAAGGACCGTCCGATGAAATGACAAGTTCCACTTGTACTTTTTCTGTCTGTCCGACTTTCTCCAAATTCAGCATCACTATAGGATACTAATTCGAAAAGACATTCTTTCGGATAAAATAGTCTTAAATCCTTGGTCTTGCTAAGATAACGAATTATACGTTTTACTGCTCGCATATGTGATTCTTTAGGATTTGCTTGAAATCGAGCAAATAAACAAACACTCATCATTATATCAGGTCGACAAGCAGTTAAGTAAAGTAATGATCCAATCATACTACGATATAGTTTCTGGTCGACACTCTTACCATCTTCATCTCTATCGAGATGTATAGTTGTACTCATAGGAGTTGGTTTGGCAGATGTGTTTTCCATACCAAATCGCGTGATTAGATTATTACAATATTTTTCTTAATTAATAAAAATACCATTTTGTAATTGTTTAATTTGTAATCCAAGCAAATATGATAGTTCTCCCATATGAGACAGTTCAAATTCATTTGTCATGATAGTCGAAAATTCCTGACACAATTTTTCATTAGTTAAACCAAATATAATATCATTAACGTATATTTGTATAATTAAAATATCTTGTTTAGATTTCTTAATAAATAAAGTTTGATCAACCCTCCTAGTTTCAAAGACAAAGTCTATTAGATAGCTCTTCAATCGGTCGTACCAAGCACGGGGTTCCTGTTTCAAACCGTATAAGGCTTTCTTAAGTTTATAAATATGGTCTGGAAACTTTTCATGAGCGAAAACAGGAGGTTGTTCAACATAAACATTTTCTTTTATATATCCATTTAAAAAGGAACTTTTAACATCCATTTGATATAATTTAAAGTTATGAAAACATGCAAACGCTGGTAGAATACGTATAGCTTCTAATCTTGCGACAGGAGCATACATTTCTTCATAGTCTATTCCCTCTTCTTGATTATATCCTTGTGCTACTAATCTAGCTTTATTTCTAGTTATATTACCTAGTTCATCAACTTTGTTTCTGAAAACCCATTTTGTACCAATGACCGATTGATCACTTGGTCTAGGAACTAATTCCCAAACTTTATTTCTTTCAAATTGGTTTAGCTCTTCTTGCATAGCTATAATCCAATACTCATCAGTGGAGGCTTCCTTATTATTTTTAGGTTCTATATTAGAGAGAATAGCTACATGGCCCATTTGATTTAATTGATGTCCTGTTCTTACATTTGAATTTACTTCTCCAATTATATTTTGAACAAGGTGATCTCTGAGAATTCTTGGAGGAGATCTTTCAATATTTTCATTTTGAACAATGTTTTCATCTTCTCTAGTATTAATGTTATTATCTTGAAAAATAATATCATCATCTTCTGAAATATTTGTTATTATTTTATTAGAATTATCTTCAAAGTTTGTAATATTAGAAGAAATTTTGAAATTTTCATCGAATGAAACATGAAGAATTCCTTCGATTACTTTAGTTCTTTTATTAAAAACTCAATAAGCTTTGCTTCTCTCCGAATATCCTATGAATATTCATTCATCAGATTTTTGATCGAATTTGCCAAGCCGATCTTTAGTATTAAGTATAAATCATTTTGAACCAAATACTTTGAAATAAGATATATTTGGTTTTCTACCATTTAAAAGTTCATATGGGGTGTGTTTTGTTAACGGTCGAATAGAAACACGATTCAAAACATAGCAAGCAGTTGCAACAGCTTCCGCCCAAAAATGTTTTGGTGGAGTGCTTCCATTTAATAAAGTTCTTGCACATTCTTGTAATATTCTGTTTTTCCTTTCTACAATTCCATTTTGTTGTGGTGTTTGAAGAAAAGAAAAATTATAATTAATTCCTTTCTTGTTACAAAAATGTTAAAAAACTTCATTTTCAAATTCACCTCCATCATCACTTCTAATATTTTTAACTTTTAAACTCTTTATATTTTGAATTCTTTGAACAAAAATTTTAAAATTTCAAAAGTATCACTTTTATGTTTCATGAAAATAGTCCATGTATATCTTGAAAAATCATCTACAATAACAAACACATATCTATTGTGATTAATAGATTGAACTTGAGTAGGTCCAAAGAGGTCCACATGTAGTAGTTCAAGTGGTTGTGTTGTAGATATGATTTTCCTAGATTTAAAAGAAGATTTTGTTAATTTTCTTAACTAACATGCATCACAAATATTATCAACTTTGAATTTCATATCAGGTAGTCCTTTAACAAGTTTTTTTTAGCTATTTTATTAATAGTACTAATATTTATATAGCAAAATCTTTTTTGCCATAGCCAAGAATCATTTTATGTAGCTACTAAACACATGTTTGTGTTATGATTTACATTCATATTCAAAATATAAATATTTCTATCTCTTATAACTTCAAAAATTAAATTTTGATTTTTATCAGAAATATTGCATTTATTTTTTGAAAATGATATATTAAAACCTTTATCACATAATTGACTTATGCTCAATAAATTATGTTTTAAGTTTTTAACTAATAAAACATTAGAAATGAGAGGTAAGTTAGAGATATCCTTATTGCTTACATCGCCTATGTCGATGATATAACCTTTTGAATTATCTCTAAAAGTGACCGATCCTCCATTTGAGTAGACAATGTTAGTTAACATGTCCTTATTACCAGTCATGTGTTTTGAGCAACCGCTGTCTAAGATCCAATTTCCTCTCTTTTTAAGTGGTACCTGCAAGAAATAAAGATTAAGTTGGTACCCACTTTTCTTTTAGGGTCCTAAGAGTTAGGTCTTAGGAAACCAAACCCAAGCGAGTTCAGAATTCCCTTTATAAATATAATTCTTATTTTTATGAACAGTTTCCATAAATGTTTTAATATGTTTATTCCTAATTAAATTGTTATTTGTTTTAGGAATCCATATCTTAATAGTTTTAATATCTTTAGAAACTGTCTTCTTAATACCTTTCTTAATTTTGTTTTTAATCTTATTTTTAAACTTTCCAGATTTCTTCCGATTTTCAATTTTCTTATATCCTAGTCCCATTTTGTTTGAAGTAGACTGAGAATTTTTGATTATTGTAGAAAGATTCTCTCATCCTTTGTTGAAGTTAGAAATATTTTTATCAATATTTTCTAACTTGGTTTTGAGACTCGAATTTTCTAACACTAATTCTTTAGTGTTAGATTTTAAATCATCAATCTCTCTTGATAAATCATCATTTTTTATTTTTCTGAATTTCTAATTCCTGAGTTATCATAGAAGGTTGAGATGTTAAATTAGAATTAGATTCTTGAGTCATTTCAAGTTTTTCTTCTAGAATTTTCTTTTCATCTCTTAGCATACTAACTTCTAATTCAAATCTATTCAGTTTTCCTTGTAACTCTTTATTTTGCTTTTTAATGTGTTTTACTAAGTCTACTAGTTCTGAATTAATTTCAATAAGATCTTCAAAACTTAATTCACTTACATCGTCACTTGTAGCCATGAAGCATACATTTGCTTGCTCTATGTCACTATCGCAATCACTATCTGATGATGATGAAGAATCTGAGTCATCCCATGTTACTGAAAATGCTTTCTTCTTGAATTTGTCCTTCTTGAATTTGTTTTTCTTTTTCTCTGGACAATCTTTCTTCATATGAACCTTTTTATGACATTCATAACATTCCATGACAGAGGATGATGGCTTACTGCTATTATTGTTGTTGTTGGAGTTATTTTTGTAACTCCTGAATTTGTTGTTCTTTTTGAATTTCAAACACTTTTTGAAATTCTTAGCAATAAGTGCCATATCATCTTCATCTGAATCTGAATCATCTTTTTCTGCTTGAAATGCTAGATTCCTTTTGTCTTGTGCCTGTACTTTCTTTGCCTGCAAATTCACTTCATATGACATTAGATTTCCTATCAATTCTTCTAGTTTCATGGTTGATAAATCATTAGCTTCTTCAATTGCTAAGACTTTTCATTCCCAATCGTCCGTTAAAGAATTGAGGATTTTTGTAACAATATCAAAATCAGAAATTTTTTGACCTAGTGCCAATTGTGAGTGATATATATCTTGAAATCTAGAGTGCATGTCATTTATAGTTTCGTTTGGTTTCATTTTGAAATTATGAAACAGATTTTTCAACATAGATATTTTGCTTTGTTTGACTTTGTTAGTCCCTTCATGAGTTACTTTTAGAGTTCTCCATATATCATAAGCAATTGTACCCATATTGACCCTATTAAACTCATTTTTATCTAATGCACATAATAGCATGTTCATAGCTTTAGCATTTGAAGTAGCATCACTTTTTTGTGTAGTAGTCCTAGTTGAAAAGTCTTCTGTTGGTATGGTATATTCTTTTTGGGTAATATTCCAGGTTTCAAAACCATTAGCTTGCATATATATTCTCATTCCAGTAGACCAATAATTATAATTAAGACCATTAAATAGTGGTGGTCATGTAGTTGACTGTCCTTCAATGAAACTAGTGTTAATGTTGGTGTTATTTTCATTATCACTAAATATATCAAATAATTGTGTTACGATTATAGGATGTCCGTGCTCTGATACGAAATGAAAGTGTGTAAGTTGTCTGACTAGTTAACACTTAGGATCGTGTAATATGGAATATTATAATAGTGCGGAAATATAAACTAGATAATAGATAACAGTAATAAAGTAAATGAAATAAGCACACCTGGACTTTTTATACTAGTTCGAACTTCCCGTTCTACGTCCAGTCCCAGACTACACTCTGGATTTAAACTCTATAAACCACTCTCTTAACCCAGAGGAATAGGTATATAGCACCTGAGCAGCCGAACAGAATTTTTCCGCCTCAAACAGCCGAAGAGGACTTTTACCGCCTGAACAACCGAACATGAATTCTACTGGTACAAGTAAATAGTTGACAATTGTGTTCTGAATTGCACGGATATGTCTTTAATAGTACACCCTTCCTATAATCAAATCCTCAAGTATATATTGTGTGTGAAGATATGAAAGGAAGATATTGCTTAAAATCAAAGAATATTTTAATTAATTCAAAGATTCAAGCAATATATAGATTGTGATTGCTTTTAGATTGCAGAGATAGATAGTAGAGAATATAGCAAGAAATCAAAATATAATTCGGTGATTTGAGAAGTGATTCTAATATGTTTATATAGAAGACAAATAGTTACAACTATTCACAAAGAGTTTTAACCAAAAGGTGCAGCCATATCTCTTCAATTTGGATCGTAACTCTTCGCAAATAGAAATGTCTCTTTAGGAAAAAATAGCCTTAGAGCCAGTCAGTCGACTGAGCAAAATCGACCAGTCAACTGAATATTTAAAGATAGTGTAAAACGGTGCATATCTGTGCACTAAACAGGTTCAGTCGACTGATCATTTTCGGCCAGTCGACTAACCTGGTTGTCAGTGCACAGTTTGCACATTTTTAAAGAATTTGAACTTTAGAACTATTTTGAGTATGTGCAAACTACTTGAGGATAGATTTTAACAATTATGAACCATATCTAAGACTAAAACTATAGTATATAAACATACTATACTTAGATTTGTAGTCTCATCTCATTTGTAGTTTAATAGCTTGCATATCTCATTCTCTTTTTGTCGCTTGATCGTATAGTCTCATCACTGATCGTTTAAGCTTTTTGTCATGAATCAAAACTCATGATTCAACATGAAGTTACCGTAAGAGTGCCTAAGGAGGAGTTTACTTTGGCAGATTTTCGAAGGAGATTCGAGGAAAGATTTTTGTCTGAAGTAGCTAGGTATGCTTTGCTCAGGAAGTTTACGGAATTGGAGCAAGGGGATATGACGGTATTGGAATATTCTGTTAAGTTTGATGAGCTATCCGAGTATGGATATGCCACTATTGACGTAGTGATTAAGAGGAATGAGAAGTTTATCCGAGGGTTAAGGCTGGAGATTTCTAAGGTAACTATGCCACATCTCAGAGATACATTGAATGTAGTAGTAGAGATAACTATCAGGAATAAAGAAATGCTTTTGAATTTTAAGAAAGAGAAGTTGCTGGAGAACCGAAATTCTCAAAATAAGAAGAGGAAATTCTTTAAGAAGAAGGGAGCTCAGAAAGGTGGGGCTGCCAAAAAGGGGAAAGCTGACACAGTTTGTTATAATTGTGACAAGAAGGGGCACTATGCTAACTGGTGTCGATCTAGTGATGGCAAGGTTGTTGTAGGGAAGCAGAATGTGACATGCTTTAATTGTGACCAAGTGGGGCATTATAAGAACAAATGTCCAGAAATGGCCAAGGCTAACGAATGAAAGGTGTTTACTTTGTAGCCATCTACATCAAGACTAACAGGCAGATGAGAAGGGAAAGTCTGTGATGTAAGGTACGCTTTTGATTCATAGCATACTAGTTAGGGTACTGTTTGATACAGGTGCATCACATTCATTTATATCTCTGTGTTCGGTAAATAAGTTATGTTTAGAACCATCATAACTTGATACTTCCTTAAGGATAGCTACTCCAATAGGAGGGTACGCAACTCTAATGATGAGATGTGACCACCTATATTTTGAGTTTCTAGGTATACTTTTGCCTGCAGTTTTTATGTATTTCATTTTGTGGATTTTGCGATTATTTTTGGTATGGATTGGTGAGCAGATACGTAGCTAGGATATTTTTCCAGTATAGGAAAATTTCATTGAGACACCCTGATAATAGTGACTGAATTATATACTCAGTTGAGAATCTAAGTTCAGAAATTTGTGCTTTATTGGGTGCCACAGAAGTGGAAGACTAATTGAACAGGGTTTTAATTGTAGGAGAATTTGCAAGTGTTTTTAAGCTGGTTACGGGACTACTACTGAAAATAGCTATTGAGTTTTGGATAGATGTTATTCCTAGAGCTGAACCCATAAGTAGACCACCTAGCAGGATGACACCTATCGTGGTGAAGAAGTTAATGGTTCAGCTAGTGGGTTTATAAGGAAATAGTTTTATTAGTCCAAGCAGTTCACCTTGAGGAGTGGCCATGGTTTTTGTGAAGAAAATGGATGGGTCACTAGGATTATGCATCGATTATCATAAGTTGAATGAAAAGACGATAAAGAATCGGTATCCTTTGCCGATAATTGATGATTTATTTGATCGGTTGAGTGAAGCCAAAGTATTTTCTAGTTGAATTTGGTCATAGGGTTCCATTAATTGAGAGTGCCAAAGAACAGTATCCTTTTAACGGCGTTTCGAACAAGGTATGGTTTGGTTAGTGATGCCATTAGGATTAACTAATGCTCCCGCTTTCTATGTGGATTTGATGAACTGGATTTCCGAGAGCACTTAGATAGGTTCGTGTTAATGTTTATTGACGGCATTTTGTTATATTCTAAGGATGAAAGAGATCATGAGAGTCATCGTAGAATAATGCCTGGGATGTTGAGGCAGCAACAACTGAAAGAAAAGTTATCGAAGTGTCATTTCTAGATGAAAGAAGTGAAGTTTCTTGTTCATGTAGTTTCAGAGAAAGGGTTTATTGTCGAACCAACCAAGAATCGAAGCTGTTAATAGTTGGAAAGACCCGAGATGGTGACCGGGATAAGAATTTTTCTTGGACTAGCTGGCTATTACTGGAGATTTCTTGCAGATAGCAGCGCCATTGACTAAGCTAACCAGAAAGGACACGAAGTACGTTTGGTCCGACAAATATTAGAAAGCATTCCTTAAGTTAAAGCATTTGTTGACCAGTGCACCCATGTTAGTGGTTCCAGATGGGAATCAAGATTTAGTAGTGTACACATGTGCATGTGGAACAGGGTTAGGAGCTGTATTGATGCATAGGGGTAAAGTTATTGCCTATGCTTCTCGGCAACTCAGACCGCATGAAGTTAGATATCCGACTCATGATTTTTATTTAGCACCAGCAATTTTTACAATGAAAGTATGGAGACACTACCTAAAACGATTCGAGTTGTATACATATCATAAGTCTTTGAGGTATTTATTCTCTCAAAAAGAGTTGAATATGAGACAACAAAGGCAACTAGATTTTTTAGCAACTTATGATTTTGGTATTGAGTATGCACCAAGGAAGTGAAATAAAGATGCAGATGCACTTAGTTGGAAACATCAGAATGTGGAGTTAGCTATGTTTGTAGAATGGAAGGATCTGTAGGCATTGACTACTTGTAATGTGCAATTAAGATCAACTGCTAGTTCTAGTCAAAGTACTACATTGTTATCTTGCTTGGAAGATTAACCAATGTTGATCGAAAGGATTGCTTCTAAGTAGAGAGATTATCCATTGTTAGCCGAAAAGATTAGAAGGGTAGAAGGTGGAAATGAGATTGATGATCTGAAGGATTTTAGTTTCCATCAGAATGGATGGTTGAGAAAGAAGGGATGATTATGTGTTCTAAATATTGGGAACCTACGGAGGGAAGTTCTTAGGGAGTGTCGTCGATCAAAGTTTATGATTAATGCTAAGGGAACCAAGATGTATCAGGATATGAAGAGAAGTTTCTTCTGGGAAAATGTGTGAAGAGAGATTTAGGCTTATGGGTGAAGCAGTGTCCAAATTGCTAGAAAGTGAAAGCCAAACATCAGAAGCCAAGTGGATTGTTTTAGCCTTTGGATATACCATTTTGGAAATGGTAAATGAAATTCTTTAGGGATGGGAGCCTGTAACACCCGTATTTTTAGTTTGACATTAATCAGGACATTTAATTGGATAGATTAGATAGAAAAATGTAAATGATAAAGGAGAATGAGATTTGAAAATACTAAGATCGTGCTTTAATGAATTAAGTCACAAGATTGTTTTAAACTTAAAACACATTAGAGGATATATGAGAGGGGCAAAATAGGTATATCCACCCTTTAATGCGTTAAACCCTCTCTCCTTGTATCATTCTCAATTTTCAAAAACTAAAACTAATCAAAAGCAAAAACATCAAGGCTGGCCATAACTCAAGCAAAGGAGAATGAAATCTAGGGATTCAAGGGAGAAGAAGCTTAGGGATACTAAAGCAATAACAAATCTAAACTCCAACAATTAATCTAAGGTGAATAATAAGTGTAGCATCCCTATTTTATGAATTTTCTAAGAAGGAAATAGCTTAATTTTGGGCATTAATTATTTGAAATAATTAAATATGCTTTTTGGCTTCGAAATTTTAATACTGTAAAGGAAGGATATTCTCTAATTTCTATGAATATTTAGGATTTGTCCTAAGTGATTTCAATATATTGGGAATTTATTATGATAGATAAGCATTTAAAACGATAATTAATTAATGATGTTAATCAATTATTTTTAATATGTTTTGGAACTTGAAAATTTAGTGTGGGAGTAATTCTGAAAAGGATTTGTAAAGAAATTGTTTTATCCAAAAGAAATTGAACAAGAAATAGGATTTGGTGAAAAGTTATTGCTTAAAGTAGTAATAAAACGGCTCTAATAAGAATTAAGAAAACGACATACCATTCTATCATCGCGGAGCCTTATACAAGGTCGCATCCATTAGTGTCGACGTTAAAGTGAAATGAAGCATAAGATAGTTACTTCGATAGCTACGTAATGTTTCCAAATTGGCTAAAGTTACCTCGTCAACAATACAGTATTAGTGACAATGTTGTCTTCGGGATTCATTTAAGCGTTTTAAAAAGCATAAATGATGCTTCCCCTAATCACTTCGACTGTTTTACATACTAAGGCAATGATGCCACTTATTATGTGTTCAACTCTATATAAAATGTGGCATAGTAGCCAAACTAACTTAAGTGTAAAAGTTTTATAACGTTGTCGAGGTTTTTGAGGGTCGATGTTCATCAAGGCCGGCGACCTTATGTTTTAGTGTCGATGTCGCTTGGCCACGAGTCGCACTTTATCTTTTTAATGCTTAAGAGGTTGTATCTATGTTATTCAAAACTGTTTTAAAAGGGGCAAAGAAGCCTATGTTTTAGAGGGTCGACGCCCTATGTCTTTGGCGGTTAGTCATATAACTTATAAAGGTTTTAAGTTTTGTTTATTATGTGGATAGCCTATACTTTATCAAAGTCGACAACGTTATCCATGACGCGAATTTATACTTAACTGAACTATGTTTGGTATTACCTTGGGTAGAGGGTCGATGAGGTATAATGCGGATTGAATGTCGCCTATCTTCATCAAAAGCGGAGAGCCTTATGTTTATCATATTGACGTCGTTACTGGGGAAACCAATGCCATTTTAAAATTTGTAAACTTAAACACTATCATTGGGGACACCAATATAGATGAACTTTGATATTGATCTTTATTAACCTAATAAGGGCAATGAGCATATTGTTTTATGACTTCGATGCTACACATTGGGAATACCAATGCTATTTTGAATATAAATGTCAACGCTATCATTGGGGACACCGAGGTATATTAGTTTCTATAGACTAAATGTTTTATGAACAAGACTTTATCATTGGGGATACCAATGCATTTTCTTAATTGAGTACGACATTGAAAAATTAGGGATACCAATGTATGTCACTTTGAAATGTTGTAACTTTAAGGGGAGATAACCTAATTGGGACACCAATAGACATAGGTAAATCATGTAGATAACATGAATTAAATTGTTAAATGATGGGTTTAGATTCAACTTAGGAAAATTGTGGGATGTGAGATGGATAGTCCACATCATGTTGGAGACGGTTAGTCTCTATAAGGATAATGATAGGTTCATAGTAATCCTAGGAAAACTATGAGATGTGTGATGGATAGTGGACGTCATTTTAAGCTAAATGGAATATGTGTGTTGGGTAGTCCAAATTTTTTTAAATCATTAACCCATTTGTGATGGGTAGTTAATATGGTTGGGGATGGGTAATCCAAGTAATAATTACATGTGAGATGGATAATACACATTATTCTAAATATACTTATATGTGAGATGGATAGTCCACATAATTATTAGATGGGTACTTAGGTCAAAATAAGATAGGTGATCAGTTTAAATTGTGATGCGTAGTCATTTGAAATTTAGATGGGTAATCCAACGAATTGGGATGGGTAATCCAATGTATGTTACATGATTAAAAATGTTATTTTCTATGTTTTGACCATTGTGGTTGCAGGGGCACGGTACACAGTTTTATGTTTTTGTTAAGATTTTAAAGGGAAAACTTGTTCTTCTCAGCAGCGAGGTCTCACTAGACATCTATTTGGTTTGAGATGGTAGGTTATTATTTACACCAGACTGTTGTCTGACCCTAAGTTTTTGTTTTTCAACTTAAGCTCTTAGGTACTCATTTGGGTATGCCAGGGGTAAGTGCTTTTGGGTTCGAGTTAGACGAATAGGCTTCCAGAGTCATGCAGGTGGCAATCTAGCTATTAGGAACTTTTTCTAATCCAGCTATGTAGTTTTGTCTATTTGGTTGTAAGGGAAAAGTTGTATTATTGCCAAGTATTTTACCCTTATCAACCTAGGGAGCATCTTCATATGTTTCTCTTGGAGTATTTTTTAATAATTATATTTTCTCAAAACGTGGGATTACGATTGGGATTATGTAATGAATGTGAAATAACATTTGTGAAATGAGAAAGAAATTGGTTATTAAACTATGTTGAAATTTTTTCATATTCACGTGCTTCTAGTTGTTAATATGATTAACATAGCGCATTTTGTCGTTGAGAATTAATAATTATGGATGATTGTAGCATCCAAAATAGTTAGTTCCGGGTCTTAAAACAGGGGATGTTACATTCGTTTTCAAGTATCCATTTTACTTCCTATTTCAGTGCATTAGCTTGAATCTTATTAAACTACCTTTTCTTTTGTCGAATAGGAGTGATATCTGGATCTATGTTTAGGGCATGGCTCGCGGTTGTTGGATCTATTATGATCATATCTAAGTGTATCCAGGCAAATACATCCTTGCTTGACTTAAGAACTATGATAAGCTCCCTTCCAAACTCATCGTTTACCTCCTTCTTGATCTTTACTGATTTTGTTCGATCAAGAAAATCCAGGCTTACTTCTTCTAGGTCTTCGATGGGCTTTACTCATTCTTGCTCGCCTCTACAGTCGAATTCAGTAATGATTTCCTCACCATGTATTTCTTTATTTATTAGGTTAGCTTCTTTCCTTTTTATTTTTCTTTCGAAAAAGTTAAATCTTATCATCACATTCTTAGCTTTTTTAGTTTTCCTCGTCTTCTCATTTACCTTGGAATGTTGGCTTAGAGGACCATCATCCAAGGGCTTTTTTATTTCAATTTTGATTGAATCGTATTTTTCTAAGTCATAACAAGAAAGATTATCCCTTTTGCATTGATCTAGGGTAGCAAAATAAAATTCTCGAGAGCTAAATCGATCTCCCTTTATTGTTCTCCATTCACTCTTAATTACAAATTTCCCCAACAAATACTTTGGTGACACGGAAGCATCAACCTCATCCAAGACTGGTCTCCTAATGAAAGAATTGTAGTAGGAAGGTTGGTCCATTACGACAAATAAGGTTTTCAAAGTTCTTGAATAAGGAACTCCCATGTGCAATAGAAGCTTAATCTTCCCTATGGAGTGGATCCTTTGTTATTGAACCCGAAGATGGGCTCGAAGCTTGGCATTAGTTTTACTTTTGGAATTCCCATTGGATCGAAGGCATGCCTAAAGATAACATTCGCCGTGCTTCCATTATTAATTAGAATTTTGGTCACTACAGAAAGCCCGATCTATGAAGTTATCACTAATGGGTCACTGTATGGATGGCGAACCAATTTTATCTTCCACATTGTTATTGTTAAATTGGTCATCTGAGCTGATTTTTGTAATTTGTAAGTCTTTGCTGCTGCTAAATAAAAAAGACTCCATATCTTGCCTCTCTTATATACCTGTTTCTAGCTCCCTTACTGCTCCCAGCTAAATGTGGCACCCCATGAATAACATCAATTCGATTAATTGGTGGAATAAAATCTTGCTGAGAATCATTTTCCACAAAATTTGCAGCATTGTTTGGTGGCTTTTGGTTACTCTCTTCAAGATGGGCAGGTTTTTGACTCTCTTTGAAAATTTCTTTTAGGAGCCTAGATCGAATCGTATTTTGAACATTTCCAACTAAGAAACAATATTCATAGGTTTTGTGTCTGTTAGCTTTGTGGTAGGTGCAATATTCTCCTCTCCTTCTTGGCTCGTGGTTATTTCTTGCCTTGCAAGAAGTTGGGAAGTTTCTTACATCTTTAGTTGTAGTAATAATATAGGAAATTATTTGTTTAAAGCCACATAATTAGATTTCGAGATCTCCTCTGATCTTCCTCTCTTGCATTCATCCCCATCTTGGTTTCTTACTAGGGTAATCAAAGCCAGATCTTCTTTCCTCCTTCATTGTTTAAGACTTTTTTTAGTGTGGTACATATCATCCATATAGATGAATTTGTCAGCTTGGAAATTAAAATTCTAAAGGTCTCTACACCAGTGGATGTAAAGTTCCTTCTGGAAGGGGGTTTGCTTAATCAACCATGAATGCACTACCATGAAATTTTCTCTATCAGTCACGTTCTCTGCTCTTAGTGTCTCTGCATTGAATCTTTGCAAGTATTCACCAAATTGCTCTCCCGATATCTACTTGACATTGTCCAGTCCTTGCATATATAGAACTATGCTGAGAATTTATAAGAGAACTACTTCCAAGAATAAATTGCCTTCACTCTATAACGCCTATACCACTTTGTCGTTGCTTCTTGAAAAGTGGTCAGAAAGAGCCTACATCATACCTCTCTCGAAGCATTGTGAAAGTCGATTTGGCTCTCGATGTTTAGAAGGTGAACATCAGGATTATACCTTAGCAATGGAATCTTGATGTGTGATGGAATTTTGATAGACATTATTCTTTCTTTGAAGGGAGCTTCATGGAAATTGTTGTTGAATTAGGGACCAGTGGTTCTCTTTCCATTGACACCAAGCATGTCCATTGCTATTTTATTAGCTATGTCTCTCAATTAACCTTCATCATCATGATAATCACCTCTATAAGGGATGTATTCCTTGCGTGAGATTGAGCTTCCCGACTGTTCGTTAGACCTTCTGATAATTCTTCCCGGCGATCTGCTTTAGCCTTGTTATCTGCTAGCTACTTTGGAGAGAATGTTGCAGCTCCAACCTTTTGGATTCCTCTTCTTTGCAGAGTTATAATCATTTTTCCATTATCCTTTTTTTGAGCATGGAAGTATCTAGATTTCTCCTAAAAGATTCGGTCTCTTCTCCTTCGGTGAACCTTGTTGTTTTGGAAGACTTCTATGAAAGGACCTTCTCTAACTTTTGCATTGCTGCAATTTTTTGCATAAAGTATTTGATTTTGGCATCATTATTTGTTGGCTTCATTGGTTTTGTAGGTTGACTGGGCTCTACACTTTCTGGATTAAAGCGTGGAGTGACATTATCTTCCAATGTCGTTTGTTGTACTGTCTCCTCGTTTGGAATGTTAATTCTTTTGTCTCTTTCCATTTTCCTGAAAAAATATTTTTAATAAATAGCTTCAAGATAAAGTTATAAAAAATTGGAGGTTCAAGCCCTCCTTTTAGTGCCAAAAGGTTAATCCAAAATTGGGTTTAACACTTATGAAGCCATGCTGAACCAAAACTTGGTTTTACACCCATAGTTCTATCAAGATGGTATCATTTGATAAGTTATAAGGGCATCGATAAACCAAGGATTAGTTCAGCATCTAAGATTAAGTATAAAATGAGGTTATTCAAATGATTCCAAGTTGCCCATGGCCTTTTGATTAAGTTATAGATTTGTTCAAAAGTTCATGTTACATGTCCAAGAGTAAAATAGGCAGGATTGCATTGATGTGCAATTATCCATTAAACATTTGTTATGGGAAAAATAAGCAATATATTAGCCATAATCCATTGTTCATGAGAATAGGATAGATAGTTATTTTACAAAATAAACATTCATTTGGACAAGGGTTTTGTAACACCCCTAATTTTTTATAACATTATTCAGGCGATTTAATAAGATAAATTAAATAGAATAATGTAAATGTTAAGTGATAAGGGGATTGAGACCTGAATTAATTAATTAAGGTCGTGCCTAATATAATGATTAATGGGCTAAAGAATGGTTTTAGGTTAAACAAATTACATAAGGGTATAAATTAAAATTGCCGCCCAATGACCCTTACCCATATATATATTTTCATTCCTACCATTTCTTCTCATTCATGTCATTTTAAAATGCAAACTAAAAGATAGAGGAACTGCCGACCATTAAGAAGAAGAAGAGGAAATCAAATTAAAAGCTAGAAAACCAAGCTTAGAGGAAATCAATCCCAATCAAATCTCCATATCTAGTTAAAGTTGAATAATAATTCCATCTCTATTTTATTTTAAATCATATATTTTTAGATTTAAGGGTAAATTCATTTTTATGATATATTGGATGATGATATGCTTGATTCATGATTTATTTGATTTAAACAATGTTGTTTAAAAGAGTTTTTGTGCGGTTTTAGGTCAAAACTAAGATTTAAAGATGTTTAAATGCCATGGGAAAATTTTATGTTATGAGAAACATGATTTGGAGTGGGGTTTCAATTTTTATAATTTTCCAAGCTATGGAAAGATTATTATGAATTTTCAAAGAAACTATGGTTGTTTGAGTTTATAATTTATTTTTGAAAATATATTGAGAATTTGGGTCTGAAATTTTGATATGTTAGATAACATGTTTAAAGACAATTTTTGGAATTTTTTGGGGATTTTTCCAAGGTGATTTGTTATGCAAAATATTTTTTTTAGAAGAGGGACTTCTTTACAAAAATTGGAAGGGCCTATTTGATTAATTTAACCATCGTTTAGATCTGGATTAGTGGCTGTTATTTTTGAAAAATAATTTGAAAAAGTTAAGGCAACCAATCTGGTGTTGACACGTGGCAGGTTAGTTAGAGAAAAGTTTGCTTAAAGAAGTAAAGACCAGGATTACATCAAAAAATCGATTCCGCCTACTGAGGAAAGCACCTTTCGACACAGATGCTTTCGCCTTTTTCTTAGTCGAAACCTACCATGCTAAAACCAATACACAAGGTATCACTAAGATGGTACGTAGTGGATTGGAGGAAGGCGGAAGGTAAGGTGTCGAAAGCATAGCTTCCGAAGGAGTCGTAACCTTGGTTTGTTTTTAAAAGAAAAAAAGCGCCTGCCTTTGTTTTGATTTAGCCTTCGACAGAGTCGAAGCGTTTGGTTTTGAAAGAGTTTTGAAAGAATGTTTCGAAAGGGTTGCCAGTTACTTAAGATTGCTTTTGACTAGGTTCTTTTACTTATGAAAGAACGTTTTGAAAGAAGGGGTTCCGATCTAGTCGAAACCCTACTACTGTTCTATAGCCTTTCGATGGTGTTGAAGTTATCAATGCTATTGAAAGGTATTTTGTTTTATAATGTTCAAGCCACTTCCTATAGCTTTCGAAAGGGGTTAGGGGTTTCGAAGGTGATGGTTTCGAAAGGGATTTCGATGCCAACCTTCTAATGTTTTTACCCAGATGTTAAATGCTTTCGAAAGTGATGGTGCCGACGCCATCTAGTTTTCCCCAACAATTTTATATGATAAATGATGGTTTCGAAAGAGTTGCTTTCACCTATACTCACTTTAACCCAAATAATGTTTTAAGTATAAACCCAATGCTTTCAAAAGGGTTACTTTCAGTGGTTTCGGAAGGGTTACTTCCATTGGTGTCGAAAGGGTTACTTTCAACTGGTTTCGAAGCTAAGCTTCTAAAGGTCAAATATTAATACTTTAATGTATTTGAAAGGTTTTGAAAGGTGTATTTTGAAGTATTAAAAGGTAGAAGCCTAATGTTTTGAACAAATATTTTTAAGGCTTTCGAAGGAGGTTATCCAATGAAGTTGAAAGTGAGGTTTCAAAGGTATCGAAAGGTGTTATGACCCAAACTCTATTTTTAAAGGAAAAACCCATGGTTATATTAAAGGAGTTTTTAATAATGGTTTTGTGGAGAAGCTATCTTTGAAAAAGTAATAGGTTAATGGGATTAAACATGTTTTATTTTAAACCCACAGGAGTGGTATTGCTATGTTGTTATTTTGCTTCTTCTAATAGGTTCACTTTATAATCGACCCATAACTGCATTTTGGGGATAAAGGTTAGAACAACTAGTTAGGTTAACCCGGTAGTGAATGTAAATTGATTAAACTCCTTAATGAGTAGAATTGCATCTAGGAGGTTAGGAAGACCAGAATATAGGATTCTAAAATATAAAAGAAAGATATTAGCAGGGGCCAATAGGTTATTAGTAAGCCCATGAAAACTGTGTATAGGAAAGATATTGCCATGGGCCAATAGTTTTATAGTTAGCCAATGAAAACTATGTATAAAAGAAGATGTCAGATAGACAGGTTCATAATTAGCCCATGAAAACTATGTATAAAGGAATATGCCAAATAAACAGGTTCATAGTACGCCCATGAAAACAATGATTGGATACTGGCAGGTGGCCGGTAGGTTTGTAGTTAGCCCATGAAAACTATATCCGGATGAAATATTGACAGTTGTTAATAGGTTCCTAGTCAATCCATGAAAACTAGGGTAAGAATAAAGGATATTGGGGTTACCAATTAGTTCCTAGTCAGCCCATGAAAACTAGGATAAGGATAAAATATTGGAGTTACCAATAGGTTCATAGTGATCCCATGAAAACTATGTAATTGGATAGGGAGTCCTTAAATGTTTAACTGGTTATTTGTCAGCCCATGAAAACTAATAGGTTAACAGTAATCCTAAAAACTATAATTGAGATAGATGGTCTAAAATGAATGGGGATGGGTAATCCATAATTGATTCATTTATTTTGCATATCATCATATTATACTATTTTGAATTGTTTTAACCATTGTGGATGCAGGAGCATGGTATATGGTTTTACAAAGGTTTTGAGATACTAGTGACGGGAAATCTGTTCCGCTAAGTTGCGTGGTCTAACTAGATATCTAAATGATTTGAGATTGTAGATTATTATTCATACAAGGCTTTATGTCTGACTCAAGTTTATGTTTTCCCCTTAAACTCTCGGATACTAAATAAATTTTTAGTAGTTTGAGATTTGAGGTTTTCAGGTACCACTTAAGGCGAATAAGCTTCCGTAGACTTGCAGTGTAACGACCCGTAAATTTCAACTATTTTGATAACGTAATTAGTTGAAATTTTGTGAAATTTTAAACGATAAAATTTTGAAATAAAAATTTAATATTTGGAATGCGTCTAATGAAACATAGCAACTGGTAAATTTTCGTCCGAAAATACGAAAGTTTATTTCGCGCGTAAATTTACTTTAATTTAATCAGTTAAAAAGCGATGAAAATAAAATGTTTTCAAAACCAAAATATTTTTACATAGAAAAATTCTAAACCATCTTCTGAGCAAGATGTCAGTTTGTCGTTTTTCCAAATTCGGACATCTTTGGCTCCGTCGATCTTATTTTTCAGCGGTTTTCTTGCATTTTCCGCTGGTAGAAAATTCGAATTTTTATAATTCGATCGTACCACTGATATATTTATACCGTTTTGATCATCTTGTCATGCTGATCTCTACGGTATATCTTTTTATGTGTTTTGGTATCCGATACGCGATGGAATCGTGTAACTGCTGATCGTGTCGGTACCATTTTTGAACTTTTGTTTACTTGTCCTTTTGTTTTCCCTTCAACTGAAATGAACGGTCATAAACTCTATTTATTTCACAGATATCAATGTTTAACTTTCTTTATTCCAACGTTTGAATTTTATTAGCTGGTTCAATTGCATTTTTAGTCTGTTCGAATTTCCATACTTTAATCTTGGGAATATATTACGTTGTAAATACGGTCTGCATTGAATAATGCAAGCACTCTTCTTCTGGCCTTCCACATCCATGCAGAGACACTTCTTCCTCTTCTTTCGGCCTTCCCTTCTTCTAAAAAAAAAAGACGAAGGCAAAAATCAAATATGTTTGTTGGCCTCCACCTGCTCCTTACCTTGGTGCTTCCCTTTGATCCATCAGCAAGTAAATTCCACCACCTTTGAACCGTTCATAATAGCCACCACCCACTCACGCAAGCATCACACGACCAGACCTCCTACCCACGACCAGACCTCCATGTGGCAGCCGCGACCACGGTTCATCTCCGCCGACACTCGTTCACTCCCCATGCAAACCCACATACACTAATATCGACAGCCCGAGTGCATAGCACAACAACCACTCGGTCTTGCCTCAAGCCCTTGTTCCACATCCTTGCACCCACGTGAACCGACAGCCCCTACACCACACAAGCGCCCACACCTCCGACGCTCCGGCACTCCACCACAACCCACGTCCTGCCCCGTCTTATTCACCTCGGCAAATCCCTTAGCCTCGCAAATCTCACGTCACCTCAGCCTTGTTCCAAGACCGAAACCCCACTGCCTTCACGCGATAGCCAACCAACCTTCCAACAGCCTGGCCCTCTCCTTCCACTTCGGCACCTCACAGCAGCCTCTGCCTTAACAATCGAAGCCACCGCCTTCCTGTCGCCAGCCTTCCACCTTGCCATTTCGCCTCGGTTCCTAGATTTTGCCTGGACACTACCTCCGCATCTCATCCTCCTTCTCTGGTTCTTGTATTTGTAAGTATAAGTGAGTCTAAATTTTTGTTTTACAAATAATTTTTTTAAGTGCAGTTTACATATGAAAATGTTAAGAATATTATATTAGTTTTATAAAGTATACATGTTATACAAGTTTATTAGCTATATATTTATATGTTTATACAGCAGCTTAAAGGTTCAATAGGTTATACAAATATTTATATATGTTATAGCAACTGTCATATATGTTTCAGATTTTGTATATGAGCTATACAACTTGCATATGTCTTTCGTTT
Organism: Allium fistulosum; assembly: GCA_030737815.1. Lineage (NCBI taxonomy): Eukaryota > Viridiplantae > Streptophyta > Magnoliopsida > Asparagales > Amaryllidaceae > Allium > Allium fistulosum. The sequence goes on from CM060908.1 coordinate 236,161,098, forward strand.
ATATAAAAGGCAATACTGTGAAAAATAATAATATATGTGTGTTTATATATTTTAAATATAAGGTATATATTATATTTATAAGGGAAGTACATAACTATTTTATTACATAGTAGTTGTACTTGTTTGTTTAAGTATATGTACACCAAAGGGATAACTATGTATATTTTGTTATATGCCCGGTATGAATATGTGTGTTGTTGGGGTTATATATACAGTGGGTTGTATGGTTATAGTTTATAAAGAATGTATATGAAGGTATATATTTGTTATTGGGTTATAATGTGCTGCTTCGGTTGCAAGTATTGAGGCATTTACTTATTTTATTTTATTTTAAGCTAAAATATAAGTTATGTTAATTATATATGTTTGTTTAAAAGTTTGAAATATAATCTTGTTTATGAATGTATTTGTGGAACCAGTGCTATATATATAGGTTAGCTTGAATTTGCATAATAGGCTGCATATAATCTGTTCGCTATTTGGACAATCACTATTTTGTATATAAACTGTTCGCTGTTTTGTTTAGGTATGTATAAAACTAGTGTATGTGTTTTACATTTATTTTGTTTTTAAACATTGATTTGAATACAATGGGGTGTAAAAGTTTATACACTAGTTTTGTATACTTGAGCCTAGTTACGTACACTATAGAGGTTATTTTTGTTAGATGTTAAAATGTGATACTAAATTTAAATTTTATATATAGAGAAAGTTTATTTTTATTGAATATTATGTATCGGGATTTAATATTTATTTGAAAGTGAAAACAATATATATACTTAGTAAAATTTATGTCAACCGATTCTAATTTTTCAACGATCCCTTTTATCAGCTTTGCTCTTCTAAATCCGTGCCAATCTAGCTTTGATTTGGAATTTCATGTTTGGATTCACAACTCAACTCGTAACCATTTCAAATCTCTCTAGCCTCGAAAGGTGAGCACTCACTCACGATTAACGTTCTTTTATTTATTAAATCTGATTTCAATTGAAACGACAATTGAAATATGCTGTTGTTAGTTAATTACACTGTTATATATGCTATTGCCTGTATCAGTTAACCTGTGACATTTGACACCATTATCTGTTAATTATTTATGCGATGATAATACAGTTTGGCAGATAATTGATTGATTGTTGATGTTTATATTGGACGTTAAATTGTTAGTGATAAATGATAAATAGTATGCAGAATTGAAATTGATATAGGATAGTTGAAAATTTTAAAACTGATTTAAATGTTAAATTTGATTAAATGGCATTTGTATAATATGACCCCTTTAACTGTTAAATTTATTGACTCGTAGGATTTGTTTAATTACACTTTGAACCACTAAATGTATGTCGTTAAATTGAGATGTATGAAATTGTAAATAGATGACAAGTGAAAAACCGTATAAATAATGGGTGTAATAATCTTTAATCTACATGAAATGATAGTGTAGATTCTAGAAATAATTATATTAATTCGTACAAATAACAATGCGAATTAATACGGTTATTTCGGGATTATTTGAATTGATTATTGGATTGTTATTGTTGCTTGTTTATTTACTTTGACACCATCCCAGTTATCACACTACAAGTTCCCTTTGCTATGTTTTGATTTTGAATTGAATTGGAATCGGGTTGAAATGATAAATACCCAAAATTGAATTTTTGACCTAGGATAGAAAATTAAATAAAACCCGATTGGTCAATAATTTGATTTAAAATAAAACGAAGATTTTATTTGAATAAATAATATGGTTTTGAAATGAAGTTGAAATTTGAATTTTAATGAAAGGAAAATGTTAAAATTTAATAATCTGAAACAAAATATTAGCAATGTAATTGATGAAAGAATGTGTTTAATTTGAGAAATGTTTGAAATTATTAAACTTTGAAATGATTTAATAATTAAGTTTGAAATTATAATTAAGTTGAAATTATTAAACTGTGAGATTATTTAATAATTAAGTTTGAATTATTTAATACTTAAATAAGATTAAATTATTTAATGATTAAATTGAATTGAAATTCTTTAATAAGAAAAATTGAACTTTTGAATAAGTGAATTTTACTTCGTAAATAATTGAAATTGAGTTTCTTTATAAATTAAGTTTTGGGAAAATTATTTAAGTAAATAAATAAGTGAGATTGAATTTCTTTAACAAGAAATGAAAATGTGATATTTTTGGAATTAATGTAAGACTTGTAATTGAAAGAATTGATTTGACGAATTGAATTTAATTCAAAATTGTAAGTTTTGATTTAATGAAGTTGAACTTAAGAAATTGATTTAATGATTTGGAAATTTAATAGAAATTGTTTTGAATGATAAAGTAACTTAACGAATATTGAATGAAATCGATAAATGAGTTTAAGTTGATTTGAGTGTTAAATTAATTTAAATGATTTCAGAATGAAACTTATATACAAATTTGAATAAATATTTGAATTGTTTTAAATAGAAATTGAAATTGAATTATAAGATTTTGAAATAGTGAATTTGGAAGTTCTAAAACGTAAATATTGGAAATTGGTTTAGAAAGACAAATGAAATGTTGATTTATGAATTGAAATTGAAATTGAAATTGATTTGGTTTTGAAATAAATGAACGACCAATTGGTGAAATAATTATGAAAGTTATTAAAGAGACCGGAATTCGGTTATGGATATACTCTCTATCTAAACTGAAAACCACTTTAATAACTATACGTGGAGTGATGATCCAGAATGAAGTGGTTGGAATGATGTACGTGATGACTGAAGAAAGAGAACGATAATGGATAGCCTTGACACTTGTGTCAAATTGGAAATGACTAAAACAGGAGCTGTGCCGGGCCAATGGAGGATTAGCTACCTCAAGTGGACACACTTCTTCGAACTACTTATACTTGTTGTCGATTGGTGCACCCTTGATTTTGGGAGTGTTGTTTCACGGTGTTGCGGGCGCTGCGGCGTTGCGTTCTCACCAGTCCGGATCAGGCGAACGGTAGTATCACTACCTTGGGTATTGCCTCATGTGCCTTGTCATACTTGTATTCCATTTATTCGCGACCACTACGAAATTGTTTTGTACCTTTAGTATATGGATTGCCCTCTGGTGACTTCCGGTTTTGGGGAAACTACTGTCTTGTATATGCTTTTGGGAATAAAAATGTGTTAAGGGTGGAATGGGCCATGACTTAACGCTATTTTGATATCTTTATATTACTGATAGACATTATCTACTTATCGTACACTACTACATAGTAGATAGTTTAACGGATCCTTAAAGGATGGTTATTCCAAACTTCCTTTGAGTTACTTGTATTTCAATTGCTATTTCACTTGACTTGGATTTATTAATATAAGAATGTTAATCCTGACTCGAGTGTCTTGTGTTTTTGCTTTACGCTCGGGTCAGACTGAGTGTACCAGTATTCAAGACTCACCTTTGGAGTTGGAGCTTTGCTTGAAGATCCAGCCATCTATTCTGCTTTCAGTATTCGATGATTCCAGTGATGTATTCTGATTTGTATCTGATGTATCATATTACTCTTCCGCTGTATCTGGTTTAATTCTGATGTAACTAATACATTTATATGGTAGCTTCATGAACTACTATCTCTTTTATTTCCGCTGCATTTATTACTCTGTGTCTGTGATCTGTGATTATATTTATTTACTGTATATGTTCAGTTTTGCCAAATTTAAATTAACAACGCGGTATTTTGAGCAATTCAATTCCGGCATGAGTGTCTACCTATACACTTATAATGCATGCGAATGGTCCAAAATGTCGGGTCGTTACATGCAGGAGGCATAATAACTATTTAGAGTTCTCTTTTCTTTTGATTCCGATGTGTTGTTGTAATGGCAAAGTTGTTATATTGCCTGCATATACTCTTATTACCTAAGGGGGCATCTCCATATGTCGCTCTTGGCGTATGTTGTATTAAATAATTTTCTCTGGACGTGATTTGAAAAGTTGGGATTATCAATTTGATGTGAACGTAAATGTGCATATATATACATCCATATTTTATCTCTTTTTATTTAAATAAATATCATATTTGGGCATTTCTACATGTTAAAACCAAAATTCAATTATTTTCAAACCATTGTATTTTGATCTTCATTCAGGGGCAAAATGGTCATTTGTGTGCATGTGTTAATTTAAGAATTTTTACTTGGACAATTTTTCTGACTTTTATAGGATACTTTAGTGCATATGGAAGTGGGATTCATAATGATATATGCATGCACAAGGAAATACAAAGGAATGAAGAGGAAATAATTCAAGTTCAAGATCATGGAGGACCCCACCCACTTACCTACATGTACAATTAGGAGCTAATGGACGACTAAGAGGAGGTTAAAGCTTCATGCACATCAAATGATGGATTAATTAGGGGCTAATGATTACTTGGTGGCCACACTTCCTAAAGGGCATTTTGGGAAGCCCCCTAAAAATAGAATTAGGGTTTTATGCATGTATAAATAATACTCTTATGTACATGAAGATATCTCATACTCTTTCATTTTACTTAGGAAATTAAGAGATGAAATTGTAAGCTCAATGTTCTATGAAATAAAAATGGCTTCCAAGCCTCTTTCTTCTCTCTTTTCTACATGCTTTTCTTTGTTTTTATGTTAATGCTTTTATTTATGTTCTTTTCTTTTCTTTGTTAGTAGAATAGTTTTACAGTCATGCAAGTAGTGTAGCTTAATTTCTTTTGTTGTAAGTAGTTTAATTACATTCTCTTCTTTGCTTATTCTCTATTTTCTTCTCTTTTTAATGATGAAAGTTACTTGTGTTGCTTCAACGCCACAAAAGAGTGGCTAAACCCTTTCAATTTAGGGGTAATGAAGCTCTCAAATATTATGTAATTTCAACATTTGTTATGATTTATGATCTCTTTGTTTGTGCTTTATGAAAAAGAATTTTGATGCAAGTTTATACAAGTGGGTTTGATAGCTTATATTGTTTATGCAAATGAGCTATTCTTATTCAACATAAACACAATTTGCATCATCATTTGCTAATCCATTTTTGATTGTGAAATTAAAGTAAAAATGAAATTTGATGATCTATATTACTAGTTACAATAGTAAATAGATCATACTTAAAATAGCTTTTGCTTTGGCTTCATTTTCATGAGAATTATAAGTGGTTTATTTGTTGTATTATAGTTTGATGGTTTGAGTTATGTTAATTCATAACATAAACAAACCATACTTATGATAAATACAACAATATTTCACTTAATATCAAAGCTAGAGATCACAAATTGTTTGTTTGTTGATTTACAAAAATATGAGAGTGGTTTTGCCTCTAAATTGTTCTCTAGTTAAATAGTTTTTAAATCAAATTACAATTCTAGTTTTAGCTTCATTTTATTTCTAGTTAACAATTTCTCCTCCATTTGGTCTAATTTGATTGAATAGATTTTTAAACTCTCACAATTCCCTGCAGATCGACCCGTATTCGCCACGTACTACAAGTGTACGCCGTGCGCTTGCGGTAAAATTTTATTTTAATTCGTTCGACGGTTTTCTAAACCGATAGAATTTCCGTCGACGTACACAATTGAACGCGAACGAGGAACATTCCCAAGCCAGCCTATTTCAAATCCCAGAAATCAAAACGCAAATTCAAATCAAGCCCATGTTGTTTAAGATAGCAACGTCACCCAATTGAATGCTATCACAACTCTTCGTTCTGGGAAACAAATCGATAATCAAGTCGTTAATCCAAACGATTTACCAGAAACTTCTCTCGATACTTCTAAAACAACGAATGAATCTGAACAAAACGTGGAGCCAAACGTTAAATCGAATGCCAATCAAAACTCTTCTTCTTTTACTCGAGTAGATCCGCCTACCGAGTATCGTGTCCCATTTCCACATCGTCTTCGACCAAAGAAACATTCAGACCAAATGGAAAAGATAATGGAAATTTTTAAACAAGTCAAAGTTAACATTCCGCTTCTTGACATCGTTTAGCAAGTCCCAACTTACGCGAAATTCCTTAAGGTCTTGTGTACCCAAAAGTGACACACTCAAGTGCCCAAAAAAGACTTCTTAGCCGCAAGTCTAAGTGAAGTCTTATCCCAATCCATGCCGGTAAAATACAAAGATCCTGGCTGCCCTACGATTTCGTGTACAATTAGTGACAAGACGGTTAACAAATGTTTGGTAGACTTAGGCGCGAGTGTCAACTTGATTCCATATTCCGTGTATGAACAATTTGGCTTAGGTGAGCTCAAACCCACAAAAGTCACGCTTCAATTTGCCGATCGTTCCATTAAGAAGCCCGGGGGAGAAATCGAAGACGTGCTCATTCAAGTAGGGCAATTCATATTCCCCGTTGATTTTATTGTTCTCGAAACACAACCCGTGACAAATCCCGCAAGTCAAATTCCATTGATTCTAGGCCGACCTTTTTTAGCCACCTCACATGCCTTAATAAATTGTCGTAACGGATCGATGAAAATCTCTTTTGGAAACATGACTTTGGATCTCAACATTTTCAATCTTGAAAGCCAATCGAACGAAGCCCATGACCAAACGTTGGAAGTTAGTGCCAGTCACGAAAACTTTGAAAATGAAACACTTGATTTTAATGATGAACATGAGGGCGAGTACGAAAAATTGTTTCACGAAATTCCCAACGAGATTGAATACACTCTTCCCTTTGAATCGCTTCTAGTTGAGTCCGAATCTCAATCAAACTCTTTGATTGAAAAACTCCTAAAGTTTGACCTCAAACCACATCCCGATCACCTTAAGTACGCATACTTAGGTGATAACGGAACGTTGCTCGTCATAATTTCTACGACTCTCTCTCTCTTGACCAAGAAACTTCCTTACTTTCTATTCTTTCGAAAAACAAGGAAGCGATTGGATGGTCGATCTCCGATATAAAGGGGATTAGCCCTGCTATTGTTCGACATTGCATCCATTTAATCGACGATGCCAAGCCTGTTCGTGACGCGAAACGAAGGCTTAATCCAAAAATGAAAGATGCAGTGCGTGATGAAATTCTTAAACTTCTCGATAACAGAATCATTTACCCAATCTCTGATAGTTCATGGGTTAGCCCAATTCACGTTGTACCGAAAAAGTCTAGGCTAAACATTGTCAAGAATGATTCAAATGAACTTATTCCAACTCATACTCAAACGGGTTGGTGTGTTTACATTGACTATCGAAAACTAAATGTCGCAACACGAAAAGATCACTTCCCTCTTCCCTTCATTGACCAAATGCTCGAACGTTTAGCCGGCCATGAATTTTACTGCTTCCTTGATGGTTATTCCGGCTATAACCAAATTCCCATCGCTCCCGAAGATCAAGAGAAAACGAATTTCATATGTCTATTCAATACCTTTGCTTATCGACGTATGCCATTCGGACTTTGTAACGCTCCTACGACCTTCCAACGATGCATGGTTGGAATCTTTTCCGACATGATTGAACGCTTTCTAGAAGTTTTTATGGACGATTTCTCAACCTTTAGCGATTCTTTTTCCCAATGTTTACATCATCTTGAATTGGTTCTAAATCGATGTAAAGAAAAACATTTGACTTTGAATTGGGAAAATGCACTTTATGGTCAAACAAGGCATAGTCCTTGGACATATCATCTCAAATAAAGGCATTGAGGTAGATAAAGAGAAAATCGATGTTATTGCAAATCTACCCATTCCCAAAACTGTTAAGGACATTCGATCATTTCTTGGACACGCTGGCTTTTACCAACGCTTTGTGAAAGACTTTAGCAAAATTGCTCGTCCTTTGACGACTCTTCTTGGAAAAGACGTTCTTTTCGATTTTAACTCTGATTGTATCTCTTCTTTTGAACGTCTTAAGAACGAACTCATTTCTGCTCCAATCATTTGTGCGCCCAATTGGGATCTTCCTTTGGAAATAATGTGTGATGCTTTGAACTTTTCCGTTGGTGCTGTTTTAGGACAACGCATCAACAAGATCCTTCACGACATTTACTACGCGAGTATGACTTTGAATGACGCTCAACTCTACTACACAACAACCCAAAAAGAGCTTCTAGCTATCGTTTTTGCTCTCGAAAATTCCGACAATACTTGATAGGGTCACACATTACTATGTACATGGACCACTCTGCGCTTCGATATCTCTTCGCTAAAAAGGATGCCAAATCCCGCTTGATTCGTTGGATCCTTTTACTTCAAGAATTTGACCTTACAATTAAAGACAAAAAAGGATCCGATAACGTCATAGCCGATCAATTGTCTCGTCCTCCGAACGCACCATCTTCTTTGCCAATCAATGAAAACTTCCCCGATGAACAACTCCTTTCAATTTCTATCGACCTATGGTATGCTGATATAGTGAACTACTTAGTCACTAAAGAAACTCCCATATCGTGGCCCAAACAGGACAAATGCAAATTCATGTCCCAAGTGAAGTATTTCTATTGGGACGATCCATACTTTTTCAAATATTATCCTGACCAAATCTTCCGACGTTGCATTCCGGATAATGAGATTAGGAGTGTTCTTTCATTTTGCCACGATCAAGCGTGTGGTGGACATTTCGGTCCTCGAAAAACTGCGGAAAAAGTGCTACAGTGTGGTTTCTATTGGCCTTCTCTTTTCAAAGACTCGTTTGAATTTTGTAAAACTTGCGATCGATGTCAAATGCTTGGACGAATTTCTCGACGAGATATGATGCCTCTAAACCCCATTATTACGATGGAAATCTTTGATGTATGGGGTATAGACTTTATGGGACCTTTTCCCAATTCTTTTGGAAACTTGTATATCCTTCTCGCTGTCGATTACTTTTCAAAATGCATCGAAGCCTTTCCTTGCAAAACCAACGACCATAAAATTGTTGTGAAATTTCTCAAAGAAAACATTTTTTCGAGGTTCGGCACACCTCGCACAATAATCAGTGATAACGGGACCCATTTTTGCAACCGTTCTTTTGAAATTTTAATGAAAAAATACTCGATAACCCACAAGTTATCCACTCCGTATGATCCTCAAACTTATGGCCAAGATGAAGTTTCAAATCGACTAATAAAACAAATCTTGGAGAAAATTGTTAATAAAAATCGAAAAGATTGGTCTCAGAAATTGACCGACGCGCTTTGGGCTTACCGTACTACTTTTAAAACTAACCTTGGGATGTCCCCATTTTGTTTAATTTACGGTAAAGCTTTCCATTTACCGTTGAAATCAAACACAAAGCGCTGTAGGCAATTAAGAACTTAAACTTTGATCTTGAGAAAGCTAGTGAAAACCGAAAACTACAACTCAACGAACTAGAAGAACTTAGGAACGACGCGCATGAAAACGATAAAATTTACAAAGAAAAAACCAAAGTTGTACATGACAAGTCAATCTTAAGGAAAACGTTTTCGCCTAACCAAAAAGTTCTTTTATATGACTCAAGACTTCATTTATTCCCTGGGAAACTTAAATCAAGATCGACCGGACCATTTGTGGTACGAACTGTTTTTCCACAGGGTGCCGTAGAAATAGAAAACCCCAGGGATGGATCGGTTTTCAAAGTCAACGGTCATCGTCTGAAACCTTTCTTGGAATTGCCAAATAACCAAGAGGAGGAGCTCATAATCCTTCATGAGCCAAGCTACGTCTAGTAAGAATGGTAACCCTCTTTTGTAAATATGTACATAGGTTTCCCCGTTACACTCATTATATCATGCATTGACTGTGGGGACACAGTCAAAATTAAGTGTGGGGAAGTCTCATTTTCAATTTTTTTAGTTTCATGGCATTTTTGAATTTTTCTTTTAACTTTAAAAAAAACACTAAATATTTCGAAATCTTAAAAACATTTTCTTTTTACCATTTTGATTTATTTTTGAAGAAACACTATGGGATAAGTATAAGTTTTAGTTAATAAATTGATATTTTTGAAAATTTATATGTCTTAATAAAAATAAAAATGAAGTTTGATTACAATTAACAATGGTTTAACTAGTATATAGGAAGGTTCATAAGTGTTAATTATGAAGTATGTTCTAATTGAAAATCTTTGTTTAAAAAAGTGGTAAATTTAAAGTAAAGGATATAACATTTTTATCTTCTAAGTTAAATGGTGCTAAGATGATTTTGCAAAACTCTCTCTTTCTTCTAAAAAAAACATTTGTCTATATGTATATATATATATTTTTAACACCTAGAGTCATGTGTTTACACTTGTGTGTTCAGTCGCCATGCTCTGTACCCTTCTCACGTAAGCCCGAAAGGCAGTGCATGATCGGTATATCTGGCCTCAGTTTATCTAAGTTAGGTGTATATATATAAATTCTTTTTAATAACGCCTACAGTCGATAAGTGTTCACACTTGTGTGTTCACTCGCCACGCTCTGTATTCCCATTACATCAGTCCGCAAGGCAGTGCACGGGTAATATATCTGGCCTCAGTTTACCTGAGTTAGGCATATGTAAATATTGTTAATATCAATGAAATTTTCATGTAAGAGAGAGTAAGCAATTGAAATCCAAGCACCATTTTAACTTGTTTGATTTAACTTGTTATTGAAAAGAAATAAGAATACCACTTTGACAAACTTTGATAATCCACTAAGAATCCATTTCATAGTTACACTTTGTTATCAACCGAAACAGCGAGTTAAACTATTGTCTATTTGTCATGATAACTTGATTTTTGTTGGAAGTTCTGACGAGTAAATGACTTAGAATTTTCAAGACAAGAGCCAAAACCTATATTTAACTTATGAGTGTCGAATTGAAAGTGGATCCTTCATTTGTAAATATTTTCAAAAACTTGCATTCATCCCATTGTAAATAAATCTTGCATTTTGTAAATATTTTCACTTTTGCATTTGGATTTTGTGGGTAGTATCCGCTGAAAACCCTCATGAGACAACACTCGTCCTACTGGGGACACCCAGAGGTTTAACGACTTGTTGCATACGCTCAATGCAATCATGCTCCCTACGAAAACAGATTTATATTAGTTTTCCTTTATTCGAGGACGAATAAAAAGATAAGTGTGGGGGTATTTGATGTGCACGTAAATGTGCATATATATACATCCATATTTTATCTCTTTTTATTTAAATAAATATCATATTTGGGCATTTTTACATGTTAAAACCAAATTCAATTATTTTTAAACCATCATATTTTCATCTTCATTTAGGGGCAAAATGGTCATTTGTGTGCATGTGTTAATTTAAGAATTTTTACTTGGACAATTTTTATGATTTTTATAGGGTACTTTGGTGCATATGGAAGTGGGATTCATAATGATATATGCATGCACAAGGAAATACAAAGGAATGAAGAGGAAATAATTCAAGTTCAAGATCATGGAGGACCCCACCCACTTACCTACATGTACAATTAGGAGCTAATGGACAACTAAGAGGAGGTTAAAGCTTCATGCACATCAAATGATGGATTAATTAGGGGCTAATGATTACTTGGTGGCCACACTTACTAAAGGCATTTTTGGAAGCCCCTTAAAAATAGAATTAGGGTTTTATGCATGTATAAATAACCCTCTTATGTACATGAAACTATCTTCTACTATTTCATTTTACTTAGGAAATTAAGAGATCAAATTGTAAGCTCAATGTTCTATGAAATAAAAATGGCTTCCAAGTCTCTTTCTTCTCTTTTTTCTACATGCTTTTCTTTGTTTTTATGTTAATGCTTTTATTTATGTTCTTTTCTTTTCTTTGTTAGTAGAATAGTTTTGCAGTCATGCAAGTAGTGTAGCTTAATTTCTTTTGTTGTAAGTAGTTTAATTACATTCTCTTCTTTGCTTATTCTCTATTTTCTTCTCTTTTTAATGTTGAAAGTTACTTGTGTTGCTTCAATGCCACAAAAGAGTAGCTAAAGCCCTTCAATTTAGGGGTAATGAAGCTCTCAAATATTATGTAATTTCAACATTTGTTACGATTTGTGATCTCTTTGTTTGTGCTTTATGAAAGTGAATTTTGATGCAAGTTTATACAAGTGGGTTTGATAGCTTATATTGTTTATGCAAATGAGTTATTCTTATTCAATATAAACACAATTTGCATCATCATTTGCTAATCCATTTTTGATTGTGAAATTAAAGTAAAAATGAAATTAGATGATCTATATTGTTACAATAGTAAATAGATCATACTTAAAATAGCTTTTGCTTTGGCTTCATTTTCATGAAAATAAAAAGTGGTTTATTTGTTGTATTATAGTTTGATGGTTTGAGTTATGTTAATTCATAACATAAACAAACCATACTTATGATAAATACAACAACATTTCACTTAATATCAAAGCTAGAGATCATAAATTGTTTGTTTGTTGATTTACAAAAATATGAAAGTGGATTTGCCACTAAATTGTTCTCTAGTTAAATAGTTTTTAAATCAAATTTCAATTCTAGTTTTAGCTTCATTTTATTTCTAGTTAACAATTTCTCCTCCATTTGGTCTAATTTGATTGAATGGATTTTTAAACTTTCACAATTTCCTGCGGATCGACCCGTATTCGCCATGTACTACAAGTGTACGTCGTGCGCTTGCGGTAAATTTTAATTTTAATTCGTTCGACGGTTTTATAAACCGATTGAATTTCCGTCGACGAACAGTAATGAATTAGAAATATTTTGGAATGAAATGTGATTTTGTTTGAAGTCTAAAATTTTTCCTTATTCATGGGTTTCTGTGTATAAATGAATCTAGCACCGCCGTTTTTGGTCACCGAGTATTAATAACTATGTTGACTACAGCATCCGTAGCCATAATTTTTGGGCCTCCAAGTAGGGGGATGTTACAGGTTATAACGAAGCATAGATTTGTGAAACTTTAAAAGAAAGTTAAATCTAAAAGTTTTTGAAACATAATTCAATGAATATGGAAATATGATCGGGGTTTGGTTAATGCTATAGTAACATACTTGTATTTGATATACAAATATATATAAGTACGTGTTCCCCTCTCTCTTAGACCGTTCTTCAATATCTTACTATGACTCGTATGCATATTTACGAGAAAGAAGATATGGAAGCAGGAAACGGAAGAGGAAATCTAGGTGGGGGAAGCACCACAACCAACGGAAATGCTCGACCTAATACCAAGACAACCGAGGTCGATAGGCTAATGCTAATCCAAATGATGAAGCCAATGTAGGTGCTTGAAATCCGCCAGTAGATGCGGGGATAGTGTATCAGCTGTTGGCCAATCTTTTGCAAGCTAGAGTTGCCGGTAATGTTGGAGGAGCTAATCCTATGGCTCGAATTGGGAATAACTATGCTAAGCTAAGTAGAGACTACACCACTGTGGGTGGAAAACCGTTTGTTGGAATGGAGGATGCAGTTGAAGTTGAGAATTGGCTTTTGAGCTGTGAAAGGATCCGTACTGGTTTAGGCTTGGATGATGGGCAAAAGAGAAGGCTAGCCTCTAGGCAGTTGCAAGGGGCAGCGCTTCACTGGTGGAATAGTGTGACTGTTGGAGTTTCGGAGGTAGATTTGACATGGGTTGATTCAGGAGAAGGTTTGAGCGAAGGTGTTTGTCCAAGGTTGCTAAGTCAGCATTAGTGAGGAAGTTCATGGATCTACTTTAGGGAGAAATGTCAATAGTCAAGTACACTACTAAGTTTGATGAGCTGTCTCGATATGGATATGCTTTGGTTGACACTAATGTGACGAGGAATGAAAGGTTCATTCGAGGAGTGAAATCTGAGCTTGCAAGAATAACCATAACCCATATCCAAGAACTTTATAATGTGATGGTGGAGATGGTCATTCGCCAAGAAGTGATTCTTGCTATTTCCGCTAGAGAGAAGCCAGTTGAACCCCAAGGTCCCCAGGGATAGAAGAGGAAATTCTTTAAGAAGAAGGGAGCCCAGAAAGGAGATGCTGCCAAGAAGGCAAAGGCTGATATAGTTCGCTATAAATGTGACAAGAAGGGTCATTATGCTAATGAGTGCCGATCAGGTAAGGGAAAGAAGGTTGCATATAAGAAGAATGTGAAATGCTTTAACTATGATCAATTTGGGCATTACAAGAACCAGTGTCCAGAGCCAGCTAGGGCGGACTGGGGGAAGTTTTTGTTGTTGGATCATCATCTAAGCCCACTATAGCTGATAAAGGAAAGACTGTAATAGAAGGTACGTTTTAGTTTCAAAGTATACCAATTAGGATACTTTTTGATACCGGTGCATTAATTCCTTTATATTCCAGTGTTTGGCTGATATGTTATGCTTAGAACCCACATACCTTGTTACTTCCTTAAGGGTTGTGAATCCAATAGGAGGGTGTGCAACTCTGGGGATAAGATGTGACAAGTTATAACTTGATTTGTTAGGTCATAAGTTTGCATGCAGTTTGTATGTGTACGATTTCGTAGATTTCGGAATCATTTTGGGTATGGATTGGTTGAGAAGGTATGAGGCAAGGATATTCTACCAGGATGGGGAGATATCTTTGAGACGCCCAAATAGTCATAACCGAATTATATTCTCAGTAGAGAATTTTGACCGGAGTAGTTGTGCTTTGTTAAGTGCAATGGAAGTAGGAGAACAGCTAAGTCAGATTCGAATAGCAAGAGAGTTTATAGACGTGTTTGAGCTAGTCACAGGACTACCTCCAAAACGAGCTGTTGAGTTTCAGATAAATCTTCTGCCCGGAGTTGAACCTATGAGTAGACCACTTAGCAGGATGACATCGACTGAGATAAAGTAATTGAAGGTGTAGATAGTGGATGTAGTAGGAAGAAATTTTATCGGACCAAATAGTTTGTCTTGGGGAGCGATCGTGGTGTTCGTGAAGAAACCAGATTGGTCACTGGGGATGTGTATCGACTATTGTAAGCTGAGCGAAAGGACGATAAAGAATAAGTACCCTTTGCCGAGGATTGATGATCTGTTTGATCAATTAAGTGGAGCCATAGTGTTTTCCCAGTTGGATTTGGCGATGGGGTTCCATTTGTTAAGAGTGGCAGAGGACAGTATTCCTTTGACTGCATTTCAAACTAGATATGGTTCATTTGAGTGGTTAGTGATGTCATTTGGGTTAACGAATGCACCTACTTTCTTTGTGGATTTGATGAATCGAGTCTTCCAAGAGTATTTGGATAGATTCGTGTTGGTGTTTATAGATGACATTATGGTGTACTCTAAGGATGAGAGAGAGCATGAAGATCATCATAGAGTTATGCTAGGGACACTGAGGCAGAATCAGCTAAAGGCGAAGTTTTCCAAGTGTCATTTTTGGAAGAAAGTGGTTAAGTTTCTTGGTCATGTGGTTTCAAAGAAAGGATAGTCAGTCGATCCAGATAAGATCATAGCTGTGAACAATTGGAAGAGACCAGAGATAGTGACCAAGATCAGAAGTTTTCTTTGACTTGCTGGCTATTACCGGAGATTCATCAAGAATTTCTCACGGATAGCCGCGCCTTTAACTAAGCTTACCAGGAAGGAAAGTGATGTTTGTTTGGTCTGACAAATGTGAGGAAGCATTCCTTATGTTAAAGCATTTGTTGACCAATGCTCTAGTGTTAGTAGTTCTAGATGGTAACCAAGGGTTGGTAGTATACACTGATGCATGTGGGACTGGATTGGTAGTAGTGTTGATGCAGAAGGGCAAAGTTATTGCTTACGCATCTAGGTAGCTTAGACCACACGAAGTAAGATATCCTACTCGTGACTTGGAGTTGGCCGCGGTGATTTTTTCCTTGAAAATTTGGAGTCATTATCCCTTGGGGGAGAGATTTGAGTTGTATATCGATCATAAGTCTTTAAGATACTTATTCTCTCAAAAAGGGTTGAATATGAGACAACAGAGGTGGCTAGAGTTTTTTTGTCTGCTTATGGTTTTGGTATAGAGTATACCCCAGGGAAAGGAAATAAGGTAGCGGATGCTCTCAGCAAAAGACATCAGAATGTGGTATTGGCTATGTTGGTAGAATGGAAGGATCTAAAAGCTATGGCCAGTTGTGGTGTGCAGTTAAGATCGACTAGTTCTAGTCAAAATACTGCTATATTGCCCTGTTTAGAAATTCGACCAGTATTGATCGAAAGAATTGCTTCTAGGTAGAAGGAGGATCCATTAGTAGCCGAGATGATCAGAAGGCTTTAGGATGGAACTGAGGTCGATGATTTGAAATTTTTTTGTCTTGACCAGAGAAGATGGTTAAGAAAGAATGGACAGTTATGTGTTCCAGATGTGGAGAACTTGAGGAATGTCATCGATCCAAGTTTACGATTCATCTTGGAGGGTCCAAGATGTATCAAGATATGAGGAGGAGCTTCTATTGGGAAGGCATGAAGATGTATTTTGTCTTGTGGGTTAGACAGTGTGTAAACAGTCAACAAGTGAAAGCCGAACATTGGAAGCCGAGTGGGTTACTTCAGCCTCTAGATATTCCAGTTTGGAAATGGTATTCGATATCCATGGATTTTATTGATGGGTTGCCAAGGTCAAGGAGAGGAAATGAAAGCATATAGGTTATTGTGAACAGGTTGACCAAGAGTGCCTATTTCATTCCAGTAAAGTCGACCAGGACGGCACCTGTTTTGGCGAAGTTGTTCATGAAGAACTTAATTAGACTTCGTGGAGTTCCTAGTAGCATAGTCAGTGATAGAATGCTTTATTCACTAGCTAATTATGAAAGAGTCTACAGGATGTGTTAGGCACTGAGCTCAAGATGAGTTCCGCATATCACCCACAGACAAATGGGCGAACAGAGAGAGTCAATAAGGTGCT
Source organism: Allium fistulosum (assembly GCA_030737815.1). Classification (NCBI taxonomy): domain Eukaryota; kingdom Viridiplantae; phylum Streptophyta; class Magnoliopsida; order Asparagales; family Amaryllidaceae; genus Allium; species Allium fistulosum. The sequence goes on from CM060908.1 coordinate 236,177,805, forward strand.
CGAAGATTTGTTGAGAGATTGTGTGTTGGATTTTGGTGGATCTTGGGAGGATCGCCTACATTTGGTTGAGTTTTCTTATAATAATAGTTATCAAACTAGTATAGGAATGGTGCCTTTTGAAGTTTTGTATTGAAGGCCATGCAAATACTCTGCATTTGGTTGGAGACTGGAGACAGATTGGTCTTAGGTCTAGATTTGGTAAGGGATGCATCAGAGAAGATTGAGTTAATCCGATAATGGATGAAGGAAGCTTAATCTAGACAGAAGAATTATGCATATAAGAGGCATAAAGACCTAGAGTTCTCAGTGGGAGATAGGGTTTTCATTAAGGTATCAACGATGAAGGGTGTGGTATGGTTCGGGAAGTCAGGGAACCTGGCACAAAGATATGTTGGTCCATTCTAGAATATAGAAAGGATTGGAAAGCTCGCATATGGAGTAGAGTTGCCAAGCAATATGGCAGGTGTCCATAATGTATTTCACATGTCTCATCTTCGCAAGTATGTGCATGATCCAGAGGTTACTGTTCCTCAGACATAGTTGGAGGATTTGGTAGTAGAGTCTGTAATACCCCAAAATTTTGTGAAAAATTATTTTAATAGGATAATTTAAATTTTGAAATATTTAGATTTAATATGGTAGAATTTTTGGGATTAAATAATGTGCAAGGATATGTGTGCATATGCACACTGGAAATGGAACAGGGAAAATCCAAGAATTTGTGGAAAAAAAAGAGGGGGACAAAAAAGTTTTATTTAAAAATAAGAAAGTGAATTCTTATTTAAAGCATTGGATTTTAACTTAGGCCTAACCAATTTATAAATGAAATATATGCCTATATGTATTTTTCTGTGAAACATGGGGAAATTAAATAAGTATTTATATACTTATACACATGCATATTTTCTGTGAGCAGAAAATGTTAAAGTTAAGCAAGAAGAAATAGCATCAAAAATAACTTGAAATATAATACAAGTCAATATGTTAGTGTAGGTAAAAATGGAATGGAAGATTTCTGGAAAAGAATAAAAGAAAAGAAAAAAATAATATAAAATGACCGAGTCACACATTTATCATGACTTGGGTGAGTATACAAAAATAGCTATTTTCTGGTAAAGTAAAGAGAAAGGAGTACTAACCATAATTGGCTAAGGTAGCCGTGGTATCAAGGAGGGAAATGTGAAATCATAAAAATGCAAAATACATGATTTTAGCTAGGACAAAAGTGGAATTTTATCTTGGTAAAACCCTAGACGAAAACATTTATATAAATAGGCAGTTATAACCAGAAAATCATTTTTACCCGAGTTGCTTAAAAATAAGAAAGAAAGAAAAAAAAGAAGGAGAAAAATATAGGGATTTTTGATCAAAGGCAGGAAGAACTTAAGTGAGTGATCTCACTAAACTCATGGCATTAAGACTTGATATGAAGAAGCCAAATTTCTATATTGCTATTTGCATTTTTTCTTGGTTTTGTTGAACATGATTTTATCAATGCTCTTTGGATGATTCTGATCTGTCATGATTTTTATTATGGATGTTTTGGATGATTTTTGATCTGTTATGATGTTTCCTTCTGATGTGTAACCAACTTTTTTTTACTGCATTCAGAAAACCTAAGAATACTCTTAACTGATATGGATCTATGGCATGGAAATTTTAATACAGAAAAATATTATGAGCTGCATTATACTTTGTATAAGTGCTGAGGCTAAAAAAATATATATTAGGGGTGCATTAGAAATTCTATATGTGCCGAGCCCTTAATTAAATAGATAAACCACAAGTTAAAAATTATGGTTAAGCTAGATCTTGAATCTAGTTCAATCATAGTAATTAGCAAATTCAAATAACTCAACATGCCATGTCTCTATTGTTCAGCTGAGAATATCCTTGTATTTCTATTTGAGATCAAGATATTTATTGACCACATCCCTGTAAATGATTGTTTGCTTATTCCTGGAAAATTATGCTAGTAAGATGTATGGATGTTTCCCTGTTTACAGTGACATGTACACCTAGCTATCTGATGGTAGGATTTAAACTAAAACTACTAGTAAATAAACTAGGGATGGTAAACCAAAAAGGCTGCTGGAATGCTTGTTATATTTGAAGTAGGCAAGTTGGCACATGGTTTGTTTAAGCCCTGAGATCTTTGTGCAATGATGTGAATTAGTTCATTGCAATGTGCCCCCGTGATTCCTTGATAGCAGATGAGGTTAGGAATTTTAAATGGATAATACAATCTATAAATGAAGAAATAGAAACTTGAGTTTTTCTTAGAATTGGTTGGAGTGGAACCATCGTTGTTCCAGTGCTTCTACCTGTAATTATTAAATGTTCATGTTTGCATAATTATTTGGGTGTATATGAATGATTGACAAAGATACCATTCATGTACAAAAATTATCTGAAACGTAGTAAAACAGATGATTAAAGGAATTGAATATGTAAGAAGCCAGTATATATGCTTACCTTCTATCTACTTAATGTTATGAATATTTTGTTGTTTCTCATACCAGATCATTTATCTGACCCTTATTTACTCATGGCATATGGGGGTGTCTCATTTCAAACTGAGGCAGCCACCAATGCACTTTCAAGGATGCAAGACTTAAGTAAGAAAGAAGATTATGGCTAATGAGAAAAATGGGTGAGCATGCTTGTTAGTTTTAATAAGAGCATAGAATGAGATATCTGCATGTATTCATGGAAATAGAGTTTTTAAATTTCTTATTATGTAATGACTTTGTTATGTTGGTTAAACTGGATTGCTAGAGTTGAATTCTGTTATGTGTAAATGGTTTGAGTACTGAAGTATGGTCTGAGATATAAAAAAATATATAATATGCTTAAACTATTAGTTATGAAAATCTGGAAAAAGGAATATATATATATATATATGTATATTTAAGCAGTTGTCTAGCCTAACCTATATTGAGTACTAGGCAAATTTGAGTTATTTATAAGTATTGAGTTTGGGGTAAAATATGGGTTTAAACTGGAGAAAATTCTTTTAAGAATTTAGTTGCCTTCCACTAGAATATTTTGTGAAAAGATTCAAGTCCATTTCTGGGTTGTTTTGAGAAGAGTAAAAAAAAGCATCAAATGCTATGCAAATGAATGGCATATCATTGTTCCATGATCAAAGTGTCCGGCTGACACAATCTCATGAATTAACCAGCTTCAAAAGAATGGGGTTCTAGTTGAACATGCTTGATTGTATTTTGACAGTAAAAGGTACTTTAAAATCTTTAGTTTTCTTTTGCAAATGTTTAACCAAAAACTCTCTTTAAAAGGCTACAAACAGATGTGCATATTGAACTGGTTTGAACTATCAAAATCAGGAGAAACTCTACATTTTTTTAAACACTTTAAAGTTTAGATTCTTGTCACAGCAAAATTTTATGCAAACACTCAACCCACAGTTGTGTCAAATTGGTTAAGATTAAATCAGAAAAGCTATATTGATTGAATCAAAAGTAAAAGGGTTACAAAGGAGACACCTAAATTGAAAATGATAAATGTAAATATCATTTTCTGGTACTTACTCTCATATCAAACATTTGAACTATGCTAAAGAAAAAAAATCATGGTTAGTAATATGCACATGATCTACTTATATATTGCAAATAGCAAGGAATCTGGGAATTTAATTATGAGTAGACTAACTCAAATTCAAATCAAACAGAACTTACTCATGTTTACAAAATTATAAATAAATGTATATATACTCTGATTTAAACAAGAGGGACATATACATCATCATATGTATATGTATATTTTATGATTAAACTGATATATTTATATTAGTAGGAATTTTAAAATCCTGGACAAATTGTTTTAAATGAAAATGACTCTGAGAATTTAAAATAAATTGTAAATATAGAAATGTAAAAAAAAAATCCATTAAAATTAAGGTAAAATTTGGAGGGTCATTTCAGTTGGTATCAGAGCAAATGGTTGCATTGATTGTTGAATACTATAGAAATGTATTATATCTGTTTGTTTTGGATGAAATAATTTAGATAGGAAAATATTAACTATAGAAAATACTCACCGTACACTAATACTATTTGCCCATAACTTGGTTAGCAAACCATGGTAGGAAGGGGATCACATCGTGCAGGAACAAGTGCACCACAAATGCTTGATATGCAAGAGTTTGTAAGGGTTTTAAGGGATTGAATTGGGCATAAGATGAGAATCAACATGAGGAACTTTCAAAACTATTAAAGGCTTATACAAACTTGGGCGGCAAAAGTTTTTAAGGGACCGAGAATGTGATGGAAATTCAAGCATGGTTGAGAACACTGGATAGGATTTTCAATGACTTGCAGCTTGATGATCAGAGGAAGAGGCAAGTGGCTTCAAGACAGCTGAAAGGAGTAGCTTTAGGCTGGTGGGAAGTGATCATAGCTGGGAGAATTGAAAATGAAATCACTTGGAATCAATTCAAGGAGATGTTGGAGGCAAGATTTGTACCAGCATCAGCTAAGACCACATTACTTGAAGAATTTATTAGGCTCAGGCAAGGAACTTTGAATGTCACTGAGTATACTCAAAATTTGAGGGATTATCCAAATATGGAGCAATGCTAGTGGCAGATGAAGCATCCAAAAATGATAGGTACATTAGAGGTTTGAACCCAGGACTTAGCAGAGCCATGCTACCATACGCAGATAGGACTTTTGATCAAGTAATAGATCTGGCTTTAAAATTGGAACAGCATGATATGGAAAGAGAGAAGTACAGGAATTTTAAGAACCAAAGTAACAAGAAGAATAAGGGAAGATATCACCCTTATGATAAAAAGGAGGAGGAGACAGACAACAAGAAGGCCAATGACACCAAGGCTAATGATGTTAAGAAGAAATTGGTCTGTCAACATTGTGGAAAGGAAGGACACATTAAACCAAGGTGCCCAGAGTTAAAAGGAGGAGCCTTCAAATGCTACCTATGTGGGAAAGAGGGGCATATGAAGAGGAACTGTCCTAAGTACAAGTAGCAAGGGAAGTTAGCAAATCTGGAGGGCAAAAGCAATTCTACAGTGGAAATTAATGCTGTAAACCATAGCCAAGTGAAAGGTACATTACATATTTGTACCATACCCATAGCAGTAGTATATGATACTGGGGCAACTCACTCTTTGATTTCTTATGAATTAGATAAAATGATAAAATTGAATTGCATATTGGTTGAAACTCCATTGTTTATACAAAGTCCACTGGGGATTTCTAGTGTTTTAGATATGATTTGTGTGGATGTGGAATTAAACATAGGAGGAAATACTTTTATTTCCAATTTATATGTTTTAAACTACCCAAATATAGGTGTTATATTGGGGGTAGACTGGTTGAGGCAATTTAAAGCCATAATTAACTTAGATTCATCCACCATATCATTGCAAAATCTTAGAGGCCAGAGAATCACAATTTTATGTGAAGTAGCTAAAGAAAGAAAATTATATCACTCAATTGACTTGGGAAAAGATTTCAGTGAACTTACTATTGAAAAAATTCCCATAGTCAATGAATACTTGGATGTGTTTGGGGAGGTTAAGGGTGTTCCACACCATAGACCAGTAGAGTTTCAAATCAATCTTGTTCCCGGAGCAAGCCCAATAATAAAGATACCCTATAGAATGAGGCCAAGTGAACTAAAAGAATTGAAAAATCAGTTAGAAGAATTAGAAAGCAAAGGATTTATAAGGCCAAGCAATTCATGCTGGGGTGCTCCAGTAGTGTTTGTAAGAAAACATGATGGTACTTTGAGAATGTGTATAGATTACAGAGAGCTAAATAAAGTTACTATTAAGAATAAATACCCATTGCCTAGAATTGATGATCTCTTTGATCAACTTAGTGGAGCTAAAATATTTTCTAGGTTAGACTTAGCATCTGGGTTCCATCAGATGAAAGTTGAGGACTCAAGTGTTAAGTACACTGCATTTAACACCAGATATGGTTTGTATGAGTTTCTAGTTATGCCATTTGGGCTGACAAATGCCCCTTCATATTTTATAGATTTAATGAATAGAATATTCAGAGATTATTTAGACAAGTTTGTGCTAATTTTTATTGATGATATTTTGGTTTATTCCAAAACAGTAGAAGAGCATAAAAATCATTTGTATCTGGTTTTGTCTAGATTGAGGGAAAAAGATTTAAAGGCAAAATTTTCAAAATGTGCATTTTGGAAAGAGGAAGTACATTTCCTTCATATTTTATAGATTTAATGAATAGAATATTCAGAGATTATTTAGACAAGTTTGTGCTAATTTTTATTGATGATATTTTGGTTTATTCCAAAACAGTAGAAGAGCATAAAAATCATTTGTATCTGGTTTTGTCTAGATTGAGGGAAAAAGATTTAAAGGCAAAATTTTCAAAATGTGCATTTTGGAAAGAGGAAGTACATTTCCTTGGCCATGTTATTTCTGCAAAAGGAATTTCAGTGAACCCCAATAAGGTTGTAGCAATTCTAGCATGGAAAAGACCAAGTAAAGTGAGTGAGGTAAGATCATTTATGGGGATGGAAGGATATTATAGGAGATTTATAAAAGATTTTTCTAAAATGTCATCACCACTTACAAATTTAACTAGAAAGAATCAAGTGTTTATATGGAATGAAAAATGTGCGCAAACTTTTATCAAAATAAAGGAAGCCATAGTTAATGCACCAGTGTTGAGAGTATCTGAAGGAAATGAGGGATTAATTGTGTATACTGATGCAAGTGGCTCTGGGCTAGGGGCTGTGTTGATGCAACCAGACCAAGTAATAGCCTATGCATCTAGGCAATTAAAGCCACATGAAACTAGGTATGCAACCCATGATCTTGAACTAGCAGCAGTAGTGTATGCCTTAAAGCTTTCGAGACATTACTTATTAGGTGCCAAATTTACTTTGTACACTGATCATAAGGCACTGAAATATCTATTCTCACAAAAAGATTTAAACATGAGGCAACATGGGTAGGTGGAGTTTCTAGCTGCCTATGACTTAGATATACTCTATACACCAGGTAAAGTAAACAAAGTTGATGATGCTCTAAGTAGACAACATGCTAAGTTAGCTATGATGATGATAGAAGAGTTTAAGGACTTGTCTTTGCTTGCTGAGTTAGAAATTGGGGAGAATGGCTGTGTGCACATGGATGTACATGTGCATGGTGCACAGGAAAATAGAGGGAAGTTGAGCTTGATGACACTTCAATCTGAATTAATTTTGAAGGTAAGTAAAATGCAAGACCAAGACCCTATTATAGTTGAGAAGAAAATTCTCATATCAAACGGGGAAGAAGTAACAAATTACCATATTGATAAAAATGGTTATGTAAGGAACAAGAATAGCATATGTGTTCCAGAAAACATGGAGTTGAAGGAGGAAATATTGAATGAATACCATAGGAGTAAGTACTCCATACACCCAGGCAGTACAAAGATGTATCAAAATTAAAAAATAAATTTTTGGTGGAAGGGAATGAAGTCAGATGTAGCCAAACATGTTGCAAGGTGTATGACTTGCCAACAAGTTAAGGCAGAAACACAAAGATCATCAGGGTTGTTACAACCTCTAAGCACACCACAGTGGAAATGGGAAGATATATCTATGGATTTCATAGATGGACTGCTTAGATCTAAAAGAGGAAACACAAGTATATTGGTGGTAGTAGATAGGCTAACTAAAGTGGCACATTTCATTCCAGTCAAATCAGAAAGGAATGCACTAAAATTAGCACAAGTATTTATGAAGGAGGTGGTAAGATTGCATGGCATTCCCAAAACCATTGTGAGTGATAGGGATACCATCTTCACCTCAAGATTTTGGAAAAGTTTTCAAGAAGCCATGGGGACTGAATTATGCTTAAGCACTGCCTACCATCCACAATCAGATGGACAAACTGAGGTGGTGAACAAAGTTCTAGAAGACTTATTGAGAGCATGTGCATTGGATTTTGGAGGCAACTGGGAGATCATCTCCATCTAGATGAGTTTATATACAATAATGGTTATCAAAGCACCATACGGATAGCTCAATTTGAAGCCTTATATGGCAAGCCATGTTTATCACCTGTATTTGGGTAGAGACAGGAGAGAGGGCTGTTTTAGGGCCTGAATATGTAAAAGAGACTACAGAGAAAATTGGGCTAATAAGAAAAAGGATGGCAGCAGCACAAGATAGGAAAAAGAAGTTTGTAGACATGAAGAGAAAGCAAGTGGAATATGGAGTGCGAGACTTTGTTTTCATCAAGGTTTCACCCATGAAAAAGGTCCTAAGGTTTGGCAAGCAAGGAAAACTCACACCAAGGTATGTTGGAACCTACAAAATTCAGGAAAGAATAGGCTCTTTAGCATACAAATTGGAACCACCAGAGGAAATGAAAGCAATGCATAATGTTTTTCATGTGTCACAACTTTGAAGATGGGTACATGATAAAGAAGAAATTCTGGAAAGGCCTACCCAAATTCAAATAAATCCTAATTTGGTTTGAGAAAGAACCAGTGGGGATTTTAGCTAAAGAAGAAAAGAAATTGAGAAGCAAAACTTTGAAACTAGCGAAGGTCTAGTGGAGTCTTGATCCTAATGATTGTACATGGGAGATAGAAGACAAAATTAGGATGGATTATCCTAAAATTTTTGTAGATTAAAGGTAATTTTTAATTTCTGGAGAATTTAATATGTGTGGTTATTATGGTTGAATTTGTTTGCTTATGCATATGTTTGATGGATTCCTTAGAGTCAGTAAATGCTTGTTATAAGTATTAGAAAAATTGTGAGGACACAATTCCTAAAAGTAGGGGTGAATGTAATACCCCAAAATTTTGTGAGAAATTATTTTAATGAGATAAATTAAATTTTGAAATATTTAGATTTAATATGGTAGAATTTTTGGGATTAAATAATGTGCAACGATATGTGTGCATATGCACACTGGAAATGGCACAGGGAAAATCCAAGAATTTGTCGAAAAAAAAGAGGGGGACATAAAAGTTTTATTTAAAAATAAGAAAGTGAATTCTTATTTAAAGCATTGGATTTTAACTTAGGCCTAACCAAGTTATAAATGAAATATATGCCTATATGTATTTTTCTGTGAAACATGGGGAAATTAAATAAGTATTTATATACCTATACACATGCATATTTTCTGTGAGCAGAAAATGTTAAAGTTAAGCAAGAAGAAATAGCATCAAAAATAACATGAAATATAATACAAGTCAATATGTTAGTGTAGGTAAAAATGGAAAGGAAGATTTCTGGAAAAGAAAAAAAGAAATACAAAAATGACTGAGTCACACATTTATCATGACTTGGGTGAGTATACAAAAATAGCTATTTTCTGGAAAAAAGTAAAGAGAAAGGAGTACTAACCATAATTGGCTAAGGTAGTCGGGGTATCAAGGAGCGAAATGTGAAAACATAAAAATGCAAAATATATGATTTTAGCTAGGACAAAAGTGGAATTTTATCTTGGTAAAACCCTAGAGGAAAACATTTATATAAATAGGTAGTTATAACCAGAAAATCATTTTAACCCGAGTTGCTTAAAAATAAGAAAGAAAGAAAAAAAAGAAGGAGAAACATATAGGGATTTTTGTTCAAAGGCAGGAAGAACTTAGGTGAGTGATCTCACTAAACTCATGGCATTAAGACTTGATATGAAGCAACCAAATTTCTATAATGCTATTTGCATTTTTTCTTGGTTTTGTTGAACATGATTTTATCAATGCTCTTTGGATGATTCTGATCTGTCATGATTTTTATTATGGATGTTTTTGGATGATTTTTGATCTGTTATGATGTTTCCTTCTGATGTGTAAACCACTTTTTTTTACTGCATTCAAAAAAGCTGATATGGATCTATGGCATGGAAATTTTAATAAAGAAAAATATTATGAACTGCATTATACTTTGCATAAGTGCTGAGGCTAAAAAAATATATTTTAGGGGTGCATTAGAAATTCTATATGTGCTGAGCCCTTAATTAAATAGATAAACCACAAGTTAAGAATTATGGTTAAGCTAGATCTTGAATCTAGTTCAATCATAGCAATTAGCAAATTCAAATAACTCAACATGCCATGTCTCTATTGTTCAGCTGAGAATATCCTTGTATTTCTATTTGAGATCAAGACATTTATTGACCACATCCCTATAAATTATTGTTTGCTTATTCCTGGAAAATTATGCTAGTAAGATGTATGGATGTTTCCCTGTTTACAGTGACATGTACACCTAGCTATCTGATGGTAGGATTTAAACTAAAACTACTAGTAAATAAACTAGGGATGGTAAACCAAGAAGGCTGCTGGAATGCTTTTTATATTTGAAGTAGGCAAGTTAGCACATGGTTTGTTTAAGCCCTGAGATCTTTGTGCAATGATGTGAAATAGTTCATTGCAATGTGCCCACGTGATTCCTTGATAGCAGATGAGGTTAGGAATTTTAAATGGATAATACAATCTATAAATGAAGAAATAGAAACTTGAGTTTTTTCTTAGAATTGGTTGGAGTGGAACTATGGTTGTTCTAGTGATTTTGTCTGTAATTATTAAATGTTCATGTTTGCATAATTATTTGGGTGTATATGAATGATTGACAAAGATACCATTCATGTACAAAAATTATCTGAAACATAGTAAAACAGATGACTAAAGGAATTGAATATGTAAGAAGCCAGTATATATGCTTACCTTCTATCTGCTTAATGTTATGAATATTTTGTTGTTGCTCATACCAGATCATTAATCTGACCCTTATTTGCTCATGGCATATGGGGGTGTCTCATTTCAAACTGAGGTAGCCACCAATGCTCTTTCAGGGGATGCAAGACTTAAGTAGGAAAGAAGATTATGGCTAATGAGAAAAATGGATGAGCATGCTTGTTAGTTTTAATAAGAGCATGGACTGAGATATTTGCATGTATTCATGGAAATAGAGTTTTTAAATTTCTTGTTATGTAATGACTTTGTTATGTTGGTTAAACTGGATTGCTAGACTTGAATTCTGTTATGTGTAAATAGTTTGAGTACTGAAGTATGGTCTGAGATAAAAAAAAATATAATATGCTTAAACTATTAGTTATGAAAATCTGGAAAAAGGAATATATATATATATATATATATATGTATATTTAAGCAGTTGTCTAGCCTAACCTATATTGAGTACTAGGCAAATTTGAGTTATTTATAAGTATTGAGTTTGGGGTAAAATATGGGTTTAAACTGGAGAAAATTCTTTTAAGAATTTAGTTGCCTTTCACTGGAATATTTTGTGAAAAGATTCAAGTCCATTTCTGGGTTGTTTTTAGAAGAGTAAATAAAAAAAGCTTCAGATGCTATGCAAATGAATGGCATATCATTGTTCAATATTGAACTGGTTTGAACTTTCTAAATCAGGAGACACTCTACATTCTTTTAAACACTTTAAAGGTTAGATTCTTGTCACAGCAAAATTTTATGCAAACACTCAACCCACAGTTGTGTCAAATTGGTTAAGATTAAATCAGAAAGCTATATTGATTGAATCAAAAGTAAAAGGGTTACAAAGGAGACACCTAAATTGAAAATGATAAATGTAAATATCATTTTCTGGTACTTACTCTCATATCAAACATTTGAACTATGCTAAAGAAAAAAAAATCATGGTTAGTAATATGCACAGGATCTACTTATATATTGCAAATATCAAGGAATCTGGGAATTTAATTATGAGTAGACTAACTCAAATTCAAATCAATCAGAACTTACTCATGTTTACAAAATTATAAATATATATATATACTCTGATTTAAACAAGAGGGACATATACATCATCATATGTATATGTATATTTTATGTTTAAACTGATATATTTATATTAGTAGGAATTTTAAAATCATGGACAAATTGTTTGAAAAGAAAATGACTCTGAGAATTTAAATTGAATTGTAAATATAGAAATGTAAAAAAAAATTCCATTAAAATTAAGGTAAAATTTGGAGGGTCATTTCAGAGCCTGATTTGACTTTTGTTAGAAAACCCGTTCGGATTGTAGCGAGAGATGAGCAAAGATATAGGAACAAGAAAGTGAAGTTGGTGAAAGTTCAGTGGAGCGACAACGAGAAGGACTGTACTTGGGAGACAGAGGACAGGATTTGAGATACTTATCCTGATTTGTTTTGAGGGTATGTCTATATTAGATTTATATAGATAATTCCTAGTCAGGTAGACTAGTATGGTTGTTAGGAGTCGTTACAGATGATTGCTATGTTTATTATTTAGTCCTTACTGAATTGCGCGGACGAAATTCTTTAAGGAGGGGAGCCTGTAGCACCCCTAATTTTTGATAACATTATTTAGGAAATTTAATTTGATAAATTAAATAGAATAATGTAAATATTAAGTGGTAAGAAGATTGAGACTTGAATTAATTAATTAAGGCCGTGCCTAATATAATAATTAATGGGCTAAAGAATGGTTTTGGGTTATACAAATTACATAAGGGTATAATTGGAAATTGCCGCCCAATGACCCTTACCCATATATATTTTCGTTCCTACCATTTCTTCCCATTCACATCATTTTAAACCCCAAACTAAAAGATAAAGGAACGGGCGACCATTAAGAAGAAGAGGAAATCAAATTAAAAGCAAGAAAATCAAGCTTAGAGGAAATCAATCTCAATCCAATCTCCTTATCTAGATAAAGGTGAATAATAATTCCATCTCTATTTTTTTTAAATCATATTTTTTGGATTTAAGGGTAAATTCGTTTTATGATATATTGGATGATGATATGCTTGGTTCATGATTTATTTGATTTAAACAATGTTGTTTGAAAGAGTTTTTGTATGGTTTTAGGTCAAAACTGAGATTTAAAGATGTTTAAATGCCATGGGAAAATTTTATGTTATGAGAAACATGATTTTGGAATTTGGTTTCAATTTTTATAATTTTCCAAGCTATGAAGTGTTTATTATGAATTTTCAATGGAAAATATGGGTATTTGGGTTTATAAAATATTTTGGAAAATGTATTGAGAATTTGGGTCAGAAATTTTGATATGTTAGATAACATGATTAATTTGAATTTCTGGAATTTTTGGGGATTTTTCCAAGGTGATTTGCTATGCAAAGCAAATTGTTTTAAAAGAGGGACTTCTTTGCAAAAATTGGAAGGGCTAATTTGATTAACTTAAACATAGTTAGAGCTGGATTTGTGGCAGTTATTTTTGAAAAAGAATTTGAAAAAGTTAAGGCAACCAATCTGTTGTTGACACGTGGCAGGTTAGTAAGAGAAAATTTTCTTAAAGAAGAAAAAACCAGGTTTACATCAGAAAATTGGTTCCACCTACTTAGGATAACACCTTTCGACACAAATGCTTCCGCCTTTATCTTAGTCTAAACCTATCATACCGAAACCAATACACAAGGTATCACTAGGATGGTACACAGTGGATTGGAGGAAGGGGGAAGTTAAGGGGTCGAAAGCATAGCTTCCGAAGGAGTCGTAACCTTGGTTTGTTTTTAAAAGAAAAAAAGTGCATGCCTTTGTCTTGATATAGCCTTCGACAGAGTCGAAGCGTTTGGTATTGAAAGAGTATTTAAAGAAGGTTTCGAAAGGGTTGCCCGTAACTTAAGATTGCTTTCGACTAGGTTCCTTACTTATGAATGAATGTTTTGAAAGAAGGGGTTCCGGCCAAGTCGAAACACTACTGTCGTTCTATAGCCTTTCGACGGCATTGAAGATGATGCAGCCCAGCCTGATGAACTCTTAGGTCAACGCTTAGGTCGCGAGCGACCTAACATGCTAAAGCTGTGGGATATGTCGTTGGAACGACCTAACGAGCTAAATCAGTGGGATAAGTCGTTGGAACGACCTAACGGGCTAAAGCAGTTCTCGTTTCACTCGGGTTCCTTAGGTCGCTCAAAGCAAGCTAACGACCTATGATAAGTCGCGAGCGACCTAACGAGTTAGCTCACTCAGTATGCCGCATTTTTCTTTAGGTCGCGAACGACCTAACTTAAGTTGCTCAACTATTAGGTCGCTCAACTTTAAGTCGCTCGGAGATTTCTTGAAGCCGCTTCTTTAGGTCGCTCAAGATGGATCGCTGCCGTGTATTTCTAGGTCGCTCGACCTTGTGTGATGTTGTACTTTGTTGTGTTGTAATGTTTTAGGTCGTTAACGACCTATGTTAGGTCGTAGGTCGCAGGCTTGGTTTAGGTCGGATGTTTTGTGATGTAAGCGTGTGTTGTAAACTTGTTTGTTTTTAAGTCGCATTGTTTTAGGTAGTAGGTCGTTTGTCTATGTTAAGTCGTTCACGACCTAAGTGTTGTCAAGTATTGAGCTGTGTATGTTTGTAACCCTATAAATAGGGATGGTGGTGTCATTTGTAATAGTTAGTTGATTTTGAATAAACTTTTGTTTGAGAGCTTTGTGCCTCTTCTTAAATTGGTAGTTGAGTGTAATCTCCTATCTCCTCCTTCGGCATTCGAGTGCGCTTGGATCAACGATCGTATAAGCCAATTCACAGTATCAAGTGTAGGATCTAGATTAACCCTAGAGGGGGGTGAATAGGGTTATAGCAAATTTTCTCGAATTAAACAAAAACAAACTGCAGAGAAGTAAATATGCTGAAAAGTAAATCACACACAAAATTTACCCAGCTTCGGCAACCCATGCCTACTGCTGCATTCCCAGATTTCTATTAGAATTAAACAGTCTCCCGCTTACAAACACTCTAACAGACTCGCAAACCCTGCTACCGCCTATAGAGTTTTGCAAACTCGCAAACCCTACTTATTGAACTTATCCTAACTAGACAATCTGACACAACCTAAAACCTAGGTGGTGATTTACCAAGATTTGATTCGAAAAATAGACTTTAAAAAAAACAAGAGCAAACAAAAAAATAAAAACCAATATAAATTTAAAACCCTAATTTTTAAACTTAAACAAAACAAAAGCCTTGTTATTATTAGCCGGCCCAATATTATATTGTCCTTTCTCTTCCTTTTATCTCTGGCCCGCTTTGCTTGTGAAAATGGTGACTTTGTTTGTTCTTTCCTCTTCGCTCTGAAAATTAGGGCTTGCGAAAGCTTGAAGGCGCCGCTCTGTCGAATTTATTGTTGATGCTTCAATTTCTTTCTCTGATCAATTTGAAAGTTCGCGGCTCCTCCTCTCGCGTTCATCTGCGATACCGGTATGTGATTTTCTCCTTTTGCTTTGCTGGTTTTGGCTTGATTGAACTCGATGATTAAAAGTGCCGATGATGATTGGTTTATATAGGAGTCTAGTTCCTATAATTTCGTTCATACGAATTCATTTGAATTTGTCAATTCTTTTTCTTGGCAGCTTGATAATGCTTGAACGATTGTGATATTTGTGAGTTAGTCAAATACGTATATTTTTGACTTGATTCACACGGTTTCGATTTCGAAGCTTTCAATCTTTTCCTTGATCGATACGGTAGAAACTTTCCTCTTTTATTTGGATGTCACGGTTTTGATTTTAATTTCGTGAGGACCACGGCTTTGATTTTATTGCTCCGTGAATTTCTTGCTTTGACTTGATCGACTCACGACTTCGATCATATTTTGACTTTGTCCATTTTTGATTTTGTGATTTTCTTGCTTCATGTTGCTCACGTCAACGACTCTCTGGCACTTGATTGCTTGCATATATATATATTCTATCATTTTGTACATCTCTTTGAGTTGTTCTGCATATACACTTTGATTTTGTTTATCCTGTCACTGATTCCTTTCTTTGTGCTTATTGACTTCGGTATGTCTGTAGCTGCCGCACTTGTCATTGATACTGCTGACTTGAGTGATTTTGATCATCATGTAGCTCACTGTCTTGTGGTCTTTGTTATCTTCACTTGCGTATTGTATGTTACCTCTGGTTTTATGATGTATGTCTCTGGTGCATGTGTCCTTCACGTGTTTGTACATCTCCTTGTAGTTAAGTTCAACTGGTCTATGACTTCGACCTGTCTGCATTGCATATATGCATTCATCTTTGCACTTTTGTTGTTTGCACTGAGCATTTATGTTGTCCAGACCCTGTTGAGTTCTTGGATTTCACCATACGTCTGTTACATCCATTTGTTTGCATATATCAGTTGCCTGACCCTTGCATATGCTCTCTGTAGTATTGTGATCTTGAGATGATTGCATATTTCTGATGCACTTGGTCATTCATTGGTTTGTTTGCATATTTGTGCATATTGAGCCTTGGTATTTGAACTGGTGCATGTTGTATTTGTATGTGGTACTGATGCACTTGAACTTGTATTTGAGCCTAGGCAGTGTGAACCAATTCTTTGTAGTATGTATTGTGCACTAGCATGCATACAGTTTGGTTGATTTTGTAGTTGTGCATGTTGTTTCAGTCTGGATTTGGTTTCTTGAGTTTGCATTGTTGCAGTTGCTTTTGTTGACTGTGCACACGAGTTGGCGAGGCAGTGCACACATGTATAAATGTACACGTGTGTATTGCAGCCACTCATGATTACATGTCCCTGATAAGAATACTGATATGCACAGATATTACACAATCAAAAATGATGACAATAACCCATATATCTGAGGCACCAATAAAAACAAATTTATATTTTTGCAAATTCAAATTTGTTTATTTTCAGATTACTGCTGTAGTTGCTAATTATACAGGTACACAGAAGACAGGACAAGAACTGGAGCTGGACAATGCAGATAGATGCAGATGTGCAGACAGAGTGAAAAACTGAGTGTTGAGTGTTGTAGTGAGAAAGTAATGTGAATGTGAAATGTATGAAACTGATGTATGTATATAGAGAGAGCTGAAAACTTTGTATTGTTTAAGTGTTGAAATAAAATATTATTTTGAATAAAAATACCGATTGAATTATATAAATTCTGTGCAATATTATTATT
Organism: Allium fistulosum; assembly: GCA_030737815.1. NCBI lineage: Eukaryota > Viridiplantae > Streptophyta > Magnoliopsida > Asparagales > Amaryllidaceae > Allium > Allium fistulosum. Next base: position 236,194,707 of record CM060908.1, read on the forward strand.
ATTCAATATGAATATTTATTCCTATATGTGTATAGTACAATCTGCAAACACATATGTAAATTGATATATGTTTGTTATCATTAAACAAAAAATCACATCAAACAATCTCCCCCTTTTGATGATGACAAACATATTAAAGATTTTGAAATTCTAATAAATGTGTTTGAGCATGAAATATTTAGCTCCCCCTATATGAATGCTCCCCCTACAACTGAGACCACTCCCTATTTATAAGATTTAGAAAATTACAGAAGAATAAAAGAACTAAAGAATATTAACTAACAACATTTAACAAATTTGTTGAAGTATTCCAAAAATATTTACTTTCTTATCAAATCAAAATCTTGTCCTTCTCCCCCTTTTGTTATCATCAAAAGACTGACAACACTAATGGAACAATAGTGGAATTTTTTTTTATTTTTAAGTAAAAAGAAATGCAAAACAAAGAAAAGATCATAATATATCATAACGAGTTAACAAGTTCCACATTGTAGAGAATGGATCGATGATTCGGTTTTTATATAATGAGAAGAGAGAAATTTGAAAAATAATTTGACATTTAAGTACAAAAATAAGCACTTACTAACCACGCATAACCATAAGGACTTTTAAATGGGATTAGCAGTTACTTATTAGTCTAAGCATCCGGAAAATACTTAGCTATCATATTCCATCCATGCATAACCATGAGGACTTTTAAATGAGAATGGAATAATGATAAAATAATTCACTCACATGCTCCATCCATGCATAACCATAAGGACTTTTAAATGAAAATGGAGGCATGAAATTTTTTTATTTTTTTTAATTTTAAAAGAAATCCCTCTTCTCATTTTTCAAAACCATTATGAATGATAGAAAGATGGTAGAAATAGAAATGATCGTGGAATAAGTTACCAAGTTAATTATATTATGAAATATATATTTTTTAATTTTGAAAAGAAATAAAACAAAACATATTTCCACTACTGAATACCATATTCGAATCAATCTTTGAATAATATCCAAAACTGGTTTGAATTCTAGAAATTGAAGTTGAAAATAAATATCCAAGAATATTTCAACCAAAAAATGGAAAATGATTAGTCAATTTCTATAATCCTCAAATCCAAACGTAATCTGGAAAATCTATCTTCGGGAAGGGGTTTTGTGAAAATATCAGCAAGTTGAATCTCAGTTGAAATATGTTCAATGCAAATGTCTTCCTTAGCAATGTGATCTCTAAGAAAGTGGTGTCTCACATCAATGTGTTTTATGCGTGAATGATGAACAAGATTATTTGACAAGTCTATTGCACTTTTACTATCACATTTTAATGGAACTTGTTTATAAACTAAGCCAAAATCAGAAAGGGTTTGCATCATCCATAAAATTTGAGCACAACAACTTCCTAAAGCAATATATTCTGCTTCAGTGGTGGATAATGCAACACAATTTTGTTTTCGACTTGACCATGAAACTAATGAATGTCCTAGCATGAAACATGTCCCACTAGTGCTTTTCCTGTCAACCAATGAACCAGCATAATCAGCATCAGAATAACCAACTAAATCAAAATTTTCACAAGAAGGGTACCATAGTCCAAATTTGTGTGTGTGTGAAAGATATCTCAAAATTCGTTTAGTGGCTTTCAAATGAGATTCTTTAGGATTAGATTGAAAACGTGCACACAAACACACAGAAAACATAATATCAGGTCTAGAAGCAGTAAGATAGAGAAGTGAACCAATTATCTCTTGATATTTCTTCTGATCAACAGCAACTCCTTTCTCGTCTTTGTCCAACTTTGTTGATGGGCTCATAGGAGTTCTCAATGGTTTGGAGTTTTCAACTCCAAATTTCTTTAACAGTTCCAACACATACTTGGATTGTGAAATGAAAATAACATCACTGCTTTGCTTGATTTGAAATCCAAGGAAAAATTTCAATTCTCCAACCAAGCTCATCTCGAATTTAGCCTGCATAACTTGTTCAAATTTCTCACACAAGAGTTCATTAGTAGCACCATAAATGATATCATCCACATAAATCTGAACAATCAAAAAATCACATTCTTTATGTAATAGAAACAGTGTCGTGTCAGCACTTCCCTTTTTAAAGCCATTTTCCAAAAGATATGTACAAAGGCAGTCATACCAAGCTCTAGGAGCTTGCTTAAGACCATTTAATGCTTTTTATAGTTTATACACATGATTTGGAAAATCATGATTTTCAAAACCGGGGGGTTGTTCAACAAAAACTTCTTCTTTCAAATCACCATTTAGAAAGGCACTTTTTACATCCATTTGTTTAAGTTTGAAACCCTTATAACATGCAAAACTTAGTAAAATCCTAATGGCTTCTAACCTAGCAACTGGAGCAAATGTTTCATCAAAATCTATGCCTTCTATTTGGTTATATCCTTTTGCGACCAACCTAGCTTTGTTTCTAATTACAATTCCTGATTCATCAAGTTTGTTTTTGAACACCCATTTAGTTCCAACAATTGGATAGTCATTAGGCCTAGGAACTAATTTCCAAACTTTATTTCTCTCAAATTGATTAAGTTCATCTTGCATTGCTAAAACCCAACTTTCATCATTAAGAGCTATTTCAACAGAATCAGGTTCAATCTCAGAAATAAACCACTGTGACAACAAAACGCACACAAATTTTTATAAAATGAAGAACGAGTGCGTATACCTTCCGTAGGATCACCTATAACCAATTCAGGAGGATGATTGGATTTGAACTTCAATCTATCAGCATCAACAGTCCTACTTTCAACTTTCTCACTAGATGTCCCTTCTTCAATGCCTTTATGATCTACCCCATCGTCAACCGCATTTTCAGTCGTCCTTTCTAGGTCAGATTCATCGAATTTCACATTGATTGATTCAACAATTGTTTTTGTTCGTTTGTTGTATATCCTATAAGCCTTGCTCCTTGTTGAATAGCCCATGCGAATTCCCTCATCAGCCTTTGATTCGAATTTTCCAAGTTGATCACCTGTGTTAAGAATGAAACAAGGACATCCAAATACACGAAAATAAGAAATGTTAGGTTTTCATGCCACAATTCATAAGACGTTTTGCCAAGTATTGGTCTAATCATTACTCTATTCATTACATAGCACGAAGTATTCACTGCCTCTGCCCAAAAGGTTAGAGGTAGTTTATACTCACTCAACATGGATCTAGCCAATTCTTGCAATGTACGATTTTTCCTTTCAACCACCCCATTTTGTTGAGGTGTTCGTGGAGCAGAAAATTCGTGTTTTAAACCATTTTCTTCACAAAAACTTTCAAATTCCAAATTTTCAAATTCGCCTCCATGATCACTTCTCAAAGTTTTAATTGAAACTCCTTTTTCATTTTGAACAAGTTTTGCAAATTTTGAAAAATAATTAAAAGATTCAGACTTTTTGGCTAAGAAATAAACCCATGTAAATCTAGAATAATCATCAACCAATGCATAACAATAACGTTTTCCATTCAAGCTTGCAATTTCATTTGGTCCAAATAAGTCCATGTGAATTAATTCAAGGACCCTTGATGTGCTAACAATGTTTTTAGGGCGAAATGATGATCGACTAAGCTTGCCCAAGGAACATGCTTTACACACTTTATTATTTTTAAATTTCTGATGTGGTAACCCTCTGACTAATTCTTTCGTTTAAAGTTTTTCCAAGAGGCCCATGCTAGCATGTCCAAGTCTCCTATGCCATAAAGATGCCTCTTCGTCAGTGGCTACCAAACATCTAGAAAGATTTAGATTATCAAAAGAAAGCGTGTAAACATTTCCTTTTTTCCCATAAAAACAATGTTATTAGAAGATTTATCAATGATTTTGCAAGTATCACTATCAAAAACAACATTCATACCTTTGTCACATAGTTGGCTAATAGAAATGAGATTGTGATGCAAATTATCGACGTATAAAACATTAGTCAAGGAAAAAGTATTGTTACCTACTTTACCTTTACCAATAATCTTACACTTGCTATTGTCTCCCATGATCACATTTCCACCTTTAAAATTCTCTAGGCTAAGGAACTTTGATTTGTCACCTGTCATATGTCTAGAACAACCTGAATCTAGAAACCATTCTTGTTGCTCCTTAGCCCGCCAACAAACCTACATAGAGAGAGAGGGAGATGACATAGTGAAACTCTTAGGTCCAATGATATTAGTGACTGAAGCATTGTGAATAAACAATCCCTTTGGAACCCAAACTTGTTTTGTCCTTTCATTTTTGTTCCAATAGACATGAAATTTGTTTGTAGAATTCTTAGGAACCCAAACTTGTATAAATTTTGTGTTCTTGTTCCTATGACAATAATTTTCAGCACGATGTCCAATTATTTCACATCTAGCGAAGACACTCTTACCTTTTGCATTATCATCAACTTGTGTTTTCCCAAAACCTAGTCCTTTTCTGTTGTTAGCAAAAAGTTGATTTCCCAATAACATGTTGAATGATTTTTCTCCTCTTGAAAAGTTATTCAGAGTTTTCTCAAGATTTTGGACTTTGGTTTTTAGTGTTGTGTTTTCAGTCACAAGTGAGGTGCATCTATTTATAAAATCCTTTTTCCTAGTGTCAATGGTTTCCTTAAGACTCAAATTTTCTTTTTCAAGATTCTCAAAGCTATTCTTAAGTTTTGATAATTCTGAATCTAAAATTTTACATTTTTTACAGTCTAGGTTTTGAATATTTTCAAGTTCAGTTTCTAACCTAGTATTTTCATGGACAAGTTCTCTCCTATCAGATTTTAGTTTTTCAATTTTAGATTCAAGAGTATCAATTGTTTTAGTAAGATCATAACACATCAAAACAAGTTCTTTATAAGAATAGTCACTTACCTCACTAGATTCCTCTGAGCTTGCTTCTGAATCTGATTTTGCCATAAGACATAAATTAGCCTCCTCTGAGCTACTATTCGAAACTTCCTCTCCTTCTTCATCATCCCAAGTCGCTGCAAAGGCCTTCTTCTTCTTTTTCTTTCCTTTGTTGTTTTTGAGAAGTGGGCATTTTTGTTTGAAGTGGCCAGGCTTCTTGCAGTTATAACAAGTCAATTCATTATCGGAATTGTCAGAATCTTTTGACCTATTACCACTTGTTTTCTTTTTGTGTGGCCCAAATCTTAACCATTTTCTAAGATTATTGACAGCCATTGCAAGCTCTTCAATTGGATCTTCTTCTTCATCGCTCTCTTCTTTGCTCTTTAAGGCAATCGTCTTCTTCTTTGATTCGGAGTTGTTGCGTTCGTCCTTTGTTTTTAGCTCAAGCTCATATGTCATCAAGTTGCCGATCAACTCCTCCATGCTTAGTTTACTCAGATCTTTTGATTTTTGTATTGCCGTGACTTTTGCCTCAAAGTTCACTGGTAAGACTCGTAGCACCTTCCTCACAAGCTCTACCTCAGTGAATACCTTCCTAAGCACTCTAGCATTGTACACCAAAGTTGAAAAGCGTCCAAACATGTCCTTTATGCTCTCGCCTTTGTTCATCACAAAGTTCTCGTATTCATTGCTGAATAGGGCTAGATGAGACTCCTTGACTTGAGAAGTTCCTTCATGTGTCACCTCTAAGGTATGCCAAATTTCCTGCGCAGTTTTACAATGAGAAATTCTATTAAATTCATTTTTATCAAGAGCACAGATCAAAGCATTCATGGCTTTAGCATTTGTAGTTTTTAATTTCTTATCGTTAGCGTCCCACCTATCCTTAGGTTTAGGAATCTCAGTATCACCAATAGTTATAGTGGGAGATTTATAGCCAGTTTCAATAATGTCCCAAACATCATAATCAACAGAACTAAGATAAATACCCATCCTAACTTTCCAATAAGCATAATCATTCCCATTAAACATAGGTGGCCTAGCAATAGATTGCCCCTCAGAAAAAGCATTATTTGGTGGATTCATGACTCTAGAGTTAAAGAAAAATACCGGGCTCTGATACCACTTGTAGGATCTAGATTAACCCTAGAGGGGGGTGAATAGGGTTATAGCAAATTTTCTCGAATTAAACAAAAACAAACTGCAGAGAATTAAATATGCTGAAAAGTAAATCACACACAAAATTTACCCAGCTTCGGCAACCCCTGCCTACTGCTGCCTTCCCAGATTTCTATTAGAATTAAACAGTCTCCCGCTTACAAACACTCTAACAGACTCGCACACCCTGCTACCGCCTATAGAGTTTTGCAAACTCGCAAACCCTACTTACTGAACTAATCCTAACTAGACAATCTGACACAACCTAAAACCTAGGTGCTGATTTACCAAGATTTGATTCGAAAAATAGACTTTAAAAAAAACAAGAGCAAACAAAAAAATAAAAACCAATATAAATTTAAAACCCTAATTTTTAAACTTAAACAAAACAAAAGCCTTGTTATTATTAGCCGGCCCAATATTATATTGTCCTTTCTCTTCCTTTTATCTCCAGCCCGCTTTGCTTGTGAAAATGGTGACTTTGTTTGTTCGTTCCTCTTTGCTCTGAAAATTAGGGCTTGCGAAAGCTTGAAGGCGCCGCTTTGTCGAATTTATTATTGATGCTTCAATTTCTTTCTCTGATCAATTTGAAAGTTTGTGGCTCCTCCTCTCCAGTTCGTCTGCGATACCGGTATGTGATTTTCTCCTTTTGCTTTGCTGGTTTTGGCTTGATTGAACTCGATGATTAAAAGTGCCGATGATGATTGGTTTATATAGGAGTCTAGTTCCTATAATTTCGTTCGTACGAATTCATTTGAATTTGTCAATTCTTTTTCTCGGCCGCTTGATAATGCTTGAACGATTGTGATATTTGTGACTTAGTCAAATATGTATATTTTTGACTTGATTCACATGGTTTTGATTTCGAAGCGTTCGATCTTTTCCTTGATCGATACGGTAGAAACTTTCCTCTTTTATTTGGATGACACGGTTTTGATTTTAATTTCATGATGACCACGGCTTTGATTTTATTGCTCCGTGAATTTCTTGCTTTGACTTGATCGACTCACGACTTCGACTTCGATCATATTTTGACTTTGTCCATTTTTTATTTTGTGATTTTCTTGCCTCCTGTTGCTCACGTCTTCGACTCTTTGGCACTTGATTGCTTGCATATATATATTCTATCATTTTGTACATCTCTTTGAGTTGTTCTGCATATAGACTTTGATTTTGTTTATCCTATCACTGATTCCTTTCTTTGTGCTTATTGACTTCGGTATGTCTGTAGCTGCCGCACTTGTCATTGATACTGCTGACTTGAGTGATTTTGATCATCATGTAGCTCACTGTCTTGTGGTCTTTGTTATCTTCACTTGCGTATTGTATGTTGCCTCTGGTTTTATGATGTATGTCTCTGGTGCATGTGTCCTTCACTTGTTTGTACATCTCCTTGTAGTTAAGTTGAACTGGTCTATGACTTCGACCTCTCTGTATTGCATATATGCATTCATCTTTGCACTTTTGTTGTTTGCACTGAGCATTTATGTTGTCCAGACCCTGCTGAGTTCTTGGATTTCACCATACTTCTGTTGCATCCATTTGTTTGCATATATCAGTTGCCTGACCCTTGCATATGCTCTCTGTAGTATTGTGATGTTGAGATGATTGTATATTTCTGATGCACTTGGTCATTCATTGGTTTGTTTGCATATTTGTGCATATTGAGCCTTGGTATTTGAACTGGTGTATGTTGTATCTGTATGTGGTACTGATGCACTTGAACTTGTATTTGAGCCTGGGCAGTGTGAACCAATTCTTTGTAGTATGTATTTGTGCACTAGCATGCATACAGTCTGGTTGATTTTATAGTTGTGCATGTTGTTTCAGTCTGGATTTGATTTCTTGAGTTTGCATTGTTGTAGTTGCTTTTGTTGACTGTGCACACGAGTTGGCGAGGCAGTGCACACGTGTATAAATGTACATGTGTGTATTGCAGCTACTCATGATTACATGTCCCTGATAAGAATACTGATATGCACAGATATTACAGAATCGAAAATGATGACAATAACTCATATATCTGAGGCACCAATAAAAACAAATTTATATTTTTGCAAATTCAAATTTGTTTATTTTCAGATTACTGCTGTAGTTGCTAATTATACAGGTACACAGAAGATAGGAAAAGAACTGGAGCTGGACAATGTAGATAGATGCAGATGTGCAGACAGAGTGAAAAACTGAGTGTTGAGTGTTGTAGTGAGAAAGAAATGTGAATGTGAAATGTATGAAACTAATGTATGTATATAGAGAGAGCTGAAAACTTTGTATTGTTTAAGTGTTGAAATAAAATATTATTTTGAATATTTATTCCTATATGTGTATAGTACAATCTGCAAACACATATGTAAATTGATATATGTTTGTTATCATCAAACAAAAAATCACATCAAACATCAAGTGCGCTTGATCTACGTCTGAAGAATTGTAGATCTTTAAACATGGTATCATGCGCGATCAACGTGTTTGAGATAGCTAGAATCCAGCATCTTTGGATCAACGGATTTGGGCCTTTGGTATTCTTCAATCCACTGATTCCTACTTTCACTGTTTCATCATTTTTGTTATCCGCTACTGCATCATTTGGTATCAGAGCTAGACTTAGCCAATCACAGCTAAGCCGAGTCTTGGAGCCAATTCTTATCGAAGAGTTTGAGGAGTTTCAGCCGAGCCAAGGAAAGTGTTAGACTTTTTGCCGAGTTAGTGAAGCCGAGCTACATCAAGCGAAGCCGAGCTAAGTGAAGTGTGAAGTTCATTTGTTTGATCAAGGCTGAGAGTTAAAGTTGAAGTTTGTGAATAATCAACAATGCCGCCGAGAAGAGCTAATCGTCATCAAAATGTTGAAGATTTGTACAAAAGAGAAGATGCTGAACAAATGAAACAACGCATTAGTAACAAATTCAATGAGAAGTTGGATGAAGGCATTGGGAGATTAGAGAAATTGATGATGGACATGAATCAAGGTCAAAGGAGAAGGTCGCCAGTCTCGAACCATGGAGGAAACAGAGTTTCACCATCGGTTACGGAAGCGAGGAGGGTGTCTCCACAATCTGATCGATGTAGAAGAGAATCATCAGTTTCGATGAGAAGAGATCACCATGAGTATAGAGATGAAGAAAGAAGAACTCAACGTGAGTTTGAGTATGAGCCATATCGAGATGATGAAAGACATAGTAGAAGAGACATGCGTGATCGAAGAGACGTTGATGGTCGAGATTGATACCGTAGTACACATGATTATGATGAAGAGAGTGATAGAAGTAATATTCATTATAGAGATCGAGACCAAGCACGAAATGCATATCGGGATGTTGAGGATGATCGTCGATGGGAGTCGGGGATGAAAACTGAAATTCCATAATTCAAGGGTAGTATGCAAGCTGAAGAATTCCTTGATTGGTTGTCTAATGTTGAAGAGATTTTTGACTTTAAAGAAGTACCCGAGCATCGTACAGTGAAGTTGGTTGCTACTTGTTTGAAAGGGAGAGCTATGGCATGGTGGCAACAAACTAAATTAACACGGGAGAGAATGGGAAAGTCAAAGATTGAATCATGGGAGAAGATGAAGAAATTGATGAAAGCTACATTCTTACCTTACAATTATCAATCTCTTATGTATCAACGTTTGCAGAACTTGAGACAGGGAACAAAGACTGTTAATGATTATGCTGATGAATTCTATCAATTGATTACGAGGAATGATATCATGGAGACGGAGGAACAGTTAACAACTAGATTTGTTGGAGGGTTGAGAATGCAGATTCAAGACATGGTGAATATGTTTGATCCGAGATCTATTGCTGAAGCACATCAGAAAGCACTTGCTTGGGAGAAACAAGGGAGACGAGGAGGTGGTGTGTTTACAAATTCCAACAATCCAATGAAAGGGGCTAGTGGCAATGCGAATGTTTCGAAGGTTGTTGCAAAACCGGTTGTTAACGAAGTTGCTAAGACCAGGATCAATAGTGGTATCAAATGTTTCAATTGTCAGGAGATTGGTCACAAAAGTAATGAATGTCCAAAGCCAAAGAAGCAAACGATGATTGCTGAGGTTGAGAATGAGGAGGTAGAAGCTGAATGTTCTAATTCACTACATGATGAGGAGGAAGAAAATGTGTCGGGAGATGAAGGGTATTCATTGATGATGAAGAGATCTTGTTTAACACCAAAGCAGGAGGAAGAGACTAGCTGGTTGAGGAGTAACATTTTCCAGTCAACGTGCACTATCTTGGGAAGGGTTTGCAAGTTTGTTATTGATGCAGGAAGTTGTGACAATATTATCTCTATAGAAGCTATGAAGAAGTTAGCATTGAAGACTGAGAAGCATCCGAAACCTTACAAGTTAGCTTGGTTGAGGAAAGGTGGGGAGGTGAAGGTTAGTCGAAGAGCTTGTGTTAATTTTTCAATTGGGAAGAAATACAAAGATGAAATTTGGATTGATGTTGTGGATATGGATGTATGCCATCTGTTGTTGGGGAGACCATGGCAGTATGATAGAGAGGTGCAACATGATGGTCGTACTAACAGTTATAGTTTATGTTTGAAAGTACTAAAATCACTTTAATTCCTAATAAGCGACAACAAGAAGAAAGCAAGTTGGAGGAGATTGAAGAACTTAAAACTTTGCTAACTTTAAAGGAGTTCATTAAAGAAGTCGAAGAGGAGCCTGAAGTATTTTTGTTGATTGGACGTGAGAGTAACGAAGTGGTTGAAATTCCTGAAGAAGTAAAACCAGTGCTGGAAGAATTTGACGATGTATTTCCTGAAGAGTTGCCAACGGAGTTGCCGCCGTTGAGGGATATTCAACATCAAATTGATCTTGTTCCTGGAGCTGTGTTACCGCATAGACCACATTACAGAATGAGTCCAAAGGAACACGAGGTATTGAGAAGGCAAGTGGAAGAATTGCTAGAACAGGGGCGTGTACAGGAAAGTTTAAGTCCATGTGCTGTTCCAGCATTGTTAGTGCCGAAGAAGAATGGAACGTGGAGGATGTGTACTGACAGTCGAGCACTGAACAAGATTACAGTGAGATACAGATTTCCTATGCCTAGATTGGATGATTTGTTGGATCAACTTAGTGGAGCTACTATCTTTTCGAAGATCGATTTGAAGAGTGGTTATCATCAAATTCGAATCAGACCAGGGGACGAGAGAAGGATTATATGAATGGCTGGTATGCCGTTTGGTCTTTTGAATGCACCGAGTACATTTATGCGGGCGATGAATCAGATTTTTAGACCATTCATTGGGAAATTCATAGTGGTGTATTTTGATGATATACTGATATATAGTAGAAGCACAGAAGAACACTTGCATCATCTGAGAGAAGTATTGATGATACTGCGACAAGAACAATTTTATGCTGCAACGAAGAAATGCGTGTTCATGACGCATAGTGTTTTATTTTTGGGATATATTATATCTGGAGGAGGTATACAGGTGGACCAAAATAAAGTTGAAGCAATCAGCAATTGGCCACAACCCAGGACGATAACAGAAGTTTTCATGGTTTAGCATCATTCTACCGAAGATTTATTCCACACTTCAGTAGCGTGATGGCACCAGTCACTGATTGTATGAAGGGAAAGCAATTTTCATGGTCAGAGGAAGCGGGACTTGCTTTCGAGCGGATCAAGGAGCTTTTGACGACAGCACCAATTCTAGTATTACCAGATTTTCTGTGACGACCCGCCCTTCTCGACCCTCGAAAATCGACACAAAATACTCAACAGTATAATATGCAGACGATCGAATGCCGGAAAAGACAGATTGTAGAAGAATAAGAAAGTAGATAGAAGAAGAAAGAACTAAACAAAATCAGAACCTCACAGTCGCAGCGGATAAAATATAATATATAGAACAGATCTTTACACAAATGAAAACTATATCTGTTTATATACAATACATCATCATCAGAGTATGTCGATACAATCATCAATATCCAGTCAGTCAGTCAATACAACAATCACAGCAGCGGAATAATACAAGTACGAGAAATACGTCTCGAACTCCAGCTCCTCTCCTGAGCTCCATAGCAACCTATCCTGTAAAATCTCGGTCTGACCCGAGCATTATAATAAAATAACACCCGAGTCAGTCTGGAATACCAGCGCATCATAAATACATCCAAACTGATTATTAAAGTTTCAAAATCCCTTGAAAACAAAAGCATCTCGTAAGACCACGCCACAAATAAACATGTCGGGTTTTTACCTTACGATAGCTAAAACACTTTTTATAAAAATCCTCTGATATTATAATAGTGTCTATTTACAAATACTTATAAAATAGCCGAAATTGTTACATCTATTAAATTCCGGCATACTAGCCACAACGTGGGTAATACAAACAAAACTCGTACAAGGCACGTAGGGAGAATGGATTTCCAACGAATGACTAGGCACTGGGGTACCACCTGTCACAGTACATGGCCTAGATCACAGTACCGAGGAGTACGCCCGCTCCCCTGCAACACAAAGCCGGAATCATCCCTTACTGGATAATTCCAAGTAAAATCACCCCACGGTTGTGATCAGCAACCGCACCACTAAGCCGAAATAAAAAGGGACATCTAGACAGGGATGACCTTACTCTCAAGTGGGGGCTACCCACGAAGCCTTGCTGCATAACCCCTGATTTTCAGTCATTCCCGGTTGATGAGGCTTGAGGCTAAACGATACCTTTACAGAACATTCACTTTGAATGCCCATCGTCCACCTGACGATGTCACGAAAGCATTCGTCCATATAAGTCCGTCCCGGGTCCGAACGGAACCGAAGGCACTATTCCTACTACATCCATTTTGGAAATATCCTCAGGATTAGTAGCGACTAGCCCTTGCACTTCACTGCTCCATCTTCGACTCCGAAATCGTTTTCGCGAAACGTACAAACCGGATCGAAGTAGTTTTCGAGTCTCCAGACCTAGAATCCCGGTATACGGAAACTCGATCCCGGTCTCTTCGAAACGATCAGCGCATTTGGCCAATATTGATAGTCGGTGATTTAACTATCAATTAATGTTCACAAACATCCATACACATCCATCACACAATAAATAATCTCCATATTATTTATTTTCTTCTAATATCTTTCAAAGAGATATTTTCACATTTTCAAAAGTCGTTTGAAAACAATTTTCCAAACTCTTCCTTTACAAGGTAAATCTTTTACCCTTTATTCCCATCGGGAATAACCAAGTATAAAACAATTTGTATTTAAAACAGTTAAAAATACTTTATACTGAAATATACTTTAAAATATGAAAATTACTTCTATTTATTTACTCAAAATATAAATTTAAAATATGTGAAGAAACCTAGTTATTAACACATAAACTTTGATTTAAAAATAAGGGTTTTAGTTTAACTAAATTCAAAATAGCGTTATAAGAAGAAAAATACTAATTTTAACAACTTAAGTTAAAACCAACTTTTAAATAAATCCATTTGTAAAAATAATTGCTAATATACTCCCAAATTATTACGATATTAAAATTTATTAATTTATTCCTTTAAAAATAACGACTTCTTAAAAATACTTTTTAAAACGATTTAAAACTTAACCTTTAGTTATATAAAAATCTTTTTATAAACATTTACTTGGTTTTTTCCCAGGGAAACACTTTCCCGTTTCCAAAACATTCAAAGTACTCTTTCATATAAATCCACTGATTTATTTCAAGTCAATTTATGATTTCAACATAAATTTCCAATTCCATACTTAACTATAACTTCCTCCGAAGTTAAATCACAATTTTTCATTTCCGAAAATTCATTTTTAAATATAGTTTAAACATTTTGGTGAATTTTCAATGGAAGCCAAATTTCCAATTCACTTAATTAAATTCCAATGAAATACGGCATTTCAAAACATTCTATTTTTCATTTGAACTTGTTAATTTATATTCGGAAACTCCATTTTAACATATTTTTAATTTCCGGATAACATTAGTCATTATTAAAATAAACACCGTTATTTTAAACAATTTATAACTTCATAAATTTAATCTCCAGAAAATTATACTTTCCATTTACCCATTTCATAAACTTCCCATTATATTCAAAATCCAAATTTAGCCCAATTTACATTTTTCTTTTCAAATCCGATTTCAAATTTTATTCTTTGAAATTCTAAATTTAACAATTCATTTTATTTCGTAAAAACACTTTTTTAGCCATTTATAATTTAATTCTGTGATTACAATTCATACCACAATGTCACAGAACAACTAAATTTCCAGATTTATCAATCACATCATATAAACAGGTATCACTATCAATTATAAAATAATTGCTACATTGTGAGGAATCCAGTTGGATCCCTCCAACCTGTTTCTCCCTGCATCACAGATATTAGCACATCGCAATATAAATATCAATCCAGACTGATAATCACAGATATAATCAACCATTCACATAGATATTTAAATATCAACTATTTATAATGTCTAGCATCCAGATGTGAGTGAGAATAACTCACCTTGAGTTTCGGCGAGCGTTCGAAATTTAAATTAAACCGGACGGTGTCCGATTTAACCCAAATTTCCACTTGCCCGGAATGACTCCGGATCTGCGCCATCACGAAGAATTCTTTTCTGCGATTCCATCGCTTCCAGTTTCGTTTGAATCTGATATCATATGAACCCGATATGATTTTACAAAGTTTGAATTGAAATTTGAAAACCATTTCTTTTATTTAATTTTACCAAACGAACATCTGGCCGTTCATCACACATTTGAAATCAGGGTCGCAACTTCTCCCTCTCCTGCTTCATCTTCCTTCACGCGATTCAGGAAGTGCACGCACCCAATCACGTCGCCAAACCCATATACCGCTTCCACCTCAGATCCTCGAAAGTCGATCAAGACCTGCTAAATCGAAGGCCGCACCTTCCTCTACCGCTGCCGTGAGCCACGAAGAGCTCGGCCTCCACCATAGCTCGAAAATCGAACGCAAACGGTCGGCGAACGCACCAGTCTCCTCCCTCTTACGCTCCAATAAATTTGATCGCAACCGTACGGATTGAAAGCTCTCGTCGAACTCTCCGATCTTCCAGTTGATGGTTTCTCACGAAAGGCTGCAGATTAAGAGAGAAATGGAGAAGAACAGGAGACGATATCGGCCATTGGTATATCTCGTGGCGGCCACAGCTGTTGATGCTAGGGTTTAGAGGAAATAATTGTGAATTTATATAAATTTTAATAATATTTTATTAAAAATATCCCAAGTTAACCACAAACGCAACCGAACTCCAATTCTCACGTTCCGACAGGCTATCCTAGGGTTTTTCTGCGTTCCGGACACGATGGAACAGGTTTCGTAAGCTAATTCGGTCATATGAGCAAGATAAGGAATTAAACGATCCATTTAAAATTAAATCGGTTAAATCGATTTCGATGCGTTTCGAGCTGCCACGGTCAAACGACAACTCCGATTGCTACGAAAATTGAAATCCGATAATAACTATCTATTACGGATCCAATGGAAATAGTTTTGTCGAATTCCGAGACTGCGCCCCGGAAGGCTATTTTAACTCGTCTATTAAATCGTGTGATTTTCAAGATTAACGAATATGCTTAAAATTTCACTTTTAAAATTTTAATAACTTAACAATAAATCATATAAAATTTATAAACACATTAAAAATCATTTCGGCTCATTCCTGACAAAAATTTGATTTAATAGCATTTTAACAATATTAAATCCATTTTAAATTAATATAAAATTCCAAATAATAATTTGTCGACTTTTAAATTTATCTAAAAATCCAACATTATTGTTTATAACCAATTGAACTTAAAAATACATTTAAACACCATTTTTATAATCATCTATCCCAAATTCACCTTTTATCCCAATTTCGAATATTTAATTATTATTTTTCCATTAATCAAATTCAACCAGAATTGCTATAAATTTAAATTATAGCTCATTTTCATTGATTGAACCCAAATCCATTCATTTCAAAATCAATTAAGAATCCACATTAACATTTAAAACGAATTAAATGTTCAAATTCAATAGCTTAAAAATACGGGATGTTACATTCCTTCCCCCTTATAAAAATTTCGTCCCCGAAATTTGCTAGGGTAGAAAATACTCCCGATTTCATTTACTTACCCAGTTTGCTTAGTTAAAAGCTTATATTCATTTTCCAAACCTTTAGCCCAATCCCAAACTCAATTGCTACATTTACTCTAAAGCCTTTATTTTAACACTCGCTTTAAAAATAACTTTACTTATTAATAAATTTTCCCAAAAATCCCAAAAATTTTCTAACTCCCAAAATTTCTGAAAAATTTTGGCGGAGTCTCCTTTGTACGGAGGAGCTTCTGCGATATCGCAGGATACACAAATATATATACATCGGCTCACACGGCCGGAAACCAAAATATATCACAATATATATATCATTTTCCCAAAATATATTTGCGTAGGCGTACCTTATAGCAAATTTTAATAGTGAGCGGCTAATATAACGCATATACGCGCTCCAACTCTCTCGAACGCCTCCCGTACCTGTACTAAACTCAAGCAACTCATCAGTTTCAAAGATAAGAACATTTCATTAGCATTTCCAATATAAATGCAAGCTACACATCCATTTTATAGCCAAACCAAGCAACTTCATTATTAACAATGTTAACCATATTTTATCAACAATTCAAAGTTTTCAATCGCTTTTCAAATTACTTATTCAAGTCCAAACTTCATTCTATTCCTCTTGAATGACTTACATTCAAATTCTCTATATGCAATTTATATTTGTTACAACCAATTCATTTCTATTCAAAAATATGATTTACATATGTCTTACTTACATCTCTTATTTAAATTTAAATTCCCTATCTGGTTCACCATCAAATTTTATTTTAAATTTGAAGCATTTGCATTACTTTTATGATCCACCTCCATTCACATGCAACATTACTCATTAAAAGGTCAATTCATTCCTATTGATTCAAAATCAATTCCATTCGCTATTTTTGAATCAATTCACTTGCATTTATTTACAAACCCTCTGAATTGGATTCCAATTCATATCAATTTATTCACAATTCAATTCCAATTGCTTTTTAAACAACTCAATTCTGAATACATGCAAATTTTCACGCCATTCAAGCAAAAATTATTGTCACTTAAGCTTATCACCATTCAAAATTAATTTCAACTTGGATGTGTATTAATCTTATTCAATTTTTGCATTGTTCACAATCCAAGTATTTTCTTTTCCGAATGCAATTGTTAAATTCAATATTTCCTTTACATTTTTATTTCATTAACCAACTCAAGTTTATATTAATATCATTCCATTTTGGATTGTTTACAACCCATACATCCTTATTTCATCTCAATAATTAATTAAAACTCATTTCACTTGCTTTCCAGTTTTATTATCTAACAAATTGCACTCAAGATTACTTAATAAAGCCCATTCAAAATCACTTGTTTTTCTTCCAAGTTACTTAAGTTCTTTCACAATAGATTCATTATCTTCTTATATCAATTTTATTTTATTTCCATTTGATTCTCATCCAATCAAATTTCAATTCATTTACAACTTTAATGCTCTTTGTTTATTTATCCAATCCATGTACAAATTTATTTTATTAACAAAGAGACCTTTTAAATTATTTCTCTCATTTGAATTTTTATTTACAATTCAAATTCATCATTATTATAGCAAATTCTATTATACCTTCTCACTCTCAGATATTTATTACCAAAATTTCAAATCTCAAATTCTATTCCAGACTGGATTTTACTTACCTTCAAAATTTGACCAAACTATCAAAATTTTATTTATTGCAATACAAATTCCATTTAATTTAGCTTACACAAGATTTATTTCCAAACAATCATTTTGGATTTAATAGAGTAAGCATTTACTTCATTCAACATCACTTCAACTAAATTAAATTTCCATTTAATTAAATTCTTATCCAAATTTAATTCAAGGTTAACTAGATTATATATGCATTTTCAATTTAATTCCGTTCCAGAATTTATTCAAGTTCATCTAAATTTTATTTAGCCAACCTGAATTTAAACCATTTCCTTTACTACTTTAAATAAGAATTTAATTACATTCATTCTTATTCATAACACAACAGAAATTTTAATATTCAGCTTAATTCCATCTTAGTCGAAGTTAGACCAAATTCAATTTAATCTTAATTCTCCATATCCAAGTTCAACTTATTTACTAACTTCAGTTCACTTACCTCTTTTATATTTTATCATTGTTTCACCTTACTTTGCATTCCATTTAAAATTAAGTTCGAATTCACCATTCCACTTAACCATTTTTATTTGTGATTATAATTCCATTTTACTTGAGTTAAAATCAAATCTTCCATTCTCAAGTTCTCCAACTTATTTACTTGTAAGTTTATATTGCTCATTTCAAACCAATCCACATTTTTATAATCACAATGTCAAATTTTAACACTTAATAGCTTAAGAATATGAATTCATTTGCACAATCATAAGCATTTACATTTCACCGTTATCTCAACTTCCATTTAATTCCAATTCATTTAGATTTAATTTCATTTCAAATTCTCAATTTTATTTAACTTATCATAAGTTAAATCCAGATATATTCCATTCACCTTCATTTATTCAAAGTAAATTTACATTCCATATATACTCAATTCTTCTTTAAATCAACTTTCCTTTATAAGTTATATAGTTGAATCATTTCAACTTTCAAATTTTTATTTTAAAATAGAATTCCCAGAATTCAATTTACCCGGATTTATTTCAAAACCAATTTGAAATAAAAATCAACACATTTCTCTTTTGATATTCAAATCAAATACCAAATCCCAAAACAAACTGCTTTTACCAAACAATTTTCCTTTTGAAAAAATTAAAATCACTTGTTTCCCAAACAAGTCCAAACAATGTCATAACCAACTATTTTGGTAGCAATCCATCACTTTAGAAACTCGAAAATGAATTCTAATGATGTGGCCAGCATCATCAGGATTATTTTCCAGCGACTGAAGTGAGTTCAATGCTTTCCACTTTCAAAATTCACCTCAAAACAATTTCTATTCAAAAATATTTCCCCAAAATATACCTCATTCTTACAAATGCTTTTGAAAACATTTCTAACATTTCCACAAAGTCAAACTCCCAAAACTTTGTTTAATTCCATTTGAAATCCCTTTCAAAATTTCCGGGGTCAAAATTCTAGTTTAAATCAAAATTTAATTTTTTACTTTTCTTATTTAAAACATATCCAGTCAATTCCGTTTGGTTATAAACCATTTTAATATTTTAACTTCTTATTTTCTTATATATATCATTTCAAATTTTAGATCATGTTTTAATTTCTTATTTGATTATAGAAGAAACAACCAAACAAACATCCAATATATAAAATTTAGAAAACTATTTCCTTTTATATCAAAATACAATTTTGGGTAAAATTATTTCATTTACCCGCTTTAAAAACAATACTATGTCGGTTTATCTTGTTTAAGAGTTTAGAAACCCCTATCGATACGGTTGTACTTCCCGCACCGACCAGAATTCATAAACACTCAACCGATAGTCAACACAGTACAAAAACAATTTTATATCCACTAACAAGTACGCTCTCATAGCTATTATTACACTCAACTCATTATAGAGTACTTCCGACTCTATTTAAAAATGAGTAATTTTCCCACCAAAGCCTAGGTTGTCGCCAACCTATGCTCTGATACCAACTGTGACGACCCGCCCTTCTCGACCCTCGAAAATCGACACAAAATACTCAACAGTATAATATGCAGACGATCGAATGCCGGAAAAGACAGATTGTAGAAGAATAAGAAAGTAGATAGAAGAAGAAAGAACTAAACAAAATTAGAACCTCACAGTCGCAGCGGATAAAATATAATATATAGAACAGATCTTTACACAAATGAAAACTATATCTGTTTATATACAATACATCATCATCAGAGTATGTCGATACAATCATCAATATCCAGTCAGTCAGTCAATACAACAATCACAGCAGCGGAATAATACAAGTACGAGAAATACGTCTCGAACTCCAGCTCCTCTCCTGAGCTCCATAGCAACCTATCCTGTAAAATCTCGGTCTGACCCGAGCATTATAATAAAATAACACCCGAGTCAGTCTGGAATACCAGCGCATCATAAATACATCCAAACTGATTATTAAAGTTTCAAAATCCCTTGAAAACAAAAGCATCTCGTAAGACCACGCCACAAATAAACATGTCGGGTTTTTACCTTACGATAGCTAAAACACTTTTTATAAAAATCCTCTGATATTATAATAGTGTCTATTTACAAATACTTATAAAATAGCCGAAATTGTTACATCTATTAAATTCCGGCATACTAGCCACAACGTGGGTAATACAAACAAAACTCGTACAAGGCACGTAGGGAGAATGGATTTCCAACGAATGACTAGGCACTGGGGTACCACCTGTCACAGTACATGGCCTAGATCACAGTACCGAGGAGTACGCCCGCTCCCCTGCAACACAAAGCCGAAATCATCCCTTACTGGATAATTCCAAGTAAAATCACCCCACGGTTGTGATCAGCAACCGCACCACTAAGCCGAAATAAAAAGGGACATCTAGACAGGGATGACCTTACTCTCAAGTGGGGGCTACCCACGAAGCCTTGCTGCATAACCCCTGATTTTCAGTCATTCACGGTTGATGAGGCTTGAGGCTAAACGATACCTTTACAGAACATTCACTTTGAATGCCCATCGTCCACCTGACGATGTCACGAAAGCATTCGTCCATATAAGTCCGTCCCGGGTCCGAACGGAACCGAAGGCACTATTCCTACTACATCCATTTTGGAAATATCCTCAGGATTAGTAGCGACTAGCCCTTGCACTTCACTGCTCCATCTTCGACTCCGAAATCGTTTTCGCGAAACGTACAAACCGGATCGAAGTGGTTTTCGAGTCTCCAGACCTAGAATCCCGGTATACGGAAACTCGATCCCGGTCTCTTCGAAACGATCAGCGCATTTGGCCAATATTGATAGTCGGTGATTTAACTATCAATTAATGTTCACAAACATCCATACACATCCATCACACAATAAATAATCTCCATATTATTTATTTTCTTCTAATATCTTTCAAAGAGATATTTTCACATTTTCAAAAGTCGTTTGAAAACAATTTTCCAAACTCTTCCTTTACAAGGTAAATCTTTTACCCTTTATTCCCATCGGGAATAACCAAGTATAAAACAATTTGTATTTAAAACAGTTAAAAATACTTTATACTGAAATATACTTTAAAATATGAAAATTACTTCTATTTATTTACTCAAAATATAAATTTAAAATATGTGAAGAAACCTAGTTATTAACACATAAACTTTGATTTAAAAATAAGGGTTTTAGTTTAACTAAATTCAAAATAGCGTTATAAGAAGAAAAATACTAATTTTAACAACTTAAGTTAAAACCAACTTTTAAATAAATCCATTTGTAAAAATAATTGCTAATATACTCCCAAATTATTACGATATTAAAATTTATTAATTTATTCCTTTAAAAATAACGACTTCTTAAAAATACTTTTTAAAACGATTTAAAACTTAACCTTTAGTTATATAAAAATCTTTTTATAAACATTTACTTGGTTTTTTCCCAGGGAAACACTTTCCCGTTTCCAAAACATTCAAAGTACTCTTTCATATAAATCCACTGATTTATTTCAAGTCAATTTATGATTTCAACATAAATTTCCAATTCCATACTTAACTATAACTT
This sequence comes from Allium fistulosum, assembly GCA_030737815.1. Taxonomy (NCBI): domain Eukaryota; kingdom Viridiplantae; phylum Streptophyta; class Magnoliopsida; order Asparagales; family Amaryllidaceae; genus Allium; species Allium fistulosum. Next base: position 236,216,470 of record CM060908.1, read on the forward strand.
CCTCCGAAGTTAAATCACAATTTTTCATTTCCGAAAATTCATTTTTAAATATAGTTTAAACATTTTGGTGAATTTTCAATGGAAGCCAAATTTCCAATTCACTTAATTAAATTCCAATGAAATACGGCATTTCAAAACATTCTATTTTTCATTTGAACTTGTTAATTTATATTCGGAAACTCCATTTTAACATATTTTTAATTTCCGGATAACATTAGTCATTATTAAAATAAACACCGTTATTTTAAACAATTTATAACTTCATAAATTTAATCTCCAGAAAATTATACTTTCCATTTACCCATTTCATAAACTTCCCATTATATTCAAAATCCCAATTTAGCCCAATTTACATTTTTCTTTTCAAATCCGATTTCAAATTTTATTCTTTGAAATTCTAAATTTAACAATTCATTTTATTTCGTAAAAACACTTTTTTAGCCATTTATAATTTAATTCTGTGATTACAATTCATACCACAATGTCACAGAACAACTAAATTTCCAGATTTATCAATCACATCATATAAACAGGTATCACTATCAATTATAAAATAATTGCTACATTGTGAGGAATCCAGTTGGATCCCTCCAACCTGTTTCTCCCTGCATCACAGATATTAGCACATCGCAATATAAATATCAATCCAGACTGATAATCACAGATATAATCAACCATTCACATAGATATTTAAATATCAACTATTTATAATGTCTAGCATCCAGATGTGAGTGAGAATAACTCACCTTGAGTTTCGGCGAGCGTTCGAAATTTAAATTAAACCGGACGGTGTCCGATTTAACCCAAATTTCCACTTGCCCGGAATGACTCCGGATCTGCGCCATCACGAAGAATTCTTTTCTGCGATTCCATCGCTTCCAGTTTCGTTTGAATCTGATATCATATGAACCCGATATGATTTTACAAAGTTTGAATTGAAATTTGAAAACCATTTCTTTTATTTAATTTTACCAAACGAACATCTGGCCGTTCATCACACATTTGAAATCAGGGTCGCAACTTCTCCCTCTCCTGCTTCATCTTCCTTCACGCGATTCAGGAAGTGCACGCACCCAATCACGTCGCCAAACCCATATGCCTCTTCCACCTCAGATCCTCGAAAGTCTATCAAGACCTGCTAAATCGAAGGCCGCACCTTCCTCTACCGCTGCCGTGAGCCACGAAGAGCTCGGCCTCCACCATAGCTCGAAAATCGAACGCAAACGGTCGGCGAACGCACCAGTCTCCTCCCTCTTACGCTCCACTAAATTTGATCGCAACCGTACGGATTGAAAGCTCTCGTCGAACTCTCCGATCTTCCAGTTGATGGTTTCTCACGAAAGGCTGCAGATTAAGAGAGAAATGGAGAAGAACAGGAGACGATATCGGCCATTGGTATATCTCGTGGCGGCCACAGCTGTTGATGCTAGGGTTTAGAGGAAATAATTGTGAATTTATATAAATTTTAATAATATTTTATCAAAAATATCCCAAGTTAACCACAAACGCAACCGAACTCCAATTCTCACGTTCCGACAGGCTATCCTAGGGTTTTTCTGCGTTCCGGACACGATGGAACAGGTTTCGTAAGCTAATTCGGTCATATGAGCAAGATAAGGAATTAAACGATCCATTTAAAATTAAATCGGTTAAATCGATTTCGATGCGTTTCGAGCTGCCACGGTCAAACGACAACTCCGATTGCTACGAAAATTGAAATCCGATAATAACTATCTATTACGGATCCAATGGAACAAGTTTCGTCGAATTCCGATACTGCGCCCCGGAAGGCTATTTTAACTCGTCTATTAAATCGTGTGATTTTCAAGATTAACGAATATGCTTAAAATTTCACTTTTAAAATTTTAATAACTTAACAATAAATCATATAAAATTTATAAACACATTAAAAATCATTTCGGCTCATTCCTGACAAAAATTTGATTTAATAGCATTTTAACAATATTAAATCCATTTTAAATTAATATAAAATTCCAAATAATAATTTGTCGACTTTTAAATTTATCTAAAAATCCAACATTATTGTTTATAACCAATTGAACTTAAAAATACATTTAAACACCATTTTTATAATCATCTATCCCAAATTCACCTTTTATCCCAATTTTGAATATTTAATTATTATTTTTCCATTAATCAAATTCAACCAGAATTGCTATAAATTAAAATTATAGCTCATTTTCATTGATTGAACCCAAATCCATTCATTTCAAAATCAATTAAGAATCCACATTAACATTTAAAACGAATTAAATGTTCAAATTCAATAGCTTAAAAATACGGGATGTTACATTTTCAGTTACTGTTTGAGTTACATACTGATGCATCAAAGGTTTGAATTGGAGGGGTGTTGAGTCAGAAGGGACGTCCTATTGCATATTTCAGTGAGAAGCTATCGGGAGCAAAGATGAGATATAATACTTATGATGTGGAATTCTATGCTATTGTTCAAGCTATAAAACATTGGAGACACAATTTGTTCCATAAAGAATTTGTTCTATATACTGATCATGAAGCGTTGAAGCATTTGCAGGGACAGGATAAGATTACAGCAAGGCATGCTTCGTAGATCGCATACTTGCAACAATTTACATTTGTGGTGAAGCATAAATCGGGAATTACGAATAGAGTGGCAGATGCATTGAGTCGAAGGAATCATTTGTTGATTATAATGAAGGTTGAAGTGACGGGGTTTGATGTGTTACCAGAACTGTTTGTTGATGATCCTTACTTTGCGAAGCTTGTAGATGAAGTCAAGGAGGGAAAGACGGATGAGTTTGTATTGGTGGATGGTTTTATTTTCAAAGGAAATCGATTATGTATACCAAAAGGCAGCTTACGAATGAAGATTGTGAAGGAGTTGCATAAGGAAGGACATGTGGGAAGAGACCGTACATTGCAGTTGATTTCGCAATCTTATTTTTGGCCTTCTATGAAGAAAGAGGTTGGAAGATTTGTGGAAAGATATCATATATGTAAAGTTTCCAAAGGGACAGCGGCGAATGTGGGATTGTATATGCCATTACCTATGCCTACCAGACCATGGGTTGATATCAGCATTGATTTTGTTTTGGGGTTACCAAGAACTCAACGCGGAAATGATTCCATTTATGTGGTGGTAGATAGATTTTCCAAGATGGCACATTTTATCGCTTGTAAGAAGACAGCTGATGTCGTCCGTGTTGCTGAGTTGTTCTTTAAAGAGGTGTATCGATTACATGGGCTACCTGAATCTATTGTTTCTGATCGGGATACTAGATTTCTAAGCCATTTTTGGTTGAGTTTGTGGAAGATTGTTGGGACGAAACTGAATTTTAGTAGCGCTTATCATCCGCAAATAGATGGGCAAACGGAAGTGGTGAACAGATCATTGGGAAACTTGTTGCGATGTCTTCTACAGTATAACTTGAAGAGTTGGGATATGAAGTTGTGTCAGGAGGAATTTGCACATAATCATGTTGTTAATCGAAGTACTGGTTACAGTCCATTTCAAGTTGTATATTCAAGCGTACCAAAGGGTCCGTTGGATTTGACGATAGTACCACAACCGAAGGGGACAGTTAAGCGGGCTGTTGATTTTGTTGATGGGTTAACGGAATGCCAAAGAATCGTTCAAGAATGATTGAAGAATGCAAATGAAAGGTATAAACGATCTGTGGATCTGAAGCGAAGAAAAGTTGAATTTAATGAAGGAGATTTAGTATATGCAGTACTAACGAAGGATCGTTTTCCAGTGGGAGCATACAATAAACTTAAAGCTCGAAAGATTGGTCCTGTAACGATTGTGAAACGGATCAATGAAAACACTTATAGGTTGAAGCTGCCGGAGGATGTGTACACTTCTGACGTGTTTAATGTTAAACATCTTATACCGTATCATGGGGATGTGCTTGTTGTGGAAGAGGAGGGCGCAAATTCGAGGACGAATTTTTCCCAACCAGGGGAGGATGATGCAGCCCAGGCTGATGAACTCTTAGGTCAACTCTTAGGTCGCGAGCGACCTAACATGCTAAAGCTGTGGGATAAGTCGTTGGAACGACCTAACGAGCTAAATCAGTGGGATAAGTTGTTGGAACGACCTAACGGGCTAAAGCAGTTCTCGTATCACTCGGGTTCCTTAGGTCGCTCAAAGCAAGCTAACGACCTATGATAAGTCAGGAGCGACCTAACGAGTTAACTCACTCAGTATGCCGCATTTTTCTTTAGGTCGCGAACGACCTAACTTAAGTCGCTCAACTATTAGGTCGCTCAACTTTAAGTCGCTCGGAGATTTCTTGAAGCCGCTTCTTTAGGTCGCTCAAGATGGATCGCTGCCGTGTATTTCTAGGTCGCTCGACCTTGTGTGATGTTGTACTTTGTTATGTTGTAATGTTTTAGGTCGTTAACGACCTATGTTAGGTCGTAGGTCGCAGGCCTATTTTAGGTCGGATGTTTTGTGATGTAAGCGTGTGTTGTAAACTTGTTTGTTTTTAAGTCGCATTGTTTTAGGTCATAGGTCGTTTGTCTATGTTAGGTCGTTCACGACCTAAGTGTTGTCAAGTATTGAGTCGTGTATGTTTGTAACCCTATAAATAGGGATGGTGGTGTCATTTGTAATAGTTAGTTGATTTTGAATAAACTTTTGTTTGAGAGCTTTGTGCCTCTTCTTAAATTGGTAGTTGAGTGTAATCTCATATCTCCTCCTTCGGCATTCGAGTGTGCTCGGATCAACGATCGTAGAAGCCAATTCATGGTATCAAGTGCGCTTGATCAACGTCTGAAGAATTGTAGATCTTTAAACATGGTATCGTGCGCGATCAACGTGTTTGAGATAGCTAGAATCCGGCATCTTTGGATCAACGGATTTAGACATTTGGTATTCTTCAATCCACCGATTTCTACTTTCACTGTTTCATCATTTTTGTTATCCGCTGCTGCATCAGAAGTTATCAATGTTATCGAAATGTATTTTGTTTTATAAAGTTCAAGCCACTTCTTATAGCTGTCGAAAGGGGTTAGGGCTTCGAATGTGATGGTTTTGAAAGGGGTTTCGACGCCAACCTTCTAATGTTTTTACCCAGATGTTAAATGCTTTCGGAAGTGATGGTGCCGACTCCATCAAGTTTTCCCCAATATTTTTATATGATAAAGGATGGTTTCAAAAGAGTTGCTTTCGCCTATATTCACTTTGACCCAACTAATGTTTTAGGTATAAACCTAATTCTTTCGAAAGGGATACTTTCAATGGTTTCGGAAGGGTTACTTCCATTGGTGTCAAAAAGGGTACTTTCAACTGGTTTCGAAGCTAAGCTTATAAAGGTTAGATATTAATACTAATGTATTCGAAAGGTTTCGAAAGGTAGATTTTGAAGTATTTAAAGGAAGGAACCTAAAGCTTTGAAGAAAGATTTTTAAGGCTTTCTAAGGAGGCAATCCTGTCAAGTCGAAAGCTAGGTTCGAAGGTATCGAAAGGTTTGATGACCGAAACTCTATTTTTAAAGGAAAAGCCCATAGCTATATTAAAGAAGTTTTTAATAATGGTTTTGAGAAGAAGCCATCTTTGATAAAGTAATAGGTTATTTTAAACCCACAGGAGTGGTATTGCTATGTTGTTTTGTTGCTTCTTCTAATATGAATATATTCACTTTATAATGGACCCATAACTGCATTTTGGGGATAAAGGGTAGAATAACCAGTAAGGTTAACCCAGTAGTGAATATAAATTGATTAAACTCCTGATTGAGTTGAATTACATCCAGGAGGTCAGGAAGACCAGAATATAGGATGCTAAAATATAAAAGAAAGATATTGGCAGGGGCATATAGGTTCTCAGTAAGCCCATGAAAACTATGTATAAAAGAAGATGTCAAACAGACAGGTTCATAGTTAGCCCATGAAAAATATGTATAAAGGAAGATGTCAGATAGACAGGTTAAGAGTAAGCCCATGAAAACTATGATTGGATACTGACCGGGGGCTAGTAGGTTTGTAGTTAGCCCATAAAAACTATATCCGGATGAAATATTGACAGTTGTCAATAGGTTCGAGTCAACCCATGAAAACTAGGGTAAGAAGAAAGGATATTAGGGTTACCAATAGGTTCCCAGTCAACCCATGAAAACTAGGATAAGTTATTAGAGTTACCAATAGGTTCATAGTGATCCCATGAAAACTATGTAATTGGATAAGGAGTCCTTAAATGTTTATCCGGTTATTAGTCAGCCCATGAAAACTAATAGGTTAACAGTAATCCTAGAAACTATAATTGAGATAGATAGTCTAAAATGAATGGGGATGGGTATTCCAAAATTGATTCGTCTGTTTTGCGTATCATCATATTATACTGTTTTGAATTGTTTTAACCATTGTGGATGAAGGATCACATCATATGTTTTTATAAAGGTTTTGAGATACTAGTGAGGGGAAACCCATTCCGCTAAGCGGCGTAGTTTCACTAGGTATCTAAATGATTTGAGATGGTAGATTATTATTCATACTAGGCTTTATGTCTGACTCGAAGTTGATGTTTTCCCTTTAAACTCTTGGCTACTCAATTGATTTTGAGTAGTTTGAGAGTTGAGGTTTTCAAGTACCACTTAAGACGAATAAGCTTCTAGAGACGTGCATGAGGCATAATACTTATTTAGGGTTCTCTTTTCTTTTGATTTCACTGTGTTGTTGTAGTGGCAAAGTTGTTATATTGCCTGTATATACTCTAATTATCCAAGGGGGCATCTTCATATGTCTATCAAAGATTATATAGGCAAAGTTGTTATATTGCCTGTATATACTCTAATTATCCAAGGGGGCATCTTCATATGTCTATCTGTGATAATAAATATATTTTCTTTGAACGTGATTTACGAATTTGGGATTATGTAATGAATTGGATATATTTTGGAATGAAATGTGATTTTTTTTTAAGTTTAAATTTTTTCCATATTCATGGGTTTCTGTGTATCAATGAATCTAATACCACCATTTTTGGTCCCCGAGAATTAATAACTATGGATGACTGCAGCATCTGTAGCCGTTAGTTTTGGGCCTCCAAGTAGGGAGATGTTATAGGTTTAAGTGGCCTTGTTCAAGATAGAGGCCAAAAAGTCAAGTCCAAGTCCAAAAAATTAGTTATATACATATCCTGTTCAAGAAGAATCGAATTTGCATAATCGAGGTAATTAGACTAGCTTAGTCATTTTTCCATGTCTTTGTTCATAAGTTTCAAAAGTTACAAATCAACTCTTTATTTGGTCATAAATTGATTTAGGGTTAGAATTCTTAGTTTGAGAAGTAGAGAAAGAAATTGATCGCCCCTTTTACATTGCCATAGGGTCCATATTTATAAGGGTATGATTAGGAAGTATGGCTTCCATGTGGCTCCCAAAATGCTTGACATTCGACATCATTGCTTGCTCTAATGATTTACGTCATCCGTGTAATGCTGCTAGCTTTCCGCATCCCATTTCAGGGTAAGCATTCAGTGTCCTTCCGTATTGCTCAACATGCAGCAAGCTTCTTTGCATTGATGGAGTATGATATCTTGGGCATACTGTTAGTTTACGATATCTATGTCATATTGTAGCTACTTGATTTTCCTTCGTACACTCTTGAAGTTCGGCATTCATTTATTCACTGATATCTTGCGACAACCCATTCAATCGTAGCCATTCAATATCTTTATTATATTTGTAACATGCGACAGGTTTTGTTTATTATTGATATTTGGCAACCTCTGACATGCTATTGATACGCGGCATCCTCATCTGTATTGATGGTACACAACATCCGTCCTTGTTTTGATGATGATCGACATCCTTTTTTGCCTATACAAGCTCAAAGTCCTTATCGCTTACGAAAGCTTGTAAGGGCTCAATGTCGACCAAACACCCAACATCCCCCTTTTATGTTTAAATTCCTGGTATCCTCAAGTGGTTCCGCATTCTTCCATGTAGTAATATGATATCCCCTCTGCAATAAAATTCTTCATCCTTTGTGGATCGATATCTTCGTGTTAAACTCCTTCGAAGTTATCGACTTGAATGCTTTCCTATATTTGTTAATTTGTCATGTTCTTCCTACTCATCATCCATTGTCTTTATATCTTCCTGCTTATTCTCTCAAAAACTGTGTGGATAACAACAAGAGAAAGGTCGATCGTTAATAACCCTATGTCGATCGCTACCGACGTACGATAATTCAGAGTTGACCATTGCATTGTCAATTTGTGATGTTTTTTATTTTCAATTTCTTATTCTATTTACAATTCTTCTAATTCCTATAACTTCTTTGTATTTACTGTGATAACGAATTGTTATATATGCAAAGCATCGAGAAAATCAGTATGACTGCAATGATGAAATTTTGTAGCCAAATTCAAATGTTTGCGAAAATTTACATTTTCATCCTTGTTTTGTTTTAATTTAATTTTCCATTAAATATTTTTAGGGTGTTACATAATGCTGATTCCCACAGAAGAGAGGATGAGTTACTTAAGAATTTGGAAGATAAAGAAACTCCATTATATCCTGGTTGCACAGATCATACAAAATTATCTGCCATCACCGTCTTGTATAATCTTAAATGTGAGATTGACTTGTATGATAGTGGATTTGATAACCTTTTAAATGTGAAACAGTTATTTTTGTCGAAGGATAACGTTCTTTCCAAAACTTTATACGAATTAAAGAAATTTTTTAAAGCATTAGACATGGGTTTTGTAAAGATACATGATTGTGAGAATGGCTATTGCCTTTTTAAAAAAGAAATAAAAGATTTAAATACTTGTCCAAAATATGGTTCTTTGTAACGACCTGAAATTTTCAACCATTTCGCATCCATACATGTCGGATTTGAATTGCTCAAAATATCATATTGTTAATTTAAAATTTGGCAAAACTCAGAATATGAAGTAAATAAAATACAGATCACAAACACGGAGTAATATAATAATGCAGTGGAAACAAAAGAATAGTAGTTCATGAAGCTACTATATAAATATAACAGAGTTAAACAAGATACAACAGAAGTCTCGAATACATAGATGTCTCAATACAATAGTCAAATACAAGATCAGAATACATCACTGGAATCAACCGACTACTGAAAGCTGGATAGATAGCTGGATCTCCAGGCGAAGCTCCAACTCCAAAGGTGAGTCTCGAACACTGAACCACTCAGTCTGACCCGAGCGTAAAGAAAAACACAAAACACTCGAGTAAGGATTAACATTCTTATATCAATAAATCCAACTCAAGTGAAATATCAACAGAAATACAAGTAACTCATAGGATGTTTGGGATAACCATCCTTTAAGGATTCGTTAAACTATCTACTATGTAGTAGTATTCGCTATTATAATAATGTCTAATAATAAAATAAACTTACTTTTAAATAGCGTTAAGGCTTTACATTTTCCACCTTAACACATAATAGTGCCAATAGTCTATACAGTACCTGCATACCTCGAGAGGCAACGAGAAGATACTCCATAGGTACGACACAAATAGAAACTCGTAGTAAAGCTCGGTATGGTAGGTGACACGGCACAACTAGGCAATGCCAGGGTAGATATACCAATTACGCATCCGGGTTGCTGGTAACGCATAGCAGCCACTACCGCCCACCTCGGAACACACTCCCAAATCAAAAATCAAAGGGTGGCCACCAAATCAATCACAAAGTAATAGAATGGTATCGAAGAAATGCATCCGATCAAAGGTGCTACCTCATTGGCCCATCGATCGCTCCTGTTTTAGCCACCTTATGCCAACTAACGGGAGTCGGGTCCACATATATACCTCAATAGGAATCGTCGCCACCATCCTACTTCATTCTTGAATCTCCACCGCGTACACAGTTGTTAAAGTGGTTTTCGGTATCGATAGAGAGTATGCCTATATCCGATCCCGGTCTCTTTAACAACAAAACGTTATTATAACACCGCGGTCATTTAAAAATAGTTTATACTTCAAAACCAAAATATCAATTTCATTTCAAAACCAAATCAATACAATATCATTTTTACTTCAAATATATCCATTTCCAAATCATATCACTTTCTAAAGTTATAATGCTTTCGAAATCACAGTCTTTTAAAATCAAAACACTTTGAAAATCAAAACTTTGAAATTCATAACACTTTGAAATCATAGCATTTTGGAAATCATAACACTTTTGAAATCATAGCATTTTGGAAATCATAACACTTTGAAATTATAGCATTTTGGAAATCAGAACACTTTGAAATTATAGCATTTTGGAAATCAAAACACTTTGAAATTATAGCATTTTCCTATAAACCGTTTAGATATCAATAACAGTATGTATAATAAAATAGTTTATAAAATAAAATAATTTATATAAATTAGTTATAAGTTAAAACAATATATATTAAAATAATTAAAATAGTTTATATTAAAATAGTTTATAAGATAATATAAAATAGTTTTAGTTATAATTTAAAATACATTATATAATAAAATAGTTTCCTCAAATTTCACAAATCCATTCAACTCAACTCGAATTCCAAAATTCAAATTTTATCAAATCTCAAATCATCAATTTCAACGCCAATTCAATTAAACATTTTCAAGTTATATCGATTTCAAATACCGATTTGAACCGCAAATAAACCATTTCAATTTCATTATTTTCAAAGCTTCAAATATTCCACATTTCAAAACTAAATTGATAATTTTATATATATCAATTCACTTTTTTATTATTTAGTTTTGAAATATTTACTTAATCATTTCAAAATCCTCTAAATACAGCTTAAATTTACAAATTTAAATAAACAAAATATCCCATTTAAATTTATATAAATTTGAAATATTCATTTAAGTCGCTTTTAATCAAATTCAAGTTATAAAATCATAGCTTTAAAATTTCAAATTTAATAAATTTCAAATCATTATAAACTCTATATTTGAAAATGTAGATTTTAAATAAATACTTAAACATATTATTTTTCAACTTTATTAGATCAACTTTAATAAATCTTTAAAATCAATATTTATGAAAACCATATATTTCCTTTCAAAACCATGGAAATCATTTTCAAAATATTTATACATATATAGACCAACGGTGTCTGTATATAATTTTCTATCCTATGGTCAAGTGATACGAATATTTATCATTTCAATCCGCAATTTAAATATATACGTGTATATATCTTTTCAACCCGCAATCCCAAATTCAATTTAATGAAAATCGCTTGGGTTTATCATTTCAACCCATAACGATTTTCTCCTATTCTACAGATCGTTCGGGTATGTATCATTTCAACCCATAGTGAATTCTATACTAACAGGGAACTTGCAGAGTGATAACAGATATGATAATAATATAACAACAGTTTCACGCATATATCATCAATATAAATAACAAATAAGGGTGTCAGATGTCACAGGTGAACAAATACAGATAATGGCATATATAACAATGTAAATAACTAACAGCAGCATATTTCAATTGAAATCAAATTTAATAAATATAAGAATGTTAATCGTGAGTGATTGCTCACCTTCCGAGGCTAGAGAGAAGATAGACACCACAACAGTTTACGATTTGAATTGCGAATTTGACCAATCCAAATGACGATTTGCAAAGCAAGCAAGATAGGCACAAATTTCAAAGCGAAGCACGATTGAACACAAATTTTATGAGCAGAACTGATAACTCGGAATTAACAAAATCGAATCAACTGGATTGATAAAAAATTAAGGTATAAGTGAACTATAAATACACCCAAACCAAGTCAAGTATCTATACAACTAATATATATATATAACCAATTTTTTTTCCAATTTCTATACTATATAGACTAGAACATACCGCTTTTAATAAAATCAGCACTATTTATGTAAGCAAATATAACTTTTATAGACTGTAAAATATACATAGTAGACCTATACAAATCTTATACATTTTACTGTAACTATATATAATAGACTTATAGGAATAAAATAAAACATATATATATATAACCAGTTGAAAAATATATATGTTCAAAATATGGGACCAGACATATACAGGCCTACATACTCCTACATAATGATATAAACAGTATACGTATATAACATATTAACATATATGAATATACTACAGATGAACTTTGTATATAACTGACAATATCTATAACTTGGGTTATCAACGAGCATTCAGAAAATGTGTATAACTTTATAACATTCGAATATATATACAGGTATAAATTTTTACACAAACAAATAATACATAGAATATTAACATAAACTTCTGTACACAACCAGTTTTATATAACTTACATTTATAACCCAATATATCTTATACTAAAAATCTGTATATATAAAACAAATAGTTTATAAGCTCTTATATGAAATAGATATTATATATTATAAAACTACAGCATATTAACATCAGACTAATGTCACAAACATACTTTAAGATAAAAAATATGAATATATAATATACGTTTTATAAAATTTGTTGTAACAGGTAAGATATATGTTATATACAAAATATACTGTGATATGAATTATAAAACGAAAGAACCCAAACCAAAGCTTAACAACTATATTTATATATTAATCTATAAAAGGGATCTATAGTCAAAATTTATACTACTTAACATATGTATAAATCACGTTTATAAACTTAAACTAACAAATACTAAATATATATACATTATAGTGGAGAAATTGCTGAATTTCACTTTGCATGCTTGTATTCCAGAAAGTTGTGAGTGAATGTTTCAGTTTATATGCTTTACTTAGGTACACACGCTTGTGAACAGCTATTTATAAGCAAAGATATAAAAGTGAAAACAAAACAAACTCGAGGTATATATTTGTACTAGAAAATACCTACAGTTGCATGATGCCAATCAAGTGGTGAAGGCGCGGCCTGGGAGGAAGAATGGAGCTGTGGTGGGTGGCCGCGGCAGTGGGTGACGTGGCTCGTGCCGTGCTTGGCGATGAGCGGCTGCCGATGTGGATAGGGGTGAGGCTGGATTCGGCACAGATTAGGAGGTGGAAGTGGATTTCTAAGGCATGGAGAAAATGGAACTACAGCTTGCAAAATATGAATAGGCTCTGAGATGTACAGGCACGAATATAAACATTCATTCCTTTTTTCTAAAAACAAATGAACAGTGCAGAATAATGTGAAATCAATAAATGATTCAAAGCAGATTATATCGAAGAGTCACGGCTGTTTCTTGGAAGATTAAAAGTTAAGTAACCATTTTTCTCAACCGGTGGAAAGTGAATGGTCATAGGAAAATCAAAAGCCAAAATTGCGGAACCGATACTGAAATCATTTCCGTAGATTTCATTGTCTCCCGGACACCGGAACACGCAAACAAATATGCTACGGAGATCAACTCGATGAGACGGTCAAAATGATATACAGATGTCACTGATAGGATCATCCGATCAAAAGTCGATATGGACACTGATATACGTTGCTATTCCGTACGGAAAAATCCAAACGGAGCTAGAAACGTCCGAAATTCTCGAAACGAATTACGCAGTCATATTCAGAATATTCTATATAAATTTTCTCATGTCGACACATTTATGTTTCAGAACACTTTTAAATTCAACTGTTATTAACTGACTTAAATCGAAATAGAATTACACAAGAAAATAAATTTCAATATTATCAGATGAAGATTTACCATTTGCTATGTTTAAATAGACGTATTCCAAATATTAAATTTTTATTTCAAAATTCTATTATTTAAAATTTCACAAAAATTCAATTAATTAAATAAATAAACCACTAAAATTTACGGGTCGTTACATTCTTCGAGATGGAAGATAAACTAAGATACTCAAGAGATTATACAAGGTGTTCTAGTTAAAGTGTTGAGATATTTTCCAATAATTTCGAGATTTAAAACAATGTTTATATCTCAAAAGATGCAATAAGATTTAAGATGGCATTTTAGTAGCAATGTGGAAAAATGCATCATCCCATGGATTCTATGATATGGAAATGGTAGATGAAAAGTGGTAATCTTTTTTCGCCGATCCATGTAATCTTAGACTTGGTCTTGTTACATATGGATTCGGTCCATTTTCCATGTTGAGTTCGAAATATATTCGCTGATTGTTAATGCTAGTTACATATAACCTCTCGCCTATGTTGTATATGAAGAAAGAAAATATTATGTTAACTTTACTTATTTTGGGTCCAAAGCAACCTAGGAATGATTTTGATGTATATTTGGTGCCTTTAGTGGAAGACATGCTGCATTTGTGGAGTAATGTAGTTGATGCTTATGATGCATTTAGCAAAACGTTGTTTTAAAAAATTCAATTGGCTATGAATGATCAATGATTGTCTGACTTATGGAAATCTTCTTGGATGTCGTGTGAAGGGGAAAAAGTTTTCGCATTATTTTTTGTCAATACACATTATCGTTAGTTGAATCATAGTCGAAAGAACGTTTATATGGGCCATTGAAGATTTCTACCTATTTCAGATTCATGGAGGAAACAAAATGCTTGGTTTGATAACACCATAGAGAAAGGTAAACGAGGGAGATGACCAATAAGATAGAACATAGTAATTTGTTGAAAAGTAGGAAGAGGAAGAGTGCTCATTATACAGAAGATGAACATGATAAGGCTATCATGTGCACGTAAAAATGTATATTTTTACTCACACGCTTAATCTCATTTTAGTTAAATATATGTCATAATTGGATGTTTTTACACGTTTAAAACCAAATTTCAAAAATGCTTTCAAGTCATCATACATGCATCTACATGGGGGAAAATGGTAATTTTCGTGTTTGATTTAATTTGAAAAAATTACTTGCATATTTTAATTTGTTGTGTAGAAGTTTGGATTCAACTTGGAAGTGGCTTCATTGAAATATGCATATACAAGTGTTGGAAGCCAAAGAAATGAAGAAATAAAAGAATTCATGTAATCATGGAGGAGCCCACCTACCCACTAACCACGAACCACAATTAAGAGCTAATGCACATGTTAGTGAGGATTAAAAGCACAATCACATTTAATGGAGGATTAATTTAATGCTAATGATAACTTGGAGGTCACACTACCTCTAGGGCACTTTAGAGAGTTCCCTAAAAATGGATTAGGTTTTAGTCATGTATAAATAACCCTCTTATGTTCATGTAATGGAGTTTTTTATCTTCTTATCATATTATATAAGTTGTAACCACAAAATTAAATGAGAAATAAAATGGCTTCCTAAGCCTATTCTTCTTCTTTGTTCTTACATGCTTTTATTTTATTTTATGCTCATTTTTATTCACATGCTCTCTTTCTTCTATTTCATGTTAGTAGATTAGCATTCTTTTCATTGCAATTAGTTTTATTTTTACGCAAGTTGTTTAGTTCTCTTTTATTTCAATTAGCTTGCACTTTCCTTTCCTTTTAATGTTGCAATCTACATGTGTTGAAATGATAACAAATATGAGAATCTAAACCAATTCAATTTAGGGGTAATGAAGCTCTCTTAAATCATGTAGATTCAACATATTTGCTAATTTATGACCTCTTTTTATGCATCATGAAAAGTTGGATTATGATGTGATTTTATTAGGGAATTTGATAGCCTATATTGTAATCACAAATGAGTTATGCTTAATCCAACTTAAACACAATTTACATCATCATTTAACTGAGTGATTTTGACCATGGAATTAAAATAGAATCAAAATTTGATGATCTATGTTACCAATCAAAAATTAGTAAATAGATCATGCTTAAAATAGATTTTGTTTTAGTTTCATATTCATCTTCATGACATTTAACAAAGTGGTTTTAGCTTTGTATTAAAGTTTGATGGCTTAAGTTGTGTTAATTAATAACAAAAATAGACCATGCTTATGATAAATACATCACTAATTCTACTTAGATAAAATGAGAGATTATAGATTTATTTTGTATTGATTAAAGCGCGAGAGTGGATTTGCCTCTAAATTGTCTCGTAATCTCGTATTTTTATTCACCTTTGCTCTAGTTTAATTTTTACTACTTTTCTTAGTTTAAAACAAACTTGCAAATTTGGGTTAATTTGATTGAGTAGAATTCGAAATCAATTCATCTTCTGCGGATCGATCTGTACTCGCATACGTACTACAATTGTACGCCGTACGCTTGTGGTTATTTTTACAACATTTTTTGGCAATTTTCCAACCGATAGAAAATTCATCGTTAAACAAGTTTTTGGCGCCGTTGCTGGGGAGATTGCAATTTGATTTTAATTCTATTCTTCGAATGATTTTTGTTTGATTTCAGTGTGTGTTAATTTGTGTGTTGAATTGCAATTTTTTTAAAAAAAGAGTGTGTTGTGTTGTCTGTTTGTTGTTTGATTTTTGCTTTCATTTGATTTGTGTACGTTTTGTTTTTCTATTTGCATTTGCATTTCTGAAAAAAATACACAATTTCATTTCAAAAAGAAAAATATATATATATTCCATTTCAAGAATTGCATTACAATTTTTGTTTATGTTTTTTTTTACATTGTTGTTTCAAGAATTTCATTACAATTTCCTTACTGCCAAACATACTTGCACATAGACAACATGCACCCCTCATCACTTCTGTTCCATCATCCTTGCTACCATCCTCACATTAAAACTGTTGAATTGCATTCAAACCGTGCATACCATATACCTCTCCTACAAACATTATCAACCACTACAGCTACATCACCACTCCACCATACGTTCACCATTCATCAACTACTGCTTCACCAGCAACTAACTTGCCAACTGCCACCTTCCACAATAACAAAACGAACCTCCACGTACAAGCAAATGCACTTCAACACAAACAAGCTGCTCTGAACCATCTCTATTGGTTCAACACAATTGCTCCTCCTTGCTGAAATTGTGCATATCACCATAGAAAACTGTGCATCTTCACAGTCCCCTACAATCTCTGTCCACTATGCACCACCATTCTCTGTGCACATCATTGCACACCCAACTTCCAACCTAAACTTTACCTAAACTGCATCACCTACGGCATTGCTCATCCACCATTGTAACTTTAACCGGTACACCCTCATATCCTCAACTTTAACAAAAACTACCACATCTGTGCACATCAAAACAGTGAACATAAACTGTGCACATAACTCACAACAGCCACTTCCAAACAAATACCTCTGTATATTTCAAAACAACTGTACACCGCCAGTTTTTCCCCTGCCTACTACATATACCACCCGCGACCAACTTCATTACACTCAGCCACCACAACATCCTCAACAAAACTGCTACCCACTTCAGTGCCCCATCACTAGAGACACACTCCTCTACTCACTGTCAACAACATACCCTCCTTGCTACATATACCGTACAAAACCCACCACATCAAAACAACACCCTCCACTACTCCTTCATCCTCTTCAATCAGCCCTCTGCTCAACCCCATACTTCTGCTCACTTGCAACAGTAATCAAACTGCTCCACCCCACCTCCTCCATACAACCAGCCCCGACTTGTCAACAATCATCCATCCAACCACCAAGACCTTACTGTTATCCCCTACTTCACCTGAAACCATCCATTGTCAACAAACAAAAATTGCTATCCCCTTACCTCTGTCAAACAACAAAACCCACTGCCACATTAAACTGCATCTGCCCCTCAAACTGCTCCATCAAACTCGCAATCAATCCGTAACCCAAAACCAATGCTTTCAATCACAGCATCAACATCGCGACTCCATCCCCTCGATCCTGCAACCTCAGCTCTGAAGCAAACCCGTCAGCAACCGAATCCTTATCACAACCTATCTGCGAATTTGAATTACGTATTTTTGAATTTGATTTTGCATATTTCTGAATCGGTTTTTAATTAATCAGAAGTTTTTATTTCGTTTGATAAAAGGGTAATGATAAACTGGTATTCGAAGTTTTTATTTCAGTTAATAAAAAGGGAAAGCAATAATTTCATTTATCAAATTTTTGGTCTGCTGCGCTTGAGTTTTTTAAATAATTTTTTTTTTGTAAAATGATTTATTTTTTGTTTATCTTCTTTTGTTAAAAAAACAAAATAAATTTTTTTTGCTTTCATTTAGATTGGTAATTCAAGTTTTTGTATAATTTCTTTTTATTTAATTTTTCTTTTAAACAACATTCTTTCTATCTAGTTTTTTTTCTTCAAAGAAACAAAAAAATTAAAAAAAGAGAGAAAATATATATATTCTTTTTTAAATTTTCAGGTTGCAAAAGCAGGAAATCAAAAGGAGGGGATTAGCTTGCTAAAATACTGTAACGACCCCGAATTTTATATAAATTTAAAATGATAATTTATTGATTTTTGAATAAAAATTAGTAAATAAATCGATAGAGTGATGCGAGTTTCCCCGAACTCAAGTAAATTCTGTATAAATCATAGAAATTTAAATATTGTAAAAATTTGTATATATGTGAATATATATGTTTATGGAATAAATATGAATAAATTTTATTTTAATTATATATATATATATATGTATATATTGGATTTAAAATAAAATCTTAAAGTAAATTTGAAATTATAAATAATATATATGAATTTGTTTTTTTTTTGGATGTAAATTTTAAATAAATGGTTTAAAAATATAAGTAATTTGGATTTACAAGGCTAAAAGTATTTGAGTTTAAAATCTCAAGTAAATGGGTTAATAATGATTTGAGTTATAAAAAAAAATAGAAATTTACTTATTACAAAGTAAACACAATTAGACGAATCCCAACAACATATTAAAATAGAAGTTTAATTTTAGTTTAAAGTAATGAGATAAAGTAAAAGCAAGTGTGAACTGGAAAAGCATTTAGGCAAGTAAATATGTATGTGTAGTAGTAGAATAGAACAAGTAAAAGAAGTATCTTGGTACATATACAGAATAGGCAAAGTAAAGTAAAAAGAAAATAAAAATATAGTAAGGAAACACAAAGTACTCATGCATTTAATGTTAGCACCCCACAATATCATCTCGCTGACAAATGTGTTTGGCAAAGTATAAAGTTTACATCTCAGCCGAGACAAGCAAATAAAGAAATGTATAAACAAATCAAATTCAATATGAAAATGCATAAGAAAAGGGTCAAAGGACTTAAGCAATTTAATGCAGCCTATATCTTTAGTACACCAGAAGGAAATAAAAATTGATATTGTACAAACTAATTAATGCAAGCACAAAATTGTATCCATCAGCCACCAAGCAATGAAGAAATATCATCTTGTATTTGTACTAAACAAATAATATCACCAGTACAAATGAAAAGTATCAATATCCTGTATACTTTAAAACTTCATGTACACATCAAATTATCATTCCAGTTCGTTCACAAAAGAAAGAAAAAAAAACCGAGGAAACAAACAACTCAAAAGAATAAACAATAAAACAAAATTTAACTCAAACAACCTGCAACTCAGACCAACTCAATCAGGGAATCAAAAGAAGAGCAATTAAGTTTTCAGCCTGTTTTCAAATAAAAGAAGGCTCTGTTCTTTTTCTTTTTTCTGGAAAAAGGTGAGTAACCTTTCTTTTTAAACTAGATTTCCTTGTTTGTTTCTTTACCCGTGAATAACTTTAATTTTAAAGCTTTAAGTTGATAAAAAATGATTCTAGATTTATTGAAAATATAGTTTGCATATGTTATTGTTTGAAGTTATCACTGTGATGCTCTGTGCTTCTATGTTGATTGTTACAGGTTCATTTTTTTTCTTTTTTTCAAACTTAAATGTATGCTTATCAAATTTTTGTAAACTTTCAAAAGCAAATAAGTTTGTTTAAGTATCAATTATTGCTTAAAAACAGTTCAAGTAAATTTATAAACATCCAGGTTGGAAAAGAACTTGGTTTTACAGAACAAACTTAAATCCTTGATAATTTCGAATGGTATAAAACATCGACTAAATTATATAACTTGAAACTGCATTCGAAAAGAGGATTTTTAAAATAAAAATGGGAATTTTTAATCAAGTATGCTTCGAACAGTATGTAAATGAACAGGAAATGCTTTTTATCCAAATTCCAGCGATCAAACGAAAATTGTATGTTGTGATCTTGCTTGAAGCTAGCTTAATGGTTTACGAAGTCGGGAAAAATGTTAGAAAAAATTTCTATTGCGTGAATTTGGGGGACGAAGTAAATTTAGGGTTTGGGTTGCAAGTTTACTCATGTCTGTAATGTGACGATTTCAATGCCTATACGTGATCGAGTGTCACGAGGCTTTGGAAATGGCTTCGTGGATGGTCGGAGAGGGTGAAGTCGAAGTCTGGGGTCTTCCGGTGGTTGGCGTTGGGGGATCGAGGCGATTTCCAGGCGTTGGTTATTTAACGTTTTGGTCGAGGTGGTTTGTTTTTGATCGATGACGAGATTGAGTGGTCTGGGAGGTCGCGAGGCTTGTGAGGGTCGAGGTCGACTTGCAGAGGATCGCGATGGTGGCCGGAGCGCCGCCGTGGCAGTGTGCACGTGCACGCATTGGGTTTGTGCATCTGGGAACAATGACTTTGAGGAAGACAAAGTTCTGTTGCTCGAGTTTTTGTGGAGTTCGACTCGTGAGTGTCTCGGGGGTTCTGGGGTTTAACTCGAGTTCGTACTCGAGAAATTTGGAGGGGATAGGCTACAGTTTTAAAACTGTGAAATTTATATAAGTTTTGAAAATAAAACAAGGGAAGAGGGGAGAACGTGAATTACTCGAAGTGTTACTCGAGATTTATAGGGGAAGGCTCGGGTTTTGCCTGTGTTTTGCTCGGGTTTGTGGTCAAAGATGATTTCTAGTTTTTAAAATTAGCAAGTATACATGAATGAAGACCTGAACATAAATAAATTAGTGACCAGATTTGATTTGTAAGGAAGATCTTTGGAAAGCTGTTTTTTTTGTAAAAGTTTTGAACAAGTTTTAAGTTAATAAAATATTGTAATAAAAGTAAAAATTTTAATTTAGTTTTAATAATGAATTTTATCATATTTAAACATATTGAACAATTTGAAATACCAATTTGTAAATGAGAATTTGATCATTAGTAAGAAAATGTTTTATCCTTTAAAATAATGAAGATTTAAGGATTTGTGATTATTAAGTTAATTAAAATGAATAATTAACTAATTTGATAAATTAATGATTTGGATTTAATTAATTTAGTGATCAAGAGTTAATTAGTTAACCATTAAGGGTTAATTTATTAAGATAATTAATTAAGGTAAATTAATTAATGAAAGTGATTAAGAAATACTTATTATTTAAGGAGTAATTAATTAGTTGTTGTAATTAATTGAGAATTAATTATTAATTAAAGGTTAATTAATGATTAATCAAAGAATAATGTATTAAATGATTTGTAATCAATTGATTATTAATTTACCATGGCTAGCAAATTTATTCATAGAAATTAATCTGATTTGAATCAATCAGAAAATTAAAGTGATCTTATCTATGGATGTTTAGATTGTATTGGATGATTTAATTGTTTGATATCCCTGATATATGATGCTTTGTGATACATCCTGATTTATGTTGTGATCTGTAATTTCTTTATTTGTGATATATATCTGTGATCTATAAATGAAGATGAGCGTTATAGTTTATATCGCTTATCAACTATATTCTGTATTCTGATATGTGATGATTCATTGTGTTGCACTACTGTGTGAAACCCCTGGACCACACTTTTACACACACAAATATGGATTTCACGTGGAAATCGGTTAAGTCACAGATAATTCAAATCAATGTTTTTGAAAATTGAAATTTTAATTTCAATTGATTTTGAAATTTGGAAATTTGGGTTTAAAGTGAAAAGCTTTTGAAATAGAATTTCAAAGATAAAAGTTATTTTGAATAACTTAATCGAGTCTTGAAAAATTTAAATAATTTGATTTAAATTTGAATTCAAGTTTGAAATTGAATCCTATGATTTGAAACTAGGGATTGAAAATGTTATAAATGTGCTTGTATGAATCTAAATCATTTAAAAGTATAATTTTGAGAATTTGGATTTAACCCAAGGATTTCCACTCGTATGAATGAATCAGATTTCCAAAATAAAACTGTTTGTTTTAAAAGAATAAAAGCTTTCCGATAAGAAATGAAATTCCAGTTTAATTAAAGGAATTTCAATATTGAATTGAAAATGGTTTTCCAAGTTATGAATAAATTGTTTTGAAAAGCTATGATTTGAATCTGTTATTTTTAACAGATTTAAAATAATGATTGGTTTAAATCATTTGAAATGGAATTGTTTTGAAAGCTATAAGTTAAATCTTGATTTGAAGATTTAACGAGCTAATCAAACTGAAATGGAGATTAATTGGGAAAATCTGTGAATGAATCTTTTGTTTAAAAGATTAAAGTGTGGAAACTGTTTAAACCGTAAAGGTTAAATCTTTTTGTTTAAAAGATTTGAAATGGTAATCGATTGAAACCATTTGAAAAGGAAGTTTGGGTTTAAGTTGTGACTTAATTGAAATCCCATATCCATATGTTTTTAAATATTACGCTCACTATTCGGTTTAGCCGGGAGAGGACCTTTGGGTCGTATAACCCATTCCGAATATGTGATACGTCGTATATGGATAGCATTTGAAGACCGGTGTTGAAGACCGGATATTTTTGAAAACGGAAGGATTACCGTCGAGTTACTCTGCATCGGCTGATCCCCGATATAGAGGTTTTATCATCCTTAGTGACGGGAAGTCCGGACGTGATTGGAAATTATCCGGAATTGCAAGGGCTTCGTGAGAAGTGCCTTCGGTTCTGTTCGAACCCGGAACAGACTTGTATGGATTGTATGTCTGACATTACACTTTGAGATATAAAGCCGATTTCTTTCAAATACATTTCTGTTGGTGGCGGAGAATTTATTCTCTTAGCTTAACACCCTTCTCTGAGACGTACGAGCTCAGAGGTTATGTAGTTGAAGGTTATCAGCGATATACTCCCAATTTGGTAATGTGGCATGCTGAGTGTTGCTGTGTGATGATCATCGTTTGATCATTTGTGATATGATCATTTGTTTGATCATTTATCTTTGTGATCATAGGTTGATCATCTGTTGACCCAAAGCATGGCTTTGTGACAAAGCGTAGCTTTGTGGACGAGACTTCGTCAGGGCCTCACAACCTAGAAATGGTCGAAACAGGAATGTTGCGGCAAGGTTATGAGGGTCGCGCCCTTTAGGGTATGTCATTTCCTTC
The DNA here is from genome assembly GCA_030737815.1 of Allium fistulosum. Classification (NCBI taxonomy): domain Eukaryota; kingdom Viridiplantae; phylum Streptophyta; class Magnoliopsida; order Asparagales; family Amaryllidaceae; genus Allium; species Allium fistulosum. The sequence continues at coordinate 236,239,633 of CM060908.1, forward strand.
TGGAAAAGGGTGGTGTCATGGTATGGAGCCCAGATACTTACTCATGTGGATACACTTTATTATGTGTGATGTTGGTTATCGAGGCCTCGGATAAAGGTCCCAAAGGACCGGGGGGTGGCATATTCGTGAGTTACCTGTTACAGGGGTAACCCGGCCTTGTTGGTAGAGAGCAGTTTGTCTCTCGGGACGTCCCGCCAGAGGCGATCCCATGCGGCGGAAGGAAGTTCCTTAGCCTGACCATTTGTTGGAAATCCAAAGAAACAATACGTGACTTGTACGGTTTTATTTGTATTACCTGCTATGGAATGTGGCGGTAACCTGATATTGAACATAGTAGCTATAGTAGGCATACGATACTGGTCGTATGTTGGCTAAGATTAATATTATACTTTCGAAATGTTTTTCTACACTATGCACTAATGATAATATTCAATTGATTTTGCATAGTAAGCATGTTTGACTATCATAAGAAGAAATCTCCTCCAATTCTGCGTTTGCATTGTGTGTGTGGTGGGAGGTCTTATGGTAGTTTCATTTTCTAAAAAGCATTGCGGATTTCTATGTTTAAAATCCTTTTGTGTTGTTTTAAAGATAAACTGTTTTTGTTGCTCACACCAGTCCCATGACTGATCCGGAGTTTATTGTTCCCTTCCTAAACTCTGGGTACTCATAATTTTCCACACGAGCAGTCTAGAGTTGGGTTTCTTTTCAGATATTCAGGTTTAGTAGATTATCTGGAGCTAGTTCATTCATCGGAGTTGCTTATCTTGGAGTTGTGGATTCATTCTTGTTTGAAGATCATTTTGGAGTTATCATTTCTATTGATATTGTTCCGCTGCTGTTGTTATCCTTTCTTTTCTGCTGCTATTTGTTGTATCATATCTCTGATGTATATTGATATTCATTGTATCACTCTGTTGTATCAGATATTGTATATCAATGTATTATTCTTTTCTTCCGCTGTGTTATTTACTTAACTGTGTTATAGCTCCGGCGAATCGGATTTGAACGCTTGAATCTACGGCATTCGAGTACGATGTAAAGTACGGATGTCGATTTTCGAACGCGAAAAACCCGAGTCATCACATGTGGTATCAGAGCTAAGGTTGAACTTTAGCTCAGGAGTATAACACGTTAAGTAGCTCATTAGAGATAGAGTGAAGTAAACCCTAGAATGAGTATCCTCAGATATCTGTTCGAATGCCTCAGTAAATTCTCTTGCTATCCACTGATAGTGAGTATGAGTGCAAGAAGAGGATGAGATAGGGGACAGAGGGAATACGACTAGAAATGGTCAATATCCTGTAACAACAAGGAAGAAAAATTTTCTCTATCAATCTCTTTTGTTCAGCATCTTTTTCTCAATTCTTCGATGGTTTCTGGCAGATCCAGAAAGAAGATTCGATATATTAATATGGGACATAAACTCCGGATGGACCAAAATTGTTTGTTTGGATGTATTGTTTGCTTTGGTTGCTATGGTTGATAGGTATAATTTAGTTTCTAAACTAAAAATTTTGAAATCGTATCCATATATCTGTCTATTCTTTGGGTCCCAGTATATTCTACGAATGGTTAGTTATCCTTTCAAACTGACCGATGCCACTGCATATTTCGTAGATCTGGATAACCCGAGTATCTTCTGAAGTGTCAAACAGATTCGTTCTTGTATCTGTTATTGATATTCTGATTTGGTAAGCCAAATGCAGAACAGATGTTCAGTTGATGAAATATTCTTCATCTATCTTTGTATCTCCTTGGTAATTTCGAGGACGAAATTCTTTTAAGGGGGGAAGTCTGTAACGACCCCGAATTTTATATAAATTTAAAATGATAATTTATTGATTTTTGAATAAAAATTAGTAAATAAATCGATAGAGTGATGCGAGTTTCCCCGAACTCAAGTAAATTCTGTATAAATCATAGAAATTTAAATATTGTAAAAATTTGTATATATGTGAATATATATGTTTATGGAATAAATATGAATAAATTTTATTTTAATTATATATATATATGTATATATTGGATTTAAAATAAAATCTTAAAGTAAATTTGAAATTATAAATAATATATATGAATTTGTTTTTTTTTTGGATGTAAATTTTAAATAAATGGTTTAAAAATATAAGTAATTTGGATTTACAAGGCTAAAAGTATTTGAGTTTAAAATCTCAAGTAAATGGGTTAATAATGATTTGAGTTATAAAAAAAAATAGAAATTTACTTATTACAAAGTAAACACAATTAGACGAATCCCAACAACATATTAAAATAGAAGTTTAATTTTAGTTTAAAGTAATGAGATAAAGTAAAAGCAAGTGTGAACTGGAAAAGCATTTAGGCAAGTAAATATGTATGTGTAGTAGTAGAATAGAACAAGTAAAAGAAGTATCTTGGTACATATACAGAATAGGCAAAGTAAAGTAAAAAGAAAACAAAAATATAGTAAGGAAACACAAAGTACTCGTGCATTTAATGTTAGCACCCCACAATATCATCTCGCTGACAAATGTGCTTGGCAAAGTATAAAGTTTACATCTCAGCCGAGACAAGCAAATAAAGAAATGTATAAACAAATCAAATTCAATATGAAAATGCATAAGAAAAGGGTCAAAGGACTTAAGCAATTTAATGCAGCCTATATCTTTAGTACACCAGAAGGAAATAAAAATTGATATTGTACAAACTAATTAATGCAAGCACAAAATTGTATCCATCAGCCACCAAGCAATGAAGAAATATCATCTTGTATTTGTACTAAACAAATAATATCACCAGTACAAATGAAAAGTATCAATATCCTGTATACTTTAAAACTTCATGTACACATCAAATTATCATTCCAGTTCGTTCACAAAAGAAAGAAAAAAAAAACCGAGGAAACAAACAACTCAAAAGAATAAACAATAAAACAAAATTTAACTCAAACAACCTGCAACTCAGACCAACTCAATCAGGGAATCAAAAGAAGAGCAATTAAGTTTTCAGCCTGTTTTCAAATAAAAGAAGGCTCTGTTCTTTTTCTTTTTTCTGGAAAAAGGTGAGTAACCTTTCTTTTTAAACCAGATTTCCTTGTTTGTTTCTTTACCCGTGAATAACTTTAATTTTAAAGCTTTAAGTTGATAAAAAATGATTCTAGATTTATTGAAAATATAGTTTGCATATGTTATTGTTTGAAGTTATCACTGTGATGCTCTGTGCTTCTATGTTGATTGTTACAGGTTCATTTTTTTTTCTTTTTTTCAAACTTAAATGTATGCTTATCAAATTTTTGTAAACTTTCAAAAGAAAATAAGTTTGTTTAAGTATCAATTATTGCTTAAAAACAGTTCAAGTAAATTTATAAACATCCAGGTTGGAAAAGAACTTGGTTTTACAGAACAAACTTAAATCCTTGATAATTTCGAATGGTATAAAACATCGACTAAATTATATAACTTGAAACTGCATTCGAAAAGAGGATTTTTAAAATAAAAATGGGAATTTTTAATCAAGTATGCTTCGAACAGTATGTAAATGAACCGAAAATGCTTTTTATCCAAATTCCAGCGATCAAACGAAAATTGTATGTTGTGATCTTGCTTGAAGCTAGCTTAATGGTTTACGAAGTCGGGAAAAATGTTAGAAAAAATTTCTATTGCGTGAATTTGGGGGACGAAGTAAATTTAGGGTTTGGGTTGCAAGTTTACTCATGTCTGTAATGTGACGATTTCAATGCCTATACGCGATCGAGTGTCACGAGGCTTTGGAAATGGCTTCATGGATGGTCGGAGAGGGTGAAATCGAAGTCTGGGGTCTTCCGGTGGTTGGCGTTGGGGGATCGAGGCGATTTCCAGGCGTTGGTTATTTAACGTTTTGGTCGAGGTGGTTTGTTTTTGATCGATGACGAGATTGAGTGGTCTGGGAGGTCGCGAGGCTTGTGAGGGTCGAGGTCGACTTGCAGAGGATCGCGATGGTGGCCGGAGCGCCGCCGCGGCAGTGTGCACGTGCACGCATTGGGTTTGTGCATCTGGGAACAATGACTTTGAGGAAGACGAAGTTCTGTTGCTCGAGTTTTTGTGGAGTTCGACTCGTGAGTGTCTCGGGGGTTCTGGGGTTTAACTCGAGTTCGTACTCGAGAAATTTGGAGGGGATAGGCTACAGTTTTAAAACTGTGAAATTTATATAAGTTTTGAAAATAAAACAAGGGAAGAGGGGAGAACGTGAATTACTCGAAGTGTTACTCGAGATTTATAGGGGAAGGCTCGGGTTTTGCCTGTGTTTTGCTCGGGTTTGTGGTCAAAGATGATTTCTAGTTTTTAAAATTAGCAAGTATACATGAATGAAGACCTGAACATAAATAAATTAGTGACCAGATTTGATTTGTAAGGAAGATCTTTGGAAAGCTGTTTTTTTTGTAAAAGTTTTGAACAAGTTTTAAGTTAATAAAATATTGTAATAAAAGTAAAAATTTTAATTTAGTTTTAATAATGAATTTTATCATATTTAAACATATTGAACAATTTGAAATACCAATTTGTAAATGAGAATTTGATCATTAGTAAGAAAATGTTTTATCCTTTAAAATAATGAAGATTTAAGGATTTGTGATTATTAAGTTAATTAAAATGAATAATTAACTAATTTGATAAATTAATGATTTGGATTTAATTAATTTAGTGATCAAGAGTTAATTAGTTAACCATTAAGGGTTAATTTATTAAGATAATTAATTAAGGTAAATTAATTAATGAAAGTGATTAAGAAATACTTATTATTTAAGGAGTAATTAATTAGTTGTTGTAATTAATTGAGAATTAATTATTAATTAAAGGTTAATTAATGATTAATCAAAGAATAATGTATTAAATGATTTGTAATCAATTGATTATTAATTTACCATGGCTAGCAAATTTATTCATAGAAATTAATCTGATTTGAATCAATCAGAAAATTAAAGTGATCTTATCTATGGATGTTTAGATTGTATTGGATGATTTAATTGTTTGATATCCCTGATATATGATGCTTTGTGATACATCCTGATTTATGTTGTGATCTGTAATTTCTTTATTTGTGATATATATCTGTGATCTATAAATGAAGATGAGCGTTATAGTTTATATCGCTTATCAACTATATTCTGTATTCTGATATGTGATGATTCATTGTGTTGCACTACTGTGTGAAACCCCTGGACCACACTTTTACACACACAAATATGGATTTCACGTGGAAATCGGTTAAGTCACAGATAATTCAAATCAATGTTTTTGAAAATTGAAATTTTAATTTCAATTGATTTTGAAATTTGGAAATTTGGGTTTAAAGTGAAAAGCTTTTGAAATAGAATTTCAAAGATAAAAGTTATTTTGAATAACTTAATCGAGTCTTGAAAAAGTTAAATAATTTGATTTAAATTTGAATTCAAGTTTGAAATTGAATCCTATGATTTGAAACTAGGGATTGAAAATGTTATAAATGTGCTTGTATGAATCTAAATCATTTAAAAGTATAATTTTGAGAATTTGGATTTAACCCAAGGATTTCCACTCGTATGAATGAATCAGATTTCCAAAATAAAACTGTTTGTTTTAAAAGAATAAAAGCTTTCCGATAAGAAATGAAATTCCAGTTTAATTAAAGGAATTTCAATATTGAATTGAAAATGGTTTTCCAAGTTATGAATAAATTGTTTTGAAAAGCTATGATTTGAATATGTTATTTTTAACAGATTTAAAATAATGATTGGTTTAAATCATTTGAAATGGAATTGTTTTGAAAGCTATAAGTTAAATCTTGATTTGAAGATTTAACGAGCTAATCAAACTGAAATGGAGATTAATTGGGAAAATCTGTGAATGAATCTTTTGTTTAAAAGATTAAAGTGTGGAAACTGTTTAAACCGTAAAGGTTAAATCTTTTTGTTTAAAAGATTTGAAATGTTAATCGATTGAAACCATTTGAAAAGGAAGTTTGGGTTTAAGTTGTGACTTAATTGAAATCTCATATCCATATGTTTTTAAATATTACGCTCACTATTCGGTTTAGCCGGGAGAGGACCTTTGGGTCGTATAACCCATTCCGAATATGTGATACGTCGTATATGGATAGCATTTGAAGACCGGTGTTGAAGACCGGATATTTTTGAAAACGGAAGGATTACCGTCGAGTTACTCTGCATCGGCTGATCCCCGATATAGAGGTTTTATCATCCTTAGTGACGGGAAGTCCGGACGTGATTGGAAATTATCCGGAATTGCAAGGGCTTCGTGAGAAGTGCCTTCGGTTCTGTTCGAACCCGGAACAGACTTGTATGGATTGTATGTCTGACATTACACTTTGAGATATAAAGCCGATTTCTTTCAAATACATTTCTGTTGGTGGCGGAGAATTTATTCTCTTAGCTTAACACCCTTCTCTGAGACGTACGAGCTCAGAGGTTATGTAGTTGAAGGTTATCAGCGATATACTCCCAATTTGGTAATGTGGCATGCTGAGTGTTGCTGTGTGATGATCATCGTTTGATCATTTGTGATATGATCATTTGTTTGATCATTTATCTTTGTGATCATAGGTTGATCATCTGTTGACCCAAAGCATGGCTTTGTGACAAAGCGTAGCTTTGTGGACGAGACTTCGTCAGGGCCTCACAACCTAGAAATGGTCGAAACAGGAATGTTGCGGCAAGGTTATGAGGGTCGCGCCCTTTAGGGTATGTCATTTCCTTCTGGAAAAGGGTGGTGTCATGGTATGGAGCCCAGATACTTACTCATGTGGATACACTTTATTATGTGTGATGTTGGTTATCGAGGCCTCGGATAAAGGTCCCAAAGGACCGGGGGGTGGCATATTCGTGAGTTACCTGTTACAGGGGTAACCCGGCCTTGTTGGCAGAGAGCAGTTTGTCTCTCGGGACGTCCCGCCAGAGGCGATCCCATGCGGCGGAAGGAAGTTCCTTAGCCTGACCATTTGTTGGAAATCCAAAGAAACAATACGTGACTTGTACGGTTTTATTTGTATTACCTGCTATGGAATGTGGCGGTAACCTGATATTGAACATAGTAGCTATAGTAGGCATACGATACTGGTCGTATGTTGGCTAAGATTAATATTATACTTTCGAAATGTTTTTCTACACTATGCACTAATGATAATATTCAATTGATTTTGCATAGTAAGCATGTTTGACTATCATAAGAAGAAATCTCCTCCAATTCTGCGTTTGCATTGTGTGTGTGGTGGGAGGTCTTATGGTAGTTTCATTTTCTAAAAAGCATTGCGGATTTCTATGTTTAAAATCCTTTTGTGTTGTTTTAAAGATAAACTGTTTTTGTTGCTCACACCAGTCCCATGACTGATCCGGAGTTTATTGTTCCCTTCCTAAACTCTGGGTACTCATAATTTTCCACACGAGCAGTCTAGAGTTGGGTTTCTTTTCAGATATTCAGGTTTAGTAGATTATCTGGAGCTAGTTCATTCATCGGAGTTGCTTATCTTGGAGTTGTGGATTCATTCTTGTCTGAAGATCATTTTGGAGTTATCATTTCTATTGATATTGTTCCGCTGCTATTGTTATCCTTTCTTTTCTGCTGCTATTTGTTGTATCATATCTCTGATGTATATTGATATTCATTGTATCACTCTGTTGTATCAGATATTGTATATCAATGTATTATTCTTTTCTTCCGCTGTGTTATTTACTTAACTGTGTTATAGCTCCGGCGAATCGGATTTGAACGCTTGAATCTACGGCATTCGAGTACGATGTAAAGTACGGATGTCGATTTTCGAACGCGAAAAACCCGAGTCATCACATGTGGTATCAGAGCTAAGGTTGAACTTTAGCTCAGGAGTATAACACGTTAAGTAGCTCATTAGAGATAGAGTGAAGTAAACCCTAGAATGAGTATCCTCAGATATCTGTTCGAATGCCTCAGTAAATTCTCTTGCTATCCACTGATAGTGAGTATGAGTGCAAGAAGAGGATGAGATAGGGGACAGAGGGAATACGACTAGAAATGGTCAATATCCTGTAACAACAAGGAAGAAAAATTTTCTCTATCAATCTCTTTTGTTCAGCATCTTTTTCTCAATTCTTCGATGGTTTCTGGCAGATCCAGAAAGAAGATTCGATATATTAATATGGGACATAAACTCCGGATGGACCAAAATTGTTTGTTTGGATGTATTGTTTGCTTTGGTTGCTATGGTTGATAGGTATAATTTAGTTTCTAAACTAAAAATTTTGAAATCGTATCCATATATCTGTCTATTCTTTGGGTCCCAGTATATTCTACGAATGGTTAGTTATCCTTTCAAACTGACCGATGCCACTGCATATTTCGTAGATCTGGATAACCCGAGTATCTTCTGAAGTGTCAAACAGATTCGTTCTTGTATCTGTTATTGATATTCTGATTTGGTAAGCCAAATGCAGAACAGATGTTCAGTTGATGAAATATTCTTCATCTATCTTTGTATCTCCTTGGTAATTTCGAGGACGAAATTCTTTTAAGGGGGGAAGTCTGTAACGACCCCGAATTTTATATAAATTTAAAATGATAATTTATTGATTTTTGAATAAAAATTAGTAAATAAATCGATAGAGTGATGCGAGTTTCCCCGAACTCAAGTAAATTCTGTATAAATCATAGAAATTTAAATATTGTAAAAATTTGTATATATGTGAATATATATGTTTATGGAATAAATATGAATAAATTTTATTTTAATTATATATATATATGTATATATTGGATTTAAAATAAAATCTTAAAGTAAATTTGAAATTATAAATAATATATATGAATTTGTTTTTTTTTTGGATGTAAATTTTAAATAAATGGTTTAAAAATATAAGTAATTTGGATTTACAAGGCTAAAAGTATTTGAGTTTAAAATCTCAAGTAAATGGGTTAATAATGATTTGAGTTATAAAAAAAAATAGAAATTTACTTATTACAAAGTAAACACAATTAGACGAATCCCAACAACATATTAAAATAGAAGTTTAATTTTAGTTTAAAGTAATGAGATAAAGTAAAAGCAAGTGTGAACTGGAAAAGCATTTAGGCAAGTAAATATGTATGTGTAGTAGTAGAATAGAACAAGTAAAAGAAGTATCTTGGTACATATACAGAATAGGCAAAGTAAAGTAAAAAGAAAACAAAAATATAGTAAGGAAACACAAAGTACTCGTGCATTTAATGTTAGCACCCCACAATATCATCTCGCTGACAAATGTGCTTGGCAAAGTATAAAGTTTACATCTCAGCCGAGACAAGCAAATAAAGAAATGTATAAACAAATCAAATTCAATATGAAAATGCATAAGAAAAGGGTCAAAGGACTTAAGCAATTTAATGCAGCCTATATCTTTAGTACACCAGAAGGAAATAAAAATTGATATTGTACAAACTAATTAATGCAAGCACAAAATTGTATCCATCAGCCACCAAGCAATGAAGAAATATCATCTTGTATTTGTACTAAACAAATAATATCACCAGTACAAATGAAAAGTATCAATATCCTGTATACTTTAAAACTTCATGTACACATCAAATTATCATTCCAGTTCGTTCACAAAAGAAAGAAAAAAAAAACCGAGGAAACAAACAACTCAAAAGAATAAACAATAAAACAAAATTTAACTCAAACAACCTGCAACTCAGACCAACTCAATCAGGGAATCAAAAGAAGAGCAATTAAGTTTTCAGCCTGTTTTCAAATAAAAGAAGGCTCTGTTCTTTTTCTTTTTTCTGGAAAAAGGTGAGTAACCTTTCTTTTTAAACCAGATTTCCTTGTTTGTTTCTTTACCCGTGAATAACTTTAATTTTAAAGCTTTAAGTTGATAAAAAATGATTCTAGATTTATTGAAAATATAGTTTGCATATGTTATTGTTTGAAGTTATCACTGTGATGCTCTGTGCTTCTATGTTGATTGTTACAGGTTCATTTTTTTTTCTTTTTTTCAAACTTAAATGTATGCTTATCAAATTTTTGTAAACTTTCAAAAGAAAATAAGTTTGTTTAAGTATCAATTATTGCTTAAAAACAGTTCAAGTAAATTTATAAACATCCAGGTTGGAAAAGAACTTGGTTTTACAGAACAAACTTAAATCCTTGATAATTTCGAATGGTATAAAACATCGACTAAATTATATAACTTGAAACTGCATTCGAAAAAAGGATTTTTAAAATAAAAATGGGAATTTTTAATCAAGTATGCTTCGAACAGTATGTAAATGAACCGAAAATGCTTTTTATCCAAATTCCAGCGATCAAACGAAAATTGTATGTTGTGATCTTGCTTGAAGCTAGCTTAATGGTTTACGAAGTCGGGAAAAATGTTAGAAAAAATTTCTATTGCGTGAATTTGGGGGACGAAGTAAATTTAGGGTTTGGGTTGCAAGTTTACTCATGTCTGTAATGTGACGATTTCAATGCCTATACGCGATCGAGTGTCACGAGGCTTTGGAAATGGCTTCATGGATGGTCGGAGAGGGTGAAATCGAAGTCTGGGGTCTTCCGGTGGTTGGCGTTGGGGGATCGAGGCGATTTCCAGGCGTTGGTTATTTAACGTTTTGGTCGAGGTGGTTTGTTTTTGATCGATGACGAGATTGAGTGGTCTGGGAGGTCGCGAGGCTTGTGAGGGTCGAGGTCGACTTGCAGAGGATCGCGATGGTGGCCGGAGCGCCGCCGCGGCAGTGTGCACGTGCACGCATTGGGTTTGTGCATCTGGGAACAATGACTTTGAGGAAGACGAAGTTCTGTTGCTCGAGTTTTTGTGGAGTTCGACTCGTGAGTGTCTCGGGGGTTCTGGGGTTTAACTCGAGTTCGTACTCGAGAAATTTGGAGGGGATAGGCTACAGTTTTAAAACTGTGAAATTTATATAAGTTTTGAAAATAAAACAAGGGAAGAGGGGAGAACGTGAATTACTCGAAGTGTTACTCGAGATTTATAGGGGAAGGCTCGGGTTTTGCCTGTGTTTTGCTCGGGTTTGTGGTCAAAGATGATTTCTAGTTTTTAAAATTAGCAAGTATACATGAATGAAGACCTGAACATAAATAAATTAGTGACCAGATTTGATTTGTAAGGAAGATCTTTGGAAAGCTGTTTTTTTTGTAAAAGTTTTGAACAAGTTTTAAGTTAATAAAATATTGTAATAAAAGTAAAAATTTTAATTTAGTTTTAATAATGAATTTTATCATATTTAAACATATTGAACAATTTGAAATACCAATTTGTAAATGAGAATTTGATCATTAGTAAGAAAATGTTTTATCCTTTAAAATAATGAAGATTTAAGGATTTGTGATTATTAAGTTAATTAAAATGAATAATTAACTAATTTGATAAATTAATGATTTGGATTTAATTAATTTAGTGATCAAGAGTTAATTAGTTAACCATTAAGGGTTAATTTATTAAGATAATTAATTAAGGTAAATTAATTAATGAAAGTGATTAAGAAATACTTATTATTTAAGGAGTAATTAATTAGTTGTTGTAATTAATTGAGAATTAATTATTAATTAAAGGTTAATTAATGATTAATCAAAGAATAATGTATTAAATGATTTGTAATCAATTGATTATTAATTTACCATGGCTAGCAAATTTATTCATAGAAATTAATCTGATTTGAATCAATCAGAAAATTAAAGTGATCTTATCTATGGATGTTTAGATTGTATTGGATGATTTAATTGTTTGATATCCCTGATATATGATGCTTTGTGATACATCCTGATTTATGTTGTGATCTGTAATTTCTTTATTTGTGATATATATCTGTGATCTATAAATGAAGATGAGCGTTATAGTTTATATCGCTTATCAACTATATTCTGTATTCTGATATGTGATGATTCATTGTGTTGCACTACTGTGTGAAACCCCTGGACCACACTTTTACACACACAAATATGGATTTCACGTGGAAATCGGTTAAGTCACAGATAATTCAAATCAATGTTTTTGAAAATTGAAATTTTAATTTCAATTGATTTTGAAATTTGGAAATTTGGGTTTAAAGTGAAAAGCTTTTGAAATAGAATTTCAAAGATAAAAGTTATTTTGAATAACTTAATCGAGTCTTGAAAAAGTTAAATAATTTGATTTAAATTTGAATTCAAGTTTGAAATTGAATCCTATGATTTGAAACTAGGGATTGAAAATGTTATAAATGTGCTTGTATGAATCTAAATCATTTAAAAGTATAATTTTGAGAATTTGGATTTAACCCAAGGATTTCCACTCGTATGAATGAATCAGATTTCCAAAATAAAACTGTTTGTTTTAAAAGAATAAAAGCTTTCCGATAAGAAATGAAATTCCAGTTTAATTAAAGGAATTTCAATATTGAATTGAAAATGGTTTTCCAAGTTATGAATAAATTGTTTTGAAAAGCTATGATTTGAATATGTTATTTTTAACAGATTTAAAATAATGATTGGTTTAAATCATTTGAAATGGAATTGTTTTGAAAGCTATAAGTTAAATCTTGATTTGAAGATTTAACGAGCTAATCAAACTGAAATGGAGATTAATTGGGAAAATCTGTGAATGAATCTTTTGTTTAAAAGATTAAAGTGTGGAAACTGTTTAAACCGTAAAGGTTAAATCTTTTTGTTTAAAAGATTTGAAATGTTAATCGATTGAAACCATTTGAAAAGGAAGTTTGGGTTTAAGTTGTGACTTAATTGAAATCTCATATCCATATGTTTTTAAATATTACGCTCACTATTCGGTTTAGCCGGGAGAGGACCTTTGGGTCGTATAACCCATTCCGAATATGTGATACGTCGTATATGGATAGCATTTGAAGACCGGTGTTGAAGACCGGATATTTTTGAAAACGGAAGGATTACCGTCGAGTTACTCTGCATCGGCTGATCCCCGATATAGAGGTTTTATCATCCTTAGTGACGGGAAGTCCGGACGTGATTGGAAATTATCCGGAATTGCAAGGGCTTCGTGAGAAGTGCCTTCGGTTCTGTTCGAACCCGGAACAGACTTGTATGGATTGTATGTCTGACATTACACTTTGAGATATAAAGCCGATTTCTTTCAAATACATTTCTGTTGGTGGCGGAGAATTTATTCTCTTAGCTTAACACCCTTCTCTGAGACGTACGAGCTCAGAGGTTATGTAGTTGAAGGTTATCAGCGATATACTCCCAATTTGGTAATGTGGCATGCTGAGTGTTGTTGTGTGATGATCATCGTTTGATCATTTGTGATATGATCATTTGTTTGATCATTTATCTTTGTGATCATAGGTTGATCATCTGTTGACCCAAAGCATGGCTTTGTGACAAAGCGTAGCTTTGTGGACGAGACTTCGTCAGGGCCTCACAACCCGGAAATGGTCGAAACAGGAATGTTGCGGCAAGGTTATGAGGGTCGCGCCCTTTAGGGTATGTCATTTCCTTTTGGAAAAGGGTGGTGTCATGGTATGGAGCCCAGATACTTACTCATGTGGATACACTTTATTATGTGTGATGTTGGTTATCGAGGCCTCGGATAAAGGTCCCAAAGGACCGGGGGGTGGCATATTCGTGAGTTACCTGTTACAGGGGTAACCCGGCCTTGTTGGCAGAGAGCAGTTTGTCTCTCGGGACGTCCCGCCAGAGGCGATCCCATGCGGCGGAAGGAAGTTCCTTAGCCTGACCATTTGTTGGAAATCCAAAGAAACAATACGTGACTTGTACGGTTTTAGTTGTATTACCTGCTATGGAATGTGGCGGTAACCTGCTATTGAACATAGTAGCTATAGTAGGCATACGATACTGGTCGTATGTTGGCTAAGATTAATATTATACTTTTGAAATGTTTTTCTACACTATGCACTAATGATAATATTCAATTGATTTTGCGTAGTAAGCATGTTTGACTATCATAAGAAGAAATCTCCTCCAATTCTGCGTTTGCATTGTGTGTGTGGTGGGAGGTCTTATGGTAGTTTCATTTTCTAAAAAGCATTGCGGATTTCTATGTTTAAAATCCTTTTGTGTTGTTTTAAAGATAAACTGTTTTTGTTGCTCACACCAGTCCCATGACTGATCCGGAGTTTATTGTTCCCTTCCTAAACTCTGGGTGCTCATAATTTTCCACACGAGCAGTCTAGAGTTGGGTTTCTTTTCAGATATTCAGGTTTAGTAGATTATCTGGAGCTAGTTCATTCATCGGAGTTGCTTATCTTGGAGTTGTGGATTCATTCTTGTCTGAAGATCATTTTGGAGTTATCATTTCTATTGATATTGTTCCACTGCTGTTGTTATCCTTTCTTTTCCGCTGCTATTTGTTGTATCATATCTCTGATGTATATTGATATTCATTGTATCACTCTGTTGTATCAGATATTGTATATCAATGTATTATTCTTTTCTTCCGCTGTGTTATTTACTTAACTGTGTTATAGCTCCGGCGAATCGGATTTGAACGCTCGAATCTACGGCATTCGAGTACGATGTAAAGTACGGATGTCGATTTTCGAACGCGAAAAACCCGAGTCGTCACAAATACTGCTCTGCTTAGCTTGCTTATAAAAAATTCGCTGCTTTGAAAAAAAAATTGCTAATTATTCTGCACGCTCTAGTATCGTGCTTTTATCCCTTGTCATTATTTTCTTTGCATTGTTGGTTGCTTACATTTTAAAAAAATTCGAAAACAAAAACAAAAAACAAATTTCATTCGTAGTAGCATCGTTAATTCACGTTTAATTTCTGTTTTGCAATCATACCATCTTGTTTTTTAAGGGCAATACCCAAATCCATATAAGGTGGGGGATTTCATCACCCCTTCCTTGGTCCACAAATTGCATTTCATCTTAGAATTTGACTACTAATAACGGTTAGATTTCGACTTAAGGGTGTCACGAGCTCACCTAGGGCTTAATTGTACCTTGACAAGTTGTCTTCTTTCGACGATTAATATTCTTAGTGTCTAGGATACAATAAAGCAATAATCATATATAAATATTACGGTGATTCGTAAACATTATATTGATTGTTTCTCCGAAGGTCCTTAAACCTTCGGCTGCATTACTACGGTGATTCGTGGTGCAAAATTAACTCCTTTTCTGTTACCCGGCTAAGAACTATTTTGTTCGATTAAGACAAAGCGTGATTATACAATTTTGGGTTAGGAGCTACCAAGGACATAAAATTTATAATTAAGTCCTTGCATTCATTTAGTTGCATTAGGTCATGCATATTTAAAAAAAAACAACAAAATCTAAAAAAATTGAAAATTTTACTTAACTTAGTTCTTGTTAAATCCAAAATCCAAAAAAAAATTCTTTTTAAATCTTTTTCTTTGAAAATTTTCAATCAAAATCAAAAATCCTAAAATAACAAACATTTTTACTTAAGTTGGTTTTTTTCAAAAAAAAAACTAAAATATATATATAACCTTTTTAAAAACAAAAAAAAGTAAAACTAAAAAAATGCAAAACCATAAAAAAAATGAAAAAAATTTGAAAATCCAAAATCCAAAAAAACAAAACAAAAACCAAATCTCCCTTTTGAAAAATAAATTCCTTTTGGTAAATATTTTTCCTTGATAATAAATAGGGCAATTTTTCACTTCATCTTCCAAACCTTGCTTCTTTCGCTTAACTCGATTCTAACTTCTTTATCTTCCCTTATTCTTCTCATTAGTGCATGAGTATATGGACTCATTACACTTCTATGAATCGTTGGACTTGTGACACTTCTACAAATCATTTAACTCGAACAAACGATCCTCTAGCAATGGCAAACGAAAATGCCCTACAAAACTCCCATGGATATAATCTTTCCAGATAGAGTTTCTATTCCTTCATGTATTACTTTACCTGCCCCAATGGGTAACCATTTTGAAATTCATTCCGATCTTATTTCCACGCTACCAAAATCTGGCAATTTTTAACACGATGGCCCATACATTTTCTTAACGAAATTTGAACAAGTTTGCGCAACCATTAAACTCCAACAACTTTGTGATGACAGAATAAAACTTCGATTATTTCCATTTGTTGCTTATGCTGAAAAATGGTTGTACAACTTACCATCAAAATCGATTAAAACGTGGGAAGAATTTGTTAAAGTTTTCTTAAATAAGTTCTACCCTTTGTAAAAAACAACTAAAATCTGAAACGAGATTGTCAATATTCATCAATTCAAGGGTGAACCATTTGAAAAATATTTTGAAAGATTTAAAGAGCTTTTTATAAAATGTCCACACCATAATTTCGAAAAATGGACTCTTTGTTATATCATATATGATGGACTTGAGAATAGCTCATGAACCATGCTTGAATCTATGTGCCAAGGCAACTTTCTTG
Organism: Allium fistulosum; assembly: GCA_030737815.1. Taxonomy (NCBI): domain Eukaryota; kingdom Viridiplantae; phylum Streptophyta; class Magnoliopsida; order Asparagales; family Amaryllidaceae; genus Allium; species Allium fistulosum. The sequence goes on from CM060908.1 coordinate 236,255,952, forward strand.
CCCAGGATCATGATGATGATTGGCAATTTCTTGAAAACCTAGCTGAAAAATCATCCAAATGGGAACATTCTAATGAAAAATCAATTTACTCACGATCGAGCGCACACTCAATAGGATCATCTTTGGCTTTGGTAGCTAAGATCGACGCAATGATCAATAAGTTCGACAACGTTTTCTCATCCAACCAAATGAACCAAGCTTCCCAACCAATGTGTTATAAATGCAATTGTCCAAATCATATTGTCGATCAATGCCCTAACTCGACTGAACAACTTAATGCTTTCAACAAGGTTAAAATTGACCCGTTTTCTCAAATGTATTATCCTGGTTAGAGAAATCATTCGAACTTTGCTTGGAACCAAAATAATCACAACACGAATTTGGTTCATCCCAATATTCAAGCATTTTGGAATAATGCTTCAAATCCTCTCTTTCAACCCAATCATTTTCAACAAAATTTTGCTCCTCGGTCCCAAAATCAACCTCAGCAATCTTTTGCTCCCCAAGATGATAAACGATTAAGTCACTTAAGAAAAGTCTTGAAACTTTGGCTAAGGCAACCACTCAAAGACTCCAATCAAACAATAATTTGCAAAATTTGTTAACCTCGTACATGTAGAGTATGAGTCAGTTGATTGCAAAACTTGAAATGCAAATGAGTCAATTAGCCACGTCCGTGAGTGAACGTGAACGACGCACATTCCCAAGTCAGCCAGTTCTGAATCCCAGAAATCAAAACACGAATTCGAATCAAGCCCATGTTGTTCTAGATAGCAACGTAACCCAAATGAATGCTATCATGACTTTGCATTCCAGTAAACAAACTGACAACAAGTCGTTAATCCAAACGATTTACCGGAAATTCCTCTCGACATTTCTAAAACAACAAACGAATCTGAACAGAATATCGAGGCAAACATTGAATTAAATTCCAATCCAAATTCTTCTTCTACTAAAGTAGACCCACCTACTAAGTATTGTGTTCCATTTCCACAACGTCTTCGACCCATGAAACACTCTGACCAAATGGAAAAGATGTTCGAAATTTTTAAACAAGTCAAAGTAAACATTCTGCTTCTTGATATCGTTCAACAAGTCCCAACTTACATTAAATTTCTCAAGGACTTATGTTCTCAAAAACGAAACACTCATGTACCCAAGAAAGCTTTCTTATCTACCAGACTTTGTGAAGTCTTGTCTCAGTTAATTCCTGTTAAATACAAATATCCTGGATGTCCGACGATCTCGTGCACGATAGGAGACAAAACGATTAACATGTGCTTACTCGATCTGGGTTCGAGTGTCAATTTGATTCGTTATTCCATTTACCAATAACTTGGCTTGGGTGAACTTAAACCGAAGAAAGTAACTCTTAAATTTGCCAACCTTCGATAAAGAAACCCGTAGGAGAAATCGAGGACGTACTCATCAAAACCGGTCAATTTATATTCCCAGTCGATTTTATAATTTTGGAGAATTAACCTGTGAACAATCCGATTAGTCAAATTCCATTGATTTGAGGACGACGTTTCTTGGCTGCTTCGAATGTTCTAATCAATTGTTGAAATGGTTCGATGAAAGTTTCTTTTGGAAATTTGACTTTGGATCTTAACATCTTCAATGTTGAAAATCAATCAAATGAACTACATGACCAGATGTTGGAAGTTAGCTTCATTTAAGAAAAATTCGATAACGAAACAGTTGACCTAGACAACGAACATGAGACCGAATACGAACAACTATTTCAGGATGAGCCTAATGAAATTGAAATTTCACTTCCTTTTGAACCCTTTACCTTTGAATCAGAACTTTAACCAAATTCATTGATTGAGCAACCCATGAGGATGGACCTTAAACCCTTTCCTGATCACCTTAAGTATGCATATTTAGGTGACAACGAAACATTTCCCATCATAATCTCTTCAACTCTCTCTCTCTATCTTAATCGTGAAGCGTCCCTTCATTCAATTATATTGAAAAACAAAGAAGTAATTCGATGCTCAATCACCCGATATAAAGGGAATTAGTCCCGCTCTTGTTAAACATCACATCCATTGGCGATGCCAAGCCTGTTCATGATGCGCAATGAAGGCTAAACCCAAAAATGAAGAATGTCTTTCGAGACGAAATTCTTAAACTTCTCGATAACGGAATCATATACCTAATATATGATAGTCATGTGCTAGCCCAATTCATGTCATGCCAAAAAATTCTGGACTTACATTTATCAAGAACGAATCAAACGAACGCATTCCAACTCGTACTCAAACGGGTTAGTGTATTTGAAAACTAAATGTTGCAACACATAAGGATCATTTCCCTCTTCCTTTCATCGACCAAATGCTTAAACTTTTAGCCGGCCATAAATTGTATTGCTTTCTTGATGGTTATTCCGGTTATAACCAAATTCCAATCGCTCAAGAAGATTAAGAGAAAATGACTTTCACGTATCCCTTTTGCACTTTTACGTATTGTCGTATGCCTTTTAGCCTTCGCAACGCTCCTGCTGCGTTTCAAAGATGCATGGTCAGCATCTTTCCTGAAATGATTAAACGCTTTGTGGAAGTATTTATGGACGTTTTTCTACCTTTGGAAACTCTTTTTCCAAGTGCTTACACCATCTTGAGTTGGTTATTAAACGATGCAAGGACAAACTTAACGTTAATTTGGGAAAAATGCTATGTTATGGTCAAACACGGCATGGATCTTGGGCATGTCATTTCAAACAAAGGCATTTAGGTAGACAAAGCGAAAGTTGATGTAATTGCGAATCTACCCATTCCCAGGTCTATTAAGGACATTCGTTCATTTCTTGGATATGCTGGTTTCTATAGACGATTTGTAAAATATTTCAGTAAAATTGCTCGACCCTTGAATACTCTTCTTCGAAAAGACGTTCCTTTCGATTTTAACTCTGATTGTGTCTCTTCTTTCGAACATCTTAAAAACGAACTCATTTCCACTACCATCATTTCCTACCAAATTAGGATCTTCCTTTTAAAATAACGTGTGATACTTCTAACTTCGTAGTTGGTGCTGTCTTAGGAAATCACATCAAAAAAATTCTTCATGTCATCTACTATGCTAGTATGACTCTTAACGATACTCAACTCAATTACACGACCATTAAAACAGAGCTTCTAGTAGTAGTTTTTGCTCTCGAAAAGGTCCGACATTATCTGATTGGCTCACACATTATAGTTTACACTGAATATTCCACTCTTAGGTACCTTTTCACTAAAAAGGATGCTACGTCTCGTTTGATTCGTTGGATCCTTTTACTCTAAGAATTTAACCTACAATCAAAGACAAAAAAGGATCCGAAAACGTCATCGCCGATCATCTATCACATGTTCAAAACGCACCATCTTCTTTACCAATCAACGAGAACATTCCTAATGAACAACTCCTTTCTGTTTCTATCGATCCATGGTATGCATACATAGTAAACTATCTAGTCACTAAAGAAACTCCTTCATTTTGGTCGAAACAAGATGAATATAAATTTCTTTCCCAAGTCGATTACTTCTATTAGGATGATCCCAACTTGTTTAAGTACTGTTCCGACCAAATCATTCGACATTTCATCCTGGATTGTGAAATCAATAGCGTTCTTTCATTTTGTCACGACCAAGCGTGTGGTGGTCACTTTGGTCCGAAGAAAAATGCTGAAAAGTACTTCAATATGGCTTCTAATAGCCAACTCTTTTCAAAGACTCGTTTGAATTTTGTAAAACTTACGATCATTTCCAAATGATAGGGAGAATCTGTCGACGAATTATGATGCCTTTGAACGCTATTTTTACGATCGAAATCTTTGACGTTTGGGATATTGACTTTATGGGATCGTTTCCCAATTCTATCGGAAATTTGTACATTCTTCTTGTTGTTTATTATATCTTCGAATGGGTTGAAGCCATTCCTTGTAAAACAAATGACCATAAAATTGTTGTGTAATTCATAAAAGAAAACATCTTTTCGAGGTTTGGAACACCTTGCACAATAATAAGCGATAACGGAACCCATTTTTGCAATCGTTCATTTGAAACTTTAATGAAAAAATACTCGATAACCCACAAATTAATCCACTTCGTATCATCCACAAACTTGTGGTCAATTTGAAGTTTCAAATCGCCAAATAAAACAAATCTTGGAGAAAACCGTTAATAAAAATCATAAAGATTGGTCTCAAAAATTAATGGATGCGCTTTAGGCTTACCGTACTAGTTGAAATCGAACAAAAAGCATTGTAAGTAGTGAAGAACTTAAATTTCAATCTCGATAAAGCTGGCGAACACTGAAAATTGAAAATCTACGAATTAGAAGATATTAGGAACGACGCGTATGAAAACGAAAAAAATTTACAAAGAAAGAACAAAAAATTTTCGTGACAAGTCTATCCTAAGAAAAAAAATTTCGCCAAATCTTAAAGTATATTTTTATGACTCTAGACTTCACTTATTCTCTAGGAAATTAAAATCAAGATGGACCAGACCATTTGTGGTACGAACTATTTTTCCACACGGTGTCGTAGAAATACAAAACCCCAGGGATGGAACAATTTTCAAAGTCAATGGTCATCGCTTAAAACCATATTTAGAATTGCCGAGTAATCAGGAGAAGGAGCTCATGATTTTTCATGAGCCATACTACGTCTAGTAAGAAATGTTAACCCTCTTTTATAAATATGTACATATTTTTTCCTTGTTACACTCATTATATCATGCATTGACTGTAGGGACACAGTCAAAATTAAGTGTGAAGGGAGTCTCATGTTCATTTTTGATTTTTCATGGTTGATTTTTTGCATTTTCTTTCCAAAACTAAAAACTTAAAAGAAAAAAATTACCAAAACAAATTTTCTTTTTAGCATATTGATTTTTTTTGAAGAAACACTATAGGATAAGTAAATGTTTTTGGTTATTAAGTTGAAATTTCTGAAAATTTATTTGTCTCAGCAAAAATAGAAATAAAGTTTGATTACAAGTAACTATGGTTTAACTAGTATATAGGAAAGTTCATGAGTGATAATTATGAAGTATATCCTAATTGTAATCTTTGTTTAAAAGAGTGGTTGATTTAAAGTAAAGGCGATAAGGTTTTTGATCTTCTAAGTTAAGTGGTTCTAAGATGATTTTGCAAAACTCTCTCTTTCTAAAAAAAAGCTTTTATAAAAGTAAAAACACCTAGAGTCAGGTGTTCACACGCAAGTGTGTACACTCGCCTTGCTTTGTACCCTTCTCACGTAAGCCCGTAAGGCAGTGCATGATCGGTATATCTGACCTCAGTTTATCTATGTTAGGTGTATGTAAATAGATTTAATAAAAATATGTAACAACCCGCATATTTTATGATTTGTATATTTAAATGTTTAATTTAAATATAGCATCGTTAGTCGGATTTTAGTCCAAAAAAGTCACTATTCGAAGAAGAACAGTCGAATTAGTGAAAATTCTATGTGGATAGTGTTAGTTGGAAACGCCAATGTGAAAACACCTTCAAGCACAGATTCAGACGTCTGAGATGGTTCGAATCGATCCAGAAAGGAAACAGGCTAAAATAGCCATTTTCAGACGTCTGAAATCCCCAAGTCAGACGTCTGAATATTGTTCTGGAATAACATTTATTTTTCCAGATTCATACGTCTGAATCGTGCATTTCAGACGTCTGAATGAAGATGGAAAATTCTAATTTTTCCAGATTCAAACGTCTGGTTTGTAGATTTCAGACGTCTAAATGATGAATGAATTTGAGAATCAACATTTTGGACTCGAGACCTATTCCACTGAGTTCAAAATGGTGTTTGCAACTTTTTTAACTATAAACATCGATATGTTTTGAGTTGGGTAAAATTTCGAGATTTTCAATTAGGGCTTTGGGTTTGGGTTTCAGCCCATTAACCCAACATATCAACCCAACTCCACTCCTCTTCACTCCTTCATAATATTTCCTAACACTCAAGCTTTGGAAAAATAGGGGAAGAGAAAAAGAATTAGAATTCCTAAGCACTAATCTTCTTTGCAAATTCAAGTTCTAGCTCCAAAATTCAAAGAGAAGCATAGGTGAGCATCTCCTTCTTCTTCTCCAACTCATTCTTTCTTTAATTTCAGAAATTTCCTAAACCTAACTTAGGAAATGTTCTCCTTTTAAGCTTCGATTCAAGCTTCTTGAGTTGAAGTTGAAGAGTAGTTGATCTTCCTTTGCTTTCAAGCTTCTCCTTCATCATTTTTGGGTTTAAAGGTGAGATTTTTATCCCACATCTAAGTCTATATCAACCTTTGATGTTAGGTATGAATTCCTAACACTTATTTATGTTCATTGCTTACCATTTGAATTGGTTTAATGAATTTTCCAATTTTTGGCGTTGGAGTCAAAATCTATGAAATTCTTATATGGTTGTTTGGACATATTGGTCGGAATGTATTGATGAGTCTTTAAGGTTGGGTAGTCGTTTGGCGTAAACCCCTAGCTATCATCACTCGTCCGATTGCTTCCGATATGATTTGACCATTTTTGGCCTAGGCAAAGTATTGCCGGAACACCAGTTTCAGACGTCTGAAACGCACAATTCAGACGTATGAATATGTTTGTCTCAGCCCAATTTGCCTATGTTGTGTGGGATTCCAATTTTTACCGATTCGTGATTGTCCGATTTATTGTTATCATTTATTATTGACCTTGATAACTTCTTTTTCGGGACTTTTGAGAATATCCATTTTGATGGATTCGGTATCGACTTCTTTGGATTTACTTCACGTCTTCGGATGTGGATTTTTGTGATTGATTGTTTCTACAATCATTTTGTGATTTGTCACTTCTAAATACAAAGGTTTCTATACTAGTAGTAAATATTCAATCTCTTTCATCAAAATTATTTCAACTCTATTTTTAATACAAAGCTCTTTATAAAATCGTTTTCTAATCTATTAGTATATACAAACCTTTACCTCATTCGTATGAGAAAATTTAATTAAACGTCTTACCAAAACAAGTGGTATGAAACGCTTGCGTTTACTTAGTCGGTTAATTTATGGACTTGTTCGATTGAAAATCCTATGACAATTTTCGAGTGGAAATCTACAATTTGTTCGTAAATATTTAAGTTAAGCTAGTGGTTATGGGACATGAAGCTAAACTCTTATATTTACTGGCTTAGTGTAATTCACACTTTTTGTTGATCGATGAAGATCATTTTGTGATTTAGACTAGCGATGTGCGATGTCTATTTGTCTGCGTGAGAGACTAAACCCCGTTTTGTGGAACTTCGGTTCAATTTGGCGGAGTAGCGACCCGTGGTCTTCAGACCGTTTGTGGAGCTTTGGCTCAAAATTTATGGTTAGCGACCATGGAATAGCGTTCCATTTGTGATACACGTGTTGGTGAGTTTTCATGCTCCTGTTTGTGATAGGCCTCCCCCTTTTGTGATTTTTGGATTTCTAATTGATGACTTCTAGAATTTGTGTTTCACCAACCTTTTTGATTGGCACTAATATGTTTGTCAATATTTGTAGTTTGGTGAATAAAATAAAGAATATGATATTCTTTTTGGTGCTTTGAGATTTATGAGATGTTGTATGATTTTGTTGTTGTTTTATATCATATTTGTTCTAGTATGACATTATTGTTATCATACGTTCTTATTATATCTCTGCTTATATCTCATTCCTTTATCTGATATTTATATCTAGACTGATCCGTTTATTATTTTCTTATTAAATAATACTCGGGTCAGACCGAGATGTTACAGGTGCTTCTGCTTGACTCCTTATCTCGGATCATCTTTTGATTTTTGACTAACTACACAGCTTTGTAGTTTTTGTTATTATACATTAGAGGTCGAGACTCCTTGATGTATACTTATTCTTTTGTCTAGCACTTGTATCTGTTCTTTTGTGATATTGTGGATCTTGTTTGACCACTACTCTGATTCACACTTTAATGTGTTATATTCATATCTGTTTCCGCCTTTGAGATATGAACATCTGTGACTGATTTGTGTTATGCTTATTTCTATATTTGTTTCCGAGGCCCACTTAGCCACTGTGTGGTAGCTTTGAGATGTATCGGTATGTCGGATTTCCACTTGAAATGAAATGCATGTTATACTATCTGACATATCGCTACTCGCACAAAGCAATTACACGGATTGTCGCTCCTCAACAGCCTTATTCTTCGCAATAGTTGACGGCATTACTCCGTAGTGTCCTTGGCTAGCGTGAGTATAGAGGTGGGGCGTCACAGCTTGGTATCAGAGCCAAACTTCGGAACAATGTAGAATAATCTAGCAAGGATCATTGTCCTAAGTCTTTCTTAGGAATCGTGCCATAGGATTTAGTTCGAGTCTTCGAACCGTTCTATCCTATTTCTTTTTATGACAATCAAGTTTGTTCATATTCATTCTGAGATTAACCTTTTTTCTCTTTTCTTTCTTTCTTAAAGAAGAGAAATGGTTAGGCCTGGTCGTCCCAGCGCCGGTTAATTTAGTGCTACTCCCCAGGACGGAGTATTTATGTCTGCTCAGCAACTTCTTGATCTTGTAAGAAATGCTCAAGCTGTCGGACCTATTCCTGAGCCCACACATCCTAATTCTGGGTTTGCAAGCGTGTGCAGTGATTACACCAATTTAGGTGGAAAGCCATTCAAAGGTTCTGAGAGTATTATAGAAGTCCAAGCTTGGCTTCGAACATGCGACCACATATTTTCTCGCATGAATCTTATTGATCTACATCGAGTCCAAGTGGCTTCTAGCATGCTCCAAGAAAGAGCATTAGACTGGTACGAGCTTTTGATCTCTGAAATTATTGAAGTGGACCTTACTAGGGAGCAATTCCGGGAAAGGTTCGAGTTGAAATTCATACCGGAAGCTGAAAAAGTATCTCTAGCTCGACGCTTCACTGACCTTGTTCAAGGTGAATCTTCTATGGCAGACTACGTCGCTTCTTTCGAATCTCTATCTAAATATGGGGTCGAGTATATTAATATCCCATTGAAGAAAAATCAGAGATTTGTCTACGAGTTGAATAAGAATCTCAAAAAGCCATTACTTCTGAAATTGGAAGTTTCTTTTGATCAGCTTGTTGATATCGCACTTCGACTCGAAGAGGCTGATAAAGAAAGTGATGTTGAGGTCAAACAGAACATCACCAAGAAGAGACCTTTTAAATTCAAGCCTAATCCCAACAAGAAAGGAAAGCAAACAACTTCGGTAGCAAATACTCCCAACTCTCGTCGGGGAGAATGTTACAATTGTGGTTCTAAGGACCACTATGCAAACAAGTGTCTGAAGTCTATTTCTTGCCGCTATTGCAAGAGTTCGGGTCATACTATATCTTTGTGTCCCAAACTTCAAAGCAAGAATGATGGCAAGCTAAATGTAGTACAAGCCCCTGCTAACAATTCTCGTGGTCAAGGTATTTCTCATTCTATCCTTGATGGCATTATTACATTTCGCGATCTTCCGATTCGAGTTCTTTTTGATACGGGTGCATCTCACTCTTTTATATCAAAAGAACTTGTTGATGCTTTGTCTTTGAATGTTATTGGCCTGATGACTTCTTTGAGAATTGCGAATCCGGTTGGTGTATCCGCAACACTCAGTTTACTTTGTAAAGATGTCGAAATTATTTTATGTGATTACTCTTTCCGTGCCGATTTGCATGTTATGCGTTACTTAGGCTTCGGAATGATTTTGGGAATGGATTGGCTTAACCGTTATGAAGCCCATATCCTATGTCCTGAGCGGACTATATATCTTCGACATCCTCAATCTGTTAAGCAGATTTCTCTTGTTCTGAAAGATTCTGATTCTGATTCGTAAGCATCCTTGTATTCTCTAAATCCTCATGACGACGATAACGATGATGAGGAAGATGTCATTTCTCTAATTCACATTGTTTGTGAATTTCCCGACATATTCGAGCCCGTTCTAGAATTACCACCTAAGCGAGCAATTGAGTTCCGAATTAATCTAATCCCTGGAGCTCTGCCTATTACTCGTCCTCCTTATCGTATGTCCAATAAAGAAAATGAGGAGATGCGCAAACAATTATCCGAATTAGAAGCGAAGCAATTTATTCAATCTAGTTCCTCTCCATGGGGAGCTTCAGCTATTTTTGTGAAGAAATCTGATGGTACACTTAGGCTTTGCGTTGACTACCGCAAGCTTAATGATCTCACCATCAAGAAAAAATACCCCTTGCCTCAGATTGATGATTTATTCGATCAGCTTAGTGGTGCTAAAGTCTTTTCACAGTTGGACTTGGCAACCGGTTTTCATCAACTCCGTATTGCAGAGGATAGCATTCCTTTGACATCGTTCCGTACTCGTTATAGATCTTATGAATGGCTTGTTATGCCATTAGGTTTGACGAATGCTCCATCTTATTTCGTTGACCTTATGAATCGAGTTTTCAAAGACTTCCTCGATCGATTTGTTCTCATCTTTATAGATGATATTGTTATTTGTTCTAAAACCGAGGAAGAGCATGAAAATCATCTTCGGACTGTGTTGGAAACTCTTAGGAGCAATCAATTGAAAGCAAAATTTTCTAAATGCCACTTTTGGCAATCTCGTGTGAAATTTTTGGGCCATATTATTTCTGAATCCGGAATTTCCGTGGACCCTTCAAAGATTGAAGCGATTCAAAATTGGAAGAGACCAGAGAGTGTGACAGAAATTTGTAGCTTTCTCGGATTGGCTGGTTATTACCGTCGTTTCATAAAAGACTTTTCTAAAATTTCCGTACCTGGAGTTAAATACATTTGGTTAGACAAATGTGAAGCTTCGTATCAAAAATTAAAAGAACTCCTTTCCGATACTCCTATTCTTGTGATTGCCGATGGGAACCAAGATTTCATTGTTTATACCGATGTGAGTCGCGTTGGTTTGGGTGCCGTTCTCATGCAACGGGAACGTGTTATTGCTTATGCTTCTAGGCAATTAAAGCCTGCCGAGACTAGATATGCCACTCATGATTTAGAGCTCGCGACTATTGTTTTCGCTCTTAGAATTTGGCGTCATTATCTTTTGGGAGAGAAATTTGTTCTCTACACCAATCATAAATCTTTGAAGTATTTATTTTCTCAAAAGGAACTTAACTTGCATCAACAACGTTAGCTCGAGTTTCTTGCATCTTATGATCTTGATATTCTTTATACTCCCGGAAAGGGGAATCGTGTTGCCGATGCCCTTAGTCGTAAGCAACAAGTAGTTGTTTCCATGATGATATCCGAATATAATGATCTCGAGACTTTGTCCACTTGTGAGATTCGAGATCGTAAATCCGATTAATGTTCATCTCTTGTTTTGTGTAGTCTTGAAGCCCATCCTTCTCTTTTAGACCGCATTCTTGAAGCTCAAATGCAGGATCCCGAATTGGTTCTTCTTAGCCAGAGTTGTAGGGATAAAATTGATATTGAAGGTTTGAAAGCCTTTGATATTGATGCTCGTGGCGGTATTCGAAAATTTGGTAGACTTATTGTGCCAAATATTATTGATCTTCGTGAAGATATATTAGAAGATTCTCATCGTTCTAAATTTACCATTCATCCCGGTAGTAGTAATGTACGTGGATATAAAGCGACTTTATTATTGGGATGGAATGAAATCCGATATTGCTAACATCGTTAAGCGTTGCGTGACTTGCCAACTTGTAAAGGCCGAACATCAAAGGCCCGGTAGGTTATTGCAACCTTTGGAAATTCCAATATGGAAGTGGGATCAGATTTCTTTGGACTTTATTGATGGTCTTCCCCGTTCTCGTTCAGGCCATGATAGCCTATGGGTGATAGTAGATAGACTTACAAAATCCGCCCATTTTCTTCCCGTTCGGTCCAATCGGACCGTACCTATTTTGGCCAAACTCAATGTCAAGGAAATTGTTAAACTGCAAGGAGTTCCTACACCTATTATTAGTGATCGTGATCCATTGTTTACTAGTGGATTTTGGAAAGGTCTTCAAAAAGCTTTGGGAACAAAGCTTAATTTTAGTACCGCTTATCATCCTCAGTCCGATGGACAAACCGAGCGTGTGAATCAAACTCTTGAAGATCTTCTTCGTGCATGTGTTCTTGATTTTGGTGGAAGTTGGGAAGATCATATTTGTCTTGTTGAATTTTCCTATAATAATAGCTTCCAATCTAGTATTGGTATGGCACCTTTCGAGGCACTATACGGAAGGCCATGTCGATCTCCTTCGTGTTGGCTTGAAGCTGGTGAGAAGCTGGTTTTAGGTCCAGATTTTATTCATGATACCACAGAAAAGATTGACCTTATTCGTCATAGGATGAAAGAAGCTCAAAGTAGACAAAAATACTATGCCGATAACCGAAGAAGGAAATTTGAATTTTCTGTGGGAGATCTAGTGTTCATTCGTATTTCACCTATGAAGGGTGTTGTGCGTTTCAGTCGATCTGAAAAATTAGCACCTCGATATATTGGCCCATTTCCCATCACCGAACGCATTGGTTTTGTGGCTTATCGCCTTTTGTTACCGGCTCAATTTTGTGCTATTCACAAAGTATTCCACGTCTCTCAACTACGGAAATGCCTTCAAGATTCTGATTCTGTTCTTGAGCCCGGTGTTATTGAAGAAATTGAAGTTTCGCCTAATTTGACTTATGAGCAACATCCTATCTGTATCATTGCTTCGGAGGTTAAACGCCTTCGAAATAAAGATGTTCCTCTTGTGAAAGTTCAGTGGTCCTCAAATCCTAAGGATTGCTCTTGGGAATCTAAAGAATTCATTGAGCGAACATATCCGGACTTACTCTCTCGTGCTCATTAAGGTGAACTTCTTATTTCAAATTTTCTTCTCTTTGTATTGATATGCTTTTATAGTTGTTACTCTTTAATTTCTTCTTAATTATTGCGAGGATGCAATTTCTTTAAGGAGTGGAGTCTGTAACAACCCGCATATTTTATGATTTGTATATTTAAATGTTTAATTTAAATATAGCATCGTTAGTCGGATTTTAGTCCGAAAAAGTCACTATTCGAAGAAGAACAGTCGAATTAGTGAAAATTCTATGTGGATAGTGTTAGTTGGAAACGCCAATGTGAAAACACCTTCAAGCACAGATTCAGACGTCTTAACTCGGTCGTTCAGACGTCTGAGATGGTTCGAATCGATCCAGAAAGGAAACAAGCTAAAATAACTATTTTCGGACGTCTAAAATCCCCGAGTCAGACGTCTGAATATTGTTCTGGAACAACATTTATTTTTGCAGATTCAGACGTCTGAATCGTGCATTTCAGACGTCTGAATGAAGATGGAAAATTCTTATTTTTCCAGATTCAGACGTCTGATTTGCAGATTTCAAACATCTGAATGATGAATGAATTTGATAATCAACATTTTGGACTCGAGACCTATTCCATTGAGTTCAAAATGGTGTTTGCGTCTTTTTTAAGTATAAACATCGATATGTTTTGAGTTGGGTAAAATTTCGAGATTTTCAACTAGGGCTTTGGGTTTGGGTTTCAGCCCATTAACCCAACATATCAACCCAACTCCACTCCACTCCTCTTCACTTCTTCATAATATTTCCTAACACTCAAGCTTTGGAAAAATGGGGAAGAGAAAAAGAATTAGAATTCCTAAGCCATAATCTTCTTTGCAAATTCAAGTTCTAGCTCCAAAATTCAAAGAGAAGCTTAGGTGAGCATCTCCTTCTTCTTCTCCAATTCATTCTTTCTTTAATTTCAGAAATTTCCAAAACCTAACTTAGGAAATTTTCTTCTTTTAAGCTTAGATTCAAGCTTATTGAGTTGAAGTTGAAGAGTAGTTGATCTTCCTTTGCTTTCAAGCTTCTCCTTCATCATTTTTGGGTTTAAAGGTGAGATTTTTATCTCACATCTAAGTCTATATCGACCATTGATGTTAGGTATGAATTCCTAACACTTATTTATGTTCATTGCTTACCATTTGAATTGGTTTAATGAATATTCCAATTTTTGGCATTGGAGTCAAAATCTATGAAATTCTTATATGGTTGTTTGGACATATTGGTCGGAATGTATTGATGAGTCTTTAAGGTTGGGTAGTCATTTGGCGTAAACCCCTAGCTATCATCACTCATCCGATTGCTTCCGATATGATTTGACCATTTTTGGCCTAGGCAAAGTATTGTCTGAACACCAGTTTCAAACGTCTGAAACGTACAATTCAGACGTCTGAATATGTTCGTCTAAGCCTAATTTGCCTATGTTGTGTGGGATTCCAATTTTTACCGATTCGTGATTGTCCGATTTATTGTTATCATTTATTATTGACCTTGATGACTTCTTTTTCGGGACTTTTGAGAATATCAATTTTGATGGATTCGGTATCGAATTCTTTGGATTTAATTCACGTCTTCGGATGTGGATTTTTGTGATTGATTGTTTCTACAATCATTTTGTGATTTGTCACTTCTAAATACAAAGGTTTCTATACTAGTAGTAAATATTCAATCTCTTTCATCAAAATGATTTCAACTCTATTTTTAATACAAAGCTCTTTATAAAATCATTTTCTAATCTATTAGTATATACAAACCTTTACCCCATTCGTATGAGAAAATTTAATTAAACGGCTTAGCAAAACAAGTGGTATGAAACGCTTGCGTTTACTTCGTCGGTTAATTTATGGACTTGTTCGATTGAAAATCCTGTGACAATTTTCGAGTAGAAATCTACAATTTGTTTGTAAATATTTAAGTTAAGCAGTGGTTATGGGACATGAAGCTAAACTCTTATATTTACTGGCTTTGTGTAATTCACACTTTTTGTTGATCGATGAAGATCATTTTGTGATTTAGACTAGCGATGTGCGATGTCTATTTGTCTACGTGGGAGACTAAACCCCATTTTGTGGAACTTCGGTTCAATTTGGCGGGGTAGAGACCCGTGGTCTTTAGACCGTTTGTGGAGCTTCGGCTCAAAATTTATGGTTAGCGACCATGGAATAGCGTTCCATTTGTGATACACGTGTTGGTGAGTTTTCATGCTCCCGTTTGTGATAGGCCTCCACCTTTTGTGATTTCTGGATTTCTATTTGATGACTTATAGAATTTGTGTTTAACCAACCTTTTTTATTGGCATTAATATGTTTGTCAATATTTGTAGTTTGGTGAATAAAATAAAGAATATGATATTCTTTTTGGTGCTTTGAGATTTATGAGATGTTGTATGATTTTGTTGTTGTTTTATACCATATTTTTTCTAGTATGACATTATTGTTATCATACGTTCTTATTATATCTCTGCTTATATCTCATTCCTTTATCTGATATTTATAGCTAGACTGTTCCGTTTATTATTTTCTTATTAAATAATACTCGGGTCAGACCGAGATGTTACAGGTGCTTCTACTTGACTCCTTATGTCGGATCATCTTCTGATTTTTGACTAACTACACGGCTTTGTAGTTTTTGTTATTATACATTAGAGGTCGAGACTCCTTGATGTATACTTATTCTTTTGTCTAGCACTTGTATCTATTCTTTTATGCTATTGTGGATCTTGTTTGACCACTACTCTGATGTACACTTTTAAGTGTTATATTCATATCTGTTTCCGCCTTTGAGATATGAACATCTGTGATTGATTTGTGTTATGCTTATTTCTATATTTGTTTCCGAGGCCCACTTAGCCACTGTGTGGTAGCTTTGAGATGTATCGGTATGTCGGATTTCCTCTTGAAATGAAATGCTTGTTATACTATCTGACATATCCCTACTCCCACAAAGCAATTACACGGATGGTCGCTCCTCAACAGCCTTATTCTTCGCGATAGTTGACGGCAATACTCCATAGTGTCCTTGGCTAGCGTGAGTACAGAGGTGGGGCATCACAAAATAACCACTAGAGTCAGGTGTTCACATGCAAGTATGTACACTCGCCATGCTCTGTACCCTTCTCACGTAAGTGCAAAAGGCAATGCATGATCGGCACATCAAGCCTCAGTTTATATGAGTTAGGTGTGGAAATAATAATAATGTTAATACTTTTCAAAAATAGAGAGGGCAAGCAATTAAAATTCAAGCACTATTTTCACTAAGTTGATTCGATTTGTTATTTAAAAGAAATAAAATACCACTTTGAAAAACTTTGATAATCGACTAAGGATCCATCTCATAGTTGCACTATGTTATTAACCGAAACAACTAGCCAAACTAGAATCTAATTGTGATGATAACTTAATTTTGGTTGAAAGTTTTGACGAGTAAAAGGACTTAAAATTCTTAATAATGTCCAAAACTTATATTTAACTTATTCGTGTCAATTTAAAAGTAAATTCTTCATTTATAAATATTTCCAAAACTTGCATTCATATCTTTGTAATTAAAACTTGCATTTAGGAGTTTTTCATGTCGCATTTGGATTTGGTAGGTAGTATCCACTGAACACCCTCATAAGACAACACTCGTCCTACTAGGGAGACCTAGAGGTTTAACAGCCTGTTGCATACGATCAATGCAATCGTGCTCCATACAAAAGTGGATTTGTCTTAGTTTTTCTTTATTTGAGGATGAATAAAAAGATAAGTGTGGGAGTATTAGATGTGCATGTAAAAATTTCTATTTTTACTCACACACTTAATCTCATTTTAGTTAAATATATGTCACAATTGGAAGTTTTTATATGTTTAAAACCAAATCTCAAAAATGCTTTCAAGACATCATACATGCATCTACATGGGGGAAAACGTTAATTTTCGTGTTTGATGTAATTTGAAAAAATTACTTGCGTATTTTAATTTGTTGTGTAGGAATTTGGATTCAATTTGGAAGTGGCTTCATTAAAATATGCATATACAAGTGTTGGAAGCCAAAGAAATGAAGAAATAAAAGAATTCATGTAATCATGGAGGAGCCAACCTACCCACTAACCATGAACCACAATTAAGAGCTAATGCACATGTTAGTGGGGATTAAAAGCACATGCAAATTAAATAGAGGATTAATTTCATGTTAATGATAACTTGGAGGCCACACTACCTCAAGGGCACTTTAGGGAGTTCCCTAAAAATGGATTAGGGTTTTAGTCATGTATAAATAACCCTCTTATGTTCATGTAATGGAGTATTTTATTTTCTTGTCATATTATATAAGTTGTAGCCAAAAAATAAAATGAGAAATAAAATGCTACCTAAGCCTCTTCTTCTTCTTCGTTCTTACATGCTTTTATTCTATTTTATGCTCATTTTTATTTACATGCTCTCTTTCTTTTATTTCATGTTAGTAGATTAGCATTCTGTTCATTGCAATTAGTTTTATTTTTATGTAAGTAGTTTAGTTCTCTTTTATTTTAATTAGCTTTCACTTTCCTTGCTTTTTAATGTTTCAATCTACATGTGTTGAAATGATGACAAATATGAGAAGCTAAACCAATTTAGGGGTAATGAATCTCTCTTAAATCATGTAGATTCAGCATATTTGCTAATTTATGATCTCTTTTTATGCTTCATGAAAAGTTGGATTATGATGCAAGTTTATTAGGGAATTTGATAGCCTATGTTGTAATCACAAATGGGCTATTCTTAATCCAACATAAACACAATTTACATCATCATCTAACTATGTGATTTTGATCATGGAATTAAAATATAATCAAAATTTAATGATCTATGTTACTAATCAAAAATAGTAAACAGATCATGCTTAAAATAGATTTCGTTTTAGTTCGTATTCATTTTCATGACATTTAACAAAGTGATTTTAGTTGTTGTATTAAAGTTTGATGGTTTAAGTTGTGTTAATTAATAACACAAATAGACCATACTTATGATAAATACATCACTAATTCTACTTAGATTAAAATGAGAGATCATAGATTGATTTTGTGTTAATTTATGTGAAAGTATGATTGTGGATTTGCCTCTAAATTGTCTCTTAGTCTCATATTTTTTTTACCTTTGCTCTAGTTTAATTTTTGCTACTTTTTTTAGTTTAAAAAACATTGGCAAATTTGGGTTAATTTGATTGAGTAGAATTTGAAATCAATTCATTTCCATACGAATAACCCAGTATTCGCATACGTTCTACAATTGTACTCCCTGCGCTTGTAGTTATTTTTGTTACATTTTTCGATGATTTACTAACCGATAGAAAATTCATCGTTAGGGTAATGATCCAACAAAAATGGTGCTCTCAACCATGTAAGAAGTAAGATTATCCTAAGGCAAAAGATCTGGCTAATAAAGGCCTCAAGATAGAAAAGCCTTTAGTGTCGTCGTTGTAGGCCTCACCGAACCACCTCATGGAGGGAGGACGGAGTAAGCCTTTAGCCCGTCAAAGATGGCCTGGCAAAAGCACCGAACCATCCTTTAGTGCCATCATCAAAGGCCTCACCGAAGTGCCTCCTAGAGGGAGGACGTGGTAAATTTTTGGTCCCATCTAAAAGGTCTTGACCAAAGCACTGAACCAGCCTTCAATACCATCATCAAAGACCTCACTAAAGCACCTCCTGAGGGAGGATGGAGTATGTCTTTTATAACACCCCATATTTTTAGTAACATTGTTTAGGATATTTAATTAGCTAAATTAAATAAAATAATGTGATGATTAGGGGATTGAGATTTGTAATTAACAAGGGGTAGTCGTTCCTTGATAACAAATGAACTAAAATGAAATGGTTAAGTATAATAGGTGATGGAAAAATAGGAAACAAGCATTCTAATACACTAAACCCTTAGCTGTGTTTCCTCACATTCAAATAATTTACAAAAAAATGAAATAAAGAGGCCGACCACCATTAGAAACAGCTAGAGGAAGATAAAAGAATCAAGGGGAAGCTTAATCAACTTAAATCCATTCAAATCTCAAACTCTTTATTCTCAAAAGCTAAGGTGAATAATGACTACATTTTATTTTCCTAATTGTTTTCGGTTTAAGGATAATCCAAATTATTTTGCATGATTATGACATGTTTTTAAATGATTAAATGGTTATATTTGCTTGTTGATGATTTATGCTTGTTCATATAGATTTTATGATATGTATTGATATGAAAACCCATTAAATGACATCCAAATGTCTTGCGATTTTAGATTTAGATCAGAAATGATGTTTTAGAGATGGGTTTCAATTTTCATGATTTTTTGAATTAATGTGGAATTTATATTAATTTTCCAGTGAAGAAAATTATTTATTGGGTTTAAAATAATTTACGATTAAATTATATATAATTTGGGTCTGAAATTTATATACGTTAGAAAACATATTAAATATGATTTTTTGGAAATTTTTTTGAATTTTCCTAAGTGTTTTGATGAATATATAAAATTATTTAAGGTATGGGACTTAAATGTGTTATATATTTATAAAAAGAGAAGGGTTATTTTGTAAATAAATTAAATTGTTTTTTTCTGAAATTTTGTCAGTGCTTTTAGAGCCAATAAGATTTTGACAAACAAGGCAAGTTAGTTAAAAAGATTACTTAAAAAGGTCAAAAATCAGTTTTACATGCAAAATGTATGTTTGACCACTTTCGGCACCCTACTTCCGACTTAGATGGCTTTCGACTTAGTTCCTCCGCCTCCATCACCACTGAAACCAATGCACATGACATCAAAGACTTGGTGCGCAACGAATTTGAAAGAAGGCCGAAGGTATGAGGTCCAAACCAGGGGTTCTAAAGGGGCCGAAGTGCTGCTTTGTATTAAATCAAAATGCACCTGCTTTGCTTTCGACCATACAGCTTTCGACTTGGTTTGCTTTCGACTAGGTCAATGGCTTTAAAAGAATAGTTTTAAAGAGGTTGCATCTTTCTTTTAAGTATATGCTTTCGACTAGGCTGAAGCCCTTAGCTGCTACTTATTTACCTTTCGACGCCAATGGTTTCGGAAGGTATACTTTGCTTTTAAAACTAAGCCGCTTCTCCAATGCTTTCAGAAGGTTGGTTTCGACACCCTCACTTCTTTGCTTAGGAATAATGCTTTCAAAAGAGTGCTTTTGACTTCAATGTATTATGACCCTTTTGACCTGTTGAAGGTAGAACCCAAACGCTTTCGAAGTAGTTAATTTTTAATGGTTTCGAAAGGTGTTTCCACATGTTTTACTTGAACCTAAAGGCTTTCGAAAGGTTTTATGTTTTATTTCTTTTGAAAGGTTTTAAAGAATGGTTTCAAAGGGGTGGTTCCCCAATGGTTTCGAAAGGAAAGGTTTTTCAATGTTTTTGAAAGGTAAAGTTTAAATGTTTAAAGCTAGGATGTCCAAGGTTTTATAGCTTTCGATGGAAAGGTTTTTCAAGTGTTTACGAAAGGAAGATTGAATGATTTCAAAAGGAATGTTTGGGCCTTTAGGCCTAGGTGAAAGATGGGTTTTACTTGATTTCGAAAGGGGTACTTTCAATGGATTCGAAAGGGGTACATTCAAAGATTTAAATGTTTTCATCAGCAAAGATTTGAGTAAAGTATATATTAAATGGCAAGGTGATTTTGAGTAAAGAATAGAGTATATGTTTTCCTCGTTTAAGTAAAAGGTTTAAATCAAGTAGAGATGAAAAGGTTTTCAAGGATATTAGAATACCACATGAGACTGGTATAGGGTCGTGCTCTATACTTCAGCTATTAGCCCAAGCTAATTTAGTCCAAAATTCCAGTTTGTAGGGCTTTGTCATAGGTAATACTAAAATTATTAATGCATATAGAAGGGAATATATATTTGTATATAGATAGGTTATTGGTGAGCCCGCAAAAACATTAGGATCAGGTGACCCTGGGAGATGTTAAGTTAGGGACAGAACTTCCTAGAGAGGAGTATTTGACAGATAGTTATGGACAGACCATCAAGAAGAGGAGTGTCTGACATGTGTTAGATTATTTTGATTATATTTTCTAGTAGGCCTGAGTCAGCCAAAGGTTAGTAGTTAGCCAAACAAAACTATAATGTTCGGACATATAGTTCATTTGTTACCTGATATGTATATTTACATAATAATGCTTTACAGTTTTAACCATTTTTGGTTGTAGGATAAAGACCTGCAAAAGATGTGTTTTAAAAGGATATTAGTGAGGGGAAACCCGTTCCGCTAAGCGGCATGGACTCACTCAATATCAAATAACCAGAATGGATAGTATTATTTACACCATGCTTTATGTCTGAATCGAAGTTTATGCTTTTCCCCTTAAACTCTCGGGTGCTCAAAATTGATTTGAGTAGGCTGAGGGTTGAGGTTTTATAGGTTTTTGTAGGTTGACGAATAAAGCTTTCGGAGACGAGTAGGCGGTTGACGGATAGCTATTTAGGAGCTGCTTTTTTGTTTTATTCCGCTGTGTTGTATTAAGTCAGTTATGTCTATATAGTACTCTGGTCAACCAAGGGAGCATCATCATATGTCGCTCTTGGCGTATCTATGTAATAATTATATTTTATCTGAACCCGAGAAACGATTATGGGATTTTGGAATTTGAATGTGAAACATGTTGTTCGACGACGGGAATTCTATCGAGTTAGAAATCCGCTGAACGAATTTAAATTTAAATTAACCGCAAATGCACGGCGTACAAAAGTTAGTACGTGGCGAGTACGGGTCGATCCGCAGGGAATTGTTAGATTTAAATTTCCAACTCAATCAAATTAAACCAAAGTATAGATAAGATTGTTAAGCTAGAAAATGAGAAAACTAACAAACTAACAACTACAAAAGAGAATGAAAACTTTGAGAATAAAATGACAATTTAGAGATAAATCCACTCTCTAGATCACATAGTTCAACAAATTATGAAATTATGATATCTCTTTTCTGGTCATTGGTAAGTTTAATTGATGTGGTTATCATACGTATGGCCTATTGCGGAAGTCAAACTTTAGAGCATAGCATATGGAACGACCTTTTGGGGTTTCGAGTACCACTCCAGCGCCTAAGCAATGGTCGTTTGATGCACCATCAGTGTATAGCTTCAATATGTGTTTGGGAGATTCACTGGCTTCACGCAAGTCCTCCGAAATGGTGAATTCAGCTATGAAGTCCACCAGAACTTGTCCTTGAACGGTTCACCTCGGTGTATAAGCGATATCAAATTGACTCAACTCAATATTCCACCTGAGCAATCTACCAGACGTCTCAGGTCGCGTAAGGACCTGTCGTAACTGCTGGTCGGTGTAGACTGTGATCGAATGAGCCTGGAAATATGGACGGAACTTTCTTGAGGCTATGATGAGGTAGTAAGCCGGCTTTTCCAACTTCGGGTAATTTCCCTCCGCCCCTGTCAGTCACTTGCTGATATAGTAGACCGGTCGTTAGATCCGATCCTCTTCCCAAATCAACGCAGCACTGATCGGATTTGCTGAAACTGCTAGATAGATGCATAATCTCTTGTGATTAATCGGCTTCCACAAGATGTGTCGCCAAGTGTTGAACTAGTGCTTGGAATGTGCCTTCACACTCCTCTGTCCATACGAAGTTCACCTTTCCTTTTCTGATCAGATAAAAGAAAGGGATGCACCTATCTATTGATCTAGAAATAAATCTACTTAAGGCCTCCACCTTCCCGTTGAGTCTTTGTACTTGCTTTATAGTTCTGGGAGTTTCGACATTCAGAATCACCCAGATTTTATCAGGATTAGCTTCAATTCCTCGAGCGTTGACAATGAATTCAAGGAACTTTCCTGATGCAACCCCGAAGTAACACTTCAACGGATTGAGCTTCATTCTGTACTACCAAAGTATATTGAACATTATTTCCAAATCTTTGACATGATTGACGGATAGTCACAATTTCACGAGCATGTCATCCACGTATGCCTCCATGGTTTTTTTGATCTGGTTAGCGAAGATTCTGTTCATGAGTCTTTTATATGTTGCCCTAGCGTTCTTAAGTCCGAATAGCATCACTTTGTAGCTATAGAGTCCCAGGTCGGTGGCGAAGTTGGTATGTTCCTAATCAGGTAGGTGCATTGGTATTTGATTGTAGCCAGAATATGCGTCCAGGAAAGATAAGAGCTCATGTCCCGCTGTTGAACCCAGGAGTGATCAATCCTGGGAGTGAAAAACTGTCTTTGGGGCAGGCTTTATTCAAATCTGAGTAGTCCACACAAGTTCTCCGTTTTTCGGTTGACTTTCTGACAAGCACTGGATTGAATACCCACTCCGGGTATAATGCATCACGAATAAAACCATTTGACTTGAGTTTATTTACTTCTTCCTTAAGGGCGGTAGATCACTCTAGATCCATACCGCGCCTTTTTTGTTTGACTAGGACATGCCACGGGTCAATATTCAATGTATGGCTTGCGATGTCCAGCGAGATCCCACACATATCTGAATGCGTCCAAACAAACACATCAAGGTCTGCCCGGAGAAAATCAACCAATTCTTGTCTCATCTGGTGACTTGGTTGAGATCCGTCCTTTACCATTCGGGAATCGTCTTCATCATAGATCGAAACATCGATCATCAACTCTGTTAGGGAAGCCTAGGAGTCTTTGACTTCCACTTCATTCTCATTGTCTCGCGGATCAAGATATTTAAGGTTCTGGTTGTGGCGCCCAGGCCCAGGCGTTAGCTGTCAATTGTAAGAAAAACGGACGTAGAGAGATTCCTCAATGCTGCCCTTCTCCTTACACTGCACATCCCACAGCTCGGTAACGTAACAGGCGTGTCCAACCGCCTGATCTCCTTGAACCACTCCAACCCCGTTATCTGTGGGGAACTTTAGAGTGAAACACCATTGGGCAATACCTGCCCTGAATTCAGCAAGGGCCGCTCGGCCCAAGAAAGAATTATAGGGGGAATTAATGTGTAACACAACAAATTGTTGCATCCGGAATCTCCGGCGCTCTCCAATACCTAGCTCAACTGGCAACTCTAGCATCCCAGCGGGTATAGTTGCACTTCCATTAAAACTATGTATGCAAGACTGACACAGTTTTAGATCTCTTGCTTCCATTCCCATCTGGTCATAAGCTCGCTTAAAAAGAATGTTTACGGAGCTTCCGCTATCGACCAAGATCCTCTTCATCCAAGCAGGACCTATCTGGGTTGAAATAACCAATGGATCAATAGTGGTGGCTTCGACTTTATCAGCATCTCAGTTTTGGAAAATGATCTCATCTGTCATTGTTTTCTGTTGTTTCTTCGGAGCCCCATCATCAACATTACTACAACATTTGAAGTCTGCATGCCTAATCAAACTGACATACGACTCCATTTCCTTCTAGCTCCGATCAGTTGGATGAGGACCACCACTAACTGTATTTATAACCAACCTTTCGCCAATACGTGCGGGTTGCTCGAGCCTAGCATGGGCTTGACCTTGATTCGGGTTAGATGGGCCTGCACCTCCATCCTGTGGCGCCCGAACAAACTGTTCCACCTTCCCCTCTTTGATCAACTTCTCAATGATGTCTTGCAAGTGACGACACTTATTGGCGTTGAGGTCGTAGCAATCGTGGAATCTATAGAACTTTCCAGTTTTAATTTGCTTCTCAGATGATTGTTTCGGGGCCGGCTTCTTTTACTATCCGGTATTACAAGTCTACCAATAAACATTCTCTAGGGATGTATTCAAAGGAGTATATCGTTCAAACATGGGAGCTCTGGGTCTCGGTCCATGGTTTGGGTCTCACTTCTTCCCCTGACCTCCGTTACCTTTTTGTTGACCTTTCTTGTTCTGTATATTCAATTGTACTTTACCTGAACCCTAACCGAACTGTTTCACTACAACATTGCTTTAAATGCCTTCAACACTGGGCCCCGCATCGTCCTGCTTCCTAGATCGTCTAGCGTCTTCTATCCTCAAAAACTGGGCCGCCTTAGCATAGAAACGATCCAACGACGTGCGGGGTTTCCCTGTCAACCAATTGCCAAACTCGAAATCGGGATCGAGCCCTTTAGTTAATGCCATTAAGATAGAATTGTCATTGGGATTGCTGACCTCAGCACAGGCAGCATGAAACCTTTCCAGATAATGTTTAAGTGTATCTCCTGGAGCTTGGGTAAAACTGGACAAGGTGTTGACATCCTTTGGCCTTGTAACATGCATACCAAATTGTTCGATAAACTTTGTAGCCAACTGATCGAAACTTGAAATTGATCTGGGTGGTAGTCGAGTGAACCACATTGTTGCGATACCTCCCAAGGAAATAGGGAAACTCCTGCACTTAACTGCATCATCAGCTCGAGCGGCATTCATGAGCTATTCATACTTTAATATATGCTAGTTAGAATCCGAACTTCCTTCGTAAACAGGCAAGGTAGGCATTCTAAATAGACGAGGTGGCTCACCATAAAGAATGTCGTTGGTGAATAGAGTATGACTTTGGGAGATTCGCCAATCATCATTAATAAGACCTTTACTTTCTTGGATCATTTGGAGAATCTGTACTATTATATTATTACTCAGTTTGGTTTCAAGGGCATAGAAGCCCCCTTAGATTTTTTGTGAAATGGAACAGCGTCGGTCCTCTTTTTTCCTTTGCCAAACTTCCTCTCTCCTTCCCCGTAATGAAATAAAACGCCGCCACTCCCATCAATTTTTTTCCCCTCTTACCCCACTTCGGGTCTTCTCCGGTTAGCTGCTTTTCCAGTTTGCCCCAGTTGTCCGCCCTTTCTGGCGCCTTCGCCTGCCATTCTCCTATCTCGCCCTGATTTCCATCGCCTTTGCTCCCCGTGTCATCCTCCATAAACCCTAGAGGTAATCGTCACTTTTTCCCTTTTTATTTTTAAACGGTAAAACGAGGTCCTATTGCTGATTGCTCTCCTTTATGTTTCGTCTTTCCCCAGCAGCCAGATATCGGCCTTTCTTCTACTGTTCGTTTTTTGCTCCATTCGCTCTTCAGCCTGTTTCAGGTATCTTCTTCTGCCTATGTTGTGTTCTTCTGCCTGTTGAGTATGTTATGAGATATAAATGAACCGCTTACAACTATTTTGCATTTGTTTTCAGTTTGTTAATTAATTTGCATTTTACGGTGTGCTGTTAGTATAGGAATAAGTCATTTGTTTTTGTACATAGTTTCTCCTTCCAGTTTGTTTATTACTTCTCTTTGCAGTAAGCAATTAATCATCCTAACAACAGATATTCCTTTAAATACCTCAAGCTCATGACAATCCACAAAATAAAAATAAAAATTTAATGCATCCCCACGTGTAAATATTTTTGCATAACAATGACTGTTTCATGTAAAAAGCTTACACACAAAAGTGTATGTTGCATGATTATACAAATGCATTGTTCACTAACTTTCAAGGAAATCTTCGTATATTAGGAAAATGCATGTGCTTTACACATAGACTAATTGAATACAGGATAGATAAACTTTGAATATAAATTAGATCAATGCCACAGTAATTTAGTCTGAAAGGTAAACTAGTTGGCAGCTGAAATCCAATGTGATATTATCCAGTTGTGTCCTGTCCATCTTTAATTTTTCTTTCCAACTATCTTTGCTTTGGTAAAATGATTGGTACCAACAAACATTTGCATAATTTCATCTTGCACGCATACTGATATTTGTTCCATACTGTAAATATTATTCGCTTCTACCATATATTTTATGGGCTTCTACTTCATTGGCTGAGTTTTGTATGCAACTTTCCATTTCACTGCTCATGTTCAATATAAAAAATTATGTCATTTTCTTTTATTTTTTTCGTTGATAACATATGTAATGTTTATAAAATTTAGGCATTCAAAGTTGCAGGTGCACAATAAAATATGTGTTTGTGACTGTACATTTACCGTCTTAATGACAAATTTTTTTTTGCTCTATTGTTCTCACTCATCAAATTTTCAGCTTTTACGGAAAAAAATTGGCAATTTAAATTAGAAAATGACTGCTCGAATGTATGTGCACCTATACGATTTATTTGACAATTATTCATACTGTGTCATTAGGTCCTTAATTTTGAGTGGATAATGTGCCAGGGTCGTTTTAACTATTAAAATTAGGATTACAAATTTCCCATTATCTGCTCATTCTTGTAAGAGATCCATCTTCCAATAAATCGCATGCTAGCAGTTCAGTCATTACGCACTGTGCTCATCGGGAATTTACCAAACAAAGCTAAGTTATTTTGCATGGGAATGTACTATTTTAATCTTAATCAAGCTTTCTTTTCCGTTTACATACACGCTTTATGTTTCCCACCACTCAAAATACTATTAATTTCATACTACTTTATTGTATTGAGCATTTCACTTGAGTGTGTTTAAGCATCAAGTTTTCCCCAAACTATTATAAGTATTTTTAGTTTAGATTTATTTTTTTTGTTTCTCTGTATATTAATTGGTTACTTCTCTTTAGGCGTAAACTTCTTAGCTTTTTTTTTGAAAAAAAATTCACTCAGATTTGTGTACCATGTATTTATTTATTTTATTCCGTATGTGCTTTGCATTTATCAAATTTTTAAAATTGCTTTAAAATTTAATGCATGTGAATTTACAAGTATTTACAATTTTATGGTGCAAAACTTAAAATAATTGTCCTTCTAGCCTTATGAAATCATGGTTATATTTTTTAAAACGAGAGGATTAAGCTTAAAATAGAGGTAGGCAATGGAACTAAAATCTTAGAAAGAAATAAAAAAACTTAAATTAGTTTGAAAGCATTGTATGTTTTTAATTTAAAAGCCGCAAAATTCAACAATGTAAATATAAACACAGTATAATTTGGAAGACAAACAAGGCAAACACAGTTAATCATGATTTCAGTTCTAATCCTAGTTTTTTGCAATTAGGCTTCACTTCTATTTTAAGCTGTAAAAAATAAAAGGTTTTTCGCTTTTAAAATTCGATTCTATTTTTTTTGGTCTTTTTTCATTGAAAATAAGTGTGTGTTTGTGACTGTACAGTTATTGTTTTAATGAAAAAAATATTTTTGCTACTGTTCTCAGTCATAAATTTTTTAGCTTTTAGGGAAATTTTTTGGAAATTTAACTTAAATTATAAATTGGCTTCTCAAATGTCTGTGCACGTATACGATTTTTTTGGCAATTATTCATGCTATATCATTATGTCCTCAATTTTTAGTGGATAGCGTACCATAGTTGCTTTTACTATTAATAGTAGGATTACAAATTTCCCATTATCTGGTCATTCTCAAAATCCTCAACTTTTAGTCGATAAAAAGTTTTTGGCTCTTAAAAATTCAAATTTTTTTTTCTCTTTTTTCACTAAAAGTAAGAGTATCCTTTAATTTAAATTTTATTTTCATGAAATTGTAACTTCATTTGTTGTTTTCTGTATTAAATAATGATAGTAGTTTTGGTTATAAGTTGCGTCGCGGTTTGAGTTTGTTTACAGAGTAGTTTCATATTCTAAGTTCACTGGTATAAACAAATTTTAGATATTGGAAATAAAATCAGGGTACACTAAACATGACATTATGCTTGCCATTTTCTGCTGTGCATTTTATTATAGAACTATATTGTTGAGTATGTTATGAAACTTTAGACTTCTTTGAAACTTATTTGCATGGTTAAAAACTTAAGATACCAACTCTTTATGCTTGAATGGGTTACACGCTACAATGATTATGAATTCACATTTTTTCTATTATTACCAGACTGTTTCATTTGAGGATAGAACTGTATTGTTGTAGTTTGGATCAAATTAGGATATCAAGGATTTTATCAGTATGTGCTAACTTTTGTTTAGGTCTGCATTGCTGTGTTTGCTACAAAATGAAATCAATTTGGTATTTCTCACACAATTTTGGTTAGTTTACAGACTACATCACAATGTAGAGGATATTGAAGATGGAAGGTTACTGACGTATGTTGCATAAATGTTGGAGGGGCGAGGCTCTAATGGGTCGATTTTAAGATAGAACGTACTGTGACAATCATGTTGCATAAATTTTGCTCGCTTACTGTTACGTATCACAAAACTGCGATGCTAGACTTTGTCATCCATAACTTGAATAATTTTACTTCACATTATCATTTTCCAATGACAATCGAGAGATGACCCTTTTTTCCCATCTTCTACTTGGTTGTTTGTAGAGTGAATAGTGGAAGGAAGGTGGGAGAAAATGTTAACACATAACTTACCAATAGAGCTGACTATAAATGATCAGCTACTTGAGTATGCATTTTTATAATAGAAGTGCCTTAGTTAAACTTGATATATTCAACAGTTAACCTTCATGTATCGTACTACTTGGTTGAAAACTTATCACCCTTTTGACAAAGTATGGACACTAATATTTTTGCATAAATAACCTCCAGTCTATATTAAAAAACTCTTTTACTTATTTCGAATTGTGTAGCTCCAACACTGAAAAGGTAGAGAATTGAGTATGTAGTTTAACCAAAGAGGGATATAACACACACACATACGTACATATATACATAATAGGAGTAAGGGACGGATCCACATCCTTATTTTATTTGTTGATTTATGTTTTGATGCGTACGTTACTGAAATTTTATAGTTTTTGCTGCTACAAATTATCAACTTTATCACACTAAGAAATCATCTAGGTTTTATATTTGTATATACTTAACAAGATGGTGCAAGCTAAGCCATGTCTTCTAATGCAGCTGCTGTGCATGAGCCATCTTATAAAGCAGCAAGATTTTCCATCAGTGAAGCAAGACTAAAACTTTTTATTCTTTATAAATCAAATAAATAATAGCTTAAACAGAATATAATTTCGCTTTAAAGTCTATAACCTACGTTCAACTTACACTGTAATATCTACTTCACTTCTTCATCCCTAATTTATTCCAGCTATTATAAAAATCTATATTACTTATAATAAATTAAATTTTACGTCAATATGTTAAAACTATATTACATAATTTATTAAATTAAATTTTAAAACATTTAAATTATATGGTTTTTCTTCTTCCAAAAACTAAATGACCTCCACTAAAATTCGTACTCCACAGTTTGATCGGTTGGAGAAAAATAGTTAAAATTTTCCTCTCAAAGTCAGCACGATACGTACATTTTCGTGTTCGTATCACTCTACTTACGAGATATTATGCCTCCTTGGGATGACTAAATACCGCAACTTTTGTACTTAGTTATTTATTTCTTCCACCTTTACGTTGGACGGCTATTCGGATATGGAGCACTGTGGCAAGAATAGAAATAGGAAATCAGTCACCCAATCAACCTCCCTTTCTAACAATTCAAGTCCGACAATCAAACATGGTGTATCAGTCTCTACTGTAGGTGGAGATAAGAATGTTTATGTTCCACTCATAGTGTCGTCCAACATAGAAAGTTGTCAACCAGCTTCGTCTACGCCTGATGTAAGTATTCTCCCCCATACTATCATACAATGTGTTATGGGCACAGGTTATGTAACAAGCTTTCTTAATTTTTGCTTCCACTAGCTGGTTGGGAACTCAAACGTGGTCCTTACTCCTCCAGTGGTGAAAAGAAGATACAAGAAGTCCAATGCAAACTCCTTAGCAGCTAGCCTAAAGGAATTTACTTCCAACCACCCTAAATCTTGTGCCCCTACTACTCAACGGACCAACCATCTTCATGCATTGAATGATGCAGCAGCTCTTTCTTCATCATCTTGTTTACGTTCACCGTATGCTTGTCCTCCTTCTACCGTGACTTCCTCTCTGTTTGCTCCTGTTCGTGCAGCACCAAACATTGACTGAATATACCAATCATCCATTTAGGAGGTTGATGGTGTGTTTGATCTATTCCCAACAGAGTTTAGATTAACGCAACCATAAAACATTACAGATGCTGCCTACCCAAAACCATGCCTCAGTATTTTAAACTATTATTTGTGTATTACCTCCACACTATATTTCCACTCCCATTACTCCACCCCCCAAGATAGGTTATAAAGCATATAATTTAAACAGAATTAAAATGGAGATGCATCTGCGTGGTAGGTTGTTCCTTAGGTTCATACTATGATCAACCATATTAACAATCTTTTTATCGCACCCTCACTATTTTACAGTTTACAAGGCTCTCTATTTCCGTAGTAAACCCAATATCCTATACTACGTAGTTGCAGTTTATCTATTCGAAGACCACCCTGTATCCACTGTCTTTTACTTCTTTCTTTCAACGAAAAAAACCATTTCAATACTTCACTTTGCAGGTCGATGTCCCGCGGGACACAGATATGCACTTCCTACCACTCATACTTTGAATGAACAATCGATAAATACACTTGCACGTTCATTTCGTCCTGTGTGCCTTCTTCAAGATATAGGTGTTGTCCCGCAAGCTAAGCCATGCTATCTCCTTTAGCTCCTTTTTTGTTACACAATTTCATCCCCTACACTGTACATGTAGATAAATGGAAGAAACGACGCAATCGAGTTCATGTACTGCGATCAAAGAATATCAACACGTCCTCCAATTTACACAATGGTAAGTAAAATTTTCAAAACTACCGATCTTATTCGTTTCTGCCTTCCTTTACACAAATGATTATCATGCTTTTACATGCAGTGTGCAGTCTTCCTTCTTGCCTTCCTGCACCCTATCAGAGAGGGGATGAAGGCTTACAAAATACAATAGTTAACCAAATATGTAGCTATGATCTTCAGTTTTGTAGTCCATTGACTAAAGTTTTCCGTGCCAATCCCGACCTTGCAATAGACAATATACATGGCTGTTGGTTTTCCTATGCCTTTGTTTTGATTATCATATTACTATCATATGTTAAAAAAAAATTTGTACCCATGCTTATATTATTTTAGGTCGTATCTTCAAACCATGGGATTTTGGGCCTCCGATGAACACTTGACCTTTTGGCTTCTCTATTGTTTTGTACGTGGAAAGAAACTGGAAGGATGGTATCCCCTACTCTGCAAAGTACTCCATTCGTTGTTAGGTTGTAAAAGTTTGCTTGTCTTCCTTGAAGGAAACCCCTCCTCTTTTGAAAAATCTGCTAGATTATGAAAAAGGTGGATTAGCTTCCCGCTTCAGAGAACAAATTTTTATTTATAACTCTATGTTTGCATTCACATAAATAGGTGGACATGTAGATAATAGTGTTAATGATGGTAAAGGAGTTTATATCTTTAGATTAAATGGTCAAAATCATCATAATATTGGATCTCTTCTTCCCGTTGATAGTGTGCCCAAATTTTCACAACTATTCATTTATTATACCAAAAATGAAAGAGATAATAGGTTGCGGGCATGTGGGAGCAACGAAAACAAACAAGTGGATCCAGCATTGGTAGATAAACCAATACGTATGTTCGATGAAACAAATGAACTGGCAAAGGTTTTTAGAATGGAAAAAGATCAATTCAAAGTAGATGTTTTACATGATGTTTGCATTTGAATTATTGGAAGAAGGAATAATGATGGGAGGCAATATAATTTACCCACTTCTTCCGAGATTTCATCTCTAATTATTGGTAGTGACAACCAACTTAATGAGCATAGAAATATTATCTTAGAAGAGAAAACAAGCATCCTGCGTTGTATAAATGAGAAACATCCAAGCTTCATGGCAATGCAATATCCAGTCCTTTTCCCTTACGCTGAAGATGGATATAGGTCGTCCATTGAATACCGTAATGCTCTGTTTTCCTCCGACGGTGAAAGGATTTACGTAACGATTTGTGAGTACTACGCTTTTCGCTTGCAAAATAGGGAAAATGAAGGACATACTTTGTTAAGAAGGGGTCGTTTGCTACAACAATATATTGTTGATGCATACAGAAGCATTAAGGAAGATAGGTTGAGTTGGATTAGAAATAAGCAGTAGAACATACGGTTAGAACTTTATAAAGGATTGCAAGATGCTATGCTTGTAGGGGATACGTCTGCTAAAATGATTGGTAAACGTACAATATTACCTTCCAGCTTCACCGGAGGTCCTAGATATATGGTTCAAAATTATCAAGATGTAGTGGCTATTTGTCGATGGGATGGATGTCCGGCTTTGTTTATAACCATTACCTGTAAAGCAAAGTGGCCTGAAATCAAATATATGTTTGAATTTGTTCCAGGTCAAAAACCTGATCATCGACCGAATACCATTTCCCGTGTCTTCAACATAAAGCTCAAACAGTTTATCAAAGATGTGTATGAAAATTGGCACTTTGGGCAAGCTAAAGCAGGTACAATCTTCATGCTTTCCCACAAATACACCTGTATGCCCTGTAAAACACCATTTAAGTGATTTTGTTGCTTATCATATTATAACTTTACAATTCTTCTTTCTTTTAAGTTATATACACCATAGAATTTCAGAAAATAGGATTGTCACATTCTCATATCTTATTGTTTCTCCACTCAGAGGATAAACCAAAAACACCATTGCATGTTGACATGATTATAAGCACTGAAGTGCCAAATCCTTCCATCGATCCAATCGGTTACGATGCGGTTCAACAATTTATGGTTCATGGCCCAGTGGTTTGTCTTATAAACGTGCACAATGTATGGAAGGCACTGTTTGTGGAAAACACTATCCGAGGCCTTTACCAATGATACAAGCTTTGACAAAGATGGTTTTCCGATTTATAAACGTCGGAAAAAGGCCATTCTATTCTTACATTAGCAGAATTTATAGTTAACTATGGATGGATCATGCCTCATAATGATGATTTATTAGTTAAGTACAATGCACATATAAATGTAGAGGTCTGCAATAAAACTAAATATGTTAAGTATTTTTTTCAAATACATCAATAAGGGCCATGACAGAGCAACAATTCTCATTGAAGAAAATGTCAATGATAAACAAAGAGCACCATATCAAACAGACGAGATAAAAAATATCTCAACTGTCGGTACGTTTCCGCTTTTGAAGCATGCTGGCATATTTTTGAGTTCGAGGTCCAATATCGTAAATCGTCCATACAAAAATTACCTTTTCACCTCCCAGGAGAACATACAGTAACTTTCAAAGATAACAATACCATATCTCAAATTGTAGGTAGACAAAATATTGAACGAACCATGTTCACGGAATGGATGAGTACTAGTATGCTAGATGCAAATGCAAGGACTTTGGCCTATGTAGATTCACTAGTACAAAAAGTGCATATTGCTTCACCTCATTTGAATTGATTGAAGTAAAAACTGATGCAAATAGAACTATTTGCATCATTTATATCTTAATAACCGGTGCAATTGGTACGTGGAAGCAATAGGTAATAAAAAATCAAATTTGCATCAGTTTTCACCAACAACCGAAGAAAATACATCGATGCAATTAGTTTTAGTCGCATCGGTTTTAAAGTCAACCGATGCAACTACATTAATTTGCATCCCTTAACAACATAGTTTTGTTCGGTGGATCCAAAATAATCTTTTCGTATCGGTTCACTAGCGAAGGCGATGCAATTTCAAATTATTTCGGTTGTCAAGGTCAGATCAAATCACTTTCGTTACGCACCCGTTAATTCCCGCCATCCCAATTTTTTCTGCCGCTTATTTTCCCATTCGTTTCCCATAATAAGTATTTCGCCTGCAAAACAAAAAAAACCCTAGAAATTGATTTTCACCTTTAATTTCAAACGTGATTTCGCTGATTAGATTTGGCCACGCCTTCTCATTATCAAGGTACCAAATCTTCCTTTTTTACGTTACTCAAATTGTATTCCTTTTTAAGTTGGTCGAATTGGTTTTCGCGAATAAATGGTAGTTTATTGTCATGTAGTTGATTGTTTTTTATGTTTCACTTCATTAGGTAATTGATTTGGATTTAATGCCAGCTTCTTTTACTTATGTTAGAGATTTCTGCATTAATCTTGTGTGTACCTGACCTCTTTATTAATTTTGAATGTCGGATTCATATTTTTAGATTCTACCCTGATAGATCTTTACATACATTAAGGTGAAATGAATAACAATCCTGATTCATGATTCATGATGAAATGAATAACAATCCAGTTTTAAAATGAGAGATTTTTGCATGTATCTAAGCTTTAAAAGTACTGAACTTTAAACGAGTTTTGGTTTGAATACCCAACTTTACACAAATGCATGCAAGAAATCCTGGAGATATATAAATTCCTGCGTTTTAATTAAATATCTTTTGTTTTTTGTATTGACTGGGCAATGCATGGCCAGAACTGAGAAATCATGCGAATCTTCTTACATGGAATGTTTGTGTACTTAATATTTTGGTCCATTATGAAACAACTGTAACATGTTGATATTGTGTACTATGTTTGCTTGCTCTTCTTTGCATCATCTATGAAATTGATTTTATAGCCCATTTGCATTGCATAATATAGTTAGTGGTCCTATACATTACTTTTTTTCAAAGTTGCACTGCTCATTGACTTGCTGTAACAAATATTAAATTTACTGTCTAATCTGAATGCGTGTAATTTATTTGTCACACAAACCAATACTTCGTGTACCATTCCCATGTATACCAGCTTCATGTTTTAATTCTTTAAATAATTGTCTATTAGCTATCGTGTTTCACTTCTCCATATCATTATAATGGCTGGATATATCCGCATATATTTGTTTGTCCTGATCTTGTTCTTGATTTGATGTATTAGTTATTAATTCATAGTTCGTTTCTTTCAAATTAGTTTACAAAATAAAATTTAATTAACTATATATCAATTACCTAAGAATTCATACTTTGTCATATATCATTCTACTTCACTAAACAAAATGCAAAAATTCACACTGTTAACATGATATCATATTTTAAACTTTATGAAATGGAAATGATAGATAAAAACATTTTCGAACTGTACTGCTTGTTGTTCAATCTCAATGTCAAATAGCCTTGTGCTATGTTTTGATCCTTAACATACTTAACATGCTAATATTATTATTTTAAAGAATCATGTAAAAATATATATTTTTGTTTCATATGACACCCATGTAAAATACACAAACAAGTCAAATGGTTCACAGACTCAATATTAAATTATAGATGTTTATTCCTACAATTCGAATCTTCCCTGTCAGTTACAGTACTGATATATTGCATAAGAAAATACATAAATCTCACAATCAAGATGACACTGAACATAAATTTGAA
Organism: Allium fistulosum; assembly: GCA_030737815.1. Taxonomy (NCBI): domain Eukaryota; kingdom Viridiplantae; phylum Streptophyta; class Magnoliopsida; order Asparagales; family Amaryllidaceae; genus Allium; species Allium fistulosum. The sequence goes on from CM060908.1 coordinate 236,291,841, forward strand.
TAACAAACAGACAATGTAATATCCAAATATTGTAAAAAAAAGTAGTAAAGAGATCTATCGTTAAACAATGAATTTCTCCCTAAAGGAAGCACATTGAGAGGACATGAGCAACTCTAGCAAGATCTAAGTGCCAAAGAATAAGCATTACCGAAGACGTTGGTTATTTTATGCATCATTGCTCAAGATATGAAGTCTGCAAAATAATAGAATAAGCATAAAATAATTTAGTTTCAATCTTAACAAACTATTTGCATAAATATAAAGGATGCAGGATTAAATAAACCAAATATCATACATAGTCCAGTTAAGGCCTCAACAAACATATTATTTCAGTTCTTGCTTGACTTATCCAATGTATTTTTTTTGCTTGTGTAGTGTGTCTCTAGGCACATGGATCTTAGTTAGATGTACAACGTAAAACGTAACAATGATGAGTTCCTAAACAAAATTGAAGAGTTCATCAATTGTGCACTGAATGATCAATTAAGAAGAGGGGAAGAAACTATTTTTTGTCCTTGTAGACACTGCAAAAATAAGAGGAGACTTCGTAACATAGATCAGATTAGAGATCACATAATCCGTTATGGGTTTAAGCAAAATTATACGCGGTGGATATGGCATGGTGAAAGTATACTTAGTAGAGATAGTTCTAATAATCATGAGAATGATGAGAATGACCGGGAAGACAACATGAATAATGAGGCGAATGATGAGAATGATTGTGTTCATGAGATGTTTCGTGATGCTGAAGAACATTTGATGGAAGAGCCAAAGTTGTATGAAAGAATATTAATTGATGTCGAGAAGCCTTTGTTTCCTAATTGTGCTAAGTTCACAACATTGTCTACTGTGCTCAAGCTTTTCAATTTAAAAGCAAAGCATGGGTGGAGTGAAAAAAGTTTTACATCTTTGCTGGAACTTTTGAATGACATGCTTCCGGAAGGTAATAAGCTTCCAACTTCTAACTATGAGGCAAAGAAAATTATGTGCCCAATTGGTATAGGATATAAAAAGATACATGCATGTCCAAATGATTGTATATTGTATCGAAATGAATATGAGAACTTGCACGAGTGTCCCAAGTGTGGATTATCCCGTTACAAGTCACGAGGGAACGTTCACAATGACCCAGATAAGAAATGGCCTCCAGCAAAAGTCTTGTTCTATTTGCCAATTATACCAAGGTTTAAACGTTTATTTGCAAATAAAGAAAATGCAAAAAACTTAAGGTGGCATGCAGATGTGAGGAAAAATGATGGATTATTGAGGCATCCAGCTGATTCTCCACAGTGGAGAAACATTGATACAATGTATCATGATTTTGGTGAAGAAATTAGAAATCTCAGACTTGGTCTTTGCACAGATGGCATAATCCCATTTGGAAACTTAAGTAGTCAACATAGTACTTGGCCTGTTCTTTTGGTGATTTACAATCTTCCACCTCATTTGAGTATGAAGCGCAACTATATCATGTTGTCTCTTTTAATCTCTGGACTGCGACAACCAGGAAACGACATCGATGATTACCTAACTCCTCTTATTGATGATCTAAAACTTCTATGGGATAAAGGTGTGCATGTGTTTGACGCATATAGTCAAAGTAATTTTACATTGCGCGCCATGATTTTTTATACCATAAATGATTTTCCTGTGTATGGTAACTTGTTTGGCTATAGTACAAAAGGTGCCAAAGCATGCCATATTTGTCAAGATGATATGGTTGTTAAGCGTTTACATTATTGCAAAAAAATGTGTATATGCATCATCGTAGATTTCTCCCTCCTAATCATCCTTATTGTAAAACGAAGAAGCCTTTTAATGGGGAGATAGAGAATGGAGTTGCTCATTTGCCATTAACAAGAAATGATGTTTACGAATGGGTCAAGGATATTGAAAATGCATTTGGAAAAGTATTTCCTCTTTTAGAAGGCTCGTGGAAGAAGAAATCTATATTTTGGGAACTTCCGTATTGGAGACATTTACAGGTTAGACATTGTCTAGATGTAATGCATATAGAAAAAAATGTTTGCGATAGTATCGTTGGGACACTCTTGAATATACCTGGTAATACAAAGGATGGTGAGAAAGCTAGGCAAGATATGTTGAAAATGGGTATCCGGAAGGAGTTAGCATCGGTGTAGAAAGGTAAACGTACCTATTTGCCCCCCGCATGTTATACATTGTCCAAAAAAGAGAAAACTAGTTTAGGTGAGTGTCTTCGTGGTGTGAAGGTTCCAACAGGTTATTCTTCAAACATTAGCAGTCGTGTATCAGTGAAGGATTTGAAATTGACCGGTAGAAAGTCTCATGATTGCCATGTGTTAATGCAACATTTATTACCTGTTGCAATTAGAGGTATATTGCCTAAACATTTTAGACATGTTATTACAAAGCTTTGTCTCTTTTTTAATATAATTTGTAGCAAGGTAATTGATCCTGATACGTTGGACGCTCAACAAGCCGATGTTATTGTTACCTTATGCCAATTTGAGATGTATTTTCGACCTTCATTTTTCGACGTTATGGTGCATTTGGTTGTTCATCTTGTAAGAAAAATCAAAATTTGTGGTCTTGTATTTATGAGATATATGTATCCGTTTGAAATGCATATGGGAACTTTAAAAAGAAAAACAAAAAACAGATATAGACCTGAAGCCAGTATCGTAGAAGCTACTATAGCCGAGGAGGTTATTGAATTTGTCACTCCATACTTAACTGGTGTTGAACCTATTGGACTTCGCAAGTCTCGACATGAAGGACGACTTGACGGCCAGGGCATAATTGGATCAAAATTGATTTCAATTGGTGATGTGATGTTTCACAAAGCTCAGCTACTTGTTTTGCAGCACCTTAGTGAGGTACATCCTTACTTGGAGGAGCACATGGCAATTCTGAAGTCCTAGAATCCTTCAAAGAACGAAAGGTGGTTGACGAATGAACATAACCGCTCTTTTGTCATATCGTTTAAACATAGGGTAATATCTCAATTGTCTCAAACAAATCATGGTATTTCGGATACAATAAAATGGTTAGCATATGGGCCTCGATTTCATGTCAATTCATGGGAAGGATATGATATGAGCGGGTATGTCTTTTATACGAAGTGTCAGGATGAGAAGAGCAAAATGCAAAATAGTGGAGTTAGCATCGTTGCATCTTCAAAATAATTTGCTAGTGCTAAAGATAACAGACCAATAAATGCGACAATGCTATATTATGGGATAATCGAGGATATTTGGGAACTTGAGAATAAAGACTTCACAATCTTGATATTTCGATATAGATGGGCTGACAATCGTCGTGCTGTACGAGTGGATGAACATGGATTCACACTGGTTGACTTTGGTCAAGCGAGTCATGATAATGATCCACTCATCTTGGCATCTCAAGCAAAACAAGTTTTTTACGTGACTGATCCTGCTGATAATAAGTGGTCTGTTGTTCTTCCTGGCAGAAGACGCATTGTTGGGATTGGTGATGTGGTGGATGAAGAAGAGTATAATCAATTTGATGAGAATCCACCTTTCTCTATCGGCTTAAGTCTACCAGAAGAAGTTGATTTAAATGCAAATTATGCATGTTCTGATCACGATGATGGGGTTTGGATAGTTGGGTAATTTTTTTTATGCTCATCATGCTTTAGTTGCCAGTTGAAATCTTTTATTTTTTGTGATATTGTAGTTTTTGTGAGAATAATTACTAATAAGATATTTTACAGGGATACTTGATCGCTGTTTTTGTTGCAGACTTTGGACAATGTATCACTACTTGCTCTCAGGTAGAGATTTTTTCTGTCCATTTTTCCCTTTTTTCTTTCAACTATGCAATATTCTGAACTGTCATGATCATTGTTTTTATCTCATGGTTTGCTTCAAGATCATGACAGTTGACCGAACCAAACAACAATATATTACTTACTGTGTGCATTAGATGATAGTACTGCCAAATCTGGCTGTTTGTGCAATGTCAGTGTCCATGAATCAGTATATTATCTCATGGTTTGCTTAATAGTTACAATGAATATTTCTTCCAAGCTAGTAGTCTGGTATAGTGAATATGTCAGTGTACACATGATACGATTCTGGGTCTGGATAGACTTTCCCCCTTATGCAGTGTACCCTATTTATCATTCTTACTTATTGCTCATTCTGCCTTTAATGTGTTAGTGGATGTTTTAGAGAGTTATTTTCATAAAAACATCCATAAAGATTTCATAAAATCTTCATTATGTTCATCTTCGTAGTTCATTTTGTTGTTCATTTCAGAAGTTCAATTTTGTTTCAATAAAAAAACATATTGCATTCATGTTTACTGTTACCATTACATTGTCTGTTTTTCATGCATTTAAGTTGCATTTTCACCTACACTAGTCATATTCCATTAACCCACTACACATTCACCAGTCACACCACATTGATCATCGAAACAATATCATAATCTTAATTTTTTTCCTATAAAAAGCCAACGTAGTTGGTTCCTATCTATTGTAATTGCTTTACTATTTTTGACGTTCTTACTTTGAAAGGGGGAATAAATAAAGCAGAGCCTTACTCAAATTCTAATATATGCCTGTTCTATCTCAGTCTAATTGATTTACTTATAATTTAAGGGATAGATATTCAGGGTTTTAAAGGATCATCAGTCTAATATATACATGGATATTGATTTCTCTTATGAACTTTCAAACATACTACTATCGCAAGCCATAAAAAAGAAGATATGATGTAAATAAAAGATTTAAGTTAAATAAATATAGGACTTCTTCATTGATAATTAAGTTCATCAACATTATTTATTTGTATACTATGTGCAAATCTGTGTGTTTATTCTATCAAGTTTCTAGCAATAGAAAATAAAGTAGCATTTATTCTTAGTGATACAGGAATAATGGAGATAGAACAATTTGGACAAAATGAAGAACATGGTCCTTCTACTTCACAGTCATTGTCTAAGAAGAGGCGAAGAGGCCCAAAAACCGGGATGAAATATAAAACACAAAACCAAAATTCATTAAGTGGAGTGATAATGGCAAACCCATTGGAAAGTGGGCGAAGTCTTATAAGGCGTATGTGGGCGATACTGCTAGATCTAAAATTGATATCAATATTAAAAATTGGGATGGCGTTAGTAAAGGGCTTAAAGATACTATTTGGGAAGATGTTAAGGTATTATAAATTCATTTGTTCACTTATTACTTATTTGGCTTTGAGACCCAATTGGACATTTGAAGTCTTATAAGGCGTATGTAACTATGATTTTTATTATCTCAAATCGAGTACCACATTGACGACAACATGAAAGGTAACGTGTTAAAATATGCCTGTGGACGATGGAAAATTTTCAAACCAAAATTGGTTGGTGGTTGGATTACGAAGACAAGAAAACTTCCAGAGGACCATAAAGACCCGTACGAGCTTTATGATGGCATTACACAAGCACAGTGGGAAACGTTCAAGAAGAATTGTGGAACTGAGGAATTTAAGGTATTTTTTTTGTTAATTATGTTTCATTCTAGTAGTGTCACTTTTATTTCTAGTTTAGTATCATTTGCATTTGTAAGAAATATTGAAAAGAATAGCTATCTCAGATTGTTATTCTTGAATCTAATCAACAGCTTGGTCAACATTTGATTCTTTCAATCCATATACTTCATACTTAATCTTATTTTGTATAAAATCAGTTCTGTGTGTACAAATACTTCTAACATCATGAGATCAAGAATTTATGTTCTAACATCTTAAAAAGCTAAAGGTATACCCATATACTACATGTTTATTTTCTTCAAAAATGAAACTATTTTAACCAGATCTTGACACATCAAATCTAAATTGCAGAACCGCTCCAGGTTTCAGAATGCCTGCATAAATACAGGCTTTTATTTCATTTGGTAGATAGGAACAATAACCAAGCTTCATGCACAAATACAGGCATTATTTTTGACACTTTGGGTATACATTAATATTCATTATTATTGACAGTGATTAAGCGAGAAAGGTAGGAAGAGTCAAGCATACAATAAGCATCCTCACTATTTGGGGCAAGCTGGATATGCAGGGAAGAAATCTAAATGGATAACCGAAGGTCATAGTTCCTCGACTACATTACCAAGTGGTTCTTTTTTGGATCGAAGTATTGACTAGGTTTTGGCAAGATCAAAAAAAGGAGCTAATGGAAATTATGCAATCCCTAATGAGAAAACTAGGATAGTTGCAGATAAAGCGGTATGACTAGTTTCGATGCTTTTTATCCCATTTGGTTAATCTCTTACAAAACAAAGCAATAAATTATTGAGAAAACTAATTTTTTTGTTGTTGACATAATGCTTGGAGAGAAAAAGCCATCGAAGGAACATGGGTTCCAAATAGACATGATGATGTCTTAAATCGTGCTCTTGAAAAAAAAGAACATCCGTGTCGAGTTAGAAGAATTGGTGGGACGGTCAGTATCAAAGATGTATTTGGGAAGGTAGTGAAATATAAAGGTCCAAGTTGTGTAATATCAACAGATGAACTACATCTTATCACCCAGGAAACAGAAACTAAAGTGAGCCAAAGATTCGAGTCTATGGTAGATACGACGGTTGAGCAAAAGATTGCAAACTTTTTCAATAGGATGGATATGCAAATGCCCAATGATATTGTGGTCAAAAGCATACCATCATTTGGTCATCGTAGCAGCTGTCAATTAGTACAATTGGACAAATTACAAACTACCAGCACAAATCAAGAGACGGATCCTTATGAAAACTTCTAGGTAACTAATTCAAAAGTTTATTTTTGTAAAATTATACGATTCTAAAACGTGTAAGTCAATATTTTTAATGTTGTACTTGTCATTCTAGAGGCCAACTAAATGTCGTTTAGCTGTTAATTTGGACTCCAAAATTGTCGTAGTGGGTCATGGCATGGTGCATCCTGATTCTAGGCCTGGAGATCAATGCCATAATCAACAAATCTTGGCAAATCATGTAAAGGTTGGAATTGATGCAGTGGAGCCTATTCATGTAGGAAACCCTCTTCCGGTTCCAAGTAACTATCACATCACGATGGGAGAAGCACTTGGTATTTTTGTACAATGGCCTAAAAATCTCGTGCTTTTAGGCGATGATGATAAGGTAAAGAAAACACTTTTGGTATTTTGTTGAGCTTTGCTTGAATAAGTTTAGTGCATGCATTTATTAAAGCGTGGATATAACGGGCATGTCATGTGGAAGTATAACAGATTAAACTTTTAAAGCATCCTAATTCTCTCTTCTATTCTATGATGTTTATAGGACCAATACCAAAATGATTTAACATTAAATTTTCTAATATTTTGTTTCTAACACTTTCAATTTTAAACATTAGTCAAGCAGAAATCGTTTTCTATGTAAATTATGTATTATACTGATTTTATTTGGAAAATCATTTTATATATAAAATTAGAATACATGGAGATATTCTATTTTGGAGAAAAATTATAATATACTGCTATAAACAATGATGCTTACAGTTTTGAAGGCTTAACTGATTAAAAGAAGTTTTGACTTTGTAATATTATATTTTGTCTTGGATATATTGTGCCTAATTAAACATATAGTCTCAACTGCATACCAAATCTGACACTGTACCTTAGGAATTAGGCATTACTCATAAGTGCGAGGGTAACATGCTCCAATATTAGGATTGACTATTAGCAAATCATGAAGTACTGTTAGCTAAGAAAATACTCATTGAAGCTGAAAATGATTCTAAAGTGCTTCTGAAACAACAATAGTTCTAAGTTCTTTTGTGTTTCTAGATTGATAGATTTGAGAAGTAGATTCTAAGCTAAATTGGAAAGTGATTTTCAAACTGGTCTAAAGGCTAACAAACATTAAACAAGCAAATAGTGGCAAACCTCAAGAAGTCTATACTGCTGCTGAGATTGATGCTCAAGTCTTAATGGCAGAAAGCAAGTCTTCAATGAATCTAAAACTAAACTCCCAACCAAATGACATGGAAATGGAAAGGTGGACAAAGCCATGACTATAAATTAATAACCAAAAAGAATAATTGTAATGTACTAAGAAACTGAAATAGTTGTCTACTATAATATTTATTTAGAAAGAAGCATGTTATTTACACAACTATGATATCATATTAAACCATTGAAACCGAAATCCTATATTCAGACTCCATGTTGCTATAGTTAAATAAAATATGCATACTCCATGCTGCTTATGATTTTTTTGTGTGTAGGCTACACATATTAGGAGCAAAGACAAAGTGGAAGAGTGTGTTGCTATGGACATGAATAATAACAAAAAGATGACAAATGAGCCTGCAAAGCGTAGGACGATCGTGGGTGAAGAGATCATCAATACTTTAACGGATGAGTGCAGATATTTTCATGACCTGATAGTTCAAGTGCCATCCCATGATAATAATTTCATCAATGCAATTCATGTGAACAAGGATTTATTTACGTACGATGAGGACTTTGAAATCCATATCACTATGGATGACTTTATCCAATTCCTTAGTATGGGATGGTTGAATGGAGAATGGTTGCAAATTTGCATCATGTGAGTATTATATATATATATATATATATATATATAAGATGAATATTTTTATCTGTGCACCAATATAGCTACTATGTGAAATGCTTAGGTTACATTTACAACAAATTGCTTATAAATTCATTGTATATGTTCTATTTTATATTATGTATTATACATGAAATGGTAGAATAACAATATTTGTTTGTTGTACTTATTTTTAGGTGGTTAAATCATATGTGCAATGACCTCGGAGTGGAGACCATCGGGTTTATGTGTCCATATAAGCTGTCTCGAGTGCGGAAATATCCAGACGCGAAAAATATAGATATTTCGAACACATGGCGTGCGTCACAATCGAACAACTTACTCTTAGCCCCACACTACGAAGGGTATGAACAATAAACTTTTAGAAACTAGTTTACAAATCTAATGTTGATATTAACTTAATCTTATAATGTAGGAAACATTATCTACTGCTTGTTTTTCGTATAGAAAAGAATGAGGTTTATGTTTTGGATCCCCAAGTCGGACGCAAATCTAAACTGGAAATTAGACCAAAAGTGTATATGTACGTTTTATTTATTTGCCTTCTGATATCTTTTTTGCTTGATGCAAGTGAATATGTACGTTGTATTTAAATTTTTCTTTTATGTGTAGGGCCTTTAAAACTTATAAGGCATATGGTGGCAAATCTCGAGGAACTTACTTGAAATGGAAGACTGTTAAGGTGATTTATTTTGTACAAAATGAAAATAAACTTCTATGTTGGATATAAATTCAACTTAACCTAACTATTAAATTATTGTGTAATATTGATGTAGTGTCCTCAACAATTTGGATTGATAGATTGTGTATATTATGCGATGAGGTATATGTATGATATAGTAAAAAACCACGATCAAAGCACCGATATACATGAGGTACCACTTTAATTTTTTTCCTTCATAATTTTTGTTAAGTAGTTATATGATTATTGTTCCAAAACAATCTTGTAATTACAGTACTTTGTACAAGATGGTTCTTATCGCCAGCAAGAGATGGATGAGGTTCGTGATAATTTAGCTAGTTACATCATGCATAACTTGTTGTAGTCTTCTTATATGCAACTATATGGTGAGTTTATTCTTGTATCTTTCAAACTTTCAGCATTACATGATTTAAATTGACCTTGTTTATATCATTGTTTGCAGTTGAAAAACATCAAAATGTTTTTGCTCCCATATGTTTAAGTTGTGTGGCCGGCTGTGACATTGATCATATAAACATGTGACTAATTTTAAGGCCCAATTTTTATATTAAAGGATCATATAAACATGTGACTAAACTGTTGCAGTCAAGAATTGTGAAAATAATTTATAGTGTCCTATTGTTATATTTGAATATTAATAAGTTAAAATCGCAATTCGAAAAATAAGAAGAAACGTTTGTTCGAGCTGTTCGATTTCAGTTGAAATGAATCTCGTTTTGGTCGCGGTTGCAATTTTGAGAGTTTTTCTGATTGTTTTGGATTGAGCTAAGGCCGTGGTTAGCTGAGGTGGAGTTTGAAGTGTGTCGGGTAGGCAGGCAATTTGATTCCGGTGATTGCAGCATGAGATAGGGGGTTGCAAACAGGGGTAGTGCTTGGTTGGATTGTTGATTGTGGGTTGGTGGCAGGTGATTGGGTTAATTAGTGGGTTTGTTGGCTGCGTAGGGTGATGGTTGTGTGATTTAATGAGTTTGGGTCCAGGTGAATGGGAAATGTGGTGATTGGGTTTTGTTGTTTTGTCGCTGTTGGTGGATTGCATTGAATGAACAGGGTGTTTGGCAGAGGTCGGTTCATGTGGTTTTGATGGAAGGGTGTCGGTTCATGTGTTTGATTGAATGAACTTAGACCAATTAAGAATGTAAGGACGATGCCCAGTACGCGTCTTTTTCCCTCAACCTCTCTTTATTATCACACGAAATCAAAACTAAAAAAGATTGGAAGAAAGTGGTGAAATGATTGTGGTTCGGAAGTCAAAAGAAAAATAAAAACAAAATCGCAGTTTGGAAATCACAGTTGATGGAGGTCGGAGGCAGGCAGGGCAGATGGGCAGTGGGATTGGGTCTGGGTTACTGAATTTACGGTTTGGGGGTTCAGGTTTTGTTTCTGTAGTTTGGGTAGGTGCTCGATTGTGGAAACATGACAGTTTGGGTAATGAGGCTGATGCTGGTCTGCTTTTGGGTGGATTTGCTGGTCGTCTTTTATGAGGATGATGGTGGGTTAATTGTTGTTGCGGAAAGATGTTCGGGTTAGTGGGTGTATGGAGGAGGCACTGCTATTTTGTGACGTTAGGGAAGGAAGGGTTTTGATAGACTAGAAAGGAGATGCGAATTAACAAGGTGATGATCAGTATTAGCTTGAATTTTAGGCGCGGTAGAAGCTTTGTTTCAGTATCGGGTTATGGCACGGTATTAGTATTAACATAGTGATATTCTCTTTGTTTCAGATTGTATATTGAGAGTTTAAAGAAAAGATAAAGCATATTATACATGAAGCATTTTAGAAGCATGCTTTTGTAATAGTAACAGAAGTTATCAATCAAAATGTAAGTACAATAAATGCAATAAATATCATAATAAGTGCTGAAATTTAAACAATTCAAAGGTATTGCTATACAAAATCTAACAAAACTAATACAGAAAGCTACAAAAATAAGTTAGCACTCTTCAATCAATTCTACAGCTATAGCTTCATTGTAAGGCAACACTTTTTTTTATGTACCACTGCTTCGATTGAAATTCAAAACTAATACAGATTATTGCTTTGATCTCTAATAAATTCATTAATGAAGCGATTGAGAAATCTAGGAACTTGTCGGGCAGAATTCCTAGAAGTCACCTTAAAGTTCTTTATTGTAGATATCATAATTCTATATATCTGGAAATGGTGCAGGTCTGGTAGATGGAGTTTGGTTTATTGATGGTTACAAATATAAATTTCTATTTCGTTTTAGTCATTGCTCCTGCCTCAAAACTTTAAGCAAATCTACATATAATGTTCTTAATATATGTGTACGAAAAGCAAGACTTAAAGTAAGCAAGTTTATAAAATCCACACGACTTAGGTCCTTGTTTATCTGTTTATGTAGAGGGTTCTGATAAGTCTAGTGTGTGAACCGTGTGGAAATAGAAAAGAAAGATGCTTCTGAAGTCATATCAGACTGTTCTTCTAAATTGTGCCTCCACAGGAATATATGTCAAATTTTAGACTAATTTAGCATTCTTGGTTTCAAATTTTTTTCTGATATCAAACTAAATATGAATGGAAAACCATACACAAACTAATCATTTATGTTTGGTAACTAATACTATCAAGCAGGGTTAAACAGTTTCGACAGTCAAATGTACTAGAGCCTTTAAAGAATTACTATTGTTGGTACTTTAATATACAGGTAAATATTATACATGTCAGCGTCACATCAACTTCAGTTTGGTTTTAAGTTAGTTGGTCTTCATTTCATTTTAAACAATGGGGTTTGTTATTTTGGTAAGAATCATTTATCATGTGATAGCTAGTAATTGCGTAGAATGGAATGCAAGGTCTTATATATTAACCAAATTGCCAAAACATGTTTATTTCTTGTTTTCCCAAGTTCAAGTTGACATTGGAAACATGGAATGCAACATTTGGTTTTGAGCTGAAGCCTAAAAATTTGGGTTTTCAAGATTCCATGAAGTTATTAAGATTTTCACTATACTATTTCTTAATGGTTGTACTAATTAAAAATCTGAATTAAGACTATACAACTTAATGATTGTACTAAAGATCTGAATTATGCTGCTAAAATGAATGTATGAACCATTATTTCGTATATATTATTAACACTATAATTGATACATGTTTATTTTGGTATTATGTTATTCAGTTTGTATTTGCCATCAAATTTAATTTTGAATGATTGTAATATTGCATGCAATAATTGTTTGTTATAATCAATAATATATATTGTCTATTTGAGTACTGTAATAATGACTTCTGAGAATGGCTTTTTTGCATCAGGTATAAATAGCTGATGCAATAGAGGGATTAGTTTGCACCGGTTGTTATAAAAAACCGATGCAACAAAGAAGCCTTTTAAACCCAAAGACTCTTATGTTGCATCGGTTTCCAACAACAACCTATGCAACAAGTTCCTTTGTTGCATCGGTTTTCATTACAACCGATGCAACATGAGGGCTGTGTCCAAGCAACCAACCGTATTTTACACCAGTTGTTCGTAACAACCGATGCAAAAAGGACCGTTTTGCATCGGTTTTAGAACTGATGCAAAACTGTTAAGCCTGTTGCATCGGTTGAATATGCATCGGATGTTGAACTGATGCAAAAGGGGGAGGGGGTAAACAACCGATGCAAATGGCCTGTTTTGTAGTACTGATTTTCCAACAAAGTGGGTATGGTATTGAGATGAGAAGCAATGGAAAAGAAGGCAACAAGGTGAGAAAATAGGTAGGATATACTATGCGCATCCTACTTCTGGAGAATGTTTCTATTTGCGAATGCTGCTAAACGTTGTTAAAGGGCCAACGTGCTATGAAGACATCAGAACAGTAAATGGTACGTTGTACTCTGATTTTCAATCTGCATGTGTTGCCTTAGGGTTGTTAGAAGACGACAATGAATGGAATGCAGCTCTCTTTAAAGTAGGAAATTGGTTCTCTGGAAAAATCTTGCGACAAATGTTTGTGATGATGCTACTATTCTGTGAAATTTCTAATCCATTTGAGCTCTGGAATAAGAATTGGGCTATACTGTCAGATGACTTACAATGGCATCAATGACGCATTCGGAACAACAACACTTTGTTGCTAACAGAATAGGAAATAAAGAACTACTGCCTGATAGAACTTGAAAATATACTTAATTTAAACAATCGTTCCTTAGCCGACTTTCCTTGTATGCCAACTCCAAACTTCTCACTACACCGAACTTACCACAACAGACTAATAGAGGAGGAGCTAAGCTACAATTGTGTTGCTTTGGATCAGGAACACCACACAATGTTGTGCCAACTAAACATCGAGCAAAGGAGTATATTCGATGTTGTCTTCGCATCAGCGAACGATAACACATGAGGTTTTTTCTACGTCTATGGCAGTTGGGGCACGGAAAAACTTTTCTTTGGAAGACATTAATAATAGCCATGCGATCTAAGGGTAAAATTGTTCTGCCAGTTTCATCCTCCGGTATAGCATCTTTACTACTTCCAGCTAGTAGAACGGCCCATTCTAGATTTAAAATACCAAGTGATGTAGGAGAAGATACAACATGCGGCATTCCAAAGAAATCAAACCTTGTGAAACATATAGTATAGATGGAGTTGATTATTTGGGATGTGGCTCCTATGGTTCATTGACATTCGTTGGAAGCTTTCGATCGAACACTTCGAGACTAAATGGACGACGGGGTTAACTGTTTGGCTGAACGTTTATTCGGTGGGAAAACTGTTCTTCTGGGTGATGATTTTAGACAAGTGCTTCCTATCATACCCAAAGGATCACAAAATGTAATCGTCCAATCCTCCAAAAACAAATCTCAATTATGGTCCAAATGCCATGTTTTCAAACTAAACATTAATATGCGTCTAACTTCCATCGACGGTACGCCTTCTTAAATAAGGAAACTAGAAAATTTCACCAAGTGGGTGCTGGACGTAGGTGATGGAAAACTGCCTGCCACTGCATTACAACCAGATGCTGAGCCAACATGGATAAAAATACCACCAGACTTGCTAATTGAGCAAACTTCCCATCCAGTTGCAGAAATTGTAGATAGTACCTACCCCGACTTGCAAAAACGTTTGAATGAACCAAATTATTTCGTATTCGATGTATTCTGGCTCCATCGAACGATTGTGTTGATGAAGTTAATAATTATGTAACATCATCTTTATTTGGATCTTTAACCACTTACCTTAGTGCAGACACAATAAGCCCTGCTTCTGAAGGTATCGAGGATGAACATATATTGTTTCCAACCGAATTCTTAAACACTTTGCACCCTTCAGGCATACCTACCCATAAACTTAACCTTAAAGTAGGTTTTCCAATAATGCTTCTTCGAAATCTAAACCAAAGTATAGGTCTTTGTAATGGCACGCGTTTAATCGTCACCCGGCTTGCACCAAAAGTAGTTCAAGCTGAAATTATCACCGGTACCAATGTTGGAAATATGGTTTTAATTCCTAGAATTTTCCATACATTGTCAAATACAAAATGGTCATTTATCCTCTGACGTTTGCGGTTCCCAATAAAAGTTTTCTTCGCAATGACTAATAAAAGCCAGGGACAGACTTTGGATCATGTTGATGTATATTTTCCATGACCTGTGTTTTCCCATGGCTAACTCTATGTCGTGGTATCCCAAACAACATCACACCGAGGTCTTAAAATGCTAATCAACCAGCAAGGTGTTGAGGACATTGGATGGACTGAAAATATTGTTTTCCATGAAATATTTGAAAGTTTGTAACACCCTTTTCTTTGTTTCTGTTATGTCTCTTAGGACTTATGACCTCTTTCAACAACTGAATTTCTATGACCGTTTGCAAATTATACATTTTTTCCACTTACTCATGTAACTTTGAGAAAGAATACAATAGCTTGTCACATTAGTACTGAATGCGACAAAATAATGCAACGTAACTTTTCATCTACAACTGCAAGACTGAGTTGTACGTATTTCTTCATATATGCTGCCTTTTTTCCCAAACGACATAAAATTGAACATGATATTTATCACCTTTAACTTACCGTTACTACTATCTGCAACGGAAGAACATACATTGTTACGTGTATTTCATACCTTCTTCCGGTTGATACGCATAATTTATGAACCACTGTTGTATGCACATGACAGAATCTGGTATTTTTTCCACTGCTTACACCCTCAACTGTAATAAACACGTTCGACTGGCGACAATTCATGTGTTTGATGTAGAACTATCCTTATTTACTAAAAAAATAATTACTGGGTTGCATACCAATTACACCAACACCGACAAGTTATAATTTAATTAAGGTTATAAACCTTAGTTAATATATATTAAATTTTAAACCCCACAGCTACATTTGAAAAAGTAATCCGCCCGCAAAATATATTTTTCCCGTAACATAATTAATTTTTTTCAGTTTATTACTTTCTTGTCAAATACAGATGACAAAAAAATGGATCTCTGAGTTGTGCGTCTACTTTGATTTAGTTTAAACATTTTATGCAGAAGAATGTTAATTATAAAGACTTCTTTGACTACTTTTCCGCCTGACTTGCAATGCACTAAGAAATCAGCTATGTTTTTTATTTGTTTTTTCTAAAAAAATTCTTGCTTTAACAAGTTTCTTGAATGCTCAAATTATGTGCAATAATAACCTTTTTTATTAATTTTCCATATTTTCTTTTTACTATTTTTACAACTTCAATTTTTTAGCATTTTAAAATTTAAATGATTCATCTGCTGGAATTTAATGGTTCTTTGACAATCCATATTCAGGAAGTATGTTTTTTACCACTTTTTTCATACTCCCAAAAGGCATATTGCTAACCATATGTCAATCATAGAGATCTATATTTTTGAAGCAAATATATCCTTTATCTGAATATTAGATTTGATGATTGTACCTACATGCAACATTCTCTATACAATTACTATAATTTCTGTAATTATCTTAATCACTAATAAGTGTCATTTCAGGATAAAAATTTCTCTACATGATGATTAAAAACTAATGAACAAACATGATTCTTATGATATATTTTTTAAAAGTATAGAAAATCTACAAGGTAGTACTCATGACATTATCGTTGACTTTCTACTTTTTATCTTATTTCTAATTATCTATAATTAAGTTTGGGCATTGATTTAGCTTATCTCTATCATTTCTGTAATATTGTAACAAAGATCCATGGCTAACCAGTCTTATGTCTATTGTCCAACAATGGATTGTAAAAAAAACAATTCACCTCATATGTATCACATGAATAGTAAATCAATTTGATTAAGACCATGGAGAGAAAAAATATGGTATATGGGTCTTAAAATTTATGCATCCATTTTTCTAGTGCCATGCTTTCATATATTAATATCAAAACTAAAAATGTTCAGTTCCTAAATATAATTTTTTACTGATTTTCTATAAAATTACATTATTCTTGACCTATATTCACCTTTCAGTAGATAACTTTCCAATAAATTATTTATCTATATAGGCTTACTATAGTTTAAAATATGATATTTCTTCAAAGTAATATATACAATATGTATAAGAATTGTGTCCTGCGAACTATTATTTTTTCGTTGCTAACAATGATCGGGTTATCGTAGATGATCAATTTTTGGTTGACGTATGGCTTAGCTTTGCAAAATTAATAACTTCAGATACCATATATTTCTGTCCCTTTTCCTTATTTACCTTTTGTAGATGATACCATGTTCCCAATTTCGTCTTATTCTTGCTTCTTATATACGTGCTCATATATCAGTGTGAAAAAAAGATTCAAAATAGTTTTTCCTTTTATGCTTTCACTTTTCATGTAAATAGTAATATGAATTTTTGTCGTTTTCTACTTCACTAAGCTTTTAATAGCATAACATTCCATGTTAAGTTTATTAAACAATTCTTCATATCCTATTGCATCCAGTCAGTTACTTTTTAAATTTCGCTAATACTATTAGCAGTGGAGTTTTGGTAATGAGTAAAAGAACGAGCTTTCTGACCATATTTTCAATGACTCTTCGTAAATAGGCACTAGATTTTACATTATTGATTTAGCTGATAAAGATGTAAAGATGAACGATCTTTACTAATGCCTTTCATCTTAGGAAAAATAGATTTCAAAGTCTATTAATACACGTATAACTATAACTAGAATAAGTAATGTATTTACTTCCTAAAACTTCGTTGCTAATGCATGTCCAAATTTGGCAAATAATTTTGCGTGCTCAAATTCATTTTCTTTACTAATCGACGAATATTTAGAAGAAACGCTATCTTTTGTCACTTTTCAACACTCAAAATATATCGATCCTTATGTGATTTACCTTTGGATGATATAAAACTTCATTTTTCATTTATAATTTTTGGAACCAACCATGTTTTTTCCCTAAAACCTTAAAGTTCATTTACTTCAGACGAGCAAAACTTGTTTGAATCTTACTCATTTCTTCATCAACGATTCTTAGTTTAAGTGTGGCCATCAAAGAGATCGATATTGATTCCTTTTCATCACAAATGGCTTAATTGACTAATATACTCAGGATTTAAACCAAGCAGAAACTAATTGTAACGACCCAGAATTTCTTTCATTTGAAATTCAGATATTTAATTGATTTTAAATATTAACAAGTAAGATTTGTTAGTCAAATAAATTTAATTTCGAATATAGAGATTTAATTGGATAATTGAATCGACAAATTTAATATTTGACATTCCAGAAATAATTGGAAATTGGGTTTAATGTGATTAAAAATGATGTATAAAGTTATATTAAATCATATTGGAGTTAGAATGATGTTTGAAAACTTTTAAAATTGAATTAAAAGTTAATTTGTGAAAATTGATTATTTTAATATTTAATTGACGAGTGAAAATAGTCATTTTTCAAACAGTCTCGGATTTCGACGAAACTAGTTTCATCGGATCCGTAATGTGAAATTATTGTAAGTTTTCAAATTTCGTGTCAATCGGATTTATGGTTTGTCCAGGGCAAGCCAAAACGCATAGAAATCGTTTTAATCGATTTAATTTAAATTTGATCGTTTAATTCAGTAACTCGCACATATGATCAAATTAGCTCCCGAAACACGTTCCATTGTGTCCGTAACGCGGGTAAAACCTTAGAAACGTCAGCTGGCACGCTTCGTTTAGAGTTCGGAAAATATCGAGTGAATAGTGTTTTGAGAATTTTCTATAAAAGGACCTAGTTTTTTTTTCATTTGCACTAAAACCCTTAGCAACTAGGGTTAGCCGCCAGTCCTAAAACCAATGGCCAGAAAATGTCATCATTCTTCCCACATTTTCTTCCAATCCACCAACAATTATCAAAAACGTTCAACTACAATGTTGTAGAGGGCGACGAGATCTACAAGTTTAACGGCTACGATCGCATTTGGAGCCATTGATCGACGTGAAAATGGGTTTGAAGCGCGCGCGTTCGAGCACGTATTTTGAGGTAAATTAGCAGCCAAGCTCCAAGCAATTCTAGGCGAAGGTGATGCTCGCGATGGGCTACGATTTGGTGGTGCCTGATCGATCTCTGGGGGATCGTGGTGCGAGCGGCAATTAGGGTTAGAGGCGGCCAATGGGTTTCACGCGTTCGAACGCGACCTGGGGAAGAAGAGCACACGCGTGGCTCTGATCTAGGGTATTGGAACGAATGGCCAGATTTTCCCAGGGTATAAAAATATAAAAAGAAAATTGAAATTATATATATTTAAAATCGTACAAACTTTGTAATATCATAACTTTTTGATACGAGGTTGGATTTTGACGAAACAAATTGCATCGGGTTCGTTTTGTCGAGCACTACACAATGGAGCTGGTTTGGAGTCGATTGGAGCTAGTTTGAATTTTGGGTAAAATTAAACGCGTGTTTAATTTTATTCGAAACGAAATACTGCAACCGTTATTGAAAGCAAGGTGAGAAATTCTCACTCAATCGATTTGTGTTTCGATTTAAATTTTAAATAGTTAAATTTAAAATTGCTTGATTGTGTAAATTGAATGATGGTTGTTATCTATTGTGTTGAAATAGACCCTATGCGCCGCATATTAAGTGGAGGTTATTATATTAAAAACATATACCGCGATAATTCCACCGTGAAGTGGAATTGGTATTATATATGTATTTGGAGTTGATTTCCCACATTATATATCGGATGAGACCCTATTGCGCCGCATAATAGCGGATAATATTTTATAAATTCCATATACCGCAATATTCCACCTCGAAGTGGAATTGGTATTGTGCTAAAATCTGTGGATGCAGGGAAACAGGTTGGAGGGATCCAACTGTATTAGTCAAACATTTGAATTATTTCAATATTGTGTGTTGATTTTTATAATCTCTGTGTGATTATATTTTGTGATTGGAATTGTTGACGGCTATAATTTAGCCGAATATATTTTTGGTATCGTTGGATACCAGAAATAAATAAAATTGGATTTTCGAAATTCAAGTTGAAAATTTATCGAAAAATTTATTTTTGAGAATTGGATAAATTAAAAAGAAGTTTTAAAAGTAAAAGTCTTATTTTTGAACTATATTGAGTTAAATTTCAAATTTTGGGAAAAAGGGCTTAATAAATGGATTTCGAAAATATTATTTATAAGTTGAAGAATTTATTAAAAAGTTGGATTTTTAAATAGATTTGAAGAGATAAAGAAATTTATTTAAAAAGGAAATGATTTTGTAAATTCATTGGAAATTTATAAGGAGAAATTAATTGGTTATAATAATTAATAAAGAATAATTAATTTAGTATTAATTATTAATTAAGAGTTAATTAATGATCTATTAAAGGATAATTTATTAAATGTTTTGGTAATTAATTGATTTTTAATTTACCATAACTAGTAAAATTTATTCATAGAAATTTATCTAATTTAAATTAATCAGATAATTAAATTAATCCTACTTATGGATGTTTGGATTATATTGGATGTTGAATTGTTTTATACCTCTGATATGTGATGCTTTGTGATATATCCTGATTTGTGTTGTGATCTGTAATTTGTTGACCTGTGATATCTATATATCTATGATTTGTGAATGAAAGATAAGCGTTATAGTTTATACCGCTTATCAAATACATTGTTATATTTGAATCAGTGATGGTTGAATGTTGTTGCACTATTGTGTTAAACCCTTGGACTATACAATACACACACAAATGTGGATTTCACGTGGAAATCGGTTAAGTCACAGATTTTTGACAATTCTAAAGATTGAATTTTTGAATCCAAAATAGTTTTCGAATTGGAATTGAAAGTTTTTGAAAATGAGTTTCAAAAATAAGAGTTATTTTAAATAACTTAATAAAATTGAAATTCGAATAATTTGATTTAAATTGGGATTCAATATTTGAAACTGAATTCAAGGATTTGGGAATTCTGGTCTAAAAGGATTATACAAGTGTAAAAGGGTGTTTATATGAATTTAAACTATTTTTTTTAAAAGTGTTGTTGTGGAAATTTGAATTAACCCAAAGACCGTAACTTGTATAAATGAAGTCAGATTTTTCCGAAACGAAAACTATTTGTTTTCAAATAATAAAAGCTTTCATGTTAGGAATGAATTTCCAATTTGTGTAAAAAGGATTCTATTTGAAATTAAACTGTTTTGAAAGCTATGAACCGAATTTTGATTCAAAGGTTGGATGAGTTAATCCAATTGAAATGGAAATTGATTTGAAAATCTGTGAATGAATCTTTGTGAAATTGGGTGAACTTTGTGAAGTAAATCTTTTTGTTTAAAGATTTAAAATGGTAATTTGTTTAAACCATTTAAAGGAAAGGATTTGGGTAATAAGTTGTGACTTAATTGAAATCCCTATATCCATATGTTTTAAATATTGTGCTCACTATTCGGTTTAGCCGGGAAAGGACCTTTGTGTCATATAACCCATTCCGAATAAGTGATATGACGATATGGATAACATTTGAAGACCGGTGGTGAAGACCGGGTATTTGTGAAAATGATAGGTGACCTATCGATTGTCTCTGCACCGTTAGCTACGGTATAGAGATTTCCTTTGTGATGGGAAGTTCGATCGGGATTGTGAATACCCGGATTGCAAGGGCTTCTTCGGAAGCGCCTTCGGTTCTGTTCGAACCCGGAACAGACTTGTATGGTTACATGTCTGACATTACATTTTGAGATATAAAGCAGATTTCTTTCAAATACATTTCTGTTGGTGGCGGAGAATTTATTCTTTTAGCTTAACACCCTTCTCTGAGACGTACGAGCTCAGAGGTTATGTAGTTGAATGTTATCAGTGATATACTCTCAATTTGGTAATGTGGCATGCTGAGTGTTGCTGTGTGTTGATTATTTATTGATCATTTGTTGATCAAAGCGTGGCTTTGTGAAAAAGCGTAGCTTTGTGGACGAGACCTCTTCAAACCTCACAACCCGGAAATGGTCGAAACAGGAATATGCGGCAAGGTTATGAGGGTCGCTCCCTTTAGGGTATGTCATTTCCTTCTAGAAAAGGGTGGTATCAGGTATGGAGCCCTGGTATTTAACCTATGTGGTTACTCCAATCTCATTTACTATATGATTGTTGTTTTGTTAAGGCGCCTCGGATAAAGGTCCCAAAGGACCGGGGGGTTGCATATTCGTGTAGTAGTTACCTAGTGTAAGAGGTAACCCGACCTTGTGTTGACAGAGAGCAAGTTAGTTCTCGGGACGTCCATCCAGAGGCGATCCCATTGACAGTAGGAAATTCATTAGCCTGACCATTTGTTGGAAATCCAATCAAACAATACGAGCCATGTACGGTTGTAATTGTATAACCTGCCATGGAATGTTGCGGTAACCTGCTATTGAACATGGTAGCTATAGTAGGCATAAGTGTGGAATGCCTATGCTGGCTAAGATTAATATTATATTTTTGAAATGTTTTCTACACTATGCACTAATAATAATATCAAAAATTATTTGTTTTGCATAGTAAGCATGTTTGACTATCATAAGAAGAAATCTTCTCCAATTCTGCGTTTGCATTGTGTGTGTGCGAGAGGTCTTATGATAGTTTCATTTTCCAAAAAAAAGCATTGCGAATGTCTTTTACTTTCTTTGTTGTTGTTGTTTTAAAGATAAATAACTGTTTTAGTTCTCACACCAGTCCCATGACTGACCTAGAGTTTATTGTTTCCTTCCTAAACTCTGGGTGCCCACCAATTTCCACACGGGCAGTCTAGAGTCAGGTTATCAGGTCATTCTGGATTTCAAGAGGCTTTGGAGCTCAAGTGGCGAGCTGGATGGCGAGACGTATCACTTGTATATGATATTAATTATTCCGCTGTGTATTCTGTATGAGGACAAGTTTGTATAACTGTCCAGTGTTGTATTGTTGTTGTAACTCTGATGATGATGTAATGTATAAACTGATATAGTTCTTTGATTTAAAGATTATTCATTTATCTATTATATGTTGTTCCGATGCGATATGTGAGATTCTGATGTTGTTTTATGTTGTTTCTTCTTTCTTTCTTTCTGTCTTCTTCTACCTCTTCTTTTTAACCATAACAATTCGGTTTTCCGGCATTCGATTGCTCGGCAGTTGATACAGTGGACGAATTAATGTCGATTTTCGGAAGTCGAAAATCCAGAATCGTTAATGTGGTATCAGAGCATTTGGTTAAGCGATAACCTTGGCTCTGTTGGGAATTACTTATTAGAGATAGAGTCTGTAGTACTCTAGAATGAGTGTAAGTGTAATAATAGATATGAGCGCGTATTTGTTAGTGAATAAGAAATTGCTTTGTATTGTGTTGACTTATCGGTTAATTGTTTATAGATTCTGGTCGGTGCAGTCTAGCTAACTGTAATCGATAGGGGTTTCTAAACTCTTAAACGGGATAAACTGACATAGTATCATTTTAAATTGGGTAAATGAAATAATTTTACCTTGATTATATTTTACATATAAAGGAAATAATTTTTTCAGAATTATCAAAGTGTATATAAAATTGAATTGTTTGGTTGTTGAAAATGTAAGAATATATATGAATTAATAAAATTTGTTTGAATAATCTAAATAAAAACAACAATTGAAAAAAAAATGAATTTGAACTATGGATTTGGAAATTTTGAATCCTGTTTATTTTGGAAGTTATTTTTCAAAATTAAAAGTTAAATAGTGAAATTATATAAGTAAAGATTTGTAAATGTGATTTATAAATAAAAGGAAATTTTGAAAGAATATTAAGCACTGAATTCATTACTATCACTGGGAAATAATAAGGGTGATGACTGCAGCATCATCAGTATCATTTTCAAGTTTCTGTGTGATGGATTTGCTACCATAATAAATTGAAAAATTGAAGTTTTGTTGTGATAAACAAATTTGAAATTAAAATCCAAGTTGTAATTGATAAATATAAGTGAAACGAGTTTTAGACTTATAGTATGAAATAAATATTTTAGCTTTGGTAAAAGTTAAATAGAATTTACTTTAGAATTGGAATCTGAATTGGATTTATAAGTGGAAATTTAAGTTAAGTTAAACAAATGATGTTCAATTGGAATATAACTTAAGTGATGTTGAATGAAGTTGATTTTGGTATCGAAATAAATTAATAAGTGAATTAATGAAATGAAGTCATTAAGAATATGAACTTGAGGTTTATAAATGAAATTCAACTTTATTTGTAAAATGAATTAGCAATTGAATTAACAAATGAATTGAATGTTAATCAATCTAATGTAAATGAATTGATATGGAATAATGGATGTAAGTGTTAATTCATTAAAAGCTAATAAATTGGAAATTCAATGAAAGCCAATTTAATATTAAACCAATTGGAATTAAAAATGTTGAACCAAATCGAATGTGAAGTAAAGTAAATTGAATAAATTTGGTTGTGTTGAATATACATTGGTTGTTATATGATTGTTGGTTGATTGTATATAGTATATAATTCATTAAGTGTTAATGAAATTGAATTGAAAGCTATGTAATTGAATCCAAATTGAAAGCGAATCAACTTGAATTTAAATTAGTGAATGTAAACTAATTGAAAATGAATAATTGAATGTCGTTGTGTATGAATTGGTTGTAAACAATAACAAGTGATGTTGAAATTATATAAGTTGCTTATAAGCCTTGTTGAGTATGAATTTCTTTTAATATGCATATGTTGTAGTTGTTTAAAAGAATAAATTGTTAATAACTTTATATATATGTCACTTACGTGTTTAAATTGACTAAGTACAGGTACCGGGGCTACCGTTCGGCTAGTTGGGTTGCGCTAAAATGCTTAATAAATAATTGCTTTGCTTAAAAATGCTAAAAAGGTACGCCTACGCAATAAAAATAGGAAATATGAACTGTTTTTCTGCTTTTCCGACCGTGTGGGTCGATGTATATATATTTATGTCTATTGTGATCCTACTACGATCGAACCGCGCAAAGGAGGCTATGGCGAATTTTTCTGAAAATTTAAGGTGTTAGAAAATTTTCGGGAAATTTTGGAAAATTTGTGAAAACTAAATTTTGGATTTGGAGTTAAAAGTTAAACGATATAGTTTGTTTTGAAAAGTATAACTAAGTATAGATTTGAAAAAATTAGTAAAGTTTTTGAAAGAGTTTAACTATTGGATGTTGGGGAAGTTGTACACTTAAGTGATTTTGAAATCTAATTTGAACGAATTGTTTGAAAAGTTAATGGATTTTGTGACTTTTTCTTCCTTTGCAATTTTGAGGGCGAAATTCTTTTAAGGGGGGAAGATTGTAACGACCCAGAATTTCTGTCATTTGAAATTCAGATATTTAATTGATTTTAAATATTAAGAAGTAAGATTTGTAAGTCAAATAAATTTAATTTCGAATATAGAGATTTAATTGGATAATTAACTCGACAAATTTAATATTTGAAATTCCAGAAATAATTGGAAATTGGGTTTAATTTGATTAAAATTGATGTATAAAGTTATATTAAATCATATTGGAGTTAGAATGATGTTTGTAAACTTTTAAAATTGAATTAAAAGTCAATTTGTGAAAATTGATTATTTTAATATTTAATTGACGAGTGAAAATAGTCATTTTTCAAACAGACTCGGATTTCGATGAAACCAGTTTCATCGGATCCGTAATGTGAAATTATTGTAAGGTTTCAAATTTCGTGTCAATCGGATTTACGATTTGTCTGGGGCAAGCCAAAACACAGAGAAATCGTTTTAATCGATTTAATTTAAATTTGATCATTTAATTCCGTAACTCGCACATATGATCAAATTAGCTCCCAAAACACGTTCCATTGTGTCCGGAACGCGGGTAAAACCTTAGAAACGTCAGCCGGCACGCTTCGTTTGGAGTTTGGAAAATTTCGAGTGAATAGTGTTTTTAGAATTTTCTATAAAAGGACCTAGTTTTTTTTCCATTTGCACTCAAACCCTAAGCAACTAGGGTTAGCCGCCAGTCCCAAAACCAAAGGCCCGAAAACATCATCATTCTTCCCTCATTTTCTTCCAATCCACCAACAATTATCAAAAACGTTCAACTGCAATGTTGTAGAGGGCGACGAGATCTACAAGATCAACGGCTACGATCGCATATGGAGCCATGGA
The DNA here is from genome assembly GCA_030737815.1 of Allium fistulosum. Lineage (NCBI taxonomy): Eukaryota > Viridiplantae > Streptophyta > Magnoliopsida > Asparagales > Amaryllidaceae > Allium > Allium fistulosum. The sequence continues at coordinate 236,317,676 of CM060908.1, forward strand.
TCGACGTGAAAATGGGTTTGAAGCGCGTGCGTTCGAGCACGTATTTCAAGGCAAATTAGCAGCCGAGCTCCAAGCAGTTCTAGGCGAATGTGATGCTCGCGATGGGCTACGATTTGGTGGTGCCTGAACGATCTCTGATGGATCGTGGTGCGAGCGGCAATTAAGGTTAGAGGCGGCCAATGGGTTTCACGCGTTTGAACGCGACCTGGGGAAGAAGAGCACACGCGTGGCTCTGATCTAGGGTATTGGAACGAACGGCTAGATTTGCCCAGGGTATAAAAATATAAAAAGAAAATTGAAATTATATATATTTAAAATCGTACAAACTTTGTAATATCATAACTTTTTGATACGAGGTTGGATTTTGACGAAACGAATTGCGTCGAGTTCGTTTTGTCGAGCACTACGCAATGGAGCTGGTTTGGAGTCGATTGCAGCTAGTTTGAATTTTGGGTATAATTAAACGAGTGTTTAATTTTATTCGAAACGAAATACTGCAACCGTTATTGAAAGCAAGGTGAGAACTTCTCACTCAATCGAATTGTGTTTCGATTTAAATTTTAAATAGTTAAATTTAAAATTGCTTGATTGTGTAAATTGAATGATGGTTGTTATCTATTGTGTTGAAATAGACCCTATGCGCCGCATATTAAGCGGAGGTTATTATATTAAAAACATATACCGCGATAATTCCACCATGAAGTGGAATTGGTATTATATATGTATTTGGAGTTGATTTCCTGCATTATATAGCGGATGAGACCCTATTGCGCCGCATAATAGCGGATAATATTTTATAAATCCCATATACCGCGATATTCCACCTCGAAGTGGAATTGGTATTGTGCTAACATTAGTGGATGTAGGGAAACAGGTTGGAGGGATCCAACTGGATTCCTCAAACATTTGAATTATTTCAATGTTGTGTGTTGATTTTTATAATCTCTGTGTGATTATATTTTGTGATTGGAATTGTTGACGGCTATAATTTAGCCGAATATATTTTTGGTATCGTTGGATACCAGAAATAAATAAAATTGGATTTTCGAAATTCAAGTTGAAAATTTATCGAAAAATTTATTTTTGAGAATTGGATAAATTAAAAAGGAGTTTTAAAAGATAAAGTCTTATTTTTGAACTATATTGAATTAAATTTCAAATTTTGGGAAAAAGAGCTTAATAAATGGATTTCGAAAATATTATTTATAAGTTGAAGAATTTATTAAAAAGTTGGATTTTTAAATAGATTTGAAGAGATAAAGAAATTTATTTATAAATGATTTTGTAAATTCATTGGAAATTTATAAGGAGAAATTAATTGGTTATAATAATTAATAAAGAATAATTAATTTAGTATTAATTATTAATTAAGAGTTAATTAATGATCCATTAAAGGATAATTTATTAAATGTTTTGGTAATTAATTCATTTTTAATTTACCATAACTAGTAAAATTTATTCATAGAAATTTATCTGATTTAAATTAATCAGATAATTAAATTAATCCTACTTATGGATGTTTGGATTATATTAGATGTTGAATTGTTTGATACCTCTTATATGTGATGCTTTTTGATATATCCTAATTTGTGTTGTGATCTGTAATTTGTTTATCTGTGATATCTATATATCTATGATCTGTGAATGAAAGATAAGCATTATAGTTTATACCGCTTATCAAATACATTGTTATATTTGAATCTGTGATGGTTGAATGTTGTTGCACTAATGTGTTAAACCCTTGGACTACACAATACACACACAAATGTGGATTTCACGTGGAAATCGGTTAGGTCATAGATTTTTGACAATTCTAAAGATTGAATTTTTGGATCCAAAATAGTTTTGGAATTGGAATTGAAAGTTTTTGAAAATGAGTTTCAAAAATAAGAGTTATTTTAAATAACTTAATAAAATTGAAATTCGAATAATTTGATTTAAATTGGGATTCAATATTTGAAATTGAATTCAAGGATTTGGGAATTCTGGTCTAAAAGGATTATACAAGTGTAAAAGGGTGTTTATATGAATTTAAACTATTTTTTTTAAAAGTGTTGTTGTGGAAATTTGAATTAACCCAAAGACCGTAACTTGTATAAATGAAATCAAATTTTTCCGAAACGAAAACTATTTGTTTTCAAATAATAAAAGCTTTCATGTTAGGAATGAATTTCCAATTTGTGTAAAAAGCATTCTATTTGAAATTAAACTGTTTTGAAAGGAATGAATCGAATTTTGATTCAAAGGTTGGATGAGTTAATCAAATTGAAATGGAAATTGATTTGAAAATCTGTGAATGAATCTTTGTGAAATTGGGTGAACTTTGTGAAGTAAATCTTTTTGTTTAAAGATTTAAAATGGTAATTTGTTTAAACCATTTAAAGGAAAGGATTTGGGTAATAAGTTGTGACTTAATTGAAATCCCTATATCCATATGTTTTAAATATTGTGCTCACAATTCGGTTTAGCCGGGAAAGGACCTTTGTGTTATATAACCCATTCCGAATAAGTGATATGACGATATGTGTGATATCCCGGAATTTTGGGTAATATAAATTTAATAATCTGTATATAAAAATTTAATTGATTTGATAATTTTGTAAATTTAATTGGAATTGATTTAATAATATTCTTTAATAAAGATTTGATTAGTGAATTTTATCTTTTAAAAGCTAAATAAAATGTTTTCTATTTATAATAAATATATATATATATTTGTATATATATTGTAATTAGAAATCTTTGGTAAATTGGGAAAGTATGATTTATTTAAAGTTAGACTTTTCAAAAATATTTTATAAGTAACTATATGGTTTTAAATACTTAAGGTAAATATTATTAGTTTAAATATCTTTAATTTAGATTTTAAATAAGATTAGAAAAATGATTTGTTTAACATTATTTATTTTATATGATTTGTAAATTAACTATGAAGGTTTAAAATTAAAATGTGAAACATTAATTCATTTAAGTAATAAGTAATTTATAATCTCTTTTATAAATTACATAAAATTGTCAAGGGTGTTATTTTCAAATAATAAATATATGTATTGTTTTATCTATAAATATAATTGGTTTTATTCTTTAAAGTTATCTATATATATATATATAACTAGGTATTAAAAACTAATTAATTAAGATAAAAGCTTTTATTAACACTTAATTATAAATACAAATTACTTACAAGACAAGTGTAAACATTTTAGAGCTAAATTAACATGTGTTAAGTAATAAACCATTTAATGTGACAAATGTAAATTATCTTAACAAGTGGCATTTCAAATTTGGTTTTCTTTTTATTTTTATTTAATAAAATTTCAGCCCATGCAAATATGTTTTCTTCCTTTCATTTCTTTTGCCATTCTTTTTCAAAAAAGCTAAGGAGAAAACTCAAAATCCAAACAATCTTCCTAAACAAATCTGAAAACTTCCTCAAAACTAAAAGAAAAATCAAAACAATTCCCAAATTCCTGAAACATTTTCAAGTTTAAAACCTGTAATCTCTTCAAGTCCAAACCTTTTTCCTCAAGCATGAACAGACTTTCAAATTTGCAACCTGGAAAAGCATTTCAAGCTTGTAAACAAACCAGTGAACATACTCCTCAAAAATCAAATTCGAGCCTGCATTTTTCCAAAATCATTAACCTGAGATCTGTATTTTTCCAAAACCTGAGAGCAACAAAATATGCAAGCATTTTCTTTTCAACCTGAGTTTTAATCAAAATCAAAATGGGCTGCATGTATTTTCTTTGGTCTGGAGTTAAAGCTGGAGTCATCACTTCTGCAAATTTCAAAAAGACAAGCATGCAAGTTTTAAAATCAAACAAAGCAGTAACTCAAGTTTTAAAAGATTCAAAAGCTTTTTCAAAATGAGGCTCTGTTCTTCTTTTTAAAAGGTGAGTAAATATTTATCTTAAAAACAGTTTCTTTAAAATCTGTTGTTATGATGAATGTGATGTATGTCGTAGTAGATTGTGTTGCATAAATATATGGGTGTGAATGCATGTATTTATATGTATATGATGTCTGTGTGGTATGCCTGTTATTGATTGTGAATACATACATATATAGAAGCTCTGTTTCTAAATTCCCAGACTCAAATTCTAATAAAAATTCACTAGCTTTTGATTCAAGCTTTGTTAAGATTAAATTTCTGAATGAAGTATGTTTGTAGTATAATAAGTTTTAATTTAAAAACTTGTTTAGATTAAAATAACTTAGTTTTGTTTCTGGAAATCTAAAACATCAATGTATGTTTAATAAAAGTAAAAAACTCAAACATCATTATATATATATTCAGGATAGTAAATCAAATACCCAAACTAAAATATGATTTTTAAAACTCAAATCATAGTTTGTAATGATGGGGTGTATAGGCAGTTCTGGTTTGACCAGAAAAAGGGAAATGGGTGATTTCTGAGGAGCTCGATGGTTTGAGAGTTCGTATATCTTTCTGGAGGAAGATGAGTAGTCAGGGACATGGAGAAAAATAGTAGATGTGTTGGTAGATCACCGTGGAGGTGGCGATAGGGAATTTATGTCTGTAGCCCTAGTTTGTCTGGAAGAAATATATTGGATTGGTTCGACTTCCACAGTGGATCGAGTGTAATGATATTTTGGGTGATGGTAGATGATGAGTTGACGAGAACGTGGCCAGAATTTCAGGAGCAATGGCGGTCGGAGTTCGAGAAGGAGGCGTTGACAGGCTTTGAGGAGTGATGACTGGTGGTTGTTTCCAGGTTTGAGTTTGAAGTCTCGATTTAGTTTTGAGCTTTTGCATGACCAACTGATGATCGTGGGGAGTCGTGTAGCTGTTTTCTGGTGTGGGATGATCGGAGAAGATAGCCAGAGACGATCGGAGCTCCGGTGCATGTGCATAGTGCACCACTTTTGGGTTTTCTGTTAATTATTGGATTGAGTGGATTGGTCTCGAGTAAACTCTCGAGTTGATAGGTGTTTTGCTCGGGATTTTTGGTAATTGACTCGAAGCAAAATTAAGTAGGGCTCGGGGAATTTCTGGGAAAGGGGAAATCTGCTCTGTTTTAAAAAAATTTAAAACTAGGTTTTTAAATTGTAAAGGAGATTTAAATTTAAGTTTAAATCTAGATTTAAAAATAGATTCAAGTTTAATTTGAATCTTAGTTTGAAAATAAATTAAGTTTTTAAATTCAAATTGTTTTAAATAACTTAAGGGTGTTAAGGAATTAAGTGTATTTAAAAGAAATTGAATTTAAAAATGGAGGTTGAAAATGTAAAGGAAGAATTTAAATAAAATTTTTAAAGTTTAAATGTTTTAATAAATTTAAATGTTAAGTTATATTTTAAATGATTGAATTTAAAATGAAATTTAAAATTAGATTTAGAAATGAATATTTCAAATAAACTTGTGAATAATAATTTAACTATAGGTAAGAAAAAGTTTTATCTTAAAGTTAAATTAGAATTTAATATTTTGTTATTCATTTAAGTATTAGGATAATTAAATGGATAATTAACTTATTTTATAAATTAATGAAATGGATAATTACTTAAAGTAATTAAGGATTTAAACTTAAGGTTTAAGATTAATTATTCTTAGAATAATTAACTTGTAATTTAAGAATCATTAATTAAATAAGGTTAAATTTTAATTAATGATTAGAAGATAATTAATCTAGTAATTAAGATTGTTTAAGTTATAGTTAAGCACTTAATTAATAAATAATTAGTGATTAATTAAATGATTAATAAAGATAAATTAAATAGTAATTAATAATGATTAATCTAAGTTAATTACTTTAGAGAAGTAATTAAAGAATTGATGAAGATCATTAAGTTGAGATAAGTAATTAATTAATGTGATTAATTTTTATAATTAATTAGATTAATTAAGGATAATCAATTATAGAAATGGTTAAGTATATTTATGGAAGTAATTTGGATTTAATTACTTTTTGGAATTAATCAAGGGATTAATAAAAATTTACTAAGGAGTAATTAATTTATTTAATGAAGTAATTAACGATAGTTAATTACTGAATGTGGATAATCAAGAGTGATTAATAAATATGGTTTGATTAAAGATTAATTACTTAATGTAATTAATTTAAATATAATTAATAATTAAAGTAATAATTAAGGATCATTAATTAATATAATTAATGATGTAATTAAGGTTTGATTAATTAAGATTAATTAATCAATAATAAGTAATTAAAAAGTAATTAATTAATGTAATTAATTTAAAGATTAATGTAATTAATTATAGTAATTAACTAATGAAGTAATTAAAGTTTAATCACTGTATTTGATTAAGGATAATTAATTTGTAAAAATTAATTAAGGATAATTACTTGAATGTAATTAAGGGGTATTAATCAAGGGTGATTAATTAAGATGATTAATGTGAGGATAATGAACTAATTGATTTGTAATCAATTGATGGTTAAGTAAGCAAGGTTTAAAATGATGAAGTAATTAATTTAATTCACTTTAAATTAATTAAGAGATGAAGTAATTAATTTAATTCACTTTAAATTAATTAAGAGATGAAGTAATTAATTTAATTCACTTTAAATTAATTAAAGATAGAGATAGTTAATTTAATTCATTTTAAATTAATTATGTTGTGATTAAGTAAATCATTGCTTATATAAGAATGGATGACATTGATTGTCTTGAATGGATGTAATCTCAGAAATGAGATAAGAAATGTTGTGTAGTATGAATGCTTGGTTGCATTATGATGGTAATATAGATTAACTATTGTGATGTTGATATGGATTACCTATTTGGTTATAGATCATTTGTTTATTTGATAATGTGATTATCAATTGTGATTTGTGAATTATCTATCTGTATGAATATAGATAAGTTAAATTGTTTAAACCTTTAAACAACTTGGCCTTAAAAGATACGTTTTGGATTTCAATGAGACCGGGATCGGGTTTGCTATATTACAGCATGATAGGGGGTTCTCGCTTCGCGGTTTGGTGGCGAACGGGAGACTCTTACCCCTACATGTCCCATTGAGGGGTTGGTTGCGAGTCGAGAGGCTGGCCGTAAAAGCAAATTCGAGGTACCAATGTAAGCCACGGTGGGGCTGGGATGGTTGAAAAGCCTACCAGTTGAGGCCGCTATCGATGGTTGAAAAGCCTAGACCGTTACATATGGTATCAGAGCGGTAGGTTGAGTGAATACCTAAGCTCTGGAGTGGTGTCTATCTTGAGAGCGCGTAATTGTTAGTTATATAAAAATGGTTTTATATTGTGTTAATTGATCGGTTGAGTGGTATATGGATTCTGGTCAATACGAGTAGCTAACGTTATTGATAGGGATCTCTAAACACTTGAACCAGGCCAACGGACACAATATTGTTTTAAAGAGGTAAATGAAATAATTTTACCCAGAAATAATTTCTATATAAAAAGTATCATTTTAAATATATATATATATATATTTCTACCTATTTGTTGGGTTACCTGTTCGGGTTTTCCAATATAAGTTATAAAAGTAGATAAGGTGGTAGTGTGAGTAACACGACTACCAATAGTTAGAATTCGAGTGTTGAGGTTGGAAGTATATCTGACGAGACTGTAGACCTAATACTGTCTCGAGTGAACTTTGTTGTGGTGTAAAGATTTCACCGATCTCTGAAGGAAACCAGTTATGGTTTAGAGTTTATCTTTGAAGTTGGATGAATAGAGTAGATCTATTGGATGAGCTGAAGAGAGTGATGGTATTTTGGTAACCTCAGGAAGTAGTAGCTGTGTGATGAGACACGGTGGCTATGGACGTTTCTGAAGATGTTTCTTCTGGAACAAGTTTGAAGAAGTGAGTCTGTTTCGGTGTTGTGGCTGAGTCCAGTGGGGTGTTTCTATTTGCTTTGAGGTCCGAGTTTCTCGAGGAGTTTCGGATAAGAAGTCTTTGGTTTGTGGCAGCAGTGCGGCTCGGAGTGTTCTGTGTGTTAGCAGGAAGTTTCTGGCTGAGTAGTTTTTCTGAAGTTGGAGTCCAGAAGAAGCTGAGTGAATCCATTTCTTCGATGAATTGGATAGTTAAGTATGAGCTGTTCTAATTTGTGAAGAGAGAACAGTATCTGTGGAAGTTAGGTCGAGTTGATCGCAAAAGAGACTTGCGATTGATTGAGTGTTCTTTTGGGTTATTGGAGATTGAGATTCCGTATCGACTTGATTCATGGAGTTACCGGAAGTTCAGCTTAGTAGGAATTTTTAGGATTTGGAGATAAGGTTGTCAAGTGCAACTGTTTTGGCTATTCCAGATAGGAGAAGTAGTTCATAGTTCTCTAATGTTTGTGGAGTAGAATTGTGTTCTGGATTTCGGTGATTTTTGGGAAACCATTTTGTTGAGAAGGATCCGGAAATTGGTTTGATGTTGGTCTAGATTGTTCCAGGAAGCATCAGCAAGGGCTAAGCTGATCAGGAAGGATGAAGTTGAAATTGGATATTGTTTAAGTTTTCTTCAATTAAAGGAGATACAAGATTTGGTAAGATTGGAGAGCTAGCTCTAGAAGTATTTTGAGATTTTCTTGTGTTCTCAAAAGGATTAGTTCTTTGATCTACAGGATTGAGTTTCCAGTTCGGATAACTGGAATTCATTGTATTTCACGTATCTCTGAGGGAATACGTGTTTGATCTGTCATTGGTTGTGGGATCAGCAGTCCAAAGAGATTTGGTTGTTGAGTCAGACTCGTCTGTAGTCTGATATCTTGTTTAGTTCTGTAAATACTAGATGAGTAGGAACTCTGTAGCTTAGTAGTATTGATTGTTTGGATTTTGTAGAACGAGTATCCCGATATATATATATATATATACTTGGGGAAAACTCGAGGAAATTCTATCCAGAATTTTATCTGGATAGTTAGAATTGTTTGATTGGGTGAATTGGTTGCTATGATTATTAGCATATGATTGATATATGTTTGTGCTTTGAAAATTAAATTTTTAAATGAGATTATTAAATTGCCTTTGCTTTTAAATTTCGGGGACGAAATTATTTTAAGGGGGGAGGAATGTGATATCCCGGAATTTTGGGTAATATAAATTTAATAATCTGTATATAAAAATTTAATTGATTTGATAATTTTGTAAATTTAATTGGAATTGATTTAATAATATTCTTTAATAAAGATTTGATTAGTGAATTTTATCTTTTAAAAGCTAAATAAAATGTTTTCTATTTATAATAAATATATATATATATTTGTATATATATTGTAATTAGAAATCTTTGGTAAATTGGGAAAGTATGATTTATTTAAAGTTAGACTTTTCAAAAATATTTTATAAGTAACTATATGGTTTTAAATACTTAAGGTAAATATTATTAGTTTAAATATCTTTAATTTAGATTTTAAATAAGATTAGAAAAATGATTTGTTTAACATTATTTATTTTATATGATTTGTAAATTAACTATGAAGGTTTAAAATTAAAATGTGAAACATTAATTCATTTAAGTAATAAGTAATTTATAATCTCTTTTATAAATTACATAAAATTGTCAAGGGTGTTATTTTCAAATAATAAATATATGTATTGTTTTATCTATAAATATAATTGGTTTTATTCTTTAAAGTTATCTATATATATATATATATAACTAGGTATTAAAAACTAATTAATTAAGATAAAAGCTTTTATTAACACTTAATTATAAATACAAATTACTTACAAGACAAGTGTAAACATTTTAGAGCTAAATTAACATGTGTTAAGTAATAAACCATTTAATGTGACAAATGTAAATTATCTTAACAAGTGGCATTTCAAATTTGGTTTTCTTTTTATTTTTATTTAATAAAATTTCAGCCCATGCAAATATGTTTTCTTCCTTTCATTTCTTTTGCCATTCTTTTTCAAAAAAGCTAAGGAGAAAACTCAAAATCCAAACAATCTTCCTAAACAAATCTGAAAACTTCCTCAAAACTAAAAGAAAAATCAAAACAATTCCCAAATTCCTGAAACATTTTCAAGTTTAAAACCTGTAATCTCTTCAAGTCCAAACCTTTTTCCTCAAGCATTAACAGACTTTCAAATTTGCAACCTGGAAAAGCATTTCAAGCTTGTAAACAAACCAGTGAACATACTCCTCAAAAATCAAATTCGAGCCTGCATTTTTCCAAAATCATTAACCTGAGATCTGTATTTTTCCAAAACCTGAGAGCAACAAAATATGCAAGCATTTTCTTTTCAACCTGAGTTTTAATCAAAATCAAAAAGGGCTGCATGTATTTTCTTTGGTCTGGAGTTAAAGCTAGAGTCATCACTTCTACAAATTTCAAAAAGACAAGCATGCAAGTTTTAAAATCAAACAAAGCAGTAACTCAAGTTTTAAAAGATTCAAAAGCTTTTTCAAAATGAGGCTCTGTTCTTCTTTTTAAAAGGTGAGTAAATATTTATCTTAAAAACAGTTTCTTTAAAATCTGTTGTTATGATGAATGTGATGTATGTCGTAGTAGATTGTGTTGCATAAATATATGGGTGTGAATGCATGTATTTATATGTATATGATGTCTGTGTGGTATGTCTGTTATTGATTGTGAATACATACATATATAGAAGCTCTGTTTCTAAATTCCCAGACTCAAATTCTAATAAAAATTCACTAGCTTTTGATTCAAGCTTTGTTAAGATTAAATTTCTGAATGAAGTATGTTTGTAGTATAATAAGTTTTAATTTAAAAACTTGTTTAGATTAAAATAACTTAGTTTTGTTTCTGGAAATCTAAAACATCAATGTATGTTTAATAAAAGTAAAAAACTCAAACATCATTATATATATATTCAGGATAGTAAATCAAATACCCAAACTAAAATATGATTTTTAAAACTCAAATCATAGTTTGTAATGATGGGGTGTATGGGCAGTTCTGGTTTGACCAGAAAAAGGGAAATGGGTGATTTCTGAGGAGCTCGATGGTTTGAGAGTTCGTATATCTTTCTGGAGGAAGATGAGTAGTCAGGGACATGGAGAAAAATAGTAGATGTGTTGGTAGATTACCGTGGAGGTGGCGATAGGGAATTTATGTCTGTAGCCCTAGTTTGTCTGGAAGAAATATATTGGATTGGTTCGACTTCCACAGTGGATCGAGTGTAATGATATTTTGGGTGATGGTAGATGATGAGTTGACGAGAACGTGGCCAGAATTTCAGGAGCAATGGCGGTCGGAGTTCGAGAAGGAGGCGTTGACAGGCTTTGAGGAGTGATGACTGGTGGTTGTTTCCAGGTTTGAGTTTGAAGTCTCGATTTAGTTTTGAGCTTTTGCATGACCAACTGATGATCGTGGGGAGTCGTGTAGCTGTTTTCTGGTGTGGGATGATCGGAGAAGATAGCCAGAGACGATCGGAGCTCCGGTGCATGTGCACAGTGCACCACTTTTGGGTTTTCTGTTAATTATTGGATTGAGTGGATTGGTCTCGAGTAAACTCTCGAGTTGATAGGTGTTTTGCTCGGGATTTTTGGTAATTGACTCGAAGCAAAATTAAGTAGGGCTCGGGGAATTTCTGGGAAAGGGGAAATCTGCTCTGTTTTAAAAAAATTTAAAACTAGGTTTTTAAATTGTAAAGGAGATTTAAATTTAATTTTAAATCTAGATTTAAAAATAGATTCAAGTTTAATTTGAATCTTAGTTTGAAAATAAATTAAGTTTTTAAATTCAAATTGTTTTAAATAACTTAAGGGTGTTAAGGAATTAAGTGTATTTAAAAGAAATTGAATTTAAAAATGGAGGTTGAAAATGTAAAGGAAGAATTTAAATAAAATTTTTAAAGTTTAAATGTTTTAATAAATTTAAATGTTAAGTTATATTTTAAATGATTGAATTTAAAATGAAATTTAAAATTAGATTTAGAAATGAATATTTCAAATAAACTTGTGAATAATAATTTAACTATAGGTAAGAAAAAGTTTTATCTTAAAGTTAAATTAGAATTTAATATTTTGTTATTCATTTAAGTATTAGGATAATTAAATGGATAATTAACTTATTTTATAAATTAATGAAATGGATAATTACTTAAAGTAATTAAGGATTTAAACTTAAGGTTTAAGATTAATTATTCTTAGAATAATTAACTTGTAATTTAAGAATCATTAATTAAATAAGGTTAAATTTTAATTAATGATTAGAAGATAATTAATCTAGTAATTAAGATTGTTTAAGTTATAGTTAAGCACTTAATTAATAAATAATTAGTAATTAATTAAATGATTAATAAAGATAAATTAAATAGTAATTAATAATGATTAATCTAAGTTAATTACTTTAGAGAAGTAATTAAAGAATTGATGAAGATCATTAAGTTGAGATAAGTAATTAATTAATGTGATTAATTTTTATAATTAATTAGATTAATTAAGGATAATCAATTATAGAAATGGTTAAGTATATTTATGGAAGTAATTTGGATTTAATTACTTTTTGGAATTAATCAAGGGATTAATAAAAATTTACTAAGGAGTAATTAATTTATTTAATGAAGTAATTAAAGATAGTTAATTACTGAATGTGGATAATCAAGAGTGATTAATAAATATGGTTTGATTAAAGATTAATTACTTAATGTAATTAATTTAAATATAATTAATTATTAAAGTAATAATTAAGGATCATTAATTAATATAATTAATGATGTAATTAAGGTTTGATTAATTAAGATTAATTAATCAATAATAAGTAATTAAAAAGTAATTAATTAATGTAATTAATTTAAAGATTAATGTAATTAATTATAGTAATTAACTAATGAAGTAATTAAAGTTTAATCACTGTATTTGATTAAGGATAATTAATTTGTAAAAATTAATTAAGGATAATTACTTGAATGTAATTAAGGGGTATTAATCAAGGGTGATTAATTAAGATGATTAATGTGAGGATAATGAACTAATTGATTTGTAATCAATTGATGGTTAAGTAAGCAAGGTTTAAAATGATGAAGTAATTAATTTAATTCACTTTAAATTAATTAAGAGATGAAGTAATTAATTTAATCCACTTTAAATTAATTAAGAGATGAAGTAATTAATTTAATTCACTTTAAATTAATTAAAGATAGAGATAGTTAATTTAATTCATTTTAAATTAATTATGTTGTGATTAAGTAAATCATTGCTTATATAAGAATGGATGACATTGATTGTCTTGAATGGATGTAATCTCAGAAATGAGATAAGAAATGTTGTGTAGTATGAATGCTTGGTTGCATTATGATGGTAATATAGATTAACTATTGTGATGTTGATATGGATTACCTATTTGGTTATAGATCATTTGTTTATTTGATAATGTGATTATCAATTGTGATTTGTGAATTATCTATCTGTATGAATATAGATAAGTTAAATTGTTTAAACCTTTAAACAACTTGGCCTTAAAAGATACGTTTTGGATTTCGATGAGACCGGGATCGGGTTTCCGTATACCGGATTTCCAGGTCTGGAGACCCGAATACCACATCGATCCAAATTAACGATAGGTCGTGAATCAAGTAAAGATGAAGATTTAGAGTGCAAGGGTTATTGTCGTTAACTCTGAGGGTGATTCCAAAACGAGTGTAACGAGATAATGCCTTCGGTTTCGTTCGAACCCGGAACGAACTTGTATGGATTGAATGCTTTCAGCACATCGTCAGGCGGACGATGAGCATTCTAAGTGATATGTTCTGATTAAAGGTAATCGTAACCTCAAGCCTCATCAACCGGGAATGGCTAAAACAGGGGAGGTGCAGCAAAGCTTCGTGGGTAGCACCCACTGAGAGCAAGATAGATCCCTGTCTAGAGGTCCCTTTTCTTTTCGGCTTAGTGTGTGGTTGGTCGCGCCAACTACGGGGTTATCTTGTTCGGAATTATCCAGTAAGGGATGGTTCCGGCTTTGTGTTGCAGGGGAGCGGGCGTACTCCTCGGTACGGTGATCTAGGCCACGTACTGTGACGGGCGGTACCCCAGTAGCCCTGCCATTGTATGGAATCCAAACTCCAATAAGTGCCGTACGTATTAGTTGTGCCCAACTATGTTGGAATGTGAGATGTAAGCATTTCAGCTATTTCTGTATTTTACTTGAAAACCCTAGACCCTATTATAATACAATCGGATTTCCTATCAAATGTTTTAGTTAGCGTAAGGTAAAAACTTACCCATGTTTATTTGTGGGGAGTCTTACGTGATACTTTTGTTTTCAAAGGTTTTCAAAGTTAAGCAATCTAACCGTTTACTCACACCAGACCCATGTCTGACCCAAGTGTTTATTTCTGTTTTATAAACTCTTGGGTACTCAAATTTTTACGAGTAGCCAAGGGATTCAGGTTTAGCTTTGACGAATATTCTGGAGGAGCAATGGAGCAGGAGGCTTCGGCGTTCGTAGATATAGTATTCCGCTGTGTTGATATCTGTGATAGTGTCTTGTCTTGTATTGAGTTGTAATGTCTAGACAAATGTTTATAACTGTCTAGTAAGTGATGTATATGTTGTGTAACTCTGTAAATTGTTGTAAACTATGTAATAGTTTATGTTATTAATATAATTTATTCGTTCCGCTGTGAGATCGTTGTTGTTGTTTCTTTCTTTCTTCTCTTCTTTTCTATTTTCTACCCCTTTCTTTCTTCATAATGATGCGACTTTCTGGGCATAGAAAGTCGGGTCGTTACAATATGGATAACATTTGAAGACCGGTGGTGAAGATCGGGTATTTGTGAAAACGATAGGATGACCTATCGATTGTCTCTGCACCGTTAGCTACGGTATAGAGATTTCCTTTGTGATGGGAAATTCGATCGGGATTGCGAATACCCGGATTGCAAGGGCTTCTTCGGAAGTGCCTTCGGTTCTGTTCGAACCCGGAACAGACTTGTATGGTTACATGTCTAACATTACATTTTCGGATATAAATCAGATTTCTTTCAAATACATTTCTGTTGGTGGCGGAGAATTTATTCTTTTAGCTTAATACCCTTCTCTGAGACGTACGAGCTCAGAGGTTATGTATTTGAATGTTATCAGTGATATACTCCCAATTTGGTAATGTGGCATGCTGAGTGTTGCTGTGTGATGATTATTTATTGATCATTTGTTGATCAAAGCATGGCTTTGTGAAAAAGCGTAGCTTTGTGGACGAGACCTCTTCGGACCTCACAACCCGGAAATGGTCGAAACAGGAATATGCGGCAAGGTTATGAGGGTCGCTCCCTTTAGGGTATGTCATTTCCTTCTGGAAAAGGGTGGTATCAGGTATGGAGCCCTGGTATTTAACCTATGTGGTTACTCCAATCTCATTTACTATGTGATTGTTGTTTTGTTGAGGCGCCTCGGATAAAGGTCCCTAAGGACCGGGGGGTGGCATATTCGTGTAGTAGTTACTTAGTGTAAGAGGTAACCCGGCCTTGTGTTGGCAGAGAGCTAGTTAGTTCTCGGGACGTCCATCCAGATGCGATCCCATTGATAGTAGGATGTTCCTTAGCCTGACCATTTGTTGGAAATCCAATCAAACAATACGAGCCCTGTACGGTTGTAATTTTATAACCTGCCATGGAATGCGGCGGTAACCTGCTATTGAACATGGTAGCTATAGTAGGCATAAGTGCGGAATGCCTATGTTGGCTAAGATTAATATTATATTTTCGAAATGTTTTCTGCACTATGCACTAATAATAATATCAAAAATGATTTGTTTTGCGTAGTAAGCATGTTTGACTATCATAAGAAGAAATCTCCTCCAATTCTGTGTTTGCATTGTGTGTGTGGCGGGAGGTCTTATGGTAGTTTCATTTTCCAAAAAAAAGCATTGCGATTGTCTATTACTATCTTTGTTGTTGTTGTTTTAAAGATAAATAACTGTTTTAGTTCTCACACCAGTCACATGACTGACTTGGAGTTTATTGTTTCCTTCCTAAACTCTGGGTGCCCACCAATTTCCACACGGGCAGTCTAGAGTCAAGTTATCAGGTCATTCTGGATTTCAGGAGGCTTTGGAGCTCAAGTGGCGAGCTGGATGGCGAGACGTATCACTTGTATATGATATTATTTATTCCTCTGTGTATTCTATATGTGGACAAGTTTGTATAACTATCCAGTGTTGTATTGTTGTTGTAAACTCTGATGATGATGTAATGTATAAACTGATATAGTTCTTTGATTTAAAGATTATTCATTTATCTATTATATGTTGTTCCGCTGCGATATATGAGATTCTGATGTTGTTTTCTGTTGTTTCTTCTTTCTTTCTTTCTGTCTTCTTCTACCTCTTCTTTTTAACCATAACAATTCGGTTTTCCGGCATTCGATTGCTCGGCAGTTGATACAGTGGACGTATTAATGTCGATTTTCGGAAGTCGAAAATCCAGAATCGTTGCGCTATTACTATTCCACATCAACTTTTAGCGTCATAAGATAATCAACGTCCAATTGAACTCCCCTCACAAACTGTAAATGTAATTCCTTTATTCATTGATATTTATGATTATTTGGAACAGTTAATGATTTTGGAAAACTATTTACTCATTCTATCAAGCTTGCATTTACTTATGTTGCTTAACATAATATGATTCATACAGCTTATATGTGTCGACATCTATTTGTGCATGGAATTTGGGGAATATGTGGTTGAGCTGTTCATACATTTACAATTTTTTTAAAACTTCTTTTGTTATTAGATGGTTCAAAATGTTGTGTACATATTTCAAAATGATAATAATTAAATTCATACATGATATATAGGACATTTTCTCTTGAAAAAAAGGAGAATAGGAAACACATCGACAATTAAGTTGTTAATTAATAGGAGAGCATCAATCACTTAGTTTTTCTTAACTTTTAATGTATTCATGTAACTCAGTTTTTTTACATGTTGGAAATGCCTCTTACGTTCTTTCAAATTTATCTCACATGATCGTCACAGTGAGTTTAGAATTCTTAATTTTTAATTAATGATCAGTCTCATTTTATGCTCATTGTTGCAGCTAAGCTGTCTTTTCAGGTGATGAATGTGGAGAAGAAAAAACCAAAATAGCAAAAGGAGAATTAAAGTAACACCAAAATATCAAAACTGTTAAGAATGCATATTTTCTATATACTACTTTGTTTTTCAAACACCCTACTTCAAACAGAGACATGAATCAAAGGATCTTTGACTTGCCTGTGATAATTAGCTTTATAACTACAAATATTGGACTTATTATTCAATTTTGACCTAACAAATAAAATATTCCTACTATTGTCAACAAACATTTTGATCCACATTATAATTAGTTGTTTTTCAATTACATATTTCAATTGTTGAATTCTTTTTTTACAGGTAAATCACATATATTAGGTGGTTCTGAAGCTCTCATGGCCTCTTCTTTTCTTGATGTTGAAGTGTAAACGAAGATTATATATAGTTAAAGTAAGCGACGTTGAATATCATTTTGATTTGTTTGAATTGATAAGAGGTTTAATATCATTGAAAAGACGTGTTGCACCTATTGGGAAAAAAGCTATGGGCTTAACTAATTAGAGTGAAACTATATAACCATGAAGTTATAGCACTATATGCAGTAACTTTTTGACTTACTGCACTATATTTATAGGAACATTTCCTAAATTTCCACCCTGTCCTCATCTTGCTTGCCCAACAAGTTCACCATTCACACCATCACTTGCTGCAATTAACTATTATTCACTGCAGATATAGTTTTCATTATCCTTGTCGTTGTGACTCTATTTAATTGTACGTATTTGTTGGAATTTCTACAGATTTCTCCCACATTCGGTTTCTTTGATTCATTAGGTATGATGACTATAATAAAAGGTAAGAACCTTTAATCTTCTTTCCCGGTCATAAACGGATAAACATGGTTAGTGCTAAAAAATTAATACTCTTGGCTATTTATCTTCTTCACCTGCACATATGAAAACCAATAGACATACAACGTTAATAAACAAACTTATCAGTTTACATTTACAGTAGGCCGCAATTCATTTATTTCAAAGAATTACCAACAGCCACAAGTTTTACTGCAGCAGTATTATATAACCTCCAAGCGAATTATTATTTATCCCAATCACTTGCTAAATTCCTCTTCTCTTCACCAACTTTCTATCATGGATACTGTACATTCACCAACTGAATCCTTTACTGTTGACAGTGTTGGAGCAACAATCCGAATACGCGTTGCAAGGCTGTGGGACTCCATTACTTAAAAAGCAATGATGTTTTTGGATTCAACATGCAGTTGCTAGACAACAAGGTGTGTAACTGTTTTATTCATTTAACTTGTTATTTTTCAACCACTTTATGTTCTTGTTTCCATTTGACATAAAACTGTACATTCAACGTATTTTACCCTTCGCCGTTCATCGCCTCATCCTACGTCAGATAAATCCGTAGTTTTTTATTGAATTCATTAGCTTTATCATCCCAAAATTATTTCCCACTTCATATTATTTTCAACTGCTGTTGCTCTTCAATTCAATATATTTTTAAACCGTATATAACAGAAAATATACTTTGTTCCTATGAATCAAAATTAGAATGGAGGAATAGAAAAACGTGATTATTTATCTAGGGATCGTACAAATATATGGTTATTTATACACGGATCATATAGTCATATTTACAAAGATTATTTTTTTTGAAAACCCAGGAGAACCCAACGGCCCGGTAAACTCCTGAGGAGGGTATAGTAAAGTTGTCTGATGATCCAAGCCCCCATACCCCCGGATAAATTTATATATGATAGGGAAGCGCATGGTAGGAATTGAACCTGGGCTTTTTTAACAGAACCCAAGCCTCTTTTCCACTACGCCGCACCCGCGGACTCATATTTACAAAAAGATATGTACAAAGATATTCTATATTATATCATCGGTTTAAATACATGAAATTTTACCTTTTATTCTCTATATTACTTTTTTCTACATAAATTAATTATCCTCATTTTCTATTGTAGCTTTTTAAAACAAAACAGGTCGCTGAATTTATGCTTATACTGATTATATTACCATTTAATGTAATACTATGGTTGTATAAAGTTCATGTTTGCATTACTTTACAAGTTGGTGGTTATGCACCAATAAAACTGCATATCGAACCCAATAAACATCAAGCATTATAAAAATTCGACAATACCACAAATTCTAAATTCTACGTACGATTTTAAGCCTGATGGAGAATTTAAGGATTAACTGTAACAGTAGTTGCACCAATTTCAAATTTTCATTTTTCATTATATACATTCATGCTTTTAGGAATAATTTGAATTTTCATTGTTTTAATAATAGAAAGATCTTTATTATTAGAAAATTTTAGGATTAATTTGAAATTTTACTGCCCTTAGATATGCAACCTCTGCTTTCCTTATTTGTTTTGACTTTTAGACTTTGACTGTTGACAAATAGTTGATAAAAAGTATTTTCCGTTCTACACGTTGAATTTTAATGTAGACGGCCTCATAAATGAACACATAACTAGCGTGAGCCTCTGAGGTTGAATTTTTTCATAATAGAACTATAAGCTAGACTCCTAAACAAATAACAATTACCCGATATTGAGATTATCCAACAAATAATCCCTTTCTATATTTTATGAACTCTAATCACATATATTTAAATCCCATGCTGATATATGTCTCAGTAGTTATGGTGTTATAGATTTCAAATTTACATTTTTCCTTATATACATTTACGCTTTTAGGAATAATTTGAATTTTCTGTTTTTAAATACTAAAAAGTGTTATAATATATGTAAATATAAATATTGAATATGCTATATACTGTTTTTGTATTTAGTCCCACATCGTGAGATTAGTTCTATCCCAAGCTCCTAGGCTTTTATATAAAGAAGTTAATGTAATGAAACTGTATGATTAATCTCGGCAGTGAATAAAATATTTTCTTCCTCTTTCTCTACTGTTTTCTTATTTCCTTATATTTTATAACACGTTATTAGCACGATCTCGGGAATTTTTTTTGTACACTTGGAAAACCCGATTAGAGAAATGAAAATGCATTTCTCGAGAGCTACGATCACAAACAACACAGATGTCGTCGGTTGCTACTTGGATTCGTAATAAAGCTCAGATCTCCAACAAAAATGAAAGTTCCACAATGAAGATTAGGGCATTATGACCAAAACAATGAAATCGAAATCGAAGCCCATCTTCAATCTTGAAGATTATCAGATTGATGTCGGCAATTAAAGAGCTTCGAAGGGTATACTAAATCAAGGTTTAGGGAGCGATATCAAAGAGGCATTGGAACAAAAGATCGGATTCGTGCCAGAATCAATATCAAGAGGCTTTAGGTAATTTCGGCTACTCCAGATCTCAATTCTCAGATTTCAGCCACTTCAGATCTCAATTCTCAGATTTCAACCACTTCAGGTACAATAAGGCTTTAACATCATTCCAGGTATGAGCTTGAACTAAATTTCGAGCATAAGTAAGTAATGAAATATTTACAAATAAAAATCGACTCCTTGTAGTTTGTGCAGAAAGATTCATTGTCAAGTTAAAACATTTTTTTTTGCTCTGTCAATGGTTTTGGTTGCATTTGGAACATTCTTGGTTTGTTGGTCCAGCAACAAACCAATTTCAATCTGTCATATGGATGCAGCCATAGTCTGTAACTTAAAACTTATTCTTATGATTTAAGAGACATTAAATCTTTTGCCTTCCACATAATGTTTAATCACAACCAACGAACAACCAAACTATTTAGAGATACAAGTCTACTATGCAAACACTTACTGCCCTACATATTATTATTTTTGGTTGATAATGGTGGAAAGATGATAATGGTGAAAATATTCCTTGATGAAATCCATCATGGTCTGTTTATTTTAGATACAACCTAAAATGTTCAAGCTTCTCTGCTCTTCACTTTAACCTTAGCACATCCTAGAAGTTTGATGTATAGTTCTACTTAACTAGTTCAGTAAATTTTGCTTTCTGTTCAAGTCGACAAACATTATATGAGAAGGTACGATGCTTAACCAATATTTGAAAAATATGGAGGATTGTTGAGAAGCTTTGGCTACGTGTTAAACTATTAATGAAATAAAATGTGAATAGGCTTTGAATAACAGGTTTTAGATGAATGGATTCCAGGAGCATACATGATTTTAATTTATGTGAATTTTAATATATTAACATCCAGGAATTTTGTTATGACTTCTAAAGATATGGTTATTACTGGGTAGTGTCCCACTTAATCTTTGGAAAGCTTTATATTAATTAGTATTAGTTATATTGCAGCACTAGGTCAATATTTTCATTGTACTGGTTTATAGTTTCCTCTGGAAACAAAGCAAGCTAGTTTGAATGGAGTTCAGCCAAACAATGTTTGCCTAGAATGTAATATTTTTTCTTCCTTCAATAATATGAGCAATGTAGTATTGTTAAGCTAAACAAACAATGTTTACTGCTTTAATTTCATGCAAAAAGAAAAAAAAAATTCAATTTGTGGCTGAGATTATGGTGGTTCATTTTAAATATTTTACGAAAGAAATGATGTTACATGCCTGTTCATTGTATTTCACTAAGCAAACTAAATAATTCCAGTGATAATTTTCTGCAAGTCAAAAAATTCAGTTTTAACTTGGTCCCTTATGCTTTTTGGTTGAAAGGTCACTGCACATGGTATATTCACATTGGATGTGATTTATGTTTTAGTTAGAAGCCCCACGTCTTAATCATGTCTACTCAACAAATATTTTAAGCTGCGTTTGTATTTACTATCTTGATTAAGTTCAGTATCAATCAATTCCTTGTTTATAGAGATCAATTATCATTGATACACATCACTTTGCACAAATGACCAAGAAATTTTGTAATGAAATTCAATTATCCATATTCATGCATGTTCGATCTTTGTGCCTAAGTTTTTATTTAGTACAGTTGTCCTTCAAATTTCTTTTAACTTTGTGTTCTTGGTTTGTTTGTGTCTTGTTTTTTGACCTAATGATGAGTTTAGGTTTTTTGATTTTGTAAGACTCCAACATGATTTGCAGAGATTTCATAACCTACGCACCAAGGTGGACGACATAATCAAAATGCCACTTGCGTATTGGTTAATAATTTTTTTGAATGCTAACTATATTGATAATTGTCTGTGGCTCTACATTGTTGAAGTATGTTGCCCATGGTCTTCTATTTTTTTGCAATATGTTTAGAAGCACAAAAGCATGATTAGATAGTTGTTGCCTTTATATTTACATTAGCTAGAAAAAAAAAGAAACTGAACATACATGGAAATCTTTATTTGAAGAATCTTTGTGGAATCTGTCATTTTCAGTCAGCATTATAGACAATAGCACTACAAAGAGGGAAGCGAAGGACAAATAATATTCTATTTTCATACAATTTCCTCACCATTAGTGAAACATGTTGGTTGCATAATAATTTTGTGGTATGCTGTATAGGCTATGATGGTGATAGTAAAATATTTCTAGAAAATACTTATACATTTGGAAATGATAAAATATCTCTAGAAGAGATTTGTTTATATATATTTGGTAATTTTATTAAACCAAATAAATGTATATAAATTTGATTATGAAGGATTCCGATTTAGTTTAGATCTGATTCTAGCTTTAAAAATTTAAGAGCTATGTTATGTTAGTATATCCCTTTTGTTGAACTCTCCAGAAGAGATGTGTAGAGATGTCTATATGCAATTATAACTATGTATTATTCTCTGATAATTAGTTATAAATAATGTTTAAAAGTGGTATTTGAGATATAATTGAGGAATAAAACTTAACAACTTAAAGTTGTTTATATAATTTATTTGAATTAGAAGTTCAATATGTTTTCAAACCAGATGTTTTGAACATTATCATGCGGTCTTGATGGATTTACATTGACATTGATCTATAAACAAAAAATTAATAGTTTGGATCCTTGTAATAGTTTGTTCTAAAAATCACTAATTCAAATGAGAAAGAATATGAAAATTTATAATATAGATGTAATACGTGGACGCACGTATATATCTATATATGTAAATATTCAGCTAACAACCTGAAGTTTGTTATGAGCTCATCTTATAGATTATGTATAGATATTATTTAGTGATTTAAATCAACATAAATGTTGAATGACCTGAAGTCGTGTATGTATTCAAATGATCTATACAATAAGTAAATTCCTCCAATTGACTAGATCAATGAATGAGAACAAACTCTAATAAGCAATATTAATTGAATGCATCTTATCAACTAATAAAATAATTATCCTCCTATTATTAATATATATGGTGTATTTGCTAGTAGCAATATCATAATGGATCAAAATGAGAATTCAAAGATGATTATTATTTAATGTGACAATGTTCGTCAACATTGAGGGGGAGGATAAATGGGATACAAGTTCATTTTGATTATCAATATTAAATATTTGTTAACATATACAATGATGCAAATATTAAGTAATTTTCGATAATATCCCTAGTAAACTTTCTTCAATATAGATTTGAATCATTGAAGGATCAAAATGTGTCTAACACATCTGAAATGTGGTTCAAAAGTTAGATCAAAATATTATTGGAGTAAGTGATAAAGATGTCAAATAAAGAAGGTGAGTGTTCTTGAAGAAACACTTAAGGATGCTCTGAAAGAGATTCATGACATGATTGTCAAATAACTCTAGAAGTGGTTTAGGTACCTAAAATATGATAAATAAAGAGATCTCAATAAATCATATCTAGAACTAACATGATTTAATATGATAAATAAAGCGCTTATGATTATAAATGAATTAAAGATCCTAGATTAGAGAAAAACATGATTGGCCATCATGAAATTCTCCTAAATAAGAAACGTGAATCTTAGTTCGCAAAATATAATTAGAAATATATATATATATATGTACACACACACATATATATATATATATAAAGTAGAAAAACACACTAAAATACTGAAGCACATGTAGTGCTACATCATGTTAAATGCTTTAGGCATGATGTTTTTATAAATAACTGAATTGACTGAAGTAGTGAAAGTGTTTGAAACACTTAAAATACCCTGAAGGTATGAATATTGGTTAAATCATACTAAATGATGAAAGTCGTTCCCGAAGAATATAAATTACTTTGGTGCTTATAAAGAATGCAAAGAATAAAGGGTGTAGATTACAAATTTCTTTTAAATATTGTTGTAATGAAAATCTTGATATAATTCATGATGAGTAGATTACTTCCTGTTTTTAAGTATTGTTGTAATGAAACTCTTAATTTACATCGAAGATTTGTTGCAATAAGCAAAGCTGGTATGATGCATCAAAAATGAAAGCACATGAAGTGTTTTTCATAAAAGTAGCATATAAAGTGCATAAAATTCAAACAATATTTGAAAGAAATAATCTTAGAAAAATTGATCATATCAAAGGCAACTATTTATAAATGATGAAAGGAGGAAAAGAAGAATTATTGTCTCCTGATTTTTATTTTCTTAATGCTTGTCTAAGCTATGTTACACATATATGGATCAAAAGTATTTGTAGTTGATTTGGATTATCAATATATGTATTCAAACTTAAATGGAAAAATATAAAATCAGGGGGAGAATATCTAAATATATCATAATGTACTCTTTTTCCTTCACTAAGATTTTTCCCTTCGGGTTTTTCTTAGTAAGGTTTTAATGAGGCATTATCTTGATCCAGAAGTATCAACTCCCTAGTAACATTTAAAATAAGTTATAATGCACTCTTTTTCCTTATTTAAGATTTTTCCCATTGGGTTTTTCTTACAAAGGTTTTAACGAGGCATTATCTTGATCTAGAAGAATCAAACGTTTTATCAAGAAATAACATCTCAAATATGTTATTTAAGTTAAATTGTATTTTTATCCTTGACTAAGGTTTTTCCAATCGGGTTTTCCTATGTAAGGTTTTAATGAAGTATTATATTGATCTAGAAGTATCAAACTCTATTTGATTCTGTAAATTATTGAAATATGTCATACTATATTGTACTCTTTTTCCTTCACTAAGATTTTTCCCATATGGTTTTTCTTATTAATGTTTTAACGAGGCATTATTTTGATCTCGAAGTATCAAACTCTTAGAAGGAATATCACTTTTAGTATGATATCTATGATTTCACAAGTTGCGGTCTTGTTCTCTTCCAAGGTTTTTCCCATTGGGTTTTCCTAATAGAGGTTCTTAATGAAGCAACGAACAATATCAATGTCGACTGAATAAATAAATGCAAGCAAGATAACAATGAGGGGGAGCAATCATCATACACGTTACAAAAGGGGACAATTTCAAGTTATCAGAGGATTCAAGATTTTGAAGACTCATATTCAAGGGGGAGTGTTATAATATATGTAAATATAAATAGTGAATATGCTATATACTGTTTTTGTATTTAGTCCCACATTGTGAGATTAGTTCTATCCCAGGCTCCTAGGCCTTTATATAAAGAAGCTAATGTAATGAAACTGTATGATTAATCTCGGTAGTGAATAAAATATTTTCTTCCTCTTTCTCTACTGTTTTCTTATTTTCTTATATTTTATAACAAAAAGAAATTTATTATTAGCAAATTTTTGGACTAATTTGAAATTTTACTACACTTAGATGTGCAACCTCTGCTTTCCTTATTGCTTTGGAATTTTAGACTTTGAATGTTGACAAATAGTTGATAAAAAGGATATTAAATAGTAGAAAAATCTGTTCCATTTCACTTATAGAAAACAATGACTATAATCAAGACAGAACCAACTACTTGATATTGAGATTATCCAACAAATAATCCCTTTCTATATTATATGCTCTCTAATCACATATATTTAAATCCCCTGTTGATATATGTTTCCGCAGTTATGGTGTAAAATGATGATATTATTTATATATAACATTATATATATATACGTTCGAATATGCAAGTAGTATACACGAATTGGAAAAGATAGGTTCTGTCCTACTCCATGTAGTGCAAGTTTCTTATCTGTTGCTCTTACAATTAAAATATTACACAGCCTGATTTACGTACAACGAAATATGAAGTTTTCAATACAACCTACTGTCTGATGGTAGAGCAAAAATTTACATATTACCATACTAACAGTTTACAACGGTTTTATGGTGCTTTGCATGCCTTTCTGTTAGTCGTATGTGATCAATAGCTTGAACAGTTTATACTTTTACCGACTTGAGTTTGTTCACAGCATTTATTTTTTTCCGAACATGCACTCTTTACAACTTACTTTTCTCTTGCTACATGATCTTGCGACAGGGTGGAGAAATACAAGCAGTGGTAGGCCCACGTTTCCTCCCACTTTTCCTTGGAAAGCTACGAAAAGGATTGGTCTACAACATTGGTGAATTCAACGTCACCCCCATGGGTGACACGTATCTTCCTATCCACAAGTCAATTAAGATTGTTTTCACTGCTCTGACAACGATCGTCGAGGTTGAAACCCATGAGGACAACATACCGAACCATAAGTTTTCCTTCACCGACAATCAATCCATGGTTAATAGAACCAATACATTTAAGTACCTGACAGGTTAGCCTACTTCATCCAGTCAACTTACAACTACTTATTCATTGACCTATTACTCAATCACCTTCCAAATGCACTTCACCCATTCCGTACAGATGTCATTGGGATCTTGCATCACGTTGGTGAGATTGTCAGTTAATCCACAGGGAATGGTTCAGTGTCCCCTAGGCACGAACTTATCTTATATTTTTACGGGTATATGATACCTTTGTTTGCATGGTTGTTTTCATTTCTCTTAAACAATTGCCAAAGCCTCTCTTTAATAATCCTCACTTTATGATATTTGCAATGGTACTTGCATTGCGACTACACTATGGGGCAACAAAGCTAACCTTATTGACAACTCAGCTATCAATGAGAACTTAAAACCAGTAATCCTAACATCAATGACCGTCAAGAATTACCGAGGTATGTTTCCTCTACATCTATACCTACTGCACTTTGTTCTGTAAATATGTTATCGGTCATGTTAATCGTTCCATCACTGCCAGGTAAACCAAGCTTAAGCTCAACTATCGCAACTTTCGTTTACACAGATCTGAGGCATCCGATTTAATAAAGAGGTCAGCACCTTCAACTTCTGCTCACCGATTTGACCCTGATTTTAATTTCCTTCTTCACTCTTTTTTCCCACTCTTCCTTAGACTTATTTTACTACAATACATTATTGATTCCTTCTCATTTTCCCTTCTATTGTCTTCAACATACACTCTACACTTTTTAAATTGAACACAGACTTTATAATGACACAAATAAATCACTGGGTTCAGCCTTTTACAAAATACAATCCCTGACCTGGGTACAGTTTCCTTTTTTAACACATATAGTAAAAAGGAAGGGATTTTCTAGACAAAAGGAAAATAACATTTGTTGTTTCAACTTTCAACCTCTCTATGTTTTTCAAAACTAATTGTGTTCGGTAAAAAGTTATTTTTTAAATTTATGTAATTAGCTATTTGTTAGGGATTTAATATGCAAATTGTTTATTTGTTTGTTGTGAATGGAATTCCTAAATTTAATTTCGTTTTGATAATCAAGATATATGGGAAAATTATGGGCTTTGTTGATAATAGACAAATTAGAACAAATTAAATAAAAAAGTGACATGACGACATTGATATGTCCATGTTGGAACTAAATAATTGTGTATTCGGTAAGACTTAAAATTATAATCTTTGGTTTGTAAAAACAAAAGCATTAGGGTTCGAGCAATATTGAAGTGCCAAACATTTGTGGTTGACTTTTATTAGTTTATAATATATTTTACAAAATAATTCATTCAATAGTTTTAAAAGAAAACTTGGCGTATGTTATAACATAAAGAATTACCTATGTCATGATACAATACCACCATTTTGCTTCTACATAACTTAAAATGTAGGGGTAAAATGGTGAAACTTCCTGTCATACCATAGGTAATGATACCGATTCATTTTTGTAGTTTTATTTTAATTTTGTTTTAAAATAGTTGAATATAAAAGTTTATTGTATTATTTATGTTCTAATGTTTGGCTTTATCTTTATTAATATTATTGTTTTCTAAGTTTACATTATCAAATATCTAGATTTATCTTTTACCTTTCCAGTCAAATATGAACTTATTATTCGCGAGTTAATACATGCATCTCGCTATTTGTGCTTCGCACATCTTCCTAATTTGATCTAAATAATAGTGTTTCAAATTTAGTTTAATTAATTTGGAATTCATCTCCTATTTTTGTTTATTTGATTTTGAATTACATTGTGGCTTAATTATTTCATTATTTTCAGTAAAATTCAAATCCACACAAAAGTAATTTTGACAAAATTTGATGTTTCAACTTTTTTATGGGTTTCACTGGACTAATTATGTTCTCTAAATTACTATGCATTTCTAAATTGTAAACTAGCTATTTATTAAAGTTTTAATATGATTTTTTAAGATTATTTATTTGATGTGAATAAAATATCTAATTTGAAAATTGTTTGGAAATTTAGTATTAAAATATGTGAAACTTAGTTGGCTATGTTTATGATAGATACGTTAAGAGGAAAATGATTCAAGATTATTGGTCTACCCACGTTAGCATTAAGTGATTGTGCATTTGATGTGATTAGAAATTGTTCTTTGGACGATGAAACACAATAACATTGTGAGTTGACAATATTAGAGTATCAAATGTTTGTGATTGAACCATTATCATTATAGTATAATAATGTAATAATAGTATTTTAAAAAATAATTCGTTTAATAATTTCAGTTTATTGTGCCTAAAACAGTTTCAATATATGAAATTTTGGTATTAATTTTCTCAAAATTCAAAAAAAAAGCTTTTCAGAAGACAGCGATATTTTTAACTTAGTTGTTTATTAGAGTTAATATGCAAAAACATATTTGTTTTTCATGAATAATTTTTTTAGTTTTAAATCTATTTAAAGTTTTGATACTCAAACATGTGAATATTTGTAGGTCATTTTGATCATAGATTAATTGAGAAGAAAAAATAAAAATAATGATTTGAGAGCATCCCATGTTGGCATGTTCCGTTCAAGTGATTATGCATTTTGCGATGCTAAAAAGTACAAGTACAATTAAACATTGAATCAATAAGAGATCTACAAATAAGAAATAAAATACATAATATCACGCCAATATGTTCCACTTCGATTTTTTGTCTTTCCTACTTGCATAAACATTACTGATGGGTTTAGCGAAAAGTTTTTTTCTTCAAAATAACTAGACGGGTGGATGAAGATTGTTAGTTATGAAGCATTTTCACAGCAATAAACATTAATTGCATCCCCTTTTATATCTGATGCTCATTTGTCGACATAATTATTAACGTAATTTAAGTTTTTTGAGTATACATGGTTATTTATTTATCAAAACACATGGAAAAATGAGGGGCATTGATTCTAAATCATTTTAGTGATGATAAGTTTTTATTTTATAACCTTTGACATCTGCTGTTCATTAACAAACCCAGTTGTTAAACTAATTTAGGCTAATTGGTAAATGAGTATGTGTTGTAGAATTTCAACTGCTCAGATTCAGAATAGGTAACATCATCTGATAAATGCAATGTTCCTAAATAAAATGAAGGCTGCGCGTGCTCTACTCCTCTTATCAACTGGAGAGAAGATCTCTGCCTTCTATCTCTTTTCTTTTTATCTCAGCCGTTCATTCAGGCTTTTGTATTTATGTATCTGGGCTCTTGTCTTTTGGCCCATATAAACTTGTATAAGTATAACTGCTTTGGAATGAGATTAGTATTCTGCTTTTATCAAAACAATTACATTCTCTTAACAAATCTTAATATGGTATCAGAGCCAATTGCTTAACAGCACTAGATCAAAGAAAGATTCAAGAGAAAAACTATTCCATCAGTGATTCATCATTTGGAAAATCCTTACCCATCAGATTGTATAAATCATCATTTGGGTAAGAACAAGATTATCTTCTCAAATCTAAATGCCTTGCCAAGCCATACACTGGCTGCATTCAGATTATCATTAAAGATATCTTGTTTCAAGAAAGCAGCAGAAATCAAATTCAAGAAAAAGATCATCTCAGCAAATCAGAAAACAAGATCAGTGCCACGCCAAGATCCATCAGATAACTCTCATCATCTGGATCTGGCTGCATCATACCTGTTTCACTAACTTCTTGAGGATTTTCTTCTTCAAGAACCTCATCTAAAGCCTTCCTTCCCTGTTATCTGATATTGATACTTCATCATGACTGATGATCAATCTGCTACCTCTGACAATGCCCATTCTGAGCAGCAAACTGAGTCTACAGCAAAGCTAATCAAATCTGTCACCAACCCACAGAGCCAACTCATTACTGTTCGTCTTGATGAAAACAATTATCTGTTGTGGAAACTGCAGATTGAAACTGCAATCCAGGGTTATGGCCTTGAAGATTTTCTCCTCGGCACAACACCAACTCCACCAAAATTCATCACTGATCAAGAAAATAAGATAATTAGCAATGAAGAATACATCAAACATCACAGGCAAGATAGATTGATATGTTCCTGGTTATTATCATCTATAAATACCAATCTTTTATCACATGTTATTGGATGCAAATCTGCCTGTGAAATTTGGTCAACCATTGATAAGGTTTTCAACAGTCAATCTGCAGCAAAAGTTATGTATCACAAGAGACAGCTACAAAACATCAGAAAAGAAAATGGATCTATGAGAGAATATCTGTATAAAATCAAAACAATCTGTGATCTTCTTGAGGCTACAGACCACAAAGTATCTGACTCTGAACAGATCTTAACCATTCTAAATGGTCTGAGCGATGAATATGAAGCCGTAGTGGCAGTTATCTCTTCACATAAAGTCTTACCATCTGTGGATGATGTTCACTCTATACTACTGGCTCATGAAGCCAGGATAGACAATAAAAAGCCTCAAGAATATGAGTTTGCCATCAATTACACCACCAACTCAAGAAACAAGAATCAA
Organism: Allium fistulosum; assembly: GCA_030737815.1. Taxonomy (NCBI): domain Eukaryota; kingdom Viridiplantae; phylum Streptophyta; class Magnoliopsida; order Asparagales; family Amaryllidaceae; genus Allium; species Allium fistulosum. Next base: position 236,348,622 of record CM060908.1, read on the forward strand.
AACATCAATAAAAGTGATAAACAATCTCAGAGAGGAGGATACTCCAACAGATCAAGGGGAAGAGGCAGGTACAACAACAACAACAGACCCAAATGTCAAATCTGTGAAAGAGTTGGGCATACAGCTGTAAAATGCTACTTCAGATACTCAAATCAGAATAGCAACAATTCAAGAAATGATAATCACAGTGCCAATGTGGCTCAAGCAGGCTCTAGCAGTCAAGCAGACAACAAAGATCACTGCTCAACTGAAAATGGTCAACCAGAGCATGTGCATGAAGACTGCTGGTATCCTGACTCAGGGGCAACTAACCATATAACTAACAATCTTGAAAATCTAAATCTTGGCAACAAGGAGTATAGAGGTAAACAGTCTATCTGCATGGGCAATGGTAAGTGTATCAAACTTTCTCATGTGGGAGGTGCTTCTATTACAGGAAAAAGGCAACTGTTCTTAAATAATTTACTAAGAGTACCAAAAATTAAAAAGAATCTTATAAGTGTACCTCAATTTGCCAATGATAATAAGGTTTACTTTGAATTCTTTCCTAAATACTGCCTTGTTAGAGACATTCTAACTAAAGATGTTTTATTGCAGGGTAATGCTGAAAAGGGACTATACAAATTTAAGTCCATCAACTGTACCAACTTTGCAAAGGGGCAAAAATGTTGTAATCAGTGTGAAATAAAAAACTGCAATAGTGTTTTCGATCTTTGGCATTGCAAACTTGGTCATCCTAGTACCAAAGTTGTTAAACAAATTCTTACTCAAAATTCTATATACTGTAATGACATTTCTCTTCCATATATATGTACTCACTGTCAAATGGGTAAGAGTCAAAAATTACCATTTGGTAACTCTTTAACCAAATATTCAAAACCCCTTGAACTTATTGCTACTGATCTCTGGGGACCAGCATCAACATGCTCAGATTATGGTTATAAATACTATATATCTTTTGTAGATGCTTATACCAGGTTCACCTGGATATATTTCTTAAAGAACAAATCTGACACTTGCAAAGTTGTTTTAGATTTTATTACTATGGCTGAAAAACAATTCAGTTCACATGTCAAGATTATACAATCTGATGGTGGAACTGAGTACAAACCTCTTAAAGATTATTTTATCAAAAAGGGAATAATTCACAGAATTACATGTCCCTATACATCTGAGCAGAATGGGTTAGTAGAGAGAAAACATAGGCACATAGTTGAAAAAGGGCTTAGCTTACTAGCTTATGTAGGCTTACCTTTAAAATTTTGGCCTGAAGCCTTTAACACAGCAGTTTATCTTATTAATAGACTGCCAACCAAAATTTTAGAGGATATAACCCCTATTGAAAAATTACAAGGGGTAAAGCCAGACTATCACAGTCTAAAAACTTTTGGGTGCTTATGTTTTCCCTGTTTGAGACCATATAACAATAATAAACTAAACTTCAGATCTAGGGCATGTACATTCCTTGGGTATGCCACCAATCAAAAAGGGTACAGATGTCTAGATGATAGTGGGAAACTTTTTATTAGCAGACATGTGGTATTCAATGAAACTATATTTCCCTTTAAAAATTCTGAAGTAAAAACAACAAGCAAGGTTTATAACCCTAGTGTATCAATACCTGATCTACCTATATACTCTGAGAATGAGAATCAAACAAAGGTGATGAGGACTACTGAAAATCATCAAATCCACCCAGTTGTATCTGTTCAGCAAAACTCCGATTGGATTGATGATCTCAGTCCTGCCAATCAGTCACCTGCTATCTCAACAAATGAAGAAAGTCAAAAAACTCAAGATCAACAAACTAACTCAAAAGACAACACTGATCACAAAGACACTGGAAGCTTACCTCATATTGATTCCACAGTCCAATCCAGCCATCCAATGATCACTAGAGCTAAAAGTGGTATCTTCAAGCCAAAAGTGTACATTGCCAATACTAGTCTTGATGAACCATCAAGCTATGAACAAGCTGCTAAGCATGATAACTGGAAGGTAGCAATGGATGATGAGTATAACGCTCTTATAAAAAATAAGACTTGGGATCTTGTATGTCCACCAGCACATAAAAATATTGTTGGATGTAGGTGGACATACAAGATAAAAAGAAACTCTGATGGAACCATCAGCAAGTATAAGGCAAGACTTGTTGCCAAGGGTTATACCCAACAGTATGGGTTTGACTTCACTGAAACCTTTTCTCAAGTAGTCAAACCCTCTACTATAAGACTTATTCTCACAGTTGCACTTCACAAAGGGTGGAAACTAAGGCAACTGGATGTCAACAATGCCTTCTTAAATGGCATATTAGAGGAAGAGATCTATATGAAGCAGCCACCTGGCTATGAACAAAATTCCAACCTTGTGTGCAAACTAAACAAAGCTATTTATGGCCTCAAGCAAGCACCAAGAGTATGGTTTGACAGACTGAAATCGACTCTTATATCAAATGGATATCAGTCTATCAAATCAGACACTTCACTGTTTATTAAAGCCAATCAGTCATCTACTATTTACATTTTAATCTATGTTGATGATCTTATAATTACAGGTAACAACCAGGATGAAATCAATCAAATTATCTACTATCTAGACAAGCAATTTTCAATCAAGGATCTTGGTGAACTCAACTATTTCCTAGGAATTGAAGTTCACAAAGCAACAAATTCTGAGATAACACTGTGTCAAAGGAAATACATATCAGAACTTCTGGTCAAAACAAAAATGGAAGATGCAAAACCCATGCCAACACCAATGATAAGTAATCAAAGCTTATCAAAAAACAAGGGGGAAGCCATAAATAATACTAAACAATACAGAAGTGTTATAGGAGCATTACAATATGCTACTATAACACGACCTGACATTGCATTTAGCGTTAATAAACTTTCTCAATTTATGCAGAATCCTCTGGACGAACACTGGAAAGCAATCAAAAGAATTCTCAGATACTTAAAGGGAACTATAAATCATGGCTTATCTATTAAGACTTGCAAAGACCTCAATATAACTGGGTACGCAGACGCTGACTGGGCAACAGATTCTGATGACAGAAAATCAATCACTGGATACTGTATTTTCATCGGTGGAAACTTGATATCATGGTGTTCAAAAAAGCAATCAACCATCTCAAGGTCAAGTACAGAGGCAGAGTACAGAAGTGTAGCCAGTGCAACTGCCGAAATTATGTGGTTACAGTCACTTTTGAATGAATTAAAACTAAAATCAGATATCAAGCCAACACTATGGTGCGACAATCAAAGTGCAGTGTATATGACAGCCAACCCTATTCTACACTCCAGAACAAAACATATTGAGATAGATCTACATTTTGTTCGTGATCAGGTCTTACAAGGGAAATTACAAGTTAATCACTTACCTGCTACTTACCAGAGGGCTGATACTCTCACCAAACCCTTATCTGTGAAGAACTTCATGAAATTCAGGTCAGAATTGGGTGTAATTGAAATCCAACCTTCGCTTCAGCTCAACAAGACTGTTTCTCACCAAATCAACGAGCAGACGAAAGAGGAACATCACAGTATCCATTCTTTCCTTGACCCAGAGCATAATTGCTCAGATCTTCAGGAAATCGAAGAACAGAAGAAAAGGACTCATCATAATTTTCAACTTGTTCTTGAGCCAAAGCATAGGCGTTCAGACCTTCGTGAAATCAAAGACCAGAAGGAGAAGGAGCATCAACTGAAGTGATCAATCAGAGTTTCGCGTATTTTTTCTCACAAACCCTAACCCTAGTAAACGAGTTAGGGTTCGAAGGGGGGAAATAAAATGAAGGCTGCGCGTGCTCTACTCCTCTTATCAACTGGAGAGAAGATCTCTGCCTTCTATCTCTTTTCTTTTTATCTCAGCCGTTCATTCAGGCTTTTGTATTTATGTATCTGGGCTCTTGTCTTTTGGCCCATATAAACTTGTATAAGTATAACTGCTTTGGAATGAGATTAGTATTCTGCTTTTATCAAAACAATTACATTCTCTTAACAAATCTTAATATTCCTGCTTATGTTCCTCTATTTCTACAAGTACTGCTAATACAAATGATAACTTTTGGACGATTCTTTTGGGAAGATCTTTTTTCCCTTAATTTCTTTCCTGATAGTATGTTTTTGTCTCCTTCTTCCTACTTTTAAGTTGATAGATTTATCTTCCGTCTGCAATTCAGGTTAAATATTTCATTACACAGATCTGTATTTGCTAGCTATATTCTAGAGAATATTGAGTTCGAATACCAAGATAAAAATAAGAATGTTGTCCACAGCAGAGGATACTGAGGTTGACAGTGCGGCTGAAATTAAGATTGTTGTCAATTAATAGTTTAATAAAGTTATATTACCTTTTTTAACAAGTTTACTTGCACTAATAAATGCAACTGACTGTTCATGCGTATTTTTTGCAATATTCAAATATAATATATTATTTTCCCTTTACGTTTATTTATTTTTATACAAATACTGTTAAACTAAAGAAAAAAATTATTTTTCCTCTGCCATAACCACATACTAAAACCATCTAATACTGGTTATTACAAAAATTTGTGGTATTTCGGTATACAGTATTCTACTTTAAAACGCGTCTTTTTCATACACAAAGGACGAGAAATGTTGGCTTCTACACAATTTTCCCTCTCTTCCCCCTAAAACTTATGTTTATTTCTTCATATAATTATTCTACCAAACACTAATCAGCATTAATACCTAATTCCCACTGATGTCTTTCTTCTTTGCAGCTTCCGCAAGCGAACACTGTCTGCACTTCCCACTGAAAACAACCCATACAAAATCCGTTCTGACCTGATCGGTGACAAATGCATCTCTGAAATAATAAGCTCAAATTTTCCACCTGCATATTAGCTAAGCACTGTACTACTCCATGCATTGACCTCATTTTCTCATCTTTTGCACACCACTACTTCAATTTCATTTTGAATAATTATGCCGCAAATTAATTGGCCATACACCTCACTTTTTTCCCCTCCCAATAAACTAATTAACAATTGCAAATCAATAGTCACACAGTCAACATTACCTACTACAAAGTATTACATCAAGGCCATCTAAAACCTTACCAAGGATACGAATCAAAATTACCTTTTTGGCCCAACCCTACATAATGATGCGTTCAATGTTTGAAAATCTCTTCTTCCTCCTCACTGCTCATCGCAACTATTGCCATATCACTTTTAATCTTATGACCACCTATCATAAAGCAATGCTCAAATATTTATTATAATTATTATTTTACCCACCTGAAAATATTATCATTTACTTTTAGCCCTCTGCTCAACTTATTTAATCGAGCAGGCGATTACAATTTGTTCATGTGGTACTTCCGTAACCTTTCGATCCACGACTCTATTTTTTAGAGAAAAATCTTCAACTTTGATGCAAAGATAACAAGCATTAATTTGGACAACGGATGGGAATACTTATCCTGCAACGTTTGCAAATCCCGTATTCGCAACTACGGGCCTAACAACTACTGCAAAAAATGCGAAAGAGAAATCAAATTTCCAATGCATAGGTAACTAACGTCAATTTTGCATCACCGTATATATCTGACTTCCACACACATCATCCTATCTATGTTTGCACCTCCTAGGTTTCGGTTGGAAGTAATTGTCGATGATGGCACTGCTTCAGTTCTCATTGTCCTCTTCGAGAAGGTGGCAGAGTTTCTTCTCAAGCAGAAGGGAGAATATTTATACCAAATTCAGACAGCTGAGGTACTTCCCTAGGTTCATAAAGTTCCTCATACAATTATTATACACCACATTACTTAAAACATCTTATTTCCTTTCTTCCACCCTTAACTTGATATTTTACATTAATAGACCACATATTATGCTTCCAGCCTGTAGGTGATAAGAGATTTACAAGCATTCTCGAACAAGTTGTCGGTCGAACTGAAAATTTTCAGGCTAGACTTGACACATTTATTAACATGGGTGGAAGGAAAAAAATTGACTGCAACAAAAATAATTCCATCTCTTGCTGACCACAATGCTAGGCCCCCCGAACCAAGCAATACTAAAGTACATTTGTCGCCCCCATCATACATATACCTACCTGCCACCTAGATGCTAAACCCACTTTTATTTCCATCTATATGCCCATGCTTTTTTATCTCTTCCTTCCGCATGAATTATCCGACTTACTTTATCGCTCACTAACAAGCACCCTAACTACAGGTTGCCAGTCCCCCCAACAACAAGGTCACTCCTCTCAAAGAAAATGCAAAGAAGAAAAATCGTACGAATGCTGTGTAGATTTTCTTTTCTGTTTTCAACTATCTAAACTGTTGCAAACTGCTGTAATGCATGTACCTGTTATGTTATCTGTTCTCTGTCGTATGTTCCATGTCTTTTTTTCAATGTCGAATAAAGCATTATGTTGGGTGAATTCTCACCACCGGTCCAAAGCTAGACAAACCAAATCACCTCTGCCGAACCAACCAGCCTCCAAGCTTCACCGAACCAACTCATCTCCAACCTCTGCCAAACCAACTCATCTCCAACCTCTGCCGAGCCGACCACCCTCCAAGCTTCACCGAACCAACCACCCTCCAAGCTTCACCGAACCAACTCATCTCCAACCTCTGCCGAATCAACCACCCTCCAAGCTTCACCGGACCACTCATCTCCTACCACCGAACCAAGCTTCACCGGACCACTCATCTCCTACCAAAGAAAACCGGACCAGATCCACCAGGCCAGATAACGTCAGCCCAGGCCCACCAGCTGCTATATACCTCCAAGACCCCTACCCCCAGCCTCACTCTATAAATAGAGGGGCAGGGGTATAACAATGGGGGACAAGTTTGAGAGCTCAAGCACGGAGAGAACTTTCAAACAACTTTCTTTTACTTGTATCAAAGCTTTGTACTTGTAATCTAAACAAGAGAAGAGAAATAACATATAAAGTGGACGTAGGCACATTCTGGCTGAACCACTATAAATCTGTGTGTCTTTTTACAGTTTAGCCCCTGCTTTTCATATATTTGCATAAATCACCCAAATCACTAAGAACAACATAAGATCTACTAAATCATACGACTTTGAGGTGTTTGTCCATTTTTTGTGCAAACATTTTTGGTGCTTTCACTGAGAACTAGAAGCTCGAAGCTTCAGCTTCTTCCACTTAACCTTTTTCCTAACAGCATCATCTAGCGTTCGGAAAGCATGCCTCCCAAGCAGAAGAAAGATGTTAACAAAGGAAAAAACATCGCTTCCAGCAGTCTTCCAGATCTAGCGGTCACGGATCAAGTAAATCGTCCTCCTCTAGCGGCAGTACCGAATGGAGGACATGCTAATCCGACCACTCCTACCGTAGAACAGCCCGCAGCAATTACTAGGGCAGATCTAGATAGGGTTGTGGTTGAAGTAACTAATCGCTTCACGTCCTAGTAGGAAGCCTTGGTGGACCATCTCATGTCACGCTTAAGGGACGCTGAAGATTCCAACCGCAACACTGAATCATGGGGCGAGTCCCAGTCTGGAGGGTCTAGGAGACAACAAAGATCTTCCTTCTTCGAAGAAGCTAACGGCAGAAGCAGCCATGGTAGGAGTCGAGATCGAGCACAGCTCGAAGTTAGGCCTGAAGAAACACTTGGAACCGAACCACACGGGGGAGGTACAGGGCGAAGGTCAACTGTAGCTGAGCCTGTCATACTGCCTAACCACGGAAACGCTAGTGAACGGGGCCGAGCTAGAGTCCAGCCCGAAGTTGGACCTGAGGAAGTGCTTAGATCAGAACCCAGCAGGGGAAGATCAAGGCAAGGGCCAACTATGGCTGACCCTAGCATGCTCCCAGAAGACCAAAGGCAGCCACCGGAAAATATGAGGAATGATAGACGATACCATCCCTACAGATCATCTAGACGGGATCAATCCCACAGGACAGAGCCAAATTCGTTTCTATCTGCTCCGAATTCTGATGAAAGGATGGCACGCTTATTCAGAGAGTGCGTCCAACGGGAGCAAAGAGATCGAGGGATAGGCGCTAGGGTAACCAGCCCTTTCGCCCGCAACATCGAAATTGCTATCACTCCCCGAGAATGGAAGATGCCAACAATGGAACCTTACAAAGGAACCTTCGACCCCGTTGTACACTTGCAGAGATACACACAACATATGCTCATGAGTGGAGCGACAGAGGGAGTACTGTGCAAATGCTTTCCACTCTTCTTAGCAGATCTCGCTACCTCCTGGTTCTGTCATCTACCTCAGGGATCCTTCAGCTCGTGGGAAATGTTGAAAGAAAAGTTTATCAGTTAGTTCCGCATTCATGTGGAACAACCCAAGGACGCTTATTCCTTATCCAGCATCAAACAGAAACCTGGAGAGAAACTGCAGCAATACCTAACCCGATTCAATGCCGCAGCGGCCGTAGTCCAAGATGCCGATGAAAAGCTTATCCTAATGGCACTTTGTAGTGGCGTGCATCCGGACACTAAGTTTGCTAGAAGATTGACAAAAGAGAAACCAGCTACTTTACTCGATTTCTTCCATGAAGCCGGGAAATATATAAGGCTTGAGGATGTTGCCGTTGAGGGGCAGTCAGGACAGCAAAATAAGGCAACTCACAACAACGCCCCTGCTGTGGCAAGGGACGTTCGAAGAAATGATTCCAGAGACAATGCTGGGGGCAAGAAGGGAGAAAAGTGCCTATATCGGCCTGGACCGAGATTCGACACTTACACTCCTTTGAACGAGACCGTCGAAAATATCTTCCTTGCCACCCAAGGCGAAGTTAGATACAAACGCCCACCATACAAGAAGGAATCAGATAACGCGCAGAAGTCTGGAAAGTTCTACCGCTTCCACGAATCTCATGGGCATGATACCAATGAATGCCATCATCTCCGGGACTTGATTGAAGAACACATTAGAAGGAAGAAACTGGAACGCTATGTAAAAGGTCAGGACAGGATTCCAGCTACTGCCAATGAGAACCCAAGGCTACCCTCACCGGAGACCGGCAGAAGAAACTGCAACACTAGCGGCTCTAGTCAAGAGAAGATAGTGGTCCATACCATCTCAGGAGGACCGCACGTCGCAGGTAAAAGCTGGAAAGAGATGGAAAGATATGGAAAGTCGCTTAGAGACAATAAAGACTGCGTCAATTCAGTTATAGAAGAACGCCACCCGAAACGGAAAGGAAGTGATGACATCACATTCGGTAGGTGTGACCTAGAAGGAAGGCAATATCCTCACATGGATCCCATGGTTATCTCTGCCCGGCTCGGACCCGCCGAAGTTTACCGAATTCTAGTAGACACTGGAAGCTCAGTAAATATCCTGTTCAAACATGCATTCGACAAAATGAGACTATCAGTGAAGGATGTATCTCCCTGCGATAAACCACTACACGGTTTCACTGGGGACGCAAAGATGCCCCTTGGGCAACTGGACCTCTTTGTTGAAATTGGAAGCCATCCCCGCTCCGTTGTACGGAAACAGACGTTTATGCTAATAGAAAACCATTCGGCCTACAACGCCTTCTTAGGAAGGCCAGCCTTGTCTGACTTCCAAATTGTCCTAGCCCCATAGTGCCTGAAGATGAAATTTCCAACGGACAACGGAGTAGGGGAAGTGGAAGGAGACCAGGACGTTGCCCGAGACTGCTATGTGACTGAAGTTCGCAACAACCACAGGAAGGATAAAGGGAAGGGTGTAGAGGTTGCCCTCTGCACAAAAAGTCTAGAAGCATAGCAATTAAAGAAGGCCCCTCCTCTTCGATATACCAGCGACCCTTTCAATGAATTAGATCCTAGGGACAAAGAGGAGGAGGCCACCGCCGAGCCTGCAGAGGCTATGGAGTTTGTATCTGTAGACAAGCATGACTCGAGTAGACTATTGAAGATTGGGTCCCAACTAAAAGCAGAGTTGAAGGAGCAACTCATCGACTTTCTCCACCACAACTTGGATGTATTCGCATGGTCACACGCTGACATGACCGGAATCTCCCCCGACGTAGCATGCCACGTACTAAACATTGGTCCTACCAAGGCGCCCGTAAAACAAAGAAAGAGAAGTATGGGGCTAGAGCGATCAGCAGCCCTCGATGAAGAAGTAAAGAATCTACTTGCCAATGACTTCATACGAGAAGCCATCTACCCGGAATGGATCGCTAACCCGGTACTGGTAAAGAAGGCTAATTAAAAGTGGCGGACGTGCATTGACTTCTCCAACCTAAATGACGCCTGCCCAAAGAATTGCTTCTCACTTCCCCGAATCGACCAACTTGTAGACAGCACAGCCGGGCACGAGCTCCTATCTTTTATGGACGCATACTCAGGATATAACCAAATTCATATCCATGCTCCCGACCAAGACCACACTAGTTTCATCACTGACCGGGGTTTATACTGCTATAAGGTGATGCCTTTTGGACTTAAAAATGCAGGAGCCACCTACCAGCGCCTCGTCAACAAGATGTTTGCAGGGCTAATAGGGAAAACTATGGAAGTATACATGGATGACATGCTGGTAAAGTCAAGGAAAGCCTACGATCACGTAAGCCACCTAGGCAAGATGTTTCAAGTACTTCGCCAGTATGGAATGAAGTTGAATCCTCTAAAATGCTCCTTCGGAGTGTCATCAGGAAAGTTCTTAGGATTCATCGTCCATGCCAAAGGGATTGAAGCAAACCTTGAACAAGTCCGAGCGCTAAGGGATATCAAGATACCTTCCACTCGAAAGGAAATGCAAAGCCTGAATGGAAAAGTGGCCGCCCTAAGCCGATTCATCTCCAAAGCAACGGACAAGTGCGTCCCCTTTTTCGAAGCTCTAAAGAAAGACAAAGGAAAGTTCGAATGGACTGACGAATGCTTGACCGCTTTCCTTAACTTAATCGAACACCTCCAGAAACCACCGGTACTCTCGACTCCAAGCGAAGGCGAAGAATTATACCTATACCTTGTTGTGTCATCTCACGCCCTAAGCATTGCCTTGGTAAGGGAAGACAACCGCATGCAGCGGCCAGTTTACTTCGTTAGTAAGAGGTTTACGGGGGCAGAAGTCAGATATCCTAAACTTGAGAAGCTAGCATACTGTTTACTAATCACATCACGGAAACTGCGTCACTACTTCCAGTCCCATTCCATCAAAGTTCTGATCGATCAGCCACTAAGGCAGGTACTCCATCGCCCCGACACTTCTGGGCGACTACTTAAATGGTGCATTGAACTAAGTCAGTATGATATCACCTATCACCCTCGCACCGCTATCAAGGGACAAGCCATGGCTATTTCATTGCGGAATTCACTACCAACGAAGATAAGGAGCAATTGGAAATAGCAGGAGACATCAAGTGGAATCTTTTTGTGGATGGTGCATCAAACGAACAAGGCTCGGGGGCAGGTGTGGTAATAATCACTCCCAGGGGAAATAAGCTACACTATGATATAAGGTTGGAGTTCGCTGCCACCAACAACGATGCAGAATATGAAGCAGTGATAGCTGGATTAGAACTTGCCATAGAAATCGGAGCCAATTCTTTGTGTCTTCATAGCAATTCTCAACTTATTGTTAATCAAATACTAGGAGAATTCCAAGCTCGAGAAGAACGACTCATAGCATATTTAAAGAAGACCAAGTTACTTCTCAGCCGATTGGACCACTACTTAGTCAAACACATCCCTAGGGAAGAGAACCAAGAGGCCGACGAATTGGCAAAGCAAGCAAGTATGAGAGACATCGCCATCTTTGGAGCAGTATCCATCTCAAAGCAACTGACCCCAAGTTTTGAGCAAGTGAATCTGATAGCTGCAACCGAAGAAACAACTTGGATGACTCCCATCCGAGACTACCTACAAAGCGGCACACTACCCAACGGGCATAACGAAGTCAAGAAAATCTTGAGGAAAGCTTCCCGCTACACAATTCAAGAAGACACCCTCTATCGGCGCGGATTCTCTAACCCGTTATTAAGGTGTGTCGCTGGGAGGGAAGCCAAGGAAATCTTATCCAACATTCATCAGGGAAGCTGCGGAGATCACACCAGAGGGCAAACATTAGCAAAAAAGATACTCCGCTATGGATATTTCTGGCCCACCTTAAGCAAGGACGCCTTAGATTTCGTCAAAAAGTGTGACAGATGCCAGAAGTTTGCTAAGATTCCGCGGCTACCAACAACCGAGATTACTAAAATTACCAGCCCTTGGCCCTTCGCAATATGGGGAATTGACTTAATCGGCGAGCTACCAATGGGCCGAGGCGGGGCCAAATATGCTATAGTGGCAGTCGACTATTTCACCAAATGGGTGGAAGCGGAACCTCTGAATAAAGTATCTTCAGCAAAAGTTATTAATTTCTTGATCAAAAATGTCCTGTGCAGGTACGGAGTCCCACTCAAAATCATATCAAACAATGGACTTCAGTTTGACAGCGAGGAATTCACCAACTGGTGCCGAGAGCACGGAATTCACAAAAGCTTCTCATCCATAGTGTATCCCCAGGCAAACGGACAAGTCGAAGCCATCAACAAAATTCTAAAAACTCTAATAAAAAAGAAACTCGAAAAGTCAAAGGGCGCTTTGGTGGATGAACTCCCTACGGCACTGTGGGCCTATCGCACATCCTTCAGAACATCAACAGGGCATACTCCTTTCTCTTTGTCATACGAATCGGAGGCTATGCTACCAGTTGAAACCATCGTGCCTTCCCACCGTTTGATCCACTATAACCCAGAAGAGAACGAAGAACTCCTTCACATGTCCTTGGATCTAGTTGAGGAGAGAAGAAATGATGCAGTCCTTAAAGCGGCGGCCCACAAGCAAAAAGTGGAAGCACAATACAACTCCAAAGTCAAGCATCGTACCTTACAAAAAGGGGATCTTGTCCTCAAGCGAATCTTCCCTCGCCCCGGAGCACTAGACCCAATCTGGGATGGACCATATGTAATTCATAAAGATCTCCACAATGGAGCTTATATTTTGTCAACAGTGGACGGAGAGGTGTTCCAGAGGGCATGGAACATCCAACACCTCCGTCGATACTTTTCTTAACTTGTACTGCTCATATGAAGTGAATTAACAAAGGGAATCAGTGGACGTAGGCCTTTTCGTGCCGAACCACTTTAAAAAACCTTGTCTCTTTTTTAACTTGTTCCTTTATATCTTGGCTGCTTGTTAACTTTATCCTTTTCTGTTGAACAAAATCCTATGCGTATAACATTTCCACTCAAAGCACTCCACGGTGCAACTTCACCTGGACAAGACCTAACAGGTACTATGCGAATCTATGCCCTCGCCAATGAGACACTTTTGCTCTGGCATCCCTCTGCTGAGGGTTAACTCATTGCTTGCGACGGCCCTTAAAGCCAACTGTAATGAGCCGATTATAAGCCACCGAGAAGGCCGACTATAGCCGAGGCAGCTCATTACGGCGTTCGGCTCGCCGGCAACCGTGAACCGACTATAAGCCCCAACATAAGGTGTGGCCAGCCAGGGGAAGTTCACGGTTGACGATCGGCACCCACGCTAGCCGGCCACAGTAAATCGAATAATACCCACGATTACGGGCCATAATGGTCCGGGTAGTTACTGTGCGCGATCTCGGCTCCGATGTGTCTTAAGTGCGGCTGTGGTAAAAAAGAATTAACTCCCCGCGGAGGCGTAAGATGGGTGACAAATGTCTTCAAGACCCACAGCTAGGGAAAGTGACTACAAAGCCCGTTTGCCACGAACTTAAGCACATCGAAGGCCTTCCGTGATTGGAAGTTTTACTATTTCACATATTTCAATTTTACTTAAGCAATTTGTCTCCTATCCTCTGTAACAATCCCTGACGTACAGGACACAGAGCAGGAGACATTCACTAATGGAAGCAGATGCTCACGGCAAGATACTGGACCGCATCCCTTACTCGGTCACACAGGATATTCAAAGCTGCCATCTACAAGCAAGATATAAAGGGCGGTATTTCCTTCTTTCATATGTAAACACATGACTATAATTTATTCACACCTCACGCTAACATTGCAAGTCATAAAATTATGTTTTAAACAAGAACCTGACATCAAACACAATTTAATTGCAAGAATATGCATAGCTGTATTTCTCATACAACATGTTGGAATAGTAAAAAAATTCAAAAGACGACAAATCAGCTTAAGTTAAAGAATTACACGTCAAGAATAGAGCTATTTATTACAAGTAGCAAAAATTACAACCTAAGAGTTACTCTACTGTTTTAAGACTAACATATACAACCATGTCAAGTCCATAAAAAAGAATTTTCCAGGTCTAATCAAGAAGCCGGCTGTGTCGGAGTCTTATCCTTGTCCTGTTGCCCACCTGTCCGGTCAGAAAAAGGATTCGTTAGTGATAAGCAACCTAGTTAATGGAAAGACTAGAGAGGAAGACTTACCAGCATCTGCTCCTTGATCAGCTTGATCATCATCCTCCGCTTGCACACCTGTCTCATCAGCTGCAAGCAACCGCATGCCCTCCTTCACCGCCACCTTGTCCTCCTTGGTAAACTGGGCGGTAACAGCATCCATCCTAAAGGCCACGCCACCCTCCTTATCTGCCTCAGCCTGGGCCTCCTCTAGAGCCCTGAGATAGATCCTAGCCATAACCCGAGGGTAATCATCCATCCAGGACAAGTTACCCTGCCTCCAAGTACGAAAGTACATATCCTAGAGCATCCCCTCCATCAGCTCCTCGTTCTCTTCAAACTCCCTCGCCCGGGCCTTGGAATCCGACAACCTTACGACGGCGGCATCTCTCTCCAATCGGTATCTCGAGCAGTCAGCCTGAAGGGATTTCCGCATTGCCTCCATCTCCTCCCTCAACTTGGCTTGAGCAAGCTCTGCAGCCTCAAGCTTCCCAGACAACTCCTCTATCTGCTCAAGATCCGCTTTCCGAACCTCGTCCACCGTGGCAATGGCCATATCGATCCGTTCCTTGCAAGTAGCCTCCATTTTCCGCAGTTCGGCCCGACTGGCCTCTTCCATAGTTTTCTTTAGACATCCGGAGGCGGCCTCGTTCTGAGAGATCTGGATGGCCTGATCAGCGAGTTGCTTGGCCTAGTCGGAAACCACTAACCGCAGTCTTATGTTGGCACTCCCAATCTCCTCCCTGGCCTTGACCAGTCGGGCATGATGCCCCATCAACTTCCTGGTCTCCTCAGCAACCCGGTCGATATTTGCTTTAGCTTCGTTCCCCATAGCGACAACCCGAGTAGTGAGCAAATTAAGGTCCAGAGATTTGGCCTCGTCAAGCACCTTTACCATAGGGTTGCGAGGAAGAAGGTGCTCACTGGTAACCTCGTCGAAGGAAATATCATGAGAACTTGGATCCAGATCAGGATGACCCGCAAATGGATAACGAGCCAAGCCAGGACGATCAATCTGAGTAACGATAGGGTTTTCAGACGGGTGCGGAGAGGGTGTGAATTCAGTATCCTCCTCTATAATATCATGAAGAGGCTGAATTGGGGGCTAAGGACCAGGTGAAGGCTCGGATAGGGATCGACTCCTCTTTCTCTTTTGAATATCCTCTCCAATAACCCCGAGAAGAGGACGGTAGCCGACTACATCCCCGGAACGGTGGGTCGGAGGCTTCGGCTTGGCGAAAGCTTTGGAGAGCTTGTATTGTTCAAGCCTGTGCCGAAGATCTGAGGTCTTGACCATTTTACCTACTCCTGATATAAAAACCAACTGTTACCAACATGTATTGGGCCATCACTCAAGAATAAAAAAGTAAAGTGAAGTTCACCTTGAACCGCCGAAGTTGTTTCGGTAGAGGCACTCCCGGAAGACAGATCGACGCCGGTCCCAACATTATCGGCTTTCTGGAGCTTCTCCATCCCCTCCAAACCCTCGAAGGCTTGGCGGAAAGTGTCATCCGTCCACTCTTGCATCTCACCTACTTGCTCGGAAGACAAAGCCCTGACACCGTCGCCACCTCCAGCACTTTCTCCTCCATCTTCGCCTTGCCCCTCCTCCATGTCTCCCTCCTTCGGGATATTTGGACATGAGCTGGGAGAGGGACCGTCAGACTTTTTGAGCTTCTTCCCCTCGGCAACCGGGTGTTTCGAAAAGGGCCTCCTTTTACTGCTCTTCAACTCGGCCCCTTCTTTAGCTTGGGCAGCCTTCTCTTCAACCGTGTCCCTTTGCTTGAACACGGACTGCTGTGGAAGGATCAAGTTGTACTCCAAGAGTGTAGCGTTCCTGATCAGGTAGGCAGCCGACCTATCTCTCCCAGTAATAGCTTCTATTTCTGCTGCTGTCTGAACCAGGCGGTCATTCTCCACGACCGCAAAACCACATGTCGCTAGCAAAATTAAAAACACATGATAAAGAGTATTGCAACCAGAACGGGAATTAAAAATAAAGCTTTGACTTACATCCGGAGGTGAAGCGCCGAATAGAAACAGAGTCATCCCTGACAAAGAACCATTCCTTCTTGAACATGCTATACTTGGAGTATAAATCCAGGACCGGCTTAAAGGTTACGTCCGATTCCAAGCTGATGTAGGGAGACCCTTTCTTGTAGCCTCTTAGGTTGTACAAATACCGGATCTCCCGGTTGGAAGGAGGACGCCCATATCTCCTCTGGAAGATGACGAAGAGACTCACCAGAATGGCATAAGAGTTGGGCTGAAGCTGGAACGGAGCTACCTTTAGATATGTGAGAAAGCTGATTACCCAGGCGTTGAGAGGCGGGATGGCACCACACATGCAATGGTATCTGCTGTAGGCAAAATATCCTTCAGGAGGATCATACGGCATCACTCCCACATCCGGCAATAACATGCGTGCTCGGTCGATCCCGAAGGAGCGAGATATAACGTTGAGTTGCTCACCCTTGAGTAAGCTAGGAAAGTAATCGGGAGGCGAGTTAAGAAGTTCCTGAGGACCGTATCCATCCACTAATGATCTCGGGGTGGGCCTGTGACGGACAGGTCCTGGCTGAGCTAGGGGCACGGCGGAAGGCTCTTCTCTGCCATGAGATCTCTTTTTCTCTGATCGGGTTTCTACTCTTTGAGGCATTTATCTACAACACCGGAAAAACATATTGTTAGAACAGAGGATGTAAACAAATAAGTGTATAACATGAAATTTCACTCATAAAATCAAAATGCTCAAACTCCCCTTGTCATTCGGTAAAGTGAATGTAAAATTTCATTCGGTATTCGGAGTCTCGAATTTCATTCGGCATTCCCCGTATAGGGTTCATTTGGTGATCCAAATGAAAATGCTCGCTCGGTACTCAGGATCCACGAACTCATCCGGTAATCCAAGAACGACAGTTCATTCAGCACTCGAAATACCCGGATTCGTTCGGTTGTCTAAAAAGGCTATTCGGGGGGAGAAAGCTATATCACCTGATTCGATTCGGTATGAATGTCTGGTTCGGTTGCCTTGGATTGGAAGGGAATAACGAAAGTATACAGCCCCTACTTATAGGAAAATATAGGATGCCGGACCAGTTGGATCGGCACTCAGCGATCGAATGGAAGGAAACAAAGTAGGCCATATGCCAGCATATACCCCACTTTGGGGGGCAAATGTTGGGTGAATTCTCACCACCGGTCCAAAGCTAGACAAACCAAATCACCTCTGCCGAACCAACCAGCCTCCAAGCTTCACCGAACCAACTCATCTCCAACCTCTGCTGAACCAACTCATCTCCAACCTCTGCCGAACCGACCACCCTCCAAGCTTCACCGAACCAACCACCCTCCAAGCTTCACCGAACCAACTCATCTCCAACCTCTGCCGAACCAACTCATCTCCAACCTCTGCCGAATCAACCACCCTCCAAGCTTCATCGGACCACTCATCTCCTACCACCGAACCAAGCTTCACCGGACCACTCATCTCCTACCAAAGAAAACCGGACCAGATCCACCAGGCCAGATTACGTCAACCCAGGCCCGCCAGCTGCTATATACCTCCAAGACACCTACCCCCAGCCTCACTCTATAAATAGAGGGGCAGGGGTACAACAATGGGGGACAAGTTTGAGAGCTCAAGCACGGAGAGAACTTTCAAACAACTTTCTTTTACTTGTATCAAAGCTTTGTACTTGTAATCTAAACAAGAGAAGAGAAATAACATATAAAGTGGACTTAGGCACATTCTGGCTGAACCACTATAAATCTTCGTGTCTTTTTACAGTTTAGCCCTTGCTTTTCATATATTTGCATAAATCACCCAAATCACTAAGAACAACATAAGATCTACTAAATCATACGACTTTGAGGTGTTTGTCCATTTTTTGTGCAAACACCTTACATCCTAGAATCCTCTATATCTTTGTCCACTAACTGACAAATAGTACTTACTATGACCTACTTTCGTCCCTGTCTTTGGAAAAAAATAACTATTTCATAACTATTACTCCTCCACTTACCAGAATACCAATTACACAAACTCATTACCAATGCAAAGACAATGTACAACATGTTTATCATTTGTTCTAAACGCAACACAATTAAATTACACTTAATTAATACATTGATCCCACGTTCTCACCGTTGATGCCTAAATTACTTAACTGCTGCGACCTTCTCCTCCGATACGTTCCTACTTTTCATCATATAACTTATTCCCCATCCTTTTTACATATTCATCATTAGTATACATAATATACTGCCCCACTGTCACCCTCGACCCTGAAGTTTTTTTTTTCAAATCACCACGGTTATGATTTTAACATCATCACGTCGAATAACTTATAAACATTCCAAATTTCTATCTGTTAACTATAATTACTGTACTGCAAGTTCTCTTTTGAATAGTACTTAAACGTACACATTTTCACCCCTACTGCAAAAAAATTTCCAACCTGAATTTGTGTCCCAGTAAGTTTGTTCTTCCTTTTATAAACTTATGTTCTACCATAGTAATAACATAATTTATGCCTTGCTACAACTACGGTGTTGCAAAGATACTTCCATATTTCTACCTTTAGGTGGAAAAACTATAACCCATGCAACATCAACCAATCAGATATGTTAAATTACTGTCCATTACCAACTCACCACATCCCCACGATCGTACACTGATACACCGGTCGTTTGCGCTAGCATGGTCCACTTAGCCCCTTGCCACTTATATATGCAAACTCACATAGCAATATCACACACTGATTACTCACCTACGCACACCTTTTGTATTCAATTTTCTTCCCCCTTATTCATTCGTCATTATACCAACATTCTACACTCCATGTTG
Organism: Allium fistulosum; assembly: GCA_030737815.1. Classification (NCBI taxonomy): domain Eukaryota; kingdom Viridiplantae; phylum Streptophyta; class Magnoliopsida; order Asparagales; family Amaryllidaceae; genus Allium; species Allium fistulosum. The sequence continues at coordinate 236,367,830 of CM060908.1, forward strand.
ATCTAGGGAACAATTACACCATAAAAGCAAAAAATTGGGGTTACGACGTGTTTGTGTCCAACATTACACTTCATCAACCAACCTTGACTAATATTCCAAACGACCACAACAAGCACTTCAAGAGAGGAATTAAGGTACTCCTGGCATTGTTACAGTTACCAAACCATAACACTTATCTTCCCCTCTCTTAGAAATATCTTTTTTTTTCGATTTTCTGCAAAATTCATTCCCAATCCGGTCAGGTTGACATCCATGGATATGTATCTCCAAACCTTTACTTTATAATTAAAATTCCTATAACCATCTATATTTCATCTGTTCTCACAAGCTGAATGAAATAACACCGCATACAGGTTGACAAACACATAGTACTACTACAATCCATTTTGCAGTCTAAAGGAATCCAAGTGGACATATCCTCGCTAATGGTTCTACACTCCAACCTACATATATCGTCAACATCCCAATAAAATTTATACTATTTCATTCTTCCACTTTATGTAATAGTTGTTTAATAATAGGCACTGCGGGAACTAGCTGCTGCACTTGACCAACAAAGGATTGAAAAAGGATTTCTTCAACATCTAAAGCAAACAACTTCCTCTCCATAGGTACAAAGCAAATTACACCCCAACTGTATATTCACTTACAATCCATTCCCTACATAACACACCACCCTTACAACATTGTCTGATTAGGTTCGAAAATACATGTGCTCCAAAAGAGATTTGGAACAGAAAATCAACAAGCTTGAAGACTATATTACATTTCACCCCGCTCCAACATCCAGCTGTCCCCAACAAGGTAATTCCAATAAGAAAGTAACAAATATCTGCAAACATATTATAATTAAATAGCTTTCCATACTCTCTTAATAGGTAACCGTACGGATAAACAACTCAATTGGTAGTATGTACATTACTAGCGAAGACTTGCTAAATGTCTTGCGCGGCCATTCATTCCACAACAAACCTTGCACCACCGACCAAATTACACATCCATCCAGTTTCGAAGATAGGTACAGCCAGAATTACTACTACGATTAACATATATAATATTGCTTCCCTTTTAAATTTATTGCCATTTTTTTACCCTCTTCGATTGATATATAATTCTTTTGTTGTAGTATATAAAACATATTCACTACACTATCTCGACCTTTCCATTGATTTTACATCATACCCTACTAAATAAATACCCTATCGACTATCTCAGCATTACATAGATGGAAAATTCACAAACCGTATATATATGTGTGTATATATATTTATATATGTATATATGTATACATATGCACAAACATATGCACACAGTGCATATGCATAGGACGCTAACTAAAAAAATTCATTTCATATGCATATGCGCTACATATAAAAAAACTGTAGAACAAGTACCCTTCTAGTTTATACTACTGCTGTATTTGTTAGCGGGCATTTTTCTAAACAATTATTTATGCGTGACCACAAATACACATCTTTATATATTCGTATCAGTCTCTATCATCATGTATTACTAATTCGAAAATGGTTCTAGACATACAGCCGTAATATAGATTTCATATTTACAACCAATATTAATTTCCGCTGCACTTCTTAATCTACTACCCAAATTTTAGTTTACAAAGATGATATTATAAATAATATTAATATATATTAATTTACAAAATACTTACTTGTTCACTCTGCCTCATTGTACTGTAAAACACAGCAGCCTATGATTTTACCTTTATATTGATCATTACAATAAATGAGTTGAGAAGAAGACGACTAGGAGGAAGAAATATATAGTGCTAAATATTTTTAACTTTAATACAGTTTTGACGCATTCCCATTTTTTACCTGACCATACACTTTTCAAGATGCGTGCAACGAGTTCACAAGTTAAAATCATAATTTAAAAAAATATCACCTCATATTTTTAATGTGAAAAGTAGTATGTAAATTACTTTGCAATTTCAAATTTATACCCTTATAGAAACACATATTCTATACATGAGTTGAGTGCTCAGAATTATAGCCCGAGTAGAAAATTATGGAAAATAAATATATCAATTTAAATGTATGTTTGGTTTCATTATTTTAGCTCTTTGCTTCGCTTTCTCAATATGTACTTCAAAAGCATCAAAGAAAAGTAATAGCTATTACATGTCAATTTTAAAAATTCTTTTCACCCCTAACATAATAGAGAAATTTTTTCCATACTTTTCTGCCTTTTGACAAACACCAAACACTACCCCTGCAAATGATTTACAGTCTTTAATAATTGCATACTTTCCCTCCAAACATTGTTTTACTACGTACAACTCCTAGAAAGGACATGCGATATTTTTAACTCCTTTCACCTTAATAGGGTTCACACCCAACATACCCTGCTGTAACACACTGCTTTACAACAGCTTAAGCAACAAATATCAGTACAACTTGCTTAACATCATTTGATTACTACCTTGCTACTTACTGCAAGCAGTAATAGACCAGTTTTTCTCTCTTCACTATAATACTAACAACAGTACAACTGTGTGCGGGAATTGCTCAGGCAATGTCTTTTCAAGTGGATAAGATAACAACAGTTCTTGGGACATATACAACATAAGGGAGAAAATGCTGTGGGTTCGGTATAAGCTGTCTGCTAGGATAAATTAAGTGCTGTATTGAATTGTTTACAATCTTCAACAAAAACATTTTTCCCTGCTCTTAACCTAAACAGTGCTAGATTTTAAGTTCTATCCATATATTGCATAAATATTTATGACCCTCTGTTACTGTGAGAATGCATGAAAAAGTATACTGATTTTATATGTCTATTATCTTCCAAAATCAAACTCTTCTTGTTTTATATACAAATGGCCGTCTTCATAATTTATTCATACAACATATCTTTGACAATTAATTTTACTTTTGAGTTCATTGCCAATCTGGTCACTTTCTGCTTTTGCTTCTCTGCATTTTATCTTATTCTATTTTTAAGAAAGGGAAACAAGGTTGACAGCGCATATTGTACTACCACCTTTAAGTTATACAGCAAAACGAAAGGTCACATAACCATATAACTACATATTTCCTCCACCCTACACTGCTCCAATGTCATGTACTGGTGAGGTTTTGATAAGTCTAAACTTTAAATATTGCATATGCTCACCAAGGCTCAAGGAATTTATCCACAATCTTTGGAGAAACATGTTTACACAGCTCGGCGGTGATTGAACCTTTTGCACTCTTCAATATCTATAATAACAACAAAAATTTTCAACATTCCATGGTGACAAAATCACAATCCTAACGAAGCATAAACATTGCATGATATGTAAAAATTAAAATTAAAAAATATAGTGCATGCAGTTAGTTGGACATATCCTACTATTACTACTAATCTACATTCATTTGGTATGTATATTCTCCACCTGTCTTTGAGCACGACCTACCAACTCTTAGCCCTCAAACAATAAGTTGTGCAGTTGCAACCAAACAAATATTCAATTGGGTCTACATAACAAAATCATTGATTGAATGTAGCATAACAACCAATGCCAACATCCAACGCATTTGTCAAACACCACGACCATGAAATATACTATGGAAATTTAATTTACATATGTTGTGCAACTCTGTGTGCGAAGCATGGGTTCACACTAGTCCTGGTTGGAATGTCAGGCATCTGGACATTCGGGGCGAAGGCATGGTCGGGTTCCATGTTGTGGGGACGGTCTGGGCGCTGTCGACGGTCCGTTCCTCGCCTCCTTGGTTCCCGATCTTCAGGAATGTAAGTTTCATAAGCATGGATGTGTTAAGGAAGGGTCGGATCAGCTTGGTTCTGAATCTCAGCTTCCAAGTTTATAGCGACAGCAGGTGCATGGTCATCCATTGCGTGGTAAGGAAGTGCCCCTCCTAGGGAGGAGGGCCTAGCTTGGTGTCATGTAGAAGGACCAGCCCCGGCTTGTCCGAGATTCACAACACGCTGATGCCCGGAGTCTTGTCCATAGTTTCCATCTAGCCGTTGACATGTAGATCTATGATTGAAATCAGAAGAAGCTGAGCTTTCGGTTGATGAGTAAGAAGTACGATCCCTCCTAGATCTCCTTTGTCTTTCTTTGTTTAGCTGGTTCGCTAGCTCCGTATTGGCATGGATCTACTGAGTGAGCTGATGGCGGCTCTGAGTTAACTCTTGCAATAAGATCTAGAACTCCTCCCTAGTGACAGTATCTTGTGGATCTGGAGCTCCGGCCGTGGCTTAGCCTGGTGTGGCTAGCTGCGTGGAATTTTGCCTATCCCTTCCTTCTGAATCTGCAACAGTTGAAGTAGTTATGTTAGTAACCATGTTGCGTGACATAGCTCTTTCCTAGATCTGGTGAAATCTGAATAGGATGGAAGAACTACTGGATGACAGATTTGGATCTTCTCCTTAGATTTTAGCAATCCAACGACGGTAGAGGCTCCACGGAGCAGGAGAAAATGGGGTTTTCTCAGTGAAAGCACCAAAGTGTTTGTACCAAAATTGGGCACAACACTCTTCGGATGTGATTGAAGAGGTTAAATTGAAGAAATTAATGGAAAAGGAGGCTAATCTAACAATCACACCAATAAAAGCTTGCAGAAATGAAAAGACACAAGAAATTATAGTGGTTCGACATTGTAGCCTACGTCCACTTTGAATGTTTTTCCGTTTTATTGCTGATTGATAACCGATTACAACAGTACGACAATCGAAGACTAAAGTTACAATGGAGTTGCGACAGAGTAATGGCGTAGCAAAGTCAAAAAGTCCACTTTGTGTAGGCATAAGGTTGCTATTTATAGGTGCGATCTGGAAATATCTGGCTTAGATCTTGGAATACTCCTTCTCACAGATGGGTGGGCCCACCAGATCGATCCTAGGTCATTTGGGATCGATCCATGTGCTCTTCGTATCTCTCGTATCGATCAAGATCTACTCCTTTTGGACTCTGATCGATCAGAGGCATTCCTTAGGTGGTAAGTAAGCAGCTGTGAAAATTTGGTAGCATTTGGACTTGTAGATTTTGAGTTATGATCGATCGAAGGTTGGATTTGTAGGTTGGTTGAACTGTGCGTATCGATACCTTCATCGTTGTTCGTATCGGTCTTGTGTGTATCGATTAAGTATGTACTGATGGCATGGAGCGATAGTTCAAGGGAGACCTGAGTATTATGCTAACAGACTGCTTCCTTTGTTCGACCACTCCTTCTTCGTCTCGATCATGTGCGGCTCTGTTCGTATCGATGCTTACATGTTACTTCTTATCGATGGTTGGAGGCCGCTTCATATCGATGTTGGCTATTGGTTCCTTCATATCGATTAATGGCTGTTGGTTTCGTATCGATGCTTGATTGATCGATACGAAATGGATGGAGGGAGATCGATACGAAATGGATACTTGCTGATGGATGATGGATACGAAGGGGATGGATAGGCAAGTGATGTAGACGAAATGTCGTCTTCTATGTGAATCTTGATCGATCTATAACTTGAGCATAAAAACTACGATTGACCCGAAATTTTGAACGTTGGCTTTCATAGCATTGCTTGTCGTGTCGCGTTAATTGTATCTCGATACGGACATGGACCAAATTTGCCAGTATCCATAGTAAACCTATGTACAACCAATCTTCGGGACGGATTGTCCTTGGTCTCTAGTCAAGTCCTTGGTGTCATGGCCTTGCCAAAAGGCGTGATAACAGAATTTTAAGCACTTAAGTTAAATAAATGGTATTGAAAAGTTCAATTAAAATTGTATTACCTTAATTAATAAGTGTGGATATGTTTTGACCATTAGAATGAATGTTTTAAAGTTAATAATAAGTATAAAAATGGGTTTGGGTTATAGTAAACATTTTTTAATTAACATTTGTTTTTAACCCTTATTATTAATTATACATGGAGTATAATTAGATATTTAATAATGAATATTTAAAAGATAAGTATAAATGAATGGTTATGGGTTTCTAGTGATAAATGTATAAGTAACAATTGTCTTTAACCCTACGTGTTTAAATATCAGAATTATTTAATATTTGTATCTTGGATTTAATGTGAATAAATTGAGTTAATAACCTTGATCATCCATTTTTAAATACTAACTAATGATGAGAAAATTTGTTTTGAAATTTGTTTATAAAGATAAATAGTTCGTAGAAGTATCGATAATGTGACCGAAATCGTTTTATCGGTAAACTACTTTTTGCTAAACAATGGTTGTTCGAACTCTTTGGAACTTGTATTGTAACATATGAAAAAATAAAAAACAAGTTAAAAACAATTAAGTTAATAGCAAAGTTATTAAAGTAAGTAGGATTAATTAATGGAAAATTGACTCTTAATTCAAGGCATGGATGGTGGAGGGAATAAAAGCAAGCCTTAAGGAGCATGTGCTTGCATTGGAAGGGAGGAAAGTGGGCATCTTTGGCTGGCCGAGATGGGGTGTAGAAGGTCTTTTTGTGTTGCTACAACATTATCTCATGTTTCATTTATTTCATAATATCAAAGTTTGGAAAAAAGAAAATAAATTCCTACACTTCTTTCTCTACTTCAATCCTTCAAAACTTCTTCAAATCTAAATCTATCTCTTCTAAACCCTAGTATAGTTCTTATATCATCACTACAACAATATCTATCAACATGAAGTTGAAGAAAATGGAGCATAACATACCACATTGTCTTGGGACATAAGCCACAAGGGGGGAAAAGGGCTATGGTCATGAGCTAGGGTCATGGTAGGGAGTGTTTTGGTGTGCTTGCAAGGTTGAGGTAGGAAGTTGGATGCTTAGGCTTGTGTTTGGTTTGAAAATATGTGAGTTATATCACCATCAAATGAATATATATTTTTAACAAGAAATCTTGTCAACACCCCAAAGTTAAGGAAGAAGGTTTATCCCTTTTGGTTTCCTTTAGTTAAATTAAAGAGAATAAATGTGTGTTTTCTTCTTGGCTACCCTTTCAAACAGGTTACTGTAGTAAGAACTTTTTCGGGTTAACCTTTCGACCTAATCAAAACGATTGATTTCCTTTCTTATCTGCCTTCTGAACTTGCTGAGGTAGTTTGGTCTTTCCTTCGAAAGCCATCCTTTCGAAGCAGTTGTACAACAAATGGGTATCTCTAATAATCCAAGATTCAGGTTAGGTTTTGTGAGTTTTGACCCTCTCGAAGGCTAAGTTGTTTAGTGAATAAGGCTTGGGTCATGGATCTGAAGCAAATCCAGCTAAGATTGAGTTCTCGACAATATCGAAAGCTGTAGCCTTAAGTATCTTGGGTTTGAATTGATAACCAAGGGTTAAAGTAGATTGGGATAAGGTTTCGACCATATTGAAAGTATACGTCTTACAGAAGGTGACATGGAGTCTATCACTAGAGTTACTTGGATTTATAAAATTTTTGATCAAGTCGGAAGAGCCTTTCGACGTGGTCGACACCTGGAAAAACACAATTAGTTCTTATAATAATGCTTTGAAACAGCTAAGTAATCAAAAATGCAAAGATCTTCCCCTTTTTCAGCACAAAGAAGCTTTTATTACTCAATTTCCCCAAATCAATTTACAAATTAGGGATTTACAACTTTTTGAATTAAAAAATACAAGTTTTGAATGACTGAGTTCGGATCCCCTAAACAGACCTCTTGGGTCTTATTTATAGAGGCGAGTAAGCACCTTTCGACCCCAATGCTTTCGGCCTGGTCGAAAGGTGGCTACCGTATTATCTTTAGAATGCTTTCGCCCATGTCGAAAGGGATGGTTACGCCATTCTTCTCTATATTGCTTTGTAGGAGATTTCGACTCTATTAGTAGGCTTTATCCGGTGGTTCCGAAGGTGTTGCAATATTAATGGTTTTGACTCTGTTAGTCGCTTCTGGACTTCTGCTTATGACTTGATGAGGAACCTCCTTGGATATTTATGGCTTCGACCGGTTCGAAAAGCTTGGTTTGGCTTTCGAAAGGGTTGTTCAGGCCCATTCATGCTTCTGAGTGGATTGAGTGAAGGCGAAACTTTTGGTTTCGAAAGGTTTGGCACGTATGTGAAGGGTTTCGAAAGGTGTGGCTTTGATTCATTCGAAAGGCATTCATGCATGTGTAATCATCTGCTTCGAAAGGTGGTCACTAAAGCAAAAGGGTGCTTTTGACCCCTTCGAAAGGTTGAGAATATCATGGACTTTGACTGTGGCTTCCCTTTGAGTCTTTCGAAAGGTTTTGCTGGAATTTCTTTCACTTTTTCTTCTTCGTCTTCTACTTAAGCTGGTTTCAACTTGGTCAAAAGGAATTTTAGTAGTAACATTTACCCCCCCCCCCCCCGCCCCCTTGCATAGGGATGTTCTAGACTTTTCAAGTCAATCATGTCGAAACCCAGAATCTTCCTGCCTTTTGGTATTCCCGCATTAATCTGGGCCATCCATTTAAATTAAATCAAGCGGCCCGATTTTTTGCTGACTTTTCTTATAAGTCACGACTACCCTTCTTCTCTTCCACTTACCTGCAAACAAAATTTACTTCAAGAAACATCAAAATCTTCAAGCCTCCAGATAATTTACATTTTCCTCCATCAAAAATCCATATCTAAGTAAGTTTAATTTATTTTACTTTTGAAATTTCTTTCTCTCAATTTATTCGCGATGGATTTCAATTTTCTCAATTCGCACGATCGAGATTTTGAACTTTGGTTGTGATTTACTAAAAATTGCTTGAGTCTTAACTTTACTGAAGGCATGTTTGATTCGATTCCACAGTTCGATTAGATTTTCTCCTTTTTGTTAATTTTCAGTTTGACTTTTCTTCGATTTCTGATTTTATTATTGTTGCTGTTTTTAGAACATTTGAACTTTTATCTCAAAGATTTCTAAATTTTAATAATTAATTCGCATTTAAATCCGTTTATTTAATGGGTTTTCAAGTTTCTAGGTTGAAATTAGGTTTGGGGAAGAAAGAAACCTAGGTTTGCTTCGCCTAGAAGTCTTGGGATGTACGACTAGAAATTTTGCGCTAAAATAATACCCTTTTACCCTTTCGAAAGGGATTGAGGCAGCAATTTGTTGTTTTGATTTTTTAGCCCCTTTCGATGGGGTCAAAAGGTAATCTAGTGCCTTATTACATTGACCTCGTCGAAAGATTTTAGTTTATATGAAACCCACCTTATCGAAAGAAATTTTTTTCTTTCGACTTTAACACCTTTCAAGGATGTTGGTTATGCATCGTAACCCACATCACTGTAAGCATGGATTTTTCCCCATGGGTTTCGCAACCATTCATGTAAAATTATTTTAAATTTGTTTAAGTTAGAGAAAGATGTACTTTATAAACTGGGTTATAGAAAGCATGCTTTATAAGATTCATGAATCAAGCTTAACGTTTCGACTTAGTGGAAACTTGTTGTATTGATTGAAATTTTGTTTTTAGCCTGCTTTCGAAACCATGATGTCCTTTCGACCCTATCGAAACCTTACGAAACTAATGAGTCGAAACCTTCTATAATCACCTTTCTCCAATATTGTTGAAATGTTCCAAGTTCTTTTATTTTTATCAGTATGAATTTAACTTAGATCCTTTCGACTCAGTGGGTATGTAAGGTTTCGATAGCATGCATATTCCCTTATAACAACTTAGGATTGTAGGTTTCGATAGTGTCGAAGGGTCTTTTGTTTATTGAATACTGGTAGTGTCTACTTTGTTCAAAACCTTTTTTTAATTGGTTTTAATTATTCCCCTTTTAATAACATAGTTCCTCTTGGGATTTCAGCATTGTTGAAAAGTGCCGATTAGACATATATTTGAGGCCTCCCTTTTGACCTTGTCGAAAGCTCAGTAGACATTTACATTTAGGCTTTCGACATTGTTAGGAGGTGTTTGTCAAGTGTTAACTTTTTCTCTACTTTCGACTCAGTAGAAAGCTCAATATACCTCATTTTTACCTTTTACATTCTTTCAAGAATTTGAAGTTTCATGTTTTGTTTGAAATTTAAGTTGTCGCAGTAGGTTTTTACTAATCCTTGAAAGAATATTAACTTCATAACAAACTGTAAATTCTAACTGAAATGTTTTCACCTAGCAGAATCATGAGTTCTCCAAAGAAAGCTAAAGTTACTTCAAAGCATTCTTTGATATCTACACAAGATGAAGTTAATGCCACTACACAAGATGAAGTTGATGCCATCCCTAACGACTTTGGTATCAACGGAGTGGAAGCCATTCCACTTACAGAGAACGACACTATCAACAGCCCTCCTGAAGGCTTCTTCACTTATACTACTATCTATATATGGCACAGAGGGTTTCTTCCATTCCCGGACTTCTTATCTAGGTTTCTATCCTATCTTGGAGTCGCTCCAATCCAGCTTTCTCTGAATGTATACACCTATTTCCTAACTTTGGAGTTGATGGCTCTAGCATCCCCTCTCTGAATGCTGAAGTGTTGAACCACCTCGTCCGATTAGTCAAATTACTCAACAATCTTAACCACCAAATCTTCAGGGACAACCCTCTGAAGAAGCTGACATCAGAGGGAGTTAACAAGTTTAGAGACTGGGAAAACTAGTTCTTCTTCGTCAGATGCTTCCCAAATAATAGTGGGACTTTCTCTACTCCTCGTATGCTCGGATATCACTATTTTCTTTTTATCTAGTTACTTTTCTTTTTTGATCTTCGCCTTATGTTAGGTGCTCCTGCTACAGAATTGAATGAGGCAGATAAGAGAACGGTGAAGTCTTTAGTTGTTGTTTCTGGTAAGATCAGAAATCGATTGAAGCTGTTGAATCATACAAACTTGAGGAAGCACTCTCTCCTCCCTTTTGGTCAAAGGATTCTGGGACAACTTCCTCTGATCCAACATACGTCCAAAAGCAAATGCTTCCTTTACTTTGGAGATCATGCACATTTCTCTCCTATGTCACCTATCTACTCCGACCATTCCGGTAAGTTATAGACGCGACACTTGTTTCCTATTTCTGCGTTGTTTTCCAAATTACTTTGGTAACTTATAATCTGTTTAAACTCTCTTCAGCTGCCCCTTAGGTTGAAAGGCTGATAGTGGTCTAGTTCCTCCACCTGCGACTTCCTGTGCGCCATCCTTTGCTCAATCTCTTGCTAAGACCAAGATGGCAGTGAAGAGAAAGTTGGAGAAATAAACCGATGCAGTACTACCTTTGAAAATAGCTAAAGCAGTCAATTTTCCGGATTCTGAGGATGAGGAATCTTTATCTCTTGACAAAACTTTGGAGAGTCCGATTGTTGAAGCTCATCGGGATAAATCCAAGAAGACTCCTACTACAGTCGATCCTCTCTCTCGCATCATTGTGTCTAGCTCTCCAGGCGCACTAGAGCAGATGCAAAAAGCTTTGGAGATGACCCCTACTCAAAAACGCATTCCTCCAAGGCCAACATCTCCTCCTCCCTCCATTTTTTTCAAGAGATAGTTCATTCTGTCTTAAACTCTACATCCTTTGCCTTCATCCACCCGCCTTCCACCGTTTCTGACTTGGCAGGTCACTATCGTTCTCTGATAGAACAACAACTCTTGGTAAGTTTCTTTTCACTTGACTTTATCATTACTGTTCTTCTCTAAATTTATGACTTGTGTTGTATTTCTTCTTTCAGATTTTCAAGAGTTGGTTATCTTCACACGAGTAGGCATCCAAATCTTCTGTCGAATCCTCTAAGTTTTAGGACGAAATTTATGCCTTAAAGAATAAAGTCTCTTCCTTATTCGCAAAAAAGATGATGCTACATTCGAATTGGAGTGATCGAGAGCTTTTCTCACCCAGTCGGAATCCACTATTTTAGAGGAAAGGAGAGCCCGACAACTCCTCGTTGATGAAAACTTGGAAATGCAAATAACCATAAAAGAATCCAACAAGGAGAAGGTTTGAATGGCAGCAAAGAATGCCTTTTTAAAAGAGAAGTTGGAGAAGAACAAGGCCTCCCTGAAACTGGCAGTCGATACTTTTTCAGACGCAAAACGGCGAGTGTCATAGTTTCTCAATACTACACACGATGAAATTATAACGAATTCTTTCAAAAAAAATCTGATGCTCACTTACGCTTACAACATCGACAAGTGCCCTGAGCTAAGCTTTCCTTCACTTGACTCCGCACTCGTTGATAGAGTTATGGGCAAGATTAATCAAATGAAGCAGGGAACTAAGGCTACTAAAAAGGAGGAGATTGATGCCTCTAAGATTCTTTCTTTTGAAGTCCCCTCCTTTAAAGCTGATTCTGGCTCAGAAGATGAAAGCGACAAGGATGATGCTGCTGAAGAAGAGGGGGACAACAATAACAATGAAAATGGTGATAATAATGATGATGATGATAACATTCATGGCGGTCTAGGTTCAGGTGGTGATGAGTGTAACAACCCGAAATTTGACCTATAATAATTAATTAACGAATTAATTAAATAACAAAATGAAATTGTGAAATTATCAGAATTAAGCCACGGTAGATGCACCACTGTGTCCATGGTAATTCTTTGGTCAATTTCCATATATAATTTGTCAAAATCCGATCTAAAATGAAGAAGTTACGAATTAAACAAGAAATAAGAAATATATATATATATATATATGCATGTATGTATGTATATATATATAAAATGGTCAGGTCGACCTTAGGGTCGACCCTTAATGTGCATAGGTTGACTTATAGCTCGACCTTTCACATATGTAGGTCGACCCTCACTCACTTCAGGTTGACCCGCTTAATTCTTTTGACGTAGTTTTGTTCGAACATGTCATTTTGAAACTTTTCTCAATCCTATGCGTTCGTGCTTCCATCCGACGGTTCCCAGTGAGCCTATGACGTGGTTGCACCCGATTTAACCTTCAAATCCAATGGTCTGAGATCCCTAAACCACACTATAAATAAGACCCTAGGCCTAGCTATTTTTCTCATTTGGATTTTCTCCTATTTGGGTTCATTGCCAAAGGCTGGACCCTAAATAGAATATTTTTCTAAGGAGGAAATCTTTCTGGTAACTCCAAAAGTGGATCAAGGAAGACCAAGGACTAAAGCTAAGGACCACAGGTGAGTGTTTTGTAATTATTTTAGATTTTTAAGTAATTTAAAATAATAGGGTCATAATAGTTGTAGTTTTTCTGCAATTTTGAGACAATTTCTATATAAGTTATTTACAGCTGGTTTTTAAAGTTCTTTTCAGTCTATTTTATTCAGTTATTTTATTCAGTTATTTACAGTTATTTACTATTATTTGCATTTATTTACATCTGCTTTACGTTAGGATTTCGTATGTAAATTTTAGTTTCTTTTTATTCCTTTTTGCGCGAATAAAATATAAGAATATTAAAAAAAGAATAATTTGCAAATATGGATTAAAATAGAAAACATTAAATTTATATAAATTAGATGTAAAATTAGAAAAACTGTAATAAAAGGAAGAAAGACAGAAATAGACAAATTTGAGACATTTGCAAACATGTTTATAACTAGTGGTTATAACTAAAAAGATAAAACAGAAGAGTAACAATTATAACGTAGGTTATAATTAAGCAGAAAGAATAGAAAGGCTTATTTTAAAACTTTAACTAAGTTAATAGGCAAATTATAACATAGGTTATAATTAGAGATAACAGAAAAAGCTTATTTTAAAGACTTATAATTAAGTTAATAAGAAAAATATAGCAGAGATAACATAAAAGGCTTATTTTAAGACATAGATTAAGTTAATAAGCAAACAAAGTAGAAATAACAGAAGAGGATTATTTTAAAACTTACACTATGTTAATAAGCAAGAACAAAAATAGGGCCCATACCAATAGCATTCCCTTTCAGACTAGGACTGATGGTCTCACAACAGATTAGTTGAGGATGGGCAGGACCCTTGCAGACTAAGACAGAAGGTCTCACAATTTTTAGATGAGGCTGGGACACAGGGTAGATTCAGATTTCTTAGAGATCTATTTGCAAAGCTTTCTCATTCTTCATGTATTCTTCTTTTTTCAGTTTTCTTTTCATTTGGATTTTGATGTACCAGTACTTATGAGAGGGATAACTATTTTATTGTACTCTAATTTTATGAGGCCGAGATGTATTTTTCATAAGACATATGTATTTGGTGTTTGAGACATGTGATGTTTTTCAAACTTATTTACGAAGTTTTATTTTGAATAATGAATTACCATATAAATGTTTCCGCTGTTTTATTTATTTGTCTCGTGAATCTTAGTCTCTGTAATGTTTTAGTTATACCTATAACGCACCACATCTTTTAGTGTGTCCTTTTTGGATATACTAAGGGGTGTGGGGTGTTTCACTTGGTATCAGAGCCTAAGGTTACAGGATTCCTAAAAACTTGTTTAAAAGAGTAAAATATTTTTCAAAGATAACATGTTTTAAAAGTATTTTTCAGAAAGAAACTCTTATTATAGAAATAGTTTTCAAGTATAAGAGAGTTTTTATAAAAATCCCCTTAAAGTCCAGTTCAACCTTGTTTCGATTCTTTCAAGCCTAAATTTTCTTTTCTTTGCATAATATGGCTGACTGGTTCTGTAGTGCTACGGTACCAGAGGTACATGGGCAAGCACCCAATAAAGCACCAGCAGGTGGAGATCCCGTTAATCCACCAACAACAGTAAATTTTTCTAAGCTATGCAAGGACTTCGCTAGTCTAGGAGGCAAGACATTTTCCAGCATGGAGGATTTTATGGAGGCACGAGCTTAGTTATGGGATACAGAGAAGATATTTGGGCTGTTAGGATTGGAGGACCGATAGAGAGTTCAGCTTGCATATAGGCAGCTGAAGGGAAAGGTTAAGGAGGTCCCTAAATCAGAAAACTCTAAAAAGCATTAGTGGAAGAATAAGAAGGATAAGGACAAGAGGAAAGAAGGAGCACCCCAAAAGTGGATCAGGAAAGGCGGGAAATGTCATAGTTGTGGATTGGTTGGGAATTTCGCAAAGGACTGTAAGAAGAGCTCAATGAAGGGGAGGTGTTACAATTGTGGCAGCCTGGACACCTTAGTAGAGCTTATCCTCAGAGGACGGGGGCAGAGAGCAGGTGCACCTACAGTGTAGGTACAGGCTTTGGATGCAGCACCTACTAGTAGTGGACCGGATCGAGGTAGGAAAGTCTTTGTAGAAGGTTTGATCTCTATTTCGGATTTTCCTGTTCGGACTCTTTATGACTCCAAAGCATCGCATTCTTTCATTTCTAGTTCCTTGGTTGATTGTTTGCACTTAGATATTTCTCTAGTAGTAGACCCTATAATTGTTTCGAACCCCATAGGAGGACCGGCACATTTATCCATGATTTGTAGGGGTTTGAAAATTTTTATACTAGGCGTAGAGTTTGATTGCGACGCCTATGTACTGGGATTTTCGAGATATGGGATGATATTGGGGATGGATTGGCTATCCACTTATGGAGCGATATTGGACTGCGAGAAGAGAGTTGTCGGAATAGAGACATGCAGCGGTAGGACTCTCGAGGTTTCTTGCGACCCACAGGGGTCAGTCATGTTAAGCTTCCTTTATTCCCTTGATTCATCACTAGGAGAGTTATATTCCGTTCCAGTCGTTAGAGATTTCCCAGACGTTTTTGAGGAGGTTAGGGGACTACCCCCTAAGAGAGAGATTGACTTTAGGATCTATTTAAATGACAATGCTAAGCCAGTGGAATTTCCCATGAGACATATGGCTCCTAGGGAGAGGAAGGAGTTAAGTAAGCAGACTGGTGAGCTATTGGAGAAAGGCTTCATCAAATGGAGCATATCTGAGTGGGGGGCGCCAATCGACTTCGCTACAAAGGCGGATGGTTTACTTCGACTTTACGTATACTATAGAGAGTCTAATAAACTCATAAAGAAGAACCATTACCCACTTTCTAGGATAAAAAATCTTTTCAATCAGTTGGTTGGCTCTTTAGTATTTTCTCAACTTGATTTGGCTACTGGATTTCATTAGCTTAGGGTCGCTGATGATAGCATAGATAAGACAGCATTTAGGACACCCGATGGATTCTTTTAGTGGTTGGTTATGCCATTTGGGCTGACCAATGCTCCAGCATATTTTGTAGATTTGATGAGCCATGTTTTTCGAGATGTCCTAAATAAGTTCGTTGTAGTATTCGTGGATGACATTTTGGTGTTTTCCAAGAGTATGGAATAGCATGTTATTCATCTTGAGGAGGTTCTTCGTACACAATTCGTGTTCATCAGTTGAAGGCAAAGTTCTCGAAGTGTCACTTTTGGCATAATGAGTTGCGTTCCTTGGGGCATGTATTCTCAAGAGAAAGTCTAGTTGTTGATCCTGCTAAGGTAGTAGCAGTGCAAGATTGGAAGGACCCCAAGAACGCTACTAAAGTTAGAAGCTTCCTAAGTTTGGCTGGCTATTATAAGAAGTTTATCAGATATTTCGCTAAGATTTTAGCACCACTTACTCGCCTTACTACGAAGAATGCGGCATTCATGTGGGACGTAGAATGTTAGGATTCCTTCACGATGTTAAAGAAGGCCCTTACTGGTGCACCAGTGTTAGTTTTACCCAACAAAGTTAAGCCTTTTACAGTATACACTGATGCATGTGGGATGGGTCTTGGGGCAGTATTGATGCAAGAAGGGAAGGTAGTATGCTATGGAAGTAGACAGTTAAGAACTCATGAGAAGAACTACCCTACCCATGATTTGGAGTTAGCTGCTATTGTTTTCGCGCTCAAGTCTTGGAGAAATTACCTGCTAGGAGAGAGGTTCAAGCTTTTCACTGATCATATATCATTGATGTACTTATTCACACAAAAGGATTTAAACTTTAGGCGACAGCGTTGGATGGAGTTTTTGGTATCTTATGACTTTGAGATAGCTTACACCTTGGTAAATGGAACAAGGTTGAGGATGTGTTAAGTAGGAAGAGAGAAACCCTAAGTCAAATGTTCATGGAGTGGAAAAGCCTAGAGTTTATTTCCACCTTTGATTTTAAGCCCTCTACGGACATTACTCCTGGATTATTGGCAGCACTTTAAGTTAATCCTACCCTCATAGATTAGATTGGCCCGACGCAGCGAGAGGATTCAAAGCTTGTGGATATTCTAGAGAGGATTAGCAGAGGAGAGGTCTCTAGACATCTCCAATGCCATTCTATTGATAATAAAGGGAGGCTAAGGAGAGATGGAAGACTTTGTGTCCTCCGCACTACTGATTTGATAAGAGCGGTTCTAGCAGAAGCACACCATTCTCGAATGACTATTCATCCGGGAGGTGATAAGATGTATAGGGACATGAATAGAGTATTTTATTGGAGTGGCATAAAGAAGGATGTAGCAGAGTTTGTAGCTAAGTGTCTTGTATGCCAAAGAGTTAAGGCGTAGCAGCAGAAGCCCGGCGGATTGCTTCAACCATTGGATGTACCCGAATGGAAGTGGGATAGTGTTTCGATGGACTTCATACATAGTTTACCCCGATCTAGGAAGGGGAATACTAGTATTTGGGTGATTGTAGATCATTTGACCAAGAGCGCCCACTTCATTCCGGTTAAGAGTAAGAGGACAGCACCTTATTTGGCATCCTTATATGTTCGTGAGATAGTCCGACTTCATGGAGTTCCCTCTAGCATAGTGAGCGATAGAGACCCTATCTTTACTAGCGAGTTCTAGAGAAGCTTGCAAGAGGCTTTAGGGACGTAGCTTTGATTGACTACAAACTATCAACCTTAGATGGATGGCCAAATGGAGAGAGTTAATAGAGTTCTTGAGGATTTGTTGAGGAGGTGTGTTCTTGATTTTGGAGGAATTTAGAAGGAGCATCTTCCTTTAGTGGAAATCGCATATAATAATAGTTTTCAGGCTAGCATTGGGATGGCACCTTTCGAAGCTCTTTATGGAAGACCTTGCAAGTCGCCTTCATGTTGGTTGGAGTCTACAAAGAGATTACTACTTGGTCCGGACATGATTAAGGAGACTTCAAAAAAGATTGATTTGATTCAAAGAACAATTAAGAGGGCCCAGGATAGACAGAAAACCTATACAGATAAGCGGAGAAGGGATATTGAGTTTGAAGTAAGAGACTTGGTTTTCATTAAGGTATCTTCGCTAAGAAAGGTAGTAAGTTTTGGATCTAGTGGGAAACTTGCTCCCAGATTCGAAGGACCGTTCCACATTGTGGAAAGGATAGGAAAGATGGCGTATCGGATAAAACTACTGGAGAGGCTCGCAAGAGTTCATGATGTTTTTCATTTTTCGCACTTGAGAAAGTGCTTACATGATTCAGCAGAGGTAGTGGAACCTAGTCAACTTGAGGAAGTTGAAGTGGCGAAAGAAGTTTCGGTTCATCGCATTCCTACCAAGATTGTTGGACGTGATATCAAGAGGCTTAGAAAAAAGGAAGTGTCTTTGGTTAAGGTGCAGTGGGGAGATAGTGTGATGACCCGAAATTTTGGAAATTTGAAATTGGATATTTAATTGATTTTAAATATTTAAAAGTTAGTTTTTAACTTGAATTTCAAATATCACTATTTATTGGGTAATTTAATTATTAAATTAAATAATTTGAAGTTGGATAAAATTTTGAATCTGGAGTTTTAAGTTTTTTAAAAATAAATTGAATGCTTGTAAAATTTATATTGATAGTACAGAAGATAGTAAAAGTGTTAAAATTGAATTCGAAAGTAATTTGTTCAGTTTTAAAAATATATCGTTTAAATCGATATTTAGAAATAGCCTTCCGAGGCACAGTCTCGGAATTCGACGAAACCAGTTCTATTGGATCCGTAATATTGTATTATTATCGGATTTCAAATTTCGGAGCATTTGGAGTTGTCGTGTGATCGTACGATAGGTAAACGCGCTGAAATTTATATCGGAAATTCAATATAATAAATGGGTCCAAAAAGCTATCTTCTCCATACGATCGAATTAGGACTCGAAACCTGTAACAACCCGGGGTTTTTGCATCGATTTAATATCGTCATTAAACGATTAACCTGCTAGTTAATTGCTCATTCGAGTTTTTAATCGGTTGAAATCCTTTTGAAAAATGGTTAAAAGTTATCTGGGCTTTAAATAATATACCTTTCTATTTTAATTGGCCCATTGTTTGATGAAGTGATAATACTCACTACCATTCCCCTTTTATTGGTTCACTCGAAAACCCGTCTCCATTATTCATTTTTTTCGTCACAACCCTATACGAACAAAAGAATGAAAATGGTGGCTCGTTCGTTCGTCGCCCTTTTTCAAATTAGGGCTTAGGTTTTTCGAAGGCGACTGACTTTGTCTTGCTCGATCGAATGAGGAAATTGTTGCTTGCTCATCGAATCTAAGGTGAGTGATTTATTTAGCTCACATCTAATTCTATTGCTCAGTTTCGTGACTTGGGTTTTAAATTGTTTTATTAGGGTTTGAATCCCTTTATTTTCGTCGTATATATTTGGAAATTGGCAATTTATTCATCTCGACCGTATGATTCTGTATTGATGCTTGGGTTTTGATTTCTGACTTAGTTGGTTTCTTGATTGTCTCGGCTCTGACTTTAATCTGTTTCTTCGACATTGATTCGTCACTGTCCTGTACTTGTTGCTGCCGTTCACTGTTGCCGTTCCAATTGAGATTACTGGCTTCGGTGTTGATTTTCAGTTGACATCGGCCTTGACTTTTAAGCTGGAAATTGATTTTGTGAAAGTATTTTGGGTTTGTTGGCTTGATTTAATTTTCGTGCGAACTTGCTGAATGTCATTAGCTGAAACTGTTATATGACTGTGGTCGGTTGATAATTTGTGACAACATTTTGAATGCCATTTTTGCACTGTTAGGTTTAATTTGCCTTTAATTGTGCTCGAGTCTGATACATTGCATTGATGCCTTGTATTCATTTTCATTTGGTCACTGTATTTCATTGGTGACGTTATTCACATTTGAAACTGCTCTTTGTCTTTTACTGTTGTATGCTGTGGTGCCATATCCTTGGTGCTCTCACCTTCATTCTGTTGTCTTCATATAGTTGTACCACCGCCTTTGTGCACTTGTGTAGCTGATTGCATCTATAGAGTACCGCTTGCATTCCTGTATATGGTTGCAGTAACTTGTACTGTTAGCCTTTGGAGTGTAATTTCTGATTCCTCGGTGATCTTGTTGATTTTTGAATTAGCTTGTGGGCTGTGCTTTCTTGCCAAGTCCTATTGCTATTCCTTTAGTGCAGCTTCATTTTGTTGCAGTTGTGTGGAGTCATGATAGTCGTGACTTGACCTTTGCAGTTTCGACGTACTGTAGTGGCGAGGCAGTGCACACGCGCGTGTACTGCAGCCACACAAAGATTTTGATTTGATTTGATGCCATCTGTTTCTGATTCATTGAGCTTTTGTGTATTTCATCACTGTAGTGGCGAGGCAGTGCACGTGTGCATGTACTGCAGCCACACAGTATTGACGTTCTAATCGATATGTCGATTGTTTGAATTGTTTCGTTGGTTCAATTCAATATTTTGAAGTTGTATTCTGATTTGATTTGATTTGATCATTTTGTGGTTGTCTAATTACCTATTTGATAATTAGATTATGAGTTTCAAATTAATTATTTAATAATTAGATTTTGTGTTAAATTGTCGTTTAGACAATTTTGTTGTTTTCATATTATCTTCATTGATAATCTTTTTATTTATCTTTGTTGATGATTTGAATTTGCTGATTTGTTGTTTAACACTATTAGTGTTATATCTGCCGTTATCCGATTCTCTTATCGAGAAGTTGGGTATACGAGATTTCTGTGACTGTCGTCTATTTGATATTTGATTATTATTGCTTCTGTGCATTAATAACTGAGTTTGAATTAGACTGACCCGTTTATTATTTTCTTTTGAATTTAATACTCGGGTCAGACCCAAGTTATTTCTGGTTGTAGATATTCTGCTTTGGGTTGCTGCTTGAGCTATGAAGTCTTTTCATATCTTTTGAAGTGGTCTTCCTCTTTTTTTGTAGTAGTCAGTGTACAGATTAGGTTGATATGTATTCATGTATATTAGTCGATAATGTACTTGTATATATAACTTCCAGAGTCGACAGTTGTAGTTGTATCATATGTATTGTGTTAAATGTATTGTAACTGACATCAGTTATATATATATGAGACTCTTGTTATCTGTGTTCCGCATCTTTTTGTATCTATGTTAGTATTATATATATTGTCCTAAACTATTATGAACCATCGTAGTTCGTTTTATACTGGAATTGGGTATGTCGATGGGAGTGAATAAATAAGAGATGAAAAATGAAAAATATATACTACTCCTATCGAGGTAACCGATACTAGTGTAAGGCCAACTACGGATGGCCGCTCTTATCCAGCCTTATTCTTCGTAATAACAGACAGTATTTCTTTTAATACTCTTTTTTATTGTGAGCATAGAGGTGGGGCGCTATAGTTGGTATCAGAGCTTGGGGTTTATGGACATAATATAAAACATAACTTAGATGGAACATGTGTTACAACTATTGGTCGATGTTTTATTTGTGCTTTGAGTCAAAACTAAAGTTTTGAAATTTTGATGAAATTTTTAAATATCTTTATTTAAAAATAAAAAGTGATTTTTTAATCTGTTTATCAGAGTACGCAGCGGAAGCAGTGAGGCTGTCTTCGCTGAGTACAGCTGATAACCTTTTTGATTTAGAAATCAAAACATGAAATTGAAATAAATTTCATTTGTTGTTTACATAGCTGTGTTTAATTTGTTTTCCTTGAAAATTTCGAATTCGATTTGAGGATCCGAATTGACTGCAGTTATGTGATTTTTGTTGAGATTTTTGCTGGTTTTCTTTTATGCTAATCATATATCGATTAGATTTTTGCTGTTTTAAATTATCTTCATTGAAGATAATAGAGTAATTTCTTTGTTTATATTGTAGTGTGCGTGCAAATATGAATTGCACGTTACTGCATTAATTTTACGTTGAACCGATGCTTGGTTATGAAACGTATTTTGTTGCCGTTATTTTTATAACGGGATTTTTACACCAATGCTAAATTTTTGAAGCACGGTGTTTTGTTGGCATTTTAATGAATGAAAATTCACTGGTATTACATTTTGATGTAAATTATATTGATGAGATTTGACGTATTAAAATTACTGTCGCTTTGGCTTCAGTAACCGTCGAATTTTTAAAAGTGGATTTTCAAGCGGTTATTCCGCAATGCTAATTTTGAGATACGATTTTACGGTGTTTTGGGAAGTACAATTTCCTTTTCGAAATTGTTACTACTATTGCTGCTTTAATCACGTGATTGGAAAATCGTTTTAAAATGAAAATTGTTTTATAAAATTTTTAACAGTTTGCGCTTTCAAAAGAATGAGGAAGCGACTTAAACGATTCAGCAAAATCGAGGACTATGACCCCTTTCTTTTACTGATTCTCTTAACTCCGGACTTGTCCAGTTGAGAATGGGAATTGTTATTTTTATAAAATAAATAAAATTGTTTTCATAAGTTTTACAGTTTGCGCTTACAAAAGAATAAGGAAGCGATTTAAACGTTTCAGCAAAATCGAGGACTATGACCCTTTCTTTTACTGATTCGCTTAATTCCGAACTTATCCGTTTGAGAATGTAAAGTGTATTTTTACAAAATACACAATTTTGCACTTTCAAGGAAACGATGAAGAAAATCAAACGATTTAGTAAAACACGTGGTATGGGACATGTGCGTTTGCTATTTCGGTTAATTCTGGACTCGTTAATTGAAATATCTGCTGTTTTGATGATTTTGATGATTTTGCACTTTCAAGGAAACGATGAAGTGAATTAAACGATTTAGTAAAACTCGTGGTTATGAGACATGTGTGTTTGCTATTTTGGTTAATTCTGGACTCATTAATTGAAATATTTGATGATTTCGTGTGCTTTCGAGCCACATTGTTGGACCTTCGGGTCATTTGTTGGACCTCCGAGTCAATACCAGTACTAGACCTTCGGGTCATTTGTTGGACCTTCGGGTCATTTGTTGGGCGCCAAAATTATGTTGAGTACTTGGTAGGCTTCGGCCATTTGTTGATGCACGTGCGGCGAACTAAAAACTCGCCATCTGATGGGATCGATCCAAGCTTTTATGTTGATTTTCTAGAGTATCTTCATTGATTTCTAGATATTTGTTGTTTCCAATTATCTGCAGGTAATTGGATATATGTTGATATGAGTTCTGATTATCGTTTTTGATAATCGGATATTTGTTGTTTCTAATTATCGCTTATGATAATTAGATATTTGTTGATTCTGATTATCGTTTTGATAATCAGATATTTGTTGTTTCTAATTATCGCTTGTGATAATTAGATATTTGTTGTTTCTGATTATCGTTTTTGATAATCGGATATTTGTTGTTTCTGATTATCGTTTTTGATAATCGGATATTTGTTGTTTCTGATTATCGTTTTTGATAATTAGATATTTGTTGATTTGATTTCTGATTATCGTTTTGATAATTAGATATTTGTTGATTTGAAATTTGATTATCGTTTGTGATAATTAAATATTTGTTGATTTGAAATTTGATTATCATTTTTGATAATTAAATATTTGTTGATTTGAGATTTCTGATTATCGTTTGAGATAATTAGATATTTGTTGATTTGAGATCTCTGATTATCGTCTTTGATGATTAGATATTCGTTGATTTGTGATTCTGATTATCGTTTTTGATAATTAGATATTTGTTGATTTGTGATTCTGATTATCGTTTTTGATAATCGGATATTTGTGATTCTGATTATCGTTTCTGATAATTAGATATTTGATGTTTTCTGATTATCGTTTTTGATAATTAGATATTCGTTGATTTGAGATTTCTGATTATCGTCTTTGATAATTAGATATTCGTTGATTTGTGATTCTGATTATCGTCTTTGATGATTAGATATTCGTTGATTTGTGATTCTGATTATCGTCTTTGATGATTAGATATTCGTTGATTTGTGATTCTGATTACCGTTTTTGATAATTAGATATTTGATGTTTTCTGATTATTGTTTTGATAATTAGATATTTGTTGATTTGAAATTTGATTATCGTTTGTGATAATTAAATATTTGCTGATTTGTAATTTGATTATCGTTTTTGATAATTAAATATTTGTTGATTTGAGATTTCTGATTATCGTTTGAGATAATTAGATATTCGTTGATTTGTGATTCTGATTATCGTCTTTGATGATTAGATATTCGTTGATTTGTGATTCTGATTATCGTCTTTGATGATTAGATATTCGTTGATTTGTGATTCTGATTATCATTTTTGATAATTAGATATTTGATGTTTTCTGATTATCGTTTTGATAATTAGATATTTGTTGATTTGAAATTTGATTATCATTTGTGATAATTAAATATTTGTTGATTTGAAATTTGATTATCGTTTTTGATAATTAAATATGTGTTGATTTGAAATTTGATTATCGTTTGTGATAATTAAATATTTTTTGATTTGAAATTTGATTATCGTTTTTGATAATTAGATAATTGTTGGTTTGAGATTTCTGATTATCTGTTGTTTTCTGATTATCGTTTCTGATAATTGGATATTTGCTAATTTTAATGATTATGAGATTTTCTAGTCTCTGATTGAGTCTAGATTATGTTGATTTTATTGAATTGCTATTTTCTATCTATCTATGTTGATAGTTAGGGTTTGTTGATTATGGAGTTTGTGTTTTCTAGTTATTTGTTGGATGACTAGATAATTGCGGTCTTGCGATTGGTGAATTGTGTTTTCTAATTATCTTTGCTGAAAATTAGATTTTGCTGTTTTCTAATTATCGTGTCGATAATTAGATATTGTTGTTTCGTGATTTCTGAATTTCAATTATCTAGTTGATATTAAATATTGCTGATAATTGTATTTATTCAGTTTTACTGTTTCTGGTTATCTATTGATAGTTAGATTTTGTTGAGAATTTGTGAATCTCTTTTATGAAATTGAAAGATTCTTTGGTGTTTGTGTTCTCGATCTTTATTTTTCTAGCTTAACCGGTTTATGTTAGAAAAATAATTGTTATAGAACTTTAATTATGAAAATTGCGGGGACGCAAATTTTATAAGGAGGGGAGTCTGTAACAACCCGGGGTTTTTACATCGATTTAATATCGTCATTAAACGATTAACCTACTAGTTAATTGCTCATTCGAGTTTTTAATCGGTTGAAATCCTTTTGAAAAATGTTTAAAAGTTATCTGGGCTTTAAATAATATACCTTTCTATTTTAATTGGCCCATTGTTTGATGAAGTGATAATACTCACTACCATTCCCCTTTTATTGGTTCACTCGAAAACCCATCTCCATTATTCATTTTTTTCGTCACAACCCTATACGAACAAAAGAAAGAAAATGGTGGCTCGTTCGTTCGTCCCCCCTTTTCAAATTAGGGCTTAGGTTTTTCGAAGGCGACTGACTTTGTCTTGCTCGATCGAATGAGGAAATTGTTGCTTGCTCATCGAATCTAAGGTGAGTGATTTATTTTGCTCACATCTAATTCTATTGCTCAGTTTCGTGACTTGGGTTTTAAATTGTTTTATTAGGGTTTGAATCCCTTTATTTTCGTCGTATATATTTGGAAATTGGCAATTTATTAATCTCGACCGTATGATTCTGTATTGATGCTTGGGTTTTGATTTCTAACTTAGTTGGTTTCTTGATTGTCTCGTCTCTGACTTTAATCTGTTTCTTCGACATTGATTCGTCACTGTCCTTTACTTGTTGTTGCCATTCACTATTGCCGTTCCAATTGAGATTACTGGCTCCGGTGTTGATTTTCAGTTGACATCGGCCTTGACTTTTAAGCTGGAAATTGATTTTGTGAAAGTATATTGGGTTTGTTGGCTTGATTTTATTTTCGTGCGAACTTGCTGAATGTCATTAGCTGAAACTGTTATATGACTGTGGCCGGTTGATAATTTGTGACAACATTTTGAATTTTTTTAAAACTACCACTTTGCTTGATTTTGTCTCAGCCTTGGACACTACATCCCTGGATATGTATGTGTTCTTGGGAAGCTTTATTTGATTTGATTGCCATGGTTTCGATTATGAGATGGTTGATCTTTTCATGTTCACCACGTCTTTGACTTTGGTTGATTAATGATTGTGTCTTCATTTGAATTGGTTACACTGTTTTAGTATCAGCAGTTAATAACAGTTTCACTATTCGAACTTGCAACTACATTTTGATTCGAACTCTTTTACTTTGATATCAGTCTACACTGTTTGCATAGCCACTTATATTGGCTGCAGCACGCTTGATCTTGGCTGCATTATCCACATGAGATCATTAGACTTTACTGTGCATTCTGTAGTGTTGCAGTGTTTTGAACTGCTGCACTATTTTGTTCACTGCCGTGTATCACCTGCTAGTCACTAAGTTGCCCCCTTCATGTTGTTTGGATTAATGCAGTTGCATTTTGCGGCACTTCTACTTTGTTAACTTCAGATTGTGGACTGGTGAGCTGTTTTTGAGATAAGTCTATAGTTTTTGGTGGGACTGGATTTACTTATTATCTTGTAATTTGGTTCAACCCAGAACAGTTTTGACCAGGTTGCATGTGCATATACATATGCCATTTTTGCACTATTAGGTTTACATTGCCTTTAATTGTGCTCGAGTCTGATACATTGCATTGATGCCTTGTATTCATTTGCATTTGGTCACTGTATTTCATTGGTGACGTTATTCACATTTGAAACTGCTCTTTGTCTTTTATTGTTGTATGTTGTGGTGCCTTATCCTTGGTGCTCTCACCTTCATTCTGTTGTCTTCATATAGTTGTACCACTGCCTTTGTGCACTTGTGTAGCTGATTGATCTATAGAGTACCGCTTGCATTCCAGTATATGGTTGCAGTAACTTGTACTGTTAGCCTTTGGAGTGTAATTTCTGATTCCTCGGTGATCTTGTTGTTTTCTGAATTAGCTTGTGGGTTGTGCTTTCTTGCCAAGTCCTATTGCTATTCCTTTAGTGCAGCTTCATTTTGTTGCAGTTGTGTGGAGTCATGATAGTCGTGACTTGACCTTTGTAGTTTCGACGTACTGTAGTGGCGAGGCAGTGCACGCGTGCGTGTACTGCAGCCACACAAAGATTTTGATTTGATTTGATGCCATCTTTTTCTGATTCATTGAGCTTTTGTGTATTTCATCACTGTAGTGGCGAGGCAGTGCACGTGTGCGTGTACTGCAGCCACACAGTATTGACGTTCTAATCGATATGTCGATTGTTTGAATTGTTTCGTTGGTTTAATTCAATATTTTGAAGTTGTATTCTGATTTGATTTGATTTGATCATTTTGTGGTTGTCTAATTACCTATTTGATAATTAGATTATGAGTTTCTAATTAATTATTTAATAATTAGATTTTATGTTAAATTGTCATTTAGACAATTTTGTTGTTTTCATATTATCTTCATTGATAATCTTTTTATTTATCTCTATTGATGATTTGAATTTGCTGATTTGTTGTTTAACACTGTTAGTGTTATATCTGCCGTTATCCGATTCTCTTATCGAGAAGTTGGATATACGAGATTTTTGTGATTGTTGTCTATTTGATATTTGATTATTATTGCTTCTGTGCATTAATAACTGAGTTTGAATTAGACTGACCCGTGTATTATTTTCTTTTGAATTTAATACTCGGGTCAGACCCGAGTTATTTCAGGTTGTAGATATTCTGCTTTGGGTTGCTGCTTGAGCTATGAAGTCTTTTCATTTCTTTTGAAGTGGTCTTCGTCTTTTTTTGTAGTAGTCAGTGTATAGATTAGGTTGATATGTATTCATGTATATTAGTCGATAATGTACTTGTATATATAACTTCCAGAGTCGACAGTTGTAGTTGTATCATATGTATTGTGTCAAATGTATTGTAACTGACATCAGTTATATATATATATATATGAGACTCTTGTTATCTGTGTTCCGCATCTTTTTGTATCTGTGTTAGTATTATATATATTGTCCTAAACTATTATGAACCATCATAGTTCGTTTTATACTGGAATTGGGTATGTCGATGGGAGTGAATAAATAAGAGATGAAAAATGAAAAATATGTACTACTCCTATCGAGGTAACCAATACTAGTGTAAGGCCAACTACGGATGGCCGCTCCTATCCAGCCTTCTTCTTCGTAATAACAGACAGTATTTCTTTTAATACTCTTTGTTATTGTGAGCATAGAGGTGGGGCGCTACAGTTGAAATCAGAGCTTGAGGTTTATGGACATGATATAAAACATAACTTAGATGGAACATGTGTTACAACTATTGGTCGATGTTTTATTTGTGCTTTGAGTCAAAACTAAAGTTTTGAAATTTTGATGAAATTTTTAAATATCTTTATTTAAAAATAAAAAGTGATTTTTTGTTCTGTTTATCAGAGTGCGTAGTGGAAGCAGTGAGACTGTCTTCGCTGAGTACAGCTGATAACCTTTTTGATTTAGAAATCAAAACATGAAATTGAAATAAATTTCATTTGTTGTTTACATAGTTGTGTTTAATTTGTTTTCCTTGAAAATTTCGAATCCGATTTGAGGATCCGAATTGACTGCAGTTATGTGATTTTTGTTGAGATTTTTGCTGGTTTTCTTTTATGCTAATCATATATCGATTAGATTTTTGCTATTTTAAATTATCTTCATTAAAGATAATAGAGTAATTTCTTTGTTTATATTGTAGTGTGCGTGCAAATATGAATTGCACGTTACTGCATTAATTTTATGTTGAACCGATGCTTGGTTATGAAACGTATTTTGTTGCCGTTATTTTTATAACGGGATTTTTACACCAATGCTAAATTTTTGAAGCACGGTGTTTTGTTGGCATTTTAATGAATGAAAATTCACTGGTATTACATTTTGATGTAAATTATTTTGATGAGATTTGACGTATAAAAATTACTGTCGCTTTGGCTTCAGTAACCGTCGAATTTTTAAAAGTTGATTTTCAAGCGGTTATTTCGCAATGCTGATTTTGAGATACGATTTTACGGTGTTTTTGAAATGACCCTCCTATTTCTACTCTAATTCCATAAGGATTTTTTTTTTAAGGTAAAGAGGATATATATATATAGATAGATATATCATCCATTGCAAATATAATTCTCAGGGTCAATATCTTTTTTTTTTCAATAAACCAAATATATCCAGGATCACAATAATCAACCAATATAAATATATCAGTACATTCACAAAGATAAGCACATACATGTGAGGATGTATATGCCTCTCTTGTTTGAATCAGAGTTCTGGAAAACAAGAGGATATTGGATTGCTGATTTTTTTTTTGACCAAACAATCCACTGGAAACATATACTTTAGTCTGTTTATCCTAACTAAGAAGTGATCAAGTAATAATCAGTGGAAAGCAAGCTTTTAATATAGATGTTTGAGTTAAAGTCTAAATAGTATCAAACTCAGGCTAAAAGAAAGCGGGTCATAAGAGAACACAAGCAACATCTAGGCGTAATGGAAACGCGCCTAACTTATACACGAGAGGTCACGAGTTCGAGTACTATGCTGGTTGGTTCAAACACAATTTTTGTTTTTTTTTTTCATTTTTTTCATTTTTCTCCTGTACAGTTTGGGACCTGTTATCTACCTATATCTTCACATATATACTTTATTTTTGCCTATATTCTATCATACAAAACAATAATTCTTGCTTAATTATTTTTGAAACCCATTCCTACAACCTGGAAGGCTTCATGATTGATGTAAATTAAGGGTCTGTTGCTTGGGTTTTGTAAATGATAGAAGTGTTTATCATTATCCAGGGTTGAATTTCTTCTCACAAAATCTGTCTGGAATTAAGAATGCATTTGGTTAGAATCTGAGTGAAATTCAGATTCTTATCGCAAATACAAAGGAAAAGGTGTGGTAAAATTTGCACTAAACATGTTTATGTGCATATATATCTGCAACTATTTGGATCTGGCTTACAATTCCCTTATTACAAATCCTTTCTTTAAAAAAAACAGGACATGAGACATTTGTATGAAACAAGTTTAATTATGGGAACCTTGCAGCCATATAAAACATTCAACCTATGCCTATTTTCTTTTGTATACATATGCCATGGTAGAAAATTAAACCATTTAATTTTCTGAGAATCAACTATCCAGATTTTCCAAAACTTAAATCCTTTCCAAAGACTCAAGATTGACTAATACATTTATAAAATGTAATCATTCGATTTTAACATGGTGTTCTTGCTAAATCCACTTACAAGATTTGATTAAACTTTTTTTTTTAAACATAACAGATATTTAACTTGGTTCATAGATTCCAGATACAAGTCAATCTCTTAATAAAATACCTAACAAAATATCCATCCAATATTCAACACTTAATACAAGTAGCAATTTAAATTGTCAATACATGCAGATTTCAACATTTAGGCTCTTATCTAACTAGGTTTAGCATGCTATATCTTCTTCTCAAGCCTTGCTCCTACTCCTACTTAGTTGCTGCAATCCCTGAAAAAGCATTTGAAACTGCCTCATTTTAAATGAGACACCCCAGATGCCATTAGCACACTAGGGTCAGACACATGTCTGGTATGAGAAAGCTCACAAAAATAATTAGTTAATTAGGTTAAAGTCAAGTTAAGTACATATACAGAAAGTTCGGCCCTTTGGAATCAGGCAAATACTTGTGTGCATGCTCTGTGTCATTGTGCATGTGCACACTTTAAATTTTCTTTCCAGAGACTACATATATAAATATGGCACATACATTCAAGCATACAATTCAATCATAGTCAAACAATCATTCATACCAACAGGAAAATAACCAATATGAGTTAAATCATTTATTCAATTCTCATATTTCAAATCTGGGAAAAACTCTAGTTTTCTCATCATCTCAAGTATTATTCCCTGGGTATATTTATCTATCCTTGGTCTCATCTGCAATATTTATGAATCAATGGACACACTGTAATGAACTAATTCACTCCATTACACAAAGATCTCAGGACTTAAACAAGCCATGTGTCAACTTGTGTTACTCAAGCACACAAGTCATTCCTGCAGTGTTCTTGACCCCAATTTCCTAATCAGGTTTAAGTTAATAATAACTCTTTTGATTTTTCATGACAAAACCATTCAGTGATTCATTTCATTAGCTAAAAACATCCATAACATGGCATCTCATATTATTCATGACCATACAGAGGCAAACAAGCAAACAACCATTGGTGATTACAAAATAAGGTTCTGTATATATATGTATATTCATCCTGGTATTTAAAAGGAGTTTAGGCAACTAACATTGGCTTATGGTTTCTGGGAGAGTTTTTCTTTTGCAAACATTTGTGCTTGAGTTAAACTCAGGATGACCTGGTTTCACTGAATCACAAAATTTTGTTTGCTATGCATTTTATTGAATCAGGAGCATCAGCACATAGGCAACCCTATTGCACCCCTAATTCCTTTCTATTTCAAGCCTCAGCACTTATACATGAGTATATTGCAGCTCAACATTATTTACATCTTTCTGGGTTGAGCCAAAACCAATACTACTTGCCTATTCTCAACATTTTATTTTCTGGGTATTTGTTTATATCCCTAAACATTAACATATCAGAGATCTGAGTATATAAAACAGATATGTATACTAACAACACATAAAACTTTGTTATAATAAAACAAGTGATCAACCAAAGAGAATCAAAACATTTTCAGATTTAAATTCACAGATAAGCATACATATATGAAAATACTCTTTTAAGAAAAATACTTTTATCTGGCTGCCTACATTAGGACTTATTGCCTTAGATTTTTGAGTGAGTTTTCTCACCTAGCTTTCTTCTTTGTTTCCTTAATTAATTGATGAGCTTCTGCCCTTAGCCTCAAGCTCTCTTCCTTCCCTTGTCTTATGATTTCTATGGTGTTGTTTTTTTTTCAAAATTCTTTTCTGAGGAGGAGAGGAGGCTGCTGCATATATATGTATATATATATACAGGGTCTCTCTCTTAGGGTTTTGGGTATTGGCTAAGGCCATTTTTGCCCACCAGAAAAATCATGTTATCTGCATTTTTAAACCCAAAGTTTTACCCTTCCCGGCTTAATTTGGGTGAAGAGAAAAGTGGTTACACATTTTTTTCAGAAATTTGCTTTTCAGAAAATACTTTTCCCCCTTGTCTACAATCATGCTAAAAATGTGACTTGATTTTGTTATTTATTAAATACTCTTTTCTAATTCTGCCTATACCAAGCACTTCCCTGTTTTATCTTATTTCTTTCTATTTTTAGCTTTCATGCAAATGGTATGTACTTCCTTCATTTATTTATAAGAGGATTATTCCTTTTTATATCTTCATTCTTTTTATTTCTGCTTATATTAAAATATGTCTGTATATTTTATTTCACTAGTTTAAACTCTAGTATTTTATTAACACATATATATTTATATAAGTCTTACTGAAATAATTAGTACACCCACCTATATATTCATACATCATTCTATACTGACACACACATGCACATGTACACTCAAAAATATTCAGTAGCATTCATATATACATTTACTCATGCATACTACTTTTAAGAATTTAATCTACATATATATATATATATATTTTTCCATACATCAATATGTATGTATTCTTGGAGTTCAGGGTTTTAGCTTATATTCATGTGCATTTCCTGTGCACACATGTACACACACTGATACACTATCAAGCTATATCAATTCCTCCTTCAAAATTTATTTAAAAATTATTTTAAATTTATTTATATTTTCCCAGAATAAATTCCTAAAATCCTGGGTCATTACATACACCCCTCCTTTTAGAAATTGTGTCCCACAATTTTCCTAAGCTTAAAATAAATTTTAAACTTAATTCAGAGAACAAGTATATTCTCTACCAAATAGATTCTTAGTTCTATACTAACTAAAAATATATTCATCCAAAATAAAGAAAACCATCAAAAATCAGAATTACCTTAATCTGAAAATAGCTTAGGATAATTCATCCTAACTTTGTCTTCTAATTCCCATGTGCAATCACTAGGATCAAGACTCCACTGTACCTTCACAAGTTTCAGAGGTTTATTCCTCAACTTCTTCACATCTTTTGCCAAAATTCCCACTGGATCCTTTTCATAAATCAAATTAGGATTTATCTGCACTTGGGTTGGGGTTTCAAGAATTTCTGCCTTGTCATGGACCCATCTTCTCAATTGTGATACATGAAAAACATCATGTATACCTTGCATGTTTTCTGGTAATTCCAACTTATATGCCAAGGGACCAATTCTCTCCAGAATTTTGTATGGTCCAATATATCTTGGGGTTAATTTGCCTTGTTTTCCAAACCTCAGCACATTTTTCATGGGTGAGATTTTGATGAAAACAAAATTTCCTACCTCATATTCTACCTGCCTCCTTCTCATGTCTGCAAATTTCTTTTGCCTATCTTGAGCTGCTGTCATTCTTCTTCTTACCAACTCAATTTTCTCCTTGGTTTCTTGTATGTACTCAGGTCCTAAAATAGACCTTTCTCCTGCTTCTACCCAGCAAACAGGTGACAAACAGGGTTTACCATATAAGGCTTCAAATGGAGCCATTCCTATGGTGCTTTGGTAGCTGTTGTTGTATGTAAATTCAACTAGATGAAGATAATCTTCCCAGTTGCCCCCAAAATCCAGTATACATGCCCTCAACATGTCCTCCAAAACTTTGTTTACCACCTCAGTCTGCCCATCTGATTGAGGATGGTAGGCAGTACTTAAACATAGTTCACTTCCCATTGCTTCTTGAAAGCTTCTCCAGAATTTTGAAGTGAAGATGGTATCCCTATCACTCACAATGGTTTTGGGAATGCCATGTAACTTTACCACTTCTTTTATAAAAATTTGAGCTAGTTTTGGTGCTGTTCTTTCTGACTTGACTGGGATGAAGTGTGCTACCTTGGTTAGCCTATCAACTATCACCCATATACTTGTATTACCTCTCTTAGATCTAGGCAGTCCATCTATGAAGTCCATAGATATGTCTTCCCACTTCCACTGTGGTACACTAAGAGGTTGCATCAACCCTGATGGTCTTTGAGTTTCAGCCTTGACTTGTTGGCAAGTCATACATTTGGCAATGTACTTAGCTATATCAGATTTCATCCCCTTCCACTAGAAGTCTCTTTTCAAATTTTGATACATTTTTGTGTTACCTGGGTGTATGGAGTATTTACTTCTGTGATATTCATTCAATATCTCCTTCTTCAATTCTATGTCCTCTGGTACACACATCCTATTCTGGTATCTCATATAACCATCTTTATCAATGTGGTGATTCATTACTTCCTCCCCTCTTGAGAGGAGCATTCTCTTCTCTAATAAGTGAGCATCTTGTTCTTGCATTTTCCCTACCTTCAGAATTAAATCTGGTTGAAGTGTCATTAAGCTTAACTTCCCTTTATCTTCTTGTGCACCATGCATCTGCTCATTAATGTGCACACAACCATTCTCCCCAATCTCTAACTCAGTTAGCAAGAATAAGTTTTTAAATTCTTCTATCATCATCATAGCCAATTTAGCATGCTGTCTACTTAGAGCATCTGCAACTTTGTTAGCTTTCCCTGGTGTATAAAGTATGTCAAAGTCATAGGCAGCTAAGAACTCCACCCATCTATGTTGCCTCATGTTCAAATCTTTTTGTAAAAACAAATATTTTAGAGATTTGTGGTCAGTGTAAAGTTCAAACTTAGTGCCTAACAAATAATGTCTCCAAAGTTTTAAAGCATATATCACAGCTGCTAATTCAAGATCATGTGTGGCATACCTTACTTCATGGGGTTTAAGTTGTCTGGATGCATATGCAAGGACTTGGCCTTGTTGCATCAACACTGCACCCAAGCCAAATCCACTAGCATCAGTGTATACCACTAATTCTTCATTTCCATGTGGTACCTTTAGAATTGGAGCATTCACCAATGCCTCCTTCAACTGCTCAAAAGACTTTTCACATTTTTCTGACCAAACAAAAGCTTGGTTCTTCCTGGTTAGGTTAGTGAGTGGTGTAGAAATTTTTGAAAAATCTTTTATAAACCTCCTATAATACCCTGCCATCCCCATAAATGACCTCACTTCACTCACAGTGCTTGGCCTCTTCCATGCTTGAATAGCCACTACTTTATTGGGGTTCACAGAAATTCCTTTGGCAGATATAACATGGCCAAGAAAATGTACTTCCTCTTTCCAAAACACACACTTTGAAAATTTTGCCTTTAAATCTTTTTCCCTTAATCTAGACAAAACCAGGTGCAAATGATGCTTATGTTCTTCCACTGTCTTGGAATAAATCAAAATGTCATCTATAAAAATAAGCACAAATTTGTCTAAACAATCTCTAAAGGTTCTGTTCATTAAATCTACAAAGTAAGATGGTGAATTGGTCAAGCCAAATGGCATAACCAAAAATTCATACAACCCATACCTAGTGTTAAAGGCAGTGTACTTGATGCTTGATTCTTCCACCTTCATTTGATGAAAACCAGATGCTAAGTCTAGTCTAGAAAATACTTTTGCCCCTGCTAATTGATCAAAAAGATCATCTATTCTTGGCAATGGGTATTTATTTTTAATGGTTACTTTGTTTAATTCTCTATAATCTATGCAGAGTCTTAAGGAGCCATCTTGCTTCTTAACAAATACCACTGGTGCTCCCCAGCAAGAATTACTTGGTCTTATAAAACCCTTTTCTTCCAATTCTTCAAACTGTTTCTTTAATTCTTTTAGTTCATTTGGCCCCATTCTAGTTGGCTTTTTAATCACTGGGCTTGCTCCTGGAACTAGATTGATCTGGAATTCTACTGGTCTATGGTGTGGAATACCCTTGACCTCACCAAACACATCCAAATATTCATTGACTATGGGAATTTCTTCAATGGTTAGTTCATTGAAATCTTTTTCTGAGTCAACTAAATGATATAGTTTTCCTTCCTTAGCTACCTCACATAAAACTGTGATTCTCTGGCCTCTAGAATTTTGCAATGATATGGTGGATGAGTCTAAATTAATTATGGCTTTAAATTGCCTTAACCAGTCTACCCCCAATATAACACCTATATTTGGGTAATTCAAAACATATAAATTGGAAATAAAAATATTTCCTCCTATGTTTAATTCCACATCCACACAAATCATATTTAAAACACTAGAACTCCCCAATGGACTGTGTATATGCAATGGGGTTTCAACCAATATGCAATTCAGTTTTAGCATTTTAACCAATTCATAAGAAATTAAAGAGTGAGTTGCCCCAGTATCATATACTATTGTTATGGGTATGGTACAAATAAGTAATGTACCTTCCACTTGGCTATGGTTTACAGTGTTACTCTCCACTGTGGCTTTGTCTTTTCCTTCCAAATTTGCCAATTTTCCTTGCTGTTTATACTCAGGACAATTCCTCTTCATATGCCCCTCTTTCCCACATAGATAGCATTTGAAAGCTCCTCCTTTCAATTCTGGACATCTTGGTTTGATATGCCCTTCCTTTCCACACTGATGGCACACAATTTTCTTCTTGTTTTCCTTAGCTTTGACATCTCCAGTGCTTTTGTTACTAGCCTCTTCTTTCTTCTTATCATAAGGGTGATACCTCCCCTTACCTTTCTTGATATTATTGCTCTTAAAATTTCTGAACTTCTCCCTTTCCTTGTCATGCTGTTCCAACCTCAAAGCTAAGTCTATCACATGGTCAAAAGTCTTGTCTGCATAGGGTAACATGGCTCTGCTAAGTCCTGGGTTCAGACCTTTTATGTACCTATCATTTTTAGATGCCTCATCTGCCACAAGCATTGCTCCATATGTGGAAAGCCCCTCAAACTTTTGAGTGTATTCTGTGACAGTCATGGTTCCTTGTCTAAGTCTAATGAATTCTTCTAGCAAGGTAGTCTTTGCTGATGCTGGTACAAACCTTGCTTCCAACATCTCTTTGAATTGATTCCAAGTGATTTCATTCTCATTCCTTCCTGCAATGATTACTTCCCACCAGCCTAAAGCTACTCCTTTTAGCTGTCTTGAAGCCACTTGCCTCTTTCTTTGATCATCAAGTTGCATGTCATTGAAAATTCTTTCCAATGTTCTCAACCATGTTTGAATTTCCATGATACTCTCTGTCCCTTCAAAGCTTTTTCCTCCTAAATGAGTATATGTCTTAAGTAATTTTGAGAGTTCTTCATAGGGATTTTCTTGCCTTTGTCCTGCCCCATCCCTAAATGCTCTCACTAAGTCTTGCAGATTGACCATTGGTGGTGCATGGGAAGATCCTGCTCCCTGATTTGGTGGTCTCCCTACCATAGTTTGCTAATAATAATTTACATAGCTGGTTAGTTTGATTGGTAATTTGGTGGTTTCAGTGGGTTTTTTTTTCACGCTGAACACATTGTTATATATATATATATTTAGTTCCTTTTTAATTTTATTTCTATCTAAGAACTTGATCCTTACTTCTACTATGTTAAATAACATAGCTCTGATACCAACTGAAATGACCCTCCTATTTCTACTCTAATTCCATAAGGATTTTTTTTTAAGGTAAAGAGGATATATATATATAGATAGATATATCATCCATTGCAAATATAATTCTCAGGGTCAATATCTTTTTTTTTTCAATAAACCAAATATATCCAGGATCACAATAATCAACCAATATAAATATATCAGTACATTCACAAAGGTAAGCACATACATGTGAGGATGTATATGCCTCTCTTGTTTGAATCAGAGTTCTGGAAAACAAGAGGATATTGGATTGCTGATTTTTTTTTTTGACCAAACAATCCACTGGAAACATATACTTTAGTCTGTTTATCCTAACTAAGAAGTGATCAAGTAATAATCAGTGGAAAGCAAGCTTTTAATATAGATGTTTGAGTTAAAGTCTAAATAGTATCAAACTCAGGCTAAAAGAAAGCGGGTCATAACAGAACACAAGCAACATCTAGGCGTAATGGAAACGCGCCTAACTTATACACGAGAGGTCACGAGTTCGAGTACTATGCTGGTTGGTTCAAACACAATTTTTGTTTTTTTTTTCATTTTTTTCATTTTTCTCCTGTAAAGTTTGGGACCTGTTATCTACCTATATCTTCACATATATACTTTATTTTTGCCTATATTCTATCATACAAAACAATAATTCTTGCTTAATTATTTTTGAAACCCATTCCTACAACCTGGAAGGCTTCATGATTGATGTAAATTAAGGGTCTGTTGCTTGGGTTTTGTAAATGATAGAAGTGTTTATCATTATCCAGGGTTGAATTTCTTCTCACAAAATCTGTCTGGAATTAAGAATGCATTTGGTTAGAATCTGAGTGAAATTCAGATTCTTATCACAAATACAAAGGAAAAGGTGTGGTAAAATTTGCACTAAACATGTTTATGTGCATATATATCTGCAACTATTTGGATCTGGCTTACAATTCCCTTATTACAAATCCTTTCTTTAAAAAAAACAGGACATGAGACATTTGTATGAAACAAGTTTAATTATGGGAACCTTGCAGCCATATAAAACATTCAACCTATGCCTATTTTCTTTTGTATACATATGCCATGGTAGAAAATTAAACCATTTAATTTTCTGAGAATCAACTATCCAGATTTTCCAAAACTTAAATCCTTTCCAAAGACTCAAGATTGACTAATACATTTATAAAATGTAATCATTCGATTTTAACATGGTGTTCTTGCTAAATCCACTTACAAGATTTGATTAAACTTTTTTTTTTAAACATAACAGATATTTAACTTGGTTCATAGATTCCAGATACAAGTCAATCTCTTAATAAAATACCTAACAAAATATCCATCCAATATTCAACACTTAATACAAGTAGCAATTTAAATTGTCAATACATGCAGATTTCAACATTTAGGCTCTTATCTAACTAGGTTTAGCATGCTATATCTTCTTCTCAAGCCTTGCTCCTACTCCTACTTAGTTGCTGCAATCCCTGAAAAAGCATTTGAAACTGCCTCATTTTAAATGAGACACCCCAGATGCCATTAGCACACTAGGGTCAGACACATGTCTGGTATGAGAAAGCTCACAAAAATAATTAGTTAATTAGGTTAAAGTCAAGTTAAGTACATATACAGAAAGTTCGGCCCTTTGGAATCAGGCAAATACTTGTGTGCATGCTCTGTGTCATTGTGCATGTGCACACTTTAAATTTTCTTTCCAGAGACTACATATATAAATATGGCACATACATTCAAGCATACAATTCAATCATAGTCAAACAATCATTCATACCAACAGGAAAATAACCAATATGAGTTAAACCATTTATTCAATTCTCATATTTCAAATCTGGGAAAAACTCTAGTTTTCTCATCATCTCAAGTATTATTCCCTGGGTATATTTATCTATCCTTGGTCTCATCTGCAATATTTATGAATCAATGGACACACTGTAATGAACTAATTCACTCCATTACACAAAGATCTCAGGACTTAAACAAGCCATGTGTCAACTTGTGTTACTCAAGCACACAAGTCATTCCTGCAGTGTTCTTGACCCCAATTTCCTAATCAGGTTTAAGTTAATAATAACTCTTTTGATTTTTCATGACAAAACCATTCAGTGATTCATTTCATTAGCTAAAAACATCCATAACATGGCATCTCATATTATTCATGACCATACAGAGGCAAACAAGCAAACAACCATTGGTGATTACAAAATAAGGTTCTGTATATATATGTATATTCATCCTGGTATTTAAAAGGAGTTTAGGCAACTAACATTGGCTTATGGTTTCTGGGAGAGTTTTTCTTTTGCAAACATTTGTGCTTGAGTTAAACTCAGGATGACCTGGTTTCACTGAATCACAAAATTTTGTTTGCTATGCATTTTATTGAATCAGGAGCATCAGCACATAGGCAACCCTATTGCACCCCTAATTCCTTTCTATTTCAAGCCTCAACACTTATACATGAGTATATTGCAGCTCAACATTATTTACATCTTTCTGGGTTGAGCCAAAACCAATACTACTTACCTATTCTCAACATTTTATTTTCTGGGTATTTGTTTATATCCCTAAACATTAACATATCAGAGATCTGAGTATATAAAACAGATATGTATACTAACAACACATAAAACTTTGTTATAATAAAACAAGTGATCAACCAAAGAGAATCAAAACATTTTCAGATTTAAATTCACAGATAAGCATACATATATGAAAATACTCTTTTAAGAAAAATACTTTTATCTGGCTGCCTACATTAGGACTTATTGCCTTAGATTTTTGAGTGAGTTTTCTCACCTAGCTTTCTTCTTTGTTTCCTTAATTAATTGATGAGCTTCTGCCCTTAGCCTCAAGCTCTCTTCCTTCCCTTGTCTTATGATTTCTATGGTGTTGTTTTTTTTTCAAAATTCTTTTCTGAGGAGGAGAGGAGGCTGCTGCATATATATGTATATATATATACAGGGTCTCTCTCTTAGGGTTTTGGGTATTGGCTAAGGCCATTTTTGCCCACCAGAAAAATCATGTTATCTGCATTTTTAAACCCAAAGTTTTACCCTTCCCGGCTTAATTTGGGTGAAGAGAAAAGTGGTTACACATTTTTTTCAGAAATTTGCTTTTCAGAAAATACTTTTCCCCCTTGTCTACAATCATGCTAAAAATGTGACTTGATTTTGTTATTTATTAAATACTCTTTTCTAATTCTGCCTATACCAAGCACTTCCCTGTTTTATCTTATTTCTTTCTATTTTTAGCTTTCATGCAAATGGTATGTGCTTCCTTCATTTATTTATAAGAGGATTATTCCTTTTTATATCTTCATTCTTTTTATTTCTGCTTATATTAAAATATGTCTGTATATTTTATTTCACTAGTTTAAACTCTAGTATTTTATTAACACATATATATTTATATAAGTCTTACTGAAATAATTAGTACACCCACCTATATATTCATACATCATTCTATACTGACACACACATGCACATGTACACTCAAAAATATTCAGTAGCATTCATATATACATTTACTCATGCATACTACTTTTAAGAATTTAATCTACACATATATATATATATATATATATATATTTCCATACATCAATATGTATGTATTCTTGGAGTTCAGGGTTTTAGCTTATATTCATGTGCATTTCCTGTGCACACATGTACACACACTGATACACTATCAAGCTATATCAATTCCTCCTTCAAAATTTATTTAAAAATTATTTTAAATTTATTTATATTTTCCCAGAATAAATTCCTAAAATCTTGGGTCATTACAGTTTTGGGAAGTACAATTTCCTTTTCGAAATTGTTACTACTATTTCTGCTTTAATCACGTGATTGGAAAATCGTTTTAAAATGAAAATTGTTTTATAAAATTTTTAACAGTTTGCGCTTTCAAAAGAATGAGGAAGCGACTTAGACGATTTAGCAAAATCGAGGACTATGACCCCTTTCTTTTACTGATTCGCTTAACTTCGGACATGTCCAATTGAGAATGTGAATTGTTATTTTTATAAAATAAATAAAATTGTTTTCAGAAGTTTTACAGTTTGCGCTTTCAAAAGAATGAGGAAGCGATTTAAACATTTCAGCAAAATCGAGGACTATGACGCTTTCTTTTACTGATTCGCTTAATTCCAGACTTGTCCGTTTGAGAATGTAAAGTGTATTTTTACAAAATACACAATTTTGCACTTTTAAGGAAAAGATGAAGAAAATCAAACGATTTAGTAAAACACGTGGTATGGGACATGTGCGTTTGCTATTTCGGTTAATTCAGGACTCGTTAATTGAAATATCTGCTGTTTTGATGATTTTGATGATTTTGCACTTTCAAGGAAACGATTAAGAGAATTAAACGATTTTAAGTTGCGTTTTCAAGACAATTTAAATTTGAATTCAATTTAAATATATATATATATTATATTTACCAGTCAAAATCCTTTCGCGTCAATACTTTTTCACCTCATTTTCAGAATTGGTATTGTGCTAACATCTGTTGATGCAGGAAAACAGGTTGGAGGGATCCAGTTGGAATCCTCAAAAATTTATTTAGATTGTTTAATATTCTGTGTTATGAATATTTGATATTCTATGATGAATTATATTGATAATGGGCAATGTTGGATGCTATGGTTTGATTTAATATATTTTGGTATACTAAGAAATCAAAATATATTGAATTGGATTTTTGGCAAGAAAATAAAAGAGTGAATTTTCAAGTAAATAATTATAGAGAATTTGAATAAAATTTAAGAATAAATTGGATAAGAGTAAAGGTGATTTTAAAATTTGAACAAATAATTTTGAGTATGGAAAAAAGGGATTTTAAGTAAACCGAGGAATAATGAATTTTAAAACTTAAGCGACATTACTTAAAGGGATAAAGAATTTATTTTAAAAATTCAAGGTTTAAATTTATTTTAAAGGATTTTTAAATCATAATAAAGAAATGAAATTTGAAGTTAATAGATTTTGAAATAAACGAGTAAGTAAAGGAATTTATTTCAAAATGGAGAAATTCCAAAATCAATTAGATAATTTGAAATTCTAAAAGGGAAATGAGATTATGAATTTATAAACTTGGTTTATAAAAAGCGAAGGAATATATCACTAGATATTTGGAAGTATAAATTCAGGGTGGGAATTTATTAAAGGAATGGATAAATTTGGTTAAAAATAAATATTGATTTATTTTTAAGATGTGAAAGGGAAGTATATTTCCCTGGATAGCCAAGTACGATTTCAAAGCAAATCCTTAAGTATAAGTTAAAGTTGATTAAAGGTATGTTTTAGAAAATTTATTATCCTTAAATGTTTAAATTTTAAAGCAGGTATTTTTCAAATTTATTTTAGTAATAATTATTTAAAAATGACTTGGTATTATGTTTTAAAAGGTAAAAATCTAGTTTTATATTTTATTAAGTGGCTTTATTTTAAATATTCTTAAAGTATATATCTTTGAATAAAGTATTAAAATAGTTTTAATTTAAATGTTTTAAAGTATATTTTATACTAAAGTTGTTTAAAGTCTAAAGTTTTTGTGCTTGGTGTTCCAGTGGAAATAAATATTTGGGAATTTATTCCATGAGAAGAGTGTGGTTTGAGAACTGTTTCAAAAGGGTTGAAAATGGAAATATATCTTGCGAAGATATTTGTGAGGTAAATAAATAATTTGGAAAATTATTTATTGTTTGATGGATGTTTGTGAATGTTAATTGATAGTTAAATAATCGACTAGCAATATTGACCAATGCGCTGATCGTTTCGAAGAGACCGGGATCGGTATTTATTTTCCGAAAACCACTTCAATTCGATTTATACGTTTTCACGGAAAAACGAGTTCGAAGTCGAAGATGGAGCAGTGAAGTGCAAGGGCTAGTCGCTACTAATCCTGAGGATGATTTCGAAATGGATGTAGTAGGAGTAGTGCCTTCTGTTCCGTTCGAACCCGGGACGGACTTGTATGGATGAATGCTTTCGGAACATAGTCAAGTGGATGGTGGCATTCTAAGTGAAACATTCTAAAAAGGTAACGCTTAGCCTCAAGCCTCATCAACCGGAAATGACTGAAAATCAGGGGTTATGCAGCAAGGCTATGTGGGTAGCACCCATTATGGTGAGGTCATCCCTGTCTAGATGTCCCTTTTTATTTCGGATTAGTGGTGTGGTTGCTAATCCCAACCATGGGGTCTTACTTGGAATTATCCAGCAAGGGGTAGTTCCGGTCTTCTGTTGCAAGGGATCGGGCGTGGTCCTCGGTACACTGATCTAGACCAGGTACTGTGACAGGTGGTACCCCAGTGCCTAGTCATTAGTTTGAAAACCATTCTCCCTATGCGCCTGTACGGTTTTGATTGTGCCCAACTATTGCTGAAATGTGAGATGCAAGCATTTCAGCTAGATTCTATTTTACTTTCTATAGACACTATTATAATATCAAACGGATTTGATAATAAGTGTTTTGGCTATCGTAAGGTAAAAACCCGACATGTTTATTTGTGGCGTTGTCTTACGAGATGCTTTTGATTTCAAAGGGTTTTGAAACTTTAATAATCAAATTGAGTGTGATTTTCTCACGCTGGTATTCCAGACTGACTCGGGTGTTATTTTATTATAATGCTTGGGTCAGACCGAGTATTATAGGATACAGGTTATGATGCTGTGGAGCTCAGGAGACGAGCTGGATGGCGAGACGTATCACACATATATGATGTATATTCCGCTGTGTTGTGTGTACTGAGTATTCTGTTTGTGGGACAAGTTAATATAACTATCCAGTACTTGGTTCTGTTTTTGTTCTACTCTGGTAATGTAATTATAAAACAGATATAGTTTCTTTTGTGTAAAGGATCAATTATTATCTATTATATTTTATTCTACTGCGATGGTTAGATTCTGATGTTGATTTCTATTTCTTCATCTACCTCTTTCTTCTTTAACCATAATGACCTGGTATTTCCGGCACTTGGATATTCGGCATTCGATACAGTGGGCGTATTGGAAGTCGGTTTTGGAAAAATAGTTAACGGGTTGTGGACCATTCTTCTGCTTTAGTAATTTCGTGGACGAAATTCTTTTAAGGGGGGAAGAATGTGATGACCCAAAATTTTAGATATTTGAAATTGGATATTTAATTGATTTTAAATATTTAAAAGTTAATTTTTAACTTGAATTTCAAATATCACTATTTATTGGGTAATTTAATTATTAAATTAAATAATTTGAAGTTGGATAAAATTTTGAATCAGAAGTTTCAAGCTTTTTAAAAATAAATTGAATGCTTGTAAAATTTATATTGATAGTACAAAAGATAGTAAAAGTGTTAAAATTGAATTCGAAAGTAATTTGTTCAGTTTTAAAAATATATCGTTTAAATCGATATTTAGAAATGGCCTTCCGAGGCACAGTCTCGGAATTCGACGAAACTAGTTCCATTGGATCTGTAATATTGTATTATTATCGGATTTCAAATTTCAAAGCATTTGGAGTTGTCTTGTGATCGTACGATAGGTA
Source organism: Allium fistulosum (assembly GCA_030737815.1). Taxonomy (NCBI): domain Eukaryota; kingdom Viridiplantae; phylum Streptophyta; class Magnoliopsida; order Asparagales; family Amaryllidaceae; genus Allium; species Allium fistulosum. The sequence goes on from CM060908.1 coordinate 236,412,797, forward strand.
AACGCGCTGAAATTTATATCGGAAATTCAATATAATAAGTGGGTCCAAAAAGCTATCTTCTCCATACGATCGAATTAGGACTCGAAACCTTTTCCATTGCGTTCGGAATAGGGGTATAACATTATAAACGCCTAGCGGCACGCCTCGATAGGATATCGAAATTTTAAATTGTGTTTTCGAGACAATTTAAATTTGAATTCAATTTAAATATATATATTATATTTACCAGTCAAAATCCTTTCGCGTCAAAACTATTTCACCTCATTTCAGGATTACTGTTCACCTGCTCAAATCACGTCGCCTTTATTTCAAATCGTGTTCTTTTTTATTATTATCTCATGCAGCCTTCCCGTAAAAGAAACAACTCCTTCTTTCCTTTATTAAATCATAGCCGAGCTTTCAAAATTCCATCGTTCAACAGAAATGGCCGAACAAAATTTCTACCCTTCCAATCCTCTTCTTCGTTCAAAACTCGTTCTTTTCCTTTCTTTCTCAAAACAAGTCGAGACTTCTGCCATCCCAAATTCGATCCCCTCAAGAAATCGAAAATGCATCTCGATTCAAAATCGAAAGCATGGTCGCGTACCACCTCTTCAAACTGGAAATTGAATCGATACGCGTCTTGCCGTGATCGAAGGAGGCAGAAGTTCGAAGAATTCGTGGAGCATGACGCGGGCTTGGAACTGCTATGGTTGGGAAGCATGTCGATGGGCCGCGCGTTGACGAGAGAGACATGGAAAGCGACTGGGGCGATCGATTTATGGGGAGGCTGCTGTTGTGTGTTCGCCGATGTCAGCAGCGTCATCTGGGGTTGGCGGTAGTTGGTGGACGGTGGGCTTGGCGATTCGAGCGGTGGCGATGGTGATGGCCTGTATCGCAAGTTGTTGTGAGGTATTTGCTGTTTGTTTAATTTAATCTAATAAATAAATAAATATATATATATATATATATAAGTTAGTATATATACATATTAGGGGGAAATAGAAAATATATGTTTGGATAGGATTTTTATTTACAGTAAGGTTCAAAAACAAATCTGTTTTAATTTAATGCAGGTATATAGGTTAAAAAGGGTATAAAAATATATATAAGTATTTTAGCTTACTGTTTAGTTTAACGATATGAACAGTAGGGTATATATACACCCCGTTACAAAATTTATATCTTGGTCGGAAGAAAAGAAATGTAAACTAGGTTAGTTCAGTCATCCTTTAAAAAATTAGTTAAGTAAATCTGTTTAATGATAATTGATTGTTCGATTATTTAAAATGTTAATAAACTGTATAATGTTTATAAAAGGTCAAAAATCGTGGAAAACAAGTCGAGTTTGGATCAGATTGGAAATCAAAAATCAAAGGTGAGTTAATCTCACTCAAATTGGATTGCTAGTGAATTTAAATAGTTGAAAATTTAAATTATTGGTTGATTTCTTGAATTAATGAATTATTATCAGTCTGGATGTGATATTATATATAGTAGTATATAGTATATATTGGAGTGATTGATTTCCCGCACTATATAGCGGATGAGACCCTATGCGCCGCATAATAGCGGATGATATTATATAAACCCATATACCGCGATATTCCACCTCGAAGTGGAATTGGTATTGTGCTAACATTTGTGGATGCAGGGAAACAGGTTGGAGGGATCCTGCTGGATTCCTCAAAAATTTATTTAGATTGTCTAATATACTGTGGTATGAATATTTGATATTCTGTGATGAATTATATTGATAATGGGCAATGTTGGATGCTATGGTTTGATTTAATATATTTTGGTATACTGAGAAATCAAAATATATAGAATTGGATTTTTGGCAAGAAAATAAAAGAGTGAATTTTCAAGTAAATAATTATAGAGAATTTGAATAAAATTTAAGAATAAATTGGATAAGAGTAAAGGTGATTTTAAAATTTGAACAAATAATTTCGAGTATGGAAAAAATGGATTTTAAGTAAACCGAGGAATAATGAATTTTAAAACATAAGCGACATTACTTAAAGGGATAAAGAATTTATTTTAAAAATTCAACGTTTAAATTTATTTTAAAGGATTTTTAAATCATAATAAAGAAATGAAATTTGAAGTTAATAGATTTTGAAATAAACGAGTAAGTAAAGGAATTTATTTCAAAATGGAGAAATTCAGAAATCAATTAGAAAATTTGAAATATTAAAAGGGAAATGAGATTATGAATTTATAAACTGGGTTTATAAAAAGCGAAGGAATATATCACTGGATATTTGGAAGTATAAATTCAGGGTGGGAATTTATTAAAGGAATGGATAAATTTGGTTAAAAATAAATAGTGATTTATTTTTAAGATGTGAAAGAGAAGTATATTTCCCTGGATAGCCAAGTACGATTTCAAAGCAAATCCTTAAGTATAAGTTAAAGTTTTAAAGTTGATTAAAGGTATTTTTTAGAAAATTTATTATCCTTAAATGTTTAAATTTTAAAGCAAGTATTTTTCAAATTTATTTTAGTAATAATTATTTAAAAATGACTTGGTATTATGTTTTAGAAGGTAAAAATCTAGTTTTATATTTTATTAAGTAGCTTTATTTTAAATATTCTTAAAGTATATATCTTTGAATAAAGTATTAAAATAGTTTTAATTTAAATGTTTTATAGTATATTTTATACTAAAGTTGTTTAAAGTCTAAAGTTTTTGTGCTTGGTGTTCCAGTGGAAATAAATATTTGGGAATTTATTCCATGAGAAGAGTGTGGTTTGAGAACTGTTTCAAAAGGGTTGAAAATGGAAATATATCTTGCGAAGATATTTGTGAGGTAAATAAATAATTTGGAAAATTATTTATTGTTTGATGGATGTTTGTGAATGTTAATTGATATTTAAATAACTGACTATCAATATTGGCCAATGCGCTGATCGTTTCGAAGAGACCGAGATCGAGATTTATTTTCCGAAAACCACTTCGATCTGGTTTTTACGTTTTCGCGGAAAAACGAGTTCGGAGTCCAAGATGGAGCAGTGAAGTGCAAGGGCTAGTCGCTACTAATCCTGAGGATGATTCCAAAATGGATGTAGTAGGAGTAGTGCCTTCGGTTCCGTTCGAACCCACGACAGACTTGTATGGATGAATGCTTTTGGAACATCGTCAGGTGGACGGTGGCATTCTAAGTGAAACGTTCTAAAAAGGTACGCTTAGCCTCAAGCCTCATCAACCGGAAATGACTGAAAATCAGGGGTTATGCAGCAAGGCTATGTGGGTAGCACCCATTAGGGTGAGGTCATCCCTGCCTAGATGTCCCTTTTTATTTTGGCTTAGTGGTGCGGTTGCTGATCCCAACTGTGGGGTGATCTTACTCGGAATTATCCAGTAAGGGCTAGTTCCGGTCTTGTGTTGCAGTGGATCGGGCGTGGTCCCCGGTACACTGATCTAGACCAGGTACTGTGACAGGTGGTACCCCAGTGCCTAGTCATTAGTTGGAAATCCATTCTCCCTACGCGCCTGTACAGTTTTTATTGTGCCCAACTATTGCTGAAACGTGAGATGCAAGCATTTCATCTAGATTCTATTTTACTTTCTATAGACACTATTATAATATCAGACGGATTTGATAAAAAGTGTTTTGGCTATCGTAAGGTAAAAACCCGACATGTTTATTTGTGGCGTGGTCTTACGAGATGCTTTTGATTTCAAAGGGTTTTGAAACTTTAATAATCAAATTGAGTGTGATTTTCTCATGCTGGTATTCCAGACTGACTCGGGTGTTATTTTATTATAATGCTCGGGTCAAAACGAGTATTATAGGATACAGGTTATGATGTTGTGGAGCTCAGGAGACGAGATGGATGGCAAGACGTATCACATGTATATGATGTATATTCCGTTGTGCTGCTTGTACTGAGTATTCTGTTTGTGGGACAAGTTAATATAACTGTCCAGTACTTGGTTCTGATTTTGTTGTACTCTGATAATGTAATTATAAAACATGTATAGTTTCTTTTGTGTAAAGGATCGGTTATTATCTATTATATTTTATTCCGCTGCGATGGTTAGATTCTGATGTTGATTTCTATTTCTTCTTCTACCCGTTTCTTCTTTAACCCTAATGATATGGTATTTCTGGCACTTGGATATTCGGCATTCAATACAGTGGGCGTATTGATGTCGATTTTCGAGGTTGAAAATCTCCTGGTTGTTGCAGAGAGTGTTGAGGACGCTACGTGGGAGGCAGAAGAGAAAATACGTATCTCTTATCTGCTTCTTTTCGATGGTACGTTTTGAATTTCCTATTTCCATCTTTAGTTTTGAGTAGGTTCTTTCCTTTAGTATCTTTTGGGAGGGTAAATCTTAGGATTTAACCTATGGATGGTAGGACTGAAGGTAAACATGTTACTAGAACATGTTATGTATGATGGACGCTAGTGGTTGTAAGTATTTGCTAGTGGATGCTAATGGACGCATATATATACACTAGGCACTATTATCTCTTAGGGATCGGCCTAACTAGGTCACTAAAGCATATGCATATGGATGTGTGCACATTTGCATTTTTATTTTATTTCATGGTTGCTATAAATGGATGATTAGTATATGATTGTTGCATTTGGATGATGATTGTAGCATGCATATAGAACTATTAGTTATCATTAGGGAATTTGCATTCATTTGGATATATGACACGGACATGATTGCAAAAAAAGGAGGTCGACTGAATCAGTTGCATTAGTTAGGGGCATTGACAGTACATTATTTGCATATATATATATATATATATAACAAAAATTGCATTAGAAAAATTAAGGACAATGGATGTAATGGATGGTGGTCGAGTAAATGGTTGTAGAATTTGGATGAAAATATTTATTTCATTCTTCTGTCCTTAGAGATTTCGGGGACGGAATCCTTTAAGCAGGGGAGAATGTAACAACCCGAAATTTAAGCTACAATAATTAATTAACGAATTAATTAAATAATAAAATTAGACTGTGAAATTATCAGAATTGAGCCACGGGAGTTGCACCATTGTGTCTGTGGTAATTTTCTGGTCAATTTCCATATATAATTTGTCAAAATCCGAGCTAAAATGAAGAAGTTAAGAATTAAACAAGAAATAAGAAAACAAGAAAAAAAATATCCGGTAGGGTCAGGTCGACCTTGGGGTCAGATCGACCTTAGGGTTGACCCCTAATGTGCATAGGTTGACTTATAGGTCGACCTTCCACATATATTGATCGACCCTCACTCATTTTAGGTCAACCCGCTTAATTCTTTTGACGCAGTATTGTTCGAAAATGCCATTTTGCAACTTTTCTTCAATCCTGTACGTTGGTGCTTCCATCCGATGGTTCCCAGTGAGCCTATGATGTGGTTGCACCAGATTTAATCTTCAAATCCAACGGTCTGAGATCCTTAAACCATACTATAAATAAGACCCTAGGCCTAGCTATTTTTCTCATTCAGATTTTTCCTATTTAGGTTCATTGCCAGAGGCTGGACCCTAAATAGAAAATTTTTCTAAGGAGGAAATCTTTCTGATAAAAATATTCCACGCTCTAGAAGTGGATCAAGGAAGACCAAGGACTAGATCTAAGGACCACAGGTGAGTGTTTTGTAATTATTTTATATTTTTAAGTAATTTAAAATAATAGGGTTCTCAATAGTTGTAGTTTTTCTGCAATTTTGAGACAAATCTGTACAAATTATTTACAGCTGGTTTTTAAAGTTCTTTTCAGTCTATTTTATTCAGTTATTTTTATTCAGCTATTTTATTTAGTTATTTACAGTTATTTACAGTTATTTACTGTTATTTACATTTATTTACATCTGTTTTACGTTAGAATTTAGTCTGTAAATTTTAGTTTCTTTTTATTCCTTTTCGCGCGAATAAAATATAAGAATATTAAAAAAGAGAATAATCTGCAAATATGGATTAAAATAGAAAACATTAAATTTACAGAAATTAGATGTAAAATAAGAAAAACTGTAATAAAACGAAGATATAATGAAATAAGCAAATTTGAGACATTTGCAAGCATGTTTATAACCAGTGGTTATAGATAAAAAGATAAAACAGAAGAGTAACAATTATAACGTAGGTTATAATTAAGCACAAAGAACAAAAAGGCTTATTTTAAAACTTTGACTAAGTTAATAAGCAAATTATATCATAGGTTATAATTAGAGACAACAGAAAAGGCTTATTTTAAAGACTAGGACTGATTGTCTCACGACAGATTAGGTGAGGCTGGGTATGACCCTTTCAGGCTAGGACCGATGGCCTCACAATAGTTAGGTGAGGCTGGGACATGGGGTAAATAAGTGGCCAATAGATAGAAGCCCAAATTGGGGGATTTGGGCAAGGGGCGCATCTAGATTTTGTTTTATAGGAACCATACCAACAGCATTCCCTTTCAAACTAGGACTGATGGTCTCACAAAACACTTAGGTGAGGCTGGGAAGGACCCTTTCAGATTAGGACTGATAGTCTCACAGTAGATTAGGTGAGGCTGGGCACGCTTATGCTGACAGGGTGAGTAAGAGGTCACAAGAGGGGGGCGACAGTGAGTGTGTACCAACGGTGACCGAGCGTGCAGCATCGATTAGGATTGTAATTTGCTACTGTGTTCCAAGCGCTAAACAAGTGTCTTTTGCTGTGGGACCCACAAGATGGGACTAGCTCACAGTGGCATAACAGAGATAGAAGGCCGATCAACGGGTAGAATTAGGATTCAACCTAATTAAAATAGGATTAGGATTTCAGCCTAATCACAGCAATCTAAGACAAGTGTAAACAATCACAATCAAAGTAAATAGTTAAACAGTATTTTATCCCAGTTTTATCTTTCCTTTGTTTCCTTCTATAATAGAACTGTTGCTAAGTCTATTATCTTTGTCTTGCTTAGAACTACTAATAATTACTTTCACTCACCAGACTTGTAGTCTGACCCACTCCTCTATTTCCCCTTTTCCCTTAATAGGCAAGCAGAGGCAAGGACAGAAGATTAAGATTTCTTGCAGATCTATTTGCAGAGCTTTGTCATTCTTCATGTATTCTTCTTCTTTTCAGTTTTATTTTCATTTGGGTTTTGATGTATTGGTACTTATGAGAGGGATGATTATTTTATTGTACTCTGATTTTATGAGACTGAGATGTATTTTTCATAAGACATATGTATTTCATGCTTGAGACATGTGATGTTTTTCAGACTTATTTATGAAGTTTTATTTTGAATAATGAATTACCATTTAAATGTTTCCGCTGTTTTATTTATTTGTCTTGTGAATCTTAGTCTCTGTAATGTTTTAGTTATAACTATAACACACCACATCTTTTAGTGTGTCATTTTTGGGTATACTAAGGGGTGTGGTGTGTTTCAACGGGGGTGTCCATGCTGAAGCTTCTAAGAAAGGCGAGGATGATAATACAAAGTCTGCTGAAAAGGATTCGTCTCCTCACGAAGCGATTCCGCATAAGTCTCCCGCCCCTTCCAGCACACAAGAAAAGTCTGAACCTATTCATGCTGAAGTGCTAAAAGAAAGGGAGCCAGCTTCTCAAGCACCGATCTCGGTATCTCAGGTATGGGATTCTCTATTTAAACATCTTTTGCTTTGAAGATAATAATAGTGTAAATCTTCTATTTTATATAAGGAAGAAAACTATCCAGCCGTATAAGACCAAGCTTGAAAAGAAACAAGCAGAGATAAATAGGTTATATAGGGAGTTAGACAAGCAGTTTAGGGAGCATAATGTACTTTCTGACAAATATCATAGACTTAATAGAAGCGCATCAGTGTTAGCATCTTTTAAGTATCAAGAAGCTGCCCCTCGACTAAGGAGAGCACGCCTTCACTACGACGCTCTCTTGAAAGATAACTGGGAGTTAATTACCTTATTCTAGATGTTGATTGAGGAGAGGGACATTTTATTTAATTTCTTAAATAAGGTCTAGTTTAGATACCCCATTGTTGACTTTTCATATTTAGGTGAATTTAGTGGGGGTCTACTTAGGCGTTTACACAAAAGGTACTTGAACGAATTCGGATCTGACCCGCATCCTGGTGCTTGTTGGAATTTACCACAGGTCGGATCCATTCCCCAAGATTTACCTCTTGAAAAACTTAAGTATTATAAGGACAAATTTGTTTCTGAATTATTTACTAAGTCAATCTTCTACGAACCAGATGAATGATTGCAAACATGTAATAATATATTGATTTCTTAATATTCGTTTTAGTCTTGCTTTTTATGCTTAGCCACATTTCATTATATTATAACATAGTGACTATTCCTCAGGCCATTTTCTTTCTAGAGAACACTTAAGTCAATATGTTAAATTGAGAAGATTTTATCTTGGAAAGGCACCAATTTTAAAATTTTCAAAACTAGCAAGATATTGTTTTCTTAGAGATTTACAAAAACTTTACTTGGAACATCCTCGTCTCCGCTTTGATTTCCTCGGTGATGAGAAAGAAAAGCTTCTTAAGGATATCAAGACATATCATACGAAACAAATTTGTGGTCACGATAGTCCTCCGGCTGGGGAGTGGGACTATAGCAAATTTCCCCCGGTGATTATTCCAAAGGGACTAAACATTCCTTTTGACTCAACAATTATGCTTTCTGCCAATTCATTAAATAAAGTTAGAGATTCTACTTCTCATCTTTAGATATAAGACAAGTGTTTATTGTATCTTTTAATTTCATTGTCATTTGAATTGTAATTTCTTATCGTAATAATAAAGAAATTTATCTTCTGGTTTTAACTTCATTATGTTTCTTTTTATTTAAATAGGAGTTACAATTATCAACAGCTCCTCTCTTACTCGATTCAGCGTCATACATTATTAGTCTTAGAGATAAGCTATTACTGGAACTCGAAAAGAGTGAAATTCTCGAAGATTCCTTACTTGCTCGCTTTCACGACAATACTGAAGCTTTAAAATGGCACAGAAGATTCTTACTTTAGAAAATGCTTGTTAAAAATCTTAAGGATCAAATGGCCAGTTTAGAAGCCGATGTTAAAAGTAAAAATGAAACGATCTCCGCTTTGAAGCATCAAGTTAAATCGAACGCTACAATTGACTTTGGTCACAAAATGTCAGAACTCCTTTAACAGATAAGTGATTTGGAGATGAAATTGAAGTATAGTCAAGCCCAATGTGAATCGTTGGAATATTATGGGAGATAACATTCGGAGTATTGATTTACCAGCTCCCCATGCGGCTCCTTCTATTACCAGACCTACAAGGTCTACTTCCCTCGCTGCTCAGAAATTTCCCACACTGACTAATCCTCCTTCTGGCTTAGACGAGAAGGTAGTGGGCGAATTGTGCTGGAAAGTTAAACATGAAGTGGCAAAGTATTTCGATGAATAGCAAAACACTAAATATTTCTAGAGCATAAATGAGTATGCTGACATAATTCAGGAACTTGAACGCAACAACTACTTCCTCCAGAAGCGTACCGCCGAATTGGAAAGGGAAAATAAAACCCTTAGATGCGCAAATAGAGCTTTTAATCACGGTCTGAAGACTAATATCGATGCAATCGATAATGCAGCTAGGATACAGAAGAAAGAGAAGAAACTCAAAGAGGTCCTCTACATTGCAATTCGTCATATTGTAGATCCTTCAATTATTGAGAGCCTGAACAAGGCTACTCAGGATTTATGATAGATTTATATTCATGAAATGCATATACTTGATTTGTAAATAATTTCATAAGTTATATAAATGATGCAAATTTTGTAAATATCACCTGATTTGTAATCCTTTCCTGTAATGTTATTTCTGAAGCATTTGTTTGATAGCTTATGCCACCACTTTTGTGTTTGCTGAATCTTTCATTCTTCTTTATTGTTTAGATTTCCCTGAAAAGTATGAAGCAAACAACATTTCTTATTGTTAGCTTGAAATTTGTGTATAAGTATATGCATCTCATTTGTGAAGATTAACAAATCATCATGTTAATCATAAGAAATGTAGTTTATATTTGATCAAATGTCTAAATCCCAATTTGTGTCATGATGAGTAATTCTAACCATATCGTTGGAATATCCAAAGTTTGTTGGTGGAAAATCATGTCCCGAAGTAGGGGTATAAATATTAGAGAGTCATCCTCTGGAGATAATTAAAATATAGCTAAACATTAAAAAGTCCAGAAATCATTATCTGAATATTTGTAGTAGAAATCCAATGACCCATACTCGGGTATTTTGAAAGCTTAGAAGTCTGAAACACAGATTTGGGTATTAAAGGAAACTCATAATAATGATCTTCTTAAGAAAAGTTGATGCAGCAGCGGATAACAAAATTGATGATTCGATGAAAGTAGCAATCGGTGAATTGAAGAATACCAAATGGCCCAAATCCGTTGATCAAAAGATGCCGGATTCTAGCTATCTTCATCACGTTGATCGCGCACGATACCGTGAAAGAAGATCTGCAATTCTTCAGATGTTGATCAAGTGCACTTGATACTGTGAATTGGCATCTACGATCGTTGATTCGAGCGCACTCGAATGCCGAAAGAGGAGATAGGAGATCACACTCAACTACCAATTTAATGAAAGCACAAAGCTAAAAAACAAAAGTTTTTATTCAAAATCAACTTACCATTACAAATGACACCACCCCGCTATTTATAGAGGTTACACCTCAACACGACTCAACATATTACAACACCTAGGTCGGCACCGACCTAACACTTACGACTTACGACCTAACTAAGGTCGTCTGCGACCTAAAGAAACAACACAGCAATATAGCATATTACAACACATGATATCCATATTTACAACACATAGATCGGCCTCGACCTAAAATACAACTCACGCGACCTAACTTCAATACATCAGCCTCCATCAGCGATCTAGTATAGGTCGTTAACGACCTAACACTTCATGCGACTTAAGAACTAGCTTCTGGAAATCTTCATGCGACCTACCCCATGAGCGACTTAACAAAATGTAGTAGTGAGCGACCTAACAACAGAAGGCAGCGACCTATCTCCTCAGTACATAAGGTCGAGCGACCTAAAATAAAGCGGCATTCCAAATTAGCGACCTAACATAGGTCGTATCTCACTTTCGCGACCTAACATAGGTCGTAACTCTTCCCCGCGACCTAACATAGGTCGTAGCTCGTAAAAACTGGTATTCGAAAGATCAGAGCGACCTAAAGGAATTGAACGACTTAAGTTAGTCGTTCGCGACCTAAAGGAAAATGCGGCATTGCTGAGCGAGCTAACTCGTTACGTCGTTCGCGACTTGTCATAGGTCGTAGGTCGCAAAGTTGCATCGTTGAGCGACCTATGGACAATGAGTGATATGTGCTCTGTTTTAACTCGCTATCTTCTTTGTTAGGTCGCACGCGACTTAACAGCATGTTAGGTCGGTCGCGACCTAAGACTTTATCATTCTGGGCCGCATCATCCTCCCCTGCTCATCCCCATGATATGGTATAAGATGTTTAACATTAAACACGTCAGAAGTGTATATATCCTCCGGCAGCTTCAACCTATAAGTGTTTTCATTGATCCGTTTCACGATCGTTACAGGACCAATCTTTCGAGCTTTAAGTTTATTATATGCTCCCACTGGAAAACGATCTTTCGTTAATATAGCATATACTAAATCTCCTTCATTAAATTCAATGCTTCTTCGTTTCAAATCCACATATCGTTTATACTTTTCATTTGCTTTCTCCAATCGTTCCTGAACGATTTTATGACATTCTGCCAATCCATCAATAAAATCAACAGCCCGTTTAACTGTCCCTTTTGGTTGTGGTACTATCGTCAAATCCAACGGTCCCTTTGGTAAGTTTGAATATACAATCTGAAATGGACTGAAACCCGTACTACGGTTGATAGCATGATTATGAGCAAACTCTGCTTGACATAACTTCACATCCCAACTCTTCAGATTATCCTTTACAAGACACCGCAATAAATTTCCCAAGGATCTGTTAACAACTTCGGTCTGTCCATCGGACTGCGGATGGTAAGCACTACTAAAATTTAGCTTTGTTCCCACCATCTTCCACAAACTCAGCCAAAAATGACTTAGAAATCTAGTATCCCGATCAGAAACAATGGATTCCGGTAAACCATGTAAGCGATAGATCTCTTTAAAGAATAATTCGGCAACATGGACGGCATCAGCTGTCATCTTACAAGCGATGAAATGTGCCATCTTCGAAAACCTATCCACTACAACATATATTGAATCATTCCCCCTCTGAGTTCTCGGTAATCCCAAAACAAAATCCATACTGATATCAACCCATGGTTAAATCGGCACGGGTAACGGCATATATAATCCCTCATTCGTCGCTGTTCCCTTGGAAACTTGGCAAATATGACATCTCTCCACAAACTTTCCAACTTCCCGCTTCATCGAAGGCCAATAATAAGATTGAGAAATCAATTGCAAAGTACGATCTCGGCCCACATGACCTTCCTCATGCAACTCCTTTACAATCTTCATACGTAAGCTGCACTCTGGTATGCACAAACGATTCCCCTTAAAAAGAAAACCATCCACCAATACAAACTCATCTGTTTTTCCCTCCTTGACTTTATCTACACATTTTCCAAAGAAAGGATAATCAACAAACATTTCTGGCAACCCGTCAAATCCTGTCACCTCTACCTTCATGGTAGTCAACACATGATTTCTTCGACTTAATGCAGCTGCCACTCGGTTTGTAATCCCCGACTTATGCTTCACCACAAATGTAAATTGTTGTAAGTATGCAATCCACGAAGCATGCCTAGCTACGATCTTGTCATGTCCCTGCATATGCTTCAATGCCTCATGATCATATATAAAACAAATTCTTTATGAAACAAATAATGTCTCCAATGTTTCACAGCTTGCACGATAGCATAAAATTCCACATCGTAAGTATTATATCTCATCTTAGCTCCCAATAACTTCTCACTGAAATATGCAATAGGACGACCTTTCTGACTCAACACCCCTCCAATTCCAACCTTCGATGCATCAGTATGTAATTCAAACAACAACTGAAAATCCGGCAACACTAGAATTGGTGCTGTCGTCAAAAGTTCTTTGATTCTCTCAAAAGCAAATCCTGCTTCCTCTGACCATGAAAATTGCTTCCCTTTCATACAATCAGTAATTGGAGCCATCACGCTACTGAAGTGTGGAATAAATCTTCGGTAGAATGATGCTAAACCATGAAAGCTTCTAACTTCTGTTATCGTCCTGGGTTGTGGCCAATTTCTGATTGCTTCAACTTTATTCTGATCCACCTGTATACCTCCTCCCGATATGACATATCCCAAAAATAAAACACTATGCGTCATGAACACGCATTTCTTCGTTGCAGCATAAAATTGTTCCTGTCGCAGTACCATCCATACTTCTCTCAGATGTTGTAAGTGTTCTTCTGGACTTCCACTATATATCAGTATATCATCAAAATACACCACTACAAACTTCCCAATAAAAGGTCTAAAAATTTGATTCATCACCCGCATAAATGTACTCGTTGCATTCGAAAGACCAAATGGCATAACCAGCCATTCATACAACCCCTCACGTGTCTTGAACGCTGTTTTCCATTCATCCTATGGTCTAATTCGAATTTGATGATAACCACTCTTCAAATCAATCTTCGAAAAGATAGTAGCTCCACTAAGTTGATCCAACAAATCATCCAATCTAGGCATAGGGAATCTATATCTCACTGTAATCTTATTCAGTGCCCGACTATCAGTGCACATCCTCCACGTTCCATCCTTTTTTGGTACTAACAAAGCTGGCACCACACAAGGACTAACTTTCCTGCACACGCCCCTGCTCAAGCAACTCTTCCACTTGCCTTCTCAACTCCTCGTGTTCCTTTGGACTCATTCTGTAATGTGGTCCATGAGGTAACACAGCTCCTGGAACAAGATCAATTTGATGTTGAATGTCTCTCAATGGTGGTAACTCCATTGGTAGCTCTTCAAGAAATACATCGTCAAACTCTCCCAACACTGGCTTTACTTCTTCAGGGATCTCAACCACTTCATGACTCTCACGTCCAATCAACAAGAATACTTCAGGCTCCTCTTCTACCTCCTTAACAAACTCCTTCAATGATAAAAAAGTTTTCAACTCTTCAATCTCCTCCAACTTGCTTTCTTCGGGTTGTCGCTTCTTAGGAATTAAAGTAATCTTTGTACCCTCAAACATGAAACTGTAACTGTTAGCACGTCCATCATGTTGCACAGCCCTATCATATTGCCACGGTCTCCACAGCAACAGATGACATACATCCATGTCCACGACGTCACACCAATATTCATCTTTGTATTTTTTCCCAATTGAAAAATTAACACAAGCTCTTCTTTCAACTTTCACCTCCCCACCTTTCCTCAACCAAGCTAACTTGTAAGGTTTCAGATGCTTCTCTGTCTTCAATGATAATTTCTTCACAGCCTCTATAGAGATAATGTTGTCACAACTTCCTGCATCAATAACAAACTTGTAAACCCTTCCCAAGATAGTACATGTTGATTAAAAGATGTTACTCCTCAACCAGCTAGTTTCCTCCTCCTGTTTTGGTGTTAAACACGACCTCTTCATCATCAATGAATACCCTTCATCTCCCGACACATTTTCTTCCTCCTCATCATGTAGTGAATTAGAACATTCAGCTTCTTCCTCATCTTCCTCTGCCTCAGCAATCATCGTTCGCTTCTTTGGTTTTGTACATTCGTTGCTCTTGTGTCCCACTTTCTGGCAATTATAGCATTTGAAATTGGTGTTGACTTTTGGTTTAGCCACTTCATGAACAACTGGCTTACTCGATGCTTTAGGAATATTAGAACTACTACCCGCTCCTTTGTTTGATCCCGTAAAACTTGGAAACACACCTCCCCCACGTCTACCTTGTTTCTCCCAAGCCAACGCCTTTTGATGTGCTTCTGCCACAGATCTACGGTCGAACATGTTCACCATATCCTGGATCTGTGTTCTAAGTCCACCCACAAATCTAACAATCTATTGTTCTTCTGTTTCCATAATGTCATTTCGAGCAATCAACTGGTAGAACTCATCTGCATAATCAGTAACTGTCTTCGTCCCTTGCCTCAGGTTTTGTAGTCTCTGATACATTAATGATTGGTAATTGTAGGGTAAGAAAGTAGCCTTCATCAATTTCTTCATCTTTTCCCAAGCAACAATCCTTGACTTCCCCATCCGTTCTCTAGTAAGTTTGGTTTGCTGCCACCATGCCATAGCTCTCCCCCTCAACCTAGTAGCAACCAACTTCACTTTACGATCCTCTGGAACCTCCTTGAAGTCAAATTTCTCCTCAACATAAGCTAACCAATCAAGAAATTCCTCGGCCTGCATACCTCCCTTGAATTCTGGTATTTCAGTTTTCATCCCAGACTCCCACTTGTGATCATACTCCGACTGATTTCTTCCTTGTCCTCGTCCTCGTCCATGAACACTACCACCATCAAACTCCTCCTCGAAATCTGATGTATATCGATGTCAATCCTGACCACCAACATCTCTACTACCATCGTGTCTTCCACCAACATCCCTTTGATCTACATTCCTCCGTTCACGATCATTCTCATGATTTCGATTGTCAACATTTCTATAACGATCTCGACTCACACTTCGATGATCATTATCAACACTTCTCTCTCGATTGGAATGTGGTGAAACTCTACTTCCACCATGGTTAGATTCAGGTGAAACCCTTCTCCGATTCTGATTCATCTCCAACATCATCTTCTCTAATCGACCAATCCCTTCATTAAGCTTCTCACTAAAGTTTTCATTAATTCTTTGCTCCATCTCATCAGCTTCTTCTCTTATATACAAAGCTTCAACATTCTGATGGCGATTAGCTCTTCTTGGCGGCATTGTCGAAAACTTCACAAATTCAACACACAACTTCAAAAATTTCAATTCTAGCTCAGTCTGTCCTAGAAACGACCTACTCAAGCTCGGCACCCACAATTCAATATACCCTTTGGCGCGCAAACAACTTCCCGCGCACTCTCAAACACCTTTCTTCTTTCGATCCAAAATGATATGGATCAAAATCTTCACTCTTGTTGCGACTTATGATAAACACGATGAACACTAGTCTTCGTAAAAAATGCAAATCCAATCTTCAACACTTCGAATAAAATTGGCTCCAAGACTCGGCTTAGCTATAATTGTCTAAGTCTAGCTCTGATACCAAATGATGCAGCAGCGGATAACAAAATTGATGATTCGATGAAAGTAGCAATCGGTCAATTGAAGAATACCAAATGGCCCAAATCCGTTGATCAAAAGATGCCGGATTCTAGCTATCTTCGTCACGTTGATTGCGTAGGATACCGTGAAAGAAGATCTGCAATTCTTCAGACGTTGATCAAGCGCACTTGATATCGTGAATTGGCTTCTACGATCGTTGATTCGAGCGCACTCGAATGCCGAAAGAGGAGATAGGAGATCACACTCAACTACCAATTTAATGAAAGCACAAAGCTAACAAACAAAAGTTTTTATTCAAAATCAACTTACCATTACAAATGACACCACCCCGCTATTTATAGAGGTTACAACTCAACACGACTCAACATATTACAACACCTAGGTCGGCACCGACCTAACACTTACGACTTACGACCTAACTAAGGTCGTCTGCGACCTAAAGAAACAACACAGCAATATAGCATATTACAACACATGATATCCATATTTACAACACATAGATCGGCCTCGACCTAAAATACAACTCACGCGACCTAACTTCAATACATCAGCCTCCATCAGCGATCTGGTATAGGTCGTTAACGACCTAACACTTCATGCGACTTAAGAACTAGCTTCTGGAAATCTTCATGCGACCTACCCCATGAGCGACTTAACAAAATGTAGTAGTGAGCGACCTAACAACAGAAGGCAGCGACCTATCTCCTCAGTACATAAGGTCGAGCGACCTAAAATAAAGCGGCATTCCAAATTAGCGACCTAACATAGGTCGTATCTCACTTTCGCGACCTAACATAGGTCGTAACTCTTCCCCGCGACCTAACATAGGTCGTAGCTCGTAAAAACTGGTATTCGAAAGATCAAAGCGACCTAAAGGAATTGAACGACTTAAGTTAGGTCGTTCGCGACCTAAAGGAAAATGCGGCATTGCTGAGCGAGCTAACTCGTTACGTCGTTCGCAACTTGTCATAGGTCGTAGGTCGCAAAGTTGCATCGTTGAGCGACCTAAGGACAATGAGTGATATGTGCTCTGTTTTAACTCGCTATCTTCTTTGTTAGGTCGCACACGACTTAACAGCACGTTAGGTCGGTCGCGACCTAAGACTTTATCATTCTGGGCTGCATCAAAAGTCTTTGACCCAGATCCGAGCATTAGTAGTGGATAACCAAAAACCTATAATAGAAATCTTAAGCCCAGATTAGGGCATTAATAAGTAATACCCTAGAAATCCAGATTCGGGTATAATAATGACAGTAAATGATTGATGAAGACCCAAAACCCAGATTTGGGTATTAGTAAATGAAGTTCAGAAATGAAAGCTCTAAAACCCAGATTCGGGTATTAATAGGTGTAGTTCTGTTCTACTCCTTTGGTTCTGTATTCTTTGACATGTATGAATCCTTTAGGTCTTGTATGTAGTTATAATCTGATCGGTTGCCTCTTGAGCTTGGACGTCTTAGTCCATAATCTGATATGTCTCCTCTTGGGCCTGGACATCTTAGTATTTTGGAGATACGCCATTTCTCAAGCTTGGACATCTTAGTCCATTGCTTGATGAGCCTCTTCTCGGGCTTAGACATCTTAGTCCATTGTTTGATGAGCCTCTTCTCGGGCTTGGACATCTTAGTCCATTGTTGTCTGGTGCTTTTGGTTAGCTCATTCTCAAAGGCTAGAACCAAAGACGTACCCAATCTCCCTTCAGGAGGCACCTTGACCTGAACAGAAGCACGACCAAGGGCTTGTCCGTTGCTTTAACCTGGCCATAGTGTGGCGCAGATAAAGGCTTACTCCGACCTCCCTCTAGGAGGCGCCCTGCCCTGGCCATAGCATGCCACAGACAGGGGCTTGTCCAGTGCATTATCCTGGCCATAGCGTGGTGCAGATAAAGACTTACTCTGTCCTTCCTCCAGGAGGCGCCATGAACTGACCAGAGGCGCGACCAAGGGCTTGTTCGACGCTTTAACCTGGCCATAGCGTGGCGCGGTTAAAGGCTTTCTCCGCCCTTCCTCCAGGAGGTGCTCTACCGTGGCCAACTCGGCGTGGACAAAGGCTTTCTATCGTCTTAGGTAGTGTCCAAATGCAAGGAGTATTTCACTTCCAACCGTGTAGATTTTTCTTAGAAAAGTAATTCTTTATTGACTTTACTCAAGTTCTCTTTACAAATTCATTAATCTTTCCTTGATGGAAGAAGTTGATTATCATCCCTTCTAAGGCTCTGCAATGGTTGGTTTCATGTACGTTCATCATGTGATAATGACAGCAGGATCCGCCTAGATTCCTTTCATGTTTTGGCTTCTTTTTCTTTGATGGCCAATAATTAAGCTCATCCTTGGTTAACAAGTAGACAATGTAACATCCCCCTACTTGGAGGCCCAAAACTAACGACTATGGATGCTGCAGTCTTCCATAGTTATTAATTCTTGACGACTAAATAACCATTCTAGTCTCCTGACTAGGAATTATCTATATAAATATATTATAGACATACCATCAAAGCATATTAGGATAAGTATCTCGAATCCTGTCCTCTGTCTCCCAAGTACAGTCTTTCTCGATGTCGCTCCACTGAACTTTAACCAACTTGACTGTCTTGTTCATCAATATTTTCTCATCTCTCGTTACAACCCGAACTGGTTGTCTAACAAAAGTCAAATCAGGCTCTATTACCAAGTCCTCCAACTCTGTCTGAGGAATGGTACCATTTGGATCATGCACATGCTTGTGAAGATGAGACACATGAAATACATTATGGACATCTGCCATACTGCTCAACAACTCTACTCTGCATGCAAGCTTTCCAATCCTTTCTATAATCTAGAATGGACCAACATATCTCGATGCCAGTTTCCCGACTTCCCGAACCGTACCACACCCTTCATCGGTGATACCCTAATGAATACCAAGTCTCCCACTGAGAACTCTAGGTCTTTACGCCTCTTATCTGTGTAACTCTTCTGTCTGGATTGAGCTTCCTTCATCCATTCTTGGATTAACTCAATCTTCTTTGATACCTCTCTAACCAAATCTGGACCTAAGACTAATATGTCTCCAGTCTCCAACCAAAATGCAAGGGATTTGCATGGCCTTCCATACAAAGCTTCAAAAGATGCCATTCCTATACTAGTCTGGTAACTATCATTAAAGGAAAACTCAACCAAATGTTGGTGATCCTCTCAAGATCCACCAAAGTCCAACACATAAACCCTCAACAAATCCTCGAGTACCTTATTAACTCTCTTTGTTGGCCCATCAGTCTGTGGGGTAATATGCGGTACTCATCTTAAGCTTAGTGCCTAACACATATTGTAGACTCTTCCAGAATTCACTAGTGAATAAAGCATCTATGTCGCTGACTATGCTACTAGGAACTCCATAAAGTCTAACTATGTTCTCCATGAATAACTTCGCCAAAACTGGTGCCGTATGGTCGACTTTACTGGAATGAAATGGGCACTCTTGGTCAATCTGTCCACGATAACCCATATACTCTCAATTCCTCTGCTTGACCTTGGCAACCTATCTACAAAATCCATGGATATCGAATCTCATTTCCAAACTGGAATATCTAGAGGCTGAAGTAACTCACTCGGCTTCTGATGTTCGGCCTTCACTTGTTGACAGTTTACATACTGCCTAACTCACAAGCCAACATCCCTCTTCATGCCTTCCGAATAGAAGCTCCTCTTCATATGTTGATACATCTTGGTCCCTCCAGGATGAATCGTAAACTTGGATCGATGACATTCTTCAAGAACTTCTCTTCTCAAGTTCTCCACATCTAGAACTCATAACCATCCCTTCTTTCTCAACCATCCTCTCTAGCCAAGACAAAAATCTTTCAAATCATCGAACTTAGTTCCAACCTCAAGCCTTTTGATCCTCGGCTAATAATGGATCCTCCTTTTATTTGTTTTGACTTTTAGACTTTGACTGTTGACAAATAGTTGATAAAAAGTATTTTCCGTTCTACACGTTGAATTTTAATGTAGACGGCCTCATAAATGAACACATAACCAGCGTGAACCTCTGAGGTTGAATTTTTTCATAATAGAACTATAAGCTAGACTCCTAAACAAATAACAATCACCCGATATTGAGATTATCCAACAAATAATCCCTTTCTATACTTTATGCTCTCTAATCACATATATTTAAATCCTATGCTGATATATGTTTCAGTAGTTATGGTGTTATAGATTTCAAATTTACATTTTTCCTTATATACATTTACGCTTTTAGGAATAATTTGAATTTTCTATTTTTAAATACTAAAAAGTGTTATAATATATGTAAATATAAATATTGAATATGCTATATACTGTTTTTGTATTTAGTCCCACATCGTGAGATTAGTTCTATCCCAGGCTCCTAGGCCTTTATATAAAGAAGCTAATGTAATGAAACTGTATGATTAATCTCGGTAGTGAATAAAATATTTTCTTCCTGTTTCTCTGCTGTTTTCTTATTTCCTTATATTTTATAACACGTTACTAGCACGATCTTGGGAATTTTTTTTGTACTCTTGGAAAACCCGATTAGAGAAATGAAAATGCATCTCTCGAGAGCTACGATTACAAACAACACAGATGTCGTGGGTTTCTACTTGGATTCGTAATAAAGCTCAGATCTGCAACAAAAATGAAAGTTCCACAATGAAGATTAGGGCATTATGACCAAAACAATGAAATCGAAATCGAAGCCCATCTTCAATCTTGAAGATTATCAGATTGATGTCGGCAATTAAAGAGCTTCGAAGGGTATACCAAATCAAGGTTTAGGGAGCGATATCAAAGAGGCATTGGAACAAAAGATTGGATTCGTGCCAGAATCAATATCAAGAGGCTTTATGTAATTTCGGCTACTCCAGATCTCAATTCTCAGATTTCAGCCACTTCAGATCTCAATTCTCAGATTTCAACCACTTCAGGTACAATAAGGCTTTAACATCATTCCAGGTATGAGCTTGAACTAAATCTCGAGCATAAGTAAGTAATGAAATATTTACAAATAAAAATCGACTCCTAGTAGTTTGTGTAGAAAGATTCATTGTCAAGTTAAAACATTTTTTTTTGCTCTGTCAATGGTTTTGGTTGCATTTGGAACATTCTTGGTTTGTTGGTCCAGCAGCAAGCCAATTTCAATCTGTCAGATGGATGCAGCCATATCCTGTAACTTAAAACTTATTCTTATGATTTAAGAGACATTAAATCTTTTTCCTTCCACATAATGTTTAATCACAACCAACGAACAACCAAACTATTTAGAGATACAAGTCTGCTATGCAAACACTTACTGCCCTACATATTTTTTTTTGGTTGATAATGGTGGAAAGATGATAATGGTGAAAATATTCCTTGATGAAATCCATCATGGTCTGTTTATTTTAGATACAACCTAAAATTTTCAAGCTTCTCTGCTCTTCACTTTAACCTTAGCACATCCTAGAAGTTTGATGTATAGTTCTACTTAACTAGTTCAGTAAATTTTGCTTTCTGTTCAAGTCGACAAACATTGTATGAGAAGGTACGATGCTTAACCAATATTTGAAAAATATGGAGGATTGTTGAGAAGCGTTGGCTATGTGTTAAACTGTTAATGAAATAAAATGTGAATAGGCTTTGAATAACAGGTTTTAGATGAATGGATTTCTGGAGCATACGTGATTTTAATTTATGTGAATTTTAATATATTAACATGCAGGAATTTTGTTATGACTTCTAAAGATATGGTTATTACTGGGTAGTGTTCCACTTAATCTTTGGAAAGCTTTATATTAATTAATATTAGTTATATTGCAGCACTAGGTCAATATTTTCATTGTGCTGGTTTATAGTTTCCTCTGGAAATAAAGCAAGCTAGTTTGAATGGAGTTCAGCCAGACAATGTTTGCCTAGAATGTAATATTTTTTCTTCCTTCAATAATATGAGCAATGCAGTATTGTTAAGCTAAACAAACAATGTTTACTGCTTTAATTTCATGCAAAAAGAAAAAAAAAATCAATTTGTGGCTGAGATTATGGTGGTTCATTTTAAATATTTTACGAAAGAAA
The DNA here is from genome assembly GCA_030737815.1 of Allium fistulosum. Taxonomy (NCBI): domain Eukaryota; kingdom Viridiplantae; phylum Streptophyta; class Magnoliopsida; order Asparagales; family Amaryllidaceae; genus Allium; species Allium fistulosum. Next base: position 236,435,063 of record CM060908.1, read on the forward strand.
TGATGTTACATGCCTGTTCATTGTATTTCACTAAGCAAACTAAATAATTCCAGTGATAATTTTCTGCAAGTCAAAAAATTCAGTTTTAACTTGGTCCCTTATGCTTTTTGGTTGAAAGGTCACTGTACATGGTATATTCACATTACATGTGATTTATGTTTTAGTTAGAACCCCACGTCTTAATCATGTCTACTCAACAAATATTTTAAGCTGCCTTTGTATTTACTATCTTGATTAAGTTCAGTATCAATCAATTCCTTGTTTATAGAGATCAATTATCATTGATACACATCACTTTGCAGAAATGACCAAGAAATTTTGTAATGAAATTCAATTATCCATATTCATGCATGTTCGATCTTTGTGTCTATGTTTTTATTTAGTACAGTTTTCCTTCAAATTTCTTTTAACTTTGTGTTCTTGGTTTGTTTGTGTCTTGTTTTTTGACCTAATGATGAGTTTAGGTTTTTTGATTTTGTAAGACTCCAACATGATTTGCAAAGATTTCATAACCTACGCACCAAGGTGGACGACATAATCAAAATGCCACTTGCGTATTGGTTAATAATTTTTTTGAATGCTAACTATATTGATAATTGTCTGTGGCTCTACATTGTTGAAGTATGTTGCCTATGGTCTTCTATTTGTTTTGCAATATGTTTAGAAGCACAAAAGCATGATTAGATAGTTGTTGCCTTTATATTTACATTAGCTAGAAAAAAAAAGAAACTGAACATACATGGAAATCTTTATTTGAAGAATCTTTGTGGAATCTGTCATTTTCAGTCAGCATTATAGACAATAGCACTACAAAGAGGGAAGCGAAGGACAAATAATATTCTATTTTCATACAATTTCCTCACCGTTGGCGAAACATGTTGGTTGCATAATAATTTTGTGGTATGCTGTATAGGCTATGATGGTGATAGTAAAATATTTCTAGAAAATACTTATACATTTGGAAATGATAAAATATCTCTAGAAGAGATTTGTTTATATATATTTGGTAATTTTATTAAACCAAATAAATGTATAGAAATTTGATTATGAAGGATTCCGATTTAGTTTAGATCTGATTCTAGCTTTAAAAATTTAAGAGCTATGTTATGTTAGTATATCCCTTTTGTTGAACTCTCCAGAAGAGATGTATAGAGATGTCTATATGCAATTATAACTATGTATTATTCTCTGATAATTAGTTATAAATAATGTTTAAAAGTGGTATTTGAGATATAGTTGAGGAATAAAACTTAACAACTTAAAGTTGTTTATATAATTTATTTGAATTAGAAGTTCAATATGTTTTCAAACCAGATGTTTTGAACATTATCATGCGGTCTTGAAGGATTTAAATTGACATTGATCTATAAACAAAAAATTAATAGTTTGGATCCTTGTAATAGTTTGTTCTAAAAATCACTAATTCAAATGAGAAAGAATATGAAAATTTATAATATAGATGTAATACGTGGACGCACGTATATATCTATATATGTAAATATTCAGCTAACAACCTGAAGTTTGTTATGAGCTCATCTTATAGATTATGTATAGATATTTTTTAGTGATTTAAATCAACATAAATGGTGAATGACCTGAAGTCGTGTATGTATTCAAATGATCTAGACAATAAGTAAATTCCTCCAATTGACTAGATCAATGAATGAGAACAAACTCTAATAAGCAATATTAATTGAATGCATCTTATCAACTAATAAAATAATTATCCTCCTATTATTAATATATATGGTGTATTTGCTAGTAGCAATATCATAATGGATCAAAATGAGAATTCAAAGATGATTATTATTTAATGTGACAATGTTCGTCAACATTGAGGGGGAGGATAAATGGGATACAAGTTCATTTTGATTATCAATATTAAATATTTGTTAACATATACAATGATTCAAATATTAAGTAATTTTCGATAATATTCCTAGTAAACTTTCTTCAATATAGATTTGAATCCCTGAAGGATCAAAATGTGTAAACCACATCTGAAATGTGGTTCAAAAGTTAGTTCAAAATATTATTGGAGTAAGTGATAAAGATGTCAAATAAAGACGGTGAGTGTTCTTGAAGAAACACTTAAGGATGCACTGAAAGAGATCCATGACATGATTGTCAAATAACCCTAGAAGTGGTTTAGGTACCTAAAATATGATAAATAAAGAGATCTCAATAAATCATATCTAGAACTGACATGATTTAATATGATAAATAAAACGCTTATGTTTATAAATGGATTAAAGATCCTAGATTAGAGAAAAACATGATTGGCCATCATGAAATTCTCCTAAATAAGAAACGTGAACCTGTAGTTTGCAAAATATAATTAGAAATATATATGTATATATATATATACACACACACATATATATATATAAAGTAGAAAAACACACTAAAATACTGAAGCACATGTAGTGCTACATCATGTTAAATGCTTTAGGCATGATGTTTTTATAAATAATTGAATTGACTGAAGTAGTGAAAGTGTTTGAAACACTTAAAATACCCTGAAGGTATGAATATTGGTTAAATCATACTAAATGATGAAAGTCGTTCCCGAAGAATATAAATTACTTTGCTACTTATAAAGAATGCAAAGAATAAAGGGTGTAGATTACAAATTTCTTTTAAATATTTGTAATCAAAATCTTGATATAATTCATGATGAGTAGATTACTTCTTGTTTTTAAGTATTGTTGTAATGAAACTCTTAATTTACATCGAAGATTTGTTGCAATAAGCAAAGCTGATATGATGGATCAAAAATGAAAGCACATGAAGTGTTTTTCATAAAAGTAGCATATAAAGTGCATAAAATGCAAACAATATTTGAAAGAAATAATCTTAGAAAAATTGATCATATCAAAGGCAACTATTTATAAATGATGAAAGGAGGAAAAGAAGAATTATTGTCTCCTGATTTTTATTTTCTTAATGCTTGTCTAAGCTATGTTACACATATATGGATCAAAAGTATTTGTAGTTGATTTGGATTATCAATATATGTATTCAAACTTAAATGGAAAAATATAAAATCAGGAGGAGAATACCTAAATATATCATAATGTACTCTTTTTCCTTCACTAAGATTTTTCCCATCGGGTTTTTCTTAGTAAGGTTTTAATGAGGCATTATCTTGATCGAGAAGTATCAACTCCCCAGTAACATTTAAAATAAGTTATAATGCACTCTTTTTCCTTATTTAAGATTTTTCCCATTGGGTTTTTCTTACTAAGGTTTTAACGAGGCATTATCTTGATCTAGAAGAATCAAACGTTTTATTAATAAATAACATCTCAAATATGTTATTTAAGTTAAATTATATTTTTATCCTTGACTAAGATTTTTCCAATCGGGTTTTCCTATGTAAGGTTTTAATGAAGTATTATATTGATCCAGAAGTATCAAACTCTATTTGATTCTGTAAATTATTGAAATATGTCATACTATATTGTACTCTTTTTCCTTCACTAAGATTTTTCCCATACGGTTTTTCTTAGTAAGGTTTTAACGAGGCATTATTTTGATCCCGAAGTATCAAACTCTTAGAAGAAATATCACTTTTAGTATGATATCTATGATTTCACAAGTTGCGGTCTTTTTCTCTTCCAAGGTTTTTTCCATTGGGTTTTCCTAACAGAGGTTCTTAATGAAGCAACGGACAATATCAATGTCGACTGAATAAATAAATGCAAGCAAGATAACAATGAGGGGGAGCAATCATCATATACGTTACAAAAGGGGACAATTTCAAGTTATCAGAGGATTCAAGATTTTGAAGACGCATATTCAAGGTGGAGTGTTATAATATATGTAAATATAAATAGTGAATATGCTATATACTGTTTTTGTATTTAGTCCCACAACGTGAGATTAGTTCTATCCCAGGCTCCTAGGCCTTTATATAAAGAAGCTAATGTAATGAAATTGTATGATTAATCTCGGCAGTGAATAAAATATTTTCTTCCTCTTTCTCTACTGTTTTCTTATTTTCTTATATTTTATAACAAAAAGAAATTTATTATTAGCAAATTTTTGGACTAATTTGAAATTTTACTACACTTAGATGTGCAACCTCTGCTTTCCTTATTGCTTTGGAATTTTAGACTTTGAATGTTGACAAATAGTTGATAAAAAGGATATTAAATAGTTGAAAAATCTGTTCCATTTCACTAATAGAAAACAATGACTATAATCAAGATAGAACCAACTACCTGATATTGAGATTATCCAACAAATAATCCCTTTCTATATTATATGCTCTCTAATCACATATATTTAAATCCCCTGTTGATATATGTTTCCGCAGTTATGGTGTAAAATGATGATCTTATTTATATATAACATTATATATATACGTTCGAATATGCAAGTAGTATACACGAATTGGAAAGATAGGTTCTGTCCTACTCCATGTAGTGCAAGTTTCTTATCTGTTGCTCTTACAATTTAAATATTACACAGCCTGATTTACGTACAACAAAACATGAAGTTTTCAATACAACCTACTGTCTAATGGTAGAGCAAAAATTTACATATTACCATACTAACAGTTTACAACGGTTTTATGGTGCTTTGCATGCCTTTCTGTTAGTCGTATGTGATCAATAGCTTGAACAGTTTATACTTTTACCGACTTGAGTTTGTTCACAGCATTTATTTTTTTCCGAACATGCACTCTTTACAACTTACTTTTCTCTTGCTACATGATCTTGCGACAGGGTAGAGAAATAAAAGCAGTGGTAGGCCCACGTTTCCTCCCACTTTTCCTTGGAAAGCTACGAAAAGGATCGGTCTACAACATTGGTGAATTCAACGTCACCCCCGTGGGTGACACATATCTTCCTGTCCACAAGTCAATTAAGATTGATTTCACTGCTTTGACAACGATCGCCGAGGTTGAAACCCATGAGGACAACATACCGAACCATAAGTTTTCCTTCGCCGACAATCAATCCATGGTTAATAGAACCAATACATTTAAGTACCTGACAGGTTTTTTTTTAATAAAGTTTTTTTTTATTATAAAAAGGAGAAACAAGCCTTTCTCCAACGGCTCACAAAACACGGCAAGACATACAAAATATGCCTCCCACAATCCGAAAAAAAACAGTAGAAAATAACAGAAGAAAAAGAAAAAGCTAAGCTAACAGCAGCACTTTAAGACAAAGCTGAAAAAGAAGTAACCAACAACCGCTCAACCATCATCCCCGCTACACCAAAAAGGTGTAGGCCAGTCCACCAGATAGAAAACCACCCACCGACAAAGGGAGATAATACCAATATAGATCCGCAAGCCAAAACACTGTAATCCTAGAGACCCAGAACATGCGGCCTCAAGCATACCCAACCAGCCAAACAACAAGACCCGATGAGCTCCGAATTCCAACAGCCGAAAAGAAGATCGGAAAACTGAAGTGCAACCGAAGGAAACAACCCCAGCCAAAGATAACGACCAAAACTCCCTACAAAACCTGAACCTGAAAAACTAGCAACCACATCAAAACCAAAAAGGGGGGGGTGAGAGAGTCAAGAACGTCGGATGAGGACCAACGCACCGACTGGATCAATCACTCAACCAACGCCAGTTCTAGCGGAACTCAGCGCACAAGTAATAGACAGGAGACCCACTAGATGATGGATACCGGGGCTCATGCGTCCCCTGAAAGGCCGACCTCGGAAAGCAAGGAATACGTCATTCCTGACGCACCGAATAATGACCACGGGATCCATAGGAGAACTGTCGAAGATAGCCTTGTTCCGAGCACACCAAATGTGCCAGCAAAGGAGACAAGGAATCAAGCGATGAATGATCGAACGAAGAGATTTCCTGGAGTTCCCAAACCACCAGGTTGATGGAAGATCGTTAACAGATCTGGTAATTCCTCGAACACCAACCAAATTTCCGAAGAAGTTCCAGCAAGATCTGGCTGTGGAACCAGTGAAGAATAAATGGTTCAAGGATTCTGATTCCCCACTGTCGCAGCAACTGCAACGGGAAACTAAGGGGATGCCTATCCGCTGGAGATTCTCGTCTAATGGAAGGCCATCATGGAGGATACGCCACATCAGGGTCGAAACTTTGGGAGGAGAGCGAGAATCCCAGATGAAGGAAAACAAAGGACGGATGGGGGAAGGAATTCTAATCGAAGTCCAAGCTCTGAGGATGGAAAACGGGGCACCGTCCCCGCCTAAACGACCGCCATGGGAATCAGATAAAGATTTCACTGACTGCATGTGCTTCCAAGTCTCGCTAGCATAGGACGGACAACCCGTATAATTAGAGCCCGCTAGCCTATGGTACTTAGCGTGAAGGAACGAGGACCATAAAGAGTCGTTAGTACCAAATCTGTACCACAGTTTGCAAGCGAAAGCAGAGCAGATATCCTTGGGGTTGCGCAGCCCCAATCCGCCCTCGTTCTTGGGGCGACAAACCGTGTCCCACGAGATCCAGTGATGGCGACGATCGTCTTCCTTGTTGCCCCAGAAAAAGGAAGAGGCCAAAGAATGATACGTCCGAAAGAAAGAGGAGGTTGGGGTCATAGTCGCAAAGACATGAGTTCCCATCGAATCTAACACAGACTTTATGAGAACCAGTCTGCCAGCCTGAGAAAGAAGAGCCGCATTCCAACGAATGACCTTACCCCTCACCTTGTCAGCTAAAGGGTCAAAATAAGCGTTAAGCTTCCTACCACGGTACAGAACGATACCCAGGTAGGGTAAAGGAAGCGAGGTTTCGTTGAAACCAGAAGTTGTCTCAATCCAAGAAGATCGAGAGGTTGAGCAATCCTTCGCATGGACGAAACAACTTTTAGAAGCGTTAACGAGCTGACCGGAGGATCTCTCGTATAGATGAATGAAACTAAGGAGTCTCCAAATAGAGGAGCGACTTTCGTTAGAGAAGATAACAATGTCATCAGCAAACGACAGAGACGAAATGAGAGGACAGCCCCTAGGAATCTCGAAACGCTGAATCTGACTATAAATCGTTAAGGTATGTAGGCCGCGAATGAAAGCCTCAGCTGCAATCACAAAAAGGGAAGGCGAGAGCGGGTCTCCTTGGCGCAGACCTCTCCCAGCCCTGAAATACCCATTAGCCGAACCATTAATGAGCACAGAGAACCAGCAGTTGGAGATAAGCCTCCAAACAAGGTCAATGAAGGTTTCCGGGAAACCGAAAGTTCTCAAAACCTTTATGACGAAAAACCACGACATACGATCGTAGGCCTTAGCCATGTCCAGTTTGAAAACAACATTAGAGCCCCGCACTTTCCTGTCAATCTGGGAAATAAGTTCCTGAGCCAACAGTACATTGTCGGAAATTAAGCGCCCTTTAACAAAACCTGCTTCATCCAGTCAACTTACAACTACTTATTCATTGACCTATTACTCAATCACCTTCCAAATGCACTTCACCCATTCCGTACAGATGTCATTGGGATCTTGCATCAAGTTGGTGAGATTGTCAGTTAATCCACCAGGAACGGTTCAGTGTCCCCTAGGCACGAACTTATCTTATATTTTTACGGGTATATGATACCTTTGTTTACATGGTTGTTTTCATTTCTCTTAAACAATTGCCAAAGCCTCTCTTTAATAATCCTCACTTTATGATATTTGCAATGGTACTCGCATTGCGACTACACTATGTGTAACGACCCCGAATTTTAATTACATTTAATTGATAATTAAATTAATTTTTGAATTAAAATTTGTTAAATTAAATGATGAAGAGATGCGAGTTTCCCCGAGATCAAATAAAAACGTGTTAAATCATTCAAAGTTGAATATTGTATATATATGTACATATGTGAATGTGTATATATTTGAGTATATATGAGTAAATCTGGAATTATAAAATATAAGTATATTTGATTTAAAATAAATTCTTAAATAAATGATTTTAAAAATAAAATAAAATGATATATATATATATATATATATACTTTTGACACAAGTATAAAAGTAAGTAAACAAATAATTTTAATTTAAACTTGATGGTTTATATTAAGAAATAGAAATAAAAATAAAAGTTAGGTTACCAAAATATAAAGTAATATATTTGCTAAAAATTTAACAACAAAGTAAAATAACAAACAAAACATCTTCACCCATGCTATTGTATAAAACAAGACAGTAAACATATCAAATAGTAAGTATGCAAACCATAAAAAGGAAAATGAAGAAACAAATAAAAATATAAGTATGATGACAAAGCAAAGTGAAACAAAGGCAACATTTTATATTCACAAGTATGAAACCAGACTAAGTAATCAATGCAAGCCACCATATTATATCAGCCGAGACAAAGCATAAGTATATAGATAATTATATGCAAATTTGTACAAGTAATAAATGCCATGTCCTATAGCCATCACGCCAAAGTACCTCAGCCTCCATTGGCTAGAAAAATCACTGACCATTGTATAAAAAAAATATAACTTGATATTGTACAAACAAATAATAGCATCTCCTGTCAACTTCTTTATATTTATCAAGCTACTTCATTTCCTATATACCAATCATCTCCATCAAATTCGTTCATTCATAGTTATGTTAAACTGAAGTAAACAAACTACAACTTGAAAACAATAATCCAAACTAGAGTATTAAAGATCAAAGGAAGATCCAGCTTCCAGTTTCAAATTGAAGAGACTCTGTTCATCCCTTAATCACCGCTGTTGATTATATGTCCTCTGTTCTTCTTCTCTGGAAAATAAGGTGAGCAACTTTGTCTTTTCTAGACTTCTTTGTTTTGACCAAGTAAGTAAACATTTAACTTTAAAATTTAAGTTAATGAATACTGGAATCGATGCTTGAATGATTAGGAGAGTTTAGAGTTTGGTTTGCTTGCAAATATCTTGAGTATATGATTGGATTTTGGCCTGTACATGTTGATCTCTGCAAGAATGTGATCCCTGTTTTAGTTTTAGGAAAACAAAAGTAAACTTGTTCAAATTTAAAGGCTCTGATTATTTCTTCATAACAAGTGAGTAACTTCACTTTTAAAAGTTTAAATAGGTTACAGGCTAGTCAATTTGAAATGAATGAGTATCTTATGATATCTGCTGTGAATAGATATATATATATCTGTCTGGCATGTATGTTGTTTTCATCAGAGTATTCTCTGTTTTTATCTCCCCATATACAAGTTTTGATTTAAAAATTCAAACCCGCTTGATTTTGTCATGATTTAAACTTAAGATTCAAATCAAACTAGTTTGTTCCATCACAAACTTCAGTTTAAAATTTTACCTAAGTTAAAATAGCTTTGCATTATCTCTGGAAGTTATAAACAGATGATCAAACTTCGAAATAGTGAAAATTAAAAATATCACGATTTAAGGTTCAGGGTTAAGGTCTGAAACAACATTCAAAAATATGAATTTTAAACCTAAAATAAAGATTTTTAATATCGTATATGTTGAGAAATTCAAGGTTGAACAGTTTTGGGTTTTTTATCAAACTCTGGTGATCAAGGGGATGGTGGGCCTCGAAATCATAACTGGAGGTAGCTGGAGTTTAGGGGATTCAAGGAAAAATGCTCGTTGATTTTTTATTTCATTGGGGATGATGAACGAAAGCGAATTAGGGTTTTATCCCTTAGTTTAATCACGATCAGTATCTCGTCGCCATGGCATCTCCGATGAACCGAGTTGCAGAAGACGGTGGGAATAGCAGCGTGTGGTCAAGACGAAGCTCTGACGAAGTTTGCATGGCCTCTGATAGTTAGAGGTTGGGGGACGGGACAATTTTGTGGTAGTTGTTTTGATGAAGTCTGGGTCGTATAGCTCGATTTCGAATACGACGTGGGTTCACGCTTCAGGGTGGTCTGGTGATTCGTGGTGGTTGTCAGTGACGTGATAACGGTCGTAGCACCGTCCAGGGTTGATCGGAGCTGTGTGCAACATGCACACGTTCGTGGTGATGTCAGTAGCCTGGAAATGGAGGAGAAGATGTTGTTTTGAGTTGGCTCGGGGAGAAGCTCGAGCAGTTGAAGGGATTCACGGGGTTGTACTCGAGTTCGAGGAGTGGGTATAAAACTAACAGTTTATACTTAAACTTTTTAGAGAAGGAAGAAAAGAAAAGAAGAGAAGTGAGGAAGGAGGGAACTCGGGAAATTTAGTGGGAAACTCGGGTATCTCTCGAAGTAAAAAGGGAGGCAACTCGAAGTAGTGTACTGTCTCAAGTTTGTTTTAAAATCTGTTTTCAAAATCTGAGGGTGTTTTAAAACGAGTTTAAATTTAATTTAAATTTGGTTAAGGTTCTTAAAGGGTAAATCATTTTGAATCTTATATTCAAAGTGTGATTTAAATTTAAATTCAAAAGCGTAATGTTCCACACATTAATAATTATTAAATCGTTAATAAAGGAATAGATTATCTTAGAGATAATTAAGGTAATCAAAATGATTTAATAAATAAGGTAATTAAAGAATGATTTATTTTATCTATAAATTAATAAATTAAATAAATTAGAAATGATTTATGATGATTTAAATCTAAGAAAATTTCTTAAGAAAGTGATTAAGAAATGTTATTAGTAAATGAAGTTAATTAACTAAAAGTTATTAAATAATCAGATATTAATTGACCTTACCTATGGATATTTGGATTCTATTGGATGACTTGATTGTTTGATATCCCTGATATATAATGCTTTGTGATACGTCCTGATTTATGTCGTGATCTGTGATTTCTGTTTCTGTGATATATTTCTATGTGAATATGAAACCTTTGACCCGTAAAACGACACTTGAATTTCGATGCGACAGGGAGTCGGATTCCAGTTGGTTATCCGAAACCCACATCGAATTATAATTGTGAATCGTTGTGACCGATAAATTTATTTTATCTATGAATATGTGAATGAAGATAAGCGTTATCGAGTTTACCGCTTATCGATATATCTGTGATGATTGATGTTGCACTATTGTATAAAACCCCTGGACTACACTGTTACACACACAAATATGGATTTCACGTGGAAATCAGTTAAGTCACAGATAATTTGAATTTGATGTTTTTGAAATTGAAATTTTAATTTCAATTGATTTTGAAAATTGAAAATCTGGGGTTTTAAAATGAAAAGCTTTTGAAATGGAATCTTAAAGATAAAAGTTATTTTGAATAACTTAATCGAGTTGTGAAAATTTAAATAATTTGATTTAAATTTGAATTCAAGTTTGAAATTAAATCTATGATTGAAACTAGGGACTAAAGATGATATAAAATGTGTTTGTATGAATTTAACCATTTTAAAAAGTATAACTTAGGAATTTGGATTTAACCCAAGGATTTCAGCTAGTATGAATGAATCGGATTTCCAAAGTAAAAACTGTTGTTTTTAAATGGTAAAAGCTTTCAGATAAGAAATGAAATTCCAGTTAATTAAAGGAATTTCAAGTAAATTGAAAAATGGATTTTCCAAGTTATGAATTGTTTTGAAAGCTATGAATCAAATCTGTTATTTTTAACAGATTTAAAATGATGTTTTGTTTAAACCATTTGAAATGGAATTGTTTTGAAAGCTATTAGTTAAATCTTTGATTTAAAGATTTAACGAATTAATTAAACTGAAATGGAAATCGATTTGGAAAATCTATGAAGGAATCTTTGTGAAATTAAGTGAACTTTGTGAATTGAATCTTTTTTGTTTAAAAAGATTAAAATGGTAATTTGTTAAACCATTTGTAAAGAAAGTTTGGGTTTAAGTTGTGACTTAATTGAAATCCCAATATCCGTATGTTTTTAAATATTTCGCTCACTATTCGGGTTAGCCGAGAAAGGACCTTTGGGTCGTATAACTCATTCCGAATAGTGATACGTCGTATATGGATAGCATTTGAAGACCGGTGTTGAAGACCGGATATTTTTCGAAAATGAAAGGACAACCTGTCGAATGTCTCTGCACTGAGTCGCGCCGGTATAGAGATTTATATCACTCTTTTGTGACGGGAAGTCCGGACGTGATCGAAAGTTATCCGGAATTGCAAGGGCTTCGTGAGAAGTGCCTTCGGTTCTGTTCGAACCCGGAACAGACTTATATGGATACATGTCTGACATTACACTTTGAGATATAAAGCCGATTTCTTTCAAATACATTTCTGTTTGGTGGCGGAGAATTTATTCTCTTAGCTTAACACCCTTCTCTGAGACGTACGAGCTCAGAGGTTATGTAGTTGAAATTTATCAGCGATATATCCCAATTTGGTAATGTGGCATGCTGAGTGTTGCTGTGTGATGATCAGTGTTTGATCATTTGTGATATGATCATTTGTATGATCATTTATCTTTGTGATCATAGGTTGATCATCTGTTGACCCAAAGCGTGGCTTTTTGAAAAAGCATAGCTTTGTGGACGAGACTTCGTCGAGCCTCACAACCCGGTAATGGTCGAAACAGGAATGTTGCGGCAAGGTTTCAGGGGTAGCTCCCCTAGGGTATGACCATTCCTTCTGGAAAAGGGTAGTATCATGGTATGGAGCCCAGATACTTACTCATGTGGATACACTTTCTTTATGATGTGTGATGTTGGTTATCGAGCGCTCGGATAAAGGTCCCAAAGGACCGGGGGTGGCATATCTGAGGTTTCTTTTATCCCTTGGGAAAAGGGGTTGCCGGCCTTGTTTGGCAGAGAACAGTTGGTTCTCGGAACGTCCCGCCAGAGGCGTTTCTTTCGTGGAATAGGAAGTTCCTTAGCCTGACCATTTGTTGGAAATCCAAACAAAACAATACGAGCCTTGTACGGTTTTAGTTGTATTACCTGCCATGGAATATGGTGGTAACCTGCTATTGAACATGGTAGCTATAGTAGGCATAAGTGCGAAATGTCTATGCTGGCTAAGATTTATATTCTACTTTCGAAATTGTTTTCTACACTATGCACTAGTAATAATATCAAATGATTTGATTTTGCGTAGTAAACATCTTTGACTATCATAAGAAGAAATCTCCTCCAATTCTGCATTTGCATTGTGTGTGTGGTGGGAGGTCTTATGGTAGTTTCATTTTCCAAAAGCATTACGAATTGACTTTAAAATTCTCTGCTATTTGTTTTAAAGATAAACTGTTTTTGTTGCTCACACCAGTCCCATGACTGATCCGGAGTTTATTGTTCCTTTCCTAAACTCTGGATGCTCAAAATTTTTCTACATGAGCAGTCTAGAGTTTGGTTTTTCAGATAGTCAGATTAGTAGGTTATCTGGAGCTAGTTCAGTCTTTGGATCGGACTGCACTTGCTTATCTTGGTGTATCGTTATTGGGAGTTCAAGCTATTTCTGGACTAGTGCTTTGAAGATGGAGATTATCCGCTGCTGATGTTATCGTTTTCTTTTCCGCTGCTATTTGTTGTATCATATCTCTGATGTATATTCATATTCATTGTATCATTCTGTTGTATCAGATATTGTATATCAATGTATTATTCATTTCTTCCGCTGTGTTATTTACTTAACTGTGTTATAAGCTCCGGCGACTCGGATTTGAACGCTCGAATCTACGACATTCGAGTACGATGTAAAGTATGGATGTCGATTTTCGAGCGCGAAAATCTGGGATGTTACATTTGGTATCAGAGCTAAGGTTGAACTTTAGCTCAGGAGTATAACACGTTAAGTAGCTCATTAAAGATAGAGTGAAGTAAACTCTAGAATGAGTATATCCTTAAGATATCCGTCTGAACGTCTCAGTAAATTCTCTTACTATCCACTGATAGTGAGTATGAGTACAAGAAGAGAATGAGATAGGGGACAAGGGAGTACGACTATAAATGGTCAATACCCTGCAACAGTGGAAACAATCTTTTTCTATCAATTTTCTTTGATTCGTTTCCAAATTCTTTTGATTGCTTCGTATCAGTTACAAGAAGAAGTTTCGGTGTGATGATGGCCCTACGAATCGTTGTAGAAATTTTTACTTCATATCTTCATCAGTTTCTTATCAGCTTTTTGATTTAAACCTTAATGAATTTGAAATTAAAATTTTAAGTAAACTGGAAATATTAAATTGAATTAAATTGACTAATAAAATATGAGGGTAAATTGAATTGAATCAATTAAAACGATATCGTTTAAAACCGAATTTGAAATTCTATTGTAATTTCTTTTGAATACCGAAGTCCGAAGAGGGACAAATTGGTACGTGTTCTGAGATATTCCGACTTGAGTTTGGAATTCATATCATTAGTTTGAGGAATTATAGGAGATCGAATCTATCTATCTCTGTGCTGTTTTCGTGCCTGCGAATTTCGAGGACGAAATTCTTTTAAGGGGGGAAGTTTGTAACGACCCCGAATTTTAATTACATTTAATTGATAATTAAATTAATTTTTGAATTAAAATTTGTTAAATTAAATGATGAAGAGATGCGAGTTTCCCCGAGATCAAATAAAAACGTGTTAAATCATTCAAAGTTGAATATTGTATATATATGTACATATGTGAATGTGTATATATTTGAGTATATATGAGTAAATCTGGAATTATAAAATATAAGTATATTTGATTTAAAATAAATTCTTAAATAAATGATTTTAAAAATAAAATAAAATGATATATATATATATACTTTTGACACAAGTATAAAAGTAAGTAAACAAATAATTTAAATTTAAACTTGATGGTTTATATTAAGAAATAGAAATAAAAGTTAGGTTACCAAAATATAAAGTAATATATTTGCTAAAAATTTAACAACAAAGTAAAATAACAAACAAAACATCTTCACCCATGCTATTGTATAAAACAAGACAGTAAACATATCAAATAGTAAGTATGCAAACCATAAAAAGGAAAATGAAGAAACAAATAAAAATATAAGTATGATGACAAAGCAAAGTGAAACAAAGGCAACATTTTATATTCACAAGTATGAAACCAGACTAAGTAATCAATGCAAGCCACCATATTATATCAGCCGAGACAAAGCATAAGTATATAGATAATTATATGCAAATTTGTACAAGTAATAAATGCCATGTCCTATAGCCATCACGCCAAAGTACCTCAGCCTCCATTGGCTAGAAAAATCACTGACCATTGTATAAAAAAAATATAACTTGATATTGTACAAACAAATAATAGCATCTCCTGTCAACTTCTTTATATTTATCAAGCTACTTCATTTCCTATATACCAATCATCTCCATCAAATTCGTTCATTCATAGTTATGTTAAACTGAAGTAAACAAACTACAACTTGAAAACAATAATCCAAACTAGAGTATTAAAGATCAAAGGAAGATCCAGCTTCCAGTTTCAAATTGAAGAGACTCTGTTCATCCCTTAATCACCGCTGTTGATTATATGTCCTCTGTTCTTCTTCTCTGGAAAATAAGGTGAGCAACTTTGTCTTTTCTAGACTTCTTTGTTTTGACCAAGTAAGTAAACATTTAACTTTAAAATTTAAGTTAATGAATACTGGAATCGATGCTTGAATGATTAGGAGAGTTTAGAGTTTGGTTTGCTTGCAAATATCTTGAGTATATGATTGGATTTTGGCCTGTACATGTTGATCTCTGCAAGAATGTGATCCCTGTTTTAGTTTTAGGAAAACAAAAGTAAACTTGTTCAAATTTAAAGGCTCTGATTATTTCTTCATAACAAGTGAGTAACTTCACTTTTAAAAGTTTAAATAGGTTACAGGCTAGTCAATTTGAAATGAATGAGTATCTTATGATATCTGCTGTGAATAGATATATATATATCTGTCTGGCATGTATGTTGTTTTCATCAGAGTATTCTCTGTTTTTATCTCCCCATATACAAGTTTTGATTTAAAAATTCAAACCCGCTTGATTTTGTCATGATTTAAACTTAAGATTCAAATCAAACTAGTTTGTTCCATCACAAACTTCAGTTTAAAATTTTACCTAAGTTAAAATAGCTTTGCATTATCTCTGGAAGTTATAAACAGATGATCAAACTTCGAAATAGTGAAAATTAAAAATATCACGATTTAAGGTTCAGGGTTAAGGTCTGAAACAACATTCAAAAATATGAATTTTAAACCTAAAATAAAGATTTTTAATATCGTATATGTTGAGAAATTCAAGGTTGAACAGTTTTGGGTTTTTTATCAAACTCTGGTGATCAAGGGGATGGTGGGCCTCGAAATCATAACTGGAGGTAGCTGGAGTTTAGGGGATTCAAGGAAAAATGCTCGTTGATTTTTTATTTCATTGGGGATGATGAACGAAAGCGAATTAGGGTTTTATCCCTTAGTTTAATCACGATCAGTATCTCGTCGCCATGGCATCTCCGATGAACCGAGTTGCAGAAGACGGTGGGAATAGCAGTGTGTTGTCAAGACGAAGCTCTGACGAAGTTTGCATGGCCTCTGATAGTTAGAGGTTGGGGGACGGGACAATTTTGTGGTAGTTGTTTTGATGAAGTCTGGGTCGTATAGCTCGATTTCGAATACGACGTGGGTTCACGCTTCAGGGTGGTCTGGTGATTCGTGGTGGTTGTCAGTGACGTGATAACGGTCGTAGCACCGTCCAGGGTTGATCGGAGCTGTGTGCAACATGCACACGTTCGTGGTGATGTCAGTAGCCTGGAAATGGAGGAGAAGATGTTGTTTTGAGTTGGCTCGGGGAGAAGCTCGAGCAGTTGAAGGGATTCACGGGGTTGTACTCGAGTTCGAGGAGTGGGTATAAAACTAACAGTTTATACTTAAACTTTTTAGAGAAGGAAGAAAAGAAAAGAAGAGAAGTGAGGAAGGAGGGAACTCGGGAAATTTAGTGGGAAACTCGGGTATCTCTCGAAGTAAAAAGGGAGGCAACTCGAAGTAGTGTACTGTCTCAAGTTTGTTTTAAAATCTGTTTTCAAAATCTGAGGGTGTTTTAAAACGAGTTTAAATTTAATTTAAATTTGGTTAAGGTTCTTAAAGGGTAAATCATTTTGAATCTTATATTCAAAGTGTGATTTAAATTTAAATTCAAAAGCGTAATGTTCCACACATTAATAATTATTAAATCGTTAATAAAGGAATAGATTATCTTAGAGATAATTAAGGTAATCAAAATGATTTAATAAATAAGGTAATTAAAGAATGATTTATTTTATCTATAAATTAATAAATTAAATAAATTAGAAATGATTTATGATGATTTAAATCTAAGAAAATTTCTTAAGAAAGTGATTAAGAAATGTTATTAGTAAATGAAGTTAATTAACTAAAAGTTATTAAATAATCAGATATTAGTTGACCTTACCTATGGATATTTGGATTCTATTGGATGACTTGATTGTTTGATATCCCTGATATATAATGCTTTGTGATACGTCCTGATTTATGTCGTGATCTGTGATTTCTGTTTCTGTGATATATTTCTATGTGAATATGAAACCTTTGACCCGTAAAACGACACTTGAATTTCGATGCGACAGGGAGTCGGATTCCAGTTGGTTATCCGAAACCCACATCGAATTATAATTTTGAATCGTTGTGACCGATAAATTTATTTTATCTATGAATATGTGAATGAAGATAAGCGTTATCGAGTTTACCGCTTATCGATATATCTGTGATGATTGATGTTGCACTATTGTATAAAACCCCTGGACTACACTGTTACACACACAAATATGGATTTCACGTGGAAATCGGTTAAGTCACAGATAATTTGAATTTGATGTTTTTGAAATTGAAATTTTAATTTCAATTGATTTTGAAAATTGAAAATCTGGGGTTTTAAAATGAAAAGCTTTTGAAATGGAATCTTAAAGATAAAAGTTATTTTGAATAACTTAATCGAGTTGTGAAAATTTAAATAATTTGATTTAAATTTGAATTCAAGTTTGAAATTAAATCTATGATTGAAACTAGGGACTAAAGATGATATAAAATGTGTTTGTATGAATTTAACCATTTTAAAAAGTATAACTTGGGAATTTGGATTTAACCCAAGGATTTCAGCTAGTATGAATGAATCGGATTTCCAAAGTAAAAACTGTTGTTTTTAAATGGTAAAAGCTTTCAGATAAGAAATGAAATTCCAGTTAATTAAAGGAATTTCAAGTAAATTGAAAAATGGATTTTCCAAGTTATGAATTGTTTTGAAAGCTATGAATCAAATCTGTTATTTTTAACAGATTTAAAATGATGTTTTGTTTAAACCATTTGAAATGGAATTGTTTTGAAAGCTATTAGTTAAATCTTTGATTTAAAGATTTAACGAATTAATTAAACTGAAATGGAAATCGATTTGGAAAATCTGTGAAGGAATCTTTGTGAAATTAAGTGAACTTTGTGAATTGAATCTTTTTTGTTTAAAAAGATTAAAATGGTAATTTGTTAAACCATTTGTAAAGAAAGTTTGGGTTTAAGTTGTGACTTAATTGAAATCCCAATATCCGTATGTTTTTAAATATTTCGCTCACTATTCGGGTTAGCCGAGAAAGGACCTTTGGGTCGTATAACTCATTCCGAATAGTGATACGTCGTATATGGATAGCATTTGAAGACCGGTGTTGAAGACCGGATATTTTTCGAAAATGAAAGGACAACCTGTCGAATGTCTCTGCACTGAGTCGCGCCGGTATAGAGATTTATATCACTCTTTTGTGACGGGAAGTCCGGACGTGATCGAAAGTTATCCGGAATTGCAAGGGCTTCGTGAGAAGTGCCTTCGGTTCTGTTCGAACCCGGAACAGACTTATATGGATACATGTCTGACATTACACTTTGAGATATAAAGCCGATTTCTTTCAAATACATTTCTGTTTGGTGGCGGAGAATTTATTCTCTTAGCTTAACACCCTTCTCTGAGACGTACGAGCTCAGAGGTTATGTAGTTGAAATTTATCAGCGATATATCCCAATTTGGTAATGTGGCATGCTGAGTGTTGCTGTGTGATGATCAGTGTTTGATCATTTGTGATATGATCATTTGTATGATCATTTATCTTTGTGATCATAGGTTGATCATCTGTTGACCCAAAGCGTGGCTTTTTGAAAAAGCGTAGCTTTGTGGACGAGACTTCGTCGAGCCTCACAACCCGGTAATGGTCGAAACAGGAATGTTGCGGCAAGGTTTCAGGGGTAGCTCCCCTAGGGTATGACCATTCCTTCTGGAAAAGGGTAGTATCATGGTATGGAGCCCAGATACTTACTCATGTGGATACACTTTCTTTATGATGTGTGATGTTGGTTATCGAGCGCTCGGATAAAGGTCCCAAAGGACCGGGGGTGGCATATCTGAGGTTTCTTTTATCCCTTGGGAAAAGGGGTTGCCGACCTTGTTTAGCAGAGAACAGTTGGTTCTCGGAACGTCCCGCCAGAGGCGTTTCTTTCGTGGAATAGGAAGTTCCTTAGCCTGACCATTTGTTGGAAATCCAAACAAAACAATACGAGCCCTGTACGGTTTTAGTTGTATTACCTGCCATGGAATATGGTGGTAACCTGCTATTGAACATGGTAGCTATAGTAGGCATAAGTGCGAAATGTCTATGCTGGCTAAGATTTATATTCTACTTTCGAAATTGTTTTCTACACTATGCACTAGTAATAATATCAAATGATTTGATTTTGCGTAGTAAACATCTTTGACTATCATAAGAAGAAATCTCCTCCAATTCTACGTTTGCATTGTGTGTGTGGTGGGAGGTCTTATGGTAGTTTCATTTTCCAAAAGCATTACGAATTGACTTTAAAATTCTCTGCTATTTGTTTTAAAGATAAACTGTTTTTGTTGCTCACACCAGTCCCATGACTGATCCGGAGTTTATTGTTCCTTTCCTAAACTCTGGATGCTCAAAAATTTTCTACACGAGCAGTCTAGAGTTTGGTTTTTCAGATAGTCAGATTAGTAGGTTATCTGGAGCTAGTTCAGTCTTTGGATCGGACTCCACTTGCTTATCTTGGTGTATCGTTATTGGGAGTTCAAGCTATTTCTGGACTAGTGCTTTGAAGATGGAGATTATCCGCTGCTGATGTTATCGTTTTCTTTTCCGCTGCTATTTGTTGTATCATATCTCTGATGTATATTGATATTCATTGTATCATTCTGTTGTATCAGATATTGTATATCAATGTATTATTCATTTCTTCCGATGTGTTATTTACTTAACTGTGTTATAAGCTCCGGCGACTCGGATTTGAACGCTCGAATCTACGACATTCAAGTATGATGTAAAGTATGGATGTCGATTTTCGAGCGCGAAAATCTGGGACGTTACACTATGGGGCAACAAAGCTAACCTTATTGACAACTCAGCTATCAATGAGAACACAAAACCAGTAATCCTAACATCAATGACCGTCAAGAATTACCGAGGTATGTTTCCTCTACATCTATACCTACTGCACTTTGTTCTGTAAATATGTTATCGGTCATGTTGATCGTTCCATCACTGCCAGGTAGACCAAGCTTAAGCTCAACTACCGCAACTTTCGTTTACACAGATCTGAGGCATCTGATTTAATAAAGAGGTCAGCACCTTCAACTTCTGCTCACCGATTTGACCCTAATTTTAATTTCCTTCTTCAATCTTTTTTCCCACTCTTCCTTAGACTTATTTTACTACGATACATTATTGATTCCTTCTCATTTTCCCTTCTACAGTCTTCAACATACACTCTACACTTTTTAAATTGAACACAGACTTTATAATGACACAAAAAAATCACTGGGTTCAGCCTTTTACAAAATACAATCCTTGACCTGGGTATAGTTTCCTTTTTTAACACATATAGTAAAAAGGAAGGGATTTTCTAGACAAAAGGAAAATAACATTTGTTGTTTCAACTTTCAACCTCTCTATGTTTTTCAAAACTAATTGTTTTCGGTAAAAAGTTATTTTTTAAATTTATTTAATTAGCTATTTGTTAGGGATTTAATATGCAAATTGTTTATTTGTTTGTTGTGAATGGAATTCCTAAATTTAATTTCGTTTTGATAATCAAGATATATGGGAAAATTATGGGCTTTGTTGATAATAGACAAATTAGAACAAATTAAATAAAAAAGTGACATGACGACATTGATATGTCCACGTTGGAACTAAATAATTGTGTATTCGGTAAGACTTAAAATTATAATCTTTGGTTTGTAAAAACAAAAGCATTAGGGTTCGAGCAATATTGAAGTGCCAAACATTTGTGGTTGACTTTTATTAGTTTATAATATATTTTACAAAATAATTCATTCAATAGTTTTAAAAGCAATCTTGGCGTATGTTATAACATAAAGAATTACCTATGTCATGATACAATACCACCATTTTTCTTCTACATAACTTAAAATGAAGGGGTAAAATGGTGAAACTTCCTGTCATACCATAGGTAATGATACAGATTCATTTTTGTAGTTTTATTTTAATTTTGTTTAAAAATGGTTGAATATAAAAGTTTATTGTATTATTTATGTTCTAACGTTTGGCTTTATCTTGATTAATATTATTGTTTTCTAAGTTTACATTATCAAATATCTAGATTTATCTTTTACCTTTCCAGTCAAATATGAACTTATTATTCGCGAGTTAATACATGCATCTCGCTATTTGTGCTTCGCACATCTTCCTAATTTGATCTAAATAATAGTGTTTCAAATTTAGTTTAATTAATTTGGAATTCATCTCCTATTTTTGTTTATTTGATTTTGAATTACATTGTGGCTTAATTATTTCATTATTTTCAGTAAAATTCAAATCCACACAAAAGTAATTTTGACAAAATTTGATGTTTCAACTTTTTTATGGGTTTCACTGGACTAATTATGTTCTCTAAATTACTATGCTTTTCTAAATTGTAAACTAGCTATTTATTAAAGTTTTAATATGATTTTTTTAGATTATTTATTTGATGTGAATAAAATATCTAATTTGAAAATTGTTTGGAAATTTAGTATTAAAATATGTGAAACTTAGTTGGCTATGTTGATGATAGATACGTTAAGAGAAAAATGATTCAAGATTATTGGTCTACCCACGTTAGCATTAAGTGATTGTGCATTTGATGTGATTAGAAATTGTTCTTTGGACGATGAAACACAATAACATTGTGAGTTGACAGTATTAGAGTATCAAATGTTTGCGATTGAACCATTATCATTATAGTATAATAATGTAATAATAGTATTTTAAAAAACAATTCGTTTAATAATTTCAGTTTATTGTGCCTAAAACAGTTTCAATATATGAAATTTTGGTATTAATTTTCTCAAAATTAAAAAAAAAGCTTTTCAGAAGACAGCGATATTTTTAACTTAGTTGTTTATTAGAGATAATATGCAAAAACATATTCGTTTTTCATGAATAATTTTTTTAGTTTTAAACCTATTTAAAGTTTTGATACTCAAACATGTGAATATTTGTAGGTCATTTTGATCATAGATTAATTGAGAAGAAAAAATAAAAATAATGATTTGAGAGCATCCCGTGTTGGCATGTTCCGTTCAAGTGATTATGCATTTTGCGATGCTAAAAAGTACAAGTACAATTAAACATTGAATCAATAAGAGATCTACAAATAAGAAATAAAATACATAATATCACGCCAATATGTTCCACTTCGATTTTTTGTCTTTCCTACTTGCATAAACATTACTGATGGGTTTAGCGAAAAGTTTTTTTCTTCAAAATAACTAGACGGGTGGATGAAGATTGTTAGTTATGAAGCATTTTCACAGCAATAAACATTAATTGCATCCCCTTTTATATCTGATGCTCATTTGTCGACATAATTATTAACGTAATTTAAGTTTTTTGAGTATACATGGTTATTTATTTATCAAAACACATGGAAAAATGAGGGGCATTGATTCTAAATCATTTTAGTGATGATAAGTTTTTATTTTATAACCTTTGACATCTGCTGCTCATTAACAAACCCAGTTGTTAAACTAATTTAGGCTAATTGGTAAATGAGTATGTGTTGTAGAATTTCAACTGCTCAGATTCAGAATAGGTAACATCATCTGATAAATGCAATGTTCCTACTTATGTTCCTCTATTTCTACAAGTACTGCTAATACAAATGATAACTTTTGGACGTTTCTTTTGGGAAGATCTTTTTTCCCTTGATTTCTTTCCTGATAGTATGTTTTGTCTCCTTCTTCCTACTTTTAAGTTGATAGATTTATCTTCCGTCTGCAATTCAGGTTAAATATTTCATTACACAGATCTGTATTTGCTAGTTATATTCTAGAGAATATTGAGTTCGAATACCAAGATAAAAATAAGAATGTTGTCCACAGCAGAGGATACTGAGGTTGACAGTGCGGCTGAAATTAAGATTGTTGTCAATTAGTAGTTTAATAATGTTATATTACCTTTTTTAACAAGTTTACTTGCACTAATAAATGCAACTGACTGTTCATGCGTATTTTTTGCAATATTCAAATATAATATATTATTTTCCCTTTACGTTTGTTTATTTTTATACAAATACTGTTAAACTAAAGAAAAAAATTATTTTTCCTCCGCCATAACCACATACTAAAACCATCTGATACTGGTTATTACAAAAATTTGTGGTATTTCGGTATACAGTATTCTACTTTAAAACGCGTCTTTTTCATACACAAAGGATGGGAAATGTTGGCTTCTACATAATTTTCCCTCTCTTCCCCCTAAAACTTATGTTTATTTCTTCATATAATTATTCTACCAAACACTAATCAGCATTAATACCTAATTCCCACTGATGTCTTTCTTCTTTGCAGCTTCCGCAAGCGAAAACTGCCTGCACTTCCCACTGAAAACAGCCCATACAAAATCCGTTCTGACCTGATCGGTGACAAATGCATCTCTGAAATAATAAGCTCAGATCTTCCACCTGCATATTAGCTAAGGACTGCACTACTCCATGCATTGACTTCTTTTTCTCATCTTTTGCACACCACTACTTCAGTTTCATTTTGAATAATTATGCCGCAAATTAATTGGCCATACACCTCACTTTTTTCCCCTCCCGATAAACTAATTAACAATTGCAAATCAATAGTCACACAGTCAACATTACCTACTACAAAGTATTACATCAAGGCCATCTAAAACCTTACCAAGGATACGAATCAAAATTACCTTTTTGGCCCAACCCTACATAATGATGCGTTCAATGTTTGAAAATCTCTTCTTCCTCCTCACTGCTCATCGCAACTATTGCCATATCACTTTTAATCTTATGACCACCTATCATAAAGCAATGCTCAAATATTTATTATAATTATTATTTTACCCACCTGACAATATTATCATTTACTTTTAGCCCTCTGCTCAACTTATTTAATCGAGCAGGCGATTACAATTTGTTCATGTGGTACTTTCGTAACCTTTCGATCCACGACTCTATTTTTTAGAAAAAAATCTTCAACTTTGATGCAAAGATAACAAGCATTAATTTGGACAACGGATGGGAATACTTATCCTGCAACGTTTGCAAATCCCGTATTCACAACTACGGGCCTAACAACTACTGCAAAAAATGCGAAAGAGAAATCGAATTCCCAATGCATAGGTAACTAACGTCACTTTTGCATCACCGTATATATCTGACTTCCACACACATCATCCTATCTATGTTTGCACCTCCTAGGTTTCGGTTGGAAGTAATTGTCGACGATGGCACTGCTTCAATTCTCATTGTCCTCTTCGACAAGGTGGCAGAGTTTCTTCTCAAGCAGAAGGGAGAATATTTATACCAAATTCAGACAGCTGAGGTACTTCCCTAGGTTCATAAAGTTCCTCATACAATTATTATACACCACATTACTTAAAACATCTTATTTCCATTCTTCCACCCTTAACTTGATATCTTACATTAACAGACCACATATTATGCTTCCAGCCTGCAGGTGATAAGAGATTTACAAGCATTCTCGAACAAGTTGTCGGTCGAACTAAAAATTTTCAGGCTAGACTTGACACATTTATTAACACGGGTGGAAGGAAAAAAATTGACTGCAACAAAAATAACTCCAACTCTTGCTGACCACAATGCTAGGCCCCCCGAACCAAGCAATACTAAAGTACATTTGTCGCCCCCATCATATATATACCTACCTGCCACCTAGATGCTAAACCCACTTTTATTTCCATCTATATGCCCATGCTTTTTTATCTCTTCCTTCCGCATGAATTATCCGACTTACTTTATCGCTCACTAACAAGCACACTAACTACAGGTTGCCAGTCCCCCCAACAGCAAGGTCACTCCTCTCAAAGGAAATGCAAAGAAGAAAAATCGTACGAATGTTGTGTAGATTTTCTTTTCTGTTTTCAACTATCTAGACTGTTGCAAACTGCTGTAATGCATGTACCTGTTATGTTATCTGTTCTCTGTCGTATGTTCCATGTCTTTTTTTCAATGTCGAATAAAGCATTACATCCTAGAATCCTCTATATCTTTGTCCACTAACTGACAAATAGTACTTACTATGACCAACTTTCGTCTCTGTCTTTGGAAAAAAATAACTATTTCATAACTATTACTCCTCCACTTACCAGAATACCAATTACACAAACTCATTACCAATGCAAAGACAATGTACAACATGTTTATCATTTGTTCTAAACGCAACACAATTAAATTACACTTAATTAATACATTGATCCCACGTTCTCACCGTTGATGCCTAAATTACTTAACTGTTGCGACCTTCTCCTCTGATACGTTCCTACTTTTCATCATATAACTTATTCCCCATCCTTTTTACATATTCATCATTAGTATACATAATATACTGCCCACTGTCATCCTCGACCTTGATGTTGTTTTTTTCAAATCACCACGGTTATGATTTTAACATCACCACGTCGAATAACTTATAAACATTCCAAATTTCTATCTGTTAACTATAATTACTGTACTGCAAGTTCTCTTTTGAATAGTACTTAAACGTACACTTTTTCACCCCTACTGCAAAAAAATTTCCAACCTGAATTTGTGTCCCAGTAAGTTTGTTCTGCCTTTTATAAACTTATGTTCTACCACAGTAATAACATAATTTATTCCTTGCTACAACTACGGTGTTGCAAAGATACTTCCATATTTCTGCCTTTAGGTGGCAAAACTATAACCCATGCAACATCAACCAATCAGATATGTTAAATTACTGTCCATTACCAACTCACCACATCCCAACGATCGTACACTGATACACCGGTCGTTTGCGCTAGCATGGTCCACTGAGCCCCTTGCCACTTATATATGCAAACTCACATAGCAATATCACACACCGATTACTCACCTACGCACACCTTTTGTATTCAATTTTCTTCCCCTTATTCATTCGTCATTATACCAACATTCTACACTCCATGTTGATCTAGGGAACAATTACACCATAAATACATAAAATTGGGGTTACGACGTGTTTGTGTCCAACATTACACTCCATCAACCAACCTTGACTAATATTCCAAACGACCACAACAAGCACTTAAAGCGAGGAATTAAGGTACTCCTGGCATTGTTACAGTTACCAAACCATAACACTTATCTTCCCCTCTCTTAGAAATATCTTTTTTTTTTCGATTTTCTGCAGAATTCATTCCCAATCGGGTCAGGTTGACATCCATGGATATGTATCTCCAAACCCCTACTTTATAATTAAAATTCCTATAACCATCTATATTTCATCTGTTCTCACAAGCTGAATGAAATAACACCGCATACAGGTTGACAAACACATAGTACTACTACAATCCATTTTGCAGTCTAAAGGAATCCAAGTGGACATATCCCCGCTAATGGTTCTACACTCCAACCTACATATATCGTCAACATCCCAATAAAATTTATACTATTTCATTCTTCCACTTTATGTAATAGTTGTTTAACAATAGGCACCGCGGGAACTAGCTGCTGCACTTGACCAACAAAGGATTGAAAAAAGATTTCTTCAACATCTAAAGCAAACAACTTCCTCTCCATAGGTACAAAGCAAATTACACCTTAACTGTCTATTCACTTACAATCCATTCCCTACATCACACACCACCCTTACAACATTGTCTGATTAGGTTCGAAAATACATGTGCTCTAAAAGAGATTTGGAACAAAAAATCAACAAGCTTGAAAACTATATTACATTTCACCCCGCTCCAACATCCAACTGCCCACAACAAGGTAATTCCAATAAGAAAGTAACAAATATCTGCAACCATATTATAATTAAATAGCTTTCCATACTCTCTTAATAGGTAACCGTACGGATAAACAACTCAATTGGTAGTATGTACATTACTAGCGAAGACTTGCTAAATGTCTTGCGCGGCCATTCATTCCACAACAAACCTTGCACCACCGACCAAATTACACATCCATCCAGTTTCGAAGATAGGTACAGCCAGAATTACTACTACGATTAACATATATAATATTGCTTCCCTTTTAAATTTACTACCATTTTTTACCCTCTTCGATTGATATATAATTCTTTTGTTGCAGTATATAAAACATATTCACTACACTATCTCGACCTTTCCATTGATTTTACATCATACCCTACTAAATAAATACCCTATCGACTATCTCAGCATTACATAGATGGAAAATTCACAAACCGTATATATATGTGTGTGTATATATTTATATATGTTTATATGTATACATATGCACAAACATACGCACACAGTGCATATGCATAGGACGATAACTAAAAAAATTCATTTCATATGCATATGCGCTACATATAAAAAAACCGTAGAACGAGTACCTTTTGTAACGACCCGCCTTTTTGGACAGTTTAAACCGACAAATCAAACACACATGCCGATTCTAAACCATTCAAAAAGGCAGATGGTTATTGGGGTAAATAAGAAAAGAAGAGAAAAGGAACAAGAAACAATCACAGAATCTCGCAGCCGAGAGATAAAATATAATAATTAAATAAACAGTTCATGAAGCTGTTTAATATACTTTTGATTATCATTTATACATCATTTATCAAAGTTATACATATACAACAGAACAAATAAAATAATGCAGCAGACAGCATGATGCAAGGATAATAATAGTAATAGTATACCAAATCTTCGTCTTCGTCCTCCAGAATAGATCTTCAATAAGCTGAAAAACTCAGGATTGACCCGAGCGTAATGAAAAGACAAAACACTCGAGTCAGGACTAAAACATCCTTATGTAAGTTAATCAATCATAAATAAATATGAATGCAACGGCGTCAGAGATGTTTACGGGGTTTGACATCTCCTATCCAGTGTCAACGTGAGTGCAATAACTTAAGAGATGTTATGGGATTTTCCATCTCTTAAAGATCCGTTAAACTATCTACTATGTAGTATAATATGCTATTATAATATGTCTACATTAAAGTAAAAGTATTAAAATAGCGTTAAGCCATGGCCCATTCCACCCTTAACACATTTCATTCCCAAAAGCATATACAAGACCGAAGTTTCCCCAAAACCGGAAGTTACCAGATGGCAATCCATATACTAAAGATACAAACCAAAATCGTAGTGGTCGCGAATAGGATAATCAGTATGACAAGGTACATGAGGCAATACCAACTAGGATACTAGTAGTTGCGTGATCCGGACTGATGTTGGGCATAGCAGCTACTACTCCAACACCGCGAAACAACACTCCCAAAATCGAGGGGTGCACCCAAATCGAATCACAACAGTAATAGATATGGTAACGAAGAAGTGTGTCCGCTAGAGGTGGCGAACCTCAATGGCCCGGCGCGGTTCCTGTTTTAGTCATGTCAGGGGTCATCCAATATCGTTCTCTCTCTCCAGTCAACGCGTTCACCAAACCATCCACTTCATTCTGGATCAACACTCCGCGTATAATAGTTATTAAAGTGGTTTTCGGTATCGACAGAGAGTATGTCCATATCTGATCCCGGTCTCTTTAATAACTACGTATTATTACACCGATGGCTTTTTTACATTTCAAATCGATTCATACTTGATATCAAAATATCATATTCGCTTCAAAATCAAATCCATTTCAAATATCATCATATCTATTCAAGATGTAAGATTCTGTTTCAAAATCATTTTTCGCCTCAATATCTCATTTCGATTTCAAAATCATTTTTCGCCTCAATATCTCATTTCGATTTCAAAATCATTTTTCGCCTCATATCTCATTTCGATTTCAAAATCATTTTTTGCCTTAATATCTCATTTCGATTTCAAAATCATTTTTCGCCTTAATATCTCATTTCGATTTCAAAATCATTTCGAATTTCAATTTAGGTTGCAACTTCATTTAACCCAATTCGTATTTAAATTCAAGATTTAAATATAAACATTTAACCTTATTGACCAGCTTGAAATTTTAGAAAATAGTTTTAAGTAGTTTAAAAGTAGTTTTAAATAATTAAAATAGTTGACATACTTAAAATCTTTAAATGGATTTCAAATAGATAAATTAGTTTAAAATAATTTAAATTGGGTTAAGTAGATTTAAAATAGATTAAAATAGTTTAAGTATTTAAAGATGGTTTATATAACAGAGAAATTTGGAAACAAAACTGAAACATCTTCAAAACCAAACCATTTCAATTATAACTTCTCAATTCAAATCAATTTCAATTTCCATTCTACCGATTCAATTTCGATTTCAATTCAAATCAGTGTCAACTTAACTTCAAATTAATTCAATTCCACATTCACCTTTAATTAATTCAATTTCAATTTATATCGATTTGGAGCTTGATTTTTCAAAATATCAATTTATAACACTTAACAAAATTTATCCTTCAATATTCAATTTTAAATCCAAATTCAAATATGATTCAATTTCAAGCTCAATTTCGAAATATCATTTTTACTTAGTAATACTCAAAGCTCGAAATAATGTTTAATCTTTAAAATAAATAAATTTCCAAAATTCAATCATATTCCGACTTTAAATTTCAAAGTCCCAACTTAAATTATTAAGCAATTTCGTTTAACCAAAATTTGTTTCAACATTCCAAACTCAATTTGCGATAAATTCGATTTCTATAAATTGATTTTATTTATAACTTTAAAATCAAAACATTTAAATAAATTTCAGACCAACTATTTTAAAAATTATTAAATTAACCAATCCGGTGTCCGTATATAGTTTTCTATCCTATGGCCAAGTGATTAGTTATTTCAATTAAATGTCAGGGATGAATATATATCACTTAAACCAAATCGCAGTGTCATATGTATGCAGAACATGATATATATAAGCAAATAAATATCCAAACATTTAAATATCAACCAATAGCATCCATCGAAATACATCATCCAATAGACAATACAATTCACGGCAATTTCGTAGTTATCAGTGTAAGGTAATTTAATCGCAATTCAATTTTAATTTCAATTTGACTGTCAATTTAATTTTCAATGGTGAATTCCAATGATAATCTATATGACAATTAAATTTTATCAAACAACGACAAATAAAATTCATATCACTTCATAATATCAAATTTAACTACCATAAAGATATTCAGTACGTTGTAAGCGTTATAAAACACTCACCTTGATTTTACGATTTTAAATCAAATCGAACGACGTTCAATTCAACCTAAAATTTTAACGAGCTCCAAACACTCCCAGATCTGGACTGCAGCGAAGCTCTCGTCGCTGCGATTCCAACGCAAAAAGTTTCACCGAATTCTGATAACGTAAGAAGAAGTTATGCTATTTTCAAGTTTGATTACAATTTAAATAAACAAATTTTTTTATATACCAATTTAAAACTGGCCGTTGGATTGACCAACAGAATCAAGGCCGAAGAAAGTTCCTTCTTCCCGCTCGCTCCAGACAAGTTCGAACCCAAACACGCAAACTAGGGTTACAAATCGCTCGAACAATGCTCGCCGAGACGCCAATCCACTACAGCTACCAGGCGCGTCGCTGCCTGCTCCACCCACGGCCAGCGTGCCGCCGCACTCGGCGCCCCCTACCACTCGAAAATCGCGAATAAACGTTGCCCATTTGGTGACAATTTCTGGCCATCCTGTCGAATTTCGTGCCACTCCACCGTATGGATGTGAAGAGGTCGAGGGGTTCTACAATTTCCTAGTTGGGAGTTTCCTCCATCGGAGCGTGGATTTCGAGAAAATAGAGGGAGAAGATCACTAGTTTTCGGCCATTAAAACTGTTAAGTGGCGGCCACGAAATAAGCTAGGGTTTCTCTGATACGAACGTGAATATATACGTATAGAATATTATTAAAATATTATTTTCCAAAATTCAAGTTTTTTCAAACGAACTCCAAACGAGACGTGCCGCCTGACGTTCGTAATGTTTTACCCGCATTTCGAACACAATGGAACGTGTTTCGGTGGCTAATTTGATCGTCTGTGTGAGTTATGGAAATAAACGATCGATTTTAAATTAAACACAATGAAATATTCTAGACGCCGAGTACTCTTGTTGCCGAGTACTCCTGATGCTACCGAGTACTACGCCGAGTACTCCTGTATGCCGAACTCCAGATGCTGTCGAGTTCTCCTTGATGCCGAGTGCTCTTGTATGCCGAGCAGTCTTGATGCCGAGCAGTCTTGATGCCGAGCACTCTTGAATGCCGAGCAGTCTTGATGCCGAGCACTCTTGAATGCCTAGCAGTCTTGATGCCGAGAACTCTCGAATGCCGATCACTCTTGCTGCCGAGTATTGGTTGACGCCGAGTCTCCTGGTCGCCGAGTACTACGGATGCCGAACGCTATGGATGCCGAGTCCCACTGGATGCCGTGCGCTTCGCCGAACACTCCTGGATGCCAAGTGCTTCGCCGAACACTCCTGGATGCCGGACACTCTCTGATGCCGAGTGCTACCTGATGCCGAGCACTTGTTGCCTGGTCAAATCTCCAGGAAACAGGAATGATACCGATCCATGGAGTTAGCCAAAATGCTATTATTTTCTCTAGTTCTTTATAGTTGATCTTCTTGAAGTCCAGAATCCATTTCATTATCATTTCGTAGTCTAATTCCATTGAAATATCGTTTGGTCAAATACTAGTTAACAAATATTATATTTTGATTTTTCACCCAATATTATTTCAACTTAGAAACATGAAAGGATACTACAAAGCAATTTTATAAAACAAAATCATGTAAATAATTTTTACCTTGATCATTAAATGTTACTAAAAAGTATATTTATATATAAAAAAAAATTATACACATGATACTGCAAAATAGCTTGAAAGCTAAAATATATACACATATACTTCACTCAAGATACTACCCTAATTTAAAAAATGCTACCGCCAAATTGCAATGTGAGCTATGATTTGTACAAACACATACGAAACCATAAAATTTAGTGGGTCATGCTTTTAGAGTTAAAAAAAATGTAATATGTACTTCAAACTTATTTGCGAAACTGAGATTGAGGTTACAATAAGAACATTGAAGATCGAAATCCACCCGGGCATGTAAAGTTACCATGTCGAGGATTGGATTTTGATGGGAAGTGAGAGAAAAAAACATTGTTTGTGGAAGCAGCGCAGTCATGTTATTATAGTTTGTAGGAGGTGTGGGAAGAGTAACAAATAAAGACTTAGCTTTAGATTTGAGTTATCGTTGATTTTTAAGAATAAGACTCGTTGACCTTATCTCACCAAACAAGAAAATGAGTAATGTTGCGAAGATGTGGTAGAGGATAAAAATGCCTTTTATTCTTTTAATTTGGTTAAACTACGAAATGGTGTTTATTATGACGTTGTAACTGAAAATGCTTTAATGACTGGTAAATTCTGGTACTGAATTCTCCGATCATAAAATGGTCCTAAACACGGATGTATTTGGGTGACAAAGGTCAATGTCAGAGCAGCTACGGTAGTATCAGCAGTGATTCAGTGAAGTCAAAACCAATTATACCTACAACAGTTCAGATGGATTTGTACCGGTACACCTGCTTAGCTGTATATAAATAACTTCATTTGTTCACAAATACATAACACGGTGGGGCAATAGACACGTAACAGGTATCTTGTTTGCTGATCATCTAATTTCTTCTGGTTTTTCTAATTAATGAGTGCTCAATGTGAGGTGAGATGGAGTTTGTTCCAACCATAAAATTAGCTGATGATTATATTAGGTGGGATCAGCGCATCTGCTATTAGTAGTATCGTCTTGAACATTTAAACTGAGGTTACTCAACCAGAAAACAATGCCTACCTTAATTAATGTGATGTATAAAGCGATGTTGTTCAAATCTCAAGCATGCCACATGTTTACTTGCTGTTTATATACATTTATTAATTAATTGCGAGATAAACGTTGTGTTGTGTATGGTTGATGACAAAGCACGCGTTGATAACGAAATGAAACGGGCTTCGTGTGTGGCTCCAAATGGTAGGAGTTTTACGCACCACAAACAACGGATTTATGATTTGTATAGTCGGTTGCTGAAGCACGCTCAAAACCAAAATGTTAAATAGATGAAGGAGAAAAGCTGAAGCGCCCTCAAAACCATCTGTACGAGTAACTGTTACCTAACAAAACCAAAACAAAGGTAATCATTACTTATGTACTTAAAACTGCAAAATAAAAATGTTCGCTTTTTATTCGTACAAACGTACAATTAAAAAATATCTTTAGTAGTTTCTCTCGTGCATGCCTACCGTAAGAAAAATGAAATGGAATGAGGAGCAGATCCCATTGCGGAAATGCTCATAGCAAAGCAGCCCTAGGAACTATGGGGCTTATGCAAAATTTAACATCAGGGCTTTTATGTCATTTTTTATATTTTTGTTGAAAACCTGCTGTAGTGCATTTTTAGATGTAACATCATACTTGTATATGTCTTTAATCGGGTCTAAGATATCCTTTTAAATGAATAATATAACTAATGCATTTAGTCCATCTCATGTCATAATGTTTCATAAATATGCTTTTAATAATTTTAAACTTATTTCAAAATAACTTGAAAGGAATGATAAATAATATTCCATGTATGGAATTAAGACATTTGGATAACTACAACTGATTTTTATTTCTTTTAGTAAAATGTCTCACAAAACTCTTCACTTCCTAGTAATTAAAAACCTACAACTGATTTTATATCTTTTCTTATAATGTCTTACGAAACTCTTCACTTTTAATAAAAACGTAGTCCATTAAAATTAAATTTCACCATATTTTAAAACATATTCAAAATTAAGCATTACTTAGTTTCTTGCCATCATATCAAATTAAATGAAAATCCAAAGTTTTCTTCGATATATTTATATCTGAAATTCTTCAATTTTAATGTTGACTAGTGTTATCTACATAATTTCTAAGGAGGGTATGGTGTCGAACTCAAAGCCTTAAGGAGATGATATCGAACCACATTACAAGAAGGAGTGTCGAAACCTTTATAATAGCAACCATTATAAAGCACATAAAGATGACATTAAGAGAGCAAACTTTATTGATCCCGAAGATATGCGACATAGTCATACTACTGTACTAGCAAAGTGCGCCGAAAGTATAAGCCAGTGCCAAAGCTATTGGAATAAGTTAATGTCAAAGATATAAACCAATGCCGAAGCCAATGCCGAAGTATAGAGAAAAATCAATGTTGCGTATTTCTAATCCAGCATCATCTTGGTCCTATCCTTCAAATGATGTCGCACCTCATCAATACTACCTTATTAATGTCGTCTCCCATCGATGCCGCACTTCTAAAATGTCGCGCCATGCTGGTGTCACGGTTGGGATTTTCGACCTTCGAAAATCGACATCAATACGTCCACTGTGTCACGGTCGGAAATACCAGATCGTTAGGGTAAAGAAGAAAGAGGTAGAAGAAGTAAATAGAAATAACAACACAGAATCTCACAATCGCAGCGGAACAATATATAATAGATAACAACTGGTTTTTATATGTGTTACCCGGTTGTTTGGCCCGGTTATGAGAGGCTCGGCATGTAAGTGTCGTTCGGCCTGGATACATCGTTCGGCCTCAATATGTGGTTCGGCCGTGGAAGGATGGTGGGTGTCGCCCGGTTGAAGGAAAGGCGTTGTTGGGAACTCAGTGAACGTCGCTCGGTGATCTTCGTTCGACCAATACCGCTCGTCAAGGATCGTTCGGCAAGCATCGCTCGGCTCCCTTCGTTCGGCACAGCATTGCTCGGCTCCCTTCGTTCGGCACAGTGTCGCTCGGCAACTACCAACCAGCATGAGCATTCGGTATAGATGTTTAAAAGCAAGATGAGGGATTTGACTTATTCGTAGAGGACAACATCCAAGTAAGGGGTTCAGTATTGTTTCATTCCAAGTTCCGCCGCGAGTTACTCCGAGTCTTTTGAGGGCTTACTTTGAGTAATTTAATAATCGACCACTGACCAGGCATGATGGGTCGGCATTTATCGCTCGACATTTGTCGTTCGGCATGCCTGGCTCGGTGTGCATAAGTCACTTATTATGGGCCGAAGTACCTTATTCTTGGGCCCGTGGAGGAAGTCCAGCCTATCTTCGTCTATAAATAGAGGGGCAGGAGTGCAGTGAAAATGGACCTTTTATCGATAACTCCGGGGAAACTCTACCATTTCGAAGACTCATCTATTTTCGATCCAAACTTGTAATCAAGTCGTTAGTTCACGGATTGTATCCGTATTCAATAATTTGAAGAAGCAATAAAGATTAAACTCAAAGTGGACGTAGGCAGTTACATTGAACCACTATAATCCCGGTGTTCTTGTTTCTGTAGTTAATTTTGCATACATTCCTCTATTTTAATTTTCTATCTTCATTAATCTCTCTACACAAATCCTTTCTTAGGTGTTAGTGCCAATTTTGGTGCTAACATTTTGGTGTTTTCACTGAGAACGCATTCTCGGGCTGTTAGGATTTCCTTTGTTGCTACTGGATTGAGGAAATCCCTCGAAGAAGATCCGATTTTATCCACAAGAAGTCCATTGATTCTATTCAGAGTTCCAACCGATAACTCTACAATCGGAAGACCACATACTAGATCAGCCTCCCACAATGCAGATGTCAACGAAACCGCTAGTGTCCAACAAGTAGGACCCAATAATCAACAAGCTAATCCGGGCGCAGGGACCATCATCGCCCAAAACCAAATGGAAGCTGTCATCGGGACAGAGTTCAACGAGCTGATGAGAGAACTCATGGAAAGAAGGAGACATCTTAACGAGCAGATTCAAGCTAACGCCAACCTCATGACTCAGCTTACTCAACAACATCATCAAAATGCTAGAGGAAGTCCCGCTTTCTACTCCTTGTCCGACAGCTCTGCTTCATCTGATGAACCTCCCAAGCGTAGACGCCGTAGAACTGAAACAACGCAAACATGTGCAGTGCACCAGGAAAATCGCCCTCAAGCTAAAGCAGTAAACTTAGGATCTGGAGCACGGGTGGAAGCTGGACGATTGGCTCACCAAGGTCATGATGAGCAAGTCCCCAGGATACACGTTTGGTAGATCGCCAACAGAGGAGGCACCAACCGGAACGGTCCCGCAAGACGGATTCCAACTTGCCATCTTCCATA
This sequence comes from Allium fistulosum, assembly GCA_030737815.1. NCBI lineage: Eukaryota > Viridiplantae > Streptophyta > Magnoliopsida > Asparagales > Amaryllidaceae > Allium > Allium fistulosum. The sequence goes on from CM060908.1 coordinate 236,471,479, forward strand.
CAAACCCCAGACCTATCAGCCATGGTTAAACAGCTGATGAGGGAAAATCAAGGTTTAACTAATGATGATTGTGGTGTATCTAGGAGTCATACTCCATTCACAGATGCCATCTTACAATCTGAGTACCCCAGGAAATTTAATATGCCGACTATCCCGGCCTACGAGGGGAAGACTGATCCCCGATAGCATGTAATGAGGTATGGGTGGATGATGGATTCAACTAGGGCAAATGATGCAACTAAATGCAGATGTTTCCCAATAACTTTATCTGGAATTGCTACCATGTGGTTTACCCGACTTCCTCCACGGTTTATCTCCAATTTTGACGAGTTAGCGACGAAATTTTTGGAGCAGTTCAGGATTCATGCCACTCGTCCCAAGGATGTTATGTCCTTGTCTAGTGTAATTCAGGCCCCAAGGGAATCGTTAAAGGAGTACTTACAAAGATTCCACATTGCTGCTACTGAAGTTAGGAACCCAAATGACCATGCCATTTTAATGGCCGTAATGCGAGGATTGGATCCGGATTCAGATTTTGGTGACTGGCTGGCAAGGAAGCCTTTGGCTACACTAGAATGTTTTTACCCAAAGGTGCACCAATTTATAAGAAGGGAGGAAGCCAGGTGGACGAGGCGAGATAATGCACCAGGAACCGGCAAGGAGACTGTGCAGAGCAACATTGCTGTAAAACAATCTGGTGGCAACTCTGGAAAAGTCCAGGTCAATGTTCAAAACAAGCCTAAGCAGTCAAAAGGATCCGGAGGAGGGAATTCTGGAAAGAAAAGGGAAGTCGGAAAGTGGAAACCAAGGATCCCAACCTATAATGAATGCACTCCTCTGAATGCATCTCTGGAAAATATTTACCTATCTGTTGAAACCTGCCTTCTTCGATTTTAATGCGACAACTATATATTTCAATCTATATACTATTATGTCAAATATTCTTGCAGGAATCGTCAAAAGAAGCTATTATCATCAACAAGATTAAAGGTCTTAAAAAATCTATTTAGATATATATGTACAATCTCTGATATGGTGATGAAACACACACACACACAAATATACTTTTGAAAATCATGCTTTAAAATAAATATAAAAAGGTATTTTCAAAATTATATATTTTCTCAAGTTCAAAAATACTAAAATGAACAAAGGAACAAAACAGTACAGAAATAGACGTTTGTATATTAATTCAGACGTCTGACATCAATATCAGACGTCTAAATTAATATAACAGACGTCTGAACTCTATGGTTTTAATGGCTCTATTTCTATATGAAATAGACGTCTGTCAATTTAATAACAGACGTCTGTCACCCTAGACAGACGTCTGAATTAAAAGACAGACGTCTAAATTAACTGTTTTTGTTTTCCATTGATTTTTTCGAAATTCAAAATTATTCAGACATCTGTCACTTTTATCTCAGACATCTGAACTTGACGAACTGAAGCATCTCTTCATAAAATATCAAAATCTGAAGAGTTGTCTTCTTCACCAAGAGTTGCACTTCTTCAAAGAGTTGCAACTATTAAATTAAGCCTATTCATTACTATAAATAGAGATGAAAATTCACTATTTTAACAACCAATTCTTTCTATCTTTTCTGATCTTATATTATTATAATATCAAGTGATTTTCAAATTCTATACTTCCTATCTTTGCACATTCAAATCATCATATCAAGAAGATTATAGGAAGGGTGTACTACATTGACTATATTCGTGTTATTCAAAGAACACATAAGTCAAGAAACAATTTACCAAATTGTAATTAAAGTCCTATTCGGTTGCTTAGGCGGAAAAGTCCTATTCGGTTGCTTAGGCGGAAAAGTCCTGTTCGGTTGCTCAGGCGGTGTAATACCTGTTCCTCCGGGTTAAGTGAGGGTTATTCGAGAAATTCCAGAAGCAGTCTGGGACTGGACGTAGAACGAGAAGTTCGAACCAGTATAAAAATCCCTGGTGTCTTTTTTATTACTGCCATTTACTATTATTTATAATTCCGCACTTGCTAGTTGTAGTTTAACTATATTATCGATCCATATAGACTTTCATTTGGTATCAGAGCAAGGTCATCACATAACTATAACATAGTTATCTGATATTTTTTTTAAAAATATGGACAATAACACTAGCAACAGTTTTACTGAGGGACAAGCCACTACACGACCACCATTGTTTAACGGACTAAATTATAGTTATTGGTCAACTAGAATGAGAATTTTTATGCAAGCAAGTGGATTTGAAACTTGGAATATCATTCAAACTGAATATCATATTCCTACTACAGGATATGCTGCTTGGTCTAATACACAAAAACTAGATGCTACTGCAAACGCAAAAGCAATGAACATGTTATTTTGCGCATTAGACAAAAATGAATTTAATCGTGTTAGTATTTGTAAAACTGGATATGAAATTTGGAATACTCTCAAGGTTACACACGAAGGTACAAATAAAGTAAAACAAAGCAAGATCTCTATGCTTAAAAACCAATTTCAAAATTTTAGGATGAAACAAGGAGAAAGTATTAGTGAAATGTACTCTAGATTCCAGGATATTTATCACTCTCTTTTAGCTTTAGAAGTCACTTTTACTGAATCTGATGTTGTATCAAAAATCCTTAACTCTTTAACTGATGAATGGGAACGAAAAGTCTTAGCTATCGAGGAAGCTAATGATATTTCAACCATAAAAACAGAAGAGTTAATAGGAAATCTAATGTCCTATGAAGTAAATTTGCAGGCAAGACGAGCACAGCACAGGACAAGAAAACTATCGCTTTTCAAGCAGAAAAAGAAGACTCTGAATCAGAAGATGATATGGCATTTATAGCTAAGAATTTCAAAAAGTTTTTAAAATTCAAAAAGGGTAATAAATTTGGAAATAACAAGGGTTTTAATAAGCCATCAAGCTCATCTCTTGAATGCTACGAATGTCACAAGAAGGGCCACATAAAGAAAGATTGTCCTGATCGGAAGAAAGAAAATAATCTCAAAAAGGACAAATATAAAAAGAAACAAGCCTTCTCAGTTACATGGGATGATACAGAATCTTCTTCATCAGACAGTGATAATGACAGTGATTCAGAACAAGCCAACGTTTGTTTTATGGCAACAAATGATGATGTACCGATTAAGAAAAGAAGAAAATGGATTTTAGACAGTGGTTGCTCAAAACATATGACAGGCAACAAAAACATGTTAACTAACATTATCTACTCAGATGGAGGATCTGTCACTTTTGGAGATAATTCAAAAGGTTACATCATCGGCAAAGGCGATGTGAGCAATGACGGTACATCTAATTTACCTCTTATTACAAATGTCTTATTAGTTAAAAATTTAAAACATAACTTACTAAGTATTAGTCAATTATGTGATAAAGGTTTTAACATAGTATTTTCTGAAAATAAATGCAATATTTTTTATCATAACAAAAATATCATTTTCGAAGGAGTAAGAGATCATAATATTTATATTTTAAATATGAAAATAAATCATAATACAAATATGTGCTTATTAGTCAAAGAAAATGATCCTTGGCTATGGCATAAAAGATTTTGTCATATAAATTTCAAAGCTATTAATAAATTATCCAAAAATAATTTGGTAAAAGGATTACCTAAAATGAATTTTAAGGTAAATGGCATTTGTGATGCTTGTCAACTAGGAAAGTTAACTAAATCTACTTTTAAATCCAAGAAGATCATCTCAACTTTGCAACCTCTTGAATTATTGCATCTAGACTTATTTGGACCAACTCAGACTCAATCTATTAATCACAATAGATATGTCTTTGTAATAGTTGATGACTTCTCTAGATATACTTGGACTTTATTTATGAAAAACAAAAGTGATACTTTTGAAAATTTCAAAATCTTTGCTAAACGTATTCAAAATTTTAAAAATCTAAAAATTAAAAATATTAGAAGTGATCATGGAGGAGAATTTGAAAATGAAATGTTTGAGAAGTTTTGTAATAAAAAAGGAATATTTCATAACTTTTCATTTCCAAGAACGCCTCAACAAAATGGAGTTGTTGAACGTAAAAATAGAACACTTCAAGAATGTGCTAGGACTTTATTGAATGGAACCACTCTTCCAAAACAATTTTGGGCAGAAGCCATTGCTACTGCTTGTTATGTCCTAAATCGTGTATCTATTCGACCTTTAACTAAACATACTCCATATGAACTCTTCATCGGTAGAATACCTAATATATCTTACTTTAAAATTTTTGGGTCTAAATGTTTTGCTTTAAATACAAAAGATCAATTAGGTAAGTTTGATCCAAAATCGGATGAATGTATATTCATCGGATATTCCGAACGAAGCAAAGCATATAGAATCTATAATATAAGAACTAAATCTATTGAAGAAACACTTCATGTATCATTTGATGAAAATTTCAAAATTAAAACAAATGATGATGAAGACATTGTAACAAATTCAAATTCTTCTTTTGACAACAATACACCTGACAATATCACTTCTATAAATCAATTTGAAACTGAATTAAAATCTCCACCAAGAATTTTAAAAGATCATCCAATTCAAAATATAATAGGAGAAATTGATGAAAGAGTTAAAACAAGAAATCAGCTAAATAAAATGGGTCATATAGCGTTTCTTTCTAATTTAGAACCTAAAAATATTAAGGAAGCCTCAACTGATGATTATTGGATTATTGTGATGCAAGAAGAACTAAACCAATTCGAAAGAAATGATGTTTGGGATCTAGTTCCACGACCAACTGATCAAACAGTTATTGGTACTAAATGGGTTTTTAAAAATAAAGCTGATGAAAATGGTAATATCACTAGAAATAAAGCTAGATTAGTTGCTCAAGGATATAATCAGGAAGAAGGAATTGACTATGAAGAAACATTTGCTCCTGTCGCAAGATTAGAAGCAATACGAATTCTATTAGCCTATGCTTGCTTTCATGATTTCAAAATATATCAAATGGATGTTAAAAGTGCTTTTTTAAATGGATTTATTAAAGAAAATGTTTATGTTGAACAACCTCCCTTGTTTATACACGAACAATTTCCAGAACATGTTTATAAACTTAAAAAGGCTTTATATGGTTTGAAACAAGCACCTCGTGCTTAGTATGATCGTTTAAAAACTTATTTAATCAATTCTGGTTTTGAAATTGGAAAGGTTGATCAAACTCTTTTTATTAAGAAAAAGAAACATGATATTTTAATTGTTCAAATTTATGTAGATGATATTATTTTTGGATCAACTAATGATAAATTATGTCAAGAATTTTCTAAAATAATGACAAATGAATTTGAAATGTCTCATATGGGAGAATTAACATATTTTCTTGGACTTCAAATTAAACAAATTAATAATGGTATTTTTATAAATCAAGAAAAATATTGTAATAATTTAATCAAACGCTTTGGTATGGAAAATACCTCTGCCAAACCAACTCCTATGAGAACAACCATACATCTTGAAAAAGATGAAAATGGCAAGAGTGTAGACCAAAAGTTATATCGAAGTATGATTGGATCGTTATTATATTTAACTGCTAGTAGACCCGATATAATGATGAGTGTCTGTTTTTGTGCACGATTTCAAGCCGATCCTAAAGAATCACATATTAGAGCAGTGAAACGTATTTTACGTTATCTCAACAAAACCAAAGATTTTGGACTATTTTATCCGAAAGAATGTCCTTTTGAATTAGTATCATATAGTGATGCTGATTTTGGAGGAAGCCGGACGGATAGAAAAAGTACAAGTGGGACTTGTCACTTCATTGGACGGTCTCTAGTATCTTGGTTCAGTAAGAAACAAAATTGCGTATCACTTTCTACTTGTGAAGCAGAATATATATCTGCAGCTTTGGCATGTGCTCAAGTAATTTATATGCAACAAACTCTTCAAGATTTTGGTTTTAACTTATCTAAATCTACAATCTTCTGTGATAACTCTAGTGCTATTAATTTATCTAAAAATCCAGTAAATCATTCACGGACAAAACATATTGATATTCGTCATCATTTTCTTCGTGATAATATTGAAAAAGATATAATCAATCTAGAATTTATATCTTCGGAAAATCAATTAGCAGATATTTTAACCAAACCTTTGAATGAAAACATTTTTGTAAAATTGAGACGAGAACTTGGTATTATCTCTCTCAAAAATTTATGAAGTATACTTCAGCTATTCTGTATTTATATAAATTTTTCTTACCCACACATATTGTTTCTGGTTAACATTAAATTTTCTCTTATTTTAATCTTAACCATTTATTTTTTAGATTTTAGTTGTCTATAAATTTCTTCTTACCAAAGAAAATTATCATTCAGCTTATCTATTCTTTTTACAAAGGTGAAAGAAGAAAAAAAAAATTATTCAAATATGTTTTTTAACTTTGCATTATTCTTATATACCATGGCTGGTTCATCTTCAGATGAGCCCTCCTATACATCTGAATTTTCTTCAATTAATTTTGAAACTCCTAGTTCTGGGTCTTCCGAACTTCCGACTCCAACTCCAGCTTATATTCCGATATGTCCACCACAAAGTCATCATACGGGATATACGCCGGAAAATAAACGTACGCGAAGAAATTTATTTCCATCTCCATCTACTAAGGAAAAGATAGATGATTTACATCACTATTAGAGGGAAACACTTGATCTTCAGCGAGAAATGTATTTTGAACAAAAGAGTCATGGAAGACGACTCAGTTTTCTTGAACGATGTGCTGCAAAAATATGTGGTTCATCTCCGATCAACACAAATGCACATATTCTCTCACCTCAACGTCCTCATGTATCCCCAAATTCATGGGAACGTCAACCTCAATGGTCTCCTATTTATCAGTCTGCTGAACAAAATCAACACGAATCATCCAAAGGGAAGTCTCCGAAGTCTCCAAAAACTCCAAAGACTCCTAAATAGATAATATATATGTCTGTATGTTTGATTTGTTGATTTATACTTGTTTTATGTTCTTATCAATATAAATAAATAAACTATTAAATTTTTTTTTTAAGCCTAAACATAAAGAAAATCTTTTATCAGACAGACAGACATCTATATTTTTCAACAGACGTCTGTAAAAACAACTATTTTTACTATTTTTAGCCACACAAACGTCTGAATCATTTTTCACAGACGTCTAAATCTGACTATACTTTTGCAGCCAACAATTAGCCGTCTGTTTAAAGATAACAAACGTCTGTTATTCATTATAGACGTCTAAACATAAACTTATCAGACATCTGAATTTAGTGCAAAAAGTTTTTTATTCTCTGTTTCATTTTAAACCTTCTGAGCCGTCTGTAAATTATTTTTAGACGTCTGTTATACGTCTTAGACGTCTGTCATAAATTTTTAGACGTCTGTTCTTCTTGTCTTTGATTTTATTCTACAGAATCTCAGACGTCTGTTTATTATTCAGACGTCCGAAACCCTGTTAAGAAGAAATCTATAAAAATTATTCCAACGGTTTATTTTCTTCCTCTCGTTCTTTTTGTCTCTCAAACTCAAAACCCTAGCTTTTTCCAATTAATCATATGGCGCCCAAATCTAAGAAACAAAAAGGAGATTCATCTCATCAACCTCCTCACATTCTTCCTTCGGAAGATCAAATTGAAGCTTGGTTATACCACGAACCTCGAAGCATGGCTCGTTACAAGCATTTATGTTCTCTTCAATCATTTCATGGTATTTTTCATAATCTTGATCATTTTCCTTTCTACAAACTTAGGCTCTATACTGATAGATCTCAGGTTACAAGCCTTATTGATTTCAAAGATAATCAAGTCAACATTTGTCGACTCAGTGTTTTATTATTTCTAGCAAATGTTAACAATCCAAAAATTAGACTTCATCGAGAAAAAGGAACGCTTTGGACAAGCGTTTTTGGAAACATTCTGCAAATAACTCCTTCTGACATTGGACGAATTTTAAAATGTAGCTCGGAAGGAGTCGACATAGATGACTTTAAGTTAGAAGGAGAGGAACTTAAACAAATAGAATATTATCTTTTTGAACCTGAAAAATCCACAGATAGATCAAATCATCTTCGTCCTCGACCTCGACTATTGCTTAGAATGCTAATAAAAACAATTTTTCCCCGACAAGGAAGCCATGAGGTCATTTACGATGATGAAGATAAGGCACTTCAATCAATTCTATCCAATACTCAAATCAATTGGGCTCAATACTTTTATGATGCTTTTCGCACTTATCATGACTCCAAGAAACGCTCAATTATCTATGCTCCCTATATTACTCGAATTCTAACTGCCTTCTCTATTCAAAGTCCATCAATTGAATTTGAAAAAATCAAGGTATCCAACATTCGCTTCTTCAGTTTAATGGGATTACCAGAATCTCCTCCAACATTTCCAACATTTAATGATTATAAAGCGGAACAACTTGCTTTACAAAAAGAAAAAGGAAAAGCAAAAGTAAGTAGTTCCGGACTTAATGGAGATGAAGGCGATACTGAAAAAGAAAAGGATGATGAAGAAAGGGAAGATGTAGAAGAAGATGAAGATGAAGTTTTTGAGCAAGCTTTTATCCAAAGCCCAAATTCGGAAAATTTCGAGATAGAACTAATTTCTGGTACTTCTCGCTCGTACACTAAAAATGAAAAGCTCAAATCCGACATCATTATTTCTAAAAATCAAAAGAAAATTTCTCAACAAATAGCACAAGGCTTTTCTTCCATTAATTCTAGATTCGATTACTTAGATGCCAAAGTCGAAGAGAATGCACGAGAATTGAAAAATATCAAGACAATTCTTCGTCAATTATGGAAAAAGTCTCATGGATCCTCTCCTCCTTCTTCTCCAACTTGGGGAGAATGGTGAATGAAGATGGTTTTCTTTTGGTTTCTCTTTTGGTTCAATCAATGTCTTCTCTCATAAATTTTTTTTTTGGTTCAAACAATGGTGAATGATAAGATTGTATAATTTTATCTGTCTTTCTTAAATCAACTATGTTAGGTAAACAAATGATGTATCCTAAACATTTATTTGTTATTATCTTGCTTGGTCTGTTTACATCTCTTAATTAGTGTGTTATTCACAGTTTTGTTACTTCTTTTTATCCAAAACAACCCCAACAATTCTTTTTGTTAATGACAAAGGGGGAGAAATAATTATATTTCTGCTAATCGATGAATTATATAGTTGTCATCATCAAAAAGGGGGAGAATGTTGAAACCTGCCTTCTTCGATTTTAATGCGACAACTATATATTTCAATCTATATACTATTATGTCAAATATTCTTGCAGGAATCGTCAAAAGAAGCTATTATCATCAACAAGATTAAAGGTCTTAAAAAATCTATTTAGATATATATGTACAATCTCTGATATGGTGATGAAACACACACACACACACATATACTTTTGAAAATCATGCTTTAAAATAAATATAAAAAGGTATTTTCAAAATTATATATTTTCTCAAGTTCAAAAATACTAAAATGGACAAAGGAACAAAACAGTACAGAAATAGACGTCTGTATATTAATTCAGACGTCTGACATCAATATCAGACATCTAAATTAATATAACAGACGTCTGAACTCTATGGTTTTAATGGCTCTATTTCTATATGAAATAGACGTCTGTCAATTTAATAACAGACGTCTGTCACCCTAGACAGACGTCTGAATTAAAAGACAGACGTCTAAATTAACTGTTTTTGTTTTCCATTGATTTTTTCGAAATTCAAAATTATTCAGACATCTGTCACTTTTATCTCAGACATCTGAACTTGACGAACTGAAGCATCTCTTCATAAAATATCAAAATCTGAAGAGTTGTCTTCTTCACCAAGAGTTGCACTTCTTCAAAGAGTTGCAACTATTAAATTAAGACTATTCATTACTATAAATAGAGATGAAAATTCACTATTTTAACAACCAATTCTTTCTATCTTTTCTGATCTTATATTATTATAATATCAAGTGATTTTCAAATTCTATACTTCCTATCTTTGCACATTCAAATCATCATATCAAGAAGATTATAGGAAGGGTGTACTACATTGACTATATTCGTGTTATTCAAAGAACACACAAGTCAAGAAACAATTTACCAAATTGTAATTAAAGTTCTATTCGGTTGCTTAGGCGGAAAAGTCCTATTCGGTTGCTTAGGCGGAAAAGTCCTGTTCGGTTGCTCAGGCGGTGTAATACCTGTTCCTCCGGGTTAAGTGAGGGTTATTCGAGAAATTCCAGAAGCAGTCTGGGACTGGACGTAGAACGAGAAGTTCGAACCAGTATAAAAATCCCTGGTGTCTTTTTTATTACTGCCATTTACTATTATTTATAATTCCGCACTTGCTAGTTGTAGTTTAACTATATTATCGATCCATATAGACTTTCACTATCGACCTGTATTGCTTTCCAATATCAAAAGCCACGTCCAAAAGAGTCCACCGAAGAAAAAAAGCAGACTGGAAAGTATTGCCGCTTCCATGAGACTTACGGGCATAATACCGAGGAGTGTAGGCACCTCCATGATGCGATTGAAAAGCTGATTCGATAGAAAAAGTTACAGGAGTTTGTGAAGAACCCTCATGAAGGCGGACAAGGGACATCTGACTCCAATCGCGGACAGGCCCCACGATGGTCTGAGGAACCCGTTCGGACTGGAGGTAGATTAGTCATAAACACGATAGTCGGTGGGCCTCACCCTATAGACAAGAATTGGCAAGAAATGGAACGCTCTGCTAGTTCCTTAAAACATGCAGATTTTGAATGTTGTTCAAACACGGAAGATGGAACTCTGGCTAAGCAACAGCGAATGATGACGGATGATATAGTGTTCAGAAGTAGAGATGTCGATTAGGTGGAGGCGCCTACCATTGGCCCGATGGTCATCTAGGCCATTATTGGGCCGACATTTGTGAGAAGGATACTGATTGACTATGGAAGTTCTGTTAACATCATCTTGAAAAAGGCATACGACCATATGAAGATGGAGAAAAAGGATCTAAAACCATCTAAAGCCCGCATTCACGGCTTTAATGGTGCGGCTACTAATGCAGTGGGTTTTGTTGAATTGCCAGTTGAACTTGGAGAAGGTGAACGTAGGAGGGTGCGGATCTTGCCGTTCATCGTTTTGGATGTCGATTCCCCGTATAATGTATTTTTGGGCCGACCGACCCTGGCAGAGTTTAGGGCAGCTTTGGACCCATGGTGTTTAACTTTGAAATTTCCGACGGATAAGGGAGTTGGTGTTGTTTACGACGATCAGGCGAATGGTCGTGCATGTTATGTGGCTGAGCTGAGAGAGGCCCAACGAAGAGAGAAAGGAAAGGTTGTGGACAACTCCATCCGCATCCGAGTCACTTAAGATTGATAAGTAATGCCCGAGCCTTGGCTCGGGCAACATGATCGGATCTATAGAGACATAGATCCAAGGGATGATGATGAGGAACCCAAGTAGGCAAAAGCAGCACCGGCTGAACTGATGATTGATATTCCAGTCAGCCGTGATGACCCATCGCGGGTACTTAAGATTGGATCACAACTCAACCCCTCGATGATCGAGGATCTTACTGATTTCCTCCGAGCGAATCTAGACGTTTTCACTTGGACGCATTCTGATATGTGTGGGATTTCTCCCGCTATTGCGAGTCATATGTTGAACATAGACCCGAAATACATGTCGGTAAAGCAGAAATGGAGAGGCATGGACCTGGAGAGGTCCATAGCTCTCAGAGAGGAGGTGGACAAACTCAAAGCCAATGGGTTCGTCCGCGATGCCCTCTACCCAGAATGGGTCTCTATCACTGTACTAGTGAGAAAAGCGAATGGAAAATGGAGGACCTGTGTTGATTACTCAAATTTGAATAAAGCATGACCTAAGGATAGTTTCCCTTTACCCAGAATTGATATGCTAGTCGACTCAACCGCAGGACGCGAGTTATTGTCATTTATGGATGCATACTCGGGATATAATCAAATTCCGATGCACATTCCAGATTAGGAAAACACTAGTTTTGTCACAGACGTTGGACTGTACTGTTATGTAGTGATGCCTTTCAGATTGAAAAATGCAGGAGCAACTTATCAACGTCTGGTGAATCGGATGTTTAAAGACCAAATCGGTAGGACGATGGAAGTCTATGTGGATGACATGCTCGTGAAGTCACGATAGTCAAACGACCACATTCGAGACTTGGCGGAAATGTTTGATATACTCAGGTATTACGGAATGAAAATCAATCCTTTGAAGTGTTCCTTTGGCGTTGCGTTAGGAAAGTTCTTAGGTTTCATTGTTAACGCACGAGGAATTGAAGCTAACCCATAAAAGATTCAAGCTATTCGAGACATTCAAGTGCCCAGAACTATAAAGCAAGTACAAAGCCTAAACGGAAAAGTGGCCGCGCTGAGTCGATTCATATCCAGAGCGACATACAAGTGTATTCCTTTCTTTGATGTAATAAAGAAAGGAAAGAGAAATTTTGAATGGACACCCAATTGTGAGGATGCGTTTCAAGCTCTGGTAAGACATTTGGAAAGCCCCCCGGTGCTGTCGAAGCCCATAGACCATGAAGTGTTGTATGTATACTTGGCCGTATCTCAACATGCCATCAGTACGGCTTTGGTTCGCGAGGAAGACCAAGTTCAAAAGCCGGTGTACTATGTCAGTAAATGTTTAACGGGGGCAGAAAGAAATTATCCTAAAATAGAGAAGCTAGCCTACTGTTTGGTGATTGCATCGCGCAAGCTTCGTCCGTATTTTTAGGCACACCCAATCAGTGTCTATACCGATCAACCCTTGCGACAGGTACTCCAACGACCTGAAACCTCAGGGAGATTGTTAAGATGGAATATTGAGTTGAGTCAGCTCGATATCACCTACCTGCCATGAAGGGACATACAAGGGCAAGCTCTAGCAGACTTCATCATGGAATTTACCGTGTCCGACGAATCAGATGGAGATGATGTTATACCCACTATTCGATGGAAACTATACACCGATGGGGCATCCAACGACCGTTGCTCTGGGGCTGGAGTCATTCTAGTAACCCTTGAAAACCGATCTATTTGTTATGCTTTGAAGCTTGATTTTCCAGCTACGAATAACGAAGCAAAGTATGAAGCATTGCTCACTGGCTTAAAACTTGTCAAGGAGCTCGGAATAAAAACGGTTGAAATCTTTTGTGACTCTCAATTGGTGGTGTACCATGTGCGGGAGATTATCAAGCAAAGGGGCAGAGGCTTGCTCCATACCTCGCTCGGGTTTAAGAACTTTTGGCAGACCTTGAATATTACGTTATTTTGCATGTCCCACGTGAACAAAATAGGGAAGCCGATTCCTTAGCAAAATTCGCAAGTACTGGCGATGCACAGCAGATGGGCTTGGTTCCTGTTGAAGTTTTACAATTTCCAAGTATAAATGTGATGGAAGTAGATTTTGTGCTTGAAACAGAAATTGAAAGGGAGTCATGGATAACCCCATTCAAACAATACATACTACATGGGACTTTGCCCGATATAAAGAACGAAAGACGACAAGTTATTCGTAAAGCTTCACGATATATAATGCAAGATGGAATAATGTATCAGAGGGGATTCTCGATTCCCTTACTCTGGTGCATCGCCCACGATGAGATAAAACGAGTCTTGAAGGAAGTTCATGAAGGAGAATGTATCGACCATACTGGGAGGCAGACACTAGTAAAAAAGATCCTTCGCTATGGATACTATTAGCCAACTGTAAATCGGGATGCTGCAGATTACGTAAGAAAATGCGACAAATGTCAAAAGTTTGCGAAAATCCTGAGAGCTCCGCCAACGGAACTCAAACAAATGGTTAGCCCCTGGCCATTTGCGATTTGGGGGATCGATATAATCGGTTCCTTACCAAATTCCAGAGGTGGTGCAAAATATGCAATTGTTGCGGTTGATTACTTTACCAAGTAGGCAGAAGCAGAGCCTTTAGCTACGATCACCACCAAAAAAGTAATTAATTTCGTTGTACGAAACATCATATGTCGTTTTGGCCTCCCACGGACTATCATTACGGACAATGGAACTCAATTTGAAAGTAGCAAGTTCAAAGAATTTTGCCAAAAATATCACATTGAGAAAAGATTTTCGGGGGTCGCTCATCCTAAAGCCAATGGACAAGTTGAAGCCGTAAATAAAATAATCAAGTCAATATTAAAGAAACGTTTGGAGAAGGCTAGAGGCAGGTGGGCGGATGAGCTTTCGACAGCGCTCTGGGCTTACAGAACGACCCATAAGTCCACGACTGGCCATACTCCTTTCCCCTTGGCATACGGCACTGAAGTTGGGATACCCGTGGAACTTGAAGTCCCTTCTCATCGGGTGGACCCTAAGACGAATCATAGTCTCCTATTAGAATCGCTGAACTTTTTTGATGAAAAACATAAAGAAGCTGATTTAAGAGCGACTGCACATAGGCACCGAGTTACTCGATATTATAATGAAAAAGTTCGACCGAGAATTTTCAATGTGGGTGATCTCGTTTTGAAGCGAGTTTTTCCGACCCCATCACATCTGAATCCCACATGGGAAGGTTCGTATATCATCGAACGGAGGCTTGGAGAAGGAACTTTCAAGCTAGCGACCGTAGATTGCGTGACACTTCCTCGCGCATGGAATAGCGAGCATTTGCGTCATTATTACACCTAGTTTATTTCTTTTGCATTTTAGTTGCGATTATTTCCAATGTATGTTCATTTTGTTGTTTTTAGCTTTTGGCATGTAATAAGACATTCCAGTTTGTTCTCATTTATTATAATTAATAAACGCTTGGAGTTGTCTTTTTCGTTAACTACTGATGTTTCCGTATGTTACAATTCCGTAGCAAAATTTAAGTTACATTAATCTGTCTGGCGTATGAACACACACAACGACTTGAAAAATCTCTAAGTCCCCAGAGTGCGGACTAGAGTACTCTGAGTTCCCAGAGTGCGGACTAGAGTATAAACGACTTGAAAAATCTCTAAGTCCCGAAAGTGCGGACTAGAGTACTCTGAGTCCCCAGATTGCGGACTAGAGTATAAACGACTTGAAAAATCTCTAAGTCCCCAGAGTGTGGACTAGAGTACTCTGAGTTCCCAAAGTGCGGACTAGAGTATAAACGACTTGAAAAACCTCTAAGTCCCCAGAGTGCGGACTAGAGTACTCTGAGTCCCCAGAGTGCGGACTAGAGTATAAATGACTTGAAAAATCTCTAAGTCCCTAGAGTGCAGGCTAGAGTGCTATGAGTCCTCAGAGTGCGGACTAGAGTATAAACGACTTGAAAAATCTCTAAGTCCCCGGAGTGTGGACTAGAGTGCTCTGAGTCCCCAGAATGCAGACTGGAGTATAAAGGACTTGAAAAATCTCTAAGTCCCCGGAGAGCGGACTAGAGTACTCCCCCGAGCATTTTTTCCTAGACGCGTTGCTTGCAAGGGAAATGGTGCCTGGGAAGGAAGAGGGACTTCCTGTGGCGAGGTTCCACCGGGGAGTATAACCTTCAGGGGCCTGTTCACTGGATCATCAAGTTCCACCACCTGAGGCTCAATCTTAATCTCAACCTTCTTCTTCTTTTCTTCTATGATTTTCTCCGCCATGCTCGATTTTAAAGTGTGTTCAGAGGCCCCCGTGATCTCAACTTCATCACGTTCCTTCACGGGCGATAAATTTTCAGATTTGTCTTCATCAAGCGCCCCGATCACTTGTGCGTCGGGTTCGGGGGTCTCTCTAGTCTGAGTTGCCTCTCCCGTTTTTCCCTCCTTTTCTGCGGCAGCATCACTCCTTGGAGTTGGCTCGGGGTTTGAATGGCCTGCATGAAATCGTAAGAGACAAATGTTAGGGTACATTTATTATTCATCAAAAGCAATGGCCCTTTGAACTCTAAAAAAGCTATGTACCAGTTTCTGGCTGACTCTCAATGGTTCGGGGAGTTCACCTTCCGGAATAGGAGATAGAGCGTGAATATCAAGCCCAGGTTTCTCTGGGTCATAGCCAATATGCTGCTCAAAGGGATCGAGTGGTGAGCGACCAGTCGGCTGAATAGGAGGAGGAACTGAGGACTCGGTTCCGGATGGACCGGCAGTATCATTTTTTCCTTTTGATGAGGAAGAGTCCCTTCCGTAAAGGGCCTTTGTTGCAGATAGGTCAGTGCGCTCATTCTCACGAAGCACTTCTTTCACAAGGGAATCTTCATCAACCTCTTCAGTTCCCAACTCGACTTTTTTGATCTTTACTAAAGTGTCCCATGCTTCGACCAAAGATTCGAGGTAACCCTCGCCGAGAAATGTTAGGTCGCGATGGATGAGAACTCGAGCATTGTACTCGGCTATGAGTGGATCAAACATGCACTTAATCTCCTCCCTACCAGCCTCAGCAGCTGCCTCGAGGTGATAATCAATGTCCGAGAGCGCCATTCTTTTGCCCTCTTCAAGGGCTGCATCCTTCAGCGCTTCAGCTTTGGAGAGCTCCTCGTCAAGCTTTTTTTTAGAAGTCGTGCGGCGACGATCTCGTCACAGTATCGTTGCGACTCCTCTTGAGCTGCGGTTTTTTCTTCTTTTTCTCTAAGGAGCAGCTCTTCCAATTCTTTAACTCGCTGAGCGAGAGCATTCTTTTCTTTTTGGATGGAATCTTTCTCTAAGGCTAAAGCGCCACAACGTTGAACCGCCTCATCAATTTCCTTTTTGTGTGAGGCTTCCGCACGATCGACAGCTTCGGCCGTGTCTTTTGCGGTTTTTTGAGTAGCTTCAAGCTGAAATTTATATGAGGAAAGCTCTTCATCTTGTGCTTTGATAATGTCTTTATCGTAGATAGCTTCGAGTTTCAAGCAATCGATTTCATGCTGGCGTACCACCGAAACTTCTAAAACCTTTTCCACCAAATGAACGAATGCGTCGTGCTGGATGTAGACATCATTAATACAAGCAATAACACTTTGTTTAACTTGCCCCGAAATAGGATGGATCGCTGGAAGAAACTTTAGTCCATCAAAGCATATTTTTGGAAATGTGGTTTTAAGCTCAGCTAGCTTTTCTGCTATCGATGGATCATGTGCAGGACTGGAGGAAGTTTGTTTCGTCGAAACAACATATTTCTTGTGAAGCTCACGGGACTGCCTAGTGCTTGATGAACCGGAATATTGATCGCGAGGAGCTTCAGGTTGAGATCCCCTTTGAGCAGATTTATCCCTGCTATACTCTGGCTGAGGAGGAGGATCGTTGGGGTAGGAAGAGTGACTATAATTTTCCTTCGAGACGATGAATCTCGAGAACGATAGTCGCTATCGCTGTTGTCATCCCTATCTCGGCGTTTTCCGGGCCCTGAGTCTCGGCTATAGTGATAAAAGATAGAGGAACCGCGAAGGCGGTCGAAGCCATGTGAGCGTCCCATGTCACCTGCATAGAAATTAAGTGAAAAAGAGTTAGAAACGATCATATGATGGCTAAAACATAAGTGTGGGGAGGAGAGTGAGTGTTAGTGTGTGTCCTAGTGTTTCCCCCTAGCAGACCGGTTTCTTCAGCTTTATCAAAGTTTTTTCTTGGTGATGGGCTTGAACGCCTTCGTCACCTCTCGTGGGCGAGTGAAGTTTTAGGGCTTCTGGGTCGTCAAAGCCGTAATTGAGCAAGTCATCAGGAATGGTGATATCTGATAAGCCTTTCAATGAACCCTCTAAGTGTTGTGGAGACGGCTCTTTCTCCATCGGAGTTATTGTAACTTTCAAAGTTTCGCCCACTATCTTCTTTCTCAGCTTGTAAGCTAGTTTCTTTTTTCCCTTTGAAGGGGGAGGTGGTTCATCAGTGCCATGTGCTTCAACCACTGGTTCCGAAACAGGACATATATTCTCACCTAGTGCTTCTGACACCCCAGTTACTCTAATCTCACGGATGTGACGGGGGCACCACTTGTAGGAGGCACTGAAGGTCCTGCCTGTCCTTTGCCCTTCTTCGACGCGGGACCGGTTATAGTGGCACCGGATGGAAGAGTTGTTCGATGACCTTCTGCTAACAACCCGGACTTTAAGAGCGACTCATTGGAAATGACAAGTTTGATCTCCCGGTCTTCTACGGGAGTAGCGCGAATGGCCTGAATGGCCTTAGAGTACCCGGTGCCTTCGGAACGTGGGCTGATACCTGTATAAATCGGAAGAAGTTTAGAAACAATCCACTTCATGCTTTAGACAAGTATTGATCCGGAAATGGAACTTACTCCCTTCAAGCCATCTTCTCGCAAAGCCTGGGGGACAGCATACATAGAACCATTCCTGTTTGTATTGGGTGAATTTACTCCACGCCCCTGTCAGAATTTTACACAGAGAATGTGGCTCAAGGAATATGAAAGTTGGACTGTCAGATCGTCGCTTGAAGCGATAGATGTAGCGGATGTCACCAGGAGTGGGGAGCCTGAATAGGATGCTCATAAAGAGAATACAAGTGTCGTGGATGAACGCATGGCTATTAGGATGTAGCTGTGACGGGGCGATCCCGATATACTGTAGCACTTCGTGGAGAAAGGAGTTGAATGGTGACACGCTACCAACCCAGCACATGAATTTGTTGCAAGTTGTATATCCAGCTGGGGACAGGTGAGGATGATCTTGTCCCGATGGAACTAATACGTCGTTGAATGGGATTCCGTGAATCGACCATAGTCGGCGAAGAGCGGTTTCATTGATTTTGGAAGCTTGAGAATCAGCTGGACTGTCTAGGATAATTGCTCCATCTATGGCATCAGGAGCCAAGTCAATAGTCGCAGTTGTTGGACTCGGGATATTCTGTGCAGGAGTTGTCGATGGATTTGAAGTTCCCACTACTTCCTGTTGAGAACTTGGCCCAGGTTTATCCGAAACCGTGGCGGAGCTCGACTTTCTAGACATCCTCAATGAGCATCGAATTTGGGTAGACACCTGTTTGATACTTGAAAGACAATCAATATTAGATATAACGACAAAAATATTCCCCCCGAGTGGTGTGTACTAGTGCAATCGTTCGAGCATAAGTATAAAAGAATTGAAGATTTAAAGGCATAATGAAGTGTGATTAAGCATTGAATTGTCATCTTCGAAGACCGTCATCGCTGACCGTCTCCGAGAGCTCGTCCTATGTTCGTTAGCATCGACTTCGAAATCGGACATTTGCATTATACATTTAGGTTGTTGTTTACTTTGGTTAAATTGGGCTAGCGCTTATGGTTGTCATAATCATGGAGTCATTAGTCAGAATCAGTTTCATACGCTTATGTGCTTGAGTTCTTGTCCTCATTCATTGTCTTATGATTAGGCTTAGGTGTAAGTAGATTTGGCATGTGTTGTGTTTAAGATAGAATGATTTTGACTGTCAATGCCGACCTCAAGGCTCGAAGCCGAGCGACTCCAAAACATGCGACCAAACGACTCTCTAGACCAGAGACACTGACCCGCGCTCTCACTCCACAAACACCGAGCGGCCACATCGCTTGACGCGTGACTGGCCGGTCCACAATCTCGTATTCTAGGCCGAGCGACACTCGCACCCTTGCACTACTCCCAACAGAGATTTACCTACCAACCTAACTTCCTACTGAACCGTGCTCTCCTTCGAGAATTCACAGCTCATCATACGAGCAACTTCCTCGTTCGATGAGCCGAACCACACTCCCTTTCACAGTTTCGACCTACCCTGTTGCTAAACTCCTAACAACCCAACGTCGCAACGAATAGGTCGCCGACTGTCCTCCCTCGATCGTGTGATGAGCCGAATGTTACATGCCTACATCAATCTCCATGAACCATCGAGCCCTCTCTTTCTCTATATCCACGACTTCGATGTCAGAACCAAGACCACTTCTCTTAATAACTTATTCCATTGAAACCGAGTCAAACATCTAGCCTAGAACACGCTCATATCTCCAATCATCATTCCATTCACCGCTTCCCACTAACTCCTATATAGGAACCCATGTGCTCAGACCTCAAACGAGATTCCAAGTTAAGGGGAATGAGTTAAAAAAGGAATCCGTACCTATAAAGGAAATTAGAAGTTTGTGTAACTGTGGGACTTCGAGCTGGAGTCCGTTAAGGTTCAAAGGTGTCTAAAGTGGCAAGGCAGGAGATACAGTTTCGAAAGGAAGAGGTGGCCGAGGTTTGGGAAAAAGTAAGTTATAAAATCCTGTAGAGTCGAAGTGAAAGTAAAGATAAGAGGAAGAGAAGTGTTGGCTTTTATATATGAAGGAGGGGAGGTGAACAGGCTATCTTCTATTGAATCGGTCGATTTGGTTTGTGAAGTTGGTCGTTAGACATGCGCAACCTAGTTCGAGTAAGTTGATCGTGTGGGTCGGTCTCTATATGCCGAACGGCCCCTTGTTTATATATAAAGAAAGAGAGAGGATAAGATAGACTTGGGACTGTACAAGATGCCAGGGAAGACTGCCATGATTAGACCTTCATTGAATACGTTCGACTTTTGACAGAAGGAATTGGTTACTGGTTCAAAGCATGTCGTGTTGCCTCACACGACACACTTTGGGGGGCAAATGTTACCCGGTTGTTTGGCCCGGTTATGAGAGGCTCGACATGTAAGTGCCGTTCGGCCTGGATACATCGTTCGGCCTTAATATGTGGTTCGGCCGAGGAAGGATGGTCGGTGTTGCCCAGCTGAAGGAAAGGCATTGTTGGGAACTCAGTGAACGTCGCTCGGCGATCTTCGTTCGACCAATATCGCTCGGCAAGGATCGTTCGACAAGCATCGCTCGGCTCCCTTCGTTCGGCATAGTGTCACTTGGCAACCACGAACCGGCACGAGCGTTCGGTATAGATGTTTAAAAGCAAGGTGAGGGATTTGACTTATTCATGGAGGACAACATCCAAGTGAGGGGTTCAGTATTGTTTCATTCCAAGTTCCGCCGCGAGTTACTCCGAGTCTTTTGAGGGCTTACTTTGAGTCATATAATAATCGACCACCGACCAGGCACGATGGGTCGGCATTTCTCGCTCAGCATTTATCGTTCGGCATGCCTGGCTCGATGCGCAGAAGTCACTTACTATGGGCCGAAGTACCATGTTCTTGGGCCCGCGGAGGAAGTCCAGCCTATCTTTGTCTATAAATAGAAGGGCAGGAGTGCAGTGAAAAGGGACCTTTTTTCGAGAACTCCGGGGAAACTCTGCCATTTCGAAGACTCGTCTATTTTCGATCCAAACTTGTAATCAAGTCGTTAGTTCACGGATTGTATCTGTATTTAATAATTTAAAGAAGCAATAAAGATTAAACTCAAAGTGGACGTAGACAATTACGCTGAACCACTATATTCCTGGTGTTCTTGTTTCTGTAGTTAATTTTGCATACATTTCTCTATTTTAATTTTCTATCTTCATTAATCTTCGTACACAAATCATTTCTTGGGTGTTAGTGCCAATTTTGGTGCTAACAATATGAAAAGGACTATAACTGTTTTTATACATTACATCATCAGAGTACAATACATCAATAGCACAACACTGGACAATTATAATAAATTGTCCTCACAAAAGCTGACTGTACAGCCTACAATGCACAACGAAATATACACCAACTACGTGTGATACGTCTTCGCCATCCATCTCGTCTCCCGAGCTCCATAGCATCCTATCTTGAATCTGTAATACTCGGTCTGACCCAAGCATTGTAATAAATAACACCCGAGTCAGTTTGGAAAACTAGCGTGAGAAAACACACTCAAATTGAATTATTAAAGTTATCAAAATTCTTTGAAAATCAAAGGTATCTCATAAGACCACGCCACAAATAAAGACGACGGTTTTTACCTTACGATAACCAAAACAATTCATATCAAAATCCTCTGATATTATAATAGTGTCTAAGTACAAATACTTATTCAAATAGCTGAAATTGTTATATTAATTAAGTTCCAGCAATACTAGGCTCTACAATCAAAACCGTAAAGGCACGTATTGGAGAATGGATTCCATCTGAATGACTAGGCACTGAGGTACCACCTATCACAGTACACCTCTAGAACAATGTACCGAGGACCACTCCGAGATACCCTGCTACACAAGACTAGACTACCCTTAACCTGGATAATCCGAATAAGATTACCCCGCAGTTGGGATAAGCAACCGCACCACACAGTCGAATAAAAAGGGACTCTAGATATCTAGATAGGGGTAACCTTACCCTACTTGGGCGCGACCCACTTAGCCTTGCTGCATCTCCCCTGATTTTCAGTCATTCCCGGTTGATGAGGCTCGAGGCTAAGCGTTACCTTTTTAGGAATATTCGCTTAGAATGCTCATTGTCCTCTAATGACAATGTACTGATAGCATTCATCCATACAAGTCTGTTCCCGGTCCGAACGGAACCGAAGGCACTATTCCTACTACATCCATTTTGAAATCACCCTCATGATTAGTAGCGATTAACCCTTGCACTTCACTGCTCCATCTTCGACTAAATGCTCTTGCCTTCATCATGAAAACGTCCTCGTTGGATCGAAGTGGTTTTCAGATAACTTATCCGATCCCGGTCTCTTCGAAACAACGTTCGATATTCCTGGTAAACTCAACCCCAGTTCTTTAGGAAATAAACAGTTGAAAATAAGATCGGAGATCACCTCCTAACCGTTAGTGGGCGGATTTCCTTATAAACGTCCAAGAAGAACGAAACGCGTTTACACGTACAGTATAGCACCTCAGACAGTAAATGTACCATATAATCCCCGTACTTCTCCCAGATATTTCCAAAGTTATATTTGGGTTCAGATTTGACAGTAGATTATTTAACTATCAAATAAAACAACCAATTCAACCAAACACTTCACTTTTCACTGAAAACATTAAAACTCTTTTAATTTAGATTTTAAATAAATTAAATCTCTTTATCCAAAAATATACACTTATCTTATCGAATTCGGCATACTTACAAATTATCTTTTTTCCATCTTTTTCAAAATATTTGGAAACCCTTTTAATATAATATGGAAAGAACCACATCGGTATCAAACCATGGATCACAGCTCAATGGTTACGTCTCTATCCCAGAGAAATTCAAGACTTAGCTGCAGGCAGTCACTGCCTCCGATTTCGCCATACGAGTATACCAATACTCTCCGAAAACTTTATTTTAAAAATTTTCAAAATAATACTTATGAGATTTCTAAAAAAAATTTCAAGTTAACTTTAGACAAACTACTTTTTAAAATAAAAGTTATTATAAAAAAATATTAATATTGAATAATTATCCTTTTAAAATAATAATACGGATTAAACCTTTAATAATAATTAACTAGTATAACTAACTTAATTAATATTTACTTTAAAAATTTTAAAGCAATTAAATAATATTTTTTTTCAAAAACATTCTTTTAAACACTTTTAAATTTCCTAGTTAATACTTAAAGTCTTTCTTTTAAAATAAACTTAACTTTTCCAGAAAGTATTTTTCAACTCCAATATAACCAGTCTAATCATTTATAAATCCCTCTCAATTTATCTCCAGTTAATTTACGTTGCAATCCCGTAAATTCCTTTTCACATTTTTTTAAATAAATCTACCATTTATCTTTAAAACAATTTGCCCATCTCCTTATAAATTTCCACCATGAATTTATAATTTCAAAGTATCCACTGATAATTACTTCATTTTATTTTATAAACCTCTTTTATAATTTCCATAGCCTCGTTTTCCCGTTTTTAACAGTTTCACAACACTTAATTGATTTTAAATCGATTTTCTAAATTTAATTCCGTTCTAAAAATTAACTTCTTAGTTGACCCAAATTTATTCCAAAACCCACTAATTTCAGATTCACTTCCTTTTTATGATTTAAAATCTTATTAACACCGAAACATCAATTTCATATTTATTTCCAAAATTTTCCTTCTGTTTTTTTTCTTCAAACTATTTAAATCTTAAACTTAAAATAAATTTTCTTATACTTAAAACAATATTACTTAAGTTCTTGTTTTAAAAACCCTTTTATCCACATTAATTCAAAAATCTATATTTTTCCCATATTCTGGAATTGTTAAAATGGATTTTAAAATCAAACTATTTATTTTTCCCAAATTCATTCTTTTAATTGATTCAACTTCCTTTAAATATTTTACTTTAAAATTCCCTTTTTATTTTCCTTTAAAGTTCAATATTCATATTTATGGTATTTTAAAATACCAAAGATCTATCCAGCAACACCATAGCATCCAAATAAATTAAATCTCCAATATAATCTATCACAGATTATTTAAATAAATCATATAACAGAATATGAAAATAAATCTAACATTTTTGAGGAATCCAGTTGGATCCCTCCAACCTGTTTTCCCTGCATCCATAGATGTTAGCACAATATAAAAATATCAATCCCACTTCGAGGGGGATGTCGCGGTATATAGGGTCATCCGCTATTATGCGAGGCGCATAGGGTCTCATCCGCTATATATATGCAGAAATATCTAGTACTCCAATATATATATATATACATATATACACCACTATATATAATATAACATCCAGACTGATAATAATTATCAAATTCAATAAATCAATCAATAATTAAATTAACTGCTTAAAATCAATTACAGAATTCCAAATTTGAGTGAGATTAAATCACATTGATTTTCTGTCGCTTTTGCCTTCCGTTTTCAACTGAATCCGGACGCGTTTTAAATTGTATGAAATTATCAAAAGCTCCAAATCCACCCAACCGATTCCTATGCGTAGATGACGATGTCACGATCCCAACGCAGCTTGAATCGTCGTATCGGACCTCGTACGCATAAGATACGCATTTTATAAGTTTTGAATTTTATAAAACAAATTTTATAACTATACTTAATTTACAAAATAACACAGCCCATACCTCACACGAACCCGGCCCGCTATACCCACCTTCTTCCCCAAAAACGAACTTCCTACTGCTCCCCCCACACTCGTGCATGCATGCACGCCTTCCTGACACGGTACCCCCCTCCTCCACCACCCAACGAGATTGCTTCGCGATTCCTTCGACGAACCCAACTTCGCACTCTCTAAGATCACCTCACCCAACGATCTCGACTACACGACACTAAACGACTTCGAGCAGCTCGCACAGCCCCCCCCATAAAGTCGCGACCACCACCGTATAGCCGCGTGCCACTAGAAAGCTACTATAAGTGCTAACCTCCACCACAAACTCAAAAATAAAAATCGAATCTCAAATCAAAGGCCGTAGCTCACCCAATCGCTAAGCCTAGCTTCGAACCTGATACAGGTGATTGCCAAATGATGCCACACCCCACCATTTTATTCCAGGTTGAAGCCCAAGTGAAAACGAGATTTTTAAACTTGTTTTTGGATTTATTTTTATCAATCATATATGGAGAAACAAAATTTTCAAATCTCGGCTGTTCTTTTATTTATTTTTTCTCAATACTGTTCTGCTGCGTGAATTATAAAGGAGGGAAGGATTTGATTTTAGCGTGTTTGAATGGATCAACAGTGTTTTTGAAAAGAAGGAAGAGGACTGATGTGAAAACTTTTGTCAAATCAATTTCATACACACACACACACAGATATATATATATATATATATATATATATATATATAATTTACAAAACGTCTCGATTTCGCCGCTTAAAATCTTGACCTCCTATCAAGGCGTACCGCTAGGCGTTTATAATGTTATAGCCCTATTCTGAACGCAATGGAAAAGGTTTCGAGTCCTAATTCGATCGTATGGAGAAGATAGCTTTTTGGACCTAATTATTATATTGAATTTTCGATATAAATTTCAGTGCGTTTATATTTCGTACGGCCAAACAATAACTCCAAATGTTCCGAAATTTGAAATACGATAATAATACACTATTACGGATCTAATGAAATAGGTTTCGTTGAACTCCGAGATTGTGCCCCGGACGGCTATTTTTAAATGTCAATTTAAACGATATGTTTTTAAAACTGAACAAATAACCTTTAAACTTGATTTTAAAGCTTTTATTATCTTCAGTATTATTAATACATATTTTATAAGCCTTTAAATTATTTTTAACAAGCTTAAAAACCAAGATTTCATATTTTACCCAACTTTAATTATTAAATTCAATAATTAAATTATCTAATAAATAGTGATATTTGGAATTCAAGTTAAAAATTAACTTTTAAATATTTAAAATCAATTAAATATTCCAATTTCAAATATCCAAAATTCCAGGTCGTTACATTCCTCTCCCCTTATAATAATTTCGTCCTCGAAATTGCTAGGTAAGAAGAATGGTCTAAACCCGCTAACTATTTTCCCAAAACCCATCAGTTTCAAACAACTTCCCAAACTCATCTATAGCTTCCAACTAATATTATTCCCTCAAAAATTCAAATTATAATTTAAAACCAAATTTTAAATCATCACAATTTTCATCAAAATTTCTCTAACTCCTTAAATTTTCAAAAATGTCTCCTTTGCGCGGCTAGATCGGAACAACTACAAAACTCCCTCTACGGGCCCAGATCATCAAAAGAAAACAAAATCCAAGTGGTTCAATCAGAAAATCATCAAATTTCATACAATAATTTGAACACATACCTTTTGTCGGGCAATCAAATTTTACTTTTGAAATCGAAGACATCAATTTAGCTTTTGTTTTCAATTATTTGCACCCTACTTACCAATAATATCCAATCATACAATTCAAAACCATTTTATTCATTCCTTTTTAAAATTTTCAGTATTTATTTTACCAAAAACCCGTACGATGTGCATATATCATTTGTAACGACCCAGAATTTTGAACAAATTAAATTGAGAATATTTAATTAATTTTAAATATTTGAACGATGATTTAATTTGAATCCCCGATATAACTTTGAGTTTGGTGATTAAATTATAAAATTTAATCTATTGAAACTGGATAAAAATTTGAATCTTCAATTGTAAGCCGAAGAAAAATATTTCAAAAGCTTTTAAAATTCGTATTGATAATACTTAAGATAACAGAAGCTTCAGAATTGAGTTTGAAAACGATTTGTTCAATTTTGAAATTTAATCATTCGAATTGATATTGGAAAATAGCCATCTGAGGCACAGTCTCGGAATTCGACGAAACCAGTTCCATTGGGTCCGTAATATT
Organism: Allium fistulosum; assembly: GCA_030737815.1. Classification (NCBI taxonomy): domain Eukaryota; kingdom Viridiplantae; phylum Streptophyta; class Magnoliopsida; order Asparagales; family Amaryllidaceae; genus Allium; species Allium fistulosum. The sequence goes on from CM060908.1 coordinate 236,498,548, forward strand.
GAATTATTATCGGATTTCAAATTTCGTATTATTCGGAGTTGTTACGTGAGCATACGGTAAGCAAACGCGTTGAGATTTAAATCAAATTCAATTTGAATTTAAATATATATAATTGGTCAGCATCAGCCACCCTAGTTTCTTAGCAGACCTACTTTCTGTAAATCGCGTACCCTTGTCTCCCCTTCCTTCTCTGTTAAGATACACGAAAGGAAATCATTTCGTTCAAAGTTAAAAATCTCGTTCAAAAGGAAATAAAAATGGCGACACTCCTATTTCCAGAAGCAAAGGTTCTCGTTCAAAAATTAAAACAATGGCCGAGTGTGTAGCTTTTTCTCGTTCGAAATTTTATTTCTCCAGTTAAACAAAGTGAAACCATTTCCTTCCCCAACCTTTATTCCACGAAACCGTATACTCCTCTTCAATATTTACAAATGAAATCTCAGAAAAAAAAAGTGATTTTCGTTCTCGCTCGTGGCCGCGGAGGAGGAGGGAGCTTGCGCTCGCGCACACGAGGGGCTCTGGCGAACTCACGTCGTCGAATCAAGGGGAGGCTGGAGTCTCGATTGGTTTTGGGTTTCAAGCACGTGGGAGTCTCGAGTTCGACGAGGCCAAGGCAGGCGACGAGAAAAAGATGGGTCGCGATGTGGTGGAGTTGGCGATCGAAGGCAGATCGGTTCGGGGCTAGGGCTCGCGTACGGTGACGCGCGCGTGGGTTCTTGAGCATCTGGAAGTGGCGGCGGTGCCAGAGGAGACTCGAAAAGCTCGCGTGTAAGAGGGAGGCTGCGTTGGGATTTTTGGGTATGGCTTCTCATTTTGTTTCGAACTGCTTTTCTAAAATAAAAACAAATAAACTTTGCAGAAGAAATAAAATGAATTTTTATTTCTATTTAACATGTATATGTAATAGTGAATTGTAAATTGCAGTGTGATTTAAAATGACAACTGTTTTGAAAATATTAAATGTGAGCAGTATTGATTCTACTATAAGTTTAGAAATTTATATTTTGATTTAAATAAGATTTATAGAAAGAAATAATAATAGGAAATTTGAAGTGTTTGAAAGTTTAATTTAAATAAAAAGGTAGATTATGGTGGTTTAATTGTTTAAGTTAACCCATTTAATTTTTCCAGTTATTAAAGATAAATTATTTAAAAGGAAATTGAGTTAAATAAAATTCTTAGTTAAGTAGAACTATCAAAAGGAAATGAATTGTTCGGATTATCTCGAATTTTAATAAGCTGTATAAATTTTTTTATACAAGGTTAAAAGATCATGAAAAAAACAACTGGGATGAAAAGGGGATGGCAAATTAAAAGCTAAGGTGAGATTTTTCTCACTCAAAAATGAAGTGGAATTTTCAGTTATTTATTGATTGATTTGATTGCTATATTGGATGTGCTATTAGATATAGTAGGATATATCTATTATATATATAGCAATATATACATATTGGCATATGTATATATTGGATTGATGATTTCCCGCCTCGTATAGCGGATGAGACCCTATTGCGCCGTTAGTAAGCGGATTTTTATAAAACCCATATACCGCGATAATTCCGTACTGGAGCGGAATTGGTATTGTGCTAACGTCTTTGGATGCAGGGAAACAGGTTGGAGGGATCCAACTGGACCCCTCACATTGATTGAATTTATTTCTATTGTGATATGAATCTGTGAATGATTATAGTGATGCTATTAATCATATTGATATCTGGAAATTGTTTGAAAGCTAAAATTTAGCTGAATGGATGTTTTGACATCATTGGATTCCAAAGATAAACGAAATTGAATTTTTGAAATTCAAGTAGAAAATTTCTAAGTGAATCAATTTTTGAAATTGAATAAATTTTGAAGAAAGGAATTTTTAAAGTATAAAAAGTAAATTTTTATAATCATATTGAATAAATTCCAGAATAAAGTGAAAATGTTAAATAAATGAATTTCGTATAATAGTGATTTTTAAATTGAAGAATTTAATTAAAATTTGGATTTCTAAATAGTTTGAAAAAGATAAAGGAATTTATTTTCTTAAAGAGGAATTTATTTAAAAGGAGATAAGTTGGAAATCCCTTTAGGAATTCAATTGGTAAATTGAAATAATTTGGGAAATCAATGTAAAATGATTTCAACTTGAAGAATCCATTTAAAAACAGGATATTGAATGATTTGAAGGAAAATAAGGAATTTATTTAGTAGTGATAAATAAAATTAGAAATCAATCTGTAATTGATTTAATATTTGGAAATGAATTTTTGAGAAATCAGTATGGAATCTTTTATTTAATGTTGAAAATAAATTCAGAAATCAATATTGAAATTGATTTGGTATTGAAGTTTTTACAAATAGAATTGAAATTTATAAAAGTTGTTTATAAATCCGAAATCACTTATTTTGATAAGTAAAATATAGAAGTTAATAAAAAGAAGATTTATGAGTTGAAGTTGTTATTAAAACAGAAATAGAATTTATAAACGTTGTTTTATAAATTCAAAATCAATTGAATTTGATAAATTGAATATAGAAGATTATTAAAAAGGATATATTCACGATTTTGGACAGTGAATGTATTATGGAATAAAATGGATTTATTTTTGAAGAAGTGATATTAAAAATGAAGTAAACATTTTTAAAGATGTTTTAAAATGTGTTAAATATCGAAATCATAGATTTCAACATTTATTGTTGAAATAGACGTTTTCGAGAAATAAGGAAATGGTGGACTATAACACTGTTGTTATAGTAAATGATTTTCGGAAGGAAATGTTTTATATAGTATTGGGGTTTACACATCTATCTAAATTTCGAATCCCTATACTAGTGATTTTGAGTCGTCGTAACGATGTTTTACTCAACATTCGTTTTGACTCAAATAAAGGTGTTAAAAGAATGTTTTCCTTAAAGAATGAATATATACTTAATTTGATTTAAGTATATCGAATATTTTCAAATGTTGAAAATAAATGATTTGTGAATTACTTATTATTAAATAAGTATGGAAATGCTTTTCCAATATGAAATGAACTGTTTTGAAATTTTATCTTTTGAAGATAAATTGAAAAGTGAATATTTGAAATTGTTTTCAAATGATTAAGTGTGGGAATTTTATATCTAGTAAAAGATATTTTGGAAGATAAAATAATTTGGGAAAATTATTGGAATCTGATGATGTTGCGCATCTTTATTGATAGTTAAATAACCAACTATCAATAATTACCTTGAATGGTATTTGTTGTGATTGGATGAATTTGAATGCCACACTTATTTTTGAAGAAGCGCTCACTATTCGGGTTAGCCGGGAAAGGACCATGGGGTCGTATAACCCATTCCGAATATGTGATACGTCGTTATGAATTGCATTCGAAGACCGGTGTTGAAGACCGGATATTTTTGAAAACGGAAGGATTACCGTCGAGTTACTCTACATCGGCTGATCTCCGATTTAGAGGTTTTATCACCCTTAGTGACGGGAAGTCCGGACATGATTAGAAATTTATCCGGATATGCAAGGGCTTCGTGAGAAGTGCCTTCGGTTCTGTTCGATCCCGGAACAGACTTGTATGGATTGTGTGTCTGACGTTACAATTTGAGATATAAAGCTGATTTCTTTCAAATACATTTCTGTTGGTGGCGGAGAATTTATTCTCTTAGCTTAACACCCTTCTCTGAGACGTACGAGCTCAGAGGTTATGTAGTTGAAATTTATCAGCGATATATCCCAATTTGGTAACGTGGCACACTGAGTGTTGCTGTGAAATGATCAGTGTTTGATCATTTGTGATATGATCATTTGTTTGATCTTATATCTTTGTGATCATAGGTTGATCATTTTGTTTGACCCGAAGCAGGGCTTTTTGAGAAAGCGTAGCTTTGTGGACGATACTTCGTCGAGCCTCACACCCCGGAAATGGTCGAAACAGGAAGGATGCAGCAAGGTTCTAGGGAGTAGCGCCCCTTAGTGTATGTCATTCCTTCTGGATAGAGGTGGTATCATGGTATGGAGCCCAGATACTTAACCTATGTGGTTGCTGCATTATTATCTATGTGGTTTGTTGGAAATCGGGGATCCTCGGGAAGATCGGTTACGATCGGGGGATGGCATACGCGTGTCAGTAGTTACCTATTTTTGCAGAGGTAACCCGGCCTTGTGTTGGCAGAGATCCGGTTAGGTTCTCGGGTCGTCTATTCCAGGGACGTACCCATCATGGATAGGAAGTTCCTTAGCCTGACCATTTGTTGGAAATCCAAACTCCAATACGAACTTTGTACGGTATTAGTTGTAGAACCTGCCATTTACGTACGGTGGTCACCACTGTTTAGATGGTAGCTATAGTAGGCATACGATACTGGTCGTATGTTGGCTAAGATTAATATTATACTTTCGAAATGTTTTCTACATTATGCACTAATAATAATATCTAAAAGAATTTGATTTTTGCGTAGTAAGCATCTTTGACTATCATAAGAAGAAATCTCCTCCAATTCTGCGTTTGCATTGTGTGTGTGGTGGGAGGTCTTATGGTAGTTTCATTTTCCAAAAGCATTTCGAATTGACTTTAAAAAAAAATTATTATTTTGTTGTTATAAAAATAACTGTTTTACGATCTCACACCAGTCACCATGACTGACTCGGAGTTTATTGTTTCCCTTCTAAACTCTGGGTGCCCACAAATTTTCCACACGGGCAGCCTAGAGTTATATTATCAGGATATTCTGGATATTCTGGAGCTTTGGAAGCAAGCTGGATGGCGAGACGTAGTATTTGTATCTGATAGTATTTATTCCACTGTGTATTCTGTATGAGGACAAGTTATATAACTGTCCATTGTTGTATATTGACTCTGATGATTGATGTATGTATAAAATGATATAGTTCTTTGTTTTAAAAGACTAGTGTTTATTTATTATATATTGTTCCGCTGCGATGTGTAAGATTCTGATATTGTTTTCTGTTCTGATCTTGTTCTGTTGTTCTTCTTCTTTCTTTCTCTTCTCTTCTTCTTCTACTCTTTTCTTCTTCTTCTACCTTTTTCTTCTTTCTAAAACCCTCACTACTGGAGTTTCCGGCACTCGATTGCTCGGCAGTCGATAAAGTGAGTATCGATGTCGAATTTTCGAAAGTCGAAAATCCCGTACGTGACAGCATTCGTACGCAATATCAAATTCGATCGCTTACTCGATCACAAAATTTCACTTCCGAACTAGTATCGTTCAAAGGACTCTCTAGTGCGGACTTAGATCTGGTTCCTTGATTAGAAACTGTCATTCTCCTTGCATAGCCATGTACTATGATAGAGAATTCCAGAATCAATCAAAAATCCATATCTAGGGTTCGCCGTCGAAAATCGAGTGAAAAATCCCAACTCGGATCGATATGACTATCCCGAAATTCTGTGCTCGAATCTGGACCAAATCGTTATGCGAATAAAATAATATACGGACAATTTACATATAAATTCCCAATTGATTATTAGCTATATCCAATCCTTTCTATCCACATTTATTTACAATTCCATTCAATTATTCTCAATTATCCTTTTACTCAACTTTTATTAAATCTTCGTTCAAATATTAACTTAGTATATTTCTAATACCAAATTTACTTAAGGATTTTACCATCAATTTCTTAAGTTCAATATAAATATTTTATACAACTCCTTATATTTCTTCCCACTTCATCACTTGGTTTATATCCATTTTTACTAAAAATTAAATTTCAATTTCATTTGACCCAATTTATCTCCAAATCTTGAATTTTATCAACCATATCCCAATCAAATTTTATTTCATTTGGTCCACTCGAACTAATCTTTCCAATTTCACTTTATTCACATAATTCAAATTAAACATCATTCCAATTTCCAATTTCAATTCTATTTACATACAAATTAAATTAATTTTTTCATCCACTAATTTATTTCAACTTAATAAATTTTATTCCAATAACTCTTATTTCATTTGGTCTACTTAGGCTTAATTCCTCAAATTTCCTTTATTCAACTTAATTCGAGTTTAATCCCATTCCAATAATCAAATTACAAATTTTATAAATTTTCAAACTTATTTATATCCCATAAACATTTTAAACCAAACTCCAGAGTTTAAACAAGTACTTGAGTATTTAAAAATCATTTTTTTTGAAATCACATATATCCCAAATCCTTGATATATCAAATTATTCTTTGAATTTAAAAATCAAATCAGTTTTACCAAACCAAAACTTCAATTCACAACATTCAAGTAGCAATTCCTCCCTTGGAAACTAGAAAATGAAAGTCGATGATGCTGCAGTCATCACCGAAGTTCAGTGCTTTTATCTCTTTAAAAACATTTTCAAATATTTTTAATTCCAAATCTCACCAGATTTCATTTCCGATTCAAAAATATTTCCAAATAATATCACTATTATTTTCACAACTTTGAAAAATATTTTCAAAACCAACGGGATTTAAATTCCCAAATTTCCAAATTTTAAATCCTTTTAAATTTATATTTGACATATTCCTCTATGGTTTTATTCTATTTCAAATTATAAATCACATTTATAATCCCATATTTACAAACTCCATTCTGTTATATGAATCAATTTTCTTAACTTTTGGTTATAATATCAATTTCTTTTCAATTTCCACAACAACAATGATAATTATTTAATATTATCATTTCCTAACAACCAAGCACACCATGTACACTATAACAATTTACGAAAATTATTCCTTTTATATATAAAAATAATTTGGGTAAAATTATTTCATTTACCCCATCTTAAAACAATACTATGTCGAGTTGCTCTATTCAAGTGTTTAGAGATCCCTATCAATAACGTTAATTACTCATATTGACTAGAATCCATAAGCCACTCAACAAATCAATCAACACAATATAAAACTATTTTATATTCACTAACAAATACGCGCTCATATCTATTAATACACTCAAACTCATTCTAGGGTGCTACTGACCCTATCTCTAATGAGTAATCCCCACCAGAGTCAAGGTTCTCGCTTAACCTTCTGCTCTGATACCAAATGTAAAGGTATAGGCTTTTCAACCATCGACAGCGGCCACTTTCCATCGTAGCTTACACTGGTACCTCGAATTTGTTCTTACGGCCAGCCTCTCGACTGCAACCAACCACTCAGGGGCATGTAGGGGTAAGAGTCATCCGTTCGCTACCTAACAAGAAGCGAGAACCCCCTATCATGCAGCAAGAAAATCCGATCCCGGTCTCTTCGAAACAACGTTCGATATTCCCGGTAAACTCAACCCCGATTCTTTAGAAAATAAACAGACGAAAATAAGATCGGAGATCACCTCCTAACCGTTAGTGGGCGGATTTCCTTATAAACGTCCCAAAAGAATGAAACGGGTTTACACGTACAGTATAGCACCTCGGACGGTAACTATACCATATAATCCTCGTACTTCTCCCAAATATTTCCAAAGTTATATTTATGTCCAGATTTGATAGTCGATTATTTAACTATCAAATAAAACAACCAATTCAAACCAAACACTTCACTTTCCACTGAAAACATTAAATTTCTTTTAATTTAGATTTTAAATCAATTAAATCTCTTTATCCAAAAATGTACAATTATCTTATCGAATTCGGCATACTCACAAATTATCATTTTTCCCTCCTTTTCAAAATATTTGGAAACCCTTTTAATAAAATATGGAAAGTACCATTTCGGTATCAAACCATGGATCACAGCTCAATGGTTACGTCTCTATCCCAAAGAAATTCAAGACTTAGCTGCAGGCAGTCACTGCCTCCGATTTCGCCATACGAGTATACCAATACTCTCCGAAAACTTTATTTTAAAAATTTTCAAAATAATACTTATGAGATTTCTATAAAAAATTTCAAGTTAACTTTAGACAAACTGCTTTTTAAAATAAAAGTTATTATAAAAAAATATTAATATTGAATAATTATCCTTTTAAAATAATAATACGGATTAAACCTTTAATAATAATTAACTACTATAACTAACTTAATTAATATTTACTTTAAAAATTTTAAAGCAATTAAATAATAATTTTTTTAAAAAACATTCTTTTAAACACTTTTAAATTTCTAGTTAATACTTAAAGTCTTTCTTTTAAAATAAACTTAACTTTTCCGAAAAGTATATTTCAACTCCAATATAGCCAGTCTAATCATTTATAAATCCCTCTCGATTTATCTCCAGTTTAATTTACGTTCCAATCCCGTAAACTCCTTTTCACATTTTTTAAAAATAAATCTACCATTTATCTTTAAAACAATTTGCCCATCTCGTTATAAATTTCTACCGTGAATTTATAATTTCAAATTATCCACTGATAATTACTTCATTTTGTTTTATAAACCTCGTTTATAATTCCCATAGCCTCATTTTCCCTTTTTTAACGGTTTCACAAAACTTAATTGATTTTAAATCGATTTTCTAAATTTAATTCCGTTCTAAAAATTAACTTCTTAGTTGACCCAAATTTATTCCAAAACCCACTAATTTCAGATTCTCTTCCTTCTTATGATTTAAAATCTTATTAAAACTGGAACATCAATTTCATATTTATTTCCAAAATTCCCCTTTTGTTTTTTTCAAACTATTTAAATCTTAAACTTCAAATACATTTTCTTATACTTAAAACAATATTACTTAAGTTCTAATTTTAAAAACCCTTTTATCCACATTGATTCAAAAATCTCTATTTTTCCCATATTCCGGAATTGTTAAATAGGATTTTAAAATCAAACTATTTATTTTCCCCAAATTCATTCTTTTAATTGATTCAACTTCATTATAAATATTTTACTTTAAAATTCCCCTTTTATTTTCTTTTAAAAGTTCAATATTCATATTTATGGTATTTTAAAATACCAAAAATCTATCCAGCAATACTATAGCATCCAAATAAATTAAATCTCCAATATAATCTATTACAGATTATTCAAATAAATCATATAAAAAAATATGAAAATAAATCTAACATTTTTGAGTAATCCACTTGGATCCCTCCAACCTATTTTCCCTGCATCCATAGATGTTAGCACAATATAAAAACACCAATCCCACTTCGAGGGGGATAACGTGGTATATAGGGCCATCCGCTATTATGCGGGATGCATAAGGTCTCATCCGCTATATTTATGCGTGAATATCAATTACTCCAATACACACACACACACCACTATATATAATATAACATCAGACTAATAATAATTATCAAATTAAATCAATTAATCAATAATTAAATTAACTACTTAAAATCAATTACGGAATTCCAAATTTGAGTGAGATTAACTCACATTCATTTTCTATCGCTTTCGTGTTCCGTTTTCAACTGAATCCGGACGCATTTTAAATTGTCTGAATTTATCAGAAGCTCCAAATCCACCCAACTGATTCCTATGCGTAGATGACGATGTCACGATCCCAACGCAGCTTGAATCGTCCGAATCGGACCCCATACGCATGAGATACACATTTTATAAGTTTTGAATTTTATAAAACAAATTTTATAACTATATTTAATTTACAAAAGAACACAGCCCATACCACACACAAATCCAACATGCTATACCCACCTTCTTCCCAAAAAACGAACTGCCTGCTGCTCCACTCACACTCGTGCACGCGTGCACACCTTCCTGACATGGCACCCCTATGACGCCCCACCCCGAGACCCACATTAACAAAGAGAATTACTGGGTAATTCTGTCTGCTAATGTGGAGAATAGGGCTGGTTAGGAGCAACCATCTATAATTTTGTCCTAAATATCTACTTCATACGTCGATAAATGCTCTATATTATTTTTCTCTATTTCAAGTGGATCGACATATCCAATAAATGCTTAATACAAAACTATAGGTGGCTAATGGATCTATCAGAACAAAATACACTAACAAAATGCATATCACATCATAGAACAATAATTAGCATATATATAAATACATATACACAGATACATCCCAGTATGATACAAACTGATACACAAGTGGTACAAAGACCACACTATATACTTCCAATAAAATACATATCAGAGTCAAGCGGAAAGAAATATAAACTACACAAAAGTGCTAGGCTGATATCCAAGTAGATGCATCAAAGCTAAGTCCCATAACTGATAGCTAACATGAAACAACTCGGTCTGACCCGAGTACAAAATACACGGGTCAGTCTAGCTAAAACATTCAGATAATGAGGATAGACGATAATATGAAGCATAAGATACAAGGTGATAATTCTTTTAAAATGAGAAGAGGCAACAAAAAGAATACAACCTATGACTTAAGTGATCTAATGTCACTTAAGTATACAAACACCTCAAAAGAGGTAAATTCAATAATAATACTCAAATAATATAAACATTCGCCTCATATCATCGGCGACATCCCAAAATGTCTACATGGTTTCCATGAACCATATCTCCTCAAAAGGAGAAACATCAATACAAACTCTCGCCAAAATGGAAAAAATAAAACATTCTCAAATAGGATGATCCAAACTCAAATATAGAAGAATTTCCAAATTCAATTATACCTCATCTCATCGGTAATGTATATAAATCTCAATCTCAACTCGCCAAAATGGCAAAACCCAGAATATCCTATAAAATTATGAAATCATCCAAAATCATAACTCAAGGAACTCGATAAGAGTTCAAAACATCATAAATGAAATCACCATATATATAACATCTCATATAGCACTAGGCTATCGATGTAATAAAACATCTTAAAATGGTGAAATCACAATAAAATAGAAAACTCAGAAAACCCGGATTGGCCAAATCCCTGATTGCAATGCCGAAGCAATGCTGCACGTGCTAAACTCAAATGGCCGAAACCTCAAACAAGGTTGCTAACACCTCCCAAATAAATTCGTCCTCATGATAAGGTCGTTGACACCTCTCCAAGCCGTTTTGTCAGCCCTAACAAGGTCGCTAACACCTCCCAAAGCAGTTCGTCCTCATGACAAGGTTGCTAACACCTCTCAAATCAGTTCTATTAGGTAAACATCATGAATGTGTCACAAACTCACGGATCGGAACTCGAAAAGTGTTAACGTGTGTCCCATACCACACGTTCCCACTTAGCGGTTTACTAGCCGCTAGTTGATGCCACACTAGGAACATCATAAAACTTAGAAAATCATATCTCGCCTCGTCTCATTGGCGAGTGATAAAGAGACACCATACTCGTCTCATCTCATCTACAAGTATTAAATGGCATCGTAACTTGTCTCATCTCATCGACAAGTAAAAACATCGTGATGGTTCCTCATAAACCATAAATCTCAGAATATGAAATCATATACTCAAGACTTGCCTTATATCATTGGCAAGTAAACAAAACATCGCGATGGTTCTCATCGACCATACTCCTACATAGGAGATCTCAAACCATAATACTTGCCAAATATTGGCCTCCTTAAATAATTCCAATAAATAGGAATTATAGAATTCAACATACGCCATAAAATGGCAAAACATCTCAGAATCAATAATCTCAAATAGCTTCGATCGTACAAGTTCGGAATTAACCGAAATAGTAAACGCACATGTCCCATACAACGTGTTTTCCTAAATCGTTTAATTCTCTTTCTCATACGTTCGAATAGTGTAAATGTGTATGTTATGTATTTAAAATAGTTTACTAGAGAAAACAAGCTTTTAAAAATTTTTCCCGAAAAGATTAATAAAACCAATATTTGAAATTCGTTTATTATAGGAAATAAATAGATTTTATATTAGAAAAATAATTTTAAAATACTATTTGACAATAATTTGAAATGTCCACTTATTTCAGAAATCACTTCAAAAATGGTGTAGTGAAAACCGTGCTCGAAAACAGTGAAAAACAAGAAAGATAACTAAAGACCGATAACTTGAACTCAATACGAATTCAATTCAAATTTAACGCAAAATCAATTCAAATTCTATTTAAATTTGAATTTCAAATTCTTCAAATATAGCAAGCCTATTGATAGGCATTATAGCTCTCAAAACATCTTAGAAACAACATCAAAACCGAACAAGAATGAGAGCAAAAATAAGATAATACAATTCTCAGGTCAATGATTGTTATTGTTGTCGTTTTGATCTCGAACAGCAACAAACAGACATGGTTTTGACCAAGCTAACTTTGAAATTTCAGGAAACTCAAAACATGAAACTTTTAGCACGAAGACTAGGCTTTCTGGAACATCTAATATTATTGAATTTGGATTAGAAACCTAAAAGATATGGCCAATATAATTCTCAAAATTTAAATTCACTGTCGCTGTTGTTTATTCTCAGGGCAGCTGCAAAGAAATAATGTTTCGACTATCTTAACCTCAAAATTTTGTAAAACTCAAAACAAGAAAGTATTAGAAAATAGCCTAAGATTTTCAAAAAATCAATAATTATCTAAATCCGACTAGAAACAAAAACGATACGCCTAATTTACTAACTGTATTTAGTTTAGATAGTGTAATTATCAAAGTGACAAGGCTGGGAGTTTGTGATAGAATTTCAATCAAACTATTCTCAAAATTTGCAAATATGTTCAACATGAAAGTTGTCATATATAAAGAATACTTTACAGAACATTAAAAATTATCAAATTTCGATAAAGAATGAAAATGTTACGTGAAAAACAATTTTCAGATTTGAAGTTCACCTCTGCTGTCGTTTTAGTCTCGGGACAGCGTCACTAGAAGGAATTTTCGACCATGTAAACATCAAAATTTAACAAAACACAAAACATGAAAGTTGTACCAGATAATCTATGCTTTCAGGAACATTGAGGATCGTCAAATTCGGACATCAAAAAAAAAAAGATATGCTCAAATTACCAACAACACTTAGCATAGAAAGTCACAGTTTTACAATGACAGGGTAGCGAGTTTGAATTTGGTTTTTTAACACTTTATGCTCAAAATTTTCGAAAGTGTTTAACAAGAAAGTTATCACATGATTTTCAAGCTTTCCAGAACTTCAAAGAAAATCAAATTCTAATTTAAAACGAAAGAGATATGCCTAATTTACCGACATCGATTCACAAATGAACATGCAACAAAAATAAAATTGAGATTTCTAACCTTGAAATCTCAATCTATGCTAAAAAATGTGAGTTTTCAACTCACCTTGCCATATCAAAACAACAACCCAGAAAATTCGCTGAAAGGAAGAAGCTTGGCTTGAATTTGAGCTTCTACAACCTGTATAACTAAGAAACAAGGACATGCAAGAAAGAGCAAAGCAATCAACGGACCATCATCACAAAATTTGGATTTTTGATGAAATATTAGGTTTTAAATTCGATTACCTGTAGATTTAGCTTCAATTTGATTTTAAAAACACAAGATTTGAGTTTTAATTTGAAGATTTTGACTAGGGTTTGAAGAATGTAATGGGTTTCTCTTTTATGAAGCCTTCTGGAATATACAACAAGAAGAAAATGAATGTACGTACCTTATTTTTTCTTCTCTTTTCTGGTTTACTAACAAGTTGGGCTAAGAACTAATGAGTTTGGACCCAAATTGAATAATTAGCCTATGTTTATTTATTTTAACACTTAATACATTTGAACACTTATGCAATGGATCCAACCAACCAATATTTTCCAGTTTTCACTCAAACAAAATATGTCGATTTATATACATGTAAAATAGGATATTTTCTATCATATAAAAAGATTAATCTTTATTTTTATGACATTTTATTATTACAAACCTTAATTTATAAAAATACACCATTTTCACCAGTAAATGCAAAAGTTCACATTGTTAACTTCTAAAATGCAACAAAAATTGTTTTCTTACTTGGAAAAATATGGCAAACAACTTTAAACTCCAATTCATAATCAAAACATATTTATAAACCCAATTTCACCTTTTTATTAAATATAATACCTTTTAAGAATTAATTACTTCTTTTAAAAATTATTAAAATAAGCAAATGGCAATACTTATTAAAATTATTGCTTTATCACCCAATAAAAATCATCTTTCACTTATTATTAACTCAAACCATTATAATAAAGTTCCCAAAACTTTATTTTCTCATTTATTCCAAAAAATAATTATTTATTTCAAATAAACAATATAAATTTTCAATTTATTATTAATTCTCAATATTAAATTATAACTATCGTTATAATTTAATATTTACATGTAATCACTAAAACCAGGGTTGTTACAGACTACCCCCTTATAAAAATTGCGTCCTCATAGTTTTTAGAGAAGAGTTTGTATTAACTCATTTATTTCATCAATCAAAGGAAGATAATAAGCTCGAGTTTAAAAATTTCTCACCCTCAACACAAGATGATAGAAAAATAAGATAAGATTACTCGATTAATTCTAAGGTTTCCCAAGTGGAATTACTAGGATTTACGAACCATTGAATTTCTACGAGCAATACATCCCTATTTCGAAGGCGTTTCACCTTTGAAGCAAAACACATATAGGATGTTACGCAACCGATAAATCGAGTGACATCGATTCCTAAGAAGCTTCACGAACAAAGTCGAGATTTAGTCACAACTTTATCCCGAACTACAGCCTGCAAGATGATAATCAATACAACTTTCCTTATAACACTACGAAGGGAGTCATACCGATATCAGATTGGCAACAATTACAAAAAGAAAACCCAATAAGATGTAGGTGGTTTTCCCCCCAACACCACCAGACTCAAAAAATTGCATAATTACAAATCGTAAAATTATTGCACAAAGGCAAGTTAAGACTCAAGGAATAGATTTTTAAACTCTCTCTTATTAATCAAATATTCTTAAAGTTATCCAACCCATTATCTTCAAGATTTAAAATTCTAAATTTTCAACACTTAAAAATTTCCAAAGCTTCTTACTTAGATTTTTAAATTTAACTTCATTACTCTTCATTAGAGTAAATAAATTTTAAGTTGCTAATCCTCTAATTTGCAACATATATTATTTTTTTCAATTTGTTTCTCAAATTTTCTATGTGTTAGAAATTTCTGGAAAAATTGGCGGAGTCTCCTTTGTATGGAAGCCATATACAATATTATAAAAATGATTTATATAATATACATCAGCCATTGGGTCAGAAACACAACATATAACATCATTTAACACTTTGAATATTTAATTCGAAAACATACCTTCCTTTTAGCATTTTAAAGCAAGTTTACATAAACTTATATAGATTCTTTTTGCTCAAAATATATTCCAACTATCCTCTTTTCACTTGTACTTAACTAAAATAGATGATATTAGTTCATGCTCATAAATAAGAAGGGCTACGCTTAACTATTAAGGGGAAATAAATCAATTTCATTTCAGACCTGCTGTAATGAAGACCTGTTTTGACCCAGCAAACAACAAAATCTGAAGAACTTTATAATATAAAAGTTGTTCTACTCAGTCTAGTATTTCCAGCAATATAAAGATCATCAAAATCGGATTTACCGTTTGAAAGTTATATTAAATTAACTTTCGGCTTAATCTTAGAGAATTTTGTAATAGGGTAGAACTGCCTATCCACATTCAAACCCATTTTAGACTCAGTAAAAAGAAAAATATTTAAAAGTGGTAAAAATAATCTTTATAGCTTACTGAAAGCTCTTTCATTTGCAAAATGATTGAGCTCATTTGGAGTTACAAATCTCTAGTTATCGATGTTTTAGTATAGCACTTTTCTAAATGAGATTTTAGTTTTTAAAATCAATTTAAAATTCTCCCAAACCAGTTTAATTTTAAATTACAATTTCAAACAAGCTTTTTGCTAAATCATTTATTAAATGATCCTCTTTTTCCCCAAAAAGCTAAGATATATAAAATTATGATCAACTTTATGTAATCATCGTAAAACATTTTATTAAGTGGAAATATTTTCATTACTTTCCAAAATATAGCTTTAAAAACAATTAATTATGAAAACTCATTTTGGAAGAGATAACTAATTTCTTTCATTATCAAGAGATGATTATTGATTATCCATCAAAATAATTTTTTATAGTCATCATTAATAACTTGTACTAAAATATTCAATTAATATTTTAATTTTCAAACCAAAGTATTCTTTTACTTTAAATACATCATTTTATTAATCAAAGCATCAAATGATATTTTCTTCTAATTAAGACATCCCCTTAATTTGAGTTATTCACTTTACTTATCCAAATTACCATATTCAATTTCATAAATTTCAAATAATTAAGGGTATTGCCTCGCCATTGATTTATAGTGAATGACCCCATCGATTGGCTGCAGAGTTGATCAAATGATCAAAACTGCCTCGCCACTCCTCCAACACTCACTATTGTTCAATGGTTCTATTAAAAATTCAAAATAAAATTAATACTCCACCATATCAATTATTTTCAAACTTTACTTATTGAAACTCAATTTACCGTGTTTGACTATCTCATCACAGCGTTAAGGAAACCCATATCGATAACGTTGGCCAAACGCATCGACCAGAATTCTTAAAGCACTAGACGAACAACCCAACAGAAAAATTCATTTTCTTTAAAAAGAAATACATTATATATAATACTTAAAATATTTTTTGTTTTTCCTAAAAATTTAATCCAATTTCTCTTAGAAACATATCTTCAAATTTTTTTAAAAAAAAATTGAAAACACAACTTATTCTCAAAATCAAAAACAAAGGAAGAACTCACGAGATATTCCCAGAATACTCAATCCTCAAGATTGATGGAATAGATTGGAGTGTCCATTATTTCGAAGGGTATAACGAACCACTCACAAGACTAATAACGAGTGTGAAATGCGGTAAGTGTCCATTATTTCGAAGGGTATAACGCTATCCTCCACGACTCGTAGCTCATGAAAAATCGGTGTAAGGTCAAGCCGAGGAATGAACCAAGCACCACTTAGTGGATTAAAAGGAGATCAATATGATATAAGAGTAAGGTTAAAATATCTCCTCGAATGAGATGAAGAACACTAACAATATATCATTACTTCGAGTGAAGTAATCTCACAAGTATGTCTACAATTGAGTATCCAAAGAGGATTATCTCAAAAAGGAGTAAGAATGGCAATAACAAATAAATTCAATGAATCACCTCAATTTCTTAGTGGACATCCTCGTGGGAGGATAACCGAAAGGCTAAGAGCTAGGAATGAAGTCAATACAATATTTGATTGCCCGATTGGGTGTCATACCCGATGCGGACTCACAAAAATCAAAAGAGTCGCAATAACTGGAATTCGAGATATATCATCAACATCTCAAAACTTAAGAGTGAATACAGATACTTCAGAATCATCATTAACATTCCGAAGAGCAAGAAATAACAAATCAGCCAAAATTAGGATACCTAAATATTGGATCCTTCGGATCACAGAATGCGACTAGAAATTAACCAAGCTACTCCATCTCAAATCATTCCAAACTCTAGATTGGAAAAAACATGCTAATTCGCATGAAAAGATAAGCTACAAGGAAAAATCCCAAAATCCTCAGACATCGTACCAAATATTATGAATCCCCTCAATAGGATTCACAATCCTCAAAGAAATCATATGTTAAGAACATCAAAGATCATCAACAAACTTCTTCGATACAGATGGGTGTTAAGCACCAGTATTGAAGAGGGCTCAAAGAAAACAATCACGATTAGGATTACTCCTAAGATAAGATGTCATCAATTAAATTTGGGAATATTACGGAATAAAATATATTCTTAGACATATCCCAAATTATCTACTCCAAAAGACACGATTAGGTAAAGGACACGATGATTAACGTATTCGTAACACTTGTATTACACTTAAATGTACCGTAATATGTGTTTTTGTTCTGTGTTTATCATACTTTGTTATGAACTAAGCTCCGATACCAAGCTGTGACGCCCCACCCCGAGACCCACATTAACAAAGAGAATTACTAGGTAATCCAGTCTGCTAATGCGGAGAATAGGGATAGTTAGGAGTGACCATATATAATCCTATCTTAAACATCTACTACATACGTCGATAAATGCTCTATATTTTTTTCTCTATTTCAAGTGGATCGACATATCCAATAAATGCTTAATACAAAACTATAGGTGGCTAATGGATTTATCAGAACAAAATACAATAACAAAATGCATATCACATCACAGAACATTAATCATCATATATATATATAAATACATATACATAGATACATCCCAGTATGATACAAACTGATACACAAGTGGTACAGAGACCACACTATATACTTCCAATCAAATACATATCAGAGTCAAGCGGAAAGAAATATAAACTACACAAAAGTGCTATGCTGATATCCAAGTAGATGCATCAAAGCTAAGTCCCGTAACTGATAGCTAACCTGAAACAACTCGGTCTGACCCGAGTACAAAATACACGGGTCAGTCTAGCTAAAACAATAGTTAATGAGGATAGACGATAATATGAAGCATAAGATACAAGGTGATAATTCTTTTCTAATGAGAAGAGGCAACAAAAAGAATACAACCCATGACATAAGTGAACTAATGTCACTTAAGTATACAAACACCTTAAAAGAGGTAAATTCAATAATAATACTTAAATAATATAAACATTCGCCTCATATCGTCGGCGACATCCCAAAATGTCTACATGGTTTCCATGAACCATATCTCCTCAAAAGGAAAAACATCAATACAAACTCTTGCCAAAATGGCAAACATAAAACAATCTCAAGTAGGATGATCCAAAACTCAAATATAGAAGAATCTCCAAATTCAATTATACCTCATCTCATCGGTAATGTATATAAATCTCAATCTCAACTCGCCAAAATGGAAAACCCCAAAATATCCTATAAAATTATGAAATCATCCAAACTCATAACTCAAGGAACTCGATAAGAGTTCAAAACATCATAAATGAAATCACCATATATATAACATCTCATATAGCACTAGGCTATCGATGTAATAAAACATCTTAAAATGGTGAAATCACAATAAAATAGAAAACTCAGAACACCCGGATTGGCCAAATCCCCGATTGCAATGCCAAAGCAATGCCGCACGTGCTAAACTCATACGGCCGAAGCCTCAGACAAGGTCGCTAACACCTCCCAAAGTTGTTCGTTCTCATGACAAGGTCGCTTATACCTCTCCAAGCCGTTTTGTCAACCCTAACAAGGTTGCTAACACCTCCCAAAGCAGTTCGTCCTCATGACAAGGTCACTAACACCTCTCAAAGCAGTTCTATTAGGTAAACATCGTGAATGTGTCACAAACTCACGGATAGGAACCCAAAAGGTGTTAACGTGTGTCCCATACCACACGTTCGCACTTAGCGGTTTACTAGCCGCTAGTCGATGCCACACTAGGAACATCATAAAACTCAGAAAATCATATCTCGCCTCGTCTCATTGGCGAGTGATAAAGAGACACCATACTCGTCTCATCTCATCGACAAGTTTTAAATGGCATCGTAACTTGTCTCATCTCATCGACAAGTGAAAACATCGTGATGGTTCCTCATAAACCATAAATCTCAAAATATGAAATCATATACTCAAGACTTGCCTTATATCATTGGCAAGTAAAAAAACATCGTGATGGTTCTCATCGACCATACTCCTACATAGGAGATCTCAAACTATAATACTTGCCAAATATTGGCCACCTTAAATAATTCCAATAAATAGGAATTATAAAATTCAACATACGCCATAAAATGGCAAAACATCTCAGAATCAATAATCTCAAATAGCTTCGATCGTACAAGTTCGGAATTAACTGAAATAGTAAACGCACATGTCCCATACCACGTGTTTTACTAAATCGTTTAATTCTCTTTCTCATATGTTGGAATAGTGTAAAAGTGTATGTTTTGTATTTAAAATAGTTTACTAGAGAAAACAAGCTTTTAAAATTTTTTCCCGACAAGATTAATAAAACCAATATTTGAAATTCCTTTATTATAGGAAATAAATAGATTTTATATTAGAAAAATAATTTTAAAATACCATTTAACAATAATTTGAAATATCCATTTATTTCATAAATCACTTCAAAAATGGTTTAGTGAAAACCGTGCTCGAAAACAGTGAAAAACAAGAAAGATAACTAAAGACCGATAACTTGAATTCAATACGAATTCAATTCATTTTTAACCCAAAATCAATTCAAATTCTATTTATATTTGAATTTCAAATTCTTCAAGTATAGCTAGCCTATTGGTAGGCATTATAGCTCTCAAAACATCTCAGAAACAACATCAAAATCGAACAAGAATGAGAGCAAAAATAAGCTAATACAATTCTCAGGTTAATGATTGTTATTGCTGTCGTTTTGATCTCGGTACTGCAACAAATAGACACAGTTTCGACCAAGCTAACTTCGAAATTTCATAAAACTCATCACATGAAACTTTTAGCACAAAGTCTAAGCTTTCTGGAACATCTAAAATCATTGAATTTGGATTAGAAACGTGAAAGATATGGCAAATATAATTTTCAGATTTTAAATTCACCGTCACTGTCATTTATTCTCAGGGCAGCAGCAAAGAAATAATGTTTCGACTATCTTAACCTCAAATTTTGCAAAACGCAAAACAAGAAAGTTTTAGAAAATAGTCTAAGCTTTCAAAAACATCAATAATTATCTAAATCCGACTAGAAGCGAGAAAGATACGCCTAATTTACTAACTGTATTAAGTTTAGATAGTGTAATTATCAAAGTGACAGAGTAGGGAGTTTGTGATAGAATTTCAATCAACCTATGCTCAAAATTTTGCAAATATGTTCAACAAGAAAGTTGTCATATTTAAAGTATGTTTTCCTAAACATTAAAAATTATCGAATTCGATAAAGAATGAAAAAGTTACGACTAAAACAATTTTCAGATTTGAAGTTCACCTCTGCTGTCGTAGTCTCGGGACAGCGTCACTAGAAGGAATTTTCGACCATGAAAACATCAAAATTTAACAAAACACAAAGTATCAAAGTTGTACCAGATAATCTATGCTTTCAGTAACATTAAGAATCGTCAAATTCGGACATCAAACAAAAAAGATATGCTCAAATTACCAACAACACTTAGCACAGAAAGTCACAGTTTTACAGTGACAGGGTAGCGAGTTTGAATTGGGTTTTTCGACCCATTATGCTCAAAATTTTAGAAATTATTTAACAAGAAAGTTATCACACGCTTTTCATGCTTTCCATAACATCAAATAAAATCAAATTCCGATATAAAACGAAAGAGATATGACCAATTTACCGACAGTGATTCACAAATGAACATGCAACAAAAATAAAATTGAGATTTCTAACCTTGAAATCTCAATCTATGCTAGAAAATGTGAGTTATCAACTCACCTTGCTATATCGAAACGACAACCAAGATAATTCGCTAAAAGGTAGAAGCTTGGCTTGAATTTGAGCTTCTACAACCTGTAAAACTAAGAAACAGGGACATACAAGAAATAGCAAAGTAATTAACGGACCATCATCACAAAATTTAGATTTTTGATGAAATATTAGGTTTTAGATTCGATTACCTGTAGATTTAGCTTCAATTTGATTTTAAAAACACAAGATTTGAGTTTTGATTTGAAGATTTTGACTAGGGTTTGAAGAGGGAATGGGTTTCTTTTTTTGGAAGCCTTCTAGAATATATAGCTAGAAGAAAATGAATGTACGTACCTTTTTTTGGTTTACTAACAAGTCGGGCTAAGAACTAATGAGTTTGGACCCAAATTGAATAATTAGCCTATGTTTATTTATTTTAACACTTAATACATATGAACACTAATGCAATGGATCCAACCAACCAATATTTTCAAGTTTTCACTCAAATAAAATATGTAGATTTATATACATACAAAATTGGATATTTCCTATCATACAAAAAGATTAATCTTTATTTTTAAGACATTTTATTATTACAAACCTTAATTTACAAAAATACACCATTTTCACCAATAAATGCAAAAGTTCACATTTTTAACTTCTAAAATGCAACAAAAAATGTTTTCTTACTTGGAAAAATATGGCAAACGACTTTAAACTCCAATTCATAATCAAAACATATTTTACACCCAATTTCACATTTTTATTAAATATAACACCTTTTAAGAATTAATTACTTCTTTTAAAAATTATTAAAAGAAGCAAATGGCAATACTTAATAAAATTATTGCTTTATCACCAAATAAAAATCATCTTCCACTTATTAGTAACTCAAACCATTATAATAAAGTTCCCAAAACTTTATTTTCTCATTTATTCCCAAAATTTATTGTTTATTCCAAAAAAACAATATAAATTTTCAATTTATTATTAATTCTCAATATTAAATTATAACTATCGTTATAATTTAATATTTACAGGTAATCGCTAAAACCAGGGTTGTTACAACCCCCCTCCTCCACCACCCAACGAGATCGCTTCAAGATTCCTCCGACGAACCCCAACTTTGCACTCTCTAAGATCACCTCACCCAACAATCTCGACTACACGACAGTAAACGACTTCGAGCAGCTCAACACAGTTCCCCCCCTCAAAGTCGCGACCACTACCGTATAGCCACACGCCACTAGAAAGCTACCCTATGTGCTAACCTCCACCACAAACTCGAAAATCAAAACCGAATCTCTAACTAGAGGTCGTAGCTCACCCAATCGCTAACCCTAGCTTCGAACTCGGTACAGGCGATTGCCAAATCGATGCCGCACCCCACCATTTTATTCCAGGTCGAAGTCCAAGTGAAAACGAGATTTTTAAACTTGTTTTTGGATTTTTTTTATCAAGTATATATGGAGAAACAAAATTTTCAAATCTTGGCCATTCTTTTATTTTTTTTCTCAATGTAGTGCTGCTGCGTGAATTATAAAGGAGGGAAGGATTTGATTTTAGCGTGTTTGAATGGATCAACTGTGTTTGTTAAAAGAAGGAAGAAGACTGATGTGAAAACTTTTATCAAATCAATTATATATATATATATATATATATATATATATATCTAGTTTACAAAATCTTGACCTCCATTCGAGGCATACCGCTAAGCGTTTATAATGTTATACCCTTATTCTGAATGCAATGGGAAAGGTTTCGAGTCCTAATTAGGTCGTATAGAGAAGATAGCTTTTTGGACCTAATTATTATATTGAATTTTTGATATAAATTTCAGTGCGTTTATATTTCGTACGGCCAAATGATAACTCCAAACGTTCCGAAATTTGAAATCCGATAATAATACAATATTACGGATCCAATAGAACAAGTTTCGTCGAATTTCGAGACTGTGCCCGGACGGTTATTTTTAAATGTCAATTTAAACGATATATTTTAAAACTAAACAAATAACTTTTAAATTCGATTTTAAAGCTTTTATTTTCTTTAGTATTATTAATACATATTTTATAAGCCTTTAAATTATTTTTAACAAGCTTAAAAACCAAGATTTCATATTTTACCTAACTTCCAATTATTGAATTCAATAATTAAATTATCTAATAAATAGTGATATTTGAAATTCAAGTTAAAAATTAACTTTTAACTATTTAAAATCAATTAAATATTCCAATTTCAAATATCCAAAATTCTTGGTCGTTACAGCTGGCGTTAACCTTCAAATACTACCGCTTCTTATCAACGTCGCTCCTATGTATATTGCATCTCGTCAATCAAGAGAAGACACCGCACATCTATAAATGTGATATTGATGCCGAAAGCCATCAATATCCACGAAGGTTATAATACCACTCCTTCTCAATGTTGCTCCTCATTAATATTGCTTCATACTAATATCACTTCAAACTGATGCTGCAAGTCTATACATGCAATGTTGATGCTAAAAGTCATCAACATTCACATGAGTTATTAAGGCCGACGTCATACAAAATGATGCCGCCACATTTTATTATCGCACCGTAGCAATGTTGTTCCATATCAATGCCGATTCATGCTGGAATAACTATAATCTAATGTCGCTCCTTATTGGTGCCAAATACCATCCCTATTGGAGCAGCGTCGAAGCTCAACTATGCATTCAAGAAAGCCAAGAACATTATTAATAGTAGCCAACACCGGTGGTATTAAAGTCGAAGCTCATAAATGCCGAAGTCAAACTAATGTGCCGCTACTCTACCCCTATGAATACAAACATAGGGGCGTTGTAGAGGGGGCTGGTCATTCTTTCCCTAACTTCTTGCATTTTAGACTTTGTAACCCTAAATTAATGTAACGACCTGTATTTTTTCGATAATTAAAATATTGAATTTAATAGGATTTTAGAATTTAATATTGTATTAAAATAGAAATTTATGATTTGTTAGTAAGAAAACAATTAGAATGTAATTTAATAATGTGATTTAATGTAATTGATTTCTATTTTAGTGTAATTTCAATTTATTTTAAAAATTGTTTGAATGTAAGTTCCATTGATTGTAATAATAGATGTTAATATAAGAATGAAATAACTGAAGAAATAAATGTTGGAATATATGAAATGAACAGAAAATAGTTATGGTATAATGAGAATCCGTTTGAAATCTAATATTGAATATAAACTGCAATAAGGGTTGTTGGAATCCTTTAATTGAAAAGAAAAGACAAGTGCATGTAATTAATAAGTTCAACATAAGAACTTACATTTTAAATTAAATTAAGATAAATGTTTTAATGAAATTTAAGCTTTAACTTGAAAAGAATAAATTGTATGTTTGTCTCTAACCGGAATAACAAATGTGGAATTTGAATCTAGGATGGAGTGAATGTTTTAATGAAAAAATTACATAAGTTATTATTTGGAATGCATCTTGGAGAAGTTGATTTTCAATAAGATAAAAACATTTACTTTGTAAATAGTGTATAAATTTTGTTATATATGAAATTTTATAAAACATGTTTTAATTGGTATAAACGAAAAGAAAACAATGTTTTATAATTAGAATTTGTTTGAAATTAGTAATGAAATGAATTGGAATTAGATTAATTGAAATGTTTCAATTAAATGGTAACATAAATGAAATCGTAATGAATGAGTTAGTATAGGAACTTTCTTTTTTGTGTCAATATGGAATGAACATTTTAATTAAGATAATTGCATGTTTTGAGATGTATAAAAATAAAACTTTCATTTTGAATAAGTATGATTTTGGAGAAAAAATTGAATTTTAGAATAATCTATATACACACACATTAATATTCAAATTTTTAAATATATCAAAAGGTTCATGGTCGTATAAATGTTGTGGAATCAATTAGAATTACCTTGTATTAACAGTTGTACATTAATTACATAGGTTCACATATATTTATTTATTTTCCATTTTATATATGGTTAAAATTTGTAAATTGGTTGCATTAATGTGACCATACAGTAATTAAAAAGTAAAGTAAATCATTTTTATAGTGCACGGATAGATATATATTCATTAATTAATAAACTTGGTTTGAGTAATGTAAATAAATATATAGGTTGATTGGTTGATTAATTGATTGATTGATTGTTAATTGATTGATTGCGTTAATGGAGTGTGCACATATATTAACATAAAACGAATGTTTTAGTATGGAATTAAATGACGTATATATGTGTATATTTGGGTTTATTGATATGAATTAATTGGAGTAAGTTTTGGAATTTGGACCCCAAAGGTTTGTTTATAGGATATAGATGGTCCCTTCATTTTCTTTACATTTATTATCACATCGCATTCTCTTTCCTTTCATTTTCAAGTTCTCCGTGTAGGTTTCACTTGAGCATCCATTTAATTGTTAGATTAATCATTCGTTTCTTATTAACTAATAGTTGCTTCATTTGATTTATTTATAATTAATAATTGCCTCATTCTTTTCATTTGTTTCTCATTTGTTCGTTTGCTCCTTCCAAGTGCTTTCCCTGAAGTTTTTTTCCTTTTCCTTTTTCTATTTTTAATGTGAACATCCAAATTAATATCCATTCAATCTAATTAGCATTTACTATTCCCCTTTTATTCATATATATATTCCTTTAATTCACCTCTTTCAATACCACCGTTTTAGGGCTGTTCATATTTTTACTTTATTTCAAATTTCTTGTTTGTTTATACATACCTTATTAGCTTTTCATTTGTTTCCATCTTCATTCCTGTAGCCTCATTTCATTTTCAAATCTCATCTTCTGTAGCTTCATTTTTCCAAACAAACTTTCATCTCATTTTTCTCTCTCTCTTCATTTTCCTCCTTCTTCATTTTTCTTCTTCTTCAAATCTCCTTCTCTTTTTTTTCAAAGCTTCCTTTTCCTTATTCTTATTCTTCAAATCTTTTTCTTCTTTTTCAAAGCTTCCTTTTCTTTTTTGATTCTTCATCTTCTTTAAATTTTCTTCTTCTTTTCCAAACATTCTTCTTTTTCCAATCCTTTTCTTCAAATCCAGATCTATACAAACTTCTCTGTCTCTTCCAAAAATTTCTATAAAAAAGAAGAAGATTAAGATAGCAAGGAAACAAAACAAAAGGAGGAAGTACTAGCGGATCCAAATCCGACTAGAAAAGGGAAATCCATAAGGTGAGTGTTTAAACTCACTCACGAAATACTAAAATTTTATTGCAAGTTAAACCAGGTCATATAATGACAAACTTTTGATTGTTGGTTTGGAATTTTAATTGATATTTAATTTGAATACCTAAACTCCAATATGTGATAAATAGTTATTATTTTAGCATGTTATTGATTCGTTGATTTGTTGAATTTATTGGTTTGTTGAATTGGTTGATTTGAATGTTGATTGTATGTTGTGATAGATGCTATTGTGACTGAATGTGCACTGTTCATTTATTTTGATATGTCCTTGTTATTAACCTGTAGTTTATTGTAATCATATAAATTTTCATATTGATTATTTGAACACTGAATAAAGATTTCATATATTTACATGAGAGAAAAAAACTAGTATGTTTAGATTTACTATTCGAACCATGAAAATGATTTTGAGAAATAAACAGTCGTTGCCTTATTTGAAAGTTTACTGTAACGACCTTCCTTTTTGGACGGTTTTAAATTGACAATAATCCACACACGTCAGACTCAAACCATTCAAAGGGGCAGATTGTTATGGGGTAAATAAGAAAACGAGAAAGAAATAAAACAAATACGAAATCTCACAACGAAATGACAAAATATAATAATCAAATAATAGTTCATGAAGCTGTTTTATAAATACATTTGATTATTCTTTTACAACACAAAATCAAAGTTACATAAAACAAGAATAAATAAATAAATAAATGTAGTGGAATAAATATAATAAATAATAATAGTACAAAATCTTCGTCTTCATCCTCCACAAAGCAGACTTCGATAAACTGAAAACCTCAAACTGGCCCGAGCGAATTGAAAAGACAAAACACTCGAGTCAGAACTAAAAAATCTTATGTACGTTAAATCAATAGTAAATAAATATGAGTGTAACGACGTCAGAGATGTTTATGGGGTTTGACATCTCATATCCAGTGTCTAACATGAGTGCAATAACTTAAAATATGTTCGGGATTTGCATCTCCTAAGTGTAACGACCCAGAATTTTTGGATATTTGAAATTAGAATATTTAATTGATTTTAAATGTTTAAAAGTTAGTTTTTAACTTGAATTTCAAATATAACCCTTATTGGATAATTTAATTATTGAATTTAATAAATGAAAATGGGTAAAATATGGAATCTTGAGTTTTAAGCTCGTTAAAAATAATTTAAAGGCTCATAAAATTTATATTGATAATACTGAAGATAATAAAAGTTATAAAATTTATATTGGAAGTGATTTGTTCAGTTTTAAAAATTATCGTTTAAAATAGATTTAAAAATAGCCTTTCAGGACACAGTCTCGGAATTCGATGAAACTGGTTCTATTGGATCTATAATAGTGTATTATTACTGTATTTCAAATTTCGTAACGTTTGCAGTTATCGTTTGGCCGTACGGTATATAAACGCATTGAAATTTATATCGAAAATTCAATATAATTATTGAGTCCAAATAGCTATCTTCTCCATACGGTCGAATTAGGACTCGAAACATTTTCCACTGCGTTCAGAATAGGGGTATAACATTATAAATGCCTAGCGGCATGCCTCGATAGGAGATCAAGATTTTAAGCTACGTATTCATGATGGTTTTAATTTTTAAATATATATATATATATATATAATTGATTTGATTAATGTTTTCACATCAGTACCTTTACCATTCTTCTCAAATGTCACTATAGCATTCCTCAACACTACTTTCTCATCTTCCATCTCTTCCCTTTTGTTTCAACTCGTACATACAAGATTAAAAGTACGGTCTTACATATTCGTGTGAATATATATATATATATATATATATATATATATATATATATATATATTTAAAAAGAAAACAAGGAACCTTTCTGTTTCCACTCAACCTTTTAATCTCTCTACCATTCGCGTTCTCTACTGATGATAATAATGGCCGAACAAATCGTTCAAACTAAAATTCACGAGCTTCCCTTTTTTTTGTGCCTCAATTTGAAAACGTGGCCTTCCCCTTCAATTTCGTTTCCCTCCTCCCTTTTTAATTAATAGCCGAAGCATTCGAAACAAAAAAAAATGGCCGCTCTCCTTCCAATTCGAAAAGCAAAAAAAAGGAGAATGAAGCCGCTACTTTCTTAAATCCTCCCCCTTCCTCTTCCTTACCGTTCGAGATTCAGGAAAAAGAAATATAATAAAATGGCCGAATCTAAAACAAAAGGGGAAAGCTCACAGTTTAATCTCGAACGCGTGCACGCGCGTTCGTTTGGGAGGGAGGAGGTGCGTTTAAGTGGAGGCCGCGACGGTGTTGGGGTGGACATCCGGTGGTGGAGGCCGCGAAGGGTTTATGCTAGGGCTATGCCGAATGATGCGTGGGTCGTGGGATTCGGCAGAGAATGGCGACAGGGTGAGGAGGGTGACAAGTCAAGGCGACATTGAGGTGAAGCTGCGATGGTTCAGGGTTAGTCATAGGTGGCGGCTCCATTCAAGTCGACAGTGGGATGACTTGCGTGAACGTGAGGTTTGGTACAGTGATTTATTTAACTTAAGTATTAAATTTTGATTTGGTTAATTATAAAAAAAAAGAATTCAAAACAAATTTAATTATCTTGATATTAATAAAAATTCATAAATTTCTTAGACAAGGTTCAAGTGAATAAAAGAAAATCGAGATTGGAAGGATTCGCAGATAAAAATCAAGGTGAGTTAACCTCACTCGATTTGGATTACAGCAAAATAAATTTTTAGTTAAAATTAATTATTGATTGACTGTTGAATTTAATAATTTTTATCAGTTGTATGTGGTATTATATAAAGTAAATAAATATATATATATATATATATTGGAGTGATTGATATTCTTGCATTATATAGCGGATGAGACCCTATGCGCCTCACATAATAGTCGATGACCCTATATACCGCGATATCCTCCTCAAAGTGGGATTGGTATTTTTATACCATGCTAACATCTTTGGATGTAAGGAAAACAGGTTGGAAGGATCCAACGGGATTCCTCAAAAATGTTGAAATTATTTTCATGTGTAGTGATATGATTTATTTGAATAATCTATGATAGAATATATTGGAAATCGATTTATTTGATGCTATGGTATTGCTGGGTATATTTTTTGTATTTTAAAATATCAGAAATATAAATATTTTGTTTTTAAAGGAAATAAAAGGGGATTGTAAAGTAAGAGTTTTATAGTAAAGTTGGATAAATTTAAAAGTAATGAATTTGGAAAGAAAATAAATAGTTGATTTTTAAAAAAATGTACTTGATAATTTCTAAATATGGAAAGATAGAGATTTGGAATACTTGAATAAAAGTGTTTACTAATAAGGGCTTAAGCGATTTGTTTAAGTATAATAGTGTTATTTTTAAATCCGAGATTAAAAATAGATTTGAGAAAATAAAGAGAAGGTTTGAAAATAAAATATGGAATTAATGTTTCAGATTTAAATAAGATTTTAAATCATAAAAAGGAAGTGAATCTGAAATTAGTGGTTTTGGAATAAAATTAGGTTAACTAAGAAATTTATTTAAAAATGGAGTTTAATTTGAAAATCGATTAAGTGTTGTGAAACAGTGAAATAGGTAAAATGAGACTATGGGATTTATAAACAAAGTTTATAAAATGAAGTGAAGTAATTATCATTGGATAATTCGAAATTAGAAATTCACGGTGGGAATTTATAAAGGGATGAGAAAATTGTTTTAAAAATAAATGGTAGATTTATTTTTAGAAATGTGAAAAAGGTATTTTACGAGATTGGAACGTAAATTAAACTGGAGGAAAAATCGAGAAGGATTTGTTAATTTTGGCTGGCAATATAGAAGTTGAAAACATTTTTCTAAGAAGTTAAGTTATTTTAAAAAGGAAAGATCTTTGAGGTATTAACTAGAAAATTTAAAGTGTTTAAAGAATATTTTAGAAATTTACTACTTAGTTGTTTAAAAATGGCTTTAAGTATATTTTAAATTGTGAATTAAGGTAGTTATATTAAAATGATTATTATTTAAGAAGTAATCAATATTTTTATTTCAAAGGGATAAATTATTTAATATTAATATTATTTTTGATAACCTTTATTTTAAAAGTAGTTTTTGGTTAAATTTTACTTGGAGAATTATTATAGAAATCTCATAAATATTATTTTGAAATTATTAAATAGAGATTTCGGAGAGTATTGGTATACTAGCATGGCGTAGTCAGAGGCAGCGAGTGCCTGCAGCTAAGTCTTCAATTTCTCTTGGATAGAGACGTAACCATTGAACTGTGATCCATGGTTTGATACCGCAGTGGTACTTTCCAAAATTATTTTAAGAGTTTTCCAAGCATCTTTGAAAAAAATATAGCATTGGTGAATTTACTTAACTCGATAAGATAAGTCTATATTTTAGATAAAGAGATTTAATATATTAAAAATTAAATTAAAAAGAGATTTGGAGTTTTCGGTGACAAATGAAGTGTTTGGTTGAATTGATTGTTTATTTGATAGTTAAATAACCGACTATCAAATCTGGACCCAAATATAACTTTGATAATATCTAGAAGAAGTACGGGAATTACATGGTACAGTTACCGTTCGAGGTGCTATACTGTACGTATAAACTCGTTTCTTTCTTCTAGGACATTTATAAGGACATCCGTCCACCAAACGGTTAGGAGGTGAACTCCGATCTTATTTTCGTCTATTTATTTCCAAGAGAACCGGGGTTGAGTTTACCGGGAAGTATCGAACTTTGTTTCGAAGAGACCGGGATTGGATTTGTGATCCGAAAAACAATTCGATCCAATGAGTACGTTTTCGGTATGAAGACAAGAGCTTGGAGTCGAAGATGGAGCAGTAAAGTGCAAGGGCTATTCGCTACTAATCCTGAGGGTGATTCCAAAATGGATGTAGTAGGAATAGTGCCTTCGGTTCCGTTCGGACCGGGAACGGACTTGTATGGATGAATGCTATTAGTACATTGTCATTGGAGGACAATAAGCATTCTAAGTGAATATTTATAAAAAGGTAACGCTTAGCCTCGAGCCTCATCAACCGGGAATGACTGAAAATCAGGGGAAATGCAGCAAGGCTAAGTGGGTCGCACCCAAGTAGGGTAAGGTTACCCCTATATAGAGTCCCTTTCTTTTATTTGGCTGTGTGGTGCGTTTGCTGATCCCAACCGCGGGGTAATCTTATTCGGGCTATCCAGTTTAAGGGGTAGTCTGGTCTTCTGTTGCAGGGGACCCCAGAGTGGTCCTCGGTATAGTGTTTCTAGACAAGTACTGTGACAGGTGGTACCCCAGTGCCTAGTCATTCAGTTGGAATCCATTCTCCCATAAGCGCCGTATGGTTTTGATTGTGCCTAACTATGCTGGAACGTGAGATGCAAGCATTTCAGCTATTTGAATAAGTATTTGTACTTAGACACTATTATAACAACATTTGATATGAAATGTTTTAGTAATCGTAAGGTAAAAACTCGTCGTGTTTATTTGTGGCGTGGTCTTACGAGATACCTTTGATTTTCAAAGGATTTTGAAAACTTTAATAATTCAAGCGAGTGTGTTTTCTCACGTTGGTTTTCCAAACTGACTCGGGTGTTATTTTATTATAATGCTCGGGTCAGACCAAGTATTATATATTCAGGATAGGATGCTATGGAGCTCAGGAGACGAGCTGGATGGCGAGATGTATCACACGTACTTGGTGTATATTCCGTTGTGTATTGTAAGCTGTATAGTCAGCTTTTGTAAGGAAAAGTTATTATAACTGTCCAGTGTTGTGCTATTGTTGTGTTGTACTCTGATGATGTAATGCATAAAAACAGTTATAGGTCTTTTGTATAAAGATCAGTTGTTATCTATTATATATTATTCCGCTGCGATTGTGAGATTCTGTGTTGTTATTTCTATTTTCTTCTTTTACCTCCTCCTTCTTTCCCCTAATGATTTGGTATTTCCGGCATTCGATTGCTCGGCACGTAATATAGGGGACGTATTGATGTCGATTTTCAAGCGTCGAAAATACGGGCCGTGACACTAAGGATCCGTTAAATTATCTACTATGTAGTACAATACACTATTATAATATGTCTACAGTAAAGTAAAGTATTAAAATAGCGTTATGGCGTTACCCATATCCCCCTTAACACATTTTATATATTCCCATAGTCTATACAGTACCGTACGCTCCTCCGTGAGGTTTACCCAGAGGGTACTCCATAGGTATGGTACAAAACAAACTTGTAGAAGGCGCGATAAGGCATGCGACAGGGCACGCGAGGCAATGCACGTGGTAGGATTCTACCGTTTTGTGGATCCGGACTGGTGGTAATGCATAGCAGCTACTACCGCCCACCTCGGAACACACTCCCAAATCAAAATCAAGGGGTGGTCACCAATCAATAACAAGGTAATAGAATGGTATCGAAGAAATGTGTCCGATAGAAGGAATGACCTAACTTGGTCCGGCCTGGCTCCTGTTTTAGCCACATCAAGCTGACTCACGGGAGTCAGGGTCATGTAAATACCTCATTCAAAATCGTTTGCCAAACCATCCTACTTCATTTCTGGAATCTCCACCACGTACACAGTTGTTAAAGTGGTTTTTGGTATTGGCAGAGGGTATGACAATATCCGATCCCGGTCTCTTTAATAACCAACTGCTGATTACACACCGGATGGTGCTTTTACATTTCAAAAGTCAATTCATAATTGATATCAAAATATCATATTCTCAAAATCACTTTCGAAATCATATCGCATTTGAAATCATATCACTTTCAAAAATCATATTTACTTTCGACATCATATTCACTGTTGAAATTAACTATACGATAGGTAAATTAGATCCTCATTCCAAAATCATTTTATTTACTCAATATGTCACTTCGCAAAAAAAATATCAATTACAAATTCCAACATAGGTTGTATCATCATTGTAACGACCCGTAAATTTTAGTGGTTTTATTTATTTAATTAATTTAAATTTTTGTGAAATTTTAAATATTTGAATTTGGAAATAAAACATTAATATTTGGAATACGCCTATTTAAACATAGCAAATGGTAAATTTTCATCAGAAAATATGAAAGTTTATTTTATTGTGCAGTTTTAAATCAGTTAAAATTTGATGATAATAAAATGTTTTCCAAACCTGAATATTTTTACATAATAAATTTGTAAATCATCTTCTGAGTGAGACATCATATTTCGTTTCTCTAAATTCAGAACGCTACAGCTCCATTTATCTTATTTTCTGCGTTTTAGCAGCGTTTTCGATAGTAGAAATACGAGTTTTTAAATTTTGATCGGATCGCAGATATCTGTGTGCCATTCTATCCGCCTCATCATGCCGATCTCCGTAGTATATTCTTTGGAGCTCCGGTACGCGACGGAAACGAAAGAACAGTGTCATACCGGTACCGAATTTTTTTGACATTTTGTTTCCTTGCTTTCAAGATGTGAACCATGCAGCCCAAGCAATTAATGAATTGCTTTATTAACTTTTCAGCTCAAATCAACGCATGAACAGTGAAATTACCTTTATCCATTCCTATTATATATTCAATTGTTTTCCTCTTTGCTCTATGCTCATTCGCGAACCGGTACGTTTCATTTTGTTTTTCATTTTCTTTTCTGTAGCCAGCTGTTCACCTTTTTGAAACTCATCATCTTCTTGTCATTTGTCTACTCAGTTCAAGCATCTCCTTCACTCGGCAACCTCAAACCGAGCCACCTCACTCACCCTATCACCGAATCCAACAAGTTTCATACCCTCTTCACCTCTCCATCTCCTCCACGCTGAGCGTCTCCACCACCGCCTTTCCGCCTATCCAAGCTACTCGGCCCATCATGCCAGATCTCGCACCTTCGGCCACCACACGAACCAAGCCTCACCATCACACAACATGACCAACCACCCGTGTTCAAAACCGAGCAACAGCCGTTCCCCTCCCTCTCTTTCTCCTCACCATCGAACCTGCATCTCACAGTAACCTCCACCACAAACACAACCGCCCCTCCGCTTGCTCCTTCTGCAACCCCTTTGCCGGACTTCCTTTGATTCTCTGTCATAAGGTAGTTTTGTTTGAAGCTTGCTATTAACCCCTCTTTTGACGACTCGGCGACCTAATGAGTTATAAGGTCAAGCGACATAACGAACTAATAATGGAAACGACCTAGCGACCTAAAGTATGAAGTAACCCAGCGACCCAAGCGACCTAACGGAGAAGAAGTTCTACAACGAGCTAATGTGAGACGACCTAAGTACCCAACGACCTAATGAGCTAAAAAAGGGAGCGACCTAGCAAACTCCAGGACAAAGCCGCATGTATACTCTCTTTCATTAAGTCTCCTGCGACCTAAGCAAGACAATATAACTCCTATGCTTTAAGTGCTAAGTCGCTGACAGCCCGTACTTGGTTCAGAATGACTCCACTAGGTCGCTGACGATTTAAGCTACCTCAAGACAATTCTCCCATAGGTCGCTACTACCTACTAACTCGCTCAGTTGACCTAGTATGACCTTAACAAGTCGTAAACCATATTCTTTAGGTCGCTCGCGACCTACGACCTACCCTTAGGTCGTTCGCGACCTACGACCTGACCCCGAGAATTCTCCTATAAATACCCCACCTACTCCAACTGAAGGGGGACCTTTGGCTCACTTTTGGAATGCCTATACTCTACTGTTTTCTCAACTCATCCGACACTTCAAACACAAGAGACGCTTCAACGAACTTCAAGAGGAGATCTAACACATTCAACATGAATTCGAAAGATTCTTCTACATCGGAGTTCTAGCTACTTGTTAAAGTGGTGTTGTAATCGAAGATTGTTGTAAAAGTTGTAATTGAATCAGCAATAAAGGAGATGAAAGTGGACGTAGGCTAGATATTAAGCCGAACCACTATAAAATTGTTGTCTTTTTACTGCTTTCTGTTATTTCTCTGCTTATCTTTTGTTCCCGTACCAACGGGTGGTGCTTTCACATTTTTATTACACACACCGGGGTGTTAGCGTTCAACTTTTAGCATTAACACTTGCATATATTTGTTATGTATTGCTTGTGTAGTTATGCTACACGCTGACCTTCTATTTGGCTCGTATATATGTGAAGTATGGCGGTATATTTAAAATGTGTTTAAGGGTGTTATAATATAAAGGTTTGTATATGTATATTTGTTATATATACACGTATGATCTATTGGGTTTTATTGTATGAGTCCATAATAGTTTACATATACATATAATTTAATAAACAGTTCTATAATATATATGTGTCCTCTGTACACAGTTTTAAAGTTTATAAAATTGTAAAAATTGTTTATATAGCTGTATGTTTGTTTTAAAAGGTTATACAGTATATATATATTAGTTTTATACTGTAATTATATATTCAATCAAAGTTATTTATAGATGTAAGTATATGTGTATATATATATTAGCTAATATATATGTTAGTATATATATTTTGCATAGCACATAATTCCAATTTATATTATAGAAAATCTGTTATAGTATGTTGTATAGATATGTTTACACAGGTATTATATATATATGACTATGTAAGTTTATATATAATTTGTTAGTTTATAAAATTTGTAGATATAAGATATGCTGGCTTATTATACATAAGTTTATAAAGGAAAAAATATATATAAATCTGAAATATGTTGGTTGATATATGTGGTATGATAAATATTAATATAACATATAATATGTATTTGTTGTATATTGTTTACTGAGTCCTATATATACTATAGATATAGATCGGTTATAGGTACGTTTTTCTAGGCTTTGATATCTCTTTTACTTTACATATTAAAAATATATATATTATAATCTAGACGTGATATTTTGAATATGATTGAGTTTGTATGTATATAGTCTATGAACGTATTATCTAGTTGATATTGAGTTTTATATGAAGGATACATGTGTACAAAACAGTTTGATTTCGATTTTTTTATATATATAGATTTTGATTTTTAATATATGTGTATGAGTTAAAATTTATGAGTTAAAATTTGTATGAATTAAAATTTATAAAGACCTTGGAATATATATATATATATATATGTATGTATGTATGTATGTATGTATGTATATAGATTTCGATTTTTGATATATGCATATATGTTTAAATTTAATATTGATTCTTGGAAGAAAATTCTTACATGTATAGATGATACGTATATGTGTTGATTTAAAAACAATGATTTTGAAATATATATATATATATATATATATATATATATATATATATTTAAATATAAAATGTGTGTGAAGTATAGAATATGATATATATAGTTATATACAGTTATATATAAGTCCACTTATATAAAATTTCTTCATCGATCCAGTTCTGATTTGAATTCGTCTCTTCTTGTTTATCAGGCTTTGTTCGTCGAGTCGTGTCCATTTAGTGTTGCTTTGGAATTCGTAACTCATATCCATGGCAAATCTATCTAGCCTCGAAAGGTGAGCAATCACTCACGATTAACGTTCTTATATTTATTAAATTTGATCTCAATTGAAACGATAATTGAAATATGCTGCTAATTTGAATTGTTTATTATTTAAATTGTTATATATGATATGCTATTATCTATATATGTTCACTTGTGACATCATGATCTGTTATTTATTTTATCACTGATGATATATGCCTACCATTGATATGTTATATTATTATCATTACTATTATCACTCTACAAGTTCCCTGTTAGTATAGAATTCCCCATGGGTTGAAATGCTACATACCCAAATGATATTGTAGAATAGGAGAAAATCATTATGGGTTGAAATGATAAACCCAAGCGATTTTCATTGAATTGAATTTGGGATTGCGGGTTGAAAAGATATATATCCGTATATATTTAAATTGCGGATTGAAATGATAAATATCTATATCACTTGACCATAGGATAGAAAATTATATACAGGCACCGTTGGTCTATATATATATATATTTTGAAAAATGATTTCCAAGGCTTTGAAAGGAAATATATGTGGTTTTTATAAATATCGATTTTAAGATATTATATCTTTAATATAGATTTGATGATAATTTTAAATAAATTGAGTTGGACAGAGAAATGGAAATTTATTTGAAATTTTCTCAAATAAAACTGATTTGAAACTTATTAAATTTGAGATCTTATAGATATGATTTACAACTTGATTTTTGATTTAAAGTGATTAAATGAATATTTCAAGTAAATAAATTGAAGGGAATATTTAGTTTATATAAATTGTAATTTAAGGATATATTTAAATAGTTTTGAATTGACTAAGTGAATTTTTCAATATAAAATAATGGTAAAGTTTAATTTGAAATATAAATGAGATTAAGCTTTGAAATCTATTGAAATTGAAATTGTTTAAATTGTGGTCTATATATGTATTTGAAATCGATATAAATTTTAAATGGTTTTGAACTGAATTGAGATTAAATTTAATTGAATTGTGGGAATTCAAGTTGATCTGAATCGATTTGTGAAATTTGAGGAAACTATTTTTATTTTTATATAAAGTATTTTAGTATATAAAAATATTTTACTTTATGAATATATTTCATTTTAAACTATTTTAATATACAACTATTTTAATATACTAATTGTTTTAATATAAACTATTTTTAATTTATAACTATTTTATT
Source organism: Allium fistulosum (assembly GCA_030737815.1). Classification (NCBI taxonomy): domain Eukaryota; kingdom Viridiplantae; phylum Streptophyta; class Magnoliopsida; order Asparagales; family Amaryllidaceae; genus Allium; species Allium fistulosum. The sequence continues at coordinate 236,536,675 of CM060908.1, forward strand.
ATATAAATTATTTTATTATAAAAACTATTTTCATTTTAAAAATCTATTTTATTACATATACTATTTCCTATGTCTAAACTGTTGAGTGGAAAGTGTTATGATTTCAAAGGGTTATGATTTCAAAGTGTTAAAATTTCCAAAGTGTTATGATTTCTAAAGTGCTATGATTTCAAAAGTGTTATGATTTCGAAATGGTTATAATTTTTTAAAGTGTTACGATTCTGGAAATGAATATTATTTAAAGTGAATAATGATATCGAATTTGATATGGTTTTGAAATGAATGTGATATTTTGAAATGACCATGGTGTTATAATAACGCTTGGTTGTTAAAGAGACCGGGATCAGATATTGTCATACTCTCTGCCAATACCGAAAACCACTTTAACAGCTGTGTACGTGGTGGAGATTCCAGAAATGAAGTAGGATGGTTTGGTGACTAATCTATATGGTATGACGTGACCCTAACTCCCGTGAGTCAGCTTAGATGTGACTAAAATCAGGAGCTATACCGGGCCAAGTGAGATCATTCCTTCTATCGGGCATATTTCTTCGATACCATTCTATTGTTTTTTTAATTGATTTAGTGGCTACCCCTCGATTTTGATTATGGGACTGTGTCCGAGGTGGGCGGTAGTAGCTTCTATGCGTTACCACCAGTCCGGGAGTGCAATTGGTATATCTTCCCTGGCATCTCCTCGTGTGCTGTGTTCACATGCCCTAGCGCACCTTCTTTGAGTTTGGTTTGTACCATACCTATGGAGTGCCCTCTGATAGCCCTCCAGTTTACGGAGGAATTACGGTACTGCATAGACTATGGGAATATATAAAAATGTGTTAAGGGGGATATGGGTAACGCCTTAACGCTATTTTAATAGTTTGCTTTACTATAGACATATTATAATAGCGTATATTACTACATAGTAGATAGTTCCATGGATACTTAGAGGATGGTTATCCCAAACATCCTTTGAGTTACTTGTATTTCAGTTGATATTTCACTTGAGTTGGATTTATTGATATAAGAATGTTAATCCTGACTCGAGTGTTTTGTGTTTTGCTTTACGCTCGGGTCAGACTGAGTGTTACAGCATTTGAGACTCACATTTGGAGTTGGAACTTGGCTTGGAGATCCAGCTATCTATTCAGCTTTCAGTTGTTCAGATGATTCCTGTGATGCATATTCTGATCTTGTATTTTACTATTGTATTTGAGGCTTCCGTTGTATTTTGTTTAACTCTATTATATATATAGTAGCATCATGAACTACTATTCATTTGATTCCACTGCTTATATTTATATTACTCCGTGTTTGTGATTCTGTGATTTTTCGGCATTTTTGGTTGTTTCAGATTTTTGTTGGGATTTGCCTAAGTCCTAGGTCGTACGCGACCTAAGAGAGTCATGGGTTGTTGGCGACTTAGGAGATAAGTCGTGAGCGACTTAAAGAAAGTCTGCGACCTAAGGGAATAGGCGAGTTAAGAGTTAGGTCGTGGACAGTTTGGAGCGACCTATGGGAGTAGCAAGTTAAACCCAGTAGTTAACGACCTAGGGATGAGCGACCTAGTGGTTCCGAGTTAGCATTGTTAGGTCGGCAACGACCTAAGGAGTTTGGAGATAGCGGTGTAGCGACCTAGTATCTTGGATTGACCTATAGGTTAGCGACTTAAGGAGTATACGACCTATGGGAGTTAAGTCGTACGAGTTAAGTCGTAAGGTTGTATTAGGTCGTATACAGTCTAAGTGTTAGGTCGCGTGGGTATGTTAAGTCGTAAGTTTGTTAGGTCGCGAGGTAGTGTACCTGTTAAGTCGTTGGGTGATTGTAGCATCGTTTTGGATTAAGTCGTAGGTCGCAGGACTACTAAGTCGTGAGGTTTTAGGTCGCGTGAAGACTTAAGGTGTTAAGTCGCTGGGTTTTAGCCTATGTGTTAAGTCGTAGACGACTTAGGGAAGTTAAGTCTTAAGTCGTAGAGAATTGGTCTGTTAAGTCGTAAGTCGCTAAGTCGCGCATAGTCTAAGTTGTTAAGTCAAACTGTTATGTCGCGCGCTATGTTAAGTCGGAGACCCAGTTGAGTCGTAAGTCGTAGGACTGCTAAGCCGTTAGGTCGTGAGCGACCTAGGAGTGGGGCGCGCGTGCATATCTGTTAAGTCGGAGGTGTCTTAGGTCGTAAGTCGGAGACGACTTAGGAGATAGCCGAGTTACGACTTAGTGGATTTTCAGCTATAAATTGGAAGGGTTTTTCTCACCTTTTGGGATCCGGATTTCGAAGCGACGAAGTGCTGCCATTTTGAGAGCTCGACTTCTACACTTCTTCACTTCTTTTCTCCACTCTGATCTAGTGCTTCCTTTCATCCAAATCGAAGATCAAGATTGAAGATCCAAGAGCTAAAGTTGAAGATCTTCATCCGTTGAAGTGAGATTTCTTCGTTTGAAGCGGATTCGTGATAGATCAAGCTTGATCCTTCGCTGTCCAGATCTGAAGCGTGTTGTTTTGAGGTTGTTTTGGTGATTTGGTGAGTGGTGATTATCTCTCACACGGATCCAAAGGAGTATATCGGATTGTTGACTCGATTTGGTGTTAAAATAGTGATTTCCATGCATTTTCTTCATCCTAAGTGTAGATCCATATAGATCCATTGTTCATGATGATGTTACATCCATTTTATCATATGTTAACCTGTGCAAGTTCATTCATCAAGTTTGTAGAGATATAATTCATGTTTTCATGCTTATTGGTCTTTCAACTCTTTAATTACGAAAATGCCATTATTGTGATAATTGTCTACTTAGATCTTGTTTGAATGCTTGATTGTTTGGATTAATGTTTGACTTGGTTGATTGCTATGAATTAGATGATTGATGATTTGCTTTAGACCGAAGATGGTTCAAAAGCTAAGGGAAAGGCTCTTGAATTGGGAAAGCTGCTCGTGGCATATGTAGCGGGATGATGAAGCTCTTATGCATAGATTTGATGATGTGTTGTTGAGATGAGACTTTGCGAGGATGTGATGAAGCGAAGTATGATATGAGATAGTCTTGGTCTAATCCAGACGGAATCATTCCAAGCACGTTGGTAACTCGGTGATATGATTCGAGTTAAGGGTAATGGATGCTTGAGAGGCGCTTGAGCTAGTATGGACATAGTCGTCAAGGAGGATGACTAGGAGGCTTGGATAGCATCGTTGTTGAAGGTTCTAGCATGCTCTAAGCAAGAGTACGTTTGGGCAGATTCGATAGTCCCAACGGCCAACTGTTGATGGTCGAGTACTCTGGGCAGATTCGATAGTCCTAGGCACGGGCTACGACGACGTGCGGGAGTTATGTCTAGAACCGGGGTTTCCATTAGCCCTTGACGGACGACTGAAAGAATGTGCCGGTCATTCAATTAACGGTGATATCGAAGCAATGATAACAGTGATAGCCAGAGTCATGGATGTTTGATTGTATCGTCATTCGGTCTCAAGAGCGGTATTTTCTGGGTGCTTATCTGATCTTGGTTTAGGCCTTGGGGGTTTGTGCTTGGAAAACATCACCCTTGACTCGAGTGATAATTTCTTTATTTTAAATTGTATGCTTTGCTATGTTTGTTTCTGCTTAGTGTGTGTCTGGGGGCTATCACTGTAGAATGAGGTTGGAGTGGGAGGGTTGTATTCCTATTCCTTTTCCTTTATGCTCTTTTGGTATGTTGTTAGTTAATTTACTGCTCACTAAGACTGTTGTCTGACTCAAGGCTTTATGTTTTTAATTCTTATTGCCTTGGGCTGTTCGTCCATTTTGGGACCGGCAGACTAGGTAGCAGGTGACAGGTGCTGTTCCCTTCCCACGATGCTGATATCGAAGACGAGCTAGAGGGTTGCATATTATTTTCTTATATGTACTGGATGTTCCGCTGCTTTGTATTCTCTGAGTGTTATGTAGTGAGGCTTGATGTATTGACTATTTGGATGCTTGTATTCAACTATTATGGAGTTTTATATGATGGCATTTTATTCTGTAAAGCTTCACTATACATATGTTCTATTGTATTTTGTCCATGCGCTGTGAGTAATACGATAGATTTTGTTGTTTTAATTTACCCTGAAATTCGTCCATGGTCGCCTGGCACACTTTACAGCGCATTTCCTCTAGATTCAGTGTAGGGGTCATGGGCGGTCGTCACATTTGGTATCAGAGCTTTGGTTAATCGATTTTACCCAACGCTCGCTGACGTAACTACGTATGAGAGACGTAATTGTATTTTGATGGATGAATACTATATATAATATAGTAGTTTAGTTGAGTTTGAGTCCTTTATGCAGTTGTTTCTCCAGATGTGCTAATCATTCCTTTTTATAGATATTGAGAATGAGTCGAAGAGGGAGGCCAGCTGCTAGGGAAGGCCGTGCTACTGAAGGGACTACTGATTATGCAGCTATGTTCGAAGCTATGGTGACTTCGATCATGAGAAGGATACCAGTTCCGGGGGCAGCAGTAGATGTTGGAATTCAAGTCCAAACTCCGAAACTAGTGGATTTTGCTAAGTTGTGCAAGGACTACACCGCTCTTGGAGGGAAGGTTTTCTTGGGAACATAATCAACTATCGAAGTCCAGAGATGGATAGATGCTTGTAAAAGGATCTTTGGTGATTTGGGAATTGATGATGCAACTAAGAGGAAGTTGGCATCAAGGCAGCTTCAAGGGAGAGCTTCTGATTGGTGGAACTCTATTACCATCAATACTACGGAGGAAGAGATTACTTGGGAGAAATTCCAAGTCAGATTTGAAGCTAAGTTCATTTCTACAGCTCAGAAGTCTGTTCTGTTCAAGAGGTTTGTGGAGCTCAAGCAAGGCGGAAGATCTGTTCTTGAGTATGTTTCTGAGTTTGAAGCTTTGTCCAAGTATGCCCGGTCATATATCGAATCTGCATATCAGAAGAATGAGAAGTTTGTGACAGGCTTGGACAGTTATCTCGGGAGACAGTTAGTGGATCATTTGGACGATTCATTTGAGAAGCTTGTGGAGAAAGCTCTCAGGCATGAGAGTCTGTTTCCTAAGGAAGGATCTGTTGTTGCTGTGACCAGGGAAGAGTCTAAACCCCAACAGGGTGGAAACAAGAAGAGGAAGCAGCAGCAGCAGAAGGGTAAGGATGGCCAGAAGAAGCCGAAAGGCGAGGTGACTTGCTACAATTGTCAGCAGAAGGGCCATTTCTCGAAGGATTGTAAGAATCTGAAGGCACCGATGAAGTGTCACAACTGTGACAAGCCGGGGCATTTCAGGAAGAATTGTCCAGAACCGAGGAGGGACAAGCAGATTGTGCAAGCTTATGCTTTGGGAGCTGTTCCGTCGTCTTCGAAGGCTCCTACCGCTGAAGAGAAGGGAAAGAGTGTGGTGGTTCAAGGTATTCTTTTCCTATGTGGTGTTCCAGTTAGAGTTCTGTTTGATACTGGAGCGTCGCATTCGTTTGTTTGTAGTGAACTTGTAGGCCGGTTGGGTTTGGAACCGGATATTGTTGATAGGCCATTGGTTGTGACTAATCCAGTTGGGGGTTCGTCTTGTTTGTGTATGTTATGCCGTGGTCTGATTGTATTGAGTCATGGTTGCTCTTTTGTTTGTGATTGCTTTGTTCTGAACTTTGCGGGGTTCGGAATTATTTTGGGTATGGACTGGCTTAGGAAGTATGCGGCGAAGGTTGATTGCGAGAGGTTGGAAGTGACAGTCGAGAATGTGGAGGGGCGAAAGGTTGTGATACGATGTAAGCATGAGGAAGGCGTCTTCATGAGCTTCATGTATTCGCTAGTTGTTCCACGGGATGGACTGTCATTAGTGCAAATCGCGAATGGATTCGAGGATGTCTTTGACGAAGTCAAAGGGTTGCCGCCGCATAGAGAGATCGAGTTTCGTATAGATCTAGTTGAAGGAGTCAGACCTGTTGTGATGCCTCTTAGGCGGATGGCGCCTAAAAAATAGCAAGAGTTGAGGGTGCAAGTTGATGATCTTTTGCAGAAAGGATTCATTCGGCGTAGTGTGTCCGAGTGGGGTGCACCAGTTGTGTTTGCAACCAAGGCAGATGGGTCGTTGAGATTGTGCGTCGATTATCGTGAGCTGAATAAGGTGACTAAGAAGAACAAGTATCCATTGCCGAGAATAGATGACTTGTTTGATCAGCTTCACGAAGCTAAGGTGTTTTCTCAGATGGATTTGGCAACGGGATTTCACCAGTTGAGAGTGGCTAAGGATAGTGTGCCGAAGACTGCTTTTCGGACACCATCGGGTTTCTTTGAGTGGCTGGTAATGCCGTTTGGGTTGACTAACGCGCCAGCATATTTTGTGGATCTTATGAATAGAGTGTTCAGAGATCAGTTGAACAAGTTCGTACTTGTGTTCGTTGATGATATTCTGATTTATTCCAGAACTGAAGAAGAGCACAAGACGCACTTGCGTATTGTTTTGGAAATCTTGCGGAAACATCAGCTAAAGGCTAAGTTTTCGAAGTGTCACTTCTGGAAGAGTGAAGTGAGGTTCTTAGGCCATGTGATTTCTGGAATTGGAATAGCGGTTGATCCCGCAAAGGTGGCAGCAATCCAGGATTGGGTTAGACCTAAGAATGCATCTGATGTTAGAAGTTTTCTTGGATTAGCAGGATATTATCGACGGTTTATCAAAGACTTCTCCAAGATAGCTGCACCGTTAACAGGATTGACGAAGAAGAACCTAGTGTTCAGATGGGATGATAAGTGTGAGCAAGCTTTTGGAATCCTGAAAGAGCGATTGACGAGTGCTCCTGTTTTGACTATTCCTAGTGGGAATGACGAGATGGTGGTTTACACTGACGCATGCGGTACTGGACTTGGAGCAGTGCTGATGCAGAAGGATAAAGTTGTTGCGTATGCCAGTCGACAACTGAAGCCGCATGAAAGGAATTACCCGACTCATGATTTGGAGTTAGCGGCGGTTGTTTTTGCTCTGAAGATGTGGAGACATTATCTTTTGGGAGTTCGATTTGAGTTGTTTACAGATCATAAGTCGTTGAAGTATCTTTTCTCCCAAAAGGATTTGAATCTTCGGCAGCAACGTTGGCTAGAGTTTTTGGCATCATATGATTTTGGTATAGCTTATACTCCGGGAAAAGGTAACGCAGTGGCAGATGCGTTAAGTCGAAGACATGCAGGATTGGGAGCCATGTTTTCAGAATGGAAGAATCTCGAGTATTTAGCTGGATTTGACTTCAGGCCTAGATGCAAATTGGAACCTGAGATGTTGGCAAACTTATCGATAAGACCTTCTCTTGTGGAAAGGATTGGCGAGAGCCAAAAGCGAGACGATAAGCTTGTCAAGATTATTCGTGATTTGGAATCTGGATTGGATCCAGAAAAGGATAAAGGATTCAAGGTCGATCGAGAGGGTTGGCTTCGGAAGCAAGGACGACTAGTTGTTCCCGATATAGATGAATTGAGGAGTGAAGTTCTGAAGGAAAGTCATCACTCGCAGCTGACAATTCATCCAGGTGGAAATAAGATGTATCGGGATATGAAGAGAACCTACTACTGGGAAGGTATGAAGAAGGATGTTGGAAATTTTATTTCCAAGTGTATGAACTGCCAGTTGGTAAAAGCCGAACAGAAGAAGCCAAGTGGATTACTTCAGCCATTAGAAGTTCCTACATGGAAGTGGGAGCAGATATCGATGGATTTTATTGATGGATTACCTAGAACAAGAACGGGAAATGAAGGGATTTGGGTCATCGTTGATCGTTTGACTAAGAGTGCACGATTTATTCCTGTTCGATCGACTAGGACTGCATCAAAGTTGGCTGAGTTGTATGTGAAGTGGATAGTTCGATTCCATGGTATTTCGAAGAGTATAGTGAGCGATCGAGATCCATTGTTCACTAGTGGATTTTGGAAGAGCTTCCAGGATGTTTTGGGAACCGAGTTGTGTTTGAGTACAGCTTATCACCCTCAAACGGATGGTCAGACCGAGAGAGTGAACCGAGTTTTGGAAGATCTCCTAAGAGCTTGTGTTTTGGATTTCGGAGGATCATGGGAAGATCACCTTCATTTGGTGGAGTTTGCATACAACAACAGTTACCAGTCAAGTATTGGTATGGCACCGTATGAGGCATTGTATGGAAGACCGTGTAACTCTCCGACGTGTTGGATAGAAACTGGAGAAAAGTTGATACTTGGGCCAGAGATGATTCGTCAGACTACGGAGTGCATAGAGATCATTCGGCAACGAATGAAGGCAGCCCAAGACCGTCAGAAGAGTTATGCCGATAAGCGTCGAAAGGATTTGGAATTCGACGTAGGTGATATGGTTTTCGTGAAGATTTCTCCTCTGAAGAATGTTATCCGATTCGGGAAGAAAGGAAAATTGACTCCGAGATTTGTTGGACCATTTCCGATTATCGAGCGAATTGGAAAGCTCGCTTATAGATTGGAATTACCAGAGAAGATGTCAAGTGTGCACAATGTTTTTCACGTATCGTATCTACGGAAGTATGTGCACGACTCGAATACAGTGGTTTCTGTCGATAGCTATGAAGATTTCTAAGTTGATCCAGTCGATAGAAGACCTCGTAAGCCGCTTCGTATTGTGGAAATCGACACGAAACAGCTTAGGAGGAAGATAGTTAAGTTGCTCAAGATACAATGGAGTGACGATGATAACGACTGTACGTGGGAGGTGGAAGAGAGGACGAAAGAAGCTCATCCTGAACTATTCGAGGTATGGCCTTAAGGTGTCGTCTCATCTCACGATATTGTAACTTGTTCTAAGTCTTAGAATTCTGTACGCTAAGCTAGAATTGAATGCATGGTTTGCTGATTGTTATGGATGGTAGGCGTACAGAATAGTCTTTGATTGCTTTGTTTGCTTGGAATTTCGGGGGCGAAATTCCTAAGGGGTAGAGAATGTAACGACCCGTATTTTACGGATCGAAAAGTTTGTCAAAATCTAGAATTTTCGGCATTTTTGGTTGTTTCAGATTTTGGTTGGGATTTGCCTAAGTCCTAGGTCGTACGCGACCTAAGAGAGTCATGGGTTGTTGGCGACTTAGGAGATAAGTCGTGAGCGACTTAAAGAAAGTCTGCGACCTAAGGGAATAGGCGAGTTAAGAGTTAGGTCGTGGACAGTTTGGAGCGACCTATGGGAGTAGCAAGTTAAACCCAGTAGTTAACGACATAGGGATGAGCGATCTAGTGGTTCCGAGTTAGCATTGTTAGGTCGGCAACGACCTAAGGAGTTTGGAGATAGCTGTGTAACGACCTAGTATCTTGGTATGACCTATAGGTTAGCGACTTAAGGAGTATACAACCTATGGGAGTTAAGTCGTACGAGTTAAGTCGTAAGGTTGTATTAGGTCGTATACAGTCTAAGTGTTAGGTCGCGTGAGTATGTTAAGTCGTAAGTTTGTTAGGTCGCGAGGTAGTGTACCTGTTAAGTCGTTGGGTGACTGTAGCATGGTTTTGGATTAAGTCGTAGGTCGCAGGACTACTAAGTCGTGAGGTTTTAGGTCGCGTGAAGACTTAAGGTGTTAAGTCGCTGGGTTTTAGCCTATGTGTTAAGTCGTAGACGACTTAGGAAAGTTAAGTCTTAAGTCGTAGAGAATTGGTCTGTTAAGTCGTAAGTCGCTAAGTCGCGCATAGGCTAAGTTGTTAAGTCAAACTGTTATGTCGCGCGCTATGTTAAGTCGGAGACCCAGTTGAGTCGTAAGTCGTAGGACTGCTAAGCCGTTAGATCGTGAGCGACCTAGGAGTGGGGCGCGCGTGCATATCTGTTAAGTCGGAGGTGTCTTAGGTCGTAAGTCGGAGACGACTTAGGAGATAGCCGAGTTACGACTTAGTGGATTTTCAGCTATAAATAGGAAGGGTTTTTCTCACTTTTTAGGATCCGGATTTCGAAGCGACGAAGTGCTGCCATTTTGAGAGCTCGACTTCTACACTTCTTCACTTCTTTTCTCCACTCTGATCTAGTGCTTCCTTTCATCCAAATCGAAGATCAAGATTGAAGATCCAAGAGCTAAAGTTGAAGATCTTCATCCGTTGAAGTGAGATTTCTTCGTTTGAAGCGGATTCGTGATAGATCAAGCTTGATCCTTCGCTGTCCAGATCTGAAGCGTGTTGTTTTGAGGTTGTTTTGGTGATTTGGTGAGTGGTGATTATCTCTCACACGGATCCAAAGGAGTATATCGGATTGTTGACTCGATTTGGTGTTAAAATAGTGATTTCCATGCATTTTCTTCATCCTAAGTGTAGATCCATATAGATCCATTGTTCATGATGATGTTACATCCATTTTATCATATGTTAACCTATGCAAGTTCATTCATCAAGTTTGTAGAGATATAATTCATGTTTTCATGCTTATTGGTCTTTCAACTCTTTAATTACGAAAATGCCATTATTGTGATAATTGTCTACTTAGATCTTGTTTGAATGCTTGATTGTTTGGATTAATGTTTGACTTGGTTGATTGCTATGAATTAGATGATTGATGATTTGCTTTAGACCGAAGATGGTTCAAAAGCTAAGGGAAAGGCTCTTGAATTGGGAAAGCTGCTCGTGGCATATGTAGCGGGATGATGAAGCTCTTATGCATAGATTTGATGATGTGTTGTTGAGATGAGACTTTGCGAGGATGTGATGAAGCGAAGTATGATATGAGATAGTCTTGGTCTAATCCAGACGGGATCATTCCAAGCACGTTGGTAACTCGGTGATATGATTCGAGTTAAGGGTAATGGATGCTTGAGAGGCGCTTGAGCTAGTATGGACATAGTCGTCAAGGAGGATGACTAGGAGGCTTGGATAGCATCGTTGTTGAAGGTTCTAGCATGCTCTAAGCAAGAGTACGTTTGGGCAGATTCGATAGTCCAAACGGCCAACTGTTGATGGTCGAGTACTCTGGGCAGATTCGATAGTCCTAGGCACGGGCTGCGACGACGTGCGGGAGTTATGTCTAGAACCGGGGTTTCCATTAGCCCTTGACGGACGGCTGAAAGAATGTGCCGGTCATTCAATTAACGGTGATATCGAAGCAATGATAACAGTGATAGCCAGAGTCATGGATGTTTGATTGTATCGTCATTCGGTCTCAAGAGCGGTATTTTCTGGGTGCTTATCTGATCTTGGTTTAGGCCTTGGGGGTTTGTGCTTGGAAAACATCGCCCTTGACTCGAGTGATAATTGCTTTATTTTAAATTGTATGCTCTGCTATGTTTGTTTCTGCTTAGTGTGTGTCTGGGGGCTATCACTGTAGAATGAGGTTGGAGTGGGAGGGTTGTATTCCTATTCCTTTTCTTTTATGCTCTTTTGGTATGTTGTTAGTTAATTTACTGCTCACTAAGACTGTTGTCTGACACAAGGCTTTATGTTTTTAATTCTTATTGCCTTGGGCTGTTCGTACATTTTGGGACGGGTAGACTAGGTAGCAGGTGACGGGTGCTGTTCCCTTCTCACGATGCTGATATCGAAGACGAGCTAGAGGGTTACATATTATTTTCTTATATGTACTGGATGTTCCGCTGCTTTGTATTCTCTGAGTGTTATGTAGTGAGGCTTGATGTATTGACTATTTGGATGCTTGTATTCAACTATTATGGAGTTTTATATGATGGCATTTTATTCTGTAAAGCTTCACTATACATATGTTCTATTGTATTTTGTCCATGCGCTGTGAGTAATACGATAGATTTTGTTGTTGTAATTTACCCTAACAATCGTCCATGGTCGCCTGGCACACTTTACAGTGCATTTCCTCTAGATTCAGTGCAGGGGTCATGGGCGGTCGTCACATTTATTTACTGTATATGCTGAGTTTTTCCAAATTTTAAATTAACAATCTGATATTTTGAGCAATTCAAGTCCGACATGTGTGGACGCGAATGGTTGAAAATACCGGGTCGTTACAATCATCAAGGATTTAAATATAAATACTTTAACTTTACACAGTCCGAAATTTTAGAAAATAGTTTAGGTAGTCATAAATAGTTTTACTAGTTTTAAAAATAGTTTAAAATAAATTGAAATAGTTTAAATAGTAAAAATAGTTTAAATAGATTTAAAATGATTTATATAGATTTAAAATAGATTAAATGGATTTAAATTATCTTAAGTATATTTTAAATAGATTAAATAAATTTAAAATGGATTTAATAGATTTAAATTACATTAAATAGATTTAAAATAGATTAAATAAATTTAAAATAGATTAAATAAATTTAAAATAGATTAAATAAATTTAATTAGTTTAAAATTGGTAAAATAGATTTAAATTGGATTAAATAAGTTATAATAGATTAATATAAACAAAAATAGTTTTAAATTGATTAAAATAGTTAATTTAATTAAAATAGTTTAAATTAGTTTATAATAGATTTCAAAATTATATCCAACATTTCAATAACTCAATTCCGATAAATTCATTTATATTTGACACCTCAACTTTGAAATTCAAATTTAAATTCTTTGAACAATTCATTAAATCAATTCCAATTTCAACATTTACGCTTGGACTTTCGAAAATAATTCAGTATATAAATCAAATTTCTATTTCAAAATACCAGTTAACAGGATTCAAAATTTAAAGATTCAAAAATCATTTAATTTAACCAATCCGGTGTCCGTATATAATTTTCTACCCTAGGGTCAAGTGATACAGATATTTATCATTTCAATCCGCAATTTCAAAATTTTACGGTTATATATATTTTCAAACCGTAATCCCGAATTAAGTAAAATCCATAAAATCGCTCGTTTATCATTTCAACCCATAATGATTTTCCTTAATCTATAAATCGTTCGGGTATGTATCATTTCAACACATAGGGAACTTGTAGTGTTACAACAATATAAAATATAACATCTAGTCATCCAATATCAACAATCAAACATCCATCAAAATCATCATCTAAATCAATCAATAAACACCAATAGCTAACTGATTATCAATAACAAGTATAAACTGATGAATTAAAATTTAATATTAAATTAAATGATGATTAAATGCAATAAAAGTCATATTTAACTGGAATGACAATTTAAATATACCTACCAACCATCAATCAATTTTTATTCACATCATAAATTTAATTTAACCAACATAAGATAATTTATTAGTTGTGAGTAGGTTAAAACACCCACCTTTGATTTTAGCCCATAAAAATCCAAATAGAACTTCATAAACTCAACAGTCTCCATATTCAACTAAATTAATTTCATGTTGTCCGGAATTTAAATATGAATCCAACAGAAGAAATCGCGCATGAATCAAAGTTTATATGCAAAAGATATTCATGTTATAAGAAATATTATTAAAATAATAATAATTAGTACGCATAAAAAAATAAACAAATTTTAATACTTACGTTTCTCTCAAGATGAGGCTTAAGGAAAAGATTGAAGAACAACTAAGATGAGGACAGGACGTGTACAAAAAAATGAAAAAAAAAATCATGTTTCATAAAAGAAAGCTTTTGGATTTGCAAGAATAAGTGCTTTTGAATATGAGGTGTTATGAGAAACAAAATGCAAATGAAGAAATAAGCTACATGTTATTTATATTTAGGAAGTGAAGGTGGAGGGACAAAATAAATGTCAAGTTTTATTTTGAAAGCTCCAGGCATTAATAATGCATAAGAAAATGAACGTAGGAATGGAAAAGTTTGCAAACCAAATAAAAGTAAAACTTTGTATACGTGAAAATGAGGTAGCAAGAATTAAATACAATGTAACATCCCACCTTTTTGTACACTTAAGCAGACACACGTGCCAACTTAAACCATACAGAAGGGCGGATTGTTATGGGGTAAATAAGAAAAGTGGAGAAATAAAAGAAACAAAATAGAATCTTGCAGCGGAACGATAAAATATAATAATCAAATAACAGTTCATGAAGCTATTTTACAAAACATTTGATTATACTTATACAATACATATCAGAGTTACACATACCAGAGAATGATAATTAATGCAGCGGAAAACAATGGTGTAGTGGAATATAATAAATAGTAGTAATAAAATCTTCGCCTTCGTTCTCCAGAAATAGAGCCTTCAAATCCTGAAATGCTCAGGCTGACCCGAGCGAATTGAAAAGAAAAAACACTCAAGTCAAAACTAAAAGATCTTATGTAAGTTAAATCAATGATAAATATATGAGTGGAACGGCGTCAGAGATGTTTACGGGATTTGACATCTCCTATCCAGTGTCTAACGTGAGTGCAGTAACTTAAGAGATGCTCGGGATTCACATCCCCTAAGGATCCGTTAAACTATCTACTATGTAGTAATATTCGCTATTATAATAATGTCTAATATAAAATAAACATACTTTTTAATAGCGTCAAGGGGTTACCCATATAGCCCTTAACACGTAATAGTCCCAGTAGTCTATCCAGTATTAGCATACTCCCAAAAATGGGGGCTACCCTCGATACTCCACAGGCTACGGGAGAAATCACAACTCGTAGTAAAGCTCGATATGGAAGGTGACACGCCACACAAGGCAATGCCAGGGTAGATATACCAATTACGCACACGGACTGATGGAAACGCATAGCAACCATGTAACGACCCGATATTTTGGACCATTCGCATCCGCACATGTCGGACTTGAATAATTCAAAATACCGCGTTGTTAATTTAAATTTGGCAAAACTGAACATATACAGTAAATAAGTAATCATAGATCACAGACACAGAGTAAGAAATGCAGCGGAAATATATAAGTTACATCAGAGTTAAACCAGATACAACGGAAGAGTAATACGATACATCAGATACAAATCAGAATACATCACCGGAATCATCGAATACTGAAAGCAGAATATATGGCTGGATCTTCAAGGAAAGCTCCAACTTCAAAGGTGAGTCTCGAATACCGGTACACTCAGTCTGACCCGAGCGTAAAGCAAAACACAAGACACTCGAGTCAGGATTAACATTCTTATATCAATAAATCCAACTCAAGTGAAATAACAATTGAAATACAAGTAACTCAAAGGATGTTTGGAATAACCATCCTTTAAGGATCCGTTAAACTATCTACTATGTAGTAGTGTACGATAAGTAGATAATGCCTATCAGTAATATAAGATATCAAAATAGTGTTAAGGCGTTACCATTATTCCCCTTAACACATTTTATATAAGCGTTATAGTCTATACAGCACTGTAAACTCCACCGTAAACTAGTGGGCTATCAAAGAGTACTCCATAGGTATAACACAAAACAAATCGTAGTGGTCGCGTATATAGGGTTCCAAGTATGACAAGGCATATGAGGCAATACCCAAGGTAGTGAAACTACCGTTTCCCTGATCCGGACTGGTGAGAACGCATCGCCGCAGCGATCGCAACACCGCGAAACAACACTCCCAAAATCAAGGGTGCACCAATCGACAACAAGTAATGAATAGTTTCGAAGAAGTGTGTTCGCTCGAGGTAGCTAGCCCCCATTTGGCCCGGCACGGCTCCTGTTTTAGTCATTTCCAATTTGACACAAGTGTCAAGGCTATCCATTATCGTTCTCTTTCTTCAATCATCACGTACATCATTCCAACCACTTCATTCTAGATCACACTCCGCGTATAGTTATTAAAGTGGTTTTCGGTTTAGACAGTGAGTATGTCCCTAACCGATTCCGGTCTCTTTAATAACCTTCGTGATTATTACACCGATTGGTCGTTTAATATATTTTGAAGCCAAATCAAATTCAATTTCAATTAAAATTGGTAAACCAATATTTCATTTGTCTTTCTAAAACAATTTCCATAATTTACATTTCAAAACTTCCAAATTCATAATTTCAAAATCTTATAATTCAATTTCAATTTCTTTTTAAAACAATTCAATATTGGTTCAAGTTCGGATACAAGTTTCATTTCGAAATCATTTTAATTAATTTAATTTAACATTCAAATCAATTTAAATTCATTGATCGATTTCATTCATTATTCATTAAGTAAATTTGTCATTCAACAATTTCTATTTAATTTCCAATTCATTAAATCAATTACTTAAGTTCAACTTCATTATATCAAAACTTCACAATTAATTAAATCAGATTCGTCAAATCCATTCTTTAAATTACAAGTCTTACATTAATTTCAATAAATCGCATTTCTATTTCTTGTTAACGAAATCCAATTTCATTTATTTATTTACTCGGTTACAATTTCAAACTCAATTAATAAAGAACTTAATTTCACTAATTCAAGAGGTTCAATTTTTATTTAACTATTAAATAATTCAATTTTATTTAATTATTAAATAATTTCAAAACTTAATTATTAAATAATTTCAAAACTTAATTATTAAATAATTTCAAAACTTAATTCAATCATTTCTCAAATTAAACCATTCTTTCATCAATTACATTTTTAATATTTTGTTTTAGATTACTAAATATTAACATTTTCCTTTTATTGAAAATTCAAATTTCAACTTCATTTCAAAAACATATTATTTATTCAAATAAAATCTTCATTTTATTTTTAAATCAAATTATTGACCAATCGGTTTTTATTTAATTCTCTATCCTAGGTCAAAGTTCAATTTTCGGTATTTATCATTTCAACCCGATTCCAATTCAATTCAAAATCAAAACATATCAAAGGGAACTTGCAATGTGATAACTGGGATGGTGTCAAAGTAAATAAACAAGCAATAACAACAATCAATATCAATCCAATAATCCATTCAAATAATCCGGAAATAATCGTATTAATTCACATTGTTATTTGTGTAAATTAATATAAACATTTCTAGAATCTACACTATCAGTTCATGTAGATTAAAGATTATTTGTAACGACCCAGAATTTTGAACGAATTAAATTGAGGATATTTAATTAATTTTAAATATTTGAACGATGATTTAATTTGAATCCCCGATCTAAGTTTGAAATTGGTGATTAAGTTATAAAATTTAATCTAGTGAATGCTGAATAAAAATTTGTATCTTCGATTTTAAGTCGAAGAAAAATATTTCGAAAGTTTTTAAAATTCGTATTGATAACACTGAAGATAATAGAAGCTTCAGAATTGAAGTTTACAGTTATGTGTTCAGTTTAGAAAATTTTATCGTTCAGCCGATATTTAAAAATAGCCGTCCGAGGCGCAGTCTCGGAATTCGACGAAACCAGTTCCATTGGGTCCGTAATATTGAATTA
Source organism: Allium fistulosum (assembly GCA_030737815.1). Lineage (NCBI taxonomy): Eukaryota > Viridiplantae > Streptophyta > Magnoliopsida > Asparagales > Amaryllidaceae > Allium > Allium fistulosum. Next base: position 236,553,822 of record CM060908.1, read on the forward strand.
TTGTCGGATTTCAATTTTCGTATTTTTTTGAGTTGTTACGAAACCGTACGACGCATAAACGCGTCGAAATTTTAAAAGAAAATTCAGTTTAATTTTAAAATTTAAAATTTATAAATATCCCACGTTTTCTCCCCGTTGTTCACGCCGAGCATCACGAGATTTTCGTGCAGCCCATACCCTTTCGTTTCAAATGACCCTCTCCTCCCATTCTTTTCAACAGACCACTAAATCAAACAAAGAAAAACGAAAAGAAATACAATGTGGCCGAACTAATATTCACAAACGAAAAGAAAAGGCGACTTCATTCACTCTCGTTCGATCTCGCATTCAAATTATGATCGAGGAGATGAGGGTTCTTGTTCTCAAGCTCGATGGGGACTCGCGATTGGTTGTAGGACATCGATGGAGGCGTTCGCGGCTAGGGCAGAGGAAGGAGGCATGGGCGATTTCGTCGAGTAATGATGGAGGTTCGTTCGAGTAGGGGCTGGGTCGCGACTCGTTTCCGCGATCATTGGAAGGCGTGCGTGGGCTTAGGCTTGAAGACGAGCAGGCGATCGATGGCGTTCGATCTGGAGGCGAACGCGGCAGCATCAGCGAAGGCGACGATGTCGCGATTCCAGTATTCGATTTAGGGTTTCGCGAGTGGGTTTCGTTGCGAGACTTGGGGGCGAGCTTGGTTGGGGGCATCGTCAACTTCGGCAACGAGGAAGGTCGAAGACTCGAGCTCGACCTGGGCAGTCGTAGACGAGGCGTTCGAATCAATCAGGGGTTCGGCGATTTACAGTGAGGTATTCGATTTATTTAAAATTTTATATGTGTGTATATATTCACAGATTTACAGTAAAACAGTAAGTTTATATAGAAATTGATTTTTGAAATCTATATAGTTAGTGTATATGCAGTTTTAAGTTTGTATATACGTACAGAGAAAAACATATATTTGATTTTAGTAAAGTAAATTTTTGTGATTATTTAAGGAAACAGAAATGAAAATTTATACACATATATATATATTTATACAGTAAGGTTCGAAAAGGAAGAAAATTTGTTCAAATTTATTTACTCAATTATTTTTAGTCACTAAGAAATTTTGTTTTATTTAATGTATAAAAATGAAATATTGAATGATTTGAAAAGAAAGAAGAAAATTGAGTTTTGAATTTTAATTATAGCTAAATAAAATTTTAAAAGGAAAATTAGTTAGAATATAATTTTTGGTAAGAAAAAGAAGTTTAATAAATGGGTTGGGTAGATTTTATTTAAGAATAAGTTAATTTAATCTATTAAAGGAAGATTAGTTGAAATTTAATCCATTGAAATGAAAATTTATTATTCGATTTAATTCGAATATTAATAGATTGTGTAAATTATTTATACAAGGTCGAATACAACGAAGAAAAATAAATCTGGATTTGGAATGGATTGCAAATAAATACTAAGGTGAGATCTCCTCACTCAGATTTATATTTAGATTGCAGTTATTGTTTGTTGACTGTTTGGATGTGATATTAGATATGATAGGATATATATATATATAGTAGTATATACATATTGGCATATGTATATATTGGATTGATTGATTTCCCGCCTCGTATAGCGGATGAGACCCTATTGCGCCGTTAGTAAGCGGAATTATAAAAACCCATATACCGCGATAATTCCGTACTGGAGCGGAATTGGTATTGTGCTAACGTCTTTGGATGCAGGGAAACAGGTTGGAGGGATCCAACTGGACCCCTCAATATTGTTGTGAATTTATTTTATTGTGATATGATAATTCTGTGAATGATTATATTGATACGATCGATGATATTGATGATTGGGAATTGTTTGAAAATAAAAAAATTGGCCGAATGGATGTTTGATATCATTGGATTCCAAAATATACGAAATTGGATTTTTGAAATCAAAAATAGGAATTTCTAAATGAATCAATTTTAGAAATTTAATAATTTTGAAGAAAGGAATTTTTAGAGTATAAAATGTTAATTTTTATAATCTTATGGAATAAATTCCAGAATTAAGTGAAATTGCTAAATAAAAGAATTTCATAAAACAGTGATTATAAATTGAAGAATTTAATTTAAATTTGGATTTTTAAATAGATTGAAAGAGACAAAGAAATTTATCCTCTTCAAAAGGAATTTATTTAAAATGAAATAAGTTGGAAGTCCAATTAGAAATTAAATTTATGAATTGAAATAACTTGGGAAATCAATGTAAAAATGATTTCAAATTGAAGAATTCTTTTTAAAAATAGAATATTGAATAAATTGGAAAGAATAAGGAAAATTATTTAGAAATGATAAAATTTTGGAAATCAATCTGTAATTGATGTAGTATTTGGAAATGACGTTAAAATGGGTATATAAAAGGGTAAATTTTACAGCTGTAAAGTTTTAAAAGAATGATCTTTGTAAATAAATGAAATTATAAGTATTTAACTTATAATATGGATTGTGGTATATAAATTGAATTGTGAATTGAATTGGTAAATAAAGAAGATTTATAAACTGAAGTTTTTATAAATAGAAATAGAATTTATAACCGTGTTTATAAATTCGAAATCAATTGGATTTGATAAATTAAATATAGAAGATTTTTAAAGGAGATATATTCGCGATTTTGGATAGCAAATTATCATTGAAATAAAATGTGTAGAAAATAGTGAAATGTAATTAGTGAAGTATATTCACGATTTTGGACAGTGAATTATATTGTTAAGTAAAATGGATATAATTTTGGAAAAGTGATATTTGAAGTGAAGTAATTGTTTTAAAGGATGTTTTAAAACGTGTTAAATATCGAAATCATAGATTTCAACATTTATTGTTGAAATAGACGTTTTCGAGAAGAATAAGGAAATGATGGACTATAACACTGTTGTTATAGTAAATGATTTCCGAAAGGAAATGTTTTGATGTAGTATTGGGATTTATATATCTATCTTAATTCCGAATCCCTATACTAGTGATTTCGAGTCGTCGTAACGATGTTTTACGCAACATTCGTTTTGACTCAAATAAATGTGTTAAAAGAATATTTTCCTTAAAGGATGAATATATACTTAAATTGATTTAAGTATATCGAATATTTTCAAGTGTTGAAAATGAATAGATTTGTGAAACAATTACTTATTAAATAAGTATGGAATTGCTTTTCCAATATGAAATGAACGTTTTGAGGATTTATCCTTGTAAAGATAAATTGAGATTGAATATTGAAAGCGATTTGAAAATCGAATATCAGTAGATATTCGAAAATGTAAATTCAATACGGAATTTATAAAAGAAATGGGAATTCGTTTTAAAAATAAACGTTGATTTATTTTTGAAGTGTGGAAATTATATATCTAGTAAGATATTTTTGAAGAATAAATAATTTGGGAAAATTATTTGGAATCTGATGATGTTGCGCATCTTTATTGACAGTTAAATAACCGACTATCGACAATTACCTTTAGATAGGTATTTGTTGTGAATTGGATGAATTTGAATGCCACACTTATTTTTGAATTTACGCTCACTATTCGGGTTAGCCGGGAAAGGACCATGGGGTCGTATAACCCATTCCGAATATGTGATACGTCGTTATGAATTGCATTCGAAGACCGGTGTTGAAGACCGGATATTTTTGAAAACGGAAGGATTACCGTCGAGTTACTCTACATCGGCTGATCTCCGGTTTAGAGGTTTTTATCACCCTTAGTGACGGGAAGTCCTGACGTGATTGAAAATTATCCGGAAATGCAAGGGCTTCGTGAGAAGTGCCTTCGGTTCTGTTCGATCCCGGAACAGACTTGTATGGATTGTGTGTCTGACGTTACAATTTGAGATATAAAGCTGATTTCTTTCAAATACATTTCTGTTGGTGGCGGAGAATTTATTCTCTTAGCTTAACACCCTTCTCTGAGACGTACGAGCTCAGAGGTTATGTAGTTGAAATTTATCAGCGATATATCCCAATTTGGTAACGTGGCATACTGAGTGTTGCTGTGAAATGATCAGTGTTTGATTATTTGTGATATGATCATTTGTTTGATCTTATATCTTTGTGATCATAGGTTGATCATTTTGTTTGACCCGAAGCAGGGCTTTTGTTGAGAAAGCGTAGCTTTGTGGACGAGACTTCGTCGAGCCTCACACCCCGGAAATGGTCGAAACAGGAAGGATGCGGCAAGGTTCTAGGGAGTAGCGCCCCTTAGTGTATGTCATTCCTTCTGGATAAAGGTGGTATCATGGTATGGAGCCCAGATACTTAACCTCTGTGGTTACTGCATTATTATTATCTATGTGGTTTGTTGCGAATCGGGGATCCTCGGGAAGATCGGTGACGATCGGGGGATGGCATACGCGTGTCAGTAGTTACCTATTTTTGCAGAGGTAACCCGGCCTTGTGTTGGCAGAGATCCGGTTAGGTTCTCGGGTCGTCTATTCCAGGGACGTACCCATCGTGGATAGGAAGTTCCTTAGCCTGACCATTTGTTGGAAATCCAAAGAAACAATACGATCTTGTACGGTTTTAGTTGTAGAACCTATCATTCACTTATGGTGGTCACCACTGTTTGGATGGTAGCTATAGTAGGCATAAGTGCGGAATGCCTATGCTGGCTAAGATTAATATTATACTTTCGAAATGTTTTCTACACTATGCACTAATAATAATATCAAAAAGAATTTGATTTTTTCGTAGAAAGCATCTTTGACTATCATAAGAAGAAATCTCCTCCAATTCTGCGTTTGCATTGTGTGTGTGGTGGGAGGTCTTATGGTAGTTTCATTTTCCCAAAAGCATTTCGAATTGACTTTAAAATTTACTGTTGTTGTTTTTAAAGAATAACTGTTTTACGATCTCACACCAGTCACCATGACTGACTCGGAGTTTATTGTTCCCTTCTAAACTCTGGGTGCCCACCAATTTCCACACGGGCAGCCTAGAGTTATATTATCAGGATATTCTGGATATTCTGGAGCTTTGGAAGCAAGCTGGATGACGAGACGTAGTATTTGTATCTGATAGTATTTATTCCGCTGTGTATTCTGTATGAGGACAGGTTATATAACTGTCCATTGTTGTATATTGACTCTGATGACTGATGTATGTATAAACGGATAAAATTCTTTGTTTTAAAGATTATTCATTCATCTATTATATATTGTTCCGCTGCGATATGTGAGATTTTGATATTGTCTCTGTTCTGTATCTGTTGTTGTTTTGTTGTTCTTCTTCTCTTTTTCCTCTATCTTCTTCTTCTACCTTTTTCTTCTTTCTTAAAACCATAACTTTTTGGGTTTCCGGCATTCGATGGCTCAGCAGTCGATAAAGTGAGTATCGATGTTGAATTTTCGAAAGTCTAAAATTTTCGGGATGAAATAAAGATTTGAAAGTTGAAATGCTTTCCAAAATATGATTGAAAATGATAATTAAATCATTAATGAAAATGATGTTTTTATCTTAAAGTTAAGCAATGGTTTGTAATTCATTCAAATCTTTAAGGTGATAAATGGTTAAATTTATAAGTAAATTAGTTTGTGATTTGAATTAATTAAATTATTAGAGGTTTAATTAATAAATTTAGGATTAAATGTATTCGTAGTTAAGAATTGATTAATTCATAGTTATAAATGATTAAATTAAAGTTAATTACTTAAAGAGGTAATTAAGGTATTGGTTGATGAATATATACAAGGAAAGGTCATTAACTAAGATGTTTCAAATAAGAAATTAATGTGATTAATTTTAAATTTGATTTATTACTAAATGATAATCATTTATAAAATTATGTAAGTATAATTACTTTATGGAAGGAATTAGGAAATTAATTTCTCATTGAAATTAAACAAGGAATTTTTTTAAGAATAATTAAATTTATTAAGGTAATTGATTTATTGAATTTTATCAAGTGATTTGTAATTAATTAATCAGGATTGGATAATAAATTCATAAGTAATTAATTTAATTGGAAATAAATTGAATAAATTAGGATTAAACAATTAATTTATCCTACTTATAAATGACTATTGAATACTTGACCTTACTTATGGATATTTGGATTCTATTGAATGTGAATTGTTTGATATCTCTGATTGTGATGCTTTGTGATACATCCTGATTTATGTTGTGATCTGTAATTTACTTACCTGTGATATATATATATATATGTGATCTGTGCATAAAAGATAAGCGTTATAGTTTATATCGCTTATCAACCATATTCCTGTATTATGATCTGTGATGATTGATGTTGCACTATTGTGTGTAAAACCCCTGGACTACACTTTTACACACACAAATATGGATTTCACGTGGAAATCGGTTAAGTCACAGATAATTTAAATTTGATGATTTCGAAATTGAAATTTTAATTTCAATTGATTTTGAAATTGGAAGTTTGGGTTTAAAATGAAAAGCTTTTGAAATGGAATTTCAAAGATAAAAGTTATTTTGAATAACTTAACCGAGTTTTGAAAATTTAAATAGTTAGATTTAAATTTGGATTCAAGTTTGAAATTAAATCTATGATTTGGAAACTAGGGATTAAAAATGATATAAATGTGTTTGTATGAATCTAGACCATTTAAAAGTAAAATTTTGGAAATTTGGATTTAACCCAAGAACCTTAATTCGTATAAATGAATCAGATTTCCAAAATGAAAACTGTTTGTTTTCAAAGAATAAAAGCTTTTAGATAAGAAATGAAATTCCAATTTAGGTAAAGGAATTTCAAGATTTAATTGAAAAATGATTTTCCAAGTTATGAATGAATTCTTTTTTTGAAAGCTATGAATTAAATCTGTTTATTTTTAACAGATTTAATATGATGTTTTGTTAAACCATTCGAAATGAAATTGTTTTGAAAGCTATTTGTTAAATCTTTGATTTAAAGATTCAACGAATTAATTAAATTGAAATGGAAATTGATTTGGAAAATCTATGAATGAATCTTTTGTTTAAAAGATTAAAATGGTAATTTGTTAAACCATTGTAAAGAAAGTTTGGGTTTAAGTTGTGACTTAATTGAAATCCCAATATCTGTATGTTTTTAAATATTTCGTATCACTATTCGGAATGGGTTATACGACCCAAAGGTCCTTTCCCGGCTAACCCGAATAGTGAGCGAAATATTTAAAAACAAATGGATAATGGGAGATGGATCGCATTTGCTATATTACAGCATGATAGGGGGTTCTCGCTTCGCGGTTTGGTGGCGAACGGGAGACTCTTACCCCTACATGTCCCTGAGAGGGATGGGTTGGTTAGGCAGATGCCGTGACAGTCGAGAGGCTGGCCGTAAAAGTAAATGCGAGGTGCCAATGTAAGCCACGGTGGGACTGGGATGGTTGCAAAGCCTACCGGTGGCCGCTTCTTCTGGGACGTTACATTTGGTATCAGAGCATATGGTTAAGCGACAACCCTGCTCTGTTGGGTGTTACTCATTAGAGATAGAGTCAGCAGTACTCTAGAATGAGTTGAGTGTCATAATAAATATGAGTGCGTATTTGTTATTGAATATAAAATTGTTTTATATTGTGATGATTGGTTTATTGAGTGGTATATGAACCTTCGTCGGCACAGTCTTGCAAAACTGTATCGAAGGGGTTTCTAAACACTTGAATAGAACAATTCGGCACAGTATTGATTTTAAAATGGGGTAAATGAGATAATTTTGCCCAAAACTATTTTCTGTATATAAAAGAATTGATTTTCTGTAAATTATTACAGTATATGGTTGCATGGATGCTAGGAAAGTGATAATGTTGAAATGTTATCATTATATGAAATTGGATAAGAAATTGAAATTATAACTCCAAAGTTAAAATAAATTCACATATGAATGAAATTTAAAGAATATGAATTATAAATGTGATTTGTAATTTAAAACAGGATTCCAGGGAAGTTTTTTTGAAAAAGTTTTGAAAAGAATTTGAAAATTTTGGAGATTTGGAAAGTTTAAATCTTTTTGAATTTGAAAATGAATTTCAAAGGTTTGAAAAGTATTTTAGAGAGATAAAGGCTCTAAACTCTTTTCGGTCGCTGGAAAATAACTTCGATGATGACCGCGGCATCATTGGTGTTCATTTTCGGGTTTCCAAAGGAGGAATTGCTGCCAAATTGTTTAAATGGAAGTTGTCTTGAGAATTTGGATTTTTGTTTTAGAAAATTCAAAGGATAATTCGAATTGTTTTCAAAATGATTTTGAAATGTTGCTAAGACTCTGGAATACTATGAAATATAACTAAGTTGATAACTTATACAATTTGAATTTTGGTCGAATAAATTTAACTTATGGAATGAAGTTAAATCAAAGTAAGTATAAGTGAATCAATTAAATGAAGAGTGAAATTCTTTAAGTGAAACTTGATATTGAAATTATTCTAAGTTGATAATTGAACAAAAGAATAAAATAGGAATTCGAATTGAAAATGAATGAATGTGAGAACAAACAAATAAAATTGCAATTTTAAGTGCAAGAGAATAAAATTGAAATGTTAAGATTCATTTTGAATTTGTAAGAATGTAAGACTGAATTTGAATTGGATTGTGAAGTAATGAAGATATAAGCAGTTATATTGAAAATTTTGTAACAGAATTGGCAAATATGATTGAATATATGTAACTAGATATTATGGCTAGTAGGATATACAGGTGTTAAAAAGGGATTGGAAAATTTATTTCACAGATAATTCGAATTGCTCGAAAAAGGTATGTATTTGAGTTTTAATATGAGTTTTTGATGATTTCTCTCTAGCCGCTTGGCTTTTTCTTTTTCTTTTTGAAATCTGAGAGTCCGTATGGACGTTTTGTAGTCGTACCGTATCAGCCGCGCAAAGGAGACGCTGGCGAAATTTTTCGAAAATTTCGAGTGTTAGAAAATTTTTGAGAAAATTTTGAAGTTTAAAATTTGAATTTAAACTCGAATTTGAATTGAGAAGTTAAACGATGTTGTTTAGAACTTATAATTGAAGTTGGAAAACGAGTTGAATGATAACGAATCTTTATTAGAAAGATTTGTTTTGAAAATTTGATAAAACTATTTGAAGTTGAGAAAATAGTAGACGAGTTAAGGACCTTTCTTCCTAACTTGTAATTTCGAGGACGAAATTCTTTTAAGGGGGGAAGTTTGTAACGACCCAGAATTTTGAACGAATTAAATTGAGGATATTTAATTAATTTTAAATATTTGAACGATGATTTAATTTGAATCCCCGATCTAAGTTTGAAATTGGTGATTAAGTTATAAAATTTAATCTAGTGAATGCTGAATAAAAATTTGTATCTTCGATTTTAAGTCGAAGAAAAATATTTCGAAAGTTTTTAAAATTCGTATTGATAACACTGAAGATAATAGAAGCTTCAGAATTGAAGTTTACAGTTATGTGTTCAGTTTAGAAAATTTTATCGTTCAGCCGATATTTAAAAATAGCCGTCCGAGGCGCAGTCTCGGAATTCGACGAAACCAGTTCCATTGGGTCCGTAATATTGAATTATTGTCGGATTTCAATTTTCGTATTTTTTTGAGTTGTTACGAAACCGTACGACGCATAAACGCGTCGAAATTTTAAAAGAAAATTCAGTTTAATTTTAAAATTTAAAATTTATAAATATCCCACGTTTTCTCCCCGTTGTTCACGCCGAGCATCACGAGATTTTCGTGCAGCCCATACCCTTTCGTTTCAAATGACCCTCTCCTCCCATTCTTTTCAACAGACCACTAAATCAAACAAAGAAAAACGAAAAGAAATACAATGTGGCCGAACTAATATTCACAAACGAAAAGAAAAGGCGACTTCATTCACTCTCGTTCGATCTCGCATTCAAATTATGATCGAGGAGATGAGGGTTCTTGTTCTCAAGCTCGATGGGGACTCGCGATTGGTTGTAGGACATCGATGGAGGCGTTCGCGGCTAGGGCAGAGGAAGGAGGCATGGGCGATTTCGTCGAGTAATGATGGAGGTTCGTTCGAGTAGGGGCTGGGTCGCGACTCGTTTCCGCGATCATTGGAAGGCGTGCGTGGGCTTAGGCTTGAAGACGAGCAGGCGATCGATGGCGTTCGATCTGGAGGCGAACGCGGCAGCATCAGCGAAGGCGACGATGTCGCGATTCCAGTATTCGATTTAGGGTTTCGCGAGTGGGTTTCGTTGCGAGACTTGGGGGCGAGCTTGGTTGGGGGCATCGTCAACTTCGGCAACGAGGAAGGTCGAAGACTCGAGCTCGACCTGGGCAGTCGTAGACGAGGCGTTCGAATCAATCAGGGGTTCGGCGATTTACAGTGAGGTATTCGATTTATTTAAAATTTTATATGTGTGTATATATTCACAGATTTACAGTAAAACAGTAAGTTTATATAGAAATTGATTTTTGAAATCTATATAGTTAGTGTATATGCAGTTTTAAGTTTGTATATACGTACAGAGAAAAACATATATTTGATTTTAGTAAAGTAAATTTTTGTGATTATTTAAGGAAACAGAAATGAAAATTTATACACATATATATATATTTATACAGTAAGGTTCGAAAAGGAAGAAAATTTGTTCAAATTTATTTACTCAATTATTTTTAGTCACTAAGAAATTTTGTTTTATTTAATGTATAAAAATGAAATATTGAATGATTTGAAAAGAAAGAAGAAAATTGAGTTTTGAATTTTAATTATAGCTAAATAAAATTTTAAAAGGAAAATTAGTTAGAATATAATTTTTGGTAAGAAAAAGAAGTTTAATAAATGGGTTGGGTAGATTTTATTTAAGAATAAGTTAATTTAATCTATTAAAGGAAGATTAGTTGAAATTTAATCCATTGAAATGAAAATTTATTATTCGATTTAATTCGAATATTAATAGATTGTGTAAATTATTTATACAAGGTCGAATACAACGAAGAAAAATAAATCTGGATTTGGAATGGATTGCAAATAAATACTAAGGTGAGATCTCCTCACTCAGATTTATATTTAGATTGCAGTTATTGTTTGTTGACTGTTTGGATGTGATATTAGATATGATAGGATATATATATATATAGCAGTATATACATATTGGCATATGTATATATTGGATTGATTGATTTCCCGCCTCGTATAGCGGATGAGACCCTATTGCGCCGTTAGTAAGCGGAATTATAAAAACCCATATACCGCGATAATTCCGTACTGGAGCGGAATTGGTATTGTGCTAACGTCTTTGGATGCAGGGAAACAGGTTGGAGGGATCCAACTGGACCCCTCAATATTGTTGTGAATTTATTTTATTGTGATATGATAATTCTGTGAATGATTATATTGATACGATCGATGATATTGATGATTGGGAATTGTTTGAAAATAAAAAAATTGGCCGAATGGATGTTTGATATCATTGGATTCCAAAATATACGAAATTGGATTTTTGAAATCAAAAATAGGAATTTCTAAATGAATCAATTTTAGAAATTTAATAATTTTGAAGAAAGGAATTTTTAGAGTATAAAAAGTTAATTTTTATAATCTTATGGAATAAATTCCAGAATTAAGTGAAATTGCTAAATAAAAGAATTTCATAAAACAGTGATTATAAATTGAAGAATTTAATTTAAATTTGGATTTTTAAATAGATTGAAAGAGACAAAGAAATTTATCCTCTTCAAAAGGAATTTATTTAAAATGAAATAAGTTGGAAGTCCAATTAGAAATTAAATTTATGAATTGAAATAACTTGGGAAATCAATGTAAAAATGATTTCAAATTGAAGAATTCTTTTTAAAAATAGAATATTGAATAAATTGGAAAGAATAAGGAAAATTATTTAGAAATGATAAAATTTTGGAAATCAATCTGTAATTGATGTAGTATTTGGAAATGACGTTAAAATGGGTTTATAAAAGGGTAAATTTTACAGCTGTAAAGTTTTAAAAGAATGATCTTTGTAAATAAATGAAATTATAAGTATTTAACTTATAATATGGATTGTGGTATATAAATTGAATTGTGAATTGAATTGGTAAATAAAGAAGATTTATAAACTGAAGTTTTTATAAATAGAAATAGAATTTATAACCGTGTTTATAAATTCGAAATCAATTGGATTTGATAAATTAAATATAGAAGATTTTTAAAGGAGATATATTCGCGATTTTGGATAGCAAATTATCATTGAAATAAAACGTGTAGAAAATAGTGAAATGTAATTAGTGAAGTATATTCACGATTTTGGACAGTGAATATATTGTTAAGTAAAATGGATATAATTTTGGAAAAGTGATATTTGAAGTGAAGTAATTGTTTTAAAGGATGTTTTAAAACGTGTTAAATATCGAAATCATAGATTTCAACATTTATTGTTGAAATAGACGTTTTCGAGAAGAATAAGGAAATGATGGACTATAACACTGTTGTTATAGTAAATGATTTCCGAAAGGAAATGTTTTGATGTAGTATTGGGATTTATATATCTATCTTAATTCCGAATCCCTATACTAGTGATTTCGAGTCGTCGTAACGATGTTTTACGCAACATTCGTTTTGACTCAAATAAATGTGTTAAAAGAATATTTTCCTTAAAGGATGAATATATACTTAAATTGATTTAAGTATATCGAATATTTTCAAGTGTTGAAAATGAATAGATTTGTGAAACAATTACTTATTAAATAAGTATGGAATTGCTTTTCCAATATGAAATGAACGTTTTGAGGATTTATCCTTGTAAAGATAAATTGAGATTGAATATTGAAAGCGATTTGAAAATCGAATATCAGTAGATATTCGAAAATGTAAATTCAATACGGAATTTATAAAAGAAATGGGAATTCGTTTTAAAAATAAACGTTGATTTATTTTTGAAGTGTGGAAATTATATATCTAGTAAGATATTTTTGAAGAATAAATAATTTGGGAAAATTATTTGGAATCTGATGATGTTGCGCATCTTTATTGACAGTTAAATAACCGACTATCGACAATTACCTTTAGATAGGTATTTGTTGTGAATTGGATGAATTTGAATGCCACACTTATTTTTGAATTTACGCTCACTATTCGGGTTAGCCGGGAAAGGACCATGGGGTCGTATAACCCATTCCGAATATGTGATACGTCGTTATGAATTGCATTCGAAGACCGGTGTTGAAGACCGGATATTTTTGAAAACGGAAGGATTACCGTCGAGTTACTCTACATCGGCTGATCTCCGGTTTAGAGGTTTTTATCACCCTTAGTGACGGGAAGTCCTGACGTGATTGAAAATTATCCGGAAATGCAAGGGCTTCGTGAGAAGTGCCTTCGGTTCTGTTCGATCCCGGAACAGACTTGTATGGATTGTGTGTCTGACGTTACAATTTGAGATATAAAGCTGATTTCTTTCAAATACATTTCTGTTGGTGGCGGAGAATTTATTCTCTTAGCTTAACACCCTTCTCTGAGACGTACGAGCTCAGAGGTTATGTAGTTGAAATTTATCAGCGATATATCCCAATTTGGTAACGTGGCATACTGAGTGTTGCTGTGAAATGATCAGTGTTTGATTATTTGTGATATGATCATTTGTTTGATCTTATATCTTTGTGATCATAGGTTGATCATTTTGTTTGACCCGAAGCAGGGCTTTTGTTGAGAAAGCGTAGCTTTGTGGACGAGACTTCGTCGAGCCTCACACCCCGGAAATGGTCGAAACAGGAAGGATGCGGCAAGGTTCTAGGGAGTAGCGCCCCTTAGTGTATGTCATTCCTTCTGGATAAAGGTGGTATCATGGTATGGAGCCCAGATACTTAACCTCTGTGGTTACTGCATTATTATTATCTATGTGGTTTGTTGCGAATCGGGGATCCTCGGGAAGATCGGTGACGATCGGGGGATGGCATACGCGTGTCAGTAGTTACCTATTTTTGCAGAGGTAACCCGGCCTTGTGTTGGCAGAGATCCGGTTAGGTTCTCGGGTCGTCTATTCCAGGGACGTACCCATCGTGGATAGGAAGTTCCTTAGCCTGACCATTTGTTGGAAATCCAAAGAAACAATACGATCTTGTACGGTTTTAGTTGTAGAACCTATCATTCACTTATGGTGGTCACCACTGTTTGGATGGTAGCTATAGTAGGCATAAGTGCGGAATGCCTATGCTGGCTAAGATTAATATTATACTTTCGAAATGTTTTCTACACTATGCACTAATAATAATATCAAAAAGAATTTGATTTTTTCGTAGAAAGCATCTTTGACTATCATAAGAAGAAATCTCCTCCAATTCTGCGTTTGCATTGTGTGTGTGGTGGGAGGTCTTATGGTAGTTTCATTTTCCCAAAAGCATTTCGAATTGACTTTAAAATTTACTGTTGTTGTTTTTAAAGAATAACTGTTTTACGATCTCACACCAGTCACCATGACTGACTCGGAGTTTATTGTTCCCTTCTAAACTCTGGGTGCCCACCAATTTCCACACGGGCAGCCTAGAGTTATATTATCAGGATATTCTGGATATTCTGGAGCTTTGGAAGCAAGCTGGATGACGAGACGTAGTATTTGTATCTGATAGTATTTATTCCGCTGTGTATTCTGTATGAGGACAGGTTATATAACTGTCCATTGTTGTATATTGACTCTGATGACTGATGTATGTATAAACGGATAAAATTCTTTGTTTTAAAGATTATTCATTCATCTATTATATATTGTTCCGCTGCGATATGTGAGATTTTGATATTGTCTCTGTTCTGTATCTGTTGTTGTTTTGTTGTTCTTCTTCTCTTTTTCCTCTATCTTCTTCTTCTACCTTTTTCTTCTTTCTTAAAACCATAACTTTTCGGGTTTCCGGCATTCGATGGCTCAGCAGTCGATAAAGTGAGTATCGATGTTGAATTTTCGAAAGTCTAAAATTTTCGGGATGTTACATTATTACACTAAAGTTAATACGGTTCTTCACTTGATATCAATTATCCACTTATACTACATCAGTTTATACAATCAAACATTCAATGGTTCAAGGTGTAGTTATCACTATTTCTACGTGTCAATTTAATTACATTTAAAGGGGTCATATTAACTAATCAAATTCAACACATATGTCGATTTCAAATTGTTAACTCCTACGTCAAATTTCAATTTCATAATATTTATCACTTTATACATTACAATTTTACATCCAAATAAAAAAAACAACAATTAATCAATTATCAACCAAACTGTATTATCATCACATAAATAATTAACAGATAATGTTGTCAGATGTCACAGGTGAACTGATTCAGGTAATAACAGATATAACAGTGTAAATAACTAACAGTTGCATTTTTCAATTGTCGTTTCAATTGAAATCAAAATTAATAAATAAAAGAATGTAAATCGTGAGTGATTGCTCACCTTTCGAGGCTAGAGATGAACGAGAATAGGTTGGGTTACGCATCCAAGCACGAATTTCGAAGCAAAGCACGATGGAAACAGGTTTGATGGACATAGCTGATAAATAGGAATCGATGAGAACACGAATTAGAATCATCCTAAAAACTGAAACAAAATATACGTTATAGATTTTCTCTAATACCAATTTTGTTTAAAACACCCATTTAAATAACATGTGTACATATTTATTTATTTTCAAATCAATATTATTATAAGCCCATATACATTTATACTTTGAAATTAACAATATATCAAAATATCTTCTTCTTTTTTTACATTAACACAAATAACCATATTACATATACACTTTGAATGTTACCTTTAAAATCTACAAGTTAATATATATATAAGTCATATACGTACACATCCATAAGCTAATGTATAAACAACAATATACCAATGTAATACATTAAAACACATATATAGGTAAACATAAATTTCCACTACCACGTCAGTTAAATAAAAATTTGTATATACGACCTGTAACCTCAAATAAATAAATATATATATATTTTTATACATATATCCAACATAAAATCAATACCTATACACGTTGACATAGACAAATTTACACATATTTATTACAAACAAACTCTGTTTTTTTTCCAGTACAAATATAACATATATATTTCACAATTCGAAAGTTTATATTCTAAAGTCATCACTTTCTCAAAATCGTACTATAATGTCTCTGTATATTATAATTTCTTAAACACATCAGTATAAATAAAATATGAAATCCATTCCGCAAGTACATTTGAAACATATATATCTACATACCTCTTGTATAAAACGTACAGGACAACAGGCTATATTTATATATAAACTTAGATAAAATTTAGCTAATATTATAAACTACACATATGTTCATACTTTACAATATTATTATTATATACCCTTCAAACGTAAATATGTGTACAAACCTTTCATATTAATTTTTTTTAAACAATACTTAAAATATTATTAAAGAAATCAACACCTAATACTGTTATATTATATGCGACTCTTATAACTCGAACAAAGAAAGAAAAAAAAAGTCTTTATGTATATACTCCCAAAACCAAACATACATGCATACATATTTGCTAAAAAAAAGAAATCCATGCTAACATATACATGCTTTAAACATAATTCATATAACAATATATACAGTTTGCATATTAAAGAAATAATATACATTATAAGTTAGCTAATATATAACAACATATCGACTTAGATCCATATATGTTTGTCAATAGTTCTCTGTCAGCCAAAACGACATAAAGAAAAGAAAAATAAAATAAAAATAAACGATATATATATTAAACCCAGCATATATGGTAACATATAAATATATATACCTGCTTTTTGGAAAACCCAGAGAAAAGAAATCGCGTATGCATGGCCGAGAAGAGGGCTAGACTGTGGTGGTGGGTGAAGGGCGGAGGAACATTGGGGAGTTGCGAGCCTAGGCTTGTGGTGGTTGCTAACTGGCGAGGGTGGAGATGAGGAGAAGGTGATGGATCGACAACACAGGTGGTGGGAAGGCTATCGGCCAGCTGTTGTGGAGGTACGGGATGAACGGTAACAACATGGGAAGATGGCACGTTTTGTGAGAGGGTGGAAAATTATGGAGGTACGTGGGAGGCTGTCGTGCGGTGAGCGTGGCCGTGGCGTGTGGTGAGGAAGATGACTTTGACGGAGATGGAATGAGAAATTGGAGATACATGTTGATGGACATGGTGGAGGAAAGCTGTTACATGGTGGAAAGGTGAGTGGCGTTCAAGCCATTGAATATGAGCAGGAAGATTTGTTTCGAAGGAAATGTAACTTTCTGCATATAAAAATAATTTTAGTAGAGCATAGAATGACCATCACAAGAGAGAAGAGAAGAACGGAAATGAATGGACGCACCAACCTAAATATGAAAGTAGGGAATAGCAAAAGGTCAGGTATGATTTAATTCTGTAAAATAAAAGCTAGTGCCCATTGGATTTCACAGTCTGAATATGAAAGGACAAATGAACCCAAAAGCCAAAATGCGAAACCGGTTCGGAAATCGTTTCCAATTTTTTTTCCGACGCGTACCAGGATTCAAAAAACAGAAAGGAATATACCACTTGGATCATCACGACGAGACGATCAAAACGGTATATAGATATCAGTGGTACAATCGAATTATAAAAATTCGAATTTTCTAATAGTGGAAAATGCAAGAAAAACACTGAAAAATAAGATCGACGGAGCCAAAGATGTCCGAATTTGGAAAAACGACAAACTGACATCTTACTCAGAAGATGGTTTAGAATTTTTCTATATAAAAATATTTAAGTTTCGAAATTGTTTTATTTTCATCGCTTTTTAACAGATTAAATTGAAGTGAATTTACGTACGAAATAAACTTTCATATTTTCAGAAGTTGCTATGTTTAACTAGACGGATTCCAAATATCAAATTTATATTTCAAAATTTTATTGTTTAAATTTCATAAAATTTTAACTAATTACGTTATTAAAACAGTTAAAATTTACGGGTCGTTACAAGCCACTACCGCTCCACCTCGAACAACACTCCCAAATCGAAGGGTGGCCACCAAAAATCACAAAGTAATAGAAGGGAATCGAAGAAGTGCGTCCGATAAGAGGTGCTACCTCACTGGTCCGAGATCGCTCCTGTTTTAGCCACCTTATGCCAACTCACGGGAGTTGGGTCCACGTATATACCTTAGGATCGCCGCCGCCATCCTACTTCATTCTGGAAACTCTACCGCATACACAGTTGTCAAAGTGGTTTTCAGTATCCACAGAGAGTATGTCCATATCCGATCCCGGTCTCTTTAACAACCAAACGTTATTATAACACCGTGGTCATTTAAAAATATATATATACTTTTAAAAACTCAATCATTGCCCTTTCAAAACATATCCTTTACTTCAAAATAGTATATACTTTAAAACCAAAATATTTTAGCCATTTCAAAACATATCCTTAACTTCAAAATAGTATATACTTTAAAACCAAAATATTATTGTTATTTCAAACCCAAATTATCAATGTATTATTTCCATTTCAAAACCAATTTCAATAATATATCATTTCCATTTCCAAAACAATTCAATAATATCTTATTTAAATAAAACCAAATTTCCAATCACTAATCTTTCTTAAATTTAGATAACTTGAAATATTCTTTTAAATCATCTTAAACCCAAACCATATTTTGAAGTCATATTCTAAATTTTCAATTTCAATAGGTTTCCAATCCATATATTCACAGATAATTCTTAAATAAATTCTATTTCAAATAAATTCATTTTTCAAACCCTATTACTTTCAAAGTTATAACAATTTCGAAAACCAAAACTTTGAAACAATAATACCTTAATTTCAATAAAACATTTCAATTTTGATATATTTCAAGTCTTTAAATATTCCAAAATTTCCAAACCAAACCTGATAATCTCATATGTTTCTTAATTCAATTTACTATTATTTAGTTTAAAATTATTTATCAAATAAATTCAATAGCATTTACATAAAGCTCAAACTTGAAATATTCGTAAATCAACTTAAAACATCATCAAGTTATATATAGCTTAAATTTTAAGAATTTAATAATATTTATTTAATATCAAAATCAGTATTTATATAAACCCTTATTTTTCCAAAAGCCATAGAAATCATTTCAAAAATAGATATATATGGACCAACTGTGTCTGTATATAATTTTCTATCCTATGGTCAAGTGATACGGATATTTATTATTTCAATCCGCAATTTAAAATAAAATTACGGTTATATATCATTTCAAACCGCAATCTCGAATAAAAATAAATCCATAACGAACTTGCAGATTATAATGATATCAAATAAAACATCCATTCATCCAATATCAATCATCAAGTATTTATCACAATCATCATCCAATTAAATCAATAACATCAAAATAGAACAGATAATAAATAACAGGCATTTACTAGCAGTTTATATTCAATAACAAATTAAATAACATTTAACTGGCAGTTTATATGCAATAATGAATTAAATAACATTTTAATTGAATAAATTAAATTTAACTGGAATGATGATAAATTATGCCAAACAATTATAAATAAATTTCAATTCATATCATAAATCAATTTAACAAACATACGAAATTTTAGAAGTTGTGAGTGGGTTAAAACACTCACCTTTTGAATTTAAATCCAATTTAAACTCAAAAATTTGACCATCTCAGAATTCGTCCAAACTAGCGTCATCAGGTCTGGAATTTCAATACGATCCTAACAAAAAAAACCGCGCGTAAATCGGATATCGCATGCAAACGTTATGTCGATAAATGCGATATGACAACAAAATTTAAATTAAACAAAATGAGAACATATTCACCAACTAGCCACGTCAACAAGAAATTTGTGCGTTCCTTCTTCGTACACGCTACAGGGACAGACCGAACGAAGAAAAATGAGCATGCAACCCAGTGTCGTTGACCCAGCTTTGACCACGATTCCACGCGCCGATCGACCACCGTGCTTCTCGGCACCATCACCATCGAACTCCAACTGACGAGCCGCCTCCACCTGTGCAACCCGGTCGTTCAAACGCCACCACGGCCACCGCCCATATACAACCCTAATCCAAATTATGACGCCGATCTAACCATCAAATCGACAAACCAAACATATAGATGAGATCCCCTCGGCTTCCTCTCCAAAACCCAGAAAGGGTTCGCCGATCCGATGACTTTTATTTCGACGATGATGAACGGCCGAAACATCTCTGATTTTTTACTGATCATACGATGAATCCAAAATGAAAAACGAACACCACCAGTGAATTATGCTAGTCGAGAACTTCAACATATATTTTTTTGAAATTTTTCTAAGGACTTTGAATTTTTTACTTTAATTTTGGATTGTAATTGGATCTAGGGTTTGCATTAATTGAAGAAGAAGAGGAGCTGTTGAAATTTTATGAACAGATAAATGAGAATAGGCGGAGGCTAGGGTTTATAGCAGAATATTTATGGACAGAATTTGAAAATAGAATAGATGGATAAAACAGATATACGTGCTAACGCCAAAGTGGCCCAAAAAAGTCCGTTCTGACTCCGGAATGAAATTGGATAAACCCATATATCAAAATACGTGTTTTAAAAAAATTTAAACTCAATGGAAAAGGTTTCAGGTTCAAATTCTATCATATGAAGAAGTTATGCTAAAAACAATATTTTCCAAATTAATTTCAATTGCATAAATTTCAAGGCGTTTCGAGTCCGTACGATCAAACGACAAGTCTGATCGCTACGAAACTTGAAACACTATTATAATTTACCGTTACGGATCCGATGAAACTGATTTCGTCGAAATCCGAGTCAGTGGCCAAAATGGCTATTTTTATAGTAATTAAACAAATTAATAATTGATTAATTAAATCAAATTTCCAATTTAAATTCTAAAATTTACCATTCTTATTATTCTCAATTTCTCAATCATTTACGATGGTTTTAAACAAATTAAAAGTCAATTTAAAGTTAATTATCTTATCGATTTCAATATTAACCTCAATTTATTGAATTTAGAATATGTAAAAATATTTCCAAAAATTTCCATTTAATTACATCGATCAAAATTTATATTCATTCATTATTGTCAAATAGATGGATTTATCATTTGATTCAAACTATTGCATTAATATTTTCTTATTCCATCTTCATTTCAAATAACGAAAAATTTAACGTTTAATTATACTTATTTCAATAAACTCAATCATTTAACCTTAATTTTAAATAAATAAATAAATCCTGATTTCCATTCATTTTCATAAATTGGCCTTTCATTAAATTTATTAATTATTGACTTTAATTAGAAAAGGCTATATCTAGGCACATTAATATTTCCCAAATAAATCCACTTTATTACATTTAAATTAAATTCCTTTCATGTAATTCTAATTTATCCTGTCATCTACAATTCATTACGTATTATTACATCAATGTATATAACCTTTAATCCATTTCCAATTCTACCAATTTCAATCAATTAGAACTTCACAACTGCTTACATAAATTTGGATTGTACTATGTTTATTATATTTTTTCTAAGTATATACATTAATTACAATTAAATATTCTCTATAACTTATTTCTTGGGTTCATCCCTTTTTATTACCCAAATTACTATCTTGTATTAAGTTTACGTTTCTATTTTAATTTTATATTCAATTATAACCTAACAGTCGTTTCAAATCAATTGGATTGTATTCAATTTGGTTATTCATCAACTGCCATTTACACTACAACATTAATTTACAGAGTTACTATAAATAAATATTATGGCATTGGTTAATCAAATGTTTGCCTTAAATTACTTATTTTAAATTTTATGCTCAAGAGCAACAATTAACACTTTCCATTATTATAACAATATTAATTCACAAATTTACATTCCCATCAGTTTCTTATATTTAACTTATAACCAAGTATGACAATTCACATTATTTCCATTAATTGCAATTTCATTTTAAATTGTTAATTTTAATTACACTGCTACACTTAGTTTCTAACATTGATTGTATTTGTTTTTATTATATTCCGTTTATAGCTAAGTCATAATATTTGAATTTCAATTAAATTGTAACGTTCATTCAAGTTAGTTAAATATTAACTTGCATTAACACGTTTTCTTAATTTACAATCAACTACCGTTTTTAAGGTTTTATTACATTAAACAATTTAATACTTTCCTTTACTCCGCATATACAATTACATTCCTGGTAAAATCCTTTCACTACTTTCATTCATTCAAATTTCAATTTCTTGCAATAACTCATTTATTATAAATTTGCATACCAAAATTTTTAGGTTCCAATAAATAGGATTTATTCAATTTTAACTTTTTTGAATTAGGTCTATTTTAATAAATAAAATATTTCATAGGTTAATTCTTAACATTTACTTCATTACAAATTATAACAATTATATTTCTTTGTAGATTTAATTCCAAAATCTTATTTATATGACAAATTTAATTAACGAAATTCACGGGTTGTTACATACAACCTAAAAGTCTAGGCTCGAGTATTAAATAGAAAGAGAAATGAACGGATCAAGTATTAATAATAAGGTAGCTATTTTAAAACGTTCATGCAATAATTAATAACAAAAGAAATGAAGGGACCATGTACATCGCACAACCCTTTGAAATTCAATTTTTTTGAAACTTAACAAAATTAACTTCATTAACTCAAATAATATTCAAATTTGTACGCATTTAGGTTTTTATCTATCCATAATAAAATTTTTATACTTACCTTAAAAATGAAAACGTTCAATTTGGTTTTCCCAAAATGATCTTTTATTTCCATTAAAACACCCTTTTTGTTTACACAAAACGTGCGTTTCTTTTATTAAATCTATTAATTGTAATCAACATTTTCTTTCCTTTTAATTGAAATATTTGAATTACATTAATTTAATTACTTACAAAGTTAAATTTCAAAATAGACAACTAAAATGGATGAAAAAAAGAACAATTGTTTATTTAAACACGTTTATAAATTTGTTGTTTATACACAGGAGTAATAAATAACTTTGAAATATATTATTTTCCTATTCTTGTAATCAATCTGTAAGCTAAAACACAGTTCAATAAACATATATTTCTACCTTTAAAATCAATCATTCTATTCTTTATTTTAATGAAATTAAACCTACATTCACAAATAAAACATTCATTTTATTTGATGTAAATGTTCTTTTCATTAAATCCAACCTTCATTATATTTTCACAAAACATAAGCTACTTTTAATTACACCTATTAATTTACAATTTAGTATTCTCTCTCCTATTAATTGAAAATTTTCAATTACGTTAATTTCAGTTGATTAGGTTTCAAAATGGACTAAATGAATGTAATGAGAAGTAGAACAATTATTTCCTATCTAATAGTACGTTAAACATATTTATACACTATTGGATACAAACGGTAATTACACATTTCTTACTAAATAATAGTTTCTCATCTCTACAATCAATCTTTCAGCTACCAAATATTTCAAATAAATAAACATATGTTTACTCCTTTACTAAACTTATTCATTTTTATTCTTTTATTTTGATTTACACTCCTACTATTAAATCAACCAATACCTTATGAAATTGTTAACATAGGTTTTTTTCTTGTCACCCTCATTTTCTACAATTGACCCCTTTTCTTACATTAACCACAATATTTAATTACATTAAATTCCAATTAATTATATTCTAATTCAAATAAATTGGTTTAATTAGATTTCAATCTTTTTATTTAATCAAACATTACTCTATGGACATAGTTAACCTTGGTTTGTATCTTATTACGTTAATATTCTCCAATTTCATCTTAATTTCCATTAATGCAATATTTAACTACATTTATTGCAATTTATTTCCAATTTGATTTCAGCAAGTTAAACAAATATGCAACAAATAACAATTGTCACCTTTAGCATAATTTCATCACATTTATAAGTTGATTGTTTACAACAAATGCTATACTAATTTGATTCTATTACAATTTATTACATACTATTTCATTTGTTAATACAACATTTAAATTATCAATTACTCTTTTAATCCAATTATCAATTAATACACACATTATTACAATTAATTTACAATCTATAACCAATTATAACATTTTAATCATTTTAATTAATTCGAATTACAGTTAAAGCAGTTATCAATTACCTTAAATTAATACTATTACATTTCATTCCCGTTATATTCTTACTATTAAATCACAATTTTTTTCTTCTTCCAACATTAAATCACAAAACCTTATTAAATAACTAATTTTAATTATGGAAAATTATGGGTGGTTATATTTTCAAAATTAAATTTTGAAACATTGGGAAGTTTCCATAAAATTGAATGTTGAAACTTTGGAACATTTTTATAAATCAAATCTCTAGAACTATGAAATTTAATTGGGAATTGTTTTGTAAATTTGTAAGTTACTAGAATGGATCTATTGTGAAATCTGTTGTATTTTGAATATGGAAACAATAACTTTTCTGGAAATTTAAACCTTCAAAAATGTAGTTATCTACATTACTTATTTCAACTAATTTTGATTTAATTTGCATAAATTTTTTAGTTCTGACTCGAGTGTATTATTTTCCTTTACGCTTGGGTCAGCCTCTGAGTATTTTCAGTGTATTGAAGACCATTTTATTTTGGAGGATGAAGACGGAGATGAGTCTACTATTTATTATAATTATTCCACTGCATCATGTGTTCCGCTGCATTATTTGTTTTAATTCTGATGTATGTATAACTCCGATTTGAATTATAAAAGTGTAATCAAATGTTATTTATAAAACAACTTCATGAACTGTTTATTTGATTATTATATTTTGTCATTCCGTTTCGAGATTCTGTGTTTTGTTTTTCTTTCTTTTCTTTTATTTTCTTATTTACCCCATTAACAATCCTCCCCTTTGAATGGTTTGAATTAGACATGTGTGGTTTATTGTCGATTTAAACTGTCCAAAAAGGTGGTTCGTTATAGTTGATATCAGAGCTAGGTTTAGACACACCTTAGCCTGTTGGGGTTAACTCATTAGAGATAGGATAATAATATCTTAGAATGATTTTGTCTGAGTGTATATATACACGAGAGCACGTATTTGTTAGTGTTATAAAAATGGTTTTTATAAGTTTTGAAATCAAATTATTTTTCCTAATATTATATGTTTATATACAAAGGAATAAGATTTTTATAACTAATATAGTTATTCGTAATGTATATGTTTTATGAAATGATAATATTAAATTATTATCATTTATGGTTAAATTGTTGTATTTGGTCAGTTTTTAAACGTTGGCTATTATTGTTGATTGAATTTATGAACTAAACACTAGTTTAATAATAGTGTATTAAAGGAAATAAAGTGAATAATTAGGATATTTGTTATGAAATTGAAATGTTTTGTTGTATGAGTCTTGTTGTTTCGTTGATTTGGAAGTTTCAACTATTGAAATAAAATAGAATAATTGGATATTTTGGATATTCGAAACTTCTGTATTAATATATATATGTTAAAACTTAGTTATTGTGTAGAACTATGTAGTTGAATTTGGTAACCTTAATGTGAAAGCAAGTGAAATAAGGTTAAATTGTTATATCTATGTTTAGTAAATGAATAGAATTGTTGTATACATTATTGACATGTAATGTAATAATATACAAATGTGAACTTTAAGCCTTGGAATATTTAAAATCGAAATTGTGATTAAGGAAATGCTGTAAATGAAAAAAATGAAAATAAAAGTGTTTATAAATTTATGAAATGTGTCATTAATAAATTTGAAAGTAAAAGAAAAAATTTATTGGATGAACAAATATGAACTAAAAGTGAAATGATTATAAATAACACTACGCCATAGATGGCCTATTGCAACGAAAATACAAGATGTTGCTAGCTACAATGTAACGATAGCTATGCTAATTTTTGTCTATTACAACATTAGCTTCAGGATGTTAGCATATATATCAACACTATGTTGCAGTAGCTATAAACTTATAAAAATATTATAAAAAATGAGTGCGGGCTGAAAAAAAAGCAGACTGAAATAATTTTTAACGCGGGAAGCAAAAACAAAGCGGCAAAAGTTAACAAAATATTGAAGGGTTTCACTCAAACACTTAACAAAATACGTACTCCGCCGCTCAACCTCTCAAACACTCAAACACTCTGCGATTTCGATTAGGGCTAAAAGTTCTAAGTTTACAAGCTTAATTGGGCTTCGATTAGGGCAAGTTCGAGTTCAAGTTCAATTAGGGCTTCGGTGTTTCAATTAGGTCTTCAATTGGGGTTCGTTTGGGTTTCGAATTTCAGTTAGTGCTTCGATTTAATCTGTTGCTTAAGGTATCACTCTATGTATATTTCAAGTTTTTCTTGATTTGATTGTTGTGTTGCCTAATTTACCGATTTACTTGTGAGTTCAGGTGTAATCATATTCCTGATTTTATTATTTTGTTTGTCTTTGTATGTTATTTGCGTGTAAATTAGTGATGAACGACGAGGAAAAAATATGGGCAGAACTTCCTAAGTTCAGTGAAGGATATATTAGTGGAGTGAAACGTTTTATTCAAAATACTTTTTCTAGATTCACGGTAAGTGATGAAATTACATGCCCTTGCAAATAGTGTCATAATTGCAAGTGGCATCGTCAAGAGGTAGTCTACGACCATCTGATTTGGAATGGTCCATCTGAATTGTACGTGAAATGGATTTGTGAGGTTTCCTGTCTAGATCCTAAAAGGAGCGATAACGATATGGATCGTGAACCGGGAATAAATTTTGGAGATAATCTCGATGAGATGTTGCATCTTACTTGTGGAAATATGCAGAACAATGAAGGTGGATCTTCTAATGGAGTAGTAGATGTCGATGCTAGAAAATTTCATCATCGTGTTGAAGAGGGAAAGCAGCCATTATATCCCGGATGTACTAAATTTTCGCGATTAAGTTTCATCGTCAGGCTTTATTTTTTAAAATGCCTACATGGAATCACCGAGTCTGCATTTACCGATTTATTAGAGTTGCTAAAAAAAGCTTTTCCACAAGCCCGCATCCCTTATCTTTCAATGCTACCAAAAATATCATTAAAGATTTAGGCCTCGATTACCAAAGAATACATGCATGTCCAAATGACTGCATGCTATATTGGGCAGAAAATGAAAAGGAAAATAACTGCAAAACTTGTGGTTTTTCAAGGTGGGCTATACCGGAAAAGAAAGCGGGTGTCGACAATGATCCGTAGCAGCGGATTCACAAAGTACCAGCAAAAGTGATACGTTATTTTCCACTAAAACCAAGGCTGCAAAGGATGTTCATGTCCAAGGAGTATGCAGAACTTATGATATGGCATGCGGTGGGACAAAAAAATGATGGCAGTCTTCGACATCCAGCTGATGGCGAGGTTTGGAAGACGATGGATGCCAAATATCCTCATTTTTCATCTGAAAACAGAAATATTAGGTTAGGAGTATTTGTCACATACCGAAATTTTCGACTTTCGAAAATTCGACATCGATACTCACTTTATCGACCGCCGAGCAATCGAGTGCCGGAAACTCGAATAGTGATGGTTTTAAATAGAAGAAAAAGAAAAGAAGAAGAAGAAAGAAGAAAAGAGAGAAGAGAAGAAAGAAGAACAACAGAACAACATCAGAAACAGAAACAATAACAGAATCTTACACATCGCAGCGGAACAATATATAATAGATAAACACTAGTCTTTAAAACAAAGAACTATATCATTTTATACATACATCAATCAGAGTCAATAAACAACTCAATACAACAATGGACAGTTATATAAACTTGTCCTCATACAGAATACGCAGCGGAATAAATATTATCAGATACAAATACTACGTCTCGCCATCCAGCTTGCTTCCAAAGCTCCAGAATATCCAGAATATCCTGATAACATAACTCTAGGCTGCCCGTGTGGAAATTGGTGGGCACCCAGAGTTTAGAAGGGAAAAATAAACTCCGAGTCAGTCATGGTGACTGGTGTGAGATCGTAAAACAGTTTATCTTTAAAAACAAATTGCAAAGAATTTTAAAGTCAATTCGCAATGCTTTTGGAAAATGAAACTACCATAAGACCTCCCACCACACACACAATGCAAACGCAGACTTGGAGGAGATTTCTTCTTATGTTAGTCAAAGATGCTTACTGCGCAAAATCAAATCATTTTGGATATTATTATTAGTGCATAGTGGAAAACATTTCGAAAGTAGAATATAAATCTTAGCCAGCATAGGTACCATTATATTATGCCTGCTATAGCTGCCTCCTGAGGAGACAGGTTATACAATTGAAATCGTAAAGGCTCGTATTGTTTCTTTGGATTTCCAACAAATGGTCAGGCTAAGGAACTTCCTATTCCACGAAGGAATGCCTCTGGAATGACGTTCCGAGAACCTAACCGGATCTCTGCCAACACAAGGCCGGGTTACCTCTGCAAAAATAGGTAACTACTGACACGCGTATGCCATCCCCCGATCGTAACCGATCTTCCCGAGGATCCCCGATTCGCAACAAACCACTTAATAATAATAATGCAGCAACCACATAGGTTAAGTATCTGGGCTCCATACCATGATACCACCTCTATCCAGAAGGAATGACATACACTAAGGGGCGCTACTCCCTAGAACCTTGCCGCATCCTTCCTGTTTTGACCATTTCTGGGGTGTGAGGCTCGACGAAGTCTCGTCCACAAAGCTACGCTTTCTACAAAGCCATGCTTCGGGTCAAACAAATGATCAACCTATGATCACAAAGATAAAAGATCAAACAAATGATCATATCGCAAATGATCAAACACTGATCATTTCACAGCAACACTCGGTATGCCACGTTACCAAATTGGGAGTATATCGCTGATAAATTTCAACTACATAACCTCTGAGCTCGTACGTCTCAGAGAAGGGTGTTAAGCTAAGAGAATAAATTCTCCGCCACCAACAGATATGTATTTGAAAGAAATCAGCTTTATATCTCAATTTGTAACGTCAGACATACAATCCATACAAGTTTGTTTCGGGATCGAACAGAACCGAAGGCACTTCTCACGAAGCCCTTGCACATCCGGATAAATTTCTAATCACGTCCGGACTTCCCGTCACTAAGGGTGATAAAAACCTCTAAATCGGAGATCAGCCGATGTAGAGTAACTCGACGGTAATCCTTCCGTTTTCAAAAATATCCGGTCTTCAACACCGGTCATCAAATGCGATTCATAACGACGTATCACATATTCGGAATGGGTTATACGACCCCATGGTCTTTTCCCGGCTAACCCGAATAGTGAGCGCTTATTCAAAAATAAGTGTGGCATTCAAATTCATCCAATTCACAACAAATACCTATTCAAGGTAATTATTGATAGTCGGTTATTTAACTATCAATAAAGATGCGCAACATCATCAGATTCCAAATAATTTTCCCAAATTATTTAATTTCCAAAATATCTTTACTAGATATAAATTTTCCACACTTCAAAAATAAATCAACGTTTATTTTTAAATAGATTCCCTTTTCTTTTATAAATTCCATATTGAATTTATATCTTTCAAAATATCTACTGATATACGATTTTCAATCGATTTCAAACATTCACTTTCGATTTATCTTTACAAAGATAAATTCTCAAAATATTTCGTTTCATTTTGGAAAACATTTCCATACTTATTTAATAATAAGTAATTCACAAATCTATTTATTTTCAACTTTTGAAAATATTCGATATACTTAAATCAAAATTAAGTATAAATTCATTCTTTAAGGAAATCATTCTCTTAAGCACATTTATTTGAGTCAAAACGAATGTTACGTAAAACATTGTTACGACGACTCAAAATCACTAGTATAGGGATTCGGATTTAGATAGATATATAAATCCCAATACTACATCAAAACATTTCCTTTCGGAAATCATTTACTATAACAACAGTGTTATAGTCCATCATTTCCTTATTCCTCGAAAACGTCTATTTCAACAATAAATGTTGAAATCTATGGTTTCGATATTTAACACATTTTAAAACATCGTTAAATCAATTAACTTCATTTTTAATGTCACTTCCCCAAAACAATATCCATTTTACTTAACAATATATTCACTTTCCAAAATCGTGAATATACTTCACTAACCAAATTTCAATATTTTACACACATTTATTTCAAGAATTATCCACTATCCAAAATCGTGGATAAAATTCCCTTAATAATCTCTATATTTAAAATCAATCAAATTTGATTTATTTTCGAATTTATAAAACAACGTTTATAAATTCTATTTCCATTTTATAACAACTTTGATTTATAAATCTTCTTTAATGACCTATTCAATTTATAACTCAATGTATATACCAAAGGTCCATCCTATAAGTTAATATAACTTATAATTCATTTATTTTAAAAGAAATCGTTCTTTTAAACTTCACAAAATTTAAAACTTTCAGATTTCATCAACTTATGAAATCCCATTTATACTTCATTTTAACACTTATAGAAACTTGTCTTATAATCCCAATATTTCAAATTTATAAATATCCATTTTTGTACATCTTTTAAATAAACCGTTTATAATACTTTAGATATCCCAATTTAAACCATTTCATAAATTTCTTAACTTTTATTTCAAAAATCACACTTTGATTTTATTTCACAAAAATCTTAACTTTTATAACTTTAAAATTTTAGACGTTTATATATTTGAAATAAATCAATTCAAAAATTCAATAAAACGTCTACTTTCAAAAATCACTTTAAAATCCTTTTAAAGTAAAAGTCGTTATTTTTAAACTTCAAAACTTGAATCCGATGATGCAACAGCACCAATTAGTCAATCACAACATTCAATATCATATATCAATATGATAATCAACAAATATCACAATATCTGTAAATAAATAAATACTGGTGAGGAATCCAGTTGGATCCCTCCAACCTGTTTCCCTGCATCCACAGACGTTAGCACAATACCAATTCCACTTCGAGGTGGAATATCGCGGTATATGGGTTTTATAAAAATCATCCGCTTACTAACGGCGCAATAGGGTCTCATCCGCTATACGAGGCGGGAAATCAATCAATCCAATATATACATATGCCAATATGTATATATTGCTATATATATAGATATATCCTACTATATCTAATATCACATCCAAACAGTCAAACAATCAATAACTACAATCCAAATATATTTTGAGTGAGAAGATCTCACCTTAGCTTTTTATTTGAAATCCAATCCAATCCAGTTTGTTTTCTTCCCAGTTTCAAACCTTGTATAAATATTTATACAGTTCATTAATATTCGGATAAAATCGAACTATTAATTTCCATTTGATAATTTAAATTACTATTAATTTATTTTAAACAATGATTTTTTTTTCTTAGAAAAAAATATTTTAGTAACTAAAATAATTCAAATTAGTCACTTTACCAATTTAATCAACAGATCCATTGTTTAAAGTAAACAAGTAAATTAAAATTGTATACAGGTATATTTATTTTCCTTTTGAAACTGCCTATGTATATCTCTATTTAAAAATCTACAGATTTACAAATCTAATTTATATAACTTCCAACATTTTAAATTTTTCTGTTTTATACTTATTGTTTTCCTTTCTGCAAATTAAAGCAGTAATTAATTTTACTGTTAAAAATTTAAAACCTTATCTATATGCATATATTTTACTTTACTGTAAATAAATTTCCTATTCTATATATATATCTGTATATATACTAAATTCAATTAAAATAGCTAATACCTTCTTTCCAGTTCACATTTCAAAACCACAGATTAATATTTGTTTGAATAAATTTGAAATTAACAGTTATACCTCGCTGCTCTCGAATTCCAAATTTTTGAAGATGTCAACTCCTCCGATCGTATGCGAACGAGCCGCTCACAGACATTGCGAAATTGTCTCCGGTCATTGCAAAACCCACCTCGACCTACAAACATCACCGCGGCCCACCCACGAGTCGTCGCCTTGCCTGACGTTCGACTGACCACTCGCTCCCACTCGAGCGCGCTCGCCGTACGTCGCGTGAACCCAAAAATCACGGAAACCCTAGCTGCCCTAAATCGCGACACCGCGCTTAGAAGCCTCGCCTCGCTACGCTGCCCATCGAACAACACCCCCACGCGACCCTCAAATTTTTCTTCGATTCTATTTCTTTGGAACGAGAGTTGATTTACAGAGAGGGAGGCAATTCTTTGTTTTAAACGAAAACATTTCGTTTTCGTTCGGTCTGAAGAGGGAAGTTCGATATTTTAATTTCCTTTGGATTTTGAAAATGAAAGAGGAAGATGGTTTTGTCGGCCATTTGTTTTTCTCGTTTGCAGGATTTCGTTTTTAAATTATACAGAGGAAACAAACGTGATATTTTAACAGAGGAGGAAGGGAAGACCAACGTACGCGACATTGCAGAGAGTAGGTCTGCTTACACGATCTCGTTCGTGATTTTAGGCGTTATTTAAGGGAGAGGAACGTGTATATGTCGGCAAAGTTTTAAATTTAAAAATCTAAATTGAATTCAACCAAATTTTAATGCGTTTAACTGTCGTGTGCTCACATAACAGCTCCGATAAATACGAAATTTGAAATCCGATAACAACAAACTATTATGGACCCAATGGAACTGGTTTCGTCGAATTCCGAGACTGCGCCTTGGACGGCTATTTTTAAATATCGATTCAAACGATATGAATTCAAAACTGATCAAATCAATTCGAAATTAGATTCTGAAGCTTCTGTTATTTTCAGTATTATCAATATGAATTTTAAAAGCCTTCGAAATATTTTTCTTCAACTTAAAATTGAAGATATAAATTTTTATTCAATTCAATAGATTAAATTTTAAAGTTTAATCGCAAAATTCAGAGTTATATCGGGGATTCAAATTAAATCATCGTTCAAATATTTAAATTTAATTAAATATTCTCAATTTAATTTGTTCAAAATTCTGGGTCGTTACAGACTTCCCCCCTTAAAAGAATTTCGTCCCGAAATTACAAGTTAGGAAAAAAGGTCCTTAACTCGTCTACTATTTTTCACAATTCAATAGTTTTATCAATTTATCAAAACAAATCTTTCTACTAAAGATTCGTTATCATTCAACTAATTTCCCACTTCAATTATAAGTTTCAGACAACATTGTTTCACTTCTCAATTCGAATTCAATTTTAAATTCAAATTTTAAACTTTAAAAATTTCTCAAAAATTTTCTAACACTCGAAATTTTCGAAAAATTTCGCCAGCGTCTCCTTTGCGCGGCTAATACGGTACGACTACAAAACGTCCCTACGGACTCTCAGATTCCAAAAAGAAAAAGAAAAAGCCAAGCGGCTAAACAAGAAATCAGCAAATTTCATATTGAAATTCAAATACTTACCTTTTGTCGAGCAATTCAAATTTATCTTTGGAATCAAAATTTCCAATTCCTTTATAACACATGTATATCCTACTAGCCATAATATCTAGTTACAATATTCAAACCAATTTGCAAATTCTATTACAAATTTTTCAATATATGCTTCTTATACATCTTTACTTGACTATTGAAGCTACATATCTATTTTTCATTAAATTTTACATTTCAAATTCCATTTGAATTCAATTCACAATTCCAATCTAATTTGGATTCAGTTTACTTCTGAATATTGAATTTATCAATTGTCTTTCATTCATAACTGCACTATTTTAAATTAGTTCCAATTACTAATTCATTACAAATTCTAATTCATTTACAAATTCAAATTTGTTTTCAACCTTCAGTTTCCATTCCAGTTTTATCTTCATTCAATCATCAACTTAGAATAATTTCAATATCAAATTTTACTTAAGAATTTCACTCTTCATTTCTTAGGTTCAATATAAATATTCCATATACACATTATATTTATTTTCAATTCACTATTTTGGTTTATAACCACTCATATTAAACTGGATTTCAAATTCCATATGAATTTAATTCATTTCACTTTATTTAATTGATTCACTTATACTTAATTTAATTTAACTTCATCCTTTAAGTTAAGTTTATTCTATCACAATTCAAATTGTATAAGTTATCAACTTACAATATTTCATAAGTATTTTTATATATAGTATTCCAGAGTCTTTTCAACCTTTTCAAAACCATTTTGAAAACAATTCAAATTATCCTTTGAATTTTCTAAAACAAAATCCAAATTTTCCAAACAACTTTCATTTAAAACAATCGGCAGCAATTCCTCTTCTAGAAACCCGAAAATGAACACCGGTGATGCCGCGGTCATCATCGAAGTTATTTTCCAGCGACCGAAAAGAGTTTAGAGCTTTTATCTCTCCAAAATACCTTTCAAAACCTTTGAAATTCATTTTCAACTCCAAAAAGGATTTAAACTTTCCAAATCACCGAAATTTTCAAATTCTTTTCAAACATTTCCAAATACTTCTCTGGAATTCCGTTTCAAATTACAAATCACAGTTATAATTTATATTCTTAAATTTCATTTGTATGTGAATTTATTTCTTAACTTTGGAGTTGTGATTTTAGTTTCTTATTCAATTTCATATAATAATGATAACATTTCAATATTATCACTTCCTAACAACCATGCATCCATATACTATGATAATTCATAGAAAATTATTTCTTTTTTTATACAAAAATAGTTTTGGGCAAAATTATCTCATTCGCCCTATTCAAAACAATACTGTGCCGAATTGTTTTATATAAGTGTTTAGAGATTCCTATCGATAGAGTTGTCCAGACCATACCGACCAGAATCCATATACCACCCAATAAATCAAACATTACAATATAAAACAATTTTATATTCACTAACAAATACGCGCTCATATCTATTATTACACTCAACTCATTCTAGAGTACTACTGACTCTATCTCTAATGAGTAACACCCAACAGAGCAGGGTTGTCGCTTAACCATATGCTATGATACCACACTATCAAGACCCGCAAATCCGTACTCCTTGATTAAACACTAATCTTCAATATTAACTCAAGATGCACGGAAATACGAAGCATGAGGGTTTAAAAAGAAGAAAAAGGCAGAAGAAGAAGAATAAAGAAGAAAAGAGAGAAGAGAAGAAAGAAGAACAACAGAACAACAGAACAACATCAGAAACAGAAACAATAACAGAATCTTACACATCGCAGCGGAACAATATATAATAGATAAACACTAGTCTTTAAAACAAAGAACTATATCATTTTATACATACATCAATCAGAGTCAATAAACAACTCAATACAACAGCGGACAGTTATATAAACTTGTCCTCATACAGAATACACAGCGGAATAAATATTATCAAATACAAATACTACGTCTCGCCATCTAGCTTGCTTCCAAAGCTCCAGAATATCCTGATAACATAACTCTAGGCTGCCCGTGTGGAAATTGGTGGGCACCCAGAGTTTAGAAGGGAAACAATAAACTCCGAGTCAGTCATGGTGACTGGTGTGAGATCGTAAAACAGTTTATCTTTAAAAACAAATTGCAAAGAATTTTAAAGTCGATTCGCAATGCTTTTGGAAAATGAAACTACCATAAGACCTCCCACCACACACACAATGCAAACGCAGACTTGGAGGAGATTTCTTCTTATGTTAGTCAAAGATGCTTATTACGCAAAATCAAATCATTTTGGATATTATTATTAGTGCATAGTGGAAAACATTTCGAAAATAGAATATAAATCTTAGCCAGCATAGGTACCATTATATTATGCCTGCTATAGCTGCCTCCTGAGGAGACAGGTTATACAATTGAAATCGTAAAGGCTCGTATTGTTTCTTTGGATTTCCAATAAATGGTCAGGCTAAGGAACTTCCTATTCCACGAAGGAACGCCTCTGGAATGACGTTCCGAGAACCTAACCGGATCTCTGCCAACACAAGGCCGGGTTACCTCTGCAAAAATAGGTAACTACTGACACGCGTATGCCATCCCCCGATCGTAACCGATCTTCCCGAGGTTCCCCGATTCGCAACAAACCACATAATAATAATAATGCAGCAACCACATAGGTTAAGTATCTGGGCTCCATACCATGATACCACCTCTATCCAGAAGGAATGACATACACTAAGGGGCGCTACTCCCTAGAACCTTGCCGCATCCTTCCTGTTTTGACCATTTCCGGGGTGTGAGGCTCGATGAAGTCTCGTCCACAAAGCTACGCTTTCTACAAAGCCATGCTTCGGGTCAAACAAATGATCAACCTATGATCACAAAGATATAAGATCAAACAAATGATCATATCGCAAATGATCAAACACTGATCATTTCACAGCAACACTCAGTATGCCACGTTACCAAATTGGGAGTATATCGCTGATAAATTTCAACTACATAACCTCTGAGCTCGTACGTCTCAGAGAAGGGTGTTAAGTTAAGAGAATAAATTCTCCGCCACCAACAGATATGTATTTGAAAGAAATCAGCTTTATATCTCAATTTGTAACGTCAGACATACAATCCATACAAGTCTGTTACGGGATTGAATAGAACCGAAGGAACTTCTCACGAAGCCCTTGCACATCCGGATAAATTTCTAATCACGTCTGGACTTCCCATCACTAAGGGTGATAAAAACCTCTAAATTGGAGATCAGCCGATGTAGAGTAACTCGACGGTAATCCTTCCGTTTTCAAAAATATCCGGTCTTCAACACCGGTCATCAAATGCGATTCATAACGACGTATCACATATTCGGAATGGGTTATACGACCCCATGGTCTTTTCCCGGCTAACACGAATAGTGAGCGCTTATTCGAAAATAAGTGTGGCATTCAAATTCATCCAATTCACAACAAATACCTATTCAAGGTAATTATTGATAGTCGGTTATTTAACTATCAATAAAGATGCGCAACATCATCAAATTCCAAATAATTTTCCCAAATTATTTAATTTCCAAAATATCTTTACTAGATATAAATTTTCCACACTTCAAAAATAAATCAACGTTTATTTTTAAACAGATTCCCTTTTCTTTTATAAATTCCATATTGAATTTATATCTTTCAAAATATCTACTGATATACGATTTTCAATCGATTTCAAATATTCACTTTCGATTTATCTTTACAAAGATAAATTCTCAAAATATTTCGTTTCATTTTGGAAAACATTTCCATACTTATTTAATAATAAGTAATTCACAAATCTATTTATTTTCAACATTTGAAAATATTCGATATACTTAAATCAAAATTAAGTATAAATTCATTCTTTAAGGAAATCATTCTCTTAAGCACATTTATTTGAGTCAAAACGAATGTTACGTAAAACATCGTTACGACGACTCAAAATCACTAGTATAGGGATTCAGATTTAGATAGATATATAAATCCCAATACTACATCAAAACATTTCCTTTCGGAAATCATTTACTATAACAACAGCGTTATAGTCCATCATTTCCTTATTCCTCGAAAACGTCTATTTCAACAATAAATGT
Organism: Allium fistulosum; assembly: GCA_030737815.1. Classification (NCBI taxonomy): domain Eukaryota; kingdom Viridiplantae; phylum Streptophyta; class Magnoliopsida; order Asparagales; family Amaryllidaceae; genus Allium; species Allium fistulosum. The sequence continues at coordinate 236,591,223 of CM060908.1, forward strand.
TGAAATCTATGGTTTCGATATTTAACACATTTTAAAACATCGTTAAATCAATTAACTTCATTTTTAATGTCACTTCCCCAAAACAATATCCATTTTACATAACAATATATTCACTGTCCAAAATCGTGAATATACTTCACTAACCAAATTTCAATATTTTCTACACATTTATTTCAAGAATTATCCACTATCCAAAATCGTGGATAAAATTCCCTTAATAATCTCTATATTTAAAATTAATCAAATTTGATTTATTTTCGAATTTATAAAACAACGTTTATAAATTCTATTTCCATTTTATAACAACTTTGATTTATAAATCTTCTTTAATGACCTATTCAATTTATAACTCAATGTATATACCAAAGGTCCATCCTATAAGTTAATATAACTTATAATTCATTTATTTTAAAAGAAATCGTTCTTTTAAACTTCACAAAATTTAAAACTTTCAGATTTCATCAACTTATGAAATCCCATTTATACTTCATTTTAACACTTATAGAAACTTGTCTTATAATCCCAATATTTCAAATTTATAAATATCCATTTTTGTACATCTTTTAAATAAACCATTTATAATACTTTAGATATCCCAATTTAAACCATTTCATAAATTTCTTAACTTTTATTTCAAAAATCACACTTTGATTTTATTTCACAAAAATCTTAACTTTTATAACTTTAAAATTTTAGACGTTTATTTATTTGAAATAAATCAATTCAAAAATTCAATAAAACGTCTACTTTCAAAAATCACTTTAAAATCCTTTTAAAGTAAAAGTCGTTATTTTTAAACTTCAAAACTTGAATCCGATGATGCAACAGCACCAATTAGTCAATCACAACATTCAATATCATATATCAATATGATAATCAACAAATATCACAATATCTGTAAATAAATAAATACTGGTGAGGAATCCAGTTGGATCCCTCCAACCTGTTTCCCTGCATCCACAGACGTTAGCACAATACCAATTCCACTTCGAGGTGGAATATCGCGGTATATGGGTTTTATAAAAATCATCCGCTTACTAACGGCGCAATAGGGTCTCATCCGCTATACGAGGCGGGAAATCAATCAATCCAATATATACATATGCCAATATGTATATATTGCTATATATATAGATATATCCTACTATATCTAATATCACATCCAAACAGTCAAACAATCAATAACTGCAATCCAAATATATTTTGAGTGAGAAGATCTCACCTTAGCTTTTTATTTGAAATCCAATCCAATCCAGTTTGTTTTCTTCCCAGTTTCAAACCTTGTATAAATATTTATACAGTTCATTAATATTCGGATAAAATCGAACTATTAATTTCCATTTGATAATTTAAATTACTATTAATTTATTTTAAACAATGATTTTTTTTTTCTTAGAAAAAAATATTTTTGTAACTAAAATAATTCAAATTAGTCACTTTACCAATTTAATCAACAGATCCATTGTTTAAAGTAAACAAGTAAATTAAAATTGTATACAGGTATATTTATTTTCCTTTTGAAACTGCCTATGTATATCTCTATTTAAAAATCTACAGATTTACAAATCTAATTTATATAACTTCCAACATTTTAAATTTTTCTGTTTTATACTTATTGTTTTCCTTTCTGCAAATTAAAGCAGTAATTAATTTTACTGTTAAAAATTTAAAACCTTATCTATATGCATATATTTTACTTTACTGTAAATAAATTTCCTATTCTGTATATATATATGTATATATACTAAATTCAATTATAATAGCTAATACCTTCTTTCCAGTTCACATTTCAAAACCACAGATTAATATTTGTTTGAATAAATTTGAAATTAACAGTTATACCTCGCTGCTCTCGAATTCCAAATTTTTGAAGATGTCAACTCCTCCGATCGTATGCGAACGAGCCGCTCACAGACATCGCGACATTTTCTCCAGTCATCGCAAAACCCACCTCGACCTACAAACATCACCGCGACCCACCCACGAGTCGTTGCCTCGCCTGACGTTCGACTGACCACTCGCTCCCACTCGAGCGCGCTCGCCGTATGTCGCGTGAACCCAAAAATCACGGAAACCCTAGTTGCCCTAAATCGCGACACCGTGCTTAGAAGCCTCACCTCGCTACGCTGCCCATCGAACAACACCCCCACGCGGCCCTCAAATTTTTCTTCGATTCTATTTCTTTGGAATGAGAGTTGATTTACAGAGAGGGAGGCAATTCTTTGTTTTGAACGAAAACATTTCGTTTTCGTTCGGTCTAAAGAGGGAAGTTCGATATTTTAATTTCCTTTGGATTTTGAAAATGAAAGAGGAAGATGGTTTTGTCGGCCATTTGTTTTTCTTGTTTGCAGGATTTCGTTTTTAAATTATATAGAGGAAACAGACGTGATATTTTAACAGAGGAGGAAGGGGAGACCAACGTACGCGACATTGCAGAGAGTAGGTCTGCTTACACGATCTCGTTCGTGATTTTAGGCGTTATTTAAGGGAGAGGAACGTGTATATGTCGGCAAAGTTTTAAATTTAAAAATCTAAATTGAATTCAACTAAATTTTAATGCGTTTAACTATCGTGTGCTCATATAACAGCTCTGATAAATACGAAATTTGAAATCGGATAACAACAAACTATTACGGACCCAATGGAACTGGTTTCGTCGAATTCCGAGACTGCGCCTCGGACGGCTATTTTTAAATATCGATTCAAACGATATGAATTCAAAACTGATCAAATCAATTCGAAATTATATTCTGAAGCTTCTATTATTTTCAGTATTATCAATATGAATTTTAAAAGCCTTCGAAATATTTTTCTTCAACTTAAAATTGAAGATATAATTTTTTATTCAATTCAATAGATTAAATTTTAAAGTTTAATCGCAAAATTCAGAGTTATATCGGGGATTCAAATTAAATCATCGTTCAAATATTTAAAATTAATTAAATATTCTCAATTTAATTTGTTCAAAATTCTGGGTCGTTACAGTAGCAGCTGATGGATTCAGTCCTTTTCGTACAATGACTACAGCTCACACCATATGGCCAATCATATTGGTAAATTATAACCTTCCACCTTAGTTATGCATGAAGCCAGAAAATTTATACTTTCAACCCTTATCCCTAGTCCACAGTCTCCTAAGAATAGCATTGATGTCTACATGCAGCCTCTTATCGCAGAATTGAAAGAATTATGGGGTCTTGGCATACAAACTTTTGATGTCTTAACTGGTGCTAATTTCACGTTACGTGCAAGCGTGTTATGGACGATCAGTGACTTTCCGGGCTATGCAATGTTATCCGGTTGGAGCACAAAGGGTTATTTAGCTTGTCCCGTATGCCATTTCGAGACTTCTTCAACTTACTTGAAACATAGTAAGAAAATGTGCTACATGAATAATAGGAAATTTTTAGATCCGAAACACAAGTGGAGGTTTGATAAGAAAAGGTTCAATGGTGAAATGAAAATGGGAACATCTCCGGGAATTTTATCCGGGACAGACATTGAGGAATTGTTGGCTGGTTATGAAAATATTTTTGGGAAGAAAGAGGTCAACAAGCATAAAAATGAATCCCCTTTTAAAAAGAAGTCAATATTTTTTAATTTACCATATTGGATTCACAATGTATGTCGACATAACCTTGATGTTATGCACATAGAGAAAAACATTTGTGATAACATACTTGGTACATTACTAAATATTGATGGGAGGTCGAAAGACCATTTAAGTGCTCGGTATGATTTACAAGAGATAGGCATTAGGGAGGTCCTTCATCCGGTTCTATCAGATGATGGGAATTACCTTAAGATCAGGGCTGCCATATTAGAAATGATGAACAAGGAGAAAGAAATATTTTGCTCGGTGTTGGAGAATGCTAAACTGCCTTATGGTTGTGAAGCTAATATCAGCCGGTATGTAAACAAGAAAGAGAGGAAAATTGCAGGGTATAAGAGCCACGACGCTCATTTTCTTCTCCACTACTTGCTGCAATTTGCTGTGAAGAAATATATAAAACCTGAAGTTGCATTACCTATGATAAGATTAGGTGCATCTCTAAGAAGTCTTTGGAGTAAAATTATCAATTTGGCTGATCTCAAGAGGCTACAAAAGGAAATTGTGGAAATTCTTTATCAATTTGAGATGATATTCCCAAATGCTTTCTTCGATATAATAGTGCACTTGCTAGTTCATTTATGCAAGGAAATTGAATATGGTGGACCTGCACATCTTCGTTATATGTTTCTTATTGAGCGTTATCTTTGTAAACTGAAATCATATGTTCGCAACAAAAGTAAACCTGAGGCGTCCATTGCTGAAGGTTATCTTGCAGAAGAATGTTTGATATTCTGTTCAAGGTTCTTAGGTATCGATGGAGTAGGAAAAATGAAATTTGAAACCTGTCCACAGAATCCGGAATATCCTATTGGCACAAGAAGAAACAAAGATGGAAAAGGTATTCATCTTAAAGATTCTCAATGGATGGCATGTCACCATTACATTCTATTCAATTGTGGTAACAAGGAAATAGAGAGTTTACTTGAGTAAGTTTTTAAGTTTTATTTTTATTTTAGTAATTATTGAAGAATTAGAAAATTTTTTTCTATCTTTTATTAACCGGGTCTTTATTATAGGGAACATCGAGCTTTAATTGATGGTCATGCATTATCAAAAAAATATAAAAGAGAGAGAGAGAACACAGTGAAGAATTTTGGAAGTGGTTAAAGGAAGAGGTTGGGAAAAAGGAGGACATTTCAAAAGAAGTACAACTGCTTGTAATGGGCCCTCTTCCAACAGCTAAGAGGTTTACTGGATAAGTTATCAATGGATACAGATTTTATACAAGGTTCAGAGATGCCAAATGCACAACACAAAACAATGGTGTATTTTTGACAGCCTTGACGACTAGCTTTGCAAGTTCGAAAGATCAAAATCCATTGGTTGGTGAAGTTAATTACTATGGATCAATTGAGGAAATATTATAACTAGATTATTGGGGAGAATTTAGTGTGGTTTTATTTAAGTGTTGTTAGTACCAAGAAGAGAAAGATTTATATGGGCCGACTCTTGTCAATTTTAATCGATTGTGCCAGAAATCTGATCCTTATGTTATGGCTTCACAAGCACAACAGGTGTTTTATATAGAAGATCCAATTGATAAGATGTGCCACAATGTTATCAAGAAATTGCCAAGAGACTGGTGTGAAATCGAAAGCGAAGATGCAAATAAAGATTTGAATGATATCCAGCCTGCTTATGGAATGGGAAATCAAGATTTTGATGTTCGTTGGTGTAGAGATGATGTCCCAATATGACGAATCCGCCTTCCACCTAGCAGAGTGAAAGAAAATGCTTCTTAATTTCTGTGTATCACTATCATATTTAATTAAGTAACTAATATACCAAATTTAAGTAAGAAAATGTTGTTTTTGCCTTGATTAAATGTTGTAACTGATGTATCATATTTGTTGCTTTTTTTTGTCTCTTTTGTAGTGTTTCTGCCTTTATTACATTTTAGTGAAGTGACTGTTTTATTTTATAATGCAGTTGGTTTATTTTCATTTGTAATTATGTCATTCTAATGTTAATTCCTTCATTTTGTGTAGGATGGAGGCAAATCTTAAATTCCATCACAAGGGAAAATTTGAGAAGAATGGATATGTTGGTGGAGAAGAGACTTCTGTCATGGGCGTTGATCTGGATATGTTTTTTACACAGTATTGATGGAGTATGTCAGGGATGAGCTAAAGTACACTGAAATTGGAGGAGTATATTCATGGAAAGGTCCAATGAGTGGGTGGAAATTGGTGACCAGTGATGCAGATCTGTGGGAATTGATGCAAATAAAAAATAATGGTGATTACATTGATTTCTTTGTCGACACCGTGGTCGATGATAAAATTGAGCCAATGAAACAAATGAAGCCACATGTCATCGTACGTCCAAGGAAGAATCTGCTGTCTCCAGGTATAAAAATATCTTCTCATTTGTACTATTTTGATGAATTTGGTCCTAAGAAAACTAACGATGAAACAACCTATTTATGATTACTTTCAAATGAATTTAAACCAAGATCCAATTTTGAGCATCCGATTCGAAAATTCATAAATAAATCATACAGAAGCTCGTCCAAAGTAAGTGATAAAAACTGTAAATAGCTAGCTTTTTGACTGGAAGAAGATAAAAATATCTTCTCATTTGTACTATTTTGATGAATTTGGTTCTCGCATGGCTGAATTTGTTTTTCATTTTGTTGCTTTTAGTGTACATAAATTTTTTGTGCATTTTTGTTTGAATATTAGGACTTGTTTGATTTTTAGTGCACTTAGTAGAATAATAAAGGAACTGGAATATTAGTGTACATGATCAAGTCTTAATTTCTTTAATTAAGTTTAAATAATTATGTTTATGACATGATAAACCTGACTTTTATGTCGTTGTATGTTTGCAGCTGCGAAATCACAGAAACAGCAATTTGTCACCACTCACCATCTACAACAGGCAGCAAAAAACAAGAAGCAAACTGAAGTCTTTACTCCAATTCGAAAGTTGGCACGGCTAAACAATCCACTTACCGACGAGACGCAGACTAATCAAGTCTTTAGTCCTAGAAAGTCTGCACGGCTAAACAATCCACTTACCAACGAGACGAGGACTGATCAAGTCTTTAGTCCTAGAAAGTTAGCATGGCGAAACAATCCACAAGTGAGCGAAGCTGCTATGAGTCCACGCATGGACAGGAAAAAGGTGATCAGCAAGAAGTCAACTGGAGTCAGTAGGTCTACGAAGTTACCAGAGAAAAATCCAACTGAAGTCAGTAGTTCTACGAAGACACCAGAGAAGAAAAATCCAACTGAAGTCAGTGATGCAACTTTGAATATCAACTCAGCAAGTGTCAAGAGTAAATTGGATTTCTATAATCCTCCAAATGAAGAGGAAAATATGGATGAAAATGAGATTCTAGTAAGAAGACTACAATCTGGTCTTCTAATATGATGTTCTACATATTTTTCCTATATTTACAATAATGTCTTGTTAAATTACTTTCAAGATGATGATCTACCACCTCCGCCACCTCCACCGCTTACAGAATACGAAAGGGAGAGAGCTAAACATGTGTCGCAGAAGAATAGTGTTTTTGAAGCTCTTGGGATGCCTACATTAGTTATTGGACTGATAAATGAATTTGAAAAAAATAAAGGAAAATCAAAGATGCCAGCTGAAAGCAAAGATTATGCTCCAGAACAAGAGGAACCTAGTGAAGATGATACTTCAAAAAATCCAGTAAAGGTGCGTTATAGCTGAAGATTTAATTTTATGTTGGTAATAATAGACTAGCTTCCTTATTTTTTTATTTTATTGTTTTTGTGTGCGTATTTTAGAGAACCAAAAAGTTTACGATTACAAAGCCTCGGTCTGGACCAACAACTCGTTAACGGGCCATTGTTGAATTTACAACTGATAAGAATGCAACTCCGAAGGCAGGGGAAAATCCAGTTCCTACACAAACTGTTGATCCACCATGTAGCGTTGAGTTACCACACAATGAAGGAATAGGAACAATGGCTGCTTATTTGGCTATGCGAGAACGCTAGTAGAATAACAGTAGTGGAAGTGGAAGTGCAAGGAAGAAGGCTGTTGTCGGAAATGTCTCGACAAATATTGAAAACGAAGAAGATGAAGTAGAAGAAGCTGAAGGTATTATCTAATTGAGTTCTGATTTAATAGTTTAAGTTCTCATTTATGTTATGTCTAGCCTTCTCATTACTATTGTATGTACTTTGTAACAGTAGTGGGAACTCCCAGAAGGTTCAAGGGAAAAACAAAGATGGATAAAGTTCATTCAAGATCATATGACAAAAGAGTTCTAATCCAAATGAATCATCGGGGCCAACCTGTTTCAGACGATGACCAAGTAATGTCTGAACTAAGTGCTTTTTTAGGAACACTGAAGAGGAGTGTTTCACTTACTTACAAGTCTTGGTTTGATGTTCCTTTAAGTTTGAAAGGCACGCTGTGGAACTATGTCAAGGTAATTTGCAAAATTAGCTGAATTTTACTTAAATATATGAAACTTGTCATAAAAGTAGCATGACTGTTTTTTTAATGTTTGATTTGTATTTAAGCAACGGTATATTATTCCGGATGAATGTGAATATTGGGTTTTAAAGTCAATTCGTGACTCTTGGAGGGGGTACAAGAGTCGTATTAAAAAGGCACATTATACTGCTTATGAAACTGATGAAGAGAGGCTTGAAAATAGGCCGGACGAAATTCCACTTGCGGATTTTAGAGTACTCTTGATGTATTGGGGAGATGAAAAAATTCAGGTATAATTTTAAGTTTTATCACAGAATTTTTTTTCGTTTTTATTCATTCAAATCAGGCAAATAAACATCTTTATTTCATGTTTTTGTAGTCCAAGGCCCTTACAAATTGTGCAAGTTGGAAATCGTATACAGACACAAACACACTGCTGGTCCAAAACTTTTTTCCCAAATTCGGCATAAGATGGTATGTATTTTGCTTATTTTTATGGTTGGCTAGAAGTATGCATTTTATTTTATCTGAAATTCCTCTCCTTTTTTAGCAAAGCGATATATGTTCCAAAATAAAAATAAAAATAACTACATATATGTTCCAAAATAAAATATCACCTCACTCAAACAAATAAGCAAAATAAATATTAGTGATATTTGTTCTGTTTATGATATAGAAGTTTGTAACTAAAAGAATAACAAGCAGGATATATAATCTGATCTGTCACATTTATCATCCAGCAAATGTTTTATTTCAATTTTAATGTATTAATTTTTATTGTATCTGTTTATTATTTTGCATTTTCACATTAATTTACGACTCAATAACTATTAATAACATTTGCTAAAAAAGTACATAAAATCTATAAAAATATAAATGAGCCTTTCTTTGCCCCCTTTGGCATAGAAAACTCAATTCTTCTATTCCAAACCAGTGTCCGTCATGCTCATGCATTTGTACGCATTTAGTCAATATAAGTCTGCAAGTTAGATGCATATTAAACATTAAATATGAGTACAATCCATCTCTGTGGAAATTAAGTAATTTGTAAACTATTGGATACACTCTTAACTCTTAAGCATATGGATGTCAAGTTGATGCCTGTCTTTTGTCTGCTGTATGTTGATGGCTTTACTGCGTTGCTAAGCTTAAATCGTTTTAGTATTATATATATGTTCATGGCTCATGGGTTAATCACGGGGTAATCTTAGTTTTGCATCAGAATCTAAGATGAATCATGGGATATTTGTTATCTCTGTGCTTACAGTTAATAATCTGAAAGCATAGACATATGGGATATTCACTATGCAAATTTTCCTTAGCTCAGCCTTGAATTTTGCAAAACTGATACATCACTTGATAATATGCTTGAAAAAGCTCTGATATTGTTGCTACATATGTTGTGATTTTATACTTGTTGTTTCTTTATTTTTGCACCTGTAAGCTGCTTGAGAACTTACTGTTGCTCCATTTTTGCATCTGTGAGTTGCTCGAGACTTTTAGCTTGTGTGCACTTGTGGTTTCTGTTCTTCATTTGAACCGAGATTTGTTTTTATGTAAAGGCAATCATATTTAACTTAGTTTTTCTTTGACTTTGAGTATAATTTCTGAATTGATTAGTGATATATGTTCTGGAAAAATTGGTTTGATATCCTTTTGTTGTCTAACTTTTTTCATTTAATTTGTATCAGTCCAACAAATCAGATGGAGAACTTTTTGTTAAAACTCACAAGAGGAAAGAAGGAAAGGTGTACAAGACTGATACTTCGGTAATGAAGTACAAAATTGTAAGAATTTTATTTTCTCTTCAATCAAATGTCAAAAAAATGCTTCATTTTGTGCATCGACATTTTTGTAGAATTAGATCCTTTTTTGTTGAAACCTATAGCAGAATATTTTCTGAATCCATTTTAAAACTGTTAATAGATATTGCAAAACAATTCTTGTTTAAGAAACTTGTTTCAGAATTGTTAATTTTATTTAATGTCATATTTTGAAACTGCTTTATTTTGCAGGATAAGATTGAAAAAGCAATAGGTGAAGGAGGAAGTGATGGAGTTGTTCAAGAAATGATTTCTGATGGAAAGTCGCACGGTCCATCTTGGCTTATAGGACGGCACACAAAGTCTACAGAAGTTTCAAAATATGCCTCAACAACAAGCACATACATACAGGAGCTGGCAGCAAAGATAAGGGAAAATATAGCTGACAAAGTCGAAGCAAAGGTGAACAAGAAGGTCCAAAATGAATTTGATGCAAAGGTGAACCAAAAAGTTCGAGAGAACATGACATGGATGCTTAAGAAATTAGGCGAAGAAAACCCTGACATGCAAATTGATGTTGGGGATCTTTGTGCGACCGTCTGCAGTGATGGCATTGGAGGCACTGGAGGCACTAAGGGCACTGATGACACTGATGGCACTGGAGGCTCGCAAATATGAATGTACTGTTAATAAGTAGAATTTAGTATGTACTGGCTGTAACTATGAATACACTTGCTATGTTTTTAAGTATGTTTGTTATTTTGTACTTGACTAAGTAAAACTTGTGTTGCTGGTTATTCTGAAATGAAAAGTTCTTTGTTGCAGTGTAATGTTGCCATTAGATATGATATAATGTTGCAGTATAATGTTGCCATATATATGATATAATGTTGTAGTAGTATAATGTTGCAGTACATTTCCAATTTAAATTGCAAAAGGTGTTGCCATAGATATGATATAATGTTGCAATATGTGATGTTAAATGTGGTAATAAACTGGCAAAGTGTTGCCATTGGATGGTAAAAGTGTTACCATAGATTAATGAATATGGGCCCCACAACAGGGTTCTGTAAAGGTGGGCCATAGAATTAGTGGGCCCCACAATGTCGGCCCATATGTTAGGGCCTAGATTGTGGGGCCCACTTTTTAGTAAATTTGGTACTTGTGGCAACAACAGAACCAATGTTGCCCTAGGGCCGCAAAGATATTGCCTTTGACTCTAGGGCAACGCGGCAAAATGCATCACCGAGAAAGTGTTGCATTTGCCCTTTTTTAGCCTACAGCAACATTTTTTGGAACTTCCTGCATCACTTCTTGGGTGTTGCAGTATGCAATCTATGGCGTAGTGTAAAATCCTGACTTGTAAATTGTTTATGAAATAAATGAATGTTGCAATAAGTGATTACAACTAAAGTTGTGATAACTGTAAAGTCGAATAATGTTTTATATAGGAAGTTAAGCTTTTATAAATGGGTTATAAACTTAAGAAAATTCTTATGAAATGATTTGTAAATAAATGTAGTATTAAATGAGAATATTACATGTGAAAATGAATGTAATTTAAAAAATGAAGGGAAAATAAGCAATGTTTAAGAATGATTAATGTTTATATTGAATGGAGAAATTCTATGGAACAAATATTAAAGTATGAAGTGATATTATTGTTAATCAATAAGATTAATAATGAATTTAAATTAAAATGTATTTTTGATGAAACAAATTTGAATAGATATGTAAGTTGTACGTATGTTGTTTTATCCGCATAATTAATTTGATCCAGATTTGAGTACATAAGTTCGAGGTGGATTACACCATTTTGTGTTAGGATTTTTCATTCGATTCTTCATGGCGAATATTTGATATGGATTTTTGGTTCGATTCTAGAATTCTCTATCATAGTATATGGCTATGCAAGGAGAATGATGGTTTCTATTCAAGAAACCATATCGAAGTCCGCATTATGGAAGTCGAATGGACAATACTAGTTCGAAAGCGAACTTATGTGATCGAGCGAGCGATCAAATGTGATTTTGCGAAATGATGACATATTTACATCTTATGTTCTAATATTATTGATATGCTTTGACGCTGGAATTGAAAGTTGTTAGGTTGGATATCTTTGCAATTTAAATTGGAATTTTTCTTTTATGCAAAACTACTATTAATTTAAACCATTTTACACAACTATTTTCTTTTATTTTTCGTATACAAACTATTTTATTATATTTTATTTAAAGAACTATTTTTCAAACCATTTTATTTACAAAACCATTTTATTTACAAAAATATTTTATTTACAAAACTATCTTACAAAAATTTTTTATTTACAAAACTATTTTACAAACTATTTTATATACAAAACTATTTAACAAACTATTTTATATACAAACAATTTTACAAACAATTTTATAGACAAACTATTTTATATACAAAACTATGCTAAAGTCAAAACCTCTTATAAAGCAAAGATGTCAATTCCATATGGCTCTTCATGCAGCGAAATTGATTTTGGAAAATTTTGATTCTTATAAGATAGACTTTCTGTAAGTATAAGGCGATTTTGAAGACTATTGATTTTGGAAAGTATTCGATCTGAAGAGATAAATCTTATATACAATGGAATTTATATAAGAATGGTTGATATATTCGAGACTATTGATTTTGGAAAGTACTCTATCTAAAAATGAAATCTTATATATAATGGAATTTATATAAGTGCGATAATTGAAATTATGATTTTGAAAGGGTACTATATATGACATGATATATTTTGAAGTAAATGATATGGGAAGTACCTTCCATCAAAAATCGCGGTCCTACTTGGTAGGGTTGCGTTCGAACTCCATGCGGGGTGTCCATTGGAAATCGAGGTTCTACTCGGTAGGAACACGTATCGGAACCCACTTGGTGGGTCACTTATTATACTTATTTGATATTGTTGAATAGCGTAAATTGAGGGGCGTGATGCTAAAAGTGATTCCGCTGGGATAGCGTCGTAACCATTGTGTAGCTGCGATCTATTGCGGGATAGCGTAAATCGAGGGGCGGGATGCCTACATCTACAAGTGATTCCGCTGGGATAGCGGTGTAACCATCGCGTAGCTACGATCTATCAACCATGGCGTAAGTCGAGGGGCGGCGATGCCTACGGTTACAAGTGATTCCGTTGGGATAGCGGCGTAACCAATGTGTAACTGCGATCCATGGGGGAATGTACTTTCCATATCTGTTTTTAAATGTTTTCACTGGGTATTGAAACAGGTCTACTAAGTACTTGGAGAATTCCAGCCTTGCGCCTGATCAATGCATGGCTAGAGTCTACAAGAATGAGGATAAACTTGTTAAACATCGAGTTATAAAAGTATTTTGGTAAAGTATAAATATAAAGGATATTTTGGTCATTTTGTTCCCTCCTTTTCTTTCCTAATACTTTTAAATGTTTAAAATATTGTTTATTTACGTACAACTTAGTTTAAAATGATAAAATTATAAATAATGGATTTAAGGTTTTCAATAACTCCTTTTTAAATATAAGTAATGATGTAAATAATTATTTTCAAATAGTTTACATTTATTTATAAAGGTGTTATCTAAGATTTTTAAATGGTATGTATAAATGAAGCAAGAAATTTTATAGATGAATTTTTGTGAAGTATTAAAGTACTAAAGATGATTGATTTGCAAATGAAGCTTTGAAATGAAAATTTCAAGTAAAATTTATGTAAGTTTCTTTGGATGTATAATTTTAAAGAAATAAATGATTTGGGAAATTTATTTTAGTAATATGCTTGAAAATAAATTGGAATTTGAGAACTTAAGTTCCGGGTTGAAATTTGATTTCAAGAGATTTTGGAATATAGTACCAATACTATTTGGAAGTACTTTGGATATATATTCTCAAATGTGATTTGAAAGAATTTTTTAAAAGAATTTTAAAGTAAATAAGTTCTATACTACCCTCTTTTGTCGCTGGAAAATAATTTCGGTAATGAGTGCACGCATCATCGATGTTCATTTTCGAGTTTCAAAGTGGGAAGGCCACTGTAGTAGTTTTAATACACCTTCGTTTTGATAAACAAATCTTAATTTTAATTTAAAAATGTGATTGGATATATAAAGCTATGAGTGTGTGCGCATGTGTGTGTATTATTTCATATGATTTGAAATAAATCCGGCATTTGGTTCTTAAGTTTCTATAAATTATAGAATTCAATTATGGTAATGAATGAAATCTTGACTATATTAATAATTGGAAACTTCTAAAATGAGAAATAAGAAAATTAGATGCTAAGTGATTAATGAAATATATAAGAAATTGGAAATTTGTAACTTGTAAATCAGAAGATATGAAATATTGAACATTTTGTTAACTAAAATGAATAAGATAAACTTGTGTAACATTCAATTACGTTCTATAAACATATATATAACTTACCTGAAATGTTTAGAAAGTTGAAATGTTAAGTAGGAATATTTGATAGATTATTTTACAAGTAAAACTTAAGTAATGGAAGTTTTCAATGAAATTATTTCTATAAATAAGTATTTTGATGTAAAAGAAATGGTATAAACATAAGAATAATGTGAAATAAACTACAATAAAATGTACGTAATACTTAAATAATGAATTCATCGATTATTTTAGATAATAAATGTGAAATATTTATGTAAATGCATGAAAAAGACATTGTATGAATGAATTAAAATAAATAAAAGGGTAAGTGAGGTAAAGATAAACTAATTGAATAAACTTAAATAATGTGTTGAAATTAATGGCTGTTTTGGCTTATGGGATGTTTGGAAAGGATACTTCTAATTGTTTAAGGTTGTATAGATAATCTACTGAGTAATTATCCAAGGCTGTTGAGCGTAGGGTACACTTGATGGTTAATTATCACCTTGCACGATTAAAAGTTTCCGAACTGAACAAACCATTGATTTTGGTTGTTATGGATGTATGATGGATTCTTTGGTTGCATGAATGGTTGTATTGTTTGTTTGTATATGTTTTATATTGATTTTCTTCTATTGTAAATTGAAAACAACTAAATATTTCTCTTGAATAAAATTCTCACTAGTTTGGATTATATAAGTTAAATACAGGTTTATGGAAGCAATAGTTACTGCTTTTGGTTTCATAAATAAAGCGTGTTTGCCCGACAAATAGGTACGGTTTTAGATTACGGTTTTATAGCAATATTATATTGTTTTCTCCGTGGTTTAGGATGTTTTATTTTTGAAGTATGGTATATACTGTAATGATTGATATTATTGTTTTTCCGGACCTCTCCGTACAAACGAGATTCTGCCGAAATTTTTCGTGAATTTAAGACTTAGAAATTTTTTTGAAGTGGAAATATTCTCAAACTTTAGTAAACTTGAATATGTAAATTTAATTGTTTATAAATTGATTAATTGAATAAAGTTATTTTAAGCTTCTTAATTCCTTCTCGTTCCATTTCGAGGACGAAAAGTTTTGAGTGGGAGAGAGTGTAACGACCCGTATTTTTCCGATAATTAAAATATTGAATTTAATAAGATTTTAGAATTTAATATTGTATGAAAATAGAAATTTATGATTTTTTAGTAAGAAAACAAGTAGAATGTAATTTAATAATGTGATTTACTGTAATTGATAACTATTTTAGTGTAATTTCAATTTATTTTAATTATTGTTTGAATGTAAGTTCATTGATTGTAATAATAGATGTTAATGTAATAATGGAATAACTGAAGAAATAAATGTTGGAATATATGGAATGAACAGAAAACAATTGTGGTATAATGAGAATCCGTTTGAAATCTAATATTGAATATAAACTGCAATAAGAGTTGTTGGAATCCTTTAATTGAAAAGAAAAGACAAGTTCATTGTAGTTAAAAAGTTCAACATAAGAACATACATTTTAATTAAATTAAGATAAACGTTTTAATGAAATTTAAGCTTTGACTTAAAAATAATAAATTGTATGTTTGGAATAACAAATGTTAAATTTGAATATAGGATGGAGTGAATGTCTTAATGATAGAATAACATAAGTTGCTATTTGGAATGCATCTTGGAGAAGTTGATTTTCAATAAGATAAAAACATTTACTTTGTAAATAGTGTATAAATTTTGTTATATATGAAATTTTATAAAACATGTTTGAATTTGTATAAATGAAAAGAAAATAGTGTTTTATAATTAGATTTTGTTTGAAATTAGTAATGAAATGAATTGGAATTAGATTAATTGAAATGTTTCAATTAAAAGGAAACATAAATGCAATCGTAATGAATGAGTTAATATAGGAACTTTCTTTTTTGTGTCAATATGGAATGAACATTTTAATTAAGATAATTGCATGTTTTGAGACGTATAAAAATAAAAATTTCATTTTGAATAAGTATGATTTTGGAGAAAAAATTGAATTTTAGAATAATCTATATATACACACATTAATATTCAAATTTTTAAATATATCAAAGGGTTGGTCGTGTAAATGTTGTGGAATCAATTAGAATTATCTTGTATTAACAGTTATACATTAATTACATAGGTTCACATATATTTATTTTTTTCCATTTTATATATGGTTAAAACTTGTAAATTGGTTGCATTAATGTGACCGTTACAGTAATTAAAAAGTAAAGTAAATCATTTTTATAGTGCACAGATAGATATATATTCATTAATTAATAAACTTGGTTTGAGTAACGTAAATAAATATATAGGTTGATTGGTTGATTAATTGATTGATTGATTGTTAATTGATTGATTGTGTTAATGGAGTGTGCACATATATTAATATAAAACTAATGTTTTAATATGGAATTAAATGACGTAAATATATGTATATTTGGGTTTATTGATATGAATTAATTGGAGTAAGTTTTGGAATTTGGACCCCAAAGGTTTGTTTATAGGATATAGGCGGTCCCTTCATTTTCTTTACACTTATTATCACATCGCATTCTCTTTCTTTTCATTTTCAAGTTCGCCATGTAGGTTCCACTTGAGCATCCATTTAATTGTTAGATTAATCATTCATTTCTTATTAATTAATAGTTGCTTCATTTGATTTATTTATAATTAATAATTGCCTCATTCTTTTCATTTGTTTCTCATTTGTTTATACATACCTTATTAGCTTTTCATTTGTTTCCATCTTCATTCCTGTAGCCTCATTTCATTTTCAAATTTTATCTTCTGTAGCTTCATTTTTCCAAACAAACATCCATCTCATTTTTTTCTCTCTCTTCATTTTCCTCCTTCATTTTTCTTCTTTTTCAAATCTCCTTCTCTCTTTTTTCAAAGCTTCCATTTCCTTATTCTTATTCTTCAAATCTTTTTCTTCTTTTTCAAAGCTTCCTTTTCTTTTTCAATTCTTCATCTTCTTTAAATTTTCTTCTTCTTTTCCAAACATTCTTCTTTTTCCAAATCATTTTCTTCAAATCCAGATCTATACAAACTTCTCTGTCTCTTCCAAAACTTTCTATAAAAAAAAGAAGATTAAGATAGCAAGGAAAAAAAATCAAAAGGAGGAAGTACTAGCGGATCCAAATCCGACTAGAAAAGGGAAATCCATAAGGTGGGTGTTTAAACTCACTCACGAAAGACTAAAATTTTATTACAAGTTAAACCAGGTCATATAGTGATAAATTTTTTATTATTGGTTTGGAATTTTAATTGATATATAATTTGAATATCTAAACTCCAATGTGTGATAAATAGTTATTGTTTTGGCATGTTATTGAATTGGTTGATTAGTTGAATTGGTTGGTTTGTTGAATTGGTTGATTTGAATGTTGATTGTATGTTGTGGTAGATGCTATTGTGATTGAATGTGTATTGTTCATTTATTTTGATATATCCTTTTTATCACCCTATAGTTTATTGTAATCATATAAATTCTCATATTGATTATTTGAACACTAAATAAAGATATAAAACCCATGAATTTCATATATTTACATGAGAGGAAAAAACTAGTATGTTTAGATTTACAATTTGAACCATAAAAATATTTTTGAGAAATAAACCGTCGTTGCCTTATTTGAAAGTTTTCAAAATTAAATTTTGAAACATTGGGAAGTTTCCATAAAATTGAATGTTGAAACTTTGGAACATTTTTATAAATAAAATCTCTTGAACTATGAAATTTAATTGGGAATTGTTCTGTAAATTTGTAAGTTACTAGAATGGATCTATTGTGAAATCTGTTGTATTTTGAATATGGAAACAGTAACTTTTCCAGAAATTTGAACCTTCAAAAATGTAGTTATCTGCATTACTTATTTCATCTAATTTTGATTTAATTTGCATTAGAATTTTTGTTCTGACTTGAGTGTATTATTTTCCTTTATGCTCGGGACAGCCTAAGTATTTTCAGTGTATTGAAGACCATTTTATTTTGGAGGATGAAGACGGAGATGAGTCTACTATTTATTATGATTATTCCACTGCATCATGCGTTCCGCTACATTATTTGTTTATTTCTAATGTATGTATAACTCTGATTTGAATTGTAAAAGTGTAATCAAATGTTATTTATAAAACAGCTTCATGAACCGTTTATTTGATTATTATATTTTGTCGTTCCGCTGCGAGATTCTGTGTTCTGTTTTTCTTTCTTTTCTTTTCTTTTCTTATTTAACCCATTAACAATCCTCCCTTTTGAATGGTTTGAATTAGACATGTGTGGTTTATTGTCGATTTAAACTGTCCAAAAAGGTGGTTCGTTACAATTAATTAAGGGATTTAGTGCCTGTAACGACCCAGAATTTCGAACAAATTAAATTGAAAATATTTAATTAATTTTAAATATTTGAACGATGATTTAATTTGAATCCCGAATATAGCTTTGAATTTGGCGATTAAACTTTAAAATTTAATCGATTGAAAGTTGAATAAGAATTTAAATCTTCAATTTAAAGCTAAAGAAAAATATTTCAAACGCTTGTAAAATATATATTGATAATTCTGAAAATAATAGAAGCTTCAGAATCGAATTTGAAAACGATTTGTTCGGTTTTGAAAACAATCGTTCAAACCAATATTTAAAAATTGTCGTCCGAGGCGCAGTCTCGGAATTCGACGAAACCAGTTCCATTGGGTCCGTAATATCGAATTATTGCCGGATTTCAAATTTCGTGGCATTTGGAGTTGATATGTGAGCACACGGTGAGAAAACGCATCGAATTTTTATCGAAATTCAATTTAAATTTAAATTTTAATTAATCAAACCTCAGCACGTTTCGTTCCATTTATCACGCCTAAATTCACGCAGAAGAACACGTTGAGGAATCGTGCAAACCATACTCCTCTCTGATAAATCTCGTCTCCCCTCTCCTCAACTCAGTTCAAGCGAAATTAAAATAGAAAGAAAAAAAAGTAATGCTTGATAATTTAAATTCACCTCCTCTTTCAAAATCAAATTCAATTGCTTTAGTAAAATAAATAAAATCGCGATGGCGATTTGAGGGCCTGGCCAAGAATGCGAAGCGGAGGAAGGTCATGCTCGAGCGCTGCTATGGGATTTCTCGATTTGGGAAGCTCGAGATTAGGGCTTCGCAGCGAATTTGGGTCGCGATTGCACGTGTAGGTGGCGGCACACACGAGGGCGCGCGCAGCAAGGCACTGCGAGGGGGGGGGACTCGCGATCCAAGCGCGCGTGCGATGCCAGGAAACTCGGCATCGTTGCGAAGGCAGCGGCGAGCTCGAGTCAGGCGATGTTGGTGGCGACTCGCGGCGGAGCTAGAGTTTGCATTGGTTCGTCGCTCGCGTGGGTTCTGGAGGCGATTGGTTGACGAGGTCGCGATGAAGGGGCGACGCATCTGAGGTTCGAAGGATCGCGAATTGGAGTGCTGGGCAGTTAGGAGTCTCGTGAGCAGTTTTCGCGAGCAGTGGAGGCGATTTCGACGAGTACTTCCATTCGACTTCGCGATCGTGGCTGGGGATGTCTGAGGTCAGCGTCGACAGCGGAGACTAGGGCAGTGCTTGGCGATGAAGCTTCGAGTTCGTGAGGGCAGCTAGGTAAGAGTATTTACAAAATGTTTATTCAATTCAAAATGTTGAAAGTAAATTTAAAATATTTGTATTTGGGCAGTGAAGTATAATTTAGCTTCAAAATATAAAGTTATAAGTGAATATATGTATATATATGAAAAGTGGGAATTTTGAAATAGCTAGAAGTGTATATATATATATAGGTAAACGGAAATAATTATATATATATATAGATAGATTTTAATTTGCAAATTTATTTAAAAGAAAAAAAATACCAAACGAAATTGGGTATTCGATTTATTTGGAATATTAATATATTTTATATAAATGTTTATATAAGGTTTAAAAAAATTGGGAACAATTTTTAAATTGATGGAAATTTAATTTTTCATTTAAGACCAAATCGTTAATTTAAAATTATCAAGTGAAATTTCAATTGTTTGATTTTTTCGAATATTAACAAATGTGTATAAATATTTATACAAGGTCAAAACTGTGAAATCAAGTCGGAAATGGAAAATGGACTGCGAATAAAAAGCTAAGGTGAGATCTTCTCACTCAGATTTATAATTGAATTGCAGTTATTGATTGATTTGTTTGAATGTGCTATTAGATATGATAGGATATATCTATATATATAGCAGTATATACATATTGGCATATGTATATATTGGATTGATGATTTCCCGCCTCGTATAGCGGATGAGACCCTATTGCGCCGTTAGTAAGCGGATTTATAAAAACCTATATACCGCGATAATTCCGTACTGGAGCGGAATTGGTATTGTGCTAACATCTTTGGATGCAGGGAAACAGGTTGGAGGGATCCAACTGGACCCCTCACTTTGATTGAATTTATTTATACTGTGATATGAATCTGTGAATGATTATATTGATGTTATTGATCATATCGATGTCTGGAAAATTGTTGAAAGCTAAAATTTAGCTGAATGGATGTTTGATATCATTGGATTCCAAAAATAAACGAAATTGAATTTTTGGAAATCAAAATAGAAATTTCTAAGTGAATTTGATTTTAGAAATTTAATAAATTCGAAGAAAGGAATTTTAAAGTATAAAAAGTTAATTTTTATAATCTTATCGAATTTATTTCCAGAATAAAGTGAAAATGTTAAATAAATGAATTTCGTAAAATAGTAATTTTAAATTGAAGAAATTAATTTAAATTTGGATTTTTAAATAGATTGAAAGAAACGATAGAAATTTATTTTCTTTAAAAAGAATTTATTTAAAAGGAGATAAGTTGGAAATCCAATTAGAAATTTAATTGGTAAATTAAAATGATTTGGGAAATCAATGTAAAATGAGTTCAATTTAAAGAATCCATTTAAAAACAGGATATTGAATAATTTGAAGGAAGATAAGGAATTTATTTTAGTAAGGATGAATATAATTAGAAATCAATCTATAATTGATTTAATATTTGGAAATGAAATTTTGAGAAATCAGTATGGGAAGTTTATTTAAAGTTGAAAATAAATTTAGAAATCAATATCGAAATTGATTTGGGATTGAAGTTTTATATATAGAATTGGAATTTATAAAAGTTGTTTATAAACCCAAAGTCACTTATTTTGATAAGTTAAATATAGAAGTTGATAAAAGAAGGTTTATAAGTCGAAGTTGTTATTAAAAAGAGAAATAGAATTTATAAACGTGCTTATAAATTCGAAAATAGATTGAATGTGATAAATTTAATATAGAAGATTATTTAAGAAGATATATTCACGATTTTGAATAGCAAATTTTTATTGAAATAAAAATGTGTAGGAATGATTGAAATGGGGTTAAGTAAATTTTATTCACGATTTTGGACAGTGAATATATTGTTAAGTAAAATGGATTCATTTTTGAAGAAGTAATATTTTAAAAATGAAGTTAAACATTTTAAAGGTGTTTTAAAATGTGTTATGAATCGAAACCATAGATTTCAACATTTATTGTTGAAATAGACGTTTTCGAGAAACTTAAGGAAATGGTGGACTATAACACTGTTGTTATAGTAAATGATTTCCGGAAGGAAATGTTTTATATAGTATTGGGATTTATATATCTATCTTAATTTCGAATCCCTATACTAGTGATTTCGAGTCGTCGTAACGATGTTTTACGTAACATTCGTTTTGACTCAAATAAAGGTGTTAAAAGAATATTTTCCTTAAAGAATGAAATTATACTTAATTTGATTTAAGTATATCGAATATTTTCCAAGTGTTGAAAATAAATGAATTGTGAATTGCTGACTTATTTTTAAATAAGTATGGAAATGTTTTCCAAAACGAAATGAAATGTTTTGAGAATTTATCTTCTTAAAGATAAATTGAAATTGAATATTGAAAACGATTTGAAAATCGAATATCAGTAGATATTCGAAAGTATAAATTCAATACGGAATTTATAGAAGAAAGCGAAGTTGTTTAAAAATAAATATGGATTTATTTTTGAAGTGTGGAAAATTGATTTGAAATTGTTTTCAAATGGTTAAGTGTGGAAATTTTATATCCAGTAAAGATATTTTTGAAGATGAAATAATTTGGAAAATTGTTTGGAATCTGATGATGTTGCGCATCTTTTATTGATAGTTAAATAACCGACTATCAATAATTACCTTGAGTAGGTATTTGTTGTGAATTGGATGAATTTGAATGCCACACTTATTTTTGAATAATCGCTCACTATTCGGGTTAGCCGGGAAAGGACCATGGGGTCAAATAACCCATTCCGAATATGTGATACGTCGTTATGAATCGCATTCGAAGACCGGTGTTGAAGACCGGATATTTTTGAAAACGGAAGGATTACCGTCGAGTTACTCTACATCGACTGATCTTCGATTTAGAGGTTTTATCACCCTTAGTGACGGGAAGTCCTGACGTGATTGAAAATTATCCGGATGTGCAAGGGCTTCGTGAGAAGTGCCTTCGGTTCTGTTCGATCCCGGAACAGACTTGTATGGATTGTGTGTCTGACGTTACAATTTGAGATATTGAGCTGATTTCTTTCAAATACATTTCTGTTGGTGGCGGAGAATTTATTCTCTTAGCTTAACACCCTTCTCTGAGACGTACGAGCTCAGAGGTTATGTAGTTGAAATTTATCAGCGATATATCCCAATTTGGTAACGTGGCATACTGAGTGTTGCTGTGAAATGATCAGTGTTTGATCATTTGTGATATGATCATTTGTTTGATCTTATATCTTTGTGATCATAGGTTGATCATTTTGTTTGACCCGAAGCAGGGCTTTTTGAGAAAGCGTAGCTTTGTGGACGAGACTTCGTCGAGCCTCACACCCCGGAAATGGTCGAAACAGGAAGGATGCAGCAAGGTTCTAGGGAGTAGCGCCCCTTAGTGTATGTCATTCCTTCTGGATAAAGGTGGTATCATGGTATGGAGCCCAGATACTTAACCTCTGTGGTTACTGCATTATTATTATCTATGTGATTTGTTGCGAATCGGGGATCCTCGGGAAGATCGGTGACGATCGGGGGATGACATACGCGTGTCAGTAGTTACCTATTTTTGCAGAGGTAACCCGGCCTTGTGTTGGCAGAGATCCGGTTAGGTTCTCGGGTCGTCTATTCCAGGGACGTACCCATCGTGGATAGGAAGTTCCTTAGCCTGACCATTTGTTAGAAATCCAAACTCCAATACGAACTTTGTACGGTATTAGTTGTAGAACCTGCCATTTACGTACGGTGGTCACCACTGTTTAGATGGTAGCTATAGTAGGCATACGATACTGGTCGTATGTTGGCTAAGATTAATATTATACTTTCGAAATGTTTTCTACACTATGCACTAATAATAATACCAAAAATGATTTGATTTTGCGTAGTAAGCATCTTTGACTATCATAAGAAGAAATCTCCTCCAATTCTGCGTTTGCATTGTGTGTGTGGTGGGAGGTCTTATGGTAGTTTCATTTTCCAAAAGCATTTCGAATTGACTTAAAAATTATTTTGTTGTTATAAAGAATAACTGTTTTACGATCTCACACCAGTCACCATGACTGACTCGGAGTTTATTGTTTCCCTTCTAAACTCTGGGTGCCCACCAATTTCCACACGGGCAGTCTAGAGTTAGATTATCAGGATATTCTGGATATTCTGGAGCTTTGGAGATAAGCTGGATGACGAGACGTAGTATTTGTATCTTATAGTATTTATTCCGCTGTGTATTCTGTATGAGGACAAGTTATATAACTGTCCATTGTTGTATTGAGTTGTATATTGACTCTGTTGATGTATGTATAAACTGATATAGTTCTTTGTTTTAAAAGACTATTGTTTATCTATTATATGTTATTCCGCTGCGATGTGTAAGATTCTGATATTGTTTTTCTGTTCTGATGTGTTTTCTGTTGTTCTTTCTTCTTTCTTTCTTCTCTTTTTCTTCTATCTTCTTCTTCTTCTACCTTTTCTTCTTCTTAAAAACCCTCACTATTGGAGTTTCCGACACTCGATTGCTCGGCAGTCGATAAAGTGAGTATCGATGTCGAATTTTCGAAAGTCGAAAATTTCGGTATGTGACAAAGTGGTATCAGAGCATATGGTTAAGCGACAACCCTGCTCTGTTGGGTGTTACTCATTAGAGATAGAGTCAGCAGTACTCTAGAATGAGTTGAGTGTAATAATAGATATGAGCGCGTATTTGTTATTGAATATGAAATTGTTTTGTATTGTGTTGACTTATCGGTTGATTGTTTATGGATTCTGGTCGGTGCAGTCTAGCTAACTGTAATCGATAGGGGTTTCTAAACTCTTAAACAAGATAAACCGGCACAGTATTGTTTTAAATAGGGTAAATGAAATAATTTTGCCCAAAACTATTTTTTTATATAAAAGAAATAATTTTCTATGAATTATCATAGTATATGGATGTTTGGATGTTAGGAAGTAATAATAGTGAATTATCATCACTGGAATTGAATAAGAAATTGAAATCATAACTCCAAAGTTAAGAAATGAATCCATATACAAATGAAATTTAAGAATATAAATTATAAATGTGATTTGTAATTTGAAACGTAATTCCAGAGAAGTTTTTGGAAATGTTTTGAAGAGAATTTGAAAATTTTGGTAAATTGGAAAGTTTAATTCCTTTTTGGAGTTGAAAATGAATTTCAAAGGTTTGAAAAGTATTTTAGAAAGGTGAAGAGCTCTAAACTCTTTTCGGTCGCTGGAAAATAATTTCGGTAATGACTGCAGCATTATCGATGTTCATTTTCGGGTTTCCAGAAGAGAAATTGCTGCCAAATTGTTTTAAATGGAAAGTGTTTGGAAAATTTGGGTTTTTGTTTTGGAAATTCAAGGGATGATTTGAATTGTTTTCAAAAATGGTTTTGAAAAGATTTAAAAGACGCTGGAATGCTATATAAAGATAATTATGAAATATTATGAAATTGATAACTTATAAAATATTGAGATCTGATTGGAATGAAATTCAAATTTGTAAATGTAACGACCCGTATTTTTACGGATTAAAACATTCTAAAATGATTGACCCTTGGTTGTATTGTTGTTAAGACATTTCAGGTTTTGGCAGAATTTTGCTTAAGTCCTAAGTCGTAGCCGACTTAGGAGTTTTGGACGAGTTAAGCAACAAGTCTGGGCGAGTTAATGACTAAGGTATAGGTCGGTGACGACCTAAGGTAGAGGGGAGTGGTTTAGGTCGGTTGACAGTTTGGGGCGACTTAAAGGTTGTACCGAGTTAACAACCCATAGGATGGACCGACCTAAGACAGTGACCGACCTAAGTGATGAGTCGTGACCGACTTAGGAGGTTTAGGTGACCTAAGTATTCTGGGGTAGGTCATGGGGTAGAGATAGGTCGGCAACGACCTAAGAAAACTGTTGTGAGCGACCTAAGTGTGGTATTGGATAGTTAGGTCGGCTAGGCGACTTAGTAGATAGGTCGTATCCCAGTTTGTTCGCGACTTATGTTAGGTCGCGTAGATGTTTAAGGGTTTAGGTCGTAGACGACCTAAGAGATAGGAGACTTAAGAGTTTAAGGCGAGTTAAGGTTTCGAGCGACCTATAGGATGTAGTGTATAGTTAGGTCGGCAACGACCTAGAGGAGCTAAGTTTTGCCTAAGTGCTAGGTCGCGTGTTGGTATAAGTCGTTAGGTCGTATAGGCTGGTTAAGTCGGCATAGCAGTAAGTCGTAAGTCGTCTAACCAGTTAAGGCGCGTGCGCATTAAGTCGTAGACAGGGTTCGTATGTGCGCATGTGTTGAGTCGGAGGTTGCTTTAGGTCGTCAAGGGTTAGATCGGAGGCTCTGTTAAGTCGTGGGGGTTTTTAGGTCGTAGGTCGGCATAGTGTTAAGTCGGCAGCGACTTAAGGAGATTGCCGAGTTACGACTTAGGGCAGTTTTCAGCTATAAATAGGAGAGCTTCTCTTCATTTTTGGGATCCGGATTTTGAAGCGACGAAGTGCTGCCATTTTGAGAGCTCGACTTCTACACTTCTTCACTTCTTTTCTCCACTCTAATCTAGTGCTTCCATCCATCCAAATCGAAGATCAAAATTGATGATTCAAGAGCTTAGATTGAAGATCTTCATCTTTTCAAGAGAGATTTCATCGTTTGAAGTGAGATCTTGTCGGATCTAGCTTAGTCCTTTGCTGTCCAGATCTGAAGCGTATTGATTTGGGTTGGTTTAGGTGATTTGGTGAGTGGTGATTATCTCTCACACGGATCCAAAGGAGTATATCGGATTGTTGGCCCGATTTGGTGTTAAAATAGTGATTTCCATGCATTTTCTTCATCCTATGTATAGATCCATATAGATCCATTGTTCATGATGATGTTACATCCATTTTATCATATGTTAACCTATGGAAGTTCATTCATCAAGTTTGTAGAGATATAATCCATGTTTTCATGCTTATTGGACTTTCAACTCTTTAATTACGAAAATGCCATTATTGTTATAATTGTCTACTTAGATCATTTTTGAATGCTTGATTGCTTGGATTGATGTTTGATTTGATTGATTATTATGAACTAGATGATTGATGATTAGATTTAGATCGAAGGTGATTCAAAAGCTAAGGGAAAGGCTCTTGAATTGGAAAAGCTGCTCGTGGCATATGTAGCGGGATGATGAAGCTCTTATGCATAGATTTGATGATATGTTGAGATGAGGCTTTGCGAGGATGTAATGAAGCGAGGCAATCATATGATGAAGACTTGGTCTAATCCAGACGGGATCATTCCAAGCATGTTGATAACTCGGTGATATGATTCGAGTTGAGGATAATGAATGGATATGAGAATAGTCGTCGAGGAGGATGACTAGGAGGCTTGGATAGCATCGTTGTTGAAGGTTCTAGCATGCTCTAAGCAAGGTTACGTTTGGGCAGATTCGATAGTCCCAACGGCCAACTGTTGATGGTCGAGTACTCTGGGCAGATTCGATAGTCCTAGGCACGGGCTGCGACGACGTGCGGGAGTTATGTCTAGAACCGGGGTTTTCATTAGCCCTTGACGGACGGCTGAAAGAATGTGCCGGTCATTCAATTAACGGTGATATCGAAGCAATGATAACAGTGATAGCCAGAGTCATGGATGTTTGGTTGTATCGTCATTCGGACTCAAGAGCGATATTTTCTGGGTGCTTATCTGATTTAGGCCTTGGTACTTGGAAAACATCGCCCTTGACTCGAGTGATAGTAGCTTTACTTTAAATTGTATGCTCTGCTATGTTTGCTTCTGCTTAGTGTGTGTCTGGGGGCTATCACTGTAGAATGAGGTTGGAGTGGGAGGGTTGTATTCCTATTCCTTTTCCTTTATGCTCTTTTGGTATGTTGTTAGTTAATTTACTGCTCACTAAGACTGTTGTCTGACTCAAGGCTTTATGTTTTAATTCTTATTGCCTTGGGCTGTTCGTCCATTTTGGGACGGGCAGACTAGGTAGCAGGTGACAGGTGCTGTTCTCTTCTTACGATGCTGATATCGAAGACGAGCTGGAGGGTTGCATATTATCTTCTTATTATATGTACTGGATATTCCGCTGTTTTGTATTCTCTGAGAGATATGTAGTGAGGCTGGATGTATTGACTATGTGGATGCTTGTATTCAACTATTATGGAGTTTTATATGATGTCATTTTGTTCTGTAAAGCTTCACTATACATATGTTCTATTGTATTTTGTCCATGCGCTGTGAGTAATACGATAGATTCTTTTGTTTTAAATCTTACCTTGACAATCGTCCATGGTCGCTTGGCACACTTTACAGCGCTTTATCTTTAGATTCGGTGCAGGGGTCATGGGCGGTCGTCACATTTGGTATCAGAGCATTGGTTGATCGATTTTACCCAACGCTCGCTGAAGTAACCACGTATGAGAGACGTAATTGTATTTTGATGGATGATTACTATATATAATATAGTAGCTTGGTAGAGTTTGAGTCCTTTATGCAGTTGTTTCTCTAGATGTTCTAATCATTCCTTTTTATAGATATTGAGAATGAGTCGAAGAGGGAGACCAGCTGCTAGGGGAGGCCGTGCTACTGAAGAGACTGCTGATTATGCAGCCATGTTCGAAGCTATGATGACTTCGATCATGAGAAGGATACCAGTTCCGGGGGCGGCAGTTGATGTTGGAGTTCAAGTCCAAACTCCGAAACCAGTGGATTTTGCTAAGTTGTGCAAGGATTATACTGCTCTTGGAGGGAAGGTTTTCTTGGGAACAGAATCTACTATCGAAGTCCAGAGATGGATAGATGCTTGTAGAAGGATCTTTGGTGATTTGGGAATTGATGATGCAACTAAGAGGAAGTTGGCATCGAGGCAGCTTCAAGGGAGAGATTCTGATTGGTGGAACTCTATTACCATCACTACTCCGGAAGAAGAGATTACTTGGGAGCAATTCCAAGTCAGATTTGAAGCTAAGTTCATTTCTACAGCTCAGAAGTCTGTTCTGTTTAAGAAGTTCGTGGAGCTCAAGCAGGGTGGGAGATCTGTTCTTGAGTATGTTTCTGAGTTTGAAGCTTTGTCCAAATATGCCCGGTCATATATTGAGTCTGCTTACCAGAAGAATGAGAAGTTTGTGACCGGCTTGGATAGTTATCTTGGGAGACAGTTGGTGGATCATTTGGACGATTCATTTGAGAAGCTTGTGGAGAAAGCTCTTAGGCATGAGAGTCTGTTTCCTAAGGAAGGACCTGTTGTTGCTGTTACCAAGGGAGAATCTAAACCACAGCAGGGTGGAAACCAGAAGAGGAAGCAGCAGCAGCAGAAGGGTAAGGATGGCCAGAAGAAGCCGAAAGGCGAGGTGACTTGCTACAATTGTCAGCAGAAGGGCCATTTCTCGAAGGATTGTAAGAATCCTAAGGTGCCGATGAAGTGTCATAACTGTGACAAGCCGGGGCATTTCAGGAAGAATTGTCCAGAACCAAGGAAGGACAGGCAGATTGTGCAAGCCTATGCTTTAGGAGTTGTTCCGTCGTCTTCGAAAGCTCCTACTGCTGAAGAGAAGGGAAAGAGTGTGGTTATTCAAGGTACTCTTTTCCTATGTGGTGTTCCAGTTAGAGTTCTGTTTGATACTGGAGCGTCGCATTCGTTTGTTTGTAGTGAACTAGTAGGCCGGTTAGATTTGAAGCCGGATATTGTTGATAGGCCATTGGTTGTGACTAATCCAGTTGGGGGTTCGTCTTGTTTGTGTATGTTATGCCGTGGTCTAGTTGTGTCGAGTCATGGTTGCTCTTTTGTTTGTGATTGCTTTGTTCTGAACTTTGCGGGGTTCGGAATTATTTTGGGTATGGACTGGCTTAGGAAGTATGCGGCTAAGGTTGATTGTGAGAGGCTAGAGGTGACAGTCGAGAATGTGGAAGGGCGAAAGATTGTGATACGATGTAAGCATGAGGAAGGCGTCTTCATGAGCTTCATGTATTCGCTAGTTGTTCCACGGGATGGACTGTCTTTAGTGCCAATCGCAAATGGATTCGAGGATGTCTTTGACGAAGTCAAAGGGTTGCCGCCGCATAGAGAGATCGAGTTTCGTATAGATCTAGTTGAAGGAGCCAGACCTGTTGTGATGCCTCTTAGGCGGATGGCGCCTAGGGAACAGCAAGAGTTGAGGGTGCAAGTTGATGACCTTTTACAGAAAGGATTCATTCGGCGTAGTGTGTCCGAGTGGGGTGCACCAGTTGTGTTTGCAACCAAGGCAGATGGGTCGTTGAGATTGTGCGTCGATTATCGTGAGCTGAATAAGGTGACTAAGAAGAACAAGTATCCATTGCCAAGGATAGATGACTTGTTTGATCAGCTTCACGAAGCTAAGGTGTTTTCTCAGATGGATTTGGCAACGGGATTTCACCAGTTGAGAGTAGCTAAGGATAGTGTGCCGAAGACTGCTTTTAGGACACCATCCGGTTTCTTCGAGTGGCTGGTAATGCCGTTTGGATTGACTAACGCGCCAGCATATTTTGTGGATCTTATGAATAGAGTGTTCAGAGATCAGTTGAACAAGTTCGTACTTGTGTTTGTGGATGATATTCTGATTTATTCCAGAACGGAGGAAGAGCACAAGATGCACTTGCGTATTGTTTTGGAGATCTTACGGAAACATCAGCTGAAGGCTAAGTTTTCGAAGTGTCACTTCTGGAAGAGTGAAGTGAGGTTCTTAGGCCATGTGATTTCTGGAAGTGGAATAGCGGTTGATCCCGCTAATGTGGCAGCAGTCCAGGATTGGGTTAGACCTAAGAATGCATCTGATGTGAGAAGTTTTCTTGGATTAGCAGGATATTATCGACGGTTTATCAAAGACTTCTCCAAAGTAGCTGCTCCGTTAACAGGATTGACAAAGAAGAACCAAGTGTTCAGTTGGGATGCTAAGTGTGAGCAAGCTTTCGGAATCCTGAAAGAGAGATTGACGAGTGCTCCTGTTTTGACTATTCCAAGTGGGAATGATGAGATGGTGGTTTACACCGACGCATGTGGTACTGGACTTGGAGCAGTGCTGATGCAGAAGGATAAAATTGTTGCGTATGCCAGTCGACAACTAAAGCCGCATGAAAGGAATTACCCGACTCATGATTTGGAGTTAGCAGCGATTGTATTTGCTCTGAAGATGTGGAGACATTATTTGTTGGGAGTTCGATTCGAGTTGTTTACGGATCACAAGTCGTTGAAGTATCTTTTCTCCCAAAAGGATTTGAATCTTCGGCAGCAACGTTGGCTAGAGTTTTTAGCATCATATGATTTTGGTATAGCTTATACTCCAGGAAAAGGTAACGCAGTGGCAGATGCGTTAAGTCGAAGACATGCAGGATTGGGAGCCATGTTTTCTGAATGGAAGAGTCTCGAGTATTTAGCTGGATTTGACTTCAGGCCTAGATGCGAATTGGAACCTGAGATGCTGGCAAACTTATCAATAAGACCCACTCTTGTGGAAAGGATTGGTGAGAGCCAAAAGCGAGATGATAAGCTTGTCAAGATTATCCGTGAGTTGGAATCTGGATTGGATCCAGAAAAGGATAAAGGATTCGAGGTCGATCGAGAGGGTTGGCTTCGGAAGCAAGGACGACTAGTTGTTCCCGATATAGATGAGTTGAGGAGTGAAGTTCTGAAGGAAAGTCATCACTCGAGGTTGACAATTCATCCAGGTGGAAATAAGATGTATCGGGATATGAAGAGAACCTACTATTGGGAAGGCATGAAAAAGGATGTTGGAGATTTCATTTCCAAGTGTATGAACTGCCAGTTGGTAAAGGCTGAACAGAAGAAGCCAAGTGGATTGCTTCAGCCCTTAGAAGTTCCTACATGGAAGTGGGAACAAGTGTCGATGGATTTTATTGATGGATTGCCTAGAACCAGAACGGGAAATGAAGGAATTTGGGTCATTGTGGATCGTCTGACAAAGAGTGCACGATTCATTCCTGTTCGATCGACTAGGACTGCATCAAAGTTGGCTGAGTTGTATGTTAAGTGGATAGTTCATTTCCATGGTATTCCGAAGAGTATAGTGAGCGATCGAGATCCATTGTTCACTAGTGGATTTTGGAAGAGCTTCCAGGAAGTTTTGGGAACCGAGTTGTGTTTGAGTACAGCTTATCATCCTCAAACAGATGGTCAGACCGAGAGAGTCAACCGAGTTTTGGAAGATCTTCTCAGAGCATGTGTTTTGGACTTCGGAGGATCATGGGAAGATCACCTTCATTTGGTGGAGTTTGCGTACAACAACAGTTACCAGTCAAGCATTGGTATGGCACCGTATGAAGCATTGTATGGAAGACCGTGTAACTCTCCGACATGTTGGTTGGAAACTGGAGAAAAGCTGATACTTGGGCCAGAAATGATTCGACAGACTTCAGATTGTATAGAAATCATTCGGCAACGAATGAAGGCAGCCCAAGATCGTCAGAAGAATTATGCCGATAAGCGTCGAAAGGATTTGGAATTCGACGTAGGAGATATGGTTTTTGTGAAGATTTCTCCACTGAAGAATGTTATTCGATTCGGGAAGAAAGGAAAATTGACTCCGAGATTTGTTGGACCATTCCCGATTATCGAGCGAATTGGAAAGCTCGCTTACAGATTGGAGTTACCGAAGAAGATGTCGGGTGTGCACAATGTTTTTCACGTATCATATTTACGGAAGTATGTGCACGACTCGAGTACGGTAGTTTCTGCTGATAGCTGTGAAGACTTAGAAGTTGATCCAGTCGATAGAAGACCTCGTAAGCCACTTCGTGTTGTGGAAACCGACACGAAACAGCTTAGGAGGAAGGTAGTTAAGTTGCTCAAGATACAATGGAGTGATGATGATAACGACTGTACGTGGGAGGTGGAAGAGAGGATGAAGGCAGCTCATCCTGAACTCTTCGAGGTATGGCCCTAAGGTGTCGTATCATCTAACGAAATTGTAACTTGTCCTTAGTCTTAGAATTCTGTACGCTAAGCTAGAATTGGATGCATGGTTTATTGATTGTTATGGATGATAGGCGTACAGAATAGCTTTGATTGCCTTGTTTGTTTGGAATTTCGGGGGCGAAATTCCTAAGGGGGAGAGAATGTAACGACCCGTATTTTTACGGATTAAAACATTCTAAAATGATTGACCCTTGGTTGTATTGTTGTTAAGACATTTCAGGTTTTGGCAGAATTTTGCTTAAGTCCTAAGTCGTAGCCGACTTAGGAGTTTTGGACGAGTTAAGCAACAAGTCTGGGCGAGTTAATGACTAAGGTATAGGTCGGTGACGACCTAAGGTAGAGGGGAGTGGTTTAGGTCGGTTGACAGTTTGGGGCGACTTAAAGGTTGTACCGAGTTAACAACCCATAGGATGGACCGACCTAAGACAGTGACCGACCTAAGTGATGAGTCGTGACCGACTTAGGAGGTTTAGGTGACCTAAGTATTCTGGGGTAGGTCGTGGGGTAGAGATAGGTCGGCAACGACCTAAGAAAACTGTTGTGAGCGACCTAAGTGTGGTATTGGATAGTTAGGTCGGCTAGGCGACTTAGTAGATAGGTCGTATCCCAGTTTGTTCGCGACTTATGTTAGGTCGCGTAGATGTTTAAGGGTTTAGGTCGTAGACGACCTAAGAGATAGGAGACTTAAGAGTTTAAGGCGAGTTAAGGTTTCGAGCGACCTATAGGATGTAGTGTATAGTTAGGTCGGCAACAACCTGGAGGAGCTAAGTTTTGCCTAAGTGCTAGGTCGCGTGTTGATATAAGTCGTTAGGTCGTATAGGCTGGTTAAGTCGGCATAGCAGTAAGTCGTAAGTCGTCTAACCAGTTAAGGCGCGTGCGCATTAAGTCGTAGACAGGGTTCGTATGTGCGCATGTGTTGAGTCGGAGGTTGCTTTAGGTCGTCAAGGGTTAGATCGGAGGCTCTGTTAAGTCGTGGGGGTTTTTAGGTCGTAGGTCGGCATAGTGTTAAGTCGGCAGCGACTTAAGGAGATTGCCGAGTTACGACTTAGGGCAGTTTTCAGCTATAAATAGGAGAGCTTCTCTTCATTTTTGGGATCCGGATTTTGAAGCGACGAAGTGCTGCCATTTTGAGAGCTCGACTTCTACACTTCTTCACTTCTTTTCTCCACTCTAATCTAGTGCTTCCATCCATCCAAATCGAAGATCAAAATTGAAGATTCAAGAGCTTAGATTGAAGATCTTCATCTTTTCAAGAGAGATTTCATCGTTTGAAGTGAGATCTTGTCGGATCTAGCTTAGTCCTTTGCTGTCCAGATCTGAAGCGTATTGATTTGGGTTGGTTTAGGTGATTTGGTGAGTGGTGATTATCTCTCACACGGATCCAAAGGAGTATATCGGATTGTTGGCCCGATTTGGTGTTAAAATAGTGATTTCCATGCATTTTCTTCATCCTATGTATAGATCCATATAGATCCATTGTTCATGATGATGTTACATCCATTTTATCATATGTTAACCTATGCAAGTTCATTCATCAAGTTTGTAGAGATATAATCCATGTTTTCATGCTTATTGGACTTTCAACTCTTTAATTACGAAAATGCCATTATTGTTATAATTGTCTACTTAGATCATTTTTGAATCCTTGATTGCTTGGATTGATGTTTGATTTGATTGATTATTATGAACTAGATGATTGATGATTAGATTTAGATCGAAGGTGATTCAAAAGCTAAGGGAAAGGCTCTTGAATTGGAAAAGCTGCTCGTGGCATATGTAGCGGGATGATGAAGCTCTTATGCATAGATTTGATGATATGTTGAGATGAGGCTTTGCGAGGATGTAATGAAGCGAGGCAATCATATGATGAAGACTTGGTCTAATCCAGACGGGATCATTCCAAGCATGTTGATAACTCGGTGATATGATTCGAGTTGAGGATAATGAATGGATATGATAATAGTCGTCGAGGAGGATGACTAGGAGGCTTGGATAGCATCGTTGTTGAAGGTTCTAGCATGCTCTAAGCAAGGGTACGTTTGGGCAGATTCGATAGTCCCAACGGCCAACTGTTGATGGTCGAGTACTCTGGGCAGATTCGATAGTCCTAGGCACGGGCTGCGACGACGTGCGGGAGTTATGTCTAGAACCGGGGTTTTCATTAGCCCTTGACGGACGGCTGAAAGAATGTGCCGGTCATTCAATTAACGGTGATATCGAAGCAATGATAACAGTGATAGCCAGAGTCATGGATGTTTGGTTGTATCGTCATTCGGACTCAAGAGCGGTATTTTCTGGGTGCTTATCTGATTTAGGCCTTGGTACTTGGAAAACATCGCCCTTGACTCGAGTGATAGTAGCTTTACTTTAAATTGTATGCTCTGCTATGTTTGCTTCTGCTTAGTGTGTGTCTGGGGGCTATCACTGTAGAATGAGGTTGGAGTGGGAGGGTTGTATTCCTATTCCTTTTCCTTTATGCTCTTTTGGTATGTTGTTAGTTAATTTACTGCTCACTAAGACTGTTGTCTGACTCAAGGCTTTATGTTTTAATTCTTATTGCCTTGGGCTGTTCGTCCATTTTGGGACGGGCAGACTAGGTAGCAGGTGACAGGTGCTGTTCTCTTCTTACGATGCTGATATCGAAGACGAGATGGAGGGTTGCATATTATCTTCTTATTATATGTACTGGATATTCCGCTGTTTTGTATTCTCTGAGAGATATGTAGTGAGGCTGGATGTATTGACTATGTGGATGCTTGTATTCAACTATTATGGAGTTTTATATGATGTCATTTTGTTCTGTAAAGCTTCACTATACATATGTTCTATTGTATTTTGTCCATGCGCTGTGAGTAATACGATAGATTCTTTTGTTTTAAATCTTACCTTGACAATCGTCCATGGTCGCTTGGCACACTTTACAGCGCTTTATCTTTAGATTCGGTGCAGGGGTCATGGGCGGTCGTCACAGTAAATGAACTTATAACTTGGAATAGAATTCAAGAAGGTAATTGAAAATTTAAAATTCAATAATGGAATGAAATTGTGAATATGAATTTATAATTGAAAATAGAATTCTAATGGAATGAAATTAGTAAGGTGAATGTATCAATGATTTTATAAATCGAAATGTAAGTAAGTCAAAGACTTATAGAATATTTGAAATTTGTTTTGGAAATCAGATTCGAATTGGAAATGAAAGAATTGGTGAATGAGTTTCAGAATGAATAAACAAATTGAATGAGTGGATTAGAATTTGAAATGGATTAGTAACTGAAACTAATTTAAATGGTGCAGTTATGAATGAAAGGTAATTGATGAAATTCAATATTCAGAATAGAAGATAGAATTGAATTCAAATGAAAATTTGAAATGTAAAACTGAATGAAAATGAATATATATAACTTTAATAGAAAACTAGAAATGGTATAGGAAGTTGATATTGAAAATTTTGTAATCGAATTTGCAAAATAGTTTGGATGCTGTAACTAGATATAATGGCTAGTAGATATACAGGTATTGTAAAGGAATTGGAATTTTGATTTCGAAGATAATTTGAATTGCTCGAAAAAGGTATGTATTTAAATTTGAATATGAGATTTGATGACTTATTTCTCTAGCCGCTTGGCTTTTTCTTTTTCTTTTTGAAATCTGAGAGTTCGTAGGGACATTTTGTAGTAGTACCGTATTAGCCGCGCAAAGGAGACGTTGGCGAAATTTTTCGAAAATTTCGAGTGTTAGAAAATTTTTGAGAAAATTTTGAAAGTTAAAATTTGAATTTAAACTCGAAGTTGAATTTAGAAGTTAAACAATGTTGTTTTGAAACTTAAAACTGAAGTTGGAAATTTAGTTGAAATGATAATAAATCTTTAGTAGAAAGATTTGTTTTGAAAATTTGATAAAACCATTGGATTGTGAAAAATAGTAGACGAGTTAAGGACTTTTTCTTCCTGACTTGTAATTTCGGGACGAAATTCTTTTAAGGAGGGAAGTTTGTAACGACCCAGAATTTCGAACAAATTAAATTGAAAATATTTAATTAATTTTAAATATTTGAACGATGATTTAATTTGAATCCCGAATATAGCTTTGAATTTGGCGATTAAACTTTAAAATTTAATCGATTGAAAGTTGAATAAGAATTTAAATCTTCAATTTAAAGCTAAAGAAAAATATTTCAAACGCTTGTAAAATATATATTGATAATTCTGAAAATAATAGAAGCTTCAGAATCGAATTTGAAAACGATTTGTTCGGTTTTGAAAACAATCGTTCAAACCAATATTTAAAAATAGTCGTCCGAGGCGCAGTCTCGGAATTCGACGAAACCAGTTCCATTGGGTCCGTAATATCGAATTATTGCCGGATTTCAAATTTCGTGGCATTTGGAGTTGATATGTGAGCACACGGTGAGAAAACGCATCGAATTTTTATCGAAATTCAATTTAAATTTAAAGTTTAATTAATCAAACCTCAGCACGTTTCGTTCCATTTATCACGCCTAAATTCACGCAGAAGAACACGTTGAGGAATCGTGCAAACCATACTCCTCTCTGATAAATCTCGTCTCCCCTCTCCTCAACTCAGTTCAAACGAAATTAAAATAGAAAGAAAAAAAAAGTAATGCCTGATAATTTAAATTCACCTCCTCTTTCAAAATCAAATTCAATTGCTTCAGTAAAATAAATAAAATCACGATGGCGATTTGAGGGCCTGGCCAAGAATGCGAAGCGGAGGAAGGTCATGCTCGAGCGCTGCTATGGGATTTCTCGATTTGGGAAGCTCGAGATTAGGGCTTCGCAGCGAATTTGGGTCGCGATTGCGCGTGTAGGTGGCGGCACACACGAGGGCGCGCGCAGCAAGGCACTGCTAGGGGGGGACTCGCGATCCAAGCGCGCGTGCGATGCCAGGAAACTCGGCATCATTGCGAAGGCAGCGGCGAGCTCGAGTCAGGCGATGTTGGTGGCGACTCGCGACGGAGCTAGAGTTTGCATTGGTTCGTCGCTCGCGTGGGTTCTGGAGGCGATTGGTTGACGAGGTCGCGATGAAGGGGCGACGCATCTGAGGTTCGAAGGATCGCGAATTGGAGTGCTGGGCAGTTAGGGGTCTCGCGAGCAGTTTTCGCGAGCAGTGGAGGCGATTTCGACGAGTACTTCCATTCGACTTCGCGATCGTGGCTGGGGATGTCTGAGGTCAGCGTCGACAGCGGAGACTAGGGCAGTGCTTGGCGATGAAGCTTCGAGTTCGTGAGGGCAGCTAGGTAAGAGTATTTACAAAATGTTTATTCAATTCAAAATGTTGAAAGTAAATTTAAAATATTTGTATTTGGGCAGTGAAGTATAATTTAGCTTCAAAATATAAAGTTATAAGTGAATATATGTATATATATGAAAAGTGGGAATTTTGAAATAGCTAGAAGTGTATATATATATAGGTAAACGGAAATAATTATATATATATATAGATAGATTTTAATTTGCAAATTTATTTAAAAGAAAAAAAATACCAAACGAAATTGGGTATTCGATTTATTTGGAATATTAATATATTTTATATAAATGTTTATATAAGGTTTAAAAAAATCGGGAACAATTTTTAAATTGATGGAAATTTAATTTTTCATTTAAGACCAAATCGTTAATTTAAAATTATCAAGTGAAATTTCAATTGTTTGATTTTTTCGAATATTAACAAATGTGTATAAATATTTATACAAGGTCAAAACTGTGAAATCAAGTCGGAAATGGAAAATGGACTGCGAATAAAAAGCTAAGGTGAGATCTTCTCACTCAGATTTATAATTGAATTGCAGTTATTGATTGATTTGTTTGAATGTGCTATTAGATATGATAGGATATATCTATATATATAGCAGTATATACATATTGGCATATGTATATATTGGATTGATGATTTCCCGCCTCGTATAGCGGATGAGACCCTATTGCGCCGTTAGTAAGCGGATTTATAAAAACCTATATACCGCGATAATTCCGTACTGGAGCGGAATTGGTATTGTGCTAACATCTTTGGATGCAGGGAAACAGGTTGGAGGGATCCAACTGGACCCCTCACTTTGATTGAATTTATTTATACTGTGATATGAATCTGTGAATGATTATATTGATGTTATTGATCATATCGATGTCTGGAAAATTGTTGAAAGCTAAAATTTAGCTGAATGGATGTTTGATATCATTGGATTCCAAAAATAAACGAAATTGAATTTTTGGAAATCAAAATAGAAATTTCTAAGTGAATTTGATTTTAGAAATTTAATAAATTCGAAGAAAGGAATTTTAAAGTATAAAAAGTTAATTTTTATAATCTTATCGAATTTATTTCCAGAATAAAGTGAAAATGTTAAATAAATGAATTTCGTAAAATAGTAATTTTAAATTGAAGAAATTAATTTAAATTTGGATTTTTAAATAGATTGAAAGAAACGATTGAAATTTATTTTCTTTAAAAAGAATTTATTTAAAAGGAGATAAGTTGGAAATCCAATTAGAAATTTAATTGGTAAATTAAAATGATTTGGGAAATCAATGTAAAATGAGTTCAATTTAAAGAATCCATTTAAAAACAGGATATTGAATAATTTGAAGGAAGATAAGGAATTTATTTTAGTAAGGATGAATATAATTAGAAATCAATCTATAATTGATTTAATATTTGGAAATGAAATTTTGAGAAATCAGTATGGGAAGTTTATTTAAAGTTGAAAATAAATTTAGAAATCAATATCGAAATTGATTTGGGATTGAAGTTTTATATATAGAATTGGAATTTATAAAAGTTGTTTATAAACCCAAAGTCACTTATTTTGATAAGTTAAATATAGAAGTTGATAAAAGAAGGTTTATAAGTCGAAGTTGTTATTAAAAAGAGAAATAGAATTTATAAACGTGCTTATAAATTCGAAAATAGATTGAATGTGATAAATTTAATATAGAAGATTATTTAAGAAGATATATTCACGATTTTGAATAGCAAATTTTTATTGAAATAAAAATGTGTAGGAATGATTGAAATGGGGTTAAGTAAATTTTATTCACGATTTTGGACAGTGAATATATTGTTAAGTAAAATGGATTCATTTTTGAAGAAGTAATATTTTAAAAATGAAGTTAAACATTTTAAAGGTGTTTTAAAATGTGTTATGAATCGAAACCATAGATTTCAACATTTATTGTTGAAATAGACGTTTTCGAGAAACTTAAGGAAATGGTGGACTATAACACTGTTGTTATAGTAAATGATTTCCGGAAGGAAATGTTTTATATAGTATTGGGATTTATATATCTATCTTAATTTCGAATCCCTATACTAGTGATTTCGAGTCGTCGTAACGATGTTTTACGTAACATTCGTTTTGACTCAAATAAAGGTGTTAAAAGAATATTTTCCTTAAAGAATGAAATTATACTTAATTTGATTTAAGTATATCGAATATTTTCCAAGTGTTGAAAATAAATGAATTGTGAATTGCTGACTTATTTTTAAATAAGTATGGAAATGTTTTCCAAAACGAAATGAAATGTTTTGAGAATTTATCTTCTTAAAGATAAATTGAAATTGAATATTGAAAACGATTTGAAAATCGAATATCAGTAGATATTCGAAAGTATAAATTCAATACGGAATTTATAGAAGAAAGCGAAGTTGTTTAAAAATAAATATGGATTTATTTTTGAAGTGTGGAAAATTGATTTGAAATTGTTTTCAAATGGTTAAGTGTGGAAATTTTATATCCAGTAAAGATATTTTTGAAGATGAAATAATTTGGAAAATTGTTTGGAATCTGATGATGTTGCGCATCTTTTATTGATAGTTAAATAACCGACTATCAATAATTACCTTGAGTAGGTATTTGTTGTGAATTGGATGAATTTGAATGCCACACTTATTTTTGAATAATCGCTCACTATTCGGGTTAGCCGGGAAAGGACCATGGGGTCGTATAACCCATTCCGAATATGTGATACGTCGTTATGAATCGCATTCGAAGACCGGTGTTGAAGACCGGATATTTTTGAAAACGGAAGGATTACCGTCGAGTTACTCTACATCGACTGATCTTCGATTTAGAGGTTTTATCACCCTTAGTGACGGGAAGTCCTGACGTGATTGAAAATTATCCGGATGTGCAAGGGCTTCGTGAGAAGTGCCTTCGGTTCTGTTCGATCCCGGAACAGACTTGTATGGATTGTGTGTCTGACGTTACAATTTGAGATATTGAGCTGATTTCTTTCAAATACATTTCTGTTGGTGGCGGAGAATTTATTCTCTTAGCTTAACACCCTTCTCTGAGACGTACGAGCTCAGAGGTTATGTAGTTGAAATTTATCAGCGATATATCCCAATTTGGTAACGTGGCATACTAAGTGTTGATGTGAAATGATCAGTGTTTGATCATTTGTGATATGATCATTTGTTTGATCTTATATCTTTGTGATCATAGGTTGATCATTTTGTTTGACCCGAAGCAGGGCTTTTTGAGAAAGCGTAGCTTTGTGGACGAGACTTCGTCGAGCCTCACACCCCGGAAATGGTCGAAACAGGAAGGATGCAACAAGGTTCTAGGGAGTAGCGCCCCTTAGTGTATGTCATTCCTTCTGGATAAAGGTGGTATCATGGTATGGAGCCCAGATACTTAACCTCTGTGGTTACTGCATTATTATTATCTATGTGGTTTGTTGCGAATCGGGGATCCTCGGGAAGATCGGTGACGATCGGGGGATGACATACGCGTGTCAGTAGTTACCTATTTTTGCAGAGGTAACCCGGCCTTGTGTTGGCAGAGATCCGGTTAGGTTCTCGGGTCGTCTATTCCAGGGACGTACCCATCGTGGATAGGAAGTTCCTTAGCCTGACCATTTGTTGGAAATCCAAACTCCAATACGAACTTTGTATGGTATTAGTTGTAGAACCTGCCATTTACGTACGGTGGTCACCACTGTTTAGATGGTAGCTATAGTAGGCATACGATACTGGTCGTATGTTGGCTAAGATTAATATTATACTTTCGAAATGTTTTCTACACTATGCACTAATAATAATATCAAAAATGATTTGATTTTGCGTAGTAAGCATCTTTGACTATCATAAGAAGAAATCTCCTCCAATTCTGCGTTTGCATTGTGTGTGTGGTGGGAGGTCTTATGGTAGTTTCATTTTCCAAAAGCATTTCGAATTGACTTAAAAATTATTTTGTTGTTATAAAGAATAACTGTTTTACGATCTCACACCAGTCACCATGACTGACTCGGAGTTTATTGTTTCCCTTCTAAACTCTGGGTGCCCACCAATTTCCACACGGGCAGTCTAGAGTTAGATTATCAGGATATTCTGGATATTCTGGAGCTTTGGAGATAAGCTGGATGACGAGACGTAGTATTTGTATCTTATAGTATTTATTCCGCTGTTTATTCTGTATGAGGACAAGTTATATAACTGTCCATTGTTGTATTGAGTTGTATATTGACTCTGTTGATGTATGTATAAACTGATATAGTTCTTTGTTTTAAAAGACTATTGTTTATCTATTATATGTTATTCCGCTGCGATGTGTAAGATTCTGATATTGTTTTTCTGTTCTGATGTGTTTTCTGTTGTTCTTTCTTCTTTCTTTCTTCTCTTTTTCTTCTATCTTCTTCTTCTTCTACCTTTTCTTCTTCTTAAAAACCCTCACTATTGGAGTTTCCGGCACTCGATTGCTCGGCAGTCGATAAAGTGAGTATCGATGTCGAATTTTCGAAAGTCGAAAATTTCGGTATGTGACAGTGCCGATTGTATTTTTTGCACATAGCACCTTATACATTCAACATTTTCATGATATTCGAATAAAAACATCTTGAATTATGACTTTATTTCAAATTCCAATGCACTTGTGATTTTTAAATCATAGCTTGCTTCGAGTTCTAAAAACACACTTAAACTTGATTGATCTATGTAGATTGACTCCAAGATTACATGAATTCGACATGATCATATTTATAACGTAATCATGGACTTAAACATATTTAGCCTAATTTCCCATGCCCTTACTCAACCAAATGTCGCTTTTTCCAACACTCGTTGAGGTTTACAAGGGATATTCAAGCCTTCTGTAACGACCCAGAAATTTTGAACATTTGAAATAGAATATTTAATTGAATTTAAATATTTGAATGTTGAT
The DNA here is from genome assembly GCA_030737815.1 of Allium fistulosum. Classification (NCBI taxonomy): domain Eukaryota; kingdom Viridiplantae; phylum Streptophyta; class Magnoliopsida; order Asparagales; family Amaryllidaceae; genus Allium; species Allium fistulosum. Next base: position 236,634,089 of record CM060908.1, read on the forward strand.
TTAACCTGAATTTCAAATGTATATGTTTATTTGGCAATTTAAATAATTGAATTTAATAATTAAAAATTGAATAAATTGCTGAATTGCAAATTTCAGACCTATTAAAAATATTTTTCAAGGCTTAGAAAATTCATATTTATGATACTGAAGATAATAGAAGCTTCAAAATTGAATTTGGAACTGTTATGTTCAGTTTTGAAATTTTATCGTTTAAATCGATATTTAAAAATAGCGTTCCGGGGCACAGTCTCGGAATTCGACGAAACCAGTTTCATTGGGTCCGTAATATTGTATTATTATCGGATTTCAATTTTCGTAACGTTTGGAGTTGTCGTGTGATCGTACGAGATAAAAATGCCTAAACCATAATTTATCGATTTAATTTAAATATCTTATATCATTTCACTAGTCAGAATTCTTTCCCATCAGCCGACCTATTCTCACTTCATCGCGTACTCTTTGTCTCCCCACCTCCTTTACAAATCTCATGGAACATCATTTCAAAGTAGGAAAAAAAATTAAAATAGAAAAAAAAATGGCCAACACTCTAAAAATCTCGTTCCCCTCTTCTATTTAATTCCCAAACTCACGAAGACAAAATTTTATGGTGGAAGCTTTCTTCAATCCCAAATCGAGTTCCCCTCCTCAGATTCAAAAGAAAAAAAGGCAGCGTTCCCTTTTATTTCGATTCAAAGAAAAAATTTATATAATTAAAAGTCGCAGCCCCTCTTCTTCCTCGCATTTAAAAACTGGGATCGAGTTCGACGAACTCGTCGAGCAAAGGGCGATGTCGTGATAGGGTCTAGGCCGCATGGGGGAGTTTCGCGATTTAGGGTTCGATAGAGGGGATTCGCGATTGAAGTTGGAGGGCAAGGTCGTTGCCGACGTTGGGGTGGCATGCACTTAAATTTGGTGCTCGCGAGTTCGATCGGAGGCTTCCGATTCGTGGTGAGGGCTTGGCTCAATTTCAAGCATCGCAATGTCAGGCTCGAGGCGAGTCACGAGGGGTTGATTGGCCTGTGTTCGATGATGCAAGCGGCGGCAGTCGTGATGCAGTCAGTTGCGATTTGGGTTCTGTTCGATTCGAACTCGGCTGGTTCTGGCGTTCGACAGTAAGGTGATTACGATTTATTTATTTCTATTTAAATTTGAAAATAAATTTGAATGTCTATATACGATAGAGAAATTACTGTGGTCATCTTCAAATTTTATATATATATAAGAGTTTATAAAACGTAGATTTTTGAAAATGTATATAGCTTGTTCCTTAGTATGTGTAGTTTAAAAATAATAATAATGATAATCATACATCTTTCAACTTACTAGGTTATTTTAAAAATATGTATTTTAGGCAATTGATTTATTTAATAAGCTTGTTTAGCTATCTAATTGCTAAAAGTAATTTATTTAAAAAGGAAAATCTGATTTAAATAAAATCATTTGTTAAAATTAAAATCATTTGTCAATTAAATTTATCCAATAGGAATTTAATTGCTCGATTTATTAATAAATTATACAAATTGTTATTACAAGGTCTTAAACAATGAAGAAATAGTCGAATTGGAAATGGACTGCAAAATTAAAGCAAAGGTGAGATCTTCTCACTCAATATGAAAATTTGAATTGCAGTTATTGATTGACTGTTTGGATGTGATACTATATATAGTAGTATATAGCAATATATATATATTGGCATATGTATATATTGGAGTTGTTGATTTCCCGCGTTATATAGCGGATGAGACCCTATTGTGCCGCATAATAGCAGAATGATATTTTTATAAATCCCATATACCGCGATATTCCACCCCGAAGTGGAATTGGTATTGTGCTAACATCTGTGGATGCAGGGAAACTGGTTGGAGGGATCCAACTGGATTCCTCAAATTGTTTGAATATTATTTCATATGTGAATGATGTGATTTAATGATAATCTGTGGATGATTTATTTATAATTGAAATTGTTGAAGGCTAAAATTTAGCCGAATGTATTTTTGGTATCGCTGGATACCAGAAATAAATATAAATTGGATTTTGAAATTAAAGTGGAAAACTTTAAATGAATTTATTTTTAAGAGTTGAATAAATTTAAAGGAAAGAATTTAATGGTAAAAAGAGATTTTTGTAATCTTATCGAATAAATTTCAAGATATGGTGAAAAGATTTAATAAATGGATTTCGGGTAATATTGTTTTAAAAGTTGAAGAATCCATTTAAAATTGGAATTTTGAATAAATTTGGAAAGAATAAAGGAATTTATTAAAATGTGATAAATTTCTAGAAATCAATTTGTAAAATTGATTTGGTATTTGAAATAAACCTGGAAATCAATTTGTAATTGATTTAACGTTCGAAATAAATTTGGTAACCGATTTGGAATCGATTTGGGGATTAAAATGAATTTGGAATCAATTTGTAAAATTCGACTTGGTGTTGAAATAAAAATTAGAAATCAATTTGGAATTTGATTTTGGGGTTAAAAGTGAATATTTGGGAATGTAAATTCAAATTGGAATTTATAGAGGAAAAGGGAATTTGTTTTAAAAATAAACGCTGATTTTTTTTAAAGTGTGGAAACATATTTACAAATTTGAGATGTAAATTTAAAATAAATCGATAAGGATTTATTTAATTGGTTTAAATGGACCATTTTGAAGTGAAAGTGTATCCTCACTATAAAGCCGAGTATATTTCCAAAGTAGCTTTTAAAATATAAATCAAAAGTTCTAAAGTGGTTTTTAAAAGAAATATTTGGGAATATATTCCGTGTAAGGAAATTGATTAGAAATTTATTTTCAAAAGTTGAAAGGTGAAAAATGATTTGAAATTGTTTTCAAAGTGATGAAGTGTGGAAAAATATATATCTTGTGAAGATATTTTGAAATAAATAATTTGGGAAAATTATTTAAATCTGATGATTGTTGTGAATGTTGTTGATAGTTAAATCACCGACTATCAATATTTCCTTTGAAATGCCACTTGAATTTGTTTTTAAAAACAAACGCTTATTATTCAGTTTAGCCGGGAAATGACCTTTGTGTCAGATAACCCATTTCGAATAATGATACGACGTGTATGAATTGAAATTGAAGACCGGTGTGAAGACCGGGTATTTTCGAAAATGAAAGGACAACCTGTCGAATGTCTCTGCATCGAGTTGCTCTGGTATAGAGATTTATATCACTCTTTTTGTGATGGGAAGTTCGATCAGGATTGTGAATACCCGTATTGCAAGGGCTTCTTTGGAAGTGCCTTCGGTTCTGTTCGAACCCGGAACAGACTTGTATGGTTACATGTCCGACATTACATTTTGAGATATAAAGCTGATTTCTTTCAAATACATTTCTGTTGGTGGCGGAGAATTTATTCTCTTAGCTTAACACCCTTCTCTGAGACGTACGAGCTCAGAGGTTATGTAGTTGAAGGTTATCAGCGATATACTCCCAATTTGGTAATGTGGCATGCTGAGTGTTGTTGTGTGATGATCATTTATTGATCATTTGTGATCAAAGCGTGGCTTTGTGAAAAAGCATAGCTTTGTGGACGAGACTTCGTCAGACCTCACTCCCCGGAAATGGTCGAAACAGGAATATGCAGCAAGGTTATGAGGGTCGCGCCCTTTACGGTATGTCATTTCCTTCTGGAAATGGGTGGTATCAGGGTATGGAGCCCTGGTATTTAACCTATGTGGATACTCCGATCTCATTTATTGTGTGATTGTGTGTTTATCGAGGCGCCTCGGATAAAGGTCCCAAAGGACCGAGGAAGTACATATTCGTGAGTTACCTGTTACAGGGGTAACCCGGCCTTGTGTTGGCAGAGAGCAGTTGTCTCTCGGGACGTCCAGCCAGAGGCGATCCCATGTGGCGGTAGGAAGTTCCTTAGCCTGACCATTTGCTGGAAATCCATTTCCCAATACGAAACTTGTACGGTTTTAGTTGTAGAACCTGCCATTTACTTATGGTGGCGCACCACTGTTTAGATGGTAGCTATAGTAGGCATAGTTTGGAATGTCTATGCTGGCTAAGATTAATATTATACTTTCGAAATGTTTTCCACACTAGACATTAATAATAATAATCCAATGATTTGCGTAGTAAGCATGTTTGACTATCATAAGAAGAAATCTCCTCCAATTCTGCGTTTGCATTGTGTGTGTGGCTGGAGGTCTTATGGTAGTTTCATTTTCCAAAAGCATTGCGAATTAATTTTATTTTCTTTGTGAAAATAACTGTTTTACGATCTCATACCAGTCACCATGACTGACTCGGAGTTTATTGTTCTCTTTCTAAACTCTAGGTGCCCAAAATTTTCCACATGGGCAGCCTAGAGTTATGTTATCAGGATATTTTGGATATTCTGGAGCTTTGGAGGCAAGCTGGATGGCGAGACGTACTACCGTACTTGTTTATTTATTCCGCTGTGTATTCTTATGAGGACAAGTTTATATAACTGTCCATTGTTGTATTGAGTTGTATATTGACTCTGATTGATGTATGTATAAACTGATATAGTCTTCTGTTTTAAAGATTATTGTTTCATCTATTATATATTGTTCCGCTGCGAATGTGAGATTCTGATATTGTTTCTATTTTTCTGTTCTCTTTTTCTTCTGTCTTCTTCTACCTCTTCTTTTTAACCCTAATGGTTCGGTTTTCCGACATTCGATTGCGCGGCATTTGATACAGTGGACGTATTAATGTCGATTTTCGAGCAAAAGTCGAGACGTTACATGTGGTATCAGAGCATATGGTTAAGCGATAAACTTGGCTCTGTTCGGTGTTACTCATCAGAGATAGAGTCAGTAGAACTCTAGAATGAGTTGAGTGTAATAATGGATATGAGTGCGTATTTGTTAGTGAATACAAAATTTGTTTTGCCTTGTGTTGACTTATCGGTTGATTGTTTATAGATTCTGGTCGGTGCAGTCTGGCCAACTGTAATCGATAGGGGTTTCTAAACTCTTAAACAAGATAAACTGACACAATACTGTTTTAAAATAGGGTAAATGAAATAATTTTTCCCAAAACTATTTTTGTATAGAAAAGAGATGATTTTCTATGAATTATTATAGTATATGGATGCTTGGTTGTTAGGAAGTAATAATATTAAAATATCGTTGTTATATGAAAATCAAATAAGAAATAATGGTATAACCAAAGATTTGGAGATAAATTCATTTAACAAATGAAATTTATAAATGTGAATTGAAAATATAAGGAAATGAATTCATATACAATTAGGATTTGTAAAATAAATTGTAAATGTGATTTATAATTTGAAATAGAATTCCAGAAGAATATTTGAGAAAATAAATACATTAATCTAATGAAATGGTAAAGTGAATGTATAAATGAGTTCTATAAATTGAAATGAGTTTGGGAACTTAGAAAGAAAAAAAATTCAAATTGGAATTGAATTTAACTTGGATTAATTTGGATAAAAGTAAATTTGAGAATTTAATCTAGTGGACTAAATAATTTGGAATAAAAATGGTGAATGAACAAATGAGTTTACATTCGTAAATAAATAAATTGGAATTGAATAATGAAATGAACTAAATGTAAATATGAAATGCCAATTGAAATAAAGTGGAACAAAAAATAAATTGAATTGGTATCAATTTAAAATTGGTTATAAACTAAAATGGATAAGAATTCGTTTTGTTTAAAAAAAATGAATCGAATATCAAGAATTGCATTGTAAACCATTGAATTGAATGTAAATTAAAATGAAAATTAATTAATTCATGAAATAGGGAACTTGAATTAGTTGAATAAAAATTCAATTGTGAGTTAAATTTGCAGATAAAATTCAAGTAAGTAGAAATCAATTTCCAAATGAATGAATGGAATTTACAATTGCAAGTAAATGAAATTTAAACTGAATGTTAAACTTTGTTTTGAATTTGCTAGTAAATGAAATTCAAGCTGAATATTGGAAATTTAATTTGATTTTTGATAAACAAAGTGAAGTATTGAAATAAAATTAGTAAGTGAAACTAATTGAAGGAATGACAAAGTAAATATGATTTGGAAATGAATTGAATTCAATAATTATAAATGAAAGGTAAATTGAATTCTAATGGAATTGAAAATGCAAAGTTGAATGGAAATGAATATATAACTTTGTTATTGAAGCAAATTGATTTTATATGGAAGTGAAATTCAATTTGAATATAAGAAATAATTGTATTGAACTTAAGAAATAAATAATGGAACTCTTAAGTAAAATGGGCATTTGGAATCCAATAAGTAAATTGGACATTATTGTCAAGTAAATTATACAGGGGTATAAAGGAAAAGGAAAATCGGGATTTTTGATTTCGAAGATGAATTTGAATTTCTCAACAAAAGGTATGTATTTGAATTTCAGTATGAAATTTGATGAGTTTCTGATTTTGCCACTTGGCATTTTGTTTTCTATTGGAATTTGAGAGTCAGTAGGGACATTTTGTAGTTGTACCGAGCTTGCCGCGCAAAGGAGACGCTGGCGAAATTTTTTGAAAATTTAGAAAGTTAGAAAATTTTTGAGAAATTTTGGATAATTTAAAAATTTGAATTTAAGTTTGAATTTGAATTGTGAAGTAAATAAAGTTGTTTGAAAACTATGAAAGTGTTTGGAAAGTTAGCTGAAGTGATAACGAATCTTTAATAAAAAGATTTGTTTTGAAAATTTGATAAAAACTATTTGGATTTGAGAAAATAGTTAACGGGTATTGGAGCATTCTTCTTAACTTGTAATTTCGGGACGAAATTCTTTTAAGGGGGGAAGATTGTAACGACCCAGAAATTTTGAACATTTGAAATAGAATATTTAATTGAATTTAAATATTTGAATGTTGATTTAACCTGAATTTCAAATGTATCTGTTTATTTGGCAATTTAAATAATTGAATTTAATAATTAAAAATTGAATAAATTGCTGAATTGCAAATTTCAGACCTGTTAAAAATATTTTTCAAGGCTTAGAAAATTCATATTTATGATACTGAAGATAATATAAGCTTTAGAATTGAATTTGGAGCTGTTCTGTTCAGTTTTGAAATTTTATCGTTTAAATCGATATTTAAAAATAGCGTTCCGGGGCATAGTCTCGGAATTCGATGAAACCAGTTTCATTGGGTCCGTAATATTGTATTATTATCGGATTTCAATTTTCGTAACGTTAGGAGCTGTCGTGTGATCGTACGAGATAAAAACGCCTAAACCATAATTTATCGATTTAATTTAAATATCTTATATCATTTCACCAGTCAGAATTCTTTCCCATCAGCCAACCTATTCTCACTTCATCGCGTACTCTTTGTCTCCCCACCTCCTTTACAAATCTCACGGAACATCATTTCAAAGCAGGAAAAAAAATTTAAAACAGAAAAAAAAGGCCGACACTCTAAATATCTCGTTCCCCTCTTCTATTTAATTCCCAAACTCACGAAGACAAAATTTTATGGTGGAAGCTTTCTTCAATCCCAAATCGAGTTCCCCTCCTCAGATTCAAAAGAAAAAAATGGCAGCGTTCCCTTTTAGTTCGATTCAAAAAAAAATTAATATAATTAAAAGTCGCAGCCCCTCTTCTTCCTCGCATTTAAAAACTGGGATCGAGTTTGACGAACTCGTCGAGCAAAGGGCGATGTCGTTACTGGGTCTAGGCCGCGTGGGGGAGTTTCGCGATTTAGGGTTCGATATAGGGGATTCGCGATTGAAGCTGGAGGGCAAGGTCGTTGCCGACGTTGGGGTGGCGTGCACTTAAATTTGGTGCTCGCGAGTTTGATCGGAGGCTTCCGATTCGTGGTGAGGGCTTGGCTCAATTTCGAGCATCGCAATGTCAGGCTCGAGGCGAGTCGCGAGGGGTTGATTGGACTGTGTTCGATGATGGAAGCGGCGGCAATCGCGATGCAGTCAGTCGCGATTTGGGTTCTGTTCGATTCGAACTCAGCTGGTTCTGGCGTTCGGCAGTAAGGTGATTACGATTTATTTAATTCTATTTAAATTTGAAAATAAATTTGAATGTCTATATACGATAGAGAAATTACTGTGGTCATCTTAAAATTTTATATATAGATAAGAGTTTATAAAAAGTAATTTTTTGAAAATGTATATAGCATGTTCCTTAGTATGTGTAGTTTAAAAATAATAATAAGGATAATTATACATCTTTCAACTTACTAGTTTATTTTAAAAATATGTATTTTAGGCAATTGATTTATTTAATAAGCTTGTTTAGCTATCTAGTTGCTAAAAGTAATTTATTTAAAAAGGAAAATCTGATTTAAATAAAATCATTTGTTATAATTAAAATCATTGGTCAATTAAATTTATCCAATAGGAATTTAATTGTTCGATTTATTAATAAATTGTACAAATTGTTATTACAAGGTCTTAAACAATGAAGAAATAGTCGAATTGGAAATGGACTGCAAAATTAAAGCAAAGGTGAGATCTTCTCACTCAAAATGAAAATTTGAATTGTAGTTATTGATTGACTGTTTGGATGTGATACTATATGTAGTAGTATATAGCAATATATATATATATATATATATATATATTGGCATATGTATATATTGGAGTTGTTGATTTCCCACGTTATATAGCAGATGAGACCCTATTGCGCCGCATAATAGCGGAATGATATTTTTATGAATCCCATATACCGTGCTATTCCACCTCGAAGTGGAATTGGTATTGTGCTAACATATGTGGATGCAGGGAAATAGGTTGGTGGGATCCAACTGGATTCCTCAAATTGTTTGAATATTATTTCATATGTGAATGATGTGATTTTTTGATAATCTATGGATGATTTATTGATAATTGAAATTGTTGAAGGCTAAAATTTAGCCGAATGTATTTTTGGTATCGCTGGATACCAGAAATAAATATAAATTGGATTTTGAAATTAAAGTGGAAAACTTTAAATGAATTTATTTTTAAGAGTTGAATAAACTTAAAGGAAAGAATTTAACGGTAAAAAGAGATTTTTGTAATCTTATCGAATAAATTCCAAGATATGGTGAAAAGATTTAATAAATGGATTTCGGGTAATATTGTTTTAAAAGTTGAAGAATTCATTTAAAATTGGAATTTTGAATAAATCTGGAAAGAATAAAGGAATTTATTTAAAAGTGATAAATTTCTAGAAATCAATTTGTAAAATTGATTTGGTATTTGAAATAAACCTGGAAATCAATTTGTAATTGATTTAACATTTGAAATAAATTTGGGAATCTATTTGGAATCGGTTTGGGGATTAAAATGAATTTGGAATCAATTTGTAAAATTCGACTTGGTGTTGAAATAAAAATTAGAAATCAATTTGGAATTTGATTTTGGGGTTAAAAGTGAATATTTGGGAATGTAAATTCAAATTGGAATTTATAGAGGAAAAGGGAATTTGTTTTAAAAATAAACGCTGATTTTTTTTAAAGTGTGGAAATAAATTTACAGATTTGAGATGTAAATTTAAAATAAATCGATAAGGACTTATTTAATTGGTTTAAATGGACCATTTTGAAGTGAAAGTGTATCCTCACTATAAAGCCGAGTATATTTCCAAAGTAGCTTTTAAAAATATAAATCAAAAGTTCTAAAGCCGTTTTTAAAAGAAATATTTGGGAATATATTCCGTGTAAGGAAATTGATTAGAAATTTATTTTCAAAAGTTGAAAGGTGAAAAATGATTTGAAATTGTTTTCAAAGTGATGAAGTGTGGAAAAATATATATCTTGTGAAGATATTTTGAAATAAATAATTTGGGAAAATTATTTAAATCTGATGATTGTTGTGAATGTTGTTGATAGTTAAATCACCGACTATCAATATTTCCTTTGAAATGCCACTTGAATTTGTTTTTAAAAACAAACGCTTATTATTCGGTTTAGCCGGGAAATGACCTTTGTGTCAGATAACCTATTCCGAATAACGATACGACGTGTATGAATTGAAATTGAAGACTGGTGTGAAGACCGAGTATTTTCGAAAATGAAAGGACAACCTGTCGAATGTCTCTGCAGCGAGTTGATCCGGTATAGAGATTTATATCACTCTTTTTGTGATGGGAAGTCCGATCGGGATTGTGAATACCCGGATTGCAAGGGCTTCTTTGGAAGTGCCTTCGGTTCTGTTCGAACCCGGAACAGACTTGTATGGTTACATGTCTGACATTACATTTTGAGATATAAAGCTGATTTCTTTCAAATACATTTCTGTTGGTGGCAGAGAATTTATTCTCTTAGCTTAACACCCTTCTCTGAGACGTACGAGCTCAGAGGTTATGTAGTTGAAGGTTATCAGCGATATACTCCCAATTTGGTAATGTGGCATGCTGAGTGTTGCTTTGTGATGATCATTTATTGATCATTTGTGATCAAAGCTTGGCTTTGTGAAAAATCGTAGATTTATGGACGAGACTTCGTCAGACCTCACTCCCCGGAAATGGTCGAAACAGGAATATGCGGCAAGGTTATGAGGGTCGCGCCCTTTAGGGTATGTCATTTCCTTCTGGAAAAAGGTGGTATCAGGTATGGAGCCCTGGTATTTAACCTATGTGGATACTTCGATCTCATTTATTGTGTGATTGTGTGTTTATCGAGGCGCCTCGGATAAAGGTCCCAAAGGACCGGGGGATGACATATTCGTGAGTTACCTGTTACAGGGATAACCCGACCTTGTGTTGGCAGAGAGCAGTTGTCTCTCGGGACGTCCAGCCAGAGGCGATCCCATGTGGCGGTAGGAAGTTCTTTAGCCTGCCATTTGTTGGAAATCCATTTCCCAATATGAAACTTGTACGGTTTTAGTTGTAGAACCTGCAATTTACTTATGGTGGCGCCCCACTGTTTAGATGGTAGGTATAGTAGGCATAGTTCAGAATGTCTATGCTGGTTAAGATTAATATTATACTTTTGAAATGTTTTCCACAATAGACATTAATAATAATAATCCAATGATTTGCGTAGTAAGCATGTTTGACTATCATTAGAAGAAATCTCCTCCAATTCTGCGTTTGCATTGTGCGTGTGGCTGGAGGTCTTATGGTAGTTTCATTTTCCAAAAGCATTACGATTTAATTTTATTTTCTTTGTGAAAATAACTGTTTTATGATCTCACACCAGTCACCATGACTGACTCGGAGTTTATTGTTCCCTTTCTAAACTCTGGGTGCCCAAAATTTTCCACACGGGCAACCTAGAGTTATGTTACCAGGATATTCTGGATATTCTGGAGCTTTGGAGGCAAGCTGGATGGCGAGACGTACTACCGTACTTGTTTATTTATTCCATTGTGTATTCTGTATGAGGACAAGTTTATATAACTGTCCATTGTTGTATTGAGTTGTATATTGACTCTGATTGATGTATGTATAAACTGATATAGTCTTCAGTTTTAAAGATTATGGTTTCATCTATTATATATTGTTCCGCTGCGAATGTGAGATTCTGTTATTGTTTCTGTTTTTCTGTTCTCTTTTTCTTCTGTCTTCTTCTACCTCTTCTTTTTAACCCTAATGGTTCGTTTTTCCGGGATTCGATTGCGCGGCATTTGATACAGTGGACATATTAATGTCGACTTTCGAGCGTCGAAAAGTCGAGGCGTTACATCTTCACTCAACCAAGTTTCACTTCCCTATACCTTTTGGGTGTTAACGAAGAAATTTATTAACATGTTGATACTCGAAGGAGGGCTTAAACCTCCAATTCCCTATAATTCTCTCCATAAACTTATTGCATAAAGTTCTTTTGTTCCAAGGAAAATTGTGAGAGCTAGAAGAAATAACAACATCCCAAATAAAGAGGTCACACAACAAACGGCTTTGGAGGATAATATCATCTCGAGCTTCAATTTAAAGAATATGGAAGTTGGACAACCTTCGACTTTAACAAAGCTCCCAAGTAGTGAGGCCAAGGTTCAGGATTCAACACAACAACTGATAGTTATGCAAGGGATTCTTGAGAAAGCTCCTTTAAAATATATTCTAAAATGACAAAGCTTATGGAAGAAGGGGATAAAGTGGAATCTACAAGTAAAACCCTGGACGAGGGACTAGAAATATATTCTCCAAGGTTGCAAACAAAAAAAAGCATTAAGGCTAAAATGAGTCAACAAAACATGAATCAAGAAAGTTAAGCAAGAAAGCCCTTTGAACAATTGGATAGCTCAATCTCATATAAAGAGTATAATAGTAACTACTATGGTGATGAAGCATACCAGAGGGACATTCCCAACCAAATAACAAAAGATATGCTTAGGGAGAAAAGAGCCCTTGACCTAAGGAAAAATAATAGCTTTCGAAAAGCTCCTTTTATAGAAGAAATAATGGCTGTTAGAATTTCGCTTCACGACAAAATTCCTTCACTAAAGTATGATGGAACTACTGATCCGAATGATCACCTCTTAGCTTTTGAAAGTTAAATGGATTTTTATAACGGCTCTGGGGCAGTTCACTGCAAGCTTTTCCTTGTAATTTTTTATGGAGTAGCTGTCAAATGGTAGCATTACTAAGAAAAGACCATCTACTCTTGGGAGTAATTTTCTTATGAATTCTCAACGCGGTTTTGAAGGAATTGGGCCAACCCGCAGCGGAAGAAATGGATGAATTTCAATTTTTTTTCATTTTGGACCTTTAATGGGCCTATGAAGTCTAAATTTCATTTAGAACTTTTCTAAATTTACGTTAAATAAAATCATGTATTTTATTTAAACTATTAAAGGGAAGTTTAAAATAAATTTAATTTTAAATGTATAGTGTATCAAATACACCTAACATTTATTATAAGAGTTAATTTATAAGGAAGAAAACCTTTCGTTTCTTTTCCTAAAACAAGTAATTAATTGAGATCATAAATTGTATTAAATAGAGGGAGAAACCTTTAATTTTCTCTATTTAATTTAAATTGGTTGATTCATTAAATGTCACTAATTAGTAATTTATTCATGGCATGAAATATTACTATGTCCAAATGTATTCTAACTTTACAAATTGTAGTTTATAGATTATGTACAAAGATTTTACTAAATTTTCAAACTTTAGTTTGAGATTTATTTGATTTTGGTTTTATTTATATAAGTATACACACTGATATATATATATATATCTGTGTGTGTATGTATACGTATATGTATATGCATGTGTGTATGTATGTATCATATACATATTGACGCAGCGGATTAAACAAAACAATGTAGTTCGATGAAAGTAACGATCGATGGATTGGAAGATACCGAAATGCTAAAATTCGTTGATCCGAAGATACCGAATTCTAGCTATCCCAAACACGTTGATAGCGCACTATTCCGTGTTTAAAGATCTGCGATTCTTCGCACGTTGATCTAGCGCACTAGATTCTGTGAATCGGCTTCAGCTGTCGTTGAATCGAGCGCACTCGATTATCCGAGAGTGGAGATAGGAGATTACACTCAACTACCAATTTAGTGAAAGCACAAAGCTAACAAAACAAAGTTTTTATTTCAAATCAACTAAACTTTCAAATGTACAACACACGCCTATTTATAGCATTTACATCACATGACTCAACTTGCCCAACACTTAGGTCGGAAACGACCTACGACCTAAAAATAGTGCGACCTAAAAACAGGCAACTTACGACCTAAAAAATATTACAACATAAGCGAATACAACAAAACACTTTACAACACATAGGTCGGCAACGACCTAAACAACACGACCTAAAAATACATGGCAGCAGCGACCTATCCTTAAGCGACTTAAAGATGCATTAGTGAACGACTTTAAAACAGGAGGCAGCGACCTATCTTTTCGGCGACTTAAAGCAAGCGACCTAACTTCCCGCATCACTAGGTCAAGCGACCTAACTTCTTGCGACCTAACTTAGGTCGGAACATTTTCCCGCGACCTATCGTAGGTCGAATCATATTTCTGCGACCTAACTTCTTGCGACCTAACTTAGGTCGTAGCGCTTCAAAGCTGGTACTCACAAGATTGGAGCGGCCTAGAATGGGCGACCTAAGGTCTCGCGACTTATCATAGGTCGTTGACTTTCTTGTTCTTGCATAACTCGTTTCTTCTCTTAGCTCGTTACCCCTTAGCTTGTTAGCTCGTAGGTCACTAGGTCGTTCGCGACCTAACACTTCATCAATCTGGGTTGTATTATCACTACGTATCTGCTACCCTGCTAGGTCGTGAGCGACCATCACTTCGTGAGCGACCTAAAATCTCACTAGGTCGTGAGCGACCTAAAATCCTGGAACTGGAACATTATGCTGCATCATCCTCCCCCGGCTGACAAAAATTCGACCTCGAATTTGCATCTTCCTCCTCCGTAACACACTCATCCCCATGGTACGGAACTAAGTATTTGACGTTAAACACATCAGAAGTATGAATATTATTCGGCAATTCCAATTGATACGCGTTCTCATTGATTTTCTTTAAAATTTTTACTGGACCAATCTTCCGTGCTTTCAATTTATTGTACGTTTCCATCGGAAAACGATCCTTTGTTAACACTGCATAAACCAAATCCCTTTCATTAAATTCAACACTCCTTCGCTTCAGATCTGCAGATCGTTTGTACTTCTCATTCGCTTTCTTCAATCGTTCCTCAACGATTTGATGACATTCAGTCAACCCATCAACAAAATCAACAGCTCGTTTAACGGTCCCCTTTGGTTGTGGTATTATCGTCAAATCCAACGGCCCCTTTGGTAAGCTTGAATACACTATCTGAAATGGACTGAAACCCGTACTACGATTCACTGCATGATTATGTGCAAACTCTGCTTGGCATAACTTCATGTCCCAACTCTTCAGATTATCTTTCACCAGACATCACAATAAATTCCCCAGCGATCTGTTAACCACTTCCGTTTGCCCATCAGTTTGTGGATGGTAAGCGCTACTAAAATTCAGTTTCGTCCCGACCATCTTCCACAAACTTAGCCAAAAATGACTCAGAAAACGAGTATCCCTATCCGACACAATAGATTCTGGCAATCCATGAAGTCGATATATCTCTTTGAAAAATAACTGAGCAACATGAACAGCATCCGCCGTCTTCTTACAAGCAATAAAATGTGTCATTTTCGAAAATCGGTCAACCACCACATAAATGGAATCATTACCACGCTGCATTCTCGGCAATCCCAACACAAAGTCCATACTCACATCAACCCAAGGCTTAGTTGGTACAGGTAACGACATATATAATCCAGCATTGGTCGCAGTTCCTTTCGAAACCTGACAGATATGACATCGCTTCACAAACCTTTCCACTTCTTTCCTCATTGATGGCCAAAAGTAAGATTGAGAAATCAATTGTAAAGTACGATCTCTGCCCATGTGTCCCTCTTCATGTAGCTCCTTCACAATCTGCATTCTCAAACTACAATCAGGTATGCACAATCGATTTCCTTTGAACAGAAAACCATCCACCATCATGAACTCATCCGTCTCCCCATTCTTGACTTTATCTACAAACTTCATAAAGTAAGGATCTTCAATAAATAATTCTGGTAGCACATCAAACCCTGTCACTTCGACCTTCATTGTAGTCAACAAATGATTCCTTCTGCTCAACGCATCCGTAACACGATTCGTCACTCTCAATTTGTGTTTCACAACAAACGTAAACTGTTGCAGATATGCAATCCACGATGCATGTCTTGCTGAAATCTTGTCTTGCCCTTGTAAATGCTTCAACGCCTCATGATCAGTATATAGAACAAACTCTTTCTGAAATAGATAGTGTCTCCAGTGTTTAATAGCTTGCACAACAGCATAAAACTCCACATCATATGTACTATACCTCATCTTCGCTCCTGATAACTTCTCACTGAAATATGCAATCGGACGTCCCCTCTGACTCAACAATCCTCCAATCCCAACCTTTGACGCATCAGTGTGTAGCTCAAACAACAACTGAAAATCTGGTAATACTAGAATTGGTGCAGACGTCAGCAACTCCTTGATTTTCCCAAAAGCATCCCCTGCTTCCTTTGACCATGAAAACTGTTTACCCTTCATACAATCTGTAACAGGCGCCATCACACTACTAAAGTGTGGAATAAATCTTCTATAAAATGAAGCCAACCCATGAAAACTCCGAACCTCGGTTATCGTCTTGGGCTGTGGCCAATCTCTAATCGCCTCTACTTTACTCCAATCCACCTGTATCCCTTCCTCTGATACAACATACCCCAGAAATAAAACACTTCTCGCCATAAAAACACATTTCTTCGTAGCAGCATAGAATTGTTCTTCACGAAGGATAATTAACACTTTCCTCAAATGCTGAACATGCTCCTCCGTACTAGCATTGTAGATCAGAACATCATCAAAGTAAACCACCACAAATTTCCCAATGTACGGCCTGAAAATTTGGTTCATCACCCTCATGAATGTACTCGGTGCATTCGATAAACCAAACGGCATCACCAGCCATTCATACAATCCTTCCCTCGTCTTGAATGTTGTCTTCCATTCGTCCCCTGGTCTAATGCGAATCTGATGATAACCGCTCTTCAAGTCAATCTTAGAAAAGATTACGGACCCACTGATTTGATCCAATAAATCATCAAGCCTCGGCATCAGAAATCTGTATCTGACTGTGATCTTATTCAATGCCCTACTATCTGTACACATCCTCCACGTTCCATCCTTTTTGGGTACAAATAAAGCTGGTACAGCACAAGGACTTAAACTCTACTGCACACGCCCCTGTTCAAGCAATTCTTCCACCTGCCTTCGCAACTCCTCATGCTCTTTCGGACTCATACGATAGTGTGGTTTATGTGGCAATACAGCACCTGGAACAAGATCTATCTGGTGTTGTATATCCCTCAACGGTGGTAACTCCGCTGGTAACTCTTTTGGAAATACATCCTCAAATTCTTTCAATACTGGTTTCACTTCCTCTAAAATTTCAACCTCTTCACTGCTCTCACGCCCAATTAACAAGAATACTTCCGGCTCCTCTTCGACTTCTTTAACAAACTCCTTCAGGGATAATAAAGTTTTCAGCTCTTCAATCTCCTCCAATTTGTTTTCTTCTTGTGGTCGCTTCTTTGGAACTAGAGTAATCTTCATGCCTTCAAACATGAAACTGTAACTGTTGGTACGCCCATCATGTTGCACCGTCCTATCATACTGCCACGGTGTCCCCAGCAACAAATGACAAACATCCATATCTACCACATCGCACCAAATTTCATCTTTATATTTCTTCCCAATCGAAAAATTAACTCGAGCTCTTCGTCCAACTTTCACCTACCCACCTTTCCTCAACCAAGCTAACTTGTACGGTTTCGGATGCTTCTCTGTCTTCAATGCCAACTTCCTCACAGCCTCTGACGAAATTATATTATCACAGCTTCCAGCATCAATAACAAATTTGCAAACTTTCCCCAGAATAGTACATGTCGACTGAAATATATTGCTCCTCAACCAACTACAATCCTCCTCTAGATTTGGTGTTAAACAAGACCTCCTCATCATTAGATTATAACCTTCGTCTCCCGACACTTCTTCTTCCTCCTCATCAGGTGGTGAATTGGAACATTCAGCTTCTTCATCCTCATCCTCAACCTCCGCTATCATAACTTTCTTCTTCGGCTTTGGACATTCGCTACTTTTGTGGCCCATTTCTTGGCAATTATAACACTTTAAACCTTTATTGACTTTCGCCTTCCCAACTGGTTTTGCAACAGCTTTTGAAACATTAGAACTTCCACTAACACCCTTCACTGGATTGTTGGAATTTGTAAACACACTACCACCTCGTCTTCCCTGTTTCTCCCAAGCCAACGCTTTCTGGTGTGCTTCCGCTACAGATCTTGGATCAAACATGTTAACCATATCATGAATCTGCATTCGCAACCCCCAAAAAAATCTAGCTGTTAATTGTTCCTCTGTCTCCATGATATCGTTCCTTGCAATCAGTTGATAGAATTCATCAGCATAGTCATTAACAGACTTCGTTCCTTGCCTCAAGTTTTGCAGCCTCTGATTCATAAGCGATTGATAATTAAAAGGTAAGAATGTGGCCTTCATCATTTTCCTCATCTTTTCCCATGATTCAACTTTTGACTTCCCTATCCGTTCACGTGTAAGTTTGGTTTGCTGCCACCATGCCAAAGCTCTACCCCTCAACCTTGTAGCAACCAACTTCACTCTACGATGTTCTGGAACTTCCTTGAAGTCAAAAATCTCCTCCACATTAGACAACCAATCCAAAAACTCCTTAGCTTGCATACCACCCTTGAACTCCGGTATTTCTGTTTTCATTCCAGACTCCCACTTGTGATCATACTCCGACTGATTTCTTCCTTGTCCTCGTCCTTGTCCATGAACACTACCACCATCATATTCTTCTTCAAAATCAGATGTATATCGATGTCGATCCTGACCACCAACATCTCTACTACCATCACGTCTTCCACCAACATCCCTTCTATCTACATTCCTCCGTTCTCGATCATTCACATTCCTCCCACGTCTTTGATCATCATCAACACTCCTTTCTCGATTGGAATGTGGTGAGACTCCACTTCCCCCATGGTTGGATTCAGGTGAAGCCCTTCTCCGATTTTGATTAATCTCCAACATCATCTTCTTTAATCGACCAATCCCTTCATTAAGCTTTTCACTAAAGTTTTCATTAATTCGTTGCTCCATCTCATTAGCTTCTTCTCTTCTATACAAAGCTTCTACGTTTTGGTGACGATTAGTTCTTCTCGGTGGCATTGTCAAATTTCACAAACACTTCTAATATACCAAATGATGTACACGGCCCTCACTTGCTTAGCTCGGCCGAAGCTCTTCACACTTCAAATTCAAACACAATTCGAACTTAGATCCAAAATGATATTGATCGAAAACTCCACTCTTGTTGTAAAATAGGATGAACTCGATGAACACAAGCTTCTCAAAAACTTCAATTCTCGGCTAGACAATGAAATGATGCTCGATCTACACTCTTCTTAGCTCGGCTTCCACACTTCAAGCTCGGCTAATACTTCAACTTCGAAATTCTTCAAAAGAATTGGCTCCAAGACTCGATCTAGCTATGATTGGCTAAAACAAGCTCTGATACCAAACTAACGCAGCGGATTAAACAAAACAATGTAGTTCGATGAAAGTAACGATCGATGGATTGGAAGATACCGAAATGCCCAAATTCGTTGATCCGAAGATACCGAATTCTAGCTATCCCAAACACGTTGATAGCGCACTATTCCATATTTAAAGATCTGCGATTCTTCGCATGTTGATCTAGCGCACTAGATTCCGTGAATCGGCTTCAGCTGTCGTTGAATCGAGCGCACTTGATTATCCGAGAGTGGAGATTGGAGATTACACTCAACTACCAATTTGGTGAAAGCACAAAGCTAACAAAACAAAGTTTTTATTTCAAATCAACTAAACTTTCAAATGTACAACACATGCCTATTTATAGCATTTACATCACATGACTCAACTTGCCCAACACTTAGGTCGGAAACGACCTACGACCTAAAAATAGTGCGACCTAAAAACAGGCGACTTACGACCTAAAAAATATTACAACATAAGCAAATACAACAAAACACTTTACAACACATAGGTCGGCAACGACCTAAACAACACGACCTAAAAATACATGGTAGCAGCGACCTATCCTTGAGCGACTTAAAGATGCAGCAGTGAACGACTTTAAAACAGGAGGCAGCGACCTATCTTTTCGGCGACTTAAAGCAAGCGACCGAACTTCCCGCATCACTAGGTCGAGCGACCTAACTTCTTACGACCTAACTTAGGTCGGAACATTTTCCCGCGACCTATCGTAGGTCGAATCATATTTCTACGACCTAACTTCTTGCGACCTAACTTAGGTCGTAGCACTTCAAAGCTGGTACTCACAAGATCAGAGCGGCCTAGAATGAACGACCTAAGGTCTCGCGACTTATCATAGGTCGTTGACTTTCTTGTTCTTGCATAACTCGTTTCTTCTCTTAGCTCGTTACCCCTTAGCTTGTTAGCTCGTAGGTCGCTAGGTCGTTCGCGACCTAACACTTCATCAATCTGGGTTGTATTATCACTGCGTAACTCTGCTACCCTACTAGGTCATGAGCGACCTTCACTAGGTCGTGAGCGACCTAAAATCCTGGAACTGGAACATTGCGCTGCATCACATATACACATATATATGTGTGTGCATGTGTAACATAGCAATCCATTCAGGATATAACATGTCCATATATAGAAGTTGGGATTTACATCGCAACGGACACATTAACTCATTTTCTATGTATTTTATGTTGTCAAATATGTGCATGAATATATAGTTATAAATTTCAAATGATTATTTATATGTATACATATATAAAATATGTTCTATCATTAAAATATTGTTGGAAATATTTATTTAATTATATAACTATTTATTGTACCATAAATAACAATAAAGAAATATATATATATATATATATATATATATATATATATATATAATTTTTTTTAACTTACTAATTAGAAAACATATCAAATCCGAAGTTGCAATAATTTTAAATATTTAATATATATGAATATTATATTGAATAAGCAGTTTCGGCCATAAACAATAATTATATGATGAAAACCAATTTTCATAATGTTTGAAAATCTAAAAACTTCTTTTAGGGTTTAGAAAAAATTTCTGGAATTTTTTCAATTAAAGTAATATTTTTAATTAAATAATTGATAGCAGACCGAAATAAAATTAATTTTAAAAAATATAAAACGAATTAAAAAAAATTTGAAATTTGTCTCTCACCTAGCATGACGGCTTAATTTAAAAAAATATAAAATTGAATTTTAGAAATACATATTATTTTACATGAATTTATTGAATCAGATAATCATTAAATAATAATAATAATAATATATAAATAAATAAATTATTAACAATTATTTTCACAACTTATAATTCATAATAAACAAAAATAAGTATTACGAAAATTTCAAATCAATATTATACAATAAAAATGAGAACATATGTTTTAATTCAAATTGTATGTGAATATTTAAATCATAAATTAATATATGTATATATATATATATATAAATATGTATAATTTTAAAATAAAGTTTATTTTTATGTTTAACACCATATTAAAAACATAAAGCATGAACTAGATCTATATACTTTATAAACGTATCCAATCTTCATCGTGACGACAATAATACATACAAAAATCTCACATAACTAATGAAATAACAATAATCTAATTTATATACATAAGATTAAATGATTAACAAAAAATAAAACCACACTAATATGGTTAACATATAGTAAAACATTACCTAGAACAAATGTTCAAATGTCCACTTTGGAATATTGAGATCTCTTTCTCTAAAACTCTTTGATTCGTGAGATCGCTAGTCTAGAATCAATGACCATTCACTATCAACTAGTTTTGTTTTTAATTCGAATTGGGTTTGAGATTTTAGGATAATTTAGAGGATAGCTGCTGCCACTAAAATAAAGAATAAGAAGAAGAAGGAGGAGGTAGAGGCTCCAAAAATGAATTAGATTGTGATTAGGGCTTTGAGATTAGTATTTATTTGCGTAGGATAAGAGAGAAACCAATGATCTCAACCGCACATCTCCAAACCCTAATTGCATCTTAGTAGGCGCCCCTTCCCCTTACTAGACCAATTAGCTATCACTCTAAAATGCATGGGTTTGTGAGCTCATTTAACCCAATTAGATGTACACAATTCTATTTAACTTAACTTGTTATCGATATCTCACACCGATCAATATATTTATAACTTTTATAAATATATGCAACAATTTTATTTCTCAAATCATATCCAAATTTTATAATTAATATTTCATAAATATTAATTAATTTAATTAATTTATAACAATTATAAACTAATTAAATTGTTTGGTCTAAAGAGAATTCATCATTTTGGTTGTGTTACTCTTGAGTGTAAATTCGGTCAGCAATTAACATCGAACTATTCGAATACTAATATTCACACTTCATTTTGGCAGGTGGTGTAACATTATGCCCAAATTTATCGCTTACTCGGCTTCGGTAAAATCTAATGTTACCGTATTAAGCGTTACCAAGTTATGGCAATTATTTACACAAATTCTCTTCGTCAAAACCATCTCATTTCGGACTTATTGAATTTGGTAATGGTCAAAATTTCATCATCATCCACATTCAACTCTGCAATCCAAACACAAAGTCCTTGGTTCAATAAAAACAATTATTATTAATTGAACTACTCTAGTAGAGATTTTGACTTTGAGTTAACTTGAGTTGACCATGATACTAACCCCATAACCGATGAGACATATCCTCCCTTGAATAGTGCTTTACTTCCAATACTTCCACTCGACCCAACAGTAGTCACTCGATGGACGTTGTGTCAGGATTTGACTATAATCAAAGAGGAGCTTTCATATTGAAGATTCATAGTATTCTCAAGTCGAAAAAACTATGTAAATTATTCATATTGATATTTTTTGTTTGACCTTAGTTATATTAACCAATAGAAAACTATCGAATGAGTCATTCCATAGTTATCCAATAACTATTAGTACGTAACACCTAGGTGCCCCCAGCTGTCATAAGTAATACACTGCCCAAGATTTGGAGAACGTTACGTACTCTAGTCCCAACGGAAACATCGATATCCAATCTTGATGCATCTTGACTAAAAACATTTAAAATGGTATATTTAATTTTACTATGATAAATTACTCACGGTTACAATACTTTGTAACTACTATCACAAAACATACCATTTATGGATTTTCTATTAAATATACTTTTAATTAAATTAGTTAATTAATATAACAATATTATATCAAGTATATAATAAAAAGAAATCACCTTTTTTCGAACAAGATTGGTCAACGAGTTAGATATATGTAACAAATTACATAATTGCCCTTAGGGCATACCCTTAACTCTATCAGGTTTTATGTATATAAAGATCCAACTATAGATTGGGGAATACCTAAAGAGATTTAATACAGAAGCACTAAGAGCAGAAAATGTGACCGATAAAGAAAAGCTGACGGCAATTCGTTCATGACTAATTGAGAAAACTCCTTTTTGGAAAGAACTTTGTATTAATTGATGTAAAGATCAACAATATATACATTTTCAAGCTGAGAAATTTATTTGCATGAACGAGATGTAACATGATAAGAAGAAACCTCAACAAGTTAGACAAGAAGGATGAAAAGGTTGATTACAATCACTTTAACAAAAGGCCAAAATGGGATGAAAGTAGAAGAGAGTGTTGGAAGAAGATTTCAGAATCCGATAATGCAGACTTAATCAAACCCCTCTCCTACATTTTTATCGTGGCAAAAGGTGATGAAAATTTTCCTACTTCTTACAAAATACATAGTCATCATATATTATTAGTGAATATTGTGCCCATTGTAAAGTAAATGGACATAAGACTAACGAGTGCTGAATCTTGGCATAATAATTCAAAATATGATCAAATCAGGATTTCTAAAGGAATTAATTAAGGAAACTTAAAAGATTTCTTGCTCTAAAGTGGATAGTCTAAGCATCTGAAACTTAGCTTTTTCTACACGAAACAAATAAAGAAATCAGAACAAGTATATCAACGGAATTGGTGGAGGAAAGGCAGTTTTTGCTACTTCAAATTCAGATTCCAGTCAGGCTAAGAAGTTTTATGAAAAATGCCCGCCATGGATCAACTTTGCTTCTCAAAATTTCTAATTTGATTAATGCTTAAATTTTACTATATGCTAAAATAATACAAAATTCAAGTTTCTTTACAGGTTGAAAAAAAACAATCTACTAATAATAACATCCAGGAGGTTCTGGATTTTCTTGTCAAAGCATAATAAATTTCTAGTTTTCCGTAAAAGAGGATAGCTCAAATACCCAAGATAAAATAAACTCACAATCTCAAGGCCCGAATCTATGCAGTAGAAATGCTTTCTTTATAGTCTTATGAATCAAAGTAAATCCTTTGGCACAATTCGATCTCTGGAAAAGAGGTAAATACTAAAACCCTCCTAAAAGAAGGGATCCTTAATAAAAAGCATGTTCTTATCTGCAAAGTCTACCGGTTCATGAATTATAACTTTTAAGACTTACAAATAAGACATTCCTTTTTGCTAAGCAAAACCTAAAGTAGTGCAATTATACATATCGTACAAAGGAGGAGTAATATACACCAATATTATTTTTTTTAACAAGCAATTTTATTGCAAAAGTTTTACCAAATACATATTTGAGAAAAATATTTCCAAATATCAAATGGATTATTACTAAATACCCTCTAAATTAGGGAAAGCTTTATTTATCTATTTCAAGGAAGATTTATAAAATCTTTGAAAATATTACTTAGCATCAGTAAATGAATGTAAAAGGTTTTGAATTAGCATGTGCTGATAAAATCATTTTCAAAGCTTTCAGAAATTATTGAAAAGAAAAATTTATACATATTTTCCAAAGAAATGTTTTTAGAACTAAGGCCCATTAGCACCGCTAAAACTCTAATTAAAAGAGGCTATTATCGATTAAAGGGCTATTGGTTCATCAATTATGACCACTCAGTCTGTTATTTGAGATTTACATTTCTATTATGAGACTGGCTCAAAAACCCTTCTTAGTGGCAACACGATAAATGGGCTTCTTTATTGAAGAATTCAAATACCCAAAATCTTTTCAAATTCATTGGATCAAAACCCAAACTAATAAAAGTGCTTTACAAAGGAAAGACCGATTTTGAGGAAATATTCCTTGATTTGCCAAAGAAGCTCTTTTTCGAAATATTCTTCCTTCTAAAGGCAAATTTCATATCAAAATAGTCGAAGTTTTCAAAAAGGTTTTCCTAAACATATCGATTGGCCAAAAATCAATTTAACAAACAAGTTTTTCAAGAACTTCTTTTTACTAAAATGCCTTTGATGCTTTATCGGAGCACCTCCTAAAAAGAGAGACAAAGCCTATGATGCATTTCCAAAGCACCTCCTAGAGGGAGGGACAAAGATTCCGACGCATTTTCAGAGCAGCTCCTAGATGGAGGGCCAAAGCCTCCGACGCATTTCCGAAGGGACTCTTAAAAGGATAAAGAATTCCAAAACCTAAAGAAAGGCAAAGAGAAAAGGGACTAAGATGTCCAAAGATCAAAGAGAGGAAAAGCCCAAATGGGGAAAAGTAAAAAAAGACTAAGATGTCTAAAGCCCAAAGAGAGGCAAAGTCCAAGGAGGGGCAAAGGAAAATAGGACTAAGATGTCAAAAGCCCAAAGAGAGGCAAAACCCAAGGAAGGGTGAAGAAAAAAAAGGACTAAGATGTCCAAAGTCGAAAGAGAGGCAAAGCCCAAGGAGGGGTGAAGAAAACAAAACTAACATGTCCAAAGCCCAAAGAGAGGCAAAGCCCAAGGAGGGGCAAAGAGAAAAGGAACTAAGATGTCTAAGGCCCAAGGAGGGGCGAAGAAAAAACTATGATGTCCAAAGCCCAAAGCGAGGCAAAGCCCAAGGAGGGGTGAAGAGAAAAGAGACTAATATTCCAAAGCCCAAGGAGGGGTGAAGAAAAAAGAGACTAAAATATCCAAAGTCTAAAGAGAGGCAAAGTCCAAGAAGGGGCAAAGACAGAAGAGATGAAGAAGTTCGTAGCTCAATAAAGAGGCAAAGGAAATAAAGCAAAGAATAAATCCTCACTAGAAAGTTGTGAATAATTTCATCCAAAGGATAGATCAAAACAAACTTCTAGTAGGTTCGGTCCTAACCCAAAGATAGGAAATCCTTCAAAGGAAGGTCTGTGTAATGAGTATCAATAAATCAATTAGACCTTTTTTAAGCTGAACAGCCAAACAACTGAACGGAACTACTTTGCTGAATGGCCAAACAGCTGAACTTAAATACTTTGCTGAACGGCTGAACAGAACTACTTTGCTGAACGGTTGGATGGTTGAATGGAACTACTTTGCTAAACGACTGAATGGCTGAACGGAACTACTTTTCTCTAATATATGACTAAAAATTAAAAATAAATAAATAATAAACACCTTAAAGATCACATATCTCTTAGCAAGTGACATTCCATTAAACAACGGGAATCTCCGTTGCTATTCAAAGTATTAGTTTCCATAAAAAAGGGAATGGCCAAATAGAGTTTCTTGTATTCTATTTAGGTCTATTTAGATTATTATTACCATATGGTTTTCTGGTCTTCTTATTATCGGAGAGAATTTTTGTTTTCTTATTATCAAATATCAGATAATATTTTAGATTTCTTAATAATATCATATGGATTTCTGATCTTTTATTCGGATTGTTATTGTCGGTTGGTTTTCTGAATTTCTTATTATTATCAAATAGATTTTTGATATTCTACTCAGATTATTAATAATAGATGGTTTTCTAGTTTTCTTATTACTAGAGGGATTTCTGGTTTTGTTATTTTCAGATGGTATTCTGGATTTCTTGTTATCAGACGGTATTCTTGATTTCTTATTATCGGAACATGGTATTGCGGATTTCTTATTTTCACAAGATGGTATTATGGGTTTCTTATTGTCAGATGAAAATTTGATCTTCTTAATGTTTAATAGTTTTATTGCCTACTCTTTAAAATTAGTGTTAGATAATTTTCTAGTTCTCTATTAAATAATTTTCTAAATGAATTTCTAATTTCTTTAATTGCTAATCTCTCCGTTGAAGCATATTTTAGGTTTAGAAACAAGAATTGTACTAAGAAGACAAGCTAAAGGAACAAAAAGTCTAACAACATGGGAGTCTAGTGAAGAAGTTTACAAATGACTCTATATCAAAAACCAATCTTCAACAACCAAAGAAGAATTAACTCAAAGGAATAAGCTTTGGAACCCATACTAATCTTCTAGATGGAATTTTTGCTTGCTTTGAGCCCTCCAGTTGATATTATTCCAAATTTGGATATTCATTATAAAAAATGGATTATTATGAGCTAAGCCAAAAAGCATTTAAGTGATTTACATATCAAAAGTGTAAAATCTAACATACCTTTTCCAACCAATCAATGACCAATAAGTAGTCAATATCATATTCATAAGAGAACTAAAACTTTTAAGTTGACTAAAAGTGCACAAATAAATGCTAAACTTATGATATAAAAAAATGAGAGTCAACATAAAGGCATCCTAAGTATAATGTGCATAAATAAACCCATGTCGAATGGATAGATTAATGCCGAATTTAAATGACAATCCTTCTAGTTAATGCCAACATAATAGAATGTCATGTTAATTTTTAAATCGGTTGTCCCATCTTTGTATATTAGCGGCATAAATACCTTGCGGTATTAATACTCTGAGCTACAGAGTTGATTGTTGAAGTAGTAGATAAAGGGAAAAACTTAGTGGACATCGAACATTAAAGTGACATCATAAAACTGAGTAAATTAATCAATATCAAACGTCCTGATAATGACATAAAGCATTAGTGTCGATACGAGCAAGGCGATATTAAATTTTAGGGTTGATAAACTATTGGTTTCACCATTAAACTAAAAATGATTGGGCTACAAATTCAATGTTGCATAACTACTAGTTAATCCTAAAATCATCCAAGCAACATAGAAATTCATCACGAATTCAATCTACAAGCACAATCGATCATTAATCTAAGTGATAATATGAATATTAACATCAAAATCATGTAAGTAAACCCTAATAACAATTTTAATAAAAAACCTGTTATTTAACTCGTGGATCTAATCGATAATAGTGAGAGTTGTACATTGATTTTAAATTTAGTGACAAAAAAAACAAGAATCTGTAATGATCTTGTAAATTTCTATGTTTGCTTCCTTGAGCTTTTAATCGTAAGTAAAAGAGAAAGAGGAAAAAGACTTGAATATTTATAGTGAAAGAAAAGACATGCATTTCCCATTGGATCAATTTTGAATAGTTGGTTAGACTTGCAAGGAATACTAATAGCCGACAAGCGTTATTCTCAAGGTTATTGACTTGAAACGTCAACGCTTCCACTATACTTCGGAGGGGCAAATATTATCCACATAATTTCTAAGAGGAGTATGATGTCAAACTTAAAGCCACAAAGGGATAATATCTGTAACGACCCAGAATTTTGGTTATTTGAAATTAGAATATTAAATTGATTTTTAATTTTTAAAAGTTAATTTTATAGATTTAATAACTTGAATTTCAAATATAATGATTTATTAGATAATTTTATTGTTTAATTTAATAATTGAAAATCGTTTAAATAATTGAACATTGGGTTTTAGGCTGGATAAAATGATTTGAAGGCTTATTTAATTTCTACTAACACGAATGAAGATAATAAATTTTTTAAATTAGATTCATAAGTGATTACTTGATTTAAAAATAATAATAACTTGTTTAAATTAACAAGTATAAATAGCATTCCGAGGCACAGTCTCAAGATTTGACGAAACCACTTCCATTGGATCTGTAATGATGTATTATTATCAAATTTCAAATTTCGTAGCGTTTAGAGTTATCATTTGGTCATACGGGATAGAAACGCGTTGAAATTAATATCGAAAATTTAATATTATAACTAGGTTCAAAAAGCTATCTTCCACGTACGATCGAATTAGGACTCGAGACTTGTTCCATTGTGTTCGGAATAGGGGTATAACATTAGAAACGCCTGGCGGCACGCTTAGATCGGAGTTCGAATAAAATATTTGGATATTTGAGAATTTTAAATATATATATTATTTTCCACCAAAACTTCATATCAGCCATTATTCTTTCATCTCAGCCAACCTACAACCACCTCACGCCTGTGCTATCTCCATCATTCTCCTTTTATTTATTCACGCAGGTTACAGAAAGAAAATATACAAAGGAAAGCAACTTCTTTAATTTCAAAAATCCATAACTCAATTTATACTCAACAAAAAAATATGAAACCACCTTTGAAATTCTTGTTGCAGCAAGAGCTTCCCTCTGGTATGATCGAATTGAAGTGCAGCAGTTGTTTGAGAAGCTCGACTTTTTGACAGTGCATGGTTTGAAAGCTAGGGTTAGGGATATTGAGAAATGGAGTGCTCGATTTGGAAATGTAAGGCCATTTTGGGATTCGTTGTAGAAAATAGCATCTACGGCCAGAAAATCATGAAGTTTGATGGCTTTATACAATTCGCATCACATGGGCAGCGAGTTCGAACGTGAGCAGGTCGCAAATCAAGGGGAAAGTTTGAGCTTCAAGTCCAATGGTCCGGAAGGAAGGGGAAGGCAAGAGAAAGTTGGGGGCGAAGTCAATTTGGAAAAGTATGGTGTAATTCTTGAACCAGGGCGTGCATGGACGTATGTTGCACAACCATTATCGTGCATATGGGAGCGTTCGAGCGTGAGGGAGAAGAAATAAAAGTTGTGCCGGGCCTTTTTGCTGACGGGTATGGTAATATAATTTAATTTAAATTATATAAATTGTTTAAATAAATTCAAATTCTTAGAAATATCATATCTTGTTCGTTTTAGGTCCAATCGAGACGCGGTTGGATGTGTTGCGTTCGTATCAACGAATGCGACGCATAGGAATTGGATTAACTGAATTTAGAGCTTGTTGAATTTTTAGTTTAATTCGAACGCTTTCGAAATTAATTGGAATCAGAACGCAAAAGCGACAACAAAAATAAAAGGTGAGTGTTTTTAATGATCGCGACGTACTATACTATTTCTATGTTTGTTAAAATTGAATCGTGAAGTTATCTAATTTTATTGACTATTATTTGAAAATGAAATTGACATATGAATTGACTGTTGGTATTAAAATTGACAATTAAATTTGAAATCGGAATTTAATTGCCAGTAAATTACCTGATATTGATAACTATGAAATTGTTGTGACTTATTGGCTGATTTGGATGTTGATTATGATGGATGCTATTGATTGATGTTTTGGATTATTTGGATGTTTATTTATTTTATATATTATCTTATCATCCTGTATATTATTTACAGTATATAAAACTGTAAATTGAGTTATTTTGAATAAATTAAGAAATAGGTTGAAATGATATATACCTATGACATTTACTTTTGATTGAAATGATATATATTCATCCCTGAAATAAAAATAAAAATAACCGATTCACTTCACCATAGGATAGAAAATTATATACGGAGACCGGGTTAGTTAAATCAATGTTTTTAAAAATTTTGATTTGAGATTATTTAACTGAGTTTGAATTAATGAAGAAAAATCGAATTATTTTTGAAATTGAGCTCAAAATGTTGGTATCAGAATTCATTAAACAAAATTGTTTAAAAATGAAATTTGACATTTTGAAGTTAAAATCGAAATATGATTTGAATTCTGGAAATTGATTTGTTTTAAAAAGATTTGAACTCTTAGTCGAACTTTGAAATAAATCCAAGTAAAAGTAATTTAAATGGATATTTTGAAATTTGGACTCGGAGTCGAATTATTTTCAAAGATTTGAATCTTAATTAGAATATTGAAGCTAAATTTAATTTAAGTGATTTAAATTGATACTCTGAAATCGAACTCGAATTTTATATAAATCGAAGTGGTTTAAAATTGAGAATTGAAATGAAATTAATTCAAATTGGAATAGAATTGAAATTTGTTGGAATTAAGTCGAAATTGGATTAATTCAGAATTGAAATTGATTTGAATTAAAATTGGAATCGAAGTTAATTTGAA
The DNA here is from genome assembly GCA_030737815.1 of Allium fistulosum. NCBI lineage: Eukaryota > Viridiplantae > Streptophyta > Magnoliopsida > Asparagales > Amaryllidaceae > Allium > Allium fistulosum. Next base: position 236,664,742 of record CM060908.1, read on the forward strand.
TTGTAATCAAAATTGAATCAATTTAAATGGAAATGGAAATTGAAAGTGATTTGAATTGGGAAATTTGGAATTAAATCAGTTTAACTTTGAACTATTTTCAAACAAATTATTTTGATATAAACTATTTAAATCTATCTTTTTAAATATTCAAATTAATTTGATTTTCCAAGCTATTTACTATATAAACCATTTTAATACTCCAACTAATTTCTACTAAACTATTTTGACTATTTAAACTATTTTAAAACTGTTCAAACTATTTTCTAAAAATTCAAACTGGTCAGAGTGGGAATGTTTATATTTAAATCATGGATTAAATGCGAATTGGGTTAAAATGAAGTTAACCTAAATTGAAATTCGAAACAATTTTGGAAGCGAAATCGAGATATTAAGGCGATATGATTATGAAATGAAATTGTATATTTTGAGTAAATATGATGATTTTGAAATGAAATTGATTTGAAGTGAATATGATATTTTGATATCAAGTATGAATTGATTTTGAAATGTAAAAGTACCAACCGTTGTGAAACGACATTTGGTTGTTAAAGAGACCGAGGCCTCTTATTGGCATACTCTGTGTCAATATTGGAACCACTTTAACAATTGTGTACATGGAGGAGACTCCAGAATGAAGTGATTTCATTTGGCGTCGTTTGTTGGATTTGAAGAAAGAGAACGATGATGGATATGCACCGGCACTTGTGCTAATTTGAAATGACTAAAACAGAAAGGCTTGATAGGGCCAAGTCGGCTAATTAACCCGAGCTAACATCCGTTCTTCGATTTTCTTGGACTCGGTCCATATTATTACTCTTCTTGTTCGTTTTGATTGGTGCACCTTGATTTGGGATAGCCTCCCTTTAACTCGATATGGCATAGAGGGACGCAGTGGGCGGTTATGGCTATGATGCGTTACCACCAGCCCTGTGACCCGAACTGGTAGTCTCCTACATTGGGCATTGCCTCACGTGCTTTGTCATAATTTTATCCTTATACGAGACCACTATGATTTTGAGTTAGTGTTATTGTATCACGACGCATCCCTATCCACCGATGATTTACTGATGTTTTATATGCAAGCTATACGACAGTGCTTAAAAACGCATTAGAGGGAACAATGTAAAGCCTTAACGCTATTTTGATATTTATTTTATTGATTAGGAATTATATATGTAGCGTATTCTACTACATATAAATATTTTGCTGGATCCTTAAGAGATGGAAAATCCCATAACATATCTTGAGTTATTGCACGCACATTATACACTGGATAGGCGATGTGAAACCTCGTAAACATCTCTGACGCCATGGCACTCATGTTATAAGCGATATCGATTTGACTCACATAAGAATATTTTAGTCCTAACTCAAGTGTTTTGTTATTTCATTACGCTCGGGTCAGCCCTGAGTTTTCAGCGCATTGAAGATCATTTTCTTGAGGACGAAGATGAAGATTTGCTATATTATTACTAATAGTATTCCTACATAATGTAGTCTGCTGCATTGTTTTATTAATCCCTATTGTACATAACTTTGATAAATGTTGTATAAATTATAATCAAATGTTTAATACAAACAGCTTCATGAACTATTTAATAGATTATTATATTTTAACGTTCTACTGTGAGATTCTGTGTTTGATTTCTTCTTCTTTTCTTATTTTTCTTAATTAACCCCATTGATTATCTATATTTCGGATCGTATAAGTTGGACATGTGCGGATTATTGTCAATTTACACCTTCCGAAATGTGGGTCATCACAATATCGAACCTCATTATAAGAAGGAATGTCGAAGCCTTTATAATAGCAACCATTATAAAGCATATAAAGATGGCATTAAGATAACAAATGTTATTTGACGCAGCGGATATTACAAAACAAGATAATATGATGAAAGTAGCAATGGATGGATTGATGAATGCTGAAATGCCCGAATTCGTTGATCCGAAGATACCGAACTCTAGCTATCTCGAACTCGTTGATCGCGCACGATACCGGGTTCAAAGATCTTCAATTCTTCAAGCGTTGATCAAGCGCACTTGATTCCGCGAATTGGCTTCTACAATTGTTGAATCGAGCGCACTCGATTAACCGAAAGAGGAGATAGGAGATTACACTCAACTACCAATTCGAATGAAAGCACAAAGCAATCAAAAGAGAATTTTATTCAATATTCAAACAACCTTTACAAAATGACCATACATGCCTATTTATAGGCTACAACTCAACACAACAGAAAATTCACTAACTCCTAAGTCGGTTCCGACTTACGACCTACGACCCATCCTAACTCGGAAACGACTTAAGACAAACAGTTACACTACATGCCTTTAGCGACTTACGACTTATTTACAAAGTACATGACTCAAAAGTAAACGACTCACAAACGACTCCCCTTAAGTCGTTTACGACTTATCAGATTACGACTTAAAAACAAAATTACAAACGACTTATAACAGATGCGACTTAACAACCAACACAACAGCCACTTCCTTCGACTTAAGAATCCACGGTGTAGATTAACTCGCATAAGAATCTTTGGCAACAGGCTTTAGCGACTTAAGAACATGCGCATCTCATATCAGCGACCTAAAGAACAACGGTAGAGATTAACTCGTAGAAGAATCAACGGTATCATCTTCACGTGACTTACGACTTAAGAACTTCACGAGTTAAACTTCAGCGACCTACGAGTTAATTCTTCTAGGTCTTAACTCGCTTCCTCATCATGCCTTTTGTTAAGTCGTGGACGACTTATACTTTCAGCTTTGTTAAGTCGTGGGCTTTTACTAGGTCGCTGCCGAGTTATACTAAGTCGCTGCGACGACTTAAAAGCTTTGTTAGGTCGCGCACTCGAGTTAACTCGTTTGCTAGGTCGCTGCCGAGTTATACTAAGTCGCTGGGACGACTTAAAAGCTTTGTTAGGTCGGCTGCGACCTATAACTTGGTTTTTCCACCATTTCTCACCAAATCCTAACTCGTTAGCTTCCTTGCTAGGTCGGTCTCTACTTATCCACATGTTAGGTCGTACACGACCTAGGACTTCTCCATTCTGGCCGGCATCATCCTCCCCAGGTTGAGAAAAATTCGTCCTCGAATTTGTACTTTTTGCATCCACAACAAACTCGTCTCAATGACATGGTATGAGATGTTTTACATTGAATACGTCAGATATACACACATCATCTGGCAACTTCAATTTATAAGCATTTTCATTGATTCGTTTCAAAATTTCTACCGGACCAATTTTTCGTGCTTTCAATTTATTGTAAGCGCCTACTGGAAAACGATCTTTTGTTAACACTGCATAAACCAAATCACCTTCGTTAAACTCAACATTTCGTCTTTTCAAATCTGCAGATCGTTTATATTTCTCATTTGCTTTCTCCAATCGTTCCTGAATGATTTTATGACACTTTGTCAAACCTTCAACAAAATCAGCAGCTTTCTTAACTGTCTTCTTTGATTGTGGCACTACTGTTAAATCCAACGGTCCTTTTGGCATACTGGAATATACAATCTGAAATGGACTGAACCCCGTACTACGATTCACTGCATGATTATGAGCAAATTCTGCCTGGCATAACTTCACGTCCCAACTTTTCAGATTGTCCTGTACAAGACATTGTAACAAATTCCCTAATGATCTGTTTATCACCTCAGTCTGTCCATCTGTCTGCGGATGATAAGCACTACTAAATTTCAGCTTCGTTCCGACCATCTTCCACAGACTCAACCAAAAATGACTCAGAAATCGAGTATCTCTATCCGACACAATAGATTCTGGCAATCCATGAAGTCGATAGATCTCCTTGAAAAACAACTGAGCAACATGAACAGCATCCGCCGTCTTCTTACAAGCAATAAAATGTGCCATCTTCGAATATCTGTCCACCACAACAAATATAGAATCATTCCCCCTTTGAGTTCTAGGCAAACCCAAAACAAAATCCATACTAATATCCACCCATGGTTTTACAGGCACGGGTAACGGCATATATAAACCAGCATTAGTTGCAGTTCCTTTCGAAACCTGACAAATATGACAATGCTCCACAAACCTCTCTACTTCCTTCCTCATTGATGGCCAAAAGTAAGATTGCGAAATCAATTGTAGTGTACGGTCTCTACCCACATGACCTTCGTCGTGCAATTCTTTCACAATCTTCAACCGTAAACTGCAATCTGGTATACATAATCGAGTTCCCTTGAACAGAAAACCATCTGCCATCACAAATTCATCAGTACTTCCGTCTTTGACTTTCTCAACAAGCTTTGCAAAATAAGGATCTTCTTCAAACAATTCTGGCAATAATTCAAACCCTGTCACCTCAACCTTTAGTGTAGTCAACAAATGACTCCTCCGACTCAAAGCATCAGCTACTCGATTCGTCACCCCTGACTTGTGTTTAACAACAAAAGTAAACTGTTGCAGATATGCGATCCACGATGCATGTCTCGCTGAAATCTTGTCTTATCCTTGTAAGTGCTTCAATGCTTCATGATCATTGTAGAGAACAAACTCCTTCTGAAATAAGTAATGTCTCCAGTGTTTGATTGATTGCACCACAGCATAAAATTCCACATCGTATGTACTGTATCTCACTTTTGCTCCTGACAACTTCTCGCTAAAGTATGCAATAGGACGTCCTTTCTGACTTAACACCCCTCCAATCCCAACCTTTGATGCATCAGTGTGTAGTTCAAATACTAACTGAAAATCTGGTAACACTAGGATTGGTGCAGATGTCAACAACTTCTTGATCTTCCCAAAAGCATCTCCTGCTTCCTCTGTCCATACAAACTGCTTTCCTTTCATGCAATCTGTAACAGGTGCCATCACACTACTAAAGTGTGGAATGAATCTTCTGTAAAATGAAGCCAACCCGTGAAAACTACGAACTTCTGTCATTGTCTTGGGCTGTGGCCAATCTCTGATAGCTTCAACTTTACTTTGGTCAACCTGTATTCCCCTTTCCGACACAACATACCCCAGAAATAAAACACTATGCGTCATGAACACACATTTCTTCGTTGCAGCATAAAACTGTTCTTGTCGCAATACCATCAGCACTTCTCTAAGATGATTCAAATGTTCCTCTGGACTCCCACTGTAGATCAAAATATCATCGAAATATACCACTACAAACTTCCCAATGAATGGTCGAAAAATCTGATTCATCACCCTCATAAAAGTACTCGGTGCATTGGATAGGCCAAATGGCATAACCAACCATTCGTATAGACCCTCCCTGGTTTTAAAAGCAGTTTTCCACTCGTCGCCTGGTCTGATACGAATTTGATGATATCCGCTCTTCAAGTCAATCTTAGAAAATATCACGGACCCATTGATTTGATCCAATAAATCATCAAGTCTCGGCATTGGAAATCTATATCTCACTGTGATCTTATTCAATGCTCTACTGTCGGTGCACATTCTCCACGTCCCATCCTTTTTGGGTACCAATAAAGCTGGTACAGCACAAGGACTTAAACTCTCCTGCACACGCCCCTGTTCAAGCAATTCTTCTACCTGCCTCCGCAACTCTTCATGTTCCTTCGGACTCATTCGATAATGTGGTCTGTGTGGTAACACAGCACCTGGAACAAGATCTATCTGATGTTGTATATCCCTCAACGGTGGCAACTCCGTTGGTAACTCCTCTGGAAATACATCGTCAAATTCTTTCAGAACTGGTTTAACTTCTTCTGGAATTTCAACTTCTTCACTGCTCTCACGCCCAATCAACAAGAACACTTCCGGCTCTTCTTCAACCTCTTTAACAAACTCCTTTAAAGTCAATAAAGTTTTCAGCTCTTCAATTTCTTCTGATTTACTTCCTCCTTGCGATCTCTTCTTCGGAACTAGGATAATTTTCGTGCCTTCAAACATAAAACTGTAGCTATTGGTCCGACCGTCATGTTGTACTGCTCGATCATACTGCCATGGTCTTCCCAATAATAAGTGGCAAACATCCATCTCTACTACATCACACCATATTTCATCTTTGTATTTCTTCCCAATAGAGAATGGTACACGAACTCGTCTATCCACTTTCACTTCTCCTCCTTTTCTCAACCATGCTAACTTGTATGGATTCGGATGTTTCTCGGTCTTCAACTTCAATTTTGTCACAGCTTCGGTTGAAACAATGTTGTCACAGCTTCCTGCGTCGATCACAAACTTACACACCTTCCCCAGAATAGTGCATGTTGACTGAAAGATATTACTCCTAAACCAACTGGATTCCTCCTGCTTCGGTGTTAAACACGATCTCCGCAGCATTAGATTACAACCTTCATCTCCTGACGCAATATCCTGCTCATCCTCCTCAACTGGACTAGAACAATCCCCATCACCATCCTCATCCTCAACTTCTACAATCATGGTTCTCTTCTTTGGCTTTGGACACTCACTGCTTTTATGACCCAATTCCTGACAATTGTAACATTTGAAACCATTGTTAACTTTTGCTTTCTCAACCTCCTTCACCACTGGTCTACTGATAGGTTTAGAAATATTAGAACTCCCACTAACACCCTTCATTTGATTGCTGGAATTAGTAAACACACCACCTCCTCGTCTACCCTGTTTCTCCCAAGCCAACGCTTTCTGATGTGCTTCTGCTACAGATCTTGGATCGAACATATTAACCATATCCTGGATCTGCATTCGTAGTCCCCCTACAAATCTGGCTGTCAGTTGTTCTTCCTTTTCGATAATATCATTCCTTGCAATAAGTTGATAGAATTCATCAGCATAGTCATTCACAGATTTCGTCCCTTGTCTCAAATTTTGCAAACGTTGATACATCAAAGATTGATAATTGTAAGGTAAGAACGTTGCTTTCATCAACTTCTTCATCTTCTCCCAAGATTCAACTTTTGACTTTCCCATTCGTTCACGTGTAAGTTTAGTTTGTTGCCACCACACCAAAGCTCTACCCCTCAACCTTGTAGCAACCAACTTCACTCGCCGATTTTCTGGAACTTCTTTGAAGTCAAAAATTTCTTCAACATTAGCTACCCAATCTAGAAACTCCTCCACTTGCATACCACCTTTGAATTCAGGAATTTCAGTCTTCATCCCCGACTCCCACTTGTGATCATACTCAGAGTAATTTCTTCCTTGACCTCGAACACTACCACCATCATATTCCTCTTCAAAATCAGATGTATATCGTTGTCTATCTCGTCCACCCACATCTCTACTACCATTACGTCTTCCACCATCATCCCTTCTATCGACATTCCTCCGTTCACGATCATTCACGTTCCTCCCACGCCCTTGATCATTTTCAACACTTCTGTCTCGATTTGAATGTGGTGAGACTCTACTACCTCCATGATTAGATTCAGGTGAAACCCTTCTCCGATTTTGATTCATCTCCGTCATAAGCTTCTCTAACCGGCCAATTCCTTCGTTAAGCTTTTCACTAAAATTCTCATTGATTCTTTGCTCCATCTCATCAGCTTCTTCTCTTCGATACAAAGCTTCTACGTTTTGGTGGCGATTAGCTCTTCTTGGCGGCATACTTGAAACTTCACAAAACTCTTCAACACTTCAAAATTCAAACACTTTTCGGACTTTGATCCAAAATGAAACGGATCGAAAACTTCCACTTTGTAGCAAATCGCGATGAACACGATGGACAAAGTTTCGGCTTCCAAACAATTTCGATCAATCAATCTTCGATATCAAGTCGAACACTTCTTCCTCTCGGCCAAACAACTTCAACTTCAAAATGATTAGGCTCCAAGTCTCGATCCAGCTATGATTGGCTAGAACAAGCTCTGATACCAAAACTGACGCAGCGGATATTACAAAACAAGATAATATGATGAAAGTAGCAATGGATGGATTGATGAATGTTGAAATGCCCGAATTCGTTGATCCGAAGATACCGAACTCTAGCTATCTCGAACTCGTTGATTGCGCACGATACCGGGTTCAAAGATCTTCAATTCTTCAAGCGTTGATCAAGCGCACTTGATTCCGCGAATCGGCTTCTACAATCGTTGAATCGAGCGCACTCGATTAACCGAAAGAGGAGATAGGAGATTACACTCAACTACCAATTTGAATGAAAGCACAAAGCAATCAAAAGAGAATTTTATTCAATATTCAACAACCTTTACAAAATGACCATACACGCCTATTTATAGGCTACAACTCAACACAACAGAAAATTCACTAACTCCTAAGTCGGTTCCGACTTACGACCTACGACCCATCCTAACTCGGAAACGACTTAAGACAAACAGTTACACTACATGCCTTTAGCGACTTACGACTTATTTACAAAGTACATGACTCAAAAGTAAATGACTCACAGACGACTCCCCTTAAGTCGTTTACGACTTATCAGATTACGACTTAAAAACAAAATTACAAACGACTTATAACAGATGCGACTTAACAACCAACACAACAGCCACTTCCTTCGACTTAAGAATCCACGGTGTAGATTAACTCGCATAAGAATCTTCGACAACAGGCTTTAGCGACTTAAGAACATGCGCATCTCATATCAGCGACCTAAAGAACAACGGTAGAGATTAACTCGTAGAAGAATCAACGGTATCATCTTCACGTGACTTACGACTTAAGAACTTCACGAGTTAAACTTCAGCGACCTACGAGTTAATTCTTCTAGGTCTTAACTCGCTTCCTCATCATGCCTTTTGTTAAGTCGTGGACGACTTATACTTTCAGCTTTGTTAAGTCGTGGGCTTTTACTAGGTCGCTGCCGAGTTATACTAAGTCGCTGCGACGACTTAAAAGCTTTGTTAGGTCGCGCACTCGAGTTAACTCGTTTGCTAGGTCGCTGCCGAGTTATACTAAGTCGCTGGGACGACTTAAAAGCTTTGTTAGGTCGGCTGCGACCTATAACTTGGTTTTTCCACCATTTCTCACCAAATCCTAACTCGTTAGCTTCCTTTCTAGGTCGGTCTCGACTTATCCACATGTTAGGTCGTACACGACCTAGGACTTCTCCATTCTGGCCGGCATCATTATTGATCTTGAAGATAAGTGACATAGTCATGATATCGTAGCAGCAAGTAGCACCAAAGGTATAAGCCAATGCTGAAGATATAGGAATAGGTTAATGTCAAAGGTATAAACCAATGCCTATATTATGAAGATGAACCAATGTCGAAGTATAGAGAAAAATCGATGCCGCATTTTTCTAATATCGCCTCATCCTGGTGCTATCCTTGAAATGATATCGCATCTCATTAATACTACTCAATATTAAAGCCGTCTTCCATCGATGCCACACTTCTTCAATGCCTCCCCATGTTGGTGTTGATCTTCAAATATCGCCCCTACTTATCAATGTCGCTCCTATTGATGTCGCATCGCGTTAATCAAGAGAAGACACGCCACGTCTATAAATGCGATATTGATGCCGAAAACCATCAATATCCATGAAGGTTATAATGCTACTCCTTCTTAATTTCGCTCCTTATCAGTACTGCATCACACTAATTTCGCTTCAAACTGATGTTGCACATCTATACATGCAATGTTGATGCCGAAAGACATCAACATTCACAGGAGTTATCAAGGCTGACGTCATACAAAATGATGCGGCCACATGTTATTATTTCAATATTGCAATGCTGCTCCATATCAATGCCGATTCATGATGGAAGAGCTTTAAACTAATGTTGCTCCTTATTGGTGCCGAATACCGCCTCTATTGGAGCAGCATCGAAGCTCAACTATGAATTCTGGAACATCGAGGGACATTATTAAACGAAGCTAATGCCATGCGATATTAACAACGAAGCTCATGAATGCTGAAATCAAGCTGTCGTGCTGCAACTCTACCCCTATAAGTATGAACCTACGGGTGTTGTAGAAGGGGCCAATCATTCTTTTGTCAACTTCTTACATTTTAAACTTCATACCCCTAATTTGATTTGGGCATTTAGTGCCCATTGTACTTTTTGCAGATAGGACCTTATACGTTCAACATTTTCATAATATTCGAATAAAGACATCTTGAACTATGACTTGCTTTCAAATTCCAAACCACCTTTGAGTTTTTAAATCATAGCTTGCTTCAAGTTCCAAAAGCACTCATAAACTTGATTTATTTACATAAATTGACTCCAAGATTACATGACTTCGACATGATCCTATTTATAACATCATCATGTACTTGAACATATTTAGCCTAATTTCCCAAGCCCTCACTCCACCAGGTATCGATTTGGCCAACACTCTTTGTGGTTTACAAGGGATATTCAAGCCTTTAGTCAACCAAGTTTCCCTTCCCTACACTTTTTTGGTGTTACCCGGATGTTTGACCCCGTTATAGGATGTTGATCATATAGGCTTTTGTTTCAATCTAGGTGATTCGGCCCAAATAAAAGGATTGTATGTCGCTCGGCTTAGGATGGAAGTGCACCGTTCGGCTAAGTAACTCGACATGCGTCGTTCGGACCAAACATACTAGCACGCACCACTCGGTCAAGGGGGTGAAGTCATACCTGGTTCGTTGCATACTTGAGAAGTTAGCAGGATATCAGGCCTACAACTAAGAAAGGCGCTCTGCATGACTCTGCTTTGGGTCAACTACCAAAAATCCACCGTTCGGTCTCCTCACCTAGTTCGGCTCGGTATATTTGCATGGATCGGTCTACTTACCTGGTTCAGTACTAGGTGTTAGTTCGATCGAGAACGATAAGTGAACAATGGCTCGGTCAAGGTAGACGAGTAGGTGGAGAACGGTTCAGCGTATGCCGCTCGGCATTTACCATTCGGCACTTACCGCTCGGCCAATGTCGCTCGGCAACTAGGCCCGGTCATTGTAGGTCGGCATGCCTGGTTCAATGCATGCTTGAGGGTTTAGCAGGTTATCAGGCCTACAACAAAGTGAGGCGATCGACATGACTTCGCTTTGAGTCAACCTGCTATTTGCTTCGGATCTCCATAGGGTTTACTTCGAGTCACTTGATAATCGACCAGACAGGATGGGTCGGCATTTCTCGACCGGCATTTCTCGATTGGCCTGTCTCGTTCGGCATGCATGGCTCGGTGCGCAGAAGTCACCTACCATAGGCTGAGATACCTTGCTCCTTGGCCCTTGAGGAAAGTCCATCCTATCTCGCCTATAAATAGGGGGGCAGGGGCGCAGTGTAAAGGGACCTTTTTATCGAGAACTCCGGGGAGACTCTACCAGTTTCAAAACTCATTTCTTTTCTACAAAAACGTGCACTCAAGTTGTTGGTGCATGGATTGTATCTGTATTCAATTATTCAAAGAAGTAATAAAGACTATGATCGAAGTGGACGTAGGCAGTTACGCCGAACCACTACAATTCTGGTGTTCTCGTTTTTTATTGTTCTTACTGCATACTATTGCGATATTCCTCAGTTTTAATTTATTTTCTTCATTAATCTCTCTACACAATCTTACTCAAGGGTGTTAGTGACCAATTTTGGTGCTAACATTTTGGTGCTTTCATTGAGAGCGCATTCTCAGGCCTTTCGGATCTACTTTGTTGCTACTGGATTGAGGAAATCCCTCGACAAAGATCCAAGTTATTCTCAAGAAGTTCGGAGAATCTACTCAGAGTTCTATACTATAACTCTACAATGTGAAGACCAAATACAAGATCAGCCTCTCACAATGCAGATGTCAACGAGACTGCTAGCATCTAATAAGTAGGACCCATCAATCAACAAGCTAATCCGGGAACAGGGGTTGTCGCCACCCAAAACCAAACGGAAGTTGTCACCAGAACGGAGTTCCATAAGATGATGAGGGAACTCATGGAAAGCAGGAGACAGCTTAACGAGCAAATTCAAGCTAACGCCAACCTTATGACTCAGCTTACTCAACAACAGCATCAGAATGCTGGAGGGAGTACCGCTCCCTACTCCTCATCCGACAGCTCTGCTTCATCTGATGAACCTCCCAGGCGTAGACGCCGTAGAACTGAAACAACGCAAACAGGTGCAGTGCATCAGAAAAATCATGCCCAAGCTGAAACAGTGAACTTAGGATCTGGAGCACGGGCAAAAGCTAGGCGATTGGCTCACCAAGGTCATGATGGAGCGGGTCCCTAGGATACACGTTTGGTAGATCGCCAACAAAGGAGACACCAACCGGAACGGTCCCGCAGGACGGATTCCAACTTGCCATCTTCATTACAAACCCCAGACCTTTCAGCCATGGTCAGACAGCTGATGAGGGAAAATCAAGGTTTAACTAATGATGATTGGGGTGTATCTAGGAGTCATACTCCGTTCACAAATGCTATCCTACAAGCTGAGTACCCTAGGAAGTTTAGTATGCCGACTATCCCGACCTACGAGGGGAAGACTGATCACAGACAGCATGTAATGAGGTATGGGTGGATGATGAATTCAGCTAGAGAGAATGATACAACTAAATGAAGATGTTTCCCAATAACTTTATTTGGAATCGCTACCATGTGGTTTACCCGACTTACCCCATGGTCTGTCTCTAATTTTGATGAGTTAGCGACGAAATTTGTGGAGCAATTCATGATTCATACCACTCGTCCCAAGGACGTTATGTCTTTGTCTAGTGTAATTCAAGCCCCAGGGGAATCGTTAAAGGAGTACTTACAAAGGTTCCATGTTGCTCCTACTGAAGTTAGCAACCCAAATGACCGTGCCATTTTAATGGCCGTAATGCGAGGAGTAGATCCGGATTCGAAGTTTGGTGACTGGCTGGCAGGAAAGCCTCCGACGATGCTAGAACGCTTTTACACAAAGGCACATCAATTTATAAGAAGGGAGGAAGCCGGGTGGACGAGACGAGATAATGCACCAGGACCCGGCAAGGAGACTGTGCAAAGCAACATTGCGGTAAAACAATCTGGTGGCAACTCTGGAAAAGTCCAAGTCAATGTTTAAAACAAGCCTGAGCAGTTAGAAGGATCCGGAGGAGGAAATTCCGGAAAGAAAAGGGAAGCCGGGAAGTGGAAACCAAGGATCCTAACTTACAATGAATACACTCCTCTGAATGCATCTCTGGAAAATATTTACCTATCAACGTCCGGTGAATCAGATGTTTAAAGACCTGTATCGATTACTCAGACTTGAACAAGGCTTGTCGTAAGGATAGTTTCCCTTTACCCAGAATTGACCAGCTGGTCGATTCAACTGCCGGGCACGAGTTGTTGTCATTTATGGACGCATACTCGGGATATAATCAAATACTGATGCACATTCCGGATCAGGAACACACTAGTTTTGTCACGGACATTGGACTGTACTGTTATGTAGTGATGCCTTTCGGATTGAAAAATGTAGGAGCAACCTATCAACGTCTGGTGAATCGGATGTTTAAAGACCAAATCGGTAGGATGATGGAAGACTATGTGGATGACATGCTCGTGAAGTCACGACACTCAAACGACCACATTCGAGACTTGGCGGAAATGTTTGATATACTCAGGTATTCCGGGATGAAGATCAATCCATTAAAATGTTCCTTTGGCGTTGCGTCAGGAAAGTTCTTAGGTTTCATTATTAACGCACAAGGAATTGAAGCTAACCCAGAAAAGATTCAGGTTATTTGAGACATTCAAGTGCACGGAACTATAAAGCAAGTACAAAGCCTGAACGGAAAAGTGGCCGCGCTGAGTCGATTCATATCCAAAGCGACCGACAAGTGCATTCCTTTCTTCGATGTAATAATGAAATAGAAGAGAAATTTTGAATGGACACCCAACTGCGAGGATGCATTCCGAGCTCTGGTAAGACATTTGGAAAGTCCCCCGGTGCTGTCGAAGCCTATAGACCATGAAGTGTTGAATGTATACTTGGTCGTATCTCAACATGCCATCAGTACGGCTTTGGTTCGCGAGGAGGACCGAGTTCAAAAGCTGGTGTACTATGTCAGTAAATGTTTAACAGGGGCAGAAAGAAATTATCCAAAAATTGAGAAGCTATCCTACTGCTTGGTGATTGCATCACGCAAGCTTCGTCCGTACTTTCAGGCACACCCAATCAGTGTCTATATTGATCAACCCCTACAACAGGTACTCCAACGACCAGAAACCTCTGGAAGGTTGCTAAAATGGAATATTTAGTTGAGTCAGTTCGATATCACCTACCTGCCACGAGGGGCAATACAAGGGCAAGCTCTAGCATACTTCTTCGCGGAATTTACCATGTCTGACGAACCAGACGGAGATGATGTTAAACCCACTATCCGATGGAAACTGTACACCGATGGGGCATCCAACGACCTTTGCTCTATGGTTGGAGCCATTCTAGTAACCCCTGAAAACCGATCTATTTGTTATGCTTTGAAGCTTGATTTCCCAGCTATGAATAACGAAGTAGAGTATGAAGCATTGCTCGCTGGCTTAAAACTTGTCACGGAGCTCGGAATAAAAACGATTGAAATCTTTTGTGACTCTCAATTGGTGGTGTACAAAGTGCGGGGAGATTATCAAGCAAAGGGGTAGAGGCTTTCTCCATACCTTGCTCGGGTTCAAGAACTTTTGGCAGACCTTGAGTATTACGATATTTCCCACGTCCCGTGTGAACGAAACACGGAAGCCGATTCATTGGCAAAATTCGCAAGTACTGGCGATGCACAACAAATGGGCTTGGTTCCCGTCGAGGTTTTACAATCTCCAAGCATAAACGAGATGGAAATAGACTTTCTGCAAGAAGCAGAAATTGAAAAGGAACAATACATACTACATGGGACTTTGCCCGATATAAAGAACGAAAGACGACAAGTCATTCGTAAAGCTTCACGATACATAATGCAAGATGATAATGTATCGGAGGGGATTCTCGATTCCCTTACTCCGGTGCCTCGCCCATGATGAGATAAAACGAGTCTTGAAGGAAGTTCATGATGGAGAATGTAGCGATCATGCTGGGGGGGGCAGACACTGGCAATAAAGATCCTCTGCTATGGATACTATTAGCCCACTGTAAATTGGGACGCTGCAAACTACGTAAGAAAATGCGACAAATGTCAAAAGTTTGCGAAAATCCTGAGAGCTTCAGCAGCGGAACTCAAACAAATGGTTAGTCCCTGGCCATATGCGATTTTGGGGATCGATATAATCGGTTCCTTACCAATTTCCAGAGGTGGTGCAAAATATGCAATTGTTGCGGTTGATTACTTTGGCAAGTGGGCAGAAGCAGAGCCTCTAGCTACGATCACAACCAAAAAAGTAATTAATTTCGTTGTATGAAACATCATATGCCATTTTGGCCTCCCACAACCTATCATTATGGACAACGAAACTCAATTTGAAAGTAGGGAGTTCAAAGTAGTTTGCCAAAAATATCACATAGAGAAAAGGTTTTCGGCGGTCGCTCACCCTAAAGCGAATGGACAAGTTGAAGCCGTAAATAAAATAATGAATTCAATATTAAAGAAGCGTTTGGAGAAGGCTAGAGGAAAGTGGGTGGATGAGCTTCCGACAGTGCTCTGGGCTTACAGAACCACCCACAAGTCTGCGACTGGCCATACTCCATTCACCTTGGCATACGGCACTGAAGCTGTGATACCCGTGGAACTTGAAGTTCCTTCTCATCGGGTAACTTATTATGACCCCAAGATGAATCAAAATCTCCTATTGGAATCGCTGGACTTTGAAGCGAGTTTATCCAACCTCATCACATCTGAATCCCCCATGGGAAGGTCTGTATCTCATCGAACGGAGGCTTGGAGAAGGAACTTTCAAGCTAGCGACCGTAGATGGCGTGACACTTCCTCGCGCATGGAATAGCGAGCATTTGTGTCGTTATTATACCTAGTCTACTTATTTTTGCATTTTAGTTGCAATTATTTCCATTGTATGTTCATTTCGCCGTTTTTAGTTTTTGGCATGTAATAAGACAATTCACTTTATTTCCATTTGTTATGATCAATAAAGGCTTGAAGCCATCTTTTCCATGAACTATTGATGTTTACGTATATTATAATTCTATGACAAAAATTTAATTACATTATTCTATTTGGTGTATGAACGCACACCTAAACTTAAAAAATCTCTAAGTCCCCAAAGTGCGGACTAGAGTACTCTGAGTCCCCAAAGTGCGGACTAGAGTATAACCGACTTGAAAAATCTCTAACTCCCCAGAGTGCGGACTAGAGTACTCTGAGTCCCCAGAGTGCAGACTAGAGTATAAACGACTTGAAAAAAATCTCTAAGTCCCCAGAGTGCGGACTAGAATACTCTGAGTCCCTAGAGTGCAGACTAGAGTATAAACGACTTGATAAAATCTCTAAGTCCCCAGAGTGCGGACTAGAGTATAAACGACTTGAAAAACCTCTAAGTCCCCAGAGTGCGGACTAGAGTATAAACGACCTGAAGAATCTCTAAGTCCCCAGAGTGCGGACTAGAGTACTCTGAGTCCCCAGTGTGGACTAGAGTATAAACGACTTGAAAAAATCTCTAAGTCCCCAGAGTGCGGACTAGAGTACTCTGAGTCCCCAAAGTGTGGACTAGAGTATAAACGACTTGAATAAAACTTCTAAGTCCCCAGAGTGCGGACTAGAGTACTCCGAGTCCCCAGAGTGCGGACTAGAGTATAAACAACTTGAAAAAATCTCTAAGTCCCCAGAGTGTGGACTAGAGTATAAATGACTTGAAAATTCTCTAAGTCCCCAGAGTGTGGACTAGAGTACTCTGAGTCCCCAGAGTGCGGACTAGAGTATAAACGACTTGAAAAATCTCTAATTCCCTAGGGTGCGGACTAGAGTACTCTGAGTCCCCAGAGTGCGGACTAGAGTATAAATGACTTGAAAAATCTCTAAGTCCCCAGAGTGCGGACTAGAGTACTCTGAGTCCCTAGAGTGCTGACTAGAGTATAAATGATTTTAAAATTTCTAAGTCCCCAGAGCGCGGAATAAAATTGAAGCGATTCAGAAATCTTCGAGTCAAGTGGAAATGAACAAGTCCTTTCGTGACCCACATAGCTTTGGAGTTCAATCACAAGATGGATGGTGAAGCTAAACATCGAACATCATCAGAAAAACAAAATTTTATTTACTAATCAAGGATTCGATTTCACTATAACTTTTCCTGAACTTGGAGCAAAAAAAAACCTATTCACAACGACTACAAAAATAAATAGAAATAATTACACAATCCAGGCTTATTCGTGTTGAACGAATCATGATAGCTACTTCTTCGACTTCTTCTCCTTCTTCGGTTTCTCTGAAGACTCCTCCCCCGAGCGTTTTTTCCTAGACGCCTTGCTTGCAAGGGAAATGATGCCTGGGGAAGGAAGAGGGACTTCCTGTGGCGAGGTTCCACCGGGGAGTATAACCTTCAGGGGCCTGTTCATTGGATCATCAAGTTCCACCACCTGAGGTTCAATCTTAATCTCAGCCTTCTTCTTCTTTTCATCTATGATTTGCTCCGCCATGCTTGATTTTGAAGTGTGTTCAGAGGCGCCCATGATCTCAACTTCATCATGTTCCTTCACGGGCGATAAATTTTCAGATTTTTCTTCATCAAGCGCCCCGATCACTTGTGCATCGGGTTCGAGGGTCTCTCTAGGCTGAGTTGCCTCTCCCGTTTTCCCCTCCTTTTCCGTGGCAGCATCGCCCCTTGGAGTTGGCTCGAGGTCAGAATGGCATGCACGAAATCGTTGGAGACAAATGTTAGAGTACATTTATTATTCGTCAAAAGCAATGGCCCTTTGAACTCTAAAAAAGCTATGTACCAGTTTCTGGCTGACTCTCAACGGTTCGTGGAGTTTCAACTTCCAGAATCGGAGATAGAACATGAATATCAAATCCGGGTTTCTCCGGGTCATAGCCAATATGCTGCTCAAAGGGATCGAGTGGTGGGCGACCAGTCGGTTGAATAGGAGGAGGAACCGAGGACTCGGTTCTGGATGGACCGACAGTATCATTTTTCCCTTTCGACGAGGAAGAGTCCCTCCCATAAAGGGTCTTTGCCACAGATTGATCGGTGCGTTCATTCTCGCAAAGCACTTCTTTCACAAGGGAATCTTTATCAATCTCTTCAGTTCCCAACTCGACTTTTTTGATCTTTATCAAAGTGTCCCATGCTTCGGCCAAAGATTCAAGGTAACCCTCGCCAAGAAAAGTTAAGTCACGATGCATAAGAACTCGAGCGTTATACTCGGCTATGAGTGGATCAAACATGCACTTAATTTCTTCCCTACCAGCTTCAGTGGCCGCCTCGAGGCGGGAGTTGATTTCCGAGAGTGCTATTCTTTTGCCCTCTTCACAGGCCACATCCTTCAGCGCTTCAACTTTGGAAATCTCCTCGTCGAGCTTTACTTTTAGGAGTCGTTTGGAGACAATCTCGTCACAATATTGTTGTGACTCTTCTTGGGCTGTAGTTTTTTCTTCTTTTTTCTTTAAGGAGTAGCTCCTCCAATTCTTTAAGTTGATGAGCGAGAGCATTCTTTACCTTTTGGATGGAGTCTTTCTCTAAGGCTAAAGTGCAACAACGTTGAACCGCCTCATCAATTTCCTTTTTGTGTGCGGCTTCCAAACGATCAACCGCTTCGGCTGTGTCTTTAGCAGTTTTTTGAGCAGCTGCAAGCTGAGATTTATATGAGGAAAGCTCTTCATCTTGTGCTTTGATAATGTCTTTATCATGGACACCTTCTAGTTTCAAGCGATCGATTTCATGCTGGCGTTCCACCGAAACTTTTTCCACCAAATGAACGAATGCGTCGTGTTGGACGTAGACATCATTAGTATAAGCAATGGCACTTTGTTTAACGTGCCCCGGAATAGGATGGATCACCGGAAGAAACTTTAGTCCATCAAAGCATATTTTTGGAAAGGTGGTTTTAAGCTCAGCTAGCTTCTCTGCTACCGATGGATCATGTGCAGGACTGGAGGAAGTTTGTTTCGTCGAAACAACAGATTTCTTATGAAGGTCACGGGATTGCCTGGTGCTTGATGAACCGGAATATTGTTCACGAGGAGCTTCAGGTTCAAACCCACTTTGAGCAGATTTATCCCTGCTATGCTCTGGTTGAGGGGGAGGATCGTTGGCGTAGGAATAGTGGCTATAAGTTTTCCTTCGAGACGATGAATCTCGAGAACGATAGTCTCTATCGCTATTGTCATCTCTGTCTCAGCATTTTCCGGACCTCGAGTCTCGGCTGGAATGATGGAAAATAGAGGACTCGCGAAGGCGGTCGAATCCATGAGGGCGTCCCATATCACCTGCGCAGAAATTAAGCAAGTACGAGTTAGCAGGAATAACATATTGGCTGAAGTTTATGTGTAAGGTGAGGTGTGAGTGTTAGTGTCCGTGTCCTAGTGATTCCCCCCGACGGACCAGTTTCTATAGCTTTACTTATTAGAGTTTTTTCTCCTTGGTGGTTGGTTTGAGGGCCTTCGTCGCCACTCGCGGGCGAATGAAGTTTTAGTGCCTCGGGATCGATGAAGCCATAATTGAGCAAGTCATCGGGAATGGTGAGGTCTGATAAGCCTTTCAATGAACTCTCTAAGTGTTGTGGAGGCAACTGTCTCTATATTGGAGTAATTGTAACTTTCGACCTTCCGCCCACTATCTTTTTTCTTAGTTTGTAAGCCAGTTTCTTTTTCCGCTTTGAGGGAGGATGTGTTTCATCAATGCCAGGTGCCTCAACCGCCGGTTTTGGAACGGGGCTTATATTTTCGCCCGGCGCTTCGACCTCCTTTATTTCACCCTCCTCAGATAATTCGGGAGTCTCTCTTATCAAAGGCACCGAAGGCCCAGCTTGCCTTTTGCCTTTATCCAAGGCAAGTCCGGTTGTGGTGGCGCTATAAGGAAGACTTATTCGGCGACCTTCCGCCAACAACCCAAATTTTGAAAGCGATTCATTGGAAATGATGGATTTGATGTCCCGGTCTCCCACGGAACAACTCGAATAGCATCGATGGCCTCAGAGTACCCGGAGCCTTCGGGACGTGGGCTAATACCTGTAAAAATCGAGAAAAGGTTTAGAAAGAATGCACTTCCTACCACATACAACAATTGATCTAGAAAAGGAACTTACTCCCTTCCAGCCATCTCCTTGCAAAACCAGGGGTAGCGCACGTAAAACCATTCCTGCTTGTATAGGGAGAATTTGCTCCGCGCCACTGTTAGGATTTGGCACTTGGAGTGTGGCTCAAGGAATATGAAGGTGATGCAGCCCAGACTGATGAAGTCTTAGGTCGCGAGCGACCTAACGTGCTGTTAAGTCGCGTGCGACCTAACAAGGAAGATAACAAGCTAAATCGGTGGGATAAGTCGCTGGAACGAGCTAACGAGTTAAAGGATAAGGCGCTCAAACGACCTAACGAGTTACTCATTCCTTTAGGTCGCTCCGACCTTTCGAATGTGGACTGTTTCGAGTTACGACTTAAGTTAGGTCGCGGGAAGATAGGTCGCTCGATCTTGTGTCGCTGGGAAGATAGGTCGCGGAAAGATAGGTCGCTCGATCTTATGACGTTAGAAGATAGGTCGCTACCTTGTATTTTAGGTCGTTATGTGTAAATATGTTAAGTCGCATGTGTTGTAATTTTCTTATGTTTGTTAAGTCTTAGGTCGTACCTGGTTCGGTTGGCCGTGTATGTACTGGGTCGTTTATTTGTTGTAACGTGTATAGGTCGTTGGCGACGTATGTTAGGTCGGTGAAGGCTTTGTGATGTATGTTGTGTTGTAATGTTTTAGGTCGTAGGTGTTAGGTCGTTCATGACCTATGTGTTGTCAAGTTGAGTCATGTAAGTTGTAACCCTATAAATAGGGATGTTGTGTCATTTGTAATAGTAAGTTGATTTTGAATAAAACTTGTTTGTGTGCTTTGTGCCACTTTTCAAATTGGTAGTTGAGTGTGATCTCCTATCTCCACCTTCGGTATTCGAGTGCGCTCGAATCAACGATTGTTGAAGCCGGTTCATGGAATCAAGTGCGCTTGATCAACGTCGAAGAATCGAAGATCTTTAAACACGATATCGTGCGCGATCAACGTGTTTGAGATAGCTAGAATCTGGTATCTTTGGATCAACGGATTTGGGCCTTTGGTATTTTCAATCCACCGATTGCTACTTTCACCGTTTCATTCATTTCAGTTATCCGCTGCTGCATCATTTGGTATCAGAGCTAGACTTAGCCAATCATAGCTAAGCCGAGTCTTGGAGCCAATTCTTATCGAAGAGTTAGTGAAGCCAAGCTACATCAAGTGAAACCGAGCTAAGTGAAGTAATGTTCAGAGATCAAGCCAAAGAGTTAAAGTTGTGAAGTTTGTTGAAGATTCAATCATGCCTCCGAGAAGAGCTAATTGTCATCAAAATGTTAAAGATTTGTACAAAAGAGAAGATGCTGAACAAATGGAACAACGCATTAGCAACAAATTCAATGAGATGTTGGATGAAGGTATTGGGAGGTTAGAGAAATTGATGATAGATATGAATCAAAGTCAAAGGAGAAGGTCGCCAGTCTCGAACCATGGAGGAAACAAAGTTTCGCCATCGGTTACGGAAGCGAGGAGGGTGTCGCCACAATCATTTCGAGATAGAAGAGAATCATCAGTTTCAACGAGAAGAGATCACCATGAATATAGACATGAAGAGAGAAGAACTCCACGTGAGTTTGGAGATGAGCCATATCATGATGATGAAAGACATAGTAGAAGAGACATGCGTGATCGAAGAGATGTTGATGGTCGAGATCGATACCGTAGTACACGTGATTATGATGAAGAGAGTGATAGAAGTAATATTCATTATCGAGATCGAGACCAAGTACGAAATGCATATCGAGATGTTGAAGATGATCGTAGATGGGAGTCGGGGATGAAAACTGAAATTCCATAATTCAAGGGTAGTATGCAAGCTGAAGAATTCCTTGATTGGTTGTCTAATGTTGAAGAGATTTTGACTTCAAAGAAGTACCCGAGCATCGTAGAGTGAAGTTGGTTGCTACTCGTTTGAAAGGAAGAGCTATGGCATGGTGGAAGCAAACTAAACTTACACGGGAGAGAATGGGAAAGTCAAAGATTGAGTCATGGGAGAAGATGAAGAAATTGATGAAAGCTACTTTCTTACCTTACAATTAAATCTCTAATGTATCAACGATTGCAGAATCTGAGACAAGGAACAAAGTCAGTGAATGATTATGCGGATGAATTTTATCAATTGATTGCGAGGAATGATATCATGGAGACGGAGAAACAATTAACAGCTAGATTTGTTTGAGGGTTGAGAATGCAGATTCAAGATATGGTGAATATGTTTGATCCGAAATCTATTGTTGAAGCACATCAAAAGGCTCTAGCTTGGGAGAAGCAAGGGAGGAGAGGTGGTGGTGTGTTTACAAATTCCAACAATCAAATGAAAGGGGCTAGTAGCAATGCGAATGTTTCCAAGGCTGTTGCAAAACCAGTTTTAGTGAAGTTGCTAAGACCAAGGTCAATAGTGGTATCAAATGTTTCAATTGTCAGGAGATTGGTCACAAAAGCAATGAATGTCCAAAGCCAAAGAAACGAGTGATGGTTGCAGAGGCAGAGGATGAGGAGGTAGAAGCTGAATGTTCTAATTCACCACATGTTGAGGAGGAAGAAGAAGTGTCGGGAGATGAAGGGTATTCATTAATGATGAAGAGGTATTGTTTAACACCAAAGCAGGAGGAAGGGACTAGCTGGTTGAGGAGTAACATCTTTCAGTCAACATGCACTATCTTGGGAAGGGTTTGTAAATTTGTCATTGATGCGGGAAGCTGTGATAGTATCATTTCTACAGAAGCTGTGAAGAAGTTAGCATAGAAGACTGAGAAGCATCCGAAACCTTACAAGTTAGCTTGGTTGAGGAAAGGTGGGGAGGTGAAGGTTGGACGGAGAGCTTGTGTTAATTTTTCGATTGGGAAGAAATACAAAGATGAAATTTGGTGTGATGTTGTGGATATGGATGTATGCCATCTGTTGTTGGGGAGACCATGGCAATATGATAGAGCGGTGCAACATGATGGTCGTACAAACAATTATAGTTTCATGTTTGAAGGTACAAAAATCTCTCTAGTTCCTAAGAAGCGACAACAAGAAGAAAGCAAGTTGGAGGAGATTGAAGAACTTAAAACTATGCTATCTTTGAAGGAGTTTGTAAAGGAAGTAGAAGAGGAGCCTGAAGTATTTTTGTTGATTGGACGTGAGAGTAATGAAGTGGTTGAAATTCCTGAAGAAGTTAAGCCAGTGCTGGAAGAATTTGAAGATGTATTTCCTGAAGAGCTACCAATGGAGTTACCGCCATTAAGGGACATACAACACCAAATAGATCTTGTTCCAGGAGCTGTGTTACCACATAGACCACATTACAGAATGAGTCCAAGGGAACACGAGGAGTTGAGAAGGCAAGTGGAAGAGTTGCTTGAACAGGGGCGTGTACAGGAAAGTTTAAGTCCTTGTGCAGTTCCAGCTTTGTTAGTGCCGAAGAAGGATGGAACGTGGAGGATGTGTACTGATAGTCGGGCACTAAAAAAGATTACAGTGAGATACAGATTTCCTATGCCTAGATTGGATGACTTGTTGGATCAACGTAGTGGAGCTGCTATCTTTTTGAAGATTGATTTGAAGAGTGGTTATCATCAAATTCGTATAAGACCAGGGGATAAATGGAAGACAGCATTCAAGACACGAGAAGGATTATATGAATGGTTGATCATGCCGTTTGGTCTTTCGAATGCACCTAGTACATTTATGCGGGTGATGAATCAGATCTTTAGACCATTTATTGGGAAATTCGTGGTGGTGTATTTTGATGATATACTGATATATAGTAGAAGCACAGAAGAACACTTGCATCATTTGAGAGAAGTGTTGATGATACTGCGACAGGAACAATTTTATGCTGCAATGAAGAAATGCGTGTTCATGATGCATAGTGTTTTATTTTTGGGATATATTATATCTGAAGGAGGTATACAGGTGGATCAGAATAAAGTTGAAGCAATCGGAAATTGGCCACAACCCAGGACGATAACAGAAGTTAGAAGTTTTCATGGTTTAGCATCATTCTACCAAAGATTTATTCCACACTTCAGTAGCGTGATGGCACCAGTTACTGATTGTATGAAGGGAAAGCAATTTTTATGGTCAGAGGAAGTAGGATTTGCTTTTGAACGAATCAAGGAACTTTTGACGACAGCACCAATTCTAGTATTACCAGATTTTCAGTTGTTGTTTGAATTACATACTGATGCATCGAAGGTTGGGATTGGAGGAGTGTTGAGTCAGAAAGGACGTCCTATTTTATATTTCAGTGAGAAGTTATCGGGAGCAAAGATGAGATATAATACTTATGATGTGGAATTCTATGCTATTGTTCAAGCTATAAAGCATTGGAGACACTATTTGTTCCATAAAGAATTTGTTCTGTATACTGATCATGAAGCACTGAAACATTTGCAGGGACATGACAAAATTGCAGCTAGACATGCTTCGTGGATCGCATATTTGCAACTATTTACATTTGTGGTGAAGCATAAATCAGGAATTACGAACCGTGTGGCAGATGCATTGAGTCGAAGGAATCATTTGTTGACTACAATAAAGGTTGAGGTGACAGGGTTTGATGTGTTGCCAGAATTGTTTGTTGATGATCCTTATTTTGCGAAGTTTGTAGATGAAGTCAAGGAGGGAAAGACGGATGAGTTTGTGTTGGTGGACGGTTTTCTCTTCAAAGGAAATCAATTGTGTATACCCGAGGGTAGTTTGCGAATAAAGATTATCAAGGAATTGCATGAGGAAGGACACGTGGGCCGAGATCGTACATTGCAGTTGATTGCAAAATCTTATTTTTGGCCGTCAATAAGAAAAGAAGTTGAGAGATTTGTGGAAAGATGTCATATATGTAAAGTTTCCAAAGGGACAGCGACGAATGCGGGATTGTATATGCCATTACCCGTGCCTACTAGACCATGGGTTGATATCAGCATGGATTTTTTTTGGGGTTACCAAGAACTCAGCGTGGGAATGATTCCATATATGTGGTGGTAGATAGATTTTCCAAAATGGCACATTTCATAGCTTGTAAGAAGACAGCTGATGCCGTTCGTGTTGCTCAATTGTTCTTTAAAGAGGTGTATCGATTACATGGGCTACCTGAATCTATTGTTTCTGATCGGGATACTAGATTTCTAAGCCATTTTTGGTTAAGTTTGTGGAAGATGGTTGGAACGAAGCTGAATTTTAGTAGCGCCTATCATCCGCAAACAGATGGGCAAACGGAAGTGGTGAATAGATCGTTGGGAAATTTGTTGAGATGTCTTGTGCAGGATAATTTGAAGAGTTGGGATATGAAATTATGTCAGGCAGAGTTTGCACATAATCACACTGTTAATCGAAGTACTAGATTCAGTCCATTTCAAGTTGTATATTCAGCAATTCCGAAGGAACCATTGGATTTGATGACAGTACCATATCAGAAGGGAGTTGTTAAGCGAGCTGGTGATTTTGTGACAGAATTGCAGGAGTGCCACAGAACTGTTTATGAACGATTACTTGCATCAAATGAGAAGTATAAACCACTGGCAGATAAAAAGCGAAGGAGTGTGAATTTTAGAGAAGGTGACTTGGTTTATGCCGTGTTGACAAAAGAACGTTTTCCTGTTGGAACTTACAACAAGTTGAAAGCTCGAAAAATTGGTCCAGTAGAAATTTTGAAGAAGATCAATGATAATGCGTATCAGTTGAAATTGCCAGATGATATTCACACTGCAGACGTTTTTAACGTCAAATACTTGATTCTGTATCATGGGGATAAGCTTGTTGTGGAAGAGGAGGGCGCAAATTCGAGGACGAATTTTTCCCAACCAGGGGAGGATGATGCAGCCCAGACCGATGAAGTCTTAGGTCGCGAGCGACCTAACGTGCTGTTAAGTCCCGTGCGACCTAACAAGGAAGATAACAAGCTAAATCAGTGGGATAAGTCGTTGGAACGAGCTAACGAGTTAAAGGATAAGGCACTCAAACGACCTAACGAGTTACTCATTCCTTTAGGTCGCTCCGACCTTTCGAATGTGGACTGTTTCGATTTACGACCTAAGTTAGGTCGCGGGAAGATAGGTCGCTCGATCTTGTGTCGCTGGGAAGATAAGTCGCGGGAAGATAGGTCGCTCGATCTTATGACGCTGGAAGATAGGTTGCTACCTTGTATTTTAGGTCGTTATGTGTAAATATGTTAATTCGCATGTGTTGTAATTTTCTTATGTTTGTTAAGTCTTAGGTCGTACCTGGTTAGGTCGGCCGTGTATGTACTGGGTCGTTTATTTGTTGTAACGTGTATAGGTCGTTGATCTGTTAGGTCGTTGGCGACCTATGTTAGGTCGGTGAAGGCTTTGTGATGTATGTTGTGTTGTAATGTTTTAGGTCGCAGGTGTTAGGTCGTTCACGACCTATGTGTTGTCAAGTTGAGTCGTGTAAGTTGTAACCCTATAAATAGGGATGTTGTGTCATTTGTAATAGTAAGTTGATTTTGAATAAAACTTGTTTGTGTGCTTTGTGCCACTTTTCAAATTGGTAGTTGAGTGTGATCTCCTATCTCCACCTTCGGTATTCGAGTGCGCTCGAATCAACTATTGTTGAAGCCGGTTCACGGAATCAAGTGCGCTTGATCAACGTCGAAGAATCGAAGATCTTTAAACACGGTATCGTGCGCGATCAACGTGTTTGAGATAGCTAGAATCCGGTATCTTTGGATCAACGGATTTGGGCCTTTGGTATTTTCAATCCACCGATTGCTACTTTCACCGTTTCATTCATTTCAGTTATCCGCTGCTGCATCAGAAGGATGGGCTGTCGGACCGTCTCTTGAAACGATAGATATATCGGATATCACTGGGAGTGGGGAGTTTGAACAGAACACTCATGAAAAGAATACATGTGCCATAGATGAACGCATGACTATTGGGATGTAACTATGCTGGGGCGATCTCCATATGCTGCAACACATCACGAAGGAAGGAGCTGAAAGGTGGCAAGCTACCAACCCAACATATGAATTTGTTGCAAGCCGTATACCCAACTGGGGGCAGGTGAGGACGATCTTGTGCCGATGGAACCAGCACATCGTCAAAGGGGATTCCATGAATTGAGCATAGTCGGTGAAGAGCGTTTTAATTGATTCTTGAAGCTTGAGAATCAACCGGATTGTCTAGGATAATTGCTCCATCTATGGCGTCTGGAGCCAAATCAATAGCTGCAGCCGTTGGGCTTGGGATGTTCTGAGCAGGAGTTGTCGATAGATTCGAAGTTCCTACTACTTCCTGTTGAGAACTTGGCTCAGGTTTATCTAAGATTGTGGAATAGCTCGATTTTTTAGACATCCTCAATAAACGTCGAATTTGAGTAAACACCTATTTGAACTATACTCGAAAGACAATCGATATTAGATATAACGACAAAGATTTCCCCCCGCGTGGTGTGTGTGCTATTGTGATGGCTCGTGTGAAGAATGCAAATAAATTAGGCTTCTGAAAAGTAAAGTATAGCAAAGCAAGCCTTAAGTTGTCCTCTTTACAAAGTTTTAAGTTCACGTTTATTATAGCCTCAATCGTGAAGTTATTAGTCTTGATCAGTTCCTTATGCTTTTGGACTTAGATTGGTGTCATGGATTTATTGGTACATGAATAAGTATGGAAATAAGCAGCAATGTTATGTTCTACGAGTTGAGATAAGGTAAGTATGTCAATGCCGATCCCCATACTTAGGACCGGTCATCTGGCCGAGAGCATATATGCTGAACTATAACGCCTCGCTCGGTGCCGGTCCTCAAAGCGTATCCCACTTCCCTTTTCCCTTCTCCACTCACCGACCTACTTAGGCACTGAACATCAACCCAGACCAAATACGACCGACCCGGACAAACTAGAGTTGTAGACCTACACACTCATTACTTTTCCTTAATCACCGAACGATCCCAATCACCAATTTAACCCTACTTCAACAACCTAACAAACACACTCCCTCACTCAGTGGCCCAATGGGAGCCTACGTTCTAGGAATCACCGGCTCCAACCTAAGACATGGTCTAACCACGGGTTCATCTTCATCACCTACGTGACTCCTGCCGTTCGTAATCTAAAGAAAACTCGCAAAATCGAATTCCGTACAAAACCCCTAGCTCGAGAAAGTCGATCGAATGGGAAGTTCATATCTAAGAAAGCGAGTTGAGGCTTGGGGAATTGAGCGATTTGAGATCGAAGTTCGTTTCGATTTGTTGTCAGAGGGAGTTGCGGAGCAGACGCTTTGGATTCAGGGTGAGAGAGGATGGTTGAAGAGGTAGCCGAAGTTCAGTGGAAGATAAGCTACGAGGTCATGTAGAGTCAAAGAAAAATTAAAGGAGTGTGGGAGAGAAGTGTCGGCTTTTATATATGAAGAAGAGGAGGTGAACAGGCATCGACCAGTGAACCCGGTCAAGGTATCTCAGTGGCTCGGTGAGCAATCATACCGAGCGATAGTGAACTTGCCGAACGAGTGGTTCGGAGCAAGGTTTTAAAGAAAAACGTGGATTGCTCATGGTTCAAAGCGCATCGTGTTAGCTCACACGATATGTTTTGTGGGGAAAATGTTACCCGGATGTTTGACCCGGTTACAGGATGTTGATCATATAGGCTTTTGTTTCAATCTGGATGATTCGGCCCAAATAAAAGGATAGTATGTCGCTCGGCTTAGGATGGAAGTGCACCGCTCGGCCAAGTAACTCGACATGCGTAGTTCGGACCAAACATACTGGCATGCACCACTCGGTCAAGGGGGTGAAGTCATACTTGGTTCGGTGCATACTTGAGAAGTTAGCAGGATATCAGGCCTGCAACTAAGAAAGGCACTCGACATGACTCCGCTTCAGGTCAACTAACCAAGATCCATCGTTCGGTCTCCTCACCTGGTTCGGCTCGGTATATTTGCATGGATCGGTCTACTTACCAGGTTCGGTACCAGGTGTTAGTTCGATCGAGAACGATAAGTGAACAATGGCTCGGTCAAGGTAGACGAGTAGGTGGAGAACGGTTCGGCGTATGCCGCTCGGCACTTACCATTCGGCACTTACCGCTCAGCCAATGTCGCTCGGTAACTAGGCCCGGTCATTTTAGGTCGGCATGCCTAGTTCGGTGCATGCTAGTGGGGTTAGCAGGTTATCAGGCCTACAACAAAGTTAGGCGATCGACATGACTTCGCTTCGAGTCAACCCGCTATTTGCTTCGGGTCTCCTAAGGGTTTACTTCGAGTCACTTGATAATCGACCAGACATGATGGGTCGGCATTTCTCGACCGACATTTCTCGATCGGCCTGTCTCGTTCGACATGCATGGCTCAGTGCGCAAAAGTCACCTACCATGGGCCGAGATACCTTGCTCCTGGGCCCGTGAGGGAAGTCCAGCCTATCTTCTCCTATAAATAGAGGGGCAGGGGCGCAGTGAAAATGGACCTTTTTATAGAGAACTCCTGGAAAACTCTGCCATTTTCAAAACTCATTTCTTTTCTACAAAAACTTGTACTCAAGTTTTTGGTTTACGGATTGTATCTATATTCAATTATTCAAAGAAGTAATAAAGAGTACGATCAAAGTGGACGTAGGCAGTTACGCCGAACCACTATAATTCTGGTGTTCTCGTTTTTTATTGTTCTTACTGCATACTATTGGGATATTCCTCAGTTTTAATTTATTTTCTTCATTAATCTTTCTACACAATCTTACTCAAGGGTGTTAGTGACCAATTTTGGTGCTAACATTGGGTGTTAACGTAGAAATTTCTTAACAACTAGATTTTTAGCGAATCTTGATATAGCAATTAACCGGGGTTTAGATTGAAGATTACTCAATAAACATAATAAAGATGTAAATTGAGGAGTCAAATTTGGTGCAAGTAAAGTAAATGATGGTTCAATCTAGAAAATATCTACTATATTCACTGTACCTTCTTATCTTATTACTTGATTTTTTTTGTTACAAGAGAGAAATTCCAATGGTTGTTATATAAGCATTAAACTAGCAATAATGTGTGTCTTTATTGTGGAAAATTTGGTCTTGTAAGAGCGCACATTATTCCCTTATTTATTGTTGTGGATACGCATCTTTAAAAGATATAATTGATACCTTAGATGCTAAGTTTCTCTAGAGCCATTGGTTGCGATTTGTAGTCCTAATTTGACAGCTCGGACTCCACATGGATGGAGTGGTCCATAGACATGCTAGAGGTAAGCCATATTATGGCTTTCTTATGTTAGAGGAGTAGTATGGCACAAGGAGTGGTTGTGATGCTATGGCACATTGCCTTGGTGAGCACTAAAGTACAAAGAGTGGTTATGGTATAGTGGTACTTTTGTTAAATGTGAGAGAGTTAGGTGTGTGCCCTAAAGGTAATTATGTCATTTGTTACATTTATCTAACTCTATAACTAATCAAAAAAAATTAATTATATACTTTGTTATATAGTGATATACTTAATTACATAATTAATTTAAAGTATATAAAATAGTAGTTTCTTAAATAATATGTTACATTGCAATATTTACAGGAGTTGGAATCATAAAAAAATTATCACAAAATAAAATAACATGTTATTGTAACGACCCGTATTTTTCGATAATTAAAAATATTGAATTAATTAAGATTTGCAATTTAATATTATGAGAAATTATAATTTTATGATTTATTAATGAGAAATAACTAGAATTTGATTTAATAATGTTGTTTGAACGTTATTGACAATTATTTTAGTGTAATTTCAATCAATTGAAATAATTGGAAAGTTTATTTAGTTACAATTGTAAATAAGGAATAAATTAAATGTGGATTTAATAATGAAATTAAATGTTATAATTAGGATGGGTTTATTATGGAATATGAAATCAATTAAATTGGTACATGAATTTATTAGCTTTGTTTGTAAACAATAAACATAGAAATGTGTTTGAATTATAAACGTGTAGTAATTGTTTAATTATCATTTCGTTATTTAATCCATTGAAATTAAATTATAAATCAATGAAATTAATCTAATTAAATATTGTAGTTAATATGAATTAAAGTGATAACTGTAGAATACTGGTGTAATAAAATGTGAAC
This sequence comes from Allium fistulosum, assembly GCA_030737815.1. Classification (NCBI taxonomy): domain Eukaryota; kingdom Viridiplantae; phylum Streptophyta; class Magnoliopsida; order Asparagales; family Amaryllidaceae; genus Allium; species Allium fistulosum. The sequence goes on from CM060908.1 coordinate 236,695,791, forward strand.
CAATGTTAATTATATCCATAGGCTGATAGTTGATTTAATAATAAGAGTGGAAATCAAATAAAAGAATTTATTTGGATTTAATTTATAATTAACTAGGATTTCATTACAGTGTAATTGAACGTTGAATTTAATGAAATATTTTAATAGTGAATTTAACATAGAAAATTTATTTTTATAGATATTAATTTCTATGAAATCTAGAATGATGAAATTGTTAACATTTAAATTTGAATTTGAAAAGGGATTAAATTCATTTTATAATAATTTATTTATTTAACGCGAAATTATGCCATTTTGGCCACTATCTTGGATTTCGACGAAACCAGTTTCATCGTATCTATAACAGTGAATTATTGTAAGATGTCAAGTTTTGTAATCGGACTTGTCATTTGATCCTGCAGGCTAGAAACGCGTAGAAATCAATTAAAAGGATTTTAATGAATATAATCTAATTTTAAAAGCTAACTTCTATATACAATGGAATTAGGGCTTGAATTTCCATTGAGTTTAAAATTATCAGAAACCTATATTTCGATATATTGGATGACCCATTTCCGTTTCGGGAACGAAACGAACTTTGCGGGTTGTTGTTATCATTTCGATCCAAATCAATTTGGTTCATCCATTTCTATTTCATCCATGCCTATATATAAGCTGTTATAAACCGTAGCTGTTCCCATTTCATTGTTTCTGTACATACATTTACTTCTCTGTTCCTCCTTCTCAAACGTTAGAATACCAAAACCTAATTCCCAAATTCAAATTTCAAATCAAAATCAATTCCAAATTTCAAACTCTCCAAACTATATCGAATTATATATCATTGGAAAGCTCTCGACAAGTGCAATCTACTGCTGTAGTTCATTTTTCGATACGAGGCATCGTTTGACCAGAAATCGTTGAAGATGTCTCGACCATCGAAACTAGGGTTTGCTTTTCGACGGTGGATCTTCGTCGATAGAACGATCGGGGAGTGGCAGTGTGTGGAGGATGTCGCGCGGAGTACATCGGCATGGTTGGTTTGGGTCAAAGGGTCATAAATTGCCAGAATTTGGGCGAAGTAGTCAACGACGGCGGAGCGTTTGTTGGAGACTATGGGGGCCGCTCGGTCGGGGAGGGGTCGGCCGATGATGGTAGTCTGAATGGTGATGTCTGATCGAAGTATGGCTGGCTGTGGGATGCGCGACATCATTTTTTGGTCGGCGGCTGAGATACGAGATGTCACGTACGAGGCGCGTGGTAGGGTTTCAAGTGGAAAAGACTTAGGTGACGTTTTAAGGTTTGATTTGTCTATTTTTAATTTATTTAAATTTGAATTTCAATCTTTTAATGTCAATAACTTTTTCATACAAGCTCGGGTTCACGCGCGATTTTCTTCCTTGCGATCGTATCGAAATTCCGAACATTATGGAACTAGTTTGGCTACATTCTGAATCTGTTAGTATTTTAGGCTTTATTTGGATTTCAAATCGATTTGAAATCAAAGGTGATTTTTTAACCCACTGACGAATACTAAACTATCTTATGTTAGTTAAATTGAATGGAATATAATTGATTTGGATTGTGAATTTTTTTCTTCCTTAGAAAGGAGGAGTGATCCTATTATATTAACATAAAATTTCATATTTGGATTCCATCTTTGTAAATATGAAAGTCTATTTGTTTGGATGATTTAATTATGATATCATTTATTTTGTAAACTCCTGTATTGAACTGTAACTTATATGGATATTGGAATTTTGACAATAAAATAATATAATACCTTGAATAATATAAAATGTAAAAATTGTCTAGATATGTAGGAAGTTAAAATAACATATTCTTTCAATTAAGAAAACGACCAAATTAACATTATGGGCCTATAACGTACACAATAAATATGACACTTAAACTATATGAATAATGTAATAATGAGCCTAATTAAATGTTTAAAGATAACTATGGAAATAAATCTGCAATTAGAGGCGGAATAAGGAGTTTACCTTATATGGCATTTTTATGTGCAAACATGGTTGAAGTTATATGTAACGACCCGAAATCCAGAGGGTCCGGATTTTTCGCAAAAATGCTAAAATTCAAGCCCACTGAAGCCTGAGTTGGGTATCTAGTATCCTGCAAATAGGCAAAGACAAATATATCAGAGCTCAAATAAATATCTCACAGCAGAACCGACTAAAATATAATAGTAAGTAAATACTCACCAAGATAACAACACTTTCTAAACAAGTGTCTTAAAACTGGAAAGTCTCTGCCATCTACCTAACCAGTAGGATGTTATGAGGAGGTGGTCAGAACTAAAGTTCCGGTGAATGGACAAATTATATACTTCTATACTTAATTCAACATATACCCATGGAATCCTCCGTGATAGCTTTGATGGAAGATGAAGCAGTTTTCTTTTGTTTATTATTTATCTGTTGCATTGATATATGTGTATCCAAGTAAACCTTTATTGTATTTTGGGTCGGGCCGACCAGTGCTAGTTTGGGCTGAGTAATAAAGTTTACCCATTTAAAAAAAAAATTCAACATATACCGTTTTATTTCCATTTTCTGTTATATTAGTTTTACTGGGTTTGTAATTCTCTCGCCTTTGTGCGTGAATCGTACCCATCTACTCCCTAGTAGATTAAAACATAATAACCAATATATATGTAGCTATATGCCCAATGACCGCAACGCTCCTAGGTACTACCCATAGTACCTTCCGTATCCTCCTCGAAAAGGACTCCATCGTCTTGCTCCTAGATCGTTTTGTAACTAAATCTGTAAAGGACAGCTTCGTGAGGGCAATAATACAGATGTTCCATCGTCTACTATGAAAATGTAAAACTGCGTCCGCACTAGCCTATACTAATGCTTGGATATACACAATGTTCCACCCAGTGCGCACTTTGAGGACTGTACGTAATCGATCTGTCTACTCCCTGAATCCCGCTAACGAGTTCTAACTTGTACGGAACTTAGTCGGTGATTTTCTATATCTGTAAAGGACGGTTTCTTTAGGCCTACGAAACAGATATTATACTTGGTATGTTTCTTTTCTCATCGTGGCTATGGCCCCACGCAGCCACCCCTCAACTAATCGAAGGACTTCTAAAGAGCTAAGTGGTTGTGCCATACTACAAACAAACTAAACATCCAATTGGCTGTGCCCCTCATCCAATGTCTCGATAGTGAAAGAATCATTGTCCTATTGGGTTAGCTCTAGTCTTTCCCGAACTCGTTCTTGGTTGATGATGGCTTGATCTCCGCATGCTACTATCCTTTTGGGTCCTACCCACTAAAACCTACTCGCAAGTCAATGTGATGTCATACGAATATCATACACCATTCATCAACCTTTTGACTGCCTACAAAGGTCCGCTTCGTTAGGCCTGCAGTGCAAAAGCAGTCAAGGCATACTCTCTTGATGAAATACCTACAGACCAGCCTCCAGGGGTGCAGCTTCGTTAGGCCTACCCCAGAGGGCCATCCTAGAGTACCCTCACGTCCCGTTGATGTCTTGTACTTCCTTCTAGCCCAAATTAATTTATGGTGGACGTGCTATTTCTATGCTAAAAATCTATGATGAACTGCTTTGTTAGGCTCTTCATCCTTTTGGCTACTCCAAACGCATCTTACCATTTTATTAGACCCTACTTCTAATCTTTTATTATGCGTTTAGTTTACTTTTCTAATTCTATTGGCTACTTATTTACCTTAATCAGCATAAGCTTGACCAGCCTCACCTAACTGTTGTGAGACCATCAGTTCCTTACTAAAAGGGAATGCTGTTGGTATGGGCCATTCTTCTATGTTTGCTTGTTAACTTAGTGTAAGTTTTAAAATAAGCCTTTTCTGTTATCTCTAATTATAACCTATGTTATAATTATACTTGCAATTATTACTTCTATATTCTTTTATAATCTACATGTTATAAATATAATTGTGAGTGTCTCTTTTCTATTCTAGTCCGTCTTCTTTTATTAAGATATTGAATTATCTTTAGGTCTCTTATATTATAAGACAAATCTTGGCTTGGGACTACGTCCGGCTGTCACAAATTTACTTATTGTAATAATTTCTTTGCTTTTATTCTACTGTCTGTACAATAAATGCAGATCTAGGCACATTTTTGTTTATTGTTTCTAGTCCTGTCAAATAATTAACTTGATTTCTTCTTTAATTTCTTTAACTCTTCACTTTATTTTCTTTTATTCTAGAAAGTAGTTCTATTCTATTTGGTTGGTTACAAAAACTGTGCTAAAAATCCATTTCCATATTTTAAATATTGAATGAGGCTATAAACAATAACTCGTAATTGCAAGATATTTCTTTTTATTGTTTCTTTAATTGTTGGGTAATGCAAAATACAAAAATGTCACTATTTTACACTATTTCCCTTTTTCTTTCTTTTATTCTTGCAATTACATTTATCGTTATCTTTTAAATATTAAACTATGGAAATTTGTTCTTTTTTCTAAACCAATCAATTAATCTATCACTAACTCTCAAATCAAGTTATTGGATTTCCCACTTTTTAATTTATTTCTCCTATTTTAGCATAATTTACTATTAATTTCTTGCTTTTAGGCTTAAGCCTTTCTCTATGACTGTTAAGCCTAATATTATTCATATTTAATTGGATTTCTTTCGTTCTTTTCCATATAAATAATAATTAAATATAAACTTTCTTATAAAATTTACAGTTTTCAATATAACTAATTAACAGAACTAATTACTGAAAATAAATGCTGAATTAAATATTTAATGGGAATCTAACGACAATATATCATAAACGTAAAAGAATATAATTTAAATCCACTCACAAGTCGTCCTTAGCTTTGCTCCATAGTCTTAGCTCTGCTCCATGGCCTTCTTTGATCCCCTTCTAAGGTGTCTATTATTTTTATTAAGAAGATCTTCTCCCCAAAAATATTTTCTATTTAGGGTTCAGCCTTTGGCAATGAACCCAATTGGGAGTAAACCTGATTGTGAGAAAATAGCTAAGCCTAGGGTTCTATTTATAGTGTAGCTTGGGGAACTTAGACCGTTAGATTTTTTGATTAAATCTGGAGCCACCACGTCACATGGTCACTTGGAGCCATCATATCCATCAACGTATGGCTCCGGTTGAATAAAAAATAAAATCTATTTGGTTCGGCACATCCCTGGACGATTTAACATCCAGTGGAAAACGCGGGTCGACCTATAAGTTGACCTGTGTTCTCTTTTGGTCGACCTTGGGGTCGACCTATGGCATTGTGGGTCGACCCATAGGTCGACCCATATATTTATTTATTTTTTTCTGCTTTCTTGTTCTTTTTGTAACTTCTTCGTATTTACTCGGATTTCGACAAGTTATATATGAAAATTTATCATAAAATCGGCATTGACAGAATGGTATAAGTTTCGAGGCCATATTTTAACAATTCCAAAAATGTTTATTTTCACTATTCATCGTTATTTGATTATTTAATTATTTAAAAATGCGGTTTGTTACATTCTCCAACCCATTAGGAAATTTCGTCACCAAAATTCGACAAGGGTAAAATTATGTAATTCCTCGCACCAATCACATCCATTTTATGTACATCCAATTTTGCGACCATCCGTGTCCTTGTGAAAATTGTCATTCAACATAAAATATATGCATGAAATTCTAAGCGGTACCTCCTATATTGATGCAGCTCAGGCCAGAGGTAAAGGTCTAAGTCGCACATGACTTAAGGAAGAGGCTATAGGTCGTCCACGACCTATAGAGTCACGTGAGGGGGAGCTGCGACTTAATTCCATGGCATTACGACTTAACCAAGCTCGGGGAAAAAGGCTCCGATCTAACAAGGTTTTTAAGTCGTTGGAACGACTTAGTGAAGAATGGCGAGTTAACGAGGCTTTTAAGTCGTTGGAACGACTTAGTGAAGATAGGCGAGTTAACGGGCAGTTAGATCGTGTGGACAAGGTACGACCTACTGGTGATGCAGTAAAACAGGAGGTAGTGTCTGGGATATGCCATAGGTCGGTGACGAGTTACGACCTATCGAAGCCACGACCTATCATAGGTCGCTGAAGATTCTTAACTCGTGAAGTCCTTATATCGTAAGTCGCAGGAAGCTGGTTATCTTTTAAGTCATCTGTATGGTAAGTCGTTACATGTTTTAGGTCATTACCGACCTAAGTTAAGTCGCTGAAGATTGAAGCCGTGGATTCCTATGCCGCTTTACTCTAAGCCGTTGATTGTTTTAAGTCGCAAGACTTAAGTTGCGGAGAAAGTTATGTCGCTGCTGTTTTGAGTCGTTGGGCCTGTTAAGTCGTAGGTCGTTCGTTATAAGTCGTAAGTCGTCATGTGTTGTAAAGCATTGTGTTGTATTTGCTTATGTTGTACTGTTTTTAGGTCGTGTACTTTTAAGTCATAGTGTGTTAAGTCATGGCCGACTTAAGAGTTGTACAGATTTGTGTTATGATTTGTAACTTCTATAAATAGGCCGGTGGTGCCATTTGTAATAGTTAGTTGATTGGAAATAAAACTCTTGTTTTGTTAGCTTTGTGCTTTCACCAAATTGGTAATCGTGTGTAATCTCCTATCTCCTCTTTTGGTTAATCGAGTGCGCTCGATTCAACAACTACAGAAGCCGATTCACGGAATCTAGTGCGCTAGATCAACGTGTGAAGAATCGCAGATCTTCGAACCCAGTATCATGCGCGATCAACGAGTTCGGGATAGCTAGAATTCGGTATCTTCGGATCAATGAATTCGGGCATTTCATTATTCATCAATCCATCGATTGCTACTTTCATCGATCTACATTATTTTGATTAATCCGCTGCGTCAGTTTGGTATCAGAGCTTGTTTAGCCAATCATAGCTAAATCGAGTCTTGGAGCCAATTATTTTGAGAAGCTGTGTTCATCGTGTTCATCATATTTTTGCAACAAGGTTGGAGTTTTCGATCCATTCCATTCTGGATCTAAGTTCGAAAAGTGTTTGAATTTGAAGTGTGAAGAACTTCGATCGAGATAGGCAAGTGAAGGCCGTGTACATCATTTGACCGAGAATTGTAGAGTTTGTGAAGTTTTCAAGCATGCCGCCAAGAAGAGCTAATCGACATCAAAATGTTGAAGCATTGTATCGAAGAGAAGAAGCTGATGAGATGGAGCAAAGAATCAATGAAAACTTTAGTGAAAAGCTTAACGAAGGAATTGGTCGGTTTGAGAAGATGATGTTAGAGATGAATCAGAATCGGAGAAGGGTATCACCTGAATCTAATCATGGGGGAAGTAGAGTCTCTCCACATTCCAATCGAGACAGAAATGTTGATGATGATCGAAGTCGAGATAGAAATGAGAATGATCGTAATCGGAGGAATGAAGATCGAAGAGATGTTGGTGGTCAGGATCGACGTCGATATACATCTGATTTTGAAGAGGAGTATGATGGTGGTAGTATTCGAGGACAAGGAAGAAATTACTCTGAGTATGATCACAAGTGGGAGTCGGGGATGAAGACTGAAATTCCTGAATTCAAAGGTGGTATGCAAAAGGAGGAGTTTCTAGATTGGGTGTCTAATGTGGAGGAGATTTTTGACTTCAAGGAAGTTCCAGAACATCGTAGAGTGAAGTTGGTTGCTACGAGGTTGAGGGGTAGAGCTTTGGCATGGTGGCAGCAAACCAAACTTACACGTGAACGGATGGGGAGGTCAAAGGTTGAATAATGGGAAAAGATGAGGAAAATGATGAAAGCCACATTCTTACCTTATAACTATCAGTCGCTTATGTATCAGAGTTTGCAAAACTTGAGACAAGGGACGAAATCTGTGAATGACTACGCTGACGAATTTTATCAACTGATTGAAAGGAATGATATTATGGAGACAGAAGAACAATTGACAACTAGATTTGTTGGGGGGTTGCGAATGCAGATTCAGGATATGGTTAACATGTTTGATCCCAGATCTGTAGCCGAAGCACACCAGAAGGCGTTAGCTTGGGAGAAACAGGGATGATGAGGTGGTGGTGTGTTTACAAATTCCAACAATCAAGTGAAGGGTGTTAGTGGAAGTTCTAATGTTTCAAAAGCTGTTGCAAAACCAGTTGTGAATGAGTGTCGGGAGACGAAGGTTATAATCTAATGATGAAGAGGTCTTGTTTAACACCAAAGCAAGAGGAGGATTGTAGTTGGTTAAGGAGCCATATTTTTCAGTCGACGTGTACTATTCTGGGGAAAGTTTGCAAATTTGTTATTGATGCTGGAAGCTGTGATAATATAATTTCTTCAGAAGCTGTGAGGAAGTTGGCCTTAAAGGCTGAGAAACATCCGAAACCGTACAAGCTGGATTGGTTGAGAAAAGTCGGGGAGGTGAAGGTTGGATGAAGGGCTTGTGTGAATTTTTCAATTGGAAAGAAATACAAGGATGAAATCTGGTGCGATGTGGTAGATATGGATGTCTATCATTTGTTGCGGGGAAGACCGTGGCAGTATGATAGGGCGGTGCAACATGATGGGCGTACCAACAGTTACAGTTTTATGTTTGAAGGCACAAAGATTACTCTAGTTCCAAAGAAGCGACAACAAGAAGAAAATAAACTGGAGGAAATTCAAGAGCTGAAAACTTTTTTATCCTTGAACGAGTTTGTTAAAGAAGTTGAAGAGGAGCCTGAGGTGTTTTTGTTGATTGGACGAGAGAGCAGTGAAGAGGTTGAAATTCTAGAAGAAGCGAAGCCAGTTTTGAAAGAATTTGAGGATGTATTTCCAGATGAGTTACCGAAGGAGTTACCGCCACTGAGAGACATTCAACATCAAATTGATCTGGTTCCGGGAGCAATATTGCCACATAGACCACATTATCGAATGAGTCCGAAGGAACATGAAGAGTTGAGGAGGCAGGTGGAAGAATTGCTTGAACAGGGGCGTGTGCAGGAGAGTTTAAGTCCTTGTGCTGTACCAGCTTTATTGGTACCCAAAAAGGATGGAACGTGGAGGATGTGCACAGATAGTAGAGCATTGAATAAGATCACAGTCAGATACAGATTTCCGATGCCGAGGCTTGATGATTTATTGGATCAAATCAGTGGGTCCGTAATCTTTTCTAAGATTGATTTGAAGAGCGGTTATCATCAGATTCGCATTAGGCCAGGGGACGAATGGAAGACGGCATTCAAGACGAGGGAAGGATTGTATGAATGGCTGGTAATGCCGTTTGGTCTATCGAATGCACCGAGTACATTCATGAGGGTGACGAATCAGATTTTTAGACCATACATTGGGAAATTTGTGGTGGTTTACTTCGATGATATTCTAACCTACAGTGCTAGTACAGAAGAGCATGTTCAGCATTTGAAGAAAGTGTTAATTATTCTTCGTGAAGAACAATTATATGCTGCTACAAAGAAGTGTGTTTTTATGGCGAGGAGTGTTTTATTTCTGGGGTATGTTGTGTCGGAAGAAGGAATACAGGTTGACCAATGTAAAGTTGAAGCTATCAGAGATTGGCCGCAACCCAAGACGATAACGGAAGTTCGTTGTTTTCACGGGATGGCTTCATTTTATCGAAGGTTTATTCCACACTTTAGTAGTGTGATGGCGCCTGTGACTGATTGTATGAAGGGTAAACAGTTTGCATGGACGGAGGAAGCCGGGGTTGCTTTTGAGCGAATCAAAGGACTTTTGACGTCTGCACCAATTCTAGTATTACCAGACTTTCAGTTGTTGTTTGAACTACACACTGATGCATCCTAGGTTGGGATTGGAGGAGTGTTGAGTCAGAGGGGACGTCCGATTGCATACTTTAGCGAGAAGTTATCAGGAGCAAAGATGAGATACAGTACATATGATGTGGAATTTTATGCTGTTGTGCAAGCTATTAAACACTGGAGACATTATCTATTTCAGAAAGAGTTTGTTCTATACACTGATCATGAAGCATTGAAACATTTGCAAGGGCAAGACAAGATTTCAGCGAGACATGCATCGTGGATTGCATATCTGCAACAGTTTACTTTTGTTGTTAAACACAAGTCAGGAGTGACGAATCGTGTGGCTGATGCTTTGAGTAGAAGGAATCAGTTGTTAATAACAATGAAGGTTGAAGTGACGGGGTTCGATGTGTTACCAGAATTATTTGACGAAGATCCTTACTTTGCAAAGTTTGTTGATAAAGTCAAGAATGGGGAGACGGATGAGTTTTTGATGGTAGATGGTTTTCTGTTCAAAGGAAATCGATTGTGCATACCTGATTGTAGTTTGAGAATGAAGATTGTAAAAGAGCTACATGAAGAAGGACATGTTGGGAGAGACCGTACATTACAGTTGATTTCACAGTCTTACTTTTGTCCATCAATAAGGAAAGAAGTGGAAAGGTTTGTGGAACGATGTCATATCTGTCAGGTTTCGAAAGGAACTGCGACTAATGCTGGATTATATATGCCGTTACCTGTACCAACTAAACCATGGGTTGATGTGAGTATGGATTTTGTGTTGGGGTTACCGAGAACACAGCGTGGTAATGATTCCATTTATGTGGTGGTTGACCGATTTTCGAAAATGGCACATTTTATTGCTTGTAAGAAGACGGCGGATGCTGTTCATGTTGCTCAGTTGTTTTTCAAAGAGATATATCAACTTCATGGATTTCCAGAATCGATTGTGTCGGACAGGGATACTCGTTTTCTGAGTCATTTTTGGCTAAGTTTGTGGAAGATGGTGGGAACGAAGTTGAACTTTAGCAGCGCTTATCATCCGCAAACGGATGGACAAACCGAGGTCGTGAACAGATTGTTGGGAAATTTGTTGAGGTGTCTTGTGCAAGACAATCTGAAGAGTTGGGATGTGAAGTTATGTCAAGCAGAATTTGCTCATAATCATGCTATAAACCGTAGTACGGGTTTCAGTCCATTTCAGATAGTGTATTCAAGTTTGCCAAAGGGGCCGTTGGAATTAACGGGCATACCACAACCAAAGAAGACAGTTAAGCGAGCTGTTGATTTTGTTGATGGATTGACTGAATGTCGTAAAATCGTTCAGGAATGATTGGAGAAAGCAAATGAGAAGTACAAACGAACTGCAGATCTGAAGCGAAGAAGTGTTGAGTTTAATGAAGGAGATATGGTATATGTTGTGTTAACAAAGGATCGTTTTCCAGTGGGCGCTTTTAACAAGTTAAAAGCCAGAAAAATTGGTCCTGTAAAAGTCGTGAAACGGATTAATGAAAATGCTTATAAGTTGAAGCTGCCGGAGGATGTGTATACATCTGATGTGTTTAATGTTAAACATCTCGTACCATATTATGGGAAAGAACAATCTGATATGGAAGAATTTACAAATTCGAGGACGAATTTTTCTCAACCTGGGGAGGATGATGCAGCTCAGGCCAGAGGTGAAGGTCTAAGTCGCACACGACTTAAGGAAGAGGCTATAGGTCATCCACGACCTATAGAGTCACGTGAGGGGGAGCTGCGACTTAATTCCATGGCATTACGACTTAACCAAGCTCGGGGAAAAAGGCTCCGATCTAACAAGGTTTTTAAGTCGTTGGAACGACTTAGTGAAGAACGGCGAGTTAACGAGGCTTTTAAGTCATTGGAACGACTTAGTGAAGATAAGCGAGTTAACGGGCAGTTAGATCGTGTGGACAAGGTACGACCTACTGGTGATGCAGTAAAACAGGAGGTAGCGTCTGGGATATGCGATAGGTCGATGACGAGTTACGACCTATCGAAGCCACGACCTATCATAGGTCGCTGAAGATTCTTAACTCGTGAAGTCCTTAAGTCGTAAGTCGTAGGAAGCTGGTTATCTTTTAAGTCATCTGTATGGTAAGTCGTTACATGTTTTAGGTCATTACCGACCTAAGTTAAGTCGCTGAAGATTGAAGCCGTGGATTCCTATGCCGCTTTACTCTAAGCCGTTGATTGTTTTAAGTCGCAAGACTTAAGTCGCGGAGAAAGTTATGTCGCTGCTGTTTTGAGTCGTTGGGCCTGTTAAGTCGTAGGTCGTTCGTTATAAGTCGTAAGTCGTCATGTGTTGTAAAGCATTGTGTTGTATTTGCTTATGTTGTACTGTTTTTAGGTCGTGTACTTTTAAGTCGTAGTGTGTTAAGTCATGGCCGACTTAAGAGTTGTACAGATTTGTGTTGTGATTTGTAACTTCTATAAATAGGCCGGTGGTGCCATTTGTAATAGTTAGTTGATTGGAAATAAAACTCTTGTTTTGTTAGCTTTGTGCTTTCACCAAATTGGTAGTCGAGTGTAATCTCCTATCTCCTCTTTCGGTTAATCGAGTGCGCTCGATTCAACGACTGCAGAAGCCGATTCACGGAATCTAGTGCGCTAGATCAACGTTTGAAGAATCGCAGATCTTCGAACCCGTTATCGTGCACGATCAACGAGTTCGGGATAGCTAGAATTTGGTATCTTCGGATCAACGAATTCGGGCATTTCAGTATTCATCAATCCATCGATTGCTACTTTCATCGATCTACATTATTTTGATTAATCCGTTGTGTCATATATGAATGCTTTTCTTATTTAAAATTTATTTTAAAACATGATGCACACAACCTAAATATACTTGCAATTTTTATGTGAATGCAATCTTTTGAAAACTCAGAATGTTTTTCATCCAGTTTTTTCCCACACTCCTATTGAATAGGGGTAGTTCAACGAATTTTACATCCTAATCCTACCACACAACTTTTAGTATTCGAATTTCAAAAAAAAATCTAATTTTTCGAACTCGATTTCTTATGTCAGAAAGAAGGTAGAAAATGGAAAACCTTACGTTTACCGTTTTACTTTTGTGCACCTCTTTCCACATACTTGGAACTTATGCCGCTATTCTATAAAAATCTCTATTTTCTTTCCCAAGTACGGTTTACATAAGAAAATTTTCTGTTTCAAACTTTTTCCCAAGCTTAATTTGTGGGAAAAATGTACTTTTATTTTGCAATTCTCATTTATTTCTATCGACATTTCCGTCGCTTTCTTTAGATCTTACTGTTTTCTATTAGTTACTTTTATTTGCTTTTACTTTTCTTTAATATAGCAGCTAAACACAGCTATCTTCTAGGGCTAGGAGGCCTAGGACCATGTCCACTCTTACACAGAAAGGTCCTACTCTAGGAATCCAAGTAACTCATATGCTCCTCTTGCCGCCGATTACCTTTTACTAACTTATGTTGTATTACTCACGATGAATAAGATCTATTCATCTCTTCCTTTCCACACTCAAAATGGAATAACCAAGCCTCATTTACTGCAATGAAAAAGGATTTTAATCATCGCAGTCTCTATCTAAAAAGGCAACTGTAACAACCCGAAATTTAACCCAAAATAATTAATTCATTAATTAATGAAATAATAAAATAACTTTGTGAAATTATAATAATTGAGCCGTTGTAGTTGCACCATTGTGTGCGTTTAATTTTCTGGTCAATTTCCATATATAGAACATCAGAATCCGAGCTAATATGAGCAAGTTATGAATTAAACAAACATAAAGAAGAATCAGAAGAAAAAAAATTGGGCTAGGTCGACCTGCCTCACCTTTTGAATGAATGAAAGTTCATGTTATTTATTCGAACATTGTACACGTCATTTGCATTCTTTTAACCAATCTGGTCCTTCCGTTCTTACATCTGATGCCTCTTATTCAGCCTATGACGTGGTTGCATCTTGTTCAATCCTCAAATCCAACGGTCCGAGGTCCACTTCTACACCTATAAATAGAACCCTAGGCCTAACACTTTTTCTCATTCTAGATTTTCTTCGCTTGGGTTCACCTTTCAGGAAGGACCCTAAAAGGAATAATTTTCCAAGGAAAGAAACTTTTTAATAAAAATATTTTAACACCCTCAAGTGGATCCGAGAAGACCAAAAGGGAAGAGCTTAGGACCACATGTGAGTGATTCTAATTATTCAGATTTTTAAGTAATTTAAAATAATAGGGTTTCCAATAGTTATAGTTTTACTACGATTTTTGGAATAACTTTTTCAGTAGTTTATTTAAAGTTTTTAGAATTATTTTCAGTCTATTTCTTTTAACTATTCTTTTCAATTGATTTTAGTTTATTTTTGTTAATTATAGCTTTTCCATTTAATTATAGTTTATTTACAGTATTTTAATTTATTTACTGTTATTTATGCGTTATTTACATCATTTTCCTACGCTTTGGATTTTCTTCTATTTTCAGTTTTCTTTTATTTCTCCTTCTTCTTCGCGTATGGATTAGAATAGATTAAACGCGAATATGGATTAAAATTACAAGAATACTAAAATAACTGAAGATAAGATGTAAAGACTGTAAGAAAAATGGAATTAAGACTGAAATTAAGCATAATTATGATATTAATGTTAGAATTTGACGAAATGAGGCTTATTTTAAGACATATGATAAATAAATAAGCAAATATAGTAGAGATAAATCGTAAAGGCTTATTTAAATAATTTATCTATGTTAATAAGAAAATATGAAAGTAGGACCTATACCAAATAGCATTCCCCTATTATTTCTATGGACACGGTGTTTCACATAAACTTGAAGTGAGACGAGGGGCACGTTTATGCTAAAAAAGGTAGTAATTGGTCAATAAGTAGAAGTCCAAATCATGGGGATTTGGGAAAGGGGCGCAACTAGATATTGTTTGGATGACATGCCAGTACCAACAGCATTTCCCCTATTTTCTATGGACACGGTGATCTCACATTAGCCTGAAGTGTAAAGAGGGGCACGCTTATACTAGATATTGAGGTAATAAGAAGACCCAATAGGTGGAACAACAGGTAACATTAGCATGGTGGCGGTTACGTGTGCGACTTCCATTCGGGTGCTCAATAATCGTTATAAGTTCCAAGCACTTAGTATGTGTGCCTTTTGTAGGCACCATTGCCTTCTGTGTAGGGAGCTATATAACATCTAGTCCATAGTAGATACTTTGCGTGTCATTCGTAGAGACCATTTCTGTGTAGTGAGTTATATAGCATCTAGTCCGTAGTAAGTTCTATGGAGTAGTAGGCCGATCAAAGGGTAGAAATAGAATTTCAGCCTAATTATAGGATTAGGAATTCAGCCTAATCAAAGCAACTAACAAAGAAAAGTGCAAACAATCAAAGTTAATCAATTGCGTTAATTTAGTAATTCGTATTTATTTCCAACTTATTCCTTTTTTCCTATTCTCTTTGTTTCCTATATATATACTAGAACTGTTGTAAGGTCTATTACTTTTACTTTGCTTAAAGATTCTAGTAATTACTATAATTCAACAGACTTTTAGTCTGACCCACTCCTCTATTTTCCCCTTCCTCCCCCATAGGCAATCAGGGGCAAGGAATTTAGATTGCAGCTTCTTGGAGACTTGGAGACCCTATCACGTATTCCTTCTTTTTATTTCTTACGTTTTGTTCTTTTATTGTACTGGCACTGTATTGAAGGAAAGTTTGTGTTTGTACTCTTGTTTTTCTGCTGAGACTGATAGTTTATTTTCATAAGACAATTGTATTTGGTATTTGGAACATATGTGGTTTGGCCGAAGTATTTATGAAGTATTAATTTTTAAAATCACTTATTGTTTTTAATTACTTCCATTGTGTCATTATCTATGTATTTTGTCTTGTGAATCTTAGTCTCTACTAGCTTTAGTTATACATACAATGCACCACATCTTTTAGTGTGTCCTTTTGGGTATACTGAGGGGTGTGGAGTGTTTCACTTGGTATCAGAGCCTAAGGTTACAGCATTCCTAAAAATTTATTTTAAAAGTAAAGTATTTTTCAAAAAAAATTGCTTTAAAGTATTTTTTAGAAAAGAACTCTTAAAAGTAGTTTTTAAGTGCAAAAGAGTTTTTAATAAAAATCCCCTCAAAAGTCCAGTTCAATCTCCCTTCGACTCTTTCCTAAGCTATCATTTTCTTTTCGTAGAACGGCGGATGCCCCGAACCTTCCCGAGGGCATTCCAGTCCCAGCCTGGTTTCGTAGGTATCCACAAGCCACAACTCCAAAGGGGCATGGGCAAGCGCCCAACCCAGCACCAGCGGGTAGGAATCCCATCAACCCACCTGCCGCCGTCAATTTCTCTAAGCTTTGTTAGGATTTTGTGAGTTTGGATGGCCCTCAGAAGCAGATTAAGAAAGGATTAAGGTGCAATAGTTGTGGAATTATGGCACATATCGCCAAGGATTGCAAAAGTGAGAAGATGAAGGGAAAGTGCTTTAATTGCGGCAGCCAGATCACTTGAGTAGGGATCGTCCCTAGAAGATGGGACAGGGAGCTAGTATACCGGTTGTTCAGATTTAGGCGTTAGACGCAGCACCTTCAGGCGGCATTCTGGATAGAGGTAGGAAAGTCACAGTTGAAGGTTTGATTTCTATTTCTGATTTTCCCATTCGAACTTTATTCGATTCTGGAGCATCACACTCTTTTATCTCTAGTTCTCTTGTGGATTGTTTGCACTTAGATATTCCTTTAGTAGTGGACCCCATCATTGGTTCAAAACCCATAGGAGGATCGGCACACTTATCTATGGTTTGTAGGGGTTTGAAATTTTATATCCTAGGCGTAGAATTTGACTGCGATGCCTATGTATTTGGATTTTTGGAGTATAGGATGATCTTGGGGATGGATTGGCTATCCACATATGGAGAAATATTAGACTACGAGAGGAGAGTCGGTTGACTAGAGACATGCAGCGGTAGGACTCTCGAGGTTTCCTGCGACCTACAAGGGTCAGTCATGTTGAGTTTCCTTTACTCCCTCGATTCTTCATCGTCAAAGTTAGATTCGGTTCCTATCGTCAGAGATTTTCCAGACGTCTTTGAGGAGGTTAGGGGACTACCGCCCAAGAGAGAGGTTGACTTCATGATTTATTTGACTGAGAATGCTAACCCAGTAGCATTACCCATGAGGCACATGACACCTAGGGAGAGGAACGAATTGAGAAAGCATATTGGTGAGCTTTTGGAGAAGGGTTTCATAAGAAGGAGCATATCAGAATGGGGAGCGCCAATCATCTTCGCTACTAAGGCGGATGGTTCTCTTCGACTTTGCATTGATTATAGAGAATTAAATAAGCTCACAAAGAAGAACCGTATCCATTCCTTAGGATTGATGATCTTTTTGACCAGTTAGTTGGCTCTTCGGTATTCTCCCAGCTTGATTTAGCCATAGGATTCCATCAGCTTAGGGTCACCGATGACAGCATAGATAAGACCGCATTTAGGACACCAGACGGATTTTATGAGTGGTTGGTTATGCCTTTTGGGCTAATCAATGCCCAGCCTACTTTGTTGATTTGATGACCCGCGTCTTTAGAGAGGTCATAAATAAGTTTGTGGTGGTATTCGTGGATGATATCTTGGTATTTTCCAAGAATATGGAGGAGCATGCTGTTTATTTAGAGGAGGTTCTTCGCACACTTCGTAGTCATCATTTAAGAGCTAAGTTTTCGAAGTGTCACTTCTGGAGAGAGGAGATACGTTTCTTGGGGCACGTGGTGTCAAACGAAGGGTGTCGAAGGAAGGTCTGGCTATTGACCCCTCTAAGGTGATTGCAGTGCAAGATTGGAAGGCCCCCAAGAACATCACCGAAGTTAGGAGCTTTCTAGGATTGACGGGCTACTATAGGATGTTCATTAGAGACTTTGCCAAGATTTTGGCACCACTCACGCGCCTTACTAAGAAGAATAAAACTTCCTTGAGGAACGTGGATTATGCGGATTCCTTCACGAAACTTAAGAGAGCCCTTACTAGTGCACCGGTGTTAGTTCTACCTGATGGAGTTAAGCTTTCTACTGTATACACCGATGCATGTGGGACGGGTCTAGGAGCGGTGTTGATGAAAGAAGGAAGGGTGGCATGTTATAGTAGTAGGCAGTTGAGGACGCATGAGAAGAACTACCCTACCCACGATTTGGAGTTAGCTGCATAGTTTTTGCACTCAAGTCTTGGAGGCACTATTTTCCTGGAGAGAGGTTTGAGCTTTTCACCGGCCAAAAGTCATTGAAGTACCTATTCTCGCATAAGGACTTAAGCGCAACAGCGGTGGATGGAGTTTTCGGCGTCGTACGATTTTGAGATAGCTTATACTCCTGGCAAGGGTAATGTGGTTGCAGATGCATTGAGTATGAAGAAACAACCCTTATTCCTTTATTCGTAGAATGGAAGAGCTTGGAGTTTATTTCTAATTTTGATTTTAAGCCCTCTACAGACATTACCCCTGGATTGTTAGCAACACTTGAAGTGAAGCCTACCCTAATGGGTCAGATTGGCTCGAGGCAGCAAGAGGATTCGGAGCTCATGGACAATATGGATAGGATTAGCTGAGGAGAGGTCTCTAGACATCTTGAACGTTATTCCATGGATGGCAAAGGATGGCTTAGGAGAGATGGGAGGCTTTGTGTTCCCCGCACTAGTGATTTGTCAAAAGCGGTTTTAGAGGAAGCACACCATTCCCATATGACTATTCATCTGGGTGGTGAAAAGATGTATAGGGACATGAAGAGGATGTTTTATTGGAATGGCATGAAGAAGGATGTAGTGGAGTTTGTAGCTAAGTGTCTTATTTGCCAAAGGGTTAAGGTGGAGCAGCAGAAACCCGGTGGATTACTTTAGCCCTTAGATGTGCCAAAGTGGAAGTGGGAGAACATTTCGATGGATTTCATAGATGGTTTACCACGTAGAAAGGGGAATACTAGCATTTGGGTAATCGTAGACCGTTTGACCAATAGTGCCCACTTCATTCCAGTTAAGATCAAGAGGACGACATCTTATTTGGCATCCCTATATGTTCGTGAGATAGCCCGACTTCAAGGAGTTCCCTCAAGCATAGTGAGCGATAGAGACCCTATTTTTACTAGCGAGTTTTGGGGAAGCTTGCAAGAGGCTTTAGGGACACAGCTTAGATCGAGTACGAGCTATCACCCTCAGACTGATGGCCAAATGGAGAGAGTTAATAGAGTGCTTGAGGACTTGTTGTGGATGTGCATTGGGTTTTGGAGGGGCTTGGGAGGATCATCTTCCATTTGTGGAGTTCTCGTATAATAACAGTTACCAAGCAAGCATAGGAATGGCACCATTCGAGGCTTTATATAGGAGACCTTGTAAGTAACCTTCATGTTAGGTGGAGTCTACGGAGAAGTTGCTGCTTGGGCCTGACATGGTTAGGGAGATAGCAGAGAAGGTGGATTTGATTCGATGGAGGATGAAGACAGCTTAAGACAGGCAGAAATCTTATGCGGACAAGTGGAGGAGAGACATTGAGTTTGAGGTTGGAGACTTGTTTTTATTAAAGTATCCCTGCTTAGGAAGGTGGTAAGGTTCGGATCGAATGGAAGGTTAGCTCCCAGATTAGTTGGACCATTTCCTATCATGGAGAGTTGAAAGACGGCATACCGAGTGAAGCTACTGGAGAGGCTTGCAGGAGTGCACGACATTTTCCATGTTTCGCACTTGCAAAAGTGATTACATGACCCAGCGGAGGTTGTAGAGCCTAGTCAGTTAGAGGAGTGGAAGTAGAAAGGGAAGTATCGGTTCGGCGTATTCCTACGAAGATCATTGGATGAGACACTGTTAACGCTGAAAATTGAACGCTAACAACCGGTGTGTGTAAAGAAAAAGTGAAAGCACCACCCGTTGGTACGGGAACAGAATATAAGCAGAAAATTAGTAGAAAGCAGTAAAAGACAGCAGTTTTATAGTGGTTCGGCTTAGGATCAAGCCTACGTCCACTTTAATTTCCTTTATTACTGATTTGATTACAATTTGATACAATGCACTTCAAATACAATTCACTTCGATTACAAAACACTTCAGACTAGTAGCTCAAACTTCGATGTAACGGGGCTCTTTAATTCCATGTCGGATGGTCAAGATCTCTTTCGAAGCTTGTTCTAGTATCTTCGGTGTTTTGAGTTCTTCAAGTGTCGGTTCAGTTAAGAAAGTGGCAGAGTATCGACGCTTCAGAGAATGATCTGAAAGTTCCCCTTTAGTTGGAGTTAGGGCTGTATTTATAGGGGAGATTATGGACTGGGTCGTAGGTCGTACACGACCTAGGGTAGGTCGTAGGTCGCGCACGACCTATGGAGCACGGGTTAATTCTTAGCAGGAGCGCACTTTTCTATCTGGAACACTCCAAGTCATAGCTCGCCAACGATCTAGGAGGGAACGACTTAAGTAGTTGCGGCATAGAGATTTGTTATTGTTTGCTTAGGTCGCGAGCGACTTATCATAGGTCGTTAACCTTGCTATGTCGCTTAACTCACTAGGTCGTTAAGTCGTAGGTTCTCTTAGGTCGGTAGGTCGCTCCCTGTTAGGTCGTTGAGTCGCTCTGTCTCCATTTGACTACTAGGTCGCTTTATTCCTTAGGTCGTTAGGCAGTTAGGTCGCTAGGTCGTTCCTGCAGTTAGGTCGCTAGGCTCCTTAGGTCGCCTAGTTTTTTCTGTAGTTAGGTCGCAGAATATTTGAGTCGTTAGGTCGCTATCTTCTTAAGTTGTTAGGTCGCTATCTTCTTAAGTTGTTAGGTCGCTTTGTCTAGTTGAGTCGCTATACACCTTAAGTCGCTTCGCTCCTTAAGTCGCTAACAAAGAGGAGTTAACATTTGCCCCTCGAAGTACACGCCTATGTCTTAGGTCGTGTGCTTCGATCTAACTCTGCTAGGTCATGAGCGACCTAAAACATATGCTAACTCGCGTGCCTATTCGCCTTCTCCTTTCCATCCCATATAAATTTGTTAGGTTGCTGCTTCTTTCTCACTTAACTGCTTAGATTTCCCGCTTCGCCATTAACAGAACTTTGTGATTTCAAAGGTGAATTTGAGCTAATCGTTCAACGATTCATTCCTGCTATCATATTACGTAAGTACACTCGATCTCTATCCATCCCTCGATCACCATCGAACCACGAATTTCCATCTCCGAACCCCAGACCAATTTTGTACGTCATGCTCCATTTTTTAAGTCACGTTGTGGTCGACTTTGATCGCCATTAGTTGTGATTCACGAAAGCACAGCAATGAGTTGAATCTATGATGGATCGGAGATGCTTTGAATCGATTTTTGGACGATTCGGTGATATGTAGGAATGATGAATTTCACGAAGAGGATAATGGATTTCATTGTAAGTGATAACGGGTTATCGGGTCACTGTTTTAACGAGGTGGTGAGCTATTGCGTGGAGAGGAAGTCAGCGATTTAGTGAATCTGAACGACTTAGCAGCCTTCGCGACCTAAGAAGCCTGGCCGACCTAAGAATTCTCGCGACCTAAGGATCTTTCGAATTTGCGACTTAACTTTTAGGCCGCGCTAGGACTCCAGCGATCTAGGACTTTGTTAAATTTGCATATGAATCCCAATCAGAATGACTTAACAAATTAACGACATAACTTTTAGGTCGCGCTGAGATTCGAACGACCTATGACTTTTGTGGCATAGGCTTTAGGTCGCGGCTGAGCTAAGTCTTGGACAAATTTGCATTGCCTTGAACCTTTTGACTTGCACAATGCGACCTAAGGATGCTCCGACCTATGCTAGGTCGCTGAAAATAGTCTGAACGACCTAGGACTTGTAAAATTTGGGTAGAACTTGATTGAACTGCTTGGACTTGAGCTGTTTGAACTTTGTTACACTTCTTTACAGATTGCTCTAACTTTTAATCTAACAACCTGTTAAATACAACATTTGCAGAAAACTAGGGCAAATATACTACCATTGACTGCCCACATCGAATGACAGATTAGTCGATAAAGAATAATTAACTCCAATGAACTTTGCGAATGAAATGTTGTGAATCAACAAGTTCAAGTGAAGTATTAACGCAAAGCTAAGATAATCAACAAAAGCTGATTTGTTTGCATCAATACTGTACTCGGACTTAAAATAACAAGCCCTGAAACTCTATAATCAACACATGTTAACTAATTTGATTCCAGTTATATTTACTTGTCATTTTACTAGTTTTGCACAACACTTCATACTTTTAGGAAACGTGCACCTTCATATTTGAATGTCCAGTTCCTTGTGTAGAATGACTTCTCAACAAGAAGAAATAGGACGAGCTGGAGAAGCCTTTCCAATTGCTAATCCATTGATCGATCCTCCGGAAAGAACCCCGACTTCCTTGACTCACAGAGTTTTCAGCCAATTGTGCATTCAGTTTGGATTAGCTGAAGCGGATGTTTTGCTTCCTGGAGTAAACGATACTGCTGACAAGCCACCTCTTGGTTTTGTCGCAGTGAATCGTCAGATGTGTTTGAGCGGAGCTATTCCACCTTTTAATGATTTTCTTCGACAGCTTTTTCTTCGATTGACTATCTCTCCCTTCCAGCTACACCCTAATGGCTATGCCATATTGATGGGGTTGTGTGTGCTGTTCAGGAGGACGCTCGATCGTCTTCCCAATTTTGAGGAGATTTGCTATCTGTGCACTTTTGCGAAGAATAAGGATCACCCTTCAATTATACTTGTAAGAGGTGCTAGAAACCGTAAATTGATTCTAGACTTGCCCGATAGTGCACACGGGTTCTTATGTCAATTCTTCTTCGTCCGTTGCCCCCCAGGATTCTATGCCGTCTGGAGAGTCGGAAGTAAGACTGCCTTTCTCCATTCACTTCATTTTCTAAACTTCTCGAGACTCAAATTGTCAAATGCTTAACTTTGTTCTTTACTTTTTGCAGCACTTCCTCATCCGCTTAGGGACCCCAGCCACAAGCCGACCCTTGAAATTCTGAGTGTTGTGGCTGCTGAAGAGAGAAGTGCTAAATTTCTGCTGAAAGATGATTTTCTACATCAGTTCGGACTCTTACACTCCTCTCGATCTACCCAGAATCATGAAGTTTCCGATTCTCAAACAAAGACATTAAATGCCCCAGTTTCTACAGAAGAAATTACATCGGAAGAACCTACTGTAGGGGCTGCATTGGTGAAATGTTCTACTCCTGTTGATGTTGCGGGATCATCTGGTCAACTTACACTTTCCCTGGTTATCAAGGAGGAGGAGCTTCCTCAATACACTGGGAAGACTGATGATGAAGGAGTTGAAAAAGATGACATTTTCACTGGACTGAGTGATCTTGTGGTGACTTCACAGGAGCTCTTTAAAGATGACATTTCCACTGCTAAAGTCATTTCTCCATCAACTGGGGCGAATTCCGCCTTGCAACGAACTCCGTCAACCCAAGAGTTAATGCTGGCTGCAAAAACCGACATTACTCCCAAGCCGAAGAGTGGTTTGTAGTCCGTTGCGCATAGTCTACACGCCACACACACTTAGAATTTTTTGCGATTATATGCACTTTTGCTTCTTTACTTCGAAGATTTTTAAGACTTCTCTCTTTTTCATTTTTAGATTCTCCGATGGGACGCAGTGGTTCATATTATGATGATTTCCGGCGCTATGGAGGACGTGACTCTTATGACCACAGACGCTATCTCCCTGTTCGCAGAGAAACTAACGAAGAAAGAGACGCTAGAAAGGCTCATGAAAGACAAACTTATGAACAACAATTCGGAAGAAGGGATGAACGATACGACTCTTCTCATAGGGGCGTTGATTCTCATAAAAGGAAATCCCATGATGGTAAGGGGAAGGGTCACATTATTGAAGATCCGAGCAAGCGGGTCAAGCTTAGCGACGCGTCTGCGATTTCTGAAAAGCCTGATGCTCCTATCTCTGTAAAAATTCCATCTGGTTCTCCTGCTCTTAAGAAAGCTGATATTTAGACAATCATTAGCAGGCCTCGATATCAGGTTGAACAAGGCCCAGCAACTCTCCAAAGCCAATTTCCGCACTGGTGCTTGAAGGGAGTTCGTTTTGATCTCGACTTGGTCCCCATCGATAAACAAGCTATGTTACGAAATCTTGATGCCGTTAAACTTGATATCGAGAGGATGTCGGGATGGCAAAAGCATGTTGATGAACTTCAAAGAGTAAATCGTGCCAACATCGAAGCTATGTTGACTATGGAAAGCGACAAGTCTGAATGGCAAAAAATTCTTGAACAGCACGACGCTGAAATGAAGAGCATTGCCGATGACTATGGGAGACTTGAGGCCGAAGTTGAGAAGCTAAAGAATGAGCTTGCCACTTCTTCCACTTCCTATACACAAAAGGAAGAGAAGCTCCAGAAGCAAGTTCGAGATGCTCATGGTGCTCAGCGAGATGTTGAAGCCAAACTTGAAGCGGAGCAGCATGTTGTTGAAAAATACCGCAATGACACCGCTCAGCTACGGGAAAAAGTCAGCTCTCAAGATTTGGAAATTGCAAGGCTGCAAGCTCAGTTATTGAAAACTGAAAAAGAGCGTGATGAGGCCATCTCTGGAAAGGAAGGAGCTGAGCATTCGCACGAAGCGACGAAGGCCACTGTTAGCTCAACTTTATTTGATTTTTATCTTCATAGTGTTTTGGGGCGCGGAAGCCTCTCATTCTTGGGTCCGAAGTATGAGATAACCTTGGCTGAAGTGTGGGAGGCCGCAGTTGATATGCTCGGAGGTGTTGGCTATGATGAGGCAGAGCTTGAGGCATATTATTTCGATGATGAGACTGGTGCCGCTCTTGCCAGAGGAAAGGAGCAACTTGCTAAAGTACGAGCCGAATCGACGGGAGAGGATCATCCAGAGAAAGAAGTTCCTTTAACTGCCCCCGTCCATACTTCGATTTCGGCCGACGTTAACACTATAGGCTCCAGCTCCCATTCTCCGCCTCCTGCTAAAGCTGAAGTTAAGATCGCAACTACCGATCCTCCCACTGTTCAAGTTGAAGAAAAGACCCAGGATGACACAGAAGCTGAAAATTATGAAATCGAAGTGATTAAGCCGACTTTTCCAGGTAACTCCAAGTCTGATATAGCTCAAGTATACTACTCGTTCGATGCAACTGAGTTCGATGAATTTCTCGCTTATTACTTAAGTCCTGATGAGCCAATATCTTCTCTTTTTTCGGAGATTACTGATTTTAACTTCTTTTCTTCTGTAGCGGAAATGCCGAGTGCTGTACACACTTCTCATCTTCCAGCTGTTCCTCCTCCATCCCTTCAAGTCACTGCTGCTTCTCAGCCAGGTTCGCATGAAGAGCAAATAGAAGCCCTTCAAGGCTTGGAGGATCCACCCTATTTGCAAGAGCAGAAGGCGGAAGAATCTGAGGACAGTGAGAAGACCCCGGAGCAGTCTTAAGATGATGATACAAAACTTTCTGCGTTGCTTACTCCGGGAAGTGAGTCTTCTTCAAAGAAGAAGGGGAAGCGCGTAATTTCAAAGAAGAGAAGGAAAAACACTTCTGCTGCTGGAGAGGAAGCAGAAGTTGATCCAGCCATACCTCCTCCTCCTTCTTCTCCGACCCGTCAACGCTGGCTTCAAAATTAATCATCAAGCCGGGCAAGACCTCCAAGGTAGCGGGAAGAAGGAGTGATGAACTGACTTTATGCTTATCATTTTGCTTTTTGCTTTTTGTATGTACTGACCGGAGATTGTGCGGATACCGGCCTCCGCTTGAAACCTGCATATGTACAAAAATTTGATAGTATGGAATAAGAATGGCACTTTTTATTTGTATAATTTCTTGTTAGTATATGTGTGAATGCATTTATTCCTTGTTTTTTGCACAAGTTTCTTTGTTTACTTTGCGTAATATCGCAATGAGCTTGTGGTATGTTGCTTGAGTATCGCTTTCATTAATGTAGCTATATTATATCATATTGCCCCCATACCACGGCTCATTGTAATATTCTTCATTTCGAAGAGACTCGAATTCTTATTTTAGAGAATAATTATTCCGTTTTTGTGGAAGTATTATTCTACTTTAATAGAACGCGCCTCGTTTTGGAGAAGTTTTTTACACTTTAACTTTCGGAGATGGTCACTTTTTATTTCTGAGAAGTGGACTCTCCTACGCAGTAAAGCGGACCTCTAAAGAGGGTTTTATTTTATATTTTATTATTTTTGTTGTGCCTTGCTGGAGGTCTTTTTTGTTCTGTTTGCTTGAAATTACTTCCTCATAGTCAAATGGAACCATGGGGCAGACGCAAGTTACTTGATTGGATGTTTGTTTGCACAAGCGATCGCAGCCAATTAACAAAGGCCATGTGCCTTCATGTTGTGAAGGTGCTCTTCCAGTGGTTCTGTCAACTTTGTTGTTTGAGAAGAGTATTTCATTCTAGGACATGCCTCTGAAGAGGTCTTGTGCCTCCAGAGAGGTCTTGTGCCTCCGGAGAGGTCTTATGCCTACGTAGAGGTCTTGTGTGCCTTGGGGAAGGTCTTCTGCCTCCGAAGAGGGCAGTGTGTGCCTTCGGTGAAGGCTTGTGCCTCTGAAGAGGGCTTGTGGTGCCTCGGGAGAGGTCTTATGCCTCCGGAGAGGTCTTGTGCCTCCGGAGAGGTCTTGTGCCCCCGAAGAGTCTTTATTTGATTGCTTGGAAGTTACTTTCTCATAGTTAAATGGATCCATGGGGCGGACGCAAGTTACTTAATTGGATGTTCGTTCGCACAAACGATCGCAACTAATTAACAAAGGTCCTGCGCCTTCGGTGGTTCCACCAACCTCTTTGTTGAGAAGAGAACTTCCATTTTTTGGCGTGCCTCCAAAGAGGGCTTGTGCCTCCGTAGAGGTCTTTATCCTCCGAAGAGGTCTTGTGCCTCCGAAGAGGGCTTTTGTTGACTGGCTTGCCCATATCTCTCCATCGTTTGCTCATTAGTGGTCCCCTGCTATCGTCTCTGAGCCCATGTTCCTTTCTTTTGCAAGTAGTTTGCTCCATCCGAAGAAGTGTACTTCACTGTTGAGTGATTCCACGGGGCAGGCGCGAGCTATCTAATCAGATGTCTGTTTGTAAAGATGATCGTAATTAGTTAACAAGTGTCTGGTTCTTTTTCTTTGATGAAGTGCCCCTTCAACGGAACCATCAACTTTTTTGCATGAAGTTCATCTTATGTTGGATTTAAGTCTGGAACCTTTTGTGGCTTGAAATTCGTTTATCGAGTGATTTACGGGGCTCACTTAGCCTTGTGATGGGTAAGCTTTGTTTTAATGGCCTGCAGTATTAAATCGACATTTTAGCAATACATTTAGAGTATTTACACATCGAAATGAAACAGGCATTTTATAATAATAAAGAACACAGAATTTATAGTGGTTCGGCCAAGAATTGGGCCTACATCCACTTTATAGCTCTTTTATTGATTATCACTGATTTTACAATGGTTTACAATACAATTGATACATCCATAATCATTTTACAATTTCAAGCAAAGCTTTTTAAGTAAAATATGGACGCAAATGATTGCTGTTCCAGGCCCTTGGGATTGGATCTCCTTTGACAGTTGTGAGTTTGAAGGTGCCATCAAGAAGTTTATTGCTTATAACATATGGTCCTTTCCAATTTGGTCCAAACACTCCAGTTGTTGTCATGATCCTCTTCAAGACTAAGTCCCTGATTTCAAAGCTTCGCTGACAGACTTTAGAATTGAAGTGCCTTGCTATCCTTTGCTGATGGGCCGCAATTCTGAGCCTAGCTTCTTCCCTTCTTTCATCAAGAAAGTCAAGTGCTTCGAGTTGCAATTTTTCGTTTTCAGCCTGATTGAAATGAATTCTCCTGTGTGAAGGGACTTCTAGTTCTACTGGAACCATAGCTTCTGATCCGTATGCCAATGAGAATGGAGTGTGCCCAGTCGCAGTTTTATGGGTTGTTCTGTATGCCCATAGTGCTAGTGGTAGCTTATCAACCCATCCACCTTTTGCTTTTTCAAGCTGCTTTTTGATGGTTGACTTAATAATTTTGTTTACTGCCTCCACTTGCCCGTTTGCCTGCGGATGAGCCACTGGTGAGAAGCTTTTTCGGATTTTGAATAGCTTGCAAAAGTCCTGGAACTCGTCGCTTTCGAATTGAGTACCGTTGTCTGTGATTATCTTCTACGGCACACCATACCTGCAAATGATATTTTTAGTCACAAAATTTATCATCTTTTTAGAGGTAATAGTAGCCAAAGGTTCTGCTTCAGCCCATTTAGTGAAATAATCAACAACAACAATAGCATATTTGATTCCCGACTTGGCAATTGGCAAAGGTCTGATTAGATCTATCCCTCAAATGGCGAACGGCCATGGACTGACCATCTGTGTTAGTTCGGTGGAAGGTGCTCTTGGGATTTTTGCAAATCTCTGGCACGTGTCACATTTTCGGGAGTAGATAGCACCATCTCGATTAATATCTGGCCAGAAATACCCATACCGGAGAACTTTCTTGGCAAGAGTTTGGCCACCTGAATGATCCCCACATTCTCCTCCGTTCACCTCTGCTAAAATTGTCTTGGCTTCCTCCTTGGTTACACATCGGAGTAATGGCATTGAGAATCCCCGCCTGTATAACCGGCCATCTTGAATTACATATCTCGATGCTTTTCTTAACAGCTTTCGGCGTTCTTTAGAATTTTTTGGCAGGGAACCGTTGAGTAGATATTCTTTGATCGAGGTCATCCATAACTCATGTTCTTGAGATACAGCCATGATCCATTCGATATCCATCTCATCAGTGCTTGGAGCTGACAAGACCTCCACAGGAACCAATCCCAATAATTGAGCTTCTCCGGAACTTGAATACTTTGTGAGAGAATCTGCCTTCATATTTTCCTCTCGAGGTATGTGGCTTATCGAATAGTGATCGAAGTCATCGAGAAGCTCACAAGCCTTTGACAAGTAAGCAGGTAGATTTCCTCCTTTAGCTTGAAACACCTTCTTGACTTGACATACAATAAGTTGAGAATCACTGAAGATCTGCAATGCTTTGATGTTCAGTTCCTTTGCAATTTTTAATCCAACAATTAGAGCTTCATATTCTGCTTCATTATTTGTAGAAGGAAATTCCAATCTTAATGCGTAACATAATGATCGCCCTTCGGGGGTTTCAAGCACAACCCCAGCTCCAGAACAATAATCATTTCTTGAGCCATCAACATATAACTTCCATCTGGTTTGGATGTCAACTGTAACCTCTTCCTCAATGTCGCCCTTATCTGTGCACTCTGCAATGAAATCTGCTAAAGCTTGTCCATTGATTGCTCTTCGGGGATGGTAAGCGATATCATATTGGCTAAGTTCAATATTCCACTTCAGAAGATGGCCCGAAGTTTCAGGGAGAAATAGGACTTGCTTTAGAGGCTGATCAGTGAGAACTTTGACAGGGTGAGCTTGAAAATATGGCCTCAACTTTCTGGAACCAATCAGTAAACAATAGGCGAGCTTTTCTAGCTTTGAATAATTCATTTCTGCACCAGTGAATCTTTTGCTGATATGGTATACTGGGCGCT
Organism: Allium fistulosum; assembly: GCA_030737815.1. Taxonomy (NCBI): domain Eukaryota; kingdom Viridiplantae; phylum Streptophyta; class Magnoliopsida; order Asparagales; family Amaryllidaceae; genus Allium; species Allium fistulosum. Next base: position 236,725,038 of record CM060908.1, read on the forward strand.
GAACTTTCGCATCTTCCCGTACTAATGCTGCACTCAGGGCATGAGACGAAACTGCCAAGTATATGAAAAGGTCTTCGCCATTGTTGGGCTTGGAAAGTATTGGAGGCGCTTCCATGTGATGGAGTAGTTCATCGAAAGCTTTCAGGCATTCATGGGTCCATTCGAAGTTTTTCTTTCCTTTCTTTAGAGCGTCAAAGAAGGGGATGCATTTATCGGTGGCTTTGGAAATAAACCAACTTAAAGCAGCAACTTTCCCATTGAGGCTCTGCAGTTCCTTCTTCGTCCTAGGGGCTTTGACTTCTCTCAGAGCAGTAATTTGAATAGGATTAGCTTCAATGCCCCTAGCGCTTACGATAAATCCCAAGAATTTCCCGACTCTACTCCGAATGAACATTTCAAAGGGTTGAGCTTCATTCCATATTTTCGTAGGATTGCGAACATTTCTTCTAAGTGATCCATATGGTCAACTGCTTTCTTTGATTTCACCAACATGTCATCGACATAGACTTCCATAGTTTTCCCAAGCTGTGATTTGAACATTGCATTAACAAGCCTTTGATATGTTGCCCCTGCATTCTTCATTCCGAAGGGCATGACTTTGTAGCAGTAAAGACCAACATCTGTGACGAAGCTGATATCCTCCTGATCCGACTCATGCATCATAATCTGGTTATATCCGGAGTAAGCATCCATAAAAGACAACAACTCGTGCCCGGCTGTTCCATCTACCAGCTGATCAATCCTTGGCAATGGGAAGCAGTCTTTGGGACAAGCTTTGTTTAAATATGAGAAATCGATACGTACTCTCCACTTTCCATTTGCTCTTTTAACCAGTACCGGATTTGAAATCCAATTTGGATAAGTGGACTCTTTGATGAAACCATTTTCCATGAGCCGATCTACTTCTTCCTTTAGCGCTGCTGACCTTTCTGGACCCTGGGTTCTCCTTTTCTGTTTCACAGGTGTGAATTTCGGATCAATATTCAGAGTATGTATAGCAATCTCTGGAGATATTCCACACATATCGGCGTGACTCCAAGCGAATACGTCCAGATTTTCTTTCAAAAATGATATTAGCATATTTTGGACCGCCACATTGAGTTGCGAAACCACATTTAGCACTTTGTTTGGATCTTTAAGACCAACAGGTACTGGTATGTTACTTCCATTGGCACCACTCTATTTTCCCCTACACTGGCCTTTCTGGGGTCCATTTCTCTCCTTGCACCACTATGCACGCCAGTGCAGGGGCCACCCTGTACTTGCTACAAGGTTGGGTTTTTGATGTGGAGCGGGGCTGCCGTATCTTTTCCCATCTCTCTCTCTTCCTGGCCTCTCGAAGCTCTATAAGATAACATTCCCGCTCAGCATTTTGATCCCCTTTAATGACACCAACACCATTATCTGTGGGAAATTTCATAGTTAGGCACCACGGGGCGAGAATGGCTTTGAATGCAGCTAAAGTTGGCCGGCCCAGGAAGGCATTGTAGGCAGAAAATCCATCAACAATTACAAAAGTCTGTTTCCGAACTACCTTTTTCTGTCCATCTCCAAGTTCCACAAACAAGTCGACAGTTCCAATTGGCTGCTGCGGTTCCCTAATCAAAAGATAGGCAAGATGAATAACATTCCAAAGATTAAAGAAGAATTTAGATTATGGAATCTAATTAAATTTTATACCTAAACTGGGCCCAAGTGATGGTGTCCTCTTCGATACGAGAAGTAACTAATTCCCACCAATCTTGCGCGGCATCCTGAAGTTGCCAGGCAGCAAGCTGACGCTTCTGAGCATCAGTGATCTCTAGACCCGAAAATATCTTCACTAAGCCTTTAAGCCATTACTGAGCATCAATAATGTTCTCGGATCCAGAAAACTTAATACCTCCAAGCTGTGAATACTCCTTACTAAGAATGGTGAATCTGATAGGAGCTGGAGCGGTAGGTGCAGCCTGAGCAGGACCATTATCTCTTCCACCCCTATTGTTTCTTCTGGCTCTCATCCTGAAATACCAAAAGAAATTTAGGACCAAGGATAAAATCAGAGAACTCAAAGGGAAAATTCAATCGACGAATCAAATAAGTTCGAATAGAAAGGACTTGGATATTGAATCGATCCTCCTCATTCTAGGGTATTGCTACCCTATCTCTAATGAGTTTCATAATCCCGAACTAAGGTTTAGGGAAACCGAAGCTCTGATACCAACTGTAACAACCCGTATATTTGGACCATTTAAATTGACAATAATCCACACATGTCAACTTAAATAATACAAAACACGAATCATTATGGGATTATGAATACATATATGTAAATGAGAATCAATACAACATCACAGACACAGAATAGTCACAGAATAATGCAGCGAAAAATTACATCATCATAATAGTAGTTCATGAAGCTACTACAGGAATACAACAATGTCTCAACATAAAGCGACAAAGAGAAATACAAGATGTTCAATACATAAGTTCATCAAATGCTAGGAAGGAAATAACTGATAAAGATAAATGCTAAGTCTTCAACATCTTCAACCAACCTTGATCAGCAACTGGATAGCTTCAGACTAACCCGAGCATATACAAAAGAAACACTCGAGTCAGGACTCAAAATCTTATACAGGATAATCAGGTGCAAATAATAAAGTTCATAACTCAAAGATGAATGTGATACACATCTTTAAGGATCCGATAACTATCTATATATACAATAGAATACGCTAAATAGATAATGTCTAATCAGTAAAGTATGATATCAAAAATAGTGTTAAGTCATGGCCCATTCCACCCTTAACACATTTTTATTCCCAAGAGCATATACAAGACCATAGTTTCCCCAAAACCGGAAGTCACCATAGGGCAATCCATATACTAAAGGTACAAAACAAAACGTAGTGGTCGCGAATAGGATAATCAGTATGACAAGGTACATGAGGCGATACCAACTTGGATACTAGTAGTTGCCTGATCCGGACTGATGTTGAGCATAGCAGCTACTATCTCAACACCGCGAAACAACACTCCTAAATCAAGGGGTGCACCCAAATCGAATCACAAAAGTAATAGATATGGTATCGAAGAAGTGTGTCCGCTAGAGATGGCGATCCTCAATGGCCCGGCGCGGCTCCTATTTTAGTCATGTCAGGGGTCATCCAAAATCGTTCTCTTTCTTCAGTCAACACGTTCACCAAAACCATCCACTTCGTTCTGGATCAACACTCCGTGTATATTAGTTATTAAAGTGGTTTTCGGTATCGACAGAGAGTATGTCCATATCCGATCCCGGTCTCTTTAATAACTACGCATTAATTACCTGATGGTCATTTAATATTAAAGTTTAAACAAACCAAAGTCCAAAAGTCAAGTTGCAAATTTGACTTTCAAAATTTGACACTTCACAATTCAATTTATTTCGAACGTTTAAAAAAATCATATTTCCAAATGGAGTTTTAGTCCAAGCCCTTGAGTCAACAATACTTAAGTATTCAAGTTCAATTTTATTCCTATTCCCATTCATCGTTACATTAAACTTAATCAAAACTTTGATTTAATCAATTTCAACAGCTAAATCAAATCCTTAACTTTAGTTGGTTTTGCACTCCCTTTTAATCACTTTGTTACTTAATCTCAAATTAAAATTATAACAAATTCCAAATTTATTAAATTTATCCAAATTAGATTTTATTTCGAATCTAATAAAGTCAATTTATTAGATTCTAAAACTTATTTATTCAAATCTCATTTCAATTAAATGTGTCAATCCGTTTATCTAATTAAATAGATTTATTAATCCGTTTCAATTTAATCCATTAATTTATTTCAATTAGGTCCACTTATTAATTCATTACAATTAAACCTATTAATTTATTACAATTAAGTCCATTCATTTATTACAATTTATCCTATTAATTTAATTCCATTAAATCCATTGACTTATTTCAATTAAATCCATTTATTTATTACAATTAAATACATTCATTTATTACAATTAAATCCATTCATTTATTACAATTAAATCTATTGATTTATTACCATTAAATCTATTGATTTATTACAATTAAATCTATTCATTTACTACAATTAAATCTATTTTTTTATTACAATTAAATCTATTGATTTATTACAATTAAATCTATTCATTTACTACAATTAAATCTATTGTTTTATTTCAATTAAATCCATAAATTTCGTTACTTACTTTCCAACAAATTTTTAAGTTCATTCCTTAATTTCAAATGGATTTCAATTCCAAAATGATTTTGTTGACCAATCGGGTTTCTTATCTTTAATTATCTATCCTAGGCCAAAGTTGTTCAATTTTGGGTATTTATCATTTCAACCCAATATAATTAAATAAAACAAAGCATAGCAAAGGGAACTTGCAGTGTGATAACTGGGATGGTGTCAAAGTAAATAAACAATCAATAGCAATCATACATAACAATTTAACCGTTTATTTAAATAATCCCGAAATAATCGTATTTAATTTACATTTGTTATTTATGTAAATTAAATAAAATTATTCCTAGAATCCACACTATCATTTCATGCGGATTAAAGATTATTACATTATAGGTTTTCACTTGGCATTTATTATCAAATTATTACAGCAATCATACATTCAATGGTTCAAAGTATAACTAATCCTATTTCTACGTGTCGATTTATTTAACATTTAAAGGGACAAGTTCAACATATATAATCTATTTTGAATTTTAGACTATCCTATATCAATTCAAATTTCATATTAATTATCACTTATATTAACAACCAAATTCAACATCACATAACAAATTTAATGTCATAATTATTTTCATATCTAACTTCAAATCACAATTTAACATCAACCATTTTAACATTCAAATTAATATTAATAACATCTATCACTTGATTATCATAGCATAACAGATTGAGTCGTGAATGAAATAGTCACCTTGCGTGGTTGAAGAAGATGACGGTGAAGCACGACAATGAATAGACTAGAATGGACGACACAAGCACGAATATGAACTATAAATCAAATAAAAGATTATTCAACAATAGCTTAATACGATGTATATATATTGATTTGTATATATATATATAAACCATACCAAACAACTAGATGCAAATAAGGCGGATGGAAGCTTAGATCGCTGGATTAGCCTCAACTGGAACTGCGCGGACAAGGCATAAGTGAGTCCAAAAGTTACAAATTATAACTGATATATAATTTTATCAAAAAGAAGAACAAAATAAAATAAAAAAATGGCAGCGGACGCGGTAGCGGGCTAAGCGGGGCTCGACGCGGTGAGTCGGGTGGTCGAGGTAAGGCGGGCTGGTCTCTGGCGGGCGCGGGTGGGCTGGGTCTGGTGGGTTCGGGTCGGGTGGACTGGGGTGTTGCATGGCGGTGGGGCAGGGAGCGGCGAGGCTGGCGAAGGGGACTGGGCTGGCGCGGTAGGGCAGGCGAAAGGAGGCTGGGGCGGTGGCGGGCTGGCATGGGGACTGGGGTAGGCGAATGGCTGGGGCGGTGGCTCGGACTGGGTAGGGAAGTGGGGCAGGCGGCGGTGGGGTCTGGGCGAAGGCGTAGGCAGGCGGGTGGAGCCTGGGCGGGTGTGGGCGAAGGCTGGGGACGGGGTGGCGGCTGGGCAGGCGACAGGCGGTGGTAGGATGGGCAGAGGCGGAGGGCTGGGTGGCAAAGGCGGAGGGCTGGGTGCGACGGTTCGGACTGGGCAGCAGGGAAGGGGACTGATAGTGGGTTGCTGGCGGTCTGGGGCGGGCGGAGGCGGAGGCAGGACAGGCGGCGGGCTGGTGGCAGCAGGCGGAGGCGAGGCGGCAGGCTGGTGGCAGCAGGCGGAGGCGGGTTGGTGGGGAGGCAGTGGGCTGTGGGGTTGTGGAGCTTCATTTCTCAGGACAAAGACAAAATGAAAAAAAAAGAATGGAGGAGGAAGAAGTCACGTACCAGAGAAGTAGAAGGTGAGCAAACGGAAGGGTTTGTGGCATTAGGCTTAGTTTTTATATAAATATTATAGGAATTCCAAATGCCTCAATTAATTGTCATGGTAACCGAAAGGCTGTTGGGTTTCTTGGCAGTTGAATAGTCAAGGACCCCTAGAATTCTGAATTGAGCAGGTAATTGGGTACCGGTCTGTGCTGCGTAACGGACCAGTTTGCAATCCGTTAAACAATAATAATTCGCAGCGCCGAACTCTGATTGACACAAATAAATATACCATTTTTTTCAGCGCGACGAGGCGAACGCAACGGTATACAGATATCAGTGGTACGATTAAATTATAAAATTCGAAAATTTTCTATTGTGGAAAATGCAGCAAAAACGCCGAAAAATAAGATCGACGGAGCTGAAGATGTCTGAAATTTGAAAAACGAAAAATGACGTCTTGATCAGAAGATGGTTTAGAAATTTTCTATGTAAAAATATTCCGGTTCAGAAGATAAAAAATTTCGCGTTTAAAATGAACTGATGTGAAGTAAACGCGAACGAAATTTACTGCGGTATTTTCCAATGAAACTTTTCCCATATCTATAACCATCTAGGCGCAATTTTATAAACAAAGTTTGGACGTTAATTGAAATCGTATGAAAGTTCCATATTTCATATTAAATAATGGATTCAAAATTTTTAAAATTGGGTCGGAATTTCAGGGTCGTTACACATTATTTCTGACAAACTTCTGGTTTTCAAAGAAACTTTTTCCACAAACTCTTGTGAAGCAATGATAACAATATTCCTGAGTTGGGTTCTCAGTGAAAGCACTAAAATGTTAACGCTGAAAATTGAACGCTAACACCCGGTGTGTGTAAAGAAAAAGTGAAAGCACCACCCGTTGGTACGGGAATAGAATATAAGCAGAAAATTAGTAGAAAGCAGTAAAAGACAGCAGTTTTATAGTGGTTCGGCTTAGGATCAAGCCTACGTCCACTTTAATTTCCTTTATTACTGATTTGATTACAATTTGATACAATGCACTTCAAATACAATTCACTTCGATTACAAAACACTTCAGACTAGTAGCTCAAACTTCGATGTAACGAGGCTCTTTAATTCCATGTCGGATGGTCAAGATCTCTTTCGAAGCTTGTTGTAGTATCTTCGGTGTTTTGAGTTCTTCAAGTGTCGGTTCAGTTAAGAAAGTGGCAGAGTATCGGCGCTTCAGAGAATGATCCGAAAGTCCCCCTTTAGTTGGAGTTAGGGCTGTATTTATAGGGGAGATTATGGACTGGGTCGTAGGTCGTACACGACCTAGGGTAGGTCGTAGGTCGCGCACGACCTATGGAGCACGGGTTAATTCTTAGCAGGAACGCACTTGTCTATCTGGAACACTCCAAGTCATAGCTCGCCAACGATCTAGGAGGGAACGACTTAAGTAGTTGCGGCATAGAGATTTGTCTTCGTTTGCTTAGGTCGCGAGCGACTTATCATAGGTCGTTAACCTTGCTATGTCGCTTAACTCACTAGATCGTTAAGTCGTAGGTTCTCTTAGGTCGGTAGGTTGCTCCCTGTTAGGTCTTTGAGTCACTCTGTCTCCATTTGACTACTAGGTCGCTTTATTCCTTAGGTCGTTAGGTAGTTAGGTCGCTAGGTCGTTCCTGCAGTTAGGTCGCTAGGCTCCTTAGATCGCCTAGTCCTTTCTGTAGTTAGGTCGCAGAATATTTGAGCCGTTAGGTCGCTTTGTCTAGTTGAGTCTCTATACACCTTAAGTCGCTTCGCTCTTTAAGTCGCTAACAAAGAGGAGTTAACAGACACCAAGCGACTTAGGAATAAAGAAGTTTCGTTAGTAAAGGTGCAATGGGGAGACGATGTTGCAGACGCTTCGTGGGAGACTAAAGAGAAGATTCACACTTCTTATCCTCATCTTTTCGATATCCTATTTTCTATCTTTAGTTTTGAAAAGGTTCTTTCCTTTATTATCCTTTGGGATGGTAAAACTTAGGATTAAACTATGGATGATAGGATTTGATGTAAACATGTTAATAGAACATGTTATGTATGATGTATGCTAGTGGTTGCAAGTGTTTTCTCGTGGATGCTATGGAAGCATATACTTACACTAGGCACTATTATCTCCTAGGGATCGGCCTAAATAGGACACTAGAGCATATGCATATGAATGTGTGCGCATTTTTATTCTATTTTCCATGGTTGCTAAAAATGGATGATTTTCACATGATTGTTGCATTTGGATGATATTTGTAGCATGCATATAGAACTATCAGTTATCATTACGGAATTTGCATTCATTTGGATACATGGCATGTACATGATTGCATAAAAGGAGGTCAACTGAATTAGTGGACCGCCTACTCTTTTGCATTAGTTAAGGACATAGACAGTACACTAATCGCATAAGTATCATAAATTGCATTAGAAAAACTCAAAGACAATGGATGAATGGATGATGGTTGGGTAGTTGGTTGTAGAACTTGGATGAAAACATTTAGTACATTCTTTTATCCTTAGAGATTTCGGGGATGAAATCCCTTAAGGAGGGGAGAATGTAACAACCCAAAATTTAACCCATAATAATTAATTCGTTAATTAATTAAATAATAAAATAACTTTGTGAAATTATTAGAATTGAGCCACAGGAGTTGCACCATTATGTCCATGGTAATTTTCTGTTCAATTTCCATATATATAACGTCAGAATCCGAGCTAATATGAGAAAGTTATGAATTAAACAAAAATAAAGAAGAATCAGAAAAATAAAAATGGGCTAGGTCGACCAACCGGTCGACCTAGGCACCAGGGCGGTCGACCGCCTAGTCGACCCGCCTTACCTTTTGAACGAACAAAAGTTCGTTTCGTTCGTTTGAACGTTGTACGCATCATTTGCATCCTTTTAACCAATCTGATCCTTCTGTTCTTACATCCAATGGCTCTTATTCAGCCTATGACGTGGTTGCATCCTGTTTAATCCTCAAATCCAACGGTTCGAGATCCACTTCTACACCTATAAATAGAACCCTAGGCCTAATACTTTTTCTCATTCAAGATTTTCTCCGCTTGGGTTCACCTTTTCAGAAAGGACCCTAAAAGGAATAATTTTCCAAGGAGAGAATCTTTTTAATAAAAATATTTAATACCCTCAAGTGGATTCGCGAAGACCAAAAGGGAAGAGCATAGGACCACAGGTGAGTGATTGTAATTATTTATATTTTTAAGTAATTTAAAATAATAGGGTTTCCAATAGTTGTAGTTTTACTACGATTTTTGGAATAACCTTTTTAGTAGTTTATTTGCAGTTTTTAGAATTATTTTTAGTCTATTTCTTTTAGCTATTCTTTTCAGTTGATTTTAGTTTGTGTTAATCCTCTTATTCGCGACTTAACAGGAGACGACTTAAGGAAGAGTCCGACCTAACAGCGTACGAGTTAAGGTAGTCTCCGACCTAAGCACGAACGACTTATAAAGTGTGCCGACTCAACAGATCACGACTTAAAGCAGCATACGACCTAAGCTACAGGTCCGACCTAACAGCATACGACTTAAGATAATCTGTCACTTAAGAGCTAAGACCGACTTAAGTGGGTTACCGACCTAAGGAATGCTCCGAGTTAAGGAATGCTCCTGGTTAAGGAATGCTCCGAGTTAAGGAGGGTTCCGAGTTAAGAAACACTCCGACTTAAGGAATGCTCCGAGTTAAGGAGGGTTCCGAGTTAAGAAATACTCCGACCTAACAGTGTACGAGTTAAAGTGGTCCGACTCAAAAAGCCTACGACTTAAGGCTGTTGCCAACTTGATGACTTAAGGATCTCCGACCTACAACTTATGGTAAGTCGCTGCCGACCTATGACTTGTAGTTGAATAGCTCGTATTCAGGAGTAACTAAAAGATAAGAGCTCCTATCTCGTCGCCGACCTAAGACCTATGACTTGCTATAAGTCGGCTCCGACCTAGGACTTGACAAACATAATCTCACCCTGAACCAATCCTATAAATAGGGCTCCAACTCCAACAAGAGATGGACTTTTTGGCCATTCATTTCGTCAAGCGCCGTTACTCTGTCGAACTCTCCACTCATTCAGCAATCAAAGATCTTCAAACATTCGAGACGCTACAACAAGCTTCGAGAGGAATTCCTTACATCCAACACGGATTCATCGAGTTTCATCGTCGAAGATTGAGCTAGTACTCAAGATTGTTTCTTTGTGATCAAATTGTACTGTTTTCATAAGAGATTTGTATCGAATTGTAACCGGATTCAGTAATAAAGAGATTCAAAGTGGACGTAGGCTTAATCTCAAGCCGAACCACTATAAATTGCTGTCTTTTACTGCTTTTCTGCTATTTTACTGCTTAAATTCTGTTCCCGTCACGCGGGTGGTGCTTTCACAACTCAACCACACACACTGGGTGTTAGCGTTCACTTTTTAGCGTTAACATTTTGGTGCTTTCACTGAGAATTGAACTCAGGATACCACTCACCATTGCTTCACGGAAGTTTGTTGAAAGAATTTCCTACAAAACCAGAAGTCTATCAGACATAATGGCTCCTGGAAGGAAACGTAAGTCTGTTAGAACTGATGATGACCGCGACAATACTGCTACTTCTCTTTCTCCAAATCAGGCAGCTCCAAGCGTCGGTGTGACGCGACAAGAGTTAGATGCTACTGTATCCGGACTGTACCAGCAGATTGAAACTCAGAATAATCTGATGATGGAAAAGCTGAATGCTCTACTTGGGGCTAATCAAAGACCCGTAAGTAATGAGGGAAACTTTGCTAATGCTGCTCCCAATTCCGAAGGGAGAAATATTCCTCAAGGTGGATCGGGTGCTGCTGAACGGGCACCCCTCCAGGCTGAAGGATCTAGGCCGTCACTGGATCTCCGTGAGCATTTACCTGGACAAACCTCCGAAAAGATGGCCGAGGTCTATTCCGCGAAATCTCTAAACAATGAGGAATATCTCTCCAGCATGGTTCGGCAAATAATGAAGGAAAGCATGCAAAGAAATGAGGATGAGAATGATTGGGGATTCGTCCCGAGTAAAACTCCATTCACAGAAAGGATCTTAAAAGCTGAGTTTCATAGAAAGTTCGTTCCTCCTACAATCCCAGCTTATCGGGGGACGAGTGATCCAAATCAATTCTTGTACAAATATGACTGGGACATGACTGGTGCCAGAGCAACTGACGAGATTAAATGCCGGTATTTCCCGGTATACTTAGAAGGAGTGGCGTTACTTTGGTTCACCAAACTTCCTGTGCGATTTGTCGATCAATTTTCTTATCTGACCCGAAAATTCAAGGAACAATTCAGATTATACATTTCAAGAGCAAAGGATATAATGTCTCTCTCAAGTCTTGAACAGAATCCTGGAGAGCCCATTAAATCCTTCTTGAATCGCTTTAATTTAGCCCTAGCAGAAGTTGATAACGCGAAACCGCGAATGATCTTAACCTACTTAATGCGGGCTATTGACAAGTCTAGCGAGTTTGGAAAATGGTTAAAAATGAAAGAACCAAACTCGCTCGAAAAATTCTACAAAAAGGCTGATGAGTTCATGCGCTTAGAGAATCTCTCCGCGTTGGCTAAAGTTGTGACAACAGTGGTGGAAAATAATGCTACAGTTCAGAACAAGAAAGAATCTGCAAATCAGAAGAGGGAAAGTAATGGTGGAAAGAAGCAGAAAGATCTCAAAAAGCCCCGCTTCCTCAAACCTTCGGATTTTACTCCTCTGACTGATACCCCGGAGAATATTTTCATCCCCACTAAGGATGCTGTTGATTTCCAAAACCATCAGCAGTAAAAGTTGGGAAAAATGCTGTTCAAAGCGGAAGATTTTGCAAATTTCATAATCAACCAGGCCACGATACCAACGAATGCTGCCACTTGAAAAGCCTAATTGAGGAGTTGTTGAGAGAGAATAAGTTGCAGCAGTATGTGAAAAGAAATAGAAAAGACCCGTCTTCATCTAACCTGGGGCAACTACCCCCAGCTCATTCGTCTGATTCAGGAGAGAGGCCTGCTGAAAAAGAAAGACCTGTTATCAATGTGATCACAGGAGGACCTCATCCAGCTGGCAGGAGTTGGGGTGAGATGGAAAGGTATGCTAGAGCTTTGAAGCATGCTCCAACTGAAGAAAGTGTCTTGATCTTGGAAGATGCTGCACCTCTAAAACAGCAGAAGACTTTTCATGATGATATTATGTTCAGAACCAGGGATTCTGTTGATGTGGAAGCTCCTACTGAGGACCCTTTGGTTGTCTCTGTCGGTATTGGGCCGGCTATCGTCAGAAGAGTTCTGGTTGATAGTGGTGCTTCGTGCAACATACTCTTTAAAAAGACATTTGACCAAATGAAAATTCCAATGACAGATGTACAAGCCTCTTCACACAAAATTGCCGGATATACAGGAGAGCCGAAACAGCCAATTGGAACGGTGAACTTATTTGTTGAAATGGGCGAAGGGCAGAAGAAGTTGGTTCGGAAGCAAACTTTTGTAATTGTTGATGGATTCTCCGCCTATAATGCTTTCTTGGGTCGGCTACTCTTGCTGCTTTCAGGGCCGTCCTCGCTCCATGGTGCTTAACAATGAAATTTCCTACTGATAATGGGATTGCTGTCATTAAGGGAGATCAGAACGCAGGACGAGAATGTTATCTTGTAGAACTCCGAGAGGCCAGGAAAAGAGAAATGGGGAAAGATGCGGCAGCTCCGCTCCGCATCAAGGAACCAACCCTGTAGCAACTACGGAGTGGCCCCTATACTGGCGAACACAGCAATGCAAGGAAAGAAATGGATCCCAGGAAAGCCAGTACAGGGGAGAATAGAGTGGTACCCATGGAGGTAACGGTACCAATATCTGTTGACTCGAAAGACCCGAACAAAGTACTCAATGTGGGTTCACAGCTAAGCATAACAGTTCAAAACACGCTGATATCATTCTTAACAGCCAATCTAGATGTGTTCGCTTGGTGTCATGCTGATATGTGTGGGATCTCCCCGGAAATTGCTGTACATACTCTGAACATTGATCCAAAATTCACGCTAGTGAAACAGAAAAGAAGAACTCAAGGCCCAGAAAGTTCGACAGCACTAAAGGAAGAAGTCGATCGGCTCATGGAGAACGGCTTTATCAGAAACTCCACTTATCCAAATTGGGTTTCAAATCCAGTATTGGTCAAGAAGGCAAATGGAAAGTGGAGAGTATGCATAGATTTCTCAGATCTAAACAAAGCATGCCCCAAAGATTGCTTCCCGCTGCCCAGAATTGATCAATTGGTGGATGGAACAGCTGGGCATGAGTTGTTATCGTTTATGGATGCTTACTCCGGATACAATCAGATTATGATGCATGAGCCGGATCAGGAAGACACAAGCTTTATTACAGATGTGGGTCTTTACTGCTACAAAGTTATGCCTTTCGGATTGAAGAATGCTGGGGCAACCTACCAAAGGCTTGTCAATACAATGTTCAAGCCTCAGATTGGTAGGACCATGGAAGTTTATGTCGACGATATGTTGGTAAAGTCAAAGAAAGCTGTAGATCACATGGGACACTTGGAGGAAATGTTTGCAATTCTTCGAAAGTATGGAATGAAGCTCAATCCATTGAAATTTTCATTCGGAGTAGAGTCTGGAAAATTCTTGGGTTTCATTGTGAGCACTAGGGGCATCGAAGCCAATCCCACTCAAATCATAGCCCTAAGAGAGGTTAAAGCCCCTAAAACAAAGAAAGAAATGCAAAGTCTCAATGGAAAAGTTGCTGCTCTGAGTCGCTTCATTTCCAAAGCCACAGACAAATCCATTCCCTTCTTTGGCGCTCTAAAGAAAGGAAGGAAAATTTTTGAGTGGACTCCAGAATGCCAGAATGCTTTAGATGAACTAATTCGTCATATGGAAACGCCTCTAGTTCTTTCCAAGCCTAGTGATGGTGAAGATATTTTCATCTCTTTTGCAATTTCATCTCATGCTCTCAGTGCAGCACTTGTACGGGAAGATATGAAAATACAACGTCCAGTCTATTACATCAGTAAACGGTTCACTGGGGCAGAGATGAATTATTCAAAAATTGAAAAGCTCGCCTATTGTTTGCTGATTGCTTCCAGGAAATTGAGACCATATTTTCAAGCTCATCCTATCAAGGTTCTTACTGATCAACCTCTAAAGCAAGTCCTGTTTCGTCCTGAAACTTCGGGTCGTCTTTTGAAATGGAACATTGAACTCAGCCAGTATGACATCACATACCATCCCCGGAGAGCAATCAACGGACAAGCTTTAGCAGATTTCATCGCAGAATCTACTGACAGAGGTGATAATGAGAATGAAATAACTGATGACATTCCAATCCAGTGGAAGTTGTATGTTGACGGTTCGAGAAATGATTATTGTTCTAGGGCAGGGGTAGTGCTTGAAACCCCCGAAGGACGATCGTTGTGTTATGCATTGAGACTGGAATTTCCTTCAACAAACAATGAAGCGGAGTATGAAGCTCTTATTGCCGGTTTAAAAATCGCCAAGGAACTAAACATCAAAGTGTTACAGATCTTCAGCGATTCCCAGCTTATTGTTTGCCAGGTGAAGAAAGAATTCCAAGCTAAAGGAAGAAACTTGCCTGCATACTTGTCAAAAACTTCCGAACTTCTCAATGACTTCGATCACTATTCAATAAGCCACATACCTCGAGAAGAAAATACGAAGGCAAATTCTCTTGCAAAATACTCAAGTTCCGGAGAAGCTCAATTACTGGGATTGGTTCCTGTCGAAGTTCTGTCAGCTCCAAGCATTGATGAAATGGATGTTGATTGGATTATGGCTACGTCTCAAGAGCATGAATCATGGATGACACCAATCAAAGGATACTTACTCAATGGTTCCCTACCAGAAAATTCTAAGGAGCGTCGGAAACTATTAAGGAAAGCATCAAGATATATAATTCAAGACGGCCGATTATACAGATGGGGATTCTCAATGCCATTGCTCCGATGTGTAACTAAGGAAGAAGCCAAGATAATTCTAGCTGAGGTGCATGGAGGAGAATGTGGAGATCATTCAGGTGGTCAAACTCTAGCCAAGAAGGTTCTCCGATATGGGTATTTCTGGCCGGATATTAATTGAGATGCCGCTACTTACTCCAGAAAGTGCGACAAATGCCAAAGATTTGCAAAAATCCCGAGAGCGCCTTCCACCGAACTCATACAAATGGTCAGCCCATGGCCGTTTGCCATTTGGGGAATAGACCTAATTGGACCATTACCAGTTGCCAAATCAGGAATCAAATATGCTATTGTTGCTGTTGATTATTTCACCAAGTGGGCTGAAGCTGAACCTTTGGCCACCATTACTTCTAAAAAGATGATAAATTTTGTAACGAAGAATATCATTTGCAGATATGGTGTGCCACAGAAGATAATCACAAACAACGGTACTCAGTTTGAAAGTGAAGAATTCCAGGAATTTTGCAAACGGTTCAGAATTCGGAAAAGCTTCTCAGCAGTGGCTCATCCGTAGGCAAGCGGGCAAGTGGAAGCAGTGAATAAAATCATCAAGTCAACCATCAAAAAGCAACTCGAAAAAGCAAAAGGTGGTTGGGTTGATAAGCTTCCATTAGCACTATGGGCATACAGAACCACTCACAAAACTACGACTGGGCACACTCCATTTTCACTGGCATACGGATCAGAAGCAATGATTCCAGTGGAAGTAGAAGTTCCTTCACATAAAAGAGTTCATTTCAACGAAGCTGAAAATGAAAAGCTGCAACTTGAAGCACTTGATTTTCTTGATGAGAAAAGAGAAGAAGCTAGGCTCAGAGTTTCAGCTTATCAGCAGAGAATTGCCAGGCATTTCAACTCTAAAGTTCGTCAACGCAGCTTTGAGATCGGAGATTTAGTCTTGAAAAGGATCATGACAGCAACTGGGGTGTTTGGGCCAAACTGGGAAGGGCCATATGTCATAGGCAGTAAACTTCTCGATGGCACTTTCAAACTCATAACTGTTGAAGGAGATCCAATTCCAAGAGCCTGGAACAACAACCACTTATGCCCTTATTTTACTTAAAAAAAAAGTTCTGCTCAAAATTGTAAAATAATGGTGAATGTATCAGTTGTATTGTGAAACATTGTAAATCGGTGTAAATGAATGAAAGCTATAAAGTGGACGTAGGCCGGATTCTTGGCCGAACCACTATAAATCTTGTGTTCTTTACTATTTCATAATGCCTGTTTTATTTCGATATGTAAATGCTTTAAATGTATTGCTAAAATGTCGATTCAAAATTGCAGGACATTATAACAAGGCTTGCTCGTCACAAAGCCAAGCGACCTCTATAAATCAACTATTACGCAAATACCAAGCGACAAAAAATTCCAAATTCAAATCCTATACAAGGAGAACTTCACATAAAAAGTTGGCGACTCCACTGTGACAAACCTTTGTTCACTAGTTGAGATTGTCGATATGAACAAACATCCAACTAGATAACTCGCGTTTATCCCGTGAAATCGCCCAACAGTGAAGTCCACTCCTTCGGATGAGGCAATTTACTTGTAAAAGGAAAGAAGATGCGCTTGGAAACGATAATAAAAGATCGCTAATGAGTAGATGATGAGAGAACATTGCCAAGCAAACAAAGAAGCACCCAAAAGGAGGTATGCCTCTCAATAAAAGGGCCGGTAAGAACCACCGAAGGGACACCTTCCCAAGTAGACGGAACAGGGCCCTTGCTAACTGATCGTGATGCATCCGATCAGGGAGCTTGCGTCCGTCCCGTGGATCTACTCGCCCCTGAGACGCAACCTTCCTAGCACACCAACCAACCAACTTTTCTTCTCAAAGGTCAACAAAGCCCTCTAACGAGGCACGCCAAAAAATGAAAGTACTTCTCTCAATCAAAAAATATTGGTGGAATCACCGGAGGGGCACCTTCCCAAGCTGAAGGAACAGGGCCCTTGTTAATTGATTGCGATCGTTTGTGCAAACGAGCATCCAACCAAACAACTTGCGTCCGCCCCGTGGATCCATCCAACCATGAGAAAGTAACTTCCAGGCAATCAAAAAGCCCTCTTCGGAGGCACAAGCCCTTTTCGGAGGCACAAGCCCTCTTCGGAGGCACATGACCTCTTCGGAGGCAAAAGCCCGTTCCCAAGGCACCATAAGCCCTCTTCGGAGGCACATGACCTCTTCGGAGGCAAAAGCCCTTTCCCAAGGCACCGCAAGCCCTCTTCGGAGGCACAAGCCCTTTTCGGAGGCACAAGACCTCTTCGGAGGCACAACTCTTTAAGAGGAGCCCTCTCCGGAGGCATGTCCCAAAATAGAATACTCAAACGAAAAGCCTTCTCCGGAAGCACAGTTCAACTCTCAAAGGAAGGTTAACTTGTTCATCTCAAAAAGTTCCTCCTAAAAAAGTTGAAATGCTACAAAATTCTTTCAGAAAAGTTCATTTCACTGCATAGGGAAATCTACTTTTTTTTTGACAAATGAAGGTGATCATCCCCGATAGTTGAAGTGTTCTTCGGAAAGAAAGAAAAAATAAAAATTTCTCCAAAAAACGAGATATACTCTATTAAAAGCAGAATGATTCTTCCCCTAAAAGTGGAATTGTTATTCTCTGGATTGAGAATATCAGTCTTGTAAAAGCTAGAAATATTGCAATGCACTTGTGGTATGGGGGCAACACTATACAATTCGGTTACATTAATGAAAGTAATACGCAAGCAACATACCGCAAGTTCATTACAATACTGTGAAAAGTAGATGTGGAATAAATGCATTCTCAAAACACAGACAAAAAAGTTTGTACAAGTAAAAAGAATCGTTTATTCTACACTAAAAATGGGAAACAGATGCGTTCTCACATACACAAGAATTTGTACAAGTAAAATTACTGTTTTATTTAGTACTATGAAAATTCTTTACATGTGCAGATATCTCAAAAAAGCAAAAGCAGGGATCGGTACCCGCACAATCTCCGGTCTATACATGTAAAAAGCAAAATAAGAAGTAGAAAGTCCAGCTTGTCATTCCTTCTTCCCGCCACCCTTGGAGCCTTTGCTTGGCTTAATAGTTAATTTCAGAATCCGATGTGGGCGAGACGGAGAAGGAGGAGTGGTTGGGTCTTCTTCTGTTTTGTCTTCCCCAGTCGAAGCACTTCTCTTCTTCTTCCTTATGGCACGCTTCCCCTTCCTCTTCGAAGAAGATTCGCTCCCCGGAGTAGCAAGCAATGTTGAAAGCTTCGTGTCATCATCTAGAGACCGCTCCGGGGTCTTCTTGATGTCTTCAAGATCCTCCGCATTCTGCTGCTGCGAAACAGCCGGATCATCCAGGCCTTGAAGAGCTTCGATTTTCTCTGCCTGTGATCCCGGTTGGGAAGCAGAAGGAGGAGTAATCTGTGAAGATGGAGGAACGGCAACTGAAGGAGTGGAAACTTGTGCAGTGTTCGGTGCTTCCACTGTAGAAGAAAAGAAGTTAAAATCGGTATTCTCCGAGAAAAGAGAAGGTATCGGTTCACCAAAGTTTAAGTAATAGGTAAGAAGGTCGTCAAACTCGGTTAAATCAAATAAATGATTCACTGGATCTGGATCGACACCAAAATTACCTGGGGAAGTCGGTTTTGACAAGTCAATTTCAAATTTATCAGCCTCAGTGTCTTCTTAGCTCTGCTCCTCGATATGAGTAAGGGGAGATTCGGTTGTGACGGGCTTGGCCTCGACGGTTTTTGCTGGAGAAGAAAAGTGAGAGCTGGAACCAACGATATCGACGTCGGTCGAAGTCGAAGTTTGGATAGGGGCAGTTAAAGATATTTTCTTCTCTAGATGTTCTTTTGCCACTATTCCAGCTATGGCTTCAGCAAGTTGCTCTTTTCCCTAGGCAAGAGCAGCACGAGCTTCTTCGTCAAGGTAGCGTGCCTCGAGTTCCGCCTCATCATAGCCGGCCCCACCAAGCATGTCAACTGCTACTTCCCATACTTCGGCCAGCGTAACCTCATAGTCAGGACCCAGGAAAGAGAGGCTCCCATGACCCAGAATGCTGTGCAGGTAAAAGTCAAATAAGGTGGAGCTGATGCTAGCTTTTGTTGTCTGATGCGATTGCTCGGCTGCCTCTTTTTCGGCGACAGCTGCAGCTCGACCAGCAACAGCCTCATCACGCTCTTTCTCAGCGTTAGCAAGTTGGGCCTTTAGCAATTCAATCTCCACGTTCTGGGAGCTAACTGTTTCCCGCAACTGAGCGTTATTTTTGCGATACTCCTCAACAACGAACTGCTCAGCCGCAAATTTCATTTCAGCATCCCTCTGAGCAGCGTGCGCATCCCGCACTTGTTTTTGAAATACTTCTTCTTTTTGAGATTGTGAAGCAGAAGAAGCGGCGAGATCTTCCTTGAGTTTTTTAACCTCGGACTCAAGTCTCGCATAACCATCAGCAATGCTCATCATCTCGGCGTCATGTTGTTTACAAATTTTTTCCCATTCCGCCTTGTCGTTTTCCATGGTCAACATCGCCTCAAGATTTGCACGATTGACTCTTTGCAGTTCATCGATAAGCTTTTGCCATCCGGACACTCTTTCAATGTTAAGTTTGACGGCCTCTAGGCTACGCAGCATATCCGATTTATCGATCGGAACCAAATCAAGATCAAAACGCACCCCTTTTAAGCACCAATTCGGAAATCGGCTTTGAAGAATAGGAGGGGCGTCTTTGACCTGATACTGAGGTCTGCTGATGATCGCTTGGATATCAGACTTCTTTAAAGAAGGAGAGCCGGATGGAACATTAGGAGAAATGGGAGCGCCGGCCTTTTCAGAAATTGCAGATGCGTCACTTGGCTTGGATCGCTTGCTCAATTCGTCAGCAATGTGAGTCTTCCCCTTGTCATCATAAGACTTTCGCTTATGGGAATCGTCACTTCTGTGAGAGGAATCATATCGCTCAGCATCTTTCCTTCTCTGCCGCTGCTCGTAATCCCGCCTTTCTTGAGCCTTCCTTCAAGCCCTTTCCTCATCCGTCTCTCTCTGGTCACCAAGGTATTTCCTAAAATCATAAGATCCACGGCCTCCATGGCGCTGAAATGAGTCATAGTATGAGCTAGTACGCCCCATCGGAGGATCTGAAATCGGAAAAGAAGTAAAGTTTAGAAATTTCCAGGAAAAAAAAGGATAAATGCTTATAAGTGCCGAAAAATCCTAAGTGTGTGCGGCGTGCGAACTACGTGCGTCAAACTACAAACCACGCTTTAGTGTGGGAACGGAGACGACAGGTGTAGAAGGCGTCGAAGTTTGTTTCAAAGAGGAGGTCGCTTCAACGACAGGAGAGTTCGCTTTTGGAATATTATCCTTGAAAAGCTCTTGAGAAGTTATCATTATGTCACTCAAGTCGTCAAAGGTGTCATCACCATGGTACTCAGCAGAATTCTCCTTTTCAACTTCCACATCGGTTGATTTTTCAGAAATTCAAGGATTTTCTTCCTCTTCAATAATTGGAGCAAGTGCCGGTTTGCTGGACGGTCCCGCAACACCAATAGGAGTAGAACACTTTACTAATGTAGTGTCTACAGTTGGCTCCTTTGAAGCCATCTCTTCCGTTGAAGCTGGGGCATCTGATGTCTATGCTGGAAGGTTAGAAACTTCACGAGACTGAGTGAAGTGAGAAGAGTGTAAAAGACCGAATTGATGTAAAAATTCGTCTGTCAATAGAAACTGGATACTCCTCTCCTCAACCGGCACCGCCATAAGCCTCTCAAAAGTCACTTTGTGACCGGGATCTCTAGAAGGAGGAGGAAGTGCTGAAAAGAAAAAAGGCAAAGTTAGCACTTGATAACTCGTACTTCGGTAAGTTTGAAAGAACATGAGAAACAGAGGCAAGTGATCTTACTTCCTACTCTCCAAATAGCGTAAAACCCCGGGGGACAGCGAACATAGAAAAACGGGCTTAGGAAACTATGAACACTCTCAGGGAGACCGGTGATCAACTTACGATTTCTAGCACTCCTCACGACTGTGATAGAAGGATGATCTTTATTTTTGGCGAAAGTGCACAGATAGCGAATTTCTGCAAAACTGGGAAAACGGTCCAGCGTTCTCCTAAAAAGCACACACAGTCCCAGTAGGATGGAGTAGCCGTTGGGGTGTAGTTGAAAAGGGGAAATAGATAGTCGAAGGAGAAGTTCTCGAAGACAGTCGTTAAGTGGGGGGATAGCTCCACTCAAACACATTTGGCGGTTAACTGCGACAAAGCCATGGGGCGGCCTATCAGCAGTATCATTTATTCCAGGGAACAAAGCGTCAGCTTCGGCGATGCCAAACTGGATGCATAATTGACGAAATACTTTATGGCTCAGAGTGGTAGGAGTCCTTTCTGGAGGATCATTCAGCGGGACAGCAACTGGAAATGTATCTTCAACTTGCTCTATTCCTTCTTGTGGAGAAGACATTCTACACAATCAGCTGAATGTTCAAATGTGAAGGTGCACGTTTCCTAAAAAGTGTGGAGTGCTGTGCAAAACTAATGGAAATAAAAGGCAAGCATAACTGGAATTAAATTAGTTGACAATCAATCGATTACAAAATTTCAGAACTTGTTAATGTTCAAGTGCAGTGTTAATGCAGACAAATCAGTTTCATTTGACTATTACGATTTTGTTTTAATACTTCACTTGAATTGGTTATTGTACAGCATCTCATTCATATTCATTCAATTTAACTTTCTCTTTATCAACTAATATGTCATTCGATGTGGGCAGTCAGTGACAGTATATTCGTCCCAGTATTCTGTGAATGTTGTATTAAGAAGGATTGTTAACTTGCAAATTGAAGCAATCTGTAAAAAGAAATACATGCAACACAGTTCATAGTTCAACAGTTCGAAGTCCAGGCAAAGTTCTAAAGTCATCTGCTAAGTCGCCGAAGACTCAAGTACTAACTCGGTGACGACTTAAGAAAGATTCCCTATGGGTCAAGGTCAGCAGTCCCCGAGTCTTAGGTCGGATAAAGAAGCAAAAACTCTAGTTCGAGGCAACAAGAAATCCTCCAAGTCCTAACTCGGAAGCGACTCAAAACCTAGGTCACATGAAATATACAAACTATTCTAATATATAAATATTATAATCTATAACCTATTTTTAAAATATAAACTATTTTTAATGTATAACTATCTCAATATATATACTACTTTCAATATTCAATTTGTTTAAAGTTGGAACTGTTATGATTTAGATTTAATTGATTCAAATGCGAATACTTTGATATGATGGTTTAACCATTTTGTGGTTATGATTTTAAACGAATACGATTTAAGGTGAATAATGATTTCAAAGTGAATATGATTTCGAAATGATTATGATTTGGAAGTGAATAGGATTTTGAAGTAAATAATGGCTTCGAAAGTGATATGATTTTTGAAATGAATATGATATTTTTATATGAAGTATGAACTGTATGAAATGTAAAAAACCCAACCAGTGTGAAATAGACGTTTGGTTAATCGGGATCGGATATTGTCATACCCTCCGCCAATACCGAAAACCACTTTAACAACCGTGCACATGGTGAAGACTCCAGAATGAAGAAGGATGGTTTGGTGAACCCTACTATATGCGGTATGAATGCAGCCCTGACCCCCTCGGATCATCTTGATATGAATAAAATAGGAGCTATACCTAGGCCAAGCGAGGTCGCACCTTCGATCGGACATGCTTCTTCGATACCATATCTGTTGCTTTATGATTGATTTGGTGGACACCCCTCGATATGATTATGGGAGTGTATTCCGAGGTGGACGGTAGTAGCTACTACGCGTTACCACCAGCCCGGTTCTGTAAACGGTGATGTCCTAACCTGGCATTGCCTCGTGCACTTTGTAATATGCCGTATCGAGCCCACTACGAGTTTGGTTTGTGTCGTACACTATAGAGTGCCCTCTAATATCCCTCCAGTTTATGGAGGAATTACAGTACTGTATAAACCATGGCATTTATAAAAATGTGTTAAGGGGGATATGGGTAACGCCTTAACGTTATTTTAATACTTTACTGATAGACATATCATAATAGCGTATTATACTACATAGTAAATAGTTTAACGGATCCTTAGGAGATGAATCCCGAACATCTCTTAAGTTATTGCATGCACGTTAGACACTGGATAGGAGATGTAAAATCCCGTAAACATCTTTGAAGCCGTTATACACATATTTATTTACTATTGATTTAACTTACATAAGATCTTTTAGTTCTAACTCGAGTGTTTTATCTTTTCATTACGCTCAGGTCAGCCTGAGTATTTCAGCATCGAAGACTTTATTTCTAGAGGACGAAGACGAAGAATGTATATTATTTATTTTATTTATATTCCACAGCACCATGTTGTTCTGCTGCATTATTTATTTATTCGTGCAATATTGTATAACTCTGATTTGTAATGTAAAAGTGTAATCAAATGTTATTTGTGTAACATCTTGAAATTTTCAACCATTCGCAACCATACATGTCGGATTTGAATTGCTCAAAATATCATATTGTTAATTTAAATTTGGCAAAACTCAACATATACAATAAATAAAATAATCACAGATCACAGACACACAGTAATATAACAATAATGCAGCGGAAACAAATGAATAGTAGTTCATGAAGCTACTATGTATATATAACAGAGTTAAACAGGATATAACAGAAGTCTGAAATACAAAGATGTCTCAATACAATAGTCAAATACAAGATCTAAATACATCACTGGAATCAACTGAATAACTGAAAGATGGATAGATAGCTGGATCTCCAAGCGAAGCTCCAACTTCAAAGGTGAGTCTCAAATGTTGTATCACTCAGTCTGACCTAAGCGTAAAGAAAAACACAAAACACTCGAGTCAGGATTAACATTCTTATATTAATAAATCCAACTCAAGTGAAATATCAACTGAAATACAAGTAACTTAAAGGATGTTTGGGATAACCATCCTCTAAGGATCCGTTAAACTATCTACTATGTAGTAATATTCGCTATTATAATAATGTTTAATAGTAAAAAAATCTTACTTTTAAATAGCGTTAAGGGGTTACCCATATAGCCCTTAACACATAATAGTCCCAATAGTCTATCCAGTATTAGCATACTCCCAGATCGGGGGCTACCCTTAATACTCCATAGGATACGACACAAATCCAAACTCGTAGTAAAGCTCTATATGGTAGGTGAGACGGAACAACTAGGAAATGCCAGGGTAGATATACCAATTACGCATCTGGGCTAGTGGTAACGCATAGCAGCCACTACCGCCCAACTCGGAACACACTCCCAGTCAAAAATCGAAGGGTGGCCACCAAATCAATCACCAAGTAATAGAATAGTATCGAAGAAATGCGTCCGATCAGAGGTGCTACCTCATTGGCCCGTCAATCGCTCCTGTTTTAGCCACCTTATGCCAACTCACGGGAGTTGGGTCCACGTATATACCTCAATAGGAATCGTCGCCACCATCCTACTTCATTCTGGAATCTCCACCGCGTACACAGTTGTTAAAGTGGTTTTCGGTATCGACAGAGAGTATGCCCATATCCGATCCGGATCTCTTTAACAACCAAACATTATTATAACACTGCGGTCATTTCAAAATAGTTTATACTTAAAAACCAAAATATCATTTGCATTCAGCTGTGCATAAATCTTCGGGTGGTGATCTTGCTTGTTCTGTTTCCACACTAAACAAGTACCACTTGCTGAATATAGATGATGATGAGGATGAATTACTGGAAATAAATGAAGTTGAGGAAGGTGAAATCACACATGAAGTCTTTAGTAAACCTCAATGTAATGGTGGACACACAAAAAAACCTCTTGCAACTGTTGGCAAAGTAGCTGTAGACAATGAACTTACAACAACGGCTGAAAACCATAACTTGCCTTCAAAAGATACAAACAACTATGTAGTTTCCGATGAAATTGGTGCTGGAAAACAAGTGGTGCATGTTCCTACTGATACACATGTAACAGAAATGGATAAAGAATGGTGCTTTTCTTTAGAGAAACAAGTAACTCACCTTGTTACCACCATGTACGAAAACCATGTTGATTTACAAGCCTCTGTTCCACCTCTCTACAACTTTTCTATTGAACTACCAGGATGGCCAGAAAGTAATCCCAATTTCCAAACTTCTTCATTTCCACCTTCATCTTGTTCACAACTTCCTTCCCCTCGACCCCAGTCTCACAGGAAAATTGAAACTAGATCTCTTTCAACAAAGAGAAGAAATAACTCATCCTCTCCTCAACAATATTAATGTTAAATAAAATTGCATTTTGGAATCTCAGAGGAGCTCATAGTAACTTGAAACTTGATTAACTGAAAAGAATCATCACTGAGTACAATATTTGTCTTTTTGGCCTACTCGAAACTAAACTAAACTTACCCTTAACTTCTAAAGCAGTTTCATATATCAATCCTGCCTGGACCTTCCATCATAATCTTCAAAGTGCCTCTTACGGTAGGATTCTAGTCATCTATGATCCTACTGTTATAACTCTTTCTCCCCTTCTATCAACTAGACAATACATCCATTTTCATGTCCATGAAACTCAATCCCTATGCTCTTTCTATATTACTTTTGTTTATGCTGACAATTCTATCAACTCCAGAAAGGTTTTCTTCAATGCTTTGCCTCCATTAAGACAATCTTCCCACCCCTGGATTGTGATGGGTGATTTCAACTCCTTCTTTGAATTCTGTGATAAATCTGGTGGAACTCCTCTCACATCAAATGATCTTGATCCTCTCAACCTAGCTATTCATGATTCTGATTTGATCATGGTTATCATATCGGGAGCAAGGTATTCATGGAATAATAGAAGTCGAAGTGGTATTCGTACCTTCACTACTATTGATCACACCTTTTGCAACCTTCAAGCTCTCTCCCAATGGCCTTCCCTTTCTGTTCACCTTCCCCAACCTATTCTGTCTGATCACTCCCCATTAATCTTAACTCTTGGTCCCCATTTTAAAAAGGAAAAGAGAAGTTTCAAATTTTTTAATGCGTGGGTCAAACATGAACATTTCCTTGTTTTAGTTTCTAAAGCTAGCTCTGATTTTACTTGTTTTGGTAACCCTATGTACCAGTTTTGCAGGAAGCTAAAATATATTAAGCAGGAGATCAAATTGTGGGCATCCACTACTTTTGGCAATGGATGCCTGCTGTCATCAATCCTAAAGGAACAACTGAAGAAGCAACAGGACTACATGATGGAGCACCCTCTTGATGTTCAAGCTGCAGAAGTAGAAAGTAAACTATTTAAAGAGGTAAATAATGCTTTGTTCCTGGAGGCTAGTATGAAGAGACAGCAACTGCACAATAAATGGATTGCTGAAGGAGACAAAAACTCAAAGTTTTTTCATGATTCTCTAAAAGTCAAGCATGCGAGAGAGAATATTCATTGCATTTTCGATGATCAAGGCTCCTTTTATTCTACTCCTGATTCTGTTGATACGGCTTTTATTGACTATTTCTCTAATATGCTTGGTAACTCTGATGGTTTTATTCCTGATCTTGACCATATAACCTCTCTACCTCTACCTAATATTTCTTCCCTGGAAGCTGCTACTCTAATTAACACTGTCACTGATGAGGAAATTAAACAAACTCTCTTCTCTATGAATCAGCATTCATCTGGTGGTCCAGATGGTTTAAATGTGATTTTCTTTATATCCACTTGGAGTGTGTTGGGCAGTGAGTTTTGTAGAGCCATACACAATTTTTTCAACAAATGTAGGTTGCTTGGTGAAGTTAACTATACTAACATTGCTCTTATTCCCAAAGTCAATAATCCTACTAGTGTCTCCTCATTCAGACCCATCTCTTGCTGTAATGTTTTATACAAATGTATTTCTAAAATTCTTGCTACTCGTTTAGTCAAAGTTCTTCCCTCTATTGTATCTAGAAATCAGGCTGCTTTTATTCCTACTAGAAGTATTCTCGATAATCTTCTTCTAGCTCAAGAATTACTGAAAGGTTATGGTAAAAACAAGGTCCCCACTGCAGCAGCTGTTAAAATTGATTTATCTAAGGCTTATGATTCCATTCACTGGGCTTCTATAGTCAGGGTTATGGCTATGATGGGCTTTCCTAAAAAATTTGTGTCTTGGATATATGCGTGCATTTCCTCTCCTTCTTTCTCTGTAGTTATTAATGGTCGACCGGTGGGAAACTTTAGAAGTAGTAAAGGAATAAGGCAAGGTGATCCTATATCGTCGTATTTATTCTTGCTAGTTATGGAAGTCCTTACTGTTATTCTCCAAAAAAGGTTTTCTCAGAAATTAATTAAGTATCACCCAGAGTGTGAACATCAACATATCACTTCTATAATGTTTGCCGATGATGTGATGTTGTTCACTAAGCCTGAGTTACCTTCCTTAACTGCTATTTCAGAGGCATTGCAAGAGTTTTACAAAATGACTGGTCTTAAAATTAACCAAGGCAAGACTTCTTTATTAGTCTTTCGAGTTAGTGATGCTCATGCAGCTGCCTTGCAAAGACACATTGGATTCTCATCCATGGACACTGATATGAAGTATCTTGGTCTACCATTAATTTCAAAAAGAATAACTAAAGTTGACTGCTTTCCTCTTTACAACAAAATCACATCTGTTATGAAGGCTTGGGAAAATAGGCAACTGTCTCAGAGTGGTAGATTAGTGCTGATAAAATCAACTGTTTTTTCATCCCTAGTTTACTGGGCTCGTGCTATGATTCTCCAAGTCAGGTTAGTGCAACAAGTTAGGTCTACTATGAACAGATTTTTTTGGACAGGTAGTATTCACAATAGAAAACTCTTGCCATGTTCCTTTTCAAAGTTTGAAGCCTCGAAGGAAATGGGAGGTCTTGGTGTTATTGATGTCAGGATGTGGAACAAAGCAACAATAAGTAAACATATTGATGACCTAATCAACAGGAGAGATAGTTTATGGATTGATTGGGCTTGGCGCTATAATATTAAGACTAACTATTTTTGAAATTGAGAGATGTTTTTCTTCCCTTGATTCTATATCCTGTCAAGGCATATTCAACTATCAGGTTCTGGCATGAACCCTGGGTCAGTAGTGGCATTATCTTGTCTACTTTATGTGACTATAATCACATTGTGCAGTCTGGTATTCACATTGATGCCAAGGCTATTGATTACATTTATGACGGAAAAATTGTGCTCCCTGACACTAGTAATTAATTCCTAAGGCAGTTGTGGGATGATATGCAGCAACTTTTCTCCCCTGTTCCAAAATATGATAATGTTGTTTGGGACTTCAAGCCTCATACAATCAAAGGAGCTTACAACTTCATCACTGCCTCTGCTCCCCTGCCTGCTTCTAAATGGAGCACTGTCATCTGGTCATCTGATTCACATCCTCAAGAAAACTTGATGCTATGGAAAGTCATTAGCCAAGCCTTGTTAACTAGAGATGTTCTGAGGAAATATGGCATGGGATGCACTCTGAAATGCCTTTTTTGTGACCAATATGACGAGTCTACCGAACATATTTTCTTTGTTTGCCCTGCCCTTCATTTTCTCTTGCATAGAATTGGGTTGAAAACTGGTATTGTGACATCCCGGAATTTCTGACAATATCAATTTAATAATCTGCATTTAAAATTAAATTGATTTGATAAATTCTTGTTGATAAATTTAGAATTGATATAATAATCTTCTTTTAAATGATATTTAACTGATAATTTATCTTTTAAAAAGCTAATAAACTGTTTTCTATTTATAATGTATATATATTTGTATATATTACAAATAGAAATCTTTGGTTGGAATCTAATAAATAAATAAATCTTGTTTTCAAATTCTAATATATTTTTGGTAATTTGGAAATTAGGATTTAATATAGAATATATAGTTTTAAAATAGTTAAGGTAAATGTTTAATTGATTTAAATATATATCTTAGCTTAAGTTCAAGAATTAAATAAAAAGGTTTGTTTTAAAATATGGTTTAATAAGTATGAGACATTTATTCATTTAAATAATAATAGTAAGTTATAATCTCTTTTATAATTATTTAATTTGACAAATTATTGTTTTCAAATAACATTTATTAATGTATTGTTTAATATATAAATATAAATAGACTTTAAAATAGAAGTGTTATTTTCAATTTTAAATATGTTGTTATATACGTATATATATAACTTGATTTTTAAAATTGGATTTAGAATTTAGTTTGAATTTAAAAGTCTTAAAATTAAATAGGGTAGATATTTAAAATGTTTGGATTTTAAAGATATTTGTAAAGTTGTTACTTGTATATATATAAATATCTTTGTTTTATTTTCTCTAAAAATATTAATAATATAGGAATATAAAGAGAATGTTTGATACTTAAGCTTTAAAAAGAAATAGAAACTTAGTTATATTTCCAAGCATAAGACTAAAGGAAAGATATAAATAGTCGTGAAGACTTAGTTAATTCTGGATACACATGATACAAGGCTGTAAGCTCATAAGTAAACACTTATGTTGGAAATAAGTATTAAGTTAGAAGGGAACATAAAGATATTAGTAGACACATCACCTAAATTTTAACCATATGTTAATAAACTATAGATATACTTATTTATATCACAAAGATAATACTAAAGCATAGCATCAGGCTGTAGACATAAGGCTACGAGAGGAAGCATGTTCATGTTGTACAGGAAATGGTATGTACACTTGAAAGATCTCTGAACATTTTTATATAAAGAAAAGCATATACAAGCATAAGTACATACGAAATAAAGAATGGGATATGTATGTGTAGACATAAGGACACAAGGCATTAAATGTTGATATCTCTGGTACATTTTATATCTCATTTCAGCCTCCTAAAGAGATAAAAATCTCTGACCTGTTTGTACCAAAGAAAATAAACAACCCTGTATATTGTTTACATATTTATCAATCTATCTAACCATTTTCGTTCACAAGAAACTTAGTATTCCAGAAAACATATTTCAACTAAAGCTTTATTTCAACACAACTATAACAACAATGCAATCCAACAAATATGAAGATCAAAAGGGGTTCCAGTTGCAACTTTCAACACCCTGTTTCAAAATGAAAAGCTTTTCAAAACAATAGATGTTCTGTTCTTCTTATTCCTGGTGAGTAACATCACCTTTTTAAATTTGAAGTATATGAAATCTGTTGTATGTTCATTTCTGGAATTAGAATGTTAGTATGGATATATTTTGGTGCATCCCTGTATATATGTGAATGTATGAAAGTGTGCTTGTCTGTTTATCTGTATCTCAATTGTTTTAGTTTCAAACTACGAATTCAAACAAAATTTATCCCCACTGGATCTAGTTTTTGATAGGGTTTAATTTACAAACAAAAGTTGTTTGTTCCATCATGAACTAAGCTTTACAATTTGATTTAAGTTAAGATAAGTTTGAAATTTTACAGGAAACTAAAACAACCGTGTATGTTTATAATATGTTAAAAATCAAACTACCCAATTCTTAAATTCAGGAATCTAATCTAAATTCTTAACCCAAAATATGATTTTTAAGAATGAAATCACTATTTTTAGTTTGGGCATGAGAGTGCAGTTCTGGTTTGAATAGAATATAGGAATGTGATGATTTCTCGCGATCTACTTGATGATGGGGATCGGGACTCTTCCTGTAGGTGGGGATGTGATCGGAGAGTAGTGGAAAAATGACCGAAGGTAGTGTAGTTGACTGTGGCGATGGTGGTTGATCGGAGAAGTTTATAAACCTAGTTTTAGGTAAGGTCACGAATTCGTTTCGTTCGTCACCATCAATTGATCGAGTGTGGTAGGATTTTAGGAATCGCTAGAGTGAAGGTAGTCGAGGCTGTGGACGGTGGCGGTGGCATTCAGGTGGTCGGAGCTTCGAAGGAGAAGCGTTGACAGGTTTGCGTGATGGTGGGCTCTGGTGTTTCCAGGTTTGGGTTAATGCTCGATTTTGATTATGGGTTGTTGGTCGAGATTTGATGACTGAGGAGGGATATCGAGTCGATTTCTGGTGGGTTGCGATCGACGTTGGTGGTCCATGGTGGCCGGAGCGATCGTGCATATGCACGGTGAAGTGTTCGTCTGATGTTGGTTTTGGGGAGTAGGGTAGTTGCTCGAGTTAACTCGGGTGATTTGAGGAATTGACTCGAAGTGGAATGGTTTTGGACTCGAAGTAATTAGGGGTTGTCTCGGGTTAATATTTGTTTACAGGTTTAAGGGGAAACTGTTCTGGTTTCTTAAAATTTTAAAATAAATTTAAACTGAAGTTAACTGGAAAGTAAAGTTTTTAAAATAAGTTTAAAATCTAAGTTTCAATCTGGTTTCAAGTTAGTTGAATATCAGTTTAAAAATATTTAAAGTTTTTAAACTTAAATTGTTTTTAACTACTTTAAACAATTTTTAGAAGGAAGGGGAGATGAGTCTGAGTTTCTCGAGTAGAACCCATGATTACTCGAAGCAAGATGGGGTGTGACTCGAAGCAAGATGGGGTGACTTCGGGTAAGGTTGTGACAGGCTTCTATAACCTGACAGTTTCAAAATTTAAATTCAATTTTAAATTTTGAATGTAAGTTTAAACAAGTTTAACTAAATTTAAAAATAGGAGTCCAAAACTGAAATTTTGTATCCTAGTTTTAAATTTGAATTAAGTTATAAATTTAATTCTTTAACAATTTTTAAATGTTAAGTGCATTTTAAATAATTTGAATTTAAAAATGAAATTTAAAAAGAGTAGTTTAAAGGTAAATTGTGTTAAAAATGTTTTGTTAAAGATAATTCAATTTATAAGTAAGAGTAAAGTTTTATCTTAAATTAAATTAATAGGATGATTAAATGGATAAAGATTGGATGTTAATTAATGATTAGAATTAATTAATCAAGTAATTAAAGGTTAATTAAGTTACAGTTAGAACTTAAATTAATTTAATAATTAGTGGTTAATTAATGGTTTATCAAAGATAAATTAACTTGTAATTAAAAATGATTAATCTAAGTTTAAATTCTTAAGAAAGGAAATTAAGAATTGTAATTAGTTAATGAAGGTCATTAACTTAAGATTTGTTAAATAATGTATTTATGTGATAAATTTTAATAATTAATTAGATTAATTGATTAAGAGAATCAATTGTGAAAATAGTTAAGTATAATTACTTAAGTGAAGCAATTAAAGGAATATTACTTAATATAATTAATTGAGTTTAATTTGATTTGTTTAAGTTAATTAATTTAGTTTAATTAATTTAAATTTATCATTGAAATTTTATTAGAGATAAGTAATTGCTTAAATATAATAAATGAAGTATAAATACATAGTAAAGTAATTAATGGTAATTACTATATGTAATTAATTGAAGATGATTTAGTATGATAGTAATTTGGATTAAATTACTTTGTAAAATTAATCAAGGGATTAATTGAGATAATTAATTAAGGAGTAATTAATTTATTAAGTGAAGTAATTAAGAGTAGTTAATTACTGAATGGAATTAATCGAGACTGATTAATAAATGTGGTTTAGTAAAGATTAATTACTTAATGTAATTAATTTAAATGGAATAATTAAATCAAGAATGTAATTAGGGATCATTAATTTATATAATTAATGATGTAATTAAGAATTGATTCATTAAAACTAATTAATCAATAATAAGTGATTTTGAGTAATTAATTAATTGTAATTAATTAAGGATAAATATAATTAATTATGGTTATTAAATAAAAAGAGTAATTAAAGGTTAATTACTGTTTTTGGTTAAAGATAATTAATTTGTGAAATTAATTGGAAGATAATTACTTGAATGTAATTAAAGGATAATTAATCCAGGATGATTAATTAAGATGGAAATCTAGAGAATGATTAATTAATTGATTTGTAATTAATTAATGGTTAAGTAAGCAGGATTTATAGAATGAAGAAATTAATTTAATTTACTTTAAATTAATTAGAGATTAAGTAATTAATTTAATTCATTTTAAATTAATTATAGATGATGTGTTTATGAATCATTGCTTATGTATTGATGGATGATATTGATTTCCTCGAGTGGTTTAAAATCTCAGATATGAGATAAATAATGCTGTGATATGGATTGTCTATTTATGTGATATTGTAGATTATCTATCTGTGATGTTGTAGATTATCTATCTGTGATATTGTGAACTATCTATTTGTGTGTATATAGAAAATTAAAATGAATTGTTTTAACTTTAAAACAACTTGGCCTTAAAAGACACGGTTTGGATTTCGATGAGACCGGGATCGGGTTTCCGTATACCGGGATTCCAGGTCTGGAGACCCGAATACCACATCGATCCAAAATAACGTTAGGTCGTGAAATCCAAGTGGAGCAAGTGAAGACTCGAGGTATAAGAACTATTCGTCAGTATAACTCTGTGGGTGATTCCGTAATGAGTTTGACGAAGATAGTACTTATAGATTCGAGATGGTGATTCAGAATGCAAGGGTTATTGTCGTTAACTCTGAGGGTGATTCCAATACGAGTGTAACGAGATAATGCCTTCGGTTTCGTTCGAACCCGGAACGAACTTGTATGGATTGAATGCTTTCAGCACATCGTCAGGCGGACGATGAGCATTCTAAGTGATGAGTTCTGATAAAGGTAATCGTGACCTCAAGCCTCATCAACCGGGAATGGCTAAAACAGGGGAGGTGCAGCAAGGCTTCGTGGGTAGCACCCACTTGAGAGCGAGATATACCCCTGTCTAGATGTCCCTTTTTATTTTCGGCTGTGTAGGCAGTTTTGAGCTCCAACTGCTGGGGTTGTTTCGTTCGGAACTGTTCAGTAAGGAATGGTTCCGGCCTTGTGTTGCAGGGGAGCGGGCGTACTCCTCGGTACGCTGATCTAGGCCAGGTACTGTGACGGGCGATACCCCAGTAGCCCTGCCATTGTTGGAAACCCAATTTTCCTACGAGACCCTACGGTTTTGATTGTATTACCCACGTTGTGGCTAGTATGCTGGAATTTAATCATGTAACAATTTCAGCTATTTTCTATTTACTTGAAAACCCTAGACCTATTATAATATAACTGGATTTCCTATCAAATGTTTTGGTTAGCGTAAGGTAAAAACATTTCCATGTTTATGTGTGGGATGTCTTACGTGATACCTTTTGTTTTCAAAGGATTTTCAAAGTTTAGCAACTTTAACCTGTTACTCATACCAGACCCATGTCTGACCCGGAGTTTATTTCCTGTTTTTCTTAAACTCTCGGGTACCCAAATTTTTACGGGTAGCCAAGGGATTCAGGTTAGCTTTGACGAATTGTGGAGGAGCAATGGAGCAGGAGGCTTCAGCGTTGTAGATATATGTATAGTGTTCCGCTGTGTTGGTATCTCTGTGTTGTATTTGTATTGTATCGAGTTGTATTAACTAGACAGGTGTTTATGACTGTCTAGTATGTGATGTATTATCTGTGTAACTCTGATGTATATGATATTATGTATTCTCTTATGTGATATATTATATTTTATTCGTTCCGCTGTTGAGATTCTGATGTTGTTTCTTCTTCTTCCCTATCTTTTCTATTTCTCACCCCCTTTCTTTCTTAAAAACGGCGTGATTTTCCGGTAGTGGAAAGTTGGGTCGTCACACGTGGTATCAGAGCGTTAGGTTGAGTGAATACCTAGGCTCTGGAGTGGTGTCTATCTTGAGAGAGCGTACTTGTATTTTTGATATATATATATATATATTTATATATTTCTACCTATCTGTTGGGTTACCTGTTCGGGTTTTCCAATATAAGTTATAAAGGTAGAATAGGGTAGTGGTGTGTATAACACGACTACCAATGATTGGAGTCTGATGAGGATGGAAGTGTTTCTGCCGAGACTGTAGATCTAATACCGTCTCGAGTGAATCTTTGTGTGGTGTAAGGATTTCACCAATTTCTGAAGGATATCTGTGAGGGTTCGGAGTCCAGCATTTAAGTGTACGATGATCGCGCTCGTGTGAGCGGATTTTCGAGAGTTTGGATGAGTAGAATTTGGATTCTGTCAGTTGAGCAGAAGCTAGTGATGGTATCTTGATGCCTAGGGAAGTAGTAGATGTGTGATGAGATACAGTGACTATGGATGTCTCCGAAGATGTTCTTTGGAGCAAGTTTAAGGAAGCGTGTCTGTTTCGGTGTTGAGGCTACATTCAGCTGAGTGTTTTTGTTTGGCTTTGAGGCCTGAGTTTCTCGAGGAGTTTGGACTAGGAAGTTTTTGGCATCAGTAGCAGCGTCGCAGTTCAGATTTGTTCTGTGTGTAGGCAAGGAGGTCATCTGTCAGCAGTTTCCAGAGGTGAAGTTCAGAAGCAGCAGAGTGGATCCATTTTCTTCGATGGATTGGCTAGATAAGTTTGAGCTATTCTGATTGATAGAGAGAGAGCAGTTTTCTTTGGATATTAGATTGGGTTGATCGCAAAAGTGACTTGCGATAGTTGAGTGTTCTCTTGGTTAGTCAGAGATCTTTCGGGATTTCTGAGTTTCTTCTTTATGGATCTGTGAACCATATTCTGAGATGTGTGGTCCAGTTTGTGCTCGTGTGTATCATCAGCATTTTCATCTTCTCCGGATCAGAGTTGTGCAGCGGAAGCAGTTTGGAGGTGCATCTGTTTTATCTTTTTGGATTGGAAAAATAAGTCAGTCTCCTGATGTTTGAAGAGTAGAGTTGTGTTCTTGGATTGATCGTGAGTGGATCATTTTGATGAGTTGCTTTTTGAGGCATCAGCGAAGGATGAGCTGATCAGTAGGGATGTGGGCAGCCCAGGATCATCCGAAGAGTTTTGTGGATAAGAGACGGAGGGATTTGGATTTTTAAGTTGGAGATTTGATTTTGGATAAGCTTTCCCCGACCTAAGGAGCTTTAAGTTTGGTAAGACTGGGAAGTCAGCTCCGAGATATCTTGGATTTTCTCTAGGTCTGGTGAGGGTAAGTGTTTGATCTTCTAGAGTGAATTGTCAGTTTGGATAACTAGAATTCGATGTGTTTCGCGTATCTCTGAGGGAGTACGTGTAAGATCTATCTCTGGTTGTGGAGCCAGTAGTTCAGGGAGTTTTGGATGTTGAGTCAGACTTGTCTATAGTCTGATATCTTGTCTAGTTGTGTAGATCTAGATGAGTGGTAGCTCTGTAGCTTGGTATTATTGATTGTTTGGATTCTATAGAGCGAGTAACCCGGTATTTATACTCGGGGAAACTCGAGAGAATTCTATTCAGTATTTTGTTTGGATAGTTAGTTTTGATTGTTTGTTTGATTGGATGCTATGATTGTTAGTATATATTGATAATATATGCTTGTGTTTTTAAAATTAAATCTTTAATAAGATTATTAAATTACCTTTGTTTTAAATTTCGGGGACGAAATTCTTTTAAGAGGGGAGGAATGTGACATCCCGGAATTTCTGACAATATCAATTTAATAATCTGCATTTAAAATTAAATTGATTTGATAAATTCTTGTTGATAAATTTAGAATTGATATAATAATCTTCTTTTAAATGATATTTAACTGATAATTTATCTTTTAAAAAGCTAATAAACTGTTTTCTATTTATAATGTATATATATTTGTATATATTACAAATAGAAATCTTTGGTTGGAATCTAATAAATAAATAAATCTTGTTTTCAAATTCTAATATATTTTTGGTAATTTGGAAATTAGGATTTAATATAGAATATATAGTTTTAAAATAGTTAAGGTAAATGTTTAATTGATTTAAATATATATCTTAGCTTAAGTTCAAGAATTAAATAAAAAGGTTTGTTTTAAAATATGGTTTAATAAGTATGAGACATTTATTCATTTAAATAATAATAGTAAGTTATAATCTCTTTTATAATTATTTAATTTGACAAATTATTGTTTTCAAATAACATTTATTAATGTATTGTTTAATATATAAATATAAATAGACTTTAAAATAGAAGTGTTATTTTCAATTTTAAATATGTTGTTATATACGTATATATATAACTTGATTTTTAAAATTGGATTTAGAATTTAGTTTGAATTTAAAAGTCTTAAAATTAAATAGGGTAGATATTTAAAATGTTTGGATTTTAAAGATATTTGTAAAGTTGTTACTTGTATATATATAAATATCTTTGTTTTATTTTCTCTAAAAATATTAATAATATAGGAATATAAAGAGAATGTTTGATACTTAAGCTTTAAAAAGAAATAGAAACTTAGTTATATTTCCAAGCATAAGACTAAAGGAAAGATATAAATAGTCGTAAAGACTTAGTTAATTCTGGATACACATGATACAAGGCTGTAAGCTCATAAGTAAACACTTATGTTGGAAATAAGTATTAAGTTAGAAGGGAACATAAAGATATTAGTAGACACATCACCTAAATTTTAACCATATGTTAATAAACTATAGATATACTTATTTATATCACAAAGATAATACTAAAGCATAGCATCAGGCTGTAGACATAAGGCTACGAGAGGAAGCATGTTCATGTTGTACAGGAAATGGTATGTACACTTGAAAGATCTCTGAACATTTTTATATAAAGAAAAGCATATACAAGCATAAGTACATACGAAATAAAGAATGGGATATGTATGTGTAGACATAAGGACACAAGGCATTAAATGTTGATATCTCTGGTACATTTTATATCTCATTTCAGCCTCCTAAAGAGATAAAAATCTCTGACCTGTTTGTACCAAAGAAAATAAACAACCATGTATATTGTTTACATATTTATCAATCTATCTAACCATTTTCGTTCACAAGAAACTTAGTATTCCAGAAAACATATTTCAACTAAAGCTTTATTTCAACACAACTATAACAACAATGCAATCCAACAAATATGAAGATCAAAAGGGGTTCCAGTTGCAACTTTCAACACCCTGTTTCAAAATGAAAAGCTTTTCAAAACAATAGATGTTCTGTTCTTCTTATTCCTGGTGAGTAACATCACCTTTTTAAATTTGAAGTATATGAAATCTGTTGTATGTTCATTTCTGGAATTAGAATGTTAGTATGGATATATTTTGGTGCATCCCTGTATATATGTGAATGTATGAAAGTGTGCTTGTCTGTTTATCTGTATCTCAATTGTTTTAGTTTCAAACTACGAATTCAAACAAAATTTATCCCCACTGGATCTAGTTTTTGATAGGGTTTAATTTACAAACAAAAGTTGTTTGTTCCATCATGAACTAAGCTTTACAATTTGATTTAAGTTAAGATAAGTTTGAAATTTTACAGGAAACTAAAACAACCGTGTATGTTTATAATATGTTAAAAATCAAACTACCCAATTCTTAAATTCAGGAATCTAATCTAAATTCTTAACCCAAAATATGATTTTTAAGAATGAAATCACTATTTTTAGTTTGGGCATGAGAGTGCAGTTCTGGTTTGAATAGAATATAGGAATGTGATGATTTCTCGCGATCTACTTGATGATGGGGATCGGGACTCTTCCTGGAGGTGGGGATGTGATCGGAGAGTAGTGGAAAAATGACCGAAGGTAGTGTAGTTGACTGTGGCGATGGTGGTTGATCGGAGAAGTTTATAAACCTAGTTTTAGGTAAGGTCACGAATTCGTTTCGTTCGTCACCATCAATTGATCGAGTGTGGTAGGATTTTAGGAATCGCTAGAGTGAAGGTAGTCGAGGCTGTGGACGGTGGCGGTGGCATTCAGGTGGTCGGAGCTTCGAAGGAGAAGCGTTGACAGGTTTGCGTGATGGTGGGCTCTGGTGTTTCCAGGTTTGGGTTAATGCTCGATTTTGATTATGGGTTGTTGGTCGAGATTTGATGACTGAGGAGGGATATCGAGTCGATTTCTGGTGGGTTGCGATCGACGTTGGTGGTCCATGGTGGCCGGAGCGATCGTGCATATGCACGGTGAAGTGTTCGTCTGATGTTGGTTTTGGGGAGTAGGGTAGTTGCTCGAGTTAACTCGGGTGATTTGAGGAATTGACTCGAAGTGGAATGGTTTTGGACTCGAAGTAATTAGGGGTTGTCTCGGGTTAATATTTGTTTACAGGTTTAAGGGGAAACTGTTCTGGTTTCTTAAAATTTTAAAATAAATTTAAACTGAAGTTAACTGGAAAGTAAAGTTTTTAAAATAAGTTTAAAATCTAAGTTTCAATCTGGTTTCAAGTTAGTTGAATATCAGTTTAAAAATATTTAAAGTTTTTAAACTTAAATTGTTTTTAACTACTTTAAACAATTTTTAGAAGGAAGGGGAGATGAGTCTGAGTTTCTCGAGTAGAACCCATGATTACTCGAAGCAAGATGGGGTGTGACTCGAAGCAAGATGGGGTGACTTCGGGTAAGGTTGTGACAGGCTTCTATAACCTGACAGTTTCAAAATTTAAATTCAATTTTAAATTTTGAATGTAAGTTTAAACAAGTTTAACTAAATTTAAAAATAGGAGTCGAAAACTGAAATTTTGTATCCTAGTTTTAAATTTGAATTAAGTTATAAATTTAATTCTTTAACAATTTTTAAATGTTAAGTGCATTTTAAATAATTTGAATTTAAAAATGAAATTTAAAAAGAGTAGTTTAAAGGTAAATTGTGTTAAAAATGTTTTGTTAAAGATAATTCAATTTATAAGTAAGAGTAAAGTTTTATCTTAAATTAAATTAATAGGATGATTAAATGGATAAAGATTGGATGTTAATTAATGATTAGAATTAATTAATCAAGTAATTAAAGGTTAATTAAGTTACAGTTAGAACTTAAATTAATTTAATAATTAGTGGTTAATTAATGGTTTATCAAAGATAAATTAACTTGTAATTAAAAATGATTAATCTAAGTTTAAATTCTTAAGAAAGGAAATTAAGAATTGTAATTAGTTAATGAAGGTCATTAACTTAAGATTTGTTAAATAATGTATTTATGTGATAAATTTTAATAATTAATTAGATTAATTGATTAAGAGAATCAATTGTGAAAATAGTTAAGTATAATTACTTAAGTGAAGCAATTAAAGGAATATTACTTAATATAATTAATTGAGTTTAATTTGATTTGTTTAAGTTAATTAATTTAGTTTAATTAATTTAAATTTATCATTGAAATTTTATTAGAGATAAGTAATTGCTTAAATATAATAAATGAAGTATAAATACATAGTAAAGTAATTAATGGTAATTACTATATGTAATTAATTGAAGATGATTTAGTATGATAGTAATTTGGATTAAATTACTTTGTAAAATTAATCAAGGGATTAATTGAGATAATTAATTAAGGAGTAATTAATTTATTAAGTGAAGTAATTAAGAGTAGTTAATTACTGAATGGAATTAATCGAGACTGATTAATAAATGTGGTTTAGTAAAGATTAATTACTTAATGTAATTAATTTAAATGGAATAATTAAATCAAGAATGTAATTAGGGATCATTAATTTATATAATTAATGATGTAATTAAGAATTGATTCATTAAAACTAATTAATCAATAATAAGTGATTTTGAGTAATTAATTAATTGTAATTAATTAAGGATAAATATAATTAATTATGGTTATTAAATAAAAAGAGTAATTAAAGGTTAATTGCTGTTTTTGGTTAAAGATAATTAATTTGTGAAATTAATTGGAAGATAATTACTTGAATGTAATTAAAGGATAATTAATCCAGGATGATTAATTAAGATGGAAATCTAGAGAATGATTAATTAATTGATTTGTAATTAATTAATGGTTAAGTAAGCAGGATTTATAGAATGAAGAAATTAATTTAATTTACTTTAAATTAATTAGAGATTAAGTAATTAATTTAATTCATTTTAAATTAATTATAGATGATGTGTTTATGAATCATTGCTTATGTATTGATGGATGATATTGATTTCCTTGAGTGGTTTAAAATCTCAGATATGAGATAAATAATGCTGTGATATGGATTGTCTATTTATGTGATATTGTAGATTATCTATCTGTGATGTTGTAGATTATCTATCTGTGATATTGTGAACTATCTATCTGTGTGTATATAGAAAATTAAAATGAATTGTTTTAACTTTAAAACAACTTGGCCTTAAAAGACACGGTTTGGATTTCGATGAGACCGGGATCGGGTTTCCGTATACCGGGATTCCAGGTCTGGAGACCCGAATACCACATCGATCCAAAATAACGTTAGGTCGTGAAATCCAAGTGGAGCAAGTGAAGACTCGAGGTATAAGAACTATTCGTCAGTATAACTCTGTGGGTGATTCCGTAATGAGTTTGACGAAGATAGTACTTATAGATTCGAGATGGTGATTCAGAATGCAAGGGTTATTGTCGTTAACTCTGAGGGTGATTCCAATACGAGTGTAACGAGATAATGCCTTCGGTTTCGTTCGAACCCGGAACGAACTTGTATGGATTGAATGCTTTCAGCACATCGTCAGGCGGACGATGAGCATTCTAAGTGATGAGTTCTGATAAAGGTAATCGTGACCTCAAGCCTCATCAACCGGGAATGGCTAAAACAGGGGAGGTGCAGCAAGGCTTCGTGGGTAGCACCCACTTGAGAGCGAGATATACCCCTGTCTAGATGTCCCTTTTTATTTTCGGCTGTGTAGGCAGTTTTGAGCTCCAACTGCTGGGGTTGTTTCGTTCGGAACTGTTCAGTAAGGAATGGTTCCGGCCTTGTGTTGCAGGGGAGCGGGCGTACTCCTCGGTACGCTGATCTAGGCCAGGTACTGTGACGGGCAATACCCCAGTAGCCCTGCCATTGTTGGAAACCCAATTTTCCTACGAGACCCTACGGTTTTGATTGTATTACCCACGTTGTGGCTAGTATGCTGGAATTTAATCATGTAACAATTTCAGCTATTTTCTATTTACTTGAAAACCCTAGACCTATTATAATATAACTGGATTTCCTATCAAATGTTTTGGTTAGCGTAAGGTAAAAACATTTCCATGTTTATGTGTGGGATGTCTTACGTGATACCTTTTGTTTTCAAAGGATTTTCAAAGTTTAGCAACTTTAACCTGTTACTCATACCAGACCCATGTCTGACCCGGAGTTTATTTCCTGTTTTTCTTAAACTCTCGGGTACCCAAATTTTTACGGGTAGCCAAGGGATTCAGGTTAGCTTTGACGAATTGTGGAGGAGCAATGGAGCAGGAGGCTTCAGCGTTGTAGATATATGTATAGTGTTCCGCTGTGTTGGTATCTCTGTGTTGTATTTGTATTGTATCGAGTTGTATTAA
Organism: Allium fistulosum; assembly: GCA_030737815.1. NCBI lineage: Eukaryota > Viridiplantae > Streptophyta > Magnoliopsida > Asparagales > Amaryllidaceae > Allium > Allium fistulosum. Next base: position 236,767,178 of record CM060908.1, read on the forward strand.
CTAGACAGGTGTTTATGACTGTCTAGTATGTGATGTATTATCTGTGTAACTCTGATGTATATGATATTATGTATTCTCTTATGTGATATATTATATTTTATTCGTTCCGCTGTTGAGATTCTGATGTTGTTTCTTCTTCTTCCCTATCTTTTCTATTTCTCACCCCCTTTCTTTCTTAAAAACGGCGTGATTTTCCGGTAGTGGAAAGTTGGGTCGTCACAGGTATAAATTTTAATACTGCTAACTCTGGTGAAGTTTGGGATAATTTCTACTCAGCTGCTAGGATTAAAAATGAGGTGGGAAGGATGATTGCTGTTTGTATGAAGGTTTATATGAAAGTTATATGGAGACAAAGGAATGCAATTCTTTTTGAAAAAGAGAGAAAGAATATGGAAGATATTTGGCATGAAGTTAAGAGTGGCACTTACTGTCAAATGAAGAATTGTAATTCTGTTTTCTCTTCTGATTTGTTGCAAATTTGGGAATGATGCCTGATTTGCTTTTTTTCTCCCTGTTTTCTTTCCTTGTTCTCCTTTGTTTTCTGCTGTATCATTTATTGTTCTGTGCAATAAATCTGGTAGGGGTCCAGTTAACCCCGCTGGCTTTGCCAAAAAAAATATCATTTCATTTCAAAAACCAAATCAATACGATATCATTTTTACTTCAAATATATCCATTACCAAAATCATATCACTTTCCAAAGTTATAACGCTTACGAAATCATAAGTCCTTTAAAAATAAAACACTTTAGAAATCGAAACCTTGAAATTCATAACACTTTGAAATCATAGCTTTGAAATCATAACATTTTGGAATTCATAACACTTTCCTCTTAAACAGTTTAGATATTAAAATTAGTATATATAATAAAATAGTTTATAAATATAAAAAGTTTATATAAAATAGTTATAAGATAAAATAGTTTATAATAAAATAATTTATATTAAAAATGATTTATATTAAAATAGTTTATATTAAAATAATTTATAAAGTAAAAATATAAATAGTTTTAAATATAATTTAAAATTACTTTATAAAATAAAAATAGCTTCCTCAAATCTCACAAATCGATTCAAATAAACTCGAATTCCAAAATTCAAATTTAATCAAATCTCAAATCATCAATTTCAATTCGATTCAGTTTTTAAATAAACCATTTCAAATTATCAATTTCAAATACATATTTAAACCATAAAATAAGCCATTTCAATATGTTTCAAAGCTTTAAATATTCAACATTCCAAAACTAAATTCGATAATTTCATATATATATATATATATATATATATATATATATCAAATTCACTTTACTATTATTTTAGTTTTGAAATATTCACTTAATAAATCCAATATCTTTTAAAACAAACCCCAAATTACAATAAACTAAATATTTACTTCAATTTATTTAACTTGAACTATTCATTTAAATCACTTTAAATCAAAAATCAAGTTATAAAAATCATATCTTTAAAATTTCAATTTAATAAATTTCAAATCAAACTTATTTAAGTATAATTCTTAAATAAATATAATTTTCAAATCAATTTCAAATTTATCTTTCCAACCTGGATCATTATAAACTCTATATTTGAAAATATAGATATTAAATAAATACTTAAACATATTATATATCAACTTTATTAAATCAAATTTAATAAATCTTTTAAAACTCAATATTTATTAAAACCATATATTTCTTTTTTAAAGCCATAGAAATCATTTTTAAAATATTTAAATATAGACCAACGGTGTCTGTATATGATTTTCAATCCTATGGTCAAGTGATACCGATATTTATCATTTCAATCCGCAATTTAAATATATACGGGTATATACCATTTCAACCCGCAATCCCAAATACAATTCAATTGAAAATCGCTTGGGTTTATTATTTCAACCCATAACGATTTTCTCCTATTCTACAGATTGTTCGGGTATGTATCATTTCAACCCATAGTGAATTATATACTAACATGGAACTTGCAGAGTGATAACCGATATGATATTGACATAACAGGCATATATCATCAATATAAATAACAGATAATGGTGTCTGATGTCATAGGTGAACAAATACAGAAAATAGCATATATAACTATGTAAATAACTAACATCAGCATATTTCAATTGTCGTTTCAATTTAAATCAAATTTAATAGATAAAAGAACGTTAATCGTGAGTGATTGCTCACCTTTCGAGGCTAGAGGGAATATATAATAGAATGAGTTACGGATCCAAGCACGGATTTCGAAGCAAAGCACGATGGACTCGAGTTCGACAGACAAGCTGATAAATTGGAAATCAAAAACCAAAAATTAGTTTGATATAAATGGAAAATATATATATATATATATGTATATATGCTATTTATATATATATATATATATATTAAAATCAGAAATTATAAATTATAAAAGAAGTCAATATAACTTAATATATATGAACCCAACAAATCATATATAAGTAGATAACTATCTATATATTTATATATCTATACCATTTAGAAATTAGTACTTTAATAAACAAATATCATCTTTAAAATAAACTGCAACCAAGCAAAATCTGCCTACATACATGTCAAAATATATACATGAGACTTATATATATATACATCATCACTGCATACTATAATATTAATATAATATATAAATATCAATATACATATAACCAAATCCATGCTCACTGTTTTGCCAGGGACATCCCATATGAACTTCCACAAATAATATATATATATAACACTATACTTGGAAATCAACTTTATATATATATGACTAATATATAAGGAAAACATGTAAAATATATATATGACATATATTAATGTAGGCATATAGCTACCAGCAAGATCGCAAATACCAAAGTATAAACCAAGGTACATACATATATATATATATATAATTTTTAGATCAAGTATAAACACTATGCTAGATTTCAAAAATATAAACATATATACGGCAAAAATATAACTTACATACTTTAAATAGTGAAATGCAAACCTTTAAACGCAAAAATAGGAATTGAACTACTACGAAAATATTTTAAACATTCACAGTAAAACAATTTAAACAGTTTAATATAAATACCCAGAATAAAATCTTCAACATTTTGTAAAAAAATTCAACTGGTCGAAATATAGAAATTAATATATATATATATATATATAAATCTCGTATTATATAACATATTGATATTTCACTGTGACATAAACTTACATTTAAAACCAACCTCATACAATTGTAGACTAATGAGCTATATAACACACACACACACACATTAACTTATTAACAATCTATATAACATATAACATAACCATTTACTTATATAAACTAATATAATAACTAAAAAAAATCATGCAATTACGTTACCCTGTCTACAATCAATAAAGTAAATATATATACAACCGTATGTATATTAAAAAAATCAAGATAGTATTATTCATGCGTAAACTACATATATATCTCTTTTCTAAAACCAAATTCTAGTATACTTATACACATAAACTTATATATAAACACTTAAAAGATATACATACATATGATAAAAATGAACAACATGTAAAACATGCCTACAGGGTTAAAGACGGAGCGGGCCTGGTTTTTGCTCGCCATTCAAGGCGGAGATCCGATTGATGATGTCGAGTGAGAGAGAGATGGGGTGGATAGCGATGGTCGAGCGAGAGGCGATGGAGATGCGGGGTGGAGATGAAGGGAAGTGTCGCGTGACTGGGTGACTTTGGTGGGCACGCAGGCCGAGGTGGAAGGAGTGGCTTGTCGTTTGGACGGTTGGAGATAAGAGTGGTGGTCGGCCATGAAGGTTGAACGGCTAGGCTTGGCTACTTGCTCACGTGTGAAGGAGGTGTTGGGTGGACAAACACAGAGAGGAAATAACATGGCTTCAGGTAAAATGTGAAGAGGAAAGAAACAAAAATATGAACAGTGGGAATGTGAAAGGAAGGCCCGCATGAATCAAAGGACTAAAATATAAATTGAAAAGTGAATAACAAAAGTCAGAGGTTAGGATAATAAATTTGGCAATAAACAAGGCTCTTGACCGTTGATATTATATGGTGAAGATTGAAAGGTCACGAGGAGTCGAAGGATTCGAAAACGAACCCGATACGGAAATCGTTATGCAGATTTCGTCTTCACCGGACTTCGAAACACACAACCGAATATACTATGTAGATCAATACGACGAGACGATCAAAACGGCACACAGATATCAGTGGTATGATCATCCGTAGTCTATACGGACACTGATATACGTTGCTATCCCGTACGGAAAAATCCAAACGGAGCTAGAAACGTACAAATTTCGCGAAACGGATTACGCAATCTTATTCAGAGTGTTCTAAATAAATTTTCTAACGTTGACATATTTAGGTTTCGGAACACTTTTATTATCATCAATTTTAACTGATCTAAATTGGAATAAAATTACACTAGAAAATAAACTTCAATATTATCAGATGAGAATTTACCAGTTGCTATGTTTAATTAGACGCATCTCAAATAATAATTTTTTATTTCAAAATTTATTGTTTAAAATTTCACAAAATTCAATTAATTAAATAAATAAAACCACTAAAATTTACAGGTCGTTACACTCTCCCCCACTCAAATTTTTTCGTCCCCGAAAAGGAAAGAGGTAGGAGAATAGAAACAACCAGAAATAAATTAGATTGAAATACAAATAAAACAATTAAATTAAACGTATAAATTTCAAATTAAACTAATTAATATTCAACAATTTGGGTTAATCCATTTGAGTTCACTTAAGTTAAATCAGTCTATTTATTTCTAAATTCATTATCTTATTATCTAGTCATCCTCAATTAACAATTTCTAAATCAATCAATTTGTATAATCATTTATTATACTCATATTTTATTCAACAAATTTAATTCTTTTATTCCAAATTATTATTAACTTTATTCCACTTAATATATCTTATCACATATATTTAAACCATATAAATTAATTTAAACCATATAAATTTCAATTTAAATTAATTTATATTCAATAATTGATTTTTAAATTCAAGGTATTTCCATAAATTGATCTAATTTCAATTTATTAATTCTTTCAAAACAAATTTATTTGTCTCATCTATTATTTAATTAACTTATTATTCTATTTATCTCCATTAACATCCTTATAGTAAAATTTATGTGTATAACATTTATTATAACACTCAAATCTTTCCTTATAAAGTCATTTTATATTAAATATTATCCAATTACATTTTTAACTTCTGAATAATTTAGGTAAGTTATATTGAAATGTAATTGAGTATTATACAAGTAAAATTTTCTCATTCGGCTTATTTCAAGTTTAATATTTATTCAAAATCTTGGCTTTATTTTATACTTGAAATCACCTTATCAAAATTTAAGAATAAAATTTCCGGTTAATCTTCAACAATTTAAAGATAAATATATATACACACACTATATATATCCAATCAAATCTATAATCATATACCAATATATATATTATATATCAAGTAATACTATAGGAAATCAAATCAATTTAATTTTTCCAAAACAAAAACGTAGCAAAGCTATAGAATGGTCTCTCCACTTCGAAACTCGAAAATGAATGTCGATGATGCTGCAGTCATCACCGAAATTATTTTCCAGCGATAAAAGGGGAGAGTACTGATTTAAACTTTTAAAATTCTTTGGAAACAATTTCTGTTTGAAAATACTTTAGGTAATATACATTTTAAACCTTTAAAAACCAAAGTTTGAAATCACCAGAAATTAAATTCCCAAAATTCCTAATCTAAATTTATTTCAATTCCAAATAAATTTATAAACCATGTTTATAAATTCATTTAGGATAACAAATGATAATCAAATATTATCATTTCAAACAACCAATTTAATTAACTTATTAAATTCTAGAAATTCTACTAATATATATAATATGAAATTTATTCCATTTACCAAATTGAAAACAATATTATGTCAGTTTGCTCTATTCAAGTGTTTTGGAAATCCTATCGATATCGCTGATCAGACGAATCGATTGAAAACCCAAATCAACATCAACAACTCATTCACATCCATACATGTCGGATTTGAATTGCTCAAAATATTAGATTGTTAATTTAAATTTGGCAAAACTCAGCATATATAGTAAATAAAATATCACAGATCACAGACACACAGTAATATAACAATAATGCAGCGGAAACAAATGAATAGTAGTTCATGAAGCTACTATGTATATATAACAGAGTTAAACAGGATATAACAGAAGTCTGAAATACAAAGATGTCTCAATACAATAGTCAAATACATGTTCTGAATACATCACTAGAATCAACTGAAAGCTGGATAGACAGTTGGATCTCTAGGCGAAGCTCCAACTTCAAAGGTGAGTATCAAATGTTGTATCACTCAGTCTGACCTGAGCGTAAAGCAAAACACAAAACACTCGAGTCAGGATTAACATTCTTATATTTATAAATCCAACTCAAGTGAAATATCAACTGAAATACAAGTAGCTTAAAGGATGTTTGGGATAACCATCCTATAAGGATCCGTTAAACTATCTACTATGTAGTAATATTCGTTATTATAATAATGTCTAATAGTAAAATAATCTTACTTTTAAATAGCGTTAAGGGGTTACCCATATAGCCCTTAACACATAATAGTCCCAGTAGTCTATCCAGTATTAGCATACTCCCAGATCGGGGGCTACCCTCAATACTCCACAGGCTACGGCACAAATCCAAACTCATAGTAAAGCTCGATATGGTAGGTGACACAGCACAACTAGGCAATGCCAGGGTAGATATACCAATTACGCATCCGGGCTGGTGGTAACGCATAGCAGCCACTACCGCCCACCATGGAATACACTCCCAATCAAAAATCGAAGGGTGGCCACCAAATCAATCACAAAGTAATAGAATAGTATCGAAGAAATGCGTCCGATCAGAGTTGCTACCTCGTTGGCCCATCAATCGCTCCTGATTTAGCCACCTTATGCCAACTCACGGGAGTTGGGTCCACGTATATACCTCAATAGGAATCGTCGCCACCATCCTACATCATTCTGGAATCTCCACAGCATACACAATGGTTAAAGTGGTTTTCGGTATCGACAGTGTTAACTCCTTTATTTCGGCGACCTAAAACTCTGCGACCTAACAGCTCTTAACGACCTAAAAGGCCTCACGACTTAAGGAAACTCACGACTTAATGAAACTCACGACCTAAGGAACCTAACGACCTAAGGTACTTAACGACCTAAGGAATCTAACGACCTATGGGATGTCACGACCTACGGAATCTAACGACCTATGGGATGTCACGACTAAGGAATCTAATGACCTATGAGATGTCACGACCTAAGGCATGTCGCGACTTAAGGAAACCCACAACCTAAAAGCTTCACGAGTTAGCAGACTCTATGACCTAAAATGGTTTACGACCTAACTACAGAGGCGACCTAACAAGTTAAGGAGCTTCGCGACCTAACTTCGTAAAGCAGCTTGACAAGCTAAAGGCAAAGGAAGGGAGACGACCTACCTTAGGTCGTTCACGACTTGCCACTTCATCAGCACAACTTCACGACCTACCGAGTACAACTTCATCAGCCTACTTCTTAAGTCGCAAGTGGACTGCGACCTAGTTTAGGTCGCTCGCGACCTACGACCTAACTTAGGTCGTACGTGACCTAAGACTTGGCAAAACTTATGTCCAGAATTCAACTCCTATAAATACACCGCTACATTCAACATGAGGAGGACTTTTGGCTCATCATTTCTTCAAGCATCGTTACTCTGCCGAACTCCCAACTCATTCAACAATTGAAGATCTTCAAACATTCGAGACACTACAACAAGCTTCGAGAGGAATTTCCTACATCCAACACGGATTCATCAAGTTTCATGATCGAAGTTTGAGCTAGTAGTCGAGATTGTCTTTGTGATCAAATTGTATTGTTTTCATAAGTGTATTGTATCGTCTTGTAATCGAATTCAGTAATAAAGAGATTCAAAGTGGATGTAGGCTCTATCTCAAGCCGAACCACTATAAACTGCTGTCTTTTACCGCCTTTTCGATATTTTACTGCTTACTTCTTGTTCCCGTCACACGGGTGGTGCTTTCACAATTCTACTACACACACAGGGTGTTAGCGTTCACTTTTTAGCGTTAACATTTTGGTGCTTTCATTGAGAATTGAACTTAGGAACTATTCTCACCATTGCTCCGCAAGAGTTTGTTGAAAGAGTCTCTCTAAAGACCAGAAGTTTATCTGAAGTCATGGCTTCTGGAAGAAAGGGTAGATCTACCAGATCCGGAAATGCTCATGAGGGAACCTCCGCTTCCCCAACAGTAGATCAAGCAACTCCCACCGTCGGAGTTACAAGGGCTGAATTAGACAACGTAGTGTCGGGATTATACCAACAAATGGAAACCCAAAATGCTTTGATGATGGATAGGTTAAATGCTCTACTTGGGGAAAATCGACAACCAGAAAATTATGAAACAGTCTTCACTGAAAATGCTCATAATTCTCAAGAGAAAGATATTCCTCAAGGAACAGCTGGCTTCACCAAAGGAGCACCTCCCCAAGCTGGAGGATCGGGGCCGCATCCGCCTCTCCGCGAACGTTTGTTCACACAAACTTCAGAAAAGATGGCTGACGTCTGCCCGGCAAGGTCTCTGAATGAAGAAGAATATCTATCAGGAATGGTTCGCCAGATTATGAAAGAAAGTATGCAAAGGGATGAAAACGAGAACGACTGGGGGTTTGCTCCAAGTAAAACTCCGTTCACTGAAAGAATTCTAAAAGCCGAGTTTCCAAAGAAGTTCGTTCCTCCTACAATCCCAGCTTATCGGGGGACGAGTGATCCAAATCAGTTCTTGTACAAATACGACTGGCACATGACGGGTGCCCGGGCAACAGATGAAATTAAATGCAGATATTTTCCTGTCTACCTGGAAGGGGTGGCTCTACTCTGGTTTACAAAGCTACCGGTCCGATCTGTGGATCAATTCTCCGATTTGACCCGTAAATTCAAGGATCAGTTCAGGTTGTATGCTACAAAGGCAAAGGACATAATGTCACTGTCCAGTCTAGAACAAGTCTCCGACGAATCTATTAAATCCTTCTTGAGCCGTTTCAATATAGCTCTAGCCGAAGTGGATAATGCAGAGCCGCGTATGATCCTGACTTATTTGATGCGAGCCATCGATAAATCAAGTGAATTTGGAAAATGGCTAAAGATGAAAGAACCGAACTCGCTTGAAAATTTTTATAAAAAGGCCGATGAATTTATGCGCCTGGAAAACCTTTCCGCACCAGCAAAGATGGTAGTTGCTAAGGACAACAATAATGATCTTGCTTTTAACAAGAGAGATTTTGGAAATCAGAAAAGGGAAAATTACGGGGGAAAGAACAAGGGGAATGAAAAGAAACTCCGCCGCTTTAATCCTTCAAATTTTACTCCTTTAACTGATAAACCAGGAAATATCTTTTTCGCAACAAAAGATGTTGTCAAGTATCCTAAGCCGCCTGAAATGAGAAGAGGTGCAGTGCGTAATGGGAAATTCTGCCGATTCCACAATCAACCTGGCCATGACACTGACCAATGTCGCCAGTTAAAAAGTGTGATTGAAGAACTGCTGAAACATGGTAAACTTCAACAATATGTGAAGAGAAGTGAAGTCGATCCAACCTCATCCACTCGGGGGCAAGAATATCCTGCTCATCAATCTGGCTCTGGCAACAACGCTGCAGTGCAAGATTCCGAAAAACTTGTCATTAACGTTGTCACAGGAGGTCCATACCCAGCAAGCGGAAGTTGGAACGACTGCTAATTACCCACAAAACTGCAGCTGGGGCATCTTTCATTCTCTCTGGCATATGAATTCAAAACTATGAATCCAGTAGAAATTGGAATTCAATCTGGAGATTCTGGAACAATAATCACTTGCATCCATTTTTTACTTAACAGCATTGCTTAAATTTGTAAAATAATGATGGATGTAGAACTTTTGTATTGTAAAATGCTAAGAAATTGGTGTGATTCAATAATAAAGAACTGTAAAATTTGTGTTCTCTAATGCTGTAAAATGCCTGTCTCATTTTGATATGCAAGTTTCTTTAAAATATTGCTAAAATGTCGATTATATATTGCAGGAGATCAAAAGCAAAGCTTACTTACTCCACGCATCCAAAAACTCAGCGACTCCTACAAATCGCTCAATAATGTTAAGCCACAAAGGAGGCGCTATTCACAAACCGTTAGTGATTCCACCAAAGCGGGCACCTTCCTGACGAGAGCGTTCCAGACTCTTTCTAATTAATCGCGATCGTTTGATTAAACAAACATCCGGTAAAGAAGTTTGCGTCTGCCCCATGGATTCACTCGACGATAAAGCACATTCCTCTGGCAACAAGAAAACACCTTGCAAGGAGAATGGAACATGCATTTGGAATGGTAAAAAGGAATCGCTAGGAAGCAGATGGTGGGAGGATACAAGCAACAAAGCTCTCTTTGAGGCATAACTCTTCGGAGAAGATCTCTTCGGAGACCAAAAATTGCTTCTCTTCGGAGACCAAAAATCGCTTCTCTTCGGAGACCAAAAATCGCTTCTCTTCGGAGACCAAAAATCGCTTCTCTTCGGAGAACAAAAATCGCTTCTCTTCGGAGACCAAAAATCGCTTCTCTTCGGAGACCAAAAATCGCTTCTCTTCGGAGACCAAAAATCGCTTCTCTTCGGAGATCAAAATTGCTTCTCTTTGGAGAACCAAAAAAGACCTCTTCGGGGGCACACTTCACCGTGCTTGAAGTATCAAACGCAAGCCCTCTTCGGAGGCACGAAGGCCTTTTCAAAGGCACATTTCACCAAAATCGCTTCTCTTCGGAGACCACTAAGCCTTCTTCGGAAGCACTAAGACAAATAAAGCCTTTTAATAAGGCGCATTCAAAAAAAAAACTTTGTTAATAGAACCACTAACGACCGCAGCTGAATACTTATGATTATTTGTACAAACAAATATGCAGTAAAACAACCAATGATTGTCCCGTGGTTCGATTCAACAATGAAATATAATTGTCTGACAAACAGATCAAAACATTTTTCAAAAGCTCATTTCATTGCGTAGGAAAATTCACTTTTAAACAAATAAAAGTGATCATCTTCGAAAGTTGAAGTGTTCTTTAGAAAGGAAGAGAGAGTAAAAATTTCTCCCACACAAAATGTATTCTATTAAAAGGAGAATAGTACTTCCCCAAATTGGAAAAATTATTCTCTAAAATAAGAATACAAGTCTTTTTCAGAATATTACAGTGAGCCGTGATACGGGGGCACATATAACCATATTAATAGAAACAACGCTCAACCGTCATATCACGAGCTCACTGCGGTATCATATAAAGAAAATAAAGAATCATTTATTCTACACTAAAAATGAGAAATAGATGCATTCTTACGTATACAAGAATTCATGCAAGTGAGAGAATTATTTTATTCAATACTGTGAAAATTCTTTACATGTGCAAATCTCATAAAGCGGAGACCGGTATCCGCACAATCTCCGGTCAATACTTGCAAAGAGCAGAAAAGGCAAAATCAAACTCATTTCTCCTTCTTCCCGCCCTTGGAGCTTTTACCCGGCCTGGTAATTAGTTTCGGAGGCCGTATCGGAGAATAAGAAGAAAGAGACTTAGCCGGATCGACTTCTGCTTCATCTCCAACAGCAGAAGAGCCTTTCTTTCCTTTCTTCGAAACCACACGTTTCCCCTTCTTCTTGGAAGAGAACTCACTCCCTGGAGTAAGAAATGTAGAAAGTTTTGTGTCATAGTCAAAAGACTGCTCCGGAGTCTTCTCACTATCTTCCAGATCTTCCGCTTTCTGTTCCTGAGAAACAGGTGGTTCATCCAAGCCTTGAAGGGCTGCTATTTGTTCTTCCTGTGAACCTGGTTGAGAAGCTGGAAGAGGTGTAACTTGAGAAGAAGGAGGAACGATAACTGAAGAAGGAGAGGTTGGCGCAGTTTTCGGTGCTTCCGCTACATAAGAAAAGAAGTTAAAATCAGTACTTTCTAAGGTAAGAGAAGATATTGGTTCGTCAAGGCTTAAGTAGTAAGTAAGAAGATCATCAAGCTCAGTCAAATCGAATAAGTGGTTCACCGGAGCTGGGTCGACGTCAAAGTTACCTGGAGAAGTCGGTTTGGCGAGATCAGTCTCGAATTTCTGAGCCGCAATGTCTTCCAGGGCCTCTTCTTCTGTGGGGGTGGTAACAATATCTTTGTCAGCTTTGGTAGGAGGTGAAGAGTGAGAACTAGAGCCAATGATATCGACATCAGCTGAGACCGAAGTATGAACAGGAGCAACAAGAAGTATTTCTTTTTTGGAACACTTCTCCCCCGTCGCTTCAGCTCGCACTCGGGCAAGCTGCTCTTTTCCCTTAGCAAGAGCAGCACGGGCGTCTTCGTCTAAATAAGTTGCTTCAAGGTCTGCTTCGGCATAGCCGGCACCACCAAGCATATCAATAATCGCATCCCACACTTCAGCTAATGTGACTTCATACTCCGGTCCCAAAAATGAAAGGCTACCACGCCCCAAGACGCAATGGACATAAAAGTCGAACAAAGTCGTATCAATGGTGGCTTTAGTTGCCTTATGGGATTCTTCAGCCGCAGCTTTACCAGCGAGAGCTTCATCACGCTCTCTTTCAACCTTCAATAATTGAGACTACAGTCCTGTAATCTCTAAGTCTTGGGAGCTGACTTTCTCCCGAAGTTGAGCCGCGTCATCACGATATTTCCTGGTAACGTGCTGCTCTGCTTCTAGTTTCACTTCAGCATCCCGTTGAGCAGCATGAGCATTTTGAACCTGCTGTTGAAGCATCTCTTCCTTTTGTGAAAAAGAAGTGGAAGAAGTAGCAAGTTCGTTCTTGAGTCTTTCAACCTCGGCTTCAAGCCTCCCGTAATCATCAGTGATGCTCTTCATTTCAGCATCATGCTGCTTGCAAACTTTATCCCATTCAGATTTATCGTTCTCCATGGTCAGCATCGCTTCAAGATTCGCACGGTTAACCCTTTGCAGCTCGTCAACAAGCTTTTGCCATCCAGACACCCTTTCGATATTAAGTTTGATGGCATCAAGGCTGCACAGCATATCCGATTTATCGATCGGGACCAAGTCAAGGTCAAAGCGTACCCCTTTTAAACACCACTGCAGGAACCGACTTTGAAGGATTGGCGGACCTTTCCCAACTTGATACTGGGGTCTGTTAATGATTGCTTGAATGTCAGACTTCTCGAGAGCGGGAGAACCAGCAGGCAAGTCAGAAGGAATGGGAGCGTCAGGCTTCTCAGAAAAGACGGAAGAGTCACTTGCTTAGTTCGTTTACGTGAGTCGCTGGCAATGTGACTTTTTCCTTTATCATCGTTTTTCCTCTTTTGAGAATCGTCTTCTCTTCGGAATGAATCTTGGTGTTCATCCTCTCTTCTGCGGGAAGAGTCGTGTCGCTCGTCCCTACTCCCATAGTTCTGTAAATCTTCCCTTCTATGGCGCTCTTCATAAGCTCGCCTTTCGTGAGCCTTTCTGGCAGCTCTTTCCTCATCAGTTTCTCTCGGGGCACCGAGATAACCCCTAAAGTCGTAAGCATCGCGACTTCCGTGGCGCTGGAATTTGTCGAAGTAGGAGTCGCTTCGTCCCATCGGAGAATCTGGACAAGAAAAAGAGACAAGTCTTAAAAATCTTCAAATAAAAGGAGTTTAAGTGCATATAAGTGCCAAAAAATCCTAGGTGTGTGTGGCGTGTAAACTATACGCGTCAAGCTACAGACCACTCTTCGGCTTGGGGGTAACGTCGGCTTTTGCAGTTGACGTTAACTCTTGAGTTGATGGAGTTCGCTGCAAGGCGGATGTCGCCTCAACTGCTGAAGATGTTACTTTGGTGGTGACAGATTCATCCTTGAAAAGCTCTTGTGATGTTATCATCAAGTCGCTTAGATTATCAAAAGTATCTCCACCGTCATACCCAGCAGAATCTCCTCTTGCAACTCCTTCGATCACCGGGGAAAGCAAAGGTTTGCTAGATAATCCCACAACACCAGCAGAGCTGGAACACTTCACTAGTGCGGTGTCAACAGTAGGTTCTTTCAGAGCCATCTCTTCTGCGGAAACTGGGGCATCCGATGTCTCTACTTGGGAGTCAAGAACTTCATAAACTTGAGTGGATTGGGAAAAGTGCAGAAGTCCGTACTGGTGCAGGAACTCATCTTTCAGCAAAAATTTGGCACTTCTCTCTTCAGCATCCACAGCACTCAAAGTATCTAAGGTCGACTTAAGGCTGGGATCTCGAAGTGAAGGAGGAAGTGCTGCAAAAAGTAAGGGACGGAGTTAAGCATTTGGCAATTCAAGTTCCGAAAAGTTCAGAAAATGAAGAAAACGGTGAAACGAAATCTTACTTCCGACTCTCCAAACGGCATAAAATCCCGGAGGACAGCGGACAAAGAAGAATTGGCTCAAAAATCCATGTGCACTATCGGGCAAGTCGAGAATCAATCTACGGTTCCTTGCGCCTCTCACAAGGATAATCGAAGAATGATCTTTGTTCTTTGAAAAAGTGCACAAATAGCAAAGCTCCTCAAAACGGGGAAGACGGTCTAGCACTCTTCTAAACAGCACACACAACCCCAGTATAATGACATATCCGTTAGGGTGTAGCTGAAAGGGAGAGATAGCTAATCGATAGAAAAGTTCTCGGAGAAAGTCATTGAAGGGAGGAATAGCTCCGCTTAAACACATCTGACGATTGACTGCAATAAAACCAAGGGGTGGTCTGTCGGCAGTGTCGTTTGCTCCAGGAAATGAAGCATCTGTTTCGGCAATTCCAAACTGGGCACACAGTTGTCTGAAGACTTTGTGGCCCAAAGTGGTCGGAGTTCTTTCTGGAGGGTCGACCAGTGGGTTGGCAATTGGGAAAGCTTCTCCGGCTGGTCCTGAATCTTCTTGTTGAGATGTCATTCTACACAATCAACTGGATATTTAAATATGAAGGTGCACATTTCGTAAAAAGTGTGAAGTGTTGTGCGAAACTAAAACGATAACGAGCAAGTATAATTGAAATTGAGATAGTTGACATTTGTCGATTATAAAGTTTCGAGGCTTGTCATTTTAAGTTCAAATACAACGTTGTGTTGATGCAAACAAATCAGCTTAGGTTGATTATTTCAGCTTTGCTTTAATACTTCATCTGAATTTATCGTTTCACAGCATTTCATTCACAAAATTCATGTAGGTTAATTGTTCTTTATCTTCTAATCTGTCATTCGATGTGGGCAGTCAATGGCAGTATATTTGTCCCGTTTTTCTACAAATGTTGTGTTTAACAGGTTATTAACATTAGAGTAAAAGCAATCTATAATGAAGTGCAACATAGTTCGAATTCGATCAAAATTCAAAGGCCAGTCGAGCTCTGTCCAAATTTCGCAAGTGTTAGGTCGTCTAGCGACCTAGCATAGGTCGGAGTCTTTTTAGGTCGCACAGCACAAGTAGGAAAGGTCAAGGCGATGTAAATTTGGCAAGTCCTAACTCGGCCGCGACTTAGAGCTTATGTCGCAGAAATTAGGTCGTTCGATTGTTAAGTCGTTATGTTCAAAGTTCAGTTAAGTCCAAAGGTTCAAGTTTTAGGTCGCTCACGACCTAGCATAGGTCGGAAAGTTCGGCTTTATCTAAGTCGCAGGAATTCTTAGGTCGCAAGGATGTTTAGGTCGGTCAAATATCTTAGGACGTGAGTCGTAGGTCGCAGAAGGCTCAGCACAAAACTCTTAGGTCGTACAAATCTGTTAAGTTGCCGACTTCCCCTCCACGCAATCCCTTAATGGATCCGATAACCGGATACTACCATTACAAAGAAAACGATCATCCTTTTCTTGAATTCAATTCATCTCTACATACCGCCAAATCATCCAGCAAATCGACTTCAAATCCTTCCGATCCATTACAAACATTACCGTGCATTCAAGAATCACATCAACATATCGAATGACGATCGGAAGTCGATTGTAATAATCGCTCAAAAAATGAAACACGAACGCATGGAATTGGACTTGGGTCGGAAAACATGAACTCATGATGGGGCAGCGATTATGGTGGGGCGGAGATTGAGTTCACTTATGCAGTATTTTGGAGAGGATGAATCGTCGATTAAACAAGTTGAATTCTCCCTTGGAAGCTCAGAGATTCGTCAATAGCAACGGAAAATCAAAGCAGAAGGATAAGGAGGAAGAAGGCGACCTAACAGTTTATATGAGGCTGAGAGAGGAAGGCGAATAGGCACGCAAGTTTTAGGTCATCCACGATCCAGCAAGAGTAAGTCGAAGCACACGACCTATGACATTGGCGTGTACTTCGAGGGGCAAATGTTAACTCCTTTATTTCGGCGACCTAAAACTCTACGACCTAACAGCTCTTAACGACCTAAAAGGCCTCACGACTTAAGGAAACTCACGACTTAATGAAACTCACGACCTAAGGAACCTAACGACCTAAGGTACTTAACGACCTAAGGAATCTAACGACCTATGGGATGTCACGACCTAAGGAATCTAACGACCTATGGGATGTCACGACTAAGGAATCTAACGACCTATGAGATGTCATGACCTAAGGCATGTCACGACTTAAGGAAACCCACGACCTAAAAGCTTCACGAGTTAGCAGACTCTACGACCTAAAATGGTTTACAACCTAACTTCAGAGGCGAACTAACAAGTTAAGGAGCTTCGCGACCTAACTTCATAAAGCAGCTTGACAAGCTAAAGGCAAAGGAAGGGAGACGACCTACCTTAGGTCGTTCATGACTTACCACTTCATCAGCACAACTTCACGACCTACCGAGTACAACTTCATCAGCCTACTTCTTAAGTCGCAAGTGGACTACGACCTAGTTTAGGTCGCTCGCGACCTACGACCTAACTTAGGTCGTAAGCGACCTAAGACTTGGCAAAACTTCTGTCCAGAATTCAACTCCTATAAATACACCGCTACATTCAACATGAGGAGGACTTTTGGCTCATCATTTCTTGAAGCATCGTTACTCTGCCGAACTCCTAACTCATTCAACAATTGAAGATCTTCAAACATTCGAGACACTACAACAAGCTTCGAGAGGAATTTCCTACATCCAACATGGATTCATCAAGTTTCATGATCGAAGTTTGAGCTAGTAGTCGAGATTGTCTTTGTGATCAAATTGTATTGTTTTCATAAGTGTATTGTATCGCCTTGTAATCGAATTCAGTAATAAAGAGATTCAAAGTGGACGTAGGCTCGATCTCAAGCCGAACCACTATAAACTGCTGTCTTTTATCGCCTTTTCGATATTTTACTGCTTACTTCTTGTTCCTATCACACGGGTGGTGCTTTCACAATTCTACTACACACATAGGGTGTTAGCGTTCACTTTTTAGCGTTAACAGACAGAGAGTATGCCCATATCTGATCCCGGTCTCTTTAACAACCAAACGTTATTATAACACTATGGTCATTTCAAAATAGTTTATACTTCAAAACCAAAATATCATTTCATTTCAAAAACCAAATCAATACGATATCATTTTTACTTCAAATATATCCATTCCGAAAATCATATCACTTTCCAAAGTTATAACGATTTCGAAATTATAAGTCCTTTAA
This sequence comes from Allium fistulosum, assembly GCA_030737815.1. NCBI lineage: Eukaryota > Viridiplantae > Streptophyta > Magnoliopsida > Asparagales > Amaryllidaceae > Allium > Allium fistulosum. Next base: position 236,784,854 of record CM060908.1, read on the forward strand.
AAATCAAACACTATAGAAATCGAAACCTTGTAATTCATAACACTTTGAAATCATAGCTTTGAAATCATAACATTTTGGAATTCATAACACTTTCCTCTTAAACAGTTTAGATATTAAAATTAGTATATATAATAAAATAGTTTATAAATAAAAATAGTTTAAATAAAATAGTTTATAATAAAATAATTTATATTAAAAATGATTTATATTAAAATAGTTTATATTAAAATAATTTATAAAGTAAAAATATAAATAGTTTTAAATATAATTTAAAATAAATTTATAAAATAAAAATAGCTTCCTCAAATTTCAAAAATCGATTCAAATCAACTCGAATTCCAAAATTCAAATTTAATCAAATCTCAAATCATCAATTTCAATTCGATTCAGTTTCTAAATAAACCATTTCAAATTATCGATTTCAAATACATATTTAAACCATAAAATAAGCCATTTCAATTTCAATATGTTTAAAAGCTTTAAATATTCAACAATTTCAAAAATAATTCGATAATTTCATTTATATATATATATCAAATTCACTTTACTATTATTTAAGTTTTGAAATATTCACTTAATAAATCCAATATCATTTAAAACAAACCCCAAATTACAATAAACTAAATATTTCCTTCAATTTATTTAAACTTGGAATATTCATTTAAATCACTTTAAATCAAAAATCAAGTTATAAAAATCATATCTTTAAAATTTCAAATTTAATAAATTTCAAATCAAACTTATTTAAGTATAATTCTTAAATAAATATAATTTTCAAATCAATTTCAAATTTATCTTTCCAACCTCGATCATTATAAACTATATATTTGAAAATATAGATATTAAATAAATACTTAAACATATTATATATCAACTTTATTAAATCAACTTTAATAAATCTTTTAAAAATCAATATTTATTAAAACCATATATTTATTTTTCAAAGCCATAGAAATCATTTTCAAAATATTTATATATAGACCAACGGTGTCTGTATATGATTTTCTATCCTATGGTCAAGTGATACCGATATTTATCATTTCAATCCGCAATTTAAATATATACGTGTATATATCATTTCAACCCGCAATCCCAAATTCAATTCAATTGAAAATCGCTTAGGTTTATTATTTCAACCCATAACGATTTTCTCCTATTCTACAGATCGTTCGGGTATGTATCATTTCAACCTATAGTGAATTCTATACTAACAGGGAACTTGCAGAGTGATAACAGATATGATAATAACATAACAGGCATATATCATCAATATAAATAACAGATAATGGTGTTAGAAGTCATAGGTGAACAGATACAGATAATAGCATATCTAACAATGTAAATAACTAACGGCAGCATATTTCAATTGTCGTTTCAATTGAAATCAAATTTAGTAGATAAAAGAACGTTAATCGTGAGTAATTGCTCACCTTTCGAGGCTAGAGAGAATATACAATAGAATGAGTTAAGGATCCAAGCACGGATTTCGAAGCAAAGCACGATGGACTCGAGTTCGACAGACAAGCTGATAAATTGGAAATCAAAAACCAAAAATTAGTTTGATATAAATGGAATATATATATATATATGCTATTTATAAATATATATATATATATATATATATATTAAAATTAGAAATTATAAAAGAAATCAATATAACTTAATATATATGAACCCAACAAATCATATATAAGTAGATAACTATATATATATATTTATATATTTATACCATTTAGAAATCTGTACTTTAATAAACAAATATCATCTTTAAAATAAACTACAACTAAGCAAAATCTGACTGCATTAATGTCCAAATATATACATGAGACTTATATATATATACATCATCACTACATACTATAATATTAATATAATATATAAACATCAATATACATATAACCAAAACCATGCTCACTGTTTTGCCAGGGACATCCCATATGTACTTCCACAAATAATATATATATAACACTATACTTGGAAATCAACTTTATATATATATGACTAATATATAGGGAAAACGTGTAAAATATATATATGACATATATTAATCTAGGCATATAGCTTCCTAGCAAGATTGCAAATACCAAAGTATAAACCAAGGTACCTATATATATATATATATATTTATATATGTATATATAGATCAAGTATAAACACTATGCTAGATATCAAAAATATAAACATATATACGGCTAAAATATAAGTTACATACTTTAAACGGTGAAATGCAAAACTTTAAATGCAAAAATAGGAATTGAACTACTACGAAAATATTTTAAACATTCACAGTAAAACAATTTAAACAGTTTAATAAAAATACCCAGAATAAATTCTTCAACATTTTGTAAAAAATGGCAACTGGCCGAAATATAGAAATTAATATATATATATATATATATATATATAAATCTCGTATTATATAACATATTAAAATTTCACTGTGACATAAACTTACATTTAAAACCAACCTCATACAATTGCAGACTAACGAGCTATATAACACACACACACAATAACTTATTAACAATCTATATAACATATAACAAAACCATTTACTTATATAAACTAATATAATAACTAACAAAATCATGCACTTACGTTACCCTGTCTACAATTAATAAAGTAAATAAATATACAACCGTATGTATATTAAAAAACTCAAGATAGTATTATTCTTGCGTAAACTACATATATATCTCTTTTTTTAAAACCAAATTCTAGTATACTTATACACATAAACTTATATATAAACACTTAAAAGGTATACATACATATGATAAAAATGAACAACATGTAAAACATGCCTACTGGGTTAAAGACGGAGCGGGCCTGGCTGTTGCTCGCCATTCAAGGCGAAGGTCCGATTGATGATGTCGAGTGAGAGGGAGATGGGGTGGATAGCGATGGTCGAGCGAGAGGCGATGGAGATGCGGGGTGGAGATGAGGGGAAGTGTCGCGTGACTGGGTGACTTTGGTGGGCACGCAGGCCGAGGTGGAAGGAGTGGCTGGTCGTTTGGACGGTTGGAGATAAGAGTGGTGGACGGCCATGAAGGTTGAGCGGCTGGGCTTGGTTACTTGCTCACGTGTGAAGGAGATGTTGGGTGGACAAGCATAGGGACGAAATAACATGGCTTTAGGTAAAATGTGAAGAGGAAAGAAACAAAAATATGAACAGTGGGAATGTGAAAGGAAGGGCCGCATGAATCAAAGGACTAGAATATAAATTGAAAAGCGAATAACAAAAGTCAGAGGTTAGGATAATAAATTTAGGAATAAACAAGGCTATTGACCGTTCATATTATATGGTGAAGATTGAAAGGTCAAGGGGAGTCGAAGGATTCGAAAACGGACCCGATACGGAAATCGTTATGTAAATTTTGTCTTAACCGGATTTCGAAACGCACAACCGAATATACTGTGGAGAGCAACACGACGAGACGATCAAAACGGCACACAGATATCGGTGGTATGATCATCCGTTTAAAAGTCGATATGGGCACTGATATACGTTGTTATCCCGTACGGAAAAATCCAAACGGAGCTAGAAACGTCCGAATTTCACGAAACTGATTACGCAGTCTTATTTAGAGTGTTCTAAATAAATTTTCTCATGTTGACATATTTAGGTTTCGGAACACTTTTATTATCATCAATTTTAACTGATCTAAATTGGAATAAAATTACACTAGAAAATAAGCTTCAATATTATCAGATGAGAATTTACCATTTCCTATGTTTAATTAGACGCATCTCAAATAATAATTTTTTTTTTCAAAAATTTATTGTTTATAATTTCACAAAATTCAATTAATTAAATAAATAAAACCACTGAAATTTATGGATCGTTACAATTTGTAAAACAACTTGATGAACTGTTTATTTGATTATTATACGTCGTTCCGCTGTGAGATTTTGTCTTGTATTTTCCCTTCTTTTCTATTATTTCTTATTTACCCCATTAACAATCCTCCCTTTGGAATGGTTTGATTTAACGCATGTGTCGATTTAAACCGTCCAAAAAGGCAGGTCGTTACAATATGTCTATAGTAGCATTGTAACCACTTTTATAGTATTAGAGTTATACTAGAATGGAGATTGGCAAGGGGTTCAAGGTATATTTAGAGACATATAGCTACTATATATAAGGTCGAACTAGAAGAGTCGTTGGCCCATAGTCGAAGACATACTCGAAAAAATATAGTAAAATGTGAAGTATGTAAGATATAATACCTATCTACATGCTTACTGCACAAAATATTTTTACCGTAGAACTTGAGGTTTCTATTCACCGAACATTTATTTTTCTTACACCATCTTCATTGCAACCTTCGAGTTAGGTGGAAAGTTATAGTAGATGATATGACGAGTTTGAAGGAGGTGGTGAGTGTAACGACCCGAAAATTTTAACGGTTTAAATAACGTAATTAACTGAATTTTTCTGGAAATTTAAACAATTGAATTGGGTAATAAAAATTTGATATTTGGAATACGTCTATTTAAACATAGCAAATGGTATATTTTTATTCGAAAATATGAAAGTAAATTCTGTTGTGAAAATTTTAATTTTAATTTAAAATCAGTTAATTTGATGAAATTAAAATATTATTGAAATCTGAATATTTTTATATAAGAAAAATGTTTAATATTTTTTGAGTGAGACGTCATCTTTTGTTTCATCAAATTTGGACTTCTCTACCTTTGTTTATCCTATTTTTGATATATTAGCAGCATTTTCGGTAGCGAATATCGACTTTTGATAGGATGATCATATCACTGATATTTGTGTACCGTTCTGCTCGTCTCGTCGTGTTGATCTCAGCAGTATATTCATTCGTGTGTTTCGGAGTCCGATACGCGGTGGAATCTACGGAAAATAGAAACCGTATCGGTATCCGTTTTGTGCCTTTCGGATTCTTGTGTCCATTCAATTTTCAACGTGCGTTAACCAAACAGCCAATTGCCTTTTACTATTCCCAAAAGTAATATGACTTTTATATTTCCCTGTATTCAATTATGCTGTCGGTTGCCTTCCTCTCCGACCATTTTGGCTTTCCTCTCTCTAGTTCTTTCAGACAAAAGGTATTATAATATTTTAATATGTAAAGTTTTACATTATTTTTCCTATGGCGTATCATCATCAAAAATTCTTGCTCTCCTCTACTAACCCGTGCACCTCCACCACCGTACCTCTCAACTTCCTTCCCACCGCCTACTGCTCGTTCAACTTTTCACCATCCAACCTCATAGCTACCCACGTGACCTCCGCAACTGCCACGTCATCCGGCCCGGAGGACTACCATCTCCTCACTCCGCCATTCAGTCTCCACCGCGGCACGTGTCAACCCAACATGCTACTCCAAACTAACCGACTTCAGCCTTGCTTCCCAACTACTTATGCCGCACTCCAACCCTCCCTGCCGCCTGCTCTAGAAAATCCCCTCCGCCTTGTCATTCACTTCGCCCATCACCATAAACGAACGCATATGTCGTTCGTTCCTTCAGATCCGCCCCTATAGCCTCGACATCCTCAACTTACACCCGACCAGCCCTCTCCATGCCTGTGCAACAACGCCCTTACCCAGCCCTTGTCTATGCATCTTCGACCGGGCACCCAGTATTCTTTGATATCGAGAGTAATATATTATATGTTAAGGTACACTTATAATATAGTGGCCTAGTTCGAATATATGATATGATATATGTATGTTTATTTTCTCTGTAATTTTATAGTACAACAACTGCCGTATATAATCAGTAGTATATATATAAGTATATAAGATTTGTATATATCGATTTCTATAATATTTTATATGACCTGTCGAGTCATATATATATATATTGATTTCAATAAAATATTGACTTTATAATAAAATAACTTCTTCATCCTTACGGTTGTTGATATATATATTACAACAAAGTAAGTTATATTGATTTTTTATAAAAATTATTGGTTTTAAAATATTATATGTATGTTCTTATATATGATTTTCTTAGATATATATATGTTAACGTAAAATACATTTTAAGTACAATTTAAAAGTATATTCAGTTGTATAGTGTGTCTGCATATATATATTTTTAGCCTACATAGTATATTTAGTTGTATTTGTATAGTGTGTCTGCATATATATATATTATTAGCCTGCATGCATTTCCTTCAGCTCAAAACAATGTCTGTCAATATATGTGTTTTAGTATATATTACATATATAGGTATTTTGATTTCAAAATGCCTATCGATTTTATTTTATAATATATATATATATGTATTTTATTTTAATATACATATATAGATTTTGGTTTTTATATGTATGCGTTTTAAAATTTATATTGGTTTTCAAAATATATATATATATATATATATATTTTTATTTTTTTTACAGGTTTTGATTAAACATTGAGTTTACGAAAGAAAGTAATGAAATAATAATATAATATACTCTTCATTTCAGTTATATCAAGCTGATTCTGATTTGTTTCATCAATTCCTTTTTATCAGCTTCGTCTGTCAAATCCGCGTTCAGCTTACTTCGCTTTGGGAATTGTTGTTTGGTTTGGTCGATCGTGTACATCGTAATTAAAATCGTAGCTTTTCATGTTGTCAAATTTCTCTAGCCTCGAAAGGTGAGCAATCGCTCACGATTAACATTCTTATATTTAGCAAATTTGATTTCACTTGGAATGACAATTGAAATATGCAGTTAAATTTGAACTGTTAATTATTTAATATTATATATGATATGCCATTACTTGTATCTATTCACTGTGACATCTGACACCATAATATGTTATTTATATTATAATTAAATATGTTACTGATGATATATGCATGTTGTTGATATGTTATATTATTATCATGTTTGTTCTCACTCTGCAAGTTCCTTGTTAATTTAGAAATTCCTTATGGGTTGAAATGATACATACTCGAATGATCTTGTAGAATAGGAGAAAATCGTTATGGGTTGAAATGATAAACCCAAGCGATTTTCATTGATTTTGAATTTTGGGATTGCAGGTTGAAATGATATATACCCGTAGATATTTAAATTGAGGATTTAAATGATAAATATCCGTATCACTTGACCATAGGAAAGAAAATTTTATACGGATACCATTGGTCTATATTTTGAAAATGATTTCCAATGTTTTGAAATGAAATATATGGTTTTTAATAAATATTGAGTTTTAAAATATAATGTATATAAATTTTATTGAATATATGTCTAAATTTTTAATTTTTAAAATTATCGGTTTTGGAAATTTAAAATTTATAAGTTAATTTCGAAAATATAAATTTTAAGATTTAACTTATAATTTTATTATTTTAAAAATGTATAAAAATAGATTTAATATAAAATAAATTTAATAATAAAATTTAATTTAATTAGTATATAATATGTTTAGGTATTTATTTAAAATTATATTTTAAAAATAGATTTTGTAATAACTATAATAAAATAAGGTCGGGAAGATAAAATTGAAATTGATTTGAAATTGTGTTTTTTTTAAGAATTATACTTAAATAAAAATTGACTTGAAACTTATTGAATTTGAGATTTAAAAATATGATTTTATAACTTGATGTTTGATTAAAGGCGATTAAATGAATATTTTCAAATTTAATCAAATTGAAATGGGATTTAGTTTTATTTAAATTTGTAATTTGATATTTTATTTAATTGATTATTGGATTGATTAAGTGAATGTTTCAAAACTAAATAATAATAATAATGTTGAATTTGAAGTGTAAATGAAATTTATTAAATGGAGTTATTGTAAATGTTTCAACATTTAAACTGAAATCTATTGAAATTGAAATGGTTTAATTTGTAGTTCAAATCTATAATTGAAACCGATATAAATTAAATTAGTTTATTGAGAAGTTGAATCTAATTGAACTTGATGAACCAGGATTGAATTAAATTGAATTTTTGGAATCTGAGTCGATTTGAATCGATTTGTGAAATTTGAGGAAACTATTTTTGTTATATATAAAGTATTTTTATTTTATATAAACTATTTTAATGTATAAATTTGTAACGACCCGCCATTCATTCCACATAATGACGCATCATTAATAAGAAAGAAAGGGATAGAAAAGAGAAAAGATAGTGAAGAAAGAACTAAACAACATCAGAATATCACAGCGGAATGAATAAATTATATTAATCACATAAGCTATTACATAGCATACAACAACTATCAGAGTTACACAGCTTATACATCACATACTAGACAATTATAAACATCTGTCTAGTTATTACAACTCAAATACAACACAGAGATACAGATACACTAGCATAGCGGAACCATAACATATCTATACGCTGAAGCCTCATGCTCCATACTCCTCCTGAATTCATCAAAGCTAACCTGAATCCCTTGGCTACTCGTAAAAATTTGAGTACCCAAGAGTTTAAGAAAAACAGAAAATAAACTCCGGGTCAGACATGGGTCCGGTGTGAGTAATAGGTTAAAGTCGCTTAACTTTGAAAAACCTTTGAAAACAAAAGGGATCTCGTAAGACATCCCGCACATAAATACAGAAAAGTTTTTACCTTACGATAACCAAAAGATTTGATAGGAAATCCTGTTATATTATAATGGTGTCTAGGGTTTTCAATATAAAATACAGAAATAGCTGGAATGCTTACATCTCACGTTCCAACATAGTCGGGCACAATCAACACGTACGACGCTTATTGGAGATTGGATTCCATACAATGGCAGGGCTACTGGGGTACCGCCCATCACAGTACGTGGCCTAGATTACCGTACCGCCCATCCAAACATATCTTTTAAAGCCAAGTTGTTTTAAAGTAAAGCAATTCAATTCTATAATCTATATTCACACAGATAGATAAATCACATATTCACAGATAGATAATCTATATCATCACAATTCAACCAAAGCATCTCGAATCATAGATAAGCACAAATCTCATATCAGAGATATCAAACAATCCAAGGCATCCAACCTTATTCAATCATTTATAAGCAAAGATTAATCAATCACATTATCTCTAATTAATTTAAAATAAATTAAATTAATTACTTCCATCACTATAAATCTTGCTTACTTAACCATTAATTAATTACAAACCAATTAATTAATTATACTTCAATTATTCATCTTAATTAATGAACCTTGATTAATTATTCTTTAATTACATTAAGTAATTAATCCTTTTAATTAATTACACAAATTAATTATACTTAACCAGTTACAGTAATTAACCTTTAATTACTTCATTAATTAATTAACTATAATTAATTACATTAACCCTTAATTAATTACATTAATTAATTTCTATAATCACTTCATTGATTAATTATTCTAAATAAATCTTATTAATTAACCTTAATTACTATCATTAATTACATTAATTAATGATCCTCTAACTACTTCATAATTAATTACTCTATTTAAATTAATTACATTTAATAATTAATCTTTAATTAATTATTCATTAATCACCCTTGATTAATGTCATCCAGTAATTATCCACCCTTAATTACTTACTTACATTAATTAATTACACCAAATAATTAATCCTTAATTACTTCTATTCTCCAATTAATCTCAACCAGTAATTATTCACTAATTACTTCACTAAGTAATTATACTTTATTAATTTCATTAAGTAATTATACTTATCAAAACATCAAGTGATTATCTTAAATTAATTAAACTAATTAATTAATTAACTTAAACTAATCACATTTATTTAATTAATTACATTTAGTAATTAATTCCTTTAATTTACTTTCATTAAGTAATTATACTTAACCAATTCCATAAATGATTATCCTTAATTAATTAATCTAATTAATAAATAAAATTAATTACATTAATTAATTATATATTAATCCCAAATTAATGATGTTCATTAACTATTAACAATTATTAATTACTTCTCTTAAGTAATTAAACTTAGATTAATCATTATTAATTACAAATTAATTTATCTTTAATAACCAATTAATAAATATCTAATTATTTAATTAATTAAGTGCTTAGCTGTAACTTAACTAATCTTTAATTATTTGATTAATTAATTTCTAACCATTAATTTATAATCTAATCTTATCTAATTAATGATCCTTGATTTCAAATTAATTAACCTTGAAATAAATCAACTTACAACCCTTAATTACTTATTTATTAATCCATAATTATTAATTAATTAAAGTAACTAATCCTTCTTTAATTAAATTATTAATTTAATTTATCCTAAATCATTAAACCTTAATTAATCTTTAAAATAAAGTATTAGCCTTTATAACTACTTTAATTATTATTATCAAAAGGCTTGGAAACATTTTACTTTTGAATCTTCCTTTTTATTCATTTCAAATTAAAGATTTAAATTTGAATTACAAATTTAACTTTAACCAAATTTAAATCAAATTTACAAAACCTTTTTAAATCCAAATGTTAAAGAAACACTTAACATTTATAAAAGAAATTTATAAGAGTTTTAAACCAATCCATTTAAATTCAAATCATTTTAAAATATACTTTAAACATTTAAAGTTGTTTAAACATTTTAAACTTTTTTTTTATAAAAACTTATTTATTTCAAAACTGGGATTCAAGTTTAAATTTGAATCCATACCTAAAAATTTGATTTTAAACTTTGTTTAAAATCCTGTTTTAAAATTTTAAAGTCATTTTAAAATTTAAAATTATTGTCAGGTTTTAAAACCTGAGACATCACAAATGACCCGAGACCAACCTTAACATCTTCGAGTCAAACTCCTAATTACTTCGAGCAACACAGGCAAGAAACTCGAGAAACTCAAGTCCCTTCCCTTGCTTCAACCCAAACTTCACCAGGTTCAAGAAAATGCACCATGCATATGCACCATCAACGCAGCCAACTCCGATCATCTACGACGATCTCCTCACATCGACTATCACCCTCTAACCCTATTCCGATCAACAGAACTTCGATTCCAACTCGAAATCAAATTCGAGTAACCTGACACAAAACCAGGAACAAGACGCAAAAACCTGGAACACTCACATGCTCACTCCTTCGACCACCGGAGCGCCTGAAATTCCGGTTACGCCTTCGCCAACACCCCAACTTCCAAACCCCAAAACCTGGTGGAACTCGATCCACCAAAGATGTTGAGAAGATCATAAAGTTTCGATCATGCCAAAACTAGGGCTACAGACTTCACTGATCATCCACCACCGCCACACTACTCTGTTCACCATTCTGACATTTTTTCCGAGGTCTCCGATCACTCCACTACTACCAGTGATGATCGCAACTCCCCAGACCACTGAGATCATCAGAAACCACCGAAAACTCATATTCTGATCAAACTCAAACTGCTCACACATCCCATAACTAAAAATTGTGATTTCAGTTTTTAAAATCAAGTTTTTGGTTAATGCTTCAGATTTGATGCCTGAAACAATAAATTAAAGTGTTTGAATTTTCACTTATCTTAAGCTTGCACTTTTGTTTTTGGTTTCCAGTAAGATTTCAAATTTATTTAACTTAAATAAAATTTTAAAACCTACTCTATAATTAAACAAACAATTTTGTTTTAAATCCTAAATCCTTACATAAACTATAATCGAGAGAAAATGAATTCTATTTGAAATCTTAGCTTTGGAACTAAGAACAGTTAAGTCACATATACAACAGCCATGTATACACCCATACATTCATACATATACACAGAAATACACTTATATATATACACACAAGCATATTTATTTCCAGATATTAACATGCAACCAGATTTATACTTAAGCTTTTTAGAAAAAGTGTTACTCATAGTAAAAAGATGATGAACAGAAACTCTCCTTTTTGAAACAGCTTTTAAACTTGACTGTTGAAAAATAAATGCTTTTCTAATCTTAAAAACTTGAATGTTGAAAATGCTTGAATGCTGAAGAAAATTGCTTGAATTTGCTTTGATTAAATCTCAGGTTTGCTTGCAGGCTTATGGTTTGATTTTGAAAATGGGTTTCAGGTTTTGATTTTTATTTTGAAAAATGTTTATAGGTTTGTGATGCAGCCAAGAAAGATGAAGTCGTAGGTCGTGTGCGACCTAACATGTTGTTAAGTCGAGTACAACCTAACGAGGAAGCTAACGAGCTAAAACTTTGTGAAGAGTCATGGGAAGTTGAAGTCTTAGGCCATGGGCGACCTAACAGGTTCAAGAATAGCGAGCAAAAGCAGAGGAGTAGGTCGCTAGAACGACCTAACAGGTTGCTCATTGATGCAGGCCAAACAGACCAAGTCTTAGGTCGCAAGCGACCTAACATACTGTTAAGTCGTGTGCGACCTAACAAGAAGAATAAGGTGCTACGACCTAAGTTCAAGGTCGTTGAAGAAGAGCTACGACCTAAGTCCAAGGTCGTTGGAGAAGAGCGCGAACGACCTAAATCACATGCCGCTTCTTTAGGTCGCTCCGACTTTTCGAGTGAAGACTTTCTCAAGCTACGACCTACGATAGGTCGCGTGAACGACCTACGACCTAAGTTAGGTCACTGATTTTGGATGCCACTTGCTTTTATGTCGCTCACTGCTGCAATTCTTAAGTCGCTCAAGGGAAGGTCGCTTGAAGCTGTTCTCTAAGTCGCTGCCTTGTTGTTAGGTCGGTCAAGTGTTAAGTCGTGATGATGTGACTATTGTAAATATTGTAAATCGTTTACTTGTTGTAATCTACTTGTTTTAGGTCGTGAAGATGTTGTGATGTGTTGCTGTGTTGTAATGATAGTCTGTTAGGTTGTTAACAACCTATAGTAAGTAGTAAGTCGTGAGTCGTCTGTTTTTAGGTCGTGGTGTTTAGGTCGTTGCCGACCTAAGTGTTGACAGTTTTGAGTCGCGTGTATTGTAAAGCTCTATAAATAGCGGGGTGGCCTCATTTGTAAAAGTTAGTTGATTTTGAATAAAAACTTTTGTTTGTTAGCTTTGTGCTTTCATTAAAATTGGTAGTTGCGTGTAATCTCCTATCTCCTCTTTCGGCATTCGAGTGCGCTCGGATCAACGATCGTAGAAGCCAATTCACGGTATCAAGTGCGCTTGATCAACGTTTGAAGAATTGCAGATCTTCTTTCACGGTATCGTGCGCGTTCAACGTGACGAAGATAGCTAGATTTCGGTATCTTCGGATCAACGAATTTGGGCCATTTAATATTTTCCATTCCATCGATTGCTACTTTCACAGAATCATCATTTTGTTATTCCGCTACTGCATCATTTGGTATCAGAGCTAGACTTAGCCAATCATAGCTAAGCCGAGTCTTGGAGCCAATTCTTATTCAAGAGTTCAAGCCGTGCATCACTTTGTTATTCAAAGCCGAGTTAAAGAGTTTGAAGTTGAAGGCCGTACCTCATTTGGTATCATTTTGATTTGTACAAGCTGAGAATTGAATCTTGTTTCATTTAACAATGCCGCCGAGGAGAGCTAATCGACATCAAAATATTGAAGATTTGTACAAGAGGGAAGATGCCAAGCAAATGGAACAACGCATAAGTAACAAATTCAATGAGAAGTTAGATGAAGGAATTGGAAGGTTAGAGAAATTGATGAATGATATGAATCAAGGTCAAAGAAGGAGGTCGCCAATCTCGAACCATGGAGGAAACCGAGTTTCGCCATCGGTTACGGAAGCGAGAAGGGTATCGCCACAATATGTTCGACGAAGAAGAGAGTCATCAGTTTCGATGAGAAGAGATCACCATGAGTATAGAGATGAATAAGAAGAACTCATCGAGAGTTTGAGTATGAGCCATAACGAGATGATGAAAGACACAGTAGAAGAGACATGTGTGATCGAAGGGATGTTAATGGTCGAGATCGATATCGAAATACACGAGAATATGATGAAGAGAGTGATAGAAGCAATAATCATTATCGAGATCGAGACCAAGGGCGGAATGCATATCACGATGTTGAGGATGATCGCCGATGGTAGTCGGGAATGAAAACTGAAATTCCAGAATTCAAGGGTGGAATGGAAGCGGAGGAATTTTTGGATTGGGTTTCAAATGTTGAAGAAATTTTTGACTTCAAAGAAGTTCCCACGGATCAAAGAGTGAAGTTAGTTGCTACAAGATTAAGAGGGAGAGCTTTGGCATGGTGGCAGCAAACAAAACTTACACGGGAGAGGATGGGGAAGTCAAAGATTGTCACATGGGATAAGATGAGAAAGATGATGAAAGCAACTTTCTTGCCACATAATTATCAGTCCCTTATGTATCAACGATTGCAGAATCTAAGGCAAGGGACGAGGACAGTGAATGAATATGCGGATGAATTTTACCAATTGATTGCGAGGAATTACATTATGGAAACAGAGGAACAGCTAACAGCTAGGTATGTTGGAGGGTTGCGAACACAGATTCAAGACATGGTGAATATGTTTGATCCAAAATCTATCGCCGAAGCACATCAGAAAGCACTTGCTTGGGAGAAACAAGGGAGGAGAGGTGGTGGTATGTTTACAAATTCCAACAACCAGAACAAGGATGTTAGTAACAGTATGGATGTTTCCAAAGTCATCAGTAAACCGATTGTGAATGAAGCCAGCAAAGCAAAGGCCAATAGTAATCTCAAATGTTTTAATTGTCAAGAGTTTGGCCATAAAAGCAATGAATGTACAAAGCCAAAGAAGCGGGCAATGATTGCGGGGATTGAGAATGAAGTTGCAGAGGTAGAGTGTGTCAATTCAATACCAGTTGAAGAAGAAGAACTATTGTCTGGAGATGAGGGTTGTAGTTTGTTGATGAGAAGATCGTGTATGACCCCAAAGCAAGAGGATGATTCAAGCTGGTTGAGGAGTAACATTTTCCAGTCAACATGCACAATTTTTAGAGGGGTTTGTAAATTTATCATCGATGCGGGAAGCTGTGATAATATCATTTCTTCGAAAGCTGTAAAAAAGTTGTCATTGAAAACAGAAAAGCATCCACACCCCTACAAATTAGCTTGGTTGAGAAAAGGAGGGGAAGTGAAGGTTAATCGAAGAACTTGTGTTAATTTCTCCATTGGGAAGAAATACAAAGACGAAATTTGGTATGATGTGGTTGATATGGATGTTTGCCATCTATTGTTGGGAAGGCCATGGAAATACGACAGAGCTGTGCAACATGATGGACGCACAAACAGTTACAGTTTTATGTTTGAGGATACACGAATCGTTTTGGTTCCTAAGAAGCGTCAAAAGAGTGAAAACAAATTGGAGGAAATCGAGGAGCTAAAGACTTTGTTGTCTTCAAAGGAATTTGTTGATGTGGGAGATGAAGTCGATTGTTTTCGATCACCAAAGTTTGACGGAGATGAAGTTGTTGAGTCTCAATCAACAAAATCTGATGAACATGAGGTTGAAAGTTTACAGTCAGCAAAGTTGGATGAGGGTGAAGCAAATAAGTCAGGAGATGAAGAGGGTAATTTACTGATGAAGGAAGTGGATTTGACTAGTCTACAATCGACAGAAGAGCTTGTTAAAGAAGTGGAGGGTAGTGTAGAAGTATTCATGTTGAATGAAATTGAAACCATCAAAAGTGTTAAAATTATCGAAGAGGTTAAGCCAATGGTGAATGAATGTGAAGATGTAGTTCCTGCAGAAATGTGCAAAGAATTAGTGCCACTGAGGGACGTACATCATGTTAATCCAGTGTCGAGTGCTATTGTGTCGTATATGCCACGTAATCATATGGGTCCGACAGAGCAGGTAGAGTTGGAAAGATTGGCTGATGAGTTACTATTCAAAGGAAGGCAGTTGTATACTCCTGATCGCAGTTGGAAAATTAAATTTATCAAAGATGTGCATGTAGAAAGACACGTGGACCGTGATCATACCATGCAGTTGGTTACAACATTTTGTTTGGGACCATCAATAAGGAAAGGGGTTGAAAGGTTTGTTCGGAAGAGTCAGAGTTATCAAATTTGAAAGGAAACCACGATGAAGTCAGGATTATATATGTCATTACCTATTCATACTAGATCATGGGTGGACGTAAGTATGGACTCTGTATTGGATTTAATGAAGACGCAAAGTGGCAACGAATCTATCTACTTGAAGATTGAACGATTTCTTATTGGTACGTACAACAAACTAGATGCTGAAAGAATGAGTCGTTTGGAAATTATGAAGACAATTTGTGAGAATGATTGTAAGATGAGCTTGCCGGATCATCGTCCTATGGCTAATATTGACAATATCAAACACTTGGTTCCATTTCACGAGGATCGGAGTATCGAAGACGAAGAACTGTTAAATTCGAGGACGAATTTCTTCCAACAGGGGGATGATGATGCAGCCCAGAAAGATGAAGTCGTAGGTCGTGTGCGACCTAACATGTTGTTAAGTCGAGTACGACCTAACGAGGAAGCTAACGAGCTAAAATTTTGTGAAGAGTCATGGGAAGTTTAAGTCTTAGGCCGTGGGCGACCTAACGGGTTTGAGAATAGCGAGCTAAAGCAGAGGAGTTGGTCGCTGGAACGACCTAACAGGTTGCTCATTGACGCAGGCCAAACAGACCAAGTCTTAGGTCGCGAGCGACCTAACATACTGTTAAGTCGTGTGCGACCTAACAAGAAGAATAAGGTGCTACGGCCTAAGTTCAAGGTCGCTGAAGAAGAGCTACGACCTAAGTCCAAGGTCGTTGGAGAAGAGCGCGAACGACCTAAATCACATGCCGCCTCTTTAGGTCGCTCCGACATTTCGAGTGAAGACTTTCTCAAGCTACGACCTACGATAGGTCGCGTGAACGACCTACGACCTAAGTTAGGTCGCTGATTTTGGATGCCGCTTGCTTTTAGGTCGCTCACTGCTGCAATTCTTAAGTCACTCAAGGGAAGGTCGCTTGAAGCTGTTCTCTAAGTCGTTGCCTTGTTGTTAGATCGGTCAAGTGTTAAGTCGTGATGATGTGACTATTGTAAATAATGTAAATCGTTTACTTGTTGTAATCTACTTGTTTTAGGTCGTGAAGATGTTGTGATGTGTTGCTGTGTTGTAATGATAGTCTGTTAGGTCGTTAACGACCTATAGTAAGTAGTAAGTCGTGAGTCGTCTGCTTTTAGGTCGTGGTGTTTAGGTCGTTGCCGACCTAAGTGTTGTACAGTTTTGAGTCGCGTGTGTTGTAAAGCTCTATAAATAGTGGGGTGGCCTCATTTGTAAAAGTTAGTTGATTTTGAATAAAAACTTTTGTTTGTTAGCTTTGTGCTTTCGTTAAAATTGGTAGTTGAGTGTAATCTCTTATCTCCTCTTTCGGCATTCGAGTGCGCTCGGATCAACGATCGTAGAAGCCAATTCACGGTATCAAGTGCGCTTGATCAACGTCTGAAGAATTGCAGATCTTCTTTCACGGTATCGTGCGCGATCAACGTGACGAAGATAGCTAGAATTCGGTATCTTCGGATCAACAAATTTGGGCCATTCAGTATTTTCCATTCCATCGATTGCTACTTTCACAGAATCATCATTTTGTTATTCCGCTGCTGCATCAGTTTGTGATTTGAATTACTTCTGGTTTTAGAAGTTCTTTTGATTTTCAGATTTGTTTTGAGAATTTGGTTTGATTTTTCTTGTTTTTGAAAAGAGAAATAGAAAAAAAGAATGAAGAGAAGAAAACATGTTTATATGGGCTGAAAATATGGTTTTAATAAAAATAAAAGAAAATTAAATCTAAAAAAATGCCACTTGTTAAAACACTTAACATTTGTCATATAGAGTTGTTAATCAATTAACACTTGTTATTAATGTGTCTTAATTTTATTACACTTGTCCTTTAAGCAATTAATACTTATTTATTTAAATGTAAATAAAAACCTTTTACTTAATTTATAAATCCTTATTTAAATACATATATGAATTACTTTAAAGAAAATATTATAAAGCCAATCATATATATAAACAAAAGCTTAAACAAACATTTTTAAAACCAAATATTTCAAAATATCTATCCTTTGAATTCCAAAATTAAATCCAAATTCAAATTCGAATCAAAGAAAAATCAATTTAAAATCAACTTATATATATACATATATAAGTGCACATTCAATTTGATAATAACAATTCTATTTATTTAAAATCTATTAATATTTATATATAAAACAATACATTATCAATAGTGTTTGAAAATATCAATTTGGTCAAATTTAAATAATTTATAAAAGATATTATCATATTATCAAGCAATATTTAAAAAGAAATAAAAAAACCTTTTTCTAATCTTATTTAAATTTAAACTTAAGCTTAAAAATATATTTTAAACAATTAAACATTTACCTTAAGTATTTTAAAACTATATAGTTAACTATTTAAATAATCTTTGAAAAGCTTTATATTAAATTTAATCATAAATTCCAAATTACCAAAATATACAAAAATTTGAAAATACGATTTTTTTTGTTTATTAGATGCAAACCAAAACTTTTCTATTTACAATATACACAAATATTTATATACATTATAAATAGAAAACATTTTATTAGCTTTAAAAGATAAAATTTACCAATTAAATATTTATAAAAGAAGTTTATTAAACCAATTTAAATGTTTATTAATAATGATTATCAAATCAATTTAATTATTGATACAGATTATTAAATTGATATTGCCAAAAATTCCGGGATATCACATTCCTCCCCCCTTAAAAGAATTTCGTCCCCGAAATTTAAAACAAAGATAATTTAATAACCCATTAAAGATTTTAATTTTAAACCACAAGCATATACTATCAATCATATGCTAACAACCATAGCAAACAATTCACTCAATCAAACAAGTCTAACTATCCAGACAAAATCAGGCTAGATCTTCCTAACACTATTTAGAGTTTTCCAGGTATAAACACTGGAATACTCGCTCTACTGAAACCAAACAATCTACACTACTAAGCTACAGAGCTCCTACTCATCTAGATCCACAAAACTGAACAGGATATCAGACCACAGACAAGTCTAACTCAACTACCAAATCTTCCTGAACTGCTGGTTCCACAACCAGTGATTGATCACACACGTACTCCCTCAGAGATACGTAAAATACATTGAATTCCAGTCTTTCAAACTGACAATTCAACTCTGAAGACCAAAGCACTAATCCTCTCAAGAACACAGAAAGATCCAATATATCTCGGTGCTAGCTTCCCAGTCTTACCAAATTTGATAGCTCCATCAATCGGAGAAAACTTATCCAAAATCAAATCTCCAACTTTGAAATCCAAATTCCTCCATTTCTTATCCACAAACATCAGAAGACTGAACTTACTTCTCCTAACCAGAAAAGACAAAATAGGAGTACTTGCCAAACTTGCTTCCGCTGCACAACTCTGATTTGAAGAAGATGAGAAAATCCGTCGATGAATACGAGCACAAACTAGACATTACATCCTAGAAATATGGTTCAACAAATCCATAAAAATAAAATTCAGAAGTTCCACCAAAACCTGAGTTGCTTCACCAAACTCTCTCTAGGAACCATCCTTCTACTAGCTGAACCACTGGTATCACTCCTGGAATCCTAATCGATATGAAAACTCAATCTCCAAATGCTATGGCAGACCTTGATTTCCTTGAAGACATCCAGAAACTCTCTAATAACTCAAGAGAACACACAAACTATCGCAAGTCACTTTTGCGATAAACCCAGCCTAATTCCAAAGAAAACTGTTCTCTTTTAACCAATCAGAACAGCTCATGCTTGACTAACCAATCCATCAAAGAAATGGATCCACTCTGCTGCTTCTGAACTCAACTCTAGGAGAATGCTAAGCCAAAAGATCTTCCTGTTGGCACATAGAACATTCTGGGCTGCAATGCTGACACAGATGCTAAAGACTTCCTTATCCATAAGCTCCTCGAACTTCAAAACCAAACACAGCACCCTGCTAAACTCAGCCTCATCACCGATGCCGACACACTTCCTGAAGTTGCCAAGATACCATCACTTGCTTCTGCTCAACCGACAGATCCAAAATCTACTCATCCAAACTTGCACTTCAAAGATGGACTCTGAAACTTAACAAGTTTCATTTAGAGATTGATGAAATCCTTACACCATAGCAAAGCTTACTCGAAACAGTATTAGGTCTACAGTCTCGTCGGATACACTACCAACCTCAACACTCGGACTCCTATCATAGGTAGTAGTCGTGTTACACACACCACTACCTTCCTACCTCCAGAACTCACATTGGAAAACCCGAACATGTAACCCAACAAATAGGTAGAATAGATATGTATATATACACATATATAGTTATAAAAATTACAAATACGCGCTCTCAAGATAGACACCACTCCAGAGCCTAGGTATTATCTCAACATATGCTCTGATACCACTGTAATGACCCGCCATTAATTCCACAGAATGGCGCATCATTAATAAGAAAGAAAGGGATAGAAAAGAGAAAAGATAGAGAAGAAAGAACTAAACAACATCAGAATCTCACAGCGGAACGAATAAATTATATTAATCTCATAAGCTATTATGTAGCATACAACAACTATTAGAGTTACACAGCATATACATCACATACTAAACAGTTATAAACATCTGTCTAGTTATTACAACTCAAATACAACACAGAGATACAGATACACTAGCACAACGGAACCATAACATATCTATACGCTGAAGCCTCCTGCTCCATACTCCTCTAGAATTCATCAAAGCTAACCTGAATCCCTTGGCTACTCGTGAAAATTTGAGTACCCAAGAGTTTAAGAAAAACAGAAAATAAACTCCGGGTCAGACATGGGTCTGGTGTGAGTAACAGGTTAAAGTTGCTTAACTTTGAAAAACCTTTGAAAACAAAAGGTATCTTGTAAGACTTCCCGCACATAAATACAGAAAAGTTTTTACCTTACGATAACCAAAACATTTGATAGGAAATCCAGTTATATTATAATAGTGTCTAGGGTTTTCAATATAAAATACAGAAATAGCTAATATGCTTACATCTCACGTTCCAACATAGTTGGGCACAATCAACAGGTACGACACTTATTGGAGATTGGATTCCATACAATGGCAGGTGTAACGACACTGAATTTCGAACGAATTAAATTGAGAATATTTAATTAATTTTAAATATTTGAACGATGATTTAATTTGAATTCCCGATATAACTTTGAATTTGACGATTAAATTATAAAATTTAATCTATTGTAAGGTGAATAAAATTTCGAATCTTCAATTTAAGCTGAAGAAAAATATTTCGAAAGCTTTTAAAATTCATATTGACAATACTGAAGATAACAGAAGCTTCAGAATCGAATTGGGGAGTGAATTGTTCAGTTTTGAAATTTATCGTTCGTATCGATATTTAAAAATAGCCGTCCGAGGCACAGTCTCGGAATTCAACGAAACGAGTTCCATTGGATCCGTAATATTGTATTATTACCGGATTTCAAATTTCGTATTTATCGGAGCTATCATGTGATCGTACGAGATTAAAACGCTTAGAAAATAAATATCGTTTTAATGTAAAAATCTTGTATCATTTCACCGGTCAAATTCCTTTCAACTCAGCCACCCTACTGCCTACTTTGTCTCCTGCTTTTTCCAAGCACGTACGCATCTTGTCCCCTTTATTTCATTTACAGCAGAACACTTCATCATTTCGTTGAAAAGAAATTAAATGGCCGAGCTCCTCAATCTCGTTCAAAAGACAAACAAACGAAGTAAATATAATGGCCGTAGCCTCAGAAAGAAAATCGCGACCTCCCTTTTCAAACGAAATCAAATCTGGACCTCGTTCACAAGCCTCCTTCACAATACTCGTTCGATTTACAAACTCGAAACCGCGTAGGGGCGACGTGACCTCGGGGTCAGTCGAGCAAGTCGATGGGGCTTCTCGAAGGCGCACGTGGAATTGGGGGTTGGAACCAGCGCGAGCGACGACATTGAGGAAAAGGCGAGCGCATTGCCAGTGGATTCGCGTACGCGAGCTAGGGTTTCGCTCTGATGTGGGATCGATTGGGGGAGGGGTCGACTACGAAGGCGTGAGTGGTTTTGGCCGCATGGGGAAGTCACGCGTTTCAAGGTGCTGGTGGTTCGAGTGAATGGTGCGCGCGTGTGCGATGGCACCTAGGGCTCGATGTTAGTGGAGATTGGAGGCGAACTTCGGGTGGAAGGGACTACGCTCGAGTCGAGGCAGTGATTTTGGTTTTGGTAGATGGCGTGGACGATGTCAGAGGCGGCAGGTTCAACTGGAGTCGAGGCATAGGGATGCGATGGTTTCAGCGAAGATCATCGGCATCATCTTGGGACTGGCCGCGATGCTCGCGAGTTAGAGGGAGGAAGCTCGTTAGTTCTAGTTTATGAGGTATATTCAGATTTTCCAATTTAATTTAAATTTCAAGATGAAACCCTATACTGTCTTTATCATATTTAACTGAAAAATATATAAGGTTTATGAGAGCAGAAATCTCAAACGTTTTGAGTTGGAAAAATATATATGATAATAGGTTTGGTGGATAAATTGTTAAACTTACTTATTTAATTATAAATCTATACCAGTGAATTTTTATAAGTGAAAGGATTTCAAGGAAAATTTATATTTAAAATTGAATAGTTAGCAAGTTATAACTTTGGAATAGAAATTAATTATTCGAGTTAAAGAAATGGATGGGATTAAATGATTCATTTAATTATTGTCATTATATAAAAATATTTATTAAAAGAAACTTAGTTTTAAATTTCATTTTAGTTAAATAAATTGTTAAAAGAAATTTGTTTGAAATTTAAAGGTATTTGTTTACAATAAAAACAAATCACGGGTTAATTGAATTATCAAATGGAATTTAAATTCTTCAAATTATTCGATTGGTTCGAATATTAATAATTTTATATAAATTGTTATACAAGGTATAAATCAAGGAAAACAAGCCGGAAAAGAAAATGGATGGCAAATGAAAAGCTAAGGTGAGATTTTTCTCACTCAAATGAAAAGTGGAATTTTCAGTTATTTATTGATTGATGATTTGATTGCTATTGGATGTGGTATTAGATATGATAGGATATATCTATATATATAGCAATATATACATATTGGCATATGTATATATTGGATTGATTGATTTCCCGCCTCGTATAGCGGATGAGACCCTATTGCGCCGTTAGTAAGCGGATTTTTATAAAACCCATATACCGCGATAATTCCGTACTGGAGCGGAATTGGTATTGTGCTAACATCTTTGGATGCAGGGAAACAGGTTGGAGGGATCCAACTGGACCCCTCACATTGATTGAATTTATTTATACTGTGATGTGAATCTGTGAATGATTATATTGATGTTATAAATCATATTGATATCTGGAAATTGTTTGAAGCTAAAATTTAGCTGAATGGATGTTTGATATCATTGGATTCCAAAAATAAATGAAATTGGATTTTTGAAATCAAAATAGAAATTTTTAAGTAAATAAATTTTTAGAAATTGAATAAATTCGAAGAAAAGAATTTAAAAGTATAAAAGCTGATTTTTATAATCTTATTGAATAAATTCCAGAATAAAGTGAAAATGCTAAATAAATGGATTTCATAAAACAGTGATTATAAATTAAAGAATTTAATTTAAATTTGGATTTCTAGATAGATTGAAAGAGATAAAGAAATTGATTTTCTTTAAAAGGAATTTATTTAGAAAAGAAATAAGTGGGAAGTCCAATTAGAAATTTAATTGCAAATTTAAACGAATTTGGAAAAGGAATGAAATTTATAGATGTATAAATTGTGAAGTTAAAAGGATGAAATTTATAGATGTATAAATCGGGAAGTTAAAATGAATGAAATTGTAGAATAGAAGATTTATAAGAAATTAACTTATAGATTGGATTTTTGCCTTCAAATGAAATATTGATCAAATTTGTTAATAAAGGAGATTTACAAATCGAAGTTGTTATAAAGTAGGAATAGAATTTATAAACGTTGTTTTATAAGTTCGAAATCAATTGAATTTGATAAATTTAAATATAGAAGGGTATTAAAGTAGATATATTCGCGATTTTGGATAGCGAATTTCTATTGAAATGAAAATGTGTAGAAATGATTGGAATTGGGTTAAATGAAGTATATTCACGATTTTGGACAGTGAATATATTTTTTAAGTGAAAATGGTTATGTTTGGGAAAGCGATATTATAAATGAAGTTAATTGTTTTAAAAGATGTTTTAAACGTGTTAAATATCGAAACCATAGATTTCAACATTTATTGTTGAAATAGACGATTTCGAAAAATAAGGAAATGGCGGACTATAACACTGTTGTTATAGTAAATGATTTCCAAAAGGAAATGTTTTATATAGTATTGGGATTTACATATCTATCTTAAAATTCGAATCCCTATACTAGTGATTTTGAGTCGTTCGTAACGATGTTTTACGTAACATTCGTTTTGACTCAAATAAATGTGCTTAAGAGAATGTTTTCCTTAAAATAATGAATATATACTTAATTTGATTTAAGTATATCGAATATTTTCAAACGTTGAAAGTAAATGATTTGTGAAACACTTATTTTTAAATAAGTGTGGAAATGCTTTTCCAATATGAAATGAACTGTTTTGAGATTTTATCTTCAAAGATAAAAAGAAATGTGGGAATTGATTTGAAATTGTTTTCAAACGGTTAAGTGTGGAAATTCTATATCTAGTAAAGATATTTTTGAAAATAAATAATTTGGAAAATTATTTGGAATCTGATGATGTTGCGCATCTTTATTGATAGTTAAATAACCGACTATCAATAATTACCTTGAGTAGGTATTTGTTGTGAATTTGGATGAAATTGAATGCCACACTTATTTTAAATAAACGCTCACTATTCGGGTTAGCCGGGAAAGGACCATGGGGTCGTATAACCCATTCCGAATATGTGATACGTCGTTATGAATTGCATTCGAAGACCGGTGTTGAAGACCGGATATTTTTGAAAACGGAAGGATTACCGTCGAGTTACTCTACATCGGCTGATCTCCGGTTTAGAGGTTTTATCACCCTTAGTGACGGGAAGTCCGGACGTGATTAGAAATTTATCCGGATATGCAAGGGCTTCGTGAGAAGTGCCTTCGGTTCTGTTCGATCCCGGAACAGACTTGTATGGATTGTGTGTCTGACGTTACAATTTGAGATATAAAGCTGATTTCTTTCAAATACATTTCTGTTGGTGGTGGAGAATTTATTCTCTTAGCTTAACACCCTTCTCTGAGACGTACGAGCTCAGAGGTTATGTAGTTGAAATTTATCAGCGATATATCCCAATTTGGTAACGTGGCATACTGAGTGTTGCTGTGAAATGATCAGTGTTTGATCATTGGCGATATGATCATTTGGTTGATCTTATATCTTTGTGATCATAGGTTGATTATTTTGTTTGACCCGAAGCATGGCTTTGTAGAAAGCGTAGCTTTGTGGACGAGACTTCATCGAGCCTCACACCCCGGAAATGGTCGAAACAGGAAGGATGCAGCAAGGTTTTAGGGAGTAGCGCCCCTTAGTGTATGTCATTCCTTCTGGATAAAGGTGGTATCATGGTATGGAGCCCAGATACTTAACCTCTGTGGTTGCTGCAAAATTTATTTCTTTGTGGTTGTTGCGAATCAGGGATCCTCGGGAAGATCGGTGACGATCGGGGGATGGCATACGCGTGTCAGTAGTTACCTATTTTTGCAGAGGTAACCCGGCCTTGTGTTGGCAGAGATCTAACCGTAACGTTAGGTTCTCGGGTCGTCTATTCCAGGGACGTACCCATCGTGGAAAAGGAAGTTCCTTAGCCTGACCATTTGTTGGAAATCCAAAGAAACAATACGAGCCTTGTACGGTTTTAGTTGTAGAACCTGCCATCTAATATGGCAGCTATAGCAAGCATACTATAATGGTACCTATGCTGGCTAAGATTTATATTTTACTTTCGAAATGTTTTCTACACTATGCACTAATAATAATATCAAAAATGATTTGATTTTGCGTAGTAAGCATCTTTGACTATCATAAGAAGAAATCTCCTCCAATTCTGCGTTTGCATTGTGTGTGTGGCGGGAGGTCTTATGGTAGTTTCATTTTCCAAAAGCATTGCGAAATTTACTTTAAATTTTCCTGTTGTTTATTTTAAAGAATAATTGTTTTACGATCTCACACCAGTCACCATGACTGACTCGGAGTTTATTGTTTCCCTTCTAAACTCTGGGTGCCCACCAATTTCCACACGGGCAGCCTAGAGTTATGTTATCAGGATATTCTGGAGCTTTGGAGATAAGCTGGATGACGAGACGTAGTATTTGTATCTAATATTATTTATTCCGCTGTGTATTCTGTATGAGGACAAATTATATAACTGTCCATTGTTGTATATTGACTCTAATGATTGATGTATGTATAAAATGATATAGTTCTTTGTTTAAAATTTATTCATTTATCTATTATATATTGTTCCGCTGCGATGTGTAAGATTCTGATATTGTTTCCTGTTCTGATGTTGTTCTGTTGTTCTTCTTTCTTCTCTATCTTCTTCTTCTCTTCTTCTTCTACTCTTTTTGCCTTTTTCTTCTTTTTTAAAACCCTCACTATTGGAGTTTCCGGCACTCGATTGCTCGGCAGTCGATAAAGTGAGTATCGATGTCGAATTTTCGAAAGTCGAAAATTTCGGTACGTGACAGCGTGGTATCAGAGCATATGGTTAAGCGACAACCCTGCTCTGTTGGGTGTTACTCATTAGAGATAGAGTCAGTAGTACTCTAGAATGAGTTTGAGTGTAATAATAGATATGAGCGCGTATTTGTTATTTGAATATGAAATTGTTTTGTATTGTGTTGACTTATCGGTTGATTGTTTATGGATTCTGGTCGGTGCAGTCTAGCTAACTGTAATCGATAGGGGTTTCTAAACTCTTAAACAAGATAAACCGACACAGTATTGTTTTAAATAGGGTGAATGAAATAATTTTTCCCAAAAATATTTTTGTATATAAAGGAAATAATTTTCTATGAATTATCATAGTATATGGATGTTTGGATGTTAGGAAGTAATAATAGTGAATTATCATCACTGGAATTGAATAAGAAATTGAAATCATAACTCCAAAGTTAAGAAATGAATTCACATACAAATGAAATTTAAGAATGTAAATTATAAATGTGAATTGTAATTTGAAACGGAATTCCAGAGAAGTATTTGGAAATGTTTTGAAAAGAATTTGAAAATTTTGGAGATTCGAAAAGTTTAAATCCTTTTTGATTGGAAAATGAATTTCAAAGGTTTTGAAAAGTATTTTGGAGAGTTGAAAGCTCTAAACTCTTTTCGGTCGCTGGAAAATAACTTCGATGATGACCGCGGCATCGTTGGTGTTCATTTTCGGGTTTCCAAAAGAGAAATTGCTGCCAAATTGTTTTAAACGGAAAGTGTTTGAAAATTTGGGTTTTGTTTTGGAAATTCAAAGAATGATTTGAATTGTTTTCAAAATGGTTTTGAGAGGTTGAAAAGACTCTGGAATACTATATATAAAAATATTTATGAAATATTGTAAGTTGATAACCTATACAAATTGAATTTTGATAGAATAAATTTAACTTAAAAAGATGGAGTTAAAATAAAAGTAAGTAAAACTGAATATTGAAAACGAATTTGAATTGTGTAAAATAAAATGAAGTTTTGAGATTAGTTTGAAGCGAACTAAAGTTAATTGACAAAAATTCAATATTCAGAAGTTGAATTGAATCCAAATTAGATTTGAATTGCGAAGTGAATTCAAATGAATGTGAAATGTAAAATTGAATAGATATGACTTCAACAGTGAAGTAAAAATGATATAAGTAGTTTATATTGAAAATTTTGTAATAGAATTTGCGAAATGGTTTGAATATATGTAACTAGATATTATGGCTAGTAGGATATACAGGTGTAAAGGAATTGGGATTTTAAT
Organism: Allium fistulosum; assembly: GCA_030737815.1. Lineage (NCBI taxonomy): Eukaryota > Viridiplantae > Streptophyta > Magnoliopsida > Asparagales > Amaryllidaceae > Allium > Allium fistulosum. The sequence goes on from CM060908.1 coordinate 236,812,755, forward strand.
TTTGAAGAGAATTTGAATTGCTCAACAAAAGGTAAGTGTTTCAATTTAAATATGAGATTTGATGATTTCTTGTCTAGCCGCTTGGCTTTTTCTTTTTCTTTTTGAAATCTGAGAGTCCGTAGGGACGTTTTGTAGTCGTAACGTATTAGCCGCGCAAAGGAGACGCTGGCGAAATTTTTCGAAAATTTAGGGCGTTAGAAAAATTTTGGGAAAATTTGAAAGTTTAAAATTTGAATTTGAATTTAAATTTGAATTTTGAAGTAAACAATGATGTTTGAAAACTATAAAAGGTTTAGAAAGTTAGTTGAGATAATAACGAATCTTTAGTAGAAAGATTTGTTTTGAAAAATTGATAAAATTATTAAATTTGAGAAAAATAGTAGACGAGTTAAGGACTTTTTTTTCCTGACTTGTAATTTCGGGACGAAATTCTTTTAAGGAGGGAAGTCTGTAACGACCCTGAATTTCGAACGAATTAAATTGAGAATATTTAATTAATTTTAAATATTTGAACGATGATTTAATTTGAATTCCCGATATAACTTTGAATTTGACGATTAAATTATAAAATTTAATCTATTGTAAGGTGAATAAAATTTCGAATCTTCAATTTAAGCTGAAGAAAAATATTTCGAAAGCTTTTAAAATTCATATTGACAATACTGAAGATAACAGAAGCTTCAGAATCGAATTGGGGAGTGAATTGTTCAGTTTTGAAATTTATCGTTCGTATCGATATTTAAAAATAGCCGTCCGAGGCACAGTCTCGGAATTCAACGAAACGAGTTCCATTGGATCCGTAATATTGTATTATTACCGGATTTCAAATTTCGTATTTATCGGAGCTATCATGTGATCGTACGAGATTAAAACGCTTAGAAAATAAATATCGTTTTAATGTAAAAATCTTGTATCATTTCACCGGTCAAATTCCTTTCAACTCAGCCACCCTACTGCCTACTTTGTCTCCTGCTTTTTCCAAGCACGTACGCATCTTGTCCCCTTTATTTCGTTTACAGCAGAACACTTCATCATTTCGTTGAAAAGAAATTAAATGGCCGAGCTCCTCAATCTCGTTCAAAAGACAAACAAACGAAGTAAATATAATGGCCGTAGCCTCAGAAAGAAAATCGCGACCTCCCTTTTCAAACGAAATCAAATCTGGACCTCGTTCACAAGCCTCCTTCACAATACTCGTTCGATTTACAAACTCGAAACCGCGTAGGGGCGACGTGACCTCGGGGTCAGTCGAGCAAGTCGATGGGGCTTCTCGAAGGCGCACGTGGAATTGGGGGTTGGAACCAGCGCGAGCGACGACATTGAGGAAAAGGCGAGCGCGTTGCCAGTGGATTCGCGTACGCGAGCTAGGGTTTCGCTCTGATGTGGGATCGATTGGGGGAGGGGTCGACTACGAAGGCGTGAGTGGTTTTGGCCGCATGGGGAAGTCACGCGTTTCAAGGTGCTGGTGGTTCGAGTGAATGGTGCGCGCGTGTGCGATGGCACCTAGGGCTCGATGTTAGTGGAGATTGGAGGCGAACTTCGGGTGGAAGGGACTACGCTCGAGTCGAGGCAGTGATTTTGGTTTTGGTAGATGGCGTGGACGATGTCAGAGGCGGCAGGTTCAACTGGAGTCGAGGCATAGGGATGCGATGGTTTCAGCGAAGATCATCGGCATCATCTTGGGACTGGCCGCGATGCTCGCGAGTTAGAGGGAGGAAGCTCGTTAGTTCTAGTTTATGAGGTATATTCAGATTTTCCAATTTAATTTAAATTTCAAGATGAAACCCTATACTGTCTTTATCATATTTAACTGAAAAATATATAAGGTTTATGAGAGCAGAAATCTCAAACGTTTTGAGTTGGAAAAATATATATGATAATAGGTTTGGTGGATAAATTGTTAAACTTACTTATTTAATTATAAATCTATACCAGTGAATTTTTATAAGTGAAAGGATTTCAAGGAAAATTTATATTTAAAATTGAATAGTTAGCAAGTTATAACTTTGGAATAGAAATTAATTATTCGAGTTAAAGAAATGGATGGGATTAAATGATTCATTTAATTATTGTCATTATATAAAAATATTTATTAAAAGAAAATTAGTTTTAAATTTCATTTTAGTTAAATAAATTGTTAACAGAAATTTGTTTGAAATTTAAAGGTATTTGTTTACAATAAAAACAAATCACGGGTTAATTGAATTATCAAATGGAATTTAAATTCTTCAAATTATTCGATTGGTTCGAATATTAATAAATTTATATAAATTGTTATACAAGGTATAAATCAAGGAAAACAAGCCGGAAAAGAAAATGGATGGCAAATAAAAAGCTAAGGTGAGATTTTTCTCACTCAAATGAAAAGTGGAATTTTCAGTTATTTATTGATTGATGATTTGATTGCTATTGGATGTGGTATTAGATATGATAGGATATATCTATATATATAGCAATATATACATATTGGCATATGTATATATTGGATTGATTGATTTCCCGCCTCGTATAGCGGATGAGACCCTATTTCGCCGTTAGTAAGCGGATTTTTATAAAACCCATATACCGTGATAATTCCGTACTGGAGCGGAATTGGTATTGTGCTAACATCTTTGGATGTAGGGAAACAGGTTGGAGGGATCCAACTGGACCCCTCACATTGATTGAATTTATTTATACTGTGATGTGAATCTGTGAATGATTATATTGATGTTATAAATCATATTGATATCTGGAAATTGTTTGAAGCTAAAATTTAGCTGAATGGATGTTTGATATCATTGGATTCCAAAAATAAATGAAATTGGATTTTTGAAATCAAAATAGAAATTTTTAAGTAAATAAATTTTTAGAAATTGAATAAATTCGAAGAAAAGAATTTAAAAGTATAAAAGCTGATTTTTATAATCTTATTGAATAAATTCCAGAATAAAGTGAAAATGCTAAATAAATGGATTTCATAAAACAGTGATTATAAATTAAAGAATTTAATTTAAATTTGGATTTCTAGATAGATTGAAAGAGATAAAGAAATTGATTTTCTTTAAAAGGAATTTATTTAGAAAAGAAATAAGTGGGAAGTCCAATTAGAAATTTAATTGCAAATTTAAACGAATTTGGAAAAAGAATGAAATTTATAGATGTATAAATTGTGAAGTTAAAAAGGATGAAATTTATAGATGTATAAATCGGGAAGTTAAAATGAATGAAATTGTAGAATAGAAGATTTATAAGAAATTAACTTATAGATTGGATTTTTGCCTTCAAATGAAATATTGATCAAATTTGTTAATAAAGGAGATTTACAAATCGAAGTTGTTATAAAGTAGGAATAGAATTTATAAACGTTGTTTTATAAGTTCGAAATCAATTGAATTTGATAAATTTAAATATAGAAGGGTATTAAAGTAGATATATTCGCGATTTTGGATAGCGAATTTCTATTGAAATGAAAATGTGTAGAAATGATTGGAATTGGGTTAAATGAAGTATATTCACGATTTTGGACAGTGAATATATTTTTTAAGTGAAAATGGTTATGTTTGGGAAAGCGATATTATAAATGAAGTTAATTGTTTTAAAAGATGTTTTAAACATGTTAAATATCGAAACCATAGATTTCAACATTTATTGTTGAAATAGACGATTTCGAAAAATAAGGAAATGGCGGACTATAACACTGTTGTTATAGTAAATGATTTCCAAAAGGAAATGTTTTATATAGTATTGGGATTTACATATCTATCTTAAAATTCGAATCCCTATACTAGTGATTTTGAGTCGTTCGTAACGATGTTTTACGTAACATTCGTTTTGACTCAAATAAATGTGCTTAAGAGAATGTTTTCCTTAAAAGAATGAATATATACTTAATTTGATTTAAGTATATCGAATATTTTCAAACGTTGAAAATAAATGATTTGTGAAACACTTATTTTTAAATAAGTGTGGAAATGCTTTTCCAATATGAAATGAACTGTTTTGAGATTTTATCTTCAAAGATAAAAAGAAATGTGGGAATTGATTTGAAATTGTTTTCAAACGGTTAAGTGTGGAAATTCTATATCTAGTAAAGATATTTTTGAAAATAAATAATTTGGAAAATTATTTAGAATCTGATGATGTTGCGCATCTTTATTGATAGTTAAATAACCGACTATCAATAATTACCTTGAGTAGGTATTTGTTGTGAATTTGGATGAAATTGAATGCCACACTTATTTTAAATAAACGCTCACTATTTGGGTTAGCCGGGAAAGGACCATGGGGTCGTATAACCCATTCCGAATATGTGATACGTCGTTATGAATTGCATTCGAAGACCGGTGTTGAAGACTTGATATTTTTGAAAACGGAAGGATTACCGTCGAGTTACTCTACATCGGCTGATCTCCGGTTTAGAGGTTTTATCACCCTTAGTGACGGGAAGTCCGGACGTGATTAGAAATTTATCCGGATATGCAAGGGCTTCGTGAGAAGTGCCTTCGGTTCTGTTCGATCCCGAAACAGACTTGTATGGATTGTGTGTCTGACGTTACAATTTGAGATATAAAGCTGATTTCTTTCAAATACATTTCTGTTGGTGGTGGAGAATTTATTCTCTTAGCTTAACACCCTTCTCTGAGACGTACGAGCTCAGAGGTTATGTAGTTGAAATTTATCAGCGATATATCCCAATTTGGTAACGTGGCATACTGAGTGTTGCTGTGAAATGATCAGTGTTTGATCATTGGCGATATGATCATTTGTTTGATCTTATATCTTTGTGATCATAGGTTGATCATTTTGTTTGACCCGAAGCATGGCTTTGTAGAAAGCGTAGCTTTGTGGACGAGACTTCATCGAGCCTCACACCCCGGAAATGGTCGAAACAGGAAGGATGCAGCAAGGTTTTAGGGAGTAGCGCCCCTTAGTGTATGTCATTCCTTCTGGATAAAGGTGGTATCATGGTATGGAGCCCAGATACTTAACCTCTGTGGTTGCTGCAAAATTTATTTCTTTGTGGTTGTTGCGAATCGGGGATCCTTGGGAAGATCGGTGACGATCGGGGGATGGCATACGCGTGTCAGTAGTTACCTATTTTTGCAGAGGTAACCCGGCCTTGTGTTGGCAGAGATCTAACCGTAACGTTAGGTTCTCGGGTCGTCTATTCCAGGGACGTACCCATCGTGGAAAAGGAAGTTCCTTAGCCTGACCATTTGTTGGAAATCCAAAGAAACAATACGAGCCTTGTACGGTTTTAGTTGTAGAACCTGCCATCTAATATGGCAGCTATAGCAAGCATACTATAATGGTACCTATGCTGGCTAAGATTTATATTTTACTTTCGAAATGTTTTCTACACTATGCACTAATAATAATATCAAAAATGATTTGATTTTGCGTAGTAAGCATCTTTGACTATCATAAGAAGAAATCTCCTCCAATTCTGCGTTTGCATTGTGTGTGTGGCGGGAGGTCTTATGGTAGTTTCATTTTCCAAAAGCATTGCGAAATTTACTTTAAATTTTCCTGTTGTTTATTTTAAAGAATAATTGTTTTACGATCTCACACCAGTCACCATGACTGACTCGGAGTTTATTGTTTCCCTTCTAAACTCTGGGTGCCCACCAATTTCCACACGGGCAGCCTAGAGTTATGTTATCAGGATATTCTGGAGCTTTGGAGATAAGCTGGATGACGAGACGTAGTATTTGTATCTAATATTATTTATTCCGCTGTGTATTCTGTATGAGGACAAATTATATAACTGTCCATTGTTGTATATTGACTCTGATGATTGATGTATGTATAAAATGATATAGTTCTTTGTTTAAAATTTATTCATTTATCTATTATATATTGTTCCGCTGCGATGTGTAAGATTCTGATATTGTTTCCTGTTCTGATGTTGTTCTGTTGTTCTTCTTTCTTCTCTATCTTCTTCTTCTCTTCTTCTTCTACTCTTTTTGCCTTTTTCTTCTTTTTTAAAACCCTCACTATTGGAGTTTCCGGCACTCGATTGCTCGGCAGTCGATAAAGTGAGTATCGATGTCGAATTTTCGAAAGTCGAAAATTTCGGTACGTGACAAGGCAGGGCTACTACGGTACCGCGCATCACAGTATGGGGCCTAGATCACCGTACCGAGGATCCCTCCCGATCCCCTGCAACACAAGGCCGGAACCATCCCTTACTGGATAGTCCCGAACAAGACAACTCCGCAGATGGTCATCGCCAACTGCCTACTAAGCCGAATAAAAAGGAACCTCTTGACAGGGGAAAATCTTGTCCTACTTGAGCGCGACCCACTTAACCTTGCTGCACCTCCCATGTTTTAGCCATTCCCGGTTGATGAGGCTTGACGCTACGATTACCTTTATAGAACACATCTATCTTAGAATGCTCATCGTCCTCCAATGACGATGGTCTGATAGCATCCAATCCATACAAGTTCGTTACGGGTTCGAACGAAACCGAAGGCATTATCTCGTTACACTCATTTTGGAATCACCCTCATAGTTAACGACAATAACCCTTGCACTTTAAACCTCCATCTCGATCTTCACTTTAAGATGTCACAACCTATCGTTTAACTTGGATCGATGTGGTTTTCGGATATCCAAATTTGGAAACCTGATCCCGGTCTCACCGAAATCCAAACGTATCTTTTAAGGCCAAGTTGTTTTAAAGTAAAAGCAATTCAATTCTATTATCTATATTCACACAGATAGATAAATCACATATTCACAGATAGATAATCTATATCATCATAATTCAACCAAAGCATCTCGAATCACAGATAAGCAAAAATCTCATATCAGAGATATCAAACAATCCAAGGCATCCAACCTTATTCAATCATTTATAAGCAAAGATTAATCAATCACATTATATCTAATTAATTTAAAATAAATTAAATTAATTACTTCCATCACTATAAATCTTTCTTACTTAACCATTAATTAATTACAAACCAATTAATTAATTATACTTCAATTATTCATCTTAATTAATCAACCTTAATTAATTATTCTTTAATTACATTAAGTAATTAATCCTTTTAATTAATTACACAAAATTAATTATACTTAACCATTTACAGTAATTAACCTTTAATTACTTCATTAATTAATTAACTATAATTAATTACATTAACCCTTAATTAATTACATTAATTAATTTCTATAATCACTTCATTGATTAATTATTCTAAATAAATCTTATTAATTAACCTTAATTACTATCATTAATTACATTAATTAATGATCCTCTAACTACTTCTTAATTAATTACTCTATTTAAATTAATTACATTTAATAATTAATCTTTAATTAATTATTCATTAATCACCCTTGATTAATGTCATCCAGTAATTATCCACCCTTAATTACTTACTTACATTAATTAATTACACCAAATAATTAATCCTTAATTACTTCTATTCTCCAATTAATCTCAACCAGTAATTATACTTTATTAATTTCATTAAGTAATTATACTTATCAAAACATCAAGTGATTATCTTAAATTAATTAAACTAATTAATTAATTAACTTAAACTAATCACATTTATTTAATTAATTACATTTAGTAATTAATTCCTTTAATTTACTTTCATTAAGTAATTATACTTAACCAATTCCATAAATGATTATCCTTAATTAATTAATCTAATTAATAAATAAAATTAATTACATTAATTAATTATATATTAATCCCAAATTAATGATGTGCATTAATTATTAACAATTCTTAATTACTTCTCTTAAGTAATTAAACATAGATTAATCATTATTAATTACAAATTAATTTATCTTTAATAACCAATTAATAAATATCTAATTATTTAATTAATTAAGTGCTTAGCTGTAACTTAACTAATCTTTAATTATTTGATTAATTAATTTCTAACCATTAATTTATAATCTAATCTTATCTAATTAATGATCCTTGATTTCAAATTAATTAACCTTGAAATAAATCAACTTACAACCCTTAATTACTTATTTATTAATCCATAATTATTAATTAATTAAAGTAACTAATCCTTCTTTAATTAAATTATTAATTTAATTTATCCTAAATCATTAAACCTTAATTAACCTTTAAAATAAAGTATTAGCCTTTATAATTACTTTAATTATTATTATCAAAAGGCTTGGAAACATTTTACTTTTGAATCTTCCTTTTTATTCATTTCAAATTAAAGATTTAAATTTGAATTACAAATTTAACTTTAACCAAATTTAAATCAAATTTTCAAAACCTTTTTAAATCCAAATGTTAAAGAAACACTTAACATTTATAAAAGAAATTTATAAGAGTTTTAAACCAATCCATTTAAATTCAAATCATTTTAAATATACCTTAAACATTTAAAGTTGTTTAAACATTTTAAACTTTTTTTTTATAAAAACTTATTTATTTCAAAACTGGGATTCAAGTTTAAATTTGAATCCATACCTAAAAATTTGTTTTTAAACTTTGTTTCAAATCCTGTTTTCAAATTTTAAAGTCATTTTAAAATTTAAAAACATTGTCAGGTTTTAAAACCTAAAACATCACAAATGACCAGAGACCAACCTTAACATCTTCGAGTCAAACTCCTAATTACTTCGAGCAACACACGCAAGAAACTCGAGAAACTCAAGTCCCTTCCCTTACTTCAACCCAAACTTCACCAGGTTCAAGAAAATGCACCGTGCATATGCACCATCAACGCAGCCAACTCCGATCATCTACGACGATCTCCTCACATCGACTATCACCCTCTAACCCTATTCCGATCAACAGAACTTCGATTCCAACTCGAAATCAAATTCGAGTAACCTGACACAAAACCAGGAACAAGACGCAAAAACCTGGAACACTCACATGCTCACTCCTTCGACCACCAGAGCGCCTGAAATTCCGGTTACGCCTTCGCCAACACCCCAACTTCCAAACCCCAAAACCTGGTGGAACTCGATCCACCAAAGATGTTGAGAAGATCATAAAGTTTCGATCATGCCAAAACTAGGGCTACAGACTTCACTGATCATCCACCACCGCCACACTACTCTGTTCACCATTCTGACATTTTTTCCGAGGTCTCCGATCACTCCACTACTACCAGTGATGATCGCAACTCCCCAGACCACTGAGATCATCAGAAACCACCGAAAACTCATATTCTGATCAAACTCAAACTGCTCACACATCCCATAACTAAAAATTGTGATTTCAGTTTTTAAAATCAAGTTTTTGGTTAATGCTTCAGATTTGATGCCTGAAACAATAAATTAAAGTGTTTGAATTTTCACTTATCTTAAGCATACACTGTTGTTTTTGGTTTCCAGTAAGATTTCAAATTTATTTAACTTAAATAAAATTTTAAAACCTACTATATAATTAAACAAACAATTTTGTTTTAAATCCTAAATCCTAACATAAACTAGAATCGAGAGAAAATGAATTATGTTTGAAATCTTAGCTTTGGAACTAAGAACAGTTAAGTCACAGATACAACATCCATGTGTACACCCATACATTCATACATATACACAGAAATACACTTATATATATACACACAAGCATATTTATTTCCAGATATTAACATGCAACCAGATTTGTACTTAAGCTTTTTAGAAAAAGTGTTACTCACAGTAAAAAGATGATGAACAGAGCCTCTCCGTTTTGAAACAGCCTTTAAACTTGAGTGCTGAAAAATAAATGCTTTTCTAATCTTAAAAACTTGAATGTTGAAAATGCTTGAATGCTGAAGAAAATTGCTTGAACTTGCTTTGATTAAATCTTAGGTTTGCTTGTAGGCTTATGGTTTGATTTTGAAAATGGGTTTCAGGTTTTGATTTTTATTTTGAAAAATGTTTACAGGTTTGTGATTTGAAGTACTTCTGGTTTGAGAAGTTCTTTTGATTTTCAAATTTGTTTTGAGAATTTGGTTTGAGTTTTTTTGTTTTTGAAAAGAGAAATAGAAAAAAGAATGAAGAGAAGAAAACATGTTTATATAGGCTGAAAATATGGTTTTAATAAAAATAAAAGAAAATTAAATCTAAAAAAATGGCACTTGTTAAAACACTTAACATTTGTTATATAGAGTTGTTAATCAATTAACACTTGTTATTAATGTGTCTTAATTTTATTACACTTGTCCTTTAAGTAATTAATACTTATTTAATTTAAATGTAAATAAAAAGCATTTACTTAATTTGTAAATCCTTATTTAAATACATATATGAAATACTTTAAAGAAAATATTATAAAGCCAATCATATATATATAAACAAAAGCTTAAACAAACATTTTTAAAACCAAATATTTCAAAATATCTATCCTTTGAATTCCAAAATTAAATCCAAATTCAAATTCAAATCAAAGAAAAAATTAATTTAAAATCAACTTATATATATACATATATATGTACACATTCAATTTGATAATAACAATTCTATTTTTTTAAAATCTATTAATATTTATATATAAAACAATACATTATTAATAGTGTTTGAAAATATCAATTTGGTCAAATTTAAATAATTTATAAAAGATATTATCATATTATCAAGCAATATTTAAAAAGAAATAAAACAAACCTTTTTCTAATCTTATTTAAATTTAAACTTGAGCTTAAAAATATATTTTAAAGAATTAAACATTTACCTTAAGTATTTTAAAACTATATAGTTAACTATTTAAATAATCTTTGAAAAGCTTTATATTAAATTTAATCATAATTCCAAATTACCAAAATATACAGGAATTTGAAAATATGATTTTATTTGTTTATTAGATGCAAACCAAAACTTTTCTATTTACAATATACACAAATATTTATATACATTATAAATAGAAAACATTTTATTAGGTTTAAAAGATAATATTTACCAATTAAATATTTATAAAAGAAGTTTATTAAACCAATTTAAATGTTTATTAACAAATATTATCAAATCAATTTAATTATTAATACATATTATTAAATTGATATTGCCAAAAATTCCGGGATATCACAAAATTATTTTAATATATAAACTATTTTAATTTATAACTATTTTAGTATCTATACTATTTTCAATATCTAAACTGTTTAAGTCGAAAGGGTTATGTTTTTCCAAAGTGTTATGATTTCAAAAAGTGTTATGATTTCAAAGTGTTATGGTTTCGGAAGTGTTATGATTTCGAAAGTGTTATAAATTTGAAAGTATTATGAGTATGGAAATGAATATTTTTAAGGTGAATAACGATATCGAATTTATAAGGTTTTGAATTGAATATGATATATTGATATGAAGTATGAACTATTTGAAAAGAAATGACCACGGTGTGAAATAAGTGTTTGGTTGTTAAAGAGACCGGGATCGGATATTGTCATACTCTCTGCCAATACCGAAAACTACTTTAACAACTGTGTACGTGGTGGAAATTCCAGAATGAAGTAGAATAGTTTGGTGATGATTCTATATGGTATTTATGTAGCCTTGACTCCCATGAGTCAGCTTGATGTGGCTAAAACAGAAGCTATACCTGGCCAAGTAGGGTCATTCCCCTTATCGGACACATTTCATCGATACCATTCTATTGATTTTGTGATTTGATTGGGTGCACCTTTGATTTGGGAATGTATCACAAGGTGGACGATAGTAGCTGCTATGCGTTACCACTAGTCCGGGAGTGCAAATGGTAAATCTACCCTAGCATTGCCTCGAGTGCCGTGTCACATGTCTTATCGCGCCCTCTACGAGTTTGGTTTGTACTATACCTATGGAGTGCCCTCTATTAGCCCTCCAGTTTAAGGAGGAATTATAGTACTATATAGACTATGGGAATATATAAAAATGTGTTAAAGGGGATAAGGGTAAAGCCTTAACGCTATTTTGATAGTTTACTTTACTATAGACATATTATAATAGCGTATATTACTACATAGTAGATAGTTCCATGGATCCTTAGAGGATGGAAATCCCAAACATCCTTTAAGTTACTTGTATTTCAGTTGACATTTCACTTAAGTTGAATTTACTGATATAAGAATGTTAATCCTGACTAGAGTATTTGTGTTTTGCTTTATGCTCGGGTCAGACTGAGTGTCACAACATTTGAGACTCACCATTTAGAGATTGATGCTTTGTTTGAAGATCTATCTATCCCGCTTTCAGTTATGTCAGTTTGTTCCAGTCATTTATGTTCAGACTCGTCGGTTGCTTATGTATTCGAGATTCATTTGTATTTGAGATTCTGTTGTCTTTTGTTTCAGACTCTAATGTTTATATAGTAGCTTCATGAACTACTATTTATCTATTCCGCTACTTATTGTTATATTACTCTGTGTCTGTGATTCTATGATTGATTTATTTACTGTATATGCTGAGTTTTACCAAATATAAAATTAAAAATTTGTTGTTTTGAGCAATTCAAATCCGACATGTATGGATGCGAATGGTTCGAAATACCAGGTCGTTACAAGTGGTATCAGAGCTCTGGTTTAGGCAAAACTTAGCACATAATGTAAATTTAATTACAGAATCACCTTCGTTCGAGCTTGAGTTTCTTCCTCTCTGACTCGAATTTTGGAACTTTTCCCCTTTGTTCTGGAATTCATTCTTGCCTCCTCATGTCTGTGTTCTTCTTGATTCTGGAGCATCCCATTGCTCCACTTCGGTTGATCTCTATAATGAATTTGAGAACATCTTACCACCTCAACTGGCAACTTCATTCTTTTATGTGACTAATCCATCGGCGGTCCCGCCAATCTTGTATGATCTCTTAAGGGGTGAAACTCTTTTACAATAGGCGTCGATTCACTGGAGACTTCTATATCCTCGGTTTTGATGCTGTTATTTCTTGCTAACCCCAAACCGTCTCTAGTAGACGATCAGGGTAATTCCATTGTAATCTTGACTCCACTTCGATAATCAGAGGTTATCTGATATTGGGCGAAGTCACTTCTCTTCCCTTCAAACGGGAAATTGCATTGCCGTATCGATCTTATTATTGGAATCTCGATTGACCCGGTTAAAGTCGCCGTGACGACCCGGATTTTCTGACGTTGTTATTGGGTAATTAACTGTTTTTTATTATTGAAATATTGATTTATTAAGTCGAACAAATAAATTTTTGATAATAAAAATGTATGAATGTATATAAATATATTTAAAAACTATATAAAATATTTAATTATAAAATCACTGGATCTGATAAATCTTATAGAAAAATAAATTATATGTATATATATATATATAACCCCACCATTTAAAATTCAAGGTAGAATACATTTGTATATAAATATATATACATATAAGCTTATGATGTTTAATATATATATATATAAGTATATAAGTATAGATATATATGTATATATACCCATATGAAGTAAATGTATATGGATAGGAGATAATGTGAAAATATATAGGTATATATGATGACTATATAAGCAAATGTGTGTGTGTGTGTGTGTGTATATATATATATATATATGTAAGATAGGAAGTAAAATAAACATGTACATTGTGTGGATGTACATATTGGTAAGTATGTATTTTTGTCAAAATATATATACTAGTAATTAGTCAAAAGAATGTTCATATGGTCAAATTGGTTTACATATAAATCTATATATATGAATAGATATATATACATAGAGGAAACATCATCATGACAAGAATTAAATGCAAGCATACAAAATTTCAACTCAAGCCATAATACGTCAAATCTTTTTATGAAATCAAATCATCCTTTATCAAATCAAAAAGAAAAAAAAATATAATATATGAAAAGATAAAGATCTAAGCCTGTAAACTAGTGTCAGCCTGCTCCTTCCCATCCTCTTCTATTTATATTACTGCCCGGTTGCCTACACGATTTAGCATTCTCACAAACAAGAAAAAATAAAAATAAAAATTATAGTACCTGTTAAGACTACAGCTCTTCCCCTTCTCTCTATATATACCTCTACCCTTGTCTCATTTTCTTTTTTCATTCCAACAAACTAAAGTAAAAATAATACAAACTGCCACTTAGGAATCAGAACAACTAAAGTTCATAAGATCAAAACAAAAGCTAACAGTTTCTTTTTCAAAAACATTGCTCTGTCTCCAAGATAATAATCAGGTGAGTAAAACTAATTCTTTTATACTGGAAGTATATGTTATAGGCTTGGTAATGGAGATTGAAATGCTGATTGAAATGCATACTTATATAGTAACATGTGTGTATATATATACTAGAATGTGAATATATGATAGGTTATAAACAGAGAGAAACCCAGACCTGTCACCATTGTTTTTACACTGCTCTGCATATTAAAGAAATGCTATATTTGACTTCAAAAATCCCTATCTCTCACTCCAAGTACTTTTAGGTTATGATGTTTGAAGGAAATCTGTTTGTTTTCATTTATATTTTGCTTTCAAAATGGTTTCGTTAAATATTATCAACTATACATGTTGAAAGGTATAATTATTACAGTAAGTAACCCAAATATTTAAGGAATTCGAACATCACTTTTTGGATTTTTTTCTTATATGAAGGTGTTCGTCATGGAAAATGATGAATTTTGGTGGTAGTTTCACGATTTTTAATTATGTATATTGTGGGATGTAGGGAGATGAACACAATTTGGTCTTTGACCAAATTACAGCGATCCTGTCGCTGTTGAAGTTCGGGGTTTTGGTTAGAGGAAGCTGGGTGGAAGGGAAGCTCGGAAAAATGGCTGAGCAATTTATAGGGCGGCGGGGTGACTGGTCAGAGGTGAGGTAGTGTTTAGGGACAAGTTTTGGTCGTGGTTGGTTTTCTGGTCAGAGCGGTGTCGTGGAGGGGTTTGGGTGCTGCGGTATGGGGGGAAAGATGGAGAGGAGGAGGCGAAGCTTCTGGTAAAGTGGGTTGAACTCCGGTGGCCGGAGATGGTGGTATGAGGTAGGAAAGGTAGTTGGTCGTTTTTCCTGGTGGTGGTGATTTGTTCGATTTCGATTTTGGGCTTTTGAGGGAAATTTGGGTGGCTAGAGAGATCGCATGGGTCAGGGATGACTTGGAGGAGAGGTCGAAGGTGGTCGGCGAGGCTTCATCGACGTGTGCACGTGCACACGATAATGCACAGATAGGTAGGATCGAATGAAAGAAGGATGAAAGGGAAATATGAAAGAAAACCAGGAAAAGAAATGAAAGGGAAGGGAGAAGAGATGGGCCGGGTTGGGCTATAGTAAAAGAAAAGGTAAAATAAAAGTAAAAGAAAAAATAAACACTACAAGAAAATATACTTTTTGCAGCACAAAGACACAGCGTTTTAATGAAAAGGCTGTTATTATCTAGGTGGATTATTAAAGAAACACTTCTAAAACGCTGCGTACAAGTTAACGCGGGGAAAATAAATATTTGCCGTGCCTCTCAGAATAACCCTCTCCAAACGCAGGCATGTTAAAAACCTTTCCCCCCCCCCCAAATTTTCCTAACCCAAATTTAATTAAAAATCGAACTATTCCGAACGTCGCTCAACATCGACCTTCCACCATCGTTTGCACTGCCGTCTCCGCCAACTCTGCTGTCTCCGTCGTCTTCCCCATCTCCACTGTCTCCGCTGTCGATTTATCTTGTCCAGCAACCCTCCAGTTTCGAAACCCAATAGAAGGTATTATTTGATTTCCTCATTCTTGCTTTCAATATCTGATTTCTTGATTTTTGGAATGAATAAACCATTATTGGTGTAAGTATATGATTTTGGAGCATCCATTTTGTGATTCTGGGTCTGTTATCATACCTGTGTCTTTTTTTGAATCAATAATATCATGTCCGTTTAAATGCCTTAGGTTTTTGAATCTCGGCTGTGAATTTATAATTGAATGCCTTAGATGATTTCTGACTTTTCCTTTGTGATATATATCGCTGCTTTTATTCGTATATACTTAGAACTAATTTGACCCTTGATTTTGATATTTTTCGTTGAACTCTATGCTCGAATGATATCCTGACCTTTTGATCTTGGCCTTGACTTTAGTCTTTCTGATGAACTGAATGCCTTTATTTGAATATTTCTGATTTTGTTCTTTGATGAATTGTTGCACCCTATTTAGCTTCCTTTTATGTTCAATCCATTTCAGTTACCCTCGCCTGGCTGTTATATTGTCACTATTAAATTGACATATATGTATACTTCTGTTCCGAGTGTATCTGGGTTGATCTGAGCTTTGTGTGAAATTATTTTACTTTACTGTTCAACTGATCTTAATTGACTATGGCTGTTTGTCTTAGATGCCTACATATATGCATATATGTACAAGTCAATGTGATTATGTTTGCAAGCTTGACCTGTGCATCCAAGCCAGTGGCTTTGATAATTTGGTTGATTTTTTTTTTGGTAATATGAAAGAGAGATGTTATTGCATCACATTCTATAATAGCTTTGTTTGGAAGGACTGATTATGTTGATACTGCACACATGTTGTATATAGGATAGAATGAGTCGTAAAGCTTATGCTCATTTGACCTACTTTAGAGCAAGAAAATGGTAACTGAATTGCTTGTTCATTTAGCATTTTGTTTTCGAAATTTACATGAAAGCTAACTCAGTGTTGCTTTAGCATTATCTTCAATTATACTTCAAGTTTTACCTAGCTTATAACATTTTCATTTTCCTTCATGCATTACTTAAATACAAAGTAGTTGATTTTATAGACACGGACAAATGAGCTAAGTAAGTTGTTGTTGTACAAACATGAATGATTCCATGTTTGCATCTCTTGCTTCATAGTTTGAATAAAAGTAATAGGTGGTGGAAACTAATAGGTGGTGTTTTCTACTATTTTCTTTCATAACTATTATTAATCAATTGTCAGATATTATATCAATCATTTTGACCATGGGCCTTTTCTAATTTTATTTTGTATTTATAATTAGATTTGTTGATGGGGATGACGAACTATAAGAGTGATCTCATGCATATTTTTCTTCTAATTTATATTCTTTTTTGCATGAAATGAAATACATTAAAAAACACTATTCTCACATGTAAAACCTGATGGTACATGGTGATTTATCATAAAGTTGTCATTGAAGGTGTAAGATATCAGATTTCTCATCAATTCTTTTTTGCCTAAAGTTATGAATTGGAAAAATAATCATTCTCTTGAAAATTGAGCCTTTCCATTCAAAGTTTTTGGTTTTTTTTCATATCTTCATGTTTGTTCCAAATATTTCTTTTTTGATTTTTTTTCTATTTCTTTCTAATTTGACTTCTTATTCATAGCATGTAAGACGAATCCATTGAATCGTTAGAGCTATTGTTAAAAGGACGCTTGAAAGGACGTTAACATCCATTGAAATTTGCATTGATATGATTAATAGTCATGGGGTTGGGGCATAGTGCAGACTTAGTATGATTAACAGTCTGGGTTGGGGCATAGTGCAATTAGATTGTAGATGTTTTCAGCGATTAAGGCATTAACTTGAATATATTGCAAATAAAATAATCGCGAAGCTCGTTCGAATATCATCTCTAGGTTCATTATTTATTTATTTTTTAAAAACCAAAATTGAGTCAATTGAAATTCAATTTTAAAAATTTTGGATTCAGATAAGCATATGTAGTATGCTTGATCGCATCAACTTCAAAAGTTGAGAATACTTTCAAAGAGCTCAATATTCATGTTCAAACAGGAATCAATATTCATGTTCAAATATTTATACATTATAACAATATTTTAGGATGTTATTTCTGATGTATTTATACATCAATATTGTAATTGACTTATACTGCTCTTCTCCATGCTGTCATGTTGTAGTTGCTATTGATTACAAAATTTCAGCAACCAGCGAATACTTAAGGTATATTTAGGAAAAATGTCAACGTAATATAATGTTTCTATATACATATTTCTGAATGCGGACATTTGTTTATTCATCAGTTCGCTAAAAATGCGTCTATTTTTGTACTTTAAAACGAGTATAGTTCTAAATTAGTGCATCCAGAAACGACTGCGAAAGATAGAATCCGGTTTGAGTATGCAAATACAATGGGCAAGCCCGTGGGTTTGGGAGTATATAAAAAGGTCAGATATTTATATCAGAGTGCCTAGAAATTAATAATATAACATATGAATAAATGGCAAAAGGAATACAATGCACGTAACATTCAGATCAACAGTAAATTGTTTCACTCGGATGATCCTTTTGCAGTTCAAGAACATTTATGTACAAATTACTACAGCTGTAGCATATGACGAGTAAAACTATTTTCTAATATTCATTTGTACTCGCGTATTTCCATTTTTTTTTATAGCCAAAACGCTTCTTCAACCGGGGAAGGTTGGTACAGATCTTCACCGAACCTCGGTTTAAGTTTCTATCAACTACCGTTCCCAGTATGCACTGAAAAAGATGATACAAGTGTAAAACACAATATTACAGGAGCAGCAGGTATGCTATCAATTATTAAACATGTATTCTTCCACACTTTCAATTTAGAATGGAAGACGGGCGAAATGGAGACAGGGCAATTCGACCCATTTTAAAACTTTGCAAGTAATATTTGAAGGTTACTCGGTATTAGTATGAATACTTTGTGAGTAATATTTGAAGGGTACACGTTATTAGTACGATTGCTGGGCTGGGCCTTTGTTATTTTGTTTATTAAAGTATTGAGAATCAAACTTTTGATCAATAATTATGTCTACGCAGTATATGAAGTAATGTTGACACTTGTGCGACATCAAAAATATCAATAACGTTCAAGTTGAATGTGGATGGCATATAATGAATTGTTAGATAAATTCAATTGTTAGATAAATTCAATAACCGATTATTACTTCAAATGAATGTTGATATGCTGCCATAATTGGGAGTAATATGAACGAACTCCCACTATAATAATAATTCCATAATTGCCCAAATGAGTAAAAAAAAGAATGATCCTTTAAGGTTCTTCTTCAAGCGGGGGAAGACCTTTAGTCGATAAGTATTGCCTGAGATCATCAATTAACTTGTACGATTCGGGTTTGGTGGGATCATACACAACCGGCCTCCATGTTGTTGTTCCTTTAAGTGGGCCTCTAATTTCATCCATCAGGGCTATACCTTTTTTAGACAAGTAGAGTCTGACATCGTCAGATTTCTGGTACTCTTTGTTCTGCCTAAATGATGTTCTGTCTGCAATCATTTCCTGAATCTTCTCCTCTGTAAGTCCAGCTCTTTCTACTGCCTTCTCTTTTAATTGCTTCAAAACCTGTTATGTACAAAGAGCATTTAAGTGAAACTTTGAATCCATTATCCTTTCAATCATCAATAATTCTCCTAAGCCTACACACTGTGCCGCGCGCGCACACGCACACACGTGCGCGCCCGCCTCCCCACCCCCCCCCCCCCCCCTCCCAAGCCCCCGCGCACACACTGTAAAATTAAAGTTCCATGTTTGCTCAACCACTTTTATTGGGAAACCATTCAATATTTTAACGCAAATTTGGTTTTCTTGTTAACACAATAGTTGGTTATGAAGGGATAGATCTTGCTCTTCTTGGCAATAGCTGCAGTACACAATTACTATAACATTTAATCTCTCCGAACTAACATTGCAGCAAGTTGTTACTTATTTTATATCAATTGTTACTATCTATCTTCTTTGGTTAAGTAATATGTTTGTATGTAATGACTTGTTTTTAATATCTAGTTTTTAATATTGTTTCATTGCTGTGTTTGTTTTTAACTCATTTTGGGTTATGTTAGCAAATAATTAGGTAGCATGTATGGTAATTTTCTAAACATAGTTTGCTTATTGTGTTATGGACCCTAAAAAGAAATTATGATTCTTACTATGCCTTGTATTCTTACTATGCTTATTGTGATTCTTTGACCAGCCTTGTATTTTTACTATGCATTCGATAGAAACAGATCAGTTTTATGATTCTCCATTTCTCTTGGTGTGTCTTTTGCAACAGCCCTATTGATATCTGATGTAATTTCCTTTTTTTTGCAAAAAAAGCTTGAAATTAATTACTGATAAAAACTTGGTTCTGTCATTTGAATAATATGTTGACTGATAAACTTGGTTCTGTCATTTGAATAAATATAAACTTGGTTCTGTCTTTTCAATGTATTCCGAGTGAATGTTCTTTCTAAAGTCTAACCACTAATATCAAATGTTGGATACAACTTATTTTAACATCAAATTTCAAGAAGAAAATCAGCAGGATTACTAAATTTTTTATATCACAAGACTTTACATCAAAGGACATTCTAACTAATTAATTTATGGTTGTAGAAACACATTTATTGAATTTCAAACAAATGTTCCAGATGAATTATTTGATTCACTATCAAGTTGCTCTATGTTAGTGAGATCATTTACATGAATTGTTGCCCACTGGGTCCATGTTTGTCAATCTACAAGATATGTTAACATAAGTCATGGATTGTCAGGTTTATTTCAATGGAATGGGGACCTTGTTTTTCTTGTTAGTCCGACTTAGCAGACATGTTCCAATTTTTTTGTTCCAAAAGATAAAAGTAACAAATAAAAACAAAAACAAACTGCCTCCAATTTTGTAGTTGGTGTACAGTAGGATTGTAAGTAGTGTTTTAATGCTTTGGTTCTTTCTTGCGTATATGTTTGAAGAGGTGTGAATACATGCACATGCATGTCTGTAAACTAAGGAATGCTTTAGAAGCTTAAGTGATCATGAATATACCTCAATTTATTGTTTTTGATTTTTGCTTCATATCTATACAGGAAAAGAAGCCTGTATGGTTGTTTTAGTGTAATTGTTTATTCAATAGTTACAGAATTTTATAAGGGGTTTGCTATAGGCCCGAAAACAACTGTTGAAGGAAGAATGGTTTCCTGAATTCACGGGGAGCATTGATTTGTATTCTTTTTATTCATCTTCTGCCCTTCGTTATGTTAGATTTTTTCTGCATTTTTTTATGCTAACAAATCATTTATGCAATTGTATGCTTTCTTAATTTTAGTTTTTTTTTTCCTAAAGTGATTTACATTTTCTAGTAAAATACATGATATCCACATTTTCAAGAAAATCCACTACTAATTCACGGGAAGTGGAGTCTTTGTGAAAGAAGGGTCGGAGAAAAGCATAACAATAACTTTTGTTTTACTTACCTTTTCCAATGAAGAGTTTTACTTGCATGTTGTATTCAAACAAAAACCAATAAGAATTCAGTGTCAACTCAAAGATTCTATTTTACAGAAGTTTTGTTTCACGTTCACGCTGTATATATAGTATTTTGATCATTTAAATAGATTGACATGGTATTCATATCTTTATGTCCAGTAGACAAAATAGTTACAAATTTTGGATTTGAGGATTCAAATCTGGTTTACTGATGTACCATCACAGTATATGATATGTTCCCTAAACACATCTAGTGAAACCTGCATATTTGTTCCTCATTTGATAATGTTCGATATATACAAATTTATGTACATATTTCCAATATCATATCATATTCATTGCATACTAGAGTCCTATTTTTTTCTTTTTTTTTACAGACCCTTAATCTTATTATCCAACTTCACATCTTTATTGATGCATCATTTTGCGAATTATGAAGGTTCCATATTATCGCTCTTTTTTTAACACCATTCATAAATTTTTAAGGAGGTGAGCCTTATGGACTCTATACTTTAGAAAATTAATAAGTTGATTAACTATCATTGCTAGGATCTATCTTTGCACCTTATCAGCATTTCTTAATGTCTTGATCAAATGGGCAACTCTACAGATACTTAATTGCCTCTGTTTTTACTTAGTGATGTTGATATTTCTTTCCTTAGCCTTTGCCACTTGGTGTGCTGGATCCATATTACCTTCGTACTTGTTTACTAGATATGCCATTTTGTGGTTAACATTGCTAGTATATGGTTCTTAATTTTGCATTCACCATATGCTAGCTGAATTATTAATTGATTCATCCATGTCACTTATCCTTATTATAAATTTTTTTGTGTTTATAACTATCAGAGGACTTCATAATTCATATTAGTCTTGCAATCTCTCTACTTAAAAGAATTTTGAAAGAACTATTGAATTGTAGGAAAATGATGAAAGGAGAAAAATGATTTTATTGATATGATCTCAGTTATGTTTTACAGTGATAATGGTGCTTCTTTATATACAAAGTTCTCTACAAACAAATTAAATAGGAGTTTGTTGATGGGCCTTTTGTTTGCAAACTACATGAATTATTTAAGTGAATATAAAAGGACGTTCTTCATTGTCTTGTTTGAACAAAAGTGACATTCAACTCTTGCATTTAGTTAGTACACATGCCTTGACGTATTAAAAGATGGGCATACATGCCTGCCATTTTAAAAAGTAAAGTGATATACATGCCTAACATATTAAAAAGTGGCATACATGCCTACATGATAAAAGGGTGGGCACGTATATATTTGTTAGAGTAAGAATTTTTTTTTTTTGCTTTGATTATATATAGGTTCATTTGCTTCTTTTCTTTTTATTATGTGGCCTTGAGAATTACCCTCTTAAGCAAGCTTTCTTGCATTAAAATTTCATCCCTGCCATGTTGTATTTGAGCAATTTATAATTCACTTTAACTATCCTAATACATGGAAATATGGCACGCATGGTTCAAATTGACAAAGAAGCTTTAAATTCTTTTTGCCTGTCATATGGAGTTGACCTTGATTTGTTTAAACAAATTGTCCAACATAGAAATAAGGACACACGTCCTTTATATATATTTGGATGAAGTAATTGAGTTGAAAAGTTTGGTGTGTGGTTAGTAGAGGAGGAAGTGGGTTGTTTTGAAGTGGACACTGCAATAGTTGGAAGTGGAAATGATGTGCAGTGCCTGGACTGTGGATGTTTACAGAGAAGAATTGTGTAGTAGTTGCAGTGCCTGGACTGCATAGTGGAAGGCACCGTGCTGAGGTAAATGGAGTCTGGTGGAGATGGACTGTACGAAGTTAAGGCAGCCAAATGGTGGAAATGAATGAGGGGGAACAGTGGTTTCTCTGATGAACAAAAGCACAGTTGCAAAGGTTGTGCACAGAGCAGCTGTTGCACAGTGAACAGTGCAGTGTTATATGCACAGTTTTAAATTCTATTCAATCATGATCACAAATTTGTATTAGAAAAATCATTTGCACAACTTGAGCCACCACTTTTCTTGTTTTGCTTAATTGTCTAACTTTGCAAAATGTTGATCCACCACTTTAACTGTTTTCCAGAGTAAGGACTGGATCAGCGACTCATTACCAAGCTAGCCGACTTACTTAAAGAAACGGATGGAAGAAAGGAGTTTATTCAGTAAGAATATCAGTTGCCCTTACTCAGGTTTTATGTAGTTTAACATATGTTGATTTTATGTAGTAACATATATATGCTTCAGTTTTAGCCTTTTTTTAATTTCATGCACAATTACCTCAACCCTACCAAGCATTGTTGCTGATGTTTTTTTTTTACATCTTAGCAGTTTCAAAGTGGGCATTCTTATGTAATTTGGCTGACCTAGTTGAGGATGAATTATTGAAGATGACGAGATTGGACTCTACACACTACTCATATTTTGCTTTATTTAATATGCTATTTTTGTAAAACAACGTTGCTATCATATTTGCTTTACTTAATATGCTATTTTTATAAAACAATGTATGAAATGTATACGATTATCGTTTATTTTGCGTATGAAGATAGTGCATTTTTAATTATGTAATATAACATGTGAAGACTATATTTATGGTGTTTCAATTAACTAATGTTATACGATATAAAATTTTATAGTGGGCGGGAATGTTTGCAGATGTAGAAGAGTAAACTGAATTAAGAAGGCTGTGGAAAAGGGGATGAAATTTTGGTAATTGTTATATATAACAGCGTTTTATAAATGCTGACAAATGGAAAAACGTATATGAAATAAACTAACCAAAACGCTGTGAAATTAAACTCAAATACAGCGTTTAATTTCTGCCAATAAATCTTTAGTTACACGTGTTTATAAACGCTGCAAAAAACCTATAGCAGCGTTTCTGGAATGGCTGTCCAAAAGAGGGGTACATGGTGGGTGAGGCCATGTTGCAGCGTTTATTGGAAGGCTGTGATAAATAAAACGCTGCGATACACTATTTCTTTTACAGCGTTTGAAAAATGTTATGATACATCTTGACTCTATAACAGCTTGTCGTTAGATAGCGATCTTCGTAACGCTGTTAAACTATATAACAGCGTTTCTAAAACGCTGCGAAAGGTCATTTTTGTTGTAGTGAAAGAAAAAGAAAAAGGAAAAAGAAAGAAAAGGGAAAATTAAGGAAATAGGAAAAGATAAAGGATAGGAAAAAAATAATAAGGAAAGATAAACGGAATAAGGATAAAGAAGAAGAATGGAATTTATAAGTATGTTTATATGACAATTCATATTTTCTTTATTTTTACTAAAAATCTATTTTCTTAAATCTAAATACGTAGTTAAAGTTCAACGATACTTCATAATTTAATGAGCAATTAATTAATTATAATATTATCATGGACTCAAACTTATGTAAATTTCCAAGTGAGATATTAAATACCGTGTTTAATTTTAATTAACTAGAAATAGATTATTATATAATTTTCTTAATCTGTAATTAATTTGACATAATGGGTTTTCAGTTAATTAAAGTTATTAAACCCTGATGTGAAATTGCTGATATTGTTATAGATCGTTAATTTGGTTAATGATCTATATCTTGGCTTAATTCTATTAGAGATTTAATTCAAACAAGTTAAAAAGCCAGATGAAATGATAATATGTTTTATTTGAAATAAGAACCTGTAATAAATTTCCATATTGAAAAGTTGTCACCATAAATAATAAATTGTTTATTTTAAACAATTTACCCTTTTAAATCTATTACTTGGATTCGAAGAGACCGAGGTCGGATATCAGTGTTATCTGGAACTACTTCGATTTAATTGTCATTATGAACCTTTACGGGTTTGGCTATTGAGTTTGATAAATGGGAATTGAATTTATTTAACAAAATTTAACCATTTCAAATAAGCAACTGTATTTGGACATTATTAAAATATCAATGGATTTCAGAAATAGTGTTTGTTTATAAATGAGATAAAACTCGTCGTGTTGTACGAGTTACCTTGGTTTCCAAAGATTTTGATAACTCCAGTATTTCATATTAAATGGGTTTACTCACGCTGGTTTCCAGCCTGACTCGGGTGTTACTTTATTGTAATGCTCGGGTCAGACCGAGTATTACAGAATTTCAGACTAGGACGCTGTGGAGCTCAAGAGACGAGCTGGATGGCAGAGTTGTATTGACTATATTCCACTGTGTATTATAGGTTGTTTTATTCAGTAGTTGAGGACAAGTTATTATAACTGTCCAGATTAATTTCTTGATGAGTGTACTCTGATATCTTGTATATGTACATTGACAGTTACAGCTTTTCTTGTATAAAATGTTGTTACTGTATTTTATTCCGCTGCGATTGTGAGATTCTGTGCTGTTGTTTTATGTTTCTTATTCTATCTCGTTTTCTTCTAAACCCTAACAGCCTGGTATTTTCGGCACTTGATCGCTCGGCACTCTATACAGTGAACGTATTAGTGTCGATTTTCGGGGGTCAAAAATTGCCCGGTCATTACACGTGGTATCAGAGCTGAAGGTTAAGCGGGAACCTTGGCTCTAGTGGGGATTACTCATTAGAGATAGGGTTAGCAGTACCCTAGAATGAGTTGAGTGTATTATATATGAGGGCGTACTTGTTATTTTCTTATATAATGATTTTAAAAATGATTTTTAAATAATTTTGATATATAAAAGAAATAATTTTTCTGAATTATTATAGTATGTTAAGGTGATTGGTTGTAATTATTATAATCAAATAAAATTATAAGACTTAAGTGGTTAAATATGTATATAACCAAATAGAAATTTGGGTAAGGATTAATTACAAAAATAAGTTAAGCTAAAACGTAAACTCAAAAAAAAAAAATTAAATCCTGGAGATTTCGGGAATGTTTTCAAAGTGTTTTGAAATGAAATAAATTTACCCTGATTGCATTTTTCAGGAACTTATTATGGAATATATGATTTCTAGATATGATAATATTGGTTATTATCATAAAAATTGTTGTTGTGTCTAAATAAAGGGATGTTTATTATGGAATAAACAATGATGAAACAGAGTGAAATGTTATAAGCTGAATTTATAAGTGTGACTTATAAAATTAAAATGGATTTTAATTGTGAAGTTTTAAATCTACGCCCCAGAAAATTTTGAAACTGTTTCAAAGTGTTGAAGGAAATAATAAATAATACTATTTAGAATATTTTTGAATATAGAAATCCTTAGTTTAAGACAAGAGTTGTCTGAAGATGAATTTGTTTGGATTAAAAACCAAGAATGGTTTAAAGTTAAAGTGGGATTTGGTATGTTAATGGGATAAATATGTATATATGGGATATATATATATATATATGTGGATATATATGGATTTAAAGCTAATTTGAAATAAATATTGGTGTTTGAATTCTGAAATCCCCCTTGGGAAAACGAGAAGTATAACCCAAAGAAAAATAAGTTTTTGAACTTATAAGTGGGAAATAATATTAACAAGAATTGGATTTGGGATGTAAAATTTAAATTGAGTAAGGTTAAATGGGTTGGACGAATTTGAATTTACCTCAGGGAAAGTTAAATAAGTTTTGAACTTATAACCCGACTTTGGAATTTCAAGGTGAAATTAAGATTTA
Source organism: Allium fistulosum (assembly GCA_030737815.1). Taxonomy (NCBI): domain Eukaryota; kingdom Viridiplantae; phylum Streptophyta; class Magnoliopsida; order Asparagales; family Amaryllidaceae; genus Allium; species Allium fistulosum. The sequence goes on from CM060908.1 coordinate 236,839,445, forward strand.
ACCTGTGGAAGTTAAATGGGTTAAATTGAAAAAGAAGTTATTTATATGTGTAAATGATTTCAAAACGATTTTTGAAATAAAACGAGTTTCGAACTCTGGAAATTTGTGAGGGATGCTATTTATTGGTGTTTTAGGTAATTTGGATGTTTATTTACCTTGATATATCTTGCTATCATCATGTTTGTTATGTACAGTATATAAAACTGTAAAGTGGATCATTTTGAATAGATTAAGAAGTGGATTGAAATGATATATATCCAAACCGGAAATTGAACAGAAATAAAAATCGAATTTATGAAAATGGGGTCATTTTGAACTTAAGTTGAAATGTTAAAACAAAATCGGTCAACCAGAATTGTTTAAGGAATTAGGTTTAAAATTTTGAGGTTATAATTGGAAATAAATTGAATTCCATAAATTTATTTGTTTAAAAAGTTTTGGACTCTTATTTGAACCCTAAAATAAGTTTAAGTAGAGGTAATTTAGAATAAATATTTGAAATTCGGGCTTAGAATTAAATTATTTTAAAGACTTGGTTTGTTAAATTAAATATTAAGGGTTAATTTGATTTAAGTGATTAAATCGGTATTTTGAAAACCGAACCCGAATTTATATAAATCGAGATACTTAAAAATTGAGAATGGAATTGAAATTAATTCAAAAATTGAAATTGAATTGAACTAATTGGAATTGTAATCGAAGTTGAATTAGTTCGAATTCAAATTGGAAATTGATTTGAATTGGAGATTGGAAATTGAATCAGTTTGACTCTGAAACTATTTTCAAATAAATTATTTTAATATAAACTGTCTAATATCTATTTTTTAAATATTTAAATTATTCTGATTTTCCAAGCTATTTTATTATACAACCATTCTTTTTAAAACTCAAACTATCTTATTTGGACTATTTAACTATTTTTAAAACCTATTCAACCTATTTTCTAAATTCAAACTGGACAAAGTTGAAATTATTTATATTTAAATCGTTGATTTAAATACGAACGGGGATGAAATTGAGTTATAACCCAAATAGGATTCAAAGCAATTTTGAATTGGAACCGGAATCAAAATATTAAGGTAAAAATGATTTTGAAGTAAAATAGTATATTTTGAGAAAAATATGATGATTTTAAAATGGGAATTGGATAGTATTATAACTGAAACTCACTTTACAAGAAGTAAGTAATGTTACAAATGACTTTGATAAAGAAAATCGAACTTGAAAAAAAAATTGATTTGGCATTAATGAGGTTATATATATTTGTTATATATTCAAACTTTCCCTTATTGAAATTATAACCAGAAGAAGTGATCTTTGAAAGATATTTGGAATACTAAATGGAGTTTATATGAGTATGAAGTTGACTCAAAAATATTTGTTCTAAAAATTATTCGAGTGGAAGGAATGATTTTATATGTATATGAGAATGAAACTGGAAAGGTTTTGGAACCCATTTATTTTGAAATGCTTTTGATTTGGCAAAGGAAAATTTTGGAAATTTGGTAAACCAAATTTGAGAATTATCGATTTTGAGGATATCGATTTTGTGTAAATGAATTTTATATGTAATACATATAAAGAGTATGATTTGAAAGTACTATATATGTATATAGTATGATATGTTTTGAGAAAGATATGGGAAAAAAGGCAGCCCCATTGAGAGTTGAAACTTATAGTAGGAGATCCACTAGGTGGTTCTACCTAGAACCCTAAGGGCGGGTTCAATGAAATTTGGATCCCAGAGGACGTCCGGACAAAAATCGAGTTCTTGATGATCATTTGTTGGGTAGCGTAAGTCGGGTGGTGCTGTTGCCTACAGTTACATTGGGTTTTTCCATGATGGTAACATACCCTTTGTTGTAACTGCGATTTATCGCAGTTCCATAGCGTAAGTCGAGTGGCAGTGATTGCCTATAATCTACGTTTGATTTCGCTGGGATAGCGACATGACATCGGTAGATTGTGATCTATGCGGTTTGGTTCCATAGCGAAAATCGTGTGGCATTGAGTGCCTACGGTCTACACAGGTTCCACTGGAACAATGACATAACTTTGTGTAGTCTGCGATCTATGTGGTAAAGTTTCATTTGGCAGCGTAATTCGAGTGGCGCTGATGCCTACAGTTACATGGGTTTTGCTGTGATGGCAAGGCAACCCTGGGTGTGGCTGCGATCTGTGCAGTTTCAACGGCGAAAGTCGAGAGGTGTAAATGCCTACAGTTTTCTTATAGATTTCGCTGGGATGGCAACGCAATCATCATGCTAACTGCGATCCATGGAGGGGGTGATGATTTCCATAGCATTTTTAAAAGAGTTTTCCAAGTATTTTCACTGGGTGTTGAAAACGGGTCTATAATTAATTATAGATTTTCAGTCATATGCCTGGTCAACATATGACTAAATTTCTATGAGAACAAGGATGGACTTGTTAACACATCGAGTTATGAAAAGTATTTTTTTATAAAATAATCTGGTAATACTATGGGATTTAAAAGTGTTTTAAAATTGTAAAATAAAAGAGTAAGGAGTTACAATGTTTAAAGAATGATTTAATGAATTATAAACATCAAAAATTAAAATTTTCGCTTCGTTCCTTTTCGAGCACGAATAGTTCTAAGGTGGAAGGAATGTGACGACCCAGATTTTCTGACGTTGTTATTGGGTAATTAACTGTTTTCAATTATTGAAATATTGATTTATTAAGTCGAACAAATAAATTTCTGATAATTAAAATGTCTGAATGTATATAAAATTATTTAAAAACTATATTAAATATTTAATTATAAAATCTCTGGATATGATAAATCTTATAGAAAAATAAATTATATGTGTATATATATATATAACCCACCATTTAAAATTCAAGGTAGAATACATTTGTATATAAATATAAATACATATAAGCTTATAATGTTTAATATATATATATATGTATAAGTATATAAGTACAGATATATATGTATATATACCCATATGAAGTAAATGTATATGGATAGGAGATAATGTGAAAAAATATGGGTATATATGATGACTATATAAGCAAATGTGTGTGTGTCTATATATATTTATTTAAATAGTGAGAATGTATATACATGTGTATATGGCAACAACAATATGTATAAATTGATGTATGTAAGGTGATATATATATATATATGTAGATGTAAGATAGGAAGTAAAATAAACATGTACATTGTGTGGATGTACATATCTGTAAGTAAGTATTTTTGTTAAAATATATATAATAGTAATTAGTCAAAAGCATGTTCATATGGTCAAATTGGTTTACATATAAATCTATATATATAAATACATATATATATATATATATATACATAGAGGAAACATCATCAAGACAAGAATTAAATGCAAGCATACAAAATTTCAACTCAAGCCATAATACATCAAATCTTTTTATGAAATCAAATCATCTTTTATCAAATCTAAAAGGAAAAAAATATAATATATGAAAAGATAAAGATCCAAGCCTGTAAACTAGTGTCAGCCTACTCCTTCCCATCCTCTTTTATTTATATTACTGCCCGGTTGGCTGCACGATTTAGCATTCTCACAAACAAGAAAAAATAAAAATAAAAATTACTGTACCTGTTAAGACTATAGCTCTTCCCCCCTCTCTATATGTACCTCTACCCTTGTCTCATTTTCTTTTTTCATTCGAACAAACTAAAGTAAAAATAATACAAACTGCCACTTAGGAATCAAAACAACTAAAGTTCAGAAGATCAAAACAAAAGCTAGCAGTTTCTTTTCCAAAAGAATTGCTCTGTCTCCAAGATAATAATCAGGTGAGTAAAACTAATTCTTTTATACTGGAAGTATATGTTATAAGCTTGGTCATGGAGACTGAAGTGTTGATTGAAATGTATACTTGTATAGTAACATGTGTATATATATACTGGAATGCGAATATATGTTAGGTTATAAACAGAGAGAAACCCAAACCTGTCACCATTTTTTTACACTGTTATGCATATTAAAGAAATGCTATATTTGATTTCAAAAATCCATATCTCTCTCTCCAAATAGTTTTAGGTTATGATGTTTGAAGGACATTTGTTTTTTTGCGTTTATATTTTGCTTTAAAATGGTTTCGTGAAATATTATCAACTATACACGTTTAAAGGTATAATTTACAGTAAGTAACCCAAATTTGTATGGAATTCGAACATCACGTTTTGGATTTCTGCTTATATGAAGGTGTTCGTCATGGAAAATGATGAATTTTGGTGGTAGTTTCACGATTTTTAATTATGTATATTGTGGGATGTAGGGAGATGAACGCAATTTGGTCTTTGACCAAATTACAGCGATCCAGTCGCCGTTCAAGTTCAGGGTTTTGGTTAGAGGAAGCTGGGTGGAAGGGAAGCTCAGAAAAATAGCTGAGCAATTTATAGGGCGGCGGGGTAACTGGTCAGAGGTGAGGTAGTGTTTAGGGACAAGTTTTGGTCGTGGTTGGTTTTCTGGTCAGAGCGGCATCAAGGAGGGGTTTGGGTGCTGCGGTATGGGGGGAAAGGTGGAGAGGAGGAGGTGAAGCTTCATCGAGGTGTGCACGTGTACACGATAATGCACAGATAGGTAGGATCGAATGAAAGAAGGAGGAAAGGGAATTAGGAAAGAAAACTGGGAAAAAGAAATGAAAGGGAAGGGAGAAGAGATGGGCCAGGTTGCGCCATAGTAAAAGAAAACGTAAAAGAAAAGTAAAAGAAAAAAATAAAGAAAAAGAAAAAGGAAAAAGAAAGAAAAGGGAAAAGTAAGGAAATAGGAAAAGATAAAGGATAGGAAAAAATTAATAAGGAAAGATAAAAGGAATAAGGATAAAGAAGAAGAATGGAATTTATATGTTTGTTTATATGACAATTCATTTTTTTTTATTTTTACTAAAAAACTATTTTCTTAAATTTAAATACGCAGTTAAAGTTCAACGATACTTCATAATTCAATGAGTAATTAATTAATTATAATATTATCATTGACTCAAACTTATGTAAATTTCCAAGTGAGATATTAAATAGTGTGTTTAATTTTAATTAACTAGAAATAGATTGTTATATAATTTCTTAATCTATAATTAATTTGACATAATGGGTTTTTGGTTAATTAAAGTTATTAAACCCTGATGTGAAATTGCTGATATTGTTATAGATCGTTAATCTGGTTAACGATCTATATCTTGGGTTAATTCTATTGGAGATTTAGTTCAAACAAGTTAAAAAGCCAAATGAAATGATAATATGTTTTATTTGAAATAAGAACCTATAATAAATTTCCATATTGAAAAGTTGTCACCATAAATAATAAATTGTTTATTTTAAACAATTTACCCTTTTAAATCTACTACTTGGATTCGAAGAGACCGGGGTCGGATATTATTGTTATCCGGAACCACTTCGAATTAATAGTCATTACGAACCTTTATGGGTTTGGCTATTGAGTTTGATAAACGGGAAATGGAATTATTTAACAAAATTTAAACATTTCAAATAAGCAACTGTATTTAGACACTATTATAATATCAATGGATTTCGGAAATAGTGTTTGTTTATAAATGAGATAAAACTCGTCGTGTTGTACGAGTTACCTTGGTTTCCAAAGATTTTGATAACTCCAGTATTTCATATTAAATGGGTTTACTCTCGCCGGTTTCCAGCCTGACTCGGGTGTTACTTTATTGTAATGCTCGGGTCAGACCGAGTATTACATAATTTCAAGTTAGGACGCTGTGGAGCTCAGGAGACGAGTTGGATGGCAGAGACATATTGACTATATTCTGCTTTGTATTATAGGATGTTTTATTCAGTAGTTGAGGACAAGTTATTATAACTGTCCAAACTTATTTGTTGATGGGTGTACTCTGATATCTTGTATATGTACATTGACAGTTACAGCTTTTCTCGTATAATATGCTGTTATTGTATTTTATTTCGCTGCGATTGTGAGACTCTGTGCAGTTGTTTTCTGTTTCTTATTCTATCTCCTTTTCTTCTAAACCATAACAGCCTGGTATTTCCGACACTTAATCGCTTGGCACTCTATACAGTGAACATAATAGTGTTGATTTTCGGTGGTCAAAAATCGCCCGGTCTACAGTCGCCGCAATCAATATTAGTCTATCCGTCTTCCTCTTTTGTAATTTAGTCATCTTAACTTCCTTTCAAGTCTACCTCGTTAGTTAGAATTCTCTTGATTAGGATCACTCTATATATAAGTCTTTATCCATTCTTGAATCATCGAGTAAGGAAGTGTATTTGTATTTAAAATAAAAATGTTTTATATTGTGTCGTTTGAGTTGTTAAGTTTGAATTTGGGTTTCGATCGATTCGTCTAGCTAACGCTATCGATAGGAATTCCAAAACACTTGAACAGAGCAAACTGACGCGATATTGTTTTCGAAATTGGTAAATGAAATAATTTATGTATGGTTATATTTTAGATGTATATAAAAGTATAATTTTTTGGAATTGGATAGTTAAATGTATTGGTTGTTAGGAATGATAATACTGGATTATCATTTATTATTTTGTCAACACCACTTAATCATTTTCTATTCTTGTTTGTTATAAGTGTTGAAATTTTATAAATATGGTTTATAAATTTGATCTGCAAATGAAATGGATTTAAACAAAGATTTGAGAATTTAATTTCCAGTACTTTCCAAAAAAATTTGGTTTTTAAAGTTTTAGAATATATTATTTGAAAGTATCTTCGAGTGGAAATTGTTTCAAAACAATAATTTTAAAGGAATTAATCTGTACTCTCCTCTTTTGATGCTGGAAATTTTTTTTGTTAATGATGAGTGCAGCATCATCGACATTCATTTTCGAGTCTCAAAGTGGAAAGGCCCCTTAGTAGCTATGCTACACTTTTGTTTTTGGGAAAAATAAATTTGATTTGAATTTCTTGAGTATGATTTGATGTGTAAAATATATATGTACATAATTATTTCAAAATGGTTGGAAGTGAAGCCGGAAATACAATTCTTAAATTCTGTGTTAAGTTAGGGTTTTCAATTATTGAAATGAAAAAAAATTGAAATATTTGAAGTGCTTAAAATTGAAATTGGAATTTCAAACAACTTAAAACAGTTGAAATGAGATAAAAAAATTTGTATAATAATCAATTGCATTCTAATATAGAAAACTTACCTAAAATATGCAAAAAGTTAAAATGTTAATGTGAACATCTAATTGAAGGTTATACAAGAAAATTTAAGTAATAAAATGTCCAAACTAAATTTTTGCTTAATAAAATATTTTAAATAACTGTAAATTTGTATAATGCTCAATTACACTTAGAAACATATATAACTTACTAGGAAATTTGAATGTAATAAGTTGAGTTTAATGGAATAATATACAATATGATATAAGTAATATGATTTCCAAAATTGAATTTTATTAAGGGAATTTATAAATAAAAATTTAGTTGTTAAAATGAATGTTTAATTTATGTTATAAGAAATGTTAGTGAAATAAATTTAATAATAAAAAGGAAATGCTATATAAATAAATAAATATGAACTTAAGAAAAGTTGAAGTTGAATGTTGAGGTGGAATTAACTATAGTTGATCAAATAGATTTAATAAATGAGTTAAATAAAACAAATTTTGTTGTCAAAATTTTGTAATAAATGTTAATAAATTGAATACAAATCAATTGAATAAAAATATATGGAATTGAAATCAATAAAATGTGAACACAATAAATTTGATTGATTAATAAAATGAATTAAAATCAATTAGTTGAATATAAACCAATTTAAAAATTTATGAAATCTATATGGTTTGAATTCTATTATTGTATCTGGTAATATGTATTTTTAATCTATATTTCCTCTTGATTGCTTCATTCTACTACCTCGTTCCTTTTCGGGGACGAAAAGTTTTGAGTGGGGGAGAGTGTAACAACCAGATAATTTTAACGGTTTAAATAACGTAATTAACTGAATTTTTGTGGAAATTAAACGATTGAATTGGGTAATAAAAGTTTGATATTTGGAATACGTCTATTTAAACATAGCAAATGGTAAATTTTTATTGAAAAATATGAAAGTAAATTCTGGTGTGAAATTTTTAATTTCAATTTAAAATCAGTTAATTTGATGAAATTAAAATATTATTGAAATCTGAATATTTTTATATTAGAAATTTTTTTAATATTTTCCGAGTGAGACGCCATCTTTTGTTTCATCAAATTTGGACTTCTCTACCTTTGTTTATCTTATTTTTGATATATTAGCAGCATTTTCGGTAACGAATATCGACTTTTGATATGATGATCGTACCACTGATATCGGTGTACCATTCTGCTTGTCTCGTCGTGTTGATCTCCGCAGTATATTCATTCGTGTGTTTCAGAATCTGATACGCGGTGGAATCTACGAAAAACAGAAACCGTATCGGTACCCGTTTTGTGCCTTTCGGATTCTTCTGTCCATTCAATTTCCAACGTGCGTTGACCGAACAGCCATTTGCCTTTTACTATTCCCAAAAGTAATCTGACTTTTATTATTCCCTATATTCAATTATGTTGTCGGTTGCCTTCCTTTCTGGCCATTTTTGCTTTCCTCTCTCTAGTTCTTTCAGAAAAAAGGTATTATAATATTTTAATATGTAAAGTTTTACATTATTTTTCCTGTAGCGCGCACCTCCACCACCGTACCACTCAACTTCCCTCCCACCGCCTGCTGCTCCTTCAACTTTTGTCCTTCCAACCTCATAGCTACCCACGTGACCTCCGCAACTGCCACGTCATCCGACCCCGAGCACCACCATCTCCTTACTCCAACATTCAATCTCCATCGCGGCACGTGTCAACCTAGCATGTTACGCCAAACTCACTGACTTCAACCTTGCTACCCAACTACTTGTGCCGCACTCCAACCCTCCCTGCCGCTTGCTCTGGAAAATCCCCTCTGCCTTGTCATTCACTTCGCCCATCACCATAAACGAACACATCTGTCGTTCGTTCCTCCAGATCCGCCCTTATAGCCTGGACATCCGCCACTTACACCCGGCCATCCCTCTCCGTGCCTGTGCAATAGCGCCCTTACCCAGCCCTTGCCTCTACATATTCGATCGGGCACCCAGTATTCTTTGATATCGAAAGTAATATATTATATGTTAAGGTACACTTACAATTTAGTGGCCTAGTTCGAATATATGATATGATATATGTATGTTTATTTTCTGTGTAATTTTATAGTATAACAACTGCCATATATAATCAATAGTATATATATAAATATATAAGAGTTGTGTATATAGATTTCTATAAGTTTGTATATGACCTGTCTAGTCATATATATATTTTTAATAAAGTATTGACTTTATAATAAAATAACTTCTTCATACTTTCGGTTGTTGATATATATATATTACAACAAAGTAAGTTTATATTGATTTTTTATAATAATTATGAATTTTAAAATATTATATGTATGTTCTTATATATGATTTGCTTAGATATATATATGTATGTTAACGTAAAATACATTTTAAGTACAATTTAAAAGTATATTCAGTTGTATAGTGTGTCTGCATATATATATATATTTTTAGCCTACATAGTATATTTAGTTGTAGTTGTATAGTGTGTCTGCATATATATATATTATTAGCCTGGATGCATTTCCTTTAGCTCAAAACAATGTCTGCCAATATATGTGTTTTTGTATATATTACATATATAGGTATTTTGATTTCAAAATGCCTATGGATTTTATATTATAATATATATATGTATTTTGATTTTAATATATGTATATAGATTTTGGTATTTATATGTATGTGTTTTAAAATTTATATTGATTTTCAATTTATATATATATATATATATAGATTTTTATTTTTTTACATGTTTTAATTAAACATTGAGTTTACGAAAGAAAGTAATGAAATAATAATATAATATACTCTTCGTTTCAGTTATATCAAGCTGATTCTGATTTGTTTCATCAATTCTTTTTTATTAGCTTTGTCTGTCAAATCCGTGTTCAGCTTACTTCGCTTTGAGAATTGTTGTTTGGATTGGTCGATCGTCTAGATCGTAATTCAAATCGTAGCTTGTCATGTTATCAAATGTAACAACCCGCATATTTTACGATTTTATATTTAGATATTTTATTTAAATATAGCATCGTTATTCGGATTAAAGTCCGAAAAGCTACTTTTTGTAAACAGTCGAATTGGGACTCGAGACCACCTCTATTGAGTCCAAAATGGCGTTTACAACTTTTTCGAATATAATCGATATGTTTGGAGTTGAGTAGAATTTGCTATTTTTCAACTAGGGCTTTGGGTTTGGGTTTCAGCCCACTAACCCCTCTTAACACCCTAACTCATTCCACCTCTCCTCTTCACTTCATTCTTATTTTCCTAACATTCAAGCTTCAGTAAAAATTGGAGAGGAATGGGAAATTAAAATTCAAAACCCTGGTTTCTTTTGCAAATACAAATTCTTGCTCCAAATTCAAAGAGAAGCTTAGGTAAGCATCTCCTTCTTCTTCTCCATCTCAATCTCTCTCTCTAATTTTAGAAATTTCCTATAACCTAATTTGGGAAATTATTGCTTCTAGATTTAGATTGGAGTTTCTAGAGTTGAAGTTAAAGAGTTGTTGATCTTCCTTTGCTTTCAAGCTTCTCCTTCATCGTTTTTAGGTAAAAAAGGTGAGTTCTTTAACTCACATCTAAGTCTATAGCTATCGTTGTGGTTAGGTATGAATTCCTAACATTTGTGCATATTCATTTGCTTTTGATTTGAATTGATTTGGTGATTTTTCCAAATTTTGGTGTTTTGGTACAATTTTATGAAAATCCTTATATGGATGTTTGGACATTGATAATCGTGGTGTATCGAAGAGCCTTTAATGTCGGGTTGTCGCTTGGCGCAAATCCTTAGTAGTCGTTGCTCGTCCGAACGCTTCCGATTAGTTTTGGCCACTTTGGCCTAGGCAAAATGGTGCCCACACCAGGTGAGCAGACGTCTGGTGACCAAGTCCAGACGTATGGTTCAGACCTGGAGCAATAATGTATGCACGCAGACTTTATAAAAATATGCCAGATACTAATTCCAGACGTCTGAAATCTCAAATCAGACGTCTGGATGAGACTCAAACGTCTGACTTGAAGTTTCAGACGCATGGTGGTTCTCTGGATAATTTCCAGAGAACGAAACCAGATGTCTGGATTCAAATACAGACGTCTGGACATGGCTCAGATGTCTATTTTGATAATTCCAAACGTCTGGGTAGCTTTCTGAACTATTTTTCAAAAAACAAATCTAGACGTCTGGATTCCAAATCAAACGTTTGGAAATGTTTATTTTTGCCTAATAAGGCTGTTTTGTGTGGATTTCCTATTCTAATCGATTTTTGTTGATCCGGATAGTTGTTATCACTTATTTTGACTTTGATGACTTCTTTTTTGGATTTTTGGGAATATCCATTTAATGGATTCGATATCGGTTTCTATGGTTTTGATTCACGACTTCGAATGTGAATCTTTGGTGATTGATTGTTTCTACAATCATTTTTTTGATTTGTCACTTTTAAATACAAAGGTTTCTATACTAGTAGTAAATATTCAAACTCTTTTACAAAGATGATTTCAACTCTATTTTTAGTACAAATCTCGTTTATAAAACCGTTTTCAAATCTATTAGTATACACAAACCTTTACCTCATTCGTACGAGAAAATCTAATTAAACGGCTTAGCAAAACAAGTGGTATGAAAGGCTTGCGTTTACTTCGTCGGTTAATTTATGGACTTGTTCGATTGAAAATCTTGTGATAATTTTCGAGTGGAAATCTACAATTTGTTCGTAAATATTTAAGTTAAGCTAGTGGTTATGGGACATGAAGCTAAACTCTTATATTTACTGGCTTAGTGTAATTCACACTATTTATTGATCGATGATGATCATTTTTGTGATTTAGACTAGCGATGTGCGATGTCTATTTATTTGTGTGGGGACTACAATCCCCGTTTGTGGAACTTCGGTTCAATTTGGCGGGGTAGCGACCCGTGGTCTTCGGGCAGTTTGTGGAGCTTCGGCTCAAAATTTATGGTTAGCGACCATGGAATAGCGTTCCGTTTGTGATACACGTGTTGGTGAGTTTTCATGCTCCCGTTTGTGACAGGCCTCCCTTTTGTGATTTCTAGATTTCTAATTGATGATTTCTAGAATTTGTGTTTCACCAACCTTTGCGATTGGCATTAATATGTTTGTCAATATTTGTAGTTTGGTGAATAAAATAAAGAATATGATATTCTTTTTGCAGGAAATTATTGTCAAGGACAAAATTTCTCAGCGTTTTAGCCTCAAGGACAGACCTTCAGTATTTTAGCTTGAAGGACAACTTTCTTTAGGTATCGGTTTTAAGTTATTGATAGCAGTTTTTAGGTATCAGTTTGTAGTTATCGGTAGCAGTTTTTAGGTATAAGTTTTTAGTTCAGTAGCAGTTTTGGAAGAATGTTTGTCCTTATGAATAATTTTGGAAGAATGTTTGTCCTTATGGATAATTTTTTGAAGAATGTTTGTCCTTGTGCTTAAACTATTGAGGTCTTGTCCTTGAGGCTAAAAATATACAAATTCGTGTCTTTAAATTAATTCCCCCTTCTTTTTGGTGCTTTGAGATTCTTGAGATATTGTATGATTTTGTTGTTGTTTAAATCATATTTGTCCTAGTATGACATTATTCTTATCATACGTTTTTGTTATATCTCTTCTTATATCTCATTTTATATATGATAATTATAGCTAGACTGATCCGGTTATTATTTTCTTATTAAATAATACTCGGGTCAGACCGAGATGTTTCAGGTGCTTCTGCTTGACTCCTTTTGGATCATCTTATGACTTTTGTCCAACTACATTACATTTGTAGTTTTTGTTGTTATACATTCGAGATATAGACTCCATGATTTATACTTATTCTTTTGTCTAGCACTTGTATCTATTCTTTTGTGATATTGTGGATCTTATTTGACCACTACTCTGATGTATGCCTTTCGTGATTTATATTCATATTAGTTTCCACCTTTGTGATATGAATGTCTGTGACTGATTTGTGTTACGTTTATTTCTATATTTGTTTCCGAAGGCCTCATAGCCACTGTGTGGTAGCTTCGAGTTTGTATTTGATATGTCGGATTTCCTCTTGAAATGAAATGTAAGTTATATTATCTGACATATCGGTACTCGCACAAAGCAATTACACAGATGGTCGCTCCTCAACAGCCTTATTCTTCGTGCTAGTCGACAGCATTACCCAGTAGTGTTCTTGGCTAGCGTGAGCATTGAGGTAGGGCGTCACATCAAATTTCTCTAGCCTCAAAAGGTGAGCAATCAAGCACGATTAACATTCTTATATTTAGAAAATTTGATTTCACTTGAAACGACAATTGAAATATGCTGTTAAATTTGAACTGTTAATTATTTAATTATTATATATGATATGCCATTACCTGTAAATATTCACCTGTGACATCTGACACCATAATCTGTTATTTATATTATAATTAAATTTGTTACTGATGATATATGCATGTTGTTGATATGTTATATTATTATCATATTTTTTCTCACTCTGCAAGTTCACTATTAATTTAGAAATTCCCTATGTGTTGAAATGATACATACCCGAAGGATCCTGTAGAATACGAGAAAATAGTTATGGGTTGAAATGATAAACCAAAGCGATTTTCATTGATTTTGAATTTTGGGATTGCGAGTTGAAATGATATATACCCGTAGATATTTAAATTGCGGATTGAAATGATAAATATCCATATCACTTGACCATAGTATAGAAAATTTTATACGAACACCGTTGGTCTATATTTTGAAAATGATTTCCAAAATTTTGACAGGAAATATATGGTTTTTAATAAATATTAATTTTTAAAATATAATGTATATAAATGTTATTTTATATATGTCTAAATTTTTAATTTTTAAAATTATAGGTTTTGGCAATTTTAAATTTATAAGTTAATTTTGAGAATATAAATTTTAAGATTTTACTTATAATTTTATTATTTTAAAAATGTATAAAAATAAATTTAATATAAAATAAATTTAATAATAAGATTTAATTTAATAAAATTTAATTTAATTAGTATATAATATGTTTAGGTATTTATTTAAAATTATATTTTAAAAATAGATTTTGTAATAACTATAAAAAAATAAGGTCAGGAAGATAAAATTGAAATTGATTTGAAATTGTGTTTGTTTAAGAATTATACTTAAATAAAAATTGACTTGAAACTTATTGAATTTGAGATTTTAAAGACATGATTTTATAACTTGATGTTTGATTAAAGGCGATTAAATGAATATTTTCAAGTTTAAATAAATTGAAATGGGATTTTGTTTTATTTAAATTTGTAATTTGATATTTTATTTAAATGATTATTGGATTGGTTAAGTGAATGTTTCAAAACTAAATAATGATAATAATAATGTTGAATTTGAAGTGCAAACGAAATTTATCAAATGGAGTTATTATAAATGTTTGAACATTTAAACTTTGAAATCTATTGAAATTGAAATGGTTTAATTTGTAGTTCAAATCTATAATTGAAACCGATATAAATTAAAATAGTTTATTGAGAAGTTGATTTGAATTGAAATTGATGAACCGGGATTGAATTAAATTGAATTTTTGGAATCTGAATCGATTTGAATCGATTTGTGAAATTTGAGGAAACTATTTTTATTATATAAAGTATTTTTTTCTTATATAAACTATTTTAATGTATAAATTATTTTAATATATAAACTATTTTAATTTATAAATATTTTAATATCTATACTATTTTCAATATCTAAACTGTTTAAGTCGAAAGGGTTATGTTTTTCCAAAGTGTTATGATTTCAAAAAGTGTTATGATTTCAAAATGTTATGGTTTCAAAAGTGTTATGATTTCGGAAGTGCCATGATTTCGAAACGATTATAAATTTGAAATTATTACGAGTCAGGAAATGAATATTTTTAAGGCGAATAACGCTATCGAATTTATATGGTTTCGAATTGAATATGATACATTGATATGAAGTATGAACTATTTGAAAAGAAATGACCATGGTGTGAAATAAGCATTTGGTTGTTAAAGAGACCGGGATCGGATATTGTCATACTCTTTACTAATACCGAAAACCACTTTAACAACTGTGTACGTGGTGGAGATTCCATAATGAAGTAGGATGGTTTGGTGACTATTCTATATGGTATTTACGTAGCCCTGACTCCCGTGAGTCAGCTTGATGTGGCTAAAACGGGAGCTATACCGGGCAAAGTGGGGCCATTCCCCCTATCGGACACATTTCATCGATACCATTCTATGGCTTTTGTGATTTGATTGGGTGCACCTTTGATTAGGGAGTGTGTCATGAGGTGGGCAGTAGTAGCTGCTATGCATTACCACCAGTTCGGGAGTGCAAATGGTATATCTACCCTGGCATTGCCTCGAGTGCTGTGTCACTTGCCTTATCGTGCCTTCTACGAGTTGGTTTGTACCATACCTATGGAGTGCCCTCTGATAGCCCTCTAGTTTATGGAGGAATTACGGTACTGTATAGACTATAGGAATATATAAAAATGTGTTAAGGGGGATATGGGTAACGCTTTAACGCTATTTTGATAGTTTACTTTACTATAGACATATTATAATAGCATATATTACTACATAGTAGATAGTTCCATGGATCCTTAGAGGATGGAAATCCCAAACATCCTTTAAGTTACTTGAATTTCAGTTGACATTTCACTTAAGTTGAATTTACTGATATAAGAATGTTAATCCTGACTCGAGTGTTTTGTGTTTTGCTTTATGCTCGGGTCAGACTGAGTGTCACAGCATTTGAGACTCACTCTTTGGAGCTTGAAGCTTTGTTTGAAGATCTATCTATCCAGATTTCAGTTATGTCAGTTTGTTCCAGTCATTTATGTTCAGACTCTTCAGCTGCTTATGTATTCGAGATTCATTTGTATTTGAGATTTTGTTGTATTTTGTTTCAGACTCTGATGTTTATATAGTAGCTTCATGAACTACTATTTATCTATTCCGTTGCTTATTGTTATATTACTATGTGTTTGTGATTCTGTGATTGATTTATTTACTGTATATGCCAAGTTTTGCCAAATTTAAAATTAACAATCTGTTGTTTTGAGCAATTCAAATCCGACATGTGTGGATGCGAATGGTTCGTAATACCAGATCGTTACAAGTGGTATCAGAGCTCTAGTTTAGGCAAAACTTAGCACATAGAGTAAATTTAATTATAGAATCACCTTCGTTCGAGCTTGAGTTTCTTCCTTTCTGACTCGAATTTTGGAACTTTTCCCGTTTGTTATGGAATTCATTCTTGTCTCCTCCTGTCTGTGTTCTTCTTAATTCTGGAGCATCCCATAGCTCCACTTCGGTTGATCTCTATAATGAATTTGAGAAAATCTTACCACCTCAATTGGCAACTTCATTATTTTATATGACTAATCCATCGGCGGTCCCGCCAATCTTGTATGATCTGTTAAGGGGTGATACTCTTTTGCAACAGGCATCCATTCACCAGAGACTTCTATATCCTCGGTTTCGATGTTGTTATTTCTTGCAAAGCTCTAACCGTCTCTAGTAGACGATCAGGGTAATTCCCTTGTAATCTTGACTCCACTCCGATAATCAGAGGTTATCTTGATACTGGGTGAAGTCCCTTCTCTTCCCTTAAAATGGGAAATTGCATTACCGCATCGATCTTGTTCTTGCAATCTCGGTTGACCCGGTAAAGGTCGCCGCAATCAATATTAGTCTATCCATCTCCCTCTTTTGTAATTTAGTTATCTTATCTTCATTTCAAGTCTATCTCGTTAGATAGAATTCTCTTTGATTAGGATCCCTCTATATGTAAATCTCTATCCATTCTTGAAACATCGTGTAAGGGAGTGTATTTGTATTTAAAATAAAAATGTTTTATATTGTGTCGCTTGAGTAGTTAAGTTTGAATTTTGGGTTTTGATCGATTCGTCTAGCTAACGCTATCGATAGGAATTCCAAAACAATTGAATAGAGAAAAACTGATGCAATATTGTTTTCAAAATTGGTAAATGAAATAATTTTTTGTTTGTTTATATTTTAGATGTATATAAAAGTATAATTTTCTGGAATTGGATAGTTAAATGTATTGGTTGTTAGGAATGATAATACTAGTTTATCATTTATTATTTTATCAACACTACTAAATCATTTTCTATTGTTGTTTGTTATAAGGTGTTGAAATTTAATAAATATGGTTTATAAATTTGATCTACAAATGAAATGGGTTTAAATTAAAGATTTGAGAATTAAATTTCCACTACTTTTCAAAAAAATTGGTTTTTAAAGTTTTGGAATATATTATTTGAAAGTATCTTCGAGTGGAAATTGTTTCAAAAGAATAATTTTAAAGGAATTAATCTGTACTCTCCTCTTTTATCGCTGGAAAATAATTTCGATGATTACAGCAGGATCATCGACATTCATTTTCGAGTCTCAAAGTGGAAAGGCCCATTAGTAGCTTTGCTACACTTTTGTTTTTGGGAAAAATAAATTTGATTTGAATTTCTTCAGTATGATTTGATGTATAAAATATATATGTATATAATTATTTCAAAATGGTTGGAAGTGAAGTCGTAAATACAATTCTTAAATTATGTGTTAAGTTAGGGTTTTCAATTATTGAAATGAAAAAAAAATTGAAATATTTGAAGTGCTTAAAATTGAAATTGGAATTTAAAAAACTTAAAACAGTTGAAATGAGATAAAATTTATTTATATAATAATCAATTGCATTCTAATATAAATAACTTACCTAAAATATGCAAAAAGTTAAAATGTTAACGTGAACATGTAATTGAAGGCTACACAAGAAAATTTAAGTAATAAAATGTCCAAACTAAATTTTTGCTTAATAAAATGTTGTAAATAACTGTAAATTTGTATAGTGCTCAATTAGACTCAGAAACATATATAACTTACTGGGAAATTTGAATGTAATAAGTTTAGTATAATTGAATAATATACAATATGATATAAGTAATATGATGTCCAAAATTGAATTTTGTTAAGGGAATTTATAAATAAAATTTAGTTGTTAAAATGAATATTTAATTTATGTTATAAGAAATGTCAGTGAAATAAATTGAATAATAAAAAGGAAATGCTATCTAAATAAATAAATATGAACTTAAGAAAAGTTGAAGTTGAATGTTGAGGTGGAATTAACTATAGTTGATCAAAGAGATTTAATAAATGAGTTAAAATAAAACAAATTTTGTTATGAAAATTTTGTAATAAATGTTAATAAATTGAAAACAAATCAATTGAATGAAAATATATGGAATTGAAATCAATAAAATGTGAACACAATAAATTTGATTGATTAAATAAAAAGAATTAAAATCAATTAGTTGAATATAAACCAATTTAAAAATTTGTGGAATCTATATGGTTTGAATTCTATTATTATATCTGTTAATATGTATTTCTAATCTATATTTCCTCTGGATTGCTTCATTCTCCTACCTCGTTCCTTTTCGGGGATGAAAAGTTTTGAGTGCGGGAGAGTGTAACGACCCGAAAATTTTAACAGTTTAAATAACGTAATTAACTGAATTTTTGTGGAAATTTAAACAATTGAATTGGGTAATAAAAATTTGATATTTGGAATACGTCTATTTAAACATAGCAAATGGTAAATTTTTATTGGAAAATATGAAATTAAATTTTGTTGTTAAATTTTTAATTTCAATTTAAAATCAGTTAATTTGATGAAATTAAAATATTATTGAAATTTGAATATTTTAAATAAGAAAAATGTTTAATATTTTTTGAGTGAGACGCCATCTTTTGTTTCATCAAATTTAGACTTCTCTACCTTTGTTTATCTTATTTTCGATATATTAGCAGCATTTTCGGTAGCAAATATCGACTTTGATAGGATGATCGTATCAATGATATCTTAGTACCGTTCTACTCATCTCGTCCTGCTGATCTCCATAGTATATTCATTCATGTGTTTCTGTATCGACCCTGAATTATCGACCTAATTTAAAAATTTTAAATCCATTATTTTAATATAAAATGTGGAACTTACATACAATTTCAATTAGCGTCCAAACTTTGTCTATAAATTGCACCTAGATGGTTATAGATATGGGTAAAGTTTCGTCATAAAATACCGCAGAAAATTCGTTCACGTTTTATTGCACGTCAGTTCATTTTAAAACGTGTAAAAATTTTATCTTCCGAACCTGAATCTTTTTACATAGAAAAATTCTAAATCATCTTCTGACGGAGACGTCATTTTTCGTTTTTCTAAATTCGAACATCTTTAGCTCCATCGATCTTATTCATCTGCGTTTTTGCTGCATTCTCCGTAATAGAAAATTCGAATTTTTATAATTGAATCGTACCACTGATATCTATATACCGTTGTGTTCGCCTCGTTGCGCTGATCAAAACGGTATATTTATTTGTGTCAATCGGAGTTCGGCGTTGTGAATTATAATTGTTTAACAGATTATAAACTGGTCCGTTACGCAGCACAAATCGGTACCCAATTGTCTACCCAGTTTGGAATTCTAGGAGCCTTTGACTATTCAATTGTCTTGGAAAGCCAACAGCCATCTGGTTACCAAGAAAATCAATCAGAGACCTTTCAATTTCTGAACTATTTTATATATCAAGCTGTCGTTCCACTATTCACTGGTTAGCATTTCCATCTCTCTGGTTCGTATACTATCTGCCTCCTCTCCTCTTCTACATATTTTTTTTATTCCCAGCTACCTTCTCCAGTAAAAGCATTCCACCCCACCATACATACTCCAGTCCACCCTCCTCCAGTCCGCCATGCCTTCCCCAGTCCACCCTCCTCCAGTCTGCCCTGCCTCCCCAGTCCACCCTACCCAGTGCGCCTGCCCAGTCCCCTACCCAGTCGCCTGCCCAGTCCCCTGCACAGTCCGCCCTGCCAGTCCCCTGCCTAGTCGCCTGCTCAGTCGCCTGCCCAGTCCCCTGCCCAGTCCGCCATGCCCAGTCCCCTGCCCAGTCCCCTGCCCAGTCCGCCCTCCTAGTCCCCTACCCAGTCGCCTGCCCGCCCAGTCGCCTGTCAGTCCCCTGCCCAGTCACCTGCCCAGTCCGTCCTGCCCAGTCACCTGCCCAGTCCGCCTGCCCCAGTCCCCTGCCCAGTCTGCCTGCCCCAGTCGCCTGCCCAGTCCGCCTACCCAGTCCCCTGCCCAGTCCGGCCTGCCCAATCGCCTGCCCAGTTCGCCTGCCCAGTCCCTCCCCAGTCTGCCCTGCCCAGTCCCCTGCCAGTTCGCCTGCCCAGTCGCCTGCCCAGTCCCCGGATGTAACGACCCGCCATTTGGACCATTCGCATCCATTATAAGTGTATAGGTAGACACTCATGCCGGAGTTGAATTGCTCAAAATACCGCGTTGTTAATTTAAATTTGGCAAAACTGAACATATACAGTAAATAAATAATCACAGATCACAGACACAGAGTAATAAATGCAGCGGAATTAAAAGAGATAGTAGTTCATGAAGCTACTATATGAATATATAAGATACATCATAGTTTACAACAGAAGAGTAATACGATACATCAGATACAAATCAGAATACATCACTGGAATCATCGAATACTGAAAGCAGAATAGATGGCTGGATCTTCAAGCAAAGCTCCAACTTCAAAGGTGAGTCTCGAATACTGGTACACTCAGTCTGACCCGAGCGTAAAGCAAAACAGAAAACACTCGAGTCAGGATTAACATTCTTATATCAATAAATCCAACTCAAGTAAAATAGCAATTGAAATACAAGTAACTCAAAGGATGTTTGGAATAACCATCCTTTAAGGATCCGTTAAACTATCTACTATGTAGTAGTGTACGATAAGTAGATAATGTCTATCAGTAATATAGAGGTATCAAAATAGCGTTAAGTCATGGCCCATTCCACCCTTAACACATTTTTATTCCCAAAAGCATATACAAGACCGTAGTTTCCCCAAAACCGGAAGTCACCAGAGGGCAATCCATATACTAAAGGTACAAATCAAAATCGTAGTGGTCGCGCATAAATGGAATACAAGTATGACAAGGCACATGAGGCAATACCCAAGGTAGTGATACTACCGTTCGCCTGATCCGGACTGGTGAGAACGCAACGCCGCAGCGCCCGCAACACCGTGAAACAACACTCCCAAAATCAAGGGTGCACCAATCGACAACGAGTATAAGTAGTTCGAAGAAGTGTGTCCACTTGAGGTATCAATCCTCCATTGGCCCGACACAGCTCCTGTTTTAGTCATTTCCAATTTAACACAAGTGTCAAGGCTATCCATCATCGTTCTCTTTCTTCAGTCATCACGTACATCATTCCAACCACTTCATTCTGGATCATCACTCCGCGTATAGTTATTAAAGTGGTTTTCGGTTTAGATAGAGAGTATATCCATAACCGAATTCTGGTCTCCTTAATAACTTCCGTAATTATTTCACCGATTGGTCGTTTATATATTTCAAAAACCAAATCAAATTCAATTTCAATTTCAATTCGTAAACCAAC
Organism: Allium fistulosum; assembly: GCA_030737815.1. Lineage (NCBI taxonomy): Eukaryota > Viridiplantae > Streptophyta > Magnoliopsida > Asparagales > Amaryllidaceae > Allium > Allium fistulosum. The sequence continues at coordinate 236,861,069 of CM060908.1, forward strand.
ATTTCATTTCTCTTTCCAAATCAATTTTCATAATTTACGTTTCAAAACTTCCAAATTACCATTTCAAAATCTTATAATTCAATTTCAATTTCTATTTAAAACAATTCAATATTGATTCAAGTTCGCAAATAAGTTTCCTTCCAAATCATTTGAATTAATATACTTTAACGTTCAAATCAATTTCAAATTCATTTATCGATTCCATTTATCATTCAACACAAATCTATTTAATTTCCAATTCATTAAATCAATTTCCTAAGTTCAACTTCATTAAATCAAAACTTACAATTTTGAATTAAATTAAATTCGTCAAATCAATTCTTTCAATTACAAGTCTTACATTAATTCCAAAGTATCACATTTTCATTTCTTGTTAAAGAAATTCCATTTCGCTTATTTACTTTCTTAAATAATTTTCCAAAACTCACTTAATAAAGAAAACTCAATTTCAATTATTACGAAGTAAAATCCACTTATTCAAAAGTTCAATTTTTCTTATTAAAGAATTTCAATTCAATTTAATCATTTAATAATTCATTATTAAATAATTCAAAACTTAATTATTTAATAATTTCAAAGTTTAATAATTTCAAACTTAATTATAATTTCAAACTTAATTATTAAATCATTTCAAAGTTTAATAATTTCAAACTTAATTATAATTTCAAACTTAATTATTAAATCATTTCAAAGTTAATTCAATCATTTCTCAAATTTAACAACGTTCTTTCATCAATTACATTTGTTAATATTTTGTTTCAGATTATTAAATATTAACATTTTCCTTTCATTAAAAATTCAAATTTCAACTTCATTTCAAAACCATATTATTTATTCAAATAAAATCTTCAATTTATTTTCAAATCAAATCATTAACCAATCGGGTTTTTATTTAATTCTCTATCCTAGGTCAAAGTTCAATTTGGGTATTTATCATTTCAACCCGATTCCAATTCAATTCAAAAACAAAGCATAGTAAAGGGAACTTGTAGTGTGATAACAGGGATGGTGTCAAAGTAAATAAACAAGCAATAACAACAATCAATAACAATCCAATAATCAATTCAAATAATCCCGAAATAACTGTATTTATTCGCATTGTTATTTGTACAAATTAATATAATTATTTCTAGAATCTACACTATCATTTCATGTAGATTAAAGATTATTACATTACAGTTTTCACTTGTCATCTATTACAATTTTAACACTACAACAATTAATCCAATATACGTTCAACGGTTCAAAGTGTAATTATCACTATTTTACATGTCAATTAATTTAACAAATAAAAGGGGTCATATTATACAAATGTCAGTTAATCAAATTTAACATTTAACTATTCTATATCAATTTCAATTGCATACTATTTATCATTTTAACATTAACGATTTAACGCCCAATATAAACATCAACAATCAATCAATTATCAGCCAAACTGTATTATCATCGCATAAATAATTAACAGAAAATGGTGTCAGATGTCACAGGTGAACTGATACAGGTAATAGCATATAAAACAGTGTAATTCTAACAGCAGCATATTTCAATTGTCGTTTCAATTGAAATCAAATCTAATAAATAAAAGAACGTTAATCGTGAGTGAGTGCTCACCTTTCGAGGCTAGAGATGCACGAGAAGATGACACGGATACGCACACTGATACGGACATAGAGATTGAGTTACGAATCCAAGCAAAACAAATCGGCAAGAATTCAACGATCAAAAGCTAATAACAGAAATCGATGAAATCAAATCAAAACATTCAACATAGCAACAAATAAAACATGTCCTGCGTCAATGAAAACAATACCCTTCTAAATATACTTACCTTTATAATATTATATATATACTTTAAATCAAAATGTACAACTCACTAATGTATATAAACCAATATTTATCATATCAAACCCATATTTTAAAACTCACCCAATTCCCTGATCATAACATGGCATACATAATATAATCTAGAAAAAATACATACTACAGAAACGACCATCACATATATAACTACTATAACTTTTATATCATAAATAACAAATATTATATACTAATAGATTGTAGATGTACCTATTATATAAACTTATATACTCATATATAGGTTGCGCGCGCACTAGAGCTGCAGTGGTGATCGGATCAAGGAGAACTGGGTTGGAGGCACACAAGGTGGGGCTCGGCTGAGAGGGGAGAGTCGAGGTGCCGAGTGAAAGGTGGCGGTGTCGGCAAGCAAGGGTCGGGTGGTTCGACAATATTGATGGCTGTGAGGCTAAGAAGCCTGGGCTGTGCTCGGGTTTAAATGGGCGGCTGCTAGCTTTGGCAGTGGAAGGCTACAGGGCTGCGACTGGAGAAGAAGGCGGGGCCGAGGGTGGGAAGCAACGCATGGACGTGGAGAGTGGTATAGGTGACGTGGCGTGGTGGGTGGGTTCGATGGTGGGACTGGGCGAGGCTGTAGAGGAATGGAAGGTGGTCGGCGCGTGGGATAGCGTGCTAGCATGGGGAAAGGGTCGGAGATGCAGTGTCGGGTTGGAGGAGTGGGAAGGCGGAGCGGAAGAATCTGGACGGCGAGGAAGAGAAGAGGGTTGCGGAGGTAGTGGTCGAGGCGGAGGAAGTGGAGGTGTTCGGGCTGGCGCTCGCTGCCTGGTGGCGGAGGAAATGGAGCACGGGAGGGACAGGTCGGTACATGGTGGTGAGGCTCGGTTAACAGGGTGAAGTCGGAGGTGAAACGGCCGGAGAATGGGGTTCACGCGGTTGGTGATGGGTCTCAACCTCGATTTGGAAACTGCATGCTTTCGTTCATCATTCATTTTTGTAGATAAAGCACGGTGAGAAGGTAAAATGTTGATAGAAGGAGAAAGTGACAGGGAGCAGGTGCATGGGTGACGTTGCTCAATGAAATGATGAAGCATTTCTTTTGTTCAAAGGGGAAGTGTACAGGAAAAGTGATCAGTTTATTAAAATAAACAACGATGACAAATGAATAGATGAACAGTGGGAGAAGGAAAGCCAGAAGTTATCTGGGAAATAGTAAACGTTTTTTTTTACTGTTCATTTCGGCTGAGGGAAACGAATGGACATGAACAAAAGTTAAAACGGTTACCAATACGGAATCGTTTTCCGCGGATTCCGCTGCGTACCGGACTTCAAACACAGAATTGGATATAGCGCAGAGATCAGCACGACGAGACAATCAAAACGTTATACAGATATCAGTGGTACGATCATCCAATAAAATCGATATCGGTACCAAAATGCTGCTATTTTGCAGAAAATAAGAACGACGGAGCAATAGACGTCCGAATTTGGAAAAATGACGAACTGACATCTTGCTCAGAAGATGGTTTAAAATTTTTCTATGTAAAAATATTTAGGTTTCGGAAACATTTTATTTTCATTTCTTTTTAACTGATTAAATTGAAGTGAATTTAAGCGCGAAATAAACTTCCGTATTTTCGGACGAAAATTTACCGATTGCTATGTTTAACTAGACGTATTCCAAATATAGAAATTTTATTTCAAAATTTTATCGTTTAAAATTTCATAAAATTTCAACTAATAACGTTATTAAAACAGTTGAAATTTACGGGTCGTTACACCGGACCCAGCCTGCATCCGCCTTCTCGGACCACCGCAACGTCCCGCTCCGTCGTCATTACTGTGTCTCGTCTTCGCCGCAGTTGTATTTAAGCATTTATATATAAATATACGTGAACTGTATATATATAGCAGTATATAGCTTTTAGAATTCTAGTTGCTCAAATACAGTCTTTTACTGTGTTTTGTTCCAACTACTGCTTCGGAGAATTAGGCTTCCATTCAGCTTGGCGAATCTATCTAGTTTCTTTGTTTTGGTATGATTATATATGAAATATATATATTTTATTGAACAAAATTGTCAATTTAATTATTTGTTTGATTGCGGTTTGTGTTCGCTTTTGTGTCGTGCTTGTTAGTGCCTCTTGTCTATTCGTCTTCGTGCTTCGTCGTCAAATCTCTTACCACGCAAGGTGAATACTTCATTCACGACTCAATCTATTATGCTATGATAATCAAGTGATTGATGTTATTGATATTAATTTGGATGTTAAAATGGTTGATGTTAAATTGTGATTTGAGGTTAGCTTATGGTAAATAGTTGTGACATTAGATTGTTATGTGATGTTGAATTTGTTCGTTAACATAAGTGATGATTAACATGAAATTGAATTTGATATAGGATAGTCAACAATTTAAAATAGATTATATATGTTGAACTTGACCCCTTTTAATGTTAAATAAATCGACACGTAGAAATAGTGTTAACTACACTTTGAACCATTGAATGTATGATTGATGTAGTAATTTGATAATAGACGCCAAGTGAAAAACCATATTGTAATAATCTTTAATCTGCATGAAATGATAGTGTGGATTCTAGGAATAATTATATTAATTTGCATAAATAACAAATGTAAATTAATACGATTATTTCGGGATTATTTAAATAAATTGTTGAATTGTTATGTATGGTTGCTATTGATTGTTTATTTACTTTGACACCATCCCAGTTATCACACTGCAAGTTCCCTTTGCTATGCTTTTTTTTTATTTTTTATTTAATGATATTGGGTTGAAATGATAAATACCCAATTGAACAACTTTGGCTTAGGATAGATAATTAAAAATAAGAAATCCGATTGGTCAACAAAAATCATTTTTGAAATTGAAACCTATTTGAAATTAAGGAATGAACTTAACAATTTGTTTGGAAATTAAGTAACGAACTTAATGAATTTAATTGTAATAAATCAATGGATTTAATTGAAATAAATTAATGGATTTAATTGAAATGAATTAATGGATTAAATTGAAACCGATTAATAAATCTATTTAATTGAATAAAATGAATTGACAAATTTAATTGAAATGAGATTTAGAAAACAAGTAAGTTTTAGAATTTAATAATTTAAAATTTATTAGATTTGTTAGATTTAGATTTAAACTCAGTTTTAATTTAATAGATTTGGAACTTGTTATAAAATTAAAATTGAGATTAAGTAACAAATTGACTTAAGAGGAATACAAAACTAACTAAAGTTTATGGATTTGATTTAGCGATAATTTAAATTTAAAATGATTTTAAAATTAATGAATTAATTAAATCAGGACATTGTAACTGATTATGGATTAAGTTGATTTGTAACTCGGAAAACAACTTATTTGTGATATGTAGATCATGGAACCAAATAAATGAAATGGATTTCTTGAAATTGTAATTTAATTGAGTTTGGTAAATAAATCAATGAAGTTTTGATAAAAGGGAATTTAGTTAATGAAATTGATTTAATCGAATTTATGATTTTATTTAATGTAACGATGAATGTAAATAAGAATTGAAATGAATAGAATTTGATTTAATGATTTGAACTAAATTGAACATTAAATTGAATCCATGGATTATGAATTAAATTTAATAAGTGAAATTTGAATCTTATTATATTGAACTTGAATACAGAATTCGTTGTTAACTAAAATGTTGGAACCAAAATTTCATTTGGAAATATGATTTTAAATATTTGGAATAAATTGAATTGTGTAATGTCAAAATTTTGAAAGTCGAATTTGCAACTTGACTTTTGGACTTTGATTTGATTAAACTTTAATAATAAAATGACCATCGGGTAATTAATACGTAGTTATTAAAGAGACCGAGATCAGATATGGACATACTCTCAGTCAATACCGAAAACCACTTTAATAACTAATATACGCGGAGTGTTGATCCAGAACGAAGTGGATGGATTTGATGAACGCATTGACTGAAGAAAGAGAACGATTTTGGATGACCCTTGACATGACTAAAACAGGAGCCCTACCGGGCCATTGAGGTTCGCCACCTCTAGCGGACACACTTCTTCGTTACCATATCTATTACTTTTGTGATTCGATTTGGGTGCACCCCTCGATTATGGGAGTGTTGTTTCGCAGTGTTGGGATAGTAGCTGCTATGCCCAACATCAGTCCGGATGACGCAACTACTAGTATCCTAGTTGGTATCACCTCATGTACCTTGTCATACTGTTTATCCCATCGCGACCACTACGATTTGTTTTGTGTTGTACCTATGGGGTACCCTCTGATAACCACTACTTTACGGTGGGGTTTACGGTGCTGTATAGACTATGGCATTATAAAATGTGTTAAGGGGGATTATGGTAACGCCTTAACACTATTTTGATATCGTACTTTACTGATTAGACATTATCTACTTAGCGTATTCTATTGTATATATAGATAGTTTACCGGATCCTTAGAGATGTTTATTTTATTCATCTTTGAGTTATGGACTTTATCCTTGCACTTGGTTATCTTGTATAAGATTTTGAGTCCTGACTCGAGTGTTTCTTTTATTTATGCTCGGGTCAGTCTGAAGCTATCCAGTTGCTGATCAAGGTTGGTTGAAGATGCTGAAGACTTTGCATTTATCTTTATTAGTTATTTCCATTCTAGTATTGATGTACTAGTCTGTTAGACATTTATGTATTTCTTCTCAGTCACTTTATGTTGAGACATTGTTGTATTTCCTGTAGTAGCTTCATGAACTGCTATTATGATGATGTATTTTCCGCTGCATTATTCTGTGACTGTTTTGTGTCTGTGATGTTGTATTGATTCTCATTTACATTTATGTATTTATAATCCCATAATGATTCGTGTTTTGTATTATTTAAGTTGACATGTATGGATTATTGTCAATTTAAATGGTCCAAATATATGGGTTGTTACAGTTGGTATCAAAGCTTCGGTTTCCCTAAAAACCTTAGTTCGGGATTATATAAACTCATTAGAGATAGGGTAGCAATACCCTAGAATGAGGAGAATCGATTCAATGTCCAAACCTTTCAATTCAAACTTCTTTGATTCGTTGATTGGACTTTCCTTAGAGTTCTACGATTTCTATTCTTGGTTCTAAATCTCTTTGGTATTTCAGGATGAGTACCAGAAGAAACAATAGGGGAGGAAGAGGCAATGGTCCTGCACAGGCTGTACCTGCCGCTCCAGCTCTTGTCAAATTCACCACTCTTAGTAAGGAGTATACACAGCTTGGAGGTATTAATTTTTCTTGATCCGAGAACATTATCGAGGCTCAACAATGGCTTAAAGGCTTAGAGAAGATATTTTCTGGTCTAGAGATCACTAATGTACAGAAGCGTCAGCTTGCTGCCTGGCAACTTGTAATGCCCAAAAATTTCATGGAAATCTTATTTTGGTTAAATTCTAAAAATATATGAAATTATTGCATAGGAATGTACGGGATTAGTTAGGTGCAAAGGTGTGTGCATGTGTGCACGTGCACATTGATATGGCACAAGGAAGAACCCCAAAATTTCCTGAAACCAAAACAAGAATTAAAAAGCATTACAAACATGATTTTGTAATGAAAATTATTAAACCAAATATGAATATTTAATTTTTGGATTATATGAATTATTTTAGAAGATGAGAAAAAGCATGTTTTGTTTGAACAAGTAAACAGATTTTACTTAATTTAAACCCAGGATAAATTGGATAAGAATTTGAAACACATATGCACATATATGTGTATGTCTTTCTGTGACTTAGGAGAAGTTAAGTGAACTTATATAAGATATGTATGCATATGTACATTTCTATAAGCACTGACTGTATTAAAAAGAAATAAGCAAGGAAAAAGCTTAACATTAAAATAGTAAAAGACATATTACAAGAAAAACCATTGTTTTAGGCAGAAAGTATAAAGGATGATTTTCAGAAAATATACAGGTGACAATGTCACACAATTATCATGACTTAGGAAGAATATAATATATTCTGGAAAAGTAAAAAGGGAGGTAAGTATCACATATGGCCGGGGTATTAAGGGTGAAAATAAGCAAATCTGAAATGCAAAATGCATGAGTATTGGCCAGGGTAGGAATGGGATTTTACAATGATGAAACCCTAGAAAAACCTCTCTTATAAATCCAAGTTTAAACCAGAAAAACCATTTTCTACCCGAGACATTTAAGAAAACAAAGAAGAAAAATATTGCAAGAAGAAAGGCAAAGTTTCAAAGAGTTTCTTTTCTGGATTAAGAAAAGGAGCATTTTCTGTGAGTAATCTCACTAAACCCATGGCATTAAGTCATGTTATGAGGGATCCAAGTTTATGTTATTTTTCTACATATTTCTGATTTTATTACTATGGTTTTAATGGATGCTTTAATGGGTGTTTATGAATGCTTTTAATTGCTTTGATGGTTGAGTATTTTGCTCTGTTTGGTTACACCCAGAAATGTTAAAGTATGAAATCATGAAAGTAAATAGAGAATATTTGTAACTGGTTTAGACATGGCATGGAAAATACAGAAATCAAAATATATATATGAGTTGCATTACACTTGTGTAAGTGCTGAGGCTCAAATGAAAGATTCATGGGTGCAATGGAAATACCCAAAAGTGCTGAACCCTTGATCAAACAGAAAACCCATGAGCCAGAAATCTTGTGTTAACGCTAAAAAATGAACGCTAACACCCAGTGTGTGTAGTTGAATTGTGAAAGCACCACCCGTGTGACGGGAACAAGAAGTAAGCAGTAAAATAGCGAAAAAGTGGTAAAAGACAGCAGTTTATAGTGGTTCGGCTTGAGATCGAGCCTACGTCCACTTTGAATCTCTTTATTACTGAATCTGGTTACAAGACGATACAATACACTTATGAAAACAATACAATTTGATCACAATGACAATCTCGACTACTAGCTCAAACTTCGATGATGAAATTCGATGAATCCATGTTGGATGTAGGAAATTCCTCTCGAAGCTTGTTGTAGTGTCTCGAATGTTTGAAGATCTTCAATTGTTGAATGAGTTGGGAGTTCGGCAGAGTAACGACGCTTTGAGAAATGATCGGCCAAAAGTCCCCCTCATGTTGAATGTAGCGGTGTATTTATAGGAGTTGAATTCTGGACAGAAGTTTTGCCAAGTCTTAGGTGCATGCGACCTAAGTTAGGTCGTAGGTCGCAAGCGACCTAAGCTAAGTCGCAGTCCACTAACGACTTAAGAAGCGGGCTGATGAAATTGCACTTAAGTGGTAAGTCGCAGGCGAGTTAAGGAAGGTACTAGGTCGTTGGCGACTTATAGGAATGATTTAGTGCGAAACTTAACCCCAAAGTCTTAGGTCGCGTACGACCTAAGCTATTTCATAAGTCGCGAGCGACTTAAGAAGTTAGCCCGATGTAGTTACCCTCGGTCTTCTCTGTATAAGGTGGCAAGTAGTAGGTCGTGAGCGACCTAAGGAACAGTTGTTGAGATGTTAGGTCGCTAGGTCGCAGATACCTTTAGTAGTTAGGTCGCGAAGTCTGGAGCCACTAGGTCGTGAAGTCTAGAGCCACTAGGTCGTGAAGTCTGGAGCCACTAGGTCGTGAAGTCTGGAGCCACTAGGTCGTGAAGTCTGGAGCCACTAGGTCGTGAAGTCCTTTAGGTCGCAGCTTTCCTTTAGGTCGCAACTTCCCTTAGGTCGCAACTTCCCTTAGGTCGCAACTTCCCTTAGGTTGCAGCTTCCTTTAGGTCGTTGAATATTTTAGGTCGTTAAGTACCTTAGGTCGTGAGTTTCCTTAAGTCGTGAGGCCTTTTAGGTCGTTAAGAGCTGTTTGGTCGTAGAGTTTTAGGTCGCCGAAATAAAGGAGTTAACATTTGCCCCTCGAAGTACACGCCAATGTCATAGGTCGTGTGCTTTGACTTACTCTTGCTAGATCGTGGACGACCTAAAACTTGCGTGCCTATTCGCCTTCCTCTCTTAGCCTCATATAAACTGTTAGGTCGCCTTCTTCCTCCTTATCCTTCTGCTTTGATTTTCTGTTGCCATTGACGAATCTCTGAGTTTCCAAAGGAGAATTCAACTTGTTTAGTCGGCGATTCATCCTTTCTAAAATACTGCGTAAGTGAATTCAATCTCTGCCCCACCATAATCGTTGCCCCATCATGAGTTCAAGTTTTCCGACCCAAGTCTAATTCCATGCGTTCGTGTTTCAATTTTTTTTTTGAGCGATTATTACAATCGACTTCCGATCGTCATTCGACATGTTGATGTGATTCATGAATATACGGTAATGTTTGTAATGGATCGGAAGGATTTGAAGTCGATTTGCTGGACGATTTGGCGATATGTAGAGATGAATTGAATTCAAGAAAAGGATGATCGTTTTCTTTGTAATGGCAGTATCGGGTTATCGAATCCATTAAGGGATTGCGTGGAGGGGAAGTTGGCGACTTAACAGATTTGTACGACCTAAGAGTTTTGTGCTGAGCCTTCTGCGACCTACGACTCACGTCCTAAGATATCTGATCGACCTAAACATCCTTGACACCTAAGAATTCCTACGACTTAGATAAAGCCGAACTTTCCGACCTATGCTAGGTCGTGAGCGACCTAAAACTTGAACCTTTAGACTTAACTGAACTTTGAACATAACGACTTAACAATCGAACGACCTAACTTCTGCGACATATGCTCTAAGTCGCGGCCGAGTTAGGACTTGCCAAATTTACATCGCCTTGACTTTTCCTACTTGTGCTTTGCGACCTAAAAAGACCCCGACCTAAGCTAGGTCGCTGGACGACCTAACACTTGTGAAATTTGGACAGAGCTCGACTAGCCTTTGAATTTTGATCGAATTTGAACAATGTTGCACTTCTTTACAGATTGCTTTTACTCTAATGTTAATAACCTGTTAAACACAACATTTGCAAAAAAATGGGACAAATATACTGCCATTGACTGCCCACATCGAATGACAGATTAGAAGATAAAGAACAATTAACCTACATGAATTTTGTGAATGAAATGCTGTGAAACGATAAACTCAGATGAAGTATTAAAGCAAAGCTGAAACAATCAACCTAAGCTGATTTGTTTGCATCAACACAACATCGTATTTGAACTTAAAATGACAAGCCTCGAAACTTTATAATTGACAAATGTCAACTATCTCAATTTCAGTTATACTTGCTTGTTATTGTTTTAGTTTTGCACAACACTTCACACTTTTTAGGAAACGTGCACCTTCATATTTAAATATCCAGTTGATTGTGTAGAATGACATCTCAACAAGAAGATTCAGGACCAGCCGGAGAAGCCTTCCCAATTGCCAACCCATTGGTCGACCCTCCGGAGAGAACTCCGACTACTCTGAGCCACAAAGTCTTTAGACAACTATGTATCCAATTCGGTATTGCCGAATCAGATGCTATATTCCCTGGAGCAAGCGACACAGCTGACAGGCCACCCCTCGGTTTTGTCGCAGTGAACCGCCAGATGTGTTTAAGCGGAGTTATTCCACCTTTCAACGAATTTCTTCGTGAACTCTTTCTTCGATTAGCTATCTCGCCCTTCCAGCTACACCCCAACGGTTACGCTGTTCTGATGGGGTTATGTGTTCTGTTTAGGAGGACGCTTGACCGTCTCCCGAGCTTTGACGAAATTTGCTACTTATGCACTTTTTCAAAGAACAAAGACCATCCTTCAATCGTGCTCGTAAGAGGTGCCAGAAACCGGAAATTGATTTTGGATTTGCCCGAAAGCGCTCACGGATTTCTGAGTCAATTTTTCTTTGTCTGATGTCCTCCAGGATTCTATGCTGTCTGGAGAGTCGGAAGTAAGATTGTCTTTTGCCGTTCATCTCATGAGTTTTTTCGAAACCCGAATTATCAAATGCTTAACTTCATTCTTTTTCTTCTTCCAGCACTTCCTCCTTCGCTCAGAAATCCCAGCCTCAAGTCAATCCTTGAAACCTTAAATGCTGTGGCGGCGGAAGAAAGAAGCGCCAAATTTTTGTTGAAAGACGAATTTTTGCATCAGTATGGACTTTTACACTCTTCCCGATCTACCCAGCCTTATGAAGTCCCCAATTCTCCAGTAAAAACATCGGATGCCCCAGTCCATGCTGAAGAACTTTCACCGAAAGGACTTACCATTGAGACTTCATTGGTTATGTGTTCTACTCCTACCGACATTGTGGGGTCATCCAACAAATTGGCACTTTCTCCCGTTATTGAAGAAGAAGAAACTTCTCTACATTTCGAGAAAGTTGATGATAAAGGAGTCGAGAAAGAAAGCCCCACAAAACACGATGGTGACGATACCTTTGATGGCTTGAGTGATCTGATGATCACTTCACAGGAACTTTTCAAAGATGATATAACTAAAGCTACATCTCATGTGACTGAAGCGACATCTACTTTGCAGAAAACTTCGTCAGCTCAAAAATCAACTCCCGCTTCTCAATCTGTTATCACTCCCTAACCAAAGAGTGGTTTGTAGTTTGACGCGTGTAGTTCGCACATCACACACACTTAGGAAGCTTAGCACTTATACGCACTTTGCTTCTTCAATTTGGAAATTTCTAAGACTTGTCTTTTTTCTTCAATTTTAGGTTCTACAATGGGGCGAAGTGGCTCATATTTCGACAACTTTAGGCGCTACGGAGGGCGCGATTCTTACGATTACGGACGCTATCACCCTACTCGCAAAGAATCTGACGAAGAGCGAGCAATTAGAAAAACTCAAGAGAGGCGAGCTTATGAGGAGCAACAGAGAAGAAGGGACGATGACTTCCATAAAAGGAAATATCATGATGATAAAGGGAAAAGCCATGCTGCTGGAGACCCGAGTAAACGGATTAGACTTGATGAAACGGACGCGTCTGCAATTTCTGGAAAAACTGACACCCCTATCTCTTTTAATATCCCGGCCGACTCTCCTCCTTTAAAGAAATCCGACATCCAAGCGATCATCAACAGGCCCCAGTATCAAGTTAAAGATGGCCCTCCAACACTTCAAAGCCGATTTCCGAATTGGTGCTTAAAAGGAGTGCGCTTTGATTTAGATCTAGTTCCGATCTGTGCAGTTAATGCCCCGCTATATCCCCGTTATAACTCCGATATATCTTATAGCGGATTCCTACCGCTACGATTTTTCCATATATCCCGAACATATAGCCTTCCGCTTTAATCCCCACTATTTCCGCTATATCCCGTTATTTCCGCTATATTTCGCTATTTCCGCTATATCTTCTATAAAAAATTGGATTGAAAATAAAATTATGAAATTAATTAATTTCATTGAATTTTTTATATATGTTTAGAAATGATAATACTCTAATATTCTACTAAATTAAATTAAGTTATATAACAGTTTTACGTTCATTTACAATACATTTGCACATATTTTTATTTAAATTTTTTTTTGTATTAATTATAATTCAATTGAATGTTAATTTTTCACATAATTACTATCTATATATTTGTTAAAACAACAAGTATGGGATTTATATGCTATTTTAGAGTAATCCGATATATCCCGCTATATCTTCGCTACATCCCCGCTATGACTTTTTGCACCTCTACCGCATTGAATCCACCGAGCGCTTTAACTGCACAGGTTCCGATCGATAAACAAGCCATGCTCAGAAATCATGATGCAGTTAGGCTTGACATTGAGAGGATATCGCAATGGCAAAAGCTTGTTGATGAACTCCAAAGAGTCAACCATATGAATCTCGAAAACATGCTGACTCTGGAGAATGATAAGGCTGAATGGGATAAATGGTGCAAGCAGCACGACGCGGAGATGACGAGCATCGCAGATGACAACGCAAGGCTTGAATCTGAAGTCAAGCGACTTAAAGAAGATCTCGCCTCTTCTTTTGCATTGCAAACTCAAAAAGAAGAAGTCTACCAGAAGCAAGTGCGAGATGCACATGCTGCGCAAAGGGATGCCGAGATGAAGCTTGCAGCCGAGCAGCACACTACTCAGAAATACCGCAAAGAAAATGCTGAGCTGCGGGGTACAACTATTTCCAAAAATGCGGAGATTGAGATGTTAAAAGCTCGACTTCTTAAAGTTGAGAAAGAGCGCGACGATGCAGTTGCTGGACAAGTTGCAGCTGAAGAATCTCATAAAGCAACTAAAGCCATTGTTGACTCTACTTTATTCGACTTTTACATCCACAGCGTTTTAGGGCGTGGTAGTCTCTCATTCTTGGGACCAAAATATGAGACTACCTTAGCCGAAGTGTGGGAAGCAATAATGGACATGTTCGGAGGTGCTGGATATGCTGAGGCAGATCTTGAAGCGACTTATATGGATGATGAGGCGCGCGCCGCCCTTGCTAGGGGAAAAGAGCAGCTTGCTAGGGAGCGAGCCGATGCAGCGGGAGGAGAATGTTTGGAAAAAAAACTGTACTGACTCTGCTTGTCCTCCGGCTTTGGTCGATCCCGAAAACATTGGCTCTAGTTCCCATTCTTCACTTCCTGCAAATGTCGAAGCTAAAATCACAGCTCCTGAGCCTTCCACTGCTCAAGACGAAGAGGAGACTCAAGACGACGTTAAAGCAGAACAATTTGAAATCAATGTGATTAAACCAACTTCTCTAGGTAACTTCGATGTTGATCCAAGTCTAGCAGACTACTTATTTGCTTCAACCGAGTTTGATGAATTTCTCAATTGTTACTTAAGTGTTACTGAACCAACATCTTTACTTTTTCCGGAGAATACTGATTTTAACTTCTTTTCTCTATAGCGGAAGCACCGAATACTGCACAAACTTCCACTCCTCTAGTTGCCGTTCCTCCACCTTCCCAAGTTACTCCTCCTTCTGCTTCTCAGCCGGGATCACAGGCAGAGAAAATTGAAGCTCTTCAAGGCCTCGATGATCCGGCTGCTTCGCAAGAGCAGAAGGAGGAGGATCTTGATGACACTGAGAAGACCCCAGAGCAGTCTCTTGATGATGACACAAAGCATTCTACACTGCTTGCTACTTCGGGGAGCGAATCTTCTTCAAACCGGAAGGGGAAGCGTGTCATGAAGAAGGAGAAGAAAAGTATTTCCACTGGAGAAGATAAAGCAGAGGAAGATCCGGCTACCCTTTCTCCTCCTCCCTCTCCGACCCGTCCATGCCGGATTTCGAAACTAATTATCAAACCAGGCTATGGTACTAAGGGCAGCAAGAAGAAGGAATGACAAGCTAGGCTCTTCTTTTTATATTTTGCCTTTTGCATATATTGACCGGAGATTGTGCAGGTACCGATCCCTACTTTTGCCTTTTTGAGATATCTGCACATGTAAAGAACTTCCATAGTATTGAATAAAATAGTTCCTTCACTTGTACAAATGCTTATGTATGTGTGAGTATATTTATTTCACATTTTCAGTGTATAATAAACGATTCTTTTTACTTGTACAAACTTTTTTGTCTGTGCTTGAGAATGCATTTATTCCACATCTATTTTTCGTGATATTGCAATGAATTTGTGGTATGTTGCTTGCGTGTTACTTTTATTAATATAACTGAATTGTATAGTATTGCCCCCATACCACAAGTGCATTGCAACATTTCTAGCCTTTACAAGACTGATATTCCTATTTCAGAGAATAACTATTCCGCTTTTAAGGGAAGAATCATTCTGCTTTTAATAGATTATATCTCATTTTTGGAGAAATTTTTACTTTCTCTTTCTTCCTTGAAGAACACTTCAACTTTCAGAGATGATCACTTTTATTTGTTAAAAAGTGGATTTCTCTACGCAGTGAAATGAGCTTCTGAAGAAGGTTTTGATTTTGTGCCCCAGTAAAGGGCTTATTTTTGGTACTTCGAGCATGGTGAAGTATGCCTCCGAAGAGGTCTTTTTGTTGCATTTCAACTTTCTTAAGGAAGAACTTTTTTGAGATGATTAAGTTAACCTTCCTTTGAGAGTTGAAATGTGCTTCCGGAGAAGGCTTTTTTGTTTGAGCATTCTATTTTGGGACATGCCTCCGAAGAGGTCTCCTCCGAAGAGTTGTGCCTCCGAAGAGGGCTTGTGCCTCCGAAGAGGGCTTGTGCCTCCGAAGAGGGCTTGTGGTGCCTCGGGAGAGGACTTTTGTTGTGCCTTGGGAGAGGGCTTTGGTTTTGCATTTCAAGCTTGGTGAAGTGTGCCTCTAAAGAGGGCTTTTGCTTCTGAAGCAATTTCTTGCCTACGAAGAAGTCTTGATTTTTGTGCCTCCGAAGCAATTTCTCGCCTACAAAGAGGGCTTTGTGCCTCCGAAGCAATTTCTTGCTTACGAAGAGGGCTTTGCGCCTCCGAAGCGATTTCTCGCCTACGAAGAGGGCTTGGTGAAGTGTGCCTCTGAAGAGGGATTGTGCTTCTGAAGCAATTTCTTGCCTACGAAGAAGTCTTGATTTTTGTGCCTCCGAAGCAATTTCTCGCCTACGAAGAGGGCTTTGTGCCTCCGAAGCAATTTCTTGCTTACGAAGAGGGCTTTGCGCCTCCAAAGCGATTTCTTGCCTACGAAGAGGGCTTGGTGAAGTGTGCCTCTGAAGAGGGCTTGTGCTTCTGAAGCAATTTCTTGCCTACGAAGAAGTCTTAATTTTTGTGCCTCCGAAGCAATTTCTCGCCTACGAAGAGGGCTTTGTGCCTCCGAAGCAATTTCTTGCTTACGAAGAGGGCTTTGCGCCTCTGAAGCGATTTCTCGCCTGCGAAGAGGGCTTGGTGAAGTGTGCCTCTAAAGAGGGCTTGTGCTTCTGAAGCAATTTCTTGCCTACGAAGAAGTCTTGATTTTTGTGCCTCCGAAGCAATTTCTCGCCTACGAAGAGGGCTTTGTGCCTCCGAAGCAATTTCTTGCTTATGAAGAGGGCTTTGCGCCTCCGAAGCGATTTCGCCTACGAAGAGGGCTTTGTGGAGTAGTATGGACTCTGTAGAATAGCGTCGTTGCTTGTGTCCTTTCACCATTTTCTCCTTAGTGATTCCTTATCGTTGCTTCAAGTACATGCCCCCAGTCTTTTGCAAATCGCTTGCTTTTTGCCAGAGAAATGTACTTCGTTGTTGAGTGATTTATGGGAATCGTTGAGTCTTGTGGTGTGTAGAATAAGTAAGCTTTTCTTTGATAGCCTGCAATATTAAATCGATATTTTAGCAATTATTTTTTAAGATATTTGCATATCGTAATGAAACAGGCATTATCTAGCATTAGGACACAAGATTTGTAGTTCTTTATTATTGATTCATACTGATTTCTCAATGGTTTACAATACAAAAGTTATACATTCGAGACCATTTTTTACAAGTTTAAGCAATGCTATTTAGTAAAAATTGGAAATTCAATCCGGAGATTCTGGGAGATGCCCCCGTTGCAGTTTTGTGGGTAGTCAGTAGTTGTCCCAATTTCGGCCTGCTGGGTGAGGGCCCCCTGTGACAACATTAATGACAAGCTTTTCGGAATCTTGCACTGCAGTGTTGTTGCCAAAGCCAGATCGATGGACGGGATGTTGTTGCCTCTGAGTGGATGAGGTCGGGTCAACTCTGTTGTTCTTCACATACTGTTGCAGTTTACCCTGTTTCAGCAACTCTTCAATCACATTCTTTAACTGGCGACATTGGTTAGTGTCATGGCCGGGTTGGTTGTGAAATTGACAGAATTTCCCATTATTTACTGCACCTCCCCTCATCTCAGGTGGTCTGGGGTACTTGACAACATCCTTCGTTGCGAAGAAGATGTTCTATGGTGTATCAGTTAAGGGAGTGAAATCTGAAGAATTAAAGCGGCGAGGTTTCTTCTCATTTCCCTGCTTCTTTTCTCAGTCATTTTCCCTTTTCTGGTTTCCCGATTCTCTTTTGTTTGGGGCAACACCGTTATTCTTGACTTCGGCAACAACTGCTTTTGTGGACATATGAAGGCTTTCTAGACGCATGAATTCGTCGGCCTTTTTATAGAATTTCTCAAGTGAGTTTGGCTCTTTCATTTTTAGCCATTTTCCGAATTCACTTGATTTGTTGATGGCTCGCATCAGGTAAGTCAGGATCATACATGGTTCTGCATTGTCAACTTCAGCAAGAGCTATATTAAAGTGATTCAGGAATGACTTAATAGGCTCTCCAGGATTCTGCTCAATACTGGACAATGACATAATATCCTTTGCCTTTGAAGCGTACAGCCTGAATTGCTCTTTGAACTTTCGGGTCAGATCGGAAAACTTATCTACAGATCGAACAGGAAGCTTAGTAAACCAAAGAAGTGCTACTCCTTCCAAATATACTGGGAAATACCGACACTTAATCTCATCAGTTGCCCTTGCGCCGGTCATGTACCAGTCATATTTATACAAGAATTGATTTGGGTCGCTTGTTCCCTTATAAGCAGGAATGGTGGGGGGAACAAATTTTCTAGGAAACTCGGCTTTCAGAATCCTCTCAGTAAATGGAGTTTTACTCGATGCGAATCCCCATTCGCTCTCATCCTCATCTCTCTGCATGCTTTCTTTCATTATTTTCCGAATCATGTCGGAAGGATATTCCTCATTATTTAGTGACTTTGCAGAGTAGACTTCGGCCATTTTCTCGGAAGTTTGTCCGGGTAGATGTTCACGGAAAACTGGCGATGGCCTAGATCCTTCAGCCTAGAGAGGTACCCCTTCAGCGGCACCTGATCCCCCTTGAGGAATATGTCTTCCTTCGGAGTTGCGAAGAGTATCAGCAATGTTTTCTTCATTATTTACTGGTCTTTGATTAGCCTCGAGCAAAGCATTCAACTTTTCCATCATCAGATTATTCTGAGTTTCAATCTGCTGGTACAGTCCGGACACAACAGCATCCAACTCTTCTCGCGTCACCCCGACGCTTGGAGCAGCCTGACTTGGAGAAAGAGAAGTGGTAGTATTGTCGCGGTCATCATCAGATCTGACAGACTTACGTTTTCTTCCAGGAGCCATTATGTCTGATAGACTTCTGGTTTTTAAGGAAATTCTTTCAACAAACTTCCGTGAAGCTATGGTGAATGATCGCTTGAGTTCAACTCTCAATGAAACACCAAAATGTTAACGCTAAAAAATGAACGCTAACACCCGGTGTGTGTAGTTGAATTGTGAAAGCACCACCCGTGTGACGGGAACAAGAAGTAAGCAGTAAAATAGCGAAAAAGTGGTAAAAGACAGCAGTTTATAGTGGTTCGGCTTGAGATCGAGCCTACGTCCACTTTGAATCTCTTTATTACTGAATCCGGTTACAAGACGATACAATACACTTATGAAAACAATACAATTTGATCATAAAGACAATCTCGACTACTAGCTCAAACTTCGATGATGAAACTCGATGAATCCGTGTTGGATGTAGTAAATTCTTCTCGAAGCTTGTTGTAGTGTCTCGAATGTTTGAAGATCTTCAATTGTTGAATGAGTTGGGAGTTTGGCAGAGTAACGACGCTTTGAGAAATGATCGGCCAAAAGTCCCCCTCATGTTGAATGTAGCGGTGTATTTATAGGAGTTGAATTCTGGACAGAAGTTTTGCCAAGTCTTAGGTCGCGTGCGACCTAAGTTAGGTCGTAGGACGCGAGCGACCTAAGCTAAGTCGCAGTCCACTAATGACTTAAGAAGCGGGCTGATGAAATTGCACTTAAGTGGTAAGTCGCAGGTGAGTTAAGGAAGGTATTAGGTCGTTGGCGACTTATAGGAATGATTTAGTGCGAAACTTAACCCCAAAATCTTAGGACGCGTACGACCTAAGCTAGGTCGTAAGTCACGAGCGACTTAAGAAGTTAGCCCGATGTAGTTACCCTCGGTCTTCTCTGGATAAGGTGGCTAGTAGTAGGTCGTGAGCGACCTAAGGAACAGTTGATGAGATGTTAGGTGCTAGGTCGCAGCTTTTCATAGGTCGCAGATACCTTTAGTAGTTAGGTCGTGAAGTCTGGAGCCACTAGGTCGTGAAGTCTGGAGCCACTAGGTCGTGAAGTCTGGAGCCACTAGGTCGTGAAGTCCTTTAGGTCGCAGCTTTCCTTTAGGTCGCAACTTCCCTTAGGTCGCAACTTCCCTTAGGTCGCAACTTCCCTTAGGTTGTAGCTTCCTTTAGGTCGTTGAATATGTTAGGTCGTTAAGTACCTTAGGTCGTGAGTTTCCTTAAGTCGTGGGGCCTTTTAGGTCGTTAAGAGCTGTTAGGTCGCAGAGTTTTAGGTCGCTGAAATAAAGGAGTTAACATCTTGTTTAAGCTAGATCTTGAATTTAGTTCAAACATGGTTGCTTATGAAACAATAATAACCCACATGCCTAGTCTCTATTCACAGTTGTAAATATTCTTGTATTTTCTTTAAGCCAGAATATTTGGAAATATGATTTCCCCTGGATATGAATGTTAGCTTGTTTTTGAATTATGCTTGTAAGTTTTATGTAATGTTTCATGTACACTGTGATTCAATCACCTAGCTATCTCATGATAGGATCAAACATGAACACTTAGTAAATAAACTAAGGATTGTGAGCCAAGAAGACTGCTGGAATGCTTGTTATATTTAAATTATGCAAGTTGGCACATGGCTTGTTTAAGCCCTGAGATCTTTGTGCAATATTGTGAATTATTTTATTGCAATGTGTCCCGTGATTCCTTTATGGCAGATGAGGCTAGAGACTAATTGGAAAATACAACCATAGAATGATGAAGTAGGAACTTGAATTATTCCTAGGATGGTTGGATTGGAGCTATGATAATTCCTGAGTATCTCTGTTTGACATGTATGTTTGCATAATTGAAAGTGTGTACATAATTAGTTTTAATACTGATTATATATGCACAATATATCAGAAACAAGCCAGACAAATTGATTAGAGAAGTTATGCAAACTTGTACAAAATTCTTATGTCTCATTTAACTACTTAATATCATGGAATTTCTGATATTGCTCATACCAGATCTTGCATCTGACCCTTGTTTGCTTATGGCATCTGGGGTGTCTCATTAAAATGGGGCAGCCTCTAATGCTCTTTCAGGGAATGCTGGTTCTAAATAGGAAGCTGCTATGGCTAGTGAGAATGTTTGGATAAGCATGCTAAATTAGAATTAAATAAGAGCTTAGAATGAACTATTTGCATGTAATCTTGGAAGTTTTATAATTCTGATTTTGTTGTTATGTAATGATCTTGAATGTTTGGATTTTATTTAGTTGTTTCAATTGAATTCTGGTAATTTATTAAGGTTGGGAAAAACAAAAGACTTAGTTGAATCTTATGCAAGAAAATATATTTGAGTATTATGGTAGAAATCTATAGATGATATATGCCTATATTTGAGAAATGGATACATATATATATTTTGTATTAGTCAATCTTGAGTCACTTAAAAGCTTTAAGTTTTGAGGTTAAAATCTGAGTTTGTTTAAGAATATTCTTTAAAGAGTTTTGTGTCTATATGCTGAAGTATTTTGATAAAAGAAATTATGTATTTTTGAACACTGGTTTATGATGTGTATATGTTTTAAGGGATTTTCAAGTATCTTGTATCTGGATTGACATTGTAATGGTCAGGCATTAAGGTTTTGGGACAACCTAGCCATAAGGTTAACCTACCTCAAAAGGAATGAGGTCTGGTTTGATCAAGATGACCAGAGTTTTTGGTTTAAAGGAAGAAAATACACTTTGTAAAATCTGAAGCTTTCTTTGAAAATACATGTATAAAGACAAGATCAAATATTTAAGCAATTCACTTGTATTTTTGAGTAGCATTCTTAGTTTAGAAAGCTCAACACATCTGATATGCACACATACCACATAGACATCACTCATGCTTTATGACCATAAATTCTGGATTTCCTAAACCCAAAAGACCAACCCTTAAATTAGTACAAAACTGAGGTAACTCAGGGATTAGGGAATGGATTTGATTCAGGGAAACACAATAGTATAATTGGGAAAGAATCACTTAACTGTTTGGGTCTTAAATATAAAAGAAGTTGGGGTAAAGATCACTCATGTTGAAAATAATAAATGTGTATATCATTTTCTTTCTGGCTTTGATCAAATATCAAACAATTAAACTAAAATTATGATGGCTTGCTATATAATCTAAGATCACTTTGCTAAGTTAAACTAACAGGCAATCACCAAAAGAATGATCAAAATTACTAGGCATAAATCATATATGATTATGAGATTCACTCTCATGACCCAAATATCAAAACAAAGGAAAATGAGCTATGTACTGGTTGACTAGAAATTCAAATTCAATCAGGATGCACTCTTGCTTACCAACACTCTGATCCAAGCAAGAGGGTCACATACATCTTCACATGTATGTGAATATATTTATTAATGAACTGATATAAATATATTAGTAGAAAAATTAGGATCCTGGATAATTTAATAGAAAGGCTAAATGACTCTAGGAAATTTATTAATGTAAAAAAAATCCTAGTAAAAATTAGGTAAAATAAATAGGGTCATTTCACAACTTCAGGATGTCGCACAAGATTGGTGGGAATCGGTTACTTCTCGTATTGAGGAGAACACCATCACTTGGGCCCAGTTTAGGTATAAACTCGTTTGGATTTCGTAACATAAATTCTTCTTTCAATCTTTGGAATGTTATTAATCTAGTCCATCTGTTGGATTAGGGATACTTTCTCGGCACAATGGATGCCAGCTGCTGGGAAAACCCAACTTTATAGAGCTTTCATGGATCTTAAGCAAGGCAGTATGACTTTTTCTAAGTATGAGAGGAAATTCAACGAACTCTCCAAGTTCGGACCTGGCTTGATCAATACACCACTTCTGAAGAACGAGAAATTCATTTTGGGAGCTAGACCAGAATATTATGACTTGCTTATTGGCCACACCCACTGCACCTTCACAGAGCTTGTTGACTATGCTCATAGATATGAGGCGAAGTGTTAACGTAAAAATCGACGCTAACACCCCAGTGTGAGTATTAGTAATGTAAAAGCACCACCCGTTGGTACGGGAACTAGAAATAAGCAGAAAAGTAAAGAGACAGCAGTTTTATAGTGGTTCGGCTCGAAATTAAGCCTACGTCCACTTTATCTTCTTTATTGATGATTCGATTACAACTCTTTACAATACACTTTGATTACAACACACTTTAGATGAGTAGCTAGAACTTCGATGTAGAAGGCTCTTTCGAATTCATGTTGAATGTGTTCGATCTCCTCTTGAAGTTCGTTGAAGCGTCTTCGGTGTTTGGAGTGCTTGAAGTGTTGGTTGAGTTGAGAAAACAGCAGAGTATCGGCGTTCCAAGAATGAGCCAAAAGTCCTCTCTTCGTTGGAATAGGTGGGGTATTTATAGGAGAATTCTGGGGTGAGCCATAGGTCGTGAGTCGTGAGCGACCTAAGGTAGGTCGTAGGTCGCAAGCGACCTAGGGAGTACGGGTTACCACTTAATAGTTTTGCACTTGACCATTTGTACATATTGACAAGTCATAGGTCGTGAACGGCTCAAGGTAGGTTGTAAGTCGGGGCGACCTAGTGGGCATGGTTTGCGGCTTAATAGGGGTGCACTTGAGATATCTGGTAAGTTGTAGGTCGTGAACGACCTAAGATAGGTCATAGGTCACTCTATTGTGATATACTATTGCCCTGTGTTGATGGTTAGGTCGCTGGAGCTATAGGTCGTTAGGTCGCTTTTATCCTTTAGGTCGCTAGGTCGCTTTATCGTTTAGGTCGCTAGGTCACTTTATCCTTTAGGTCGCTAGGTCGCTTTATCCTTTAGGTCGCTAGGTCTCTTTAGAAAGAGGAGTTAACACTTGTCCCTCGAAGTACAGGCCTATGTCATAGGTCGTGTGCTTCGATCTAACTCTGCTAGGTCGTGAGCGACCTAAAACATGTGCTAACTCGCGTGCCTATTCGCCTTCTTCTCTTTGCCCCATATAAACTGTTAGGTCGCTGCTTCTTCCTTACCTTACTGCTCCGATTTCTAGCTCTGCCATTGACGAATCTTCGAGCTTCCAAGGGCGAATTCAACCTATTTATTTGTCAATTCATCTTTACCAACATATTACGTAAGTGAATTCAATCTTTATCCAACCATAATCGCCGCCAAATTGTGAATCCCCAGCCTCTGACCCCAGTCCAACTCCGTACGTTGCGTTTCTCTTTCGAATCGTGTTGCGATCGATTTCCGATCGCCATTAGTTATGTTGTGGTTGTGATTCACGAAAGCACAACAATGAGTTGGATCTATGATAGATCGGAGATGTTTTGAATTGGTTTTCGAGTGATTTGGTGGTATGAAGGGATAATGGATTTTACGAAGAGGATGATATCGGGTTATCGGGCTTGCGAGTTATTGAGTGAAGAGGAGCTGATGGGTTAAGGAGAGTTAGACAATTCTTGGCTTAGGATCTTCAAACGACTTATGACTTAGGAGTTTGGACGCGAATTGCACGACCTAACTCACTTGCGACCTAACTTGCTTGCGATCTAACTTGCCTGCGCTCTAACTTGCTGGAACTACATAAAGCTTAAAGCAAAACGACTTAACAAATTAACAACCTAAATTTCTTGCGACCTAACTTTTTTGCGGCATAGGTTTTAGGTCACGGCCGAGCTAGGACTTGGACGAATTTACATCACCTTGACCTGAAGCCTTAAACTCTTTGACTTGCACAGTGCGACTTAAGGAGAACTCGATCTATGTTAGGTCGCTGAACGACCTAAGAGATGAACAAAATTGGAACACTTGTACAATTTGAAAGAGCTTTCTTAAACTGTTTGAACTTGAACTTTGTTGAACTTCTTTACAGATTATACTAACTTTTTAAGCTAACAACCTGTTAAATACAACATTTGCAGAAAACTAGGGCGAATATTCTGCCATTGACTGCCCACATCGAATGACAGATTAGTCGATAAAGAATAATCAACTTAAACAATCTGTGTGAATGAAATGCTGTGAATTAACAAGTTCAAGTGAAGTATTAAAGCAAAGCTAAAACAATCAACTAAAGCTGATTGTTTGCATCAACGCTGTACTTGGACTTAAAATAACAAGCTCTGAAACCCTATAATTGACAAATGTCAACTAATTCAATTCCAGTTATATTTGCTCGTCATTTTACTAGTTTTGCACAACACTTCACACTTTTAGGAAACGTGCACCTTCATATTTGAATATCCAGTTCCTTGTGTAGAATGACTTCCCAACAAGAAGAAACAGGACAAGCTAGGGAGTTTTTTCCAATTGCTAATCCGTTGGATGATCCTCCGGAAAGAACTTCGACCACCTTGAACCACAGAGCTTTCAATCAATTGTGCATTCAATTTGGTATTGCCGAAACAGACGCTTTGCTTCCTGGAGTAAACGATACTGCTGACAGGCCACCTCTTGGTTTTGTCGCAGTTAATCGTCAGATGTGCTTGAGTGGAGCTATTCCTCCCTTTAATGATTTTCTTCGACAGCTTCTTCTTCGATTAACTATCTCTCCCTTCTGGTTACACCCCAATGGTTATGCCATCTTGATGGGGTTGTGTGTGCTGTTCAGAAGGACGCTCGACCGTCTTCCAAGTTTTGAAGAGATTTGCTATTTATGCACCTTTGCGAAGAACAAAGATCACCCTTCAATTATACTTGTGAGAGGCGCAAGAAACCATAAATTGATTCTAGACTTGCCCGAGAGTGCACACGGGTTTTTAATTCAATTTTTCTTCGTCCGTGCCCCTCGGGATTCTATGCCGTCTGGAGAGTCGGAAGTAAGATTGCCTTTCTCCGTTCACTTCATTTTCTGAACTTCTCGAAACTCAAATTGTCAAATGCTTAACTTCATTCTTTACTTTTTGCAGCACTTCCTCATCCGCTTAGGGATCCCAATCACAAGCCAACCTTCGAAACTTTAAGTGATGTGGCTGCTGAAGAGAGAAGCACTAAATTTTTGCTGAAAGATGAATTTTTGCACCAGTTCGGACTTTTACATCCCTCCCGATCTACTCAGATTCACAAAGTCTCTAGTTCCGATACTGAAACATTAGTTGCCCCGGTTCCTACCGAGGAAGCAGCATCGAAGGAAATTGCTGCAGGGGCTTTGTTGGTGAAGTGTTCTACTTCCGTTGATATTGCGGGATCATCTAGCAGACTTACACTTTCTCCAGTAATTGAAGAAGAGGAACCTCCTCAACACTCCGAGAAATCTGATGATAAAGGAGTTGAAAGAATGAGTCCCGCTAAATATGACAGTGACAACACTTGTGAGGGGTTAAGCGATCTAATGATTACTTCACAGGAGCTCTTCAAAGACGATACAACTAAAGTTACATCTCCAGCAGCTGAAGTGACATCTGCCTTGCAGCAAATTTTGACAGATCAAAAGTTGACTCTTGCTTCACAATCTGTTATTACTCCACAATCAAAGAGTGGTTTGTAGTTTGACGCGCGTAGCTTGCACATCACACACACTTAGGATTTTTTGGCACTTATACGCACTGAGCTTCCTTTTCCTGGAAATTTCTAAATTCTATCTCTTTTTCATTTTCAGATTCTCCAATGGGGCCAAGCGGTTCGTATTATGATGACTTCCGGCGCTATGGAGGGCGTGACACTTATGATCATAGACGATATCTCCCCGCCTGCAGGGAAACTGACGAAGAAAGAGCTGTCAGGAAGGCTCAAGAAAGGCGGGACTATGAGGAGCGATACAAGAGAAGGGATGAACGATATGACTCTTCTCAAAGAGATGATGATTCCCATAAACGAAAATCTCATGATGATAAAGGGAAGAGTCACATCGTTGAAGATCCAAACAAGCGGGTCAAGCTTAACGACGCGTCTGCAATTTCTGAAAAGCTTGCTGCTTCTATTTCTATAGACATCCCCTCCGGTTCTCCTGCTCTCGACAAGACCGATATTCAGACAATTATTAACAGGCCTTAGTATCGAGTCAGGGATGCTCCACCTACACTCCAAAGCCGATTCCCAAATTGGTGTTTAAAAGGAGTGTGCTTTGACTTGGATTTAGTTCCCATCGATAAGCAGGCCATGCTAAAGAATCTCGATGCTGTTAAGCTTGACATCGAGAGATTGTATGGATGGCAAAGGCTGGTTGATGAGCTTCAAAGGGTTAATCATATGAATCTCGAAGCCATGTTAACTATGGAAAATGATCATTCGGAGTGGAAGAAAATTCTTAAGCAACATGATGCAGAAATGACGAGCATTGCGGATGATAACGCGAGACTTGAGTCTGAAGTTCAGGAACTCAAGGAAGATCTTGCCACCTCTTCTACTTCTTTTACTCAAAAGGAAGAGATACTTCAAAAGCAAGTACGGGATGCTCATGCCAGTCAATGAGACGCTGAAGCCAGATATGAGGCACAAGAGAAAATTGTCGAGAGTTACCGCACTGATGTTGCTCGGTTGCAAGAAAAAACCCGCTCCCAGGACATGGAAATTGAAATGTTAAAAGCTCGACTTTCTAAAGTTGAAAAAGAGCGTGATGAGGAAGTTACCGGCCAAGTTGCAGCAGAAGAATCTCATGAGGCTACTAAAGCCAATATCAGCTCTACTTTATTCGATTTTTACTTGCACAGCGTCCTGGGTCGTGGAAGTCTCTCATTTTTGGGCCCTAAGTATGAGATTACTTTGGCCGAAGTGTGGGAGGCCGCAATTGATATGCTTGGAGGTGCTGGCTATGACGAAGCAGACCTCGAGGCGCATTACTTTGATGATGAAACCCGTGCTGCTCTTGCCAGAGGAAAGGAGCAACTCGTTATAGTGCGAGCCGAATCGACGGAAGAGGAGCGTCTAGGGAAGGAAGCACCTTTAACTGCCCCTGTCCATACTTCGATTTCGGTAGACGTTGACATTATAGGCTCCAGTTCCCATTCTCCGCCTCTTGATAAAGCCAAAACCGAAATTTCAACCGCACAGGGCGGAGACGAAGGCGAAGAAAGAGCCGAAGCTCAAGCTTATGAGATTGACATTACAAAGCCAACTTCTCCAGGTAACTTCAACGTTGAACAAGGTCAAGTGGATTACTTGTTTGCTTCAACTGAGTTTGATGAATTTCTCGCTTATTACTTAAGTCTCGATGAGCCACCATCTCCTCTTTTTACGAGGAATACTGATTTTGACTTTTCTTCTTCTGTAGCGGAAATGCCAAGTACTGCACA
Source organism: Allium fistulosum (assembly GCA_030737815.1). NCBI lineage: Eukaryota > Viridiplantae > Streptophyta > Magnoliopsida > Asparagales > Amaryllidaceae > Allium > Allium fistulosum. Next base: position 236,888,973 of record CM060908.1, read on the forward strand.
AACTTCCACTCCTCCAGCTGCTGTTCCTCCATATTCTCAAGTTACTCCTCCTTCTGTTTCTCAACCGGGGTCGCAGGCAGAAAAAATAGAAGCTCTTCAAGACCTGGACGATCCGGCTGCTTCGCAAGAACAGAAGGCGGAAGAACTTGAGGAGGGCAAGAAGACCCCGGAGCAACCTTATGATGATGAGACAAAGCTCTCTGCATTAATTTCTCCGGGAAGTGAGTCTTCTTCAAAGAAGAGAGGGAAACGCGCAGTTTCAAAGAAGAGGACGAAAAGCGCTTCTACTGGTGAAGAAAAAGTGGAAGCAGATTCAGCTACACCTCCTTCTCCTTCTTCACCGACCCGTCCATGCCGGCTTCAGAAATTAATTATCAAGCCGGGCAAGAGCTCTAAAGGTAGCGGGAAGAAGGAGTAATGAGCTTGACTTTACGCCTCTTGTTTTGCTTTTTGCTTTTTGCATGTATTGACCGGAGATTGTGCGGGTACCGGCCCCCGCTTGTTGAAACCTGCACATGTACAAAAATTTCATAGTATGGAATAAAACGATTCTTTTTACTTGTACAATTTCTTGTCAGTATATGTGTGAATGCATTTATTCCTTGTTTTTGTACAAGTTTCTTTGTATGATATTGCAGTGAGCTCGTGGTATGATGTTTGAGCGTTGTTTTTATTAATATAGCTATATTATGCCCCCATACCATGGCTCATTGCAATATTCTAGAAAGACTTGTACTCTTATTTTAGAGAATAATTCTTCCGTTTTGAGGAAATATTATTCTTCTTTAATAGAGTACGCTTCGTATCAGATAAGTTTTCTTCCTTTTTTTTTCTTTTTTAGAAAGAGTTAACACACTTCAACTTTCAGAGATGGCCACTTATATTATTTGAGAAGTGGATTTCTCTTCGTAGTGAAGCGGCCTTCTGAAGAGAACTTTTTATTTTTTGGACATGCCTCTTTAGAGGGCTTTGTTTAGCATTTTACCGCCGAGGGTAGGAACGTGCCTCTGAAGAGGGCTTGTGCCTCCGAAGAGGGCTTTTTTGCTGTGCCTCGAGAGAGGGCTTTTCTGTTGTGCCTCGGGAGAGGGCTCCTCCGAAGAGTTATGCCTCCGAAGAGGGCTTTGACATTTCAACTCTGGTGAAGTGGGCCTCCGAAGAGAGATTTTTGCACTTCAACTCCGGTGAAATGTGCCTCTGAAGAGGTCTTTTTGGCATTTCATCTCTGGTGAAGTGGCCCTCCGAAGAGAGATTTTTGCACTTCAACTCCGGTGAAATGTCCCTCCGAAGAGGTCTTTTTGGCATTTCATCTCTGGTGAAGTGGGCCTACGAAGAGAGATTTTTGCACTTCAACTCCGGTAAAATGTGCCTCCGAAGAGGTCTTTTTGGCATTTCATCTCTGGTGAAGTGGGCCTCCGAAGAGAGATTTTTGCACTTCAACTCCGGTGAAATGTGCCTCCGAAGAGGTCTTTTTGGTCCGCAGAGTTGCACGTGGACTCTGAGAAGTAGCATTTGGACTCCGAAGAGTAGCACGAGGACTCTGAGGAGTAACATTGTTGCTTATGTCCTTCCACCATCTGCTTCTTAGCGATTCCTCGTTATCACTTCAAATACATGTCCCATTCTTTTGCAAGTTGTTTACTTTTTGCCAGAGAAGTGTACTTTATCGTTGAGTGAATCCACGGGGCAAACGCAAGCTACTTTACCGGGTGTTCGTTTGCACAAACGATCGCGATTGGTTAGTAATGGTCTGGAACCTTCTCGTCAGGAAGGTGCCCGCTTTGGTGGAACCCTCAACTGTTTGTGAATAGCACTTCTTTTGTAGGAATTGAATTTTGGAACTTTTATGGCATGACATTTGTTTGTAGAGTGATTCGTAGGAATCGCTAAGTCTTGTGATATGTTGAATAGGTAAGCTTTGCTTTGATAGCCTATAATATTAAATCGACATTTTAGCAATATATTTAAGATATTTGCGTATCGAAATGAAACAGGCATTTTATAGTAGTAAAGAACACAAGATTTATAGTTCTTATTATTGATTTGCACTGATTTTACAATGGCATTTCATACAGGAATGATACATCCATCATTATTCTACGAATTTTAAGCAAAGCCATTAAGTAAAATATGGCCATTAGGTATCATCTTCCAGAACAAAAACATTCTCTCCCTCTGGGGCTTGTCTCAAAGCACGATCATATCTTTCCATCTCATCCCAACTTCTGCTCGCTGGGTGAGGGCCCCCATGTGATAGCATTAATGATAAGCCTCTTAGATCCTTGTGCTGCAGTTCTTTCATCTGAGCCGTATTGATGAGCGAGAACTAGTTGCCGCTGAGTGGATGAGGATGGGTCATTCCTGTTTTTCTTGACATATTGTTGAAGTTTATTCTCTTTCAACAGCTCCTCAATCAGATCCTTCAAGTGGCGGCACTCATTAGTGTCATGGCCAGGCTGATTGTGGAACTTACAGAATCTTCCACTCTGCGTGGCATTTTTCCCAAGTCTCAACTTATGTGGTTTAGGATACGAAGACTTGGCCGGAGTTTCAGAGGTGATGGTGGTCGGAGGATCATGGACGAGGCGATGATAGGTTTTGGTTGTGGTGTTCCTGGTTTCGTTCTAGGTCTGGGTTGAAACTCGAATTCGATTTCGAGTTGATGGTCACGATCTGATGATCATGATGTGGTGTTTGGGTGATTATTGATGTGGGGAGATCATCGGAGGGGATCGAAGATGGATGGCGCCACCGTGCATATGCATGGTGCACTTTTGTTTTCTTGTGAAGCTTGGGTTTGAAGCATGGGAAGTACTCGAGTTTGTCTCGGGTCGTGTGTGTGAGTTTCCTAAAGTAATGAGTGTGTTGACTCGAAGCATTTTAAGTAGGGCTCGGGTAAATTGAGTATTATAGGTTTTTAAAACCTGTTTGTTTTTAAATTTTAAAATTTGATTTAAAATTTGAAAACAGGGTTTAAAACCAAGTTTAAAACCAAATTTTGATATATGGATTCAAATTAACCTTTGTCTCCTAGTTTTAAATAAATAAAGTTTTATAAAAATTAAATGTTTAAAACAACTTTAAATGTTAAAGTAAAATTTTAAATTGATTTGAATTTAAAAATGAATTGGTTTAAAAATTCTTTTTTAAATTTCTTTATAAGATAAATACTTCTTTAACATGTGATTTTAAAAGTTTTAAAATTGGTTTTTTTAACTTTGTTTAAGTTAAATTGGTATTCATTTTAAACTTTAAATTTAAAATGAAATTTAAAGTAAATTTAAAAGTAAATTGTTTTTAAATACTTTATTAATGATAATTAAATCATTAATATGAATAAAGTTTTATCTTAAAATTAATTAGAATTTAATGATTTTTAATTCATTAAATTAATAGAATAATTAAAATGAATAATTAACTAATTTAATTAATTAATGATTTGGATTAATTAATTTAGTAATTAAGAGTTTAAAATTAATTAATTAAGGTTTAAGATAACTAATTTAGGATAAATAAATTGGTAATTAAGGATCATTAATTAAATAAGATTTTAATTTTTAATTAATGATTAGTAATTAATTAATCAAGTAATTAAGAATTAATTAAGTTACAGTTAACACTTAATTAATTAAATAATTAAGGATTAATTTATGAGTTATTAAAGATAAAATTAATTTGTGATTAATTTAATAATTAAAGGTTAAATTGGTTCATCGATTAAAATTGATTAGTTAATAATTAAGGGTTAACTAATAAATTTTGAAAAGGAATATTTATTTCAAATAATTTGTAATTAAATTATGATAATTAACCCGGATTAATAATTAATACATCTGATTTTAAATTAATCAGTTGATTAATAAATTCACTTGTGAATGTTTGGACTTAACTGAATGATTGAATTGTTTGATATTCTGATCTGTGATGTTTTGTGATATATTATGATTTGTGTGTAATCTGTACTGTAGTTATTTATCTAGGATGAATGTAAATTATTATCTGTGATCTGTGAATGAAAGATAAGCGTTATAATTATACCGCTTGTCAACTATATTTCTATATTCTGATCTGTGATGATTGAATGATGTTGCACTACTGTGTGAAACCCCTGGACTACCCCATACACACACAAATATGGATTTCACGTGGAAATCAGTTAAGTCACAGATTTTTGACAAATTTAAAGATTGAATTCTTGAATCCACATAGTTTTGGAAATTGGAAACAAGAGCTTTGTAAATGAGTTTCAAAGGTAAAAGTTATTTTAAATAACTTAAGAAAACTTAATATTTTAATAATTTGATTTAAATTTGAATTCAATATTTGAAATTGAATTCAATGATTTGGAAAACTAATTGTTTCCGACTGATAAAAGTTCTTATATAAGAAATGGATTTCCAATTTGAATTAAAAGAATTTCAAGTTTGAATTGAAGATGGTTTTCCAAATTACGAATAAAACTTTGAAAACGTGTTTTTGAAAACTATCAGTTAAATGTTAAATCTTTGTTTTCAAGATTTAATGAGTTAATCCAATTGAAATGGAAATTGATTTGGAAAATCTGTGAATGAATCTTTGTGAAACTGGGTGAACTTTGTGAATTAAATCTTTTGTTTAAAAGATTAAAGTGTGGAAATTATTTAAACCGTTGAAGGTTGTTAAAATGAATCTTTTTGTTTAAAGGTTTGAAAATGGTAATTTGTTAAACCATTTGAAAAGAAAGTTGGGTTTAAGTTGTGACTTAATTGAAATCCATTATCCATATGTTTTTAAATATCGCGCTCATTATTCGGTTTAGCCGGGAGAGGACCTTTGTGTCACATAACCCATTCCGAATAATGATACGTTATATATGGATCGCAATTGAAGACCGGTGGTGAAGACCGGGTATTTGCGAGAACGATAGGATAACTTATCGATTGTCTCTGCACTGAGTCGTGCCGGTATAGAGATTTCCTAAGTGATGGGAAGTCCGATCGGGATTGTGAATACCCAAATTGCAAGGGCTTCTTCGGAATTGCCTTCGGTTCTGTTCGAACCCGGAACAGACTTGTATGGTTACATGTCTGACATTACACTTTGAGATATAAAGCTGATTTCTTTCAAATACATTTCTGTTTGGTGGCGGGGAATTTATTCTCTTAGCTTAACACCCTTCTCTGAGACGTACGAGCTCAGAGGTTATGTAGTTGAAAGTTATCAGCGATATACTCCCAATTTGGTAATGTGGCATGCTGAGTGTTGCTGTGTGATGTTTATTTATTGATCATTTGTTGATCAAAGCATGGCTTTGTGAAAAAGCGTAGCTTTGTGGACGAGACCTCTTCGAACCTCACAACCCGGAAATGGTCGAAACAGGAATGATGCAGCAAGGTTATGAGGGTCGCTCCCTTTATGGTATGTCATTTCCTTCTGGAAAAGGGTGGTATCAGGTATGGAGCCTTGGTATTTAACCTATGTGGATACTCCAATCTCATTTAATGTGTGATTGTTGTTTGATCGAGGCGCCTCAGATAAAGGTCCCAAAGGACAGGGGGGTGGCATATTCGTGTAGTAGTTACCTGGTGTCAGAGGTAACTCGGCCTTGTGTTGGCAAAGAGCTAGTTAGTTCTCGGGACGTCCCGCCAGAGGCGATCCCATGTGGCAAAGGAAGTTCCTTAACCTGACCATTTGTTGGAAATCCAAAGAAACAATACGAGACTTGTACGGTTTTAGTTGTATAACCTGCTATGGAATGTGGTGGTAACCTGCTATTGAACATAGTAGCTATAGTAGGCATAAGTGCGGAATGCCTATGCTGGCTAAGATTAATATTATACTTTCGAAATGTTTTCTACACTATGCACTAGTAATAATATCAAAAGAGTTTTCCTTTTGCGTAGTAAGCATGTTTGACTATCATAAGAAGAAATCTCCTCCAATTCTGCATTTGCATTGTGTGTGTGGCGGGATGTAACAACCCGCATATTTATCGATTTTATATTTAAATATTTTATTTAAATATAACATCGTTCGTCGGATTATAGTCCGAAAAGCTACTTTTTGCAAACAGTCGAATTAGGACTCGAGACTACTTCCATTGAGTTCAAAATGCCGTTTGCAACATTTTTGAGTATAAACTTCGATATGTTTGGAGCTAGCTAAAAATTTGACCTTTTTCACTTTGGGTTTGAGTTTGGGTTCAGCCCACTAGTCATCCTTATACCCCAAACTGAACCATCCCTCCCCATTCACTCTCACTTCCTCCTCTTTTAAGTTCTAAAGCAAAAATGGTGGAAGAGATGGGAAATTAAAACTCTAAGCCCTAGTTCCTCTTTCAATCTCAAATTCTTGCTCCAAAATCAAAGAGAACCCATTTGTAAGTATCTCCTTCTTCTTCTCCAACTCTTTCTCCTTCCAATTTCAGAAATTCCTAAACCTAACTTTGGGAATGTTCTTCTTTTAAGCTTTGATTCAAGCTTGTTGTGTTGGAATTGAAGAGTAATTGCTCTTGCCATTGCTCCAAAGCTTCTTCTTCATTGTTTGGGTTCAAAGGTAAGATTTTTATCTCACATCTTTGTCTATATCTATCTTTGTGATTGGGTATGAATTCCTAACACTTATTTATGTACATTTCCTTTTGTTTGGGATTGAATTGGTGAATATCCTAAATTCTTGGTTTTTGAAGTCCAATTCTTGTGAAAATCCTTCAATGGATGTTTGGATATGTTGTTTGGGGTGTATCGAAGTGCCTATAAGACCGGGTTGTCGCTTGACATAAACCCTTAGTTGTCATTGCTTGCTCGATCGAGTTCCGAGAACATTTTGGCCACCTTGGCCTAGGCAAATTTCTGTCCAGATTAGGTGTTCAGACGTCTGGAGAACAATGCCAGACATCTGGTTTTGCCTCCTGGTGAAAAATAACATACGACAGAAAAATAAAAAGGGCAGTGACTAATTTCAGACGTCTGAACTATTATTCCAGACGTCTGAAAAGATGTCAGACGTCTGATTCGTGTTTTCAGACGTCTGGTTGGTTTTCTGGAATATTTCCAGAAACCAAATCCAGACGTCTGGACTTTCCCCAGACGTCTGAATGCTTTCAGACATCTGATTTTGGGTTTCAGACGTCTGGATAGTTTTCTAGAATATTTCCAGAGACTAAATCCAGACGTCTGGACCAACCCCTCAGACGTCTGAAAATTCCCAGTTTTGCCTATCTGCCTAATTCTGAGTAAAACTTCCAATGTTAATCGAGTTTTGTTGATCCGATTAGACGTTATCACTTTTACCGACTTTGATGACTTCTTTCTATGGATTTTATGTGAATATCCATTTTTGAAGGATTTAGTATCGATTTCTTTGGATTTAATTCACGTCTTTGTATGTGAATTTTGATGATTGATTGTTTCTACAATCGTTTTTATTTGTCACTTCAAAAATATAAAGGTTTCAATACTAGTAGTAAATATCAAAACTCTTTCATCAAAACGATTTCAACTCTATTTTATTACAAAGTTCTTTTTCCTAAACCGTTTTCCAATCTATTAGTATATACAAGCCTTTACTTCACTCGGATGAGAAATATAATTAAACGGCTTAGCAAAACAGGTGGTATGAAACGCTTGCGTTTACTTCGTCGGTTAATTCTTGGACTTGTTCGACCGAACCTCTTGTGACAATTTCCTAGTGAAGATCTACAGTTTGTTCGTAAATATTTAAGTTAAGCTAGTGGTTATGGGACATGAAGCTAAACTCATATATTTACTAGCTTAGTGTAATTGACACTTCTTGATGATCATGATGATCATTTTTGTGATTTAGACTAGCAATTGTGCGATGTCTCTTTGTCTACGAGGGTGATTAAACCCCGTTTGTGTGATGTTTCACCATCACATATTAGGGTAGCGCCCCATGGTCTTCGGGCCGTTCGTGTGTCATGGTCTTCGGGCCGTTCGTGTGTCAAAATTTAATGGATAGCTTCCATGAGATAGCTTCTCGTTCTTGTGTTACACGTGTTGGTGAGTTTTCATGCTCCCGTTCTTATGATAGGCCTCCCCTCCCCCTTTTTATGTGATTTCTGGATTTCGTGTGTTGATTTCTGGAATTTGTGCTTCACCAATTTTCATGATTTTCATTGATATGTTATCAATTCTTGTGCATTGGTGAATTCGTGTGTCATTGACTTGTTATGAATACAAGTTTAGGGTATGATACCCTATTTTATCTTTGAGAAGATTCTTGTGATATTGATTAATCTCATGTTGATTTTCAATTACATACTTATAGTAGTATGCCTTTATGGTTATTACATATTCATGTCATGTCCTTTACTTTATACCATATCATCTGATATTTATAGCTAGACTGATCCGTTTATTATTTTCTTATAAATAATACTCGGGTCAGACCGAGATGTTACAGGTGCTTCTGCTTGACTTCTCCTCTGGGATTTCTCTGATTTTTGGCTAACTACTTAGATTAGTAGTTTTTGTTGCATACATTTGAGATATAGACTCCGTGTTGTATACTTATTCTTTTGTGTAGCTAGTAGCTAACCTTTTGTATTATCGTGGATCTTTCAGACCACTACTCTGATGTACACTTTCATGTGTTATCTATATATTCATATCTTTTTCCGCCTTTGTGATATGGATGTCTGTGACTGATTTGTGTTATGTTTATTTCTATATTTGTTTCCGAAGTCCATATAGCCACTGTGTAGTAGCTTTGAGTTTGTATCGGAATGTCGAATTTCCTCTTGAGATGAAAAGTTATATTTTTATCTGGCATATCGGTACTCGCACAAAGCAATTATACAGAGGGTCGCTCATCAACAGCCTTATTCTCCGTGCTAGTTGACGGCATTACCTCGTAGTGTCCTTGGCTAGCGTGGGTATAGAGGTGGGGCATCACAGCTTGGTACCAAAGCCAAACTTCGGAACAATGTAGAATAACTTAACAAGGATCATCGTCCTAAGTCCACCTTAGGAGTCGTGCTTCAGGATTTAGTTCGAGTCTTCGAACCGATTCATCCTGTTTTCTTTATGATTCCTTGTTTTATCTATCAAGATTGCTTGATATTCATTCTGAGAATAACCTTTTTCTTCTTCTTCCTTTCTTTCTTAAAAGAAGAAGAGATGGTTAGTTCTGGCAGTCCTAGCGCTAGTCAATCCAGTAGCTCTTCTCTGGATGGCGTACTCATGTCTGCTCAACAACTTTTGGATCTTGCTAAGAATCAAAGGTTCATCTGTGCTTTGAGTAAGAACCCCGAAATGGTTTTACCTCTGAACTTAAAGTTCCTTTCAATCAACTTGTGGATATCACTCTTCGACATGAAGAGGCTGGTAAAGGAATTGATAGTGATATTGGGATTTCCAAGAAGAGGCATATTAAGTTCAAAAGCCCTTATCCCGATAAGAAGGTGAAGCAACCTACTTTGGTAGCAAAGACTCTAAACTCTATTTGTAGAGGATGCTACAATTGTAATTCTAAGGACCACTATGCAAAGGAGTGTCCGAAACCACTCTTTTGTCGTTATTGCAAAAATTCAAGTCATCATATTTCTGTCTGCCCCATACTTCCGAGCAAGAAGAAGATGGAACCAGAAACTCCGGTAGTTGAGACTCCTACCGCTAGTCGTAAACAATGCTATAATTGTGGTTCCACGGACCATTATGTTATTAAGTGCCCGAAACCCCTTTATTGCCGCTATTGCAAAGGCTCGGGTCATTACTTATCTACTTGTCTCAAACTTCAAAGTAGGAGAGTGGGAAAGCTGCAAGCCCCTAGCAACCCTTCTCTTGGTCAAGGTATATCTTATTCAATCTTTAATTACACTTGTTTTGTGATTATCCTATTCGAGTTCTTTTTGATATGGGTTCATCTTATCCTTTTTATATCAAAAGACCTTGTTGATTCTTTTTCTTTAAAACATTTTGGGCTTGATGACTTCTTTTAAAATTGCGAATCTGGTTGGTAGATCCGCAACACTCAATTTGCTTTTTATTGATGTCAAAATTATTTCATGTGATTTTTCTTTCCAAACCGATTTGCATATTATGCGTTGTTTAGGTTTTAGAATTGATTTTCGTGAAAGGATTGGCTTAATCATTATGAGGCCCATATCCTATTTTTCCGAATGGACTATTCATTTTCGACATTTTTAATCTGTTAAGCAGATTCATATTTCTCCTTTGTAATTTCGATTCCAAATTAATAGCATCATCTTATTCTTTAAGCTCCCATGTTGAGTAAAGAATTATTTCTCTCAATTGGGTAGTTGTGAATTTTCTGGAATCTTTGAGCTTGTCATAGGATCATCACCTAAGCAATCTTTTAAGAGGTGTTAAGGTCTTTCCAGTTTGACCTTGCCACCGGATTTCATTAGTTAGGAGTTGCGGGAGTTAGCATTCCGCTTACCACATTCCGCACTCGTTATGCTTCTTATGAATGACTTATTATGTCATTTGGTTTATCCAGCTTATTTCATCCATTTTATAAATCGAGTATTCTATGAATATCTCAATAATTCCATTCTTGTATTTATTAATTTTGGATGAAAATAGAAATTTAAAATTTTGCAAATCTTTTTCATAAGATTTATTTATAAGTACAAATTGATTTTTAATTAAACAAGCAAAGAATATTCTCAAAACTTTTAAGTGATATTTTCATCATATAGAAGATGATTTTGTGTTGTATTGCCCATTTAGTGTTTTAAGAATTCTGGTCGATGCGCTTGATCAACGTTATCGATAGGGATTTCCTAAACGCTTTGATGAGACAATCAGACACAATAAATTGACTTGTAAAATGTAAATTTTTCTATAAAGGTAATTGTGATTTTGAAAGTTTTAGCTTTTCGGGAAAGAAGAGTAAATTCTTCCTTTTCGATACTTTTATCCTTGTGATTCCCGAAGGGAACCAAAACTTTATCTTTAGTACCAATATTAATCGTATTGGTTTGGATGCCATTCTCTTGCAAAAGAGAGCACACAATCACTTGTGCTTCTAAATCCTAAAAGCCGATCGAGACTAGGTATGTCACTTATGATCTGGTGCTCGTGGCTATTGTTTTTGCTTTCCAAGTTTGGCATCATCATCTTGGGGGAGAAATTTGTTCTCCACCTCGACTATAAATTATTGGGATATCTATTTTCTCATAAGGAATTTAATTTGTGTCAACCACGTTGGCTCGAATCCCTTGTATCTTATGATCTTGATATCCTTTATACTCCCGGATGGGAGGGTCGTGTTGTCGATACCCTTAGTCTTAAGCAACAAGCAGTTATTTCTTTGATGATATCCGAATGGAATGATCTCGAGATTTCTTCCACTTGTGAGATTCGAGATCGTGAATTCTAATTCATGTTCATCTCTTGTTTTATGTAGCCTTGAGGCTCATCCTTCTCTTTTAGACTGCATTCTTGAAGCTCAAAGGCTAGATCCCGAATTGGCTCTTCTTAGCCAAAGTTGTAGGGATAAAATTAATATTGAAAGTTGAAAGACTTCGATATTGATTTTCGTGGCGGCATTCGAAAATTTAGTAGACTTATCGTACCAAATATTAGTGATCTTCGTGAAGATACTTTAGAAAATTCTCATCATTCTAAATTTTACATTAATCCCGGTAGTAGTAAAATGTACGCAGATGTAAAGCAACTTTATTATTGGGAGTGAATGACATCTGATATTGCTAACTTTGTTAAGTGTTGCATGACTTGCCAACTTCACAAAGGCATGGTGGGTTATTGCAACCTTTAGAAATTCCAAGTTGGAAGTGGGATCAAATTTCCATGAATTTTAGTTATGGCCTCTCCCGTTCTTGTTCGGGTAATGATAGCTTATGGGTGATAATTGATAGACTTACTATATCCGCCCCTTTTATTCCCGTTCGGTCTAACTGAACCGTTTCTCTTTTGGCCAAACTCTTTATCAAGGAAATTTTTAAATTGCATGTAGTTCCTACTTCAATTGTTAGCGATTGAGATCCATTTTTCATTAGTGGATTTTGGAAGAGTCTTCAAACAGCTTTGGAAACGAAGTTTAATTTTAGCACCGCTTATCAGCCCTAGTCTGATGGACAAACCGAGCGTGTGAATCAAAAGCTTGAAGACCTCCTTCGTGTTTATGTCCTTGATTTTGATGGAAGTTGGGAAGATCATATTTTTCTATTTTGAGTTTTCCTATGATAATAGCTTCCAATCTAGTATTGGTATGCCACCTTTTGAGGCACCCTATGGAAGGCCATGCCGATCTCTTGTTGGCTTGAGGTCGGTCAGAAGCTGGTTTTAGGTCTAGATTTTATTCGAGTTTCATCTATTAAGGGTGTTTTACGTTTCAATCGATCGGGAAAAATTAGCACATCGATATATTGGGCCATTTCCTATCACCGAACGTATGGATTCCATGGCTTATCGCCTTTCATTACTGGCTCAGTTTTCTGCCATGCATGACGTGTTTCACGTTTCTCAATTACGGAAGTGCCTTCGAGATTCCAATTCTATTCTTGAGCCCGGTGTTGTGGAAGAAATTGAAGTTTCGCCGAATTTAACTTATGAGCAGCATCCTATTCGAATTATTGCTTCGGAGGTTAAACGACTTCGAAATAAAGATGTTCCGCTTGTTAAAGGTCAATGGTCCTCAAATCCTAAGAATTGCTCTTAGGAATCTAGAGAATTCATCGAGCGTACACATCCGAGTCTTCTTACTCATGCTCTTTGAGGTGAACTTCTTATTCCAATTTTCTTTTGTGTTGATATGCTTCTATGGTTGTTACTCTTTATTTTATTCTTAAGTATTGCGAGGACGCAATTTCTTTAAGGAGGGGAGTCTGTAACAACCCGCATATTTATCGATTTTATATTTAAATATTTTATTTAAATATAACATCGTTCGTCGGATTATAATCCGAAAAGCTACTTTTTGCAAACAGTCGAATTAGGACTCGAGACCACTTCCATTGAGTTCAAAATGCCGTTTGCAACCTTTTTGAGTATAAACTTCGATATGTTTGGAGCTAGCTAAAAATTTGACCTTTTTCACTTTGGGTTTGGGTTTAGGTTCAGCCCACTAGTCATCCTTATACCCCAAACTGAACCATCCCTCCCCATTCACTCTCACTTCCTCCTCTTTTAAGTTCTAAAGCAAAAATGGTGGGAGAGATGGGAAATTAAAACTCCAAGCCCTAGTTCCTCTTTCAATCTCAAATTCTTGCTCCAAAATCAAAGAGAACCCATTGGTAAGTATCTCCTTCTTCTTCTCCAACTCTTTCTCCTTCCAATTTCAGAAATTCCTAAACCTAACTTTGGGAATGTTCTTCTTTTAAGCTTTGATTCAAGCTTGTTGTGTTGGAATTGAAGAGTAATTGCTCTTGCCATTGCTCCAAAGCTTCTTCTTCATTGTTTGGGTTCAAAGGTGAGATTTTTATCTCACATCTTTGTCTATATATATCATTGTGATTGGGTATGAATTCCTAACACTTATTTATGTACATTTCCTTTTGTTTAGGATTGAATTGGTGAATATCCTAATTTCTTGGTTTTTGAAGTCCAATTCTTGTGAAAATCCTTCAATGGATGTTTGGATATGTTGTTTGGGTTGTATCGAAGTGCCTATAAGACCGGGTTGTCGCTTGACATAAATCCTTAGTTGTCATTGCTTGCTCGATCGCTTCCGAGAACATTTTGGCCTCCTTGGCCTAGGCAAATTTCTGCCCAGATTAGGTGTTCAGACGTCTGGAGAACAATGCCAGACGTCTGGTTTTGCCTCCTGGTGAAAAATAACATATGACAGAAAAATAAAAAGGGCAGTGACTAATTTCAGACGTCTGAACTATTATTCCAAACGTCTGAAAAGATGTCAGACGTCTGATTCGTGTTTTCAGACGTCTGGTTGGTTTTCTGGAATATTTCCAGAAACCAAATCCAGACGTCTGCACTTTTCCCCAGACGTCTGAATGCTTTCAGACGTCTGATTTTGGGTTTCAGACGTCTGGATAGTTTTCTAGAATATTTCCAGAGACTAAATCCAGACGTCTGGACCAACCCCTCAGACGTTTGGAAATTCCCAGTTTTGCCTATCTGCCTAATTCTGAGTAAAACTTCCAATGTTAATCGAGTTTTGTTGATCCGATTAGACGTTATCACTTTTACCAACTTTGATGACTTCTTTCTATGGATTTTATGTGAATATCCATTTTTGATGGATTTAGTATTGATTTCTTTGGATTTGATTCACGTCTTTGTATGTGAATTTTGATGATTGATTGTTTCTACAATCGTTTTAATTTGTCACTTCAAAAATATAAAGGTTTCAATACTAGTAGTAAGTATCAAAACTCTTTCACCAAAACGATTTCAACTCTATTTTATTACAAAGCTCTTTTTCCTAAACCGTTTTCCAATCTATTAGTATATACAAGCCTTTACTTCACTCGGATTAGAAATCTAATTAAACGGCTTAGAAAAACAGGTGGTATGAAACGCTTGCGTTTACTTCGTCGCTTAATTCTTGGACTTGTCCGACTGAACCTCTTGTGACAATTTCCTAGTGAACATCTACAGTTTGTTCGTAAATATTTAAGTTAAGCTAGTGGTTATGGGACATGAAGCTAAACTCATATATTTACTAGCTTAGTGTAATTGACACTTCTTGATGATCATGATGATCATTTTTGTGATTTAGACTAGCAATTGTGCGATGTCTCTTTGTCTACGAGGGAGACTAAACCCCGTTTGTGTGATGTTTCACCATGAAATATTGGGGTAGCGCCTCATGGTCTTCGGGTCGTTCGTGTGTCATGGTCTTCGGGCCGTTCGTGTGTCAAAATTTAATGGATAGCTTCCATGAGATAGCTTCTCGTTCTTGTGTTACACGTGTTGGTGAGTTTTCATGCTCCCGTTCTTGTGATAGGCCTCCCCTCCCCCTTTTTATGTGATTTCTGGATTTCGTGTGTTGATTTCTGGAATTTGTGCTTCACCAATTTTCATGATTTTCATTGATATGTTATCAATTCTTGTGCATTGGTGAATTCGTGTGTCATTGACTTGTTATGAATACAAGTTTAGGGTATGATACCCTATTTTATCTTTGAGAAGATTCTTGTGATATTGATTAATCTCATGTTGATTTTCAATTACATACTTATAGTAGTATGCCTTTATGGTTATTACATATTCATGTCATGTCCTTTACTTTATACCATATCATCTGATATTTATAGCTAGACTGATCCGTTTATTATTTTCTTATAAATAATACTCGGGTCAGACCGAGATGTTACAGGTGCTTCTGCTTGACTTCTCCTCTGGGATTACTCTGATTTTTGGCTAACTACTTAGATTAGTAGTTTTTGTTGCATACATTTGAGATATAGACTCCGTGTTGTATACTTATTCTTTTGTGTAGCTAGTAGCTAACCTTTTGTATTATCGTGGATCTTTCAGACCACTACTCTGATGTACACTTTCATGTGTTATCTATATATTCATATCTTTTTCCGCCTTTGTGATATGGATGTCTGTGACTGATTTGTGTTATGTTTATTTCTATATTTGTTTCCGAAGTCCATATAGCCACTGTGTAGTAGCTTTGAGTTTGTATTGGAATGTCGAATTTCCTCTTGAGATGAAAAGTTATATTTTTATCTGGCATATCGGTACTCGCACAAAGTAATTATACAGAGGGTCGCTCATCAACAGCCTTATTCTCCATGCTAGTTGACGGCATTACCTCGTAGTGTCCTTGGCTAGCGTGGGTATAGAGGTGGGGTGTCACACGGGAGGTCTTATGGTAGTTTCATTTTCCAAAAGCATTGCGGATTTCAATGTTTAATACTCTTTTGTTGTTTGTTTAAAGATAAACTGCTTTTGTTACTCACACCAGTCCCACGACTGACTCGGAGTTTATTGTTCCTTTCCTAAACTCTAGGTGCTCACAATTTTCCACACGGGGCAGTCTAGAGTTGGGTTTTTCAGATATTCAGGTTAGTAGATTATCTAGAGCTAGTTCAGTATTTGGAGTTCGTTCATCGGAGTTGCTTATCCTAGAATTGTGGATTCATTCTTGTCTGAAGATCCTTTTGGAGTTATCACTTCTATTGATATTGTTCCGCTGCTGATGTTATCTTTTCTTTCCGCTGCTATTTCTTATATCTTTGATATTGTTGTCTCATATTGATACCATTGTTGTATATCATACCGGATATTGTATTCGTTGGAGTTGTATGTGATATCATTGTTTTCTTTCTTCCGTTGTGTTGTTATACTTAATGGTGTTATAAGCTCCGGTGAACCAGATTCGGCGTTTGAATCTGCGGCATTTTGAGTACAAGTGAAGTACGGATGCCGATTTTCGAAGGCCGACTTCAGGGTCATCACAATAATAATCAGAACAGAAGATGCAATATGATCAAAAATTCCAATCAAACAATTTTCAAAGGATTTGAGCCCGATATTTAGAACATGTTTGGGATATAGGAAAGAGTTATGGACAAGAAAAATTATAGAGTACCCCAATCCAATTACTAGTAACATGCAAAATCTAGTTTTTTGCTTACTAATCCCAACAAGTGTTCAATCATCATAAGCTTTCAGATGTTACAGAGAGCGTTTTCTTTTTGAGGTTCTAGATCTCACTTAAGAAGAAAAAGTATATGAAGCAAACATAATAAGAATATGTGATAAGCAAAAGAGAGAGAAAGGAAGCACAAATACGTCTCATGAAGTGACCATCTAGTGCTCAAACAATGCAAGGAACGAATAATGAAATTGGTGGAAATTTGGGACTCATATAACAAGGAGGCAAGGCCCAGACCCAGTCTTCTCAAATATTAATATATTTAGAAAGATAACTTTCCAATCGTGACCCCTATCAACTCCTGGATACCAGCAAGTTTTGTGCGCTAACTTTTGTCTTACCAAGGAAGCAAAGACATGGCCTATCCAGGTTGATATTTATATTCGAAGAAAAAGAAAAAGAAGAAAAACGGAGTGCTAATATTAATTTGAATTTGAACCGTAAGGGAATATATGAGAGATACATACCCAGTTGAACCAGACTGGAATAAACGAGCTTGTTCTTCTTTGCTACCTTCGTCAATTGACCACCAACCAAGAAATCTGTATTTAGTCAAATAGCTGGTAAGCTTAACAAATAAACATAACTGTCATATTATATTTTAATTGTGTAAAGTTGCTAGTTATATATATGGTCATCCACATAATATAGATGCATGTTCATATGTTACCTTGAACCATGATGTAAGAAAGCAAAACAATCATTAGTTTTCGAAGAAATGGTGAGATAACTTCCGGTAAAGGATTTGCTACGTAATTGACGCAACGTGATAAGCGAATTCGATGATGTCAATCGAATCCTTCCAGGATCCAATCCGATTAGCGGAATTAATCGGTGAATTGATGTAGAATCGATGGATTGAAAATACCCAAATGCTCTAATCCGTTGATCTCGCGAGATACCAGACTTTAGCTATCTTCGACACGTTGATTGCGCACGATGCCGTGAACGAAGATCTACGATTCTTCGAACGTTGATCTAGCGCACTAGATTCCGTGAATCGGCTTCAACAATCGTTGATTCGAGCGCACTCGAATATCCGAAGGTGGAGATAGGAGATAACACTCAACTACCAATTTTAATGGTGGCACAAGAGCACACAAAAGAAATTTTATTCAAATTCAACAACTTTACAATGACATCACATCCCTATTTATAGGGTTTACAACACAACACAAGACTTAAGAAAATTACAACACTTCACAATGACTTACAAAACAAACGACATAAGAAAGTACGACCTATACCATAGCGACCTAACAAACAAATACAACCACTACTTAAGAAAATCTCGCGACCTAACTCTTCTGCTCTGCTTCGCGAATCTCGCAACCTAACTCTTCTGCTCTGCTTCGTGACTTACAATTTTCAGCGACCTAAAGAAGTTCGCGACTTACAATTCATCAGCAACCTAAAGGAAGAAGCATAGCAGCGACCTAGTGATCTTCTCGCGACCTAAGGGTGGATGTAGTTCGCGACCTAGTGATCTTCTCGCGACATAGTAAATCGAATTCACGACCTACTGCGTTTCTTCGCTATTTAAGGAGGAGCGGCATGCCAATCTAGAGCTCGCGACCTAACTGCTCGTGACATAAGAATTCGCAATTTAGGGCTGGAGGCGACGTAGAACTAGGTCGTTCGCGACCTAAACCAGAGCGACGTAGGGCTAGGGTTTCGCCACCAATGTAGAGCACTCGCGATGTCGAGGTACGCGCTGCATCATCCTCCCTAGGTTGAGAAAAATTCGTCCTCAAATTTAAAAGTTCTTCCCCATTGGGTTGTTCATCTCCATAATAAGGTATAAGATGTTTAACATTAAACACGTCAGAAGTGTAAACATCCTCTGGCAGCTTCAACCTATAAGCATTTTCATTGATCCGTTTTATAATTTCTACTGGACCAATCTTTCGGGCTTTCAACTTGTTATAAGCACCCACTGGGAAACGATCCTTCGTTAACACAGCATACACCCAATCACCCTCGTTGAATTCCACACTTCTTTTCTTTTTATCTGCAGCTCGTTTATACTTCTCATTCGTCTTCTCCAAACGTTCCTAAACGATTCTATGGAAATCTTTCAACTCATCAACGAAATCTGACGCCCTCTTAATCACTCCTTTCGGTTGTGGCACTACCGTTAAATCCAACGGCCCCTTTGGCAAGCTTGAATATACAACTTGAAATGGACTGTAACTAGTGCTTCGGTTAACAGCATGGTTATGAGCAAAATCTGCCTAACACAACTTCATATCCCAACTTTTCAAATTATCCTGCACAAGACATCGCAACAAGTTTCCCAACGATCTATTCACCACTTTCCTTTGCCCATCTGTTTGAGGATGATAGGCGCTACTAAAATTCAGTTTCGTTCCAACCATCTTCCACAGACTCAACCAAAAATGACTTAGAAATCGCATATCTTGGTCAGAAACAATGGATTCAGGTAGCCCATGTAGTCGATACACTTCTTTAAAGAATAATTGAGCAACACAGACTGCATCAGCGGTCTTTTTACAGGCTATAAAATGTGCCATTTTCGAAAACCTGTCCACTACAACATATATTGAATCATTCCCTCGCTGAGTTCTTGTCATCCCAAAAAATAATCCATGCTGATATCAACCCATGGTCTAGTAGGCACGGGTAATGGCATATATAATCCTGCATTCGTAGCTGTCCCCTTGGAAACTTGACATATGTGACATCTCTGCACAAATCTTTCAACTTCTTTTCTCATAGAAGGCCAAAAATATGATTGCGAAATCAACTGCGATGTACGATCTCTGCCCACGTGACCCTCTTCATGCAATTCTTTGACAATCTTCAACCTCAAGCTACAATCTAGAATACACAATCGATTTCCTATGAACAAGAATCCATCTTTCATCACAAAATCATCAGAACTCCCTTCCTGCACCTGATCCAGCACTTTCGCAAAATAAGAATCTGAAATAAGCAACTCTGGCAACAAATCAAATCCCACTACTTCCACTCGCATAGTTGTCAGCAAATGATTTCTACGGCTCAATGCATCGGCAACTCGGTTAGTAACTCCTGATTTGTGCTTCACAACGAAAGTAAACTGTTGTAAATAAGCAACCCACGAAGCATGCCTTGCTGAAATTTTATCTTGCTCCTGCAAATGTTACAAAGCTTCATGGTCAGTGTATAGCACAAATTCTTTATGAAATAGATAGTGTCTCCAATGCTTTATGGATTGGACTATAGCATAGAATTCCAAGTCATAAGTACTGTATCTCGTTTTAGCTCCCGTCAGTTTCTCACTAAAGTAGGCAATATGATGACCCTTTTGACTCAACGTTCCCCCAATTCCAACCTTGGACGCATCAGTATTTAGCTCAAAGAGCAACTGAAAGTCCGGGTATCTAAGAATGGGCGTTGTGGTCAAGAGTGTCTTGATTCTCTGAAAAGCAGAATCAGCCTCTTCAGTCCAAACAAACATCTTCCCTTTCATACATTCCGTAACTGGTCCCATCACGCTACTGAAGTGTGGAATGAATCTTCGGTAGAATGATGCTAAACCATGAAAACTCCTCACTTCTGTTATTGTCTTAGGCTGTGGCCAATTTCGAATAGCTTCAACTTTACTCTGATCAACTTGAATACCATCCTTCGACACAATATAGCCCAAGAATAGAATACTTGTAGTCATGAAGGTACACTTCTTCGTTGCAGCATAAAATTCCTCACGTCATAAAACCAACAACACTTCCCGCAAATGCTGTAGGTGTTCTTCAGTGCTTCCACTGTAGATCAAGATGTCATCAAAATATACCACTACAAACTTCCCGATAAATGGTCGAAAAATCTGGTTCATGACTCTCATGAATGTACTCGGAGCATTTGACAAGACAAACGGCATCACCAACCATTCGTACAGACCCTCCTGAGTTTTAAAAGCAGTCTTCCACTCATCACCCGGTCTAATACGAATCTGATGGTATCCACTTTTCAAGTGAATCTTCGAAAACACAACAGCACCGCTCAACTGATCCAACAGATCATCCAGTCTCGGCATAGGAAATCGATATCTCACCGTAATCTTATTCAATGCTCTACTATCTATGCACATTCTCCATGTTCCATCCTTCTTCGGCACCAACAAAGCTGGCACTGCACAAGGACTCAAACTATCCTGAACACGCCCTTGTTCCAGTAATTCCTCCACCTGTCTCCTCAACTCCTCGTGTTCTTTTAGACTCATCCGATAGTGCGGTCTATGAGGCAATGCAGCACCTGGCACCAAGTCAATCTGATGCTGTATGTCTCTAAGTGGTGGTAACTTCTTCGGTAACTCCTTTGGAAACACATCTTGGAATTCCTCCAAAACTGGCTTCACTTCCTCAGGAACTTCAGTAACTTTACTACTTTCATGCCCAATCAACATAAAAACTTCGGGGCTCTCATCTACCTCTTCCATGAACTCCTTCAAGGACAACAAAGTCTTCAATTCCTCAATCTCCTCTAACTTGTTCTCATTCTGCTGTCGCTTCTTCGGAACTAAAGTGATTTTCGTGCCCTCGAACAAGAAACTGTAGCTATTTGTTCGACCATTATGTTGTACCTCCCGATCGTACTGCCACAGCCTTCCCAACAGCAAATGGCAAACATCCATGTCAACTACGTCACACCAAATCTCATCTTTGTATTTCTTACCAATAGAAAATGGAACATGAGCTCGCCTCTCTACCATCACTTCTCCTCCTTTCCTCAACCAAGCAAGTTTATAAGGACTAGGATGTTTCTCCATTTTCAACTTCAACTTCCTCACAGCTTCCATTGAAATGATATTATCACAACTCTCAGCGTCAATGACAAATTTACAGACCTTCCCCAAAATAGTGCACGTTGACTGAAAAATGTTACTCCTCAACCAACTCGACTCCTCTTCCTGCTTCGGGGTTAAACAAGATCTCTGTAGCATCACATTACATCCCTCGTCTCCCGACAACTCTTCCTCCTCCTCATCACGGTGTGAATTGAGATCTTCGTCTACATCCTCATCTTCCACTTCAGCAATCATAGTTCTCTTCTTTGGTTTCAGACATTCGTTGCTCTTGTGACCCACTTCCTGGCAATTAAAGCATTTGAAATTGGTGTTGACTTTTGGTTTAGCCACTTCATGAACAACCGGCTTACTCGATGCTTTAGGGACATTAAAACTACTACCCGCTCCTTTGTTCTGCCCTGTAGAACTTGGAAACACACCTCCCCCACGTCTACCTTGTTTCTCCCAAGCCAACGCCTTTTGATGTGCTTCTGCTACAGATCTAGGGTCGAACATGTTCACCATATCCTGGATCTGTGTTCTAAGTCCCCCAACAAACCTAGCGGTCAATTATTCTTCTGTTTCCATAATGTCATTTCGAGCAATCAACTGGTAGAACTCATCAGCATAATCAGTATCAGTCTTCATCCCTTGCCTCAGGTTCTGTAATCTCTGATACATCAGTGATTGGTAATTGTAGGGTAAGAAGGTAGCCTTCATCAACTTCTTCATCTTCTCCTAAGCAACAATCTTCGACTTCCCCATCCGCTCTCTAGTAAGTTTGGTTTGCTGCCACCACGCCATAGCTCTTCCCCTCAACCTAGTAGCAACCAACTTCACTTTATGATTTTCCGGAACCTCCTTGAAGTCGAAAATTTCCTCAACATAAGCTAGCCAATCAAGAAATTCCTCGACCTGCATACCTCCCTTGAATTCCGGTATTTCAGTTTTCATCCCGGACTACCATTTGTGATCATACTCTGAATGATTTCTTCCTTGACCTCGTCCTCGTCCACGAACACTACCACCATCAAACTCCTCTTCAAAATCTGATGCATATCGATGTCGATCCTGACCACCAACATCTCTACTACCACCATTTCTTCCATCAACATCCCTTCGATCTACATTCCTCCGATCACGATCATTCACATTTCTATCACGATTTCGATCATCAACATTTCTATCACAATTTCGATCCACACTTCTATGATCACTATCAACACTTCTCTCTCGATTTGAATGTGATGAAACTCTACTTCTCCCATGGTTAGATTCAAGTGAAACCCTTCTCTGATTTTGATTCATCTCCAACATCATTCTCTCTAATCGACTAATCCCTTCATTAAGCTTCTCATTAAAGTTTTCGTTGATTCTTTGCTCCATCTCATCGGCCTCTTCTCTCCCATACAAAGCATCAACGTTGCGATAACGGTTAGCTCTTCTCGGAGGCATGATCACTCTTCAACAAATTCCAACAAAAACTTCACTTCGATCTAAAAATCTTCAAATCAAAACTACCCACTTGTTGAAATCTTCGAAAAAAACACCAAACGAACAAATCTCTTCAAAATCTCGAGAAGCCAATTCTCCAAATGATGCAAATCTCGCACAAACTCCAAAAATCCATGCAAACTCCTTGCGATCTAGCTCTGATACCAAATGACGCAACGTGATAAGCGAATTCGACGATGTCAATCGAATCCGTCCAGGATCCAATCCGATTAGCGGAATTAATCGGTGAATTAATGTAGAATCGATGGATTGAAAATACGCAAATGCTCTAATCCGTTGATCTCGCGAGATACCGGACTTTAGCTATCTTCGACACGTTGATCGCGCACGATGTCATGAGAGAAGATCTACGATTCTTCGAACGTTGATCTAGCGCACTAGATTCCGTGAATCGGCTTCAACAATCGTTGATTCGAGCGCACTCGAATATCCGAAGGTGGAGATAGGAGATAACACTCAACTACCAATTTTAATGGTGGCACAAGAGCACACAAAAGAAATTTTATTCAAATTCAACAACTTTACAATGACATCACATCCCTATTTATAGGATTTACAACACAACACAAGACTTAAGAAAATTACAACACTTCACAACGACTTACAAAACAAACAACATAAGAAAGTATGACCTATACAATAGCGACCTAACAAACAAATACAGCCACGACTTAAGAAAATCTCGCGACCTAACTCTTCTGCTCTGCTTCGCGAATCTCGCGACCTAACTCTTCTGCTCTGCTTCGCGACTTACAATTTTCAGCGACCTAAAGAAGTTCGCGACTTACAATTCATCAGCGACCTAAAGGAAGAAGCATAGCAGCGACCTAGTGATCTTCTCGCGACCTAAGGCTGGATGTAGTTCGCGACCTAGTGATCTTCTCGCGACATAGTAAATCGAATTCGCGACCTACTGCGTTTCTTCGTGATTTAAGGAGGAGCGGCATGCTAATCTGGAGCTCGCGACCTAACTGCTCGTGACATAAGAATTCGCAATTTAGGGCTGGAGGCGACGTAGAACTAGGTCGTTCGCGATCTAAACCAGAGCGACGTAGAGCTAGGGTTTCACCACCAATGTAGAGCACTCGCGATGTCGAGGTACGCGCTGCATCAGTAATAAAAGAACAAGCTTCTCAATTAATCTTGTCAGAGCAAAAAGGACACCAGCACCTTGCAAAATAAACAGTGGCGAAAAGAGGGCGAAAATAGGGATATTTTTTGCTCTAGGTGGAGTTCCCTGAAATGAAAACATAAAGTTAACGTGTATTCAATGTGTGTCATTCTTTGCTTGTTACTTGATTAGAATGGCATATGATATAGTGTACACAGTAATAATTATTTCAAATATAAACTGTCAAGAGATTCAGACACAAATACGCTGCAGCCGTAAGCCACATCAACCCAACTACAATCAAATATGAGCAGCAAAGTCCATAAACGACATTCTTTGCTTACTATTGAAATAAAATGGAAACCCATATATTGTATACAGTAATTATTTCGTATACAGCTACCATAAACAGAGGCTTCTGCCTATGACTGAATCAGACATGAATACATTGTAGCCACATCGTCTAAAATACAATCAAATGTAGAATGTAAACTAAGCAATAATTTATGCATCTAATAAAAACCTTGGGAAATGTTGCTCTAGCAGCCTATGCCCAAGTTTGTGAAGCTGGCAGTGTAATCCTAGTTTGATATCAGTAAAATTCAGATATGATGGATTTATTTATCAAATTATAGAATAAAATTTAATGTTACTGCTCTTTTCTCAGTTCTCCTCCATCTCGGTTAATGATTTGATTTTATTTCTCTGTTCAGTACTGTCATCTTTCAATCTTAAACGAAACGATTACTTCTCTTCAATTCCCTAGATGGAAAATTATATGTTCACGATACAGCCATGATTGCAGATCTTCATTGTGATTCTCATCTCTGAACGCATCCCTAATGTTTAAAGAATTTTAGTTTAATAGTAAAATAAACTGGTTACTTTATGATTAAGAAATTAAGTTTACTAGTTATTTGGTTGTTTAACTGGGAATTGTTGTTTGATTAGCATTAGTTATTTAATTAGGAATTAGTTGGTTATTTCAATCATGCTAAACCATATACTTTAAGTTCCATCATGGTGAGGTTAAATAATTAATATTTAATTAATCAGTTATCAAAATCCACTAGCTAACCAAAGGTGACAATTTCAAACCTCGCCACCAGTGTATGTTATGAGGCTCAATGCTTAAACTTGCTTCTTTGAGATTTAAAAAGAAAAAAATAATCTAAATCCAAAGTTTATTATCATGCAACCTCAGAAATCAACTGCAAAAAAAAATCTTACATAAGCATTTGCCTATGCATGATAATTTAGTTGCTTACATCATTCACTCAATGTTCGAGAAGAGGAAGATGGATAAAATAAAATTTTAAAACGAATAACTTACGGCTGAAATGAGGTAGTTTTAGTTTAATATTTGTAGGGATATAGCAAATACTTCAAATTCGCATAGAACGACCAAAACAAGTTTAGATGACTGACATGTTATTTTACTTCATAATTAGCCAAGTTTTATATCACACTATAATAGGTAGAATATCGATGTTAAATAAAGGTGCAGTAACCTATTAAACTGAAAACAAAACCAGTTTAACAAGTCTAAACGAAACTGTAGAAGAAGATTTTGAAGAATGTTTTTATTTTTTATTTCTCCAATATGAATTACAGGGTTACCTATGTACATTACAATATTCCAAATTTACTCTTACCAACTATTCTCTACAGTATAATATTTATATCAAATAATGCATTGATTTAAATCAAATAATATTAATTACATGGTTACCAACAATATAATTGTCTACTAAAATATTTTCTCATTATAACATTGCAGTTATTATTTATTCGAATTTAAATATTTATATCGAATAATGCATTTAAATAAATTAATGGAATTGTTTTGATATGCAAATAATGGTGCATTGATTTGCATTAATTGCCAAATATTTTCCACAGAAACTTATATTACTATGCAAACTTAGTTTAATAATGGCAGTTGTTCTAATAAGGTCAAATATATCTTCAAATATCTTAAGTAGATCAATGGATATAGATATCATCGTGTTTATTCTGAATCCAGCTTGTTTATCCTCTAATTATATTTGTGGATCTTTAAAAATATATAAATCAGAATAATGATTACAAAGAAAAAACCTATTTATTTCGATGCTATTATTTCTAAAAATACAACTTTGATTTCCTAAGCATTTCACATGAGTAGCTTATAGTGATTTTCTTTGGCATTCCTACCAAACCACTTAATCTCTTATTGAATTTGGTAAGTCAATGTAAAAGGAAAGATAAGTTAAAGAATGCACTAAATTCCTGAAACATACATGGTGTACGAAGTCAATCTCAATGCATGCAAATTTCCATGCATATACATGTTTTATCTCTCATCTCGTCACAAATCACCTATTATGCACCAATAACTTAATGTGTACCAAGAATGCACTAATGCACACTTCATACTCTTGGTACAGGCTGACTGCTTCGAGTTAAGGTTTTAAAAGGAAAAAAAATCATATTGATGATATAGTCTTGATCAGCTAGTTGAGTTATGATATTGCAATCAAACCGATATCAATGTTCAAATTTGGAGAGTATAATTAGGAGACATGTAAAAACATATCTATATATTTCCGTTTGATTTAGAATTGTGTAACTTGAAAAATTGTAGAGGTGTGGATAGAGTGTAGTGTAGAGCGGTGTAGCGGAACTCTTCCCTATATGTATATGCATACGTATAAAGAGTGTTTAGATTCCCATTTTTTCTCTTGAAATCCTCCCCATGGATTTTTTGGTATAAAAAATTCGGGTTGAGCTAATTTGTAACATCCAGCCTTTTTGTACGCTTAAGCAGACACACGTGCCAACTTAAACCATACAGAAGGGTGGATTGTTATGGGGTAAATAAGAAAAAGTGGAGAAATAAAAGAAACAAAATAGAATCTTGCAGCGGAACGATAAAATATAATAATTAAATAACAGTTCATGAAGCTGTTTTACAAAAACATTTAATTGTATTTATACAATACATATCAGAGTTACACATACTAGAGAATAATAATTAATGCAGCGGAATACAATAGTGTAGTGGAATAATAAATAATAGTAGCAATAAATCTTCGTCTTCGTCCTTCAGAAATAGAGCCTTCAAATCCTGAAATGCTCAGGTTTACCCGAGCGAATTGAAAAGACAAAACACTCGAGTCAGAACTAAAAGATCATATGTAAGTTAAATTAACAGAATAAATATGAGTCTAAATGGCGTCAGAGATGTTTACGAGTTTTGACATCTCCTATCCAGTGTCTAACGTGAGTGTGGTAACTTAAAAGATGTTGGGGATGCACATCTCTTAAGGATCCGTTAAACTATTTACTATGTAGTAATATTTCGCTATTATAATAATGTCTAATAGTAAAATAAACTTACTTATTAATAGCATTAAAGAGTGACCCAATATTCCCCTTAACACGTAATAGTCCTAGTGGTCCATCCAGTATCAGCGCATCTCCAGATCGGGAGACTACCCTAAATACTCCACGGGCTACGGGAGAAAACCAAACTCGTAGTAAAGGCTCGATAGGGTAGGTGACATGGCACAGCTAGGCAATGTTAGGGTAGATATACCAATTACGCTTCCGGACCGGTGGTAGCCTGTAGCAGCTATTACCGCCCACCTCGAGCCACACCTCCAAAATAAAAATCAAAGTGGCCACCGAATCAATCCAAAGGTCAGAGTATAATATCGAAGGGATGTGTCCGATAAAAGGTGCTACCTTCTTAGCCCGTCGATCGCTCCTGTTTTAGCCACCTTATGCCAACTCATGGGAGTTGGATCCACGTACATACCTCAAGGAACGCCGCTACCATCCTACTTCATTCTGGAATCTTCACCGCGTACACGGTTGTTAAATTGGTTTTCGGAGTTGGCAAAAAGTACGACAACTTCCAATCCTGGTCTCTTTAACAACCAAACGTTATTATAACACCACGGTCATTTTAAAATAGTATATACTTTAAAAACACAATCATTGCCCTTTCAAAACATATTCTTTATTTCAAAATAGTATATACTTCAAAAACCAAAATATTATTGCCATTTCAAACCATATCCTTTACTTCAAAATAGTATATACTTTAAAACTAAAATATTATTGCTATTTCAAACCCAAATTATCAATGTATTATTTCCATTTAAAAACCCAATTTAATAATATATAATTTCCATTTCCAAAAACAATTCAATAATATATTATTTAAATAAAACCCGATTTCCAATCACTGATCTTCCCTTAATTTAGATAAACTTGAAATATTCTTTTAAATCATCTTAAACCCAAACCACATTTTGAAGTCATATTCTAAATTTTCAATTTCAATAGGTTTCCAATAACATCCTGGTTTTGTACAAGTTCTCGAGTCCTGATATGATGAGATATTCTGTAGGAAAAAACATGCAAAACTATTTCAAAATGATTTTCAAAACTACTTCAAAATGATTTTCAAAACTGCTTTTCAAAATGTTTTAGCCTTAAAAATTATCTTTTCAAATGATTTTCAAAAGGATGTTTTAGCCTTAAAATATTCTTTATTTTTGTTTTTAAATAAACTCTTGTTTTAAACTTCGTTTGTTTTAAACTATCTTTTAATTATAATATATTTATACTTAGATTTAAATATAAAATTATAGTAAAATTTTATATATATTATTCTCTATATTTATCTATGTATTTTATCTATAGTCAAGTATATTTATAAAGTTTAAATAGTTTTTAATATAAGATAAAGGTTATTTTCAAAGAAAATCAAATCATCAAAAATGCTTTGGGATGTCGACATGCCCTAGTACCCCATGTCGACATAGTGACAGTTAGATTCAAAAATTTGAATTTCAAAAGAAGTGTCTATTCGCCATAACCTTTCACGAATGGACATGGCTGTTGTTCTTCTATAAATAGGGGTTAGTTTCAACGAATTTTAACATAGATTTTCTGGTTTTTCACTTCTCTTCTTCTTCCACATTTCTTTATACATTCTTACCATTACTCTACCGAAATCAACATTGAATCTAACTAGATAATCTCTGGTTTGATTCTCTGTCACTATCTCATTAAGATCCTCAGTGTTATTCAGAGTTATAAGCTTTCTTTGTAATCAATAGAGTAAAAGGTGTGATTGTAGCCTTAGAAATCAATCAAGTGAGAAAAGGTGTGATTGTAGCCTTGAGAAATCAATTGGGTGAACTTGTTGCCCGGAAATCAAGTATCTCTACCCAGAGGATTGTGATTTTGGAGGGTGTACCTTGTGGCCTTGAAATCGAGGGTTGTAATTGTTGAATTGCTTTTGAAAGGAAATTCGTACTTAGTTGTGCGGGACTGGATGTAGGGTAACTCTGAACCAGTATAAAATCCAGTGTGTTCTTTCTTTTACTGCATTTACTTTATTTCTGCATCTGTGTTTGATTCTGTGATTATATCTGTGTTTGAATATTTATACATTTTTGTACAAATCAACAGTAACTCAAAATGATTTAGTAATTTCTTATAAACACTATCCACCCCCCTCTAGTGTTAATTCTAGCCTTAAGATTCGTATTCCGCATTTCTCACATATTTATATAACAACAACTTTGAAATCAACCATATATAACAACATAGGATGCTATAAAATACCCTACTATAACTAAACATGTAACGACCCGTAAATTTTGGTTGTTTTATTAATATATTTTATTGATATTTTTGTGAAATTTTTAAATAATAAAATTTTGAATTGAAAATTTAATATTTGGAATACGTCTGTTTTAACATAGTAACCGGTAAATTTTCATCAGAAAATTTGGTAGTTTATTTTCCAGAGTAATTTTATTCCAATTTATATTAGTGAAAATTGAAGGTAATAAAATGTTTTCCAAACCTAAATATTTTTACATAGAAAATTTGTAAATCATCTTCTGAGTGAGACGTCATATTTCGTTTCTCCAAATTTTGACTGTTATTGCTCTGTTTATCTTATTTTTGGCAAAATAGCAGCATTTTGGTACCGATATCGACTTTTGATCGGATGGTCGTATCATTGATATCTGTATACCGTTTTGATCGTCTCGTCGTGCTAGTCTCAGCAGTATGTTCGTTGATAAGTTTCGAAGTCCAGTTAATGGTGAAACTCATGGAACGACTATCCGTATCGGTATTCAAGAATTTGTCTTTTGTTTCCTTTTGACCGTTTAACCATCCACTGTGTAATCAAACGCCATCAACAATTATTATTTTTCACCTTTCAACCTTTGCTATTCCTGTATTGAATAGTTGTGACTTTTGCAATTCTCACAATTCAGTTGAGAATAACATTATATAAAATATATCTGTCCTTAGCCAATTGTTTTCCTTCTTCTGTTGCCTCTACTGTTTTATTTTCTGGAATATGAAAGCACCCAACAGAAACTCATCCCTTCCCCGAGGTAATCACTTCCAAACCCATTCGTTCCCCTACCTCTGTGATGCCTTCCTCAATGTCAGAGACCGTGAAACCCATTCCATCCCTCCGTTCACACCTCCCCGCAACCGAACAGTACACCCATCATGCAACTAGCCTCACCTCGGGTGAACAACCAAACCCCACTTCACGTGAACCAATCACCCAGGCCTTCCTCCTTCCCTAACCCGAGCCTTCCTCCATCAGGAGCTCCTCCTTCTAACGGCAGCCGCTCCA
The DNA here is from genome assembly GCA_030737815.1 of Allium fistulosum. Classification (NCBI taxonomy): domain Eukaryota; kingdom Viridiplantae; phylum Streptophyta; class Magnoliopsida; order Asparagales; family Amaryllidaceae; genus Allium; species Allium fistulosum. The sequence goes on from CM060908.1 coordinate 236,919,609, forward strand.
CCCTCTCATCCACCTCCGCCGCTAGCTTTGGCCCACCTGCCTGACGTCAACATCTTGGCCGAAGCACCCAAAACACGTGTCCTCTTCTCGTGTTCTTTCTTTCGCTCCCTTGGCCAATAGCCGTGCCCATCAACTTATGTCCTGTTTCTATCATTTGCTATCTGCAGGTATATATATTTCATAAATCATTTATACACGTATGTATATATATTTTGTTGAAAAAATATGTTAGTTTATAGCTTGAAGTTTTGGTTTGATGTTATTATATTTTTTTATACACTGTTTATATTTATATGGAGATATATTTTATAATATGGTATATATACATATTTGTTCGATATATATATAGGCATGTATTGTACACAGTTATATTTGCCTGAGTATACGTGATGTATATATATGTGTTCAAATAAAAGTACAAAACATACATATTAGTTTGAGTGTAAAGATATATGTTCCAGTATATTTTAATTTGTTCAAAGTGTTACAATAAGGTTAGCTTATATATATATATGGTTTGTCTATCAGTTTTTTTATCATAAAAGTTTAATTATACATATATTCACGGTAGTTATATATATATGTTATATCATTTTATATAAGTCCACTACTATCTATATATGTGCATTAGTATAGGTCTTCTTATATATGTGAGTCTGCATGAGTTCTGGGTATATATATAGATATTATGTTAGTGTTTAAGTTATAAATAAATATGGATTTTGCTGTGAGTATATTTAAATGTATACTCATTTTTGTAGTTATATCGATATGTTCACTTTAAGTTTATAGCAGAATTGTTATATTGCAGTTAGATATGTATGGGTAAGCTTTATATTCATATAGGGTCTGCATATGTAAGTATGAATTCATATAAGTTGTACACAGCCTGTTGTTTACACTATAACGAGATGTGTTTTAACAACATACATTTTAAAGCATGTAAATTAAGGTGAATTTGGTTTTGGAATATATATATGTATATATATATATATAGATTGTGATTTTAATATGTTTGTGTTTAAAAATTTAATATTGGTTTTTATAATAAGGATGGATCTTAAAGTATAATATATTAGTTTACATATATTTGAGTTAGTTGGGTATATTTATAGATATGCATATGTTGGTCAATATGTATATATATAAGTTTGTAATAACATTGACCTGGAAATAAATAAATATATATGTATATATATGCATTATTTTAATTATACGGCTGATTTAATATATATGTATTAATTTAAAACAATGATTTTAATTATATATATATATATATTTGATTTTTATATATGTGTTTAATGGTTGATTTTAAGGAAATAAAAATATATATATGATATTTCTATTAAACTGATTCTAATTATTTCTTCGATTCCTTATTAATCAGCCTTGCTCGTCAATTCGTGCCAACCTTGTTTGTTTTGGATTCGTGCTCAGATTTCGTAACTCAATTCCTTTGTCTATTCTCTCTGGCCTCGAAAGGTGAGCAATCACTCTGATTAACGTTCTTATATTTATTAAATTTGATTTCAATTGAAACGACAATTGAAATATGCTGCTGTTAGATATTTACATTGCTATATATATGTCATTGTCTGTATCTGTTCACCTGTGACATCTGACACCTTTATCTGTTATTTATACTGATGTTATATGCCTGTTACTGTTGTTATATTATTATCATATCTGTTATCACTCTGCAAGTTCCCTATTAGTATAGAATCACTATGGGTTGAAATGATACATACCCGAACGATCTGTAGAATAGGAGAAAATCGTTATGGGTTGAAATGATAAACCCAAGCGATTTTCATTGAATTGAATTTGGGATTGCGGGTTGAAAAGATATATACCCGTATATATAATTTAAATTGCGGATTGAAATGATAAATATCTGTATCACTTGACCATAGGATAGAAAATTATATACAGGCACCGTTGGTCTATATATAAATGTTTTGAAAATGATTTCTTTGGTTTTGAAAAGAAATATATGGTTTTGATAAATATTGATTTTAAAGATTCATTAAAGTTGATTTAATAAAGTTGATAAATAATATGTTTAAGTATTTATTTAATATCTATATCTTCAAATATAGAATTTATAATGATTTGAAATTGATTGAAATTATATTTATTTAAGAATTATACTTAAATAAATTTGATTTGAAATATATTGAATTTGAAATTTAAAGAAGTGTTTTACAACTTGAAATTTGAAAAGGTGACTTAAATGGATATTTCAAACTTATATATATTTAAATGGGATATTTTGTTTATTTAAATTTGTAAATTGAAATGGTATTTAAATGTTATGGAAATGATTAAGTTAATATTTCAAACTAAATAATTGTAAAGTGAATCTGATATGTATATAAATTTATTAAATTTAGTTTTGAAATGTTGAATATTTAAAGCTTTGAAATATATTAAAAATTGAAATGGCTTATTTTATGGTTCAGATATGTATTTGAAATCGATAATTTGAAATGGTTTATTTAGAAGCTGAATCGAGTTGAAACTGATGATTTGAGATTTGATTAAATTAAATTTTTGGAATTCGAGTTAATTTGAATCGGTTTGTGAAATTTGAGGAAACTATTTTATTTTATAAAGAAATTTTAAATTATATTTAAACTTTTGATACTTTACTTTATAAATTATTTTAATATAAACTATTTTAATATAAATCATTTTTAATATAAATTATTTTATTTTAAACTATTTTAACTTATAACTATTTATATAAACTATCTTATTTATAAACTATCGTAATATATATACTAATTTTAATGTCTAAACTGTTTAAAAGAAAAGTGTTACGATTTCCAAAATGCTATAATTTCAAAGTGTTATGATTTCCAAGATGCTATGATTTCGGAAGCGTTATAACTTTGGAAAAGTACTATGATTTTGAAATGGATATATTTGAAGTGAAAATGATATCGTATTAAATTGGGTTTTGAAATGATATTGATATTTTGGTTTTGAAGTATAAACTATTTTGAAATGACCACGGTGTTATAATAACGATTGATTGTTAAAGAGGCCGGGATCGGATATGGACATACTCTCTGTCGATACCGAAAACCACTTTGACAATTCTGTACGCGGTGGAGTTTCTAGAATGAAGTAGGCCGGTGGCGACGATCCTAAGGTATATACGTGGACCCAACTCCCGTGAGTTGGCATAAGGTGACTAAAACAGGAGCGATCTCGGGCCAGTGAGGTAGCACCTCGTATCGGACACACTTCTTCGATTTCATTCTATTACTTGTTGATTTTGGTGGCCACCCTTCGATTTGGGAGTGTTGTTCGAGGTGGAACGGTAGTGGATGCTATGCGTATCCATCAGTCCGTGTGCGTAATTGGTATATCTACCCTGGCATTGCCTTATGTGCCGTGTCACCTACCATATCGAGCTTTACTACGATTATGATTTTAAGATCCGACCACGTTAAGGTTCTCCATCCCCTTAACGCTATTTTCTATATGATTATACTTTACTAATTAGACACTACTGTATATAGCGTATATTACTACATAGTAAATAGTTTAACGGACCCTTAGAGGATGGTTATTCCAAACATCCTTTAAGTTACTTGTATTTCAGTTGATATTTCACTTGAGTTGGATTTATTGAATATAAGAATGTTAATCCTGACTCGAGTGTTTTGTGTTTTCTTTACGCTCGGGTCAGACTGAGTGATACAGCATTTGAGACTCACCTTTGGAGTTGGAGCTTCGCTTGGAGATCCAGCTATCTATCGATCCTGCTTTCAGTTATTCAGTTGATTCCAGTGATGTATTCAGATCTTGTATTTGATTATTGTATTGAGACATCTATTGTATTCGAGACTTCTGTTGTATCTTGTTTGACTCTGTTATATATATATAGTAGCTTCATGAACTACTATCCTTTTGTTTCCGCTGCATTATTGTTATATTACTCTGTGTCTGTGATTTGTAATTATTTTATTTACTGTATATGCTGAGTTTTGCCAAATTTTATTTACAATCCATTGTTTTGAATTATTCAAGTCCAACATGTGTGGATTTATTGTCGATTTGAATGGTCCAAAATACTCGGTCGTTACATGTGGTATCAGAGCTCTGGTTTTAAGCAAAACTCAGCATATGTAGTAAATCTGATTACAGAATCACTTTCGTTCGAGCTTGAATTCCTTCTTCTTTGACTCGGTTCCTTTGAATTTGGAACGTTCACTTCGGTTCCAAAGTCCATTCATGTCTCCCCATTCGTGTCTTTTGATTCTGGAGTATCCCATAACACCACTTCGAATGATCTCTATAATAAATCGGCGGTCTCGCCAATCTTCGAATAATTTGTACTAGGGTGAAACTCCTTTACAATCGGTATTGATTCACCGGAGATTTCTGTATCCTCGGTTTACGATGCTGCTATCTTATGCTATACCCGAATTCTACCTCTGGTAATCGAATGTCAATTTGCTTCAGAATTCTACATCGATCTTATCTATGAAGTCACGGTTGACCCGGTTAAGGTTGCCCACGATTTATACAACTTTATCCATCTTCTTGTTTGAAATTCAATCATCTAACCTTCGTTTCGAGCCTATCTATTTTAGATTAGAATTTTCTTTGATTAGAGTCCCTCTATATTTGGATATCTATCCTAGTGTTGGAATCCAATTCTGGTATCATCGTGTGAGGGAGTGTATTTGTAATTAATATAAAATAGTTTATGTTTATAGTGTGTTGTTTGAGTTGTTGATGTTGGTTTGGATTTTCGATCGATTCGTCTGATCAACGCTATCGATATGAATCCCAAAACACTTGAACAGAGCAAAGTGACACAATATAATTTCCAAATTTGATAAATGAAATAAATTGGTATGATTATATTATAAATATATAAGAAAATTTTTCTGGAATTAATAAATAATTTGGTTGTTGAAAATGATAATATTCGATTATCATTTTATTGTTTTGTAAGTCATTAACTATTGCAAAATGACTATTGTTTATAAATTTATTTGGAATTGAAATGAATTTAAATTGAGAATTTAAGAATTAAATTTCTGGTGATTTCAAACTTTGTTTTAAAGTCTTAAAATGTATATTATTTAAAGTATTTCGAATAAAATGGTTTTCAAAGAATTTTAAATGTTTAAATCGGTGCTCTTCTCTTTGTCACTGGAAAATAATTTCGGTGATGACGGCCGCATCATCGACATTCATTTTCGAGTTTCAAAGTGGAGAGACCATTCTGTAGTTTTGCTACATTTTTGTTTTGAAAAAAAATAAATTTGATTTGAATTGCTGAAGTATGACTTGATTTATAATATATATATTGGTATATGATCATGGATTTAATTTGATATATGTAGTATATATATACTTATATCTAAATGGTTTAAATTGAAATCGGAAATTTAAATCTTAAATTCTTGAATAAATATTTAAATTGGAATAGTTAAATTGGAAAATTTTACTTGTATAATACCCAATTTCATTCTAATATAACTTACCTAAATTATTCAGAAGTTGAAAATGTAATTGGATAATATACAATATAAATAAATTTATAAGTAAGATTTGAGTGGTTATAATAAATGTTATATACTTAAATTTTATTATAAAGATGTTAATAGAGAGAAATAGAATAATAATTTAATTGAATAATAGATGAGGCAAATAAATTTGTTTTGCAAGAATTAATAAATTGAAATTAGATTAACCTATGGAAATACTTTGAATTTAAGGTCAATTATTGAATATAAATTAATTGAAATTGAAATTTATATGGTTTAAATTAATTTATATGGTTTAAATATATGTGGTAAGATATATTAAGTGGAATAAAGTTAATAATAATTTAGAATAAAAGAATTAAATTTGTTGAATAAAACATGAGTATAATAAATGATTATACAAATTGATGATCTAGAAATTGTTAATTGAGGATGAATATATAATAAGATAATGAATTTAGAAATAGATAGATTGATTTAACTTCAGTGAACTCAAAGGGATTTAACCAAATGTTGGATATTAATTAGTTTAATTAATTTGAAATTTATATGGTTTTAATTTCATTGTTTATTTGTATTTCAACCTAATTTCTTTCTGATTGTTTCTATTCTCCTACCTCCTTCCTTTTCGGGGACGAAAAGTTTTGAGTGGCGGAGAGTGTAACGACCCGTAAATTTTGGTTGTTTTATTAATATATTTTATTGATATTTTTGTGAAATTTTTAAATAATAAAATTTTGAATTGAAAATTTAATATTTGGAATACGTCTGTTTTAACATAGTAACTAGTAAATTTTCATCAGAAAATTTGGTAGTTTATTTTCCAGTGTAATTTTATTCCAATTTATATCAGTGAAAATTGAAGGTAATAAAATGTTTTCCAAACCTAAATATTTTTACATAGAAAATTTGTAAATCATATTCTGAGTGAAACGACATATTTCGTTTCTCCAAATTTTGACTGTTATTGCTCCGTTTATATTATTTTTGGCAAAATAGCAGCATTTTGGTACCGATATCGACTTTTGATCGGATGGTCGTATCACTGATATCTGTATACCGTTTTGATCGTCTCGTCATGCTAGACTCAGCAGTATGTTCATTGATAAGTTTCGAAGTCCAGTTAATGGTGAAACTCATGGAACGACTATCCGTATCGGTATTCAAGAATTTGTCTTTTGTTTCCTTTTGACCATTTAACCATCCACTGTGTAATCAAGCGCCATCAACAATTATTATTTTTCACCTTTCAACCTTTGCCATTCCTGTATTGAATAGTTGTGACTTTTGCAATTCTCACAATTCAGTTGAGAATAACATTATATAAAATATATCTGTCCTTAGCCAATTGTTTTCCTTCTTCTGTTGCCTCTACTGTTTTATTTTCTGGAAAACGAAAGCACCCAATGGAAACTCATCTCCTTCCCCGAGGTAATCACTTCCAAACCCATTCGTTCCCCTACCTCTGTGCTGCCTTCCTCCATGTCAAAGACCGTGAAACCCATTCCATCCCTCCGTTCACACCTCCCCGCACCCGAACAGTACACCCATCATGCAACTAGCCTCACCTCGGGCAAACAACCAAACCCCACTTCACGTGAACCAATCACCCAGGCCTTCCTCCTTCCCTAACCCGAGCCTTCCTCCATCAGGAGCTCCTCCTTCTAACGGCAACCGCTCCACCATCTCATTCACCTCCGCCGCTAGCTTCGGCCCACCCGCCTGACGTCAACATCTTGGCCGAAGCACCCAAAACACGTGTCCTCTTCTCGTGTTCTTTCTTCCCCTCCCTTGGCCAATAGCCATGCCTATCAACTTATGTCATGTTTCTATCATTTGCTATCTGTAGGTATATATATTTCATAAATCATTTATACACGTATGTATATATATTTTGTTGAAAAAAAATATTAGTTTATAGCTTGAAGTTTTGGTTTGATGTTATTCTATTTTTTTATACACTGTTTATATTTATATGGAGATATATTTTATAATATGGTATATATACATATTTGTTCGATATATATATAGGCATGTATTGTACACAGTTATATTTGCCTGAGTATACGTGATGTATATATATTGGTTCTAATAAAAGTACAAAACATACATATTAGTTTGAGTGTAAAGATATATGTTCCAGTATATTTTAGTTTGTTCAAAGTGTTACAATAAGGTTAGCTTATATATATATGGTTTGTCTATCAGTTTTTTTATCATAAAAGTTTAATTATACATATATTCACGGTAGTTATATATATATGTTATATCATTTTATATAAGTCCACTACTATCTATATATGTGCATTAGTATAGGTCTTCTTATATATGTGAGTCTGCATGAGTTCTGGGTATATATATAGATATTATGTTAGTGTTTAAGTTATAAATAAATATGGATTTTGCTGTGAGTATATTTAAATGTATACTCATTTTTATAGTTATATCGATATGTTCACTTTAAGTTTATAGCAGAATTGTTATATTGCAGTTAGATATGTATGGGTAAGCTTTGTATTCATATAGGGTCTGCATATGTAAGTACGAATTCATATAAGTTGTACACAGCTTGTTGTTTACACTATAACGAGATGTGTTTTAACAACATACATTTTAAAGCATGTAAATTAAGGTGAATTTGGTTTTGTAATATATATATATATGTATATATATATAGATTGTGATTTTAATATGTTTGTGTTTAAAAATTTAATATTGGTTTTTATAATAAGGATGGATCTTAAAGTATAATATATTAGTTTACATATATTTGAGTTAGTTGGGTATATTTATAGATATGCATATGTTGGTCAATATGTATATATATTAGTTTGTAATAACATTTACCTTGAAATAAATAAATATATATGTATATATATACGCATTATTTTAATTATATGGCTGATTTAATATATATGTTTTAATTTAAAACAATGATTTTAATTATATATATATATATTTGATTTTTATATATGTGTTTAATGGTTGATTTCAAGGAAATAAAAATATATATATGATATTTCTATTAAACAGATTCTAATTATTTCTTCGATTCCTTATTAATCAGCCTTGCTCGTCAATTCGTGCCAACCTTGTTTGTTTTGGATTCGTGCTCAGATTTCGTAACTCAATTCCTTTGTCTATTCTCTCTGGCCTCGAAAGGTGAGCAATCACTCTGATTAACGTTCTTATATTTATTAAATTTGATTTCAATTGAAACGACAATTGAAATATGCTGCTGTTAGATATTTACATTGCTATATATATGTCATTGTCTGTATCTGTTCACCTGTGACATCTGACACCATTATCTGTTATTTATACTGATGTTATATGCATGTTACTGTTGTTATATTATTATCATATCTGTTATCACTCTGCAAGTTCCCTATTAGTATAGAATCACTATGGGCTGAAATGATACATACCCGAAAGATCTGTAGAATATGAGAAAATCGTTATGGGTTGAAATGATAAACCCAAGCGATTTTCATTGAATTGAATTTGGGATTGCGGGTTGAAAAGATATATACCCGTATATATAATTTAAATTGCGGATTGAAATGATAAATATCCATATCACTTGACCATAGGATAGAAAATTATATACAGGCACCGTTGGTCTATATATAAATGTTTTGAAAATGATTTCTTTGGTTTTGAAAAGAAATATATGGTTTTGATAAATATTGATTTTAAAGATTCATTAAAGTTGATTTAATAAAGTTGATAAATAATATGTTTAAGTATTTTTTTAATATTTATATCTTCAAATATAGAATTTATAATGATTTGAAATTGATTGAAATTATATTTATTTAAGAATTATACTTAAATAAATTTGATTTGAAATATATTGAATTTGAAATTTAAAGAAGTGTTTTACAACTTGAAATTTGAAAAGGTGACTTAAATGGATATTTCAAACTTATATATATTTAAATGGGATATTTTGTTTATTTAAATTTGTAAATTGAAATGGTATTTAAATGTTATGGAAATGATTAAGTTAATATTTCAAACTAAATAATTGTAAAGTGAATCTGATATGTATATAAATTTATTGAATTTAGTTTTGAAATGTTGAATATTTAAAGCTTTGAAATATATTAAAAATTGAAATGGCTTATTTTATGGTTCAGATATGTATTTGAAATCGATAATTTGAAATGGTTTATTTAGAAGCTGAATCGAGTTGAAACTGATGATTTGAGATTTGATTAAATTAAATTTTTGGAATTCGAGTTAATTTGAATCGGTTTGTGAAATTTGAGGAAACTATTTTATTTTATAAAGAAATTTTAAATTATATTTAAACTATTGATACTTTACTTTATAAATTATTTTAATATAAACTGTTTTAATATAAATCATTTTTAATATAAATTATTTTATTTTAAACTATTTTAACTTATAACTATTTATATAAACTATCTTATTTATAAACTATCGTAATATATATACTAATTTTAATGTCTAAACTGTTTAAAAGAAAAGTGTTATGATTTCCAAAATGCTATAATTTCAAAGTGTTATGATTTCCAAGATGCTATGATTTCGGAAGCGTTATAACTTTGGAAAAGTACTATGATTTTGAAATGGATATATTTGAAGTGAAAATGATATCGTATTAAATTGGGTTTTGAAATGATAATGATATTTTGGTTTTGAAGTATAAACTATTTTGAAATGACCACGGTGTTATAATAACGATTGGTTGTTAAAGAGACCTGGATCGGATATGGACATACTCTCTGTCGATACCGAAAACCACTTTGACAACTGTGTACGCGATGGAGTTTCCAGAATGAAGTAGGATGGTGGCGACGATCATAAGGTATATACGTGGACCTAACTCCCGTGAGTTGGCATAAGGTGACTAAAACAGGAGCGATATCAGGCTAGTGAGGTAGCACCTCGATTCGGACACACTTCTTCGATTTCATTCTATTACTTGTTGATTTTGGTGGCCACCCTTCGATTTGGGAGTGTTGTTCGAGGTGGAACGGTAGTGAATGCTATGCGTATCCATCAGTCCGTGTGCGTAATTGGTATATCTACCCTGGCATTGCCTTGTGTGCCGTGTCACCTACCATATCGAGCTTTACTACGATTATGATTTTAAGATCCGACCGCGTTAAGGTTCTCCATCCCCTTAACACTATTTTCTATATGATTATACTTTACTAATTAGACACTACTGTATATAGCGTATATTACTACATAGTAAATAGTTTAACGGACCCTTAGAGGACGATTATCCCAAACATCCTTTAAGTTACTTGTATTTCAGTTGATATTTCACTTGAGTTGGATTTATTGAATATAAGAATGTTAATCCTGACTCGAGTGTTTTGTGTTTTCTTTACGCTCGGGTCAGACTGAGTGATACAACATTTGAGACTCACCTTTGGAGTTGGAGCTTCGCTTGGAGATCCAGCTATCTATCAATCCTGCTTTCAGTTATTCAGTTGATTCCAGTGATGTATTCAGATCTTGTATTTGATTATTGTATTGAGACATCTATTGTATTCGATACTTCTGTTGTATCTTGTTTGACTCTGTTATATATATAGTAGCTTCATGAACTACTATCCTTTTGTTTCCGCTGCATTATTGTTATATTACTCTGTGTCTGTGATCTGTAATTATTTTATTTACTGTATATGCTGAGTTTTGCCAAATTTTATTTACAATCCATTGTTTTGAATTATTCAAGTCCGACATGTGTGGATTTATTGTCGATTTGAACGGTCCAAAATACTGGGTCGTTACAAAACATATATAAGGCATATACCTATATATATATATATATATGACATAGAATATATACAATGTAAATAACATGTATAACAAACATAAAATATATGTGTGACTTATAATATACCTTGTAACCTATTATTGTAAATATATATGTTGGATAACATACTTATTATATTACAATCAATGTTTATCAGAGAATCAATATGAGCTTGTACCTACATATCAGTATACCAATGTACATATAAACCAAAAATCCAGAGATATATACTAGTTTAAATATATATACATATGATCCTATATATACTAATACGTTATATAAAATATATATGTACCTATTTATAATTTCAGTAAAATAAATAACCTTATATAGCTTTATAAATTTACATATATACTATATAGGTTGAATAAACTTGTATAGGGTTATAACATATCACTTTATATAACCTGTATGTATATACAGCAGTATTCAAATACTTATTCTTTATAATACCATATATATATATAACTTGAATACCATATAGATGTACAAAACATACCATACAAATACGGTTATAAAATAAATATATGCATGCAAACCAATTTTATCTTCCTACACACCTAAAAACAAAGTATCAGTATGCTATAGAAATATATATAACTTAATGAATAATATGTAACTAAACAATGCACCAAGTTTCAATAAATTTGCATAACTTGTTACATACATATATATAAAACTTGAAATATATAACATACTTTAACTAAAGTACTAAAATATCAATATATATAAATCTTTACCAAAACTTATGCTGTGCTTGAAGGCCCGAGGTAGAGGAGCGGAGGTTGACACAGTAGGCATGAGTTTCGGCTGTTGCTGGGGTGGATGGCTTGCATGAAATGTATAAGTTTCTTTTTTTTATAGGAAAGGCTGCGGCTAGAAAGAGGGGAAGTCAAACATTCCGCAAATAGTAGCACTAAACCAAAAAAATTGAAATCTAGGGTTTCCTCTCAGCCATGGGGGAAAATCAATTTCCTCACCAAATACTCTCAAATCTCTCCCAATCTTCTTCTCTAATCAGACCACCTGAGGTTTCTCACATCAGAAAGCCATTAGGGGTTAACAGCACAGATGATGAAGGGTTCAAGTTGGTTCAATCGAAACAACAAAGAAGAAAGGAGGCCAAAAAAGCTCAGGAGTCACCATCAGTTCCTCAATTTGACAACCGAAAAGGCAGAGTTGGTCAAATTGCAACCAACCAAGGCGAAAAGAGGAATGTAATGTTGTCAAATCAGAGAAAACCAATAGCCATCTCACTGAACAGAGATCAAGGCCGGAAGTCTTGGGCATACATTGTTGCCGATCAACCTCAAGAACCCAATGTTGAAGAAAGCAGTCTTGAGCATTTTGCACCAATTAGAATAAATAACAAGAAGTACGGTTTGGTTAAGGAAGAGGTATGTAAAAGAGCCACTGAATCTTGGAATAATTCTGTTCTTGTTTATGTAGTGGGCACCAAACCTTACTACTTGTTTTTCAAATCTTACATAAAAAGAGTATGGAAACCGATTGGTTATTTTGAAATCTTTACTAGAGAGAATGGATTCTTTCTAGTAAAGTTTAAGGAATCTCAAGACTGTAACTCAGTTTTAAAAAATGGACCATACTTCTATAATGGCAAACTCATCATAACGAGAAATTGGTCTGATTCTTTGAAGATGGACAGAGACTTATTAACGTCTATGCCGATCTGGGTAAGATTACCCTGTGTTAATCTGAAGCTATGGGACAGAGAGGCTTTCAGTGTTATGGCTAGTATCATAGGTAAACCCATAAAAATGGATGCAGCCACAACGTTGAAGACGAGATTGAATTACGCTCGCCTTCTTGTCGAAGTGTCTGCAGAGGATGAGCTTCCTAATGAGATCTTTCTTTCTTTGTATAATGGTGAAAAAGTTACTCAGAAAGTGGAATATGAGTGGGTCCTGCCTAAATGTAATGTATGCAAATGTTTTGGGCACACTAGAGATCAGTGTAACCCAAAACAGGCATGGGTACCCAAGAATAATAATCAAGAAATGCAAGAAAAGGAAACATCATATCCAAATTCAAGAAACAATTCAGTGTCACAAAAAAAAATTATGCTATCTGAAGATAATGATCGGATCAATCAAACAGATGTCATTTCCGATCACAGAAAGAATGATATAGTGCTCTTTGATCAAGATGATCAAGTCATAGCAGAGGAAGCTCATCAAACTAAGTCAGAAATCATAAAAAAAAACCTGCAGAGCAACATGGTGGGTGAAAAGAATACAAAGGTCTTAGAATCTGTAACCCCACCAGTTACAGACCCTTGTATAATTACAGACAAGATTGATATAAATAACAACAATGATAGTGAAGAACTTCTGCAGTATGCAATTTCGAATCTGGATAAGCCTCCTGAATCAGCCCCTCCACTTGAACAGGCTGCACTGGCTGAGAATTCTGACTCAGCCATGCCTCGCCATGCTGTTCCATTTGGTATCTCAACTATTGTAATCCCAGAAGGTATTAATAATTCTGGAAATGAAATGGAAGTGGTGGATGCTGTAGATCAGTTTGATATATCTGAACTGCATATACCAAAAGCAAGGGTTACAAGTAAGAATAAGGGCAGTAAAGAGAAGAAAGCTTTTAAACAAAAGTACATTTCTCTAAATCCAGAATGGGATGAAATGTCTACTAGACTAAAAGCAAAAAGTGTTGAAAACAAGAGAAGAGGTAAGAGTGCTCTGGTATCAGGTACTATCTAAACCCATTATTTAATTATTTTGTCTATTTTTGCATGGAATGTAAGAGGTATGAATTCCTCTTCTAAACAATCTGATATATTACATATGTTTAGTATCTATAAACCTTCTGTTATGGCTCTAATTGAGAATAAGATGAATGAGGAGAATTTTGAAAAATTCTGTTTTAAACTTCCTAGAAATTGGAAAGCCATAAATAATAATGACTGTGGCTGTAAAGGCCGAATCATTGTTATATGGGATTCTGATGTTCGGAAAATGATAAACAGTAACAAAGATAAACAATTTCTAGACTGTCATTTTGAAAATACTGGTGGTTTTTTATTCAAATAACAAGTATTTATGGCAGTAATTTGGAAAATAAAAGGAATAGTTTGTGGAGTAGGTTAAAAGCCTTAAACTTGAGATATAATTTCCCTTGGCTAATCCTAGGAGATTTTAACACTGTTTTTCATGCTTCTGAAAAATATGGAGGCATTAAAATCCCTCAGAGCAAGTTAGATAAACTCAATAAATTCTTATTAGAATCTGGATTAATAGAACCAAGTACTAGTGGTAACAAATTCACTTGGAAACCTGGTTTGGATAAGAATATTCACTGTAAATTAGATAGAGCTTTGATTAATAAAGAATTCTCCAATGTTTTTCCTAATTTTATTTGTTCTACTTTAGAACAAAATACTAGTGATCATTCTCCAATATTAGTTTCCCTGTTTAATGATTTAAATGATGGGAATAAAATTTCTCCTTTCAGGTTTAAGAATGGTTGGATTTTAGAGGAGAACTATAAAAACATTATGGAAAATTGTTTGAATTTTTTTTGCAAAGGTACTAAACAATTCCAGTTTAATATGTTTCTGAAAAATACTAAGCATAGTCTTAAATACTGGAATAGAAATAATATAGTTAAATTCAACAAACTGGAAATACTAAGACAGGAGGGTAAATTGTTGCAAGAAACAGTAGATAAAAATCCTGGGGATGTTAATACAATCAAAGAATTTTTTTCCAATCAACAAAATTTAGCTAATGAATTATATATAAATACTGTGAATGCTAAACAAAAAGCTAAGGTTGATTGGTTAACTATGGGGGATGATTGTACAAAATTTTTTCATGCTAAAATGAGCTGCAGGAGGCATATGAATAACAAAGGGAATATTATTGACAAAACTGGTAATCTTACTAATGCTCATGATAAAGTAGCTAAAGAAGCTGTAAAATATTACGAAAGTTTATTTTTCACTGATTCCAATAATAAAGACTTTCCTCATATTATATGTAAAAATATTTTAAATAAAAATGTTTCTGATATTCTACTCTCTCCAGTTGCTTTGGAAGAAATTAAAAATGTTGTTTTCATGGCTGGTGACAATAAGAGTCCTGGCCCTGATGGTTTTAATGCTAAATTTTACAAAACTCATTAGGATAACATGAAAGATCAAGTTTTAGGCTTAGTAAATGAATTTTTTGAAAAAGGTAAAATTCTTAAAAGTATAAACCATACTTTTATAACTTTAATTCCCAAAACTAAAAATCCCACCTGCATTGGTGATTATAGACCTATTTCATGCTGCAATTTTATTTATAAAATTATTGCCAGTGTTTTAAGTAATAGGATTAAAAACTTTTTGCCATTTATCATCTCTGAGAATCAGAGTGCTTTTGTTCTTGGTAGGCTCATTTATGAAAATTCTCTTTTAGCCCACGAGTTGGTCAGAAATTTTAATTCTAAAAGTGCAGGTAATGTCTGTATTAAGGTAGATTTGAAGAAGGCTTATGATAGAGTAAATAGACATTTCATTTATCATATTATGAAATGTATGGGCTTTCCCATTAAATTCTATAACTTGGTTTTTGAATGCATAAATTCCCCTACTTTTTCTATTCTCATTCAAGGCAAATTAGAAGGTTTTATTAGGAGTAATAGGGGTATTAGGCAAGGGGATTCATTATCCCCCTATCTATTTACTATGGTTATGGAATATTTTTCTATTTTAATGGAAAAGGAAGCTTTTAAAGGTAATATTACTTCTATGAATAAAGTCCGGCCCTATATTAATCATCTTATTTATGCTGATGATTTAATGGTTTTTGTCAAAGCTAATAAAACCAATGCTGATGCTATTAATTTTTTTTTGGCAAATTGCTTAAGTATGCTGGTTTAAAACTAAATGAACACAAAAGTAAAGCATACTTCAGTAAAAACTGTAGAGATAAAAATGAGATTTTAGATTCTCTAAATATTTTAGAAGGCAATCTGCCTATAAAATACCTAGGTCTTCCCTTATCTATTAATCAGATAAGAGATTCTGATTGCTCTATTCTTATAGATAAAATTCAAGATAAAATGGAAACTTGGTCTTGTAAACTTCTTTCAATAGCAGGCAGAATGGAGCTTATTAAAACTGTTATATATGCAATTATTCTTTATTGGATTCAAACTTTTCATATTCTTGTTGCCTCAATTAAAAAGATTGAAAGTAGATGTGCTGATTTTTTATGGAGAGGTAAATATCATAAAATCAGTTGGGATAAAGTATGCAGGCCAAAAAAAGAAGGGGGATTAGGTATTAGAAATATGAAGGATCTCATTCTTACATGTCACTTAAAATTATTTTGGAGATTTGTGAATGCAGATTCTCTTTGGGTCAAATGGATGAGATCCAAATACCTTAAGAATGATAATTTTTGGACAGTCTTACCTAAAAATAATCAGTCTTATACATGGAAAAGAATACTTGACTGCAGAAATATAGGTAAATCTTTTCTGGAAAGAAGATTTAAGTCAAGAGATCAAACCAGTCTTTGGTTTGACCCCTGGTTTAAAAATGAATCCTTTGTGAATAAAGTTGGTTGGGATAGTCTAGTTATTTGTGGGGGGTTAATGACACTGTGGCAATGATTATTAAAGACAATCAATGGCAGCCACAGATGCATCCTATCACTTATCCTCATAAAAATAGTATTTGTCAAATTCCTATTGATGTTCATGCAGATAGTGATTATTGGGAGTGGATAGCTAATACTAGAGGGAAGTTTTCTTTTAAAATTACATGGGAAAGCATTAGAAATAAACTTCCTAATGTTGACTGGTACAATTGCATATGGAACAAAGTGAATTGCCCCAAAATGGCTTTCTGTACTTATTTCGCAATCAACAATAGATTGCCAACTTGGGATAGAATTAATAAATGGGGAAAATCCAATAATTCATTGTGTTCCCTATGCAATTTAGTAAATGAAAATGTTAATCATTTGTTTTTTGAATGCAGCTACTCTTATTACATCTGGAACAAAATACAGAACATTCTGCAAATAACTAACAATGGTCAGATGGATCTAAGTCAAGCCATACAGCATCTGGAGATTATGCAACCATACTGTTAACTACTGCGGTGTTTCATATCTGGAAAGAAAGGAACTGCAGAACTCATAATAAAAGCAGTATGAAAAAAGAGCAGAAATGGATACTTATCGAGACTGAGAGTAGAGTTATTCTTCAAAAATCGAAGAAGAAAATCAGGGATCAAACCAAATTTTGTTTCCTCGCTGATGATTGGAGCCACGAAGCTGGCAGCAAACATCTGGAATTATTTCTTGCTCGTGCTAAAAATTCTTATGGCAAGCAGCAGTATAATGATTTTAAAGCTCCTCATCAGAGCTCAGTTGATACTGACAGAAACGTCAATCAACAAACTAGCGAGATTTACTAGAGGAGTTGGAACCATAACTCTGGCGAAATGACGACTACAGGGAAGAAACTAACAGATCTGAGTTATATCGAACTCAGATCTACTAGTACTCCCAGGATCGATCTCCATCAGAGAAATGAGCAAGGGATGCGTGGATGCTTCAATGGCAGCCTTTCGTATTGGGAACGTGGAGAGTCGAGCAGAGCTAAGTATGGAGGAAGAGAGACTTAGCGGAGAGTTTCTCAACCGCCATTATTTTGTTTTTCGAGAGCTTTTGGATCTATCGAGATTTGTCGGCAACCCTAGATCTAGGTTAGGGTTTTAAGATGGCTTTCGGGTGATATTGTATTTTGATACCCGAACTCTTTGTAATTGGGACTTGGCCTGTTTATCTTTATTCAAAAAAAAAGAGGGGAAGTCAGCGATCTGGCGTGCTCGGTTGCTCGGCCAGGGTGCGTGCTCGGTTGCAACAATTACTATGTAGCTTTGATTTTTTTCCTTTTTCATAAGTGCGGCTGTTATAAATGTGTTCGAAAGTGATAGAATGTTTGGTATAGTAGCAGGTGGTGGAAATATGTGTGGTTACGTGGTAGGCAGAGCATGGGTTCACGGGTTGATGTTTTGGGTGGAAGGCGCGAGGCCTGGTTGCGCGGGGAGGTGGAAGAATTAGAAGAAAGAAGAGAAGAAATGGAAAAAGAACTAGCTGTGCAAAATTTTTGAAGAAGAAAGAAGTGAGAACCAGAGGAGAAGAGATGGAGTCAAGCAAAGGATATAAATATAAATTTTTATATATAATGCATGCTCAAATGAAAGTTAAAAGAATTTTGAACGAACCAAAAATGAATGTAATATCAACAGTCAAGCTGGGATTCCGTTGAAGTTATTAAAGCAATTGTGTTTTGCTTGGATGACACGGTTAAGGTTTTGAAATGCAAAAGAAAACAAAAGGCCACGGATCCGGTACCGATATGATTACCGGTTTTGCGGATTCCGTTGTGTACCGGACTTCAAAACACTGAATTGAATATACAGTAATGGTCAGCACGACGAGGCGATCAAAACGGTACACAGATATCAGTGATAGGATCATCCGATCAAAAGTCGAAATCGGTACCGAAAATGCTGCAAATCCGTCGAAAATAAGAAAAACGGAGCAATAGCAGTCCAAATTTGAAGAAACAAAATATGACGTCTCACTCAAAAGATGATTTACAAATTTATTATATAAAAATATTCATGTTTGGAAAACATTTTATTATCATTAATTTTTAACTGATTAGAATTGAAATAAAATTATACAAAAAAAATTTAATATTATCCGTTGAAAATTTACCATTTGATATGTTTAAGTAGACGTATTCCAGATATTAAATTTTTATTTCCAAATTCAACTATTTAAAATTTCCCAAAATTTCAGTTAATTATGTTATTAAAACCGTTAAAATTTATGGGTCGTTACAGAAACCTTTATGCAATATAATTGAATTACTCCAAAATTACTTTATAAATCACTTGAAATCCATATATTTAATTTTCAATCAAAATTGCTATTTATTTGAAAACCAACTTATCAAGAAAAATTCACAAATATTCATATCATCAAAATCCGAATTATACCACTGAAATTCAGCGGTAATTGAACACATCAAAAATGGAATTCCTTCCATAGAACACAAAGGCATCAAAAAAGGGAATTTCTTCCATAAAACTCACAAAAGAATCAAAAAGGTTATTATTTTCCATTGATTCAAAACTCAAAATGCATATCAAAAAATCATCAGGAAAACAACATTAAAAATTAGAGCAATGCAACTTAAAATGATCGACGAACAAGCAACAAAGAGAAAGGCAACCGGGGGATGGACAACTACCTAGAGCAAGCTCCAGGCAGCATGACCAGTCGCTGGTTCAACTTATTTTTGTTAAATCGAATATTTTTTACTACTTTAACATTTTGCTGAAACTAGTGCATGCACCTAAATACTAGATAGTGCAATTAAAAGGATAGAGAAAAGTCTGATTTCAAAATTTAAAAAGCAGTAGACTAACAATGAGCAAACAAGAAGTGGTTTAGAAAACATTGATAGTAAACACCAAACCAATATCAATAAAACTAGTAATTTCACTGTTCAACCACATGAAAATGAATCTAGACTAGAATTGTGAGGGTTACTCACCTCAATCATGCTTAGGCTTCAAATTGCTTGCATTTTGTTTCAACCCAAACAACCAAAATTTCCAGAATTTGACTCTTAGTGCAGCAACGATTTCACATAGAAAAACAAATGATTTTCCAACGAAATTATTAGAAAAGGTGTATTTAAGATTTCAGAACAACATACCCAAATTTCATATTTTTATGGTTTTTATAAAATTAGTTATGAATTTACTACTGACCTTCGTTTTTCAGCCCAGATCTACTCAAAAACCACTTGAGAAAAGAAGACCTTTGACTCATCAACTCTAAACCAAATGCCATGAAATTTGGGGTAGAGGTGCTGGAACATGCTAGCAACAATACACAAAACTGAGAATTTTTGGGAATTAATTTGATTTTTTTATGATTGTTGGAGAAGCTAGGGTTTTGTGAAAATTTTGAGAAAATGGAGTTTGCTCTTTGATTTGATTTGGGAAGAAGGTGGAGATGATTTGTATTTGCTTGTTTGAGGGAGATGAAAATGAGATGAAAGTATACTTTTTTTAAGTGCTAATAAGCTTTAGGGTAACGGGTAAATATCCAATAAGAAGTGTTGCTAAATTCTCTTCTCACAAGGTGTTTCTAATTACAACTTTGAATTATAAAACACTTTTCTTTATATTTAAACAAACTTGTATATTTTTTTATAAATTCAACCACTCAACTTTTAACAAGCTCTATAAGTTAAAATCTTCATTTTATAAATTACAACATGTTTACATTTAATTAAACCATATTTTGCATAATTAAATATATTGTTATTATGAACGTTGTAAAAATACACCGTTTGTGTTCAAAATTTAATACAACTTTTAGAATAAAATTTATTCTTCACAATTTTACCAAAATAATCTATTTGTGGAAAAAATCATATTTCAAATGTTGAAATTATATCAATTATTACTAAAATTCCTCAAATATCCATTTTTATTACAAAAATTCATTTACATGAACTGCATACAAATAGTTTGTCCAAACTCCAATTTAATTAACACTGAAATTCTCAAATCTCTTAATTATTTAATTGTCACTAAATTAAATTATTGCTAATTTAATTTCAGGTAATCTAAACCGGGGTTGTTACAGAATCCCCCTACGAAAATTGCGTCCCCACAATTCTTTATTGAGAAAAGTCAGTAACGATTCTCAAACGAATACATCTTTCAAAAGATAAATAAGCAATCGATAAAGGATCTTTTTTTATTTTTGAATTGGTACTTTATATATAACAAATCACTGTGACAACATATCACATGTCAATAAACGTTCGAATCACGCTACGCAAGTTTCGAACTTGTGACCTCTCGCACCAAAGCCACGAAGGAAACTTTACTAATGAGCAGTAGAGGATAATACGAAATGCATTCAACCTCCGAAGCAGTAACATGACTAGGACTCCTAAGTCAAATCAAATGAGATATAAAAATCTCAAAGAGCTCTACGATCAAGAACACAAATCAGAATCTCTTAGACATTTCCGAAAATGAGATACAAAGAAGACATCAAGAATAGTGACAAGTTTAGCTGGAAAAGTGACTTGATAAGCAATTGGGATGTTGCGTTCAGTAATTGTGATGCCTAACACCCTTAAAAAGAAGAACACGAATGCAAACTAAGTTTCCTACCCAAAAGTTCACATAATTTATAAGTATTTTAGATTATGCCTTTAACCTTTGTAGTTTACAATCACTAGAATTATTTTCCCCTTTTTTTTAAAGCTTCTTTTAATGTAACATTTCAAAATTGTGTTTTCGAAAGTCCTCTTTTATTTAACAATAAAAGATAACAATTTATATTCAACAATTCAAGGCTTGAGAAATCAAATTCCCTTAATTAGATCATCAATTTAAAACACTATTCGCCTTATTTTTAAAATGTACAAAATTTAATAAAATATTTTAAGTGTCGAAAAATTGAAAAATTTTGGCAGAGTCTTCTTTGTAAAATGAGCCTTCTGAACAATTACAATATAATAATTTAGATATAGATCGACCAAAACATGGTCAGAAATAAGTTATATATCAAAATTTCAGCATTCTAATATTTTAATCTATAAGCGTACCATATATTTGCATTATAAGCAAGCTATTTAGCTTAATGCGAGCAACTGCGAGCAAAAGAGAATCAAATTCGCTAATTTTTCCAAATATACTCTAATGGTACCTATTCCCATATCGCATCATAGGTTAACATATAATTTTTAACAAAAGTTTAAAACTCAAATTGTGCAAACTTTAAGTTCATAAAATTTCCCTTTCTAATTTTTAGGCTGCCGTATAAAATCCTAATTTTCATGCAGAAAAAATCAAAATTTGCTAAAAATCTTAAAATATGATTTGTTCTACTCGGTCTGAGCTTTCCGAAAAGATAAGGATCTCTAAAATAAGGTTTACAATTTAAAAGTAATGTCCAAAATACTTTTAGCCTTTAATCTTATAAATTACTAATAGGATAGAGCTGCCCATTAATTTTCAAACTCATTTTAGACCAAACAAATTTTAAAATTTTAAAAAATTGTAGAGAAACTTTTAGCTTATTGTAAGTACTTTCTTTGACGAAAAGACTAACTCCATTTTGAGCTATAATTCTCAAGATATCGCAGTTTTGGTACGGTGCATTTTTAATCAAAATTTCAGTACTAAGGCCATTTTAAAATTATTTCTTTCAAACCATTTCAAAATAAAAAATGTACGTATATTCTCCAAAGAAATCTTTACACTGTATCATTCATTACATGATCTATCTTTCGGAAAGTTCAAGACTTCAAAATTTTGGAATTTATCCTATTCAACCAACATTCAAAATCAAATCATCTAATAAAATCACTTTCACTAAATTTTTACACTTCATACTCTATTTGAATAATAATTTTTTATAAATCTTCATTTCAACTATACTAAAATTTACATTAGTTCCAAATTACTACACAAAATTTATTGAATATGCACTAGAGTGTAATGACCCAAGATTTTAGGAATTTATTCTGAAAAATATAAATAAATTCAAATTAATTTTTCAATAAATTTTGAAAGGGAATTGATATAGCTTGATAGTGTATCAGTATGTGTGTACATGTGTGCACAGGAAATGCACATGAACTAAAGCTAAAATCCCTGAACTCTAAGAATAAATACATATTGATATGTATAGGAATATATATATATATATATAGATTAAATCCTTAAAAGCTGTATGCATAAGTAAATATACATATATGGATGCTACTGAATATTTTTGAGTGTACATGTGCATGTGTGTGTCAATACAGAATGATGTATAAATATATATATATATATGGGTGTACTAATTATTTCAGTAAGACTTATATATATATGTTAATAAAATACTAGAGTTCAAATTAGTAAAAATAAAATATACAGACATATTTTAGTATATAGGCAGAAAGAAAAAAAAAATGAGGATATAAAAAAGAGTAGTCCTCTTGTAAATAAATAAAGGAGGTACATACCATTTACATGAAAGCTAAAAATAGGAAAAATAAGACAAAACAGGGAAATGCTTGGTATAGGCAGAATTAGGAAGAGTATTTGATAAATAACAAATCAAGTCACATTTTTAGCATGATTGTAGACAAAGGAAAAAGTATTTTCTGAAAAGCAAATTTCTGAAATTAACCAAAAAGAATATAACCACTTTTCTCTTCACCTAAATTAAGCCGGGAAGGGTAGAATTTTGGGTTCTAATAAAATACAGATAACATAATTTTTCTGGTGGGCAAAAATGGCTTTAGCCAATACCCAAAACCCTAAGGAGGACCCTGTATATATATATGTATATGCAGCAGCCTCCTCTATTTCTCAGAAAAGAACTTTGAAAAAAAAACAACACCATAGAAATCATAAGGCAAGGGAAGGAAAAGAGCTTGAGGCTAAAGGAAGAAGTTCATCAATTAATTAAGGAAGCAAAGAAGAGAGCTAGGTGAGAAAACTCACTCAACAACTTAAGGCACTAAGTCCTAATGAAGGTAGCCAGTTATAAATGAATTTTTCTTAAAAGTATATGTGATTGTTCTTCAGAAGTTAAGGATGCTTTAATGCTAAATGGTTGTTCTAGTTGTTTTATTTTGTGAATATTCTAAATATGATCTGCATGCATACATAAGTATCTTTGAAACCCAGATCTCTTTTTAATATGATACTGGTTAGAAACAAATAAATACCCAGAAAAATAAAATGTTGGATATAAGCAAGTAGTGTTAGTTTTGGCTCAACCCAGAAGAATTGATAAGCTTATGGGCTGCAATATACATATGTATATGTGCTGAGGCTTAATAAAAAGGAATTAGGAGTGTAATAGGCTTGCCTATGTGCTGATACTCTTGATTCAAAGAAAATATACAGTAACCACCTAGCAGATAGATTTTGTGATTTAGGAAGCTTAGCCAATCTGAGTTTAACTAAAGCACAGATGTTTTGCAACATAATATTCCCAATAGAGCCATAAACCAATGCTAGTTGTCTATACCTCTTCTAAATTGCAAGAACATGTTTTAATAAGTACCAATACTTAAAATTGCTTGATTGCCTCTGTTTATTTATATGAATGATGAGGAATGCTATGAGATGAATGCTTATTTTAGTGGAATGACTCACTGACTGGATTTCCCTGAAAATTTAAAGGATAAAACACCTGGGAAACTTGATTAGGAAAATGGGGTCAAGATTACTGCAGGAATGACTTGTGTTCTTGAGTAATGCAAATTGACACATGGCTTGCTTAAGTCCTGAGATCTTTGTGTAATGGAGTGAATTAGTTCATTACAGTGTGTCCATTGATTCATAAATATTGCAGATGAGACCAGGATAGATAAATATACCAAGGGAAAAATATTTGATATGATGAGGAAACTAGAGTTTTTCCCAGAATTGAAATATGAGGATGGAATAAATGATTTAACTCATATTGGTTATTTTCATGTTTGGTGTGAATGATGGTTTGACTATGACTGAATTGTATGCTTGAATGTATGTACCATCTTTATATATGTAGTCTCTGGAAAGAAAGATTAAAATATGCACATGCACAATGACACAGAGCATGCACACAAGTATTACCTGTTTCCAAAGGGCAGAACTTTATGTATATGTACTTAACTTGATTTTAACCTAATTAATTAATTGCTTTTGTGAATTTTCTCATACCAGACATGTGTCTGACCCTAGTGTGCTAATGGCATCTGGGGTGTCTCATTTAAAATGAGGCAGCTTCAAATGCTTTTTCAGGGACAGCAGCCTCTAGATAGGAGTAGAAGCAAAGCATTGAGAAGAAGATTATAGCATGCTAGAATTAGATAATAAGAGCTTACAAGATGAAATTTGCATGTATGATATTTTTTTAAAAAAAATCCATTGTACTAAGTACAGAGTGATGTTGGATATTTGGTTAAGTATTTTGAGAATTTGACTTGGAATTGGTATTTAAAATATCTGAGTTTTATTATCTGGAATGTTGAAAAGTTTTAGCTATAATTTTGTAAGTTAGATCACCAGTAGGGATTTTATAAGATAGTGATGTTAGATCCATATTAGTAAATTATTTACATATTCAGATATGATTTGCTCAGACACTGTCACACCAGTACCTTAGTAATTTTAACATAAAATCTGAATCCCTCTTTACTAAAGCTTTGGGCAAAATGCATTTTAAGACCTTCTGAAATATGTCTGAGTAGAGAGTCTGTTTAATCCATATTTTATTTGCTAAGTATCCATGTGTGAGGAAACTCACCCCGGACTGCATTTCATTTAGTATAGTACCTTGGTATCAAGGAATCAAGCTTTTGGAATATGATGATTCACTTGAGAATATCCCAGACATGAGTTTGCATATAAGGTAGATATTATAAGAAAGCAAACATAGGAAATGATATAAGCTTATATCATTTTCAAAGCACAGACACTATACAATTGATTTTACAGATAATCATAACACAATTATCTGGGTTCTCTGAATCATATTTCATGGAGAATCCAACAAGCTATCAAAGAATAAAAACCATACTATTACCTATATGAATAAGATTTTCATTACTTAAATAATAAAATGAAATTAAGCTATGCGGGGATTGATTAAATTTAATCAATCACTGTAACCTCTTGTTTGCAATAACCTGATTAAACCATAGGGGCACATGCATCTTCATATGTGTGTGCATATTTTTGTAGTTGCACTGATATATCTATATTGGTAAAATTTTTGATCCTGGATAAAGTTTGTTTATTGGAAAAAAAAATGACCCTGGAAAAAATATATTTGTTAATAAATGATATATACATATATCATCTCTAAAAAAAATCCTTACAAAATGAAGGTAGAGAAGAGAGGGTTATTTCATTTGGTATCAGAGCTATGTTATTCGACATAGTAGAAGTAAAGATCAAGTTCTTAGATAGAAATAAAATTTAAAGGAACTAAATATATATCAATGTTTTCAGTGTGAATAAAAACCACTGAAATAATAAAATTACCAATCAAACTAACCGGCTATGTAAATTATTATTAGCAAACTATGGTAGGGAGACCACCAAATCAGGGAGCAGGATCTTCCCATACACCACCAATGGTCAATCTGCAAGACTTGGTGAGAGATTTTAGGGATGGGGCAGGACAAAGGCAAGAAAATCCCTATGAAGAACTATCAAAATTACTTAAGACATATACTCATTTAGGAGGCAAAAGCTTTGAAGGGACAGAGGGTATTATGGAAATTCAAACATGGTTGAGAACATTGGAAAGAATTTTCAATGACATGCAACTTGATGATCAAAGAAAGAGGCAAGTGGCTTCAAGACAGCTAAAAGGAGTAGCTTTAAGCTGGTGGGAAGTAATCATTGCAGGAAGAAATGAGAATGAAATAACTTGGAATCAATTCAAGGAGATGTTGGAAGCAAGGTTTGTACCAGCATCAGCTAAGACCACCTTACTAGAAGAATTTATTAGACTTAGATAAGGAACCATGACTGTCACAGAGTACACTCAAAAGTTTGAGGGGCTTTCCACATATGGAGCAATGCTTGTGGCAGATGAGGCATCCAAAAATGATAGGTACATAAAAGGTTTGAACCCAGGACTTAGCAGAGCCATGTTTCCCTATGCTGATAGGACTTTTGACCATGTGATAGACTTAGCTTTGAGGTTGGAGCAGCATGACAAGGAAAGGGAGAAGTTCAGAAATTTTAAGAACAATAACACCAAGAAAGGTAAGGGGAGGTATCACCCTTATGGTAAGAAGAAGGAAGAGGCCAGTAACAAAGGCACTGGAGATGTCAAAGCTAAGGAAACCAAGAAGATTGTGTGCGATCAGTGTGGAAAAGAAGGACATATCAAACCAAGATGTCCAGAATTGAAAGGAGGAGCTTTCAAGTGTTATTTATGTGGGAAAGAAGGGCACATGAAAAGAAATTGTCCTGAGAATAAGCAGCAGGGAAAATTAGCAAACTTGGAAGAAAAAGGCAAAACAGTGGAGATCAATGTTGAGAAGCACAGTCAAGTGGAAGGTACACTATTTATTTGTAATGTACCCATAGCAGTAGTGTATGATACTGGAGCAACTCATTCTTTAATTTCCTATGAATTAGTTAAAATGCTGAAATTAAGTTGCATATTGGTTGAAATCCCTTTACATAAACAAAGTCCACTGGGAAGTTCCAGTGTTTTAAATATGATCTGTGTGGATGTGGGATTAAACATAGGAGGAGATACTTTTATTTCTAATTTATATGTTTTAAATTACCCAAACATAGGTGTCATTTTGGGAGTAGACTGGTTAAAGCAATTCAAAGCCATAATTAACTTAGACTCATCCACCATATCATTGCAAAACCATGGAAGCCAGAGGATCACAATTTTGTGTGAAGTGTCCAAGGGAAGAAAATTGTGTCATTTGATTGATTTGGGTAAAGATTCCAGTAAACATATTATTGAGGAAATTCCCATAGTCAATGAATACTTGGATGTTTTTGAGGAGGTTAATGGTGTTCCAAACCATAGGCCAGTGGAATTCCAAATTCATTTAGTTCCAGGAGCTAGCCCAGTGATTAAAAAGCCAACAAGGATGGGGCCAAATGAACTAAAAGAATTAAAGAAACAATTAGAGGAATTAGAAAATAAGGGTTTTATAAGACCCAGTAATTCTTGCTGGGGGGCACCAGTGGTGTTTGTTAAGAAACAAGATGGTACTTTGTGACTCTGCATAGATTATAGGGAATTAAACAAGGTAACCATTAAAAATAAATACCCACTGCCAAGAATAGCTGATCTTTTTGATCAATTGGTTGGAGCAAAAGTATTTTCTAGACTAGATTTAGCATCTGGTTTTCATCAAATGAAGGTGGAAGAATCAAGCATCAAGTACACTGCCTTTAACACTAGATATGGGTTGTATGAATTTTTGGTTATGCCATTTGGCTTGACCAATGCACCATCATACTTTGTAGATTTAATGAACAGAACCTTTAGAGATTATTTAGACAAGTTTGTGCTTATTTTTATAGATGACATTTTAATTTATTCCAAAACAATGGAAGAGCATGAAAGCCATCTGCACATGGTTTTGTCTAGACTAAGGGAAAAAGACTTAAAGGCAAAATACTCAAAATGTGAATTTTGGAAAGAGGAAGTGCATTTTATGGGCCATGTTATATCTGCCCAAGGAATTTCTGTGAACCCCAATAAAGTAGTGGCTATTCAAGCATGGAAGAGGCCAAGCACTGTGAGTGAAGTAAGGTCATTTATGGGGATGGCAGGGTATTATAGGAGATTTATAAAAGATTTTTCAAAAATTTCTTTACCACTCACTAACCTAACCAGGAAGAACCAAGCTTTTGTTTGGTCAGAAAAATGTGAAAAGTCTTTTGAGCAGTTGAAGGAGGCATTGGTGAATGCTCCAATCTTAAAAGTACCTAATGGAAATGAAGAATTAGTTGTATACACTGATGCTAGTGGATTTGGCTTGGGTGCAGTGTTGATGCAACAAGGCCAAGTCATTGCATATGCATCTAGACAACTTAAACCCCATGAAGTAAGGTATGCCACACATGATCTTGAATTAGCAGCTGTGATCTATGCTTTGAAACTTTGGAGACATTATTTGTTAGGCACTAAGTTTGAACTTTACACTGACCACAAGTCTCTAAAATATTTGTTTTCACAAAAAGATTTGAACATGAGGCAACATAGATGGGTGGAGTTCTTAGCTGCCTATGACTTTGACATACTTTATACACTAGGCAAAGCAAACAAAGTTGCAGATGCTCTAAGTAGACAGCATGATAAATTGGCTATGATGATGATAGAAGAATTTAAGGACTTGTCTTTGCTAACTGAGTTAGAAATTGGGGAGAATGGTTGTGTGCACATTGATGAGCAGATGCATGGTGCACAAGAAGATAAAGGGAAGTTAAGCTTAATGACACTTCAACCAGATTTAATTCTGAAGGTAGGAAAAATGCAAGAACAGGATACAAATTTATTGGAGAAGAAAATGCTCCTCTTAAAAGGGGAAGAAGTGATGAATCACCATATTGACAAAAATGGTTATATGAGATACCAAAATAGGATGTGTGTACCAGAGGACACAGAATTGAAGAAAGAGATATTGAATGAATATCACATAAGTAAATACTCCATACACCCAGGCAACACGAAAATGTACCAAAATTTGAAAAGAGACTTCTGGTGGAAGGGGATGAAATCTGATGTAGCTAAATACATTGCCAAATGTATGACTTGCCAACAAGTCAAGGCTGAAACCCAAAGGCCATCAGGGTTGATGCAGCCTCTTAGTGTACCACAGTGGAAGTGGGAAGACATATCTATGGACTTTATAGATGGACTGCCTAGATCTAAGAGAGGAAATACAAGTATATGGGTGATAGTTGATAGGCTAACCAAAGTAGCACACTTCATCCCAGTCAAGTCAGAAAGGACAGCACCAAAATTAGCTCAAATTTTTATGAAAGAAGTGGTAAAATTGCAAGGCATTCCCAAAACCATTGTGAGTGATAGGGATACCATCTTCACTTCAAAATTCTGGAGAAGCTTTCAAGAAGCAATGGGAAGTGAACTATGTTTAAGTACTGCCTACCATCCTCAATCAGATGGGCAGACTGAGGTAGTAAACAAAGTTTTGGAGGACATGTTGAGAGCATGTATACTGGATTTTGGGGGCAACTGGGAAGATTATCTTCATCTAGTTGAATTTACATACAACAACAGCTATCAAAGCACCATAGGAATGGCTCCATTTGAAGCCTTATATGGTAAGCCTTGTTTGTCACCTGTTTGTTGGGTAGAAGCAGGAGAAAGGTCTATTTTAGGACTTGAGTACATACAAGAAACTAAGGAGAAAATTGAGTTGATAAGAAGAAGAATGGCAGCAGCACAAGATAGGCAGAAGAAATTTGCAAACATGAAAAGGAGGCAGGTGGAATATGAAGTGGGAAATTTTGTTTTCATCAAAATCTCACCTATGAAAAATCTGCTGAGGTTTGGGAAACAAGGCAAGTTAACCCCAAGATATATTGGACCATACAAAATTCTGGAAAGAATTGGTCCCTAGGCATATAAGTTGGAATTACCAGAAAACATGCAAGGTATACATGATGTTTTTCATGTATCACAATTGAGAAGATGGGTCCATGACAAGGCAGAAATTCTTGAGACCCCAACCCAAGTGCAGATAAATCCTAATTTGATTTATGAAAAGGATCCAGTGGGAATTTTGGCAAAAGATGTGAAGAAGTTGAGGAATAAATCTCTGAAACTTGTAAAGGTACAGTGGAGTCTTGATCCTAGTGATTGCACATGGGAATTAGAAGACAAAGTTAGGATGAATTATCCTAAGCTATTTTCAGATTAAAGGTAATTCTGATTTTTGATTGTTTTCTTTATTTTAGATGCATATATATTTTTAGTTATTATAGAACTAAAAATCTATTTGGTTGAGAATGTACTTGTTCTCTGAATTAAGTTTAAAATTCATTTTAAGCTTAGGAAAATTGTGGGACACAATTTCTAAAAGGAGGGGTGTATGTAATGACCCAAGATTTTAGGAATTTATTCTGAAAAATATAAATAAATTCAAAATAATTTTTAAATAAATTTTGAAAGGGAATTGATATAGCTTGATAGTGTATCAGTATGTGTGTACATGTGTGCACAGGAAATGCACATGAACTAAAGCTAAAATCCCTGAACTCTAAGAATAAATACATATTGATATGTATAGGAATATATATATATATATTAAATCCTTAAAAGCTGTATGCATAAGTAAATATACATATATGGATGCTACTGAATATTTTTGAGTGTACATGTGCATGTGTGTGTCAATACAGAATGATGTATAAATATATATATATGGGTGTACTAATTATTTCAGTAAGACTTATATATATATGTTAATAAAATACTAGAGTTCAAATTAGTAAAAATAAAATATACAGACATATTTTAGTATATAGGCAGAAAGAAAAAAAAATGAGGATATAAAAAGGAGTAGTCCTCTTGTAAATAAATAAAGGAGGTACATACCATTTACATGAAAGCTAAAAATAGGAAAAATAAGACAAAACAGGGAAATGCTTGGTATAGGCAGAATTAGGAAGAGTATTTAATAAATAACAAATCAAGTCACATTTTTAGCATGATTGTAGACAAAGGAAAAAGTATTTTCTGAAAAGCAAATTTCTGAAATTAACCAAAAAGAATATAACCACTTTTCTCTTCACCTAAATTAAGCCGGGAAGGGTAGAATTTTGGGTTCAAATAAAATACAGATAACATAATTTTTCTGGTGGGCAAAAATGGCTTTAGCCAATACCCAAAACCCTAAGGAGGACCCTATATATATATATATATGTATATGCAGCAGCCTCCTCTCCTTCTCAGAAAAGAACTTTGAAAAAAAAAAGAAACAACACCATAGAAATCATAAGGCAAGGGAAGGAAAAGAGCTTGAGGCTAAAGGCAGAAGTTCATCAATTAATTAAGTAAGCAAAGAAGAGAGCTTGGTGAGAAAACTCACTCAACAACTTATGGCACTAAGTCCTAATGAAGGCAGCCAGTTATAAATGAATTTTTCTTAAAAGTATATGTGATTGTTCTTCAGAAGTTAAAGATGCTTTAATGCTAAATGGTTGTTCTAGTTGTTTTATTTTGTGAATATTCTAAATATGATCTGCATGCATACATAAGTATCTTTGAAACCTAGATCTCTTTTTAATATGATACTGGTTAGAAACAAATAAATACCCAGAAAAATAAAATGTTGGATATAAGCAAGTAGTGTTAGTTTTGGCTCAACCCAGAAGAATTGATAAGCTTATGGGCTGCAATATACATATGTATATGTGCTGAGGCTTAATAAAAAGGAATTAGGAGTGTAATAGGCTTGCCTATGTGCTGATACTCTTGATTCAAAGAAAATATACAGTAACCACCTAGCAGATAGATTTTGTGATTTAGGAAGCTTAGCCAATCTGAGTTTAACTAAAGCACAGATGTTTTGCAACATAATATTCCCAATAGAGCCATAAACCAATGCTAGTTGTCTATACCTCTTCTAAATTGCAAGAACATGTTTTAATAAGTACCAATACTTAAAATTGCTTGATTGCCTCTGTTTATTTATATGAATGATGAGGAATGCTATGAGATGAATGCTTATTTTAGTGGAATGACTCACTGACTGGATTACCCTGAAAATTTAAAGGATAAAACACCTGGGAAACTTGATTAGGAAAATGGGGTCAAGATTACTGCAGGAATGACTTGTGTTCTTGAGTAATGCAAGTTGACACATGGCTTGCTTAAGTCCTGAGATCTTTGTGTAATGGAGTGAATTAGTTCATTACAGTGTGTCCATTGATTCATAAATATTGCAGATGAGACCAGGATAGATAAATATACCAAGGGAAAAATATTTGATATGATGAGGAAACTAGAGTTTTTCCCAGAATTGAAATATGAGGATGGAATAAATGATTTAACTCATATTGGTTATTTTCCTATTTGGTGTGAATGATGGTTTGACTATGACTGAATTGTATGCTTGAATGTATGTACCATCTTTATATATGTAGTCTCTGGAAAGAAAGATTAAAATATGCACATGCACAATGACGCAGAGCATGCACACAAGTATTACCTGTTTCCAAAGGGCAGAACTTTATGTATATGTACTTAACTTGATTTTAACCTAATTAATTAATTGCTTTTGTGAATTTTCTCATACCAGACATGTGTCTGACCCTAGTGTGCTAATGGCATCTGGGGTGTCTCATTTAAAATGAGGCAGCTTCAAATGCTTTTTCAGGGACAGCAGCCTCTAGATAGGAGTAGAAGCAAAGCATTGAGAAGAAGATTATAGCATGCTAGAATTAGATAGATAAGAGCTTACAAGATGAAATCTGCATGTATGATATTTTAAAAAAAAATTCCATTGTACTAAGTACAGAGTGATGTTGGATATTTGGTTAAGTATTTTGAGAATTTGACTTGGAACTGGTATTTAAAATATCTGAGTTTTATTATCTGGAATGTTGAAAAGTTTTAGCTATAATTTTGTAAGTTAGATCACCAGTAGGGATTTTATAAGATAGTGATGTTAGATCCATATTAGTAAATTATTTACATATTCAGATATGATTTGCTCAGACACTGTCACACCAGTACCTTAGTAATTTTAACATAAAATCTGAATCCCTCTTTACTAAAGCTTTGGGCAAAATGCATTTTAAGACCTTCTGAAATATGTCTGAGTAGAGAGTCTGTTTAATCCATATTTTATTTGCTAAGTATCCATGTGTGAGGAAACTCACCCCGGACTGCATTTCATTTAGTCTAGTACCTTGGTATCAAGGAATCAAGCTTTTGGAATATGATGATTCACTTGAGAATATCCCAGACATGAGTTTGCATATAAGGTAGATAGTATAAGAAAGCAAACATAGGAAATGATATAAGCTTATATCATTTTCAAAGCACAGACACTATACAATTGATTTTACAGATAATCATAACACAATTATCTGGGTTCTCTGAATCATATTTCATGGAGAATCCAGCAAGCTATCAAAGAATAAAAACCATACTATTACCTATATGAATAAGATTTTCATTACTTAAATAATAAAATGAAATTAAGCTATGTGGGGATTGATTAAATTTAATCAATCACTGTAACCTCTTGTTTGCCATAACCTGATTAAACCAGAGGGGCACATGCATCTTCATATGTGTGTGCATATTTTTGTGGTTGCACTGATAAATCTATATTGGTAAAATTTTTGATCCTGGATAAAGTTTGTTTATTGGAAAAAAAATGACCCTGGAAAAATATATTTGTTAATAAATGATATATACATATATCATCTCTAAAAAAAAATCCTTACAAAATGAAGGTAGAGAAGAGAGGGTCATTTCATAGAGCCAATGGATATATAAAATTTTCAAACGACTAATGTAACATTCCCCCGTCTGACCGCCTCCAGTCGGTAATTAAACCAACTCGAAACGTTCAAAAAGACGAATTGTTATTTAGTTTATAACGTTTAAACAGAATCAGCCACAGAAACACAGAATAAAACAATGAATTAAAACAAATGAGAATTTATTTCATTACTATAAATCTTTTTATATATATCAGAGTTTTATACAATTTAATACTGATACAGCGGAATATCTTAAAATACAATTTTCTTCTGAAAACTAGAGTGATTCTTTACTCTCTCTCTAACTTCGCTGCTCGAAAATCTTCAAGCTGTAAAAATACTCGATCTGACTCGAGTATTATATTCAAAAGAAAATAATACACAGGTCAGTCTAATTCAAACCAGTTTATTAGTGCATAGAGGCAATAATAATTTAAATAGACGACAGTCACAATAATTCCCGTCTATCCGATCCTTTTAACAAAGAAATCGGATAACGAAATTTTAACACTAAATAGTGTTAAGCAATAAATCAGCAGATTTAAAACATCAACGGAGATAGATACAAAGATTTCTAAATGAAGATGATTTAGAAAAGAACAGAATTGCCGAAACGGCGATTCAATCGAAATCAAAATATGATTCAACACAAATGCAAATGGCCTCGACCAAAATATCAATGATCACTACTGAAATGAGATTTTGCATGTACATAGGTACATGAAATAAAAATAGTTTCAAGCTCAAGAAGCAACATCAAGTTTTTAAAACAGTTCAAGTGAAACAGCACTAAACAGTGCATATGGACAACCAGAAGTAAAACCAAGACCCAAGACTACAAAACAGTATGCATCAGATCTGAAAGACAAATATATACACATTGAATTACAAGCTACTTGAATGCTCAAAAACAACATGCACATACATGAAGACTACAGGAAAATGGTCAAGTGCCCCAGTTCAAAAATGTACAAGACCATGTTCGAGTGCAGACATCAATGACTGTACAACTACAATGGCAACTACAGGCAACTATATCAGATCAGATCAATGTACATATGTGAAACTGGAATGAAGAACTCAAATGACCAAAACCACAAAAGTCTGGATGCAATGATCAGATGTACAAATGCACAATTACGGTTCATCAAGGCTACAACATTGAATCATCTACAGGTTCAAGTGACCAACCAAAACAATATCAAGTACACTAGCAGCTAATCGACATGTACACATGAATGGCAACATAAACAAAGCGTGAATGCTACTGGCGACAAGATGAAGACTACACTGACAAGTGCACACCAACAGTAACAGTGCAATCCCAAACTGAAACAGCAAGTAATCACAGAAAGCCAATCCACAAATTCAAGTTTAAATGGTTAGTTTTGCTCACAAACAACAAAATACAACAGATTCAGGCCAGGTTTGCTCGCTGCATATTAGCTTTTTCCAATTTAATTCATCTTCTAGTTATTGGAACTTATATCTTGATTTTCATAAACACTTTTTTTTCACGACTATAGTGAAATGTATCTGAGATTACCCAAATATGAATGCAATGCAACATAAAAACACTGCATGTACATGACAATGAATGGAAACACCTTGATTTCTACAGATGCAACAAAATTCATAAATACATCTACAAAGCAATGCAGACTGAAATATGGAAGAATGCAAACCCAATTCAACATGAGTCACTTGAGAATCAAAGACACATAACTGTATACATGCCAATACGCAATGACAGTGAAAAACAACATCAATGCACCAGTGTATCAAGCAAGCTCCAGATGGATATTTCAAGAGCAGACTCAAGTCATGTATGCAACAAGGCCAATGAACATCTAAATGCAGGGTACAAGACACAAGTATATGAATGCACAAATTCAACCAATGGTTAAGTGAGACAATGGACGAATAGTACAAATTCAAGCAAGATTAAAGACTGGAACACAAACTCTCAAAGAAATATCAAGTGAACAGGAATCAGTTTCAAGTTAAACTCCTACGGTGATAAAAGCAATGAATATATGAAGAAATGATGCAGTGAGCAGGGTTCAGAGAAAACAACAAACGAATGCAATGTTCAAGTGGAGGCCAGAGAAGATGGCCGAAGCAAGTCATAATTTATGAAATCAGAGAGTGGAGTCAAAAATCATCAAAAACATATGCATAAATGACTACTAGTTCGAACCATCCAAGTGACCAAAGTCGACAAGAATCAAAATCATGGTGGTCACGAAACTAACATAACCGCAGTTCATCGGGGAAAACAAGGCCGAGGCCAACAAAACACCGGAAAATCAAGGAATTTGGCAAATTCACAAAATTTTGGTGACCAAAGTCCACCATCAATTCAGAGTCGAAGAAAAACATGAAATCCCAAATTCAAAATCACGAATTTACACAAACCAAAAATCTTTAAACTGTTTCGAATATAGATGTGAGAAATAAAATTTCTCACCTTTAATCGACGCGTATTAAAGTAGCTGCGAGCGAGACGAAGGAAGTCGAACGAAGGTTGATCGGCGACGCCCTAGCTATTTGGAGATGACGCCTAGGCCCAAATTCCAGTCGAGGCAAGCTGAAGAAGATCGAGCAGATTCGCCATGGCTACAGTGGATCGAAGAGTTGAATCGCCGAAGAATCGCCGCCATTTTTATTTCTCGTTTAATTTTGTCTTAGGGTTTCGAATGAATGGGTAAAGGGAAAACGGGTAAAGGGTTTTAACGAAAATAGTATGGTACCAAATAGGGATATGGGTCATGATATACTTTTCTTTTAAGCCCATCAACACTTCACAATTTTTTTTCCAAAAGAATCTTAACCGATTCAAAAATTTCAACAACAATTTTTATTAGACGAATTCCAATTCGAATCGAAACTCCTATAAGCAAGTAGCTAGCAGAGAAATCGTTTAACGATGATATCAAATCGATGCAAAAATCCCGGTTATTATAGAAATTCAAATTGAATTTAATTTAATTTTATACGCATTTATACGTCGTGTATTCGCAAAACAATTTTGATGAATACGAAAATTGAAATCCGGTAAAAATTCAATATTACGGACCCAATGGAACTGGTTTCGTCGAATTCCGAGACTGTGCCTCGGAAGGTTATTTTTAAATTCAATTTAAATGATACAATTTCAAACTGAACAAATCGCTTTCAAATTCAATTCTGAAACTTCTATTATCTTCAGTATTATCAATATGAATTTTCTAAGCCTTTAAATTATTTTTAACCGGCTTAAAATTGAAGATTCAAATTTTATTCAACTTCAATAGATTAAATTCAAAAATTTAATCGCCAATTCATTCTGATAATTTGAAATTCCAGTCAAATCATCATTCAAATATTTAAAATTCATTAAATATTTTCAATTTGAATTTTTGAAATTTCAGGGTCGTTACAATCTCCCCTCCTTAAAACTTTTCGTCCTCGAAAAGGAAAGGTTGTTAAAATTTCATTAATATTTATACCCTACACAGTTTTTTCTAATCTTGAAACTTATTACAAATAAATGAATATATGTAGAATTCATTCCATTTGTTTAATCTCACTAGTTTTGCTTATCTTCTCTTTTGTTCATTGATTTCTATAGTCAAAACACAAAAGTCTTTTACCAACATTTTTAATTTACAACTCAGATTCAAACTAAAAATCCTTCACGTTAGAGATTTATATAATATATCTCTTCCAAAGCTGTGAACTTTCAAAACATTTCAAAGATCCTCTTCCTTAGTTCATTAAGTCGGAATTTTGAAATTTTAATTTCAAACTATTGATTCGCTATTTACAGTTTGAAAATACTTGCTAACTCGAAATTTAACAAGTCCATCATCGTTCTCACAGACATTAGACATACGCTGGCCAGGCGCAGGTCTAAAAATCTCCAAGTACTAAATATACTTGCTTCAATTCCCAGTGAAAATACTTTAAAAATTCTTTTTCAAAAATGGATATGGAAAGCACGTTCCCCCATGGATCACAGTTTACCC
Source organism: Allium fistulosum (assembly GCA_030737815.1). Lineage (NCBI taxonomy): Eukaryota > Viridiplantae > Streptophyta > Magnoliopsida > Asparagales > Amaryllidaceae > Allium > Allium fistulosum. Next base: position 236,958,015 of record CM060908.1, read on the forward strand.
GGCGGTTACGCTACTATCCCAGTAGAATCGCTTGTAACCGTAGATTTCACATCTCTCTTGAATTTCGCCATGGTTGTTGCCATAGATCGCGGTCCACACGGCGGTTACGCTACTATCCCAGTAGAATCGCTTGTAACCGTAGGCATCTCGCCCCTTAAATTTCGCTTTGGCGCTTAGATTGCAGTTTACTCGGCGGTTGCGCCATTATCCCAATGGAATTGCTTGTAACTGTAGGCATCTCGCCCCTCAAATTACGCAAACATACATCATAATCAACATGATCCCATCACGAGGGATTCTAGTCCAAATGGACATTCCAACTCATGGAAAATTCTACGTAGCTACGAATTTCAAATGGACACTCTTCACGAGTTCCAATACCTTCTCCAATAATAAATGGAAGGTACTTTTCCATATCCTCAGTTTAGAAAACATAATATCATATATATGTAGTACTTCATTTCACATTTCGTACATATCATATCCATGTAAGCTTACATAAGATTTCCATAACAATGTCTTTCTAAACTAACGGTTTCAAATTTACCGCATTCATATATATATAAGTTCTGAAAACTTACATATCCATATTCATAACAAAATAGAGGATTTCAAAAAAATTCCTCTAAGTCGATTTAGAAATTTTAAGGTTATCTCAAACCCAATTCATATTCATAATTCCATTTATTATCGACTTTCACATTTGATTTGAATAATATGTTACATCGTCAATTCTCAACACATAATTGATGTCTATCGATATATAACCTCTGAGCTCGTACGTCTCAGAGAAGGGTGTTAAGCTAAAAGAATAAATTCTCCGCCACCAACAGATATATATTTAATAGAGATCAATTGCTATGTCATCAATTCACAATGTTAGACATACAATCCAAACCATCATCTGAAATTCGAAATTCAACTTATATTGTCTTTGGTGTCGAAGTTAAACTCAATTTAACTTAACGATTCAATCTTTTTGAAAAATTTCAAATTGAACAAATTGTTCAAATTTCTCATTTAACTTTTCAACTTCGACTTTGAAAATGAATTTCAAATCATTTATCCCTTACGGAATATATTCACAACATTTCATATTTGGAAAAACATTTCCATACTTATTTAAAAATAAGTAATTCACAAATCTAATTTATTTTCAATATTTGAAAATATTCGATATACTTTAATCAAAATTAAGTATATATTTCATCTTTAAGGAAATCATTCTCTTTCACACATTTATTATATTTATTTGAGTCAAAACGAATGTTACGTAAAACTTCGTTACGACAACTCAAAATCACTAGTATAAGGATTTGAAATTTAGATAGATGTATAAATCCCAATACTATACAAAACATTTCCTTTCGGAAATCATTTACTATAACAATAGTGTTATAGTCCATCATTTCCTTATATTCGAAAACGTCTATTTCAACAATGAATGTTGAAATCTATGGTTTCGATATTCAATGCCTTTGAAAACATCTTTTAAAACAATTTACTTCGTTTTAAAATATCACTTTCCCAAAACATGTCCATTTTATTCAATAATATATTCACTGTCCAAAATCGTGAATATACTTCATTTAACGGCTATAAGAATTACTTATCAAAATAAGTCATTTTCGGATTTATAAACAACGATTATAAATCCCATTCCTATTTATAAAGACTTCAATTTATAGTTCCAATATAATATCAATCTTTTCAAATTTTCAATATAAACCGTTTATATAATTCAAAAATTCCAATTCAAACTATTATATAAATTTATCAATTTTCTATTTCCAAGATAATCAACTAGTTCTTTAGTAAATCATTCATCGAATTGATTTTCAATTAAATCACATTTGATTTATTCACATTGGATTTTACTAACATTCATTCATATTCAATTAGTTTACTTTCACTAATGTATATTCAAGTTAGTTTTCTTTCAATTCAAATCAAAATTGATTCTATTTAGATTTACTTATCTTTCAATTTGAATTCAATTTCTTAACTTCCAATTTTCATTAATTCAATTTCATTACACAATGAATTTCCTAAACAATCAACTGGCGAAACCAAATTTTATTTACTTTGCTTACATTCAATTTGGTTTAACACATTTAATTTCAATTGGTTTATATTCTAATTCACTTTTACAATTAAAGTTGAATTTCCTTTATATAACTCAAATTCATATTCATTACTTCGCTTTATTAATTCATTTTGACATCAAATTCAACCTCATTCAACATTACTTAAGCTATATTTCATTTTATCTTCACTTGCATTTATTTTCACTATAAATGCTTAAGTTCGGCTCTAAGTTATTTGAAATTCTATTTTACTTAACTTAACTTGGATTTTATTTCAAAAATTCTCTTATTTAACTTTTGCTAAAGTCAAATTCATATCACTATCCAAAATTCAGATTTTGTTTTACTTAACAAAACTGTTTAACCATTTAACAATTGGTTTTACTTAAATTTTCTCATTTTATAAGTTATACAACTTATTAATTTAAACTTTTCGATTCATATTATATAATCACTTATCTTTTAAGTTTAAATTTTCATTTCAATAAGTTATCAAATCAAATTCAATTTATTTAACTTCCTTTAGTTAAATTTCAAATCATATATTTATTAATACTAATTCAATTCAATTTAACTTTTCTTAAGTTAAAAATCTTCATTTTCAAAAACAATTTTATACTTCTTTGGATTTAAAAAACGTTCTCCTTTCAAAGTGTTTCTAGTAACTATTCATATTAAACATCATAAACTAAGCTTTGTGTAAACCAAAGCTCTGATACCACTCTATAACATTCCCCCTTCTGACCGCCTCCAGTCGGTAATTAAACCAACTCGAAACGTTCAAAAAGACGAATTGTTATTTAGTTTATAACGTTTAAACAGAATCAGCCACAGAAACACAGAATAAAACAATGAATTAAAACAAATGAGAATTTATTTCATTACTATAAATCTTTTTATATACATCAGAGTTTTAAACAATTTAATACTGATACAGTGGAATATCTTAAAATACAATTTTCTTCTGAAAACTAAAGTGATTCTTTACTCTCTCTCTAACTTCGCTGCTCGAAAATCTTCAAGCTGTAAAAATACTCGGTCTGACCCGAGTATTATATTCAAAAGAAAATAATACATAGGTCAGTCTAATTCAAACCAGATTATTAGTGCATAGAGGCAATAATAATTTAAATAGACGACAGTCACAATAATTCCCGTCTATCCGATCCTTTTAACAAAGAAATCGGATAACGAAATTTTAACACTAAACAGTGTTAAGCAATAAATCAACAGATTTAAAACATCAACGGAGATAGATACAAAGATTTCTAAATGTAGATGATTTAGAAAAGAACAGAATTGCCGAAACGGCGATTCAATCTAAATCAAAATATGATTCAACACAAATGCAAATGGCCTCGACCAAAATATCAATGATCACTGCTGAAATGAGATTTTGCATGTACACAGGTACATGAAATAAAAATAGTTTCAAGCTCAAGAAGCAACATCAAGTTTTTAAAACAGTTCAAGTGAAACAGCACTAAACAATGCATATGGACAACCAGAAGTAAAACCAAGACCCAAGACTACAAAACAGTATGCATCAGATCTGAAAGACAAATATATACACATTGAATTACAAGCTACTTGAATGCTCAAAAACAACATGCACATAGATGAAGACTACAGGAAAATGGTCAAGTGCCCCAGTTCAAAAATGTACAAGACCATGTTCGAGTGCAGACATCAATGACTGTACAACTACAATGGCAACTACAGGCAACTATATCAGATCAGATCAATGTACATATGTGAAACTGGAATGAAGAACTCAAATGACCAAAACAACAAAAGTCTGGATGCAATGATCAGATGTACAAATGCACAATTACGGTTCATCAAGGCTACAACATTGAATCATCTACAGGTTCAAGTGACCAACCAAAACAATATCAAGTACACTAGCAGCTAATCGACATGTACACATGAATGGCAACATAAATAAAGCATGAATGCTACTGGCGACAAGATGAAGACTACACTGACAAGTGCACACCAACAGTAACAGTGCAATCCCAAACTGAAACAACAAGTAATCCCAGAAAGCCAATCCACAAATTCAAGTTTAAATGGTTAGTTTTGCTCACAAACAACAAAATACAACAGATTCAGGCCAGGTTTGCTCGCTGCATATTAGCTTTTTCCAATTTAATTCATCTTCTAGTTATTGGAACTTATATCTTGATTTTCATAAAAACTTTTTTTTTCACGACTATAGTGAAATGTATCTGAGATTACCCAAATATGAATGCAATGCAACATAAAGACACTGCATGTACATGACAATGAATGGAAACACCTTGATTTCTATAGATGCAACAAAATTCATAAATACATCTACAAAGCAATGCAGACTGAAATATGGAAGAATGCAAACCCAAGTCAACATGAGTCACTTGAGAATCAAAGACACACAACTGTATACATGCCAATACGCAATGACAGTGAAAAACAACATCAATGCACCAGTGTATCAAGCAAGCTCCAGATGGATATTTCAAGAGCAGACTCCAGTCATGTATGCAACAAGGCCAATGAACATCTAAATGTAGGGTACAAGACACAAGTATATGAATGCACAAATTCAATCAATGGTTAAGTGAGACAATGGACGAACAGTACAAATTCAAGCAAGATTAAAGACTGGAACACAAACTCTCAAAGAAATATCAAGTGAACAGGAATCAGTTTCAAGTTAAACTCCTACGGTGATAAATGCAATGAATATATGAAGAAATGATGCAGTGAGCAGGGTTCAGAGAAAACCACAAACGAATGCAATGTTCAAGTGGAGGCCAGAGAAGATGGCCGAAGCAAGTCATAATTTATGAAATCAGAGAGTGGAGTCAAAAATCATCAAAAACATATGCATAAATGACTACTAGTTCGAACCATCCAAGTGACCAAAGTCGACAAGAATCAAAATCATGGTGGTCACGAAACTAACATAACCGCAGTTCATCGGGGAAAACAAGGCCGAGGCCAACAAAACACCGGAAAATCAAGGAATTTGGCAAATTCACAAAATTTTGGTGACCAAAGTCCACCATCAATTCAGAGTCGAAGAAAAACATGAAATCCCAAATTCAAAATCACGAATTTACACAAACCAAAAATCTTTAAACTGTTTCGAATATAGAAGTGAGAAATAAAAATTTTCACCTTTAATCGACGCGTATTAAAGTAGCCGCGAGCGAGACGAAGGAAGTCGAACGAAGGTTGATCGGCGAAGCCCTAGCTATTTGGAGACGACGCCTAGGCCCAAATTCCAGTCGAGGTAAGCTGAAGAAGATCGAGCAGATTCGCCATGGCTACAGAGGATCGAAGAGTTGAATCGCCGAAGAATCGCCGCCATTTTTATTTCTCGTTTAATTTTGTCTTAGGGTTTCGAATGAATGGGTAAAGGGAAAACGGGTAAAGGGTTTTAACGAAAATAGTATGGTACCAAATAGGGATATGGGTCATGATATACTTTTCTTTTAAGCCCATCAACACTTCACAATTTTTTTTCCAAAAGAATCTTAACCAATTCAAAAATTTCAACAACAATTTTTATTAGACGAATTCCAATTCGAATCGAAACTCCTATAAGCAAGTAGCTAGCAGAGAAATCGTTTAACGTTGATATCAAATCGATGCAAAAATCCTGGTTATTACAGAAATTCAAATTGAATTCAATTTAATTTTATACGCATTTATACGTCGTGTATTCGCAAAACAATTTTGATGAATACGAAAATTGAAATCCGGTAAAAATTCAATATTACGGACCCAATGGAACTGGTTTCATCGAATTCCGAGACTGTGCCTCGGAAGGTTATTTTTAAATTCAATTTAAACGATACAATTTCAAACTGAACAAATCGCTTTCAAATTCAATTCTGAAACTTCTATTATCTTCAGTATTATCAATATGAATTTTCTAAGCCTTTAAATTATTTTTAACCGGCTTAAAATTGAAGATTCAAATTTTATTCAACTTCAATAGATTAAATTCAAAAATTTAATCGCCAATTCATTCTGATAATTTGAAATTCCAGTCAAATCATCATTCAAATATTTAAAATTCATTAAATATTTTCAATTTGAATTTTTGAAATTTCAGGGTCGTTACAACTAACAATGCATGATTATTCAAAATTTTATAAACAACAAATATAACTTCTTATCAAACTATCTTTTAAACAAATAGCTGTTTAACAAATAATAGAAAGCATAATTTGAAAAAACTTGTAAAACAAAAGTTGTACCCTATAATCATAGCTTTTTAGAAGCATAAGTTTATTGAAATCGGATCAATGGTTCAAAATTTATGATTAAAACAAGTGCAAGTTAAAATTCAATATCGATGTCGATCAATCTCCAGACAACGACAAAGATGTACAACTTAGACCAGTTAAACCTCTGAATTTTACAAAACTCAAAACATGAAACTTATAAAATATAGTAATTAACTTCCTTAACCATAGTAATAACTCATAGTTAATGATTCCAAAATCTAGAAATAGCCATAAGAAGTAAATGACAACTCATCTCATATTTCACTAAATTATGAGAAACACAAATATAACCTTCCATTTGCAAAACTGAATTATGGTGAAATCCTAACTAAATCTCAAATCACAATATTTAAATCAATAAACACATAATTATAAATATATGAATTAACATACAAATAAGCCATAATAAAATATGCTCGAAACCCATAGTCATAATAAGGCATATTAATCAAAATCACCATTTCATAAATTCATATCAAGTCTTAATTTGACTATCATTAAAAATATGGTGATAACAATTTAAAATCTCCAAATTCAAAAAAGAAATGGATTTAAAATGCAATGATAAAGTTGCTAACACCTTCCCAAGTAGTTCCGTCTGTGATAAGGTTGCAAAGACCTCGCTAAGCAGTTTCATCCGTGACAAGGTCGCTAACACCTTGCTACCTGTTTCGTCCATGACAAGGTCGCTGACACCTCTCTAAGATTATTCAAACCATTTCTTTAGTAAATGAAATTACTTAAACTTTTTATAGTATGAAAAGTAACCATAATATAATCAGGATCATGTGATTTTATAACGTTGTGTCGATGACGTTTGGCTTATATCAAAAGTTGTTGTCATGACGTATAATTATCACAACAAAAGTGGTTGTCTCCACACAACCATCTACCGCCCAAAAAATAAGATCTCGTGGCATCACCACCCGTTATGACGAATACCCATCCAAACCTGCAAAATCTTACATTATTCTTTTGGAAGGCGTACTAACACAGCCTCAAACGGTGATAAAAAAATTATTAGTGATAGATATAACTATCGTTTATGTTAATATAATTAACACTAGCCATGCGGCTGGTCATTGACTGTTACCGCAAGGGCTGGTTGTCGCGATTCCGACAAATCAATCAACTAGTGAAATGGATACTAGCTCATCCGATTAAAGTTATTCATTCATTCCTACATTCATTTTTATAAATCTAACATATGATTTAAAATGCAGCAACTAAGTAAGAAAGTAAGCGAAAGAAAGTTCAAGAAAAAACAACTAAGAAACAAAGCTTAGAGCTTTCACATAGATCAAATTCGGGACAGCGAATTACTCTGTTTTGGGATAGTATTCGAAGCAGCTAAGTTCAAAATTTGTAAAAGTGTTCGGCATAAATGTTGTTTCACATGAAGTCAGCTTTTCGAAACATCAAGAATTATCACAATCCGACCAAAAATGAAAAGGACATGGTCAATTTACTAATAGTGTATAGCTTAGGGAATATAAATTTCAAAGGGACAGAGCTGAGAGTTTGCAACAGGTTTTCAATCAACCTATGCTCAAACTTTGTAAAAGTGTTCAACATGAGTTGTCACATGCGAACCGAAACTTCAAAAATAATCAAAATCTGACCAGAATGAAAAAGATATGGTCAATTTACTAACACACGCAAACATAGATATAGTGAAAATAAAAATATTAAAATAAGAATTATGAGAATATAATAAAAATTAAAATATAATAAAAATTAAAATAAGAATTATGAGAGGATTTTCTCAAAAGATCATTTAATTCAAAATAATATTTCAACTTCCAAAAAGTTTTATTTCCTCATCTAAATATTACTTAAAATCTTTTAAACATTTAAGATTTTAAAACATTTGAACTCAAATTTCGGAGTCTCATTGCCTCTGTCAAATTTTTAGGAACCCCTATCAAAAAACGTTAGCCAAACGCTTCGACTAGAATTCTTAAAGCATCTAACGGACAGCTTGTTAAACAAAATAGATTTTCCAAAGATTTCTTTTTATTAAATTTCTTTCAATGCCCTTACATACTTTATAGATGATACTTCATTAAAATCAGTTTAATGATATTTCCATTTATCCATGCTTGCTTTAATAAATTATCCATTTTAAAATTTATCTTAGTTTTTAATTTAATTATCCATAGGATAAATTAATTATTAAACCAAATTCAATTATGCCTTGCGGTAGTGACGTCAAATTTATACACCACAAGGTCCAATTAATATCGAGTAAGTCTTAAATTCTCAAATGGTAAATTCTACTCGATGTTAATGTTTAATGGTTACTAAGTTTTATTTTTAAATAAGCAAGCATTTATTATTGACAACAAATTATAAAGGCACTTAAATTTGAGGTGCTCAATGGAAAGCAATTCATCAGCCTCCACTGCGCAACTCAGATTGTTAAGGACGAAGGCGCATAATTATATTTGAATTTTTCTAAAGTTGAAGTCAAACATATGTTCGAAGGAAGAATTACTTCAAGATACAAACTAGAGTGTACAAAAAATAGGCATGATGTATCCAAAGATTTTCTAAGATATGACTCATCTCTAAAGGAAGAATTCCTAATAACGACCCAAAGATCTCTAAGGGACGTTCTCAAAGAAACATCTAGGAAAAGATTCCCATCTTTAATATCATATATTGTTTCAAACTCGTCTCTGATACCAAGCTGTGACGCCCCACCTTTGTGCCCTCATTATAAAGAAAATTTCAATATAATATCCTCTATTAATGTGGAGAATAAGACTTGTCACGAGCGACCATTTGTATTATTACTTTGGGCGAGTATCGATACATCGAATTGAGTGAAAAATATTTTTCTTTTATAAGAGGATTCAATGTGTCCGTTCTAGTCACAAAACAATAACACAGCGACTTAATATAGTTTAGAACATTATAAAATATAACAGAACATGGAATCACATAATGCGATAAAGAAATATAAACATTTCTCACAAAGCGGATTTGAACATGTATATGATACTTGATGTAAACTACAAAAGGTGGTCATAAAGGATCCATGATATACATATGAGATATCTAAGACAACATAAATGCATATATATGAAAATAAAACTCTATTTTGACATACAAGAAGGACTACAACATAACTAGACTACAAGTCTACTAAAGCATACAAAGAAGCCTCAGACTAATCCAAATCTAAGATCATCATGCTGAGAACCTGAAATATCTCGATCTGACCCAAGTATTATATAAAGATAATAAATGAATCAGTCTAGTCTAATTCAAATCAATGTGAGATAAAAGTGATGATAAATTATAAGCCAAAATTGGAACATAAAAACTCACATAGAGTTAACATGAAACTCACGCAGAGTTAAACAAACGAATATTATTCTTCTTAAAATTATTCACCAAATCTCAAAACCATTATTAGCTTATAAAGAAAGTCTCATAAAATATTTGGTGAAACACAAATCTCATAAAATCCAGAAATCAATCATTAGAAATCCAGAAACCTAAAGGAGGACGCCTATCATAAATGGAAGCATAAAACTCACCCAACACGTGTTATCATAAATGATCAAGGGACCCACAAATTGATAGTGAATCCATAACTCTAATGAGTTGAAGCTCCATAAACCCGCTTATCATGGATCAACATAAAGGACACATCGTTAAACTTATCTACGTAAGTGTTATTTACCTTCAAATAGCAACTAATCAAATAACACCCATATGTTCCCTATCGCATTTTTTTATTTGAATATTTTCTACAAGTTAGTAAACACCACCCAAGAGAAAATATTAAAAAAGAGTTGGAAATCCAGAAAATGAGATTTTTAAATGTTTATAAATAGTATCATGTTCTAATAAAAATAGGAGTTAGAAATCTTTATGCAATATAATTGAATTACTCCGAAATCACTTTATAAATCACTTGAAATCAATATATTTATTTTCAATCAAAATTGCTATTTATTTGAAAACCAAATTATCAAGAAAAATTCACAAATATTCATATCATCAAAATTCGAATTAAGCCACTGAAATTCAGCGGTAATTGAATACATCAAAAATGGAATTTCTTCCATAGAACCGAAAAGGCATGAAAAATGGAATTTCTTCCATAAAACACACAAAAGCATCAAAATGTATTTATTTTCCATTGATTCAAAACTCAAAATTCATATCAGAAAATCATCGAGAAAACAATAATAGAACTTAGAGCAATGCAACTTAAAACGATCGATGAACAAGCGACAAAGAGGAAGGCAACCGGGGGATGGACAACTACCTGGAGTAAGCTCCAGGCAACATGACCGGTCCCCGGTTTACCTTATTTTTGTTAAATCAAATATTGTTTACTACTTTTTCATTTTATTGAAAATATTGCATGCACCTAAATACCAGATAGCATAATTAAAAGGATAGAGCAAAGTCTAATTTTAACATTTAGAAAGCAGTAAACTTACATGAGCAAACAAGGAGTGGGTTTGGAAAAGACTTATAGTAATCACCAAACCAGGATCAATAAAACTAGTATTTTTACCATTCAACCACATGCAAATCAATCTAGACTAGAAATGTGAGGGTTACTTACCTCAATAATCCTTAAGGCTTCAAATTGCTTGCATTTTGTTTCGACCCAAACAACCAAAATTTCCGAAATTTAACCCTTAGTGCAACAATGATAGGATATAGTAAAACTAAGTATTTTCCTATGAATTTTTTTTAGTAGGTGTACTTATGAGTTGAGAACAACATATCTCAATTTCATATTTTTAAGATTTTTATACAATGAGTTATGAATTTTCTACTGACCTTTGCTTTTTAGCCCAGATCTACTCGAAAACCACTTGAGAAAAGATGACCTTGGACTCATCAAAACTAAACCAAATGCCATGAAATTGGAGCAGAGGTGCTGGAACATGCTACCAACAATATATCTAAAATTGGAAACTTTAGGGAATTAATTTTATTTATTATGATTTTTGAAGCAGCTAGGGTTTTGTGAAAATTTTGAGAAAATGGAGTTTGCACTTTGATTTGGTTTGAGAAGAAGATGGAGATGATTTGTGTTTGCTGGTTTGAGAGAGATGGAATGAGATGAACTTATTATCATTTTTAAGTGCTAATGAGCTTTAGGATAATGGGTAGATATCCAATAAGAAGTGTTGCTAAATTCTCTTCTCACAAGGTGTTGCTCGTTACAACTTTGAATTATAAAACACTTTACTTTATATTTAAATAAACTTGTATAATTTTTTTATAAATTCAACCACTCAACTTTTAACAAGCTCTATAAGATAAAATCTTCATTTTATAAATTACAACATGTTTAAGTTTTATTAAACCATATTTTCCATAATAAAATATATTGTTATTATTAATGTTGTAAAAATACACCGTTTGTGTCCAAAATTTAATACAACTTTTAGAATAAAATTTATTCTTCATAATTTTACCAAAATAAACTATTTGTGAAAAAAAAATCATATTTCAAATGTTGAAATTATTTCCATTATTACTAAGATTACTCAAATACCCATTTTTAGTATAAAATTCATTTACAGGAATTCCATACAAATAGATTCTCCAAACTCCAATTTAATTAACACAAAATATTCTCAAATCTCTTAATTATTTAATTATCACTAAATTAAATTATTCTTCTAATTTAATTTCAGGTAATCTAAACCAGGGCTGTTAAAAAAAATGCTCCGCCAAAATGCAAAAACTTCACTTGTTTTGGCTATCTATTGGCGCAATATCCTATGACCAAAGTGTGGGCTCTAAAAGATAAATCTTGGGATAATATCATAGTTGACGACAATAGTGGTGGTGAAAAAATAGTGGATGAAGATAAAAATTCAAAGGAGTGCAGCAGCGAGAATACAAATGCAGTTCAGACATAAATCAATGAAATTGCACAAGCTACAAAAGAAAAGTTAAGTTAGTAAATCAAACAAGACATCATAACTGCTATTAGAGAAAAGTGTGCTAATACTCCAAAAATTCAGAAGATTATAAAGGAAATTCAAGAATATGAAAAATTCAGAATTCCCCAGATAGTGATACCAGCTTGATACCAGATAGACAAAGCAATGGTAAAATATCAAACACTAATGCCACTTCGACTTTGTAATAAAGTTTAGTAGGAGCAAAAACTTGCAACAAGGCTGCCAACGGTGCTAAAGAAAGTTGCAAAGGAGCAACTGAAGTGCATAGTACAAAGTTATGCCAAATGTACCTGATAACAACCCAAATCAGAGTAATGAAAACAACAGTCCACATTCATCATTGGACAAGCAGTCACATGGAGTTTCAATAAACAAAAATCCTATGTTTTAGTTTTCACAACATGATAACACTTGTGATTATATTGACAATATAAATAATGATGACTTTTTGTAGGAAATTGAAACCACAGGAAGTGAGGAAGTAGTCCTAGAATCTGTTAGTCCTATCAGAAAGTAGGACAATCCTAATTCTGTCATTGCCAAAATTTCAAATTCCTTATCCCTACCAATATCAACCATTGACCCAAAGCCAAAGTTAGCGCATGAAGCATGAAAAGGCGAACCAAAAATTTCAAAACCAAAACCCAAAATCTATCCCAAATAGAAGAGTTTATTGGTCATTGAAAATCAAAAATGAAAGAAAGAAATATCTAGTATTCAGAATGAGCTGGAAAAGAAAAAGCAAAGAATGAATCTGTCAAAGATGATCAGGTTAGGCTACTGAGAAGCAACGAAAAAACAAGAATCATTGATTTCGATTATTAGTTGGAATGTTAGGGTTTACACACCCCTAAGAAGCAACTTTGAGTTATACTTAGGAGGACTGGACAGACCGGTAAACTCCTGAGTGAAATTGAGTTGTGCATGTCCGCTTCAATTCATGGCACCTATAACCCCTAGATACTATTTTTTTCGAGAAGTGTGTGCAAGGCAGAGCTTGAACCTGGATCTATTACCAGACCTAGTTGATGTGAAAATACTTTTGATGAAGATAGACCCACTTGTGTATGTTTTTTAGAAAATAAGTTAGAGACTATAGAGATTCAAAATATACAAAGATTTTTAAATAATAATCGGGAAACTATTGGCAACACTCAAGTTTGCTCAAAATGCAAAATCTTATGCTTAATAGATGGTGATGTTTGGAAACAAAAAATTAAACAACTTAGTGATCAGCACATCTTAATAAATCTGGTAAACAGAGAAGAAGTGTCTATGAGGTTCACATCTGACGCAGCGGATTACACAAAAACAAAGTAGATCGATGAAAGTAGCAACTAGTGGATTGATGAATACTGAAATGCCCAAATTCGTTGATCCGAAGATACCGAATTCTAGCTATCTCTGACACGTTGATCGCGCACGATACCGTGAAAAGAGATCTTCAATTCTTCGAGCGTTGATCAAGCGCACTTGATTCCGTGAATCGGCTTCTGCAGTCGTTGAATCGAGCGCACTCGATTAACCGAAAGAGGAGATAGGAGATTACACTCGACTACCAATTTGGTGAAAGCACAAAGCTAACAAAACAAAGTTTTATTTCAAATCAACTAAACTTTTACAAATGACTCAACTTGCCTATTTATAGGCTACAACTCATGCCACAAACAAATTTGTACAACACATAAGTCGTCTCCGACCTAACAACCCACGACTTAAAAATCAGACGACTTATGACTTAAAAGACACAACAAATAGTACATAGCGACTTAACAAAGCAACACATACAACACATCACGAATTTACAACACTTAGGTTGTTTCCGACCTATAACCTGCGACCTATGACTTAACAGGCCCAACGACTCAACAGCAGCGACCTAACATTCTTCGCGACTTAAAACAATCAACGGCATTGAGTAAAGCAGCATAGGAATCCACGACTTCAATCTTTAGCGACTTAACTTAGGTCGGTAATGACCTAAAACATGTAACGACTTACCACGTAGACGACTTAAAAGATAACCAGCTTCATGCGACTTACGACTTAAGGACTTCACGAGTTAAGAATCTTCAGCGACCTATGGTAGGTCGTGGCTTCGTTAGGTCGTAACTCATCACCGAACTATGGCATATCCCAGATGCTACCTCCTGTTTTACTGCATCACCAGTAGGTCGTACCTTGTCCACACGATTTATCTGCTTGTTAACTCGCATATCGTCACTAAGTCGTTCCAACGACTTAAAAACCTCGTTAGGTCGGAGCCTTTTTCCCCGAGCTTGGCTAAGTCGTAACCCCCTGGAACTAAGTCGCAACTCCTCCTCACGTGACTCTATAGGTCGTCCACGACCTATAGCTTCTTCCTTAAGTCGTGTGCGACTTAGACCCTTAAGTCGTGTGCGACTTAGACCTTCACCTCTGGCCTGAGCTTCATCAACATCCATATATGTATATAATACTGAAAGTGGAAGATCATATTTGTGGAAGATGCTTTACAATGAATCTAAGCATGTTAATATGCCTTAGTTAATCATTAGGGATATCAATTGCATTAGAACAAATGAAGAAAAATAAGGTGGTAACCCAATTCCTTTCTCAAAATTGCAAGAAATTGATAGGTTTATGTTATCAACATGAGTGAAAGAATTAACAATTAAAGGTTATCAATATACTTAGTGGTCAGGGCCCGATGAAAACATCATGACCAAAAATGCATAAAACCTTTTGTAATGTTCAATGGCTGCGTATGTTTCCATAATGTAATGTAGTTTATTTACCAAGTTCTAGCAGTAACCATACCCATATTCTATTACAATTTCAACATGAAACATACATACCAGGGACTAAGTTGTTTAAATTCAAGAATCATTGTAAACAACTACTTAATTCTAGCAAAGCTGACTAAATAAAGCAATGAAGCAGCAAGTTACAAATTTAAAACAAAAGGCAAAATGTGACTAGTTAACTTAAATGGATAATTCAACAGAGTTCTTTTATGCAAATATGTCAAGAAAACACATTTGGCAGTTTAATTGACATGAATTAGAATGTAATAAACAAATTGATGATTTCAATGGAAAATCCACCAACCATTTCGGAAAATTATTCAACACTGAGCCTATCAAGAAAGAATTATCAAACATAAACTTTAAAATGATAATTTCTTAATTTGGTCAAAATTATCTTAACAGTAGTTTTGATATGGATGAAGTAAAAGAGATTGTTTTAGTGTCAAAAATAGTGCAGCTCCAGGCTCAAATGGATTCAATGCTATATCTTTTAAATTTCATTGGGAAAAGCTCAAATTTAACTTGTTAGAAGAGCCACTCAAAGTGTTTTTGACTTAGGAAAAATTCTTGAAGAGATTAATCATGCATTAGTTTCTTTAGAACCAAAAGTCAAAAAATAGTCTATATTTCAGATTACAGGCCAAATTTATTTTATAATTTCATTTACAAAATACTATCAAAGTGTTATGCAATCGACTATAGCCTGTCCTAGATAATTTAATATCAAAAAAATATGGCTTATGTGCCAAACAGAGATATCAGTGAAGGAATTTTGATAACTCATGAAATTGTCAAAGTTTTCAATTGCAAAGAAAGTGATAGAATGTGTACTAAATTGATCTAAGTAAAGCATATGATACCTTATGGAGAGACATTTTAATACACATAATGAGATCTTTTAATTTTCCAAAAAAAGGAGCTGTAAATAGTTGAAGAAGTAATCACCATGCCAACTTTTTCTGTAAAAGTTCTGGTTAACTCTTATGGTAATTTTTGTAGCGCAAGTGCGATCGGACAAGGAGATCCTTTATCTTACTTTTTTTTCAGAATGGCAATGGAATATTTTACTATGTGTTAATCCTCTTTTGTTCGCGACTTAACAAGCTGCGACTTACGACCTAAAAGGCATGCCGACGTAACAGTTGCCGACTTAACAAGTTGGAACTTACGACCTAAAACCATGCCGACTTAATGGTTGCCGACTTAACGATCTAAACCATGCCGACCTAAAAAGCATGTCGACTTAAGAAGCGTGCCGACTTAACAATTAACCGACCTAACTACTGAAAGGAGCATACCGACTTAAGATGTGGACCGACTTAAGGAGCTAACGACTTAAAAGGACTTACGACCTACCGACCTAAGTGGATGAACGACTTAACGAGCTAAAGCAAAGTGAAGACATGTTCCATGCCGCATCTTTTAGGTCGCTGCCAACTTACGACTTATACTAAGTCGCGCGCGACTTATCAACTCGTTCAGAAGAATCAAGTGCAGCCGAAGTGATTCCCTATACCGTCACCGACTTACGATCTACGACCTACCCTAGGTCGTGGCCGACTTATCACTTGATAAAATTCTGCTCAGAAATCCTCTCTATAAATACCCCACAAACTCCAACAAGTAAGGGACTTTTGGCCGATCATTTCTTGAAGCGTCGTCACTCTACCGAATTCTCAACTCATCCAACATTTGAAGAACTCCAATCACTCAAGACATTACAACAAGCTTTGAGAGAAATCTTCCGCATTCAACACGAATTCGAGGAGATCTTCAACATCGAAGCTTGAGCTAATAGTCGAAAGTGTTTAGGAATCGAAAGATATTGTATTTCACAAGTGTATTGTATCATTTTGTAACTAGATTCAGTAATAAAGAGATTCAAAGTGGACGTAGGCTCGATCTCAAGCCGAACCACTATAAACTGCTGTCTTTTACTGCTTTTTCACTATTTTACTGCTTAATTCCTGTTCCCGTCACACGGGTGGTGCTTTCACAACTTCACAACACACACCGGGTGTTAACGTGTAACTTTTAGCGTTAACATTTTGGTGCTTTCACTGAGAACCCAACTCAGGCGATCATTCACCATAGCTTCACGAAAGTTTGTTGAAAGAATTTCCTTCAAAACCAGAAGTCTATCAGACATAATGGCTCCTGGAAGAAAACGTAAGTCTGTCAGATCTGACGATGACCTCGACAATACTGCCACTTCTCTTTCTCCAAGTCAGGCAGCTCCAAGCGTCGGGGTGACGCGAGAAGAATTAGATGCTGACGTGTCCGGACTGTACCAGCAGATTGAAACTCAGAATAATCTGATGATGGAAAAGTTGAATGCTCTGCTCGGGGCTAATCAAAGACCAGTAAATAATGAAGAAAACTTTGCTGATGCTGTTCCCAACTCCGAAGGGAGAAATATTCCTTAGGACAGATCTGGTGCCGCTGAAGGGGCACCCCCCAAGCTGAAGGATCTAGGCCATCGCCAGTTCTACCCGAACGTTTGCCCGGACAAACTTCTGAGAAAATGGCCGAAGCCTATTCTGCAAAGTCAATAAACAATGAGGAGTATCTCTCCGGCATGATTCGGCAGATAATGAAGGAAAGAATGCAGAGAAACAAAGATGAGAATGATTGGGGATTCGCTCCGAGTAAAACTCCAGTTACTGAAAGGATTCTAAAGGCTGAGTTTCCCAGAAAATTCGTTCCTCCTACCATTCCTTCTTATCGAGGAACAAGTGATCTGAATCAATTCCTATACAAATATGATTGGCACATGACTGGCGCCAGAGCAACTGACGAGATTAAATGCCGGTATTTCCCGGTATACTTGGAAGGAGTGGCGTTACTTTGGTTTACCAAGCTTCCTATGCGATCTGTTGATCAATTTTCCGATCTGTCTCGAAAATTCAAGGAACAATTCAGATTATACATTTCAAGAGCAAAGGATATAATGTCTCTCTCAAGTCTTGAACAGAACCCTGGAGAACCCATCAAATCCTTCCTGAATCGCTTTAATTTAGCCCTAGCCGAAGTTGATAACGCAGAACCGCGAATGATTTTAACCTACTTAATGCGGGCTATTGACAAGTTAAGCGAATTTGGAAAATGGTTGAAGATGAAGGAACCAAACTCGCTCGAAAAGTTCTACAAAAAGGCTAATGAGTTCATGCGCCTAGAAAATCTCTCCGCGTCAACTAAAGTTGTGACAACAGTGGTGGAAAATAATGCTACAGTTCAGAACAAGAAAGAATCTGCAAATCATAAAAGGGAGAGTAATGGTGGAAAGAAGCAGAAAGATCTCAAAAAGCCCTGCTTCCTCAAACCTTCGGATTTTACCCCTCTAACTGATACACCGGAGAATATTTTCATCGCCACTAAGGATGCTGTTGAATTTCCAAAACCACCGGCAGTAAAAGTTGGGAAAAATGCTGCTCAAAGCGGAAGATTTTGCAAGTTTCATAACCAACCAGGCCATGATACCAGCGAGTGCTGCCACTTGAAAAGCCTGATTGAAGAATTGTTAAGAGAGAATAAGTTGCAGTAGTACGTTAAAAGGAATAGAAAAGACCCGTCTTCATCTAACCAAGGGCAACTACCCCCAGCTCATTCATCTGGTTCAGGAGAGAGGCCTGCTGAAAAGGAAAGACCTGTTATCAATGTGATCACAGGAGGACCTCATCCGACTGGCAGGAGTTGGGGTGAGATGGAAAGGTATGCTAGAGCCTTGAAGTATGCCCCAGCTGAAGAAAGTGTCTTAATCTTGGAAGATGCTGCACCTCTGAAGCAGCAAAAGACTTTTCATGATGATATTATGTTCAGAACCAGGGATTCTATTGATGTGGAAGCTCCTACTGAGGACCCTTTAGTTGTCTCTGTCGGTATTGGGTCGGCTATTGTCAGAAGAGTGCTGGTTGATAGTGGCGCCTCGTGCAACATACTCTTTAAAAAGACATTTGACCAAATGAAAATTCCAATGACAGACGTACAAGCTTCTTCACACAAGATTGCCGGATTTACAGAAGAGCTGAAACAGCCAATTGGAACGGTGGACTTATTTGTTGAAATGGGCGAAGGACATAAGAAGTTGGTTCGGAAGCAAACTTTTGTAATTGTTGATGGATTCTCCGCCTATATTGCTTTCTTGGGTCGACCTACTCTTGCTGCTTTCAGGGCCGTCCTCGCTCCGTGGTGCTTAACAATGAAATTTCCCACTGATAATGGGGTTGCTGTCAATTGTCATTAAGGGAGATCAGAACGCGGAGCGAGAATGTTATCTTGTAGAGCTCCGAGAGGCCAGAAAAAGAGAGATGGGAAAAGATGCGGCAGCTCCGCTCCGCATCAAAGAACCAACCTTGTAGCAGCTACGGAGTGGCCCCTGTACTGGCGAACACAGCAATGCAAGGAAAGAAAAGGACCCCAGGAAAGCCAGTACAGGGGAGAATAGAGTGGTACCCGCGGAAGTAACGGTACCAATATCTGTTGACTCGAAAGACCCAAACAAAGTACTCAATGTGGGTTCACAACTGAGCATAGCAGTTCAAAACACGCTGATATCATTCTAAAAAGCCAATCTGGATGTGTTCGCCTGGTGTCATGCTGATATGTGTGGGATCTCCCCGGAAATTGCTGTACATACTCTGAATATTAACCCAAAATTCACACCAGTGAAACAGAAAAGAAGAACCCAAGGCCTAGAAAGGTCGACAGCACTAAAGGAAGAAGTCGATCGGCTCATGGAAAACGGCTTCATCAGAAACTCCACTTATCCAAATTGGGTTTCAAATCCAGTATTGGTTAAGAAGGCAAATGGAAAGTGGAGAGTATGCATCGATTTTTCGGACCTAAACAAAGCTTGCCCCAATGATTGCTTTCCGCTGCCCAGAATCGATCAATTGGTGGATGGAACGGCTGGGCATGAATTGTTATCATTTATGGACGCTTACTCTGGGTACAATCAGATTATGATTCATGAGCCGGATCAGGAAGACACAAGCTTTATCACAGATGTGGGTCTCTACTGCTACAAAGTTATGCCTTTCGGATTGAAGAATGCTGGGGCAACCTACCAAAGGCTCGTCAATGCGATGTTCAAACCTCAGATTGGTAGAACCATGGAAGTTTATGTTGACGATATGTTGGTAAAGTCAAAGAAAGCTGTAGACCACATGGGTCACTTGGAGAAAATGTTTGCAATTCTTCGAAAGTACGGAATGAAGCTCAATCCATTGAAATGTTCATTCGGAGTAGAGTCTGGGAAATTCTTGGGTTTCATTGTGAGCGCTAGGGGCATCGAAGCCAATCCTACTCAAATCACAGCTCTAAGGGAAGTCAAAGCCCCTAAAACAAAGAAAGAAATGCAAAGCCTCAATGGAAAAGTCGCTGCTCTGAGTCGTTTCATTTCCAAGGCAACAGACAAATGCATTCCCTTCTTTGACGCTCTAAAGAAAGGAAAGAAAATTTTTGAATGGACTCCCGAATGCCAGAATGCTTTCGATGAACTAATTCGTCATATAGAAACACCTCCGGTTCTTTCCAAGCCTACTGATGGTGAAGACCTTTTCATCTATTTAGCAATTTCATCTCATGCCCTTAGTGCAGCACTTGTACGAGAAGATATGAAAATACAACGTCCAGTCTATTACATCATCAAACGGTTCACTGGGGCAGAGATGAATTATTCGAAGATAGAAAAGCTCGCCTATTGTTTACTAATTGCTTCTAGGAAGTTGAGGCCATACTTTCAAGCTCATCCTATCACAGTCCTTACCGATCAACCTCTAAAGCAAGTCATGTTTCGTCCTGAAACTTCGGGCCGTCTTTTAAAATGGAACATTGAACTCAGCCAATATGATATCACTTACCATCCCCGGAGAGCAATCAACGGACAAGCTTTAGCAGATTTCATCACAGAATCTACTGACAAAGGTGATAGTGAGAATGAAATAACTGATGGCATTCCAATCCAGTGGAAGTTGTATGTTGACGGATCAAGAAATGATTACTGTTCTGGGGCAGGGGTTGTGCTCGAAACCCCCGAAGGACGATCGTTGTGTTATGCATTGAGACTGGAATTTCCTTCAACAAACAATGAAGCAGAGTATGAAGCTCTTATTGCCGGTTTGAAAATTACCAAGGAACTAAACATCAAAGTGTTACAGATTTTCAGCGATTCCCAACTTATTGTTTGCCAGGTAAAGAAAGAGTTTCAGGCTAAAGGTGGAAATCTGCCCGCATACTTGTCAAAGGCATGTGAGCTTCTCGAAGATTTTGATCATTACACAATAAGTCACATCCCTCGAATAGAAAACATGAAGGCGGATTCTCTAGCAAAGTACTCAAGTTCTGAAGAGGCTCAATTGTTAGGATTAATCCCTATGGAAGTTCTGTCGGCTTCGAGCATTGATGAGATGGATATTGATTGGATCATGGCTGCGTCTCAAGAGCATGAATCATGGATGACTCCAATCAAAGAATACCTACTCAATAATTCTCTACTAGAAAGTTCTAAGGAACGTCGAAAGCTGTTAAGGAAAGCGTCAAGATATATAATTCAAGATGGCCGATTATACAGACGGGGATTTTCAATGCCACTGCTCCGATGTGTAACTAAGGAAGAAGCCAAGACAATTCTAGCTGAGATACACGGAGGAGAATGTGGAGATCATTCAGCCGGTCAAACTCTAGCCAAGAAAGTTCTCCGATATGGGTATTTCTGGCCGGATATTAATCGAGATGCTGCTATTTACTCCAGAAAGTGCGACAAGTGCCAAAGATTCGCAAAAATCCCAAAAGCACCTTCCACCGCACTCACACAAATGGTCAGCCCATGGTCGTTCGCCATTTGGGGAATAGACTTGATTGGACCTTTACCGATCGCTAAATCTGGAATCAAATATGCTATCGTTGCTGTTGATTATTTCACAAAATGGGCTGAAGCTGAACCCTTAGCCACTATTACCTCTAAAAAGATGATAAATTTCGTAACTAAAAATATCATTTGCAGGTATGGTGTGCCATAGAAAATAATCACAGACAACGGCACTCAGTTTGAAAGTGAAGAATTCCAAGACTTTTGCAAACGGTTCAGAATTCGAAAAAGCTTCTCCGCAGTGGCTCATCCGCAGGCAAATTGGCAAGTGGAAGCGGTGAACAAAATTATCAAGTCAACCATCAAAAAGCAGCTTGAAAAAGCAAAAGGTGGTTGGGTCGATAGGCTTCCATTAGCACTATGGGCATACCGAACTACTCACAAAACTGCAACTGGGCACACTCCATTTTCACTAGCATACGGATCAGAAGCAATGATTCTAGTGGAAGTAGAAGTTCCTTCACATAGAAGAATTCATTTCAACGAGGTTGAAAATGAGAAACTGCAACTTGAATCCCTTGATTCTCTTGATGAAAAAAGAGAAGAAGCTAGACTCAGAGTTTCAGCTTATCAACAAAGGATAGCCAGGCACTTCAACTCTAAAGTTCGCCAATGCAGCTTTGAGATCGGG
The DNA here is from genome assembly GCA_030737815.1 of Allium fistulosum. Classification (NCBI taxonomy): domain Eukaryota; kingdom Viridiplantae; phylum Streptophyta; class Magnoliopsida; order Asparagales; family Amaryllidaceae; genus Allium; species Allium fistulosum. The sequence goes on from CM060908.1 coordinate 236,980,624, forward strand.
GATTTAGTCTTGAAAAGGATCATGATAGCAACCGGAGTATTTGGGCCAAACTGGGAAGGGCCATATATCATAGGCAATAAACTTCATGATGGCACTTTCAAACTCATAATTGTTGAAGGAGATCCAATTCCAAGAGCCTGGAACAGCAACCACTTACGTCCTTATTTTACTTGAAAAAAAAGGTTTGCTCAAAATTGTAAAATAGTGATGAATGTATTAGTTGTATTGAAAGACATTGTAAATCAGTGCAAGTTAATAAAAGCTATAAGTGGATGTAGACCCGATTCTTGGCCGAACCACTATAAATCTTGTGTTCTTTACTATTTCATAATGCCTGTTTCATTTCGATATGTAAATACTTTAAATGTATTGCTAAAATGTCGATTCAAAATTGCAGGACATTAAAACAAGGCTTGCTTGTCACAAAGCCAAGCGACCTCTATAAATCACCTACTAAACAAATACCAAGCGACAAAAATTCCAAATTCAAATCCTATACAAGAAGAACTTCACATAAAAAGTTCGCGACTCCACTGTGGCAAGCCTTCGTTAACTGGTTGTGATTGTCGATATGAACAGACATCCAACTAGGTAACTTGCGTTTGTCCCGTGAAGTTATTCAACAGTGAAGTCCACTTCTTCGGATAAGGCAATTTACTTGCAAAAGGAAAGAAGATGCGCTTGGAAATGATAATAAAAGATCGCTAATGAGCAGATGATGAGAGAACATGGCCAAGCAAACACAGAAGCAGCCAAAAGGAAGTATGCCTCTCAATAAAAGGGCCGGTAGAACCACCGAAGGGACACCTTCCCAAGCAGAAGGAACAGGGCCCTTGCTAACTGATCATGATGCATCCGATCAGGTAGCTTGCGTCCGTCCCGTGGATCTACTCGCCCCTGAGACGCAACCTTCCTGGCACACCAACCAACTAATGCTCCTTCCCAAAGGTCAACAAAGCCCTCTAACGAGGCACGCCAAAAAATGAAAGTGCTTCTCTCAATCAAAAAAGATTGGTGGAACCACCGGAGGGACACCTTCCTACGCTGAAGGAACAGGGCCCTTGTCAATTGATTGCGATTGTTTGTGCAAACGAACATCCAATCAAACAACTTGCGTCCGCCCTGTGGATCCATCCAACCATGAGAAAGTAACTTCCAGGCAATCAAAAAGCCCTCTTCGGAGGCACAAGCCCTCTTCGGAGGCACACGCCCTCTACGGAGGCAAAAGCCCTCTCCCGAGGCACCACAAGCCCTCTTCGGAGGCACACACCCTCTACGGAGGCGAAAGCCCTCTCCCGAGGCACCACAAGCCCTCTTAAGAGGCACAAGCCCTCTTCGGAGGCACAAGCCCTTTTCGGAGGCACAACTCTTTAAGAGGAGCCCTCTCCGGAGGCATGTCCCAAGATAGAATACTAAAAAAAAAAGCCTTCTCCGGAAGCACATTTCAACTCTCAAAGGAAGGTTAACTTATTCATCTCAAAAAGTTCTTCCTAAAAAGTTGAAATGCTACAAAAAGACCTCTTCAGAAGCACACTTCACCGTGCTCGGAGTACCAAAAATAAGCCTTTTACTGGGACACAAAATCAAAACCTTCTTCAAAAGCTCATTTCACTGCGTAGGAAAATACACTTTTTAACAAATAAAAGTGATCATCTCTGAAAGTTGAAGTGTTCTTCAAGGAAAAAAGAGAAAGTAAAAATTTCTCCAAAAACGAGATATAATCTATTAAAAGCTGAATGATTCTTCCCTTAAAAGTGGAATAGTTATTCTCTGAAATAAGAGTATCAGTCTCGTAAAAGCTAGAAATGTTGCAATGCACTTATGGTATGGGAGCAACACTATACAATTCAGTTATATTAATAAAAGTAACACGCAAGCAACATACCACAAGTTCATTACAATATCACGAAAAATAGCTGTGGAATAAATGCATTCTCAAACACAGACAAAAAAAAAGTTTGTACAAGTAAAAAGAATCGTTTATTCTACACTTAAAATGAGAAATAAATATACTCACACATACATAAGAATTTGTACAAGTGAAGGAACTATTTTATTCAATACTATGAAAATTCTTTACATGTGTAGATATCTCAAAAAAGCAAAAGCAGGGACCGGTACCCGCACAATCTCCGGTCAATACATCCAAAAAAGTAAAACAAGAAGCATAAGGTCTAGCTTATTATTCCTTCTTCCGACCACCCTTGGAACTCTTTCCCGGCCTGATAATCTGTGACAACCCGACTTTTTCTCCACAAAAAGTCGTATCATCATGAAGAAAGAAAGGGATAGAAGAAGAAAGAAGAGAAAGAAAGAACAACAACACATCAGAAATCTCACAGCGGAACGAGAAATATATTATATCACATAAGATATTACATAGTATCATATACATCAGAGTACACAACTTATACATCACAATATAGACAGTTATAAACTTCTGTCTATTATATAACACAACTATATCAATACAATACATCATACACAGCGGAAACTCTATATATCTACACGCTGAAGCCTCCTGCTCCACAGCTCCTCCAGTATTCGTCAAGACTAACCTGAATCCCTCGACTACTCAATACAATATTGAGTACCCAAGAGTTTAATAAAACAGAAAATAAACACTTGGGTCAGACATGGGTCTGGTGTGAGTAAACGGGTTAAAGTTGTTTAACTTTGAAAAACCTTTGAAAGAAAAAGTATCTCGTAAGACTTCCCGCACATAAACACGGAAAAGTTTTTACCTTACGATAACCAAAACATTTGATAGGAAATCTGATTATATTATAATAGGTCTAGGGTTTTCAATATAAATAAGAAATAGCTGAAATTGTTACATTATTAAATTCCAGCATACTAGCCACAAAGTGGGTTATACAATCAAAACCGTAGGGTCTCGTAGGAAGAATGGATTTCCATCAATGGCAGGGCTACTGGGGTACCGCCCGTCACAGTACGTGGCCTAGATCACCGTACCGAGGAGTACGCCCGCTCCCCTGCAACACAAAGCCGGAACCATCCCTTACTGGATAATCCCGAACAAGATAACCCCGTAGTTGGCGCGACCAACCACACACTAAGCCGAATAAAAGAAAAGGGACCTCTAGACAGGGATCTATCTTGCTCTCAGTGGGTGCTACCCACGAAGCCTTGCTGCACCTCCCCTGTTTTAGCCATTCCCGGTTGATGAGGCTTGAGGTTACGATTACCTTTAATCAGAACATATCACTTAGAATGCTCATCGTCCGCTTGACGATGTGCTGAAAGCATTCAATCCATACAAGTTCGTTCCGGGTTCGAACGAAACCGAAGGCATTATCTCGTTACACTCGTTTTGGAATCACCCTCAGAGTTAACGACAATAACCCTTGCACTCTGAATCTTCATCTTCACTTGAGATTCACGACCTATCGTTAATTTGGATCGATGTGGTATTCGGGTCTCCAGACCTGGAATACCGGTATACGGAAACCCGATCCCGGTCTCATCGAAATCCAAAACGTATCTTTTAAGGGCCAAGTTGTTTTAAGGTTAAAACAATTCAATTCTTATCTATATACACAAAGATAGATAATTCACAATATCTCAAAAGATAATCAACATTATTATCACCAACAAATAATCCATCTCATTATCACTATGCAACCAATACATCCATATCACACAATACTAATCTCATATTTGAGATTCAAACCATTCAAGGTAATTACTATCATCCATTTATAAGCAATGATCTATAATAACACCATTTATAATTAATTTAAAATGAATTAAATTAATTACTTCCATCTCTAATTAATTTAAAGTGAATTAAATTACTTATCTTTAATTAATTTAAAATGAATTAAATTAATTACTTCATCATTTTAAACCTTTCTTACTTAACCATCAATTGATTATAAATCAATTAGTTCATTATCCTCACATTAATCATCTTAATTAATCACCCTTGATTAATACCCCTTAATTACATTCAAGTAATTATCCTTAATTAATTTTACAAATTAATTATCCTTAATCAAATACAGTGATTAAACTTTAATTACTTCATTAATTAATTAACTATAATTAATTACATTAATCTTTAAATTAATTACATTAATTAATTACTTTATAATTACTTATTATTGATTAATTAATCTTAATTAATCAAACCTTAATTACATCATTAATTATATTAATTAATGATCCTTAATTATTACTTTAATTATTAATTATATTTAAATTAATTACATTAAGTAATTAATCTTTAATCAAACCATATTTATTAATCACTCTTGATTAACCACATTCAGTAATTAACTATCTTTAATTACTTCATTAAATAAATTAATTACTCCTTAGTTAATTTTAATTAATCCCTTGATTAATTCCTAAAAGTAATTAAATCCAAATTACTTCCATAAATATACTTAACCATTTCTATAATTGATTATCCTTAATTAATCTAATTAATTATAAAAATTAATCACATTAATTAATTACTTATCTCAACTTAATGATTTTCATAAATTCTTTAATTACTTCTCTTAAGTAATTAACTTAGATTAATCATTATTAATTACTATTTAAATTTATCTTTATTAATCATTTAATTAATCACTAATTATTTATTAATTAAGTGCTTAACTATAACTTAAACAATCTTAATTACTAGATTAATTATCTTCTAATCATTAATTAAAATTTAACCTTATTTAATTAATGATTCTCAAATTACAAGTTAATTATTCTAAGAATAATTAATCTTAAACCTTAAGTTTAAATCCTTAATTACTTTAAGTAATTATCCATTTCATTAATTTATAAAATAAATTAATTATCCATTTAATTATCCTAATACTTAAATGAATAACAAAATATTAAATTCTAATTTAACTTTAAGATAAAACTTTTTCTTACCTATAGTTAAATTATTATTCACAAGTTTATTTGAAATATTCATTTCTAAATCTAATTTTAAATTTCATTTTAAATTCAAGTTTTTAAAAATGAAACTCAATTTATCTTAAATAAAATTTAAATTAATTTTTAAACCTTTACATTTACATGATAAAGAATACTCCTTCTTATAAAAGAATTTTTATAAGAGTTTAAAACCAATTTCTTTTTAAATTCAATCATTTAAAATATAACTTAACATTTAAATTTATTAAAACATTTAACTTTAAAAAAAAATTATTTAAATCTTTTCTTTACATTTCAAACTCCATTTTAAATTCAATTTCTTTTAAATACACTTATATCTTAACACCTTTTAAGTTATTTAAAACAATTTGAATTTAAAAACTTAATTTATTTTCTAACTAAGATTCAAATTAAACTTGAATCTATTTTTAAATTTAGATTTAAACCTAAATTTAAATCTCCTTTACAAATTAAAAACCCAGTTTTAAAATTTTTAAAACAGAGCAGGTTTTCCCTTTAACCCAGAAAATTACCCCAAGCCTTGCATACTTTACTTCGAGTCAAATACCAAAAACCCCGAGCAAAACACCTATCAACTCGAGAGTTTACTCGAGACCAATACACTCAATCCAATAATCAACAGAAAACCAAAAGTGGTGCACTGTGCACATGCACCGGAGCTCCGATCGCCTCTGGCCATCTTCTCCGATCATCCCACACCAGAAAACAACTACACGACTCCCCACGATCATCAGTTGGTCATGCAAAAGCTCGAAACTAAATCGAGACTTCAAACTCAATCCTGGAAACAAAAACAGACATCACCATCTAAGCCTGTCAACACCTCCTTCTCGAAGCTCCGACCGCCGTAGCTCCTGAAATTCTGGCCACGTTCTCGTCAACTCATCATCTACCATCACCCAAAATATCATTACACTCGATTCACTATATACGTCGAACCCATACAAAATGTTTTATCCAGACAAACTAGGGCTACAGACAAAATTTTCCTATCGCCACCTCCATGGTGATCTACCGACACTTCTACTATTTTTCTCCAAGTCTCCGACCACTCATCTTCCTCCAGAAGGATACACGAACTCCCAAACCATCGAGCTCCTCAGAAATCACCCATTTTCCCCTTTTTTGGTCAAACCAGAACTGCCCATACATTCCATCATTACAAACTATGATTTGAGTTTTAAAAATCATATTTTAGTTTGGGTATTTGATTTACTATCCTGAATATATATATTATAATGTTTGAGCTTTCACTTTTATTAAACATGCATTGATGTTTTAGATTTCCAGAAACAATACTATGTTATCTTAATCTAAACAAGTTTTTAAACTAAAACCTATTATACTGCAAACATAATTCATTCAGTAATTAAATCCTAACAAAGCTTGAATCAAAAGTTAGAGAATTTTTACTAGGATTTGAGTCTGGGAATTTAAACAGAGTCTAGATATATATATATGTTCACAGTTAATAACAGGCATATCACAGGCATTTTATATACATAATATACATGCATTAACATCCATATAATTATACAACACAATCTACTACAACATCCAACACATGCATCATAACAGATTTTAAAGAAAACTGTTTTTAAGATTTGTTTACTCACCTTATTTTGGAATGAAGAGCAGAGTCTCCACTTTGAAAAATCTTTTGAATCTTTTAAAACTTGAGTCTTTGTTTGATTTTAAAACTTGCATGCTGTTGTTTTAGGCTTGCATGCAGGTCCAAGATCCTATATTGCTGAAGACAAACTCCAGATTTTGACTCCAGACCAAAGAAATGTATGCACCCCTTTTGATTTTTGATTAAAAACTTAGGTTGAAGAGAAAATGCTTGCATATTTTGTTGCTCTCAGGTTTTTGGAAAAATACAGATCTCAGGTTAATGATTTTGGAAAAAATGCAGGCTCGAATTTGATTTTTGAGGAGTATGTTCACTGGTTTGTTTACAAGCTTGAAATGCTTTTCCAAGTTGCAAATATGAAAGTCTGTTCATGCTTGAGGAAAGAGGTTTGGACATGAAGAGATTACAGGTTTTAACTTGAAAATGATTTAAGAATTTGGAAATTGATTTGATTTTTCTTTTAGTTTTGAGGAAGGTTTCAGATTTGTTTTAGGAAGATTGTTTTGATTTTGAGTTTCTTCTTAGCTTTTTGAAAGAGAATGGCAAAAGAAATGAAAGGAAGAAGACCTATTTGCATGGGCTGAAATTTTATTAAAAAAAGAAAAAGAAAAGAAAACCAAACTTAAAATGCCACTTGTTAAGATAATTTACATTTGTCACATTAAATGGTTTATTATTTAACACATGTTAATTTAGCTCTCAAATGTTTACACTTGTCTTGTAAGTAATTTGTATTTATAATTTAAGTGTTAATAAAAAGCTTTTAACTTAATTAATTAGTTTTTAATACTTAGATATATATATATAGATAACTTTAAAGAGTAAAACCAATTATATTTATATATAAAAACAATACATATATTTATTATTTGAAAATAACTCACTTGACAATTTTATATAATTTATACAAGAGATTATAAATTACTTATTATTTAAATGGATTAATGTTTCATATTTTAATTTTAAACTTTCATAGCTAATTTACAAATCATATAAAAATAATAATGTTAAACAAATCATTTTGCTAATCTTATTTAAAATCTAAATTAAAGATATTTAAACTAGTAATATTTACCTTAAGTATTTTAAAACCATATAGTTACTTATAAAATATTTTTGAAAAGTTTTAACTTCAAATAAATCATAATTTCCCAGTTTACCCAAGATATTAGAATAAAAAAACATTATTTATTTATTTATAAAATTCAAACCAAAGATTTCTAATTACAATATATATGCAAATATATATATTCATTATAAATAGAAAACATTTTATTTAGCTTTTAAAAGATAAATTCACTAATTTAAATATTTATTAAAGAAGATTATTAAATTAATCCAAATTAAATTACAAAATTATCAAATCAATTTAATTTTTTAATACAGATTATTAAATTGATATTGCCTAAAATTCAGGGATATCACATTCCTTCCCCCTTAAAATAATTTCGTCCCCGAAATTAAAAGCAAAGGTAATTTAATAATCTCATTTAAAAATTTAATTTTCAAATCACAATCCTATATCAATCATATGCTAACAATCATAGCAACCAATTTATCTAATCAAACAAATTTAACTATCCAGAAAAATTCTGGATAGAATTTCCTCGAGTTTCCCAAGTATATATATATCGGGATACTCGCTCTACAAACAATCTAAACTACTAAGCTACAGAGTTCCTACTCATCTAGTATTTACAGAACTAAACAAGATATCAGACTATAGACGAGTCTGACTCAACAACCAAGTCTCTCTAAACTGCTGGTTCCAAAACCAGAGATAGATCAAACACTTATCCAAATCAGAATACAGAAGAGATCCAAAATACCACGGAGCTGACTTCCCAAACTTACCCAATCTTATAGCTCCTTCGATCGGAGAAAACTTATCTAAAATCAAATCTCCGTCTAGAAATTTAAATTCCTTTGGATGATCCTGAGCTGCCTACATCCTTACTGATCACCTCACTCTTTGCTGATGTCTTTAGAAACAAACTAGATCAAAAACAACCCACCACAATGATCTCCTCAAGATCAACCAAAACCAAAGACACCAATCCTACTCCTCAAACAACAGAAAACTAAACTTACTTCTTCAATCCAGAAAAACAAACAGAAGTACTTGTCAAACTGCTTTTGCTGCACAACTCTGATATGGAGCAGAAGAGAATACGAGCACAAACTGGAAAACATATCCCAGAAAAAATGGTTCATCAGATCCATAAAAGAAATCTCAGATAATCCACCAAAATTTGGGCTGCTTCACCAAACTCTATCTCAAGGAACCATCCTTCTACTGAGTTGAACCACCAAAATCACTCCTGGAATCCAGTCGATAAGAAAACTCAATCTCCAATGCCGACAAACCTCTGACTTCCCTGAAGACATCCAGAAAAACTCTGATAATCTAAGAGAACACTCAGCAATCGCAAGTCACTTTTGCGATCAACCCAGCCTAAATGCAAAGAAACTGTTCTCTCTTTACCAATCAGAACAGCTTACGCTTATCTATCCAATCCATTGAAGAAATGGATCCACTCTGTTGCTTCTGAACTCCACCTCCAGAAAACTGCTAAGCCGGAAGAATTTCCTGCCAACGCAAAGAACACTCCGAGCTGCACTACTGCCACAGATGCCAAAGACTTCTCAATCCAAAGCTCTTCGAGAAACTCGAACCTCAAACCAAACAGAAACACCATGCTGAACTCAGCCACAACACCGAAACAGACACACTCCATTAATCTTGTTCCAAAAGAAAACATCTTCGGGAACATCCATATTCACTGCGTCTCATCACACAGCTACAATTTCCTGAGATACCATCACTCGCTTCTGCCTAACCGACAGATCCAACTCTACTCATCCAACTTCAAAGATAAACTCCGAACCATAACAGGTTTCCTTCAGAGATTGTGAAATCCTTACACAACTGCAAAGTTCACTCGAGACGGTATTAGGTTTACAGTCTCGACAAATACACTTCCAACCTCAACATTCAAACTCCAACTATTGGTAATTGTGTTACACACACTACCACCTTATCTACCTTTATAACTTATATTGGAAAACCCGAACAGGTAACCCAATAAATAGGTAGAAATACATAAATATATATATTTAAAATGATATATTTTTTTTTATATAAAAATTATTTTTGGGTAAAATTATTTCATCTACCTCTTTAAAACAATATTGTGTCCGTTGGCCTGGTTCAAGTGTTTAGAGATCCCTATCAATAACGTTAGCTACTCGTATTGACCAGAATCCATATACCACTCAACCGATCAATTAACACAATATAAAACCATTTTTATATAACTAACAATTACGCGCTCTCAAGATAGACACCACTTCAGAGCCTAGGTATTCACTCAACCTACTGCTCTGATACCAACTGTGACAACCCGACTTTTTCTCCACAAAAAGTCGTATCATCATGAAGAAAGAAAGGGATAGAAGAAGAAAGAAGAGAAAGAAAGAACAACAACACATCAGAAATCTCACAGCGGAACGAGAAATATATTATATCACATAAGATATTACATAGTATCATATACATCAGAGTACACAACTTATACATCACAATATAGACAGTTATAAACTTCTGTCTATTATACAACACAACTATATCAATACAATACATCATACACAGCGGAAACTCTATATATCTACACGCTGAAGCCTCCTGCTCCACAGCTCCTCCAGTATTCGTCAAGACTAACCTGAATCCCTCGACTACTCAATACAATATTGAGTACTCAAGAGTTTAATAAAACAGAAAATAAACACTTGGGTCAGACATGGGTCTGGTGTGAGTAAACGGGTTAAAGTTGTTTAACTTTGAAAAACCTTTGAAAGAAAAAGTATCTCGTAAGACTTCCCGCACATAAACACGGAAAAGTTTTTACCTTACGATAACCAAAACATTTGATAGGAAATCTGATTATATTATAATAGGTCTAGGGTTTTCAATATAAATAAGAAATAGCTGAAATTGTTACATTATTAAATTCCAGCATACTAGCCACAAAGTGGGTTATACAATCAAAACCGTAGGGTCTCGTAGGAAGAATGGATTTCCATCAATGGTAGGGCTACTGGGGTACCGCCCGTCACAGTACGTGGCCTAGATCACCGTACCGAGGAGTACGCCCGCTCCCCTGCAACACAAAGCCGGAACCATCCCTTACTGGATAATCCCGAACAAGATAACCCCGTAGTTGGCGCGATCAACCACACACTAAGCCGAATAAAAGAAAAGGGACCTCTAGACAGGGATCTATCTTGCTCTCAGTGGGTGCTACCCACGAAGCCTTGCTGCACCTCCCCTGTTTTAGCCATTCCCGGTTGATGAGGCTTGAGGTTACGATTACCTTTAATCAGAACATATCACTTAGAATGCTCATCGTCCGCCTGACGATGTGCTGAAAGCATTCAATCCATACAAGTTCGTTCCGGGTTCGAACGAAACCGAAGGCATTATCTCGTTACACTCGTTTTGGAATCACCCTCAGAGTTAACGACAATAACCCTTGCACTCTGAATCTTCATCTTCACTTGAGATTCACGACCTATCGTTAATTTGGATCGATGTGGTATTCGGGTCTCCAGACCTGGAATACCGGTATACGGAAACCCGATCCCGGTCTCATCGAAATCCAAAACGTATCTTTTAAGGGCCAAGTTGTTTTAAGGTTAAAACAATTCAATTCTTATCTATATACACAAAGATAGATAATTCACAATATCTCAAAAGATAATCAACATTATTATCACCAACAAATAATCCATCTCATTATCACTATGCAACCAATACATCCATATCACACAATACTAATCTCATATTTGAGATTCAAACCATTCAAGGTAATTACTATCATCCATTTATAAGCAATGATCTATAATAACACCATTTATAATTAATTTAAAATGAATTAAATTAATTACTTCCATCTCTAATTAATTTAAAGTGAATTAAATTACTTATCTTTAATTAATTTAAAATGAATTAAATTAATTACTTCATCATTTTAAACCTTGCTTACTTAACCATCAATTGATTATAAATCAATTAGTTCATTATCCTCACATTAATCATCTTAATTAATCACCCTTGATTAATACCCCTTAATTACATTCAAGTAATTATCCTTAATTAATTTTACAAATTAATTATCCTTAATCAAATACAGTGATTAAACTTTAATTACTTCATTAATTAATTAACTATAATTAATTACATTAATCTTTAAATTAATTACATTAATTAATTACTTTATAATTACTTATTATTGATTAATTAATCTTAATTAATCAAACCTTAATTACATCATTAATTATATTAATTAATGATCCTTAATTATTACTTTAATTATTAATTATATTTAAATTAATTACATTAAGTAATTAATCTTTAATCAAACCATATTTATTAATCACTCTTGATTAACCACATTCAGTAATTAACTATCTTTAATTACTTCATTAAATAAATTAATTACTCCTTAGTTAATTTTAATTAATCCCTTGATTAATTCCTAAAAGTAATTAAATCCAAATTACTTCCATAAATATACTTAACCATTTCTATAATTGATTATCCTTAATTAATCTAATTAATTATAAAAATTAATCACATTAATTAATTACTTATCTCAACTTAATGATTTTCATAAATTCTTTAATTACTTCTCTTAAGTAATTAACTTAGATTAATCATTATTAATTACTATTTAAATTTATCTTTATTAATCATTTAATTAATCACTAATTATTTATTAATTAAGTGCTTAACTATAACTTAAACAATCTTAATTACTAGATTAATTATCTTCTAATCATTAATTAAAATTTAACCTTATTTAATTAATGATTCTCAAATTACAAGTTAATTATTCTAAGAATAATTAATCTTAAACCTTAAGTTTAAATCCTTAATTACTTTAAGTAATTATCCATTTCATTAATTTATAAAATAAATTAATTATCCATTTAATTATCCTAATACTTAAATGAATAACAAAATATTAAATTCTAATTTAACTTTAAGATAAAACTTTTTCTTACCTATAGTTAAATTATTATTCACAAGTTTATTTGAAATATTCATTTCTAAATCTAATTTTAAATTTCATTTTAAATTCAAGTTTTTAAAAATGAAACTCAATTTATCTTAAATAAAATTTAAATTAATTTTTAAACCTTTACATTTACATGATAAAGAATACTCCTTCTTATAAAAGAATTTTTATAAGAGTTTAAAACCAATTTCTTTTTAAATTCAATCATTTAAAATATAACTTAACATTTAAATTTATTAAAACATTTAACTTTAAAAAAAATTTATTTAAATCTTTTCTTTACATTTCAAACTCCATTTTAAATTCAATTTCTTTTAAATACACTTATATCTTAACACCTTTTAAGTTATTTAAAACAATTTGAATTTAAAAACTTAATTTATTTTCTAACTAAGATTCAAATTAAACTTGAATCTATTTTTAAATTTAGATTTAAACCTAAATTTAAATCTCCTTTACAAATTAAAAACCCAGTTTTAAAATTTTTAAAACAGAGCAGGTTTTCCCTTTAACCCAGAAAATTACCCCAAGCCTTGCATACTTTACTTCGAGTCAAATACCAAAAACCCCGAGCAAAACACCTATCAACTCGAGAGTTTACTCGAGACCAATACACTCAATCCAATAATCAACAGAAAACCAAAAGTGGTGCACTGTGCACATGCACCGGAGCTCCGATCGCCTCTGGCCATCTTCTCCGATCATCCCACACCAGAAAACAACTACACGACTCCCCACGATCATCAGTTGGTCATGCAAAAGCTCGAAACTAAATCGAGACTTCAAACTCAATCCTGGAAACAAAAACAGACATCACCATCTAAGCCTGTCAACACCTCCTTCTCGAAGCTCCGACCGCCGTAGCTCCTGAAATTCTGGCCACGTTCTCGTCAACTCATCATCTACCATCACCCAAAATATCATTACACTCGATTCACTATATACGTCGAACCCATACAAAATGTTTTATCCAAACAAACTAGGGCTACAGACAAAATTTTCCTATCGCCACCTCCACGGTGATCTACCGACACTTCTACTATTTTTCTCCAAGTCTCCGACCACTCATCTTCCTCCAGAAGGATACACGAACTCCCAAACCATCGAGCTCCTCAGAAATCACCCATTTTCCCCTTTTCTGGTCAAACCAGAACTGCCCATACACCCCATCATTACAAACTATGATTTGAGTTTTAAAAATCATATTTTAGTTTGGGTATTTGATTTACTATCCTGAATATATATATTATAATGTTTGAGCTTTCACTTTTATTAAACATGCATTGATGTTTTAGATTTCCAGAAACAATACTATGTTATCTTAATCTAAACAAGTTTTTAAACTAAAACCTATTATACTACAAACATAATTCATTCAGTAATTAAATCCTAACAAAGCTTGAATCAAAAGTTAGAGAATTTTTACTAGGATTTGAGTCTGGGAATTTAAACAGAGTCTAGATATATATATATGTTCACAGTTAATAACAGGCATATCACAGGCATTTTATATACATAATATACATGCATTAACATCCATATAATTATACAACACAATCTACTACAACATCCAACACATGCATCATAACAGATTTTAAAGAAAACTGTTTTTAAGATTTGTTTACTCACCTTATTTTGGAATGAAGAGCAGAGTCTCCACTTTGAAAAATCTTTTGAATCTTTTAAAACTTGAGTCTTTGTTTGATTTTAAAACTTGCATGCTGTTGTTTTAGGCTTGCATGCAGGTCCAAGATCCTATATTGCTGAAGACAAACTCCAGATTTTGACTCCAGACCAAAGAAATGTATGCACCCCTTTTGATTTTTGATTAAAAACTTAGGTTGAAGAGAAAATGCTTGCATATTTTGTTGCTCTCAGGTTTTTGGAAAAATACAGATCTCAGGTTAATGATTTTGGAAAAAATGCAGGCTCGAATTTGATTTTTGAGGAGTATGTTCACTGGTTTGTTTACAAGCTTGAAATGCTTTTCCAGGTTGCAAATATGAAAGTCTGTTCATGCTTGAGGAAAGAGGTTTGGACATGAAGAGATTACAGGTTTTAACTTGAAAATGATTTAAGAATTTGGAAATTGATTTGATTTTTCTTTTAGTTTTGAGGAAGGTTTCAGATTTGTTTTAGGAAGATTGTTTTGATTTTGAGTTTCTTCTTAGCTTTTTGAAAGAGAATGGCAAAAGAAATGAAAGGAAGAAGACCTATTTGCATGGGCTGAAATTTTATTAAAAAAAGAAAAAGAAAAGAAAACCAAACTTAAAATGCCACTTGTTAAGATAATTTACATTTGTCACATTAAATGGTTTATTATTTAACACATGTTAATTTAGCTCTCAAATGTTTACACTTGTCTTGTAAGTAATTTGTATTTATAATTTAAGTGTTAATAAAAAGCTTTTAACTTAATTAATTAGTTTTTAATACTTAGATATATATATAGATAACTTTAAAGAGTAAAACCAATTATATTTATATATAAAAACAATACATATATTTATTATTTGAAAATAACTCACTTGACAATTTTATATAATTTATACAAGAGATTATAAATTACTTATTATTTAAATGGATTAATGTTTCATATTTTAATTTTAAACTTTCATAGCTAATTTACAAATCATATAAAAATAATAATGTTAAACAAATCATTTTGCTAATCTTATTTAAAATCTAAATTAAAGATATTTAAACTAGTAATATTTACCTTAAGTATTTTAAAACCATATAGTTACTTATAAAATATTTTTGAAAAGTTTTAACTTCAAATAAATCATAATTTCCCAGTTTACCCAAGATATTAGAATAAAAAAACATTATTTATTTATTTATAAAATTCAAACCAAAGATTTCTAATTACAATATATATGCAAATATATATATTCATTATAAATAGAAAACATTTTATTTAGCTTTTAAAAGATAAATTCACTAATTTAAATATTTATTAAAGAAGATTATTAAATTAATCCAAATTAAATTACAAAATTATCAAATCAATTTAATTTTTTAATACAGATTATTAAATTGATATTGCCTAAAATTCAGGGATATCACATAATCAGTTTTGAAAGCCGTTGTGGATGAGTTGGGGAAGGAGGAGAAGGAGGGGCAGCCGGATCTTCTTTAATATTCTTCTCATCAGCCGAAGCGCTCTTCTTCTTCTTCTTCATCGCGCGCTTCCCTTTCCTCTTGGAAGAAGACTCGCTTCCCGGACTAAGAAACTCAGAAAGTTTTGTATCGTCATCATGAGTTTGCTCCGGGGCCTTTTCGCCTTCTTCAAGTCCTCCAATCTTTTGCTCTTGCGAAGCAACCGGATCATCCAAGTCTTTGAGGGCTTCTATTTTCTCTTCTTGTGATCCTGGTTGAGAAACAGAAAGAGGAGTAACTTGGGAAGGAGGAGGAACAGCAGCTGGAGAAGGAGAAGTTGGTATAGCTTTCGGAACTTCCGCTGTAGAAGAAAAGAAGTTAAAATCGGTATTCTCCAAGAAAAGAGAAGTTATTAGTTCATCAAACTCGGTTAAATCGAATAAGTGATTCACTGGATCCGGGTCGACGCCAAAGTTACCTGAAGAAGTCGGTTTTGTAAAGTTAATCTCGAATTTCTCAGCCTCAATATCTTCCAAGGCTTCGTCCTCAGTAGGAGTAGTCACAATTTCAGTGTCTACTTTAGCAGGAAGCGAAGAATGGGCACTGGAATCTGTAATATTGGCGTCAGCTGAAGTTGAAGTATGAACAGGGGCAGTTGAAGGAGCTTTCTCTTTCGGGTGTTCATCCCCTGTAGACTCAGCTTGCGCCCTGGCAAGTTGCTCTTTTCCTCTAGCAAGAGCGGCACGAGCTTCATCGTCAAGGTAACGCGCCTCAAGTCCTGCTTCATCATAGCCGGCACCGCCAAGCATATCAACTGTGGCTTCCCACACTTCAGCCAGGGTAATCTCATATTCAGGGCCCAGAAAAGAGAGACTTCCATGACCCAGAACGCTGTGTAAATAAAAGTCGAATAAGGTAGAGCTGACGCTAGCTTTTGCTGCCTCATGCGATTGCTCGGCCTCTTCCTTTTTGGCAACGGCTGCAACTCGACCAGCAACAGCCTTATCACGCTCTTTCTCAGCTTTAGCAAGTCGAGACTTTAGCAATTCGATCTCCACGTTCTGGGAGTTAACTGTTTCCCGCAACTGAGTGTTATTTTTGCGGTATTCTTCAACAACGAACTGCTCAGCCGCAAATTTCATCTCAGCATCTCTCTGAGCAGCGTGCGCATCCCGCACTTGTTTTTGAAACACTTCTTCTTTCTGAGATTGCGAAGTGGAAGAAGCGGCGAGATCTTCCTTGAGTTTTTTAACCTCGGACTCAAGTCTCGCATTATCATCAGCAATGCTCATCATCTCGGCATCATGCTGTTTGCAAATTTTATCCCACTCGGATTTATCATTCTCCATGGTTAGCATGGCTTCAAGATTTGCACGGTTGACTCTTTGCAGCTCATCGACAAGCTTTTGCCATCCGGACACCCTTTCAATGTTAAGTTTGATGGCATCAAGGCTACGCAGCATATCCGATTTATCGATCGGAACCAAATCAAGGTCAAAACGCACCCCTTTTAAGCACCAATTCGGAAATCGGCTTTGAAGAATAGGAGGGGCATCTTTGACCTGATACTGAGGTCTGCCGATGATCGCCTGGATGTCAGATTTCTTTAAAGCAGGGGAGCCGGATGGAATATTAGGAGAGATGGGAGCATCAATCTTTTCCGAAATTGCAGACGTGTCCTTTTCGCTAAGTTTGGTCCGCTTGCTAGAACCATCAGCAATGTGACTCTTCCCCTTGTGTCGTAATATTTCCTTTTTTGAGAATCGTCACTTCTGCGGGAAGAGTCGTATCGCTCATCCCTACTCCCATAGTGTTGTTCATCTTCTCTTTTGCGGCGCTCTTCATAGTCCCGCCTCTCTCGAGCTTTCCTAATAGCTCTTTCTTCATCTGTTTCCCTCGGGGCATCGAGGTATTGCCTAAAATCATAAGCTCCGCGGCCTCCATAGCATTGAAATTTGTCGTAATATGAGCCAGTGCGCCCCATCGGAGAATCTGAAACTGGAAAAAGAATGAAGTTTAGAAATTTCCAAGAAAAGAGGATAAGTGCGTATAAGCGCTGAAAAATCCTAAGTGTGTGCAGCGTGCAAACTACGTGCGTCAAACTACAAACCACGCTTTAATGTGGAGACGGAGACGACTGGTGTAGAAGGTGTCAAAGCTTGTTTCAAAGAGGAAGTCGCTTCAACAACGGGAGAGATCGCTTTTGAGATATTATCTTTAAAAAGCTCCTGAGAAGTTATCATTATATCACTCAAATTATCAAAAATATCATCGCCGTGATGCCCAGCAGAACTCTCTTTTTCGACTTCCATGTCGGCCGTCTTCTCAGAAATGTGAGGATTTTCCTCCTCTTCGATAACTGGAGAAAGCATTGACTTGTTGGACGACCCCGCAACATCGATAGGAGTAGAACACTTTACTAATGTAGTGTCTGCAGTTGGCTCCTTTAGAGCCATCTCTTCCGTTGAAGCTAGGGCATCTGATGTCTGTACTGGAAAATTAGAAACTCCACGAGGCTGAGTAAAGCAGGGAAGAGTGTAAAAGCCCGAATTGATGTAAAAATTCGTCTGTCAACATAAATTGGATACTCCTCTCCTCAACTGGCACCGCCATAAGCCTCTCAAAAGTCGCTTTGTGACCGGGATCTCTAGAAGGAGGAGGAAGTGCTGAAAAGAAAAGGGCAAAGTTAACACTTGACAACTCGGACTTCGGTAAGTTCGAAAAAAACATAAGAAAAAAAGACAAGTGATCTTACTTCCTACTCTCCAGATAGTGTAAAATCCCGGAGGATAGCGAACGTAGAAAAACTAGCTTAGAAAACTGTGAACACTGTCAGGGAGACCGATGATCAACTTACGGTTTCTAGCACTTCTCACAACTGTGATGGAAGGATGGTCTTTTTTTTTAGCAAAAGTGCACAAATAACAAATTTCGTCGAAGCTTGGAAGAAGATCGAGTGTCCTCCTAAAGAGCACACATAACCCCATTAAGATAGCATATCCATTGGGATGCAGCTGGAAAGGGGAGATGGTTAATCGTAGAAGAAGTGTTCGCAAGAAGTCATTAAAAGGAGGGATAGCTCCATTCTGGCACATTTGTCGATTTACCGCAACAAAACCACGAGGAGGTCTATCAGCATTATCAGGCTTCCCAGGTAGTTGTGCGTCTGCTTCAGCAATTCCGAATTGAATACACAACTGGTTAAAGGTTCTGTAGTTCAAAGTGGTCGAGACCCTTTCTGGAGGATCATTCAACGGAACAGCAACTGGAAAAATCTCTTCAACTTGCTCTATTTCTTCTTGTGGAGAAGACATTCTACACAATCAACTGGATGTTCAAATGTGAAGGTACACGTTTCCTAAAAAGTGTGGAGTGTTGTGCAAAACTAATGAAAATAAAAAAGCAAACATAACTGGAATTAAACTCATTAATGATCAATCGATTACAAGATTTCAGAACTTGTTAATATTCAAGTGCAGTGTTAGTGCAAATAAATCAGTTTCAGTTGACTATTACAATTTTGCTTTAATACTCCACTTGAATTGGTTATTGTACAGCATTTCGTTCATACAGTTCATTTAAGTTGATTTTCTCTTTATCGACTAATCTGTCATTCGATGTGGGCAGTCAATGACAGTATATTCGTCCCAGTTTTCTGCAAATATTGTGTTTAACAGGTTGATAGCATTAGGAATAATCTGCAAAGAAGTTCAAGCAATTCAAGTCTTAAAGTTCAAGGCAGTGAAAAATATGCTAAGTTCTAACTCGTTCACGACTTAGTATGGGTCGAAAATCCCTCAAGTTACAATATGCAAGTAGTAGCTCGTCCATGGCCAAAAGGAAATGCTACGAGTTAGGTTAAGTCGTTGACTCTAAGTCGTAATACATATGAAGACTTCGAGTCTGAACAGCACTATTTTTCCTAAGTCCAAGCTCGGCCGCGACTTAAGGTCTATGCCTCAAACTAATTAGGTCGCAGGGGTTCTTGAACCGAACAAAGTGTTAAATCGTGAATATTTTAGGTCGTGAATTTTTTGGGTCGTCTCCGATGGAAATTCAAGCTGTCTCTTGCTCGAACCAATACCTCACCTCCTTCTGCTGATTACCTTCTTCTCCATTGAGAAGTTCAGTAACTCGTCAGCCAACTTGAGATTCATAAACCCAGTAACTTCGAACTATCCCCTATCGAAAACCCTAAGTTACGCCTCTTAATCGCATCTCAAAACATCATCAAATCATCCCAAATCCATCATGAAACCGGTATGCGGTAATATATTCGAGGATCACGATGGCATCGCGACTAAAAGAAAGTCAAGAATCGGACGCGACACAACTCGTGATAAAGCATAATGTACAAACTCGGATAAAGGGCGACGAACACGGGATCCTCGATTCAATGATGATCACGTTTGGATATTAGTTGAATTCACTTACGCAATGTAATGCTGAGGATAACTGATGATCAAGTAATGAGATTTGTCTTCGAGAGCTCGAGTAGTTGCAAATGGCTGAACAAAATAATAAGACAGGTGAAGTGAAAGAGGAAACGACCTAAGCTATTTATACACTGGGGTATTGAAATGTGAATCGACCCACGATCCACGACTTACGACTTATCTTATGTCGTTCACGATCTAACAAAAGAGCGAGTTAAGAAGAATCGAAGCATATGACCTACGACCTAGGTATACACTTCGAGGGGCAAATGTTAATCCTCTTTTGTTCGCGACTTAACAAGCTGCGACTTACGACCTAAAAGGCATGTCGACCTAACAGTTGCCGACTTAACAAGCTGGAACTTACGACCTAAAACCATGCCGACTCAATGGTTGCCGACTTAACGATTTAAACCATGCCGACCTAAAAAGCATGTCGACTTAAGAAGCGTGCCGACTTAACAATTAACCGACCTAACTACTGAAAGGAGCATACCGACTTAAGATGTGGACCGATTTAAGGAGCTAACGACTTAATAGGACTTACGACCTACCGACCTAAGTGGATGAACGACTTAACGAGCTAAAGCAAAGTGAAGACATGTTCCATGCCGCATCTTTTAGGTCGCTGCCGACTTACGACTTATACTAAGTCGCGCGCGACTTATCAACTCGTTCAGAAGAATCAAGTGCAGCCGAAGTGATCCCCTATACCGTCACCGACTTACGATCTACGACTTACCCTAGGTCGTGGCCGACTTATCACTTGATAAAATTCTGCTCAGAAATCCTCTCTATAAATACCCCTCAAACTCCAACAAGTAAGGGACTTTTGGTCGATCATTTCTTGAAGCGTCGTCACTCTGCCGAATTCTCAACTCATCCAACATTTGAAGAACTCCAATCACTCAAGACATTACAACAAGCTTTGAGAGAAATCTTCCGCATTCAACACGAATTCGAGGAGATCTTCAACATCGAAGCTTGAGCTAATAGTCGAAAGTGTTTAGGAATCGAAAGATATTGTATTTCACAAGTGTATTGTATCATTTTGTAACTAGATTCAGTAATAAAGAGATTCAAAGTGGACGTAGGCTCGATCTCAAGCCGAACCACTATAAACTGCTGTCTTTTACTGCTTTTTCACTATTTTACTGCTTAATTCATGTTCCCGTCACACGGGTGGTGCTTTCACAACTTCACAACACACACAGGGTGTTAACGTGCAACTTTTAGCGTTAACACTATGCCAATGGGTAAACTGTTGATAGCAAGAGAAATCAGTCCACTGATGCACACAGACATCAAAATTACCCATTTAATAAATGTAGATGATGTTCTAATCTTTCTGAAAGCTGATAAAAATGCAGCCAAAGTCAATAAACTTATTCAAAACTCATTATGAGGTGATAGGCCTAATAATGAACTAAGAGAAATCAAGAATTTTTTTCAGTAAAGGATGCAATCAAAAGTCAGAGATTTATAATACCTTGGGAATAAAAAAAACATTTCCAATTACATATCTAGGGTTGCCTTTGTAGCCAATTTATATCAACAAGGTCTTTTATGAAGCACTAATTAAAAAAATTAAAAAGAAAATTTAAGGTTGGGAAACAAGATTTCTAAGCCTAGTTGGAAGAATTAGACTAATCAAATCTATAATTTATCACACAATCTTATTTTGGATGCAAAGTTTTAAATTACCGGCTAATGTCATTAGTAAAATAAATCAATTTTATTTCAATTTTTTATGGAAAGGAAAATTCAGCAAAATTCCATAGTAACTAGTGTGTTCAAACAAAGAAGAGGGGGCCTGGAACCAAAAGATCTTTCTGAAGGTGGTGATGCAATTGGTATAAAACTTATGTGGAAATTAATGGATGGGCAAAGTTTGTAGGCAAAATAGATGCAACAGAAATACATTGAAAGCGCCTCATTTTGGGACATGGAAATTAGAACTCAGCAATTAGATACATAGAAACACTTGCTACTTTTAAGAAATAAGGCATTGCTATGCTTGGAAAAAAGAATTATAGATCGCAAAACAATGAAACTATGGTATGATCCGTGGCTACAAGGGGGAAGACTTATTAACAGCATACGTACACGGAGTTTACATATATTAAATGGTGAACATATTTTTGTAAGTTCTATTATTGAAACCGATGGCTGGAAAGTAGACAGATAGCTATTTGAGATAGTATAAATAGGAAATTGAAAACACCCCTTTCTCAATGATAGAATTAAAGAGTATTGGCATTGGTTGCATACAAAATCTAGGCAATATTCTTTCAAAATTGCTTGGAATGAAATCAGAAAGTAATACATACATGCTAATTGGCAGAAAATGGTTTGGGACAAATGCAACTGTCCAAAAATGGCACTTTGTTTATATAAAGCGATTTCCAAACAACTACCAAAAGTGGAAAAACTACAGCAAAGAGGCATGACCATTTATACTTAGTGCAGTGTTTATTACAGTCATGAAGAAATTAATGCACATTTTTTGAGTGTTCATTCACTTTACATTTATGGAGATGGTGTGGAGAAAATTTGAATATGCTAGCTATTACAGATTTAACATTGCATAGTGAAATCACTGCCATTTTAATTAGTTTCAAAGCCAGAAACAAAGTCCAAGACCTATCAAAAGTAGTTTTATCTACTTGTGTGTGGGCATCGTGGAAAAAATGAAGTGCTAGAATTTTCAATAGCAAGTTCAAAACAACAAGGAAAATAATAGATGAAATTTTAAGCTATGTAATAATTATCATGTCGAAATCCAAGAAATCCCCAACATCATAGCAAGCTAACATTGATATCTTAAACAAATGGAATATACCTGTCAGTTGAACCTCACTAACACCTCTACACTAAAATGTTGATTTTCGGCACTCCGCCATGTCCTCATGTACGCATGCTTCATTGTGTGTGATGGTGCTACCTAATGAAGCTTCCAATGTGTCGACTTCCCGATTGAACATACTTTCATCGCCTCCCAACGAGCACATATATGGTTTTGACAACATTGACTTGTAACAAAAGAAATTTTCAATATTACATGCCACCAATCCTATATATACCACATTATATGCCATATCTTACAATGTGGGATTTATCCGTTCAATCTATGCACCCATAATGTGAGCCACAGGTAACAATCTCCATATTGCCAAACATTTCCTCAAACCTTCTTGGCGAGCATGCTGAAAAAATCTACAATTAGACCAAACTACTTCCACTTCTTTCCATCTCCACCTTTAGGCCATTACTTCCACTCAAGTCATCTTGGATATATCGAGTCCTCAATGCATTGGAGGAGGGCTATGTATCCACTAATCCTCTTCTAGTAGTGGGATCAGGTTGCTTAACCTTGTCTCCATCTTGATGAGTCATTCTTCTTTGCTCAAGCCTCAAGGAGTCATGCTTCGGTCACTCTTGCATAATCTAATGCTCCCTCGAACCATCGACTCCGATGCCATATTAAGTTTCAGCACTCCACGCGTTCCCATATACACGTGTTTCATTGTGTGTGATGGCACCACCTAATGAAACTTCCAATGTGTCGGCGTCTTGATTGAAGATCCCTTCATCGTCTCCCAACGAGCACATACATGGTCTTGGCAATACTTGTAATAAAGGAATTTCCAATGTTATGTGCCACCAATTATATATATATACCACGTTATACGCCATATTTCTTACGATGTGAGATTTATTTGTTCAATCCATGCACCAATAATGCGAGTCACACCTAACAAAATGTCATACTTGCTTCACTGGATCTTAAAGAAATGATGGATTGCTTTTATCAATCGATGTTGAAAACCCTTGTAAGTTGTTCGTTTTTTATTTGTTAATTTAATCTATTTTTATCGATTCTGTATGTGTTGTACAAGACTGAACATGAACTCGTACAAAATAGAAGATGAAGAAGCAATCTTAGCATTAGAAATACCTGCAACATCAATCGCAAAAAGAAAAAATCAAAGTGGTCGTTGATTTCGTGCAAGAAGCTGTCATGGAATTCGCGAAGTAAACTCTAGATTCAGAAAAGGAAAGTGGACGACTTAATTGAATGCATCAACTGATCTCATATCACTAACAATAACCATGGTTATTGGGCTTTTGCCCATTTTGTAATTTTTTTTGTAATTGTTGCTTTGGACCTTTATTGTAAATATCTTTTTACAAAGCACAGTAATAAAAATATATGGCCTTCATTCAAAAATAAAAATGTTTACTGTGTTTGTAGAATCAAACCATGATATGTGGTGCTTTTATTGCCAAATCAACTCTAAAATAAGATCTTGTAGATCAACATATTTGTCATAAAATCTTTCTTTTATTATTCGAAGCCAGAAATAAACTTGGAAAAGGAAAAAAATCAATATTTTTCATACATAAAACTGTTAGATCTCTTAGATCCGTACTACAAATTTAAAACATGAGCAACAACACTTTAATTCTTCATTATATCTTAAACTTAAAATTAAAATACTTTAAATTAACAATTTCCTTTCATAATAAACTAAAAATATCTCTTTTTTTTTTACTTTTAGACATATTTGATAATAGATAAACTCAAAATGAAGATTAGTTACATGAACATTTATAAATCATTTAGACAAGCATTTTTATCTCAAAATCATTT
Source organism: Allium fistulosum (assembly GCA_030737815.1). Lineage (NCBI taxonomy): Eukaryota > Viridiplantae > Streptophyta > Magnoliopsida > Asparagales > Amaryllidaceae > Allium > Allium fistulosum. The sequence continues at coordinate 237,005,458 of CM060908.1, forward strand.
CCAAAATCCTCGTTTAAACCCAAATCCAAAAACAAAACATTTTCAAAATGATAACTTCGTTTACCAAATATGTTTAGATTACTTAGATCTATCACACAAACCAAAATCACAATCAATTCATTTAGATTTGACGATAAAAGATGTCAAATTCAAAACTTGCTTTCCAATTAAATATAGATCTCATGGATCTACAAGTTGAACTCAAAGTATTCAAAAATAAATATGTTTTAAATCAATTCGAAAGTAAAATTTTATCACAATGAAATCTTTCATCTAAAACATGTTTAGATCTTAAAGATGTATCCTTTGAGCATGTTATTACTCGAATTCCTAGACTTATGAAAAAATTCAAAATCAAAACACGATTCAATTATTTTTATAATGAAAAGGAAATTGCTTACCAATTAGAGATCTATTGACAAGGTGTTAAAAATACAAGAAGATAAGAACCCAGTAGAGAAAGATGATATTTCATTCACTGCATGTATAAATGTATAGTACTCTTGAGCACTATTTATAAGCTCAAGGTGATAGACATTTTACAATGTTGTCCACATAAATATTATTAAGCATATTCACCATTTTCATATACAAATTTTATAACATACGTTAGTTTATTAGGATTGGTTGGGGGTTATTTTATTTTCATTGGACGGGGGGGTTTTTGCTATCTGCTAGACATGTTGGCAGCTTCAATTTTAAGTGTAGAATATAATTATATCAGTGTTCTACTCCTCGAATGGAAAATCATCCAAACAAAAATAAATATGAAAAATTACCGTCACGTACGTTGATAGTCACATGTGAACAAAGCCCGTGGAATCATCTTTTTTCACAAATTTGTGGGAAGTTGCATGAAAACAAGAGAATGGAAAAACATCATGCCAAGTGTCATTTTTTCAGTTTACCTCAAATTGATATGGAATGTACTAAAAAATGATGCTTTCTTAACTAAAATACAAAAATGCGTAATTGCCCTTACTATTTCGGTGATACTCTATCGTTTTTTTACATCTATTTCAATTAGACCCTGTCAAAAATGGCTTTTGGTAAACTACCATTCTTTTTTCTTTTCTTTTTTTGATTGTTTGTGCAGAATTTTACTTTGCAATAGAGTGAAATAGTAAATTATTTTATTTTGATTATTTGTGCTAATCAAACCGCCCGTTAAGAAGATTTGCTTCCATATTTGTCCAAAAATCAATTTATGTGAAGTCCAAAAAACATGCTTCTGTATTTTACCGTATTATTCTTCTTACTTCCGTTCCCCGCTTCCAAATTTACTCTCCTCAAAATCTTCATGTTCTTCTTCCTGGAAATTTCACAATTCTTTCCTCTATTCAATCTCTCTCAAACTTACACCTTAAAAGCATAACGCCTCAATTCCCAAATTAGCACCGCCAATCTCGCATTGCTAAGAGTCGAGGTTTAATTTGTAAATTTCCCTTGTATACCATGCTTTAAATTTCTAAATTTTCCTTTGAACCAAGCCGCTCAGCCTCTTGCTCGACCTCCTCCATGGATCGATGAAGGACCATCATCCTGACACCCCCGACTCGACCACATCAACCCCAAGCATCTTCGTTGACCGCTGTCACAATCGCCACCGCTGGAAATTAGGGCACCAAAACCCTAATTTACTAACTTTGGCCATGTGAACGCTGGAGAGGCCATGAGACCCGCCAATATTTTAGAAACAAACCCTTAATAGAAAAAGCCCTAGTGTCAAAGGCGCTCTAAATTCAAAGCTTGGCACCAGTACCGTTTTCAACGTCACTTTGTTGTATCAAACAGCTTCATCGCACTGCGTCGACAAACTCAGTCCCATGTAAAGATTTCTCCAGAACTCTAGTTTTTTAAGAAATGCATGAGTTCAACATTCATTGTTTTGGAATATTAATTAGAATTCGAACGAATTTCAAGTTCCAAATTTTGCTAAATTGTTGTTTATTGCTGAAATTGTTAGTTGAAATTGATGAATTACTCAATTATTGTTATGTGAAATGTTGATCTTCTTTGAATTATTACCGATTGGTTAAAATGCTAAAGTGTTGGATTACAATGAAATTGTTGGATTTAAACTTCGTTGTAGCTGTTTTAAGATGCTCTGATTAAATTAGTCAAAACCTATTTTTTCTAAGCAGTCCTTTTACCTGGCCTATATTAGACTTTTATAGAGACATAAAATAAGGAGGAAGACGGATTTGTGTAACGACCCGTAAATTTCAACTGTTTTAATAACGTAATTAGTTGAAATTTTGTGAAATTTTAAACGATAAAATTTTGAAATATAAATTTGATATTTCGAATGTGTTTAGTTAAACATAGCAACTGGTAAATTTTTGTCTGAAAATATGAAAGTTTATTTCGCGCGTAAATTTACGTCAATTTAATCAGTTAAAAAGCAATGAAAATAAAATGTTTCCGAAACCTAAATATTTTTACATAAAAAAATTCTAAACCATCTTCTGAGCAAGATGTCAGTTTGTCGTTTTTCCAAATTCGGACATCTTTGGCTCCGTCGATCTTATTTTTCAGTGTTTTTCTTGCATTTTTCCGCTATTAGAAATTTGAATTTTTATAATCCAATCGCACCACTGATATCTGTATACAGTTTTGATCGTCTCATCGTACGAATCTATGCGGTATATTCAAATTCTGTGTTTTGAAGTCCGATACGCAACAGAATCCATAAAAACGATTAATCGTATCGGTATCCAATTGCAAACTTTTTGGATTCCTGTTCTTTCATCTACCTAACTGTTGGAAATCAACAGCCTCTTGGTTTTCATATTTCCGTAATAAATAACTATTGCTTTTTCTCGGTTCGTTCATTTTCTTACCTCGGTTTCACTCAAATACAAATTTATACAGCCTGTTATTTGAGAAACTATTAAACGAACAATTGTTCATAAGTCATTCCCAGCTGTTCAAATTATTACCTCTGGTTCGTTCCTTTTCTTGCTCCTTCTCATCTCTTCTTTCCATACTACTTTGTTCATAGTTCCATTTCAAATAGTTCAATTGTTCGTACTGTTCATTGAGAAATAAATATACAAGTTATATATTAGTTTGCATGTCAGAGAAACTACTTTTCCGCCTTTTGATTTCCTGATGCACGTCCTTTTCATATTGCCAGCTCACCTCCTTGTTTTGTGTAGTGCTCACCATTTTTCCTATCGCCTGAAAGCATGGTCCTCTTTCCCGTTGTTTGCAAACCCAACCTGTCCTTCTTCGTACGGCCTCCCCTCCCTTCCGACCATCACTCAAGCACCACCATGCTCACCTCCGCCTTGTTTCCCACCGACAACCCATATACTCGTGAGTAGCTCCACTGCAAACTCTCCACCATCGAGTCCCTCCCCACGCAGCCTAACTCGACCTCTCCCCTGCTTTGTCGACCCATTCGACCTCCGGCCTATCACCGATCCCCACGGCAGCCACCGCCCTGCCTCCTCTCGACTCAAAACACTGAGCCCTCCGCCTCGACAACCACCACCGAAACCTTCCACCCCTCCTCCGATCTCTCACCTCCATCTGACTACAACAGCCTCCTCCTCCCTCCCGCATCCGACTACCCAACCCCATCAGCCGAGCCTCGCCTAAGCATCAACAACCGGGATCTTCTCCACCTCGCGCCCAGATCCGCAACTCCTCCTCCACGGCAGCAGCACACAAAGCCCACTCGCCCTCCTATTCTCCTCTGTTCTTCGTTGCCGAGCTCAGGCGGCGCCTCCTCCAACCTCTTTCTCTCCTACATCTTTGATTATGGGTAAGTATATACGTTGTTTATATATATTTTACAAGCTATATAGCATAGGTGATACTAATTAGTAATTAGTTTATAAAGTTTACAGCAGTATAATATTTGGATTTATACGTGCGTGGTTTATGTATTTCACAGTTGTATATGTTAGTTTTGAGCCTACGAGTTATGTTTTTAAAGTATATAAAGTTATGTGCTGTAAAAATTTAGCACCGTGTATTATATTTGAAAGAATTATGTATATACTTTATTTTAATCTACTTACACATATATTTTAGACTATCTAAAAGATTATATAATATAATAGAAGGTATATATATGATTTCAGTAAGTTGTTATTTACAGCTTTATACTTCAAGGTTTTGTTTGTATATGTATGTTTAAAATATCAACATTTTGTAGTTATATATATATGCACCGTTTATAAGTATCAAGCGATATTTAAATATATATTGATAGTTATATAAGTCTGTTTGTTTTAAAGGCTATATATTGCATGTTGTTATAGTCTGGGTATAAAATATACTTTGCATTTGTTTAAAATATAGTCTGCATATTGGTCCATCTGATTGTGTATAGGTATACAAGTTATATAAGTGTATATGACTTGTTTGTGTTTATAGATATATCATAATAATGTAAGTTATTTTAATTTTATAAGAGATATTGATTTTGAAATATATATTAGGTATATATTCTAAATATATGGGTTTAGTGATCTTAGATCTATGTGTTAAAATCAGAATGGTTTGATAATAATAATAATATTATATAATTTCTGTTCTATCAAAATATTTCTAATCGTTCTCGATGCCTTATCTATCAGCTTTGATCATCGAACTCGTGCTTGGATTCGTAACTCAATTTCAGTATCTGTATCCGTGTGCGTATCTGTGTCATCTCCTGTTCTATCTAGCCTCGGAAGGTGAGCAATCACTCACGATTAACGTTCTTTTATTTATTAAATTTGATTTCAATTGAAACGACAATTGAAATATGCTACTGTTATTTATGCTATTAACTGTATTAGTTCACCTTGGACATCTGACACCATTATCTGTTATATATGCAATGATAATCCAATTTGGTTGTTAAATGATTGATTGTTTGATGTTTACAATTGGATGTTAAAAAATGTAATGTATAAAGTGATAAATATTATGCAAATAAATTTGACGTAGGATAATTAATATTTGAATCGACACATATGTTGAAATTGATTTAGTTGAATATGACCCCTTTTAATTGTTAAATTAATTGACATGTAGAATAGTGATAATTACACTTTGAACCATTGAACGTATATTTGATTAATTGTTGTAGTGTTAAAATTGAAATCGAATGACAATTGAAGAACCGTATAAATATTAGTGTAAAAATCTTTAATCTACATGAAATGATAGTGTAGATTCTAGAGATAATTATATTAATTCGTACAAATAACAATGCAAATTAATACGGTTATTTTGGGATTATTTGAATTGATTATTGGATTGATATTGATTGCTGTTATTGCTTGTTTATTTACTTTGACACCATCCCAGTTATCACACTGCAAGTTCCCTTTGCTATGTTTTGATTTTGAATTGAATTGGAATCGGGTTGAAATGATAAATACTCAAATTAAACTTTGACCTAGGATAGAGAATTAAATAAAACCCGATTGGTCAATAATTTGATTTAAAAATAAAACGAAGATTTTATTTGAATAAATAATATGGTTTTGAAATGAAGTTGAAATTTGAATTTGTAATGAAAGGAAAATGTTAATATTTAATAATCTGAAACAAAATATTAACAATGTAATTGATGAAAGAACGTTGTTTAATTTGAAAATGATTGAATTAAGTTTGAAATGATTTGATAATTAAGTTTGAAATTATAATTAAGTTTGAAGTCATTAAACATTGAAATTAATGAATAATTAAGTTTTAAATTATTTAATAATTAAATAAGATTGAATTATTGAATGATTAAATTGGATTGGATTCTTTAATAAGTGAAATTGAACTTTTGAATAAGTAAATTTTACTTCGTAAATAATTAAAATTGAGTTTCTTTATTAATTAAGTTTTGGAAAATTATTTTAAGTAAGTAAATAAGTGAAATTGAATTTCTTTAACAAGAAATAAAATGTGATTTATTGAAATTAATGTAAGACTTGAAATTCAAAGAATTTGATTTGATGAATTTAATTTAATTCAATTTGTAAGTTTTGATATAATGAAGTTGAATTTAAATAATGGATTTAATGAATTGGAAATTTAATAGAAATTGTTTTGAATGGCAAATTTACTTAATGAATATTGAATGAAATAGATAAATGATTTTAAATTGATTTGAATGGTAAATTAAATTAATTTAAATGATTTTGAAATGAAATTTATATATGAATTTGAATCAATATTTGAGTTGCTTTACATAAAAATTGAAATTGAATTATAAGATTTTGAAATGGTAATTTGGAAGTTTTTGAAAAGTAAATTATGGAAATTGGTTTTGAAAGACAAACGAAATGTTGATTTATAAACTCTGATTGAAATTGAAATTGATTTGGTTTTGAAATAAATAAACGACCAATCGGTGTAATAATTACGAAAGTTATTAAAGAGACCGGAATCGGTTAGGGACATACTCACTGTCTAAACTGAAAACCACTTTAATAACTATACGCGGAGTGTGATCCAGAATGAAGTGGTTGGAATGATGTTCGCGATGACTGAAGAAAGAGAACGATAATGGATAGCCTTGACACTTGTGTCAAATTGGAAATGACTAAAACAGGAGCCGTGCCGGGCCAAATGGAGGTCAGCTACCTCAAGCGAACACACTTCTTCGAAAACTACTCATTACTTGTTGTCGATTGGTGCACCCTTGATTTTGGGAGTGTTGTTTCGCGGTGTTGCGGTCGCTGCGGCGATGCGTTCTCACCAGTCCGGATCAGGCGAACGGTAGTTTCACTACCTTGGGTATTGCCTCATGTGCCTTGTCATACTTGTATCCCTATACGCGACCACTACGATTTGTTTTGTACCTTTAGTATATGGATTGCCCTCTGGTGACTTCCGGTTTGGGGAAACTACGGTCTTGTATATGCTCTTGGGAATAAAAATGTGTTAAGGGTGGAATGGGCCATGACTTAACACTATTTTGATACTTTATATTACTGATAGACATTATCTACTTATCATACACTACTACATAGTAGATAGTTTAACGGATCCTTAAAGGATGGTTATTCCAAACATCCTTTGAGTTACTTGTATTTCAATTGCTATTTCACTTGAGTTGGATTTATTAATATAAGAATGTTAATCCTGACTCGAGTGTTTTGTGTTTTGCTTTACGCTCGGGTCATACCGAGTGTACCAGTATTCATGACTCACCTTTGGAGTTGGAGCTTTGCTTGAAGATCCAGCCATCTATTCTGCTTTCAGTATTCGATGATTCCAGTGATGTATTCTGATTTGTATCTGATGTATCGTATTACTCTTCCGTTGTATCTGGTTTAACTCTGATGTAACTTATACATTTATATAGTACCTTCATGAACTACTATCTCTTTTATTTCCGCTGCATTTATTACTCCGTGTCTGTGATCTGTGATTATTTATTTACTGTATATGTTCAGTTTTTCCAAATTTAAATTAACAACGCGGTATTTTGAGCAATTCCACTCCGGCATGAGTGTCTACCTATACACTTCTAATGGATGCGAATGGTCCAAAATATCGGGTCGTTACAATTTGTTAGTATAAACTGAATCGACGAGGTTAGGATTGTTTGCCTTTTAACACAAATTCACTAAATGATGAGGTGTAGCCTATGTACCTAAAGAATTTAGTTTTATATTTTGTATTTCAAGTGGTCATAACTATGTAGTGATTTGCACTGTATTCTTCTAAGAACGAATGGTGCACATTTGAAAGATTGGCTAATTAGAGTAACATATGATGCAAAAGAAAATACACCCTTTTAACATTTTTCCTTATTATTTCAGTAAACTCTTGCAGCATAGGTGACTATTTCTATGGGTAAAGGCAACCAAGGAACCAATACCTCATATGCCACCTAATATGAAATCCCAACTTGAACTCTTGTCTACTTCATCAGCAAATGCAAGTTATCAGTTGTTGTACTGGTAGAAAACATAGAATGATTTGCTTAACGAGTTGTTAGAGTGTGTATTTAAAGAAGCTACATCACATAATAGATATTCAAAGAATTTTCTCCATGTAATGCATGCTTTATTGATTATTTCTTTTAGTAAGCTGGACTCTGAACGCAGTAAATCAAATCTAGCGGTTTGTTTTCAAATTGGAACTAGGCTAATAAATATATTTCGCCAATATACTCATTTTCCCATGATCTTTATAGTCGACCAATTTCTTTTCCTTTTTTAAGTATAACATTTTGTGTGCATATAGCCATATGCGCGCGCGCACACACACACATATATATGTTTGTGTTTGTTTCATCTCTTAAGTGTTAATTATTTTGTATTTTATCTTCTTTGATAAAAAAATTAATAATGCGAACAATATTAAGTCTAACCTATAATTATTAAATGATTACTAAAATTAATGAAAAACTATCTTTATTAGGAGTTGTAATAACTTTGGTGTCGCACTCTTTTGGTATCAGCGTAAACTTTCAAAAATGCCCTCTATCTTAATATTGCTTAAAAATTGGATCGAATTTCTTTTACAAATTCAAAATTCTCATCTACAAATATTACTGAATCTTAATATCCCTTGAACATAGGATTTAACAAATAAACCTTTACAAATATTATCAAATCTTAGTTTCGTTTAAATATATAATCTAACAAATATTTTTTTACAAATTCAAAACTTTCCTCTACAAATATTATCAAATCTTAATACCATTTAATTTGACATATTCAATTTATAGAAAAATATTTCATGCGTAAAACATGTGTTATTATCACGCACGAAGCGCGTGCCGTAACGCTCATAAAAAAAATTGAAATTACACACCACAACGGTCGGTTTTCACCGTTGTACGGTTGTACTAGTTATATTGTTTACATTTCTAGGCCACATACGGAGTTTCCAGAACACATGGTGTGTGGAAAAAAAATCAATAGGAAAGGTCCATTAGAGTTTTTTGGGCTCAGTACAGTACAAAACTAAGCATCAACGGTAATGATAATAAATAATGAGTGTTATTTTGTTCACACTATGTGAAAAAAATATCACTCCGCATTGGTTGAAATCAGTGGGCTCCATATGGAGCCCACTGATTTCAACCAATGGGGAGTCGTGTTTTGTTCACACTAGTGTGAACAAAATAGCACTCATAAATAATACAAATAGACTTCATACAAAATGATAGTGACGTATGACCCCGTAGAAAAAATTATTGAACTACTGAATAAAAGAAAGAGCCACAGTAAGAAACGGTAAATGAAACTAATAGGTTTGCCTACTGTCACTGAAAATCAATTTCGTCTGAAGTCAAAATTACATGCCCCGTTCTTTTATTTTGTTTCTTCCATGTTATCTCCCGTATTCTTCTCCTCCCTTTTCACCGTCTTCTCCTAAATTTACAATCACCGTGTTTTTTCCGTTAACCTCATAACATTCTACCTCTCATCGCCCATGGAAAACCCTACATACTCGACTCCGCCACGATGTATCCTTACTTGACTTCCAAATCAATGTGTGGAATCCTAATTTCATTACGACACTAATTATCGCCATTGATTTCATTCATCGCAAAACTAATTTCACTTTAGATCTCAGTAGGCCAAACCCTATTTTAGCAACTTATAATAGATCACTCTTGCTTTCTTATCTTCGATCATCAATCACAATTGTGTAGATTTTAGTGGCCAAACCATGGTCTCGTTCTCTGCTAAAATATTTTCTTTAAATCTGTTGCTACTTTTGTCATTGCATGTTAAATCAATCTAAACTATCCAGAGCACTTGTGTCATTATGTATTTTATTGATTTCTATTTTGGTCGATGATTGTTACGAGTTAATCGAGTACTCAGTTTTCGAGCTACTTATTTACAAATTAATCATCGATGTATAGTAAAAAGGCTAGAAAAGATCATTTTTGGGGACTAATTGTTTATTGTTCTACAATTAGAGTTTGGATCAGTATTCTAGAGTGATTTAGGTTACGTCTTTGTTTTCATTTTATATTGTTTACTAGGATTTAGTTTTTAGTGATTAAAAAGCCAAAGTAAAGGTCAATTCAATAGAGTTATAGAATATTTGGATGTTGTTTAAAGGGGACAGGGATTGATCTATTTTTTACTTCAAGAGAATCTAATGTAACATATTAGATTTGATAGAAAATAATGATTTTCCAGTAAAACAATCAGTTATAACATCACATTCTTGACTTTCGAGCATCAAAACTAAAATCTATAGCCGTCCTCAAAGAATTATCTGGATAGAAACACTTATAGGTTTATAGCTAAACATGATATAGCACATATTTTTCATGAAGCATTTAAAAGCTTTACTATTTATTATATTTTTTGATTGTAACAGCTAGTTGTTTCACTGTTCTGATGAACAATAGTTGGGAATGTTCACTGTTAAATTGAATTATTGTCAATCCTGTAATAATTTGATTGTTATTTAAAATTTGTGTCTAGATTGATAAATGTAACATGTTAAATTCTATAGGAAATAATGATTTTTCAAATAAAATAATTAGTTATGGAATAGTTTATATAGTATGCTGATAAATTTGACTATAACAATATAATTGAAGACTTTGCTTAAAAAAGACAAGAAGTATTCTGCTTTAAACTATTTGTAGAAAAAATTAGTAACCTCTCTTTTGTATAAAGAAAAGTCAATATTTCATTTTAGATTTCTTTGAATTGAATATTGTAGTCTACCTGATTTTATTTAGATTTCTTTGAATTTAATATTGTAGTTTAATTGATTTTGTAAATAGTAGTTTTTTAATTGATAGTGTATTTGAATTGAATATTTAATAGAGTTATGTGATCAAACCAAATTTCGGTAATAGGCATGTAGTTAAATTTGGAATTCTTTTTGCCCAACCTATGTTATTTACATTCATATTATATATGCTAAATGTTCAATGTTGCCTGATTTAGATAATTTATCTATTGAGTTCAACCTTTTGTGATGCTATTTTTGACATCTTTCCTTAATTCCATTTTTCCTTATCTTATTTTTATTGTTTTTGTTGTGGCCTTGTTTGTAGTTTAATTCACTTTGTTTGTAGCCACCTCAAAACTGTATCGTATCCTAGTGAAAAGTAGTGACGTGCTTTTAGTGCAAGTATTGTTAGAATTCTCAAAATAGTGAATGAGATATATCCCACAACGCCAAAAATAAGTCTATTTTCTTGTTTATATAGTGTACTCTCAATCCCTATATTGGCCCTTAGGGTCAGGTAATTTTGTGCGAGGGGGAGGACCTATATGGCCATGGACTAACATATGCGCCCGCCGCCGTCCGCCCGACCGGGTCGGTGCGGGTCCAATAAGATTAGGCCGTGTCATATATTTTTGCTACCTAAAAAATGGACTGATTTTAAAACAGAAGTGTGTTTAAATAGATACAGATTTTAAAACAGAAGTGTGTTTAAATAGATACGGATTTTTGCTACCTAATAAGATTAGGCTGTGTCATATATTTTTGCAAACTGATGAAGAGACACGACTATTGCAAACTGCGATAGTTTTTGGCCGTTGCAAATTAAGAGACGCGACTGTTGCAAACAGCAACAGTTCTGAGCAGTTGCAAATGAAGAGACGTGACTACCATTGCAAATGAAGAGACGCGACTGTTGCAAACAACAACAGTTCTGAACCGTTGCAAACGAGCGGACGGGCTGTTGCGAACAGTAACACTTTTTGGCGTTGCAAATGCAAGGATGCTACTTTTCACAACGGGTGTAGCCATCAGGAATTCGACTTTAAATAAGGAGGAAACCCTGATCACTTTTCTCACTCAATTTTCAAACCAAATTATCTCTTCTTTATCTTCATTTCTTAAAATCATAATCAGTCCTATCACACAGAAGATCATACACATCATGATCTCGAGCAGCTTACGTCTGTTGTATCTTGGGAGACTTTGAATAAAGTCTTAAGGAAATTGTTACGACAAGCCTCAAAAGAAATTTCCTTCTTCAACCGATTAGATTTCTAGTTGATTTATATATATCATTTTCGTTTCTACGTTGCAATATTTCTTTAAATAGTATAACGTTTGATTTATAGCTATAGTTATTATTACTATAGTTGTTAGTTTGTTGTTGTAATTAATTACAACATACTTATTATTAAAATAGCTAATACAGAATTCCAAAGTAGTGGAAATCTGATTTATAAACTTGTGAGACAAGTTTATTATTGATTAGTCTCTGTTTTGGTATACTAGACGTATAACATCTTAAGACTTTCCTGTTTTCACTAAAACAGAGATTGCAACGGTTGAACTATCAACAAAGGCTACTACTCACAACAGGCCTGATCCGTTCAAAGGAGATGGTGATGACTTCTAACATGGCAAAATCAAATGTTGTTTTATCTCACCACGCTAGGGCTGCAGAAGTGCATCAAGGAGGATGAACCAAATCCTAATGACGGACAAACTAGAGAAAAAGATGCAGTTGTTTTTCTCAGAATTGAATCATGGAAGCATTCAGACTTCCTGTGCTGAAACTGCATTCTGAATTGTCTGGATAAAGTACTATATAAAGTATATCAGCCACACTAGACAACAAAATCCTTATGGACTGCACTTGCACATAAATACAAAACGCAGAATGTCAGTTTGAAGAAGTTCATCGTAGATAAGTTTATGGAATACAAAATGGTTGACTACAAATCCGTAACTAGTCAAGTGCAAGAACTCCAACTTATAATTCATGAACTTGAAGCAGGACATAAAGTTGGAGAATCCTTCCTTATTGAAGCGATAACAGGGAAATTACCACCATCCTGGAAAGACTACCGCAATTATCTGAAACATAAGAAAAAGGAGATTTCCTTAGAAGATCTTATTGTCAAACTAAAAATTGAGGCTGATAACCGTGGAGTGACAAAACAAAGCAAAGAGGCATTTGTGGTAGAAGATTCAAAAAACAAAGGGCATTTCAAGAAAAATAAGAAGAAATTCCCGTAGAAGTGAAAAGCGCCTGAAAACAAACCCAAAGACAACAAACGAACCAAGAAGTTTAATGGCGAGTGTTGGGTTTGTGGAAAAGCAGGACACGCCGCTAGAGATTGTAGACATAGGAAGGAACGCAACTCAGAGGTAAATATGGTGGATAACATGGAAGTAGATGAGTCTAATTTTTCAACAGTTATATCTGAATGCAATTTGTTTCAGAACCTTAACCAATGGTGGGTGGACACATGCGCTACTCGTCATGTTTGCTCTGACAAATCCATGTTTTCTACATACCAGAAATTTGATCAAGAAGAAAAACTCTACATGTGTAATTATGCAGTTTCCATGATCGAAGGCAGTGGCACAGTAATCCTCAAGTTTACTTCTGGAAAAACTGTCAAGTTGAATAATGTGCTCCACGTTCCAAACATACGCAAGAATCTCATCTCTAGTCCAGTGCTATCAAAGAAAGGATTCAAAATGATCTTCGAGTCAGACAAGATGGTTCTGTCCAAAGCTGGAATGTATATAGGAAGGGGATATTTATGTGATGGCCTATTTAAGGCAAATGTAGCCGTTGTTAGCAATAAAACTATGTATTTTGATTATGCTATTAATAAAATTGAAGTTTCTTATTTGCTTGAGCACAAAATTTTACTATGGCATGACAGATTAGGACACATAAATTTCCGAAAAATGGAAAAACTATCAAACTTGGGATTAATTCCGAAATTCCAAGTAGATAAAAACTACAAATGTGAGACATGCGTAGAAGCAAAAATGGTCAAAAAACCATTTCGTACTGATTTATGTGATTTCAAATCATTACCTACAAGAGGTGGGAAAAGGTACTTTATTACCTTTATTGACGATTATACACGATATTGCTATGTATATCTTTTAAATAGCAAGGATGAAGCAATTACATCGTTTATGAAGTACAAAGCTGAGGTAGAAATTCAGTTAAATAAAAAGATCAAGATATTGAGATCTGATCGAGGTGGAGAATATGAATCACCATTTGAACAGTTTTGTGCCGAAAATGGTATAATTCATCAAACAACAGCACCATATTCACCACAACAAAATGGTATAGCCGAGAGAAAGAATAGAACATTAAAAGATATGATTAATGCGATGCTCTTAACTTCTGGCCTACCGACGAACTTGTGGGGGGAAGCCTTAAATATGTCTAATCACATATTAAACAAGGTTCTTCACAATAAAAATGGAACAATTCCATATGAGTTATGGAAAGGATACATACCAAGTTTTAAATACCTCAAAGTGTGGGGGTGCTTGGAAAAAGTTCCAGTTCCGCCTCCCAAGAAAGTCAAACATGGACCAAAAACAGGAGATTGTTACTATTTAGGTCCAGCCCAAAATAGTAGTGCCTACAGATTTTTGGTATTCAAGTCTGATATAACTGATATTCATGTAAATACAATCATGAAATCAAGAGACGCCTCATTCTTTGAAGATGTGTTTCCGCACAAAAGAAATGAAGAAAAAAATGTCCCCAAAAGGATAAGAGAAGAATTGAGTAAATCACATGAAGATGAAACTCATCGTGAAAATGAGGAAGTTGAACCAAGAAGAAGCTTAAGGGCAATAACTTCCAAAACATTTGGTTCTGAATTTTTAACATATATGTTAGAACACGAACCTCAAACGTACAAGGAAGCAATGTCATCTTCTGAATCCTCATGTTGGAAAGAAGCAATCCAAAGTGAAATTGATTCAATTTTGAGTAATAAAACTTGGGAAATAGTTGATCTTCCACCTGGAATAAAAAAAATTGGTTGTAAATGGATCTTCAAAAAGAAGATGAAACCTGATAGCTCCATCGACAAATACAAAGCAAGATTGGTAGCCAAAGGATATTGTCAAAAAAGGTGTAGACTTCTTTGATACCTACTCATCAGTAACACGAATAACCTCTATAAGAATGTTAATAGCAATTGCATCCATCTATAATCTACAGATTCATCAAATGGATGTAAAGACGGAATTCTTAAATGAAAATCTCTATGAGGAGATTTACATGAAGCAACCTGAGGATTTTATATCCAAAGGGAATGAAAACAAAGTATGTAGATTAGTCAAATCATTATACGGACTAAAACAAGCTCCAAAACAATGGAACGCAAAATTTGATAGTTTCATGATGCAAAATGGTTTTCGTATAAATGAATGTCATAAATGTGTTTATTACAAACAAATTGGACAATCATACGTGATGATTTATCTACGTAGACGATATGCTAATCTCCGGTCCAAATACTAAGGTAATAGAGACCACTAAGTAGATGTTAATCAACAATTTCGATATGAAAGACTTGGGAGTTGCAGATGTTATTTTGGGAATCAAAATAATAAGAACACCTAATGTAATTGGAGAAAATTAGTTTAAAGGAAAAATTTTAATAAAATTTTATTTTAACGGACGTTAAAATACAACTTCCGTCTCAAGGACAAGCGCGAAAAATTTCACGATCGTTCCTGCTTTTTTAGTCCGTTTTCCTCTATAAACAAAATTTCTTCTCCATCAAGCAATGGCATTCCAAACCCAAATCAATTTTCTTCCTCAAGCTGATTTACAAGCGCAATCGACTTCCAAAGCTAAGTCGATGGACGTAAATCCACAAATTTCAACAAATCCAGAACAAATAAACGATGAAACTGGGATTTCAAAAAGTAGGGTTTCAACTTTAATGCGTAAAGAAATAAAGAGAAGACGAAAAAATAATCCATCCACGGCTGTTGATTCGACTGATATTGGAGAAGAAACAAAGAGAACGATAAAATCTAGGGCAGCAAAAACTGTAAAATAAGACGACATGAAGAGACAACAGCTTTGTGATGAAATCGTCAGTAGAAAAAGAAAGACAAAGGTATAACATCTGATTTATTTTTCTTCAAAATAATATTTCAGTATTTATTAGATAGTAAATGATAATTAGATCGATGGTTATTGAATGATACTTCAATACATCATTTGGTTTATTGCAAGCATCATATTAAAATATTAGATGATGATGAACATAGCATTCAGTCTCTGGCAAACGATAGACAACAATAAGATGCATAGTTATAGAATGATAGACAAATATAGCATTGAAAAAAATGATAGAAAAACATTGCATTTTAGAATGGTAGTTGAATATATCACTTTATTTACTGTATGTATAATGATGCAATGATAAGTGAAAATAGCATTTCCATATTTGATATACGGCAGACAATAATTAAATAGATAGTTATTGAATGATAGTTCAATATATAATTTCATTTGTATACACAATATTGAAATATGAGATGATAGATGAACATAGCATTCAGTTTTTGATGGTTGATAAACAACAATAAAATGCATTGTTATAGAATGATAAATAAATATAGCATTGGATAAAATGATAGACAAACATAGCATTCAGTCTTTAAACTGTAGAAGCATACATTGAAAAAGAGTAATGATAGACAAATATAGCATTGGATAAAATGATAGACAAACATAGAATTCAGTCTTTAAACTGTAGGAGCATAAATTAAAAAAGAGTAATGATAGACAAATATAGCATTGGATAAAATGATAGACAAACATAACATTCGGTCTTTAAACTACAGAAGCATAAATTGAAAAAGAGTAATGGTAGACAAATATAGCATTGGATAAAATGATAGACAAACATAGCATTCAGTCTTTAAACTGTAGGAGCATAAATTGAAAAAGAGTAATGATAGACAAATATAGCATTGGATAAAATGATAGACAAACATAGCATTCGGTCTTTAAACTGTAGAAGCATAAATTGAAAAAGAGTAATGATAGACAAATATAGCATTGGATAAAATGATAGACAAACATAGCATTCGGTCTTTAAACTGTAGAAGCATAAATTGAAAAAGAGTAATGATAGACAAATATAGCATTTCTACAAATAATGATAGATGAATATAGCACTAGAAAATTGTGCATTCATAGTTGAGAAATAAGATTATAGTTTGTTAAATACTGAATTATTCATTCATAATTTTTTGTACAGGAATCAAAAGGTAAAAGATCAAAGAAAGCAAAAAAAACAGAAGGGAAAAAATCAAAGAAAGTATCTCAGGAAAAAATTCAATATAGATACAGCTTGCTTCCGATGATAAAAAATTTCCAAAAAATTAAGGAAAAAGGAGGTTATCTTGTAGATCAATTGAATTATTTAAAACAAACACCTTTTGAAAAAATTATGCTAGTGTTTTTCAAAGAAATTTTATCCGTAGCTGCTTTTACAAAATCATCAACAACCTTAGATGATATCATAGAAACATTTTCTATCACTGACGAAGCTTTTAAAGTGGGGAATGTTTTTTTAAAGATCAAACCTGAAGATATTTCAATTCTCTTTAGCTTACCTTTGTATTGAATTAATATTTATCCATTACCTAAAATGAGTTTACAAATCCTTCCAGACAATTGTAAGGATTTTGTACTACGAAATTTTGGAACAGTAGAGCACATCACAAAGGATCTTACAGTTTCAAAAATAAATAATGTACTAGAAACACAACAATTTCAACATGAAACTGATTTTCCAAAACTGATTATTATTCTTGCAATTATAACCTTCTTCTTTCCCGACAACCAAAGATACTTTTCATGGGGATATATTCCTTATATTATTAATCACAACAAAATGAACTCGGTATCTTGGCCAGTTTCAATTCATCATTCATTGATTAGAGCTTTGATGGCTTTCAAAACAAAGCCGAGAAACATGCCAGGTTGTTCTATGCTCCCAATTGTAAGTACAACATTCTAACTTTATGTTAATACATCTATCTCTATAAATTAAATTATATACATTATATATTTTAACAAGTAATATTTTATTTGTAGTTTTTCCTATGTGAGCATGTCAATTTGATATCTCCATTAGCAACATACTGTTCTACTTTACCTAGATTAGGGAGGTGGAATATCGGAAGCTTGAAAAAAGTCATTTCAAGAGAAGCTTTGATAAACATGGACAGTAGAAAGGTATTATTTCTCACACAAGTACAAGAAATGTATACTGATAGATAAATATATCATAACATAATGTATATTAACAGTTTTCATTATGTTATTGTACAGTCATAATTTAAATGATGGTTACATATATCATTTCTGCACAAATACAATTTTCTGTAGTTGCTACTAAAAAATGATAGTCGGATATAACATCACATGAAAAATGAAAATTATAAATAAAATTACTTCATTCATTGTATCTTAGCACATTCATTACTATTTATGTTATTACATAGATTTTTGTTGAAATAAGAAACGTGACTGAAGATGAAAAAGCACTTCTTCAACAAAAAAACCAACAAAAATTTGTTCAACTTGATACAAATGAGAATATTGTGATATAAAAAGTAGAAAACTTGGAAGAGACATCAAAATAGCAAGTTGACTCAATGAAACAGTACATTGAAGATTTGGAAAATAAATTAAAGAAGAGCGAAAAAGAAGTAGAAATGAAGAGACAAAAAAGAATACAAGCAGAAGGCACTATCATACAGTTGAGAAAAAAAATCAAAATGTTGAAATCAAAACCAAGAGAAGATATAGAAGCACCATCATTTGATCTGAATATAACCCAGGAAATAAAAAAGATGCAGAAAGAGAAAAACAATAGCATCAGAAGAAACCTTCAGAGGAAACAGAAAAATCCCCGACAGTGAATGAAAGAACACAGAAGAAACCAAGCACTTTAGTTTTGAGGGTTAAAAAGCGACAACGAAGGAATAAAATTGATCCCGATTGCCAGTATGAAATTGTTCACAGAAAAACAAAGAAAAATGTTGACAACGAAGACCAAAAGGAACAACCTGAAACTGAAGAAGGTAAAAAAAATACAAGTGAACAGAAACAAGAAGAACAAAATGAAGAATCTGATTATGAAGAGGAATCTGAAACTGAAACAGATGAGAAAGTCACTACAATTGAAAATGAAGAAATAATTGATGTTGATGGATACTCGCCATCAACTAAAGCTTACAAGAGTAAAGATATAACAAAAGGCAGTATTCTAAAATTATTGAATGAAGAATAGCAAAACAAAATTCTTACTTTCTTCAAATTTAATGAAAATGAGAAGTAAGATTTTTGATCTTTTTTCTTTCATTATATTTGTAATTAAATAAAATTGAAAAAAAAACCAACTTGTCAATTATTGATTTTCAATTACAGCACTGTAGCATATGAAAAAGATGAAGGGAACAAAGGAGGAATCACGATAGTGAAATCTATGCTGGAAGCTGTTCTGTTTGAGTGGGTTACAGATGGACAGGTATGCATCAACTCAGAATTATGATAGTAAAAAAATGTATATAAATGTATAAAATGAAAGTATAATAGGTAAACCTAGCATTCAGCTTTCAAAGTGCATATAAATGAATTGAATGAGAGAGTGACAGCTAAAAGCAGCATTACTATTTGTAAAATGCAGATAACTGTATAGGATAGGAGAATGATTGTTACAACTATCATTCATAGTTTTTTAAGTGCATATAAATGTAAAAGATGAGAGAATGATAGTTAAAACTAGCATTCGAAGTTTCTAACTGCATATAAATGTATTAAATAAAAGAATGGTAGTTAAAAACAACATTGGTATTTGTAAAGAGCATATAAATATGTCGAATGTCAAAGATGATTGTTTAAACTATCATTTGCATTTTTCAGTGCATACAATGAAGTAAACATGTAAATGATAGTGAATACTAACATAAATATTCCTGGTTCAAAAACAAAATATCCTATAAAACTTACAACCTTCTTTGTTTGCTTAAACAGATTATTGATTGGTTTTACTACAATCAGGATATGTACGAACACAGTTACTACTTCACTACAATGATGATGGTAAGTATAAGCTTTTCATTATAAATGTTAAAAACTAATATAAAGTATTCTAATGCATGTGAATGTGCAGAATGCTATAGCACATGATCAGCAAACTGTGATCAAAGACATAGTCATACCAGCAATAGATGTTATTGTCAAAGATGAATTTACAGAGAAAATTTTCTTCCCTCTACATTACACAAACCATTGGAGCTTGTTGATGCTAAACTATGAAACAATGCAGTGGAGTCATTATGATTCAACAAAACCAAAAAGTAGATCAACAAGGACTTCAAACCCCAGCTATAACCAAGCCATCATTCTTGTAAGAAAAGTATAATTTTTATATCAGTCTAACATTAATATACAGCACTATTTTTTCTTCTTGAAGAAAGAAAAAATTGAATTAATGTTCAAGAAGAAATGGGCAGAAGTAGGAATACTGAACAAAGAATTTCACAAACCAAAAGTGTTGTAGCCAAAAAGCCCACCATAGGATTGTGATTCATAAGTAACTAATTCCATTTCTTCTCTTGCCATTTTAGTTTGTATATTCATCCAACTTTTGTTATTCTTTTTTAAAATACAGTTGACTACATCTAATGATCAAAATGATAGTTTAACCTACAACTGAAAATTTTAAAATGCATAAAACTGTGAAAATGAAAAAAAACGACAGTTCAAACTATCATTTATATTCTTTCAGTGCTTATAAATTTATCAAATATCGAAAATGATTGTTTACACTAGCATACATATTTTTAAATTCTTTTGGACTAGACTAAACATGCAAAACAATAACAAAATATCATTTGTATTTTTAAATTGCACTAGAACGCATTAAATATGCAAAAATGATAGTTAAAGCTAGCATTTCTAATTGACAGTTCATTGAACTGCATCTATTGAACAAAAAGATTATGTATAAGATGCACATTGCAAACATAGCAATGGTGTCTTTATGAATGCATTGATTAATAGTGTGATAAAAATATAAAGCTATATTTCAGAATTCTAGTGTAAAGAATGCTATTTTATTTTAGCATTAGATTATACTGTAATATTAACTAATATTTCCATATCTAAAACAGACTTGATTGTGCAATCTTTGTCATGGAAAACTTGAAAAAACTGGACAAGGATGAGATGCCAGATAAATATTCAAAGGAAATACTTAGAAATCTAAGAGCTGCAGTGGTGCTTGACATACTGAATGATCCACAATATAGTTGGTCAATGCAGAAATCCTACAAAGATTCTACATAAGAATAGCTGTTGCATTTTAACTTCTTTGAACTTTAGAATTATTTGAACAGGAACACTTCTGCTAATTAAACTAAGATGGAGTTTGAGATGGAGTCTGAGATGGAGTCTGATATGGAGTCTGAGATGGAGTCTGATATGGAGTCTGAGATGGAGTCTGACATAGAGTCTGAGATAGAGTCTTATATGTTATACAATGCTTGTATTTTGTTCTCAGTGCATAAACTGCTCAGATGAATTTGAACTTCTCGATTTGAATTTGACATGATTATAATTGTCTGTTTTCAGTGCATGAACTACAATGTATAAACTAAAGATATATTCAATTGTCATTTTTATGTGTTTTCTGATACTTTTACTGTATTTCTGAAGTGGTAAATAATGATTTACACTGAAATGCAAGATAAAACTAGCATTATGCGAAAATACATTTCTTGGTAATTGAACTGTGATGAATAATGCGTGGATTTATCCATATATCATTTATATATGATTTCCAATGTATGAACTCTGTTTCAAGAGTGACGACTATTGTTTACATTGTAACTTGCATTTAACTGAAATGCTAGATACAACTATCATTCAACTGTACATCATCATACTGTCAATTAATCACAAAACCACTTATGTAATCTCATTAGCTAATCATATAAACAGTATATCATCATCATCAGATACTTCATTCTTGCACAACAGCTTACTTAGTTCTATACAATAACAGATTATGGGTTTCAATGTTGAAATTGTATTTCAGGTGAAATGCATACTAATTACAATGAAATGCTAGTTATAACTAGCATTCAACTAAAATGATAAGTACATCTAACATTTAATAGAAATGTTAATACTGAAGTGCAGAGCTAATACAGTTCTTCAATTCATATTATATATTTTGTAATATGATTAAAAAATAGATTCCTAAAAAAAATTCAACAATAAAGGAAAATATAAGAACATCAAATATTTGAAGTTAAAACAAATAACCAAAACAGTTCACATTTTATTTTCTAATGAATTCATAAAGTATGACTTCATTCTTCTATAAGCTTTAGCAGCTTTACAGTTAAAAAACTATTCTATTACCCTAACAAAACACATAAATTTTCGTAACTTTTTGAAGAAGCAAGACAATTCCTTTTGTTGTGGCCAACTACATCACACTGGCTACATCAGTTTCTTTTACTTTGAGAATATCCAAATCCACCACGCCTCTTTGTAGATCGTCTTTCTACACCATGAACTTCTTTAGGAGGCCTAATCAAAACATCATTTTCAGCAGCAAATGGTTTATCAAAATCTGGAATTGGATTGATAGCATTAGCATACGAAGATCTGAAAGCATTAACAGTAAAATGTTCCTCCACAAAATCATAAACTGGTGATCTAGACTGGTTAATGCACTTAATTGCATGCGCACATGGAAAACTAGTAACTCTCCATTGATTACAACTGCATAAACGATTTTTAAGATCAACAACCTATGACTTAGGAGATTTAACTTCAAACACAAATTCCGAGGACTTATAAACATCCCAACCAAAGCCATCATCTACTAACTTAGACAAACGTTCTTCCATAACAGGACAAAGATTTGTTGTCCACAAACAACATTCCTATCTTCGTCTCGCCATTTGCTCCATAACTTTTTCTCGAATACCATCCAAACAAGAAGTTATAGGCATAACTCTATCTTCCAAAATCTATGAGTTGAAACTTTCTGCGACATTTGAAGAATATTCATCATAACGCTTTCCTTGAAAAAACAAATCTTCCCAATGGTCAAAAGGTTTATCTCTAAGAAAATTTTCTGCAGATGTACCCCCAATATCCTTAAATTTAGAAAGATATTGCTCAAAATCATACATATTAGAGGCTTTAGCACAAAGTTTGAACAACTCCATAATAGATGAATCACCTTTAGCTGACTTGACAATAGTACCAATATTTTGTTCCATGTGAAGTAAACAATAGCTATGATATGAAGAAGGGAATATTTTCGGAACACCTAAAATGAGACCCCAATGACGATCAGACATAAAAACTAAACACCGATCTTTATTAAGCATTCCTTTCAAATGTGATAAAAACCAAGACCAATTAGATTCATTTTCATGTGAAACAATTCCCATAGCAAGAGGAAAGAAACCTACAAAATAAACAATTAATGACAACTGAGTAGTAAGAAACATGAATTATAGTAAACATCAAAACCTATATTAAATGTTAATAATTTCTATTATACACAATTAAATTAGGTTCAAAATGATATATGAATATAGCATATGTTATTTTAAAGTCTTCCAGTTACTGCTGCATAAAATTTTAGTTCTTGTTTTTACATTTCTACTATAAACATTTCTACTGCAACCAGCTCAATCATTAAATAAAATGAAGAAACAATTCTAGTGTAAACATGGATGCAGTAAAAATTATGTACAACTTTGAACAATGATAGTTTAATATATCATTACTAGAAAAATAAATAAGTAAATAAAACAAAAGTAAAATGAAACTCATACCTTGGTTACCATTTTTACAAGTAGCAGCTAACAAAACACCTAGTCTTCCCTTCAAAGCAGCAGCATCTAAAAATATTAATGGCCGACAGTGTTTAAATCCAAGTAGACAAGCACTAAAACCAATACAAACTCTCTCAAACTGATTAGTTAAAGCATTAACTTCCATGGCCACGTAACTACCAGGATTATACTTCTGCAATGCCTCCAAATACCAATTTAAATCGTTATATGACATAGCATTATCCCCATATATTACTTTTAAAGCCAACTGTTTTCTGCTATAAGCATAATAATATGACAGATTAAAATTGTACTCTCATCTAAATTCGTTCATAATATCGTTTGTCTTCTTCATAGGAGCATCTCGAATTTGATCAACAATCAAAGATTTAACAAATCTACTTGAAATATTAACTTTATTAACATCTCTAAGACCTACTCCACACGAATGATGAAAATTGTACATTCTAATAAAAAACCGAGAGAGTAGACCAGGATCCGAAGAAGCATTAAGATAAAACTTACAATCATCCTTCAACCAAGAGCAATTAACTAAAATTCTATCAGGAGAGTTTCTTACAATAATCAAATCATAACCATTTTTAATTTGATATGCCATTAAAAACTCCCGAAAATCCTCAGCTCCGTTAAAACAAAAACCAAGAAAATCCATAATAGTTTTTTGAGAACCTTTCTTCAACATATCTTTCAAGTAGTAAGAAGAATCAGCATGTGAATCACTATTAGCACCAGAATTACTACCAATTGAAGTACTTTGAACACTTGCATAGCCTAGTCCACAACCAGCATTATCAGCTTCCATAGCACAACATTTTCCTTAACAGTGAACTTAAAATATTCACGCTTCTTGAAAATTAGAAAACACAAAATACTAATCAAATCTGAATCAGTATCAATGATTATATTCTTATTCTCGAGAACATAAGATATCTTAGTACAAAATGGACTAAGATGTGGCCAAACTTCATAGATTTCAGTCTTAACAGCAACAAAGAAGAGCCTGTCGTAAGTCGAGTAGAATAACAATTCTCGTTATGTTCAAAAATAACTAGCAAACTATTTTTTTCATCATTGTAGATATCAGTATTGCAAAAGAAATTAAAAAACCAGTTAAAAATGCTAACTTAACACAGAATAACAGATAGATCTCAAATTAACTGCTAAATGAAAGAAATATAAATGACATGAAAAAGCAGATAATAAATGAACATAGGACAATCAAATTAAAACAAATTATGAATACAACAACAAAGAATGCTATATAAATATAGCATAACGCAACAAACTACGTATAAAATTCAGTACAATGATAGATGAACATTAAGA
Organism: Allium fistulosum; assembly: GCA_030737815.1. NCBI lineage: Eukaryota > Viridiplantae > Streptophyta > Magnoliopsida > Asparagales > Amaryllidaceae > Allium > Allium fistulosum. The sequence goes on from CM060908.1 coordinate 237,030,376, forward strand.
TTGTAAAACAATAAACTGTGCCGAAGAAAAATAACAGTACACAATAAAATCTTACTTTGCCATTTAAACAAATCTAAAATAGGTATCGAAATCTGAAAGAAGACAAAACTGTGCAACCTAGAGAAACAAAAATGTACTTAAAAATCGAAAATTATTAGATCAGAGGAAGATAAGAATAAGATCGAAACAAATAAGAGCAATATACCTGAATGTAAGGAAATTGTTTAATAACGATCCAGAGGATGATGAAGATCAACGATAAAGAAACACGATGAAGATCGATAGACAATATTGAGAAGATCGAATATAAAAATAAAGAAACACGCGTCGTTGAATTAAAGATCGATGAACTAAGATCAGAAATATCAGGATTAGATCAACGAGAAATGAAGAAGCAAATTTAAATTTTACAGAAGTTTGTCCTTGGAACGAAAAAATAAAGCCCGCATCCTTTAAACAAACAAAAAATCCGCGTCCTTAGGCCCAAAAAAGAAGTAAAAACTTCCACTAGCCCATTTTACTGATGGAATTGAATTATCTAAGTCACATTATGTAGAAAAAGTGATTGAAAAATTTCAAAATTTTGGAATTAAAGGAGTACGAATGCCGTATAATCCATCGGAAGTACGGCATAAAAACACTAATGAGAGTGTAATGCAACTGGAATACTCTCATGTAATAGGATGTCTCATGTATCTCATGAATTGCACAAGACCAGATATAGCTTATGCAGTAAGTCGATTAAGCAGGTATACAAGCAACCCAGGGAAGGAACACTGGAAAGCACTAATGAGAGTGCATGGATATTTTAAAAATACCAAAGACTATTCCTTACATTATGGGAAATATCCTGCCATCTTAGAAGGATATAGTGATGCAAACTGGATTCCTGATTCAGAGGAATCAAAATCAACAAGTGGTTATGTATTTACCTTAGCAGAGGCAGCAGTGTCATGGAAATCTACTAAACAAACATGCATAGCTCGATCCACTATGGAATCGGAGTTCATCGCTTTAGATAAAGCAGGCGAAGAAGCAGAATGGCTTCATCACATTTTAAAAGATATTCCATTTTGGCCTAAACCTGTGCCGGTCATATGCATACACTGTGATAACCAAGCAGCATTAAGCAGAGCGCAAAACTTTGTGTATAATGGGAAGTCACGACACATTCGTCGACGCCATAACACAGTTAGGCAGTTACTCTCAAATGGAACTATTTCCATAAATTATGTGCGAACAAATGATAACCTAGCGGATCCATTTACTAAAGGTTTATCAAGAGAGAAAATTAAAGAGAATTAGCAAGTAATTCTATCTACTAAAGCGGAGAATAGGGCTGGTTAGGAGCGACCATCTAATGTTTTATCTTAAACATCTACGGAATACGTCGATAAATGCTATATATATATTTTTTCTCTTTTCAGCTCAAGTGGATCGACATACCTAGTAAATGCTTAATCCATAACTATAAGTGGCTAATGGATCTATCAGAAAAAAATACAATAACTGAATGTAAATCACATCACAGAACAGTAATCAACATCATATATATATATACACACACATATGCATCGATACATGTTTGGTACAATACAATATGAATACAATAAAGGTGGTGCTCGACCATACCATATATCGAATAAAATAATGTACATTAGAGAGTGCGGAAGAAAGAAAACTACAAGAGTACAGAAACCTATCCTACCGACTGGAGGTCCCAAGGACTAGGATAAATAGGCAAACCAGTTCTGAATAACTCGAGACGGAATGCATTTGTTTGGACTTAGTCCTACACTATTCCTATGGTGCACAATATAAATGCATGCCTACAGAAGTATTAAAAGGATAAAACTATGTTTTTTAATGATAACCATATCTTGAAAATAACAAGTGTGGTATATGAAGGATACTCTTAATGGTTGTGATCACCTATGTTAGTGTGAGCTGGGTCGGCTCTATGAGAATATTAAAGGCTTTTATTCTCTAAAAACACTCGCAGAAAAAAAAAATTGTTCAGGACCAAAATGAACATAACCAAGATATTGGATGTGAAGGGAAATAATGCTTTGTAAAGCTTATTGTCTGGTTATACAATAACGGCTGACGGTTCAAGATGAAATAATTCACCGATTAGCCAAGTATATCCAATAAGTTTTAACTAGGGAAAGTTCAAAGTGAAATATCTACTTATCCTCTATATAGCATTATTTTCATATGAACTGTGTGATATTACACTTTGTGTGGGGGAGACATATATCGTCATTCATGTGGGGAATTATTAGAATTCTCAACAATAGTGAATGAGTTATATCCCACATCGCCAAAAATAAGTTCATTTTCTTGTTTATATAGTGTACTCTCAATCCCTATATTGGCCCTTAGGGTCAGGTAATTTTGTGCGAGGAGGAGGACCTATATGGCCATGGACTAACACACGCGCGAGACGACGCCCATCCGACCGACCGACCGGGGTCGAGTCGGGGTCCAATAAGATTGGGCTGTGTCATATATTTTTGCTACCTAAAAAATGGACTGATTTTAAAACATAAGTGTGTTTAAATAGATACGGACCATTGCAAACTGATGAAGAGACACGACTGTTGCAAACCACGATAGTTTTTGGCCATTACAAATGAAGAGACGTGACTGTTGCAAACAACAACAGTTCTGAGCCGTTGCAAATGAAGAGACGCGACTGTTGCAAACCGCGACAGTTTTTTGCCGTTGCAAATGAAGAGACGAGATTGTTGCAAACAACAACAGATCTGAACCATTGCAAATGAACGGACGCGGCTGTTGCGAACAGTAACACTTTTTGGCGTTGCAAATGAAGGGATGCTATTTTCTCAACGGGTGTAGCCATTGGGATTACGGCTATAAATAAGGAGGAAACCTGATCACTTTTCTCACTCAATTTTCAAACCGAATTATCTCTTCTTTATCTTCATTTCTTAAAATCATAATCAGTCATATCACACAGAAGATCATACACATCACGATCTCGAGCAGCTTACGTCTGTTGTATCTTGGGAGACTTTGAATAAAGTCTTAAGGAAATTGTTATGACAAGCCTCAGACGAAATTTCTTTCTTCAACCGGTTAGATTTATAGTTGATTTATATATATATATATCATTTTCATTTCTACGTTGTACTATTTCTTTAAATTGTATAACGTTTGATTTATAGCTTAAGTTATTATTACTATAGTTGTTAGTTTGTTGTAATTAATTACAGCATACTTATTATTAAAATAGCTAATACAGAATTCCAAAGTAATGGAAATCTAATTTGTAAACTTGTGAGACGAGTTGATTATTGATTAATCTCTGTTTTGGTATACTAGGCGTATAACAAGAATATCTGAAGAGGTGAAGTATACATTATATCAATGTAAATTATGGTTTCCTTGTTCCTTTTTAATAACAACTGTTCATTCTATCCAAGCATGAACTATATAGTTCTCGTTGCTTTACCTAATAGGACAATTTTACACTTTAGGTTCTCTATATTACATAATTAGTTATGGAGGTGATCAAATATCTGAGAGCAGCTTGCAATGACTCAAGACAATAATGTATGTTTTTTATTGTCTTTGTTTGATGTGTGTGAGGATGGATGGATAGTTTATGTAATTGATAAATATTTGGACAGGTTCATTAATTTTTATTATATGGTTAGTTGGTTTTTCTTATGTCTCATGGAATATATACTAAGTTTTCCAGGTGATCAATTGTGAAAAATAGTTGTCGGTGTAAAAGGTTGAGGTGTACTAGTTACTTGTGTAATCTGTAAGATGTATGATTCATAACATAGTGTAAAGATGCATGGATGTTAGAGAATTGCAATTGTAGTGGAATATTTACTAAAAGTTTGATGGGGTATATATGTAGCGCATTTATTTAGGATCATCTCCATGATCACCAAGGTGATACAAGTAAAGATAAACAAGGTAATATAGTATGATTACAATTAATTTAATTGACATAAGCAGCTTTTTGGTAATATAATCGATAAGTGATACATGCAAGAGTTAGAGAGGCGTGTGAGAAAGGGCTGTTGCATGTGCTTGAGGGCTGTTGGCGGTACAAAAGCTGCTGGAGCTGGAAGACTGGAATTGAGAAGGAACTGATGCCTGTGGCCATGCAAAAAGGAGTGTTAACGCTAAAAATGTACGCTAACACCCCGGTGTGAGTTGTAATATAGCGAAAGCACCACCCGTTGGTACGGGAACTAAAAACAAGAAGAAAATAGCAGAAAATAGTAAAGAGACAACAATTTTTATAGTGGTTCGGCTCAAAGTCAAGCCTACGTCCACTTAATCTCTTCTATTGCAAATTTGATTACAAACTTTACAATAATTCTTCAATTACAACACAATTAAGACATGTAGTTAGAACTTTGATGCAGAAAAGCTTTTTGAATCCATGTTGAATGAACTTGATCTTTTCTGAAGGTTCCTTGAAGTGTCTTTTTCCTTTGAAGTGTTGGAGCAAGTGTAGAAGTAGTGGAAACATCAAAGTCTTGGCGCTCCCGAAGAATCATCCCCTTTCTAGTGCGGAGTAGGCGGGGTATTTATAGGAGAAGTTGGGCTTAGGTCGGTCATGCCATAGGTCGTGAGCGACCTAGGGAGTTGCGACCTACGAGCGTTCCCAAGGTAGCATAAGTCGTTAGCGACTTAATGGGGCCATCATGGACGAGATATATGCTGTGAGCGACTTAGCATGTGTAGCTCAGAAGTTATCTCGGCTGGTTTAGGTCGTAAGCGACCTAATGGATGAGGTAGTGCGCATACGGCTTAACTCTGAAGCTTGCTAGGTTGTTAGCTCACTCTCTCATTAACTCGTTAGGTCGTTGCCTTCATTGAGTTGCTAGGTCGTTAGGTCGCTGGAGCTCCTTAAGTCGTTAGGGTGTGCCATATTGAGCCGCTCTGTGTTTTAGGCCGTTAGGTCGCTGGAGCTTCTTAAGTCGCTTATTCCTTGGATAGTCAAGTCGCTTATTCCCTTAGGTCAATGAGTCGAATAGGTCGCTAAGTCGTGAATAAGAGAGGTGTTAACACTTGCCCTTCGAAGTATACGCCTAGGGGCTAGGTCATGTGCTTCGATGCCTCTTAACACGCGCCATCCTGAGTCGTTAAGTCGTGAGCGACTTATGAGAGAGCTAGGTCGTTCGTGCTGATTCGAGTTCCACTGCCCCTGTATATAAGTCGCTTAGGTCACTCCTTCTTCTCTTCACCTGCTCTAACACTCTAACCCGCCATTGAAGAATTTCCGAGCTCTCGAAGAAGAATTCAAACTAACCAGTCGTCGATCATCTTCACCATCACACTACGTAAGTGAATCCGATCATTATCCAACCACGACCATCACCGAATCGTGAATCCCCCATTTTCCGACCCTAATCCGACTTCACGTGTCGCATTTCACCACGAGTCATGTTACGATCGATTTTTGATCGTTATTGGACATGTTGTCGTTGTAATTCATGAGAGCACAGCAGTGCATCGGATTTATGATGGATCCGAGGCGATTTGAATCGGTCTTGGATGATCTGGCGGTGTGGAGAGATGGTTGATTTTATTATGGAGATGCTAACGGGTTATCGGGTTACGAGTTAACGGGTTAGTGAGTTAGGCGAGTTTCTTGAATGAAGAGGAGTTAGCGGGTTAAGGAGAGTTAGGAAGTGCCCGACTTAGGAGCTTCGAACGACCTAGGGCTTAGCAGTTTGGACATGAATCGCACGACTTAACTTAGTGAACGACTTAAAGACTTAACATCCAAACTCTGAACGACATAAGGGACTACGACTGATATGACTAGCGACTTAACTTGCCATAATAGCACATGACTTAAAGCAGAACGACTTAAAGAATTAGCACGACCTATTTTAACCCGCAGCATAGCTTTAACTCTTAGGAACATGACTGGTGAACTCTATAACTCGAGCAGAGTGACTTAGGGAAGCCCGACCTATGCTAAGTCATTTGGACATGATCTGGACGACCTATGTTAAGTCGTTTGAACACTTGTAGAATTTGAAAGAACTTGATTGAGTTTCCAACTTGAACTGCCAGAATGAACTGCTTGAACTTGTTGCACTCTTTCACAGATTGTATTAACTTTTAAGCTAACAACCTGTTAAATACAACATTTGCAGAAAACTAGGATGAATATACTCATCATCGACTGCCCACATCGAGTGATGGATTAGGTCAAAGAGATAATATTCTACTTAAGTAAAATAATATGAATCTAACTAAAAGTGAAATGCTGTGAATCAACTGACTTAAATAAAGAATCAACGCAGAATTCATACAGTTATGACTGCTTATCGCTGAATATTATCTGCATTGATACTACACTTAATTTTGATCCAATAACAAGCCTTGAATCTTCCTGAATTGACGTTCGCCAACCAGTATTATTTCAAGTTTTACTTTATTTACTTGTTATTTCAGTAGCTTTGCACAACACTTCACACGCTTTTAGGAAACGTGCACCTTCATATTTGAATATCCAGTTCCTTGTGTAGAATGGCTTCTCAACAAGTGTAAGAAGAGATAATAGAGCGGACCGATGAGGTTTTCCCAATTGCTGATCCTTTGGAGAATCCTTTGGAAAGAGTTTCAACTTCATTGAACCAACGGACTTTCAGCCAGCTGTGTATTCAATTCAGCATTGCTGAAGTGGATGCTATGCTTCCTGGGGTAAATGACACTGCCGATAGGCCGCCACCTAGCTTCATTGCAGTCAATCGTCAAATGTGTCTGAATGGAGCTATTCCCCCCTTCAATGATTTTCTTAGAACACTCCTCCTTCGACTAACTATTTCTCCATTCCAGTTGCACCCTAATGGCTATGCCATTTTGATGGGGTCGTGCGTACTATTTAGGAGGATGCTTAACCGCCTCCCAAGCTTCAAGGAGATCTGCTATTTCTGCTCATTCGGGAGGAAAAAAGATCACCCTTCCATTACTCTTGTAAGGAGCGCAAGAAACCGCAAGCTGATTATGGATCTGCCCGAGAGCGCTCACGGGTTTTTAAACCAGTTCTTCTTCGTCCGTTTCCCCTCGGAATTCTACGATATCTGGAGAGTAGGAAGTAAGACTACCTATCTCTGTTTACTTCATTTCTGAGCCTTTCAAAATTTGAGTCGTCAAGTGCTAACTTCATTCTTTACTTTTGCAGCACTTCCTCCTCCCTCTAAAGATTCTAGTCATAAATCAACTTTCGAGAGATTGAGCAACGTAGCTATCAATGAGAGAAGTATTAAGTTTCTATAGAAGAACGAATTTTTGCACCAATTCGAACTCTTGCACTCTTCTTGATCCATTCAGTCCTGTGATGCCCCTAGTTCTCAAACAGAAGCGTCAAATGCCCCAGCCTCCGCAGTGCAGCTTTCACCGAAGGAACCTATTGTAGAGACTTCATTAGTGAAATGCTCCAGTTCTGCTGACGGTGTGGGGTTATCTGGAAAATCTAAAATTCCCCCAGTTATTGAAGAAGAGGAATGTTCTCAACATTCTGGGAAGGCTACTAGAGAAGCTGATGAGGGGGCGGAGAAAGAAAGCTCTGTTACGGAGAGTGCAAAACGTGCTGAAGAGGGCACTGCTGATATGACCCATTTTGTTGGGCATGATGGTGATGATATCTTTGGAGGACTGAGCGATCTTATGGTGACTTCCCATGAGCTCTTTAAAGATGACACCACCACTTCTAAGCTTGTTTCTCCAGCAATCGAAGCGACTTCCGTCCTACGATTAACCCAAGAGTTGACTCCTGCTGCAAAAGCCGACATCACTCCTAAGCCAAAGAGTGGTTTGTAGCTTGACGTGCGTAGTTCGCACGCCACACACACTTAGGATTTTTGGCAATTATGCACACTTAGCTTCTTTATTTCGAAGACTTCTAAATTTTGTCTCTTCTTCACTTTCAGGTTCTCCCATGGGACACAGCGGCTCATATTACGATGAATTTCAACGCTATTGGAGGCGTGATTCTTATGACCCCATGCGCTATCTTCCTGACCCTAGAGAGATTGATGAGGAAAGAGAAGCTAGGAAAGCTCGTGAAAGGCAGGCTTATGAGGATCGTTATGGAAGAAGAGACGACCGACATGACTCTTACCAAAGGGATGATGACTCCCATAAGAGAAAGTCTCATGACGATAAAGGGAAGAGTCATGTAGCTGAAGGTTCGAGCAAGCGAGCCAAGCTCAGCGAAAAGTCTACATCTGAAATTTCTCAAGTGCCTGCTGCTTCTATCTCTCTAGATATCCCTTCTAGCTCTCCTGCGAGCTGATATTCAAGCAATCATTAATAGGCCTCCTTATCAAGTTGAGAAGCCTCCGACTGCACTCCAAAGTCGATTTCCGCATTGGTGTTTGAAAGGAGTACGTTTTGATCTGGACTTGGTTCCAATTGATAAATAGGCCATGTTAATAAATCTTGACATATTGAAAGAATGTCCGGCTGGCAAAAACTAGTTGATGAGCTTCAAAGAGTAAATAATTTAAATCTCGAGGCTATGCTGACCATGGAAAGCGATAAGTCTGAGTGGCAAAAAGTTCTTGATCAGCATGATACGGAGATGAAGAGCATCACCGCCCATAACGAGGAACTTGAGGCTGAAATCAAGAAGCTTAAAGATGATCTTGCCACCTCTTCCAGTTCTTATACTCAAAAGGAAGAGGTTCTTCAAAAGCAAGTAAGAGACGCCCACGCTACTCAACGAGATGCTGAGGCTAAACTTGAGGCGGAGCGGAAAATCGTGGAAATTTACCGCAAAGATGCTGCTCAGCTGTGGAAAAAGACTAACTCCCAAGACTTGGAGATTACAATGCTAAAGGCCCAGCTTTCTAAGGCTGAAAAGGAGCGTGACGAGGCCATCGCTGGAAAAGAAACAGCTGAACATTCACACGAGGCGACTAAGGCCAACATTAGATCCACTTTATTCGAGTTTTATGTTCTCAGCACCTTGGGGCGTGGCAGTCTTTCATTTTTGGGCCTAAAGTATGAGGTTACCCTGGCGGAAGTGTGGGAGGCAGTAGTTGAAATGCTTGGAGATGCTGGCTACGCTGAGGAGAATCTTGAGGCTCATTATTTGGATGATGAGGGTCGTGCCGCCCTTGCTAGAGGGAAAGAGCAACTTGCCAAGGAACGAGCCGAAGCGGCGGAAGGAGAGCATCTAGGGAAGGCACCTTTGGCCGACCCAACTCGTCCTTCGACTTCGATCGACATTGATATTATTGGCTCCAGTTCCCACTCTCCGCCTCCTGCCAAAGCCGAAACTACAGCTGCTCATGCCGAAGACGAGGCCCAGGAAGACACCGAAGCCCAAGATTATGAAATTGACGTGATAAAGCCAATCTCTCCAGGTAACTTCAATACTGATCCAGCTCAAGTGGACTACTCGTTTGCTTCACATGAGCTTGATGAACTTCTTGCTTATTACTTAAGCCTCGACGTGCCACTATCTCCTCTCTTTGCGAGGAATACTGATGTTTAACTTTTCTTCTTCTGTAGTGAAAACAACAAGTGTTGTACAGGCTTCGCCTCCTCCAGCTGTTGTCCCTCCACTTCTTCAAGTTACTCCTTCTTCTGCTTCTCAACCATGGTCGCAAGAAGAACAAATAGGAGCCCTTCAAGGCTTAGATGACCCGGCCGCTTCACAAGAGTAGAAAGCTGAAGAACTTGAGGAGGGTGAGAGGACCCCGGAGAAATTTACTGCCGATGATACAAAGTTGATTGATCTTATCACTCGGGCAGCGAATCTTCTTCAAAGAAGAGGGGAAAGCGTGAAATTTCGAAGAAAAAGAAGGGCACTTCTGTTAGCAATGAGAAAGCGGAAGAGGACCCAATTGCACCTCTTTCTCCTTCTTCCCCGACTCGTTCAGGCCGACTCAATAAGTTAACCATTAGGCCAGGCGAGGGCTCCAAAGGCGGCGGGAAGAAGAAGAAAAAAGTTTGGTCTTATCCTTCTTGTTCTGCTTTTTTTGCTTTTTGCTTGTATCTAAAGACTTGTGTCGACCGAAGATTGTGCGGGTACCGGCCCCCGCTTTTTGAAACCTGCACATGTGTACAAATCTTTTACAGTATGGAATAGAATGATTCTTTTTACTTGTACAATTTTTTGTCTGTATTTGTGAATGCATTTATTCCTTATTTTCGCACAAGTTTCTTTATTTTCTTTGTTTGATACTGTAGTGAGCTCGTGGTATGCTACTTGAGCGTTGCTTTTATTAATATAGCTATATTGCCCCCATACCACGACTTATTGCAATCTTCTCCATTTTGAAAAGACTTGTACTCTTACTCTGGAGAATAATTCTTCCATTTTGAGGAAATATTATTCTGCTTTAGTAGAGTGTGCCTTGTATCGGAGAATTTTTCAAGAGAGGTGCCCCTTTGGTGGTTCCATCGACGACTTTTTCAAGAGATAACATTTCATTTTTTGGGCGTGCCTCGTTAGAGGGCTTTATTTGGCACTTCAACTTTTTTGGGGAAGAATGTTCTCATTATGGAGAAATTGATCTTCCCTTGAGATTAGAAGTGTGCCTCCGAAGAGGGCTTTATTTGGCACTTCAACTTTTTTGGGGAAGAATGTTCTCAATATGGAGAAATTGATCTTCCCTTGAGAGTAGAAGTGTGCCTTCGAAGAGGGCTTTATTTGGCACTTCAACTTTTTTGGAGAAGAATGTTCTCATTATGGAGAAATTGATCTTCCCTTGAGAGTAGAAGTGTGCCTCCGAAGAGGGCTTTATTTGGCACTTCAACTTTTTTGGGGAAGAATGTTCTCATTATGGAGAAATTGATCTTCCCTTGAGAGTAGAAGTGTGCCTCCGAAGAGGGCTTTATTGTCTGCCTGAAAGTTACTTTTCACAGTTAAATGGATCCACGGGGCGGACGCAAGCTACCTAATTGGATGTTCGTTTGTACGGACGATCACAATTTGTTAGCAAGGGCCCGGTGCCTTCATTTTAGGAAGGTGCCCCTTCGGTGGTTCCACCAACCTTTTTATTTGAGAAAAACAATTCATTTTTCGGCGTGCCTCGTTAGAGGGCTTTTTTTCGTTTGTCAGGAAGGTTGCATCTCTCAGTTAAGTGGATCCACGGAGCAGACGCAAACTACCTAACTGGATGTTTGTTTGCACAAACGATCACAATTAACTAGCAAGGGCCTAGAACCTTCGTTTTGGAAAGGTGCCCCTTCGGTGGTCCCATCAATTTTTTGTTGAGAGACAATATTCCATTTTGGCTGTTTTTGTTTGCTCGCCCATGTCTTTTCACCATCTGTCCCTCAGCGATTCCTCGTTATCACCTCTAAGTACATGTTCCTTTCTTTTGCAGGTTGTTCGATTTTTCCAGACAAGTGTACTTCATTGTTAAGTGAATCCACGGGGCAGGCGCAAGCTACTTAACCGGATATCTGTTTGCACAAACGATCGCGATCAGTTAGCAAGGGCCTGGAACCTTCGCTTTGGGAAGGTGCCCCTTCGGTGGAATCACCAACTGTTTGTGAGAAGCACTTCTTATGTAGGAATTGAATCTGGAATTTTTGTGGCTTGACATTTGTTTGTTGAGTGATTTGTAGGAATCGCTTGGCCTTGTGATGTGTTGAATAGGTAAGCTTTGCTTTGATAGCCTGCAATATTAAATCGACATTTTAGCAACATATTTAAGATATTGGCACATCGAAATGAGACAGGCATTTTATAGTAGTGGAGAACACAAGATTTATAGTGGTTCGGCCAAGAATTGGGCCTACATCCACTTTATAGTTCTTATTATTGATTCACACTGATTTTACAATGGCTTACAATACAAGAATGATACATGCACAATCACTTTACAAATTTAAGCATAGCTTCTAAGTAAAATATGGGCGCAAGTGATTGCTGTTCCAGGCTCTTGGAATTTGATCTCCTTCGACAGTTGTGAGCTTGAAAGTGCCATCAAGAAGTTTTTTGCCTATGACATATGGCCCTTCCCAGTTTGGCCCAAACACTCCTGTTGCTTTCATGACCCTTTTCAAGACTAGATCCCCAATTTCAAATCTGCGTTGGCGAACTTTAGAATTGAAGTGCCTGGCTATCCTTTGCTGATGAGCCGCAACTCTGAGCTCAGCCTCTTTCCTTCTTTCATCAAGCAAGTCAAGTGCTTCAAGTTGCAGCTTTTCATTTTTAGCTTAGTTGAAATGAATTCTCCTGTGTGAGGGGACCTCTATTTCCACTGGAATCATTGCTTCTAATCCATATGCTAATGAGAATGGAGTGTGCCCAGTCGTAGTTTTGTGGGTTGTTCTATATGCCCAAAGTGCTAGTGGCAGTTTATCGACCCAACCACCTTTTGCCTTCTCCAGCTGTTTCTTGATGGTTGATTTGATAATTTTGTTCACTGCTTCCACTTGCCCGTTTGCCTGCGGTTGAGCCACTGCTGAGAAGCTTTTTCGGATCTTGAATCGCCTGCAAAAGTCCTGGAATTCTTCGCTTTCGAATTGGGTACCATTGTCTGTGATTATCTTATGAGGCACACCATACCTGCAAATGATATTTTTAGTCACAAAGTTTATCATCTTTTTAGAGGTAATAGTAGCCAATGGTTCAGCTTCAGCCCATTTAGTGAAATAATCAACATCGACAATAGCATATTTGATTTTGGACTTGGCAATCGGCAAAGGCCCAATGAGATCTATCCCCCAAATGGCGAATGGCCATGGACTGACCATCTGTGTTAGCTCGGTGGAAGGTGCTCTTTGGATTTTTGAAAATCTCTAGCACCTGTCACACTTTCGGGAGTAGCTAGCAGCATCTCGATTAATATCTGGCCAAAAATACCCATAGCGGAGAATTTTCTTTGCAAGAGTTTGGCCTCCTGAATGATTCCTACACTCTCCTCCGTGCACCTCAGCTAAAATTGTCGTAGCTTCTTCCTTGGTTACACATCGGAGTAATGGTATCGAGAATCCTCGTCTGTACAGATGGCCGTCTTGAATTGCATATCTCGGAGCTTTTCTTAACAGCTTCTGGCGCTCTTTTGAGTTTTCTGGCAGGGAGCCGTTGAGTAGATATTCCTTGATCGGGGTCATCCACGACTCCTTCTCTTGAGATACAGCCATAATCCAGTCAATATCCATCTCATCAGTACTTGGAGCTGACAAGACTTCCACGGGGACCAATCCCAATAATTGAGCTTCGCCAGAGCTTGAATATTTTGCGAGAGAATCTGCCTTCATGTTCTCTTCCCGGGGTATATGGATTATTGTATAATGATCAAAATAATCGAGAAGCTCCCAGGCCTTTGACAAGTAAGCAGGCAGATTTCCTCCTTTAGTTTGAAACTCTTTCTTGACTTGGCATACAATAAGCTGAGAACCACTGAAGATCTGCAATACTTTGATGTTTAGTTCTTTAGCAATCTTCAAGCCGGCCGGCAACAAGAGCTTCATATTTCGCTTCATTATTTGTCGAAGGAAATTCTAATCTCAATGCATAGCACAATGACCGCCCTTCGGGGGTTTCAAGCACAACCCCAGCTGCCAAAAAATTTCCATCGGATCGGGATGTCATCAGTTACCTCTTCGACACTGCCACCTTTATCTGTGTATTCTGCAATGAAATCTGCTGAAGCTTGTCCATTGATTGCTCTTCGGGGATGGTAGGTGATATCGTATTGGCTGAGTTCAATATTCCACTTCAAAAGATGACCCGAAGTTTCAGGGCAAAATAGGACTTGCTTTAGAGGTTGATCAGTGAGGACTTTAATAGGATGAGCCTGGAAATATGGCCTCAACTTTCTAGACGTGATCAACAGACAATAGGCGAGCTTTTCCAGCTTTGAATAATTCATCTCTGCCCTAGTGAATCTTTTGCTGATGTAACAAACCGGGTGTTGAACTTTTGCATCTTCCCGTACCAGTGCTGCACTGAGAGCATGAGATGAAACCGCTAAGCATATGAAAAGATCTTCACCATTGCTGGGCTGAGAAAGTACTGGAGGCGTTTCCATGTGACAAATCAGTTCATCAAAAGCTTTCTGACATTCAGGAGTCCATTCAAAGTTTTTCTTTCCTTTCTTCAGAGCGTTAAAGAAGGGAATGCATTTATCAGTGACCCTGGAAATAAACCGACTCAAAGCAACGACTTTCCCATTGAGGCTTTGCAATTCCTTCTTTGTTCTAGGGGCTTTGACTTCTCTTAAAGCAGTAATCTGAGCAGGATTAGCTTCCATGCCCCTAGCACTCACAATGAAACCCAAGAATTTTCCGGACTCTACCCCGAATGAATATTTCAGAGGATTTATCTTCATCCCATACTTTCGGAGGACCGCGAACATTTCTGCCAAATGATCCATGTGGTCTACTGCCTTCTTCGATTTTACCAACATATCATCAACATATACTTCCATAGTCTTGCCAATCTGGGGTTTGAACATGGCATTAACAAGTCTTTGATAAGTTGCCCCCGCGTTCTTTAGTCCAAAGGGCATGACTTTATAGCAGTAAAGACCAACATCAGTGATGAAGCTCGTGTCCTCTTGATCTGGCTCATGCATCATGATTTGATTATATCCTGATTAAGCATCCATAAAAGACAATAATTCATGCCCGGCTGTTCCATCCACCAACTGATCAATCCTGGGCAATGGGAAACAGTCTTTGGGGCATGCTTTGTTCAAGTCTGAAAAGTCAATGCATACTCTCCACTTCCCATTTGCTTTTTTAACCAACACCGGATTAGAAACCCAATCTGGATAAGTGGATTCTCTGATGAAGCCATTTTCCATTAGCCGATCTACTTCTTCTTTTAATGTCATCGACCTTTCAGGACCCTAGGTTCTTCTTTTCTGCTTTACGGGTGTGAATTTTGGATCAATATTCAAAGCATGCACTGCGATTTCTGGAGATATTCCACACATGTCGGCATGACTCCAAGCGAATACATCCAGGTTTGCTTTCAAGAATGAGATCAGCACATTCTGAACCGTCATACCGAGTTGTGAACCCACGTTCAACACCTTGTTTGGATCATTCAGATCAATAGGTACTGGCACCGTCACTTCCACCGGCACCACCCTACTCTCCCCTGCACTGGTTTTTCTGGGATCAATCTCTTTTCATGCACCACTATGCTCACCAGTGCAGGGTCCACCCCATAATTGCTACAAGGTGGGCTCTTTGATGCGGAGCGGAGCTGCCGCACCTTTACCCATTTCTCTTTTCTTTCCTTCCCGTAACTCTATGAAATAGCATTCTCGTCCGGCATTTTGGCCCCCCTTCACCACACCGACGCCATTATCAATGGGGAACTTCATAGTCAGGCACCATGGGGCGAGAATGGCCTTGAATGCGGCAAGAGTCGATCGACCCAAGAAGGCATTGTAAGCGGAGAATTCATCAACAATCACAAAAGTTTGTTTTTGGACCACCTTCTTTTCCCCTTCTCCGAGCTCTACAAATAAGTCAATAGTCCCAATAGGCTGTTTTGGTTCTCCAGTGAACCCAACAATTTTCTGTTAGGAAGCTTGGACATCAGCCATGGGAATTTTCATCTGATCGAATGTCTTTCTAAAGAGGACATTGCAAGAGGCGCCGCAGTCAACAAGCACACTTCTTACAATGGCTGATCCGATGCCTGCTGATATCACCAAGGGATCCATGGTGGGAGCCTCAACACCAACAGAATCTCTAGCCCGGAATATGATGTCATCGTTGAAAGTTCTTTGCTGTTTTAAAGGTGCAGCATCTTCCAAGACCAAAACGTTTTCTTCCACCGGGGCATATCTCAAAGCGTGAGCATACCTCTCCATCTCACCCCAACTTCTGCCCGTTGGGTGAGGACCCCCTGTGATAACATTAATGACAGGCCTCTCAGATTCCTGCGCCGTAGTCCTTTCACCTGAGTTGGATTGACGAGCAGGAACTTGTTGCCCCTGAGGAGATGAGGTCGGGTCACTTCTGTTTCTCTTCACATATTGTTGTAGTTTGTTCTGTCTCAACAGTTCTTCAATCAAATTCTTTAAATGGCGACATTCATTAGTGCCGTGGCTAGGTTGATTGTGGAACCGACAAAATCTCCCATTATGCACAACATTGTTCCCATGCTTCATCTTAGGTGGTTTGGGGTATTCGACAGCATCCTTGGTTGCGAAAAAGATATTTTCTGGAGTATCAGTTAAGGGAGTAAAATCTGAAGGTCTAAAGTGGCGAGTTTTCTTCACATCTTTCTGCTCTTTCCTACTGTCATTCTCCCTCTTCTGGCTACCAGATTCCTTTTTGTTAGAAGCAACATTGTTATTCTTAACTTCAGCCATATCTACTTTTACTGGCACAGGAAGGTTTTCTAAGTGCATAAACTCATCGGCCTTCTTGTAGAACTTCTCAAGTGAATTTGGCTCTTTCATCTTTAGCCATTTTCCGAATTCACTTGATTTGTCAATAGCTCGCATCAAGTAAGTCAGAATCATCCGAGGCTCTGCATTATCAACTTCGGCCAAGGCTATATTGAAGCGGTTTAAGAAAGTTTTGATAGACTCTCCGGGGCTTTGTTCGAGGCTGGATAGTGACATTATGTCCTTGGCCTTCGAAGCATATAACCTGAACTGGTCTCTGAATTTCTGAGTTAGGTCGGAAAACTGATCCACGAATCGAATTGGCAGCTTCATGAACCAAAGCAAGGCCACTCCCTCCAAGTACAAAGGAAAGTATCTGCACTTGATTTCGTCTGTTGCTCTGGCACCTGTCATATGCCAGTCATACTTGTATAAGAACTGGTTAGGATTGCTTGTCCCCCTATAAGCTGGAATAGTGGGGGGAACAAACTTCTTCGGAAATTCAGCCTTCAGAATTCTTTCAGTAAAAGGAGTTCTACTCGGAGCAAACCCCCAATCACTTTCATCTTCCTCCCTTCGCATGCTCTCCTTCATAATTTGTCGAATCATTCCCGAGAGGTATTCCTCATCGTTTAGAGGCCCCACTGGACAAACGTCAGCTACTTTTTCAGAAGTTTGCCTGGACAAACGTTCACGAAGAGTTGGCTGCGGCCTTGAACCTCCAGCTTGGGGAGGTTCCCCTTCGGCGGTGCCAGCTGTCCTCTGAGGAATACTTTTCCCTTGGGAATCATGAACATCCTCAGCAAAGGTTTCTTCATTATTTTCTGGTGACTGGTTAACTCCAAGCAAAGCATTCAACTTGTCCAACATCAAAGTGTTCTGGGCTTCCATTTGTTGATACAACCCAGACACTACAGCATCCAATTCCGCCCTTGTGACTCCAACACTAGGAGCCGCTTGATTTGACGTGGGAGAAGTGGCGGTGTTGTCATAAGCATTTCCAGATCTAGTAGATTTACTTTTCCTTCCAGGAGCTATAATTTCAGATAGGCTTCTGGTTCTTAGAGAGAGTCTTTCCACAAATCTTTGTGAAGCAATGATGAGAGCACCCCTGAGTTCTCGAGAACTTAAGATATCTACCAATTACTACCAATTGAAGTACTTTGAACACTTGCATAGCCTAATCCACAACCAGCATTATCAGCTTCCATAGCACAAACATTTTCCTTAACACTGAACTTAAAATATTCACGCTTCTTGAAAAATAGAAAACACAAAATACTAATCAAATCTGAATCAGTATCAATGATTATATTCTTATTCTTGAGAACATAAGATATCTCAGTACAAAATGGACTAAGATGTGGCCAAACTTCATAGATTTCAGTCTTAACAGCAACAAAGAAGAGCCTGTCGTAAGTCGAGTAGAATAACAATTCTCATTATGTTCAAAAATAACTAGCAAACTATTTGTTTCATCATTGTAGATATCAGTGCTGCAAAAGAAATTAAAAAACTAGTTAAAAATGCTAAATTAACACAAAATAACAGATAGATCTAAAATTAACTGCTAAATGAAAGAAATATAAATGACATGAAAAAGCAGATAATAAATGAACATAGGACAATCAAATTAAAACAAATTATGAATACAACAACAAAGAATGCTATATAAATATAGCATAACGCAACAAACTACGTATAAAATTCAATACAATGATAGATGAACATTAAGATTTAAAACAATAAACTGTGCCGAAGAAAAAAAATAGTACACAATAAAATCTTACTTTGCCATTTAAACAAATCTAAAATAGGTATCGAAATCTGAAAGAAGACAAAACTGTGCAACCTAGAGAAACAAAAATATACTTAATAATCGAAAATTATTAGATTAAAGGAAGATAAGAATAAGATCGAAACAAATAAGGGCAATATACCTGAATGTAAGGAAATTGTTTAATAACAATCTAGAGGACGATGAAGATCAACGATAAAGAAACATGATGAAGATCGATTGACAATTGAGAAGACCGAATATAAAAATAAAGAAACACGCGTCGTTGAATTGAAGAACGATGAACTAAGATCAGAAATATCAGAATTAGATCAACGAGAAATGAAGAAGCAAATTGAAATTTTACAGAAGTTTGTCCTTGGAACAAAAAAATAAAGCCCGCGTCCTTTAAACGAAAAAAAAAATCTGCGTCCTTAGGCCCAAAAAAGAAGTAAAAACTTCCTCCAGCCCATTTTCTTGATGGAATTGAATTATCTCAGTCACATTATGTAGAAAAAGTGATTGAAAAATTTCAAAATTTTGGAATTAAAGGAGTACGAACGCCGTATAATCCATCGGAAGTACTGCATAAAAACACTAATGAGAGTGTAATGCAACTGGAATACTCTCGTGTAATAGGATGTCTCATGTATCTCATGAATTGCACAAGACTAGATATAGCTTATGCAGTAAGTCGATTAAGCAGGTATACAAGCAACCCAGGGAAGGAACACTGGAAAGCACTAATGTGAGTGCTTGGATATCTAAAAAATACCACAGACTATTCCTTACATTATGGAAAATATCCTGCCATCTTAGAAGGATATAGTGATGCTAACTGGATTGCTGATTCAGAGGAATCAAAATCAACAAGTGGTTATGTTTTTTAATGATAACCGTATCTTGAAAATAACAAGTGGGGTATATGTAAGATAACCGTATCTTGAAAATAACAAGTGGGGTATATGTAAGATACTCGTAAAATTGTTCAGGACCAAAATGAACATAACCAAGATATTGGATGTGAAGGGAAATAATGCTTTGTAAAGCTTATTGTCTGGTAATACAATAACGGCTGACGGTTCAAGATGAAATAATTCACCGATTAGCCAAGTATATCCGATAAGTTTTAACTTGGGAAAGTTCAAAGTGAAATATCTACTTATCCTCTATATAGTATTATTTTCATATGAACTGTGTGATATTACACTTTGTGTGGGGGAGACATATATCGTCATTCATGTGGGGAATTATTAGAATTCTCAACAATAGTGAATGAGTTATATCCCACATCGCCAAAAATAAGTTCATTTTCTTGTTTATATAGTGTACTCTCAATCCCTATATTGGCCCTTAGGGTCAGGTAATTTTGTGCGAGGAGGAGGACCTATATGGCCATGGACTAACACACACGCGAGCCGACGCCCGTCCGACCGACCGACCCGGGTCGGGTCGGGGTCCAATAAGATTGGGCTGTGTCATATATTTTTGCTACCTAAAAAATGGACTGATTTTAAAACAGAAGTGTGTTTAAATAGATACGGACCGTTGCAAACTGATGAAGAGATACGACTGTTGCAAACCGCGATAGTTTTTGGCCATTACAAATGAAGAGACGTGACCGTTGCAAACAGCAACAATTCTGAGCCGTTGCAAATGAAGAGACGCGACTGTTGCAAACCGCGACAGTTTTTTGGCCGTTGCAAATGAAGAGACGCGACTGTTGCAAACAGCAACAGTTCTGAACCGTTGCAAACGAACGGACGCAGCTGTTGTGAACAGTAACACTTTTTGGCGTTGCAAATGAAAGGATGCTATTTTCTCAACGGGTGTAGCCATTGGGATTTCGGCTATAAATAAGGTGGAAACCTGATCACTTTTCTCACTCAATTTTCAAACCGAATTATCTCTTCTTTATCTTCATTTCCTAAAATCATAATCAGTCATATCATACGGAAGATCAAACACATCACGATCTCGAGCAGCTTACGTCTGTTGTATCTTGGGAGACTTTGAATAAAGTCTTAAGGAAATTGTTATGACAAGCCTCAGACGAAATTTCCTTCTTCAACCGGTTAGATTTCTAGTTGATTTATATATATATATATATCATTTTCGTTTCTACGTTGTACTATTTCTTTAAATAGTATAACGTTTGATTTATAGCTACAGTTATTATTAATATAGTTGTTAGTTTGTTGTAATTAATTACAGCATACTTATTATTAAAATAGCTAATACAGAATTCCAAAGTAGTGGAAATCTGATTTGTAAACTTGTGAGACGAGTTTATTATTGATTAGTCTCTGTTTTGGTATACTAGACGTATAACAAGAATATCTGAAGAGGTGAAGTATACATGATATCAATGTAAATTATGGTTTCCTTGTTCCTTTTTAATAACAACTGTTCATTCTATCCATGCATGAACTATATAGTTCTCGTTGCTTTACCTGATAGGTCAATTTTACACTTTAGGTTCTCCATATTACATAATTAGTTATGGAGGTGATCAAATATCCGAGAGCAGCTTGCAATGACTCAAGACAATAATGTATGTTTTTTATTGTCTTTGTTTGATGTGTGTGAGGATGGATGGATAGTTTATGTAATTGATAAATATTTGGACAGGTTCATTAATTTTTATTATATGGTTAGTTGGTTTTTCTTATGTCTCACGGAATATATACTAAGTTTTCCAGGTGATCAATTGTGAAAAATAGTTGTTGGTGTAAAAGGTTGAGGTGTACTAGTTAATGTGTAATCTGTAAGATGTATGATTCATAACATAGTGTAAAGACGCATGGATGTTAGAGAATTGCAATTGTAGTGGAATATTTACTAAAAGTTTGATGGGGTTTATATGTAGCGCATTTATTTGGGATCATCTCCATGATCACCATGGTGATAAAAGTAAAAATAAACAAGGTGATATAGTATGATTACAATTAATTTAATTGACATAAGCAGCTTTTTGGTAATATAATCGATAAGTGATACAGGCAAGAGTTGGAGAGGCGTGTGAGCAAGGGCTGTTGCATGTGCTTGAGGGCTGTTGGCGATACAAAAGCTGCTGGAGCTGGAAGATTGGAATTGAGAAGGAACTGATGCCTGTGGCCATGCAAAAATGAGCAAGTGGCGCGATTGCCGATGCCAAGGAACTGCTGATCGAATGAATTTTTATGCTACAGCTAGGTTGAAACGTTCTGACGAAATCCATGAAAAGATAAGAGTGAAATGGGCTGAAAGGGAACAGAAGTTACAAGTCGGGCCTGAGAGAACTTAGTAGAGCGTATGTGATCAAATATTGCCGAGGAGAGAAGACAGTGTTGTTGCATGTATATATGTAGCCCCTGGTGTCATTGAGGCCAATTGGTTGTAGTGTGTAACAATGTTGTTGCATGGTTGGTATGTACATGATCTGACGATGAGATGAAAAGGGAATACGATGAAGTTGCATGAAGCTGAAGAGTTCAGTCCAAAGGAATTTGAAATTGCTGGCCTAGAGGTAGTTCAGATTGTGGAAATAGGAGCTCTTATTGTCTGCTTTAATAGTATTTGCTATCTGAAGCTGTCATGCTCTTTAAAAAAAAGCAGCGTTGTATACAGTTTTGTGTGTTCACATATATATACACGTTGATATTATATATATAATATATACATATTAGTGTACTACTTTGTATTTTTTTCCTTTTTTAACCCATTTTGGAACCATTTGTAAAATTCATAATAATTGGTTACATTCTGCGAAATTTACATTGAGATTAGTTAGTGTCATTTGAAATCGCATCAATTTAAGTTAAAACAGAATAAAAAATACATAAATTTGAAATATCATATGCTAAATTTCAACTAATTGTTAGAAAACAATGTGCTTTTTAGCTAGTTTATAAACAAGTCTGTAAGTAGTTAGTACTATAAAGTGGTCCAAAATAATCAAATGTTCGTAAGATTACTCTACTAACGGTATCCACTCGCAAGTTGCAAAAATCAATTTTTTGAATTTGAAATATGAACTGATTATTCAGTTTCTCTCCATTTCTCTAACAGTGAAACTTCAACTGGCATTTAGATCATGTTCTGGATATAGAGGATGCACGGTACAATGACTTTCTGAGACCGGTAAGAACTTTAAGATGCACACAACATACATGACATTAACTCCAAAAATGACTTTCTACGTTGTTAGTTTAGCATTAACAGTTATTTTAACATGTAAGAGTGTAATTTTTTTGAAATATAAAGAACACTGCTGTGAATTAAGCAATAGCAATACAATGATATCTGCTGTGAAATACAGTGAACACTATGCCTGAAAGCACTCAACTGGAGTGAGTATTAAGTCCCTTCCCATGTAGGGGTGTAAATTTTATACGATTGTCCGATGTCCGGTTCAGTCCGAGGCTGCAAGGCGTCTGGTCTATGTTCATACAATTAGTATTTAGAGCATGAATTATAACAAGAAAAAATGTATGAAAATATGTCCGTCCAAAAATGTTCGATGTTTTTCTAATATCCGAACATTGTCCATCTATTATCCGCCTCTTACAAACAACGTCCGAACTTAAATCTTGTATGATTCGTGTTCGTCTGAATCTCTTATAGGACAGGACATGAAAATACCTTCATCCGATCCGGTTCGACCGATTTACACCTCTAATCTCATCTATGTAGATTAACAAAATCATATTCTTCTTGCAATGAATAACAAATTGAAATGATTGTAACCGTCAAGAATCAAATTATTGTAGATTCTCTTCATTAATATCTCAAATTATTTTAGACGTTGAAAATATTTTTTGGAAGAAAGTTGTACATTATATTTATTTAACCTCTTATTGTTCTTTAATGTACATTTTATTTATATGTTTGTTTTTGTTTCTAATAACACAAGTAATTTTGTTTATCATATTATATGGTTAAGAAATGATTATAACGTTCTACATTTGTACTAGTTTTTTATATGGTTAAAAACGATTGAACAGTGAGCGAATACGTAAATTGAGGGAAATTAATGCACAATCTAATCTAATCCAATAGTGACCATACTAGAAAATTCAAGCAGAAACAAATACACTCAACTATGTTAGTTACACGTAACAGTCAAGACTTTAGCCGTACATTCGCATAGACTGCATGGCACATAATCTTCAGCTATAAATTCATATCGTAATCTTGTATCTCAGCAACGTCTAGTTTGCATTGGCTTAAAATTTAAAAAAAATGAGGTTGGACATAAACAAGAGCTCATCAAATGTGTTGCTGGAAAGAGAGGTAGGGATGTCTGAACCCGTGAGCCCTTCCTCTGGGTACCTCAACAGTGATGCACTTTGCGTTTGCATTTTTGCGGTGTTTGAATCAGAGATTCCAATTGATGATTCCACTATTCTTACTTGGCTAGAAAATACCATCTTGCCTATAAATAATCGTTTCTCCTCTATCATGGTAATTTCATTTTACCCAGTTTACAAACTTTGTGTAAAGTTGATATTTACATGTGCCATCGAAAACAGTTTGGGTCCGTTTTCGATGAAGCCGGAGCATTTGAGCGAAATATTCGAATGAAAAAGGTAGTTAAACGAACAATGCGTTTGTGTGCTTTGCACGAAGAATCTAAACGAAATATTTGAAATGTATATTTTAAAATAAAATTGATTTATATTTAACTATTTTTTTTTAATTGAATAATATGTATCAATAATTTGCAGAAATATCGTTTTTGTAAAGTTGATATTTCCTTTGTGTAAAGTTTGTGTAAATTTGATATTTCCAATGAAATTTGTAATATCGTTTGTGTGGTTTTGAAAGTATCTGTTTTTATCGTTAGTTATCTACCAGTGTTGATTAGATTCAAACAGTGTTTCGAGGATGGGACAAAACCCCCGGTCCATCCATCGAAACATTTAACTATTGCGGTCTACAACGTCTTAATTTACGGCCGACATTGATTAAACCCAAAGAGCCTTACAAAACCTTGGTTCTAAAGCTTGCTTTAATCATATTATCATGATTTTTATGGAGATTTTGAAGTAAGCTATGAGTTTAGTGAAGAATGATAGTAGAGAGAAGAAGACGATAATAGATAAGTCATAAAAAAAGCAGATTTGCACTTAGATCATCCACTTCTTTTTATTTGTTTGTTAATTCTTGTGCATTTTGCTTCATTTTTTATTAAAATTTTATATTCTTGTAACTTGAAATTTTAAAAAGAGAAAAAAACAAAATTGATTCTAAAATATACTTATTCCCAATCTCCATCGAAATTCTACAATTTCTTGTATTACTTCAATTCCAATGATGTATCTGTAGGATATTAGAGATCTAATGATTTAACATAATTTCAACGAAAAAGATGATGTTTAATTAGATAAAACTAGGCGGCGCAGGACGCGATTAATCGGTAGAGTTGTGATTTGAATTTCTTAGTGTTTGAAGCGATTTGAGTTATGAACATTGGGTTTGTTTATTTAAAAATTTGAATTTAGACTCCTTGTCTAATTAAATAAAATATAGAATCCTGCCAACTTTTTTTTGTCCAAGCTAGCTGCATTCTAGTTTTTACTGTCCACACCACACTATTTTTCTGAAGCAAAAAAATTAGTATTCAGTTTTTCCATTTTGAATTAATGCTGAAATTAATCGAAAATAGATCCAAAAATAAAACAATAAACCGCTTCAGTCATCCCGTCCGTCGTGCGAGTGGAAGGTAACAACACCTCGTCCGTGGAGGGCGTGGATGATAACAACGCCTTCGCCCGCAGCGAGTGTAGATAACAACTAAACTTTCGCTTGTTAGTTGGAAAAAGTATTTTTTTTTTAAGAAAAATCGTTTCAGATCCAAATGGTGATCCTAGTTAAATTAACGTCCGTAGTCGGTATGGTATTATTTGATTCTCACGTCGGATCGGATGTGAGTTCTGTTATGACCCACGTTCCCATTCAAGAATGTGGAAAATAAAATTAAAAAAAGCAGGAAAACTGGTAGCTGTGGTAGAAGAAAACTAGCTATGAAAAAATAGCTATTTTTTTTAATATTCTTCCAAGCCAGTAACACCACTTATCTGAATTTTTACACAGGCAAAGGGTGAAAATGATGAGCTAGTATGGAAAGAGGTTGAGGTGCGGCTACAGAATCACATTGAAATACCAACATTTCCCTCAGGCTTAGATTTCTACGACGATCACATGCTAGAATACATCAGCAAAATAGCAACAATTCCTTTGCCTAAAACTCAACCATTATGGAATTTTCACATAATAAAGTATCCTAGCAAAAAGTCAGCAGGGTCATTTATATTCAAAATTCATCATTCTTTAGGAGATGGCTTTTCTTTAATGTCTGCATTGTTCAGTTGCCTTAAAAGAGCCGATGACCCTTCTCTTCCTTTGACATTTCCTGCTAGTAGCGCGAAATCTGATGGTGAAAAATGGAAATATGCTGAGTATGTACAAAACAGAGTATCGATGTTCTTCAATACAGTCAGAGATGTAAGTTGGATGATGTTCAGTGGCATGATGAAAGACAGTAAAAGTGCTATTAGGTCTGGAGCAGTTGATGTTGAAACTAAGCCAATTACTTTGTCAACTGTGGAGTTTCCCCTCAATGACATCAAACGGATGAAGAACAAGATGAACTGGGTAAGTTTAGAATTATCGTTTCATTTCCTTTATATTACCATTTTTCTAAGTTTTATTTGACACTTATTATGCTTTCTTTCAATATGGAATTAATTTCAACGTCATATATGATGTCAATAATTCTTAAATCATCATGAATTTCTTTGAGAAAAAAAAAGTAGGTGTGAATGGGAGCTGATTCTCCTCTTTTTTGTACTGACTTCAAGTTCAACAAATTTGATTGCTGCAGACGGTAAATGATGCAATTACAGGGATAATTTTCAATGGACTTCAGCTATATTTGCAATCTAAAAGTGATAAAATAATGAAACCGAAAAATATTACAGCACTTGTGATGCTGAACACTAGATCAATAAAAGCCTATAAGCCACTTGAAGAAATGACCAAAAAAGACACAAAGGTGCCATGGGGCAACCGCATCACTTTCTTACCCGTAACAATTCCAACCACTGAGAACATAGATGAGTCTGACCCTTTGGAGTCGATCAAACAAATCAAGCAAATTATTAAGGGGAAGCAAAATTCTCTTGGTGTTTATATTACTGCTGGTATTCTTGAACTTATCAGAAAAATCAAAGTACCCAAGGTATTTGTTTTTCTATTAGAAAGTAGTGTTAGGATTTAAAAAGATATATGTTAGTTTTCATTTTTAAATTTAAAGTTGTGCTAAATGCATACCAAAAACATTTCTAATTCACACCGTCTTCATTTTAACCACCCAATTACTCTTGCCTTCTCCAATTTAAGACACATATTATTTTACCATTACCCAGTTCTGCCAACCGACCGAACTGTGTCAGCTGACCGAACGATGCCAGCCGAATTATGTGTTTTCCCCCTCGAACGGCTCACTTCGGTCGGCAGTACAATGTCGGTTGACATGCTAATTTGTAATTCCTCTCTTTTTTTGTCGGATTGCATGCACCACTTATAATTTATTGTTACACTTTTAACAATTAATGAAACTTGCTAATGAATTGATTTAAATCACATGCTCTGAAAAAATAGAGCAACATACACTAAATTAATCTCAACCTTTTCTATTTACCTCAAAAACATTCTCACTGTTAATCCCATTTTTCATAAACCTTGTTTGTATAGCCTATGTTTGCTTTGATTTTTTTTCTTTTTTTGTTAAAGCTAGTACTCCAAAACTGATTTAAAAAAGACTTCCATTTCATTCACAATTTATACTACAAGGTTTCAACTTGCATTTCTTTCGATGTTTGATAGTAAACAATTTACAAAGCTTCCCTCATCCAGATCAATATAGTAGCCTCCTCTTCTTTGGCAAATCCAGAATAAAAGTAGAAAACTATAGCTCTTCCAATATATCAATATATCGACCGCTCGGGACCGCTGGTGGTTATACCTATATGTCTGTCCAACTACTAAATACCAGTCCAACAATATACTGACATAGTCCTCCGACCTCTCACGGGCAAAATCCCTTTTAGACTAACCTAATGTAAGTCAAAAAAATGCCCATTTCAGTAATTGAATACTTCTTATTAGAAATGAAGCTGACCTCATTTCCTTAAAAGTACTCGGTCATCTAATACAACAAATCCGAGATGAACTCTTGGTATATTTTCTTCTACCTATACACAACTGCATATCCCTTCTCTACGGGTCCTATGGTTGTAGATGTCTCATATTAGTAGTAAGTATACACAAATTCTCGTAATCTCTAAGTGAAGGGTAGACTTATGTTGTGCAACTCTACTGACCTCACATCCCAACCCACTAAACCAACTAAATCATCCTAAGCCTAAATGTTGGGCTAGGCCCACTAATATTTCATGCTTGTTTTAAACATATAATTAAGGCGGTATAATTTCCTACTATGGAAACTATGCTACCTTACAACATTTAATTCCTATCATATATGCTTATTTACTATATTCCATAAATGTCAATTGTCTGTAATAAATGGTCATTATTATTCTAGTCGGACAATCTCTTATGACATTTATTTGTTTGTTCTAATTCAACTTATTATGCCTATTTTATTTTTCCTTAAATGTCATATTAAATCCTTTAATCGGTCTAATTAAACATATTTATATCCCCATTTAATTCATATAACTCTCTATTAACTGCATATTTATTGCTCCATTAATTTTGGAGTTACTATATCTTTTCCATCTACACCTCCTAGTCCTATAATTTGCTACGCTATTTATAACTAGATGTCCTAATTATAACTAATGCGAATATCGACGTATATTATGCTATATTCCTATTTTTAGCTAACTATTAATTCTTAAACCAGAACATTTCTTTCCACGTTGTAATTTATTTGAGCTATCCTTCCAAAAAGGATTACCGTTATAACTTTTCATAAATTAATCAAAAGTGAGATCTTTGCTCTGTCTGAAATTACAAAGAATATCTCCTTTATTGAATTATGCAACGCAAAGTAACAGGAAAGAACATCTGTATTTTACACATCTATTTTATTTTTGGTATATTCCTTATTATTTCAAATGATGCACTTTTACACATTTGTGAAGTTAGACAATTTATGGAAATTACATGAAAATAAATACAATTAAATTACACCCCGCTGCCAATAAATTTAAACATATAAATTCATATTCCAAATCAAATTAGGGCAATCAAAACTAATATTAACATTTTTCAACCCAACTATAAATCTGAAATAAACTTTACAACTTTATAAACATTCAATTTCAAAAAATTTAGGGATTGATTTTCAAATTTCAAGATTATGGTGAAAATATCATTCCTATTCCAATTACCTATCTTACACAATATATAATCGATATTCCTGTACGTTCGTTTTAAGTATAAACCTTATCAGATCTTATGTAAGCAAAATAATTAAATAAAATTCAACAATATAAATTTCAATGTTATAAATAAATCATATAATTTCTCACTCACATTTCAAGCTTTCCAAATCTCCTAAATCCAAATTCACCCTTTGATTGACATCTTTTTAATTCTAATCCAATATAATATGTATAACAAGGTATATACTTACTATTAGAATTACAAATTTAAGAATGTATTTGGAGCTAAGGAAAATATAAATTTATAATTATGAAATTTACTTTTTTCCGCGGTAACGATTCGCTCCACGTCATCTTCTCTTTTATTTTCTGCCCTTCATTAATTATATATATACGTATAATGTAATATTTTATAATTAATAGTAATAGTGGAGAAGGAAAAATGGCAGAGCTTTGCATCTTTGATTAGAAAATATGAGAAAAAAGTAAAGGCTAGGCTTGTATTTATAGGCGCTCAAATCAATGACATCCTTTAGATTAAAATAATTAAATACGTAACGTTCGACCAAGATTCGACCCTAGCCATCATCTTCAAGACCGGTCGACTGTTAACGGTTGACTAGTCTAAGGAGGGGGTCGACCAGTGGGGCCTACACAGTTAATATTATTTATTTACTTTTGTTCCATTTTAATTATTTTTGTCCCGAAAACTTCAAATGCTGATAACTTCTTTGTTTTAACTTCGATCGCAAAACTTCAAATATGAAAGTTTCTCAGAAAATCACCACGAACATAATGATGCAAGTTTCATGGTCAAATTTCGATGTTTGGTTAAATTTCATTTTTGAACCTTATTAATTATTTATTAATTACTGTAAATTTTTCGGGGTGTTACAGATTACATTTTTTCCCATATTTTTTACACTCGTATCTCCTATCGAATTAGGTCTCAAATGAAACGAATGCATCTATGGTGTAAACCTTGGATTGGCATTTTGAGTCTCAACGTATCTCTGACTAACTTAAGAATAAGATCGACGTTTTAATTTCATTTTAACAATTTTTTTTTGAAGACTAAAATAGAAATATTAATAACCTTATTTGCATGGGATATATGTTTTTTATAAGAGTTGTAGCTTGACTAACATGATTGATTGGATAGAGACTGAATAATCTTCTCTTATTTGAATAATGAGTAAATGAATTCTTTCGTTGTGACTCATTCGAATAATAAACAAAAAATATGTTCAAGAGCTAGTAGATGGTAATTGGACATAATATTTTTTTTGGACCCATAAAAGTAGTATAAATGGTGTGTAGAATAAAAAATATATAATTCTGGGCACAATTTCAAATTAAGTTTTCAATCAAGAATTCAAATGAGATGTTAATAAATAAAAAGTGACAAGTGTCAGATGAATATGAATGAGATTTCATGTCTCATCTTGTCTAAATGTGAAATGTAGATCTAGGGCAAGATAGAGGAGGTGTAAAACAATGTTTATTTGGAAGCATTGACCGTAAAAACAACATGTTGACATAAGGAGAACAACATTAACTTCTACACTAGGTAATTTTTACCATCATGGTGTTGGAAAGTAAATTTGTTACACAGTTATATACGCATTAATGGTCTTTCATAATAAAAATATCAATAGTCTCACATAGTGCATCATAATGAACCACTAATTAAAGTATTAATGTTTATACATGAACGTAGTGGTTATTAACATTAACTAGGCTTTAATATCACTTCTATATTTGTTTTCAGTATGTGTATATGTATGTACGTGCCAAATATTCGAAAAACAGAAAAGCAAAAAACTAATAAATTAATATTGAACTCAAATATATTTCTAACAAGGAAAAATTGACATGTGTCCATTAGACACATGTTCACAACGATTGAAAATGGAAAAGACAGAACGAAAATTGAGGTAAAATACCGTTGATATACCCTGAATTCCCATTTTTATTTTCCTTTTCTTCCCTCAATCATTGACAGAATCCTTCTAACGAATAACTTCATCAACCAAGCTACTGTGGTTATCTATTATGATTTGATTCTTGTGCATATTATAAATGCACAAGATCAAATTCAAATGAAAACATGCTCATTCCACAAATGCACATGTGTTAAGTTCGGAACAAGACTTATAATTTGAACCGAGCTTAGACTTAGTAATTGGTTTTTGAAAAAGCTTATATAAAAAGTTTGTTCTTTTGTAAGGGCGGAAAAAGAAAAGCAAAATAGTAAGAATGTTTTGAGTAATTCAAAACTCAAACTATCTCTGTAATGACAAGCAAAACATGTCTATATTGTTTTGGCCTTACTCGAATTAAATTAAATATTTTGCAGTTCATATTTGTCCTGGTTGCTTGTCAAACAGTCTTGCACAATCCCTTGTTTACATCAGTTTAATCAATTTGAACCTTGAAAAAGATGCTCTTTTGATTGATTAAAAGTTTAATGTCACTAAGTTTCGTATTCTTAAATGGATTTATTTTGATAATGTACATATACAGGCTGTTTTCAACTACATTTCAGACATAGTAAGAGGCGCAAGTCTCACTATTTCAAACCTTATCGGACCTATGGAAAAAATACAGATGGCAAGTCATCCTATAAGAAGTTTTTATTTCATGGTGGCAGGAACTCCACAGGTAATGTAATAGATGTAAAAGTTATAGAAGTACAATTTTGTTTCTGTTCATTTTTAAGCTTGCAGTTGAGAAAGATGTACATGTTTTTGTTTCAGAGTCTTACAGTAACTATTGTGAGCTATGCGGGAACATTGAAGGTAGCAATAAGAGCTGAGAAGAATTTTATTGATTCTGAAGTTTTAGTTCATTGCATGGAGGAATCTTTTCAGAAAATATTTGAAGCAGCCGTTGGAAAGTAAACCTGTTGACATTTCATAAAGAAATGTTAGTTATGCTCGAAGATAAAGCCATCGTTCATGAAAGTTTACAGTCTTTACCAAATTAAGAATATCATGTTATAGATATATGTCCATTGTGTATAATTAGTGTGCTTATGAATATTGTACGTCTTCTTATGCATATGTCTCATTATAACTTGGGCTTTTTTTTCCTTTACAAGAACTTTGAGATGATCCTTCTCGTTTGGTAATTAATAGCTCGACATCCAGAATACAGTGCAGAATTTACTTTACTTGATAAGCTCTACTTTGGAATTTTACAACTAGCTTCGAAGAGGAAGTCTTTTGAAAAGTTACAGCTTTTAAATTTTAATAAACAATTGATCATACTTTGTTTTGCACTGGAGAAACTGCTTAACATTCAATGAGATGTTTTTGCGCTATAATATGTTTTCTCAACAATGGAAAGTTACAACCCTGATGCATCCCTTAAGACATATTTTATTCTTCATCCTTTATTTTATACACACACAATAACCATAGCCATATTTAAGAGGGAAGTAAGAAGGAAATTTTAAAACATACTCAAATTAAGTTTTCATTTTCCAATGGAAGAAAAAATTTCAGTCAAAAAATTTCAATTAGGTGAGTAATATTATTACGTACTGCATTTTTATCCCAATAAATTTGTTTTTGACTATAAATGATAGCTTTTGAGATAACTAACATATGATATTATTACGTACTGCATTTTTATTAGGTGGGAATACGACCAGAAGACCCCAGCTCATCTGCTGAAGCTCCAAAGCTTCCAAATCTGAATCTGTAAACATTCTTGGTCTGACCTGAGCATTAAAAGGGAAGAACGTCCAGATCAGTCTAGTAAACCAGCGTGAGAAAACACATCTCAACTGAATTTTTAAAGCTATAAAACTTTCCTTTATCAAAACAAAAGTATCTCGTAAGGCCATGCTCGCACATAAAAACGGACGGGTTTTTACTTTCGATAATCAAAACATTTCATATCAAATCTTGTTATATTATACTAGTGTCTATTATACAAATAATAGAATCATAGATGAAATTGTTACATTGATTAAATTCCACCATATTAGCCACAATCGTGGGTTCTACAAACAAAATGGCAGGCACGTAGTGGAGAATGGATTTCCACACAAACGACCAGGTGAAGGGACTACCTTTCGGCAGTACATCTCTAAAGGAATGTACCGAGGCCCAACTGATTGTCCTCTACCAACACAAGGCTGGCCTACCTCTAACTAGATAGTACCGAATACGTTATCACCTCGTCGTTACCGACCTATTCGAGCGCCCCCATAGCATACATCCACAATAATTTAAAACCCGAATATCATAGCAGGAATAAATATATCTAGAAGAGGATGATCTTATCCTAAAGGTTGCGAACCACATAGCTTTGTCGCATCTACCCTGTTTCGGTCATTTTTAGGTGTGAGGCTTGAGGTCACGTTTACCTTTCACATAGCACATAACAATTTCCTCTTTGAATGGCACACTGCATTCCATCGATCACTATTGACTTTCACAAACATACAACCTCTGAGTTCATACATCTTAGAGAAGGGTGTTAAGCTAAAAGAAGCTGTCTTCTCCGCCACCAAATAGATGTATGTTTATAAAAGTCAATGATGTAATCTCAAAAATGCAATGTCAGACATCCATCCATACAAGTTGTCCAAGAACAAGACAAACCGAAGGCACTCTCCTACCACATCCTATCGGGAATCACTCTTAGGATTAGTAGCGATTAGTCCTTGCATTGGATATTTCATAACGAAGAGACCAATACTACTATATGTATATATTGGGAGTTTATCCGCAAATGATCAACAAGCAGTCCTTCATTACGAAAATCCCAAATATCAATGTCTTCCAAACTTGCATGTTCAAATGCATATACGTTGGTCCGAAGTGGTTCTCGGATAAATCCGACCCCGGTCTCTCCGGATCAACAACGATAAAGAGGCTAAATATTTGATAGTCGGTTATTTAACTATCAAAGTAAACAAATAATATCTAACACCATAAGCAGTCACTAGGCCCATTTAATTAATGTTTTATTAATTAAATCAATCTCCAAATATTTACTTCAAATTATCATTAAAAATATATATTCACAAAACCATTTCAAAATATCGATAATGGAAAACATTTCCATATACTTATATCAACAGTATAAGCATATTCACAAATCATTTCATTTTCAACACTTAGAAAATATTTTCATATACTTATATCAACGGTACACGTATATTTAATAACACTACCATTTGAAGACACACTAAATAGATTTCTATAACCGTACAACTCAAGAGTTGGTATGCTCCTAGACGGGTGTTAAGTATAGGAAGCAATGCTCCTACACCACCAAGCCTTTAGTACGATCATAAGAACCAATTCGTGTATTTCACAATGGAAGGCCAAAACATAATTTATTGGGTCAAAATGAATGTTGCGTAAAACATCGTTACGACAACCCAAAAACATTAGTATACGGATTCGATTAATATATATATATATATATATATATAAATCCCATATACTATAAAAATATTTTCTTTCGAAATTCATTTACTATAACAACAGTGTTATAGTCCATGCCTTCCATACTTCATTGAAAACGTATATTACAACAATAAATGTGGAAATCTATGTTTCCATTTGTGACGCCCCACCTCTATGCTCACAATAACAAAGGTTATTATAAGGAATAACGTCTGCTATTGCGAAGAATAAGGCTTGTTAGAAGCGACCATCCGTAAGTTACGCCCTAGACGAGTATTGATTACATCGATAGGAGTTGTGTAAATTGCTCCCAAAGATATATGTTCAATCCAAATCTAAAACGAAACTACGGTGGCTTAAGAAAAATTCAGAACAACTCATAATAACAACAACACAGATAGTATAATCACATGAGAACAGAAATATCAGATATATAGCGGAAGATAAGTCTGGATACATGCTACAACACACGATGGTTCACATGAAACAAATGTACATATACAAAGACATCATAACATACATGAGATGAGAGTCAATAAACCAAAAGTACTCCTCGAAGTCTAGCCAAAAGATGATGTGAAATCCCAAAAGCTGAAGCAGCAACTGAACCAGAGATAGAGATTATCCTGAAATAACTCGGTCTGACCCGAGTATTATTTAGAAGAAAATAATAAACGAATCAGTCTAATTTAAACTCAGAAATAAGTGTATGATAGACAACACTTAAACAAATAATTATAGTCTCGAATGAGACTATTCAGCATAAATAATCAACATAGTTTAAATGAAGAATTCTCAATTTAAACTCCATCAAAATAAATTTTCAAATTCACAATTGAATTCAAAACAGCAATACGCAAATTTATAATCTCAGATGAGACTATACACAAACTCAACATTCAAATTCATAATTGAATTCAAAATAGCAGTCTTCTTATTTTCTTTTCACCAAAATTTTATACAAGTCAATGGAAAATAATGTGCTGCCTAACACTATGTACACATTCATTTAATGCAAACGTGCACTAGAGGAGAGAAAGGACATGCTAGCACATAAAAATGATGGCAGTAAAATGTTCACAAGCTTTATAAAAAAATGAATGTGATAGCAAGACAAATTGTGTTCACACTTTGATTTACACTAGCCTATATTCTAACGCATGTGAAGGCAATTGAAATATAGCACAACTTTGATATTTTCCAAAAGACTTTGCCATTGACCTTTGTACATTTTTACATTGCCAATTTATTTTTCAAATTGTAATTTAAAAATTTCTATTTAAAATATTTATTTCGACAGTGATTCGAAAATCACGGTCGTTACAGACTCCCACACTTATAAAAATTTCGTCCCCGCAATTTTCATAGTAGAAGTAGTCAATACACAAATAATTCATTTCAACAAAGAATAAATAGAGAAGATGCATAAGAATGCTCACCCCCACCAGAAGAGGAGAGAAAGCCCGGATAAGAACGCTCGATGAATTCTCTGGTTTCCCAAGTGCAATCTTTGGGGTTTGCAGATCATTGAATTTTCACAAGCGGGACTTCTTTATTCCGAAGGCGTTTAACCTCCGAAGCTAGCACACGAATAGGATTTTGCACAATAGACAAGTCGGGTGAGATCTCAAGATCTTGCAACATATGGGGATCAATAATAGAATCAGAATCTCTAAGGCATCGACGAAGCTAGGATACATAAAATACGTCATGAATTCCCGAAAACTTAATAGGTAGCGACACACGATAAGCCATAGGGCCAATGCATTCCGTAATAGGAAATGGTCCAATATATCGAGGAATCAATTTCCCGGAGCTACTAAAACGCACCACACCCTTCATCGGAGAAACACGAATGAATACGAGATCGCCAACAGAAAATTCCAAAGGCTTCCTACGATGATCGACATAAGATTTCTACCTATTTTGAGCCTCTTTCATTCTTTGTCTGATAATACCAATCTTCTCAGAAGATTCATGAATATAATCGGGACCGAGAACTAACTTTTCTCTTGATTCTAACCAACAAGATGGTGATCGACACGGTCTTTCGTAAAGAGCTTCGAAAGGAGCCATACCGATACTGGATTGAAAACTGTTGTTATAAGAGAACTCAACAACAGATAAGAGGTCTTCCCAACTACCAACAAAATCAAGAATGCAAGCTCGAAGGAGATCTTCAAAAACTTGATTCACCCTTTCAGTCTGATCATCAAACTGTGGATGATAAGCTGAACTGAGATTGAGCTTAGTGCCCAAAGCTTTCTGAAGGCTCTGCCAGAAACCACCAGTGAAAAGCGGATCTCTATCACTAACAATAGAACTAGGCACACC
This sequence comes from Allium fistulosum, assembly GCA_030737815.1. Classification (NCBI taxonomy): domain Eukaryota; kingdom Viridiplantae; phylum Streptophyta; class Magnoliopsida; order Asparagales; family Amaryllidaceae; genus Allium; species Allium fistulosum. Next base: position 237,066,641 of record CM060908.1, read on the forward strand.
ATGAAGTCGAACGACTTCCTTAATAAACAGCTTAGCCAAAAAGGAGCAGTCCGATTGGACTTGATAGGAATAAAATGGGCTGATTTGGTCAATCTGTCAACAATCACCCAAATACTAGTATGGCTCGACCTCGAACGAGGTAGACCATCAATGAAGTCCATGGAAATCTGATCCCATTTCCATAATGGAATCTCAGGTGGCTGCAAAAGACCACTGGGACGCTGGTGTTCTGCTTTAACAAGTTGACAAGTCATGCAACGACTTACATAACTTGCAACATCATGCTTCATACCCTCCCAATAGTATAAGCGTTTCATATCAGCATACATCTTACTACTGCCTGGATGGATAGTATACTTAGAACGATGACATTCCTCAAGAATGTCATTTCTAAGATTAGGGACATCAGGCACGATTAACCTTCCTTTCTTCCGAATACAACCCAGAACATCAATATCGAAATCCTTTAGATCATCACTTCAGGATTCCGATTTACAACTCTAAATAAGATAAGAAATATGTGGATCTTGTTTCTGGGCATCGGCAACACGATCCAACAAACTAGGACGAGCTTCCATGCTAAATAAAAGCATGGGAGAATTAGAAACTAAAGGACAGTCTCTAATATCACAATGAGATAAAAATTCCAAAATATTCCACTCTACTAGCATCATGGAAACAACAACTTGCTGCTTGCGACTAAGTGCATCAACAACTCGATTACCCTTACCAGGGGTATACTGAATATCGAAATCATATGAAGCAAGAAATTCGAGCCAACGCTGTTGCCTCATATTAAGCTCTTTCTGAGTAAATAAATACTTCAGAGATTTGTGATCAGTGAAGAGAATAAAACGCTCGCCCAACAAATAATGTCGCCAAATCTTTAAAGCAAAGACTATAGCGGCTAACTCCAAATCATGGGTAGCATAACGAATCTCGTTAGGCTTTAGTTGTCTAGAAGCATAGGCAACTACTCTATCCTTTTGCATGAGAACAGCACCGAGCCCAAAACAAATGGCATCGGTATAAACAACAAGATCATGATTCCCCTCGGGAACCACTAAGATAGGAGCACGAGTAAGGAGATCTTTTAACTTCAAGATAGAATTCTCACACTTATAAGACCAAATAAATGGAACAACTTTTCTCGTAAGAGTGGTAAGCGGTAAAGCAATACGAGAAAAGTCTTTAATGAACCGGTGATAATAACCCGCCAATCTAAGAAAACTACGGATCTCAGTAACGGTCTCGGGCCTCTTCCAATTCTGAATAGATTCGATCTTGGAAGGATCGACAGAGATACCATCGGAAGAAACAATATGACCGAGAAACTTCACCTTATTCTCCCAGAAGTGACACTTGGAGAATTTGGTATAAAGCTGATGCTGACGAAGAGTGCTCAAAACAATCTCCAAATGCTGAATATGATCGGCTTCAGATTTGAAATATATATGAATATCATCAATGAAAACCAAGACGAACTTATCGAGATATTCCCGGAATATCCGATTCATAAGATCTACAAAATACGCCGGAGCGATCGTCAAACCGAACGGCATAACAAGCCATTCGTAAGAACCCTATCGAGTACGACATGCGGTAAGAGGAATGCTATCTTCTGCAACTCGTAACTGATGAAAACTGGTAGCCAGATCGAGTTGGGAGAAGATCTTGGCGCCACTTAACTGATCGAACATGTCGTCGATCCTATGTAATGGATACCTATTTTTGATAGTGAGCTCGTTAAGATTGCGATAATCAATGCAAAGACTAAGAGTACCATCTGGCTTCTTAACGAAGACAACGGCAGCGCCCCAAGGAGACGAGCTAGAACAAATAAATGCTTGGCTTCCAACTCAGATAATTGTTGCTTGAGTTCCTCATTTTCCTTAGTAGACATCCTCATGGGAGGACGACTGACAGGATGAGCACCAAAGATAAGATCAATACGGAACTCAATTTCCCTCTTTGGCGGCAATCTCGAAATAGGTTCAAAAACATCAGAAAAGTCACAAACAACTGGAATATTAACAATGACATCCTCCGATTCGAAGGAAGAAATGAGAGCATTCGAAGTATGATCCATGCTTCGAAATATAATAGATAACTGCTCGCTAGCATCGGGATGCTTGAAATATAAAGTTCTTTCGGGACATAGGATTTGAACTTCATAACGGACGAGCCAATCTATACCCAATATCATATCAAAACCAAGATGATCCATAACATGCAGATTCGCATGAAAGCAGAAACCACAAAGAATAATCTCAACATCAACACACAACAAACCAAGAGTAACGGATCCACCAATAGGATTCACAATCCTCAAATGGTCACAAAGAGTAATAACATCCAAATGAATAATATCAACAAGCTTCTTTGACACGAATGAATGCGATGCACCCGTATCAAAAAGAACTCTAATAGAACTGCCATGAAATAAAATAAAACCTTCCAAAACAGAAGGAGTAATACCTTTGGGCTGAGAAGAATCACCAGAAGCTTTAGCAACATTAAGCTTCCCAGATTTGAGACCCCTAGAAGCAGTAAGGGAATCAGAAATCCAATGACCTTCTTTCTTACAATAGCGACAAATGCGAGGCTTAGGACAATTACGGTGAAGATGATCCAGAGAACCACAATTATAGCACGCCCTTTGAACAGAAGGTGCACTACTAGGCTGAGAACTAGAGGCAGCTTGCTTCTTCTTCTTCTGGTTGGAAGAATTAGGCTTATGAAATGGAAACCTCTTCTTGTTGGGGTTCTTAGAAACCTCAACATCATCACCACTATCACGTTCCTTTTCAACAGCTTCAAGGCAAAGAGCCAAATCAACAAGCTCCTCAAAAGAGAGCTTAAGCTGAAGCAAAAGAACTTTCTTCAAATACTTCTTCAAACCATCAACAAAACGAAGATTCTTCTTACACGGAGTGTTAATGAACTCAACTCCGTATTTGGACAAGGCCTCGAAAGATGCAACATAATCAGAAACAGAGGACTTTCCTTGCTTCAACTCAAGGAAACTACGAGCAAGATTAGCCTTTTCCGATTCGGGAACGAACTTAAGTTCGAATCGTTCCTTAAACTGAATCCACGAGAGAGAGGACTCATCAACTTTCGCAATAAAGAGCTCATACCAGTCAAGAGCACGCTCTTGCAACATGCTAGATGCCACGAGAACGCGATGATGATTAGAAAGATCCATCCGAGAAAATATGCTCTCAAAAGTGCGCATCCAAGTCTGAACCTCCATTACACTTTCTGATCCCTTGAAAGGCTGGCCTCCAAGGTGGGAATAGTCACTACACATGCGGGCGAAGGCAGACTTGTGATTGGGAGCTGCGGGAGTAGCAACAGAAGGCTGAGCACTCTTAAATAGCTCCATAAACTTATCAGCTGACATATAGACTCCGTCCAGATGAGAACCACTAGACGGGCCTGCGGAAGAACGCTTCCCTCTACCTCTACCAGCCATAGGCTGAGAGGCAAGAGAAGGAAAGGATTAGTTAAACATCACACAATTGATAAGGAATTTAACAAATGGAATATGCGATTTATTCCTAGACATACTCCACATGTTAAAGTGAAAAGAATAGATTAGAAAGGCATGGATAAAACCCTCGAATAGTTGTAACACATGTTCCAATCTGCTTCTGTTCTGTGTTTATTATAATTTGTTCTGAATTTCTGCTCTGATACCAAGCTGTGACGCCCTACCTCTATGCTCACAATAACAAAGGTTATTATAAGGAATAACGTCTGATATTGCAAAGAATAAGGCTTGTTAGAAGAGTTAATCCGTAAGTTATGCCCTAGACGAGTATTGATTACATCGATAGGAGTTGTGTAAGTTGCTCCCAAAGATATATGTTCAATCCAAATCTAAAACAAAACTACGGTGGCTTAAGAAAAATTCAGAACAACTCATAATAACAACAACACAGATAGTATAATCACATGAGAATAGAAATATCAGATATATAGCGGAAGATAAGTCTGGATACATGCTACAACACACGATGGTTCACATGAACCAAATGTACATATACAAAGACATCATAACATACATGAGACGAGAGTCAATAAACCAAAAGTACTCCTCGAAGTCTAGCCAAAAGATGATGTGAAATCCCAAAAGCTGAAGCAGCAACTGAATCAGAGATAGAGATTATCCTGAAATAACTCGGTCTGACCCGAGTATTATTTAGAAGAAAATAATAAACGAATCAGTCTAATTTAAACTCAGAAATAAGTGTATGATAGACAACAATTAAACAAATAATTATAGTCTCGAATGAGACTATTCAGCATAAATAATCAACATAGTTTAAATGAAGAATTCTCAATTTAAACTCCATCAAAATAAATTTTCAAATTCACAATTGAATTCAAAACAGCAATACGCAAATTTATAATCTTAGATGAGACTATACACAAACTCAACATTCAAATTCATAATTGAATTCAAAATAGCAATTCACAAAATCTAGAAATCAAAATAAATAACTAGAAAATCAGCAGTCGCAAAATCTAGAAATCAAAATAAGGTAACTAGAAAAATCAGCATAAAAGTGGATCGATCCCAGCAGATGGCGAGTTTTAGCTACGCCGCACGTGCATCTCAAATGGCCGAAGCCTACCAAGTACTATAATTTTTGGCGCCCATCAGATGACCCGAAGGTCCGCAGAGTGACCCGAAGGTCTAGTACTGGTAATTGACCCGAAGGTCCATCAAATGACCCGAAGGTCCAACCGAGTGGCTCGAAAGCCCAACAAAATCATCAAAATCATCAAACAACAAATATTTCAATTAACGAGTCCGGAATTAACCGAAATAGTAAAAGTATGGTTCCATACTCCGCACTTTTGCTAAATCATTTAAATCTCTTCATCGTTTCCTTGAAAGTGCAAAATTGTGTATTTTATATAAATAACATTTTATGTTCTCAAATGGACAAGTCCGGAATTAACAGAATTAGTAAAAGTAAGGGTTCATAGTCCTTAATTTTTCTGAATCATTTAAATCGCTTCCTCATTCTTTTGAAATCGCAAACTGTAAAATTTTTAAAAACAATTTTATTTTAAAACGATTTTTAAACCACGTGATTAAAACAGTAACATCTGTAGCAATTTCGACGAGGAAATTACGCTTCACCAAACATCGTAAAAACGGATACCAAATCAGCGTTGCGGGATTACCACTTAAAAATTCACTTTAAACTGACGGTTACTGATAGTAAACTTATTCGTTAAAAAAAACTCATCAAAACAACACGCTTCAAAAATATAGTATCGGGGTACAAATTCGGTTATAAAAATAACGACAACAAAATTCATTTTAAAACCAAACACCGGTTCAACGTAATTTAATAAATCGCGATCTACACTGCTTATATATATGCAACAAAATAGCACTACCAGGGCTTGACTTGAGTTTAATGTACACGAGACAGATTTACCAAATACGAAATGATCTGGCAAAGAACGCACATAACAATTATAATATCTGGACCACTAACGTGCAAAATCTTCTTGCATATCAAAATGAAATAGACACACATATTTTTTTTTTGAAATAACTGGACTTAGTTTTTGGGGCATGCATGCTTGTACATAATAACCTGGAAATGCTATCGTGCAACATTTTTACACGTACATAAATCTGGGATACTACAATATGCATGCATCATTCGAATAACTAAATAACAGGAATATGCAATGCAAATGGGAATACCAGTAGCCTAGCTTTCGTGCTACACGTGTAATTCTGGACTCATTCTTTTTTTCTTTTTTCGCTCACACATACTTGTATGCCAAAAGTGAAGTTAGAAATGAAGGCCAAGCAAAGCTAACTGCACGCGTGTCAAAATATGCAGCTTGAACAATAAAAACTTTACACGTACAAATTAATTGAAATCTTGATGTTCAGGTCGAGGTTTTGGAGTATTACTTGTACGCAACAAAATAAAACAAAAATTAACAACCTAGACATACTAGCACGCAAGAGACGATTGGGTAGCCGCATGGAATAAATAAAAGGGCTGGGCACAATTTCTTGATTTATATGCATGCAAATGATGCCTGGACTCATTTTTATAGGCTTCAAACATCAAGGACGAAAGAAATGAAAAAGAAAACAAGCTTCAGAAAATATAAAATACGCATGCATGCAGCATTTTTTTTAATTAGAAACTGTGAGTCTTCACTCACCAATAAATTGCTTCCAAAATCAGTTAGCAACAGGAACTACTTGGAGCAAGATTTAGATCTGCCATTAATGCTTTAACCGAGCCTCTAAAAATGAGCGAAATAATGTTGCAGTCTTCTTCTTTTCTTTTCACCAAAATTTTATACAAGTCAATGGAAAATAATGTGCTCCCTAACACTATGTACACATTCATTTAATGCAAACGTGCACTAGAGGAGAGAAAGGACATGCTAGCACATAAAAGTGATGGCAGTAAAATGTTCACAAGCTTTATAAAAAATGAATGTGACAGCAAGACAAATTGTGTTCACACTTTGATTTACACTAGCCTATATTCTAACGCATGTGAAGGCAATTGAAATATAGCACAACTTTGATATTTTCCAAAAGACTTTGCCACTGACCTTTCTACATTTTTACATTGCCAATTTTTTTTTCAAATTTTAATTTAAAAATTTCTATTTAAAATATTTATTTCGACAGCGATTCAAAAATCACGGTCGTTACACCATTACTTATCACATTTTAAAACATTTTTCAAACCATTTAAATTCTGTTTGGAGTTATTACTTTCAAAATCCTTACTTCCAAAACATAAATTACTTCTAAAACATTTAACTTCATAAAAATATTTCTTTTAACATTCCTTATAAATAAAAATCCATATTATAAAACTATTTTTATAAATCTCCTTTCCATTTTATAAAACTTCTATTTATAAAATCCCGTTATTTATAAAATTCTATTTACAAATCCATTCTTTTATAAAAACCAATTTTACTATCGAAATCAATTTCTAAATCCATTTCTTTATAAATCAAATTTATTCATAAAATCCATTTACTAAACAAATTTCAAATCCATTTACAAAATATTTATAAATTTCAATTTTAAATCAACTTCTTTATTTATAAAAATATCAACTTTATAAATCTTTTATATAAACTTATTCCAAAATCTCTAAATCAAAATATTTCAAAAAACTAAACTTTATAACATCAAAAACCATAACTTTTATTTATTTAAAAACAAAATCATTTCCTTTAATAATTTAAAAATTAATAAATCATATATACTTCCAAAATCACTTCGAAACCCTTTTAATTCAAAATCACTATTTTTAGTATTTTAAAATACCAAAAATAAGGCTCATTGCTCTAAAGCACTAAATAAGTCACATCATATCAAAATCAATATCATGGCATCCAACATAACATATATCATCATATATATGAAAAGTAAAATCAACAGTGGTGAGAAATCCTGTTGGATCCCTTCAACCTGTCCCTATGCATCACATATAACATATAATCATAAAATATAAATCAACCACTTTGAGGCTGGATTCGTATACAAATTGTCATCCGCTCTTACACGGGAACGTAATAGGGTTTCATTCGTTCCAATGGGCGGGAATATATCCAAACCAACTAATATATATAGTATATCATCTAAACAAATAATAAACATCATATATAAATTTTATTCCCACTTATACAAATATAAGCATGCCAGAGAGGTGAGTCTACTCACAAAAATACCAAAAATTGTCAAAGCTCTTCGGTTTGAATTAAAATTGAACGGTCGTTCAATTTAACTCAAAATTCCTACTAGCTCCGAATTCATCCAATCCAACTTAGTATTGTAGTGCTCGCTGATACGAACACAACGCAACTTGCCGCGCTCGAAACGGACCTTGTACGAGAAAGTCATGAATTAATTAACATTCAATAAAATTAAATTATATAATTAACTAAATTAACTTATATTTAAATTACCCTTTCTTCCATCATCTCCCTCTCATGCTTCCTCCTTCCCAGGTCGGCCCGTTTCAATTTTTTTTTAAAATCGACGATTGCATCGCACCAAATCGAACGCGCGCCACAAGCCTCCCATCGCCGTTCCGCCATGCCTGCTACCCCTCTCCTCCACCGCGCGCACGCGTGAAAACAAGAACAGCTAGCCCATGTTTGTTGCAGCGAACACGAGCGGTTTTCGGTCACCTTGGTCGATGATTCGTAGATCCAACCGTTGGTTAAGCTCGTATGGTCATGCTCTACATTTCTCTAGTTGAAGTCGAAGTCTAATTCGGCCCCTAGAGGCTCCGATCGACAAAGGTCGTTGGACGGTAAAGTTTTTAATGGCGGCTGAAATATATTTAGGGTTAGGGTTTACAAATGGAAGAAAGATAAGGCTATTTATAGAAATTTTCATGGTACTATTCATCCGTGAAAATTTCAAACTCCAAAAGAAGCATGCCGCCTGGCGTTCTATATGATTTACCCCTATTCCGAACATAATGGAATATAAATCAGAAGCCAATTCCATCATATACAGAAGATAGTTTTTCAAAATCAAATTATTTTAATTAAAATTCATTTAATAAATTCTACGTGTTTTGAAGATAGTTATGGATCCAATGAAACTGGTTCCGTCGAAATCTGAGACAATGCCCAGAAAGACTATTTTTACATGTCAATTAAAATGAGTAATTTCAAAAATCAGTTTAATCACTTTTAATTCAAATTTAAAAGTTCACTATCTCCATTCTAATTTAAATAGTATTTAAATCAAATTTAGAAATCGTTTATCATTCACATTATATCAAGGTTCAATTATTTAAACAATTTAAATTATTAAATTTAACAATTTAATTATCAAGTAAATCACTATATTTGAAATATAATTATTCGACTAATAAATTAACTTTTCAATATTTAAAATCAACTAAATATTCCAATTTCGGATGACCAAAATTCTAGGTTGTTACATTTTCGATTACGTGTGAATGCGTGCTTTTGATACTAAGCATTTCATGCTTACAATAGCATGCATTTCATGCTTTTGATAGTAAGCATTTCATACTTTGGATAGCAAGTTGTTCATGTTTTTAACAGTTATAGCATTCAAGTTTTTGATAGCTATAATGTTTATGTTTTCGATAGCTAACTGTTCATTTATTCAACAACAAACTATTCATGTTTCCGATAGCTAAAATATTCATGTTTTTAATTGCTAATTGTTCACGTCTTTGATAGCAAATTGTTTATGTTTTGGATTATCAAAATATTCTTGTTTTAGGTAGCTAATTGTTCATGTGATGACCCACATTTCGAATGGTTTAAATCAACAATAATCCACACATGTCCAATTCAAACAATCCGAAACATAGATAATCAATAGGGTTAAATAAGAAAAATAAGAAAAGAAGAAGGAAACAAACACAGAATCTCGCAGCGGAATGATAAAATATAATAATCAAATAAACAGTTCATGAAGCAGTTTACTATACTTCTGATTATAATTTATACAACATTTATCAGAGTTATATATACAATAGAACAAATAAAATAATGCAGCGGAACAAATAATGATGGAATAATACTAGTAATAATATACCAAATCTTCGTCTTTGTCCTCCAGAGAATAATCTTCGATAAGCTGAAAACTCAGGACTGACCCGAGCATAATGAAAAGACAAAACACTCAAGTCAGGACTAAAATATTCTTATGTGAGTCAAATCGATATCACATATAACATGAGTGCCATGGCGTCAGAGATGTTTACGGGGTTTCACATCGCCTATCTAGTGTATAACGTGCGTGCAATAACTCAAGAGATGTTACGGGATTTTCCATCTTTTACGGATCCATCAAAATATTTATATGTAGTAGAATACGCTATATATGTAATATCTAATCAATAAAATAAATATTTTTCTTAGCGTTAAGGCTTTTACATTAACCCCCCTTAATGGGTTTTTAAGCATTGTCATACAGTTTGCATATAAAACACTAGTAAACCATTGGTGGATAGGGATGCACCATGATACAACAACACTAAATAAAAATCGTAGGGGTCTCGTATAAGGATAAAAGTATGACAAGGCACGTGAGGCAATGCCCAAGGTAGGATACTACCAGTTTACCCTTCCCGGCTGGTGGTAACACATCATAGCCATGATCGCCCACCGTGTCCAACACTTCTAAAAATCCAAGGGTGCGCAACAATCAATCACAATGTAAATGATGGTAATACAAAGAAGTGTGTCCGCTCGGGGTAGCTAACCCGCTTGACCGGTACGGCTCCCATTTTAGTCATTTCAAATTGACACAAGTGTCAGGCCAATCCATCATCATTCTCTTTCTTGAAATCTAGCAAGCGATGCCAAACAACCACTTCGTTCTGGACTATCACTCCACGTACACAGTTGTTAAAGTGGTTCAGGTATCGAGAGAGAGTATGCCAATATATGGCTCCGGTCTCTTTAGCAACCAAATGTCGTTTTACACACCGGTTAGTACTTTTACATTTTGAAAACAATTCATACTTGATATCAAAATATCATATTCGCTTCAAAACCAAATTCATTTCAAAATCACCAAATTTACTCAAAATATACCATTTCAACTCAAAATCATGTTCATCTTAATATCGCGATTTCGATTCCAAAATTGTTTCGAATTTCAATTTATTTTATAAATTCATTTTAACCCAATTCGTATTTAAATCCAAGATTTAAATATAAACATTCTACCCTTTTGACCAGTTTGAATTTTTAGAAAATAGTTTAAATAGTTTTAAAATAGTTAAATAGTTAAAATAGTTTAATAAAAATAGTTTGAGTATTGAAAAACGGTTTATATAGTAAAATAGTTTGGAAAATAAAAATAATTTGAATATAAAAAAAAATTTTTTTTAATAATTTATACTAAAATAATTTATTTCAAAATAGTTTCAAAGTCAAACCGATTCAATTCCAAATTTTCCGATTCAAATCACTTTAAATTTCCATTTCGATTTATCAACTCAATGGCGATTTCAAGTCGAATTTTACTTCGATTCCAAATTAATCTTAATTTCAATTACAAATAAACTTCAATTACAATTGCAGATTAATTTCAATTCCAAAATAATTTCAAATCTAAACTATATCAATTTCTAGTTTGATTTTCAAAATATCGATTCAAAACACTTAAATCCAGTTAATCTTCAGTATCCAATTTAAAATCCAAATCTTCAAATAAAATACAATTCCGACCTCAATTTCAAAATAGTTCGATTTCCATAAATTTGATTTTCATTTTCTTAAAATCAAATCATTGAAATAAATTTCAAATCAAAATTTTATAGAATCATTTAATTTAATCAATCTGGTGTTCGTATATAATTTTCTATCCTAGGGCCAAATGATCATTTATTTCAATTTAATTTCAGGGACGGATATATATCATTTCAATCCAAATCACAGTCTCATAGGTATATATCATTTCAATCTATTTCTTAATTTATTCGAAATAATTAAATTTTTTTTATATACTATAAATAATTTACCAGGTGATAACAAGATGTATATAAAATAAATAAACATCCAATCATCCGAATAACAATCAATTGGCATCCATCACAATCAATCATCCAAACAGTCGAAATAATTCACAACAAATTCATAGTTATTAATATCAGGTATTTTACTGGCAATTAAATTCCAATTTCAAATTTAACCGTCAATTTTAATTTTGACAATTAATTCGAATGCCAATTAAATTTATCAAACAACGATCAATAAATTTATATCACTTCATAATTTCAAATTTAACTAGCATAAAAATATTTTAGTTCATTGCGAGCGTTATAAAACACTGACCTTGAGTTTTCAATTTTAAATCAAATCGAACGACGTTCGATTTAACCTAAAATTTTAGCTATTCCCAATCGTCTCCAAATCAGTTCTAGAATGTAGTGCTCGTCGCCTTGATTCCATCGCTATTTGTTTCGTCCAATTTTGACCTCGTATGACAAAGAAACACATTTTTAAAGATTTGCATAAAATCAATATAAATAATTTTTTTTAACCACCGAAAAAAATCGTGGCTGTTCGTTCCAAACATCATCAAATCATGGTCGCTCATTGCTTCTTCCTTGTTCCATCGCGTACAAGCACCTATAGGCCGAAACCCATCACACGTTCAAACTCTTTCATGCTGCTCCCACCATGATCCACCAGAGATTGATCAGACGTCATCAAATCGAAGGCCATCACAAACTCTACCAACGGCCATAGCAATATCGAACTCGGTTCTCTCCATCACCCTAAAATCGCCTCCAAATGCCGAGAAACGCAGCCTCCCTGCGCCTTCTATAGTCGACGATAGCTAAAATCTACTATAGGATGTATAGATCTCACCAAGCTCTTCAACTTTGTAGTTGAAAATTTCTGATAATTGTTGATGGATTTCGATATATTAGGGAATGAAATATCGTGCATTTTCGGCCATTAAAGTAAAGGGCGGTGGCCGGTTATTACTAGGGTTAGGGTTGAGAGGAATATGCATATAAATACGTGTATACGTATTATTTTATTATTATTTTCACTATTCACGTACTTTTCCTTACGAACTCCAAATGAAGCGGGCCGCCTGGTGTTTTAATATTGTACCCCAATTCCGAACGCAATGGAACAGGTTTCGAGATTCAATTTGACCGTATGTGGAAGATAGCCTTTTGAACCCAAATAAAATATTAAATTTTGATATTAAATTCAACGCGTTTCTATCCCGTACGACCAAACAATAACTCTAAACGCTATGAAATTTGAATTCCAATAATAATACACTATTATGGATCCAATGGAACTGGTTTCGTCAAAATCCGAGACTGTGCCCCGGCTATTTTTACTCGTCAATTAAAATATTAAATTTTCAAATTTTAAATTAACCACTTAAATTCAATTTTTAAATGTTGACAATCTTCATCCGTATTTAAATAACATCTAAATCAACTTTTGAAATCATTTCATTCATATTTAATTTAGGATTTAGTTACTTATATAATTTTCAAGATTAAATTTTTTTTAAACAATTTAATTGTTCAATATTCAATAAATTTCAATATTAGCTTAAACATGAATTTTAGTTATCAACCAATTACTTTATTTTCATCTAATGAATTCGACATTTATTACTCAATTCAACTATTGATTGTAAACATGTTCAATACATAGCATTTCCTTTCAATACTTGTTATTACTTAAATCTTCGAAATTTGTTTCTTTTAAAATCTTGTTTAAGTTCATATTCAATAGCTATATGAATAAATCATTAAAAAAAATTTCTAATCATTTTTATTCATTAATTACACTAAATTTAATAATTTAAAATAGTTAAAAATACAAGTCGTTACATTCTCCCCCACTTAAAACTTTTCATCCTCGAAAAGGAACTAAGTAGAGAATTTTACATTTGATGTATTGAAAAAAAATCAACTTATAAAACATAAAATCTAGTAGAAAAATTTTACTACATTTCTACTACGCTACTCCGATCGGCTTACGGAATTTACAATTTATTTAAGAAAACCTCAAAAATTTTCTAACGCCCGGATTTACGGAAAATTTCGACAAAGTCTCCTTTGGGCAGCTCGATCAAAAAAAATTTCCAATACAATATATAACACAAATAGATATCAAATATACCAAATATACATCTCATCTCAATGATGAGGCATCCCAAAGGGAAAAATATAAAAGCGCAGTATGTAATCTGAGATACATACCTTATTATTATTAATACAAGCAAGTTCGCTTGTACTAAGAAAGCAAAAGCATATAAAATCCGCATATATGTCCAAACTGTCTTCGTATGTACCTATCTTAACTCAATTCAGAGTATTAGTTGCATATAGAAGATATAAAAAGCATATATGAGTTTAATAGAAGCATATAACATAGAATTTTAAATCCAAACCATAACATAAGCATTAATATACGACAAACAACAATCATACACAATAAAACAGTTATAACGACGATTTACAACAAAAGAAACCATTCAATTATTAGTATTCATCCACTTAATTCATAACGATATGAATTTACATTATCCAATGCCAATATTTAATTTATACACTTCATTTCTTATTAACATTCAATTTTTTATTAGCATTTAATTGGTTTACTTCCAATTTATTCACATCCATTTCATTCACATTCAATTTATTCAATTAAATTTGTTAAATTTCAATTGTTTCATTTTTCGTTTAGCAACATCTCATATCAATTCATTTATTCACATTCATTCTACACTTAAGTTCATTTTCAATGTTATTTCATTTACTCATTTTTTTAACACAATTCACTAACTTCTTCCATTTATTCATTTCGGTTAGCTTTTCATAAGTTAAAATTCATTTCATAATTCAATATTTGCTTCCTTCCTTTAACATCCATATTCAATTAATTTAGCATCTTGTTTAACTAACATTTATCAAAGTTATAAACTATAAACTTTACATTTTTGCGAAACATTAGAATTATAATGTTCATATCTCATTTTTTAGCATCAACATCATTAATGAATTATTTCTTATATCCTTTTACTTAAGTCTCTTTTCAACTTAATTCACATTTATTTTCACAATTTCATTTAATAACAAATTTATTTGTGAAATATTTTATTAATCATTACTTTAGTTTATCACCATTTTATAGAGGTTTGTTTCTTTTATTCCAACTTGTTCAAGTTAGTCCTTAATCATTTCATAATACACTAATTAAGTATATAACATTTATGATACAACTTAAATTTCATTTATAAACAATTTAATTACTTAAGTATTGGTTTGCTTTTATAATATTCCATTACATATCCAAATCATCATTTTGACTTTTAACATTGGGTAAGTCTTATTATATGTTATTAGAATGCAATTTGGTATTATACAAATTTATCTGATTCATTTTACTTAATTAGAATGTTCACTATTTTTAACTTGTTTAAATCTTCTTTACTTTAAATTTTAGAGTTGCAACTTCAATTTTAAAGCTTCTCGAAACATTTAGCTTAAATTTCTTAATTCTCTTATTTTATAAGTTCTAGATATTCAAATATTTCATTTCATTCAAATAATTTGAAGATTATTAATTAACAGAACTTAAAAAATTTAAATATAGGGTACATTTCAAATCATTTGAAATAAGTATATATATACTTATATCTTTTGTATATCAAATCATACTTTTGGAGTTTAAACCAAAATCCGTTTATCAAAACAATTTCGTAGCAAAGCTTCTCAGAAGTCTCCCCCACTTTGAGACTCGAAAATGAATGTCGATGAGCTGCGCAGTCATCAAAGAAATTATTTTCCAGCAACAAAGAGGGGAGTATTGAATTCATTCCTTTTAAAATTTATTTAAAAACAATTTGTATTTGCATATACTTTTAAACAATACTAATATTATTTTCAAACCTTGAAAACCTTTTTCAAAAACACCAGAATTTAAATTCCCAAATTCTCAATTTTATATTCATTTTAGTTGCAAATTATATTTTGTAAATCACATTTATACAGTTTCATTTTCTTATAATCATATAATAGCTAATAGTTTAGGAATATTGACTAATCCAATAATAAGCGATAATGATCAATATTATCATTTCTAACAATCAATTCACTGTGACATCTTGGAATTTTTGGCAATATCAATTTAATAATCTGTATTGAAATTTAAATTGATTTGATAATAATTGTTTATAAGATTTGAATTGATTTAATAATCTTCTTTTAAATAAATATTTAACTGATAATTTATCTTTTAAAAGCTAATAAATTGTTTTCTATTTATAATGTATATATATATTTGTATATATTATAAATAGGAATCTTTGGTTTGAATCTAATAAATAAATGAATCTTGTTTTCAAATTCTAATATATTTTGGTAATTTGGGAATTATGATTTAATTTAAAATATATGGTTTTAAAATATTTAAGATAAATGTTTAATTGATTAAATTATATCTTAGCTTAAGTTTAAGATTAATTAAAAGGTTTGTTTTAAAATATTGTTTAGTAAATATGATATATTAATCCATTTAATAATAATAGGGATTTATAATCTCTTTATAAATTATTTAAATTTGACAAATTATTATTTTCAAATAACATTATTAATGTATTTTCTATATATAAATATAAATAGATTTTAAAATAGAAGTGTTATCTTCAAAGTAAATATGTTGTTATATATATGTATAAGCTTTTATTTGTATATATATATATACATAGTTTTGTTTTATTTTCTCTAAAATGTAATTCATAAATATAAACAATAAATCTTATAAATATTAAACATAAGTATAAAAATAAATAATAATAGGTAATTAAATATTTGATAGTTTAAGTTTTAAAATAAAAATAAACACACTCATGTTAGAAATAGAATTTAATACTTAGGTTAAAATTTATAACAAATAACTATAGCAACTTTGTATTATATACATAGGTTATAAGAGCATGACCAGGCTTTGTATAATTTGAATATAGCCTGTAGGATAAGTATGAAACAAGAAAAAAGTATATTTGCGCATATAATATCTCTATACAAAGTAAAGCATAAGTATGCTAGGCAAGAATAAACTATAGATATTCATGTTGCAGGTAGATAAGTGAACACTTGAGAATTTCTGGAAAACATATGTTTGCAATGCAAAATGGAAAAAAAATAAATATTGATGTATGCACACATAAAATAGGATAAGTCTAGAATTATATAGTCTACATATATTTACAAGGCTGTTAGACATAAGGAAAATGTATTCATGCTGGTACAGGGAATTGAGTGTATACACATAATAAATATACAATATTAGTACATACGAAATAAGATAAAGGATGTATTTGTAGATTTGAAGGACACAAGCATTAAATGCTAGCCACAATATTTCTTATCTCAGCCACCAAGACCAAAATAAGATCTACTTAGGCAAATAAACAATGGGAAGAATCTCTGATTTTTGTACAAAAGTATACACAGTCTTGTACAATAATACACTGTATTGAAATATAAAATTATGCCCTGTCTACTTTCTTTACTTTATATCTCAGTCTTCCATCTTTAGTTCGTAAACCAAAACCTAAAATCTAAAGTAAAAACTATTTCAAACTAAAACAAAGCTTCTACTTGAACATAAATCAAGACTCAATACAACAAATAATCAAGAGGAAAGGTTTCAGCTTGTAATTTTAAAAGCCTGTTTTCAAAGTCAAGATGCTCTGTTCATTTCTGAAACAAGGTGAGTAACATCACTCTTAACAAGTTGTAAATATATGAAAATGGTTGCTTGGTAATCTCTATTATAAGTATGTATAAGTGAGTATCTGTATATATAAATGTGAATATATTGGTGTGCATACTGCTGTGTATCTGGATTCTCCCAGATTTTTTGTTTCCAGGCTTAAGTATTAAATCAAAATTCATTATCTCATTTCTAATCTAAGTTAGGGTATTAGTTTCAAAAAAAATTTGTTTGTTTATCAATGATTAAAGTTTTAAAAATTTATTCAAGATACAATAACCTTGTATTGGTTCTGGAAATAAAATAACAGAGCAAAATTTGTATAAAGTGAAAATTCAAAACACATCAAATAAATGTTTCAGGTTTGTGATCTGAAACCTTACATAAAAACATGATTTTTAAAACTAAAATTATAATTTTTAGTTACGGTATGAGTGTGCATTTCTGGTTTGAACAGAAATGGTGGTTTGGGGAAGTTCTGGTATTCCAAGTGGGTTTCTTCTGGTTGTAGTGGAGTGATAAGAGGCTTTGGAAAAAATATTAGGTGGATGATCGAGGCACGGTGGCGACGATAGGAGATCGATATGGATTTTTAACCTAGTTTTTATGTTGATCTGAAATTCGATCATCGCAGCTACCCTGCTGGATCGAGTTCCAGCATATCCTCGGGAATGGAAGGGGGAATGTTGGTGGGGACATGGACGGAGGCGTTGATGCTCCAGTGGTCGGAGGCGAGGGTTTGAAGTGGTTACAGGTTCGATGGTGGTTCCAGTTTTTGGTTCCAGGTTGGGTTAGTATGCTCGATTTTGAATTTCGAGTGGTTGTCGAAGTTTGGTGATCGGGTTTTGGTTGGAGGGTGATCGGCGATTGGTCTGGGTCTGGAAGGATGGTCGGCGATGGGTGGAAGTGACGTGCACGTGTACATGTGTACGTTTGTACACTGGGTAGTGTTGTGCTTCGGGGAAGAGGAGGGAAACTCGGGTTTGGGCTTGAGTCTTTTACAGTTCGACTCGAAGTATAAATAGGAACGAGTGATTCTCGTGTTTTGCTTGGGTTTGGGTTTTTTTTGTGGGTTGCCAGGTTTGGGTTTTAGAGATTTTAACCTGATTGTTTTAAATCTAAAGTAAATCAAAACAGTTTTCAAAAGAAATTGTTAAGCAAGTTTTAAGTTTTAAAGTTTTAAGTTTTAAATTTTGTTTTGTTTTTCAAAATGTAATTTATATAAACATGTGCTTTTTAAAGTTATTAAAGAAATTAAGTTTTCAAAGGGAAGTTTTCAACTAGTTCCCTAGTAAAAGTTTTCAAGGATTTAAAATGTTTAAGTGAAATGATTTTAAAAATTGTTTTGTTTTAAAAAGTAATTATGTTAGAAATAATTATGTGATGTTTTTCAAAATGAAATTAATTAAAAATGCAATTAAGTAATTAGTTGAAATAAGAATTTATCTTTAATTTCTTAAGGTGTGATTAATTAGGGAAGATAAATTAGGAAATTACTTAAAGGATTAATTAATCAATTAAAAGGGGTTAGTTAATCAATGTGATTAATTAAAGAATAATCAATGAAATTAATTAAACAATAATTACTTAATATGAAGTAAGCAATGGATAATTACTTAATGAAGCAATTAAGGGATAATTAATAATGTAATTAATTAAGGGGCTAATATCTAAATGAAATTTGATTAAGTATAAGTTGTTAAAGGTTAATTACTTAATGAAAAGTAATTAAGGATTAATTACTTAGTATAATTAATTAAGGTTGATTGATGAGTATAATTAATTAAGATTAATTAATTAAATGTGATTAATTAAAGGTTAGTAAATTGATTAATAAATGTGATTAATTAAAGGTTAGTAAATTGATTAATAAATGTGATTAATTAAAGGTTAGTAAATTGATTAATAAATGTGATTAATTAAAGGTTAATTAATTAATGAATGTGATTAGTGAAGAATCATTAATATATGTGATTAATTAATGGATAATTAATAAAGGTGATTAATTAAAAGATAATTACTTAACAAAAAGTAATTAGTGGTTAATTAATGAAGTAATTTGAGGGTAATTACTTAATGGAAGTGATTTGCGGTTAATTAATGGAAGTAATTAATAAGTGATGACTTAGTGTAATTAATTAATTAATTAAGGTTTAATTAATTAAAGGTAAGTGATTAATAACTGATTAATTAATATAAATAATTAAGAATAATTAATTAATGTAATTAATAATGATATAATTAATGAAATTGATTAAATATTAATCAATGTGAATGGTTTAAGGATAATTAATTTCTTTAATTAATTAAAGGATAATTACTTGAATGTAATAAAATGGTAATTAATCAGGGATGATTAATTAAGGTAGATAATTAGAGAATAATTGATTAATTGATTTGTAATTAATCAATGGATTTGTAAGCAAGATTTAAAATGGTGAAGTAATTAATTTAATTTACTTTAAATTAATTAGAGATGAAATAATTAATTTAATTTATTTTAAATTAATTATAGTGTGACTAATAAATCCTTGCTTATGTATGGATGAATGATATTTGTTTACCTTGAATGGTTTGTGATCTTAGATATCAGATAGATAGATGATGTTGTGTGAAATGGATGCTTTGATTATCTGTTTGGGATAATAATATGGATTATCTGTTTGTGATGATATTGTGAATTATCTATCTGTGATATTGTGAATTATCTATCTGTGTGTATATGGATAATAAATTGAATTGTTTTAACTTTAAAACAACTTGGCTTTAAAAGATACGTATTTCGATGAGACCAGGATAGGGTTTCTAGATTTGGATATCCGAAAACCACATCGATCCAAATTAACGATAGGTCGTGAATCTCTAGTGAAGATGAAGATTCAGAGTGCAAGGGTTATTGTCGGTAACTCTGAGGGTGATTCCAAAATGAGTGTAACGAGATAATGCCTTCGGTTTCGTTCGAACCCGGAACGAACTTGTATGGATTGAATGCTTTTCAGAACATCGTCAGGTGGACGATGAGCATTCTAAGTGATGTGTTCTGATGAGGTAATCGTAGCCTCAAGCCTCATCAACCGGGAATGGCTAAAACAGGGGAGGTGCAGCAAGGCTTCGTGGGTAGCACCCACTTGAGAGCGAGATTTACCCCTGTCTAGATGTTCCTTTTATTTCGGCTTAGTGGGCAGTTGGTCTGTAGCCAACTGCGGGGTTATCTTGTTTGGGACTGTCCAGTAAGGGATGGTTCCGGCCTTGTGTTGAAGGGGATTTAGGGTCGGTCCTCGGTACGCTGATCTAGGCCAAGTACTGTGATGGGCGGTACCCTAGCAGCCCTGCCATTGTATGGAATCCAATCTCCAATAAGTACCAAGGGGTTTGATTGTATTACCCACTTGTTGGCTAGTATGCTGGAATTTAATCATGTAACAATTTAAGCTATTTCTTATTTACTTGAAAACCCTAGACCTATTATAATATAACTGAATTTCCTATCAAATGTTTGGTTAGCGTAAGGTAAAAACTTTTCCATGTTTATGCATGGGAAGTCTTACGTGATACCTTTTTGTTTTCAAAGGCTTTTCAAAGTTAAGCAACTTTAACCTGTTACTCATACCAGACCCATGTCTGACCCGGAGTTTATTTTTGTTTTTCTTAAACTCTCGGGTACTCAAATTTTTACGAGTAGCCAAGGGATTCAGGTTAGCTTTGACGAATTGTGGAGGAGCAATGGAGCAGGAGGCTTCGGCATTATAGATATATAGTTTTCTGTTGTGTTGGTATCTCTGTGTTGTATTTGAGTTGTATCGAGTTGTATTAACTAGACAGGTGTTTATAACTGTCTAGAATGTGATGTATTATCTGTGTAACTCTGATTGATGTTGTATATTATGTAATATTTATGTGATTAATATAATTTATTCGTTCCGCTGTTGAGATTCTGATGTTGTTTCTTCTTTCTTCTTTATCTTTTCTATTTCTCACCCCTTTCTTTCTTAAAGATGATGTGACTTTCTGGTAGTAGAAAGTTGGGTCGTTTCACTTGGTATCAGAGCATAGGTTGAGCGAATACCTAAGCTCTGGAGTGGTATCTTTCTTGAGAGAGCGTATTTGTATTTTGATATATATATATATATATATATATATATATATATATATATTACCTATTTGTTGGGTTACCTGTTTGGGTTTTCCAATATTAGTTATAAAGGTAGATGGGGTAGTGGTGTGTGTAACACGACTACCAATGGTTGAAGTTTGTGAGGTTGGATGTGTATCTGCCGAGACTGTAGACCCAATACTGTCTCGAGTGAATTTTTGTTGTGGTATAAGGATTTCACCAATCTCTGAAGGAAATCTGTTAGGGTTCGGAGTCCATTTTTTTGAAGTGTAGATTGGGATGAGTAGAATTTGGATTCTTACAGTTGAGCAGAAGCTAGTGATGGTATCTTGATACCTCAGGGATTAGTAGCTGTGTGATGAGACGCAGTGACTATGGATGTCTCCGAATATTTTTCTTTGGAGCAAGTTTAAGGAAGTGTGTTTGCATGTGCAGGCAAGGAGGTCGTCTGTCGGCATTTTTCTAGAAGTGAAGTTCAGAAGCAGCAGAGTGGACCCATTTCTTCGATGGATTGGCTAGATAGGCTTAAGCTGTTCTGATTGGTAAAGAGAGAATAGTTTTCTTTGGATATCAGATTAGGTTGATCGCAAAAGTGACTTGCGATAGTTGAGTGTTCTCTTGGTTTGTCAGAGTTTTGTTAGCATCTGGAGATTGAGTCTAGTATCGACTGGATTCCAGAAGTGGTACCGATGGTTCAGCTTAGTAGTAGGATGGTTTTTGGAGGAACTTCTGAGTTTTATTTTTGGATCTGTTGAACCATATTTTTGGAATGTGTTGTCCAGTCTTTGCTTGTGTTCGTCATCAGCATTTTCATCTGCTCCAGATCAGAGTTGTGCAGCGGAAGCAGTTTGGGAGTGCATATGTTTTTCTTTTCCGGATAGGAGAAGTTGTTTTCTACTGATGATAGTAGAGGCTGTGTTCTTGATTGTTTTGGTCTGAGTTTTTTTGAGGCATCAGCGAAGGTTGAGCTGATCAGTAGGGATGAAGGCAGCCCAGGATCGTCAGATGAGTTTTGTGGAGAAGAGACGGAGGAATTTGGATTTCAAAGTCTAGATTTGGTTTTGAGTAAGTTTTTTCCGATCGAAAGAGCTCTAAGTTTGGTAAGATTGGGAAGCCAGCTCCGAAGTATTTTGGATTTTCTCTATGTTCTGATGAGAATAAGAGTTGGTCTTCTGGAGTGAATGGTCAGTTTGGATAACTGGGATTCGATGTGTTTCACGTATCTCTGAGGGAGTACGTGAATGATCCATCTCTGGTTTTGGAACCAGCAGTTCTGGAGGGTTTGGTTGTTGAGTTAGACTTGTCTATAGTCTGATATTCTGTCTAGTTTTGTAGATCTAGATGAGTAGGAGCTCTATAGCTTAGTAGTATAGTTTTGTTGGATTCTGTAGAGCGAGTATTCCGATGTTTATACTTGGGAAACTCTAGGAATTTCTATCCACAATTTTGTCTGGATAGTTAGATTTGTTTGATTGGATGAGTTAGTTGCTATGGTTGTTAGAATATGATTAATATATGCTTGTGTTTTTTAAATTAAATCATTAATGAGATTATTAAATTACCTTTGTTTTAAATTTCGGGGACGAAATTCCTTTAAGGGGGAGGAATGTGACATCCCGGAATTTTTGGCAATATCATCTTAATAATCTGTATTGAAATTTAATTTGATTTGATAATAATTGTTAATAAGATTTGAATTGATTTAATAATCTTCTTTTAAATAAAAATTTAACTGATAATTTATCTTTTAAAAGCTAACAAATTGTTTTCTATTTATAATGTATATATATATATATATTTGTATATATTATAAATAGGAATCTTTGGTTTGAATCTAATAAATAAATGAATCTTGTTTTCAAATTCTAATATATTTTGGTAATTTGGGAATTATGATTTAATTTAAAATATATGGTTTTAAAATATTTAAGATAAATGTTTAATTGATTAAATTATATCTTAGCTTAAGTTTAAGATTAATTAAAAGGTTTGTTTTAAAATATTGTTTAGTTAATATGATATGTTAATCCATTTAATAATAATAGGGATTTATAATCTCTTTATAAATTATTTGAATTTGACAAATTATTATTTTCAAATAACATTATTAATGTATTTTTCTATATATAAATATAAATAGATTTTAAAATAGAAGTGTTATCTTCAAAGTAAATATGTTGTTATATATATATATATATGTATAAGCTTTTATTTGTATATATTTATATACACATAGTTTTATTTTATTTTCTCTAAAATGTAATTCATAAATATAAACAATAAATCTTATAAATATTAAACATAAGTATAAAAATAAATAATAATAGGTAATTAAATATTTGATAGTTTAAGTTTTAAAATAAAAATAAACACACTCATGTTAGAAATAGAATTTAATACTTAGGTTAAAATTTATAACAAATAACTATAGCAACTTTTTATTATATACATAGGGTATAAGAGCATGACCATGCTTTGTATAATTAGAATATAGCCTGTAGGATAAGTATGAAACAAGACAAAAGTATATTTGCACATATAATATCTCTAAACAAAGTAAAGCATGAGTATGCTAGGAAAGAATAAACTATAGATATTCATGTTGCAGGCAGATAAGTGAACACTTGAGAATTTCTGGAAAACATATGTTTGCAATGCAAAATGGAAAATAAATAAATATTGATGTATGCACACATAAAATAGGATAAGTCTAGAATTATATAGTCTACATATATTTACAAGGCTGTTAGACATAAGGAAAATGTATTCATGCTGGTACAGGGAATTGAGTGTGTACACTTAATAAATATACAATATTAGTACATACGAAATAAGATAAAGGATGTATTTGTAGATTTGAAGGAGACAAGCATTAAATGCTAGCCACAATATTTCTTATCTCAACCACCAAGACCAAAATAAGATCTACTTAGGCAAATAAACAATGGGAAGAATCTCTGATTTTTGTACAAAAGTATACACAGTCTTGTACAATAATACACTGTATTGAAATATAAAATTGTGCCTTGTCTACTTTCTTTACTTTATATCTCAGTCTTCCATCTTTAGTTCGTAAACCAAAACCAAAAATTTGAAGTAAAAACTATTTCAAACTAAAACAAAGCTTCTACTTGAACATAAATCAAGACTCAATACAATAGAGAATCAAGAGGAAAGGTTTCAGCTTGTAATTTTAAAAGCCTGTTTTCAAATTCAAGATGCTCTGTTCATTTCTGAAACAAGGTGAGTAACATCACTCTTAACAAGTTTTAAATATATGAATATGGTTGCTTGGTAATCTCTGTTATAAGTATGTATAAGTGAGTATCTGTATATATAAATATGAATATATTGGTGTGCATACTACTGTGTATCTGGATTCTCCCTGATTTTTTGTTTCCAGGCTTAAGTTTTAAATCAAAATTCATTATCTCATTTCTAATCTAAGTTTGGTATTAGTTTCAAACAAAATTTGTTTTTTTATCAATGATTAAAGTTTTAAAAATTTATTCAAGATACAATAACCTTGTATTGGTTCTGGGAATAAAATAACAGAGCAAAATTTGTATAAAGTGAAAATTCAAAACACATCAAATAAATGTTTCAGGTTTGTGATCTGAAACCTTACATAAAAACATGATTTTAAAACTAAAATTATAATTTTTAGTTAGGGTATGAGTGTGCATTTCTGGTTTGAACAGAAATGGTGGTTTGGGGATGTTTTGGTGATCCAAGTGATCGTGATGGTCGGGGTTTCTTCTGGTTGTAGTGGAGTGATCAAAGGCTTTGGCAAAAATATTAGGTGGATGATCGAGGCACGGTGGTGACGAGAGGAGATCGAGATGGATTTTTAACCTAGTTTTTATGTTGATCCGAAATTCGATCATCGCAGTTACCCTTGTGGATCGAGTTCCACCATATCCTCGGGAATGGAAGGGGGAATGTTGGTGGGGACATGGACGGAGGTGTTGATGCTCTAGTGGTCGGAGGCGAGGGTTTGACGTGGTTACAGGTTCGATGGTGGTTCCTGTTTTTGGTTCCACGTTGGGTTAGTATGCTTGATTTTGAATTTCCAGTGTTTGTCGAAGTTTGGTGATCGGGTTTTGGTTAGAGGGTGATCGGCGACTGGTCTGGGTCTGGAAGGATGGTCGGCGATGGTGGAAGTGACGTGCACGTGTACGCGTGTATGTTTGTACACTGGGTAGTGTTGCGCTTTGGGGAAGAGGAGGGAAACTCGGGTTTGGGCTCGAGTCTTTTACAGTTCGACTCGAAGTATAAATAGGAACGAGTGATTCTCGTGTTTTGCTTGGGTTTGGGTTTTTTTTGTGGGTTGCCAGGTTTGGGTTTTAGAGATTTTAACCTGATTGTTTTAAATCTAAAGTAAATCAAAACAGTTTTCAAAAGAAATTGTTAAGCAAGTTTAAAGTTTTAAAGTTTTAAATTTTGTTTTGTTTTTCAAAATGAAATTTATATAAACATGTTTTTTTTAAAGTTATTAAAGAAATTAAATTTTCAAAGGGAAGTTTTCAACTAGTTCCCAAGTAAAAGTTTTCAAGGATTTAAAATGTTTAAGTGAAATGTTTTTAAAAATTGTTTTGTTTTAAAAAGTAATTATGTTAGATTAATTATGTGATGTTTTTCAAAATGAAATTAATTAAAAATGTAATTAAGTAATTAGTTGAAATAAGAATTTATCTTTAATTACTTAAGGTGTGATTAATTAGGGAAGATAAATTAGGAAATTACTTAAAGGATTAATTAATCAATTAAAAGGGGTTAGTTAATCAATGTGATTAATTAAAGAATAATCAATGAAATTAATTAAACAATAATTACTTAATATGAAGTAAGCAATGGATAATTACTTAATGAAGTAGTTAAGGGATAATTAATAATGTAATTAATTAAGGGGCTTATATCTAAATGAAATTTGATTAAGTATAAGTTTTTAAAGGTTAATTACTTAATGAAAAGTAATTAAGGATTAATTACTTAGTATAATTAATTAAGTTTGATTGATGAGTATAATTAATTAAGATTAATTAATTAAATGTGATTAATTAAAGGTTAGTAAATTGATTAATAAATGTGATTAATTAAAGGTTAGTAAATTGATTAATAAATGTGATTAATTAAAGGTTAGTAAATTGATTAATAAATGTGATTAATTAAAGGTTAATTAATTAATGAATGTGATTAGTGAAGAATCATTAATAAATGTGATTAATTAATGGATAATTAATAAAGGTGATTAATTAAAAGATAATTACTTAACAAAAAGTAATTAGTGGTTAATTAATGAAGTAATTTGAGGGTAATTACTTAATGGAAGTGATTTGAGGTTAATTAATTGAAGTAATTAAGAAGTGATTACTTAGTGTAATTAATTAATTAATTAAGGTTTAATTAATTAAAGGTAAGTGATTAATAACTGATTAATTAATATAATTAATTAAGAATAATTAATTAATGTAATTAATAATGATATAATTAATGAAATTAATTAAAGATTAATCAATGTGAATGGTTTAAGGATAATTAATTTCTGTAATTAATTAAAGGATAATTACTTGAATGTAATAAAAGGGTAATTAATCAGGGATGATTAATTAAGGTAGATAATTAGAGAATAATTGATTAATTGATTTGTAATTAATCAATGGATTTGTAAGCAAGATTTAAAATGGTGAAGTAATTAATTTAATTTACTTTAAATTAATTAGAGATGAAATAATTAATTTAATTCATTTTAAATTAATTATTGTGTGACTAATCAATCCTTGCTTATGTATGGATGGATGATATTTGTTTACCTTGAATGGTTTGTGATCTCAGATATCAGATAGATGATGCTGTGTGAAATGGATGCTTTGATTATCTGTTTGGGATAATAATATGGATTATCTGTTTGTGATGATATTGTGAATTATCTTTCTGTGATATTGTGAATTATCTATCTGTGTGTATATGGATAATAAATTGAATTGTTTTAACTTTAAAACAACTTGGCCTTAAAAGATATGTATTTCGATGAGACCGGGATAGGGTTTCCAGATTTGGATATCCGAAAACCACATCGATCCAAATTAGCGATAGGTCGTGAATCTCAAGTGAAGATGAAGATTCAGAGTGCAAGGGTTATTGTCGTTAACTCTGAGAGTGATTCCAAAATGAGTGTAACGAGATAATGCCTTCGGTTTCGTTCGAACCCGGAACGAACTTGTATGGATTGAATGCTTTCAGAACATCGTCAGGTGGACGATGAGCATTCTAAGTGATGTGTTCTGATGAGGTAATCGTAGCCTCAAGCCTCATCAACCGGGAATGGCTAAAACAGGGGAGGTGCAGCAAGGCTTCGTGGGTAGCACCCACTTGAGAGCGAGGTTTACCCCTGTCTAGATGTTCCTTTTATTTCGGCTTAGTGGGCAGTTGTTCTGCAGCCAACTGCGGGGTTATCGTGTTTGGGACTGTCTAGTAAGGGATGGTTCCATCCTTGTGTTGCAGGGGACTTAGGGTGGGTCCTCGGTACGCTGATCTAGGCCAGGTACTATGACGGGCGGTACCCCAGTAGCCCTGCCATTGTATGGAATCCAATCATTAATAAGTACCAACGGATTTGATTAGATTACCCACTTGTTGGCTAGTATGCTGGAATTTAATCATGTGACAATTTCAGCTATTTCTTATTTACTTGAAAACCATAGACCTATTATAATATCACTGAATTTCCTATCAAATGTTTGGTTAGCGTAAGGTAAAAACTTTTCCATGTTTATTTGTGGGAAGTCTTACGTGATACCTTTTTGTTTTCAAAGGCTTTTCAAAGTTAAGCAACTTTAACCTGTTACTCATACCAGACCCATGTCTGGCCAGGAGTTTATTTCTGTTTTTCTTAAACTCTCGGGTACTCAAATTTTTACGAGTAGCCAAGGGATTCAGGTTAGCTTTGACGAATTGTGGAGGAGCAATGGAGCAGGAGGCTTCAGCGTTATAGATATATAGTTTTCCGCTGTGTTGGTATCTCTGTGACGTTGTATTTGAGTTGTATTGAGTTGTATTAACTAGATAGGTGTTTATAACTGTCTAGTATGTGATGTATTATCTGTGTAACTCTGATTGATGTTGTATATTATGTAATATTTATGTGATTAATATAATTTATTCGTTCCGCTGTTGAGATTCTGATGTTGTTTCCTCTTTCTTCTTTATCTTTTCTATTTCTCACCCCTTTCTTTCTTAAAGATGATGCGACTTTCTAGTAGTAGAAAGTTGGGTCGTTTCATTCACACTATATATACCGTAATAATTTCTGAAAATTATTCGTTTATATACAAAATATAATCAGGGTAAAATTATTTCATTTACTCAATTTCAAAACAATACTATGTTGAATTGTTCTGCTCAAGTGTTTAGAGATCCCAATTAATAATGTTAATTACTCGTATTGACCAGAATCCATAAGCCACTTAACAAATCAACCAACACAATAAAAAACAAATTTTATATTCACTAACAAATACGTGCTCATATATATACACTCAAACTCATTCTAGGGTACTACTGACCCTATCTCTAATGCGTTACCCCATAAAGCTAAGGTTAACGCTAAACCAAAGCTCTAGTACCAACTGCGACGACCCACATTTTGGAAGTTTAAATCGACAATAATCCACACATGTCCAATTCAAACAATCCAGAACATAGATGACCAATGGGGTTAATTAAAAAAAATAAGAAAAGAAGAAGGAAACAAACACAGAATCTCGTAGCGGAATGACAAAATATAATAATCAAATAAACAGTTCATGAAGCTGTTTACTATACTTTTGATTATAATTTATACAACATTTATCAGAGTTATATATATAACAGAACAAATAAAATGATGTAGCAGAACAAACAATGATGGAATAATACTAGTAATAATATACCAAATCTTCGTCTTCAACCTCCAGAGAATAATCTTCGATAAGCTGAAAAACTCAAGACTGACCCGAGCGTAATGAAAAGACAAAACACTCGAGTCAGGACTAAAATATTCATACGTGAGTCAAATCGATATCACATATAACATGAGTGCCATGACGTCAAAGATGTTTATGGGGTTTCACATCGCCTATCCAGTGTATAACATGCGTGCAATAACTCAAGATATGGTATGAGATTTTCCATCTCTTAAGGATTCATCAAAATATTTATATGTAGAATACTCTATATATGTAATGTCTAATCAGTAAAATAAATATTTTTCTTAGCGTTAAGGCTTTACATTAATCCCCCTTAACGCGTTTTTAAGCATTATCATACAGTTTGCATATAAAACACCAGTAAACCGTCGGTGGATAGGGATGCGCTTTGATAGGACAACGCTCAACAAAAATTATAGGGGGTCTCATATGAGGATAAAAGTATGACAAGGCACGTGAGGCAATGCCCAAGGTAGGATACTACCAGTTTACCTTTCCCGGCTGGTAGTAACGCATCATAGCCATGATCGCCCATCGCGTCCAACACTCCAAAAATTAGAGGTTGCGCACCAATCGATCATAATGTAAATGATGGTAATACGAAGAAGTGTGTCCGCTCGGGGTAGCTAGCCCGCTTGACCAGTATGGCTCCGGTTTTAGTCATTTCAAATTGACATAAGTGTCGCGCCAATCCATTAGCGTTCTATTTCTTCAAATCTAGCAAGCGACGCCAAATCCAACCACTTCGTTCTGAACCATCACTCCATGTACACAGTTGTTAAAGTGATTTCGGTATCGACAGAGAGTATGCCCATATCCAGGCCCGGTTTCTTTAACAACCAAACGTTGTTTTACACACCGGTTGGTACTTTTACATTTCAAATACAATCATACTTGATATCAAAATATCATATTCGCTTCAAAACCAAAGTCATTTTGAAATCCTGATATTTATCAAAATATACTATTTCAACTCAAAATCATGTTCATCTTGATATCTCAATTTCGATTGCAAAATTGTTTCGAATTTCAATTTAGGTTATAACTTCATTTTAACCCAATTTGTATTTAAATCCAAGAATTAAATATAAACATTCTACCGTTTTGACCAGTTTCAATTTTTAGAAAATAGTTTAAATAGCTTTAAAATAGTTAAAAACGTTTAATAGAAATATATCGAGTATTGAAAAATGGTTTATATAGTAAAATAGTTTGGAAAATCAAAAATAATTTGAATATTAAAAAAATAGATTTTTAATAATTTATACTAAAATAATTTATTTGAAAATAGTTTCAAAGTCAAACCGATTCAATTCCAAGTTTTCCGATTCAAATCACTTTAAATTTCCATTTCGATTTAATCGATTCAATTCCAATTTCAAATCGAATATTACTTAAATTCCAAATTAATTTCAATTCCAATTACACATAAATTTCAATTACAATTCCAAAATAATTTCAAATTCAAACCATTTCGATTTATATCAGTCTCGAGTTCGATTTTCAAAATATTGATTCAAAACACTTAAATCTAATTAATCTTCAATATCCAATTTAAAATCCAAATCTTCAAATAAAATATAATTCCGAGCTCAATTTTGAAATAGTTAAATTTCCATAAATTCGATTTTCATTTTCTTAAAATCAAATCATCAAAATAAATTTCAAATCAAAAATCTTAGAATCATTTAATTTAACCAATCCGGTGTTCGTATATAATTTTCTATCCTATGGCCAAGTGATCAGTTATTTCAATTTAATTTCAGGGACGGATATATATCATTTCAATCCAAATCACAGTGTCATAGGTATATATCATTTCAACCTATTTCTTAATTCATTCAAAATAATTAAATTCATAGTTTTATATACTGTAAATAATTTACCAGGTGATAACAGGATATATATAAAATAAATAAACATCTAATCATCCAAATATCAATCAATTGGCATCCACCACAATCAATCATCCAAACAGTCGAAATAATTCACAATAATTTCATAGTTATTAATATCAGGTATTTTACTGACAATTAAATTCCAATTTCAAATTTAACCGTCAATTTTAATTTTAACAGTTAATTCGAACGATAATTAAATTTATCAAACAACGATCAATAAATTTATATCATTTCATAATTTCAAATTTACCTAGCATAAAAATATTTTAGTACGTTGTGAGCGTTATAAAACACTCACCTTGAGTTTTCAATTTTAAATCAAATCAAACGACGTTCGATTTAACCTAAAATTTTAGCTATTCTCAATCGTCTCCAAATCGGTTCTAAAATGTAGTGCTCATCGCCTCGATTCCATTGCCGTTTGTTTCGTCCAATTTCGACCTCGTATGACAAAGATACACATTTTTAAAGATTTGCATAAATTCAATATAAATAAATTTACTTTTTTTTTCTTTTTTTTAACCTCTGGAAAAAAATCGTGGCCGTTCGTTCCTAGCATCATCAGATCATGGCCGCTTATTGCTTCTTCCTCGTTCCATTGCGTACAAGCACCTACAGGCCGAAACCCAACACGCGTTCAAACTCCTCCATGCTGCTCCCACCACGATCCACCATAGATCGATCAGACGTCATCAAATCGAAGGCCATCATGAACTCTACCATCGGCTATAGCAATATCGAACTCGGCTCTCCCTATCACCCCGATGTAACAACCCGCATATTTGTCGATTTTATATTTAAATATTTTATTTAAATATCTTATAGTTAATCGGATGTTAGTCCGAAAAACTACTTTTTGCATACGGTCAAATTAGGACTCGAGACCACCTCCATTGAGTTCAAAATGACGTTTGCGATCTTTTTGAGTGTAAACTTCGATATGTTTGAAGATAGTGAAATTTTCATCACTTTTTGCTTGGAGCTTTGGTTTGGGCTTAACCATTCACTAACTCAGTCCAACCCCCTCCTTCTCTTCACAACTTCATTCTTCATTTCCTAAACATAGAAGCTTCATCAAAAATGGAGGAGGGAATGGGAAATTAAAACTCCAAGCTCAAATTCAATTGCAATCCATCATTCAACTCCAAATTCAAGAAGAAGACATTGATTCAAGCTTGGGACTGTTATTGCTTTGCTTCAAGCTACATCTTCACTGATTTTTGGTGCAAAGGTGAGATTTTTATCTCATATCTTGCCTATAATCATCTTTGGAATGTTGGGAATGATTCCCTATCACTTTAGCATGAACATTTGCATTTGGTTTGGATTGAATTGGTGAAAATCCCAAATTTTCGTGTGTTTTGACAAAAAACTGGGCTTAGGTCGTTCTGCCTATGCCATCAATTGTTCTGCGTAGCTCTCGGCCACCATAGGTCGCATCGGCACTTAGGTCGCTAGGTCGCTCGGCCTTCCCACGATTAAGTCGCTCGCCCTGTACTTCATTAGGTCGTTCGAGTATGATGAGACCCACCTGCATATAGCTCGTCCGGAGTTAGGTCATTCGCCCCTTAGCTCGTACTTCCTTTAGGTCGCTCGGCGATCTAAAACATCGCTAGGTTGTTTCCTAGCTCGCCATCAATAGGTCGTACCCCCTTTAGGTCGCGCTCCTTTTAGGTCGCGCCACCATGGCTGTATGCTCATCACTGCTTTAGGTCGTTTGACTTATCTTCTTTAGTTCGCTCGACTACATTTAGTGCTTAGGTCGTTATGCCTTGATCGTTCTTAGGTCGATAGACCAGTGAAGCAGCTCACGTACCTTTAGGTCGTTAGACCTTATATCACTTAGGTCGTTGGACCTCATAGCTCTCAGGTTGCTCGACCTCACATCCACTTAGGTCGCGCCTTTCCGTTTCTTGACCACGTTAGGTCGCTTACCCAGCTAGGTCGCGCCACAGTTAGGCTGTGCTCTTATAGGTCGCTCGCCTTTTCACACTTAGGTCGTTTGACCTGTATTTCACTCGGTCGCTCGACCTGTTCTTCTGCTTGGTCGCACGACATTCAACCCTTAGGTCGTTCGACCTATTTGACTTTAAGTCGTTACACTTTAATTCGACCACGTTAGGTCGCAAGTATATTTCTACTTTGATGGTTTTGGAACTGATTTCCTTGGGTTTTATTCACGTCTTCGCATGTGAAGTTTAGTGGATTGATTTGTTTCTACAATCAATTTTGTGACTTGTCACTTTAAAAATAAGAAGGTTTCAATACTAGTAGTAAATATCATAACTCTTTCATCAAAACGATTTCAACTCTATTTTAATACAAAACTCTTCTTCTTAAACCGTTTTTCCAATCTATTAGTATATACAAGCCTTTACTTCACTCGGATGAGAAATCTAATTAAACGGCTTAGCAAAACAGGTGGTATGAAATGCTTGTGTTTACTTCGTCGGTTAATTCTTGGACTTGTTCGACTGAACCTTTTGTGACAATTTCCTAGTGAAGATCTACAGTTTGTTCGTAAATATTTAAGTTAGGCTAGTGGTTATGGGACATGAAGCTAAACTCATATATTTACTAGCTTAGTGTAATTGACACTTCTTCATGATCATGATGATCATTTTTGTGATTTAGACTAGCAATTGTGTGATGTCTCTTTGTCTACGAGGGAGACTAAACCCCGTTTGTGTGATGTTTCACCATCACATATTGGGGTAGCGCCCCATGGTCTTCGGGTCGTTCATGTGTCAAAATTTAATGGATAGCTTCCATGAGATAGCTTCTCGTTCTTGTGTTACACATGTTGGTGAGTTTTCATGCTCCCGTTCTTGTGATAGGCCTCCCCCCTTTTTATGTGATTTCTAGATTTCGTGTGTTGATTTCTGGAATTTGTTCTTCACCAATTTTCATGATTTTCATTGATATGTTTATCAATTTTTGTGCATTGGTGAATTCGTGTGTCATTGACTTGTTATGAATACAAGTTTAGGGGATGATACCTCATTTTATCTTTGAGAAGATTCTTGTGATATTGATTAATCTCTTGTTGATTATCATTTACATACTTATAGTAGTATGCCTTTATGGTCATTATATGTTATGCCATATTTCTTATTCTATATCTTGTCATCTGATATTTATAGCTAGACCGACCCGTTTATTATTTTCTTATAAATAATACTCGAGTCAGACCGAGATGTTATAGGTGCTTCTGCTTGACTCCTCTTCCGGGATCTATTACTCTGACTTTTGGCTAACTACTTAGATTAGTAGTTTTTGTTGTACACATTTGAGATATTGACTCATTGACGTATTCTTTTGTATAGCACATGTTGCTATTCTTTTGTATTATCTTGGATCTTTCTGACCACTACTCTGATGTACACTTTCATGTGTTATATATATACATTCATATCTTCTTCCGCCTTTGTGATATGGATGTCTATGACTGATTTATGTTATGATTACTTCTATGTTTGTTTCCGAAGATTATATATAGCCACTGTGTGATAGCTTTGAGTTTATATCGGTATGTCGGATTTCCTCCTTAAATGATATGCATTCTATTCTATCTAACATATCAGTGCTCGCACAAAGAAGTTACATGGATGGTCGCTCCTCCACAGCCTTATTCTCCGTGCTAATTGACAGCACTACATTGTAGTGTTCTTGGTTAGCGTGGGTATAGAGGTGGGGCGTCACAACTTAGTATCAAAGCCAAACTTCAGAACAATTTGGAATAACTTATCAAGGATCATCGTCCTATGTCCAACTTAGGAGTCGTGCCTTAGGATTTAAGTCGAGTCTTCGAACCGATTCATCCTATTTCCTTTTATATATCCTTGTTTTATCTATCAAGATTTGCTTGATATTTATTTGGAGAATAACTTTTCTTCTTTTCTCTTCCTTAATGAAGAGAATGTCTCGACCAGGCCGTCCCAAAGCTGGACCATCTACTGTTACTCCCCAGGATGGAGTTTTTATGACCGCTCAACAGCTTCTTGATTTAGTAAAGAATGCTCAAGTAGCTGGTCCTAATCAGGAACCTACTCATCCTAAGTCTGGATTTGCACGCTTGTGCAACGATTATACCAACTTGGGAGGGAAACCATTCAAAGGTTCCGAAACTATTATTGAGGTCCAGGCTTGGTTAAGAACATGAGATAAAATCTTTTCTCGCATGAATCTTATCGATCTTCACCGTGTTCAGGTGGCCTCCAATATGCTCAAAGAGAGAGCATTGGATTGGTACGAACTTCTTATTTCTGAAATTAATAAAGAGGATCTCACCTGGGAGCAATTCCGGGAACGCTTCGAATTAAAATTCGTACCAGAAGCAGAGAAAGTGACATTGGCTCATCGTTTCATAGACCTTGTTCAAGGCGAATCCTCTATGACAGATTATGTCGCATCCTTCGAGTCACTGTCTAAATATGGGGTTGAATACATCAACACACCATTAAAGAAGAATCAAAGATTTGTTTAAGG
Source organism: Allium fistulosum (assembly GCA_030737815.1). Lineage (NCBI taxonomy): Eukaryota > Viridiplantae > Streptophyta > Magnoliopsida > Asparagales > Amaryllidaceae > Allium > Allium fistulosum. The sequence continues at coordinate 237,102,397 of CM060908.1, forward strand.
CTTAAACAAGAATCTCAAGAAGCCATTACTTCTAAAATTAGAAGTTTCTTTCGATCAACTCATTGATATCGCTCTTCGTCTTGAAGAGGCTGATAAGGATAGTGATGTTGAAGTGGTGGCTGCCAAACCAAACTTCAACAACAAGAAAAGGCCTAAAAAGTTCAAGGGTCCTTATCCCAACAAAAAGGGTAAGCAGGCAACTCCTGCTGCAAAGACACTTTCCCCTAGTGAAGGGAAATGCTTCAACTGTGGTGCTAAGGGCCATTTTGCGAACAAGTGTTCTAAGCCCCTCTCTTGTCGCTATTGTAAAAGTCCAGATCATTATATGCATCTATGCCCTAAGCTTTAAGGCAAGGAGGGAAAGTTAAACGTTGCTCAAGCCCCTGGCAACACATCTCGCGGTCAAGGTATGTCTCATTCTGTCCTTGATGGCATTATTATATTTCATGATCAACCTATTAGAGTTCTCTTTGATACTGGTGCATCCCATTCTTTTATATCAAAGGAACTTGTCGATACTTTTTCTTTAAGTGTTATTGCTTTAATGAATTCTTTAAGAATTGCGAATCCGGTTGGTGGATCCGCAACTCTGAGTTTGCTTTGTAAAGATGTGGAGATTATTTTGTGTGATTTTCCTTTCCTAGCCGATTTGCATGTCATGCGTTATTTAGGCTTTGGTATGATTTTGGGTATGGATTGGCTTAACCGTTATGAAGCCCATATCCTATGTACTGAGCGGACTATTTATCTTCGACATCCACTATCTGTTAAGAAGATTTCCATTGTTCTTAAAGGTTCAGATTCCACTTTGACAGCATCTTTATATTCTCTAAACCCTCTTGATGATGACAATGATGATGAGGAAGATGTCATTTCTCTTATTCGCGTCGTTCATGAATTTTCCGACATATTTGAGCCCGTTTTAGGATTACCACCTAAGCGAGCAATTGAGTTCAAAATAAATCTTATCCCTAGAGCTCAACCTATTACTCGTCCTCCTTATCGCATGTCCAATAAGGAGAATGAGGAGATGCGCAAACAATTGTCCGAATTGGAGATGAAGTAATTTATTCGCTCTAGTTCCTCACCTTGGGGAGCTTCAGCAATTTTCGTAAAGAAATCCGATGGTACACTTAGGCTTTGCGTCGACTACCGCAAGCTTAATGATCTTACTATTAAGAATAAATATCCTTTACCTCGGATAGATGATCTATTTGATCAACCGAGTGGTGCTAGAGTCTTTTCACAATTGGACTTGGCTACCGGTGTTTATCAGCTTCGTATTGCAGAGGATAGTATTCCTTTGACTTCGTTCCGTACACGTTATGGATCTTATGAATGGCTAGTTATGCCATTTGGTTTAACGAATGCTCCGGCTTATTTCGTTGACCTTATGAATCGAGTTTTCAAAGATTTCCTCAATCGGTTTGTTCTCATCTTTATTGATGATATTCTTGTGTATTCTAAAACCGAGGAGGAACATGAAAAGCATCTTCGGATTATATTGGAAACTCTTAGGAGCAATCAATTAAAAGAAAAATTTTCTAAATGCCATTTTTGGCAATCTAATGTGAAGTTTCTCGGTCATATTATTTCCGAATCCGGAATATCAGTGGATCCTTCAAAGATTGAAGCGATTCAAAATTGGAAGAGACCGGAGAGTGTAACGGAAATCCGTAGCTTCCTTGGATTGGCGGGTTATTACCGTCGTTTCATTAAGGACTTTTCTAAAATTGTCGTTCCACTTACTGGCTTAACAAAGAAAGGTGTTAAATACATTTGGTCGGACAAATGTGAAACTTCTTTTCAGAAATTAAAAGAACTCCTTTCTGATGCTCCTATTCTTGTTATTCCCGAAGGGAATCAAGATTTTGTTGTTTATACCGATGCTAGTCGCGTTGGTTTGGGTGTCGTTCTTATGCAAAAAGAACGTGTTATTGCTTATGCTTCTAGGCAGTTGAAGCCGGCTAAGACTAGATATGCCACTCATGATTTAGAACTCGCGGCTATCGTTTTCACCCTTCGAATTTGGCGACATTATCTTTTGGGAGAGAAATTTATACTTTATACTGATCATAAGACTTTGAAATATTTATTCTCTCAAAAGGAACTTAATTTGCGTCAACAGCGTTGGCTCGATTTCCTTGCCTCTTATGATCTTGATATTCTCTATACTCCCGGAAATGGAAATCGAGTTGCTGATGCTCTTAGTCGAAAGCAACAAGCGGTTGTTTCCATGATGATATCCGAGTGGAATGATCTCGAGGTTTTAGCCACTTGTGAAATTTGAGATCGTGTTCCCGATTTATGTTCATCTATGGTTCTTTGTAACCTTGAGGCTCATCCTTCTCTTTTAGACCGCATTCTTGAAGCTCAAAGGCTAGATCCCGAATTGGTTCTTCTTGGCCAAAATATTAAGGATAAAGTTGATATTGAAGATTTGAAAGACTTTGATATTGATTCTCGTAGCGGCATTCGAAAATTTGGTAGACTGATCGTACCAAATATTAGTGATCTTCGTAAAGATATTCTAGAAGATTCACATCGTTCCAAATATTCCATTCATCCCGGTAGTAGTAAAATGTATGCAGACATGAAGCGACTTTATTACTGGGAGGGAATGAAATCTGATATTGCTAACTTTGTTAAGTGTTGCATGACTTGCCAACTTGTCAAGGCCGAACATCAAAGGCCCGGTGGGTTATTGCAACCTTTGGAAATTCCAGTTTGGAAGTGGGATCAAATTTCCATGGATTTTATTGATGGCCTTCTCCGTTCTCGTTCGGGTCATGATAGTTTATGGGTGATCGTTGATAGACTTACTAAATCCGCCCATTTTATTCCCGTTCAGTCGAACCGAACCGTTCCTCTTCTAGCCAAACTCTTTATCAAAGAAATTGTTAAATTACATGGAGTCCCTACTTCCATTATTAGTGATCGTGATCCATTGTTTACTAGTGGATTTTGGAAGAGTCTTCAAAAAGCTTTGGGAACGAAGATTAATTTTAGCACCGCTTATCACCCCCAGTCCGATGGACAAACTGAGCGTGTGAATCAAACACTTGAAGATCTTCTTCGTGCTTGTGTTCTTGACTTTGGTGGAAGTTGGGAAGATCATATTTCACTTGTTGAATTTTCCTATAATAACAGCTTCCAATCTAGTATTGGTATGGCTCCTTTTGAGGCACTCTATGGAAGGCCATGCCGATCTCCTTCTTGTTGGCTTGAGGCCGGTGAGAAGCTGGTTTTAGGTCCATATTTTATTCGAGATTCCACAGAAAAGATTGAACTTATTCGACATAGGATGAAAGAAGCCCAGAGTAGACAGAAATCCTATGCCGATAATCGAAGAAGGAAATTAGAATTTTCTGTTGGAGATCTTGTATTTATTCGTGTTTCCCCTATGAAGGGAGTTGTACGTTTCAGTCGATCGGGAAAGTTAGCGCCTCGATATATTGGGCCATTCCCTATCACTGAACGTATTGGTTCCATGGCTTATCTCCTTTCATTACCGGCTCAGTTTTCTGCCATGCATGACGTGTTTCACGTTTCTCAATTACGGAAGTGCCTTCGGGATTCTGATTCTATTCTTGAGCCTGGTGTTGTAGAAGAGATTGAAGTTTCGCCTAATTTAACTTATGAGCAGCATCCTATTCGAATTATTGCTTCGGAGGTTAAACGACTTCGAAATAAAGATGTTCCGCTTGTTAAAGTTCAATGGTCCTCAAATCCTAAGGATTGCTCTTGGGAATCTAGAGAATTCATCGAGCGTACACATCCGGACTTACTTTCTCATGCTCTTTAAGGTGAACTTCTTATTTCAATTTTTCTTTTGTGTTAATATGCTTTTATGGTTGTTACTTTTTATTTCCATCTTATATATTGCGAGGACGCAATTTCTTTATGGAGGGGAGTCTGTAACAACCCGCATATTTGTCGATTTTATATTTAAATATTTTATTTAAATATCTTATCGTTAATCGGATGTTAGTTCGAAAAGCTACTTTTTGCATACGGTGAAATTAGGACTCGAGACCACCTCCATTGAGTTCAAAATGACGTTTGCGATCTTTTTGAGTGTAAACTTCGATATGTTTGGAGATAGTGAAATTTTCGTCACTTTTTGCTTGGGGCTTTGGTTTGGGCTGAACAATTCACTAACTAAGTCCAACCCCCTCCTTCTCTTCACAACTTCATTCTTCATTTCCTAAACATAGAAGGTTCATCAATAATGGAGGAGGGAATGGGAAATTAAAACTCCAAGCTCAAATTCAATTGCAATCCATCATTCAACTCCAAATTCAAGAAGAAGACATTGATTCAAGCTTAGGACTGTTATTGCTTTGCTTCAAGCTACATCTTCATTGATTTTTGGTGCAAAGGTGAGATTTTTATCTCACATCTTGCCTATAATCGTCTTTGGACTGTTGGGAATGATTCCCTATCACTTTAGCATGAACATTTGCATTTGGTTTGGATTGAATTGGTGAAAATCCCAAATTTTCGTGTGTTTTGACAGAAAACTGGGCTTAGGTCATTCTGCCTATGCCTTCAATTGTTCTGCGTAGCTCTCGGCCACCATAGGTCGCATCGGCACTTAGGTCGTAGGTCGCATCGACACTTAGGTCGCTAGGTCGCTCGGCCTTCCCACGGTTAAGTCGCTCGCCCTGTACTTCATTAGGTCGTTCGAGTATGATGAGACCCGCCTGCATATAGCTCGTCCGGAGTTAGGTCGTTTGCCCCTTAGCTCGTACTTCCTTTAGGTCGCTCGGCGATCTAAAACATCGCTAGGTCGTTTCCTAGCTCGCCATCAATAGGTCGTACCCCCTTTAGGTCGCGCTCCTCTTAGGTCGCGCCACCATGGCTGTATGCTCATCACTGCTTTAGGTCGTTTGACTTGTCTTCTTTAGTTCGCTCGACTACATTTAGTGCTTAGATCGTTATGCCTTGATCGTTCTTAGGTCGCTAGACCAGTGAAGCAGTCCGCGTACCTTTAGGTCGTTAGACCTTATATCACTTAGGTCGCTGGACCTCATAGCTCTCAGGTTGCTCGACCTCACATCCACTTAGGTCGCGCCTTTCCGTTTCTTGACCACGTTAGATAGCTCACCCAGCTAGGTCGCGCCACAGTTAGGCTGTGCTCTTATAGGTCGCTCGCCTTTTCACACTTAGGTCGTTTGACCTGTATTTCACTAGGTCGCTCGACCTGTTCTTCTGCTTGGTCGCACAGCATTCAACCCTTAGGTCGTTCGACCTATTTGACTTTAAGTCGTTGCACTTTAATTCGACCACGTTAGGTCGCAAGTATATTTCTACTTTGATGGTTTTGGAACTGATTTCCTTGGGTTTTATTCACGTCTTCGCATGTGAAGTTTAGTGGATTGATTTGTTTCTACAATCAATTTTGTGACTTGTCACTTTAAAAATATGAAGGTTTCAATACTAGTAGTAAATATCATAACTCTTTCATCAAAACGATTTCAACTCTATTTTAATACAAAACTCTTCTTCTTAAACCGTTTTTCCAATCTATTAGTATATACAAGCCTTTACTTCACTCGGATGAGAAATCTAATTAAACGGCTTAGCAAAACAGGTGGTATGAAACGCTTGCGTTTACTTCGTCAGTTAATTCTTGGACTTGTTCGACTGAACCTTTTGTGACAATTTCCTAGTGAAGATCTACAGTTTGTTCGTAAATATTTAAGTTAAGCTAGTGGTTATGGGACATGAAGCTAAACTCATATATTTACTAGCTTAGTGTAATTGACACTTCTTGATGATCATGATGATCATTTTTGTGATTTAGACTAGCAATTATGCGATGCCTCTTTGTCTACGAGGGAGACTAAACCCCGTTTGTATGATGTTTCACCATCACATATTGGGGTAGCGCCCCATGGTCTTCGGGCCGTTCGTGTGTCAAAATTTAATGGATAGCTTCCATGAGATAGCTTCTCGTTCTTGTGTTACACATGTTGGTGAGTTTTCATGCTCCCGTTCTTGTGATAGGCCTCCCCCTTTTTATGTGATTTCTAGATTTCGTGTGTTGATTTCTGGAATTTGTGCTTCACCAATTTTCATGATTTTCATTGATATGTTTATCAATTTTTGTGCATTGGTGAATTCGTGTGTCATTGACTTGTTATAAATATAAGTTTAGGGGATGATACCCCATTTGATCTTTGAGAAGATTCTTGTGATATTAATTAATCTCTTGTTGATTATCATTTACATACTTATAGTAGTATGCCTTTATTCTCATTATATGTTATGCCATATTTCTTATTCTATATCATGTCATCTGATATTTATAGCTAGACTAACCCGTTTATTATTTTCTTATAAATAATACTCGGGTCAGACCGAGATGTTACAGGTGCTTCTGCTTGACTCCTCTTCCGGTATCTATTACTCCGACTTTTGGCTAACTACTTAGATTAGTAGTTTTTGTTGTACACATTTGAGATATTGACTCATTGACGTATTCTTTTATATAGCACATGTTGCTATTCTTTTGTATTATCGTGGATCTTTCTGACCACTACTCTGATGTAAACTTTCATGTTTTATATATATACATTCATATCTTCTTCCGCCTTTGTGATATGGATGTCTATGACTGATTTATGTTATGATTACTTCTATGTTTGTTTTCGAAGATTATATATAGCCACTATGTGATAGCTTTGAGTTTGTATCGGTATGTCGGATTTCCTCCTTAAATGATATGCATTCTATTCTATCTGACATATCAGTGCTCACACAAAGAAGTTACATGGATGGTCGCTCCTCCACAGCCTTATTCTCCGTGCTAATTGACAGCACTACATCGTAGTGTTCTTGGTTAGCGTGGGTATAGAGGTGGGGCGTCACACCCGAAATCGCCTCCAAATGCCGAGAAACGCGGCTTCCCTGCACCTTCTAAATTCGACGATAGCTAAAATCTACCGTAGGATGTATAGATCTCACCAAGCTCTTAACTTTGCAGTTGAAATTTTCTAATAATTGTTAATGGATTTCAATATATTAGGGAATGCATTTTAGTTATCAACCAATTACTTTATTTACATCTAATGAATTCGACATTTATTATTCAATTTAACTATTGATTGTAAACACATTCAATACATAACATTTCCTTTCAATACTTGTTATTACTTAAATCTTCGAAATTTGTTTCTTTTAAAATCTTTTTCAAGTTCATATTCAATAGCTATATTACTAAATCATTAATTTTTTTATTTTTAACCATTTTTATTTATTAATTACACTAAATTTAATAATTTAAAATAGTTAAAAATACGGGTCGTTACAGTTCATGTTTTCGTAGGCTATTCATGTTTTTGTATTTGTAATTCACGTTTTTGATATTTATATTATTCAATTTTTTGGTAGTCATAATATCATATTTTTTATAACTATATATCAGCATCTTCTCAACAACTTGAAGTCTTATTTTCAATAAATATTATGGCATACTTTCGATAGCAATAAGACTAAGTTTTCAATTGCATTGGAGTCATATTTCCCATAACTTGAATCCTATGCCTTCGACAGTTCTAATAAAGTTGTTTCGGTGCAAAATTAAAGGAAAATCAAATCAAATCATTTTAAAGTAATATTTAAGAAAGAATAAATTAAATAAACGTGAATGACTCCTTATTGATTCAACCAATAAGTGACTAAACTATCTAAGAATGTGCAAACTATGATGGGATTGACAAATAGAGTTAATGGTGTGCCCAAACTTCTAAGGGAAATTATGTACATGATTATGTAACTTATCTTTGTAAATAATCTTGTTCGAAATAGAGTATGCTTTTGATTCTATTTTCTTTTATATGTGTTACATGGAGATATGAATAATGAAATAATACATTAGACATATTTAAGTAGAAAATCTTTAGGAGAAGTATTTTATGGATTGTAGTTACGAATGTGTTCGTAAGCATGAGTATTAAATAGATATTTAAATAATTACTTCTTCAATGTTCATAGTCCACGTGCACAAACAAGGGTATCGATATATCCATTGAGACTAATGTATGTAACGTTCTCCGTAAGATGGACGGTGAATTACTCATGATCATTAGAAGCACCAAAGGGTTACGCATTAGATCAGATGCATTGGCAACGAGGTTAAAAGTATGAATTTAAAATAAAAATCACTATTATTAATTTGCATCAGATCTTATTTTATGTTTATATGAATAATAAATTTTATGCTAAACCATATTTAGTATTTATTGATAAAAGAGTTTGATAAATATTTTAATTTATTTAATACATATTTTATTTTTAATAATAATATTTTATATTTAATAATATTATTTTATTATTAATTAAATTAAATTAAATTTTAATAAAAAATTTATGTTTCAATTTATTTTAATGTGTTTGTATTCAAAATGCAAACATTGTATCTATATCAAAAGGTTTAATGTAACTTAAGAGTAATACGAGGATATGTGTATAATTAACCATTGTGACTTGCGGTTAATAAATGCATAGGTGATAGACATATGTCTACAATAATGTCAAAGGAAGATACATAAACATTGTATAATTAAATTTATACTAACACGATTATAAACTAATTTACTTATTTATTTTCTGCCATTTTATTTTAATTAATATTTACGTACAGTATTTATTATATATATATATATATATATTATAGTACATATTTTTTAGCAATGCTAACCAGCTTTTAAGTGGGCAGTCCACTTTTATTTATAAATATGATAATATAAATTTGATGCTAAATTGGATAAAGGTATTTTTATTAATTATTATAACAGAAGTAAAGCTTACAGAGTTTTTAACATCAAAACTAACACCATTGAAGAAACATTACATGTTTCATTTGATGAGAATTTTAAAATCAATAATACCAGTTTTGATGAAGCAGAGAATGCTGATAAAACTAATGAAATTACTAATAATAAAATCACTAATGATGAATGTAATAATTACTCCAAAAATTTACATCTGAATAAAAGAACAAAATATATAAAAGATCATCCAATGAAAAAAACTTCTAGAAAATATAGAATATGTAGTAAAAACAAGGAATCGATTAAATAAAATGCATAATTTTGCTTTTATCTCAACCATCGAACCTAAAAATTCAAAAGAAGCATCATTAGATGATTCGTGGATTCTTGCTATGCAAGGAGAACTAAATCAGTTTACCAGAAATGAAGTTTGGCAATTAGTTCTAAGACCCGAAGATAAGTCTGTAATAGGAACTAAATCGGTATATAAAAATAAAATGAGTGAAAAAGGAGAAATTATTAGAAATAAAGCACGTTTTGTTGCTCAAGGTTATAGTCAAGAAGAAGGAATAGATTTTGATCAAACTTTTGCTCCTGTAGCCAGACTTTAGGCTACTAGAATTTTAATTGCTTTTGCAAATCATAATAACTTTAAATTATTTCAAATGGATGTCAAAATTGCATTTTAAATGGATTTATTAAAGAAGATGTCTATGTAGAACAATCCCCACTTTTTGAAGAAGAAAAATTACCTAATCACGTTTACAAATTAAAGAAATCTTTATATGGTCTAAAACAAGCTCCTAGAGCTTGGTATGATAGATTAAAGTCCTATTTATTACAATCTAGTTTATAAATAGGTAAGGAAGATAGTACTATATTTATTAAAAGAAATAATAATGATATTCAACATTTTTTGTGAAATGGTACTTTATATATAACATGTCACTGGGACAACATATCACATGTCAATAAACATTCGAATAATGCTACGCAAGTTTCGGACTTGTGACCTCTCGCACCAAAGCTGAATCACTTAACCACTGGGACAATAGTGCTTGTCATGATATTCAACTTATACAAACATATGCAGACGATATTATTTATGGATCAACTAATGAACAGTTAAATAAAGAATTTTCAGATATAATAACTAAGGAATTTGAAATGAGTCATCTGGGAGAACTAACATTCTTTTTAGGACACCAAATAAGGTAATTAAATAATGGAATTTTTCTAAGTTAAGAAAAATATGCCAAAGACTTAGTTAAGAAATTTGGTATGTCAAATACTACTGGAAAACCAATTCCTGTGGCAACAAATATGAAATTAAATAAAGAAGAAAAATCAAAAGATGTGGATCAAAAATTATATAGAGATATAATAGGATAATTACTCTATATAACTGCTAGTAGACAAGATATAATGCATAGTATCTGTCTATGTGCATGATATCAATCTCGACCTAAAGAAACTCATCTAAAATTAGTGAAATGAATATTAAGATATATGAACAATACCTTAGACTATGGACTTTTTTATCCAAAAGAAGATTCTTTCAATTTAATTTCATATAGTGATGCTGACTATGCTGGATGAAAAGCAGACTGAAAAGGTACAAGTGGAATTTCTCACTTTTTAGGACACTCTCTAGCTTCCTGGTTTAGCAAAAAGCAAAATCTGTATCTCTGTCCACAACAGAAGCAGAATATATTTCAGGTGCATTAGCCTGTTCACAGCTTATTTATATGCAACAAATCTTAAATGATTTTGGTTTAAATTTTGTTAAACCACCAATATAAAATACAATACTAGTGCAATAAATCTATATAAAAATCCAACACATCATGCTAGAACCAAACTAGAGATATAAGACATCATTTTCGGAGATGTAACATAAATAAAGAAGTAACTACACTCAAATTTATAAATACTGAAATTAAATAGCTGATATTTTAACAAAATCATTAACTCAAACATATTTTACTAAACTTAGAAGAGAGTTAGGAATACGTTCTTTCTCTTAAATATAAATATAATCAAGTAAAAATTATATATTTGAAAGAAAAATAAAATGCCAAAATTTAATTGCAAATGTCGGTATATACCGGAAATTTATGAAAATAAATTTCCTCTCCTAAATCCAAAATACAACTATATAACCACCAAATTTTGAAATCATTTCTCCAAATCTTCTTTCCTCTATAAATTCTGAATAAAAATAAGTTAATGGCTTCCTCGAGTTCCAAACGTTCAAAGAAAAGACTCCGTCCTTTTCCTTCCAATCTGCTATTATAAGCCACTTCCAAACCACCACCATGGTCAATGTAATCAAAATTGAAGAAGACCTGAAGCATAAACTCAACATCCTTTCAGAAATAGAGGTTGTTCAACTACGCCTCTTGAAGGAACAAGAGAAATAAGGGCGAATTCTAGCAATCCCTAGAAACATCTGTTGGATAATCCAACAAATCCAATTGTAATCGAAGAAGGTACTCCTAACCTTGTCATTTACAATCTTCTGAATAATGAAGAAGAGGAAGAGGAAAAGGAAGAAGAGGGAGAAGAAGAAGATGATGATAAGGCTAAATGTGTGGGCGAAGTATGCTTTGATCGAGATGGAAATCTCATCGAATAAAATGAGAACTTTTGACTTCACTACCCTTTCCATCCTATCCACAAATCTTGGGTAATCAAAAGAAAACCATAGACCTAAGTATATTATGAAATAGTTTTGTTTGTTAGGACTAGATTTGGTGTTTTTAGATTTGGAATTGGGTGTTTTGGTTTGGATTGTTTTAATTTGTGTGTTTGTACTGGTTTGGATTGGTTTGTACATATGAATTATGTATGGTTTGATTTGGATAAATAAATTTTACTTTATAAATCTTTGTTATTACATATTATTATGCTTAAGTGAATTGCATATCATATAATCATCATATTCATTTCATTTTAACTTAGTTATTGATTTTGAATCTATATTTTTTAAGTATTTAAATTAGGGGGAGTTTTTAGTTTTTCACTCATTTTTGTTAATGACAAAGGAAGGGATGGTAGCGGTGGCCCATTGTCAGAGTGGCGGTGGCTCTAGTGGGGCCATGAAGGAAGGCAGCGACATGTAGAGCATAGATCATGTCTCGGATTGTGGAATAGTGGTCGGGGGAGGGAGCTACAGACCATTAAACTTGATAGTCAAAGGTAGTTAAATGGGTTCCCTATGCATGTGGTTGGAAAAGTAAGGTAATAAAGCCGATGAAAGTTTATTAAATAAGTTGTTTTATTGTGTACACTTTGTTTTACTACCATATTTCCATTGAGATCTTATAACCTTAATATCTTTTGCATACGAACTCTGATTCTCGTGCGGTTTCTTCCATTGGACTTGTGAAGAAATTTTAGAAGCTTTGGCATTAGTTTTCATTAATTTGGGGACTATTCAAAAAGGCTCGTTGGTATGAACTATTTAATCTAATTAATTGAAATTTAAATTGGAAATACATATTTATTAATATTTGTTATGTTCTATGAACATCTATTTGATTATTACAATATTTTGAATGCGTAATGCCTTGTTGGGTAATTATTGTTGATTGTCGTATTTTTAGGTGTTTAATTATAATTGATTGTTGATTTGGATTGGAAAGTAATTAATTGGAATTAGGAAATAATAATGATAAAATTGGATAAATAAATAATAAACAAGGTTATTTACCGATTTTAGGGGGTTTCTGTAAATAACGATGATTTATTAAATTCTACTAAAATTAAAATACGAAATTAAATAAATTATTATATATAATTTTTTTGGAAAATTCACAAATAATAACTAAAATTATATTTAATTGATATTTGGGAAGTTTATTAAAAACAAAATGAGACTTTAAATAATAATATTGTGAATTTCAATGAAATTAGTCTTATTTTATGTAAGTAGTGCAACGACTGATTTTATAGTGTTTATAATAAAAAGTATTACTTATTATTTTTAGGACGAATAAATAAAAGGATTTTATACTCAACAATAACAAAACAATTTTTATACTTCAAAGAAAAATCGATGCAAAAATTATTTTGATGGTTGTTAAATGTATGATTGATTGTTTAGTTGTAATCATCACATATGTTTGATGATGGTATCATATTTTGATAAGTGTGCGATATTTTACCATTATTACTACTAGTGGATGGGTAGTTAATTATAATTATTTGATGATGGATGTTTTGTCACTAATGTTGATTGGATTAGTACACATTTTATGATTTATTTGTGTCCCTTTATTGGATGGTTAGCAAACATTTAATAGTTTATACTTACATTAGTGATGCATTACTAAAATGGACGATTGGTATGTATGTAAGTATATTTGTGTTGTAATCTTCTTGTTTGATGATTGGGATTGACATTGAATATTATGGATGATTGATGGCTATGTATTATTATCATCATTATTTTTTCCCATATGACGATCTGTTGAGATGGATGAGTAGGAATACTATTTTTTGCTTTTAATACCTATGTAACAACTCTGATTTTTTAGCGTTGTTAATTTGAATTAAATAAGAATTTGAAATAAGGTTTTTGAAATGTGTATTTTATTAGATAAGCAATATATGAGATTAAAAAATGTTAAATCTTGTTTTTAAAACTTGTTAAATAATGTGTTAGTGCTTTCTAATAATGTGTAATTTTATTTAAGAAGAAAAATGAGAATTTTTGAAATTTAATTAATTTATTTGTTAAGTTGTTATATTTTGAAAGATGCAAAAGACCTTGTTTAAAATAATTAAAATAAGGATTTAACATTAAAGGAATTTATATTTTATTATTTAACCATAAAGTTTAGGTGATGAACTTAATTTTAGTGTATTTATTTGAATTTTTTTTGTGATGTAATCAATAAGATATTGATGTTTTAAAATGGTAGAAAAGTGTAGAATGTTGGTATTGTTTTAATTAACTAAGGGTTGGGCTTAATCTATTTTCAGCCCATTAGTGCTCAAAAGTGATAACTTTCTTCCTCCTTCTCAAAGAACAATCATAAGTTCTTTTACTACTGTCTGCTAAAAAAACACACAAAACAGAAACTTCTCAAAACTAAAAACATAAAGCAAAATCCAAGTAATTAAATCCAATAAAATACGGAAAATTATGAGAAAATAAAAAGTAAGTCTCTCTAACCTAATTCATCTTGTAGACTAATTGATTTTTTGTTTCATTGTTTAATCCTTGCTGTTTTTATTTTGGGATTGAGATTAGGTCTAGCGTTTGAATGTGTAGAAGAAGGCAAACCAATTTCAATGGATTGCTAAGGCTAATTCAAGAAAAAAGGTGAGTTATTTTAACTCACATAATATATTTTTTTTGAAGGAAGGTAAAAGGGCCCGACCCAATATTACAAGCAAACAATATACCGGGCATAAAACAACACACCCGAAATCACCAATACAAACAAACCCTAACTAGGGTTGCCGACACAATTCATTCATCAGATTCAAAGCACAAAAATGGCGACGAGATATTCTCGAACGCGAGAGATTAGATCTCCTTTGTCTTCTCCTTACCGCTACTCTCTCCCCTTTCCCAATATGAAAGCCCTAGATTGAGCTTGCTTCTCATGCTACTATCAGCTTTGCTAGAGTTGGTGTAGTTATTCAAGCCAGCTATTTGGTTTCTCAAGCTAAGATTTACAAATCTGGTGTCATCGCGACCCAGATCTGTAGATCTGTGGCTATTATTACCAGCTCTAAGATGCCTGGTGATTTGGAGCTCTTTGTCGCTTTGGGTAGACTACTGATGAAAGCTTAAGTCATTTTGATGAGCCTTCGGATTGAGGAGATAATGTTCTATATACTTGCAACCAGCGTCTTTGCTCCACAGATCCGCAAGGAAGTCAAAATTGGTTTGGTCTTTAACTTTTTTCTTTGATTTCTGAAGAATGATTCTGCTATCATTATCAATAATCAGCCACCTTTGTTCTTTGGACATTTTAAGCTTGTTATGAGTACGATTATTTCTCTCTTTCCAAATATGATAAACTGCTGTGGTAATCAGAACATGGGCAAGATCTCTTTCGAGAGATTTTCCTTTGAAATGTTTGGAGATGTCCATGATAATCTGCTTTAGATCCATGTTGCTAACATTGCTAATGCTCATCTTAGTTTTTATCTGGCTCCATATGTAATTACTGAAATTGCATTCAAAAAATAAGTGAGAAATAATTTCATTTTCTAAGTTGCATAAGGAACAAAGTGAAAGATTATTCCTCCCCCATTTATTGATTATATCCAGAGTTGGCAATCTGTTTTTAATAGCAAAATAAGTACAGATAGCCATCTTAGGATTATTCACTTTGTTCCAAATGAACTTATGCCATTCAACAGTAGGCTGCTTGTTTCTAATATGCTCCCAAGTTTTCTTAAAGGAGAACTTACCATTGATGCTAGCTAACCAATCCCAATGATCACTTTCTGCATTGGGGTCTAAAGGGATATTAGTTATAAAGTTTTTATGAGGATTAGTAATTGGGTGCAAGTGAGGCTGCCATCGATTATTTTTTATTATGACATTAACATTAGCTTTAGCTTCACCACAAATAACTAGATTATCCCAACCCACTATATTAATAAAAGAGTCATTTTGAAACCATGGATCAAACCAAAGACTAGTTTCACAACCAGATTTGAACTTTCTTTGAATAAGAGATTTTCCCAAATCTCTGCATTTTAAAATTTGATTCCAAGCATTTGATTGATTATTTTTTGGTAAAATTGTCCAAAAGTTACCATTTTTGAGATATTTACAAGTCATCCATTTGATCCATAAAGAATCACCACTAATAAATCTCCAAAAAAGCTTTAATTTGCAAGTAAGACTGAGATCATTAAGATTTCTGATACCAAGCCCACCTTCATTTTTGGGTTTGCAGACATTGTCCCAACTAATTTTATGGTATTTACCACCCCAAAGAAATTCAGCACATCTGCTCTCAATTTTTTTAATTGTAGCAATAGGGATGTGGTGAGTTTGAAACCAATATAAAATGATAGCATAGACAACTGTTTTGATTAATTCAATCCTGCCAGCAATGGATAGAAGCTTGCATGACCAAGTTTCCATTTTGCTTTGAATATTATCAATCAGATATGAACAATCACTATCTTTAATTTGATTAGCAGATAAAGGAAGTCCTAGATATTTGATAGGAAGATTACCTTCATTGACTTTTAGAACTTCTAGAACATCATTTTTGTGTCTGCAGTGTTTACTAAAGTATGCTTTTGTTTTAAATTCATTAATTTTAAGCCCAGCATAATTATACATTTTATCGAAAATCTCACTAATGGCCTCTGCATTATCTTTGTTAGCTTTAGAGAACAACATAAGATCATCGGCATAAATCAGGTGAGTAATGGAAGGTTGAACTTTATTAATAGGAGATATATTGTTTTTCATAGTTTCAATATCAATAAGAATAGAAAAAAATTCCATGGCTAAAGTAAAAAGATAGGGAGAAAGAGGGTCTCCCTGTCTAATACCCCTATTGCTCTTAATAAAACCCTCAGGCTTACCTTGAAATAAAATCGAGAAGGTGGGAGAATTTATGCATTCAAAAATTAACTTACAAAATTTATCAGGAAAATTCATGCATTTCATGATATGGATAATAAAATATCTGTTAACTTTATCATAAGCTTTTTGGAGATCCACTTTAAGACACATATTATCCCCTTTTTTATAATTGAAATTCCTGACCATTTCATGAGCAAGCAAAGAGTTTTCATAAATTAATCTGCCAGGAATATAAGCACATTGATTTTCAGAAATTAAAAAGGGGAGAAAAAGCTTAATTCTATTGCTTAAAATAGTAGCAATGATTATGTAGATAAAATTGCAACAAGATATAGGTCTATAATCTTCAATGCAAGTTGGATTTTTATTTTTAGGAATTAAGGTAATGAAAGTATGATTAAAACTTTTGAGCAATTTACCATCATTCATAAATTCATTAACAACATTAGAAATAAAGTCATTGATATTATCCCAGTGAGCTTTGAAAAATTTAGCATTGAACCCATCTGGGCCAGGACTTTTATTGTCACCTGCATTAAAAATGATAGCTTTGATTTCATCAATGCTAACAGGAGCAAGTAAAATGTCAGAAGCATTATCCTTTAACACATTTTTACATACAATATTGGGAAAGCTAGTTTTAATATGGTCAGAAGAAAATAAATGTGAATAGTAATTAATTGCTTCATTGACAATTTTATCAATGCTATTAATGCACTCCCCTTTACTGTCAATGATTTTACCAATATTGTTGACATGCTTTCTGCAGCTCATTTTAGCATGAAAAAATTTGGTGCACTCATCTCCCATAGTAAGCCAATCAACTTTAGCTTTCTGCTTGTGATTAATAGTGTAAATATAAAGTTCATGAGAAAGCTTAGCTTGATTAGAAAAGAATTTGTCAATAATGTCAGTGTTACCAGGGTTATCATCAGCAAGCTTTTGTAAAATTTTCCCATCTTCCCTTAAATTATTTAAATAGTCATTATTACTAGAGTTAGCCTTATTCCAGTTTTTGATAGTGGTTTTTGTATTTTTGAGAAATTTGCTAAATTGGGCCTGATAGGAGCCAATATTAGAAAAAGTAAAACAATCTTTTACAATATCATTATAATCACTGTTTAAGACCCAACCATTTTTAAATCTGAAAGGAGCAGCTTTAGAATTATTATTAGTAATAGATTGGTTTTGGAAAAAATTTATCATTAAAGGAGTATGATCACTAGTATTCTGCTCAATAGAATAACAACAGAAATTTGGAAAAGAATTACAAAATTTGTCATTAATTAACACTCTATCAAGCTTGCAATGAATATTTTTCTCCTTCCCAGATTTCCAAGTATATTTATTGCCAATCACATTGGGTTCAATAAGCCCGGATTCAAGTAAAAATTTATTAATTTTATCAAGCTTACTATGGGGAATTTTATTACCACCAAATTTTTCATTAGCATGAAAAACAGTATTGAAGTCACCCAAGATAATCCAAGGGAAATCATAGCTATGACTAAGGGCTTTTAATCTATACCAAAGACTGTTTCTTTCGTTTTCGAAATTACTACCATAAATATTGGTAATCTGAAGGGAAAACCCACCAACATTTTTGAAATTGCAATCAATAAATTGAGTATCTTTATTAACATTAACTAAATTCCAAATATTAGAATCCCAAATGACAAGGATTCTACCTTTACTACCACAGTCATTATTGTTAATAGATTTCCAGTTATTAGAAAGCTTAAAATAGAATTTCTCAGTATTGTTGTTATCCATTTTGTTTTCAATAAGGGCAACAACAGATGGTTTGTAAATGCTAACCATATTTAAAATATCAGTTTGTTTAGCAGGGGAATTCATACCCCTAACATTCCAGGCCATGATAGTCATAAAAAATAATAAAAGGTTGAACAAAAAGAAACAGAGTTTTAGATCGAACCTGAAACACTGCTACCCTTACCTTTCCTCTTTTTGTCTGATCTCTTAGCTTTTAGCCTTGTGGTCATTTCATTCCAGTCTGGATTGATTGATATGTATTTCTGCCCAAAAGCTTTCTTCTCTTTACCCATGCTTTTGTATTTACCAATAGCTTTAGTCTTATGAATATGAAGTTCTGATATATCAAATTGCTTCTCAGGTTCCTCCATAACATTATCAGATGTAGATGCAATGTAACTTTCTGGGATTATAATGCGAGAGATGTCAAACTCCTCAGTATTGCGAGGCAAGGTTGAGTGGATGCCACCATTGTCCTCAACTTCTGCAGCTATATCTGGTGGTGGTTCACTCTCCATTGTGACTTCAGGACTTTGGTTGGCGTACAAAGGCTGGACATTGTTTGTGATAGTCTCATGATTGTTTGTAATTAAACATAACTCTGAAATTGGGGGATTTCGGAGTTAAAGACCTCTTTACTATATATTCCCTCCTCTGATCTGCATTGATAATTGTCTCTTGAATTTTCTATTATTTTCCTAGTATGATGAACTTCCTCAGCAAGGATCTGGTCATCTTGATCAGTGAGCAAAAGAGATGTTGTTTTTTGATCGAGTATGATACCATTATGGTTGATTCGATCTTTATTCTTTTGAATATTTGATTCTTTTGGTATCTCTTTGTTGAGATGCGAATTTAGAAGAGTTGTATCTGCATCATTTTCTCAGTCAATGACTATTTCTTTATTTTGATTGAGAGCTTTGGGTATCCATCTTTGTTCAGTGACACATTGCTCTCTGATGTGTCCAAAACATTTACAGATGCTACACTTAGGTGGAACCCATTCGTACTCAATCTTTTGGGTGATGTTTTCTCCATTGTATAACGTAAGATTTATTTCTTGAGGAAGTTCATCATTTGCAGAAACCTCCACCAGAAGACGAGCATAATTCAATCTCGTTTTCAAGGTTGTAGCTGCATCCATCTTAATGGGTTTTCCAATAATGCTAGCCATAACGCTAAAGGCTTCGCGATCCCAAAGTTTGAGATTAACATTGGGTAGCTTAACCCATATCGGCATCGTACTAAGGAGATCCCTGTCCATATTAAGGGACTCAGACCATCTTCTCATTATGATGAGCTTTCCATTATAAAAGTATAGGCCATTCTGAATGATCGAATCGCAATCTTGAACATCTTTGAATTTAACAATAAAAAATCCATTTTCTATGGTAAAAATTTCAAAATCTCCAACAGGTTTCCAAACACGTTGAATGTAAGCTTTGAAATATGTATAATACGGTTTGGTACCAACAACATAAACTAAAATCGAATTACTCCAACAATCAATTGCTCTTTTGCAAACAGATTCTTTTATCAAACCGAATTTCTTACTGTTGATATTGATCGGAGCAATAGTTTCAAGATTGCATTCATCATTGTTAGGTTCTTTAGATTGCTCAGAAACAATTTCAGCCCAAGATCTTTGCCCTTGCGTCTTGTTCAGAGAAAAATTTGTGGGTTTCTTTGATTGGTACGATTGATTTCTTGAATTTGGAAGAGGAATGGTTGAATTCTGACCATTTGTCTTCCTTGTTTGAGTAAAACCGCCCCGCTAATTTCTCTGATACTCATTCAACAAGGGCTGTCGTTTCTTCTATGATCTTGATTGAACCAACTGAAACCCATCTTTATCTATGATGATTCCATTGCTTGATTCTCTGATGTGAGATTCAGGTGGTCTGTTAAGAAGATTTGAGGAAGAAAGATGAGGGAGATTTCTATGAGGGGAGAGATTTTCCCCCATGGCTGAGGAAAACCCTAAATTTCAAGCTTAGGTTTTTTTTATTGTGCTAAACACCAAATTGCTTGAACGATAACTCACATAATATATCTTCAAATTAATAGTTCCATATCTTTGAATTTTCTGAAATAATTGTGGAATTGGATGTGCGATTGGTTGCTTATGTGATTATTTTGTTGTTGTTTGCTGAAACTGAATTAAGAAAATCGCTGTAATAAAACAGCGATATCTCGGTGCAATGTAATCCAAAATGACCTAAACTTTTTGTGGTAGATAGGTCTATCAGTTAGCTACAATTTTTCTTTTGATAACTTTTCGAAATTCTGAGGTTTATTAGTTCGAAATCGAGTTTGAATATGATAGTGTTGCTCTGTTCATGTGTAATTGCTAAGTTGAAATCTGAAATTAAAATGGCCATAACATTTTTGATATTAATTGAAATTTGATAACATTTTTGATATTAATTGAAATTTGATGATTCTTGATGTTTTTGAAAGCATAGATAATTTGCTACAACTTTCATTTTTTATGTTTTATAATATTTTGTGGTTTACATGGCCAAAAATACGTTTTATTGTCGCTGTCCTGATAATTAACAACAGCAATAATGAAGTAAAAACCTGATAATTGTTTAAGTCGTATCTTTTTCATTTCTTATCGAAATTCGATGGTTCTTAGTGTTCCGGAAAGCTTAATTTGTGTGTGACAACTTTCGTGTTGAAAATATTTACAAATTTTGAGCATAGGTTGATCGAATTTCTAATACAAACTCTAAGCTCTGTCACTTCGATAATTACATTATCTAAACTAAACAGTTAGTAAATTAGACGTATCTTTCTTGTTTCTTATCGGATTTAGATAATTCTTGATTTTCTGGAAAGCATGGACTATGTTCTAAAACTTTTATGTTTTGAGTTTTGCAAAATTTTGAGGTTGATGTAGTCGAAACCATATTTCTTTATCGCTGCCCTGAGAATAAACGACAGCGAGAGTGAATTTAAAATCTGAGAATTATTTTGACCATAACTTTTGAACCGTCAGTCCAAATTAGATGATCTTTATCTTGTTTAAAAGTTTAGACATTTTCCTAAAACTTTCATGTTTTGAGATTTAAAATTTATGGGATATATGGGGTCGAAACTGCAGATCTAAATGCTTTAAATATGAGTTGAAAATATATAAATGGATATGTTTCATATTCAAGTAATTTTACGAAAGAGAGTTTATTTAAATTTATAAATCTCAAACTTATTTATATATTATTTTGACTTTCTTTTGTAAATGATTTTAATAAGCAATTATAAATATATATACATATATTAATTCTTTCTAGTATATATAGTTATGGATTTGAAGATATGAGTGATTATGGTTTTATAAAATAAGTGATAGAATATACAAGTGGCTTTGGGAATATGATTTTTTTTTTTAAAAGTGAGTCTAATTTATTTCTAAATAATATATATATATATATAAATGGATTTGGAAGAATAGTAAAAGTGATTTTAAAATATGGGTTATTAACTAAATGTTTTATACGAAAATTTGAGACACTGTGTACATAAATGTAAATTTGGAATAATTCGGGTTTATGGAATATTTTATCAAATAAGTGAAAATTTAATTTTAATCAAAATAGTAAATAAACTTATGGAAATTCATAACAAGTGTTTCTAAACAATAAACTCAAAAGAGAAAAATATTTTGAGAACCTTAATTCTATAATTTGAGGAGTACTAATAATCGACTTAGTGTCATCGATTGGTTTAAATGCTTTCGAATAACTCTTCGTCGAATATGGTATAACTCATTGAATAGAATATTTGAGTGGAATTTACTAGCCTATTAACGAATACTCGAATTTCACCGGGTAGTATGGGATGCCTTGGTTAAATTCTCATGATCGTATTTGGGAAAGTACTTAACACTTTAGAGTTGTATTCTTTTCTGGTGTGCGACAAGTGGTTGCTAGATCCTTAAGAGAATATCATTCAGGTTTTCCAGTGGCATCCGTAATAAGTGATATTTACTAGTTTTAGTAAATACTGAGTTTCGCCATACGGTATGGGACACATTGGTTAAATTCTAGTGATTACTGAAGGTGACAATATTTGGCACTTTAGAGTTTACTCTCTTTTGATGTGCGGCAAGTGGCTGCTAGATCCTTAAGAAGTTTATTCCTGGATTTCTTTTTAAACATAATAATTTAATAATATTAAATAAATGTGGATTATCGAGTCATGGTTTCTACAATCATCTTGATCGGTATGGACTATCCTTAAGATCATTCTGTGATTCAGTGATTCTGTGTTCCCGGTCTGAGTACGATCCTTGGTATCAGATCGGTTCGAGTGATACCAATTTGTTTGTTTGTTTGCCATGGGTTTTGAGTACAATCATTGCGATTGTTTTGGACGATCATTACGATCGGTTTGGACTAAGATCTCTTAGATTCTGGATATTTGGATTATGTGATTGTTCTACGTTCGTGAAATAAGTATATATACTGCCGCAGCACGGAAGTAGATCTGAACCAGCGGTCAAATCTATCCAGGATCTAATAACGAATTGCGGAAAAATGAATCGATGAAACAAGATGAATTGATGAATTGATGATACCCAAGTGCCCAAATCCGTTGATCTCTTGAGATACCAGATTCTAGCTATCTTCAACACGTTGATCGCGCACGATACCGCGTTAGAAGATCTACGATTCTTCGACG
Source organism: Allium fistulosum (assembly GCA_030737815.1). NCBI lineage: Eukaryota > Viridiplantae > Streptophyta > Magnoliopsida > Asparagales > Amaryllidaceae > Allium > Allium fistulosum. Next base: position 237,125,209 of record CM060908.1, read on the forward strand.
TTGATCTCGCGCACGAGATTCCGTGAATCGGCTTCAAGTTCGTTGATTCGAGCGCACTCGAATATCCGAAGATGGAGAAAGGAGATCACACTCAACTTCCAATTTTAATGGAGGCACAAAAGCTCTCAAAAAATTTTATTCAAAATTCAACTCCCATTACAAATGACCATACATCCCTATTTATAGGGAAAGTACAACACTAGACGACTCAACACAATTACAACACGACTTAACAAACAAACAAACGAATTCCCGACATACGACTTCACAACATGCGACATAACAACGTACGACTTTGGCATAGCAATCAGCGACATAAATGAAGCTCACGACCTAAGGAATTCGCGACATAAGGAAGCTCTTGACCTAAGGAATTCGCGACATAGGATGCTCGCGACCTACTGGAATTCGCGACATAAGGAATTCTATTTGCGACCTAGGCTGGATCGACCTAAGGCTTCGCGACATAGGGATTCTGCTCGCGTCCTAGGGAATTGCGACATAGGGATTCTGCTCGCGCCATAAGGATCTGCTCGTTCGCGACCTAGGTGGAAGCGACCTAAGGTATGTCGTTCGCGACTTAAGGTATGCGCTGCATCATCCTCCCCTGGTTGAAAAGAATTCGACCCCGAATTCACACTTTTCTCTTCTTCGACCTTCTTATTCTCATGATATGGAATCAAGTGTTTGACGTTGAAAACGTCAGCAGTATGGATATGATCTGGCAATCTTAACCGATAAGCATTCTCATTAATCTTCTTTACGATTTCCAAATGGCCAATCTTTCTAGCAGCCAGTTTGTTGTAAGTACCAATAGGAAATCAATCCTTAGTCAATACTACATATACAAAATCTCCTTCTTTGAACTCAACATTTCGTCGCTTAATATCCGCGGATTGCTTATATTTCTCATTTGCTTTAAGCAATCGTTCCTGCATAACCTTGTGACACTCTTGCAATTCATTCACAAAATCATTAGCTCGTTTGATCACTCCTTTCTGCTATGGCATTGTAGATAAATCTAATGGTCCCTTAGGCATTGTTAAGTAAACGACCTGGAATGGACTGAACCCAGTGCTATGATTAATTGCATGGTTGTGTGCAAAATCAGCTTGACACAGCTTGGAATCCCAACTCTTCAAATTGTCATTCACGAGGCATCTCAATAGATTACCTAGGGATCTATTCACCACTTCTGTCTATCCATCCGTCTGTGGATGATAAGCACTACTGAATTTCAGCTTTGTCCCGACCATTCTCCATAGACTCATCCAAAAATGACTCAGAAAATGAGTGTCTCTATCTGATACAATAGATTCAGGCAACCCATGAAGACGATAGATCTCTCTAAAATATATCTGTGCGAAATTAACTGCATCTGCTGTCTTCTTGCATGCGATAAAATGTACCATTTTTGAAAACCGATCAACCACCACGTAGATTGAATCATTGCCACGTTTCGTTCTCGGCAATCCCAATACAAAGTCCATACTAATATCCACCCATGGTTTAGTAGGTATAGGCAACGGCATATATAAACCTGCATTTGTTGCGGTCCCCTTTGAAACTTGACAAATATGGCACCTCTGAATGAACTTTTCAATCTCCTTCCTCATTGATGGCCAAAAATAAGACTTTGAGATCAACTGCATAGTACGGTCACGGCCCACGTGTCCTTCTTCATGTAATTCTTTGATGATTTTCATTTGCAGACTGCAATCTGGAATACACAACTGATTTCCTTTGAATAGAAAACCATCAACCAGCATATATCCATCCATGTTTCCCTGCTTGACTTTGTCTAAGATCTTGGAAAAATATGAATCCGAAGTGAGCAAATCTGGAAGTAAGTCAAAACCCATCACCTCTACTCGCATGGTTGTTAGTAAATTATTCCTCCGACTCAATGCATCGGCGACACGATTGGTTACTCCAGACTTGTGCTTTACGACGAATGTAAATTGTTGCAAATAAGCTATCCATGATGCATGCCTAGCTGCAATTTTATTCTGCCCTTGTAAATGTTTCAATGCTTCATGATCCGTATACAAAACAAATTCTTTGTGGAACAAGTAATGTCTCCAATGCTTCACGGCCTACACAATAGCATAAAACTCTACATCATAAGTACTGTATCTCATCTTTGCTCCAGAAAGCTTTTCACTAAAATAGGCAATTGGATGACCCTTCTGACTCAACACTCCTCCAATTCCAACTTTGGACGCATCTATATGTAACTCAAATAGTAACTGAAAATCTGGCGACACTAGAATCAGTGTTGATGTTAAAAGTTCCTTGATCTGTTCAAAAGCAGATCCTGCCTCTTTCGTCCACGAAAACTGCTTTCCTTTCATACAATCAGTAACAGGAGCCATCACACTACTAAAGTGCGGTATAAATCTTTGATAAAATGAAGCTAACCCATGGAAACTTCTGACTTCTGTTATAGTTTTGGGCTGTGGCCAATTTCTGATTGCGGCTACTTTACTCTGGTCCACTTGTATCCCTTCCTTGGACACGACATAACCCAGAAATAAAACACTCGGTGTCATGAACACGCATTTCTTCGTCGCTGCATAGAACTGTTCTTGATGAAGAATAGTTAACACCTTTCGCAAGTGTTGAACGTGCTCCTCTGTGTTAGCACTATATATCAAGATATCATCAAAGTAGATTACAACAAACTTCCCGATGTAAGGTCTGAAAATTTGATTCATCACCCTCATAAATGTACTTAATGCATTAGATAGACCAAATGGCATGACCAGCCATTCATATAACCCTTCCCGAGTCTTGAATGTTGTCTTCCATTCATCACCTGGTCTTATGCGAATCTGATGATAACCACTCTTAAGGTCGATCTTAGAAAAGATTACAGACCCACTAAGTTGATCCAATAGATCATCAAGTCTTGGCATAGGAAATCTGTATCTGACAGTTATTTTGTTGAGTGCCCTGCTGTCTGTACACATTCTCCACGAACCATCTTTCTTTGGCACCAACAGAGCTGGTACAGCACAAGAACTGAGACTCTCTCGAACACGCCCTTGCTCAAGCAACTCCTCAACCTGTCTCCTTAACTCTTCATGCTCTTTCGGACTCATACGATAATGCGGCCTATGCGGTAAAACAACACCTGCCACTAGATCAATTTGATGTTGTATGTCCCTTAATGGCGGTAAATCCTTGGGTAATTCCGCAGGAAAGACATCTTCAAATTCATTTAACACCGGTCTAACCTCCGCAGGAATTTCAAGAGCTTCACTTGTTTCATACCCAATCAACATAAACAATTCAGCAATATCTCCCACTTCTTTAACAAATTCTCTCGAAGATAATAGACTAGTTGGTTCCACTTTCTTCTCTGAATTGCTTTCACTTTGTTCACTTTTCTTAGGAACTAAGGTGATTTGAGTACCTTCGAACATGAAACTGTAGCTATTGGTGCGACCATTATGTTGTACAGCTCTATCATATTGCCATGGTCTTCCCAATAGTAGATGACACACATCCATATTGACAACATCACACCATATATCATCTTTGTACTTCTTCCCAATAGAGAATGTAACAAATGCTCGTCTTCCCACTATCACTTCTCCACCTTTCTTTAGCCATGCCAGTTTATAAGATCTAGTGTGTTTTTCAGTCTTCAACCCTAACTTCTTGACGGCTTCTTCAGAAATAATGTTATTGCAGCTTCCCGCATCAATAACAAATCGACAAACCTTTCCCAAGATAGTACATGTAGACTGAAAGATATTGCTCCTCAACCAACTAGAATCATCCTCATGCTTTGGCGTTAAACAAGACCTCGTCATCATCAAGTTACACCCTTCGTCTCCTGACACAACTTCTTCATCTTCATCAAACTTCGGTGGATGAGAATAATCAATTTCATCTTCAACATTCTCACACTCACATTCCTCCGCAACTAATGCTCTCTTCTTTGGCTTTGTACATTCATTATTTTTATGGCCAAACTCCTGACAATTATAGCACTTGATACTGTTATTGACCTTTGCTTTAGCAGCTTCATTGCCAATTGGTTTATTGACTGTCTTGGAAACATTTGCACTGCTACTAGCACCCTTATTCTGGTTGTTGGAACTCGTAAACACACCACTTCCTCGTCTCCCTTGTTTCTCCTAAGCTAGAGCTTTCTGATGTGCTTCAGCAACAGACATTGGATTAAACATATTAACCATGTCTTGAATTTGCATTCGTAACCCTCCAACATATCTAGCTGTTCCTCGGTTTCCATAATATCATTCCTTGCAATCAATTGATAGAATTCATCTGCATAGTCATTCACTGTCTTCGTCCCTTGTCTCAAATTCTGCAAACGTTGATACATAAGAGATTGAAAATTGTACGGCAAGAAAGTCGCTTTCATCATCTTTCTCATCTTCTCCCAAGTGACAACTCTTGATTTTCCCATTCTCTCCCGAGTTAGTTTAGTTTGTTGCCACCAAGCCATAGCTCTTCCCCTTAGTCTTGTAGCAATTAATTGGACTCTGTGATTCTCAGGCACATCCTTGAATTCCAAAATTTCTTCAACATTCGACAACCAATCAAGAAATTCTTCTGCTTGCATACCACCTTTGAATTCTGGAATTTCCATCCGCATACCTGACTCCCATTTACGATCATTTTCTGAATCCCGAAATTGATTTCGCACTTGGCCTTGATTTCGATAATGAATACTACCTCCATCACCATCTTCCTCAAAATCAGATGTATTTCGATATTGATACTGACCATCTACATCCCTACGACCACGCATATCCCTTCTACCCTGTCTTTCAGCATCACGATATGGTTCATTTTCGAAACCATGTTGAGTTCCTCCCTCTTCATTTCAGTACCTATGGTGGTCTCGCATAATTAAAAATGATGTTTCTCTCCTATCTCGATGAGACGGGGGTGACATCCTCCTTTCTTCCGAAACTGATGGCGAAACCCTGTTTCTACCCTGGTTTAAAACTGGTGATGTTCTCCTTTGATTTTGATTCATGTTGATCATCAATTTCTCTAATTTTTCAATACCCTCATTGAACTTTTCATTGATACGCTCCTCCATTTGCTCAGCTTCTTGTCTTCTATATAAATCTTCAACATTTTGATAGCGGTTAGCACATCTCGGAGGCATGATCAAATCTTCAATAAATCCAAACACAAACTTCACTTCAATCCAAAAAAAAATCTCGAATCAAAACTCCCCAACTTGTTTGAAGTCTCACGAACACCCAAATGAACAAACAACTCAATTCGAACTCCAAAAACTTCAAATCTAGAAACTTCACACCCAACGAACTTATAAAAGTTTGTAACCTTGCTCCTATACCAAATGGTGCAGCACAGAAGTAGATCTGAACCAGCGGTCAAATCTATCCAGGATCTAATCACGAATTGCGGAAAAATGAATCGATGAAACAAGATGAATAGATGAATTGATGATACCCAAGTGCCCAAATCCTTTGATCTCTTGAGATACCGGATTCTAACTATCCTCAACACGTTGATCGCGCACGATACCACGTTAGAAGATCTACGATTCTTCGACGTTGATCTCGCGCACGAGATTCCGTGAATCGGCTTCAAGTTCGTTGATTCGAGCGCACTCGAATATCCGAAGATGGAGAAAGGAGATCACACTCAACTTCCAATTTTAATGGAGGCACAAAAGATAAAAACAAATTTTATTCAAAATTCAACTCCAATTACAAATTACCATACACCCCTATTTATAGGGAAAGTACAACACCACATGAGTCAACACAATTACAACACGACTTAACAAACAAACAAATGACTTCACTACATACGACTTCACAACATGCGACATAACAACATACGACTTTGGCATAGCAATCAGCGACATATAGGAAGCTCGCGACCTAAGGAATCCGCGACATAAGGAAGCTCGCGACCTAAGGAATTCGCGACATAGGAAGCTCGCGACCTACTGGAATTCGCGACATAGGGAATTCTCTTCGCGACCTAGGCTGGAGCGACCTAAGGCTTCGCGACATTGGGATTCTGCTCGCGACCTAGGGAATTGCGACATAGGGATTCTGCTCGCGCCATAAGGATCTGCTCGTTCGCGACCTAGGTGGAAGTGATCTAAGGTATGTTGTTCGTGACTTAAGGTATGCGCTGCATCATATACTTGTGTCTTGTGTTTGTGAAATAAACATATATTCTTGTGTCGTGTGTCCGTGAAATAAATATATATTCTTGTGTCTTGTGATGAATGTTAAGTTAATTCTGTTATTTTGTGTTTAGTGACTAGTTCATGTTGTGACGTAAACTAATAGCCCTGTACTGAGTTAATCACTGATATTTGTGTGCTTAGAGATATTGTGTTTTGTTCTATGAATTCAATCCCGAACATCTGTATTTACTTGTATGTTGTTTGTTCTTGTGTTATATCTTGTTCTCGCCCTGTTGGATATTTAGAGATAGTCTGACCCGGGTGTTATGTTGCTCCGGTCAGGCCGAGACTTTTCAGGTCACATGACAGGTTGACCTATGAATGGTTGTGCTAGCAAGGAGATAAACATTTGGACTATCAGTTTATCCCATTTAGGAATTTAGACCTTGTATATAAAATGTATTATTGAAATTAGAGAATTGTTAAATTTGTATAACAGTCGAGTTTAGTATTTCATTTTGTTAACTAAATAATTTGTATATGTATAAGTTGAGATTTATTCTGTTGTGATCTGTGACTGTTATTTATATGATATATTGTTCTGGTTTTGAGAAATCGGTGTGTCTATTACTTTGTATTAATACTGTACACGTCAAGTTCAGTTCAGATATTAAGTTAAAAAGGTAAATGACGTGTCAGTGTTAGTAGAAAGATATATTCACATTTGATCGCCCCTAACAAGCCGTATTCTCCAGATTAGCAAATGACGTTACTTGTAATATTCTTTGCTAAACTGGGCATCGTGGTGGGGTCGTTACAGTTTGGTATCAGAGCCGTGTCAGAACATTATAGCATATAATATTACGGATCTGAAACCTAGATGACTTAGAGTCATGTTCCCTGGGGTGTATGGTAGATAATAATATTAATTATCTAATTAGCAATAGAAATATAAAATGATTATCGGGATAATCATTTGGGACATAATTGATTTAAAAACTTTAAATTGATAAATTGGAATTTGTGACATTAAAACTTCTGGAATTAATGAGTAAAATCTTTTAGATTTTAGAAAATTTTGGAATTAAACTAGAATGTTTAAAGTAAACAATTTTACTTTTATATAAAAGAATTAGAGAAAATTGAGTAAATAAGTTTAAGAATTAAATGGTCTAGAATTAATCAAAGTTGCGCAATGGAATTTCATACATTGAATTGTTTCGCTGTAAGTGATTATATATGTTTTGATTGATTGGTTGATTGGTTGCTAGGAATTAATTGCTTGGTTACATTTATTTAAAATTGGATGCATAGATGTTAGTGATAATAAAATAAATGCATCTAAACTTGTGATTATCTATTGTGTTGACTTATTCGGACGTTGTTTAAGGATTTTGATCGATATATGGGACACCATATTATCTATAGGGGTTCCTAAACATCGAACGTGACATTTTGACATAAGTAATAATTAAAACTTGGAAATTTAAGTACGAATTTCTTTCGTTATGAAATATTATGTTGTCAATCTAGCTAAAGTGTAATCATGAATTGTTAATATCTCCTTTATGATATGAATTTGATATTAAATACTAATATGAATTTTTGAGATAGGTGCAGATATCGAAAGTTAAGTAGATATCGTTTAAAAGACTACAAATTGTTTGCTTAAGGAATATTAGCGGACTCGCTAATATTTCAAATATAAGGTACGTATCTCGGATTACGTATCGCATTTTTGTGTTTTTCCCTACGGGATGCCTCATCCTTGAGATGAGATGTATATTATGTAATTATATTCATATTGTAAATTTTCGAAACGCTAGCCGCGCAAAGGAGAGGCTGGAGAAATTTCTTGCAAATTTAAGGCGTTACAATATTTTTGAGAATTTTGAGAAAATTTTAACTAAAAATTTAAGTTTAATGTTATAAGTTGGAGTGATGTTAATTGAATTGTTTCAAGAGAAAAATTTGTATTATAGATTTCTTCATTAAGGAAATTGCGGGGATGCAATTTGTTTAAGATGGGAAGTCTGTAACAACTCTGATTTTTCAGCGTTGTTAATTTGAATTAAATAAGAATTTGAAATGAGGGTTTTGAAATGTGTATTTTATTAGATAAGCAATATATGAGATTAAAAAATGTTAAATTCTTGTTTTTAAAACTTGTTAAATAATGTGTTAGTGCTTTCTAATAATGTGTAATTTTATTTAAGAAGAAAAATGAGAATTTTTGAAATTTAATTAATTTATTTGTTAAGTTGTTATATTTTGAAAAATGAAAAAGACCTTGTTTAAAATAATTAAAATAAGGATTTAACATTAAAGGAATTTATATTTTATTATTTAACCATAAAGTTTAGGTGATAAACTTAATTTTAGTGTATTTATTTGAATTTGTTTTGTGATGTAATCAATAAGATATTGATGTTTTAAAATGGTAGAAAAGTGTAGAATGTTGGTATTGTTTTAATTAACTAAGGGTTGGGCTTAATCTATTTTCAGCCCATTAGTGCTCAAAAGTGATAACTTTCTTCCTCCTTCTCAAAGAACAATCATATGTTCTTTTACCTGCTAAAAAAACACCCAAAACTAAGACTTCTCAAAACTCAAAACCTAAAGCAAAATCCAAGTAATTAATTCCAATAAAATCCCGAAAATTATGAGAAAATCAAAAGTAAGTCTCTCTAACCTAATTCATCTTGTAGACTAATTGATTTTTGGTTTCATTATTTAATCCTTGATGTTTTTATTTTGGGATTGAGATTAGGTCTAGGGTTTGAATGTGTAGAAGAAGGCAAACCAATTTCAATGGATTGCTAAGGCTATTTTAAGAAAAAAGGTGAGTTAGTTTAACTCACATAATCTATCTTCAAATTAATAGTTCCATATTTTTGAATTTTATGAAATAATTGTGGAATTGGATGTGTGATTGGTTGCTTATGTGATTATTCTGTTGTTGTTTGCTGAAACTGAATTAGGAAAATCACTGTAATAAAACAGCGATATCTCAGTGCATATTAATCCAAAATGACTTAAACTTTTTGTAGTAGATAGGTATATTAGTTATCTACAATTTTTCTTTTGATAACTTTTCCAAATTCTGAGGATTATTAGTTCCAAATCGAGTTTGAATATGATAGTGTTGCTTTGTTCATGTGTAATTGCTAAGTTGAAATCTGAAATTAAAATGGCCATAACTTTTTCGTTATTAATCGAAATTTGATGATTCTTGATGTTTTGGAAAGCATAGATAATCTGCAACAACTTTATTTTTTTGTTTTATAATATTTTGTGGTTTTCATGACCAAAAATATGTTTTAGTGTCGCTGTCCTGAGAATTAACAACAGCAATAATGAAGTAAAAACCTAATAATTGTTTTAGTCGTATCCATTTCATTTCTTATCAAAATCCGATGATTCTTAGTGTTCCGGAAAGATTATTTTGTGTGTGACAACATTCATGTTGAACATATTTGCAAATTTTGAGCATAGGTTGATCGAAATTCTAATACAAACTCTAAGCTCTCTCACTTTGATAATTAAATTATCTAAACTAAACAGTTAGTAAATTAGACGTATCTTTCTTGTTTCTTGTCAGATTTAGATAATTCTTGATGTTCTGGAAAGCTTGGACTATGTTCTAAAACGTTTATGTTTTGAGTTTTGCAAAATTTTGAGGTTGAAGTAGTCGAAACCATATTTCTTTTTCGCGGTCCTGAGAATAAACGACAGCGAGAGTGAATTTAAAATCTTAAAATTATTTTGACCATAACTTTTGAACCGTAAGTCCAAATTAGATGATCTTTATCTTATTTAAAAGTTTAGACATTTACCTAAAATTTCATGTTTTGAGATTTGAAAATATATGGGATATATGGGGTCAAAACTGTTGATCTAAATGCTTTAAATTTGAGTTGAAAAAATATAAATGGATATGTTTCATATTGAAGTAATTTTACGAAAGAGAGTTTATTTAAATTTATAAATCTCAAACTTATTTATATATTAGTTTGAATTTCTTTTGTAAATGATTTTAATAAGTAATTATAAATATATATACATATATTAATTCTTTCTAGTATATACAGTTATGGATTTGAAGATACGAGTGATTATGGTTTTATAAAATAAGTGATAGAATATACAAGTGGCTTTGGGAATATGGTTTTTTTATAAAAAAAAGTGAGTCTAATTTATTTCTAAATAATATATATATATATATATATATCAAAATGGATTTGGAAGATTTATAAAAGTGATTTTAAAATATGGTTTATTAACTAAATGTTTTATACGGAAATTTGAGACACTGTGTACATAAATGTAAAATTCGGGTTTATGGAATATTTTATCAAATAAGTGAAAAATTATTTTAAACAAAATAGTAAATAAACTTATGGAAATTCATAATAAGTGTTTCTAAACAATAAACTCAAAAGAGAAAAATATTTTGAGAACCTTAATTCTATAATTTGAGGAGTACTAATAATCGACTTAGTGTCATCGATTGGTTTAAATGCTTTCGAATAACTCTTCGTCAAATATGGTATAACTCATTGAATAGGATATTTGAGTGGAATTTACTAGCCTATTAACGAATACTCGAATTTCACCGGGTAGTATGGGATGCCTTGGTTAAATTATTGTGATCGTATTTGGGAAAGTACTTAACACTTCAAAGTTATATTATTTCTGGTGTGCGACAAGTGGTTGCTAGATCCTTAAGAGAATATGGTTCAGGTTTTCCAGTGGCATCCGTAATAAGTGATATTTACTAGCTTTTAGTAAATACTTGAGTTTCACCATACGGTACGGGACGTATTGGTTAAATTCTAGTGATTACTAAAGGTGACAGTATTTGGCACTTTAGAGTTTACTCTCTTTTGGTGTGCGACAAGTGGCTGCTAGATCCTTAAGAAGTTTATTCCTGGATTTCTTTTCAAACATAATAATTTAATAATATTAAATAAATGTGGAATTATCGAGTCATGGTTTCTATGATCATCTTGATCGGTATGGACTATCCTTGAGATCATTCTGTGATTCGGTGATTTTGTGTTCCCGGTCTGAGTACGATCCTTGGTATCGAATCGGTTCGAGTGATACCAATTTGTTCGTTTGTTTGTTTGCCACGGGTTTTGATTACAATCATTGCGATTGTTTTGGACGATCATTACGATCGGTTTGGACTAAGATCACTTGGATTCTGGATATTTGGATTCTGTGACTGTTCTGCGTTCGTGAAATAATTATATATACTTGTGTCTTGTGTTTGTGAAATAAACATATATTCTTGTGTAGTGTGTCCATGAAATAAATATATGTTCTTGTGTCTTGTGATGAATGTTAAGTTAATTCTGTTATTTTGTGTTTAATGACTAGTCCGTGTTGTGACGTAAACTAATAGCCCTGTACTGAGTTAATCACTGATATTTGTGTGCTTAGAGATATTGTGTTTTGTTTTGTGAATTCAATCCTGAACATTTGTATTTACTTGTATGTTGTTTGTTCTTGTGATATATCTTGTTCTCACCCTATTGGATATTTAGAGATAGTGTAACGACCCGTAAAATTTCGATAATTAAATTTTTTAATTTAATATGATTTGGAAATTGAATACTGAAATAAAATGCAGCAAACAATAAATGTAAGTTCATTATTAATAACTTGAATGAAATTCTAATAAATAAAATAATGTAAATGTATACTTGGCTATAAATTGAATATAAGAAAACAAACGTAAACATTAAATTAATTAGTGAATTTATATAATAAATGGTAATTGAATTAAATCAATGTTCTGTAAGTAATTTTGACATTTATTTGAAAGCAATAAACTTAAATGTAACAAAAGGAATAAAAGAATGTAATTATATCCATGAGGTAACAATTGACTAAATACAAAGATTGAAATCAAATTTAATAAATTTTGGAATTTAAATTATAATAATTGGAGTTATTACAATTAGTTGTAACTAAATATTATGTTAATGTAAATTAAGTTAATATTTGGAAACAATGTTAATTTTATTCATAATATGACAATTAGTTGAATTAAAAGAATATAAATAAGGATTTATCAATTTATTGGAATATAAACTATAATAATTGGATTAATTGAAATTAAATGAAATTAAATATTTAAATATTACGTTAATGGAAATTTAGATGAAAATTTGAATATATTAATGTAATAAATCATGAACAAATATTAATTTCATCCATTTGATAATAATGGATTGAATAATAGGATGGAAGGTCAATTAAATATAATTATTGAAAATTTAATTTGTAATTTCTGAATTTAATGAAAATGAAATTAAACAATGGAATTGATGGATTAATTACTTTAAATTGACATCTAAATTTTTCTAAATTACTGTAAGTGATTAAGAAATTAAAAATGATAGAAGTTGTAAATTATTAAAATTTAAACTGAAAATGTGATTTAACTAATCTAATATTGATTTATTTAATTAACAAAAAATATAGTCATTTTGACCACTGACTCGGATTTCGATGAAACCAGTTTCATCGGATCTGTAATGGAGAATTATTGTAGGATTTCAAGTTTCATAACAATCAGACTTGTCGTTTGATCGTATGGACTCGAAACGCCTTGAAATCAATTTAATTGAAATCAATTTGAAATAAGCTGATTTTAACATAACTTCTTCATACGATGGAATTTGGACTTGAAACCTGTTCCATTGAGTTTGAAATATTTGAAAACATCTATTTTGATATATGGGTTGACCCATTTCCGTTCCGGAGACAGAACAAGTTTTTCAGATCGTTTATCGTTCAGCTTTCCAAACTAATCGAGAGCTCATCCCTTTCTATTTTGCTCTACCTATATATATCCGGTTATAAACCCTAGCAGCCTGTCTATTTCTCATTTCCGTACGTACAGAAATTTCTGTTGCTCCTCTTTCTCAATGGCAGACAAACCCTAAATTTCACAATTCAATTTCAATTCAAAATTCAACTTCAAAATTCAAACTCCACAAACTATATCGAATTATATATCGATTTGAAGCTCTCGACGAGTGCAAGTAAAATATATGATTCATTTTCTGATTTGAATCTCTGTATGGCCGGAACTGGGTGAAACATTCTCGGCCGCTCATCGCTTTCCGATGAACTACGTCGGATCATCAAATCATTGATGCAGTATTGTAGAGAGGACCAAGGGCAGCTCATCCGTGTTGGTGGTGCGACGAATCGACGGCTAGATAGAGCGATTTAATTCATTAGGGTTTGCAAATAAAAGTGGCGGCGGCTGCGTTTTGCGTGGCACGATGGTCGAGCGACCGGGGGGGTGGGGGTGGGTGGTGTCGCGTGGTCACGTGGAGGCGGCGCGGGGCCTGGCATAGGCCGGAGTTGGCCAAGCGGAGGTGCGATGGGTGAGGCGGCTCACGTGCATGGGTTCCGATGCGTGTGCGTGGGTTCCGATGCGTGTAGGGTCTCGTTTAGAAGAAAGGTGACGTGTCTGATGATCAATTAAAATTTTATTTATTTTAAATTTAATTCGTTAATGTTCTTATGTGTATAACTTTCTTATATGAGATCCAATTCACGTGCGGTTTGATCCGCTGGGATCGTATCGAAATTCCGAACACTTTGACGCTAGTTTGGACAGATTCTAAGACAGTTCTAATTTTGGGCTTATTTTGAATTTAAATTCAATTTAAATTCAAAGGTGAGAGTTTTAACACACTCACAACTTCTAAAATTTATTATGTTTGTTAAGTTAATGTTTGATGTGATTAGAAATTTATTTATGACCATCTGGTTTATTTTAAATCATCATCTCAGTTAATTTGAATTTATTTGAATTAAATCGTTATTTAATTTATTATTGAATATAAATAGCCAGTTAAATACCTGTATTGAATATAAATTGCCAGTTAAAGACCTTTTATTGATTATCAGTTCTATATTGCTATTTATTGATTGATTTGGATGATGTTTGTAATGGATGTTGATTTTTGATATTGGATGAATGTATGTTGTATTTATATTGTTATAACTGCAAGTTCACTATAGGTTGAAATGATACATACTCGAATGATCAATAGATTAAGGAAAATCGTTATGGGTTGGAATGATAAACTCGAGCGATTTTGTGGATTCTGTTATTAAATTCGGGATTGCGGTTTGAAATGATATATAACCGTAACATTTTAAATTGGGTTGAAATGATAAATATCCATATCACTTGACCCTAGGGTAGAGAATTATATACAGACACTGGATTGGTTAAATTAAATGATTTTAAAGCTTTAAATTTTTGAATCCTTTTAAATGATATTTTGAAATAAAAATTTGATTTATATAAAAAATTGAATTATTATTTAAATCAAGTTTAGGTTGACATTGAATTGGTTTGAAGACATTGAAAAAGGATTTAATTGAGATTTCAAAGTTGAATTTGAAATAAAAAGTGAAATTGTCAGAATTGAACAAATTTAAATTTGTTTGAAATATAACTTTGAAATATATTGAATTTGGAGTAATTTAAATCGATATTTCGAACATGGATTGGAGGCAATGTTGAATTAAATATTTTATTGAGAATTGGAATTGGAAAATTTGAAATTGGGTTTTGGGATATTGAAATGGTCCAAATGTACTGGAATGGAATAAATAGTTTAAAATTGATATAAATTTTCAAATTCATATTTTTATGTAAACTGTTTTAAAAATATATTATTTTAAAGACTTTAATTATTAAGATTTTCAACTTTTAAACTAATTAACCTATTTAATCTATTTTAAATCGATATTAACTATTATAACTATATATAACTATGTAAACTAATTTCTTCTAAATTCTAAACTTAGAAATGGATGGGTTTATATTCATATTCTACGATTTCAAAGTGAATATGACTTCGAAAATATTATGGTTTTGAGAATACGATAATTTGGTATAAATTGTGTGTGACGCCCCACTCCGAGACCCACATTAGCAAAGAGTATTACTAGGTAACACCGTCTGCTAATACGGAGGATAGAGCTGGATAGGAGCGAACAACTATAACCTTGTCTTAATTATCTATTGAATACGCCGACAGTTGCCACTTCTTTCTCAAATGGATCGACATATCCAACAAATACTTAACACAAAGCCATAGGTGGCTGAAGGATCTATCAGAATAAAATATAACAACTCAATGTAATACACATCACATAACAGTGGATCATCACATGCATTTACACATATACAAATACATTACAGAGTTTACAAAATGATACATGTCAAGTGGTAAAGCAAACCACAATATACAGGCGATTCAAAAGAATACATATCAGAGTTACAGCCAAAAAGGACTACACAAAAAGCTATAACCAAAAGGAGCTAGCGGGATAGTCCATGCGGAAGCAAAATAGGCTAAGTCCAATGTACCTAACCTGAAACATCTCGGTCTGACCCGAGTATAAAATACACGGGTCAGTCTAGCTAAACAAATCAGTTAGATAAACTAAATGATAATGAACAAACAAGGTCATAAAATACCACAAATATCTCCAAAAGAGATAACCAAATCATCTAGCAAAAGATGAATCATAACAAGCCTCATATCATAGGCAACTCAAATAAACAAAGGATATGAATATCCCAAAACAAGCCAAAAAGGCAAATGACAAATACCAATAAAGGTAACACAAGTTTCCACAAGGTAATCGCTATATATCGTGTAGTTCAAAGGACCTACAACGAAGGGCGATACACTAGGGAAATATAATTGTCAAAGAAACAAAAGATGCTCGAGCTCAGTACTGTATAACAAGGATCCATACGCCCGAAGGCAACGAACCGTAGTGGCGGTACTGGACACCACTATCTGGCGGAATGTGTCACAACTCTCAGAAAGGAACCCGAAAAATGTTAACGTGAGTCCCATACCACACGTTCGCACTAAACGGTTTACTAACCGTTAGTCAATTTCACACTCAAAGCAGTACAAAGTTCACCTCATCTCATCGGCAAACCAGACCCAAAGGTCAAAACGGTCAAACGAATAGATTAGGAATTGACTGAAAAGATAAACACACGTGTTCATAGCACGCGTTTTATTTAATCATTTAATTCTCCTCCCTCTTCGCTCGAAGTGCAAAATTGTGTGTGTGTTTTCAATAGAAATTACAAGTTGGAGAAACAAGTTTTTAATACAATTTAAAAATATCATTTCATAAAAATCCGTGTACTATATTAAAAAGGAATCATCAAAGTCAAATATGCAATAACAACTAATTGGAATCGACATGAATCGATTAAAATTGGAATCCAAACAAAATATGCAAATCTGGGCTCAGACAAGCAGGTCAGTCGACTGACTGCAGAGGCCAGTCGACTGATCCAGAAACCCGAAATTTTCGGTTCCTATAGTCGGTCGACTGATTACAGAGGCCAGTCGACTGACTGCAGAAAACAGAAACTTTTGGTTTCTATAGCCAGTCCCAAGAACTTTCATTTTTCTACAGCTAGTCGACTGACTACAGAAGCCAGTCGACTGACTAGCACTGGGACTGTTTTTCAGCCTATCCAAATGAAGAGCAAACTCTTCCAATTTGCGATCGGACGAGCAATGGGCGCTAGGGGTTTATGCCAATCGACAACCAGCCCTATTGGCTCTTCAATACACCACCAAAAGCATGATCAAACATCAAAGCTATGATTTTTAGAGTTTTTGACTAAAAAACACCAAAAATTGAAATGTTCACCAAATCAATTCAAATCAAAAGCAAATGAACATAAATAAGTGTTAGGAATTCATACCTAACATCAATGATATCAAGAGAAGTAGATGTGAGTTCAAAACTCACCTTTTTAACTCAAAAACAAAGATGAGAAGCTCAAATGCAAAGAAAAGATCAACCACTCTTCACTTCTACTCTACAAGCTCTAATCTAAGATCAAAACAAGTATTTCCTAAATTAGGGTTTAGGAAATTTCTGAAATTTAAGAGGAAATGAGATGGAGAAGATGAAAAGGAGGCTTACCTAAGCTTCTCTTTGATTTTGGAGCAAGAATTTGAGTTTGCAAGAGGAAACCAGGGCTTGGAATTTCTATTTCCCATTCTCTTCCCCCATTTTCAGTTGAGCTTGAGTTTTAAAGAGATGAAATGAGTGAATGGAGAGGAGAGGGGGCTGAGTTAGGGTGGATGAGTTGGGTGAAACCCAAACCCAAAAGCCCACTTAGAAACAGTAGCAAAATTCAACTTACTCCAAACATATCGATGCTTATACTCAAAAAAGTCGCAAATGCCATTTTGGACTCAATGGAAGTGGTCCCGAGACCTAATTCGACCGTTTGCAAAAAGTGACATTTCAGACTTAAATCCAACTAACGACGCTATATTTAAATAAAATATTTAAATATAAAATCGTAAAATATGCGGGTTGTTACATTGTTAATATGACTTTTGGAAGGAAATAAAATTATCGAATAATTATTTCAAATGCGATATGATTTCGAAGGTGAATATGATTTCGAAAGTAAGTAATGATTTCGAAAGAAAATGATACGATTTGAATTGAATATGATATTTTGATATCAAATATGAAATGGTTTTGGAAATGTAAAAGAACCATCCGGTGTGTAATAAGCGATTGGTTGTAAAAAAGACCGGGATCAGATATTGTCATACTCTCTGTTAATACCGAAAACCACTTTGACAACTGTGTACATAGTGGAGATTCCAGAACGAAGTAGGAGCGTGGCGACGACCCTATATGAGGTATATACGTGGACCCGACTCCCATGAGTTGGCATAAGGTGGCTAAAATAAGAGCAATTGAAGGGCTAATGAGGTAGCTCCTCTGATCGAACACATTCCATCGATACTATATTCTGACTTTGTGATTTATTCGGTGGCCACCCTTCGATTTTACTCGGGAGTGCGTTTCGATGTGGGCGGTAGTGGCTGCTATGCATTACCACCAGTCTGGAAGTGTAATTGGTATATCTACCTTGGCATTGCCTAGTTGTGCTGTGTCACCTACCCTAGCGCACCTTCTACGAGTTTGTTTTGTACCATACCTATGGAGTGCCCTCTGACGACGCCCAATACGGGAGAGATTACGGTACTGTATAGATTATGGGAAATAAAAATGTGTTAAGGTGGAAAATGTATAGCCTTAACGCTATTTTAATAGTTTATATTACTATAGACATATTATAATAGCGTATTGTACTACATAGTAGATAGTTTAACGGATCCTTAGGAGATGTGAATCCCAAACATCTCTTAAGTTACTATACTCACGTTAGACACTGGATAGGAGATGTCAAACCCCGTAAACATCTCCGATGCCGTTTACACTCATATTTATTTACCGTTGATTTGACTCACATAAGATCTTTTAGTTCTGACTCGAGTGTTTTGTCTTTTCAATTCGCTTGGGTCAGCCCGAGCATTTCATGATTTGAAGACTTGTTTCTGGAGGACGAAGACGAAGATTTCATTATTATTTACTATATTTATTCCACTGCATTCATACTGTTCCACTGCAATGTTATGTATTTATCTGTGATATGTGTAACTCTGATTCTGTATTGTATAAGTATAATCAAATGTTTTGTAACAGCTTCATGAACTGTTATTTGATTATTATATTTTGTCATTCCGCAGCGAGATTCTGTTTTGTTTTTTTATTTCTTTCTCCTTTTCTTATTCACCCCAAATAACAATTCGCTCTTCTGTATGGTTTGAGTCGGTACGAGTGTCTGCTTAAAGCTTACAAATAAGGCGGGATGTTATAGTTGGTATCAGAGCTTTGGTTTAGTGATAAAACTTGGCTTTGTGGGGTCCGACTATTTATTAATAGGGTAGTGATACCCTATGATGAGTGCTGAGTGTATATATGAGAGAGCGTATTTGATAGTATTATAAAAAGGTTTTATATTGTGTTAATTTGTTCCATTTTTTATTTATAAATTCTGGTTGATGCATAGGACGCTATGACATCGATAGGAATTTCTAAACACTTAATAGGGCAGACCGACACAATATTTGTTTTGAAATATAGGTAAATGAAATAATTTTGCCTATTATATTTTCTGTATATAAAATAGTGATTTATAAATTATATATTTGGTTGTAATATATTGGTTGTTAGGTAGTGAAATTTATAAATATAGGTTGGAATTAAGATTAGAAAATAAAATAAATGAAATTTGGAAATTTAAAACTTAAGTTTCGGGACTTTTGAAATTTCTTTCGAAAGATTTTGGAATATAATAATAATATTATTTAAAAGTATTTTCTGATATAAATATTTCAATATAATTTGAAAGAATTGTTTAAAGAAATTTTGGAAAGAAATAACTTCTATACTCCCCTCTCTATTGCTGGAAAATAATTTTGGTGATGAGTGCACGCATCATCGACAATCATTTTCGAGTTTCGAAGTGGGAAGGCAACTGTAGTAGATTTACTGCAGATTTATTTTGATAAACAAATATAAATTTCAAATTGTTTTAAATATAATTGGATATATAAATTGTAAGGGTATACATCTATCTATTATTTTTAAATGATTTGAAATGGAACCCGGCATTTAGTTCTTAAATTTCTATAAATTAGAGGTTTTAATTATTGAAAATGAAATGAAATTTTTAACTATTTAATAATTGAAACTTTTAAATGAAAATAAGAAATTGAATGGTTTTGTTATAAATAAAATATACAAGGAATTTGAAATTTGTAACCTGTAAGTAAAAAGAAAAAAAATATCTAAAAGATTTGATTATTGAACATTTTGTTAATTAAAATAATTAAGATAAACTTATGTAACTTTCAATTGCATTCTTAAAGAAATATATATAACTTACCAGATTATTAAAAGTTGAAATGTTTAATAAGAAAATGTAATAGGATATTATACAAGTAAAACTTAAAGTAATGAAAGTATGAAATGAAATTCTTTAATAAATAAGAATTTGATGCTGTAGTTGTTATAAACTTAAGTATAATTGAAATGCTACTAATTAGATATAATAGAAAGGTGAGTATTATAAACTTAAGTAAATGAATTGAAATGCTAAGCAATTGAATGGAACATGAATATTGTAAATAAATAAATGTAAATAAATGAAATTAATGAATGAATGAAAATAATGCAATAAAAAGAGATTTACATGATATGAATAGATGAAAATGAATTTTTTGTAAGTAATAAAGAAAAATAAATGAAACAAACACTAAATGAATGAAGGAGAATAAAAAAAATTTGTAAGAGATTAATGTAAGTTAAAGAAATAATCCTTGTATGAATGAAAAAAAAACTGTAAATCTTGTGAAAAGAAATTTATAATAATAAACTTGAATAATGTTAGAAATCTGTTGTTTATTTGGATGTATGAATAATCTGTTAAGTTATCTAAGACTGTTGAGTAATGGTATACTTAGTAGTTATTTAGATGTATGAATAGTGTCTTAACCCGAACAAATTATTTGTTGTTTGCTATGGATTGATAATTGATTTGTTTGATTCGATGTGTTGATTGTATGCTTGTTTGTAAGTGATTGTTGTTATGTTATATTGTTTTTGTTAGTGGTTGAAACAACTTTAAATATTTCATTTTATATAATTATTAACTCTTTGGATTATATAAGTGAGATACAGGTTATGGATTAAGAAAAATCGTTATGGGTTGAAATGATAAACTCGAGCGATTTTGTGGATTCTGTTATTAAATTCGGGATTGCGGTTTGAAATGATATATAACCGTAACATTTTAAATTGCGGGTTGAAATGATAAATATCCGTATCACTCGACCCTAGGGTAGAGAATTATATACGGACACCGGATTGGTTAAATTAAATGATTTTAAAGCTTTAAATTTTTGAATCCTTTTAAATGATATTTTAAAATAAAAATTTGATTTATATAAAAAATTGAATTATTATTTAAATCAAGTTTAGGTTGACATTGAATTGGTTTAAAGACATTGAAAAAGGATTTAATTGAAATTTCAAAGTTGAATTTGAAATAAAAAGTGAAATTGTCAGAGTTGAACAAATTTAAATTTGTTTGGAATATAACTTTGAAATATATTAAATTTGGAGTAATTTAAATCGATATTTCGAACATGGATTGGAGGCAATGTTGAATTAAATATTTTATTGAGAATTGGAATTTGAAAATTTGAAATTGGGTTTTGGGATTTTGAAATAGTCCGAATGTACTGGAATGGAATAAATAGATTAAAATTATAAATTTTCAATTCATATTTTTATGTAAACTGTTATAAAAATATATTATTTTAAAGACTTTAATTATTAAGATTTTCAACTTTTAAACTAATTAACCAATTTAATATATTTTAAATCTATATTAACTATTTAACTATTTATAACTATTTAAAACTAATTTCTTCTAAATTCCAAACTTAGAAATGGGTGGGTTTATACTCAAATTCTATGATTTCAAAGTGAATATGACTTCGAAAATATTATGGTTTTGAGAATATGATAATTTGGCATAAATTGTGAATATGACTTTTGGAAGGAAATAAAATTATCAAACTATGATTTCAAATGTGATATGATTTCGAAGGTGAATATGATTTCGAAAGTAAGTAATGATTTCGAAAGAAAATGATATGATTTGAATTGAATATGATATTTTGATATCAAATATGAAATGGTTTTGGAAATGTAAAAGAACCATCCGGTGTGTAATAAGCGATTGGTTGTTAAAGAGACCGGGATCGGATATTGTCATACTCTCTGCCAATACCGAAAACCACTTTGACAACTGTGTACGTGGTGGAGTTTCCAGAATGAAGTTGGATGGTGGCGACGATCCTATATAAGGTATATACGTGGACCCGAATCCCGTGAGTTGGCATAAGGTGGCTAAAACAGGAGCAATTGACGAGCTAATGAGGTAGCTCCTCTAATCGAACACATTCCATCGATACTATATTCTGACTTTGTGATTTATTCGATGGCCACCCTTTGATTTTACTCGGGAGTGTGTTTCGAGGTGGGTGGTAGTGGCTGCTATGCGTTACCACCGGTCCGGAAGTGTAATGAGTATATCTACCCTGGCATTGCCTAGTTGTGCCGTGTCACCTACCCTAGCGCGCCTTCTACGAGTTTGTTTTGTACCATACCTATGGAGTGCCCTCTGACGACGCCCAGTATGAGGGAGATTACGGTACTGTATAGACTATGGGAAATAATAATGTGTTAAGGTGGAAAATGTAAAGCATAAACACTATTTTAATAGTTTATATTACTGTAGACATATTATAATAGCGTATTTTACTACATAGTAGATAGTTTAACGGATCCTTAGGAGATGTGAATCCCGAACATCTCTTAAGTTACTGCACTCACGTTGGACACTGGATAGGATATGTCAAACCCCGTAAACATCTCCGACGCCGTTTACACTCATATTTATT
Source organism: Allium fistulosum (assembly GCA_030737815.1). Lineage (NCBI taxonomy): Eukaryota > Viridiplantae > Streptophyta > Magnoliopsida > Asparagales > Amaryllidaceae > Allium > Allium fistulosum. The sequence continues at coordinate 237,147,796 of CM060908.1, forward strand.
TACCGTTGATTTGACTCACATAAGATCTTTTATTTCCGGCCCAAGTGTTTTGTCTTTTCAATTCGCTCGGTTCAGCCTGAGCATTTCAGGATTTGAAGACTTGTTTCTGGAGGACGAAGACGAAGATTTCATTATTATTTACTATATTTATTCCACTGCATTCATACCGTTCCGCTACAATGTTATGTATTTATCTCTGATATGTGTAACTCTAATTCTGTATTGTATAAGTATAATCAAATGTTTTGTAACAGCTTCATGAATTGTTATTTGATTATTATATTTTGTCATTCCACTGTGAGATTCTGTTTTTTTTTTATTTCTTTCTCCTTTTCTTATTCACCCCAAATAACAATTCGCTCTTCTGTATGGTTTGAGTCGGCACGAGGGTCTGCTTAAAGCGTATAAAAAAGGTGGGATGATACAGATAGTCTGACTCGGGTGTTATTTTGCTCGAGTCAGGCCGAGACTTTTCAGGTTACAGGACAGGTTGACCTTTGAATGGTTGTGCTAGCAAGGAGATAAACATTTGGACTTTTAGTTTAGTGGAAATTAGGGAGGCATCCCTATCATACTTTCATATTATAAAGCGGGTCCCTGTCAAAGTTTCATTGTAAATCCGGTCCCTACTTTCTAGAAACAAAGAAAAATTATTGCTGAAATGTCAGCAACTTTTATAAATAAGTGCTGATATTTCAGCAACTTTCCCTATCAAAGTTTCATTGTAAATCCGGTCCCTATTTTCTAGAACTAAAGAAAAATTATTGCTGAAATGTCAGCAACTTTTATAAATAAGTGCTGATATTTTAGCAACTTTCATACACTGTGTTCACAGTGTACATAAATGTTGCTGAAATGTCAGCAACTTTTATGAAAAGTTGCATCATGCTCTGCAATAATCGTGAATAAAATACAGGGACCTAATTTACACTGAAATTTAGTGAAGGACTTTTCGTGTATTTTGAACCTTAATAAGGACCTGTGCCAAAAGTACCCTTTAGTTTATCCCATTTAGGAATTTGGACCTTGTATATAAAATGTATAATTGAAATTAGAGAATTGTTAAATTTGTATAACAGTCGAGTTTAGTATTTCATTTTGTAAAGTAAATAATTTGTATATGTATAAGTTGAGATTTATTCTGTTGTGATCTGTGACTGTTATTTATATGATATATTGTTCTGGTTTTGCGAAATCGGTGTGTCTATTACTTTGTATTAATACTGTACACGTCAAGTTCAGTTCGGATATTAAGTAAAAAAAGGTCAATGACATGTCAGTGTTAGTATAAAGATATATTCACATTCGGTCGCCCCTAACAAGCCGTATTCTCCAGATTAGTAGACGACATTATTTGTAATGTTCTTTGCTAAACTGGGCATCGCGGTTGGGTCGTTATAATCTATGTTGGTTGCATTGGTTGCGATGGTTGTAATGGTCATATTGGTTGCATTAAGTGCATTGTTTGTGATGGTTGCAATAGCCATATGGATGTTATGGTTGCAATGTACTAACAAGAATTTGGATGCAAAAGAATAGCATAAAGTAGAACATGTGGGCTTGATCCCCTAAAAGGGGTATGTACGTAGTCTTTTCCCATGCAATTGCTATCGAGCATATGGCCATAGTGTATAGGGTTAGGCACAGTCCAAACATAGTTGAAACCTTTTTTTATTTATTCAATATATATGTAAGTTTGCCGATGAAAGTGAAGAGGAGAGAAAAGGGTCAGGATGGAGTCGTATCTCAAGGATAGATCAGTATATCTTTTGCATAAAAAATTTATAGTCATTTTTTTATAATTAATGTATTGAAAGATGTATAATATCTAATATACTAGATTGTGTAATCATCAATTATCGAGATTAGATTTTTTGTGTATATGTGCGTATGTGTATGTGTATACACATACATATATACACACATAGACGCGGATATATATATATGTATGTATGTATGCATGTATGTATGAGTGTGTTCGTGTTGATATTTAAATTCCGCTATGAGATTTCCCTTTTTATCATTGTTTTACAATTTATTTAATTTTATCTACCCACGGTCCACTGCTTTTAATATCTGAAATTAGTTGTAAGTGTATTTTGATGTCGTTTTAATTGATTTTAGAAATTAAAAATAGTAGGTCATCACATTTGGTATCAAAGTGTAATGACCTACACTTCTATACAGTTTAGGTTGACAATAAACCACACATATCCAACCCAAATTGAACGAAAAGGAGGATGGTTGAGGGTAAAAAGAAAATGAAGATAGAACAGAATCTCACACGGATGGAATAACATATATTATTTCAATAATCATTATAGCGGAAAATTTTTTAAACACATATATCAAAGTCTATCCTAAGCTCAGCTTTTATAGTTATAAATACTTGTCCTCACAAATGCTGAAAAACAACAAACACGGCCGAAAAGTAAACTACGTCCATATGTTGATGAAGATCTCCATCTCTCCTCTAGAAACTCCAAGCATCTTGAACTAATCCTGTAACTACTCAGATCTGACTTGGGTATTAAAAATACCTAGATTAGTCTGGCAAACCAGCATGAGAAACGCAAATCATAGATATATATATGGCAGTGTCATAGATCGGCTTTGATGCTAAACAAAATCTTTGAAAAGAAGATCATAACACTACAAGGGGAACAGTGATTTCCGACGGCTGAAAACCGTCGGCGGCCGTCGAAAAAAGCCGTCGAAACATATGTCATCGGGGAGTAGTACTTCCGACGGCTTCGGACAGAGGTCGCCGTACTTATTCCCGACGGCTTCCGATGGCTTCCGACGGCTTCCGACGGTTACCGACGGATCCCGACACGTGTCGGGATCCGTCATAAAACGTCTAAAAAAATGTCCTACAGGCTGTCGGAAGCCGTCGAAAATTGGCTACCTGTAAACTGTCGGAAGCCGTCGAAAACCGTCGGAAATCTGCTGTTTTTTTATTACTGCTGCAAATATGGCCTTCCATCCACATTTCTCTTCCAAAAACTATTACACTAATACTGCACAATCCAATATACAATATACCAACCAAATATCAAAACCCAAACTACACAAAATTAAGCAAACACACAAATTTATCAAATCACATCAAAATAAAATACATAATATACATAACCATTCCAACAACCCCAAAAATAAGTGTTATACCATGTTATACATACACAAAATCATTAACATCCACATCATTATACAACCACATAACCAAGTGTATCAAAAATAATCATATAGAACTAAAAAAATAATACCTGAAAAAGCAAGAAAGCAATGAATCAATCTCCTCCAGATCCAGAGCCAGCCGAGGAAGGGAAGCAGCCACCAAACTGCTGCATGTACTCTAACAACTGTGTGGTCTGCATGGCCTGTTGGCGGTTCTGCTCCTCCAGCTGGGACACTCTAGTCCACAATTCTTCTATATCGGCTAGATCGCTCTGAGCTATATTCCGCCGACCCCGTCTCTGACTGTTGTCGTGCAATAAATATTAAATTTAGCTGTGTGATCTCTGTAAGTGTATGTGCATATCTATGTAAATGAATAAAATTCAAGTTTATTGTTTTGAAAAGGTCCAAATAGCATATTTGAAGTATTCAAGATAAAATTATATATTACAACATAGAATTTTGACTTAAATATCAAATTAGCAGTAAAATAAATTATTTACCACTTGATTGCCAAATCCGTATCGTCTGCCATGCTCTGCTGGATCCATAACGGACTCAAAAATAGCATCCTCCTCATCAGTCGTTAGTTGTTCTCGACCCGTATCAGCAAGGAGTTTCTGGCGCTGCTCCATAAACTTTTCCTGCTTAACAAATAAATAACATCATATCTTATTTAATTATAGTTTAACAAGCAGAACAATTACTAATACTGCATAAAATGAAATATGCTTACATGGCTCATGCTGGATTTATCGTCCTGCCATGTATACGAAACAGTTCCGTCCGGATTTACATGCTCGACAGCATGCGTACGAGTGAACACGTCCATATAGCCCACGGGACCATGCGCCTCAGCTTCCTGAAGTTGATTTTTACATACAATTATTATACATTTAAAATTATATAGCATAAACTATTTACAATTATCATTCAGTGTTAACTCATATTTTAGTGCCGACCTAAAACTCTGCGACCTAAAGGAAGTTGCGACCTAAGAAACCTCACGACCTAAAGGAAGTCGCGACCTAAGGAATGTCACGACCTAAGGACTTCACGACCCAACGAGTTAAGAAACTTTACGACCTAACTGCTGAAGGGACTACGCGACCTAACTGCTAAAGGGACTACGCGACCTAACATGCTTAACGACCTAAAATTCTACGACCTAACTTCTCCACGACCTAACGATCTTAGGAAGTTAGCGACCTAGTGGCTCCAGACTTCACGACCTAACTACTAAAGGTATCTGCGACCTATGAAAAGCTGCGACCTAGCAACCTAACTTCTCAGCAACTGCTCCTTATGTCGCTCACGACCTACGACCTACATTAGGTCGCTCATGACCTAAAACTTGCCCAGTTTAAACAAGTTCAGACAACTCCTTATGTTCCTCTTCTTTAGGTCGCCAACGACCTACTACTTGCCACTTTATTCAGATAAAACCGAGAGCAACTCCATCAGACCAACTTCCTAAGTCGCGAAGTGGATCACTACCTACCTTAGGTCGCTCGCGACCTACGACCTAACTTTCGTCCAGAATCAACTCCTATAAATACCCCCCTAACTCCAACGGCAAAAGGACTTTTGGGTCAATCATTCTATGAAGCGTCGTTACTCTGCAGAATTCTAAACTCGTCCGACACCTAAAGAACTTCAAACATTCAAGACAATACAACAATCTTCGAGAGGAATTTCACACATCCAACATGGATTCAACAAGTTTCATCATCGAAGTTTGAGCTATTAGTCGAGAGTGTTGTTGTGATTAAACTGTATAGTATTTTTGAAGTGCATTGTATCATCTTGTAATCAGAATCAGCAATAAAGGAATTCAAAGTGGACGTAGGCTTGATCTTAAGCCGAACCACTATAAACCGCTGTCTTTTACCGTTTTCTGCTATTTTACTGCTTATTTCTCGTTCCCGTTCACGGGTGGTGCTTTCACAACTTTACTACACACACCGGGTGTTAGCGTTCGATTTTCAGCATTAACATTTTGGTGCTTTCACTGAGAACCCAACTCAGGAAGATTGTCATCATTGCTTCAAAACAGTTCGTTGAGAAAGTCTCTTTCAAAACCAAAAGTCTGTTGGATATAATGGCTCCTGGAAGGAAACGTAAGTCTGTCAGATCTGAAGATGCTCACGAGAATACTGCCACTTCTCCTTCTCCAAGTCAGGCAGCCCCAAGCGTCGGAGTTACGCGAGAAGAGTTAGATGCTGCTGTTTCTGGATTGTATCAGCAGATTGAAACTCAGAATACTCTGATGATGGAGAAGTTAAATGCTTTCCTCGGGGCAAGTCAAAGACCAGTTAATAATGAAGAAAACATTGCTGATGCTCTTCGCAACTCCGAAGGAAGAAATATTCCTCAAGGGGGATCAGGTGCCGCTGAAGGGGTACCTCTCCAGGCTGAAGGATCTAGGCCATCGCCAGTTTTCCGTGAACATCTACCTGGACAAACTTCCGAGAAAATGACCGAAGTCTACTCTGCAAAGTCATTGAATAATGAGGAATATCTTTTCGGCATGATTCGGCAAATAATGAAAGAAAGCATGCAGAGAGACGAAGATGAGAGCGAATGGGGATTCGCACCGAGTAAAACTCCATTTACTGAGAGGATTCTAAAAGCTGAGTTTCCTAGAAAATTTGTTCCCCCCACCATTCCTGCTTATCGGGGGACAAGTGACCCAAATCAATTCTTGTATAAATATGACTGGCATATGACCGGCGCAAGGGCAACTGATGAGATTAAGTGTCGGTATTTCCCGGTATATTTGGAAGGAGTAGCACTTCTTTGGTTTACCAAGCTTCCTGTTCGATCTGTAGATCAGTTTTCCGATCTGACCCGAAAGTTCAAAGAGCAATTCAGGTTGTACGCATCAAAGGCGAAGGACATTATGTCATTGTCTAGTATTGAGCAGAATCCTGGAGAGCCTATTAAGTCATTCCTGAATCGCTTTAATATAGCTCTTGCTGAAGTTGACAACGCAGAACCACGAATGGTTTTGACTTATCTAATGCGAGCAATCGATAAGTCAAGCGAATTTGGGAAGTGGCTGAAAATGAAAGAACTGAATTCGCTCGAGAAATTCTATAAGAAAGCTGACGAATTCATACGCTTGGAGAATCTTCCGGCACCAATGAAGGTGGTGGCAACAAGGGCAGAGAATAACATTGCCACTTCAGCTAAGAAAGATTCTGGAGGTCAGAAAAGGGAAAATAATGATGGGAAGAAACAAAAAGATCTAAAGAAACCTCGCTTCTTCAAGCCCTCAAATTTCACTCCATTAACTGACACTCCTGAAAACATCTTCTTTGCCACCAAGGATGCTGTGGATTATCCCAAACCAGCTGAGATAAAACCGGGAAAGGGTGCTATGCGAAATGGAAAATTCTGCCGCTTTCACAACCAACCCGATCATGATACCAACGAATGCCGTCACTTGAAAAGCTTAATTGAAGAGTTATTAAGGTAAAACAAGCTGCAACAGTATGTCAAGAAGAGCAGGAATGACCCAAATTCATCCCAAGGGCAGCAGCTTCCCACTCATCCATCTGGCTCGGGTAAGGGCACTTTCGCACATGAATCCGAAAGGCCAGTTATCAATGTAATTACAGGAGGCCCACACCCAACAGGCAGAAGCTGGGGTGAAATGGAACGATATGCCCATGCTTTGAAATACACCCCGGCTGAAGAGGATGTCTTTGCTATAGAAGACGCTGCACCCCTAAAGCAGCAGAAAATTTCTAATGATGATATTATGTTCAAGGCTAGGGATTCTATGGGTATTGAAGCTCCAACCATAGATCCCCTGGTCATTTCTGCGGGAATTGGGCCAGCTATTGTAAGACGAGTGCTCATTGATTGCGGTGCTTCCTGCAACATACTCTTCAAGAAAACAGTTGATCAAATGAAGATTCCGATGAATGACGTTCAGGCTTCATCACAAAAGATTGTTGGGTTCACTAAGGAACCGCAACAACCAATCGGAACTGTCGACTTGTTTGTTGAACTTGGAGAGGGGCAGAAAAGGGTAGTTCGGAAACAAACTTTTGTGATTGTGGATGGATTTTCTGCCTATAATGCCTTCCTCAGCCGTCCAACCTTAGCTGCATTCAGAGCCATTCTGGCCCCGTGGTGCTTGACTATGAAATTCTCTATAGATAATGGTGTTGGTGTCATTAAGGGAAATCAGAATGCTGGGCGGGAATGCTACCTTATAGAGCTTCGAGAGGCCAGGAAGAGAGAGATGGGAAAAGATGCGGCAGCTCCCCTCTGCATCAAAAGCCCAACCTTGTAGCAAATACAGGGCGGTCCCTGCACTGGCGAGCATAGTGGTGCGAGGAGAGAAATGGACCCCAGAAAAGCCAGTGCAGCGGAAAATCGAGTGGTGCCGATGGAAGTTAAGGTACCAATTCCTGTTGATATTAAGGACCCGAACAAAGTGCTAAATGTGGGTTCGCAACTTAGTATGGCAGTCCAAAATATGCTAGTATCATTTTTGAAAGCAAATCTGGACGTATTCGCTTGGAGTCACGCTGATATGTGCGGAATATCTCCAGAGATTGCTGTACATACCCTGAATATTGATCCGAAATTCACGCCTATGAAACAGTAGAGAAGAACCCAAGGTCCAGAAAGATCAGCAGCGCTAAAGGAAGAGGTAGACCGACTCATGGAAAATCATTTCATCAGAGAGTCCACATATCCAAACTGGGTTTCAAATCCTGTACTGGTTAAAAAGGCAAATGGAAAATGGAGAGTGTGCATTGATTTCTCAGATTTAAACAAAGCTTGTCCCAAAGACTGCTTCCCGTTACCAAGGATTGATCAGCTGGTAGATGGAACAGCCGGGCACGAATTGTTATCTTTTATGGATGCCTACTCTGGGTATAACCAGATTATGATGCATGAGTCGGACCAGGAGGATACGAGCTTCGTCACAGATGTTGGTCTTTACTGCTACAAAGTCATGCCCTTCGGATTGAAGAATGCAGGGGCAACATATCAAAGGCTTGTTAACGCAATGTTCAAATCGCAACTTGGGAAGACAATGGAAGTCTATGTAGATGATATGTTAGTAAAATCGAAGAAAGCAGTTGACCATATGAACCACTTAGCAGAGTGTTCGAAATCCTCTGAAAATACGGAATGAAGCTCAACCCTTTGAAATGTTCATTCGGAGTAGAGTCTGGGAAATTCTTGGGATTTATTGTAAGCGCTAGAGGCATTGAAGCCAATCCTGCTCAAATTACTGCTCTACGAGAAGTCAAAGCCCCTAGAACAAAGAAGGAACTGCAAAGTCTAAACGGAAAAGTTGCTGCCTTAAGTCGGTTCATTTCCAAAGCTACTGATAAATGCATCCCCTTCTTTGACGCTTTAAAGAAAGGAAAGAAAAACTTCGAATGTACACCCGAATGCCTGAAAGCTTTCGATGAGTTAATCCGTCATATGGAAGTGCCTCCAATACTTTCCAAGCCCAACAACGGCGAAGACCTTTTCATATACTTGGCAGTTTCATCACATGCCTTAAGTGCAGCACTGGTACGAGAGGATGCACAAGTTCAACGTCCAGTCTACTATATCAGCAAAAGACTCACTGGGGTAGAAATGAATTATTCAAAGTTGGAAAAGCTCGCCTACTGTTTACAGATTGCTTCCAGAAAGCTGAGACCATATTTTCAAACTCACCCTATCAAAGTTCTCACCGACCAGCCCGTAAAGCAAGTCCTATTTCGCCCTGAAACTTCGGGCCGTCTTCTGAAGTGGAATATTGAGCTTAGCCAGTATGATATCACTTATCATCCCCGAAGAGCGATCAATGGACAAGCCTTAGCGGATTTCATCGCAGAGTATACAGATAAGCGTGACAAAGAGGAAGAGATTATAGTTGACATCCCGACCAAATGGAAGTTATATGTTGATGGCTCAAGAAATGATTACTGTTCCGGAGCTGGGGTTGTGCTTGAAACCCCCGAAGGGCGATCATTGTGTTACGCATTAAGATTGGAATTCCCTTCTACAAACAATGAAGCAGAATATGAAGCTCTAATTGCTGGATTATAGATTACAAAGGAATTGAACATCAAAGCATTGCAAATCTTCAGTGATTCTCAGCTTATTGTGTGTCAGGTCAAGAAGGAATTTCAAGCTAAAGGAGGAAATCTGCCCGCTTATTTGTCAAAGACTTCTGAACTTCTCAATGATTTCGATCATTATTCGATAAGCCACATACCTCGAGAGGAAAATATGAAAGCAGATTCTCTAGCAAAATACTCAAGCTCCGGAGAAGCTCAGTTATTGGGATTGGTTCCTGTGGAGGTTTTGTCAGCTCCAAGTACCGATGAAATGGATATCGACTGGATCATGGCTGTATCTCAAGAACAAGAGTCATGGATGACCCCAATCAAAGAATATCTACTCAACGGCTCCCTGCTAGAAAATTCTAAAGAACGCCAAATGCTGTTAAGAAAAGCATCAAGATATGTAATTCAAGATGGCCGGTTATATAGGCGGGGATTCTCAATGCCATTACTCCGATGTGTAACCAAGGAAGAAGCTAGGACAATCTTAGCAGAGGTACACGGAGGAGAATGTGGGGATCATTCAGGCGGTCAAACACTTGCCAAGAAAGTTCTTCGGTATGGGTATTTCTGGCCTGATATTAATCGAGATGCTACTATCTACTGTAGAAAATGTGACAAATGCCAGAGATTTGCAAAAATCCCAAGAGCATCTTCAACTGAACTAACACAGATGGTCAGTCCATGGCCGTTCGCCATTTGGGGGATAGATTTAATCGGACCTTTACCAATTGCCAAGTCAGGAATCAAATATGCTATTGTTGCTGTTGATTATTTCACCAAAATGGGCTGAAGCTGAACCTTTGGCCACTATTACTTCTAAAAAGATGATAAGTTTTGTAACGAAGAATATCATTTGCAGATATGGTGTGCCACAGAAGATAATCACAGACAACGGTACTCAATTTGAAAGCGAAGAGTTCCAGGACTTCTGCAAGCAATTCAAAATCCGAAAAAGTTTCTCAGCAGTGGCACATCCGCAGGCAAACGGGCAAGTGGAAGCAGTAAACAAAATTATCAAGTCAACCATCAAAAAGCAGCTTGAAAAAGCAAAAGGTGGATGGGTTGATAAGCTACCACTAGCACTATGGGCATACAGAACAACTCATAAAACTGCAACTGGCCACACTCCATTCTCATTGGCATACGGATCGGAAGCAATGATTCCGGTAGAACTAGAAGTCCCTTCTCACAGGAGAGTTCATTTCAACCAAGCCGAAAATGAAAAATTGCAACTCGAAGCTCTTGACTTTCTTGATGAAAGAAGGGAATAAGCCAGACTCAAAGTTGTGGCTCATCAGCAAAGAATTGCAAGGCACTTCAACTCTAAAGTCCGTCAACGAAGCTTTGAAGTCGGGGACTTAGTCTTGAAAAGGATTATGACAGCAGTCGGAGTATTTGGACCAAATTGGGAAGGGCCATATGTCATAGGCAATAAACTTCTTGATGGCACATTCAAACCCACGACTGTCGAAGGAGATCCAATTCCAAGAGCATGGAACATCAATCATTTGCGCCCATATTTTACTTAAAAAGCTTTGCTTGAAATTGTAAAATGATTATGGATGTATCAATTGTATTGTAAACCATTGTAAAATCAGTGATGATGAATAAAAGAGCTATAAAGTGGATGTAGGCCCAGTTCTTGGCCGAACCACTATAAATTTTGTGTTCTTTATTATTATAAATGCCTGTTTCATTTCGATGTAAAAATACTCTAAACGTATTGCTAAAATGTCGATTTAATATTGCAGGTCATTAAAACAAAGCTTACCCATCGCAATACCAAATGAGCCCCGTAAATCACTCAACGAACAAATTTTAAGCCACAGAAAGTTCCAAATTCAAATCCAACATAAGATGAACTTTACATCAAAAGTTGATGATTTCATCAAAAGGGACACTTTTCCAAAGAAAAGGAACTAGACGCCTGTTAACTAATTACGATCGTTTGTATAAACAAACATCTGATTGAATAACTTGCGCCTGCCCTATGAAATCAATCAATAGTAAAGTACACTCCATTGGATAAAGCAAACTGCTTGCAAAGGAAAGGAATGTAGGCTCGGAAACAATAACAGGGGATCATCAATGAACAAACAACAAAGAAACATAGGCGAGCTGATCAACAAAAGCCCTCTTCGGAGGCACAACTCTTCGGAGGACAAAGACCTTTTCGGAGGCACGACAATAAATGGAAATGCTCTTCTCAACAAAAAGGTTGGTGGAACCACTGAGGCAAGGCTTTTGTTAACTAATTGCGATCGTTTGTGCAAGCGAACATCCAATTAAATAACTTGCGTCTGCCCTGTGAATCCATTTAACTGTGAGAAAGTAACTTCCAAGCAACCAAATCAAGACCTCTTCGGAGGCACAAGACCTCTTCGGAGGCATAAGACCTCTCCCGAGCCACCACAAGCCCTCTTACGAGGCACAAGCCTTCCCCAAAGGCACACACTTCCCTCTTCGGAGGCAGAAGACCTTCCCCAAGGCACGCAAGACCTCTCCGGAGGCACAAGACCTCTTCGGAGGCACAAGACTTCTTCGGAAGCACAAAAACAAGACCTCTTCGGAGGCACAAGACTTCTTCGGAAGCACAAGACCTCTCCGGGGGCACAACGCTACTTCACAAAGCATAATACTACTCTTTGGAGTCCAAATGCTACTCCTCAGAAATATCAAAAAGCCCTCCTCAAAGGCACACTTCAGTTCTTAAGGAAGACCTACTTGTTCATCTTGAAAAACTCTTCCCCAGAAATTGAAGTGCTAAGTGAAATCATCTTTAAAGGCCCGCTTTACCGCGTAGGAGAATTCACTTCTCAAAAACATGAAGTGACCATCTCCGAAGGTTGAAGCGTGAAAACTTCTCCAAAAATGAGACACGCTCCATTTAAGCAGAATAATTGTTTCCTCATAAACGGAATAGTTATTCTCTAGAAAATAAGAGTACAAGTCTCGCCAAAGCAAAACATATTATAATGCACTTGTGGTATAGGGGCAATATCATACGATACAACTACAATAATAAAAGTAGTATTCAAGCAACATACCACAAGCACATTATAATATCACGTGGAAAAGATGTAGAATAAATGCATTCTCAAAACACAGACAAAAAGTTTGTACAAATAAAAAGAATCGCTTATTCTACACTAAAATGAGAAATAGATCATACATATACAAGAATTCATGCAAGAAAAAGAATTATTTTATTCAATACTGTGAAAATTCTTTACATGTGCAGATCTCAAAAAGCAGGGACCGTTACCTGCACAATCTCCGGTCGATACAAGCAAAAAGCAAAATAAGAAAAGGAGAATCCAGATTATCACTCCTTCTTCCTACCACCCTTAGTACCCTTGCCCGGTCTGATGATTAGTTTCTGAATCCGGCGGGTACGGGACGGAGAAGAAGGAGAAGAGGGTGCAGCTGGATCTTCTTCTGCCTCATCTTCTCCAGCGGAAGTGTTTTTCTTCATTTTCTTCATAACGCGCTTCCCTTTCCTCTTCGAGGAAGACTCATTTCCCGGAGTAGTAAGCAGCGTAGAAAGCTTAGTATTATCATCAAGAGACTGCTCCGGAGTCTTCTCGCTATCCTCGAGATCCTCCGCCTTCTGTTCTTGTGAAGCGGGTGGATCCTCCAAGCCTCGAAGGGCTTCTATCTGCTCTTCCTGCGAACCCGGTTGAGAAACAGGAGTTACTTAAAGAGTTGGAGGAGGAACAGTTGGCAGAGGAGAAGAGTGTATAGCGCTCGGTGCCTCCGCTGCAGAAGAAAAGAAGTTAAAATCGGTATTCTCCGAGAAAAGAGAAGGTATCGGTTCATCAAAGCTTAAGTAATAAGTAAGAAGGTCATCAAACTCGGTTAGATCGAATAAATGATTCACTGGACCCGGGTCGACGCCAAAGTTACCTGGAGGGGTCGGCTTTGCGAGATCAATCTCGAATTTCTCAGCCTCAACATCGTCTGGGGCCTCATCCTCAGTGGGGGTGGTCAGAGTTTCTTTGGCAACTTTAGCTAGAGGCGAAGAATGGGAACTGGAGTCCATAATGTTAACATCGGCCGAAGTTGAAGTATGAACGGGGGCAGTTAAAGGACCTTCCTCCTTTGGGTGTTCTTCTCCCGTCAATTCAGCTCGTGCTTTAGCAAGTTGCTCCTTCCCTTTAGCAAGAGCAGCACGAGTTTCGTCGTCAAGATAACGTGCCTCAAGCACTGCCTCATCATAGCCGGCACCGCCTAGCATATCAACTGCGGCTTCCCACACTTCGGCCAGAGTAATCTCGTATTCAGGACCTAGAAAAGAGAGGCTCCCATGACCCAGAACGCTGTGCAAATAAAAGTCGAATAAGGTAGAGCTGACATTAGCTTTCGTTGCCTCATGCGATTGCTCAGCCGCTTCTTTTTCGGCAACGGCTGCAACTCGACCAGCAACAGCCTCATCACGCTCTTTCTCAGCTTTATCAAGTCGAGACTTTAGCAATTCAATCTCCATGTTCTGGGAGTTAATTGTTTCCCGCAACTGAGCGTTATTTTTGCGGTACTCTTCAACAATGAACTGCTCAGCCGCAAATTTAATCTCAGCATCCCTCTGAGCAGCGTGCGCATCCCGCACTTGTTTTTGAAACACTTCTTCTTTTTGAGATTGCGAAGCGGAAGAAGCGGCGAGATCTTCCTTGAGTTTTTTAACCTCGGACTCAAGTCTCGCATTGTCATTAGCAATGCTCGTCATCTCTGCATTATGCTGCTTGCAGACTTTATCCCATTCCGACTTATCGTTCTTCATGGTCAGCATGGCTTCGAGGTTCGCACGATTGACCCTTTGTAGCTCGTCAACAATCTTTTGCCATCCAGACATCCTCTCGATATCAAGTTTGACAGCATCAACGTTATGCAGCATGGCCGGTTTATCGATCGGGACCAAGTCAAGGTCGAAGCGTACCCCCTTTAAGCACCATTGCGGGAACCGACTTTGAAGAGTTGGTGGACCCTGTCCAACTTGATATTGGGGTCTGTTGATGATTGTTTGGATATCAGACTTTTCGAGAGCAGGAGAATCAGATGGGATATTAGGAGGAACTGAAGCAGGGGTCTTCTCAGAAATTGCAGACGCGTCACTAGGCTTGGACCGCTTGCTTGGATCGTCAACAATATGAGTCTTCCCCTTGTCGTCATAAGACTTTCGCTTATGAGAATCGTCGCCTCTGTAAGAAGAGTCGTACCGCTCATCCCTCCTCCCATGTTGATGCTCATAGTCCCGCCTCTCTCGAGCTTTCCTAATAGCTCTTTCTTCGTCTGTTTCCCTCGGGGCATCGAGGTATTGCCTAAAGTCATAAGCTCTGCGGCCTCCATGGCGCTGAAATTTGTCGTAATATGAGCCAGTGCGCCCCATCGGAGAATCTGAAAATGGAAAAGAAATGAAGTTTAGAAATTTCCAGAAAAAGTGGATAAGTGCGTATAAGTGCTGAAAAATCCTAAGTGTGTGCGGCGTGCAAACTACGTGCGTCAAACTACAAACCACGCTTTAATGTGGGAACGGCAACAACTGGTGTAGAAGGTGTCGAAACTCGTAAAGAAGAAGTCGCCTCGACAACAGGGGAAATAGCTTTTGGAGTGTCATCCTTAAATAACTCCTGGGAGGTTACCATCAAATCACTCAACCCTTCGAAGATATCATCGCCAACATGTCCGGCGGGACCTTTCCCTTCAATTCCCACATTGTCCGCCTTTCCGGAATGTTGAGAGGCCTCATCTTCTTCGATGACCGGGGAAAGTGTCAATTTGCCTGACGACCCCAGAACATCAGTAGATGCGGAGCATTTTATCAGAGCAGCCTCTACAATAGGTCCTTCCGATGCAACTTCTTCTGCCGAAGCTGGGGCATTTGATATCTCTGCTCCAGAGCCCGAGGCTGCTAATGTTTCTGTATCAGAACTAGAGATTTCACGAATCTGAGTCGATCTGGAGGAGTGCAAAAGTCCGAACTGGTGCAGAAACTCATCTTTCAGCAAAAAATTGGCACTCCTCTCTTTAGCATCCACAACACTCAAAGTATCTAAGGTCGACTTAAGGCTGAGATCTCGAAGTGGAGGAGGAAGTGCTGCAAAAAGTAAAGAACGAAGTTAAGCATTTGACAATTCGAATTCCGAGAAGCTCAGAAAATGAAGAGACCAGAGAAAGGCAATCTTACTTCCGACTCTCCAGACGGCATAAAATCCCGGAGGACAGCGGACAAAGAAGAATTGACTTAAGAATCCATGGGCACTTTTGGGCAAGTCCAGAATCAATTTACGGTTCCGAGCACTTCTCACAAGTGTGATAGAAGGGTGATCTTTGTTTCTAGCAAAAGTGCACAAGTAACAAATCTCTTCGAAGCTCGGAAAACGGTTGAGCGTCCTCCTGAACAATACACACAATCCCATTAAGATGGCATGGCCATTAGGGTGCAGCTGAAAGGGGGAGATAGTTAATCGAAGAAGGAGCTGTCGAAGGAAATCATTAAAAGGCGGAATGGCTCTGCTCAGACACATCTAACGATTCACTGCGACAAAACCAAGAGGTGGCCTATCAGCAGTGTCGTTTGCTCCAGGAAATAAAGCATCTGCTTCGGCAATACCGAACTGGATGCACAGTTGTCTGAAGATTTTGTGGCTCAAGCTGGTCGGAGTTCTTTCTGGAGGGTCGATCAATGGGTTGGCAATTGGGAAAGCTTCTCCGGATGGTCCTGTATCTTCTTGTTAAGTTGCCATTCTACACAATCAACTGGATGTTCAAATATCAAGGTGCACGTTTCCTAAAAAGTTTGAAGTGTTGTGCGTAACTAACAAAAATAGAATGTAAACATAACTGGAATTAAATTAGTTGACAATTGGTCGATTACAAGATTTCAGGGCTTGATAACTTAAAACTCAAGTGCGGTGTTAATGCAAACGAAACAGCTTTAGTTGACTATCTTAGTTTTGCTTTAATACTTCACTTGAATTGATTAGTTTGCAGCATTTCGTTCACACAGTTCATTTAAGCTGATTATTCTTTATCGACTAATCTGTCATTCGATGTGGGCAGTCAATGGCAGTATATTCGTCCCAAGTTTTCTGCAAATACTGTGTTTAACAGGTTATTAATATTAAAGTCAAAACAATTTGCAAAGGAGTATAACTCAGTTCAAATTCAAAGCTCAGTCAAGTTCTGCCCAAAACTTCACAAGTCCTAGGTCGTTCAGCGACCTATCATAGGTCGAAGCATTTTTTAGGTCGCTCTGTGCAAATTAAAACGCTGTTCAGGGCAGTGCAGAATTTGTTCAAGTCCTAGGTCGTTTAGCGACCCATCATAGGTCGAGGCATCTTTAGGTCGCACAGGGCAAATCGAAGAATTCAAGGCTATGCAAATTTCCTTAAGCCCGAATGGTTCATGTCTTAGGTCGCTCACGACCTAGTGTAAGCCGAAAACCACTTAGGTTGCAAAGGGTTGTTCGGTTTTACTTAGGTTGGTCAGGTTTCTTAGGTCGTAAGACTTAAGTCGCGCAATTCCCAACACGACCTAACTCTTAGGTCGTCCAGATCTCATTAGGTCGCTGACTTCCTCTCCACGCAATCCCTTACCAGACCCGACAACCTGTTATCGCAAGTACAACGAAAATCCATCATCCTCTTCATAAAATTCGTCATCTTTTCATTCCACCAAATCATTCGGAAAACCGATTCAACACATCTCCGACAGTCCCCTACTGTAGCTCATGAATCACAACAACAACAATAACCGATGATGATCAGAAATTGATCACAACGCAACCCGAAGTGAAGCATGGCGTACAAAATTGGCCCGGAGATTAGAGTTTATGGTTCGATGGTGATCATGGAATGGATAGAAATCGAAGATACTTACGTAATCTGATAGCAAGGATGGATCGTTAAATGATTGACTCGAATTCGCCTTTTGAAATCACAAATTTCTGATAATGGCAAGGCGGGAAATTGAAGAAATTAAGTGGAAAAGAAGCAGCGACCTAATGAATTTATCTGAGGCTGAGAGAGGAAGGCGAGTAGGCGTACGAGTTAGCACGAGTTTTAGGTCGTTCACGACCTAGCAAAGTTAAGTCGAAGCACACGACCTACGACATGGGCCTGCACTTCGAGGGGCAAATGTTAACTCATATTTTAGTGCCGACCTAAAACTCTGCGACCTAAAGACTCTGTGACCTAAAGGAAGTTGCAACCTAAGAAACCTCACGACCTAAAGGAAGTCGCGACCTAAGGAATGTCACGACCTAAGGACTTCACGACCCAACGAGTTAAGAAACTTTGCGACCTAACTGCTGAAGGGACTACGCGACCTAACTGCTAAAGGGACTATGCGACCTAACATGCTTAACGACCTAAAATTCTACGACCTAACTTCTCCACGACCTAACGATCTTAGGAAGTTAGCGACCTAGTGGCTCCAGACTTCACGACCTAACTACTAAAGGTATCTGCGACCTATGAAAAGCTGCGACCTAGTGACCTAACTTCTCAGCAACTGCTCCTTAGGTCGCTCACGACCTACGACCTACATTAGGTCGCTCACGACCTAAAACTTGCCCAGTTTAAACAAGTTCAAACAACTCCTTATGTGCCTCTTCCTTAGGTCGCCAACGACCTACTACTTGCCACTTTATTCAGATAAAACCGAGAGCAACTCCATCAGACCAACTTCCTAAGTCGCGAAGTGGATCACTACCTACCTTAGGTCGCTCGCGACCTACGACCTAACTTAGCTCGCGACCTATGACCTAACTTCCGTCCAGAATCAACTCCTATAAATACCCCCTAACTCCAACGGCAAAAGGACTTTTGGGCCAATCATTCTCTGAAGCGCCGTTACTCTGCAGAATTCTAAACTCGTCCAACACCTGAAGAACTTCAAACATTCAAGACAATACAACAATCTTCGAGAGGAATTTCGCACATCCAACATGGATTCAACAAGTTTCATCATCGAAGTTTGAGCTATTAGTCGAGAGTGTTGTTGTGATCAAAGTGTATCGTATTTTTGAAGTGCATTGTATCATCTTGTAATCAGAATCAACAATAAAGGAATTCAAAGTATACGTAGGCTTGATCTTAAGCCGAACCACTATAAACCGCTGTCTTTTACCGTTTTCTGCTATTTTACTGCTTATTTCTCGTTCCCGTTTCACGGGTGGTGCTTTCACAACTTTACTACACACACCGGGTGTTAGCGTTCGATTTTCAGCGTTAACATTCAGTAAATTTAACAACTCCTGCCGATACTGCTGAAATGACTTCGACCCTCCGCGATGAGTGATGGGATTTTTATTTCTGTTTGTAGAGTTTCTATCCGACTCTGCCTGTACATTCAAAATTTGATACATTATTTTTTGATCACGTCAAATTAATAATTCAAAAAAATTTAGTATACTTGCCTTCGCCTCGTCCGTTTCCCAGTATCCCAACCATGCTTGCCATACGCTCTCCCACATCCATCGTGGTTTCTTACCAGATTTCTTAATTTCAGATATCGTGTCCCTATAGTTCTTGCGCATCTTCTTCATCCTGTATCCTCATGCCAGCAACATATCGTCTGTCTGGATGTCTATCTCAGCCTGTGTTTCATGATAAAAATTTAAAAAAAAAGATTACACTGTAAACGATAAACAGTAGAAAAACGACAAAAACGAATTAAAGATGGAAAACAGAAAAATATACATACTAGGACATCCTGCCATATGCACTCTATGATGTGAGGAGGGATGTTATCCCACTTCGGCCATCAAGCACTCATCCTACCGCGATAAGAAGCTCTAAAGACATCCAGCACAACCTTCGAGGGAAGTAGGTCGAACCCCATGTTTTTAAATATGATACAGATAAGTACGTACGTATATCATTAAAAAAATAAGATGCTGAAGAAAATTTAATTCTTACCCCTCTACTCTAGGGACTAACGAAACTGCTGGACGCTGTGACTCTTGCGATGGGCCACTACCATCGCCTCCTGATGAACGTGAAGAGCTCCTACCTCTATATGACATTGTGATAAACCTGTGACATATATACACATCATTATATAAGGGAATAATTACATGATAATGAAATATATTTCATATGTAAATGACATCAACGGTATAAATTGCTTAATTAATGACTGAAATGGATGTAGAAATGGAAGTGTGTTATACCTGATTCATAATGGGTGTACTGTTCCGACGATAAGTAGATTTCATTGCATTTTTAATTAAAATTGCTAAATAAATGACAAATGGAAATGACATAAAACATGTAAACAATGGTAAATAGATTTGGTTTCATAGTCACATCAATTTCATAATACATCAAGAATTCAACATAGTTACATCAATTGCAAAAAAATCAGATTCAGATTTATATCGGTCATCATCGACTTCTGATTCAGATTCGGTCTCGTTTTCTACGATATTTTCCTCTGCACTGTCAAACGCTTCTACCAAAACATTTGATTCATCGATCAAAGGACCAAAATCTGTATGATCGTCTGTAATTATTATTTCGTTATTTTGCTTAAGATCTTCCTTATAAGCTTGTTCGTCCGGAATATTCTTCCCATCGAATGTGAATCTGGCCTTTGTTTTAAAAACTGCAGACCAATCTACTTTATCTCTTTTTAGAGATGGATAAGGAGCGTAATAAACTTGCAATGCTTGTTTGGCTAGTACAAAAGGATCATACTTGTGATAGTGTGATGTATGTTTTATTTCGATAAGATTATAATCCTTGGGCACATTAATTCCAGAACCTGGAACATTGCTAAAGCAATTGCATCTAAATAGAAACACCTCCTCCGCGGGTCGTGAGAAATATGTCAGTTGGAAAATTTGTGTTAGAACGCCATAAAAATCATTTAAGTGATTTTCTGGATCGTCACTACCTTTAACAAATACACTAGTATTACTTGTTAATTTTTCTGCACCGTATTCTTTGGTGTTAAATTTATATCCATTGACGAAATATAATGGATATGTCTTGACCACTCTTTTTGGTCCCATCGCAAGATGTTTCAACCCTTCGTCAACAACACAATTTCTCGGCTCATAAACGTAATTTGAAAACCAATCGGAAAATTCTTTACTGAGATCACCGTTCGGATGTTCACATTCATAAACACTGTTTATATAAACAAATTATTACATTAGGTTATACACGCGCATGTATTATAGAAAAGAATAAAACACAAATTATTATTTCAGATTACCTAACAAATGGTGCAACCTTGGCAAAATTTAGAAGAATATAAGTGTGTGCTACATGAAGATCTCTATCGCCTAGCCATATTTCTACACATTTTCCAGAAGGCCGACCATGTTGTCTAAAAATAGATAACATTGCTTGAGAGGACTCTTGTTCGTCGCCTTCGTCATTATGAGGAACACTTTCGAATGAAATATTCACATGGTCACTGAAATAGTGAGGGAAAAAGAACGAAGCTTCTTCTTCGATGTAAGATTTACATATCGAACCTTCAACTCATGCTTTTTGCCTCACTTTTTTCTTCAGATGATTCAAATATCTATGCAAAATTAATTTATATTAACTTCATCTTTCAAATGCAATTAAATTACGTGATAACATATTACATACCTCTCAAATGGATACATCCATCAATATTGGACAGGACCTCGAAGTCGTGCTTCAGATGGGAGATGAACAGGTAAATGTTCCATTACATTAAAAAAACCTGGCGGAAATATTTTCTCTAATTTGCCAAGCAATATAGGAATATCCACTTCAACTTTACATAAACGTTGCACTTTTAAAGTAGTCGAACAAAGCTCTTTGTAAAACATAATAAGCTCCGTTACTACCTTCCAAACTTTTAATGGCAGTAGTTCTTTGAACATAACGGGAAATAAATTTTCCATCATTATGTGACAGTCGTGACTTTTCATTCCGCTCAATCTACCATTTTTAAAGTCAACACATCTACGAAGATTTGAGGATATCCCATCAGGAAATCTTAACCCTTCCACCCATTTTAACACATCTTTAACTTGATTATTATCTAATTCGTAACATGCTTTGGGTTTTTTACTGTCATTTGGTTTCATATGAAGCTCAGGACGTTTGCATAATTCTTCTATATCACGTCTTGATTTCAAATCATCCTTCGTCTTCCCTTTCACATTCAAAATTGTGTTAAAAACATTATCAAATACATTTTTCTCATTGTGCATCGCATCTATATTATGACGAAGCAGTAGATGTTTCCAATACGGCAACTCCCAAAAAATAGTTTGTTTGCACCAGTTATGAACAACTGATTTGCCTTCAATTTCTATTTGCTCTCTAGTTTCATATATCTTTGGATAGTCCCTAACAAGTTCATATATGTCTTCGCTTGACCATATCGTCGATGGTTGTCTGGTTTCTACTCTATTAGCTAAAATTTTTTTCCTTTCTCCTCTGAAGGGATGATTTACATGGAGAAAATATCGATGACAGTCAAACCATGAAATTTTCTTACCATGAGGTAAAGAAAACGCTCGTGTTTCATCCAAGCAATATGGATATGCTAGACGACCGACGGTACTCCATCCTGAAAGCATTGCATAGGCAGGAAAATCACTTATAGTCCACAACAAAGAAGCATACATACGAAAAATTTTCTTCTTGGACACATCGTATGTTTCTACTCCTTCGTTCCACAATATCTTTAACTCCTCAATCAACGGTTGTAAATATACGTCGATTCCTTGTGTCGGATCGTCGGGGCCAGGAACGACAACAGTAAGAAACATATATTGCGTTTTCATACACATCCATGGAGGTAAATTATACGGTGTGACGATAATGGGCCAGGATGAATATTTAGAACCAAATTGAGAAAATGGAGAAAAACCGTCCGTACATAATCCTAATCTAACATTTCGACTCTCCGCTGCAAAATTTGGATACATTTTATCGAAATGCTTCCATGCTTCTCCATCGGCCGGATGTGTCAACGTACCCTCTTCCTCCGTTCTCACACTATGCCATCTCATATTAGATGCAGTTACAGAAGATGCATATAATCTTTGAAGTCTTGGAGTTATGGGTAAGTAATGCATACGCTTATACGGAACTTCCTTCCCCTTCTTTTTTCTTGGTTTGTATCTCTTGGTTACAAATTTTACAATTTCTAAGGTTTGCGTCTTCTTTCCAAAACAACATGCAGCCTTTTAAACATGTATCAATTTACTGATAAGGTAAACCAAAAGCCGACATAAGTTTTTTAACTTCATAGCGATTTTCACACATTAGATTATCGGGCGACATATGTCTTTTCGCACCTTGTACAACAGCCGTAAACCCAGCTTCAGTGATGTTGTATTTTGACTTCATCGCAATGTATTCTGCGATTACTGATAGCTGAGTGCTGCTTTTACAACCATCCCAAATAGGTTTCTTAGCTGCATCTAGTAAATCATAAAAAAATTTTGCTTCAATATTTGGTTCTTCAACATTTCCATCGTCGTCGTCAACTTCAACCATAGGAAACATTGATCGTGCTGCATCTTCGACCATATTTTTTATACGGGTCGTCCTAACTATTTTGTTAACGACACTTTCAAACTCTACAGAAGTATTTGCTACAACTTCTCCATGCCGATCCCAAACATAATACTCGGGTACGAAACCGTTTTTGCACAAATGAACTTTCACAATATTTGGTAACAAATACTTCAAATGTCTACACCTACTTCACGGACAACGAATTTCTGGATCGTTTCCATTATTACTTAAAGCAAATTCAAGAAACATGTTTATACCATTATAAAAATCTTCTTTTATTGAGCCCCTCAGTCCTTTTCTTTGGTACATCCATCTCCCCCGATCAACAAAATAACCAATCATTTTTCCTATTTGAGAAAATTAGAAGTTCAAAATTTAATATTTATTTTCATGAATACAAATTCAAAAAAGATTATTTTCATGGTCGTATAATATTTGAATTTAAAGAAAAACTTCAAAAATTTAAAAATATTTTCAAATAGGGCACATTTTATTTTTTAACGTATCGATATAAAAAATTGTGTAATTTTTTTTTCCATGGTCAGGCATCCTACTTCCCATTACAGACACAGTAAGCATTTACATTTCGTATATTACTTCGTCTCAAACGATTCAACAAAATTTCGGCAGCATTTCCCTTTTGTTCCCTGCATTGTACACAAATGCGTGTACGCAGAAAACAAAAAAGGAAAGTTAGGCCAAAATTTTATGAACCGTTTGAGACGAAGTAGTATACAAAATGTAAATGCTTACTGTGTTCATAACTTGTCCAATACAGGGACAAATCCAACAAACATTGTACCAGATGAATATAAATGGTCGTTTTTTGCTATTTATATAACGATCATGTACAACACTCGTCAGACGGGGCCAAAAACTGTCAGAGGGACATTAGTTAATTAAATGTGCGCATTTTACGAAAAAATACAGTTTTACTAACTGTTCACATTTACAAAAATATATTTTAATTTAACACATTTATTCGACATATTACATCAACTTAAGGCTCGTTCGACGCAATTTTTTTTGCATAAGTCAATACGTGCACAATATAATATTGATAGCTTGTGCATTCATTTTATCTTATTCCAACTAACACAATACAATGATAGCAGCACTACACACATATACAATCATAGAATCAAGGCATACACAACGATTTACATATACACGAATAACCACAAATTATACATGTTTTTCACAATTTCATGATAAAAGATGAAATAGGAATACCATGGAATGCTAGAAACTATTATAACACTATTGGAAACAATTTCAATCACCAATTAGCCCTAATTTAACAACTTATGCAAATCTAGATTTAGGGTTAAAATTAGATTTTTGGCAAAAATAAGAGATTATACCTGACCTAGAGAGCAATAGACGTTGATTATGCAGCCGGGGAGGATCCGAAAGCTCGAAATTGATGATTGGAAGCTTGGGGAAGAGATTTGGGGATTTAGAGTGAATTATTTCATATGAAAAGTGAGGAGGAAGAAGACTCGGCTGAGCCTATATTTCGCAAATTTCCGACGGCTTCCGACGGCCGCCGACGGCCCGTCGGAAATAGGCCGTCGGAAGCCGTCGCCCCCCTCCGTCGTTATTTATCATTTTTCTAGTAGTGAAAGACCACGCCGCACATAAACACGGACGGGTTTTACCTTATGATAACTAAAATATTTTTATCAAATCATTTGATATTATTTATAATGACATTGCTTTGAAACTAGTTTTCAAATAACATATTAAAATAGCTAGAATTGTTACATTTGTTAAATTCGACAATATATTTAGGTATACAATCAAGTCAATAAAGGTATGTATAAGAGAATGGATTTCCAACAATTACAAGGTAAGGGACTACTTCCTTACAGTACATCTCTGGAGGAATATGCCGAGGCACATCCCCGCTGCCCTCTACCAACATAAAACCGGCCTACCTCTACCGAAGATAGTACCGAATATGTCATCACCCTGGTCATTCCCAACCTATCCGTGGCCAGAGCATACACAACAAACCCAAAATATAGAGGACAATCTAGAAAGTTGATGAACGTCTCCTAATGGGAGCGACCCACTTAGCCTTGCTGCAACTACTGTAACAAGCAGGGTTTTCGACCCTAAAAAATTGACACTAATATGTCCACTATATTACATGCTAAGAAATCGAATGCCGAAAAACCTGATTGTTAGGGAAAAAGAAAGAAGGAAGAAGATAAGAAGAAAACTAAACAATACAGAATCTCATAGCGGAACGAATAATTTATAATATACCATAAATCTTTACACTAAAGCAAAATTGTAATATGTATATATACAACATCAATTAGAGTATACTAACCTATTTCAACTTGGATAGTTATAGCAATCTGTCCTCACAATTGTTGATAAACACAACAATGAATACAGTTGAAAAATAGCCATCTGCGTAAATACATCTCTGGGCCTCCAACTCGTCTCCTGAAGCTCCAAAGCATCCAAACTAATCTGTAATATTCTCGGTTTGACCCGAGCATTATAATAAAATAACACCCGAGTCAGTTTGGAAAACTAGCATGAGAAAACAGACCCAACTGGATTTTAAAGTTATATAAATCCTTGAAATCAAAAGTATCTTGTAAGACCACGCCGCACATAAACACAGATGGGTTTTTACCTTACGATAACCAAAACATTTTCTATAGAAAATCCATTGATATTACAATAATGTCTAAGGGTGAAAATAATAATAATCAAGTAGTAGTGATGCTCGTGAGTGTACATCACAACAATACTAGGTTTATAATCAAAAACCGATAAGGCGCGTTCGCTAATTGTGTAGGATTCCAAGAAGGTTCCCTCAGTACTTCGAGAATGATGATCCTACACAAGTATCAGAGATAACCTTTCGAAGCAAGACCGAATGCATTACCCCATGCATGCATAACAACTGTAAGTAATATCTAGGAGGGGCCGAATGCATTCTATGGGTTTGCCTACTCCACTGGCCATGCCACCTACCTCTGGTTTTAGCCATTACCACTGATAAGGCTACGTCTGACGCTCCAGGTTACATACCGCCACCAAATAGATTACGGAATCCCACATGAATTCCCATACCCCAACGGGTCTTGAAACCACGCATGGATTCCCATATCCTAAATAGATCTTAGAATCACACTCGGATTCTCATACCCCAACGGGTCTAGGAATCAAACATGGATCCCAACATCACAATATATCACGAATCTATTCCATAGAACCGTATATGGTATTAGAGTCATCATGGTTTACGAGTCATCTCTTATGGGTACACTCTTCTGTTTCCCTGGTGCTCCAAAATCCAATCGTTGATTTTCTAAAATGCTCAATACCGGTTCTTTAGGAAATGGTCAGATAATATACAAGAGCGGGGATCACCCACTAACCGTTTACGTAGACAAATCTCCTCATCATTTGTCCTAGAAGAACGAAACGAGTTTATACGTATAGTATAGCACCACTAATGGTAACTGTACCATATAATTCCTATGTTTCCCCTAAATATTTCTTGAGTTAAAATCCTTCAGTGTTAAGTACAGAATATTTCCATACCACCAAAATTAAGAAGGATTACATAATTAGGCCACGATTTTGATAGTCGGTTATTTAACTATGAACAAACACACATTGTGACGCTCCACCTCTATACTCACACTAGCCAAGAACACTACGGGGTAATGCCGTAGACTAGCACGAAGAATAAGGCTGTTGAGGAGCGACCATCTATGTAATTGCTTTGTGTGAGTACCGATATGTCAGATAGTATGTCATGCATTTCATTTCAAGAGGAAATCTGACATATCCATTCCAAACTCAAAGCTACTACACAGTGGCTATGTGGCCTTTGGAAACAAATATAAAATAGGAACAACAACAAAAATTAGTCACATATATTCATATCACTAAGGTGGAAACAAATATGAATATAATACATAAAAGTGAACATCAAAGTAGTGGTCATACAAGATCCACTACATCACAAAAGAATAGGTATAAGTGCTAGATAAAAGAATAAGTATACATCAAGGAGTCTCTATATCGAATGTATAAAAACAAAAACTACTTAGCTAAAGTAGTTAGCCAAAAGTTAGAAGCTATTCCCTGCTAAAAAGTCAAGTGGAAGCACCTGAAACACCTCGGTCTGACCTGAGTATGATTTAAGAACAAAAATAATAAACGGATCAGTCTAGCTATAAATATCATATAAGATGAGATAGAATAAGAGATATGACAAAAATATATGATATAAATAGTACCATATTGTGACTAGTATATATTTGATAATAATGAAAATCATACAATATCTCAAATTTTCTCAAACACCCAAAAAGAATATCATATTCTTTAGCTTATTCACCAAACCTCAAATATTGACAAAAAATATCAATGCAAATCACAAAAATTAGCGAAACACAAATTCTAGAAATCAATAATTAGAATCTAGAAAACATAAAGGGGGAGGCCTATCAAAAACGGGAGCATGAAAACTCACCAACATGTGTATCACAAACGTGACGCTATCCCATGGTCGCTAACCCATAAAATTTGAGCCGAAGCTCCACCAAAATGATCCAAAGACCATGGGTCACAACCCCACCAAATTGAGCCGAAGCTCCACCAAAACGGGGTTTTGTCCACCATGCGGACAAAGATACATCACAAATCGCTAGTCTAAATTATAAAATGATCACCATTGATTAATAAGTGTAAATTACACTAAACTAGTGAATAGATGATTTAGGCTTCATGTCCCATAACCACTAGCATAACTTAAATATTTACGAATATGTTGTAGATTTCCACTCGAAAATTATCACGAGATTTCAAACGAACAAGTCCAAGAATTAACCGATGAAGTAAATGCAAGCGTTTCATACCACTTGTTTTGCTAAGTCATTTAATTGGATTTCTCGTACGAATGAGGTAAAGGTTTGTATATACTAATAGATTGGAAAATGGTTTTAAACGAGTTTTGCAATAAAAATAGTGTTGAAATCGTTTTTGTGAAAGAGTTTTAGTATTTACTACTAGTATAAAAAAACCTTTGTATTTTAAAGTGACAAATTACATAAATGATTGTAAAAAGAATCTATCACCAAAAATCCACATTCGACGACGTGAATTAAAACCATGAAAATCGATATCAAATCCATCAAATGGAAACACCAAAATCCAGAAAAGAAATCATCAAAGTCGGTATTGATTGACAATAACTATTCGGATCATCAAAGATCAATAAAAATTGGAAATCCACTCAAAAATAGGCAAAATTCAATAGAACCAGACGTCTGACCGGTTTAACCAGACGTCTGACCCTGGGTTCTGGAAATTTATATTTTTTTCTCCCTTTTCTATTTATTTCCTGAAGCCTCCCAAACGTCTGGTCAAGGGCTCTGCCATTTTATTTTTTATCGTTTTTTTCTCAGGAGCCCTAACCAGACGTCTGGTTGCCTGTCCTGGGCAAAAATTTGCTTAAGACACTGATGGCCAAATGAACTCGGGAGTGATCGAGTGAGCGATGGATGCTAGGGATTTATGCCAAGAGACAACCCAACCCTATAGGCTCTTCGATACACCACAAATAACATGTCGAAACATCCATAGTACGATTTTCATAAATTTTGACTTCAAAACCAAAATTGGAAAATTCACCAAACCAATTCAAATCAAAAGCAATTGAACATGAAATAGATGTTAGAAATTCATACCTAAAAACAATGAAAGCTATAGACATAGATGTGAGTTCAAGAACTCACCTTTGAATTTAAAAACAAGAAATGAGAATCTCTAAAACAAGCTTAGACCAATTCCTCTTCACTACACCTTTAGAATCTTCTATCTATTATCAAATGTAAAGTTTTTCCCTAAGTTAGGTTATAGGAAAAATCAAGAATTGAAGAGGGATTGAGATGGAGAAGATGAAGAGGATGCTTACCTAAGCTTCTCTTTGATTTTAGAACTTGAATTTGAATTTCCTAAGAGAACTAGGGGTTAGGAATTTAGTTTCCTCTTCCCACCATTTTTCCTAGGGCTTGAGTGTTAGGAATTTAGAAAATGGAATGAATGAATGAATAGGACTGGAGTGGGAGCTATTAGGTAGAAGAGTTTGGGTCTTTTATTGGGTTAATGGGCTAGAACCCAACCCAAAGCCCAATTGAAAATACCAAAATCCTAATCAACTCCAAACATATCGATGTTTATACTTAAATTAGTTGTAAATGTCGTTTTAAACTCAATGGAAGTGGTCTTGAGTCCGAATTCGACTGTTTACAAAAAGTCACATTTCAGAATTTAATCCAACTAACGATGCTATATTTAAATAAAACATTTAAATATTTAATCGTAAAATATGCGGGTTGTTACAAACTCCTCTTCTTAAAGAAATTACGTCCTCACAATACTTAAGAAGAAAATAAAGAGTAACAACCACTCTATGGAACAACAACACAATAGAAAAATTCGAAGTGAGAAGTTCACCTTAAGAAGCATGAGAGAGTAAATCCGGATGTGTTCGCTCGATGAATTCTATGGATTCCTAAGAACAATCCTTAGGATTTGCAGACCATTGAACTTCCACAAGCAGAACATCTTTATTTCGAAGGCGTTTAACCTCCGTAGCAATGATACGAATAGGATGTTGCTCATAAGTTAAATTAGGTGAACTTCAATTTCTTCAATAGCACTTGGCTCAAGAATAGAGTCGGAATCTCTAAGGCATTTCCATAGTTGAGAAACGTGAAATACGTCATGAATAGCAGAAAAATTGAGTCGGTAATAAAAGGCGATAAGCCACGGAACCAATGCGTTTGGTGATGGGAAATGGGCCAATATATCGAGGTGCTAATTTTCCCGATGGACTGAAACGCACAACACCCTTCATAGATGAAACATGAATAAATACCAAATCTCCCAAGGAAAATTCTAATTTCCTTCTTCGGTTATCGGTATAGGATTTTTGTCTACTTTGAGCTTCACTCATTCTATGACAAATAAGGTCAATCTTTTCTGTGGAATCACGAATATAATCTGGACCTAAAACAAGCTTCTCACCGGCTTCAAGCCAACACGAAGGAGATCGGCATGGCCTTCCGTAGATTGCCTCGAAAGGTGCCATACCAATACTAGATTAGAAGCTATTATTGTAAGAAAACTCGACAAGGGAAATATGATCTTCCCAACTTCCACCAAAATCAAGAACACATGCACGAAGGAGATCTTTAAGAGTTTGATTCACACTCTCGGTTTGTCCATCGTACTGAGAATGTTAAGCGGTGCTAAAATTAAGCTTTGTTCCCAAATATTTTTGAAGACCCTTCCAAAATCCACTAGTAAATAATGGATGATGATCACTAACAATAGAAGTAGGAACTCCATACAATTTAACAATTTCTTTGACATAGAGTTTGGCCAAAAGAGATACGGTCCGATTGGACCGAAAGGTAATAAAATGGGTAGATTTTGTAAGTCTATCTACAGTCACCCATAAACTGTCATGACCCGAATGACAACGAGGAAGACCGTCAATAAAGTCCATGGAGAATTAATCCCACTTCCAAACTGAAATGTCCAAAGGTTGCAATAATCCACCTTGCCTTTGATGCTTGGCCTTTACAAGTTGGCAAGTTATGCAACGCTTAATAAAGTTAGCAATATCAGATTTCATTCCATCCTAATAATGAAGTCGTTTCATGTCCGCATACATTTTACTACTACCGGGATGAACGGTAAATTTAGAATGATGAGAATCTTCAAAAATGTCCTTACAAAGATCACTAATATTTGGCACAATAAGTCTACCAAATTTTCGAATGCCTCCACGAGCATCGATTTCAAAGTCTTTCAAACCATCAACCTTATTTTTATCCCTACAACTTTCGCTAAGATGAGCCAGTTCGGGATTATGCTTTTGAGCTTCAAGAATGCGGTCTAAAAGAGATGGATGAGCCTCAAGGCTACATAAAACAAGAGATGAACATGAATTGGATTCACGATCTCGAATCTCACAAGTGGACAAAGTCTCGAGATCATTCCATTCAGATATCATCGTGGAAACAACCGCTTGTTGCTTACGACTAAGGGCATCGGCAACACGATTTCCCTTTTCGAGAGTATAAAGAATATCAAGGTCATAAGATGCAAGGAATTCGAGCCAACGTTGTTGACGCAAATTAAGTTTCTTTTGAGAAAATAAATACTTCAAAGATTTATGATCGGTGTAGAGATTAAATTTCTCTCCCAAAAGATAATGACACCAAATTTTAAGAGCGAAAACAATGGCCGCGAGCTCTAGATCATGAGTGGCATATCAAGTCCCGGCAGTCTTTAAGTGTCTAGAAGCATAAGCGATAACACGTTCCCTTTTCCATGAGGACGGCACTCAAACCAATACGACTAGCATTGGTACAAACATTGAAGTCTTGGTTCCCTTCGGGAATCACAAGAATAGGAGCATTGGAAAGGAGTTCTTTTAATTTCTAAAAAGCAGCTTCTATGCTAAATCATTTATTTCATGATCCTCTTTCCTGAAAAGCTAAGACATTCAAAATCATGATTAACTTTATGTAACCATATTTTTAAATTTTTTTTACTTATTACAAGTCAATTTACCATGTTTGACTGTCTCATCATAGCATTTAGGAGATTCCTACCGGTAACGTTGATCAAGCGCATCGACCAGAATTCTTAAAGCACTCAATAGGCAATACAACAAAAAATCATCTTCTATATGATAAACATGTCTCTTAAAATTTTTATGAATATTCTTTGCTCGTTTTAAGAACAAAATCCAATTATACTTATAAATATATCTTATTACAAAGATTTGCAATTTTAAATTGCCGTTTTCACCTATAATCAATTGATATAAGGATAGACTCATCGAGATATTCACAGAATACTTGATTCATAAGATGGATGAACTAAGCTGGAGGGTTCGTTAAACCAAATGGCATAACAAGCTATTCATAAGATCCATAACGAGTACGGAACGATGTCAAAGGAATGCCATCCTCTGCAATACGAAGCTGAAGAAAACCGATGGCAAGGTCGAGCTGAGAAAAGACCTTAGCACCACTCAATTGATCGAACAAATCATTGATCCTGGACAATGGATACTTATTTTTAATGGTCAACTCGTTAAGCTGGCGGTAATTGATGCAAAGCCTAAGAGTACCTTCAGATTTCTTTACAAAGATAGCTGAAGCTCCCCATGGAGAGAAACTAGAATGAATAAACTGTTTTGCTTCCAATTCGGATAATTGTTTACGCATTGTTAACCCTCTTTTATTCAGCGACCTAGCGACCTACTCAACTCAACGACCTAGCGACCTAAGGCTCACGACTTAACAATCTATAACAAGCTAGCGACCTAACTCCTGAAAGACTCTTGCGACCTAACTCCTGAAAGACTCCTGCGACCTAACTCCCGAATGTCTCCTACGACCTAACTCCTGAAAGTCTCCTTCGACCTAGCGAGATAAAGAAAGAGCGACCTAACGAATTAGCGACCTAGAAACTCAGGAAAGGCAACGACCTAACATGTTCCAGAGTTAAGCCGCACGACCTGCCTCTTCTATTAGGTCGCTCACGACCTAATCTTGCCGAGATAACTTCTGTATTACATATATTAGGTCGCTCACAGCCTGTATCTCACCCAGAATGATTCCATTAAGTCGCCAATGACTTATGCTAACTCGGGATGACTCTTAGGTCGCTCATGACCTAACGACCTAAGCCCAGTTTTCTCCTATAAATACCCCGCCTACTCCGCATTTGGGGAGGGGGGCGAATTTTTGGAAACGCCAAGACTCTGGTGATTTCTCTACTGACTTCAACACTTCAAAGGCAAAGGATACTTCAAAGAATCTTCGAAAAGAATAAAGTTCATTCAACATGAATTGAAAGAGCTTTTCTGCATCAAAGTTCTGATTACTTGTCTTGATTGTGTTGTAATCAAAGAGTTATTGTAAATATGTAATCGAATCAGTCATAGAAGAGATTAAGTGGACGTAGGCTTGACTTTGAGCCGAACCACTATAAAACTGTTGTCTTTTACTGTTTTCTGCTACTCTCTGCTTACTTTTAGTTCCCGTACCAACGGGTGGTGCTTTCACGATATCACAAATTACACCGGGGTGTTAGCGTACATTTTTCACGTTAACATTTTTGGTGCTTTCACTGAGAACCCAACTCAGGAGTGCTTTCATCATTGCTTCACAAAGACTTGTGGAAAGACTCTCCCTAAGAACCAGAAGTCTATCTGAAATTATGGCTCCTGGAAGGAAAAGTAAATCTACCAGATCTGGTGTTGCTCATGAAAACACCGCCACTTCTCCCGCATCAAATCAAGCGGCTCCTAGTGTTGGAGTCACAAGGGCGGAGTTAGATGCCGTAGTGTCTGGGTTGTATCAACAAATGGAAGCCCAGAACGCTTTGATGTTGGAAAAATTGAATGCTTTACTTGGAGTTAACCAGCCACCAGAAAACAATGAAGAAACCTTTGCTGAAGATGTTCATGATCCCCAAGGGAAAAGTATTTCTCAAAGGGCAGCTGGCACCGCCGAAGGGGCACCTCCCCAAGCTGGAGGTTCAAGGCCGCATCCAACTCTTCGTGAATGTTTGCCCAGGCAAACTTCTGAAAAAGTAGCCGACGTCTGTCCCGCAGAGCCTCTAAACGATGAGGAGTACCTCTCGGGAATGATTCGACAGATTATGAAAGAAAGCATGAAAAGCACGGAAGATGAAAATGACTGGGGATTTGCTCCAAGCAAAACTCCTTTTACTGAAAGAATTTTGAAGGCTGAATTTCCAAGGAAGTTTGTCCCTCCCAACATTCCAGCTTATAGGGGGACAAGTGATCCTAACCAATTCTTATACAAGTATGACTGGCATATGATAGGTGCCAGGGCAACGGACGAGATCAAGTGCAGATATTTTCCTGTGTACTTAGAGGGAGTTGCCTTGTTTTGGTTCACAAAGCTACCAGTTCGATCTGTGGATCAATTCTCCGACCTAACTCGGAAATTCAAAGATCAGTTCAGGTTATATGCATCGAAGGCCAAGGACATAATGTCAATATCCAGTCTCGAACAAAACCCCGGAGAGTCTATTAAATCTTTCTTAAACCGCTTCAATATAGCCTTGGCCGAAATTGATAATGCAGAGCCTAGAATGATTCTGACCTACTTGATGCGAGCTATTGATAAATCAAGTGAATTCGGAAAATGGCTAAAGATGAAAGAGCCAAACTCACTTGAGAAGTTCTATAAGAAGGCTGATGAATTCATGCGCTTAGAGAGCCTTCATGTACAAGCAAAATTAGACATGGCTGAAGTCAAGCATAACAATGTTGCCACTAACAAAAAGGAATCTGGTGGTCAGAAGAGGGAGAATGATAGTAGGAAAGGGCAGAAAGATATGAAGAAACTTCGCTTCTTTAAACCTTCAGATTTTACTCCCTTAATTGATACTCCAAAAAACATCTTTTTCGCAACCAAGGATGCTGTCGAATACCCCAAACCACCTGAGATGAAGCTTGGGAAAAATGCTTTGCATAACGGCAGATTCTGTCGGTTTCACAATCAGCCTGGTCACGACACTAATGAATCTCGCCATTTAAAGAGTTTGATTGAAGAGCTTCTGAGACAAAATAAACTACAACAATATGTGAAGAGAAACAGAAGTGACCCAACTTCATCTACTCAGGGGCAACAAGTTCCTACACATCAATCCAACTCCGGTGAGAGGACTGCAGCGTAGGAATCTAAGAGGCCCATCATCAATGTTATCACAGGGGGTCCTCACCCAGCAGGCAGAAGCTGGGGTGAGATGGAGAGATACGCTCACGCTTTGAGATATGCTCCGGAGGAAGAAAATGTTTTTGTCTTAGAAGATGCTTCCCCTTTGAAACATCAAAGAACTTTTAACGATGACATCATATTCCGGGCCAGAGACTCTGTTGTTATTGAATCTCCTACCATGGATCCTTTGGTAATATCTACAGGCATCGGGTCGGCTATTGTAAGAAGGGTGCTTGTTGACTGCGACGCCTCTTACAATATCTTCTTCAGAAAGACATTTGATCAGATGAAAATTCCCATGCATTACAACAAAAATACCCTATTACAACGTCATTTTTACAACGGACATTGGCTGCCGTTGTAATAGAAGGCTATTACAACGGTCCATTCAGGACCGTTGTAATAGGTGCCCTATACAACGCCCTTTTTACAACGGGCAATAACTACCCGTTGCAATAGAATGCTATTACAACGGTCCTTTCATGCCCGTTGTAATAGATGTCAATTTTACAACGTTCACAAAATGCCCGTTGTAATAGATGCCAATTTCACAACATTCACAAAATGCCCGTTGTAATAGATGCCAATTTTACAACGGTCATAAAATTGTAAGAGATGCCAATTTTACAACGCTCAAAACGCCAGTTGTAATAGGTGCCAATTTTACAACGGTCCTTCAAATTTTTGGCTCCGTTCCTCTAAATTTTGACTCCAATCCAAATCGCTCCGTTCCATTATTTTATATTCCTCTTCCCCCATTTTCGTCTTTACCATCTCCTCACCCATTCACTATTCCTTCGCCAGATCCACTTTCCCCAAATCGTCCATGTAACCCACACCCCGTCCCACCTCCATATTTGTTCACTGCGCCTCTTATCAACAACACAAACAAAAAAAGCTAGTGATTCCACGTTTTATCCCTCGCTTCTTCTTCCACAGTTCAAATTCCAGACCGAAACCCAGCAAAACCTTTGATTTCTCAACTCACAACGTCACTTCAAAACCCTAGCCCGGTAATCCCAATCGAAAAGCTCTTCATCCCACCCGAATCAGACCCATTTTCATTTCATGTTTATTCACAATGGAAAAATAAATAAAAAACCCTAAATCGTCGTGCCTCCAAACCGTGTCATCCTTCGTGCCACACCCAACGCTGTGTCGCGACCGACAGTCGTGCCGCATCCAAGCTGCGTTTCCACTTTCAGCTCCAAGTTTGATGGAAAGAACTCATCAGTAAGCAGGGCAAAAGCACATGTTAGCCTTTTAATTTTATTTCACACTTCTGTTCGGGTCTGGTTTTAGTTAATTCAATTTAATTTCGAGGCTATTATTATTGATCCGAACGCTCAATTTCTAGGCATCTATCCACGTCTATCTGAAA
Organism: Allium fistulosum; assembly: GCA_030737815.1. NCBI lineage: Eukaryota > Viridiplantae > Streptophyta > Magnoliopsida > Asparagales > Amaryllidaceae > Allium > Allium fistulosum. Next base: position 237,183,782 of record CM060908.1, read on the forward strand.
GTTCACCTTCCGGTTGCAAACCCTAATTAACTGATGTATTAATGTGTTATTCAACAAGTTGGAACTGTAATTTTTTTTTCTTTTTGAGTGAAAGTCCCATTTTTTGAATGACCCGTTCTCTTTTTATAGAAACAATAAAGTACAGGTTTGAGACAAAGTGCAAGATCGATTCAGAACAATGCATAAGGAAATGGACAGTGAACTAGATGCGCGAGAGAAAATGAATGGAGGCGGCGGCACGATAGAGAGAAGAAGAGGAACCCGTTAACATTTTAATTTTAATTTAATTGACATTGAATATGTTTAGTTAGTGTAAATAAATCTGTTATTTTTATGTATAACATTGTTTCCATATAGATTAACAAATAGATTAGGAATCATGCCATGGACTTGCGAATATATACTTTTCAGACCAGATGGTCCGCTGTTCTATGTAGCCAAAAGGATAGCACAGCTGTAAGATATCATACCTATATTTACTTACTTATTTGTTTATGGATTTTTTTTTTCACTTTAACCTCTTTTTTCAAACTTATTATGCAAATAGCCTCACTTCAAAACTAATTGTTATAAGTTGTGCTTGGAATATGGCTTACATTCTTTAAGCATCATGTATTCAAGATACATGTGGACAGTTGTATATTATCAGGAATCTACAGGTTTCATGTGAATGCTCTTTCATAGCAATGTTGTGGTATGGACACTGTTGATATATTATATTTTTATAGTTGGTGTATTACTTCAGATTAAGAATCTGTGAAATTATATATTCTGAACCAGAATATTATTATGACTTATTATGTGGATGGTTGTGGCTGCACTTGTTTTATATATTTCCAGAGCCAGAACATTATTTGCTAGTCATTTAGTCAGCAAAATAGAAAATATTTTGGAAGTTCGTTTTCATAACTATGTATTGTGATCACCCATTTCCTACACGTCAGTTTAGTGGTAAAAATATACCGATGATTACCCATTTTTAACACTATATATAAGCTTGTTCAATATATTTATGCATATAGGAAAGGATCGCAATATGGACAGGATACCATTGTGTTCATATAACCACTTAATTATCTGGAACGCTCACAATATGCTATTATGTGGGACCCTCAGAATATACTGTAAGTTGTGACCACGGTTGCTTATTTATCCACTTACAACTAAAAAGTTCGTATAAAGATGTAACACATGGATATTCTTTCAAAAAACACATAGTAGACGGAAACTTGTACTTACAAACTTTTTGATTGTAATTCATGGAACATAGGATTCGCAACAATATTGTTATTTTATAGCTGGTTGGTAGATGGAACGCCAGTGAGTAAACAAAAAGGAATCTAAATCCATTGCGTTATGTGAAGAATGAATGATTTATAAATCCATTGCGTTAGAGTATGTGTATGTTATTTGCGTGCGTGCGTGTGTATATATATATATATATATATATATATATATATATATATATATATATATATAATTTAGTCCCATTAACTTACCTGCTTTTGAACTGTGGTGCATGTGTGTGTAGTTAGGTATGTGTGCGTGCTAGGGTATATATATGAATAAATATAGGAGAGTAGGGCGATGTGTGTGTTTTGTTAGGTGAGTAAAACAGAGTATTATAATAATGCATGGCTATGCATATTTTTATAGGTATGTTTAAATGATTCTATGCATTATGTTTTGAATTGTCAGTGTTTTTATTTAGTCTTGTATGCTCAGTTTTTATGTCCTGCTTTGTGTATGCGCAAAAAGGTGAGAGCAGTGTCCGCGAATTTTAATGTCTTACCTGTAGCTATGAATTTTGGGAAGTGGAATCAATAAATTATTGTAATTTCCTGTGTTTCATTTCTTGTGTGTGGGTGAATATGCAATATTGTTTATGCTGAGAATAGGAATGTGCGTACACTTACATATAAGTTTGCTTATTATTTTCTCTTCTGTTTTAGTTTAGTATAGGTCAATGATGAAGTTGGAAGTGGATGCAGTTGTAATGTATTTGGTAGTGGCAGAAGTTCAGGGTATTGCAGGGGAATTTTGTGATGATGGCAGAAATAAAGTGGGGTTGTAAGTTTCGATGGGGGTAGGCAACAAGGATGATGGAGGAAGGATGTGTAGTATGTATGAATGGTGAACTGGGATGTTGATATGGAAGTTGCTGTGTGCACAGTGTATTTGCAGTGTTGAAGTAATGCACAGTTTTGAAGTAATGTGCACAGTATTGAAGTAATGCAGTGGCGTGCGCAGTGTTTATGTGATTGAAACTGTTCTTTTTATGTGATTGTAACTGTTCTTTTTTATTTTTTATAAAGAAATGTATAGTGCACAATGAAAATGTAAATGAAATGCAAACACACTTGAAATGAAATGATTTTGGTTGTTTTATGATAATATCTATTACTCGTTAAATTATTCATTATGGGTATGGATGTACTGTATGGATGTTGTTGTAATTTTTTTAAAAATTTGCATTTATTTTGCAACGGTCAGAAATCGTTGCAATATCGTGTATTACAACGGGCTATGCCAGTTGTATTATAGTCTTTTACAACGGGCGTTAATTGTTGTCATAGAGCGTATTGCAAGGGCCGATGACCGTTGTAAAAATGTGTATTACAACGTTCATTGCCCGTTGTAAAATACGGTCGACCTATTACAACGATGCCTAATACAACGGGCGCATGCCCGTTGCGAAAGCCATATTACAACGGGCATTGCCCGTTGTAAAATGGCTGTTTTGTTGTAGTGATGGCTGACGTCCAAGCTTCCTCGTAGAAGATTGTTGGGTTCACTGGAGAACCAAAACAGCCAATTGGGACTATTGACTTGTTTGTAGAGCTCGGGGAAGGGGAAAAGAAAGTGGTCCAAAAACAAACCTTTGTGATTGTCGATGAATTCTCTGCTTACAATGCCTTCTTGGGTCGACCAACTCTTGCTGCATTCAAGGCCATTCTCGCCCCATAGTGCTTGACTATGAAGTTCCCCACTGATAATGACATCGGTGTTGTGAAGGGGGACCAAAATGTCGGGCGAGAATGCTATTTCACAGAGTTGCGGGAAAGAAGAAAAAGAGAAACGGGTAAAGGTGCGGCAGCTCTGCTCCACATCAAAGAACCCACCTTGTAGCAATTACGGGGTGGACCCTGCACTGGTGAGCATAGTGGTGCATGAAAATAGATTGATCCCAGAAAAACCAGTGTAGGGGAAAGTAGAGTGGTACCGGTGGAAGTAATGGTGCCGATATCTGTTGATCTGAATGACCCGAACAAGGTGCTGAATGTGGGTTCACAACTTTGTATGACGGTCCAGAATATGCTGATATCATTCTTGGAAGCAAATCTGGATGTATTCGCTTGGAGTCATGCTGACATGTCTGGAATATCTCCAGAAATCGCAGTGCATGCTTTGAATATTGATCCGAAATTCACACCTGTAAAGCAGAAAAGAAAAACCTAAGGTCCTGAAAGGTCGACAGCATTAAAAGAAGAAGTAGATCGGCTCATGGAAAACGGATTCATCAAAGAATCCACTTATCCAAATTGGGTCTCTAATCCGGTGTTGGTTAAAAAAAGAAAATGGGAAGTGGAGAGTGTGCATCGACTTTTCAGACCTGAACAAAGCATGCCCCAAAGACTGTTTCCCACTGCCCAAAATTGATCAGTTGGTGGATGGAACAGCCGGGCATGAATTAATGTCTTTTATGGATGATTACTCAGGATATAATCAAATCATGATGCTTGAGCCAGATCAGGAGGACACAAGCTTCATCACTGATGTTGGTCTTTACTGCTATAAAGTCATGCCCTTCGGACTAAAGAACGCAGGGGCAACTTATCAAAGACTTGTTAATGCCATGTTCAAACCTCAGATTGGCAAGACTATGGAAGTGTATGTCGATGATATGTTAGTGAAATCGAAGAAAGCAGTGGATCACATGGATCATTTGGCAGAAATATTCGCGATTCTTCGAAAGTACGGGATGAAGCTAAATCCTCTGAAATGTTCGTTCGGGGTAGAGTCTGGAAAATTCTTGGGTTTATTTGTGAGTGCTAGGGGCATCGAAGCTAATCCTGCTCAGATTACTGCTTTAAGAGAAGTCAAAGCCCCTAGAACAAAGAAGGAATTGCAAAGCCTCAACGGGAAAGTCGTTGCTTTAAGTCGGTTCATTTCCAGTCACTGATAAATGCATTCCCTACTTTGATGCTCTGAAGAAAGGAAAGAAAAATTTGAATGGACTCCCGAATGTCAGAAAGCTTTTGAAGAACTGATTCATCACATGGAAAAACCTCCAATACTCTCTCAGCCCAGCAATGGTGAAGATCTTTTCATATACTTAGCGGTTTCATCTCATGCTCTCAGTGCAGCATTGGTACGGGAAGACGCAAAAGTTCAGCACCCGGTTTATTACATCAGCAAAAGATTCACTGGGGCAGAGATGAACTATTCAAAGCTGGAAAAGCTCGCCTATTGTTTGTTAATTGCATCCAGAAAGTGGAGGCCATATTTCCAGCCTCATCCTATCAAAGTCCTCACTGATCAACCTCTAAAGCAAGTCCTATTTCGCCCGAAAACTTCGGGTCATCTTCTGAAGTGGAATATTGAATTTAGTCAACACGATATTACCTACCATCCCCGAAGAGAAATCAATGGACAAGCTTTGGCAGATTTCATTGCAGAATACACAGATAAAGGTGGCAGTGAGGAAGAGATGACTAATGACGTCCCGATCCGATGGAAATTGTATGTTGACGGTGCAAGAAATGATTATTGTTCCGGAGCTGGGGTTGTGCTTGAAACCCCCGAAGGGCGGTCATTATGTTATGCATTGAGATTGGAATTTCCTTCAACAAATAATGAAGCAGAATATGAAGCTCTTATTGCCGGCTTGAAGATTTCTAAAGAACTGAACATCAAAGTATTGCAGATCTTCAGTGATTCCCAGCTTATTGTATGCCATGTCAAGAAAGAGTTTCAAACTAAAGGAGGAAATCTGCCTGCTTACTTATCAAAGGCCTGGGAGCTTCTCAATGATTTTGATCATTATACAATCAGCCATATATCCCGGGAAGAGAACATGAAGGCAGATTCTTTTGCAAAATATTCAAGCTCTGGCGAAGCTCAATTATTAGGATTAGTCTCTGTGGAAGTCTTGTCAGCTCCAAGTACTGATGAGATGGATATTGACTGGATCATGGCTATATCTCAAGAACAGGAGTCGTGGATGACCCCTATCCAGGAATATCTACTCAACGGCTCCTTGCCAGAAAACTCAAAAGAGCGCCAGAAGCTGTTAAGAAAAGCCCCGAGATATGTAATTCAAGACGGCCATTTTTACAGACGAGGATTCTCGATGCCATTACTCCGATGTGTAACCAAAGAAGAGGCTATGACAATTTTAGCTGAGGTGCACGGAGGAGAGTGTGGAGATCATTCAGGTGGCCAAACTCTTGCAAAGAAAATCCTCCGCTATGGGTATTTTTGACCAGATATCAATCAGATGCTGCTAGCTACTCCCGAAAGTGTGACAGATGCCAGAGATTTGCAAAAATCCCAAGAGCACCTTCCACCGTGCTAACACAGATGGTCAGTCCATGGCCGTTTGCCATTTGGGGGATAGATCTCATCGGACCTTTGCCGATTGCCAAGTCCGGAATCAAATATGCTATTGTTGCGGTTGATTATTTCACTAAATGGGCTGAAGCTGAACCATTGGCTACTATTACCTCTAAAAAGATGATAAACTTTGTGACTAAAAATATCATTTGCAGGTATGGTGTGCCTCAGAAGATAATCACAGACAATGGTACCCAATTCGAAAGCGAAGAATTTCAGGACTTTTGCAGGCGATTCAAGATCCGAAAAAGCTTCTTAGCAGTGGCTCATCCGCAGGCAAACGAGCAAGTGGAAGCAGTGAACAAAATTATCAAATCAACCATCAAAAAATAGCTGGAAAAAGCAAAAGGTGGTTGGATCGATAAACTGCCACTAGCACTATGGGCTTATAGAACCACTCACAAAACTGCGACTGGGCACACTCCATTCTCATTAGCATATGGATAAAAAGCCATGATTCCCGTGGAGATAGAGGTCCCCTCACAAAGGAGAATTCATTTCAACCAAGCTAAAAATGAAAAGATGCAACTAGAAGCACTTGACTTACTTGACGAAAGAAGGAAAGAGGCTGAGCTCAGAGTTGCAGCTCATCAGCAAAGGATAGCCAGGTACTTCAATTCTAAAGTTTGCCAATGCAGCTTTGAAATTGGGGATCTAGTCTTGAAAAGGATCATGATAGGAACAGGAGTGTGTGGGCCAAATTGGGAAGGGCCATATGTTATAGGGAAAAAACTTCTTGATGGCACTTTCAAACTCACAACTGTCGAAGGAGATCCAATTTCGAGAGCCTGGAACAACAATCACTTACGTCCATATTTTACTTAGAAGCTATGCTCAAATTTGTAAAATAATTATGAATGTATCATTCTTGTATTGTAAGCCATTGTAAAATCAGTGTGACTCAGCAATAAGAACTATAAAGTGGATGTAGGCCCAATTCTTAGCCGAACCACTATAAATCTTGTGTCTTCTACTACTATAAAACGCCTGTCTCATTTCAATGTGCAAATATCTTAAATATGTTGCTAAAATGTTGATTTAATATTGCAGGCTATCAAAGCAAAGCTTACCTATTCAATACATCGCAAGGCCAAGCGATTCCCACAAATCACTCGACAAACAAATGTCAAGCCACAAAATTCCCAGGTTCAATTCCTACATAAGAAGTGCTTCTCATAAACAGTTGGTGATTCCACCGAAGGGGCACCTTCCTAAATTGAAGGTTCCCGGCCCTTGCTAACTGATTGCGATCGTTTGTGCAAACAAACATCCATTTAAGTAGCTTGCGTCTGCCCCATGGATTCACTTAACAATGAAGTACACTTCCCTGGAAGAATCAAACAACCTGCAAAAGAAAGTAACATGCACTTAGGAATGATAACGAGGAATCGCTAAGAAACAGATGGAAAAAAGACATGGGCAAGCAGTCAAAAAGAGCCAAAATGGGATCTTGTCTCTCAACAAATAGGTTGGTGGAACCACCGAAGGGGCACCTTCCCAAAGGGGAGGTTCCAGGCCCTTACTAGTTAATTGCGATCGTTTGTGCAAACAAACATCCAGTTAGGTAGTTTGCGTCTGCTCCGTGGATCCACTTAACTGTGAGATACAACCTTCCTGGCAAACGGAACAAGTAAAGCCCTCTCCGGAGGCACAATTCAAAGCCCTCTCCGGAGGCACAATATAAAGCCCTCTAACGAGGCATGCTGTAAAATGAAATGTTTTTCTCAAATAACAAGGTTGGTGGTACCACCGAAGGGGCACCTTCGCAAAGTGAAGGCACTGGGCCCTTGCTAGTTAATTGCGATCGTTTGTGCAAACGAACATCCAATTAGGTTGCTTGCGTCCGCCCCGTGGATCCATTTAATTGTGGGAAATGACTTTCAGACAAACAAATGAAGCCCTCCTCGGAGGCACACTTCTACTCTCATGGGAACGTTCTTCCCCAAAAAAGTTGAAGTGCCAAATAAAGCCCTCTAACGAGGCATGCTGTAAAATGAAATGTTTTTCTCAAATAACAAGGATGGTGGTACCACCGAAGGGCACCTTCCTAAAGTGAAGGCACCATTCCCTTGCTTGTTAATTGCGATCGTTTGTGCAAACGAACATCCAATTAGGTTGCTTGCGTCCGCCCCGTGGATCCATTTAACTGTGGGAAATGACTTTCAGGCAAACAAATGAAGCCCTCCTCGGAGGCACACTTCTACTCTCATGGGAACGTTCTTCCCCAAAAAAGTTGAAGTGCCAAATAAAGCCCTCTAATGAGGCACGCTGTAAAATGAAACGTTTTTCTCAAATAACAAGGTTGGTGGTACCACTCTACTAAAGAGAGAATGATATTTTCTCAAAAAAGAGAGAAAACTTCTCCGATACAAAGCACACTCTACTAAAGCAGAATGATATTTTCCTCAAAACGGAAGAATTATTCTCTAGAATAAGAGTACAAGTATTTTTCAAAATGGAGAATAATGCAATAAGCCGTGGTATGGGGGCAATACAGCTACATTAACAAAAACAACGCTCAAACAGCATACCACGAGCTCACTGCAATATCACGCAAAGAAAATAAAGAAACTTGTGCTAAAATAGGAAATAAATGCATTCACAAATACTGACAAGAGATTGTACAAGTAAAAGAGTCATTTTATTCCATACTATAAAAAAATTCTTATATACATGTACAGGTTTCAAAAAGCGGGGGTCGGTACCCGCACAATCTCCGGTCGATACAAGTCCTTAGACAAAAGACAAAAAAGCAAAACAAGAAGGATAGAACCAAACTCATTTCTTCTTCCTCCCGTCGCCTTTCGAGCCCTCACCTGGCCTAATGGTTAACTTCTTAGGTTGGTTTGAACTCTTCGGGGAAGAAGGAGAAAGAGGTGCAATTGGGTCCTCTTCTACTTTCTCATCGCCAACAGGAGCGTCCTTCTTTTTCTTTGAAATTACGTGCTTTCCCTTCTTCTTCGAAGAAGATTCGCTGCCCAGAGAGATAAGATCAGAAAGCTTTGTATCATCGGCAGTGAATCTCTCCAGGGTCCTCTCACCCTCCTCAAGTTCTTCAGCCTTCTGCTCTTGTGAAGCTGTCGGGTCATCTAAACCTTGAAGAGCATCTATTTTTTCTTCTTGTGATCCCGGTTGAGAAGCAGAAAGAGGAGTAACTTGAAGAGGTGGAGGGGCAACGGCGGGAGGAGGCGAAGCCTGTACAACGCTTATTGATTTCACTACATAAGAAGAAAAGTTAAACATTAGTATTCCTCGCAAAAGAGAGGAGATAGTGGCACGTCAAGACTTAAGTAATAAGCAAGAAATTCATCGAGCTCATGTGAGGCAAACGAGTAGTCCACTTGAGCTAGATCAATGTTGAAGTTACCTGGAGAGGTTGGCTTTATCATGTCAATTTCATAGTCTTGGGCTTTGGTGCTTTCTTGGGCCTCATCTTTGGCGTGAGCAGTTTTAGCTTCACCTTCGGTTTTAGCAAGAGGCGGAGAATGGGAACTGGAGCCAATAATATCAACGTCGACCGAAAACGAAGGACGAGTTTGGTCGGTCAAAGGTGCCTTCCATGGACGCTCTCCTTCCGCTACTTCGGCTCGCTGATTAGCAAGTTGTTCTTTCCCCCTCGCAAGGGTGGCACGACCCTCGTCGTCCAAATAATTAGCCTCAAAATCCTCTTCGGTGTAGCCAGCATCTTTGAGCACTTAAACTGCTGCTTCACACACTTCAGCCAATGTAATCTCATACTTCGGGCCCAAGAAAGAAAGACTGCCTTTCCCCAAGATGCTGAGAACGTAAAACTCAAATAGAGTGGAGCTGATATTGGCTTTAGTCGCCTCGTGTGAATGTTCAACTGCCTCTTTTCCAGAAACGGCGTCGTCACGTTCTTTTTCAGCTTTAGCAAGCTGGATCTTTAGCATCGCAATCTCCGCGTGTTGAGAGCTAGTTTTTTCCCGCAGCTGAGAAGCATCTTCGCGGTACTTTTCAACAATTTTCTGCTCTGCCTCAAGTTTGGCCTCAACATCACGCTGAGCAGCGTGGGCATCTCTTACTTGCTTTTGGAGAACCTCTTCCTTTTGTGTATAAGAAGTGGAAGAGGTGACAAGCTCATCTTTAAGTTTCTTAACTTCAGCCTCAAGCTCCTCGTTGTAAGCAGTGATGCTCTTCATCTCCGCATCATGCTGATTAAGAAATTTCTACCACTCAGACTTGTCGCTCTCCATGGTCAGCATAGCTTCAAGATTAAAGCGATTTATTCTCTGAAGCTCATCGACCAGTTTTTGCCAGCTGGACATTCTTTCAATATCGAGCTTGACGGCATCAAGATTTCTCAACATGGCTTGTTTATCAATTGGAACTAAGTCCAGAACGAAGCGCACTCCTTTAAAGCACCAATGCGGAAATCGGCTTTGGAGTGCAGTCGGAGGCTTCTCAACTTGATAAGGAGGCCTATTGATGATTGATTGAATATCAGCTTTTTTGAGAGCAGGAGAGCTGGAAGGGATGTCTAAAGAGATAGAAGTAGCGGGCACTTTAGAAATTTCAGATGAAGACTTGTCGTCAAGTTTGGCCCGCTTGCTTGGATCCTTAGTTGTATGACTTTTTCCCCTATCATCGTGAGACTTTCTTTTGTGAGAGTCGTCATCTCTTTGGTAGGAGTCATGACGGTCGTCTCTCCTTCCATACCGTTCTTCATAAGCCTGCCTCTCACGAGCCTTCCTAGCTGCTCTCTCTTCGTCAGTCTCCCTAGGGGCAGGAAGATAGCGTCTGGGATCATAAGTGTCACGCCTTGCATGCCGTAGAAAATCATCATAATACGAGCCGCTGCGTCCCATGGGAGAACCTGAAAGTAAAGAACAAGCAAAAATTTAGAAATCTTCGAATTAAAGAAGCTAAGTGAACGTAATTGCCAAAAGTCCTAAGTGTGTGTGTGGCGTGCAAACTATGTGCGTCAGGCTACAAACCACTCTTCAGCTTAGGAGTGATGTCGGCTTTTGCAATAGGAGTCAACTCTTGGGTTGATGGGAGTGGTCGCAAGACGGATGTTGCTTCAACCGATGGATAGACAAGCTTAGAAGCGGTGGTATCGTCTTTGAAAAGCTCTTGGGAAGTCAACATAAAATCGCTCAATCCCCCAAAGATGTTCCACGCTTTCCGTAGCGGAGCTGTCTTTCTCAGCCTCCTCATCAGCCTCTTTAGTAGTCTTCCCAGAATGTTGAGGGAGTTCCTCTTCTTCAATAACGGAGGGAAGTTTAGACTTGTCAGATAACCCCGCACCGGAACTAGAACATTTCACTAGTTAAGTTTCTATAATGGGTTCTTTCGATGCAGATTCCTCTGCGGAAGCTGGAGCATCTGATGCTTCTGTTTGAGAGCTGGGAGCGTCATGAGGCTGAATAGATTGAGAGGAATGCAAGAGTCTGAATTGATGCAGAAATTCGTTCCTCTGAAGAAATTTGATACTTCTCTCGTTGGCGGCTATAGCACTCAAGCTTTCAAAAGTTGACTTGTGAGTAAAATCTTTAGAGAGAGGAGGAATTGCTGCAAAAGTAAAGAATGAAGTGAGCACTTGACAACTCAAATTTTGAAAGACTCAGAAATGAAGTAAACGGAAATAAGCAGTCTTACTTCCTACTCTCCAGATGCCGTAGAATCCCTAGGGGCAACGGACATAGAAGAATTTATTTAGAAACCCGTGGGCGCTCTTGGGCAGATCCGTAATTAACTTACGGTTCCTGGCGCTCCTGAACAGAATATTAGAAGGATGATCTTTGTTCCTCGCAAATGTACACAGATAACAGATCTCCTCAAAGCTTGGGAGGCGGTCAAGCGTCCTCCTGAATAGCACGCATAACCCCATCAGAATGGCATAGCCATTGGGGTGCAACTGGAACAGAGAGATGGTTAGTCGAAGGAGAAGAGTTCTGAGGAAATCATTGAATGAGGGGATAGCTCCGTTCAGACACATGTGACGATTAACTGCAATGAAGCCATGTGGTGGCCTGTCGGCAGAGTCGTTCACTCCAGGAAGCAGAGCATCCGCTTCAGCGGAACCAAATTGCAAGCATAGTTGGTTGAAGGTCCGTTGGTTTAGTGTAGTTGGAACCCTTTCCGGAGGATTATCCAAAGGAGCAGCAATCGGAAAAACTTCATCGGTCCGATCTACTGTTTCTTCTTGCACTTGTTGGGAAGTCATTCTACACAAGGAACTGGATATTCAAATCTGAAGGTGCACGTTTCCTAAAAAGTGTGTGAAGTGTTGTGCAAAGCAACTGGAATAACAAGTAAATAAAGTAAAACTTGAAATAATACTGGTTGGCGCGCGTCAATTCAGGAAGATTCAAGACTTGTTATATCAAAATTAAGTGTAGTATCCATGCAGATAATATTTAGCGATAAGCAGCTATAACTGTATGAGTTTTGCGTTGATGCTCCACTTAAGTTAGTTGATTCACAGCATTTCACTTTTAATTTGATTCATATTTTTCTTTGACTTAATCCATCACTCGATGTGGGCAGTCGATGATGAGTATATTCGTCCCAGTTTTCTGCAAATGTTGTATTTAACAGGTTGTTAATTTAGAAGTCTGTGAAAGAGTGCAACAAGTTCAAGCAGTTCGTTCTGGCAGTTCAAATTGAAAGATCAATCAAATTCTGGCTAATTTTACAAGTGTTCAGATCAAGTTCATTCCTTAAGTCCCAGGAACAACTTAAGTTAGCTCGAGACTCCTTTAGGTCGTCCAGTCCATGTCCAAACGACCTAACATAGGTCGGGCTTTCCTAAGTCGCTCTGCTCAAGTTATGAAGTTTATCAGTTATCTTCCTATGAGTTAAAGCTATGTTGTGAGTTAAGTTAGGTTGCTGGTTCTTTAAGTCGTTCAGCTTTAAGTCGTGTGTTATTCTAGTAAGTTAGGTCGCTGGTTCTTTAAGTCGTGTGTCATTCTGGCAAGATAGGTCGTAGTTCCTTAGATCGTTCGAAGTTTGAGGTTTAAGTCGCTAAGTCGTTCACAGAGCTAAGTCGCGCGATTCATGCCCAAACTGATAAAACCCTAGGTCGTGCAAGGCTCATAAGTCGAGCACGACCTAACTCTCCTTAACTCGCTAACTCCTCTTATTTCAACAAATCGCCTAACCTGTTAACCCAATAACCCGTTAGCCTCTCTACAATAAAATTCACCATCTCTCCACACCACCATATCATCCAAAACCAATTCAAATCACCTCAGATCCATCATAAACCCGATGCACTGCTGTGCTCTCATGAATTACAGCAACAACACGTCCTATAGCGATCAAAAATCGATCGTAGCATGATTCATGGCGAAATACGGCATGCGATCGGGTTAGGGTCAGAAAAGGGGGGATGCACAATTCGGTGATGGTCGTGGTTGGAATCGTTGGATAATGGCCGGAATTCACTTACGTAGTGTAATTGTGGAGATGGTCGGCGACCGATTGAGTTGAATTCTTCTTCGGGAGCTTGGAAATTCTTCGAAGGCGAGTTAAAGTGTTAGAGCAGGTAAAGAGAAGGAGTGGTCTCAGTGACTTATATACAGAGGCAGAGGAACACGAATCGGCACGAGCGACCTAACTCTCTCATAAGTCGCTCATGACTTAACGATTCAAGATGGCGCAAGTTAAGAGATATCGAAGCACACGACCTAACTCCTAGGCGTATACTTCGAGGGGCAAATGTTAACCCTCTTTTATTCAGCGACCTAGCGACCTACTCAACTCAACGACCTAGCGACCTAAGGCTCACGACTTAACAATCTATAACAAGCTAGCGACCTAACTCCTGAAAGACTCTTGCGACCTAACTCCTGAAAGACTCCTGCGACCTAACTCCCGAAAGTCTCCCGCGACCTAACTCCTGAAAGTCTCCTGCGACCTAGCGAGATAAAGAAAGAGCGACCTAATGAATTAGCGACCTAGCGACCTAGCAACTCCAGAAAGGCAACGACCTAACATGTTCCAGAGTTAAGCCGCACGACCTACCTCTTCTATTAGGTCGCTCACGACCTAATCTTGCCGAGATAACTTCTATATTACATATATTAGGTCGCTCACAGCCTGTATCTCACCCAGAATGATTCCATTAAGTCGCCAACGACTTATGCTAACTCGGGATGACTCTTAGGTCGCTCACGACCTAAAACCTAACGACATAAGCCCAGTTTTCTCCTATAAATACCCCGCCTACTCTGCATTTGGGGGTGGGGGACGAATTTTTGGAAACGCCAAGACTCTGCTGATTTCTCTACTGACTTCAACACTTCAAAGGCAAAGGATACTTCAAAGAATCTTCGAAAAGAATCAAGTTCATTCAACATGAATCGAAAGAGCTTTTCTGCATCAAAGTTCTAATTACTTGTCTTGATTGTGTTGTAATCAAAGAGTTATTGTAAAATCTGTAATCGAATCAGTCATAGAAGAGATTAAGTGGACGTAGGCTTGACTTTGAGCCGAACCACTATAAAACTGTTGTCTTTTACTGTTTTCTGCTATTCTCTGCTTAGTTTTAGTTCCCGTACCAACGGGTGGTGCTTTCACGATATCACAAATTACACCGGGGTGTTAGCGTACATTTTTCACATTAACATGCATCCCCACATTTTCCTTATTGGACGTACGATAAGGAGGACGAGTAATAGGAAGAGCTCTAGGTATTAAATTAATTCTGAACTCAATTTCTTGCTTAGGTGGTAAACCTAAGACAGGCTCAAAGATTGGAAAGCATAATCACATAAAATAATCTCAACATTTTTTAAAAGTAAACTGAGCGTTGCGGATCCCACCATCGGATTCGCAATTCTCAGTAAAGTCATCAATCCCATAACATTTAAACACGAAGTATCCACAGGTTCTTTTGATATAAAAGAATGAGATGCACCCGTATGAAAAAGAATTCGAATAGGATAATCATGAAACATAATAATGCCATCAAGGATAGAATGAGAAATACCTTGACCAAGAGAAGTGTTACTAGGGGCTTGCACAACATTCAGCTTTCTCTCTTTCTTGCATTGAAGTTTGGGACACGAAGGTTTAAGATGACCTGAACTTTTGCAATAGCGACCAGTAAGGGGCTTCAGACACTTATTTTGTAACAACCCGCATATTTTACGAATTGTATATTTAAATGTTTTATTTAAATATAGAATCATTAATCGGATTAATGTCTGAAAATCTACTTTTTGTAAACAGTCGAATTGGGACTCGACACCACCTACATTTAGTCCAAAATGGCGTTCACGACCTTTTTGAGTATAAATATCGATATGTTTGGAGTAAGTTGAATTTTGCTATTTTCTGTTGGGCTTTGGGTTTGGGTTTCAGCCCACTAACCCATCTTAACACTCTAGCTCAGTCCACCTCTGCTCTTCACTTCATTCTTATTTTCCTAACATTCAAGCTTCAATAAAAATGGGGAGAGGAATGAGAAATTAGAAATTCCTAAGCCCTAATCTTCTTTGCAAATACAAATTCTCGCTCCAAATTCAAAGCGAAGCTTTGGTAAGTATCTCCTTCTTCTTCTCCAACTCATTCTCTCTTCAATTTCAGAAATTTCCTAAACCTAACTTAGGAAATGTTCTTCTTTTGAGCTTAGATTTAAGCTTCTAGAGTTGAAGTTGAAGAGTAGTTGATCTTCCTTTGCCTTCAAGCTTCTCCTTCATCGTTTTTGGGTTTAAAGGTGAGATTTTTATCTCACATCTATGTCTATAACTATCCTTGATTGTTAGGTATGACTTCCTAACATCTTTACATGTTCATTTGATTTTTATTTGGATTGATTTTGTGAACATTTCAATTTTTGGTGTTTTGAAGTCTAAAACTCTAAAAATCTTAGCTTTGATGTTTGATCATGCTTTTGGTGGCGTATCGAAGAGCCTATAGGGCTGGGTTGTCGATTGGCATAAACCCTAGCACCCATTGATCGTCCGATCGCAATTTGGAAGAGTTTGCTCTTCAATTGAATAGGCTGAAAAACAGCCCCAGTGCCAGTCAGTCGACTGACCCTCTGTAGTCAGTCGACTGGCTTTAGAAACCTAGCGAATTTGGGACTTTCTGCAGAAACAGAGAGTCTCTGTTTTCGGCAGTCAGTCGACTGGCCTCTGCAGTCATTCGACTGAGTGCAGGAAATGAAAGTTTCTGGTTTCTGGTTCAGTCGACTGACTACAGAAGGCCAGTCGACTGACCTGCTTGTTTTTGCCTATTTTGCCTATTTAGCTTGAGGTTCCAATTTTTATCGATTCATGATTATCCGATTTAATTCGAGTCTTCGTACCATTCTATCCTATTTCTTTTATGATGCCTTGTTTTATCAATCAAGTTTGTTTGAAATTCATTTTGTGAATGACATTTTTTCTCTTTTCTTTCTTTCTTAAGAGAAGAGAAATGGTTAGACCAGGCCGTCCCAGCGCCGGTCAATCTAGTGCTACTCCTCAGGATGGAGTATTTATGTCTGCTCAGCAACTTCTAGATCTTGTGAGAAATGCTCAGACTAACGGACCCATTCCAAAGCCCACTCATCCTAAATCTGGGTTTGCACGCTTGTGCAGTGATTACACCAACTTGGGTGGAAAGCCATTCAAAGGTTCCGAGAGCGTTATAGAAGTCCAGGCTTGGCTTCGAACATGCGACCGCATCTTTCTCGGATGAATCTTATTGATCTTCATCGAGTCCAAGTGATTTTTAGTATGCTCCAAGAAAGAGCATTAGACCGGTATGAGCTTCTGATCTCCGAAATTATTGAAGCGGACCTTACTTGGGAGCAATTCTGGGAAAGGTTCGAGTTGAAATTCATGTCGGAAGCTGAGAAAGTATCTTTAGCTCGACGATTTATTGACCTTGTTCAAGGTGAATCTTCTGTGACGGACTACGTCGCATCTTTCGAATCTCTATCTAAATATGGGGTCGAGTACATTAATACCCCATTGAAGAAAAATCAGAGATTTGTTTATGGGTTGAACAAAAACCTTAAAAAGCCATTACTTCTGAAATTGGAAGTTTCTTTTTATCAGCTAGTTGATATCGCTCTTCGACTCGAAGAGGCCGATAAAGAAAGTGATGTCGAAGTCAAACACAACATCAATAAGAAGAGACCTTTTAAATTCAAGCCTAATCCCAACAAAAAGGGGAAGCAAACAACTTCAGTAGCAAATACTCCTCACTCTCGTCGTGGAGAATGTTACAATTGTGGTTCTAAGGACCATTATGCAATCAAGTGTCCGAAGTCTATTTCTTTCCGCTATTGCAAGAGTTCGGGTCATACTATATCCTTGTGTCCCAAACATCAAAGCAAGAAGTAAGGCAAGCTAAATGTTGTACAAGCTCCTTCTAACACTTCTCGTGGTCAAGGTATTTCTCATCCTATCCTTGATGGCATTATTATATTTCATGATCTTCCTATTCGAGTTCTTTTTGATACGGGTGCATCGCACTCTTTTATATCAAAAGAACTTGTTGATGCTTTGTCTTTGAATGTTATTGGCTTGATGACTTCGTTGAGAATTGCGAATCCGGTTGGTGGATCCGCAACACTCAGTTTACTACGTAAAGATGTCGAAATTATTTTATGTGATTATGCTTTCCGAGCCGATTTTCATGTTATGCGTTACCTTGGTTTCAGAATGATTTTGAGAATGGATTGGCTTAACCATTATGAAGCCCATATTCTATGTCCTGAACGGACTATATATCTTCGGCATCCTCAATCTGTTAAGCAGATTTCTCTTGTTCTGAAAGATTCAGATTCCAATTGGAAAGTATCCTTATATTCTCTAAATCCTCATGACGACGATAATGATGATGAGGAAGATGTCATTTCTCTCATTCACATTGTTCGTGAATTTCACGACATATTTGAGCCCGTTCTAGGATTACCACCCAAGCGAGCAATTAAGTTCAGAATTAATCTAAACACTGGAGCTCTACCTATTACTCGTCCTCCTTATCGTATGTCCAATAAAGAAAATGAGGAGATGCGCAAACAATTATCCGAATTGGAAGCGAAGCAATTTATTCAATCTAGTTTCTCTCCATGGGGAGCTTCAGCTATTTTTGTGAAGAAATCTGATGGTACACTTAGGCTTTGCGTTGACTACCGCAAGCTTAACGATCTCATCATCAAGAATAAATATCCCTTGCCTCGAATTAATGATTTATTCGATCAGCATAGTGGTGCTAAAGTCTTTTCACAGTTAGACTTAGCAACCGGTTTTCATCAGCTCCGTATTGAAGAGGATAGCATTCCTTTGACATCATTCTGTACTCGTTGTGGATCTTATGAATGGCTTGTTATGCCATTGTGTTTGACGAATGCTCCAGCTTATTTCGTTGACCTTATGAATCGAGTTTTCAAAGACTTCCTCGATTGATTTGTTCTCCTCTTTATCGATGATATTCTTATTTATTCTAAAATCGAGGAAGAGCATGAAAATCATATTCGGATTGTGTTGGAAACTCTTAGGAGCAACCAATTGAAAGCAAAATTTTCTAAATGCCACTTTTGGCAATCTCGTGTGAAATTTTTGGGGCATATTATTTCTGAATTTGGAATTTCCGTGGATCCTTCAAAGATTGAAGCGATTCAAAATTGGAAGAGACCGGAGAGTGTGACGGAAATTCGTAGCTTTCTCGGATTGGCAGGCTATTACCGTCGTTTCATAAAAGACTTTTCTAAAATTTTCATGCCTCTTATTAATTTGACAAAAAGGGAGTTAAATACATTTGGTCGGACAAATGTGAAGCTTCTTTTCAGAAACTAAAAGAACTCCTTTCCGTGGCTCTTATTCTTGTGATTCCTGAAGGGAACCAAGATTTTATTGTTTATACCGATGCTAGTCGTGTTGGTTTGTGTGCCGTTCTCATGCAGCGGGAACGTGTTATCGCTTATGCTTCTAGGCAATTAAAGTCTACCGAGACTAGATATGCCACTCATGATTTAGAGCTCGCGGCTATTATTTTCGCCCTTAGAATTTGGAGTCATTATCTTTTGGGAGAGAAATTTGTCCTCTACATCGATCATAAATCTTTGAAGTATTTATTTTCTCAAAAGGAACTTAATTTGCGTCAACAATTTTGGCTCGAGTTCCTTGCATCTTATGATCTTGATATTCTTTATACCCCCGGAAAAGGAAATCGTGTTGTTGATGCCCTTAGTCGTAGGCAACAAGCGGTTGTTTCCATGATGATATCCGAATGGAATGATCTTGCGACTTTATCCACTTGTGAGATTCGAGATCGTGAATCCAATTCATGTTCATCTCTTGTTTTATGTAGCCTTGAGGCTCATCCTTATCTTTTAGACCGCATTCTTGAAGCTCAAAAGCATGATCCCGAATTGGTTCTTCTTAGCCAAATTTGTAGGGATAAAATTGATATTGTAGGTTTGAAAGACTTTGATATTGATGCTCGTCGCGGTATACGAAAATTGTGTAGACTTATCGTGCCAAATATTTGTGATCTTCGTAAAGACATATTAGAAGATTCTCATCGTTCTAAATTTACCATTCATCCCGGTAGTAGTAAAATGTACGCGGATATGAAGCGACTTTATTATTGGGATGGGATGAAATATGATATTGCTAACTTTGTTAAGCGTTGCATGACTTGCCAACTCGTTAAGGCCGAGCAACAAAGGCCCGGTGGGTTATTGCAACCATTGGAAATTCCAATATGGAAGTGGGATCAAATTTCCATGGACTTTATTGACGGTCTTCCCCGTTCTCGTTCGGGCCATGATAGCCTATGGGTGATAGTAGATAGACTTACAAAATCCGACCATTTTATTCCCGTTCGGTCCAATCGGACCGTACCTATTTTGGCTAAACTTTTCGTCAAGGAAATTGGTAAATTGCATGGAGTTCCTACTTCTATTGTTAGCGATCGTGATCCATTGTTTACTAGTGGATTCTGGAAAGGTCTTCAAAAAGCTTTGGGAACGAAGCTTAATTTAAGCACCGCTTATCATCCCCAGTCCGATGGACAAACCGAGCGGGTGAATCAAACTCTTGAAGATCTTCTTCGTGTATGTGTTCTAGATTTTGGTGGAAGTTGGGAAGATCATATTTCTCTTGTTGAATTTTCCTATAATAATAGCTTCCAATCTAGTACTGGTATGGCACCTTTCGAGGCACTTTACGGAAGGCCATGCCGATCTCCTTCGTGTTGGCTTGAAGCCGGTGAGAAGCTAGTTTTAGGTCCAGATTTTATTCGTGATGCCACAGAAAAGATTGACCTTATTCGTCATAGGATGAAAGAAGCTCAAAGTAGACAAAAATCCCATGCCGATAATCGAAGAAGGAAATTAGAATTTTCTGTGGGAGATTTCCAGTTCATTCGCGTTTCACCTATGAAGGGTGTTGTGCTTTTCAGTTGATCGGGAAAATTAGCACCTTGATATATTGGCCCATTTCCCATCACCGAACGCATTGGTTCCGTGGCTTATCGCCTTTTATTACCGGCTCAATTTTATGCTATTCATGACATGTTTCACGTCTCTCAACTACGGAAATGCCTTCGAGATTCCGATTCTATTCTTGAGCCCGGTGTTATTGAAGAAATTGAAGTTTCGCCTATTTGACTTATGAGCAACATCCTATTCGTATCATTGCTTCGGAGGTTAAACTCCTTCAAAATAAAGATGTTCCTCTTGTGAAAGCTCAGTGGTCCTCAAATCCTAAGGATTGCTCTTGGGAATCCAGAGAATTCATCGAGCGAACACATCAGGACTTGCTCTCTCGTGCTCCTTAAGGTGAACTTTTATTTCAAATTTCTTCTTTTTGTGTGAATATGCTTTTATTGTTGTTACTTCTTATTTATCTCTTAAAGATTGCGAGGATGCAATTTCTTTAAGGAGGAGAGTCTGTAACAACCCGCATATTTTACGAATTGTATAATTAAATGTTTTATTTAAATATAGAATCGTTAATCGGATTAATGTCCGAAAAGGTACCTTTTGTAAACAGTCGAATTGGGACTCGAGACCACCTCCATTGAGTCCAAAATGGCGTTTATAACCTTTTTGAGTATAAATATCGATATGTTTGGAGTAAGTTGAATTTTGCTATTTTCTGTTGGGCTTTGGGTTTGGGTTTCAGCCCACTAACCCATCTTAACACTCTAGCTCAGTCCACCTCTCCTCTTCACTTCATTCTTATTTTCCTAACATTCAAGCTTCAATAAAAATGGGGAGAGGAATGAGAAATTAGAAATTCCTAAGCCCTAATCTTCTTTGCAAATACAAATTCTCGCTCCAAATTCAAAGCGAAGCTTTGGTAAGTATCTCCTTCTTCTTCTCCAACTCATTCTCTCTTCAATTTCAGAAATTTCCTAAACCTAACTTAGGAAATGTTCTTCTTTTGAGCTTAGATTCAAGCTTCTAGAGTTGAAGTTGAAGAGTAGTTGATCTTCCTTTGCTTTCAAGCTTCTCCTTCATCGTTTTTGGGTTTAAAGGTGAGAATTTTATCTCACATCTATGTCTATAACTATCCTTGATTGTTAGGTATGAATTCCTAACATCTTTACATTTTCATTTGATTTTTATTTGGATTGATTTTGTGAACATTTCAATTTTTGGTGTTTTGAAGTCTAAAACTCTAAAAATCTTAGCTTTGATGTTTGATCATGCTTTTGGTGGCGTATCGAAGAGCCTATAGGGCTAGGTTGTCGATTGGCATAAACCCTAGCACCCATTGATCGTCCGATCGCAATTTGGAAGAGTTTGCTCTTCAATTGAATAGGCTGAAAAACAGCCCCAGTGCCAGTCAGTCGACTGACCCTCTGCAGTCAGTCGACTGGCTTTAGAAACCTAGCGAATTTGGGACTTTCTGCAGAAACAGAGAGTCTCTGTTTTTGGCAGTCAGTCGACTGGCCTCTGCAGTCAGTCGACTGAGTGCAGGAAATGAAAGTTTCTGGTTTCTGGTTCAGTCGACTGACTACAGAAGGCCAGTCGACTGACCTGCTTGTTTTTGCCTATTTTGCCTATTTAGCTTGAGATTCCAATTTTTATCGATTCGTGATTATCCGATTTATTGTTATCATTTATTGTTGACTTTGATGACTTCTTTTTCAGGATTTTTGAGAATATCCATTTTGATGGATTCGGTATCGATTTCTTTGGATTTGATTCACGACTTCGAATGTGGATTTTTGTGATTGGTTGTTTCTACAATCATTTCTATGATTTGTCACTTTAAAATATAAAGGTTTTCTATACTAGTAGTAAATATTCAAACTCTTTTTCCAACGATGATTTCAACTCTACTTTTAAATATAAAGCTTGTTTTTAAAACCGCTTTCCAATCTATTAGTATATATAAACCTTTACCTCATTCGTATGATAAATCTAATTAAACGGTTTAGCAAAACAAGTGGTATGAAACGCTTGCGTTTACTTTGCCGGTTAATTCTTGGACTTGTTCGATTGAACTCTTGTGACAATTTTCGAGTGGGAGTCTACAATTTGTTCGTAAATATTTAAGTTAAGCTAGTGGTTATGGGACATGAAGCTAAACTCATATATTTACTAGCTTAGTGTAATTGACACTTTTTATTGATCGATGATGATCATTTTGTGATTTAGACTAGCGATGTGCGATGTCTATTTGTTTGTTTGGGGATTACTATCCCCCTTTGTGGAACTTCGGTTCAATTTGGAGGGGTAGCGAGCCGTGATCTTCGGGCCGTTTGTGGAGCTTCGGCTCAAAATTTATGGTTAGCGACCATGGAATAGCGTTCCGTTTGTGATACACGTGTTGGTGAGTTTTCATGCTCCCGTTTGTGATAGGCCTCCCCCTTTGTGATTTCTGGATTTCTAATTGATGATTTCTGGAGTTTGTGTTTCACCTCCTTTTGTGATTGGCAATTATATGTTTGTCAATATTTGGTGTTTGGTGAATAAAATAAAGAATATGACATTCTTTTTGGTGCTTTGAGATTCTTGAGATATTGTATGATTTTGTTGTTGTTTAAATCATACTTGTCCTAGTATGACGTTATTGTTATCATACGTTCTTATTATATCTCTGCTTATATCTCATTTCTTTAATGATAATTATAGCTAGACTGATCCGTTTATTATTTTCTTATTAAATAATACTCGGGTCAGACCGAGATGTTACAGGTGCTTCTGCTTGACTTCTTATTTGGGATCATCTTCTGACTTTTGCCTAACTACATTAGATTGGTAGATTTTGTTGTTATACATTTGAGATAGAGACTCCTTGATGTATATATATTCTTTGGTCTAGCACTTGTATCTATTCTTTTGTGATATTGTGGATCTTATTTGACACTAATATGATGTACACTTTTATGTGTTTTATTCATATCTGTTTCCGTCTTTGAGATATGAACATATGTGACTGATTTATGTTATGTTTATTTCTATATTTGTTTTCGAGGTCCACTTAGCCACTGTGTGGTAGCTTTGAGTTTGTATTCGATATGTCGGATTTCCTCTTGAAATGAAATGCATGTTATACTATCTGACATAACGGTGCTCGCACAAAGCAATTACACGGATGGTCGCTCCTCAACAGCCTTATTCTTCGCGCTAGTTGACGGCATTACTCCGTAGTGTCCTTGGCTAGCGTGAGTATAGAGGTGGGGCGTCACATATTTGCATAGTGGTCCTTCGATCCACAATTGTAGCATTCTCAACAATTAGGGATAGGAGTCTTTGCTACCAAAGTTGCTTGCTTCCCTTTCTTGTTAGGATTAGGTTTGAACTTATTATCGGGATGCCTCTTCTTGCTGTTTTGTTGTTATTTAAGTTCTATATGACACCCCCAACATCACCATCACTTTCTTTATCGGCCTCTTCAAGTCGAAGAGCGATATTTACAAGCTGATCGAAAGGAACTTCTAGTTTCAAAAGTAAAGCCTTTTTGAGGTTCTTATTCAACCCATAAATAAACCTCTGATTTTTCTTCAATAGGGCATTAATATACTCGACCCCATATTTAGAGACAGATTCAAAAGATGCGACATAATCTGTCATAGAAAATTCACCTTGAACAAGGTCAATAAAGTGTCGAGCTAAAGTTACCTTTTCAGCTTTCGGCACAAACTTCAACTCGAACCATTCCCAGAATTGCTCCCAAGTAAGGTCCGCTTCAATAATTTCCAAAATCAAAAACTCATACCAATCTAATGCTCTCTCCTGGAGCATGCTAGAAGCCACTTGGACTCGATGTAGGTCCACAAAATTCATGCGAGAAAAGATGCGATCGCATGTTCTAAGCCAAGCTTGGACTTCTATAACACTTTCGGACCTTATGAATGGCTTTCCACCTAAATTGGTGTAATCACTGCACAAGCGTGCAAACCCAGATTTAGAATGAGTAGGCTCTGGAATGGGTCCGGCAGCTTGGGCATTCTTTACAAGATCCAAAAGTTGTTGGGCAGACATGAATACACCATCCTGAGGAGTAGCACTGGATTGACCAGCGCTAGGACGACCAGGTCTAACCATTTCTCTTCTTTAAGAAAGAAAGAAGAGGAAAAAGGTTATTCTTAGAATGAATTCAAATAAACTAGATTAATAAAACAAAGCATCATAAAAGAAAATAGGATAGAACAGTTCTTACGACTCGGATTAAATCCTAAGGCACGATTCCTAAGAGAGACTTAGGACAATGATCCTTGCTAGATTATTCTACATTGTTCTGAAGTTTGGCTCTGATACCAAACTGTGACGCCCCACCTTTATACTCACACAAGCCAAGAACACTACAGGGTAATGCCGTGGACAACAAGAAGAATAAGGCTGTTGAGGAGCGACCATCTGTGTAATTGCTTTGTGCGAGTACCGATATGTCAGATAGTATGTCATGCATTTCATTTCAAGAGGAAATCCGACATATCCAATCCAAAATCAAAGCTAATACATAGTGGCTATGTGGCCTTCGAAAACAAATATAAAATAAGAACAACAACAAAAATCAGTCACGGATATTCATATCACTAAGGCGGAAATATATATGAATATAATACATAGAAGTGAACATCAAAGTAGTGGTCATACAAGATCCACCACATCAAAAAAGAATATGTACAAGTGCTAGACAAAAGAATAAGTATACATCAAGGAGTCTCTATCTCGAATGTATAAAAACAAAAACTACTAAGCTAAAGTAGTTAGCCAATAGTTAGAAGCAAGTCCCTACTAAGAAGTCAAGTGGAAGCACCTGAAACACCTCGGTCTGATCCGAGTATTATTTAAGAAGAAAAATAATAAACGGATCAGTCTAGCTATAAATATGATATAAGATGAGATAGGATAAGAGATATGACAAAAATATATGTTATCAATAATACCATAGTGTGACAAGTATATATTTGATAACAATGAAAATCATACAATATCTCAAATTTTTTCAAACACCCAGAAAGAATATCATATTATTTAGCTTATTCACCAAACGTCAAATATTGACAAAATATATCAATGCAAATCGCAAAAATTGGTGAAACACAAATTCTAGAAATCAATAATTAGAATCCAGAAAACACCAAGGGGGAGGCCTATCACAAACGGGAGCATGAAAACTCACCAACACGTGTATTACAAACGGGATGCTATCCCATGGTCGCTAACCCATAAAATTTGAGCCGAAGCTCCACCGAAACGGACCGAAGACCATGGGTCGCTACCCAACCAAATTGAGCCGAAGCTCCACCGAAACGGGGTTTAGTACCCCACGCGGACAAAGAGACATCGCACATCGCTAGTCTAAATTACAAAATGATCACCATTGATCAATAAGTGTAAATTAAACTAAGCTAGTAAATAAACGAGTTAGGCTTCATGTCCCATACCCACTGGCTTAACTTAAATATTTATGAACAGATTTTAGATTCCAACTCGAAAATTGTCACGACATTTCAATCGAACCAGTCCAAGAATTTACCGACGAAGTAAATGCAAGCGTTTCATACCACTTGTTTTGCTAAGTCGTTTAATTGGATTTCTCGTACGAATGAGGTAAAAGTTTATATATACTAATAGATTGGAAAACGGTTTTAAAATGAGTTTTGTATTAAAAATAGTGTTGAAATCAGTTTTGTGAAAGAGTTTTAGTATTTACTACTAGTATAAAAAAACCTTTGTATTTAAAGTGACAAATCACATAAATGATTGTAAAAACAATCTACCACCAAAAAATCCACATTCGACGACTTAAATTAAAACCATGAAAACGATATCAAATCCATCAAATGGAAGCACCAAAAATCGAGAAAAGAAATCATCAAAGTCGGTATTGATTGACAATAACTATTCAGATCGTCAAAGATCGATAAAAATTGGAAATCCACTGAAAAACAGGCAAAATAGGCAAAATTCTACAAAACCAGACCTCTAACCAATTTAACCAGACATTTGACCCTGGGTTCTGGAAATTTATAGTTTTTTCTAGTTTTTCTTTTTATTTCCTAAAGCCTCCAAGACGTCAGGTTGGGTTTAACCGAACGTCGGTTATGGGCTCTGCCATTTTATTTTTTATTGTTTCCTTGGGCAAAAATTTGCGGAGGCCATTAATGACCAAATGAACTCGGGAGCGATCGAACGAGCGATGGGTGCTAGGGATTTATGCCAAGAGACAACCCAACCCTATAGGCTCTTTGATACACCACAAATAACATGTCCAAACATCCATAGTAGGATTTTCATAAATTTTGACTTCAAAACCAAAATAGGAAAATTCACCAAACTAATTCAAATCAAAAGAAACTGAACATGAAATAGATGTTAGGAATTCAAACCTAAAAACAATGAAAGCTATAGACATAGATGTGAGTCCAAGAACTCACCTTTAAATTCAAAAACAAGAAATGAGAAGCTCTAAAACAAGCTTAGACCAATTCCTCCTCACTACACCTTTAGAATCTTCAATCTATTATCAAATGTAAAGTTTTTTCCTAAGTTAGGTTATAGGAAAAATCAAGAATTGAAGAGGGATTAAGATGGAGAAGATGAAGAGGATGGTTAACTAAGCTTCTCCTTGATTTTAGGACTTGAATTTGAATTTCCTAAGAGAACTAGGGCTTAGGAATTTAGTTTCCTCTTCCCACCATTTTTCCTAGGGCTTGAGTGTTAGGAATTTAGAAAATGGAATAAATGAATGAAGAGGAGTGGAGTGGGAGCTATTAGGTAGAAGAGTTTGGGTCTCTTATTGGGTTAATGGGCTAGAACCCAACCCAAAGCTCAATTGAAAATACCAAAATCCTAATCTACTCCAAACATATTGATGTTTATACTTAAACAAGTTGTAAACATCGTTTTAAACTCAACGGAAGCGGTTTCGAGTCCGAATTCGACTGTTTACAAAAAGTCACATTTCGGGATTTAATCCAACTAACGATGCTATATTTAAATAAAACATTTAAATATTTAATCATAAAATATGCGGGTTGTTACACACATTCAATGAAAGATTTATTCCATAGGTAAAAACAACATCG
The DNA here is from genome assembly GCA_030737815.1 of Allium fistulosum. Classification (NCBI taxonomy): domain Eukaryota; kingdom Viridiplantae; phylum Streptophyta; class Magnoliopsida; order Asparagales; family Amaryllidaceae; genus Allium; species Allium fistulosum. The sequence goes on from CM060908.1 coordinate 237,210,860, forward strand.
GTCAAGCACATAAGCAACCACTAGCCTCCTTTTAATAAATATTTCATTCATTTGAAAACACTTTGTAAGTTACTTGTACAAAAGTACTTTTACAAAGGTACATTCCAAAATCCCTATACTTTCAATACTTAATATCCATATACTTATCTCAACGTTATAAGTATATCCACAAAAGTGGAGGATTTTCTTTTTATTCGATTCTTAAATCATTTATAAATTCCTTACAATTCTCCAAACCTATTTATAAACTATTTAAACTCCTTTTATAAACCCATTTTAAAAAATTCTTTTATAGATATCTAACCATTCATAAACTCTTTAACCTTGTAAATAATCTTCCCTTAAGTCTTCAAAATCATTTTATAAATTCCTTTATAAAATCTAAATCTTTTAATTTTATTCATGGGTCTCAAAAAGATTTATCAATAATTAAAAATCTTTTATTTCAAAACATCATTATATAATAATAATCACTAACAATAAATATTATAAATAAATAAAAATTATTAACTTTAAAATATCTTAAAAATAATAATTAATAATTTCAAAATATTGTTAAACAAAAATAATAATTAATCATTACAATTCTATAAATAATAATAATTTATTTTCAAACCTTATTAATAACCCTTATTATTAATTTCGAACCATGATTATCCTTGAAATAATTAACCTTTCAATTTATTAACGTTTTTATAAATTTTTAAAATATATTAACTGTAAACTAATAAGTTTTAAACAATATTAAAATAATTAAATAACTTTAAAATAATATTAGTACAATTATATAACTTTGAAACAATTTTAATACAATTAAATAACTTTAAAATAATATTAGTATAATTAAATAACTGTAAAATAGTATTATTATAATTAAATAACTTTAAAATAATATTAATATAACTATATAGTCTTAAAACAATATTAATATAATTTAATAACTTCAAAACAATACAAAATATTTTCGAAACCCAATTTTGGATTTATTTATCATTTCCTGTCTCAAAAACCAATTCCAACTCGAACGACAATTTATAGTATTTTTAAAATACTAGTTTGAGACGAATAGCCACCCAATGCTCAACCAATATCGATATTGATTTTCTATTACTTCTGGGTTTTAGTTTTCAAACATTTAACAATGTTATAACCACAGTGTCCATAATTAGGTTCATTTTTCAATAATCCATATAACAGAAATATTATGGAAATAATTCAACAATATCGAGGAATCCCGTGGATCCCTCCAACCTATCCCCCTGCACCGCAAACGTTATATAATCATAGAATATAAATCAACCGCTTCGAGGCGGGAACATAATAGGGTCTCATCCGCTCCAATAGGCGGGAATATATCCAAACCAACTTATAAATATAGTAAATCATCCAAATAACCATTCAACAATTTTTATCAATTATATATCATGCTAGTCATCCAAAAAGGTGAGTTTAACTCACCAAAATTTTCTGTTGTCATCGAGGTGTTCTGGTTTGGAACTAAAACCGAACGACGTTTGATTTTAGTCCAAATTTCAACATTCTTCAAATTCATCCAAATGAGATCCATTGCAAAGCTTTCGTCCATACGAGCGCAACGTAAAATCCACGCCTCGATTGAACCTCATATGAGAGAGTTATTCAATTTTTCAGTCAAACTATTTTAATTAAATAATTTAATTGCTAATTACATTTAACCTCACTTAATTACCATTTTAAATACATTAACCCCACCCTTAATCTTCCCTCCTCCCTCTCTTTTAACGCACGCAAACCCACCCAGGCCATCCAAAACGCAACTGCCACTTCCGTTTTCAGCCACGCGCCGCCATCCCACGCTCACCCCAACTAGCCTCGATTTCACTCACGCTTCCACCATTGCCTCGCCCTTCCCATGAATTACCCCACACCCCTTGGTATTCCCAAAAAGGGCACACCAAAGGATGTGGTGCATTATAGGTATAGCTAAAGCATCGCAGAGACTAAGATTCATAAGACAAGTAAAAGCATCGGAAAATATTTAAATAATAACTTATCATTCAGAATTAAACTTCATTTCAAAATAAGTCATAAAAACATAACATGTCTCAAAAATCTCTTATGTCTAATGAAAATACATCTCAGTCTCATAAGATTAGAGTAAAAAAATAACAATAATAATCCCTCTTACAAGTGCTAATCCATCATAACGCAAATGAAAAAGATGAAAACAGAAGAATACATCTGAAATGAGAAAACTTCGAAAATGAATCTCCAAGCAACCTGAATTAACTATCCTCAACTCTAATGGCCTCTGGAGGGAAAAGGAAAGATAGAGGAGCGGGTCAGACAATAAGTCTAGTGAGTGAAAGTAATTACTAGCATTTCTAAGCAAGATAAAGATAATATAAGAAATAGTTCAAGCTTGAAAGGAAAATACAGAAAAGATAAAACTCAGATAAAATATTGTTTCTGATTCTATTTGACTGTTTGCTTTGATTGTTTGATTTGATTATTTGTGATTGTTTGCACTTGTCTTAAACTGTTGTGATTAGGCTGAAACCCTAATCCTATCTCAACTGCTAATCTTCATTAGGCTAAAATGCTAATCCAACCCATTGATCGGCCTTTCCTGTCTCTATTGTGCCATTATGAGCCAATCCTGTTGGTCCCACAGCAAAAGACACCTCTTAGTGCTTAGGACGCAATAGCTAATTATTTACCCTAATCGATGCCGCAGGCTCGGTCATTGTTGGTACACACTAAATGTGGCCCCCTAATTGACCCTTTATTTACCCTAATCAGCATAAACGTGCCCAGCCTCACCCATGTGTGAGATCATCAGTCCTCAACCTGAAAGGGAATGCTGCCGGTACTGGTCCGAATAAACAATCTTCTAACTTTGCGCCCCTTGCCCAAATCCCCAAATTTGAGTCTCTATCTATTGGCCACTTATTTTCCCTAATCAGCATAAGCATGCCCAGCCTCACCTACATGTGAGACCATCAGTCCTAGACCTGAAAGGGAATGCTGCCGGTACGGGCCACTACTGCTATATTTACTTATTAACTTAATCCAAGATCTAAGTTTTAAAATAAGCCCCTTATCTTATTTCTTTCTTTCTAATTATAACCTACGTGTTATAATTGTTCTTGCAATTGTTACTCTTATGTTTTCTCTTTTTAGTTATAACCACTTGTTATAATTATGCTTGCAAATATCTCAAATTTGCCTATTTCAGCCCATCACTATTTTATTTCAGTTTTTCTCATTTTTCATCTGATTTTTGTAAATTTAGTGTTTTTCTATTTTATTCCATATTTGCGAATTCTTCTCTTTTTAATATTTCATTCGCGTCAAAAATGATTAAATTTCTATAAAAAGAAACTAACATTTACAGGCTAAATTCCAACTTAAAACAGATGTAAATAACTGTAAATAACTGTAAATAGCTATAAATAACTGAATAAAATCGCTAAATAAGAATAGACCGAAAAGAACTTCTGAAATTTACATAAAAACTGACAGTAAATAAACTTACATAAAGACTGTCTCAAAATTGTAGAAAAACTATAACTATTGAGAACCCTATTATTTTAACTTGCTTACAAATCTAAAAAATTACAAAACACTCACCTGTGGTCCTTAGCTCTAATCCTGGGCCGTCCTGGATCCGCTTCTAGGGTGTAGAATATTTTTATCAAAAAGATTTCTTACCTAGAAGAATTTTCTATTTAGGGTTCAGCCTCAAGCAATGAACCCAATTTGGAGAAAATCTTAATGGGAAAATTAGCTAGGCCTAAGGTTCTATTTATAGTATGGCTTAGGGATCTTAGGCCGTCGGATTTGAAGATTAAATCTGGTGCAACCATGTCATAGGCTCACTAGGAACCGTCAGATGTAGCTACGAACGCACAGGATTAGACAAAAATTGAATTATATCGAGTTCGGCTCGTACCTGGACGTTTTCACATCCAGGAGGAAGTGCAGGTCGACCTAAGTTTATTGGGGGTCGACCTACAGGTCGACCTGACCAAAACAAGGGTCGACCCCTATGGGGTCTTGATATAATTTTTTTTGTTTTTTTATTTAATTTTGATTTCTTATTTCTCTCGTAACTTCTTCATATTAGCTTGGATTTTGACAAGTTATATATGGAAATTGATCAGAAAATCGCCACAGACCCAGTGGTGCAACTCCCGTAGCTTGATTCTGAAAATTTCACCATTTTACTATTTTATTAATTCATTAATTAATTATTATAGCTCAAATTTTGGGTTGTTACATTCTCCTCTCCTTAAAGGATTTTGTCCCCGAGATCTCCAAGGACAGAAGAATTAAAGAAATATTTTCGTCCAAATTCCACAACCATATATTCAACCGTCATCCATTACATCCATTGTCCTTAAGCTTTCCAATGCAATTTATGATATATGCAATAGTGTAGTGTCAATGTCCCTAACTAGTGCAAAAGATTAGACGGTCTACTGTTTCAGCCGACCTCCTTTTTATGCCCTCATGTACGTGCTATGTATCCAAATGAATGCAAATTCCCTAATGACAAATGATAGTTCTATATGTGTGCTGCAGTCATCATCCAAATGCAACAATCATATGCTAATCACCCATTCATAGCAACCATGAAATAAAAAAGCAAATGCACACACATCCATATGCATATGCTTTAATGACCTAGTTAGGCCGATCTTGAAGAGATAATAGTGCCTAGTGTGTGTATATGCATCCATTAGCATCCACTAGCAACCACTTGCGTCCAACATACATAACATGTTCTAGTAACATGTTTACATTCAGTCCTACCATCCATAGGTTAAATCCTAAGATCTACCCTCCCAAAGTATACTAAAGGAAAGAACCTATTCAAAGCTATAGATGGAAATTGGAAATTCAAGACCCACCATCGAAGTGATGCGGATAAGAGATACATATTTTTTCCCCAGCCTCCCACGTAGTGTCCTCAATACTAACTCTCCACTGCACCTTAACCAAAGGGATGTCCTTATTCCTAAGCTTCTTGATATCATGCCCAACGATCTTGGTAGGAATGCGAAGAACCGATGCTTTTCTCTCCACTTCAACTTCCTCAACTTGGATAGGTTCCACTACCTCTGCTGAATCATGTAAGCACTTTCTCAAGTGCAAAACATGAAAAACATCATGAACTCCCACGAGCCTCTCAGGTAGCTTTATCTGATACGCCATCTTCCCTACCCTTTCCACAATGAGAAACGGTCCTACGAATATGAAAGTAAGTTTCCTACTTGATCCAAACCTCGCTACCTTTCTTAGCGGAGACACCATAATGAAAACCATATCTCCTACCTCGAACTCAATATCCCTTCTCCGCTTATCTGCATAGGATTTCTGTCTATCTTGGGCCATCTTCATTCTTCTTCTAATCAAATCAATCTTTTCCGAAGTCTTTCTATCCATGTCGGGACCAAGTAGCAATCTTTCTGTAGACTCCAACCAACACGAAGGCGACTTGCAAGGTCTTCCATAAAGAGCTTCAAAAGGAGCCATCACAATGCTAGCATAAAAACTATTGTTATATGCGAATTCCACTAAAGGAAGGTGCTCCTCCTAAGTCCCTCCAAAATTAAGAATGCACATCCTCAACAAATCCTCAAGAACTCTATTAACTCTCTCCGTTTGGCCATCCGTTTGAGCGTGATAGGCCGTACTCAATCTAAGATGTGTCCCTAAAGCCTCTTGCAAGCTCCTCCAAAACTCGCTAGTAAAGATAGGGTCTCTGTCGCTCACTATGCTAGAGGGAACTCCATAAAGTCGGACTACCTCACGAACGTATAAGGATGCCAAATAAGGTGTTGTCCTCTTACTCTTGACCGGAATGAAGTGGGCGCTCTTAGTTAAACGATCTACAATCATCCAAATACTGGTATTCTAGTTCCTAGATCGGGGTAAACCATCTATGAAGTCCATCGAAACACTATCCCACTTCCACTCGGGTACATCCAATGGTTAAAGCAATCCACCAGGCCTTTGCTGCTCCGTCTTAACCCTTTTGCACACAAGACACTTAGCCACAAACTCTGATACATCCTTCTTCATGCCACTCCAATAAAACACTCTCTTCATGTCCCTATACATCTTATCACCACTCGGATGAAAAGTCATCCGAGAATGGTGTGCTTCTGCTAGAACTGCACTCATCAAATCACCAGTGCGGGGTACATAAAGTTTTCCATCTTTCCTTAGCCATCGTTTACTATCGATGGAATAGCGTTGGAGATGTCTAGAGACCTCTCCTCTGCTAATCCTATCCGGAATATCCACAAGCTCTGAATATTCTCGCTGCCTTGATCCAATCTGACCTATGAGGGTAGGCTTAACCTCAAGTGCTGCCAATAATCCATGAGTAATGTCCGTAGAGGGCTTAAAATAAAAGGTGGAAAGAAACTCTAGGCTTTTCCCCTCCACGAACATCGAGGTAAGGGTTGTTCTCTTCCTACTTAATGCATCCGCAACCACGTTCCCCTTGCCAAGGGTGTAAGCTATCTCAAAGTCATATGATGCTAGAAACTCCATCCAACGCCGTTGCCTCAAGTTTAAATCCTTTTGTGAGAACAGGTACTTCAATGACTTATGGTTAGTGAAAAGCTTGAACCTCTCTCCTAGCAAGTAATGTCTCTAAGACATGAGCGCAAAAACAATAGCAGCCAGCTCCAAATCATGGGTTGGGTAGTTCTTCTCACGAGTACTCAACTGTCTACTCCCATAGCATACTACCCTCCCATCCTGCATCAATACTGCCCCAAGGCCAGTCCCTCATGCATCAGTTTATACCGTAAAAGGCTTAGCTCCATCGAGTAAAGCTAACACTGGTGCAATAGTAAGGGCCCTCTTTAGCATCGTGATGGAATTCTCACAATCCACGTCCCACACAAATGTCGCATTCTTCTTAGCGAGGCAAGTCAGCGGTGCTGAAATCTTAGCAAAATCTCTGATAAACTTCCTATAATAATTTGCAAAACCTAGGAAGCTTCTAATTTTGGTAACATTCTTGGGGGCCTTCCAATCTTGTACCGCTACCACCTTAGCATAATCCACAGCTAGACCCTCTTTTGAGATTACATGCCCCAGGAAACACACCTCCTCATGCCAAAAGCGACACTTCGAGAATTTTGCTTTCAACTGATGAACACGAAGTGTACAAAGAACCTCCTCAAGATGAATATCATGCTCTTCCATACTCTTGGAAAACACCAGAATGTCATTCACAAACACTACAACGAACTTATTTAGGACATCGCGAAAAACACGGCTCATCAGATCTACAAAATAGGCTGGGGCGTTGGTCAGCCCAAATGGCATAAACAACCACTCAAAGAATTCATAGGGTGTCCTAAATGATGGCTTATCGATGCTATCGTCAGTGACCCTAAGCTGATGAAATCTAGTGGCTAAGTCAAGTTGAGAAAATACCGAAGAGCCAACTAACTGATCGAAAAGATCGTCTATCCTATAGTGGGTAACAGTTCTTCTTTGTGAGCTTAATTAACTCTCTATAGTCTACACTAAGTCAAAGGGAACCATCCGCCTTTGTAGCGAAGACGACTAGCGCCCCCCACTCAGATACGCTCCGTCTGATGAAGCCTTTCTCTAATAGCTCACCAATCTGCTTACTTAACTCCTTCCTCTCCCTAGGAGCAATATGTCTCATGGGCAATGCCACTGGCTTAGCATTGTCATTCAGATAGATCCTAAAGTCAATCTCTCTCTTAGGGGGTAACCCCTAACCTCCTCAAAAACGTCTGGGAAATCTCTAACAACTAGAACTGAATCTAACTCTCCTAGTGATGAATCAAGGGAATAAAGGAAGCTCAACATGACCGACCCCAATGGGTTGTAGGAAACCTCGAGAGTCCGTCCGCTACAGGTCTCTAGTCTAACGACTCTCCTCTCGCAGTCCAATATCGCACCATAAGTGGATAACCAGTCCATCCCCAAAATCATCCCATATCCCAAAAATTCCAATATCACAATCAAACTCTACGCCTAATATAAATTTTTTCAAACCCCTACAAATCTTGGATTAATGTGCCGATCCTCCTATGGGGTTTGAAACAACTATAGGGTCTACAACTAGAGATATCTAAGTGCAAACAATTAACCAAGGAACTAGAAATGAAAGAATGTGATGCTCCGTAGTCAAAAAGAGTATGAATAGGAAAATCCGAAATAGAGATCAAACCTTCTATAGAGACTTTCCTACCTTGATCTGGTCCACTACTAGAAGGTGGCATATCCAAAGCCTGTACTTGCACCGTAGGTGCGCCTTCTCTCTGCTCTGTCTTCTAAGGACAAGTTCTACTAAGGTGTCCAGGCTGTCCACAGCTGTAACACCTCCCCTTCATCGTGTCCTTCTTACAGTCCTTTGAGTAATGTCCAACCAATCCACAATTATGACATTTCTCGCACTTCTTGATCTGTCCATTTTGAGGTCCTCCTCCTTTCTTCTTGTCCTTATCCTTCTTATTCTTCCACCATTGCTTCTTAGAGTTCTCTAATTTAGGAACCCCCTTAACCTCTTCTTCCTTAGCAACATCTAATATGCGAGCCATTTCCACAAGTGACCATACGTCGCTCCCATAGGTACATATGTCAATGCCAACCCTTGGTGGGGCTGGTTCAAATCCTTAGCAAACTTGGTGGCCTTCTTATGCGGTGTATTAACAAGCTCCATCCCGAACCTCGATAACTCAATAAACTAATTTATATACTCTTTCACCGAAAGACTCCCCTACTTCAGACTAATGAACTTCTCCAACTGCATGCTTTCCTCGGTTTGCGACAAGAACTTTCTCTCAAACCTTTCCCGAAATCCAAACCAACCAATGTCTCTACCCTCCATCTCTACAATCTCCCACCAGTAAGAAGCTTCTCCCTTCAGCTGGCAAGCTGCAAGCTGAACTCTATGTCGGTCCTCCTATCCTAACAAACTAAATATCTGCTCCATATTCCCCAACCAAGTTCGTGCCTCTACAAAATCCTCCGTGCCAGAAAACATCTTGCCTCCTAGATTAGAAAAGTCCTTGCATAGCTTAGAAAAATTGGCTGTCGCAGGTGGATTAACGGGACCTCCACCCACTAGTGCTTTATTGGGCGCTTGCCCTTGCACCTCTGCTACCGTAGCTTGGAGGTATCTACGGTACCAGCCAGGGACTTGGACACCCTCTGGAAGATTTGGAGCGTCTGCCATTCTATGCAAAGAAAAGAAAATTTAGGCTTGAAAGAATCGAAAGAAGGTTGAACTGGACTTTGAAATGATTTTTATAAAAACTCTCTTATACTCGAAAACTATTTCTTAATATGGGTTTCTTTCTGAAAAAGACTTTTACTTTGAAGATATGTTACCTTTTAAAAATACTTTACTTGTAAAAAAAGTTTTTAGGAATCCTGTAACCTTAGGCTCTGATACCAAATGAAGCACCCCACACTCCTTAGTATTCCAAAAAAGGGCACACCAAAGTATGTGGTGCGTTATAGATATAGATAAAGAATCACAGAGGCTAAGATTTACAAGACAAATAAGTAAAAGCAGCGGAAAATATTTAAATAATAACTTATCATTCATAATTAAACTTCATTTCAAAATAAGTCATAAAAACATAACATGTCTCAAAAATCTCTTATGTCTCATGAAAATACATCTCAGTCTCACAAAATTCGAGTACAAAAATAACAATAATAATCCCTCTCACAAGTGCCAATCCACCATAAGCCAAATGAAATAGATGAAAAGCAGAAGAATACATCTGAAACGAGAAAACACCGAAAATGAATCTCCAAGCAACCTGAATCAACTATCCTCAAATCTGCTGGCTTATGGGGAAAAAGGAAAGATAGAGGAGTGGGTCAGACAATAAGTCTAGTGAGTGAAAGTAATTACTAGCATTTCTAAGCAAGATAAAGATAATAGACTAAGCAATAGTTCGAGCTTGAAAGGAAAATACAAAAAAGATAAAACTCGGATAAATTACTGTTTCTGATTCTGTTTGACTGTTTGCTTTGATTGTTTGATTTGATTGTTTGCTTTGATTGTTTGCACTTGTCTTAAACTACTATGATTAGGCTAAAACCCTAATCCTATTTCAACTGCTAATCTTCATTAGGCTGAAATCCTAATCCCACCCATTGATCGTCCTTTCATATCTCTGTTATGCCAATATAAGCCAATCTTGTTGGTCCTACAGCAAAAGACACCTCTTAGCGCTTAGGACGCAGTAACGAATTATTTACCCCAATCGATGCCACACGCTCAGTCATCGTCGGTACACACTAACTGTCACCCCCTATTTGACCCTTTATTTACCCTAATCAGCATAAACGTGCCCAGCCTCACCCACGTGTGAGACCATCAGTCTATGACCTGAAAGGGAATGCTGCCGGTACTGGTCCTAACAAACAAATCTTCTAACTTTGCGCCCTTGCTCAAATCCCCAAATTTGAGCCTCTGTCTGTTGGCCACTTATTTACCCAAATCAGCATAAGCGTGCCCATCCTCACCTACTTGTGTGACCATCAGTCCTAGACCTAAAAGGGAATGCTGCCGGTATGGGCCACTACTACTATATTTGCTTATTAACTTAATCCAAGATCTAAGTTTTAAAATAAGCCCCTTCTGTTATTTCTTTCTTTCTAATTATAACCTACGTGTTATAATTGTTCTTGCAACTGTTACTCTTATATTTTATCTTTTTAGTTATAACCACTTGTTATAATTATGCTTGTAAATATCTCAAATTTGCCTATTTCAGTCCGTCTCTATTTTATTTCAGTTTTCCTCATTTTATCTGATTTCTGTAAATTTAGTGTTTTTCTTCTCTTTTTAATATTTTTATTAGCGTTAACAAGGATTAAATTTCTATGAAAAGAAACTAACATTTACAGGCTAAATTCCAGCTTAAAACAGATGTAAATAACTGTAAATAGCTGTAAATAACTGAATAAAATTGCTAAATAACAATAGACTGAAAAGAAATTCTAAAATCTACTTAAAAACAGACTATAAATAAACTTACATAAAAACTGTCTTAGAATTGTAGAAAAACTACAACTATTGAGAACCCTATTATTTTAAATTGCTTACAAATCTAAAATAATTACAAAACACTCCACTGTGGTCCTTAGCTCTAATCCAAGGCCTTCCTGGACCCGCTTCTAGGGTATAGAATATTTTTATCAAAAAGATTTCCTGTCTAGAAGAATTTTCTATTTAGGGTTCACCATCAGGCAATGGACCCAATTTGGAAAAAATCTGAATGGAAGAAATAGCTAGGCCTAGGTTTCTATTTATAGTGTGGCTTAGGGTTCTTAGGAAGTCGGATTTGAAGATTAAATCTGGTGCAACCACGTCATAGCCTCATTAGGAACCGTCGGATACAGCTACGAACGCACAAGATTGGACAAAAATTGAATTATATCGAGTTCGGCTCGTACCTGGACGTTTTCACATCCAGGAAGAAGTGCAGGTCGACCTAAGTTTATTGGGGGTCGACCTATAGGTCAACTTGACCAAAACAAGGGTCGACCCTTATGGGATCTTGATATATTTTTCTTTTCGTTTTTGTTTATTTAATTCGGATTTCTTATTTCTCTCGTAACTTCTTTATTCTAGCTCGGATATCGACAAGTTATATATGGCAATTGATAAGAAAATCGCCACGGACCCAATAGTGCAACTCCCGTAGCTTGATTCTGACAATTTCACAAACTTATTTTATAATTTAATTAATTCGTTAATTAATTATTATAGCTCAAATTTTGGCTTGTTGCATCCCCGACCACCTTAGCGTCGTAGAAACTCCAAAATAAATCCTCTGTTCATCTCCCAATTCCTGCCACCATGGACCACCAATGACAACCAAACTCCGGCCGAAGTTTGATCTCCTCCTTCCCCACATTTTTCCTTCATGCGCCCTACCCCTAGATGACCAGAGCTTAGTCCCGAGCTCCCAATATCACGTCGCCATTCATAACAAGTTGCGGCCACCTCGTCACGATCCAGTAAGATCCAACCATCCATTAGGCTTACGTCGTCGTTCTCTATAACTTCCTAGTTGAAGGCCTAGCCTGAAAATGCCTCAAGTGGTCCAAAATGGTACAAGCCGTTAGATAAGGCTGTTGCTTTGTCCAGATTTTTTTTTATTTTAAACATTTGAAAATTTTGCAAACTTGTATTCATTTTTTACTGCCATGCTTTAATAGAGGAAAGATGGTTATGGGTTGACATGGAGAAGGTATGGCTGAAGCATGGCTGAATAATGTGGGTATGTCATGCATAGTGAAGGGCATGGGCTAGGATATGGGGATATATATATATATATATATATATATATATATATATATATATATATATAAAATTTTCAATTAAAAATATTGATTTACAAAATGCCCGAAAATTTCGAACTCCAAATGAGACATGCCACCTAGCGTTTTATATGTTATACCCCTATTTTGAACACAATGGAACTAGTCTGGAGGCCTAATTCGGTCGTATGCAGAAGATACCATTTTGAACCCAATTATTATATTAAATTTTCGATATTAAATACTACGCGTTTCGATCTCGCACGACCAAACGATTCATCCGATCGCTATGAAAATTGACGGCCTATTATAATTCATTATTACGGATCTAATGAAACTGGTTTCGTCGAAATCTGAGACAGTGCCCCGGAATGCTATATTTATATGTTAATTAAAACGAGCTATTTCAAAATCGATTAAATCACTTTTAAATTCAATTTAAGAGTTTTATTATCGTCATTCTTATTATTAGAAATTAAATAAGCTTTTCAATCATTTTTATCCAACTTAAAACACAAGATTAATTATTCAAATAATTTCAATTGTTAAATTCAAAAATAAATTATCCAATAAATCGCTATATTTGAAATTCGAGTTATTTAATATATAAAATTAAATTTTCAATATTAAAAATCAATTAAATATTCCAAAAGCAAATGACTGAAATTCTGGGCCATTACTTCTACCATGTTTCTAGTATTACCGATGTGTGAGGCATGAGGTAACGTTTTACCTTTCACATGACAAATCCACTTTGAATGCCACATTACCATTTATGATTACACACTAGATGGTTCAACAAAAGTACAACCTGTGTAGTTAATGCCCCGCTATTGCCCCGCTATAACCCCGCTATATCTCATAGCGGATTTCTACCGCTACGATATTTCCATATAGCCCCAAAATATAGCCTTTCCGCTTTAAGCCCCGCTATTTCCGCTATATCCCGTTATTCCCACTATATTCCGCTATTTCCGCTATATCTTCTTTAATAAAATGAATTGAAAAATTGCATTTATACATTATAAAAATTATGAAACTGGTTTATTTGATTTAATTTTTAATATATTTTCAGAATGAAAATACTCTAATATTCTACTAAATTCAATTATGTTATATAACAGTTTTACGTTTATTTAAAGTATATTCGCACATGCTTTTATTTAAAATTATTTATGTATTAGTTATAATTCATTTGAATGATATTTTTTTCATTTAATTACCATTTATATATCTGTAAAAACATTAAGTACGAGTTTTATATGCTATTTTAGAGTCATCTGCTATATCCCGCTATATCCTCGCTGTATCCCCGCTATGACTTTTTGCACTTCCACCGCTTTGAATCTGCCGAGCGCTTTAACTGCACAGAGTACAACCCCCGAGTTCATACACCTCTAGGAAGGGTGTTTAAGTATAAGAGGGGTTACCTACTACACCACAAATTGATGTATGTCTGTAAAAATCAATGTGTATGGTCTTAAAAATTCAGTATCAGACATTCATCCAAGAATAGAACAAACTGAAGGCACTCCTCCTACTATATCCTGTTTGGGAATCACCCATAGGATTAGTAGCAAGCAATCCTTGCATTGAAGATTTCAAAATAAAGGTACTACTACCACATATATGTATATAATATGGAAATCGCGAGGTTAGTGGCAAGCAACCCTATATTATGAAGATCTCCATATTCAAAATCATTGCCTTTAACATATCATCACTTTCAAACGCGTATATTGGTTCGAATTGGTTTTTGGATAGGAATCACCCATATTCGGTACCGGTCTCTCCGAACCAATTATCGATAAAAAGATGTATATATGTGTATTTAGAAATGTTAAGCCTCTTTCGTTAAATCCTCTTTTCTGTATTACTCAAAATATTATTTAACTTTTGAAGATTTCTTTTTATCCAATAAAGTATCTTCTAGAGATATATATCTTTAAACCATTGTTGTTTTGGAATATACAGAATTAATAAACCTCTTTTTAACTTCGAAAATACCAACTCATTTTCTTTTAATTAATTAGAGAAAATATTTCCATATTCTATTATTCGCATAATTAATAAAGATTTCATTTTTTCGAAACATGTTTTAAATGGGTCAAAAACCATATTATTTAAGACATCATTTACTGTAAACCCAAATCATTTTGTACTAACTAAAAAGGATTCATAGATTTTATGTTAATTATACTCAATACTAATTTCCATATTCAACCCGTACTATTCATCAAATAACGGTGAAATCGGCTTTTAAATTCACATGGCCCTCCACGGGATTTAATATAGAATTTAATTAGAATGTTCTCTTAACCATCAAAATCCTATTTTAAATCTTATTTAACCTTTTTTGAAAACTAAAAATCTCTTCTCTTTTATCTTAAGAAAATGTGATTCGAGTAAATCAAATTAACTATCCTCTCCGTCGGGCCAGTTCGAATAGCTAAAGGGAGTAGGCAATTGGTTTCCCGAACCCCAACAGAGAGACTATCTCTCTGTTACCCATGAGGCAGTCAAGTTATTTGATCGACTCTAAAATTTTAGAAGTATTTGGTTTATCTTTTGAAAAACATTTCAAAAAGATTCGAGAAGAAAACCCAAATTCAAATCATTTGCTCAACGGTTACCAAATTTCATTGCTAAATTGTCGGTGAATAGTGATTTTAAAGCTTTATAGATTAAAACACCAATTTCATTACATATATGCCCATTATTACAATTCTTCCTTTTCAAATATTTAACCTATTTATGGAATTTATTTCATATTTTTAAAGATTTAAAAACTTGCATTTTAAAGAGTTGAAAATAATATTTTACGAACTACCAAAATGTGGCGATTTTAAAAACTTGATTTTGACATATCTCAAACTTTATTAAATGAAAACTCGAATTTTCTTTTTCATTAGTAAACTATGATCATAAGGGTCCAAAAATTTCTTATCCAAAATAATTCTAACTCATATATTTTAGCCTACACATCCGTTTAAGTTTTCAGGTCAGGAAATCGTGAACTGCCAAAACGCAATGGCTTATTTTTCACCTTTTAGTCAAAATTTTCAAAACTAGTCCGAAACACTTTTAAAATACTTTAATATCATATTAAACTATATTGAAACAATTTTTCACTATTTTACTTTATTAAATCTCATTTTCACTTTATTTCATATCTTTAATATTATATTATTATAATATTCAATTTCCATTTTTTTATACAAAACCATATGATATTTCAACATTATTTTCCACTTTTAAAACTATTATTTTTCATAAATGAAACCATAGATTTTATTTTCCAAAAAATTTCAAAACTCCGCTTTTCTAATTTCTTTCTTTATAAAAAACATACTCCAAATCTATTTCAAAACTCCATTTTCTAATTTCTTTACTTTTCCAAAGTAAATTCCAATATTATAAAATGATGTTTCTTTTGGTTTTGAAAACAAAAAGGCCTAACATATGTTGTATACATATAATTTTGGGTGTAATGTAAATAATTTTTCACAAGATATGTATTGTTAATTCACATAGTTATCATTTCTCATCATATATCACAATAATCATATTTATCACAGCCAAACTTTTGTACAATAACCCAATCATTATCCAAACATATTCAACCATATAAGCAATCATTTTAGCATATGGTCAAAGGTATAACATTAAGTAGTTATTGTCTATTGTTATCACTAATAGCAAACAATATTAAGTGATTAATAAGTAATATAAACAAGTGATTAACAAGTGAATATCAATTCATATTATCAAGCAATACAAAGCGTGATTAACTCACTTTTATTTAACCCATTTACTTCCTACCAACATTCAATCCATCACAATACTTCACTAACACTTCCAACTTCATCAAAACATCATCAAAGCCTTCCCCTCTCTCCTATAGCTCATGGCCATCACCTCCCTCCTTCACCTTGCTCATGGCCTAGAATCTCCACCACTCAAAGCTCATGTCCAAGGCATTTCCACCTCTTCCTTGCACACGGCCATCCTTCCTCCACTCTAGTACATACCCATCTCATTTACCACTATAACCCACGGCCTGAAGCCCTCCTCCTTCATCTGATTGCCTATGGCCTAAGGCCACCACCCTAAACACTCATGGCCATAGAAAAGAAGACAGGAAGAAGAGAATACATGAAGAGGAAGAAGTGAATTGTGTAGAAAATGAAGAGGCCTTACCCTCTTATTTACAGCCTTAGGAAAAGTGTGGAAAATATCACAAAACCCCTTCCTTAACCATTGAGGAAAAGGAATACAAGCCATGAGACATGCCATGAAACATGCTTCTTAAAACAAAGTCCTTAAAGTGCTCCTTAATTCATGCCTTGTTTTAAGGAATTTTGTATCCTTTAATTAATCTTACTCACTTTAATTACTACAAGAAAAGAGGTACGGGTGCCTGTTTTTAATGTTGTTATAAGAAGAATCCTTGTAGAAATGAATATGTAAATTTTGTCCCTATTTTAAAAAAAATAGAAAATACATAGTGTGTTGCACTTTTCTGACAGAAAATGCAAGGTAACTTGTAGTTTTCTGATTTTGATTTTTTTTAAAATTTTGAAATTTTGAAAAAGCGCAAGTTATCAAGAAAGTGCAAGCTAGTTTGCGCTTTTTGGTTTTGAAATTTCTTTTGAAATTTTTGATATTTTTGAAAAATTTAAAATATTTGAAAAGCGCAAGTTAGCTTGCGTATTCTATTAGAAAAGCGCAAGCTAGTTGGCGCTTTCTAATTTTGAAATTTCTTTTGAAATTTTCGAAAATTTTGAAATGCGCAAGTTAAGTTACGCTTTCTATAAGGAAAACGCAAGATAGTTTTTGCTTTCTGATTTATAAAAAGTAGAGGCCTAATTTACATACTCATCGTTATAGGGACTTTTCTTGTAACAACGTCAGAAATAAGGACCTTCTATGCAAAGCCCCAAATTGATATATGGTTAACTTATGTGTTATTAACTTGTTATATGTACATATATATGTCATTTTAACTTTCAACTTTGAATATTTAAATATAACTTTTAGTTGCTAAACCGTTGATAATTCGGAATTCAAATCCTGGTTATATTTTTAATTTTTAATCAAACTATTTATTTATGTAAACAAAACTCGAAAATAAATTTCTTATCATCTTTAAATAATTAAAACAAGATTATTTAAGCTATAAAACAATTTTAAATAATATAAAATCCATTTATAAAAATACGAAGTCGAACTGCTAGATTGCGATGAAGTTTATATATAAAAAATAAGTTCATATATTTATAAAACCATTATAAATTAATTATTATCATTGTATAATAATTAAAGTGAATTATTCATCATTTGAAATAATTATCTAAATATTTAAAATTAATTAAATATTCCAATTCACAGTGACAAAATTATGGATCATTACACAGAGCCTACGTTTAATGATGCCCTGAGCCTTGGGTATGTTTGACCATTAGGTTGGGTCAAAATAATGAATGACGGAGCATTTTGATCGATAATTATATGATTTGTGTGTATGGTTTATTTGTTACCTCACCCTAAAATTATGACCTTTATGTGTAAAATTAATAAAGTATGAGTGTTAAATGTTAGTTATAACCCGAGTAACACGCATCTGATATAAATTGATTCAAACTTAACCTTAATAAGGTGGAACCACATTTATTTTTAAGTGAATAGTATTTATTTGGAAAATCTAAATAGTAAAGATTCCAATTTTTTCAAAGATATCTTATTAAAAGGAAAAAATGCATAGTTTTGACATTAAGTGATTCGTTAAAAAAAATTATTGAAAAATAAAGGATTTAATTTGGCAAAAACATATTTCTACGGAGATAGTTTTAAGAAAGAGTAAATATTGTGAAAATATTTTGCTTAGCAGTATTTTAATAAAAGGGTGCTTTCACAAGATATTGGAAGTAAAATTCATCCTTTAAAAGAATATTTTAGTGTGGGAAAAATTTGTTTGCTTTCAAAACATTTTTTGGAACATATTTTTATAGTGGTGTTATGATTTGGGATCTATTTGAAAATAAAGGAAGATTTTATCTATCAAAAGGGAAATTTTTATTCGAAAGTATTCTAATTGAAAATATCTTATTTTGAAAGAAATATGTTAATAAGGACATCTTAGCTAAAACTATTTTTATTTGGGAATATCCTTTTAACAAGGTATATATTGAAGAAATATATTGCATTCTCATTATGAATTGGAATACTTTGAAAAAATATTTGTTGGGATACATGTAGGAGAAAAAAAATATTTTTCGGTAAAAGATATTTTAATATATAATGTAAAGTTGGAGGAGTATTTGTTTAAAAAGATTTATTGAGGAAGAAAACTATTTTAATGATAACAAAGGATTTAAAAATATTTTTTTGAAGATACCTTGTGAGGGAATATCTAGTGAGAACACTTATTTTAAAGAAGAGTATATTTTGTAAAACATTCTTTACCATGAATATTATATGATTTGAAGGAGATTTATTTCAAAGATACTTTACAGGAAAGTTATTCCAAAAGAGAGATGTTTTACTTTAAAGGAATTATTTTCTTAGAAGAATTTGAAAATAATATGGTGTAAATATTTTATTGGGAAATTATTAGTAGAGATATTTGAAAATAATTGATGGAAGTATTTTTTTGAGAAGTATCTTTTTGGGTAAAGAATGTAATAAAATATTTATTTGAAAAGAAAAGTTTAATCTAGGGAGTGCATTTGATTTTAGAAAACTTTTGTTTGAAAATTAATTTTTGTTGAAAATATTTTCCCATAAAAAGATACTCTTTGATAAATGATGTTTTAAGTAGAAAATTATTTTTGGGTACAGAGATTTCTATTAAAAAAAAAATCCTAATTTGAAAATTATTTTATTGAGAATATATATTGTAAAGAAATGATGTATTTTTGGGTAAAGATATTTCGATTGAAAAGAGACATAATTTGAAATTTCAGTTGCAATTGTTGTATGAATGCTGCAATTTTAATGTACTAACAAATATTTGGATGTAGAAGAAGAGCAGAAAATAGAACTAGCTTAACCCCCCAAAAAGTTACGTAGGCAGTATTTTCATATACAATAGCTATCGAGTGTATGACCGTAGTGTATAGGGTTAGGCATGGTCCAAACATAGTTGAAACCTTTTTTTATTCTACATATATATAAGTTTGCAGGTGAAAGCGGAGAGGAGAGAAAAGTGTCTGGAAGGAGTTGTAACCAAAGGATAGATCGGTATATCTCTTGCATCAAATTTTTTGTATAATATCTAATGTACATGGATTTGTGTAATCTTCAATTATTGAGATAAGATATTTATATTTGTATATATCTATGTATCTATTTGTGTGTCTGTTTTTGTTGATGTTTAAATTCCGCTGTGAGGTTTCCCTTTTGATATTCATTGATTCAGAATTTATTTAATTTTTATTTACCCACGGTTCACTGCTTTTAATATTTGAAATTAGTTGTCCCATTAGAGAAGAGATCCCACTCACTAAAATCCTTAGAAATCCAAGCTCCAATGACATCCAATTTGCTACCTTCCTTCGATTCCTGCGATCCGACTCAATTCTTCTCTAAAATATTAACTTGATGGTATCGACATATAGAGAATCCCTTAACATGAATTTAGATATTTAGTTTTTAACTTTTGGTTAAGATATGAAGACGTTATGCAGACTTAAAGGTAAGAAATCCATTTCCTTAGTAAATAAATGAAGAAGTAGTAGTTGAAAATAATGAATGAGATGATTCATTTTAGACATTTGAGTTTCCAACTCTCTTGTTTCTCTCCGAGTAATTTGTCTAATAAGAAAGACAACCGGCTTCACATCTTGCTCTAAATCAATATGGAATTTGATTTCCTAACGAGGAGGTAAATCCAAATCTTCTACAAATACATCCGTAAATTTCCAAACAATCATAACTTGCGTCAATCCATCATGTGAGAGATCCAGAGAGTATAAATAACTCTACGTCATAGAACTCTCTGCTTACAATAAACAATAAGCCCCTTACCGCCACTATCCTTCACATGGACTACACGGCCATCATAACTAATGATAACCCCATGCTTCGTCATCCAATCACCCTTAAAATAAGTCCATAACTCGAAAATCAAAGCATAAATGATTCAAAGAAAACCTGCACCCGCCCATAGATAATTTAATGTCTTTACAATCATAGAAAGATGTGTCGACCCTCTAACGAGATTCAAAACAATAATAGAATCATTGATATTGTGTGGCATTAGACGCAAACTAACAACAAGATAACTAGCAATAAAAATATGAAGATCCAATAACAAATAAAACATGAATAGGGAAATCATGAGTACAAAGCATAACTTTTGTGGCGATGGTCTTCCCTTTGTTGAGATTTGGCAGAGCACTCGAACTAAGAGATGCTTGGATAGCATAAGCTTTAACCGTTTTATTGACCCTTATGAAGAGATGGACAAACCTTTTTGAAATATCTTTGTTGACCATAATTGAAACATTTCTTTCCTTAAAGGTTGACTGCATAATCTTTACAATATGCCCCTTCAAGTGGCATCTATGACAAGTCACACCCTTCTTCTATTAGCCTTGGTTATTCTTGTTCGACTTGCCATTCCTCTTGCTTGAGAAATGGAGTTTAGCAAGCCAACTTCATAATACTCTCAAGAAGCATGCACAAGAATATGGCGAAGAGCAAGGTTCTTGAGAGTAAATTGAGTCCCATAGAAAATTTCATGGCCTTCTTCTATGGAGTGTTAATCTTGTTTATCCCAAAACGAGCTAATAGTGTGAACTCATTGATGTACTCCTTCAAAATCTTATCATCTTGTTGGAGATACAAGAACTCCTCGGCTTGCAAGCCCCTCTCTTCCTCCCAAGTCATAACATGCTCATCCACCTCTCCAATTACACATACCACTAATAGAAAGCTTCCTCTTGGAGTTAAAAATAAGCAAGATGTCTATTTATCAAATTTTCAAGTGACAAATCATTAAAGATCCACTCACTAGTATGGATACATGACCGAATCTCAATAAACGAGTTCGTCTCCAAATTAGGCTTGCCTCCCATATAGAGGTAACCTCTACAAAGCTAGGGAAAACCAAGAATAGTTGGCAGAGGTAGTGGAGGAATAGGCATCACTCCAATTGATGCGGTATAGGAGGGACACTAGTTGGAGGTATTGTACCCTATGATGTAGCTTGAAGATATCTCTTGAACCACGTTGGCATATAATAATCTAGAACTTCAGCATTGTCCCTAACGTACGTTGCACGAATTTCATGGCTCATAGTAGCTATATGTAGATGGAAATTATTCTCAACTTTTCCCAAAATATAGTATAGGTTGCTAGAAACACAAAGCGGGTGCCTAAATGCTATATGTATAAGTATAATAAATTACAAACACACCATCTCAACTTATCCCAGTTTATAATGATCGGGTAACATGCATAAGTATAACAAAATACAAACAACACACCTCCTTTAACTCCTAGAATCCACGCATAAAAGTAACTAGATTCCCCAACTGTGTCATGGATGATGTTTCGTTAAGTATAAGATTTGTAAAAACAATAAATATCATATAGCATGTCTATCCAAAGTAACCAATTCTCATAACAAAAGAATATAAAATCTAACATTAACATAAACATATAAAGGACTAAGTGCACATTATATCAAAAAGCATAAGATCTAACATCATAATACAAATATTGAATGATACATCAAATCCTATAAGAGTACATATCTCAAATATACATGTCTATATGTCAATACACCCAAATACCGAATAGATATAATCATAGCGGTAATATATCTATGGCTTTATGAATTGATTTCAGCTAGTAGATAACAAAGCAACAATAAAGGGAGGGTCAAACACAACATCTTGTGAAAAGGAAATATCACTTTCTTGCATGATAAGCAATATGCTAATATATCATGAATAATACCAAATGCTAATACTTAAGCTAATGAAACCATACCTCAACTTGCATCTTCACCTGCATCCAAAAAGTTAACACATTTTACTACACTACTATGCTATATAATATGACTATCGCATACAAAACATCACGATGAAAATCATACTTAACTACCACGTACTAAGCTTGTGGGCCATGGATTCCCTGCTAAGGCCAAAACCCACCAAATATGGTCACCAATATAACACCCATGCTTACGATGCTTTCAATGTGATCATCCACCACTTACAATTGTATAGAACCTGAATCGATTTACACATGCCTAACTGCTACAATGTATTTATCATAAGAACAAATTGACAGATATTTTCGAGCGTTTACCCTTTCTACAACATAGCTTAGGTACGCAGCAACATTATCGAGATAGAATGTCTTTTATCAAACATGTCAGTCCACCTAAGGGTGCACACCCTATACAACACCCACTCATGCTATAAATGGTCTAAAATATCTAATTCCAAAGTCGAAGGCAAGATATACAAAATTATTCCATATATGCAATATCATATGAAATCTTATATCACAGTATCCTATTTGTGACTTCTCAAAAATCACCAAATGACTCTATAAAAGTTACATACAAATAAAATTGTGTCTCCAACATCACCTGTGACCATTATGTCATTCAACATCACCGATGCACCCTTTCGGTCTATCTCAAAATCTATTGTTTTTGAATACATGTCAGAGTGGGTCCTTCATGGGCTTTGAAATCAAAATAATTCTAAACCTATTAAACCTTCATGGATTATTTTTCTTGAAATATGAAGATTATTGGTCCAAACCACGTCTTATTTCGAATTCTTATTTGAAAGATATTATTTCTCGAATTCCCAACATACGACTTCACAACATACGACATAACAACGTACGACTTTGGCATAGCAATCAGCGACATAAATGAAGCTCACGACCTAAGGAATTCACGACATAAGGAAGCTCTTGACCTAAGGAATTCGCGACATAGGATGCTCGTGACCTACTGGAATTCGCGACATAAGGAATTCTATTCGCGACCTAGGCTGGATCGACCTAAGGCTTCGCGACATAGGGATTCTGCTCGCGCCATAAGGATCTGCTCGTTCGCAACCTAGGTGGAAGCGACCTAAGGTATGTCGTTCGCGACTTAAGGTATGCGCTGCATCATCCTCCCCTGGTTGAAAAGAATTCGACCCCGAATTCACACTTTCCTCTTCTTCGACCTTCTTATTCTCATGATATGGAATCAAGTGTTTGACGTTGAAAACGTCAGCAGTATGGATATGATCTGGCAAACTTAACCGATAAGCATTCTCATTAATCTTCTTTACGATTTCCAAATGGCCAATCTTTCTAGCAGCTAGTTTGTTGTAAGTACCAATAGGAAATCAATCCTTAGTCAATACTTCATATACAAAATCTCCTTCTTTGAACTCAACATTTCGTCGCTTAATATCCGCGGATTGCTTATATTTCTCATTTGCTTTAAGCATTCGTTCCTGCATAACCTTGTGACACTCTTGCAATTCATTCACAAAATCACTAGCTCGTTTGATCACTCCTTTCTGCTATGGCATTGTAGATAAATCTAATGGTCCCTTAGGCATTGTTAAGTAAACGACCTGGAATGGACTGAACCCAGTGCTATGATTAATTGCATGGTTGTGTGCAAAATCAGCTTGACACAGCTTGTAATCCCAACTCTTCAAATTGTCATTCACGAGGCATCTAAATAGATTACCTAGGGATCTATTCACCACTTCTGTCTATCCATCCATCTGTGGATGATAAGCACTACTGAATTTCAGCTTTGTCCCGACCATTC
The DNA here is from genome assembly GCA_030737815.1 of Allium fistulosum. NCBI lineage: Eukaryota > Viridiplantae > Streptophyta > Magnoliopsida > Asparagales > Amaryllidaceae > Allium > Allium fistulosum. The sequence continues at coordinate 237,234,993 of CM060908.1, forward strand.
TCCATAGACTCATCCAAAAATGACTCAGAAAATGAGTGTCTCTATCCGATACAATAGATTCAGGCAACCCATGAAGACGATAGATCTCTCTGAAATATATCTGTGCAAAATTAACTGCATCTGCTGTCTTCTTGCATGCGATAAAATGTACCATTTTTGAAAACCGATCAACCACCACGTAGATAGAATCATTGCCACGTTTCGTTCTCGGCAATCCCAATACAAAGTCCATACTAATATCCACCCATGGTTTAGTAGGTATAGGCAACGGCATATATAAACCTGCATTTGTTGCGGTCCCCTTTGAAACTTGACAAATATGGCACCTCTGAATGAACTTTTCAATCTCCTTCCTCATTGATGGCCAAAAATAAGACTTTGAGATCAACTGTATAGTATGGTCACGGCCCACGTGTCCTTCTTCATGTAATTCTTTGATGATTTTCATTTGCAGACTGCAATCTCGAATACACAACTGATTTCCTTTGAATAGAAAACCATCAACTAGCATATATCCATCCATGTTTCCCTGCTTGACTTTGTCTAAGATCTTGGAAAAATATGAATCCGAAGTGAGCAAATTTGGAAGTAAGTCAAAACCCATCACCTCTACTCGCATGGTTGTTAGTAAATTATTCCTCCGACTCAATGCATCGGCGACACGATTGGTTACTCCAGACTTGTGCTTTACGACGAATGTAAATTGTTGCAAATAAGCTATCCATGATGCATGCCTAGCTGCAATTTTATTCTGCCCTTGTAAATGTTTCAATGCTTCATGATCCGTATACAAAACAAATTCTTTGTGGAACAAGTAATGTCTCCAATGCTTCACGGCCTGCACAATAGCATAAAACTCTATATCATAAGTACTGTATCTCATCTTTGCTCCAGAAAGCTTTTCACTAAAATAGGCAATTGGATGACCCTTCTGACTCAACACTCCTCCAATTCCAACTTTGGACGCATCTATATGTAACTCAAATAGTAACTGAAAATCTGGCGACACTAGAATCAGTGTTGATGTTAAAAGTTCCTTGATCTGTTCAAAAGCAGATCCTGCCTCTTTCGTCCATGAAAACTGCTTTCCTTTCATACAATCAGTAACAGGAGCCATCACACTACTAAAGTGCGGTATAAATCTTTGATAAAATGAAGCTAACCCATGGAAACTTCTGACTTCTGTTATAGTTTTGGGCTGTGGCCAATTTCTGATTGCGGCTACTATACTCTGGTCCACTTGTATCCCTTCCTTGGACACGACATAACCCAGAAATAAAACACTCGGTGTCATGAACACGCATTTCTTCGTCGCTGCATAGAACTGTTCTTGATGAAGAATAGTTAACACCTTTCGCAAGTGTTGAACGTGCTCCTCTGTGTTAGCACTATATATCAAGATATCATCAAAGTAGACTACAACAAACTTCCCGATGTAAGGTCTGAAAATTTGATTCATCACCCTCATAAATGTACTTAGTGCATTAGATAGACCAAATGGCATGACCAACCATTCATATAACCCTTCCCGAGTCTTGAATGTTGTCTTCCATTCATCACCTGGTCTTATGCGAATCTGATGATAACCACTCTTAAGGTCGATCTTAGAAAAGATTACAGACCCACTAAGTTGATCCAATAGATCATCAAGTCTTGGCATAGGAAATCTGTATCTGACAGTTATTTTTTTGAGTGCCCTGCTGTCTGTACACATTCTCCACGAACCATCTTTCTTTGGCACCAACAGAGCTGGTACAGCACAAGAACTGAGACTCTCTCGAACACGTCCTTGCTCAAGCAACTGCTCAACCTGTCTCCTTAACTCTTCATGCTCTTTCGGACTCATACGATAATGCGGCCTATGCGGTAAAACAGCACCTGCCACTAGATCAATTTGATGTTGTATGTCCCTTAATGGCGGTAAATCCTTGGGTAATTCCGCAGGAAAGACATCTTCAAATTCATTTAACACCGGTCTAACCTCCGCAGGAATTTCAAGATCTTCACTTGTTTCATACCCAATCAACATAAACAATTCAGCAATATCTCCCACTTCTTTAACAAATTCTCTCGAAGATAATAGACTAGTTGGTTCCACTTTCTTCTCTGAATTGCTTTCACTTTGTTCACTTTTCTTAGTAACTAAGGTGATTTGAGTACCTTCGAACATGAAACTGTAGCAATTGGTGCGACCATTATGTTGTACAGCTCTATCATATTGCCATGGTCTTCCCAATAGTAGATGACACACATCCATATTGACAACATCACACCATATATCATCTTTGTACTTCTTCCCAATAGAGAATGTAACAAATGCTCGTCTTCCCACTATCAGTTCTCCACCTTTCTTTAGCCATGCCAGTTTATAAGATCTAGGGTGTTTTTCAGTCTTCAACCCTAACTTCTTGATGGCTTCTTCAGAAATAATGTTATTGCAGCTTCCCGCATCAATAACAAATCGACAAACCTTTCCCAAGATAGTACATGTAGACTGAAAGATATTGCTCCTCAACCAACTAGAATCATCCTCATGCTTTGGCGTTAAACAAGACCTCGTCATCATCAAGTTACACCCTTCGTCTCCTGACACAACTTCTTCATCTTCATCAAACTTCGGTGGATGAGAATAATCAATTTCAGCTTCAACATTCTCACACTCACATTCCTCCGCAACTAATGCTCTCTTCTTTGGCTTTGTACATTCATTATTTTTATGGCCAAACTCCTGACAATTATAGCACTTGATACTGTTATTGACCTTTGCTTTAGCAGTTTCATTGACAATTGGTTTATTGACTGTCTTGGAAACATTTGCACTGCTACTAGCACCCTTATTCTGGTTGTTGGAACTTGTAAACACACCACTTCCTCGTCTCCCTTGTTTCTCTTAAGCTAGAGCTTTCTGATGTGCTTCAGCAACAGACATTGGATTAAACATATTAACCATGTCTTGAATTTGCATTCGTAACCCTCCAACATATCTAGCTGTTAGCTGTTCCTCGGTTTCCATAATATCATTCCTTGCAATCAATTGATAGAATTCATCTGCATAGTCATTCACTGTCTTCGTCCCTTGTCTCAAATTCTGCAAACGTTGATACATAAGAGATTGAAAATTGTACGGCAAGAAAGTCGCTTTCATCATCTTTCTCATCTTCTCCCAAGTGACAACTCTTGATTTTCCCATTCTCTCCCGAGTTAGTTTAGTTTGTTGCCACCAAGCCATAGCTCTTCCCCTTAGTCTTGTAGCAATTAATTGGACTCTGTGATTCTCAGGCACATCCTTGAAATCCAAAATTTCTTCAACATTCGACAACCAATCAAGAAATTCTTCTGCTTGCATACCACCTTTGAATTCTGGAATTTCCATCCTCATACCTGACTCCCATTTACGATCATTTTCTGAATCCCGAAATTGATTTCGCACTTGGCCTTGATTTCGATAATGAATACTACCTCCATCACCATCTTCCTCAAAATCAGATGTATTTCGATATCGATACTGACCATCTACATCCCTACAACCACGCATATCCCTTCTACCCTGTCTTTCAGCATCACGATATGGTTCATTTTCGAAACCATGTTGAGTTCCTCCCTCTTCATTTCAGTACCTATGGTGGTCTTGCATAATTAAAACTGATGTTTCTCTCCTATCTCGATGAGACGGGGGTGACATCCTCCTTTCTTCCGAAACTGATGGCGAAACCCTGTTTCTACCCTGGTTCGAAACTGGTGATGTTCTCCTTTGATTTTGATTCATGTTGATCATCAATTTCTCCAATTTTTCAATACCCTCATTGAACTTTTCATTGATACGCTGCTCCATCTGCTCAGCTTCTTGTCTTCTATATAAATCTTCAACATTTTGATAGCGGTTAGCACATCTCGGAGGCATGATCAAATCTTCAACAAATCCAAACATAAACTTCACTTCAATCCAAAAAAAATCTCGAATCAAAACTCCCCGACTTGTTTGAAGTCTCACGAACACCCAAATGAACAAACAACTTAATTCGAACTCCAAAAACTTCAAATCTCGAAACTTCACACCCAACGAACTTATAAAAGTTCGTAACCTTGCTCCTATTCCAAATGACGCAGCACAGAAGTAGATCTGAACCAGCGGTCAAATCTATCCAGGATCTAATCACGAATTGCGGAAAAATGAATCGATGAAACAAGATGAATAGATGAATTGATGATACCCAAGTGCCCAAATCCGTTGATCTCTTGAGATACCGGATTCTAACTATCTTCAACACGTTGATCGCGCACGATACCGCGTTAGAAGATCTACGATTCTTCGACGTTGATCTCGCGCACGAGATTCCGTGAATCAGCTTCAAGTTCGTTGATTCGAGCGCACTCGAATATCCGAAGATGGAGAAAGGAGATCACACTCAACTTCCAATTTTAATGGAGGCACAAAAGCTAAAAACAAATTTTATTCAAAATTCAACTCCAATTACAAATTACCATACACCCCTATTTATAGGGAAAGTACAACACCACATGAGTCAACACAATTACAACACGACTTAACAAACAAACAAATGACTTCACAACATACGACTTCACAACATGCGACATAACAACATACGACTTTGGCATAACAATCAGCGACATATAGGAAGCTCGCGACCTAAGGAATCCGCGACATAAGGAAGCTCGCGACCTAAGGAATTCGCGACATAGGAAGCTCGCGACCTACTGGAATTCGCGACTTAAAGAATTCTGTTCACGACCTAGGCTGGAGCGACCTAAGGCTTTGCGACATTGGGATTCTGCTCGCGACCTAGGGAATTGCGACATAGGGATTCTACTCGCGCCATAAGGATCTGCTCGTTCGCGACCTAGGTGGAAGTGATCTAAGGTATGTTGTTCGTGACTTAAGGTATGCGCTGCATCATATACTTGTGTCTTGTGTTTGTGAAATAAACATATATTCTTGTGTCGTGTGTCCGTGAAATAAATATATATTCTTGTGTCTTGTGATGAATGTTAAGTTAATTCTGTTATTTTGTGTTTAGTGACTAGTTCATGTTGTGACGTAAACTAATAGCCCTGTACTGAGTTAATCACTGATATTTGTGTGCTTAGAGATATTGTGTTTTGTTCTGTGAATTCAATCCCGAACATCTGTATTTACTTTTATGTTGTTTGTTCTTGTGTTATATCTTGTTCTCGCCCTGTTGGATATTTAGAGATAGTCTGACCCGGGTGTTATTTTGCTCCGGTCAGGCCGAGACTTTTCAGGTCACATGACAGGTTGACCTATGAATGGTTGTGCTAGCAAGGAGATAAACATTTGGACTTTCAGTTTATCCCATTTAGGAATTTAGACCTTGTATATAAAATGTATTATTGAAATTAGAGAATTGTTAAATTTGTATAACAGTCGAGTTTAGTATTTCATTTTGTTAACTAAATAATTTGTATATGTATAAGTTGAGATTTATTCTATTGTGATCTGTGACTGTTATTTATATGATATATTGTTCTAGTTTTGAGAAATCGGTGTGTCTATTACTTTGTATTAATACTGTACACGTCAAGTTCAGTTCAGATATTAAGTTAAAAAGGTAAATGACGTGTCAGTGTTAGTAGAAAGATATATTCACATTTGATCGCCCCTAACAAGCCGTATTCTCCAGATTAGCAAACGACGTTACTTGTAATGTTCTTTGCTAAACTGGGCATCGCGGTGGGGTCGTTACAGTTTGGTATCAAAGCCGTGTCAGAACATTATAGCATATAATATTACGGATCTGAAACCTAGATGACTTAGAGTCATGTTCCCTGGGGTGTATGGTAGATAATAATATTAATTATCTAATTAGCAATAGAAATATAAAATGATTATCGGGATAATCATTTGGGACATAATTGATTTAAAAACTTTAAATTGATAAATTGGAATTTGTGACATTAAAACTTCTGGAATTAATGAGTAAAATCTTTTAGAGTTTAGAAAATTTTGGAATTAAACTAGAATGTTTAAAGTAAACAATTTTACTTTTATATAAAAGAATTAGAGAAAATTGAGTAAATAAGTTTAAGAATTAAATGGTCTAGAATTAATCAAAGTTGCGCAATGGAATTTCATACATTGAATTGTTTCGCTGTAAGTGATTATATATGTTTTGATTGATTGGTTGATTGGTTGCTAGGAATTAATTGCTTGGTTACATTTATTTAAAATTGGATGCATAGATGTTAGTGATAATAAAATAAATGCATCTAAACTTGTGATTATCTATTGTGTTGACTTATCCGGACGTTGTTTAAGGATTTTGATCGATATATGGGACGCCATATTATCTATAGGGGTTCCTAAACATCGAACGTGACATTTTGACATAAGTAATAATTAAAACTTGGAAATTTAAGTACGAATTTCTTTCGTTATGAAATATTATGTTGTCAATCTAGCTAAAGTGTAATCATGAATTGTTAATATCTCCTTTATGATATGAATTTGATATTAAATACTAGTATGAATTTTTGAGATAGGTGCAGATATCGAAAGTTAAGTAGATATCATTTAAAAGACTACAAATTGTTTGCTTAAGGAATATTAGCGGACTCGCTAATATTTCAAATATAAGGTACGTATCTCAGATTACGTATCGCATTTTTGTGTTTTTCCCTACGGGATGCCTCATCCTTGAGATGAGATGTATATTATGTAATTATATTCATATTGTAAATTTTCGAAACGCTAGCCGCGCAAAGGAGAGGCTGGCGAAATTTCTCGCAAATTTGAGGCGTTACAATATTTTTGAGAATTTTGAGAAAATTTTAACTAAAAATTTAAGTTTAATGTTATAAGTTGGAGTGATGTTAATTGAATTGTTTCAAGAGAAAAATTTGTATTATAGATTTCTTCATTAAGGAAATTGCGGGGACGTAATTTGTTTAAGATGGGAAGTCTGTAACAACTCTGATTTTTCAGCGTTGTTAATTTGAATTAAATAAGAATTTGAAATGAGGGTTTTGAAATGTGTATTTTATTAGATAAGCAATATATGAGATTAAAAAATGTTAAATTCTTGTTTTTAAAACTTGTTAAATAATGTGTTAGTGCTTTCTAATAATGTGTAATTTTATTTAAGAAGAAAAATGAGAATTTTTGAAATTTAATTAATTTATTTGTTAAGTTGTTATATTTTGAAAGATGAAAAAGACCTTGTTTAAAATAATTAAAATAAGGATTTAACATTAAAGGAATTTATATTTTATTATTTAACCATAAAGTTTAGGCGATAAACTTAATTTTAGTGTATTTATTTGAATTTTTTTTGTGATGTAATCAATAAGATATTGATGTTTTAAAATGGTAGAAAAGTGTAGAATGTTGGTATTGTTTTAATTAACTAAGGGTTGGGCTTAATCTATTTTCAGCCCATTAGTGCTCAAAAGTGATAACTTTCTTCCTCCTTCTCAAAGAACAATCATATGTTCTTTTACCTGCTAAAAAAACACCCAAAACTAAGACTTCTCAAAACTCAAAACCTAAAGCAAAATCCAAGTAATTAATTCTAATAAAATCCCGAAAATTATGAGAAAATCAAAAGTAAGTCTCTCTAACCTAATTCATCTTGTAGACTAATTGATTTTTGGTTTCATTATTTAATCCTTGATGTTTTTATTTTGGGATTGAGATTAGGTCTAGGGTTTGAATGTGTAGAAGAAGGCAAACCAATTTCAATGGATTGCTAAGGCTAATTTAAGAAAAAAGGTGAGTTAGTTTAACTCACATAATCTATCTTCAAATTAATAGTTCCATATTTTTGAATTTTATGAAATAATTGTGGAATTGGATGTGTGATTGGTTGCTTATGTGATTATTCTGTTGTTGTTTGCTGAAACTGAATTAGGAAAATCACTGTAATAAAACAGCGATATCTCAGTGCATATTAATCCAAAATGACTTAAACTTTTTGTGGTAGATAGGTATATTAGTTAGCTACAAATTTTCCTTTGATAACTTTCCCAAATTCTGAGGATTATTAGTTCGAAATCGAGTTTGAATATGATAGTGTTGCTTTGTTCATGTGTAATTGCTAAGTTGAAATCTGAAATTAAAATGGCCATAACTTTTTCGTTATTAATCGAAATTTGATGATTCTTGATGTTTTGGAAAGCATAGATAATCTGCAACAACTTTATTTTTTTGTTTTATAATATTTTGTGGTTTTCATGACCAAAAATATGTTTTAGTGTCGTTGTCCTGAGAATTAACAACAGCAATAATGAAGTAAAAACCTGATAATTGTTTTAGTCGTATCCATTTCATTTCTTATCAAAATTCGATGATTCTTAGTGTTCCAGAAAGATTATTTTGTGTGTGACAACTTTCATGTTGAACATATTTGCAAATTTTGAGCATAGGTTGATCGAAATTCTAATACAAACTCTAAGCTCTCTCACTTTGATAATTAAATTATCTAAACTAAACAGTTAGTAAATTAGACGTATCTTTCTTGTTTCTTGTCAGATTTTGATAATTCTTGATGTTCTGGAAAGCTTGGACTATGTTATAAAACGTTTATGTTTTGAGTTTTGCAAAATTTTGAGGTTGAAGTAGTCGAAACCATATTTCTTTTTCGCGGTCCTGAGAATAAACGACAGCGAGAGTGAATTTAAAATCTTAAAATTATTTTGACCATAACTTTTGAACCGTAAGTCCAAATTAGATGATCTTTATCTTATTTAAAAGTTTAGACATTTACCTAAAATTTCATGTTTTGAGATTTGAAAATATATGGGATATATGGGGTCGAAACTGTTGATCTAAATGCTTTAAATTTGAGTTGAAAATATATAAATGGATATGTTTCATATTGAAGTAATTTTACGAAAGAGAGTTTATTTAAATTTATAAATCTCAAACTTATTTATATATTAGTTTGAATTTCTTTTGTGAATGATTTTAATAAGTAATTATAAATATATATACATATATTAATTCTTTCTAGTATATACAGTTATGGATTTGAAGATACGAGTGATTATGGTTTTATAAAATAAGTGATAGAATATACAAGTGGCTTTGGGAATATGGTTTTTTTATAAAAAAACTGAGTCGAATTTATTTCTAAATAATATATATATATATATATCAAAATGGATTTGGAAGATTTATAAAAGTGATTTTAAAATATGGTTTATTAACTAAATGTTTTATACGGAAATTTGAGACACTGTGTACATAAATGTAAAATTCGGGTTTATGGAATATTTTATCAAATAAGTGAAAAATTATTTTAATCAAAATAGTTAATAAACTTATGGAAATTCATAATAAGTGTTTCTAAACAATAAACTCAAAAGAGAAAAATATTTTGAGAACCTTAATTCTATAATTTGAGGAGTACTAATAATCGACTTAGTGTCATCGATTGGTTTAAATGCTTTCGAATAACTCTTCGTCGAATATGGTATAACTCATTGAATAGAATATTTGAGTGGAATTTACTAGCCTATTAACGAATACTCGAATTTCACCGGGTAGTATGGGATGCCTTGGTTAAATTATTGTGATCGTATTTGGGAAAGTACTTAACACTTCAGAGTTATATTCTTTCTGGTGTGCGACAAGTGGTTGCTAGATCCTTAAGAGAATATGGTTCAGGTTTTCCAGTGGCATCCGTAATAAGTGATATTTACTAGATTTTAGTAAATACTTGAGTTTCACCATACGGTATGGGACGTATTGGTTAAATTCTAGTGATTACTGAAGGTGACAGTATTTGGCACTTTAGAGTTTACTCTCTTTTGGTGTGCGGCAAGTGGCTGCTAGATCCTTAAGAAGTTTATTCTTGGATTTCTTTTCAAACATAATAATTTAATAATATTAAATAAATGTGGAATTATCGAGTCATGGTTTCTACGATCATCTTGATCGGTATGGACTATCCTTGAGATCATTCTGTGATTCGGTGATTTTGTGTTCCCGGTCTGAGTACGATCCTTGGTATCGAATCGGTTCGAGTGATACCAATTTGTTTGTTTGTTTGTTTGCCACGGGTTTTGAGTACAATCATTGCGATTGTTTTGGACGATCATTACGATCGGTTTGGACTAAGATCACTTGGATTCTGGATATTTGGATTCTGTGACTGTTCTGCGTTCGTGAAATAATTATATATACTTGTGTCTTGTGTTTGTGAAATAAACATATATTCTTGTGTAGTGTGTCCACGAAATAAATATATGTTCTTGTGTCTTGTGATGAATGTTAAGTTAATTCTGTTATTTTGTGTTTAATGACTAGTCCGTGTTGTGACGTAAACTAATAGTCCTGTACTGAGTTAATCACTGATATTTGTGTGCTTAGAGATATTGTGTTTTGTTTTGTGAATTCAATCCTGAACATTTGTATTTACTTGTATGTTGTTTGTTCTTGTGCTATATCTTGTTCTCACCCTATTGGATATTTAGAGATAGTGTAACGACCCGTAAAATTTCGATAATTAAATTTTTTAATTTAATATGATTTGGAAATTGAATACTGAAATAAAATGCAGCAAACAATAAATGTAAGTTCATTATTAATAACTTGAATGAAATTCTAATAAATAAAATAATGTAAATGTATACTTGGCTATAAATTGAATATAAGAAAACAAACGTAAACATTGAATTAATTAGTGAATTTATATAATAAATGGTAATTGAATTAAATCAATGTTCTGTAAGTAATTTTGACATTTATTTGAAAGCAATAAACTTAAATGTAACAAAAGGAATAAAAGAATGTAATTATATCCATGAGGTAACAATTGACTAAATACAAAGACTGAAATCAAATTTAATAAATTTTGGAATTTAAATTATAATAATTGGAGTTATTGCAATTAGTTGTAACTAAATATTATGTTAATGTAAATTAAGTTAATATTTGGAAACAATGTTAATTTTATTCATAATATGACAATTAGTTGAATTAAAAGAATATAAATAAGGATTTATCAATTTATTGGAATATAAACTATAATAATTGGATTAATTGAAATTAATTGAAATTAAATATTTAAATATTACGTTGTTGGAAATTTAGATGAAAATTTGAAGATATTAATGTAATAAATCATGAACAAATATTAATTTCATCCATTTGATAATAATGGATTGAATAATAGGATGGAAGGTCAATTAAATATAATTATTGAAAATTTAATTTGTAATTTCTGAATTTAATGAAAATTAAATTAAACAATGGAATTGATGGATTAATCACTTTAAATTGACATCTAAATTTTTCTAAATTACTGTAAGTGATTAAGAAATTAAAAATGATAGAAGTTGTAAATTATTAAAATTTAAACTGAAAATGTGATTTAATTAATCTAATATTGATTTATTTAATTAACAAAAAATATAGTCATTTTGACCACTGACTCGAATTTTGATGAACCAGTTTCATCGGATCTGTAATGGAGAATTATTGTAGGATTTCAAGTTTCATAACAATCAGACTTGTCGTTTGATCGTATGGACTCGAAACGCCTTGAAATCAATTTAATTGAAATCAATTTGAAATAAGCTGATTTTAACATAACTTCTTCATACGATGGAAGTTGGACTTGAAACCTGTTCCATTGAGTTTGAAAAATTTGAAAACATCTATTTTGATATACGGGTTGACCCATTTCCGTTCCGGAGGCAGAACAAGCTTTTCAGATCGTTTATCGTTCAGCTTTCCAAACTAATCGAGCTCATCCCTTTCTATTTTTCTCTACCTATATATATCCGGTTATAAACCCTAGCAGCCTGTCTATTTCTCATTTCCGTACGTACAGAAATTTATGTTGCTCCTCTTTCTCAATGGCAGACAAACCCTAAATTTCACAATTCAATTTCAATTCAAAATTCAACTTCAAAATTCAACTTCAAAATTCAAACTCCACAAACTATATCGAATTATATATCGATTTGAAGCTCTCGACGAGCGCAAGTAAAATATATGATTCATTTTCTGATTTGAATCTCTGTATGGCCGGAACTGGGTGAAACATTCTCGGCCGCTCATCGCTTTCCGATGAACTACGCCGGATCATCAAATCATTGATGCAGTATTGTAGAGAGGACCAAGGGCAGCTCATCCGTGTTGGTGGTGCGACGAATCGACGGCTAGATAGAGCGATTTAATTCATTAGGGTTTGCAAATAAAAGTGGCGGCGGCTGCGTTTTGCGTGGCACGATGGTCGAGCGACCGGGGGGGAGGGGTGGGGGTGGGTGGTGTCGCGTGGTCACGTGGAGGCGGTGCGGGGCCTGGCATAGGCCGGAGTTGGCCAAGCGGAGCTGCGATGGGTGAGGCGGCTCACGTGCATGGGTTCCGATGCGTGTGCTTGGGTTTCGATGCGTGTAGGGTCTCGTTTAGAAGAAAGGTGACGTGTCTGATGATCAATTAAAATTTTATTTATTTTAAATTTAATTCGTTAATGTTCTTATGTGTATAACTTTCTTATATGAGATCCAATTCACGTGCGGTTTGATCCGCTGGGATTGTATCAAAGTTCCGAACACTTTGACGCTAGTTTGGACAGATTCTGAGACAGTTCTAATTTTGGGCTTATTTTGAATTTAAATTCAATTTAAATTCAAAGGTGAGAGTTTTAACCCACTCACAACTTCTAAAATTTATTATGTTTGTTAAGTTAATGTTTGATGTGATTAGAAATTTATTTATAACCATCTGGTTTATTTTAAATCATCATCTCAGTTAATTTGAATTTATTTGAATTAAATCGTTATTTAATTTATTATTGAATATAAATAGCCAGTTAAATACCTGTATTGGATATAAATTGCCAGTTAAATACCTTTTATTGATTATCAGTTCTATATTGCTATTTATTGATTGATTTGGATGATGTTTGTAATGGATGTTGATTTTTGATATTGGATGAATGTATGTTGTATTTATATTGTTATAACTGCAAGTTCACTATGGGTTGAAATGATACATACCCGAATGATCAATAGATTAAGGAAAATCGTTATGGGTTGAAATGATAAACTCGAGCGATTTTGTGGATTCTGTTATTAAATTCGGGATTGCGGTTTGAAATGATATATAACCGTAACATTTTAAATTGGGTTGAAATGATAAATATCCGTATCACTTGACCCTAGGGTAGAGAATTATATACAGACACTGGATTGGTTAAATTAAATGATTTTAAAGCTTTAAATTTTTGAATCCTTTTAAATGATATTTTGAAATAAAAATTTGATTTATATAAAAAATTGAATTATTATTTAAATCAAGTTTAGGTTGACATTGAATTGGTTTAAAGACATTGAAAAAGGATTTAATTGAAATTTCAAAGTTGAATTTGAAATAAAAAGTGAAACTATCAGAATTGAACAAATTTAAATTTGTTTGAAATATAACTTTGAAATATATTGAATTTGGAGTAATTTAAATCGATATTTCGAACATGGATTGGAGGCAATGTTGAATTAAATATTTTATTGAGAATTGGAATTGGAAAATTTGAAATTGGGTTTTGGGATATTGAAATGGTCCAAATGTACTGGAATGGAATAAATAGTTTAAAATTGATATAAATTTTCAAATTCATATTTTTATGTAAACTGTTTTAAAAATATATTATTTTAAAGACTTTAATTATTAAGATTTTCAACTTTTAAACTAATTAACCTATTTAATCTATTTTAAATCGATATTAACTATTATAACTATATATAACTATGTAAACTAATTTCTTCTAAATTCTAAACTTAGAAATGGATGGGTTTATATTCATATTCTACGATTTCAAAGTGAATATGACTTCGAAAATATTATGGTTTTGAGAATACGATAATTTGGTATAAATTGTGTGTGACGCCCCACTCCGAGACCCACATTAGCAAAGAGTATTACTATGTAACACCGTCTGCTAATACGGAGGATAGAGCTGGATAGGAGCGAACAACTATTGTTATCCCGCCTTTTGGCAAGGCCGTGACACCAAAAAGTTGACCGGGAAACTAAAGATAGCTCGTCGTAAAAGTTCGTTATACACTGTTTCACCATGGATATCGATGAATTTCGTTCGAGCCCGGGTCAGTCTACAATTGATAGGACATGATGAGCAAAACCATAAAAGCCAGCGGTTCAAAATTCAGGTTAATCGGAGTTCGTATGAATGAGATATGATCGATCCAAGTTAGATACTAGGTGTTGTTCGAATCCATCAGAAAACCAAGGTGACGACCTGTTCGAATCGATCAGATTCGTATCCATCAGAGGGGCATCGTCAAGTTTGAATCCATTGGAGCTTGACAACTTCGAATCGATCATCTTCGGATCGATCAGGCACGGGTCAATTCGCAGGCATGAAGCTCGAGTCCATCTGCTCGTATCCATCACCGCACCTTGGTTCGTATCCATTGACTTCGTATCGATCGGAATGGTCAAGCCTTCGTATCCATGAATTTCGTATCGATTGATCGATGCCTAGTTCGAATCGATGAACAATTCGAACTAGACGTTGAAAGCTGAAACGAGATACGCGAAGGACTGATTCAAAATAGATAACAGTACTCGATACAAACAAGGCGAAATTCATGGATATGAATCGGTCAATGCGCCACTGAAAGTGGATCGATACGGGAAACTCGTGCCACGTTATCCCTTGCGCACGTGCTTCTGATCGATACGAAGGGACGAATGCAAAACATGGATTCGAACGCGACAGTGCACACGAAAACACAATATTGAATCGATCATATCTCACGAACCGCTGGTCCAAATGCAACGAAATTTTCACAGTAGCTTCCACACAAGGTAAAGAGCAATCCTGCCAAGTTTCAGCTCGATTGGAGCATTTTCTGATCGATACGAAGTTGTTTCGAATCGATCCCAGATGGAGTTGAAACTTGGTGGGACCGGGCGCATGGACCCACTCACGTGCCTGAAAGAATCTCCCGAAGTTTGGGCGCGATCTCAGCCTCCTACGCCTATAAATAGCCCCCTGAAGCCTACAGAAAAGGGATCTTTTTTTGCCATTCAACGTCTAGACTCTGCCGGATTCAACTCTACTCCTTTCCATTGCTGTCATACTGAGATTCATTCATTGTATTTGCTGTAATCATCTGTAATCATCAAAGAACATCAATAAAAGATAAAAATCCTTGAAGTGGACGTAGGCCGGAGATAGCCGAACCACTATAAATTGTGTGTCACTGTTCATTATTTCTGGATTGTTGTTTGTTGCTTGCTTAGATCTGATATTTGTGATTGAATATTGTTGATTTGTGTTCATACACTGGTGCTTTCACAACACTTGGGGTTTGTGACCAATTTTGGTGCAAACACTTTGGTGCTTTCACTGAGAGTTGAACTCAGGAGTTCTATCATTTAGAAGTTGAATTCGAAGACTTAAGAGCTCAGATCTAAGAAGATATGACGAGGCAAACTAGTAGAAGACAAAGGCCAGAGCAAAGTCAGCATGAAGGGAGTCAAGAGGCTTCCTCGGGGGCAAACCAAGCATCGATCTTCATCACCAGGGATGAGATGGAGACAATGATGAAGAGACAGGAGGAAATGATCCATAATTTGCTTCAACAGATTGGACAACTTGGAGCGCAAAATCAAGAAACAACCAGAATCCAAAACGGAGCAGGACCATCTGGCGCAGCGCCGGAGCTGGGGGGCACACACTTAGAGCATGTGGATCCAATCCCGGGAAGAGATTCAGGGACATCCGAGCAACCTGGTGGCAATGAAGGGATGAACGCTCAGCCAAGGGGTAGAACGAAGGTGATACTCAAAGATCACAGCCTGGCGACAACGACAGGTTGGCGGAGATGGTCAGACGGGCCATGAGAGGCGGACTAGTCAATAGAGATCTGGAGGATGTACATAGGAGTCCCTTTACTCCTACGATCAGGCAGGCCAGGAATCCACCAAACTTCAAGCTACCATCGGTGGAAATGTATGATGGGCGGACAGATCCAGCGGTCCATCTAACGAAGTATATGAGGCACATGGAAGTGTTGGGGGCATCACAGGAAGTCATGGCTCGGTGCTTCCCATTGTATTTGTCGGACATTGCAGCGCTATGGTTTAGACAACTGGAGAGTGGCTCCATTGGGACTTGGACAGATTTAACAGAAAGGTTTATGAGGCAATTCAGGGTTCATATTTCGAGACCCAAGAACGTGATGAGTTTGGCGACTCTAAAGCAGAAAGCTGGGGAGTCTTTGAGGAATTTTCTGACGCGATTTAATGCGGCAGCAGCGTCAGTGGATCGACCAGATCCATCTATGGTCATGATGGCAGCTGTATCTGGAATATATGATGGCACGGAGTTCAAGAATTCACTAACTAAGGATCCACCTACGGACCTGGGAGAGTTTTATCATGAAGCTGAAAAGTTTTTGCGATTAGAGGATGCTCGTACGGAGAGAGAAGAAGAAATCGATGTTTATGCAGTTAGAGGCGGTAATTCACCTGAAAAAGGTGCAGAGACTGGTAAAGGGAAGCGAAAGCCTGAAGAAAATGATGACAGGTCAAAGCGGCAACGGAGGGAGCCGCGATTTACCACCTATTCAGAATTGAACGAGGGTTTGGAGCGAATCTACCAAGACACCCGAGAGCAAGTTTCCTATCGCAGACCAATGCGACGGGATCCAACTACCGACGAGAGAAAATCAAAAAAATATTGTTTATTCCACGAGCTGAATGGACATAGCACAAATGACTGTAGACACCTGAAGGATGAGGTAGAAGGGCATATCAGGAACGGTAGGCTACTTCGGTATGTGAGGAGGCGAGCTCCAACGGTGGAACCAGAGCGGCCACCATCTAAATCAGCCAGGGGTGACCCCGAGCCGGGGCACCGTATGGTTATCAATTGATTTAAATAACGATGAACAAGTCGTAAACTTCTCACTAACAACATCAAACCATTTACACATGTATGAGATCGCGAACGATCCATAGGCATGCTCTGAATGATTATTGACTGTCTCGTAGTGAGAATTTACACTTCGAGATCCTTGCTTTGCTTTTTGTTTCATGTTGATTTGGACATTTAGACTTTGTTTGTTTGGATATTTCTGTTATGGAATTCATGTGAACGTTAATTTGAAATTTGCAATTCTGTAGAAGAAGTCACTCGCGTATGCTTCGGATCGCGAATGGTCCACAAGCACGCCTTGTATGGCGACGAACCGCCGCGATCGCTGAATCAGAAATTCACCCGAACGTGAATCTAACATCGATAATACTAAGTTCCCCCCCGGGCACTCTCATTCGCCTTGAACGGCACCCGACCTCGAACGGTCACCGTTTGCCTCGAACGGCATCCGACCGCGAACGGTCACACTTCATCTAGTATAACAGTCGATCGCGAACGATCACTCTCTGCCTCGTGCGGCACCCGACCACGAACGGTCACAATTCACCCAATATGACATTCGATCACGAACGATCACATTCTGCCTCGTGCGGCATCCGATCGCGAACGATCACATTTTATCTCGTGCACCATGCGACCACGAACGGTCACAATCCAGCATAATTCGTCTAGAACGACACCCGATCGCGAACGATCACGTTTCTGCCTCGTACGGCACTCGATCGCGAACGATCACATTCTTATGTCCACGCCACCCGACCGCGAACGGTCCCATTTTGTTATTTGCCGCGAACGGCATCCGACCTCGAACGGTCCCATTTTACCTCAAATGACATACGGTCGCGAACGATCGTCATTCGTGGTCAGGAAAGACTATCAAGTTCTTTGCAGGTCGATGATAGGATATGAACATCCAGCTTATGGAACTACAAAACACACCTTCCTATCGCAAGACATGTTTTGGGGGGCAAATGTTATCCTGCCTTTTGGCAAGGCCGTGACACCAAAAAGTTGACCGGGAAACTAAAGATAGCTCGTCGTAAAAGTTCGTTATACACTGTTTCACCATGGATATCGATGAATTTCGTTCGAGCCCGGGTCAGGCTACAATTGATAGGACATGATGAGCAAAACCATAAAAGCCAACGGTTCAAAATTCAGGTTAATCGGAGTTCGTATGAATGAGATATGATCGATCCAAGTTAGATACTAGGTGTTGTTCGAACCATCAGAAAACCAAGGTGACGACCTGTTCGAATCGATCAGATTTGTATCCATCAGAGGGGCATCGTCAAGTTTGAATCCATTGGAGCTTGACAACTTCGAATCGATCATCTTCGGATCGATCAGGCACGGGTCAATTCGCAGGCATGAAGCTCGAGTCCATCTGCTCGTATCCATCACCGCACCTTGGTGCGTATCCATTGACTTCGTATCGATCGGAATGGTCAAGCCTTCGTATCCATGAATTTCTTATCGATTGATCGATGCCTTGTTCGAATCGATGAACAATTCGAACCAGACGTTGAAAGCTGAAACGAGATACGCGAAGGACTGATTCAAAATAGATAACAGTACTCGATACAAACAAGGCAAAATTCATGGATACGAATCGGTCAATGCGCCACTGAAAGTGGATCGATACGGGAAACTCTTGCCACGTTATCCCTTGCGCACGTGCTTCTGATCGATACGAAGGGACGAATGCAAAACATGGATTCGAACGCGGCAGTGCACACGAAAACACAATATTGAATCGATCATATCTCACGAACCGCTGGTCCAAATGCAACGAAATTTTCACAGTAACTTCCACACAAGGTAAAGAGCAATCCTGCCAAGTTTCAGCTCGATTGGAGCATTTTCTGATCGATACGAAGTTGTTTCGAATCGATCCCAGATGGAGTTGAAACTTGGTGGGACCGGGCGCGTGGACCCACTCACGTGCCTGAAAGAATCTCCCGAAGTTTGGGCGCGATCTCAGCCTCCTACGCCTATAAATAGCCCCCTGAAGCCTATAGAAAACGGATCTTTTTTGGCCATTCAACATCCAGACTCTGCCGGATTCAACTCTACTCCTTTCCATTGCTGTCATACTGAGATTCATTCATTGTATTTGCTATAATCATCTGTAATCATCGAAGAACATCAATAAATGATAAAAATCCTTGAAGTGGACGTAGGCCGGAGATAGCCGAACCACTATAAATTGTGTGTCACTGTTCATTATTTCTGGATTGTTGTTTGTTGCTTGCTTAGATCTGATATTTGTGATTGAATATTGTTGATTTGTGTTCATACACTGGTGCTTTCACAACACTTGGGGTTTGTGACCAATTTTGGTGCAAACAACTATAACCTTGTCTTAATTATCTATTGAATACGCCGACAATTGCCACTTCTTTCTCAAATGGATCAACATATCCAACAAATACTTAACACAAAGCCATAGGTGGCTGAAGGATCTATCAGAATAAAATATAACAACTCAATGTAATACACATCACATAACAGTGGATCATCACATGCATTTACACATATACAGATTCATTACAGAGTTTACAAAATGATACATGTCAAGTGGTAAAGCAAACCACAATATACAGGCGATTCAAAAGAATACATATCAGAGTTACAGCCAAAAAGGACTACACAAAAAGCTATAACCAAAAGGAGCTAGCGGGATAGTCCATGCGGAAGCAAAATAGGCTAAGTCCAATGTACCTAACCTGAAACATCTCGGTCTGACCCGAGTATAAAATACACGGGTCAGTCTAGCTAAACAAATCAGTTAGATAAACTAAATGATAATGAACAAACAAGGTCATAAAATACCACAAATATCTCCAAAAGAGATAACCAAATCATCTAACAAAAGATGAATCATAACAAGCCTCATATCATAGGCAACTCAAATAAACAAAGGATATGAATATCCCAAAACAAGCCAAAAAGGCAAATGACAAATACCAATAAAGGTAACACAAGTTTCCACAAGGTAATCGCTATATATCGTGTAGTTCAAAGGACCTACAACGAAGGGCGATACAATAGGGAAATATAATTGTCAAAGAAACAAAAGATGCTCGAGCTCAGTACTGTATAACAAGGATCCATACGCCCGAAGGCAACGAACCGTAGTGGCGGTACTGGACACCACTATCTGGCGGAATGTGTCACAACTCTCAGAAAGGAACCCGAAAAATGTTAACGTGAGTCCCATACCACACGTTCGCACTAAACGGTTTACTAACCGTTAGTCAATTTCACACTCAAAGCAGTACAAAGTTCACCTCATCTCATCGGCAAACCAGACCCAAAGGTCAAAACGGTCAAACGAATAGATTAGGAATTGACTGAAAAGATAAACACACGTGTTCATAGCACGCGTTTTATTTAATCATTTAATTCTCCTCCCTCTTCGCTCGAAGTGCGAAATTGTGTGTGTGTTTTCAATAGAAATTACAAGTTGGAGAAACAAGTTTTTAATACAATTTAAAAATATCATTTCATAAAAATCCGTGTACTATATTAAAAAGGAATCATCAAAGTCAAATATGCAATAACAACTAATTGGAATCGACATGAATCGATTAAAATTGGAAACCAAACAAAATATGCAAATCTGGGTTGAGACAAGCAGGTCAGTCGACTGACTACAGAGGCCAGTCGACTGATCCAGAAACCCGAAACTTTCGGTTCCTGTAGTCGGTCGACTGATTACAGAGGCCAGTCGACTGACTGCAGAAAACAGAAACTTTTGGTTTCTACAGCCAGTCCCAAGAACTTTCATTTTTCTACAGCCAGTCGACTGACTGCAGAGGCCAGTCGACTGACTAGCACTGGGACTGTTTTTCAGCCTATCCAAATGAAGAGCAAACTCTTCCAATTTGCGATCGGACGAGCAATGGGCGCTAGGGGTTTATGCCAATCGACAACCAGCCCTATTAGCTCTTCAATACACCACCAAAAGCATGATCAAACATCAAAGCTATGATTTTTAGAGTTTTTGACTAAAAAACACCAAAAATTGAAATGTTCACCAAATCAATTCAAATCAAAAGCAAATGAACATAAATAAGTGTTAGGAATTCATACCTAACATCAATGATATCAAGAGAAGTAGACGTGAGTTCAAAACTCACCTTTTTAACTCAAAAACAAAGATGAGAAGCTCAAATGCAAAGAAAAGATCAACCACTCTTCACTTCTACTCTACAAGCTTCAATCTAAGATCAAAACAAGTATTTCCTAAATTAGGGTTTAGGAAATTTCTGAAATTTAAGAGGAAATGAGATGGAGAAGATGAAGAGGAGGCTTACCTAAGCTTCTCTTTGATTTTGGAGCAAGAATTTGAGTTTGCAAGAGGAAACCAGGGCTTGGAATTTCTATTTCCCATTCTCTTCCCCCATTTTCAGTTGAGCTTGAGTTTTAAAGAGATGAAATGAGTGAATGGAGAGGGGAGGGGGCTGAGTTAGGGTATAGGATGAGTTGGGTGAAACCCAAACCCAAAAGCCCACTTAGAAACAGTAGCAAAATTCAACTTACTCCAAACATATCGATGCTTATACTCAAAAAAGTCGCAAATGCCATTTTGGACTCAATGGAAGTGGTCCCGAGACCTAATTCGACCGTTTGCAAAAAGTGACATTTCAGACTTAAATCCAACTAACGACGCTATATTTAAATAAAATATTTAAATATAAAATCGTAAAATATGCGGGTTGTTACATTGTTAATATGACTTTTGGAAGGAAATAAAATTATCGAATAATTATTTCAAATGCGATATGATTTCGAAGGTGAATATGATTTCGAAAGTAAGTAATGATTTCAAAAGAAAATGATACGATTTGAATTGAATATGATATTTTGATATCAAATATGAAATGGTTTTGGAAATGTAAAAGAACCATCCGGTGTGTAATAAGCGATTGGTTGTAAAAAAGACCGGTATTAGATATTGTCATACTCTCTGTTAATACCGAAAACCACTTTGACAACTGTGTACATAGTGGAGATTCCAGAACGAAGTAGGAGCGTGGCGACGATCCTATATGAGGTATATACGTGGACCCGACTCCCATGAGTTGGCATAAGGTGGCTAAAATAAGAGAAATTGAAGGGCTATTGAGGTAGCTCCTCTGATCGAACACATTCCATCGATACTATATTCTGACTTTGTGATTTATTCGGTGGCCACCCTTCGATTTTACTCGGGAGTGCGTTTCGATTTGGGCGGTAGTGGCTGCTATGCATTACCACCAGTCTGGAAGTGTAATTGGTATATCTACCTTGGCATTGCCTAGTTGTGCTGTGTCACCTACCCTAGCGCGCCTTCTACGAGTTTGTTTTGTACCATACCTATGGAGTGCCCTCTTACGACGCCCAATACGGGGGAGATTACGGTACTGTATAGATTATGGGAAATAAAAATGTGTTAAGGTGGAAAATGTATAGCCTTAACGCTATTTTAATAGTTTATATTACTATAGACATATTATAATAGCGTATTGTACTACATAGTAGATAGTTTAACGGATCCTTAGGAGATGTGAATCCCAAACATCTCTTAAGTTACTATACTCACGTTAGACACTGGATAGGAGATGTCAAACCCCGTAAACATCTCCGATGCCGTTTACACTCATATTTATTTACCGTTGATTTGACTCACATAAGATCTTTTAGTTCTGACTCGAGTGTTTTGTCTTTTCAATTCGCTTGGGTCAGCCCGAGCATTTCATGATTTGAAGACTTGTTTCTGGAGGACGAAGACGAAGATTTCATTATTATTTACTATATTTATTCCAGTGCATTCATACTGTTCCACTGCAATGTTATGTATTTATCTCTGATATGTGTAACTCTGATTCTGTATTGTATAAGTATAATCAAATGTTTTGTAACAGCTTCATGAACTGTTATTTGATTATTATATTTTGTCATTCCGCAGCGAGATTCTGTTTTGTTTTTTTATTTCTTTCTCCTTTTCTTATTCACCCCAAATAACGATTCGCTCTTCTGTATGGTTTGAGTCGGTACGAGTGTCTGCTTAAAGCTTACAAATAAGGCTGGATGTTATAGTTGGTATCAGAGCTTTGGTTTAGTGATAAAACTTGGCTTTGTGGGGTCCGACTATTTATTAATAGGGTAGTGATACCCTATGATGAGTGCTGAGTGTATATATGAGAGAGCGTATTTGATAGTATTATAAAAAGGTTTTATATTGTGTTAATTTGTTCCATTTTTTATTTATAAATTCTGGTTGATGCATAGGACGCTATGACATCGATAGGAATTTCTAAACACTTAATAGGGCAGACCGACACAATATTTGTTTTGAAATATAGGTAAATGAAATAATTTTGCCTATTATATTTTCTGTATATAAAATAGTGATTTATAAATTATATATTTGGTTGTAATATATTGGTTGTTAGGTAGTGAAATTTATAAATATAGGTTGGAATTAAGATTTGAAAATAAAATAAATGAAATTTGGAAATTTATAACTTAAGTTTCGGGACTTTTGAAATTTCTTTCGAATGATTTTGGAATATAATAATAATATTATTTAGAAGTATTTTCTGATATAAATATTTCAATATAATTTGAAAGAATTGTTTAAAGAAATTTTGGAAAGAAATAACTTCTATACTCCCCTCTCTGTTGCTGGAAAATAATTTTGGTGATGAGTGCACGCATCATCGACAATCATTTTCGAGTTTCAAAGTGGGAAGGCAACTGTAGTAGATTTACTGCAGATTTATTTTGATAAACAAATATAAATTTCAAATTGTTTTAAATATAATTGGATATATAAATTGTAAGGGTATACATCTATCTATTATTTTTAAATGATTTGAAATGGAACCCGGCATTTAGTTCTTAAATTTCTATAAATTAGAGGTTTTAATTATTGAAAATGAAATGAAATTTTTAACTATTTAATAATTGAAACTTTTAAATGAAAATAAGAAATTGAATGGTTTTGTTATAAATAAAATATACAAGGAATTCGAAATTTGTAACCTGTAAGTAAAAAGAAAAAAAATATCTAAAAGATATGATTATTGAACATTTTGTTAATTAAAATAATTAAGTTAAACTTATGTAACTTTCAATTGCATTCTTAAAGAAATATATATAACTTACCAGATTATTAAAAGTTGAAATGTTTAATAAGAAAATGTAATAGGATATTATACAAGTAAAACTTAAAGTAATCAAAGTATTCAATGAAATTCTTTAATAAATAAGAATTTGATGCTGTAGTTGTTATAAACTTAAGTATAATTGAAATGCTACTAATTAGATATAATAGAAAGGTGAGTATTATAAATAAATGATTATAAACTTAAGTAAATGAATTGAAATGCTAAGCAATTGAATGGAACATGAATATTGTAAATAAATAAATGTAAATAAATGAAATTAAGTGATAATGAATGAATGAATATAATGCAATAAAAAGAGATTTACATGATATGAATAGATGAAAATGAATTTTTTGTAAGTAATAAAGAAAAATAAATGAAACAAACACTAAATGAATGAAGGAGAATAAAAAAAATTTGTAAGAGATTAATGTAAGTTAAAGAAATAATCCTTGTATGAATGAAAAAAAAACTGTAAATCTTGTGAAAAGAAATTTATAATAATAAACTTGAATAATGTTAGAAATCTGTTGTTTATTTGGATGTATGAATAATCTGTTAAGTTATCTAATACTGTTGAGTAATGGTATACTTAGTAGTTATTTGGATGTATGAATAGTGTCTTAACCCGAACAAATTATTTGTTGTTTGTTATGGATTGATAATTGATTTGTTTGATTCGATGTGTTGATTGTATGCTTGTTTGTAAGTGATTGTTGTTGTGTTATATTGTTTTTGTTAGTGGTTGAAACAACTTTAAATATTTCATTTTATATAATTATTAACTCTTTGGATTATATAAGTGAGATACAGGTTATGGAAGCAATTGCTACCGCTTTGGTTTCATAATTTAAGCGTTGTTTGCCCGACAAATAGGTACGTTCTCGGAGTACGGTTTTCTAGAGATATTATATTATTTTTCCCGTTGTTGGGATATATTATTTTTAGATATTGTGATATATATTGTTATATTTGATATTATATTTTCTCCAGAGCCTCTCCATACAAAAGAGACTCTGCCGAAATTTTCTGAAAATTTTGGACTTAGAAAAATTTTGAAAGATTTTTTCCAAACTTTATTAAATTGAGTATAAAAAGATTTAATGGTTATAAATTGGTATATTTTATTTAAATTAATTAATTTTGTAAATTTATTTGTTTATAAAGTTAATATTTTTGAATAAGATGTATTGTTTACTTAATTCTTTCTTTTCCCTTCTTTTTCTTTTTTGGGGATGAAAAGTTTTGAGTGGGGGAGAGTGTAACGACCCGTAAATTTTCGATAATTAAATTCGTTAATTTATTAAGATTTGGAAATTGAATACTGAAATAAAATGTAGCAAATAATAAATGTAAGTTCATTATTAATAACTTGAATGAAATTCTAATAAATAAAATAATGTAAATGTATACTTGGCTATAAATTGAATATAAGAAAACAAACGTAAACATTGAATTAATTAGTGAATCTATATAATAAATGGTAATTGAATTAAATCAATTTTCTGTAAGTAATTTTGATATTTATTTGAAAGCAATAAACTTAAATGTAATAAATGGAATAAAAGAATGTAATTATATCCATGAGGTAACAATTGATTAAATACAAAGACTGAAATCAAATTTAATCAATTTTGGAATTTAAATTATAATAATTGGAGTTATTGCAATTAGTTGTAATTAAATATTACGTTAATGTAAATTAAGTTAATATTTGGAAACAATGTTAATTTTATTCATAATATAACAATTAGTTGAATTAAAAGAATATAAATAAGGATTTATCAATTTATTGGAATATAAACTATAATAATTGGATTAATTGAAATTAAATGAAATTAAATATTTAAATATTACGTTAATGGAAATTTAGATGAAAATTTGAAGATATTAATGTAATAAATCATGAACCAATATTAATTCATCCATTTGATAATAATGGATTGAAGGATGGAAGGTCAATTAAATTGAATTATTGAAAATTTAATTTGTAATTTCTGAATTTAATGAAAATTAAAATTAAACAATGGAATTGATCGATTAATCAACTTTAAATTGACATCTAAATTTTTCTAAATTACTGTAAGTGATTAAGAAATTAAAAATGATAGAAGTTGTAAATTATTAAAATTTAAACTGAAAATGTGATTTAATTAATCTAATATTGATTTATTTAATTAACAAAAAATATAGTCATTTTGACCACTGACTCGGATTTCGATAAAACTAGTTTCATCGGATCTGTAATGGAGAATTATTGTAGGATTTCAAGTTTCATAACAATCGGACTTGTCGTTTGATCGTATGGACTCGAAACGCCTTGAAATCAATTTAATTGAAATCAATTTGAAATAAGCTGATTTTAACATAACTTCTTCATACGATGGAATTTGGACTTGAAACCTGTTCCATTGAGTTTGAAATATTTGAAAACATCTATTTTGATATATGGGTTGACCCATTTCCGTTTCGGAGACAGAACAAGCTTTTCAGATCGTTTATCGTTCAGCTTTCCGAACTAATCGAGCTCATCCCTTTCTATTTTGCTCTACCTATATATATCCGGTTATAAACCCTAGCAGCCTGTCTATTTCTCATTTCCGTACATACAGAAATTTCTGTTGCTCCTCTTTCTCAATGGTAGACAAACCCTAAATTTCACAATTCAATTTCAATTCAAAATTCAACTTCAAAATTCAAACTCCACAAACTATATCGAATTATTTGTCGATTTGAAGCTCTCGACGAGCACAAGTCAAATATATGATTCGTTTTCTAACTTGAATCTCTATGTGGACGGAACTGGGTGAAACATTCTCGGTCGCTCATCGCTTTCCGATGAACTACGTCGGATCATCAAATCATTGATGTAGTATTGTAGAGAGGACCGAGGGCAGCTCATCCGTGTTGGTGGCGCGACGAATCGACAGCTAGATTGAGCGATTTAATTCATTAGGGTTTGCAAATAAAAGTGGTGGCGGCTGCGTTTTACGTGGCACGATGGTCGAGCAACCGGCGGGGGGGGGGGGGGGGGTTTCGCGTGGTCACGTGGAGGCGGCGTGGGGCCTGACATAGGCCGCAGTTGGCCAAGCGGAGGTGCGATGGGTGAGGCGGCTCACGTGCATGGGTTCTGATGCGTGTGCGTTGGTTCCGATGCGTGTAGGGTCTTGTGAAGAAGAAAGGTGATGTGTCTGATGATCAATTAAAGTTTTGTTTATTTTAAATTTAATTCGTTAATGTTCTTATGTGTATAACTTTCTCATACGAGGTCCAATTCACGTGCGGTTTGATCCGCTGGGATCGTATCGAAATTCCGAACACTTTGACGCTGGTTTGTACGGATTTTGAGACCGTTCAAATTTTGGGCTTATTCTGAATTTAAATTCAATTTAAATTCAAAGGTGATTGTTCTAACCCACTCACAACTTCTAAAATTTCTTATGTTTGTTAAGTTAAT
Source organism: Allium fistulosum (assembly GCA_030737815.1). NCBI lineage: Eukaryota > Viridiplantae > Streptophyta > Magnoliopsida > Asparagales > Amaryllidaceae > Allium > Allium fistulosum. Next base: position 237,262,499 of record CM060908.1, read on the forward strand.
GTTTATGTGATTAGAAATTTATTTATGACCATCTGGTATATTTTAAATCATCATCTTAGTTAATTTGAATTTATTTGAATTAAATCATTATTTAATTTATTATTGAATATAAATTGCCAGTTAAATACTTGTATTAAAAATAAATTGCCAGTTAAATACCTGTTATTGATTATTAGTTCTATATTGCTATTTATTTATTGATTGATTTGGATGATGTTTGTAATGGATGTTGAGATTTGATATTGGATGAATGGATGTTGTGTTTATATTGTTATAACTGCAAGTTCACTATGGGTTGAAATGATACATACCCGAATGATCAATAGATTAAGAAAAATCGTTATGGGTTGAAATGATAAACTCGAGCGATTTTATGGATTCTGTTATTAAATTCGGGATTGCGGTTTGAAATGATATATAACCGTAACATTTTAAATTGCGGGTTGAAATGATAAATATCCGTATCACTCGACCCTAGGGTAGAGAATTATATACGGACACCGGATTGGTTAAATTAAATGATTTTAAAGCTTTAAATTTTTGAATCCTTTTAAATGATATTTTAAAATAAAAATTTGATTTATATAAAAAATTGAATTATTATTTAAATCAAGTTTAGGTTGACATTGAATTGGTTTAAAGACATTGAAAAATGATTTAATTGAAATTTCAAAGTTGAATTTGAAATAAAAAGTGAAATTGTCAGAGTTGAACAAATTTAAATTTGTTTGGAATATAACTTTGAAATATATTAAATTTGGAGTAATTTAAATCGATATTTCGAACATGGATTGGAGGCAATGTTGAATTAAATATTTTATTGAGAATTGGAATTTGAAAATTTGAAATTGGGTTTTGGGATTTTGAAATAGTCCGAATGTACTGGAATGGAATAAATAGATTAAAATTATAAATTTTCAATTCATATTTTTATGTAAACTGTTATAAAAATATATTATTTTAAATACTTTAATTATTAAGATTTTCAACTTTTAAACTAATTAACCAATTTAATATATTTTAAATCTATATTAACTATTTAACTATTTATAACTATTTAAAACTAATTTCTTCTAAATTCCAAACTTAGAAATGGGTGGGTTTATACTCAAATTCTATGATTTCAAAGTGAATATGACTTCGAAAATATTATGGTTTTAAGAATATGATAATTTGGCATAAATTGTGAATATGACTTTTGGAAGGAAATAAAATTATCAAACTATGATTTCAAATGTGATATGATTTCGAAGGTGAATATGATTTCGAAAGTAAGTAATGATTTCGAAAGAAAATGATATGATTTGAATTGAATATGATATTTTGATATCAAATATGAAATGGTTTTGGAAATGTAAAAGAACCATCCGGTGTGTAATAAGCGATTGGTTGTTAAAGAGACCGGGATCGGATATTGTCATACTCTCTGCCAATACCAAAAACCACTTTGACAACTGTGTACGTGGTGGATTTTGCAGAATGAAGTTGGATGGTGGTGACGATCCTATATAAGGTATATACGTGGACCCGAATCCCGTGAGTTGGCATAAGGTGGCTAAAACAGGAGCAATTGACGGGCTAATGAGGTAGCTCCTCTAATCGAACACATTCCATCGATACTATATTCAGACTTTGTGATTTATTCGATGGCCACCCTTTGATTTTACTCGGGAGTGTGTTTCGAGGTGGGTGGTAGTGGCTGCTATGCGTTACCACCGGTCCGTAAGTGTAATTAGTATATCTACCCTGGCATTGCCTAGTTGTGCCGTGTCACCTACCCTAGCGCGCCTTCTACGAGTTTGTTTTGTACCATACCTATGGAGTGCCCTCTAACGACGCCCAGTATGAGGGAGATTACGGTACTGTATAGACTATGGGAAATAATAATGTGTTAAGGTGGAAAATGTAAAGCCTAAACACTATTTTAATAGTTTATATTACTGTAGACATATTATAATAGCGTATTGTACTACATAGTAGATAGTTTAACGGATCCTTAGGAGATGTGAATCCCGAACATCTCTTAAGTTACTGCACTCACGTTGGACACTGGATAGGATATGTCAAACCCCGTAAACATCTCCGACGCCGTTTACACTCATATTTATTTACCGTTGATTTGACTCACATAAGATCTTTTATTTCCGGCTCAAGTGTTTTGTCTTTTCAATTCGCTTGGGTCAGCCTAAGCATTTCAGGATTTGAAGACTTGTTTCTGGAGGACGAAGACGAAGATTTCATTATTATTTACTATATTTATTCCACTGCATTCATACCGTTCCGCTACAATGTTATGTATTTATCTCTGATATGTGTAACTCTAATTCTGTATTGTATAAGTATAATCAAATGTTTTGTAACAGCTTCATGAATTGTTATTTGATTATTATATTTTGTCATTCCACTGTGAGATTCTGTTTTGTTTTTTTATTTCTTTCTCCTTTTCTTATTCACCCCAAATAACAATTCGCTCTTCTGTATGGTTTGAGTCGGCATGAAGGTCTGCTTAAAGCGTACAAAAAAGGTGGGATGATACAGATAGTCTGACTCGGGTGTTATTTTGCTCGAGTCAGGCCGAGACTTTTTAGGTTACAGGACAGGTTGACCTTTGAATGGTTGTGCTAGCAAGGAGATAAACATTTGGACTTTTAGTTTAGTGGAAATTAGGGAGGCATCCCTATCATACTTTCATATTATAAAGCGGGTCCCTGTCAAAGTTTCATTGTAAATCCGGTCCCTACTTTCTAGAAACAAAGAAAAATTATTACTGAAATGTCAGCAACTTTTATAAATAAGTGCTGATATTTCAGCAACTTTCCCTATCAAAGTTTCATTGTAAATCCGGTCCCTATTTTCTAGAACTAAAGAAAAATTATTGCTGAAATGTCAGCAACTTTTATAAATAAGTGCTGATATTTTAGCAACTTTCATACACTGTGTTCACAGTGTACATAAATGTTGCTGAAATGTCAGCAACTTTTATGAAAAGTTGCATCATACTCTGCAATAATCGTGAATAAAATACAGGGACCTAGTTTACACTGAAATTTAGTGAAGGACTTTTCGTGTATTTTGAACCTTAATAAGGACCTGTGCCAAAAGTACCTTTAGTTTATCCCATTTAGGAATTTGGACCTTGTATATAAAATGTATAATTGAAATTATAGAATTGTTAAATTTGTATAACAGTCGAGTTTAGTATTTCATTTTGTAAAGTAAATAATTTGTATATGTATAAGTTGAGATTTATTCTGTTGTGATCTGTGACTGTTATTTATATGATATATTGTTCTAGTTTTGAGAAATCGGTGTGTCTATTACTTTGTATTAATACTGTACACGTCAAGTTCAGTTCAGATATTAAGTAAAAAAGGTCAATGACGTGTCAGTGTTAGTATAAAGATATATTCACATTCGGTCGCCCCTAACAAGCCGTATTCTCCAGATTAGTAGACGACATTATTTGTAATGTTCTTTGCTAAACTGGGCATCGCGGTTGGGTCGTTATAATCTATGTTGGTTGCATTGGTTGCGATGGTTGTAATGGTCATATTGGTTGCATTAAGTGCATTGTTTGTGATGGTTGCAATGGCCATATGGATGTTATGGTTGCAATGTACTAACAAGAATTTGGATGCAAAAGAATAGCATAAAGTAGAACATGTGGGCTTGATCCCCTAAAAGGGGTATGTACGTAGTCTTTTCCCATGCAATTGCTATCGAGCATATGGCCATAGTGTATAGGGTTAGGCACAGTCCAAACATAGTTGAAACCTTTTTTTATTTATTCAATATATATGTAAGTTTGCCGATGAAAGTGAAAAGGAGAGAAAAGGGTCAGGATGGAGTCGTATCTCAAGGATAGATCAGTATATCTTTTGCATAAAAAATTTATAGTCATTTTTTATAATTAATGTATTGAAAGATGTATAATATCTAATATACTAGATTGTGTAATCATCAATTATCGAGATTAGATTTTTTGTGTATATGTGCGTATGTGTATGTGTATACACATACATATATACACACATAGACGCGGATATATATATATATATATGTATGTATGTATGTATGCATGTATGTATGAGTGTGTTCGTGTTGATATTTAAATTCCGCTATGAGATTTCCCTTTTTATCATTGTTTTACAATTTATTTAATTTTATCTACCCACGGTCCACTGCTTTTAATATCTGAAATTAGTTGTAGGTGTATTTTGATGTCGTTTTAATTAATTTTAGAAATTAAAAATAGTAGGTCATCACACTTGGTATCAAAGTGTAATGACCTACACTTCTATACAGTTTAGGTTGACAATAAACCACACATATCCAACCCAAATTGAACGAAAAGGAGGATGGTTGAGGGTAAAAAGAAAATGAAGATAGAACAGAATCTCACACGGATGGAATAACATATATTATTTCAATAATCATTATAGCGGAAATTTTTTTAAACACATATATCAAAGTCTATCCTAAGCTCAGCTTTTATAGTTATAAATACTTGTCCTCACAAATGCTGAAAAACAACAAACACGGCCGAAAAGTAAACTACGTCCATATGTTGATGAAGATCTCCAGCTCTCCTCTAGAAACTCCAAGCATCTTCAACTAATCCTGTAACTACTCAGATCTGACTCGGGTATTAAAAATACCTAGATTAGTCTGGCAAACCAGCATGAGAAACGCAAATCATAGATATATATATGACAGTGTCATAGATCGGCTTTGATGCTAAACAAAATATTTGAAAAGAAGATCATAACACTACAAGGGGAACAATGATTTTCGACGGCTGAAAACCGTAGGCGGCCATCGGAAAAAGCCGTCGAAACATATGTCGTCGGGGAGTAGTACTTCTGACGGCTTCTGACAGAGGTCGCCGTACTTATTCCCGACGGCTTCCGATGGCTTCCGACGGTTACCGACGGATCCCGACACGTGTCGGGATCCATCAGAAAACGTCTAAAAAAATGTCCTACAGGCTGTCGGAAGCCGTCGAAAATTGGCTACCTGTAAACTGTCGGAAGCCGTCGGAAACCGTCGGAAATCTGCTGTTTTTTTATTACTGCTGCAAATATAGCCTTCCATCCACATTTCTCTTCCAAAAACTATTACACCAATACTGCACAATCCAATATACAACATACCAACCAAATATCAAAACCCAAACTACACAAAATTAAGCAAACACACAAATTTATCAAATCACATCAAAATAAAATACATAATATACATAACCATTCCAACAACCCCAAAAATAAGTGTTATACCATGTTATACATACACAAAATCATTAACATCCACATCATTATACAACCACATAACCAAGTGTATCAAAAATAATCATATAGAACTAAAAAAATAATACCTGAAAAAGCAAGAAAGCAATGAATCAATCTCCTCCAGATCCAGAGCCAGCCGAGGAAGGGAAGCAGCCACCAAACTGCTGCATGTACTCTAACAACTGTGTGGTCTGCATGGCCTGTTGGCGGTTCTGCTCCTCCAGCTGGGACACTCTAGTTCACAATTCTTCTATATCGGCTAGATCGCTCTGAGCTATATTCCGCCGACCCCGTCTCTGATTGTTGGCGTGCAATAAATATTAAATTTAGCTGTGTGATCTCTGTAAGTGTATGTGCATATCTATGTAAATGAATAAAATTCAAGTTTATTATTTTGAAAAGGTCCAAATAGCATATTTGAAGTATTCAAGATAAAATTATATATTACAACATAGAATTTTGACTTAAATATCAAATTAGCAGTAAAATAAATTATTTACCACTTGATTGCCAAATCCGTATCGTCTGCCATGCTCTGCTAGATCCATAACAGACTTAAAAAATAGCATCCTCCTCATCAGTCGTTAGTTGTTCTCGACCCGTATCAGCAAGGAGTTTCTGGCGCTGCTCCATAAACTTTTCCTGCTTAACAAATAAATAACATCATATCTTATTTAATTATAGTTTAACAAGCAGAACAATTACTAATACTGCATAAAATGAAATATGCTTACATGGCTCATGCTGGATTTATCGTCCTGCCATGTATACGAAACAGTTCCGTCCGGATTTACATGCTCGACAGCATGCGTACGAGTGAACACGTCCATATAGCCCACGAGACCATGCGCCTCAGCTTCCTGAAGTTGATTTTTACATACAATTATTATACATTTAAAATTATATAGCATAAACTATTTACAATTATCATTCAGTGTTAACTCATATTTTAGTGCCGACCTAAAACTCTGCGACCTAAAGGAAGTTGCGACCTAAGAAACCTCACGACCTAAAGGAAGTCGCGACCTAAGGAATGTCACGACCTAAGGACTTCACGACCCAACGAGTTAAGAAACTTTGCGACCTAACTGCTGAAGGGACTACGCGACCTAACATGCTTAACGACCTAAAAGTCTACGACCTAACTTCTCCACGACCTAACGATCTTAGGAAGTTAGCGACCTAGTGGCTCCAGACTTCACGACCTAACTACTAAAGGTATCTGCGACCTATGAAAAGCTGCGACCTAGCGACCTAACTTCTCAGCAACTGCTCCTTAGGTCGCTCACGACCTACGACCTATATTACGTCGCTCACGACCTAAAACTTGCCCAGTTTAAACAAGTTCAGACAACTCCTTATGTTCCTCTTCCTTAGGTCGCCAACGACCTACTACTTGCCACTTTATTTAGATAAAACCGAGAGCAACTCCATCAGACCAACTTCCTAAGTCGCGAAGTGGATCACTACCTACCTTAGGTCGCTCGCACAAGACTTCTTCGGAAGCACAAGACTTCTTCGGAAGCACAAGACCTCTCCGGGGGCACAACGCTACTTCACAAAGCATAATACTACTCTTTGGAGTCCAAATGCTACTCCTCAGAAATATCAAAAAGCCCTCCTCAGAGGCACACTTCAGTTCTTAAGGAAGACCTACTTGTTCATCTTGAAAAACTCTTCCCCGGAAATTGAAGCGCTAAGTGAAATCATCTTTAAAGGCCCGCTTTACCGCGTAGGAGAATTCACTTCTCAAAAACATGAAGTGACCATCTCCGAAGGTTGAAGCGTGAAAACTTCTCCAAAAATGAGACACGCTCCATTTAAGCAGAATAATTGTTTCCTCATAAACAGAATAGTTATTCTCTAGAAAATAAGAGTACAAGTCTCGCCAAAGCAAAACATATTATAATGCACTTGTGGTATAGGGGCAATATCATACGATACAACTACAATAATAAAAGTAGTATTCAAGCAACATACCACAAGCACATTATAATATCACGTGGAAAAGATGTAGAATAAATGCATTCTCAAAACACAGACAAAAAGTTTGTACAAATAAAAAGAATCGCATATTCTACACTAAAATGAGAAATAGATCATACATATACAAGAATTCATGCAAGAAAAAGAATTATTTTATTCAATACTATGAAAATTCTTTACATGTGCAGATCTCAAAAAGCAGGGACCGTTACCTGCACAATCTCCGGTCGATACAAGCAAAAAGCAAAATAAGAAAAGGAGAATCCAGATTATCACTCCTTCTTCCTACCACCCTTAGTACCCTTGCCCGGTCTGATGATTAGTTTCTGAATCCGGCGGGTACGGGACGGAGAAGAAGGAGAAGAGGGTGCAGCTGGATCTTCTTCTGCCTCATCTTCTCCAGCGGAAGTGTTTTTCTTCATTTTCTTCATAACGCGCTTCCCTTTCCTCTTCGAGGAAGACTCATTTCCCGGAGTAGTAAGCAGCGCAGAAAGCTTAGTATTATCATCAAGAGACTGCTCCGGAGTCTTCTCGCTATCCTTGAGATCCTCCGCCTTCTGTTCTTGTGAAGCGGGTGGATCCTCCAAGCCTCGAAGGGCTTCTATCTGCTCTTCCTGCGAACCCGGTTGAGAAACAGGAGTTACTTGAAGAGTTGGAGGAGGAACAGCTGGCAGAGGAGAAGAGTGTATAGCGCTCGATGCCTCCGCTGCAGAAGAAAAGAAGTTAAAATCGGTATTCTCCGAGAAAAGAGAAGGTATCGGTTCATCAAAGCTTAAGTAATAAGTAAGAAAGTCATCAAACTCGGTTAGATCGAATAAATGATTCACTGGACCGGGGTCAACGCCAAAGTTACCTGGAGGGGTCGGCTTTGCGAGATCAATCTCGAATTTCTCAGCCTCAACATCGTCTGGGGCCTCATCCTCAGTGGGGGTTGTCAGAGTTTCCTTGGCAACTTTAGCTGGAGGCAAAGAATGGGAACTGGAGTCCATAATGTTAACATCGGCCGAAGTTGAAGTATGAACGGGGGCAGTTAAAGGACCTTCCTCCTTTGGGTGTTCTTCTCTCGTCAATTCAGCGCGCGCTTTAGCAAGTTGCTCCTTCCCTTTAGCAAGAGCAGCACGAGTTTCGTCGTCAAGATAACGTGCCTCAAGCATTGCCTCATCATAGCCGGCACCGCCTAGCATATCAACTGCGGCTTCCCACACTTCGGCCAGAGTAATCTCGTATTCAAGACCCAGAAAGGAGAGGCTCCCATGACCTAGAACGCTGTGCAAATAAAAGTCGAATAAGGTAGAGCTGACATTAGCTTTCGTTGCCTCATGCGATTGCTCAGCCGCTTCTTTTTCGGCAATGGCTGCAACTCGACCAGCAACAGCCTCATCACGCTCTTTCTCAGCTTTAGCAAGTCGAGACTTTAGCAATTCAATCTCCACGTTCTGGGAGTTAACTGTTTCCCGCAACTGAGCGTTATTTTTGCGGTACTCTTCAACAACGAACTGCTCAGCCGCAAATTTCATCTTAGCATCCCTCTGAGCAGAGTGCGCATCCCGCACTTGTTTTTGAAACACTTCTTCTTTTTGAGATTGCGAAGCGGAAGAAGCGGCGAGATCTTCCTTGAGTTTTTTAACCTCGGACTCAAGTCTCGCATTGTCATTAGCAATGCTCGTCATCTCTGCATTATGCTGCTTGCAGACTTTATCCCATTCCGACTTATCGTTCTCCATGGTCAGCATGGCTTCGAGGTTCGCACGATTGACCCTTTGTAGCTCGTCAACAAGCTTTTGCCATCCAGACATCCTCTCGATATCAAGTTTGACAGCATCAATGTTACGCAGCATGGCCGGTTTATCGATCGGGACCAAGTCAAGGTCGAAGCGTACCCCCTTTAAGCACCATTGCGGGAACCGACTTTGAAGAGTTGGTGGACCCTGTCCAACTTGATATTGGGGTCTGTTGATGATTGTTTGGATATCAGACTTTTCGAGAGCAGGAGAATCAGAGGGGATATTAGGAGGAACTGAAGCAGGGGTCTTCTCAGAAATTGCAGACGTGTCACTAGGCTTGGACCGCTTGCTTGGATCGTCAACAATATGAGTCTTCCCCTTGTCGTCATAAGACTTTCGCTTATGAGAATCGTCGCCTCTGTAAGAAGAGTCGTACCGCTCATCCCTCCTCCCATGTTGATGCTCATAGTCCCGCCTCTCTCGAGCTTTGCTAATATCTCTTTCTTCGTCTGTTTCCCTCGGGGCATCGAGGTATTGCCTAAAGTCATAAGCTCTGCGGCCTCCATGGCGCTGAAATTTGTCGTAATATGAGCCAGTGCGCCCCATCGGAGAATCTGAAAATGGAAAAGAAATAAAGTTTAGAAATTTCCAGAAAAAGAGGATAAGTGCGTATAAGTGCTGAAAAATCCTAAGTGTGTGCGGCGTGCAAACTACGTGCGTCAAACTACAAACCACGCTTTAATGTGGGAACGGCAACAACAGGTGTAGAAGGTGTCGAAACTCGTAAAGAAGAAGTCGCCTCGACAACAGGGGAAATAGCTTTTGGAGTGTCATCCTTAAATAACTCCTGGGAGGTTACCATCAAATCACTCAACCCTTCGAAGATATCATCGCCAACATGTCCGGCGGGACCTTTTCCTTCAATTCCCACATTGACCGCCTTTCCGGAATGTTGAGAGGCCTCATCTTCTTCGATGACCGGGGAAAGTGTCAATTTGCCTGACGACCCCAGAACATCAGTAGATGCGGAGCATTTTATCAGAGCAGCCTCTACAATAGGTCCTTCTGATGCAACTTCTTCTGCAGAAGCTGGGGCATTTGATATCTCTGCTCGAGAGCCCGAGGCTGCTAATGTTTCTGTATCAGAACTAGAGATTTCACGAATCTGAGTCGATCTGGAGGAGTGCAAAAGTCCGAACTGGTGCAGAAACTCATCTTTCAGCAAAAAATTGGCACTCCTCTCTTTAGCATCCACAACACTCAAAGTATCTAAGGTCGACTTAAGGCTGGGATCTCGAAGTGGAGGAGGAAGTGCTGCAAAAAGTAAAGAACGATGTTAAGCATTTGACAATTCGAATTCCGAGAAGCTCAGAAAATGAAGAGACCAGAGAAAGGCAATCTTACTTCCGACTCTCCAGACGGCATAAAATCCCGGAGGACAGCGGACAAAGAAGAATTGACTTAAGAATCCATGGGCACTTTTGGGCAAGTCCAAAATCAATTTACGGTTCCGAGCACTTCTCACAAGTGTGATAGAAGGGTGATCTTTGTTTCTAGCAAAAGTGCACAAGTAACAAATCTCTTCGAAGCTCGGAAAACGGTTGAGCGTCCTCCTGAACAATACACACAATCCCATTAAGATGGCATGGCCATTAGGGTGCAGCTGAAAGGGGGAGATAGTTAATCGAAGAAGGAGCTGTTGAAGGAAATCATTAAAAGGCGGAATGGCTCCGCTCAGACACATTTGACGATTCACTGCGACAAAACCAAGAGGTGGCCAGTCAGCAGTGTCGTTTGCTCCAGGAAAAAAAGCATCTGCTTCGGCAATACCGAACTGGATGCACAGTTTTCTGAAGATTTTGTGGCTCAAGCTGGTCGGAGTTCTTTCTGGAGGGTCGATCAATGGGTTAGCAATTGGGAAAGCTTCTCCGGATGGTCCTGTATCTTCTTGTTGAGTTGCCATTCTACACAATCAAATGGATGTTCAAATATCAAGGTGCACGTTTCCTAAAAAGTTTGAAGTGTTGTGCGTAACTAACAAAAACAGAATGTAAACATAACTGGAATTAAATTAGTTTACAATTGGTCGATTACAAGATTTCAGGGCTTGATAACTTAAAACTCAAATGCGGTGTTAATGCAAAGGAAACAGCTTTAGTTGACTATCTTAGTTTTGCTTTAATACTTCACTTGAATTGATTAGTTTGCAGCATTTCGTTCACACAGTTCATTTAAGCTGATTATTCTTTATCGACTAATCTGTCATTCGATGTGGGCAGTCAATGGCAGTATATTCGTCCCAAGTTTTCTACAAATACTGTGTTTAACAGGTTATTAATATTAAAGTCAAAACAATTTGCAAAGGAGTATAACTCAGTTCAAATTCAAAGCTCAGTCAAGTTCTGCCCAAAACTTCACAAGTCCTAGGTCGTTCAGCGACCTATCATAGGTCGAAGCATTTTTTAGGTCGCTCTGTGCAAATTAAAACGCTGTTTAGGGCAGTGCAGAATTTGTTCAAGTCCTAGGTCGTTTAGCGACCCATCATAGGTCGAGGCAACTTTAGGTCGCACAAGGCAAATCGAAGAATTCAAGGCTATGCAAATTTCCTTAAGCCCGAATGGTTCATGTCTTAGGTCGCTCACGACCTAGTGTAAGCTGGAAACCACTTAGGTCGCAAAGGGTTGTTCGGTTTTACTTAGGTTGGTCAGGTTTCTTAGGTCGTAAGACTTAAGTCGCGCAATTCCCAACACGACCTAACTCTTAGGTCGTCCAGATCTCATTAGGTCGTTGACTTCCTCTCCACGCAATCCCTTACCAGACTCGACAACCTGTTATCGCAAGTACAACGAAAATCCATCATCCTCTTCATAAAATTCATCATCTTTTCATTCCACCAAATCATTCGGAAAACCGATTCAACACATCTCCGATAGTCCCCTACTGTAGCTCATGAATCACAACAACAACAATAACCGATGATGATCAGAAATTGATCACAACGCAACCCGAAGTGAAGCATGGCGTACAAAATTGGCCCGGAGATTAGAGTTTATGGTTCGATGGTGATCATGGAATGGATAGAAATCGAAGATACTTACGTAATCTGATAGCAAGGATGGATCGTTAAATGATTGACTCGAATTCGCCTTTTGAAATCACAAATTTCTGATAATGGCAAGGCGGGAAATTAAAGAAATTAAGTGGAAAAGAAGCAGCGACCTAATGAATTTATCTGAGGCTGAGAGAGGAAGGCGAGTAGGCGTACGAGTTAGCACGAGTTTTAGGTCGTTCACGACCTAGCAAAGTTAAGTCGAAGCACACGACCTACGACATAGGCCTGCACTTCGAGGGGCAAATGTTAACTCATATTTTAGTGCCGACCTAAAACTCTGTGACCTAAAGGAAGTTGCGACCTAAGAAACCTCACGACCTAAAGGAAGTCGCGACCTAAGGATTGTCACGACCTAAGGACTTCACGACCCAACGAGTTAAGAAACTTTGGGATCTAACTGCTGAAGGGACTACGCGACCTAACTGCTAAAGGGACTACGCGACCTAACATGCTTAACGACCTAAAATTCTACGACCTAACTTCTCCACGACCTAACGATCTTAGGAAGTTAGCGACCTAGTGGCTCCAGACTTCACGACCTAACTACTAAAGGTATCTGCGACCTATGAAAAGCTGCGACCTAGCGACCTAACTTCTCAGCAACTGCTCCTTAGGTCGCTCACGACCTACGACCTACATTAGGTCGCTCACGACCTAAAACTTGCCCAGTTTAAACAAGTTCAAACAACTCCTTATGTGCCTCTTCCTTAGGTCGCCAACGACCTACTACTTGCCACTTTATTCAGATAAAACCGAGAGCAACTCCATCAGATCAACTTCCTAAGTCGCGAAGTGGATCACTACCTACCTTAGGTCGCTCGCGACCTACGACCTAACTTCCGTCCAGAATCAACTCCTATAAATACCCCCCTAACTCCAACGGCAAAAGGACTTTTGGGCCAATCATTCTCTGAAGCGCCGTTACTCTGCAGAATTCTAAACTCGTCCGACACCTGAAGAACTTCAAACATTCAAGACAATACAACAATCTTCGAGAGGAATTTCGCACATCCAACATGGATTCAACAAGTTTCATCATCGAAGTTTGAGCTATTAGTCGAGAGTGTTGTTGTGATCAAAGTGTATCGTATTTTTGAAGTGCATTGTATCATCTTGTAATCAGAATCAACAATAAAGGAATTCAAAGTATACGTAGGCTTGATCTTAAGCCGAACCACTATAAACCGCTGTCTTTTACCGTTTTCTGCTATTTTACTGCTTATTTCTCGTTCCCGTTTCACGGGTGGTGCTTTCACAACTTTACTACACACACCGGGTGTTAGCGTTCGATTTTCAGCGTTAACATTCAGTAAATTTAACAACTCCTGCCGATACTGCTGAAATGACTTCGACCCTCCGCGATGAGTGATGGGATTTTTATTTCTGTTTGCAGAGTTTCTATCCGACTCTGCCTGTACATTCAAAATTTGATACATTATTTTTTGATCATGTCAAATTAATAATTCAAAAAAATTTAGTATACTTGCCTTCGCCTCGTCCGTTTCCCAGTATCCCAACCATGCTTGCCATACGCTCTCCCACATCCATCGTGGTTTCTTACCAGATTTCTTAATTTCAGATATCGTGTCCCTATAGTTCTTGCGCATCTTCTTCATCCTGTATCCTGATGCCAGCAACATATCGTCTGTCTGGATGTCTATCTCAGCCTGTGTTTCATGATAAAAATTTAAAAAAAAGATTACACTGTAAACGATAAACAGTAGAAAAACGACAAAAACGAATTAAAAATGGAAAACAGAAAAATAAACATACTAGGACATCCTGCCATATGCACTCTATGATGTGAGGAGGGATGTTATCCCACTTCGGCCAGCAAGCACTCATCCTACCGCGATAAGAAGCTCTAAAGACATCCAGCACAACCTTCGAGGGAAGTAGGTCGAACCCCATGTTTTTAAATATGATACAGTGTAACATCCCGTATATTTGGACCATTTAAATTGACAATAATCCACACTTGTCAACTTAAATAATACAAAACACAGAACATTATGGGATTATAAGTACATAAATGTAAATGAGAATCAATACAACATCACAGACTCAGAACAGTCACAGAATAATGCAGCGGAAAAATACATCGTCATAATAGTAGTTCATGAAGCTACTACAGAAATACAACAATGTCTCAACATAAAGCGACTGAAAGAGATACAAGATGTCCAATACATAAGTACATCAAATACTGGAAATAAAATGATATAGATAAAAGCTAAGCCTTCAGCATCTTCAACCAACCTTGACCAGCAACGGAATATCTTCAGACTGACCCGAGCATATGCAAAAGAAACACTCGAGTCAGGACTCAAAATCTTATACAGGATAATCAATGCATATAATAAAGTCCATAACTCAAAGGTGAATATAACATCATTAAGGGATCGATAAACTACCTACAAAATACGCTAAATAGATAATGTCTAATCCATAAAGTAAGATATTAAAATAGGGTTAAGCAGGACCCATACACCTCTTAACCTGTTTATTCCCAAAAGCATATACAAGACCGTAGTTTCCCCAAAACCGGAAGTCACCAGAGGGCAATCCATATACTAAAGGTACAAATCAAAATCGTAGGGGTCTCGAATAGGATAATCAGTATGACAAGGTACATGAGGCGATACCAATTAGGATACTAGTAGTTGCGTGATCCGGACTGATGTTGGGCATAGCAGCTACTATCCCAACACCGCGAAACAACACTCCCAAATCAAGGGGTGCACCCAAATCGAATCACAAAGTAATAGATAAGGTATCGAAGAAGTGTGTCCGCTAGAGGTAGCGAACCTCAATGGCCCGGCGCGGCTCCTGTTTTAGTCATGTCAGGGGTCATCCAAAATCGTTCTCTTTCTTCAGTCAACGCGTTCATCAAAACCATCCACTTCATTCTGGATCAACACTTCGCGTATTATCAGTTATTAAAGTGGTTTTCGGTATCGACAGAGAGTATGTCCATAATCCGATCCCGGTCTCTTTAATAACTACGTATTATTTACCCAACAGTCAACTTTTTATTAAAGTTAAAACAAATCAAATCCAAAGGTCAAGTTGCAAATTTGACTCCCAAATTTGATATTTCATAATTCGATTCGTTTCAATTACTAAAATCATATTTCGAAAAGAAATTCAAGTTCGAGCCCTTTAGTTATCAAAAATTTAAGTATTCACGTTAAATCAACATTTCACTTATTATATCAATTCAAATTCATGGATTACATGAAATAGTCAATCTTAGTTCAACTTATTAAATCAAGTTTTATTCTTTAAATCCGTATTCACCTTCCTAGGTTCATTTCTATATCAATTTCATTTACTACATTCACTTTGTCAAAACTTCGTTTATTCATTTATCAAAACTCGAAATTTAATCACTTTATCTTCTAACCTATTTACTTCTTAAATCTCATTTCGATTAACTTTGTCAAAACACTTTGTTTAACCAAATAAATTCACAAATCCGTTTCAATTCATTACATTAATTTGTTCTCATTTATTCCAATTAAATTCATTTCTTTATTCCAACAAATCTAATTTATTTAATTCGATAAAATCCATTTTATTTATTTCAAACAAGCTCATTTATTTCATTCAATAAAATCATTTTATTTATTTCAAAACAAATTCATTTATTCAATTTAATAAAATCAATTTTATTTATTTTAAAACAAGTTCATTTATATTTACGTTACCAAATTACCATATAGTTTCCTAAGTCCATTCCATGATTCCAAATAAGTCTCAATTTCAAACGTTCTTTGTTGACCGGTTGGTTTCTTATTTTAATTATCTATCCTAGGCCAATTCATTCAATTGGGTATTTATCATTTCAACCCAATTCTATTTTAAATTCAAAATCAAACATACAAAGGGAACTTGCAGTGTGATAGCTGGGATGGTGTCAAAGTAAATAAACAAGCAATAACATCCATTTGTAACAATTCAACAATTTCAAATAATCCCGAAATAATCGTATTAATTCGCGTTTGTTATTTACGCCAATTAATATAACTATTTCTAGAATCTACACTATCATTTCATGTAGATTAAAGATTATAACATTTCAGTTTCACTTGGTCGTTCAATTTCAATTACAACGGTTAATTCAATACGTTCAGTAGTCTAAAGTGACATTTATCAATTCCACAAGTCAAGCAATTTAAAGGGTCAATTTAACTATTCAATATTCATCATATAAGAGGTCAAGTTTAACATATGTCATTCGGAATTTTATATCTATTCTATATCAAATTCAGTTTCAAATTTATTATTAATTACAATAACAACAAATTTAATATCCCATAGTAAATTGGTGTCATAACTATTTAACATACTAACTTCAATTCAATTTTTAACATCAATCAATTTAACGTTCAGATTACATTCATAACATCCAACATCTAATTATCATAGTATAAGAGATATTTGAGTCGTGAATAGAAAATATTCACCTTGCGTGGTTAGAGATTTGACGACGAAGCACGAAGACGAATAGATACGAGACACTAACAAGCTCAATGCAAAATGAACGCAACAACGATGAAGCAAGACAGATCTGACAAGCTGAAGGTAACTTAGGACTCCGAAGCAGAAGCTGGAAATAAAACATAGCAGCAACGTGAGCAACTAGAATGCTAAGAATTTCATTGCTATGTAATATACAGTTTCCCATATAAACTTGTATATAAAAAAAAACAAAATCAGTTATGGCCAAGTCGAAGTGGATGAAAGCGAAGGTGCTGGTTGGCGGCGGAGGCTGTCAGAGGAGTAGGCGAACTGGTGGTGACTGGCGGGTGTAGGCTGTCGGTAAGTGGACTGGGCTGGCGGGTTTGGAGGTTGCTGGTTGGACTGGCGGACGGCAGTGGGCTGACGGAGGGCTGGTGGTGGCAGAGCTGGCGAAGGCGAGTGGGGCAGTGGCAGAACTGGGCAGGGTAGGGGAGGCGGAGTGGGGTCAGGGCGGAACTGGGCGGGCAAGGGGAGGCGGAGGGGTCAGGGCGGAACTGGGCACGGGGTCTGGGCGGGTCTGGGTCTGGCGGTTCGGGTGGCAGGGGTTCGGGTGGGGTCTGGGCTGGCAGGGGTTCGGGTGGGGTCTGGCACGGGTCTGGGGCGGGTCTGGGCACGGGGTCTGGGCGGGTCTGGGTCTGGCGGTTCGGGTGGCAGGGGTTCGGGTGGGGTCTGGGGCTGGCAGGGAACTGGGACGCGGGTCTGGCAGGCGGAGGTCTGGGGCGGAGGGCCTGGGGTGCGGACATGGCTGGGGTGGCGGGTGCAGCCTGGGCGGGTCTGTCAGAGCACGGGACTGGGCGGGTCGGTGGCTGGGCGTGTGTCTGGCGGAGTAGGGGAGGCGGGTGTGGGCGCAGGTTGGGCAGGGCTATCGGCGGAGGTAGGCGGAGGCGGGTTGGTGGGGCTGCTGAGGCAGAGGCTGTAGTTTCATTAGTTGGTGGAGGGAAGAAATACAACAGAGAAGAAGAGAAACAAAATATGTAGAGGAGGAAGAACGAACCAGAAAATGAAATGCTAAACAGTGAATTATGAATTGGAGCCTGGTTTATACGCAATAGTACAGAATTGAAAAGTCTTTAATTGATTGTATAGGTACACTAAAAGACTGTTGGAGTTTCAAGGAGTAATTACTGATCAGGAGATGCCTCGAATTCCACTCCCTAGTGAAGCCTAATGGACACAGGTTTAATAGTGTAACGGACAGGTTTCAAACCGTTAACAATTGTAACTTTCAACTCCGAACTCCGAATGATGCAAACGAATATACCATTTTGATCAGCGCGACGGTACGCTTCCAACGGTATACAGATTATTGCGATACGATGATTTTATAAAATTTGCA
Organism: Allium fistulosum; assembly: GCA_030737815.1. Taxonomy (NCBI): domain Eukaryota; kingdom Viridiplantae; phylum Streptophyta; class Magnoliopsida; order Asparagales; family Amaryllidaceae; genus Allium; species Allium fistulosum. Next base: position 237,280,469 of record CM060908.1, read on the forward strand.
TTTACGCCGCTTAAATTGTACGTTTTGCAAAATAAGATAAACGGAGTAGGCGATGACTGTTTTAGACGAAACGAATCATAAAATCTTGATCAGAATAATTTTTACAAGCGGACTGTGTAAAAATATTTGGATTAGGAAGATAAATTTTTCGCAGCTTTATATGGACTGATATACAGTAAAACGCGCACGGACTTTACTGTAATATTTTTCAACGAAACTTTTTCTATGTCCATATCTAGCTAGACGTAAGTCACAAATAAAGTTTGGATGTAAATTTAGATCGTTTAAAATTTCAAAATTTTTTTTATTGAAACGATAAATTTAAAATTTTAAATTGGGTTGAAAATTTGGGTCGTTACAATCTCCCCCACTCAAAACTTTTCGTCCTCGAAAAGGAACGAGACGAGTGAAGTAGAAATGAAATAAGTAGAAAAGTCACGATAGATTTCAAGAAATTTGAAGAATACCTGAAATTAATAGTTCGGGGTTTGAATCTCGAATGCTATCCTCAGTTTCCCACGTGCAATCCTGCTCATCTGCACTCCACTTTACTTTGACGAGATTTACCGATTTCCTTCTGAGTTGCTTTGTCTCACGATCGACTATCCGAAGTGGCTTCCGCTCAATAGTCAAGTCAGGCTCAATAACTATTTCATCCAACTGAGCAGTAGGGATGGTCATAGATGGATCGTGTACAACCTTGCGAAGGTGTGAGACGTGGAATACGTTGTGAACACCAGCGAACTTTTCTGGTAATGCAACTCTATATGCCAATGTTCCAACTCTTTCTGTAATCTCAAACGGACCAACGAATCTGGGAGCTAATTTCCCTTTCCTTCCAAATCGAACGATATTCCTCAAAGGCGACACCTTCAGAAATACTTTGTCTCCTATACTGAATTCGAGGTCTCTTCTCCTTTTGTCGGCATAGCTTTTCTGTCTATCCTGTGCCGTCTTTATCTTCTTCCTGATTTCTTCGACCTTTTCAGATGCTTCCATAATCATTTCTGGTCCAAGCACTAATCGATCTCCCGACTCAATCCAACAAGCTGGCGATTTGCATGGCCGTCCATATAAGGCTTCGAACGGTGCCATACCAATGCTTGCCTGGGTTTTAAAGGGATAATTAATTCAAATTCAAATATACTTATTCAAATTTGAAATTCGAATTCTTTACCTGGTAACTATTATTATAAGTGAATTCAACCAAGTGAAGATGGTCTTCCCAGGATCCACCAAAGTCGATAATACAGGCTCGGAGAAGATCTTCCAAAATCTGATTCACCCTCTCAGTTTGACCATCTGTCTGAGGATGGTAAGCTGTGCTCAGATTCAGTTTGGTGCCCAAAGTATCCTGGAATGCTTTCCAGAATTTACTGGTGAAAATAGGGTCGCGATCGCATACAATACTAGATGGTACACCGTGAAGTTTAACAACTTCCCTCATGTATATCTCGGCCAAACTAGAGGCTGTACGAGTGGTCTTGACTGGAATAAAGTGAGCGGACTTCGTCAGTCTATCGACAATTACCCATATGCTTTCATTACCCTTTCTAGTCCTTGGCAGCCCATCAATAAAGTCCATAGAAATCTGTTCCCATTTCCAACCTGGAATCTCTAGCGGTTGGAGCAATCCTGCTGTCTTTCTGTGATCTGCTTTAACTTGTTGGCAAGTGGTGCACCTGCTAACATAGATAGAAATATCGCGCTTCATTCCACTCCACCAATATAGTTTCTTCATATTCTGGTACATTTTGGTAGCACCGGGATGAAATGAAAGCGAAGACTTATGATTTTCTCGCAGCACTTCCTGTCTAAGACCATCGACGTTAGGAACACAAATACGATTGTCGATTCTCAAAACTCCATTACTATCAACTTGTGCACCCACCTTGTTGTCGGCATTACTTACTCTACCCATAACTAATTCCTTCATACGATAGAGCAAAGTGTCTTCATATTGCTTAGCTTTAATGCGATCCATAAGAGATGGAGAGATACTAAGCTGGAATAACATGCCTTCGATAATATTGCAACAAGACAATGCTTTGCTGCGGCTCAAAGCATCTGCTACAACATTTGCTTTCCCCGGTGTATAAGTGATGTCGAGGTCGTATGCAGCTAAGAATTCAAGCCATCGGACTTGCCTCTGGTTCAAATCCTTCTGAGAAAAGATATACCTCAAGGACTTATGATCAGTGAATAGTTTGAACTTTGTTCCCAAAAGATGATGCCTCCAAAGTTTCAAAGCAAATACAACAGCAAGAAGCTCAAGATCATGAGTGGCATAGTTCAATTCATGGGTTTTCAACTGACGACCAGCATAAGCAATAACCTTTCCATTTTGCATAAGAACAGCGCCTAAACCTTCTCGGCAAGCATCTGTATAAACAGTCAATCCTTCACTTCCATCGATGACTGCAAGAACTGGGGCTGAAGTTAATTTACTCTTCAACTCATTGAAAGCTGATTCGCACTTCTCACTCCAAATAAACTTAACATCCTTCCGAGTTAAAGCAGTAAGTGGGGCAGAAATCCGGGCAAAGTGCTCAATAAATCTGCGATAATATCCGGCTAAACCCAAGAAACTACGAATATCTGTAGGAGTTTTAGGAGTCTCCCAATCCTGTAGAAAATTTCAAATTAGAAAGTGATAAGAGGAATTGAATAGAAATAGCGAATAGGGTGGACTTACATTAATTACGGCGATCTTAGCTGGATCGACCGAAATTCCATTTTCAGAAACTATGTGGCCCAGGAATCTCACTTCATCTCGCCAGAAGTGGCATTTGGAGAATTTGGCCTTAAGTTGATGATTCGGAGAGTTTCCAGAACATAAGCAAGGTGTGTCTCATGCTCCTTCTTGTCTTTGGAGAAGACGAGAATATCATCAATGAAAACAAGGACAAACTTGTTAAGCACATCACGGAAAACTCGATTCATCAAGTCAACGAAATAAGCAGGTGCGTTGGTCAAACCGAATGGCATAACCAACCATTCATAGAATCCATTCTCAGTACGGAAAGCTGTCTTATGGATACTATCTTCAGCAACTCTGAGTTGGTGGAACCCAATGGCTAGATCAAGCTGTGAGAAAACTTTAGCACCATGAAGCTGGTCGAATAAATCGTTGATGCGGGGCATCGGATAACGATTCTTGAGAGTGCGTTTGTTCAGTTCCCGGTAATCAACACACATGCGAAGAGATCCATCTGATTTTGTGACAAATACAACTGCGGCGCCCCATTCAGAGCAACTTCTTCTAATCAAACCTTTAGCAAATAGATCATCAATTTGGGTTTTTAGTTCAGCTTTTTCTTTAGGAGCCATCCTTCGGTGTGGGAGAACTACAGGCGTAGCTCCAGGAATAAGATCAATACGGAAATCGATTTCCCGTTTGGGCGGTAGAGAGTTAACCTCTCCAAATACATCGGAAAATTTCTGAACAATAGGGGTAGTACTGAGATCATCCGGATGAGCATCAAGAGAGAATATGAAGCTTCCGGCATATTTCTGAGGTGATTTGCATTCAATGACAAGCGGTAGGCCCTTGTCATTGACTAGAGAAACAGAACGAGCTTTGCAAGAAATAACAGCATCGAATTTTTTTAACCAATCAGCACCTAACAAGATGTCAAATGCTGCGAAGCCAAGTACATAAAAATCCCAAGTGAATCGATATCTTCCATATAAGAGCACGACCTCTTTACAAATTCTACTGAGGTTGGCAAGTCCTCCAATAGGGTTGGAGACGCATAAGGAAGTAGCAGCAAGAGTAGGTTCTAATTTGAGCTTATTACAGAGATCAATAGATATGAAGCTATGAGAAGCACCAGTATCGAATAATACCCTAATAGGTAAATCATGTAAAGAAAAAGTACTTCGTAAGGTACCTTGGTCATCCTGAGCAGGTGGTGGAGGTGGTGTAGGAGTGGTGATAGCAAATACTCCAAATGGTGTGCCACGCTTATACATTGGGCATTCTTTCTTGAAATGGCCCGGCTGGAGGCAGACATAGCATAAATCTTTCCTAGTCGTAGAAGGTGGTGGAATAGCAGCTCCGGTAGATGGACAACTATTGGCATAATGGCCCTTCTTATCGCACTTGAAGCATGTGATATTAGCAAGATCGATAGGGCTTTTCTGAGCATAACCCAATCCAGTAGTCTTCTGCCAAGCTTTCTTTTGTTGATCAAAGTTCATCTTCCTCTTCCCAGGCTGGCTAGAAGAGGGCTGAGTAGGGGCAGCCTTGGCAGTGGATCCCTTAGGCTTCGACTCATATCTAAGGGCAAAATCAATAAGCTCTGTGAAAGTGGAGCGAATGTGTCCGGTAAGCAGGTCATAATATTCTGGTCTAGCTCCCAAAATGAATTTCTCGTTCTTCAAAAGTGGTGTGTCTATCAAACCCGGTCCAAACTTGGAGAGTTCATTAAATTTCCTCTCGTACTCAGAAATAGTCATACTGCCTTGCTTAAGATCCATGAAAGCTCTATAAAGTTGGGTTTTCCCAGCAGCTGGCATCCATTGTGCCGAGAAGGTATCCCTAATCAAAGACAGACAAGATGAATAACATTTCGAAGATAGAAGGAAGAATTTTAAACCACTAGAATCCAAACTATTCATACCTAAACTGGGCCCAAGTGATGGTGTCCTCCTCGATACGAGAAGTAACGGATTCCCACCAATCTTGTGCGGCATCTTGGAGTTGCCAAGCAGCAAGCTGACGCTTCTGAGCATCAGTAATTTCCAATCCAGAAAATATCTTCTCCAAACTCTTAAGCCATTGCTGAGCCTCTATGATGTTCTCGGATCCAGAAAATTTAGTACCTCCCAGTTGCGAATACTCCTTGCTAAGAGTAGTGAATTTGACAGGAGCTGGAGCGGCAGGTGCAACCTGGGCAGGACCATTGCTTCTTCCACCTCTAACATTTCTTCTGGTACTCATCCTGAAATACCAAAAGAGATTTAGAACCAAAGATAAGATAATAGAATGCTAAGAAAACTAATCAACGAATCAAGGGAGCTTGAACTTTTGAAAGGATTTGGATATTGAATCGATTCTCCTCATTCTAGAGTATTGCTACTCTATCTCTAATGAGTTTCTTATAAATCCTGAACTAAGGTTTTTGGGAAACCAGAGCTCTGATACCAACTGTAACATCCCGTATATTTGGACCATTTAAATTGACAATAATCCACACTTGTCAACTTAAATAATACAAAACACAGAACATTATGGGATTATAAGTACATAAATGTAAATGAGAATCAATACAACATCACAGACTCAGAACAGTCACAGAATAATGCAGCGGAAAAATACATCGTCATAATAGTAGTTCATGAAGCTACTACAGAAATACAACAATGTCTCAACATAAAGCGACTGAAAGAGATACAAGATGTCCAATACATAAGTACATCAAATACTGGAAATAAAATGATATAGATAAAAGCTAAGCCTTCAGCATCTTCAACCAACCTTGACCAGCAACGGAATATCTTCAGACTGACCCGAGCATATGCAAAAGAAACACTCGAGTCAGGACTCAAAATCTTATACAGGATAATCAATGCATATAATAAAGTCCATAACTCAAAGGTGAATATAACATCATTAAGGGATCGATAAACTACCTACAAAATACGCTAAATAGATAATGTCTAATCCATAAAGTAAGATATTAAAATAGGGTTAAGCAGGACCCATACACCTCTTAACCTGTTTATTCCCAAAAGCATATACAAGACCGTAGTTTCCCCAAAACCGGAAGTCACCAGAGGGCAATCCATATACTAAAGGTACAAATCAAAATCGTAGGGGTCTCGAATAGGATAATCAGTATGACAAGGTACATGAGGCGATACCAACTAGGATACTAGTAGTTGCGTGATCCGGACTGATGTTGGGCATAGCAGCTACTATCCCAACACCGCGAAACAACACTCCCAAATCAAGGGGTGCACCCAAATCAAATCACAAAGTAATAGATAAGGTATCGAAGAAGTGTGTCCGCTAGAGGTAGCGAACCTCAATGGCCCGGCGCGGCTCCTGTTTTAGTCATGTCAGGGGTCATCCAAAATCGTTCTCTTTCTTCAGTCAACGCGTTCATCAAAACCATCCACTTCATTCTGGATCAACACTTCGCGTATTATCAGTTATTAAAGTGGTTTTCGGTATCGACAGAGAGTATGTCCATAATCCGATCCCGGTCTCTTTAATAACTACGTATTATTTACCCAACAGTCAACTTTTTATTAAAGTTAAAACAAATCAAATCCAAAGGTCAAGTTGCAAATTTGACTCCCAAATTTGATATTTCATAATTCGATTCGTTTCAATTACTAAAATCATATTTCGAAAAGAAATTCAAGTTCGAGCCCTTTAGTTATCAAAAATTTAAGTATTCACGTTAAATCAACATTTCACTTATTATATCAATTCAAATTCATGGATTACATGAAATAGTCAATCTTAGTTCAACTTATTAAATCAAGTTTTATTCTTTAAATCCGTATTCACCTTCCTAGGTTCATTTCTATATCAATTTCATTTACTACATTCACTTTGTCAAAACTTCGTTTATTCATTTATCAAAACTCGAAATTTAATCACTTTATCTTCTAACCTATTTACTTCTTAAATCTCATTTCGATTAACTTTGTCAAAACACTTTGTTTAACCAAATAAATTCACAAATCCGTTTCAATTCATTACATTAATTTGTTCTCATTTATTCCAATTAAATTCATTTCTTTATTCCAACAAATCTAATTTATTTAATTCGATAAAATCCATTTTATTTATTTCAAACAAGCTCATTTATTTCATTCAATAAAATCATTTTATTTATTTCAAAACAAATTCATTTATTCAATTTAATAAAATCAATTTTATTTATTTTAAAACAAGTTCATTTATATTTACGTTACCAAATTACCATATAGTTTCCTAAGTCCATTCCATGATTCCAAATAAGTCTCAATTTCAAACGTTCTTTGTTGACCGGTTGGTTTCTTATTTTAATTATCTATCCTAGGCCAATTCATTCAATTGGGTATTTATCATTTCAACCCAATTCTATTTTAAATTCAAAATCAAACATACAAAGGGAACTTGCAGTGTGATAGCTGGGATGGTGTCAAAGTAAATAAACAAGCAATAACATCCATTTGTAACAATTCAACAATTTCAAATAATCCCGAAATAATCGTATTAATTCGCGTTTGTTATTTACGCCAATTAATATAACTATTTCTAGAATCTACACTATCATTTCATGTAGATTAAAGATTATAACATTTCAGTTTCACTTGGTCGTTCAATTTCAATTACAACGGTTAATTCAATACGTTCAGTAGTCTAAAGTGACATTTATCAATTCCACAAGTCAAGCAATTTAAAGGGTCAATTTAACTATTCAATATTCATCATATAAGAGGTCAAGTTTAACATATGTCATTCGGAATTTTATATCTATTCTATATCAAATTCAGTTTCAAATTTATTATTAATTACAATAACAACAAATTTAATATCCCATAGTAAATTGGTGTCATAACTATTTAACATACTAACTTCAATTCAATTTTTAACATCAATCAATTTAACGTTCAGATTACATTCATAACATCCAACATCTAATTATCATAGTATAAGAGATATTTGAGTCGTGAATAGAAAATATTCACCTTGCGTGGTTAGAGATTTGACGACGAAGCACGAAGACGAATAGATACGAGACACTAACAAGCTCAATGCAAAATGAATGCAACAACGATGAAGCAAGACAGATCTGACAAGCTGAAGGTAACTTAGGACTCCGAAGCAGAAGCTGGAAATAAAACATAGCAGCAACGTGAGCAACTAGAATGCTAAGAATTTCATTGCTATGTAATATACAGTTTCCCATATAAACTTGTATATAAAAAAAAACAAAATCAGTTATGGCCAAGTCGAAGTGGATGAAAGCGAAGGTGCTGGTTGGCGGCGGAGGCTGTCAGAGGAGTAGGCGAACTGGTGGTGACTGGCGGGTGTAGGCTGTCGGTAAGTGGACTGGGCTGGCGGGTTTGGAGGTTGCTGGTTGGACTGGCGGACGGCAGTGGGCTGACGGAGGGCTGGTGGTGGCAGAGCTGGCGAAGGCGAGTGGGGCAGTGGCAGAACTGGGCAGGGTAGGGGAGGCGGAGTGGGGTCAGGGCGGAACTGGGCGGGCAAGGGGAGGCGGAGGGGTCAGGGCGGAACTGGGCACGGGGTCTGGGCGGGTCTGGGTCTGGCGGTTCGGGTGGCAGGGGTTCGGGTGGGGTCTGGGCTGGCAGGGGTTCGGGTGGGGTCTGGCACGGGTCTGGGGCGGGTCTGGGCACGGGGTCTGGGCGGGTCTGGGTCTGGCGGTTCGGGTGGCAGGGGTTCGGGTGGGGTCTGGGGCTGGCAGGGAACTGGGACGCGGGTCTGGCAGGCGGAGGTCTGGGGCGGAGGGCCTGGGGTGCGGACATGGCTGGGGTGGCGGGTGCAGCCTGGGCGGGTCTGTCAGAGCACGGGACTGGGCGGGTCGGTGGCTGGGCGTGTGTCTGGCGGAGTAGGGGAGGCGGGTGTGGGCGCAGGTTGGGCAGGGCTATCGGCGGAGGTAGGCGGAGGCGGGTTGGTGGGGCTGCTGAGGCAGAGGCTGTAGTTTCATTAGTTGGTGGAGGGAAGAAATACAACAGAGAAGAAGAGAAACAAAATATGTAGAGGAGGAAGAACGAACCAGAAAATGAAATGCTAAACAGTGAATTATGAATTGGAGCCTGGTTTATACGCAATAGTACAGAATTGAAAAGTCTTTAATTGATTGTATAGGTACACTAAAAGACTGTTGGAGTTTCAAGGAGTAATTACTGATCAGGAGATGCCTCGAATTCCACTCCCTAGTGAAGCCTAATGGACACAGGTTTAATAGTGTAACGGACAGGTTTCAAACCGTTAACAATTGTAACTTTCAACTCCGAACTCCGAATGATGCAAACGAATATACCATTTTGATCAGCGCGACGGTACGCTTCCAACGGTATACAGATTATTGCGATACGATGATTTTATAAAATTTGCATTTACGCCGCTTAAATTGTACGTTTTGCAAAATAAGATAAACGGAGTAGGCGATGACTGTTTTAGACGAAATGAATCATAAAATCTTGATCAGAATAATTTTTACAAGCGGACTGTGTAAAAATATTTGGATTAGGAAGATAAATTTTTCGCAGCTTTATATGGACTGATATACAGTAAAACGCGCACGGACTTTACTGTAATATTTTTCAACGAAACTTTTTCTATGTCCATATCTAGCTAGACGTAAGTCACAAATAAAGTTTGGATGTAAATTTAGATCGTTTAAAATTTCAATTTTTTTTTATTGAAACGATAAATTTAAAATTTTAAATTGGGTTGAAAATTTGGGTCGTTACATACAGATAAGTACGTACGTATATCATTAAAAAAATAAGATGCTGAAGAAAATTTAATTCTTACCCCTCTGCTCTAGGGACTAACGAAACTGCTGGACGCTGTGGCTCTTGCGATGAGCCACTACCATCGCCTCCTGATGAACGTGAAGAGCTCCTACCTCTATATGACATTGTGATAAACCTGTGACATATATACACATCATTATATAAGGGAATAATTACATGATAATGAAATATATTTCATATGTAAATGACATCAACGGTATAAATTGCTTAATTAATGACTGAAATGGATGTAGAAATGGAAGTGTGTTATACCTGATTCATAATGGGTGTACTGTTCCGACGATAAGTAGATTTCATTGCATTTTTAATTAAAATTGCTAAATAAATGACAAATGGAAATGACATAAAACATGTAAACAATGGTAAATAGATTTGGTTTCATAGTCACATCAATTTCATAATACATCAAGAATTCAACATAGTTACATCAATTGCAAAAAAATCAGATTCAGATTTATATCGGTCATCATCGACTTCTGATTCAGATTCGGTCTCGTTTTCTACGATATTTTCCTCTGCACTGTCAAACGCTTCTACCAAAACATTTGATTCATCGATCAAAGGACCAAAATCTGTATGATCGTCTGTAATTATTATTTCGTTATTTTGCTCAAGATCTTCCTTATAAGCTTGTTCGTCCGAAATATTCTTCCCATCGAATGTGAATCTGGCCTTTGTTTTAAAAACTGCAGACCAATCTGCTTTATCTCTTTTTAGAGATGGATAAGGAGCGTAATAAACTTGCAATGCTTGTTTGGCTAGTACAAAAGGATCATACTTGTGATAGTGTGATGTATGTTTTATTTCGATAAGATTATAATCCTTGGGCACATTAATTCCAGAACCTGGAACATTGCTAAAGCAATTGCATCTAAATAGAAACACCTCCTCCGCGGGTCGTGAGAAATATGTCAGTTGGAAAATTTGTGTTAGAACGCCATAAAAATCATTTAACTGATTTTCTGGATCGTCACTACCTTTAACAAATACACTAGTATTACTTGTTAATTTTTCTGCACCGTATTCTTTGGTGTTAAATTTATATCCATTGACGAAATATAATGGATATGTCTTGACCACTCTTTTTGGTCCCATCGCAAGATGTTTCAACCCTTCGTCAACAACACAATTTCTCGGCTCATAAACGTAATTTGAAAACCAATCGAAAAATTCTTTACTGAGATCGCCGTTCGGATGTTCACATTCATAAACACTGTTTATATAAACAAATTATTACATTAGGTTATACACGCGCATGTATTATAGAAAATAATAAAACACAAATTATTATTTCAGATTACCTAACAAATGGTGCAACCTTGGAAAAATTTAGAAGAATATAAGTGTGTGCTACATGAAGATCTCTATCGTCTAGCCATATTTCTACACATTTTCCAGAAGGCCGACCATGTTGTCTAAAAATAGATAACATTGCTTGAGAGGACTCTTGTTCGTCGCCTTCGTCATTATGAGGAACACTTTCGAATGAAATATTCACATGGTCACTGAAATAGTGAGGGAAAAAGAACGAAGCTTCTTCTTCGATGTAAGATTTACATATCGAACCTTCAACTCATGCCTTTTGCCTCACTTTTTTCTTCAGATGATTCAAATATCTATGCAAAATTAATTTATATTAACTTCATCTTTCAAATGCAATTAAATTACGTGATAACATATTACATACCTCTCAAATGGATACATCCATCCATATTGGACAGGACCTCGAAGTTGTGCTTCAGATGGGAGATGAACAGGTAAATGTTCCGTTACATTAAAAAAACCTGGCTGAAATATTTTTTCTAATTTGCAAAGCAATATAGGAATATCCACTTCAACTTTACATAAACGTTGCACTTTTAAAGTAGTCGAACAAAGCTCTTTGTAAAACATAATAAGCTCCGTTACTACCTTACAAACTTTTAATGGCAGTAGTTCTTTGAACATAACGGGAAATAAATTTTCCATCATTATGTGACAGTCGTGACTTTTCATTCCGCTCAATCTACCATTTTTAAAGTCAACACATCTACGAAGATTTGATGATATCCCATCAGGAAATCTTAACCCTTCCACCCATTTTAACACAGCTTTAACTTGATTATTATCTAATTCGTAACATGCTTTGGGTTTTTTACTGTCATTTGGTTTCATACGAAGCTCAGGACATTTGCATAATTCTTCTATATCACGTCTTGATTTCAAATCATCCTTCGTCTTCCCTTTCACATTCAAAATTGGGTTAAAAACATTATCAAATACATTTTTCTCATTGTGCATCGCATCTATATTATGACGAAGCAGTAGATGTTTCCAATACGGCAACTCCCAAAAAATAGTTTGTTTGCACCAGTTATGAACAACTGATTTGCCTTCAATTTCTATTTGCTCTCTAGTTTCATATATCTTTGGATAGTCCCTAACAAGTTTATATATGTCTTCGCTTGACCATATCGTCGATGGTTGTCTGGTTTCTACTCTATTAGCTAAAAAGTTTTTCCTGTCTCCTCTGAAGGGATGATTTACATGGAGAAAATATCGATGACAGTCAAACCATGAAATTTTCTTACCATGAGGTAAAGAAAATGCTCGTGTTTCATCCATGCAATATGGATATGCTAGACGACCGGCGGTACTCCATCCTGAAAGCATTGCATAGGCAGGAAAATCACTTATAGTCCACAACAAAGAAGCATACATACGAAAATTTTTCTTCTTGGACACATCGTACGTTTCTACTCCTTCGTTCCACAATATCTTTAACTCCTCAATCAACGGTTGTAAATATACGTCGATTCCTTGTGTCGGATCGTTGGGGCCAGGAACGACAACAGTAAGAAACATATATTGCGTTTTCATACACATCCATGGAGGTAAATTATACGGTGTGACGATAATGGGCCAGGATGAATATTTAGAACCAAATTGAGAAAATGGAGAAAAACCGTCCGTACATAATCCTAATCTAATATTTCGACTCTCCGCTGCAAAATTTGGATACGTTTTATCGAAATGCTTCCATGCTTCTCCATCGGCCGGATGTGTCAACGTACCCTCTTCCTCCGTTCTCACACTATGCCATCTCATATTAGATGCAGTTACAGAAGATGCATATAATCTTTGAAGTCTTGGAGTTATGGGTAAGTAATGCATACGCTTGTACGGAACTTTCTTACCCTTCTTTTTTCTTGGTTTGTATCTCTTGGTTACAAATTTTACAATTTCTAAGGTTTGCGTCTTCTTTCCAAAACAACATGCAGCCTTTTAAACATGTATCAATTTACTGATAAGGTAAACCAAAAGCCGACATAAGTTTTTTAACTTCATAGCGATTTTCACACATTAGATTATCGGGCGACATATGTCTTTTTGCACCTTGTACAACAGCCGTAAACCCAGCTTCAGTGATGTTGTATTTTGACTTCATCCCAATGTATTCTGCGATTACTGATAGCTGAGTGCTGCTTTTACAACCATCCCAAATAGGTTTCTTAGCTGCATCTAGTAAATCATAAATTTTTTTTGCTTCAATATTTGGTTCTTCAACATTTCCATCGTCGTCGTCAACTTCAACCATAGGAAACATTGATCGTTCTGCATCTTCGACCATATTTTCTATACGGGTCGTCCTAACTATTTCGTTAATGACACTTTCAGACTCTACAGAAGTATTTGCTACAACTTCTCCATGCCGATCCCAAACATAATACTCGGGTACGAAACCGTTTTTGCACAAATGAACTTTCACAATATCTGGTAACAAATACTTCAAATGTCTACACCTACTTCACGGACAACGAATTTCTGGATCGTTTCCATTATTACTTAAAGCAAATTCAAGAAACATGTTTATACCATTATAAAAATCTTCTTTTATTGAGCCCCTCAGTCCTTTTCTTTGGTACATCCATCTCCCCCGATCAACAAAATAACCAATCATTTTTCCTATTTGAGAAAATTAGAAGTTCAAAATTTAATATTTATTTTCAAGAATACAAATTCAAAAAAGATTATTTTCATGGTCGTATAATATTTGAATTTAAAGAAAAACTTCAAAATTTTAAAAATATTTTCAAATAGGGCACATTTTATTTTTTAACGTATCGATATAAAAAATTGTGTAATTTTTTTTCCATGGTCAAGCATCCTACTTCCCATTACAGACACAGTAAGCATTTACATTTCGTATATTACGTCGTCTCAAACGATTCAACAAAATTTCGGCAGCATTTCCCTTTTGTTCCCTGCATTGTACACAAATGCGTGTACGCAGGAAACAAAAAAGGAAAGTTAGGCCAAAATTTTATGAACCGTTTGAGACGAAGTAGTATACAAAATGTAAATGCTTACTGTGTTCATAATTTGTCCAATACAGGGACAAATCCAACAAACATTGTACCAGATGAATATAAATGGTCGTTTTTTGAAAAAAAATGACTATTTATATAACGATCATGTACAACACTCGTCAGACGGGGCCAAAAACTGTCAGAGGGACATTAGTTAATTAAATGTGCGCATTTTACAAAAAAATACAGTTTTACTAATTGTTCACATTTACAAAAATATATTTTAATTTAACACATTTATTCGACATATTACATCAACTTAAGGCTCGTTCGACTCATTTTTTTTGCATAAGTCAATACGTGCACAATATAATATTCCTAGCTCGTGCATTCATTTTATCTTATTCCAACTAACACAATACAATGATAGCAGCACTACACACATATACAATCTTAGAATCAAGGCATACACAACGATTTACATATACACGAATAACCACAAATTATACATGTTTTTCACAATTTTATGATAAAAGATGAAATAGGAATACCATGGAATGCTAGAAACTATTATAACACTATTGGAAACAATTTCAATCACCAATTAGCCCTAATTTAACAACTTATGCAAATCTAGATTTAGGGTTAAAATTAGATTTTTGGCAAAAATAAGAGATTATACCTAACCTAGAGAGCAATAGACGTTGATTATGCAGCCGGGGAGGATCCGAAAGCTCGAAATTGATGATTGGAAGCTTGGGGAAGAGATTTGGGGATTTAGGGTGAATTATTTCATATGAAAAGTGAGGAAGAAGAAGACTCGGCTGAGCCTATATTTCGCAAATTTCCGACGGCTTCCGACGGCCGCCGACGGCCCGTCGGAAGCCATCGCCCCCCTCCGTCATTATTTATCATTTTTCTAGTAGTGTAAGACCACGCCGCACATAAACACGGACGGGTTTTACCTTATGATAACTAAAATATTTTTATCAAATCATTTGATATTATTTCTAATGACATTGCTTTGAAACCAGTTTTCAAATAACATATTAAAATAGCTAGAATTGTTACATTTGTTAAATTCGACAATATATTTAGGTATACAATCAAGTCAATAAAGGTATGTATAAGAGAATGGATTTCCAACAATTACAAGGTAAGGGACTACCTTCCTTACAGTACATCTCTGGAGGAATATGCCAAGGCACATCCCCACTGCCCTCTACCAACATAAAACCGGCCTACCTCTACCGAAGATAGTACCGAATATGTCATCACCCTGGTCATTCCCAACCTATCCGTGGCCACAGCATACACAACAAACCCAAAATATAGAGGACAATCTAGAAAGTTGATGAACGTCTCCTAATGGGAGTGACCCACTTAGCCTTGCTGCAACTATTGTAACAAGCAGGGTTTTCGACCCTAAAAAATTGACACTAATATGTCCACTATATTACATGCCAAGAAATCGAATGCCGAAAAACATGATTGTTAGGGAAAAAGAAAGAAGGAAGAAGATAAGAAGAAAACTAAACAATACAGAATCTCATAGCGGAACGAATAATTTATAATATACCATAAATCTTTACACTAAAGCAAAATTGTAATATGTATATATACAACATCAATTAGAATATACTAACCTATTTCAACTTGGATAGTTATAGCAATCTGTCCTCACAATTGTTGATAAACACAACAATGAATACAGTTGAAAAATAGCCATCTGCGTAAATACATCTCTGGGCCTTCAACTCGTCTCCTGAAGCTCCAAAGCATCCAAACTAATCTGTAATATTCTCGGTTTGACCCGAGCATTATAATAAAATAACACCCGAGTCAGTTTGGAAAACTAGCATGAGAAAACAGACCCAACTGGATTTTAAAGTTATATAAATCCTTGAAATCAAAAGTATCTTGTAAGACCACGCCGCACATAAACACAGATGGGTTTTTACCTTACGATAACCAAAACATTTTCTATAGAAAATCCATTGATATTACAATAATGTCTAAGGGTGAAAATAATAATAATCAAGTAGTAGTGATGCTCGTGAGTGTAGATCACAACAATACTAGGTTTATAATCAAAAACCGATAAGGCGCGTTCGCTAATTGTGTAGGATTCCAAGAAGGTGCCCTCAGTACTTCAAGAATGGTGATCCTACACAAGTATCAGAGATAACCTTTCGAAGCAAGACCGAATGCATTACCCCATGCATGCATAACAACTGTAAGTAATATCTAGGAGGAGCCGAATGCATTCTATGGGTTTGCCTACTCCACTGGCCATGCCACCTACCTCTGGTTTTAGCCATTACCACTGATAAGGCTACGTTTGACGCTCCAGGTTACATACCGCCACCAAATAGATTACGGAATCCCACATGAATTCCCATACCCCAACGGGTCTTGAAACCACGCATGGATTCCCATATCCCAAATAGATCTTAGAATCACACTTGGATTCTCATACCCCAACGGGTCTAGGAATCAAACATGGATCCCAACATCACAATATATCACGAATCTATTCCATAGAACCGTATATGGTATTGGAGTCATCATGGTTTACGAGTCATCTCTTATGGGTACACTCTTCTGTTTCCCTGGTGCTCCAAAATCCAATCGTTGATTTTCTAAAATGCTCAATACTGGTTCTTTAGGAAATGGTCAGATAATATACAAGAGCGGGGATCACCCACTAACCGTTTACGTAGACAAATCTCCTCATCATTTGTCCTAGAAGAACGAAACGAGTTTATACGTATAGTATAGCACCACTAATGGTAACTGTACCATATAATTCCTATGTTTCCCCTAAATATTTCTTGAGTTAAAATCCTTCAGTGTTAAGTACAGAATATTTCCATACCACCAAAATTAAGAAGGATTACATAATTAGGCCACGATTTTGATAGTCGGTTATTTAACTATGAACAAACACACATTGTGACGCTCCACCTCTATACTCACACTAGCCAAGAACACTACGGGGTAATGCCGTAGACTAGCACGAAGAATAAGGCTGTTGAGGAGCGACCATCTATGTAAATGCTTTGTGTGAGTACCGATATGTCAGATAGTATGTCATGCATTTCATTTCAAGAGGAAATCTGACATATCCATTCCAAACTCAAAGCTACTACATAGTGGCTATGTGGCCTTTGGAAACAAATATAAAATAGGAACAACAACAAAAATTAGTCACATATATTCATATCACTAAGGTGGAAACAAATATGAATATAATACATAAAAGTGAACATCAAAGTAGTGGTCATACAAGATCCACTACATCACAAAAGAATAGGTATAAGTGCTAGATAAAAGAATAAGTATACATCAAGGAGTCTCTATATCGAATGTATAAAAACAAAAACTACTTAGCTAAAGTAGTTAGCCAAAAGTTAGAAGCTATTCCCTGCTAAAAAGTCAAGTGGAAGCACCTGAAACACCTAGGTCTGACCTGAGTATGATTTAAGAACAAAAATAATAAACAGATCAGTCTAGCTATAAATATCATATAAGATGAGATAGGATAAGAGATATGACAAAAATATATGATATAAATAGTACCATATTGTGACTAGTATATATTTGATAACAATGAAAATCATACAATATCTCAAATTTTCTCAAACACCCAAAAAGAATATCATATTCTTTAGCTTATTCACCAAACCTCAAACATTGAAAAAAAATATCAATGCAAATCACAAAAATTAGCGAAACACAAATTCTAGAAATCAATAATTAGAATCTAGAAAACATAAAGGGGGAGGCCTATCAAAAACGGGAGCATGCAAACTCACCAACATGTGTATCACAAACGGGACGCTATCCCATGGTCGCTAACCCATAAAATTTGAGCCGAAGCTCCACCGAAATGACCCGAAGACCATGGGTCACAACCCCACCAAATTGAGCCGAAGCTCCACCAAAACGGGGTTTTGTCCACCATGCGGACAAAGATACATCACAAATCGCTAGTCTAAATTATAAAATGATCACCATTGATTAATAAGTGTAAATTACACTAAACTAGTGAATAGATGATTTAGGCTTCATGTCCTATAACCACTAGCATAACTTAAATATTTACGAATATGTTGTAGATTTCCACTCGAAAATTATCACGAGATTTCAAACGAACAAGTCCAAGAATTAACCGATGAAGTAAATGCAAGCGTTTCATACCACTTGTTTTGCTAAGTCGTTTAATTGGATTTCTCGTACGAATGAGGTAAAGGTTTGTATATACTAATAGATTGGAAAATGGTTTTAAATGAGTTTTGCAATAAAAATAGTGTTGAAATCGTTTTTGTGAAAGATTTTTAGTATTTACTACTAGTATAAAAAAACCTTTGTATATTAAAGTGACAAATTACAGAAATGATTGTAAAAAGAATCTATCACCAAAAATCCACATTCGACGACGTGAATTAAAACCATGAAAATCGATATCAAATCCATCAAATGGAAACACCAAAATCCAGAAAAGAAATCATCAAAGTCGGTATTGATTGACAATAACTATTCGGATCGTCAAAGATCAATAAAAATTGGAAATCCACTCAAAAATAGGCAAAATTCAATAGAACCAGACGTCTGACCGGTTTAACCAGACGTCTGACCCTGGGTTCTGGAAATTTATATTTTTTTCTCCCTTTTCTATTTATTTCCTGAAGCCTCCCAAACGTCTGGTCAAGGGCTCTGCCATTTTATTTTTTATCATTTTTTTCTCAGGAGCCCTAACCAGACGTCTGGTTGCCTGTGCTGGGCAAAAATTTGCTTAGGACACTGATGGCCAAATGAACTCGGGAGTGATCGATTGAGCGATGGATGCTAGGGATTTATGCAAAGAGACAACCCAACCCTATAGGCTCTTCGATACACCACAAATAACATGTCGAAACATCCATAGTACGATTTTCATAAATTTTGACTTCAAAACCAAAATTGGAAAATTCACCAAACCAATTCAAATCAAAAGCAATTGAACATGAAATAGATGTTAGAAATTCATACCTAAAAACAATGAAAGCTATAGACATAGATGTGAGTTCAAGAACTCACCTTTGAATTTAAAAACAAGAAATGAGAATCTCTAAAACAAGCTTAGACCAATTCCTCTTCACTACACCTTTAGAATCTTCTATCTACTATCAAATGTAAATTTTTTCCCTAAGTTAGGTTATAGGAAAAATCAAGAATTGAAGAGGGATTGAGATGGAGAAGATGAAGAGGATGCTTACCTAAGCTTCTCTTTGATTTTAGAACTTGAATTTGAATTTCCTAAGAGAACTAGGGCTTAGGAATTTAGTTTCCTCTTCCCACCATTTTTCCTAGGGCTTGAGTGTTAGGAATTTAGAAAATGGAATGAATGAATGAATAGGAGTGGAGTGGGAGCTATTAGGTAGAAGAGTTTGGGTCTTTTATTGGGTTAATGGGCTAGAACCCAACCCAAATCCCAATTGAAAATACCAAAATCCTAATCAACTCCAAACATATCGATGTTTATACTTAAATAAGTTGTAAATGTCGTTTTAAACTCAATGGAAGTGGTCTTGAGTCCGAATTCGACTGTTTACAAAAAGTCACATTTCAGAATTTAATCCAACTAACGATGCTATATTTAAATAAAACATTTAAATATTTAATCGTAAAGTATGCGGGTTGTTACAATCTCCTCTTCTTAAAGAAATTACGTCCTCGCAATATTTAAGAAGAAAATAAAGAGTAACAACCACTCTATGGAACAACAACACAATAGAAAAATTCGAAGTGAGAAGTTCACCTTAAGAAGCATGAGAGAGTAAATCCGGATGTGTTCGCTCGATGAATTCTATGGATTCCTAAGAACAATCCTTAGGATTTGCAGACCATTGAACTTCCACAAGCAGAACATCTTTATTTCGAAGGCGTTTAACCTCCGTAGCAATGATACGAATAGGATGTTGCTCATAAGTCAAATTAGGTGAACTTCAATTTCTTCAATAGCACTTGGCTCAAGAATAGAGTCAGAATCTCTAAGGCATTTAAGTCATTGAGAAACGTGAAATACGTCATGAATAGCAGAAAAATTGAGCCGGTAATAAAAGGCGATAAGCCACGGAACCAATGCGTTTGGTGATGGGAAATGGGCCAATATATCGAGGTGCTAATTTTCCCGATGGACTGAAACGCACAACACCCTTCATAGTTGAAACATGAATAAATACCAAATCTCCCAAGGAAAATTCTAATTTCCTTCTTCGGTTATCGGTATAGGATTTTTGTCTACTTTGAGCTTCACTCATTCTATGACAAATAAGGTCAATCTTTTCTGTGGAATCACGAATAAAATCTGGACCTAAAACAAGCTTCTCACCGGCTTCAAGCCAATACGAAGGAGAACGGCATGGCCTTCCGTAGATTGCCTCGAAAGGTGCCATACCAATACTAGATTAGAAGCTATTATTGTAAGAAAACTCGACAAGGGAAATATGATCTTCCCAACTTCCACCAAAATCAAGAACACATGCACGAAGGAGATCTTTAAGAGTTTGATTCACACTCTCGGTTTGTCCATCGTACCGAGGATGATAAGCGGTGCTAAAATTAAGCTTTGTTCCCAAATCTTTTTGAAGACCCTTCCAAAATCCACTAGTAAATAATGGATGATGATCACTAACAATAGAAGTAGGAACTCCATGCAATTTAACAATTTCTTTGACATAGAATTTGGCCAAAAGAGATACGGTCCGATTGGACCGAACGGTAATAAAATGGGTAGATTTTGTAAGTCTATCTACAGTCACCCATAAACTGTCATGACCCGAATGACAACGGGGAAGACCGTCAGTAAAGTCCATGGAGAATTAATCCCACTTCCAAACTGAAATGTCCAAAGGTTGCAATAATCCACCTGGCCTTTGATGATTGGCCTTTACAAGTTGGCAAGTTATGCAACGCTTAATAAAGTTAGCAATATCAGATTTCATTCCATCCTAATAATGAAGTCGTTTCATGTCCGCATACATTTTACTACTACCGGGATGAACGGTAAATTTAGAATGATGAGAATCTTCAAAAATGTCCTTACAAAGATCACTAATATTTGGCACAATAAGTCTACCAAATTTTCGAATGCCTCCACGAGCATCGATTTCAAAGTCTTTCAAACCATCAACCTTATTTTTATCCCTACAACTTTCGCTAAGATGAGCCAGTTCGGGATTATGCTTTTGAGCTTCAAGAATGAGGTCTAAAAGAGATGGACGAGCCTCAAGGCTACATAAAACAAGAGATGAACATGAATTGGATTCACGATCTCGAATCTCACAAGTGGGCAAAGTCTCGAGACCATTCCATTCGGATATCATCATGGAAACAACCGCTTGTTGCTTACGACTAAGGGCATCGGCAACACGATTTCCCTTTCCGAGAGTATAAAGAATATCAAGGTCATAAGATGCAAGGAATTCGAGCCAACGTTGTTGACGCAAATTAAGTTTCTTTTGAGAAAATAAATACTTCAAAGATTTATGATCGGTGTAGAGATTAAATTTCTCTCCCAAAAGATAATGACACCAAATTCTAAGAGCGAAAACAATGGCCGCGAGCTCTAGATCATGAGTGGCATATCAAGTCTCGGCAGGCTTTAAGTGTCTAGAAGCATAAGCGATAACACGTTCCCTTTTCCATGAGGACGGCACTCAAACCAATACGACTAGCATTGGTACAAACATCGAAGTCTTGGTTCCCTTCGGGAATCACAAGAATAGGAGCATTGGAAATGAGTTCTTTTAATTTCTAAAAAGCAGCTTCTATGCTAAATCATTTATTTCATAATCCTCTTTCCTGAAAAGCTAAGACATTCAAAATCATGATTAACTTTATGTAACCATATTTTTAATTTTTTTTTACTTATTACAAGTCAATTTACCATGTTTGACTGTCTCATCATAGCATTTAGGAGATTCCTACCGGTAACGTTGATCAAGCGCATCGACCAGAATTCTTAAAGCACTCAATGGGCAATACAACAAAAAATCATCTTCTATATGATAAACATGTCTCTTAAAATTTTTATGAATATTCTTTGCTCGTTTTAAGAACAAAATCCAATTATACTTATAAATATATCTTATTACAAAGATTTGCAATTTTAAATTGCCGTTTTCACCTATATTCAATTGATATAAGGATAGACTCATCGAGATATTCACAGAATACTTTATTCATAAGATGGATGAACTAAGCTGGAGGGTTCGTTAAACCAAATGGCATAACAAGCTATTCATAAGATCCATAACGAGTACGGAACGATGTCAAAGGAATGCCATCCTCTGCAATACGAAGCTGAAGAAAACCGGTGGCAAGGTCGAGCTGAGAAAAGACCTTAGCACCACTCAATTGATCGAACAAATCATCGATCCTAGGCAATGGATACTTATTTTTAATGGTCAACTCGTTAAGCTGGCAGTAATTGATGCAAAGCCTAAGAGTACCTTCAGATTTCTTTACAAAGATAGCTGAAGCTCCCCATGGAGAGAAACTAGAATGAATAAACTGTTTTGCTTCCAATTCGGATAATTGTTTACGCATTGTTAACCCTCTTTTATTCAGCGACCTAGCGACCTACTCAACTCAACGACCTAGCGACCTAAGGCTCACGACTTAACAATCTATAACAAGCTAGCGACCTAACTCCTGAAAGACTCTTGCGACCTAACTCCTGAAAGACTCCTGCGACCTAACTCCCGAATGTCTCCTGCGACCTAACTCCTGAAAGTCTCCTTCGACCTAGCGAGATAAAGAAAGAGCGACCTAACGAATTAGCGACCTAGAAACTCAGGAAAGGCAACGACCTAACATGTTCCAGAGTTAAGCCGCACGACCTGCCTCTTCTATTAGGTCGCTCACCACCTAATCTTGCCGAGATAACTTCTGTATTACATATATTAGGTCACTCACAGCCTGTATCTCACCCAGAATGATTCCATTAAGTCACCAACGACTTATGCTAACTAGGGATGACTCTTAGGTCGCTCATGACCTAACGACCTAAGCCCAGTTTTCTCCTATAAATACCCCGCCTACTCCGCATTTGGGGGGGGGGGGCGAATTTTTGGAAACGCCAAGACTCTGGTGATTTCTCTACTGACTTCAACACTTCAAAGGCAAAGGATACTTCAAAGAATCTTTGAAAAGAATCAAGTTCATTCAACATGAATCGAAAGAGCTTTTCTGCATCAAAGTTCTGATTACTTGTCTTGATTGTGTTGTAATCAAAGAGTTATTGTAAATATGTAATCGAATCAGTCATAGAAGAGATTAAGTGGACGTAGGCTTGACTTTGAGCCGAACCACTATAAAACTGTTGTCTTTTACTGTTTTCTGCTACTCTCTGCTTACTTTTAGTTCCCGTACCAACGGGTGGTGCTTTCACGATATCACAAATTACACCGGGGTGTTAGCGTACATTTTTCACGTTAACATTTTTGGTGCTTTCACTGAGAACCCAACTCAGGAGTGCTTTCATCATTGCTTCACAAAGACTTGTGGAAAGACTCTCCCTAAGAACCAGAAGTCTATCTAAAATTATGGCTCTTGGAAGGAAAAGTAAATCTACCAGATCTCGTGTTGCTCATGACAACACCGCCACTTCTCCCGCATCAAATCAAGCGGCTCCTAGTGTTGGAGTCACAAGGGCGGAGTTAGATGCCGTAGTGTCTGGGTTGTATCAACAAATGGAAGCCCAGAACGCTTTGATGTTGGAAAAATAGAATGCTTTACTTGGAGTTAACCAGCCACCAGAAAACAATGAAGAAACCTTTGCTGAAGATGTTCATGATCCCCAAGGGAAAAGTATTTCTCAAAGGGCAGCTAGCACCGCCGAAGGGGCACCTCCCCAAGCTGGAGGTTCAAGGCCGCAGCCAACTCTTCGTGAATGTTTGCCCAGGCAAACTTCTGAAAAAGTAGCTGACGTCTGTCCCGCAGAGCCTCTAAACGATGAGGAGTACCTCTCGGGAATGATTCGACAGATTATGAAAGAAAGCATGAAAAGCACGGAAGATGAAAATGACTGGGGATTTTCTCCAAGCAAAACTCCTTTTACTGAAAGAATTTTGAAGGCTGAATTTCCAAGGAAGTTTATCCCTCCCAACATTCCAGCTTATAGGGGGACAAGTGATCCTAACCAATTCTTATACAAGTATGACTGGCATATGATAGGTGCCAGGGCAACAGACGAGATCAAGTGCAGATATTTTCCTGTGTACTTAGAGGGAGTTGCCTTGTTTTGGTTCACAAAGCTACCAGTTCGATCTGTGGATTAATTCTCCGACCTAACTCGGAAATTCAAAGATCAGTTCAGGTTATATGCATCGAAGGCCAAGGACATAATGTCAATATCCAGTCTCGAACAAAACCCCGGAGAGTCTATTAAATCTTTCTTAAACCGCTTCAATATAGCCTTGGCCGAAATTGATAATGCAGAGCCTAAAATGATTTTGACCTACTTGATGCGAGCTATTGATAAATCAAGTGAATTCGGAAAATGGCTAAAGATGAAAGAGCCAAACTCACTTGAGAAGTTCTATAAGAAGGCTGATGAATTCATGCGCTTAGAGAGCCTTCATGTACAAGCAAAATTAGACATGGCTGAAGTCAAGAATAACAATGTTGCCACTAACAAAAAGGAATCTGGTGGTCAGAAGAGGGAGAATGATAGTAGGAAAGGGCAGAAAGATATGAAGAAACTTCGCTTCTTTAAACCTTCAGATTTTACTCCCTTAATTGATACTCCAGAAAACATCTTTTTCGCAACCAAGGATGCTGTCGAATACCCCAAACCACCTGAGATGAAGCTTGGGAAAAATGCTTTGCATAACGGCAGATTCTGTCAGTTTCACAATCAGCCTGGTCACGACACTAATGAATGTCGCCATTTAAAGAGTTTGATTGAAGAGCTTCTGAGACAAAATAAACTACAACAATATGTGAAGAGAAACAGAAGTGACCCAACTTCATCTACTCAGGGGCAACAAGTTCCTGCTCATCAATCCAACTCCGGTGAGAGGACTGCAGCGCAGGAATCTGAGAGGCCCATCATCAATGTTATCACAGGGGGTCCTCACCCAGCAGGCAGAAGCTGGGGTGAGATGGAGAGATACGCTCACGCTTTGAGATATGCTCCGGCGGAAGAAAATGTTTTTGTCTTAGAAGATGCTGCCCCTTTGAAACAACAAAGAACTTTTAACGATGACATCATATTCCGGGCCAGAGACTCTGTTGGTATTGAATCTCCTACCATGGATCCTTTGGTAATATCTGCAGGCATCGGGTCGGCTATTGTAAGAAGGGTGCTTGTTGACTGCGACGCCTCTTGCAATATCCTCTTCAGAAAGACATTTGATCAGATGAAAATTCCCATGCACTACAACAAAAATACCCTATTACAACGTCATTTTTACAACGGACATTGGCTGCCCGTTGTAATAGAAGGCTATTACAACGGTCCATTCAGGACCGTTGTAATAGGTGCCCTATACAACGCCCTTTTTACAACGGGCAATAACTACCCGTTGCAATAGAATGCTATTACAACGGTCCTTTCATGCCCGTTGTAATAGATGCCAATTTTACAACGTTCACAAAATGCCCGTTGTAATAGATGCCAATTTCACAACGTTCACAAAATGCCCGTTGTAATAGATGCCAATTTTACAACGGTCATAAAATTGTAAGAGATGCCAATTTTACAACGCTCAAAACGCCCGTTGTAATAGGTGCCAATTTTACAACGGTCCTTCAAATTTTTGGCTCCGTTCCTCTAAATTTTGGCTCCAATCCAAATCGCTCCGTTCCATTATTTTATATTCCTCTTCCCCCATTTTCGTCTTTACCATCTCCTCACCCATTCACTATTCCTTCGCCAGATCCACTTTCCCCAAATCGTCCGTTACAGCCCTGAATGTAACCCACACCCCGTCCCACCTCCATATTTGTTCACTGTGCCTCTTATCAACAACACAAACAAAAAAAGCTAGTGATTCCACGTTTTATCCCTCGCTTCTTCTTCCACAGTTCAAATTCCAGACCGAAACCCAGCAAAACCTTGATTTCTCAACTCATAACGTCACTTCAAAACCCTAGCCCGGTAATCCCAATCGAAAAGCTCTTCATCCCACCCGAATCAGACCCATTTTCATTTCATGTTTATTCACAATGGAAAAATAAATAAAAAACCCTAAATCGTCGTGCCTCCAAACTGTGTCATCCTTCGTGCCACACCCAACGCTGTGTCGCGACCCATAGTCGTGCCGCATCCAAGCTGCGTTTCCACTTTCAGCTTCAAGTTTGATGGAAAGAACTCATCAGTAAGTAGGGCAAAAGCACATGTTAGCCTTTTAATTTTATTTCACACTTCTGTTCGGGTCTGGTTTTAGTTAATTCAATTTAATTTCGAGGCTATTATTATTGATCCGAACGCTCAATTTCTAGGCATCTATCCACGTCTATCTAAAAGTTCACCTTCCGGTTGCAAACCCTAATTAACTGATGTATTAATGTGTTATTCAACAAGTTGGAACTGTAATTTTTTTTTCTTTTTGAGTGAAAATCCCATTTTTTGAATGACCCGTTCTCTTTTTATAGAAATAATAAAGTACAGGTTTGAGACAAAGTGCAAGATCGATTCAGAACAATGCATAAGGAAATGGACAGTGAACTAGATGCGCGAGAGAAAATGAATGGAGGCGGCGGCACGATAGAGAGAAGAAGAGGAACCCGTTAACATTTTAATTTTAATTTAATTGACATTGAATATGTTTAGTTAGTGTAAATAAATCTGTTATTTTTATGTATAACATTGTTTCCATATAGATTAACAAATAGATTAGGAATCATGCCATGGACTTGCGAATATATACTTTTCAGACCAGATGGTTCGCTGTTCTATGTAGCCAAAAGGATAGCACAACTGTAAGATATCATACCTATATTTACTTACTTATTTGTTTATGGATTTTTTTTCACTTTAACCTCTTTTTTCAAACTTATTATGCAAATAGCCTCACTTCAAAACTAATTGTTATAAGTTGTGCTTGGAATATGGCTTACATTCTTTAAGCATCATTTATTCAAGATACATGTGGACAGTTGTATATTATCAGGAATCTACAGGTTTCATGTGAATGCTCTTTCATAGCAATGTTGTGGTATGGACACTGTTGGTATATTATATTTTTATAGTTGGTGTATTACTTCAGATTAAGAATCTGTGAAATTATATATTCTGAACCAGAATATTATTATGACTTATTATGTGGATGGTTGTGGCTGCACTTGTTTTATATATTTCCAGAACTAGAACATTATTTGCTAGTCATTTAGTCAGCAAAATAGAAAATATTTTGGAAGTTCGTTTTCATAACTATGTATTGTGATCACCCATTTCCTACATGTCAGTTTAGTGGTAAAAATATACCGATGATTACCCATTTTTAACACTATATATAAGCTTGTTCAATATATTTATGCATATAGGAAAGGATCGCAATATGGACAGGATACCATTGTGTTCATATAACCACTTAATTATCTGGAACGCTCACAATATGCTATTATGTGGGAACCTCAGAATATACTGTAAGTTTTGACCACGGTTGCTTATTTATCCACTTACAACTAAAAAGTTCGTATAAAAATGTAACACATGGATATTCTTTCAAAAAACACATAGTAGACGGAAACTTGTACTTACAAACTTTTTGATTGTAATTCATGGAACATAGGATTTGCAACAATATTGTTATTTTATAGCTAGTTGGTAGATGGAACGCTAGTGAGTAAACAAAAAGGAATCTAAATCCATTGCGTTATGTGAAGAATGAATGATTTATAAATCCATTGCGTTAGAGTATGTGTATGTTATTTATGTGCATGCATGCGTGTGTGTGTGTGTGTGTGTATATATATATATAATTTAGTCCCATTAACTTACCTGCTTTTGAACTGTGGTGCATGTGTGTGTAGTTAGGTATGTGTGCGTGCTAGGGTATATATATGAATAAATATAGGAGAGTAGGGCGATGTGTGTGTTTTGTTAGGTGAGTAAAACAGAGTATTATAATGGTGCGTGGCTATGCATATTTTTATAGGTATGTTTAAATGATTCTATGCATTATGTTTTGAATTGTCAGTGTTTTTATTTACTCTTGTATGCTCAGTTTTTATGTCCTGCTTTGTGTATGCGCAAAAAGGTGAGAGCAGTGTCCACGAATTTTAATGTCTTACCTGTAGCTATGAATTTTGGGAAGTGGAATCAATAAATTATTGTAATTTCCTGTGTTTCATTTCTTGTGTGTGGGTGAATATGCAATATTGTTTATGCTGAGAATAGGAATGTGCGTACACTTACATATAAGTTTGCTTATTATTTTCTCTTCTGTTTTAGTTTAGTATAGGTCAATGATGAAGTTGGAAGTGGATGCAGTTGTAATGTATTTGGTAGTGGCAGAAGTTCAGGGTATTGCAGGGGAATTTTGTGATGATGGCAGAAATAAAGTGGGGCTGTAAGTTTCGATGGGGGTAGGCAACAAGGATGATGGAGGAAGGATGTGTAGTATGTATGAATGGTGAACTGGGATGTTGATATGGAAGTTGCTGTATGCACAGTGTATTTGCAGTGTTGAAGTAATGCACAGTTTTGAAGTAATGTGCACAGTATTGAAGTAATGCAGTGGCGTGCGCAGTGTTTATGTGATTCAAACTGTTCTTTTTTATGTGATTGTAACTGTTCTTTTTTATTTTTTATAAAGAAATGTATAGTGCACAATGAAAATGTAAATGAAATGCAAACACACTTGAAATGAAATGATTTTGGTTGTTTTATGATAATATCTATTACTCATTAAATTATTCATTATTGGTATGGATGTACTGTATGAATGTTGTTGTAATTTTTTTTTAAAATTTGCATTTATTTTGCAACGGTCAGAAATCGTTGCAATATCATGTATTACAACGGGCTATGCCAGTTGTATTATAGTCTTTTACAACGGGCGTTAATTGTTGTCATAGAGCGTATTGCAAGGGCCGATGACCGTTGTAAAAAGGTGTATTACAACGTTCATTGCCCGTTGTATAATACGGTCGACCTATTACAACGATGCCTAATACAACGGGCGCATGCCCGTTGC
Source organism: Allium fistulosum (assembly GCA_030737815.1). Classification (NCBI taxonomy): domain Eukaryota; kingdom Viridiplantae; phylum Streptophyta; class Magnoliopsida; order Asparagales; family Amaryllidaceae; genus Allium; species Allium fistulosum. The sequence continues at coordinate 237,309,459 of CM060908.1, forward strand.
GAAAGCCATATTACAACGGGCATTGCCCGTTGTAAAATGGCTGTTTTGTTGTAGTGATGGCTGACGTCCAAGCTTCCTCGTAGAAGATTGTTGGGTTCACTGAAGAACCAAAACAGCCAATTGAGACTATTGACTTGTTTGTAGAGCTCGGGGAAGGGGAAAAGAAAGTGGTCCAAAAAAAAACCTTTGTGATTGTCGATGAATTCTCTGCTTACAATGCCTTCTTGGGTCGACCAACTCTTGCGTCATTCAAGGCCATTCTCGCCCCATAGTGCCTGACTATGAAGTTCCCCACTGATAATGGCGTCGGTGTTGTGAAGGGGGACCAAAATGCCGGGCGAGAATGCTATTTCACAGAGTTGCGGGAAAGAAGAAAAAGAGAAACGGGTAAAGGTGCGGCAGCTCTGCTCCGCAACAAAGAACCCACCTTGTAGCAATTACGGGGTGGACCCTGCACTGGTGAGCATAGTGGTGCACAAAAAGAGATTGATCCCAGAAAAACCAGTGTAGGGGAAAGTAGAGTGGTACCGGTGGAAGTAATGGTGCCGATATCTGTTGATCTGAATGACCCGAACAAGGTGCTGAATGTGGGTTCACAACTTGGTATGACGGTCCAGAATATGCTGATATCATTCTTGGAAGCAAATCTGGATGTATTCGCTTGGAGTCATGTTGACATGTTTGGAATATCTCCAGAAATCGCAATGCATGCTTTGAATATTGATCCGAAATTCACACCCGTAAAGCAGAAAAGAAAAACCTAAGGTCCTGAAAGGTCGACAGCATTAAAAGAAGAAGTAGATCGGCTCATGGAAAACGGATTCATTAAAGAATCCACTTATCCAAATTGGGTCTCTAATCCGGTGTTGGTTAAAAAAGAAAATGGGAAGTGGAGAGTGTGCATCGACTTTTCAGACCTGAACAAAGCATGCCCCAAAGACTGTTTCCCACTGCCCAGAATTGATCAGTTGGTGGATGGAACAGCCGGGCATGAATTAATGTCTTTTATGGATGTTTACTCAGGATATAATCAAATCATGATGCATGAGCCAGATCAGGAGGACACGAGCTTCATCACTGATGTTGGTTTTTACTGCTATAAAGTCATGCCCTTCGGACTAAAGAACGTGGGGGCAACTTATCAAAGACTTGTTAATGCCATGTTCAAACCTCAGATTGGCAAGACTATGGAAGTGTATGTCGATGATATGTTAGTGAAATCGAAGAAAGCAGTGGATCACATGGATCATTTGGCAGAAATGTTCGCGATTCTTCGAAAGTATGGGATGAAGCTAAATCCTCTGAAATGTTCGTTCGGGGTAGAGTCCGGAAAATTCTTGGGTTTATTTGTGAGTGTTAGGGGCATCGAAGCTAATCCTGCTCAGATTACTGCTTTAAGAGAAGTCAAAGCCCCTAGAACAAAGAAGGAATTGCAAAGCCTCAACGGGAAAGTCGCTGCTTTAAGTCGGTTCATTTCCAGTCACTGATAAATGCATTCCCTACTTTGATGCTCTGAAGAAAGGAAAGAAAAACTTTGAATGGACTCCCGAATGTCAGAAAGCTTTTGAAGGACTGATTCATCACATGGAAAAACCTCCAATGCTCTCTCAGCCCAGCAATGGTGAAGATCTTTTCATATACTTAGCGGTTTCATCTCATGCTCTCAGTGCAGCATTGGTACGGGAAGACGCAAAAATTCAGCACCCGGTTTATTACATCAGCAAAAGATTCACTGGGGCAGAGATGAACTATTCAAAGCTGGAAAAGCTCGCCTATTGTTTGTTAATTGCATCCATAAAGTTGAGGCCATATTTCCAGCCTCATCCTATCAAAGTCCTCACTGATCAACCTCTAAAGCAAGTCCTATTTCGCCCGAAAACTTCGGGTCGTCTTCTGAAGTGGAATATTGAATTTAGTCAATACGATATTACCTACCATCCCCGAAGAGAAATCAATGGACAAGCTTTGGCAGATTTCATTGCAGAATACACAGATAAAGGTGGCAGGGAGGAAGAGATGACTAATGACATCCCGATCCGATGGAAATTGTATGTTGACGGTGCAAGAAATGATTATTGTTCCGGAGCTGGGGTTGTGCTTGAAACCCCCGAAGGGCGGTCATTATGTTATGCATTGAGATTGGAATTTCCTTCAACAAATAATGAAGCAGAATATGAAGCTCTTATTGCCGGCTTGAAGATTGCTAAAGAACTGAACATCAAAGTATTGCAGATCTTCAGTGATTCCCAGCTTATTGTATGCCATGTCAAGAAAGAGTTTCAAACTAAAGGAGGAAATCTGCCTGCTTACTTATCAAAGGCCTGGGAGCTTCTCAATGATTTTGATCATTATACAATCAGCCATATACCCCGGGAAGAGAACATGAAGGCAGATTCTCTTGCAAAATATTCAAGCTCTGGCGAAGCTCAATTATTAGGATTAGTCTCTGTGGAAGTCTTGTCAGCTCCAAGTACTGATGAAATGGATATTGACTGGATCATGGCTATATCTCAAGAACAGGAGTCGTGGATGACCCCTATCCAGGAATATCTACTCAACGGCTCCTTGCCAGAAAACTCAAAAGAGCGCCAGAAGCTGTTAAGAAAAGCCCCGAGATATGTAATTCAAGACGGCCATTTTTACAGACGAGGATTCTCGATGCCATTACTCCGATGTGTAACCAAAGAAGAGGCTATGACCATTTTAGCTGAGGTGCATGGAGGAGAGTGTGGAGATCATTCAGGTGGCCAAACTCTTGCAAAGAAAATCCTTCGCTATGGGTATTTTTGGCCAGATATCAATCAAGATGCTGCTAGCTACTCCCGAAAGTGTGACAGATGCCAGAGATTTGCAAAAATCCCAAGAGCACCTTCCACCGTGCTAACATAGATGGTCAGTCCATGGCCGTTTGCCATTTGGGGGATAGATTTCATCGGACCTTTGCCGATTGCCAAGTCCGGAATCAAATATGCTATTGTTGCGGTTGATTATTTCACTAAATGGGCTGAAGCTGAACCATTGGCTACTATTACCTCTAAAAAGATGATAAACTTTGTGACTAAAAATATCATTTGCAGGTATGGTGTGCCTTAGAAGATAATCACAGACAATGGTACCCAATTCGAAAGCGAAGAATTTCAGGACTTTTGCAGGCGATTCAAGATCCGAAAAAGCTTCTTAGTAGTGGCTCATCCGCAGGCAAACGGGCAAGTGGAAGCAGTGAACAAAATTATCAAATCAACCATCAAAAAATAGCTGGAAAAAGCAAAAGGTGGTTGGGTCGATAAACTGCCACTAGCACTATGGGCTTATAGAACCACTCACAAAACTGCGACTGGGCACACTCCATTCTCATTAGCATATGGATAAAAAGCCATGATTCCCGTGGAGATAGAGGTCCCCTCACAAAGGAGAATTCATTTCAACCAAGCTAAAAATGAAAAGATGCAACTAGAAGCACTTGACTTACTTGACGAAAGAAGGAAAGAGGTTGAGCTCAGAGTTGCAGCTCATCAGCAAAGGATAGCCAGGCACTTCAATTCTAAAGTTTGCCAATGCAGCTTTGAAATTGGGGATCTAGTCTTGAAAAGGATCATGATAGGAACAGGAGTGTTTGGGCCAAATTGGGAAGGGCCATATGTCATAGGGAAAAAACTTCTTGATGGCACTTTCAAACTCACAACTGTCGAAGGAGATCCAATTCCGAGAGCCTGGAACAGCAATCACTTACGTCCATATTTTACTTAGAAGCTATGCTCAAATTTGTAAAATAATTATGAATGTATCATTCTTGTATTGTAAGCCATTGTAAAATCAGTGTGACTCAGCAATAAGAGCTATAAAGTGGATGTAGGCCCAATTCTTAGCCGAACCACTATAAATCTTGTGTCTTCTACTACTATAAAACGCCTGTCTCATTTCAATGTGCAAATATCTTAAATATGTTGCTAAAATGTTGATTTAATATTGCAGGCTATCAAAGCAAAGCTTACCTATTCAATACATTGCAAGGCCAAGCGATTCCCACAAATCACTCGACAAACAAATGTCAAGCCACAAAATTCCCAGGTTCAATTCCTACATAAGAAGTGCTTCTCATAAACAGTTGGTGATTCCACCGAAGGGGCACCTTCCTAAATTGAAGGTTCCCGGCCCTTGCTAACTGATTGCGATCGTTTGTGCAAACAAACATCCATTTAAGTAGCTTGCATCTGCCCCATGGATTCACTTAACAATGAAGTACACTTCCCTGGAAGAATCAAACAACCTGCAAAAGAAAGTAACATGCACTTAGGAATGATAACGAGGAATCGCTAAGAAACAGATGGAAAAAAGACATGGGCAAGCAGTCAAAAAGAGCCAAAATGGGATCTTGTCTCTCAACAAATAGGTTGGTGGAACCACCGAAGAGGCACCTTCCCAAAGGGGAGGTTCCAGGCCCTTACTAGTTAATTGCGATCGTTTGTGCAAACAAACATCCAGTTAGGTAGTTTGCATCTGCTCCGTGGATCCACTTAACTGTGAGATACAACCTTCCTGGCAAACGGAACAAGTAAAGCCCTCTCCGGAGGCACAATTCAAAGCCCTCTCCGGAGGCACAATATAAAGCCCTCTAACGAGGCATGCTGTAAAATGAAATGTTTTTCTCAAATAACAAGGTTGGTGGTACCACCGAAGGGGCACCTTCGCAAAGTGAAGGCACTGGGCCCTTGCTAGTTAATTGCGATCGTTTGTGCAAACGAACATCCAATTAGGTTGCTTGCGTCCGCCCATGGATCCATTTAATTGTGGGAAATGACTTTCAGGCAAACAAATGAAGCCCTCCTCGGAGGCACACTTCTACTCTCATGGGAACGTTCTTCCCCAAAAAAGTTGATGTGCCAAATAAAGCCCTCTAACGAGGCATGCTGTAAAATGAAATGTTTTTCTCAAATAACAAGGATGGTGGTACCACCGAAGGGCACCTTCCTAAAGTGAAGGCACCGTTCCCTTGCTTGTTAATTGCGATTGTTTGTGCAAACGAACATCCAATTAGGTTGCTTGCGTCCGCCCCGTGGATCCATTTGACTGTGGGAAATGACTTTCAGGCAAACAAATGAAGCCCTCCTCGGAGGCACACTTCTACTCTCATGGGAACGTTCTTCCCCAAAAAAGTTGAAGTGCCAAATAAAGCCCTCTAATGAGGCACGCTGTAAAATGAAACGTTTTTCTCAAATAACAAGGTTGGTGGTACCACTCTACTAAAGAGAGAATGATATTTTCTCAAAAAAGAGAGAAAACTTCTCCGATACAAAGCACACTTTACTAAAGCAGAATGATATTTTCCTCAAAACGGAAGAATTATTCTCTAGAATAAGAGTACAAGTATTTTTCAAAATGGAGAATAATGCAATAAGCCATGGTATGGGGGCAATACAGCTACATTAACAAAAACAACGCTCAAACAGCATACCACGAGCTCACTGCAATATCACGCAAAGAAAATAAAGAAACTTGTGCTAAAATAGGAAATAAATGCATTCACAAATACTGACAAGAGATTGTACAAGTAAAAGAGTCATTTTATTCCATACTATAAAAAATTTCTTATATACATGTACAGGTTTCAAAAAGCGGGGGTCGGTACCCTCACAATCTCCGGTCGATACAAGTCCTTAGACAAAAGACAAAATAGCAAAACAAGAAGGATAGAACCAAACTCATTTCTTCTTCCTCCCGTCGCCTTTCGAGCCCTCACCTGGCCTAATGGTTAACTACTTAGGTTGGTTTGAACTCTTCGGGGAAGAAGGAGAAAGAGGTGCAATTGGGTCCTCTTCTACTTTCTCATCGCCAACAGGAGCATCCTTCTTTTTCTTTGAAATTACGTGCTTTCCCTTCTTCTTCGAAGAAGATTCGCTGCCCAGAGAGATAAGATCAGAAAGCTTTGTATCATCGGCAGTGAATCTTTCCAGGGTCCTCTCACCCTCCTCAAGTTCTTCGGCCTTCTACTCTTGTGAAGCCGTCGGGTCATCTAAACCTTGAAGAGCATCTATTTTTTCTTCTTGTGATCCCGGTTGAGAAGCAGAAGGAGGAGTAACTTGAAGAGGTGGAGGGGCAACGACGGGAGGAGGCGAAGCCTGTACAACGCTTATTGATTTCACTACAGAAGAAGAAAAGTTAAACATTAGTATTCCTCGCAAAAGAGAGGAGATAGTGGCACGTCGAGACTTATGTAATAAGCAAGAAATTCATCGAGCTCATGTGAGGCAAATGAGTAGTCCACTTGAGCTAGATCAATGTTGAAGTTACCTGGAGAGGTTGGCTTTATCATGTCAATTTCATAGTCTTGGGCTTTGGTGCTTTCTTGGGCCTCATCTTTGGCGTGAGCAGTTTTAGCTTCAGCTTCGGTTTTAGCAAGAGGCGGAGAATGGGAACTGGAGCCAATAATATCAACGTCGACCGAAAACGAAGGACGAGTTTGGTCGGTCAAAGGTGCCTTCCATGGACGCTCTCCTTCCGCTACTTCGGCTCGCTGATTAGCAAGTTGTTCTTTCCCTCTCGCAAGGGTGGCACGACCCTCATCGTCCAAATAATTAGCCTCAAAATCCTCTTCGGTGTAGCCAGCATCTTTGAGCACTTAAACTGCTGCTTCACACACTTCAGCCAATGTAATCTCATACTTCGGGCCCAAGAAAGAAAGACTGCCTTTCCCCAAGATGTTGCGAACGTAAAACTCAAATATAGTGGAGCTGATATTGGCTTTAGTCGCCTCGTGTGAATGTTCAGCTGCCTCTTTTCCAGAAACGGCGTCGTCACGTTCTTTTTCAGCTTTAGCAAGCTGGATCTTTAGCATCGCAATCTCCGCGTGTTGAGAGCTAGTTTTTTCCCACAGCTGAGCAGCATCTTCACGGTACTTTTCAACAATTTTCTGCTCTGCCTCAAGTTTGGCCTCAACATCACGCTGAGCAGTGTGGGCATCTCTTACTTGCTTTTGGAGAACCTCTTCCTTTTGTGTATAAGAAGTGGAAGAGGTGGCAAGCTCATCTTTAAGTTTCTTAACTTCAGCCTCAAGCTCCTTATTGTAAGCAGTGATGCTCTTCATCTCCGCATCATGCTGATTAAGAAATTTCTGCCACTCAGACTTGTCGCTCTCCATGGTCAGCATAGCTTCAAGATTAAAGCGATTTATTCTCTGAAGCTCATCGACCAGTTTTTGCCAGCTGGACATTCTTTCAATATCGAGCTTGACGGCATCAAGATTTCTCAACATGGCTTGTTTATCAATTGGAACTAAGTCCAGAACGAAGCGCACTCCTTTAAAGCACCAATGCGGAAATCGGCTTTGGAGTGCAGTCGGAGGCTTCTCAACTTGATAAGGAGGCCTATTGATGATTGATTGAATATCAGCTTTTTTGAGAGCAGGAGAGCTGGAAGGGATGTCTAAAGAGATAGAAGTAGCGAGCACTTTAGAAATTTCAGATGAAGACCTGTCGTCAAGTTTGGCCCGCTTGCTTGGATCCTCAGTTGTATGACTTTTTCCCCTATCATCGTGAGACTTTCTTTTGTGAGAGTCGTCATCTCTTTGGTAGGAGTCATGACGGTCGTCTCTCCTTCCATACCATTCTTCATAAGCCTGCCTCTCACGAGCCTTCCTAGCTGCTCTCTCTTCGTCAGTCTCCCTAGGGGCAGGAAGATAGCATCTGGGATCATAAGTGTCACGCCTTGCATGGCGTAGAAAATCATCATAATACGAGCCGCTGCGTCCCATGGGAGAACCTGAAAGTAAAGAACAAGCAAAAATATAGAAATCTTCGAATTAAAGAAGCTAAGTGAACGTAATTGCCAAAAGTCCTAAGTGTGTGTGGCGTGCAAACTACGTGTGTCAGGCTACAAACCACTCTTCAGCTTAGGAGTGATGTCGGCTTTTGCAATAGGAGTCAACTCTTGGGTTGATGGGAGTGGTCGCAAGACGGATGTTGCTTCAACCGATGGATAGACAAGCTTAGAAGCGGTGGTATCGTCTTTGAAAAGCTCTTGGGAAGTCACCATAAAATCGCTCAATCCCCCAAAGATGTTCCACGCTTTCCGTAGCGGAGCTGTCTTTCTCAGCCTCCTCATCAGCCTCTTTAGTAGTCTTCCCAGAATGTTGAGGGAGTTCCTCTTCTTCAATAACGGGGGGAAGTTTAGACTTGTCAGATAACCCCGCACCGGAACCAGAACATTTCACTAGTGAAGTTTCTATAATGGGTTCTTTCGATGCAGATTCCTCTGCGGAAGCTGGAGCATCTGATGCTTCTGTTTGAGAGCTGGGAGCGTCATGAGGCTGAATAGATCGAGAGGAATGCAAGAGTCTGAATTGATGCAGAAATTCGTTCCTTTGAAGAAATTTGGTACTTCTCTCGTTGGCAGCTATAGCACTCAAGCTTTCAAAAGTTGACTTGTGAGTAAAATCTTTAGAGAGAGGAGGAATTGCTGCAAAAGTAAAGAATGAAATGAGCACTTGACAACTCAAATTTTGAAAGACTCAGAAATGAAGTAAACGGGAATAAGCAGTCTTACTTCCTACTCTCCAGATGCCGTAGAATCCCTGGGGGCAATGGACATAGAAGAATTTATTTAGAAACCCGTGGGCGCTCTTGGGCAGAACCGTAATTAACTTACGGTTCTTGGCGCTCCTTAACAGAATATTAGAAGGATTATCTTTGTTCCTTGCAAATGTACACAAATAACAGATCTCCTCAAAGCTTGGGAGGCGGTCAAGCGTCCTCCTGAATAGCACGCATAACCCCATCAGAATGGCATAGCCATTGGGGTGCAACTGGAACGGAGAGATGGTTAGTCGAAGGAGAAGAGTTCTGAGGAAATCATTGAATGGGGGGATAGCTCCGTTCAGACACATGTGACGATTAACTGCAATGAAGCCATGTGGTGGCCTGTCGGCAGAGTCGTTCACTCCAGGAAGCAGAGCATCCGCTTCAGCGGTACCAAATTGCAAGCATAGTTGGTTGAAGGTCCGTTGGTTTAGTGTAGTTGGAACCCTTTCCGGAGGATTATCCAAAGGAGCAGCAATCGGAAAAACTTCATCGGTCTGATCTACTGTTTCTTCTTGCACTTGTTGGGAAGTCATTCTACACAAGGAACTGGATATTCAAATCTGAAGGTGCACGTTTCCTAAAAAGTGTGTGAAGTGTTGTGCAAAGCAACTGGAAATAACAAGTAAATAAAGTAAAACTTGAAATAATACTGGTTGACGCGCGTCAATTCAGGAAGATTCAAGACTTGTTATATCAAAATTAAGTGTAGTATCAATGCAGATAATATTTAGCGATAAGCAGCTATAACTGTATGAGTTTTGCGTTGATGCTCCACTTAAGTTAGTTGATTCACAGCATTTCACTTTTAATTTGATTCATATTTTTCTTTGACTTAATCCATCACTCGATGTGGGAAGTCGATGATGAGTATATTCGTCCCAGTTTTCTGCAAATGTTGTATTTAACAGGTTGTTAATTTAGAAGTCTGTGAAAGAGTGCAACAAGTTCAAGTAGTTCGTTCTGGCAGTTCAAATTGAAAGATCAATCAAATTATGGCTAATTTTACAAGTGTTCAGATCAAGTTCATTCCTTAAGTCCCAGGAACAACTTAAGTTAGCTCGAGACTCCTTTAGGTCGTCTAGTCCATGTCCAAACGACCTAACATAGGTCGGGCTTTCCTAAGTCGCTCTACTCAAGTTATGAAGTTTATCTGTTATCTTCCTATGAGTTAAAGCTATGTTGTGAGTTAAGTTAGGTTGCTGGTTCTTTAAGTCGTTCAGCTTTAAGTCGTGTGTTATTCTAGTAAGTTAGGTCGCTGGTTCTTTAAGTCGTGTGTCATTCTGGCAAGATAGGTCGCAGTTCCTTAGATCGTTCGAAGTTTGAGGTTTAAGTCGCTAAGTCGTTCACAGAGCTAAGTCGCACGATTCATGCCCAAAATGCTAAAACCCTAGGTCGTGCAAGGCTCATAAGTCGAGCACGACCTAACTCTCCTTAACTCGCTAACTCCTCTTATTTCAACAAATCGCCTAACCCGTTAACCCAATAACCCGTTAGCCTCTCTACAATAAAATTCACCATCTCTCCACACCACCATATCATCCAAAACCAATTCAAATCACCTCAGATCCATCATAAACCCGATGCACTACTGTGCTCTCATGAATTACAGCAACAACACGTCCTATAGCGATCAAAAATCGATCGTAGCATGATTCATGGCGAAATACGGCATGCGATCGGGTTAGGGTCAGAAAAGGGGGGATGCACAATTCGGTGATGGTCGTGGTTGTTGGATAATGGCCGGAATTCACTTACGTAGTGTAATTGTGGAGATGGTCGGCGACTGATTGAGTTGAATTCTTCTTCGGGAGCTTGGAAATTCTTCGAAGGCGAGTTAAAGTGTTAGAGCAGGTAAAGAGAAGGAGTGGTCTCAGTGACTTATATACAGAGGCAGAGGAACACGAATCGGCACGAGCGACCTAACTCACTCATAAGTCGCTCATGACTTAACGATTCAAGATGGCGCAAGTTAAGAGATATCGAAGCACACGACCTAACTCCTAGGCGTATACTTCGAGGGGCAAATGTTAACCCTCTTTTATTCAGCGACCTAGCGACCTACTCAACTCAACGACCTAAGGCTCACGACTTAACAATCTATAACAAGCTAGCGACCTAACTCCTGAAAGACTCTTGCGAATTAACTCCTGAAAGACTCCTGCGACCTAACTCCCGAAAGTCTCCTACGACCTAACTCCTGAAAGTCTCCTGCGACCTTGCGAGATAAAGAAAGAGCGACCTAACGAATTAGCGACCTAGCGACCTAGCGACCTAGCAACTCCAGAAAGGCAACGACCTAACATGTTCCAGAGTTAAGCCGCACGACCTACCTCTTCTATTAGGTCGCTCACGACATAATCTTGCCGAGATAACTTCTATATTACATATATTAGGTCGCTCACAGCCTGTATCTCACCCAGAATGATTCCATTAAGTCGCCAACGACTTATGCTAACTCGGGATGACTCTTAGGTCGCTCACGACCTAAAACCTAACGACATAAGCCCAGTTTTCTCCTATAAATACCCCGCCTACTCTGCGTTTGGGGGTGGGGGACGAATTTTTGGAAACGCCAAGACTCTGCTGATTTCTCTACTGACTTCAACACTTCAAAGGCAAAGGATACTTCAAAGAATCTTCGAAAAGAATCAAGTTCATTCAACATGAATCGAAAGAGCTTTTCTACATCAAAGTTCTAATTACTTGTCTTGATTGTGTTGTAATCAAAGAGTTATTGTAAAATCTGTAATCGAATCAGTCATAGAAGAGATTAAGTGGACGTAGGCTTGACTTTGAGCCGAACCACTATAAAACTGTTGTCTTTTACTGTTTTCCACTATTCTCTGCTTAGTTTTAGTTCCCGTACCAACGGGTGGTGCTTTCACGATATCACAAATTACACCGGGGTGTTAGCGTACATTTTTCACATTAACACGCATCCCCACATTTTCCTTATTGGACGTACGATAAGGAGGACGAGTAATAGGAAGAGCTCCAGGTATTAAATTAATTCTGAACTCAATTTCTTGCTTAGGTGGTAAACCTAAGACAGGCTCAAAGAAATCGGGAAATTCATAAACTACTTGAATGAGGGAAATAACATCTTCCTCATTATGTGGGTTTAAAGAATAAAATGATGCCACTGAATTGGAACCGAAATCATTAATAACAATAGAAATCTGATTAGCAGATTGAGGATGTCGAAGATGGATAGTCCTCTCGGGATATAGGATATGGGCTTCATAACAATAAAGCCAATCCTTTCCCAAAATCAATTCTGAAACCTAAGTAGCGCATAACATGCAAATCAGATTGGAAAGCATAATCACATAAAATAATCTCAACATTTTTTAAAAGTAAACTGAGCGTTGCGGATCCCACCATCGGATTCGCAATTCTCAGTAAAGTCATCAATCCCATAACATTTAAACACGAAGTATCCACAGGTTCTTTTGATATAAAAGAATGAGATGCACCCGTATGAAAAAGAATTCGAATAGGATAATCATGAAACATAATATTGCCATCAAGGATAGAATGAGAAATACCTTGACCAAGAGAAGTGTTACTAGGGGCTTGCACAACATTCAGCTTTCTCTCTTTCTTGCATTGAAGTTTGGGACACGAAGGTTTAAGATGACCTGAACTTTTGCAATAGCGACCAGTAAGGGGCTTCAGACACTTATTTTGTAACAACCCGCATATTTTACGAATTGTATATTTAAATGTTTTATTTAAATATAGAATCATTAATCGGATTAATGTCTGAAAATCTACTTTTTGTAAACAGTCGAATTGGGACTCGACACCACCTACATTTTGTCCAAAATGGCGTTCACGACCTTTTTGAGTATAAATATCGATATGTTTGGAGTAAGTTGAATTTTGCTATTTTCTGTTGGGCTTTGGGTTTGGGTTTCAGCCCACTAACCCATCTTAACACTCTAGCTCAGTCCACCTCTGCTCTTCACTTCATTCTTATTTTCCTAACATTCAAGCTTCAATAAAAATGGGGAGAGGAATGAGAAATTAGAAATTCCTAAGCCCTAATCTTCTTTGCAAATACAAATTCTCGCTCCAAATTCAAAGCGAAGCTTTGGTAAGTATCTCCTTCTTCTTCTCCAACTCATTCTCTCTTCAATTTCAGAAATTTCCTAAACCTAACTTAGGAAATGTTCTTCTTTTGAGCTTAGATTCAAGCTTCTAGAGTTGAAGTTGAAGAGTAGTTGATCTTCCTTTGCTTTCAAGCTTCTCCTTCATCGTTTTTGGGTTTAAAGGTGAGATTTTTATCTCACATCTATGTCTATAACTATCCTTGATTGTTAGGTATGAATTCCTAACATCTTTACATGTTCATTTGATTTTTATTTGGATTGATTTTGTGAACATTTCAATTTTTGGTGTTTTAAAGTCTAAAACTCTAAAAATCTTAGCTTTGATGTTTGATCATGCTTTTGGTGGCGTATCGAAGAGCCTATAGGGCTGGGTTGTCGATTGGCATAAACCCTAGCACCCATTGATCGTCCGATCGCAATTTGGAAGAGTTTGCTCTTCATTTGAATAGGCTGAAAAACAGCCCCAGTGCCAGTAAGTCGACTGACCCTCTACAGTCAGTCGACTGGCTTTAGAAACCCAGCGAATTTGGGACTTTCTGCAGAAACAGAGAGTCTCTGTTTTCGGCAGTCAGTCGACTGGCCTCTGCAGTCATTCGACTGAGTGCAGGAAATGAAAGTTTCTGGTTTCTGGTTCAGTCGACTGACTACAGAAGGCCAGTCGACTGACCTGCTTGTTTTTGCCTATTATGCCTATTTAGCTTGAGGTTCCAATTTTTATCGATTCATGATTATCCGATTTATTGTTGACTTTGATGACTTTTTTTTCAGGATTTTTGAGAATATCCATTTTGATGGATTCAGGATCGATTTCTTTGGATTTGATTCATGACTTCGAATGTGGATTTTTGTTATTGATTGTTTCTACAATCATTTCTGTGATTTGTCACTTTAAAATATAAAGGTTTTCTATACTAGTAGTAAATATTCAAACTCTTTTTCCAAAGATGATTTCAACTCTACTTTTAAATATAAAGCTTGTTTTTAAAACCGCTTTCCAATCTATTAGTATATACAAACCTTTACCTCATTCGTATGATAAATCTAAATAAATGGTTTAGCAAAACAAGTGGTATGAAACGCTTGCGTTTACTTTGCCGGTTAATTCTTGGACTTGTTCGATTGAACTCTTGTGACAATTTTCAAGTGGGAGTCTACAATTTGTTCATAAATATTTTAGTTAAGCTAGTGGTTATGGGACATGAAGCTAAACTCATATATTTACTAGCTTAGTGTAATCGACACTTTTTATTGATCGATGATGATCATTTTGTGATTTAGACTAGCGATGTGCGATGTCTATTTGTTTGTTTGGGGATTACTATCCCCCTTTGTGGAACTTCGGTTCAATTTGGCGGGGTAGCGAGCCGTGGTCTTCGGGCCGTTTGTGGAGCTTCGGCTCAAAATTTATGGTTAGCGACCATGGAATAGCGTTCCGTTTGTGATACACGTGTTGGTGAGTTTTCATGCTCCCGTTTGTGATAGGCCTCCCCCTTTGTGATTTCTGGATTTCTAATTGATGATTTCTGGAGTTTGTGTTTCACCTCCTTTTTTGATTGGCAATTATATGTTTGTCAATATTTGGTGTTTGGTGAATAAAATAAAGAATATGACATTCTTTTTTGTGCTTTGAGATTCTTGAGATATTGTATGATTTTGTTGTTGTTTAAATCATACTTGTCCTAGTATGACGTTATTGTTATCATACGTTCTTATTATATCTCTACTTATATCTCATTTCTTTAATGATAATTATAGCTAGACTGGTCCGTTTATTATTTTCTTATTAAATAATACTCGGGTCAGACCGAGATGTTACAGGTGCTTCTGCTTGACTCCTTATTTGGGATCATCTTTTGACTTTTGCCTAACTACATTAGATTGGTAGTTTTTGTTGTTATACATTTGAGATAGAGACTCCTTGATGTATATATATTCTTTTGTCTAGCACTTGTATCTATTCTTTTGTGATATTGTGGATCTTATTTGACCACTACTCTAATGTACACTTTTATGTGTTTTATTCATATATGTTTCCGCCTTTGAGATATGAACATATGTGACAGATTTATGTTATGTTTATTTCTATATTTGTTTCCGAGGTCAAATTATCCACTGTGTGGTAGCTTTGAGTTTGTATTTGATATGTCGGATTTCCTCTTGAAATGAAATGCATGTTATACTATCTGACATATCGGTGCTCGCACAAAGCAATTACACGGATGATCGCTCCTCAACAGCCTTATTCTTCGCGCTAGTTGACGGCATTACTCCGTAGTGTCCTTGGCTAGCGTGAGTATAGAGGTAGGGCGTCACAGCTTGGTATCAGAGCCAAACTTTGGAACAATGTAGAATAATCTAGCAAGGATCATTTTCCTAAGTCTTTCTTAGGAATCGTGCCATAGGATTTAATTCGAGTCTTCGTACCGTTCTATCCTATTTCTTTTATGATGCCTTGTTTTATCAATCAAGTTTGTTTGAAATTCATTTTTTGAATGACATTTTTTCTCTTTTCTTTCTTTCTTAAAAGAAGAGAAATGGTTAGACCAGGCCGTCCTAGCGCCGGTCAATCTAGTGCTACTCCTCAGGATGGAGTATTTATGTCTGCTCAGCAACTTCTAGATCTTGTGAGAAATGCTCAAACTAACGGACCCATTCCAAAGCCCACTCATCCTAAATCTGGGTTTGCACGCTTGTGCAGTGATTACACCAACTTGGGTGGAAAGCCATTCAAAGGTTCCGAGAGCGTTATAGAAGTCCAGGCTTGGCTTCGAACATGCGACCGCATCTTTCTCGGATGAATCTTATTGATCTTCATCGAGTCCAAGTGGCTTTTAGTATGCTCCAAGAAAGAGCATTAGACCGGTATGAGCTTCTGATCTCCGAAATTATTGAAGCAGACCTTACTTGGGAGCAATTCTGGGAAAGGTTCGAGTTGAAATTCATGCCGGAAGCTGAGAAAGTATCTTTAGCTCGACGATTTATTGACCTTGTTCAAGGTGAATCTTCTGTGACGGACTACGTCGCATCTTTCAAATCTCTATCTAAATATGGGGTCGAGTACATTAATACCCCATTGAAGAAAAATCAGAGATTTGTTTATGGGTTGAACAAGAACCTTAAAAAGCCATTACTTCTGAAATTGGAAGTTTCTTTTGATCAGCTAGTTGATATCGCTCTTCGACTCGAAGAGGCCGATAAAGAAAGTGATGTCGAAGTCAAACACAACATCAATAAGAAGAGACCTTTTAAATTCAAGCCTAATCCCAACAAAAAGGGGAAGCAAACAACTTCAGTAGCAAATACTCCTCACTCTCGTCGTGGAGAATGTTACAATTGTGGTTCTAAGGACCATTATGCAATCAAGTGTCCGAAGTCTATTTCTTTCCGCTATTGCAAGAGTTCGGGTCATACTATATCCTTGTGTCCCAAACATCAAAGCAAGAAGGAAGGCAAGCTAAATGTTGTACAAGCTCCTTCTAACACTTCTCGTGGTCAAAGTATTTCTCATCCTATCCTTGATGGCATTATTATATTTCATGATCTTCCTATTCGAGTTCTTTTTGATACGGGTGCATCGCACTCTTTTATATCAAAAGAACTTGTTGATGCTTTGTCTTTGAATGTTATTGGTTTGATGACTTCGTTGAGAATTGCGAATCCGGTTGGTGGATCCGCAACACTCAGTTTACTATGTAAAGATGTTGAAATTATTTTATGTGATTATGCTTTCCGAGCCGATTTTCATGTTATGCGTTACCTTGGTTTCAGAATGATTTTGAGAATGGATTGGCTTAACCGTTATGAAGCCCATATTCTATGTCCTGAACGGACTATATATCTTCGGCATCCTCAATCTGTTAAGCAGATTTCTCTTGCTCTGAAAGATTCAGATTCCAATTCGAAAGCATCCTTATATTCTCTAAATCCTCATGACGACGATAATGATGATGAGGAAGATGTCATTTCTCTCATTCACATTGTTCGTGAATTTCACGACATATTTGAGCCCGTTCTAGGATTACCACCTAAGCGAGCAATTAAGTTCAGAATTAATCTAAACCCTGGAGCTCTACCTATCACTCGTCCTCCTTATCGTATGTCCAATAAAGAAAATGAGGAGATGCGCAAACAATTATCCGAATTGGAAGAGAAGCAATTTATTCAATCTAGTTTCTCTACATGGGGAGCTTCAGCAATTTTTGTGAAGAAATCTGATGGTACACTTAGGCTTTGCGTTGACTACCGCAAGCTTAACGATCTCATCATCAAGAATAAATATCCCTTGCCTCGAATTGATGATTTATTCGATCAGGAATGTGGTGCTAAAGTCTTTTCACAGTTAGACTTAGCAACCGGTTTTCATCAGCTCCGTATTGAAGAGGATAGCATTCCTTTGACATCATTCCGTACTCGTTGTGGATCTTATGAATGGCTTGTTATGCCATTGTGTTTGACGAATGCTCCAGCTTATTTCGTTGACCTTATGAATCGAGTTTTCAAAGACTTCCTCGATCGATTTGTTCTCCTCTTTATCGATGATATTCTTATTTATTCTAAAATCGAGGAAGAGCATGAAAATCATATTCAGATTGTGTTGGAAACTCTTAGGAGCAACCAATTGAAAGCAAAATTTTCTAAATGCCACTTTTGGCAATCTCGTGTGAAATTTTTGGGGCATATTATTTCTGAATTTGGAATTTCCGTGGATCCTTCAAAGATTGAAGCGATTCAAAATTGGAAGAGATCGGAGAGTGTGACGGAAATTCGTAGCTTTCTCGGATTGGCGGGCTATTACCGTCGTTTCATAAAAGACTTTTCTAAAATTTTCATGCCTCTTATTAATTTGACAAAAAGGGAGTTAAATACTGTTAGCACCAAAATTGGTCACTAACCTCGTTCAGAAAGATTGTGTAGAGATATAAGTGATGAAAGCAAATTAAACAGAGAAGACAATCCTAATTCAAGTGCAGAAAGTAAGAAGACCAAATTTATAGTGGTTCGGCGTAATTGCCTACGTCCACTTTGCTCAACTTTATTGATTTCCTTTATGATTGATTACAAATACAATTCGTGAATCAAATGCTTGAATGAAGGTGTTTAAGTAGAGAAGATGAGTCTTGAAAATGGCAGAGTCTCCCCGTATTTTCTCTCCAAAAAAGGATCTCTCTCACTGTGACCCTGCCCCTCTATTTATAGGCAAAGATGGGCTGGACTTCCCAAGTGGGCTGATTGCCGAACGTTCCAGCCCGAGTACAGTGGTCGCCGTATGCCGATCAAGGTTCGCCGAACGATCTCCGCCGAACCATTCCTTCTATGCCGAACGGTGTGCTGATTAGTTGTGTTGAATGTCTCCTGGATGACGAGTATTACGCCGAACACCATGGGATGCCGAGTACTCTTGTATGCCGAGTACTCTGGTATGCCGAGCGACCTTGTATGCCGAGCGACCTTGTATGCCGAGCAGTCTTGATGCCGAGCAGTCTTGGTGCCGAGCACTTATGGGATGCCGAACACTAGTTGATGCTGAGCATAGGTTGTTGCCGAGTGCCAGTTGATACCGAACACTACTTGGCGCCGAGTACCCTTGTTGCCGAGTACTACGCCGAGTAGTCTCGATGCCGAGTGCTTTTGATGTCGAGTGCTCTTGTATGCCGAACACTGCTGAGTACTACGCCGAACACTCCTGGATGTCAAGTGCCTCGCCGAACACTCCTGGATGTCAAGTGCCTCGCCGAACACTCCTGGATGCCGGTCACTCTCTGATGCCGAGTCCCACTGGATGCCGCGCACTTCGCCGAGTCCTCCTGGATGCCGAACGCTATGGATGCCGAGTCCCACTGGATGCCGCGCACTTCGCCGAGTCCTCCTGGATGCCGAACAGTCTTTCATGTCGAGTAGTGGCCAATGCCGAGCACTCAGTTGCCTGGTCAAATCTCCAGGAAACACTTGCCCCCCAAAGTGTATCGCGTGGCCGAACGTGGTACGCTTTGAATCGTGCAACGTCTTCGTCACGTCTTAAACTCTTGGCTAACCTCGAACGGGGACGCCACTTTTGTGGGATCGATGTGTGCCGGACGTGTTCCAAATGCCGAACGAGACATGCGCGTTCGAACCGTGCTTCCTTGCCGAGCTATGCTTCAATGCCGAACCGTTATGCGCCGAACGCTATGACCTTGACCGGTTCTACCGGTCATGGCCTTTTCGACTTCTACCTCCCTCTATATAACCAGGCGCCCTTCCACCATTCTCTCTTTACGCTTTCTCTTCTGTTATTCCCAGAGATTTACGACTCTTGCCACTCTATCAGACATAAAGTCTAGTTGATCCTTCCTCAATCTCGATCGTCGAACTAGGTACCATTCCCTCCATGATTACATTACTTCAATCTTTAGGTTCATCACATGGTGTACAATGTGTGGTTAGTAGAAGTGGTTCGCACGTTCGGAGTCGCCGAATAGTGCATGGTAGCTAGACCTAGCTCCTTTGTGCCGACCAAGATTGGAAGAAAAAAGGGAGATGGGGCGTCGAATGGCGTAATCTTCGCCGGGCGATCTTGTCTCTGTCGTTCGTCGTGAAGGGAGAAAGGGCAGGGCGGAGTTATGATCGAGGGCGGAGCGCTGCCTTAGCCGACCGGTCTAAGGCCGAACGCTACCCTTATGCCGAACAGACATATACGCCGAGGAGCATTTAGACCGAACGACATAATTACCGAACAACTGTCATGCCGAACAGCTACACACCTGCCGAACAATATAACTGCCGAACATTATATTCGCCGAACATCAAAAATGCCGAACAGTATAACCGCCGAACATTACATTCGCCGAACATCGAAAATGCCGAATAATATAACTGCCGAACATTATATTCGCCGAACACCAAAAATGCCGAACAGTATAACTGCCGAACATTATATTCGCCGAACATCAAAAATGCCGAACAATATAAATACCTAGGCCGAACAATACTTAGGACGAACAACACAATTGTCGCGCCATAATTCAAGCCGAACAACATTCAAATGCCGAACAAACATATATATGCCGAACAATTTCAATGCCGAACACTTGACAATGACTTATCCGAACCAAGATACATGCCGAACACTTCTTTAGGACGAACAATGTAACTGCCGAGCGACCCCAAGGCAAGCTTTTTGAGACGGTCAGCGATGACGGTCTTCGAAGGCGATGATTCGAAGCTAATTATCATATCTTTAAAACCTTTAGATTCTTATTGTCTGTACACAATTGCTCGCACTAGTTCACACACCACGTGGGGGGAAAACTCGTGTTGCTAATTCTAACGCTCAACGTTTTTCAAGTATAGCTTTCTCAAGCATTTAGCCAGGTTCATTATTTATTCGGGATGTCAGGAAAATCTAGTTCTGCCACCATATCTGACAGGCCTGGGCCGTCAGCAAAGCAAGGAGCCGCAGATGCTTCCAACCCGTCAATCTCTCCCGCTCATAATCTGGCGCCCGATGCTCTGGAGTCAACCATCTTACTGGACAATCCGGTCGATTCTCAAGCCTCGAGGATCAACGAGGCCGCTCTGCGACGGATATGTTCCATTCACGGAATTCCCTTTACCGACGTGTTAGTTCCTTCGAGACACGACCGTCCTCATTTGCCCCTAGTTGGGTACACGGCCTGCAACAAGTTCATGTGCTGGATGGGCAGCGTGCCTCCGTTTAACCTATTTCTCCGGGATGTGCTGCAGTATATAGACATCGCCCCGTCGCAGCTGCACCCGAATGGTCATGCGTTCCTATATGGGACTTATTTACTCTTCATGGCTGTCTTCTCCAGACCTCCAACCCCCGGTGATATTCGATACATTTACATGTTCAAGAGGCGGAAAGATAGCCCTTCCTTCATCTTCCTCGAGCCGTATCACAAGTGCCAGATCTTGACAGGGGCCTGCAGCAAGTTCGCCCTGTACAAACAGGAATGGTTCTATGTGCGATGCCCGTCTGGTTTTGCTAGGAGATGGGTTGAAGGCAGTAAGTCTCTCTGCTGAACCGTTACTCGTACTTAATGAGAGTCATGTTTTTCTTAACTCTTCGTTTCATCTTTTCAGGTATTAACCCGCGTCCGGAAGGCCGAGGATATTCTGATGCTGTCGACGCGATTAGAGCTCTTCCGGCCGAGGACCGAGATATTCGAACTATCATTTCAAATGAATCGCTGTCGGGATTCGGCTTACTAGCTCCCGATCGTCGGGTCAGCCTTCCGGAAGGCGTTACAATTCCCAAACCTCCATCCGGTAAAGGGAAAAAACTTGTCGGCCCGTCGTCGCGTCGCGCTCCCGTCGCGCGTGAAGAAGGCGAGCGTAGAGAGGGTGATGCACCTGACACTCAGGGCGAGAGCGTGGGTCCTGCTTGGAATCCGGCAATCGAAGTTCAGGATATTGAGATGTCATCCTCCCCTTCGAAGGGAAAGAAAAAGCTGAAATATACGGTTCAGAAAGAGAAAGTCGGCGATACCTCAAAACCTACGCCTGTCCCTCCTGAAAAAGAGGCTTCTTCACAGCGTCTGGAGAGTTCTCTAAGGGGTCTCTCGAACCTCTCTATCCCCGAAGACATACTTAATTATGAGTTCGATGATCCTGAAGCTCTCAAATTCTCCTCGCCCGCTAGAGGCAATGTAGGAGTTCAACTCCCGGCTCACAGAGATAATACCCCGATTAGCAAAGACAAACGAACGGGTCCGTCGGGGGAAACACTTAGGACACACACGCACACGCGCATTCCATAGCATACTTCAAGTCTTTTTAATTCATGAATTCTCCTTAATTCGTTGTTATCTTCCTTCTTTGCAGGTGATATGGGCCGCTCCCACGGACTTGATCGCCTTCAGGGGTCTTCAATATTTCATCACTCCGGACGGGATTCCGGTTCGGGCAGACGCCGGGACCGAGGTGATTATGAGGATAGGGACAATCGTCCGCGTGAATCGTCTCATCGCAAGAAAGCGCACTATCAATCTTCTCAGTCCCGTGATCTTCCTCCTACAACTGAGCCGGATAAAGAGAAGTCTCTGCAGAAGGGCTATCAGTCCGATGCTGCTCGAGAACAACATTCCAGTTCATCGAGTACGAGGCAAGTTCGGGAGCCGCGTAAAAGAACGGAATTCTCCAAGCCTCCTCCTCCTGCTCCTGTCGTGGACCCAATCGTTGCGGAAAAGATGGTCGACCTTAAGGCCAAGTTTCCGAAGATTTGTTTTGACGGTTTGAAATTCCTCCCGGCCATTCATCACATTCCTGGGCACGTGAAGCAAAGTGCCATTGCATGCAACAATGACGTCTATGTTCAACATGACGCATTCGTGCACGTGGTGGAGAAGATATCAGAAGTATCTGTTGAGCGTCAACACGAGATTGACCGTCTGACTCTGGAGGCTGACAGCGATAAGAAAATCATCAAACTCCAAGACGAAGAACTCGCCTCTTATAAGTTAAAGCTAGAAGCCGCTGAACAAGGCGCAAAAGATACTGCCGAGGCAGTTACTCGCTTAGAGGTGGCTCACAAAAAGGAGCTTGATGAAGCAGTTCAGCGCAGCGGCGCCCTTGCCCTAGAAAAAGACTCTGTTCAAAAAGAAAGGGACGTGCTCGCTATTCAAGTCAAAGAGCTGAAAGAACAACTCTCCAAGGAGAAAGAAGACAAAATAGCCGCTCAGGAAGAATCACAGCGGTATTGCGATGAGATTGTTGCTACCCGGCTCCTCAAGGCAAAGCTCGACGGTGAACTTGCCGGGGTCGAGAGAATGAAGGATGAAGCCCGCGAGGAGGGTAGAAGAATGGCTGAGGAGGAGCTTGATTCTCGCCTTGAGGCGGCCGCAGAGACTGGCAGGGAAGAGGTCAAAAGTATGTTTGACCCGTTGATCGCCGAGTACGGAGCCCGCGTCCTTATGCACCGCGACCTAACATTCTTGGGCGACGGCTACCATGAATCCCTGGCTGAGGCATGGGAGACTCTGATAAAGATCAAGAAAGTCGAATCAGGCTCCGAAGAAATCGACGAGGATGCACTGGTGAAGGAGTTCCTAAGGGGGAATGAGCCATCGGATTTATCCGTAGCATTGGCTCTCTATGGCAAAGGCTCTTCCCCTTCGAAAGAGAAGAACAACGAGGCTGGCCCATCAGAGGCCGACACTACTACTCCTCACATTGCCGCTCCTTATGCTGCTCAATCGGCTGGTCGGTCGACGCTTGATCCATTCGAGCAACACGCCAGTTATGATCCCGAAGATCCCGGGCTTGGCGTTCATGTGCTGTCACCTATCCTGGAGGGTGAAACCCCGCGCGCCACCGACAGTCAACCTGATCCTGGTAGGAGATTCTTCTTTCTCTAGAAATCGAAGTGATCCCGTCATTTTTCAGCAGTGGTTATTCGTTCTAATGCCCACTTCTTATATTTCTCACAGGTTGTTCTGACACTGAGCTAACTCCGAGGAGCGATGACGCCAAGGAGGAAGCGGGGAAAACAAGCGACGCTGCTCACGCAGAGGTAACTCCCGGCCCAGACGCTCAAGTGATTGGGGCGCTTGACGATGACAAACTTGACACCTCGTCTCCGGCCGAAGGAAGCGACGAAGTTAAAATCACTGGCGCCTCTGAACATACTTCAGAGATGAGCATGAAGGATCGTCTTGCCGACGAGGAGAAGAGAAAGGTCAAAGTCAAAGTTGAATCTGAAGTCCTGGAACTTACTGACCCGCGGAATAGACCTTTGAAAATCATTCTCCCGGGCAGGTCCAAACCATTAGATGTTCCGTCTCCTACTCCTGATTCCGTCTCTCTAGCAAGCAAAAAGTCCAAGAAGAAACGTGAGGGAGAGGAGTCGTCGGAAACACCGAAGGCGGACAAGAAGAAGAAGTCGAAGAAATGATCGATGCACTTGTTCAACAAGTTTTTGCTTAAGTTTGTAACAGTTTCTACCTTTCATAACTTGTAGTTTGTATAGGCCCGAATTTTGTAGGAGTGATCTTGTATCCCCATTTTGGACTTATCGAATAAAATTTCAGTTTCTTCTTGTTTGAATGATTCTCTTGTCTTTATTTGGTTTGCTGACACTGTGCTCCGGGGACTTGGAGACTTGAGACTGTTCATACTCTAGTCCGCGCTCTGGAGACTTAGAGTCCTCCGCTCCGCACTTTGGGGACTCGGAGATTGGAAATCGTTTATACTCTAGTCCGTGCTCTGGGGACTTAGAGTACTCCGCTCCGCACTCTGGGGACTCGGAGATTGAGAATCGTTTATACTCTAGTCCGCGCTCTGGGGACTTAGAGTACTCCGCTCCGCACTCTGGGGACTCGGAGATTGAGAATCGTTTATACTCTAGTCCGCGCTCTGGGGACTTAGAGTACTCCGCTCCGCACTCTGGGGACTCTGAGATTGAGAATCGTTTATACTCTAGTCCGCGCTCTGGGGACTTAGAGTACTCCGCTCCGCACTTTGGGGACTCGGAGATTGAGAATCGTTTATACTCTAGTCCGCGCTCTGGGGACTTAGAGTACTCCGCTCCGCACTCTGGGGACTCGGAGATTGAGAATCGTTTATACTCTAGTCCGCGCTCTGGGGACTTAGAGTACTCCGCTCCGCACTCTGGGGACTCGGAGATTGAGAATCGTTTATACTCTAGTCCGCGCTCTGGGGACTTAGAGTACTCCGCTCCGCACTCTGGGGACTCGGAGATTGAGAATCGTTTATACTCTAGTCCGCGCTCTGGGGACTTAGAGTACTCCGCTCCGCACTCTGGGGACTCGGAGATTGGAAATCGTTTATACTCTAGTCCGCACTCTGGGGACTTAGAGTACTCCGCTCCGCACTCTGGGGACTCGGAGGTTGGAAATCGTTTATACTCTAGTCCGCGCTCTGGGGACTTAGAGTATTCCGCTCCGCACTCTGGGGACTCGGAGGTTGGAATCGTTCGTATGAGTCTGTACGCCGCACAGAATAGTGTAATTTATCATTCAATTAAGAGATACAGAAACTTCATAGAAAATGTGGCTTCAAGCCTTTATTAATGAAAATCAACTAAATTGCTCAATTACAACTTCGAAAGGAAACTAAGTCATTATTGAATGGAAACATGCACAAAACAATAGTGCTTATAACAAGAAAGGGAAACATGCTAAACGTAATAGTGCCGCAAATGTTCACTGTTCCATGCTCGGGGGAGTGTCGCGCCATCAACGGTCGCTAGCTTGAAGGTTCCTTCTCCAAGCTTCCGTTCAATGGCGTATGGACCTTCCCAGTTGGGATTCATGCGTGATGGTACTGGGAAGACTCGTTTCAGAACGAGATCACCCACATCAAAGATTCTTGGGCGGACTCTGCCATCGTAGTAGCGCTTGACTCGATGTCTGTGCGCCGCCGCCCTTAACTCAGCTTCTTCACGCTTTTCGTCGATGCAGTCCAGTGATTCCAACAAGAGGTTTTGGTTCGTCTTGGGATCATAGTATGTCACTCGGTGCGATGGAACTTCAAGTTCCACGGGTATTACGGCTTCAGAGCCGTATGCCAAGGCGAACGGAGTGTGGCCGGTCGCGGACTTGTGGGTAGTTCTATATGCCCATAATGCTGTCGGGAGTTCATCTACCCACTTGCCTCCAACCTTCTCCAGACGCTTCTTTAGTATGGACTTGATTATTTTGTTAACGGCCTCTACTTGTCCGTTAGCTTTTGGGTGTGCAACGGCAGCGAACTTTTTCTCGATGCCGTACTTTAAACAGAACTCTTTGAACTCTCTACTTTCGAATTGCGTTCCGTTGTCTGTAATGATGGTGCGTGGAAGACCAAAGCGGCATATAATGTTTCGTACAACGAAGTTAATGACTTTCTTAGAGGTGATAGTGGCCAAAGGTTCTGCCTCAGCCCATTTCGTGAAATAGTCGACTGCAACTATCGCGTATTTCGCACCACCTTTGGATAGAGGCAAAGAGCCGATTATGTCGATTCCCCAGATCGCGAATGGCCAAGGGCTGATCATTTGTGTGAGTTCCGTTGACGGAGCCCTCGGGATTTTTGCATATCTTTGACACTTGTCGCATCTTCTTGCGTAGTCCGCGGCATCCCGGTTTACGGTGGGCCAGTAATACCCATAGCGGAGGATCTTCTTCGCTAGCGTTTGCCCCCCAGTATGGTCGCCGCATTCCCCTTCGTGGACTTCCCGCAAGACTCGCTTTGTTTCATCATGAGCGATGCATCGTAACAATGGGATTGAGAATCCTTTCCGGTACATGGATCCATCCTGCATTACGTACCGCGCAGCCTTTCGAAGGACCTGTCGTCTTTCGCTTCTTCTTTCTGGTAAAGCCCCGGTTGTCAGGTACAGTTTGAATGGGGTTATCCACGAGTCCTTCTTGATCTCTGTTTCCAACACAAGGTCGATTTTCATCTCGTCTGCACTCGGGGCATGCAAGACTTCCACGGGATACAATCCCATTTGTTGAACATCGTCGGTACTCGCGAACTTAGCCAACAAGTCGGCTTCTTTGTTTTGCTCTCGCGGGATATGTGAAATGTCATAGCGCTCAAGATTTGATAGTAGTTCCTGGACCTGAACGAGGTACGGAGCAAGTTTCCGTCCTTTTGCTTGGTAGTCTCCTCGTACTTGGTAAACCACTAACTGCGAGTCACAAAAGATTTCGATCGATTTGATTCCGAGTTCTTTGATAAGCTTCAAGCCAGCGATCAATGCTTCATATTCAGCTTCGTTGTTCGTAGCCGGAAAATCGAGCTTCAGGGCATAACAGATTAATCGGTTTTCCGGAGTTATAAGAACTACGCCCGCGCCGGAGCAACGGTCGTTTGATGCACCGTCAGTGTATAACTTCCATCGTATGGGGGGAATGATGTCGTGATCGTCCGGTTTGATGGGTATGGTAAATTCAGCGATGAAGTCTGCTAACGCTCGCCCTCGGATAGCTCTCCGTGGTAAGTACGCGATATCGAATTGGCTCAACTCGATGTTCCATTTTAGCAATCTTCCAGAAGTTTCTGGTCGCTGAAGTACCTGCCTCAGGGGTTGATCGGTATAAGCGCCGATTGAATGCGCTTGAAAGTATGGGCGTAGCTTGCGTGATGCAATCACCAAGCAATAAGCCAATTTCTCAATTTTAGGGTAATTCTTCTCTGCCCCCGTTAAACGCTTGCTAACATAATATACCGGCTTCTGGACTCGATCCTCCTCCCGGACCAAAGCTGCGCTTATCGCATGAGGGGATATAGCCAAGTAAACGTACAGCATCTCATGGTCAACTGGTTTAGATAGCATCGGTGGGCTCTCCAGGTGCCTTACCAGGTTCTGGAAAGCTTCCTCGCAGCTAGACGTCCATTCAAAATTCCTCTTTCCTTTCTTTATTATGTCGAAGAATGGGATGCATTTGTCAGTTGCCTTGGATATAAATCGACTTAGCGCAGCCACTTTTCCGTTCAAGCTCTGTACCTGCTTTACAGTCCTGGGCGCTTGTACGTCTCGAATGGCTTGGATCTTTTCTGGGTTGGCTTCGATTCCCCTAGCGTTGACGATGAATCCTAAAAACTTCCCTGATGCAACGCCGAAAGAACACTTCAGCGGGTTGATCTTCATTCCATAGGACCTGAGTATGTTAAACATTTCAGCTAAGTCTTGAATGTGGTCGTTTGACTGCCGTGACTTCACGAGCATGTCATCCACATAGACTTCCATGGTTTTGCCCAGCTGGTCCTTGAACATTCGATTCACCAGACGTTGGTAAGTTGCTCCAGCATTCTTTAATCCAAAGGGCATCACTACATAGCAGTACAGCCCGACATTTGTAACGAAGCTGGTGTGTTCTTGGTCTGGAATATGCATTGGGATTTGGTTGTATCCCGAGTACGCATCCATAAATGATAATAATTCGTGTCCTGCTGTGGAATCGACCAACTGATCGATCCTAGGCAACGGGAAACTGTCCTTAGGGCATGCTTTGTTCAAGTCGGAATAATCTACGCAAGTCCTCCATTTCCCATTTGCCTTTTTCACTAGCACGGGGTTGGAGACCCACTCCGGGTAGAGGGCGTCGCGGACGAACCCATTTGCTTTGAGTTTGTCCACCTCCTCTCCAAGAGCGGCGGATCTCTCTGGATCCATTCCTCTCCTCTTTTGCTTGACTGGGACGTATTTCGGGTCTATGTTCAACATATGACTTGTGATGGCGGGAGAAATCCCACACATATCAGAATGCGTCCAGGCAAAAACATCAAGGTTTGCTCGGAGGAAGTCGCTAAGGTCTTCTGTCATTGCGGGGCCTAACTGTGATCCGATCTTCAGTATTCGCGAAGGGTCGTCACGGCTAACCGAAATGTCAATTGTTAATTCAGCCGGCGCCGCCTTCTCTTCCCTGGGTTTCTCATCGTCGTCTCTCGGATCTATATCTCCGTAGATCCGAGAACTATGCCCGAGCCAGGGCTCGGGCACTACTTGTCAATTATTCGCGTTGAGGATGCGGACAGGATTGTCCGCACCCTTTCCTTTTTCCCTCCGGTGGGCTTCTCGGAGCTCGGCCACATAACAGGAACGACCAGCTGCTTGGTCTCCGTGAACAATGCCTACTCCTTTGTCAGTTGGGAACTTCAAAGTCAAACACCACGGGGCTAGTGCCGCCCTAAATTCAGCCAGGGCCGGCCGACCCAAGAAAACATTATATGGAGAGTCCACATCCAAAACTACAAAGGGTAGAATTCGTATCCTCCGGCGCTCGCCTTGTCCCAGTTCAACTGGTAACTCGACATATCCCACTGCATCAGTCGCAGCGCCGTTAAAACCGTGGATACGAGCTTTGGATGGTTTTAAGTCTTTTGTCTCTAGCTTCATCTGATCATATGCCTTCTTGAAGATGATGTTGACTGAACTTCCACAATCAATCAAAATTCTTTTTACATACGCTGGTCCGATTGTTGCAGATATGACCATGGGATCGATGGTCGGAGCCTCTATCTGATCAGCGTCTCTGTTTCGGAACACAATATCGTCTGTCATCACGCGCTGCTGCTTAGCAGGGGCCCCGTCCTCTACGTTTGAACAGCACTCGAAATCCGCATGCTTCAAGGAGCTCGCATATCGCTCCATCTCTTGCCAGTTCTTATCTGCGGGATGAGGTCCGCCGATAATTGTATTTATAACCAGTCTTCCAACAGTCCGGGCAGGTTCCTCTGGATGACGTGGAGCCGGTGCACGACCTGGGTCGGACGTTCCCTGTCCTCCTTCCTGCGGATCCTTCACAAATTCTTGCAACTTCTTTTGTCTGATCAATTTCTCGATAGCGTCATGTAGGTGTCTGCATTCCTCCGTGTTGTGTCCATAGGTTTCATGGAAGCGGCAATATTTCCCAGTCCGTTTCTGTTCTTCAGTTGATTCTTTCGGACGTGGTTTTCTGTACTGAAAAGTATTGCACGTGGATAGGTAAATGTTCTCAAGCGGGGCGTTTAGCGGAGTGTACTCGCTGTAGCTTGGAATTCTCGACTTCCACTTTCCCGCTTCTTTCCTCTTTCCTTGACTCCTTCCTCCGGACTCTTTGGGCTGCACAGGCTTATTCTGGACGTTGACTTGGACTTTCCCTGAATTGTCTCCAGATTGCTTCACAGCAATGTTGCTCTTGATTGACTCTTGGGCAGGTCCCGGTGCCTTGTCTCGTCGTACCCACCTAGCTTCCTCTCTTCTTATGAACTGGTGTGCCTTGGAGTAAAAACGCTCTAGCGTAGTCGGGGGTTTTCCTGCCAGCCAGTCTCCGAATTCAGAATCCGGATCTACACCTCTCATTACAGCCATTAGAATTGCATGGTCGTTGGGATTACTGACTTCAGTTGCCGCAACGTGGAATCTCTGTAAGTACTCCTTCAGCGACTCTCCGGGATTTTGGATTACACTTGACAAAGACATCACGTCCTTCGGGCGTGTAGTGTGTATCCGAAATTGCTCAATAAACTTCTTTGCCAACTCCTCGAAATTTGATACGGATCGCGGAGGAAGTCGGGTGAACCACATAGTAGCGATCCCAGATAGAGTAATCGGAAAGCACCTACACTTGGTGGCATCATTTGCTCTGGCTGAATCCATCATCCATTCATACCTCATTACATGTTGTCTAGGGTCAGTCTTTCCTTCGTATGCAGGAATGGTTGGCATGCTAAACTTCTTGGGGTAGGACGCTTGCAGCACAACATCCGTGAACGGAGTATGGCTTCTTGACACTCCCCAATCGTCATTTGATAAGCCCTGATTTTCTTTCATCAGTTGCCTGATCATGGATGTCAGATCAGGTGTCTGTATGGAAGCTGGGAGGTTGGAGTCAGTTCTACGTGCCTGTCCATGCTGATGCCTCCTTTCCTGGCGATCTGCCAATCGTGCGTCATGAGGTTCACCATTGTTAACATCTTGATGATCTGGAGCTCCCTCCTCCACCTGTACTCCGGTTGTTCGGAAGTTTCCAGTTCTGGCTTGGTCGCGGTCTCCTGCTGTTCGAACAGCAGCATCTGCCCTTGCAGTTTCAGTCTTACGGCGTCTGCGCCTGGGCGGCTCATCAGAAGAAGTTGAGCTGTCAGAAGAGGAATAAGCAGCTGGATTGCCCCCAGCATTCTGTTGCTGCTGTTGAGTGAGCTGTGCCATCAGGTTGGCATTAGCCTGCATCTGTTCTCCCAGTTGTCTCCTGCTTTCCCTAAGTTCCCTCATCAAGTCGTTGAACTCCACTCTGGTGACAACTGGAGTCTGTTCTTGAGCGGCAATCCCTGCACTCGGGATTGCCGGTTGATTGCTAGGTCCTGCTTGTTGTACGCTAGCAGTCTCTCGGGCATCCGCATTAAGAGAAGCTGACCTGGTACGTGGTCTTGCCATTGTAGAGTTATTGGTATGAACTCTGAGTAGAATCAACGGATGTCCTATCAGTGAGTCGGATCTTCTTTGGGGGATTTATTCAATCCAGTAGCTTCAAAGCAGATCCTTGAGGTCTGAGAATTCAATTCTCAGTGAAAGCACCAAAGTGTTAGCACCAAAATTGGTCACTAACCTCGTTCAGAAAGATTGTGTAGAGATATAAGTGAAGAAAGCAAATTAAACAGAGAAGACAATCCTAATTCAAGTGCAGAAAGTAAGAAGACCAAATTTATAGTGGTTCGGCGTAATTGCCTACATCCACTTTGCTCAACTTTATTGATTTCCTTTATGATTGATTACAAATACAATTCGTGAATCAAATGCTTGAATGAAGGTGTTTAAGTAGAGAAGATGAGTCTTGAAAATGGCAGAGTCTCCCCGTATTTTCTCTCCAAAAAAGGATCTCTCTCACTGTGACCCTGCCCCTCTATTTATAGGCAAAGATGGGCTGGACTTCCCAAGTGGGCTGATTGCCGAACGTTCCAGCCCGAGTACAGTGGTCGCCGTATGCCGATCAAGGTTCGCCGAACGATCTCCGCCGAACCATTCCTTCTATGCCGAACGGTGTGCTGATTAGTTGTGTTGAATGTCTCCTGGATGACGAGTATTACGCCGAACACCATGGGATGCCGAGTACTCTTGTATGCCGAGTACTCTGGTATGCCGAGCGACCTTGTATGCCGAGCGACCTTGTATGCCGAGCAGTCTTGATGCCGAACAGTCTTGATGCCGAGCAGTCTTGGTGCCGAGCACTTATGGGATGCCGAACACTAGTTGATGCTGAGCATAGGTTGTTGCCGAGTGCCAGTTGATACCGAACACTACTTGGCGCCGAGTACCCTTGTTGCCGAGTACTACGCCGAGTAGTCTCGATGCCGAGTGCTTTTGATGTCGAGTGCTCTTGTATGCCGAACACTGCTGAGTACTACGCCGAACACTCCTGGATGTCAAGTGCCTCGCCGAACACTCCTGGATGTCAAGTGCCTCGCCGAACACTCCTGGATGCCGGTCACTCTCTGATGCCGAGTCCCACTGGATGCCGCGCACTTCGCCGAGTCCTCCTGGATGCCGAACGCTATGGATGCCGAGTCCCACTGGATGCCGCGCACTTCGCCGAGTCCTCCTGGATGCCGAACAGTCTTTCATGCCGAGTAGTGGCCAATGCCGAGCACTCAGTTGCCTGGTCAAATCTCCAGGAAACAAATACATTTGGTCGGACAAATGTGAAGCTTCTTTTCAGAAACTAAAAGAACTCCTTTCCGTGGCTCTTATTCTTGTGATTCCTGAAGGGAACCAAGATTTTATTGTTTATAGCGATGCTAGTCGTGTTGGTTTGGGTGCCGTTCTCATGCAGCGGGAACGTGTTATCGCTTATGCTTCTAGGCAATTAAAGCCTACCGAGACTAGATATGCCACTCATGATTTAGAGCTCGCGGCTATTATTTTCGCCCTTAGAATTTGGCGTCATTATCTTTTGGGAGAGAAATTTGTCCTCTACATCGATCATAAATCTTTGAAGTATTTATTTTCTCAAAAGGAACTTAATTTGCGTCAACAATTTTGGCTCGAGTTCCTTGCATCTTATGATCTTGATATTCTTTATACCCCCGGAAAAGGAAATCGTGTTGTTGATGCCCTTAGTCGTAGGCAACAAGCGGTTGTTTCCATGATGATATCTGAATGGAATGATCTTGCGACTTTATCCACTTGTGAGATTCGAGATCGTGAATCCAATTCATGTTCATCTCTTGTTTTATGTAGCCTTGAGGCTCATCCTTATCTTTTAGACCGCATTCTTGAAGCTCAAAAGCATGATCCCGAATTGGTTCTTCTTAGCCAAATTTGTAGGGATAAAATTGATATTGAAGGTTTGAAAGACTTTGATATTGATGCTCGTCGCGGTATACGAAAATTTGGTAGACTTATCGTGCCAAATATTTGTGATCTTCGTAAAGACATATTAGAAGATTCTCATCGTTCTAAATTTACCATTCATCCCGGTAGTAGTAAAATGTACCTGGATATGAAGCGGCTTTATTATTGGGATGGGATGAAATATGATATTGCTAACTTTGTTAAGCGTTGCATGACTTGCCAACTCGTTAAGGC
Source organism: Allium fistulosum (assembly GCA_030737815.1). Taxonomy (NCBI): domain Eukaryota; kingdom Viridiplantae; phylum Streptophyta; class Magnoliopsida; order Asparagales; family Amaryllidaceae; genus Allium; species Allium fistulosum. The sequence goes on from CM060908.1 coordinate 237,342,155, forward strand.
CGAGCAACAAAGGCCCGGTGGGTTATTGCAACCATTGGAAATTTCAATATGGAAGTGGGATCAAATTTCCATGGACTTTATTGACGGTCTTCCCCGTTCTCGTTCGGGCCATGATATCCTATGGGTGATAGTAGATAGACTTACAAAATCCGCCCATTTTATTCCCGTTCGGTCCAATCGGACCGTACCTATTTTGGCTAAACTTTTCATCAAGGAAATTGGTAAATTGCATGGAGTTCCTACTTCTATTGTTAGCGACCGTGATCCATTGTTTACTAGTGGATTCTGGAAAGGTCTTCAAAAAGCTTTAGGAACGAAGCTTAATTTTAGCACCGCTTATCATCCCCAGTCCGATGGACAAACTAAGCGGGTGAATCAAACTCTTAAAGATCTTCTTCGTGTATGTGTTCTAGATTTTGGTGGAAGTTGGGAAGATCATATTTCTCTTGTTGAATTTTCCTATAATAATAGCTTCCAATCTAGTACTGGTATGGCACCTTTCGAGGCACTTTACGGAAGGCCATGCCGATCTCCTTCGTGTTGGCTTGAAGCCGGTGAGAAGCTAGTTTTAGGTCCAGATTTTATCCGTGATGCCACAGAAAAGATTGACCTTATTCGTCATAGGATGAAAGAAGCTCAAAGTAGACAAAAATCCTATGCCGATAATCGAAGAAGGAAATTAGAATTTTCTGTGGGAGGTTTCCAGTTCATTCGCGTTTCACCTATGAAGGGTGTTGTGCTTTTCAGTCGATCTGGAAAATTAGCACCTCAATATATTGGCCCATTTCCCATCACCGAACGCATTGGTTCCGTGGCTTATCTCCTTTTATTACCGGCTCAATTTTCTGCTATTCATGACATATTTCACGTCTCTCAACTACGGAAATGCCTTCGAAATTCCGATTCTATTCTTGAGCCCGGTGTTATTGAAGAAATTGAAGTTTCGCCTATTTGACTTATGAGCAACATCCTATTCGTATCATTGCTTCGGAGGTTAAACGCCTTCGAAATAAAGATGTTCCTCTTGTGAAAGCTCAGTGGTCCTCAAATCCTAAGGATTGCTCTTGGGAATCCAGAGAATTCATCGAGCGAACACATCAGGACTTGCTCTCTCGTGCTCCTTAAGGTGAACTTTTATTTCAAATTTCTTATTTTTGTGTAAATATGCTTTTATTGTTGTTACTTCTTATTTATCTCTTAAAGATTGCGAGGATGCAATTTCTTTAAGGAGGAGAGTCTGTAACAACCCGCATATTTTACGAATTGTATATTTAAATGTTTTATTTAAATATAGAATCGTTAATCGGATTAATGTCCGAAAAGGTACTTTTTGTAAACAGTCGAATTGGGACTCGAGACCACCTCCATTGAGTCCAAAATGGCGTTTATAACCTTTTTGAGTATAAATATCGATATGTTTGGAGTAAGTTGAATTTTGCTATTTTCTGTTGGGCTTTGGGTTTGGGTTTCAGCCCACTAACCCATCTTAACACTCTAGCTCAGTCCACCTCTCCTCTTCACTTCATTCTTATTTTCCTAACATTCAAGCTTCAATAAAAATGGGGAGAGGAATGAGAAATTAGAAATTCCTAAGCCCTAATCTTCTTTGCAAATACAAATTCTCGCTCCAAATTCAAAGCGAAGCTTTGGTAAGTATCTCCTTCTTCTTCTCCAACTCATTCTCTCTTCAATTTCAGAAATTTCCTAAACCTAACTTAGGAAATGTTCTTCTTTTGAGCTTAGATTCAAGCTTCTAGAGTTGAAGTTGAAGAGTAGTTGATCTTCCTTTGCTTTCAAGCTTCTCCTTCATCGTTTTTGGGTTTAAAGGTGAGATTTTTATCTCACATCTATGTCTATAACTATCCTCGATTGTTAGGTATGAATTCCTAACATCTTTACATGTTCATTTGATTTTTATTTGGATTGATTTTGTGAACATTTCAATTTTTGGTGTTTTGAAGTCTAAAACTCTAAAAATCTTAGCTTTGATGTTTGATCATGCTTTTGGTGGCGTATCGAAGAGCCTATAGGGCTGGGTTGTCGATTGGCATAAACCCTAGCACCCATTGATCGTCCGATCGCAATTTGGAAGAGTTTGCTCTTCATTTGAATAGGCTGAAAAACAGCCCCAGTGCCAGTCAATCGACTGACCCTCTACAGTCAGTCGACTGGCTTTAGAAACCCAGCGAATTTGGGACTTTCTGCAGAAACAGAGAGTCTCTGTTTTCGGCAGTCAGTCGACTTGCCTCTGCAGTCAGTCGACTGAGTGCAGGAAATGAAAGTTTCTGGTTTCTGGTTCAGTCGACTGACTACAGAAGGCCAGTCGACTGACCTGCTTATTTTTGCCTATTTTGCCTATTTAGCTTGAGGTTCCAATTTTTATCGATTCGTGATTATCCGATTTATTGTTATCATTTATTGTTGACTTTGATGACTTCTTTTTCAGGATTTTTGAGAATATCCATTTTGATGGATTCGGTATCGATTTCTTTGGATTTGATTCACGACTTCGAATGTGGATTTTTGTGATTGATTGTTTCTACAATCATTTCTGTGATTTGTCACTTTAAAATATAAAGGTTTTCTATACAAGTAGTAAATATTCAAACTCTTTTTCCAAAGATGATTTCAACTCTACTTTTAAATATAAAGCTTGTTTTTAAAACCGCTTTCCAATCTATTAGTATATACAAACCTTTACCTCATTCGTATGATAAATCTAATTAAACGGTTTAGCAAAACAAGTGGTATGAAATGCTTGCGTTTACTTTGCCGGTTAATTCTTGGACTTGTTCGATTGAACTCTTGTGACAATTTTCGACTGGGAGTCTACAATTTGTTCGTAAATATTTAAGTTAAGCTAGTGGTTATGGGACATGAAACTAAACTCATATATTTACTAGCTTAGTGTAATCGATACTTTTTATTGATCGATGATGATCATTTTGTGATTTAGACTAGCGATGTGCGATGTCTATTTGTTTGTTTGGGGATTACTATCCCCCTTTGTGGAACTTCGGTTCAATTTGGCGGGGTAGCGAGCCATGGTCTTCTGGCCGTTTGTGGAGCTTCGGCTCAAAATTTATGGTTAGCGACCATGGAATAGCGTTCCGTTTGTGATACACGTGTTGGTGAGTTTTCATGCTCCCGTTTGTGATAGGCCTCCCCCTTTGTGATTTATGGATTTCTAATTGATGATTTCTGGAGTTTGTGTTTCACCTCCTTTTGTGATTGGCAATTATATGTTTGTCAATATTTGGTGTTTGGTGAATAAAATAAAGAATATGACATTCTTTTTGGTGCTTTGAGATTCTTGAGATATTGTCTGATTTTGTTGTTTTTTAAATCATACTTGTCCTAGTATGACGTTATTGTTATCATACGTTCTTATTATATCTCTGCTTATATCTCATTTCTTTAATGATAATTATAGCTAGACTGATCCGTTTATTATTGTCTTATTAAATAATACTCGGGTCAGACCTAGATGTTACAGGTGCTTCTGCTTTACTCCTTATTTGGGATCATCTTCTGAATTTTGCCTAACTACATTAGATTGGTAGATTTTGTTGTTATACATTTGAGATAGAGACTCCTTGATGTATATATTTTTTTTTGTCTAGCACTTGTATCTATTCTTTTGTGATATTGTGGATCTTATTTGACACTAATATGATGTACACTTTTATGTGTTTTATTCATATCTGTTTCCGTCTTTGAGATATGAACATATGTGACTGATTTATGTTATGTTTATTTCTATATTTGTTTCCGAGGTCCACTTAGCCACTGTGTGGTAGCTTTGAGTTTGTATTCGATATGTCGGATTTCCTCCTGAAATGAAATGCATGTTATACTATCTGACATAACGGTGCTCGCACAAAGCAATTACATGGATGGTCGCTCCTCAACAGCCTTATTCTTCGCGCTAGTTGACGGCATTACTCCGTAGTGTCCTTGGCTAGCGTGAGAATAGAGGTGGGGCGTCACATATTTGCATAGTGGTCCTTCGATCCACAATTGTAGCATTCTCAACAATTAGGGATAGGAGTCTTTGCTACCAAAGTTGCTTGCTTCCCTTTCTTGTTAGGATTAGGTTTGAACTTATTATCGGGATGCCTCTTCTTGTTGTTTTGTTGTTATTTAAGTTCTGTATGACACCCCCAACATCACCATCACTTTCTTTATCGGCCTCTTCAAGTCGAAGAGCGATATTTACAAGCTGATCGAAAGGAACTTCTTGTTTCAAAAGTAAAGCCTTTTTGAGGTTCTTATTCAACCCATAAATAAACCTCTGATTTTTCTTCAATAGGGCATTAATATACTCGACCCCATATTTAGAGACGGATTCAAAAGATGCGACATAATCTGTCATAGAAAATTCACCTTGAACAAGGTCAATAAAGTGTCGAGCTAAAGTTACCTTTTCAGCTTTCGGCACAAACTTCAACTCGAACCATTCCCAGAATTGCTCCCAAGTAAGGTCCGCTTCAATAATTTCCAAAATCAAAAACTCATACCAATCTAATGCTCTCTCCTGGAGCATGCTAGAAGCCACTTGGACTCGATGTAGGTCCACAAAATTCATGCAAGAAAAGATGCGATCGCATGTTCTAAGCCAAGCTTGGACTTCTATAACACTTTCGGACCCTATGAATAGCTTTCCACCTAAATTGGTGTAATCACTGCACAAGCGTGCAAACCCAGATTTAGAATGAGTAGGCTCTGGAATGGGTCCGGCAGCTTGGGCATTCTTTACAAGATCCAAAAGTTGTTGGGCAGACATGAATACACCATCCTGAGGAGTAGCACTGGATTGACCAGCGCCAGGACGGCCAGGTCTAACCATTTCTCTTCTTTAAGAAAGAAAGAAGAGGAAAATGTTATTCTTAGAATGAATTCAAATAAACTAGATTGATAAAACAAAGCATCATAAAAGAAAATAGGATAGAACGGTTCTTAAGACACGGATTAAATCCTAAGGCACGATTCCTAAGAGAGACTTAGGACAATGATCCTTGCTAGATTATTCTACATTGTTCCGAAGTTTGGCTTTGATACCAAACTGTGACGCCCCACCTCTATACTCACACAAGCCAAGAACACTACAGGGTAATGCCGTGGACAACAAGAAGAATAAGGATGTTGAGGAGCGACCATCTGTGTAATTGCTTTGTGCGAGTACCGATATGTCAGATAGTATGTCATGCATTTCATTTCAAGAGGAAATCCGACATATCCAATCCAAAATCAAAGCTAATACATAGTGGCTGTGTGGCCTTCGGAAACAAATATAAAATAAGAACAACAACAAAAATCAGTCACGGATATTCATATCACTAAGGCGGAAATATATATGAATATAATACATAGAAGTGAACATCAAAGTAGTGGTCATACAAGATCCACCACATCAAAAAAGAATATGTACAAGTGCTAGACAAAAGAATAAGTATACATCAAGGAGTCTCTATCTCGAATGTATAAAAACAAAAAATACTAAGCTAAAGTAGTTAGCCAATAGTATGAAGCAAGTCCCTACTAAGAAGTCAAGTGGAAGCACCTGAAACACCTCAGTCTAATCCGAGTATTATTTAAGAAGAAAAATAATAAACGGATCAGTCTAGCTATAAATATGATATAAGATGAGATAGGATAAGAGATATGACAAAAATATATGTTATCAATAATACCATAGTGTGACAAGTATATATTTGATAACAATGAAAATCATACAATATCTCAAATTTTTTCAAACACCCAGAAAGAATATCATATTATTTAGCTTATTCACCAAACGTCAAATATTGACAAAATATATCAATGCAAATCGCAAAAATTGGTGAAACACAAATTCTAGAAATCAATAATTAGAATCCAGAAAACACCAAGGGGGAGGCTTATCACAAACGGGAGCATGAAAACTCACCAACACGTGTATCACAAACGGGATGCTATCCCATGGTCGCTAACCCATAAAATTTGAGCCGAAGCTCCACCGAAACGGACCGAAGACCATGGGTCGCTACCCAACCAAATTGAGCCGAAGCTCCACCAAAACGGGGTTTAGTACCCCACGCGGACAAAGAGACATCGCACATCGCTAGTCTAAATTACAAAATGATCACCATTGATCAATAAGTGTAAATTAAACTAAGCTAGTAAATAAACGAGTTAGGCTTCATGTCCCATACCCACTGGCTTAACTTAAATATTTATGAATAGATTTTAGATTCCAACTCGAAAATTGTCACGACATTTCAATCGAACCAGTCCAAGAATTTACCGATGAAGTAAATGCAAGCGTTTCATACCACTTGTTTTGCTAAGTCGTTTAATTGGATTTCTCGTACGAATGAGGTAAAAGTTTGTATATACTAATAGATTGGAAAACGGTTTTAAAATGAGTTTTGTATTAAAAATAGTGTTGAAATCGGTTTTGTGAAAAAGTTTTAGTATTTACTACTAGTATAAAAAAACCTTTGTATTTAAAGTGACAAATCATAGAAATGATTGTAAAAACAATCTACCACCAAAAAATCCACATTCGACGACTTAAATTAAAACCATGAAAACGATATCAAATCCATCAAATGGAAGCACCAAAAATTGAGAAAATAAATCATCAAAGTCGGTATTGATTGACAATAACTATTCAGATCGTCAAAGATCGATAAAAATTGGAAATCCACTGAAAAACAGGAAAAATAGGCAAAATTCTACAAAACCAGACCTCTAACCAGTTTAACCAGACGTTTGACCCTGGGTTCTGGAAATTTATAGTTTTTTCTAGTTTTTCTTTTTATTTCCTAAAGCCTCCAAGACGTCAGGTTGGGTTTAACCGAACGTCGGTTATGGGCTCTGCCATTTTATTTTTTATTGTTTCCTTGGGCAAAAATTTGCTGAGGCCATTGATGACCAAATGAACTCGGGAGCGATCGAACGAGCGATGGGTGCTAGGGATTTATGCCAAGAGACAACCCAACCCTATAGGCTCTTTGATACACCACAAATAACATGTCCAAACATCCATAGTAGGATTTTCATAAATTTTGACTTCAAAACCAAAATAGGAAAATTCACCAAACTAATTCAAATCAAAAGCAACTGAACATGAAATAGATGTTAGGAATTCAAACCTAAAAACAATGAAAGCTATAGACATAGATGTGAGTCCAAGAACTCACCTTTAAATTCAAAAACAAGAAATGAGAAGCTCTAAAACAAGCTTAGACCAATTCCTCCTCATTACACCTTTAGAATCTTCAATCTATTATCAAATGTAAAGTTTTTTCCTAAGTTAGGTTATAGGAAAAATCAAGAATTGAAGAGGGATTAAGATGGAGAAGATGAAGAGGATGGTTAACTAAGCTTCTCCTTGATTTTAGGACTTGAATTTGAATTTCCTAAGAGAACTAGGGCTTAGGAATTTAGTTTCCTCTTCCCACCATTTTTCCTAGGGCTTGAGTGTTAGGAATTTAGAAAATGAAATAAATGAATGAAGAGGAGTGGAGTGGGAGCTATTAGGTAGAAGAGTTTGGGTCTCTTATTGGGTTAATGGGCTAGAACCCAACCCAAAGCTCAATTGAAAATACCAAAATCCTAATCTACTCCAAACATATTGATGTTTATACTTAAACAAGTTGTAAACATCGTTTTAAACTCAACGGAAGCGGTTTCGAGTCCGAATTCGACTGTTTACAAAAAGTCACATTTCGGGATTTAATCCAACTAAAGATGCTATATTTAAATAAAACATTTAAATATTTAATCGTAAAATATGCGGGTTGTTACACACATTCAATGAAAGATTTATTCCATAGGTAAAAACAACATCGGTCAAGCACATAAGCAACCACTAGTCTCCTTTTAATAAATATTTCATTCATTTGAAAACACTTTGTAAGTTACTTGTACAAAAGTACTTTTACAAAGGTACATTCCAAAATCCCTATACTTTCAATACTTAATATCCATATACTTATCTCAACGTTATAAGTATATCCACAAAAGTGGAGGATTTTCTTTTTATTCGATTCTTAAATCATTTATAAATTCCTTACAATTCTCCAAACCTATTTATAAACCATTTAAACTCCTTTTATAAACCCATTTTAAAAAATTCTTTTATAGATATCTAACCATTCATAAACTCTTTAACCTTGTAAATAATCTTCCCTTAAGTCTTCAAAATCATTTTATAAATTCCTTTATAAAATCTAAATCTTTTAATTTTATTCATGGGTCTCATAAAGATTTATCAATAATTAAAAATCTTTTATTTCAAAACATCATTATATAATAATAATCACTAACAATAAATATTATAAATAAATAAAAATTATTAACTTTAAAATATCTTAAAAATAATAATTAATAATTTCAAAATATTGTTAAACAAAAATCATAATTAATCATTACAATTCTATAAATAATAATAATTTATTTTCAAACCTTATTAATAACCCTTATTATTAATTTCGAACCATGATTATCCTTGAAATAATTAACCTTTCAATTTATTAACGTTTTTATAAATTTTTAAAATATATTAACTGTAAACTAATAAGTTTTATACAATATTAAAATAATTAAATAACTTTAAAATAATATTAGTATAATTATATAACTTTGAAACAATTTTAATACAATTAAATAACTTTAAAATAATATTAGTATAATTAAATAACTGTAAAATAGTATTATTATAATTAAATAACTTTAAAATAATATTAATATAACTATATAGTCTTAAAACAATATTAATATAATTTAATAACTTCAAAACAATACAAAATATTTTCGAAACCCAATTTTGGATTTATTTACCATTTCCTGTCTCAAAAACAAATTCCAACTCGAACGACAATTTATAGTATTTTTAAAATACTAGTTTGAGGCGAATAGCCACCCAATGCTCAACCAATATCGATATTGATTTTCTATTACTTCTGGGTTTTAGTTTTCAAACATTTAACAATTTTATAACCACAGTGTCCATAATTAGGTTCATTTTTCAATAATCCATATAACAGAAATATTATGGAAACAATTCAACAATATCGAGGAATCCCGTGGATCCCTCCAACCTATCCCCCTGCACCGCAAACGTTATATAATCATAGAATATAAATCAACCGCTTCGAGGCGGGAACATAATAGGGTCTCATCCGCTCCAATAGGCGGGAATATATCCAAACCAACTTATAAATATAGTAAATCATCCAAATAACCATTCAACAATTTTTATCAATTATATATCATGCTAGTCATCCAAAAAGGTGAGTTTAACTCACCAAAATTTTCTGTTGTCATCGAGGTGTTCTGGTTTGGAACTAAAACCGAACGACGTTTGATTTTAGTCCAAATTTCAACATTCTTCAAATTCATCCAAATGAGATCCATTGCAAAGCTTTCGTCCATACGAGCGCAACGTAAAATCCACGCCTCGATTGAACCTCATATGAGAGAGTTATTCAATTTTTCAGTCAAACTATTTTAATTAAATAATTTAATTGCTAATTATATTTAACCTCACTTAATTACCATTTTAAATACATTAACCCCGCCCTTAATCTTCCCTCCTCCCTCTCTTTTCACGCACGCAAACCCACCCAGGCCATCCAAAACGCAACTGCCACTTCCGTTTTCAGCCACGCGACGCCATCCCACGCTCACCCCAACTAGCCTCGATTTCACTCACGCTTCCACCATTGCCTCGCCCTTCCCATGAAATACCCCACACCCCTTGGTATTCCCAAAAAGGGCACACCAAAGGATGTAGTGCATTATAGGTATAGCTAAAGCATCGCAGAGACTAAGATTCATAAGACAAGTAAAAGCATCGGAAAATATTTAAATAATAACTTATCATTCAGAATTAAACTTCATTTCAAAATAAGTCATAAAAACATAACATGTCTCAAAAATCTCTTATGTCTAATGAAAATACATCTCAGTCTCATAAAATTAGAGTAAAAAAATAACAATAATAATCCCTCTTACAAGTGCTAATCCATCATAACGCAAATGAAAAAGATGAAAACAGAAGAATACATCTGAAATGAGAAAACTTCGAAAATGAATCTCCAAGCAACCTTAATCAACTATCCTCAACTCTAATGGCCTCTGGAGGGAAAAGGAAAGATAGAGGAGTGGGTCAGACAATAAGTCTAGTGAGTGAAAGTAATTACTAGCATTTCTAAGCAAGATAAAGATAATATAAGAAATAGTTCAAGCTTGAAAGGAAAATACAGAAAAGATAAAACTCGGATAAAATATTGTTTCTGATTCTATTTGACTGTTTGCTTTGATTGTTTGATTTGATTATTTGTGATTGTTTGCACTTGTCTTCAACTGTTGTGATTAGGCTGAAACCCTAATCCTATCTCAACTGCTAATCTTCATTAGGCTAAAATCCTAATCCAACCCATTGATCGGCCTTTCCTGTCTCTGTTGTGCCATTATGAGCCAATCCTGTTGGTCCCACAGCAAAAGACACCTCTTAGTGCTTAGGACGCAGTAGCTAATTATTTACCCTAATCGATGCCGCACGCTCGGTCATCGTTGGTACACACTAAATGTGGCCCCCTAATTGACCCTTTATTTACCCTAATCAGCATAAACGTACCCAGCCTCACCCATGTGTGAGATCATCAGTCCTCAACCTGAAAGGGAATGCTGCCGGTACTGGTCCGAATAAACAATCTTCTAACTTTGCGCCCATGCCCAAATCCCCAAATTTGAGTCTCTATCTATTGGCCACTTATTTTCCATAATCAGCATAAGCATGCCCAGCCTCACCTACGTGTGAGACCATCAGTCCTAGACCTGAAAGGGAATGCTGCCGGTACGGGCCACTACTGCTATATTTACTTATTAACTTAATCCAAGATCTAAGTTTTAAAATAAGCCCCTTATGTTATTTCTTTCTTTCTAATTATAACCTACGTGTTATAATTGTTCTTGCAATTGTTACTCTTATGTTTTCTCTTTTTAGTTATAACCACTTGTTATAATTATGCTTGCAAATATCTCAAATTTGCCTATTTCAGCCCATCACTATTTTATTTCAATTTTTCTCATTTTTCATCTGATTTCTGTAAATTTAGTGTTTTTCTACTTTATTCCATATTTGCGAATTCTTCTCTTTTTAATATTTCATTCGCGTCAAAAATGATTAAATTTCTATAAAAAGAAACTAACATTTACAGGCTAAATTCCAACTTAAAACAGATGTAAATAACTGTAAATAACTGTAAATAGCTATAAATAACTGAATAAAATCGCTTAATAAGAATAGACCGAAAAGAACTTCTGAAATTTACTTAAAAACTGACAGTAAATAAACTTACATAAAGAATGTCTAAAAATTGTAGAAAAACTATAACTATTGAGAACCCTATTATTTTAAATTGCTTACAAATCTAAAAAATTACAAAACACTCACCTGTGGTCCTTAGCTCTAATCCTGGACCTTCCTGGATCTGCTTCTAGGGTGTAGAATATTTTTATCAAAAAGATTTCTTACCTAGAAGAATTTTCTATTTAGGGTTTAGCCTCAAGCAATGAACCCAATTTGGAGAAAATCTGAATGGGAAAATTAGCTAGGCCTAAGGTTCTATTTATATATGGCTTAGGGATCTTAGGCCGTCGGATTTGAAGATTAAATCTGGTGCAACCATGTCATAGGCTCACTAGGAACCGTCAGATGTAGCTACGAACGCACAGGATTAGACAAAAATCGAATTATATCGAGTTCGGCAAGTACCTGGACGTTTTCACGTCCAGGAAGAAGTGCAGGTCGACCTAAGTTTATTGGGGGTCGACCTACAGGTCGACCTGACCAAAACAAGGGTCGACCCCTATGGGGTCTTGATATAATTTTTTTTGTTTTTTTATTTAATTTTTATTTCTTATTTCTCTCGTAACTTCTTCATATTAGCTTGGATTTTGACAAGTTATATATGGAAATGGATCAGAAAATCGCCACAGACCCAGTGGTGCAACTCCCGTAGCTTGATTTCGAAAATTTCACCATTTCACCATTTTATTAATTCATTAATTAATTATTATAACTCAAATTTTGGGTTGTTACATTCTCCTCTCCTTAAAGGATTTTGTCCCCGAGATCTCCAAGGACAGAAGAATTAAAGAAATATTTTCGTCCAAATTCCACAACCATATATTCAACCGTCATCCATTACATCCATTGTCCTTAAGCTTTCCAATGCAATTTATGATATATGCAATAGTGTAGTGTCAATGTCCCTAACTAATGCAAAAGATTAGGCAGTCTACTGATTCAGCCGACCTCCTTTTTATGCCCTTATGTACGTGCTATGTATCCAAATGAATGCAAATTCCCTAATGACAAATGATAGTTCTATATGTGTGCTGTAGTCATCATCCAAATGCAACAATCATATGCTAATCACCCATTCATAGCAACCATGAAATAAAAATGCAAGTGCGCACACATCCATATGCATATGCTTTAATGACCTAGTTAGGCCGATCTTGAAGAGATAATAGTGCCTAGTGTGTGTATATGCATCCATTAGCATCCACTAGCAACCACTTGCGTCCAACATACATAACATGTTCTAGTAACATGTTTACATTCAGTCCTACCATCCATAGGTTAAATCCTAAGATCTACCCTCCCAAAGTATACTAAAGGAAAGAACCTATTCAAAGCTATAGATGGAAATTGGAAATTCAAGACCCACCATCGAAGTGATGCGGATAAGAGATACATATTTTTTCCCCAGCCTCCCACGTAGTGTCCTCAATACTATCTCTCCACTGCACCTCAACCAAAGGGATGTCCTTATTCCTAAGCTTCTTGATATCATGCCCAACGATCTTGGTAGGAATGCGAAGAACCGATGCTTTTCTCTCCACTTCAACTTCCTCAACTTGGCTAGGTTCCACTACCTCTGCTGAATCATTTAAGCACTTTCTCAAGTGCAAAACATGAAAAACATCATGAACTCCCACGAGCCTCTCAGGTAGCTTTATCCGATACGCCATCTTCCCTACCCTTTCCACAATGAGAAACGGTCCTACGAATATGAAAGTAAGTTTCCTACTTGATTCAAACCTCGCTACCTTTCTTAGCGGAGACACCATAATGAAAACCATATCTCCTACCTCGAACTCAATATCCCTTCTCCGCTTATCTGCATAGGATTTCTGTCTATCTTGGGCCATCTTCATTCTTCTTCTAATCAAATCAATCTTTTCCGAAGTCTCTCTATCCATGTCGGGACCAAGTAGCAATCTTTCTGTAGACTCCAACCAACACGAAGGCGACTTGCAAGGTCTTCCATAAAGAGCTTCAAAAGGAGCCATCACAATGCTAGCATAAAAACTATTGTTATATGCGAATTCCACTAAAGGAAGGTGCTCCTCCTAAGTCCCTCCAAAATCAAGAATGCACATCCTCAACAAATCCTCAAGAACTCTATTAACTCTCTCCGTTTGGCCATCCGTTTGAGCGTGATAGGCCGTACTCAACCTAAGCTGTGTCCCTAAAGTCTCTTGCAAGCTCCTCCAAAACTCGCTAGTAAAGATAGGGTCTCTGTCGCTCACTATGCTAGAGGAACTCCATAAATTCGGACTACCTCACGAACGTATAAGGATGCCAAATACGGTGTTGTCCTCTTACTCTTGACCGGAATGAATTGGGTGCTCTTAGTTAAACGATCTACAATCATCCAAATACTGGTATTCTATTTCCTAGATCGGGGTAAACCATCTATGAAGTCCATTGAAACACTATCCCACTTCCACTCGGGTACATCCAATGGTTAAAGCAATCCACCAGGCCTTTGCTGCTCCGTCTTAACCCTTTTGCACACAAGACACTTAGCCACAAACTCTGATACATCCTTCTTCATGCCACTCCAATAAAACACTCTCTTCATGTCCCTATACATCTTATCACCACTCGGATGAATAGTCATCCGAGAATGGTGTGCTTCTGCTAGAACTGCACTCATCAAATCACTAGTGCGGGGTACATAAAGTTTTCCATCTTTCCTTAGCCATCGTTTACTATCGATGGAATAGCGTTGGAGATGTCTAGAGACCTCTCCTCTGCTAATCCTATCCGGAATATCCACAAGCTCTGAATATTCTTGCTGCCTTGATCCAATCTGACCTATGAGGGTAGGCTTAACCTCAAGTGCTGCCAATAATCCATGAGTAATGTCCGTAGAGGGCTTAAAATAAAAGGTGGAAAGAAACTCTAGGCTTTTCCCCTCCACGAACATCGAGGTAAGGGTTGTTCTCTTCCTACTTAATGCATCCACAACCACGTTCCCCTTGCCAAGGGTGTAAGCTATCTCAAAGTCATATGATGCCAGAAACTCCATCCAACGCCGTTGCCTCAAGTTTAAATCCTTTTGTGAGAACAGGTACTTCAATGACTTATGGTTAGTGAAAAGCTTGAACCTCTCTCCTAGCAAGTAATGTCTCTAAGACATGAGCGCAAAAACAATAGCAGCCAGCTCCAAATCATGGGTTGGGTAGTTCTTCTCACGAGTACTCAACTGTCTACTCCCATAGCATACTACCCTCCCATCCTGCATCAATACTGCCCCAAGGCCAGTCCTTCATGCATCAGTTTATACCGTAAAAGGCTTAGCTCCATCGAGTAAAGCTAACACTGGTGTAGTAGTAAGGGCCCTCTTTAGCATCGTGATGGAATTCTCACAATCCACGTCCTCCACGAATGTCGCATTCTTCTTAGCGAGGCAAGTCAGCGGTGCTGAAATCTTAGCAAAATCTCTGATAAACTTCCTATAATAATTTGCAAAACCTAGGAAGCTTCTAATTTTGGTAACGTTCTTGGGGGCCTACCAATCTTGTACCGCTACCACCTTAGCATAATCCACAGCTAGACCCTCTTTTGAGATTACATGCCCCAGGAAACACACCTCCTCATGCCAAAAGCGACACTTCGGGAATTTTGCTTTCAACTGATGAACACGAAGTGTACAAAGAACCTCCTTAAGATGAATATCATGCTCTTCCATACTCTTGGAAAACACCAGAATGTCATTCACAAACACTACAACGAACTTATTTAGGACATCGCGAAAAACACGGCTCATCAGATCTACAAAATAGGCTGGGGCGTTGGTCAGCCCAAATGGCATAAACAACCACTCAAAGAATTCATAGGGTGTCCTAAATGATGGCTTATCGATGCTATCGTCAGTGACCCGAAGCTGATGAAATCTAGTGGCTAAGTCAAGTTGAGAAAATACCAAAGAGCCAACTAACTGATCGAAAAGATCGTCTATCCTATAGTGGGTAACAGTTCTTCTTTGTGAGCTTAATTAACTCTCTATAGTCTACACTAAGTCAAAGGGAACCATCCGCCTTTGTAGCGAAGACGACTAGCGCCCCCCACTCAGATACGCTCCGTCTGATGAAGCCTTTCTCTAATAGCTCACCAATCTGCTTACTTAACTCCTTCCTCTCCCTAGGAGCCATATGTCTCATGGGCAATGCCACTGGCTTAGCATTGTCATTCAGATAGATCCTAAAGTCGATCTCTCTCTTAGGGGGTAACCCCTAACCTCCTCAAAAACGTCTCGGAAATCTCTAACAACTAGAACTGAATCTAACTCTCCTAGTGATGAATCAAGGGAATAAAGGAAGCTCAACATGACCGACCCCAATGGGTTGTAGGAAACCTCGAGAGTCCGTCCTCTATAGGTCTCTAGTCTAACGACTCTCCTCTCGCAGTCCAATATCGCACCATAAGTGGATAACCAGTCCATCCCCAAAATCATCCCATATACCAAAAATTCCAATACATAGGCGTCACAATCAAACTCTACGCCTAATATAAATTTTTTCAAACCCCTACAAATCTTGGATTAATGTGCCGATCCTCTTATGGGGTTTGAAACAACTATAGGGTCTACAACTAGAGATATCTAAGTGCAAACAATTAACCAAGGAACTAGAAATGAAAGAATGTGATGCTCCGTAGTCAAAAAGAGTATGAATAGGAAAATCCGAAATAGAGATCAAACCTTCTATAGAGACTTTCCTACCTTGATCCGGTCCACTACTAGAAGGTGGCACATCCAAAGCCTGTACTTGCACCGTAGGTGCACCTTCTCTCTGCTCTGTCTTCTAAGGACAAGTTCTACTAAGGTGTCCAGGCTGTCCACAGCTGTAACACCTCCCCTTCATCGTGTCCTTCTTACAGTCCTTTGAGTAATGTCTAGCCAATCCACAATTATGACATTTCTCGCACTTCTTGATCTGTCCATTTTGAGGTCCTCCTCCTTTCTTCTTGTCCTTATCCTTCTTATTCTTCCACCATTGCTTCTTAGAGTTCTCAAATTTAGGAACCCCCTTAACCTCTTCTTCCTTAGCAACATCTAATATGCGAGCCATTTCCACAAGTGACCATACGTCGCTCCCATAGGTACATATGTCAATGCCAACCCTTGGTGGGGCTGGTTCAAACCCTTAGCAAACTTGGTGGCCTTCTTATGCGGTGTATTAACAAGCTCCATCCCGAACCTCGATAACTCAATAAACTAATTTATATACTCTTTCACCGAAAGACTCCCCTACTTCAGACTAATGAACTTCTCCAACTGCATGCTTTCCTCGGTTTGCGACAAGAACTTTCTCTCAAACCTTTCCCGAAATCCAAACCAACCAATGTCTCTACCCTCCATCTCTACAATCTCCCACCAGTAAGAAGCTTCTCCCTTCAGCTGGCAAGCTGCAAGCTGAAATCTATGTCGGTCCTCCTATCCTAACAAACTAAATATCTGCTCCATATTCCCCAACCAAGTTCGTGCCTCTACGAAATCCTCGGTGCCAGAGAACATCTTGCCTCCTAGATTAGAAAAGTCCTTGCATAGCTTAGAAAAATTGGCTGTCGCAGGTGGATTAACGGGACCTCCACCCACTGGTGCTTCATTGGGCGCTTTCCCTTGCACCTCTGCTACCGTAGCTTGGAGGTATCTACGGAACCAGCCAGGGACTTGGACACCCTCTGGAAGATTTGGAGCGTCTGCCATTCTATGCAAAGAAAAGAAAATTTAGGCTTGAAAGAATCGAAAGAAGGTTGAACTGGACTTTGAAATGATTTTTATAAAAACTCTCTTATACTCGAAAACTATTTCTTAATATGGGTTTCTTTCTGAAAAAGACTTTTACTTTGAAGATATGTTACCTTTTAAAAATACTTTACTTGTAAAAAAAGTTTTTAGGAATCCTGTAACCTTAGGCTCTGATACCAAATGAAGCACCCCACACTCCTTAGTATTCCAAAAAAGGGCACACCAAAGTATGTGGTGCGTTATAGATATAGATAAAGAATCACAGAGGCTAAGATTCACAAGACAAATAAGTAAAAGCAGCGGAAAATATTTAAATAATAACTTATCATTCATAATTAAACTTCATTTCAAAATAAGTCATAAAAACATAACATGTCTCAAAAATCTCTTATGTCTCATGAAAATACATCTCAGTCTCACAAAATTCGAGTACAAAAATAACAATAATAATCCCTCTCACAAGTGCCAATCCACCATAAGCCAAATGAAATAGATGAAAAGCAGAAGAATACATCTGAAACGAGAAAACACCGAAAATGAATCTCCAAGCAACCTGAATCAACTATCCTCAAATCTGCTGGCTTATGGGGAAAAAGGAAAGATAGAGGAGTGGGTCAGACAATAAGTCTAGTGAGTGAAAGTAATTACTAGCATTTCTAAGCAAGATAAAGATAATAGACTAAGCAATAGTTCGAGCTTGAAAGGAAAATACAAAAAAGATAAAACTCGGATAAATTACTGTTTCTGATTCTGTTTGACTGTTTGCTTTGATTGTTTGATTTGATTGTTTGCACTTGTCTTAAACTACCGTGATTAGGCTGAAACCCTAATCCTATTTCAACTGCTAATCTTCATTAGGCTGAAATCCTAATCCCACCCATTGATCGTCCTTTCCTATCTCTGTTATGCCAATATAAACCAATCTTGTTGTTCCTACAGCAAAAGACACCTCTTAGCGCTTAGGACGTAGTAACGAATTATTTACCCCAATCAATGCCACACGCTCAGTCATCGTCGGTACACACTAATTGTCACCCCCTATTTGACCCTTTATTTACCCTAATCAGCATAAACGTGCCCAGCCTCACCCACGTGTGAGACCATCAGTCTATGACCTGAAAGGGAATGCTGCCGGTACTGGTCCTAACAAACAAATCTTCTAACTTTGCGCCCTTGCTCAAATCCCCAAATTTGAGCCTCTGTCTGTTGGCCACTTATTTACCCAAATCAGCATAAGCGTGCCCATCCTCACCTACTTGTGTGACCATCAGTCCTAGACCTAAAAGGGAATGCTGCCGGTATGGGCCACTACTACTATATTTGCTTATTAACTTAATCCAAGATCTAAGTTTTAAAATAAGCCCCTTCTGTTATTTCTTTCTTTCTAATTATAACCTACGTGTTATAATTGTTCTTGCAACTGTTACTCTTATATTTTATCTTTTTAGTTATAACCACTTGTTATAATTATGCTTGTAAATATCTCAAATTTGCCTATTTCAGTCTGTCTCTATTTTATTTCAGTTTTCCTCATTTTTATCTGATTTCTGTAAATTTAGTGTTTTTCTTCTCTTTTTAATATTTTTATTAGCATTAACAAGGATTAAATTTCTATGAAAAGAAACTAACATTTACAGGCTAAATTCCAGTTTAAAACAGATGTAAATAACTGTAAATAGCTGTAAATAACTGAATAAAATTGCTAAATAACAATAGACTGAAAAGAAATTCTAAAATTTACTTAAAAACAGACTATAAATAAACTTACATAAAAACTGTCTTAGAATTGTAGAAAAACTACAACTATTGAGAACCCTATTATTTTAGATTGCTTACAAATCTAAAATAATTACAAAACACTCCACTGTGGTCCTTAGCTCTAATCCAAGGACTTCCTGGACTCGCTTCTAGGGTATAGAATATTTTTATCAAAAAGATTTCCTGTCTAGAAGAATTTTCTATTTAGGGTTCACCATCAGGCAATGGACCCAATTTGGAAAAAATCTGAATGGAAGAAATAGCTAGGCCTAGGTTTCTATTTATAGTGTGGCTTAGGGTTCTTAGGAAGTCGGATTTGAAGATTAAATCTGGTGCAACCACGTCATAGCCTCACTTGGAACCGTCGGATGCAGCTACGAACGCACAAGATTGGACAAAAATTGAATTATATCGAGTTCGGCTCGTACCTGGACGTTTTCACATCCAGGAAGAAGTGCAGGTCGACCTAAGTTTATTGGTGGTCGACCTATAGGTCAACTTGACCAAAACAAGGGTCGACCCTTATGGGATCTTGATATATTTTTCTTTTCATTTTTGTTTATTTAATTCCGATTTCTTATTTCCCTCGTAACTTCTTTATTCTAGCTCGGATATCGACAAGTTATATATGGCAATTGATAAGAAAATCGCCACAGACCCAATAGTGCAACTCCCGTAGCTTGATTCTGACAATTTCACAAACTTATTTTACAATTTAATTAATTCGTTAATTAATTATTATAGCTCAAATTTTGGCTTGTTGCATCCCCGACCACCTTAGCGTCGTAGAAACTCCAAAATAAATCCCCTGTTCATCTCCCAATTCCTGCCACCATGGACCACCAATGACAACCAAACTCCGGCCGAAGTTTGATCTCCTCCTTCCCCACATTTTTCCTTCATGCGCCCTACCCCTAGATGACCAGAGCTCAGTCCCGAGCTCCCAATATCACGTCGCCATTCATAACAAGTTGCGGCCACCTCGTCACGATCCAGTAAGATCCAACCATCCATTAGGCTTACGTCGTCGTTCTCTATAACTTCCTAGTTGAAGGCCTAGCCTGAAAATGCCTCAAGTGGTCCAAAATGGTACAAGCCGTTAGATAAGGCTGTTGCTTTGTCCAGATTTTTTTTTATTTTAAACATTTGAAAATTTTGCAAACTTGTATTCATTTTTTGCTGCCATGCTTTAATAGAGGAAAGATGGTTATGGGTTGACATGGAGAAGGTATGGCTGAAGCATGGCTGAATAATGTGGGTATGTCATGCATAGTGAAGGGCATGGGCTAGGATATGGGGATATATATATATATATATATATATATATATAATTTTTAGTTTAAAATATTGATTTACAAAATGCCCGAAAATTTCGAACTCCAAATGAGACATGCCACCTAGCGTTTTATATGTTATACCCCTATTTTGAACACAATGGAACTAGTCTGGAGGCCTAATTCGGTCGTATGCAGAAGATACCTTTTTGAACCCAATTATTATATTAAATTTTCGATATTAAATACTACGCGTTTCGATCTCGCACGACCAAACGATTCATCCGATCGCTATGAAAATTGACGGCCTATTATAATTCATTATTACGGATCTAATGAAACTGGTTTCGTCGAAATCTGAGACAGTGCCCCGGAATGCTATATTTATATGTTAATTAAAACGAGCTATTTCAAAATCGATTAAATCACTTTTAAATTCAATTTAAGAGTTTTATTATCGTCATTCTTATTATTAGAAATTAAATAAGCTTTTCAATCATTTTTATCCAACTTAAAACACAAGATTAATTATTCAAATAATTTCAATTGTTAAATTCAAAAATAAATTATCCAATAAATCGCTATATTTGAAATTCGAGTTATTTAATATATAAAATTAACTTTTCAATATTAAAAATCAATTAAATATTCCAAAAGCAAATGACTGAAATTCTGGGCCATTACTTCTACCATGTTTCTAGTATTACCGATGTGTGAGGCATGAGGTAACGTTTTACCTTTCACATGACAAATCCACTTTGAATGCCACATTACCATTTATGATTACACACTAGATGGTTCAACAAAAGTACAACCTGTGTAGTTAATGCCCCGCTATTGCCCCGCTATAACCCCGCTATATCTCATAGCGGATTTCTACCGCTACGATATTTCTATATAGCCCCAAAATATAGCCTTTCCGCTTTAAGCCCCGCTATTTCCGCTATATCCCGTTATTCCCACTATATTCCGCTATTTCCGCTATATCTTCTTTAATAAAATGAATTGAAAAATTGCATTTATACATTATAAAAATTATGAAACTGATTTATTTGATTTAATTTTTAATATATTTTCAGAATGAAAATACTCTAATATTCTACTAAATTCAATTATGTTATATAACAGTTTTACGTTTATTTAAAGTATATTCGCACATGTTTTTATTTAAAATTATTTATGTATTAATTATAATTCATTTGAATGATATTTTTTCATTTAATTACCATTTATATATCTGTAAAAACATTAAGTACGAGTTTTATATGCTATTTTAGAGTCATCCGCTATATCCCGCTATATCCTCGCTGTATCCCCGCTATGACTTTTTGCACTTCCACCGCTTTGAATCTACCGAGCACTTTAACTGCACAGAGTACAACCCCCGAGTTCATACACCTCTAGGAAGTGTGTTTAAGTATAAGAGGGGTTACCTACTACACCACAAATAGATGTATGTCTGTAAAAATCAATGTGTATGGTCTTAAAAATTCAGTATCAGACATTCATCCAAGAATAGAACAAACCGAAGGCACTCCTCCTACTATATCCTGTTTGGGAATCACCCATAGGATTAGTAGCAAGCAATCCTTGCATTGAAGATTTCAAAATAAAGGTACTACTACAACATATATGTATATAATATGGAAATCGCGAGGTTAGTGGCAAGCAGCCCTATATTATGAAGATCTCCATATTCAAAATCATTGCCTTTAACATATCATCACTTTCAAACGCGTATATTGGTTCGAATTGGTTTTTGGATAGGAATCACCCATATTCGGTACCGGTCTCTCCGAACCAATTATCGATAAAAAGATGTATATATGTGTATTTAGAAATGTTAAGCCTCTTTCGTTAAATCCTCTTTTCTGTATTACTCAAAATATTATTTAACTTTTGAAGATTTCTTTTTATCCAATAAAGTATCTTTTAGAGATATATATCTTTAAACCATTGTTGTTTTGGAATATACAGAATTAATAAACCTCTTTTTAACTTCGAAAATACCAACTCATTTTCTTTTAATTAATTAGAGAAAATATTTCCATATTCTATTATTCGCATAATTAATAAAGATTTCATTTTTTCGAAACATGTTTTAAATGGGTCAAAAACCATATTATTTAAGACATCATTTACTGTAAACCCAAATCATTTTGTACTAACTAAAAAGGATTCATAGATTTTATGTTAATTATACTCAATACTAATTTCCATATTCAACCCGTACTATTCATCGAATAACGGTGAAATCGGCTTTTAAATTCACATGGCCCTCCACGGGATTTAATATAGAATTTAATTAGAATGTTCTCTTAACCATCAAAATCCTATTTTAAATCTTATTTAACCTTTTTGGAAAACTCAAAATCTCTTCTCTTTTATCTTAAGAAAATGTGATTCGAGTAAATCAAATTAACTATCCTCTCCGTCGGGCCAGTTCGAATAGCTAAAGGGAGTAGGCAATTGGTTTCCCGAACCCCAACAGAGAGACTATCTCTCTGTTACCCATGAGGCAGTCAAGTTATTTGATCGACTCTAAAATTTTAGAAGTATTTGGTTTATCATTTGAAAAACATTTCAAAAAGATTCGAGAAGAAAACCCAAATTCAAATCATTTGCTCAACGGTTACCAAATTTCATTGCTAAATTGTCGGTGAATAGTGATTTTAAAGCTTTATAGATTAAAACACCAATTTCATTACATATATGCCCATTATTACAATTCTTCCTTTTCAAATATTTAACCTATTTATGGAATTTATTTCATATTTTTAAAGATTTAAAAACTTGCATTTTAAAGAGTTGAAAATAATATTTTACGAATTACCAAAATGTGGTGATTTTAAAAACTTGATTTTGACATATCTCAAACTTTATTAAATGAAAACTCGAATTTTCTTTTTCATTAGTAAACTATGATCATAAGGGTCCAAAAATTTCTTATCCAAAATAATTCTAACTCATATATTTTAGCCTACACATCTGTTTAAGTTTTCAGGTCAGGAAATCGTGAACTGCCAAAACACAATGGCTTATTTTTCACCTTTTAGTCAAAATTTTCAAAACTAGTCCGAAACACTTTTAAAATACTTTAATATCATACTAAACTATATTGAAACAATTTTTCACTATTTTACTTTATTAAATCTCATTTTCACTTTATTTCATATCTTTAATATTATATTATTATAATATTCAATTTCCATTTTTTTTATTCTAATTTTTTTATACAAAACCATATGATATTTCAACATTATTTTCCACTTTTAAAACTATTATTTTTCATAAATGAAACCATAGATTTTATTTTCCAAAAAATTTCAAAACTCCGCTTTTCTAATTTCTTTCTTTATAAAAAACATACTCCAAATCTATTTCAAAACTCCATTTTCTAATTTCTTTACTTTTCCAAAGTAAATTCCAATATTATAAAATGATGTTTCTTTTGGTTTTGAAAACAAAAAGGCCTAACATATGTTGTATACATATAATTTTTGGGTGTAATGTAAATAATTTTTCACAAGATATGTATTGTTAATTCACATAGTTATCATTTCTCATCATATATCACAATAATCATATTTATCACAACCAAACTTTTGTACAATCAACCAATCATTATCCAAACATATTCAACCATATAAGCAATCATTTTAGCATATGGTCAAAGGTATAACATTAAGTAGTTATTGTCTATTGTTATCACTAATAGCAAACAATATTATGTGATTAATAAGTAATATAAACAAGTGATTAACAAGTGAATATCAATTCATATTATCAAGCAATACAAAGCGTGATTAACTCACTTTTATTTAACCCATTTACTTCCTACCAACATTCAATCCATCACAATACTTCACTAACACTTCCAACTTCATCAAAACATCATCAAAGCCTTCCCCTCTCTCCTATAGCTCATGGCCATCACCTCCCTCCTTCACCTTGCTCATGGCCTAGAATCTCCACCACCCAAAGCTCATGTCCAAGGCATTTCCACCTCTTCCTTGCACACGGCCATCCTTCCTCCACTCTAGTACATACCCATCTCATTTACCACTATAACCCACGGCCTGAAGCCCTCCTCCTTCATCTGATTGCCTATGGCCTAAGGCCACCACCCTAAACACTCATGGCCATAGAAAAGAAGACAGGAAGAAGAGAATACATGAAGAGGAAGAAGTGAATTGTGTAGAAAATGAAGAGGCCTTACCCTCTTATTTACAGCCTTAGGAAAAGTGTGGAAAATATCACAAAACCCCTTCCTTAACCATTGAGGAAAAGGAATACAAGCCATGAGACATGCCATGAAACATGCTTCTTAAAACAAAGTCCTTAAAGTGCTCCTTAATTCATGCCTTGTTTTAAGGAATTTTGTATCCTTTAATTAATCTTACTCACTTTAATTACTACAAGAAAAGAGGTACGGGTGCATGTTTTTAATGTTGTTATAAGAAGAATCCTTGTAGAAATGAATATGTAAATTTTGTCCCTATTTTAAAAAAAATAGAAAATACACAGTGTGTTGCACTTTTCTGACAGAAAATGCAAGGTAACTTGCAGTTTTCTGATTTTTATTTTTTTTGAAATTTTGAAATTTTGAAAAAGCGCAAGTTATCAAGAAAGTGCAAGCTAGTTTGCGCTTTTTGGTTTTGAAATTTCTTTTGAAATTTTTGATATTTTTGAAAAATTTAAAATATTTGAAAAGCGCAAGTTAGCTTGCGTATTCTATTAGAAAAGCGCAAGCTAGTTGGCGCTTTCTAATTTTGAAATTTCTTTTGAAATTTTCGAAAATTTTGAAATGCGCAAGTTAACTTACGCTTTCTATAAGGAAAACGCAAGATAGTTTTTGCTTTCTGATTTAGAAAAAGTAGAGGCCTAATTTACATACTCATCGTTATAGGGACTTTTCTTGTAACAACGTCAGAAATAAGGACCTTCTATGCAAAGCCCCAAATTGATATATGGTTAACTTATGTGTTATTAACTTGTTATATGTACATATATATGTCATTTTAACTTTCAACTTTGAATATTTAAATATAACTTTTAGTTGCTAAATCGTTGATAATTCGGAATTCAAATCCTGGTTATATTTTTAATTTTTAATCAAACTATTTATTTATGTAAACAAAACTCAAAAATAAATTTCTTATCATCTTTAAATAATTAAAACAAGATTATTTAAGCTATAAAACAATTTTAAATAATATAAAATCCATTTATAAAAATACGAAGTCGAACTGCTAGATTGCGATGAAGTTTATATATAAAAAATAAGTTCATATATTTATAAAACCATTATAAATCAATTATTATCATTGTATAATAATTAAAGTGAATTATTCATCATTTGAAATAATTATCTAAATATTTAAAATTAATTAAATATTCCAATTCACAGTGACAAAATTATGGATCATTACACAGAGCCTATGTTTAATGATGCCCTGAGCCTTGGGTATGTTTGACCATTAGGTTGGGTCAAAATAATGAATGACGGAGCATTTTGATCGATAATTATATGATTTGTGTGTATGGTTTATTTGTTACCTCACCCTAAAATTATGACCTTTATGTGCAAAATTAATAAAGTATGAGTGTTAAATGTTAGTTATAACCCGAGTAACACGCATCTGATATAAATTGATTCAAACTTAACCTTAATAAGGTGGAACCACCTTTATTTTTAAGTGAATAGTATTTATTTGGAAAATCTAAATAGTATAGATTCCAATTTTTTCAAAGATATCTTATTAAAAGGAAAAAATGCATAGTTTTGACATTAAGTGATTCGTTAAAAAAATTTTTTTTGAAAAATAAAGGATTTAATTTGGCAAAAACATATTTCTACGGAGATAGTTTTAAGAAAGAGTAAATATTGTGAAAATAATTTGCTTAGAAGTATTTTAATAAAAGGGTGCTTTCACAAGATATTGAAGTAAAATTCATCGTTTAAAAGAATATTTTAGTGTGGGAAAAATTTGTCTGCTTTCAAAACGTTTTTTGGAACATATTTTTATAGTGGTGTTATGATTTGGGATCTATTTGAAAATAAAGGAAGATTTTATCTATCAAAAGGGAAATTTTTATTCGAAAGTATTCTAATTGAAAATATCTTATTTTGAAAGAAATATGTTAATAAGGACATCTTAACTAAAACTATTTTTATTTGGGAATATCCTTTTAACAAGGTATATATTGAAGAAATATATTGCATTCTCTTTATGAATTGGAATACTTTGAAAAAATATTTGTTGGGATACATGTAGGAGAAAACAAATATTTTTCGGTAAAAGATATTTTAATATATAATGTAAAGTTGGAGGAGTATTTGTTTAAAAAGATTTATTGAGGAAGAAAACTATTTTAATGATAACAAAGGATTTAAAAATATTTTTTTGAAGATACCTTGTGAGGGAATATCTAGTGAGAACACTTATTTTAAAGAAGAGTATATTTTGTAAAACATTCTTTACCGTGAATATTATATGATTTGAAGGAGATTTATTTCAAAGATACTTTACAGGAAAGTTATTCCAAAAGAGAGATGTTTTACTTTAAAGGAATTATTTTCTTAGAAGAATTTGAAAATAATATGGTGTAAATATTTTATTGGGAAATTATTAGTAGAGATATTTGAAAATAATTGATGGAAGTATTTTTTTGAGAAGTATCTTTTTGGGTAAAGAATGTAATAAAATATTTATTTGAAAAGAAAAGTTTAATCTAGGGAGTGCATTTGATTTTAGAAAACTTTTGTTTGAAAATTAATTTTTGTTGAAAATATTTTCCCATAAAAAGATACTCTTTGATAAATGATGTTTTAAGTAGAAAATTATTTTTGGGTACAGAGATTTCTATTAAAAAAAATCCTAATTTGAAAATTATTTTATTGAGAATATATATTGTAAAGAAATGATGTATTTTTGGGTAAAGATATTTCGATTGAAAAGAGACATAATTTGAAATTTTCTGTTGCAATTGTTGTATGAATGCTGCAATTTTAATGTACTAACAAATATTTGGATGTAGAAGAAGAGCAGAAAATAGAACTAGCTTAACCCCCCAAAAAGTTACGTAGGCAGTATTTTCATATACAATAGCTATCGAGTGTATGACCGTAGTGTATAAGGTTAGGCATGGTCCAAACATAGTTGAAACCTTTTTTTATTCTACATATATATAAGTTTGCAGGTGAAAGCGGAGAGGAGAGAAAAGTGTCTGGAAAGAGTTGTAACCAAAGGATAGATCGGTATATCTCTTGCATCAAATTTTTTGTATAATATCTAATGTACATGGATTTGTGTAATCTTCAATTATTGAGATAAGATTTTTATATTTGTATATATCTATGTATCTATTTGTGTGTCTGTTTTTGTTGATGTTTAAATTCCGCTGTGAGGTTTCCATTTTGATATTCATTGATTCAGAATTTATTTAATTTTTATTTACCCACGGTTCACTGCTTTTAATATTTGAAATTAGTTGTCCCATTAGAGAAGAGATCCCACTCACTAACCTCCTTAGAATTCCAAGCTCCAATGACATCCAATTTGCTACCTTCCTTCGATTCCTGCGATCCGACTCAATTCTTCTCTAAAATATTAACTTGATGGTATCGACATATAGAGAATCCCTTAACATGAATTTAGATATTTAGTTTTTAACTTTTGGTTAAGATATGAAGACGTTATGCAGACTTAAAGGTAAGAAATCCATTTCCTTAGTAAATAAATGAAGAAGTAGTAGTTGAAAATAATGAATGAGATGATTCATTTTAGACATTTGAGTTTCCAACTCTCTTGTTTCTCTCCGAGTAATTTGTCTAATAAGAAAGACAACCGGCTTCACATCTTGCTCTAAATCAATATGGAATTTGATTTCCTAACGAGGAGGTAAATCCAAATCTTCTACAAATACATCCGTAAATTTCCAAACAATCATAACTTGCGTCAATCCATCATGTGAGAGATCCAGAGAGTATAAATAACTCTATGTCATAGAACTCTCTGCTTACAATAAACAATAAGCCCCTTACCGCCACTATCCTTCACATGGACTACACGGCCATCATAACTAATGATAACCCCATGCTTCATCATCCAATCACCCCTAAAATAAGTCCATAACTCGAAAATCAAAGCATAAATGATTCAAAGAAAACCTGCACCCGCCCATAGATAATTTAATGTCTTTACAATCATAGAAAGATGTGTCGACCCTCTAACGAGATTCAAAACAATAATAGAATCATTGATATTGTGTGGAATTAGACGCAAACTAACAACAAGATAACTAGCAATAAAAATATGAAGATCCAATAACAAATAAAACATGAATATGGAAATCATGAGTACAAAGCATAACTTTTGTGGCGATGGTCTTCCCTTTGTTGAGATTTGGCAGAGCACTCGAACTAAGAGATGCTTGGATAGCATAAGCTTTAACCGTTTTATTGACCCTTATGAAGAGATGGACAAACCTTTTTGAAATATCTTTGTTGACCATAATTGAAACATTTCTTTCCTTAAAGGTTGACTGCATAATCTTTACAATATGCCCCTTCAAGTGGCATCTATGACAAGTCACACCCTTCTTCTATTAGCCTTGGTTATTCTTGTTCGACTTGCCATTCCTCTTGCTTGAGAAATGGAGTTTAGCAAGCCAACTTCATAATACTCTCAAGAAGCATGCACAAGAATATGGCGAAGAGCAAGGTTCTTGAGAGTAAATTGAGTCCCATAGAAAATTTCATGGCCTTCTTCTATGGAGTGTTAATCTTGTTTATCCCAAAACGAGCTAATAGTGTGAACTCATTGATGTACTCCTTCAAAATCTTATCATCTTATTGGAGATACAAGAACTCCTCGGCTTGCAAGCCCCTCTCTTCCTCCCAAGTCATAACATGCTCATCCACCTCTCCAATTACACATACCACTAATAGAAAGCTTCCTCTTGGAGTTAAAAATAAGCAAGATGTCTATTTATCAAATTTTCAAGTGACAAATCATTAACGCTCACTAGTATGGATACATGACCGAATCTCAATAAACGAGTTCGTCTCCAAATTAGGCTTGCCTCCCATATGGAGGTAACCTCTACAAAGCTAGGGAAAACCAAGAATAGTTGGCAGAGGTAGTGGAGGAATAGGCATCACTCCAATTGATGCGGTATAGGAGGGACACTAGTTGGAGGTAGTGTACCCTATGATGTAGCTTGAAGATATCTCTTGAACCACGTTGGCATATAATAATCTAGAACTTCAGCATTGTCCCTAACGTACGTTGCACGAATTTCATGGCTGATAGTAGCTATATGTAGATGGAAATTATTCTCAACTTTTCCCAAAATATAGTATAGGTTGCTAGAAACACAAAGCGGGTGCCTAAATGCTATATGTATAAGTATAATAAATTACAAACACACCATCTCAACTTATCCCAGTTTATAATGATCGGGTAACATGCACATGTATAACAAAATACAAACAACACACCTCCTTTAACTCCTAGAATCCACGCATAAAAGTAACTAGATTCCCCAACTGTGTCATGGATGATGTTGGGTGTGTTCTCACCCAGAAGACCTCGAGACCAAGAAGCTTGATTCATTCGGCATTCTCGTTTTCCAGGGCCCATTCGGCAGACCTCATTCGGTATCCATGCCTCATAGGAACCCATTCGGCAGACCTCATTCGGGATCCATGCCTCATAGGAACCCATTCGGCAGACCTCATTCGAACCCATTCGGCAGACCAACCTCTCCTAACTCTATAACCGGACCAACCTTCCTAACTCCCACCGAACCACCTCCTGCCAAACCAACCGGACCAGCCAATGCCGAACCATCTCCACACCGGATCAACCTCTCCAACCACCTCCGAACCAAGCAATGACGAACCAAGACGTACCAGGCCAGATCACATCAGCCCAGGCCCATCAGCAACTATACACATCCTAGACCCCTACCCCTAGCCTCACTCTATAAATAGAGGGGCAGGGGTACAACAATGGGGGACAAGTTTGAGAGCTCAAGCACGGATAGAACTTTCAAACAACTTTCTTTTACTTGTATCAAAGCTTTGTACTTGTAATCAAAAGAAGAGAAGAGAAATAACATATAAAGTGGACGTAGGCACATTCTGGATGAACCACTATAAATCTGCGTGTCTTTTTACAATTTAGCCCCTGCTTTTCATATATTTGCATAAATCTCCAAAATCAATAAGAACAACATAAGATCTACTAAATTATACGACTTTGAGGTGTTTGTCCATTTTTTGTGCAAACATTTTTGGTGCTTTCACTGAGAACTAGAAGCTCGAAGCTTCAGCTTCATCCGCTTAACAAGTTTTCCTAACAGCATCGTCCGCCACTTGGAAAACATGCCTCCCAAACAGAGAAAAGATGTTAGCAAAGGAAAAAACATCGCATCCAGCAGTCTTCCAGATCCAGCTGTCACGAATCAAATAAATCGTCCTCCTCCAGCAACAGTAACAAATGAAGAACAGGCTAACCCAACTACTCCTGCCACAGAACAGACTGCAGCAATTACTAGAGCAGATCTGGACAGAGTTGTGGTTGAAGTAACTAACCGCTTCACGTCCCAGCAGGAAGCCTTGGTGGACCATCTCATGTCACGCTTAAGGGACGCTGAAGAATCCAACCGCAACACTGAATCATGGGGCGAGTCCCAGTCTGGAGGATCTCAGAGACAACAAAGATCTTCCTTCTTCGAAGGAGCTAACGGCAGAAGTAGCCATGGTAGGAGCCGAGACCGAGCACAGCCCGAAGTTAGGCCTGAGGAAGCGTTTGGTACCGAACCCAACGGGGAAGGTACCGGGCGAAGGTCAACTGTAGCTGAGCCTATCATGCTGCCTAACCACAGAAACGCCAGTGAACGGGGCCGAGCTAGAGTCCAGCCCGAAGTTGGACCCGAGGAAGTGCTTAGATCAGAACCCAACAGGGGGAGATCAAGGCAAGGGCCAACTGTAGCTGACCCAAGCATGCTCCCAGAAGATCAAAGGCAGCCACTGGAAAATATGAGGAATGATAGACGATACCATCCCTACAGGTCATCTGGACGGAATCAATCCCACAGAACAGAACCAAACTCATTTCTATCTGCTCCAAGTTTTGATGAAAGGATGGCACGCTTATTCAGAGAGTGTGTCCAATGGGAGCAAAGAGATCGAGGGATAGGTGCTAGGGTAACCAGCCCTTTCGCCCACAATATCGAAATTGCTATCACCCCCCGAGAATGGAAGATGGCAACAATGGAACCCTACAAAGGAACCTCCGATCCCGTTGTACACTTACAGAGGTACACGCAGCATATGCTCATGAGTGGAGCAATAGAGGGAGTACTGTGCAAATGCTTTCCGCTCTTCTTAGCAGATCTTGCTACCTCTTGGTTCTGTCATCTACCCCAAGGATCCATCAGCTCGTGGGAAATGTTGAAAGAAAAATTTATCAGTCAGTTCCGCATTCATGTGGAGCAACCTAAGGACGCTTATTCCTTATCCAGCGTCAAACAGAAACCTGGAGAAAAGCTGCAGCAATACCTAACCAGATTCAATGCCGCAGCAGCCGTAGTTCAAGATGCCGATGAGTAGCTTATCCTAATGGCCCTCTGCAGTGGTGTGCATCCGGACACTAAATTTGCTAGAAGATTGACAAAAGAAAAACCAGCTACTTTACCCGATTTCTTCCATGAAGCCGGTAAATACATGAGGCTTGAGGATGCTGCCGTTGAGGGGCAGTCAGGACAGCAAAATAAGACGACCCATGGCAACGCCCCTGCTGTGGCAAGGGACGTTCGAAGAAATGATTCCAGAGACAATGTTGGGGGCAAGAAGGGAGAAAAGCGCCTATATCGGCCAGGACCAAGATTCGACACTTACACCCCTTTGAACGAGACCGTCGAAAATATCTTCCTTGCCACCCAAGGCGAAGTTAGATACAAACGCCCACCATACAGGAAAGAATCAGATAACGCACAGAAGTCTGGAAAATTCTGCCGCTTCCACGAATCTCACGGACATGATACCAACGAATGCCATCATCTCCGAGATCTGATTGAGGAACACATCAGAAGAAAGAAACTGGAACGTTATGTAAAAGGTCAGGACAGGACCCCAGCTCCTGCCAATGAAAACCCAAGGCTACCCTCACCGGGGGCCGACAGAGGAAACCGCAACGCTAGCAGCTCTAGCCAAGAAAAGATAGTGGTCCATACCATCTCAGGAGGGCCACACATCGCAGACAGAAGCTGGAAAGAGATGGAAAGATATGGAAAGTCGCTTAGAGACAATAACGACTATGTCAATTCAGTTATAGAAGAGCGCCACCCGAAGCGGAAGGAAAGTGATGACATCACATTCGGTAAGCGTGACCTAGAAGGAAGGCAGTACCCTCACATGGATCCCATGGTCATCTCTGCCCGACTTGGTCCCGCCGAAGTATACCGAATCCTGGTAGACACTGGAAGCTCGGTAAACATCCTGTTCAAACACGCATTCGACAAAATGAAGCTATCAATGAAGGATGTATCCCCCTGCGATAAACCACTACATGGCTTCACTGGAGATGCAAAGATGCCCCTCGGGCAACTTGGCCTTTTTGTTGAAATTGGAAGCCATCCCCGCTCTGCTGTACGGAAACAAACGTTTGTGCTAATAGAAAACCAGTCGGCCTACAACGCCTTCTTAGGAAGGCCATCCTTGTCTGACTTCCAAATTGTCTTAGCCCCATGGTGCCTAAAGATGAAATTCCCAACAGACAATGGAGTGGGGGAAGTGGAAGGGGACCAGGACGTTGCTCGAGACTGCTATGTAACTGAACTTTGCAACAACCACAGGAAGGATAAAGGGAAGGGTGTAGAGATTGCCCTTTGCACAAAAAGCCTAGAAGCATAGCAATTAAAGAAAGCCCCTCCTCTTCGATATACCAGCGACCCTTTCAATGAATTAGACCCTACGGACAAAGAGGAGGAGGCCACCGCCGAGCCTGCCGAGGCTATGGAGTTTATATATGTAGACAAGAACGACTCAAGTAGACTATTGAAAATTGGGTCCCAACTAAAAGCCGAATTGAAGGAACAGCTCATCGATTTTCTCCGCCACAACTTGGATGTATTCGCTTGGTCACACGCTGACATGACCGGAATCTCCCCCGACATAGCATGCCATGTATTAAACATTGATCCTACCAAGGCGCCTGTAAAACAAAGAAAGAGAAGTATGGGGGCAGAGCGATCAGCGGCCCTCGATGAAGAAGTAAAAAACCTACTCGCCAATGACTTCATACGAGAAGCTATCTACCCGGAATGGATCGCCAACCCGGTGCTGGTAAAAAAGGCTAATGGGAAGTGGTGAACCTGCATTGACTTTTCCAACCTAAACGACGCCTGCCCAAAGGATTGCTTCCCACTTCCCAGAATCGACCAACTTGTAGACAGCACAGCCGGGCACGAACTCCTATCTTTTATGGATGCATACTCAGGATATAACCAAATTCCTATGCATGCTCCCGACCAAGACCACACTAGTTTCATCACCGATCAAGGTTTATACTGCTATAAGGTAATGCCTTTCTGACTTAAAAATGCAGGAGCCACCTACCAGCGCCTCGTCAACAAGATGTTTGCGGGGCTGATAGGACAAACTATGGAAGTATATGTGGATGACATGCTGGTAAAGTCAAGGAAGGCCAAAGATCACGTAAGCCACCTAAGCAAGATGTTTCAAGTACTTCGGCAATATGGAATGAAGTTGAATCCACTAAAATGCTCCTTCGGAGTGTCATCAGGAAAGTTCTTAGGATTCATCGTTCATGCCAGAGGGATAGAAGCAAACCCTGAACAAGTCCGAGCACTAAGGAATATCAAGATACCTTCCACCCGAAAGGAAATGCAAAGTCTAAATGGAAAAGTGGCCGCCCTAAGCCGATTCATCTCCAAGGCAACGGACAAGTGCGTCCCCTTTTTCGAAGCTCTAAAGAAAGATAAAGGAAAGTTCGAATGGACGGACGAATGCTTAACCACTTTCCTTAACCTAATCGAACACCTCCAGAAACCACCGGTACTCTCGACTCCAAGCGAAGGCGAAGAATTATACCTATACCTTGCTGTGTCATCTCACGCTCTAAGCGCTGCCTTGGTAAGGGAAGACAACCGCACGCAACGACCAGTTTACTTCGTCAGCAAAAGGTTTACTGGGGCAGAAGTTAGATATCCTAAACTTGTGAAGTTAGCATACTGTTTACTAATCACATCACGAAAGCTGCGTCACTACTTCCAGTCCCATTCCATCAAAGTTCTGACCGATCAACCACTGAGGCAGGTACTCCATCGTCCTGACACTTCTGGGCGACTACTTAAATGGTGCATTGAACTAAGTCAGTATGATATCACCTATCACCCTCGCACCGCCATCAAGGGACAAGCCATGGCTGATTTCATTGCAGAATTCACTACCAACGAAGATAAGGAGCAATTGGACATAGCAGAAGATATCAAGTGGAATCTCTTTGTGGATGGTGCATCGAACGAACAAGGCTCGGGGGCAGGTGTGGTAGTAATCACTCCCAGGGGAAACAAACTGCACTATGCTATAAGGTTGGAGTTCGCTGCTACCAACAACGATGCAGAATATGAAGCAGTGATAGATGGACTAGAAATTGCCATAGAAATTGGAGCCAATTCTTTGTGCCTTCATAGCGATTCTCAACTTATTGTTAATCAAATACTAGGAGAATTCCAAGCTCGAGAAGAACGACTCATAGCATATCTAAAGAAGACCAAGTTACTTCTCAGCCGATTGGACCACTACTTAGTCAAACACATCCCTCGGGAGGAGAACCGAGAGGCCGACGAAATGGCTAAGCAAGCAAGTGTGAGAGACACCACCATCTTCGGGGCAGTGACCATCTCAAAGCAACTGGCCCCAAGTTTTGAGCAAGTGAATCTGATAGCTGCAACCGAAGAAGCAACTTGGATGACTCCCATCCGGGACTACCTACAAAGCGGCACACTACCCGACGGGCGTAACGAAGTCAAGAAAATCTTGGGGAAAGCGTCCTGCTACACAATACAAGAAGACATCCTCTATCGGCGCGGGTTCTCTAACCCATTGTTAAGGTGTGTCGCCGGAAGGGAAGCCAAGGAAATCTTATCCAACATTCATCAGAGAAGCTGCGGAGATCACACCGGAGGGCAAAAAAGATACTCCGATACGGATATTTCTGGCCCACCTTAAGCAAGGACGCCTTAGATTTCGTCAAGAAGTGTGACAGATGCCAAAAATTTGCTAAGATTCCTCGGCTACCAACAACCGAGATTACTCAGATGACCAGCCCTTGGCCCTTCGCAATATGGGGAATTGACTTAATCGGCGAGCTACCAATGGGCCGAGGCGGGGCCAAATATGCTATAGTGGCAGTTGATTATTTCACCAAATGGGTGGAAGCGGAACCTCTAAATAAAGTATCTTCAGCAAAAGTTATTAACTTCTTAATCAAAAATGTTCTATGCAGGTACGGAGTCCCACTCAAAATCATATCAGACAATGGACTTCAGTTTGACAGCGAGGAATTCGCCAACTGGTGCCAAGAACACAGAATTCATAAAAGCTTCTCATCCGTAGCATATCCCCAGGCAAACGGACAAGTCGAAGCAGTCAACAAAATTCTGAAAGCTCTGATAAAAAAGAAGCTCGAAAAGTCAAAGGGTGCTTGGGTGGATGAACTCCCTACGGCACTATGGGCCTACCGCACATCTTTCAGAACATCAACAGGGCACACTCTTTTCTCTTTGGCATACGGATCGGAGGCTATGCTCCCAATTGAAACCATTGTGCCTTCCCACCGTAGGATCCACTATAACCCAGAAGAGAATGAAGAGCTCCTCAACATGTCTTTGGATCTAGTCGAGGAGAGAAGAAATGATGCAGTCCTTAAAGCAGTAGCTCACAAACAAAAAGTGGCGGCACACTACAACTCCAAAGTCAAGCATCGTACCTTACAGGAAGGGGATCTTGTCCTCAAGCGAATCTTCCCTCGTCCCGGAGCACTAGACCCAATCTGGGATGGACCATATGTAATTCATAAAGATCTCCACAACGGAGCCTATATTTTGTCAACAGTGGACAGAGAGGTGTTCCAGAGGGCATGGAACATCCAACACCTCCGTCGATACTTTTCTTAACTTGTATTGCCCATATGCAGTGAATTAACAAAGAGAATCAGTGGACGTAGGCATTTTCGTGCCGAACCACTTTAAAAAACCTTGTCTCTTTTTAACTTGTTCCTTTGTATCTTGGCTGCTTGTTAACTTTATCCTTTTCTGTTGAACAAAATCATGAGTATATAGCATTTCTATTCAAAGCACTCCACAACGCAACTTCACCTGGACAAGACCTAGCAAGTACTATGCGAATCTATGCCCTCGCCAATGAGACACTTTTGCTCCGGCATCCCTCTGCTGCGGGTTAACTCATTGCTCGCGACGACCCTCAAAGCCAACTGTAATGAACCGATTATAAGCCACCGAGAAGGCCGACTATAGCCGAGGCAGCTCATTACGGCGTTAGGCTCGCTGGCAACTGTGAACCGACTATAAGCCCCAACATAAGGTGTGGCCAGCCAGAGGCAGTTCACAGTTGACGATCGGCACCCACTCTAGCCGGCCACAGTAAATCGAATAATACCCACGATTACGGGCCATAATGGCCCGGGTAGTTACTGTGCGCGATCTCGGCTCCGATGTGTCTTAAGTGTGGCTGTGGTAAAAAAGAATTAACTCCCCGCGGAGGCATAAGATGGGTGACAAATGTCTCCAAGACCCACAGCTAGGGAAAGTGACTACAAAACCCATTTGCCACGAACTTAAGCACGTCGAAGGCCTTTCGTGATTGGAAGTTTTACCTTTTCACATATTTCAATTTTACTTAAAAAGCTTTTTCCCTATCCTCTATAACAATCCCTAAAGTACAGGATACAGAGTAGGAGATACTCGCCAATGGGTGTAGGGACTCACAGTTGGATGGCAGGGCATTCGACTACATTCCATGCTCGGTCATACAAGATATTCAAGACTGCCACCTACGATTAAAACATGAAAGGTGGTATTTTCTTCTTTTGTGTACAAATACACGACTATAACTTGTTCACACCACACGCTAATATTGCAAGTCATGAAATTATGATTTAGAACCAGAATCTGACATCAAACACAATTCAATTACAAGAATATACATAGCTATATTTCTCATGCGACATGTCAAAATGGCAACAAACATTCAGAAAACGACAAAATCAGCTTAAGTTAAAGAATTACACATCAAGAATGGAGCTATTTATTACAAGCAGCGAAATAATACAACCTAAAAGCTACTTTACTGTTTTAAGACTAACATATACAACCCTGTCAAAGTCCACAAAAAGGAGTTTTTTCCAGGTCTAATCAAGAGGCCGGCTGCATTAGAGTTTTATCCTTGTCATGTTGGCCACTTGTCCAGTCAAAGAAAGGATTCATTTGTGATAAGCAACCAAGTTAATGGGGAAACTAAAATGGAAGACTTACCAGCATAAGCTTATTGGCCATCCTGGTCGTCATCATCCACTTGCACCCCTGCCTCCTCAGCAGCAAGTAACCGCATACCCTCCTTCACCGCCACCTTCTCCCCCTTGGCAAACTGGGCAGTGACCACATCCATGCTGAAGGCCATGCCACCATCTTTATCCGCATCGGCCTTGGCCTCCTCCAGAGCCCGAAGATATATCTTAGCCATGACCCTTGGATAATCATCCATCCAGGATAGGTTGCCCTGCTTCCAGGTTCGGAAGTACATGTCCTGAAGCATTTCGTCCACCCTCACCTCTTTCCTCCTCTATGTCTTCCTCCTCCTGGGTAAGTGGACAATTGCTGGGGGAGGGACCGTCCGACTTCTTGAGTTTCTTACCTCCGACGGCTGGAGGTTTTGTGAAAGGTTTCCTCTTGCTACTCTCTACCGTAACACCTTCCTTGGTCTGAGCACCCGCCCTCTCCTCCGCCGTTTCCCTCAGCTTAACTACTGACTGTTGTGGAAGGATTAGGTTATACTCCAGAAGGATCGCATTTCTGATCAAGAAGGCAGATGATCTATATTTCCCGAGAATAGCTTCTATCTCAGCCGCCGTCTGAACCAGGCGGTCAGTCTCCACAATCGCAAAGCCACCTGTCGCTAGCAAAATGAGAAAGTATGAGAAGAAGCATCGCAATCGGAATAGAAATTATAAGTAAAAGCATCAACTTACATCCAAAAGTAAAGCGCCGAATTGAAACGGAGTCGTCCCTGACAAAGAACCACTCCTTCTTGAACATGCTGAATTTAGAATACAGATCCAAGACCGGCTTGAAGGTCACGGCTGACTCCAAGCTAATGTATGGGGACCCCTTCTTATAGCCCCTCAGATTATATAAGTACCGAATCTCCCGGTTGGAAGGAGCACGACCATACTTCCTCTGGAAAATGACGAAGAGGCTCACCAGTATAGCATAGGAGTTGGGTTGAAGCTGGAATGGGGCCACCTTGAGATATGTGAGGAAGCTGGTAACCCAAGCGTTAAGAGGCGGAATGGCACCACACATGCAGTGGTATCTGCTGTAAGCAAAGTACCCTTCAGGAGGGTCGTACGGCATAACATCTCTCCCTGGCAACAACATTCGCGCCCTGTCAATTCCAAAAGAACGAGAGATGACATCAAGCTGCTCCTCCTTGAGGGAGCTAGGAAAGCAATCGGGCGGGGAGTTCAAAAGCTCCTGAGGGCCGTACCCGTCCACTAGTGATCTCGGGGCAGATCCGTGACGTTCTGGATTCGGCTGAGCTGGGGGCACGGCAGAGGAACCTCCTTTACCCCCGGATTTCTTTTTGTCTGATCGAGTTTCCGCTTTACGAGACATTATCTACAACACCGGAAAAACATGTTGTTAGAACAAAGGATGTAAAAAAGTAAGTATATAATATGGAATTTCACTCATAAAATCAGAATGTTCAAACTCCCGTTGTCATTTGGTAAAGAAAATGCAAAATTCTCAAGGCCATTCGGTAGTTCTCATATCCATTCGGCATTTCCAATGTCATTCGGATATGACCCCATCCGGCATCTCCATGCTATAACCCATTCGGCATTCCCAACTCCATCCGTTTATACAGATATACAACTACTCTCGATAAACCATTCGTCCAACATAGAAAGGATCTCACCTGATTCAGTGAAAATAGGGAAATTGATTCGGCTAACACTTTGATTCGGCTACCAAGTTGGTTCGGCTACCACGTTGATTCGGCTACCACTTTGATTCGGCTACCAAGTAGGTTCGGCTACCAAGTTGATTCGGCTACCACGTTAATTCGACTACCACGTTGATTCGACTACCACGTTGATTCGGCTACCACGTTCGATTCAGCTACGAAGTTTGATCCGGCAAGAGCAAATGTTTAGTTCGGCAGGTAGGAAATAGCAAAGGCGTACGGTCCCTACTTATAGACAAA
Source organism: Allium fistulosum (assembly GCA_030737815.1). Lineage (NCBI taxonomy): Eukaryota > Viridiplantae > Streptophyta > Magnoliopsida > Asparagales > Amaryllidaceae > Allium > Allium fistulosum. The sequence goes on from CM060908.1 coordinate 237,381,832, forward strand.
AGGACACGACCGGACCATCTGGTTCGGCATCCAAGGGGCAAGTGAAAATGTCAAACAAAGCACGTCATATTCAAGAATATGCCCCACTTTGGGGGGCAAATGTTGGGCGTGTTCTCACCCAGAAGACCTCGAGACCAAGAAGCTTGATTCATTCGACATTCTCGTTTTCCAGGGCCCATTCGGCAGACCTCATTCGGTATCCATGCCTCATAGGAACCCATTCGGCAGACCTCATTCGGTATCCATGCCTCATAGGAACCCATTCGGCAGACCTCATTCGAACCCATTCGGCAGACCAACCTCTCCTAACTCTATAACCGGACCAACCTTCCTAACTCCCACCGAACCACCTCCTGCCAAACCAACCGGACCAGCCCATGCCGAACCATCTCCACACCGGATCAACCTCTCCAACCACCTCCGAACCAAGCAATGACGAACCAAGACGTACCAGGCCAGATCACATCAGCTCAGGCCCATCAGCAACTATACACATCCTAGACCCCTACCCCCAGCCTCACTCTATAAATAGAGGGGCAGGGGTACAACAATGGGGGACAAGTTTGAGAGCTCAAGCACGGATAGAACTTTCAAACAACTTTTTTTTACTTGTATCAAAGCTTTGTACTTGTAATCAAAAGAAGAGAAGAGAAATAACATATAAAGTGGACGTAGGCACATTCTGGCTGAACCACTATAAATCTGCGTGTCTTTTTACAATTTAGCCCCTGTTTTTCATATATTTGCATAAATCTCCAAAATCACTAAGAACAACATAAGATCTATTAAATTATACGACTTTGAGGTGTTTGTCCATTTTTTTTGCAAACAGATGATGTTTCGTTAAGTATAAGATTTGTAAAAACAATAAATATCATATAGCATGTCTATCCAAAGTAACCAATTCTCATAACAAAAGAATATAAAATCTAACATTAACATAAACATATAAAGGACTAAGTGAACATCATATCAAAAAGCATAAGATCTAACATCATAATACAAATATTGAATGATACATCAAATCCTATAAGAGTACATATCTCAAATATACATGTCTATATGTCAATACACCCAAATACCGGATAGATATAATCATAGCGGTAATATATCTACGGCTTTATGAATTGATTTCAGCTAGTAGATAACAAAGCAACAATAAAGGGAGGGTCAAACACAACATCTTGTGAAAAGGAAATATCACTTGCTTGCATGATAAGCAATATGCTAATATATCATGAATAATACCAAATGCTAATACTTAAGCTAATGAAACCATACCTCAACTAGCATCTTCACCTCATCCAACAAGTTAACACATTTTACTACACTACTATGCTATATAATATGACTATCGCATACAAAACATCACGATGAAAATCATACTTAACTACCACGTACTAAGCTTGTGGGCCATGGATTCCCTGCTAAGGCCAAAACCCACCAAATATGGTCACCAATATAAGACCCATGCTTACGATGCTTTCAATGTGATCATCCACCACTTACAATTGTATAGAACCTAAATCGATTTACACATGCCTAACTGCTACAATGTATTTATCATAAGAACAAATTGATAGATATTTTCGAGCGTTTACCCTTGCTACAGCATAGCTTAGGTACACAGCAACATTATCGAGATAGAACGTCTTTAATCAAACATGTCAGTCCACCTAAGGGTGCATACCCTATACAACACCCACTCATGCTATAAATGGTCTAAAATATCTAATTCCAAAGTCGAAGGCAAGATATACAAACTTATTCCATATATGCAATATCATATGAAATCTTATATCACAGTATCCTATTTGTGACTTCTCAAAAATCACCAAATGACTCTATAAAAGTTACATACAAATAAAATTGTGTCTCCAACATCACCTGTGACCATTATGTCATTCAACATCACCGATGCACCCTTTCGGTCTATCTCAAAATCTATTGTTTTTGAATACATGTCAGAGTGGGTCCTTCATGGGCTTTGAAATCAAAATAATTCTAAACCTATCAAACCTTCATGGATTATTTTTCTTGAAATATGAAGATTATTGGTCCAAACCACGTCTTATTTCGAATTCTTATTTGAAAGATATTATTTCTCGAAGTTTCAATCAAAACCAATCGACAAAATTCAACATTAGCACTTTAGGCACCTAAAATTCTAATTTATGCATCTGAATTGGAATTCAAACAACTGAACCACTTTTTTAGATGTACGAATTTCCAATTTAGGAGCCTAAAACTGGCCCAAAACACACTGATCCGCAGCAATTTTTGTCTCTTGTTCAGATGTCCGAACTTCAATTTCAAACGTCTATATTTTTTTCCAGATGTCTTTAATGAAATTTTAGGTGTCTGAATGCCTATCATAGGCAGAAGCAGAACCAAAATTCTACCATCCACAACTCTCAGTCTACAACTCCAATTGACACATCATTTCTTGTGTTATGACCTTAACAACGTCCTCTTCGATTTAGAGACTTCAAATCTGAGATTCTTACACTTTCCATATGGTTATTTCCTTAAGTTTAATTGTTAAATGACATTGTATATTCGAGATACATCGCGTTTGACATGCGTATTTGTTATAAATCGTTTGACATTCGGACAAGTGCACATTCACACTCGTCAAACGACATTTAGGAAATGAACTAGTTTATGAACCACTCAAATTTAAGTCAATGATCCACTAATACCACTTCAATTCCAACATCAATCTTCAAGTGAAAACTCCAATTATTATTGTACACGATTCTAACATTTCTAGGTACAACAACATCAACAATCAAACTAAACATTTATCTCAAATACCATTCAGTTTCTACCAATTCCTAGTATATGATTTATACTTTTAAACATTAAGCATTCATTCCACAATATTCCCATCTCCAAAATCCCTAGTTAAGTTCATTACTAAATTCCAAACCGACATTACAGTAAACCACAATTTTAACATATCAAGCGGTCATATAGCTTAGAGAAGAGATCACATTTGGCAAAATCCTTAGAAATCCAAGCTCCAATGAAACCCAATTTGATGCCATCCTTTGATTTTTGGGATCTGGCTCAATCCTTCTCCAAAATATCAACTTGATGATATGGATTTGTAGAGAATCTCTTTAATTGAATTTATAAGCTTTATTTGGAATTTTTGGTAAAGCTATGAAGAATTTATTTAAAGTTAAAAAACTATTTTCTTACTAAAAAAAATGATGAAGAATAGGCAGACGAAAATAATGAGTGGGATTGGTCCTTTCGATAATTATAGAAAGGGCTCATGGCCAAATGACCATTTTGCCTTTGTCCATATTTTCTTCTTATTTTAGTACTCTTATCCAGTTTTAACAAACTTAATATTTATTTCACATATAAATGACATTACTCAAAGGAATAGGTCCTAATTTCTAATTATTCATTTTTAAAAAATTCTTCTTTTAATCATTACTTCGTTTAACCTTTAATTGTATGATTTATTACAATTAATTAAAAAGTGAAAATTACGAGTTGTTACACATCAGTTTATCCAACTCTTGCTTCGCTCAATATCCAGCTGAAGCGAAGTCTATTCTTCATTCCTTGCTTCATTATGCACTTCAGCACTTGTCCATCCTTCTATCACATCTTACTCATAATCTTTTTTGGAGCCATTTGTTTTCAATCTCGTTGGGGATTTTACTCAAATCCTAGTAGCAACCAAAGAACCATTACTGATCTTTGTTTGTTAGTGGAAGTACCAAAAAATGTTAGCCTTCAAAATGGGTTACCATCCCCAAATGATCAAAAAAATGAAAGAAAACGAACAGAAGGGAGCACGCAATCTTTTTATAGTGGTTCGACAAATTCTTTGGCCTAACACTACTTTATAGCTTTTGTTTGATTACTTTTCGCTGTTATAACTAAAATACAATGCAACCCAAAGATTACTATGATTGGTTTTTGAATTTGGTAGAGTTTCCTCAGCAAAAAGACCAAAAGTCGAGTAGATTTTTCAATAGTCCTTTTCCAAATGATGAAACTTGCTATTTATAGCCAAATACACACGTTAGAATCTTTCGATCTCGCCTTAAATCACTCAAGCAGTCAGATACAAGAAGATAGGAGGAAGAACATGTCGAAATAGCCAAAAATTATAGATATGGCGGATCGACCTTGATCCATTCAAGGATTGGGACCTATCCATGAATTTGTCAAAAAACTCCAATTTTCCTCCAAAATTGTTTAAGTCTTCAAGCTTAGGACCTCCTAGGGAAAAATTATACTTTTATGGATCAGTACACATCCATCCTCTATCTTTCAGACTTGTCTTTTTGTCTAAAATTCTAACGACCCAGAATTTTGGTTATTTGAATTTAGAATATTTAATTTATTTTAAATATTGATAAGTTCTTTTTGTAAGTTAAATAAATTGAATTTCAATTATAGCGATTTATTTGATAATTAAATTGTTGTATTTAATAATTGGGAATATTTAATATAATTGAATCCTGAATTTATTATGAGTAAAAATGATTTCAAAAGTTGGTTTAAACTCTATTTAAAATAAGAATTAAGATAATAAACTTTTAATTCAAATTTAAAAGTTATTTATTTGATTTTTAAAATAACTCGTTTTAATTAACGTGTAAAAAATAGCCTTCTGGGGCACAGTCTCGGATTTCGACGAAACCAGTTTCATTGGATCCATAATAGTATATTATAGTATGCCGTCGAATTTCATGGCGATTAAATGTATCGTTTGGTTGTGCGAGTTTGAAACGTGTTGAAATTAATATCAAAAATTTTAATGCAATAACCGGGTCTAAAAGGCTATCTTCTACATACGATCGAATTAAGCCTCGAGACTAGTTCTATTACGTTCAAAATAGGGGTGTAACTTATAAAACGCCAGGAAGCACGCCTCGTTTGGATTTCGAGATTTTCGGGTGTTTAAAGCTGAATATTTAAAATTTAAAAATAATATATTTTATTTTATCAGCCATGCCCATGACCGTACCCCACGTCCTAGCCCATACTCTCACCATATCCTTTTGCTTTTAAAATCACGTTCAAGGTCAAATTTTTGGCTCGTTTCAAAAAAGGGGGAGGGGGAGAAACGTGCCCGATTTCCACGAACGCGACGAGGGGAGGGGGTCGGCAACAGTGGAGCATGGCTTGGCGGTGGGGAAGCGGCGGCATGGTGAAGGTCGATGTAACATCCCGTATCTGGAGGCCAAAAGATAAGCACTATGGATGTTGCAGTCTTCCACAGTATTAACTTCTGGTGACGAAATACGGTAATGCTAATGGTATCCATAATATCAGAAGCACTTGAATATGAACAAAATCACATAATTCTAAAAACAATAATTTCAGTGATTATATTTCCAATAAAATCATATCCAAGTTACAAAAATCTCCAAATGTATTCTCAAACAATGATCAATTATAATTTATAATAATACGCCCAGAGTGACATATGTAGATGCCCCCATGCATGATCAAAGCAATATAGACATAACTGTCTTAATACACAGATGAAACAAACAAAAAGAACATAATTCCAAATTTAGCTATCCTTCAGCCACCTGCTCGTCTTCGGATGCTTTATTCGCAAAAATCTACTAAAACCTAAAAACCTAAACCCTTAGCCTACTCAAATCAAATTTTGAGCACCCGAGAGTTTAAGGGGAACAAAAACTTCGAGTCGGACTTAAAGCCTGGTAAGAATAATTTTTGTTACATCTCTGTTTACTAATATTTAGTGAGACCACGACGCTTAGCGGAACTGGTTTCCCCTCACTAATATCTCTTTTCAAAACATATATTTTGAAAATCCTTTCCTACAACCAAACTGGTTGATCAACTGATTATAATAATAATATAGCAAGATCCATTATGCTAAAAACATGAAATAAATGGGCTATCTGTCTGATATCTAGGCTAACTGCCCTCTGCTGGACTAATTGTCCTAAAATCAATTATATCAAAATAGCAATATCTGTTATGCTAAATAATGGACAATCTGTCCATAAAACATGTAAAAAGGGTGGACTAACTGTCCTTAAGAAGTAGCAAGGTCCGTTATGCTAACAAATGAACTAACAGTTCATATCTGGGCTAACTGCCCTTAACTGGACTACCTGTCCTCTGGGTTGACTGCCCTCAAACTAGACTGACTGTTCAAATTTAAATGAGCAAACTGCCCAAATTTTCTTTGGGTTAACTACCCTTTAAATTTTCCTTGAAAACCTTTTCAAAATGATTTAGTCCGTCAATTCATACTTATACAAGGAAAATATATCTTTAGCTTTACTCTAAGCTATTTTTCAATGTTATATATACTTTACTCAAAATAATGTTGATGATGTTCAATATGGATTATCTATCCTTTTAAAAATAAGTTAAAGTCCTTTATAACTTAAAACACTTAGGCTATCTGCCTAGTCATTATATACGAAACCTTTGTTTAAAACCTTTAAACAACCTTTCGAAATCATTGAAGGTAACCCCTTTGAAACCAATAATAAAACCTTTTAAAGCATTGAAGTAACCTATTCGAAACCAATAAAAACCTTTTCTCTAATAGCCTTAAAATATATGACATCTGCCATTAAAACCATTTAAATCTTGCCTTCCGAAAACATTGAAAAACCTTACCTTTCGACCTTGTCGAAAGCTTGGGGAACCATCCATTTCAAAACCATTCATAAAACCTCTTTCGAAAGCATCAAACAAAACTCTTTCGAAAGCAATTTGGGTTCAATTTAAAACAAGTGGAAACCTTTCAAAACCACTCAAAATTAACTATTTCAAAACCATTTAAATGTTTCGACTTAAAACATTTGGATTATACCTTCAAGTAGAGCAAAAGGATCAGAAAACATTGGAGTTGAAAGCAACTGCTTCGAAACCCTTTGAAAGTAGCTCCTTCAAAACCATTTCATAAACAATGAAGTGATGGTTTTGAAACGATCCCTTCGGAAGCAGTGGGGAGGCGGCAATTTAGAAAACAAAAGATTCCCTTCCAAAGCATCTAAATGAAAGGTAGGAAGCGGCAGCTAAAGTTTCGACCTGGTCGAAACGTTACTTTTTGATATTATCGGAAGGTTTTCTTTTCGACTTTGTCGGAAGGTTTTCTTTCGACCTTGTCGAAAGCTAACCTTTCGACGTTGTCGAAAGCACTTAATTTTAAAACAAGAAAGCAACATAATATAAACCTTTTCTTTAAAACCATTTGACTTTGTTGAAAGCATTTAGGTCGTAAGCAACATTGTCGAAAGCTCTTTTTCGAAAGCTAGCAAACATATTTTCTTTAAACCAAAACAAAGCTTCATCTCTTTCGAAAGCTCTTTAGTTTCAACCCTATACCTTCCGACCTCTACCAATTCACTACGTACCAGTTGCCTGATACCATGTGCATTGATTTTTGACCTTGTCGAAAGCTAACCTTTCGACCTTATTGGAAGGTAAGGAACAAAGGTGGAACTTTGTTGCCGAAGGAGATGAAACAGTTATAAGCCTGTTTATTTGTACTTCAAAATAGTTCTTTTGTACCTAACATGCCTTATTTGTCTAAATTTGATTGGTTGCTAGATTTTTTTATTCCAAAGTGTTGCCGACTTTCTATATTTAGCATTTTAAACATATATATAAAAAGCCCCTTCTCCTCTATAATTACATAAAACATTTAAGTTTCGTACCTTTAATAATTTTATATAACTATCAAAACATCTTAGAAATATCTGGAAAAATTCCAGGAAATCACTTTATATATGTTTTCCAATATATAAACTTTTCGGACCCAAATAATAAATTATTTTTCTGTAAATAATTTTATAATCCAAAACATCATTTTCTTCCTTAGAAAATTCATAATAAATCCACGGAAATCCAGAAAAATCTGAAAATTAAAACCCATCTCTAAAATATCTTTTAGATCTTCGTAAAAATTCACAAGGAAATTGGATGTCATTTAATAGGGTGTTCATCTCAAAACATGTTATAAAAGCTATATGAACATTTATAAATCATCAACATATATATAATCATTTTATCATTCCAAAACATGGCAACTCATTGCAAAATATTTGGATTTAATCTTAAAACCGAAACCATAAGTATAAGAGATGTAAACATTTTTTCACCTTTGGTTTAAAGATTAAAGGAGCTTGAGATTTGAATGGATTTGATTTGAATTACCTTTTCCTTTAGCATATCTTAATTTCCTCTTTTTTTGTTAATGGTAGCCGGTCACTTTAGAAAATTTTGAAATCAAATGAATGTGCACAATATACACAGCTATGCGAAGTAAATATAAGAATGACCTCTTTCCTATATTACCCTACCCCCAAATCATTCTATACCTTTCTTTTAACTCGTTTATTTTAAAAGGCATCGCTACCTTAATTAAAATCAAATCTTAATCCCCTAGTCAACACATTATTTTATTTAGTTTAACTAACTAAATCTTCTAAATAATGTGACCAAAAATCTAGGTTGTTACTGACTCCACTCTTTAAGGAATTTTGTCCTCGAAATTACGATAAGGCACACAATAATAAAAAAAAGGTAAAATATACCATCAAACAAGTCAGAATAAGTATCTCTAATCTTGCTCTTAACCTCCCAAGTATAGTCTCTGTCATCGTCACTCCACTGGACTTTGACTAATCTGACAGTCTTGGCTCTAAGCCTCTTCTCATCTCTCACAACTTTGTGAATTGGCTTCCTTACTATGGTTAAGTCCTGTTCTACCATCAAATCATCTAGCACTGTCAGTGCAATAGCAGTCTCCAGGTCTCTAACACACTTTATGAGATGAGAAATGTAACGACCCAGAATTTGACCACCTATAAATATAACATTTAAAGTGATTATATATATAAAATATAAAAGGTTTTATGATTTAAACAATATTCGATAGGATTTGGAAATAGAAATAAACATTAAAATAGTAACATTTGCTTATATCGACAAAAGTGACAAAATCCTAATTTTAGAAAAGTAAGTTTAAATGGTTTAATCAATTATTTTAATTTATTTATGAGTGTTTATATTTTTAAATAACATTATACAAATTTATTTTTAAATTTGGTTTACATAAATAAATAGTTTAACTAAAACGTAAAAATACGACCATAGAACATTTTGTCAAAAATCAACGTTTAAACGATTTAAAGTTGTCGCAACGTTGTTTCACCTTTATGTACACAATTTAATAAATATGTTAACATATAAAGTTAGTTAACAATTAACCAAATAAGTTTACTTTTAATAATCACACTTAGAAAATTCTAGAAAGTAATTAGCTAAAGTAAACTAAAAAAACAAAACACATGTCACATCACATGTGACATAAAGTAAAGAAATGTGACATAAAGTAAAGTAACCATTCTTATTCTTTACTTAACTCTTAAGTATTTGAATTTTAAAAGTGTGATGTGATGTGGATGTTAAGTGTTGAATTAAATAAGTTTACTTAATTCTTAAGGAAGGTTATTTGAGTAAAAACGCAAATCTATATTTTAATCTCAAATATTTTTTATAAATACCCATCCACTTCTTCTTCACTTTTGCACCATTTCTTCTCTACTTTCTTAATCTCTCTTAAATCCTTTAATGACTTCCTTCCAAAATTAAATAATGCCAAAATATTTCCAAAAATAAAACAAAGAAAAATATCAACAAAACTCCGTCCGAACCACTTCAAAACTCCTCTCCCCTTCTATTGCTCATGCCTCCCTTCCTCCATTTGGCCGAGCACTCCGAGCCTTCCCCAAGCCAAGTCGATCCATCCAAGTCTAAGCGTTCAAGGAATCGTAAGCTAAAAACGTCGAGTGGCGAAGCTAAAGCCGATTTTTCGTTCGCCAAAAACAAACAAAGTGAGAACTCCTAATTTATATGTATATATTTGGTTGTGATGTTGTGATATATTTGTTTGGATGTTTGGTTATGATATTTATTTCCATATATTGTTTATTGCATGAAAATATTGAAACAAGTCACGATATACACGACATTGATTCACACGAAAAACATTTTACAAAATAAAATAAAATGTGATATGGAATCATTTATACCCTTTGAAAAATGTTTGAACATGGTTTAGAAATGATTTGTAAGTGTTAAAAATTGTCTCGACAAAGTTTGGATATGAATTTCAAAATACGCCTAAAATTTGACGCGTCGTGTAACGGTAGTTCGTGTTTTCGCATCAAAAGTTCAAATAAACATACGAAGTGGAATATAGTTCGCAATTCTTCGAAGTAAGGATTTTCCGAATCCTTATATCCATATCTTTCATATAAAAAGGAAAATCAAGATTTCATCTTGTATATTTTGAAATATGGCAAAATCAATTTTCAAGAAAAATCCAGTTTTTGCACTAAATGACCAAAGTTGGAAATTGATAAAATAATCATTTTAAATATATGAAACAAATTATAAAAATATTTTAAAATTTCTAGAAAGTGATTAAGTTGAAAATATGGTTTTCTAAATGATATAAAAGTTGTTTTGAAGAATATAGCTTTTAGAGCACTTTTTGTAACACTATTTGCAACACTTTTCGCAACACTTTTCAATAACTTTTGAAATAAAGGTTGAAACTTAAAAATTCTTTCCCAAATCCTTAGTAAATGTTTTTAAGTAAATAATAAAGCATTTTAAAAGAAATTTGAACAATTTAACATTATTTCAAAGATGGTTAAACAAATAGTTAAGTGATTTAAAAAGGAAAAATGAATATGCGGAAATGACTAGTATACTTGTCCCGCCTGTGAGATCTAAAAGTGAAAACAAGTTGTGTAACCGAGGTTAGGGATGGAGCAACCAGTGCCCCGAACTTACCTAGCCTCAGTTTTCTCTTTTAGGCGAGGGGTGGAACATATCGAAAGGAAAGCCCAGATGCTCAAATTGGATTTTATAGAAATAATCTTCTTATACTCATTATTAAAATCCGAAGAGGGAACTTGTCCTATTTGTGGAAATAAAAAGGTGATATCACCGTTATTTTGCCCATAGCGCTTGTTGAATACGGAAGTTGATTTTAAATAAAAGTAGAATGATTTCTATAATCCTATTTTCACAAAAGATTCTCTTTAAAAATGATTTGAGAAATATTCAAAATGATGTTTAAATGATTCCGTGTTCACTAAAAGAATATTTTGAAAATATATATCTCTCGAAGATATTTTGGTAAAGGAAAATGAATGAATCGAAAAACAATCACCTAATTACATCATTTTTTATCGATGATTGGATTTCGAAGGAACCGTGGTTGGATTTGGGTGATTCCTATCCGAAAACCACTTCGAACCAATTTACGTGTTCGAAGATTGAAGATGTTTGAAGATGGAGATAGTGAGACGAATAATAACGAGGGACTACTTGTTGATTAATTGGGGATAAACTCCCGATTCACTATATTGTAGCAGTGGTCTCTTTGTTATGAAAAACCTCAAAACCACAAGGGCTTCTCGCCTAGTAATGGCCGAGGAAAGTACCTTCGGTTTCATTCACTCCTAGAAAGAACTTGTATAGATGAGTGTCTGACCTTGCATTCTAAATCAAAATGTGTGGTCTCTATAAATGTATATCTATTGGTTGCGGAGAAGACACCTTCTCTTAGCTTAACACCCTTATCTAAGACATACGAGCTCAGAGGTTATACGTTTGTAGAAATCAGTCATGTGAATGTGAATGTCAAAGTGAAAGAAAATGTACTATGTAAAAAGGTAATCGTAGCCTCGAGCCTCATCAACCAGAAATGACCGAAACAGGGATAGATGCAGCAAGGCTAAGTGAGTCATTCCCAATTAGGGTATGATCATTCCCTTCTAGATATATTTCTTCCCACTATGACGTTCGGGATGTAAATTAATGTGGATGTATGCGAAGAGAGCTCTCGGATAAAGGTCGGTAACGACCGGGGATGATATATTCGGTACTATTGTTACAGAGATATGCCGGTCTTGTGTTGGTAGAGGATGCTTTGTGATGGTTCTTGGGACATCCATCTAGAGGTGCACCCATCGAGAGGTAGTCCCTTCACCTGGTCATTTGTATGGAAATCCATTCTCCAATAAGAACTTGCGGTTTTATTTGTAGAACCTATTATGCTGGAATTTAATAATGGTAATAATTTCGGCTAAGATTAATTAGTTTATTTGCAAATGTTTTCAAAGAATGTCTTTAAAAATAACCCCAAAATTTTATGTAATAAAGAGTTTTGGTCATCATAAGGTAAAAACTCGTTCCGTGTTTATATGCGACATGGTCTTATGAGATACTTTTTTGTTTTCAAAACATTGTACTTTGAGTTCTCACACCAGTCCCATGACGGACCCGAAGTTTGTATTTTCCTATAAACTCTGGGTGCCCTATTTTTCGGGCAGCCGTGTAGTCAGGATACTTTAGAAGCATTTTGGGGCATGTTGGGGAGCACTTTGGAGAAGTCTTTTGGAGCTATGAAGCTGAAGTACCTTATGTAGATATCTACCCATTTTCCACTGTGTTATGTAGTATGTATTTCCCAGCATATGTACGGATAGACAGTTATAATTATCCCATTGGATTTGTATTTGACTCTGATCATTTATGTATAATTAAAATGTTGAATGCGATGTTAGATTCTATTATTATGTTATCTTCTATCTTTATTTTCTTTTACACCCCTATTAATCTGCCTCCTCGGCACTTGGATTTACGGCACATGAAAACCATGGATGTATTAGTGTTGATTTCTGAGGGTCGAGGTGACAGGTCGTCACATTTGGTATCAGAGCTTAAGGTTAAGCGAGAACCTGGGCTTTGTTGGGATATGACTCATTAGAGATAGGGTTAGTAACGCCCTAGAATGAGTTTAGTCTTAGAGAGCGCATAATTAAAATTTTTAACTTGAATAAGTATATTCATACTGTATAGCATTCCCTAAGATATCTCGTCTATATATCCTAAAGATCTTTTTCTTACTATATACAGATAGTAGAAAATGAGTGGAAGAAGAGTACGAGGTAGGGGAGGAAGTAATACCACAAATGGTCAACTCCCGCAGCTATAGTTGTTGAGGAAGTAGTAGTTTCGGCACATCCCCAAATTAACTTTGCAACTTTATGCAAGAACTATACCAGCCTTGGTGGTAAACCTTTCAAAGGAGCAGAAACCATCATTGAAGTACAAGTTGGATCCGCTCTTGTGAAAGAATTTTCAAAGGACTGAATATTGGAGATGAGCAGAAGAGATTCTTAGCTTCTTGGCAACTACAAGATGGAGCTCTAGTTTGGTGGGAATCTATTACTCAGAATGAGTTAGAAGATGATTTCTCATGGGAACGATTCAAAGAAGTTCTGGAGGAACATTATGTGGGGGAAGCAGGAAATCTCGCCTTTAACGAAATTTTATGGATTTTAAACAAGAGGAGATGTCATTTGAGGAGTATGTTAACAAGTTTAACGAATTATCTCGTTTTAGGCCTGGATTGATAGATACGCCCCTAAAAAAGAATGAAATGTTTATTTCTGGAATGAAGAAACAATACCATGTCAGAATGACTAGGCATGTGAAAGAACCATTTGTAGACTTAATAGACATGGGATACAGATATGAAGCTTTGGATGATGTGGATCCACCCGTAGTACAAGTAAGCAACAACAATAACTGGAAGAAGAGGAAGTTTAATAGCAAGAAGACATGGCAGGGAAAACCCAAAGGAGGATCTCAGGATAACCGCTTTAAAGATGTCACTTGCTACAATTCCCAACAAAAGGGCCACCTATCAACTCATTGTAGAAAACCCAAAACTCAAGGAACTCAAGGATCAGCACAAAGAAGCTGCTACAATTGTCATAAACCAGGGCACCTGTTTAATGATTGTCCCCTAATAAAGAGAGGAGAACAAGCCAAAGTTTATGCTATCAAGGATGAGCCTTCAACCTCCCAAGATATGAAGGGCAAAGGAGTGTTGGAAGGTAATATTTTTATCAAAGATGTTTTAGGTAGAGTATTGTTTGATACAGGAGCTTCTCATAGTTTTATTTCTAAAACAACTATAGAAGAATTAGAACTTGAACCTAAAATTGTTGACGACCCAATCTGCATGATGAATCCTATAGGAGGTTACACTAATCTTTGTATGCACCGTGGAAAAGTCCCAATTTCCTATCCTCCCCATCACTTTCCTTTTGATCTTTTCGTCTTAGAATTTATTGGATTTGAAATTTTACTTGGTATGGATTGGTTAACTAAAAAAAAGCTATTCTTAATTGTTTGAAAAGAACGGTTGTAGTGAAAACAAAGTTAGGGAAAATAATAGAAATATCTTGTTAAGGTCCTAGTCCAAGAAGGGATAGTTTTCTTTATGCTTTAAATACATCCGAGATAGGATTAGAAACAATACCCATTGTTAAAGAAATTGCAGATGTCTTTGAGGAAGTAAAAAGTTTGCCCCCACATCGAGAAATCGAATTCCGTATCGATTTAGTTCCTGGTGCGATGCCAATTAAACAACAAGATAGAAGGATGGCTCCAAAAGAAAGGGATGAGTTGAATAACCAAACCTAAGAGCTATTAAAGAAAGGATTGATAAGACCAAACCGTTCAAGTTGGGGATCAGCAGTAGTTTTTGTTGCTAAGTCAGATGGATCTTTGAGATTGTGTGTAGACTATCGAGATCTAAATAAGCAAACCATTAAGAACAAATATCCTCTACCCTGAGTAGATGACTTGTTTGACCAGTTACACGGAGCTCGAGTGTTCTCTTAAATGGACCTAGGTGCAGGATTCCATCAGTTAAGGATCGCAGAAGATTGCATCCATCTAACTGCATTCAAAGGTTCGAATACTTTCTATGAGTGGTAGGTTATGCCTTTTGGGCTGACTAATGCACCCGCTTATTTTGTTGACCTTATGAGTAGAGTGTTTAGAGATGTATCAAACAAATTCGTATTAGTCTTTATCGATGATATTATCATCTACTCAAAGACAAAAGAAGAACATGCAAGGCATCTAGAAGCTGTTTTGGAGATATTGAGAAATAATGTGCTTAAAGCCAAATTCTCAAAGTGCCATTATTGGGAGAAAGAGGTAAGATCCTTGGACATATAGTATCAAGGGATGGAATTTCAGTAGATCCAGGGAAAGTTGCAGCTATTCAAGATTGGAAGCAGCCACAAACTCCTAAAGAGATCGTAGCTTCTTAGGTTTGGTAAAATATTACAGAAGATTCGTTCAAGACTTCTCTAAGATTGCCTATCACCTAACGAAGTTGACAATGAAGGATGCTAAATTTATCTGGACTCCCAAGTGTGAAGAAGCATTCCAAGAACTAAAGAAGAGGTTGACAATCGCTCCAGTTTTAGCAATTGTAAATGGAAATAGTGGATTGACTGTTTGTACAGATGCTTGTGGAGAAGGATTTGGTGAAGTTTTAATGCAAGATGGGAAGGTGATTGCTTATGCAAGTAGACAGCTGAAGGCGCATGAGAAGAATCATGCAACACACGACTTAGACTTATTAGCCGTTGTGTTCGCTCTAAAGATATAGAGACATTATTTGCTGGGTAAGAATCTTTCATAGTGTATTTCGATAAAACTATGAATTGACCTTAGTAAATAATATTCCATCTTTTAGGTGAAAAATTCGAACTCTTCACGGACCATAAATCTTTGAAGTATCATTTCACCCAGAAGGACTTGAACATGAGACAGCAATGCTGGCTAGAATTTCTCGCATCATATGATCTAGATATTCCATATACACCCGGGAAAGCCAACGTAGTAGCAAATGCATTGAGTAGAAATTTAGCTACTATCTCTTATTTGGTGGTAACTTCAACTCTTCTGGAAAGAATTGCCAGTAAACAGGGAGAAGATAAACGGTTTGAGAAATACATTAAAGCAGCTAAAGAAGGAAGAAATTCAAGCTTTAAAATAGATAACCATAGAGTATTGCATTAAATGGAAGAATTTGTGTTCCGGATGTTGAAAATCTTAGGCAAGAAGTACTAACTGAATGCCACACAACTAAACTTAGCATTCATCCGGGAATTCATAAGATGTACAAGGACATGAAGCATACATTTTGGTGGAAAAGTATAAAGAGGGACATATCTATCTATGTTAGCCGTTGTGAAAATTGCCAAAGAATCAAAAGTGACCAACAAAAGATAGCATGATTACTTCAACCTTTGGAGATTCGAGCTTGGAAGTGAGATCAAATATCCATGGACTTCATTGATGGCTTACCTCGAACAAGGAAAGGAAATGAAGGCATTTGGGTTATCATAGACCGATTAACCAAAAGTGAACACTTTATTCCGGTAAAGCCAACAAGAACTGCAGCAAGCCTTGCGGAGATATATATGAAGGAGATTATCTGATTGCATGGAGTTCCGAGCAGTATAGTAAGTGATCGTGATCCGATCTTCAATAGTTAGTTTTGGGAAGCACTACAGACAAATTTGGGAACCAAGCTGAGTATAAGCACTGCAAATCACTCCCAAACTAATGGACAGATGGAAAGAGTCAACCGTGTTTTGGAAGATCTTTTAAGAGCATGTATTCTAGACTTTGGAGGCTTTTGGGAGAATCATTTACATTTAGTAGAGTTCTCCTATAATAACAGTTATCAAGCTAGTATCGGCATGGCACCGTATGAAGCTTTGTATGGTCGTCCATGTAAATCGCCAGCATATTGGATAGAAACCGGGGATCGGTTAGTGCTTGGCCCAGATATGATACGAGAAGCTTCAGAAAAAGTTGATATGATTAGAAAGAAGCTAAAAGAAGCCCAAAGTAGACAGAAGAGTTATGCAGACCGAAGGCGTAGAAATCTGGAATTCTTAGTTGGAGATTCAGTCTTTTTGAAAGTCTCTCTAATGAGAGGAGCAGTAAGATTTGGAAGAGTTGGAAAGTTAGCACCTCGATATATTGGACCTTTTCCCATTCTCGAACGAATCGGCCAACTTGCTTATTGAGTACAATTGCCTGAAAGATTATCTGGTGTACACAATGTTTTTCACGTATCACATTTACGGAAGCATGTATATGACCCAGAACAAATCATAGAAACGGCTGCCCAGGATAACTTGGAGATAGAACCAAACTTATAAGTTATTAAAAGGCCCATTCGAATCGTGGATCAAGACGAAAAACGATTAAGAAGGAAGGTATTATGATTGGTCAAAGTTCAATGGAGCGGGGATGCTGATGATTGCACATGGGAAACATAAGACAGAATGACAAAAGCATATCCCGAGTTTAGTATCGATGTATAGACTCTATCTATCATTTGAGTGTACTCGCCGCTTGTAGTGTAGTCGCTTATTGTATATATTCCATCTTATTGAATATATATTTCCTTTTGAGCTATTTTCTTCTTACCTAATTTCGAGGACGAAATTCTTTTAAGTAGGGGAGAATGTAATGACCCAGAATTTGACCACCTAAAAATATAACATTTAAAGTGATTTTATATATAAAATATAAAAGTTTTTATGAAATAAACAATATTCGATAGGATTTGGAAATAGAAATATACATTAAAATAGTAACATTTGCTTATATCGACAAAAATGACAAAATCCTAATTTCAGAAAAGTAAGTTTAAATGGTTTAATTAATTATTTTAATTTATTTATGAGTGTTTATATTTTTAAATAACATTATACAAATTTATTTTTAAATTTGGTTTACATAAATAAATAGTTTAACTAAAATGTCAAAATATGACCGTGGAACATTTCGTAAAAAATCAACGTTTTGTCGATTTAAAGTGGTCGCAACGTTGTTGCACCTTTATGTACACAATTTAATAAATATGTTAACATATAAAGGTAGTTAACAATTAACCAAACAAGGTTACTTTTAATAATCACACTTAGAAATTTCTTGAAAGTAATTAGCAAAAGTAAACTAAAAAAGACAAAACACATGTCACATCACATGTGACATAAAGTAAAGAAATGTGACATAAAGTAAAGTAATCATTCTTAATCTTTACTTAACTCTTAAGTATATGAATTTTAAAAGTGTGATGTGATGTGGATGGTAAGTGTTGAATTAAATAAGTTTACTTAATTCTTAAGGAAGTTTATTTAAGTAAAAACACAAATCTATATTTTAATCTCATATATTTTCTATAAATACCCACTTCTTCTTCACTTTTGCACAATTTCTTCTCTACTTTCTTAAGCTCTCTTACATCCTTTAATGGCTTCCTTCCATAATTAAATAATGCCAAAATATTTTCAAAAATAAAACAAAGAAAAATATCAACAAAACTCCGTCCGAACCACTTCAAAACTTCTCCTCTCCCCTTCTATTTCTCACACCCCCCTTCCTCCATTTGGTCGAGCACTCCTAGCCTTCCCCATGCCAAGTCGATACATTCAAGTCTAAGCGTTCAAGGAATCGTAAGCTAAAAACGTCGAGTGGCGAAGCTAAAGCCGATTTTTCCTTCGCCAAAACCAAACAAAGTGAGAACTCCTAATTTATATGTATATATTTGGTTGTGATGTTGTGATATGTTTGTTTCCATATGTTGTTTATTGCATGAAAATATTGAAACAAGTCATGATATAGACGACATTGATTCACACGGAAAACATTTTCCAAAATAAAATAAAATGTGATATGGAATCATTTATACCCTTTGAAAAATGCTTGAATATGGTTTAGAAATGATTCCTAAGTGTTTAAACTTGTCTCGGCAAAGTTTTGATATGAATCTCAAAATACGCCTAAAATTTGACGCGTCGCGTAACGGTAGTTCGTGTTTTCGCGTCAAAAGTTCAAATGAACATACGAAGTGGAATATAGTTCGTAATTCTTAGAAGTAAGAATTTTCCCAATCCTTATATCCATATCTTTCATATAAAAAAGGAAAATCAAGATTTCATCTTGTATAGTTTGAAATATGGCAAAATCAATTTTCAAGAAAAATCCAGTTTTTCCACTAAATGACCAAAGTTGGAAATTGATTAAATAATCATTTTAAAAATATAAAATAAGTTCTAAAAATCTTTTAAAATGTCTTAAAAGCGATATAAGTTGAAAATATGGTTTTCTAAATGATATAAAAGTTGTTTTTAAGAATATAGCTTTTAGAGCACTTTAACACTATTTGCAACACTTTTCGCCACACTTTTCAATAACTTTTGAAATAAAGGTTGAAACTTAACAATTCTTTCCTAAATCCTTAGTAAATGTTTTTAAATAAATAATAAAGCATTTAAAAAGAAATTTTAACAATTGAACATTATTTCAAAGATGTTTAAACAAATAGTTAAGTGATTTAAAAAGGGAAAATGAGTATGCGGAAACTACTAGTACATTTGTCCCGCTTGTGAGATCTAAAAGTGAAAACAAGTTGTGTAACTAAGGTTAGGGATGGAGCAACCAGTGCCCCGAACTTACCTGGCCTCAGTTTTCTCTTTTAGGCGAGGGGTGGAACATATCGAAAGGAAAGCCCGGATGCTCAAATTGGATTTTATAGAAATAATCTTCTAATACTCATATTAAAATTCGAAGAGGGAACTTGTCCTATTCGTGGAGTTTAAAAGGTGATCTCACCGTTATTTCTCCCATAGCACTCGTTGAATACGGAAGTTGATTTTGAATAAAAGTAGAATGATTTCTATAATCTTATTTTCTCAAAAGATACTCTTTAAAAATGATTTGAGAAATATTCAAAAAGAAGATTAAATAATTCTGTATTCACTAAAAGAATATTTTGAAAATATATATCTCTTGAAGATATTTTGGTAAAGGAAAATGAATGAATCGAAAAACAATCACCTAATTACATCATTTTTATCGATGATTAGATTTCGAAGGAACTGCGGTCGGATTTGGGTGATTCCTATCCGAAAACCACTTCGAACCAATTTACGTGTTCGAAGATTGAAGTTGTTTGAAGATGGAGATATTGAGACGAATAATAACGAGGGACTACTTGTTGATTAATTGGGGATAAACTCCTGATTCACTGTATTGTAGCAGTGGTCTCTTTGTTATGAAAAACCTCAAAACCACAAGGGCTTCTCGTCTTGTAATGGCCGAGGAAATTACCTTCGGTTTCGTTCAATCCCAGAACGAACTTGTATGGATGAGTGTCTGACCTTGCATTCTAAATCACAATGAGTGGTCTCTATAAATGAATATCTGTTGGTGTCGTAGAAGACACCTTCTCTTAGCTTAACACCCTTCTTTGAGACATACGAGCTCGGAGGTAAACGTTTGTACAAATCAGTCATATGAATGTGGAATGACAATGTGGAATGACAATGTGGCATTCAAAGTGAAAGAAGATGTGCTATGTAAAAAGGTAATCGTAGCCTTGAGGCTCATCAACCGGAAATGACCGAAACAGGGTTAGATGTAGTAAGGCTAAGTGGGTCATTCCCAATTAAGGTATGATCATTCCCTTCTAGATATATTTCTTCCCGCTATGACATTCAGGATGTAAATTAATGTGGATGTATGCGAAGAGAGCTCTCGGATAAAGGTCGGTAACGACCGGGGGATGATATATTCGGTACTATCATGTTACAGAGATAGGCCGGTCTTATGTTGGTAGAGGATCCTTTGTGATGGTCCTCGGGCCATCCATCTAGAGGTGTACCCATCGGGAGGTGGTCCCTTCACCTGGTCATTTGTATGGAAATCCATTCTCCATTAAGAACTTGCCGTTTTGTTTGTAGAACCTAGTATGCTGGAATTTAATAATGGTAACAATTTCGGCTAAGATTAATAAGTTTATTTGCAAATGTTTTCAAAGAATTTCATTAAAAATAATATCCCCAAAATTTTACGTAATAAAGAGTTTTGGTTATCGTAATGTAAAAACTTGTTCCGTGTTTATGTGCGGCGTGGTCTTATGAGATACCTTTTTGTTTTCAAAACATCGTACTTTTAGTTCTCACACCAGTCCCATGACTGACCCGGAGTTTGTTTTTCCCTTTAAACTCAGGGTGCCCTATTTTTCGGGCAGCCATGTAGTCAGGATACCTTATGAGCATTTTGGAGCATGTTAGGGAGCATTTTGGAGAAATCTTTTGGAGCTATGAAGCTGATATACCTTATGTAGATATCTACTCATTTTCCGCTGTGTTATGTAGTATGTATTTCCCATCATATGTATGGATAGACAGTTATAACTATCCCATTGGATTTGTATTTGACTCTGATCATTTATGTATAATTAAAATATTGAATGCGATGTGAGATTCTATTATTATGTTATCTTCTATCTTTATTTTCTTTTACACCCCCGATAATCTGCCTCCCCGACACTTGGATTTACGGCACGTGAATACCGTGGATGTATTAGTGTTGATTTCTGAGGGTCGTGGAGGCGGGTCGTCACAAGCAACATGAAAAACATTGTGGACACCTGCCAAGATGCTCGGTAACTCAAATCTATATACGACTTTATCGATCCTCTCAGGAATAGAAAAAGGTCCAACAAACCTCGGATATAACTTCCCCGATTTGCCAAATCTAATCACACCCTTCGTTATTGATACTTTGTCGAAAACCCGGTCCCCAACTGAGAACTCTAAATATTTTCATCTCTTATTTGCATAACTTTTCTGCCTAGACCGAGCCTCCTTCATCCTAGCCCGAATGACCTCAATCTTGCAGCCTCTCCAACTAGATCTTGACCAAGAATCAACCTTCCCTGGTCTCCAACCAACATACGAGAGATTTGCATGGCCTTCTATACAAAGCTTCAAACGTTGCCATCCCAATACTAGTCTGATAACTGTTGTTATATAAAACTCGACTAGATGCAGAAGGTCCTCCTATGATCCCCCGAAATAAAGAACACAAGCTCTAAACAAATCATCCAAGATCTTGTTAACTCTTTCAGTTTGCCCATCCGTCTGCGGATGGTAAGTGGTACTCATCTTAAGCTTGGTTCCCAAAACTTCCTGCACACTCTTCCAAAACTTGCTAGTGAACAAGGAATCTATGCCACTAACTATACTACTCGGGATCTCATACAGTCTAACCACATTCTTCATGAACAATCTCGCTAAAACAGGTACCATCCTGGTTGACCTAATTGGAATGAAATGGGCACTCTTGATCAATCTTTCCATTATGACCCTTATACTTTCATTACCCTTGTTCGACATTTGCAACCCGTCAATGAAGTCCATAGAAATAGAATACCATTTCCATTCTAGAATGTCTAACGGCTGAAGCAAACCACTTGGCTTTTGGTGTTCGGCCTTTGCCTGTTGGCAATTCAAGCACTGCCTTACATACAATCCAATATCACGCTTCATACCTTCCCAGATGAAACTCCTCTTCATTCCTGATACATCTTGGTACCTCTGGGATGTATAGTGAACTTCGAACGATGACGTTTTGCTAAGACTTCTTTCCTTATGTTCTCCACACCCGGAACACATAATCTTCCTTTCTTTCTATACCACCTATTCTGGTCAAGACTGAAATCTTTTAAGTCATTGCTCTTGGTTCCTTCCTTAAGCATCCTGATCCGCTCAGCTAACACTGGATCTTTCATCTGCTTAGAAACAATCCGCTCGATCAACACTGGTCGAACTTCCAAACAAGATAATACAACCGTATTCCCACTAGACCCAACCTCGGATCTCCATTGCACTCTTCTATCTACTAAGGCTTCTAAATCTTTCCACTCAGCCATAATTGCTAACGCTGCATTTTGATGCTTCCTGCTAAGTTCATTTGCAACCTTGTTGCCTTTCCCTAGTGTGTACTCAATACCAAAATAATAAGCGGCTATGAACTTTAACCACCTCTGCTGCCTCATGTTAAGCTCCTTCTGAGAGAACAAATACTTCAGCGACTTATGATCTATATATAGCTCGAACCTTTCTCCCAAAAGGTAATGTCTCCACACCTTAAGAGCAAAAATCACTACAGCTAATTCTAAATCACGTGTCGGATATCTGACTTCATGCGGTTTAAGCTGTCGAGAAGCATAGACAATCACTTTACCTCTCTGCAATAGCACAACTCCTAATCCTATTCCACACGCATCAATGTAAATTATCAAATCCTGATACCCCTCTAGAATGACCAACGTAGGTGCATGGGTCAATAAGTGTTTCAATCTTTGGAATGCTTCCTCACACGTATCGGTTCACACATCCTTTCTTATCAGCTAGGTCATCGGTACTCCTACCAGTGAAAATCCTTAATGAACCTCCGATAATAACCAGCCAACCAAAGGAAACTCGTTATCTCGGTTAATGTCTCGGGTCTCTTCCAATTATTCACTACCTCTATCTTAGTCAGATCCACTGACAACCCTTCCTCTAAGACTACATGGCCAAGAAACTTCACCTCTTTCTTCTAGAAGTGACATTTCAAAAACTTCGCTTTCAGCTAATGCTGCCTCCGCGTCTGAAGCATCACTCTAAGATGAACTTCATGCTCTCTTTCATCCTTAGAGAAAATCAAGATATCCTCTATAAAACCAGCACGAACTTATCCAAGTGCTCTTGGAAAATCCGGTTCATCAAGTCCGCAAATAAATCTGGCGCATTCATCAGTCCGTATGTTATAACCAACCATATATATGACCCATATCTGGTCCTGAACGCCGTCAAAGGTATACTATCTCCTACTACTTTGAGCTGATGAAAACCTGTTGCCAAATCCCACTAGGAAAATACTTTTGCTCCACTAAAGAGGAAATAAATGGACTATTTGTCCAATATCTAGGCTAATTGCCCTCTGCTGGACTAACTATTCTAAAACTGATTATATCAAAATAGCAATATCCTTTATGCCAAATAATGAACTATCTGTCCATAAAACAGGTAAAAAGGGTGGACTAACTGTCCTTAAGAAGTAGCAAGGTCCGTTCTGCTAACAACTGAACTAATTGTTCATATTTGGCTAACTACCCTTAACTAGACTAACTGTCCTCTGGGGTGACTGCCCTCAAAATGGTCTGACTGTCCGAATTAAATGAGCCAACTGCACGAATTTTCTTTGGGTTAACTACCATTTAAATTTTTCTTGAAAACCTTTTCAAAATGATTTAGTCCGTCAAATCATACTTTTACAAGAAAAAAATATCTTTAGCTTTCCTCTAAGCTATTTTGCCATGTTATATACACTTTACACAAAATAATGTTGATGATGTTCAATAAGGATTATCGACCCTTTTAAAAATAAGTTAATGTCCTTTATAACTTAAAACACTTAGGCTATCTACCTAGTCATTATATACAAAACCTTTATTTAAAACTTTTAAACAACCTTTCGAAATCACTGAAGGTAACCCCTTCGAAACCAATAATAAAACCTTTCGAAAGAATTGAAGGTAACCACTTCAAAACCAATAAAAGCCTTTCCTCTAAAAGCCTTAAAATATATGACATCCGCCTTTAAAACCATTTAAATCTTGCCTTCCGAAAACAATGAAAAACCTTACCTTTCGACCTTGTCGAAAGCTAAAATCTTTCGACCTTGTCGGAAGCTCAAGCCTTTCGACCTTGTCGAAAGCTTAGGGAACCATCCCTTTCAAAACCATTCATAAACCCTTTGAAATCATCAAACAAAACTCTTTCGAAAACAATTTGGGTTTAATTTAAACAAGTCAAAACTTTTCGAAACCATTTCAAATTGACAATTTTGAAACCTTTTAAACATTTCAACTTAAAACATTTGGATTATGCCTTCAAGTAGTGCAAAAGGATCAGAAAACATTTGAGTCGAAAGCATCTACTTCGATACTCTTTGAAAGTAGCTCCTTCAAAACCATTCCATAAACAATGAAGTGATGGTGTTGAAACCATCCCTTCGAAAGCAATGGAGAGGCGGCAATTTGGAAAACAAAAGATTCCATTTGAAAGCATGTGGATTGAAAGGTAGGAAGCGACAACTAAAGTTTCGAACATGTCGAAAGTTTTCTTTTCTACCTTGTTGGAAGGTTTCCTTTCGACCTCGTCGAAAGCTAACCTTTCGACCTTGTCGAAATCACTCAATTTTAAAAATAGAAAGCAACCCAATCTAAACCTTTTCTTTTAAACCATTTGACTTTATCGAAAGCATTTAGGTCGAAAGCAACATTGTCGAAAGCATTTTTTCGTAAGCTAGCAGGCGTTTTTTATTTAAACCAAAATAAAGCTTCATTTCTTTCGAAAGCTCTTTGGTTTCGACCTTGTACCTTCCGACCTCTACCAATTCACTACGTAGCAGTTTCCTGATACCATGTGCATTGATTTTTAACCTTGTCAAAAGCTAACCTTTCGACCTTGTCGGAAGGTAAGGAACAAAGACGGAACTTTGTTGCCGAAGGAGATGCAACAGTTATAAGCCTGATTATTTGTACTTTAAAGTAGTTCTTTTGTACCTAACGTGCCTTATTTTTCTAAATTTGATTGGTTGCTAGATTTATATATTCCAAAGTGCTACCGACTTTCTTAATTTAGCATTTTAAACATATTTATAAAAAGCTCCTTCTCTCTATAACTACATAAAACATTTAAGTCCCATACCTTAAAAATAATTTTATATAACTATCAAAACATCTTAGAAAAATCTAGAAAATTTCCAGGAAATCACTTTATATATGTTTTCCAACATATAAAATTTTTGGACCCAAATAATAAATTATTTTCCCGTAAATAATTTTATAATCCAAAACATCATTTTCTTTCTTAGAAAATTCATAATAAATCCATGAAAATCCCAAAAAATATGAAAATAGAAACCCACTTCTTAAATATCTTTTTAGATCGTCATAAAAATTTGCAAGGCAATTGGATTTCATTTTATAGGGTTTTCATATCAAAACATGTTATAAAATCGATATGTACATCTATAAATCATCACCATATATATATATATATATAATAATTTTATCATTCAAAAACATGGAAAATCATTATAATATATTCAGATTTAATCTTGAAACCCAAACATAAGAATAAGAGATGTAAACATTATTCAACTTTTCTTTAGAGATTAAAGGAGCTTGAGATTTAAATGGATTTGATTTTACTAGCTTTTCCTTTAGCTTATCTTAATTTCCTCTTCCTCTTTCCTTATTAATGGTGGCCGACCTCTTTAGAAAATTTTGAAATGAAATGAATGTGCACAATATTCACGGCTATGGGAAGTAAATATAGGAATGGCCTCATTCCCATATTACCCTCCCCCTAAATCGTTTTAAACCCTTCTTTTAATTTGTTTATTTAAAAAGGCACGGCTACCTTAATTAAAATCAAATCTCAATCCCCTAGTCAACACATTATTTTATTTAGTTTAACTAACTAAGTATTCTAAATAATGTTACCAAAAATCTGGAGTGTTACAGTCGAAGTCGCGATGTTGGGTCGATCGTGTTCGTACGTGCGCGCCTATGCAAGTACATGGTGGTGGTTGCTTGAGCGCGACTCGATGGAGAGGGGAGCGCGGTGGAGTGGTGGCCGACGGTTATGGACGACGTCTGATCGAAGATCGATAAAAAAAATTAAAATGAAATGAAGCAAACGAAGGGACCTGGAATGAATGTCACGTGGTGGAACATGATAGAGAGTGGAAGAAGTATTAAAATATTTATTTAAATATATTTAAGTTAATTTTAATTTAATTGTTTGAAAAGTTCATTAATCCATATCAAACTCTTACAAGGTCCAAATTGAACGAGATGAGTCGCATTGTGATCGTATCAACGAAGGCTATGCTATGGAGTTGGATTGGACGGATACAAAGCTAGTGAGAATTTTGGATTTAAAATTGGACGTTCGTTCAATTTTAATTCAAAATGGAACATTTAGTGAATCTAAAAATCAATGTGAGTTAATCTCACCTTTTTGGTTAACCAAAAAATTTATATAGTCAATAAATATTATCTATTGGATGTTTGGATATTTATTTCTGATCGTTATTGATTGTTTGGATAATATACTAAATTATATTGTTAGTTGGATATATTCCCACCTATTGGACCGGATGAGACCCTATTACGTTCCCGTGTAAAAGGGGATGACCCTTGTATATGAATCCCACCTCGAAACGGTTGATTATATTTCTATGATTATATACTTTATGTGATGTAGATGACAGGTTGGAGGGATCCAACGGGATTCCTCACACAGTTGATTTATTTTCATAAAAATTGATTTATGATATGAGTGGATGTTATATTGGATAATATGAACATGATTTTGTTTATTTAGTGCTTTGGTAGCACCAGGCCTTGATTTTTGGTATTTTAAAATACTATAAGATGGGGATTTAAATTAAAAAGAAATTTCAAGTGAATTGGAAATTATCCATGTTTTAAATAGATTTTTCTAAAATAGATTTAGTGGATATTATAATTTAATAGTTTTATAAAACATTTTAGATAATGTTTTAAAACTGAGAGTAAAGACTTTTAAATCTAGGACAATAAGTCAGTCTTTTATAATAAAGGGATATGGTCTTAAAAAGAAAAAGAAAAATATTTTTATATAAATATTATTAACCAATTTATATATATATATATTGTAATTTATTTATAAAGGTGAAATTTATAAACGTGTTAAATTTATAAAAGCGATATTTTTAAAATAAAGTAAAGGTTTGTAAAAACATATTTTGTTATAAAAGTACAGATTTATAAACGGTGTTATAAATCGAAGGAAATTATTATCAATTAACAAATTGGTGGAATAAATCAAGTGGTGGATTTATTTTAAGATGAGGAATGATATTTTAGAAAATAGTTGTTCTATTTTGGAAATTTAAGGTGGGTAAGAATTGGGCTTGTTAAACGATATTTGATAAATTGAAGAAAAGTTATAAAAGAAATTTATACCTATTGAAGCTATGTTATAACAGTAGAAATTTATGTTTTGGATAGATTTTATAACTAAGTAGGATTTATAAAGGAATAATGGTATAAATGGGTTCATAAATAAAGGAATTTTTATGAAAGGAAGTTTTATAAAATGGGAAGAGATTTATAAACATGGTTTATAAATATGGAAATAATTATGTTGAATTAAGTATGGATTTTTATCAAGGAAATATATTTATATTTTAAAGGTTGTTTATTAATATTAATATTGTTTAAAAGTTGTTTATCAATGTTTTAAAGGTTTTAAAAGGTTGATTATTTAAAAATGTTAATATGGGTTGAAATTAGTTTTAAATTATTTATCAGTAAAGTTTTGGAAATTTATTTTTATTGTTTATAAAAATGTTGAAGATAAATTATTACTGTTTTTTTAAGAATGCTTTGAAAATTATTAAGTATTATTTTAGGATGTTTAAATTTAGTATTTATTTATTTATAATGTTATTATTATATAGTAGTGATTAAAAGTAAGTGATTAGAATTTGTTTATAATTGTTTTCGAGATTTATAAATGGAGTTTTATAAACCAGATGGGGTTTATAAGAGGAATCTTATAACATGTTTTGGAAAACGAGAAGGGAAGATTTGTTAAGAGATAAATGGAGTTTATAAATGATTTAAAAATTTATAAAAGAATTTTTAAAAAGGGTTATGAATTTATAAACGGAATTTTATAAACGGTTTGTGGGTGTATAATGGAGTTATAAACGATTTTAAAGTTGAATAAAAGGGGAAATCTTCCTAAATGTTTGTGAATATACTTATACCGTTGAAATAAGTATATGGAAGTGTTTTTCCCATGTATTAAGGAATAGTGATTATGGGTTTATATAAATCTTTGTAAAAAGAATTTTTGATTCAAGAATTACAAAGTGAATTTAATTAATATGATATTTATTAATAGAGGCTTAGTGTTGCTTGGTGCTTAACCAATGTTGTTTTCCCCATGGAATTAAATTCTTGATTGAATGTTTGTTATTCGATAGTTAAATAACCGACTATCGAAATTGGACCCAAAACATAACTTTGGAAATATCTAAGAGAAACACATGAGTTACATGGCACAGTCATCTCTGATGATGCTGTACTGTGCGTATAAATCTCGTTTCATTCTCCTAGGACAATGATAAGGAAATCCGTCCACGAACGGTTAGGAGGTGATCTCCGATCTTATCTTTGACTGTTTATTTCTAATGAACTAGGGTTTAGTTTACCGGGAATTATCGAAAGTTGTTTCAAAGAGAGTGGGATCAGATATGTTATCCGAAAACCACTTCGATCCAACAAATGCGTTTCAAAATGAAGATATCTTGAAGATGATGGAATTTGGAAATGGAGCTCTCAATTGTTTCGTTCGTGCCCAGAACGTACTTATATCGATGAATGCTGGTATTGCATTGTTGCCTGAAAGGCAGTGTTAGCATTCCAAGTGGGAAGTCCAATAAAAAGGTAAAACGTAGCCTCGAACCACATCAACCGGGAAATGACAAAAGTCGGGCTAGCAGCAGGACTAAGTGGGTAGCTCCCATAAGGGTATGGTCATTCCAAATCTAGATCGGTCACTATCTATTCTTGTATGCTTTGGGGCATAAGGTTGGTAATCATATTCGGTACTGCTATTCAAGTGGTAGGCCAGTCCTATGTGGCAGGGGTACAAGATGTTCTTGTCAGACCCCAGTGCATTTATCTAGAGATGTACCTTCGGAAGATAGTTCCTTACCTTGTCATAGTATGGAATCCATTCTCCAATACGAGATTTGCGAATTTAGTTGTACCCAACTATGCTGAAACGTGAGATGCAAGCATTTAAGCTATTTTCATATTTTACCTTAACCCCTAGACATTATTATAATATAAATGGATTTTCTATAGAAATTTTTTTGGCTATCGTAAGGTAAAACACGTCCGTATTTATATGCGGCAGGGTCTTACGAGGTACTTTGATTTTCAAAGGTTTTTATAACTTTAAAATTCTAGTTGGGTGTGTTTCCTCATGTTGGTTTTCCAGACTGACTCGGATGTTATTTTATTATAATGCTCAGGTCAGACCGAGCATATTTACAAATTTCTTTAGATGCATTGAAGCTTAAGAGACGAGTTAGAGGTCTTCAAGGCGTATATACGTATATGTTTTATTTCCACTGTTTTTTGTTGAAATCATCAGCAAATTATGATGACAAGTTGTTATAACTGTCCAGGCTGATGATTGTGATTGTTGTTGTACTCTGATGGATGTATGTATATAACAGTTTCTTATATTATATGTTTTTCTGCTGCGATTGTGAGATTTTGTGATTGTTTTAGTTTCTCTCCCTTCTTCTTCCCTTTCCTTCTTCCTTCTTTTTCTTTCCCATAACTATTAATCTTTCCATTCAATTTGGGTTGGACATGTGTGGTTTATTGTCAGCTTGAATTGTACGGATTGGGGGGTCATTACAGTTTGTATCAGAGCTTAGGTTGAGCGGACACCTAGGCTTTGGTGGGAATTTACTCATTTGAGATAGGGTAAGCGAGACCCTAGGATAAGTTTGAGTGTATATATGAGCGCGTATTTGTTAGTGATTATAAAAAAGTTTTATATTGTGTTAATTTATCTGTTGAGTGACTTATAAATTCTGGTCGATAAGTGGGACGCCACGATATCGATAAGGGTTTCTAAACGCTTAAACAAGGCAAACCGATATGGTATTGTTTTAAAAGTAGGTAAATAAAATAATTTTACCTAAATTATATTTTCTATATATAAAGAAATAATTTTTCAGAAATTATTATAAGTTATACATGGTGTGTTTGGTTGTTAGTAATATTTGATTATATAACTATGGATTATAAATATGATTTATAAATGTGATTTATAAATGGAAAGGGATTGAAATTTTCATAAGCATGTTTATAGATATGATTTTGTAAATGGGAATGGTTTTAAAACAGGAATTTGGGAATTTAAGCCCTATTATTTTGGAAATTGTTTTCGAAGGTTAGAAATAATAATGGTATTATTTTGAAAAATATTTGCCTAGAAATATTTGAAAAAAATGGGATTTAAAGAAATAGAAAGGACTGAACTCACCTCAATCGTTAAAAAAATAATTCCGGTGATGGCGGCCGCATCATAAGTATTCATTTTCGAGTATCTAAGTGAGAAAGTGTAAAGGCCCGCAAATCCATACCCCTTGAATCGGCCAACATTCACAACGATTCGACTCAAATTGAACGGAAATATGAATCTTAGGGTGAAGAAGAGAAGATAGAAGAAGAAAAAGAAAACAACTACACAAAATCTCACAGTCATAGTGGAATAAAATATAAAATATCATAACAGATTTTTCTACAAAGTATCTATAACTGTTTTATATTTACAATCATCAGAGTACATTGATCAATACATAAAGCTGGACAGTTATATAATTTGTCCTTACACAGCGGAATATAAGCCAAGTACGGAGAAACGTCTTTGTCATCCAGCTCGCCCTGAGCTCCATAGCATTCTATCCTGAATCTGTAATACTCGGTTTGACCCGAGCATTATAATAAAATAATAACCAAGTCAGTCTGGAAAACTAGCATGAGAAAACACACTCAATTTTAATTATTAGAGTTATCAAAATCCTTTGAAAAATAAAGGTATCTCGTAAGACCAAGTCACACATAAACACGATGGGTTTTTCCCTTACGATAACCAAAACATTTTGTAGAAAATCCAGTGATATTATAATAATATCTAAATACAAATACTTATTCAAATAGCTGAAATTGTTACATTAATTAAATTCCAACATAATGGGCTCTACAAACAAATCCATAAGCTCGTATTAGAGAATAGATTACAACGAATGACTAGGCCACTGGGGTACCGCCTGTCACAGTACACCTCTAGAACAATGTACCGAGGACCATGCCGAGGTCCCCTACTACACAAGACCGGCCTATCCCTAACCTGGATAGACCGAATATGTTATCACCCCGGGTGTTCCCACCCTTACTATCGAGCGCTTCTTCTTTCATGTATACCCATATCTAAGATAAATAGTGTTCCGAGGACATCTAGAAAAGTGATAACATACCCTACTTGGGTGCGACCCATATAGCCTTGCTGCACCTCCCCTGTTTTAGTCATTCCCGGTTGATGAAGTTCGAGGCTAAGCGTTACCTTTCAAGAACAATTTTACTTAGAATGCTCATCGTCCTCCAATGACAATGTTCTAATAGCATTCATCCATACAATTTGTCATGGGTCTGGACAAACCAATCACCGTCTTTATCATCTTCACGGTATTCATTCATTACGTTCAAACTGGATCGAAGTGGTTTTCGGATAGTTAAACTCGATCCCAATCTCCTCGAAACGATTGACGAATTGGCCAACATTAATAGTCGGTTATTTAATTATCAATTAAACATCGATAAACAGTCACTAGGCCCAATTTAATAAATCTCCAAAATATTTATTCCAAAACATCCTTCACCAAGATATATATATTCAATCTGTTCAAAATTTCTATATTTGAAACAAATTTCAACACTTGTATCCATAACCAGATATTTCACCATTTCCAATACTTAGAAATATTTCCAACTTCCATTTTTATAACACTTAGAAAATATTTCTGTTCCAAATCATTCTCTACTAAAAATATTTTCTAAAACCTTCCTTTCAATACTTAGGAAAATATTTATACGTATAATTTCCAAAATCATTTTAATATTAAACTTGGGAATATTCCATAACTTATTCCATAAGTCTTCGAAATTTAAATAAATTCTTCATACGTTTTCCCCAAACCGATTATACTTATTTGTAATCCCAACCAACCATTTATAACTCCTTTAGATGAATTCTCATCCTTCCCGAGGTTATCGCATCTAAGCATTTAAAATTCTCTTAAGTCTCTAGAATTCCGTTTATAAGATTTCCCTTATAAAATCTCCTCCTTAAAATAAAACCTGTCTACACATCTCAAGAGAATTTTATAAATAAATTTTCAAACATTTCAAACTATATATATATACAAGATCATTTTTAATGAGTAATAATTTATTTTTATTTTAAAAATATATTTTAAGTTATTATTTAAAATATTAAACACTTTTTAACAAACCGTCAATAACTCAATTAAATGAAAACAAATCAATTTACAAAGATGATTACAAAAGTTAAAATTTTTATTTCAATAAATATTAAATATGTGAAAATCCATTTTCCGAAGTATTCCAATACTAACTAGTTTTAGAATTTCATAGTTTATATAATAACCTTTTCCCTTTGAAAAAAATGAACTTAACTTCTTAAGGAAAATATATATTTTAAAATCTCAATAGACAATTTAATTCATAACTTCCTCTTGATTCCACAACATATCGATTCATTACCGATTCCCTTACCATTCCCACTTCAAAAATAGAATCTACTATTTTTCTCAACCCTGTTTCCATATTCTAATATAAATTCACTCTATGAATTTATATTTCAAATTATCATCTGATATCGAATTCCTTTATTTATCAACATCGTTTATCAATTTTATAATCCCTTGGTTTTACCTATTTATAGAATAAATCTTATTTATAAAATCCCATTATATACATTCATTTCTTATAAATTCCTTTTATACTTCCAATCTATTTTAAATATTGACTTTAACTCCTTTTTATATTTCTAGAATATCATTTATAAATTCTTCTATATGATTCATTTTAAAAAATCCCCATTCACTAATTCACAATAGTTAAGTATAACCAAACTCAAGTATATTTTTCTCTAATTCAATTTCTTTAAAATAACTCCAATTCCAATATATATATATATATATATATATATATATATATATATATTATCGAATTCTCTTCAATTCCATAAATTTTAAAAATACTTTTATAGTATTTAAATTATCAAAATTCAGGCCAGTGCTACAATAGCATCCAATAATTCCAAATCACTACAATAATCTATAATAGTTTATTCTACACAAATCATATATCACTATATATGAAAAATAAACAATAAGTTTGATGAATCTAGTTGGATCCCTCCAACCTGTTTCCCTGCATCCACAGATGTTAATACAACATAA
This sequence comes from Allium fistulosum, assembly GCA_030737815.1. NCBI lineage: Eukaryota > Viridiplantae > Streptophyta > Magnoliopsida > Asparagales > Amaryllidaceae > Allium > Allium fistulosum. The sequence continues at coordinate 237,415,741 of CM060908.1, forward strand.
AATAAATACCAATCCCACTTCGAGGGGGATATCGTGGTATATAGGGTCATACGCTATTATGCGGGGCGCATACGGTCTTATCCGCTTTAATGTGCGAGAATATCACACCAAATACCAGTATATATACTACTATATATATTTAACATTCAACAGATCATAATTTATAAAATCAACCAACAACCAATAATTTAAATTCATCATTTTTAAATTATTCTATCAATCCAAATGAGTGAGATTTTACCCACCTTGAGTTTTCAAAGCTATTAATCGTTCCAATTTCAAATTTATTCACTTTTTTTCGATTTATGACCTCGAAATAAACAGGTAAAAATTATTTTGAGATTTGGATTTATTAAATAATATTACTCTCCTAATTACAGTGATTAAATTAACTAATTGCACTTTAAAGTGGAATTACCTTAATTAAATGAAATCGCCTCATCCACAAACAACATCAGTCCAAGCTTAATCCAAGCCAAGCACAAGGTTAAAGGCGGCAACTTGCTCACCATCACACTTGCGTGCTGCTTGAGCACCTCCAGTTCGCGACCCCAACCTCACGATCTTGCCATGATCGCGACTGCGCATCCCACCATTGCACTCGTATGCACTTCGCGACTACGTCTTCACCCAGTTCAATTTCCCCATTGCCATCGTGACTTGCTCGCATACAACCCTAGCTCCAAACCCCTAACAAAACTTGACTTCGACCATAACTGCTCGTGAAACCACCACCGCCCCTGTGTACGCGACCTCCATCTTACACGCGCGTACGATACGAGAAGCTCGCTCGCCTCCATGACTCCCCCCTTGCCGCGCTTGCAAACCAATCCACCGAACCGTGGAACCCCTCGCTCGAGCCTCTTCTGATCGATTTTCGAATTTGAATGAATTTGAATCCCCCTTTTTTCCCTTGAATTGAATTAGTTCATTTTTTATTCTTGTTTTCTTCGAAATGATTTTGTAAATGTCGAACTGGAGGAATTTGAAAAGGAGAGAGAGGAGCACGAGATTTTCGATTCCCTCTTTTTTTTCAAACAGAGTTCGTTCTTTTTTGATTTGGACGAGGAGAATAGGACGTGATTTTAAACGATGAAAAAGGGACAGTAACGTATGAAGTTAGGTCATCTCTCGTATCAGTATGGTAGGACGGTTGGAAGGAAACATGGTTTGACTGCTGAGTTGATTTTTGATCTGACTTTATATAATTTTATTAAGTTATAAAATATCTCGTTTTAGCAATTTAAATTTTTGACCTCCTATCAAGACGTGCCACCAGGCATTTATAATTTTATACCCCTATTCCGAACGCAATGGAAAAGGTTTCAAGTCCTAATTCGACCGTGTGGAGAAGATAGCTTTTTGAACCCAATTTATTATATTAAATTTCGATATTAATTTCAGCACGTTTATATCCCGTACGACCAAACGATAACTCCAAACACTACGAAATTTGAAATCCAATAATAATACATTATTACTGATCTAATGGAACTAGTTTCGTCAAATTCCGAGACTGTGTCTTGGATGGCTATTTTTTAAATGTTAATAGGAACAATTATTTTTAAAATTGAACAGATCACTTTTAAATTCAATTTTAAAAATTTTATTATCTTCGTTACTATTAATATAAATTTTATATGCCTTTAAATTATTTTCATCAAGCTTAAACTCAAGATACAATAATTTACCCAATATTCAATTATAAAATTCAATAATTAAATTATCCAATGAATCGCTATACTTAAATTCTGAATTTATTCTATAAATATAAACCAAATTTCCATATTCAAAATCAATTTATAATTCAAATTCAATATTTAAAACCATTTAAATATCCCAAATCAAACGTCAAAAAATCTGGGTCGTTACATTCCTCCCCCTTAAAAGAATTTCGTCACCGAAATTACTAAGGCAGAAGAATGCTCCATACCCATTAACTTAACAAAACCCACTTAGTGAAAACTTGATATTTCAATTTCCTAATCTTTTACTTTCGACCCAAACAATTAGTTCTCCATCCTAAACCAAAATCCTTTATTTCGATTATAAATTCGAAATCGATTTTCGTTATAAAAAAATTTCCCACAAATTTTCAAAAAATTTCTAACTCACTAAATTTCCGAATTTTTTTGCCACAGTCTCCCTTATATGGAGAAGCTTTTGCAATATGACAAGAGAGATAAATATATATACATCGACCCATGTTAACGTAAAAATCGACGCTAACACCCCGGTGTGAGTATTAGTAATGTGAAAGCACCACCCGTTGGTATGGGAACTAGAAATAAGTAGAAAATAGCAGAAAAGTAAAGAGACAGCAGTTTTATAGTGGTTTGGCTCGAAATTAAGCCTACGTCCACTTTATCTTCTTTATTGATGATTCGCTTACAACTCTTTACAATACACTTTGATTACAACACACTTTAGACGAGTAGCTAGAACTTCGATGTAGAAGACTCTTTCAAATTCATGTTGAATGTGTTTGATCTCCTTTTGAAGTTCGTTGAAGCATCTTCGGTGTTTGGAGTGCTTAAAGTGTTGGATGAATTGAGAAAACAGCAGAGTATCGACGTTCCAGAAATGAGCCAAAAGTCCCTTTGAAGTTGGAGCTGGTGTTGTATTTATAGGGAGAATCTGGAGTTAGGTCGTAGGTCATGAGCGACCTAAGGGTAGGTCGTAGGTCGTGGGCGACCTAGTGAGCATGGTTTGCGGCTTAACAAGGGTGCACTTGATCTGTCTGAACGAGGTGATAAGTCCTAGGTCGTGAGCGACTTAACCATGTTGATATAGCTGGTCTAACGACTTAAGTTGGTTCGACCAATAGCTTAGGTCGTTTAGTTGTTAAGTCGCTGGGTCTCTAGGTCGCTATATCCTTTAGGTCGCTTGTGATGTTAGACCGTTAGGTCGCTTGGATTGTTAAGTCGTTAGGTCGTTCCATCCTTTAGATCGTTAGGAGTGTTCAACCCCTTAGCTCGTTTATACTGTTAGGTCGTTAAACTGTTCCATCTTTAGGTCGCTACATTGCTTTGTGATGTTAGGTCGCTAGAGCTATAGGTCGTTGGAGTTTTAGGTCGTTAGGTCCATTAGGTCGCTAGGTCGTATCATATTAGCTCGCTGTAGAACCTCTTCTCTGTTAGGTCGCTTGCGTGTTAGACTGTTAGGTCGCTTGCATGTTAGACTGTTAGGTCGCTTGTGTTTTAGGTCGCTTCAAAAAGAGGAGTTAACACTAGCCCCTCGAAGTACATGCCTATGTCATAGGTCGTGTGCTTCGATTTAACTCTGCTAGGTCGTGAGCGACCTAAATCTTGTGCTAACTCGCGTGCCCATTCGCCTTACTCTCTTTGCCCCATATAAACTGCTAGGTCGCTGCTTCTTCCTCACTTAACTGCTTTGATTTCCCGCTCTGCCATTAATGAATCTTCGAGCTTCCAAGGGCGAATTCAACCTATCCAGTCATCGATTCATCTTTACCATCATATTATGTAAGTAAACTCGATCTTTATCCATCCATCGAACCACGAATTCCAATCTTCAAACCCTAGATCAATTTCGTACGTCGCGTTTCTCTTTCGAGTCAGGTTGCGATCAATTTTCGATCGCTATTAGCTGTGTCGTTGTTGTGATGCACGAGAACATGGCAGGATGTTGGACGAATTATATATCTGAGATGATTTGAATTGGTTTTGGGTGATTTAGTGTTATGGAGAGGTAACAGGTTTCACTGAGAGAGTGATCGATTTCATTGGGAGAGTGATGGATTTTATTGTGAAAGGTGATAACGGGTTATCGGGTTCGCGAGTTAATGAGATAGTGTGCTGTTGAGTGGAGAAGAAGTTAGTGATTTAATGCATCTGAACGACCTAAGATCGCTCGTGACCTAAGGATCCTTGCGACCTAAAGAAAGCTGAACGACCTTCACATCTGCGACTTAACTTTTAGGTCGCGCCGGGATTCAAACGACCTAGGACTTGGCTAGATTTGCACATGAATTCCAAGCAGAACGACTTATGACTTAGGAGTTTGGACGCGAATTGCACGACCTAACTTTCTTGCGACATAGGTTTTAGGTCGTGACCGAGCTAGTACTTGGACAAATTTACGTTATCTTGACCTGAAGCCTTATGCCTTGAACTCTTTGACTTGCACAGTGCGACTTAAGGAAGCTCCGAGCTATGCTAGGTCGCTGTACGACCTAAGAGATGAACAAAATTTTGAACATTTGTAAACTTCTGAAAGAACTTGATTGGACTGTTTGAACTTTGTTGCACTTCCTTACAGATTACACTAACTTTTAATCTAACAACCTGTTAAACATAACATTTGCAGAAAACTAGGGCGAATATACTGCTATTGATTGCCCACATCGAATGACAGATTAGTCGATAAAGAATAACCAACTTAAATGAACTATGTGAATGAAATGCTGTGATTCAACAAATTCAAGTGAAGTATTAAAGCAAAGCTAAAGTAATCAACTAATGCTGATTTGTTTGCATCAATACTGTACTTGGACTTAAAATAACAAGCCCTGAAATTCTATAATCGACACATGTCAACTAATTTGATTCCTGTTATATTTGCTTGTCATTTTACTAGTTTTGCACAACACTTCACACTTTTAGGAAATGTGCACCTTCATATTTGAATATCCAGTTCCTTGTGTAGAATGACTTCTCAACAAGAAGAAACAGGACAAGCTGGATAGTTTTTTCCAATTGCTAACCCATTGATTGATCCTCTGGAAAGAACTTCGACCACCTTGAACCACAGAGTCTTCAATCAGTTATGCATTCAGTTTGGGATTGCTGAAGCAGATGCCCAGCTTCCAGGGATAAACGATACTGCTGATAGGCCACCTCATGGCTTTATTGCAGTTAATCGTCAGATGTGCTTAAGTGGAGCTATTCCTCCTTTAATGATTTTCTTCGACAGCTTCTTCTTCGATTGACTATCTCTCCCTTCCAGCTAAAAAGTGGTGGTCTGGAAGTAGACTGACCTTCTACAAATGAACTAGTGTAAGAAATAGTACCAGTGTTGGTAGCCATTTAGAAAACTTTTCAAAATTTAGATTATGAAACTTTTGAAAACCATGCTCTGATACCAAATGTGAGGAATGCAGAATATGGATCTTAAGGCTAGAATGAACACTAGAGGGGGGGTGAATAGTGTTTATAAGAAATTACTAAATCTTTTTGAGTTACTGTTGTTTTGTACACAAATGTATGCAATATTCAGACACATATATAATCACAGAAACAAACACAGATGCAGAAATAAAGTAAATGCTGTAAAGGAAAGAACACACCGGATTTTATACTGATTCAGAGTTACCCTACATCCAGTCCCACATAACTAAGTACGGATTTCCCTTCAAAAGTAATTCAACAATTACAACCCTTGATTTCAAGGCCACGAGGTACACCCACCAGAATCATAATCCTCTGGGTAGAGATACTTGATTTCCGGGAAACAAGTTCACCTAATTGATTTCTCAAGGCTACAATCACACCTTTTCTCACTTGATTGATTTCCAAGGCTACAATCACACCTTTTACTCTATTGATTACAAAGAAAGCCTATAACTCTGAATAGCACTGAGGATCTTGATGAGATAGTGACAGAGAATCAAACCAGAGATGATCTAGTTAGATTCAATGTTGATTTCGGCAAAGTGATGATAGGATTTTGAATAAGAAAATGTGGAAGAAGAAGAGAAGTGAAAAACCAGAAAATTTGATGTTAAATTCGTTGAAACTAACCCCTATTTATAGAAGAACAACAGCCATGTCCATTCGTGAAAGGTTATGGCGAATAGACACTTCTTTTGAAATTCAAAATTTTGAATCTAACTGGCACTATGTCGACATGGGGTACTAGGGCATGTCGACATCCCAAAGCATTTTTTGATGATTCGATTTTCTTTGAAAATAACCTTTATCTTATATTAAAAACTATTTAAACTTTATAAATATACTTGACTATAGATAAAATACATAGATAAATATAGAGAATAATATATATATAATTTTACTATAATTTTATATTTAAATCTAAGTATAAATATATTATAATTAAAAGACAGTTTAAAACAAACGAAGTTTAAAACAAGAGTTTATCTAAAAACAAAAACAAAGAATATTTTAAGGCTAAAACATCTTTTTGAAAATCATTTGAAAAGATAATTTTTAAGGCTAAAACATTTTGAAAAGCAGTTTTGAAAATCATTCTGAAGTAGGTTTGAAAAACATTTTGAAGTAGTTTTGCAAGCTTCTTCCTGAGGAATATCTCATCACATCAGGACTCGAGAACTTGTACAAAACCAGGATGTTCGTGGGTTTGTAATCCACTATTCATAGGTTTGTAAGCTACTTGTCGTGGGTTTGTAAGCCACTAAAAAGGTAGAAATGGGTTCCATCCCAAAAGAAAAATGGAGTGAAGATTTCAGTGCTATTGTGAAGTTTTAACATAATTCTAGACTCAATACTTATCTTGAAATCTTGAACTCTTGATAATCTTGATATTCTTGATATTCTTAATACTCATGAGTCTTCAATCTTGATATCTTGAATCTCTATACTGTACAGTCTTCATTCTTTGTACCTGCATGGTTAAATCCTGCATATACATATATATCTAAACTATAATGTTAGTATTTGTATTTTATAATCTTATTCTAAGGTTGTTGTCATCAAAACCGTCAACTCATGGACTAACACTCTTCACATGAGGTAGCTCTGTTTGCAGTGGCCAAACATTTGCATAATATACATATTTCAGGCTTCCATAGAAACTTTACTTGCACTTGTTGATCACTTCCGTCCATTAGTTAAACGGGAAATTGATCAACTAGTTCATTATTAGGTGTCACCTCTATCATACACTTAGCATACTCAATTCTTCTAATCCCTCGGTGGATTCATCCATACATAAGAAATTGCCTATCCTAGAAGCAAGCCAGTTAATGACAATGTGTGACCAAGCATACAAGGGGATATTATATAACTTTATCAAATCAGGGATAAACTTTATGCTGATACAACCATTCCACAATGAGGGATCCTAGTGTTTGATTATGAACATTTTGTTTTTCTTTGGATAACATCACCTTTAGCTATATTCTTCTTATCTTCCCCAAAAGATAGCAAGAACAAAAAGAGAAAGCCATCTGATTTCACCACCACCAAAGCCTTAAACTTCCAAACCCACTTTAGGTGCTCAATAAAATCTGTATAAGACAAGGGCTTAACAAGGAAGAATCCAACAAGGTAATCCATCCAAACTTCTTTGCCAACTTGAATTGGTCGATGATTTTTTGATGTGAACAGAAACCACGATTTTCTTTTACTGCAAGCGCACGACATCTGATGAAGTGCTGCGTGAATACTGGTCGAATCCATAGGGAGTTATTAATTACTAATGCTTATCTAACTTGCTGAGTTACAAAATTTGAGAAGTTGAGTCTGTTAAATTTCAAACAGGAAATTACAAAAAAAACACTCTAACAAAAATAAGAAAATAAGGAAAATATAAATAAGAACTTACCTTAATTTAATAGATTGTGCAAAGAATTGAAAATTTGAGATCTATTGATCTCTTGGAAAATCAATAGATCTCATTTAGAATAAAAACTATGAAGCATAAAGTAAACAAAAATGGAAGAGAATAAAATAATTTTTTGTATTCAATAGAAAAGTTGAAAGAGATTACATGAGTTGGAAGTCCTAAATACAAAACCCTAGAAATAGAATTGAAAGTAGTTTCCAAGATGCCAAAAATGTCGTAGGTAAAGGTATTTATAGAGCTCTTGTATATCTAAATCTAAAAATAAGAATGTTCTAGAAACTTTTAATCTGTCTTTCTCTAGATATTTCTTTATTTCGTGTGTTTTATGTTATTCTAGAAATCTGCTTCTCCAACATACTCCAGAAACATCTTGATTTGGTGTTTCCTAGAAGCGTCTCTATAGGAGATGTGAATGGCTAAAAAAATGTGTTCTACTCAGGGTTCGAACCAATGACGTCCTAGCAATCCAAGTCCTCAAACCAGTTGAGCTATAGTAGCTTTTGTGCAGGAATATACACTTTTCGTCTTATTACAGAGTCTTAAAGTTTAAAAAATTATTTTTAAATCATCTCTCCAATAATTTCTTCATTTTCTAAGAATCAAGATTCTCCAATAAAGCACAAAAAAAAAGACCAAGTAATATTGCCTTATGGATATTAAAATGTATAACTATATAGTTTAAAATATTCATCATTTGATGTTCATCAAATACCCCCACACTAGAACTTTATTCGTCCTCTAATAAAATCTAACTAAATTTATTGGCTACACTTTTGCAAGGAAACACGATTGCATTTAGCATATGCAATAAGCCAAACCCCTAGGTGTCCCTAATAGAACAAGTTGTGTCTCGTGAGGGTTTTTAGCGGATACTGCCCATTAAATCCAAATATCGGATGTTATGATTCTAATGCAGCTATATGAATGCAAAAGGTTATGAAAATGACAAATCAATTTACTTTTGAATAGTCACAACATTGTAGTGTACACATGTTCTAGTCAAAAACTATAAATCTAAGTTCCTCACCTAGTCATAAACTTTAAACAAAATTCCAGTTCTCATCACACTCAACACTAGCTTGCTAGTTGTTTCAATTGAAAATATAGTGCAACTATGAAATCAGTTTTTATTTGATTGTCAAAGTTTACAGAGTGATATTTCTACTTCCACTTATATAACAACTTCAAATCAATAAAACCATAGAGAATGTCTTAAATTCAATCACTTACCATATTTTTATTCTTTATTATTATTGTTGTTGTTATCGTTATTTTATATATGCATACACCTAACCCATAGACTAAGATATACCACCTGTACACTGCCTTTCGAGCTTACGTGAGATTGGAATAGAGCTTGGCGGATTGTGCAAACCAACTCGGACAATGTCAGTATAGGTCTGTGATCCTTAGGTATCCAACTCATAAAATGAGACCAAGGTATACCACTCATGCACTGCATTTAGGTCTTAGTGAGAATGGGACAGAGCTTGGCGAGTGTGCACACCAACACTAAAAGTACTAGCAATGTTGGATATCCTTGGTTTTTTTATTGCAGAGAGAGAAAGTAAAGAAAAATCATCTTAGAATCTCTTGATTATAGAGATTTGAAAATCATTACCGCATGTACTTTAGACAATCCACTTATAAACAATGACAACAAATACCAACAAACTTCCTAATCGTCAACTATGAGTCAACATATAAACTAGCTTACTATTGTCCTTTGTAACTTAAACCTTTTATTTTATTTTCCATTTGAAACTAGTGATTCACAAAAAATTTCCTTCATATGACTTATACAGTGCACCTACACTGTTGTGCCTATTTAAAATAAACCGATTTCAACTAATTTAAAATTGATATGTCCTAAATCATATGCCTAAAAGAAATGTGATACTAATTTTAATTTAATAATTTTTTATATGGTCCTAATTAGGGTGCATACCTATTTAAAAAAATGATGCAAAAACATGAAAATATATAAACTCAAATGCAATGTCACAAAATTAAAATAAATGCAACAGAAATAAAAATATGAATGTAATGCAAAAGTCATCAAAAATATGAATACAAATGCAGTAAATGCATTTTTTATACATGTAATAACATGAAAAAATGAATGCAACTACCATCCCCCACAATTAAATTTAACAGTGTCCTTATTGATTAATACGTTTCCTAAAAATAAAAGAAAGTACCTATAGATGGATGCAATGAAAAATGATTTGTAATATAAAATGCAATTTAATGATATGTAGAAATTGATTATATATGAAATGATATATATGTTTACGATGAATGCGAGGCAAATAAAACCACCACCTCCTTTTTTTACTTTTTGTTTTAATTTTGTGTGCTCCCCTAACACTATGTTTGGGTGTGTTATCTAATAAGCAAATTCTTTTTACCAATATTTCATATTTATACCTAGATTTAAAGTCAATTAAGTTGATATGGCTTAGGTTATTGCTTTACAAGAGGTAGCTCAATATCAAGGGTCGCACTAGTTGACACTTCAACATTCTCATTAAGTTCTGGATCAAGCTTGGGCTCACTTTCACCACCAGTTACATTAGTTGAACTTTCAATTTTACACACAAAAGTTTCATGTTTTCCATGACTATAATTTCTTTAAAATTAAAATTCTCAAATTCAGATTCGTAAGCTAAATTTAACTCGTCCTTTTGTGACAATTCATTCTCGAACAGTCCAAAAAATTCATGTTCACTAAATTTACCTTCTTTAACTAAATCAACAATAAATTTATTCTCTTTGGAATTTTCAACCTCAAAAATTGTTGTTTCTATCTTGTTCATGTCAGGCAAATGGAGATCGAAATTCAAAATTAGATCGTTTTCTTTAAAAGAATTGAAATCCAAACTAGTTTGTGAATTTTGAACTATTTCATTAGGGTTATCATCTTCATTTTCAAAAGTCGTTATTTGGAAATTATCATTATGAGTAAGATTTGGATTATTATCTGTTTCGTTGCATGTTTGAATTTCGTTTTTTTCATAGTACTGTATCAAGAGACTTTCAAGTAATTTGACAATTTTCGAATATTTTTCTTAGGAAGAGCTAGTTTCAAAACTATATTCCAAATCAATTTTGTGAACAAAACTATTTCCAACTTCATTTTCGTTTTTATTTTGTTGCGTGTAATTTTCTTCATATGAGTTATTCCCACAATTATCATCCAAGTCAATTTCACGATCAAAATTATTTCCAATTTGCATTTTGTTTTCATTTTCAAGAAAAAAAATGTTGGCCTGGAGAAATGTTTTGACAATGGAAATGCATTTGAAAATTATTTTGATACTGAAAGTCAGGTTCGTAACCAAAATCACTAAACTTAAATGAAAAATTATAATTTTGGATATTTAAAATTTTGGCTTGAATTATTTTGAAAATATTATTCACACTGGGAATCATTTTCAAAATTATTTTTGTACCCATATTGATTTTAAGAAAGTTTATTTTCTGATTAATTGGATATTCTAGTTTCCTTCCTTTTCTCAATAAATTCGTGATAAGTTTTGACCAAGAGTTCTGCATAACAATTATGTCATATTCCAAATCTTCTAGTTGAAAATTTTTCAAAGGTTTTTTATAAAAAAATTATATAATCCAAAACTTTTCATCTATCGAAATTATTTCTGAATTGATTTTCATTTCCATTTTCATTAAAATCAAATTGATATTTAAAATTGTTTTGGAAATGAAAATTTTTATTTTGATAATAAAAACCATTCTAACGATCGAAATTAAGTCCGTAACCAAAATCATTAAAATTGGAAGAAAAATTACAATTTTGGCCATTTTCAAAATTTTGATTTGGATTATTAAGAAAATTTAACTCATTCTGAAAATATTTAAGCTATAACCAATGTCTCTTCCACTGTCAAAATTATTCTCAAAGTGATTTTCATACCCATATTGTTTTTGGGAAAAATTATTGTTGGATTCAAAATTATTTTGACGTAGATTAGTCATATAATCAAAATTATTAGAATTTGGATAAAATATGTAATGTCGATTATTTTTTAAACTCCGACTATGGTTATATCCGTGAAGTAACTCCCTTAAAGTTTTCTCCTTTCTTGGATAATCATTTGGCGAGAAATTATTACGTTGATTTTCAAACATTTTTTTTAATAGCACAATTTAGTAGGAACATAGAAATATCTTTATTAATAGTTGGCTTGGAAGCGCAATCTTTTGGTCCGACCACAAAGTTCCAAAATTGCCCTTTATATACAAGCTCATAAAAAACTTAAACAAAACTAAAATTAAAAAAATATGAAAAATAATATTAAAAATGAAACCTCAGCACCCTAAGTTATAGACCAATCTCCAAATTATAATTGTATAATTTTGAGATCTTAATTTCTATTTCCATAATTTATTCAGTTTCCAAATCAAATTTTATTTTTCTGCAATTTAGTCAGTTTCCCAGTCAAATTTTATTGTTGATCAAAGATATCAATTCATCCATTTGCTGGAGATTTAGTAGTTAAATCAGGTACTTTATCCTCTTCCTTATATTACAAAGCATTCACCTTTTTTAATTTTGATCATTTATACTCTGTTTTACGTAATTGTATTTGTCCGTAAAGTTTGATGTATATAGCTTGCAATAAAAGCCTTTACGATTTTGACTAAATCTTTGGAGCTGATCTTTATTAACTAAAATAGACCTAATCAATAGTTGCCATCTTACGTTCATTTTTACAGTAAAATACCTTAAATATAGGATTCTAGAAAATGCTACAATCCCTATAAATATCTTATTAAATTCTGTCTTAAATATAGGTATAGATTTATGTTGGCAACAATAAATTTTATATTGAATCAAGTGATAGTAAAATTCCTTATTAAATAAATAGTCCTAATCAATAGCATGTAGTACAAGACTTTACAATTTTGACCAAATATTTGGAGCTAATCTTTATTAAATAAAATATACTTAATCAATAGCTGCTATACTACATTCATATTTTTAGTAAAATGCCTTAAATATAGGATTCTTGAAAATGCTACAAACCATATAAATGTCTTATGAAAATTTCTTTACCTCTTCCATAACAACCCAATATTCTAGTCATTTGATTTTAAATGTTTAATTAATTTTAAATATTTAAATAATTGATTTTTGGAATCTAATTAACTTATAATTCAAATATAGGGAATAATTAAATATTTGAATTTTGAATTAAATGTTAAATAAATGGATTTAATAATTTTATTTAATTCCTTTTAATTAATAAATAATATTGTTAAATTCAATTTATAAATTTATTTACAAATATAAAATAGATTGGATAAATATCGATAATTAAATATTTACATCTGTGAAATTAGTCTTTCGGGGCACTATCTTGGATTTCGATGAAACCAAATTCATTATATCCATAATAGTGAATTATTGTACACCATCAAGTTTCGTAACGATTGGACGTATCATTTGGTCATGCGAGATCGAAACACGTTGAAATTTATATCATAAATTTAATGAAATAATTGGGGCTAAAAACCTATCTACTGCATACGATCGAATTAGGTCTCGAAACATCTTTACATTCGAAATAGGGGTATAACACATAGAATGCAAGGCGGCATGTCTCGTTTTGAGTTTGAGATTTTTGGGTATGTTTTATTGAAAATTTTAAAAATAAAATAATATGTATATGTACATATACACCTTAATTTTAGCCCATATCCCATCACTATCAAACCATACTCGTGCCCATACCCTTGTATGCTGACCCATGCCCTCGTCTTCCTTCATATGCTACATTGTTATAAGTAGAGGCATCTTTCTTTTAATCTAAGAATTCAAAAATTAAGATAAAAATATATACTCCTCTAAAAGTCATAATTCTTGAATTGTTAGTGTAACAAACCACATATTTCACCATTGTATATTTAAATGTTTTATTTAAATATAGCACCGTTAATCGGATAAAGGTCTGAAATGTTACTTTTTCTAAACAGTCGAATTGGGACTCGAGACCACTTCCATTGAGTCCAAAATAGCATTTACTACATTTTTGAGTATAAACATCGATATGTTTGGAGTTGAGTAGAATTTGCTATTTTTCTATTTGGGCTTTGGGTTCGGGTTTCAGCCCACTAACCACTCATAATGCCCTAACTCCACACCCTCTCCTCTTCATTCATTCTCATTTCCGAATACTTTCAAGCTCAAGAGAAAATGGGGGAAAAGAATGGGAAATAGAAATTCCAAACCCTAGTTTGATTTGGAAACTCAAGTCCTTGCTCCAAAACCAAAGAGAAGCTTAGGTAAGCATCCTCTTCATCTTCTCCATCTTTATCTCTCTTCAATTTCAGAAATTTCTAAACCATAACTTAGGAAATATTTGCTTATTAGCTTAGATTGAAGCTTCTTGAGTTGAGGTTGAAGAGGAATTGGCCTTTCCTTTGTGTTAGTGCTTCTCATTTGTTGTTTTGGGTTTAAAAGGTGAGTTTTTGAACTCACATCCATGTCTATATTTTTGATAGTTGTTTGGTAGTAATTCCTAACATCTATTCCTTGTCCATTTGCTTTTGAATTGAATTGGTTTGATGAATATTCCAATTTTTGGCGTTTTGAAGTCAAATCTTTAAAAATTCTATCTTTGATGTTTGAACACATTGTTGGGGTGTATCGAAGAGCCTATAAGGCTGGGTTGTCGCTTGGCATAAATCCTTAGTCTCCTATGCTCGTCTGATTGCTCCTGTATGGATTTTTGCCCCTTCATAGGGCTGGACTGATAATACTGCAACTGGCAGTTCAGTCGACTGAACCAGAAGGTCAATCGACTTAATCTGGGACCAGAAAATTCTCTGGCCCTGTATTAGTCGACTGACCTTTTGGTTCAGTCGACTGAAACAAGGAACCGAATGTTCCTGGCCTTTTATCAGTTGATTGAACCAGAGGGTCAGTCGACTGAACTAGGAACCCGAGAGTTCCTGGCCTTGTATTAGTCGACTGAACTAGAGGGTCAGTCGACTGAACAAGGAACCCGAGAGTTTCTGGCCTTGTATCAGTCGATTGACCTTCTGGTTCAGTCGACTGAATCTGGGAGATGTGCTTTTTGCCTAATTGAGGCAGTTTTGTGGGGGTTTCCAGTTCTTAATCGATTTTTGATGATCTGAATTGTTGATATCATTTATCAACTTTGATTGCTTCTTTTTCAGGATTTTTTGGAATATCCATTTTTTTGGATTCGGTATCGATTTCTATGGTTTTAATTCACGTCATCGAATGTGGGTTTTGATGATTGATTGTTTTACAATCATTTTTGGGATTTGTCACTTTAAAATAAAAAGGTTTTCTATACTAGTAGTAAATATTCAAACTCTTTCACAAAGATGATTCAAACTCTATTTTTAATACAAAGCTCGTTTTTAAAACCATTTTCCAATCTATTAGTATATACAAACCTATACCTCATTCGTATGAGAAATCTAATTAAACGGCTTAGTAAAACAAGTGGTATGAAACGCTTGCGTTTACTTCGTCGGTTAATTGTTGGACTTGTTCGATTGAACTCTTGTGACAATTTTCGAGTGGAAATCTACAATATGTTCATAAATAGTTAAGTTAAGCTAGTGGTTATGGGACATGAAGCTAAACTCATCTATTTACTAGATTAGTGTAATTGACACTTCTTATTGATCAATGATGATCATTTTACGGTTTAGACTATCGATGTGCGATGTTTCTTTGTCCGTGTGGGGGACTGTACCCAGTTCTATTGAGCTTCGTCTCATTTTTTATAGGCTAGGGACCTACGGGCTTTATGGAGTTCGGTTCATCGGGCGTACCGTTATTGCACTACGTCGTTGTTCCGAATTATTTGAGTTTTGGGTTCATCGGGCATACCGTTATTGCACTACGTCGTTGTTCCGAAATATTTGAGTTTTAGGTTCATCGGGCATACCGTTACTGCACTACATCGTCGTTCCAACTCATTTGAGTTTCAGGTTCCTCGGGCGTACCGTTATTGCACTACACCGTTGCACCGGCTTTATGGTTAGCGACCATAGGATAGCATTCCGTTTATGACACACGTGTAGGTGAGTTTTCATGCTCCCGTTTGTGATAGGCCTCCCCCTTTTGTGATTTCTGGATTTCTAGTTGATGATTTCTAGAATTTGAGTTTCACCAATTTTAATGATAGGCATTAATGAGCTCTATCAATTATTTGTGTTTTTGGTGAATAATTTAAAGAATGCGATTCTTTTTGGATGTTTGAGATGATATGGGATATTGTATGATTTTTGTTGTTATTTGATGTATACTTGTCGTAGTATGACATTTTTGTTATCATAAGTTTTTGGTCATATCTCTTATCCTATCTCATTTTATCCAATATTTATAGCTAGACTGATCCGTTTATTATTTTCTTCTTAAATAATACTCGGGTCACACCGAGGTATTTCAGGTGCTTCTGCTTGACTTCCTATCAGGGTCCGTCGCCTGACTTTTGGCTAACTACTTTAGCATAGTAGTTTTTGTTAGTATACATTTTTGATAGAGACTCCTTGTTGTATACTTATTCATTTGTCTAGCACTTGTATCTATTCTTTTGTGATGTAGTGGATCCAGTTTGACCACTATTTTGATGTACACTTTTATGTGTTGTATTCATATCTGTTTCTGCCTTTGTGATATGAATATCTGTGACTGATTTGTGTTATGTTATTTCTATATTTGTTTCCGAAGGCCTCATAGCCACTATGTGGTAGCTTTGAGTTTGTATTTGATATGTCGGATTTCCTCTTAAAATGAAATGTAATTTATATTATCTGACATATCGGTACTCGCACAAAGCAACTACACAGATGGTCGCTCCTCAACAGCCTTATTTTTCGTGCTAGTCGATGAGATTACCCCATAGTGTCCTTGGCTAGTGTGAGTATAGAGGTGGGGCGTCACAGCTTGGTATCATAGCCAAACTTTGGAACAATGTAGAATAATCTAGCAAGGATCATTGTCCTAAGTCTTTCTTAGGAATCGTGCCATAGGATTTAATTCGAGTCTTCGTACCGTTCTATCCTATTTCTTTTTATGATGCCTTGTTTTATCAATCAAGTTTCTTGATATTCATTCCGTGAATAACCTTTTTCCTCTTCTTTCTTTCTTAAAGAAGAGAAATGGTTAGACCAGGCCGTCCCAACGCCGGTCAGTCCAGTGCTACTCCTCAGGATGGAGTATTTATGTCTGCTCAACAACTTTTAGATCTTGTGAACAATGCCCAAGCCGCCGGACCCATTCCAGCGCCTACTCACCCTAAGTCCGGGTTTGCACGCTTGTGTAGAGATTATACCGCTATGGGTGGAAGACCATTCAAGGGTTCCGAAAATGTTATAAAAATCCAAGCTTGGCTTAGATCATGCGATCGCATCTTTTCTTGCATGAATCTTATGGATCTACATCGAGTCCAAGTGGCTTCTAGCATGCTCCAAGAAAGAGCATTAGATTGGTATGAGCTTTTTGTGAGGTTCCGGAACTCGGCCTTCGAAAATCGGCACTTGTACTTCACTCGTACTCGAATGCCGTAGATTCAAACGCCGAATCTGGCTCCTCGGAGCTTATAACACAATAAGTATAACAACATAGCGGAATAGAGAAATAGATGATATCATATACAACTCCAATGAATACAATATCCAGAATGATATATAACAATGATATCAATATGATACAAGAATATCAGAGATAAATAATGATACAGTGGAAAACAGAAGTGATAACTCCAAATGATCCCCAAAAGAGAATGAGACTAATAACTCCAACATCAGCTCGAACCACCGTCACATTGCACCAAGATAAGCAATGTCAATCGTCCGTGAACTCCAAAACTGAACTAGCTCCAGATAATCTACTAAACCTGACTATCTGAAAAACCAAACTCTAGACTGCCCGTGTTGAAAATTGTGGGCACCCAGAGTTTAGGAAGGGAACAATAAACTCCGAGTCAGTCATGGGACTGGTGTGAGCAACAAAAACAGTTTATCTTTAAACAAACCACAAAAGAATTTCAAACATTGAAATCCGCAATGCTTTTGGAAAATGAAACTACCATAAGACCTCCCGCCACACACATAATGCAAACGCAGAATTGGAGGAGATTTCTTCTTATGATAGTCGAACATGCTTACTACGCAAAATCATTGGATTATTATTATTAGTGCATAGTGGAAAACATTTCAAAAGTATAATATAAATCTTAGCCAGCATACAACCATTATTGTATGCCTACTATAACTACTATGTTCAATAGCAGGTTACCGCCATATTCCATAGCAGATTATACAACTAAAACCGTACAAGGTTCATATTGTTTCTTTGAATTTTCCAACAAATGGTCAGGCTAAGGAACTTCCTACTGCCAATGGGTATGCCTCTGGATGGACGTCCCGAGAACTAACTAGCTCTCTGCCAACACAAGGCTGGGTTACCTCTTACACTAGGTAACTACTACACGAATATGCCACCCCCCGGTCCTTTGGGACCTTTATCCAAGGGCCCTCGATCACACAGCAACAATCAGACAGTAAATGAGATTGGAGCAACCACACAGGTAAATATCTGGGTTCCATACCATAATATCACCTTTTTCAAGAAGGAATTGACATACCCTAAAGGGAGCGACCCTCATAACCTTGCCGCATCATTCCTGTTTCGACCATTTCCGGGTTGTGAGGTCCGATGAGGTCTCGTCCATAAAGCTACGCTTTTTCACAAAGCCATGCTTTGATCAACCAATGATCCGCAATTGACCATCAACACACAGCAACACTCAGCATGCCACACTACCAATTTGGGAGTATGTCACTGATAACCTTCAACTACACAACCTCTGAGCTCGTACGTCTCAAAGAAGGGTGTTAAGCTAAGAGAATAAATTCTCCGCCACCAAACAGAAATGTATTTGAAAATCAGCTTTATATCTCAAAGTGTAATGTCAGACATACTACCATACAAGTCTGTTCCGGGTTCGAACAAAACCGAAGGCACTTCCAAAGAAGCCCTTGCAATCTGGGTATTCACAATCCCGATCGAATTTCCCATCACTTAGGGAATCTCTATACCGGGCGCTACCTGGTGCAGAGACAATCGATAGGTTATCCTATCGTTTTCACAAATAGCCGGTCTTCAACACCGGTCTTCAATTGCTATCCATATACGACGTATCACTTATTCGGAATGGGTTATATGACACAAAGTCCTCTCCCGGCTAAACCGAATAGTGAGTGTAATATTTAAAAAACATATGGATAATGGGATTTCGATTAAGTCACAACTTATTACCCAAAACTTCACTTTCAAATGGTTTAAACACATTACCATTTTAATCTTTAACACAAAAAGATTCAATTCACAAAGTTCACCCAGTTTCACAAAGATCTATTCATAGATTCCCAAATCGATTTCCATTTCAATTGGATTAACTCATTAAATCTTTAAATCAAGATTTAACTTATAGCTTTCAAAAAGAATTCACTCATAACTTGTAAAACCATTTTTCAATTCAAACTTGAAATTCTTTTAACACAAATTGGAAATTCATTCCTTATATGAAAGCTTCGGTTATTTGAAAGCAAATAGTTTTCATTTCGGAAAATCTGATTCATTTATACGAGTTAAAGTCCTTGGGTTAAATTCAAATTCTCAAAACCATACTTTTAAAATGGTTTAAATTCATATAAGCACATTTATAACAACTTTAACCATAATTTCCAAACATGGAATTCAATTCCAAATTTTGAATTCAAATTCAAATTAAATTATTAAAATTGAAATACTTTACCAAGTTATTCAAAATAACTTTTATCTTGAAAACTCCTTTTCAAAAGCTTTAACATTTAATCCAAATCCATTTCCAAAATCAATTGAAATAAAATTTCAATTTCAAAAAAATTAAATTTAAATCATCTATGACTTATCCGATTTCCTCGTGAAATCTATATTTGTGTGTGTATGGTGTGGTCCATAGGGGTTTAACACACAATAGTGCAACATCATCAATCATCACAGATTCAAGCACAGCAATATCGATAAGCGGTATAATCTATAACGCTTACCTTTATTCACAGATTCACATATAAATAATATATATTCATTATAGATAAATAAATTACATTCATCACAGCTCAAATCATACAATTCATATCACAGAGCATCACACATCAGAGATATCAATCAATCCAAGGCATTCAATACAATTCAATCATCCATAAGTAAGATCAATTCATTATCTGATTTTAATTAACTTAAACCAGATTAATTACTTTTGAATAAATTACTAATCCTGGTTAATTAACATAAATTAATTACAAACTATTTTAATTAATTATCCTTTAATCATTCATTAATTAATCACATTAATAATTTAGCCTTAAGTTAATTACAAAATTAACTAACACTTAATTAATCTTTAATTACCCTCATTAAGTAATTATTCTTTAAGTAATTATCCTTAATTATTTCCATTAAATAATAATTCATTAATAACTTAAGATTTTAATAAATTAAAAGATAAACAATTTATCTTAATTAATTATTAGTAACATATAATTCATCTTAAACCTTTAAGTTAATTTAAAATCAAAACAATATTTAAGACAAACCATTTATCTTTAAAATTTCATTTAAATAACCTTGAAAATTAAATTTAGTTTTAACATACGAATTAACTTAAAATTCCTAAGTTAATTAAAACCATCAACTTTTAACTACTTGAATATACCATCATAATTTATTTTTAAAATAAACTTAAGAATTCATTTAAAATAAAGAATTAAAACACTTTAACTTAATTTATTTAAAATAACTTATTTAAAACTTTAACTAATTCTAAAACTAGCATAAAACATTTATTATCAATTAAGAAAGTGCTTAAAACTTGATTAAATTTAGAATTTGAAAAACTTGTTTTATTTTAAGTTTTAAAACTTATCATTATTTAAATTTTAAAACTGTTTTAACCTTACTTCGGGTTCAACCCGAACCAAAGCATGAATCACTCGAGAAATAACCCGAGTCACTCCCCTTTTCTTTTCAAAACTTATTATTTATTTATTTTAGTTTAGATTCTTAAACCTATTACATACTCACGATCACCTGGTAACAAACCCGAGACCATTCTTGTTTTCCCCAAGATTAACTTCGAGACATCCTTCTTCTTCTCAAACCTACTGCAACCCATACTCAAACGTGCATGTGTGCAAGTGTACGGTGACTCCATGCCTCTTCGACCAACCTCCTGACCCTCGACAAGTCGACGATCATCTCGCCGTCACACACGACCACTAAGATTCGTCAATCGCGACGTAAATTGAAATCGAGCAATTTGATTTCCACAGGAACACAAACCAATCGGGAAAAACCACCCTAGCCATCGCCTTGGACCACCAGCAACTTTGCCGACCTCACCAGAGCTTCGTCTCGAACCAAAGCAACGATCCCCCACCTCGCGATCAACTTTGATACTCCCCAGTCAACACACGACCTCGAAGATCAACGCCAACCAAAACTGTCAGTCGAACCCTAGTCCGCCGTCCCCTGGCCACCACAGTCACCTAGGAATACTCCGAGCATTTTTCCCATGACCCGCGAGTCTCGAGTCTCCTCCAGCCTTAGTCACACCCACTACCATTACGCCATTTGCCAGAAATTCACGAAAAATCAATTCCTGTTCAACCCATAAATTTTCCATGAATTTAAGTTTAAAAATTATGATATTATCACCAAAATTCAGCATTTTCAAGAACTAATCCATGTATATAATCAAAACATGAATTCCAGAGAAAAAAATTTTATGACTTAAGTTGATTCTCACTGTAATATCCAAATTTCAAGATATTTAATCAATATTTCCACCTGAATCTATTTTTAAAAATGATATTACACACATGCGAACATTTTTCATTTAGAGATTAAATCCTAAAAGGTCTAGGTGGGATGATTTTGGATTTTTAAACAGGTTTTAGACTTGTAACCTATGAACAGAACTTAAATACAAACATGCACATCATCATTCCCATATATATACAGACATAAAATCATTCAAACACATTCCAGATCAAACTTCAAGCATCAATCACAATATCAAAAGATATAGGTAGATATAAGGGAGTTTGCTCACCTTGATTTCCAGAATAAACAGAGCTTCCCTTTTATGCTTGAAACAGGCTTGTAAAAGTTGCAAGTTGAAATCTTACTTCACTTGATCTCTGGTTTAAATTATTGTTTTTAGGTTATATTTTGTTTGAGTTTTAGGATGGTATTACTTCAGATTTTTCTTGTTTGGAATGGACGAACTAAAATGGAAAGGCTGATATAAAAATGAATTTACAGGTGATAAATTTGTACAACATAAGATGATATATTTTTCCCTCTAGTACAACACATAAGAGATTTTTTTCTCTGTTTAGAGGCTGATATGATAAATCGTGTACTAGAGATATTTGTTTCAATTGGAGGCTGATAAAATCTTGCTTGGTGGCTGCATTAATTGCTTTGGCTTCTTTTATAAGCTATTCGCATATATATGTTTATTTCTTCTTTTCTTTAGCAAGTGTACATCCCTATCTTTTATTTTCTTATACATAGTTGAATTTATTTTATTAATTTTTTATCTTTTTACTTGAATGTATATTACTTGTTTATTAGTGTCTTCTTTTGCAGGCCTTTACTTTGAAATATGAGTGAAGTTCCATAGTTAAGTTGGTGTTAGTTTTTATCTATGTATTTTATCTTACTTTGTAATACTTATTGTTTTATTTTTATTTCTATTTCTAATATAGAACGTCAATCCCGAATTTTATCATTATAATTTATCTTTAAACCATTTACTTGAAATTTAAATCCAAATCACATATATATGATATTTAAATTTATATGATTTAACATATATTCTATTTGAATTGGGGGAACTCGAATCAAATTATCAATTAATTTCACAATTTTTATTCAACAACTAAATTAATTATCAATTTAAACATATATAAAATCTGTTGTCGTTACAACCTTCCCCCCTTAAAAGAATTTCGTCCTCAAAATTTGCCAAAGAGACACGAAGATAGATGAAGAATATTTCATCAAATTAACTGAACATCTATTCTGCATTTGGCTTACCAAATTGGAATATCAATAATAGATACAAGAAAGAATCTTTTTGACACTTCACAAGATACTCGGGTTATCCAGATCTACGAAATATGCAGTGGCGTTGGCTATTTCGAAGGGATAACTAACCATTCGTAAAACGCAACCGGACCCAAATTGTATTCATATATCTATCTATTTTTGGGTACAATTTCAAAACTTTTAGTTTAAAAACTAAAGTATACCTATCAACCATAGCAACCAATGCAACCAATTCATTCAAACAAACAATTCGACCTATTTGGAGTTTATGTCCCATGCAAATATATATCGAATCTTCTTCCTGGATCTACCAGAAATTATCGTAGAATTGAGAAAAGATGACGAACAAAAGAGATTGATAGAGAAAAGATTGTTTCCTTGTTGTTATAGGGTATTGACCATTTATAGTTGTATTCTCCTATCCCCTATCTGTTTGCACAAAAAATGGACAAACACCTCTAAGTTGTATGATTTAGTAGATCTTATGTTGTTCTTAGTGATTTGGGTGATTTATGCAAATATATGAAAAACAGGGGCTAAACTGTAAAAAGACACGCAGATTTATAGTGGTTCAGCCAGAATGTGCCTACGTCCACTTTATATGTTATTTCTCTTCTTTTGTTGTGATTACAAGTACAAAGCTTTGGTACAAGTAAAAGAAAGTTGTTTGAAAGTTCCTTCCGTGCTTGAGCTCTCAAAAACTTGTCCCCATTGTTGTATCCCTGCCCCTCTATTTATAGAGTGAAGCTGGGGGTAGGGGTCTTGGAGGTATATAGCAGCTGGCGGGCCTGGGCTGAGACAATCTGGCCTGGAACACCTTGGTTCGGCATCCCTTGATTCGGTGGTAGGTTGATTCGGTGAAGAGTTGGTCCGGTCGTGTAGTTCGGACCGGCGTGTAGGTTGATTCGGCATAGACTGATTCGGTGGGGAGTTGTTCCGGTCGTGTAGTTTGATTCGGCGAGGAGTTGGCCCGGTCGTGTAGTTTGGACCGGCGTGTAGGTTGATTCGGCATAGACTGATTCGGTGGGGAGTTGAACATGGTGGATGTTTGGTCCGGTAGGGTCAAAATATACCCAACACTTGCCCCCAAAGTAGGGTAGGTGCATGCACGTATCCTGCTTTGTTTTTGACCATCCTAATTCCCCGTTTTTATCTGGTCCGGTAGCCCGCTTTTGTCTATAAGTAGATGGTTAGGGCCTTCGTTTTTCCATCTACCGAACCATTCCGTTGTCTCTTGCCGAATCAAAGTGTATCCGAATCAATCTCGAGCGTTTGCCAAATCCAAGCAATTTAGCCGGACCAAGCAACTTAGCCGAACCAGGTGAGATTTTTTCTGCCGAATGAGACTTCGTAATGAGAACACCGAATGAGTTTTTACCGAATCGACTCATGGATACCGAGTGCCGAATAAAATCCCATTCGTGAATAGCCGGATGAACTCGGGTAACCCGAGATTACCGAATGAACTGTGCATCTGTTTCCCGAATGAACTTGTACCGAGTGAACATGTGTTTTATACTTCGAACTTCCAGTGAAATTCCAAATTATACTGCTTGTATATTCTAACGATATATTTTTCCCATTTTTGCAGATAAATGTCTCGAAAAGTTGAAACTCGATCAGATAAGAGGAGATCCGGGGGTGAAGGAGAGTCCTCGGCCGTGCCCCCAGCTCAATCAGGATCGGAGCGTCATGGGCCTGCCCCAAGGTCATTAGTGGATGGATATGGTCCCCAAGAGTTGCTGGACTCCCCTCCTGACTGCTTTCCTAGCTCTCTCAAAGAGGAGCAACTCGATGTTATATCTCGTTCCTTTGGGATCGATAGAGCCCTCATGCTGCTGCCGGGCCCAGGAGTCATGCCATACAGTCCTCCCGAAGGATACTTTGCTTATAGTAGGTACCATTGCATGTGTGGTGCTATCCCGCCACTCAATGCTTGGGTAGTCAGCTTCATCACGTACCTGAAGGTGGCCCCGTTCCAGCTTCACCCCAACTCTTATGCCATATTGGTGAGTCTCTTTGTTATTTTTCGGAGGAAGTATGGTCGCGCCCCCTCCAACCGGGAGATCCGGTACTTGTATAATTTAAGGGGCTATAAGAAGGGGTCCCCATATGTTAGCTTGGAGTCTGCTGTGACCTTCAAGCCGGTCTTGGACCTGTACTCTAAATTCAGCATGTTCAAGAAAGAGTGGTTCTTTGTTAGGGACGATTCCGTCTCCATCCGGCGCTTTACCTCTGGATGTAAGTTGATGCTTTTACTTATAATTCCTATTCCGATTGCGATGCTTCTTCTCATACTTTCTCATTTTTGCTAGCGACAGGTGGTTTTCCGGTTGTGGAGACTGACCGCCTGGTTCAGATGGCGGCGGAGATAGAAGCCATTCTTGGGAAATACAGATCATCTGCCTACTTGATTAGAAATGAGATTCTTCTGGAATATAACTTGATCCTTCCGCAGCAGTCTGTATTTAAGTTGAGGGAAACGGCGGAAGAGAGGGCGGCTGCTCAGGCGGCAGAGGGCGGAAAGAGAAAACCATTTACGAAACCTCCAGCCGTCGGAGGTAAGAAGCTTAAGAGGTCGGACGGTCCTTCTCCCAGCAATTGTCCACTTACTCAGGGGGAGATAGATGCGGAGGAGGAAAGAGGTGAGGCGGAGGGCGGAAGTGACGTTGAGCGTCTTGGTGACGAGGGTGGCGATGGACAGGGTGGAGATGGACAGGGTGGTGATGGTTCCAGGGCTCTGTCTTCTGGGCAAGTAGGCGAGATGCAAGAGTGGACGGATGATGCTCTCCGTCAAGCTTTTGAGGGGTTGGGTGATGATCCGGCTTTGGTAGAGAAGACCGGGGAGGCGGACAAAACCGGGACTGGTGCAAGTGAGTCTTCTCCGACTATTCCGGCCAAGGTGGCTCTGACAACTCAAGGTGAACTCTTGACCCCTGCATGCTTCACTAATGATAGGGACTTAGGAATATTTTATGACCCGCTCCCGTCCTGGAATGAAATCCGGGACTTATTGCAGTATTCCACTCCTCCCCAGGGTTTGTACAACCACAGCTGTGTTTCTTTTCCTTTTCTAACTTGTAACCTACCGCGTTTCTTGAATCATATAGTAATGTAAGATTATGACACTTGTTCTTTATATCAGGAGCAGGCAAGACGCCCAAAGCTTCAGACCTTCGACACAGGCTCGAGCAATATAAACTTTCCAAAATTTCTGCTAAGCCGAAGCCCTCAGCCCAACGCTCCGGGGATGTAGTCGGGTACCGTCCTCTTCTTGGGGTCATCGAAGAGGGTATTCAGCAGAGGAAGAGGAGTCACCCTTTATCCGAAACTTCGCTCGGTCCTCAGCCTCCGGCTCAGCCTATTCATGACATTACTGAGGAGGGTAGCGAGTTTGTACCCTCTCCACACCCGTCCGGAAACCCTTCTGTTATTCATATCGACCGTCCCGACTTGGCCCGTAATCCCTTCGCGGGTCATCCTGATCTGGATCCAGGTTCTCAGGATATTACTTTTGACGAAGCTACCGGTGAACACCTTCTCCCCCGTAACCCCATGGTACGAGTACTTGACGAAGCCAAGTCCTTAGACCTCGATCTACTCACCACTCGTATAGTCACTATGGGAGACGAGGCCAAAGCTAATATTGATCGGGTGGCAGAGGAGGCCAAGAAGCTGATGGGGCATCATGCTCGGTTGGTTAAGGCCGGAGAGGAGATAGGGAGCGCCAATATCCGACTTCGATTGGTGGTCTCGGATCAGGCCAAGCAGCTTGCGGATCAGGCTATCCAGATCTCTCAGCACGAGGCTGCTACTGGGCGATTGAGGAGAACCATGGAAGAGGCCAGTCGAGCCGAATTGCGGAAAATGGAAGCTGCTTGCAAAGAGCGGATTGACATGGCTATTACCACGGTGGATGAGGTTCGGAGAGCGGATCTCGAGCAGGTGGAGGATTTGTCCGAGAAGCTTGAGGCTGCAGAACTTGCTCAAGCTAAGTTGAGGGAAGAGATGGAGGTGATGCGGAGGTCCCTTCAAGCTGATTGCTCGAGATACAGACTGGAGAGAGATGCTGCCGTGGAAAGGTTGTCGGCCTCCGATGCCCGGATGAGGGAGTTTGAGGAGAACGAAGGAATGATGGATGACATGCTCCAGGACATGTATTTCCGGACTTGGAAGCAGGGTAACCTCTCTTGGATGGATGATTATCCCAGAGTCATGGCCAAGACATATCTTCGGGCTTTGGAGGAGGCTAAGGCTGATGCAGATAAAGAGGGTGGAACGGCCTTCAGTATGGATGTGGTCACTGCCCAATTCACCAAGGAGGAGAAAGTGGCGGTAAAGGAGGGTATGCGGCTGCTTGCTGCTGAAGAGGCGGGCGTGCCGGTAGAAGATGACGACCAGGATGGTCAAGAAGCTAGTACTGGTAAGTCTTCCTTTCTAGTCTTTCTGTTAACTTGGTTACTCATCACTAATGAATCCTTTTTATGACCGGACAGGCGGGCAAAGGAACAAGGACAAGACTTCGACGCAACCAGCTCCATGACCGAACCTGAAAAATTCTTTTTGTAGGCTTGGCATTGTTGTATCTGTTAGTCTTAAGACAGTAGAGTAACTTCTAAGTTGTAATTCTTGCTACTTGTAATAACATTATTCTTGACGTGTAATTTTTTAGCTCAAGTTGATTTTGTCATTTCTTTGAATATTTGTTGCTATTTCGACATATCGTATGAGAAATGTAGCTATGTGTATTCTCGTAATTAAATTGTGTTTGATATTAGATTCTGGTTTTCAATCATAATCTCATGACTTGCAATGTTAGCGTGTGGTGTGAAAAAATCAAATTATAGTCATGCATTTGTACATAAAGGAAGAAAATACCGCCTTTCATGTTCTGTTTGTAAATGGAAGTTTCGAATATCTTGTATGACCAAGCATGGAGAGCAGTTGACTGCCCCGCCATCTGATTGTGAATCTCTGCATCCATTGGCGGGTATCTCTTACCCTGCATCCTGTACTTTATGGTTTGTTATAGAGGATAGGAGGAAAGTTTTTTTTTTTAAGTAAAACTGAAATATGTGGAATAGTAAAACTTCCAGTCACGGAAGGCCTTCGATGTGCTTAAGTTCGTGGCAAACGGGTTTTGTAGTCACTTTCCCTAGCTGTGGGTCTTGGAGACATTTGTCACCCATCTTACGCCTCCGCGGGGAGTTAATTCTTTTTTACCACAGCCGCACTTAAGACACACCGGAGCCGAGATCGCGCACAGTAACTACCCGGGCCATTATGGCCCGTACTCATGGGTATTATTCGACTTACTGTGGCCGGCTAGCGTGGGTGCCGATCGTCAACTGTGAACTGCCCCTGGCTGGCCACACCTTATGTTGGGGCTTATAATCGGTTCACAGTCGCCGGCGAGCCTAACGCCGTAATGAGCTGCCTCGGCTATAGTCGGCCTTCTCGGTGGCTTATAATCGGCTCATTACAGTTGGCTTTAAGGGCCGTCGCGAGCAATGAGTTAACCCGCAGCAGAGGGATGCTGGAGCAAAAGTGTCTCATTGGCGAGGGCATAGATTCGCATAGTACCTGTTGGGGCTTGTCCACGTGAAGTTGCATTGTGGAGTGCTTTGAATAGAAATGCTATATGCTCAGGATTTTGTTCAACAGAAAAGGATAAAGTTAACAAGCAGCCAAGATACAAAGGAACAAGTTAAAAAAGAGACAAGGCTTTTTTAAAGTGGTTCGGCACGAAAAAATGCCTACGTCCACTGATTCTCTTCGTTAATTTACTTCATATGGGCAATACAAGTTAAGAAAAGTATCGACGGAGGTGTTGGATGTTCCATGCCCTCTGGAACACCTCTCCGTCCACTGTTGACAAAATATAGGCTCCGTTGTGGAGATCTTTATGAATTACATATGGTCCATCCCAGATTGGGTCTAGTGCTCCGGGGCGAGGGAAGATTCGCTTAAGGACAAGATCCCCTTCTCGTAAGGCACGATGCTTGACTTTGGAGTTGTATTGTGCTGCCACCTTTTGCTTGTGGGCTGCTGTTTTTAGGACTGCATCATTCCTTCTCTCCTCGACTAGATCCAAAGACATGTTGAGGAGCTCTTCGTTTTCTTCTGGGTTATAGTGGATCCTACGGTGGGAAGGCACAATGGTTTCAACTGGGAGCATAGCCTCCGATCCGTATGCCAAAGAGAAAGGAGTGTGCCCTGTTGATGTTCTGAAAGATGTGCGGTAGGCCCATAGTGCCGTAGGGAGTTCATCCACCCAAGCGCCCTTTGACTTTTCGAGCTTCTTTTTGATCAGAGTTTTCAGAATTTTGTTGACTGCTTCGACTTGTCCGTTTGCTTGGGGATATGCTACGGATGAGAAGCTTTTGTGAATTCCGTGTTCTTGGCACCAGTTGGCGAATTCCTCGCTGTCAAACTGAAGTCCGTTGTCTGATATGATTTTTAGTGGGACTCCGTACCTGCACAGAACATTTTTGATTAAGAAGTTGATAACTTTCGCTGAAGATACTTTATTTAGAGGTTCTGCTTCCACCCATTTGGTGAAATAGTCGACTGCTACTATAGCATATTTGGCGCCGCCTCGACCCATTGGCAGTTCACCGATTAAGTCAATTCCCCATACTGCAAAGGGCCAAGGGCTGGTCATCTGGGTAATCTCGGTTGTTGGTAGCCGAGGGACCTTAGCAAACTTTTGGCATCTGTCACACTTCTTGACGAAATCTAAGGCGTCCTTGCTTAAGGTGGGCCAGAAATATCCGTATCGGAGTATCTTTTTTGCTAACGTTTGCCCTCCGGTGTGATCTCCGCAGCTTCCTTGATGAATGTTGGATAAGATTTCCTTGGCTTCCCTTCCGGCGACACACCTTAATAATGGGTTAGAGAACCCGCGCCGATAGAGGATGTCTCCTTGCATGGTGTAGCGGGACGCTTTCCTCAAGATTTTCTTGACTTCGTTACGCCTGTCGGGTAGTGTGCCATTTTGTAGGTAGTCTCGGTTGGGAGTCATCCAAGTTGCTTCTTCGGTTGCAGCTATCAGATTCACTTGCTCAAAACTTGGGATCATTTGCTTTGAGACAGTTACTGCTCCGAAGATGGCCTCGTCTCCCATACTTGCTTGCTTTGCCAATTCGTCGGCCTCTTGGTTCTCTTCCCGAGGGATGTGTTTGACTAAGTAGTGGTCTAATCGGCTGAGAAGTAACTTGGTCTTCTTTAGATATGCTATGAGTCGTTCTTCTCTAGCTCGGAATTCCCCTAGTATTTGATTAACAATAAGCTGAGAATCGCTGTGAAGACACAAAGAATTGGCTCCGATCTCGATAGCAATTTCTAATCCGGCTATTACTGCTTCGTATTCTGCATCGTTGTTGGTGGCAGTGAATTCCAACCTTATAGCATAGTGCAGTTTATTTCCCCTGGGAGTGATGATTACCACACCTGCCCCCGAGCCTTGTTCGTTAGATGCACCGTCCACAAAGAGATTCCACTTGATATCTTCTGTTATTTCCAGTTGCTCCTTATCCTCGTTGGTAGTGAATTCTGCAATGAAATCAGCCATGGCTTGTCCCTTGATGGCGGTGCGAGGGTGATAGGTGATATCATATTGACTCAGCTCAATACACCATTTAAGTAGTCGCCCGGAAGTGTCGGGACGATGGAGTACCTGCCTTAGTGGTTGATCGGTTAGAACCTTGATGGAATGGGATTGGAAGTAATGACGCAGCTTTCGTGAAGTGATTAGTAAGCAGTATGCTAACTTTTCAAGCTTAGGATATCTGACTTCTGCCCCAGTAAACCTTTTACTGACGAAGTAAACTGGTCGTTGCGTGCGGTTATCTTCCCTTACCAAGGCAGCGCTTAGAGCGTGAGATGACACAGCAAGGTATAGGTATAATTCTTCGCCTTTGCTTGGGGTCGAGAGTACCGGTGGTTTCTGGAGGTGTTCGATTAGGTTAAGGAAAGCGGTCAAGCATTCGTCCGTCCATTCGAACTTTCCTTTATCTTTCTTTAGAGCTTCGAAAAAGGGGACGCACTTGTCCGTTGCTTTGGAGATGAATCGGCCTAGGGCAGCCACTTTTCCATTTAGGCTTTGCATTTCCTTTCGGGTGGAAGGTATCTTGATGTCTCTTAATGCTCGGACTTGTTCAGGGTTTGCTTCTATCCCTCGGGCATGGACGATGAATCCTAAGAATTTTCCTGATGACACTCCGAAGGAGCACTTCAGTGGATTCAACTTCATTCCATACTGTCGAAGTACCTGGAACATTTCGCCCAGGTGGCTTACGTGATCTTTGGCTTCCCGTGATTTTACCAGCATGTCGTCTACGTATACTTCCATTGTTCGTCCTATTAGCCCTGCGAACATCTTGTTGACGAGGCGCTGGTAGGTGGCTCCTGCATTTTTAAGTCCGAAAGGCATCACTTTGTAGCAGTACAAACCCCGGTCGGTGATGAAACTAGTGTGATCTTGGTCGGGAGCATGCATAGGAATTTGGTTATATCCCGAGTATGCATCCATAAAAGACAGGAGTTCGTGCCCGGCTGTGCTGTCTACAAGTTGGTCGATTCTGGGAAGCGGAAAGCAATCCTTTGGGCAGGCGTCATTTAGGTTGGAGAAGTCAATGCAGGTCCGCCACTTCCCATTAGCCTTCTTTACTAGTACCGGGTTGGCGATCCATTCTGGGTAAATAGCTTCTCGTATGAAGTCATTGGCGAGTAGATTCTTTACTTCTTCATCGAGGGCTGTTGATCGCTCTGCCCCCATACTTCTCTTTTTTTGTTTTACGGGTGCCTTGGTAGGATCAATTTTTAATACGTGGCACGCTATGTTGGGGGAGATTCCGGTCATGTCAGCGTGTGACCAAGCGAATACATCCAAGTTGTGGCGGAGAAAATCAACGAGTTGTTCCTTCAATTCCGTTTTCAGCTGCGACCCAATTTTCAGTAGCCTACTTGAGTCGTGCTTGTCTACAGATATAAACTCCATAGCCTCTGCAGGCTCGGCGGTGGCCTCCTCCTCTTTGTCCCTAGGGTCTAATTCATTGAAAGGGTCGCTGGTGTATCGAAGAGGGGGGGCTTTCTTTAGTTGCTATGCTTCAAGGCTTTTTGTGCAGAGGGCAATCTCTACACCTTTCCCTTTATCTCTCCTGTGGTTGTTGCGAAGTTCGGTTACATAGCAGTCTCGTGCAATATCCTGGTCTCCTTCCACTTCCCCTACCCCATTGTCTGTTGGAAATT
This sequence comes from Allium fistulosum, assembly GCA_030737815.1. Taxonomy (NCBI): domain Eukaryota; kingdom Viridiplantae; phylum Streptophyta; class Magnoliopsida; order Asparagales; family Amaryllidaceae; genus Allium; species Allium fistulosum. Next base: position 237,447,725 of record CM060908.1, read on the forward strand.
TCATTTTCAGGCACCACGGGGCTAGGACAATCTGGAAGTCAGATAGGGCTGGTCTTCCTAGGAAGGCGTTGTAGGCCGAATGGTTTTCTATCAGCACAAACGTCTGTTTCCTTACAACGGAGCGGGGATGGCTTCCAATTTCAACGAAGAGGTCCAGCTGCCCGATGGGCATTTTCGCATCTCCAGTGAAACCGTGTAGCGGTTTATCGCAGGGAGATACGTCCTTCATTGACAACCTCATTTTGTCGAATGCGTGTTTGAACAGGATATTTACAGAGCTTCCAGTGTCTACCAGGATTCGGTAAACTTCGGCGGGACCGAGTCGGGCAGAGATAACCATGGGATCCATGTGAGGGTACTGTCTTCCTTCTAGGTCGCGTTTACTGAATGTGATGTCATCACTTTCTTTCCGCTTTGGGTGGCGCTCTTCTATAACCGTATTGACGCAGTCTCTATTGTCTCTGAGCGACTTCCCATATCTTTCCATCTCTTTCCAGCTTCTGTCTGCGATGTGTGGACCTCCTGAGATGGTATGGACCACTATCTTCTCTTGACTAGAGCTGCTAGCGTTGCGGTCGCCTCTGCCGGTCCCTGGTGAGGGTAGCCTTGGGTTTTCATTGGCAGGAGCTGGAGTCCTGTCTTGACTTTTTACATAGCGCTCCAGTTTCTTTCTTCTGATGTGTTCCTCAATCAGATCCCGGAGATGATGGCATTCGTTGGTATCATGTCCGTGGGATTCGTGGAAGCGGCAGAATTTTCCAGATTTCTGTGCGCTATCTGATTCCTTCTTGTATGGTGGGCGTTTGTATCTAACTTCGCCTTGGGTGGCAAGGAAGATGTTTTCGACGGTCTCGTTCAAAGGGGTGTAAGAGTCGAATCTTGGTCCTGGCCGATATAGGCGTTTCTCTACTTTCTTGCCCCCAGCATTGTCTCTGGAATCATTTCTTCGAACGTCCCTTGCCACAGCAGGGGCGTTGCCATGGGTCGTCTTACTTTGTTGTCCTGACTGCCCCTCAATGGCGGCATCCTCAAGCCTCATGTATTTCCCGGCTTCATGGAAGAAATCGGGTAAAGTAGCTGGTTTTTCTTTTGTCAATCTCCTAGCAAATTTAGTGTCCGGATGCACCCCACTGCAGAGGGCCATTAGGATAAGCTTCTCATCGGCATCTTGAACTGCGGCTGCTGCGGCGTTGAATCTGGTTAGGTATTGCTGCAGCTTTTCTCCAGGTTTCTGTTTGACGCTGGATAAGGAATAAGCGTCCTTAGGTTGCTCCACATGAATGCGGAACCGACTGATGAATTTTTCTTTCAACATTTCCCACGAGCTGATGGATCCTTGGGGTAGATGACAGAACCAGGAGGTAGCAAGATCTGCTAAGAAGAGCGGGAAGCATTTGCACAGCACTCCCTCTGTTGCTCCACTCATGAGCATATGCTGCGTGTACCTCTGTAAGTGTACAACGGGATCGGAGGTTCCTTTGTAAGGTTCCATTGTTGGCATCTTCCATTCTCGGGGGGTGATAGCAATTTCGATATTGCGGGCGAAAGGGCTGGTTACCCTAGCGCCTATCCCTCGATCTCTTTGCTCCCGTTGGACACACTCTCTGAATAAGCGTGCCATCCTTTCATCAGAATTTGGAGCGGACAGAAATGAGTTTGGTTCCGTTCTGTGGGGTTGATTCCGACCAGACAACCTGTAGGGATGGTATCGTCTATCATTCCTCATATTTTCCAGTGGCTGCCTTTGATCTTCTGGGAGCATGCTTGGATCAGCTACAGTTGGCCCTTGCCTTGATCTTCCCCTGTTGGGTTCTGATCTAAGCACTTCCTCGGGTCCAACTTCGGGCTGAACTCTAGCTCGGCCCCGTTCACTGGTGTTTCTGTGGTTAGGCAGCATGACAGGCTCAGCTGCAGTTGACCTCCGCCCGGTACCTTCCCCGTTGGGTTCGGCACCAAACGTTTCCTCAGGCCTAACTTCGGGCTGAGCTCGGTCTCGGCTCCTACCACGGCTACTCCTGCCGTTAGCTCCTTCGAAGAAGGAAGATCTTTGCTGTCTCTGAGATCCTCCAGATTGGGACTCGCCCCATGATTCAGTGTTGCGGTTGGATTCTTCAGCGTCCCTCAAGCGTGACATGAGATGGTCCACCAAGGCTTCCTGCTGGGACGTGAAGCGGTTAGTCACTTCAACAACAACTCTGTCCAAATCTGCCCTAGTAATTGCTGCAGGCTGTTCTGTGGCAGGAGTGGTGGGGTTAGCCTGTCCTCCATTTGTTACCGTTGCTGGAGGAGGAGGATTTACTTGATTTGCGATAGCTGGATCAGGAAGGCTACTGGATGCGATGTTTTTTCCTTTGTTAACATCTTTTCTCTGTTTGGGAGGCATGTTTTCCAAGTGGCGGATGATGCTGTTAGGAAAACTTTCTAAGCGGATGAAGCTGGAGCTTCGAGCTTCAACCTTCTCAATGAAAGCACCAAAAATGTTTGCACAAAAAATGGACAAACACCTCTAAGTTGTATGATTTAGTAGATCTTATGTTGTTCTTAGTGATTTGGGTGATTTATGCAAATATATGAAAAACAGGGGCTAAACTGTAAAAAGACACGCAGATTTATAGTGGTTCAGCCAGAATGTGCCTACGTCCACTTTATATGTTATTTCTCTTCTTTTGTTGTGATTACAAGTACAAAGCTTTGGTACAAGTAAAAGAAAGTTGTTTGAAAGTTCCTTCCGTGCTTGAGCTCTCAAAAACTTGTCCCCATTGTTGTATCCCTGCCCCTCTATTTATAGAGTGAAGCTGGGGGTAGGGGTCTTGGAGGTATATAGCAGCTGGCGGGCCTGGGCTGAGACAATCTGGCCTGGAACACCTTGGTTCGGCATCCCTTGATTCGGTGGTAGGTTGATTCGGTGAAGAGTTGGTCCGGTCGTGTAGTTCGGACCGGCGTGTAGGTTGATTCGGCATAGACTGATTCGGTGGGGAGTTGTTCCGGTCGTGTAGTTTGATTCGGCGAGGAGTTGGTCCGGTCGTGTAGTTTGGACCGGCGTGTAGGTTGATTCGGCATAGACTGATTCGGTGGGGAGTTGAACATGGTGGATGTTTGGTCCGGTAGGGTCAAAATATACCCAACACTATCTCATCCTCTTCTTGCACTCATACTTACTATCAGTGGATAGTAAGAGAATTTACTAAGGCGTACGGACGGATATCTTAGAGATACTCATTCTAGGGTATACTTCACCCTGTCCCTAATGAATTACTTGATGTGTTATACTCCATAGCTAAAGTTCAACCTTAGCTCTGATACCAAATGTGAGGTTCCTGAACTCGGCCTTCGAAAATCAGCACCCGTACTTCACTTGTACTCGAATGCCATAGATTCAAACGCCGAATCTGGCTCCCCGGAGCTTATAACACAATAAGTATAACAACATAGCGGAATAAAGAAATAGATGATATCATATACAACTCCAATGAATACAATATCTAGAATGATATACAACAATGATATCAATATGATACAAGAATATCAAAGATAAATAATGATACAGTGGAAAACAGAAGTGATAACTCCAAATGATCCCCAAAAAAGAATGAGACTAATAACTCCGACATCAGCTCGAACCACCATCACGTTGCACCAAGATAAGCAACGTTAGTCGTCCGTGAACTCCAAAACTGAACTAGCTCCAGATAATCTACTAAACCTGACTATCTGAAAAACCCAACTCTAGACTGCCCGTGTGAAAAATTGTGGGCACCCAGAGTTTAGGAAGGGAACAATAAACTCCGAGTCAGTCATGGGACTGGTGTGAGCAACAAAAACAGTTTATCTTTAAACAAACCACAAAAGAAGTTTAAACATTGAAATCCGCAATGCTTTTGGAAACTGAAATTACCATAAGACCTCCCGCCACACACACAATGCAAACGCAGAATTGGAGGAGATTTCTTCTTATGATAGTCAAACATGCTTACTATGCAAAATCATTGGATTATTATTATTAGTGCATAGTGGAAAACATTTCGAAACTATAATATTAATCTTAGCCAGCATACAACCATTATTGTATGCCTACTATAGCTACTATGTTCAATAGCAGGTTACCGCCACATTCCATAGCAGGTTATACAACTAAAACCGTAAAGGTTCGTATTGTTTCTTTGGATTTTCCAACAAATGGTCAGGCTAAGGAACTTCCTACTGCCAATGGGTACGCCTCTGGATGGACGTCCCGAGAACTAACTAGCTCTCTGCCAACACAAGGCCGGGTTACCTCTTACATTAGGTAACTACTACACAAATATGCCACCCCCCGATCCTTTGGGACCTTTATCCGAGGGCCCTCGATCACACAGCAACAATCACACAGTAAATGAGATTGGAGCAACCACACAGGTAAATATCTGGGCCCCATACCATAATCTCACCTTTTTCTAGAAGCAAATGACATACCCTAAAGGGAGCGACCCTCATAACCTTGCCGCATCATTCCTGTTTCAACCATTTTCGGGTTGTAAGGTCCGATGAGGTCTCGTCCACAATGCTACGCTTTTTCACAAAGCCATGCTTTGATCAACAAATGATCAGCAATTTACCATCAACACACAGCAACACTTAGCATGCCACACTACCAAATTGGCAGTATATCACTGATAACCTTCAACTACATAACCTCTGAGCTCGTACGTCTCAGAGAAGGGTGTTAAGCTAAGAGAATAAATTCTCCACCACCAAACAAAAATGTATTTGAAAGAAATCAGCTTTATATCTCAAAGTGCAATGTCAGACGTACAACCATACAAGTCTGTTCCGGGTTCGAACAGAACCGAAGGCACTTCCAAAGAAGCCCTTGCAATCCGGGTATTCACAATCCCGATCGAACTTCCCATCACTTACGGAGTCTCTATACCGGGCGCTACCCAGTGCAGAGACAGTCGATAGGTTATCCTATCGTTTTCACAAATACTCGGTCTTCAACACCGGTCATCAATGGCTATCCATATATGACGTATCACTTATTCGGAATGGGTTATATGACACAAAGTCCTCTCCCGGCTAAACCGAATAGTGATCATAATTGTTAACCCTCCTTTAATTCGCGACCTAAAAAGCTGCCGATCTAAGAGGCTACCGACCTAACGAATTGGAAAATGAACGACTTAAGACAAGGACCGACTTAAAAAGGGGTACGCCTTAAAAAGGCCTATGACTCAACAAGCTCCGACCTAAGGCAGTATACGACTCAAGCTACAAGACCGACTTAATGGGTCATGAGTTAAAGAAGGTTCCGACCTAAAAGAGCTCCGACTTAGCAACTTCAAATTGAATCGCAACCGACTTAACAACCTAAGGGTTTAACAACCTAGTGGTTATAGTCCCCAACGACCTAAGGAGTAACGAGTTAACTTCGTAACGACCTAGAAGCTCACCGACTTAAAAGAAGTCTACGACTTAAGTGTCTGGATGACCTAACGGGTTAAAAAAGTCACGATCTAAAGGTAGTTGCCGACCTAAATAAGCTGCCGACTCAATAGTTGCCGACCTAACTACTGAAAGGAGGATACCGACTTAAAGAACTAGACGACTTAACGACCTGAGGAGCTAAAAAGACTTACGACTTAGGGTTATTTGGGACTCACGACTTAGATTAAGTCGTCTACGACTTAAAAGTTGCCGAGCTAAAAACCAATGCCTGCACCTATGCTGCTGTTACCTGCAAAGTCGTCCACGACCTACGACTTATTATAAGTCGACTACGACTTAGGACTTGCCTTCGACCAAGTTACAAGCTGAATTCAGCAAGTCATCCACATGCTACTTTAAGTCAACCACGAGTCACGACTTATCCTAAGTCGGCCACGACTCATGACTTGGCAGAAACTCCTGTCCAGATTTCCCTATAAATACACCACCATCTCCAACGAGTAGGTGACTTTTGGCCGATCATTTCTCAAAGCGTTGTTACTCTGCTGAACTCTCCACTCATTCAACAATTGAAGATCTTCAAACATTCGAGACACTACAACAAGCTTCGAGAGGAATTCCCTACATCCAACACGGATTCATCGAGTTTCATCATCGAAGTTTGAGCTAGTAGTCGAGATTGTCTTTGTGATCATACTGAATTGTTTTCATAAGAGAATTGTATCGATTTGTAACCGGATTCAGTAATAAAGAGATTCAAAGTGGACGTAGGCTCGATCTCAAGTCGAACCACTATAAACTGCTGTCTTTTACTACTTTTCTGCTATTTTACTGCTTAATTTATGTTCCCGTCACACGGGTGGTGCTTTCACAATTCTACTACACACACCGGGTGTTAGCGTTCACTTTTTAGTGTTAACATTTTGGTGCTTTCATTGAGAGTTGAACTCAGGAAGATTGTCATCATTGCTTCAAAGCAGTTCGTTGAGAAAGTCTATTTCAAAACCAGAAGTCTGTTGGATATAATGGCTCCTAGAAGGAAACGTAAGACTGTCAGATCTGAAAATATCCATGAGAATACTGCCACTTCTCCTTCTCCAAGTCAGGCAGCTCCAAACGTCGGAGTTACGTGAGAAGAATTAGATGCTGCTGTTTCTGGATTGTATCAGCAGATTGAAACTCAGAATCCTCTGATGATGGAGAAATAAAATGCTTTGCTTGGGGCAAGTCAAAGACCAGTTATTAATGAAGAAAACATTGCTGATACCCTTCGCAACTCCGGAGGAAGGAATGTTCCTCAAGGGGGATCAGGTGCTGTTGAAGGGGCACCTCCCCAGGCTGAAGGATCTAGGCCATCACCAGTTTTCCGTGAACATCTACCCGGACAAACTTCCGAGAAAATGGCCGAAGTCTACTCTGCAAAATCATTGAATAATGAGGAGTATCTTTCCGGCATGATTCGGCAGATAATGAAAGAAAGCATGCAGAGAGATGAAGATGAGGGTGAATAGGGATTCGCACCGATTAAAACTCAATTTACTGAGAGGATCTTAAAAGCTGAGTTTCCTAGAAAGTTTGTTCCCCCCACCATTCCTGCTTATAGGGGGACAAGCGACCCAAATCAATTCCTATACAAATATGATTGGCACATGACTGGCGCTAGAGCAACCGATGAGATTAAGTGCCGATATTTCCCGGTATATTTAGAAGGAGTGGCATTACTTTGGTTTACCAAGCTTCCTGTGCGATCTGTTGACCAATTTTCCGATCTGACCCGAAAATTCAAGGAACAATTCAGATTGTACATTTCAAGAGCAAAGGATATAATGTCTCTCTCAAGTCTTGAGAAAAATCCTGGAGAGCCCATCAAATCCTTTCTGAATCGCTTTAATTTAGCCTAGCAGAAGTTGAAAACGCAGAACCGCGAATGATCTTAACCTACTTAATGCGGGCTATTGACAAGTCAAGCGAGTTTGGAAAATGGTTAAAAATGAAGGAACCAAATTCGCTCGAAAAGTTCTACAAAAAGGTCGATGAGTTCATACACCTAGAGAATCTCTCCGCGTCAGCTAAAGTTGTGACAAAAGTGGTGGAAAATAATGCTACAGTTCAGAACAAAAGGGAATCTGTAAATCAGAAAAGGGAGAGTAATGGTGGAAAGAAGCAGAAGGATCTCAAAAAGCCCCGCTTTCTCAAACCCTCGGATTTTACCCCTCTAACTGATACACCAGAGAATATTTTCATCGCCACTAAGGATACTGTTGAATTTCCAAAACCATCAGCAGTAAAAGTTGGGAAAAATGTTGTTCAAAGCGAAAGATTTTGCAAATTTCATAATCAACCAGGCCATGATACCAACGAGTGCCGCCACTTGAAAAGCCTGATTGAAGAATTGTTAAGAGAGAATAAGTTGCAGCAGTATGTGAAAAGAAATAGAAAAGACCCGTCTTCGTCTAACCAGGGGCAGCAACCCCCAGCTCATTCATCTGGTTCAGGAGAGAGGCCTGCTGAAAAGGAAAGACCTGTTATCAATGTGATCACAGGAGGACCTCATTCGGCTGGCAGGAGTTGGGGTGAAATGGAAAGGTATGCTAGAGCTTTGAAGTATGCCCCAATTGAAGAAAGTGTCTTAATCTTGGAAGATGCTGCACCTCTGAAGCAGCAAAAGACTTTTCATGATGATATTATGTTAAGAACCAGAGACTCTATTGATGTGGAAGCCCCTACTGAGGACCCTTTAGTTGTCTCTGTCGGTATTGGGATGGCTATTGTCAGAAGAGTGTTGGTTGATAGTGGCGCATCGTGCAACATACTCTTTAAAAAGACATTTGAACAAATGAAAATTCCAATGACAGACGTACAAGCTTCTTCACACAAGATTGCCGGATTTACAGCGGAGCTGAAACAGCCAATTGGAACGGTGGACTTGTTTGTTGAAATGGGCGAAGGACATAAGAAGTTGGTTTGAAAGCAAACTTTTGTAATTGTTGATGGATTCTCTGCCTATAATGCTTTCTTAGGCCGGCCTACTCTTGCTGCTTTCAGGGCCGTCTTCGCTCCGTGGTGTTTAACAATGAAATTTCCCACTGATAATGGGGTTGCTGTCATTAAGGGAGATCAGAACGCGGGGCGAGAATGTTATCTTGTAGAGCTCCGAGAGGCCAGGAAAAGAGAAATGGGGAAAGATGCGGCAGCTCCGCTCCGCATCAAGGAACGAACCCTGTAGCAACTACGGAGTGGCCCCTGTACTGGCGAACACAGCAATGCAAGGAAAGAAATGGATCCCAGGAAAGCCAGTACAGGGGAGAATAGAGTGGTACCCGTGGAAGTAACGGTACCAATATCTGTTGACTCGAAAGACCCGAACAAAGTACTCAACGTGGGTTCACAACTGAGCATAGCAGTTCAAAATACGCTGATATCATTCTTAAAAGCCAATCTGGACGTGTTCGCTTGGTTTCATGCTGATATGTGTGGGATCTCCCCAGAAATTGCTGTGCATACTCTGAATATTGACCCATAATTCACACCAGTGAAATAGAAAAGAAGAACCCAAGGCCCAGAAAGGTCGACAACACTAAAGGAAGAAGTCGATCGGCTCATGGAAAACGGCTTCATCAGAAACTCCACTTATCCAAATTGGGTCTCAAATCCAGTACTGGTTAAGAAGGCAAATGGGAAGTAGAGAGTATGCATCGATTTTTGGGATCTAAACAAAGCTTGCCCCAAAGATTGCTTCCCACTGCCCAGAATCGATCAATTGGTGGATGGAACAGCTGGGCATGAGTTGTTATCATTTATGGATGCTTACTACGGATACAATCAGATTATGATGCATGAGCCGGATCAGGAAGACACAAGCTTTATCACAGATGTGGGTCTCTACTGCTACAAGGTTATGCCTTTCGGATTGAAGAATGCTGGGGCAACCTACCAAAGGCTCGTCAATGCAATGTTCAAGCCTCAGATTGGTAGGACCAGGGAAGTTTATGTTGACGATATGTTGGTAAAGTCAAAGAAAGCTGTAGACCACATGGGCCACTTGGAGGAAATGTTTGCAATTCTTCGAAAGTACGGAATGAAACTCAATCCATTGAAATGCTCGTTCGGAGTAGAGTCTGGGAAATTCTTGGGTTTCATTGTAAGCGCCAGGGGCATTGAAGCCAATCCTACTCAAATATCAGCTCTAAGAGAGGTCAAAGCCCCTAAAACAAAGAAAGAAATGCAAAGCCTCAATGGAAAAGTTGCTGCTCTGAGTCGTTTCATTTCCAAGGCCACAGACAAATGCATTCCCTTCTTTGATGCTCTAAAGAAAGGAAAGAAAAATTTCGAATGGACTCCCGAATGCCAGAATGCTTTCGATGAACTAATTCGTCATATGGAAACCCCTCCAGTTCTTTCCAAGCCTAGTGATGGTGAAGATCTTTTCATCTATTTAGCAATTTCATCTCATGCTCTCAGTGCAGCACTTGTGCGAGAAGATGCGAAAATACAACGTCCAGTTTATTACATCAGCAAACGGTTCACTGGAGCAGAGATGAATTATTCGAAGATAGAAAAGCTCGCCTATTGTTTGCTAATTGCTTCCAGGAAGTTGAGACCATACTTTGAAGCCCATCCTATCAAAGTTCTTACTGATCAACCTCTAAAGCAAGTCATGTTTCGTCCTGAAACTTCGGGTCGTCTTTTGAAATGGAACATTGAACTCAGCCAATATGACATCACTTACCATCCCCGGAGAGCAATCAACGGACAAGCTTTAGCAGATTTCATCGCAGAATCTACTAACAAAGGTGATAGTGAGAATGAAACAACTGATGGCATTCCAATCCAGTGGAAGTTGTATGTTGACGGATCGAAAAATGATTACTGTTCTGGGGCAGGGGTTGTGCTTGAAACCCACGAAGGACGATCGTTGTGTTATGCATTGAGACTGGAATTTCCTTCAACGAACAATGAAGCAGAGTATGAAGCCCTTATTGCCGGTTTGAAAATTGCCAAGGAATTAAACATCAAAGTGTTACAGATTTTCAGCGATTCTCAACTCATTGTTTGCCAGGTAAAGAAAGAGTTTCAAGCTAAAGGTGGAAATCTGTCCGCATACTTGTCAAAGGCATGTGAACTTCTCGAAGATTTCGATCATTATACGATAAGTCATATTCCTCGGGTTGAAAACATGAAAGCGGATTCTCTAGCAAGGTACTCAAGTTCTGGAGAAGCTCAATTACTGGGATTAGTTCCTGTAGAAGTTCTGTCAGCTCCAAGCATTGATGAAATGGATGTTGATTGGATTATGGCTGCGTCTCAAGAGCATGAATCGTGGATGACTCCAATCAAAGAATACCTACTCAATGGTTCCCTGCCAGAAAGTTCTAAGGAACGCCGAAAACTATTGAGGAAAGTATCAAGATATATAATTCAAGATGGCCGGTTATATAGACGGGGATTCTCAATGCCATTACTTCGATGTGTAACCAAAGAAGAAGCCAAGACAATTCTAGTTGAGGTACACGGAGGAGAATGTGGAGATCATTCAGGTGGTCAGACCCTAGCCAAGAAAGTTCTTCGATATGGATATTTGTGGCCGGATATTAACAGAGATGCTGCTATCTACTCCAAGAAGTGCGACAAATGTCAAAGATTCGCAAAAATCCCAAAAGCGCCTTCCACCGAGCTCACACAAATGGTCAGCCCATGGTCGTTCGCCATTTGGGGAATAGACTTGATTGGACCATTACCGATCGCTAAATCAGGAATCAAATATGCTATTGTTGCCGTTGATTACTTCACTAAGTGGGCTGAAGCAGAACCTTTGGCCACTATTAACTCTAAAAAGATGTTAAATTTCGTAACTAAAAATATCATTTGTAGGTATGGTGTGCCGTAGAAAATAATCACAAACAACGGCACTAAGATTGAAAGTGAAGAATTCCAGGATTTTTGCAAACGGTTCAAAATTCGAAAAAGCTTCTCAACAGTGGCTCATCCGCAGTCAAACGGGCAAGTGGAAGCAGTGAACAAAATTATCAAGTCAACCATCAAAAAGCAACTCGAAAAAGCAAAAGGTGGTTGGGTCGATAAGCTTCCATTAGCACTATAGGCATACAGAACTACTCACAAAACTGCGATTGGGCACACTCCATTTTCATTGGCATACGGATCAGAAGCAATGATTCCAGTGGAAGTAGAAGTTCCTTCACACAGGAGAGTTCATTTCAATGAAGCTGAAAACGAAAAGCTGCAACTTGAAGCACTTGATTTTCTTGATGAAAAAAGAGAGGAAGCTAGGCTCAGAGTTTCAGCTTATCAGCAAAGGATAGCCAGACACTTCAACTCTAAATTCGCCAACGCAGCTTTGAGGTCGGAGACTTAGTTTTGAAAAGGATCATGACAACCACTGGTGTGTTTGGGCCAAACTGGGAGGGACCACATGCCATAGGCAGTAAACTTCTTGACGGCACCTTCAAACTCATAACTGTTGAAGGAGATCCAATTCCAAGAGCCTGGAACAGCAACCACTTACGTCCTTATTATACTTGAAAAGAGCTTTGCTCAAAATTGTAAAATAGTGATGAATGTATCAGTTGTATTGAAAGACATTGTAAATCAGTGCAAGTTAATAAAAGCTATAAAGTGGATGTAGGCCCGATTCTTGGCCGAACCACTATAAATCTTGTGTTCTTTACTATTTCATAATGCCTGTTTCATTTCGATATGTAAATACTTTAAATGTATTGCTAAAATGTCGATTTAAAATTGCAGGACATTAAAACAAGGCTTGCTCGTCACAAAGCCAAGCGACTTCTATAAATCACCTATTAAGCAAATTCCGAGCGACAAAAAATTCCAGATTCAAATCCTATACAAGAAGGACTTCGCATAAAAAGTTGGCAACTCCACTGTGGCAAGCCTTCGTTAACTGGTTGTGATTGTCGATATGAACAGACATCCAACTAGGTAACTCGCGTTTGTCCCATGAAGTTATTCAACAGTGAAGTCCACTTCTTCGGATAAGGCAATTTACTTGCAAAAGGGAAAAAAAAGATGCGTTTGGAAATGATAATAAAAGATCTCTAATGAGCAGATGATGAGAGAACATGGCCAAGCAAACACAGAAGCAGCCAAAAGGAATTATGCCTCTCAATAAAAGGGCCGGTAGAACCACCGAAGGGACACCTTCCCAAACAGAAGGAACAGGGCCCTTGCTAACTGATCGTGATGCATCCGATCAGGCAGCTTGCGTCCGTCCCATGGATCTACTCGCCCCTGAGACGCAACCTTCTTGGCACACCAACCAACCGATGCTCCTTCTTAAAGGTCAACAAAGCCCTCTAACGAGGCATGCCAAAAAATGAAAGTGCTTCTCTCAATAAAAAAGATTGGTGGAACCACCGGAGGGGCACCTTCCCAAGCTGAAGGAACAGGGCCCTTGTTAATTGATTGCGATCGTTTGTGCAAAAGAACATCCAATCAAACAACTTGCGTCCGCCCCGTGGATCCATCCAACCATGAGAAAGTAACTTCCAGGCAATCAAAAAGCCCTATTCGGAGGCACAAGCCCTCTTCGGAGGCACACGCCCTCTTCGGAGGCGAAAGCCCTCTCCCGAGGCACCACAAGCCCTCTTCGGAGGCACACGCCCTCTTCGGAGGCGAAAGCCCTCTCCCGAGGCACCACAAGTCCTCCTCGTAGGCACATGCCCTCTTCGGAGGCAAAAGCCCTCTCCCGAGGCACCGCAAGCCCTCTTCGGAGGCACAAGCCCTCTTCGGAGGCACAACTCTTCAAAGGAGCCCTCTTCGGAGGCATGTCCCAAAATAGAATGTTCAAACAAGAAAACCTTCTTCGGAAGCACATTTCAACTCTCAAAGAAAGGTTAACTTATTCATCTCGAAAAGTTCTTCCTGAAAAAGTCGAAATGCTAGAAAAGACCTCTTCGGAGGCACACTTCACCACGCTCGAAGTATCAAAAATAAGCCCTTTACTGGGGCACAAAATCAAAACCTTCTTCAGAAGCTCATTTCACTGTGTAGGAAAATCCACTTTTTAACAAATAAAAGTGATCATCTCTGAAAGTTGAAGTGTTCTTCAAGAAAGAAAGAGAAAGTAAAAACTTCTCTAAAGACGAGATATGCTCTACTAAAAGCAGAATGATTACTTCCTTTAAAAGTAGAATAGTTATTCTCTGAAATAAGAGTATCAGTCTTGTAAAAACAAGAAATGTTGCAATGCACTTGTGGTATGGGGGCAACATTATACAATTCAATTACATTAATAAAAGGAATATGCAAGCAACATACCGCAAGTTCATTGCAATATCATGAAAAGTAGATGTGGAATAAATGCATTCTCAAACACAGATAAAAAGTTTGTACAAGTAAAAAGAATCGTTTATTCTACACTAAAAGTGAGAAACAGATGCATTCTCACATACACAAGAATTTGTACAAGTAAAATAGCTATTTTATTCAATACTATGAAAACTTTTTACATTGTACAGATCACAAAAAGAAGCGGGGACCGGTACCCGCACAATCTCCGGTCGATACATGCAAAAAAGCAAAATAAGAAGTACAAAATCCAGCCTGTCATTCCTTCTTCCCGCTACCTTTGGAGCCTTTGCCTGGCTTGATGGTTAATTTCGGAATCCGGCGTGGGCGGGATGGAGAAGGAGGAGTGGTTGGATCTTCTTCTATTTTGTCTTCCCCAGCTGAAGCACTTCTTTTCTTCTTCTTTAGTACACGCTTTCCTTTCCTCTTTGAAGAAGATTCACTTCCCGGAGATAGCAGTTTGGAAAGTGTTGTATCATCATCAAATGACTGCTCCAGAGTCTCCTCACTGTCCTCCGTCCCCTCCGCTTTTTGTTCTTGAGAAGCGAGTGGATCCTCCAAGCCTTGGAGAGCTTCTATCTGTTCTTCCTGCGACCCTGGTTGAGAAGCAGGGCTGACTTGAAGAGATGGAGGAGGAATAGCTGGAAGAGGGGAAATGTGCGCAGCGCTAGGTGCCTCCGCTGTAGAAGAAAAGAAGTTAAAATCGGTATTCTCTGAGAAAAGAGAAGTTATTAGTTCATCAAACTCGGTTAAATCGAACAAGTGATTCACTGGACCCGAGTCGACGCCAAAGTTACCTGGAGAAGTCGGTTTTGTAAAATTAATCTCGAATTTCTTAGCCTCAATATCTTCCAGGGCTTCGTCCTCAGTAGGGGTAGTCACAATTTCAATGACAACTTTGGCAGGAAGCAAAGAATGGGCACTGGAATCTATAATATTGATGTCAGCTGAAGTTGAAGTATGAACAGGGGCAGTTGAAGGAGCTTCCTTTTTCAAGTGTTCAACTCCTGTAGACTCAGCTCGTGCTCTGGCAAGTTGCTCTTTTCCTTTAGCAAGAGCAGCACGGGTTTCATCGTCAAGATAGCGTGCCTCAAGCTCTGCCTCATCATAGCCGGCACCGCCCAACATATCAACTGCGGCTTCCCACACCTTGGCCAGAGTAATCTCGTATTCAGGACCCAGAAAAGAGAGACTTCCATGACCCAGAACGCTGTGTAAATAAAAGTCGAATAAGGTAGAGCTGACGTTAGCTTTTTTTGCCTCATGTGATTGCTCAGCCGCCTCTTTTTCGGCAACAGCTTCAACTCGACCAGCAACAGCCTCATCACGCTCTTTCTCAGCTTTAGCAAGTCGAGACTTTAGCAATTCGATCTCCGCGTTCTGGGAGTTAACTGTTTCCCGCAAATGAGTGTTATTTTTGCGGTATTCTTCAACAACGAACTGCTCAGCCGCAAATTTCATTTCAGCATCCCTCTGAGCAGCGTGCGCATCCCGCACTTGTTTTTGAAATACTTCTTCCTTCTGAGATTGCGAAGCGAAAGAAGCGGCGAGATCTTCCTTGAGTTTTTTAACCTTGGACTGAAGTCTCGCATTATCATCAGCAATACTCGTCATTTCCGCGTCATGCTGCTTGAAAATTTTAGCCCATTCAGTCTTATCATTCTCCATGGTCAGCATGTTTTCAAGATTCATATGGTTGACTCTTTGGAGTTCATCAACGAGTTTCTGCCATTGCGACATCCTCTCAATGTTAAGCCTAAATGTATCAAGACTTTTAAGCATGTCTTGCTTATCGATCGAGACCAAATCTAGGTCAAAGCGCACTCCTTTTAAGCACCAATTCGGAAATCGGCTTTGAAGCGTTGGAGGGCCATCTTTAACCTGATACTGGGGTCTGTTGATGATCGCTTGGATATCAGACTTCTTTAAAGGAGGAGAGCCGGATGGACCATTAGGAGAGATGGGAGCATCGGTCTTTTCAGAAATTGCAGATGCGTCACTAGGCTTGGACCGCTTGCTTGATTCGTCAACGATATGAGTCTTCCTCTTATCTTCATAAGACTTTCGCTTGTGAGAGTCGTCGCCTCTGTAAGAAGAATCGTACCGTTCATCCCTCCTCCCATGCTGACGATCATAGTCCCGCCTCTCTCGAGCTTTCCTAATAGCTCTTTCTTCGTCCGTTTCCCTTGGGGTATCGAGGTATTGCCTAAAGTCATAAGCTCCGCGACCTCCATAGCGCTGAAACTTGTCGTAATATGAACCGGTGCGCCCCATCGGAGAATGTGAAAATGGAAAAGAAATGAAGTTTAGAAATTTCCAGAAAAAAAAAGGATAAGTGCGTATAATTGCTGAGAAAATCCTACGTGTGTGCGGCGTGCAAACTACGTGCGTCAAACTACAAACCACGCTTTAATGTGGAAACGGAAACGACTGGTGGTGTAGAAGGTGTCAAAGCTTGTTTCAAAGAGGAAGTCGCTTCAACAACAGGAGAAGTCGCTTTTTGAAAGTCGTCTTTAAAGAGCTCTCGAGAGGTTATCATTATATCACTCAAGTCATCAAAGGTGTCATCACCATGGTGCCCAGCAGAATTCTCCTTTTCAACTTCCACATCGGCTGACTTTTCAAAAATTCGAGGATTCTCTTCCTCTTCAATAATTGGAGCAAGTGCCGGCTTGCTGGACGATCCCGCAACATCGATAGGAGTAGAACACTTTACTAATGTAGTGTCTGCAGTTGGTTCCTTATGAGCCATCTCTTCCGTTGAAGCTGGGGCATCTGTTGTCTGTGCTGAAGAATTAGAAACTTCATGGGGCTGAGTAAAGCGGGAAGAGTGTAAAAGCCCGAAGTGATGTAAAAATTCGTCTGTCAATAAAAATTGAATACTCCTCTCCTCAACTGGCACCGCCATAAGCCTCTCAAAAGTCGGTTTGTGACCGGAATCTCTAGAAGGAGGAGGAAGTGCTGAAAAGAAAAGGGCAAAGTTAACACTTGACAACTCGAACTTCGGAAAGTTTGAAAAAACATAAGAAACAGAGACAAGTGATCTTACTTCCTACTCTCCAGATAGTGTAAAATCCTAGAGGGCAGCGAACATAGAAAAACTGGCTTAGAAAACTGTGAACACTGTTAGGGAGACCGATGATCAACTTACAGTTTCTAGCACTTCTCACGACTATGATAGAAGGATGATCTTTATTTTTGGCAAAAGAACACAAATAACAAATTTCATCAAAATTTGGGAGACGATCCAACGTTCTCCTAAATAGCACACAAAGTCCCATCAGGATAGCATATCCATTGGGATGCAACTGGAAAGGGGAGATGGTCAATCGTAGAAGAAGTGTTCGCAAGAAGTCATTAAAAGGAGGGATAGCTCCATTCTGGCACATTTGTCGATTTACCGCAACAAAACCATGGGGAGGTCTATCAGCGGTATCATGCTTCCCGGGTAGTTGTGCGTCTGCTTCAGCAATTCCGAATTGAATACACAACTGGTTAAAGGTTCTGTAGTTCAAAGTGGTCGAGACCCTTTCTGGAGGATCATTCAACGGAACAACAACTGGAAAAATCTCTTCAACTTGCTCTATTTCTTCTTGTGGAGAAGACATTCTACACAATCAACTGGATGTTCAAATGTGAAGGTACACGTTTCCTAAAAAGTGTGGAGTGTTGTGCAAAACTAATGAAAATAAAAAGTAAACATAACTGGAATTAAACTCATTAATGATCAATCGATTATAAGATTTCAGAACTTGTTAATATTCAAGTGCAGTGTTAGTGCAAATTAATCAGTTTCAGTTGACTATTACAATTTTGCTTTAATACTTCACTTTAGTTGGTTATTGTACAACATTTCGTTCATATAGTTCATTTAAGTTGATTTTCTCTTTATTGACTAATCTGTCATTCGATGTCGGCAGTCAATGACAATATATTCGTCCCAGTTTTCTGCGAATATTGTGTTTAACAGGTTGATAGCGTTAGAAATAATCTGCAAAGAAGTTCAGGCAATTCAAGTCTTAAAGTTCAAGGCAGTAGAAAATATGCTACAGTTCTAACTCGTTCACGACTTAGTATGGGTCACAAATCCCTCAAGTTACAATGTGCAAGTTAAGACGTCCACGACTTGAAGGATATGCAACAAGTTAGAGTTAGGTCATTGGCCTTAGGTCGTAATGCATATAGAGGTCTCAAGACAGAACAACGCAAATTTTCCTAAGTCCTAGCTCGGCCATGAGTTAAGGCTTATGCCGCGAGCTAATTAGGTCGCGGAAAAAGTTGGGTCATTCAAATCAGTTAAGTCGCAAGAACTCCTGAACCGGACAAGCTGTTAATCGTGAATGTTTTAGGTCGTCTCCGAAGAAATCTCAAGCTATTTCATGTTCGAATCAAAGCCTCACTTCCCTTCACCAATCTCCTCCATTCCATTGAGTAGTTCAATAACTCGCCGACTCGAGATCCATAGACCCAGTAAACTCGAACTATCCCCCATATAAAAAAAAATCCCAAAGCCATCATGAAATCAGTATGCTGTAGAATTTTCGAGAAAATTACAATGACATAGCAACTAGAGGAAGTTAAAGTATCAGCTGCGACATGACTCATGGTGGAGCATAGTATACAAACTTGGATTAGAGGCGACAAATAAGGGACTCGTGATTCGATGATGGTCATGATTGAATATTGGATGGATTCACTTACGAAATATGATGATGGAGATGATTAATGGTCGAATAATCTGAAATTCGTCTTCGAAAGCTCAGAAACTTGTTAATGGTAGACGGAATGATAGAGCAGGTAAAAGAGAAAAGGGACCGACCTAAGCTATTTATACGCTGTGGTAAGTGAAAGGCGAATCGACACATACGACCCACAACTTAACTTAAGTCGTTCACGACCTAACAGACTCGACAAAAGTGAACTAAGGAAATCGAAGCACACGACCTACGACTTAGGCGTATACTTCGAGGGGCAAATGTTAATGCTCCTTTAATTCGCGACCTAAAAAGCTGCCGATCTAAGAGGCTACCGACCTAACGAATTGGAAAATGAACGACTTAAGACAAGGACCAACTTAAAAAGGGGTACGCCTTAAAAAGGCCTACGACTCAACAAGCTCCGACCTAAGGCAGTATACGACTCAAGCTACAAGACCGACTTAATGGGTCACGAGTTAAGGAAGGTTCTGACCTAAAAGAGCTCCGACTTAGCAACTTCAAATTGAATCGCGACCGACTTAACAACCTAAGGGTTTAACAACCTAGTGGTTATAGTCCCCAACGACCTAAGGAGTAACGAGTTAACTTCATACCGACCTAGAAGCTCACCGACTTAAAAGAAGTCTACGACTTAAGTGTCTGGACGACCTAACGGGTTAAAAAAGTCACGATCTAAAGGTAGTTGCCGACCTAAATAAGCTGCTGACTCAATAGTTGCCGACCTAACTACTGAAAGGAGGATACCGACTTAAAGAACCAGACGACTTAACGACCTGAGGAGCTAAAAAGACTTACGACTTAGGGTTATTTGGGACTCACGACTTAGATTAAGTCGTCTACGACTTAAAAGTTGCTGAGCTAAAAACCAATGCCTGACCTATGCTGCTGTTACCTGCAAAGTCGTCCACGACCTACGACTTATTATAAGTCGACTACGACTTAGGACTTGCCTTCGACCAAGTTACGAGCTGAATTCAGCAAGTCGTCCACATGCTACTTTAAGTCAACCACGAGTCATGACTTATCCTAAGTCGGCCACGACTCATGACTTGGCAGAAACTCCTGTCTAGATTTCCCTATAAATACACCACCATCTCCAACGAGTAGGTGACTTTTGGCCGATCATTTCTCAAAGCGTCGTTACTCTGCTGAACTCTCCACTCATTCAACAATTGAAGATCTTCAAACATTCGAGACACTACAACAAGCTTCGAGAGGAATTCCCTACATCCAACACGGATTCATCAAGTTTCATCATCGAAGTTTGAGCTAGTAGTCGAGATTGTCTTTGTGATCATACTGAATTGTTTTCATAAGAGAATTGTATCGATTTGTAACCGGATTCAGTAATAAAGAGATTCAAAGTGGACGTAGGCTCGATCTCAAGCCGAACCACTATAAACTGCTGTCTTTTACTGCTTTTCTGCTATTTTACTGCTTAATTTCTGTTCCGGTCACACGGGTGGTGCTTTCACAATTCTACTACACACATCGGGTGTTAGCGTTCACTTTTTAGCGTTAACAGTAATATTTAAAAAACATATGGATAATGGGATTTCGATTAAGTCATAACTTATTACCCAAAACATCACTTTAAAATGGTTTAAACACATTACCATTTTAATCTTTAACACAAAAAGATTCAATTCACGAAGCTCACCCAGTTTCATAAAGATCTATTCATAGATTTCCAAATCGATTTCCATTTCAATTGGATTAACTCATTAAATCATTAAATCAAGATTTAACTTATAGCTTTCAAAAAGAATTCACTCATAACTTGGAAAACCATTTTTCAATTCAAACTTGAAATTCTTTTAACACAAATTGGAAATTCATTCCTTATATGAAAGCTTCTATTATTTGAAAGCAAATAGTTTTCATTTCGGAAAATCTGATTCATTTATACGAGTTAAAGTCCTTGGGTTAAATTCAAATTCTCAAAACCATACTTTTAAAATGGTTTAAATTAATATAAGCACATTTATAACATCTTTAACCATAATTTCCAAACATGGAATTCAATTCCAAATTTTGAATTCAAATTCAAATTAAATTATTTAAATTGAAAAACTTTACCAAGTTATTCAAAATAACTTTTATCTTGAAAACTCCTTTTCAAAAGCTTTAACATTTAATCCAAATCCATTTCAAAATCAATTGAAATAAAATTTCAATTTCAAAAACAATAAATTTAAATCATCTGTGACATAACCGATTTCCTCGTGAAATCCATATTTGTGTGTGTATGGTGTGGTCCATAGGGGTTTAACACGCAATAGTGCAACATCATCAATCATCACAGATTCAAGCACAGCAATATCAATAAGCGGTATAATCTATAACGCTTACCTTTATTCACAGATTCACAGATAAATAATATAAATTCATCATAGATAAATAAATTACATTCATCACAGCTCAAATCACATAATTCATATCACAGAGCATCACACATCAGAGATATCAATCAATCCAAGGCATTCAATACAATTCAATCGTCCATAAGTAAGATCAATTCATTATCTGATTTTAATTAACTTAAACCAGATTAATTACTTATGAATAAATTACTAATCCTGGTTAATTAACATAAATTAATTACAAACTATTTTAATTAATTATCCTTTAATCATTCATTGATTAATCACATTAATAATTTAGCCTTAAGTTAATTACAAAATTAACTAACCCTTAATTAATCTTTAATTACCCTCATTAAGTAATTATTCTTTAAGTAATTATCCTTAATTATTTTCATTAAATAATAATTCATTAATAACTTAAGATTTTAATAAATTAAAAGATTAACAGTTTATCTTAATTAATTATCAGTAACATATAATTCATCTTAAACCTTTAAGTTAATTTAAAATCAAAACAATATTTAAGACAAACCATTTATCTTTAAAATTTCATTTAAATAACCTTGAAAATTAAATTTGGTTTTACCATACGAATTAACTTAAAATTCCTAAGTTAATTAAAACCATCATCTTTTAACTACTTGAATATACCATCATAATTTATTTTTAAAATAAACTTAAGAATTCATTTAAAATAAAGAATTAAAACACTTTAACTTAATTTATTTAAAATAACTTATTTAAAACTTTAACTAATTCTAAAACTAGCATAAAACATTTATTATCAATTAAGAAATTGTTTAAAACTTGATTAAATTTAGAATTTGAAAAACTTGTTTTATTTTAAGTTTTAAAACTTATCATTATTTAAATTTTAAAACTGTTTTAACCTTACTTCGGGTTCAACCCGAACCAAAGCATGAATCACTCGAGAAATAACCCGAGTCACTCCAATTTTCTTTTCAAAACTTTTTTTTTAGTTTAGATTCTCAAACCTGTTACAAACTCACGATCACCCGGTAACAAACTCGAGACCATTCTTGTTTTCCCCGAGATTAACTTCGAGACATCCTTCTTCTTCTCAAACCAACTGCAACCCATACTCAAATGTGCATGTGTGCATGTGTACGGCGACTCCACGCCTCTCCGACCAACCTCCTGACCCTCGACAAGTCGACGATCATCTCGCCGTCACACACGACCACTCAGATTCGTCAATCGCGACGTAAATTGAAATCGAGCAATTCGATTTCCACAGGAACCGAACCCAATCGGGAAAAACCACCCTAGCCATCGCCTTGGACCACCGGCAACTTTGCTGACCTCACCAGAGCTTCGTCTCGAACCAAAGCATCGATCCCCCACCTCGCGATCAACTCCGATACTCCCCAATCAACACACGACCTCGAAGATCAACGCCAAACAAAACTGTCGGTCGAACCCTAGTTCGCCGTCCCTTGGCCACCATAGTTACCTAGGAATACTCCGAGCATTTTTCCCATGACCACCGAGTCTCGACGAAAAATCAATTCCCGTTCAACCCATAAATTCTCCACGAATTTAAGTTTAAAAATTATGATATTATCACCAAAATTCAGCATTTCAAGAACAAATCCAAGTATATAATCAAAACATGAATTCCAGAAAATAGATTTTCTGACTTAAATTGATTCTCACTGTAATATCCAAATTTCAAGATAATTAATCAATATTTCTACCTGAATCTATTTTTAAAAATGATATTACACACATGCGAACATTTTTCATTCAGAGATTAAATCCTAAAAAGGTCTAGGTGGGATGATTTTGGATTTTTAAATAGGTTTTAGACTTGTAATCTATGAACAGAACTTAAATACGGACATGCACATCAACATTCCCATATATATACAAACATACAATCATTCAAACACATTCCAGATCATACTTCAAGCATCAATCACAATAGCAAAAGATATAGGTAGATATAAGGGAGTTTGCTCACCTTGATTTCCAGAATAAACAGTGCTTCCCTTTTATGCTTAAAACAGGCTTGTAAAAGTTGCAAGTTGAAATCTTTCTTCACTTGATCTCTGGTTTAAATTATTGTTTTTATGTTATATTTTGTTTTAGTTTTAGGATGGTATTACTTCAGATTTTTCTTGTTTGGAATGGACAAACTAAAATGGAAAGGCTGATATAAAAATGAGTTTACAGGTGATAAATTTGTATAACATAAGATGATATATTTTTCCCTCTAGTACAACACATAAGAGATTTTTTTCTCTGTTTGGAGGCTGATATGATAAATCGTGTACTAGAGATATTTGTTTCAATTGGAAGGTGATAAAATCTTGCTTGGTGGCTGCATTAATTGCTTTGGCTTCTTTTATAAGCTATTCACTTATATATGTTTATTTCTTCTTTTCTTTAGCAAGTGTGCATCCCTATCTTTTATTTGCTTATACATAGTTGAATGTATTTTATTAATTTTTTATCTTTTTATTTGAATGTATATTACTTGTTTATTACTATCTTCTTTTACAGGCCTTCACTTTGAAATATGAGTGAAGTTCCATAGTTAAGTTGGTGTTAGTTTTTATCTATGTATTTTATCTTACTTTGTAATACTTATTGTTTTATTTTTATTTCTATTTCTAATATAGACCATCAATCCCGAATTTTATCATTATAATTTATCTTTAAACCATTTACTTGAAATTTAAATCCAAATCACATATATATGATATTTAAATTTATATGATTTAATATATATTATATTTGAATTGGGGAAACTCGAATCAAATTATCAATTAATTTCACAATTTTTATTCAAAAACTAAATTAATTATCAATTTAAACATATATAAAATCCAGGGTCGTTACAACCTCCCCCCATAAAAGAATTTCGTCCTCGAAATTTGCCAAGGAGACACAAAGATAGATGAAGAATATTTCATCAAATTAACTGAACATCTATTTTGCATTTGGCTTACCAAATTAGAATATCAATAATAGATACAAGAACGAATCTTTTTGACACTTCACAAGATACTCGGGTTATCCAGATCTACGAAATATGCAGTGGCGTTAATTAGTTCGAAGGGATAACTAACCATTCGTAGAACGTATCCGGACCCAAAATGTATTCATATATCTGTCTATTTTTGGGTAAAATTTCAAAACTTTTAGTTTAAAAACTAAAGTATACCTATCAACCATAGCAACCAATGCAACCAATTCATTCAAACAAACAATTCGACCTATTTGGAGTTTATGTCCCATGCAAATATATATCGAATCTTCTTCCTGGATCTACCAGAAATTATCGAAGAATTGAGAAAAGATGACGAACAAAAGAGATTGATAGAGAAAAGATTGTTTCCTTGTTGTTATAGGGTATTGACCATTTATAGTCGTATTCCCATGTCCCCTATCTCATCCTCTTCTTGCACTCATACTTACTATCAATGGATAGTAAGAGAATTTACTGAGGCGTACGGATGGATATCTTAGAGATACTCATTCTAGGGTATACTTCACCCTATCTCTAATGAGTTACTTCATGTGTTAAACTCCATAGATAAAGTTCAACCTTAGCTCTGATACCAAATGTGAGATTCCTGAACTCGACCTTCGAAAATCGGCACCCGTACTTCACTTTTACTCGAATGCCATAGATTCAAATGCCGAATCTGGCTCCCCGGAGCTTATAACACAATAAGTATAACAACACAGCGGAATAAAGAAATAGATGATATCATATACAACTCCAATGAATACAATATTCAGAATGATATACAACAATGATATCAATATGATACAAGAATATCAGAGATAAATAATGATACAGTGGAAAACAGAATTGATAACTCCAAATGATCCCCAAAAGAGAATGAGACTAATAACTCCGACATCAGCTCGAACCACCATCACGTTGCACCAAGATAAGCAACGTTAGTCGTCCGTGAACTCCAAAACTGAACTAGCTCCAGATAATCTACTAAACCTGACTATCTGAAAAACCCAACTCTAGACTGCCCGTGTGAAAAATTGTGGGCACTCAGAGTTTAGGAAGGGAACAATAAACTCCGAGTCAGTCATGGGACTGGCGTGAGCAATAAAAACAGTTTATCTTTAAACAAACCACAAAAGAATTTTAAACATTGAAATCTGCAATGCTTTTGGAAAATGAAACTACCATAAGACCTCCCGCCACGCACACAATGCAAACGCAGAATTGGAGGAGATTTCTTCTTATGATAGTCAAACATGCTTACTATGCAAAATCATTGGATTATTATTATTAGTGCATAGTGGAAAACATTTCGAAAGTATAATATTAATCTTAGCCAGCATACAACCATTATTGTATGCCTACTATAGCTACTATGTTCAATAGCAGGTTACCGCCACATTCCATAGCAGGTTATACAGCTAAAACCGTAAAGGTTCGTATTGTTTCTTTGGATTTTCCAACAAATGGTCAGGCTAAGGAACTTCCTACTGCCAATGGGTACGCCTCTGGATGGACGTCCCGAGAACTGACTAGCTCTCTGCCAACACAAGGCCGGGTTACCTCTTACACTAGGTAACTACTACACGAATATGCCACCCCCTGGTCCTTTGGGACCTTTATCCGAGGGCCCTCGATCACACAGCAACAATCACACAGTTAATGAGATTGGAGCAACCACACAGGTAAATATCTGGG
This sequence comes from Allium fistulosum, assembly GCA_030737815.1. NCBI lineage: Eukaryota > Viridiplantae > Streptophyta > Magnoliopsida > Asparagales > Amaryllidaceae > Allium > Allium fistulosum. The sequence continues at coordinate 237,473,251 of CM060908.1, forward strand.
CTCCATACAATAATATCACCTTATTCCAGAAGCAAATGACATACCCTAAAGGGAGCGACCCTCATAACCTTGCCGCATCATTCCTGTTTCAACCATTTTCGGGTTGTGAGGTTCGATGAGGTCTCGTCCACAATGCTATGCTTTTTCACAAAGCCATGCTTTGATCAACAAATGATCAGCAATTAACCATCAACACACAGCAACCCTCATCATGCCACACTACCAAATTGGGAGTATATCACTCATAACCTTCAACTAAATAACCTCTGACCTCGTACGTCTCAGAGAAGGGTGTTAAGCTAAGAGAATAAATTCTCCGCCACCAAACAGAAATGTATTTGAAAGAAATCAGCTTTATATCTCAAAGTGTAATGTTAGACATACTGTAACGACCCGGAATTTTGAACAAATTAAATTGAAAATATTTAATTAATTTTAAATATTTGAACGATGATTTGATTTGAATCCCCGATATAACTTTGAAATTTGCGATTAAACTTTAAAATTTAATCGATTGAAAGTTGAATAGAAATTTAAATCTTCAATTTACAGTTGAAGAAAAATATTTTTGAAAGCTTTTAAAATTCGTATTGACAATACTGAAGATAACAGAAACTTTCAGAATTGAATTATAAACTGTTTTGATCAGTTTGAAATTTTTATCGTTTCAATCGATATTTAAAAATAGCCGTCCGAGGCGCAGTCTCGGAATTCGACGAAACGAGTTCCATTGGGTCCGTAATATTGTATTATTACCGGATTTCAAATTTCGTATTTATTGGATCTGTTATGTGAACGTACGACACATAAACGCGTTGAATCTTTATCGAATTCAATTTGAATATAAAAATATAAATTTTTATCATCAGCCACCCTAGATTTTTTTTTAGCAGACCTATTCCCTGAAACATCTGAACGCGCTGATCTCTTGTCCCCTTCGTTTTTCTTTTATCACGCAAGCCTGCCCCTTCACGTTTCAAAAATCAAAGGAAAGAAAATACATCTCGTTCAAACAAAGAAAATGGCGACCAAGTTTGAGAAGCTCTTCTATTCCAGTAAACAAATCAACGAAACTCCCTCTCCTCGAAATAAATCAAAAACAATAGTCTCCGATTCGAATAAGGTGGAAGCGCTCGTCTCTCGATCGAGATTTGCATTCAGGGCCAAGCTTTTATTCTCGTTCCCCTTCCCAAAATAAATTCAAATCGAGCTGGGCTCGTTTAAAAAAAAATAATAATAATAATATTTGGGGCGCTGTCGAGATCGTCTCGAGTTCGTCGAGGCGAAGTTGGGGTTCGCGAGCCAAGTGGAGCTGGGCGATCGAAAGGAGGAGGCGCTCGCCTTGGAGTCGAGATTGGGTTAATGGAGTGTGCGCTCGCGACTAGGGCTTGTGTGAGTCTAAGGCGTGGCGTCGCTGGGCTCCGGCAAATCGAGGAGGGTCATCGCAGGAAAGGCAGTAGGGGCGGCAAACATCTGGTTTCTTGTTCGAGCTCGACTTTGGGGATGTCGTGATGGCACATGTGATCATGGGCAGTGGTCTGGGGCACGTGTGGGTCGCAAGATGGAATCTGGGCACGATGGTGAATGGGTAGGTGCATGCGACTGAGTGGGTGACGGCAGTGAAGTGGGGGATTGCGACAGTAAGGAAGAGGGGGGTTTCGATTTGGATTCGTTTGATCAGTAAGGTAATATCAAGTTTCACTTAATTTGATTTATAAAATGAATGTATAGTTTTGAAAAAAAAAATGAATGAATATAAACTGTAAAAAAAAAAAAGTTATATGTATATACAGCAAAACAGAAAAATGGTTTATATATATATATATATGAGGTTTTGGGGATAGAAATATTGTATATGATTAGAGAAATTATAAAAATCAGATATAGAAATGTTGGGAATATATATGTCGAAAGAAAAAAATGAAATAAAATGTATAGTCTGGTCAAGAAGGTTATTTTTGTTTATGATGATTGAAAAAATATAGGGGATTTTAAATGATCGAAGAATTTATATAAAATCAGATTTTAAATTTTGAAATTTAAAAACATTGGTTAATTAAAATTATCCGATAGGAATTTAGATTTTTCAATTTGTTCAGATATTAATAGAATTGGTTAGTCAAGATAAAATCACAAGTTAATTAAATTATCAAGTGGAATTTAATAGTTTGATTTTATCCGAATATTTATAGATTGTATAAAATTGTCTATACAAGGTGTATAAATCAAGAAAACAGTCTGGATTGGAAAATGGATGGCAATTTTAAAGCTAAGGTGAGATTTTCTCACTCGAAGGAAATTTGAATTTACAGTTATTATTGATTGATGATTGTTATTGGATGTGCTATTAGATATGATAGGATATATCTATATATATAGCAGTATATACATATTGGCATATGTATATATTGGATTGATTGATTTCCCGCCTCTTATAGCGGATGAGACCCTATTGCGCCGTTAGTAAGCGGATTTATAAAAACCCATATACCGCGATAATTCCGTACTGGAGCGGAATTGGTATTGTGCTAACGTCTTTGGATGCAGGGAAACAGGTTGGAGGGATCCAACTGGATTCCTTAATTGTATTTACTTATTTACAGATATTGATATATTCTGTTATCATATGACGATATATGATATTGACTGTTGTGATGGACTGATTGGTGTTGTTGCATCATCAGATTCAGTTTTGAAATGTAAAAATAACGACTATTATTTTAAAAAGAGTTTTTTTAGTGATTTTTGAAAATATACGTTTATGGGATTTTTGGATCGGTTTATAAACGTAAAATTTTAAAGTTATAAAAGTTATAATTTTTAATGAAATATAACCGAAGTGTCGTTTTTGAAATAAAAGTCGATTTATTTATAAAATGGTTTAAGTTGGGATTTTTGAATAACTATAAACGATTTGTATAGAAAGGTTTATAAATTTGATAATTTTATAAATCAAAATGTTGGACTTATAAAACGAATTTTATGAGTGTTAAAAAGAAGTATAAATGGATTTCATAAGTAAATGAAATTAACATATTTATATTGTGAAGTTAAAAATGAATGAAGTTGTAGAATAAAGACTGATAAGAAATTTACTTGTAACTTGGATTGTTGCCTTTAAATGGGATATTGATCGAATTATTAATAAAGAAGATTTATTAAATTGAAGTCGTTAGAAAATAGAAATAGAATTTATAAACGTTGTTTTATAAATTCGAAATCAATTGGATTTGATAAATTAAAAGGTTAAAGGGGATTTTATCCACGATTTTGGACAGTGGGTAATTCTTGAAATAAATGTGTAGAAAAAAAATCGAAATTTGGTCATTGAAGTATATTCACGATTTTGGACAGTGAATATATTATTGAACAAAATGGTTATGTTTGGGAAAGCGATATTATAAAGGAAGTTAATTGTTTTAAAAGATGTTTTAAAACGTGTGAACTATCGAAATCATAGATTTCAACATTTATTGTTGAAATAGGCGTTTTCGAGAAACTTAAGGAAATGGTGGACTATAACACTGTTGTTATAGTAAATGATTTCCTAAAGGAAATGTTTTATGTAGTATTGGGATTTATATATCTATCTAAAATCCGAATCCCTATACTAGTGATTTTGAGTCGTCGTAACGATGTTTTACGTAACATTCGTTTTGACTCAAATAAATGTTGTTATAATAAATGATTTCCTTAAAGAATGAATATATACTTAATTTGATTTAAGTATATCGGATATTTTCCAAGTGTTGAAAATAAAAGATTTGTGAAATACTTATTAGTAGATAAGTATGGAAATGTTTTCCAAAATGAAATGAAACGTTTTGAGATTTTATCTTCTTAAAGATAAAATGAAGTGGAATATTGGAATCGATTTAAAAATCGTATATCAGTAGATATTTTTGAAATATAAATTCACTATGGAATTTATAAAAGAAAGGGAAACTGTTTAGAAAAATAAATATCGATTTATTTTAGAAGTGTGGAAATTTTATATCTAGTAAAAGATATTTTCGAAGATGAAATAATTTGGAAAATTATTTGGAATCTGATGATGTTGCGCATCTTTATTGATAGTTAAATAACCGACTATCAATAATTACCTTTAGATAGGTATTTGTTGTGAATTGGATGAATTTGAATGCCACACTTATTTTTGAATTTACGCTCACTATTCGGGTTAGCCGGGAAAGGACCATGGGGTCGTATAACCCATTCCGAATATGTGATACGTCGTAATGAATTGCATTCGAAGACCGGTGTTGAAGACCGGATATTTTTGAAAACGGAAGGATTACCGTCGAGTTACTCTACATCGACTGATCTTCGATTTAGAGGTTTTATCACCCTTAGTGACGGGAAGTCCTGACGTGATTGAAAATGATCCGGATATGCAAGGGCTTCGTGAGAAGTGCCTTCGGTTCTGTTCGATCCCGGAACAGACTTATATGGATTGTATGTCTGACGTTACAATTTGAGATATAAAGCTGATTTCTTTCAAATACATTTCTGTTGGTGGCGGAGAATTTATTCTCTTAGCTTAACACCCTTCTCTGAGACGTACGAGCTCAGAGGTTATGTAGTTGAAATTTATCAGCGATATATCCCAATTTGGTAACGTGGCATACTGAGTGTTGCTGTGAAATGATCAGTGTTTGATCATTTGTGATATGATCATTTGTTTGATCTTATATCTTTGTGATCATAGGTTGATCATTTTGTTTGACCCGAAGCAGGGCTTTTTGAGAAAGCGTAGCTTTGTGGACGAGACTTCGACGAGCCTCACACCCCGGAAATGGTCGAAACAGGAAGGATGCGGCAAGGTTCTAGGGAGTAGCGCCCCTTAGTGTATGTCATTCCTTCTGGATAGAGGTGGTATCATGGTATGGAGCCCAGATACTTAACCTATGTGGTTGCTGCATTTTTATCTATGTGGTTTGTTGGAAATCGGGGATCCTCGGGAAGATCGGTTACGATCGGGGGATGGCATACGCGTGTCAGTAGTTACCTATTTTTGCAGAGGTAACCCGGTCTTGTGTTGGCAGAGATCTAACCGTAATGTTAGGTTATTTCTCGGGTCGTCTATTCCAGGGACGTACCCATCGTGGAAAGGAAGTTCCTTAGCCTGACCATTAGTTGGAAATCCAAACTCCAATACGTGATTTGTACGGTATTAGTTGTAGAACCTGCCATTTACGTACGGTGGTCACCACTGTTTAGATGGTAGCTATAGTAGGCATACGATACTGGTCGTATGTTGGCTAAGATTAATATTATACTTTCGAAATGTTTTCTACACTATGCACTAATAATAATATCAAAAATAATTTGATTTTCGCGTAGTAAGCATCTTTGACTATCATAAGAAGAAATCTCCTCCAATTCTGCGTTTGCATTGTGTGTGTGGCGGGAGGTCTTATGGTAGTTTCATTTTCCAAAAGCATTGCGAATTTACTTTAAAATCTTTCTGTTGATTATTTTAAAGATAGATAACTGTTTTACGATCTCACACCAGTCACCATGACTGACTCGGAGTTTATTGTTTCCCTTCTAAACTCTGGGTGCCCACCAATTTCCACACGGGCAGCCTAGAGTTATATTATCAGGATATTCTGGATATTCTGGAGCTTTGGAAGCAAGCTGGATGACGAGGCGTAGTATTTGTATCTGATAGTATTTATTCCGCTGTGTATTCTGTATGAGGACAAGTTTATATAACTGTCCATTGTTGTATATTGACTCTGATGATTGATGTATGTATAAAAGGATACAGTTCTTTGTTTTAAATGATATTCATTTATCTATTATATATTGTTCCGCTGCGATATGTGAGATCCTGATATTGTCTCTGTTCTGTATCTGTTGTTGTTTTGTTGTTCTTCTTCTCTTTTTCTTCTATCTTCTTCTTCTTCTACTTTTTCTTTTTCTTAAAACCATAACTTTTCGGGTTTCCGGCATTCGATGGCTCAGCAGTCGATAAAGTGAGTATCGATGTTGAATTTTCGAAAGTCGAAAATTTTCGGGATGTTACATTTGGTATCAGAGCATATGGTTAAGCGACAACCCTGCTCTGTTGGGTGTTACTCATTAGAGATAGAGTCAGCAGTACTCTAGAATGAGTTGAGTGTAATAATAGATATGAGCGCGTATTTGTTAGTGAATATAAAATTGTTTTGTATTGTGTTGACTTATCGGTTGATTGTTTATGGATTCTGGTCGGTGCAGTCTAGCTAACTGTAATCGATAGGGGTTTCTAAACTCTAAACAAGATAAACCGACACAGTATTGATTTTAAAATGGGGTAAATGAGATAATTTTGCCCAAAACTATTTTTGTATATAAAAGAATTGATTTTCTGTAAATTATTACAGTATATGGTTGCATGGATGTTAGGAAAGTGATAATATTGAAAGTTATCATTTTTATATGAAATCGAATAAGAAATTGAAATCGTAACTCCAAAGTTAAAGAAATAAATTCACATGCAAATGAAATTTGAGAATGTAAATTATAAATGTAATTTGTAATTTAAAATGAGATTCCAGAGAAGTTTTTGGAAATGTTTTGAAAAGGATTTGAAAATTTTGGAGATTTGGAAGTTTAAATCATTTTTGATTTGAAAATGAATTTCAAAGTTTTGAAAAGTATTTTGGAGAGATGAAAAGCTCTAAACTCTTTTCGGTCGCTGGAAAATAACTTCGATGATGACCGCGGCATCATTGGTGTTCATTTTCGGGTTTCTGGAAGAGGAATTGCTGCCAAATTGTTTTAAATAGAAGTTGTTTGAAAAATTTGGGTTTTGTTTTGGAAATTCAAAGGATAATTGGAATTGTTTTCAAAATGGTTTTGAAAAGGTTGAAAAGACTCTGGAATTGAGTACTGAATTATGAAAATAAATGAAAATTGTGAATGAACGAATAAATTTGCAAGTGAATCAATTAAATAAAATGAGATTGAAAATTGAAATTCGTTTCAAATTTGTAAGAAATGAATTGAATTGAATAATTATAAATGAAAGATGAATAAAAGGTAAAATTCATAATGGAATGTAAATAAGTTAATAACTTATAGAATATTTGGTAATTTGATAGAAATGAGATTCAAATTGAAAATGAATGAATTAGTGGATGAATGGATAATTTGCAATTGTAAATGAAATTGAAGACAAATTTGAAATTGTAAGTGAATTGGAATTTGTAATGAGTTAGTAATTGAAACTAAGCTAAAAGAGCAATTATGAATGAAAGTTGTTTGGTTAATAGAATAAACCGAATGAAAATATGAAATGCAAATTAAATGGAATGGAATCAATTGCAAATGAAGTAGAATTAAAATAAATTGAATTTGTATCAATTTGAATTGGGTATAAACTAGAATGGATATGAATTCATTTTGTTTAAAAACGAATGTAACTTCAACCGTAAATATATAAGCATATACTGAAAATTTTGTAAGCGAATTTGCAAAATAGTTTGAATGCTGTAACTAGATATTATGGCTAGTAGACATACAGGTGTTATAAAAGGAATTGAAATTTTGATTTCGAAGATAATTCGAATTTGCTCGAAAAGGTACGTATTTGAATTATAATATGAGTTTTTGATGATTTCTTGTCTAGCCGCTTGGCTTTTTCTTTTTCTTTTTGAAATCTGAGAGTCCGTAGGGACGTTTTGTAGTCGTGCCGTATTAGCCGCGCAAAGGAGACGCTGGCGAAATTTTTCGGAAATTTAGGGCGTTAGAAAAATTTTTGTGAAAATTTTGAAAGTTTAAAAATTTGAATTTAAGCTCAAATTTGAATTGTTAAGGAAAACAATGTTGTTTGAAGATTATGAAAATGTTTAGAAAGTTGATTGGATTAATAACGAATCTTTAATAGAAAGATTTGTTTTGAAATTTGATAAAACTATTTGGATGTTGAAAAATAGTAGACGAGTTAAGGACCACTTTTCCTAACTTGTAATTTCGAGGGCGAAATTCTTTTAAGGGGGGAAGTCTGTAACGACCCGGAATTTTGAACAAATTAAATTGAAAATATTTAATTAATTTTAAATATTTGAACGATGATTTGATTTGAATCCCCGATATAACTTTGAAATTTGCGATTAAACTTTAAAATTTAATCGATTGAAAGTTGAATAGAAATTTAAATCTTCAATTTACAGTTGAAGAAAAATATTTTTGAAAGCTTTTAAAATTCGTATTGACAATACTGAAGATAACAGAAACTTTCAGAATTGAATTATAAACTGTTTTGATCAGTTTGAAATTTTTATCGTTTCAATCGATATTTAAAAATAGCCGTCCGAGGCGCAGTCTCGGAATTCGACGAAACGAGTTCCATTGGGTCCGTAATATTGTATTATTACCGGATTTCAAATTTCGTATTTATTGGAGCTGTTATGTGAACGTACGACACATAAACGCGTTGAATCTTTATCGAATTCAATTTGAATATAAAAATATAAATTTTTATCATCAGCCACCCTAGATTTTTTTTTAGCAGACCTATTCCCTGAAACATCTAAACGCGCTGATCTCTTGTCCCCTTCGTTTTTCTTTTATCACGCAAGCCTGCCCCTTCACGTTTCAAAAATCAAAGGAAAGAAAATACATCTCGTTCAAACAAAGAAAATGGCGACCAAGTTTGCGAAGCTCTTCTATTCCAGTAAACAAATCAACGAAACTCCCTCTCCTCGAAATAAATCAAAAACAATAGTCTCCGATTCGAATAAGGTGGAAGCGCTCGTCTCTCGATCGAGATTTGCATTCAGGGCCAAGCTTTTATTCTCGTTCCCCTTCCCAAAATAAATTCAAATCGAGCTGGGCTCGTTTAAAAAAAAAAAATAATAATAATATTTGGGGCGCTGTCGAGATCGTCTCGAGTTCGTCGAGGCGAAGTTGGGGTTCGCGAGCCAAGTGGAGCTGGGCGATCGAAAGGAGGAGGCGCTCGCCTTGGAGTCGAGATTGGGTTAATGGAGTGTGCGCTCGCGACTAGGGCTTGTGTGAGTCTAAGGCGTGGCGTCGCTGGGCTCCGGCAAATCGAGGAGGGTCATCGCAGGAAAGGCAGTAGGGGCGGCAAACATCTGGTTTCTTGTTCGAGCTCGACTTTGGGGATGTCGTGATGGCACATGTGATCATGGGCAGTGGTTTGGGGCACGTGTGGGTCGCAAGATGGAATCTGGGCACGATGGTGAATGGGTAGGTGCGTGCGACTGAGTGGGTGACGGTAGTGAAGTGGGGGATTGCGACAGTAAGGAAGAGGGGGGTTTCGATTTGGATTCGTTTGATCAGTAAGGTAATATCAAGTTTCACTTAATTTGATTTATAAAATGAATGTATAGTTTTGAAAAAAAAATGAATGAATATAAACTGTAAAAAAAAAAAAAAAGTTATATGTATATACAGCAAAACAGAAAAATGGTTTATATATATATATATATATATGAGGTTTTGGGGATAGAAATATTGTATATGATTAGAGAAATTATAAAAATCAGATATAGAAATGTTGGGAATATATATGTCGAAAGAAAAAAATGAAATAAAATGTATAGTCTGGTCAAGAAGGTTATTTTTGTTTATGATGATTGAAAAAATATAGGGGATTTTAAATGATCGAAGAATTTATATAAAATCAGATTTTAAATTTTGAAATTTAAAAACATTGGTTAATTAAAATTATCCGATAGGAATTTAGATTTTTCAATTTGTTCGGATATTAATAGAATTGGTTAGTCAAGATAAAATCACAAGTTAATTAAATTATCAAGTGGAATTTAATAGTTTGATTTTATCCGAATATTTATAGATTGTATAAAATTGTCTATACAAGGTGTATAAATCAAGAAAACAGTCTGGATTGGAAAATGGATGGCAATTTTAAAGCTAAGGTGAGATTTTCTCACTCGAAGGAAATTTGAATTTACAGTTATTATTGATTGATGATTGTTATTGGATGTGCTATTAGATATGATAGGATATATCTATATATATAGCAGTATATACATATTGGCATATGTATATATTGGATTGATTGATTTCCCGCCTCGTATAGCGGATGAGACCCTATTGCGCCGTTAGTAAGCGGATTTATAAAAACCCATATACCACGATAATTCCGTACTGGAGCGGAATTGGTATTGTGCTAACGTCTTTGGATGCAGGGAAACAGGTTGGAGGGATCCAACTGGATTCCTCAATTGTATTTACTTATTTACAGATATTGATATATTCTGTTATCATATGACGATATATGATATTGACTGTTGTGATGGACTGATTGGTGTTGTTGCATCATCGGATTCAGTTTTGAAATGTAAAAATAATGACTATTATTTTAAAAAGAGTTTTTTTAGTGATTTTTGAAAATATACGTTTATGGAATTTTTGGATCGGTTTATAAACGTAAAATTTTAAAGTTATAAAAGTTATAATTTTTAATGAAATATAACCGAAGTGTCGTTTTTGAAATAAAAGTCGATTTATTTATAAAATGGTTTAAGTTGGGATTTTTGAATAACTATAAACGATTTGTATAGAAAGGTTTATAAATTTGATAATTTTATAAATCAAAATGTTGGACTTATAAAACGAATTTTATGAGTGTTAAAAAGAAGTATAAATGGATTTCATAAGTAAATGAAATTAACAGATTTATATTGTGAAGTTAAAAATGAATGAAGTTGTAGAATAAAGACTGATAAGAAATTTACTTGTAACTTGGATTGTTGCCTTTAAATGGGATATTGATCGAATTATTAATAAAGAAGATTTATTAAATTGAAGTCATTAGAAAATAGAAATAGAATTTATAAACGTTGTTTTATAAATTCGAAATCAATTGGATTTGATAAATTAAAAGGTTAAAGGGGATTTTATCCACGATTTTGGACAGTGGGTAATTCTTGAAATAAATGTGTAGAAAAAAAATCGAAATTTGGTCATTGAAGTATATTCACGATTTTGGACAGTGAATATATTATTGAACAAAATGGTTATGTTTGGGAAAGCGATATTATAAAGGAAGTTAATTGTTTTAAAAGATGTTTTAAAACGTGTGAACTATCGAAATCATAGATTTCAACATTTATTGTTGAAATAGGCGTTTTCGAGAAACTTAAGGAAATGGTGGACTATAACACTGTTGTTATAGTAAATGATTTCCGAAAGGAAATGTTTTATGTAGTATTGGGATTTATATATCTATCTAAAATCCGAATCCCTATACTAGTGATTTTGAGTCGTCGTAACGATGTTTTACGTAACATTCGTTTTGACTCAAATAAATGTTGTTATAATAAATGATTTCCTTAAAGAATGAATATATACTTAATTTGATTTAAGTATATCAGATATTTTCCAAGTGTTGAAAATAAAAGATTTGTGAAATACTTATTATTAGATAAGTATGGAAATGTTTTCCAAAATGAAATGAAACGTTTTGAGATTTTATCTTCTTAAAGATAAAATGAAGTGGAATATTGGAATCGATTTAAAAATCGTATATCAGTAGATATTTTTGAAATATAAATTCACTATGGAATTTATAAAAGAAAGGGAAACTGTTTAGAAAAATAAATATCGATTTATTTTAGAAGTGTGGAAATTTTATATCTAGTAAAAGATATTTTGGAAGATGAAATAATTTGGAAAATTATTTGGAATCTGATGATGTTGCGCATCTTTATTGATAGTTAAATAACCGACTATCAATAATTACCTTTAGATAGGTATTTGTTGTGAATTGGATGAATTTGAATGCCACACTTATTTTTGAATTTACGCTCACTATTCGGGTTAGCCGGGAAAGGACCATGGGGTCGTATAACCCATTCCGAATATGTGATACGTCGTAATGAATTACATTCGAAGACCGGTGTTGAAGACCGGATATTTTTGAAAACGGAAGGATTACCGTCGAGTTACTCTACATCGACTGATCTTCGATTTAGAGGTTTTATCACCCTTAGTGATGGGAAGTCCTGACGTGATTGAAAATGATCCGGATATGCAAGGGCTTCGTGAGAAGTGCCTTCGGTTCTGTTCGATCCCGGAACAGACTTATATGGATTGTATGTCTGACGTTACAATTTGAGATATAAAGCTGATTTCTTTCAAATACATTTCTGTTGGTGGCGGAGAATTTATTCTCTTAGCTTAACACCCTTCTCTGAGACGTATGAGCTCAGAGGTTATGTAGTTGAAATTTATCAGCGATATATCCCAATTTGGTAACGTGGCATACTGAGTGTTGCTGTGAAATGATCAGTGTTTGATCATTTGTGATATGATCATTTGTTTGATCTTATATCTTTGTGATCATAGGTTGATCATTTTGTTTGACCCGAAGCAGGGCTTTTTGAGAAAGCGTAGCTTTGTGGACGAGACTTCGACGAGCCTCACACCCCGGAAATGGTCGAAACAGGAAGGATGCGGCAAGGTTCTAGGGAGTAGCGCCCCTTAGTGTATGTCATTCCTTCTGGATAGAGGTGGTATCATGGTATGGAGCCCAGATACTTAACCTATGTGGTTGCTGCATTTTTATCTATGTGGTTTGTTGGAAATCGGGGATCCTCGGGAAGATCGGTTACGATCGGGGGATGGCATACGCGTGTCAGTAGTTACCTATTTTTGCAGAGGTAACCCGGTCTTGTGTTGGCAGAGATCTAACCGTAATGTTAGGTTATTTCTCGGGTCGTCTATTCCAGGGACGTACCCATCGTGGAAAGGAAGTTCCTTAGCCTGACCATTTGTTGGAAATCCAAACTCCAATACGTGATTTGTACGGTATTAGTTGTAGAACCTGCCATTTACGTACGGTGGTCACCACTGTTTAGATGGTAGCTATAGTAGGCATACGATACTGGTCGTATGTTGGCTAAGATTAATATTATACTTTCGAAATGTTTTCTACACTATGCACTAATAATAATATCAAAAATAATTTGATTTTCGCGTAGTAAGCATCTTTGACTATCATAAGAAGAAATCTCCTCCAATTCTGCGTTTGCATTGTGTGTGTGGCGGGAGGTCTTATGGTAGTTTCATTTTCCAAAAGCATTGCGAATTTACTTTAAAATCTTTCTGTTGATTATTTTAAAGATAGATAACTGTTTTACGATCTCACACCAGTCACCATGACTGACTCGGAGTTTATTGTTTCCCTTCTAAACTCTGGGTGCCCACCAATTTCCACACGGGCAGCCTAGAGTTATATTATCAGGATATTCTGGATATTCTGGAGCTTTGGAAGCAAGCTGGATGACGAGGCGTAGTATTTGTATCTGATAGTATTTATTCCACTGTGTATTCTGTATGAGGACAAGTTTATATAACTGTCCATTGTTGTATATTGACTCTGATGATTGATGTATGTATAAAAGGATATAGTTCTTTGTTTTAAATGATATTCATTTATCTATTATATATTGTTCCGCTGCGATATGTGAGATCCTGATATTGTCTCTGTTCTGTATCTGTTGTTGTTTTGTTGTTCTTCTTCTCTTTTTCTTCTATCTTCTTCTTCTTCTACTTTTTCTTTTTCTTAAAACCATAACTTTTCGGGTTTCCGGCATTCGATGGCTCAGCAGTCGATAAAGTGAGTATCGATGTTGAATTTTCGAAAGTCGAAAATTTTCGGGATGTTACATTTGGTATCAGAGCATATGGTTAAGCGACAACCCTGCTCTGTTGGGTGTTACTCATTAGAGATAGAGTCAGCAGTACTCTAGAATGAGTTGAGTGTAATAATAGATATGAGCGCGTATTTGTTAGTGAATATAAAATTGTTTTGTATTGTGTTGACTTATCGGTTGATTGTTTATGGATTCTGGTCGGTGCAGTCTAGCTAACTGTAATCGATAGGGGTTTCTAAACTCTAAACAAGATAAACCGACACAGTATTGATTTTAAAATGGGGTAAATGAGATAATTTTGCCCAAAACTATTTTTGTATATAAAAGAATTGATTTTCTGTAAATTATTACAGTATATGGTTGCATGGATGTTAGGAAAGTGATAATATTGAAAGTTATCATTTTTATATGAAATCGAATAAGAAATTGAAATCGTAACTCCAAAGTTAAAGAAATAAATTCACATGCAAATGAAATTTGAGAATGTAAATTATAAATGTAATTTGTAATTTAAAATGAGATTCCAGAGAAGTTTTTGGAAATGTTTTGAAAAGGATTTGAAAATTTTGGAGATTTGGAAGTTTAAATCATTTTTGATTTGAAAATGAATTTCAAAGTTTTGAAAAGTATTTTGGAGAGATGAAAAGCTCTAAACTCTTTTCGGTCGCTGGAAAATAACTTCGATGATGATCGCGGCATCATTGGTGTTCATTTTCGGGTTTCTGGAAGAGGAATTGCTGCCAAATTGTTTTAAATAGAAGTTGTTTGAAAAATTTGGGTTTTGTTTTGGAAATTCAAAGGATAATTGGAATTGTTTTCAAAATGGTTTTGAAAAGGTTGAAAAGACTCTGGAATTGAGTACTGAATTATGAAAATAAATGAAAATTGTGAATGAACGAATAAATTTGCAAGTGAATCAATTAAATAAAATGAGATTGAAAATTGAAATTCGTTTCAAATTTGTAAGAAATGAATTGAATTGAATAATTATAAATGAAAGATGAATAAAAGGTAAAATTCATAATGGAATGTAAATAAGTTAATAACTTATAGAATATTTGGTAATTTGATAGAAATGAGATTCAAATTGAAAATGAATGAATTAGTGGATGAATGGATAATTTGCAATTGTAAATGAAATTGAAGACAAATTTGAAATTGTAAGTGAATTGGAATTTGTAATGAGTTAGTAATTGAAACTAAGCTAAAAGAGCAATTATGAATGAAAGTTGTTTGGTTAATAGAATAAACCGAATGAAAATATGAAATGCAAATTAAATGGAATGGAATCAATTGCAAATGAAGTAGAATTAAAATAAATTGAATTTGTATCAATTTGAATTGGGTATAAACTAGAATGGATATGAATTCATTTTGTTTAAAAACGAATGTAACTTCAACCGTAAATATATAAGCATATACTGAAAATTTTGTAAGCGAATTTGCAAAATAGTTTGAATGCTGTAACTAGATATTATGGCTAGTAGACATACAGGTGTTATAAAAGGAATTGAAATTTTGATTTCGAAGATAATTCGAATTTGCTCGAAAAGGTACGTATTTGAATTATAATATGAGTTTTTGATGATTTCTTGTCTAGCCGCTTGGCTTTTTCTTTTTCTTTTTGAAATCTGAGAGTCCGTAGGGACGTTTTGTAGTCGTGCCGTATTAGCCGCGCAAAGGAGACGCTGGCGAAATTTTTCGGAAATTTAGGGCGTTAGAAAAATTTTTGTGAAAATTTTGAAAGTTTAAAAATTTGAATTTAAGCTCAAATTTGAATTGTTAAGGAAAACAATGTTGTTTGAAGATTATGAAAATGTTTAGAAAGTTGATTGGATTAATAACGAATCTTTAATAGAAAGATTTGTTTTGAAATTTGATAAAACTATTTGGATGTTGAAAAATAGTAGACGAGTTAAGGACCACTTTTCCTAACTTGTAATTTCGAGGGCGAAATTCTTTTAAGGGGGGAAGTCTGTAACGACCCGGAATTTTGAACAAATTAAATTGAAAATATTTAATTAATTTTAAATATTTGAACGATGATTTGATTTGAATCCCCGATATAACTTTGAAATTTGCGATTAAACTTTAAAATTTAATCGATTGAAAGTTGAATAGAAATTTAAATCTTCAATTTACAGTTGAAGAAAAATATTTTTGAAAGCTTTTAAAATTCGTATTGACAATACTGAAGATAACAGAAACTTTCAGAATTGAATTATAAACTGTTTTGATCAGTTTGAAATTTTTATCGTTTCAATCGATATTTAAAAATAGCCGTCCGAGGCGCAGTCTCGGAATTCGACGAAACGAGTTCCATTGGGTCCGTAATATTGTATTATTACCGGATTTCAAATTTCGTATTTATTGGAGCTGTTATGTGAACGTACGACACATAAACGCGTTGAATCTTTATCGAATTCAATTTGAATATAAAAATATAAATTTTTATCATCAGCCACCCTAGATTTTTTTTTAGCAGACCTATTCCCTGAAACATCTGAACGCGCTGATCTCTTGTCCCCTTCGTTTTTCTTTTATCACGCAAGCCTGCCCCTTCACGTTTCAAAAATCAAAGGAAAGAAAATACATCTCGTTCAAACAAAGAAAATGGCGACCAAGTTTGCGAAGCTCTTCTATTCCAGTAAACAAATCAACGAAACTCCCTCTCCTCGAAATAAATCAAAAACAATAGTCTCCGATTCGAATAAGGTGGAAGCGCTCGTCTCTCGATCGAGATTTGCATTCAGGGCCAAGCTTTTATTCTCGTTCCCCTTCCCAAAATAAATTCAAATCGAGCTGGGCTCGTTTAAAAAAATAAATAAATAAATAATATTTGGGGCGCTGTCGAGATCGTCTCGAGTTCGTCGAGGCGAAGTTGGGGTTCGCGAGCCAAGTGGAGCTGGGCGATCGAAAGGAGGAGGCGCTCGCCTTGGAGTCGAGATTGGGTTAATGGAGTGTGCGCTCGCGACTAGGGCTTGTGTGAGTCTAAGGCGTGGCGTCGCTGGGCTCCGGCAAATCGAGGAGGGTCATCGCAGAAAAGGCAGTAGGGGCGGCAAACATCTGGTTTCTTGTTCGAGCTCGACTTTGGGGATGTCGTGATGGCACATGTGATCATGGGCAGTGGTCTGGGGCACGTGTGGGTCGCAAGATGGAATCTGGGCACGATGGTGAATGGGTAGGTGCGTGCGACTAAGTGGGTGACGGTAGTGAAGTGGGGGATTGCGACAGTAAGGAAGAGGGGGGTTTCGATTTGGATTCGTTTGATCAGTAAGGTAATATCAAGTTTCACTTAATTTGATTTATAAAATGAATGTATAGTTTTGAAAAAAAAATGAATGAATATAAACTGTAAAAAAAAAAAAAGTTATATGTATATACAGCAAAACAGAAAAATGGTTTATATATATATATATGAGGTTTTGGGGATAGAAATATTGTATATGATTAGAGAAATTATAAAAATCAGATATAGAAATGTTGGGAATATATATGTCGAAAGAAAAAAATGAAATAAAATGTATAGTCTGGTCAAGAAGGTTATTTTTGTTTATGATGATTGAAAAAATATAGGGGATTTTAAATGATCGAAGAATTTATATAAAATCAGATTTTAAATTTTGAAATTTAAAAACATTGGTTAATTAAAATTATCCGATAGGAATTTAGATTTTTCAATTTGTTCGGATATTAATAGAATTGGTTAGTCAAGATAAAATCACAAGTTAATTAAATTATCAAGTGGAATTTAATAGTTTGATTTTATCCGAATATTTATAGATTGTATAAAATTGTCTATACAAGGTGTATAAATCAAGAAAACAGTCTGGATTGGAAAATGGATGGCAATTTTAAAGCTAAGGTGAGATTTTCTCACTCGAAGGAAATTTGAATTTACAGTTATTATTGATTGATGATTGTTATTGGATGTGCTATTAGATATGATAGGATATATCTATATATATAGCAGTATATACATATTGGCATATGTATATATTGGATTGATTGATTTCCCGCCTCGTATAGCGGATGAGACCCTATTGCGCCGTTAGTAAGCGGATTTATAAAAACCCATATACCGCGATAATTCCGTACTGGAGCGGAATTGGTATTGTGCTAACGTCTTTGGATGCAGGGAAACAGGTTGGAGGGATCCAACTGGATTCCTCAATTGTATTTACTTATTTACAGATATTGATATATTCTGTTATCATATGACGATATATGATATTGACTATTGTGATGGACTGATTGGTGTTGTTGCATCATCGGATTCAGTTTTGAAATGTAAAAATAATGACTATTATTTTAAAAAGAGTTTTTTTAGTGATTTTTGAAAATATACGTTTATGGAATTTTTGGATCGGTTTATAAACGTAAAATTTTAAAGTTATAAAAGTTATAATTTTTAATGAAATATAACCGAAGTGTCGTTTTTGAAATAAAAGTCGATTTATTTATAAAATGGTTTAAGTTGGGATTTTTGAATAACTATAAACGATTTGTATAGAAAGGTTTATAAATTTGATAATTTTATAAATCAAAATGTTGGACTTATAAAACGAATTTTATGAGTGTTAAAAAGAAGTATAAATGGATTTCATAAGTAAATGAAATTAACAGATTTATATTGTGAAGTTAAAAATGAATGAAGTTGTAGAATAAAGACTGATAAGAAATTTACTTGTAACTTGGATTGTTGCCTTTAAATGGGATATTGATCGAATTATTAATAAAGAAGATTTATTAAATTGAAGTCGTTAGAAAATAGAAATAGAATTTATAAACGTTGTTTTATAAATTCGAAATCAATTGGATTTGATAAATTAAAAGGTTAAAGGGGATTTTATCCACGATTTTGGACAGTGGGTAATTCTTGAAATAAATGTGTAGAAAAAAAATCGAAATTTGGTCATTGAAGTATATTCACGATTTTGGACAGTGAATATATTATTGAACAAAATGGTTATGTTTGGGAAAGCGATATTATAAAGGAAGTTAATTGTTTTAAAAGATGTTTTAAAACGTGTGAACTATCGAAATCATAGATTTCAACATTTATTGTTGAAATAGGCGTTTTCGAGAAACTTAAGGAAATGGTGGACTATAACACTGTTGTTATAGTAAATGATTTCCGAAAGGAAATGTTTTATGTAGTATTGGGATTTATATATCTATCTAAAATCCGAATCCCTATACTAGTGATTTTGAGTCGTCGTAACGATGTTTTGCGTAACATTCGTTTTGACTCAAATAAATGTTGTTATAATAAATGATTTCCTTAAAGAATGAATATATACTTAATTTGATTTAAGTATATCGGATATTTTCCAAGTGTGGAAATTTTATATCTAGTAAAAGATATTTTGGAAGATGAAATAATTTGGAAAATTATTTGGAATCTGATGATGTTGCGCATCTTTATTGATAGTTAAATAACCGACTATCAATAATTACCTTTAGATAGGTATTTGTTGTGAATTGGATGAATTTGAATGCCACACTTATTTTTGAATTTACGCTCACTATTCGGGTTAGCCGGGAAAGGACCATGGGGTCGTATAACCCATTCCGAATATGTGATACGTCGTAATGAATTACATTCGAAGACCGGTGTTGAAGACCGGATATTTTTGAAAACGGAAGGATTACCGTCGAGTTACTCTACATCGACTGATCTTCGATTTAGAGGTTTTATCACCCTTAGTGACGGGAAGTCCTGACGTGATTGAAAATGATCCGGATATGCAAGGGCTTCGTGAGAAGTGCCTTCGGTTCTGTTCGATCCCGGAACAGACTTATATGGATTGTATGTCTGACGTTACAATTTGAGATATAAAGCTGATTTCTTTCAAATACATTTCTGTTGGTGGTGGAGAATTTATTCTCTTAGCTTAACACCCTTCTCTGAGACGTACGAGCTCAGAGGTTATGTAGTTGAAATTTATCAGCGATATATCCCAATTTGGTAACGTGGCATACTGAGTGTTGCTGTGAAATGACCAGTGTTTGATCATTTGTGATATGATCATTTGTTTGATCTTATATCTTTGTGATCATAGGTTGATCATTTTGTTTGACCCGAAGCAGGGCTTTTTGAGAAAGCGTAGCTTTGTGGACGAGACTTCGACGAGCCTCACACCCCGGAAATGGTCGAAACAGGAAGGATGCGGCAAGGTTCTAGGGAGTAGCGCCCCTTAGTGTATGTCATTCCTTCTGGATAGAGGTGGTATCATGGTATGGAGCCCAGATACTTAACCTATGTGGTTGCTGCATTTTTATCTATGTGGTTTGTTGGAAATCGGGGATCCTCGGGAAGATCGGTTACGATCGGGGGATGGCATACGCGTGTCAGTAGTTACCTATTTTTGCAGAGGTAACCCGGTCTTGTGTTGGCAGAGATCTAACCGTAATGTTAGGTTATTTCTCGGGTCGTCTATTCCAGGGACGTACCCATCGTGGAAAGGAAGTTCCTTAGCCTGACCATTTGTTGGAAATCCAAACTCCAATACGTGATTTGTACGGTATTAGTTGTAGAACCTGCCATTTACGTACGGTGGTCACCACTGTTTAGATGGTAGCTATAGTAGGCATACGATACTGGTCGTATGTTGGCTAAGATTAATATTATACTTTCGAAATGTTTTCTACACTATGCACTAATAATAATATCAAAAATAATTTGATTTTCGCGTAGTAAGCATCTTTGACTATCATAAGAAGAAATCTCCTCCAATTCTGCGTTTGCATTGTGTGTGTGGCGGGAGGTCTTATGGTAGTTTCATTTTCCAAAAGCATTGCGAATTTACTTTAAAATCTTTCTGTTGATTATTTTAAAGATAGATAACTGTTTTACGATCTCACACCAGTCACCATGACTGACTCGGAGTTTATTGTTTCCCTTCTAAACTCTGGGTGCCCACCAATTTCCACACGGGCAGCCTAGAGTTATATTATCAGGATATTCTGGATATTCTGGAGCTTTGGAAGCAAGCTGGATGACGAGGCGTAGTATTTGTATCTGATAGTATTTATTCCGCTGTGTATTCTGTATGAGGACAAGTTTATATAACTGTCCATTGTTGTATATTGACTCTGATGATTGATGTATGTATAAAAGGATATAGTTCTTTGTTTTAAATGATATTCATTTATCTATTATATATTGTTCCGCTGCGATATGTGAGATCCTGATATTGTCTCTGTTCTGTATCTGTTGTTGTTTTGTTGTTCTTCTTCTCTTTTTCTTCTATCTTCTTCTTCTTCTACTTTTTCTTTTTCTTAAAACCATAACTTTTCGGGTTTCCGGCATTCGATGGCTCAGCAGTCGATAAAGTGAGTATCGATGTTGAATTTTCGAAAGTCGAAAATTTTCGGGATGTTACACATACAACCATACAAGTCTGTTCCGGGTTCGAACAGAACCGAAGGCACTTCCAAAGAAGCCCTTGCAATCCAGGTATTCACAATCCCGATGGAACTTCCCATCACTTAGGGAATCTCTATACCGGGCGCTACCCAGTGCAGAGACAGTCGATAGGTTATCCTATCGTTTTCACAAATACCCGGTCTTCGACACCGGTTTTCAATTGCTATCCATATACGACGTATCACTTATTCGGAATGGGTTATATGACACAAAGTCCTCTCCCGGCTAAACCGAATAGTGAGCGTAATATTTAAAAAATATATGGATAATGGGATTACGATTAAGTCACAACTCATTACCCAAAACATCACTTTCAAATGGTTTAAACACATTACCATTTTAATCTTTAACACAAAAAGATTCAATTCAAAATGTTCACCCAGTTTCACAAAGATCTATTCATAGATTTCCAAATCGATTTCCATTTCAATTGGATTAACTCATTAAATCTTTTAATCAAGATTTAACTTATAGCTTTCAAAAAGAATTTACTCATAACTTGGAAAACCATTTTTCAATTCAAACTTGAAATTCTTTTAACACAAATTGGAAATTCATTCCTTATATGAAAGCTTCTATTATTTGAAAGCAAATAGTTTTCATTTTGGAAAATCTGATTCATTTATACGAGTTAAAGTCCTTGGGTTAAATTCAAATTCTCAAAACCATACTTTTAAAATGGTTTAAATTCATATAAGCATATTTATAACATCTTTAACCATAATTTCCAAACATGGAATTCAATTCCAAATTTTGAATTCAAATTCAAATTAAATTATTTAAATTAAAAAACTTACCAAGTTATTCAAAATAAATTTTATCTTGAAAACTCCTTTTCAAAAGCTTTAACATTTAATCCAAATCCATTTCAAAAACATTAAATTTAAATCATCTGTGACTTAACCGATTTCCTCGTGAAATCCATATTTGTGTATGTATGGTGTGGTCCATAGGGGTTTAACACACAATAGTGCAACATCATCAATCATCACAGATTCAAGCACAGCAATATCGATAAGCGGTATAATCTATAACGCTTACCTTTATTCACAGATTCACAGATAAATAATATAAATTCATCATAGATAAATAAATTACATTCATCACAGCTCAAATAACACAATTCATATCACAGAGCATCACACATCAGAGATATCAATCAATCCAAGGCGTTCAATACAATTCAATCATCCATAAGTAAGATCAATTCATTATCTGATTTTAATTAACTTAAACCAGATTAATTACTTATGAATAAATTACTATTCCTGGTTAATTAACATAAATTAATTACAAATTATTTTAATTAATTATCCTTTAATCATTCATTAATTAATCCCATTAATAATTTAGCTTTAAGTTAATTACAAAATTAACTAACCCTTAATTAATCTTTAATTACCCTCATTAAGTAATTATTCTTTAAGTAATTATCCTTAATCATTTTCATTAAATAATAATTCATTAATAACTTAAGATTTTAATAAATTAAAAGATAAACAATTTATCTTAATTAATTATCAGTAACATATAATTCATCTTAAACCTTTAAGTTAATTTAAAATCAAAACAATATTTAAGGCAAACTATTTATCTTTAAAATTTCATTTAAATAACCTTGAAAATTAAATTTAGTTTTACCATACGAATTAACTTAAAATTCCTAAGTTAATTAAAACCATCATCTTTTAACTATTTAATATACCACCATAATTTATTTTTAAAATAAACTTAAGAATTCATTTAAAATAAAGAATTAAAACACTTTAACTTAATTTATTTAAAATAACTTATTTAAAACTTTAACTAATTCTAAAACTAGCATAAAACATTTATTATCAATAAAGAAAGTGTTTAAAACTTGATTAAATTTAGAATTTGAAAAACTTGTTTTATTTTAAGTTTTAAAACTTACCATTATTTAAATTTTAAAACTATTTTAACCTTACTTCGGGTTCAACCCCAACCAAAGCATGAATCACTCGAGAAATAACCCGAGTCACTCCCCTTTTCTTTTCAAAACTTTATTTTTAGTTTAGATTCTTAAACCTGTTACATACTCACGATCACCCGATAACAAACCCGAGACCATTCTTGTTTTCCCCGAGATTAACTTCGAGACATCCTTCTTCTTCTCAAACCAACTGCAACCCATACTCAAACGTGCATGTGTGCAAGTGTACGGCGACTCCACGCCTCTCCGACCAACCTCCTGACCCTCGACAAGTCAACGATCATCTCGCCGTCACACACGACCACTCAGATTCGTCAATCGCGACGTAAATTGAAATCGAGCAATTCGATTTCCACAGGAACCCAACCCAATCGGGAAAAACCACCCTAGCCATCGCCTTGGACCACCGGCAACTTTGCCGACCTCACCAGAGCTTCGTCTCGAACCAAAGCATCGATCCCCAACCTTGCGATCAACTCCGATACTCCCCAGTCAACACACGACCTCGAAGATCAACGCCAACCAAAACTGTCAGTCGAACCCTAGTTCGCCGTCCCCTGGCCACCACAGTCACCTAGGAATACTCCGAGCATTTTTCCCACGACCCCCAAGTCTCGAGTCTCCTCCAGCCTTAGTCACAGCCACTATCATTACGCCGTTCGCCAGAAATTCACGCAAAATCAATTCCCGTTCAACCCATAAATTCTCCATGAATTTAAGTTTAAAAATTATGATATTATCACCAAAATTCAGCATTTTCAAGAACGAATCCAAGTATATAATCAAAACATGAATTCCAGAAAATAGATTTTCTGACTTGAATTAATTCTCGCTGTAATATCCAAATTTCAAGATATTTAATCAATATTTCCGCCTGAATCTATTTTTAAAAATGATATACACACATGTGAACATTTTTCATTCAGAGATTAAATCCTAAAAAGGTCTAGGTGAGATGATTTTGGATTTTTAAACAGGTTTTAGACTTGTAACCTATGAACAGAACATAAATACAGACATGCACATCATCATTCCCATATATATACAGATATATAATCATTCAAACACATTCCAGATCATAATTCAAGCATCAATCACAATATCAAAAGATATAAGCAGATATAAGGGAGTTTTCTCACCTTGATTTCCAGAATAAATAGAGCTTCCCTTTTATGCTTGAAACAGGCTTGTAAAAGTTGCAAGTAGAAATCTTTCTTCACTTGATCTCTGGTTTAAATTGTCGTTTTAAGGTTATATTTTGTTTGAGTTTTAGGATGGTATTACTTCAGATTTTTCTTGTTTGGAATGGATGAACTAAAATGGAAAGGATAATATAAAAATGAGTTTACATGTTATAAATTTGTACAACATAAGATGATATATTTTTCCCTCTAGTACAACACATCAGAGATTTTTTTTCTCTGTTTGGAGGCTGATATGATAAATCGTGTACTAGAGATATTTGTTTCAATTGGAGGCTGATAAAATCTTGCTTGGTGGCTGCATTAATTGCTTTGGATTCTTTTATAAGCTATTCACATATATATGTTTATTTCTTCTTTTCTTTAGCAAGTGTACATCCCTATCTTTTATTTGCTTATACATAGTTGAATGTATTTTATTAATTTTTTATCGTTTTATTTGAATGTATATTACTTGTTTATTACTGTCTTCTTTTGCAGGCCTTTACTTTGAAATATGAGTGAAGTTCCATAGTTAAGTTGGTGTTAGTTTTTATCTATGTATTTTATCATACTTTGTAATACTTATTTTTATTTTCTTTTATAAGCCTTCATATATATTTTTGTTTTCATTTACAAGTGTACATACTTATACTTTTTATTTTCATATTTGAGTGTATTTTATTTTTCTTCTTATACTTATTATTTTGTAATATCGATGAATTTCTATATTTAATGTGTTGTTTAAATTTATCTATGTGTTACTTTATATTTTTTTATAACTTATCTTTTATATATATTGATTTCTATTTTTAGCCTAATTTATTATTATTATTATTTACTTCCATTTCTATTTTAAATATTTATTATAAATTTTACTGTAATACTTATTGTTTTATTTTTATTTCTATTTCTAATATAGACCATCAATCCCGAATTTTATCATTATCATTTATCTTTGAACCATTTACTTGAAATTTAAATCCAAATCACATATATACGATATTTAAATTTATATGATTTAATATATATTCTATTTTAATTGGGGAAACTCGAATCAAATTATCAATTAATTTCACATTTTTTATTCAAAAACTAAATTAGTTATCAATTTAAACATATATAAAATCCGGGGTCGTTACACTTTTGATTTTGGAAATTATTGAAGTGAATCTTACTTGGGAGCAATTCTGGGAAAGGTTCGGATTGAAGTTTGTGCCGTAGGCTGAAAAAGTAACTTTAGCTCGGCACATTATTGACCTTGTTCAAGGTGAATCTTCTATGACGGATTAAGTCGCATCTTTTGAATCTCTCTCTAAATATGGGGTCGAATATATTAATACCCCATTGAAGAAAAATCATAGATTTGTCTATGGGTTGAATAAGAACCTCAAAAAGACTTTACGTCTGAAACTAGAAGTTTCTTTCGATCAGCTTATAGATATCGCTCTTCGACTTGAAGAGGCCGATAGAGAAAGTGATGTTGAAGTTGTGCATGCCAAACAGAACTTCAACAATAACATGAAGAGGCCTATTAAGTTGAAAGGCCCCAATCCCAACAAGAAAGGGAAGCAAGAAGCTTCGGTAGCAAAGATTCCTACCTCTAGTCGTGGACGATGCTACAATTGTGGTTTTACGGACCACTATGCAAATGAGTGCCCAAAACCTTTTTTGTCGTTATTGCAAAAGTTCGGGTCATCTTTTATCTTCGTGCCCCAAACTTCCAAACAAGAAAAAGGGAAAGCTAAATGTTGTGCAAGCTCCTAGTGACACTTCTTGTAACGACCCAGAATTTTGAATAAATTAAATTGAAAATATTTGATTAATTTTAAATATTTGAACGATAATTTAGTTTGTATCCCGAATATAACTTTGAAACTGAGGATTAAATTTTAAAATTTAATCTATTGTAAGTTGAATAAAATTTGAATCTTCAATTTTAAGTTGAAGAAAAATATTTCGAAAGCTTTTAAAATTCGTATTGATAATACTGAAGATAACAGAAGCTTCAGAATTGAGTTTGAAAATGATTTGTTCAATTTTGAAATTACATCGTTCGAATCGATATTTAAAAATAGCCGTCTGAGGCACAGTCTCGGAATTCGACGAAACCAATTCCAGTGGGTCCGTAATATTGTATTATTACCGGATTTCAAATTTTGTAATTTTCAGAGCTATTGTGTGACCGTACGAGATAAAAACGTCTGGATAGTAATTAATTGATTTAATTTAAATATAAATTTATATATTCAAATCATCAGCCACCCTACATTTTTTTTCCAGACCTATTCCCCGTTAAAACACGTTCTCTTGTCTCCTTCGTACCATTCCTTTTCTTTTCCCCTTCATCTTTAACTGGCACGAGAAATCAGAACCAAAGGGAAGAAAGAGTTCTCGTTCAAAAACGAAACGAATGGCTGAAGCAAAATAATCACTAATCTCCTCCCTCCTTTAATTCATTCGTTCGAAATAAAATGGCCGACACACATTTCTTCCCTCCCCAAATTTTTAAATCAATTCGAGCGGCTCTGAAAAGAAAAAAAATTTTTCAAATCACGTTGCTTCCCAAGAATTCAAAGTCGTTCGATCTTCTTCGTCTCGAGTTCGACTGGGCGCCGCGAATAGGGCATCGGCATCGCGAGTAAGGCAGTGTTTCGCGAAATGTGTCTGTGCTAGGGTTTCACGATGTGAAAGGTGAAGCCATGAACGTTGGGCGATCGCGAGTAGAAGTTCGCCGATGGTGGGGCCAACGTCGGCACCAGGGAAAGTCGCGATTCGGTGATGGGTTTGAGCAAGGCGATTGGGGGTATCGGTCGATTAGGCAGTCGAGGAGAAGGGTGCGATGGCGACTCTGGTGATGGGTTGTTCGAGAGGCGCTGTCAAGGTCGTGAGTGGTCCGGTTGGGGGCGCGATGTGTGGCAGCAGTGAGATTCGCGTATTCACGTGATGCTGGGTAGTCGAGGAGTTCGTTGGAAAAATGGTGATTGCTGTAGGCTCAGTAGGAGGAGGCAGTGCTGTGCTCGAGCAAGCGTTCACAAACGAGTCGCGATGGCGAGCTGAGAGATTGATGGCCTAGGGGTCATCGAGTTCGTACAAGCAGTAGGTAAAGGCAGTTTCCTTTTACTCTTAAATTTATTTAAAATATAGATATGCAGAAGTTTGTAAATCTGAGAAGGCAGCAATTTTAAAATACTTTTAATTGTAAAGTTATATAAAAAAAATTTGGGTTTTGGAAATTTAAACTATTAGAAAAGAAAACGGAAATTTTAATAGCAGCAAGGCCTATTTAGTTTTCAAGATATATATTCAGGAAATTTGTTTCAGTTAGTTAAAAATATATATAAAAGAAAAGAATTAGTTTAAAACTAATGAATAGCTAAGTCAGATTATAAATTGAGAGTTAAATATTCGATTTTTCGAATATTAATGAAGTGTACAAATTATTTATACTAGGTTAGAAACTGTGAAGAAATGGTCAAGATGGAATTGCGATTACATAATAAAAGCTAAGGTGAGATCTTCTCACTCAAAAATTGAATGTGGAATTTTTGCAGTTATTGATTGCTATTGATGTGTGATATTAGATATAGTAGGATATATCTATTATATATAGCAATATATACATATTGGCATATGTATATATTGGATTGATGATTTCCCGCCTCGTATAGCGGATGAGACCCTATTGCGCCGTTAGTAAGCGGATTTTTATAAAACCCATATACCGCGATAATTCCGTACTGGAGCGGAATTGGTATTGTGCTAACATCTTTGGATGCAGGGAAACAGGTTGGAGGGATCCAACTGGACCCCTCACATTGATTGAATTTATTTCTGTTGTGATATGAATCTGTGAATGATTATAGTGATGCTATTAATCATATTGATATCTGGAAATTGTTTGAAAGCTAAAATTTAGCTGAATGGATGTTTTGACATCATTGGATTCCAAAGATAAACGAAATTGAATTTTTGAAATTCAAGTAGAAAATTTCTAAGTGAATCAATTTTTGAAATTGAAGAAATTTTGAAGAAAGGAATTTTTAAAGTATAAAAAGTAAATTTTTATAATCGTATTGAATAAATCCCAGAATAAAGTGAAAATGCTAAATAAATGGATTTCATAAAACAGTGATTTCAAATTGAAGAATTTAATTTAAATTTGGATTTTTAAATAGATTGAAAGAGATAAAGAAATTTATTTTCTTTAAAAGGAATTTATTAAAAGAAGATAAGTTGGAAATCCAACTAGAAATTTAATTGGTAAATTGAAATAAATTGGGAAATCAATGTAAAATGATTTCAATTTGAAGAATCCATTTTAAAATAGAATATTGAATAATTTGAGAAAAAATGAGGAATTTACTTAGTAGTGATAAATAAATTTTTAAATCAATATCGAAATTGATTTGGGATTGAAGTTTTTATAAATAGAATTGAAATTTATAAAAGTTGTTTATAAATCCGAAATCACTTATTTTGACAAGTAAAATTGTAGAAGTTGACAAAAAGAAGATTTATAAGTCGAGGTTGTTATTAAAATAGAAATAGAATTTATAACCGTGTTTATAAATTCGAAATCGATTGAATTTGATAAATTAAATATAGAAGATTATTAAAGGAGATATATTCACGATTTTGGACAGTGAATATATTGTTAAGTAAAATGGATATGGTTTTGGGAAAGTGATATTTGAAATGAAGTTAATTGTTTTAAAAGATGTTTTAAAACGTGTGAACTATCGAAATCATAGATTTCAACAATTATTGTTGAAATAGACGTTTTCGAGAAATATAAGGAAATGGTGGACTATAACACTGTTGTTATAGTAAATGATTTCCGAAAGGAAATGTTTTGATGTAGTATTGGGATTTATATATCTATAAAAATCCGAATCCCTATACTAGTGATTTTGAGTCGTCGTAACGATGTTTTACGTAACATTTGTTTTGACTCAAATAGATATTGTTATAATAAATGTTTTCCTTAAAGAAATGAATATATACTTAATTTGATTTAAGTATATCGAATATTTTCAAATGTTGAAAATAAATAGATTTATGAAATACTTATTTTTAAATAAGTATGGAAATGCTTTTCCAATATGAAATGAACTGTTTTGAGATTTTATCTTCTTAAAGATAAATTAAAAGTGAATATTGAAATCGATTTGAAAATCGTATATCAGTAGATTTTTTGAAATATAAATTCACTATGGAATTTATGAAGGAAATGGAAACTGTTTAGAAAAATAAATATTGATTTATTTTTGAAGTGTGGAAATTTTATATCTAGTAAAGATATTTTTGGAAAATAAATAATTTGGAAAATTATTTGGAATCTGATGATGTTGCACATCTTTATTGATAGTTAAATAACCGACTATCAATAATTACCTTGAATGGTATTTGTTGTGAATTGGATGAATTTGAATGCCACACTTATTTTTGAATAAGCGCTCACTATTCGGGTTAGCCGGGAAAGGACCATGGGGTCGTATAACCCATTCCGAATATGTGATACGTCGTTATGAATTGCATTCGAAGACCGGTTTTGAAGACCGGATATTTTTGAAAACGGAAGGATTACCGTCGAGTTACTCTACATCGGCTGATCTCCGGTTTAGAGGTTTTATCACCCTTAGTGAAGGGAAGTCCGGACGTGATTAGAAATTTATCCGGATATGCAAGGGCTTCGTGAGAAGTGCCTTCGGTTCTGTTCGATCCCGGAACAGACTTGTATGGATTGTGTGTCTGATGTTACAATTTGAGATATAAAGCTGATTTCTTTCAAATACATTTCTGTTGGTGGCGGAGAATTTATTCTCTTAGCTTAACACCCTTCTCTGAGACGTACGAGCTCAGAGGTTATGTAGTTGAAATTTATCAGCGATATATCCCAATTTGGTAACGTGGCATACTGAGTGTTGCTGTGAAATGATCAGTGTTTGATCATTTGTGATATGATCATTTGTTTGATCTTATATCTTTGTGATCATAGGTTGATCATTTTGTTTGACCCGAAGCAGGGCTTTTTGTAGAAAGCGTAGCTTTGTGGACGAGACTTCGTCGAGCCTCACACCCCGGAAATGGTCGAAACAGGAAGGATGCGGCAAGGTTTTAGGGAGTAGCGCCCCTTAGTGTATGTCATTCCTTCTGGATAAAGGTACTATCATGGTATGGAGCCCAGATACTTAACCTCTGTGGTTGCTGCAAAATTTATTTCTTTGTGGTTGCTGCGAATCGGGGATCCTCGGGAAGATCGGTGACGATCGGGGGATGACATACGCGTGTCAGTAGTTACCTATTTTTGCAGAGGTAACCCGGCCTTGTGTTGGCAGAGATCTAACCGTAACGTTATGTTCTCGGGTCGTCTATTCCAGGGACGTACCCATCGTGGATAGGAAGTTCCTTGGCCTGACCATTTGTTGGAAATCCAAAGAAACAATACGAGCCTTGTACGGTTTTAGTTGTAGAACCTGCCATTTAATATGGTAGCTATAGCAAGCATACTATAATGGTATCTATGCTGGCTAAGATTTATATTCTACTTTCGAAATGTTTTCCACTATGCACTAATAATAATATCAAAAAGAATTTGATTTTTGCGTAGTAAGCATCTTTGACTATCATAAGAAGAAATCTCCTCCAATTCTGCGTTTGCATTGTGTGTGTGGCGGGAGGTCTTATGGTAGTTTCATTTTCCAAAAGCATTGCGAATTTGTTTTATTTTCTTTGTGAAAAATAACTGTTTTACGATCTCACACCAGTCACCATGACTGACTCGGAGTTTATTGTTTCCCTTCTAAACTCTGGGTGCCCACCAATTTCCACACGGGCAGTCTAGAGTTAGATTATCAGGATATTCTGGATATTCTGGAGCTTTGGAAGCAAGCTGGATGGCAAGACGTAGTATTTGTATCTGATATTATTTATTCCGCTGTGTATTCTGTATGAGGACAAGTTTATATAACTGTCCATTGTTGTATATTGACTTTGATGATAGATGTATGTATAAACTGATATAGTTCTTTGTTTAAAGATTATTCATTTATCTATTATATGTTGTTCCGCTGCGATATGTGAGACTCTGATATTGTTCTGTTTCTGTTGTTCTGTTGTTCTCCTTCTTTCTTCTTCTTCTACTTTTTCTTCTTTCTTAAACCCTCACTATTGGAGTTTCCGGCACTCGATTGCTCGACAGTCGATAAAGTGAGTATCGATGTCGAATTTTCGGAAGTCGAAAATTTCGGTCGTGACAGCGTGGTATCAGAGCATATGGTTAAGCGACAACCCTGCTCTGTTGGGTGTTACTCATTAGAGATAGAGTCAGTAGTACTCTAGAATAAGTTGAGTGTAATAATAGATATGAGCGCGTATTTGTTATTTGAATATAAAATTGTTTTGTATTGTGTTGACTTATCGGTTGATTGTTTATGGATTCTGGTCGGTGCAGTCTAGCTAACTGTAATCGATAGGGGTTTCTAAACTCTAAACAAGATAAACTGACACAGTATTGTTTTAAACTAGGGTAAATGAAATAATTTTGCCCAAAACTATTTTTGTATAGAAAAGAAATAATTTTCTGTAAATTATTATGATATATGGATGCATGGTTGTTAGGAAGTAATGATGTTAATTATCCTCATTAATATATATGTGGAAATTGTATATGAAATTGGAATTAAAACAAAGAACTAAGAAATAAATTCATATACAAAAGGAATTTGAGAATGTAAATTATAAATGTGAATTGTAATTTGAAACGGAATTCCAGAGAAGTATTTGGAAATGTTTTGAAAAGAATTTGAAAATTTTGGAGATTTGAAAAGTTTAAATTCGTTTTGGCTTGAAAATGAATTTTAAAGGTTTGAAAAGTATTTTAGAGAGATAAAAGCTCTAAACTCTTTTCGGTTGCTGGAAAATAATTCCGATGATGATCGCGACATCACCGGTGTTCATTTTCGGGTTTCCAAAAGAGAAATTGCTGCCAAATTGTTTTAATTGGGAAGTTGTTTGAAAAATTTGGGTTTGGTTTTTGGAATTCAAAGGATAATTTGAATGGTTTTCAAAATGATTTTTGAAATGTTAGTAAGACTCTGGAATACCATATTTATGAAATATTATCAAGTTGATAACTTATACAAATTGAATCTTGATAGAATAAATTTAACTTAAAGAATGAAGTTAAAATTAAAGAAAGTATAAGTGAATAAATTTTGAATGAAAGTAAGATAAAATGTTGAAATTCATTTCGAATTTGTAAGTAAGTAAGACTGAATTGAATTTAGATTTGTGAAAAATAAAGTGAAGTATTAAAAAGAAAATTAGTAAGTGAAGCTAATTAAATATGGACCAAATGAATAAGGTTTGAACGAATTAAATTTAAAATGAATTGAAATCTAGTTGAAATGCAAGTAGATTTAACCAAAGTGGTAAATTGAAACACAAATCTGTTGATTGAACAAAAGAAGTGAACTAGAATTTAAACTGAATATTGAAAACAAAATTGAATTGTGTGAAATAAAATGAAGTTTTGAGATTAGTTTGAAGTGAACTAAAGATAATTGATAAATTCAATATTCGGAAGATAAATAGAATTCAAATTGAATTGAATGGTAAATTTAACTCAAATGAGAAATTGAAATGTGAAATTGAATTCAATTAAAAGTTGAAATGTAAAATTGAAGATAATGGATATAACTTCAATAGTGAAGTAAAAATGTATAAGCGATTTATATTGGAAATTTTGTAGTGAAATTTGCAAAATGTTTGAATGAGTAACTAGATATAATGGCTAGTAGGATATACAGGTGTAAAGGAATTGGGATTTTAAATTTGAAGATTAATTTGAATTGCTCAACAAAAGGTACGTATTTAAATTTAAATATGAGATTTGCTGATTTCTTGTCTAGCCGCTTGGCTTTTTCTTTTTCTTTTTGAAATCTGAGAGTCCGTAGGGACGTTTTGTAGTCGTGCCGTATTAGCCGCGCAAAGGAAACGCTGGCGAAATTTTTCGAAAATTTCGAGTGTTAGAAAATTTTTAAGAAAATTTTGAAAGTTTAAATTTGAATTTAAATTTAAATTTGAATAGAGGAGTAAAACAATGAAGTTGTTAAAACTTATAATTAGAATTGGAAAACTAATTGAAATGATAACGAATCTTTAGTAGAAAAATTTGTTTTGACAAATTGATTAAACTATTGGATTGTGAAAAATAGTAGACGAGTTAAGGACCATTTTTCCTAACTTGTAATTTCGAGGACGAAATTCTTTTAAGGGGGGAAGTTTGTAACGACCCAGAATTTTGAACAAATTAAATTGAAAATATTTGATTAATTTTAAATATTTGAACGATAATTTAGTTTGTATCCCGAATATAACTTTGAAACTGACGATTAAATTTTAAAATTTAATCTATTGTAAGTTGAATAAAATTTGAATCTTCAATTTTAAGTTGAAGAAAAATATTTCGAAAGCTTTTAAAATTCGTATTGATAATACTGAAGATAACAGAAGCTTCAGAATTGAGTTTGAAAATGATTTGTTCAATTTTGAAATTACATCGTTCGAATCGATATTTAAAAATAGCCGTCCGAGGCACAGTCTCGGAATTCGACGAAACCAGTTCCATTGGGTCCGTAATATTGTATTATTACCGGATTTCAAATTTTGTAATTTTCAGAGCTATTGTGTGATCGTACGAGATAAAAACGTCTGGACAGTAATTAATTGATTTAATTTAAATATAAATTTATATATTCAAATCATCAGCCACCCTACATTTTTTTTTCCAGACCTATTCCCTGTTAAAACACGTTCTCTTATCTCCTTCGTACCATTTCTTTTCTTTTCCCCTTCATCTTTAACTGGCACGAGAAATCAGAACCAAAGGGAAGAAAGAGTTCTCGTTCAAAAACGAAACGAATGGCTAAAGCAAAATAATCACTAATCTCCTCCCTCCTTTAATTCATTCGTTCGAAATAAAATGGCCGACACACATTTCTTCCCTCCCCAAATTTTTAAATCAATTCGAGCGGCTCTGAAAAGAAAATTTTTTTTTTTCAAATCACGTTGCTTCCCAAGAATTCAAAGTCGTTCGATCTTCTTCGTCTCGAGTTCGACTGGGCGCCGCGAATAGGGCATCGGCATCGCGAGTAAGGCAGTGTTTCGCGAAATGTGTCTGTGCTAGGGTTTCGTGATGTGAAAGGTGAAGCCACGAACGTTGGGCGATCGCGAGTAGAAGTTCGCCGATGGTGGGGCCAACGTCGGCACCAGGGAAAGTCGCGATTCGGTGATGGGTTTGAGCAAGGCGATTGGGGGTACCGGTCGATTAGGCAATCGAGGAGAAGGGTGCGATGGCGACTCTGGTGATGGGTTGTTCGAGAGGCGCTGTCAAGGTCGTGAGTGGTCCGGTTGGGGGCGCGATGTGTGGCAGCAGTGAGATTCGCGTATTCACGTGATGCTGGGTAGTCGAGGAGTTCGTTGGAAAAATGGTGATTGCTGTAGGCTCAGTAGGAGGAGGCAGTGCTGTGCTCGAGCAAGCGTTCACAAACGAGTCACGATGGCGAGCTAAGAGATTGATGGCCTAGGGGTCATCGAGTTCGTACAAGCAGTAGGTAAAGGCAGTTTCCTTTTACTCTTAAATTTATTTAAAATATAGATATGCAGAAGTTTGTAAATCTGAGAAGGCAGCAATTTTAAAATACTTTGAATTGTAAAGATATATAAAAAAAATTTGGGTTTTGGAAATTTAAACTGTTAGAAAAGAAAACGGAAATTTTAATAGCAGCAAGGCCTATTTAGTTTTCAAGATATATATTCAGGAAATTTGTTTCAGTTAGTTAAAAATATATATAAAAGAAAAGAATTAGTTTAAAACTAATGAATAGCTAAGTCAGATTATAAATTGAGAGTTAAATATTCGATTTTTCGAATATTAATGAAGTGTACAAATTATTTATACTAGGTTAGAAACTGTGAAGAAATGGTCAAGATGGAATTGCGATTACATAATAAAAGCTAAGGTGAGATCTTCTCACTCAAAAATTGAATGTGGAATTTTTGCAGTTATTGATTGCTATTGATGTGTGATATTAGATATAGTAGGATATATCTATTATATATAGAAATATATACATATTGGCATATGTATATATTGGATTGATGATTTCCCGCCTCGTATAGCGGATGAGACCCTATTGCGCCGTTAGTAAGCGGATTTTTATAAAACCCATATACCGCGATATTTCCGTACTGGAGCGGAATTGGTATTGTGCTAACATCTTTGGATGCAGGGAAACAGGTTGGAGGGATCCAACTGGACCCCTCACATTGATTGAATTTATTTCTATTGTGATATGAATCTGTGAATGATTATAGTGATGCTATTAATCATATTGATATCTGGAAATTGTTTGAAAGCTAAAATTTAGCTGAATGGATGTTTTGACATCATTGGATTCCAAAGATAAACGAAATTGAATTTTTGAAATTAAAGTAGAAAATTTCTAAGTGAATCAATTTTTGAAATTGAAGAAATTTTGAAGAAAGGAATTTTTAAAGTATAAAAAGTAAATTTTTATAATCGTATTGAATAAATCCCAGAATAAAGTGAAAATGCTAAATAAATGGATTTCATAAAACAGTGATTTCAAATTGAAGAATTTAATTTAAATTTGGATTTTTAAATAGATTGAAAGAGATAAAGAAATTTATTTTCTTTAAAAGGAATTTATTAAAAGAAGATAAGTTGGAAATCCAACTAGAAATTTAATTGGTAAATTGAAATAAATTGGGAAATCAATGTAAAATGATTTCAATTTGAAGAATCCATTTTAAAATAGAATATTGAATAATTTGAGAAAAAATGAGGAATTTACTTAGTAGTGATAAATAAATTTTTAAATCAATATCGAAATTGATTTGGGATTGAAGTTTTTATAAATAGAATTGAAATTTATAAAAGTTGTTTATAAATCCGAAATCACTTATTTTGACAAGTAAAATTGTAGAAGTTGACAAAAAGAAGATTTATAAGTCGAGGTTGTTATTAAAATAGAAATAGAATTTATAACCGTGTTTATAAATTCGAAATCGATTGAATTTGATAAATTAAATATAGAAGATTATTAAAGGAGATATATTCACGATTTTGGACAGTGAATATATTGTTAAGTAAAATGGATATGGTTTTGGGAAAGTGATATTTGAAATGAAGTTAATTGTTTTAAAAGATGTTTTAAAACGTGTGAACTATCGAAATCATAGATTTCAACAATTATTGTTGAAATAGACGTTTTCGAGAAATATAAGGAAATGGTGGACTATAACACTGTTGTTATAGTAAATGATTTCCGAAAGGAAATGTTTTGATGTAGTATTGGGATTTATATATCTATAAAAATCCGAATCCCTATACTAGTGATTTTGAGTCGTCGTAACGATGTTTTACATAACATTTGTTTTGACTCAAATAGATATTGTTATAATAAATGTTTTCCTTAAAGAAATGAATATATACTTAATTTGATTTAAGTATATCGAATATTTTCAAATGTTGAAAATAAATAGATTTATGAAATACTTATTTTTAAATAATTATGGAAATGCTTTTCCAATATGAAATGAACTGTTTTGAGATTTTATCTTCTTAAAGATAAATTAAAAGTGAATATTGAAGTCGATTTGAAAATCGTATATCAGTAGATTTTTTGAAATATAAATTCACTATGGAATTTATGAAGGAAATGGAAACTGTTTAGAAAAATAAATATTGATTTATTTTTGAAGTGTGGAAATTTTATATCTAGTAAAGATATTTTTGGAAAATAAATAATTTGGAAAATTATTTGGAATCTGATGATGTTGCGCATCTTTATTGATAGTTAAATAACCGACTATCAATAATTACCTTGAATAGTATTTGTTGTGAATTGGATGAATTTGAATGCCACACTTATTTTTGAATAAGCGCTCACTATTCGGGTTAGCCGGGAAAGGACCATGGGGTCGTATAACCCATTCCGAATATGTGATACGTCGTTATGAATTGCATTCGAAGACCGGTGTTGAAGACCGGATATTTTTGAAAACGGAAGGATTACCGTCGAGTTACTCTACATCGGCTGATCTCCGGTTTAGAGGTTTTATCACCCTTAGTGACGGGAAGTCCGGACGTGATTAGAAATTTATCCGGATATGCAAGGGCTTCGTGAGAAGTGCCTTCGGTTCTGTTCGATCCCGGAACAGACTTGTATGGATTGTGTGTCTGACGTTACAATTTGAGATATAAAGCTGATTTCTTTCAAATACATTTCTGTTGGTGGCGGAGAATTTATTCTCTTAGCTTAACACCCTTCTCTGAGACGTACGAGCTCAGAGGTTATGTAGTTGAAATTTATCAGCGATATATCCCAATTTGGTAACGTGGCATACTGAGTGTTGCTGTGAAATGATCAGTGTTTGATCATTTGTGATATGATCATTTGTTTGATCTTATATCTTTGTGATCATAGGTTGATCATTTTGTTTGACCCGAAGCAGGGCTTTTTGTAGAAAGCGTAGCTTTGTGGACGAGACTTCGTCGAGCCTCACACCCCGGAAATGGTCGAAACAGGAAGGATGCGCAAGGTTTTAGGGAGTAGCGCCCCTTAGTGTATGTCATTCCTTCTGGATAAAGGTGGTATCATGGTATGGAGCCCAGATACTTAACCTCTGTGGTTG
This sequence comes from Allium fistulosum, assembly GCA_030737815.1. Taxonomy (NCBI): domain Eukaryota; kingdom Viridiplantae; phylum Streptophyta; class Magnoliopsida; order Asparagales; family Amaryllidaceae; genus Allium; species Allium fistulosum. The sequence continues at coordinate 237,511,177 of CM060908.1, forward strand.
CTACAAAAATTATTTCTTTGTGGTTGTTGCGAATCGGGGATCCTCGGGAAGATCGGTGACGATCGGGGGATGACATACGCGTGTCAGTAGTTACCTATTTTTGCAGAGGTAACCCGGCCTTGTGTTGGCAGAGATCTAACCATAACGTTAGGTTCTCGGGTCGTCTATTCCAGGGACGTACCCATCGTGGATAAGAAGTTCCTTGGCCTGACCATTTGTTGGAAATCCAAAGAAACAATACGAGCCTTGTACGGTTTTAGTTGTAGAACCTACCATTTAATATGGTAGCTATAGCAAGCATACTATAATGGTACCTATGCTGGCTAAGATTTATATTCTACTTTCGAAATGTTTTCCACTATGCACTAATAATAATATCAAAAAGAATTTGATTTTTGCGTAGTAAGCATCTTTGACTATCATAAGAAGAAATCTCCTCCAATTCTGCGTTTGCATTGTGTGTGTGGCGGGAGGTCTTATGGTAGTTTCATTTTCCAAAAGCATTGCGAATTTGTTTTATTTTCTTTGTGAAAAATAACTGTTTTACGATCTCACACCAGTCACCATGACTGACTCGGAGTTTATTGTTTCCCTTCTAAACTCTGGGTGCCCACCAATTTCCACATGGGCAGTCTAGAGTTAGATTATCAAGATATTCTGGATATTCTGGAGCTTTGGAAGCAAGCTGGATGGCGAGACGCAGTATTTGTATCTGATATTATTTATTCCGCTGTGTATTCTGTATGAGGACAAGTTTATATAACTGTCCATTGTTGTATATTGACTCTGATGATAGATGTATGTATAAACTGATAGAGTTCTTTGTTTAAAGATTATTCATTTATCTATTATATGTTGTTCCGCTGCGATATGTGAGACTCTGATATTGTTCTGTTTCTGTTGTTCTGTTGTTCTCCTTCTTTCTTCTTCTTCTACTTTTTCTTCTTTCTTAAACCCTCACTATTGGAGTTTCCGGCACTCGATTGCTCGACAGTCGATAAAGTGAGTATCGATGTCGAATTTTCGAAAGTCAAAAATTTCGGTCGTGACACTTCTCGTGGTCAAGGTATTTCTCATTCTATCGTTGATGGCATTATTATATTTCGTGATTATCCTATTCGAATTCTTTTGATACGGGTGCATCTCCTTCTTTTATATCAAAAGAATTTGTTAATACTTTATCTTTAATATTATTGGTTTGATGACTTCATTGAGAATTGCGAATCTGGATGGTGGATCCGCAACACTCAGTTTGCTTTGTAAAGATGTCGAGATTATTTTATGTGATTATTCTTTTCGAGCCGATTTGCATGTTATGTGTTACTTAGGCTTCGAAATTGATTTTTGGGAAAGGATTGGCTTGATCATTATGAAGCCCACATCCTATGTCCTGAGCGGACTATATATCTTCGACATTCTCAATCTGTTAAGTAGATTTTTAAATTTTCTTAATGATTTCGATTTCCAAATTCGGTGGGATCATTTTATTTTATTTTAAACCCACTTGATGAGGAAAGTGTTATTTCTCTCAATCAAGTAGTTTGTGAATTTTCTTGTATATTTGAGCTTGTCTTAGGATTACCACCTATGCAATCTATTGAGTGGTGCTAAGTTCTTTTCAGCTCGACCTTGCCATCGGTTTTCATCAGCTACGAGTTGCAGAGGGAAGCGTTCCACTTACCGCATTCTGCACTCGTTAAGATTCTTATGAGTGACCGGTGATGTCATTCGATTATTCCAGCTTATTTCATCCATCTTATGAATCGAGTATTCTGCGAATATCTCGATGAGATCATCTTTGTATTTATTGATTATGGATGAAAACAACAATTTAAAATTTGCAAATCTTTTTAATAAGATATTTATAAGTATGACTGGATTTTGTTCTACGAGCAATTTTGTGTTGTTTTGCCCATTGATTGCTTTAAGAATTCTGGTCGATGCGCTTGATCAACGTTATCGATAGGAATCTCCTAAACGCTATGATGAGACAGTCAAACACAGTAATTTCTTGTAATAAGTTAATTATTCTAAAAAGATGAATACGTAAAGTTAATTATAATTTTGAATGTCTTAGCTTTTTGGGAAAGAGGATCAATTAAAAGAACTCCTCTCCGATGCTTTTATTCTTGTGATTCCCGAAGGGAACCAAGAATTGATTGTTTATACCGATACTAGTCGTATTGGTTTGAATGCCGTTCTCATGCAAAAAGGGAACGTGCTATCACATATGCTTCGTGACAATTAAAGCTTCCCGAGACTAGATATGCTACTCATGATCTAGAGCTTGCGGCTATTGTTTTCGCTCTTAGAATTTGGCGTCATTATCTTTTTGGAGAGAAATTTGTTCTCTACACAGATCATAAATCATTGAAGTATTTGTTTTCTCAAAAGGAACCTAATTTGCGTCAACAACGTTGGCTTGAGTTCCTTGCATCTTATGATCTTGATATTCTTTATACTCCTGGAAAGGGGAAATCGTGTTGTCGATGCCCTTAGTCGTAAGCAACAGGCAGTTGTTTTCATGATGATATCTGAATGGAATGATCTCGAGACTTTATTCACTTGTGAGATTCGAGATTGTGAATCCAATTTATGTTCATCTCTTGTTTTGTGTAGCCTTGAGGCTCATCCTTCTTTTTTTGGGCTGTGCCTCTTTTGGCTAAACTCTATGTCAAAGAAATTGTTAAATTACATGGAGTCCCTACTTCTATCGTTAGCGATTGTGATCCATTATTTACTAGTGGATTTTTGAAAGGTCTTCAAAAAGCTTTGGGAACAAAGCTTAATTTTAGCACCGCTTATCATCCTCAATCCGATGGACTAACCGAGCATGTGAATCAAACTCTTTAAGATCTTCTTCGTGCATGTGTTCTTGATTTTGGTGGAAGTTGGGAAGATCATATTTCTTTTATTGAGTTTTCCTATAATCATAACTTCCAATCTATTATTGTTATGGCACCTTTCGAGGCACCCTACGGAAGGCCATGCCGATTTCCTTCGTGTTGGCTTGAAGCCGGTGAGAAGCTGGTTTTAGGTCCAGATTTTATTGGTGTTCATTTGTGTTTCACCTATGAAGGGTGTTGTGCGTTTAAGTCGATCGAGAAAATTAGCACCTCGATATATTGGTCCATTTCCCATCACCGAACGTATTGGTTCCGTGGCTTATCGCCTTTTATTACCGGCTCAATTTTTTGCTATACATGACGTATTCCACATCTCTCAACTACGAAAATGCCTTAGGGATTATGATTCTATTCTTGAGCCCGGTATTATTGAAGAAATTGAAGTTTCTCCTAATTTGACTTATGAGCAACATCCTATTCGTATCATTGCTTCGGAGGTTAAACGCCTTCGAAATAGAGATGTTCCACTTGTGAAAGTTCAATGGCCTTCAAATCCTACAGATTGCTCTTGGGAATCCAGAGAATTCATCAAGCGAACACATCCGGACTTACTCTCTCGTTCTCATTATGGTGAAATTCTCATTTCAAAATTTCTTCTTTTGTGTTGATATGCTTTTATGGTTGTTACTTTTTATCTTCATCTTAATTATTGCGAGGATGCAATTTCTTTAAGGAGGGGAGTCTGTAACAACCCGCATATTTCACGATTGTATATTTAAATGTTTTATTTAAATATAGCATCGTTAATCGGATAAACGTCCGAAATGTTACTTTTTGTAAACAGTCGAATTGGGACTCGAGACCACTTCCATTGAGTCCAAAATAGCATTTACAACTATTTTGAGTATAAACATCGATATGTTTGGAGTTGGATAGAATTTGCTATTTTTCTATTTGGGCTTTGGGTTTGGGTTTCAGCCCACTAACCACTCATAATGCCCTAACTCCAACCCCTCTCCTCTTCATTCATTCTCATTTCCTAATACTTTCAAGCTCAAGAGAAAATGGGGGAAAAGAATGGGAGATAGAAATTCCAAACCCAAGTTTGATTTGGAAACTCAAGTCCTTGCCCCAAAATCAAAGAGAAGCTTAGGTAAGCATCCTCTTCATCTTCTCCATCTCTATCTCTCTTCAATTTCAGAAATTCCTAAACCCTAACTTAGGAAATATTTTCTTATTAGCTTAGATTTGAGCTTCTTGAGTTGAGGTTGAAGAGGAATAGGCCTTTCCTTTGTGTTAGTTCTTCTCATTTGTTGTTTTGGGTTTAAAAGGTGAGTTTTTGAACTCACATCTATGCCTACATTTTTGATAGTTGTTTGGTAGTAATTCCTAACATCTATTCCTTATCCATTTGCTTTTGAAATTAATTGGTTTGATGAATATTCCAATTTTTGGTGTTTTGAAGTCAAATCTTTAAAAATCCTACCTTTGATGTTTGAACACGTTGTTGGGGTGTATCGAAGAGCCTATAAGGCTGGATTGTCGCTTGGCATAAATCCCTAGTCTCTGATGCTCGTCCGATCGCTCCCGTATGGATTTTTGCCCCTTCATGGGGCTAGACTGATAATACTGCAACTGGCAGTTCAGTCAACTGAACTAGAAGGTCAGTCGACTGAATCTGGGACCAGAAAATTCCCTGGCCCTGTATCAGTCGACTGACCTTCTGGTTCAGTCGACTGAAACCAGGAACCGAATGTTGCTGACCTTGTATCAGTCGACTGAACCAGGAACCCGAGAGTTCCTGGCCTTGTATCCGTCGACTAAACCAGGAACCTTAGAGTTCCTGGCCTTGTATCAGTCGACTAACCTTCTGGTTCAGTCGACTGAATCTGGGAGATGTGCTTTTTGCCTAATTGAGGCAGTTTTGTGGGATTTTCCGGTTTTTAATCGATTTTTGATGATCCGAATTGTTGTTATCATTTATCAACTTTGATGACTTCTTTTTCGGGATTTTTGGGAATATCCATTTTGTTGGATTTGGTATCATTTTTTATGGTTTTAATACACGTCGTCGAATGTGGATTTTGGTGATTGATTGTTTCTACAATCATTTTTGTGATTTGTCACTTTAAAATAAAAAGGTTTTCTATACTAGTAGTAAATATTCAAACTCTTTCACAAAGATGATTCCAACTCTATTTTTAATACAAAGCTCTTTTTTAAAACCATTTTCCAATCTATTAGTATAAACAAACCTTTACCTCATTCGTATGAGAAATCTAATTAAACGGCTTAGTAAAACAACTGGTATGAAACGCTTGCATTTACTTCGTCGGTTAATTCTTGGACTTGTTCAATTAAACTCTTGTGACAATTTTCGAGTGGAAATCTACAATATGTTCGTAAATATTTAAGTTAAGCCAGTGGTTATGGAACATGAAGCTAAACTCATCTATTCACTAGCTTAGTGTAATTGACACTTCTTATTGATCAATGATGATCATTTTATGGTTTGGACTAGCGATGTGTGATGTCTCTTTGTCCACGTGGGGGACTGTACCCAGTTCTATTGAGCTTCGTCTCATTTTTTATAGGCTAGCGACCTGCGGGCTTTATGTAGTTCGGTTCATCGGGCGTACCGTTATTGCACTACGTCGTTGTTCCGAATTATTTGGGTTTCGGGTTCATCGGGCATACCGTTATTGCACTACGTCGTTATTCCGAAATATTTGATTTTTAGGTTCATTGAGCGTACCGTTATTGCACTACGTCGTTGTTCCAACTCATTTGAGTTTCAGGTTCCTCGGGCGTACCGTTATTGCACTACGTCGTTGCATCGGCTTTATGGTTAGCGACCATAGGATAGCATTCCGTTTATGACACACGTGTTGGTGAGTTTTCATGCTCCCGTTTGTGATAGGCCTCCCCCTTTTGTGATTTCTGGATTTCTAGTTGATGATTTCTAGAATTTGAGTTTCACCAATTTTAATGATAGGCATTGATGTGCTCTATCAATTATTTGTGTTTTTGGTGAATAATTTAAAGAATGCGGTTCTTTTTGGATGTTTGAGATGATTTGGAATATTGTATGATTTTTGTTGTTATTTGATGTATACTTGTCGCAGTATGGCATTTTTGTTATCATACGTTTTTGGTCATATCTCTTATCCTATCTCATTTTATCTGATATTTATAACTAGACTGATCCGTTTATTATTTTCTTCTTAAATAATACTCGGGTCAGACCGAGGTATATCAGGTGCTTCTGCTTGACTTCTTATCAGGGTCCGTCGCCTGACTTTTGGCTAACTACTTTAGCATAGTAGTTTTTGTTAGTATACATTTGAGATAGAGACTCCTAGTTGTATACTTATTCATTTGTCTAGCACTTCGGTCTATTCTTTTGTGATGTAGTGGATCTAGTTTGACCACTATTTTGATGTACACTTTATGTGTTGTATTCATATCTGTTTCTGCCTTTGTGATATGAATATCTGTGACTGATTTGTGTTATGTTATTTCTATATTTTTTTCCGAAGCCCTCATAGCCACTGTGTGGTAGCTTTGAGTTTGTATTTGATATGTCGGATTTCCTCTTAAAATGAAATGTAAGTTATATTATCTGACATATCGGTACTCGCACAAAGCAACTACATAGATGGTCGCTCCTCAACTGCCTTATTCTTCGTGATAGTCGACAAGATTACCCCGTAGTGTCCTTGGCTAGTGTGAGTATAGAGGTGAGGCGTCACAATTAGCCTTGTATGGCCATAGGCTTCAACCTCATACCTCTGATGGAGCCGGCGGCTGTGTTCTGGGTGGTAGTCGTTTTAGGGGCAGTAGCTAGGGTTAGGTTTTGTGGAGAGTATGGTTTCGTTTGGACATGCGGAGCTTGGATTCGAATTCGTTGAGGTGAGATGTAACCGTCGAAGAAGTTTCGAGAAGTGCAGCTCGCTATTGGAGATCGCATGCATACGACTTGGATGTTTTTAGCCCAGGTCGCATTTTGCTTTGGGGTGGCGGAGGTGATGTCATAGTGTTCAACTCGAAGCTCGTCGTTCATGGAGTCGTCCGGCGATATCGGATTGGGAAATCGTCGAGTGTGGAGATGTAACACCGCAGATTTTTTGGTTCTATTATTTAGGATATTTACTTAGCTAAATTAAATAAAATAATGCATTGATTAGAGGATTGAGATTTGATTTTATTAAGGGGTAGTCGTGCCATTTAATAATGAATTAAGAAAAGAATTAAAATGAAATAGAGGAGGGGTAAAATAGGAATGAGGCCATTCTTATACCCTAAATCCTTGGCCGTGTATCCCCTACATGTTCATTTCATTTTATCAAAATTTTAAACAAGAGGCCGACCACCATTAACAAGAGAAAGGGGAAAAAGATAGAGAAAAGCTAGGAGGAAGATTAGGCAAATCAAATCCATTCGCATTTCAATCTCTTTAATCTCTAAAGCTAAGGTGAATAATGTTTACATCTCAAATCATTTATTGTTTCAGTTTTAAGATGACTTTCGAATATTTTGCATCGATTTGCTATGTTTTTGAACGATGGCATGATTATATATACTTATTGATGAATTACGGTTGTTCATATTGAATTTATGATACGTTTTAAGATGAATACCCTATTATATGACATCCAAATGCCTTGCGAATTTTTATGAATATAAGAAATGATATTTTAGAGATGGGTTTCAATTTTCAGAATTTTTTTATTTTTTATGGAACTAATATGAATTTTATAGTAAAGAAAATGTTAATTTGGGTTATAAATTATTTACGGTTAAATAGTAAAAGGTTTTGGTCTGAAATTTCTATATGTTGGAAAACATAGTAAAAGAGAATTTCTTGATTTTTTGTAGATTTTTCCTATTTGTTTTAATGGTTATATAAAATTATTTAAGGTATGGGAATTAAATGTTTTATATAATTAAGGAAGAAGAAGGGGCTTTTTGTAAATAAACTTAAATTGTTAATTCTGGAAAGTCGACAGTACTTTTGGAAATGAGAAACTTGCAACCTATCAGATTTAGACAAACAAGGTAGGTTAGGTACAAAGAAATAGTTTAAAAATACAAATAAACATGTTTTTCATTGTTTCGACCCTATTGGCACTATGTTCTGCCTCTTTACCTTCACCTCTGGCATAGTCGAAACCAATGCACATGGTATCAGGGAATTGGTACATAGTGAATTGGACGTAGGCGGAAGGGATAGAGTCGAAACAAGGGGTTACGAAGGGGTTGAGGCATTAATTTGCTTTTAAAAGAAAATGCGCCTGCTTGCTTTCGACTAAGTAGCTTTCAACTTAGTTAGCATTCGACTAAGTCAAATGGATTTAAAGGAATGGTTTTGATTAGGTTGAGCTTTTGTTTTAAATGACTGCCTTCAACTAAGGCCAAACCTTTTGCTGTCGCTTTCTACCTATCGAACCAGATGGTTTCGAAGGGGTTGTTTTGTTTTATAAAATATGTTCACTTCTCCAATGCTTTCGAAGCAATGGTTTCGACACCATCACTTCATTACTTAGGAAATGGTTTTGAAACAGATACTTCGAGTAAAATGATTTAAATTCCCTTTTTCTTAGATTGAAGTACAACCCAAATGGTTTCGAAAGAGATAAGTTTTTATGGTTTCGAAAGGTGTTTCCACATGTTTTAAATTGAACCCAAAGTGCTTTTGAAAGGGTTGAGTTTTGACTATTTCGAAGGTTTAATGAATGGTTTCAAAAGGGGTGGTTCCCCATGGTTTTGAAATGGTTGAAAGGAGAGGTTTTTCCTATGTTTTTGAAAGGAAAATTATTTAAAGGTTTTAAAATAAGGATGTCTAGGATTTTAAAGCTTTCAAAGGGAAGGTTTTTATGCTTCCGAATGGAAGAATTTGAATGGTTTCAAAAGAAAGGATTTGGCCTTTTGGCCTAAGATAATAATTGGTTTTACTTGGTTTCGAAAGCGGTACTTTCAATGGTTTCAAAAGGGTTACTTTAAAGGGTTTCGAAGGGGTTGTTTAAAGGTTTTAAACAAAGGTTTCAAATGTATTATTAAATAGAGTAGCCTAAGTGTTTTCAAGTTAACAAGAACTTTAACTTATTTTGATAGGTTAGTTAATCCTCATTAAATCTCATCAACATTATTTTGAGTAAAGTATATATAACATGGAAAAATAGCTTAGAGTAAAGCTAAATATGTGTTTTCCTTCTATATGTATGATTTAAAGGGTTAAATCATTTTAAAAAGGTTTTTCAAGGAAAATTTAAAAGGTAGTTAACGCTAAGAGAATGACTCGGATTAAAAGACCAGATATGACTTGTGTAGGGTCGTGCCCTATGCTCGTTTGCTATTTGACCATTACTAATTTAGTCCATAATTCCAGTGTGTAGGGCTTAGTCATAGGTAAGACTAAAATTTTGGTTACACGGAATGGAATATTTTGGTACGGAGGTAGGTTATTGGTGAGCCACAAAACCATTAGGATCAGCTGACCCTTAGAGATGTAAGTTAAGGACAGGCTATCCAAAAGTTTTGTCTAACAGTTGTTTAGACCATTTGATATTGTATTTGGTAGGACCGAGTCAGCCAAAGGGGCAGTTAGCCCAGTTTGAGGACAGTTAATCTAGATTGGCGACAGTTAGTCCTGTTTACGGGCAGTCAGCCAAGATTTTGAAATAATAGTCCATTTATTACCTATTTTTAGCATAACGGTTATTGCAAATATTTTAATTATTATCAGTTTGATTAACCAGTTTGTTTGTAGGAATGGATTTGCAAAACATATGTTTTGAAAAAGGATATTATTGAAGGAAAACCCGTTCCGCTAAGCGGCATGGTCTCACTCAACATCCGTAAACCGAGATTTAATAGAATTATTCACACTAGGCATTATGTCTGACTTGAGGTTTTTGCTTCCCCTTAAACTCTTGGGTGCTCAAATTTTTTTGAGTAGGCTGAGGGTTGAGGTTTTAAGATTTTTGTTGTTTTGATGGATAAAGCTTCCGGAGACGAGCAGGTGGCTGATGGATAGCTAATTAGTAGTTACAATTTATTTTGTTTATTTTCCATTGTGTATATTAAGTCGGTATGACTATATTTCTCTGATCAACCAAGGGGGCACGTCATATGTCGCTCTTGGTGTATTATTGTAATTATATCTGATCATTACCTAGGAAACGGTTAAGGGATTACGTAACATGGATATGAATTATTATTTTGAAATGTAATCATCAAAATGTTGTTTTGAAATCTATGATTTGTTCATATTCATGTGCTTCTAATATTATGAATACCATTAGCATTACCGTATTTTGTCACTAGAAGTTAATACTATGGACGACTACTGCATCTGTAGCACTTAGCTTTTGGCCTCTAGATACGGGATGTTACAACTTGGTATTAGAGCATAGGTTTATGAAAACTTTAACTAAAAATAGTTTAGAAAACATAATCCTTAGGAACCAAAGTAGATTTGGGGTATGGGATAACGCTATAGTAACGTACTTATATTTGCTATATATAAGTATACGCTTCATCTCTAGTCTCCTGTCTTCGATTAGGTTATTCTTCTATATCTCATGAGATTTGAATACAGATATGGATGGTAGAAGAGGAAGAGTTAATCCAGGAGGGAAAGGCACCGATGGGAATGCCAGGCCTAATACGAGAAGAACCCATGGTCAGGCACAAGTAGAGAATATGCAGGCGGGAGTTGCAGCCAGAGTGCTAGGAGGAAATGGATCTGAAGCAGGGGTTTCGAAAGTTCCGGTAGTACCAGTATGCTAAGCTGAGTGGAGATTACACTAAGCTTGGAGGGAAGTTGTTTATTTGAATGGGGGATGCCATTGAGGTGGAGAATCAGTTTCTGTATTGTGAGAGGATCTTTACAGACTTAGGGCTCAATGATGATTAGATGAGAAGGTTGGCATCCAGGCAACTTTAGGGAGCCTCTTTGTTTTGGTGGAATAGTGTGACGGCTTGTGTGGATGAGGAAACCTTGACATGGGCAGATGTCAAAGGGATATTCCAGAAGAGGTTCATGTCTGCAATGGCGCGGTAAGCTCTGATCAAAAAGTTTGCTGAGTTAGAGCAGGGAGAGATGTCTGTTTTGGAGTATGCCAGGAGGTTCGAGGAATTAGCCAGATATGGGTATGCTTCGGTAAATACAGTAATGAAGAGGAATGAGAAGTTTATTAGGGGGTTGAAGCCTGAGTTAGCAAGGGCTACATTATCTCATATTAGAGATCCTTCTGATTTTGTAGTGGAGATGACCTTAAGGAATGAGGAGATTCTTGATTCTCTAGAGAAGAATAAGGCTAAGGAAGTCCAGGTTGGGCAGAATCAGAAGAGGAATTTCATTCCTATGAAAAGTGCCCAGAAGGGTGGAGCAGTTAAGAAAGGGAAGTCTGAGATTGTTTGCTTCAAGTGCGACAAGAAGGGGCATTTTTCCAATAGTGTCGTGTTGGAAAGGAAAAGGAGGTGGCAGCGAAGAAGAATGCCAGCTGCTTCAACTGCGACCAGATTGGCCATTATAAGAACCAGTGCAAGGAGCCCGCTAAGGATGGAAAGGGTAAAGTGTATACATTAGAGCCTACTGCTTCTAAGCCAACAACCCAGGAGAAAGAAAAGGAAGTTTTGGGAGGTACTCTTCAGATTCATGGTATGTCTGTTAGCATTCTATTTGATATTGGTGCATCACATTCTTTTATATCTTGATGTTTGGTTGATAACCTTAACCTAGAACCCACATATTTAATTACTTCCTTATGGGTTGCGAATCCAATACGAGGGTATAAAACTCTAGGGTTGAGATGTGACCAATTAGAGTTTGACATGTTAGGTCATACTTTTCTTTCCAGTTTGCATGTGTTTGATTTTGTATGGTTCGGGATTATTCTTGGGATGGATTGGTTAAGTGAGTACGATGCTAGAATATTTTGCCAGGATAGGAAAATATCGCTTAGACACCCTTATTGTAGCGACCGAATTGTTTATATTGTGGAAGGTTCTAGCGGTGAGGTGAATGCTTTGATGGGTGTTATGGAATTAGAGGATGAGCTAAATTGAGTTTTCGTGGTTAGAGAATTCACGGATGTATTTGAGTCTGTAGTTGGATTGCCACCGACATGAGCTATTGAGTTTCGAATAGATTTGTTTCCAGGAGCAGAACCAATGAGTAGGCTGCCAAGTAGGATGACCTGTACGGAGATAAGGGAGTTGAAGGTGCAGTTGGTGGAGTTGGAAGGCAAGAGCTTTATCAGGCTGAGTAGTTCGCCTTGGGGAGCAACTACATTGTTTGCTAAAAAGCCGGATGGGTCATTGAGGCTATGTATCGATTATAGTAAGTTGAATGAGAGGACGAAAAAGAATCGGTATCCAATACTGAGGATTGATGATTTGTTCGATCAGTTAAGAGGAGCCAAGGTATTTTCTTAGTTAAATTTGGCAATAGGTTTCCATCAGCTCAGAGTAGCAGAGGATAGTATACCTTTGACGGCGTTTAGGACCAAATATAGGTCGTACGAATGGCTAGTTATACCGTTCGGACTGACTAATGCGCCAGCTTTCTTTGTGGATTAGATGAACCAATTTTTATGATAGCACTTGGATAGGTTCGTATTGGTTTTTATAAATGATATCTTGATATACTCTAAGGATGAGAAGGAGCATGAAGTTCATCTTAGAGTGGTGCTTGAGACGCTGAGGCAGCATCAACTAAAGGCAAAGTTTTCGAAGTGTCATTTGTGGAAGAAGTAAGTGAAATTTCTTGGTCATGTAGTCTTAGAGAGAGGGCTATCAGTAGATTTGACTAAGATTGAAGTGGTGAATAGTTAGAAGAGGTGTGACATCCCGGAATTTCGAGCAATAATCAATTTAATAATTTATATTAAATATTAAGTTGATTATTGAATTATAAGATTTGAATCGATATTTTTCTTCTGATAAATATCTGATGGGTGATTTTTATCTGTAAAATCCAATAAATTATTTTCTATTTATTTATATATATTGGTATATATCGTAAATAGGGAAACTCGGTTTCAAATTGAATTGATAAATTTTGTTTTAAATTTCTAATATATATATATATATTCTGATGATTTGGAAATTTTAATTTATTTTAAATTATACTTTTTAAAGCTATTTAATAGATAAATATATTGTTTTAAATACTTAAATAAATGTTTAAATTGTTTTGAACTTATTTCTAACTTTGGCTTAAATTTAATTATTAACAAAAGAATTTCTATTTTCTTTCTGTTTAAAGTATAGCTTGTTAAATTATGGTTTAAAAATATATATATAAGTTTTGAATTCAGTTTTGTCAACTATCACTTTAATGTATATTATAAAATAAGCAGTTGATAATAAAGAAATAATTTCTTTGCTAGCTATTTTAAATTTGATAAACGAACTTTTACAATATTGATAAAATATAATTCCTTTTGTAAATCGTTTCAAATTTATATATGTGTAATTTATTTTAAATGATAAAAATAGTATAAAGTATCCATCTGGAAATACAATACAATAATACGAATAACAAATATACATATTAAAATGACAAGTTAACAACAATACAAATAAAACAAGTAAAATTTGATAAATTATGGAACAACACACTAAAATAATCTAAACAACATATTAAAAACAACATTTTCAACTACATTTCAAAATATGAAATAACATCTATTACCTTACATAATCAAACTAGAGAAAATAATTAGGCAAGTGAACAATGGAACTAACATTCACTTATATTTCAACTACACTTTAAAATGTAAGCAAGAAAACATAGCACTAAAGAAGATTTCCAGCCTTTATAAATCTGCATAATCAAAATCTACAAAAGTAAGTATAGGAAATATAGAAAATCATGTTCGAAATGTTATACATGCAAACTTGAGGCAACTGAATCAAAGCAAGGTAAATTTATAGAACACAATATTGTTGTAGCTTGTGATACAAGGTGCAGGCAAGAATATAAAAATAAGAAAAGTGTAAAATGAAACATCATGGTACAAACAACATTTAATACCCTCGTCCTTAGCAGCGTACAAAATCTGTTGAGTTGTATTTCAGCCTCCATATTGTAAAAAAAAAAATCTCTGACATAAAGAAGGAAATTATAAACCCTGTGAAATGTTTAAAACTTCAACCTGAGAGCAACCTTCTCTTATCACTTCAAATTCCAGTTCGAGCTCAACAAAACTAAGTTGAAACTCCATTAAAACCTAAACAAAACTTCATTTAAACATCATCAACCAGCAACAACAACTCAATACAACAGAAACAAGATGATTGGCAGGATGATCAAAGTAGAAAACACTTTCCAGTTTTTGAAGTCCAAACAGGGTGCTTTGTCTATTCTTGCAGGTCAAAAAGGTGAGTAACATTTTATCTTAAAAATATAACTAAAGTTAGGATGGAGTATGATTTTCCCCTCTGTGATAATATGTATATTATGCATGTATGGTTGTACAAGTCTGGTATATCAGTTTCTTTTTGCACTCTGTTACCTGTTGCTTGCTTCTTGAAATAAGTATGCAAATAAATCTACCTCTCTTGATTTAACAACTGTTTGAATGTAAAATATAAACAAAAGCAATTTGTTTAACTATAATCTAGGTGTTGAAATTATATTAAAGCTGAACTAACTTGTGTGAGTCTCTGGAATCCAATAAAGTTAAGAACAACTTTAAATATGTTTAGAAACAAATTTCTTATTTAGGGAAATCAGGTATATTAAGTGAAACTACATACAAAAAAATGATTTTTAAGACAAGTTTTACAATTTTTAAGCAAAGGGATGAAGAGCAGTTTCGTTTTGACTGTTTTAAGCCTTTTTAGCTGCCGTAGACGATCTCGACAACGGGTGATGCCGAGTATTTGTCAAGAGGTAGAGGGGTAACCAGGGGTTATCGGAAAAATGGTGAACTCGTCGGAAGATCAACGTGGAGGTGATGGCGATGATTTTTCGTGGGTAAACCTAGTTTGGAGTGCTGTGATCTTTGGTCTCGTTCGAGCTCAGGGATGGATCGAGTGTTTCGATTTTCTGGGTTTTGGTAGTGGAATGTCTGATGAAGCGGTGGCCAGAACTTCAGGCGTTCCGGTGGACGAGGCAGCGAGGTTGGTGATGATTTCCAGGGATTAGTGAAGTTTCTGTTTGGGTTCCAGGTGGTGATGTTCTCGAATTCAATTTCGAGTCAGAGGTGATGATTGGAGGTCTGGGAAAGGACGTACATGTGGTCGCCGTGATGTGGAGATGGATGTGGTGGATCGGAAATGGGGACTGGTGATGTGCACGTGCACAGTCGAGTGTTTGTTTTCATTTTGGTGACAGGGAATGGACTCGAGAATTTCTCGAGTGGGTCTGCATTTTGGCACGGGTGGATTGATAAAGGCCTCGAAGTAAATAAGGGCTGTCTCGGGTTGTTGTTTTCACAGTTTAACAATACCCAGATTTTAACTCGAGTGCATACTCGGGTAAAATGTGGTTTGGCTCGGGTAAATCTGTATTTTTCTCGAAGCAAACATAGGGAAGACTCGGGTAAATCATTTCATGTTTTACAGTAACCAGTTTTTCATAGTTTTAAGTTTTTGTTTAAATTTAAACAAGATTAAAACTGAAATTTAATTAAGTGTTTACAAATCTAGATTCTTGAAATAAAGGAAAAGTGGAAAATTTAAAATACCTTTATAAAATTTAAATATTTGAATTTAAAAAGTTTTGATTTAAAATCCATTTATACCAAAGCATTGTTTAAATTCGTAATTCAAGATTTTTAGAAGTTAATTTATAAAATGATTTTAAAGTTTAAATGAATTAATTAAAGTTTTAAAAATGAACTAAGAAATTAATTTGTAATTATAAGTTTAATGTATTAATTAAAGTAGATAATGGGGTAAGTAGTTTATATGTTATTAAATAGCATAGATTAGACTTTAATTAATTTATAAATGGTAAATTAAACTTATCAATAATTTAAATAAGTTAATTACCTGAGAATAGAAATTAATATATGTTAATGAAGACTGGTAACTAGACTATTTTATAATTAATCAATATAATTGATTTTCAAATAGTTAATTGATTTATTAATTGAAAATTAACATTGTAAATGTTTGAAGTATAATTAACTAAATGAGAAGTAATCAAGGAGTTGATTACTCATTTTGGTTTATTAAATAATTTGATTTATTTGGGTTAATTAATTTATTTTAATTAACCTGGATTAATCGGTTGATGATTTGAAGAGATAATTACTTAGAGAAGTAATTAATGTTTAAATTACAGGATGTAATTATGGGATGATGTTCGTAAATAAAGTAATTTGAGTAAATTACTTTATATAATTAATCAAAGGGACTAATTAAAGATAGTTGATTATTGAGTAATTAATTTGTTTATGAAGTAATTAAGTTAATGACCAGATGTGATTAATCAGAGGGGATTAATATTTCGGTTTAATTTAAAAATTAATTACTCGATATGATTAATTTAAATTGTAAATGTTAATTTGAGATCATTAATTTTTATAATTAATGTTGAAATTAAAAATGGATTAATCTGGAATATAATTGATAAATGAAGAGATTTATTAATATGAATAATTAAGCAAAGCAATTAACTTTGGTTAATTAATAAATGAAGTAATGTAAAGATTTAATTTCTATATTTGGTTAAAGTAATTAATCTGTGGAATAATTAATGGATAATTACTTAAATGCAACTAAAGATAATTAATCAGGGTTGAATTAATTAAAAGGGAGTAATGGGATGATGATTCATTAAATTGATTGAAATTTATCAATAGTAATATAAGCAAACTAAATAATGATGTAGTGATTAATTTAATTTACTTTAAATTAATTAAAGGATAGGTAATTAATTTAATTCATTTTAAAATTAATTATCAATGGTGTGATTTATTTTCCTTGCTTATGAATGGATGAATGATATGGATTCCATTGATTGATTGTGATCTCAGATATGAGATGAGTGATATTGTTGTGATATGGATGCTTTGATGATAGTGTGATGATATAGATTATCCATCTATGCTGATATGTGATCATCCATCTGTGATATTGTGATTTATCTATCTGTGTTGATATATAGATAATTGAATTGAATTGTTTTAAAACCTTTAAAACAACTTGGCCTTAAAAGACACGTTTGGATTTCGATGAGACCGGGATCGGGTTTCCGTATACCGGGATTCTAGGTCTGGAGACCCGAATACCACATCGATCCAAAATAACGTTAGGTCGTGAAATTCAAATGGAGCAAGTGAAGACTCGAGGTATAAGAACTATTCGTCAGTATAACTCTGTGGGTGATTCTGTAATGAGTTTGACGGGATAGTACTTATAGGTTTGAGATGGTGATTCAGAATGCAAGGGTTATTGTCGTTAACTCTGAGGGTGATTCCAATACGAGTGTAACGAGATAATACCTTCGGTTTCGTTCGAACCCGGAACGAACTTGTATGGATTGAATGCTTTCAAAACATCGTCAGGCGGACGATGAGCATTCTAAGAGATGTGTTCTCTAAAGGTAATCGTGACCTCAAGCCTCATCAACCGGGAATGGCTAAAACAGGGGAGGTGCAGCAAGGCTTCGTGGGTGGCCCCCACTTGAGAGTAAGGTTTACCCCTGTCTAGATGTCCCTATTTATTTCGATTTAGTTGCGGTTGGTCGCGCCAACCGTGGGGTGATCTTATTTGGAACTGTCCAGTAAGGGATGGGTCCGGCCTTGTGTTGCAGGGGAGCGGGCGTACTCCTCGGTACGGTGATCTAGGCCACGTACTGTGACGGGCGGTACCCCAGTAGCCCAGCCATTGTTGGAAACCCATTTTCCCTACGAGACCTTACAGTTTTGATTGTATTACCCACTTTGTGGCTAGTATGCTGGAATTTAATAGATGTAACAATTTCAGCTATTTTCTATTTACTTGAAAACCCTAGACACTATTATAATATCACCGGATTTCCTATCAAATGTTTTTGGTTAGCGTAAGGTAAAAACATTTCCATGTTTATGTGTGGGATGTCTTACGTGATACCTTTTGTTTTCAAATGGTTTTCAAAGTTAATCAACCTTAACCTGTTACTCATACCAGACCCATGTCTGACCCGAAGTTTATTTCTGTTTTTCATAAACTCTCGGGTACCCAAATTTTTACGGGTAGTCAAGGGATTCAGGTTAGCTTTGACGAACTCTGGAGGAGCAATGGAGCAGGAGGCTTCAGCGTGTAGATATATAGTGATTCCGCTGTGATTAGAGTTTATTTTGTATTTCCGCTGTGTTGTATCTCTGTGATGTGTGAGTTGTATTAACTAGACAGGTGTTTTATAACTGTCTAGTATGTGATGTATTGTCTGTGTAACTCTGATGTATATGATACTATATATTAATCTATGTGATATATTATATTTTATTCGTTCCGCTGTTGAGATTCTGATGTTGTTTCTTCTTCTTCTCTTTCTTTTCTACTTTCTCACCTCTTTCTTTTCTTAAAAACGATACGACTTTCTGGGCATAGGAAGTCGGGTCGTTACAGTTGGTATCAGAGCACTAGGTTGAGCGAGTACCTAGGCTCTTAAGTGATTTCTTTCCTGAGAGAGCGTATTTGTTAGTAAATATAAAATTGTTTTATATTGTGTTGACTTATCGGTTAGGTGTTTATAGATTTTGGTCGGTGTGTGGGACGCCACAATATCGATAGGCATTTCTAAACTCTTAACAAGGTAAACCGACACAATATTGTTTTAAAATAGGGTAAATGAAATAATTTTACCCAAATTATTTTTGTATATAAAAGAAATGATTTTCCGAAAATTTTTATAGTTATGTATGGTTGCTAGATTGTTAGGAAATGATAATATTGAATGATTATCATTGTTATTGGAAAAATTTAATAAGAATTGGAATTTAATTAATAGTCCAGAAATAAATTCATACAACTAAATGGAATTTTGTAAATGTGAATTATGAATGTGATTTGCAATTGAAATTGAAGCAAAATTCCAGGGTAATGTTTGAATAGAAATTGGATGGATTTGGAATTTTGAGAAAATTTAAATTCTTTGGATTTGAAAGTGTTTTCAAAGGTTCTGAAAAAAATATGGTATTATTTCAAGGATATTTTTGAGTTGGATTTGAAATCTGGAAAGATTTAAAATTTAAAAATATTTGAGATGTTTAAAAGAAATAAAAGCATTTGAACTCTTTCGGTTGTTAGAAAATAACGTCGGTGATGACTGCAGCATCATCGATGTTCATTTTCGAATTTCCGAGAGAAAAGTTTGCTATCAAATTATTTCAAATTGGAATTGTTTGCGAACTGGGTTTGGTTTTGAAATTCAAAAGAATATTTGAGTTGTCAAAGAATTTTGGATATAGTTGATTTCAAAGGCGATTTTGTACTTTGGAAATCGCTTAAACTCTGGAAGTAAATTTAAAATGTTGTGGAATAAATAAATGGGTTTGGAAAACTTAAAGTTTGAATTAAATTGGAATGTAACTAAATCATGTCAAATGAAAGTGAAGTGTAGAATTAGTTAAAGTGGACTGGAAGTAATAAGTGTTTGGAAACAAAATTTATTTATTGAAAACTAAATTTATGAATAAACAAACAAATTTATAATTGAGTGGTAATGAATGGAAGTCAGTGTTTTGTTAACATCTGGAGATTTAGTTTGGTATCGACTGTATTTCAGGAGGGGTACCGATGGTTTTTGGAGGAACTTCTGAGTTTTCTCTTTATGGATCTGTTGAACCATATTTTTGGAATAGTTGAGGAGCTTACCAGTTGTGATTGCTGACCGATGGTTGCA
Source organism: Allium fistulosum (assembly GCA_030737815.1). Classification (NCBI taxonomy): domain Eukaryota; kingdom Viridiplantae; phylum Streptophyta; class Magnoliopsida; order Asparagales; family Amaryllidaceae; genus Allium; species Allium fistulosum. Next base: position 237,530,872 of record CM060908.1, read on the forward strand.
AAGCCTAGATCCGTCACAGATGGTATCAGTGGAAAGTTTGTGCTTGTGTGCATCATCAGCATCTTCATTCTACCCTTATTAGAGTTGTGCAGCGGAAGCAGTTGGGAGTGCGTCTGTTTTCTTTTCTGGAGAAGAGAAGTTGTTTCCTATTGCTGATAGTAGTGATTGTGTTCTTGATTTGGTTAATTTCGAGAAGATCATTTTACTGGATTGTTTTGGATTCAGATTTGTTCTGAAAGGCATCAGCGGGGATTTAGCTGATCAGTAGTGATGGAAGCAGTTTTGGATCGTTTGAAGAGTTCGGTGGATAGGAGACGGAGGAATTTGGATTTCAGAATCGAAGATTTGATTTTAAGTGAGTTTTCTCAGATCGAAGGAGCTGTATAGTTTGGTAAGTCTGGGAGATTAGTTTCGAGGTGTTATGGTTTTCTCTGTGTTCTGGAAAGTTAAGTGTTTGATCCTTTGGAGTGAATTGTCAGTTTGGATAGCTGAGATTCGTTGTGTTTCACGTGTCTCTGAGGGAGTATGTGTGAGGTTCTATCTCGGGTTTTGGGAACCAGCTGTTCAGGAAGTTTTGGTTGTGAGTCTGACTCGTCTGTAGTCTAATAGCCTGTCTTGTTTTGTAGATCTAGAGGAATATGAGCTCTATAGCTCAGTGGTAGTGACTGTTTGGATTCTATAGAGCAAGTAACCCGGTACTTATATTCGGGGAAACTCAAGAGAATCCTATCCAAATTTTTGTCTGGATAATTAGACTTGTTTGTTTGGATGATTGTTTGATATGGTTGTTGATATATGCATGGGTTTTAAAATTAAAATTTTTAATAAATTATTAAATTACCTTTGTTTTAAATTTCGGGGACGAAATTTCTTTTAAGGGGGAAGGAATGTGACATCCCGGAATTTCGAGCAATAATCAATTTAATAATTTATATTAAATATTAAGTTGATTATTGAATTATAAGATTTGAATCGATATTTTTCTTCTGATAAATATCTGATGGGTGATTTTTATCTGTAAAATCCAATAAATTATTTTCTATTTATTTATATATATTGGTATATATCGTAAATAGGGAAACTCGGTTTCAAATTGAATTGATAAATTTTGTTTTAAATTTCTAATATATATATATATATTCTGATGATTTGGAAATTTTAATTTATTTTAAATTATACTTTTTAAAGCTATTTAATAGATAAATATATTGTTTTAAATACTTAAATAAATGTTTAAATTGTTTTGAACTTATTTCTAACTTTGGCTTAAATTTAAATTATTAACAAAAGAATTTCTATTTTCTTTCTGTTTAAAGTATAGCTTGTTAAATTATGGTTTAAAAATATATATATAAGTTTTGAATTCAGTTTTGTCAACTATCACTTTAATGTATATTATAAAATAAGCAGTTGATAATAAAGAAATAATTTCTTTGCTAGCTATTTTAAATTTGATAAACGAACTTTTACAATATTGATAAAATATAATTCCTTTTGTAAATCGTTTCAAATTTATATATGTGTAATTTATTTTAAATGATAAAAATAGTATAAAGTATCCATCTGGAAATACAATACAATAATACGAATAACAAATATACATATTAAAATGACAAGTTAACAACAATACAAATAAAACAAGTAAAATTTGATAAATTATGGAACAACACACTAAAATAATCTAAACAACATATTAAAAACAACATTTTCAACTACATTTCAAAATATGAAATAACATCTATTACCTTACATAATCAAACTAGAGAAAATAATTAGGCAAGTGAACAATGGAACTAACATTCACTTATATTTCAACTACACTTTAAAATGTAAGCAAGAAAACATAGCACTAAAGAAGATTTCCAGCCTTTATAAATCTGCATAATCAAAATCTACAAAAGTAAGTATAGGAAATATAGAAAATCATGTTCGAAATGTTATACATGCAAACTTGAGGCAACTGAATCAAAGCAAGGTAAATTTATAGAACACAATATTGTTGTAGCTTGTGATACAAGGTGCAGGCAAGAATATAAAAATAAGAAAAGTGTAAAATGAAACATCATGGTACAAACAACATTTAATACCCTCGTCCTTAGCAGCGTACAAAATCTGTTGAGTTGTATTTCAGCCTCCATATTGTAAAAAAAAAAATCACTGACATAAAGAAGGAAATTATAAACCCTGTGAAATGTTTAAAACTTCAACCTGAGAGCAACCTTCTCTTATCACTTCAAATTCCAGTTCGAGCTCAACAAAACTAAGTTGAAACTCCATTAAAACCTAAACAAAACTTCATTTAAACATCATCAACCAGCAACAACAACTCAATACAACAGAAACAAGATGATTGGCAGGATGATCAAAGTAGAAAACACTTTCCAGTTTTTGAAGTCCAAACAGGGTGCTTTGTCTATTCTTGCAGGTCAAAAAGGTGAGTAACATTTTATCTTAAAAATATAACTAAAGTTAGGATGGAGTATGATTTTCCCCTCTGTGATAATATGTATATTATGCATGTATGGTTGTACAAGTCTGGTATATCAGTTTCTTTTTGCACTCTGTTACCTGTTGCTTGCTTCTTGAAATAAATATGCAAATAAATCTACCTCTCTTGATTTAACAACTGTTTGAATGTAAAATATAAACAAAAGCAATTTGTTTAACTATAATCTAGGTGTTGAAATTATATTAAAGCTGAACTAACTTGTGTGAGTCTCTGGAATCCAATAAAGTTAAGAACAACTTTAAATATGTTTAGAAACAAATTTCTTATTTAGGGAAATCAGGTATATTAAGTGAAACTACATACAAAAAAATGATTTTTAAGACAAGTTTTACAATTTTTAAGCAAAGGGATGAAGAGCAGTTTCGTTTTGACTGTTTTAAGCCTTTTTAGCTGCCGTAGACGATCTCGACAACGGGTGATGCCGAGTATTTGTCAAGAGGTAGAGGGGTAACCAGGGGTTATCGGAAAAATGGTGAACTCGTCGGAAGATCAACGTGGAGGTGATGGCGATGATTTTTCGTGGGTAAACCTAGTTTGGAGTGCTGTGATCTTTGGTCTCGTTCGAGCTCAGGGATGGATCGAGTGTTTCGATTTTCTGGGTTTTGGTAGTGGAATGTCTGATGAAGCGGTGGCCAGAACTTCAGGCATTCCGGTGGATGAGGCAGCGAGGTTGGTGATGATTTCCAGGGATTAGTGAAGTTTCTGTTTGGGTTCCAGGTGGTGATGTTCTCGAATTCAATTTCGAGTCAGAGGTGATGATTGGAGGTCTGGGAAAGGACGTACATGTGGTCGCCGTGATGTGGAGATGGATGTGGTGGATCGGAAATGGGGACTGGTGATGTGCACGTGCACAGTCGAGTGTCTGGTTTCATTTTGGTGACAGGGAATGGACTCGAGAATTTCTCGAGTGGGTCTGCATTTTGGCTCGGGTGGATTGATAAAGGCCTCGAAGTAAATAAGGGCTGTCTCGGGTTGTTGTTTTCACAGTTTAACAATACCCAGATTTTAACTCGAGTGCATACTCAGGTAAAACGTGGTTTGGCTCGGGTAAATCTGTATTTTTCTCGAAGCAAACATAGGGAAGACTCGGGTAAATCATTTCATGTTTTACAGTAACCAGTTTTTCATAGTTTTAAGTTTTTGTTTAAATTTAAACAAGATTAAAACTGAAATTTAATTAAGTGTTTACAAATCTAGATTCTTGAAATAAAGGAAAAGTGGAAAATTTAAAATACCTTTATAAAATTTAAATATTTGAATTTAAAAAGTTTTGATTTAAAATCCATTTATACCAAAGCATTGTTTAAATTCGTAATTCAAGATTTTTAGAAGTTAATTTATAAAATGATTTTAAAGTTTAAATGAATTAATTAAAGTTTTAAAAATGAACTAAGAAATTAATTTGTAATTATAAGTTTAATGTATTAATTAAAGTAGATAATGGGGTAAGTAGTTTATATGTTATTAAATAGCATAGATTAGACTTTAATTAATTTATAAATGGTAAATTAAACTTATCAATAATTTAAATAAGTTAATTAACTGAGAATAGAAATTAATATATGTTAATGAAGACTGGTAACTAGACTATTTTATAATTAATCAATATAATTGATTTTCAAATAGTTAATTGATTTATTAATTGAAAATTAACATTGTAAATGTTTGAAGTATAATTAACTAAATGAGAAGTAATCAAGGAGTTGATTACTCATTTTGGTTTATTAAATAATTTGATTTATTTGGGTTAATTAATTTATTTTAATTAACCTGGATTAATCGGTTGATGATTTGAAGAGATAATTACTTAGAGAAGTAATTAATGTTTAAATTACAGGATGTAATTATGGGATGATGTTCGTAAATAAAGTAATTTGAGTAAATTACTTTATATAATTAATCAAAGGGACTAATTAAAGATAGTTGATTATTGAGTAATTAATTTGTTTATGAAGTAATTAAGTTAATGACCAGATGTGATTAATCAGAGGGGATTAATATTTGGGTTTAATTTAAAAATTAATTACTCGATATGATTAATTTAAATTGTAAATGTTAATTTGAGATCATTAATTTTTATAATTAATGTTGAAATTAAAAATGGATTAATCTGGAATATAATTGATAAATGAAGAGATTTATTAATATGAATAATTAAGCAAAGTAATTAACTTTGGTTAATTAATAAATGAAGTAATGTAAAGATTTAATTTCTATATTTGGTTAAAGTAATTAATCTGTGGAATAATTAATGGATAATTACTTAAATGCAACTAAAGATAATTAATCAGGGTTGAATTAATTAAAAGGGAGTAATGGGATGATGATTCATTAAATTGATTGAAATTTATCAATAGTAATATAAGCAAGCTAAATAATGATGTAGTGATTAATTTAATTTACTTTAAATTAATTAAAGGATAGGTAATTAATTTAATTCATTTTAAAATTAATTATCAATGGTGTGATTTATTTTCCTTGCTTATGAATGGATGAATGATATGGATTCCATTGATTGATTGTGATCTCAGATATGAGATGAGTGATATTGTTGTGATATGGATGCTTTGATGATAGTGTGATGATATAGATTATCCATCTATGCTGATATGTGATCATCCATCTGTGATATTGTGATTTATCTATCTGTGTTGATATATAGATAATTGAATTGAATTGTTTTAAAACCTTTAAAACAACTTGGCCTTAAAAGACACGTTTGGATTTCGATGAGACCGGGATCGGGTTTCCGTATACCGGGATTCTAGGTCTGGAGACCCGAATACCACATCGATCCAAAATAACGTTAGGTCGTGAAATTCAAATGGAGCAAGTGAAGACTCGAGGTATAAGAACTATTCGTCAGTATAACTCTGTGGGTGATTCCGTAATGAGTTTGACGGGATAGTACTTATAGGTTCGAGATGGTGATTCAGAATGCAAGGGTTATTGTCGTTAACTCTGAGGGTGATTCCAATACGAGTGTAACGAGATAATACCTTCGGTTTCGTTCGAACCCGGAACGAACTTGTATGGATCGAATGCTTTCAAAACATCGTCAGGCGGACGATGAGCATTCTAAGAGATGTGTTCTCTAAAGGTAATCGTGACCTCAAGCCTCATCAACCGGGAATGGCTAAAACAGGGGAGGTGCAGCAAGGCTTGGTGGGTGGCCCCCACTTGAGAGTAAGGTTTACCCCTGTCTAGATGTCCCTATTTATTTCGATTTAGTTGCGGTTGGTCGCGCCAACCGTGGGGTGATCTTATTTGGAACTGTCCAGTAAGGGATGGGTCCGGCCTTGTGTTGCAGGGGAGTGGGCGTACTCCTCGGTACGGTGATCTAGGCCACGTACTGTGACGGGCGGTACCCCAGTAGCCCAGCCATTGTTGGAAACCCATTTTCCCTACGAGACCTTACGGTTTTGATTGTATTACCCACTTTGTGGCTAGTATGCTGGAATTTAATAGATGTAACAATTTCAGCTATTTTCTATTTACTTGAAAACCCTAGACACTATTATAATATCATCGGATTTCCTATCAAATGTTTTTGGTTAGCGTAAGGTAAAAACATTTCCATGTTTATGTGTGGGATGTCTTACGTGATACCTTTTGTTTTCAAATGGTTTTCAAAGTTAAACAACCTTAACCTGTTACTCATACCAGACCCATGTCTGACCCGAAGTTTATTTCTGTTTTTCATAAACTCTCGGGTACCCAAATTTTTACGGGTAGTCAAGGGATTCAGGTTAGCTTTGACGAACTCTGGAGGAGCAATGGAGCAGGAGGCTTCAGCGTGTAGATATATAGTGATTCCGCTGTGATTAGAGTTTATTTTGTATTTCCGCTGTGTTGTATCTCTGTGATGTGTGAGTTGTATTAACTAGACAGGTGTTTTATAACTGTCTAGTATGTGATGTATTGTCTGTGTAACTCTGATGTATATGATACTATATATTAATCTATGTGATATATTATATTTTATTCGTTCCGCTGTTGAGATTCTGATGTTGTTTCTTCTTCTTCTCTTTCTTTTCTACTTTCTCACCTCTTTCTTTTCTTAAAAACGATACGACTTTCTAGGCATAGGAAGTCGGGTCGTTACAAGAGGCCTGAGACAGTGACGGGGATAAAGAGTTTCCTTGGATTAGCTGGTTATTATCAAAATTCATTAAGGATTTTTTGTGGATAGCAACACCAATGACCAAGCTAACAAGAAAGGATGTGAAGTTTTTGTGGACCGATAAGTGTGAGGAAGCATTCCAGAGTTTAAAACACTTATTGACCCATGCACCTGTATTGGTTGTTCCGGAAAGAAAGCAGGATTTGGTGGTTTATACGGATGCATGTGGAACAGGATTAGGAGCTATGCCGATGAAGAGAGGTAAAGTGATTGCCTATGCTTCTAGGCAGCTTAGACCACATGAGGTTAAATATCTGACGCATGATTTAGAATTAGTTGTAGTGATTTTTGCATTAAACGTGTGGAGACATTACCTTTTGAGAGAAAGGTTTGATTTATATACAGATCATAAGTCGCTGAAGTATTTGTGCTCTCAAAAGGAGTTGAACATGAGACAGCGGAGATGGTTCGAGTTCATAGCCGCTTATGATATTAGGATTGAGTACACACTAGGGAAAGGCAATAAGGTTGCAGATGCACTTAGTAGGAAACACAAAAATGCAGTGCTAGCAATGATTGCTGAGTGGAAAGATTTGGATGCATTGGTAGATTGCAGAGTGCAGTGGAGATCTGAGGCAGGGTCTAGTGGAGATATAGTTGTATTATCTGGTTTGGAAGTTTGACCGGTGATGATCGAAAGGATTGGTTCTAAACAGATGGAGAATCCAGTGTTAGCTGATCGGATCAGGAAGCTAAAAGATGGAACTGAGAGTGCTAACTTAAAAGACTTCAGTCTTGACAAGAATGGGTGATTGAGAAAGAAAGGAAGATTATGTGTTTCGAGTTTAGGAAACATAAGGAAAGAAGTCTCGGAGGAATGTCATCATTCGAAGTTCTCTATTCATCCAGGAGGTACTAAGATGTATCAGGATATGAGGATGAGTTTCTTCTGGGAAGGTATGGAGCGAGATATTGGTTTACGGATAAAGCAATGCTTGAATTGCCAACAACCAAAGGCTGAACACCAAAAGCCAAGTGGACTGCTTCAGCCATTAAATATTCCTATTAAGGAAGTGGGGTTCTATATCTATCTATTTTATTGATGGGTTGCTAAGGTCGAGCAAAGGAAACGAAAGTATATGGGTCATAGCTGACAGATTGACCAAAAGTGCACATTTCATTCCAGTTAAGTCAGCCAAGACAACACATGTTTTAGCGAAGTTGTTTATGAGGAATGTGGTTAGACTGCATGGAATTCCTAGTAGCATAGTTAGTGATAGAGATTCTTTATTCACTAGCGAGTTTTGAAAGAGTCTACAAGAAACCAAGCTCAAGATGAGTACTGCTTACCATCCGTAGACAGATGGGCAAACAAAGATAGTTAACAAAATCTTGGAGGATTTGTTAAGAGCTTGTGTTCTAGATTTTGGGGGATCATGGGAAGACCGTCTGCATTTAGTCGAGTTTACGTATAACAAACAGTTATAAGACTAGTATTGGGATGGCACCATTTGAAGCTTTGTATCGAAGGCCATGCAAATCATAAATTAATTAATCATTTTAACTAATGATTTTGTAATTCATTAACCAATTTTAATAGATAATGTTTTAAAGTTGGTTTATCTATAGATTTAATTAATCATTTTTGCTAATGAAGTTTTATACTTAATTAATCGTTTTAATTAATGGTTATTTGAGTTTAATTAATTATTTTAATTAAGGATAATGGAGTTTAATTAATTTATTGAACTTAATTAATTATTTTAATTAATGATAACTGAAATTAATAATCATTTTACTTAATGATATTTAAAAGTAATTAGTCATTTTAGATAATGATATGTGAATTTAGTTAATCATTTTAATTAATGATTGTTTAAAATATAATTAATTGTTTTAACTTATGATATTTGGAATTTAGTTAAGTCATTTTAATTGATGATCTTTTGTAATTAAATAAATCATTTTAACAAATGATATTTTAATTAATCATTTTAACTAATGGAGTTTGAATTTAATTAATCTAATTAATTTATGATTATTTGAACTTGATTAATTATTTAATTTAATGGAATTTAACATTACTTATCATTTTAATAAATGATGTTTGAGATGACTTATTCATTTTTAACTAATGATTATTTGAATTGAATTTATTTTTGTGATTAATGATATTTAAAGTTAATTAATCGATTTAATAAAAGTGATTAGAGTAAATTAACTAAAATAATAAAATTGCTTTAATCAACTGATTTAAAGTTAATAAACTGATATAATAAAGATTTTAAAGTTAATTTACAAATGTTATAAAACTGTTTGGAAATAATTATCTATTTTATTAAAGATAATGGATTTGATTATTTATAAGAAATTTTAAATGTGGTTAATTATCTTTCGGGATAATTAAGATATTTTGAAGTTATAAAAAGGAATTGGAACTCGATTATTGCGATGTTAAGTTGAATATTCTTCTGGGTGTTCAGTTTGATGTTGGTTTAGGCTTTTGGGGTCGCACACTTGGAAAAATTATTCCTTTAACTTTTTGGCAATTAGGAACTTATTCTAAAAGTGTTTTACTAAATCAAGCACAAGTTTAGTTCATTTTTAAAAAGAAAAGGTTTGATTCGTTTATGGAAATGATTTAATTTCCATAAAGCAAATCACTTATATGGAAACGATTTATTTGTATATTCAGCACTAAACATCGAAGAAGTAAACTTGTCGCTATTTTGAATGTTAAGTATAATCATTAGATATGACATTGAGGAAAAACTACCTTGCCATGTCCGGTATTATTGTTAACCAAGAAAAAGTACAGGTTTGAATTAAATAAGTGGTGATAAGTATACAAGACTTAATTTCCATATATGATCGTCTTGTATCCTCGATAGTTGGTATCTTTGCTATTGGTTACTTCAGCTACTTTATTAATGTCATTCTAAGACGGTTTATTGCTTCGTTGAGCGTTGCTATCCTTTTTTGGAAAATGACAAAACCGAAAGCACGAGTGGACGTCCAGCTATATGGGCTTGCTCCCATTAGGGTATTTTTCACATCTCATCTAGTTTGGATTCGGTTGTGCACTTAGATGTGGAAATATTTGGATACTCGATAAGGTCTGGCGAGGTCTAGCTGGTATATTTCCGAGAAGTGTCACAAGTATATGAGCTTCTCAGAAGTATATTACTAGAGGTATACTTCAAGGGGTGCAGCTTCGTTGTCATTTGTTGAAAAATTTCCTTTTCTTATTTGATTTGAAAACCCTAAATATGTTTTAGCTTTAAATTGCCACGAGTCGAGCCAACTCGTCATCGCGGCATTTAAGTATTGATTTAGTCCATTCTATCAACTTGAACTATTACCTTATACAGTCCACTCTATCATGTTTGGATTGTTACCTTATTTAGTCCATTATATCAAGTTGGACTATTTCTTTGTTCTATCCATTCTGTCCAATGATTTTACTTGGTTTATTTTCATTCTTTCAAGCCTGGTTTAATATTATTTATGCTCATTCATATTTGGATTTGTTCTTGATATTTATTTCTGCTCTTGCCTGTATGGATGTTATTCTTGTGAGGTAATAACCCATTATGTTTTAACGGCGTGGTCTCATAGAACATTTATACGTTTCCCCATTATTTGAGTTATCTCACGTTGGTATTTCCAAAATTATCCGAGTGTTATTTTATTATAATGCTCGGGTCATACCGAATATTTCCCAGGTTATCCTTGGTGTTAAGAAGATCGTGAAGGGGAGCTGAAGATTCGCCCATCGTATTATTTTATATTCCGCTATATTATATGGTATACGTATTGGAAATTGTAAGGCCAAGATTTCATAACCGTCTAGCGGATAAAGTTTGTTATTAACTCTGATGTACTCTGTATGTTTGGAGTGACAGCTTCTCCTATTCTTGTTATATTATATGTTGTCGATTTCACTGTAAGATTCTATTTTTCTTCTGTTCTCTATTCTTTTCTTTTTTTATTACCCTAATAAACTGCCCTTTTGTTGATTAGATGTGCGACATTGGAACACGGTGGTAGTGTTCAGTGTCGACTTTCGATGGTCAAAAGGGCGGGTGTTACAGCATGGTATGAGAGCACCAGGTTAAGCAAGAACCTTGGTTTTGGTAGGGTTTGGCTCAATAGAAATGGGGTAAACAACACCCTAGAATGGGTTGAGAGTATTATATATACGAGAGTGTATTTGTTAATGTTATAAAAACGTATTATGTTAATTGGTCTATTGAGGTTTTATGAATTCTGGTCGAGACGTGGGATGCCACGATGTCGATAGGAGTTTCTAAACACTTGACCAAGGCTAACGGACATAGTATTGAAATTTTTGGAAAATTTAATATTTTGCCTAGGATTATATTATATATATATATAGGAATAATTTTCCAAATTCTATATAGTTATAAAGTGTGTTTGTTTGAATATAATAATATTTATATATTAGCACTATTGTTTGTTCAGTTATGCTTAATTTAAATTAGAAGCATTGACTTTTGTTTGTTAATTTCTAAATTGTGCTTGGTTTATTTAAGTGCATTTATCGCTTGATTTAAAATGAACCCTTTGTGAAATAATTTTCACGATTTGACTATAAAGGAGTTCGTAGAAAATGTTAGCTTGAAAATTCACCTTTTAATAATAGTGGGTTAAGAATTAATTTTTATAAAAAGTTGTTAATATAATCTAAATAGTGGGATAAGATATTTAGTATTCAAGATAATTTTATTATAAAAAAGAAGGATTATTATAATATGAAATTATTTTTATATAAAGGAAATTTTATATAAATTTAGTTTGAGAAATGTGTTTGAAAAGAATTTTTGAATCTAAATCCCAGAATTTTTGAAAAATAATTTCGAAGGAATTTTCGAGAAATGAAATATTTATACTTTTAAAAGTATTTAAAGATAAAAATATATTGGGAAGTAAAATTTTAAATGGAACACATTTTCTTTTGGATAATTAGGAGGAGATCGTGTTAGTTAGCTTTGTGGTAATCTGAATAATCTTCTTAGTGACGATCGGATGTTTACTTAGGCGAACGTTGTAGGGTACTTAGTAAATTATTCTCTTTACCATTGTGCAATCGAAATGAGTTCAAATCCATATAAACCCAAAGTAATGTTTTAATAAATAAATTGTCTAAAGTTATTTTATATGAAAATATATGTAGTATGCTTTCAAAAATGAGTTTCGAAATAAAAACTGAGTATCTAATTTTTAAATTGCCTTAAACGGGAACTGTTTTCCAAAACAAAAGTATTAGTAATAAGAGATTGTTTTGATAAATAGGATTTTTTCCTTAGAGAAGTTATGGGAACATAGGTTTAAATAGTGTTAAATTAAATAAGAAGGTTTTGATAAACATTGTTTTTATTAAAATCATATAATTGTTTAAAACGTCTTAGTAGTGTAAGCTATTTGTTGATTGGGTCAACCCCTAAATATTTTTCATTTTAACACTTTTAGTTAAAAAGGTTAATACGTTGACTAGGTTTTAAGAAACCATAATTTGATTCGATCTCCATCTAGATCTTTTGAAAAAAAACAAAATAAAACTAGTATGTACTCTTAGGATATAGAAGAATATTATACAAGTAAATAAAGTGGAAATAAGTTATTATTTGATGTTTTATAAAGAAATAACTTTATAAAAATATTTTTAAAACTTAGGTGTGAATTTATGAAATAATTCATAAATAATTTTAGTATTGAATAAAATGCTAAGTGGGAAAAAAATAGTAATTTAGAAATTTTTTAATATAATTAAGAAATTAATAAAATTTAGAGTATATGTTTCCATTTTGTCTGAGTTAGTTTGGATAATCTTCTGAGCAATAACCAAAGGCTAATGAGGAAAATGGTATGCTTAGATAATTATCTAAATTTTGGGACAATCCAGAAAGTTTTGAACCTAAGTTATAATTTGTTTGCTAGTCATTTGACATTTTGAAACAACGTTAAGTGATAAGTTTTCCCCTGTAGAATTTTTTTGACTGTTAGTGTTAGTTTATTCCTTCATAGAATTGGATTGATTGGATTTGATTGAATTGATTAGTTGTGTGATTTCATATTCCATTGTCTATAAAGTTTAAATTTATAGACAAAGGATTTTAAATTGTTGTTATTAGGGCATAAACCCCAGTGAACTTGAAAAGGGAGATTTTTGAAGATTTTGGGAAGGAAAAGATATTTATTCACTCTAGTTGATGTTTTTGGAGGAACTGGAATACCAATGGACGCTCCATGTTGTTTTGATTGTAGAGTTTTACCATTATTTATTTGGAGGAATGCCCTCCTTGCCATTTTGACTTTAAATCTTTGATTTTTCTCGTCTGAGAAATTTGGAAATAAATATTTTAATTGGAAAACACGAGTATTTAGATCTGAATTATCATTTGAAATAATTGGATGCGTAGCATCTATTACTGAATATTCTTTGTATTTTGTCACATATGTTTGAGATATGGTTGTTGGTTGCATGTAGACTTATATCAAACTAGTTTTTGCACGTAGAATTACATCACATTGCTTCTGTCTACCTGATTTTCTTTTAGATTTTGCAAGTACAGGTATACAAGAGATTTCCATTTGATTCTTGTGCACCTGAATTTGCATAGAGGTGATAAATTACCTACCAAAATATAAATCAAACACAAAAAGGTACGTAATAAATTTAGAAAATTTGTATTGGTTGATGGTTTTATGCCCCGGATATGGGAGACCACTTGGCTTTTGTTTTCTTTGATTGGTTTGAAGCCTATAGAGGCGATTTGTAGTTGTGTCAATCGAACCGTGCAAAGGAGACGCTGGCAAAAAAATTCGTAAATTTAAGAGTTATAAATTTTTTAGAGAATTTTGGAAAAATTTTGACAACTAAAATTTGATTTTCTGGGTTATATCTTGGAATGGATGAATAGAAGAGAATTAGTTGGTATAAGGGAATGAATTTAAACGACTTTGAAACTTTGGAATCTATTCTAGCTAATGTGTTTTGAAAATAAGTTTAATAACTCATTTTATTTAATAGTTTTAAACTTAAGGGTTTGGAAACATTTTCTTCCATAGGAATTTCAAGGACGAAATTCGTTTAAAAGGGGGAGAATGTAACAACCCAAAATTCTGGTCATTTGACTTTAAATGTTTAATTAATTTTAAATATTTAAATAATTAAGTTTTGGAATCTAATTAACTTATAATTCAAATAAAGGGAATAATTAAATATTTGAATTGTGAATTAAATGTCATATAAATGGATTAATAATTTTATTTAATTTAATTAATAAATAATATTGATAAATTTAGTTTGTAAATTTATTTACAAATATAAAATAGATTGGATAAATATCGATAATTAAATATTTAAATCTGTGAAATTAGTCTTTCGGGGCACTATCTCAGATTTCGACGAAACCAGTTTTATTAGATCTGTAATAGAGAATTATTGTACGTCGTCAAGTTTCGTAACGATTGGACGTATTGTTTGGTCATGCGAGATCGAAACGCATTGAAATTTATATCGTAAATTTAATATAATAGCTGGGTCTAAAACCTATCTTCTACATACGATCGAATCAGGTCTTGAAACAAGTTTCATTGCATTCGGAATAGAAGTATAACATATAGAATGCCAGACATCATGTCTCGTTTGGAGTTTGATATTTTCGGGTATGTTTTATTGAAATTTTTTTAAAAATAATAATATATATATGTACATATGCACCTTAATTTTAGCCCTTTCTCCATCACCATCAAACCATACTCATGCCCATACCCTTGTATGTTGACCCAAACCCTCATCTTCCTTTATATGCTTCACTGTTATCAACAGAGGCATCTTTCTTTTGATCTAAGAATTCAAAAATTAAGATAAAAATATATACTCCTCTATAAATCTTAATTCTTGATTAGTTAGCCTCGTATAGCCGTAGGCTTCAACCCGATACCTTTGATGGAGCTTGCGGCTATGTTCTGGATGGTGGTCATTTTAGGGGTGGTAGCTAGGGTTAGGTTTTGTGGAGAGTATGTTCGTCGTTTGGACGTGCAGAGCATGGATTCGAATTCTTGGATGTGAGATGCGGTCGTCGACGAAGTTTCGAGAAGAGCGGCTTACTATTGGAGATCGTGTGTGTATGGCCTAGAGTTTATTAGGCCAGGTCGTGTTTTGCTTTGGCGTCGTAAAGGTGATGCCAAGGTGCTCAACTCGAAGCTCGTCATTGATGGAGTTGTCCAGCGAAGTCGGATTGCGAAATCGTCGAGTGTAGAGGCTTCGTGGTCATGCGTGCAGATGTGCATTTGTGTTCACTGCTATTTTCGTGCACAGGAGAGTTCAATCGAGGAAAAAGGTAGAGATAGGGGTAATTTTGTAATTAGTTTAAAAAGTTTTTTAATGTTAATTCGAATTTTGCGATAACTTATAAAATTCATATCTCACTCATACGAGATTGGATTTGAATGCTGTTTTTTGCTTTGGACTCCTGTCATCAAGAGCTTCGCAATGGAATTGGTTTAATTGGATTTAGAGCAAGTGAAAATTTAGGCTAAAATCGGACGACCATTCGGTTTTAGTCCAAAATAGGGACGATTCGGAGGAAACGGAAAACAATGTAAGTTAAATCATATTAATTTTTATCATATCATATCTGTGATGTTATAAACGTTTATTGATTGTTTAAATGTTAGTTAAATTTTTTGATTTCATGTTTCGTTCCTTTTGGAAACTGGATGACATATTAAATGAATTGTTATAAACCCATATGATTATATATATTATCCATAACCATTTTTTTACAGGGAAAATCTGTAGATAGACCCAAAGGGGATTTCTCCCAATAATTATTTATTTACATCCTTATGTTGATATATTGATGGTTAATTAAAATAAATCCCAATATTCCATTTAAATTGTTAAGTGTCATTATAGCAACTTAGCTATATCATCATTTATCAATTTCATTCCCAAGAACTCTGTCATATGAACTTGAGCTTGTGTTTCCGCTAAAAAGAATATTGAAAATTCATTAATCATTTTGATTAATGATATTTTAAATTAATTAATCATTTTAGCTAATGGTTTTGAAATTAATTAACCAATTTTAATAGATAATGTTTTAAAGTTGGTTTATCTTTAGATTTAATTAATCATTTTTGCTAATGATGTTTTATACTTAATTAATCATTTTAACTAATAATTATTTGAGTTTAAATAATTATTTTAATTAAGGATAATGGAGTTTAATTAATTTATTGAACTTAATTAATTATTTTAATTAATGATAATTGAAATTAATAAACATTTTACTTAATGATATTTAAAAGCAATTAGTCATTTTAAATAATGATATGTGAATTTAGTTAATCATTTTAATTAATGATTATTTAAAATTTAATTAATTGTTTTAACTAATGATATTTGGAATTTAGTTAAATCATTTAATTGATGATATTTTATAATTAAATAATTCATTTAAACAAATGATATTTTAATTAATTGTTTTAACTAATGGAGTTTGAATTTAATTAATTCAATTAATTTATGATTATTTGAACTTGATTAATTGTTTAATTTAATGGAATTTAAAATTACTTGTCATTTTAATAAATTATGTTTGGGATGAATCATTCGTTTTTAACTAATGATTATTTGAATTTAATTAATCTTTTTAATTAATGATATTTAAAGTTAATTAATCGATTTAATAAAATTGATTAAAGTATATTAACTAAAATAAAAAAATTGCTTTAATCAACCGATTTAAAGTTAATAAACTGATTTAATAAAGATTTTAAAGTTAATTTACTAATATTATAAAACTATTTGGAAATAGTTATCTATTTTATTAAAGATAGTGGATGGTTTATTTAAAAGAAATTTTAAATGTGGTTAATTATCTTCTGGGATATTTAAGATTGTTTTAAAGTTATAAAAAGGAATTGGAACTCGATTATTGGGATGTTAAGTTAAATAATCTTCTAGCAGTTTGGTCTGATGTTGGTTTAGGCCTTAGGGGTCGTGCACTTGGAAAAATTATTCTTTTAACATTTTAGCAATCAGGAACTAATTCTAAAAGTGTTTTATGTATGTGGAAATATGGAAATTAAGCACAAGTTCAGTTCGTTTTTAGAAAGAAAAAGTTTGATTCGTTTATGGAAATGATTTAATTTCCGTAAAGCAAATCACTTATATGGAAACGATTTATTTTCATATTTAGCACTAAACATCGAAGAAGTAAACTTGTCGCAATTTCAAAAGTTAAGAATAATCGTTGAACATGACTTTGAGGTAACACTACCTTAACTTGTCCGATATTATTGTTAACCAAGAAAAAGTACAAGTTTGAATTAAATAAGTGGTGATAAGTATATAAGACTTAATTTCCATATCCAATCATTTTATATCCTCGATAGTTGGTATCTCGGCTATGGTTACTTCAGCTACTTTACTAACGTCATTCTAAGATGATTTGTTGCTCTGTTGAGCGTTGCTATCCTTTGTCAGAAAATGACTAAACCTAAGGCATGAGTGGACGTCCAGCTATATGGGGTTGATCCCATTAGGATATTTTCATATCTCATCTACTTTAGATTCAATTGTGCACTTAAATGTGGAAATTTTCAAATACTCGATAAGGTCTGGCAAGGTCCGGCTGGGACATTTCCGAGAAGTGTCACGGAGTATATGAGCTGCTCAGAAGTATATTACTAGAGGTATACTTCAAGGGGGTGCACCTTCCTTGTCATTTGTTGGAAAATTTCCTTTCCTTATTTGATTCGAAAACCCTAAATATGTTTTAGCTTTAAATTTCCATGAGTCGAGCCAACTCCTCATAACCGCATTTAAGTATTTATTTAGTCCATTCTATCAAGTTGGACAGTTACCTTATTCAGTCCATTCTATCAAATTTGGATTGTTACCTTATTTAGTCCATTCTATCAAGTTGGACTAGTTCCTTATTATATCCATTATGTCAAGTTTGGATTTGACTCAGTTTATTTCCATTCTTTCAAGTCTGGTTTAATATTATTTATGACCATTTATATTTGGATTTGTTTTTGATATTTAATTCTGCTCTTGCCTGTATGGATGTTATTCTTGTGATGTAATAACCCGTTCCGCGTTAACAGCATGGTCTCACAGTACTTTTATATGTTTCCCCATTATTTGAGTTATCTCACGCTGGTATTTCCAAACTGATCCACGTGTTATTTTATTATAATGCTTAGGTCAGACCGAGTATTTCACTTGGTGTTATGAAGATCGTGAAGGGGAGTTGAAGATTCGCCCATTGTAGTATTTTATTTTCCGCTTTATTATATAGTATACATATTGGCATTTGTAAGGTCGGGATTTTATAACTGTCCAGCTGATAATGTTTGTTTTTAACTATGATATACTCTGTATGTTTGAAGTTAAAGTTTCCCTTGTCCTTGTTATATTATATGTTTTCGATTTCATTGCGAGATTCTATTTTTCCTCTATTCTCTATTCTTTCTTTTATTTACCCTAACAATCTGCCCTTTTGTTGATTGGATGTGCAACATTGAAACATAGTGGTAGTTTTCAGTGACGACTTTCGATGGCCAAAAATGGGGGTAGTTACATCTTCACCCTAGCCATTCACTATCCAACTTTCTCCACCATTCATCAATTCTGGCGTTCTTCACTCTCCATTTTTATTCGCCATTATTTCATACTGCTCACCACCATTTACTTCTAAGACCTTTGTTCTTTTAAAGCTTCAGGTAAGTCTAGATCCATTTTCTTTAAAATTAATTTCCTATGTCTGGTCTTCTTTGTAGCACATTATTCTATCTTTTTTAATGTTTATCGGTAAGTAAAATCCTTATATATGTGATCTTCGCAACACTTTTTCAATTTTATTTCATCTGTTTGCTGATATTTGTCAAGTGCAAGCAAGTAATACAAAATTTGGAAGATAGGTGGAAAAGAATTCCAGAAACACATGGTTGTTATGACCCTCTATAGTATCCTCTCTTACTATCTTATGGAAGTTATGGTTGGGACCTTAATAGCCATAATATAAAGGGAACTCCCATTAAATGCCATGAGTACTATGCTTGAATTTTGCAAGTACCAAGTAGTTTTATATTCATAAAATTATAAATTTATAGCTAGCATCATTACATTATAAGAATCGATTAATTATTGGGCATAAATTTAAACACGAATTAATGACACAATGGATTTCATTCTTTTGATTCACACAAGTATTCAAACGTAAATAATATAGGCACCAAGATCTAGCATTTTTAATCAACTTAAGTAATTATTATATAGATATAATATACACACACACACGCACGCACACACACGTATATTCCATTTGCTATTTCTAATCGACTTAAACTTTAGATTATAGAAATTTTACAATTTTTATTTTTAATTCGTATTTTTAAATAATACAAGCTTATAGAATAACAATCACCAGCAATGAAATAAATCTTTATTTTATTGATTATTTCATATTTAAAAGTTCGCTTTTGTGCATGCCATTTATATGTCAATTTGCACTTGCAAATCATGTATTTTACTATTATACATACATACATACATATATATATATATATATGTGTGTGTGTGTGTGTGTGTATATATATATATCGTTTATACTATTTAAATGCACGTGCGTATCGCAAGCCATTAGGACTTAAATATAATAGCTTTGGTGTAATACTTTTTTACTACCAGCGTGAACTTCCTCAAACGCCTCTCTATAGATATTATTGAATGTTAATATCATTTAAAAATAGAATCTAGAAAATATTTTTTTTTTACAAATTCAAAACGGTCTCTTACATATACTACCAAACTTAATATCACTTAAATATAGGATCTAAAAATTAAACTTCTTATACATTTTCACTCTTAATTAATTAATAACAGAAACAAAAATTAAATCTAACAAAAAATTGAATGTTCCAACTTGGAAATAAAAATTCAAACTAACTACATATGATTCCAACACAAAAACATACCTAAATATTTAAGAAAACCATTTCTCTTGAATATGTTAGACACGTATAATTTGTAAAAAAATTAATTTACCCACAAAGTGTATGTTATTGTCACGCGTGAAGCACGTGCCGTAACACTTGTAAATATAATTGAAATGAAAGTGTATACTTATAGAATTAAATCATGTCCATAGTTATCTCGACTGTTCAATCCTGATGCCTTGTTGACTCCGCTCCCAATTGTATTACACGCAATTCCTGCTCCATTGGTCTTCAATTCACCTCTTTTTTGGTTTATTCTTTTCTTTTTCTCCTTTTTTCTTCTTTAGGCCTATTCACAAGCCCAACCCCACTTTTTCTATCTTTAATCTGACTTTAGCCCTTAAAAAATAACATGAATCAAATATTAAATAAACAGTTGTAATTAATCAAACTCCCTGGCAATAGCGCCATAAACTTAATCGACGGTTTTTTGATGTGAACAAAAACTGTGGTTTTATTTTACTGCAAGCGCAAGGCATCTATTGTTGTGTTATGCAAATATGGGTCAAATCCACAAGGAGTTATTAATTACTAATGTTTATCTAACTTCTAGGGCAGTTAGATGATTTGAGAAGTTGAATCTACTAAATTTCAAGTAGGAAATTGCAAGAAAAGAAATGAAAACACTGTAACAAAAATAAGAAAACAAGGAAAATATAAATAAGAACTTATTTTAATTTAATAGATAATGCAGAAAATTGAAAAGGTGAGAACTATTGATCTCTTGGCAAATCAATATATCTCATACGGAATAAAAATTATGAACCATAAACTAGACAAAAATGAAAGAGGATAAAATAATCAATTTATTTATTAGATAGAAAAGTTGAAAGAGATTACAAAAGTTGGAGTCATAAATACAAAACCCTAGAAATAGAATTGAAAGTAATTGCAAAGATGCCACAAATGTCCTAGGTAGAGGTATTTATAGAGCTCTTGTACATCCAAATCTAAAAATAAGAATGTTCTAGTAATTTTTACTCTGTCTTTCTCTAGATATTTCATTACTCTGTGTGTTCCATACTATTCTAGAAGGGTACTTTTGGCACAGGTCCTTATTAAGTTTCAAAATTCACGAAAAGTCCTTCACTAAATTTCAGTGTAAATTAGGTCCCTGTTTTTTATTCACGATTATTGCAGAGCATGATGCAACATTTCATAAAAGTTGCTGACATTTCCACAACATTTCTGTACACTGTGAACATATTGTATGAAAGTTGCTGAAATATCAACACTTATTTATAAAAGTTGCTGATATTTCAGCAACATTTATGTACACTGTGAACACAGTTTATGAAAGTTGCTGAAATATCAGCACTTATTTATAAAAGTTGCTGACATTTCAGCAATAATTTTTCTTTGTTTTTACAATAAAACTTTGACACAAATAGTTGCTGAAATATCAGCACTTATTTATAAACGTTGCTGACATTTCAGCAATAATTTTTCTTCGTTTCCAGAAAACAAGGACCCGCTTTACAATGAAACTTTGACAGGGACCCGCTTTACAATATGAAAGTATGATAGGGATGCCTCCCTAATTTTCAAATTCTAGAAATCTCTTTCTCCAACATATTCTAGAAGCCTCTTGATTTGGCGTGTTCTAAAGGAGTCACTATAGGAGATGTGAATGGCTAAAATAATTTGTGCTACGTAAGATTTGAACCAACGATTCCTAGCAAATGTAAGTCCTCGAACCAGTTGAGCTATAATAGCTTTTGTGCAAAAATAGACACTTTTCTTCTTATTATAGAGTCTTGAAGTTAAAACATTGTTTTTGAATCCTCTTCATTTTCCAAGAATCAAGATCCTACAATAAAATACAACAAAAAGACCATGTAATAATGCTTTATGGATTTTAAAATGTGTAACTATGTAGTTTAAAATATTCGTCATTTGATGTTCATCATGAATCACTTCAGCAGAGGGAATCAAGGCTTCACCAGAGAAGGATAATGGCATATCAATAGGACTATACTTGCCAGCATTTCATGGTTTATGTTTAAACAGCAAATTCCAAGAAAGGGGCTGAAAAGAAGAAGTAGAAAGGAATGGGACAACCTGATGGGATAGGGAAGCAAGATAAGACGTAGTAGAAGTGGAAGAATGAGGGGGAGGAAGCTCAAAAAGAGGAGGAGGATCGGCAGTAGGAGGAGAAGGTGGTCGAGGTGGTGTAGACGTAGGAATAATGGACATGGTCGAAGGATTAGGGAGAAGTGGTAAAGTAGAAATGAAAGAGGAGAAAGGAGCGAGGAAAGGAGCTGCCATGAAAGAGATATTTTTTTAATTGATGTTACACTTTTTTAACTAAGAAAGAAATAAAGATTGTGGAAAAATTCTTAATGGTCGCTTCCCAAAAGTAAATTTCCTCCCTCATCAATCTTCTTTATTTATAGGATGGGATAATGGATAGCGGAAATTTAAACGTATGCATGTAAAGATAGTAACACATGAATATTTATTAAAAATTACCTTTTGCACGTAGAAAATTTATTTCCTATCTATAGGGAATCAATCTCCATAATTGAAAATATTAATTTAGCTATATTTTAATCAACTAGCTAATCTACGCAATTAATTTCCCACAATACATGAAATTAATATATAACAACTTATATATATATTCAATAATTAGGATATATAGAATGAATTCATACATTGTTATATTCATATTTATATACAAATATATATATATATATATATCCATAATTCATACAATTTAAATTTGCGCACAGTTACCAAATTTGTATTTTCTTGCATCAAATTAACTACACACAGATATATATAGAAGTGCACACATATACATCTTTCCTTATGTAAATATAATCATACATGTATATATCCTTATATTTCGACTACACATATTTACTATACCTTATTTCATATATTTATCTCATTCATACACGTGAGGAATCCATCACCTTAACCAACTACACTAAATATACATTTGTTTTCAAACTTAGAACATTAAAAATTATTTAGCAGAGGTGCAAATCTTTTAGACTTATAAAGTCAATATCTTCTAAATTGTAACTCCTAGTATAACAAATTTACAATCGAAACTGACCATCTTGGAAAGTCCCACATAATGGTAAAAGATACAACACCCAAATCACACTTTAATTACAAATCCATTTTAATTAATTTAATATTAATAATGCTAAATTTATGGGTTATTACCTTCTCTCGCTTAAAAGAATTGCAGCATTGCAATTAACCCTTAACAAAACATCATCATGTTGTAATATTATAAAGTGTGAATATGCTATAAAATGTTTGTTACATTTTGTTTAGTCCCACATCATGAGATAGGTTCAATACTATGCTCCAAGGCCTATATATAAAGAAGTTTATATAATGTAAATATATGACTAATATCTGAGTAATAACATTTTCTTCTTTCTCCTTCTCTAATGGCTTCTTATCTCCTATTTTGTAACATGTTATCAGCACGATCTCTAAACAGAAAGAAATTATAGATTTGAATTATGATAATCTAGAAGATCAGATCTACTTCTTTTTTCAGATCTAATTATAGTTCTCAAGATGTTAAGCAATTTTTCAGATTTAATTATATTGATCTTATCTTTTTCAGATCTATTTCTATTAATTTTGTCTTCTTAGATCTAATTAAATCATAGATATAATTTGTTGGATCTCATTCTATTGTAGATCTTATGTTCTAATTTTTTATAGATCTTTTGAAAATCTTGATATCATGCTCAAATGATATATCTTTGAGATTTATATATTTTAATCATCAGATTTATTCTTTTTATGTGTATTCATCCTTTTCTCTTATTTAATTATTGAAATTATGTAACAACCCATATATTTGGACCATTTAAATTGACAAAAATCCACACATGTCAACTTAAATAGTACAAAACACGAATCATTAATGGAGTATATGTATATAAATGAGAATCATCACAGGATCACAGAAAATATAACATAATAGAATAGTGCAGCGGAATTACAACAATGTCATAATAGTAGTTCATGAAGCTACTAAGTAAATACAACAATGTCACAAGCAGATAGTGAAAAGAAATACATAGATGTCCGATACAATAACAAAATAGAATGGAGCAATACTGATAAAGATAAATGATAGTCTTCAAGTCTTCAGCTTCCAATTAGCACAGCAACAGAAATCCTCAGTATGATCCGAGCATATGCACAAAACAAACACTCGAATCAGGACATATATTCTTATACAGATAATATGGTTCAAAATTTGAAATAACAATAACTCAAAGATGAATGGAATAAACATCTTTCAGGATCCGATAAACTATCTATACATAGTAGTGTACGATAAATAGATAATGTCTAACAGTAAAGTAAAATATTAAGATAGTGTTAAGGCGTCACCATTATTCCCCTTAACACATTTTATATAAGCATCATAGACTATACAGCACTGTAAACTCCACCGTAAACTAGTGGGATATCAGGGAGTACTCCATAGGTATAACACAAAACAAATTCGTAGTGGTCGCGTATATGGGAATACAAGTATGACAAGGCACATGAGGCAATACCCAAGGTAGTGACACTACCGTTTGCCTGATCCGGACTGGTGAGAACGCATCGCCGCAGCGATCGCAACACCGTGAAACAACACTCCCAAATCAAGGGTGCGCACCAATCAATCACAAAGTAAATGAATAGTTTATGAAGAAGTGTGTCCACTTGAGGTAGCTAATCCTCCATTGGCCCAGCATGGCTCCTGTTTTAGTCATTTCCAATTTGACACAAGTGTCAAGGCTATCCATTATCGTTCACTTTCTTCAGTCATCGCGTTCGTCGAACCAACCACTTCATTCTGGATCACACTCCGCGCGTAGTTATTAAAGTGGTTCCCGGTTTAGACAGTGAGTATTTCCCTAATCGATTCCGGTTCCTTTAATAACCTTCGTGATTATAACACCGATTGGTCGTTAATATATTTCAAAACCAAATCAATTTCAATTTCAATTGGAATTCGTAAATCGACATTTCGTTAGTCTTTCTAAATCAATTTCCAAAATTTACGCTTCATAACTTCTAAATTCATTTCAAAATTTCTATAATTCAATTTCAAAGTTTCAATTTAAAACAATTCGAATATCCATTTAATTTTGTATATAAGTTCATTCCAAAATCATTTAACTTAATTTAACGTTCAAATTGATTTAAACTCAATTATCGATTTCATTCGATATTCATTCAATCCATTTATCATTAAACAATTTCAATTAAATTCCAATTCATTTCATTACTTCTTAAGTTCATTTTCATTATCAAAGTTTACGACTTTATTTAAATTACATTTGTCAAATCCAATCCCTAAATTACAAGTCTTTCATTTGTTTCGATAAAGCGCATTCCATTTCTTATTAAAGAAATTCATTTCATTTATTATTTATTTAGTTACAAATTTCAAAAACTTAGTTAAAGAACTTAGTTTCACTTATTCAATAATTCAATTTCTCTTAATAAAGGTATTCAATTCAATTTAATTATAATTCGATCTCATCAAATTTTCAATAATTTCAAATCTTAATTATTAATTATTTCAAACTCATTCATTCATAATTCCAAACTTAATTGTTAATAAATTCAAAATTTAATTATTAATTATTTCAAACTTCGTTATTAATAATTTCACAACTTAACTATTAATAATTTCAAAAGTTAATTATTAATAATTCCAAAACTTAAATATTTATAATTTCAAAAATTAATTATCAAATAATTCTAAATTTAATTATTAAATAATTAAACTTTAAACAATATTCCTTTGTCAATTACGACGTTTAATATTTGTTTTCAAATTCAAATACTCACATTTACATTCATTCGAATTTAAATTCCAATTTATTCAAAACCTTGTTATTAGTCAAATAAACTTTATTTTATTTAAATCAAAACATTGACCAATCGGGTTTTTATTTTAATTTTCTATCCTAAGTCAAAGTTATTTGGGTATTTATCATTTCAACCCGATTCCATTTCAATTCAAAATCAAAGCATACAAAGGGAACTTGCAGTATGATAGCTGGGATGGTGTCAAAGTAAATAAACAAGCAATAGCATCCATTCACAACAATTTAACAATTTTTCAAATAATCCTGAAATAATCGTATTAATTCGCATTTGTCAATTACGCAAAATATAACTATTTCTAGAATCTACCCTATCATTCCAAGTAGATTAAAGATTATAACATTACGGTTTCACTTATCGTTCAATTTCAACTACAACAGTTAATTCAATATACATTCAAGAGTCCAAAGTGAAATTTATCAAATTCTACGTGTCAATTAACTTACAATTAAAGGGTCAATTTAACTAATCGAATTTAACGTATGAAGGGGTCAGGTTTAGCAAATCAAAATTTAACATATATAATCCAAATCTAATTCGTTAGCTATCCTATATCAAATTTACTTGCAAATTATTTTATCACTTAACAATACAATTAACATCCAATTCAATGTCACATAGTAATCATTCATCATCCAAACTTGTATAAGAATATAGTCGTGAAAATTAATTCACCTTTCGTGGCTACAGAAATTTGACGGCGAAGCGGAAAGAAGCACGAATAGAGTCGGTTCGATACGAACACTGGAATGCTGCAACCATCGACAAAAGGAAGATGATATAAATTCGAATGAACGTTTATATATATTTTATAAATTGTATATATATACGCTTACCAATAACGAAGAAAAGAACAAAAGCTGAGAAATTTTGATGCTGCTACAATTGGGACTTCAACCGGTTGCTGCTGCACACAACAGGGAAAAATTAGCAACAAGATTTTATACTGCGCTCATATTTACTTTTTGCAAACTAGCGCAGTAACACTTCCCACAAGATTTTCGAGACTGTTGCCACACTTTCTACTTAGTGACTCATTCATTTTTTTTTCAAAACCGAATCCAACATTTCTCCCACTAATGCACACTCCACATCATCCACACGCACACCATGCTATACACGCATGCATAAACACACACGCAGCCACATATGCACACCCCTGCGAGGTCAGACTGGGTAGTGACGTGGTGATAGGGCGGTGACCGGACAGTGGAAGGCTCGGAAAATGGGCGCGCGTGATTGGCTGCAAGCGAACGGAATAGGGGAGGAGGCTGGGGACGTGATGTTTAGGCGGTGCGGAAGGCAAGCAGGCGAGGCCGAGGTTGGGAAGTGATGGGATCCGGCGTTTGGACTTGGGTTGTCGGCGACGTGGTGGCTGGGTTGTGCGAAGGGCAGCGAAGGCGGATGATGTGGTTGGGCTGGTTGATGCGGAGGTGGCGGACAGTAGGGTGCGGTAGCGAAGGAGGGCTGGTAGATGCGGAGGTTGCCGGAGTTCGGCTGGGTGGTGGCTGGAGGACAGCGGGCAGCGCACGCGCGTCTTCGTGGTGGAAGAGGTAGAAATGGGGTGTGCGTGCTTTAGTTTGGCCAGGCTTCACATCATTTATTTTTTTTTATTTTTTTTTAAAGTACGAATTATGAAGAAGAGAAGAGGCATTACCTGAAGCTTGCAAAAATGAGAATAGGAAGAGTGAACGGAAATGAAATGTTATTTCAGCCTTTAACTAAACTTTTGAGTATTGTTAAAAAAAAATTTGAGCTTACCCAAAAGTCACGTGAATTTCCGAAACTCCTCACCAAATTCCCAAACGCTACACATCAATTCCCAGATTATCAATTTACTCTCATCTACTACATTAAATACATAGCTGACTTTATTTTCTAACTTCTTTTGTAAACGGGTTAAAACTTGGGCTGAAATCAGTTTAACCGGTCCATCTGGAACCGATAAATTTACACGAATAATTTTACGTCGGACTCCGATTTACACGAATGAGTATACCGTTTTGATCAGTGCGACGACGCGCTACCAACGGTGCACAGAAAATGGTGGTACGATTTTATTACAAAATTTCGAATTTTATATTATCAGAAAAATGCAGGAAAAATGCCGAAAATAAGATCGACGGAGCTAAAGAAGTCCAAATTTGAAAAACGAAAAATAACGTCTTGCTCAGAAAATGGTTTAGAATTTTTCTATGTAAAAATATTCGGGTTCGGAGGATAAAATTTTTCGCGTTTTAAAATGAACTGTTATACAGTAAAACGCGAACGAAATTTTCAGTGATATTTTTCGATGAAACTTTACCACTATCAATAACTCACTGGGCGCATTTTATAACCAAAGTTTGGATGTTAATTGAGATCGTTTAAAAATTCAAAATTTTATATTAAAACGTTGAATTTTAAAAAATTTAAATTTGGTCGGAAATTCAGGGTCGTTACAATCTCCCCCACTCAAAACTTTTCGTCCTCGAAAAGGAACGATAAGAGTGAAGTAAGAATGAATTAAGTAGGAAAATTAAGATAGATAAATAGGAAAATCGAATTATACCTGAAATTAGTAATTCGGGGTTTGAATCCCGAATACTATCCTCAGTCTCCTATGTACAATCTCGCTCATCCGCACTCCACTGTACTTTGACGAGATTTACCGACTTCCTTCTAAGTTGCTTGGTCTCACGATCGACTATCCGAAGCGGCTTTCGCTCAATAGTCAAGTCAGGCTCAATAACGATCTCTTCCAACTAAGCAGTAGGTATGGTCATAGATGGATCGTGTACAACTTTGCGAAGATGTGAGACGTGGAATACGTTGTGTACATCGGCGAACTTCTCAGGTAATGCAACTCTATATGCTAATGTTCCGACTCTTTCTATAATCTCAAACGGACCAACAAATCTGGGAGCTAGCTTCCCTTTCCTTCCAAATCGAACAATATTCTTCAAAGGCGACACTTTCAGAAATACTTTGTCTCCTATACTGAATTCGAGATCTCTTCTCCTTCTGTCAGCATAGCTCTTTTGTCTATCCTGTGCCGTCTTTATCTTCTTCCTGATTTCTTCGACTTTTTCAGAAGCTTCCATAATCATTTCTGGTCCAAGCACTAGTCTACCTCCAGACTCAATCCAACAAGCTGGCGATCTGCACGGCCGTCCATATAAGGCTTAGAACGGTGCCATTCCAATGCTTGCCTGGTTGATTAAAGACGATTAATTCAAATTCAAATATGTTTATTCAAATTTGGAATTCAAATTCTTTACCTGGTAACTATTATTATAAGTGAATTCAACCAAGTGTAGATGGTCTTCCCAAGATCCACCAAAGTCAATAATACAAGCTCGGAGAAGATCTTCCAAGATCTGATTCACCCTCTCAGTTTGGCCATCTGTCTGAGGATGATAAGCTGTGCTCAGATTCAGTTTGGTGCCCAAAGTATCCTGAAATGCCTTCCAGTACTTACTAGTGAAAATAGGATCTCTATCGCATACAATACTAGATGGTACACGATGAAGTTTAACAACTTCTCTCATGTATATCTCGGCTAAACTCGAAGCTGTACGAGTGGTCTTGACTGGAATAAAGTGTGCGGATTTCGTCAATCTGTCGACAATCACCCATATGCTTTCGTTCCCTTTTCTAGTCTTTGGCAGCCCATCAATAAAGTCCATAGAAATTTGCTCCCATTTCCAACCTGGAATCTATAGAGGTTGGAGCAATCCTGCTGTCTTTCTGTGATCAACTTTAACTTGTTGGCAAGTGGTGCACCTGCTAACATAGGTAGAAATATCGCGCTTCATTCCACTCCACCAATATAGCTTCTTCATATTGGTACATTTTAGTGACATCGGGATGAAATGAAAGCGAAGACTTATGATTTTCTCTCAGCACTTCCTGTCTAAGACCATCAACATTAGGAACACAGATACGATCATCAATTCTCAAGACTCCATTACTATCAACATGTGCACCCAGTTTATTATCAGCATTTTCAACTCTACCAAAAACTATTTGCTTAATGCGATAAAGCAAGGTGTCCTCATATTGCTTGGCTATAATACGATCCGTAAGAGCTGGGGAGATGGAAAGCTGGAATAACATTCCTTCAACAAGATTACAACATATCATAGCTTGGTTTCTGCTCAAAGCATCGGCTACGGCATTTGCTTTCCCTGGAGTGTAGTTAATATCAAGATCATATGCAGCTAGAAATTCGAGCCACCGGACTTGTCTCTGATTCAAATCCTTTTGCGAGAAGATATATCTCAATGACTTATGGTCAGTGAATAACTCGAATTTCATTCCCAATAGATAGTGCCTCCATAGCTTAAGAGCAAATACAACCGCAAGAAGCTCTAAATCGTGAGTTGCATAGTTTGTTTCATGGGTCTTTAACTGACGACCGGCATATGCAATAACCTTTCCTTTCTGCATTAAAACTGCTCCTAATCCATCACGGCAGGCATCAGTATAGACAGTCAATCCTTCGCTACCATCAATAACTATAAGAACTAGGGCAGAGGTCAACTTTCGCTTCATCTCATTGAAAGCTGCTTTGCACTTTTCACTCCAACTAAATTTCACATTCTTTCTGGTCAGTGCGGTAAGTGGTGCGGCAATACGAGCAAAGTTTTCTATAAATCTGCGGTAATAGCCGGCCAAACCCAAGAAACTGTGGATATCTGTAGGAGTTTTGGGGGTCTCCCAATCCTGCAAATTCCAAAGATTCGAAATATAGAAAGTGATAAGTTGTTTAGATAGAATTGACAAGTAAGGATTTAACTTACATTGATTACGGCGATCTTAGCTGGATCAACTGAAATTCCATTCTCCGAAACAATATGGCCAAGAAACCGAACTTCATCTTTCCAAAAGTGGCATTTTGAAAACTTGGCCTTAAGCTGATGACTGCGAAGAGTTTCAAGAACAAAAGCCAAATGTGACCTATGCTCTTTCTCATCTTTCGAGAAGACGAGAATATCGTCGATGAAAACAAGAACGAACTTGTTAAGAACATCCCGGAAAACTCTATTCATTAAGTTGACGAAATAAGCTGGAGCATTAGTAAGACCGAACGGCATAACCAGCCATTCAAAGAAACCATTCTCAGTGCGGAATGCTGTCTTAGGAATACTCTCCTCAGCAATTCTGAGTTGGTGAAAACCAGTAGCCAGATCGAGTTGAGAGAATACTTTAGCTCCATGGAGCTGGTCGAATAGATCGTTGATGCGGGGCATTGGATATCTGTTCTTGTGTGTGAGCTTGTTTAGCTCTCTATAGTCCACACACATTCTGAGAGAACCATCAGATTTTGTGACGAATACCACTGCAGCACCCCATTCTGAATGACTTCGCCGAATCAAACCTTTAGAAAATAAATCTTCAATTTTAACATTCAACTCTGCCTTTTCTTTAGGAGCCATTCTCCGGGGAGGGAGGACTACTGGTCGGGCACCAGGAATAAGGTCAATGCGGAATTCAATTTCCCATGGAGGTGGTAGAGAATTTACTTTTCCAAATACATCAGAAAAGAATTGAACAACTGGAGTAGAGCTTAGTTCATTTGGATGGTTCCAAACCAAATGTTTTAAACATTATCTTGCGGTTTTGATGGATTCACATTGACATTGATCTATAAATAGAAATTAATAGTTTGGATCCTTGTAATATTTTTTTTTAAAATCACTAATTCAAATGAGAAAGAATATGAAAACTTATAATATATATGTGATACATGGATGCACGTATATATCCATATATGAAAATATTCAGCTAACAATCTGATGTTTGTTATGAGCTCATCTTAAAGATTATGTATATATATTATTTAGTGATTTAAAATTCAATCAACATAAATGTTGAACGACCTGAAGTCGTGTATGTGTTCAAATGATCTATACAATAAGTAAATTCCTCCAATTGGTTAGATCAATGAATGAGAACAAACTCTAATAAGCAATATTAATTGAATGCATCTTATCAACTAATAAAAGAATTATCCTCCTATTATTAATATGTATGGTGTATTTTCTAGTAAAAATATCATAATGGATCAAAATGAGAATCCAAATAGGATTATTATTTAATGTGACAATGTTTGACAACATTGAGGGGGAGGATAAAGGGATACACGTTCATTTTGATCGTTAGTGTTAAATATTTGTTAAAATATACAATGATGCAAAATATTAAGTAAATTTAATAAATTAACAATAATATCCCTAATAGACTTTCTCCAATATAGATTTCAATCCTTGAAGGATCAAAAGGTGTAAACCACATCTGAAATGTGGTACAGAAGTCATTTCAAATATTTTTGGAGTAAGTAATAAAGATGCCAATTAAAGGCGGTGAGTGTTCTTGAAGAAACACTTAAGGGCGCTCTGAAAGAGATCCATGACATGATTGTCAAAACCCTAAAAGTGGGTTAGGTATCTAAAACATGATAAATAAGGAGATCTCAATAAATCATATGCAGAAGTCACAATAAATAATCATCGATGATAAATTTGTAAATAATAAAGAACTTATGTTTATAAATGGATTAAAGATCCTAGATTAGAGAAAAACATGTTTGGCCATCATGAAGTTCTCCTAAATGAGAAATGTGGACCTATAGGCATAAATTATAATTAGAAACATGTATATAAAGCACACTAAAATTACTAAAGCACATATAGTGTCCCCGACATGTTAAGTGCCATGGGTATGATATTTTTAGAGATAATTGAATTGATTGAAGTAGTGAAAGTGTTTGAAACACTTAAAATACCTTGAAGGTATAAACATTGTTTAAATCATACTAAACGATGAATGTATAAAAATTCCTGAAGAAAATAAATAACTTTGTTGGTTATAAAGAAGGTAAAGAACTAGGAGCGTTGATTACAACTTCTTTTTAAGTATTGTTGTATTGGAAATCTTGATATACCTCTTTAAGTATTGTTGTATTGGAAATCTTGATATACCTCAGGATGAGTAGATTACTTCCTGCTTTTTAGTATTGTTGTAATGAAATATTTTAATATTCATCAAGTTGCAATACGCAAAACTGATTTGAAGTACGAAAATGAAAGCCTATGATGTGTTTTTCATAAAAGTAGCATACAAAATGCATAAAATGCAAATCATATTTGGATAAAACAATCTTGGAAATTTTTGATTGTATCGAAAGAAACTATTAATAAATTATATTATTAATGAGATACATATTTATGGATCTAGAAGTATCTATAATCAATTTGAGTTATCGAAAGACGAATACGAATTCAGAGGAAACATCTAAATCAGGAGGAGCATCCATAAGTATTTTATAATGCACTCTTTTCCCTTAACTAAGATTTTTCCCACTGTGTTTTTATTAGTAAGGTTTTAACGTGGCATTATCTTAATCTAGAAGTATCAAATCCCTAGTAACCTTTGAAAATAAGTTATAATGTACTCATTTTCCTTATTTAAGATTTTTCCCACTGAGTTTTTCTTACTAAGGTTTTAACGATGCATTATCTTGATCTAGAAGAATCAAACGTCTTTTCAAGAAATAACATCTCAAATATGTTATTTAAGCTAAATTGTATTTTTATCCTTGACTAAGGTTTCTTCCATCTGGTTTTCCTTTGTAAGGTTTTTAATAAAGTATTATATTGATCCAGAAGTATCAAACTCTATTTGCTGCTGTAAAGTATTGAAATATGTCATACTATATTGCACTCTTTTTCCTTCACTAAGATTTTTCACATAGGGTTTTTCTTTGTAAGGTTTTAACGAGGCATTAGTTCGATCCAGAAGTATCAAACTTCATTTGAAGAAATGAGACAATAAAATATGTCATTGTACTCTTTTTCCTTCACTAAGATATTTCCCATTGGGTTTTTCTTAGTAAGGTTTTAATGAGGCATTATTTTTATCCCAAAGTATCAAACTCTTTAGAAGGAATATCATTTTATGATATCTATTATTTTACAAGTCGCACCCTTTTCCTTGTTCATGATTTTTCCCATTGGGTTTTCCTAACAGAGATTTTAAAGGCAACAAACAATATTTATATCGGCTGAATGTATATATGCAAACAAGATAATAATGAGGGGGAGAAATGATTATATATGTTTCAAAAGTGACAACTTCAAGTTAGCAGAGCATTCAAGATTTTGAAGACGCGTATTCAAGGGGAGTGTTGTGATATTATAAAGTGTGAATATGCTATACAATGTTTGTTACATTTTATTTAGTCCCACATCATGAGATAGATTCAATACTATGCTCCAAGGCCTATATCTAAAGAAGTCTATATAATGTAAATGTATGACTAATATCTAAGTAATAACATTTTCTTCTTTCTCCTTCTCTAATGGCTTCTTATCTCCTTTTATTTTATAACACATAATAGGTTTAATAAAAAATATGGGGAAATACCTCGATCCCAAATTAACTACACATAAAGTAGTATATGATGACCATATAAAATTAACCATGATATAAGCAAATTCATTCACAAAATGAATTCTTGTTTCTACACACATATGTTATAGTAACACATACACTACATCAATCATGCAATCCAAACAATAGAATATATAAAATAACACTTCATCAACAAACGGTGAAAAAATCTTAGTCACGGGTTAATTCATATCATGCACCTCAAAAAATCAACCATTATTGACCATAACCAAAGTCCCCAACAAAACTCAAGGTTGATCCAAATATGCATGTAAAAATAAACGAATGTACATAATTCACCAAAATAAAGATCACACTAAAAATTGGTAACATTGCACTATCGTACCAACAAATAACAATGGTGTGCCAATCCATACTGACTACATATCCATCATAATACGTGCATCCTCAAAAATGTCCATGAACTTCCTCATGCTCTCATCCTTAATTTAACTTTTTACCACCTCATGCACACACCATTAAAAAAAATATTTGCCTACTTATGGCTACATCCTCAAAATAACATGACCATCAACTTAAGCTTTAGTTGCATCTATCCTCAATTTCTAATACTAACATCATAAGGTATCATACCAAATAACCACCATCATAAGGTCAATGAATACTCAACGTCATAAGAGCCCTGCACCTTGGAATATATGATAGCTCATATGATCACTCTTTCGATCAACAACCACCCAACAACGTGGTCTCATCAATGCTCGAATCCATGCTACCCTGTATGGTTAGGAAACTAGACCATATGCGTAAGGTCTAGGGTATCGTACTAAATACTCTTGGATACATAATGATAAAAATAACCACCCCCATAGGGTCAATGAATCTTACCTCCGTAAGAACATCGCGGGTAAATGAATGCCCGAACCCCTTCCACTTTGTATGGCCAGGAAACTAGACCACCCCGTAATGGTCCAGGGTTAAACAGTTCTCCCAGTATCGATCTGCAATGAGTAAACCCATAGACCCCTTATGCATGAGCATACATCAACGTCTTTTGTTACCAACAATGCTTTGGTACGTACCCACATCAACACCCATCTTGTTTCATTCTTTAGTTCATGTCAAAAAATCTGATTTCACAATCATCTGATAGTGATTTCTTCATTTCTTGACAGGAATAACTTATCCAAAATACCAAAATATTTTTATTTTCAAAATAAAGCTTCCATTCTTCCTTTAAAACCTTTTCTTTCTTAAAATACCACTACCATTTTATGAAAAAATTTCCTAAAATATATCCATCATTTTAAATCAATTTAATATATATGTATGTATATGTATGTATCTATACATATGCATATATGTATGTATGTATGTTTTTTAGAATACATGGTTTTATAAAAATTTCTTCTAAATAGAATCTTCTTGTTTAAAATATTAATGAAAGCTGGTAATTGTTTATATAAAAACATATTTCGAAACACATACTTTAGAACTTCTTATTTTGGTAAATGTTTAATGAACCTCCTACTCATCGTTTTGATTCCTAAGTGGTACCCATCACGTCTTTAGTCACAAAAATGTTCCAATCACTATTGTCATCTTCAATGAACATCGTCAAATCTCTTTGTATTTATGAATATCTAGTTTTCCTCATCTTAGTAACTTTGTTGTCCCACTATGACTATACCAATTATGTCCCTTAACCATCTATTAGTTTCTTCAATGTACAACCCTCCAAAATTTAACATTAGATAACTACTTCATCATAAATATATCGTACACAGCAAGCAACATAACCTAGCATACAATACAAACAATCACACAAGGAAGACAAAAAACAAAATAATCAAATAAGCAAACAAGTAGACAAAAAATTAACTAGAACCAAACATAACAAATCAAGCAATCAACAACTACATTATACAAAAGAAAATAATTCAAACAAGAACGACATAAACTAATTAAACAAACATATAAACAATATAATACAAACAGGGAAACAAACCTAACCTAACAAGAAATAGATCTGTGCAAACAATTCAACCAAAGTAAACGAAAATAACAACATGGTCAGCATCCTATACATCAGAATAGGCAATCATTACATTATATACTCTCTCTTCATGGAAGAGAATAACTAGACATTCCTACAACTCTTTTGGGAAAGTCACACATAGCAATCATATATGCAACATTGTCATAATGGGTGTTGGGCAAACTCAAGCTCATCTCGTGCCATCATCTCACACCTAATGTCACATAATCTAGTCTTACAGTCTTCAAATGGAGTTTTCAAAATATATTTTTAGTAAAACGTTTTTTTCTATTTTTAACAAACACTTCCAAAGTTTTATTATTCAAATCAAATATTTTTCTTTTTTAATTCTTTACTACAAAATTAGATTATTCCCATCTTTGTTAAATATATTCTCAAAGTATTCTAAACCAAATTTCATAATACATCTTTTCTCAATAATATATTTTCAAATATACTTCCAATCGAAAATTTTTCAATTCAACTAAGTAGTATTCCAACAATCAAAGATACTCCTTAAATAAAACATTTCCCTCAAATAAAAATGTTTCCCACTTCCCTTACTCAAAAAGAAATTTCTTAATTAAAAATATTTTCTTCCAAAAGATACAAACATATGTATACATATACATATGCATACATATATATACACACACATAGATACATACATATATATATGTATAAAATTTTGTAAACTGAACATCCATCTACAATAAAAAAAATTATTGTAATCGTTTTAACATGGTAAAATGTCCATAAATATATTTTATTTCTTAAATTAAATGGTTTATTTTTACCCATATAAAAAATTTCAATAAATTACTTTATGCCAAAAAGTTTACATTTTCACTTTTTAATAAAATATTTTTAAAACCATATATGTATATTTGACATAACCTTTTAAAAAAATGCCTTTTTTGTTAAACCTTCAAAAATAAAGAGTAGTCCCACTTATTAAAGTTGGGTCAGTTGTAATTTCACATCGCGTGTATGTCACCTTGGTTATAACCAACACACCTATAAGTGCTTATCCTATTCCACTCTGACTTTATTTATCTTCCAAATATGGATCATCATAAATAAACATTGTTTTAGGGTGAGTTAATGGTGGTTAAACAAATAACACATCCACCCAAAGCATACGGTCATCAACCGAAATTCTCTCTCAATCTATATTCTAACCCAACCTAAGGTGTGAATCAACCTAGCACAAATGATCAAACCTCCCCAAGGCTTAAGGAATTGCTTAAACTAAGCTCAAACATCAAGTGTGATGACCCACTATTTCTAACATCTAAAACTAGTGACAAACACCACCAAAATACATTGGCACACTAACCTCTAACATTAAAAATAGTGGACTATTGGTAAGGTAATTTGAAATCTGGAATTAATCTAGGCATAAAGGGAAAAACGGCAAATCAAAATAAATAATTCACATATCTTAATAAAACATACAAAGTCCATCATAATAAATATACCATCTTGATTTTTCTATACATCAAACGTTATTAAATTTATAAGCAATAAAATAGTGATACATATGAAATAATTTAGACAAACAACCTTTAATGTAGCATACAACCAAAGCTCCTTCTCTCTTCTTTTGCTTTATTTCACCTACTAAATTTGCAGATATATACAAAAAGGAAAATGTATCAACTATGTTTGGACCGTGCTAATTTATATACCAAGACCTTAAGGGAACCATGGGTTATTAGATAGAAAAGGATGGCCCATATATCCATTTACAATCAAGCCCACATAGTTATATTTCTTGCTATTCTCCTGCATACAAGTACTTGTTAGCATATAACAACCACAGCATCCATGCAGCCAATGGATATAATGCATCCAATACAACCAATGTAAGTAGGAAACACTACTCCCGTTAAGTCATCAAAATGGACCTTCATAAATATATGGCAGCAACAATAATAGTGCACAGCCATCAAACATAAAAAATATTCGACATCAACCCCAATCATCAAATAATCTAATAACAACAAATATACTTACATACATACTTATCATCAACTATTAGTAATACATCATCAATGTAAGTATAAACCAAAAAAATGTGCACTAGCCACTTCATATTAGTAACACAACATCAAAAATATCAATTGTGTACCAACTACTCAATTTAGCTACATAAAAATCAAATCCATCTAATGTATATTAACTACCTCATATTATTATTACAAACATCATATTCATTAATCGTGTATTAACTACCCCATATTAATAATACAAACGTTTCATCAAATGTGTATTAACTATCCCATATTAGTAATACAACGATTTTTTTGAAATGGTACTTAGATACAACATGTCATTGGGACAACATAACACAAATCACATGTCAATATATGTTCGAATCACGCTACGCAAGTTTCGAACTTGTGACCTTTCGTACCAAAGTCTAATCACTTAACCACTATGACAATGGTGCTTATCATTAGTACTACAACGTTGATGTCATCCGCAAAGTGAAGCCACAACTAACTACAGGACATCCACATAGTAATAATGGTAAAATATCATGTAACTCATGCTAGTGTGATTGAACAAACATACGTTATAATTTCAATCAATAATTAATCTCATATGTTACAACAATCAAAATAAGTATTTGTGCCCATTATTTCCTATTAAGTACAAAATCGTTTCATTATCATTTATTATAAAAACACACTTTATCATTTTAGCTTAAACTGATAGTAATTTCTTAAAAACAATAATATTCAAAAATCCCCCATTTCCAAAATATTACTTCAAAAACCTCAAAACATCGTTATTCAATCAAAAATGATAATATTTTACATTAAGTTTGAGAAACCATTTTATTAGTATTATCTTCCTCTCTATATATAAAGGTTATCTTATCCTTAAATTTCTATTTGTTCAAACATCTAGACTTTATTTTAAACTACTTTTAAGGCAATTTTTATACTAATTTCAAAATGGTAATAACAACAACAATAAAATATTATCAAAGACGTTTGAAAGTTATGTTGTTATTATTTTCATCCAAAGTTATTAAATCGCTTAAAATCCATAATATGATATATTTTTAAACAAAAATAATTAACTTTAGTGTATGTCATCGTTATTTATGTAAAATATGCTTATTCTATTTTTTTAATAAATAACTTATACCTAAAACCCTTTTTGAATGTTTAAAACCTTTTATAATGATATTAACTTATTCAGTTGACTTACATAAATTCCACCATTATTTATTTAATATAACGTTCTCCCTTTTTAATAAATATTTTTCATTTAAAACGAACTTAAAACATTTTCCCACAATAATAATATACAACATTTCATATATTAATTATCTAATCATTATCACTTATAAATTTTCTAGAAATTCACAATTGATAATTTATATCCATATTCACCTAAATATTCGACATTTAACCATATACCAACCACATAAAATAATGTTGAAACAACATGTCATGGTAATGTAATAATTAAAACAATGTAAAATTTAACCCAATCATTTATAAGAAAATAAAACATGCCAACATCCA
Source organism: Allium fistulosum (assembly GCA_030737815.1). Taxonomy (NCBI): domain Eukaryota; kingdom Viridiplantae; phylum Streptophyta; class Magnoliopsida; order Asparagales; family Amaryllidaceae; genus Allium; species Allium fistulosum. The sequence continues at coordinate 237,570,399 of CM060908.1, forward strand.
AAACTAACAAATGATATAATATAATTCCAGAAAAAATTAATTAGAATTAAACAGATCTTATGTCCAATAATCATCTATATATAAATTTTAAGACACTATACATATTGAAAATCTCACTTTTAAAGAATAAATCTTGTCTATATAAATATAAATCAAAGTATGTAATAAAGGATATGTGAGCACTCACCTCAAATAAAGATTAACCTAAATAATTTCAAATCAATAAAGAGTAGCATTTTTTACTTCCATTACAACCCGTCGCTTCCAAAGTCTAGTTGTATGCATTGTTGAATTAATCACTAGACCTCTTTTTGATTCAATTACTTTTGAAATAGACGTTATGCTTTTTGAGTTAAGAAAGGAATTAAGATTGTAGAAAAATTATTAATGTTCACTTCCCAATGGGATTTTTTACTATATTAGCCTAGTTTTATAAAGATATTACGTGAATAGACCAATTCTGAAAGTAATTACAAATACAGACCAGTTTTTGTTTAACTGGTCTATACCGTTGGCGATTTTTCAAAAATCGCCAACGGGCGATTTTTCAAAAATCGCCCAGAGGGTATAGCCACAAACAGCCTACCTTTCTCTCTCATTTTCACCCTTTCCTCAAAACCTATACAAAATTCTTTAATGGCAGAGGTGATCTGAAATCTAATTTCATGCTCCTTAAAACATTTGTTCGGTGATAAATCTATAGATCGAGTTCACGTTGCTTAGCAAATTTCAGCTAGTTGAAGGTAAATTCACGAAACCCTAGTTTTTTGTCTAATTTCTATATTTTGATGAACTTAGTAAATGGTTATGTTAAGGTAGGAGGTTGGTTTAATGTGTACGTACTGAACGAATTGTATATTGATCTGTAGAATGGCGAGAAATATGGTGCCTACGCTTTGCTACTACGACAGCGAACTACTTGTCGATGATCAAAGAAACGGTAAATATGTTGGTGGAATTTGTAAACCAGGAAGAGTGCGAAAAGGTTGTAATTTGATGGAATTAAAAGAAGCTGTGTACAAAACGACGAAGATTAGTAAAGAAGATTTTGAACTTGAGCTGGTGGTTAACTGGCCTACGGACTCGGGTTCTAAAGCAATAGCATTAGCGGACGATGACGATGTAGAAGTAATGTTTTCTGCTGTTGCAAAATCTATTGAGTTATATGTAGGGCAAATAGCAAAGCAACAATAAGAACATCAGGTGTCATCTCCCGTTGTGAGTAGTGGAATTGGATATTATACACAGATGTTGGAGACTGCGGATCCATCTACTGATTACGTATCTCCTAGCTATAGCAATCCGTTTCCAAATGATGGAATACACCGTCCTCCAGCAATGCAGTACGGATTTATGCCGTACGAAGACGCGCAGCCGTTTACGCAACAAAGCAACATTTATTGCAACCCGCCTAGGGATGCTAATACGAGTGCAAGGTAAAAAAAATTTGATGAATTGGTAGATGTACTATTATGTAGATAATTTTTCTGAAGCTATGTCGTAATTTAAACAGCTTCCATCAACAAGACATTCAACATGACGAAAGCGATGAACATGTTAATGCAAATTTGTCGCAGTCAATGTATCCTAATCCATGCGAACTATATGATATGAGTCAAAGGTATGTTTACAGATTGTGCTATATTTTTCGTCTCATTTGGTCTCTATTGTCGGTTAATTGACTACTTTATATCAATTAGGTATATGACAGCTGATTCTGGTGCACAATGGAGTGCTGGACCATCCACCCATTCTCCGTATGCAAATTTTGACAATGATATGGATGTTGGTGGGAATGCAACCGTGGATGAAGAACTTCATGTAGATAGCATGGTCGTTGCTTCTATGAATGTTAACGAAGACTCTTGGATACAAAGAATGCAAGTTAACAACGAGCCGTTGAACTATGACTTCCCTGCAGTAGATGACAATGATGCAGATAGTGATGAAGCAGAGATGGAAGTGCCTTTGGATGATGATCTTTGCACCTCTCAAATGTTGGCAAGATCTGTTTTTGCTAATCTTCAATTTTCCAGCGAACAATTTTCGACCTCTTGCGTTCAAGCTGGCTTCAGTGTTGGAATGGTTTTTGAGACAAAAGATAAGTTTCTTCAACAACTAACGGAATGGTCAATTCTGCATGCTGTGTCATACAAACCGATAAAGTCGAACAAAACACAATATACCGCTATATGCACCGTTGAAGGTAATTGTCCTTGGAGAATACATGCCATAGTTTTGAAAAAATCCGAGTCGGGATGGTGGGAAATTCGGAAGTATCCAAGCGAACACACTTGTGTCAACCCAATAGTTAATTCCAACCATAAGCAAGCAACTTCGAAATTTCTTGTGACAAAAATAATGTCTTTTGTCAAAGCCGATTTGGATATTTCAGCTGGTACAGTCCAGGTGCTTGTGCACGATCAGTTGTTCATCAACATAAGTTACATGAAAGCGTGGCGAGCTTTAAGCAAAGCAATAGAGAGAATTTATGGTGATTGGGCAGAATCGTACTCGACTTTACCACAGTATTTTGACGAGATAAAAAGAACGAACCCTGGCTCTATAGGTCACGTGACACATAATGAAGTGGGAGTGTTCGATCGCGCTTTTTGGGCATTTGGGCCTTGCATTACAGGTTTTGCACATTGTCGGCCGTTGTTATGTATTGACGGGACACACTTGTACGGTAAATACAAAGGCACATTGCTTGTTGCAACCGCGATAGATGCAGATGATTGTCTTTATCCTTTGGCATTCGCAGTAGTTGAATCGGAGTCATGTGATTCTTGGGGTTGGTTTTTTTCTTGCATGCTAGAATTCATACATAGTGTTCGCGGTCGTTGTATTACTTTCATATCCGATAGGATGAAAGGAATTCCAAAAGCTTTACACGGGAAATGGCGACAACCGCATAAGCATCGATATTGTGCAAGACATCTGAAAGCCAACTTTCAAGCGGCAGGATTCAGATATAAGCGTTTGACAGGATTATTTTATTCGGCAACGTGCGCGTCCGAAGTAGTTGAGTACCTGAAAAACAGAGAAGAGATAAAAGCAACAAGTAGACGTGCGCATGAGTGGATTGAGCGGAGTCTAGGTAATTTTGAAGAAAACTGGGCTTTGTGCAAAGACGATGGAGGACGCTTTCATGTAATGACAACTAATGCTTCTGAAAGTTTTAACGGCGTATTGAAAGGAGCTAGATCGCTACCTATAAAGGCTTTGGTTGCACGAACATTCTATCGCTCAGTTGAATATTTCTGCAAGCGTCGCCAAATTGCAGATGAACTAGCGACACGCTTGACTCCAAAGTGGGAAGCCAAAATAGCAGAAAGAGCCAGCGAAGCACGTCGCTGCAGACTAGTACGATTTAGTCAAACCGAATGGCAGGTAATTCACTACTTTGGTGATGAATACAAAGTTATAATTGATGGCACCAACTGCTCGTGCACATGCAACATTCCGATACTGCAGAAGATACCATGCTCTCATGTAATGGCAGCTTGTTCGGCGCAAGCAGGTGGTGCTAATAGAGCACATCATGACTTAGCGTCAAGTTGGTACACCGTTGACAGCTACAAAGCCGCTTATAAGCCGGAGTTTCATCCCGTGCGTGATAGGAGATTTTGGGGCGCAAATAACGGTACTCAGATATTGCCTCCGACTGTGAGACGGCCACCGGGGAGGCCACGGTCTACAAGGATGAAAGGTGTGATGGATGAAGGCCAGTCGTCCAAGTCAATCAGGTGTACCAAATGCGGTGTGCTAGGTCATAATCGTAAGCGATGTGTTACTGCCGTGTAGATGTGTTTGTACTATTTAACTTCTATGTAATTGAACTCTACTTTCTGCTTAACATGTCCTGTTGTTTGCTGCTGTTCTAAATTTTTGTCAAATGCTATATATTGTTTGTTATGTATGAAATTACCTGATGCTGTCTAGTAGCAGCAGCAGGAAAAAAGATCCTGGCGATTTTTGAAAAATCGCCAAAGGGCGATTTTTCAAAAATCGCAAATAAAAATCGCCATCCTGGCGATTTTTGAAAAATCGCCAAAGGGCGATTTTTCAAAAATCGCAAATAAAAATCGCCAATGGGCGATTTTTCAAAAATCGCCAACGGGCGATTTTTGAAAAATCGCCCTCCAAAACCTGCTGCTGCTGAAAAACAGCAGCAAGTCCATACCATACAAAATGCAAAACATGAATGTGCAATCCAATCAATACCATACCATACACAATGCAAAACATCATTAATATTGATATCCAATCAGTCCACAAAAGCATCAATAGCATCCATATCCAATCAATACACAACACAGTTTAAAGTGCATAAACATATCCTATATAATGGACGTATCATCTACGCAAGCGACGAACTTCCATAGGCGTACGACGACGACGGCGTTCCGGCTGTTGGGACATGTACACTTCTTCCTCTATCTCGGTGGTAGGATCAAACGTACATGGTGGTTGAGAAGGTCCATGAGTGAAATCTTCCGGTTGTTGAGAAGGGCCTTCTTCAAACGAAGTTCCTTCACCTCTTCTGTGTCGCCGCCTGTAAGTAAGTAGGAGCGGCGGTGTCTCCCCTTGAGGTGCAGGTATGTCTGCTGGAGGTGGAGGTATAGGGGGGGAAGGACGTCTAGGCCTCTCTAATTTGTTTCTTCCCAAGACTGCGCGTAGAATGTTTTTTATGTTCATGCACATTCCTTTCGACTGCGCATCTTGATCTAGACGTTGTTCGAGCTTTTCGGCGGTTTCCAACGCCTTGTAAATGCCATCAGCCTGTACAACGCAAATAGAATTAATTATCTTTTTTCGACAATATAGTTAAATTAACGGGGTTCAGTATACTTACAACGTTTCTCTCAAGAGGGGCACGGGGGGTGTATGGACGGTGGGGAATAGCCTGTACAGGCGCCTGAAGAACATATCTACGCGTGATGTGCCAATACCACCGCATGTATGTCTCTAGAGGGGTGAGCGGTTCTCTCTCAAATTGCGTAAACAAATGGCGTTGATTCCATATCTCCATAGCATTTGCAATTTCGCCGACCTGGTATTCGTCATTATAAACTGGAGCGTTTTCTGGAATATGTTGCGCCATTGCAAACTGACGCATTACCCTATCGGGTAGGTGGTGTGCGAAACGAGTAGTGCAAATGAGTGGAAGCCTGGCAGTCCACAGATATCTAGCGGCCGTGCATATAGCCGGAAGACCCTCCAATACATCCTGCGTGTAAGGAGCCCAGGTCACTGCAGCTGGGTCTAGAACGTCTAACTCGTTGCGGTAGAAGCGCACATTCCGCCGGGGGGTCTGAGATGTCTTTTTTGGACCAACCCATCTGTCAAAAAGCGAAGAAGCAATATATTAGCGTAAACACATTTCAAATTAAAAAATTAATTTTCAAAAGACATGAAGTTATACCGAGATCCAAGAGGGTGTGTGTGATCGACGACAACATTTCGGACTTGGATCCGTCCGACAGGTAGATATGTCCATGACCAAATCTATAGGGAAAAAACAATTTAGCTACTTAAAACATATTTCGAATATCGTCAAAGTAGGAAGATAAATTATACTTGTACCTGAACAAGCGTCAAACACCCGCCTATAAGCTTAGTCACCATAAGAGCGAGATTGGAGAGCTCCATATAGGTGTACGCCAAAACAGCACTACCCCATGAGTACTGGGCACACTGATCGAGATCGGCTAAATATGGTAGCCATTTCAAGTCCACGCGATTTTTGGAATGATCGCACATTAATCGAGATGTAATGATGTGTAGAATAATGGCTCGAGCCCGCTGCTGTATTTGAACCTCTGTAGCATCGGCAGGTATATCATCAGCTACAGCGTGTCGAAACCATTTCACTTCTACCATGTCGCTACCCCTTACCTGCTGCGGAGGAGGAGTAATACCGAGCAAATCGGTGCACAACTGAATATAATCGAGATGGCCCTCACCCATAATCGGATTGCCTTCTATAGGCAAACCTAACAGCACGGCCACATCCCCTAATGTGATCGCCATCTCTCCGACGGGAAGATGGAATGTAGATGTCTCTGGTCTCCATCTATCGACAAGAGCAGTGACCAGATGATGGTCTAACTGGAAGTAGCCTAACCGCAGTACTGTCGAAAAGCCCGCCCGATCAATCTCCTCTAATACTCTTGGATGATGTGAAGTGACTTTCTTGAGAGAAATAGAGTGATCTATGGTGAAATCTGCTTCTTCGCTCTGTTTAACATTACATGTACATACATTAACATTCACACAATTTGCGAAACAAAAATCATAGGAAATTATCATCATATACGCTTCACTAGACGTGCGGTGTCTAGGCTGTAAGTACAACACGCTCGGGTCTACTGGACCAGGCTCCATCTCGATGTAATCTACAACACAAAGATTAAAGCATTCAACCTTTAACTATCTTAAAATTTAATTTTCTTCAATCTACACTAAAGTACACGCAATTGAACGATCATTCACTTGCAAACACCTCGTACTGCAATCTACAACATATAACTTTCACTACATCTTGCAAAAATTGAAATCTAAAAACCCTAAAAAAAGCCCTAATTCTACAAATTGAAGATGAGTGCATTACCAATATCCTTCACTATTCCGGATGTTGAAGCCATCGTCCGAATGATCTTAGAATTTGGTTAAAAAACAAAGAAAATATTAATTTTTGGGAGGGAGAAAGTTGAAACCCGAAATGGGTTATTGGGAGCTAGAGTGAATGTTAAAAGAGTGAGTGGAAGATGCTTGGCTGGCTGTCTGTTTTGTAACAGGCGAAACAGTTGGCGATTTTTCAAAAATCGCCCATAGGCGATTTTTGAAAAATCGCCAATATACACACATTGGGCTGCCTTTTATGGCAGCTTTCTGTTTTGTAACAGGCGAAACAGTTGGCGATTTTTCAAAAATCGCCCACTGGCGATTTTCGAAAAATCGCCAATAAACACACATTGGGCTGCCTTTTAAGGCAGCTATTTGTTTACACTTAAAAGATGACATTTTCAAACAAATTCACCCGACGAGAGATACTTGGACATAACCATCAATTTCAGAGAAAATCAAACATACATTCTACAAATAGGTGAAATTATGCCTCAATTACAGAATGCTAACAACATATAGAACTAATAACACAAAACTAATAGCGTACGGTCTACGAAAGTTGAAAATATCCATCGATTACATGAACATAAATAAGGTACCCAACATAAGGTTCATGCTATGAAATCGTTTGTCATACGGTTCCATTGCGAACATAAGCTAAAGATGACATTTTCTTCTCTACCAACATTTTCTATTCATTTCTTCAACTAATTTTTTCAGACGCCTAACTTCAGCTTGCATTTCGAGGGCGTATTGCACTCCTCGAGCACACAATGGAGGATCGATCCACTTCATAAAATTACAGCACTCCACTACGCCAGGATTCATCATATGATCTTCGTACGAAGCACAACCGTAAAATCTTCGTCCAGCATTGGTTTCAGTTCTGGCTACGACAACCACGCATTCATCGCCACATCGGCAAGTTGGATAAGCACCGGATGGCAACGTAGGACCTACAGGATTAACAGGACTTAGTACTTTACCTTCAATAGAAATTTGCTTGCCCGGTCTTTGGTTCGCTACAACTTCACGTAACCGAGTGTTGAGAGATGATGTTCCCGAATGGAACTTTTGACGTATCGGCTCAAATTGCGTTTCCGGAACAAATTCAACATCACTTAGATCCGTAATATCCCTTCGAGCTTCAAAATCATCGTAACATTTCAACATCGTCTCGTCGTCTATCTCCCAATCATCCATAATTAGTCCAACTGCGAGTATGTGAACATTGGTTAGAATACACATCAGCTACGAATTAGGATTTTAGATAGCGTAAACATATTATAAATCGATTTACATTACCTAGTACCGAAGATTAAACTTACTTGTTGAGAAACTTTGATTGTATCTTGTGAGAATCGGAATTTTTTGGGTTTTTAATGAAGAAGTAGGTAGGGTTTGCGGAGTTTCAGAAAAATTATGATGAGTTTGGTAAAGTTGATAATGAAGAAGAAGGAGGGTTGCTGGTTGGATTTATAGCTGGAATTCATTTAGGCGATTTTTCAAAAATCGCCCAGATTTATCTCTGGGCGATTTTTGAAAAATCGCACGTTGGCGATTTTTGAAAAATCGCCAACGCTATAGACCAGTTAAACGAAAACTGGTCTATATTTGTAAATACTTTTATAAGTGGTCTATTTCTGCTATATGTTTTCAAAACTAGTCTAATATGGTAAATTTTCCTTTCTTAACCTTGTTTATTTGCACGCTGGGATGATGGATAGAGAAAATTAAACGTACGCATATAAAGAGAGTAACGTATGAATATTTATTAAAAAGTTAACCTTTTGCATGTTGAAAATTAATTTCTATTCTATAAGGAATCAATCTCCATAAATAAAAAGATTAATTTACCTATATGTCAATCAATGTGTAATTAATTTGCTAATCTACGCAATTAATTTCCTACAATATAGGAAATTAATATTTATGGACATATATATACATATTCATAAATCATACAATTTAATTTTACGTATAGGTACTAGATTTATATTTTATTACATTATATATATGAGCATACACATACACATTTTTCCTTACATATAAATACATACATGTATTTATTTTGACGATGCATTTTTATTATATCCATTTTCATTTCTCACATACACACATATTTCTCATCATGGATGTGCATCTTTTTGTTAGTTTCCCATAAAAATTAAAAAAATGTGATGTTGGAGGTTTGAACCCACGACCTCTTAACCAACTACAATAAACATACTTTTGTTTTCAAAACTAACTACACTAAAGATACAGTACCTAAATCACACTTTAATTTTTAATATATTTTAATTAATTTAATATTAACAATGTCAAATTTGTGGGTCGTTACAATGTGAGTAAGAACAGCGAAGCTAATGTAACATCCCATATCTGGAGGCCAAAAGCTAAGCGCTACAGATGTTGCAGTCATCCATAGTATTAACTTCTGGTGACAAAATACGGTAATGCTAATGGTATTCATAATATCAGAAGCACTTGAATACGAACAAAATCATAGATTTTCAAAAAAATAACATTTTACTGGTTACATTTCAATGCAAATTAATATCCAAGTTACATAATCCCTTAATGTTTCCCAGGCAATGAAAAAATATATCAACTACAAAATATGCCGAGCGACATATGATGATGCCCCCTTGGTTGATCAAAGCAATATAGTCATATCTGACTTATATACACAGCGGAATCAAAATAAAATAAACTTCCATTCCTAATCAGTTATCTGTTAGTCACCTGGTCGTCTTCGGAAGCTTTACTCACCAAAATCTAAAAACCTAAACCCTCAGCCTACTTAGATCAATTTTGAGCACCCGAGAGTTTAAGGAGAAATAAAAACTTCGAGTCGGACTTAAAGCCTGGTGTGAATAATATTGTCCATGTCTGTTATTTTATGTTAAGTGAGACCACGCCGCTTATTGGAACGGGTTTCCCATCACTAACATTCTTTCAAAACATATCTTTTGCAAATCTTTTCCTGCAATCAGAACTGGTTAAAATATGTAAAGCATTATTACGTAAACATACATATCAGGTAATAAATGAACTATATGTTTATGCACTTTAGTTTGTTTGGCTAACTATTAACCTTTGCGTGACTCGGGCCTACCAGAAAATATCAAAATTTATCTAACATATGTTAGACAGTCCTCTTCTTCTGGACGGTCTTTCCATAACTATCTGTTAAATACTTCACTTCTGGATGGTCTTTCCTTAACTTATCATCTCCCAGGGTCACTTAATCCTAATGGTTTTGCAGGCTCACCAATAACCTATCTGTATACAAACATATATTCCTTTCTGTGTGTATTCATAATTTTAGTCTGTATGTGACAATGTAACATCCCGCCTTTTTGTAAGCTTTCAGCAGACACAAATGTCGACTCAAACCTTACAGAAGGGCAGATTTGTTATTGGGGTGAATAAGAAAAAGCAGAGAAAGAAATAAAACAAAATAGAATCTCGTAGTGGAATGACAAAATATAATAATCAAATAACAGTTCATGAAGTTGTTTACAAAACATTTGATTATACTTATACAATACAGAATCAGAGTTACACATATCAGAGATAAATACATAACATTGTAGCGGAACAGTATGATGCAGTGGAATAATATGGTAGATAATAATAATACAAATCTTCGTCTTCGTCCTCCAGAAATAAAGTCTTCAAATCCTGAAATGCTCAGGCTGACCCGAGCGAATTGAAAAGACAAAACACTCGAGTCAGAACTAAAAGATCTTATGTGAGTTAAATCAACGGTAAATAAATATGAGTGTAAACGGCGTCGGAGATGTTTACGGGGTTTGACATCTCCTATCCAGTGTCTAACGTGAGTGCAGTAACTTAAGAGATGTTCGGGATCCACATCTCCTAAGGATCCGTTAAACTATCTACTATGAAGTACAATATGCTATTATAATATGTCTATAGTAATATAAACTATTAAAATAGAGTTAAGGCTTTACATTTTCCACCTTAACACATTTTTATTTCCCATAGTCTCTACAGTACCGTAATCTCCCCCGTACTGGGCGATGTCAGAGGGCACTCCATAGGTATGGTACAAAACAAACTCGTAGAAGGCGTGCTAGGGTAGGTGACATGGCACAACTAGGAAATGTTAGGGTAGATATACCAATTACACTTCCAGACCGGTGGTAATGCATAGCAGCCACTACCGCCCACCTAGAAACACACTACCGAGTAAAAATCGAAGGGTGGCCACCGAATAAATCACAAAGTTAGAATATAGTATCGATGGAATGTGTTCGAACAAAGGAGCTACCTCATTAGCCCGTCGACTGCTCCTATTTTAGCCACCTTATGCCAACTCATGGGAGTTGTGACGCCCCACCTCAATACCCACGCTAGCCAAGAATACTACGGAGTAATGCTGTCAACTAGCACGGAGAATAAGGCTGTTGAGGAGCGACCATCCGTGTAATTTCTTTGTGCGAGCGCCGATATGTCAGATAGTATAACATGCATTTCATTTAAGGAGGAAATCCGACATACCGATACAAACTCAAAGCTATCACACAGTGTCTATATATAATCTTCGGAAACAAATATAGAAATAACCGTAACACAAATCAGTCACAGACATCCATATCACAAAGGCGGAAAAAGTTATGAATATATAGATAACACATGAAAGTGTACATCAGAGTAGTGTTCTGAAAGATCCACGATAATACAAAAGAATAGCTACAAGCTACACAAAAACATCAGTATACATTACGGAGTCTATATCTCAAATGTATACAACAAAAACTACTAATCTAAGTAGTTAGCCAAAAAGTAAGAGTAATCCCAGAAGAGAAGTCAAGCAGAAGCACCTGTAACATCTCGGTCTGACCCGAGTATTATTTATAAGAAAATAATAAACGGATCAGTCTAGCTATAAATATCAGATGATATGGTATAAAATAAAAGACATGGCATGAACATGTAATTAACCATAATGGCATACTACTACAAGTATGTAATTGAAAATCAACATGAGATTAATCAATATCACAAGAATCTTCTCAAAGATAAAATGGGGTATCATACCCTAAACTTGTATTCATAACAAGTCGATGACACACAAATTCACCAATGCAAAAAAATGATAAAACTTATCAATGGAAATCACGAAAATTGGTGAAGCACAAAATTCCAGAAATCATCACAAGAAATCCAGAAATCACAAGAAGGGGGAGGCCTATCACAAGAACGGGAGCATGAAAGCTCACCAACACGTGTATCACAAGATGGAAAGCTATTCCATGGTTGCTAAACATTTTCACTAGAACGGCCCGAAGACCATGAGTCAAAACTCCACTAAAATGGCCCGACGACCATGGGGCGCTACCCCACATATGTGAGTAGAAACATCATACAAACGGGGTCTAGTCTCCCTCGCAGACAAAGAGAAATCGCTCAATCGCTAGTCTAAATCACAAAAATGATCGTCATGATCATCAAGAAGTGTCAATTACACTAATCTAGTAAATATATGTGTTTGCACAAAAAATGGACAAACACCTCAAAGTTGTATGATTTGGTAGATCTTAGTTGTTTTTAGTGATTTGAGTGATTTATGCAAATATATGAAAAGAAGGGGCTAAACTGTAAAAAGACACGCAGATTTATAGTGGTTCAGCCAGAATGTGCCTACGTCCACTTTATATGTTATTTCTCTTCTCTTGTTTAGATTACAAGTACAAAGCTTTGATACAAGTAAAAGAAAGTTGTTTGAAAGTTCTCTCCGTGCTTGAGCTCTCAAACTTGTCCCTTTCTGCTGTACCCCTGCCCCTCTATTTATAGAGTGAGGCTGGGGGTAGGGGTCTTGGATGTGCATAGCTGCTGGTGGGCCTGGGCTGATGTGATCTGGCCTGGCACGTCTTAGTCCGGAAGCACTCTGGTTCGGCTATGCATGGAAGTGGAGTTTGGACCGGTAGTGATGTTGGCTCGGTGGTGAGGTTGGACCGGTAGGTGAGGTTGGACCAGTAGGTGAGGTTGGTTCGGTATGTGAGGTTGGACCGGTAGGTGAGGTTGGTTCGGTATGTGAGGTTGGACCGGTAGGTGAGGTTGGACCGGTAATGGGTGGAGTGTGTGTTGGTTCGGTAGGGGTTGGTCCGGCACCTTTGGTCCTGGGTGATGGTTCGGTAGTCACGAGGAAAGGGATGGTTCGGTAGAGGCTACTTGCTCTGATTCGGCATGCAGTGGAACAAGGACTGGTTTGACTCTGCGTGGGAAGAGGTTTGGTTCGGCCATGCATAAGAGGGGAGTTTGGTCCGGTAGTAGGCGAAAACACTCCCAGCATTTGCCCCCCAAAGTGGGGCATATGCTTGCGTATGGCGCGCTTTGTTTATCTGGACGCCCCCATCCGGTTTTTGAATGCCGAATTATCTGAGACATTCTTTGCCGAATGAACTTCGAGTGCCGAATGGGTCCCTTGTTGGATATGCCGAACGAGATAGGGGAGTTCGAATACCGAATGACATTTCGGTCTTGGACTGCCGAATGCATTTTTATGACTTGAATTATGAGTGAAATTCCAGACTGCACACACTAGCTTGTTTACTTCCTTTATTCTAATGACGCACTTTTTTGTGTTTGCAGATAAATGTCTTGTAAAGTTGAAACCCGATCAGAAAAGAGGAAATCCCAGGATAGAGACGATCCTTCTGCAGTGCCCCCAGCTCAGTCAGAACCAGGACGTCATGGGCCTACCCCGAGGTCACTAGTTGATGGGTACGGCCCTCAGGAGCTTCTGAACTCACCTCCCGACTGTTTCCCAAGCTTTCTCAAAGGCGAGCAGCTTGACGTTATCTCCCGCTCCTTTGGGATTGATAGAGCGCGCATGCTGTTGCCGGGGGAGGCAGGTGTACAAGTAGAGGATGATGACTAGGATGGTCAAGAAGCAGGTGCTGGTAAGTCTTCCTTTCTGGTCTTTCCGTTAACTTGGTTGCTTATCACTAATGAATTCTTTCTTTGACCGGACAGGTGGGCAACAGGGCAAGGATAAAACTCCGACGCGGCCGGCTCCTTGATTGGACCTGGATATCTTTTGGTGGGCTTGACATTGTTGTATACGTTAGTCTCAAAACAATAACGTAACTCTTAGGTTGTAATTATGCCACTTGTAATAAACAACACTATTCTTGATGTGTAATTTTTTAACTTAAGCTGATTCCGTCGTTTTTTGAATGCTTTTGTTATTTTCACATGTTATATGAGAAATATATCTATGCATATGCTTGTAATTCAGTTGTGTTTAATGCTAAGTTCTTGCTTAAAGCATAATTTCATGCCTTATAATGCTAGTGTGATGTATGAATAAATTATAGTCAGGAATTTGTATAAAAGAAGAAAATAGCGCCTTTCATGTTCTAATTGTAGATGGCAGTTTTGAATATTTTTGTACGACCAAGGATGGAGCTCAGTTGAATGTCCTGCTATCCAACCGTGAATTCCCATTCCCGGTGGTGAGTATCTTCTACTCTGTGTCCTGTACTTCAGGGATTGTTATAGAGGATAGGAGAAAAGTTTTTTAAATAGAATTGAAATATGTGAAATAGTAAAACTTCCAATCACGGAAGGCCTTCGATGTGCTTAAGTTCATGGCAACCGGGCTTTGTAGTCACTTTCCCTAGTTGTGGGTCTTGGAGACATTTGTCACCCATCTTACGCCTCCGCGGGGAGTTAATTCTTTTTTATCACAGCCGCACTTAAGACACATCGGAGCCGAGATCGCGCACAGTAACTACCCGGGCCATTATGGCCCGTAATCGGGGGTATTATTCGATTTACTGTGGCCGGCTAGCGTGGGTGACGATCGTCAACCGTGAACTACCCCTGGCTGGCCATACCTTATGTTGCGGTTTATAATCGGTTCACAGTTGCCGGCGAGCCGAATGCCGTAATGAGCTGCCTCGGCTATAGTCGGCCTTCTCGGTGGCTTATAATCGGCTCATTACAGTTGGCTTTGAGGGCCGTCGCGAGCAATGAGTTAACCCGCAGCAGAGGGATGCCGGAGCAAAAGTGTCTCATTGGCGAGGGCATAGATTCGTATAGTACCTGTCAGGTCTTGTCCAGGAGAAGTCGCGCTGTGGAGCGTCTTGAATGAAAATGCTATTTGCACAGGATTTTGTTCAACAGAAAAGGATAAAGCTAACAAGCAGCCAAGATATGAAGGAACAAGTTAAAAAGAGACAATTTTTTTTTAAAGTGGTTCGGCACGAAAATGCCTACGTCCACTGATTCTCTTTGTTAATTCACTTCATATGGGCAGTACAAGTTAAGAAAAGTATCGACGAAGGTGTTGGATGTTCCATGCCCTCTGGAACACCTCCCTGTCCACTGTTGACAAAATATAAGCTCCATTGTGGAGATCTTTATGAATTACACCATCCCAGATTAGATCTAGTGCTCCGGGGCGAGGGAAGATTCGCTTGAGGACAAGATCCCCTTCTCGTAAGGTACGATGCTTGATTTTGGAATTGCATTGTGCTGCCACTTTTTGTTTGTGGGCTGCTGCTTTGAGGACTGCATCATTTCTTCTCTCCTCAATTAGATCCAAAGACATGTAAAGGAGTTCTTCGTTCTCTTTTGGGTTATAGTGGATCCTACGGTGGGAAGGCACGATGGTTTCAACTGGGAGCATAGCCTCCGATCCGTATGCCAAAGAGAAAGGAGTATGCCCTATTGATGTTCTGAAAGATGTTCGATAGGCCCACAGTGCCGTAGGAAGTTCATCCACCCAAGCGCCTTTTGACTTTTCGAGTTTCTTTTTTATTAGAGTTTTGAGAACTTTGTTGACGGCTTCGACTTGTCCGTTTGCCTAGGGATAAGCTATGGATGAGAAGCTTTTGTGAATTCCATGCTCTCGGCACCAGTTGGCGAATTCTTCGCTGTCAAACTGAAGTCCATTGTCTGATATGATTTTGAATGGGACTCCGTACCTGCACAGAACATTTTTGATCAAGAAGTTAATAACTTTTGCTGAAGATATTTTATTCAGAGGTTCTGCTTCCACCCATTTGGTGAAATAGTCGACTGCCACTATGGCATATTTGGCCCCGCCTCGGCCCATTGGCAGCTCGCCGATCAAATCAATTCCCCATACTGCAAAGGGCCAAGGGCTGGTCATTTGTGTAATTTCAGTTGTTGGTAGCCGCGGAATCTTTAGCAAACTTCTGGCATCTGTCACATTTTTTGACGAAATCTAAGGCGTCCTTGCTCAAGGTAGGCCAGAAATATCCATATCGGAGTATCTTCTTTGCTAAAGTTTGACCTCCGGTGTGATCTCCGCAGCTTCCTTGATGAATGTTGGATAAGATTTCCTTGGCTTCATTACGCCTATTGGGTAGTATGCCGCTTTGTAAGTAGTCTCAGATGGGAGTCATCAAATTTTCTTCTTCGGTTGCAGCTATCAGATTCACTTGCTCAAAACTTGGGGTCAGTTGCTTCGAGATGGCTACTGCTCCGGAAACATCGCCGTCTCTCACGCTTGCTTGCTTCGCTAATTCGTCAGCCTCTCGGTTCTCTTCCCGAGGGATGTGTTTGACTAAGTAGTGGTCCAATCGACTGAGAAGTAACTTGGTCTTCTTTAAATATGCTATGAGTCGTTCTTCTCGAGCCTGGAATTCTCCTAGTATTTGATTAACAATAAGTTGAGAATCGCTATGAAGACACAAAGAATTGGCTCCGATTTCCAAGGCAAGTTCTAATCCAGTTATCACTGCTTCATACTCTGCATCGTTGTTGCTGGCAGCGAACTCCAATCTTATAGCATAGTGCAGCTTATTTCCCCTAGGAGTGATTATTACCACACCTGCCCCCGAGCCTTGTTCGTTTGACGCACCATCCACGAAGAGATTCCACTTGATGTCTTCTGCTATTTCTGATTGCTCCTTACTTTCGTTGGTAGTGAATTCTGCAATGAAATCGGCCATGGTGTGTCCCTTGATAGCGGTGCGAGGGTGATAGGTGATATCATACTGACTTAGTTCAATGCACCATTTAAGTAGTCGCCCAGAAGTGTCGGGACGATGGAGTACTTGCCTTAGTGGTTGGTCGGTCAGAACTTTGATGTAATGGGACTGGAAGTAGTGACGCGGTTTCCGTGATGTGATTAGTAAACAGTATGCTAGCTTCCCAAGTTTAGTATGTGGCATGCTATGTCAGGGGAGATTCCGGTCATGTCAGCATGTGACCATGCAAATACATCCAAGTTGTGGCAGAGAAAGTCAATGAGTTGTTCCTTTAACTCTGTTTTTAGTTGGGACCCGATTTTCAATAGTCTACTCGAGTCATGTTTGCCTATAGATACAAATTCCATAGCCTCTGCAGGCTCGGCGGTGGCCTCCTCCTATTTGTCCCTAGGGTCTAATTCATTGAAAGGGTCGCTGGTATATCGAAGAGGAGGGGCTTTCTTTAGTTACTATGCTTCCAAACTTTTTTGTGCAGAGGGCAACCTCTACACTCTTCCCTTTATCCTTCCTGTGGTTGTTGTGAAGTTCAGTTACATAACAGTCTCGAGCAACGTCCTAGTCTCCCTCTACTTCCCCTACTCCATTGTCCGTTGGAAATTTCATCTTTAGGCACTATGGGGCCAGGACAATTTGGAAGTCAAACAGGGCTGGCCTTCCCAAGAAAGCATTGTAGTTTCTTCCTTCTGATGTGTTCTTCAATCAAGTCCCGAAGATGATGGCATTCATTGGTATCATGCCCATGAGATTCGTGGAAGCGGCAGAACTTTCCAGACTTCTGTGCGTTATCTAATTCCTTCTCGTACGGTGGGCGTTCGTATCTAACTTCGCCTTGGGTGGCAATGAAGATGTTTTTCGACGGTTTCATTCAAAGGAGTGTAAGTGTCGAATCTCGGTCCTGGCCGATATAGGCGCTTTTCTCCCTTCTTGCCCCCAGCATTGTCTCTAGAATCATTTCTTCGAACGTCCTTTGCTACAGCGGGCGCGTTGCTGTGAGTTGCCTTATTTTGTTGCCCTGACTGCCCCTCAGTGGCAGCGTCTTCAAGCCTCATATATTTCCCGGCTTCATGGAAGAAATCGGGTAGAGTAGCTGGTTTTTCTTTTGTTAACCGTCTAGCGAATTTAGTGTCCGGATGCACACCACTACAGAGGGCCATTAGGATAAGCTTCTCGTCGGCATCTTGGACTGCGGCCGCTGCGGCATTGAATCGGGTTAGGTATTGTTGCAGTTTTTCTCCGGGTTTCTGTTTGATGCTGGATAAGGAATAAGCGTCCTTAGGTTGTTCCACATGAATGCGGAACTGACTGATAAACTTTTTTTTCAACATTTCCCACGAGCTGATGGATCCCTGGGGTAAATGACAGAACCAGGAGGTAGCGAGATCTGCTAAGAATAGTGGAAAGCATTTGCACAGTACTCCCTCTGTTGCTACACTCATGAGCATATGCTGTGTGTATCTTTGTAAGTGTACGATGGGGTCGGAGGTTCCCTTGTAAGGTTCCATTGTTGGCATCTTCCATTCTCGGGGGGTGATAGCAATTTCGATATTGCGGGCGAAAGGGCAGGTTACCCTAGCGCCTATCCCTCGATCTCTTTGCTCCCGTTGGACACACTCTCTGAATAAGCGTGCCATCCTTTCATCAGAATTTGGAGCAGATAGAAAGGAATTTGGTTCTGTTCTGTGGGATTGATTCCGTCCAGATGACCTGTAAGGATGGTATCGTCTATCATTCCTCATATTTTCCAGCGGCTGCCTTTGATCTTCTGGGAGCATGCTAGGGTCAGCTACAGTTGGCTCTTGC
This sequence comes from Allium fistulosum, assembly GCA_030737815.1. NCBI lineage: Eukaryota > Viridiplantae > Streptophyta > Magnoliopsida > Asparagales > Amaryllidaceae > Allium > Allium fistulosum. Next base: position 237,588,830 of record CM060908.1, read on the forward strand.
CTTGATCTTCCCCTGCTGGGTTCTGATCTAAGCACTTCCTCGGGTCCAACTTCGGGCTGGACTCTAGCTCGGCCCCGTTCACCGGCGTTTCCGTGGTTAGGCAGTATGACAGGCTCAGCTACAGTTGACCTTCGTCCGGTACCTCCCCCGTTGGGTTCGGTACCAAACGTTTCCTCAGGCCTAACTTCGGGCTGTGCTCGGTCTCGGCTCCTACCATGGCTACTTCTACCGTTAGCTCCTTCGAAGAAGGAAGATCTGTGTTGTCTCTGAGATCCTCCAGACTGGGACTCGCCCCATGATTCAGTGTTGCGGTTGGATTCTTCAGCATCCCTTAAGCGTGACATGAGATGGTCCACCAAGGCTTCCTGCTGGGACGTGAAGCGGTTAGTTACTTCAACCACAACTCTGTCCAAATCTGCCCTAGTAATTGTTGCAGGCTATTCTGTGGTAGGAGTGGTTGGGTTAGCCTGTCCTTCATTTGTTACTGCTGCTGGAGGAGGACGATTTACTTGATTCGTGACAGCTGGATCTGGAAGACTGCTGGATGCGATGTTTTTTCCTTTGTTAACATCTTTTCTCTGTTTGGGAGGCATGTTTTCCAAGTGGCGAACGATGCTGTTAGGAAAACTGTTAAGTGGATGAAGCTGAAGCTTCGAGCTTCTAGCTCTCAGTGAAAGCACCAAAAATGTTTGCACAAAAAATGGACAAACACCTCAAAGTTTTATGATTTGGTAGATCTTAGTTGTTTTTAGTGATTTGAGTGATTTATGCAAATATATGAAAAGCAGGGGCTAAACTGTAAAAAGACACGCAGATTTATAGTGGTTCAGCCAGAATGTGCCTACGTCCACTTTATATGTTATTTCTCTTCTCTTGTTTAGATTACAAGTACAAAGCTTTGATACAAGTAAAAGAAAGTTGTTTGAAAGTTCTCTCCGTGCTTGAGCTCTCAAACTAGTCCCTTTCTCCTGTACCCCTGCCCCTCTATTTATAGAGTGAGGCTGGGGGTAGGGGTCTTGGATGTGCATAGCTGCTGGTGGGCCTGGGCTGATGTGATCTAGCCTGGCACGTCTTGGTCCGGAAGCACTCTGGTTCGGCCATGCATGGAAGTGGAGTTTGGACCGGTAGTGATGTTGGCTCGGTGGTGAGGTTGGACTGGTAGGTGAGGTTGGTTCGGTATGTGAGGTTGGACCGGTAGGTGAGTTTGGTTCGGTATGTGAGGTTGGACCGGTAGGTGAGGTTGGACCGGTAATGGGTGGAGTGTGTGTTGGTTCGGTAGGGGTTGGTCCGGCACCTTTGGTCCTGGGTGATGGTTCGGTAGTCACGAGGAAAGGGATGGTTCGGTAGAGGCTCCTTGCTCTGATTCGGCATGTAGTGGAACAAGGACTGGTTCGGCTCTGCGTGGGAAGAGGTTTGGTTCAGCCATGCATAAGAGGGGAGTTTGGTCCGGTAGTAGGCGAAAACACTCCCAACAATATGAGTTTAGCTTCATGTCCCATAACCACTGGCTTAACTTAAATAGTTAAGAACAAACTGTAGATCTTCACTAGGAAATTGTCACAAAAGGTTCAGTCGAACAAGTCCAAGAATTAACCGACGAAGTAAACGCAGGCGTTTTATACCACTTGTTTTGCTAAGCCGTTTAATTAGATTTCTCATCCGAGTGAAATAAAGGCTTGTATATACTAATAGATTGGAAAACGGTTTAGGAGAAGAGCTTTGTAATAAAATAGAGTTGAAATCGTTTTGATGAAAGATTTTTAGTATTTACTACTAGTATTGAAACCTTTATGTTTTTAAAATAGTAAATCAAAGAAATTGATTGTAGAATCAACAAGTCACAAAAATTCACGTTCGGAGACGTGAATGAAATCCAAGGAAATCAGTTCCAAATCCATCAAAGTAGAAATACCCATGCGACCCTAAAAGGCCGAGCTAAAGTGCAATGGAACGACCTAAAGTAAAATAGGTCGAACGAATTAAGGATAACATGTCAAGCGACCTAGGTGAGCGACCTAAGCATGAGGCGTGACCTATAAGGACTGAACGACCTATAGCAGGTGTGAGTTATATAGGTAGAACGACTTATGGTCTAACGACCTAAGGGCGAACGAGTTAAGGCATTAACGACCTAAAAAGGTGGACGTAAGCAGTGGTACGACCAAATAAGGGGAAGCGACCTAACAAGGTTGCGTATGCCGAGCGACCTAACCATCTAAGGCCGAGCGACTTTAAGGTGGAATGGTGTCATGCGACCTAACTAGGTGAATGGTCAAGTGACCTAAAGGCTCACGACCTAAAGGGTTAACGTCATAGAACGAGATAGAGATGCGAGCGACCTAGCATGTAAACGACCTAGCACACAGCCGAGCCAAGAAAGGGAACGCCTTATCAGGGCGAACGAGTTAAGGAGTGGCGCAACCTAACATTGCCGAACTACCTAAATGAATGCAGGAATGGCCGAACGACTTAGTGGCCAACGACCCAAGGAGAGCGACCTAAGCGGTCAAATGGGCGCGACCTATAGGGGAAACGACCTAAAAGCAGGCCGAGAATCCCTTATGTGCAATCGAGCCATATATTCAGGGGCGACCTAAGTCCAAACGACCAAAAGAGGTACGAGATAGAGCATAGTGCAGATGACCTATAGCCGAGCGACCTAACTCGTGGCGAACGACCTAAGGTTTTACGACCTACCTCCGAACGACTTATGGATGGAACGACCTATGGATGGAACGACCTATGGCCGAGCGACCTAAGGCAAGGCCGACCTAAATACGAACGAGCTAAATGCACAGGGGTGACTTTTCCAAGCCCGAGTGTCCTAAGCCCAGTAATTTGCCAAAAACGCTACAAATTGGAGTTTTTCACCAATTTAATTCAAACCAAATGCAAATGCACATGCAAAAGAGATAGGAAATCATTCCCAAGAATCCAAGATAGTTATAGACAAGAATGTGAGATAAAAATCTCACCTTTACACGGAAATTGATGGAGATGAAGCTTGAAAGCAAAGCAAGAACAATAACAAGCTTGAATCTATGTCTTCACTTGAATTTGGAGTAGATGTTGGATTAGCAATGAAGATTAAGGCTTTGGAGTTTTAATTTCCCATTCCCTCCACCATTTTTGAAAAAGCTTTAGAGTTAGGAAGTGAAGAATGATTTAATGAAGAGGAGAGGGGGTTGGGCTGAGTTAGTAAGTGACAAAAAGGGTTCAGCCCAAACCAAAGCCATAAGTGAAAAAGTGGCAAAAATTCCACTAACTCCGAACATATCAAAGTTTATACTCAAAAAGATCGCAAACGTCATTTTGAACTCAATGGAGGTGGTTTCGAGTCCTAATTTGACCGTATGCAAAAAGTAGCTTTTCGGACTAAGATCCGACTGACGATAAAATATTTAAATATAAAATCGATGAATATGCGGGTTGTTACAAACTCCCCTCCTTAAAGAAATTGCGTCCTCGCAATATATAAGATGGAAATAAAAAGTAACAACCATAAAAGCACATTAACACAAAAGAAATTCGAAATATGAAGTTCACCTCAAAGAGCATGAGGAAGTAGGTCTGGATGTGTTTGCTCGATGAATTCTCTAGATTCCCAAGAACAATCCTTAGGATTTGAGGACCATTGACTTTCATAAGTGGAACATCTTTATTTCGAAGTCGTTTGACTTTCGAAGCGATAATACGAATAGGATGCTGCTCAAAAGTTAAATTAGGCGAAATTTCAATTTCTTGCACAACACCGGACTCAAGAATAAGATCGAAATCTCGAAAGCATTTCCGTAATTGAGAAACGTGAAATACGTCACGAATAATAGAAAATTTGAGCCGGTAATAAAAGGCGATACCCCATGGAATCACTACGTTCAGTGATAGGAAATGGCCTAATAAATTGAGGCGCTAATTTTTCCCGATCGACTGAAACGTAAAACACCCTTAATAGGTGAAACATGAATAAAACCTGGACCTAAAACCAGCTTCTCACCGGCCTCAAGCCAACAATAAGGGGGGTCGACATGGCCTTCCATAGAGTGCCTCGAAAGGTGCCATACCGATACAAGATTGGAAGCTATTATTATAGGAAAACTAAACGAGAGAAATATGATCTTCCCAACTTCCATCGAAATCAAGTACAGAGGCACGAAGAAGATCTTCAAGAGTTTGATTCACACGCTCGGTTTGTCCATCGGACTGGGGTGATAAGCGGTGCTAAAATCTCGAAGACTTTTTCCAAAATCCACTATTAAACAATGGATCGCGATCGCTAACAATAGAAGTAGGAACACCATGCAATTTAACAATTTCTTCGATAAAGAATTTGGCCACAAGAGGAACGGTTCGGTCAGACCGAACGGGAATAAAATAGGCGGATATAGTAAGTCTATCGACTATCACCCATAAACTATCATGACCCGAACAAGAACGGGAAAGGCCATCACTAAAATCCATGGAAATTTGGTCCCACTTCCAAATTGGAATTTCTAAAGGTTGCAACAACCCACCATGCCTTTGTTAAGTTGGCAAGTCATGCAACGCTTAGCAAAGTTAGCAATAACAGATTTCATTCACTCCTAAAAATAAAACCGCTTCACTTCTGTGTACATTTTACTACTACCGGGATGAATGGTAAATTCAGAATGATGAGAATCTTCTAAAGTATCTTTACGAAGATCACTAATATTTGGTATAATAAGTCTACCAAATTTTCGAATGCTGCCACAAGAATCAATATCGAAGTCTTTCAAACTTTCAATATTAATTTTATCCCTACAACTTTGGCTAAGAAGAGCCAATTCGGGATCTAGCCCTTTGGGCTTCAAGAATGCAGTCTAAAAGAGAAGGACGAGCCTCTAAGCTACATAAAACAAGAGATGCACATAAATTGGATTTGGCAATCTCGAATCTCACAAGTGGATAGAGTCTCGAGATCATTCCATTTGTATATCATCATAAAAATACTGCTTGTTGCTTAAGACTAAGGCTATCGGCAACACGATTCTCCCATCCGGGAGTAAACAAAGAATATCAAGATCATAAGATGCAAGGATCTCGAGCCAACATTGTTGACACAAATTAAGTTTCTTATGAGAAAATAGATATCCCAATGAGTTATAATCGAGGTGGAGAACAATTTCTCCCCCAAGATGATGATGCCAAACTTTGAAAGCAAAAACAATAGTCGCGTGCACCAGATCATAAGTGACATACCTAGTCTCTATCGGCTTTTATGATTTTAGAAGTACAAGTGATTGCACGTTCTCTTTTGCAAGAGAACAACATCCATACCAATTACGATTAACATTGGTACTAAAGATAAAGTTTTGGTTCCCTTCGGGAATCACAAGAATAAGAGTATCGAAAAGAAAGAATTTAATCTTCTTTCCCGAAAAGCTAAAACTTTCAAAATCACAATTACCTTTATAGAAAGATTTACATTTTACAAGTCAATTAATTGTGTCTGACTGTCTCATCAAAGCGTTTAGGAAATCCCTATCGATAGCGTTGATCAAGCGCATCGACCAGAATTCTTAAAACACTAAATGGGCAATACAACACAATATCATCTTCTATATGACGAAAATATCTCTTAAAAGTTTTGAGAATATCCTTTGCTTGTTTAAGATAAAAATCAAATTGTACTTATAAATAAATCTTATGAAAAAGATTTAAAAAATTTTAAATTTCTATTTTCATCCAAAATTAATAGATACAAGAATGGAATTATTGAGATATTCATAAAATACTCGATTTATAAAATGGATGAAATAAGCAGAATAAACCGAATGACACAAATAGTCATTCAAAAGAATCATAACGAGTGCGGAATGTGGTAAGTGGAATGCCAAATCCCGCAACTCCTAGCTAATGAAAACCGGTGGTAAGGTCAAACTGGAAAGACCTTAACACCTCTTAAAAGATTGCTTAGGTGATGATCCTATGACAAGCTCAAAGATTCCGGAAAATTCACAACTACATGAATGAGAGAAATAACACTTTACTCAACATGTGAGCTTAGAGAATAAAATGATGCCATTAATTTGGAATCGAAATCAAAAAGGAAAAATATGAATCTGCTTAACAGATTGAAAATGTCGAAGATGAATAGTCCACATGGGACATAAGATATGGCTTCATAATGATTAAGCCAATCCTTTCACAAAAATTAATTCCGAAGCCTAAGAAGAAATCGGCTTGGAAAGAAAAATCACATAAAATAATTTCGACATCAATAAGAAGCAAATTGAGTGTTGCGGATCCACCAATCCCGATTCGCAACCCTCAAAGAAGTCATTAAGCCCAAAATATAAAAAGAAAGAGAATCAACAAGTTCTTTTGATATAAAAATGATGAGATGAACCCATATCAAAAAGAACTCGAATAGGATAATCACAAACAAATGAAATAAAGGATTGAATAAGAAATACCTTGACCAAGAGAAGATTTGCTAGGGGCTTGCAGCTTCCCTTTTTCTCTTGCTTTGAAGTTTGGGACATGTAGATAAGTAATGACCCGATCCTTTGCAATAGAGGCAATAAAGGGGTTTCGGGCACTTAATTACATAATGGTTGTGGAACCACAATTGAAGCATTGTCTATGACTTGGGGTAGGTGTCTTGGCTACTGCAGTTTCTGGTTCCACCTTCCTCTTGCTTAGAAGTACGGGGCAGACAGAAATATGATGACTAGAATTTTTGCAATAACGACAAAGGAGTGGTTCCGGGCACTCCTTTGCATAGTGGTCCTTAGAATTACAATTGTAGCATCCTCTACCAATAGAGTTTGGAGTCTTTGCTAAAAAAGTAGGTTGCTTCACCTTCTTATTGGGATAAGGGCTTTTGAACTTAATATGCCTCTTCTCGGAAATCCCGATACCACTATCAATTCCTTTATCAGCCTCTTCATGTCGAAGAGTGATATCCACAAGCTGATTGAAAGGAACTTCAAGTTTCATAGGTAAAACCATTTCGGGGTTCTTACACAAAGCAGAGATAAACCATTGATTCTTAGCAAGATCCAAAAGTTGTCAGGCAGACATGAATGCGTCATCCAGAGAAGAACTACTGGATTGACCAGAGCTGGGGACTGCCAGAACTAACCATCTCTTCTTCTTTAAGAAAGAAAGAAAGAAGAAGAAAAAGGTTATTCTCATAGTAAATATCAAACAATCTTGATAGATAAAACAAGGAATCTTAAGAGTGAATAGGATAGATCGGTACGAAGACACGAATTAAATCCTAAGGCACGACTCCTAAGAAGGACTTAGGACGATGATCCTTGTTAAGTTATTCTACATTGTTCCGAAATTTGGCTCTGATACCAAGCTGTGACGCCCCACCTCAATACCCACGCTAGCCAAGAACACTATGGAGTAATACTATCAACTAGCACGGAGAATAAGGTTGTTGAGGAGCGACCATCCGTGTAATTTCTTTCTGCGAGCGCCGATATGTCAAATAGTATAACATGCATTTCATTTAAGGAGGAAATTCGACATCCCGATACAAACTCAAAGCTATCACACAGTGGCTATATATGATATTCAGAAACAAATATAGAAATAATCATAACACAAATCAGTCACAGACATCCATATCACAAAGGCGGAAAAAGATATGAATATATAGATAACACATGAAAGTGTACATCAGAGTAGTGGTCTGAAAGATCCACGATAATACAAAAGAATAGCTACAAGCTACACAAAAACATCAATATATATTACGGAGTCTATATCTCAAATGTATACAACAAAAACTACTAATCTAAGTAGTTAGCCAAAAAGTCAGAGTAATCCCAGAAGAGAAGTCAAGCAGAAGCACCTATAACATCTCGGTCTGACCCGAGTATTATTTATAAGAAAATAATAAACGGATCAGTCTAGCTATACATATCAAATGATATGGTATAAAATAAAAGACATGGCATGGACATGTAATAACCATAATGGCATACTACTACAAGTATGTAATTGAAAATCAACATGAGATTAATCAATATCACAAGAATCTTCTCAAAGATAAAATGGGGTATCATACCCTAAACTTGTATTCATAACAAGTCGATTACACACAAATTCACCAATGCACAAAAATTGATAAAACTTATCAATGGAAATCACGAAAATTGGTGAAGCACAAAATTCCAGAAATCATCACAAGAAATCCAGAAATCAGAAGAAGGGGGAGGCCTATCACAAGAACGGGAGCATGAAAGCCACCAACACGTGTATCAGAAGACGGAAAGCTATTCCATGGTTGCTAACCATTTTCACTAGAACGGCCTGAAGACCATGAGTCAAAACTCCACTAAAATGGCCCAAAGACCATAGGGCGCTACCCCACATATGTGAGTAAAAACATCACACAAACGGGGTCTAGTCTCCCTCGCAGACAAAGAGACATCGCTCAATCGCTAGTCTAAATCACAAAAATGATCGTCATGATCATCAAGAAGTGTCAATTACACTAAGCTAGTAAATATATGAGTTTAGCTTCATGTCCCATAACCACTAGCTTAACTTAAATATCTACGAACAAACTGTAGATCTTCACTAGGAAATTGTCACAAAAGGTTCAGTCGAACAAGTTCAAGAATTAACCGACGAAGTAAATGCAAGCGTTTCATACCACTTGTTTTGCTAAGCCGTTTAATTAGATTTCTCATCCGAGTGAAATAAAGGCCTGTATATACTAATAGATTATAAAACGGTTTAGGAGAAGAGCTTTTTAATAAAATAGAGTTGAAATTGTTTTGATGAAAGAGTTTTAGTATTTACTACTAGTATTGAAACCTTTATGTTTTTAAAATGGTAAATCACAGAAATTGATTGTAGAATCAACAAGTCACAAAAATTCACGTTCGGAGACGTGAATGAAATCCAAGGAAATCGTTTCCAAATCCATCAAAGTAGAAATACCCATGCGACCCTAAAAGGCCGAGCTAAAGTGCAATGGAACGACCTAAAGTAAAATAGGTCGAACGAATTAAGGATAACATGCCGAGCGACCTAGGTGAGCAACCTAAGCATGAGGCGCGACCTATAAGGACTGAACGACCTATAGTAGGTGTGATTTATATAGGTAGAACGACTTATGGTCTAACGACCTAAGGGCGAACGAGTTAAGGCGTTAACGACCTAACAAGGTGAACATAAGCAGTGGTACGACCAAATAAGGGGAAGCGACCTAACAAGGTTGCGTATGCCGAGCGACCTAACTATCTAAGGCCGAGCGACTTTAAGGTGGAATGGGGTCACGCGACCTAACTAGGTGAATGGTCAAGCGACCTAAAGGCTCACGACCTAAAGGGTGAATGTCATAGAACGAGATAGAGATGCGAGCGACCTAGCATGTAAACGACCTAGCACATGGCCGAGCCAAGAAAGGGAACGCCTTATCAGGGCGAACGAGTTAAGGAGTGGCACAACCTAACATTGCGAACAACCTAAATGAATGCAGGAATGGCCGAACGACTTAGTGGCCAACGACCCAAGGAGAGCGACCTAAGCGGTCAAATGGGCGCGACCTATAGGGGAAACGACCTAAAAGCAGGCTGAGAATCCCTCATGTGCAATCGAGCCATATATTCAGGGGCGACCTAAGTCCAAACGACCTAAAGAGGTACGAGATAGAGCATAGTGCAGACGACCTATAGCCGAGCGACCTAACTCGTGGCAAACGACCTAAGGTGTTACGACCGACCTCCGAACGACCTATGGATGGAACGACCTATGGATGGAACGACCTATGGCCGAGCGACCTAAGGCAAGGCCGACCTAAATGCGAACGAGCTAAATGCACATGGGCGACTTTTCCAAGCCCGAGCGACCTAAGCCCAGTAATTTTCCAAAAACGCCACAAATTGGAGTTTTTCACCAATTCAATCCAAACCAAATGTAAATGCACATGCAAAAGAGATAGGAAATCATTCCCAACAATCCAAGATAGTTATAGATAAGAATGTGAGATAAAAATCTCACCTTTTCACGGAAATTGATGGAGATGAAGCTTGAAAGCAAAGCAAGAACAATAACAAGCTTGAATCTATGTCTTCACTTGAATTTGGTGTAGATGTTGGATTAGCAATGAAGACTAAGGCTTTGGAGTTTTAATTTCCCATTCGCTCCACCATTTTTGAAAAAGCTTTAGAGTTAGGAAGTGAAGAATGATTTAATGAAGAGGAGAGGGGGTTGGGCTGAGTTAGTAAGTGACAAAAAGGGTTCAGCCCAAACCAAAGCCATAACTGAAAAAGTGGCGAAAATTCCACTAACTCCAAACATATCAAAGTTTATACTCAAAAAGATCGCAAACGTCATTTTGAACTTAATGGAGGTGGTTTCGAGTCCTAATTTGACCGTATGCAAAAAGTAGCTTTTCGAACTAAGATCCGATTGACGATAAAATATTTAAATAAAATATTTAAATATAAAATCGATGAATATGCGAGTTGTTACAGACTCCCCTCCCTAAAGAAATTGCGTCCTCGCAATATATAAGATGGAAATAAAAAGTTACAACCATAAAAGCACATTAACACAAAAGAAATTCGAAATAAGAAGTTCACCTCAAAGAGCATGAGGAAGTAGGTCTGGATGTGTTTGCTCGATGAATTCTCTAGATTCCCAAGAACAATCCTTAGGATTTGAGGACCATTGAACTTTCATAAGCGGAACATCTTTATTTCGAAGTCGTTTGTAACGACCCGACTTCCTACGCCCAGAAAGTCGTATCGTTTTGAAGAAAAGAAAGAGGTGAGAAAGTAGAAAAGATAGAGAAGAAGAAGAAACAACAACAAAATCTCAACAGCGGAACGAATAAAATATAATATATCACATAAATATCACATAATATCATATACATCAGAGTACACAGATAATACATCATATACTAGACAGTTATAAACCTCTGTCTAGTTAATACAACTCACACATCACAGAGATACAACACAGCGGAAATACGGAAATAATATTAACACAGCGGAACCAATATATATCTATACGCTGAAGCCTCCTGCTCCATTGCTCCTCCAGAATTCGTCAATGCTAACCTGAATCCCTTGACTACCCGTAAAAATTTGGGTACCCGAGAGTTTATGAAAAACATAAATAAACTTCGGGTCAGACATGGGTCTGGTATGAGTAACAGGTTAAAGTTGTTTAACTTTGAAAATCATTTGAAACAAAGGTATCACGTAAGACTTCCCACACATAAACATGGAAAAGTTTTTACCTTACGCTAACCAAATCATTTTATAGGAAATCCAGTGATACTATAATAGTGTCTAGGGTTTTCAAGTAAATAGAAAATAGCTGAAATTGTTACATGATTAAATTCCAGCATACTAGCCACAACGTGGGTAATACAATCAAATCCGTTGGCACTTATTGGATTTTGGATTCCATACAATGGCTGGGCTACTGGGGTACCGCCCGTCACAGTACGTGGCCTAGATCACCGTACCGAGGAGTATGCCCGCTCCCCTGCAACACAAAGCCGGAACCATCCTTACTGGACAGTTCCAAGTAAGATTACCCCACAGTTGCTGCGCACACAACTGCCACTAAACCGAACATAAAGGGACCTCTAGACAGGGGTAAACCTTACTCCCCAGTGGGAGCTACCCACGGAGCCTTGCTGCACCTCCCCTGTTTTAGCCATTCCTGGTTGATGAGGCTTGAGGTTACGATTACCTTTAGAGAACACATCTCTTAGAATGCTCATCGTCCACCTGACGATGTTCTGAAAGCATTCGATCCATACAAGTTCGTTCCGGGTTCGAACGAAACCGAAGGCATTATCTCGTTACACTCGTATTGGAATCACCCTCAGAGTTAACGACAATAACCCTTGCATTCTGAATCACCATCTCGAATCTATAAGTACTATCTCCGTCAAACTCATTACGGAATCACCCACAGAGTTATACTGACGTATAGTTCTTATACCTCGAGTCTTCACTTGCTCCATTTGAATTTCACGACCTAACGTTATTTTGGATCGATGTGGTATTCGGGTCTCCAGACCTAGAATCCCGGTATACGGAAACCCGATCCCGGTCTCATCGAAATCCAAACCGTATCTTTTAAGGCCAAGTTGTTTTAAAGGTTAAAACAATTCAATTCAATTATCTATATCAACACAGATAGATAAATCACAATATCACAGATGGATGATACACATATCAGCATATATGAATAACTATATCATTATCACACTTCAAGTCAAACATCCATATCACAACAGATATTACTGATCTCATATCTGAGATTACAATCAATCAATGGGATATCAATATCAATCATCATACATAAGCAAGGATAATAAATCACACTATTGATAATTAATTTAAAATGAATTAAATCAATTACCTTATCCTTAATTAATTTAAAGTTAATTAAATTAATTACTTTCTCATTATTAAACTTGCTTAAATCATCACCCATTATTCCTTTTTAATTTATCATCCCGATTAATTACTTTAATTACATTTAAGTAATTATCCTCGAGTTATTTCTCGGATTATTTAAATCAAACATAGAAATTAATCTTTATATTACTTCATTTATTAATTAACCGAAGTTAATTACTTTGCTTAATTATTCATATTAATAAATCTCTTCATTTATCAATTATATTCCAGATAAATCCATTTTAATTTCAACATTAATTATAAAAAAAATTAATGATCTCAATTTATAATTACAATTTAAATTTATTACATCAAAGTAATTAATTCTTAATTAAACCACAATATTAATCACTCTGATTAATCACATCTAGTAATTAACTTCCTTAATTACTTCATAAACAAATTAATTACTCAATAATCAATTATCTCTAATTAATCCCTTTGATTAATAAAAGTAATTATACTCCAATTACTTTATTTACAAACATCATCCTATTAATTACGTCCTGTAATTATTTATCAATTACTTCTCTAAGTAATTATATCTTCAAATCAACAAACGATTAAATCCAGGTTAATTAAGATTAATTAACCCAATAAATCATATTACTCAATAAATCAAAATGAGTAATTATCTCCTCAATTACTTCCCATCAACTAGTTATACTTTAACAGTTACAAATGTTGATTTCAATTTATCAATCTAATTATCGATTAATAATCAATTATATTGATTCATTATAAATAATCAGTTAACCGTTTTCTTTAACATCTATTAATTTATATACTAAAGTAATTAACTTATATTAATCATTAATAAGTTTAATTTACTATTTAAAAATTGATTAAAATCTAATCTATGATTTTAATAACACCAATTACTTATTTCAATATTTAATCTTCGATTTAATTCTTTTAAACCTGTAATTACAAATTAATTACTTAATTCATCTTTAACCTTCATTCATCTATTTAACTTCCATTTCCCATTAAATCATTACAAATTTCCACTATCATTCTAATTCTTTAGATAGTTAACGAGTTTAAACTTCATCTCAATTTCTTAAAGTAACTCGTTTCCTTTTCGATTAAATTTCACTTTTAAATGTTTAAAACATCTATTTTTCATTTTTCCGAACTCTTATTTAAAAGTCAAGTTTAAATGAACTCTAATTAAATTTTTAATCTTTTTATAAAACAAACCCAAAAAAAACTATAAATTACAATTATAAAACAATCTTAGTTATAAGTGCTTTTAATCAAACCACCTTAATTTCAAATATTTAAATTTATTAAAAAGTATTTAAAATTTAAACTTTTCTTTTATTTCAAAAATCGGAATTTAAACACTTAAATCAAACTCAGTCGATATTGGTTTAAATTTAAAACCACAAAATTTAAAACTGGGAAAAACTAAACACTGTTCACTGTAAACAAGTTTCCCGAGTTTTCCCCCCATACCTGCTTCGAGAAAAACTTGTTTTTCCCCGGGCCAGAACGAAAAGTTACTCGAGTAAATCTCGAGTTTGCCTGGCACTGTTCATTTGAGGAAAAAAAACTATCTACCGAGACAACCTAAATTCACTTCGAGTAATTTATTGAATCACCCGAGCTAATCGCCGAGTTACTCGAGAGATTCTCGAGTCCGTTCCCTGTCCAACCAAAGATATACACATCCATCCCCTCTCGACTGTGCACATGCACAGTTCCGTTCATCACCTCCGATCGACCACGTCCATCACCACACATCGGCGATCCACTCGGCACCTTATTCCGGCCCTCCATTCAGCATCTCAGACATTAAATCGAAATCGAGTTCGAATGAACACCTGGAACCCAAAACCAGAAAACAATCTCCACCTGTAAACTTCGCCGCTGCTCCTACCTCCGATCACCAGAGACCACCGCACTCCGGCCAAAGCCTCGCCTGCCTTCCCTGTACACGACCCCCAAAGCTCGTCACACTCGATCACTCCATGGCTTCAAACGAGACAATTAACTATGGCACTTAAAAACTAGGTTTACAGGCAAGAAAACATTGCCAACTGCTCCACGTTGATCTGGCGACCTCGACTCCATTTTTCCCAACATCCCTGGTCGCTCCTCTACCTCTCGACCAAGACTCATTATTTCTGGTCAACTACATCGACCATGGCGACCCAAAACGTTCAAAACAGAGAAGTAAAACTGCTCTTCACTCCTTTGTTTAAAAATTGTAGTTCTTGTTTTAAAAATCATAAATTTGAATGTAGTTTCAATTTATATTCTTAAATCTTTAAAATCAGAAGTTTGATTTAAACACATATAAAGATGAGATCAGTTTTCTTAAGTTACCAGAGAAATTTACAGTTTGTTTAATCTTTAACATACTTTAAATACTTAAACTACAACTAACCAACAGTTTTATTTCACAACTTAAATACAAATAAGTGTTAAATCATGAGATGGAGGTGGGTTTCCATATTTTCCAAAATCATGAACCCAGATACAGGTATTCACAAAACAGATGCACATGAGTTATACAATCACATATACACAAGGTAACATATCATCACAGAGAAATATAGGCTAGACTAACTTAGGTGATAATTTTAAATAAGGTGTTACTCACCAAGCTTTGAAGAAGAACAGAGACTGTTTGTAAACAGTTTGAATTTGAGAAACTGGAAAATGCTTCTCACTTAAATCTTCTGCCAAATCCCTCTTGCTTATGTTATATTGACTTGTTGATGATGTTCAATACTTGTTTTAGGATTAAATGGGGTTTTTACTTTGGTTTTGTTGAGCTCGAACTGGCATTCGAATTGAAATGTGATAAGAGAAAATAGTTTATAGGCTGTAGTGTAATCAGTTTACAGGGTTTGTATATTTCTTTTCTTATGTAGTGTCAGAGATATTTGTAAAATGGAAGCTGAAATACAATTTTATACAACTGGAATAGATTTGTATGGCTGCTAATAAATGAAGGCAATAAATACTTGTACTTTGTTGTTCTCATGTTGTACATATCTTATATTTCCTTACACTTGCCTGGCTTCTTTTGCAAGCATGTTATATTTTACTTTGCAATTGATTCTCTTTGCTCTTAGGTCTGTATGCATGCATTCGAACCATTATTTCCATGCTTCCCTGTACATGCTTTTGTAAATTTTTGACTATGCAGATTTATAAAGGCTGGAAATCTTCTTTAGATGATGTAGTGTAAATGTTATTGTAATATTGTTCAATTATAAAATGTAATAGATGTTGTTTTAATATGTTGTTTAGATTATTTGGTGTTTGTTTGAAATTTACAAAGTTATAAAATCTACTTACGAATATATTACACTCCCTAGTTTTTACATTTTAAAATGTAGTTAGAATGTTGTTTTATTGTTTGTGTTAAAATTTACAAAACTATGAATTTCACTTGTATATTTTTGTTTCACTCATACCATTGTTAAATTGTTATTTTTAACTTTTAACGTTATTTAAAATAAATTACACATTTAAATCAATTTGAAACGATTCATAAAAGAATTTATATTTTATTAATATTATATAAGTTCGTTTATCAAATTTTAAAATAGCTAAACAAGAAATTACTTCTTTATTATCAAATGCTTATTTTTAAAATATACAGTAAAGTAATATTTGACAAAACTGAATTTAAAACCATATATATATATTTCAAACTAAAATTTTACAAGCTATACTTTAACAGAAAGAAAGAAGAAAAAAAATCCTTTGTTAATAAATATAAATTTAAATCAAAGTTAGAAATAATTCAAAGCAATTTAAACATCTATCTAAGTATTTAAACTATATATCTATTTATTAAATAGCTTTAAAAAGTATAGTTTAAAATAAATTATAATTTCCAAATCATCAGAATATATGTATATATATTAGAAATTTAAAACAAAATTTATCAATTAAATTTAAACAGAGTTTTTCCTATCTACGATATATACCGATATATATAAATAAATAGAGAATAATTTATTGGATTTTACAGATAAAAATCACCCATCAGATATTTATCAGAAGAAAAATATCGATTCAAATCTTATAATTCAATAATCAATTTAATATTTAATATAAATTATTAAATTGATATCACTCGAAATTCCGGGATGTCACATTCCTCCCCCCTTAAAAGAATTTCGTCCCCGAAATTTAAAACAAAGGTAATTTAATAATTTATTAAAAATTTTAATTTTAAAATATAAGCATATATCAATCAATGCTAACAACCATATCAACCAATCATCCAACAAACAAATCTATCTATCCAGACAAAAATCTGGGTAAAATTTTCTCGAGTTTCCCCGAGTACAAATATCGGGTTACTCGCTCTATAGAATCCAACCAGTCAATATCACTAAGCTACAGAGCTCCTACTCCTTTAGATCTACAGAACAAGATAGGATATCAGACTACAGACGAGTCAGACTCACAACCAAAACTTCCTGAACTGCTGGTTCCCAAAACCAGAGGTAGAATCTTACACGTACTCCCTCAGAGATATGTGAAACACAACGAATCCCACCTATCCAAGCTGGCAATTCACTCCGGAAGAACAACCACTAAACTTTTCCAGAACAGAGAGAAAAATCCAGAACACCTCAGAACTGATTTCCCAGACTTACCAAACTATACAGCTCCTTAAATCAGAGAAACTCATCCAGAATCAAATCTCAGACTCTGAAATCCAAATTACCAAACTCTTCGGACGATCCAAAGCTACTTTCATCACTACCAATCAGCTAAATATCCGCTGATACCTTCCAGAATAGTCTGAATCCAAAAACAATCTAGTAGACGATCTTCTCCCTATCAACTAAAATCAAGAACACAAACCTACCATCATCCGTAGAAATCAACTTCTCCTTTCCCAGAAAAGAAAAACAATCGCACTCCCAACTGCTTCCGCTGCACAACTCTGATATGAGAGCAGATGAAAATATAGATGATGCACACAAGCACAAACTCCACTGATACCAAATGTGACAGACCTCGGCTTTGCAACCATCAGTCAACAATCACAACTGGTAAGCCTCCCAACTATTCCAAAAATATGGTTCAATAGATCCATACAGAAAAAATTCAGAAGTTCCTCAAAACCCATCCTACTACTAAGTTAAACCATCGGTACCACTCCTGGAATACAGTCGATGCCAAACACATTTCCCAGAGGCTGGCAATCCTGACTTCCTGAAGACATTCAGAAAATTTCTGAAACACAAAGGAACACTCAAACTATCGCAAGTCACTTTTGCGATCCTATCCGGTTCAGATTCCAAAGAAACTATTCTTCCTTTACCAACCCGAACAGCATATCCAAACAAAATTTCTCCTTTAGTAACATCTTATCTGTCAGAAAACTGATAGTTCCTCCTCAAAACAGATATCCTGACCTGCTGAGCTTCCAGAAGAAGTGGATAAGTCATTAACATCTACTCGAACTACTGACCGTAGAATCTCACATCTCCTGATCTATAGCAGAAAAAGATTCACATTGCTGCTTCCACACTCCACTCCCGGTCACTTCTTAACCAGAAAACTTCTTTATTCCAAAGGCTTCTCGAACTTCAAAGTCTTCAGCCAGCTTCACAAAGAGGTTGAGACAAACAGATGCCTCTCAAAAATTTGGACTCCAAACCAAGCACCATCAATTTACTCTTATTAAGGGGGTGAAAATGAGATAACATTCGAAAGTAACAACTTACTGACCTCAGTCTCACACTCCAACACAGATAAAGCTTCCATGCGGTAGACATCAACTGTCCACCCCATACCTCCTTAACTTGCTCCAAAGAAACATCTTCGGCACCATCTTTGTTTATTGCATCTCACCATACAGCTACTCCTTTCTGAAGTTGCAAAGATACCATTACTCACTCCAACAGATCCAAACTCCAAAGAATCTGCTTACCGAGCACAACTAACTTACACTTCCGAGAGGTACTCCGAATCCCTTAAAAAGATTGCCTTCGGAGATCAGAGAAATCCTTACTCCATACTGCCAAACTTACTCGAGAAAGACTTGAGCCTACAGTCTTGACATATACATCTCTAATCACAACAAATTCAACCATTGGTGATCGTGTTACACACACCACCTAATCTACCTTTATATCTTATATTGGATAACCTGAACGGGTAACCCAACAATATAGGTAGAAATAAATAAATATATATATATATATATATATATATATCAAAATACAAATACGCTCTCTCAAGAAGAAATCACTTAAGAGCCTAGGTATTCGCTCAACCTAGTGCTCTGATACCAACTGTAACGACCCGACTTCCTACGCCCAGAAAGTCGTATCGTTTTGAAGAAAAGAAAGAGGTGAGAAAGTAGAAAAGATAGAGAAGAAGAAGAAACAACAACAAAATCTCAACAGCGGAACGAATAAAATATAATATATCACATAAATATCACATAATATCATATACATCAGAGTACACAGATAATACATCATATACTAGACAGTTATAAACCTCTGTCTAGTTAATACAACTCACACATCACAGAGATACAACACAGCGGAAATACGGAAATAATATTAACACAGCGGAACCAATATATATCTATACGCTGAAGCCTCCTGCTCCATTGCTCCTCCAGAATTCGTCAATGCTAACCTGAATCCCTTGACTACCCGTAAAAATTTGGGTACCCGAGAGTTTATGAAAAACATAAATAAACTTCGGGTCAGACATGGGTCTGGTATGAGTAACAGGTTAAAGTTGTTTAACTTTGAAAATCATTTGAAACAAAGGTATCACGTAAGACTTCCCACACATAAACATGGAAAAGTTTTTACCTTACGCTAACCAAATCATTTTATAGGAAATCCAGTGATACTATAATAGTGTCTAGGGTTTTCAAGTAAATAGAAAATAGCTGAAATTGTTACATGATTAAATTCCAGCATACTAGCCACAACGTGGGTAATACAATCAAATCCGTTGGCACTTATTGGATTTTGGATTCCATACAATGGCTGGGCTACTGGGGTACCGCCCGTCACAGTACGTGGCCTAGATCACCGTACCGAGGAGTACGCCCGCTCCCCTGCAACACAAAGCCGGAACCATCCTTACTGGACAGTTCCAAGTAAGATTACCCCACAGTTGCTGCGCACACAACTGCCACTAAACCGAACATAAAGGGACCTCTAGACAGGGGTAAACCTTACTCCCCAGTGGGAGCTACCCACGGAGCCTTGCTGCACCTCCCCTGTTTTAGCCATTCCTGGTTGATGAGGCTTGAGGTTACGATTACCTTTAGAGAACACATCTCTTAGAATGCTCATCGTCCACCTGACGATGTTCTGAAAGCATTCGATCCATACAAGTTCGTTCCGGGTTCGAACGAAACCGAAGGCATTATCTCGTTACACTCGTATTGGAATCACCCTCAGAGTTAACGACAATAACCCTTGCATTCTGAATCACCATCTCGAATCTATAAGTACTATCTCCGTCAAACTCATTACGGAATCACCCACAGAGTTATACTGACGTATAGTTCTTATACCTCGAGTCTTCACTTGCTCCATTTGAATTTCACGACTTAACGTTATTTTGGATCGATGTGGTATTCGGGTCTCCAGACCTAGAATCCCGGTATACGGAAACCCGATCCCGGTCTCATCGAAATCCAAACCGTATCTTTTAAGGCCAAGTTGTTTTAAAGGTTAAAACAATTCAATTCAATTATCTATATCAACACAGATAGATAAATCACAATATCACAGATGGATGATACACATATCAGCATATATGAATAACTATATCATTATCACACTTCAAGTCAAACATCCATATCACAACAGATATTACTGATCTCATATCTGAGATTACAATCAATCAATGGGATATCAATATCAATCATCATACATAAGCAAGGATAATAAATCACACTATTGATAATTAATTTAAAATGAATTAAATCAATTACCTTATCCTTAATTAATTTAAAGTTAATTAAATTAATTACTTTCTCATTATTAAACTTGCTTAAATCATCACCCATTATTCCTTTTTAATTTA
Organism: Allium fistulosum; assembly: GCA_030737815.1. Classification (NCBI taxonomy): domain Eukaryota; kingdom Viridiplantae; phylum Streptophyta; class Magnoliopsida; order Asparagales; family Amaryllidaceae; genus Allium; species Allium fistulosum. Next base: position 237,609,295 of record CM060908.1, read on the forward strand.
TCATCCCGATTAATTACTTTAATTACATTTAAGTAATTATCCTCGAGTTATTTCTCGGATTATTTAAATCAAACATAGAAATTAATCTTTATATTACTTCATTTATTAATTAACCGAAGTTAATTACTTTGCTTAATTATTCATATTAATAAATCTCTTCATTTATCAATTATATTCCAGATAAATCCATTTTAATTTCAACATTAATTATAAAAAAAATTAATGATCTCAATTTATAATTACAATTTAAATTTATTACATCAAAGTAATTAATTCTTAATTAAACCACAATATTAATCACTCTGATTAATCACATCTAGTAATTAACTTCCTTAATTACTTCATAAACAAATTAATTACTCAATAATCAATTATCTCTAATTAATCCCTTTGATTAATAAAAGTAATTATACTCCAATTACTTTATTTACAAACATCATCCTATTAATTACGTCCTGTAATTATTTATCAATTACTTCTCTAAGTAATTATATCTTCAAATCAACAAACGATTAAATCCAGGTTAATTAAGATTAATTAACCCAATAAATCATATTACTCAATAAATCAAAATGAGTAATTATCTCCTCAATTACTTCCCATCAACTAGTTATACTTTAACAGTTACAAATGTTGATTTCAATTTATCAATCTAATTATCGATTAATAATCAATTATATTGATTCATTATAAATAATCAGTTAACCGTTTTCTTTAACATCTATTAATTTATATACTAAAGTAATTAACTTATATTAATCATTAATAAGTTTAATTTACTATTTAAAAATTGATTAAAATCTAATCTATGATTTTAATAACACCAATTACTTATTTCAATATTTAATCTTCGATTTAATTCTTTTAAACCTGTAATTACAAATTAATTACTTAATTCATCTTTAACCTTCATTCATCTATTTAACTTCCATTTCCCATTAAATCATTACAAATTTCCACTATCATTCTAATTCTTTAGATAGTTAACGAGTTTAAACTTCATCTCAATTTCTTAAAGTAACTCGTTTCCTTTTCGATTAAATTTCACTTTTAAATGTTTAAAACATCTATTTTTCATTTTTCCGAACTCTTATTTAAAAGTCAAGTTTAAATGAACTCTAATTAAATTTTTAATCTTTTTATAAAACAAACCTAAAAAAAACTATAAATTACAATTATAAAACAATCTTAGTTATAAGTGCTTTTAATCAAACCACCTTAATTTCAAATATTTAAATTTATTAAAAAGTATTTAAAATTTAAACTTTTCTTTTATTTCAAAAATCGGAATTTAAACACTTAAATCAAACTCAGTCGATATTGGTTTAAATTTAAAACCACAAAATTTAAAACTGGGAAAAACTAAACACTGTTCACTGTAAACAAGTTTCCCGAGTTTTCCCCCCATACCTGCTTCGAGAAAAACTTGTTTTTCCCCGGGCCAGAACGAAAAGTTACTCGAGTAAATCTCGAGTTTGCCTAGCACTGTTCATTTGAGGGAAAAAAAACTATCTACCGAGACAACCTAAATTCACTTCGAGTAATTTATTGAATCACCCGAGCTAATCGCCGAGTTACTCGAGAGATTCTCGAGTCCGTTCCCTGTCCAACCAAAGATATACACATCCATCCCCTCTCGACTGTGCACATGCACAGTTCCGTTCATCACCTCCGATCGACCACGTCCATCACCACACATCGGCGATCCACTCGGCACCTTATTCCGGCCCTCCGTTCAGCATCTCAGACATTAAATCGAAATCGAGTTCGAATGAACACCTGGAACCCAAAACCAGAAAACAATCTCCACCTATAAACTTCGCCGCTGCTCCTACCTCCGATCACCAAAGACCACCGCACTCCGGCCAAAGCCTCGCCTACCTTCCCTGTACACGACCCCCAAAGCTCGTCACACTCGATCACTCCATGGCTTCAAACGAGACAATTAACTATGGCACTTAAAAACTAGGTTTACAGGCAAGAAAACATTGCCAACTGCTCCACGTTGATCTGGCGACCTCGACTCCATTTTTCCCAACATCCCTGGTCGCTCCTCTACCTCTCGACCAAGACTCATTATTTCCGGTCAACTACATCGACCATGGCGACCCAAAACGTTCAAAACAGAGAAGTAAAACTGCTCTTCACTCCTTTGTTTAAAAATTGTAGTTCTTGTTTTAAAAATCATAAATTTGAATGTAGTTTCAATTTATATTCTTAAATCTTTAAAATCAGAAGTTTGATTTAAACACATATAAAGATGAGATTAGTTTTCTTAAGTTACCAGAGAAATTTACAGTTTGTTTAATCTTTAACATACTTTAAATACTTAAACTACAACTAACCAACAGTTTTATTTCACAACTTAAATACAAATAAGTGTTAAATCATGAGATGGAGGTGGGTTTCCATATTTTCCAAAATCATGAACCCAGATACAGGTATTCACAAAACAGATGCACATGAGTTATACAATCACATATACACAAGGTAACATATCATCACAGAGAAATATAGGCTAGACTAACTTAGGTGATAATTTTAAATAAGGTGTTACTCACCAAGCTTTGAAGAAGAACAGAGACTGTTTGTAAACAGTTTGAATTTGAGAAACTGGAAAATGCTTCTCACTTAAATCTTCTGCCAAATCCCTCTTGCTTCTGTTATATTGACTTGTTGATGATGTTCAATACTTGTTTTAGGATTAAATGGGGTTTTTACTTTGGTTTTGTTGAGCTCGAACTGGCATTCGAATTGAAATGTGATAAGAGAAAATAGTTTATAGGCTGTAGTGTAATCAGTTTACAGGGTTTGTATATTTCTTTTCTTATGTAGTGTCAGAGATATTTGTAAAATGGAAGCTGAAATACAATTTTATACAACTGGAATAGATTTGTATGGCTGCTAATAAATGAAGGCAATAAATACTTGTACTTTGTTGTTCTCATGTTGTACATATCTTATATTTCCTTACACTTGCCTGGCTTCTTTTGCAAGCATGTTATATTTTACTTTGCAATTGATTCTCTTTGCTCTTAGGTCTGTATGCATGCATTCGAACCATTATTTCCATGCTTCCCTGTACATGCTTTTGTAAATTTTTGACTATGCAGATTTATAAAGGCTGGAAATCTTCTTTAGATGATGTAGTGTAAATGTTATTGTAATATTGTTCAATTATAAAATGTAATAGATGTTGTTTTAATATGTTGTTTAGATTATTTGGTGTTTGTTTGAAATTTACAAAGTTATAAAATCTACTTACGAATATATTACACTCCCTAGTTTTTACATTTTAAAATGTAGTTAGAATGTTGTTTTATTGTTTGTGTTAAAATTTACAAAACTATGAATTTCACTTGTATATTTTTGTTTCACTCATACCATTGTTAAATTGTTATTTTTAACTTTTAACGTTATTTAAAATAAATTACACATTTAAATCAATTTGAAACGATTCATAAAAGAATTTATATTTTATTAATATTATATAAGTTCGTTTATCAAATTTTAAAATAGCTAAACAAGAAATTACTTCTTTATTATCAACTGCTTATTTTTAAAATATACAGTAAAGTAATATTTGACAAAACTGAATTTAAAACCATATATATATATATTTCAAACTAAAATTTTACAAGCTATACTTTAACAGAAAGAAAGAAGAAAAAAAATCCTTTGTTAATAAATATAAATTTAAATCAAAGTTAGAAATAATTCAAAGCAATTTAAACATCTATCTAAGTATTTAAACTATATATCTATTTATTAAATAGCTTTAAAAAGTATAGTTTAAAATAAATTATAATTTCCAAATCATCAGAATATATGTATATATATTAGAAATTTAAAACAAAATTTATCAATTAAATTTAAACAGAGTTTTTCCTATCTACGATATATACCGATATATATAAATAAATAGAGAATAATTTATTGGATTTTACAGATAAAAATCACCCATCAGATATTTATCAGAAGAAAAATATCGATTCAAATCTTATAATTCAATAATCAATTTAATATTTAATATAAATTATTAAATTGATATCACTCGAAATTCCGGGATGTCACATCGTTTGACTTCCGAACCGATAATACGAATAGGATGCTGCTCAAAAGTTAAATTAGGCGAAACTTCAATTTCTTGCACAACACCGAACTCAAGAATAAGATCGAAATCTCGAAAGCATTTCCGTAATTGAGAAACGTGAAATACGTCATGAATAATAGAAAATTTGAGCCGGTAATAAAAGGCGATAAGCCATGGAATCACTACGTTCACTGATAGGAAATGGCCCAATAAATTGAGGCACTAATTTTTCCCGATCGACTGAAACGTAAAACACCCTTTATAGGTGAAACACGAATAAAACCTGGACCTAAAACCAGCTTCTCACCGGCCTCAAGCCAACAAGAAGGGGGGTCGGCATGGCCTTCCATAGAGTGCCTCGAAAGGTGCCATACCAATACAAGATTGGAAGCTATTATTATAGGAAAACTCAACGAGAGAAATATGATCTTCCCAACTTCCATCGAAATCAAGTACACAGGCACGAAGAAGATCTTCAAGAGTTTGATTCACACGCTCGGTTTGTCCATCGGACTGGGTGATAAGCGGTGCTAAAATCTCGAAGACTTTTTCAAAAATCCACTATTAAACAATGGATCGCGATCGCTAACAATAGAAGTAGGAACACCATGCAATTTAACAATTTCTTCGATAAAGAATTTGGCCACAAGAGGAACGGTTCGGTCAGACCGAACGGCAATAAAATGGGCGGATATAGTAAGTCTATCGACTATCACCCATAAACTATCATGACCCGAACAAGAACGGGAAAGGCCATCACTAAAATCCATGGAAATTTGGTCCCACTTCCAAATTGGAATTTCTAAAGGTTGCAACAACCCACCATGCCTTTGTTAAGTTGGCAAGTCATGCAACGCTTAGCAAAGTTAGCAATAACAGATTTCATTCACTCCCAATAATAATACCGCTTCACTTCTGTGTACATTTTACTACTACCGGGATGAATGGTAAATTCAGAATGATGAGAATCTTCTAAAGTATCTTTACGAATATAACTAATATTTGGTATGATAAGTCTACCAAATTTTCGAATGCCGCCACAAGAATCAATATCGAAGTCTTTCAAACTTTCAATATTAATTTTATCCCTACAACTTTGGCTAAGAAGAGCCAATTCGGGATCTAGCCCTTTGAGCTTCAAGAATGCAGTCTAAAAGAGAAGGACGAGCCTCTAGGCTACATAAAACAAGAGATGCACATAAATTGGATTTGGTGATCTCGAATCTCACAAGTGGATAGAGTCTCGAGATCATTCCATTTGGATATCATCATAAAAATACTGCTTGTTGCTTAAGACTAAGGGTATCGGCAACACGATTCTCCCATCCGGGAGTAAACAAAGAATATCAAGATCATAAGATGCAAGGATCTCGAGCCAACATTGTTGACACAAATTAAGTTTCTTATGAGAAAATAGATATCCCAATGAGTTATAATCGAGGTGGAGAACAATTTCTCCCCCAAGATGATGATGCCAAACTTTGAAAGCAAAAACAATAGTCGCGTGCACCAGATCATAAGTGACATACCTAGTCTCTATCGGCTTTTATGATTTTAGAAGTACAAGTGATTGCACGTTCTCTTTTGCAAGAGAACGACATCCATACCAATTACGATTAGCATTGGTACTAAAGATAAAGTTTTGGTTCCCTTCGAGAATCACAAGAATAAGAGTATCGAAAAGAAAGAATTTAATCTTCTTTCTCGAAAAGCTAAAACTTTCAAAATCACAATTACCTTTATAGAAAGATTTACATTTTACAAGTCAATTTATTGTGTCTGACTATCTCATTAAAGCGTTTAGGAAATCCCTATCAGTAGCGTTGATCAAGCGCATCGACCAGAATTCTTAAAACACTAAATGGGCAATACAACACAAAATTATCTTCTATATGACGAAAATATCTCTTAAAGGTTTTGAGAATATCCTTTGCTTGTTTAAGATAAAAATCAAATTGTACTTATAAATAAATCTTATGAAAAAGATTTGCAAAATTTTAAATTTCTATTTTCATCCAAAATTAATAGATACAAGAATGGAATTATTGAGATATTCATAAAATACTCGATTTATAAAATGGATGAAATAAGCTGAATAAACCGAATGACACAAATAGTCATTCAAAAGAATCATAACGAGTGCGGAATGTGGTAAGTGGAATGCCAAATCCCGCAACTCCTAGCTAATGAAAACCGATGGAAAGGTGAAACTGGAAAGACCTTAACATCTCTTAAAAGATTGCTTAGGTGATGATCCTAAGACAAGCTCAAAGATTCCGGAAAATTCACAACTACATGAATGAGAGAAATAACACTTTACTCAACATGTGAGCTTAAAGAATAAAATGATGCCATTAATTTGGAATCGAAATCACAAAGGAAAAATATGAATTTGCTTAACAGATTGAAAATGTCGAAGATGAATAGTCCACACGGGACATAGGATATGGCTTCATAATGATTAAGCCAATCCTTTCACAAAAATTAATTCCGAAGCCTAAGTAGAAATCGGCTCGGAAAGAAAAATCACATAAAATAATTTCGACATCAATAAAAAGCAAATTGAGTGTTGCAAATCCACCAATCCCGATTCGCAACCCTCAAAGAAGTCATCAAGCCCAAAATATAAAAAGAAAGAGAATCAACAAGTTCTTTTGATATAAAAATGATGAGATGAACCCATATCAAAAAGAACTCGAATAGGATAATCACAAACAAATGAAATCAAGGATTGAATAAGAAATACCTTGACCAAGAGAAGATTTGCTAGGGGCTTGCAGCTTCCCTTTTTCTCTTGCTTTGAAGTTTGGGACATTTAGATAAGTAATGACCCGATCCTTTGCAATAGAGGCAATAAAGGGGTTTCGGGCACTTAATTACATAATGGTTGTGGAACCACAATTGAAGCATTGTCTACGACTTGGGGTAGGTGTCTTGGCTACTGAAGTTTCTGGTTCCACCTTCCTCTTGCTTAGAAGTACGGGGCAGACAAAAATATAATGACTAGAATTTTTGCAATAACGACAAAGGGGTGGTTCCGGGCACTCCTTTTCATAATGGTCCTTAGAATTACAATTGTAGCATCCTCTACCAATAGAGTTTGGAGTCTTTGCTAACAAAGTAGGTTGCTTCACCTTCTTATTGGGATAAGGGCTTTTGAACTTAATATGCCTCTTCTCGGAAATCCCGATACCACTATCAATTCCTTTATCAGCCTCTTCATGTCGAAGAGTGATATCCACAAGCTGGTTGAAAGGAACTTCAAGTTTCAGAGGTAAAACCATTTCGGGGTTCTTACACAAAGCAGAGATAAACCTTTGATTCTTAGCAAGATCCAAAAGTTGTTGGGCAGACATGAATGCGCCATCCAGAGAAGAACTACTGGATTGACCAACGTTGGGGACTGCCAGAACTAACCATCTCTTCTTCTTTAAGAAAGAAAGAAAGAAGAAGAAAAAGGTTATTCTCAGAGTAAATATCAAACAATCTTGATAGATAAAACAAGGAATCTTAAGAGTGAATAGGATAGATCGGTACGAAGACACAAATTAAATCCTAAGGCACAACTCCTAAGAAGGACTTAGAACGATGATCCTTGTTAAGTTATTCTACATTGTTCCAAAGTTTGGCTCTGATAACAAGCTGTGACGCCCGACCTCAATACCCACGCTAGCCAAGAACACTACGGAGTAATACTGTCAACTAGCATGAAGAATAAGGCTGTTGAGGAACGACCATCCGTGTAATTTCTTTGTGCGAGCGCCGATATGTCAGATAGTATAACATGCATTTCATTTAAGGAGGAAATCCAACATACCAATACAAAGTCAAAGCTATCACACAGTGGCTATATATAATCTTCGGAAACAAATATAGAAATAATCGTAACACAAATCAGTCACAGACATCCATATCACAAAGGCGGAAAAAGATATGAATATATAGATAACACATGAAAGTGTACATCAGAGTAGTGGTCTGAAAGATCCACGATAATACAAAAGAATAGCTACAAGCTACACAAAAACATCAATATACATTACGGAGTCTATATCTCAAATGTATACAACAAAAACTACTAATCTAAGTAGTTAGCCAAAAAGTCAGAGTAATTCCAGAAGAGAAGTCAAGCAGAAGCACCTGTAACATCTCGGTCTGACCCGAGTATTATTTATAAGAAAATAATAAACGGATCAGTCTAGCTATACAAATCAGATGATATGGTATAAAATAAAAGACATGGCATGAACATGTAATAACCATAATGGCATACTACTACAAGTATGTAATTGAAAATCAACATGAGATTAATCAATATCACAAGAATCTTCTCAAAGATAAAATGGGGTATCATACCCTAAACTTGTATTCATAACAAGTCGATGACACACAAATTCACCAATGCACAAAAATTGATAAAACTTATCAATGGAAATCACGAAAATTGGTGAAGCAAAAATTTCCAGAGATCATCACAAGAAATCCAGAAATCACAAGAAGGGGGAGGCCTATCACAAGAACGGGAGCATGAAAGCCCAACAACACGTGTATCAGAAGACGGAAAGCTATTCCATGGTTGCTAACCATTTTCACTAGAACGGCCCGAAGACGATGAGTCAAAACTCCACTAAAATGGCCCGAAGACCATGGGGCGCTACCCCACATATGTGAGTAGAAACATCACACAAACGGGGTCTAGTCTCCCTCGCAGACAAAGAGACATCGCTCAATCGCTAGTCTAAATCAGAAAAATGATCGTCATGATCATCAAGAAGTGTCAATTACACTAAACTAGTAAATATATGATTTTAGCTTCATGTCCCATAACTACTAGCTTAACTTAAATATGTAACGACCCGTAAAATTTAATGGTTTTAAAAGTATATTTAACTGGAAATTTGTAAATTTTTAAACAATAAAATTTGAAATTAAAAATTTATTATTTGGAATACGTCTATTTTAATATAGCAACTGGTAAATTTTCATCTGATAATATTGAAGTTTATTTTTCTGTGAAATTTCATTTCAAATCAAACCGGTTAATAACAGTGAATTTAAAAGTTTTCCGAAACCAAAATATGTCAACAGGAGAAAATTTATTTAGATTATTCTGAATCAGACTGCGAAATTCGTTTTTTCAAATTTGGATTTCTATTGCTCCGTTTATCTTATTTCTGTTAGAATAGCAGCATTTTCTGGTACCAATTATCGACTTTTAATCGGATGATCGTACCACTAATATCTGTATATCGTTTTGTTCGCCTCATCGTGTAGATCTCCGTAGTATATTCGATTCTTTGTTTTGAATTTCGATACGTGGTGAAACCCGTGAAAACGGTTAACTGTACGGGCACCACTTTTACACTTTTAATAGTGGCATCCATTCAAAATTCAAACCGGAATTTACAGCAACTAGCATTTATTATCAGCTGTTACAATTCCATCATTTTAATGCATTGATGGTTCGCTGCCTTCACTTCCATCTATTTGAAAATATTTAAATTTTATATTTATTTATACGTTTTACTTTCATTTACCTCGAACGGTTCATTGCCTTCTTTTGAATTATATAATATTTGGTATATTTTCTTTTGGACTCGCCTGCTTATCTTCCACCTGGCTTTTCGTTTTGGGTTCACGTGCCTTCGGTTCTTTGATTTCTAAATAAAGTATGATTGTTTTGCTTTCTTTTATGTTTGCTTTCATTTTTCTTCTATAGGACAACTAACCTATTTATATTTTTCTGAAACAAAACTTGCCCACCTTATTATCAAAACCATCTCCTGCCATTGATATCCCAACCTTCCAGCCTCCTCCCCTCACGTGAACCTCTTCTCTTCTTCCCACTTCGCCACCTGACCCTTCCACTTGCGCATCCATCCTCCCTCCCTCCAGCAACCGAGGCCGAGTACATCCCTTCACCACCTCCAACGCAACTCAGCCACCTCTCCCTGTTCGGCCACAAACCCCCTCACCACAGCCATCATCCGACCCCACTTCCCACTGGACCACCGAAACGCCACAACCTCCGCCCTTCCTCTTCCCACATCCTCATCACCAAATTCCACCGCCCAATCTCCTACTGCACCACTTCATTTCCACCAGACGATCTCCCCTGCTCTCCCAGCCCCATCTTTTTCCCAGATCTTGACTCGACAACCTGCTTCTCATCCCCGCACAACCGCTTGGCCTTGCCACGAACGCCCCACCACGATAACAACTCCGATCTTCCTGGATCTGACACCGTACACCAAGCAATGACCCCTCTTTTTTCTCTAACAGTTCCGTCATCTTTGCGGTTCTCCTAGCTTGCCGCACCGTCCTACCACCATGCATTCCCGCATCAGCTGCTTTGGCCACCGAGCTCCACATCATCGTGTAGCCAAGTCTTTATTTTTGTCCACCTTCCCTTGCAGTGCCGTAGAAGGCATGTGTTTATAGGTAATTCATATGTTACAGTATTCTGTTTTTAACATTGTATGATGATTTTAATAGTATATATATGTATAAGTTTTGTTATATATATTAGTATGCGTATAAATACTAGTTTTAACTATTGATTCTTTTTCATTCATAAAAATCTGTATTCGTATAGTACATATGGTTTTGGATTTATTTAAATAATGAAATCATATTTGCAGCATATGTTTACTAAGTTATATAATATTTATACAAAATGTATATGAGGTATGTATTAGATTACGTGATATATTTAAGTCTTATATATATTGTTAGGTTATAGGCTGTAAAAAAACTGTATCCTATGATTCGATATTATGTTTATAGGTTGGTATATATATTTCCTATATGTATATTATAATATATATATATATGTTGGATTTCACATATAATTATTCGCATATTAATTTTAGTTCCAGTATTATGTTTATGTTTTAGTATGTAAGTATATTTTATACCAGCTGTACAAAATTCTACAGTATATATCAATTTAAAAAAATGTTGATTTTAATATATATGTTTTATTTTAAAAAATAGCGATTTTGAAATACACATATATTTTATTTAATATGTGTTTGGAGTTTTGAATATGATATATAGATAGTTATATATGTATGTCCACTTATACCATTTATCTCATCGATCTAGTTCTGATGTGAATTCGATTTGCCATTTATCAGCTTTGTCAGCCGTGCCTGTTTTCCTCATCAAATCGTGTCCATCTATCGTTGCTTGGATTTGTAACTCGTTCGATTTGTCAAATCTCCTCTAACCTCGAAAGGTGAGCAATCACTCATGATTAACGTTCTTTTATTTATTAAATTTGATTTCAATTGAAATGACAATTGAAATATGCTGCTGTAGTTATTTAAGTTGTTATATATGCTATTATCTGTAACTGTGCACCTGTGGGATATGACACCATATCCCGTTGTTCTTATTCTATTGTTATTAATGATATATGCCTGTTGTTTTATTTGATATTATCTGTTATCACTCTGCAAGTTCCCTGTTAGTATAGAATTCACTATGGGTTGAAATGATACATACCCGAATGGACTTTAGAATAGGAGAAAATCGTTATGGGTTGAAATGATAAACCCAAGCGATTTTCATTTGAATTGAAATTGGGATTACGGGTCGAAATGATATCTACCCGTATATATTTAAATTACGGATTGAAATGATAAATATCCGTATCACTTAACCATATGATAGATATATACATACACTGCTGGTCCATATATAAATATTTTGAAAATAAATTCTATGGTTTTGAAAAGAAATATATGGTTTTAATAAATGTTGATTTTTAATTTTTTTTGGTAATTATATATGTTGATTTAATAACAATGTTTAATTTAATTAAGATTGATTTAATACATATAATATGGTTAAGTATTTAAATTTATATTTCAAAATAGATTTGGTAATAATTTGAATAAGTTAAGGTTGGAGGATAATTTGAATTTAGTTCAAAATTGTATTCAATAAAGAATTTTATTTAATTAAACCGATTTGAAACGTATTGAAATTGAGATTTAAGATATGATTTATCACTTAGGTTTGATTTAAGTAATTTAATGAGTATTTCTTGTTTAAAAAGATTTAAGGAAATATCTAGTAAAATGTAATTTAAGGCTAGTTAAATGATATTAAATTTATTAAGTGAATATTCCCTGATTAAATAATAATGAAGTTAAATCAAGAGCTATATGAAACTGTAAAATTAACTTTGAAAATGTTGAATATTAAAGCTTTGTGGTATATTGAAAATTTAAATGGTCTACTTAGAAACTGAATTGAATTTAAAATGGAAAAATTTAGATTGAATAAATTTGAATTTGGAATTTGAGTTGATTTGAATCGATTTGTGAGACTTGAGGAAATTTTAAATACTTTACTTTAAATTATTTAACCTATATATATATACTATTTTGGAAAAATAGATATATTTGAAATGAAATGATATTTTGGGTTTGAAGTATAAATTAAATTGAAATGACCACGGTGTTATAGTGTATATTTCCACCTTGTAGATAGTTCTGAAGATCCTTGGAGGATGGTTATCCCAAACATCCTTTAAGTTACTTGTATTTCAGTTGATATTTCACTTGAGTTGGATTTATTGATATAAGAATGTTAATCCTGACTCGAGTGTTTTGTATTTTGCTTTACGCTCGGGTCAGACCGAGTGATACAGCATTCGAGACTCACCCTTGGAGTTTGGAGCTTCCTTTGGAGATCCAATTATCGCCTCAGCTTTCAGCCCTTCTAGTTGATTTGTTCATAGAAGTCATCTATTCGTACGGAAGACTTCATTGTATTTGAGATATTCTGTTGTATTTTATTTCTAACTCTGATGTTTATATAGTAGCTTCATGAACTACTATTTTATCTTTTCCCGCTGCGTATTATTGTATTACTTTGTGTCTGTGATTCTGTGATTGATTTATTACTGCATATGCTGAGTTTTGCCAAATTTTAAATTAACAATCTGATATTTTGAATTATTCAAGTCAGACATGTGTGGATTATTGTCGATTTGAATGGTCCAAAATAGCGGGTCGTTACAAAATATTTACGAACAAACTGTAGATCTTCACTAGGAAATAGTCATAAAAGGTTCAGTCGAACAAGTTCAAGAATTAACCGACGAAGTAAACGCAAGCGTTTCATACCACTTGTTTTGCTAAGCCGTTTAATTAGGTTTCTCATCCGAGTGAAATAAAGGCTTGTATATACTAATAGATTGGAAAACGGTTTAGGAGAAGAGCTTTGTAATCAAATAGAGTTGAAATCGTTTTGATGAAAGAGTTTTAGTATTTACTACTAGTATTGAAACCTTTATGTTTTTAAAATGGTAAATCACAGAAATTGATTGTAGAATCAACAAGTCACAAAAATTCACGTTCGGAGACGTGAATGAAATCCAAGGAAATCAGTTCCGAATCCATCAAAGTAGAAATACCCATGTGACCCTAAAAGGCCGAGCTAAAGTGCAATGAAACGACCTAAAGTAAAATAGGTTGAACGAATTAAGGATAACATGCCGAGCGACCTATGTGAGCGACCTAAGCATGAGGCGCGACCTATAAGGACTGAACGACCTATAGCAGGTGTGAGTTATATAGGTAGAACGACTTATGGTATAACGACCTAAGGGTGAACGAGTTAAGGCGTTAACGACCTAACAGGGTGGACGTAAGCAGTGGTACGACCAAATAAGGGGAAGCGACCTAACAAGGTTGCGTATGCCGAGTGACCTACCATCTAAGGCCGAGCGACTTTAAGTTGGAATGGGGTCACGCGACCTAACTAGGTGAATGGTCAAGCAACCTAAAGGCTCACGACCTAAAGGGTGAACGTCATAGAACGAGATAGAGATGCGAGCGACCTAGCATGTAAACGACCTAGCACATGGCCGACCCAAGAAAGGGAACGCCTTATCAGGGCGAACGAGTTAAGGAGTGGCGCAACCTAACATTGCGAACAACCTAAATGAATGCAGGAATGGCCGAACGACTTAGTGGCCAACGACCCAAGGAGAGCGACCTAAGCGGTCAAATGGGCGCGACCTATAGGGGAAACGACCTAAAAGCAGGCCGAGAATCCCTCATGTGCAATCGAGCCATATATTCAAGGGCGACCTAAGTCCAAACGACCTAAAGAGGTACGAGATAGAGCATAGTGCAGACGACCTTTAGCCGAACGACCTAACTCGTGGCGAACGAACTAAGGTGTTACGACCTACCTCCGAACGACCTATGGATGGAACGACCTATGGACGAAACGACCTATGGCTGAGCGACCTAAGGCAAGGCCGACCTAAATGCGAACGAGCTAAATGCACAGGGGCGACTTTTCAAAGCCCGAGCGACCTAAGCCCAGTAATTTGCCAAAAACGCTACAAATTGGAGTTTTTCACCAATTCAATCCAAACCAAATGCAAATGCACATGAAAAAGAGATAGGAAATCATTCCCAACAATCCAAGATAGTTATAGACAAGAATGTGAGATAAAAATCTCACCTTTTCACGGAAATTGATGGAGATGAAGCTTGAAAGCAAAGCAAGAACAATAATAAGCTTGAATCTATGTCTTCACTTGAATTTGGAGTAGATGTTGGATTAGCAATGAAGACTAAGGCTTTGGAGTTTTAATTTCCCATTCCCTCCACCATTTTTGAAGAAGCTTTAGAGTTAGGAAGTGAAGAATGATTTAATGAGGAGGAGAGGGGGTTGGGCTGAGTTAGTAAGTGACAAAAAGGGTTCAGCCCAAACCAAAGCCATAAGTGAAAAAGTGGCGAAAATTCCACTAACTCCAAACATATCAAAGTTTATACTAAAAAAGATCGCAAACGTTATTTTGAACTCAATGGAGGTGGTTTCGAGTTCTAATTTGACCGTATGCAAAAAGTAGCTTTTCGGACTAAGATCCGACTAACGATAAAATATTTAAATACAATATTTAAATATAAAATCGATGAATATGCGGGTTGTTACAGGAGTCGGTTCCACGTATATACCTTATAGGATCGTCGCCACCATCCTACTTGATGCAGCTCAGGCCAGAGTCGAAGCAGTGCAAGCTACGAATTCACAAGGCCTAAGTCGTCCACGACTTAAGGGAAAGAGGCTACGACTTAACTTAAGTCGTTCGGGATCTTTAGATCGTGTACGATCTAAGGCTACAGGAGGAGCAGCACGAGATAACAAAGTAGCAGCACGAGTTGAGAATACGCAAGGCTTAAGTCGTCTACGACCTAAGGAAAGTGTTTTAGGTCGTCTACGACCTAACGAGTATGTTGAAGAAGGGAGCTCACGACCCAAGATAAGTCGCGTACGACCTACGACCTAGTTAGGTCGCGTGACGTGATGCAGCAGTTTTTTCTCTTGAGTCGCTGAATTTTATGTCATGGCAATGTTAAGTCGTTTGTGATGAGTCGTTTGTACTTAAGTCGTAGGTCGTGTGCGTTGTATCTTAGGTCGCAGGCTTGTCATTCTGTGTTGTAACTTGTACTTGTTAAGTCGCTAACGACTTATGATAGGTCGTATACGACCTAAGTGTTGTAAATTTGTGATGTTGTGTGGGTTGGAATACAAGTGCTTGAGGCGTGGATTGATGAGTCGTTATCGACCTAAGTTGGGTCGTAAGTCGTGAACGACTTAAGGGTCTGGTTTGTAAAATGCTATAAATAGGCGTGAGTTGTACATTTGAAATTTTTAGTTGATTTGAAATAAAAACTTTGTTTGTTAGCTTTGTGCTTTCACCAAATTGGTAGTTGAGTGTAATCTCCTATCTCCACTTTCGGATAATCGAGTGCGCTCGATTCAACGACTGCTGAAGCCGATTCACGGAATCTAGTGCGCTAGATCAACGTGCGAAGAATCGTAGATCTTTAAACACGGTATAGTGCGCTATCAACGTGTTTGAGATAGCTAGAATTCGGTATCTTCGAATCAACAAATTTGGGAATTTCGGTATTCTTCATTCCATCGATTGTTACTTTCATCGAATCATCGTTTTGTAATTCCGCTGCTGCATCATTTGGTATCAGCGCTTGTTATAGCCAATCATAGCTAAATCGAGTCTTGGAGCCAATTCTTTGAAGAATTTCGAAGTTGAAGTGATTAGCCGAGCTTGAAGTGTAGAGCGAGCTAAGTAGAAGTGTTGGAGATTTTGATCCATATCATTTTAGATCGAAAGAAGAAAAGTGTTTGAATTTTTGCGGGAAAGAGTTTGCGCACCAAAATTTGAAATTTGGAGTTAGAGCCAAGAGTTGAAGAGTAGATCCATCATTTGGTATCATTTTGAAAGAATGCCGCCGAGTAGAGCTAACCGCCATCAAAATGTTGAAGATTTGTATAAGCGAGAGGATGCTAAACAAATGGAACAACGCATAAGTAACAAATTCAATGAGAAGCTGGATGAAGGTATTGGGAGGTTAGAGAAGCTTATGATGGATATGAATCAACCCCGAAGAAGAACATAGCCAATTTCAAACCAAGGTGGAAACAGGGTTTCGCCGTCGGTTTCGGGAGGAAGGAGAATGTCACCACAATCTCACCAAGGAAGAAGAAGTCATAGAGAATTCGAAGATGAACCATATCAAGACGATGAAAGACAGAGTAGAAGAGATATGCGTGATCATAGAGATGTAGATGGACGGAATCATTATCGAAGTACATCTATTGTGGATGAAGATGGTGATAGAGGAGGTTATCATTATCGAGATCATGGCCAAGGGCGAAATCGAGATCGAGATTTTGAAGATGATCGTCGATGGGAATCGGGGATGAAAACTGAAATTCCAGAATTCAAGGGTGGTATGCAAACTGAGGAGTTTTTGGATTGGTTGTCTAATGTGGAGGAGATTTTTGACTTCAAGGAAGTTCCAGAACATCGTAGAGTAAAGTTGGTTGCTACAAGGTTGAGGGGTAGAGCTTTAGCATGGTGGCAGCAAACTAAACTTACTCGTGAACGGATGGGGAAGTCGAAAATTGAATCATGGGAGAAGATGAAGAAACTGATGAGAGCTACATTCTTACCTTATAACTATCAGTCACTTATGTATCAGAGGTTACAAAATTTGAGACAGGGGACAAAATCTGTGAATGACTATGCTGACGAATTTTATCAACTGATTGCAAAGAATGATATTATGGAGACAGAGGAACAATTGACAGCTAGATTTGTTGGGGGGTTGTGAATGAAGATCCAAGATATGGTTAACATGTTTGATCCCAAATCTGTAGCAGAAGCACATCGGAAAGCGTTGGCTTGGGAGAAACAGGGAAGGCAAGGAGGTGGTGTGTTTACAAATTCCAACAATCCAGTAAAGGGTGTTAGTGGAAGTTCTAATGTTTCAAAAGTTGTTGCAAAACCAGTTGTGAATGAGGTTGGGAAGACGAAAGTCAATAATGGTTTCAAGTGTTATAATTGCCAAGAAATGGGCCACAAAAGTAATGAATGTCCAAAGCCGAAGAAGAGAGCTATGATAGCGGAGGTTGAGGATGAAGAAGCTGAATATTCCAATTCACCACCTGATGAGGAGGAAGAAGAAGTGTCGGGAGACGAAGGTTGTAATCTGATGGTGAGGAGGTCTTGTTTGACACCAAAGCAAGAGGAGGATTGTAGTTGGTTGAGGAGCAATATATTTCAGTCGACATGTACTATTATGGGGAAAGTTTGCAAATTTGTTATTGATGCTGGAAGCTGTGATAATATAATTTCTTCAGAAGCTGTGAGGAAGTTGGCATTGAAAACTGAGAAACATCCGAAACCGTACAAGCTGGCTTGGTTGAGAAAAGGCAGGGAGGTGAAGGTTAGACGAAGGAATTGTGTGAATTTTTCAATTGGGAAGAAATATAAAGACGAAATCTGGTGCGATGTTGTAGAAATGGATGTGTGTCATCTGTTGCTGGGGAGGCCGTGGCAATATGATAGGGCGGTGCAACATGATGGGCGTACCAACAGTTATAGCTTTATGTTTGAAGGCACAAAGATTACTCTAGTTCCAAAGAAGAGACAACAAGAAGAAAACAAACTGGAGGAGATTGAAGAGCTAAAAACTTTATTATCCTTGAAGGAGTTTGTTAAAGAAGTTGAAGAGGAGCCTGAATTGTTTTTGTTGATTGGGCGAGAGAGCAATGAAGTGGTTGAGATACCTGAAGAAGTTAAATCAGTACTTGAAGAATTTAATGATGTATTTCCTAAAGAGCTGCCAACGGAATTGCCACTGTTGAGGGATATACAACACCAGATAGATCTTGTTCTAGGTGCTGTGTTGCCACACAAACCACACTATAGAATGAGTCCGAAAGAACATGAAGAGTTGCGTAGGAAGGTAGAGGAATTGCTTGAACAGGGACGAATACAGGAGAGTTTGAGTCCGTGTGCTGTTCCAGCATTACTTGTACCGAAAAAGGATGGGTCATGGAGAATGTGTACGGATAGCAGGGCACTAAATAAGATAACTGTCAGATACAGATTTCCGATGCCGAGGCTTGATGATCTGTTAGATCAAATCAGTGGGTCTGTGATCTTTTCGAAGATTGATCTTAAAAGTGGTTATCATCAAATTCGAATTAGACCAGGAGACGAGTGGAAGACGGCATTCAAGACGAGGGAAGGATTGTATGAATGGCTGGTCATGCCGTTTGGTCTATCGAATGCACCAAGTACATTCATGAGGGTGATGAATCAAATTTTCAGGCCGTACATTGGGAAATTTGTGGTGGTATACTTTGATGATATTTTGATTTAGAGTGCTAGTACTGAGGAGCAAGTTCAGCATTTGAGAAGAGTGTTAATTATTCTTCGTGAAGAGCAATTCTATGCAGCTACAAAGAAGTGTGTTTTTATGGCGAGGAGTGTTTTATTTCTGGGGTATGTTGTATCGGAGGAATACAGGTTGACCAAAGTAAAGTCGAAGCAATTAGAGATTGGCCACAGCCCAAGATGATAACAGAAGTTCGAAGTTTTCACGGGTTGGCTTCATTCTATCGAAGATTTATTCCGCACTTTAGTAGTGTGATGGCGCCTGTTATGGATTGTATGAAGGGCAAACAATTTTCATGGACGAAGGAAGCAGGGGTTGCTTTTGAACAAATCAAGGAGTTGTTGACGACAGCGCCAATTCTAGCATTACCTGATTTTCAGTTGTTGTTTGAATTACATACTGACGCATCGAAGGTTGGAATTGGAGGGGTGTTGAGTCAGAGGGGGCGTCCTATTGCATATTTTAGTGAGAAGTTGTCAGGAGCGAAGATGAGATATAGTACGTATGATGTGGAATTTTATGTTGTTGTACAAGCCATTAAACATTGGAGACATTACTTATTTCACAAGGAGTTTGTGCTATACACTGATCATGAAGCTTTGAAACATCTGCAAGGACAGGAGAAAATTTCAGCAAGGCATGCATCATGGATTGCATATCTACAGCAGTTTACATTTGTTGTGAAACACAAATCTGGGGTTACGAACCGTGTGGCGGATGCATTGAGCAGAAGAAATCATGTGTTGACTGCAATGAAGGTTGAAGTAACAGGGTTTGATGTGTTGCCAGAGTTATTTGTTGAAGATCCTTACTTTATGAAGCTTGTAGATAAAGTGAAGAAAGGAGAGACGGATGAGTTCGTAATGGTAGATGGTTTTCTGTTCAAAGGAAATCGATTGTGCATACCTGATGGTAGTTTGAGAATGAAGATTGTAAAGGAGCTACATGAAGAAGGACACGTGGGTAGAGACCGTACACTACAGCTGATTTCTCAATCTTACTTTTGGCCATCAATAAGGAAAGAAGTGGAAAGGTTTGTGGAGCGATGTCATATCTGTCAGGTTTCGAAAGGAACTGGGACCAATGCTGGATTATATATGTCGTTACCTGTACCAACTAAGCCTTGGGTTGATGTGAGTATGGATTTTGTTTTGGGGTTACCGCGAACTCAAAGGGGAAACGATTCCATTTATGTGGTGGTTGACCGATTTTCGAAGATGGCACATTTTATTGCTTGTAAGAAGACGGCGGATGCTGTTCATGCTCAGTTATTTTTCAAAGAAATCTATCGACTTAATGGATTGCCCGAATCTATTGTGTCGGATAGGGATACTCGTTTTCTGAGTCATTTTTGGCTAAGTTTGTGGAAGATGGTCGGAACGAAGCTGAATTTTAGTAGCGCTTACCATCCGCAAACTGATGGGCAAACGGAGGTGGTTAACAGATCACTGGCAAATTTATTGCGATATCTGGTGAAAGATAATCTGAAAAGCTAGGATGTGAAGTTATGCCAAGCAGAGTTCGCTCATAATCATGCAGTAAATCGTAGCACATGTTTCAGTCCATTCCAGGTCGTGTATTCAAACTTGCCAAAAGGACCGTTGGACTTAACGGTAGTACCACAACCGAAGGGGATGGAAAAACGAGCTGTTGATTTTGTTGATGGGTTGACTGAATGTCATAAAATCGTCCAGGAACGATTGGAGAAGGCGAATGAGAAGTATAAATGCTCTGCAGATCTGAAGCGAAGAAGTGTTGAGTTTAATGAAGGAGATTTGGTATATGCTGTGTTAACAAAGGACCGTTTTCCAGTGGGCGCTTCTAACAAGTTAAAAGCCAGAAAAATTGGTAATGTAGAAGTTGTGAAACGAATTAACGAAAATGCTTATAAATTGAAGCTACCGGAGGATGTGTACACTTCTGACGTGTTCAATGTTAAGCATCTCGTACCATATTTTGGGAATGAACAATCTGATGTGGAAGAATTTACAAATTCGAGGACGAATTTTTCTCCACCTGGGGAGGATGATGCAGCTCAGGCCAAGGTTGAAGTAGTTCAAGCTACGAATTCACAAGGCCTAAGTCGTCCACGACTTAATGGAAAGAGGCTACGACTTAACTTAAGTCGTTCGGGATCTTCAGATCGTGTACGATCTAAGGCTACAGGAGGAGCAGCACGAGATAACAAAGTAGCAGCACGAGTTGAGAATACGCAAGGCTTAAGTCGTCTACGACCTACGGAAAGTGTTTTAGGTCGTCTACGACCTAACGAGTATGCTGAAGAAGGGAGCTCACGACCCAAGATAAGTCGCGTACGACCTACGACCTAGTTAGGTCGCGTGACGTGATGCAGCAGTTTTTTTCTCTTGAGTCGCTGAATTTTAGGTCGTGGCAATGTTAAGTCATTTGTGATGAGTCATTTGTACTTAAGTCGTAGGTCGTGTGCGTTGTATCTTAGGTCGCAGGCTTGTCACTCTGTGTTGTAACATGTACTTGTTATGTCGCTAACGACTTATGATAGGTCGTATACGACCTAAGTGTTGTAAATTTGTGATGTTGTGTGGGTTGGAATACAAGTGCTTGAGTCGTGGATTGATGAGTCGTTACCGACCTAAGTTGGGTCGTAAGTCGTGAACGACTTAAGGGTCTGGTTTGTAAAATGCTATAAATAGGCGTGAGTTGTACATTTGAAATTTTTAGTCGATTTGAAATAAAAACTTTGTTTGTTAGCTTTGTGCTTTCACCAAATTGGTAGTTGAGTGTAATCTCCTATCTCCACTTTCGGATAATCGAGTGCGCTCGATTCAACGACTGCTGAAGCCGATTCACGGAATCTAGTGCGCTAGATCAACGTGTGAAGAATCGTAAATCTTTAAACACGATATAGTGCGCTATCAACGTGTTTGAGATAGCTAGAATTCGGTATCTTCGGATGAACGAATTTGGGGATTTCGGTATTCTTCATTCCATCGATCGTTACTTTCATCGAATCATCGTTTTGTAATTCCACTGCTGCATCACTACTTCATTGTGGAATCTCCACCACGTACACAGATGTCAAAGTGCTTTTCGGTATCGACAGAGAGTATGCCCATATCTGATCTTGGTCGCTTTAACAACCAATCGCTTATTACAAATCGGATGGTTCTTTTACATTTCCAAAACCATTTCCTAATCGATATCAAAATATCATATTCAATTCAAACCATATCACTTTCGAAATCATTTCTTACTTTCGAAATCATATTTTCCTTTGAAATCATATCACCTTTGAAATCATAGTTCGATAGTTATATTTCCTTTCAAAGTCAAATTCACAGTTTATAACGAAATATCGTATTCTCAACATTATATCACCTTCAAATAATATCGTTTCAAAAATTATAATTTATTCCAAAATCATATATTCCAAAACAGGTTAAATTCTTACTTCAAAATCATCATTCAATACATTTAAATTCCAACTTAGGTTATGTTTGCACAAAAAATGGACAAACACCTCAAAGTCGTATGATTTAGTAGATCTTATGTTGTTCTTAGTGGTTTGGGTGATTTATGCAAATATATGAAAAACAGGGGCTAAATTGTAAAAAGACACGCAGATTTATAGTGGTTCAGCCAAAATGTGCCTTCGTCCACTTTATATGTTATTTCTCTTCTCTTGTTTAGATTACAAGTACAAAGCTTTGATACAAGTAAAAGAAAGTTGTTTGAAAGTTCTCTCCGTGCTTGAGCTCTCAAAACCCTATCCCCCATTGTTGTACCCCTGCCCCTCTATTTATAGAGTGAGGCTGGGGGTAGGGGTCTTGGACGTGCATAGCTGCTGGTGGGCCTGGGCTGATGCGATCTGGCCTGGCACGTCTTGGTTCGGTAGCACTCTGGTTCGGCCATGCATGGAAGTGGGGTTTGGACCGACAGTGAGGTTAGTTCGGCGGTGAGGTTGGTTCGGTAGGGGAGGTTGGTTCGGCGATGAGTTGGTTCGGTAGGGGAGGTTGGTTCGGCGATGAGTTGGTTCGGCAGTTGGAGTTGGTTTGGTAACGAGGTGGGAGGCAAGTTGGTCTGGTAGACACTCTGGTTCGGTGTTGCTTGGAAGTGGACCGGTGGAGCTTTGGTTTGCTTTAATCTGGAGGGTGGCTGGTCCGGTTATTCTGGTCCGGTGGTGAGAATTCGCCCAACATTTGCCCCCCAAAGTGGGGCGTATGCTGGCATACGGCTTACTTTGTTTCTTGGTCATCTTTATTCGGTCCCTGAGTGCCGGTCCAGTTGGTCCGGTGTCCTTCATTTGCCCATAAGTAGAGGTGTTAGGCCTTCGTCTTTCCTTACCGAGTGAGATAGCCAAACCAACTAAGTGTAGAATCAAGCTTGACCGAATCAACTGAGTACCGAGTCCTACTTAACTGCCGATCTATGTGAGTTTGCTTCTGCCGAACGAACTTTTAGGGCTGGACTACCGAATGGATAAAGGGGTTCGAATACCGAATGAACTCGGGGCTTTTTAAGCACCGAATGAACTCGTAGCCTTTGGACTTCCGCATGACCGAATGAACTTTCATATTTGGAATGCCAAATGAGCTTTCTTTTGTTTGGAATGCCGAATGAGCTTTCATTTTTGGAATACCGAATGAGCTTTTGGTTGGGCCTTATTGAATGAATTCGGGAATTCCGAGTGTTGAATGAACCCTCTACCGGATGGAATTTTATACCTAAATCACTAGTGAAACTCTAGATTACATAGCTTACGTGTCTTAACGATATACTTTCTTGTGTCTGCAGATAAATGTCTCAAAGAGTGGAAACCCGATCAGAGAAGAAGAGATCTCAGGATAGAGAAGAGCCTTCCTCAGTGCCCCCAGCTCAACCAGGACCTGCCCGTCATGGGCCCACCCCGAGATCATTGGTGGATGGATACGGTCCTCAGGAACTTCTTAACTTGCCTCCTGATTGCTTCCCTAGCTTACTCAAGGGCGAGCAACTTGATGTTATATCCCGCTCTTTCGAGATCGACCGAGCACGCATGTTGTTGCCGGATGCGGGAGTGATGCCGTATGATCCTCCCGAAGGATATTTTGCCTACAACAGATACCATTGCATGTGTGGTGCCATCCCGCCTCTCAATGCCTGGGTTGTCAGCTTTCTCACATATCTAAAGGTAGCTCCATTCCAGCTTCAGCCCAACTCTTATGCCATTCTGGTGAGTCTCTTCGTCATCTTCCAGAGGAGATATGGGCGTCCTCCTTCCAACCGGGAGATCCGGTATTTGTACAACTTGAGAGGCTACAAGAAGGGGTCTCCCTACATCAGCTTGGAATCGGCGTAACCTTTAAGCCGGTCCTGGATTTATACTCCAAGTACAACATGTTCAAGAAGGAATGGTTCTCTGTCAAGGATGATTCCGTTTCTATTCGGCGCTTCACCTTCGGCTGTAAGTCAAGGCTTTATTTTTAAATCCCGTTCTGGTTGCAATACTCTTTCTTATGTGTTTTTATTTTTTGCTAGCGACAGGTGGTTTTGCGGTCGTGGAGAATGACCGTCTGGTTCAGACAGCAGCAGAAATAGAAGCTATTACTAGGAGAGATAGGTCGGCTTCCTACCTGATCAGGAACGCTATACTCTTGGAGTACAACTTGATCCTTCCACAGCAGTCTGTGGTCAAGCAGAGGGACCCGGCTGAAGAGAAGGCTACCCAAGCTAAAGAAGGGGCCGAGTCGAAGAGCAGTAAAAGGAGGCCTGAAACGACCCGACTTTCTTAGCCCAGAAAGACGCATCATGATTTAAGAAAGAAAGGGATAGAAGAAGAAAAGATAGAAAAGAAAGAACAACAACATAAAAGAATCTCACAGCGGAACGAATGAAATATAATATATCACATAAGATATTACATAGTATCCTATACATCAGAGTTACACAACTTATACATCACATATTAGACAGTTATAAACACCTGTCTATCATACATCTCAAACATCACAGAGATACAGACTCAACACAAACACAGCGGAATCACTATATATCTACACGCTGAAGCCTCCTGCTCCAAATCTCCTCCAGAATTCGTCAAAGCTAACCTGAATCCCTCGACTACTCAATACAAAATTGAGTACTCAAGAGTTTAATAAAACAGAAAATAAATACTTGGGTCAGACATAGGTCTGGTGTGAGTAAACGGTTTAAAGTTACTTAACTTTGAAAAACTTTTGAAAGAAAAGGTATCTCGTAAGACTTCCCGCACATAAACACGGAAAAGTTTTTACCTTACGATAACCAAAACATTGATAGGAAATCCAGTTATATTATAATAGGGTCTAGGGTTTTCAAATAAATATGAAATAGCTGAAATTGTTACATTCATTAAATTCCAGCATACATAGGTATACAATCAAGTCCGTTATCACTTATTGGAGTTTGGATTCCATACAATGGCAGGGCTACTGGGGTACCGCCCGTCACAGTACGGGGCCTAGATCACCGTACCGAGGATTACTCCCAATCCCCTACAACACAAGGCCGGAAACATCTAAGGATAATTCCGAACAAGACAACCCCGTAGTTGGCGCGACCAACCACACACTAAGCCGAATAAAAAGGAACTTCTAGACAGGGGAAAATCTCATCCTACTTGGGCGCTACCCACTTAACCTTGCTGCACCTCCCCTGTTTTAGCCATTCCCGGTTGATGAGGCTTGAGGCTACGATTACCTTTATAGAACACATCTATCTTAGAATGCTCATCGCCCTCCTGACGATGTTCTGAAAGCATTCAATCCATACAAGTTCGTTCCGGGTTCGAACGAAACCGAAGGCATTATCTCGTTACACTCGTTTTGGAATCACCCTCAGAGTTAACGACAATAACCCTTGCACTCTGAGTCTTCATCTCGAACCTATAAGTACTATCTCCGTCAACTCATTACGGAATCACCCACAGAGTTATACTGACAAAGAATAGTTCTTACACCTCGAGTCTTCACTTCAATTGAGATTCACGACCTATCGTTAATTTGGATCGATGTTGTTTTTGGATATCCAAATCTGGAAACCCGATCCCGGTATCATCGAAATCCAAAACGTATCTTTTAAGGTCAAGTCGTTTAAAGGTTTTAAACATTTAACTTATATTCAGGATGATATAAACAGATAGGTAAATCACATTATCACAATAGATAATTCATATCAACATTCATCTCATAAAGCAGCATATCACATATCAGAGATATCATATCCAAGTCATCCAGTATCAACCAATCACCCAATATCAATCATCCAATATTAACCAATCATCTAAAAGTAGAATTGATTAACCTCCAAATCAAATTGGATTACCAAAATCCTTTTCATTTATCTATTTCAAATAAATAAATTAATCATCTCTAATGATCTTCTTTAATTAATCTTCCTAGATTAATCATCTTTAATTACATTCAAGTAATTATCCTTAACCATATTCAGTAATTAACCTTTAATTACTATCATTAATTACAATAATTAATGATCCTTCATTTGCTTTCATTAATTAATTAACTATAATTAATTACATTAAACCTTACTTAATTACAATTAATTAATCTTACTTAAATTAATTAATTTTATTAATCAACCTTGATTAATTTTATTAATTATATTAATTAATAATCCTCTAATTACTTCATTAATTAATTACCTTCTAGTTAATTAAATAATTAATCTTTAATTAACTACATTCATTAATGAACCTTAATTAATCATAAACAGTAATTAATCATCTCGTAATTACTTACCTTAATTAATTAACTCTTTAATTAATTATATTAATTAATTATTCTTTAATCACTTATTATTGATTAATTAATCTTAATTAATCAATCCTTAATTACATCATTTATTATATTAATTAATGATCCTTAATTACTTCCTTAATTAATTACTCTCTTTTAATTAATTACCTTAACTAGTAATTAATCACATTTTTAATTAACCTTAATACTTTAATTAATTAATTACTCTTTAATTAATTAACTTCAAATCAATTATATTAATTAATTCTTTAATTAATAATATCAAGTGATTAACTCTTAATCAATTTCATTTAATTACATCCGTAAGTAATTTCTCTTTTCTTAATTACATTCAATAATTTTCTATTAATTACTTTACTAAGTAATTACACTTAATTAATCATAAGTGATTATCTTTAATTAATTAGACTAATTAATTAACCTAAAATTAATTGTATTTATTTAGTTACTCAATTAATTAATCACTCAATCTCTAATTCATTTATTTATTAATTACATTCATTTCCACTAATTACTTCATTAAGTAATTATTCTTAATTACAATAAGTAATTAACTTTAATTTAATTTATTTATTAATTATCCTTAATAAAATTCAATCTTTAAAGATAAACTTTTCATTTAAATTACATATTAATTTCTATCATTAAACTCCATTTAAACATTTAGAAATAATTTTATATTTGAATAAAATTTTACCTTTAAACAAAAAAATTTAAACCCATAATTTTATATACACTTAAACAAACATGTTTAATTAAATTAACCAAATATTCATCTTTGAAACTTGATTATCATATTCTTTAAAACTTATTTACTTAATTATATTTTAAATCATGTTAAACATTCATCTTTGCAAACAAGACTATTTACTTTGCTTTGAACTCGAAAACAATTTGTAAAATCAAGCTTCCAGTTTTAAAACCCAGAACAACCTGAGTAAACCCCACAAAACACGAGTCTTCCCCGAGTCGATCCCCACGCTCGTCTACTTCGAGTCGTAACTCCAATTTGAACGAAACTGCACCGAGTCGCCTTCGTCTTCTCCAACGCCATCAACCCAGACACACGAAACGTACACGTGCACGTGCACAGTGCTTCCAGCCTCCTCCGACCATCTAACTGATCGCCGACCAACCCCATACGACCTCAACATCCCAACCACCAACCCAGAAACCAAAATTCCACTGCGAATCGAAATCGAGTCGATCTCGACCAAAACTGAAACCACCATTGCCGGAAATTCGCTTCTCCTCGTCGCCTCCGACCTCGAGATCACCTGTCGACCTGCCTGAGACTAAGCCATACTTCGACGAACGACATCCCTACCTTGCGATCCACTCTGATCCCCAATGGCCATCATCATTTCCTTGCGAACCTCATCGTTCCAAATCGAACATCTAACCCTAGTTCAACTCTGGCCGGCCACCACGGCCATCATTAAAACCTACCACCATTTTTCCCGTGCTCCCCATCACTCAGACCACCTTCAGCCCAAATATCAACCAACTTGATCATGCCGATCATCAGTTATTACCAAAAATCCCCAAAACGAACAACTCGAAAATTCCCATTGTTTAACAATCTAAAAATTATGAAAAGTATATTAAAATTCGTGATTTGCAATTACGAATTCATTTATGTAATTCAAACCAAAATTCAAGATTGTTGATTTTAACATATATATATTTTTCCCACTGTTATTTCATTTTTAAAAATTATTTACTGAACTAAAAATCCTGATTTTATTTTTAAAATCAACAACAGACTACAACAAACAACTTTCATTTAAACATCAAAGTCCAATAATGATTCTATTGGGAGATTTGAATTTTTGAAGGCAAAGGCATAAACTGAAACAACAGAGAACAGGGTATATAAATACAGACATACTTACACACATATACATACATAACAATTCAATTATAAAACTGAAAGATTTTATGCAACATCAATATCAATTAACCGATCAACACATTCATTAAAACCATTCATAACTTAAACTGTTTTTAAAACAAATTGTTTACTCACCAATTTAATTGCAGAGAACAAAGCAGAGCAGTTTTATTTTATTTCCTGGAACTTGCATTTGATTTTGTTTCTGGTACTTGATATTTGAATTTGAAACTGAAACTTGCATCTTCGTTTGATGTTGAGTTGATCTTCATTATGGTTTGCAGATTTGAATTCCAGGTTTGAAATCCTTTTTGATTTTGGTTTCAAGTTTTGATTTATTTTTAGTTTTAGAGGAAGAAAGAAAAGAATAGAGAAGTTTTAAAACTGAACGACCAGGTTTCTTCTTAAACTACATTATTTATAAATTAAAATTTTTAAATGAAGATAATGTTGCCACTTGTTTTATTGCATGTATATACAAATGTTAATGCATGTTTCATTATCTTACAAATGTTAAAACAATGGAAAATTATGTTTAAACCTTATCTTACAAAAGTATTTATGTTTATATATTTGTGTAAAATGTGAATTTGTATTTACTTATGTTAAGAATATTTATATGTTACATATGTCTTATTTCTTTATATGTTTACAAACCATTTTAGTTTAAGTACTTTTTAAAAGAAAACAAAATAAAATCTTTTATTAAATCTTATTTAAACTATCATACTTTAAAAATAAATAATTATCTTATATTTTGAAAATATAAAATTAACCTTAAATTAGCTTTTGAAAAATATTAAATTTAAAACAAAGCTTCAAATCACAATATATACATACATATATAATACATCTTTTATTTAAAACAAAAGATTTCATATTCACAATATATATACTAATATATTATAAATAGAATAAAATTTTATTAGCTTTGGAAGATAAATCTTACCAATTTTAATTTGTTAGAAAAGATCTAATATTACCAAATTAAATATTGCCAGATTAAATATTTATTAGCCTTTAAAAGATTAAATTTACCAATTTAAATTAAAATTATATGTGAAGATTATCAATCCAATTAAATTATTAATAAAGATTATTAAATTGATATTGCCCAAAATCCCGGGTCATCACATTCCTCCCCCCTTAAAATAATTTCGTCCCCGAAATTAAAAGCAAAGTTAATTTAATAATCCAGCAAAGATTTTAAAACAGCAATCACATACTTATCATCCAATTCCTATCAATCAAAGCAACCAATCAAACAATCAAACAAACCTAACTAACTATCCTAATATAAATCAGGATAGATCTCATAATACTATCTAGAGTTTCCCCAGGTACAACACCGGGATACTCGCTCTACAGATTCTAAACTAACAACACCACTATGATCCAGAGCTCCTTTCTTCTGTAGATCCACTAATTTGAACAAAAATCAGATCACACTCAAGTCTAGCTCAACTACTAAATCTATCTGAACCGCAGATTCCACAACCAGCGATGAATCATACACGTACTCCCTCAGAGATACGTGAAATACAATGAATTCCAGTTATCCAAACTGGCTATTCATTCCTGTAGACAAAGAACTACTCCTCTCGAAAACACAGGAAATTCCAAAATACTTCGGAGCTTTTCCAGACTTACCAAATCTGATAGCTCTTTAATCGGAGAAAACTTAAACAAATTTCCAATCTCTAATTCCGAATTCCAAACTCCTTGTCTCATATCTGCATAACTCACCAGACAATCCTGGGCTACCTCATTTCTTCCTGATCAGCTCAACCTTCGCTGATGCTCCTTGAAACAAATCTGAACCAAGAAATGATCTCTAGATCCTATTCAACAATATGATCTTTCCAAAATCAGTTGACTACCTCAGTAGCTCCTACTTCCACATGAGAAACCTCAATCTCAAACAAAAGATTACCCAAGATGAATTCCCAAACTAATCGCAAGTCACTTTTAAGATCCTACCTAGTTCAGATTCTAAAGAAACTGTTCTCTCTTTACCAATTAGAACAGCCTTAAGCTTTTCCAAACAAGGTTAACCCTTCAAGAAAACCTTCACCATCTACCCAGACTGCTGAAAGAAGAACCACAAAAATTCCTGAACCATCGGAGAAACGGGCCACACTGCTGCTTCCAAACTCTATCTCTAGAACACTGCCAAGCCAGAAAATCTTCTTGTCGGCACACAAACAACTCCGAGCTGAAACTGCTACCACAGCTAACCAAAAACTTCTAATCCATAGACTCCTCGAACTCCAAAACCATCAACTAACTTCACCAAAGACACCTTGAGATGGGCAGACAATCTCTCAAGAAATTCGGGACTCCAAACCAAGCGCTAATAACTTACTCTTCTTAATCTCGTTCCAAAAAAAATCATCTCCTTCGGGAACATCCATAGATACCGCGTCTCATCACACAGCTGCCAAGATACCATCACTTGCTTCTGCACTTTCGACAGATCCAAATTCTAGAAAATCCGCTCACCCGAGCTCAACCAAGCTTACACTCCAATAGACTCCGAATCTTGAAAAAGATTTCCTTCAAAGACCTGAGAAATCCTTACACCATACTGCCAAACTTACTCGAGACAGTATTAGGTCTACAGTCTCGACAGATACACTTCCAACCTCAAACATTCAAACTTCAATCATTGGTAGTCGTGTTACACACACCACCACCCTATCTACCTTTATAACTTATATTGGAAAACCCGAACATGTAACTTAACAAATAGGTAGAAATAAATATATATAGTTATGAAAATTACAAATACGCTCTCTCAGATAGACCACTCTAGAGCCTAGGTATTCACTCAACCAAGAGCTTAGGTATTTGCTCAACCAAGAGCTCTGATACCAACTGTCACGACCCGACTTTCTTAGCCCAGAAAGACGCATCATGATTTAAGAAAGAAAGGGATAGAAGAAGAAAAGATAGAAAAGAAAGAACAACAACATAAAAGAATCTCACAGCGGAACGAATGAAATATAATATATCACATAAGATATTACATAGTATCATATACATCAGAGTTACACAACTTATACATCACATATTAGACAGTTATAAACACCTGTCTATCATACATCTCAAACATCACAGAGATACAGACTCAACACAAACACAGTGGAATCACTATATATCTACACGCTGAAGCCTCCTGCTCCAAATCTCCTCCAGAATTCGTCAAAGCTAACCTGAATCCCTCGACTACTCAATACAAAATTGAGTACCCAAGAGTTTAATAAAACAGAAAATAAACACTTGGGTCAGACATGGGTCTGGTGTGAGTAAACGGTTTAAAGTTACTTAACTTTGAAAAACTTTTGAAAGAAAAGGTATCTCGTAAGACTTCCCGCACATAAACACGGAAAAGTATTTACCTTACGATAACCAAAACATTGATAGGAAATCCAGTTATATTATAACAGGGTCTAGGGTTTTCAAATAAATATGAAATAGCCGAAATTGTTACATTCATTAAATTCCAGCATACATAGGTATACAATCAAGTCCGTTATCACTTATTGGAGTTTGGATTCCATACAATGGCAGGGCTACTGGGGTACCGCCCGTCACAGTACGGGGCCTAGATCACCGTACCGAGGATTACTCCCAATCCCCTACAACACAAGGACGGAAACATCTAAGGATAATTCCGAACAGGACAACCCCGTAGTTGGCGCGACCAACCACACACTAAGCCGAATAAAAAGGAACTTCTATACAGGGGAAAATCTCGTCCTAGTTGGGCGCTACCCACTTAACCTTGCTGCACCTCCCCTGTTTTAGCCATTCCCGGTTGATGAGGCTTGAGGCTACGATTACCTTTATAGAACACATCTATCTTAGAATGCTCATCGCCCTCCTGACGATGTTCTGAAAGCATTCAATCCATACAAGTTCGTTCCGGGTTCGAATGAAACCGAAGGCATTATCTCGTTACACTCATTTTGGAATCACCCTCAGAGTTAACGACAATAACCCTTGCACTCTGAATCTTCATCTCGAACCTATAAGTACTATCTCCATCAACTCATTACGGAATCACCCACAGAGTTATACTGACAAAGAATAGTTCTTACACCTCGAGTCTTCACTTCAATTGAGATTCACGACCTATCGTTAATTTGGATCGATGTGGTTTTCGGATATCCAAATCTGGAAACCCGATCCCGGTCTCATCGAAATCCAAAACGTATCTTTTAAGGTCAAGTTGTTTAAAGGTTTTAAACATTTAACTTATATTCAGGATGATATAAACAGATAGGTAAATCACATTATCACAATAGATAATTCATATCAACATTCATCTCATAAAGCAGCATATCACATATCAGAGATATTATATCCAAATCATCCAGTATCAACCAATCACCCAATATCAATCATCCAATATTAACCAATCATCTAAAAGTAGAATTGATTAACCTCCAAATCAAATTGGATTACCAAAATCCTTTTCATTTATCTATTTCAAATAAATAAATTAATCATCTCTAATGATCTTCTTTAATTAATCTTCCTAGATTAATCATCTTTAATTACATTCAAGTAATTATCCTTAACCATATTCAGTAATTAACCTTTAATTACTATCATTAATTACAATAATTAATGATCCTTCATTTGCTTTCATTAATTAATTAACTATAATTAATTACATTAAACCTTACTTAATTACAATTAATTAATCTTACTTAAATTAATTACTTTTATTAATCAACCTTAATTAATTTTATTAATTATATTAATTAATAATCCTCTAATTACTTCATTAATTAATTACCTTCTAGTTAATTAAATAATTAATCTTTAATTAACTACATTCATTAATGAACCTTAATTAATCATAAACAGTAATTAATCATCTTGTAATTACTTACCTTAATTAATTAACTCTTTAATTAATTATATTAATTAATTATTCTTTAATCACTTATTATTGATTAATTAATCTTAATTAATCAATCCTTAATTACATCATTTATTATATTAATTAATGATCCTTAATTACTTCCTTAATTAATTACTCTCTTTTAATTAATTACCTTAACTAGTAATTAATCACATTTTTAATTAACCTTAATACTTTAATTAATTAATTACTCTTTAATTAATTAACTTCAAATCAATTATATTAATTAATTCTTTAATTAATAATATCAAGTGATTAACTCTTAATCAATTTCATTTAATTACATCCGTAAGTAATTTCTCTTTTCTTAATTACATTCAGTAATTATCCATTAATTACTTTACTAAGTAATTACACTTAATTAATCATAAGTGATTATCTTTAATTAATTAGACTAATTAATTAACCTAAAATTAATTGTATTTATTTAGTTACTCAATTAATTAATCACTCAATCTCTAATTCATTTATTTATTAATTACATTCATTTCCACTAATTACTTCATTAAGTAATTATTCTTAATTACAATAAGTAATTAACTTTAATTTAATTTATTTATTAATTATCCTTAATAAAATTCAATCTTTAAAGATAAACTTTTCATTTAAATTACATATTAATTTCTATCATTAAACTCCATTTAAACATTTAGAAATAATTTTATATTTGAATAAAATTTTACCTTTAAACAAAACAATTTAAACCCATAATTTTATATACACTTAAACAAACATGTTTAATTAAATTAACCAAATATTCATCTTTGAAACTTGATTATCATATTCTTTAAAACTTATTTACTTAATTATATTTTAAATCTTGTTAAACATTCATCTTTGCAAACAAGACTATTTACTTTGCTTTGAACTCGAAAACAATTTGTAAAATCAAGCTTCCAGTTTTAAAACCCAGAACAACCTGAGTAAACCCCACAAAAACACGAGTCTTCCCCGAGTCGATCCCCACGCTCGTCTACTTCGAGTCGTAACTCCAATTTGAACGAAACTGCACCGAGTCGCCTTCGTCTTCTCCAACGCCATCAACCCAGACACACGAAACGTACACGTGCACGTGCACAGTGCTTCCAGCCTCCTCCGACCATCTAACTGATCGCCGACCAACCCCATACGACCTCAACATCCCAACCACCAACCCAGAAACCAAAATTCCACTGCGAATCGAAATCGAGTCGATCTCGACCAAAACTGAAACCACCATTGCCGGAAATTCGCTTCTCCTCGTCGCCTCCGACCTCGAGATCACCTGTCGACCTGCCTGAGACTAAGCCATACTTCGACGAATGACATCCCTACCTTGCGATCCACTCTGATCCCCAATGGCCATCATCATTTCCTTGCGAACCTCATCGTTCCAAATCGAACATCTAACCCTAGTTCAACTCTGGCCGGCCACCACGGCCATCATTAAAACCTACCACCATTTTTCCCGTGCTCCCCATCACTCAGACCACCTTCAGCCCAAATATCAACCAACTCGATCATGCCGATCATCAGTTATTACCAAAAATCCCCAAAACGAACAACTCGAAAATTCCCATTGTTTAACAATCTAAAAATTATGAAAAGTATATTAAAATTCGTGATTTGCAATTACGAATTCATTTATGTAATTCAAACCAAAATTCAAGATTGTTGATTTTAACATATATATATATTTCCCACTGTTATTTCATTTTTAAAAATTATTTACTGAACTAAAAATCTTGATTTTATTTTTAAAATCAGCAACAGACTTCAACAAACAACTTCCATTTAAACATCAAAGTCCAATAATGATTCTATTGGGAGATTTGAATTTTTGAAGGCAAAGGCATAAACTGAAACAACAGAGAACAGGGTGTATAAATACAGACATACTTACACACATATACATACATAACAATTCAATTATAAAACTGAAAGATTTTATGCAACATCAATATCAATTAACAAATCAACACATTCATTAAAACCATTCATAACAAAAACTGTTTTTAAAACAAATTATTTACTCACCAATTTAATTGCAGAGAACAAAGTAGAGCAGTTTTGTTTTATTTCCTGGAACTTGCATTTGATTTTGTTTCTGGTACTTGATATTTGAATTTGAAACTGAAACTTGCATCTTCGTTTGATGTTGAGTTGATCTTCATTATGGTTTGCAGATTTGAATTCCAGGTTTGAAATCCTTTTTGATTTTGGTTTCAAGTTTTGATTTATTTTTAGTTTTAGAGGAAGAAAGAAAAGAATAGAGAAGTTTTAAAACTGAACGACCAGGTTTCTTCTTAAACTACATTATTTATAAATTAAAATTTTTAAATGAAGATAATGTTGCCACTTGTTTTATTGCATGTATATACAAATGTTAATGCATGTTTCATTATCTTACAAATGTTAAAACAATGGAAAATTATGTTTAAACCTTATCTTACAAAAGTATTTATGTTTATATATTTGTGTAAAATGTGAATTTGTATTTACTTATGTTAAGATTATTTATATGTTACATATGTCTTATTTCTTTTATATGTTTACAAACCATTTTAGTTTAAGTAATTTTTAAAAGAAAACAAAATAAAATCTTTTATTAAATCTTATTTAAACTATCACACTTTAAAAATAAATAATTATCTTATATTTTGAAAATATAAAATTAACCTTAAATTAGCTTTTGAAAAATATTAAATTTAAAACAAAGCTTCAAATCACAATATATACATACATATATAATACATCTTTTATTTAAAACAAAAGATTTCCTATTCACAATATATATACGAATATATTATAAATAGAATAAAATTTTATTAGCTTTGGAAGATAAATCTTACCAATTTTAATTTGTTAGAAAAGATCTAATATTACCAAATTAAATATTGCCAGATTAAATATTTATTAGCCTTTAAAAGATTAAATTTCCCAATTTAAATTAAAATTATAAGTGAAGATTATCAATCCATTTAAATTATTAATAAAGATTATTAAATTGATATTGCCTAAAATCCCGGGTCATCACAAGGCCCTTTCCGAAACATCCGGTTGCCGGGGGGAAGAAGCTCAAAAAGTCTGACGGTCCTTCTCCCAGCACATGTCCAGATATTCCAGAGGAGGGAGAGGTGGAGGAGGAACAAGGCGAAGATGGAGGAGAAGGCGCTGGAGGTGGCGACGGTGTCGGGGCTTTGTCTTCTGGGCAAGTAGGTGAGATGCAAGAGTGGACGGCTGATGCTTTCCGCCAAGCCTTCGATGGTTTGGAGGGGACGGAGAAGTCCAAGAGAGTCGATAAAGTTGGGACCGATGTTGATTTATCTTCCGGGAGCGCCTCTACTGAAGCGACTTCGGCGGTTCAAGGTGAATTTCTCTTTACTCTTTTAATCCTTGAATGCTGGCTTAATACATATTGGTGACACTTTGGTTTTCATATCTGGAGCGGGTAAAACGGCCAAGACCTCGGATCTTCGGCACAGGCTTGAACAATACAAGCTCTCCAAAGCTTCTGCCAAGCCGAAGCCTTCTACTAACCGCCCGGGAGACGTAGTCGGTTATCGTCCTCTTCTCGGAGTTATCGAAGAAGATAAACAGAAGAGGAAGAGGAGTCGATCTTCGTCTGAACCTCTTCTTGAACCCCCGGCCCCACTCCAGCCTATTCACGACATTACAGAGGAGGATACCGAGCTTATGCCCTCTCCTCATCCGTCTGAGAACCCAACCGTCATCCCAATAGATCATCCTGGCTTAGCACGCAATCCGTTTGCGGGTTATCCAGACCTGGACCCGGCATCTCATGATATTTCTTTTGATGAGGTTACTGGCGAGCACCTTCTTCCTCGCAATCCTATGGTAAGGGTGCTCGATGAGGCCAAGTCCATGGACCTTGATTTGCTTACTACTCGGGTTGTCGCTATGGGGAATGAAGCTAAAGCAAATATCGACCGGGTTGCTGAGGAGACCAGGAAGTTGATGGAGCATCACGCCCGATTGGTCAAGGCCGGGGAGGAAATTGGGAGCGCCAACATAAGACTACGGTTAGTGGTTTCTGACCAGGCCAAGCAACTCGCTGATCAGGCCATCCAGATCTCTCAGCACGAGGCCGCCTCCGGACGTCTAAAGAAAACTATGGAAGAGGCCAGTAGGGCCGAACTACGGAAAATGGAGGCTACTTGCAAGGAACGGATCGATATGGCCATTGCCACGGTGGACGAGGTTCGAAAAGCGGATCTTGAGTAGATAGAGGAGTTATCTGGGAAGCTTGAGGCTGCAGAGCTTGCTCAAGCCAAGTTGAGGGAGGAGATGGAGGCGATGCGGAAATCCCTTCAGGCTGACTGCTCGAGATACCAATTGGAGAGAGATGCTGCCGTTGTAAGGTTGTCGGATTCCGAGGCCCGGGCGAGGGAGTTTGAAGAGAACGAGGGGCTGATGGAGGGGATGCTCGAGGATATGTACTTCCGTACTTGGAGGCAGGGTAACTTGTCCTGGATGGATGATTACCCCCGGGTTATGGCTATGATCTATCTCAGGGCTCTAGAGGAGGCCCAGGCTGAGGCAGATAAGGAGGGTGGCGTGGCCTCTAGGATGGATGCTGTTACCGCCCAGTTTACCAAGGAGGAGAAAGTGGCGGTGAAGGAGGGCATGCGGTTGCTTGCAGCTGAGGAGACAGGTGTGCAAGCGGAGGATGATGATCAAGTTGATCAAGGAGCAGATGCTGGTAAGTCTTCCTTTCTAGTCTTTCCGTTAACTTGGTCGCTTATCACTAACGAATTCTTTTCCTGATCGGACAGGTGGGCAACAGGACAAGGATAAGACTCCGATGCAGCCAGCTCCTTGATTAGACCTGGAAAATTCTTTTTGTGGACTTGACATGGTTGTATATGTTAGTCTTAAAACAGTAAAGTAACTCATAGGTTGTAATTTTTTGCTACTTGTAATAAATAGCTCTATTCTTGACGCGTAATTCTTTAACTTAAGCTGATTTTGTAGTCTTTTGAATGTTTTTTTTATTTTTTTTATTTTGACATGTTGTATGAGAAATATAGCTATGCATATTCTTGTAATCAAATTGTGTTTGATGTCAGGTTCTTGTTTAAAACATAATTTCATGACTTGCAATGTTAGCGTGAGGTGTGAATAAAGTATAGTCATGTGTTTACATATGAAAGAAGGAAATACCGCCCTTTATATTTTGCTTGTAGATGGCAGCTTTGAATATCCTGTGTGACTGAGTAAGGGGTGCGGTCCCATATCTTGCTGTGAGTATCCGCTTCTATTAGCGAGTGTCTCATGTTCTGTGTCCTGTACTTCAGGGATTGTTACAGAGGATAGGAGAAACGTTTCTTAAGTAAAATTGAAATATGTGAAAAAGTAAAACTTCCAATCACGAAAGGCCTTCGATGTGCTTAAGTTCGTGGAAAACGGGCTTTGTAGTCACTTTCCCTGGCTGTGGGTCTTGGAGACATTTGTCACCCATCTTACGCCTCCGCGGGGAGTTAATTCTTTTTTACCACAGCCGCACTTAAGACACATAGGAACCGAGATCGTGCACAGTAACTACCCGGGCCATTATGGCCCGTAATCGTGGGCATTATTCGATTTACTGTGGCCGGCTAGCGTGGGTGCCGATCGTCAACCGTGAACTGCCTGGCCACACCTTATGTTGGGGCTTATAGTCGGTTCACAGTTGCCGGCGAGCCGAACGCCATAATGAGCTGCCTCGGCTATAGTCGGACTTCTCGGTGGCTTATAATCGGCTCATTACAGTTGGCTTTAAGGGCCATCGCGAGCAATGAGTTAACCCGCAGCAGAGGGATGCTGGAGCAAAAGTGTCTCATTGGCGAGGGCATAGATTTGCATAGTACCTGTTGGGTCTTGTCCAGGTGAAGTTGCGCTGTGGAGTGCTTTGAGTGGAAATGCTATAGGATTTTGTTCAATAGAAGTGGATAAAGCTAACAAGCAGCCAAGATATAAAGGAACAAGTTAAAAAAAGAGACAAGGTTTTTTAAAGTGGTTCGGCACGAAAAGGCCTACGTCCACTGATTCTCTTTGTTAATTCACTTCATATGGGCAGTACAAGTTAAGAAAAGTATCGACGGAGGTGTTGGATGTTCCATGCCCTCTAGAACACCCCTTCGTCCACTGTTGACCAAATATAAGCTCCATTGTGGAGATCTTTATGAATTACATATGGTCCATCCCAGATTGGATCTAGTGCTCCGGGGCGAGGGAAAAATCACTTGAGGACAAGATCCCCTTCTTGTAAGGTACGATGCTTGACTTTGGAGTTGTATTGAGCTGCCACTTTTCGCTTGTGGGCCGCTGCTTTAAGGACTGCATCATTTCTTCTCTCCTCAACTAGATCCAAAGACATGTGAAGGAGTTCTTCGTTCTCTTCTGGGTTATAGTGGATCCTGCGGTGGGAAGGCACAATGGTTTCAACCGGGAGCATAGCCTCCGATCCGTATGCCAAAGAGAAAGGAGTATGCCCCGTTGATGTTCTGAAGGATGTGCGATATGCCCACAGTGCCGTAGGGAGTTCGTCCACCCAAGCGCCCTTTGACTTTTCGAGTTTCTTTTTTATTAGAGTTTCCAGAATTTTGTTGACAGCTTCGACTTGTCCGTTTGCCTGGGGATACGCTATGGATGAGAAGCTTTTGTGAATTCCGTGCTCTCGGCACCAGTTGGCGAATTCGTCGCTGTCAAACTGAAGTCCATTGTCTGATATGATTTTGATTGGGACTCCATACCTGCACAAAACATTTTTGATCAAGAAGTTAATAACTTTTGCTGAAGATACTTTATTCAGAGGTTCCGCTTCCACCCATTTGGTGAAATAGTCGACTGCCACTATAGCATATTTGGCCCCGCCTCGGCCCATTGGTAGCTCTCCAATTAAGTCAGTTCCCCATATTGCGAAGGGCCAAGGGCTGGTCATTTGAGTAATCTCAGTAGTTGGTAGCCGCAGAATCTTAGCAAACTTCTGGCATCTGTCACACTTTTTGATGAAATCTAAGGCGTCCTTGCTTAAGGTGGGCCAGAAATATCCATATCGGAGTATCTTTTTTGCTAATGTTTGCCCTCCGGTGTGATCTCCGCAGCTTCCCTAATGAATGTTGAATAAGATTTCCTTGGCTTCCCTCCCAGCGACACAACTTAATAACGGGTTAGAGAACCCGCGCCGATAGAGGATGTCTTCTTGTATTGTGTAGCGGGAAGCTTTCCTCAAGATTTTCTTGACTTCGTTACGCCCGTTGGGTAGTGTGCCGCTTTGTAGGTAGTCTCGGATGGGAGTCATCCAAGTTGCTTCTTCGGTTGCAGTTATCAGATTCACTTGCTCAAAACTTGGGGTCGGTTGCTTTGAGATGGTTACTGCTCCGAAGATGGCGATGTCTCTCATACTTGCTTGTTTTGCCAATTCGTCGGCCTCTTGGTTCTCTTCCCAAGGGATGTGTTTGACTAAGTAGTGGTCCAACCGGCTGAGAAGTAACTTGGTCTTCTTTAAATATGCTATGAGTCGTTCTTCTCGAGCTTGGAATTCTCCTAGTATTTGATTAACAATAAGTTGAGAATCGCTATGAAGACACAAAGAATTGGCTCCGATTTCTATGGCAAGTTCTAATCCAGCTATCACTGCTTCATATTCTGCATCGTTGTTGGTGGCAGCGAACTCCAATCTTATAGCATAGTGCAGCTTATTTCCCCTGGGAGTGATTATTACCACACCTGCCCCCGAGCCTTGTTCGTTTGATGCACCATCCACAAAGAGATTCCACTTGATGTCTTCTGCTATTTCCAATTGCTCCTTATCTTCATTGGTAGTGAATTCTGCAATGAAATCAGCCATGGCTTGTCCCTTGATGGCGGTGCGAGGGTGATAGGTGATATCATACTGACTTAGTTCAATGCACCATTTAAGTAGTCGCCCAGAAGTGTCGGGACGATGGAGTACCTGCCTCAGTGGTTGATCGGTCAGAACTTTGATGGAATGGGACTGGAAGTAGTGACGCAGTTTCCGTGATGTGATTAGTAAACAGTATGCTAGCTTCTCAAGTTTAGGATATCTGACTTCTGCCCCCGTAAACCTCTTACTGACGAAGTAAACTGGCCGCTGCGTGCGGTTGTCTTCCCTTACCAAGGCAGCGCTTAAGGTGTGAGATGACACAGTAAGGTATAGGTATAATTCTTCGCCTTCGCTTGGAGTCGAGAGTACCGGTGGTTTCTGGAGGTGTTCGATTAAGTTAAGGAAAGCGGTTAAGCATTCGTCGGTCCATTTGAACTTTCCTTTGTCTTTCTTTAGAGCTTTGAAAAAGGGAACGCACTTGTCCGTTGCTTTGGAGATGAATCGGCTTAGGGCGGCCACTTTTCCATTCAGGCTTTGCATTTCCTTTCGAGTGGAAGGTGTCTTTATATCCCTTATTGCTCGGACTTGTTCAGGGTTTGCTTCAATCCCTCTGGCATGGAAAATGAATCCTAAGAACTTTCCTGATGATACTCCGAAGGATCATTTTAGAGGATTCAACTTCATTCCATACTGGCGAAGTACTTGAAACATCTCGCCTAGGTGGCTTACGTGATCGTCGGCTTTTCTTGACTTTACCAGCATGTCATCCACGTATACTTCCGTAGTTTTCCCTATTAGCCCTGCAAACATCTTGTTGACGAGGCGCAGGTAGGTGGCTCCTACATTTTTAAGTCCTAAAGGCATTACCTTATAGCAGTATAAACCCCGGTCGGTGATGAAACTAGTGTGGTCTTGGTCAGGAGCATGTATAGGAATTTGGTTATATCCTGAGTACGCATCCATAAAAGATAAGAGCTCGTGCCCGGCTGTGCTGTCTACAAGTTGGTCAATTCGGGGAAGTGGGAAGCAATCCTTTGGGCAGGCATCGTTTAGGTTGGAGAAGTCAATGCATGTTCGCCACTTCCCATTAGCCTTCTTTACCAATACTGGGTTAGCGATCCATTCCGGGTAGATGGCTTCTCGTATGAAGTCATTGGCAAGTAGATTCTTTACTTCTTCATCGAGGGCTGCTGATCGCTCTGCCCCCATACTTCTCTTTCTTTGTTTTACGGGCGCCTTGGTAGGATCAATGTTTAGTACGTGGCATGCTACGTCGGGGAAGATTCCGGTCATGTCAGCGTGTGACCATGCAAATACATCCAAGTTGTGGCGGAGAAAGTCGATGAGTTGCTCCTTCAACTCTGCTTTTAGTTAGGACCCAATTTTCAATAGTTTACTCGAGTCGTGCTTGTCTACAGATACAAACTCCATAGCCTCTGCAGGCTCGGCGGTGGCCTCCTCCTCTTTGTCCCTAGGGTCTAATTCATTGAAAGGGTCGCTGGTATATCGAAGAGGAGGGGCTTTCTTTAGTTGTTATGCTTCTAGACTTTTCGTGCAGAGGGCAACCTCTACACCCTTCCCTTTATCCTTCCTGTGGTTGTTGCGAAGTTCAGTCACATAGCAGTCTCGAGCAACGTCCTGGTCTCCTTCTACTTCCCCTACTCCATTGTCCGTTGGAAATTTCATCTTTAGGCACCATGAGGCTAGGACAATTTGGAAGTCAGACAAGGCTGGCCTTCCTAAGAAGGCGTTGTAGGCCGAATGGTTTTCTATTAGCACAAATGTCTATATCCGTAAACGGAGCGGGGATGGCTTCCAATCTCAACAAAGAGGTCCAGTTGCCCGAGGGGCATCTTCGCATCTCTAGTGAAACCGTGTAGTGGTTTATCGTAGGGAGATACATCCTTCATTGATAGTTTCATTCTGTCGAATGCATGTTTGAATAGGATATTTACAGAGCTTCCAGTGTCTACTAGGATTCGGTAAACTTCGGCGGGACCGAGCCTGGCAAAGATAACCATGGGATCCATGTGAGGGTATTGCCTTC
Organism: Allium fistulosum; assembly: GCA_030737815.1. Lineage (NCBI taxonomy): Eukaryota > Viridiplantae > Streptophyta > Magnoliopsida > Asparagales > Amaryllidaceae > Allium > Allium fistulosum. Next base: position 237,652,609 of record CM060908.1, read on the forward strand.
CTTCTAGGTCACGCTTACCGAATGTGATGTCTTCACTTTCTTTCCGCTTTGGGTGGCGCTCTTCTATAACCGAATTGACACGGTCTTTATTGTGTCTGAGCGACTTCCTATATCTTTCCATCTCTTTCCAGCTTCTGTCTGCGACGTGCGGTCCTCCTGAGATGGTATGGACCACTATCTTCTCTTGACTAGAGCCGCTAGTGTTGCGGTTTCCTCTACCGATCTCTGGTGAGGGTAGCCTTGGGTTCTCATTGGCAGGAGCTGGAGTCCTGTCCTGACTTTTTACATAGCGTTCCAGTTTCTTGCTTCTGATGTGTTCTTCAATCAAGTCCCGGAGATGATGGCACTCATTGGTATCATGCCCATGATATTCGTGGAAGCGGCAGAACTTTCCGGACTTCTGCGCGTTATCTGATTACTTCTTGTATGGTGGGCGTTTGTATCTAACTTCGCCTTGGGTGGCAAGGAAGATGTTTTCGACGGTTTCGTTCAAAGGAGTGTAAGTGTCGAATCTCGGTCCTGGCCGATATAGGCGCTTTTCTCCTTTCTTGCCCCCAGCATTGTCTCTGGAATCATTTCTTCGAATGTCCCTTGCCACAGCAGGCGCGTTGCTGTGAGTTGCCTTATTTTGTTGTCCTGACTGCCCCTCAACGGTAGCATCCTCAAGCCTCATATATTTCTCGGCTTCATGGAAGAAATCGGGTAAAGTAGCTGGTTTTTCTTTTGTCAACCTTCGAGCAAATTTAGTGTCCGGATGCACACCACTACAGAGGGCCATTAGGATAAGCTTCTCATCGGCATCTTGGACTGCGGCCGCTGCGGCATTGAATCGGGTTAGGTATTGCTGCAGTTTCTCTCCGGGTTTCTGTTTGATGCTGGATAAGGAATAAGCGTCCTTAGGTTGTTCCATATGAATGCGGAACTGACTGATAAACTTTTCTTTCAACATTTCCCACGAGCTGATGGATCCCTGGGGTAAATGACAGAACCAGGAGGTAGCGAGATCTGCTAAGAATAGTGGAAAGCATTTGCACAGTACTCCCTCTGTTGCTCCACTCATCAGCATATGTTGTGTGTATCTCTGCAAGTGTACAACGGGGTCGGAGGTTCCTTTGTAAGGTTCCATTGTTGGCATCTTCCATTCTCGGGGGGTGATAGCAATTTCGATATTGCGGGCGAAAGGGCTGGTTACTCTAGCGCCTATCCCTCGATCCCTCTGCTCTCGTTGGACGCACTCTCTGAATAAGCGTGCCATCCTTTCATCAGAATTTGGAGCAGATAGAAACGAGTTTGGTTCTTTTCTGTGGGATTGATTCCGTCCAGATGATCTGTAGGGATGGTATCGTCTATCATTCCTCATATTTTCCGGTGGCTGCCTTTGGTCTTCTGGGAGCATGCTAGGGTCAGCCATAGTTGGCCCTTGCCTTGATCTTCCCCTGCTGGGTTCAGATCTAAGCACTTCCTCGGTTCCAACTTCGGGCTGGACTCTAGCTCAGCCCCATTCACTGGCGTTTCCGTGGTTAGGTAGTATGACAGGCTCAGCTACAGTTGACCTCCGCCTGGTACCTCCCCCGTGGGGTTCGGTTCCAAGCGTTTCTTCAGGCCTAACTTCGGGCTGTGCTCGATCTCGGCTCCTACCATGGCTGCTTCTGCCGTTAGCTCCTTCGAAGAAGGAAGATCTTTGTTGTCTCTGAGATCCTCCAGACTGGGACTCGCCCCATGATTCAGTGTTGCGGTTGGACTCTTCAGCATCCCTTAAACGTGACATGAGATGGTCCACCAAGGCTTCCTGCTGGGACGTGAAGCGGTTAGTTACTTCAACCACAACCCTGTCTAGATCTGCCCTAGTAATTGCTGCGGGCTGTTTTGCGGTAGGAGTGGTCGGATTAGCCTGTCCTTCATTCGGTACTGCTGCTAGAGGAGGATGATTTACTTGATCCATGACCGCTGGATCTGGAAGACTGCTGGAAGCGATGTTTTTTCCTTTGTTAACATCTTTTTTCTGTTTGGGAGGCATGTTTTCCAAACGATGGATGATGCTGTAAGGGAAAAGGTTAAGTGGATGAAGCTGAAGCTTCGAGCTTCTAGTTCTCAGTGAAAGCACCAAAAATGTTTGCACAAAAAATGGACAAACACCTCAAAGTCGTATGATTTAGTAGATCTTATGTTGTTCTTAGTGGTTTGGGTGATTTATGCAAATATATGAAAAATAGGGGCTAAATTGTAAAAAGACATGCAGATTTATAGTGGTTCAGCCAAAATGTGCCTACGTCCACTTTATATGTTATTTCTCTTCTCTTGTTTAGATTACAAGTACAAAGCTTTGATACAAGTAAAAGAAAGTTGTTTGAAAGTTCTCTCCGTGCTTGAGCTCTCAAAACCCTATCCCCCATTGTTGTACCCCTGCCCCTCTATTTATAGAGTGAGGTTGGGGGTAGGGGTCTTGGACGTGCATAGCTGCTGGTGGGCCTGGGCTGATGCGATCTGGCCTGGCACTTCTTGGTCCGGTAGGACTCTGGTTCGGCCATGCATGGAAGTGGGGTTTGGACCGGTAGTGAGGTTGGTTCGGTGGTGAGGTTGGCTCGGTAGGGGAGGTTGGTTCGGCGATGAGTTGGTCCGGTAGGGGAGGTTGGTTCGGCGATGAGTTGGTTCGGCAGTTGGAGTTGGTTTGGTAACGAGGTGGGAGGCAAGTTGGTCCGGTAGACACTCTGGTTCGGTGTTGCTTGGAAGTGGAGCTTTGGTTTACTTTAATCTGGAGGGCGGCTGGTCCGGTTATTCTGGTCCGGTGGTGAGAATTCGCCCAACAGGTTATAACACCATTTGGCCTTATTTGATTTTAACCCGATGATTAGAGTATAAACACTTCTACTTTACTTAGCCTGGAATTTAGAAAATAGTTATAAATAGTTAATATAGTTTTTAAAATAGATTAAATATAATTAAAATAGATTAAATATAATTAAAATAGACTAAATAGCTTTAAAATAGATTGATTAGATTTAAAATAAGTTAAAATAGGTAAATTAGTTTAAAAGTTGAAAACCTTAATAATTAAAGTCTTTAAAATAATATATTTTTAAAACAATTTATATAAAAATATGAATTTGAAATTTATATCAACTTAAACTATTTATTCTATTCCAGTACGTTCTTAATATCCCAAAACCCAATTTCAAATTTTCCAATTCCAATTCTCGATAAAATGTTTAATTCAATATCGCCTCCAACCCATGTTCGAAATATTGATTTAAATTACTCCAAATTCAATATATTTCAAATTTATATTTCAACAACTTAAAATAATTCAATTCTGACAAATTTCGCTTTTTATTCCAAATTCAACTTTGAAATTTCAATTAAATCCTTTTTAACAATACCTTTAAACCAATTCCAATTTTATCATAAACTTGAATTTCGATAATAATTCAATTGGTATAAATCAAATTTTTATTTCATAATATCATTTAAAAGGATTCAAAATTTTAAAGCTTTAAATCATTTAATTTAACCAATCCGGTGTCCATATATAATTCTCTACCCTAGGGTCAAGTGATACGGATATTTATCATTTCAATCCGCAATTTACAATGTTATGGTTTTATATCATTTCAAACCGCAATCCCGAAAAATCCATAAAATCGCTCGGGTCTATCATTTTAACCCATGATAATTTTTCCCTAATATATTGATCATTCGGGTATGTATCATTTCAACCCATAGTGAACTTGCAATATTATAACAATATAAAATGCAACATCCAAACATCCAATATCAACAAATCAAACATCATAACAATCACCATCCAAATCAATCAATAAATACCAATATAGAACTGATAATCAATAACAGGTATTTAACTGGCAATTTATATTCAATAATAAATTAAATAACGATTTAATTCAAATATATTCAAATTAACTGAGATGATGATTTAAAATATACCAAATAGTCATAAATAATTCCTAATCATATCGACAGTTTAATTTAACAAACATAAGAAATTTTAGAAGTTGTGAGTGGGTCAAAACACCCACCTTTGAATTTAAATCGAATTTAAATCCAATTTAAACCCAAAATTTGAATAGTCTTGGAATTAGTCCAAACTAGCGTCAAAATGTTAGAAATTTCAATACGACCCCAGCGAAATAAACCGCGCCCAAATCCGAGTTCGTATGTAAAAGTTATATGAGTTAGAAGTTATGCGATTTTAAATTAAATTAAATAAATGAAAGAAAAAAAACAAAAAAACTTACACGTCATCACCACGTTACTCGCGTAACCCTAGGGCTTGTTCGAACCAGCATAGTGCAAAGCCGCCGCCGTTCAAGCTAAAACAGCCACACCAACACGGCCTCCACGCCAATCGAGAGCCACTGCCTTGTCCCCCATCCTCGGCCGACCCACCTCACAGAACGCGGCCCCACTCGAATGCCTAACCATCGACCATCACCGCCGCGTTTAACTGCCAATCATGGTGAAATCACGCACCCCCGGACCCAAGTAGCCATACACATCTCCTCCCCTCATCGCCCTCTCTGTTGTGGTGCTTCCCGATCGTCGTATGATTGCAAATCTACCGTTGATTTGCGAACCCTACAACGAATGGCCGAAAATAAACTGCAGATTCCAGGATAAACGGTGACTCCAATCAGAAAACGGATAACACCAGGGAATTACGCTCATCGAGAGCTTCAAATCGATATATAATACGATAATGATTTAGGAGTTTGAATTTTGAAGTTGAATTTTAAATTGAAATTGGATTGTGAAATTTAGGGTTTGTCTGCCATTAAGAAAGAGGAGCAACAGAAATTTTTGTACATACAAAAATGAGAAATAGCAAGGCTGCTAGGGTTTATAACCGGATATATATAGGTAGAGCTGAAAATAGAGGAACGGATATGATTGGTTTGGACAATTGAACGATAAATGGCCCGAAAAGCCCGTTCTATCTCCGGAACGAAAATGGGTCATCCCATATATCAAAACAAATGTTTTTGATAATTTAAAAATCAATAGAACTGGTTTCAAGTCCAAATTCTATCGTATGAAGAGGTTATGGTAAAATCAATTTATTTCAAATTGATTTCAATTGATTTCAAATAAATTGATTTCTAGGCGTTTCGAGCCCGTACGATCAAACGTCAAGTCCGATCATTACGAAACTTGAAATCCTATAATAATTCACTGTTATGAATCCGATGAAACTAGTTTCGTCGAAATCAGAGTCATGGCCAAAATGGCTATATTTCAGTTAATTAAATAAATTAATAATTAATTAATCAAATCACTTTTCAATTCAAATGTAATTATTTTTCCATTTCTATCATTTTTGATTTCTTAAATCACTTACAATAATTTAAACAAATTTAGATGTCAATTTAAAGTTGATTAATTTATCAATTTCAGTGTTTAATTTCAATTTCATTAAATTCAGAAATTATAAATTAAACTTTCAATAATGAAATTTAATTGACCTTTCATCCTATTATTCAATCCATTATTATCAAATGGATGAAATTAATATTGGTTCATGATTTATTACACTAATATCTCCAAATTCATCTTAATTTCTAACGTAATATTTAAATATCTACTTCCATTTAATTGTAATTAATCTAATTATTATAGTTTTAAATTCCAATAGATTGATAAATCTTGATTTCCATTCTTTTATTCAACAAATTGTCATAGTATGAATATAATTTACATTATTCCCAATCATTTACTTAATTTACATTAAATAATAATTAATTGTATTTATTGTAATTTATTTCAAATTTAAATTAACAGGTTAAATAAATAGGTAACATACAATAATTGTTACAGTTAACTTTTAATTACACTATAAATTTATTACCTTCAAACAAATATTAAAATTTCTTACAGAACATTGATTTTATTCAATTACCATTTATTATATTAATTCATTAATTAATTCAATGTTTACGCTTGTTTTCATATATTCAATTTATAGCCAAGCATACATTTACATTATTTTATTTATTAGAATTTCATTCAAGTTATTAATAATTAGCTTGAATTATCATTTATTACATTTCATTTTAGTATTCATTTCATTATTAAATTACAAATTTTTTTTATTTCTTCAATATTATATTACCAAAATCTTATTAAATTAACAAATTTAATTATCGAAAATTTACAGGTCGTTACAGACTACTCCCTACACACTGTAATTTTGGACAAAATTAGCTGGGGCTAATAGCTAATGTATAAGGCGTGACCCTATACCAGTCCCATCTGGTATTCTAATATCTTAGTCATTTTACTTACAGATCCCTTCCTAAAATTTTCCTTGAAAACCATTAAATAAAACTCAACAAGGAAAATATATTATATGCTTTAGTCAAATTCACCTTGCCATGTTATATATAGTGTAACAAACTGGATTTTCGATCCTTGAAAATCGACACTAATTTGTCCACTGTATCACATGCCGAACATTCAAGTGTCGGAAATACCAATTTTTTAGGGTGAAAGAAGAAGGTAGAAGATAAAAGAAAACTAAAAAACATAGAATCTCACAACGCAGCAAATAATATATAATACAATAATGATCTTTACAAAAAGGAAACATACTTATTCATATACCATTAGAGTACACAAGAATTATCCTAAATTTGGACAGTTATAGAAACCTGTCCTTACATTGATAAACATACAGACTCTATAATACAGTGGAAGGAAAATATAAGTGAATACGCCTTGACCATCCAGCTGCTCTCTAACTCCAAAGTATCAAGCAACCTGGGGAAAATATTCTCAGTCTGACCCGAGCATTACATGGAATAATGCCTGGGTCAGTCTAGTAAACCAGCGTGAGTAAAACTCGATAACAAGTAACAACCAAACTGATTTCTACATTTGAAAGCCTTTCAAACACAGGGTATCTCGTAAGACCACAACGGACATATAAATTGATGGGTTTTTACCTGACGGTAACCCAAAACATTTTATATCAAAATCCAGTGAAATTATCATAGTGTTTAGGTTTAAAGTAAATAGATAAAATAGCTGAAATGCTTGCATCTCACATTCCAACATACTAGGATCTACAATCAAAAATATAAGGCACGTACTGGAGATTGGATTCCAACAATGGCAAGGTAAGGGACTACCTTCCGATGACACACCTCTAGAAAATGCACCGATGCTAACACAGAACCGGCTGCCCCCATTAACATGGCAGACCGGATTACCTCACCCACTTGACAATGAGGCCTTATACTACCATGGTGTTTGCGTGCAAACCAACTCTGAAAGGGACATCTAGAATGGAGTGACCACTCCTAATGATAACTAACCACATAGCTCTGCTACATGCCCTATTTTTTCCATTCCTCCTGGTCATGAGGCTTGAGGCTACGCTTTACCTTTCTGAATAACAATCCATCTTGGAATGCTAACACTTCCCTCCAGGCGTCAATGCAACGCCATCATTCATCCATATCAGTTGTCTTGGATAAGGACAAACCAAAGACACTACTTGTACCACATCCACTTTGGAACCACCCTAAGGATTACTAGCAAGCAGCCCTTGCACTTTAATGGCTCCGTCTTCGATCCCATGCTTCAAGATGTCTTCATTTGAAAAAGCTCGAGTTGGATCGAAGTGGCTTTCGGACAACATATTTGATCCAGGTCTCTTTGAAACAACTTTCAACATTTTCAGTAAACTCAACCCTGATTCTATAGGAAATAAACAAACAATGACAAGAGCAGAGTTCACCTCCTAACCATTTGTGGACATATTACCTTATCATTCATCCTAAAATGAAACGAGTTTATGCGTACAATATAGCACCTTCGACGGTAACTGTACCATATAATTCACGTGTTTCTCCTAGATATTTCCAAAGTAACGTTTTGGGTCCAGCTTTGATGGTCAGTTATTTAACTATCAAATAAACAAACATCCAATCATGGTTTAATTTCCAAAACACTATTCTCTTTAACTAATAAACCACTTTATAAAACTTGATCACAAGATCTTTTCAAAACACTATTCCCAAACCCCTTACATTTCCTTTTATCCTTGGGAAGTATTTATATACTTCTCAATGTTATAAGTATATTACCAAAACATTTTACATTTCATGCCTTGAAACAAATCATATACTTATCTTTTCAGTATAGGTATATTTACAAACTTTTCATAGTTTTCTTCTTTCCAAATCTCATACTAAATAACCAAACATTTCTTCCAAATAAAGCACTATGTTTATCCTTCATCAAAAATTCACTTTTTAAAAGCTCATCTCATATTTCAATTAACTTATAGCTTTCAAAATAAAATTATAACCCACTTTTATAAACCATTAAGTTAATTTATAAACCTCTTTCCAAATCTCTGAAATGATTTATAAACCCTTTTCATATTTTTAAAACTCCTTATATAATGCTTTCTATACACCTTTATCATTTACAAAACAACATTTGTAAAACACTTAAAGTAACCCTTCGGTAAAAACCCCTTTTATAAACAAGTTATTACTTATAAATAACTTTATAACATAACGGCGTAACTTAGAAATCATTTATAACTTTAAACTCCAAATTGATTAAAGAATTTAAGTTAATTCAAAACACACTATACAAATTCAAAATGTGTCTTATCAATCCCAATGGTACTAGTTTAAGTTACCATTCAATTTCAATTTCATTCCCAAGTCACTTAAGAATTATTTACATAAGCTACCATATATGTAAATACAGTTCATATCTAATTAGGGAATAACACGTCAATATAACCAGTTGGTATATACAAGTCCAAATGACATAACAACAGGATGGTGATTTATCCTGCAAAATAGATGTCCAAACAATTCAATCAATTTATAGCAGAACGGGGATTTATTCTGCTTAACACATGTCCACACAATCAAATCACTTACACTATAGTATAATAGTGTTTTGTTCTGCTAACAGATGTCATTTAATTCTCCTAATCATATGGGTTACTTAAGGGTCTAGACAAGAGATCATTTGATATGGAATCGATTTACTTTGAAAAAGAAAAGTGATTAAAACAAATTATGTTTATTTTAAAATCATCTTTGAAAAGTTAAAAGTATATTTAATTAGCTTAAACCCTAACTAAATCTTAATTAATCCAATTTAAATCAAGATTAAATCATAATTAAACTCTAATTAGGCTTAATGAACTTGATTAAGTACTAATTAACATCCTAATGCAACTTGGTTAAGGTTAAACCAAATTGTTTAAGAATTAAACCCTAATTAATTAACTATTAATTAAATAACCCATTAATTAAATAATTAATTAATTAAACATTAATCTTAATTATATAATTATAAATCACTTAATTACTTCTTAACCCCATTAATCACAAATTAAAACTTTATTAATCAATTAATAGTCATTAACTTAACTTAAGTGATGATTAACCTCTAATCACCTTCTTAATTACCAATTAAGTGCTAATTACCTTTTAGTTAACCAATTAATTAATTAATTAATCAAATAAATAAATTACTAAACTTGATCACTTTTTAATGTTACTAATTAAGGTTGAAAAAATTTGTAAACTAATTTCAAAATAAATAAAATTTGAAATAGAAATTCAGACCACTGTCGAATTGGATCCATATCGACTATCGCTATGAGTGCAGTTCGCTCTAACATATTCTTAGCGAACCACTTCACAAACCGTTACTTTTTCATGATTCAAAACATACTTTAGAAAGATTTTTTTTTAAACTAAAGTTTCAAACTTTAATCCATTTCAAAACTTTGAACTTCGAAAACAAACTTCGATTCCAAGTGAATCTCATAACCGTTGCAATTACGCAAAATAGTTAACTTTTTTTACCAACCTCACGCCATAGCTCATTTTTACAACCAACATATTACTAACACCAACCATCCTCATCATAGATTGCAAGTATACATCCATATATACATGCTTACTAACTTTATAATACAACATCGATTTCCATAACCAAATCAAACTAAAATCAACCATCCAAATCATAATCAAACCACATGATTATCTTTCAACTTCAATACTATATAGCCACCATATATAGTGACATAAACAAAGTTACCATTTACATTAAAAAAACAAGTAGTTTACTCACCAAACTTCCGCAAGAGCTACCCGAGCTTAAGCTAAATTTGCCAACGACTCTCTAGCTTTGAAGGATGAAAGCTTTAGGTGTTAGCAACCCTAAAAATGTGCTTGGCTCAGATGTATGTAGGGTCGGCCATATGTGTGGGTGGTGGATGTGGGGTACTAGCTTGAAGGTAGAGGACCTTCCTCTTATCTTCGATTTGTCAAAAATGAACCCAAAATTATGTCATTTTCCCACTTATTTTTGGTCCACTAACTCAAGGAATTTGGAAAAGTAGTCAAAAGAAAAGTTGTAGTAATTTCTTTTCTTTATCATTTCAAGAAAAGAATCACTCATTTTAGATTATTTGAAGAAGTTATGATTAAAAGAAGAAGGATAATTTTTAGACTTGAAATTCTGGGTAAACAAATTGCTTTGTAAAGAATTGGTGTTTTGACATAACTATGATAGAAATTTGAAAAGGCTATCAACTAGAATATTGTAGCCATTAAAATTTCACACGGTTTAAAAAAATATAAACTTCATTAGTCTTAGGAATGAGGAAGAAAAGTGTGACGCCCCACCTCAATACCCACGCTAGCCAAGGACACTACGATGTAGTGTTGTCAACTAGCGCGGAGAATAAGGCTGTTGAGGAGCGACCATCCATGTAATTGCTTATCACACGGTGGCTATAAAATAATCTTCGGAAACAAACATAGAAATAAACATAACACAAATCAGTCACAGACATCCATATCACAAAGGCGGAAGAAGATATGAATATATAACTATCACATGAAAGTGTACATCAGAGTAGTGGTCAAAAAGATCCACAATAATACAAAAGAATAGCAACACGTGCTATACCAAAAGAATACAACTATGAGTCCATATCTCAAGTGTATACAACAAAAAAACTGCTAAACTAAATAGTCGGCCAAAAGTCAGAGTAGCAAATCCCGGGAGGAAGTCAAGCAGAAGCACCTGTAACATCTCGGCCTGACTCGAGTATTATTTAAGAAAATAATAAACGGATCAGTCTAACTATAAATATCAGATGACATGATATAAAATAAGAGATATGGCATAAACGTAAAATATCCATACTGGCATACTACTATAAGTATGAAAATGATGATCAACAGGAGATCAACCGATGAGAAATGATCAATATCACGAGAATCTTCTCAAAGATCCAAAGAGGGCATCATACCCTAAACTTGTACTCATAACAAGTCAATGACATAAAAATCCAGAAATCAAAACAAGAAATCCAGAAATCATAAAAAGAGAAAGAGGCCTATCACATGATGGTCCGAAGACCATGGGGCGCTACCCCATATGTGTGAGTCGGAATCACACTGATTGAGGCCTAGGCTAACCAAAAAGCAAAAAGGTATGTGTGAATGGAATCACACAAGTGGTGTCTAGCCTAACCTCGCAAACAAAAAGATATGTGTGAGTCGGAATCACACTACTGCGGTCTAGACTAACCTTGCGGACAAAGAGATATGTGTGAGTCGGAATCACACCACTGCGGTCTAGTCTAACCTTGCAAACAAAGAGACATCGCACAATTGCTAGTCTAAATCATAAAATGATCATCATGATCAGCGAGAAGTGTCAATCACACCAAGCTAGTAAATATATGAGTTTAGCTTCATGTCCCATAACCACTTGCTTAACTTAAATATTTACGAACAAGCTGTAAATCTTCACTAGGAAATTGTCACGAAAAGGGTTCAATCGAACAAGTCCAAGAGCTAACCGACGAAGTGAACGCAAGCGTTTCATACCACTCGTTTTACTAAGTCGTTTAAGTCGATTTCTCATTCGAGTGAAGTAAAGGCTTATATATATTAGTAGATTGGAAATCGGTTTGAGAAAACGAACTTTTGATATTAAAACTAGTGTTGAAATCGATTTGATGAAAGAGTTTTGATATTTACTACTAGTATTAAAACCTTCATATCTTTAAAGTGACAAGTCATAAAACGATTGTTGGAACAATCTATCACAAAAATTCACATTCGAAGACGTGAATAAAATCCAAGGAAATCAGCTCAAAATGCATCAAAGTGGAAGTTCTGATGAATGCTTTTCAGATAAGATTGCCTACGCAGAGTAATACGGGGTTCGACCTAATGAAGGCAAGCTGGTCCAGCGACCTAATGAAGGCAAGCTGGTCCAGCGACCTAAGGAAAATAGGTCATACGACCTAAGGAAAATCGCGACCAAGCGAATCACAGGTCATTCGACCTAAGGGTAAGGTCGGAGGCGACCTACGACTTAGTGGTGGAAGATGGAGCGACTTAACGAAGGAACAGGGTGCGCGACCTATAGGGTTCACGACCTAAGAGGGTTCGCGACCTAACGGGTCAAAGGTCCAGCGACCTAACAGATGCAGGCCAAGCGACCTAAGGGGTAAAGGAATCGAACGACCTAGAGAGAATGCGCGACCTAACTGGGTTCGCGACCTAAGATAGGCGAACGACCTAACTGGGTTCGCGACCTAACAAGGTGCGACCTAAGGTCTTGCGACCTAAGGGAAAAAGTCTTACGACCTAACAGTTAAAAGGTCCTACGATCTAGAGAGAATGCGCGACCTAACTGGGTTCGCGACCTAAGATAGGCGAACGACCTAACTGGGTTCGCGACCTAACAAGGTGCGAGCTAAGGGAAAAAGTCTTACGACCTAACAGTTAAAAGGTCCTACGACCTAGAGGGGTACAAGGCCATACGACCTAAGGTTTGCCTGGGGGATTTTAGGTCGGCAACGACCTATAACCTAAAGCTGCTTCGACCTGAAGGTGCACGACCTAAGGTCTATACGACCTAACGACCTAAGATCGATACGACCTAATGACTTAAGGTCGAATACGACCTACGACCTATGGATGAGCGACCTAACTCCGAACGAGCTAAAAAATGGCCAGAACGACCTAGTAGCAGTTTTTCACCAAAATCACTAAAATTTGGAGTTTTTCGCCAATCCAATCCAAACCAAATGCAACAAACATGCTAAAGTGACGAGGAATCATTCCCAACAGTCCAATGACGATTATAGGCAAGATGTGAGATAAAAATCTCACCTTTTCCACGAAATTGATGTTGGAGAGCTTAAGAGCAAAGCAAGAATCAACCCCTAGCTTGAATCTATGTTCTTCACCTTGAATTCGGAGTTTGATGTTGAATTTGCTAAAGATCTCGAGCTTGGAATTTTGATTTCTCTTTCCCTCCACCATTTTTGAAGAAGCTTGAAGTATTTGATGAAGTGATGAAGAGAAGGGGGTTGGGCTGAGTTAAGAAGGTGCAGTCCCAACCAAAGTCACAAGTGGGAAAAGTGACGAAAATTTCACTCTCCAAACATATCGAAGTTTACACTCAAAAAGATCGCAAACATCATTTTGAACTCAATGGGGGTGGTCTCGAGTCCTAATTTGACCGTATGCAAAAAGTAGCTTTTCGGACTAACATCCGACTAACGATAAAATATTTAAATATAAAATCGATAGATATGCGGGTTGTTACAAAAAGGTTGGTGGAAAGAGGAGAAAAAATGGAGAAACATATGGGTTATTTACAAGCAAGAATTACACACCTCATCATTTTATCAAGTCACATCACTTTCTTATATATATATATATAATTATGTTTAATCACATCACCCTCTTTTATATATATGTATATAATTATTATGTTTAGTCACATCACTTTCTTTTAAATATATATAATTATTATGTTTAGTCACATCACTTTCTTATATATATATAATTATTATGTTTAGTCACATCACTTTCTAACCAAAATTAACATAAGATAATCTATCCTTAAGTATATTATTATGTAGCTAATTAACTCTTATATATGTGTATATATGGTGCATAAAGATGAATAATGTTTCAGAAAACTTTCATGTGTCGAAAGGTCGAAACTTCGGAAAACGTTCGGTCACATTTTCTGTTTTTCTACGAACTATTTAATTTGGTAAACAAACTTTGAAAAAAAATTTACCGTCATTATTAATTAATTAAAATGAGTTTATTTTCATTAAAAAACCAACATATTATTTTTTAAAATTAATTAAATATTCACTAATCAAAGTAGTTAAATTCCGGGTTGTTACATTCTTCTCCCTTTAAAAGAATTTCATCCCCGAAATTACACCTTTACATATCCTAGAAAAAACTTAACACTATGCATCAACTTGTATGATGTACATAGATTATTCTTATTCAAAATCTGATTCGATCACAACTCGAATACATAACTTTCCTTCCAAACTAGTATCACTCACTTGATTCTCTAGTACGGACTCCGATCAAGCTCCTTGGTTTGGAACCTCTATCCTCCTTACATAGTTGTAACTATGATAGAAAACTTTGGTTCCACACAAGGAACCCTCATCAAGTGCTCGCCGTCAAAGGTCGAGTAATAGATTCTTATTCGGAACAGTGCAACACCTCAAAGCCATGTACTCGAATCTTGGATTGCTCTATACAGAAAGTGAAATGTTCTACGTCCAACTTACGCACTTACTTAATTGGTTGTCCTTAATATAAATTCTATTTCCACCAAATTATCTATGAAAACATTTCATAAACTATTCTTAGGTTCAACTTGTATGCTACTCCACTACATCCTAAGATCATATATCCCTATCTGATTCCATTATTCCATTTTGCTTTTATCTTCCTAAGAAAATTCAAGATCCAAATACCCGCTTTTATTTTAAAAAACTTTTTGAAATGGAATTCTATACTTTAAATCATGAAAATATATAGACATAGCCTGAGTAACTCCAAAATGATACTAAGGAACTAGGTATCACCAAGCAGTATCATATATTTCCTTACTAAGAAGGGTAATACTCAAGAGAAGTGTTTACAATCAGAACACATCTCTTTTCCAATTTTAAGTTATTTTCGAGCCACTTAAACTAGTTAACTTAAAAATATTCCTTTTTTTTCAAATTCTCATTTTTCAAACAATACTTTACATTTTCCAAAAACATATATCACCAACTCACTTTGGGTTTGTTTTGGTTGAACTTGTTTCGATCGTACAATGATAAAGGGAATAATCAACTAAGTACCCCAAAACGTTCACCTAAGCAAACATCTGACTATCACTTAGAAGATTATTCTGATCATCACAAAACGATCAAGACTTGTTCCCCGTACCAATCCAAAAATAACACTTCATAGTTACACTTTTATTTCCAAAAATTTACACTTAAACCAAATTGGTTTCAAATATTATTATTATTTTCCCAAAACCTTGAAAATCATTTTTCAAAAGCATCGAGATTTATGTTCTCAAGTTTTCAACCTAAATTTATTCCAACTTAAATAATACATTTTTATAAACCCATTTTATAAATCACTTCTATTCAACCATTTTTAAATATTTATCCTAAGATATTCTAAATTTGAAATCAAATTCAACCTCAACATTAACATCGAATGCCTTTTAGTCAACCTATGAAACTTAATTCACAATATGTTCATTTTAATATTTTTCCCTATCCTTATCTACCCAACCCATATCTTACAAAGGAAACATACTAACAATAGTTAATGCTCAACTAGACGAGTATGATTAAACAAACCCTAAATGATAATAATATAACATGTTATAATTTCCTAACACCTCAACAAACTATATTACACTATTTTTGAGAATCATTCTTTTATATATAAAATATACTCTAGGTAAAATTATTTCATTTACCCAATTCCAAAACATACCATGTCGATTTGCCTAGTTTAAATGATTAGAAACCCCTATCGGTATAGTTGTACACCCTGTTTCGACCAAAGTTCATGAGCCACTAAACCGATAAATCAATACAATATAAAACATTTGATAATCACTAACAAATATGCGCTCATATACATACATTCAAACTCATTCTAGGGTGCCACTTACCCTATCTCTAATGAGTTAAACCCACCAAAGCCAAGGTTCTCACATAACCTTCAACTCTGATACCAAATGTAATGAACCAAATTTTCGACCCATGAAAATCGACACTAATTTGTCCACTATATAACATGCCGAACATTCAAGTGCCAGAAAAAACGATTTGTTAGGTGAAAAAAGGTAGAAGATAGAAGAAAACTAAACAACATAGAATCTCATAACTCGGCGAATAATATATAATACAATAATGATCTTTACATAAAGGAAACATCTTTATTCATGTAACATCGGAGTACACAAGACTTATCCTAAATTTGGACAGTTATAGAAACATGTCCTTACATTGACAAACATACAGACTCTATAATACAACGGAAGAAAAAAATATATGAATACGTCTTAACCATCCAGCTGCTCTCCAACTCCAAAGTTGAAAGTGACTGTGTTATAGGATCGTGTAATATGTATATTATCTAAACTACGTGTGCAGAATATAAAGTAATTAAGTAGCAGTAAAGTAAAAATGACACCAGATATTTTTATACTAGTTCGAACTCCCGTTCTACGTCCACTGATATGTGGTGTATTGTGCTTGAAGAATGTGGAAGATAGAGTAATCAACTATCAAAGATTGTGTAAAATTTTAGTGCAATGGCAAATAGAAAGTTAGAATCAAGAAATCAGAAAAACTAGTAATTGATTAGCAATTTATTGTGTTGAATGTTGGATTCTAAAATCTATTTACAGAGTTTAAGAGTTGCATTCATTGAAGAAGAGGAGAAATGAAAAGGAATGGATGCAACCCTTAAATCAGAAGATGTTTCTCTTCGTTGAAGAGAAGCATCTCTTTAGAAAAATATCCGTTATTGATACTTACTCGTCTTAATTTTTCAGTTCAACCATCTGAATCAGTTTAAAATTATTGCAGAAAGGAAATAGGCCAAAATAAGTCATATTCAGCAGTCTGAACTTTTCAATTCAGCCAGTTGAATGTTCATAAAATTTTTATGAACACTCAGCATTCAGACGGCTGAATCTATGTATTCAGTCGGTTGAATGTGGCCAAAAATGTGCATGTGCATATCTTTAAAACCATGTGTCATGTCATGATGTGATGTGTATCATATTGGAGAGATTTTAACATATCATATACTTCTAGACATAACATACTATGACTAATATAACTTTGTTTGTCATCAGCGTCTTGTCTTCATTATGTGCATACTTTTGTCTTCAACTTCTTTAATTGTTTCTCTTTTTGATGCTCAAATACCTGCATGTTAGCTTAAAAATACATGTACATAATTGTATAATTGTTGTCGTCAAAATCCATAGAGTCAAGCTTCCAACATTCTCCCCCGTTTTGATGATGAAAATTATTCGATTATTCGAAATATATATTGTATGATTATCATATAGCAAAGCTCCCCCTAAATGTAAGATCCTTAATCTTAAAATATATATGAGATTTCTCCCCGTTGTCATTATCAAAAAGAATGAAGGAATATAAATATCTTGTATAGAGAAAGATAAACCCAATATTAATTATAGAGAAAATAAATTAGATTTTACCGTATTTGCTGAAGTCCATATTTCATTGTAAGCATGTAATTCTGTTAAATGTATGGAACATCCTTTAAAATTCTAAAATCTATCCTTTTTCTTTTTTTTCTCAAAGTACCTGTAATAGATAATAATCATTTTTGGTACCCACTTACTACATTAGGGTCCATGGATTAATCATAGGGTGAAAACCTAACCAAATAAGTGTGGTTGTACCCTCTAGAAAAATTAATGAAATAATTTTATCAAATAAAAATAACTACTACTTATAAACTAGGCTATCAGAAAAAAAATTAACATTTAAAGCATACGATACCCAAGATTCTTATAATCCTAAATTTTAGGAAACCATACCAACTTAGGTGTGGGTGAACCTTTATAAATATAGTTTTCATTACAAATCACATTTTTTTAATAGTTGCTTATATAAAGTTGTTTATCATGATTAATCAGATTGGCTGGAATTCATATTCTAATATTATTAGTCATTAGCTTAGTGTTTGAAAAATATTTTCTATTATTTCTAAACAAAGTATTATTATGACTGTAAGTTGTTTTATCTTGGCTCCTAATACTAGCACTAAAATTAGTATACAAGAATGCATATCTAGTACTATTTGTATTATTAACTTTTTTATAGCCTAAATCGCTTTTATCAATGTGAGCTTTCGAATTTGTAACCAAGGAAGATAAGATGTCTTTACCTTTGTTAAAGTTTATAACACTGTTATTTAATCTTTCAAATTTTGCTTTAGAATCATAAACTTCTTCGTGCAAAATATTATTATTAACTTTTAGAATCTCACATTGTTTAGATAATTCTAAATTTCTTTTAATTAAAGCTTCATTCTCTTTTTCAAGAGACAAAATTAAATTGCTAGAATTATTCAAAGAATTTTCTAAAGATATATTTTATTTCACAAAACATTGATTTTCTCCAAAAGATTATTGTTTTTAACTTCTAATTGCTCATTTTCTTTTTGTAGGAAATCTTTTTGTAAAACAAGTTCTTGTACGGCATTTTCAAAACATTTAGCTTGTTTTACCAAAAATTTATTTTCCTCTTTTAAATTGGAAATTCTTGCTCATAATCTTTTAACTTAGCTAATGCAATTGTATTTACTTTATTCAAAGTTTTACAATCTTTTAATAATTCTCCATGTGCTAACAAAAGATCTTTATATAAAGAATCTAAAAATACCGATTGTGATCTGAGCTTAGCCATGAAGCATTTGTTTGTTTGCTCCTTTGATTCTTCTTTATTGCTTTTCCTCTTCCTATTGCCTTGACTAGATCTCTTTATGGCCATTTATTCTAGGAAGTTGTTACGATCTTTAGAATCCCAAGCTCTAATACCAAATCAAAGTGACCGTGCTATAGGATCGTGTAATATGTACATTATCTAAACTACTTGTGCAGAATATAAAGTAAGTAAATAGCAGAAAAGTAAAAATGACACCAAATATTATTCAACTGGTTCGAACTCCTGTTCTACGTTCAGTCCCAGACTCCTTTTAGATTCAAAAACTAGCAACCCTCACTTTACCCGGAGGAATAGGTTTACACCGCCTCAGCAACCGAATAAGATTTTGCTAATCTAAGAAACGGAACAGTATTTTCCCGCCTGAGCAACCGAACAGGACTTTGATACAAATAAGAAAAAGTATCTGACTGTATTGTGCTCTTTAAGTAGCACTAATATATCAATAAAGTACAATCTTCCTATAATCTTCTCCTTTATGATATGCAGTGTATTGTGCTTGAAGAATGTGGAAGATAGAGTGATCAACGATCAAAGATTGTATAAAATTTGAGTGCAATGGCAAATAGAAAGTTAGAATCAAGAAATTAGAAAAACTAGTAATTGATTAGCAATTCGTTGTGTTGAATAAAGGATTCTATAATCTATTTATAGAGTTTAAGAGTTGCATTCATTGAAGAAGAGGAGCAATGAAAAGGAATGGATGCAACCCTTAAATCAAAAGTTGTTTCTCTTCATTGAAAATAAGCATCTCTTAAGAAAAATAGCCGTTATTGATATTCAGTCGTCTGAATTTGTTAGTTCAGCCGTCTAAATCAATTTAAAACCAATGCAGAACGGAAATAGGCCAAACTTGGTCATATTCAGCCGTCTAAACTTTTCAGTTCAGCCGGCTGAATGTTCGTAAAAATTTTATGAACACTTAGCATTCAGACGGTTTAATCTATGTATTCAGTCGGCTGAATGTGGCCAAAAATGTGCATGTGCATATCTTTTAAACCATGTGTCATGTCGTGATGTGATGTGTATCATATTGGAGAGATTTTAAGATATCTTATAACACTAGACATAATATACTATGACTAATATAACTTTGTTTGTCATCAGCATGTTGTCTTCATTATGTGTATACTTTTGTCTTCAATTTCTTTAATTGTTTCTCTTTTTGATGCTCGGATACATGGATGTTAGCTTAAAAATACATGTATATAATTGTATAATTGTTGTCGTCAAAATCCACAGAGTCGAGGTTCCAACAAAATCAATTTAATTCCTAAGTCACTTAAAAATTATTTACATAAGCTACCATATATGTAAATACAGTTCATATCCAATCAGAGAATAACACGTCAATATAACCAGTTGGCATATACAAGTCCAAATAACATAACAATAGGATGGTGATTTATCCTACTAAATAGATGTCCAAACAATTTAATCAATTTATAGCAGAACGGGGATTTATTCTGCTTAACACATGTCCACACAATCAAACCACTTACACTATAGCAGAATGGTCTGGACAAGAGATCATTTGACATGGAATAGAATTACTTTGAAAAAATAAATTGATTAAAACACATTATGTTTATTTTAAAATCATCTTTGAAAAGTTAAAAGTATATTTAATTAGCTTAAACCCTAACTAAATTCTAATTAATCCAATTTAAATGAAGATTAAATCATAATTAAACTCTAATTAGGATAATGAACTTGATTAAGTACTAATTAACTTCCTAATGCAACTTGGTTGAGGTTAAACCAAATTGTTTAAGAGTTAAACCCTAATTAATTAAATATTATTTAAATAACCCATTAAATAAATAAATAAATAAATAACCATTAATCTTAAATAAAAAATTATAAATCACTTATTTACTTCTTAACCCCATTAATCACTAATTAAAAGTTTATTAATCAATTAATAGTCATTAACTTAACTTAAGTGATGATTAACCTCTAATCACCTTCTTAATTACCAAATAAGTGCTAATTACCTTTTAATTAACCAATTAATTAATTAATCAATTAAATAAATAAATTACTAAACTTAATCACCTTTTACTGTTACTAATTAAGTTTGAAAAACTTTGTAAATTAATTTCCAAATAAAAAAATTGAAATAGAAATTCAAACCTTTATCGAACTGGATCCACAGCGACTATCGCTATGAGTGCAGTTCGCTCTAACATATTCTTAGCGAACCACTTCACAAACCCTTACTTTTTCATGATTTGAAACATACTTTAAAAAGATTTAAAAAAAAATCATTAAAAACTAAAGTTACAAACTTTAATCCATTTCAAAACTTTAAACTTCGAAAACAAACCTCGATACCAACCGGATCTCATAACCGTCGCAATAACATATAGTAGTTAACTTTGTTTACCAACCTCACGCCATAGCTCATGCTTTACAATCAACATATTACTAACACCAACCATCCTCGTCATAGATTGCAAGTATACATCCATATATACATGCTTACTAACTTTATAATACAACATCGATTTCCATAACCAAATCAAACTAAAATCAACCATCCTAATCATAATCAAACCACATGATTATCATTCAACTTCTACACTATATAGTCACCATATATTGTGACATAAATAAAAAAAGACCATTTTCATTAAAAAAACGAGTAGTTTACTCACCAAACTTACGCAAAAGCTACCTGAACTTAAGCTAAACTTGCCAACGACTCCCTAGCTTTGAAGGATGAAAGCTTTAGGTGCCCTCAAAATGTGCTTGGCTTAGGTGTATGTAGGCTTGGGTAGAGGTATGGGGCTAGATGTGGGGTAGTAGCTTGAAGGCAGTGGAGCTTCTAGTTATCTTCGATTTATCGAAAATGAACCCAACATTAGGTCATTTTCCCACTGATTATTGGGCCACCAATTCAAGGAACTTGGAAAAGTAGCCAAAAGAAAAGTTGTAGGAATTTCTTTCCTTTATCATTTCAAAAAAGGAATCACTCATTTTCGATTTCTTTTTAAGAAGTTACGATCAAAAGAAGAAGGGTAATTTTCAGACTTGAAATTCTGGGTAAAAAAATTTGCTTTGTAAAGAATTGGTGTTGTAGCGACCTGCCATTCCGTACCCTTTGAGTTGACAATAAACCACACTTGTCCAACCCAAATTGTATAAAAGCGCGAATAACTTGGAGTGAAGAAGAAAAAGAGATAGAAGAAAACAAAAACAACAACACAGAACCTCACAATCGCAGCGGAACAAAATATAATATATAATAACATATTATTATACAAAAGAATCTATAGCTGTTAATGTATATACAATCATCAGAGTAAAACAATCAAAAAATCAAATCTGGATAGTTATAATAACTTATCCTCACAAATGCTGAATATACAGCCTACACACCGTGGAATATAATCAAGTACGTGAGATATGCCTGAGTGTCCTTCAGCTCGTCTCTTGAGCTCCACAGCATTCTAACCTAAATCTGAAATACTCGGTCTGACCCACTCCAATAGGCGGGAATATATCCGACCACTAATATATATACTACTATATATAAACTAACATTCAACTGATAATAATTATATAAATTCAACCAATTATCCAATAATTAATTTTTAAGTGCTATAAATTAAACTAGTCGACCAAATTGAGTGAGATTTACTCACCTTGATTTTTAATTTTGCCAAACCTTTAGATTTTAAATTATCTAAAATCCCGGCTGACCTTGAAAAATTCCAAACCAATTCCTATGCATAGATTTCACAGCTACGAACCAAATTCGACCGATTTCATGATTTTTGGACCTCGTATGAAAAAGATATTAAATTTATTGCTCGTCTAATTTAAAATCCTTAATTAAATAAACTAATTATAATTAAACTCAATTAGTAAACTAATTAACAAATAGATCTTACCCTACTCGTACGTGAAAATCCATCAAGCAGAAGGTCGACTCCTCCTTTATCCAAGTTGCGTTACATATTCGTCCCCGATTAAACTGCCACTGCCTCCCAACCCCATCGCAACATCATCGTGAAACCCATGCCTCCAGCTCCTATACTCTGCTCCATCTCACGAGCGTGATATCACTACCAGGTCGCAAATGAAGTTCGCGCGCCTCTGCCACATCCTCCTTGTTGTTCGCCATCCTTCAACTCGCACGCAAGCATGGTGGCGACTCCCCTTCGTTGCTCATCCAAGCATCATGCCTCCATCGCGCCCTCCCCTGGCTCCATTCTCAACCCCGCCATGGCCGCGGTGCCTCACGCGCGCTTGCGAGATGCCCTTCGTTCGCGATTCCCTCAATTGCCCCCTTTTTTTCCCCAATCGAGAGTTTCGTTCATTTTTATTCTCCTTTGTTTTATTTATCGATTTCATGAATTCATTTTCATTTCAGAGGAAAGAGACGCAATTTAAAATGGTGAGATAGGACGGCGCTAGCATGATTTATGGTGGCTCGAATTGAAAGAATATGGGCTGAAGGTTAAATCGATATAAATATATTCTATTTAATTTTAAAATATCTAAATATTTATTTCGAATCCCAATCGAGGCATGCCGCCTGGTGTTCCTAATGCTATAACCCTATTTCGAGCACAATGGAACAAGTTTCGAGGCCCAATTCGATCGTATGGAGAAGATAACTTTTTAAATCAACTATTTAAATTAAATCTAATTAATTATTTCAAAGCGTTTTTATATCGCACGACCAAACGGTAAATCAAAATGATATGAGGTTTGAAATCCGATAATAATACACTATTTCGGATCCAATGGAACTAGTTTCGTCGAATTCCGAGACTGTGCCCCGGATCGCTATTTTAACGCGTCGATTAAAATGACGGTTTCAAAAATTTATGAAATCACTTGAAATTTCAGTTTTAAAAACTTATGAACTCAAATTATAATTCAAATAGAATTTATATCAACATTAGAAATCATTTCGATTCATACTCAACTCCAATTCAATTATTTATATGATTTTCAATTATAAATTCGACGATTAAATTTATTCAATAAATCGGTATATTTGGAACTTTAACCTTATTCTACCTATTCAATCGATAACTTCATATTAAAAATCCAATTACATTTCAATTCCATATTTACAATAAATTAAATGTCCAAAACAAAACGAATGAAAATCCGGGTCGTTACATTCCTCCCCCCTTAAAAGAATTTCATCCCCGAAATTTCTAAGGTAGGAAAAATGCTCCAAACCCATTTGTTTATTAAAACCCACTTAGTTGAAACTCGATATTTCATTTTTCCAAACCTTTTAGTTCCATTCAAAACAATTGGTTTTCATTTCTAAATCAAAATCTTTTATTCCAATTAAAATTCGAAAACAAATTTTCGTTAACAAAAATTTTCCAAAAATTTTCAAACACCATAAATTCCAGAAATTTTTTGCCAGAGTCTCCTTTGTACGTAGAGCCTTTTGCAATATGACAAAAGTGATAAAAATATATATAACGACCCACACGGTCGGAAAACACAATATATCAATATTTATATCTTCGCTGTATTTAATCCAAAAACGTATCTTTATAAAGCGTTTTTAAGCGAGCGAACTTACTTATATGCAAATTTCGCAACCTAAATCTAGCCCAATAGCCTCCTTGTACCTGTACTTACTTAATTTAAACATGTAGGTTCCAAACTGAAATTTAATAACTTCACATTCATTTTACTAATGCAAATGCATAGATTCTATAACCAAACATGTTATAGCATGTATTTATAACAATTACAAGGTTCCAACATACGATTATTATCTTCAAATCGATTTATACACTATTTAAGCAATTTCCAAATGTTCACAACTATTAATTAGCATCCAATTCATATTCACATCCAATATATTCATATCCATTTCAAATTGATTCTCAATCAATTTATTTCATTTTAATCTACTTGCATTGATTTCATATCCAACTTGTTTTTCATTCCTTCCATTCGCTTTCACTTCATAATCCAAATTCTATTTAATTATTCCAAATCAACACAATTTAAAACCAATTCTATTATTAATAGTGAATGCAAATCCAATCCCATTGCAGTCAAACTCCATTTCGATTAAATTGATTGTTATTCATTTTATTCACATCCAATTGATTTGCATTTCCATTTACTTGATATATCTCAATTTACACCATATTACTTGAGAATTATCTCATAAATTCAATATTAAGGTTTATTATAACTTTTATACAACACATATGTTCATTTCCACTTCCAAACTTAATTTCATACTCGAATTCATTTAAAATAATATCTCAAAGCCATATTTAATTTATTTACACTTAAATTGAATTTATTCAAAAATTAAATCATCACCATTCCAATCTAGTTCTATTTTATTCGACAACATTTCAAAATATATTTAATTCGCTTATATTTAAGTCGAATTTCATTTATAACTCAAGTTCCACATTCAATTTGAATTTCAATCCATAATCCATTTTATTTAACCAAGTTAACTTCCTTTTCTATATTCAATTAACTAATTATTTTATCTAATTAGTTCACTTTCATTTTATAATTCAATATCTGATTTCTATTTCCAAAATCACTTCAGTTGGTTGGACTTGAGTTTAAATTCATTTTATAATTCCAGTTTAGATTTTTATTTCCTCACCAAAATATCAAAATATCTTTATTTTTGGTTGTTCTATTCCATTTTTCAATTTTATAAGTTACACAACTTATTTTCCATATTTCCATAATTTCTATACTTGAGTTTATACCCTATTTTTAATCAAATTCAATTTGATTCACCATTCATTTGATTTCCATAATTAAAGTCTATATTCAATTTATCACAGTTATTTCCTAAGCCTTATTATAAACATTTTATACCAATTTTTAAGTTTATATACAACTTTAAAACTTAAGTTCATATTCACTTTAATCGTTCAAATTTCCAATTCAAATTCAATTCACTAATTAATTAGTCTAATTAGTTCATTGCCAATTTACTTGAGTCAAATTCCATTCAAATATTATATTTACTTAAGTTAATTTGTTATCATATAAACGCTTCGACTATGTACTTAAGTTCATTTTTATTGTAATCAATTTCCATTCCATTTAATTTTTACTTAAGTCCAATTTTTTCCCACTTAATCACAAATCACATCTAATTAAATTTTATTCAACTAAGCTTAAGTTAAATTCCATTCAATTTACTTACTCAAGTTAAAATTTAATTCCAAAATTCAAATTCCACACCTATCTTTTTTATTAAAATCATTCTCAATTTATAAGTTCATAACTTATTTCCTAATGTTTTCCCAACATTTATATTAAAATTCCAAAATTCAAACACCCGATTTTTATTTCAAATCATTTGAAACCATAATAATAGATATATAACTCTTTGTTTCAACAAACCATCTCCTTGGAATTTTCAAAATCAACTTGGTTTCATTCAAAACAAATTTCCTTCGGAATTTCTGAAATAGCACTTTGTTTTTCAACAAAAATCTCTATACCAAATTATTTCGGTAGTAATCTGTCACTTAGAAACTTGAAAATGAACACCGATGATGTCACGATAATCATCGGAATCATTTTCCCGCAACTGTAGTGAGTTCAGTGCTATATTACTTCCAAAATCCATTTTTAAAACATTTTCTATTCAAAAACAATTCACAATAATAACACCAATTTCATTTCCATAACTCTTCTGAAAATATTTTCCAAACCTTCCGGGATTTAAATTTCTGAATTCGAGTTTGAATCCATTTTAATTATAATTTATTTGTATAATTCATACTTATACAATTTTCATTTGATTATATATAACCATTTTAAATTTTATAATCTTGTTAGATTATAATATTAACAACCAAACACTCCAATATACTATAATAATTTCAAAAAATTATTTCCTTCATAACGAAATATAATTTGGGTAAAATTATTTCATTTACCCACTTTAAAACAATACCGCGTTGAATTACTCTATTCAAGTGTTTAAAAACCTCTATCGATGCAGTTGTACAGACTATGAAAACCAGAATTCATAAGCCACTCAATAAATCAACCAACATAATATAAAACATTTTATATCACTAACAAATACGTGCTCATATATATTAATACACTCAACTCATTCTAGGGTACTACTGACCCTATTTCTAATGAATAATCCCCACTAATGCCAAGGTTCTCGCTTAAACGTCGGCTCTGATACCAAATGTAGCGACCTGGCATTCTGTACCATTTGAGTTGACAATAAACCATACTTGTCCAACCCAAATTGTACGGAAGGGCGAATAACTAGGGGTGAAGAAGAAAAAGAGATAGAAAAAACAGAAACAACAACACAGAATCTCACAATCGCAGCGGAACAAAATATAATATATAATAACAGATTTTTATACAAAAGAATCTGTAGCTGTTAATGTATATGCAATCATCAGAGTACAACAATCAACAAATCAAATCTGGACAGTTATAATAACTTGTCCTCACAAATACTGAATATACAGCCTACACACCGCGGAATATAATCAAGTACGTGAGATACACCTGAGTCAACTTCAGCTCGTCTCCTAAGCTCCACAGCATTCTAATCTGAATCTGAAATACTCGGTCTGACCTGAGTATTATAATAAAATAACTCCCAAGTCAGTCTCGATGACCAGCGTGAGAAAACACACTCAATTTAAATTATTATTATTTTCAAAATCCTTTGAAAAACAAAGGTATCTCGTAAGACCACGCCACGCATAAACAGGACGGGTTTTTACCTTACGATAACCAAAACATTTTATATCAAAATCATCTGACATTATAACAGTATCTATAGAAAGTAAATTAGAAAATAGCTGAAATGCATTCATCTCACGTTTCAACATAGTTGGGCACAATCAAATTCGTACAGGCTCGTAGTGGATATTGGATTTCGTACAATGACTAGGCTACTGGGGTACCGCCCACCGTATTACACCTCTAGAGAAATGTATCGAGGACCTCGCCTGGATCCCCTTCCAACACAGGACTGGCCTACCCCTAACCTGGATAGTACCGAATATGTTATCACCTTGGGTGTTCCTACCCTTATCGAGCGCTCTCTTTTCCATGCACAACCATATCTATAATTTTATATTATATATGAGGGTATCTAGAAAGGTGACAACAGACCCAAATTGGTGCGACCCACTTAGCCCTGCTGCATCTCCCTTGTTTTAGCCATTCCCGGTTGATGAGGCTTGAGGCTACGTTTTACCTTTAGAATAGCATTCATACTTGGAATGCTAACACTGCCTTCTAGACAATAATGCAATAATAGCATTCATCCATACAAGTTGTCCTAGGTCTGGACAAATCGAATCTCCTCCAAGATCACCATCTCTATTATCTTTGAGATATCACAATTTGTAACGCACAAACCGGATCGAAGTGGTTTTCGGATAATTTAAATCTGATCCTGGTCTCTTCGAAATAATCAACGAATTTGGCCAGAATTTGATAGTCGGTTATTTAACTATCAAATAACAAACATAAGCAATCACTGGGCCCAAATTATAAATTTCCAAAATATCTTTACAAATATATATACTCAAATCTCTTCCAATATTTCAATAATTGAAATCAAATTCAAATTCTTATATCCATAACAAAATATTCTCGAATCATATCCTTACTTAGAAATATTTTATTCCAATTCCATTTATAATTCAACACTTTTTACAATATTTCTATAATAATAATTTCATATTTAAAATATTTCAAACTCTTCCAGTCCAATACTTAGGAAATATTTATAAGTATATTTTTTCCAAAAATCATTTTATTCCTAATACTTTGTAAATATTCTATTTATTTCCTATTTCTCAAAATCCTTTACTCACTTATAACGAGTTCTATAAGTTTTCGAAATCCATTAATTTATTCCCTTTAAAAATTTCAAAATCGATTACACTTGTCCATGATTCCAACTACCCATTTCTAACTTCCTTTCTATGATTTCTAATTCATTTAAGAAGTTCTCGTATTTTAACATTTCGGTAGTTTACTTAAGTTTCCAGAATTTATTATGTTTGCACAAAAAATGGGCAAACACCTCCAAGTCGTATGATTTAGTTGATTTTATGTTGTTTTTAATGATTTGGGAGATTTATGCAAATATGTAAAAAGCAGGGACTAAACTGTAAAAGACACGCAGATTTATAGTGGTTCAGCCAGAATGTGCATACGTCCAATTTATATATTATTTCTCCTTTCTTGTTCAGATTACAAGTACACAGCTTTGATACAAGTATATGAAAGTTGTTTGAAAACTCTATCCGCACTTGAGCTCTCAAACTCGTCCCCCATTGTTGTACCCATTCCCCTCTATTTATAGAGTGAAGCTGGGGTAGGGGTCTTGGATGTATATAGATGCTGTTGGGCCTGGGCTGCTGCAATCTGGCCTGGCAATGTTGGCTCGGCAACGCTTTGGCTCGGTGGGACTTTGGTTCGGTAGTATCTGGGAGATGAGTTGGTTCGGTGGTAGGTGGAGTGGCTTTGGTTCGGTCATGAGTTGGTTTGGTGGTAGGTGGAGTGGCTTTGGTTCGGACATGAGTTGGTTCGGTGGTAGTGCATGTAGGTTGGACTGGTTCGGTGAGGCCTTCGATTGGTGGAGGTTGGTCCGGTGAGGCCTGTGATCGGATGGAGTTCGATTCGGTGAAGGCTGGTCCAACTATGCAGGGGAAGTGGGTTGATTCGGCTATGTATGGAAGTAGCATTAATCCGGTAGTAGGTGGAAACAAGATTGGTTCGGCTGTGTGGGAAAACTGGTTTGGTTCGGTGAAGGGTGGAAACATACGGGTGGAAAAACACCCAACATTTGCCCCCCAAAGTGGGGCGTATGCTCGTATATGCCGCGCTTTGTTCATTTGGTCAACCATATTCGGCCTGAGGACCGAACCGGCGGGTCCGGCTATCCAACTTTCCTCTATAAGTAGGAGCCCCATGCCTTCGTCGTTCATAACCGATCAAAATAGCCGAATCAAATTTTGAACCGCCGAATCAATTGGAGTGCCGAATCAACTATTTTGCCGATCCAATCTTAGTTGCCGGACCAGGTAAGTTCTCTTCTGCCGCATGACTTTTTTAGGTCGAATTTCTTTGTTTTGCCGAACGAACCGAATGAACTTGAAAACTTTCAGTACCGAATGGACTTAATACCGAATGAACGTGAAAGCTTTGATTTACCGAATGAACTTGAGTGCCGAGTTGCGAGTGAAACTCTTGCTCGTTTTATATCTATACATCCTTATGATGTACTTGTTTGTGTTTTGCAGATAATGTCTCATAAAGTTGAAACCCGATTGGAAAAGAAGAGATCCCGGGACAGAGAAGATCCTTCCGCAGTGCCCCCAGCTCAGTCAGGACCGGGACGTCATGGGCCCACCCCGAGGTCACTAGTAGTGGGTACGGCCCTCGAGAGCTTCTGAACTCACCTCCTGATTGTTTCCCTAGCTCTCTCAAAAGCGAGCAGCTTGATGTTATTTCTCGCTCCTTTGGGATTGACAAAGCGCGCATGCTATTGCCGGGGGAGGGAGTGATGCCATATAATCCCCCCGAAGGATATTTCACCTATAGTAGGTACCATTGTATGTGTGGGGCTATTCCCCGATCAATGCTTGGATACTCAGCTTCATCACCTACTTGAAGGTGGCTCCATTTCAGCTTTAGCCTAACTCCTACGCCATCCTGGTGAGCGTGTTTGTCATTTCCCAGAGGAGATACGGGCGTCCTCCCTCCAACTGGGAGATTCGGTATTTGTACAATTTGAGAGGCTATAAGAAGGGGTCTCCATACATCAGCTTGGAATCAGCCGTATCTTTCAAGCCGGTCCTGGAATTATATTCGAAGTTCAGTATGTTCAAGAAAGAATGGTTTTTTGTCAAGGATGACTCTGTCTCTATTCGTCGCTTCAGTTCCGGCTGTAAGTTTGAAGCTTATTTATAATTTCCGTTTTGACTACAATGCTTCTTCTTATGTGTTTTTGTTTCTTGCTAGCGACAGGTGGCTTTGCGGTCGTAGAGAATGATCGCCTGGTTCAGATAGCTGCGGAAATAGAAGCCATTACGGGAAGGGATAGGTCGGCTTCTTACTTAATCAGGAACGCTACACTTCTGGGGCACAACCTGATCCTTCCACATCAATCCGTGGTCAAGCAGAGAGACACGGCGGAGGAGAGGGCTGCCAAAGCTACAGGAGGGGCCACGGCGAAGTGCAGCAAAAGGAGACCCTTCTCGATGCATCCAGTCGCCGGGGGGAAGAAACTCAAGTAGTCCGATGGACCCTCTCCCAGCACACATCCAGATGTTCAGGAGGAGGAACAAGTGGAGGGGGAAAAAGGTGAGGATGAAGGAGGTGAGGCGGAGAGCGGAAGTGGTAGAGAAGGTGACGGTGATCGTCACGGCGATGATGGTGGCG
Source organism: Allium fistulosum (assembly GCA_030737815.1). NCBI lineage: Eukaryota > Viridiplantae > Streptophyta > Magnoliopsida > Asparagales > Amaryllidaceae > Allium > Allium fistulosum. The sequence goes on from CM060908.1 coordinate 237,683,882, forward strand.
AAGGACAGGGCGGTGATGGCACCGGGGCTTTGCCTCCTGGGCAGGCAGGCGTGATTCAAGAGTGGATAGATGACGCTCTCCGCCAAGCCTTCGAAGAGTTGGAGGAAAGACCGGCCTTGGCGGAGAAGTCCAAGAAAGCTGATAAGGCCGGGACTGACGCCGATTTATCTTCCGGGAGTGCTTCTACTGAGGCAACTTCTGCGATTTAAGGTGAATTTGTCTTTATTCTTTTTAATTCTTGAATGATGACTCAATGCATGGTGGTGACACTTGGTTTTCATTCCAGGAGCGGGCAAAACGGCCAAGACCTCAGATCTTCGGCACAGGCTTGAACAATACAGACTCCTCAAAGCTTCTGCCAAGCCGAAGCCTCCTACAAACCGCCCTGGAGACGTAGTCGGCTATCGTCCTCTTCTTGGAGTTATTGAAGAAGATATACAAAAGAGGAAGATGAGTCAATCTTCGTTTGAATCTCTTCTTGGCCCTCCGGCCCCACTCCAGCCTATTCACGATATTACGGAGGAGGATACCGAGTTTATGCCTTCCCCACATCCGTCTGAGAATCCAACCATCACCCCGATAGATCACCCTGGCTTGGTTCGTAATCCGTTTGCGGGCCATCCAGACCTGGACCCGGCCTCTCATGACATCTCCTTCGATAAGGCTACTGGTGAGCACCTTCTCCCTCGCAATCCTATGGTATGGGTGCTTGACGAAGCTAAGTCCCTGGACCTTGATTTTCTTCCCACCCGGGTTGTAACTATGGGGGATGAAGCTAAGGCGAACATCGACCGGGTTGCCGAGGAGACCAGGAAATTGATAGGGCATCATGCTCGACTAGTCAAGGCCGGGGAGTTAATTAGGAGTGCGAACATTCGGTTAAGGTTAATGGTTTTCGACCAGGCTAAGCAACTTGCCGATCAAGCCATTCAAATTTCTCAGCACGAGGCCACATCCAGACAACTGAAGAAGACTATGGAAGAGGCCAGCAGGGCAGAGTTGCGAAAAATGGAGGCCGCCTGCAAGGAGCGGATTGATATGGCCATTGCGACAGTGGATGAGGTTCGACAAGCGGACCTCGAGCGGGTATAGGAATTATCGGGGAGACTCGAGGCCGCGGAGCTTGCTCAGTCCAGGTTGAAGGAGGAGATGGAGGCGATGAGGATATCCCTTCAGGCTGACAGCTCACGATATCGATCGGAGAGGGATGCTGCCGTTGCAAAGCTGCGTGCTTCTGAGGCCCGTATGAGGGAGCTTGAGGAAAACGAGGGGATGATGGATGAGATGCTCCAGGATATGTATTTCCGCACTTGGAAACAGGGTAACTTATCCTGGATGGATGATTACCCCCGAGTTATGGCCAGGATTTATCTCAGGGCTCTGGAGGAGGCTAAGGCTGATGCGGATAAAGAGGGTGGCGCGGTCTTCAGAATGGATGTGGTCACTGCCCAGTTTACCAAGGAGGAGAAGGTGGCGGTGAAGGAGGGTATGCGATTGCTTGTCGCTGAGGAGGCAGGGGTGCAAGTAGAGGATGATGATCTGGATGGTCAGGAAGCAGGCGCTGGTAAGTCTTCCCTCCTAGCCTTTTCGTTAACTTGGTTGCTTATCACTAATGAATTCTTTCTTTGACCGGACAGGTGGGCAACAGGACATGAGTAAAGCTCCGATGCAGCCGGCTCCTTGACTTGACCTGGATATCTTTTTGTGGACTTGACATTGTTGTATATGTTAGTCCCAAAACAGTAATGTAACTTTTAGGTTGTAATTATGCTACTTGTAATAAACAACATTATTCTTGACGTGTAATTTTTTAACTTAAGCTGATTTTGTCGTTTTTGAATGTTTTTGCTATTTTGACACGTTGTATGAGAAATATAGCTATGCATATGCTTGTATTTCAGTTGTGCTTGATGTCAAGTTCTTGTTTAAAACATAATTTCATGTCTTGCAATGTTAGTGTGATGTGTGAATAAATTATAGTCACGTATTTATACACGAGAGAAGAAAATACCGCCCTTCATATGTTACTTGTAGATGGCAGCTTTGAATGTCTTGTGTGATTGAGTATGGAATGCGGCCTAGTGTCCCATTGTGAGTTCCCAATTCCATTAGCGAATGTCTCCTATTCTGTGTCCTGTACTTTAGGGATTGTTATAGAGGACAGGAGAAAAGTTTTTTAAATATAATTGAAATATGAGAAATAGTAAAACTTCCAATCACGGAAGGCCTTCGATGTGCTTAAGTTCGTGGCAAACGGGCTTTGTGTCACTTTCCCTAGCTGTGGGTCTTGGAGACATTTGTCACCCATCTTACGCCTCCGCGGGGAGTTAATCTTTTTTACCACAGCCGTACTTAAGACACACCGGAGACGAGATCGCGCACAGTAACTACCCGGGCCATTATGGCCCGTAATCGTGGGTATTATTCGATTTACTGTGGCCGGCTAGCGTGGGTGCCGATCATCAACCGTGAACTACCCCTGGCTGGCCATACCTTATGTTGGGGCTTAAAGTAGGTTCACGGCTGCCGGCGAGACGAACGCCGTAATGAGCTGCCTCGGCTATAGTCGGCCTTCTCGGTGGCTTATAATCGGCTCATTACAGTTGGCTTTGAGGGCCGTCGCGAGCAATGAGTTAACCCACAGCAGAGGGATGCCGGAGAAAAAGTGTCTCATTGGCGAGGGCATAGATTCGTTTAGTACCTGTTAGGTCTTGTCCAGGAGAAGTCGCGCTGTGGAGCGCCTTGAGTGAAAATGTTATTTGCACAGGGTTTTGTTCAATAGAAAAGGATAAAGTTAACAAGCAGCCAAGATATAAAGGAACAAGTTAAAAAAGAGAAAAGGTTTTTAAAGTGGTTCGGCACGAAAATGCCTATGTCCACTGATTCTCTTTGTTAATTCACTTCATATGGGCAGTACAAGTTAAGAAATGTATCGACGGAGGTGTTGGATGTTCCATGCCCTTTGGAACACCTCTCCGTCCACTGTTGACAAAATATAAGCTCCATTGTGGAGATCTTTATGAATTAGTCCATCCCAGATTGGATCTAGTGCTCCGGGGCGAGGGAAGATTCGCTTGAGGACAAGATCTCCTTCTTGTAAGATACGATGCTTGACCTTGGAGTTGTATTGTACTGCCACTTTTTGCTTGTGGGCTACTGCTTTGAGGGTTGCATCATTTCTTCTCTCCTCAATTAGATCCAAAGACATGTGAAGGAGTTCTTCGTTCTCTTCTGGGTTATAGTGGATCCTACGGTGGGAAGGCACGATGGTTTCAACTGGGAGCATAGCCTCCGATCCGTATGCCAAAGAGAAAGGAGTATGCCACGTTGATGTTCTGAAAGATGTGCGATAGGCCCACAGTGCCGTAGGGAGTTCATCCACCCAAGCGCCCTTTGACTTTTCGAGTTTCTTTTTTATTAGAGTTTTCAGAATTTTGTTGACGGCTTCGACTTGTCCATTTGCCTGGGGATAAACTACGGATGAGAAGCTTTTGTGAATTCCGTGCTCTTGGCACCAGTTGGCGAACTCCTCGCTGTCAAACTGAAGTCCATTGTCCGATATAATTTTGAATGGGACTCCGTACCTGCATAGAACATTTTTGATCAAGAAGTTAATAACTTTTGCTGAAGATGCTTTATTCAGGGGTTCTGCTTCCACCCATTTGGTGAAATAGTCGACTGTCACTATAGCATATTTGGCCCCACCTCGGCCCATTGGCAGTTCGCCGATCAAGTCAATTCCCCATACTGCAAAGGGCCAAGGGCTGGTCATTTGAGTAATTTCAGTTGTTGCTAGCCGCGGAATCTTAGCAAACTTCTAGCATCTGTCAAATTTTCTGACGAAATCTAAGGCGTCCTTGCTTAAGGTCGGCCAGAAATATCCATATCGGAGTATCTTTTTTGCCAAAGTCTGCCCTCTAGTGTGATCTCCGGAGCTTCCTTGATGAATGTTGAATAAGATTTCCTTGGCTTCCCTTCCAGCGACACACCTTAATAAGGGGTTAGAGAAGTCGTGCCGATAGAGGGTGCCCTCTTGTATTGTGTAGCGGGAAGCTTTTCTCAAGATTTTCTTGACCTCGTTACGCCCGTTGGGCAGTGTGCCACTTTGTAAGTAGTTTCGGATGGGAGTCATCCAAGTTGCTTCTTTGGTTGCAGCTATCAGATTTACTTGCACAAAACTTGGGGTCAGTTGCTTTGAGATGGTTACTGCTCCGGAAATAGCGCCGTCTCTCATGCTAGCTTGCTTCGCCAATTCGTCGGCCTCTTGGTTCTCTTCCCGAGGGATGTGTTTGACTAAATAGTGGTCCAATCGATTGAGAAGTAACTTGGTCTTCTTTAAATATGCTATGAGTCGTTCTTCTCGAGCCTGTAATTCTCCTAGTATTTGATTTACAATAAGTTGAGAATCGCTATGAAGACACAAAGAATTGGCTCCGATTTCTAAGGCAAGTTCTAATCCAGCTATCACTGCTCCATACTCTACATCGTTGTTGGTGGCAGCGAATTCCAACCTTATAGCATAGTGTAGCTTATTTCCCCTGGGAGTGATTATTACCACACATGCCCCCGAGCCTTGTTCGTTTGACGCACCATCCACAAAGAGGTTCCACTTGATGTCTTCTGCTTTTTCTGATAGCTCCTTACCTTCGTTGGTAGTGAATTCGGCAATGAAATCGGCCATGGCTTTCCCCTTGATGGCGGTGCGAGGATGGTAGGTAATATCATATTGACTTCGTTCAATGCACCATTTAAGTAGTCGCCCAGAAGTGTCGGGACGATGGAGTACCTGCCTCAGCGGTTGATCGGTTAGAACTCTGATGGAATGGGATTGAAAATAGTGTCGCAGTTTTCGTGATGCGATTAGTAGACAGTATGCTAGTTTCTCAAGTTTAGGATATCTGACTTCTGCCCCCGTAAACCTCTTACTTACAAAGTATACTGGCCGCTGCGTGCGGTTGTCCTCTCTTACCAAAGCAGCGCTTAGAGCATGAGATGATACAGCAAGGTATAGGTATAACTCTTCGCCTTCGTTTGGAGTCGAGAGTACCGGCGGTTTCTGGAGGTGTTCAATTAGGTTAAGGAAAGCTGTTAAGCATTCGTCAGTCCATTCGAACTTTCCTTTGTCTTTCTTTAGAGCTTCGAAGAAGGGGATGAACTTGTCCGTTGCTTTGGAGATGAATCGGCTTAGGGCGGCCACCTTCCCATTCAGGCTTTGCATTTCCTTTCGAGTGGAAGGTATCTTGATATCTTTCAGAGCTTGGACTTGTTCAGGGTTTGCTTCAATTCCTCTGGCATGGACGATGAATCCTAGGAACTTTCTTGATGATACTCCGAAGGAGCACTTTAGAGGATTCAGCTTCATTCCATATTGGCGAAGTACTTGAAACATTTCATCTAGGTGGCTTACGTGATCGTCGGCTTCTCTTGACTTTACCAGCATGTCATCCACATAAACTTCCATAGTTTGTCCTATTAGTCTCGCAAACATCTTGTTGACGAGGCGCTGATAGGTGGCTCCTGCGTTTTTAAGTCCAAAAGGCATTACCTTGTAGCAGTACAATCCCCAGTCAGTGATGAAACTAGTGTGGTCTTGATCGGGAGCATGCATAGAAATTTGGTTATATCCTGAGTATGCGTCCATAAAAGATAAGAGTTTGTGCCCGGCCGTGCTGTCTACAAGCTGATCGATTCGGGGAAGTGGGAAGCAATCCTTCGGGCAGGCGTCATTTAAGTTGGAGAAGTCAATGCATGTTCACCACTTCCCATTAGCCTTCTTTACCAGCACCGGGTTGGCGATCCACTCTGGGTAGATGGCTTCTCGTATGAAGTCATTGGCAAGTAGGTTCTTTACTTCTTCATCGAGGGCTACTGATCGTTCTGCCTCCATACTTCTCTTTCTCTGTTTTACTAGCGCCTTGGCAGGATCAATGTTTAGTACGTGGCATGCTATGTCAGGGGAGATTCCGGTCATGTCAGCGTGTGACCATGCAAATACATCTAAGTTGTGGCGGAGAAAGTCAATGAGTTGTTCCTTCAATTCTACTTTTAGTTGGGACCCGACTTTCAATAGTCTACTCGAGTCATGTTTGTCTACAGATACAAATTCCATAGCCTCTACAGGCTCGGCGGTGGCCTCCTCCTCTTTGTCCCTGGGGTCTAATTCATTGAAAGGGTCGCTGTTATATCGAAGAGGAGGGGCTTTCTTTAGTTGCTATGCTTCCAAACTTTTTGTGCAGAGGGAAATCTCTACACTTTTCCCTTTATCCTTCCTGTGGTTGTTGCGGAGTTCAGTTACATAGCAGTCTCGAGCAACGTCCTGGTCTCCCTCTACTTCCCCTATTCCATTGTCCGTTGGAAATTTCATCTTTAGGCACCATGGGGCCAGGAAAATTTGGAAGTCAAACAAGGCTGGCCTTCCTAAGAAGGCGTTGTAGGCCGAGTGGTTTTTTATCAGCACAAATGTCTGTTTCCGCACAACGGAGCGGGGATGACTTCCAATTTCAACAAAGAGGTCCAGTTGCCAGAGGGGCATCTTCGCATCTCCAGTGAAACCGTGTAGTGGTTTATTGCAGGGAGAAACATCCTTTATTGATAGTTTTATTTTGTCGAATGCATGCTTGAATAGGATATTTACTGAGCTTCCAGTGTCTACTAGAATTCGGAAAACTTCGGCTGGACCGAGCCGGGTAGAGATAACCATGGGATCCATGTGAGGGTATTGCCTTCCCTCTAGGTCACGCCTACTGAATGTGATGTCATCACTCTCTTTCCTCTTCGGGTGGCGTTCTTCTATAACAGAATTAATGCAGTCTTCATTATTTCTAAGTGACTTTCCATATCTATCCATCTCTGCCCAGCTTCTGTCGGCGATGTGTGGTCCTCCCGAGATGGTATGGACCACTATCTTCTCTTGACTGGAGCCGCTAGTGTTGCGATTTCCTCTGCCTATCTCTGGGGAGGGTAGCCTTGGGTTCTCATTTGCAAGAGCTGGAGTCCTGTTCTGACCTTTTACATAGCGTTCCTGTCTCTTCCTTCTGATGTGTTCTTCAATCAAGTCCCAGAGATGATGGCATTCATTGGTATCATGCCCATGAGATTCGTGGAAGCGGTAGAACTTTCCAGATTTTAGTGCGTTATCTGATTCCTTCTTGTATGGTGGGCGTTTGTATCTAACTTCGTCTTGGGTGGCAAGGAAGATGTTTTCGATGGTTTCATTCAAAGGGGTGTAAGCGTCGAATGTCGGTCCTGGCCGATATAGGCGCTTTTCTCCCTTCTTGCCCCCAGCATTGTCTCTAGAATCATTTCTTCGAACGTCCTTCGCTACAGCGGGCGTGTTGCCGTGAGCTGCCTTATTTTGTTGCCCTGACTGCCCCCTAGTGGCAGCGTGTTCAAGCCTCATATATTTCCCGGCTTCATGGAAGAAATCGGGTAAAGTAGCTGGTTTTTCTTTTGTCAATCTTCTAGCAAATTTAGTATCCGGATGCACACCACTATAAAGGGCCATTAAGACAAGCTTCTCATCGACATCTTGGACTGTGGCCGCTGCGGCATTGAATCGGGTTAAATATTGCTGCAGCTTCTCTCCAGGTTTCTATTTGATACTGGATAAGGAATAAGCGTCCTTGGGTTGTTCCACATGAATGTAGAACTGGCTGATAAACTTTTCTTTCAACATCTCCCATAAGCTGATGGATCCTTGGGGTAGATGACAGAACCATGAGGTAGCTAGATGTGCTAAGAATAGTGGAAAGCATTTTCACAGTACTCCCTCTGTTGCCCCGCTCATGAGATATGCTGTGTGTATCTCTGTAAGTGTACAACGGGGTCGGAGGTTCCTTTGTAAGGTTCCATTGTTGGCATTTTCCATTCTCGGGGGGTGATAGCAATTTCGATATTGCGGGCGAAAAGGCTGGTTACCCTAGCGCATATCCCTCGATCTCTTTGATCCCGTTGGACGCACTCTCTGAACAAGCGTGCCATCCTTTCATCAGAATTTGGAGCAGATAGAAATGAGTTCAGTTCTGTTATGTGGGATTGATTCCGTCCAGATGACCTGTAGGGATGGTATCGTCTATCATTCCTAATTTTTTCCAGTGGCTGCCTTTGGTCTTCTGGGAACATGTTAGGGTCAGCTACAGTTGGCCCTTGCCTTATTCTTCCCCTGCTGGGTTCTGATCTAAGCACTTCCTCGGGTCCAACTTCGGGCTGGACTCTAGCTCGGCCCCGTTCATTGGGGTTTCCCTGGTTAGGCAGTGCGACAGGCTAGGCTAAAGTTGACCTCCGCCCAGTACCTCCCCTGTTGGGTTCGGTTCTAAGTGTTTCCTTAGGCCTAACTTCGGGCTGAGCTCGGTCTCGGCTCCTACCATGGCCGCTTCTATCGTTAGCTCCTTCGAAGAAGGAAGATCTTTGTTGTCTTTGAGATCCTCCAGACTGGGACTCACCCCATGATTCAGTGTTGCGGTTGGACTCTTCAACATCCCTTAAGCGTGACATGAGTTGGTCCACCAAGGCTTCCTGTTGGGATGTCAAGCGGTTAGTCACTTCAGCCACAACCCTGTCTAGATCTGCCCTAGTAATTCTATCGGCTGTTCTGTGGCAGGGGTGGTCGGATTTGCCTGACCTTCATTTGGTACTGCTGCTGGAATGGGACGATTTACTTGATCTGTGACCATTGGATTTGGAACACTGCTAGTTGCGATGTTCTTTCCTTTGCTAACGTCTTTTTTCTGCCTCGGAGGCATGTTTTCCAAGCAATGAACGACGCTGTTAGGAAAAAGGTTAAGTGGGAGAAGCTGAAGCTTCGAGCTTCTCGTTCCCAGTGAAAACACCAAAAATGTTTGCACAAAAAATGGGCAAACACCTCCAAGTCGTATGATTTAGCTGATTTTATGTTGTTTTTAATGATTTGGGAGATTTATGCAAATATGTAAAAAGCAGGGACTAAACTGTAAAAGACACGCAGATTTATAGTGGTTCAGCCAGAATGTGCCTACGTCCACTTTATATATTATTTCTCCTTTCTTGTTCAGATTATAAGTACACAGCTTTGATACAAGTATATGAAAGTTGTTTGAAAACTCTATCCGCGCTTGAGCTCTCAAACTCGTCCCTCATTGTTGTACCCCTGCCCCTCTATTTATAGAGTGAAGCTGGGGGTAGGGGTCTTGGATGTATATAGCTGCTGTTGGGCCTGGGCTGCTGCAATATGGCCTGGCAATGTTGGCTCGGCAACGCTTTGGCTCAGTGGGACTTTGGTTCGGTAGTATCTGGGAGATGAGTTGGTTCGGTGGTAGGTGGAGTGGCTTTGGTTCGGTCATGAGTTGGTTCAGTGGTAGGTGGAGTGGCTTTGGTTCGGTCATGAGGTTGTTCGGTGGTAGGTGGAGTGGCTTTGGTTCGGTCATGAGTTGGTTCGGTGGTAGTGCATGTAGGTTGGATTGGTTCGGTGAGGCCTTGGATCAGTGGAGGTTGGTCCGGTGAGGCCTGTGATCGGATGGAGTTCGATTCGGTGAAGGCTTCTCCAGCTATGCAGGGGAAGTGGGTTGATTCGGTTATGTATGGAAGTAGCATTGATCCGGTAGTAGGTGGAAACAAGATTGGTTCGGCTGTGTGGGAAAACTGGTTTGGTTCGGTGAAGGGTGGAAACATACGGGTGGGAAAACACCCAACATATTACAAGATTTTTCTAAAAAAAATCATATCCGTTAAATAAACCCCATTACATATCTCGAGAGAATTTATAAATAAATTTCAATCATTTTGAAACTATATATATAATAAGTACTTTTAAATAATAATTCAATTTTAAAACATATTTAAGCAATTGTTTAAAATATTTGAACACTTTATAAAACATCAATAATTAATTTCCAATTCATTTTTAAATAAACTAATTGATTTACAAGGCTGATTATAAAAATTAGAATTTATTTCAATAAATATTAAATACTTGAATAACTAACTTTTCGAAATATTTTTATCTAAATAATAGTTTTTACACTATATAGTATAATAAATAAAAATCCCATTTAAAACAATTTAATTTCTCGACAAAAATCTATTTTAGAAATCCAATATTGCCAATTTCAGTTTATAAATCTCTCCTGATTTATATAACATCGACTACGTTTCCAATTTCATAATCATTTCCACATTTGAAATAGAATCCGCTATTATTCCAAAACCTGATTCTCATATCTCAATATAAATTCACATTGTAAATTGATATTCCAATTTATCGACTGGTATCATTTTCCCTTATTTATAGACATCGTTTATAAATTTATAAACTCATTTGTGTTTTAAGTGTTTACAAATACAAATTTATTTATAAATTCCATTTTATAAATCCATTTCTTTATAAATTCAATTTATTCTTCAAATCTATTTTAAATATCGATTTTAACTTCATTTCCAAATTCCAAAAATATCATTTTAAATGTCCATTATTAAAAATCCTTTATATAAATTATTTTAAAATTTCTATTTTAAACATTCTACGAATAGATAAGTACAAACCACAATATCAAATCATTTATCTTATCCAAATAAATTTTCTTTAAAATAATCCAAATTTCGATATAAATATTTTTTTATATCCAAAACCTCCTTTTAATTCCTCCAATTTTAAAAATAATATATATGGTATTTAAAATACCAAAATTAAGGCCACTACTACTATAGCACCCAATATATCAAACCACACAACAATCCATAATACGCAATTTAATTACATCATATATCACTATATATGAAAAACAATCAATAGATATTTGAGGAATCCAATTGGATCCCTCCAACTTGTTTCCCTGCATTCGTAGATGTTAGATAAAATAAAATAACAATCCCGCTTCGAGGCGGAATATCGTGATAATATAGGGTCATCCGCTATTATGCGGGGCATATAGTGTCTCATCCGCTCCAATAGGCGGGAATATATCCTACTACTAATATATATACTACTATATATAAAATAACATTCAACTGATAATAATTATATAAATTCAACCAATCATCCAATAGTAAATTTTTAATTGCTATAAATTAAACTAGTCGACCAAATTGAGTGAGATTTACTCACCTTGATTTTTAATTTGCCGAACCTTCAGATTTTAATTTATCTAAAATCCCGACTGACCCCGAAAAATCCCGAATTCCTATGCATAGATTTCACAGCTACTGATGCAGCCCAGAAAGATAAAGTCTTAGGTCGCGAGCGACCTAACGTGATGATAAGTCGCGTGCGACCTAACGAGGAAGCTGACAAGCTAAAACTTTGGGAAAAGTCGTGGAAAGTTGAAGTCTTAGGTCGTGTGCGACCTAACAGGTTCCAGGATGACGAGATAAAAGGCGAAGAAGCGAGTTATGCAAGAACAGGAAAGCCAACGACCTATGATAAGTCGCAAGGCCTTAGGTCGTGAGGCCTTAGGTCGCTTACTTTAGGTCGCTCCGATCTATCGAGTGAAGACTGTTTCGAGTTATGACCTATGATAGGTCGCGGAGATGTTTTACGACCTAAGTTAGGTCGCGGAGAAGAGTTGCGACCTATGTTAGGTCGCGAAATCGAGATACGACCTATGTTAGGTCGCTAATGTGGATGCCGCCTTATTTTAGGTCGCTCGACCTTATGCACTGAAACGATAGGTCGCCGCATGGTGTTTTCCTTAGGTCGCTCAAGTACCTTAGGTCGCTCCAGATGATATGTCGCTTGTATGTGTAAATTTTTTAGTCATGTACTGTGTTGTATTTGCTTTATGTTGTAATATTTCGTTTGTATGTTAGGTCATAGGTCGGCATGGAGTTAGGTCGGCCGTGAATGTTGTGTTGTAAATATTAGGTCGTGGGTTTGTTAGGTCGTGAACGACCTATGTGTTGTACAATTTTGTGTTGTGAGTTGTAAGCCTATAAATAGGCAGGTGGTATCATTTGTAACAGTTTAGTTGATTTTGAATAAAATTTGTTTGTGTGCTTTGTGCCACTTCTTCAATCGGTAGTTGAGTGTGATCTCCTATCTCCACCTTCGATATTCAAGTGCGCTTGAATTAACAATCGCTGAAGCCAATTCACGGTATCTAGTGCACTAGATCAACCTACGAAGAATCGTAGATCTTTAAACACGGTATCGTGCGCGATCAACGTGCTTGAGATAGCTGAAATCCGGTATCTATGGATCAACGGATTTGGGCCATTCGGTATCTTCCATTCCACAATTGCTACTTTCACCGTTTGAACATTTTTGTTATCCACTGCTGCATCATTAGGTATCAGACCTAGACTTAGCCAATCATAGCTAAGCCGAGTCTTGGAGCCAATTCTTTTGAAGAGTTAAAGCCGAGTTACTGTAGATCCGAGCAAGTGAAGGCCGTGTATCATCTTTAAAGTTCAAGCTAAGAGTTAACTTTTGTTGAAGAGTAATCATGCCGCCAAGGAGAGCTAATCGCCATCAGAATGTTGAAGCGTTGTATAGAAGAGAAGAAGCCGAGCAAATGGAACAACGCATCAATGAAAAGTTTGATGAAGGCATTGGGAAGTTAGAGAAACTGATGAATGATATGAATCAAGGACAAAGGAGAAGGTCGCCAATCGCGAACCATGGAGGAAATAGAGTTTCACCATCGGTTACGGAAGCGAGGAGGGTGTCGCCACAACCTTATCGAGGAAGAAGAGAACATCACGAGTATAGAGATGAAGAGAGAAGAACTCCACGTGAGTTTGAACATGAACCATACCGTGATGATGACAGACAAAGTGGAAGAGATATGCGAGATCATAGAAATGAGGGTGGTCGAGATCGTTATCGAAGTACATCTGTTTTTGATGAGGATGGTGGTAGAGGTAGTGTTCATTCTAGAGATCGAGACCTAGCACGAAATGCATATCGGTATGTTGAGGAAGATCGACGATGGGAGTCGGGGATGAAAACTGAAATTCCAGAATTCAAGGGTGGAATGGTAGCGGAGGAATTTTTGGATTGGTTGTCTAATGTGGAAGAAATTTTTGACTTTAAGGAGGTTCCTGAGCATCGAAGAGTGAAGTTGGTTGCTACTCGTTTGAAAGGGAGAGCTATGGCATGGTGGCAGCAAACTAAACTTACACGGGAAAGAATAGGAAAGTCAAAGATTGAATCATGGGATAAGATGAAGAAGTTGATGAAAGCTACATTCTTGCCGTATAATTATCAGTCGCTTATGTATCAACGATTGCAGAATCTGAGACAGGGAACGAAATCTGTGAATGATTATGCGGACAAATTTTATCAATTAATTGCGAGGAATGATATCATGGAGACGGAGGAGCAGTTGACAGCTAGATTTGTTGGAGGGTTGAGAATGCAGATACAAGATATGGTGAATATGTTTGATCCCAGATCGGTGGCTGAAGCACATCAAAAGGCTCTTGCTTGGGAGAAGCAAGGTAGAAGAGGAGGTGGAGTGTTTACAAATTCCAACAATCCAATGAAAGGGGATAGTAACAATGCGAATGTTTCGAAGGCTGTTGCGAAACCGGTTGTTAATGAAGTTGCTAAGACCAGAATCAATAGTGGTATCAAATGTTTCAATTGTCAGGAGATGGGTCACAAAAGCAATGAATGTAAGAAGCCAAAGAAGCGAATGATGATTGCTGAGGCAGAGGAAGATGAGGTAGAAGCTGACTATTCTAATTCACTACATGATGAGGAGGAAGAAAATGTGTCGGGAGATGAAGAGTATTCATTGATGATGAAGAGGTCGTGTTTAACACCAAAACAGGAGGAGGAAACTAGATGGTTGAGGAGTAACATATTTCAATCAACATGTACTATCTTGGGAAGGGTTTGCAAGTTTGTTATTGATGCTGGAAGTTGTGATAATATCATCTCTACAGAAGCTGTGAAGAAGTTAGCATCGAAAACAGAGAAGCATCTGAAACCTTACAAGTTAGCTTGGTTGAGGAAAGGTGGGGAGGTGAAAGTTGGAAGAAGGGCTTGTGTTAATTTTTCAATTGGAAAGAAATACAAAGATGAAATTTGGTGTGATGTTGTGGACATGGACGTATATCATTTGTTGCTGGGGAGACCGTGGCAGTATGATAGAGCAGTGCAACATGATGGTCGTACTAACAGTTATAGTTTCATGTTTGAAGGCACTAAAATCACTTTAATTCCTAAGAAATGACAACAAGAAGAAAGCAAGTTGGAGGAGATTGAAGAGCTGAAAACTTTATTATCATTGAAGGAGTTTGTTAAGGAAGTAGAAGAGGAGCCTGAAGTATTCTTGTTGACTGGACGTGAGAGTAATGAAGTGGTTGAGATTCCTGAAGAAGTAAAGCCAGTGCTGGGAGAGTTTGACGATGTATTTCCTGAGGAGCTACCAACGGAGTTACCGCCGTTGAGAGACATTCAACATAAAATTGACCTTGTTCCTGGAGCTGTGTTACCTCATAGACCACATTACAGAAGGAGTCCAAAGGAGCACGAGGAGTTGAGAAAGCAAGTGGAAGAGTTGCTTGAACAGGGGCGTGTACAGGAAAGTTTAAGTCCTTGTGCGGTGCCAGCTTTGTTAGTATCGAAGAAGGATGGAACGTGGAGGATGTACACAAATAGTAGAGCACTGAACAAGATTACAGTGAGATATAGATTTCCTATGCCGAGACTTGATGATTTGTTGGATCAACTTAGTGGGGCTACTATCTTTTCGAAAATTGATTTGAAAAGTGGCTATCATCAAATTCGAATTAGACCAGGAGACGAATGGAAGACAGCATTCAAGACAAGAGAAGGGTTGTACGAATGGCTGGTTATGCCGTTTGGTCTTTCGAATGCACCTAGTACATTTATGCGGGTGATGAATCAGATTTTTAGACCATTTATTGGGAAATTCGTGGTGGTGTATTTTGATGATATACTGATATATAGTAGAAGCACAGAAGAACACTTGCATCATTTGAGGGAAGTGTTGATGATACTGCGACAGGAACAGTTTTATGCTGCAACGAAGAAATGCGTGTTCATGACGCATAGTGTTTTATTTTTGGGATATGTTATTTCTGAAGGAGGTATACAGGTGGATCAGAATAAAGTTGAAGCAATCAGAAATTGGCCACAACCCAGGACGATTACAGAAGTTAGAAGCTTTCATGGTTTAGCATCATTCTACAGAAGATTTATTCCACACTTCAGTAGCGTGATGGCACCAGTTACTGATTGTATGAAGGGGAAGCAATTTTCATGGATGGAGGAAGCAGGATTTGCTTTTGAGAGAATCAAGGAACTTTTGACGACAGCACCGATTCTAGTGTTGCCGGATTTTCAGTTGTTGTTTGAATTGCATACTGATGCATCGAAGGTTGGAATTGGAGGGGTGTTGAGTCAGAAAGGACGTCCTATTGCATATTTCAGTGAGAAGTTATCAGGAGCAAAGATGAGATATAATACTTATGATGTGGAGTTTTATGCTATCGTACAAGCTGTGAAGCATTGGAGACATTATTTGTTTCATAAAGAATTTGTTTTATATACTTATCATGAAGCGTTGAAGCATATGCAGGGACAGGACAAGATTGCAGCTAGGCATGCTTCGTGGATTGCGTACTTACAACAATTTACATTTGTGGTGAAGCATAAATCGGGAATTACGAATAGAGTGGCAGATGCATTGAGTCGAAGGAATCATTTGGTTACTACAATGAAGGTTGAAGTGACGAGGTTTGATGTATTGCTAGAATTATTTGTTGATGATCCTTACTTTGCGAAGTATGTAGGTGAAGTCAAGGAGGGGAAGACGGATGAGTTTGTAAAGGGGGATGGTTTTCTTTTTAAAGGGAATCGATTGTGCATACCAGAGTGCAGCTTACGAATGAAGATTGTAAAGGAGTTGCATGAGGAAGGTCATGTGGGCCAAGATTGTACTTTGCAATTGATTTCTCAATCTTATTATTGGCCTTCGTTGAAACAGGAAGTTGAAAGGTTTGTGGAGAGATGTCATATTTGCCAAATTTCCAAAGGGACAGCGACGAATGCGGGATTGTATATGCCTTTACCCGTGCCGATTAGACCATGGGTTGATATCAGTATGGATTTTGTTTTGGGGTTACCGAGAACTCAGAGGGGGAATGACTCAATATATGTTGTAGTGGACAGGTTTTCGAAGATGGCACATTTCATCGCTTGTAAGAAGACTGCTGATGTCGTATGTGTTGCTCAGTTATTCTTTAAAGAGGTGTATCGATTGCATGGGCTACCTGAATCCATTGTCTCTGATCGGGATACTAGATTTCTAAGCCATTTTTGGTTAAGTTTGTGGAAGATGGTTGGAACGAAGCTGAATTTTAGTAGCGCCTATCATCCACAGACAAATGGGCAAATGGAAGTGGTTAACAGATCGTTGGGAAATTTGTTGCGGTGCCTTGTGATGGATAATCTGAAGAGTTGGGATGTGAAGTTATGTCAAGCGGAATTTGCTCATAATCATGCTATAAACCGTAGTACAGGTTTCAGTCCATTTCAGATAGTGTATTAAAGTTTACCAAAGGGCCGTTGGATTTGACAATAGTACCACAACCAAAGGGGACAAATAAACGGACTGTTGATTTTGTTGATGGATTGGCAGAATGTCATAAAATCGTTCAGGAACGATTGGAGAAAATGAATGAAAAGTATAAACGATCTGCAGATTTGAAACGAAGGAATGTTGAATTTAATGAAGGAGATTTAGTATATGCTGTACTAACAAAAGATCGTTTTCCAGTGGGAACATACAATAAACTTAAAGCTCGAAAGATTGGTCCTGTAACGATTGTGAAACGGATCAATGAAAACGCTTATAAGTTGAAGCTGCCGGAGGATGTATACACTTCTGACGTGTTTAATGTTAAACATCTTATACCATATCATGGGGATGAGCTTGTTGTGGATGAGGAGGGTGCAAATTCGAGGACGAATATTTCCCAACCAGGGGAGGATGATGCAGCCCAGAAAGATAAATTCGTAGGTCGCGAGCGACCTAACGTGATGATAAGTCACGTGCGACCTAACGAGGAAGCTGACAAGCTAAAACTTTGGTAAAAGTCGTGGGAAGTTGAAGTCTTAGGTCGTGTGCGACCTAACAGGTTCCAGGATGACGAGATAAAAGGCGAAGAAGCGAGTTATGCAAGAACAGGAAAGCCAATGACCTATGATAAATCGCAAGGCCTTAGGTCGCGAGGCCTTAGGTCGCTTACTTTAGGTCGCTCCGATCTATCGAGTGAAGACTGTTTCGAGTTACGACCTATGATAGGTCGCGGAGATGTTTTACGACCTAAGTTAGGTCGCGGAGAAGAGTTGCGACCTATGTTAGGTCGCGAAATCGAGATACGACCTATGTTAGGTCGCTAATGTGGATGCCGCCTTATTTTAGGTCGCTCGACCTTATGCACTGAAAAGATAGGTCGCCGCATGGCGTTTTCCTTAGGTCGCTCAAGTACCTTAGGTCGCTCCAGATGATATGTCGCTTGTATGTGAAAATTGTTAAGTCATGTACTGTGTTGTATTTGCTTTATGTTGTAATATTTCGTTTGTATGTTAGGTCGTAGGTCGGCAAGGAGTTAGGTCGGCCGTGAATGTTGTGTTGTAAATATTAGGTCGCGGGTTTGTTAGGTCGTGAACGACCTATGTGTTGTACAATTTTGTGTTGTGAGTTGTAAGCCTATAAATAGGCAGGTGGTATCATTTGTAACAGTTTAGTTGATTTTGAATAAAATTTGTTTGTGTGCTTTGTGCCACTTCTTCAATCGGTAGTTGAGTGTGATCTCCTATCTCCACCTTCGATATTCAAGTGCGCTTGAATCAACAATCGCTGAAGCCGATTCACGGTATCTAGTGCGCTAGATCAACGTACGAAGAATCGTAGATCTTTAAACACGATATCATGCGCGATAAACGTGTTTGAGATAGCTGAAATCCGGTATCTTTGGATCAACGGATTTGGGCCATTCGGTATCTTCCATTCCACAATCGCTTCTTTCACCGTTTGAACATTTTTGTTATCCGCTGCTGCATCAGCTACGAACCAAACTCGACTGATATCATGATTTTTGAACCTCGTTTTGAAAAAGATATTAAATTTATTACTCATCTAATTTAAAATCCTTAATTAAATAAATTAATTATATTTAAACACAATTAGTAAACTAATCAACAAATAGATCTTACCCTACTCGTACGTGAAAATCCATCAGGCAGAAGGTCGACTCCTCCTTCATCCAAGTCGTGTTACATCGTCGTCCCCGAATAAACTGCCACAGCCTCCCAACCCCATCGCGACATCACCATGAAACCCAGGCCTCCAGCTCCCATACCCTGCTCCATCGTGCGAGCGTGATTTCACTTCCAGGGCGCGAATGAAGTTCACGCATGATGACCCGGATTTTTGGTCGTCTGTTAATCGGAAAATTACCTAGATTTAACATTGGGATGTTAACTTTATAAGTCGAATACATGAGTTCTGGTATGTGAGGTACCTGGATATATAAATTGATTTAAATTTATAATAAATATTGAATTATAAAATCTCTGGAGATGATAAATCTTATAATAAATAAATAAAAATAAGGATTTATATTAGAAATAGAAATAAATAGGCAAGGTTAATTATATGGTTATATAAAAATATAAGTGAACACTTAAGATCATTCTAGAGATATATAGTGTTAACACCTCTCTTATTCACGACTTAGAAACCTATTCGACTCAACGACCTAAGGGAATAAGCGACTTAACTATCCAAGGCATAAATGACTTAACGACCTATAGTAGGGCACGACCTAACGACCTAAAGCACAGAGTGGCTCAATATGGCACGACTCAACGAATTAAGGAGCTACAGCGACCTAGCGACCTAAAGACACCTGCAACTCAATGAAGGCAACAACCTAACGAGTTAAAGAAAGAGCGACCTAACGACCTGGCAAGCTTCAGAGTTAAGCCGCATGCGCACTGCCTCTTCCATTAGGTCGCTTACGACCTTAGCAAGCCGAGATAACTCCTATGCTACACATGCTAAGTCGCTCACAGCATATATCTCGTCCAGGATGGCTCCATTAAGTTGCTAAAGACTTATGCTACCTCGGGATCGCTCTTAGGTCGCAACTCCCTAGGTCGCTCACGACCTATGACATGGTGGACCTAAGCCCAACTTCTCCTATAAATACCCCGCCTACTCCGCACTGGGGGGGAATTTTGGGAGCGCCAAGACTTTGTTGTTTTCACTTCTTCTACACTTGCTCCAACACTTAAAATGCAAAAGACACTTGAAAGAACCTTCGGAAAAGATCAAGTTCATTCAACATGAATTCAAAGAGCTTTTCTGCATCAAAGTTCTAACTACCTGTCTTAATTGTGTTGTAATTGAAGAATTATTGTAAAGTTTGTAATCAAATAAGTAATAGAAGAGTTTAAGTGGACGTAGGCTTGACTTTAAGCCAAACCACTATAAAAATTGTTGCCTCTTTACTATTTCCTGCTATTTTCTGCTTGCTTTTATTTCCCGTACCAACGGGTGGTGCTTTCGCTATATCACTACTCACACTGGGGTGTTAGCGTACATTTTTAGCGTTAACATTTTTGGTGCTTTCACTAAGAACTGAACTCAGGGGTGCTCCCATCATTACTTCACAAAGAGTTGTGGAAAGACTCTCCCTAAGAACCAGAAGCTATCTGAAATTATGGCTCATGGAAGGAAAAGTAAATCCACTAGATCTGTAGATGCTTATGACAACACCGTCACTTCTCCCGCGTCAGATCAAGCGGCTCCTAGTGTTGGAGTCACAAGGGCGGAATTGGATGCTGTAGTGTCTGGGTTGTATCAACAAATGGAAGCCTAGAACACTTTGATGTTGGACAAGTTGAATGCTTTGCTTGGAGTTAACCAGCAACCAGAAAATAATGAAGAAACCTTTGCTGAGGTTGTTCATGATTCCCAAGGGAAAAGTATTCCTCAGATGGCAGCTGGCACCGCCGAAGGGGCACCTCCCCAAGTTGGAGGTTCAAGGCCGCAGCCAACTCTTTGTGAACGTTTGTCCAGGCAAACTTCCGAAAAAGTAGCTGACGTCTGTCCCACGGGGCCTCTAAACGATGAGGAGTACCTCTCGGGAATGATTCGACAAATTATGAAGGAGGGCATGCGAAGGGAGGAAGATGAAAGTGACTGGGGGTTTGCTCCAAGCAAAACTCCTTTTACTGAAAGAATTCTGAAGGCTGAATTTCTGAAGAAGTTTGTTCCCCCCACTATTCCAGCTTATCGGGGGACAAGCGATCCTAACCAGTTCTTATACAAGTATGACTGGCATATGACAAGTGCCAGAGCAACAGACAAGATCAAGTGCAGATACTTTCCTATGTACTTGGAGGGAGTGGCCCTGCTTTGGTTCGCGAAGCTGCCAGTTCGATCTGTGGATCAGTTCTCCGACCTAATTGGGAAATTCAAAGATCAGTTCAGGTTATATGCTTCGAAGGCCAAGGACATAATCTCACTATCCAGCCTCGAACAAAGTCCCAAAGAGTCTATCAAATCTTTCTTAAACCACTTCAATATAGCCTTGGCCGAAGTTGATAATGCAGAGCCTCGGATGATTCTGACTTACTTGATGCGAGCTATTGACAAATCAAGTGAATTCGGAAAATGGCTAAAGATGAGCCAAATTCACTTGAGAAGTTCTACAATAAGGCCGATGAATTCATGCACTTAGAACTGGGAAGGGCCATATGTCATAGGCAAAAAACTTCTTGATGGCACTTTCAAGCTCACAACTGTCGAAGGAGATCCAATTCCGAGAGCCTAGAACATCAATCACTTGCGTCCATATTTTACTTAGAAGCTATGCTTAAATTTGTAAAATGATTATGGATGTATCATTCTTGTATTGCTATCAAAGCAAAACTTACCTATTCAACACATCACAAGGCCAAGCGATTCCTACAAATCACTCAACAAACAAATGTCAAGCAGACAGAAACAGCCAAAATGGAATCTTGTCTCTCAACAAAAAAGTTAGTGGGACCACCGAAGGGGCACCTTCCCAAAGTGAAGGTTCCAGGCCCTTGCTAGTTAATTGTGATCGTTTGTGCAAACAAACATCCAGTTAGGTAGTTTGCGTCTGCTCTGTGGATCCACTTAACAGTGAGATGCAACCTTCCTGGCAAACGAAACAAAAAAAACCCTCTTCGGAGGCACACTTCTACTCTCAAGGGAAGATCAATTTCTCCATAATGAGAACATTCTTCCCCAAAAAAGTTGAAGTGCCAAAGAAAGCCCTCCAACGAGGCACGCCGAAAAATGAAATGTTTTTCTCAAACAAAAAGGTTGGTGGAACCACCGAAGGGGCACCTTCCCAAAATGAAGCCACCAGGCCCTTACTAACAAATTGTGATCGTCCGTACAAACGAACATCCAATTAGGTAGCTTGCGTCCGCCCCGTGGATCCATTTAACTGTGAGAAGTAACTTTCAGGCAAACAAAAATGCCCTCTTCGGAGGCACACTTCTACTCTCAAGGGAAAATCAATTTCTCCATAATGAGAACATTCTTCCCCAAAAAAGTTGAAGTGCCAAAGAAAGCCCTCCAATGAGGCACGCCAAAAAATGAAATGTTTTTCTCAAACAAAAAGGTTGGTGGAACCACCAAAGGGGCACCTTCCCAAAATGAAGGCACCAGGGCCTTGCTAACAAATTGTGATCGTCCGTACAAACGAACATCCAATTAGGTAGCTTGCGTCCGCCCCGTGGATCCATTTAACTGTGAGAAGTAACTTTCAGGCAAACAAAAAAGCCATCTTCGGAGGCACACTTCTACTCTCAAGGGAAAATCAATTTCTCCATAATGAGAACATTCTTCCCCAAAAAAGTTGAAGTGCCAAAGAAAGCCCTCCAACGAGGCACGCCGAAAAATTAAATGTTTTTCTCAAACAAAAAGGTTGGTGGAACCACCGAAGGGGCACCTTCCCAAAATGAAGGCACCAGGCCCTTGCTAACAAATTGTGATCGTCCGTACAAACGAACATCCAATTAGGTAGCTTGCGTCCGCCCCATGGATCCATTTAACTGTGAGAAGTAACTTTCAGGCAAAAAAAAAGCCCTCTTCGGAGGCACACTTCTACTCTCAAGGGAAATTCAATTTCTCCATAATGAGAACATTCTTCCCCAAAAAAGTTGAAGTGCCAAAGAAAGCCCTCCAACGAGGCACGCCGGAAAGTGAAATGTTTTTCTCAAACAAAAAGGTTGGTGGAACCACCGAAGGGGCACCTTCCCAAAATGAAGGCACCAGGCCCTTGCTAACAAATTGTGATCATTCGTACAAATGAACATCCAATTAGGTAGCTTGCATCCGCCCCGTGGATCCATTTAACTATGAGAAGTAACTTTCAGGCAAACAAAAAGGCCCTCTTTGAAGGGACACTTCTACTCTCAAGGGAAACTCAATTTCTCCATAATGAGAACATTCTTCCCCAAAAAGGTTGAAGTGCCAAATAAAGCCCTCTAACGAGGCACACCCAAAAATGAAATGTTATCTCTTGAAAAAGTTGTTGAAGGAACCACCGAAGGGGCACCTTCTCAAAAAGAAGGTTCTAGGCCGTAGCTAACTGCTCGCGATCGTTTGTGCAAACAAATATCCGATAAAGCTGTTGACGCCTGTCCCGTGGGCCCACTTAGCGATGAGATATAACTTTCTGGCAAACAAATCAAAGCCATCTTCGGAGGCCCGCTTCACCGCGTATGGGAATCTACTTCTCAAAAATAAAAGTGACCATCTCCGAAAGTTGAAGTGTTTCAAAAAGCGGGGGCCAGTACCCGCACAATCTCCGGTCGATACAAGTCTTTAGATACAAGCAAAAAGCAAAAAAGCAGAACCTGAAAGTGAAGAATAGACAAAATTTAGAAATCTTCGAAATAAAGAAGCTAAGTGCGCATAATTGCCAAAAATCCTAAGTGTGTGTGTGGCGTGCGAACTACGCGCGTCAAGCTACAAACCACTCTTTGGCTTAGGAGTGATGTAAGCTTTTGCAGCAGGAGTCAACTCTTGGGTTGATGGAATTGATCGCAGGACGGATGTCGCTTCGATTGCTGGAGAAGAAAGCTTAGAAGTGGTGGTGTCATCTTTAAAGAGCTCATGGGAAGTCACCATAAGATCGCTCAGTCCTCCAAAGATATCATCACCATCATGCCTAACGGAATGGGTCATATCAGTAGTGCCCTCTTCATCACGTTTTACACTCTTCGTAACGGAACTTTCTTTCTCAGCTCCCTCATCAGCTTCTCTAGTAGCCTTCCCAGAATGTTGAGGAAATTCCTCTTCTTCAATAACTGGGGGAAGTTTTGATTTTCCAAATAACCCCACACCGTCAGCGGAACTGGAGCATTTCACTGATGAAGTATCTACAATAGGTTCCTTCGGTGCGAATTCTTCTGCGGAGGCTAGGGCATCTGACGCTTCTGCTTGAGAACTGGCTGCATCATGGGACTAAATGGATCGAGAAGAGTGCAAGAGTCTGAATTAGTGCAAAAATTCATTCTTCTGTAGAAACTTAATACTTCTCTCATTGATAGCTACGGCACTCAATCTTTTGAAAGTTGATTTGTGACTAGAATCTTTAGAGGGAGGAGGAAGTGCCGCAAAAGTAAAGAATGAAGTTAGCACTTGACAACTTGAATTTTGAAAGGCTCAGAAATGAAGTAAATGGAGATAGGTAGTCTTACTTCCTACTCTCTAGATACCGTAGAATCCCGGGGGGCAACGGACAAAGAAGAACTGGTTTAAAAACCCGTGGGCACTCTCGGGCAGATCGGTAATCAGCTTGCGGTTTCTTGCGCTCCTTACAAGAGTAATGGAAGGGTGATCTTTTTTCCTCCCGAATGAGCACAAATAGCAGATCTCCTTGAAGCTTGGGAGGCGGTTAAGCATCCTCCTAAATAGTACGCACGACCCCATCAAAATGGCATAGCCATTAGGGTGCAACTGGAATGGAGAAATAGTTAGTCGAAGGAGGAGTGTTCTAAGAAAATCGTTGAAGGGGGGAATAGCTCCATTCAGACACATTTGACGATTGACTGCAATGAAGCCAGGTGGCGGCCTATCGGCAGTGTCATTTACCCCAGGAAGCAGAGCATCCGCTTCAGCAATGCCGAATTGAATACATAGCTGGTTGAAAGCCCGTTGGTTCAATGTAGTTGAAACTCTTTTCGGAGGATTCTCCAAAGGGTCAGCAATTGGGAAAACCTCATCGGCCCGCTTTACTATCTCTTCTCGCACTTGTTGAGAAGCCATTCTACACAAGGAACTGGACATTCAAATATGAAGGTGCACATTTCCTAAAAGCGTGTGAAGTGTTGTGCAAAGCTACTGAAATAACAAGTAAATAAAGTAAAACATGAAATAATACTGGTTAGCGCACGTCAATTCAGGAAGATTCAAGGCTTGTTATTGGATCAAAATTAAGTGTAGTATCAATGCAGATAATATTCAGCGATAAGCAGTTATAACTATATGAATTTTTCGTTGATGCTTCATTTAAGTCAGTTGATTCACAACATTTCATTTTTAATTAGATTCATATTATTTTACTTAAGTAAAATATTATCTCTTTGACCTAATCCATCACTCGATGTGGGCAGTCGATGATGAGTATATTCGTCCTAGTTTTCTGCAAATGTTGTATTTAACAGGTTGTTAGCTTAAAAGTTAATACAATCTGTGAAAGAGTGCAACAAGTTCAAGCAGTTCATTCTGGCAGTTCAAGTTTGAAATTCAATCAAGTTCTGTCAAATTGTACAAGTGTTCAAGTCATGTTCATTCCTTAAGTCATAGGAACGACTTAAGTTAGCTCGGGACTCTTTAGGTCGTCCAGATCATGTCCAAACAACTTAACATAGGTCGGGCTTCCCTAAGTCGCTTTGCTCGAGTTATGGAGTTCATCAATCATGTTCCTACGAGTTAAAGCTATGTTGTTGGGTTAAATTAGGTCGTGCTGATTCTTTAAGTCGTTTTGCTTTAAGTCATGTGCTATTCTGGCAAGTTAAGTCGCAAGTCATATGAGTCGCAGTCCCTTATGTCGTTCAGAGTTTGGATGTTAAGTCGTTAAGTCGTTCACTAAGTTAAGTTGTGCGATTCATGTCCAAACTGCTAAGCCCTAGGTCGTTCGAAGCTCCTAAGTCGGGCACTTCCTAACTCTCCTTAACCCGTTAACTCCTCTTCATTCAACAACTCGCCTAACTCGCTAACCCGTTAACTCATAACCCGATAACCCGTTAGCATCTCCACAATGAAATCCATCATCTCTCCACACCGCCAAATCATCCAAGACCGATTCAAATCGCCTCAGATCCATCATAGATCTGATGCACTGCTGTGTTCTCATGAATTACAACGACAACATGTCCAATGACGATCAAAGATCGATCGTAACATGACTCGTGGTGAAATGCGGCACATGAAATCGGATTAGGGTCGAAAAACGGGGGATTCACGATTCGGTGATGGTCGTGGTTGGATAATGATCGGATTCACTTACGTAATGTGATGGTGAAGATGATCAACGACTGGTTAGTTTGAATTCGCCTTTGAGAGCTCGGAGATTCTTCAATGGTGGGTTAGAGTGTTAGAGCAGGTGAAGAGAAGAAGGAGCGACCTAAGCGACTTATATACAGGGGCAATGGAACTCGAATCGGCGTGAACGACCTAGCTCTCTCATAAGTCGCTCACGACTTAGCGACTCAGGATGGCGCGAGTTAAGTGGCATCGAAGCACATGACCTAGCCCCTAGGCATATACTTCGAGGGGAAAGTGTTAACACCCCTCTTATTCACGACTTATCAACCTATTCGACTCAACGACCTAAGGGAATAAGCGACTTAACTATCCAAGGCATAAACGACTTAACGACCTATAGCAAGGCACGACCTAACAACCTAAAGCAGAGAGCGGCTCAATATGGCATGAATCAACGACTTAAGGAGCTCCAGCGACCTAGCGACCTAAAGACTCCTGCAACTCAATGAAGACAACGACCTAACGAGTTAAGGAAAGAGCGACCTAACGACCTAGCAAGCTTCAGAGTTAAGCCGCATGCACACTGCCTCTTCCATTAGGTCGCTTACGACCTGAGCAAGCCAAGATAACTCTTGTGCTACACATGCTAAGTCACTCACAGCATATATCTCATCTAGGATGGCTCCATTAAGTCACTAATGAATTATGCTACCTCGGGATCGCTCTTAGGTCGCAACTCCCTAGGTCGCTCACGACCTATGACATGGCTGACCTAAGCCCAACTTCTCCTATAGATACCCCGCCTACTCCGCACTAGGGGGGAATTTTGGGAACGCCAAGACTTTGCTGTTTTCACTACTTCTACACTTGCTCCAACACTTAAAATGCAAAAGACACTTGAAAGAACCTTCGGAAAAGATCAAGTTCATTCAACATGAATTCAAAGAGCTTTTCTGCATCAAAGTTCTAACTACCTGTCTTAATTGTGTTGTAATTGAAGAATTATTTTAAAGTTTGTAATCAAATCAGTAATAGAAGAGTTTAAGTGGACGTAGGCTTGACTTTGAGCCGAACCACTATAAAAATTGTTGCCTCTTTACTATTTTTTGCTATTTTCTGCTTGCTTTTAGTTCCTGTACCAACGGGTGGTGCTTTCGCTATATCACAACTCACACTGGGGTGTTAGCGTACATTTTTAGCGTTAACATATAGTCTATGGAAATACATGTTTGTAAGGCAAGAAAGAATTATATCTCTGTACGTACAAATCAAAAGGGATAAGTATGAAAAATAAAACCAGACAATAGCATTAAATGCTCTCATTTCAGCCTCCTCAAGCAAGAAAAATCTCTGACTAAATTTGTACCGGTTAAATACAAGCCTTGTATACTTGTTCTGTATATATCAACCTCCTTATCTCATTTCGTTCATCAAAAACTTAGCTTACCAGAAAAAAAAAGGAAATATAATCTTACAACTGAAGCTTAAACAACAACTCAACTCAACAAGCAAGAAGATTTAAAAGAAGATCAGGCTGATAACTGTTCAAAACCAGAAAGCTGCTCTCTATTCAAATTATTTTTCAAGTTAGAATTCCAACCTAGTTTCCTCTGTTATGCCTGTGAGTAACATTTATTTTTTTTAAAAGTTTAAGTATATAAATCTGGTTGCATGACTAATGTCTGAAATAAGTATGTTTGTGTATGTATATTGTTGAATTTTTGGATGTATAGATGTGTGCATGTTTGTGATTTACCTGTAACACTTCTGTTCCAATTCCAAGACCCAGTTTTAAATCAAAAATCATTATCTCAGGATCTAATCTATGTTAGGATTTAAGTCCTATACAAAACTTGTTTGTTTGATCATAGAGTAGGTCTTAAAATTTTATTTAAGTTAAAATAATATTGTTTTATCTCTGGAAATCAAAAACAACAGAGCAAGTATAATATAAGTGAAAATTTAAACATCTAAATTCATTGATTCAGGCATGTAAGCTGAATCATCAACCAAAAACTTGATTTTTGAAACTAAAATCATGATTTTTAGTAATGGGATAGTGGAGCAGTTCTGGTTTGATCAGAAAATGTGTTTTGGGGGATTTCTGGTGATCTCAGTGCTTGGGAATGTCGCGGTCATCGCTGGTGGTAGTGCAGTAATAGGGGAGTTTGGGAAAAATGTTAGGAAGGTTATCAAAGCTCTGTGATGGCGATGGTGATCGTTTTAAGTCTGTAAACCTAGTTTTAGGCTTGGTCGAAATCTGGGTTGCCACGGCGTCTCTGGTGGACCGAGCTCCACCAAACTCTGGGAATCGGTAGCATGGAGGTTGGCGAGGATGTGGCTGGAAGGTCAGGAGCTCAGGTGATCTGCATCGCGAGTTTGAGGGAGTTTTTATGAGGTGATTTGTTCTAGAAATGATGCATAGATACTTGAATTCGATTTCGAGTTTGAATCGATGGTCGGATTTTGGTGCGAGGGTGATCGCCAATGTGAGGAAGCCATTGTGGTTGACCAGAAGTGGTGGGAGCCACCGTGTATATGCACGGTGCATTTTTGGTTCATGGTGAAGCCTGGGATGGAAGGAGAAGTGGTACTCGAGTTTTCTCGAGTCAATTGGGAGAGTTGATCGAAGTTTTTGGTTTTTGGCTCGAAGCTTTTGAGGGTGAGCTCGGGTCATTGACCTGTTATAGGTTTTTAAACCTGTTAGGGTTTTTTAAATTTAAAATGAATTTAAATTTGAAAGCAAGATTTTAAACAAGTTTTTAATCAATGTTTAAGTATGGATTCAAATTAAAATTTGATTCTAATTTTGAAATAAATAAAGTTTTATAAAATCAAATGTTTAAACAAGTTTAAAGGTTTAAATTATATTTTATTTTAAATGAATTAGATATCAAATAAAATGTTTAAAACTTTATTTATATAAATTCTTCTATAAATGTTTTCTTTAATATTTGAATAAAGAGTTATATAAATTTGTTTAACTTAAATAAGCAAGTTAAATGATTATTTAATGTTATTAATTTAAGTTAATTAATTAGATTAATTAATTAAGGATAATCATTTATGGAATTGGTTAAGTACAATTACTTAATGAAAGTAATTAAAGGAATTAATTACTAAATGTAATTAATTAAATAAATGTGATTAGTTAAGTTAATTAATTAATTAATTAGTTTAATTAATTTAAGATAATCACTTGAAGATTTGATAAGTATAATTACTTAATGTAATTAATAATGTATAATTACTTAGAGAAGTAATTAACGGGTAATTACTGGTTGAGATTAATTGAAGAATGGAAGAAATTAAGGATTAATTACTTAGTGTAATTAATTAAAGGACTAATTAATTAAAGAAATTAATTAAGGGTTAGTTAGTTAATGAGTGTGATTAATTAAAGGATAATTAATAAATGTAAATGATTATAAGATAATTAATTTGTGTAATTAATTAAGGATCAATGTAATTAATATGGATGAGTAAAGGTTAATTAATTTGTGTAAATAATTAAGAGTTAATTACTTATTGTAATTAAGGGATAATTAGTCAAGGGTGATTAATTAGGATGGAAAATTAAAGGATGATTAATTAATTGGTTTGTAATTAATTAATGTTAAGTAAAGGTAATCTAAGTGATTAAAGATTTGAAATTATTTAATTAGAGATAAATTAAATTTATTTTGAAAGTGACCAATCTTGCTTATGAATGATTGAATATTGATGTTAAATGCCTTGAATTGGTTGATATCTTTGTTATGAAATTTTTTGTGATATGATATGTTTGGGTTGAACAAAGATAATGTGGTTATCTATTGATGATGAATTACTATGTAAAAATGACATCCTGCATCTAAAGTTTGAATTGTATTTCATTTGAATAACTTGGGTTAAGATGACATGGATTCGAAGAGAACGGAGTCGGGTATTTGTAAATACCCGAAACCACTTCGATTAGAAATTTGCCATAATTCTTTATATGTGATATCAACAGGCTGTAATGGAATGATTTAAGTGAATTGGACCATTTAATCTAAGTTTTGGTACTTAGAAATTGATGTGTGAAATAAGTAATGTCCCTAACAAATTGTGAATTTGTAAATTGACACGAATTACCCCGGGTTTTATGTAAGTTTTATGCTGTTGTATTCCATGTTAGATGGGTTTACTCATGCTAGTTTCCATCCTGACCAGGGTGTTACTTTGATGTAATGCTCGGGTCAGACCGAGTATTACAGATTTTCAAGTAAGGACGTTCTAGAGCTCAAGAGGCGAGCTGGATGGCAGGAACGTATGGAGTATTTCCGCTGTGATATAGTGTAGTTTATCTAAGACAAGTTAGTTTTAACTGTCCAGTATTTGTGTAATGTTGTAACTCTGATGTATTAAAAGGTAAATGTACCGATACAGTTCTTCTCTGTAAAACTATTATTTTATTTGATATTATAATTTGATCCGCTACGAATGTGAGATTCTGTGTTTCATTTCTGTTTCTTCTTCTATCTCTTTTCTTCTTTTCCTAACTATCTGGAATTTTCACGATCGAAAATTTCGGCTCATTACATTTGGTATCAGAGCAAAGATTAAGCGAGAACCTTGGCTCTGGTGGGTGTACTCATAAGGATAGGGACAATAGTACCCTAGAATGAGTTGATTGTGTATATATATATATATATATATATGTGCGAGCGTACTTGTTATTTTCTTATATAAAGATTTTAAATGATTTTATTAAGAATATATTTTGATATATATAAAGCAATATTTCTTACTAATAAATGTTAAGGTAATTGGTTGTTAAAAAAATTATTGGAATTAAATTAAGAGGTAATAGAAATACAACCAAATTGAAATTAAATAAAGGTAAGTTTGAAATGGATTCAAACTGGAATTAAAATATTGAATTTGGAGAAGAGTTTCAAAATAAGATAATAATGAATTGGTTTCCAAATATGATAATCTTGGTTGTTATCATAAATGATTGTTGTGTTTAATAATAAATGTGTATTAATGAGTAAGAAAAATGAAATGTTTTAGGAAAGTAAAACATTTAGGCAAGTATGACTTATAAATTGGAACTAGAGATGATATAAATTGTGAAGTTTTAAATTTGAGCCCGGAATTTGAAAATTGTTTCAAAGTGATAAAGAAATAATAAATAATATTATTTGAATGAAAGATCTTGATTCAAACAGGAGTTGTTTGAAAATTTAAAGGAATTTGTTTGAATTAAAAACCAAAGGTGATTTAAAATTTAAGGATAACTTAGTGTGTAAAGGAAATAATATGTATATATGAGGAATATACATAATATCAAAAATGGTTTGAAATAAACTCTAAATGTTGAGTTTTAAATTTGAAATGAGATGTGATATCCAAGGTGATAAGTTTTTGAACTTATAATATTATTAATATGAAGTTTAAAATTTGAAATGGGAATTCAAATTGGGTAAGGTTGGCTGGATTAAGTAAATTGAATTTAACTTTGGGAAAGTTAAATAAGTTAACAAGCAACCTGAATTAGAAATTTCAAGATGAAATTGAGATTTAACTTGGGAAGTTTAATGGTTAATTTGAATTGGGAGTTTGTGTGATCTCAAAATGGGTATGAGATCTGGAAATTGAAAATGGATGGATGTTTTAGAATAAATTGGATGATGTCATCCTATTGTTATTAATAATCTTTAAATTGTGAATTGGATTTGTTTAAATGAATGAGGAATGAAGTGTGGTAATATATCCATTATTGAGATAAAAGGGAAATTAAACTTTAATTTGAAATCAGGGATATGGAATTACTTTGAACTGAAAATTTGAAGAATTTAATTTGTAAATTAAAATTGTTTAAGAACTGGTTTCAAAACTGGAAGATAAAATTGGGTAATAAATTGAATTTTTAAGATAAAATTGTTTTGAACTCTTATTTGAACTTAGAAATAAGTTAAGTAAAGATAATTTAAATGGAATTTTGAGAATTGGACTCGGAATTAAATTATTTAAAGATTTGGATTATTGATTTAGAAATAAAGGTTAATTTGATTTAAGGGGTTAAATCAACATTTGAAAATTTAACTCGAATTTATATAATTCGAGATGGTTTAAGGTTGAGATTTAGATTTCATTAGTTCAAATTTAATTTAGTTTGAATTAACTAGAATTGAAGATGGATAAGTATAAAATTCAAATGGAAAATTTGAATTGGATTAATTTGAAATAAAATTGAAGATTGAATGAGTTCAAATTCGAATGGGAATTGGGATTAATTTATATAGAAATTAAAATGATTTGAAATTGAAGTGGATTCAGTGTGAAATTAGTCTAAATTAATTTGAATAACTTGAAATTGTAATTAAAGTGAATATGTTTAAAATTAAATGGAATTTGATTTGAATTTGGAAACAAATTGAGGTTAATTCAATTTGAATTGGGGATAAATCAAGTTCAAGGGAAATCAAAGTTATTCAAATTAGAATTGAGTCAATTTAAATGGAAGTGGAAATTTAAATTGAATTGATGGGGAATTGAACAGTTTGACTCTGGACTATTTTCAAAATAAATTGTTTTAATATAAATCTATTTTTTCCAAACTATTTACTATACAACTTTTCTTTTTAAACCTAAAACTATCTTAAGCTTGTTTTACAATTACTTTTGGAACTATTTAACAACTTTACAACTGATTTATAACCTAATTACTGATTTTCAATTATTTTATAAATAAGTACTATTTTTCAACTATTTTACAATTACTTAACTGTTTTACAGCTATTTTATAAACTAATAATTATTTTCAACTACTTATCTATTTTTAAATTTTTCAAGCTATTTTCTAAATATAAACTGGTCGGAGTTCAAACTGTTATTGATTAAATACCCAACTGAGATAAGAATTGAAGTGATAATCCAAATGGGGATTAAGGCAAATGTGAATAAGTGAATAAAATCAAAGTGAGGATGAATAGAAAGGGAATTGATTTAACTGATAATCAATGAAGATAAATACGTAGGATTTACGTATATTATTCTATTCGCATAGTGATTTGATCCAGATTCGAGCACAGAATTTTGATATAGTATTATCAATCTGAGTTGGTATTTTTCGCTCAATTTTCGACGGCGAACCTGGATATGGATTTTTGATTGGTTCCGGATATTCTCTATCATAGTTGTGACTATGCAAGGAGAATGACGGTTTTTGAGTCCACACTAGGAAGTCGGGTGGACAATACTAGTTCGGAAGTGAAATTGTGTGATCGAGTAAGCGATCAGATTGATATTGCATACGGATGATATGTGGACATTGTACGAGTTTGAATGAAATTGATATTGTAAGTTATGGATAAGAACTGTAAATGGTCTTTGAAATGAAGAGTATATTTTGTGAAATATATGATGAAGTAAAATGGAAATTGGAAATTTCTATGATTAAAGATTTAATTTACGAAGAAAGGTAATGTGGTTAATAACTTTATAAAAGAGTAATCAAATTTGAATACTTGATTTGGAATAAACAAAGTTATATATCTTTATTATATATGGTAAACTCCCCTTGTTGAATCTATTGCCAGAAGAAAAGGGTTTGAAAGTATTTGAAGTATAAAAGTGAATTTATACAAGTATGAAGTGATTCAAAAGTTTCCCAAGAATATTATATATATACGTATATATGAAGGATTTTTTGAAAATGATTTTGGAAAAAGGTTTTTGGAACCTTTGAATTTGGAAAGGCTTTTGATTTTTGGAAAAAAATCAAATTTGGAATTTGGAAAGCCTAGTTTGTGAATTATCGATTTTGGGATAATCGATGTTGAGAAAGGAGATTTATATGAAATTCATACTAGGTGTATGATTTGGAAATACTATATGTGTATAGTATAAAGTGTTTTGAAAGTGGCTCTGGGGAAAAAGGCGCTCCCTTGGAATGAACTTCTCAGGAGTGCCACAGAGTGGTGCTGCTTTGAGCCTCAAAGAGGGGGAGGCTCTAAAATTGATCCTGTGAGGAGTCCGGACAAACTAGTTCCTGAGGATTATTGGGTAGCGAAAGTCGAGGGCGCTGATGCCTACAGGGGCATTTGGGTTATGCTGTGACGATAGTGTAACTCGATGTCGCTGCGATCTACTGTGTGGACCATAGCGAAAATCGTGTGGAGGATGAGTGCCAACAGTCTACACTTGATTTTGCCGGGATGGCAACGTAACATCGGTAGACTGCGATCTATGGTCGAGTGGAGGAGTTTCATTCTTTTGGCAGTGAAATTGAGGGCGCTGAAGCTTACGGTTATATGGGTTTTTGCTGTGATAGCAACGTAAAGCCCGGGTATAACTTCGATCTGTAGCGGGTTCCATGGTGTAATCGAGGGGCGCGGAGGCCTACAGTTATCTATGGATTTTGTCGGGATGGCAACGTAACCATCGGGTTAACTACGACCATGGATAGGGGTGATGATTTCCAGAGCATTCTCACTAAAGATATTTCCTCTATTTTCAAAAAATGTTTTCTATATTTTCAATAAAATTATTTTCCAAGTATTTTCGTTGGGTGTTGAAAACGGGTTTACCAAGCATTTATAGATTTTCAGTCCTACGCCTGATCAACGTATGACCGAATTTCTATAAGAACGAGGATGGACTTGTTGAGACATCGAGCTATAAAAGTATTTTTATAAAAAATATTTTAGTAATATTATATAGATTCTTAAAGTATTTTAAAAATGGTCAAAGAAAATTTATCTGATTTTAAGCATTTTCATAAATTCTGGTTCGTTCCTTTTCGAGGACGAAAAGATTCAAAAGGGGGAGGAATGTGATGACCCGGATTTTTGGACGTCTGTTAATCGGAAAATTACCCAGATTTAACATTGGGATGTTAACTTTATAAGTCGAATACATGAGTTCTGGTATGTGAGGTACCTGGATATATAAATTGATTTAAAGTTATAATAAATATTGAATTATAAAATCTCTGGAGATGATAAATCTTATAATAAATAAATAAAAATAAAAATAAAAATAAGGATTTATATTAGAAATAGAAATAAATAGGTAAGGTAAATTATATGGTTATATAAAAACATAAGTGAACAATTAAGATCATTCTAGAGATATATAGTCTATGGAAATACATGTTTGTAAGGCAAGAAAGAATTATATCTCTGTACGTACAAATCAAAAGAGATAAGTATGAAAAATAAAACAAGACAATAGCATTAAATGCTCTTATTTCAGCATCCTCAAGCAAGAAAAATCTCTGACTAAATTGGTACCAGTTAAATACAAGCCCTGTATACTTGCTCTGTATATATCAACCTCCTTATCTCATTTCGTTCATTAAAAACTTAGCTTACTAGAAGAAAAAGGAAATATAATCTTACAACTAAAGCTTAAACAACAACTCAACTCAACAAGAAAGAAGATTTAAAAGAAGATCAGGCTGATAACTGTTCAAAACCAGAAAGCTTCTCTCTGTTCAAATTATTTTTCAAGTGAGTATTCCAACCTGGTTTCCTCTGTTATGCCTGTGAGTAACATTTTTTTTTAAAGTTTAAGTATATAAATCTAGTTGCATGACTAATGTCTGAAAAAAAGTATGTTTGTGTATGTATATTGTTGAATTTCTGGATGTATAGATGTGTGCATGTTTGTGATTTACCTGTAACACTTCAGTTCCAATTCCAAGACCCAGTTTTAAATCAAAAATTATTATCTCAGGATCTAATCTATGTTAGGATTTAAGTCCTATACAAAACTTGTTTGATTGATCATAGAGTAGGTCTTAAAAATTTATTTAAGTTAAAATAATATTGTTTTGTCTCTAGAAATCAAAAACAACAGAGCAAGTATAATATAAGTGAAAATTTAAACTTCTAAATTCATTGATTCAGGCATGTAAGCTGAATCATCAACCAAAAACTTGATTTTTGAAACTAAAATCATGATTTTGAAACTAAAATCATGATTTTTAGTAATGGGATAGAGGAGCAGTTCGGGTTTGATCAGAAAATGTGTTTTGGGGGATTTCTGGTTATCTCAGTACTTGGGAATGTCGCGGTCATCGCTGGTGGTAGTAGAGTAATAGGGGAGTTTGGGAAAAATGTTAGGAAGGTGATCAAAGCTCTGTGATGGCGACGGTGATCGTTTTAAGTCTGTAAACCTAGTTTTAGGCTTGGTCGAAATCTGCATTGCCACGGCGTCTCTGGTGGACCGAGCTAAACCAAACTCTAGGAATCGGTAGCATGGAGGTTGGCGAGGATGTGATTGGAAGGTCAGGAGCTTAGGTGATCTGCATAGTGAGTTCGAGAAAGTTTTGATGAGGTGATTTGTTCCAGAAATGATGCAGAGATACTTGAATTCGGTTTCGAGTTTGAATCGAAGTTCTGATGGTCGGATTTTGGTGCGAGGGTGATCGCCGATGTGAGGAAGCCATCGTGGTTGACCAGAAATGGTCGGAGCCACCGTGCATATGCATGGTGCATTTTTGGTTCATGGTGAAGCCTGGGATGGAAGGAGAAGTAGTACTCGAGTATTCTCGAGTCAATTGGGAGAGTTGCTCGAAGTTTTTGGTTTTTAGCTCAAAGCTTTTGAGGGTGGGCTCGGGTCATTGACATGTTACATGTTTTTAAACCTGTCAGGGTTTTTTAAATTTAAAATGAATTTAAATTTGAAAGCAAGATTTTAAATAAGTTTTTAATCAAAGTTTAAGTATGGATTCAAATTAAAATTTGTATTCTAATTTTGAAATAAATAAAGTTTTATAAAATCAAATGTTTAAACAAGTTTAAAGGTTTAAAGTATATTTTATTTTAAATGAATTAGTTATCTAATAAAATGTTTAAACTTTATTTGTATAAATTCTTCTATAAAAGTTTTCTTTAATATTTGAATGAAGAGTTATATAAATTTGTTTAACTTAAATATGCAAGTTAAATGATTATTTAATGTGATTAATTTAAGTTAATTAATTTGATTAATTAATTAAGGATGATCATTTATGGAATTGGTTAAGTACAATTACTTAATGAAAGTAATTAAAGGAATGAATTACTAAATGTAATTAATTAAACAAATGTGATTAGTTAAGTTAATTAATTAATTAGTTTAATTAATTTAAGATAATCACTTGATGATTTGATAAGTATAATTACTTAATGTAATTAATAATGTATAATTACTTAGAGAAGTAATTAATGGGTAATTACTGGTTGAGATTAATTGAAGAATGGAAGAAATTAAGGATTAATTACTTAGTGTAATTAATTAAAGGATTAATTAATTAAAGAAATTAATTAAGGGTTAGTTAATTAATGAGTGTGATTAATTAAAGGATAATTAATAAATGTAAATGATTATAAGATAATTAACTTGAGTAATTAATTAAGGATCAATGTAATTAATATGGATGAGTAAAGGTTAATTAATTTGTGTAATTAATTAAGAGTTAATTACTTATTGTAATTAAGGGATAATTAGTCAAGGGTGATTAATTAGGATGGAAAATTAAAGAATGATTAATTAATTGGTTTGTAATTAATTAATGTTAAGTAAAGGTAATCTAAGTGATTAAAGATTTGAAATTAATTTAATTAGAGATAAATTAAATTTATTTTGAAAGTGATCAATCTTGCTTATGAATGATTGAATATTGATGTTAAATGCCTTGAATTGGTTGATATCTTTATTATGAAATTTTTTGTGATATGATATGTTTGGGTTGAACAGAGATAATGTGGTTATCTATTGATGATGAATTACTATGTAAAAGTGACATCCCGCATCTAAAGTTTGAATTGTATTTCATTTGAATAACTTGGGTTAAGATGACATGGATTCGAAGAGACCGGAGTCGGGTATTTGTAAATACCCGAAACCACTTCGATTAGAAATTTGCGATAATTCTTTATATGTGATATCAACAGGCTAGAATGGAATGATTTAAGTGAATTGGACCATTTAATCTAAGTTTTGGTACTTAGAAATTGATGTGTGAAATAAGTAATGTCTCTAACAAATTGTGAATTTGTAAATTGACACGAATTACCCCGGGTTTTATGTAAGTTTTATGATGTTGTATTCCATGTTAGATGGGTTTACTCACGCTGGTTTCCAGCCTGACCCGGGTGTTACTTTGATGTAATGCTCGGGTCAGACCGAGTATTACAGATTTTCAGGTAAGGACGTTCTAAAGCTCAGGAGGCGAGCTGGATGACAAGAACGTATGGAGTATTTCCGCTATGATATATTGTAGTTTATCTAAGACAAATTAGTTTTAACTGTCCAGTATTTGTGTAATGTTGTAACTCTGATGTATTAAAAAGTAAATGTACTGATACAGTTCTTCTTTGTAAAACTGTTATTTTATTTGATATTATAATTTGATCCGCTGCGAATGTGAGATTTTGTGTTTCATTTCTGTTTCTTCTTCTATCTCTTTTCTTATTTTCCTAACTATCTGGAATTCTCGCGATCGAAAATTCTGGGTCGTTACAACGCGCCTCTGCCACCTCCTCCTTATCATATGCCATCCAAACCCCTGCCTTCAACTTGCACGCAAGCATGGTCGCAACTCCCCTTCGTCGCTCAGCCAAGCATCGTGCCTCCATCGCGCCCTCCCGTGGCTTCGTTTTTGACCCCGCCATGGCTGCGGCGCCGCATGTGCGCATGTGCGATGCCCTTCGTTCATGATTCCTTCAATTGCCCCCTTTCTTCCCAATCGAGAGTTTCGCTTGTTTTTTTTCTCCATTTTTTTATTTATCGATTTCACAAATTCATTTTAATTTCAGAGGGAAGAGATGCGATTTAAAATGGTGAGATAGGACGGCATTAGCATGGTTAGAATGGCTTGAATTGAAAGAATATGGGATGAAGGTTAAATCGATATAAATATATTCTATTTAGTTTCAAAATATCTTGACATTTATTTCGAATCTTTATCGAGGCGTGCCACCTGGCATTTCTAATGTTATACCCCTATTCCGAGCTCAATGGAACAAGTTTCGAGGCTCAATTCGATCGTATGGAAAAAGATAGCTTTTAATTCAAATATTTTAATTAAATCCAATTAAATTATTTCCAGGCATTTTCAGATCGCATGACCAAACGGTAAATCCGAACACTATGAAGTCTGAAATCCGATAATAATACACTACTATGGATGTTATGGAACTAGTTTTGTCGAATTCCGAGACTGTGCCCCAGATCGCTATTTTAACGTGTTGATTAAATCAACAATTAAAAAATTTACGAAATCACTTGAAATTTCAGTTTTAAAGACTTATGAACTAAAATTATAATTCAAGTAGAATTTATATCAACATTCGAAATCGTTTCAATTCATACTCAACTCCAATTCAATTATTTATACGATTTTCTATTATAAATTCAATAATTAAATTTATTCAATAAATCGCTATATTTGGAACTTTAATCTTATTCTACCTATTCGATCGATAACTTCATATTAAAAATCAAATTAGATTTCAGTCCCGTATTTACAATAAATTAAATGTCCAGAATTAAACGAATGAAAATCCGGGTCATTACAGGTGTTTTGACATAGCTATGTTAGAAATTCAAAAAAGTGGTCAACTAGAATGTTGTAGCCATTAAAATTTCACATAGTTTCATTAAAAGAAAAACTCCATTCGAGTTAGAAATGAGGAAGAAAAGATTGGTGGATAGAGGAGGAAAAATGGAGAAATGTATGGGCTATTTATAAACAAGAGTTACACACCTCATCATATTGTCAAGTCACATCACTCTCTTATATATATATATAATTATTATGTTTAATCACATCACTCTATTATATATATATATAATTATTATGTTTAGTCACATCTCTTTCTTTTATATATATATAATTATTATGTTTAGTCACATCACTTTCTAAACAAAATTAACATAAGATAATCTATCCTTAAGTATATTATTATTTAGCCAATTAACTCTTATATATGTGTGTATATGGTGCACAAAGACGAACAATGTTCCTGACAACTTTCCGATGTTGAAAGGTTGAAATTTTAGAACGTTGTTCGGTCACATTTTCTGTTTTTCTACGAACTATTTAATTTGGTAAACAAATTTTGAAAACAATTTTACCATCGGTATTAATTAATTAAAATGAGTTTATTTTCATTAAAAAACCTACATATTGATTTTTTAAATTAAATAAATATTCACTAATCAAAGTAGTGAAATTCTGGGTCATTACATATACTTTACCCAAATCTAGTTGATGAAAACATTTAAATCTTTGAAAGTCCCCCTTTTGAATCTATTGAAAGTACCCCTTTCCAAACCTTTGAAAGTACCCTTTCGAAACCAAGTAAAACCCTTTCTTTTATCTAGGCCGAAAGGCCAAAACCTTCCTTTCGAAACCATTCCCAAAACCCTTTCGAAACCTTTGGAAATCCTTCCTTTTGAAAGCTTTAAAAACCTTAGACATCTTTCTTTTAAAACCTTTAAAACATTGCCTTTTGAAACCCTTGGAAAAACCTTTTCCTTCAAACCTTTCGAAACAACCAAAAAAACCAAACATTTCGACTCCTTCGAGACCATTGAGGAACCAACCCTTAGAAACCTTCCTTTAAAACCTTTCGAAAGCACTTGGGTTCAA
Source organism: Allium fistulosum (assembly GCA_030737815.1). Classification (NCBI taxonomy): domain Eukaryota; kingdom Viridiplantae; phylum Streptophyta; class Magnoliopsida; order Asparagales; family Amaryllidaceae; genus Allium; species Allium fistulosum. Next base: position 237,723,986 of record CM060908.1, read on the forward strand.
TTTAAAACATATGGAAAAACACCTTTCGAAACCATTCAAAACTGACTCTTTCGAAACCATTTTGGGTTATACTTCAATTGAACAAAAGGGTTATTAAAACCATTTAAGTTGAAAGCCTACCTTTCGAAAGCATTCCTAAGTAAAACAGTGATGGTGTCGAAACCATCATTTCGAAAGCATTGGAGATATGGGCAGATTTTAGAAAACAAGTAACCCCTTCGAAACCCTATGGGTCGAAAGGTAAAAAGGCGGCAGCAAAAGGTATCGACTTAGTCGAAAGCATTTATTAAAAACAAAGACGTAACCCAATCGAAATCATTCCCTTTTAAACCATTTGACCTAGTCGAAAGCAAGCAGTCGCATTTTCTTTTAAAAGCAAAGGGATGCTTCGACCCCTTCGAAACCCCTGGTTTCGACCTCGTACCTTTCGCCTTCCATCCAATTTACTACGTACCAATATATTGATACCATGCGCATTCGTTTCGATGGTGTTGAAGGCGGAGGGATTTGGTCGAAAACCAACAAAGGCAGAAGCAGGTGCCGAAATCAATAAAACGGTGAAAAACCTATTTATTTGTCTTTTTAACCTATTTTTATACCTAACCTGCCTTATTTTGTCTAAATCTGATTGGTTGCCATTGTACTTTTTCAAAAGTGCTGCCACTTCCCAGAATTAACAAATTCAAATTATTTGCAAAGAGCCCCTTCTCCATTTAAAAATATAATAAACATTTAAGTCCCATACCTTAAATAGTTTAATATATTCATCAAAACACTTAGGAAAATTCCATAAAAATTCCTGAAAATCTCTTATGTTTTCTAACATATAAAAATTTCAGACCCAAACCATTTATTATTTAACCGTAAAAAATTTATAACCCAAAATTACTTTTTCTTTACTAGAAAATTCATATAAAATCCATGAAAATTCTGAAAATTCTGAAAATTGAAACCCATTAACAAAATATTATTTTTTGTCTATATAAAAATTCGTAAGGTATTTAGATGTCATTTAATAGGGTTTTTACCTCAAAACATATCATAAACCAATATGAACACATATAAATCATCAACAAATATATATAATCATTCCATCATTCAAAAACATGGCAAAACATTGCAAATCATTTCGGATTTCTCCTTAAAACCGAAAACAAATCAAATTAGAGATGTAAAAATTATTCACCTTAGCTTTAGAGATTAAAGATATGAGATTTTAATGAATTTGATGTTGATTAAGCTTCCCTTTATCTTTCTCTTGTTAATGGTGGTCAGCCTTAGCTTTTAAAATTTTCAAAATGAAATGAACGTGTATAATTTACATAGCCAAGGAATATATATATAGAAATGGCCTCTTTTCTATTTTACCCCTCCTATATTACATTTTAAACACTTCATTTAATTCATTGGTTAATGGCACGGCTACACCTTACTATAATTCAAATCTCAATCTCTTAATCAACACATTATTTTATTTTATTTACCTAATTAAATATTCTAAATGATGTTATCAAAATATAAGGGTGTTATAGACTCCCCTTTTTAAAGAATTTCGTCCCCGAAATTACAATAAGGTACACACAAATCAAACAAGAAGGTAAAACATACCATCAAACATATAAGAATAAGCATCTCTAATCCTACTCTCAACCTCCCAAGTATAGTCCCTGTCATCGTTACTCCAATAGACCTTGAATAATTTGACTCTCTTGGTTCTAAGCCCCTTCTCATCTCTGGCAACTATACCAATTGGTTTTCTAATTATGGTCAAATCCGGTTCTACTACTAAGTCATCTAGCACAGTCGGTGCAATAGCGGTCTCCGGGTCTATAACACTTTCTAAGATGAGAAACATGAAAAACATCATGGACACCTACTAAACTGTTTGGTAACTCAACTCTATATGCGAGTTTCCCGATCCTCTTAATAATAGGAAAAGGTCCAACGAATCTCAGTGCCAACTTTCCTGATCTTCCAAATCTGATCACACCCTTCATCGGTGACACCTTAATAAATATCTGATCTCCAACTAAGAACTCTTAGTCTTTCCTTCTACTATTTGCATAACTCTTCTGCCTGGACTGAGCCTCCTTCATTCTAGCTCGAATGACCTCAATCTTCTCTGTAGCTTCTCTAATCAAATCTAGACCAAGAACCAACTTATCCCCGGTCTCTAACCAACATATGGAAGATTTGCATGGCCTTCCATACAAAGCTTCAAATGGTTCCATCCCAATAATAGTCTGATAACTGTTGTTATATGAAAACTCGACTAAATGCAAAAGGTCTTCCCATGATGCCCCGAAATCTAGATACAAGCTCTTAACAAATCCTCCAAGATTTTGTTAACTCTCTCCATTTGCCGATCTGTCTACGGATGGTAAGCGGTACTCATCTTAAGCTTAGTTCCTTAAACTTCTTGTAGACTCTTCCAAAACTCGCTAGTGAATAAGGAATCTCTATCACTTACTATACTATTAGGAATTCCATGCAGTCTAACCATATTCTTCATGAACAACTTCGATAAAATAGGTGCCGTCCTAGTTGACTTAATTGGAATGAAATGGGAACTCTTGGTTAACTTGTCCACTATGACTCATATACTTTCATTTTCTTTGTTCGACCTTGGCAACCCGTCAATAAAATCCATATAAATAGAATCCCACTTACAAACTGTAATTTCTAATGGCTGAAGAAATCCACTTGGCTTCTAGTGTTCGGCCTTTGCCTATTGGTAATTTAAGCACTACTTTACACATAAGCCAATATCCCTCTTTATACCTTCCCAGAATAAACTCCTCTTCATATCCTGATACATCTTAGTTCCTCCTGGATGGATAGTGAACTTCGAACAATGGCATTCCTCCAAAAATTCTCCCCTTATGTTTCCTACACACGGAACACATAATCTCCCATTCTTTCTCAACCACCCATTTTGGTCAAGACTGAAATCCTTCAAGTCATCACTCTCGGTTCCTACCCTTAACTTTATGATTCGATCAGCTAATACTGGATTCTCAATCTATTTAGAAGCTATCCTTTCGATCATCAGTGGTCGAACTTCCAAACAAGATAACACTACGGATTCTCCGCTAGACCCAGCCTCAGATCTCCACTGCACCCTGCAATCTGCCAATGCTTCCAAATCTTTCAACTCATGAATCATCGGTAATACTACATTCTGATGTTTCCTGCTAATTGCATTTGCAACCTTGTTTCCTTTCCCTGGTGTGTACTCAATCCCAAAATCATAAGCGGCTATCAACTCTAACCATCTCTACTGTCTCATGTTCAGCTCCTTTTGAGAGAACAAATACTTCAGCGACTTATGATCTATATATAACTCAAACCTCTCTCCTAAAAGGTAATGTCTCCACACCTTCAAGGTAAAAATCACAGCAGCCAATTTCAAATCAAGTGTCGAATATCTGACCTCATGCGGTCTAAGCTGTCTAGAAGCAGAGGCAATCACTTTACCTTTCTACATCAGCACGGCTCCTAATCCTCTTCCACATGAATCTGTATAAACAACCAAATCCTGATTCTCTTCCGGAACAACCAACACAGCTGCACGGGTCAATATGTGTTTCAAACTCTGGAATGCTTCCTCACACTTATCGGTCCACACAAACTTTACATCCTTTCTTGTTAGCTTGGTCATCGGTGCTGCTATTCATGAAAAATCCTTAATGAATCTCCGATAATAACCAGCCAACCCAAGGAAACTCTTTATCTCGGTTATTGTCTCGGGTCTCTTCCAACTATTCACTGCTTCAATCTTAGTCGGATCTACTTCCTCTGAGACTACATGACCAAGAAACTTCACATCCTTCTTCCAGAAGTGACACTTCGAAAACTTCACCTTCAGCTGATGCTGCCTCAGCGTCTCAAACACCACCCTTAGATGAACTTCATGCTCTCTTTCATCCTTAGAGTAAATCAAAATATCATCTATGAAAGCTAACAAAAACCAATCCAAGTGCTCTAGGAAAACTCGGTTCATTAAATCAATAAAGAAAGCTGGCGCATTAGTCAGTCCGAACGGCATAACTAACCAATCGTACGATCCATATCTAGTACTAAACACCATCAGAGGTGTACTATCCTCTGCTACCCTAAGCTGATGGAAACCTATTGCTAAATCTAGCTAAGAAAATACCTTGGCTCCACTCAACTGGTATAACAAATCGTCAATTCTGGGCAATGGATATCGATTCTTTATCGTCCTCTCATTCAACTTATGATAATCAATACATAGCCTCAACGATCCATCCGACTTCTTAGCAAATACCGTTGCTGCATCCCAAGGCGAACTACTCGGCCTGATAAAACCCTTGCCTTCTAAATCCACCAACTCACCTTCAACTCCCTCATCTCTGTAGAGGTCATCCTGCTTGGTGGCCTACTCATTGGTTCTACTCCCGGAACCAAATCTATCTGAAACTCAATGGCTATTTTCGGTGGCAATCCAATTATAGACTCAAAAACATCTACTAATTCCCTAACCATGAAAACACGACTTAACTCATTATCTGATTCCGTAACACCCAACAAATCATACATCTCACCGATAGAACCTTTTACTGCATAAACTATCTGCTCACTGCAATCATGGTGTCTAAGAGATATTTTCCTATCCTAGCAAAATATCCTAGCACCATACTCACTTATCCAATCTATCCCAAGAATAATTTCAAAACCCACAAAATCAAACACATGCAAACTGCAAATAAAAGTATGACCTAATAGGTCAAACTCTAACTGGTCACACCTCAACCCTAGAGTTGCATACCCTCCTATTGGATTCGCAACCCATAAGGATGTAACTAAATATGTGGGTTTTAGGTTAAGATTATCTATCAAACATCTAGATATAAAAGAGTGTGATGCACCAGTATCAAATAGAACGCTAACATACATACCATGGATCTGAAGCGTACCTCCCAAAACTGCCTTTCCCTTCTCCTGAGCTGACGGCTTAGAAGCAGCAGGCTCCAATGCATACACCTTGCCATTTCCATCCATAACGGGCTCCTTGCACTGGTTCTTACAATTGCCGATCTGATCGCAGTTGAAGCACCTGATATTCTTCTTTCCAATCACTTCCTTAACCTTCCTAGTACGATACTCATTGGTAAAATGGCCCCTCTTGTCGCACTTAAAATAGAACATCTCAGACTTTCCTATCTTGGGTGCTCCACCCTTCTGAGCACCCTTCTTGTGAAAGAACTTCCTCTTCTGATTCTGCCTAACTTGGACTTCTTTTACCTTATTCTTCTCCTGACAAGCAAGAATTTATTCATGTCTCAAATCCATCTCCACAACCACATCATAGGGATCTCTGATATGCGGTAAAGTAGCCCTAGCCAACTCGAGATTCAATCCCTTGATAAACTTCTTGTTCTCTTCATCACTATATCAACATCAACATAACCATATCTGGCGAGCTCTTCAAACCTACTAGCATACTCCAGAACAGCCATCTCTCCCTGTTCTAGCTCAGCAAACTTCCTAATAAAAACAGACTGCGCCATAACTGGCATGAACCTCTTTTGGAACCTTCTCTTGAACTCTGCCCAGGTCATGGTCTTCTCATCCACTACTACAGTCACACTATTCCACGAAAATAAAGCAGCCCCCTGAAGCTGTCTAGATGCCAACCTCCTCTTCTGCTCATTATTGAACCTCAAATCTGTAAAAATCCTTTCGCAGTGCAATAACAAGTTCTCCACCTCAATATCATCCTCGGTTCTAATAAATGGCTTCCCTCCAAGCTTAGTATAATCTTCGCTCAACTTAGCATAATCATTAACAACCAGAGCTTCTTGAACTCCTCCTCCCACTACTCCAACAGCAACTCCCACCTTCACTATAATGACCCACTATTTTGGACCATTCAAATCGACAATAATCCACACATGTCAAACTTGAATAATTCAAAACAATAGATTGTTAATTTAAATTGGCAAAACTCAGCATATACAGTAAATAAAATAATCACAGATCACAGACACAGAGTAATATAATAATAATGCAGCGGAAACAAAAGAATAGTAGTTCATGAAGCTACTATATATATAACAGAGTTAAACATGATACAACAGAAGTCTCGAATACATAGATATCTCAATACAATAGTCAAATACAAGATCTGAATACATCACTAGAATCAGCTGAATAACTGATAGTAGAATTGATAGATAGCTGGATCTCCAAGCGAAGCTCCAACTCCAAAGGTGAGTCTCGAACACTGGTACACTCAGTCTGACCCGAGCGTAAAGCAAGACACAAAACACTCGAGTCAGGATTAACATTCTTATATTAATAAATCCAACTCAAGTGAAATAACAACTGAAATACAAGTAACTCAAAGGATGTTTGGGATAACCATCCTCTAAGGATCCGTTAAACTATCTACTATGTAGTAGTGTACGCTAAGTAGATAATGTCTAATCAGTAAAGTACGATATCAAAATAGCGTTAAGTCATGGCCCATTCCACCCTTAACACATTTTTACCATGTCATAATCTATACAGCACCGTAAGCCCCACCGTAAACTAGTGGTTATCAGAGGGTACCCCATAGGTATAACACAAAACAATTCGTAGTGGTCGCGAATAGGATAATCAGTATGACAAGGTACATGAGGCGATACCAACTAGGATACTAGTAGTTGCGTGATCCGGACTGATGTTGAGCATAGCAACTACTACCTCAACACCGCGAAACAACACTCCCATAATCGAGTGGTGCCCCCAAATCGAATCACAAAAGTAATAGATATGGTAACGAAGAAGTGTGTCCGCTAGAGGTGGCGAACCTCAATGGCCCAGCATGGCTCCTGTTTTAGTCATGTCAGGGGTCATCCAAAATCGTTCTCTTTCTTCAGTCAACGCGTTCAACAAACCATCCACTTCATTCTGGATCAACACTCCGCGTATAATAGTTATTAAAGTGGTTTTCGGTATCGACAGAGAATATGTCCATATCTGATCCCGGTCTCTTTAATAACTACGTATTATTTCACCGATGGTCATTTAATAAACTTTCAAAATAGTTATATTTCAAAACCGACATATCATTGCCATTTAAAAACCATATCAATACGATATCACTTTTACTTCAAATAAATCCATTTCCAAAATCATAGTACTTTTCCAAAGTTATAACGCTTTTGAAATCATAGTCTTTTAAAAATCAAAACACTATGGAAATCACAGCTTTGAAATCATAGCATTTTGGAAATCACAACACTTTGAAATTATAGCATTTTGGAAATCATAACACTTTTCTTTTAAACAGTTTAAATATTAAAATTAGTATATATAATAAAATAGTTTATAAATAAAGTAATTTATATTAAAAATGATTTATATTAAAATAGTTTATATTAAAATAATTTATAAAGTAAAATATCAATAGTTTAAATATAATTTAAAATTTCTTTATAAAATAAAATAGCTTCCTCAAAATTCACAAATCGATTCAAATTAACTCGAATTCCAAAATTTTAATTTAATCAAATCTCAAATCATCAATTTCAATTCGATTCAGTTTCTAAATAACCATTTCAATCTATCGATTTCAAATGCATATTTAAACCATAAAATAAGCCATTTCAATTTCAATATATTTCAAAGCTTTAAATATTCAACATTTCAATAGCATCTAATACAACTTCAATTCACAAATTCAAATAAACAAAATATCCCATTTAAATTTATATAATTTGAAATATTCATTAAAGTCACTTTTAATCAAATTCAAGTTAAAAACATATCTTAGAATTTCAAATTTTATAAATTTCAAATCAAACTTTAATTAAGTATAATTCTTAAATAAATATAATTTCAAATCAATTTCAAATCATTATAAACTCTATATTTGAAAATATAGATATTAAATAAATACTTAAACATATTATTTATCAACTTTATTAAATCAACTTTAATGAATCTTAAAAAAATCAATATTTATCAAAACCATATATTTCTTTTCAAAACCATAGAAATCATTTTTAAAATATTTATATATAGACCAACGGTGTCTGTATATAATTTTCTACCCTATGGTCAAGTGGTACGGATATTTATCATTTCAATCTGCAATTTAAATATATACAGGTATATATCTTTTCAACCCGCAATCCCAAATTCAAATAAATTGAAAATCGCTTGGGTTTATCATTTCAACCCATAACGATTTTCTCCTATTCTACAGATCGTCCGGGTATGTATCATTTCAACCCATAGTGATTCTATACTAACAGGGAAGTTGCAGAGTGATAACAGATATGATAATAAAATAACAACAGTAACAGGCATATATCAATATCATCAGTATAAATAACAGATAAGGGTGTCAGATGTCATAGGTGAACAGATACAGATGATGGCATATATATATCAATATAAATAACAGATAATGGTGTAAGGTGTCACAGGTGAACAGATACAGATGATGGCATAGACATAGCAATATAAATAACTAACAGTAGCATATTTCAATTGTCGTTTCAATTGAAATCAAATTTAATAAATATAAGAACGTTAATTGTAACGACCCCGAAATTTAATTTTATTTACATCGATAATTAAATGAATTTTTGAATAAAAATTTGTAAAATTAATTTTTTTTTTATGGATTGATTGATTGCGAGTTCCCCCGACTGTCTTAGAATCTATATTAAGTCATATGAATTTAAATGGTTTATATATATATATTGATTACTGAATTTAAGTCTTAATATAAATGGTTTAAAGATAAATTTAAAAATAAATTGATAATAAATATTTAAACTAAAAAGATAGAAGTAAAATAGCATTTGAGTTATAAATAGATATAAATAAATAAGAGATGAACTATAAAAATAAAAAGTAACATATATTTCAAACAACATAATTAAAATAGGAATTTCTTTACCATACAAAGTAAAACAAAGAAGTATAAAAAAAGGGGTTTGTTGTAAACCAATTTATATATGCATATATATATATATATGTCAAACAGCAAAGTACAAGCAAAGTTGAAGAGTAGCTTGCAAATGAAGTACAATATAAAACAAACAGAACTTTATACTCAAATACAAAAGCCTGTAAATTAAATGAAGCAAGTGTGAACTGGGAAAGCAAGATGATAATGCATGTAAACAAAAAGAATGAACAGCTTGGATAAGTATGAAATGAAAACAAATAAACAAACAAAGTAACAAAACAAGAAAAATACATGTACAGCCGAAGTCAACAAGTGTATATTCAAACATGAAGTGAACAAAATATCTTTATAATAGGATAAGTAGAAACATAAAGTACACAATGTAAAAAGATAATATGAAACATAAAGGACTCTAGCAATTAATGCTATATCTTCTCAGCCGAAACAAAGTAATGCAGCCACCATGGGAAGAAAATATCCCTGTATTGTTGTACAAACAAATGCAAATATCATCTTGCATTGTACAAATAGATATAATACCCTGTTTCATTCTTCAGCTCTGTAAACAACTTTCTCTTATCACTTTTCATTTCCAATTCGAGCAAAGTAGAAACTGCAATACAACTTCCATTTAAAAACTTAAACAACATTCTACAATCATCAAGCAACTCAAGAAGGCAGAGAGCAAGATGATTTGGCAGAATGATCAAAGTGGAAACAAGTTTCCAGTTTTTCAAGCATTTCAGTTTCAATAGAAATCTAAGCAATTCAAGGTTCCAGTAAAACAAGCTTTCAAAACAATTCAGTTTTTAACATCCTCAAATCTCTGCTTCCCTGCTTCATCCATATTCAGGTGAGCAACTCCTACTTTTTTTCGAAGCTTAACTGTTTTGATATCTTGATGATTGTGAGTGACTCAACCCGGTATCTCCTTCTTTAGATCAGTGAGTAAACATCATATGAAAGTTTTAGCCAGCTAATTAGTGAATAATTTATGTCTTTATATATATATATATATATATATATATATATATTTTCACAGTATCAAGTATTCAAGAATTCTCTGTTTATTTCACAGAGTATATGATCACTAAAAATTCAATATCTCACAATCTACTTAGAGTTAGGATGTGATGCCAAAAGCAGAGTTGTGGATTAAAGTAAGAACTGTGACCTAAAAATAATTTCATGAAGTACAAACGTATACCAGAGGAAAGATTTATATTTTTCCAGAGAGTACTTAAAATATGGGAAATTTTGAATTTAACAAATTATTGAATCATGTGTATAATTTGAATCCTTACTAAAAACTAGGATTTTTAATACAAGTTTAGTGATTTTTAATATCATGGTTGAAGAGCAGTTTGAATATGAAAAATTACATTTTTGCCAATTTCAGTTGATACGATTAATTTTAATTGATGAAATTTGGTATGATGCAAGCTTGAAGATGTAACATCATAGGAAAAATGCTAAAAAAATTGTCGATGGTGTGAATTTTTGGGTATAATCGAATATAGGGTTTGGGTTCCTGTTTCCTTCGTGCTCGGTTGAAATTTGTTTTCATCACCGTGACGAGACCGAGTGGCTCGCGTTTCTGGAAGATGGTTGTGGGGGGATATGGTTGAGGTATGGGCGAAGTGGAGGCGCCGCTAGTGGTCGGCGTTGGAAGGTGGAGGCGATTTTCTGTCGAGAGTTCAAATTTTAGTTCGAGCGTCAGGCTCATTTTCGTATTCAAACTTTTCAGGTTGATTTGGGTTTCAATGTTGAACGAGAAGGTGATTTAGGACTTGCTGGAACGAGTGGCGATGGCCGGAGAGTCTCCGACCAAGTGTGCACGTGCACGCGAGACGATACGTATCTGCTGCGTTCGAATTTGGGGAAGACGAAGTTAACTGGGGAGGGGAAACTCGAAGGAAATTTCGAAATACTCGGGGGAGAGGGCGCCTGGCTTCGGGGAGGAACTCGCGTATGCGAGTGAACTTCCTGTCGTCTTCGTTTGAACACTTAAGTATAAGTTGAAAAAAAAAGAGAGAAGGAGAAGATCACGAGAGAACGAGGGAGAGAACACGGCGAAATGCTGGGGAAACTCGAGCCTTGCTCGAGTAAATAACATTGGCCTCGGGTCAAATTTTAGTTTAACCTGGAAATTTTCAAAAGTTATGAATGACTTTTGTTTAAATGCAAGGTAAATGTTTTGATTATAATTAATAGTGAGAAAATTAAGAAATGTTAAGAAAGTTTTAAAATCGAAAGTTAAGATCAAATAAAAAATGGAAATTAAGAAATATTATTTATGAGAAATGTTTTAATTATTTAATACTTAACGATGTTTAAAACTCTTAATTATTATTTTAATTAAATAATTAAGTTAAGTTAAGTATGAAATTAATTAACATTAAAGTTGTAGTCAATATTAAATTTCTTTTCAAATTTAAAAGAATTTTTTTTATGATTAATTAAGTTGGACAATTAATACCAGTTGATTATTTCTATAAAGTAATTAAGAATAATTACATTATAATTGTAATTTGAGATTAAAGGAAAATTAACCAATTTCTTAATTGATGATTAAAGAGAAATTAATTACTTAAAGATAATTATTTGATCAAGAGTGATAAATTAATAAATGGAAGTGACTAAAGAATGATAATTAATTGAGGAATAATTAATTTATGTAATTAATTTAAAGATAATTAATTAAATGGTGAATTTAATAATTAAAGGTTAATTTTTGAATAATTAAAGATTGATGAATTATAAGTAAAAGTAATTAATTTTTGATGGTTAATTAATAAATGATTTAAAGAATAATAAATCAAAATAATTTGTAATTAATAAATGATTAATTAACCAAGATTTGTAGTTATTCACAAGTAATTAATCTGGCATAAATTAATTAAAATCAGATATAAATTGACCTTACTTATGAATGTTTGGATTCTATAGAATGTGAATTGTTTGATATCCCTGATTTTGATGTTTTGTGATATACCCTGATTATGCTGTGATCTGTAATTTACTTAGCTGTAATTTCTATTTCTGTGATGTATATATTGTTATATGAATATGAAACCCTTGACCCATAGAACGACATTTGAATTTCGATGCGACAGGGAGTCGGGTTCCAGTTGGTTATCCGAAACCCACATCGAATTGTAATAGTTAATCTTTGTGACTGATAAATTTCTTTTATCTATGAATCTGTGAATGAAGATAAGCGTTATCGATTATACCGCTTATCGATATATCTGTGATGATTGATGTTGCACTATTGTGTGTTAAAACCCCTGGACTACACCATACACACACAAATATGGATTTCACGTGGAAATCGGTTAAGTCACAGATGATTTAAATTTGATGTTTTTGAAATTGAAATTTTAATTTCAATCGATTTTGAAATTAGAAATTTGGGTTTAAAGTGAAAAGCTTTTGAAATGGAATTTCAAAGATGAAATTTAATTTTGAATAACTTGATGAAGTTTTGGAAGTTTAAATAATTTGATTTAAAACTTAAATTCAAGATTTGAAATCGAATTCTATAATTTGAAACTAGGGATTAAAGAAGTTATATCGTTATATAAGGGTTAAACCATTTTAAAAAGTATTGATTTTGGAATGTGAATATAATTCAAGGACTTTAACCCGTGCAAATAAAATTGGATTTTTCTTAGACGAAAACTGTTTGTTTTCAAATGATAAAAGCTTTCGTATATATAACAAATGAAATTCCAATTTAAAGGAATTTCAAGTATAAATTGAAAGATGGTTTTCCAAGTTATGAATGAATTCTTTTTGAAAGCTATGAATTGAATCTGTTTATTTTAACAGATTTAAAATGATGATTTGTTTAAACCATTCGAAATGAAATTGTTTTTGAAAACTATAAGTTGAATCTTTATTTTAAAGATTTAACGAGTTAATCCAATTGAAACAGAAATTGTTTTGGAAAAACTGTGAATGAATCTTTGTGAAAATTAAGTGAACTCTGTAAATAAATCTTTTTGTTTAAAAGATTTGAAATGGTAATTTGTTAAACCATTTGAAGAAAAGAAGTTGAATTATTAAGTTGTGACTTAATTGAAATCACATATCCATATGTTTTTGAATATTGCGCTCATTATTCGGGTTAGCCGGGAAAAGACACTTGGGTCGTATAACCCATTCCGAATAATGATACGTCGTATATGGATGGCATTTGAAGACCGGTGTTGAAGACCGGATATTCACGAAAACGAAAGGACAACTCGTCGAATGTCTCTGCACCGACTGGTCCCCGGTATAGAGATTTTATCACCCTTTGTGATGGGAAGTCCGGACGGGATTGTGAATACCCGGAATTGCAAGGGCTTCGTAAGAAGTGCCTTCGGTTCTGTTCGAACCCGGAACAGACTTGTATGGTTACATGTCTGACATTACACTTTGAGATATAAAGCCGATTTCTTTCAAATACATTTCTGTTGGTGGCGGAGAATTTATTCTCTTAGCTTAACACCCTTCTCTGAGACGTACGAGCTCAGAGGTTATGTAGTTGAAATTTATCAGCGATATATCCCAATTTGGTAATGTGGCATGCTGAGTGTTGCTGTGTGATGATCAGTGTTTGATCATTTGCGATATGATCATTTGTTTGATCTTATATCTTTGTGATCATAGGTTGATCATTTGTTTGACCCGAAGCATGGCTTTGTGAACAAAGCGTAGCTTTGTGGACGAGACTTCGTCGAGCCTCACACCCCGGAATGGTCAAAACAGGAAAGATGCGGCAAGGTTCTAGGGAGTAGCGCCCCTTAGTGTATGTCATTTCTTTCTGGATAGAGGTGGTATCATGGTATGGAGCCCAGATACTTAACCTATGTGGTTACTGCATTATTATTCTGATGTGGTTGTTGGAAATCGAGGATCCTCGGGAAGATCGGTTACGATCGGGGAATGGCATACGCGTGTCAGTAGTTACCTATTTTTGCAGAGGTAACCCGGCCTTGTGTTGGCAGAGATCCGGTTAGGTTCTCGGGATGTCATTCCAGAGGCGTTTCCATGTGGCAATGGGAAGTTCCTTGGCCTGACCATTTGTTGGAAATCCAAAGAAACAATACGAGCCTTTACGATTGCAAATTGTAGAACCTGTCTCCTCAGGAGGCAGCTATAGCAGGCATAATATAATGGTACCTATGCTGGCTAAGATTTATATTCTACTTTCGAAATGTTTTCCACTATGCACTAATAATAATATCAAAAATGATTTGATTTTGCGTAGTAAGCATCTTTGACTAACATAAGAAGAAATCTCCTCCAAGTCTGCGTTTGCATTGTGTGTGTGGTGGGAGGTCTTATGGTAGTTTCATTTTCCAAAAGCATTGCGGTTTTCAATGTTTAAATTCTTTTGTGTTGTTTAAAGATAAACTGTTTTTGTTGCTCACACCAGTCCCATGACTGATCCGGAGTTTATTGTTCATTTCCTAAACTCTGGGTGCTCATAATTTTCTACACGAGCAGTCTAGAGTTGGGTTTTTCAGATAGTCAGGTTCAGTAGATTTTCTGGAGCTAGTTCAGTCTTTGGATCGGACTGCACTTTCTTATTCTTGGTGTATCATTATTCGGAGTTCGAGCTACTGCTGGAGTTCTCTCTTGAAGACTATCTTAGAGTTATTTGTTCCGCTGCTGATATTAGTTATCTATTTTTTTTCTTTTCCGCTGCTATTTGTTGTATCATATCTTTGATGTATATTGATATTCATTGTATCACTCTGTTGTATCAGATATTGTATATCAATGTATTATTCTTTTTATTCTGCTGTGTTATTTACTTAACTGTGTTATAAGCTCCGGAGAACCAGGTTTGGCATTTGAATCTACGGCATTCGAGTACGATGTAAAGTACGGGTGCTGATTTTCGAAGGCCAACTTTTGGGTCTTCACATTTGGTATCAGAGCTAAGGTTGAACTTTAGCTCAGGAGTATAACACATTAAGTAGCTCATTAGAGATAGAGTGAAGTAAACTCTAGAATGAGTATCCTCAGATATCTGTTCGAATGTCTCAGTAAATTTTCTTACTATCCGCTGATAGTAAGTATGAGTGCAAGAAGAGGATGAGATAGGGGACAGGGAAATACGACTATAAATGGTCAATATCCTGCGACAGTGGAAACAATCTTTCTTTATCAATTTTCTTTGATTCGTTTCCAAATTCTTTTGATTTCTTCGTATCAGCTATAAGAAAGAAGTTTCGGTATGATGATGGCTCTACGAATCATTGTAGAGGAACCTTACTTCGTATCTTCATCGGTTTCTTATCAGTTTTTGATTTTAAACCTTAATGAATTTGAAATTGGAAATTTTTAATTAAGTTAAATTGATTAATAGAATATGAAGCTAAATTTGAATTAAATCAATAAAACGATTTCGTTTGAAACCGAATTCTGAAATTCTATTGTAATTTCTTGTGTAGACCGAAGTCCGAAGAGGGACAAATTGGTATGTATTCTGAGATATTCCGACTTAAATTCGGAATCCGTATCTTGAGTTTGAGGAATTATAGGAGATCGAATCTGTCTATCTCTGTCTTTGTTTCGTGCCTGCGAATTTCGAGGACGAAATTCTTTTAAGGGGGGAAGTTTGTAACGACCCCGAAATTTAATTTTATTTACATCGATAATTAAATGAATTTTTGAATAAAAATTTGTAAAATTAATTTTTTTTTTATGGATTGATTGATTGCGAGTTCCCCCGACTGTCTTAGAATCTATATTAAGTCATATGAATTTAAATGATTTATATATATATTGATTACTGAATTTAAGCTTAATATAAATGGTTTAAAGAAAAATTTAAAAATAAATTGATAATAAATATTTAAACTAAAAAGATAGAAGTAAAATAGCATTTGAGTTATAAATAGATATAAATAAATAAGAGATGAACTATAAAAATAAAAAGTAACATATATTTCAAACAACATAATTAAAATAGGAATTTCTTTACCATACAAAGTAAAACAAAGAAGTATAAAAAAAGGGTTTGTTGTAAACCAATTTATATATGCATATATATATGTCAAACAGCAAAGTACAAGCAAAGTTGAAGAGTAGCTTGCAAATGAAGTACAATATAAAACAAACAGAACTTTATATTCAAATACAAAAGCCTGTAAATTAAATGAAGCAAGTGTGAACTGGGAAAGCAAGATGATAATGCATGTAAACAAAAAGAATGAACAGCTTGGATAAGTATGAAATGAAAACAAATAAACAAACAAAGTAACAAAACAAGAAAAATACATGTACAGCCGAAGTCAACAAGTGTATATTCAAACATGAAGTGAACAAAATATCTTTATAATAGGATAAGTAGAAACATAAAGTACACAATGTAAAAAGATAATATGAAACATAAAGGACTCTAGCAATTAATGCTATATCTTCTCAGCCGAAACAAAGTAATGCAGCCACCATGGGAAGAAAATATCCCTGTATTGTTGTACAAACAAATGCAAATATCATCTTGCATTGTACAAATAGATATAATACCCTGTTTCATTCTTCAGCTCTGTAAACAACTTTCTCTTATCACTTTTCATTTCCAATTCGAGCAAAGTAGAAACTGCAATACAACTTCCATTTAAAAACTTAAACAACATTCTACAATCATCAAGCAACTCAAGAAGGCAGAGAGCAAGATGATTTGGCAGAATGATCAAAGTGGAAACAAGTTTCCAGTTTTTCAAGCATTTCAGTTTCAATAGAAATCTAAGCAATTCAAGGTTCCAGTAAAACAAACTTTCAAAACAATTCAGTTTTTAACATCCTCAAATCTCTGCTTCCCTGCTTCATCCATATTCAGGTGAGCAACTCCTACTTTTTTTCGAAGCTTAACTGTTTTGATATCTTGATGATTGTGAGTGACTCAACCCGGTATCTCCTTCTTTAGATCAGTGAGTAAACATCATATGAAAGTTTTAGCCAGCTAATTAGTGAATAATTTATGTCTTTATATATATATATATATATATATTTTTTTCACAGTATCAAGTATTCAAGAATTCTCTGTTTATTTCACAGAGTATATGATCACTAAAAATTCAATATCTCACAATCTACTTAGAGTTAGGATGTGATGCCAAAAGCAGAGTTGTGGATTAAAGTAAGAACTGTGACCTAAAAATAATTTCATGAAGTACAAACGTATACCAGAGGAAAGATTTATATTTTTCCAGAGAGTACTTAAAATATGGGAAATTTTGAATTTAACAAATTATTGAATCATGTGTATAATTTGAATCCTTACTAAAAACTAGGATTTTTAATACAAGTTTAGTGATTTTTAATATCATGGTTGAAGAGCAGTTTGAATATGAAGAAAAATTACATTTTTGCCAATTTCAGTTGATACGATTAATTTTAATTGTTGAAATTTGGTATGATGCAAGCTTGAAGATGTAACATCATAGGAAAAATGCTAAAAAAATTGTCGATGGTGTGAATTTTTGGGTATAATCGAATATAGGGTTTGGGTTCCTGTTTCCTTCGTGCTCGGTTGGAATTTGTTTTCATCACCGTGACGAGACCGAGTGGCTCGCGGTTCTGGAAGATGGTTGTGGGGGGATATGGTTGAGGTATGGGCGAAGTGGAGGCGCCGCTAGTGGTCGGCGTTGGAAGGTGGAGGCGATTTTCTGTCGAGAGTTCAAATTTTAGTTCGAGCGTCAGGCTCATTTTCGTATTCAAACTTTTTAGGTTGATTTGGGTTTCAATGTTGAACGAGAAGGTGATTTAGGACTTGCTGGAACGAGTGGCGATGGCCGGAGAGTCTTCGACCAAGTGTGCACGTGGACGCGAGACGATACGTATCTGCTGCGTTCGAATTTGGGGAAGACGAAGTTAACTGGGGAGGGGAAACTCGAAGGAAATTTCGAAATACTCGGGGGAGAGGGCGCCTGGCTTCGGGGAGGAACTCGCGTATGCGAGTGAACTTCCTGTCGTCTTCGTTTGAACACTTAAGTATAAGTTGAAAAAAAAAGAGAGAAGGAGAAGATCACGAGAGAACGAGGGAGAGAACACGGCGAAATGCTGGGGAAACTCGAGCCTTGCTCGAGTAAATAACATTGGCCTCGGGTCAAATTTTAGTTTAACCTGGAAATTTTCAAAAGTTATGAATGACTTTTGTTTAAATGCAAGGTAAATGTTTTGATTATAATTAATAGTGAGAAAATTAAGAAATGTTAAGAAAGTTTTAAAATCGAAAGTTAAGATCAAATAAAAAATGGAAATTAAGAAATATTATTTATGAGAAATGTTTTAATTATTTAATACTTAACGATGTTTAAAACTCTTAATTATTATTATAATTAAATAATTAAGTTAAGTTAAGTATGAAATTAATTAACATTAAAGTTGTAGTCAATATTAAATTTCTTTTCAAATTTAAAAGAATTTTTTTATGATTAATTAAGTTGGACAATTAATACCAGTTGATTATTTCTATAAAGTAATTAAGAATAATTACATTATAATTGTAATTTGAGATTAAAGGAAAATTAACCAATTTCTTAATTGATGATTAAAGAGAAATTAATTACTTAAAGATAATTATTTGATCAAGAGTGATAAATTAATAAATGGAAGTGACTAAAGAATGATAATTAATTGAGGAATAATTAATTTATGTAATTAATTTAAAGATAATTAATTAAATGGTGAATTTAATAATTAAAGGTTAATTTTTGAATAATTAAAGATTGATGAATTATAAGTAAAAGTAATTAATTTTTGATGGTTAATTAATAAATGATTTAAAGAATAATAAATCAAAATAATTTGTAATTAATAAATGATTAATTAACCAAGATTTGTAGTTATTCACAAGTAATTAATCTGGCATAAATTAATTAAAATCAGATATAAATTGACCTTACTTATGAATGTTTGGATTCTATAGAATGTGAATTGTTTGATATCCCTGATTTTGATGTTTTGTGATATACCCTGATTATGCTGTGATCTGTAATTTACTTAGCTGTAATTTCTATTTCTGTGATGTATATATTGTTATATGAATATGAAACCCTTGACCCATAGAACGACATTTGAATTTCGATGCGACAGGGAGTCGGGTTCCAGTTGGTTATCCGAAACCCACATCGAATTGTAATAGTTAATCTTTGTGACTGATAAATTTCTTTTATCTATGAATCTGTGAATGAAGATAAGCGTTATCGATTATACCGCTTATCGATATATCTGTGATGATTGATGTTGCACTATTGTGTGTTAAAACCCCTGGACTACACCATACACACACAAATATGGATTTCACGTGGAAATCGGTTAAGTCACAGATGATTTAAATTTGATGTTTTTGAAATTGAAATTTTAATTTCAATCGATTTTGAAATTAGAAATTTGGGTTTAAAGTGAAAAGCTTTTGAAATGGAATTTCAAAGATGAAATTTAATTTTGAATAACTTGATGAAGTTTTGGAAGTTTAAATAATTTGATTTAAAACTTAAATTCAAGATTTGAAATCGAATTCTATAATTTGAAACTAGGGATTAAAGAAGTTATATCGTTATATAAGGGTTAAACCATTTTAAAAAGTATTGATTTTGGAATGTGAATATAATTCAAGGACTTTAACCCGTGCAAATAAAATTGGATTTTTCTTAGACGAAAACTGTTTGTTTTCAAATGATAAAAGCTTTCGTATATATAACAAATGAAATTCCAATTTAAAGGAATTTCAAGTATAAATTGAAAGATGGTTTTCCAAGTTATGAATGAATTCTTTTTGAAAGCTATGAATTGAATCTGTTTATTTTAACAGATTTAAAATGATGATTTGTTTAAACCATTCGAAATGAAATTGTTTTTGAAAACTATAAGTTGAATCTTTATTTTAAAGATTTAACGAGTTAATCCAATTGAAACAGAAATTGTTTTGGAAAAACTGTGAATGAATCTTTGTGAAAATTAAGTGAACTCTGTAAATAAATCTTTTTGTTTAAAAGATTTGAAATGGTAATTTGTTAAACCATTTGAAGAAAAGAAGTTGAATTATTAAGTTGTGACTTAATTGAAATCACATATCCATATGTTTTTGAATATTGCGCTCATTATTCGGGTTAGCCGGGAAAAGACACTTGGGTCGTATAACCCATTCCGAATAATGATACGTCGTATATGGATGGCATTTGAAGACCGGTGTTGAAGACCGGATATTCACGAAAACGAAAGGACAACTCGTCGAATGTCTCTGCACCGACTGGTCCCCGGTATAGAGATTTTATCACCCTTTGTGATGGGAAGTCCGGACGGGATTGTGAATACCCGGAATTGCAAGGGCTTCGTAAGAAGTGCCTTCGGTTCTGTTCGAACCCGGAACAGACTTGTATGGTTACATGTCTGACATTACACTTTGAGATATAAAGCCGATTTCTTTCAAATACATTTCTGTTGGTGGCGGAGAATTTATTCTCTTAGCTTAACACCCTTCTCTGAGACGTACGAGCTCAGAGGTTATGTAGTTGAAATTTATCAGCGATATATCCCAATTTGGTAATGTGGCATGCTGAGTGTTGCTGTGTGATGATCAGTGTTTGATCATTTGCGATATGATCATTTGTTTGATCTTATATCTTTGTGATCATAGGTTGATCATTTGTTTGACCCGAAGCATGGCTTTGTGAACAAAGCGTAGCTTTGTGGACGAGACTTCGTCGAGCCTCACACCCCGGAATGGTCAAAACAGGAAAGATGCGGCAAGGTTCTAGGGAGTAGCGCCCCTTAGTGTATGTCATTTCTTTCTGGATAGAGGTGGTATCATGGTATGGAGCCCAGATACTTAACCTATGTGGTTACTGCATTATTATTCTGATGTGGTTGTTGGAAATCGAGGATCCTCGGGAAGATCGGTTACGATCGGGGAATGGCATACGCGTGTCAGTAGTTACCTATTTTTGCAGAGGTAACCCGGCCTTGTGTTGGCAGAGATCCGGTTAGGTTCTCGGGACGTCATTCCAGAGGCGTTTCCATGTGGCAATGGGAAGTTCCTTGGCCTGACCATTTGTTGGAAATCCAAAGAAACAATACGAGCCTTTACGATTGCAAATTGTAGAACCTGTCTCCTCAGGAGGCAGCTATAGCAGGCATAATATAATGGTACCTATGCTGGCTAAGATTTATATTCTACTTTCGAAATGTTTTCCACTATGCACTAATAATAATATCAAAAATGATTTGATTTTGCGTAGTAAGCATCTTTGACTAACATAAGAAGAAATCTCCTCCAAGTCTGCGTTTGCATTGTGTGTGTGGTGGGAGGTCTTATGGTAGTTTCATTTTCCAAAAGCATTGCGGTTTTCAATGTTTAAATTCTTTTGTGTTGTTTAAAGATAAACTGTTTTTGTTGCTCACACCAGTCCCATGACTGATCCGGAGTTTATTGTTCATTTCCTAAACTCTGGGTGCTCATAATTTTCTACACGAGCAGTCTAGAGTTGGGTTTTTCAGATAGTCAGGTTCAGTAGATTTTCTGGAGCTAGTTCAGTCTTTGGATCGGACTGCACTTGCTTATTCTTGGTGTATCGTTATTGGGAGTTCGAGCTACTGCTGGAGTTCTCTCTTGAAGACTATCTTAGAGTTATTTGTTCCGCTGCTGATATTAGTTATCTATTTTTTTTCTTTTCCGCTGCTATTTGTTGTATCATATCTTTGATGTATATTGATATTCATTGTATCACTCTGTTGTATCAGATATTGTATATCAATGTATTATTCTTTTTATTCTGCTGTGTTATTTACTTAACTGTGTTATAAGCTCCGGAGAACCAGATTTGGCATTTGAATCTACGGCATTCGAGTACGATGTAAAGTACGGGTGCCGATTTTCGAAGGCCAACTTTTGGGTCTTCACATTAATCGTGAGTGATTGCTCACCTTTCGAGGTTAGAGAAGATAGACAATAGGAATGGAAGCGAATTGTGGATCCAAACATGAATTCCAAGGAGAACATGGTATGCACAAATTCGACGGACAACTAATAAATTGGAAATCAAGAATCAAAATAAGTTTTTGATATAACAGAAATAAAGGGTACATTATTTTATTATTATTACTTTATTAAAAGCAATACATCAAATGTAAAATATATATATATATATAATTCAAACTTGTTATATTTAAAACTAATTAAGACTCAAGATATAAATAACTTAGATAAACTATATATTTAAATTATACAAATTATAGTTTAAAGTCTATATACCTTTCACAGTTGAAATAACCGTATATGCGAACAGTAAAATCAATTGTCAATAACTAAATATACTATGCAAACTAGGAATGTATATATGAAAATCACCAATAAAACAAAATAGATAAACAGATTAAACCAAATGTACACCAACTATATGTGCGTAGAATATACCTATTCAAAATATCTATACAGTTTGTAAACTACATATGTATTATATATATTTACAAAACAATATCCTTGCATAAATAAAAGAACATGTTTTCCCCAAATAAACCAATGCAGACTATGGTGATATGCAAACCCAAATTTGCGCAGACCTTCACAATCAACAACCGAAACTTTGTATGCTAATTTATACTATAGGCTTATTTATACTAATATATACAAAATATGGTATTCATTATTATTACAAAACTTTGTATGCTAACAAGTCAAAATTGTTCAAACAATATACAATATTGTAACAACTGTTATAAAATATGCGTACTAACATATATATAATATAATTTATATAACAGCTAATAGATAAGACAGTAAAGTAACATTCACATTCTCTTTAAACGGATGATAAAATATTCAAAAAATATTGTATCTACTATTATAAACTAACATATGCAGACTGAAACCATAAATTTCAATTATACAAAACAGATTATATATATTCAAACTGTTACCATAAATTTCAATTATAAATGCATATATTAACTGTACAGTGTGTATATATAAATAAATTAACACCAACACTTCCATTAACATAAAATATTATACTTAAAATCAACACACACTCATATAAAATTTCGTTAGCAGGCAAGGTGAAAGAAAGGAAAACAAGCTCTCAGTTTTAATGTTTAATACCATGCGAGAGTTCCTGAGCAAGCAAATACAACGAAGACAAAGACCTAACGCCAAGCAAATGCAGATCTACCATTCACGAAATAATCTGAGGCTGTGGTGGCGACAGTCGGGCAGTGGATCTGGGAGGGTAGTATGGTTTCAGTCCGGTGTGGTGTTCTCGGTAGTCAGGGTGAGGCTGCAGTTGGGTCAAGCGGTGGAGGGAGGCTGACGATTGGTAAAGGGAGGGCGGAGATGGGTTATGGACATGGATCGGGTGGACGGTTCGGTGGTTGATTAGGTGGTCATGCAAGCTGCTCTCGGCAGTGGAGCTCGGCTATGGCGAAGCAGGGAATTTGCGTGCGGGCCGGGCTTGGCAGTGCTCGGCTATACCGTCCGAGGCCAGTGCGAGGTGGAGGTGGAAAAGGCCAGAAATGGTGGGAAGATGGTCGCAGCTCGGAGGTCGTTATTGGATGCTAAGTGATTCGGCGTCATATAAGGTGGAGGCGGGCTAGAAGTGATGAGCGGCTGAGGTGGTGTGGCCGATGCGTGGCGATGGGGTTTGCCGTGCTCGGCGTTGGTCTATACATGCGGTGGTAGGGACAGATGCTGTTTGGGATGAGGAGAAGAAAAGGAGAATGCTTCAGAGAGGAAATGAACGAAAAAATATTTGATTTGCTTTTAAAAAAACAAACAGAGAGAATGACAGTGAGTTTGCAAAGTAGAATATATGGTTTACTTTGCAAAATGAACATAACCGAGAACAGAGAAACGAACCGCCATAAAGTAAATTGAAATGATGGAGATGTAACAGCTGACCCTTGAATTCTGCAAATATTTATGACTAGTGGCCGTTTATTTCAACAGTTTGAAATTCGAATGGACACCACTATCAAAAGTGCAAAAGTGGTACCGATACAGTTACCGACGTTTACAGATTTCGTCGCGTACTAGACTTCAAAACACAGAGTTGAATATACCGCAGAGATCACCACGTCGAGACGATCAAAACGGTATACAGATATCAGTGTTACGATTGAATTATAAAAATTCGAATTTTCTACTAGAGGAAAATGCAGCAAAAATGCAGAAAAATAAGATCGACGGAGCTAAAGAAGTCCGAATTTGGAAAAACGAAAAATGATGTCTTGCTCAGAAGATGATTTAGAATTTTTCTGTGTAAAAATATTTAGGTTTCGAAAACATTTTATTTTCATCAATTCCTAACTGACTAAATTGAAATAAATTACACACGAAAATAACTTTCAAATTTTTGGATGGAAATTTACCAGTTGCTATGTTTAACTAGACGCGTTCCAAATATCAAATTTTTATTTCAAAATTTTATCGCTTAAAATTTCACAAAATTTCAACTAATTACGTTATTAAAACAGTTAAAATTTACGGGTCGTTACAATCTCCCCCACTCAAAACTTTTCGT
The DNA here is from genome assembly GCA_030737815.1 of Allium fistulosum. Classification (NCBI taxonomy): domain Eukaryota; kingdom Viridiplantae; phylum Streptophyta; class Magnoliopsida; order Asparagales; family Amaryllidaceae; genus Allium; species Allium fistulosum. Next base: position 237,748,442 of record CM060908.1, read on the forward strand.
CCCCAAAAAGGAAGGAGGTAGGAGAATAGAAACAAGCAGAAAGAAAATAGATTGGAATACAAGTAAAACAATTAATTTAAACCGTATAAATTTCAATTTAAATTAATTAATATTTAACAATTTGATTTAATCCATTTGATTTCACTTAAGTGAAATCAATCTTAACTATTTCTAAATTTATTATCTTATTATCCAATTATGTTTAATTAACAAATTTCTAAAATCATAAATTATAACAGTCATTCAATAAAATCATATTTGTTCAACAAATTTAATTCTTCTTTATTCCAAATTATTATTAAGTTTATTTCACTTAATATATCTTATTACATATATTTAAACCATATAAATTAATTTAAACCTTATAAATTTCAATTTAAATTAATTTATATTTATCAATCTGGTTAAATCCATTTATATTAAATCAATAAATAGTCATTCGATTTAGATTGGTTAGTTCAACTGTCAATTCTAATCATATAAATTTCATTTTAAATCAATTAATATTCAATAATTGATCTTAATTCAAGGTATTTCATTAAGCTAATTCAATTCAATTTGTTAATTCTTTCAAAACAAAATTTACTTTATTTATCTCTTTCAATTAACTTATTATTCTATCATCTTTATTAGCATTTTTTTAAATTAAAATCTAAGTGCATAGCACATATTATAAACACTCAAATTTTATTTATAAAATTATTATATATTGTATATTATCCAATTACATTTTAACTTCTGAATATTTTAGGTAAGTTATATTGAAATGCAATTTAGTACTATACAAATAAAATTTTCAAATTCAATTATTTCAAGTTTAAATACTTATTCGAAATTTAGCTTTATTTATAATTGAAAACATCCTTTAAGAATTAAATTCCCGATTCACTTCAAACCATACAGAGATAATTATGTATATACCATATATATCAAATCAAATTAAATTTAAAATAATATACCCATATATATATAATCAAATCATACTTGAGAAATTCAAATCAAATTAATTTCTAAAACAAAATGTAGCAAAGCTACTGAATGGTCTCTCCACTTTGAAACTTGAAAATGAATGTCGATGATGCGGCCGCCATCACCGAAATTATTTTCCGACGACAAAAGAGAAGAGTATCGATTTAAACATTAAAATTCTTTGAAAATCATTTATATTCGAAAATACTTAATATAATATACATTTAAAATTTTAAAACCAGAGTTTGGAACCATCGGAAATTAAATTCTCAAATTCCTGATTTAAATTTATTTAAATTCCAAATCAATTTATACCATGTTTATAAATTCATTTAGAACAATAAATGATAATCAAATATTATCATTTACCAAATTTGAAATCAATATTGTGTCAGTTTGCTCTGCTCAAGTGTTTTGGAAATCCTATCGATAGCGTTGATCAGACGAATCGATCGAAAACCCAAATCAACATCAACAACTCAGACAGCACAATATATAAAACATTTTAATATTAATTACAAATACACACCCTCACTCGAATGATTTCAAAATAGGTTTCAAAATAAGGATAAAGATTCAAATTAGAGAGTTTCTAATCAAAAGAACTCAGACTAGTAGATAGACTCGATAGGGAGATAAATAGATTTCAAAGAGAGAAAAGAATGGATAGACTTGTATAAATCGCGGGCAACCTTAACCAGGTCAACCGTGACTTCAAAATAAGATCGAGGCAGATTTCTGATGTAAATCTACATTCGATCTTAAGAGATAGAATTCGGGTTTGACAAAAGATAGTAGCATCTTAACCGAGGATACATAAATCTCTGGTGAATCAACGCCTGTTGTGAAGGAGTTTCACCCCTTTTACAAATCATTCGGAGATTGGCGAGACCGCCGATTTATTATAGAAATTATACGAAGTAGAGTTATGGGATACTCCAGAATCAGGAAGAAACGAATAGGAGAGACAGAATGGACTTTGGAACCGAAGTGAACGTTCCAAGAATTCAAAGAAATTGAATTAAAAGGAAAGAATTCAAGCACGAACGAAAGTGATTCCGTAATTAAATTTACTACATATGCTGAGTTTTGCCTAAAACTAGAGCTCCGATACCAACTGTAACGACCCACTATTTTGGACCATTCAAATCGTCAATAATCCACACATGTCAGACTTGAATAATTCAAAACAATAGATTGTTAATTTAAATTGGCAAAACTCAGCATATACAGTAAATAAAATAATCACAAATCACAGACACAGAGTAATATAACAATAATGCAGCGGAAACAAAAGAATAGTAGTTCATGAAGCTACTATATATATAACAGAGTTAAACAAGATACAACAGAAGTCTCGAATACATAGATATCTCAATACAATAGTCAAATACAAGATCTGAATACATCACTAGAATCAGCTGAATAACTGATAGTAGAATTGATAGATAGCTGGATCTCCAAGCGAAGCTCCAACTCCAAAGGTGAGTCTCGAACACTGGTACACTCAGTCTGACCCGAGCGTAAAGCAAGACACAAAACACTCGAGTCAGGATTAACATTCTTATATCAATAAATCCAACTCAAGTGAAATAACAACTGAAATACAAGTAACTCAAAGGATGTTTGGGATAACCATCCTCTAAGGATCCGTTAAACTATCTACTATGTAGTAGTGTACGCTAAGTAGATAATGTCTAATCAGTATAGTACGATATCAAAATAGCGTTAAGTCATGGCCCATTCCACCCTTAACACATTTTTACCATGTCATAGTCTATACAGCACCGTAAGCCCCACCGTAAACTAGTGGTTATCAGAGGGTACCCCATAGGTATAACAAAAAACAATTCGTAGTGGTCGCAAATAGGATAATCAGTATGACAAGGTACATAAGGCGATACCAACTAGGATACTAGTAGTTGCGTGATCCGGACTGATGTTGAGCATAGCAGCTACTACCTCAACACCGTGAAACAACACTCCCATAATCGAGGGGTGCACCCAAATCGAATCACAAAAGTAATAGATATGGTAACGAAGAAGTGTGTCCGCTAGAGGTGGCGAACCTCAATTGCTCGGCGCGGCTCCTGTTTTAGTCATGTCAAGGGTCATCCAAAATCGTTCTCTTTCTTCAGTCAACGCGTTCACCAAATCATCCACTTCATTCTAGATCAACACTCCGTGTATAATAGTTATTAAAGTGGTTTTCGGTATCGACAGAGAATATGTCCATATCCGATCCTGGTCGCTTTAATAACTACGTATTATTTCACCGATGGTCATTTAATAAACTTTCAAAATAGTTATATTTCAAAACCGACATATCATTACCATTTAAAAACAATATCAATACGATATCACTTTTACTTCAAATAAATCCATTTCCAAAATCATAGTACTTTTCCAAAGTTATAACGCATTTGAAATCATAGTCTTTTAAAAATCAAACCACTATGGAAATCACAGCTTTGAAACATAGCATTTTGGAAATCACAACACTTTGAAATTATAGCATTTTGGAAATCATAACACTTTTCTTTTAAACTGTTTAAATATTAAAATTAGTATATATAATAAAATAGTTTATAAATAAAGTAATTTATATTAAAAATGATTTATATTAAAATAGTTTATATTAAAATAATTTATAAAGTAAAATATCAATAGTTTAAATATAATTTAAAATTTCTTTATAAAATAAAATAGCTTCCTCAAAATTCACAAATCGATTCAAATTAACTCGAATTCCAAAATTTTAATTAATCAAATCTCAAATCATCGATTTCAATTCGATTCAGTTTCTAAATAACCATTTCAATCTATCGATTTCAAATACATATTTAAACCATAAAATAAGCCATTTCAATTTCAATATATTTCAAAACTTTAAATATTCAACATTTCAATAGCATCTAATACAACTTCAATTCACAAATTCAAATAAACAAAATATCCCATTTAAATTTATATAATTTGAAATATTCATTAAAGTCACTTTTAATCAAATTCAAGTTAAAAACATATCTTAAGAATTTCAAATTTTATAAATTTCAAATCAAACTTTAATTAAGTATAATTCTTAAATAAATATAATTTCAAATCAATTTCAAATCATTATAAACTCTATATTTGAAAATATAGATATTAAATAAATACTTAAACATATTATTTATCAACTTTATTAAATCAACTTTAATGAATCTTAAAAAAATCAATATTTATCAAAACCATATATTTCTTTTCAAAACCATAGAAATCATTTTTAAAATATTTATATATAGACCAACGGTGTCTGTATATAATTTTCTACCCTATGGTCAAGTGGTACGGATATTTATCATTTCAATCTGCAATTTAAATATATACAGGTATATATCTTTTCAACCCGCAATCCCAAATTCAAAAAAATTGAAAATCGCTTGGGTTTATCATTTCAACCCATAACAATTTTCTCCTATTCTACAGATCGTCCGGGTATGTATCATTTCAACCCATAGTGATTCTATACTAACAGGGAAGTTGTAGAGTGATAACTGATATGATAATAAAATAACAACAGTAACAGGCATATATCAATATCATCAGTATAAATAACAGATAAGGGCGTCAGATGCCATAGGTGAACAGACACAGATGATGGCATATATATATATATCAATATAAATAACAGATAATGGTGTTAGGTGTCACAGGTGAACAGATACAGATGATGGCATAGACATAGCAATATAAATAACTAACAGTAGCATATTTCAATTGTCGTTTCAATTGAAATCAAATTTAATAAATATAAGAACGTTAATCGTGAGTGATTGCTCACCTTTCGAGGTTAGAGAAGATAGAAACCAGGAATGGAAGCGAATTGTTGATCCAAACATGAATTCCAAGGAGAACAAGGTATGCACGAATTCGACGGACAACTAATAAATTGGAAATCAAGAATCAAAATAAGTTTTTGATATAACAGAAACAAAGGGTACATTATTTTATTATTATTACTTTATTAAAAGCAATACATCAAATGTTAATATATATATATATATATATAATTCAAACTTGTTATATTTAAAACTAATTAAGACTCAAGATATAAATACCTTAGATAAACTTATATATTTAAATTATACAAATTATAGTTTAAAGTCTATATACCTTTCACAGTTGAAATAACCGTATATGCGAACAGTAAAATCAATAGTCAATAACTAAATATACTATGCAAACTAGGAATGTATATATGCAAATCACCAATAAAACAAAATAGATAAACAGATTAAACCAAATGTACACCAACTATATGTGCGTAGAATATACCTATTCAAAATATCTATACAGTTTGTAAACTACATATGTATTATATATATTTACAAAACAATATCCTTGCATAAATAAAAGAACATGTTTTCCCCAAATAAACCAATGCAGACTATGGTGATATGCAAACCCAAATTTACGCAGACCTTCACAATCAACAACCGAAACTTTGTATGCTAATTTATACTATAGGCTTATTTATACTAATATATACAAAACATGGTATTCATTATTATTACAAAACTTTGTATGCTAACAAGTCAAAATTGTTCAAACAATATACAATATTGTAACAACTGTTATAAAATATGCGTACTAACATATATATAATATAATTTATATAACAGCTAATAGATAAGACAGTAAAGTAACATTCACATTCTCTTTAAACGGATGATAAAATATTCAAAAAATATTGTATCTACTAGTATAAACTAACATATGCAGACTGAAACCATAAATTTCAATTATACAAAACAGATTATATATATTCAAACTGATCAAACTGTTACCATAAATTTCAATTATAAATGCATATATTAACTGTACAGTGTGTATATATAAATAAATTAACACCAACACTTCCATTAACATAAAATATTATACTTAAAATCAACACACACTCATATAAAATTTCGTTAGCAGGCAAGGTGAAAGAAAGGAAAACAAGCTCTCAGTTTTAATTTTTAATACCATGCGAGAGTTCCTGAGCAAGCAAATACAACGAAGACAAAGACCTAACGCCAAGCAAATGCAGATCTACCTTTCACGAAATAATCTGAGGCTGTGGTGGCGACAGTCAAGCAGTGGATCTGGGAGGGTAGTATGGTTTCAGTCCGGTGTGGTGTTCTCGGTTGTCAGGGTGAGGCTGCAGTTGGGTCAAGTGGTGGAGGGAGGCTGACGATTGGTAGAGGGAGGGCGGAGATGGGTTATGGACATGGATCGGGTGGACGGTTCGGTGGTTGATTAGGTGGTCGTGCAAGCTGCTCTCGGCAGTGGAGCTCGGCTATGGCGAAGCAGGGAATTTGCGTGCGGGCCGGGCTTAGCAGTGCTCGGCTATACGGTCCGAGGCCAGTGCGAGGTGGAGGTGGCAAAGGCCGGAAATGGTGGGAAGATGGTCGCTGCTCGGAGGTCGTTATTGGATGCTAAGTGATTCGGCGTCATATAAGGTGGAGGCGGACTAGAAGTGATGAGCGGCTGGGGTGGTGTGGCCGATGCATGGCGATAGGGTTTGCCGTGCTCAGCGTTGGTCTGTACACGCGGTGGTAGGGACAGATGTTGTGTCGGGGTTGAGGAGAAGAAAAGGAGAATGCTTCAGAGAGGAAATGAACGAAAAAATATTTGATTTGCTTTTGAAAAAACAAACAGAGAGAATGACAGTGAGTTTGCAAAGTAGAATATATGGTTTACTTTGCAAAATGAACATAACCGAGAACAGAGAAATGAACCGCCATAAAGTAAATTGAAATGATGGAGATGTAACAGCTGACCCTTGAATTCTGCAAATATTTATGACCAGTGGCCGTTTATTTCAACAGTTTGAAATTCGAATGGACACCACTATCAAAAGTGCAAAAGTGGTACTGATACAGTTACCAACGTTTACAGATTTCATCGCGTACTAGACTTCAAAACATAGACTTGAATATACCGCAGAGATCACCACGTCGAGACGATCAAAACGGTATACAGATATCAGTGTTACGATTGAATTATAAAAATTCGAATTTTCTACTAGAGGAAAATGCAGCAAAAACGCAGAAAAATAAGATCGACGGAGCTAAAGAAGTCCGAATTTGGAAAAATGAAAAATGACGTCTTGCTCAGAAGATGATTTAGAATTTTTCTATGTAAAAATATTTAGGTTTCGAAAACATTTTATTTTCATCAATTCCTAACTGATTAAATTGAAATAAATTACACACAAAAATAACTTTCAAATTTTTGGATGGAAATTTACCAGTTGCTATGTTTAACTAGACGCGTTCCAAATATCAAATTTTTATTTCAAAATTTTATCGCTTAAAATTACACAAAATTTCAACTAATTACGTTATTAAAACAATTAAAATTTACGGGTCGTTACAATCTTCCCCACTCAAAACTTTTCGTCCCCAAAAAGGAAGGAGGTGGGAGAATAGAAACAAGCAGAAAGAAAATAGATTGGAATACAAGTAAAACAATTAATTTAAACCATATAAATTTCAATTTAAATTAATTTATATTTAACACTTTGATTTAATCCATTTGATTTCACTTAAGTGAAATCAATCTTAACTATTTCTAAATTTATTATCTTATTATCCAATTATGTTTAATTAACAAATTTCTAAAATCATAAATTAGAACAGCCATTCAATAAAATCATATTTATTCAACAAATTTAATTCTTCTTTATTCCAAATTATTATTAAGTTTATTTCACTTAATATATCTTATTACATATATTTAAACCATATAAATTAATTTAAACCTTATAAATTTCAATTTCAATTAATTTATATTTTTCAATCTGGTTAAATCCATTTATATTAAATCAATAAATAGTCATTCGATTTAAATTGGTTAGTTCAACTGTCAATTCTAATCATATAAATTTCATTTTAAATCAATTAATATTCAATAATTGATCTTAATTCAAGGTATTTCATTAAGCTGATTCAATTCAATTTTTTTAATTCTTTCAGAACAAAATTTACTTTATTTATCTCTTTCAATTAACTTATTATTCTATCATCTTTATTAGCATTTTCTTTAATTAAAATCTAAGTGCATAACACATATTATAAACACTCAAATTTTATTTATAAAATTATTTTATACTGTATATTATACAATTACATTTTAACTTCTGAATAATTTAGGTAAGTTATATTGAAATGCAATTTAGTACTATACAAATAAAATTTTCAAATTCAATTATTTCAAGTTTAAATACTTATTCGAAATTTAGCTTTATTTATAATTGAAAACATCCTTTAAGAATTAAATTCCCGATTCACTTCAAACCATACAGAGATAATTATGTATATACCATATATATCAAATCAAATTAAATTTAAAATAATATACCCATATATATAATCAAATCATACTTGAGAAATTCAAATCAAATTAATTTCTAAAACAAAATGTAGCAAAGCTACTGAATGGTTTCTCCACTTCGAAACTTGGAAATGAATGTCGATGTTGCGGTCGCCATCACCGAAATTATTTTCCGACGACAAAAGAGAAGAGTACCAATTTAAACATTAAAATTCTTTGAAAATCATTTATATTCGAAAATACTTAATATAATATACATTTAAAATTTTAAAACCAGAGTTTGGAACCATCGGAAATTAAATTCTCAAATTCCTGATTTAAATTTATTTAAATTCCAGATCAATTTATACCATGTTTATAAATTCATTTAGAACAATAAATGATAATCAAATATTATCATTTACCAAATTTGAAATCAATATTGTGTCAGTTTGCTCTGTTCAAGTGTTTTGGAAATCCTATCGATAGCGTTGATCAGACGAATCGATCGAAAACCCAAATCAACATCAACAACTCAGACAACACAATATATAAAACATTTTAATATTAATTACAAATACACACCCTCACTCGAATGATTTCAAAATAGGTTTCAAAATAAGGATAGAGATTCAAATTAGAGAGTTTCTAATCAAAAGAACTCAGACTAGAAGATAGACTCGATAGGGAGATAAATAGATTTCAAAGAGAGAAAAGAATGGATAGACTTGTATAAATCGCGGGCAACCTTAACCAGGTCAACCGTGACTTCAAAATAAGATCGAGGCAGATTTCTGATGTAAATCTACATTCGATCTTAAGAGATAGAATTCGGGTTTGACAAAAGATAGCACCATCTTAACCGAGGATACATAAATCTCTGGTGAATCAACGCCTGTTGTGAAGGAGTTTCACCCCTTTTACAAATCATTCAGAGATTGGCGAGACAGCCGATTTATTATAGTAATTATTCGAAGTGGAGTTATGGGATACTCCAGAATCAGGAAGACACAAATAGGAGAGACAGAAAGGACTTTGGAACCAAAGTGAACGTTCTAAGAATTCAAAGAAATCGAATTAAAAGGAAAGAATTCAAGCTCGAACGAAAGTGATTCCGTAATTAAATTTACTACATATGTTGATTTTTGCCTAAAACCAGAGCTCTGATACCAACTGTAACGACCCACTATTTTGGACCATTCAAATCGACAATAATCCACACATGTCAGACTTGAATAATTCAAAACAATAGATTGTTAATTTAAATTGGCAAAACTCAGCATATACAGTAAATAAAATAATCACATATCACAGACACAGAGTAATATAACAATAATGCAGCGGAAACAAAAGAATAGTAGTTCATGAAGCTACTATATATATAACAGAGTTAAACAAGATACAACAGAAGTCTCGAATACATAGATATCTCAATACAATAGTCAAATACAAGATCTGAATACATCACTAGAATCAGCTGAAAAACTGATAGATAGAATTGATAGATAGCTAGATCTCCAAGCGAAGCTCCAACTCCAAAGGTGAGTCTCGAACACTGGTACACTCATTCTGACCCGAGCGTAAAGCAAGACACAAAACACTCTAGTCAGGATTAACATTCTTATATCAATAAATCCAACTCAAGTGAAATAACAACTAAAATACAAGTAACTCAAAGGATGTTTGGGATAACCATCCTCTAAGGACTGTTAAACTATCTACTATGTAGTAGTGTACGCTAAGTAGATAATGTCTAATCAGTAAAGTACGATATCAAAATAGCGTTAAGTCATGGCCCATTCCACCCTTAACACATTTTTACCATGTCATAGTCTATACAGCACCGTAAGCCCCACCGTAAACTAGTGGTTATCAGAGGGTGCCCCATAGGTATAACAAAAAACAATTCGTAGTGGTCGCGAATAGGATAATCAGTATGACAAGGTACATAAGGCGATACCAACTAGGATACTAGTAGTTGCGTGATCCGGACTGATGTTGAGCATAGCAGCTACTACCTCAACACCGTGAAACAACACTCCGATAATCGAGGGGTGCACCCAAATCGAATCACAAAAGTAATTGATATGGTAACGAAGAAGTGTGTCCGCTAGAGGTGGCGAACCTCAATGACCCGGCGCGGCTCCTGTTTTAGTCATGTCAGGGGTCATCCAAAATCGTTCTCTTTCTTCAGTCAACGCGTTCACCAAACCATCCACTTCATTCTGGATCAACACTCCGCGTATAATAGTTATTAAAGTGATTTTCGGTATCGACAGAGAATATGTCCATATCTGATCCCGGTCTCTTTAATAACTACGTATTATTTCACCGATGGTCATTTAATAAACTTTAAAAATAGTTATATTTCAAAACCGACATATCATTGCCATTTAAAAACCATATCAATACGATATCACTTTTACTTCAAATAAATCAATTTCCAAAATCATAGTACTTTTCCAAAGTTATAACGCTTTTGAAATCATAGTCTTTTAAAAATCAAAACACTATGGAAATCACAGCTATGAAATCATAGCATTTTGGAAATCACAACACTTTGAAATTATAGCATTTTGAAAATCATAACACTTTTCTTTTAAACAGTTTAAATATTAAAATTAGTATATATAATAAAATAGTTTATAAATAAAGTAATTTATATTAAAAATGATTTATATTAAAATAGTTTATGTTAAAATAATTTATAAAGTAAAATATCAATAGTTTAAATATAATTTAAAATTTCTTTATAAAATAAAATAGCTTCCTCAAAATTCACAAATCGATTCAAATTAACTCGAATTCCAAAATTTTAATTTAATCAAATCTCAAATCATCAATTTCAATTTGATTCAGTTTCTAAATAACCATTTCAATCTATCGATTTCAAATACATATTTAAACCATAAAATAAGCCATTTCAATTTCAATATATTTCAAAGCTTTAAATATTCAACATTTCAATAGCATCTAATACAACTTCAATTCACAAATTCAAATAAACAAAATATCCCATTTAAATTTATATAATTTGAAATATTCATTAAAGTCACTTTTAATCAAATTCAAGTTAAAAACATATCTTAGAATTTCAAATTTTATAAATTTCAAATCAAACTTTATTTAAGTATAATTCTTAAATAAATATAATTTCAAACCAATTTCAAATCATTATAAACTCTATATTTGAAAATATAGATATTAAATAAATACTTAAACATATTATTTATCAACTTTATTAAATCAACATTAATGAATCTTAAAAAAATCAATATTTATCAAAACCATATATTTCTTTTCAAATCCATAGAAATCATTTTCAAAATATTTATATATAGACCAACGGTGTCTGTATATATAATTTTCTACCCAATGGTCAAGTGGTATGGATATTTATCATTTCAATCCACAATTTAAATATATACAGGTATATATCTTTTCAACCCGCAATCCCAAATTCAAATAAATTGAAAATTGCTTGGGTTTATCATTTCAACCCATAACGATTTTCTCCTATTCTACAGATCATTCGGGTATGTATCATTTCAACCCATAGTGATTCTATACTAACAGGGAACTTGCAGAGTGATAACAGATATGGTAATAAAATAACAACAGTAACAGGCATATATCAATATCATCAGTATAAATAATAGATAAGGGTGTCAGATGTCATAGGTGAACAGATACAGATGATGGCATATATATATCAATATAAATAACAGATAATGGTGTCAAGTGTCACAGGTGAACAGATACAGATGATGGCATAGATATAGCAATATAAATAACTAACAGCAGCATATTTCAATTGTCGTTTCAATTGAAATCAAATTTAATAAATATAAGAACGTTAATCGTGAGTGATTGCTCACCTTTCGAGGTTAGAGGAGATAGACAACAGGAATGGAAGCGAATTGTGGATCCAAACATGAATTCCAAGGAGAACAAGGTATGCACGAATTCGACGGACAACTAATAAATTGGAAAACAAGAATCAAAATAAGTTTTTGATATAACAGAAACAAAGGGTACATTATTTTATTATTATTACTTTATTAAAAGCAATACATCAAATGTTAATATATATATATAATTCAAACTTGTTATATTTAAAACTAATTAAGACTCAAGATATAAATAACTTAGATAAACTTATATATTTAAATTATACAAATTATAGTTTAAAGTCTATATACCTTTCACAGTTGAAATAACCGTATATGCGAACAGTAAAATCAATAGTCAATAACTAAATATACTATGCAAACTAGGAATGTATATATGCAAATCACTAATAAAACAAAATATATAAACAGATTAAACCAAATATACACCAACTATATGTGCGTAGAATATACCTATTCAAAATATCTATACAGTTTGTAAACTACATATGTATTATATATATTTACAAAACAATATATATGCATAAATAAAAGAACTTGTTTTCCCCAAATAAACCAATGCAGACTATGGTGATATGCAAACCCAAATTTACGCAGACCTTCACAATCAACAACCGAAACTTTGTATGCTAATTTATACTATAGGCTTATTTATACTAATATATACAAAACATGGTATTCATTATTATTACAAAACATTGTATGCTAACAAGTCAAAATTGTTCAAACAATATACAATATTGTAACAGCTGTTATAAAATATGCGTACTAACGGATATATAATATAATTTATATAACAGCTAACAGATAAGACAATAAAGTAACATTCACATTCTCTTTAAACGGATGATAAAATATTCAAAAAATATTGTATCTACTAGTATAAACTAACATATGCAGACTGAAACCATAAATTTCAATTATACAAAACAGATTATATATATTCAAACTGATAAAACTGTTACCATAAATTTCAATTATAAACGCATATATTAACTGTACAGTGTGTATATATAAATAAATTAACACCAACACTTCCATTAACATAAAATATTATACTTAAAATCAACACACACTCATATAAAATTTCGTTAGCACGCAAGGTGAAAGAAAGGAAAACAAGCTCTCAGTTTTAATGTTTAATACCATGCAAGAGTTCTTGAGCAAGCAAATACAACGAAGACAAAGACCTAACGCCAAGCAAATGCAGATCTACCATTCACGAAAGAATCCGAGGCTGTGGTGGCGATAGTCGGGCAGTGGATCTGGGAGGGTAGTATGGTTTCAGTCCGGTGTGGTGTTCTCGATTGTCAGGGTGAGGCTGCAGTTGGGTCAAGCGGTGGAGGGAGGCTGACGATTGGTAGAGGTAGGGCGGAGATGGGTTATGGACATGGATCGGGTGGACGGTTCGGTGGTTGATTAGGTGGCCGTGCAAGCTGCTCTCGACAGTGGAGCTCGGCTATGGCGAAGCAGGGAATTTGCGTGCGGGCCGAGCTTAGCAGTGCGAGGTGGAGGTGGCAAAGGCCGGAAATGGTGGGAAGATGGTCGCTGCTCGGAGGTCGTTATTGGATGCTAAGTGATTCGGCGTCATATAAGGTGGAGGCGGGCTAGAAGTGATGAGCGGCTGGGGTGGTGTGGCCGATGCGTGGCAATGGGGTTTGCCGTGCTCGGCGTTGGTCTGTACACGCAGTGGTGGGGACAGATGCTGCGTCGGAGATGAGGAGAAGAAAAGGAGAGTGCTTCAGAGAGGAAATGAACGAAAAAAATATTTGATTTGCTTTCAAAAAAACAAACAGAGAGAGTGACAGTGAGTTTGCAAAGTAGAATATATGGTTTACTTTGTAAAATGAACAGAACCGAGAACAGAGAAACGAACCGCCATAAAGTAAATTGAAATGATGGAGATGTAACAGCTGACCCTTGAATTCTGCAAATATTTATGACTAGTGGTCGTTTATTTCAACAGTTTGAAATTCGAATGGACACCACTATCAAAAGTGCAAAAGTGGTACCGAGATAGTTACCGACGTTTACAGATTCCGTCGCGTACTAGACTTCAAAACACAGAGTTGAATACACCGCAGAGATCAGCACGTCGAGACGATCAAAACGATATACAGATATCAGTGTTACGATTGAATTATAAATATTTTAATTTTCTACTAGAGGAAAATGCAGCAAAAACGCAGAAAAATAAGATCGACGGAGCTGAAGAAGTCCGAATTTGGAAAAACGAAAAATGACGTCTTGCTCAGAAGATGATTTAGAATTTTTCAATGTAAAAATATTTAGGTTTCGAAAACATTTTATTTTCATCAATTCCTAACTGATTAAATTGAAATAAATTACACATGAAAATAACTTTCAAATTTTTGGATGGAAATTTACCAGTTGCTATGTTTAACTAGACGCGTTCCAAATATCAAATTTTTATTTCAAAATTTTATCGCTTAAAATTTCACAAAATTTCAACTAATTACGTTATTAAAACAGTTAAAATTTACGGGTCGTTACATTCACCATGTTCACAAAAAACTGATACATAGCTTCCATTCCAACCTGTGGAATTCCAGCACCCACATTTCTGCTTATGCTTGACCTTGGCCTCTCCTTGCATTAGGCATAGCATTCCCATTTGTGCCTTCCCCTCCTGGGTTTACTCTTCCTCTTCTACCTTCCATATCTGTATTCAAACCTCATGAGATACAGAAGAATAATCCTAATCAAAGATAGGAGAATAGAGATAACGCGTATACTTATATATAGCAAATACAAGTACGTTACTATAGCATTACCCCATAACCCAATCTTACTATAATTCCTTAGGATTATGTTTTCGAAACCATTTTTAGTTTAAAGTTTTTCATAAACCTATGCTCTGATACCAAGTTGTAACATCCCGTATCTTGAGGCCAAAAGCTAAGCGCTACGATATTGCAATCATCCATAGTATTAACTTCTGGTGACAAAATACGGTAATGCTAATGGTATGCATAATATCAGAAGCACTTGAATGGGAACAAAATCACAAATTTCCAAAAAAACAACATTTGTACTAATTACATTTCAAAGCAAATTCATATCCAAGTTACATAATCCCTTAACGTTTCCCACGCAATGATAAAATATATCAATTACAAAATACGCCAAAAGCGACATATGACGATGCCCCTTGGTTAATCAAAGCAATATATTCATATCTAACTTATATACACAGCAGAATCAAAATAAAATAAATTGCCATTCCTAATTAGTTATCCGTCAGCCACCTGCTCGGATCTGGAAGCTTTATTCGCCAAAATTCAAAAAGCTAAAAACCTCAACCCTCAGCCTACTCAAATCAATTTTGAGCACCTGAGAGTTTAAGGGGAAACAAAAACTTCGAGTCAGACTTAAAGCCTGGTGTGAATAATATTGTTCATCTCTGTTATTTTATGTTAAGTGAGATGACGCCGCTTAGTGGAACGGGTTCCCCCTAACTAACATTCTTTCAAAACATATCTTTTGCATATCTTTTCCTACAACCAAAACTAGTTGAAATCTATAAAGCATTATTATGTAAACATACATATCAGGTAATAAATGAACTAACTGTTCATGCACTTTAGTTTTGTTTGGCTAACTATTAACCTTTGGCTGACTCGGACCTACCAGACAATATCAAAATTTATCTAACATCTGTTAGACACTCCTCTTCTCTGGACGATCTTTCCATAACTATCTGTTAAATACTTCACTTCTGGACGGTCTGTACTAAACTTATCATCTCCCAAGGTCACCTAATCCTAATGGTTTTGCGGGCCCACCAATAACCTATATGTATACAAATATATATGCTTTTTATGTGTATTCATAATTTTAGTCTACCTATGACAAAGCCCTACACACTGGAATTTTGGACAAAATTAGCTAGGGCTAATAGCTAATGTATAGGGCACGACCCTATACTAGTCTCATCTAGTATTCTAATATCTGAGTCATTTTACTTAGGGATCCCTTCTCAAAATTTTCTATGAAAACCTTTTCAAAATGATTTAAAACCTTTAAATCAAACTTAATATGGAATATATATTATATGCTTTACTCAAAGTCACGTTGCCATGTTATATATACTTTATCCAAATCTAGTTGATGAAAACATTTAAGTCTTTGAAGGTCCACCTTTCGAGTCTATTGAAAGTACCCCTTTCAAAACCAAGTAAAACCCTTTCTTTTATCTAGGTCGAAAGGCCAAAACCTTCCTTTTGAAACAATTCTCAAAACCCTTTCGAAACCTTTGGAATCCTTTCTTTCGAAAGCTTTAAAAACCTTGGACATCTTTCTTTTAAAACCTTTAAAACATTGCCTTTCAAAACCCTTGGAAAAACCTTTTCCTTCAAACCTTTCGAAACAACCAGAACCAAACCTTTCGACTCCTTCGAAACCATTGGGGAACCACCCCTTCGAAACCTTTGTTTAAAACCTTTCGAAAGCATCAAACCTTGATAAACTTAAACCTTTCGAAAGCACTTGGGTTCAATTTAAAACATGTGGAAAAACACCTTTCTAAACCATTCAAAACTGACTCTTTCGATACCATTTGGGTTATACTTCAATTGAGAAAAAGGGTCATTAAAACCATTTAAGTCAAAAGCCTACCTTTCAAAAGCATTCCTAAGTAAAGAAGTGATGGTGTTGAAACCATCCCCTTGAAAGCATTGGAGGTATGGGGAGATTTTAGAAAACAAGTAACCCCTTTGAAACCCTCTGGGTCGAAATAAAAAAGAAGGTAGCAAAAGGTATCAACTTAGTTAAAAGCATTTATTAAAAACAAAGGCCCAACCCAATTGAAACCATTCCCTTTTCAACCATTTGACCAAGTCGAAAGCATCTTAGTCAAAACAAGCAGGCGCATTTTCTTTTAAAAGCAAAGTGATGCTTCGACCCCTTCGGAACCTCTGGTTTCGACCTCATGCCTTTCGCCTTCCATCCAATTCACTATGTACCAATATATTGATACCATGCGCATTGGTTTCGATGGTGTTGAAGGTGGAGGGACTTGGTCAATAGCCAACCAAGGCAGAAGCAGGTGCCGAAACCAATAAAACAGTGAAAAACCTATTTATTTGTCCTTTTAAACTATTTCTTTTGTACCTAACATGCCTTATTTGTCTAAATCTGATTGGTTGCCATTGTACTTTTTCAAAAGTGCTGCCAATTTTCAGAAATAACAAATTCAAATTATTTGCAAAGAGCCCCTTCTCCATTTAAAAATATAATAAACATTTAAGTCTCATACCTTAAATAATTTTATATATCCATCAAAACACTTAGAAAAATTCTACAAAAATTCTAGAAAATCTTATTTAATATGTTTTCTAACATATAAAAAATTTCAAATCCAAACCTTTTATAATTTAACCGTAAATAATTTATAATCCAAAATTACCTTCTCTTTACTAGAAAGTCATATAAAATCCAAGAAAATTCAGAAAATTGAAACGCGTTAACAAAATATTATTTTTGGTCTATATAAAAATTTGCAATGCATTTTGATGTCATTTAATAGGGTTTTTACCTTAAAACTTATCATAAAATCAATATGAACATGTATAAATCATCAATAGGTATATATAATCATTCCATCATTCAAAAACATGGCAAAACATTGCAAATCATTTCGAATTTCTCCTTAAACTGAAAAAAAATCAAATTAGAGATGTAAATATTATCCACCTTAGCTTTAGAGATTAAGGATATGAGATTTGAATGAATTTGATGTTGTTTAAGCTTCCCCTTTCTCTTTCTTTCTCTTTCTCTCATTAATACTGGTCGGCCTTGGCTTTTAAAATTTTCAAAATGAAATGTCCATGTATAGTTTACACAGCCAAGGGATATAGATATAGGAATGGACTCTTTCCTATTTTACCCCTCCTATATTACATTTTAAACACTTCTTTTAATTCATTGGTTAGTGGCATGGCTACCCCTTACTATAATTCAAACCTCAGTCTCTTAATCAACACATTATTTTATTTTATTTACCTAATTAAATATTCTAAATAATGTTAACAAAATATAGGGTGTTACAGCTGATGAAATAAAGTGCTTCAATTGCAAAAAATTTGGTAAAACTAAGAAGGCTTGTCCAGAAAAAGCAATGGAGAAGTAAGTGATGAAAGCATACACTTTGGATGTTGTTCCTACTTGTCGAATGCTCTATCGACAAAGGAGAAGGTGTAAAGCATTGTGATTCAAGGTATGCTTTCTATTTATGATGTTCCCACTTGAGTTTTGTTTGATACTGGAGCTTCACATTCTTTTATATCTAGTGACTTGGTACATAGACTAAGATCGAAACCCGATATAGTTGACCAACCATTGACTATGAAAAATCGAGTTAGAGGTTCGACTATCCTATATATGAATTATCATGGTTTGGACTTATTGAGTCATAAATGCATGTTTATTTGTGATTGCTTTGTTTTTTATTTTGTTCGGTTCAGTATTATTTTGGGGTGGACTGGCTTAAGAGATACAGAGTCGTGGTTGATTGTGAGAGGTTATTAGTGACAACTAGGATATATAGAGAGTGAAAGGGAGAGTTAGGCAACCTGTCGCACGGCGAGGTGATGGTTAGCTTTTTATATTTTCTTAGAATCCCACATAATGAATTGCCATTAGTACCGATAGTAATGGAGTATCCAGACATATTTGAGGAGGTGACTGGATTACAACCATAAAGAGAGATTGAGCCCTATATGGATTTGTTGAAGGATTCTAGTCCTTGTTGCGATGCATTTACGATGTATAGCACCAAAGAGAGGGGGGAACTAGAGGTGCAAGTGAATGACCTATTACGAAGAGGGTTCATTCCAAGGAGTATTTCTGAGTGGGGTGCACCTATAATGTTCACAATGAAGGCAGATGGCTCTTTAGGGTTTTGTGTTGACTTCCATCGGCTGAATAAGGTGATGAAGAAGAAAATTATCCACACCTATAAATGACTCATTCGATTAGCTTCATGATGTGAAGGTGTTCTCTTAGTTGGAACTTACGACGAGGTTTCATCAACTAAGAGCGAAGGATAGTGTGTTGATTACCACATTCTATACTCCTTTAGAAATTTATGAGTGGTTGGTTATGTCGTTCGGCCTACGCAATGAGCTGAATACTTTTTAGATCTCACGAATCACGTTTTCAAGGATTAGCTGAATAAGTTTTTACGTGTGTTCATGGATGATATCTTTTCTACTTGATGACGGAGGAAGAGCATAAGGATTAATTGAGTGTTGTGCCAAGGTGTTGACAAAACACCAATTGAATGCTATTTTTTCGAAGTGTTGCTTTAAGAGGTTGGAAGTGAGATTCTTAGACCATGTTGTTTCTGAGCAGTCCATTGTTGTAGATCTTGCGAAAGTTGCAGTGTTTCTAGATTTGGAGTGACCAAAGAATGCACGGACGTAAGGGGTTTCATTAGACTAGTGGCATACTATAGACGGTTTATAAAGGACATCTTGAAGGTAGAGGCACCATTAACCAATCCGACAAAGAAGAATCAGACTGTTACTTGGATTGTGGGTTGCAAAAATGCGTTCATTGGTCTAAAGGAGAGGATGACAAGTGCACCAGTGTTGATAATTTTGAGTGGGAATAAGGATATGATAGTATAGAGAAATGCTTGCTGTAACAGATTAGGCATGGTATTGATGCATAATGGTAAGATTGTCACTTACGTGAGTAAATAGTTGAAGCACATGAAAGGAAATACTTGACCCATGATTTGGAGTTTGGAGCAATGGTGTTTGAGCTGAAGATTTGGAGGCAATATCTACTAGGAGAGAGATTTGAGTTGTTCACCAACCATAAATCGTTAAAGTACAAATTCTTGTAGAAGTACCTTAACCTTTGTCGACTGTGATGGTTAGAGTTCTTGACCTCCTACGACTTTGAAATTTCATATACACATGGTAAGGGGAGTGTAGTTGCTAATGCTTTGAATAAGAGACATGCCTGTTTTAGAGCGATGTTCTTAGAATGGAAGTAGTTTACTATATTGCTTGTTGTGATTTTCAACCGTGGTGCGAGCTAGAGGCAGAGATATTAGCAAGCTTGACAATTAGACCTACTCTGATAAAGCGGATCAAATCTAGTCAAAGACAAGATGCTTGATTAGTGGAGATCATTTCTATAGTCAAGGAAGGAGTAGAGTCTAAGGAGATGAGGTAGTATGAAGTCGACCGAGATTGTTGGCTTCATAAAGATGGAATATTATTTGTGCTTAATGTGGATCGGTTGGGCCAACTATGCTACGAGAGTGCCATCATTCGAGATTGACTATACATCCCAAAGGTAGTAAAATATACACGGATATAAAGAAATTTTTTTATCCGGAATGGATGAATAAGGACGTAGGGACATTCATTTCGAAGTGTATGAACAGCTAGGTAGTGAAAGTGAGCAAAAGAAACCTAATGGTTTGCTGCGACCGTTGGAGATTCCCAGTGGAAGTGGGAACATGTGTCGATGAATTTTATTGATGGATCGCCAATGACTAAAGAAGGGTTTAATATTATTTGGATCATAGTTGATAGTTTGATGAAGAGTGCTAGATATATACCTGTGAAGTCTAATAGGACAGCAGTGAAACTAGCCGAATTATATGTGAAGTGGGTTATGTGATTCCATAGTGGGTCGAAGAGTATTATAAGCGATAGAGTCACATTGTTCAAAAGCGGATTTTGGAAAATCTTACATAACGTATTGTGGATGGAGCTACATTTTGGTATAGCTTATCATCCTTAGACCAATGGGCAGACTAAGAGGGCCAATCGTATTTTCGAGGATCTCTTGCGGGCTTGCATTCTTGATATTGGCAACTCGTGGGATGATAATTTACATTTAGTGGAGTTCAAATATAACAATAGTTATCAGTCTAGCATTGGTATAACACCATTTGAGGAACTATATGGACGATAGTGCAACACTCCTTCATGTTGAGGGAAAGCGGGCGAGAAACTAATAGTAGGGCCAAATATGACTTGAGAGATGATAGAGAAGATTGAGATCATTTGGCAATGAATGAAAACTTCCTAAGGCAGAAAAAAGAGCTAATGGTAATAAGAGAAGACGAGGCTTGGAGTTCTCTTTGGAGATTATGTGTTTGTTAAGAGCTAATGAAAGATATAATGGTTTCACATTCCGTAGAGTGGTCATAATAGAATTTTGGTCTTACGGTTTAGGAAATATGGTTGTTTGAAGATTGAACTGTTTTTAGGCAAAATAGTGGGTAGTTAAAGGTTAATAGTGTAGCCCATTAACCCATTTCGAGATCAAGGTTAATAGTAATCACTAAGCATTATTCTTCATTTCTAATTACCTCTAAACCTCCATTGATCTAAATTAGATCAAAACTCCATCAATCTTCATTTTAATTGGCCTAAATGAGTGATTAAGGTGAGATTGGTGAAGGGAATCTAAAGAATTTTGAGAATTAGAGCCTTTGGATCCATGCAACCACTGTCCGGATCAGATTTGCACTTATTTGGTGATTTTTGGGTTAATTCTTCATTTAGTTGAGTGATTATATCCCTTACTTTACTATATTTGTTTATCTAGTAATGAAAATGTTATTAAAGATAAAAACATGATCTTTGATAGATCTAGACTTACCTCGGTTTTGAAAACAAATTTAAAATGTTTAAAGAGAATTTTAACGAATTCTATGCATATATTCTTATGGATACCCCCATTTTATGAAATAGGCTAGATTTGATGTATTTGATTGTATGTATATGATGTATGTGATGTATAAGTTGTATTGTTTGAATGGATATATATATATATAGATCGATAGGCGATTTGGAGTTAGGGTGTCCAATAAGATCGAGTATCGTCGATATGGATAGGCAAAAGAGATGGGTCATCCAAGAGGATTGCACACATGATGGAAATTCTAATCAACAGATCAAAATGTATATATTAGAGCTGGAGTTGTAAGAGGAGCGTCCATGCAGATCTGAAGACTTCATACAAAACAAAATAATGAAATCGCCTGAGATCAAAGAAAGGAAGCCAAAAATGTAACTTAGGCAAACTTTTGCCTAAGTCATATGGATCGGGACCAACCCATATAGGGTGGTATCAACTCATATAGGTTGGTACCAACCCATACTTCGGTTCTTAAGTGCAAAAATGCACCTAGATAAGATAGGGGAAAGGACTTGAGTCTACTTTGGGGCAACGTGATATAAACTTCGAGCTTGAGTGATGAAGGCTTTGAGCTGGAGAAGGGGAGACTCAAGATGGATTCACCACCGACCCATTTGAACTTGGAGTAGATAGAGTGGAAGATTCGGGCTATGGAGGCAGAAACTCAAGAATGACTCCGAGACAAGCTTAGAAGAAATGAAGTGGGTTTCTCTTAGCCAAATTTTTGCTAAATTCCAAACTAAATAGGTCACACCTGACCCATATGGATCAGCACTGACCCATATGGGTCAATAACTATCCATCAAAGAATAGTGATGTGGTAGTGGGTTGCATGTGGAGGCATGCACAAGTGACCATGTACCTGGTTCAAGAGATATGACCACTACTAATCAATAGACAATGGTGAGGAATGATGCTAATTCTCCATAAAACAGTTGGAGTCCTAGTTCGTGAATGATGGAGGAATTAGAGAGATTACTTTGGGACTGAGATGATGAGGTTCTTTGACTCTTGATGGTAGTCTAGAGATGTGCTAATGCTAGCACCTCGATGACGGGAGTTGTGATATTCCAAAGACAAATTCAATGACGAGAGCTTGTGAGTAGGACATATAATGTGTTCTACTAGATGTGTGATGAGGGACCATTGTTAACTCAGAGATTTTGATGTGTGATCATAAAGTAGGGGTTTGTGAGGGCGGTTAGTTGAGTTGTATGACGTAACTCCAGATCTTATGACTGTGATCTATCCTGGACTCACGCAATGTGAGTAGTATCCTTGCCTTATGAAGTGGGAAGGATTCGAGCATGAGGAAAACCGAGATGATGACTGGTCTTTGGCCATATGACATAACCATAAGAGTTATCATATATCTAATGACATGATGAGTGATGTGAGATAGCTTGATAGTTGATGCGCTTTCTTTGTATGTTATGGATGTCACACAATGATGGTACTATTAACGTTAGGGACCTAGACACCCCATATTGTACTTTGATTTTTAGTACATCTAATGATGATAGTGTAACATATATCGATATTATATGCGTACTTGTTGGATGACGGGACAAGTCAGGTATGACTCTTCATATGCAGTTGTTCCTTTTACTATATCAAATTTATTGTATTTTGAGATATATATGTCGCTCACACCAAACTGTTGTCCTACTCTACGTTTTATGCTTAGCTTCTTATTACCTAGGGTACTCTTAAATGAGTAGACTAAATGGCAAGTCTGAGATTAGATGATGGAGATATTAAGAAGTTGAGCATAAGGATGTCACTTTGAGTCTACTGTTATTTTGTTGTGTAGCACAATGGAGCTTTATTCAGTGCTAGACTATTATTAGAGATGGATTTCCTTAGAGATTATTTTGATGATGTATAAACTCTACTCCATTTGCTTTATATGACTGTTGTGAACCTTGAGTTTGATCGACAAATACATACATGTATCTTACCTCATCTAGATAGTGTATGGATACTACTGCACATAACATCCCTAGGTTCAGTTTGCTAAACTAAAGAGTATGCAAGTTATGTTTTAATATATAAATGGTAGATGTTAACTTAAAGAATTCATAATCTTATATACATACACACACACACATTGAGTGATATCGATTTAACGAATAATGTATTTTTTATGAAATACCCTCATGATCCTGGTGTTAGACACATCTAAAATCATGGTATACATAGTTTAAGCATGTACTTATTCCAAAATCTATTTTGGAATTATTTCAGTTCCAATTACATTATTTTATACATATATAGTTTTATAAGTTTAATTTGTTTATAACTATTGTAATTTAATTAACTTAAATATTGTATATATGTATCTTATTAATTAAATCATATTTAGTTAATTTTAATTTTATTAATTAAATCATATTTATCTAATTTAATTTAGTTAAAATTACTAAAAAATTATATTATTCATCTAAAATTTTTTAACTTTTAATTAATTTTATTTAATAAATTCATTTATTTAATTAGACAATTTAATTTAATACAAATTAATTCGAAAAATTAATATAATTCATTTAAAAAAATTTAAGATAAATACATAACTATAACAATTATAAACACACACACACACATATTTGGGTGTGTGTGTGTGTTTAATTAATTAACCTTTTAATTAATTATTTAATTTAATTAAATAATCATATAATTAAATGTATACTAAAATTTCAAAATTAATTATTTTGATTTTCAAAAAAATTAAAAATTAGAAATTTATTTTACAACCTTTATCGAATTTTATTTTATATTTCAAATTTAACATTTAAATTTAGAATTTATTATTAAATTTTTAAATCTAATTTGAAAATAAGCCATTGCCCAAATAACTCTAGGCCTTATATTTAGGTCCACCTTTTGGACTTACTCCATCCATTGGGTTGGGCTGGTAAGCAGGGTGGGGAGAATACTTGATTATTCAACCCTAAGCCTAGGCACTAGTTTTCTAAACACATATTGGATAAGTAGGCTTAGTTGGTTGGTTCTAAACATTAACTAATTAGACCGCACAGACTAATTGGGATATGATACCATTGTTGGAACTGTGTTGGTTAACATTGTGTGAATTGGGTGAATTTTCGAAACAAAATCCCACTTGGAACATAGTGGGGTATGAGGTCTAATCGGTTATATTAGGTCTAATCTAATTTATTTTAAAAAAATCCAATTTTTTATTGTTTTTTGATTTATTTAGTAAATGAATTTAATTAACTAATATTTATATGCTTTATGAGTATATTATTTTAAATTTATATGTGTATAATAAGTATGTGCAACATAATAATGTGTACATAGTTAATGTATACATATACAGATGTTGGAAATTGCATCTACAACGTATACATTCACCATTTATATGCACATTGGCAACCTCAAAAAATTATTTAAAAATATGCATACATACATATATACATGCATATATATATATATATATCTATGTGTGTGTGTCTATATGTATATATATAATTTCAAAATTATTTATATATTAAATAAAATAAACTTTTTAAGTATTCGGGTAGATTTTGCCCAAGTCGATAAAATTTAAATTTGATATTTAAAATATCTAATTTTGAATTGGTGAAATATTTTAAAATTAAATTGAGTTCTACAAAATCATTTAAAATATATTTATTAATTAAAATAAATTTCTTATATCTTGAATAATATTTTATGATTGCCAAAAATAATAATTTTTGTTAAATACACAAATTATTTAAAAGGTATAAAATAATTGAAGTATGTAATTTTCAATAAAATTAAATATTAAAATATGTGATATAGCTTTATTTCTTTTCAACCATAATTTTTTATAAATAAAACTCTAAAACTATTTGTTATGTTTTAATAAACTAAACACATATATATTAATATAAGAATTATTAAAAATAAATATATAAATATAATATATTGTATAAAATTTATATATGTTTGCATATTTTAATGCCAAGAAATATTTTACATAGTAAGTTTTATAAACACTTTTAAATATAATATATATATATATATGTATGTATGTATGTACACAGACATGATTATAAATAATAAATTATATATATTAAATGATTAAAAATTAGTTTTAAAATTTAAATTTTAAACAAATAATTATCATGGTTGAAATAAATGTTATTATTTTTTCAATTTAAACAAAGATTTAAACAACAATTTGATTAATATAAACAGATTAATAGAATTACTTACAAATAAAAGGGAGATGGCTATTGCACATAAAAAATCATTGTATGATCTATATATATCACTTGATGAATATAATATAAAATATAAATGAGATTTAATACCTTAGGGATGTAGCCTTTGAACACATGCTAGTTAATGGTATCTCCTAGATTCAAGTTAAATCGATCTCCGAACGTTGCAATGGCCTGAAGAACCATAATTTGTAATTTATATACAGTATTTGCGCTTTAAGTGTTTTCAACTATGGGAATGAATAGAAGCTCGTGGGCAAGTGAGGTAGAGGAGGAAAACCAATCGGAAAGAGTGAGGGGTAGGCTTGTTTAAATCCTCCTTTTACTACTTCTCTGTTTACCAATTCTGGATCTAAATCAAAATCCAAAACAAAAATCCCTCCTTATTCCCTATGTTATGGTCGAACATAAAATGGTCTACATGGGCTATCAAATAGTGCAAAATCGTTTAGTAACTAATACCATTTAAATCATATTTAAATGCGCATTAATATCGAATATCAATACGTATATATAGCTTTTATATACACATCTAAATAATTACCAATGACACCCAGAGATGATTTTAAATCTCTCTTGTGACTTTGGCCTTTGGCTTAGTAAGTTCAGCACACTCAAAGGTTACCTTATTGGTGAACAATAGGAATAAGAACGATGATTTAATTCCTATCAAATAAATAAATAAATAATATTTCATGAATATTAATTAATTTAATTAATTTACAAAAAATTATAAATCAATTAAACCATGTGGTATTTCAATGGCTACCAGTACGGTTGTGCTCTTATAGGTGTAAATTTAGCCAGCGATCAATATCGAACAATTCGAATGTCAACATTCACACATTTCCTTAGCTAGTGATGTGATGGTTTGGTCGAATTTATCGCTTATACGTCTTTATCGATAAAGTCCAATTTTACAATTTAAGTGGTGCCTTTTAGTGACGGTTATTTATAAGAATTCTCTTCGACGCTATCACTTTAGGATTTATGGAATTCGGTTTTGGTAAAAATTCCAATATCATCTAACGTTCAACTTAGTTAGTCCATAAACAAAGTTCTTGTTCAATAACAACATTTAT
Source organism: Allium fistulosum (assembly GCA_030737815.1). NCBI lineage: Eukaryota > Viridiplantae > Streptophyta > Magnoliopsida > Asparagales > Amaryllidaceae > Allium > Allium fistulosum. The sequence goes on from CM060908.1 coordinate 237,775,667, forward strand.
TTTTATTTGTACTACTCTAGCGAGAGATTTTGACTTTAAGTTGACTGCAGTTGATTGTGATACTGTACTTATGCAACTATAGAGACAAATTCTCTATTGAATAATGTTTCACTTCCAATGCTTCAACTTGGATCCAACTATAATCGCTCAATATTTGCCATGTCATGATTCAAATATAATCAAAGTAGAGTATTTACATTGAAGCTTAATGATATTCTCAAGTCGAGAGAACTATATAATATTATCACTTCGAGATTTCCGATTTTACCTAATTCTTATTAACCAATTAGAAACTCTCGGTTATGTCATTCCATGGTCATTCAATAACTATCAGTACGTAATCCCTTGTTGGCCCCAGTAGTCATGAGTAATAATTGTCCAATATTTGGAAAGTGTCATGTACTGGTCTCAATGTATTGATATCTTTTCTCAAATCATCTTGACCAGAAATATTTAAAATAATATGTTATTTTAGATTGTGATAATTGAAAGTGCACAGGGATTTAAGATAAAATGGCTAAGTTGTGTTTGAAAGTATATGTGCAATATTAAGTTATATAATAGAATAAATAGTAAAGTAAAGGAAGAAGCAGTCACACCAGATTTTTTATACTTGTTCGGGTCTCCTGTCCTATATCCAGTCCCGAAGCTCCCCTTCGGATTTTCCACTAAACAATACACCCTCTCTTAGCCTGGAGGAATAAGAAATGCAGTAGTTTTCTGACTTGGTAAACTTGTGTTCCTTCGATACTAATTTTGACTGATAGTACATGACTTCCTATAATGGGCTTGATGATTCAAGATGCATGCATCATAATTATGGAGGTATATATAATGATTCTTGAGTGAATAAAATAGTTTGAAAGCAAATAGTATTCAAGAGAGAGAAAAAATTAAGAGAGCAAATTATAAATCATTTCTGAATGTTAGACTATATTTATAGATGTCAAAGAGTTGCATAAAAAAGTTACAATTATTCAAAGAAGCCATTACTCTTCGAAGAGAAGCACTTGAACGATCACACATATTCAAAATGTTGTTTTAGAAAATAGTCGTTATAGGAAATTCAATTGACTAAGAATAGAAGTCAATCTACTAAATATGAACATCAAGAATTGTAAAGGAAACAGAAAACTTTAGTTGACTAAAATAAAAAATAGTAGACTAGTTCAATCGATTGGATTTAATTTTAGTCGACTACCCTCAATAGACTGAAAATAAATTCAGTCGACTGAACCTATATAAAATAGCTTTTTATGAAATCGGCCTTATTTTATAAATTGTTTTACTCTTGTTTATGAAATTCTTGTGTGCAGATGAAATGTGTGTGGATATGAACCATCTAGGAGATTTTATAAAAATATCTAAAACCAAATACATACATTTGACTTTTGATTTGTGGACGATCCATATACTATTGACTTGTGACATGTAGATGATCCGATTTCTATTTTCCTTGATACTTTCATTTAATATCTTCTAATTCCTGCACAATATAATATACTAGGTATATATAGATATGTTGTCATTATTAAAGCATTCATACGAACAGGGTTCTAACAATAATTTGCTTATGATTACAACTCCTTGTGATTATTATCATAAAATACATCATTTAAATATTTTCTATTACACTTTTAAATTAATTACTTAATTAATTATATCATAATATAACAAAGTATATAATAGAAACTAAATACATTTATTGCGAACATGGTTAGTTATGCAGTAAGATATATCTAACAAATTATATAATTTCCCTTAGGACATACCCTAACTCCATCATATGCAAGGGAGAGTGTTATGAAATATGTAATTTGAAAATGGTGAATATGCTTAATTAAATTTAAGAGAATTATGTTATAAATTTCTATCATTGAGCCTATAAATAGACACTAAGGTCGTTGTACATGTACACCTGCGGTGGATGAAAGCTCCTCGCTCCCTTTACCTAATGACTTCTTATCTTCTTGTATTTTTAACAATATCTTTCATTGTACTAAAATACACAGAGTATAAACTATAACCTTGATAAAAACTGGATGGATACCTTTTGGATGATGGTGCCTTCGTATCTGTCGGATATGGACCTTTATCAGCTTTCGGATACGGATGCAAATGGATTTTGGAATTTTCGTGTATTCATTGACCAACCAAGATTATAGTTCATATTATGTGTATTTTAGCATAATAAATAATACATATTTATTGTTTTAATAAATTAATAGCTATAAATATTTAATGCAAGTTAACTACTTAAAATTATGTACTATCATTACCTTTGGTTATTTTTGCACTTTTATAGTTAATGAGATTGAAAAAACTTTGTGAACCCATATTTTAGATTTATCGATCATCAATGTAGTGGATAAATATCTAGTATTCGTCTATATCCACCGATGCGGATATCCAATTTCTAAAAATGCTAATATAAAAAATGTGTGTGAAATAAATGCATATTGGTTATGATATAACAGAAGAATTTTTTTAGTATCAGTCTTCAAATAAACCCTTTTATAATTTCACTTTCATGTACATATATAATTATTTACAAATTAAGTATTTAATATCTAGGCCTTACCACAAGAAAAGTTAAACTTAAATAGAGAAAAAGAAAAGCCTTTTCCAAGCTGAAAACCAATAAATTGCTAGAAGCAATTAGATTTCCCATATTTGAATTTACTAACTTGTTGATTTCATAGGCAAATAATTTGACTAAGAAGTCACTACAACAAATCTCACTGTAACTCCCAATTACACATCTCCAATAAATAAATAGTTACACTCTAGATGGATTAGAAAGGAAAAATATTATAATCATCCAAAATGTTTTCGAAAACTCTAAAATACTCCTACGTCCTTCTCAACTTTTCATATTTATGGCGTATTCCACAAAGAAATGATCTAAGTTACTAGAGAGGAAGTGCAAAGTCGTAAATGCATAAAGGAAAAAAAATGATGTAGGAATTTATTTATTTAAAAACGTGAATTTTGAAAAATTTAGGGAACTACATGGAAACTCTTTGGCCCTACGTTTGGGAAATCATGAAGAAATCAATAATCAATGTATGAGTGTATAGACTTTTGTGTCATTGTATTAGGATCTTCGGGCCTCTAATGTTTTCATTTGGTTTGATGGCTATGTGTTTAACACTTTATGCTTTTGGTGCAAACTAATTAGAGCAACGGTAAATTATGTATGTATTTTTTCGTTGACATGGTAAAAATGAGATCCAGGTTAATATATGCATGTTCCCATTTTTATTACATTGAGCCTTTATTTTCCCCATTAGTTAATGGCATTCTCTTTTTTCCATAAAAACGAAAACCATGTCTATTTAGTCGATGAATGGACAGAAACTAATAGTACAACAAACTACTTCGTCTTACCATTTTTAAACAAATTTTCCTTAAAACAAATTTAACCTCACTCGGAATTTTTGAAAGCAAATTAAAGGGTGTCTATGAACAGTTTTCCACAATCCAATGGATATCGTATTATTATAAACATGTTATTTTATCATAGGATGGGAAGGCATGTATTTTATCTTGCACCATTCGAGTACAGCCACGAAACATTTTAAAGAAAATGACTATATCCGCCGCACAACCAGATAATTCGAACAATATTACTCTGCTCTAGCAGATGAAAATCGATTTTAAAAGCTCATTATGGTTTGTTGTAGAATATCTAAGAAAGAATTAGACTTCTCTCTCTTGCATTCTCGATAAATAATGGCTTCTAACCATAGTTTTCATAACCCGACCCGGCCGCGGTTGAACCGCGAATAACCGCGAGCTGTGTGGGTCAAAGGCTGGGAACTCAATCGAACCTCCTTCATGTAAGAACTTTGGTTCGACCTTTGAATTGGCAGTTTAACCCTTCATTTGAACCCAGTTGAACCCTCTCATATGCACAATTTCTTCGTTCCAAAATATATCTTCAAAATCTCCGTCCGTTTTATATTCGTAATTAGTGAAGTTAGGGTAACAAATTTTGTTTAATTTTTCATATTAGAATTAATGTGTGGATTATGAATTCATATCATATATTTTTATTGAAGATGTTGATTTATTGTGTACATAAGATTGATATGTTACATCTAAATGTATTAATTTCCAAAAAAGAGTATGTGCGGTTCTTGACGCTTCGACCGGTCGAACCCTCGAAACCTCGGACCCTGAGTTCTCACGGTTTGATTTACGTTGCGGTCATGAAAACATTGCTTCTAGCGACAACACTTGCGTTCTTTTCGCAAACCTCCTTACCCTTACCCATCCTTTAGAGCAACTCCAGTGGTTGATATTCAATGCTGAATATCACAAAAAAAATCCCCAATCAACAATTCAACACTGAATATTCAGCTTAAAATTCAGGATCCGATTCAAGATCCTGAATTGGGCTTAGGCGCCCATTTAATGGGTGCCCAAGCCCTGGCACCCATTTTATGGGTTCTCAAGCCCTTACCCCTCTCCCACACTTCCTCCACCTCAACGGTTATTTCCTCATCCTTTTTCCTACCCCCTTTGGCTATAAACGGTCATATTTTGACCCCAACAGCTATAAATGGTCATATTTCTGATTTCATTATATATATCAGACTATTTTTCAGATTGTAATACACACATCTCTTCTTCTACTACAATTATATTCTCAAGTCCATAATATTGAAAGTATGTCTCATCCATTTCAATCATATACCAAAGCGATGAATATGGATAACTGGGATTTTGATTCCCAACCCGTTCAAAATGTTCATCTCCAGACCGCTCCACCTCTATCCTTCCATTCTTCTACTCCATGGTCTGGCGATGAAAATAAAGATTTGTGTTATATCTACTGTCATTTTTCTAACGACTCGGTCAAGGGAAATGACCAAAGTGGAGAGGCGTTTTGGGGGAAGTCATGATTGCGTACAATAAAAAGCATGTTGAAAAGATGAGGTCAATGTCTGCAATCATCGGTCGTTTCGGGAAGACTAATCGACAACACAATTCTACGAGTCTCAGATTCACAAAATAAGAACAGCAAATCCGAGTGGAATGGGTGGCGAAGCTGAATTGGTAACGTTTTGAAAAATATCATTTTTAATTTATATTCGTATTTTATAAATTTGTTAATATATCATTTTGTGTTTCTGTTTTTTTAGAAGAGAATGGTGAACGATCAATTCTTGAAATTATTTCCAAGAGAAAATGGTACAAAGAAACAACATTACTATCAGTTTGCAAACTGCTATGACTTGCATGTTAGTCATCAAAAATGGAGCTCAAACAACGCAAAAAGCTTAAGAGATGTCCAGACGAAGTCGAAGGGCAAGAAAAAATCAAGTCGAACTTCTAGCCCAGGCGATTCTTCTCATATGGACTCTAATGCATGCCCAGATAATGAAGACGAAGAAGCAGAACCCGCATTTGATGAAGATGTTAGACCGATGAGGCAACGAGCAGCTAAGAAGAAAATTGCTGTTCAATCTCAAATCGATTCTCGTTTAGCCCTAATGCATGAAAAACATGCGAGAGAAAATGCAGAACGTCAAAGAGGGAGTGCAGAAAAGCTTGCCGTGTTAAAAGAACTGACCGAGATTCAGAAGGGCTGGTTTGAGTTAGAGCGACAACGCCAAGAGACCTTAGTAATGGAAAAGGATGTCACCGGAATGGACCTAATTACAATGCAATATTGGATGGAGTACAAACAATGCATTGTTGAGAGTAGATCGGGAACGAAACATATGTAGTTGAAATATTCATGTAGTATTTTTAGTTATTGCAATTTAAATAATCATGTACCTTCAGTTTATGTTTTCAGTCATGTATTATTTTCAATTTTAAAGTATTCAATGGTATATTGTTTTTTCGATGCATTCTATAGATATCATTATAGATTTATTTCACCAAACATAAATGCTATTACAAACACCATAATCATAGCATTCTACAATTCGTTACACAAATAATAAGGCAAACAGATGTAATTAAATAAAGATCCACCATCACGAACTACTGATTTCCATAAGAATTCCAAATATGCTCCATTAAATCCCTTTGGAGCCTATTATGAATAGCTGCATTACGATATACTTCATGATGATCGACATAAATTGCGTACTGTCCTTTAGTTCGTAACGTGGCTGTACAGAACAATTTAGGGGGTTGTCTTGCCCCATCATACTCGAAATCGGGATAGTCCATATCGCGTTCATCTTCAGTGATCATGTTATGCAGAAATATACAACATAACATAATTGTAGCCATTTTTGATCTCTTCCATAATCTACATGGATTGCTGACCATTGCAAACCTTGCCTGAAGGACCCCAAACACCCTTTCTACGTCCTTCCTTTGTCCTGCCTGCATTGCAGCAAATTGTTTCTGTTTTGTCGTCATTGGGTTTGCAAATGTCTATACAATCGTGTTCCATTTGGGATAAATTACATCTCCTAGATAGTATCCATGCTCATATGTGTTATGACCAAGAGTAAATGATACAGGAGTTGACTTACCTTGCGCCAAATCATTAAACAAATGAGATCGTTCGACTACGTTTAAGTTGTTAAGAGAACCAGGCATTCCAAAGAAATCATGCCAAATCCACAAATCATGAGAGGCAACTGCTTCTAAGATGATAGTTGGTTTTTTTTCTTTGCCGTTATATGCTCCATGAAAAGCTTTTGGACAGTTCTTCCACTCCCAATGCATACAGTCTAGACTTTCAAGCATGCCAGGCCAGCCTTTGCTTTCATGCATTTCACGCAATCGCGTTACATCTGCCTCATTTGGAGAACGAAGATATTTAGTCCCAAAAATGTCCACAACTGATTGACAGAAGTGATCTTGGTTTTCTAATGTCGTACTCTCTACAATATGATATGCGTCGTTAAGTGCATCGACGGGTGTACCATATGCTAACATCCTCAAAGCTGCGGTCATCTTTCGATGCCCACTCAAACCTTATTTTTTTGCAACGTCTTTCTTGTAAACAAGTAATTATTATTCTGCTGAATACTTTCGAGAATTCTTAAAAACAATAGATGACTCATTCTGAATCGTCGTCTAAACATCTCTGGACCATAAGTTGGATCACGGGCAAAGTAATCTTACATAAGTGTTTTGTGAAATGCTTGCTGGTTACGGTTGATGTATTTCTAACCCACAATTGAGTCGCCGTGTTTTCCAGAAGTTGTACCGTATGCTTCATGGTATATCTCTATCAGTTCCTCCTCCTCTTGTTGATGTGCTAACGCATACGCTTCTTCTTCAGAGTCGCTATCGCATAGCAATATAGCTTTTAGTAAATTTCCAGACATTGTTATTGAGGGTAGTTGTTTGATTTGTGAATGTTTTGTTAGATTAAATTGTGGTGAATAAGTATGAGATCCATATGGTTATATATATAGGACTAATTCTTGAGTGGAAACAAGGTGGCTAAGTGTGTGGTCAAATCATACACTGTAGCCACGTTCCACTGTCGGCCACAGCTAATATCTTTAATGAGTGGAGACAAGGTGGCTCAGTGTGCAGTCAAATCACACATTGTAGCCACATTCATTTACCGCCCAAGATTCCCTGCTTTCTTGAGTGGAGACAAGGTGGCTCAGTGTGCAGTCATATCATACACTGTAGCCACGTTCCACTGTCGGCTACAGCTAATATCTTAAATGAGTGGAGACAAGGTGGCTCGGTGTGCGGTCATATCATACACTGTAGCCACATTCCACTATCGGCCACAACTAATATATTTAATGAGTGGAGACAAGGTGGCTCAGTGTGCGTTCATATCGTACATTATATCCACGTTCCACTATTGGCCACAGCTAATATCTTTAATGAGTGGAGACAAGGTGGCTCAGTGTGCGGCCATATCATACACTATAGCCATGTTCCACTGTTCGCTATAGCTAATATCTTTATTGAGTGGAGAGAAGGTGGCTCATTGTGCAGTCAAATCACATACTGTATCCACATTCATTTGCCGGCCAAGATTCCCTATTTTCATGAGTGGATACAAGGTGGCTCAATGTGCGGTCAAATCATACACTGTAGCCACGTTCCACTACCGGCCACATCTAATTTCTTTAATGAGTGGAGACAAGGAACATCCATTATATAAATCCACAAATCGTTATCTATTTAAATCATTTAAAAACTTAACATTATTCAAACTACAATGTCCAACATGACAATTAAGTCTCACGAATTGAAGCTGCTTATGCAGTACTACATACAAACCGATGAGATGTGTGACAATCAGGAGATAATGGTAATTCATTCTTGAGACACTCTGGTTGAAATTTACAACAACGACGTGGACTGTCGAGTCAAACGTATGGCTCAAGAGGTCAGGACTGCATACGGAAACTTTACTAGGGCATGCATGCGTTACACAAAGGTTATTAATGAGGTTATATCAAAAAATGTGTTCGATACTACACGTTCGACTTATTACGGTCAATACAATTTAAAATACCGCACTCTGATCATTGGCCTAATGCATACTTCATATTGGCTAGAAAGATTTGGATGGCCTTAAGATAAAAGTATTACTAGTTGGTTATGTAACGGTCGTTAATGTATTGTTTACTTGGAGATGTTTTAATGTGTATTTGGTTAAGTAATATTGTGTTGTATGAAGAATCTTTTACTGTGTAGAGAGCTTTCTGAATTGTCTTTTCAAATAATAATGTCTGTTGTTGTTGTCAGATCAAAAAGTAGTGGTATCACATCAATTAAATAGACCTGTTTATTTATATATGTGCTTTCTGAATTACTTCTTTATCGTTCATAATCATCTTCTTCCTCACTCACAACAACTTCTTCTTCATCACAATGCCTTCTTAGCCTTCTTCTATCGATTCAAATGCAGGCTACGTGCCTATGGAAAGTCCACATACTGATGAGGATTGGCTTATCAATTATCAAGAACAACACTATGAAGATGTCCGCGATTAGTTTTCAGATCTTGATCAGTTGAGACTTCAGGAGGTGGTTGAAATGAACAACAGGTTTTTCATCAGGCATATGAACAACCCGATAACCAGGTTCAAGTTGTTAAACCTCCCACTGAGCAAGAAGTTGAATTGTACCTAGTTTGTTGTCACAACGGGTATGGAGTTGAAGTTGTAGTATGTGCAGATGGAGAAAATATTGGTCGTCGAAACCAGCTATGTCAATTTTGGCCGAATGGTTGCAATTACGCGGAATGGTTGGATGATCCTTTATGTCCAAAAGGCATAACATATGTAAATGAGTTAGAACAGGAGATAAGACGTCTTAGACTTTCTTCATAGGAGTTGCAGTTTAATCGTCACGTCTAGTTTCTTCATGTTTGTGTTCTATTATTACTGTGTTGTTTTTTATCAGTGTTCTATGTTCGTATATCTGCAATTCTAATGTCACTAGTAGTTTCTTTCTGTTTGTATGTCACTAGTTGGTGCTTAACAGTAGGCTAAAATATCAGTGTACCTTGTTTGTATGTTTGGAATTGTAATCGGTTTAGCAAATTAATTTACATCAGTGTACTCAAACATATAGAATTCATGGTATACTCAAACATATAGAATTCACAGTATACTCGAACATTATCGTTCTAAATCAAGGAAAGTGAAATTAGATAAGCATAAAGAATACACAGTATACTCAAACAATGATATAAGTACATAAGCTATAGGTACTGCAACATATAATAAACGTCCACTGTGCATAAACTAAAAGGTATACAACTAAAGGGGTGCAATGTCGTTGTCGTCATTAGCATCATCATAATAATCCCCATCACCATCATCATCATCATCCCCGCCATCATCATCATCATCATCATTCCCATCACCATCCTCCCCCTCATCCCCATCAACCCCATCGTCCTCATCCCTATCGTCCTCATCCCCATCGTCATCCTCCCCATCGTGCTCATCTAAACCACCAGTGCCATACCAACTAGGACCAGCATCACCTCCGCCTGGTGGTCCGAAAGGCTCATATACAACAAGTCTAGTTGATAGCTGATCAATCTGCGCCTCTAGCATCTGTGTATGCTGCATGTACATATCATGCATGGTGTGTGTATGAGCAAGAGTCATATCGCGAAACACACCAAGTGAAACGTTGGCCTGGTCCAATCTAGCAGCATACTGCATAAAGCTGATATTTGACATAGACAAGAAATAAGCATAAAATAAAGGGAAAATGGCAATAAACAACAAATGTACCTCATACGTAGGATATAACCCGACTAAAGCCACACCAGGATAGTCGGGGTGATCTGGAAAGACTAAAGGCTGCTCAATCGGTGTACCTGTCACGTAATATGCTCTAAAAGTAGTATGAGGCTCCAACTACATCGAAGTCTGGGAGAACTGTGACGAAATCGGGTCAAATGAAACCTGCAGTACCTGAACTCTACCGGCTGCAATGTGAGGTTCTATTTGATCAAAGTTGACCCCATGAATATAATCTGGTACGATGAATCTACGGGGTGCTACTCTAGTCCAATAAGGATCGTAATCTACGAGGTTGTCATAGGAGTGGGTTTTCCACTCATAGTGGTCATACCAAACTTACTAACTAGATTCCTAGCATACTTTTCTTGACTAATGAAAATACCACTATATAATTGTTTTATTTGCAATCCTTAAAAGAAAGTAAGTTCACCCATATGACTCATCTCAAACTCTTTTGTCATTATTTCAGAAAACTCTTTGTTCATTTCATTGTTTGTTGATCCAAAAATGATATCATCTACATAAATCTGTACTAATTGGATATCATTTTTGTTTCTTTTACAAAAAGAGGATTATGTACTCTACCAATTTCAAAATTTAATTGTAATAGGTAAGATTTTAGTCTATCATATCAGGCTCTAAGAGCCTGTTTCAGACCATATAAAACTTTCTTTAATTTGTAAACATGATTTGGAAACTTTTCTTCTTCAAAAAGTGGAGGTTGTTCAACAAAAACATCCTCTTTAACAAAACCATTTAAAAATGCACTTTTGACATCCATTTGAAATAATTTGAAATTGTTGTGATTTGCGAAAGCAAGTCGAATTCTAATGGCTTTTAAGCTTGCTACGGGTGCAAAGGTTTCATAAAAGTCTATTCCTTCTTCTTAACAATAACCTTGCACGACTAACCGAGCTTTATTTCTAACGACCTCACCTAGTTCATTCATTTTATTTTTATAAACCCATTTAGTTCTTATTATAGTTTTGTCCTCAGGTTTACGAATAAGTTCTCATACATCATTTATGGTGAATTGATTCAGTTCTTCTTGCATAGAAAGAATCCATGAATCATCAAATGATGATTCCTTTGGATTTTTAGGTTCAATGGTTGATATAAAAGCTACATTACTCATCTTGTTTAGTTGATTTCTAGTTTTAACAATAGATTCAATATTTCCTAGTATATTTTCTATAGGATGATCTTTTAAAAGCCTGATCCTTTTATTAGGATGAACAGTTTCACAATTTGTTTCATTTGATTCATTATGTAAAGTAACAAAATCATCTTCATCATTTATTTGAACAAAATCTTTGAAATAATCATCAAAAGATAAATGCATTGTTTCTTCAATGGTGTTAGTTTTTAAATTGAAAACTCTGTATGCTTTACTTCTATTAGAATATCTGAAAAAGATTGAAAGTCTAGTGGATCGTATATATATATATAGTATATGACACGCACGTGTATAATAGGAAAGAATAATGATGCATGTAAAAATAAAAAGTAATCGCACCAGAATTTTTATACTGGTTCGGACCTCCCGTCCTACGTCCAATCCCAAAGCTCCCCTTCAGAAATTCACTAACCAATTGCCCTCGCTTCGCCCGGAGGAATAGGCTTTTATACGAGAGTATTTCTATGACATGTGCGTGTTCTAGGTAACACTGCTTTTGACTCAAGTACAGTTTCTTCCTATAATCTCCTTAGGTAATGTAAACGTGTATGTGCTTGAGAATATAGAAGGGTTTAGATCAAAATGAATAAAATTTTGATTGTATACTTTGAAAGCAAGAAGGCAAAAGTAAGAACTGAGATTTAGAGATAGAGAAGATAAGTTCGTTTTTAATCTCAATCTTGTTCTATATTTATAGTTGTAAAAGGTTACAATAAATCATTGCTTCTATTTCTTTTCTGCCCTAGAGTTGCTTCTGTTCAGATACAAAAAGTTTTGGAGAAGAGACATAGAAGCATCCTTTCAATTTTGACAGTTATGGCTATTTTAAAAAAAATATCGAGTCTAGTTTCAGACGTCTGGTAAGGATGGTCAAACGTCTGACCTGGTATATTTTAAAAAATCCAGAAACAAAACTCAAACGTCCGGTGTTCTGTATCCAGACGTCTGATTGAAGCATTTTTCTATGTTTTTTGAAGTTTTGTGCATATGTGTGTATATATACTTAAGGAGATTTTACATAACTATTCTACGAACATATATACATACTAATAACTTAATACTGGTGCTTTGCCTTATGTCATCAGAATTGTCTACTTGTTTGTAGTGAATTATCCCTGCACAAAGATATTTGAAATACATATACGATTGTATAGTTGTCGTCATTGAAACTATAGAATGAAGGTTCTAACATTCTCCCCCTTTTTGATGATGACAACTATACAATAAAAAAATGAGTTTAATCCCTGTGTTTAAGCATTGATGATCTCCCTCGGCTTTTATGAACTTCTCTGTATATATGAAGCTTATATACAATTTTTCTCCCCCTTTGGCATTATCAAAAAGAATAAGAGATTATATATGATTCAAGATATCTGAACCAACAAAATAATAATCCATTGAACAAAAAACACAACAATAGTTCACAGATCAGTAACCCACAAAACAATAATAGAATAGTAGTCTAGGGAAAAGTAGCCCACATAGGAAATTCCACAAAATAATTACACAACAAAAAATTTAAACATTAGGTAGAGAACAAGACTAAGAAAGGTTACCACCAAGAGTATCTCCACCTTTATGTGGCTCATCCTGCATGGAAGTTCCAGCTTCATGTGTTTGAAGTGAAGATTGAGCTTGTGGTGGTGTTGGAGAATGAGATAAGGATGAACGAGAAGAAGACCGCCCACAAACTTTCCTTATAATCTTTCCCAAAGTTGATACTACCTTGTCGAGAGTTTGTTCTATTTTTGTCATTCGGGTAGAACAAGAGTGTTCAAGGCGGCTTACTTTCTTGTTTAAAATCAGTTGATTACGCGATAGAAGGTGTTGATTCCGAAGAGACAAATCCCAAATTGACTCATTTGGATTAGGTTCGGTATGCGCTTCCAAGATGTTGGAATCAAAATGATATTCTAGTGGTTGTTGAGAAGTTGATTGTTGTTGTAGAGGTGGTGACATCGGTTGTTCGGTTTCTTGAAATAATTTCCATTGTTGAAAAGAGATGAAATTTGGTGGCTCACCGGGTAAATGCATAAGTTTGAAGAACTTTGTTCCACTATCCTTAATGAATCATTCTTCGAAGCCAGATAAATATGAGGACACTCCTTGAGATTTGAGAATACGCATTATATATGCAGGATATAAAATGGTAGGTCGACTACGATTCCAAACCTTTTTTATTTCATTAAAAATGAACTGAGCCCAATTTATTTGTATACCACCAAAGATAGCGTACATGGCTTTATGCTTGGGTTCATAGATTTGTTCATGACTTCCAAGCCTTGGGATTATAGTATTGATGAGCATTCTATTTAGCAGTCATTAAAAATAGTTTAAAAACAAGAAATGATTTTGAAATTAATATGATTAAAAATAGTTTTTGAATTAAGGCTAAAATATTTAAACCGAGAGAGAGAGATGTCTTTTTTAAAAAGATAGTTTTGAAAAAAAATCTAAAAATAAGTCATTTTGAAAAATAAGTCATTTTGAAAATTTCGTGGATTCCATTCCACTAGAGAAGGTCATGGGTTCCATCCCACTAAAGAGGTCGTGGGTTCCATCCCACTATTAAAGCGAGAAGGTGGATTCTATTCCACAATTAAAATCTGAATAAAGATTTTAGTGTTATTATGAAGTTTTAACATAAATCTAGACTCTATTACTTATCTTGATATCTTGAACTCTTGAACTCTTGATACTCATGAGTCTTCAGTCTTGATTTCTTCAATCTTGAATTTGTCAGTCTTGAATCTCTATACTGTACAGTCTTCATTCTCAGTACCTGCATATACATATATATCTAGACAAAGATATTAGTATTTATATTTTATAATAAGTCCTAAGGTTGTTGTCATAAAAGCCATCATCTCAGGAACTAACAGTGAGGAGGACGCAGTTGATGTAACATCACATAGTCCATAGGGTACCTCTAGTAGTGTTAGTGATGTGAATGATTCTAGAGAGGATTCAGTTCAAGGTGAAGCTAAAATGAGTTTGGGTGATGGTATTACTAGTCGGGTGGGTCGTCATGCTATAAGGCCACCCAATAGATATGGTGATTGGAACTATCTTAGCTTTTGTGATAATTTGGACTATGCACTTCATGTAGCCCAAGATGAGCCGATGGGCCTTGATGACGTCATGGAGTCAAGTGATAGCTCAAAGTGGATTTTTTCCATGGAGGAAGAGATGCAATCGTTGTTGAAGAATCAAAATTGAGATTTGGTTCCACTTACTAAAAGAAACCATGCTATTGGGTGCAAATGGATATACAAGCGTAAGGACGATAGGAGATACAAAGCTAGGCAAGTGGCTAAGGGGTTTGCACAAAGGAAGGGAAAGGAGTATGACCGGTTGTGCGCCATAATTCAATCCGGATATTACTTGCTATAGTTGCTATTCACGACTTGGAGTTGGAGCAACTTGATGTGAAAACCGCCTTCTTGCATAGTGACTTGGATGAAGACATCTACACGAAGCAACTAGAAGGTTGTGGATGGTAAGTCAAATTTGGTTTGCAAGTTAAAGAAATCACTACATGGTTTAAAGAAATTACCTAGACGATGATACAAGAGATTTGATCATTTTATGCCTGAAAATGGTTTTGATAGAAGCGTCAAGGATGCTTGTGTATATTTCAAGAAGTTGAAAAATAATTGTTGGATATATTTGCTCTTGTATATGGACGACATGCTCATTGCTTCAAAAGATAAGAATGAAATCAACAAGTTAAAACCGAGTTTGAAATCGGAGTTCGAAATGAAGGATCTTGGAGAAGCAAGGAGGATATTGTGCTTGGAAATAGAAAGGGACCGAAAGCTTTTTGAGTTGAAATTAACTCAAAAGGAGTACATAAAGAAAGTGCTTTGCCGGTTTAGCATGGAGAATGCAAAGACGTCAAATACACCTTTACATTTGCTTATGAAGCTTTCGAGTATGGGATCACATATCTTGGAGAAAGACAAGGCTTATATGGAAAAGGTGTCATATGCTAATGCAGTTGGAAGTCTAATGTATGCTACGGTGTGTACAAGGCCCGATATTGCAAATGCCATCGGGATGGTTAGTCGGTATATGGCTAATCCAAGGAAATCGCATTAGGAAGTGGCGGAGCTTATATTGAGATACCTTAGGGGTACATCATCTCATGGTCTTGTTTTTAGCGGTAGTGATGGAAAGAATTGCAAGTTGGTTGGTTATTGTGATTCAGACTACGTCGGCGATAGTGATCAAAGAAAATCAACTTTCGGATATGTCTTCACACTTGGAGGTACGACCATAAGTTGGAGATCGAGATTGCAAACCATAGTTGCTTTATCTACTACGGAGGCGGATTTGATAGCCACGGTGGAGGTGGCAAAGGAGGCATTTTACTTGAGGCGATTATTGTGTGACTTGGAATATAAGCATGATGGTGTCGATGTTTGATGTGATAGCCAGAGTGCTATTCACTTGGTGGAGAATTTGGTGTTTAGCTCACGGACTAAGCATATTGAAGTGTGAGAGTCATTTCTAGTAGCCATGGATGAAGATAAGTAAGTATATCTTCGAAAAGTGCACATAAAGGATAACGCGGCGGATATGTTCATTAAGGCATTGCCGATTGGGAAGTTCGAGCATTGCTTGAACTTGATTCGCTTGTTGAAGTGCTAGGTGCCACGAGGTAGCACGGTTGAGAGAGAAGCTTGGTTATGGATGACGAAGAGTATCGGTGAGAGATTGTGGTTCTATCTTCTTGGTCAGTGCTAGTTTACACTCCTTAGCACTTTAGTTTTTGGTGAGACGATTTAGGATTTGGATGTTTTCAACACTTCATTAGGAGGCGGGGGCTTTGCCTAAGCTCGTTGATGTAGTGCAATGGGCGATGGCTTTGCCAAAGCTCATTGGGAAACCATTCATGTTTGGTTGATGGTAGAAGTTGTGGTAGTTGGTGCTATCGGTTATTGATGATGGTATGATACCATTGGAGTTGGAGATGGATATAGTGTCGAGGTGGAGTGTTGAATTTTGGCAACACTATATGGAGAATTCAAGAGGTCGAAAGTAGCTTTATAACGGTGAAAACGGTTCGCAAATCGAAGTTCGGAGAAGAAAGATATGGCGAAAAAGGTGGACTGTTGTGGCCAACATCAGGCGACAGACGCCTGTCATAAAGTGACACACATCTGTGACTATAGGGTTTGGAACCCGAGAGTTTGGACAGACGTCTGTCATTCTATGACAGGCGTCTGTGGCTTCAGGGATGATTTTCCGAGACCTATGACAGACGTCTATCACTTGTGACAGACGTCTGTGATGACTTTCTGCCTATATTTTGACCCGGTTTTAGTGCGAAGATTTGTGATATTCGCAGGGGAAATTCTGGAACTTTGCCAAGGTTTTCTACTCTCATATATAAGCTATTTTCTAGATTCAGATATGAGAGAAAGCGACTGCAAGAGATTAAGAGTTTAATCAAGGGTTTCAGCCTCTATTAATTAGAGTTTATCTAAACCTCATTTTCTTCAATTCTCTTCTCCACAAATCAATTTTATTAGAATTTTGATCATTGTAATCAATCTCTTGTACTCTTCTCGTTGGTATTAATGAAGGTTCTCTCTCAAAACGGATGTACACTGACGTTAGTTGAACCACTGTAAATCGATGTGTAATTTATTTTATCGTTATTGCTTTGATTATCTATTACTTGTTTGTTGATTGTGATTAATTTTGGATTGGATTGAGATTGAATTGAGATATTGATTGGTTGTTTTTGCACTTCTTACCATGATCGCGTTTTCCGTTGTGCTATGGGGTTTTGATTTGAGTGGTCTCGAGTTAGAATTTCTCACAACATCTTCGTAGTGGCAAATATTTTCTTAAAATCATTATTCATTTTCGATCCTGGTATTTTCATTCTTATATTATTTTTTCATGTATACATATTATATTTATTATGTTGTTCAATCCTGATAACCTTTGTTCAGAAACTATTAAACTAATTTAAAGTAAACAAAACTAAAAATGCATAAAAACAATTATTCCATTTTGTTGTGTCTTTCGCAACACAAAAACGTATTTCATTTTTCCAAACTTTCCCCATTTGTGCACCGTTGTACATTTTTGCTTTGCAAGAAGCGCACTTGATAATGATATTGCATTGTGGATTTTTTCCTTTCCAATTATACAGTTAATTACAATAAAACAAAATATTAATATTAAGGTAATGAAAATAACAACACTCGATTTTGAAACGTTGTTCAACGCAAAAGAGCTATTGTGCTTCTATTGATTTGCTTAGTTTTTTCTGCTATGACTATTCCAATTTGTGGGTTTGGATGATATACCTTATTTGATCACGTACACACATGTATGGACTATTCCTATTTTGGTAGTTCAAGAAATGATATAGCTTACTCCGTCTGTATCTGTAGCTTTTATGATTTTAGCCTTAGGTTTGAGGGAATTCATTCTTTTCTTCGTTGTAAGGGTTATTTTTGCTACTTGTCTAGCTTGTTAGGGGCTCATTTCTTAAGCGTGGAATAAAATTATATAGATGTTCTCCTTCTTGAGAGGATCACACATTTTTCTTAAAAAATATCTGAGAAAAAATACGATATATATGGAAATGAAAATAAAAATTAGTGGTAACTAGGAAATGATTGGTGCATTCGCACTCATTTTATGGTCCCGAAGCTTGGAGCAAAGATGTGGTTTTTTGTCCCATTCCCTATGCCCAAGAAAAGTAGAGAGTTTGGGATGAAGTAACAGACATGTTTGACACGTTGGAAGACAACCGTTATTTTAGTAATTATTAAAAAAGTTAAAACTTTAAAAAAATCGTATATATTTATTTTTAGTAAAATTAACAATAAAACTAAACATATTTTGTAAAAATAAAACAGTTTTTATACTAATGTGATACTTTACATAAAATAAAATAAAAATGATAATGTAAACCGTTCTCCTAACTGCCATCTGTAGGGGTGTCGGTCCTGCACCCCCAACCCAAGAATCCTCCTCTGTAATGACCAATCTTTGTAGTGGCAAATATTTTCTTAAAATCATTATTCATTTTCGACCCTCGTATTTTCATTCTTATATTTTTTTTCATGTATACATATTATATTTATTGTTGTTCAATCCTGATAACATTTGTTCAGAAACTATTAAACTAATTTAAAGAATATAAAACTAAAAATGCATAGAAACAATTATTCCATTTCGTTGTGCCTTTCGCAACATAAAAATGCAATTCATTTTTCCCAACTTTCCCCATTTGTGCACGGTTGTAACATTTTTGCTTTGCTAGAAGCGCACCTGATAATGATGTTGCATTATGGATTTTTTTTCCTTCCCAATTATACAGTTCATTATGATAATACAAAACATTGATATTAAGCTAACGAAAATAACAACACTCAACTTTGAAACGTTGTTCAACGCAAAAAGAGAACTTTCTTGATATGTTATTAAAAAATATCATGAAATTTTATACTACACTCTTCCTAATAACAGAATTTTTATGGTGCTACCAAAGACATAATTTTCGATTCTTTTTTGCACGTAAAACAACCGTCGATCAATATCATTTTCGCGATCAACCACCGAACTATAGTAGTATAATGGTTGATGACCGTGAAAAATAGTGTTGGTCGACGGTTGTTCGCCATGCAAAACGACTTTAATTGTCATATGAAATGACTTTAATGTTAGGAAGCAAGTAAATTTTATTGCATTTCTTATTATTTTCTGTAGTATTAGAAAGAGGAAAACTAATGATCTTGCCAACATACTCTTTTTACAGTGTTTATTAAACATTGAGACATTAATTTCCGGATAAAGAAGAAAAAGTCCCGAATGTTTTATAAGTTAATTTCAGGAAATTAGGAAAAGACTATTGAAATACTTAGAAGACAGTGATGACCCAGGATTTAAATGCTAGTAACTACCGCTATTTGATTCATCGTAGAAATTATATTGGATGGATACGTTTCATACCGAGAAATAACGTGCCTACACTGAAATCCAGTCGTCAATTTTTGGTCAAACTTAGATAGGAAAATGTGAAAATGTTATTATTTGAGGCCTTATCAAGAAAGGGATGGCTTGTACGAATGCATTTAAAAAGTTTACTATAGATTTCCTTCCACGGTTCCACCTACTTCACCATTTTTTTGTACAAATGGTCCAATGCAGATGGTTTGCTTTGGAATTTTGTGATAGGTTACAAGGAATTTAGAGTTGTTGATATATAACTAGAGGCTTCCTATGTTTTTATCGGTAGCAAGTGATACTCTGGAATAGGTAATTTGTGAGAGGTGATTGTGTTTCTATGTTACGAAAAAAGCTTTAAAAAGGAAGAATAACTGCTTATATATTTGTGTGTTGGGATTATTTATTTATTTTAAACATTCTAGAATAATCTCGAGCAGAGGTAATTGTATCTTGGGAGAATTTTAAAATAAAATTCTTAAGAAAATTGTTACGACAAGACTCAGACATTATCCGAATCTTAAAGTAGTGAAAATCTGATTTATAAACTTGTGAGACGAGTTTATAATTGTTTATTCTCTGTTTTGGTATAATTATCCCCACTTCAAACTTCCACTGAGCTGGAGAACTGTGTTATCTCCTAATAATCGTGAAACTTAGAACATAAGAGTTTAAGATATACACATTGATGAATTGTAATACAAAATAACCATCACGTGACTATTTACACATATATAATCACATCCACGTTACATATTTACATATATAATGGTAAAATGATCATTTAAGATCCGAATTGTTACACTGATTATGTTGGAGTTGTAAGTTTGGAAACAATATGAAAACTTGTGGATAAGTACGCCAATAGTCACATGCACAAGGTTGCACTTTTTCACAAATGTGTTGGCAGTTGCATGAAAACAAAGAAAAAGAAAAAACATTGCGTCGGGTGTTGCCAGCAAGACTGCATCTTACCGTGCCAATAAAATTATCGTGTACGCATTAAAATACTATGCAGTCTGCTCTACTGTGTCACAAACCATTTAAATTTATATCCTAAAAGCTACGCAGATCCACCTAATGAAATTCATTGCATCCCCCAATTAATGTTTCAGTCTTTCTTATTGCGAAGTTGTTGAGTTAGCGCTTTAAACCCACTCGGCGACTATTTTCTTTGAACATTTGTAAGAAGTTTCGAGTAAGCAATAGTTTTTTGTATGTACTTTAACTATCATTACATTCTCTGCTGCTAATAATGTAAATTCATTTCTTAATTTCAACTGTGTCTTTTGAAAATACAACAAAATGCTCTCTAACCTTCGAATTTCATTTACCGTTCCGTTAAAACCTAATCTATTATTTCACCCTCATTTCATCCATATTTCCAAATTTGCTTCTTCAAACCCCTAATTCATCGCCGTCAACATTCCAAATTCCGCTCCATAAGACCCGGTCTACTGTCACAAGAACTAAGATTGCGCAAGATGTTTCAGATGTCAAACTTGGGTGGGAAACTATATCCATGGTTGCGGTGAGTTTGCAGTGACTGATGAGATTCAGGTGGGGGTTTAGGGATGATGTTGCGGCAGGTTAAGGTGCTTTATCTACTGTGAATTGCTGGTAGATGGATGGTCTTTACCTGGGTTTGGTGTTCCTACGTATGCCATGAATGGTTGAGGAGTTTCTAGAGAATCACGATTTAGAGGACTGCTGCATCTAAAATCTGAATCTAACGCAGATAGATGAAGGTTTGATATTGCTATTTATAAAGGACTTTACCACCTTATTCTTTTCATTTTTTATTCAACAGGCTCAGCTAAACTTAAATCATTGACATTGTAAATCTCTATCTGCTGCTAATAAGGGCATGATGTTGGTAAACATTCGTTTTTAGTAATTTGTGATTTGATGACATTATTTTGTTTTTAGCTTATCGAAATATTTCTTGGGTGATGTTTTAGAAGGTGGCTGAGACATACAAAAAGCATATTGTTAGATGAAGGTATCAACCTTTTCTCTCTCGGGTATGTTTTACTCCACATACTATTTCAAGAAATGTGGTTTTTTAGTTTATGCATTTGCATTTTGTCATACGTTGAAATAAACTGTTTGTTGTTTGTTTATTTGAAGAACATTATACCAAGATAAGCAATATATACATAGGTGTCCATATCTTTGTAACGACCCGCAAAATTTCGATAATTAAAATTGTTGATTTAATAAAATTTTTGGTAAATTAATATTGAAGGAAATAAAAATTAGTGAATTGTTAATGAAGTAATAACTAAAATGAATGGTAACAATGATAATTAAAGCTAATTATTAACAATTTGGATGTAATTCCAAATAAATGGAATAATGTAAATATTTAATTATTGTATAAAATGGATAGTTGATGGTAACTGAATAAAATCAGTATTATATAAGAATTTTAACATTTGTTTATGAATAATGAATTCATAAGTGTAATTAAAAGTTATGGTAGCGATTATTATAAGTTACCTGTTTATTTAGTTAGTTATATTGAAATTGGAAATCAAATTTTGCAATTTAATGAGATTAAGAAACTACGTTAATTGAAATTAGATGAATTGGAAATTTTTAATGCACTAAGCCATGATAATTATACCATACGATGAAATTGATTGAATAATAAATGGAAAGCAAATTAAATTGAATTATTGGAAATTTAGTTTATAATCTCTAAATATATTGAAATTGAAATTTATAACTTTAAAATTGGTGAAATATGCAACGTAAAATTTTTATGGGAATTTGTTATAAAGAGTAAACAAAAATGATAGGAGTTGTAAATAATGAAAAATTTGGATTGAAAGTGATTTAATTAATTTATTTAATTAACTAAAATATAACCATTTTGGCAACTGTCTCGGATTTCGACGAAACAAGTTTCATCGGATTCGTAACAGTGAATATTTGTAGGATTTCACGTTTCGTAATGATCGGACTTGTCGTTTGATCGTATGGGCTCGAAACGCCTAGAAATCAATTTAATTAAAATCAATTGAAATTAATTTGAAATAAGATGATTTTATCATAACTTCTTCATACGATTGAATTAGGATTTGAAACATGTTCCATTGAATTTAAATTTTTTGAAAACATCTATTTTGATATATGGGATGACCCATTTTTGCTCCGAGGACAGAACGGGCTTTTCGGGTCGTTTATCGTTCAAAACCCAAATCAAATCTGATCCGTTCTCTCTATTTTCTGATCTGCCTATACATACCTCGTTATAAACCCTAGCCACTCCTCATTCTCATTTGTCTGTGCGTACATTTCTTTCTCAACTCCTCATTTCAATGGCAGACAAACTCTAATCTCAATTGCAATTTCAATTCAAAATTCAACTTCAAAATTTAAACTCCATAACCTATATCGAATTATATATCGATTTGAAGCTCTCGACGAGCGCATCTCGGATCTATAATTCGTTTTCCAAATTGAACCTCTGTCTGTCCAGAAATTGATGAACTATTCTCGATCGTTCGTTGATCGTCGATCAACTTTGTCTGATCGACAAATCGAAGGCATAGTTATGTAGAGAGGACCGAGGCGAGTTCATCAGCGTGGTTCGTTCGTCGATTCGATGGTTGGATCGCTTGCAATAATTCAATTAGGGTTCGTGTAGAAGTGGCGGCCGGCTTGTTTTCGCGTCGAACGGCGCTTTGGGGGGCGACGCTGGTGGCCGGGGAGGGTGGAGGAGGAGGAGGCGACTCGGCCTAGTGGGCCGCGGCTGGCCATCGCGTGGTGTTCGGTGATTGACTCGTGGCGGCTGAGAGGGTTTGAGCACGTTGCACTGTTCACGCGTGCGATTTAGGATTCTAGGAGAAGGAGTGGTGCGAGTGACGTGTTCGTTTCCCATTGGTTGGTTTTGTTTTTATTTTATTTTATTTTAATCTTAACCGTATAACTTCTAACTCTCATATTTTTTGCATACGAGGTCTGATTCACACGCGGTTTCTTGCGTTGAGATCGTATTAAAATCCCAGACATTTTGACGTGTGTTTGGATGAATTCTGAGACCATTCAAAGTTTGGGCTTAAATTGAATTTAAATTCGATTTAAATTCAAAGGTGAGTGTTTTAACCCACTCACAACTTCTAAAATTTCTTATGTTTGTTAAATTAAATTTATGAGGTGATTAGAAATTTATTTATGACTGTTTGGTATATTTTAAATCATCATCTCAGTTAATTTGAATTTATTTGAATTAAATCGTTATTTAATTTATTATTGAATATAAATTGCCAGTTAAATACCTGTTATTGATTATCAGTTCTATATTGATATTTATTGATTGATTTGGATGATGTTTGTAATGGATGTTGATTGTTGATATTGGATGAATGGATGTTGTATATATTGTTATAAACTGCAAGTTCACCATGGGTTGAAATGATACATACCCGAATGATTAATAGATTAAGGAAAAATCGTTATGGGTTGAAATTGTAGACTCGAGCGATTTTATGGATTTTATTATTAATTCGGGATTGCGGTTTGAAATGATATATAACCGTAAAATTTTAAATTGCGGATTGAAATGATAAATATCTGTATCACTTGACCCTAGGATAGAGAATTATATACGGACACCAGATTGGTTAAATTAAATGATTTTAAAATCCTTAATTTTCGAATTTAATTAAATGATATTTTGAAATAAAATTTTATTTATGTAAATTGAAGTATTATTGGAAAAATCAAGTTTATGATGAAATGTGAATTGGTTTAAAAGGAATTGCTTTAAGAAATTAAATTGGAAGTTTAAAGTTAAACTTTTAAGTATAAATGAAATTCTATCGAAATTAAGTTATTGAAGTTGTTTGAAAATAACTTTGAAATATTTTGAAATTGGAGTAATTCGAATTAATGATATTTGAACATGGATCGAAACGATATGAACTTCAATAGCTTATTGATATGTTAAATTGAAAGGTTTGGAATTTGGTTTGTTGACTTGGAAATTCAAAATGGTCCAAATGTGTTGAAATGAAATGAATAGTTTAATTTGATATTAATTCCAAATTCTTGTTTTAATATAAACTATTTTAAAATATATTATTTCAAAATTTCTAATTATTAAGATTTCAAAGTATTTAACTATTTTAACCTGTATTAATTATATTAAATCATTTTAACCTATTTTAAACCATTTAATTTATTTAAACTAATTAACCTATTTTAACTTATTTTAAATCTAATTAATCTATTTAAAGCTACTTAATATATTTTAATTATATTTAATCTATTTTAAATCTATATTAACTATTTATAACTATTTAAACTATTTTCTTCTAAATTCCAAACTAAGTAAAATGGATGGGTTCATATCCAAATTCTCGATTTTTTTAAGTGAATATGGTGAATGATGTTATAACCTAAGTTGGGATTTAAATAACATATTTGGTTTAATATGATATTTTGAAATGAGAGTTTAGCCTATTTTGGAAATATGACTTTTGAAAGGAAATATAATTTCGAACTATGATTTCAAATGTGATATGATTTCAAAGGTGAATATGATTTCAAAAGTAAGTAATGGTTTCGAAAATGATATGATTTGAATTGAATATGATATTTTGATATCAATTATGAAATGATTTTGGAAATGTAAATGAACCATCCGGTGTGTGATAAGCGATTGATTGTTAAAGAGACCGGGATCGAATATTGTCATACTCTCTGCCAATACTGAAAACCACTTTGACCACTGTGTACGCGGTGGAGATTCTAGAATGAAGTATGATGGTTGGCGACGATCCTATATGAGGTATATACGTGGACCTGACTCCCATTAGTTAGCTTAAGGTGTCTAAAACAGGAGCAATCGACGGGCCAAGTGAGGTCATTCCTCTGATCGGGCACACTCCTTCGATACTATATTCTGACTCTGTGATTATTTGGTGGCCACCCTCGATTTTTGATTTGGGAGTGTGTTCCAAGGTGGGCGGTAGTAGCTGCTATGCGTTACCACCAGTCTAGAAGTGTAATTGGTATATCTACCCTGGCATTGCCTAGTTGTGCTGTGTCACCTACCCTGTCGAGACCACTACGAGTTTGTTTTGTACCATAGCTATGGAGTGCCCTCTGACGGCGTCCAGTACGGGCGGGATTACGGTACTGTATAGACTATGAGAATATATAAAAATGTGTTAAGGGAGAAAATGTAACGCCTTAACGCTATTTTAATAGTTTACTTTACTTTAGACATTATTATAATAGCGTATTGTACTACATAGTAGATAGTTTAACGGATCCTTAGGAGATGTGAATCCCGAACATCTCTTAAGTTACTGCACTCACGTTAGACACTGGATAGGAGATGTCAAACCCCGTAAACATCTCTGATGTCGTTCCACTCATAGTTATTTGCCATTGATTTAACTCACATAAGATCTTTTAGTTCTGACTCGAGTGTTTTGTCTTTTCAATTCGCTCGGGTCAGCCTGAGCATTTCAGGATTTGAAGACCTTTTTCTAGAGGACGAAGACGAAGATTTGTACTACTATTATTTACTATATTATTCCACTACATCATACTGTTCCGCTGCATTATTATTTGTTTATCTCTGATATGTGTAACTCTGATTTTGTATTGTATACGTATAATCAAATGTTTTGTATACAGCTTCATGAACTGTTATTTGATTATTATATTTTGTCATTCCGCTACGAGATTCTATTTTATTTATTTTTTCTTTCTCTGCTTTTTCTTATTCACCCCAATAACAACCTGCCCTTCTGTATGGTTTGAGTCGGCACGTGTGCCTGCTTAAAACGTCCAAAAAGGCGGGATGTTACAATCTCTATGTTCATGCATGGTATTTCATCATAGAATTTATAAGTTAAATAAATCTTTGTTGCTAAAATAAATAATATTACAAGATTGTAAAATAATTGACTATAGTAAGAAGATTAATTCTAAAATAAATTACCTAAAGACAGCTGAAATACATTTATAATTATGTCACATCTTTGCCAAAAAAATGTTACCATTAGTAACAGAATGTTGATATATACTTCATACATAATCTTCTTTTAGTTATTTGTGAACATATAAATTTTTACTACATATGAGTATTAAACAGTTTTTCGTTAAAGATGGAAAATATAAAATAAATGATCCCTAAAGGGTTACTGACTTAGCACTCGGATAAAAATTTCAATTATAAAAGCAAAGGTTCTAGAATTTTAGAGCAAAACCAACATATTGAATATTATTACTACTTTTTCTGCTTAGGTGAGTGTTCCAGTGAGAGACTAGAAATAATGTTTAGTGATGGAAATTGGGGACCTAATTGCACATTTCAAGATGGAAAAATGATCAAGTTTAATATATTATTTTAATTTATATATTGAACACACTTTAATTTTAATTGTGTCTTATTTCGTATGAAAGTAGAAGTGGGAATTGTTTACCGTCCTCTTTCTTTTGCGACTCTACCAATATTGACCATGACTGATGTGCATCCAAAGACTACAGATTACTGCTTAACTGAACACATGATATGGATTTTGAAAAACAACTTGAAATCCATGTAATGGTAGAAAATATCTACGATAATATTCATTCACATTTTCTTTTTGGGCAAGTCATAAGAAATGTGATGTTTTATGTGACAAAAACCATCTATATTTACTCTACACCTCATATAAAAGTGTGTTGTTGAATTAATGCATGCATATTATGATAGAATGCAGGTTCATCTGGGCGTGCACATACAGTCGTATAAATAATACGTGTATATCAAATTACATAATTTTACACGATGGGCTGGTACTAGACTTGTTAAAATATGACTCAACCCATTTACCCTACTTATAAATGGTTTGGGTCAACCCATTTATAAATTTTATTAAATGGGTTATGGGTTGGGTTGACCCAATTTTAAAAGGATTATAAATGGGTAACCCATTTATTAAAAACTTAAAATTTGAAAATATAAATTTTGAAAATAAGAATTTTGAATACACATTGTAGTTTTCCATGGAGACTGACAGTTGTACTCAAAAAATAACAAGCTACCGCATCCTCATATTTGAACTCCATCTAATGCAGAAGCCACTATTTTTTTGTTCAGATTGTAGTAACTTTTTCATATTAACTCGGAATTAGGCGAAACTTCGACCGATGACCTCCAACTTAATTACGGAAAATATGAAATACTCGGATACTTTATTTTGTGAACGCACACTGTAGGTCTCCATGGGGACCGACAGTTGTACTTAGAAAATAACAGACTACCACATCCCCATATTTGAACTTCACCTAGTGCAGAAGTCGCTATTTTTTTGTTTAGACTGCAATAACTTCTTCATACTAACTCGGAATCAGACGAGGCTTCGACTGATTGACTCCTACCTAAATTACAAACAACATGGAACACTCAGATACTTCATCTTGTGAACGCACACTGTAGTTCTTCATAGGGACTAACAGTTGTACTTAGAAAATAATAGGCTACCACATCCTCATTTTTGAACTCCGCCTAGTGCAAAAGCTGCTATTTTTTTAGTTCGGACTGCAATAACTTCTTCATACTAACTCGAAATCAGGCGAGACTTCGATCGATTAACTTCCACCTAAATTACGAACAATATGAAACACTCAGATACTTTATCTTGTTAATGAACACTGTAGTTCTCCATGGTGACTGATAGTTGTACTTCGAAAATAACAGGTTACCACATCCCCATATTTGAATTTTGATGAAAGTTAGAATTAAAATTTTAAATTTTTTAAATTTGACTTTTATCGAAATTCAAAACGAAAAAATTAGAGTTAAAATTATTTTATATTTTTTTATTAGTCAAATCAAATTTGAATCTTTAAATAGGTTAATTGGATAACCCACTTAGTAAATGGATTGGGTAATAAATGAGTTGGGTAATAAATTGATCAAAAAGAATGGGTCATAAATGGAGTTTGACCTAACTTTTGACCCAACCCATTTTGACACAACCCAACCCATTTGACAGGTCTAATTGGTACATTAGGCGTCCATTATGCCTTTAGTCATCGATCAACGTTGGTGCATAAATCCCTGACTCTTAGCCGTCCTAAGACCAGATAGACACACACAACCATATTTTTCTTATAAATATACATACATACATACATATACATATATATATATTGAAACTAAAGAGCTATTTAATTATCTAATTGATCGATGAACACATTGGTAGGGCAGTATGACCCCATGAATGAAATTATTTGAACCAATGAATGAAATAGCTATTAACAATTAAGAGAGATACTGTAAGTTGATACTATATTACTAAATAGAATGATAATGTACATACTAACTTGTACAGGTGTTTGTAACGTAAGAAAACAAAAGAGGATATGGGCTTGAGTACTATGAATACTGGTTCATAATTTACTACTTGTTTACCAATATTATTACATGATATCGCTTGGTATTTTCATTTGATACTCTCCCTCAAACCTAGCTACGATTTGGATTTTCCCCCAATTTGTCGTCGATTTCATCAATCTTCAAACTTTGCTTGAATCTAATGAAATTCTTTGTAAATAATGGCTTCGTTAAGATATATGCTCTTTGGTAAGCTGCTGGTATGTGATTTATATGAGTTTTCCTTTCATAACTTGTTCTCTTACATAAAATTGATTACTTTTTCGAGCAACATGACACATAGTTTTTTCTTAAATATATGCAACACATTGTAGTAGATCATCTGTCATCTGGGTATGTTGCCCATTCTACATCAGCATAGCCATGAATGTTGATAATTTTGCGTGATTCCAAAATTAGACCCTAATTTATTATCCCTTTGAGATACCTTAGGATTCACTTAACAGCTTTCCAGTGTTCATCACGAGGTTTCTACATAAATTGACATGATTCGTTTACACTAAAAGATATTTCTGGTTTGGTTATTATGACATCTTGTAGTGCTCCAACAATGCTTCTATATTGTTTGTCATTCATGATTGGCTCACCCTTTTCATTAGATAAGTGTAAGTTACTTATCATAAGGGTAGGAAGAGCATTTGCTTGATTCATTTTGGCTCTAACTAGAATTTCAGAAATGCATTTCTTTTGGCTCAAGTGAATTTTTTTGTTCGATATTCTCTTAACTTCGATGTCAAGGAAGTAGTTTTAGACTGTGAAGATCTTTAATAAAGAATTCCTTATTTAGATGTTATATGAGGTTGCAGATTTCATTTTCACTGTTTTCCGTAATTATGAAGTCATTAACATATACCAGTATGTATGCTATTGTATCTTCACTGAAATTTGCAAAAAAGGAATTGTCTAATTTGGTTGAATGGTGGCCCAACTTGATTAAAGTTGATTTTAATTTATCAAACCGGACCCTTGGTATTTACTTAATGCCATAAATTGCTTTATGTTGTTTACATTCAAGTTCACTACTGCCATTTTACTTGAATCCTTGTGTTTGTTCCATGCAGACTTCTTCCTGTAACACACAATTTTGAAAGACATTGTTTACATCCAATTACTTGATGTTCCATTTGCATGGAAATTGTGATTATGATTCTAATAGATGATGGTTTCACAACAGGCGAAAATGTGTCATTAAAATCAAAACCATGTTGTTGTGAAAGTCCTTTTTCCACCAATCTAGCCTTGTATTTTGAAATTGAACCATCAGCATTTCTCTTTAATTTGTATGTGCATTTGCATCCAATGACATTTTTATGACTTGGTAAAGGAACACGATCCAATGTCAAGTTTTTATTAGTGCATTGTACTTCTCATTCATTGTAGTCTTTCATTTCTCACTTTGCATTGCTTAATGATACGTGCTTGATTCCTCTATTTCAAGATCTACATTGTATATTTTTGGTTTAAATATGCCACTCTTTGCTTTTGTTATCAGGTGATGTCTAGTTATTGCAGAAGCAAGTTGTTGGCTTGTGACATCATTTGTGGTTTCTTCTAGAGTATTGGATGGTTGAGAATCATTTAATACTTGATTGGTGCCTGAATGATTGTTGCTGGCTTGTTGTGTGCTTTTATTTGAACTTCTAATAAATTCTTTTGGCTCATGATCTGGTTTAGGGCTGGACAATGTGAGTTGTGGGCATGAATTCTTCTAAGTTGATAGTTGTGGACATTGATCATTCTAACCTGGTTCTTTATGAACTTGAGTGATCATTTAAGGATGCTAGAGTATTGGTGGTGTAATACCCCTAATTTTATATGACATTATTCAGGAGATAATTAGATTAATTAAATAGGAATGTAAAGATTATAGAGAAAAGGGGATTGAGATTTGAAAATTAATTAGAGGCCGAGCTTAACTAAAAATAAACTAAAAGAGTGGTTTATGTAAATGGTTTCAATAAGAGAATAAGGCTAAGGGAATTATAGGGATTTGCCGATCACCATATCCTTAACCCCTAAACTTTAGTTCCATTCTCATTTATACGTTCAAATCATAAAAACATAAGCAAGAGAAGCTCAAGTCGGCCATTAAAGTAGGAGAAGAAAAATTCAAGTAAAGCTAGAGTGTGACGACCCGTAATTTTAGATATTTGAAATTGGAATATTTAATTGATTTTAAATATTCAAAAGTGAATTTTTAGCTTGAATTTCAAATGTCAATATTTATTAGATAATTAAATTATTGAATTAAACAATTAAAAATTGGGTAAAATGTTGAATCTGGAGTTTTAAGCCTGTTAAAAATAATTTGAAGGCTTGTAAAATTTATACTGATAATACTGAAGGTGATAGAACTTTTAAACTTGAATTTGGAAGTGTTTTGTTAAGTTTTGAAATTTTATCGTTTAAATTGATATTTAAAAATAGCCTTCCGAGGCATAGTCTCGGAATTCGACGAAACAAATTCCATTGGATCCGTAATAGTGTATTATTACTGGATTTCAAATTTCATAGCGTTCGGAGTTGTCGTGTGATCGTATGATAGGTAAATGCGCTGAAATTTATATCGAATTCAATATAATAACTGGATTCAAAAAGCTATCTTCTCCATACGATCGAGTTAGGCCTCGAAACCTTTTCCATTGCGTTCGGAATAGGGGCATAACCTTGTAAACGCCTAGCGGCATGCCTCATTAGAGGTTCAAGATTGGAAGTTGCATTCATTGAGATAATTTGAATTCAATTTAAATTATATATGTATATTCCCATACAAGCAACCTTCACCAACCGACATTCCTTCACATCACTGTTCGCACAATATAGCCGGCCTAACTTTTCCCTTCATTCAAATCAATGCCCCTCCTTTCTTTTCTGTTCAGATCAAAATCATGTCATTTTTTTTTCAATTGGCCGAACACTTCACAAACAAAATCTGAGAAGTTCGATATCCTTATTAATCTCGAGTTCCCCTTTCCATTTTCCTCGTTCAAATATAACCGAACGAAATCGTTTTCATTTGAAATCCAATCGCGTTCCTCTTTTCCCTTTTATCCATTCTCGAAATCGATGCTAGCAAGTTATTTTCATGTGTAATCGAAATCTCGTTCGAGAGGAAACCGAATCATCTCGTTCAACTCGATAGGAGGCAGCACGGCGCGAGTACGGGCGAGGCGGCGCACGTGGAATCGAAGGCCAGAGACGACAGGCGCGACCTAGTCGCGATTTTTGGGCACTCGAGTTCGCGCTAGAGTGGGACGTGGATGCCCCGAGGGAGGTGTGGCGTGTCTCGTGAAGGGAAGTCGCGATCGTTGATTCGGCGATAGGTGGAGGCCGTTGGGGTTTCGCTTGCTCGAGGTGGAGGCAATGAGGTATTTTGTTTTTTTTAATTTGATTAAATAAATAAATGTATACGTATACAGAGAAAGGAATTATAACATCAGATTTTATTTTACAAATACATATATTAGAGAAGAAAAGTTTTACTGTAAAGCAAACTACTGTTTTGTTATGTACAGGAAACAGAAAAATTATATTTTACAGTAGGATATACAAAACAATCCTGTTTTTAATTTAATATATATAGGAGTTTGGGAAAATATAAGAATTTTAAAATGTTGTGGAATTTATATAAAAATTAGATTTTTAAATGTATATAGCTTATTTTTTTTAGTATACGTAGTTTCTAAGAAAAAAGAAGAAGATAAATATACATATATACATATTTTCACTTATTAGATTATTTTAAAATAATGGATTATGGCGATTTACTTGTTCAATTATTTTAGTTATTAAAGATAATTTATTAAAGGAAAATTAGTTTAAATAAAATTATTAGTTAATTAAATTTTATTAAATGGTAATTGATTAATTGATTTGTTCAAACGTTAATAAAACGTATAATGTTATGCAAGGTCAAGAATCATGGAGAGACAAGCCGGTTTGGATTGGGTTGCAAATAAAATCTAAGGTGAGTTAATCTCACTCATTTGGGATTTATTTAAATTTAAATATTTAAATTTAAATATTTGGTTGAATGATTGAATTGACTGGATGTGGTATTTTATATAGTAGTATATAGTATATATTGGAGTGATTGATTTCCCGCATTATATAGCGGATGATATTATATAATCCCATATACCGCGAAATTCCACCTCGAAGTGGAATTGGTATTGTGCTAACTTCTGTGGATGCAGGGAAACAGGTTGGAGGGATCCAACTGGATTCCTCAAAATTATTTAGATTGTTTAATATTCTGTGTTATGAATATTTGATTTTCTGTGATGGATTATATGGACAATTGAGATTGAATGCTATGGTTTGCTTGAATATATTTCGATACTCTGAGCTATCAAAATATATAGAATTGGATTTTTGAAAAGAAAATAAAGAGTAAATATTTAAGTAAATAATTATAGAGAATTTAATTAAATTAAAGAATGAATTGGGAAAGGATAAAAGTGATTTTTAAATTCTATTAAATAAATTCCGAGTATGGGAAAGGAGATTTTGAATAAAAGGGGAAATATTAAATTTTTAAACCTAAGTGATATTATTTAAGGGAATAAAAGAATTTATTTTAAAAATTTAAGGTTTGAATTTATTTAAAGGGAGAAAGAAGGATTTTGGAAAACCTGGAATTTATATTTTCAGTTTAAAAGATTTTAAATCATAATAAAGAAAGAAAAGCTGAAGTTAATAGGTTTTGAGATAAATGGATTAAGTAAAGGAATTTATTTCAAAGTGAAGTAAATTGGAAATCAATTTGAAAATTGATTTAAGCGTTTGGAAATTGAAATTTTAAAGGAAGATGAGGCTAAGAAATTTATAAATTGGGTTTATAAAGGTGAAGTAAAATATCAGTGGATATTTGGAAGAATAAATTCACGGTGGGAATTTATTAAGGAATGGGTAAATTAGTTTTAAAAATAAATAGTGATTTATTTTTAAAGATGTGAGAGAAAGGTGGTTTTTGAAACCGTTTTCAAAAGGGTTGGAAATGGAACTATATCTTGCGAAGATATTTGTGAGGTAAATAAATAATTTGGAGAATTATTTATTGTTTGATGGATGTTTGTGAATGTTAATTGATAGTTAAATAACCGACTATCAATATTGGCTAATGCACTGATCGTTTCGAAGAGACCAGGATCGGGATTTATTTCTCGAAAACCACTTCGATCCGGTTTATACGTTTTCGTGGGGAAAACGAGTTTGTAGTCGAAGATGGAGCAGTAAAGTGCAAGGGCTAATCGCTACTAATCTTGAGGGTGATTCCAAAATGGATGTAGTAGGAGTAGTGCCATCGGTTCCGTTCGAACCCAGAACGGACTTGTATGGATGAATGCTTTCGGAACATCGTCAGGTGGACGGTGGGCATTCTAAGTGAAATGTTCTAAAAAGGTAACGCTTAGCCTCGAGCCTCATCAACCAGGAATGACTGAAAATCAAAGGTTATGCAGCATGGCTAAGTGGGTCGCGCCCATTAGGGTAAGGTCATCCCTATCTAGATGTTCCTTTTTATTTCGGCTGTCTGGGCGGTTGCTGATCCCAACCGCGGGTGATCTTACTCGGGCTATCCAGTAAGGGGTAGTCCGGTCTTGTGTTGCAGGGGATTTAGGGTGGATCCTCGGTACGCTGATCTAGACCAGGTACTGTGATAGGTGGTACCACAGTGCCTAGTCATTAGTTGGAAATCCATTCTCCCTACGTGCCTTTACGGTTTTGATTATGCCCAACTATCGCTGAAACGTGAGATGCAAGCATTTCAGCTAGATTCTACCTTACTTTCTATAGACACTATTATAATATCAGACGAATTTGATAAAAATGTTTTGGCTATCATAAGATAAAAACCCGACATGTTTATTTATGGCGTGGTCTTACGAGATGCTTTGATTTCAAAGGGTTTTGAAAACTTTAATAATCCAATTGAGTGTGTTTTCTCACGCTGGTTTTCCAGACTGACTCGGGTATTATTTTATTATAATGCTCGGGTCAGACCAAGTATTACAGATACAGGATAGGATGCTGTGGAGCTCAGGAGATGAGCTGGATGGCGAGACGTATCACTCGTACTTGATGTATATTCCGATATGTTGTGTATACTGTGTATTCTGTTGTGGGACAAGTTAATATAAATGTCCAGTGTTTTTGATTTCGATTGTATTGTACTCCAATGATGTAATGTATAAACAGATAAAAATTCTTGTTTTAAAGATTAGTCATTTATCTATTATATATTGTTCTACTGCGATTGTGAGATTCTGATGTTGTTTTCTATTTTCTTCTTCTACCTCCTTCTTCTTTAACCCTAATGGTTCTTATTTCCGTTCACCTTGAGTTGATATGATGGAGAATAGTGTTAACTTAAGGGGTACGGGTTTGCGGGCTGTTACAATGGTATCAGAGCTGAAGGTTAAGCGAGAACCTTGGCTCTGGTGGGAATTACTCATTTGAAAATAGAGTTCGTAGTATTCTAAAATGAGTTTGAGTGTATTAATAGATATGAGCGCGTATTTGTTAGTGAATATAAAATTTGTTTTTATATTGTGTTGATTTATCAATTGAGTGTTTATGGATTCTGGTCGATATGTGGGATGCCATGTCATCGATAGGGCTTTCTAAACTCTTGAATGAGATAAACCGACACACTATGGTTTTCAAATAGGGTAAATGAAATAATTTTACCTCAAATTATTTTCAGATGTAAGAGGAAAAGTTTTTGTATATTATTGGTTGCTTGGATGTTAGGAATGATAATATTAAATTTTTATCATTGTTATGTGGAAATTTAACTAGAAATTAAAATAACCAAAGTTAAGAAATAAATTCAGGTAATAAAATGGAATTTGTAAATGTGAATTATAATTGAAAATAAAAAAATGCCAGAGTAATGTTTGAATATAAATTGGATGGATTTGAAGTTTGGAATTTTGGGGAAATTTAAATTCCTTTGAGTTTGAAAATAGTTTTCAAGGTTTTGGAGAAATAATGGTGATATTATTTGGAAACTATTTTTGAATAGGATTTGAAATCTGGTGAGATTTAGGATTTAAATATATTTGAAATATTTTTGAAAGAAGTAAAAACACTAAACTCTTTTCGGTTGCTGGAAAATAAACTTCGGTGATGACTACAACATCATTGATGTTCATTTTCGAGTTTCCAAAGGAGGAATTGCTACCAAATTGTTTTAAATTGTAATGTCCGCAAAACTGAGTTTGGTTTTAAAATTCAAAAGATAATTTGATACCAAAGGATTTTGGACATAATTGATTTCAAAAATGCTTATGAAATATGAGTAATTGTTTAAATACTCTAGAGTTTGGTTGAATTGCAAATAATATCAAAGTGAGTAGAAATAAATTGAATGACCTTGTTTTTAATAAAATGAATTTAGAAATAAATTATGAATGCAAATTAGAATTTATAATGGATTGAATGAGTATACTAATTGAATTAAATTAGTAAAATAAAATGGAATGAAATTTATATAAATTGAGTTGGGGTCAATTTAAAATGGTTATAAGCTTAAGTAATTATTTATTCACATGAATATATCCGAAGTGCATAAGAAATTGGTCGTTCGACGAAAATGGAATTGAATAAAATTCTATGAATTGATAGAAGTAAACAAAATTGATTTTTGAATCAATTGACATGAATATGAGTTGTTTGGAATTATAAGTGAATTGGAGGTAAGTAAGTGAGTTGTACATCACTTAAATTGAATGCAAGGGTAAGAAAAGCGAGTGAAAGCAATTGAAATAGGTGTCGAACCTTATATGTGCTTATGAAAAACCATTGTTTATAGAATTCATGTATTAGCTTTGTAAATGCAAATGAAATGTTGTAAATTGCATATATTTGGCACTTACATGTTTTAATTGAGTAAGTACAGGTTTTTGGAAGCCGTTTGGCTGGTTTTGATCGCGCAAAATGCTAAATAAAGGTACGCCTACGCAATAAAAAGATAGGAAATATAAACTGTTGTTTGTTTTTTTTGTTTTCCGACCTTGTGGGTCGATGTATATATATTTATATCTCTTGTCAAATTGTAAAAGCTCCTCCATACAAGGGAGACTCTACCAAAATTTTCCGGAAATTTTGGGGTTTAGAAATTTTTTAAAATTTTCACTAATGACAAATGATTTAAATTTTGTAAGTAAAGAGAATTGAAACTGAATATTGAATTCTAATTTAAAATTGTGTATGTGAAGTAAGGTGAAATCGAAGAAATTGTTCGAAGAAACTAAAGGAAGAAAAAGTTTGCAAATAAACTTTTATTTGAGATTTTAAATAAATTAGTAAGTGAAACTAATAAAAGGAAATGGTTAATTAAATATGGGTTGAGATAAGGTGAATAAAATTCAATATTCAAAGTTTGAAGATAAATTGAATTCAAGCAAAATTGAAAATGAAAATTTGAATGAAAATTGGGAAAAAGTATTTAGATTTGAAAATAACTAATAAATTGAAGCAAATTGATTTTATATGGAATTGGAACTCAATTGGAGTATACACTTCAGTAGTGAAGTAGTAAAAATAAATATAAGAAAAATTTATATTGGACTTAAGAAATGAAGGATGAAATTCTTAAGTAAATTGGTATTGGGAATATACTAAGTAATTTTGGGATAAAAAAATATACCAAGTGAATAACTGAATGAAGATTTAAAACTGGAAATGGGGAAATGGGATGGTTGTAAATAGGTGAATGGAAATCAAAATAAATGTGAATAAAAGAGAAAATTGATATAGTTGATAATCAATTGGAATTAATACGTAGGGTGTACGTATATTATTTTATTCGCATAATGGTTTGATCTAGATTCGAGCACATAATTTCGAGGTAGTTATACCGATCCGAGTTAGGATTTTTCACTCGATTTTCGACGGCGAACCCTGGATATGGATTTTGATTGATTCCGGAAATTCTCTATCATAGTTGTGACTATGCAATTAGGATGACGGTTTCTGATCAAGAAACCAGATCTGAGTCCGCACTAGGAAGTCGGGGGGGGGGACGATACTAGTTCGGAAGTGAAATTGTGTGATCGAGCGATCAAATTGATATTGCGTACGAATGATGTGTGTACATCGTACGGGTTTAAGTAAAGCAATATTGTAAATTTGTAAAAAGGAGTAAATAAAATGATTGGATTCTGTGATTGGATATTATTGCTTAGTAGGATACAGGTAATTAAAGGCAAAAGGAAAATTGATTTTTGATTTCAGAAGATAAATTGAAATTTGCTCGGAATAGGTGTGTGTTTAAATTTCTATATGAAAATTGATGACTTCCTTGTCTAGCCACTTGGCCTTTTGTTTTCTTATGGAAATTTGGGGGCCCGTAGAGAAATTT
The DNA here is from genome assembly GCA_030737815.1 of Allium fistulosum. Classification (NCBI taxonomy): domain Eukaryota; kingdom Viridiplantae; phylum Streptophyta; class Magnoliopsida; order Asparagales; family Amaryllidaceae; genus Allium; species Allium fistulosum. Next base: position 237,813,811 of record CM060908.1, read on the forward strand.
TGTAGTTGTACCGAGCTAGCCGCGCAAAGGAGACGCTGGCGAAATTTTTCGAAAATTTAGAAAGTTAGAAAATTTTAAGAAAATTTGGATAATTTTAAATTAAAATTTGAAATGGTTGAATAAGTGATATTGGTTGGAACTTATGGATGAGTTTGGAAAGTTAGTAAGAGGGTTAGTGTGTCTTTGATAAAAAGATTTGTTTTGGCAAGTTGTTTGAAACTATTTGGATTTGAGAAAATAGTTAACGGGGTTTGAATCATTCTTTCTAATCAGTAATTTCGGGGACGAAATTCCCCGAAATTCATTTAAGGGGGAAGGAATGTGACGACCCGTAATTTTTGGATATTTGAAAATGGAATATTTAATTGATTTTAAATATTCAAAAGTGAATTTTTAGCTTGAATTTCAAATATCAATATTTATTGGATAATTTAATTATTGAATCAAAAATTAAAAATTGGGTAAAATGTTGAATCTAGAGTTTTAAGCCTGTTAAAAATAATTTGAAGGCTTGTAAAATTTATACTGATAATACTGAAGGTGATAGAACTTTTAAACTTGAATTTGGAAGTGTTTTGTTAAGTTTTGAAATTTTATCGTTTAAATTGATATTTAAAAATAGTCTTCCGAGGCATAGTCTCGGAATTCGATGAAACAAATTACATTGGATCCGTAATAGTGTATTATTACCGGATTTCAAATTTCGTAACATTCGGAGTTGTCATGTGATCGTACGATAGGTAAATGCGCTGAAATTTATATCGAATTCAATATAATAACTGGATTCAAAAAGCTATCTTCTCCATACGATCGAGTTAGGCCTCGAAACCTTTTCCATTACGTTCAGAATATGGGTATAACCTTATAAATGCCTAGCGGCATGCCTCGTTAGGGGTTCGAGATTGGAAGTTGCATTCATTGAGATAATTTGAATTCAATTTAAATTATATATGTATATTCCCATACAAGCAACCTTCACCAGCCGACATTCCTTCACATCAGCATATTTTTTCATCTCAATTCACATCACTGTTCGCACAATATAGCCGACCTAACTTTTCCCTTCGTTCAAATCAATGCCCCTCCTTTCTTTTCTGTTCAGATCAAAATCATGTCAATTTTTTTTTCAAATGGCCGAACACTTCACAAACAAAATCTGAGAAGTTCGATATCCTTATTAATCTCGAGTTCCCCTTTCCATTTTCCTCGTTCAAATATAACCGAACGAAATCATTTTCATTTGAAATCCAATCGCGTTCCTCTTTTCCCTTTTATCCATTCTCAAAATCGATGCTAGAAAGTTATTTTCATGTGTAATCGAAATCTCGTTCGAGAGGAAACCGAATCATCTCGTTCAACTCGATGGGAGGCTGCACGGCGCAAGTACGGGCAAGGCGGCGCGCATGGAATCGGAGGCTAGAGATGACAGGCGCGACCTAGTCGCGATTTTTAAGCACTCGAGTTCGAGCTAGAGTGGGACGTGGATGCCCCGAGGGAGGCGCGGCGTGTCTCATCAAGGAAAGTCGCGATCGTCGATTTGGCGATGGGTGGAGGCCGTTGGGGTTTCGCTTGCTCGAGGTGGAGGCAGTGAGGTATTTCCTTTTTTTTTAATTTGATTAAATAAATAAATATATATGTATATAGAGAAAGGAATTATAAAATCAGATTTTATTTTACAAATACATATATTAGAGAAGAAAAGTTTTACAGTAAAGCAAACTACTGTTTTGTTATGTACAGGAAACAGAAAAATTATATTTTACAGTAGGATATACAAAACAATCCTGTTTTTAATTTAATATATATAGGAGTTTAGGAAAATATAAGAATTTTAAAATGTTGTGGAATTTATATAAAAATTAGATTTTTAAATGTATATAGGTTATTTTTTTTAGTAACGTAGTTTCAAAGAAAAAAGAAGAAGATAAATATACATATATACATATTTTCACTTATTAGATTATTTTAAAATAATGGATTATGGTGATTTACTTGTTCAATTATTTTAGTTATTAAAGATAATTTATAAAAGGAAAATTAGTTTAAATAAAATTATTAGTTAATTAAATTTTATTAAATGGTAATTGATTATTCGATTTGTTCAAATGTTAATAAAACGTATAATGTTATGCAAGGTCAAGCATCGTGGAGAGACAAGCCTGTTTGGATTGGGTTGGAGAGACAAGCCTATTTGGATTGGGTTGCAAATAAAATCTAAGGTGAGTTAATCTCACTCATCTGGGTTTTATTTAAATTTATGTAGTTAAATTTAAATATTTGGTTGAATGATTGAATTGACTGGATGTGGTATATTATATAGTAGTATATAGTATATATTGGAGTGATTGATTTCCCGCATTATATAGCGAACGAGGCCCTATACGCTGCATAATAGCAGATGATATTATATAATCCCATATACCGCGAAATTCCACCTCGAAGTGGAATTGGTATTGTGCTAACTTCTGTGGATGCAGGGAAACAGGTTGGAGGGATCCAATTGGATTCCTAAAAATTATTTAGATTGTTTAATATTCTGTGTTATGAATATTTGATTTTTTGTGATGGATTATATGGAAAATTGAGATTGAATGCTATGGTTTGCTTGAATATATTTTGATACTCTAAGCTATCAAAATATATAGAATTAGATTTTTGAAAAGAAAATAAAGAGTAAATCTTTAAGTAAATAGTTATAGAGAATTTAAATAAGTTAAAGAATGAATTGGGAAAGGATAAAAGTGATTTTTAAATTCTGTTAAATAAATTCCAAGTATGGGAAAGGAGATTTTGAATAAAAGGTGAAATATTAAATTTTTAAACCTAAGTGATATTATTTAAGGGAATAAAAGAATTTATTTTAAAAATTTAAGGTTTGAATTTATTTAAAGGGATAAAGAAGGATTTTGGAAAACCTGGAATTTATATTTTCAGTTTAAAAGATTTTAAATCATAATAAAGAAAGAAAAGCTGAAGTTAATAGGTTTTGAGATAAATGGATTAAGTAAAGGAATTTATTTCAAAGTGAAGTAAATTGGAAATCAATTTGAAAATTGATTTAAGCGTTTGGAAATTGAAATTTTAAAGGAAGATGAGGCTAAGAAATTTATAAATTGGGTTTATAAAGGTGAAGTAAAATATCAGTGGATATTTGGAAGAATAAATTCACGGTGGGAATTTATTAAGGAATGGGTAAATTAGTTTTAAAAATAAATAGTGATTTATTTTTAAAGATGTGAGAGAAAGGTGGTTTTTGAAACCGTTTTCAAAAGGGTTGGAAATGGAACTATATCTTGCGAAGATATTTGTGAGGTAAATAAATAATTTGGAGAATTATTTATTGTTTGATGGATGTTTGTGAATGTTAATTGATAGTTAAATAACCGACTATCAATATTGGCCAATGCACTGATCGTTTCGAAGAGACCAGGATCGGGATTTATTTCTCGAAAACCACTTCGATCCGGTTTATACGTTTTCGTGGGGAAAACGAGTTTGTAGTCGAAGATGGAGCAGTAAAGTGCAAGGGCTAATCGCTACTAATCTTGAGGGTGATTCCAAAATGGATGTAGTAGGAGTAGTGCCATCGGTTCCGTTCGAACCCAGAACGGACTTGTATGGATGAATGCTTTCGGAACATCGTCAGGTGGACGGTGGGCATTCTAAGTGAAATGTTCTAAAAAGGTAACGCTTAGCCTCGAGCCTCATCAACCAGGAATGACTGAAAATCAAAGGTTATGCAGCATGGCTAAGTGGGTCGCGCCCATTAGGGTAAGGTCATCCCTATCTAGATGTTCCTTTTTATTTCGGCTGTCTGGGCGGTTGCTGATCCCAACCGCAGGTGATCTTACTCGGGCTATCCAGTAAGGGGTAGTCCGGTCTTGTGTTGCAGGGGATTTAGGGTGGATCCTCGGTACGCTGATCTAGACCAGGTTCTGTGACAGGTGGTACCCCAGTGCCTTGTCATTAGTTGGAAATCCATTCTCCCTACGCGCCTTTACGGTTTTGATTGTGCCCAACTATCGCTGAAACGTGAGATGCAAGTATTTCAGCTAGATTCTATCTTACTTTCTATAGACACTATTATAATATCAGACGGATTTGATAAAAATGTTTTGGCTATCGTAAGGTAAAAACCCAACATGTTTATTTGTGGCGTGGTCTTACGAGATGCTTTGATTTCAAAGGATTTTGAAAACTTTAATAATCCTATTGAGTGTGTTTTCTCACGCTGGTTTTCCAGACTGACTCGGTTATTGTTTTATTATAATGCTCGGGTCAGACCGAGTATTACAGATACAGGATAGGATGCCGTGGAGCTCAGGAGACGAGCTGGATGGCGAGATGTTTCACTCGTACTTGATGTATATTCCGCTGTGTTGTGTATACTGTGTATTTTGTTGTGGGACAAGTTAATATAACTATCCAGTATTTGATTTCGATTGTATTGTACTCTGATGATGTAATGTATAAACAAATAAAAATTCTTGTTTTAAAGATTAGTCATTTATCTATTATATATTATTCCGCTGCGATTGTGAGATTCTGATGTTGTTTTCTATTTTCTTCTTCTACCTCCTTCTTTTTTAATCCTAATGGTTCGTATTTCCGTTCACCTTGAGTTGATATGATGGAGAATAGTGTTAACTTAAGGGGTACGGGTTTGCGGGCTGTTACATAGGGAATCAAGCTATAAGAATTAATCAAGTTCAAATCTTAAGTCCTTATCTAAATCAAGGTGAATAATAATCTATACTATCTAATTTCATTTTTAAATAAAGAATTGTTTTTGGTTTTAAGGTTAAAACCTCTATTATGATATTGATGATGATATGCTTGAATTACATGATTTATTATGTTCAAACAAGGTTGTTTGCTAACGGTTTTACATGGTTTTAAGACTAAAATCATTTATAAAAGGTTTTGAATGCCATGAGGAATTAAATATGTTATGTAAAACATTATTTTGGAGTTGGTTTTAAATTTTGGTAATTATCAAAGCTATGGATAATTTAATATGAATTTTCAAAGGAAAATATAGACAATTGGGTTAAGATATTTATTTTGGCCATTTTACGAAAGATTTGGGTCCAAAATTTATATATATTAGATAACATATTAAAAGTGAATTTTTATGATTTTTGGGGATTTTTCCTAAGTAGATTACTATGGAAAATAAATTGTTTTTAGAAAGAAGGACTTAAATGGCTTAATTGTTTGTTAAAGGGAATGGCTATTTTGTTAATTATCTATAATTAATTTCTACAAATTTCGGTAGTCTTTTAGAAAAGAATTTTTATGAAGTTTATGGCAACCAATCATATTTTTATAAATAGGCAAGTTAATTTAAAAGCAATTTCCTAAAAAGGAACAAAAACAGTTTTTGTCTAAATCCATGGTTTCGCCATTTCCAGTAGCTGCCCTTTCAACCTCATGCTTTCGCCTTCGACCAGGTCGAAACCAATACGCATGGTATCAAAGATTTGGTACGTAGTGAATTGGGGAAAGGCGACAAGTATAGAGTCGAAACCATGCTTTCGAGGGGGTCGGAGCCTTCGTTTCACTTACTAAAGAAAAGCCACTTGCCTTGTTTTCAAATGAATGCTTTCGAAAGAGTTTAGTAATGCTTTCGACAAGGTTGCCACCTTATTGGTTTCGTCTAGGTAGCCTTCGAAAGAGATGCCTTGTTTTCAAATGAATGCTTTCGAAAGGTGAGATAAAACTTAATCGAAACCACCCTGCCGACTCTATACCTTTCGAAGGGATTGAAGTCATCAACTAGTTCGAAAGGTAGCCTTTGTTTTATAAAATACCAGCTGCTTCCCAATGCTTTTGAAATTGACCTAGTGGCCAACTATACCAAAGATTTCGAGGGCAAATGTATCAAAAGGGCTTTCGACGCTATCCTTCAACTTGTTTTACTTAAATGATCAAAGCTTTCGAAAGGATGGTGCCAAAGCCATCTGTTTTTCCCTAAACTCTTTTTCATGGTTTCAAAAGGGGTACTTTCGCATGTGTTCACTTAGACCCAAAAAGATATATTTAAAATTAAACCCAAAGGTTTCGAAAGTGGTACTTTCAAAGGTTTCGAAAGGGGTACTTTCAAAGGTTTCGAAAGGGGTACTTTCAAATGGTTTCGAAGCTAAACATCCATGAGTGTATAGTATTATTTTAATACATTCGAAAGGTTTTGAAAGAAAGGTTTTAAAGTGTTTCGAAAGGCAGGTGCCTAGTGTTTTGAAAAGGAGATTTGAATGCTTTCGAAAGGAAGTTTCCAATGGTTTTGAAAGTAAAGAGTAAAGGTTTCAAAAACCTTAGTTTTCAAAACAAAGAACCCAATCTCAATTTTTAAAGGTAAAACCCATGGCACAATAAAAGAGATTTTAAATTATTTTAAATGGGAGTTTTTGAAGAAGCTTGCTTTGATATAAATATTGGGTTAAAGTGGTGAAGCAAATTTCCACGAGGAAACGATTTCAATGATGTTAAATCAAAGATGTTGGTATTATTTTTGTATATGCTTCTTTTTTAAATGTATTCACTTTGTAATGGACCCATAACTAAATTTTGGGGAGTAAGGGCGGAATAACCAGGTAGGTTGACCTAGTAGTGAATACAAACTAAGTAACTTCTGAATGAATAGAGTTGCATCCAGGAGGTCGGGTAGATCAGAATAGGATGTCCAAAGACTAATTAAGAAGTTGTCAGTTGAGACAGGTTCATAGTGAACCCATGGAAACTATGCTTAAATAGAGTTATTGGCAGGGGCCAACAGGTTTGTAGTGAACCCATGAAAACTATATCTGGATTAAGTTATTGACATGAGTCAATAGGTTCATAGTCAACCCATGAAAACCATGAAAATGGGAGATATTGGAGTTACCAATAGGTTCAGGGAGAACCTATGAAATAATTGAATTAAGTTAATTGGTAGGGACCAATAGTTTCTTAGTGATCCCATGAAAACTATGAGACCAGACAGGTTGTCCATAAGTTAAAAATAGTTTCATAGTTGATCCCATAAAAACTATGTAATAGGACAAGCGGTCCATAAATTATAATCAGGTTAATAGTGAGCCTATGAAAACTAAAAGGTTAATAGTGACCCTAGAAACTATAACTGAGACTGGTAGTCAAACATACAAGGATGAGAAATCCAGAATGTTTTATTTGTTTGCATATCATGATAATATTTTAAATTGCTATGTTTTTAACCACTGTGGATGCAGGAGTATGGTAAATGGTTATATAAGTTTTTGATAAGATACTAGTGAGGGGAAACCCGTTCCGCAAAGCGGCATGGTCTCACTAGATATCTAAATGATTTGAGATGGTAGCTTATTATTCATACCAGGCTTTATGTCTTACTCAAAGTTTATGTTCCCCCCTAAACTCTCAGGTGCTCAGAATTAATTTGAGTAGGCTGAGGGTAAGGGTTTTCAGGTTCTCCTTAGACGAATAAGCTCCGGAGACGAACAAGGGGCTATCTAGATAATTAGGAGCTTTTTTATGTTTCTACTGTGTTTATTGTAAAGGCAAAGTTGTTTAATTTCCTATATATGTATATATACTCTGATCATCCAAGGAGGCATCTTCATATGTCACTCTTGGCGTATGTTGTAATAATTATATTTTTCTGAACGTGGTTAACGATTATGGGATTATGTAATGAATTTGAAATGGAATGAGAAAGTTGTTTGGTGATTTTTAATTTTTTTTTCCCATATCCATGTGTGTCTGGTATATCAATGTATCTAACATAGCCGTATTTGGTCGCCGAGGAATAATAACTATGGATGAATGCAGCATCCATAGCCGTTAGTTTTGGGCCTCCAAGTGGGGAATCTTACAAGTTGGTATCAAAGCATAGGTTTATGAAAACTTAAAAGAAAAATTAAACCTAAAAGATTTTTCAAAAACATAATCCAATGAATCAGAAAATAAGATCGAGGTTCGGGATAACGCTATAGTAACGTACTTGTATTTGATATAGGTATATATAAGTACGCATTCCCCTCTCTCTTAGACCATTGTTTTGTATCTTACTAAGGCTCATATGCAGATTTACGAGAAAGAAGATATGGAAGCAGGAAACGGAAGAGGAAATCTAGGTGGAGGAAGCACCACAACCAACGGAAATGCTCGACCTAATACCAGGAGAAATCAAGGTCGACAAGCTAATGCTAACCAAAATGCAGATACCAATGGGGGTGCTGGAAATCCACCAGTAGATATGGAGGTGATGTATCAGTTCTTTGTCAACATGATGCAAGCAGGAGCTGCTGCTATTGGAGTTGCTGGAAATATTGAAGGAGCTAATCACGTAGCTCTAGTTGGGAATAATTATGCTAAGTTGAGTAGAGATTACACCAGTCTTGGTGGGAAGCCCTTTATGGGAACTGAGGATGCCATAGAAGTGGAGAATTGATTGCTGCATTATGAGAGAATCTTTGCTGACTTGGATTTGAATGATGAGCAAAAGAGGAGATTGGCCTCTAGGCAGTTGCAGGGAACTGCACTTATTGGTGGAATAGTGTTACAGCTAGAGTTCCAGAGGCGAAATTGACTTGGGCTGAGTTCCGTAGGAGATTCAAGGAAAGATTTTTGTCTGAAGTTGCTAAGTTTGCTTTGCTGAGGAAGTTCATGGATTTAGTGCAAAGAGAGATGTCGGTAATTGAGTATGCTGCGAAGTTTGATGAGTTATCCAGGTATGGATATGCTATGATTGACACCGTCATCAAAAGAAATGAAAGGTTTATTCAGGGGCTTAAACCCAAGATTGCTTGTGCTACCTTGCCACATCTTCGTGACCCATGTAATGTTATTATGGAAACAGCTATCTAACATGAGGAGATGTTGGCCCTGTATGGGAAGGAAAATCAGATTGAAACCCAGAATTCTCTTAACAAGAAGAGAAAGTTCTTCAAGAAGAAGGAAAACCATAAGGGAGAAGTTGCCAAGAAGGCAAAGGCAAATCTGGTTTGTTATAAATGTGACAAGAAAGGTCATTATGCTCATGAATGCAGAATTGGCAAGGGGAAGAAGGCTACAGAAAAGAAGAATGTGAAGTGCTTCAATTGTGACCAGGTTGGGCATTACAAGAACCAATGTCCATAGCCAGTCAAGGCAGATAGGGGAAAGGTCTTTGCATTGGAACCATCTTTTTCTAGACCAACTGCTGTAGATAATAAAAAGGTTGTGACGGAAGGCACGCTTTTGATTCATAGTATGTCAGTTAGGGTACTATTTGATACTGGTACATCCCATTTATTTATATCTCAGTGTTTAGTTGATATGTTATGTTTAGAACCCACCCACCTTGTTACTTCCTTAAGAGTCGCGAATCCGATAGGAGGATATGCAGCTCCAAGGATGAGGTGTGACCAGATAGAACTTCATTTGTTAGGTCATAAATTTGCATGTAGTTTGTATGTTTTTGATTTCTTAGATTTCGGGATCATTTTGAGTATGGATTGGTTGGGTAGATACGGGGCTAGGATATTTTGCTGAGATAGAGAAATATCCCTAAGATACGCTGATAGTCATAACCGAATCATATTCTCAGTAAAGAATTCTGACCGGAGTGTTTGTGCATTGTTGAGTGCCATTGGAATGGAAGAGTTTAAGTCAGGTTCAAGTAGCAAGAGAGTTTGTAGATGTCTTTGAGCCGGTTACAGAACTACCTCTGAAACGAGTTGTTGAGTTTCAGATAGATCTTGTGTCAGGAGTTGAACCTATACGTAGACCACCTAGTAGGGTGACACCGACAAAGATAAAGGAATTGAAGGTGCATCTAGTGGATCTTGAAAAAAGGAATTTTATTAAACCAAGTAGTTTGCCTTAGGGAGCAGCCGCGGTGTTCATGAAGAAGCCAGATGGGTCGTTGAGAATGTGTATCGACTATCATAAGTTAAACGAGAGGACGATTAAGAATAAGTATCCTTTTGTCGAGAATTGACGATCTATTTGATCAGTTGAGTGGAGCCAGAGAATTTTCCCAATTGGATTTGGCCACAGGTTTCCATCAGTTAAGAGTGGCAGAGGACAACATTCCGTTGACTGCATTTCGGACTAGGTATAGTTTGTATGAGTGGTTAGTAATACCATTCGGGTTAACGAATGCACCTGCTTTCTTCATAGATTTGATGAACCGAGTTTTTTGAGAATTGTTGGATAGGTTCGTATTGGTATTTATAGATGACATTTTAGTATACTCCAAAGATGAGAGAGTATGAAGAACATCTAAGTGTGGTGCTTGAGACGCTGAGGCAGCATCAGCTGAAGGCAAAAATTTCCAAGTGTCAATTTTGGAATAAAGAGGTTAAGTCTCTTGGTCATGTGGTTTCAGAGAAGGGTTTGTTAGTCGATTCAGATAAGATCGAAGCTGTTAAAAACTGGAAGAGACCAGAGACGGTGACTAAGATTAGAAGTTTTCTTGGACTTGCAGGCTATTACCGGAGGTTTATTAAGGATTTCTCACGGATAGCAGCACCTTTGACTAAGTTGACCTGGAAGGACATGAAATTCATTTGTTCCGACAAATGTGAGGAAGCATTCCTTAAGTTAAAGCATTTGTTGACCAACGCGCATGTGTTAGTGGTTACAGATGAAAACCAAGGGTTGGTGGTGTATACCGATGCATGCGGAACTGGATTAGAGGCTGTGTTGATGCAGAAGGGTAAGGTATGTGCATACGCTTCACGACAGCTAAGACCGCATGAAGTGAGATATCCTACTCATGATTTGGAGTTGGCTGCGGTGATCTTCGCATTGAAGATTTGGAGACATTATCTCTTAGGGGAGAGATTTGAGTTATACACAGATCATAAGTCTTTAAGATATTTATTCTCTCAGAAGGAGTTGAATATGATACAGCAGAGGTGGTTGGAGTTTTTGGCTGCTTATGATTTTGGCATAGAATATACACCTGGGAAAGGAAATAAGGTAGTGGATGCTCTTAGCAGAAGACATCAGAATGTGGTGTTAGCTATGTTGGCAGAGTGGAAGGATTTAGAAGCTTTGACTACGTGTAGTGTGCAGTTGAGATCGACTGCTACTTCTAGTCAGAGTATCGCCATGTTGTCATGTTTAGAAGTTTGACCAGTGTTGATCGAGAGGATTGCTTCTAAGCAGAAAGAGGATCCACTATTGGCTGAGGGGATTCGAAGGCTTGAGGTTAGAATGGAGATCAATGATCTAAAGGATTTTAGCCTTGACTAGAGAGGATGGTTGAGAAAGAAGGGACGATTGTGTGTTCCGAATGTCGAGGACTTGAGGAAAGAAGTTCTTGGAGAATGCCATCGATTCAAGTTTATGATTCATATTGGAGGGACCAAGATGTATCAAGATATGAAGAGGAGCTTCTATTGGAAAGGTATTAAGAGGGATGTTGGCTTGTGGGTTGAGCAGTGTGAAAACTGTCAACAAGTGAAGGCCAAACATCAGAAGCCAAGTGGGTTACTTCAACCTTTAGAGATTCCAGTTTGAAAATGGGATTCAATATCCATGGATTTTATAGATCGGTTGCCAAGGTCAAATAGGGAAAATGAAAGTATATGTGTCATAGTGAACAGGTTGACCAAGAGTGCCGATTTCATTCTACTTAAGTCAACCAGGACAGCACATATTTTGGCTAAGTTATTCATGAAGAACATAGTTAGACTTCATTAGATTCCTAGTAGTATAGTCAGTGATAGAGATACTTTGTTTACTAGCGAATTTTGGAAGAGTCTACATGATGTATTAGGCACTAAGCTCAAGATGAGTACTGCGTATCACCCTCTGACAGATGGTAGACAGAGAGAGTCAATAAGGTACTCGAGGATTTGTTGAGAGCTTGTGTATTGGACTTTGATGGATCTTGGGAGGATCACCTACATTTGGTGGAGTTTTCCTCTAATAATAGTAATCAGGCTAGTATAGGAATGGCGCCTTTTGAAGGTTTGTATGGAAGGCCATGCAAATCACCAGCATGTTGGTTGAAGACTGGAAACAGATTAGTCTTAGGTCCAAATTTGGTTAGAGATGCATCAAAGAAGATTGAGTTAATCCGAGAAAGGATGAAGGAAGCTTAGTCAAGACAGAAGAGTTACGCAAACAAGAGGCGTAAAGACCTAGAATTCTCAGTTGGATAATGTTTTCATTAAGGTATCACCAATGAAGGGTGTGATGCGATTTGGAAAGTCAGGAAAACTGGCACCGAGATATGTTGGTCCGTTCCTAGTTTTAGAAAGGATCGTGAAGCTCGCATACAGAGTAGAGTTGCCAAGAAGTATGGCAGGTGTCCATAATGCATTTCATGTGTCTCATCTTCGCAAGTATGTGCATGATCCAGAGACTACTATTCCTCCGACGGGGTTGGATGATTTGATAGTAGATCCTAATTTGACTTTTGTTAGACAACCAGTTTAGGTTGTAGCGAGAGATGAGAAAAGATTGAGGAACAAGACAGTTAAGTTGGTGAAAGTTCAGTGGAGCGACAATGAGAAGGACTATACTTGGGAGACAAAAGACAGAATTCGAGATACTTATCTTGATCGTCGTTAAGGATATGTCTATATTAGATTTACATAGATATTTGCTAGTCAGGTAGGCTAGTATGGTTGTTAGGAGTTGTTACAGATGATTGCTATGTTTAGTTTTAGTCCTTACGGAATTTCGAGGAGGAGGGGAGCCTGTAACACCCCAAATTTTATATGACATTACTCAGGAGATTAATTAGATAAATTAAGTAGAATAACTTAAAGATTAGAGAGATAAGGGGATTGAGATTTGAAAATTAATTTGAGGCCAAGCTTGAATAAAAATAAACTAAAAGAGTGGTTTATGTAAATGGTTTTAATAAGAGAATAAGGCTAAGGGCATTATAGGGATTTGTCGTTCACCATATCTTTAACCCATAAACCTTAGTTCCATTCTCATTTTATACGTTCAAATCATAAAAACATAAGCAAGAGAAGCTCAAGCAGGCCATTAAAGTATGAGAAGAAAAATTCAAGTAAAACTAGAGAATCAAGCTAGAAGAATTAATCAAGTTCAAATCTTAAGTCCTTATCCAAATAAAGGTGAATAATAATCTATATTACCTCATTATTGTTTTTAAATGAACAATTGTTTTCGGTTTTAAGGTTAAAACCTCTATGATGATATTGATGATGATATGCTTGAAATACATGATTTATTATGTTTAAACAAGGTTGTTTGCTAATGGTTTTACACGGTTTTAAGACTAAAAGCGTTTATAAAAGGTTTCGAATGCCATAAGGAATTAAATATGTTATATAAAACATTATTTTGGAGATGGGTTTAAATTTTGGTAATTATCCAAGCTATGTATAATTTAATATGAATTTTCAAAAGAAAATATAGACAATTGGGTTTAGATATTTATTTGGCTATTTTATGAAAGATTTGGGTCCGAAATTTATATATATTAGATAACATATTAAAAGTTAATTTCTATTATTTTTGGGGATATTTCCTAAGTAGATTACTATGGAAAATAAATTATTTTAGAAAGAAGGACTTAAATGTCTTAATTGTTTGTTAAAGGGAAGGGCAGTTTTGTTAATGATCTAAAATTAATTTCTTCAAATTTCGGCAGTCTTTTAGAAAAGAATTTTTATGAATTTTATGGCAACCAATCATATTTTTACAAATAGGCGAGTTAGTTGAAAAGTAATTTCCTAAAAAGGAACAAAAGCAGTTTTTGTCTAAATCCTTGGTTTTGCCACTTCCAGTAGCTGCCCTTTCGATCTCATGCTTTCGCCTTTGACCAAGTCGTAGGTACGTAGTGGATTGGGGAATGGCGGCAAGTATGGAGTCGAAACCATGCTTTTAAGGGGATCAGAGCCTTCGTTTCGCTTACTAAAGAAAAGCCGCTTGCCTTGTTTTCAAGTGAATGCTTTCGAAAGGGTTTAGTAGTGCTTTCGAGAAGGTTACCACCTTTTTGGTTTTGAATAGGTAGCTCTTGAAAGAGATGTCTTGTTTTCAAATGAATGCTTTCAAAAGGGAAGATAGAACCTAATCGAAACCACACTGCCAACTCTATACCTTTCGAAGGGATTGAAGTCATCAACTAGTTTGAAAGGTGGCCTTTGTTTTATAAAATACTAGCCGCTTCCCAATGCTTTCGGAAGGGTCCTAGTGTCCAACTATACCAAAGGTTTCGAGGGTAATGGTGTCGAAAGGGCTTTCGACGCTATCCATCAACTTGCTTTACTTAAATGATCAAAGCTTTCGAAAGGATGGTGCCGAAGCCATATGTTTTCCTCCAAACTCTTTTTTATGGTTTCGAAAGGGGTACTTTCGCATATGTTCACTTAGACCCAAAAAGATACATTTAAAATTAAACCCAAAGGTTTCAAAAGGGGTACTTTCAAATGGTTTCGAAGCTAAGCTTCCATGAGTGTATAGTATTATTTTAATACATTCGAAAGGTTTCGAAAGAAAGGTTTTAAAGTGTTTCGAAAGGCAGGTGCCTAGTGTTTTGTAAAGAAGATTTGAATGCTTTCGAAAGAAAGTTTCCAATTGCTTTGAAAGTAAAGATTAAAGGTTTCAAAAACCTTAGTTTTCAAAACAAAGAATCTAATCTCAATTTTTAAAGGTAAAACCCATGGCATAATAAAAGAGCTTTTAAATTGGAGTTTTTGAAGAAGTTTGCTTTGATATAAATAATGTGTTAAAGTGGTTAACCAAATTTCTAAGTGGGGAATGACTTCAATGATGTTAAACCAAAGATGTTGGTATTATTTTTGTATATGCTTCTTCTATAAATGTATTCACTGTGTAATGGACTGATAACTGAATTTTGGGGAGTAAGGGCAGATTAACCAGGTAGGTTGACCTAGTAGTGAATATAAACTAAGTAACTCCTGAATAAATAGAGTTGCATCTAAAAGGTCAGGTAGACAAAAATAGGATGTCCAAAGACTAATTAAGAAGCTGTCAGTTGAGATAGGTTCATAGTGAACCTATGAAAACTATGCTTAAATAGAGTTATTAGCAGGGGCCAACAAGTTTGTAGTGAACCCGTGAAAACTATATCCAGATTAAGTTATTGACAAAAGTCAATAGGTTCATAGTCAGTCCATGAAAACTATGAAAAGGGGAGATATTGGAGTTACCAATAGGTTCAGGGAGAACCTATGAAATAATTGAATTAAGTTAATTGGCAGGGGCCAATAGGTTCTTCGTGATACCATGAAAACTATGAGACCGGACTGGTTGTCCATAAGTTAAAAATAGGTACTTAGTGATCCCATGAAAACTATGAAATAGGACAGGTAGTCCATAAATTATAATCAGGTTAATAGTGAGCCCATGAAAACTAAAAGGTTAACAATGACCCTAGAAACTATAACTGAGACCGATAGTCAAACATATGGGGATGGAAAATCCAAAATGTTTTATTTGTTTGCATATCATGATAATATTTTAAATTGCTATGTTTTTTGCCATTGTGGATGCAGGAGCACAGTATATGGTTATAAGTTTTTGATAAGATACCGGTGAGGGGGAAACTCGTTCCGCAAAGCAGCGTGGTCTCACTAGATATCTAAATGGTTCGAGATGGTAGGTTATTATTCATACCAGGCTTTATGTCTGACTCGAAGTTTATGTTTTCCCCCTTAAACCCTCGGGTGCTCAAAATTAATTTGAGTAGGCTGAGGATAAGGGTTTTCAGGTTCTCCTTAGACGAATAAGCTTCGGAGAAGAGCAGGAGGCTATCTAGCTAATTAGGTCCTCTTTTCTTTTTTCGCTGTGTTTGTTGTAAAGGCAAAGTTGTTTAGTTGCCTATATATGTATATATACTCTAATCATCCAAGGTGGCATCTTCATATGTTGATCTTGGCGTATGTTGTAATAATTATATTTTTCTGAACGTGGTTAACGATTGTAGGATTATGTAATGAATTTGAAATGCTTTGAAATGGAATGAGAAAGTTGTTTGTTGATTTTTAAATTTTTTTTCCATATCCATGTGTTTCTGGTATATCAATGTATCTAAAATAGCCGTATTTGGTCACCGAGTATTAATAACTATGGATGACTGCACCATCCGTAGCCATTAATTATGGGCCTCCAAGTGAGGGATGTTACAGGTGGTATAGAAAATTTTGAGTTGTATACTCACTAAGAAGTTTTGACATCAGATTCAATGAAGGGAAATTGCTCATTAAATACTACATGTCTTGATATGGATATTATTCCATCACTGTCCAAGCACTTGTATCTCTTTTGCTTGGTAGCATATCCCAAGAATGTGCATGGCGATGACCTAAAATTTAGTTTATGAGTGTTATATGGTCTTAAAAGGGAAAATACAAACACCCCAAACACTCTAGAGCTTTGATATTCTGGTTTGGCATTGAATAGTGCTTCAATTGGACTTTTGTGCTTCAAGATTTTTTTAGGCAATCTGTTTATAAGAAATACAGCTGTAGCAAAAATATCTTGCCAAAATTTTAGAGGTAGAGATGTTTGAGCAAGAAGAGTAAGTCTAGATTCAACAATATGCCTGTGTTTCCTTTTTACTAAACCATTTTTCTCTGATGTGTAGGGGCAAGTTGTTCTTTGGATTATGCCACTTTTCTAAAAGTATTTTCTAAGTGGTTTAAATTCTGTTCCACCATCAATTTTCATAAT
This sequence comes from Allium fistulosum, assembly GCA_030737815.1. Lineage (NCBI taxonomy): Eukaryota > Viridiplantae > Streptophyta > Magnoliopsida > Asparagales > Amaryllidaceae > Allium > Allium fistulosum. The sequence goes on from CM060908.1 coordinate 237,830,458, forward strand.
TTTGACTTGACAATTTATTTGTTTTTCTGCTTGAGCTATAAACTGCAAAACTGTAGCATGCGTTCAGATTTTGATTTAAAAAATAAACCCAAACATATCTAGAGAATGCATCTACAAATGAAATATAATAGTTGAACCAATAATCAGTATTAATAGGTGTTGGTCCCCATAAATCAATGACAATTAGTTCAAGAGGTTTACTATATTTGGCATCAAATATTTGAAAAAGTGAGTTTATGGCTTTTTCTCATTTGACAATATGTACAAATATAAGGCATATGAATATTATCAAAATGAATATTAATTTTGCTCAATGCTTATTTTACAATGCCTGCATTTGGATGCCCTAGTTTATAATGCCAAGTATTAAAATTCTTATAGTATTCTGCTTGCTTGGTTTCAGGAATATTACAACATTTTTCTTTATTTTCAGAATTTCTTGAGTTAGCCACATTGAATTTGTACAATCCTCTACTTTCTTCACCCTGAAAAGAATTTCCCTAGTTAGCATGTCTCTAACTAAGCGGTATTTAGGGTAAAATTCAAAATACACTTTGTTATCACTTGCAAATTGTGACACGCTCATGAGATTCTTTCTTATTAGAGGAACTCTTAATAAATTATTGAGATACAATTGCCTTTCACCTTTGATGCAGGAATTTCCAGTGTGTGTTATTTTAATAGACTCACCATTTCCCATGTATATGAACTGGTTACCTCTATACTCTTTATTGCCAAGATTCAGATTGCTCAGATTGCTTGTTACGTGGTTGGTAGCTCTTGAGTCACGGTACCATCTTTCATCCTGAATATCTTCTGGTTTGGTGATATCATTTGAATTCAGGTGGTGGTTTCTTATGATATTAGCCATGTTTGCACTTGATTGTAATTTTTAAGAATGTTGTTACTTTGTTGTGCTGGTGTATAATTTGCATCATATCTGAAATAGCATTTGTTAGCAACATGACCATACTTTTCACATATTTGACATATGAGTCTATTATTGTTGCTATTGTTCCATCTTCCTTCCCTTTCTTTGGGTTTATATGGCTGACCACCATTCTGGTTATTGTTTGCTTCATTTTTGTTATTGTAACCTCTCTCTTGATTCTTGTATTTACTGTTTGTAGGATAGTTAACTGAAAACTTAGAAATTGTTTGTTTCTTTTGTTCTATTCTACCTTCATGAGCAAGAATAGTAGAATGAATATATTGAATGGTCTTAGTAGTCTCTTTAGGTGAGATAACTGCCACATCCGCTCCATAATCTTCATTTAGCCCACTCATTATTGATAATATTTGCTCTGTATTGATACTTTGTGTCCTGTTGTAGTTAGTTGATTACAAAGTGTCTTAATTTTAGTCAAATATTCTCTCGTGGACATGTTTTCTTTCTTTAAGTTTTGTAACTACCTTTTATAATACATTACTCTTGCTGCAGATTGGGAAGTGAACACTTGGTCAATTGTAGACCAGATTACATGTGCAGTTTTGCATCCTTTTAACTGTGGTAACAAGTTTACACTTATGGATGATAACAACTAAGAACTTAGTAAGCTATCTTCCATTTGATAGGTTATAAAATCTTTGTTACTCGCAAGTTTGCCTTCACTATCTGTAATGTATTTGGATGGTACGGTTAGAGTTCCAAGAATATACTCCTTGAATACATATAGACTGATAGCAGTCTCAATCTGAAATTTCCAGAGCAGGAAATTGGTTTCATCAAGTTGTATTGTGATGATTTGGCTTTATGGTTTAATTATGGCTTTGAGTGATTCTTCAATGGTAGTTTGTTGTGATGCACTGTTATCACAATGTTTCTTGAATTTGAGGTGGAAGATATGGAGTTGTCTATATCTCCTTTAGTCATTGCGAAAAACTAAAGAATGATGATTCAATCAACGAGTTTTGCAGCCATATAGAAGAAGATGATGATAATGCTATGACAGAGCTTTCTTGGCGAGGCATGACAAGAAAAGTTGAAAGATTGCAAGAAACCGCAGTTCTTGATAAAAAAAGGTTGCGGTTCTTGATGTTGAAATGATGAGAACTGAGGCTGAATCGGATATGTTGGCATTGAAATGGTGAAACAGAGGCCGAATCTAATGATGAGAACTTCGTTCTCTGATGATGGTCAAGGCGCAGCCGACTTCAAATGATGAGACTAAACTCTATAAAGTCTTGGCTTGAGGCTCTGATACCTTATTAACATCGAGAGACATATTGTAAACCTATTAAATAATAGTAAAACAGGAGAATTTGAAGCTCTCACATTACTTCTATGGGTTATCTCTATTCTCCTTAATTCTCTTCAAGTCTGAATATTTTATTTTCAAAATTCTATGATTTACCACTTTACAATTATTCTACTAAATTTCTCACACTATTTTACGTTCAAATACATACCTTTTAAAACAAAACTATAATTATTTACAAATCTTTCACGGTTCTTTATAAAAAATTTACACATTAAAATTAATTACATAATCCAAAATTTAAATTAAATGTTAAACTTAGTCAACTAATATTTATTAATAAACCTGAAAATTGAAAGTTTCAACATGCGTACTACATGCACATCAACAAATTGATCAAAAGAATTATTTAGATGCAAATATATATAAATCACACATAAATTATATACGTAATGACAATAATAATTTATTTTATAATTTATTTAATAAATGAATTTATCATACATTGCATCATAAAATTTTATTAACTTCAAATATCTAAATTTTAATTTTTTTTACAATTACGTTGAAACTCTTCTCAGTTATCTTCTAATAATTACATTCATGTTCATATATTTAACTAATTGCATAATCATAAATTTAAACTATTTAAATAAATATAATTAACTAATATTCATTAATCCATGTTATAAATCCTAAAAACACGAGAATTTCAATATATACAATATTCATATATATGAGAAAAAATGATAAAATTATTTCTTCTTTATTCAGATATATAAAGCTATTTAAATCATGTAGCATAAAATGTAAACATAAATAATGAAAACTCTTTTAATTTCCAATTCATTTATCTTATAAAATTATCGTACATTACATAACATAATTTCATTTTGAACAACCCTATAAAGATAAATTTATATTTTACACCATTATGATGTGAAAGCATACCCAACTCATAACTCAACTAAATGGTATATAATATTATTTTGTAATTATCAAAGTTGAAAGCATGACCCTCCTATAACAGTATGAAATATGTGGTTAATTACAATGATAAAATTATTTAAAAATGAAAACTAAATATGGATAAAAGTTCACATGTAGGTAAGCTAACCATAAGACCAATGTCCTTCTCAATTACAAATATGTACAAAGCTCTTCTCAATTTTCTCCATTTTTTTTACATTCAACTCCTTATGTTTAATTAGTTATATTGATTATTAACTCAAATTATTTAAATAAATTTAATTATTTAATGTGCATTATTTCGTTTATAATCGTTTAAAAGGATGACAATTCAATGTGTGTGTGTGTAAACACACAATAATCATATTAATAAAATGGTAAAGTTACTTTTTCACTCATATATATATATATAAATATATCACATAACATAAATTATTTTTGTTATCGAGAAAAAACATAAATTATTTACATATACAATATTAACAATTTTAATTTATCATTTTTTTGAGTATGGATATTAATTTTTACAAAGATACGTGGTTAGCGAGAATTGAACCCTCAACCTTGTATCCGAGCATCGCATGTCATTTTAATTTATGATTAATATATCACGATAAATTTATCATATATTGCATAATAAAATACATTTTGTAATAATTGGAATATAAATACTATTTTTAATAATATTACCGTGTGCAATGCACGAATTACACACTAGTTGTTATTTTATTAGCGAATAGAATAATAATGTACATGCTAACTTGTACATGTATTTATAATGTAGAAACAAAAGCGGATGTGGGCTTGAGTACTATGAATACTAGCCCATATATTTGCTACTGATTTGCCTGTATTATTACATAATATCGCTTTGTATTTTGATTTGATAATAGCCTCTGCGAGAAATAGTAAGGCTCTGTTTGGAAGCTTTTTCAATTAGTTTTGAATGGTTCTGTATTTCAGCTGTTGTGATGACTCTTATTTGTAGGATTATTTTTCACATCGGTTATTGTTGGTTATAAAACCGGTGAAAAGCAGTGTAGTGTAATTTTAATGGCAATAATCAGTCCATCAAATTGAGATGTTTTAAGGGGTTCTAACTTATTTTTTTTAATTATACCCCTCGAAAATAGCTAATCATATTAAAAAAGTAATGTTCACAAAACTAGAGAATAAATATAATGGTATACATGTAATATTACTTTAGTGGAAAACTCCTACTAGCAGTGCATGTTAAACCCTCTTGAATGTATTGGTCGGCTATAACAACACTTCATGTAAACCAATCAAAACCGATACAGTCATTTATGCTTAAAATCGTTACTCACAGAACCTCTCATGACCGATGGTACAAACTAACAAGCGGAGGCTAAATGAAATTAATATTTATGTATTTATAACAATGGAAATGATTGAACAGTGAGCAATTACATAAATTGGACTGCGTTCCCCCTCCTACTTGGAACCGCGACATGTTTTATAGTTTGGATTGAATCCAGGTTCAAAGTTCCTAATCCAAATTGAGAGTGGCAGCCCTACTCTAATAGTGGGAAATTAATACAATCTAATCTAATCTAATAATGACCATACGAAAGAAAATTCAAACGGCAATAAATACACTCAACCATATTAGTTACACCTAACAGTCAAAACTTAGCCGTACATTCGCAATAACTGCATGACATATAATCTTCAGCTATAAATTCGTATCGTAATCTTGTATCTCAGCAACGTCTAGTTTGCATTGGCTTAAAATTTTAAAAAAATGAGGTTGGACATAAACAAGAGGTCATCAAATGTGTTCCTGGAAAGAAAGGTAGGGAAGTTTGAACCCGTGAGCCCTTCGGCTCAGTACCTCAACAGTGATGACCTTTGCATTAGCATTTTAGCGGTGTTTGAATCAGAGATTCCAATCGATGATTCCACTGCTCTTACCACGCTACAAAATACCTTCTTGCCTATAAATCATCGTTTCTCCTCTATCATGGTAATTTCTTTTTACCCACTTTACCGAGTTTCTGTAAGTTGTTGTTTACATATGACCGGTGAACCAATATATTATGACGTTGTGTTTGATTTGTCAAGGAATGTTTATAAAAATAGCCTGCGCCTAATAAAAATGTGTACTTTCTTATATCCAACTTTTAGATGTTATACCTCATGATCGACTACTGGCAGCAATATTAAATTTTAAATTATAAAGTGCTATCAACTATATTGACTAACACTAGAAATGACAAATTTTGCTTATGGATCCAAGAATACAAACCTATTTTAAATAGAATCTATCACTAAAATACCCCTAGAAGGGGATAGGACTAAGCGGAGTGGAAATGGTTTTTCATGAAACGGAAAATAAAAACTATTAACCTCACACGGGGTTTGTGAATAAGTGATCATCTGATAATAAGCAAAGAATATCCGTCAACTTTACGTTTCGTTCAAAACTTATTACAAAAATATGTTTTTGTTTACATATACACCAGCATTTTATTTTTGTACAATTCAAATTTGCGCAATTTTTTTTTAAAATTAGACTTGCGCAATTCAAATATGTGCAAGCACAACTTAAAAAAATAACGATTGCACAAATTTGATTTGTACAAAACTAAACTTGTTTTTGTAATAAGTTTAGAATGGGTTTAAACTTGAGATAGATTTTTTTTTTCGAGCTTATATGTAAAATTTGTCCCACTTGGAATCATAAATAAATAAGTGAAAATAAGAGACACATCCCTAAAGTCAAACTTAATACACAAAACATGCTACTCGTAAAAAAGATATAAATTTCATCTTTAATTTCAAATACTATAATTTTTTCCCTACAATACCCCTCTTCTTCATTGCACCAATGTTGATTCTTCATATATGGATGTTATTCTCACATCCATAATTAAAATTTGCACTCCATAAATTATCAATCTTTAAAACGCAATAACTTCTTATAAAGACGACGAATTAACAAACCATTTTCACCATTAAATCACAAATTTTATTATCTTTCTAACGAGTGACATTGTGCATATGTAAAAACAACAGCAGGACAAACTATTCGCGGATCCAACTATATGCAATATACGGTATGATATGGTATTATCTTTAAATTGATGTTTTTCAAATTTCAGCAATTATATGCAATAGTTGCAGACATTTTTTCAACTATATGCTTATACCATATAATTGCAGAAATGTCTGCAATTATATGCAATAATTGCAGAATTTTCTTCAAATATATGCAATAATTGCAGACATGATGCAATTATGCCATATAATTGCAGAAATGTCTGCAATTATATGCAATAGTTGCAGATTTGAAGAAAAATCGAAGATGTTCAAAATTTGCAGACTTATCTGCAAATATATGGAATAATTGCACCTTTACTGCAAATATGATTTTTTGGTATCAACAACGGAAATCATTTTAAAGATCATAATTTTTTTGATTTTTTGATGAAAACGATATCATGATCTGATGTTTCTACAGAAAGTTATACGCGTTTGAAATGTAAAAAACGTAAAGGGTTTTTGGGTCTTTGTGGGCCCGTGAATTTGAAAACAGAGACCAGAAACTTCTTAAAAAAGCGGAGGATGTTTTGTGTATTTTCAAACCTCGGAAGTAATGTATATCAAACACTTCCAAAAGTGAAGATGGAGCTATTTCAATTTCAAACAAAGAAGACCACTTTTCCCATAGTCATAAAATTGCTACAAGCAATATAAAAATTTTTGCTCAAAACAAATCAAAATATAATTCTGTTATTAACTGAAATTTTTGCTAATTAAACCCTCTGAGTTTTTTCCATATGTCGTGATAAGGAAATCTTCCCCTCTTTTCACCTAATCAGTCCATTCACCCAAAGACCGTCGCACTTAAAATTAACCGATTTTGGTTGGCAGCTGCCGTTTAACCACTAAACAGAGTAGATGCGAAATAAGCTTATTCTCGATGTCCACCGTAATTCTAGAATTTGGATGCTTATTGCATCAGTTTATTTCAGAGGATGCATTCGGCCGATATTTGAGATCCAACGTGTTAACAGAATTTCAACAAAAAGATGTTGTTGGATTAGATAAATGAAGGCGGCGCAGAAGATAATTGATTAGAACTGTGATTTGAAATTTTTTAGAGTTCGAAGCTATTTGAGAAATTTTGAATTTTGGATTTGGTTTCTTTGAATGTTTGGATTTAGGCCTGGTTTTAATTGAGTAAAATATCATGAAACCCGGAACAATGCTTCCACGCTACCAACTTTTTTTCAGTTCTTCTCACCCAGTAAGACACCTTATCTCATTTTTTATACAGGTAAAGGATGAAAATGATGAGCTAGTATGGAAAAAGGTTGAAGTGAGGCTACAGAATCACATAGAAATACCAACATTTCCCTCAGGGTTGGATTTCTACGACGACCACATGCAAGAATACATCAGCAAAATAGCAACACTTCTTTTGCCTGAAACTCAACCGTTATGGAATATTCACATAATAAAATATCCTACCAAAAACTCCGCGGGGTCATATATATTCAAACTTCATCATTCTTTAGGAGATGGCTTTTCTTTAATGTCTGCACTGTTCAGTTGCCTTAGAAGAGCTGATGACCCTTCTCTTCCTTTGACGTTTCCTACTAATAGTGAGAAATCAGATGTTGGTAAATGGAAATATGTCGAGTATGTACAAGATGGAGTATCCATGTGCTTCAATACAGTCAGAGATGTAAGTGAGATGCTGATCAGTGGCATGATAAAAGACAGTAAAAGTGCTATAAGGTCTGGAGCAGTTGATGTTGAAATTAAGCCAATTACATTATCAACTGTCGAGTTTCCTCTCAGTGACATCAAACAGATAAAGAACAAGATGAATGGGGTAAAGTGTGAATTATCACGTCATTTCCTTAGCATGTATGTTATCATTTTTCTAATCTATCACAACAGCAATACCACTATTGATGTATGTCTATCACAAACCGGCTTTATTTGACACTTATGAAGCTTTCTTTCAATATGGAATTAATGTCAATGTCATATATGATGTCAATAATTCTCAAATCATCATGAGTTTTTATAAAAAAAGTAATTGTGAATGGGAGCTGATTCTCCTTTTTATATACTGACTTCAAGTTCAACAAATTTGATTGCTGCAGACAGTAAATGATACAATTACAGGGATAATTTTCAATGGACTTCAGCTATATTTGCAATCTAAATGCGATAAAATAGTGAAACCGAAAAATATTACAGCACTAGTGCTGCTGAACACTAGAGCAATAAAAGTGTACAAGCCACTAGAAGGAATGACAGAAAATGACACAAAGGTGCCATGGGGCAACCACTTCACTTTCTTGCATGTGTCAATTCCAACTGCTGGGAACACAGATGAGTCTGATCCTTTGGAATCGATCAGACAAATCAAGCAAGTTATTAAGGCAAAGCGAAATTCTCTTGGTGTGTATATTACTGCTGGTGTTCTTGAACTTATCAGAAAAATCAAAGGACCCAAGGTATTTATTTTTCTATTAATGCTAGGATTTAAAAGATATATGACAGTTCTTTTATTTTTAAATTTAAAGTTGTGCCATATGCACACCAAAAACATTGCTAATCTACCCATCTTCATTTTTACCCACCCCATTACTCTTGCTAACTCCAATTTAGCATACTTATTATTTTAGCATCATCCCTTTCTTTTGCACCTTATGTCTTTCTTGGGTAGCAGCACGCATACATAAAAAGTAGTATCTTATCGACCTTTTCTGAAGTGAAATTGTAAGTTCATGAACTTAATCTTACTTCGTCGTCTAGAGATGAAAGATGACTTTAACATCCAACCTTAGCTCGAACATAGTGTATGAAGCTTTGTTATGGCGAAATATCGCTGGAGAATAAGAATTAGTTCGTTTCGAAAAGGAGGTATTCCACACACATACGACTACTTCATAAAACTTCACTTTTGTATTGGCCTTGCCTTTGGCATCCCTTCCGTGTGACCAAGGTAACAATTTTGAGCATGGTAAGCTTCCATAATGTGATGATCGATATGTACAAGACCTGGGAACCAATTCCACCAATTTGTGGTTAATACACGATTATTAGCAATTATGGTTTCAAGTAGGTGAGTTGCACCTTATAATGTAAATGGAAGATGAATTTTAGAAGTTAATTCAACCTCATGGAATTGCAACTTATTGTCCCTTAATTGTATAATGTTTTGTTGCCCAGTCTTACAACGTATGATGATCGATGTCATCTTCGACTTCCTGTAGCTTAATCACATTTCAGGGTTTCACACTTGATTCCAAAAACTGAATACAATAGTTGTGCCATTTGCAAGATTTAAGTTTACCAATTACAACACTAAGATGTCGATAATCATCCTTCACACGTGGCCATGTTCCTGAAGGCACATGTTGATGCTAGAATCTGGTGCGAAGCTCCAAAGTGGAGTGATCTTTACATCTTATTTCTTGATTATGTAAATCAAGAGAAAAGATTAATTAGTACAAAATTAGACAAAATAGAGGACAAATAGTAAAATGCAAGAAAAAGAAAGGCGTGTTATTTTCAACATAAAATATTTCGATGATGTTTGAAAAAAAATCTACAACCTAGGCTTAACACCGTTTTCAACAATAATGTTACTAATATAAAAACAAGAATGTGACTTGCATTAGTGATTGAAAAAAATTTACAACCGTAGGTTCAACATCATCTTCAACCCTAATGTCACTGATATAAAAGCAAGAATGTGACTCGTATTATTTTAATGTGAGTTGTTTCTTTTATGCTTAACAATGATGTGCACCAAATATCTTTTTTTCTTCTAAACGCCTGTGAAAAAGTGTAAGCCATGTACATTCTAAGTGAAAATTCGAAACTCAAAACACTCAAAAAGATAAAATTCAAAACAAATCTTGATTGTATAATGCCATCTTGAAGAGGATGATTTTTATATAAGCTTTCTAAAATAACTAATTTCAGATTTAGACTACATTTCAAACTTGTGAAAATAGATATAGTTTTGAGGGTTCAAAATTAACAGGCACATTTGTAAAATGCGGGTGTTAATTTTAAAAGCATTACCATTTGCACTACGGTGTATACGGAAAATCAACCAGAGCCGAAATATGTTTTTTTACTACATTTTCCCCTGTCTTAAAATTATCTAGTCACATGGCGAACAATCATCGATTGAATGAAAGGACAGTCAAGTTTCTTATGTCGTTTAATTTATGTTGTATTGAAATACATAGTTTCAAACGCCAACAAATTGTTGTGCAAAACATTATACAAAGAAACCGTTTGGGTAATGAATTGGGTATTTCAAGAAAGTTAGGGTAATTTTAAAAGCAAAATATAGTGCGAACAGTAATAATTTGTTATTTAGCATATATGAAATATGCAAGAAAGAAAATATATACCATAATAACATTGTAGCTTGGCTGGTATACTATTATTTATGTTGATATTTTGTGTAAAAGGTCCTGTGTTCATTCCATGCATTGACATATTTTTTGTTTTGAAGGTTCACTCCTAACTAAATTATATAACAATCGTTAATATATTATTATACAAGAATAGCATGTGATATCCATTACAATATCCTTCTAAAAGATTGACTTTATTAATAAAATATTTAATTTATTCTCGATTAGAAGTGTTACCCTAAAATAAATTGTTGACAAAAGGAGTTAGTGTGCACAAGGTCTTATATTCAATTCCATGCTTTGACATATTTTTTGTTTTGAATGTTCACTTCAAAATTATTTGATTATATTATATAGTAATAGATAATACGTCATGATAAAAGAATAAAGTATGATACATACATATACATACATACATACATACATATATATATACATATATATATATATATATATATATATATATATATATATTACAATGTTTTTTCTTAATTGATGTTTCGTTATGATAAAGGAATAGTGTTCAAAATTACATTCTAAAATACAAATTAAACGATTACTCGTTATACATATGTTTCGACGTATATTTTGTGTTGAACGAAATTTCAACATAATTGGGTTGAAATATACTATAAAAGCTATTTATAAAATATGAGTTCGGCAATAAAAATAAATTACTTTACCAAATCTCAGATTTCGATTACATTTGTTCTTAGGATTTTTACAATGGTATCTTGTATCGTATAGTATTAGGTCTCCAATGAAACAAGTGTACCTACGGTGTAAATCGTGGATTGACATTTCGAGTCTCAAAATAACTCTGACTAACTTAAATTTAATAATTTTATTTGAAGTCTAAAATAAAAATATTAATAAACCTTATTTGCATGGGAAAAAGAGCCGAGATGAGTGTTTTTTTTTATATGAGTTGTAACTTGGTTAACATGATTGATTGGATAATGATTGAATAATCTTCTCTTATTTGAACAATGAATAAATGTTTTTTTTTTGAACATGGTTCATTATTGTCAATAAGCATTGGTCTTTGGGATCGAACTCATGACCTCTAATCTCTTAATTTGAACTACCAACCAACTAAGCCAACGACGTTGGCTAATTATATTTATTTATTTATTTTTATTTTTATTGTGGCTCATCTGAACAATAAAAAAAATATATGGGCAAGAGCTAGTAGATGGTGATTAGATAGAATTGTTTTCTTTTGGACCCATAAAAATAGCATAAATGATATGTAGAATAAATATAATTCTGCACAAGATCTCAATTAAGTTTTCAATCTGGAATTCAAATGAGAATTTTAAAAATTAGATGAGATTAGTGTCAAATGAATATGAATGAGATTTTGTGTCCCATCTAATCTGAATGTGAGAAATAGATCTTGGGCAAGATAGAGAAGATATAAAACAATGATTATTTAGAACTGTGTTGAGTGTAAAAACAACATGTTGACACAAGGAAAACGACACTAAACTTCTACACCATGTAATTTTTACTATCATGGTGTTGGAAAGTAAATTTGTTACACAATTATATACGCATTAATGGTCTTTCATCATAAAATTATCAATAGTCTCACATGAATGTAGAGGTTATTAAGATTATAATCAGGTTTTAATATCATTTATATATTTGTTTGCAATATGAGTGTATGTATGTAACAAATATTTTTGAAGTAATAAACAAGAAAGCAAAAGCAAAATAAAATAATAAATATTGAACTCTTAAATATATTTCCAACAAAGAAAAAGTTAACATGTGCCCATTGGACATAGGTTAAGAATGATTGAAAGAGTAAATACAAAAGGAAAAATGAGGTAAAATACCCTTGATACACCAAGAATTCCATTTTTTTCCTTGTTTTCTTCCCTTGATAATTGATAGAATCCTTCTAACGAATAGCTCTACCAACCCAGCCACTGTGGTTATCTATTATGATTTGTTTCCTGTGCATATTATAAACGCGCAAGATCAAATTCAAATTAACATATTCTCATTCATAAATGTGGACGTGCTAAGTTAGGAACAAGACTTATGTTTACAATAAGTTTGAACTGAGGCTCAAGTTAGTAATTGGTTCTTGAAAAAGCTTATATAAAAAGTTGGTTCTTTTTCAAGGGTGGAAAAAGAAAAGCAAAACTGTTAGAATGTTTTGAGAAATTCCAAACACAAAATATCTCTGTAAATAACAAGCAAAACATGTCTATATTGTTTTGGCCTTACTCAAATTTAATTAGATAGTTTGTAGTTTATATTTGTCCTGGTTGCTTATCAAACAGGCTTGCACATCCCCATTTTTACATCAGTCTGATCAATTTGAACCCTGAAAAAGACGCTCGTTTGATTGTCTAAAAGTTTAATGCCACTAAGTTTTATGTTCTTAAATAGATTTATTTTGATAATGTACATATACAGGCTGTTTCCAGCTACATTTCAGACACATTAAGAGGCACAAGTCTTGCTATTTCTAACCTTATTGGACCTACCGAAAAAATACAGATGGCAAATCATCCTATAAGAAGTTTTTATTTCATGATGGCACGAGCTCCACAGGTAATGTAATAGATGTAAAAATTATAGAAGTACAATTTTGTTTCATTTCATTTTCAAGCTTGCATTTAGAGAATACATGTTTCTGTTTCAGAGTCTAACAGTAACGGTTGTAAGCTATGCGGGAATATTGAAGGTAGCAATAGGAGCTGAGAAGAATTTTATTGATTCTAAGGTTTTAGTTCATTGCATGGAGGAATCTTTTCAGAAAATACTTGAAGCAGCGGTTGGAAAGTGAACTTGTTGACATTTCCAATAAAAAAAAATGTTATTTATTCTCGAAGATAAGCCATCCTTCATGAAAGTTTGTTATTTTTACCAAATTAAGAATAGCATGTTATAGATATTTATGTGTATAATTAGTGTGATTATGAATAGTGTATGTCTTCTTATGCATATGTCTCATTATAGCTTGAGCATTTTGTTCCTTTGCATAAATTTTGAGAGATCCTTTCCGTTTGGTGGCGCAATATCCAGAACAACATAATGCAGAATTTACTTTACTTGATAAGCTCGGCTCTGGAATTTTACTACTAGTTTATACTTCATTTACCAGTGGAGAAACAACTTAACATTCCGAGATCGAATATGAGAATTTTATAGTAAATAAATAAAATAAATAATTAATTTAAAATTCAAAATTTAATCACTCAGGTGATTTGATCAATAAAACTATTAACACTAAGATGGTGGGAATTAATTGTGAAATGATCGAAAAAATTTGTTAATGAAAAATAAAATATTAAAGAGATGATTTTCGACCATAATATGTTTTTCTTAGTAACTGAAAGGCGTGGGGTTTATGTAATATGAGAGCATGTGACTGATAGTGTACTACTAAAAACACGCAGAAAAACCCTTCTGGCTTGCATATTTAATGGTCACCATACAAACTTTATTTACGTGCTTTCTAATATCATACATTATTTTGTTTTATCAATTAGGCACTCAAATACTGTTCGGTTGTTTATCGCCGTACGATGATAAACGACCATTGGCAATCAAAGTTGCAAGGTTGTTTATCATCGTACGACAGTAAACGATTGTAGGAAATTAAAGACACATGGCCATTTAGGAACGAATGAAAAAAATTGAATTTAGTGTTAAATAGCATATAAAAAAACCTAAATTTTATTATGATTTTCTTGTAGTCAGAAATATAGTTTTGAATGTCAATAGCAACACACTTGATATATTAGATACGAGGTTTTAGCCAGAAGTTCATAACATTAACCCTTGTCTCCTTTAAAACAATTAATATTCTTTATTACACTGATATGTTAAAAAATACATAACAACCTCAACTGCCATTTTAAGAAGGAAGAGAGAAGCAAAATATACAACATGCCCAAATTCTCAAGTTCTCAATTTTTAAGGGAAAAAAAGGATTTCAAACAAGTTTCTTCGATCAGTGAGTAATATCATTCCACTACATTTTCATCTATATAAATTCATTTTTCACTATAAATGATAGTTTTTGAGATGTCACATGTAATATTTTGATATATTATTGTGGAAATGAAAGTAGGGAGATATATGCTAAACTCTGTGGCAAGTGAAGTTTTTGAATTAATTAAAACCTTAGCTAATCACATCTAAATGCTTTGATGTTTTGGTATGCATGTTAAATCAGAGATGTGTTATTAATCTAGTAATTTTCCGTGTAGAGTGATTTTTATGAATTTTTAAAAGTGAAAATAAACAATTTTTGGAGGGAAAACAATATTAATAAACAACAATTATTAACATTTAAATTCGAAATTTTTACTGTACTCGATGTTTGTGTATGATTTTCAAAGAATTTTGATAATTTTCTCGTAATTTTGTAATTGATATGAATTAAGCTGCAAGGAAATGAACAATTAAGGAATTAATTAAGGAGTCGATTAATTTAATGATAAATCAAAGGAGACCACTATAAGTAATATTAGGCTTTTATTGTTATTATCTTGAAAGAATCGCCCAAGTGAGTTATAGCAAAAAAAGAGAAAATTTATAGGCAAATTCTATTTATATACCAAAACTCACCTAACATACACCATTATTTTGTTAAGAAAATTCAATCTAGTCTTTATTTTCAGACTTGAAATTTATTTGACTTAGTAAACATTTAAATTCAATCTGGCCTTAAGATCTAAATTCAAGATTTAAAATATTATAATTTACTTATTTAAAATAATATATATAATATATAATTATACTTTTTAATTTGATACTTTATTAACCAAAGAAAGGATTGAATGCAAATTGTAGTTCCATCCAAAATAGGAACACAAAAGACCTTATCCTATTACAAAACAAAATAAATTTCATACGGATGCAAACTAAAAATTCACAGCCCATTAATATTAATACGTTAAGTAAACTAAAGGACTTCAATTAATTTTCATTCATTCTGCCGCCTTTTCCAATTAATAATCCTAAATAACTTTCATTGTTGTAATGGTGATTCGATAGAGACCTCGCACTACCGCTACTTGCTCTTCGACCTATTACAATCTTCGAGCAATTATGACCATCCTCCTTGGTTCAACCAGGATCTACCGCAACTAGGGCTGCACCGGCTCCCAACTTGTTTTCGAATGAGCTAGTGATCGTTGCTTTCATCGGTGACTCGTCCTTCATGAATTTTGACTTACCAAGAAATTTTTTAGCATCCAATAAAATCCATTTGTATCTCAATGCTTATGGTATTGTTTTAGATTGAAATAACCATTGATTTCATTCTCGTCAAATATGCCATGTTGTAGTTGTTATAATGATATCCTTTAAGTCGTTGCTAAGATTTAGTTGTCCATTTATGTTTGAATTTGACTCTAGTATTAATTGAGTTGTTACTGAATTGCAAATTAATCTTGAAATTAATTAGTTTCATATGCTAATTGAATACATGCAGTTAAAGAATAAGTGATTGCTTAACTCTTCTTCTAAATTGCATAGCACACAAGTTAGATCATTAGCTGTAGTCCACCGATTTATTCTGACTTTTGTTGATAACCTATTGAGTTGTGCGACACAAGTTGTTAAAGTCATTTTAGGAGAGCAACAATAGTTCTGCACTTTATTTCACTATTGTAATTGATCTTCTCCACTTCCAGTTGCTTCCCTAGTAGATTTTAGTGAGAACTTTCCATTAGTGGGGATCGATTCCCACAAATTTACTTCTTTGCCCGTCTGAATATTTATCTATGTTATGATATTGCAAATGTTCCTTGGCAAATCAATTGAATTGATATCCTATTCACTGTTAGTTCCTTAGGTATTGGTTTTTATGATAATAGCTATATGACATTATATGAAATATAGATACCACTGTTTCATCAAGATATATATAATATATAGTGCATAATATTAGACATGTACTGATTATGAAGACTATACAGTATCAAGAGTAGATTCAAGATGCTGATGTCAAAAGTAGATTCAAGATGATTATAATTGAAGACTTGTGGGTATTGAAGAGTTCAAGATATTCCAAATAAGTTATAGAATCATTGAATTTATATTAAAACCTTAATAACACTTTCCCGATCTCTCTCTCTCCTTCTCTGATTTTATTTTAAATTGTTTTTCAAATATCCTAGTTTTGAAATAATCTTTTTAAAATATTTCTCAAAATGATTTTCAATCTTTCATACTTATAAAGATATTATTTTAGTGTTTTTAAGTTTATATATGTACATTGAATTTTTGTTTATGCTTTAATAAGTTATAATTATATTAATTATATATATATTATTTACATTATATTGAATATTCTTATTAAACCTTTCCAAATTATTTTATAAAGTTTTATTAAGTTATATTTCGATTAAAATATGTATAAAATATATTTAAATAATTCTACAAAGTATCAAATTATTTTACAAAGTAACAGATTTTCAAAATAATATTTATAAAGTGTTTTTCAATTTTGTGAAGGATATGTCAACATAATGGCCGTAATTTTCAAAAATTCAAATTTGAATTGAAGTGTCTTTTTGTAGTATCTCTCCACGAATGGACATAACCATTGTTTTCCTATATATACCAGACTTCCAAATGAATTTTTATGATCTACTTTCTTATTCTTCTCTCCTCTTTCCACTCTCTTAATTTCTATATCAATTTCTACCCATACTCTGTCGAAATTCAAACAGAATCGGATTCAATCATCACTAATTTGTTCTCCTTCATCTACTCTTTGATTGCTCTCATCTCTCTCACTCAAACCAAGATCAATGTGCTATTCAAGAGTTATAGGATCATTTGTAATCAAAATTGAAGATCTAAGTCTATAAAACTCTATCAAATCATATTGCTATACTTGTGTGTGTGATTGTAGCTCGTAAAATCAATCGAGTGTGATTGTAGCCCGTAAAATCAAGCGGTTGTGGTTAGTAGCCTGTAAATCTAGTGGATATGCTTGTAGCTCGGAAATCAAGTGACTAGCCTAGAGGTCGGGTTTTTGGAGTGTGTGTCTCATAGCTTTGAAATAAAGATTGTATTTGCATTTATTAGTTGAGAAGAAATCCGTACAAGGAATTGTGCAGGGCTGGATGTATGGTAACTTCGAACTATTATAAAATCCTAGCATGTTCTTTCCTTTTTTACTTTTATTGCATTTACTTTTATCTACACTTTGATTCTGTGATTGTTAATTACACCATTCCAAGTACAATCTTAAAAAATTTAAAAATTATTCATATAATCAATTAAACACTATTCATCCCCCATCTATTGTTAAATTAGCCTTAAGATTCATATTCCGCCAACTCACATTAAATATTAGAGCGTTGGTTTTCAAAGTATTCAAAATATGATTTTTGAATAAGTTTAAATGGCTACCAACACTGGTAATATTACTGTTAGTAAAACTGTTAATATACCTATCAGTAACTCATTTGTCGAAGGACAGTCTACCGCTAGAGCTCCACTTTTTAATTTTAGTAATTACACATATTGGTTGTGACGACCCCACCGCTATGCCCAGTTTAGCAAAGAACATTACAAATAACGTCGTTTGCTAATTCAGAGAATACGACTAGTTAAGGGCGATCGAATGTGAATATATCTTTATACTAACACTGACACGTCTTATTTACCTTTATGAGGATCTGAACTAAAATTTAGACGTGTACAGTATCAATACAAAGTAATAAAAACACTGATTAAAAATATTCAAAACAGTGTAAAATATAGATAAATCAGAATCAGAGTCATAGATCATAACAGAATAATATCCATCATCATATACATAATAGAATGCGAGTCTACAAAATATCAATACTAGGCCCACATAAATATGTACATCATATCCAAAATCTTGTATCAGGTACAAATTCACTACTATATAATATAGATGACATAAACTCCTAACTATCAATATATACAAGTATGAAGTAAACTAAAACTATCAAAATAGTCTAGTTTAATGCTAGCCCAAAATCCAAAGGTCAATGGGTCCATGTACCTATAAAGTCTCGGCCTGACCCGAGTATTAAATAATAAATGGGTCAGACTATATCTAAATAAAATGGTGAGATACTAATATCATAACTTTATGACTTAAAATAATAAGTCATATTAAATATGCCATATAAACAATCATAATAAGGCATATTAATTAAATTCATTACTTTAAAATTAATAAATGACTTAGCTCTAAAATAAGTCATCTCAAAATATGCCTAAAACTCAAAATTCATAAAAGGCATATCAAACAACAAATACAAATACCACAATTATGACTTAACAATGATCAAATAAGTCATAAATAAAATATGCCCAAAACAAATACTCAAATAAGGCATATCTAACAAATCATCATTTCATAAATTCATATCAAGTTTCAATAGACTATCGTCTCAAATTATGGAGATAACCAATTCAAAATTCCTCAGAGCTATAAAGGATACAAAATATCCATACTAAAAGTCTCTAAAGATATAATCATAAATAATGAAATAGTAATGGTAGACATCTATCCGTTTAATACAGTGGCATGAAATCTACTGAAAGAGATCTGCTACGTAGAAAGGAAGCCTTCCAAAAGAGTCTGTAGATTAGGAACACTGCTCAAAGAATAGAGCAGCTGTGTACCTAATCTATCCTATGCAAATTTACCTTCCGAAAGAGGTAAACATATTCTAACTATATAAAACAAAATAAACTGATAGGTTGTAGTATCTATAGACTACGATGCATGTAAAAATCTACCTTCCGAAAGAGACAGCCGTATTTAAACTATAACAGATCTTCCGAAAGAGATCTGCCTAAAAATGTATCGATTCTCAGATCGATGAAAAATGAGTTATCTTCTCTTAGGGATCTATCGGAGTGAAATCCGAACACCCTGAGATAATACAACTCTATGTGTAAATTACTATCACAATTACAAGAATTTAGCTTACTGTCCTATACCAGAAAGTAAATTCAAGTATTTACTAAAAGCTAGTAATTTTCACTCAAACTCAATTTAACAAATTATAATAATAATCGAAGAACTGTACAAAGTGTCCCATACAACCCGATAATTCAATCATTTATTAAAATTCTTTGTTTCATAGAAATTCATGAAATTGATTAGAAATCCAGTTCAAACTTGCATTAAATAGCCAAAAGCTAGATACAATAAAAGCCAGCAATAGTTTATAGGTTGAAAGTAATTAATATAATTTTATCATATAGAAAATGATTTCCAAAATATATATTTTTCCTCTATAATTCACTTTTAAACTTCTTGCCTTTGTTAAGCCATAATAAATAAATTAAAAGAGTTTTAAATTTGTTTTTATGTATACCAAGATATAATTTTTCCAAAATCACTTTTAAAATCCAATAACTCATATATATAAAAGGAAAAGAGTTACAAAGTTTTAAGTCTTAAAATGAAATTCCTTTATTAGGTCTTTGAATCAAAACAATATTTAAATAATTGATAGTTCGTTTTATTTCAAATCTATATAGATATATTTATAATATTACGTCATAAACACTTTTAAACCATAAACTGTTTGTAAACTTAAAATCTTAGTTAAATTTATTTTAAAATAAAGTTTTACTTTTCATAATTGATAACTTACTTTATTTTAAAAATATATTTAAATATATACACATATAAATAAAGATATAATTTTCCAAAGGCTTTCAAACTCATTCTAAAATCATTTGAACATCTTTTATAGCAAAAGTTATTTGAAGTTGAATTTATTACTTTCATAACCATTTTTCTAAAATAATACCATATCTTATCTTTTTCCTCTAAAGTATTTCCAAAATTATATACTGATAAATAATAATTTTAAAAAGATCTTGTAAATGAATATTACTTATCATTAAAAGTTTTAATTGTAACTTTTGTGATAAGCAATAAGTTAAGAAGATAATATAATTTAACTATATAATTTATAAACTAATTTCCAATTAGGATCAAATTGGATAAAATCTCATTTTTGAAATTCAATTAAAAACATTTAAATAATTTAACAATAAATCCATCAGAATGAAATTTTAGAGCCAACGATGCTCTATAAAATATCATTTCAAAATATGAATTTATTTATCAATCCGAGTTGCTTCCGGCATACTCCGATCATACAACAATGTATGCAATTTCAGCTATCGACCCAAACTTGCAGTGAACAAAATAATTTTAACATGCAACTTCATTTCAATCATTTAATTCATTTTCAATTATCTCTTCAATCCAATATTTTAAATTCATAATTCAACCAATTCATCCATCGAACAATTTAAACTCATAGCATGCAATTTATTTTAATTATTTCATCCAACCGCTACTAAAATTTTTATGCAATTCATAAGTGATTTCTAAGCTAAGTTAAGCGTGCAAAGTAAAACATCTTTATTTAGATATAGCAGAGTGAGTTAAAATAACAACTCACCTTAATCATTAGCGCCTGTGCCTCGGTTATAAGCACATAATGATCTTCAGCCCATGCCATGCCTATCACAGATATCACAACATCACCATTTTCTAGTGACTACTGGGAACAACACTAACTTCCTTCATCGTCTGCTGCTCCTTGGCTGCCAATGATCGTGAACTATGTTCCCTAAGTCGCACGATTACCTCAAGTCCATGCCATCGATCTTCGTGCTGACCTCACCTCTATCGCCTACAAGCCGCGTCTGAAGCACACGCTTCGTCACTCCCCTACCTGCATCGACCTTCACTCTTTGAATTGCCGAGCTCGATTTCAAATCCCGGCGCCTCGTCCATGCCTGCCACATCGCCCTAGCTTCCACCATGAACGCGCGACTTCATGCTTGCCTCGGCCTCGCTCCAACGATCGCCTGGAGTTGCAATTTCATGGCCGAGTTTGTTGTTTTTTTTGCCTTTTGTTTTCTATCGATCTCATATCCAATTGAGGAAATATGGCAAGCCAAAGGGAGAAGCGGGTTTGTCATTACCAGTTTGGATAAGAATTGGTTTAGGCTTACTTAATTGGGCTAGAGTTTAAAATTCAATTTTGCTTTAATTCTTTTCCTTTGCATTTATTAGTTATTTTCCCCTTGCATTTAAATTTGAACTATTAATCCTTATCGTCTATTCACAATTATATCCCGATCTAATTTAAATTTGTTCACACTTCATTCTATGAAATATAATTTGACAACAACACATCATAATTCAACTCAATACTGTTCTATTCTATTTAATTATCCAATATATTAACATAAATGAATTAAATTTCCACTATTCATAATATTGATATTGATGTAAAATACAATTAATTTTACTCTAATTATTTCAATTATATAAAATTATTTATACGTTAAAATATTTTATATTTATTAAAACATCTTATTTAAATTTTGATATATTATCTCAAAAAGAATTTATCAGCTAATTCAATTTTTATTATGACTAAATCCTTTATTAAATAAACTTTGATTGAATAATCATTTAATTCCCAAATATAATAATAAAAATCGAATCCAACACTTCTATTTTAATTAAACTAATATAGTATCATATCTTCAGAACTTGGTTGTTACTAACCTCCCCCTTATGAAAATTGCGTCCGCGCAATTTCTTATAGGGAGATGTCACACACACTCAACTGTTAATTCTCTTCGAATTTTACTATTAAGTTGAAAATCAATCAAAAATTAAGCAGTTAACATTAGAATCAAACTTATTATATGTTATAAATTTAAATAGATTAATTTATTAATTTCTGTTTCTTTGCATATGAAAATTTAATGAAAATTTACCAAGTGTTAAAATTTTTGAAAAATTTCGACAGTCTCCTTTGTACGGTGAACCGTTTGCAATTTCACAATTATAATATATGTGATATACATCGACCACACAGTCAGAAACACAATATATATCAATATTACTTAACACTTTTATTTTTAATCCAAAAGCGTACATTTTAGTTAGCATTTTTAGCAATTTCGCTTATTATTAAGCGAGCAAATGCGGTTGTTGCATGCAAATCAATCCACCTAAAATTTCAAAGTACCTATCTCCACTTAAATTGAAACATTAATTCATGTAGAAATAAATGATTTAAAAGAATTCCTAAAGCTTTTCTAAATATGCAAATCTTCTTTAAAATGAATTTATGGATTAAAACATTTAATATAAAACAACAACACGTTCAAATTTAAACCACTTTCCGGTTAATTTTTAAAGGCCGAAATCACCAAATTATGTTATGGTTTCTTAAATTAAATTGTGATATAGTGTGTTAGCTATTCAAAATATCTTTCAGATGGCATAAATGTGGATTACCACTTAAGTTATGGAGGTTTTACAAAGGTAGGTGTAGCAGATTTTTTATATGTGCACGGACCTCTTCACAAACATGAACATTTAGGCTAGAAAACGACAAAATTTTATGAAACCCTTAAAACAAAAGTTGTTGCTTATATTTTAGGCTTTCCGGAATGGGTGAATTCATCGAAATCAGATCTATTAAAAAGTTAGGAGCCAATGAATTTAACTTAGTTTTGCATCATTAGCATTTCGGGACAGCGACTTGCGCTTTATTTATTTCACATTTTAATATAAGTAAACTTCAAAATTTTGAAAAGTGATGAACACAAAAGTTGTTTCCTATTAACGTATCTTTCAAATAAAAGAAGATTCATTAAAAATGGACTTCAAAATCTAAAGTTATGATTACATTAGTATTCATTCATAACAATGAAGCTTATGTATTATCCCGAATTCAAACCACACAATCCATTTAATAATTGATGTTCATTTCTAAATTATTGTCAAGACCGGGATTTTCGACCTCCGAAAAATCGACATCAATACGTTCACTATATTAAATGCCGAGCAATCGAATTCCGGAAATACCAGATCGTTAGGAAAAGAAGGAAGAGGTAGAAGAAGTAAATAGAAATAACAACACAAAATCTCACAATCGCAACGGAACAATATATAATAGATAACAACTGTCTTTATATAAAAAGAACTACAACTATTTTTATACATTACATTATCAGAGTACAACACATCCATAACACAACACTGGACGGTTATAATAACTTGTACTCACAAAAGCTGAATATACAACCTATAGTACACAGCGGAATATACATCAGATACGGGTAATACGTCTTCGCCATTCAGCTCGTCTCTTGAGCTCCATAGCATCCTATCTTGAATTTGTAATACTCGGTCTGACCCGAGCATTATAATAAAATAACACCCGAGTTAGTATGAAAAACCAGCGTGAGAAAACACACTCAATTTGAATTATTAAGTTATCAAAATTCTTTGAAAATCAAAGGTATCTCGTAAGACCACGGCACAAATAAACACGATGAGTTTTTACCTTACGATAACCAAAACACTTTATATCAAAATCCTCTGATATGATAATAGTGTCTAAGTAGAAATACAAATAGTTGAAATTATTACATTAATTAAATTCTAGCATACTAGGCTCTACAATCAAAACCGCAAAGGCACGTATAGGAGAATGGATTCCATACGAATGACTAGGTACTGGGGTATCACCTGTCACAGTACATGTCTAGAAACAGCTTACCGAGGACCACGCCGGGATCCCCTGCCACACAAGACCGGACTATCCCTAACCTAGATAGACCTAATATGCTATCACCCCGGGTGTTCCCATCCTCTTTCGATCTCGTTCCATACATCGTAGTAATAAAATAATATCCACGGGTATTTAGAAAGGTGATAAACATACCCTAATTGGGTGCGACCCACTTAGCCTTGCTGCATCTCCCCAGATTTTCAGTCATTCCCGGTTGATGAGGCTAGAGGCTACGATTGCCTTTTTAAGGAATTTTTCACTTAGAATGCTCATTGTCCTCCAATGACAATGTACTAATAGCATTCATCCATACAAGTCCGTCCTGGGTCCGAACGAAACCGAAGGCACTATTCCTACTACATCCATTTTGGAATAATCCTCAGGATTAGTAGCGATTAGCCCTTGCACTTCACTGCTACATCTTCGACTCCATGCTCTTGTTTTCACATCAAAAACGTAATCATTGGATCGAAGTTGTTTTCGGATAACAAATCCGATCCCGATCTCTTCGAAACAACGTTCGATATTTCCGGTAAACTCAAACCCGGTTCTTTAGGAAATAAACAGACACAAATAAGATCGGAGATCACCTCCTAACCGTTAGTGGACGGATTTCCTTATAAATGTCCTAGAAGAACGAAATGAGTTTATACGTATAGTATAGCACCTCGAACGGTAACTGTACCATATAATTCCCGTATTTCTCTTAGATATTCCCAAAGTTATATTTTGGGTCCAGATTTGATAGTCGGTTATTTAACTATCAAGTAAATAATCATTCAACCAAATATTTTCTTTTCCACTGAGAAACACTAAGTTTTATTCCATTTAATTTCAATCACTTAAATCTCTTTATCCAAAATATACACTTTCTTACCGAATTTAGTATATTTACAAACTATACTTTTCAAAGATATTTGGAGACCTTTAAAATAATTTGGAAAGTACCACTGCGGTATCAAACCATGGATTCACAGCTCAATGGTTACGTCTCTATCCCAGAGAAATCCAAGAATTAACTGCAGGCACTCACTGTCTCCAATTTCGCCAAGCGAGTATACCTTTACTTCCCGAAAACTTTATTCAAAAATTTTCAAAATAATACTATGAAATTCCTATAATAATTTCAAAGTTAAATTTAGGCTAATTCTTGTAACGACCCGTATTTTTACGGATCAAAAGGTTGTAAAAAGTTGTTATTAGGTTGTTAGTGTTGTTAAGTCGTCCAGAGTTTAAGTCATTCGAAGCTTAAGTCGTGTAGAAGTTAGGTCGTTTGGAGGATAAGCCGTGTTGTAGCTTAGGTCGGGTGGTAGTTAGGTCGGGTGAACGACTTAAGGATTGGAGCGACCTAAGAAAAGACAGCGACCTAGGTTAGTGAGCAACCTAAGGAAGTAGGCGACTTAAGGGTTTAGACGACCTAAGGGGTTAGGTCTTGTTACAGTTTAGGTCGGTGGAGCGACTTAGGGAATGGAACGACTTAACAGGATAAGCGACTTAGGGACTGGACGAGTTAAGGCTTAAGTCGTTATAGCTAGGTCGTGAGACCTTGTGTTGAAGTTAGGTCGTAAGCGACCTAAGGTGGATTGCTGTGTATAATTAGGTCGCTAAGTCACGAGGGTGTTGAGTCGTTAAGTCGCAAGGACATTAAGTCATCGAGTTAAGTTAAGTCGTTGAGTCGCTATGCGTGTTAGTTAGGTCGTAGACGACCTATGTTAGTATGCTGCATATAGTTAGGTCGTTAGACGACCTAAAGGTGTTAAGTCGTATCCCAGTTAAGTCGTTAGGTCGCGTAAGGACTTAAGTCGTAGGATCTGCTGAGTCGTTAAGTCGCATCTCAGTTAGGTCGTAAGTCGCGCATTAGTGTTAAGGCTTAGGTCGTTGGGTCGTTGAGTCGCGCACTTGCGTTACAGTTAAGTCGTGTAGCGTTAAGTCGCTAAGCCGCATATGTGTGTTAGGTCCTAAGTCATAGGTCGTGGGGTTTTTATAAGTCGTGGACGACTTAAGGGGGCGGACGACCTAAGGAATTTCCAGCCTATAAATACACGATTCTACTTCACTTTTTGGGATCCGGATTTTGAAGCGACGAAGTGCTGCTATTTTGAGAGCTCGAGTTCTACACTTCTTCACTTCTTTCCTCCACTATAATTTTGTGCTTCCTTCCATCCAAATCGAAGATCAAATCGAAGATCCAAGAGCTTAGATTGAAGATCTACATCCATCGAAGAGAGATTTCATCGTTTGAAGCGGAATTGTGGAGAATCGAGTTAGATCCTTCGTTGTCCAGATCTGAAGTGTGTTGCTTTTGAGGTGTTTAGGTGATTCGATGAGTGGTGGTTATCTCTCACACGGATCCAAAGGAGTATATCGGATTGGTGGCTTGATTTTGTGTTAGAATAGTGATTTCCATGCATTTTCTTAAACTTAAGTATAGATCTATTGTTCATGATGATTTGACATCCATTTTACTACATGTTAACCTATGCAAGTTCATTCATCAAGTTGTAGAGATATTACTCATGATTCATGCTTGTTAGATTTAGACCCTTTATTTACAAGATTGCCATTATTGTTATAGTTGTTTATTAGATCATGTTTGAATGCTTGATTACTTGGATTAATGATTGATTTGATTGATTGTTATGAATTAGTTGATTAGTTGTTGGATTTAGACAAGATGGTCGAAGATGATTCAAAAGCTAAGGGAAAGGCTCTTGAATTGGAAAAGCTGCTCGTGGCATATGTGGCGGATGATGAAGCTCATATGGATAGATTTGAAGATAATGTTGAGATGAGACTTTGCTATGATGAGATGAAGCGAGGCATGATGTGAGATAGCCTTGGTTTAATCTAGACGGGATCATTCCAAGCATGTTGATAACTCGGTGAAAAGGTTCGGGTTTGAGGATAATGGTTGGCTCGGGAGGCGCTTGAGCTAGTATGAGAATAGTCGTCGAGGAGGACGACTAGAAGGCTGAGGTTTCATCGTTGTTGAAGGTTCTAGCAGGCTCAAAGCAAGAGTACGCTGGGTAGATTCGATAGTCCCAAAAGACTACAGTTGGTGGTCGAGTACTCTGGGCAGATTCGATAGTCCTAGGCACGGGCTGCGACGACGTGCAGAGTTCTGTCTAAAACCGGGGTAACCATTAGCCCTTGACGGACGGCTGAAAGAATGTGCCGGTCATTCAATTAACGGTGGTGTCGAAGCAATGATAACAGTGATAGCCAGAGTCATGGATGTTTGGTTGTATCGTCATTCGGTCTCAAGAGCGATATTTTCTGGGTGCTTATCTGATCTTGGTTTAGGCCTTGGGGGTTTGTACTTGGAAAACGTCGACCTTGACTCGAGTGATAATTGCTTTACTTTAAATGTTTGCTCTGCTATGTTTACTTTTGCTTAGTGTGTCTGGGGGCTATCACTATAGAAAGAGGTGGAGTGGGAGGGTTGGATTCCTATTCCTTTTTACCTTTATGCTCTTTTGGTATGTTGTTAGTTAATTTACCGCTCACTAAGATTGTTGTCTGACTCAAGGCATTATGTTTAACTCTTATTGCCTTGGGCTGTTCATCCATTTTGGGATGGGCAGACTAGGTAGCAAGTGACAGGTGCTGATCTTAGTTTCGAACGAAGCTGATGACGAAGACGAGCTGGAGGCTTGCATATTATTTTCTTAATATATGTACTGGATGTTCCGCTGCTTGTATAATTCTCTGAGTGATATGTAGTGAGGCTTGATGTATTGACTATTCAGATGTTTGTATTCAACTATTATGAAGCTTAATTGATGAGATTCTATTTTGTGAAGCTTCACTATATATATTATCTATTGTATTTTATCCATGCGCTGTGAGTAACACGATAGATTCTGCTGTTTTAACTTACCCCTAACGATCATCCATAGCGCCCTGACACACTTTACAGCGCACTATTTCCTTGTTCGGTGCAGGGGTCATGGGCGGTCGTCACATTTGGTATCAGAGCATTGGTTAATCGATTTTACCCAACGCTCGCTGACGTAACTACGTATGAGAGACGTAATTGTATTTTGATGGATGATTACTATATATAATATAGTAGCTTAGAAAGATTTGAGTCCTTTATGCAGTTGTTTCTCAAGGTGTGCTGATCATTTCTTTTATAGATATTAAGAATGAGTCGAAGTGGGAGACCAGCTGCTAGGGAAGGCCGTGCTGCTGAGGGGGCTGTTGATTATGCTGCTATGTTCGAGGCTATGATGACTTCGATCATGAGAAGGATGCCAGCTCCGGGGTCAGCAGTTGATGTTGGAATTCAAGTTCAAGCTCCAAGACCGGTGGATTTTGCTAAGCTGTGTAAAGACTATACTGCTCTTGGAGGAAAGGTTTTCATGGGAACAGAGTCAACCATTGAAGTTCAGAGATGGATAGATGCTTGTAGAAGGATCTTTGGTGATTTGGGAATCCAGGATGCAACCAAAAGGAAGCTTGCATCAAGACAGCTTCAAGGAAGAGCTTCTGACTGGTGGAACTCTATCACCATTGATACTCCGGAGGAAGAAATTACTTGGGAGCAATTCCAAGCCAGATTTGATGCTAAGTTCATTTCTACAGCTCAAAAATCTGTTCTGTTCAAGAAGTTTGTAGAGCTCAAGCAAGATGGAAGACCAGTTCTTGAGTACGTTTCTGAGTTTGAAGCTTTGTCCAAGTATGCCCGGTCGTATATTGAATCTCCTTATCAGAAGAACGAGAAGTTTGTGACAGGCTTGGACAATTATCTTGGGAGGCAGTTGGTGGATCATCTGGACGATCCATTTGAGAAGCTTGTGGAGAAAGCGCTCAGGCACGAAAATCTGTTTCCTAAAGAGGGATCTGTTGTTGCTGTGACCAAGGAAGAGTCTAAACCACAGCAGGGTGGAAACAAGAAGAGGAAGCAACAGCAGCAGAAGGGTAAGGATGGCCAGAAGAAGTTGAAGGGCGAAGTGACCTGCTATAATTGTCAGCAGAAGGGCCATTTCTCCAGAGATTGCAAGAATCCAAAGGTGCCAGTGAAGTGCCACAACTGTGACAAGCCGGGGCATGTCAAGAGGAATTGTCCAGAACCGCGAAAGGACAAGCAGATTGTGCAAGCTTATGCTTTGGGGGCTGTCCCATCATCTTCAAAAGCTCCTACCGCTGAAGAGAAAGGAAAGAGTGTGGTGGTTCAAGGTACTCTTTCCATATGTGGTGTTCCAGTTAGAGTGTTATTCAATACTGGAGCGTCGCATTCTTTTGTTTGTAATGAACTTGTAGGCCGGTTGGGTTTAGAACCGGATATCGTTGATAGACCATTGGTTGTGACTAATCCAGTTGGGGGTTCGTCCTATCTGTGTATGCTATGCCGTGGTTTGGTTGTGTCGAGTCATGATTGCTCTTTTGTTTGTGATTGTTTTGTTCTGAACTTTGCGGGGTTCAGAATTATTTTGGGTATGGACTGGCTTAGGAAGTATGCAACAAAGGTTGATTGTGAAAGTTTGGAGGTGACAGTCAAGAATGTGGAAGGGCGAAAGGTTGTGATATGATGTAAGCATGAGGAAGGCGTCTTCATGAGCTTCATGTATTCGCTGGTTGTTCCACGGGATGGACTGTCATCGGTGCCAATCGCTAATGGATTTGAGGATGTCTTTGATGAGGTCAAAGGGTTACCGCCGCATAGAGAGATCGAGTTTCGTATCGATCTAGTTGAAGGAGCCAGACCTGTTGTGATGCCTCTTAGGCGGATGGCGTCTAGAGAACAGTAGGAGTTGAAGGTGCAGGTTGATGATCTTTTACGAAAAGGATTCATTCGGCGTAGTGTGTCTGAATGGGGTGCACCAGTTGTGTTTGCAACCAACGCAGATGGATCATTGAGGTTGTGTGTGGATTATCGTGAGCTGAATAAAGTAACTAAGAAGAACAAGTATCCATTGCCGAGAATAGATGACTTGTTTGATCAGCTTCACGGAGCTAAGGTGTTTTCTCAGATGGATTTAGCTACGGGATTTCACCAATTAAGAGTGGCAAAGGATAGTGTGCCGAAGACTGCTTTCAGGACACCATCCGGTTTCTTTGAGTGGCTGGTAATGCCATTTGGATTGACCAATGCACCAACATATTTTGTGGATCTTATGAATAGAGTGTTCAAAGATCAGTTGAACAAGTTCGTACTTATGTTTGTGGATGATATTTTGATTTATTCCAGAACTGAAGAAGAGCACAAGACGCACTTGCGTGTTGTTTTGGAAATCTTACGGAAACATCAGCTGAAGGCTAAGTTTTCGAAGTGTCACTTCTGGAAGGGTGAAGTGAGGTTCTTAGGCCATATTATTTCTGGAAATGGAATAGCGGTTGATCCCGCCAAGATAGCAGCAATCCAGGATTGGGGTAGACCTAAGAATGCATCTGATGTGAGAAGTTTTCTTGGATTAGCAGGATACTATCGTCGATTTATCAAAGACTTTTCCAAGGTGGCTGCACCATTAACAGGATTGACGAAAAAGAACCAAGTATTCAGATGGGATGCTAAGTGTGAGCAAGCTTTCAGAATCTTGAAAGAGCGATTGACAAGTGCTCCTGTTTTGACTATTCCAAGTGGAAATGATGAGATGGTGGTTTACACCGACGCATGTGGTACCGGACTTGGAGCAGTGCTGATGCAGAAGGGTAAAGGTGTTGCGTATGCAAGTCGACAACTGAAGCCGCATGAAAGGAATTATCCGACTCACGATTTGGAGTTAGCGGCGATTGTTTTTGCTCTGATGATGTGGAGACATTATCTATTGGGAGTTCGATTCGAGTTGTTTACAGATCATAAGTCGTTGAAGTATCTTTTCTCCCAAAAGGATTTGAACCTTAGGCAGCAACGATGGCTAGAGTTTTTGGCATCATATGATTTTGGTATAGCCTATACTCTGGGAAAGGGTAACGCAGTGGTAGATGCGTTAAGTCGAAGACATGCAGGATTGGGAGCCATGTTTTCAGAATGGAAGAGTCTCGAGTATTTGGCTGGATTTAACTTCAGGCCCAGATGCGAATCGGAACCTGAGATGTTGGCAAACTTATCGATAAGACCGACTCTTGTGGAAAGAATTGGCAAGAGCCAAAAGTGAGACGATAAGCTTGTCAAGATTATCCATGATTTGGAATCTGGATTGGACCCAGAAAAGGATAAAGGATTCGAGGTCGATCGAGAAGGTTGGCTTCGGAAGCAAGGACGACTAGTTGTTCCCGATATAGATGAATTGAGAAATGAAGTTCTGAAGGAAAGTCATCACTTGAAGCTGACAATTCATCCAGGTGGAAATAAGATGTATCGGGATATGAAGAGAACCTATTATTGGGAAGGTATGAAGAAGGATGTTGGAAATTTTATTTCCATGTGCATGAACTGCCAGTTGGTAAAAGCTGAACAAAAGAAGCACAGTGGATTGCTTCAGCCATTATAAGTTCCTACATGGAAGTAAGAACAAATATCGATGGATTTTATTGATGGGTTACCTAGAACAAGAACGAGAAATGAAGGGATTTGGGTCATCGTAGATCATCTGACTAAGAGTGCAAGATTCATTCCTGTTCGATCAACCAGGACTGCATCAAAGTTGGCTGAGCTGTATGTTAAGTGGATAGTTCGATTTCATGGTATTCCGAAAAGTATAGTGAGCGATCGAGACCCATTGTTCACTAGTAGATTTTGGAAGAGCTTCCAGGAAGTTTTGGGAACCAAGTTGTGTTTGAGTACAGCTTATCACCCTCAAACAGATGGTCAGACCGAGAGAGTCAACCGAGTTTTGGAAGATCTCCTCAGAGCATGTGTTTTGGACTTCGAAGGATCATGGGAAGACCATCTTCATTTGGTGGAATTTTCATATAATAACAGTTACCAGTCAAGCATTGGTATGGCACCGTACGAGGCATTGTATGGAAGACCGTGTAACTCTCCGACATGTTGGTTAGAAACAGGAGAAAAGCTGATACTTGGGCCAGAAATGATTCGACAGACTTCAGATTGCATAGAGATCATTCGACAACGAATGAAGGCATCCCAAGACCGATAGAAAAGTTATGCCGATAAGTATCGTAAGGATTTGGAATTCGACGTAGGTGATATGGTTTTTGTGAAGATTTCTCCACTGAAGAATGTTATTCGATTCGGGAAGAAAGGAAAATTGACTCCGAGATTTGTCGGACCATTCCCGATCATCGAGCGAATTGGAAAGCTCGCCTATAAATTGGAGTTACCAGAAAAGATGTCGGGTGTGCACCATGTTTTTCACATATCATATCTACGGAAGTATGTGCACGACTCGAATATAGTGGTTCCTGCTGATAGCTATGAAGATTTTGAGGTTGATCTAGTTGATAAGAGACCTCGTAAGCCGCTTCGTGTTGTAGAAACTAACATGAAACAGCTTAGGAGGAAGGTAGTTAGGTTGCTCAAGATACAATGAAGTGATGATGATAACGACTGTACATGGGAGGTGGAAGAGAGGATGAAGGCAGCTCATCCTGAACTCTTCGAGGTATGGCCATAAGGTGTCGTGTCATCTCAGGACATTGTAACTTGTTCTAGTTTTAGAATTCTGCATGCTAGGCTAGAATTGGACGCATGGTTTGTTGATTGCTATGGATGGTAGGCATGCAGAATAATTTTTGATTGCTCTTGTTTGTTTGGAATTTCAGGGGCGAAATTCCTAAGGGGGAGAGAATGTAACGACCCGTATTTTTACGGATCAAAAGATTGTAAAACAGTTGTTATTAGGTTGTTAGTGTTGTTAAGTCGTCCAGAGTTTAAGTCGTTCGAAGCTTAAGTCATGTAGATGTTAGGTCGTCTGGAGGATAAGCCGTGTTGTAGCTTAGGTCGGGTGGTAGTTAGGTCGGGTGAACGACTTAAGGATTGGAGCGACCTAAGAAAAGACAGCGACCTAGGTTAGTGAGCAACCTAAGGAAGTAGGAGACTTAAGGGTTTAGACGACCTAAGGGGTTAGGTCGTGTTACAGTTTAGGTCGGTGGAGCGACTTAGGGAATGGAACAACTTAACAGGATAAGCGACTTAGGGACTGGACGAGTTAAGGCTTAAGTCGTTATAGTTAGGTCGTGAGACCTTGTGTTGAAGTTAGGTCGTAAGTGACCTAAGGTGGATTGCTGTGTATAATTAGGTCGCTAAGTCGCGAGGGTGTTGAGTCGTTAAGTCGCAAGGACATTAAGTCGTCGAGTTAAGTTAAGTCGTTGAGTCACTATGCGTGTTAGTTAGGTCGTAGACGACCTATGTTAGTATGCTGCGTATAGTTAGGTCGTTAGACGACCTAAATGTGTTAAGTAGTATCCCAGTTAAGTCGTTAGGTCGCGTAAGGACTTAAGTCGTAGGATCTGCTGAGTCGTTAAGTCGCATCTCAGTTAGGTCGTAAGTCGCGCATTAGTGTTAAGGCTTAGGTCGTTGGGTCGTTGAGTCGCGCACTTGCGTTACAGTTAAGTCGTGTAGCGTTAAGTCGCTAAGCCGCATATGTGTGTTAGGTCCTAAGTCGTAGGTCGTGGGGTTTTTATAAGTCGTGGACGACTTAAGGGGGCGGACGACCTAAGGAATTTCCAACCTATAAATACACGATTCTACTTCACTTTTTGGGATCCGGATTTTGAAACGACGAAGTGCTGCTATTTTGAGAGCTCGAGTTCTACACTTCTTCACTTCTTTCCTCCACTATAATTTTGTGCTTCCTTCCATCCAAATCGAAGATCAAATCGAAGATCAAATCGAAGATCCAAGAGCTTAGATTGAAGATCTACATCCATCGAAGAGAGATTTCATCGTTTGAAGCGGAATTGTGGAGAATCGAGTTAGATCCTTCGCTGTCCAGATCTAAAGTGTGTTGCTATTGAGGTGTTTAGGTGATTCGGTGAGTGGTGGTTATCTCTCACACGGATCCAAAGGAGTATATCGGATTGGTGGCTTGATTTTGTGTTAGAATAGTGATTTCCATGCATTTTCTTAAACTTAAGTATAGATCTATTGTTCATGATGATTTGACATCCATTTTACTACATGTTAACCTATGCAAGTTCATTCATCAAGTTGTAGAGATATTACTCATGATTCATGCTTGTTAGATTTAGACCCTTTATTTACAAGATTGCCATTATTGTTATAGTTGTTTATTAGATCATGTTTGAATGCTTAATTACTTGGATTAATGATTGATTTGATTGATTGTTATGAATTAGTTGATTAGTTGTTGGATTTAGACAAGATGGTCGAAGATGATTCAAAAGCTAAGGGAAAGGCTCTTGAATTGGAAAAGCTGCTCGTGGCATATGTGGCGGATGATGAAGCTCATATGGATAGATTTGAAGATGATGTTGAGATGAGACTTTGCTATGATGAGATGAAGCGAGGCATGATGTGAGATAGCCTTGGTTTAATCCATACGGGATCATTCCAAGCATGTTGATAACTCGATGAAAAGGTTCGGGTTTGAGGATAATGGTTGGCTCGGGAGGCGCTTGAGCTAGTATGAGAATAGTCGTCGAGGAGGACGACTAGAAGGCTGAGGTTTCATCGTTGTTGAAGGTTCTAGCAGGCTCAAAGCAAGAGTACGCTGGGCAGATTCGATAGTCCCAAAAGACTACAGTGGGTGGTCGAGTACTCTGGGCAGATTCGATAGTCCTAGGCACGGGCTGCGACGACGTGCGGAGTTCTGTCTAGAACCGGCGTAACCATTAGCCCTTGACGGACGGCTGAAAGAATGTGCCGGTCATTCAATTAACGGTGGTGTCAAAGCAATGATAACAGTGATAGCCAGAGTCATGGATGTTTGGTTGTATCGTCATTCGGTCTCAAGAGCGATATTTTCTTGGTGCTTATCTGATCTTGGTTTAGGCCTTGGGGGTTTGTACTTGGAAAACGTCGACCTTGACTCGAGTGATAATTGCTTTACTTTAAATGTTTGCTCCGCTATGTTTACTTTTGCTTAGTGTGTCTGGGGGCTATCACTGTAGAAAGAGGTGGAGTGAGAGGGTTGGATTCCTATTCCTTTTTACCTTTATGCTCTTTTGGTATGTTGTTAATTAATTTACCGCTCACTAAGACTGTTGTCTGGCTCAAGGCTTTATGTTTAACTCTTATTGCCTTGGGCTGTTCATCCATTTTGGGATGGGCAGACTAGGTAGCAGGTGACAGGTGCTGATCTTAGTTTCCAACGATGCTGATGACGAAGACGAGCTGGAGGCTTGCATATTATTTTCTTACTATATGTACTGGATGTTCCGTTGCTTGTATAATTCTCTGAGTAATATGTAGTGAGGCTTGATGTATTGACTATTCAGATATTTGTATTCAACCATTATGAAGCTTAATTGATGAGATTCTATTTTGTGAAGCTTCACTATATATATTCTCTATTGTATTTTATCCATGCGCTGTGAGTAATACGATAGATTCTACTATTTTAACTTGCCCCGGACGATCATCCATGGCGGCCTGGCACACTTTACAGCGCACTATTTCCTTGTTCGGTGTAGGGGTCCTGGGCGGTCGTCACAATACTCTTTAAAATAAAAGATATTATTAAATATTGAATATTGATTAGTTTATCCCATTAAAATAATGATACTGATTAATCTTTAAACTTACTATAAACTAACTTAATTAATATTTAAATATATTTTAAACAATTTTAAAACAACTAAATAATTAATTTTCTGAAATATTCTTAAACACTTTTAAATTTTCTAGTTGATACTTAAAAATTCTCCCTTTTTTAAAATAACTTAATTTCTCCATAAAACATATTTTTCAAATTCCAATATAAACAGTCTAATATATATAAATCTCTTTCGATTTATTTCCAATTCGATTTACATCCCAATTCCGTAAATTCCCCTTTTTCACATTTGTAAAAATAAATCTACCATTTATTTTTAAACCGATTTACCCATCTCCTTATAAATCCTCACTATGAATTTATAATTTCAATTTATCCACTGATAATTACTTCACTTTATTTATAAACTTCGTCGATAAATTCCATAGTCTCATTTCTCGTTTAAAACGGTTTCACAACACTTAATCGATTTTAAATCAATTTCTAATTTAAATTTCATTTTTAAATTAATTTCTTAAATAACCCAAATATATTCCCAAACCTAACTAATTCTGATTCCACTCCCATTTCATAAATTTTAAATCTTATTTAAAATCTAGTATAACGATTCTATATTTTATTTTTAAATTTCCCCTTTTTATTCTCCCAACTATTTAAATCTCGAATTTAAAAATAAATCCTTTTATACTTAAACAATATCGTTTCAGTTCTACTATTTAAAACCCTTTTATTTACATTATTCGAAAATCTCTATATTTCCATATTCCGAAATTTTCAAATAGAATTTTAAAACAAACTATTTATTTTTCTGAAATTCATTTCCTTAAATAAATCCAAATTTCACCATAAATATTTTACTTTCAATCTCCCTTTTTATTTCCTTTTAAAAATTCAATATTCGTATTTATGGTATTTTAAAATGCCAAATTCTAACCGGTAATACAATAGCATCCAATAAATTCAAATTCCACTATAATCTACCACAGATTATTCAACATATCATATATCACTGAATATGAAAATAATTTCAACATTTTTGGGGAATCCAGTTGGATCCCTCCAACCTGTTTCCCTGCATCCACAGATATTAATACAATATAAAAATACCAATCCCACTTCGAGGGGGATATCGCGGTATATAGGGTCATCCGCTATTATGCGCGGTGCATAGGGTCTCATCCGCTATATATATGCGGGAATATTAATCACTCCAATATATATACTACTATATATAATATCACATCCAACTGATAAAAATATATCAATTCAACCAATCAATCAATAATTAATTTTATCTACTAAAATTAAATGCGGTAAATCCAAAATTGAGTGAGATTAACTCACCTTGATTTTAACTATCGCTTTTCACTTTCCGTTCTGATTAATTTGAACGCTTTGAATTTATCTGAAAATTTCTGAAGCTCCAATTTTGTCCAAACCATTTTTTTTTCATAGATGGTGACACTACGATCCCAATGCCTCTCGAATCGTCCGAATCAGACAACGTACGCATGAGATAAATTTTTTATAAGTTGAAGATAATTTGATTTAAACTTAAACATTAATTTAATTTAAAACTTTAAAACCCATACCCACATTCTAAAGCCCAGCCCGCCTAAGCCTTCTTCCCCCTTTTGGTCGCATCTCCGGTAACCAAAAATGCACCGCGCCATCGTGCACGTGTATGCTTCCTTCCGGCCACCATCGACCGATATGAGATCACCCACACGTCGCTCCTCTTCCCCACGTTCGGTCGCACCCCTTCGCCATAGCTTTCCACCCCCAGATCGAAACGCGACGAACTCGAGCTCCCCTCGACCTGCTGCAATCGCGATTCACTATGGTGGATCGCACCACACAAAAAAACCATAAATAGCTGCTAAACTCTACTACAAACTCAAATACTACGTCGCCATGATCCAAAACTCCACCAATCAGCCGATAACCGAAACCCTAGTTTCGAACCGAATATAGTCGATCTCCAAACAAGTGCCAAACCCTTTAATTCGCCTACTTGATTGAAGCTTAAGGCAAAATATGATTTTAGAAATGGGTTTCATGATTTATAGACGAGTAGAATTTGAAGAATTTATTTTCAAAGTTTCAATCTTTTTTTTTCTTCATAACTGTGTTCGGCCGTGAAATTATAAAAGAGGAGGGAAGAAGACACTTTACGTGTTCAAATAGGTCATCTACAGTGACTGAAGTGAAGGGGGAAAAGTTGATGTGAATATATAGGTCAATCGATATAAATAGATTTATTTATTTAAATTTAAATCGTCTCGATTTCGCAACTTAAAATCTCGACCTCCTATCGAGTCGTGCTGCTAGACGTTTATAATGTTATACCCCTATTCCAAACGCAATGCAAAAGGTTTTGAGTCCTAATTCGATCGTATAGAGAAGATAGCTTTTTGGACCCAATTATTATATTGAATTTTCGATAAGAATTTCAGCGCGTGTATATCCCGTACGGCCAAACAATGACTCCTAACGTTCCGAAATTTGAAATCCGATAATAATACACTATTACGGATCAAATGGAACTAGTTTCGTCGAATTCCGAGACTGTGCCCTAGAAGGCTATTTTTAAATGTCAATTTAAACGATATATTTTTAAAACTGAACAAATCACTTTTAAATTCCATTTAAAAAGTTTTATTATCTTCATTATTATCAATATAAATTTTATAAGCCTTTAAATTATTTTTAACAAGCTTAAAACTCAAGGTTCAATAATTTAATAATTTCCAATTATTAAATTCAATAATTTAATTATCCAATAAATGGTTATATTTGAAAGTTAAGTTAAAAATTAACTTTTAAATATTTAAAATCAATTAAATATTTCAATTTAAAATATTCAAAATCCTGGGTCGTTACATTCCTCCCCCCTTATAAAAATTTCGTCCTCGAAATTGTCAGGTAAGAAGAATGGCCCAAAACCTAGTAACTATTTCCCAAAACCACACAGTTTTAAGCAACTTCCCAAAAACAATTTTATTAAAACTATCACTACTACTAATTTACAAAATTAATTCATAGATTACAACTAATATTATCCCCTCAATCATTCAAATTATAATTTAAAACAAAAATTAAAATTATCAAAATTTTCTAACTCCATAAATTTTTTTGAAAAATTTAGCCAGCGTCTCCTTTGCGCGGCTAGATCCGAAAAACTACAAAACGCCTCTACGGGCCCAAATCATCAAAAGAAAACAAAATCCAAGTGGCTCAATCAGAAAATCATCAATTTCATACAATAATTTAAACACGTACCTTTTTGTCTGGCAATCAAATTTTACTTCTGAAATCGAAGACATCAATTTAGCTTTTGCTTTTAATTACCTGCACCTTATTTACCAATAGTATCCAATCATACAATTCAAAATCATTTTATTTATTCTTTTTCAAAATTTTCAATATTTGCTCTACTTAAGCCCGTACGATGTACATATATCATCCATACGCAATATCAAATCTGATCGCTCACTTAATCACACAATTTCACTTCCGAACTAGTATCGTTCACACGACTCTCTAGTACAGACTCAGATCTGGTTTCTTGATCAGAAACCGTCATTCTCCTTGCATAGCCATCTACTATGATAGAGAATTCCAAGATCAATCAAAAATCCATATTTGGGATTTACCGTCGAATCGAGTGAAAAATCCCAACTCGGATCGATATAACTATCTCGTAATTCTGTGCTCGAATCTGGATCAAATCATCATGCGAATAAAATAATACACGTATAACTTACGTATTAATTTCCAATTGATTATTAGCTATATCAATTTCTTTTATTCTCACTCATTTCATTCCAATCAATTATCCACGATTATCATTTTACACACCTTTTATTTAATCATTATTCAAATACTTACTTAGTATATTTCCCAATACCAATCTTACTTAAGAACTTCACCATCAATTTCTTAAGTCTATTATAAACATTTTATACAAACTCTTATGTTTATTTCCACTTCATCACTTTGGTTTATATTCATTTCTATTCAAATTAAATTTTCAATTCCATTTGAACTCAATTTACCTTCCAATTTTTTTATTTAATTTTTATCAACCATCTCTCAAACCATATTTGATTCACTAATTTATTTTATATCTCAATCAAATTTTATTTCCAAACTTTTATTTTATTTAGTCCACTCGAACTAATTCTTCAATTTCACCTTATTTAACAAAATTCAAATTAAATATCATTCCAATATTCAATTTCAATTCTATTTACTTACAAATTAATTTAATTTGTTCATCCACTAATTTATTCCCAACTTAATAAATTTTATTTCAATAACTATTTCGTTTAGCCTGCTTAGGCTAAATTTTGGAACTTAAATCCTAATGCTTTTGAAAAAAGAGCGATTTTGAAAATTTTGGAAAGAAATAATAATTTTTTACTCTAGTTGTTGTATTAGAGGAACCGGAACCACTAGATGCTCCATGTTGTTTTAATTCTAGTGTTTTACATGTTTTTTTAGGAGGATCCACTCTTAGCCATTTTTGGTTTTGGTTTTAATACATTTCTTTTTGGAAGAAATTGAAAATAAATTTTTGAATATAAGAACCCGGGTATTTAGTTCTAAATTTACCTTTTGATATGTTTGGATGCACAGTATTCCATTTCAGCGTATTCTCAGAATTAGGTTGCATATGGTTGATATATTATTTTTGGTTGCATAAAGATTTATATCATACTAGTTTTTCTGGATAAGTTACAACTAATTAATGTTTGGTATTTCTAGGATAGTTTCGGGGACGAAATTCTTTTAGGGAGGAGAATGTAATGACTTGGAATTTCACTATTTGAATTTGTGAATATTTATTAAATTTTAAATATTCAAATAATAGGTTTATAACTAAAGTAAAACTCTTTTAAATAATAAGGAATGATAGTGAAAGATTTTTCTGATTTAGTTTACAAAAATATTTAGATCGATGTAAGACTGAAAATGTGACCGGAATTCGTTTTTCGAGTTTTCGAGCTCTCATCGACTAAAGGTTATCAGAAATTTCATAACTCTTTTGTATGCACCAACATATATTTATAAGTTACTTAGGCATGTCTGAATACATGTGAATATATGTATATATGCTTAAGGAAAAATATATAATAAGGAAGCTTCTAACATAAGCCACCAAAATGAATTTAATAAAGAAGCTTCCCATGTAAGTTAAGAAGATATAATTAAATAAAGAAGCTTTATAACAACCCAAAATTTGAGCTATATTCATTAATTAACGAATTATTTAAATAATAAAATAAGTTTGTGAAATTGTCAAAATTAAGCCACTGGAGTTGCACCATTGCGTCCATGGTAATTTTCTGGTCAATTTCCATATATAACTTGTCGAAATCCGAGTCAGTATGGAGAAGACACAAGAGAAATAAGAAATCAACTAAAACGAAAAAATAAATAAATTGCAAGGCATGGGTCGACCCATACCAATGGTCAGGTCGACCTTAGGGTTGACCCCCATTATAAATAGGTCGACCTTAGGGTCGACCCTCATAGAAGCTTGGTCGAGCCGCCTTAGTTCATGAACGTAGATTCATCCAAATCGAAGGGTACACGTCATAACTTGATTTTTCTCAAATCCTGTGCGTTCGTGCTTCCATCCGACGGTTCCTAGAGAGCCTATGATGTGGTTGAACCAGATTTAATCTT
Organism: Allium fistulosum; assembly: GCA_030737815.1. Taxonomy (NCBI): domain Eukaryota; kingdom Viridiplantae; phylum Streptophyta; class Magnoliopsida; order Asparagales; family Amaryllidaceae; genus Allium; species Allium fistulosum. The sequence continues at coordinate 237,871,923 of CM060908.1, forward strand.
TAAATCCAACGGTTTGAGATCCCTAAGTCACACTATAAATAGAACCCTAGGCCTAGCCATTTTTCTCATTCAGATTTTCTCCTAATTAGGTTCATTGCCTGAGGCTGAATCCTAAATAGAAATTTTTTCTAGGGAGAAGATCTTTTTGATAAAAATATTCTACGCCCTATAAGTGGATCCAGGAAGGCCAAGGATTAGAGCTAAGGACCACAGGTGAGTGTTTCATAATTATTTTAGATTTTTAAGAAATTTAAAATAATAGGGTTCTCAATAGTTGTAGATTTTCTACAATTTTGAGACAATTTTTATATAAGTTATTTATAGTTAACTTTTATGTAAATTTCAGTATTTCTTTTCAGTCTATTTTGTTCAGCTATTTTTATTATTTTATTCAGTTATTTATAGTTATTTACAGTTATTTACATTTATTTACATCTATTTTAAGTTGGAATTTAGCCTGTAAATGTTTGTTTCTTTTTATTCCTTTTTACGCAAACAAAAATTATAAAGAAGAAGAATTTGCAAATATGGATTAAAATAGAAAAACACTAAATTTACAGAAAATCAGATGTAAAATGAAAAAAACTGAAATAAAAATAGAGATGGACTGAAATTGGCAAATTTAAGATATTTGCAAGCATAATTATAACAAGTGGTTATAACTAAAAAGAGAAAATAGAAGAATAACAACTGCAAGAACAATTATAACACAGGTTATTAGAAAGAAAGAGATAACAGAAGAGGCTTATTTTTAAAACTTAGACCTTGGATTAAGTTAATAAGCAAATATAGCAGAAATAACAGAAGAGGCTTATTTTAAAACTTAGATCTTGGATTAAGTTAATGAGCAAATATAGCAGAAATGATAAAAGAGGCTTATTTTAAAACTTAGATCTTGATTAAGTTACTAAGCAAATATAACAAAGATAATAGAAGAGGCTTATTTTAAAACTTAGATCTTGAATTAAGTTAATAAGAAAACATAGAAGTAGGCCCCGTACCGACAGCATTCCCATTCAGTCAAGAATTGATGGTCGCACAATAGTTAGGTGAGGCTGGGACACGCGTATGCTGATTAGGGTAAATAAGTGGCCAATAGATAGAGAATCAAATCTGGAGATTTGGGAAAGGGGGCAACCTAGAATTTGATTGTTAGGACCAGTACCGGTAGCATTTCCTTTCAGGACTAGGACTGATGGTCTCACAACAACTAGGTGAGGCTGGACAGCATTCCCTTTCATGTTTAGGACTAATGGTCTCACGACAATTAGGTGAAGCCGAACACGCTTATGCTATTTAGTGTAAATAAGAGGTCACAACAAGGGGTGACCGTTAGTGTGTACCGGCAGTGACCGAGTGTGCGTCATCGATTAGGGTAAATAATTCGCTACTGCATTCCAAGCGCTAAGAGGTGTCTTTTGCTGTGGGACCAAAAAGATTGGACTAGCTCACAATGGCACAACAGAGATAGAACAGGCCGATCAACCGGTAGAATTAGGATTTCAGCCTAATCAAGTTAGCAGTTGAGATATGATTAGGGTTTCAACGTAATCACAGCAGTTTAAGAAAGGTGCAAACAATCATAATCAAACGATCAAAGCAAACTGTCAAATAGAATTAGAAACAATATTTTATCCGAATTTTATCATTTCTGTATTTTCCCTTCAAGCTAGAACTATTGCTTAGTCTATTATATTTATCTTGCTTAGAAATGCTAGTAATTACTTTCACTCACCAGACTTATAGTCTGACCCACTCCTTTATTTCCCCCTTTCCCCCCATAGGCCAGCATAGTTGAGTTGATTCAGGATTGCTTGGAGATTCATTTTCAGAGATTTCTCATTTCAAATGTATTCTTCAACTTTTCATCTTTTTCATTTGGCTTATGATGGATTGGTACTTGTGAGAGGGATTGGTATTATTATTGTTATCTTTATAATCTAATTTTATGAGACTGAGATGTATTTTCATGAGACATTTTGAGTTTTTGAGATATGTAATGTTTTTATGACTTATTCTGAGATGATTTTAATTTTGAATTATAAGTTATTTATTTAAATGTTTCTGCTGTTTTTACTTATTTGACTTGTGAATCTTAGTCTTTGTGATGCTTTAGCTATACCTATAACACACTATATCCTTTGGTGTGCCTTTCTTGGATATACTAAGGGGTGTGGGGTGTTTCACTTGGTATGAGAGCCTAAGGTTGCAGGATTCCTAAAAACTCGTTTTAAAAGTAAAGTATTTTTAAAAGGTAACATATCTTTAAACTAAAAGCATTTTTGAAAAGAAACTCTTTTTATAGAAATAGTTTTCAAGTAAAAGAGAGTTTTTATAAAAATCCCCTCAAAGTCTAGTTCAACCTTCTTTCAATTCTTTCGAGCCTAAAATTTCTTTTCTTTGCATAGAATTGTGGATGCCCCAAATCTTCCAGAGGGTGTCCAAGCCACTGCCTGGTTCCGTAGATACCACCAAGCTACGGCATCAGAGGTGCAAGGGCAAGCGCCCAATGCACCACTAGCTGGTGGAGATCCTACTAATCCACTTGCAACAACCAATTTTTCTAAACTATGCAAGGATTTCACTAGTCTAGGAGGCAAGATGTTTTCTGGCACAGAGGATTCCATGGAGGCACAAACTTGGTTGAGGAATACATAGCAGATATTTGGGCTTTTAGGATTGGAGGACTGACAGAGAGTTCAGCTTGCATCTTGGTAGCTGAAGGGAGAAGTTCATTAGTCTAAAGCAAGGGAGTCTTTCGGTGAAGGAGTATATAAATCAGTTTAATGAGTTATCGTGGTTCAGAATGGAGCTTATTAATACACCGCATAAGAAGGCCACCAAGTTGGCTAAGGGTTTGAACCAGCCACTCTAAGGATTGGCATTGACACATGTACCTATGGGAGCGACATATGAGTCACTTGTGGAAATGGCTCTCATGTCAGGGGTGGCTAAGGAAGGAGAAGTTAAGGAGGTTCCTAAATCAGAAAACTCTAAGAAGCAGTGGTGGAAGAATAAGAAGGATAAGGATAAGATGAAAGGAGGAGGACCTCGGAAGGGATAGATCAAGAAGGGCGAGAAGTGTCATAATTGTTGATTGGTTGGAAATTTCACAAAGGACTGTAAGAAGGACACGATGAAGGGGAGGTGTTACAAATGTGGGCAACCTGGACACCTTTGTAGAGCTTGTCCTCAGAAGACGGTGCAGAGAGCAGGTGCACCCACGGTGCAAGTAGTGAACTAGATCAAGCTAGGAAAGTCTCTGTAGAAGGTTTGATCTCTATTTTGGATTTTCCTATTCGAACTCTTTTTGACTCTGAGCATCGCATTCTTCCATTTCTAGTTCCTTGGTTGATTGTTTGCACTTAGATATTTCTCTAGTAGTAGACCCTATAGTTGTTTCGAACCCTGTAGGAGGATCGGCACATTTATCCATGATTTCTTAGGGTTTGAAATTTTTTTATGCTAGACGTAGAGTTTGATTATGAGGCCTATGTACTGGGATTTCCGAGATATGGGATGATTTTGGGGATGGACTGGTTATCCACTTATGGTGCGATATTGGACTACGAGAGGAGAGTCGTTAGACTAGAGACATGTAGTGGGTGGAATCTCGAGGTTTCTTGCAACCCACAGGGGTCAGTCATGTTGAGCTTCCTTTATTCCCTTGGTTCATCACTAGGAGAGTTAGATTCAGGTCCATTTGTTAGAGATTTCCCAGACATTTTTGAGTAGGTTAAGGACTACCCTTATAAGAGAGAGATCAAATTTAGGATCTATCTGAATGACAATGTTAAGCCAGTGGCATTGCCCGTGAGACATATGGCTCCTAGGGAGAGGAAGGAGTTAAGTAAGCAGATTTGTGAGCTATTAGAGAAAGGCTTCATCAGATGGAGCATATATGAGTGGGAAGCGCCAGTCGTCTTCGCTACGAAGGCGGATGGTTCCCTTCGACTTTGCATAGATTATAGAGAGTTGAATATGCTCACGAAGAAGAACCGTTACCCACTTCCTAGGATAGAAGATCTTTTCGATCAGTTGGTTGGTTGTTCAGTATTTTCTCAGCTTGACTTAGCCACTGGATTTCATCAGCTTAGGCTCGCTGACGATAGCATTCATTTAGGACACCCGATGGACTCTTTGAGTGGTTGGTTATGCTGTTTGGGCTGACCAATGCCCCAGCCTATGTTGTAGATTTGATGAGCCATGTATTTCGAGATGTCCTAAGTAAGTTCGTTGTAGTATTTGTGGACGACATTTTGGTGTTTTCCAAGAGTATGGAAGAGCATGCTATTCATCCTCGGGAGGTTCTTCGCACACGTCGTGTTCATCAATTGAAAGCAAAGTTCTCGTAGTGTCACTTTTGGCAGTGCATTTCTTAGGATATGTAGTCTCAAGAGAGGGTTTAGCTGGGGATCCCGCTAAGATAGTAGAAGTACAGGATTGTAAGCCCCTAAGAACGCTATCAAAGTTTCAAGCTTCCTAGCTTTAGCTGGTTATTATAGTGAGTTTATCAGAGATTTCAGCATTTGAGGTTAAGCTTACCCTCATAGATCAGATTGGCTCAAGGAAGCGAGAGGAATCAGAGCTTGTGAATATTCTAGGTAGGATTAAGATATGAGAGGTCTCTAGACATCTCCAATGCTATTCCGTCGATAGTAAAGTTTGTTAAGGAGAGATGGAAGACTTTGTGTCCTCCGCACTAGTGATTTGGTGAGAGCCGTTCTAGCAAAAGCACACCATTCTCGGATGACTATTCATCCGGGCGAGGATAAGATGTATGGGAACATGAAGAGAGTGTTTTATTGGTATGGCATGAAGAAGGACGTAACAGAGTTTGTAGCTAAGTGTCTTGTATGCCAAAGAGTTAAGGAGGAGCAGCAGAGGCCTGGCGGATTGCTTCAACCATTGGATGTACTCGAATGTAAGTGGGATAGGGTTTCGATGGACTTCATAGATGGTTTACCCCGATCTAGGAAGGGGAGTACCAATATTTGGATGATTGTAGATCGTTTATTAAGAGCGCCCACTTGATTCCAGTCAAGAGTAAGAGGACAACACCTTATTCGGCATCCATATACATTCGTGAGATAGTCCGACTTCATGGAGTTCCCTCTAGCATTGTGAGCGACAGAGACCCTATCTTTACTAGTGAGTTTTGGAGATGCTTGCAAGAGGCTTTAGGGACACAACTTAGATTAAGTACGGCCTATCACCCTCTAACTGATGGCCAAACAGAGAGAGTTAATAGAGTTCTTGAGGATTTGTCGAGGGTGTGCATTCTTGATTTTGGAGGAACTTGGGAGGAACTCCTTCCTTTAGTGGAGTTCGCATATAACAATAGTTTTCAAGCTAGCATTAGGATGGCTCCTTTTGAAGCCCTTTATGAAGGACCTTGCAAGTGAGTCTACAGAAAGATTGCTACTTGGTCCCGACATGCTTAGAGAGACTTTGGAAAAGATTGATTTTATTAGGAGAAGAATGAAGACGGCCTAAGATAGATAGAAATCCTATGCAGATAAGCAAAGAAGGGATATTGAGTTCGAGGTAGGAGACTTGGTTTTCATTAAGGTATTTCCGCTAAGAAAGGTAGTGAGGTTTGGATCAAGTGGGAAACTTGCTCCCAGGTTGGTAGGACCGTTCCCCATTGTGGAAAGGGTAGGGAAGATGGTGTATCGGATATCGGATAAAGCTACCGCGGAGGCTTGCGGGAGTTCATGATGTTTTTCATGTTTCGCACTTGAGAAAGTGCTTACATGATTCAGTAGAGGTAGTGGAACCTAGCCTATTTGAGGAAGTTGAAGTGGAGAGAGAAGCATCGGTTCGTCGCAATCATACCAAGATTGTTGGACAGGATATCAAAAAGCTTAGGAATAAAGAAGTCCCTTTGGTTAAGGTGCAATGGCTAGATAGTATTGAGGACGCTACGTGGGAGGCTGAGGAGAAAATACGTACCTCTTATCCGCATCTTTTCGATGGTACATTTTGAATTTCCTATTTCAATCTTTAGTTTTGAATAGGTTCTTTCCTTTAGTATCCTATGGGAGGGTAGATCTTAGGATTTAACCTATGGATGGTAAGGCTGAATGTAAACATGTTACCAGAACATGTTATGTATGATGGACGCTAGTGGCTGCAAGTTTTTTCTAGTGGATGCTAATGGACGCATATACACACACTAGGCACTATTATCTCTTAGGGATCGGCATAACTAGGTCACTAAAGCATATGCATATGGATGTGTGTGCACTTGCATTTTTATTTTATTTCCATGGTTGGTATAATGAGTGATTAGCATATGATTGTTGTATTTGGATGATGATTGTAGCATGCATGTAGAACTATCAGTTATCATTAGGAAATTTGCATTCATTTGGATACATGGCACAGACATGATTGCATAAAAAGGAGGTCGACTGAATTAGTAGACCGCCTAATCTTTTGCATAAGTTAGGGACATTGACACTACACTATTGCATATAACATAAGTTGCATTAGAAAACTTAAGGAAAATGGATGTAATGGATGATGGTTGAATATGTGGTTGTAGGATTTGGATGAAAATATTTATTTCATTCTTCCGTCCTTAGATATTTCGGGACGAAATCCTTTAAGGGAGGGAGAATATAACAACCCAAAATTTGAGTTATAATAATTAATTAACGAATTAATTAAATAATAAAATAAGTTTGTGAAATTTTCAGAATTGAGCTATGGGAGTTGGACCATTGTGTCCATGGTAATTTTCTGGTCAATTTCGATATATAACTTATCGAAATCCGAGTCAGTATGGAGAAGATACAAGAGAAACAAGAAATCAACTAAAACGGAAAAAAAATTGCAAGGAATGGATCGACCCATGCCTATGGTCAGGTCGACCGTAGGGTCGACCCCCAGTATACATAGGTCGACCCCCATAGAAGCTTGGTCGACCCGCCTTAGTTAATGAACGTATATTCGACCAGATCGAAGCGTACACGTCATAACTTGATTTTTCTCAAATCCTGTGCGTTCGTGCTTCCATTCGACGGTTCCTAGAGAGCATATGACTTGGTTGCACCAGATTTAATCTTCAAATCCAAAGGTCTGAGATCCCTAAGTCACACTATAAATAGAACTCTAGGCCTAGCTATTTTTCTCATTCAGATTTTCTCCCAATTGGGTTCATTGCCTGAGACTGAACCCTAAATAGAAAAGTTTTCTAAGGAGAAGATCTTTTTGATAAAAATAGTCTACGCCCTAGAAGTGGATCCGGGAAGGCCAAGGATTAGACATAAGGTCCACAGGTGAGTGTTTCGTAATTATTTTAGATTTTTAAGTAATTTAAAATAATAGGGTTATCAATAGTTGTTGTTTTTCTACAATTTTGAGACAGTTTTTATATAAGTTATTTACAGTTAACTTTTAAGTAAATTTCCGGAGTTCTTTTCAGTCTATTTTATTCAGCTATTTTTATTCAGTTATTTTACTCATTTATTTATCGTTATTTACAGTTATTTACATTTATTTACATTTGTTTTAAGTTGGAATTTAGCCTGTAAATGTTTGTTTCTTTTTATTCCATTTTACGCGAATAAAATATTAAAAAGAAGAAGAATTCGCAAATATGGATTAAAATAGAAAAACACTAAATTTACAGAAATTAGACGTAAAATGAGAAAAATTGAAATAAAAATAGAGATGGACTGAAATAGGAAAATTTAAGATATTTGCAAGCATAATTATAACAAGTGGTTATAACTAAAAAGAGAAAATAGAAGAATAACAGCTGCAAGAACAATTATAACACAAGTTATAATTAGAAAGAAAGAGATAACAAAAGAGGCTTACTTTTAAAACTTAGACCTTGGATTAAGTTAATGAGCAAATATAGCAGAAATAACAGAAGAGGCTTATTTTAAAACTTAGACCTTGGATTAAGTTAATAATCAAATATAGCATAAATGACAAAAGAGGCTTATTTTAAAACTTAGATCTTGATTAAGTTAATAAGAAAATATAGCAGAGATAACAGAAGAGGCTTATATTAAAATTTAGATCTTGAATTAAGTTAATAAGCAAACATAGAAGTAGGGCCCATACCGACAGCGTTCCCCTTCAGTCAGGAACTGATGGTCTCACAATAGTTAGGTGAATTGGGACACGCTTAAGAAAGATTAGGGTAAATAAATGACCAATAGATAGAGACTCAAATTTGGGGATTTTGGCAAGGGGTGCAAACTAGAATTTTATTGTAATAGTCCGCACCTCACTTAACGCAGATATTGTCCCCAACTTAGTCACCTCCGCCTCATGGGCTAAGCCAAGGTGTGGGGTTTTGTTCCTCAAAAGGCCTCGAAGTTGTTATGAGGTGAAGGCTTTTGGTATATAAGCACGCACTTCATAGTGTTTTTCCACGATGTGGGACTATTATTCCCATTTTGAAGGGGTGTTACAATCTCCTCCCCTTTCGTGAAGAGGATAGTCTGGTGACGTGTCCCATCTTTTTTTCTTTTTTCATTTATATTATTTACTTATAATTTATAATGTATAACTTCTAATTATCATAACTCTTACGTACGAGGTTGGATTTGTGCGCGGTTTATTATGTTGCGATCGTATCAAAATTATGGACATTTTGGTGCTGGTTTGGACGAATTCTGGAACTGTTCAAATTTGGGCCCTATTTTGCATTTCAAATCAATTTGAAATCAAAAGTGAGTGTTTTGACCCACTCACGACTACTAGATTATCTTATGTTAGTTAAATTAAATTTATGATGTAAATAGAAATTAATTAATTGATGTTTGGTATGGTTAAACTGTCATTCTAGTTAAATTTGACTTTTATTGCATTTAATCATCATTAATTTAATATTGAATTTAATTGTCACTTTAATACCAGTTAATGATAATCAGTTATCTATTAATGTTTATTGGGTGACTTGGATGATGATTGTGGTGTATGTTTGATTATTGATATTAGATGACTAGATGTTGTATTTTATATTGCTATAACACTACAAGTTCCCTTTGGGTTGAAATGATACATACCCGAACAATCTATAGACTAAGGAAAAATCGTTATGGGTTGAAATGATAAACTCGAGCGATTTTATGGATTTTTATTTAATTCGGGATTGCGGTTTGAAATGATATATAACCGTAAAATTTTAAATTGCGGATTGAAATGATAAATATCTGTATCACTTGAACATAGGGTAGAAAATTATATATGGACAATGGATTGGTTAAATTAAATGATTTTAATTCTTTAAAATTTTGGATTCAGTTAATTGGTATTTTGAAATAGAAATCGATTTATATAAACTGAATTATTTTCAAAAATCCAAGCCTAAATGCTGAAATTGGAATTTATTTAATGAATTGTTCAAAGGATTTAAATTGGAATTTCTAAGTTGAATTGTCAAATATACATGAATCTATCGAATTGAGTTATTGAAATGTTTGGATATAACTTTGAAATCTATTTTAAACCAATTTAAACTATTTTAATCAATTTAAACTATTTTAAGTAACTATTTTAATCAATTTAAACTATTTTAATTCATTTTAATCTACTATAACCTATTTGATCCAATTTAATCTATTTTACCTATTTTAAACTAATTAAATTTATGTAATCTATTTTAAATCTATTTAATATAATTTAAATCTTTTTAATCTATTTTAAATTTATTTAATCTATTTAAAATCTATTTAAGATAATTTAAAATCTATTTAATCTATACTGAAACTATTTAAATTATTAATAATCTAATTAAATCAAATTTAAATTTATTTAAACTATGTTTACTATTTAAACTATTTCAATCTATTTTAAACTATTTTAGAACTATTAAAACTATTTATGACTATCTAAACTATTTTCAAAAATTTCAGACTGTGTAAAGTTGAAGTATTTATATTTAAATCCTTGATGATGATACAACTTAAGTTGGAATTTGGAATTGATACCTTTTTGTTAAATGACATATTTGAGTAAATATGATATTGAAAGTGAATATGATTTTGGAAGTGAATGTGATTTTGTAAGTGAATATGATTTGAAAATAACAAGGTTTTGAGAATATGATATTTTGATATCAATTGTGAATTGACTTTTTGAAATGTAAAAGAACCATCTGGTGTGAAATAAGCGTTTGGTTGTTAAAGAGACTGGGATCAGATATTGTCATGCTCTCTGCCAATACCGAAAACCACTTTAACAACTGTGTACATGGTGGAGATTCCAGAAATGAAGAAGGATGGTTTGGTGAACGATTCTGTAGGAGGTATTTACGTAGCCCTGACTCCCATGAGTCAGCTTGATGTGGCTAAAATAGGAGCTACGCTGGGCCAAGTTCGGTCATTCCTCCTATCGGTCACATTTCTTTGATACCATTATATTACTTTGTGATTTGATTTGGTGACCACCCCTTGATTTTGATTTGGGAGTGTTTTCCGAGGTGGGCGGTAGTAGCTGCTATGCGTTACCACCGGTCCGGATCCGCAAAACGGTAGAATCCTACACTGGACATTGCCTCGCGTGCCTTGCGCATGCCTTATCGTACCCTCTGTGAGTTTGTTTTGTGTCGTACCTATGGAGTGCTCCCTGATAGCCCACCTACGGGTGGAGTTTATAGTATATGTATAGACTACAGCATTATATAAAATGTGTTAAGGGGGATATGGGTAATGCCTTAACGCTATTTTAATACTTTATTTTACTGTAGACACTATTATAATAGCGTATTGTACTACATAGTAGATAGTTTAATGGATCCTTAGGAGATGGTAATCCTGAACATCTCTTAAGTTATTGCACCCACATTAGACACTGGATAGGAGATGTCAAACCCCGTAAACATCTCTGATGCCGTCACACTCATATTTATTTACTGTTGATCTAACTTACATAAGATCTTATAGTTCCGACTCAAGTGTTTTGTCTTTTCAATTCGCTCGGGTCAGCCTAAGCTTTTCAGTTTATCGAAGACTGCTTTCTGGAGGACGAAGATGAAGATTTTGTACTATTATTATATACTATATTTATTCCATTGCATCATGTTGTTCCATTGCAATTATTTATTATTTATTCTTGTTTTATGTAACTCTGATTTGTATTATAAAGGTTAATCAATGTTATTTGTAAACAGCTTCATGAACTGTTTATTTGATTATTATATTTTGTCGTTCCGCTTCGAGATTCTGTACTTGTTTTCTTTCTTTCTCTGCTTTTTCTTATTTACCCCGTAATAATCTGCCCTTTTGTATGGTTTGAGTTTGACATGTGTGGTTTATCGGCGATTTAAACCGTCTAAAAAGTTAGGTCGTTTCAAAATAAGAGGTCACAACAGGGAGCTACAATTAGTGTATACTGGCGATGACCGAGCGTGTGGCGTCAATTAGGGTAAATAATTCGCTACTGCGTTCCAAGCGCTAAGAGGTGTCTTTTGCTGTGGGACCAAAAAGATTGAACCAGCTAACAGTGGCACAACAGAGATAGAACAGGCGGATCAATGGGCAGAATTAGGATTTCAGCCTAATCAAGTTAGCATTTGAGATAGGATTAGGGTTTCAGCCTAATCACTGCAGTTTAACAAAAGTGCAAACAATCACAATCAAACAATCAAAGCAAACAGTCAAACATAATCAGAAACAATATTTAATCCGAATTTTATCTTTTCTGTATTTTCCTTTCAAACAAGAACTATTGCTTAGTCTATTATCTTTATCTTGCTTAGAAATGCTAGTAATTAATTTCACTCACCAGACTTATAGTCTGACCCACTCCTCTATTTCCCCCCTTTCCCCCCATATGCCAACAGAGTTGAGTTGATTCAGGATTGCTTGGAGATTCATTTTTGAAGATTTCTCATTTCAGATGTATTCTTCTACTTTTCATCTTTTTCATTTGGCTTATGATGGATTGGCACTTGTTAGAGGGATTAGTATTATCATTGTTATCTTTATACTATGATTTTATGAGTCTGAGATGTATTTTCATGAGACATTTTGAGTTTTTGAGATATGTAATGTTTTTATGACTTATTTTTAGATGAAGTTTAAATTTGAATGATAAGTTATTGTTTAAATGTTTCCACTATTTTTACTTATTTGTCTTGTGAATCTTAGTCTCTGTGATGCTTTTGCTATACCTATAATGCACCATTTCCTTTGGTGCGCCCTTCTTGGGTATAATAAGGGGCGTGGGGTGTTTCCAGCTTCCCATTTAAGCTAAGAAAATATAATTAAATAAAGAAGCTTCCCATGTAAGCTACCAAATTAATTTAAAATAATGAAGCATCCTATATAAGCTACCAAAATAAATTAAATAAAGAAGCTTTATTCGGAAGCATTGCATTCATATAAAACTAATTCTTCCTAATTCTTTTTTTTACTTCTCATTCTTATCTTCATTTTGAACATCCTAAGCTTGGAAAAGAAAAATCGATAGCTTCCAAATCCTTAGAAACTTGTTTCAAAATTCGCAATATCTTCTCCATTTTACCTCATTTTCTTACGGCCATAACCTCCTCTATAATACTTTAAATCAAGTTATTATTCTTTTAGACTGTAGAGAATTCCAGTGGCTACAACTTTCATTTGTACTCATTCCTCAAATTTTGAGTTTAGCTATGTCCAAATGTCAATTCTTTATAGAGTGTTTTCGAACCCAGAATTTCAAGTCCAAAAATCGCCCTTCTTCTTCCGATTATATCTTATTCAAAAATACTCCAATTTGAGTGATTCTGCTTTTGAAATGATGGAGAAAATCATTTTCTAAAACTTTTCTCTTTATCACTGTTCCAAAATCCGAGAGTAAGTAGTCCAAATACCATTTGGAAAATGATTGTTTGCACAAAAAATGGACAAACACCTCAAAGTTGTATGATTTAGTAGATCTTATGTTGTTCTTAGTGATTTGGGTGACTTATGCAAATATATGAAAAGCAGGGGCTAAACTGTAAAAAGACACACAGATTTATAGTGGTTCGGCCAGAACGTGCCTACATCCACTTTATATGTTATTTCTCCTTTAGATCTCAGATTACAAGTACAAAGCTCTGGTACAAGTATCTAAAAGTGTTTGAAAGTTCCTTCCGGGCTTGAGCTCTCAAACTTGTCCCCCATTGTTGTACCCCTGCCCCTCTATTTATAGAGTGAGGTTGGGGGCAGGGGTCTTGGATGTATATAGCTGCTGGTGGGCTTGGGCTGAAGCAATCTGGCCTGGCAGCGTTCCGGTTCGGCGAAGCTTTGGTTCGGCCGTGCTTGGAGTGAAGGATGGAGAAGCCTGGGTTCGGTGGTCTCCTGGTTCGGTGTAGGGTGGTCCGGTGTTGGGTTGGTTTGGCATTGGGTTGTTGGAGTTGTGGTTCGGCGAGGCCTTGGACCGGTGGTAGATGGCAGATGAGTTGGTTCGGTGGAGCTGGTTCGGCAGTGAGATGCCGAATGAACTTCTATATTTGAGAGTGCCGAATGAGCTATTGTACTGGGAATGCCGGATGAACCAAGGTATCTTGAATGCCGAATGATATTGGGAAGGTGAATGCCGAATGACCTTGGTGATGCTGATTACCGAATGAAACTTTAAACCTTTGATACCGAATGGACTTTTATACTTGAATCATGAGTGAAGTCCCAGACTTATATACGCTTGCTGGCTGCTTCTTCTTGGTTCAGTCGTGGAGGAAACGCACCCAACACTGATATTCCAATTTTGACCAAAAATGGGATAACACTTTGCCCCCCAAAACATGACTTGCGGTAGGAAGACGTGTTTTGTAATGCCATAAGCTGGATGTTCATATCCTATCAACAACCTGTAAAGAGCTTGATAGTTTTATATGGCTCCAAATGACGACCGTTCGGGATCGAGCTACTTGGGATGAAGCGCGGCCGTTCGTGGTCAAGCGCCTAACTTCAAATGACGACCGTTCGCGATCGAGTCATTTGAGGTAAAGTGCGACCGTTCGCGGTCAAGCGTCTAAATCCATGCGACGATCGTTCAAGATCGAGTCATTTGTGGTGGAATGTGATCGTTCACGGTCAAGCGCTTTACTTCAAATGACGACCGTTCGGGGTCGAGTCATTCGAGGTAAAGTGCGACCGAGCCCGGTCAGAAGGCGGACCTCATATGGCGACCGTTCGCGATCAAGCCACTTGGGGTGAAATGTGACCGTTCGCGGTCAAGCGCTTTACTTCAAATGACGACCGTTCGGGGTCGAGTCATTCGAGGTAAAGTGCGACCGAGCCCGGTCAGAAGGCGGACCTCATATGGCGACCGTTCGCGATCAAGCCACTTGGGGTGAAATGTGACCGTTCGCGGTCAAGCGCCTTACTTCGAATGACGATCGTTCGAGATCGAGCCATTCGTGGTAAGGTGCGACTGTTGGCGGTCAGGGGGTGGACCTCAAATGGCGACCGTTCGCGATCAAGCCACTTGGGGTGAAATGTGACCGTTCGCGGTCAAGCGCCTTACTTCGAATGACGATCGTTCGAGATCGAGCCATTCGTGGTAAGGTGCGACTGTTGGCGGTCAGGGGGTGGACCTCAAATGGCGACCGTTCGCGATCAAGCCACTTGGGGTGAAATGTGACCGTTCGCGGTCAAGCGCCTTACTTCGAATGACGATCGTTCGAGATCGAGCCATTCGTGGTAAGGTGCGACTGTTGGCGGTCAGGGGGTGGACCTCAAATGGCGACCGTTCGCGATCAAGCCACTTGGGGTGAAATGTGACCGTTCGCGGTCAAGCGCCTTACTTCGAATGACGATCGTTCGAGATCGAGCCATTCGTGGTAAGGTGCGACTGTTGGCGGTCAGGGGGTGGACCTCAAATGGCGACCGTTCGCGATCGAGCCACTTGTGGCGAGATGAGTTGTGCCGTTCGAGGCGAGTTTGTGACTGTTCGAAGTCGGGTGCCGTTCGAGGCGAGTTTGTGACTGTTCGAAGTCGGGTGCCGTTCGAGGCGAGTTGTGACCGTTCGAGGTCGGGTGCCGTTCGAGGCGAGTTGTGACCGTTCGCGGTCGGGGTGCCGTTCGAGGCGAGTTGATGTGTGCCCGGGGGGGACTTAATACCATCCAAACCAGATTCACGTTCGGGTGAGTTTCTGGATTGTCTGTTGTGGCGGTTTATCACTATCTCAGAGCATGCCTAGGGATCGTTCGCGATCCCGTACATGTGTAAGTAGCTTAGCCATTTTAGAATTATCAAAACCAAATATCCATTCAACTGATGAAATCTAAAATAGAAATGTTCAGCAAAGTCAAATCAAAATTTAAGAAGTAAAGAACAAAAGCAAAGCAGTGACGTCGGAGTGCAAACGCCTATATCGATGTGGTTTATAGTTGTATCAGAGCATGCCTGAGGATCGTTCGTGGTCCTGTACATGTGTAAACAACTTAACCGTATCAGTGTGGAGTTTGCTGCTCGTTCGTCGTTATCTCGATCAATGGATAATAAGATGACGTCTCGATCCTGAGCCGTCTTCAGTTGGTGCGGGCGGTGGTCGTTCTTATTCCACCGTTGTGGCCCTCCGAAGTATGCCTTGTTGGCAACGAGGTATGCTTCGCTCAAGAACTTGTGTTGGTGAAAGCAAATTTGTCGGCATCAAATTCTCATTTCTTTGGATGTCTGACAGATGTTAACTGAGTGAGGGGCTTCGCATGCTCCTTGTTTCTGGTCCTTGGTGGTTGCCCCCAGCTATTTGCTTCATGGTAGAAGGAAAGTTTGAATGAGAGGACGCCTCTTGGCTGCCCCCTTGCTGAGTTCCTTCCATAGCGCTTTTCCTTGTATGAGGCTTCTTCGTCTTCTAAAAGCTAGATCTAGGAACCCGTTTTCTGGATCTAAATTTCTTCTTTCAGATCTGAGATTCCCTTGTCCTTCTCAGTGAAAGCACCAAAAATGTTTGCACAAAAAATGGACAAACACCTCAAAGTTGTATGATTTAGTAGATCTTATGTTGTTCTTAGTGATTTGGGTGACTTATGCAAATATATGAAAAGCAGGGGCTAAACTGTAAAAAGACACACAGATTTATAGTGGTTCGGCCAGAACGTGCCTACATCCACTTTATATGTTATTTCTCCTTTAGATCTCAGATTACAAGTACAAAGCTCTGGTACAAGTATCTAAAAGTGTTTGAAAGTTCCTTCCGGGCTTGAGCTCTCAAACTTGTCCCCCATTGTTGTACCCCTGCCCCTCTATTTATAGAGTGAGGTTGGGGGCAGGGGTCTTGGATGTATATAGCTGCTGGTGGGCTTGGGCTGAAGCAATCTGGCCTGGCAGCGTTCCGGTTCGGCGAAGCTTTGGTTCGGCCGTGCTTGGAGTGAAGGATGGAGAAGCCTGGGTTCGGTGGTCTCCTGGTTCGGTGTAGGGTGGTCCGGTGTTGGGTTGGTTTGGCATTGGGTTGTTGGAGTTGTGGTTCGGCGAGGCCTTGGACCGGTGGTAGATGGCAGATGAGTTGGTTCGGTGGAGCTGGTTCGGCAGTGAGATGCCGAATGAACTTCTATATTTGAGAGTGCCGAATGAGCTATTGTACTGGGAATGCCGGATGAACCAAGGTATCTTGAATGCCGAATGATATTGGGAAGGTGAATGCCGAATGACCTTGGTGATGCTGATTACCGAATGAAACTTTAAACCTTTGATACCGAATGGACTTTTATACTTGAATCATGAGTGAAGTCCCAGACTTATATACGCTTGCTGGCTGCTTCTTCTTGGTTCAGTCGTGGAGGAAACGCACCCAACACTGATATTCCAATTTTGACCAAAAATGGGATAACAATGATCTATTTTCAGGTTCATTTTAGAGAATTCGATGATTATCTAAAGTCATTCCACCTTACCAAAACAAGTTTCACTTCCTTCTTCTTTCAAGGCCGAGCCTACCTAGTGCATTTAGGTTCCAAAACTCCATCTTTTGCTTAGGAATGGAAGTGCTAGATTGTACCCTAATTTAGTAAGAGTTTGGATAGCTTTTCGGTGAGTAAACCCTTAATTTTTTTGGGAAATATTTTTCTTTAGTTATATTGTGATATATATTGCTTGCTTGGCTTGGATATGTTGTAAATTTGGCCATGTTTAGTTTGGAAATGTATATGTTGTGATGGATGCAAACATGTTAAGTAAAGGTTAGTTAGCAAACTAATTAGTTTGTAAAATTTTACCCTTAAAAACCAAAGCTTTAAAAATATATTCATGTTCATATTTATTGCCTATGAATGCTTGTTGTATGTATGCTTGAACCATTGCTATGTGATTATTGGTTGTTGTTAACGAGAAAAATGTACGCTAACACCCCGGTGTGATTTGTGATATCGTGAAAGCACCACCCGTTGGTACGGGAACTAAAAGTAAGCAAAGAATAGCAGAAAACAGTAAAAAAGACAATAGTTTTATAGTGGTTTGGCTCAAAGTCAAGCCTACGTCCACTTAATCTCTTCTATGACTGATTCAATTACAGATTTTACAATCACTCTTCGATTACGACATAATCAAGACAAGTAATCAGAACTTTGATGTGGAAAAGCTCTTTCGATTCATGTTGAATGAACTTGATTCTTTTCGAAGATTCTTTGGAGTATCCTTTGTCTTTGAAGTGTTGAAGTCAGTAGAGAAATCAACAGAGTCTTGGCGTTTCCCAAAAATTCATCCCTTTTCAAATGCGGAGTAGGCGGGGTATTTATAGGAGAAAACTGGGCTTAGGTCATTAGTTTTTAGGTCGTGAGCGACCTAAGGGTCATCCCGAGCTAGCTTAAGTCGTTGGCGACTTAATGGAATCATTCTGGGTCAGATATTGGCTGTGAGCGACTTAACATATATAATACAGAAGTTATCTCGGCAAGATTAGGTCATGAGCAATTTAATAGAAGAGGCAGGTTGTGTGGCTTAGTTCTGGAGCATGTTAGGTCGTTGCCCTTCCTGAGTTGCTAGGTCGCTCTTTCTTTATCTCACTAGGTCGCAGGAGACCTTCTAGAGTTAGGTCGCAGGTGACCTTCTTGAGTTAGGTCGCAGGAGACCTTCTGGAGTTAGGTCGCAAGAGACCTTCTGGAGTTAGGTCGCAGGAGACCTTCTGAGTTAGGTCGCAGCCTTCTTTATCTCGTTAGGTCGCTAGCTTGTTATAGATTGTTAAGTCGTGAGCCTTAGGTTGCTAGGCCGTTAGGTCGTTAGGTCATTAGGTCGCTAGGTCATTGAATCATTAGGTCGCTAGGTCGCTGAATAAAAGAGGGTTAACACTTGCCCCTCGAAGTATACGCCTAGGAGTTAGGTCGTGTGCTTCGATGTCTCTTAACCCGTGCTACTTTAGATCGCTAAGTCGTGAGTGACCTATGAGGGAGTTAGGTCATTCGTGCCGATTCGTGTTCCTCTGCTCCTGTATATAAGTCGCTGAGACCACCTCTTCCTTTCTTTACCTGCTCTAACACTCTAACCCGCTCTTAAAGGATTTTCAAGCTTTTAAAGAAGAAATTAAATCAATCAGTTGCCGATCATCTCTGTAATCACACTACGTAAGTGAATTCCAATCATCCTCCAACCACGATCACCGTTGAATTGTGAATTCCCCATTTTTCGACCCTAACCCGATTTCACATGCCATATTTTGCTACGAATCATATTACGATCGATTTTTGATTGTTATTGGACATGTCGTCATTGTAATTCATGTGAGCACAACAATGTATCGGGTTTATGATGGATCTGAGGCGTTTTGAATTGGTTTTGGATGATCTGGTGGTGTGGGGAGACGGTGGAGTTTATTGTAGAGAGGATAACGGGCTATTGGGTTAACGGGTTAGTGGGTCAGGCGATTTGTTGAAAGAAGAGGAGTTAGCGAGTTAAGGAGAGTTAGGTCGTGCTCGACCTAAGAGCCTTGAACGACTTAGGGCTTTAGCAGTGTGGACATGAATCGCACGACTTAGCTCTGTGAACGACTTAGCGACTTAGCCATAAAACTCCAAAAGACATAAGGGACAGCGACTTAACTTGCCAGGATTGCATACGACCTAAAGTTGAACGACCTAAAGAACCAGCGACCTAATTTACTAGAATAACACATGACTTAAAACTGGGCGACTTAAAGAACTAGCGACCTAACTTAACTCGCAGCATAGCTTTAATTTGTAGGAAGATAACTGATAAACTTCATAACTTGAGCCGAGCGGCCTAGGGAAGCCCGACCTTTGCTAGGTCGTTTGGACTTGAACTGGACGACCTAAAGGAGTCTCGAGCTAACTTAAGTCGTTCCTGTGACTTAAGGGATGAACTGCATATGAACACTTGCGTATTTATCCAGAACTTGATTTGATCTTCAATTTGAACTGCCAGAACTGTTGCATTCTTTCACAGATTATATTGACTTTTAAGCTAACAACCTATTAAATACAACATTTACAGAAAACTAGGACGAATATACTCATCATCGACTGCCCACATCGAGTGATGGATTAAGTCAAAGAGAAAATGATATGAATCTAATTAAAAGTGTAATGCTGTGAATTAACTAACTTAAGTGGAGCATCAATGCAAAACTCATACAGTTATAGCTTCTTATTGTTAAATATTATCCGCATTGATACTACACTTAATTTCAATATAATAACAAGTCTTGAATCTTCCTGAATTGACGCGCGCCAACCAGTATTATTTCAAGCTTTACTTTATTCACTTGTTATTTTCAGTAGCTTTGCACAACACTTCACACACTTTTTTAGGTAACGTGCACCTTCATATTTGAATATCCAGTTCCTTGTGTAGAATGACTTCTCATCAAGCACGAGAAGAAACAATAGAACAGATTGAAGAAGTCTTCCCAATAGCTGATCCTCTGGAGAATCCTCCGGAAACAATCTCAACCACTCTAACCCAACGAGTTTTCAGCCAGCTTTGCGCCCAATTTGGCATTGCTAAGACCAAAGCTTTACTTCCTGGAGTAAATGATACCGCCGACAGGCCCCCTCCTGGCTTTATTGCGGTCAACCGTCAGATGTGCTTGAGCGGAGCTATTCCTCCTTTCAGTGACTTTCTCAGAAAGCTACTTCTTCGGTTGACTATTTCTCCATTCCAGTTGCACCCCAATGGCTATGCCATTCTGATGGGGTTGTGTGTGTTGTTCGAGAGAACACTTAAACGCCTTCCGAGCTTCGATGAAATTTGCTATTTGTGTTCGTTCGGGAGGAATAAAGATCATCCTTCCATCACACTTATAAGGAGCGCTAGAAATCGTAAATTGATTAAAGACTTGCCCGACAGCGCTCACGGGTTCTTAAATCAGTTTTTCTTCGTTCGTTGCCCTCCAGGATTCTATGGTATCTGGAGAGTAGGAAGTAAGATTGTCTATCTCCATTCACTCCATTTCTGAGCCTTTCAGAATTCGGGTTGTCAAGTATTAACTTCATTTTTACTCTTGTAGCACTTCCTCCCCCTTCTAAAGACTCCAGTCACAAGTCAACTTTTGAAAGGCTAAGTGCTGTAGCCGTCGAGGGAAGGAGTATCAAATTTCTTTTGAAAGATGAATTTCTACATCAATCTGGCCTTTTACATCCTTCCCGATCCCTTCAGCTTCGCGATGCCCCTGCTTCTCAACTGGAAACATCTGACGCCCCAGCCCCCGCAAAAGAACTTGCACCGAAAGAACTTGTTGCAGAAGCTTCATTGATAAAATGCTCCAGTTCTGCTGAGGGTATAGAGTTTTCCGGCAAGTCTAAACTTCTTCTGGTTATCGAAGAAGAGGAACTCCCTCAACGTCCCGGGAAGGCTGACACGGAAGTTGATGAGGGGACGGAGAAGGAAAGTTCTGCCACAAAAAGTGCTGAGCATGCTGAAGAAGGAACTGCTGGTGTGACTCACTCGGTTGGGCATGACGGTGACGACATCTTCGGGAGGTTAAGCGATTTTATGGTGACTTCTCAGGAGCTTTTTAAAGATGATACCACCGCTTCTAAGCTTGTCTCTCCATCGGTTGAAGCAACATCCGTCTTGCGACCACTTCCGTCAACCCAAGAGTTGACCCCTATTGCAAAAGCCAACATCACTCCTAAGCTGAAGAGTGGTTTGTAGCTTGACGCGTGTAGTTTGCACGCCACACACACTTAGGATTTTTAGCAGTTACTCGCACTTAACTTCCTTTTTCTGGAGATTTCTAAATTCTATCTCTTTTTCATTTTCAAATTCTCCAACGGGACGAAGCAGCTCGTATTATGATGATTTTCAATGCTACGGAAGGCGTGACTTTTATGATCCCCGCCGCTACCTTTTTGCCCCCAGGGAAACTGATGAGGAACGAGTAGCTAGGAAAGCTCGTGAGAGGCAGGTTTACAAGGAGCGGTATGGAAGAAGGGATGATCGCTATGATTCTTACCAAAGGGATGACGACTCCCATAAAAGAAAATCTTATGACGATAAAGGGAAGAGTCATATGGCTGAAGATCCAAGCAAGCGGGCCAAACTTGACGACAAGTCTTAATCTGAAATTTCTAAAGTGCCCGCTGCTTCCATCTCTTTAGACATCCCTTCCAGCTCTCCTGCGCTCAAAAGAACTGATATTCAGTCAATCATCAACAGGCCTCCTTATCAGGTCGAGAAGCCTCCGACTGCACTCCAAAGCCGATTTCCGAATTGGTGTTTGAAAGGAGTGCGCTTTGATTTGGACTTAGTTCCAATTGATAAACAAGCCATGCTGAGAAATCTTGATGCTGTGAAGCTTGATATAGAAAGAATGTCCAGCTGGCAAAAACTAATTGATGAGCTTCAAAGAGCTTAAATCTTGAAGCCATGCTGACCATGAAGAACGATAAATCTGAATGGCAAAAAGTTCTCGATCAGCATGATACGGAGATGAAGAACATCGCTGCTGATAACGAGAGACTTGAGGCTGAAGTACAAAAACTTAAAGATGAGCTCGCCACCTCTTCCACTTCTTATACAAAAAAGGAAGAGGTTCTCCAGAAGCAAGTTAGAGATGCCGACGCTGCTCAGTGTGATGTTGAGGCCAGACTTGAGGCAGAGCAGAAAATTGTTGAAAAGTACTGCAAAGATGCTGCTCAGTTGCGGGAAAAAACTAGCTCTCAAGACGCGGAGATTGCGATGCTGAAGATCCAACTTGCTAAAGCTGAGAAAGAACGTGACGACGCCATTTCTGGAAAAGTGGCAGCTGAACATTCGCACGAGGCGACTAAAGCCAACATCAGCTCCACTCTATTTGAGTTTTACGTCCTCAGCGTCTTGGGGAAAGGCAGTCTTTCTTTCTTGGGCCCGAAGTATGAAATTACATTGGCTGAAGTATGTGAAGCAGCAGTCGAAGTGCTCCAAGATGCCGGTTACACCGAAGAGGATTTTGAGGCTAACTATTTGGACGACGAGGGTCGTGCCGCCCTCGCGAGAGGGAAAGAACAACTTTCTAATCAGCGAGCCGAAGTAGCGGAAGGAGAGCATCCAAGGAAGGAACCTTTGACCGACCCAGCCCATCCTCCGTCTTCGGTCGACGTTGACATTATTGGCTCAAGTTCCCATTCTCCGCCTTCTGCTAAAGCCAAAACTGAAACTAAAACTGCTCACACTGAAGAAGAAGCCCAAGAAAGTACTGAAGCCCAGGATTATGAAATCGAAGTGATCACGGCAAGCTCTCCAGGTAACTTCAATTTCGATCTAGCTCAAGTGGACTGCTCGTTTGCTTCACATGAGCTTGATGAACTTTTTGCCTATTACTTAAGCCTTGATGTGCCACTATCTCCTCTCTTTGCGGGAAATACTGATGTTTTTAACTTTTCTTCTTCTGTAGCGAAAACAACAAGTGCCGCACAGGCTTCGCCTCCCCCAGCTGCTGCTCCTCCACCTCTTCAAGTTACTCCTCCTTCTACTTCTCAACCGGGGTCGCAAGAAGAGCAAATAGAAGCTCTTCAAGGTTTAGACGACCCGGTGACTTCTCAAGAGCAAAAAGCCGAGGAACTTGAGGAGGGCGAGAGGACCTCGGAGAGATTCACTGCCGATGATACAAAGCTTTCTGATCTTATTTCTCTGGGCAGCGAATCTTCTTCAAAGAAGAGGGGAAAGCGCGGGGCTTCGAAGAAAAAGAAAGGCGCTTCTACTGATGATGAAAAAGCGGACACTTTCGCTGGTGACCAGAAAACAGAAGAGGACCCAATTGCACCTCTTTCTCCTTCTTTCGCGACTCGTCCAGGCCGGCTTGCGAAGTTAGCCATTAAGCCAGGTGAGGGCTCTAAAGGCGGCGGGAGGAAGAAGAAATGAGTTTGGTTCTATCTTTCTTGTTTTGCTATTTTGCCTTTTGTCTAGAGACTTGTATCGACCGGAGATTGTGCAGGTACCGGCCCCCGCTTTTTTGAAACCTGTACATGTATAAAAAATTTGATAGTATGGAATAAAAATGTCTCTTTTTACTTGTACAATCTCTTGTCAGTATTTATGAATGCATTTATTCCTTGTTCTTGCACAAGTTTCTTTATTTTCTTTGTACGATACTGCAGTGAGCTCGTGGTATGCTGTTTGAGCGTTGTTTTTATTAATATAGCTATATGCCCCCATACCACGGCTCATTGCAATATTCTGAAAAGACTTGTACTCTTATTTTAGAGAATAATTCTTCCGTTTTGAGGAAATATTTTTCTGCTTTTAGTAGAGTGTGCCTTGCATCGGAGAAGTTTTTCTTTATCCTTTTTTCTTTTTAAAACACTTCAACTTTCGAAGATGGTCACTTTTTATCTTTTGAAAAGTGGATTCCCCTATGTAGTGAAGCGAGCTTTCGAAGAAAGCTTTGATCTGTTTGTCAGAAAGTTATGTTTCATCGTTGAATGGGCCCACTGGACAGACGTCAGCTGTTTTATAGATATTTATCTGCACAAATGATCACGAATATTTAGCTGCGGCCTAGAACCTTCTTTTTGAGAAGGTGCCCCTTCGGTGGTTCCATCAACGAAGTTTTTTGATGTGCCTCGTTAGAGGGCTTTACTTGTTTAGTGCTTCCGAAGAAGGCTTTGTGCCTCCGAAGAGGGCTTCTTGATTTGTGCCTCTGGAGGGGGCATGTTTGATATGCCTTTGGGAAGGGCTTTTTTGTTGTGCCTCTGGAGAGGGCTTTGTGCTGTTTTGCCTGAAAGTTACTTTCTCACAGTTGAATGGTCCCACGGAGCAGACGCAAGCTACCCGACTGGATGTTCGTTTGCACAAACGATCGCAATCAAGTAACAAGGGCCTGGAACCTTCTATCTTGGGAAGGTGCCCCCTTGGGTGGTCCCACCAACATTCTTGGGTGAGAGAAGCATTTCGATTTGGGCATGCCTCGTTAGAGGGCTTGTGCCTCCGAAGAGGGCTTTTGCCTCGTTGGAGGTCTTTGTTTGTGTGCCTTCGAAGAGGGCTTATGCCTCCGAAGAGGGCTTTTGCCTCGTTAGAGGTCTTTGTTTGGTTTGCCAGGAAGGTTGCATCTCACAATTAAGTGGGTCCACGAGGCAGACACAAGCTACTCGACTGGATGTTCGTTTGTATGAACGATCACAATCAAGTAACAAGGGCCTGGAACCTTCTATCTTGGGAAGGTGCCCCCTTGGGTGGTCCCACCAACATTATTAGGTGAGAGACAAGATCCCATTTCGGCTATTTTTGTCTACTTGTTCATGTCTTTTCATCAACTGTTGCTTAGCGATTCCTCGTTATCATTCTCAAATACATTTTCCTTCTTTGGTAAGCTGTTCGATTTTTCCAGAGAAGTGTACTTCATGGTTGAGTGAATCCACGGGGCAGACGCAAGCCACTTAACCGGATGTCTGTTTGCACAAACGATCGCAGTCAGTTACCAAGGGCTTGGTGCCTTCTCTTTGGGAAGGTGCCCCTTCGGTGGAATCTCCAACCGTTTGTGTGAAGCCCTTCTTGTGTAGGAATTTAGTCTGGAATTTTTGTGGCTTGACATTTGTTTGTTGAGTGATTTATGGGAATCGCTTGGGTTTGTGACGTGTTGAATAGGTAAGCTTTGCTTTGATTGCCTGCAATATTAAATCGATATTTTAGCAACATATTTAAGATATTTTCACATCGAAATGAGACAGGCATTTTATAGTAGTAGAAGACATAAAATTTATAGTGGTTCGGCCAAGAATAGGGCCTACATCTACTTTATAGTTCTTATTGCTGAGTCACACTGATTTTACAATGGCTCACAATACAAGAATGATACATCCAGAATTATTTTACAAATTTAAGCATCGCTTTTAAGTAAAATATGGACGCAAGTGGTTGCTGTTCCAGGCTCTCGGGATTGGATCTCCTTCGACAGTTGTGAGTTTGAAAGTGCCATCAAGAAGTTTTTTGCCTATGACATACGGCCCTTCCCAGTTTGGCCCAAACACTCATGTTGCTGTCATGATCCTTTTCAAGACTAGATCCCCAATTTCAAAGCTGTGTTGACGAACTTTAGAATTGAAGTGCCTGGCTATCCTTTGTTGTTGAGCTGCGACTCTGAGTTCAACTTCTTTCCTTCTTTCATCAAGCAAGTCAAGTGCTTCAAGTTGTAGCTTTTCATTTTCAGCTTGGTTGAAATGTATTCTCCTGTGTGAGGGGACCTCTATTTCCACTGGAATCATTGCTTCCGATCCATATGCTAATGAGAATGGAGTGTGCCCAGTCGCAGTTTTGTGGGTAGTCCTATATGCCCATAGTGCTAATGGCAGCTTATCAACCCAACCACCTTTTGCTTTTTCCAGTTGCTTTTTGATGGTTGATTTGATGATTTTGTTCACTGCTTCCACTTGCCCGTTTGCCTGCGGATGACCAACTACTGAGAAGCTTTTTCAGATCTTGAATTGCCTGCAAAATTCCTGGAATTCTTCGCTTTCGAATTGGGTACCATTGTCTATTATTATCTTCTGAGGCACACCATACCTGCAAATGATATTTTTAGTCACAAAATTTATCATCTTTTTAGAGGTAATAGTAGCCAATGGTTCAGCTTCAGCCCATTTAGTGAAATAATCAACAGCAACAATGGCATATTTGATTCCGGATATGGCAATCGGCATAGGCCCAATGAGACCTATTCCCCAAATGGCGAATGGCCATGGACTGACCATCTGTGTTAGCATGGTGGAAGGTGCTTTTGGGATTTTTGCAAATCTCTGGCATCTATCACACTTTCGGGAGTAGCTAGCAGCATCTCGATTAATATCCGGCCAAAAATACCCATAGCGAAGAATTTTCTTTGCAAGAGTTTGGCCACCTGAATGATCTCCACACTCTCCTCCGTGCACCTCAGCCAAAATTGTCTTAGCCTCTTCTTTGGTTACACATCGGAGTAATGGCATCGAGAATCCTTGTCTGTACAAATGGTCGCCTTGAATTTCATATCTCGGGTCTTTTCTTAACAGCTTCTGGCATTCTTTTGAGTTTTCTGGTAAGGAGCCGTTGAGTAGATATTCCTTGATCGGGGTCATCCATGACTCCTGTTCTTGAGATACAGCCATGATCCAGTCAATATCCATCTCATCAATACTCGGAGCTGTTAAGACTTCTATAGGGACCAATCCTAATAATTGAGCTTCGCTAGAGCTTGAGTATTTCGCGAGAGAATCTGCCTTCATGTTCTCTTCCCGGGGTATATGGTTTATTGTATAATGATCAAAATCATCGAGGAGCTCGCAGGCTTTTGATAGGTAAGCAGGCAGATTTCCTCCTTTAGTTTGAAACTCTTTCTTGACTTGGCATACAATAAGCTGGGAATCACTGAAGATCTGTAGTACTTTGATGCTCAGTTCTTTAGAAATCCTCAAACCGGCAATAAGAGCTTCATATTCAGCTTCATTATTTGTCGAAGGAAATTCTAATCTCAATGAATAACACAATGACCGCCCTTCGGGGGTTTCAAACACAACCCCAACTCCGAAACAGTAGTCATTTCTTGCACCATCAACATATAATTTCCACTGGATCGGAATGTCATCAGTTACCTCTTCCTCACTGCCACCTTTATCTGTGTATTCTGCAATGAAATCTGCTAAAGCTTGTCCATTGATTGCTCTTCGGGGATGGTAGGTGATATCGTATTGACTGAGTTCAATATTCCACTTCAGAAGACGACCCGAAGTTTCAGGGCAGAATAGGATTTGCTTTAGAGGTTTATCAGTGAGGACTTTAATAGGATGAGCCTGGAAGTATGGCCTCAACTTTCTGGATGCGATCAATAGACAATAGGCGAGCTTTTCTAACTTCGAATAATTCATCTCTGCCCCAGTGAATCTTTTGCTAATGTAATAAACCGGGTGCTGAACTTTTGCATCTTCCCGTACCAATGCTGCACTGAGAGCGTGAGATGAGACTGCCAAGTATATGAAAAGATCTTCACCATTGCTGGGCTGAGAAAGTATTGGAGGCTTTTCCATGTGATAAATCAGTTCTTCAAAAGCTTTCTGACATTCGGGAGTCCACTCAAAGTTTTTCTTTCCTTTCTTCAGAGCATCAAAGAAGGGAATGCATTTATCAGTGGCTCTAGAAATAAATCGACTCAAAGCAGCGACTTTCCCATTGAGGCTTTGCAATTCCTTCTTTGTTCTAGGGGCTTTGACTTCTCTTAAGGCAGTAATCTGAGCAGGATTGGCTTCGATGCCCCTAGCACTCACAATGAAACCGAAGAATTTTCCGGACTCTACTCCGAATGAACATTTCAGAGGATTTAGCTTCATTCCATACTTTCGGAGAACCGCGAACATTTCTGCCAAATGATCCATGTGGTCTACTGCCTTTTTCGATTTCACCAACATATCATCAACATACACTTCCATAGTTTTCCCAATCTGGGGTTTGAACATGGCATTCACAAGTCTTTGATAAGTTGCCCCTGCATTCTTTAGTCCGAAGGGCATGACTTTATAACAGTAAAGACCAACATCAGTGATGAAGCTCGTGTCCTCCTGATCTGGCTCATGCATCATGATTTGGTTATATCCTGAGTAAGCATCCATAAAAGACATTAATTCATGCCTGGCTGTTCCATCCACCAACTGATCAATTCTGGGCAACGGGAAACAGTCTTTGGGACATGCTTTATTCAAGTCTGAAAAGTCGATACATACTCTCCACTTCCCATTTGCTTTTTTAACCAACACTGGATTAGAACCCCAATTTGGATAAGTGGATTCTCTGATGAAGCCATTCTCCATGAGCTGATCTACTTCTTCTTTTAATGCTGTCGACCTTTCAGGACCCTGGGTTCTTCTTTTCTGCTTTACGGGTGTGAACTTCGGATCAATATTCAAAGCATGCACTTCGATTTCTGGAGATATTCCACACATGTCGGCATGAATCCAAGCGAAAACATCCAGGTTTGCTTTCAAGAATGATATTAGTATATTCTGAACCGTCAAACCAAGTTGTGAACCCACATTCAGCACCTTGTTTGGGTCATTCGGGTCAACAGGTATTGGCACCATTACTTCTACCGGCACCACTCTATTCTCCCCTACACTGGTCTTTTTGGGTCCACCCCGTAATTTCTACAAGGTGGGTTCTTTGATGCGGAGCAGAGCTGCCGCACCCTTTCCCATCTCTTTCTTTTTCGCCTCCCGCAACTCTGTGAGATAACATTCCCGCCTAGCATTCTGGTCCCACTTCAAAACACCAACGCCGTTATCAGTGGGGAATTTCATAGTTAGGCACTACGGGGCGAGAATAGCTTTGAATGCAGCAAGAGTTGGTCGTCCCAAGAAGGCGTTATAAGCAGAAAATTCATCAACAATAACAAAAGTTTGCTTACGGACCACTTTTCTTTCCCCTTCACCAAGTTCTACGAATAAGTCGACGGTTCCGATGGGCTGTTTTGGTTCCCCAGCGAACCCAACAATTTTTTGTGAAGAAGCTTGAACATCAGCCATCGGAATTTTCATTTGATCAAATGTCTTTTTGAAGAGGATATTACAAGAAGCGCCGCAATCAACAAGCACTCTTCTCACAATAGCTGGTCAGATACCGGCGGATATTACCAAAGGATCCATGGTGGGAGCCTCAATTCCCACAGAATCTCTAGCTCTGAATATGATGTCATCGTGAAAAGTTCTTTGTTGTTTTGAAGGCACAACATCTTCCAAGACAAAAATAGTTTCTTCTTTTGGGGCATGTCTCAGAGCATGAGTATACCTCTCCATCTCTCCCCAACTTCCGCCTGCTGGGTGAGGACCCCCTGTGATTACATTAATAACAGGCCTTTTAGATTCCTGCACCACAGCCAGATTGACGAGCATGAAGTTGCTGCCTCTGAGTAGATGAGGCCGGATCACCTCTGTTTCTCTTGACATACTGTTGCAGTTTATTCTGTCGCAGCAGCTCTTCAATTAAATTCTTCAAATGGTGACACTCATTAGTGTCATGGCCAGGCTGATTGTGAAATCGACAGAATCTTCCATTAGGCACAAAATTTTTCCCAAGCTTCATCTCAGGTGGCGTAGGGTACTCGATAGCATCCTTGGTTGCGAAGAAGATGTTCTCTGGAGTCTCAGTCAAAGGAGTAAAATCCGAAAAACGGCGAGGTTTCTTCATATTTTTCTGCCTTTTCCCACCGTTATTTTCCCTCTTCTGACCACCAGATTCTTTCTTATTAGAAGCTTCAGCCACATTGTTGTTTTCAGTTTCAGCCACAACCACCTTTGCTGGTGCAGGAAGATTCTCCAGACGCATAAATTTGTCAGCCTTCTTATAAAACTTCTCAAGTGAATTTGGTTCCTTCATCTTCAACCATTTTCCAAACTCACTTGTTTTATCGATGGCTCGCATTAAGTAAGTTAGAATCATTCGAGGCTCAGCATTATCCACTTCGGCCAAGGCTATATTGAAGCGGTTCAAGAAAGATTTGATAGATTCTCTGGGAGCTTGTTCGAGGCTGGACAGTGACATTATGTCCTTGGCCTTTGAAGCATACAACCTGAACTGATCCTTGAATTTACGAGTTAAGTCAAAGAATTGATCCGCAGATTGGACTGGTAGCTTTGTGAACCAAAGTAGAGCCACCCCCTCCAAATATACAGGAAAATATCTGCATTTAATCTCATCTGTTGCCCTGGCACCTGTCATATGCCAATCATACTTGTACAAGAACTGATTAGGGTCGCTTGTCCCCCGATAGGCTGGGATAGTAGGGGGAACAAAGTTCTTTGGAAATTCAGCTTTTAGAATTCTTTCGGTAAACGGAGTCTTGCTCGGAGCAAACCCTCAGTCATTTTCATCTTCATCCCTTTGCATACTTTCTTTCATAATTTGAGAAATCATTCCTGATAGGTATTCCTCATCGTTCAGAGGCCTTGCTGGGTAGACATCAGCCACTTTTTCGGAAGTTTGCCTGAACAAACGTTCGCGAAGAGGTGGCTGTGGCCTTGAACCTCCAGCTTGGGGAGGTGCCCCTTCGGCGGTGCCAGCTGCCCTTTGAGGAATACTTCTCTCTTGGGAATCATGAGCATCTTCAGCAAATGTTGGTTCATTATTTCGTGGTTGTTGGTTATCCCCAAGCAGAGCGTTTAACTTGTCCATCATCAAAGCATTTTGAGCTTCCATTTGTTGGAATAACCTAGATACAACAGTATCAAGTTCAGCCCTTGTGACTCCAACAGTAGGAGTCGCCTGATTTGGCGCTGGTGAAGTGGCGGTCCTGTCATAAGCATCTCCGGATATAGTAGATCTACTCTTTCTTCCAGGAGCCATGATTTCAGATAGACTTCTGGTTTTTAAGGAGAGTCTTTCAACAAATCTTTGCGAAGCAATGGTGAGAACACACCTGAGTTTGATTTTCTCAGTGAAAGCACCAAAAATGTTAACGAGAAAAATGTACGCTAACACCCCGGTGTGATTTGTGATATCGTGAAAGCACCACCCGTTGGTACGAGAACTAAAAGTAAGCAGAGAATAGCAGAAAACAGTAAAAAAGACAACAGTTTTATAGTGGTTCGGCTCAAAGTCAAGCCTACGTCCACTTAATCTCTTCTATGACTGATTCAATTACAGATTTTACAATCACTCTTCGATTACAACATAACCAGGACAAGTAATCAGAACTTTGATGCGGAAAAGCTCTTTTGATTCATGTTGAATGAACTTGATTCTTTTCGAAGATTCTTTGGAGTATCCTTTGTCTTTGAAGTGTTGAAGTCAGTAGAGAAATCAACAGAGTCTTGGCGTTTCCCAAAAATTCATCCCTTTTCAAATGCGAAGTAGGCGGGGTATTTATAGGAGAAAACTGGGCTTAGGTCGTTAGTTTTTAGGTCGTGAGCGACCTAAGGGTCATCCCGAGCTAGCTTAAGTCGTTGGCGACTTAATGGAATCATTATGGGTCAGATATTGGCTGTGAGCGACTTAACATATATAATACAGAAGTTATATCGGCAAGATTAGGTCGTGAGCGACCTAATAGAAGAGGAAGGTCGTGCAGCTTAGTTCTGGAGCATGTTAGGTCGTTGCCCTTCCTGAGTTGCTAGGTCGCTAGGTCGCTAACTCGTTAGGTCGCTCTTTCTTTATCTCGCTAGGTCGTAGGAGACCTTCTGGAGTTAGGTCGCAGGTGACCTTCTGGAGTTAGGTCGTAGGAGACCTTCTGGAGTTAAGTCGCAAGAGACCTTCTGGAGTTAGTCGCAGGAGACCTTCTGGAGTTAGGTCGCAGCCTTCTTTAACTCGTTAGGTCGCTAGCTTGTTATAGATTGTTAAGTCGTGAGCCTTAGGTTGCTAGGCCGTTAGGTTGTTAGGTCATTAGGTCGCTAGGTCGCTGAATCATTAGGTCGCCATGTCGCTGAATAAAAGAGGGTTAACAGTTGTATTGATAAAATTATAAACTTGTTTTCCGAACTGCCCGTATAGCGATTGTCGCTATATCGGCACTTTCGGAAAATCACTTCTTATCGAAACCGTTTGGTTTCATCTTCATGCTTGGAATTGTTTTACAAGTTAAGCAAGATATTGATTAATGATGGTTTCAAAAATAATTAATTATTTTAATAATGATTATTTAATTTAATTATTTAATTAATAAGGATTAAGGTTAACTAATTAGCTTATTAATTATGTGTTTTAAATTTAACTAACTACTTAGTTAATGATGATTTAAATTTGATTAACCATTTTATCTAATGATGTTTAAACTAATTAATCTTTTGATAATGATGGATTAAAGTTAATTAATCAATTAACTAATGATGTTTTTAAAATTAATTAATCTTTTTTAATAATGACTTCAAATCGAAATCAACTTGTTTTTACTTTAATTAATATTTCCTTAATGATGGTTTAAATCAATTAATCATTTTAAAATAATGATCTTTAATTATTTATTTAATTTAATTAATTATATTTAAATTTCTTAATTAATTGAATTAATGATTTTTTAAAGGTGATTTAGCCTTTTTAATTAAAGGTTATTGGAGTTAATCAATCAACTTAATTTATAAAGTTTCAAAGTGAATTTATCAAAGTAATAAAGATGTTTTGACTTTGTTATTCATTTTAAATAATGATAGTTAATTATTTATTAATTTAATTAATTATATTTTGCCAATTAATTGAATTAGTAAGGTTTAAAAGTTGTTTACCCTTTTTATTATTTAAAGACATCCGTAGTTCAAAAATCAAATTGTGTGATGAAGTTTAAAGTTAATTAATCAATGTAATAAGGATGTTTTAAGATATTAAATCATTTTTAAATTGATGTTTTGAAGTTAGTAAGCTCTTTTAACAAAGTATTTTAAAGCTAATACTTGTAATGAGAGGCCAAACATGAATTCGGGTTTTTAAAAGAAATTTTTTGATTCGTTTATGGAAATGAATTAATTTCCGTAAAGCGATTCACTTATATGGGAACGATTTATTTGTATACTTAGCACTAAACGTCGAAGAAGTAGACTTGTCGCTATTTTTAAATTTAAGAATAATCGCGAGACATGTCTTTCAACTAACACTACTTTGACTTGTCCGTATTATTGTTAACCAAGAAATATTACCTGTTGGAATTCGATAAATGGTGATAAGTATACATGACTTAATTTCCATATACGATCATTTTATATCCTCGATAGTTGGTTTCTCAGCTACCGACTTCAGCTTCTTTATTATCGTCACTCTAAGACAATGTGTAGCCCATTTGAGCTTTGTTATCCTTTGTTGGAAATGACCAAACCCAAAGAGCGAGTGGAAGCCAACTATGTGGGGTTGCTCCCATTAGGGTATTTTCACATCCACTCCAGATTGGATTTGGTGTTGCGCTTTGAGATGTAAAAGACTCGGATACTCGGTAACCGTTGGCGGGGACTGGCTTGGACATGTTTGAGAGCCATCGTAGTTTTCAAGTATATTTCTAGAGGTATACTTTTGGTAAGGACGGCGCACCCTCCTAGTCATTGTTGGAGATTTTCCTTTCCTTACTTGATTCGAACCTTTAAATATGTTTTCTTTAATTGCAATGGGAAGAGTCAATGACTCTTCACGGTGTTAATTATTGATTTAGTCCATTCTATCAAGTTTGGACAGTTATTCTATTTAGTCCATTCTATCGAGTTTTTACTGATATCCTGTTTTCTCCATTCTATCCAGTTTGGATTTCTATTCAAACTGTTTCCATTTTTCAAGTTTGGATGTATATTAATTATGCCCATCATCTATGTTTGCATTTATTCCCTATTGTTCATTTCCAATTTTGTTATGTTTGGTTGTTGTTTATGTAAGAGAAAACCCGTTCCGCATTAGCGGCATGGTCCTATATGTTATTATTTAAAAACACCCCATTTGTTTTAGAGTTTTAATCATACCAAACATTTTGTCTGACCTGAGTTGTTTATTTTTCATAAACACTCAAGTGCTCAATTAAATTTAAGTAGTCCAAGAATAATGGGTTTTTCTTTGGAGCTCTTTGAAGACAATGGACGAACAAGATGTTCCTTAGTTATCTAGTTATTTATTTCCACGATATGATTATGTAGATGTATTTTGTATCTAAAAATGACAAGTTAGAATTTATAACTAAAAATCTATTAGATGTAGCACTTTTGTACAACTTTGATAACTCCATATAAGGAGTAACCTTTTGTACTATGTTATTTTGTATTATATGTAACCATTCCGTTGTGAGGTTTATCTATTCCGTCTTGTTTTGTTCTTTATTTTACCCAAGACAACTTTCCTTTTGGACGCTTGGGCAATGGCACATGAATATCATGGATGTATTAAGTGTCGTTTCCAGGGGGTCAGAAAGGTTGGTCGTCACAGATCTATCTGGTTTCGTATGCTTGATGGTGTGATTAGAGAAGTTTTGGACGTGAGGCATGTTCCTTCTAGTTCACATAATCTTATTTCTCTTGGATAGTTAGATCACTGTGGTTGCACTTATAAGACTTAAGGTGGAGTTTTAAGAGTGAAGAAGAGTGGTCTTATAGGGATGAGAGGAGTATTGGAAGAAGGAAACCTTTACAGTTTGGTGGTCCTGTAATTGACTATGGGAAGCGAGTGTCAGTTGGAGTGCCCAGTCCATAGTCAGGTGGAGAGGCTAATGTGTTCACTGCTTATGATGATCGTGTTGAGGATCTTATTTTGGACAAGGGTCTTCATGTTGATGACGCTCGAGGGATCAGTAGTGATCATGTAATGAACTCAGATCGAGTCATAGACGGGTGTCGAGTAGGAAAAATCCACAAAGACTGTATGGAGGTTTATGTGGCATTACAAACGATTTTGAGGATCACCATAGTGTGGTGCACCTCATGGCAGGAGATGCATCACTTGTAGGTGGTGGTAGAGGTTTGTAATTTGGTATGATTGAGATATAGGGAGTTATGATAGATCTAGGGATGACATGCTTGATATGTTGGAGATATGTGATTTTGCATCAAGGTGGATTGTTAAATTTTAGTGATACAAAATCAAAAATAGAAGGACATAAATATGCAAAAGAAAGAAAGAGAAGATTTTGTTTCCCCTAATTAACAGACATATTTGATTATGTTTATTTCTCTCTCTAATTGGCTAGTCAATTTATATTTTACTATCTAATATTAAATTGGGCATTAAGTAATTGATGTTATAAATAATGAGTAGAAGAGAGAGTGTAAAATGTGTGGAAATCTATTTGCTAATTCTCTCTTCTACCATCTTTGTTCTTCTCCTCCAACAATTTTAGCCATAAAGATTAGGACTCCCTTTCTCAATTTGGTTATTGGTTCAATTTATATTTTGTTTACTTTTATTTTGTTCAACTAATTATAAACAAATTTTGATGAATCAATAAATCGGGTGATTGCGTGGAATCTCTTGTGTATTAATTTTCAATTTCATGTCTGTTTATTTCTATCCAAATTTACCTCTCTGTGATTTGGATGATAAAAGATCTATTAGGAAAAGCTTCCGTAAAGCAAAGTTTTCGCTTCAGTGCATAACATAAATTTGAATATGGATTTAAAATAAAGTGGAAACTAGCATCTTCCCTTTATTTTAATGTTCTGTACGTGGAAAAGCTCTTTTAAAAACATAATTTAAATTATGCTCTTATTTTTATTGATAGTAAAAGCAAATAGTTTTGAACATTAAATCTGAACTTTAATCGCAACTTTCTATAACCAAAAATATTTTTTCTTTAAACATTAAAATATTTGCAGTAAACTCTGCAAAATATTTGTTGAAAAGTATGCAAATATTTACAGTCCAAAAACTTCAAATATTTGTGGATTTCTTTGCAAATATTTGCTGAGTTCTTTGCGAGTACTTGCAAAATTTTCTATCTGCAAATATTTGCAAGGTTTTCGGCAAATATTTGTTGAGTTTCTACAAATATGCTGAAACTTCAAAATGGGTGATGCTATTTACACCGATTTAAACACTTCTCTAATCCACTTATTCTTTCACCCACTAAAATACTTCATTCACCCACCCACACCTACCTTTTCTTTTTCTTTTTAAAAAAATTCTCATTAATTAACTCAGTTTTTCCTCTCTCTTCCTCTTCAAATGATGAAATAAAATTTTCTTCCGCCAAAATTTTCAATTTTGTTTTTCTCCTACTAATGCTTCATTATTAAATATGAATCCAACTAATTTGTTTATGAAAATGGTGTTATCGATTTTAATTGTATGTACCTTTTCATTTTTTTCGTAAATTATGTAACCTTAACAAAGACTAACATAGTAAAGAAAAAATTACAACTTAAATTTTGTACTACCGTGAAACATAGTAAAGAACTTATGTTACCACTCCAATAAAAAATATATGATTGTTATTACCTTTGTTGCTATTTTAATAAGAAAAGAAAAAAGAACTATGAAACTAATTGTATTAGAAAGCGGTATGATAGAGTCAAATATATTTAGTTTCATCATCATTCCTTATTACATTAACATTGTCACAAAAGCATTGATTTACATGCATATTCTAAATATAATTTGATACCTTAGCTTATCAACTCATATTATGAATTGATAAAATATTTATACTTATGTTGTTCATCCTATTTTTTTTCCACTAAGTACTGGTTGAGAGGATGGAAAATAATTATGTTATGCGTTTACTTCTAAATACTCTTTTAGGTATAAGGTGGGTCGCTGAAGTATTTTTTATGACTTGATTTTATTAAATGTTTAAGTGGCACTAGTGAGTGTTAGGTGGGTGTAAATAGTAACTCCTTTAAAAATAGCAGTTTTTAGAAAAACGTGTTTTAAGAAGGGCTGAATATATATTTTTAAATTTAAAGATGGTACTCTACAGAAGTACCCTATAAAAAAAGCATTTTATAAGGTTAACCAGAAAATGTTTTGCTTGATGCCTTAATCAATCACAAAGATGGTTATAGTCACTTTCAAATGCATACCAACTTCCGTTTCTACATGCTTACTTAGAATAACGCGACATTTAAAATCTCCAGTTTAAATTATATATTGTAAGAAAACAAAAGAAAATATTTGGAACTTAAAATTGTGAATAAATTCTTAAGAATATTCATATAACAACATATAATTTGTAAAATAGGACAACTTTTGTAGGAGGACCTGAAATAGTTACCAAAAATATGATTATTAGTTCATGTTGTTAGCTTGAGGAACAAATCCAATTTTATTTATTTTCCAAGAATGAAAATGTGCATAACTAACCTAGCTCTTTTGAAATTATAACAAAGCCACGATGTTGTTCATTTATTATTTACTATTTTACTTTGAATTTTTCAGTTGGAATGTTCATGTAATAAACTTGCACATACCAACACATAGAAAATGCATTGCAGATAATCGCACATGCATCACTCGACGCTTCAACAACTAAGATCCAATAGGCATTTTTCAAAATAAAGTTCAAAGAGCCAATTTTTCTAAATTACATCTAATGGTTGTATATATTCAGAAGCCAACATCTATGAATATTATAGTTAGCAATATTTATACAACTATTTTTGTCCTTTTCATTTTTGAAATCTTGCACATCAATTAAAATCATTACCACTCCATTTTCACGTCGGTTTTCTGAATACTACATTCTTGCTTCAACTATTCTTCCCAATTGTCATCATAATCACTACTTATATCCCTTGGACCACTTTAACCAAAGAAGATGTAAAAATCAAAATAAAAAACTACTATTGCAAAATATGACATAAGTTTTACCTTATCATTACAAACCATATTATAACAGGATCCCATGTTAAAACCATAAAAAAATATACCATTCATGTGGTTTTCCAAGTTTAAAAGAAATGATCAAATCATATACTGTAGTAAACTGATACATTTAAACAAATGTATATCTTATTTCCCTTTGGAATTAAATTCATCCTTAAAATCATTTATCTAAGACCATGA
Organism: Allium fistulosum; assembly: GCA_030737815.1. Lineage (NCBI taxonomy): Eukaryota > Viridiplantae > Streptophyta > Magnoliopsida > Asparagales > Amaryllidaceae > Allium > Allium fistulosum. The sequence continues at coordinate 237,909,692 of CM060908.1, forward strand.
TACAGAATTTCATAGGTATCATGTAACACTCTAAAAACTAAAATAATTAATTGAACTATAGAATGTGTCCAAACTATGAGGTCACAAAGCATACTAATTTCTAGCACAAAGCTCCAACTCTCATTCCTCCATGTCCGGTGTGCTAAGTGAACCCACACTATATATTAATAACGAATTTACTTAAAAAGTAATAAAAGATAAGAAACAAAATGAACACATTAGTATAGGGAATTATGGGACCAGAGTATCTGGTCCACTATTTTCTTAACAAATGAGGTGTTTGTATTTGTTACTGATCTACTTTTAATGTTATATAAACAAAATGTAAGATCAGAAAATATAAATCACAAACCAAATCGTTGGCAAAAAACACGATACACCTAAATTTATGTTCCTTTCCTAAAGAATAAATTACTTGAATAACATTTTACAAAAGGACGGAAATGTAATTCAACTCTTTAATATCTCTTATTGTGCTCTTTAAATGCTACTTATATATATCCAAGTGGATATGAAAACATTTGCAAATTGCATTTTTGAATTGAAATGTCTATAATAATAGAGAAAAATATATGGTGCATAATTTCAAACAACTCAAGTACATATCGGCTACGCAACTTACAAATTTATTACTGATAAAAATATTTTAACTAGAATAGCCAATATAGACGAATTTCATTACAAATTTATCTAAAGGCCTGAAAACTCATATTAGTTAAATAGTTTTTTTAATATACTCAGAAGAACCCAACGGATTAGTAAACTCCTTCTAAGCTACTTATTTTGTGTTTGTGTGCTTCAACTCATGGCACCTATAACTTTCGAAGTACTTTTTTACGAGAAGTATGTTCAATAGTTTTTTAAAAAGAAGGAAGACTACAAATTGTGGTTGCAAACTGATAAAAAATTACATAATTATATAATCCAAATAAATATTTCCCACTGATGCTTGGTAATCTTAGTGTGCAATGGAGGTGAAGCATACTCGGTTGTGAGTGAAAGTAGAGTCATTGTAAGGAGCATATGTTAATTGGTGACCATAGGATCCCAACTTTAGATCTTAGAATCGCGATGAGGGCGACCAAATCTGCGATACAGAGAATGAAAATTGAAAATGTGACTACCGAGTTATCCTTGCTGCAAATTTTTTTTTCTAGTTGTAGAGAATGGAGAATTAGTACTAATTTAGAGTTAAGAGACGGTTTCCTTTCTAAGAAAAACTAGAAAGGATTATGCTAAAGTAATCGAACATGGAGTATGTCTAAATCTGTGATATAGAGAAACTTCAATCTATGCGAAATAATTTTCTGGTGAAATAGCAGAATTTTTTTGAAAGTACATGAGTATGACTTCTACCATGATTACATTATTGCAGAAGGCATAAAATAGTTAACACGTGCTACATCAATAACAAGTTGATTCTACTTTTCTATTTCAATAATAGATAACTCATGGTAGTTCCGTTTCATATGCTCTCTGGTCTCCTAGGTACAATTCGATAGGTTTTCGAACCAATGTACCTTTACAGTTGGGACCTTCTTACTTCTAAGCTATCAGACTTTCTAGTTGATTATCCGAATAGGATGCTTTGCATAAGGAAAATCTAAGAATATCTTAAGCTCTTGTATTTATCTTGGCTATACAATAATCTCTGAATCTTAAAGAAACTTCTTCAATTGGAAAACATGAAGATGTCATGTATACTTGAAAAGTGATCTGGAAGTGCAACTCTATAAGGGACTCATCCAAGCTCAGTAATCGGATATGGGCCAACATAATTGGGTGCTAGCTTTCCTGATTTACTAAACCTTATTACTTCCTTTAAAAGAGATATCTTCACATGTACAAGATCACCAACTTTGAATTCAATTTCCTACCTTCTTCAATCAACATATGACTTTTGACAATTCTGGGCCTCCTTCATTCTTTGTCAATTCAACTTGATCTTCTCTGATCGAATATGGACTCAAATTTTTTTTATCTCTAGTTTCAAGCCAAAGGGATGGTGATCGACATGGTCTACGGTATAAGGCTTCAAACAGAGCCATGTCGATGTTGTATTAATGGCAAATTTTGTAAGCAAACTCAGGCAAGAAAAGATGTTCTTCCTAGATACCTACAAATCAAGCACACAAGCACGAAGAAAATATTCAAGAATTTGATTCACGTGCTATGTTTGACCATCAGTCTGCAAATGACATGCCATGCCATAATTCAGCTGCATTCCCAAAGCTGCTTGAATACATTTCCAGAATTCACCAGTGAACAATGGATCCCGATCACAAACAATAGAGTTGGGAATCCCATGAATTCTAACTACTTTCTTCCCATACAACTATGCCAAATATAGTATGGTTCTATTCGACTTCACTGATATAAAATATATCAACTTACTCAAATGGACCACCACTAACCATATGCTATCATGACCACTCCTAGAACGTGGTAATCCATAATAAAATCAATCAATATGTAACGACCCGTAATTTTCGATAATTTAATTTAATTAACTAAATAAGTTTTGAAATTTAATATCTTGAAAAATTGAAATTTTAAGATTTATTAAGGAGAAGAATTACTAGAATGAAATATAATAATGTTAATTTAAGGCAATTGCTACCTATCTTAATGTAATTCCAATTAATTGAAATGATTGAAAAGTTAAAATTGGTAAAAAAAAGTTAAATGGAAAAATGAATTAAATGCCATATTAATGGTGAAATTATATGTAATTTAATTGAAAGTGGTTTTAATATAGAATATGAAAGCAGCTATTTGTAAGCAGATGTATAATCTTTGTTTGTAAACAATAAGTTAATGAGAATTACTAAGCTATAACAATTGATTTTTCCTCATCTCATTAATTAGTCCGTTTGAATATTGAATTGGTAATTATTGGAATTAAATGTAATTAAATATTGTGGTTAATGTTAGAAAAGGGGTCAATTGTAGAAAATGAGGAAATAAGATAGAAACCTATGTTAATAATTTCATAAGGTATTGGTTGATTTAATAGTAGGAGTGTAAATCAAAATAAAAGAATAAAATGAAAAAGTTTAGTAAAGGAGTAAACATATGTTAATTTATTTGAAATGTTTGATAGTTGAAAGATTGATTGTAGAGATGAGAAACAATTATTTAGCAAGAAATGTATAATTACTATTTGTATCCAATATTGTATAAATATGTTTAAATTACCATTAGATAGGAAATAATTGTTCTACTTCTCATTACATTCATTTAGTCCATTTTTAAATTTAATCAACTGAAATTAATGTAATTGAAAATTTTCAATTAATATGACAGAGAATTCTAAATTGTAAATTAATAGGTGTAATTAAAAGTAGCTTATCTTTTATGAAAATATAAGGAAATTTTGATTTAATGAAAAGAACATTTACATCAAATAAAATGAATGTTTCATTTGTGAATGTAGGTTTAATTTCATTAAAATAAAGAATAGAATGATTGATTTTAAAGGAATAAATATATGTTTATTTGAACCGTGTTTTAGCTTACAGATTATTTACAAGAATAGGAAAATAATCTATTTCAGTAAGTTATTTATTACTCTCGTGTATAAATGTAACGACTCGACTTTTCGACTTCCGAAAATCGACATTAATACGTCCACTGTATCAACTGTCGAGCAATCGAATGCCGAAAAACCGAACCATTAGGGTTAAAAAGAAGAGGTAGAAGAAGACAGAAGAAAAGAAAGAACAGAAAAACAGAAACATGACAATATCAGAATCTCACATTCACAGCGGAACAATATATAATAGATAATCACTAGTCTTTTAAACAAAGAGCTATATCAGTTTATACATACATCATCAAAGTCAATATACAACTCAATACAACAATGGACAGTTATATAAACTTGTCCTCACACATAATACATAGTGGAATAAATAAATAAGTACGAGTGTACGTCTCGCCATCCAGCTCATCTCCAGAGCTCCAGAATATCCAGAATAACCTGATAACATAACTATAGGCTGCCCGTGTGAAAAATTATGGGCACTCAGAGTTTAGAAAGGGAACAATAAACTCCAGGTTAGTCATGGTGACTGGTGTGAGATTGTAAAACAGTTATTTTCACAAAGAAAATAAAACAAATTCGCAATGCTTTTGGAAAATGAAACTACCATAAGACCTCCCGCCACACACACAATGCAAATGCAGAATTGGAGGAAATTTCTTCTTATGATAGTAAAAAACGCTTACTACTAAAGATCAATTGATATTATAATTAATGTCTAGTATGGAAAACATTTCGAAAGTATAATATCAATCTTAACCAACATACAACCATTATTGTATGCCTACTATAGCTACTATGTTCAATAGTAGGTTATCGCCACATTCCATAACAGGTTATATGTAATACCCCAAAATTTTGTGAAAAATCATTTTTGTAAAATGATTTAATTTTTGAAATATTTAGATTTAAATATGGTGAAATTTCTGGAATAAATAGTGTGCAAGTATATGTGTGCACGTGCACACTGAAATGGCACAAGGAAGAACTCCAGATTTCTTGGATTTAAAACAAGAATTAAAAAGCAATACAAACATGATTTTGCAACATGGATATTTGATTTCTGGAATTATATGGATCATCTTAGAAAAATAAGAAAAGTAAGTTTTCCTTTAAATCAGTAAACAGATTTTAATTAAAACCCAGAAAAGAAAATTATACATATGTATATGTTATAAGGATTTGTAAACTTGTATACATATAGGTGCATATGTTTCTGAATTTAAAAGAGGAATTAAAATAAGCCTAGATAAGATATGTATACAAATATACATTTTTTTTAAATACTGAAAAGTACATATATATAAGCAAGTGAAACCATAACATTAAAATGACATGAAATGTGATACAAGTCAATATGCTTGTGTAGGCAAAAATAGCAAAGGGGATTTTCAGAAATAATTAAAATATAAAATAGGATAGTCACACTTTTAACATGACTAGGTGAGTGGCCATTTTCTGAAAAGTAAAAGAAAGAAAATGCAGCCTTTAAATTGGTTAATATGGCCGGGGTATTATGAATGAAAAATGCATGATGCTAGCCAGGACAGAAATGGAATTCTGTTTCAACAAAACCCTAGAGGAAAAATGCATATAAATAGGCAGTAGAATTGTCTTTACCCCGGGCTGCACAAAAATAAGAAAAGAAGAAAAATATTGGAAGGAAGGAGAAAACACTCAAACAAGAATTTTCTGGATTAATAAGAAGAAACATTTAGGTGAGTAATCTCACTGAGTTCATGGCATTAAGACCTGAGATGAGGCAGCCACTTTTTATAGTGCCATTTATGTATTTCTGGTTTTGATGTATGTGATTTCATCAATGCTTTTTGGATGTCTTATTTTAAATCTGATATGATTTAATATGGATGATTTTGATGATCTTTGATTGGTTGAGACATTTGTCTTTGGATGTGTATCATACTGTTTTATTTTTACTCATAAATGTTAAAGTTTAGGATCTTAAAAATTATATAGAGAATACTCTCAACTGTTATAGATCTATGGCATGGAAACTTTACAAAAATATTGGGAGCTGCATTATACTTGGTATAAGTGCTGAGGCTTGAGAAGAAAAATGTTAAGGGTGCAATAGAAATTTTCTAAGTGCTGAGCCCTTAATCAAATAAAAAAAAAAGAAACCCACAAGCTAAAATTATGATTGAACCAGATCTTGAATCTGAATCAATCATAAAGGCTTGCAGATCAATATAACATGCCATGCCTCTTTTTACAGTTGAAAATGTTCTTATATTTTACTAAGATCAAGACATATTGACCCCATTTAGGAAATAACTGTCTGCTTATTTCTGAGGAGAATTATGCTAGGAAAAATTTATGGATGTTTCCATGTTTGCAGTGACATGTTCACTTAGCATATTTGATGATAGGATTTAAGACAATACACTAGTAAATAAACTAGGGAAGGGAAGGCCAAGAAAGCTGCTGGAATGCTTGTCATATTTGAAGTATGCAAGTTGGCACATGGTTTGTTTAAGCCCTGAGATCTTTGTGCAATGATGTGAATTAGTTCATTGCAATGTGTCCCAGTGATTCCTTAATAGCAGATGAGGCAAGGATTTAAATTGAATTATACAACCTGTAAATGAAGAAATAGGAATATGGATATTTCTTAGGTTGAATGGTATGGAACCAAGATGATTCCAGTGAATGCAATTGTTGCAAATAGATAATTATGTTTGCATGATTATGTATGCAAGTGTAAGAATGATAAATGAATATATCATACCTTAATCAACTTAATTATACTATGTTAAAGTAATTGACTGCAGGAATTTGCTTAAATAACTAATTGGTGCTCTTATAATCTCTATTGCTTATTATCATGAATGAATTGATGTTACTCATACCAGATCATAGATCTGACCCTTGTTTGCTCATGGCATATGGGGTGTCTCATTTTAAAATGAGGCAGCCACTTATGCTCTTTTAGGTAACCCAGGCACTAAGTAAAAATGAAGTAATGGCTATTATGGAGGAGTGAATGAACATGCTAGCTAGTTTCAATAAGAGCTTAAATTGATTATATCTGCATGTATTCAGGAAAAACTTTATGTTTCTAAGATTTCCAATCATGTATTGAACATTTTATGGTTAGTGATCATGTTGTCCTTATGTTCTGTAAAGTGTCAGATTAAATTTGTTGGTCTGTTGAAATTGTTGTGTGTTAAGGTTTGATTTGTTTTTGAAGTAGGGTCTGAAACATAAACAAGAAAAAAAATATGCTCAAGTATCAGCTATAAAAATCTGGTAAGAAATATACAATTATGTGAGCTACTGTTTTGCATAATTTATATATGTATTAGCTAATCTTGAGACATAACAGAGCACTGAGTTTTAGAACAAAATCTGGATTTAGCAAGAAGTAAACTTAAAAGGATTTTATTTTCTTTTTACTGAAATGCTTTGTAAATAAGTCTGAATTCATTTCTGAATTGTATTGAGAAAAGTAAAATGTTTTTCTAAAAGCTTCAGACAGAATGCAATGAAAGGTAACTCCATTGCTTTGAACTAGTGTGGCAGATACAGGATTCATGAGTTAACCAGCTTCAAATAAATGAAGTATTGGTTGATCATGATAGATTGTATTCTGAAAATAAAAATGCATTTCAAAAGCTTAGTACATTTAGCAATTGTTTCACCCAGTTTTCTGGAAAATGAGCAGAGATATTGACATGTACATGTATATCTGTGTACATGTTGATATCTGGGCAAAAATATAAACATAAATTCCTAGAACAGTTGTAGGAATGGATTTCAAAAATAATAAAGTAAGAATTATTGTTTTGTATGTTAGATTATAGGCAAAAATTAAATATATATATGCAGATATAGATATATATCAGATTTCAAACCATACAAAAAAAAAACAAAAATTGTGTTTGAACCGACCAGCATAGCACTCGAACTCGTGACCTTTCATGTATAAGTTAGGCGCGTTTCCATTACGCCTAGATGTTGCTTGTGTTCACTTAGGATCCACTTTCTTTTAGCCTGAGTTTGACACTATACAGACTTTAACACAACCATCTATATTAAAGGCTTGTTTACCACTGATTATTACTTGATCATTTCCTAATTATAATGACAGACTAAAGTACATGTTTCCAGTGGATTTTATGACCAAAAATCAGGATACAATAATTAATCTGAATTGCTAAAAATCTAAATCAAACAGAATGTTCTTGTATAAAAATAAAGTATATACTCTGAATTTAAACAAGAAGAACACATACATCTTCATATGTATGTGTATGTTATTAGATATACACTGATATATTTATATTGGTAAGTTATTTTGGTCCTGGATATATTTTGTTTATTGGAAAAAGAAAATGACCTTGGAAAACATATTTGTAATGAATGATATATCTATATATCATCTCTTAGCAAAAAAAAATCCTTATGAAATTAGGGTGGAAATAGGAGGGTCATTTCAGTTGGTATCAGAGCACTTGGTTGCATTGATTGTTAAGTATTATAGAAATGTATTATGTCTGTTTGTTTTGGATGAAATAATTTAGATAAGAAAATAGAAATTATAGAAGTACTCATAATATACTAATACCATTTACCCAGAATTTAGTTAGCAGACCATGGTAGGAAGAGGATCTCATCACAATGCAGGACCCAGTGCACCTCAAATGCTTGATATGCAAGAATTTGTGAGGGTTTTAAGAGATGGAATTGGGCATAGGCCTGAGAACCCACATGAAGAGCTTTCAAAACTACTGAAGACTTATTCCAATTTGGGAGGCAAGAGTTTTGAAGGAACTGAGAGTGTGATGGAAATTCAAGCATGGTTGAGAACACTTGATAGGATTTTCAATGACATGCAGTTGGATGACCAAAGGAAGAGGCAAGTAGCTTCTAGACAACTGAAAGGGGTAGCTTTAAGCTGGTGGGAGGTGATCATAGCTGGAAGAAATGAAAATGAAATCACTTGGAATCAGTTCGAGGAGATGTTGGAGGCAAGATTTGTACCAGCATCAGCCAAGACCATTTTGCTTGAAGAATTTATCAAACTTAGGCAGGGAACTTTGAATGTCACTGAATACACTCAAAAGTTTGAGGGGCTATCCAACTATGGAGCAATGCTAGTGGCAGATGAAGCATCCAAAAATGATAGGTATATAAAAGGACTGAACCCAGGACTTAGCAGAGCTATGCTACCATATGCAGATAGAACATTTGATCAAGTAATTGATCTGGCTTTGAAATTGGAACAACATGACAAAGAAAGAGAGAAATATAGGAATTTTAAGAGCAACAACAAGAAGGATAAGGGAAGATATCACCCTTATGATAAAAAGAAGGAGGAGGCAGACAACAGGAAGAGTAAAGACACAAAAGCCAATGATACTAAGAAGAAATTGGTTTGCCATCATTGTGGAAAAGAAGGACACATCAAACCAAGGTGCCCAGAGTTAAAAGGAGGAGCCTTCAAATGCTACCTATGTGGGAAAGAGGGGCATATGAAGAGGAACTGTCCTGAGAATAAACAGCAAGGGAAATTGGCAACTTTGGAAGGAAAAGGCAAATCTGCAGTGAAAATTGATGCTGAAAATCATGGCCAAGTGGAAGGTACATTACTCATTTGTGCCATACCCATACCGGTAGTATATGATACTGGAGCAACACACTCTTTGATTTCCTATGAATTAGTTAAAGTGTTAAAATTAAACTGCATATTGGTTGAAACCCCATTGCTTGTACAAAGTCCCCTAGGGAGTTCTAGTGTTTTGAACATGAATTGTGTGGATGTGGAGTTAAACATAGGAGGAAATATTTTTATTTCCAATTTATATGTTTTAACTTACCCAAATATGGGAGTTATATTGGGGGTAGATTGGTTAAGGCAATTTAAAGCCATAATTAATTTAGACTCATCCACCATATCATTGCAAAATTCTAGAGGCCAGAGAATCACAGTTCTATGTGAAATAGCTAAGGAAGGGAAATTGTATCATTTAGTTGACTTAGAAAAAGATCTGAGTGAACTAACCATTGAAGAAATTCCCATAGTTAATGAATACTTGGATGTGTTTGGGGAAGTTAAGGGTGTTCCACACCACAGACCAGTTGAGTTCCAAATTAATCTCATTCCAGGAGCAAGCCCAATAATCAAGAAACCTTATAGGATGGGGCCAAGTGAACTGAAAGAATTGAAAAATCAGTTGGAAGAATTAGAAGGCAAGGGATTTATAAGGCCAAGCAATTCCTGCTGGGGTTCTCCAGTAGTGTTTGTAAGAAAACATGATGGTACCTTGAGAATGTGCATAGATTACAGGGAACTAAATAAAGTAACCATCAAGAATAAATACCCATTGCCTAGAATAGATGATCTCTTTGACCAACTCAGTGAAGCTAAAATATTTTCTAGATTAGACTTAGCATCAGGATTCCATCAAATGAAGGTTGAAGACCCAAGTGTTAAGTATACTGCATTTAACACAAGATATGGCTTATATGAATTTTTGGTTATGCCATTTGGTTTGACAAATGCTCCTTCATATTTTGTTGATTTGATGAATAGAATATTTAGAGATTATTTAGACAAGTTTGTACTGATTTTTATTGATGACATTTTGATTTATTCCAAGACAGTGGAAGAGCATAAAAATCATTTGCATTTAGTTTTGTCAAGGCTAAGGGAAAATGATTTAAAGGCAAAATTTTCAAAATGTGCATTTTGGAAAGAAGAAGTGCATTTTCTTGGGCATGTTATTTCTGCCAAAGGAATATCAGTAAACCCTAATAAGGTAGTGGCAATCCAAGCATGGAAAAGGCCTAGCACCATCAGTGAGATTAGATCATTTATGGGGATGGCAGGATATTATAGGAGATTTATAAAAGATTTCTCAAAAATATCATCACCACTTACCAATTTAACTAGAAAGAACCAAGCCTTTGTATGGACAGAAAAATGTGAGCAAGCTTTTATCAAAATAAAGGAAGCTCTGATTAATGCACCAGTATTGAGAGTGCCAGAAGGAAATGAAAATTTGGTTGTGTACACTGATGCAAGTGGCTCTGGGTTAGGGGTTGTGTTGATGCAGCAAGACCAGGTGGTAGCCTATGCATCTAGGCAATTAAAGCCACATGAAACCAGGTATGCAACCCATGATCTTGAACTAGCAGCAGTTGTGTATGCTTTGAAACTTTGGAGACATTATTTGTTAGGTGCCAAATTCATTTTGTACACTGATCATAAGGCACTGAAATATTTATTCTCACAAAAAGATTTGAACATGAGGCAACATAGATGGGTAGAGTTCCTAGCTGCCTATGATCTAGATATACTGTATACACCAGGCAAGGCAAATAAAGTTGCAGATGCCTTGAGTAGACAACATGCCAAAGTAGCCATGTTGATGATGGAAGAATTTAAGGATTTGTCTATACTTACTGATTTGGAAATTGAGGAAAACAGTGGGGTACAAATGATGTCCATTGAAGAAGGTGAAGGTAAAGGGAAATTAAGTATGATATCTCTGCAATCAGATTTACTTCTTAAGATTGGGCAAATGCAGGAACAAGACCTAAACATGGTGGAAAAGAAAATGCTCATATCAAAAGGGGAGGAAGTAATAAATTATCAGGTTGATAAAAATGGTTATTTGAGGAATAAAAATAGGATATGTGTTCCAGAAAATATAGAATTGAAAGAGGAAATATTAAATGAGTACCATAGGAGTAAGTACTCCATACACCCAGGTAGCACCAAGATGTATCAAAATTTGAAAAGAAATCTTTGGTGGAAGGGGATGAAGTCAGATGTGGCCAGATATGTTGCAAGGTGCATGACTTGCCAACAAGTCAAGGCAGAGACACAAAGGCCATCAGGACTATTGCAACCCCTTAGTATACCACAGTGGAAGTGGGAGGACATATCTATGGATTTCATAGATGGTCTGCCTAGATCTAAGAAGGGAAACACAAGTATATGGGTAATAGTGGATAGGCTAACTAAGGTAGCACATTTTATCCCAGTTAAAACAGAAAGAAATGCTCCAAAATTGGCTCAAATATTCGTGAAAGAGGTAGTAAGGTTGTATGGCATACCCAAAACCATTGTGAGTGATAGGGATACCATCTTCACCTCAAGGTTTTGGAAAAGTTTTCAAGAGGCTATGGGGAGTGAATTGTGCTTAAGCACTGCCTACCATCCACAATCAGATGGTCAAACTGAGGTGGTGAACAAAGTCTTAGAGGATTTGTTGAGAGCATGTACACTGGACTTTGGAGGCAACTGGGAAGACCACCTCCATCTAGCTGAATTCACATACAATAACAGTTACCAAAGCACCATAGGGATGGCACCATTTGAAGCCTTATATGGCAAGCCATGTTTATCACCTATATGCTGGGTAGAGACTGGAGAAAGGGCTGTTCTTGGACCTAAATATGTTAAAGAAACTACAGAGAAAATTGGGTTAATAAGAAAAAGAATAGCAGCAGCTCAAGATAGGCAAAAGAAATTTGCAGATAGGAAGAGAAAGCAAGTGGAATATGCAGTGGGAGACTTTGTTTTCATCAAGATTTCACCTATGAAGAAAGTCATGAGATTTGGCAAGCAAGGTAAGCTTACACCAAGGTATGTTGGACCCTATAAAATTCTGGAAAGAATTGGTTCATTGGCTTACAAATTAGAACTACCAGAGGAAATGAAAGCAATGCATAATGTTTTTCATGTGTCCCAACTTAGAAGATGGGTACATGATAAAGAAGACATTTTGGAAGAGCCTACCAAAATTCAAATAAACCCTGACTTGGTTTATGAAAAAGAACCAGTTGGGATTGTAGCCAAGGAAGAAAAGAAATTAAGGAGCAAAACTTTGAAACTAGTTAAGATCCAGTGGAGTAGTGATCCTAATGACTGCACATGGGAGTTAGAGGATAAGATTAGAATGGATTATCCTAAGCTTTTTGCAAATTAAAAGGTAATTTTTTTTTCTGAAGAAATTTTTTTTTGTTATGCATGGCTGATATGGTTGAATTTGTTTGCTTATGCATATGTTCGATAAGTTTTCAGAAAAGAAAATGATGCTTGTTATAAATGTTAGAAAAATTGTGAGGACATAATTCCTAAAAGGAGGGGTGAATGTAATACCCCAAAATTTTGTGAAAAATCATTTTTGTAAAATGATTTAATTTTTGAAATATTTAGATTTAAATATGGTGAAATTTCTGGAATAAATAGTGTGCAAGTATATGTGTGCACGTGCACACTGAAATGGCACAAGGAAGAACTCCAGATTTCTTGGATTTAAAACAAGAATTAAAAAGCAATACAAACATGATTTTGCAACATGGATATTTGATTTCTGGAATTATATGGATCATCTTAGAAAAATAAGAAAAGTAAGTTTTCCTTTAAATCAGTAAACAGATTTTAATTAAAACCCAGAAAAGAAAATTATACATATGTATATGTTATAAGGATTTGTAAACTTCTATACATATAGGTGCATATGTTTCTGAATTTAAAAGAGGAATTAAAATAAGCCTAGATAAGATATGTATACAAATATACATTTTTTTAAATACTGAAAAGTACATATATATAAGCAAGTGAAACCATAACATTAAAATGACATGAAATGTGATACAAGTCAATATGCTTGTGTAGGCAAAAATAGCAAAGGGGATTTTCAGAAATAATTAAAATATAAAATAGGATAGTCACACTTTTAACATGACTAGGTGAGTGGCCATTTTTTGAAAAGTAAAAGAAAGAAAATGCAGCCTTTAAATTGGTTAATATGGCCGGGGTATTATGAATGAAAAATGCATGATGCTAGCCAGGACAGAAATGGAATTCTGTTTCAACAAAACCCTAGAGGAAAAATGCATATAAATAGGCAGTAGAATTGTCTTTACCCCGGGCTGCACAAAAATAAGAAAAGAAGAAAAATATTGGAAGGAAGGAGAAAACACTCAAACAAGAATTTTCTGGATTAATAAGAAGAAACATTTAGGTGAGTAATCTCACTGAGTTCATGGCATTAAGACCTGAGATGAGGCAGCCACTTTTTATAGTGCCATTTATGTATTTCTGGTTTTGATGTATGTGATTTCATCAATGCTTTTTGGATGTCTTATTTTAAATCTGATATGATTTAATATGGATGATTTTGATGATCTTTGATTGGTTGAGACATTTGTCTTTGGATGTGTATCATACTGTTTTATTTTTACTCATAAATGTTAAAGTTTAGGATCTTAAAAATTATATAGAGAATACTCTCAACTGTTATAGATCTATGGCATGGAAACTTTACAAAAATATTGGGAGCTGCATTATACTTGGTATAAGTGCTGAGGCTTGAGAAGAAAAATGTTAAGGGTGCAATAGAAATTTTCTAAGTGCTGAGCCCTTAATCAAATCAAAAAAAAAAAGAAACCCACAAGCTAAAATTATGATTGAACCAGATCTTGAATCTGAATCAATCATAAAGGCTTGCAGATCAATATAACATGCCATGCCTCTTTTTACAGTTGAAAATGTTCTTATATTTTACTAAGATCAAGACATATTGACCCCATTTAGGAAATAACTGTCTGCTTATTTCTGAGGAGAATTATGCTAGGAAAAATTTATGGATGTTTCCATGTTTGCAGTGACATGTTCACTTAGCATATTTGATGATAGGATTTAAGACAATACACTAGTAAATAAACTAGGGAAGGGAAGGCCAAGAAAGCTGCTGGAATGCTTGTCATATTTGAAGTATGCAAGTTGGCACATGGTTTGTTTAAGCCCTGAGATCTTTGTGCAATGATGTGAATTAGTTCATTGCAATGTGTCCCAGTGATTCCTTAATAGCAGATGAGGCAAGGATTTAAATTGAATTATACAACCTGTAAATGAAGAAATAGGAATATGGATATTTCTTAGGTTGAATGGTATGGAACCAAGATGATTCCAGTGAATGCAATTGTTGCAAATAGATAATTATGTTTGCATGATTATGTATGCAAGTGTAAGAATGATAAATGAATATATCATACCTGAATCAACTTAATTATACTATGTTAAAGTAATTGACTGCAGGAATTTGCTTAAATAACTAATTGGTGCTCTTATAATCTCTATTGCTTATTATCATGAATGAATTGATGTTACTCATACCAGATCATAGATCTGACCCTTGTTTTCTCATGGCATATGGGGTGTCTCATTTTAAAATGAGGCAGCCACTTATGCTCTTTCAGGTAACCCAGGCACTAAGTAAAAATGAAGTAATGGCTATTATGGAGGAGTGAATGAACATGCTAGCTAGTTTCAATAAGAGCTTAAATTGATTATATCTGCATGTATTCAGGAAAAACTTTATGTTTCTAAGATTTCCAATCATGTATTGAACATTTTATGGTTAGTGATCATGTTGTCCTTATGTTCTGTAAAGTGTCAGATTAAATTTGTTGGTCTGTTGAAATTGTTGTGTGTTAAGGTTTGATTTGTTTTTGAAGTAGGGTCTGAAACATAAACAAGAAAAAAAATATGCTCAAGTATCAGCTATAAAAATCTGGTAAGAAATATACAATTATGTGAGCTACTGTTTTGCATAATTTATATATGTATTAGCTAATCTTGAGACATAACAGAGCACTGAGTTTTAGAACAAAATCTGGATTTAGCAAGAAGTAAACTTAAAAGGATTTTATTTTCTTTTTACTGAAATGCTTTGTAAATAAGTCTGAATTCATTTCTGAATTGTATTGAGAAAAGTAAAATGTTTTTCTAAAAGCTTCAGACAGAATGCAATGAAAGGTAACTCCATTGCTTTGAACTAGTGTGGCAGATACAGGATTCATGAGTTAACCAGCTTCAAATAAATGAAGTATTGGTTGATCATGATAGATTGTATTCTGAAAATAAAAATGCATTTCAAAAGCTTAGTACATTTAGCAATTGTTTCACCCAGTTTTCTGGAAAATGAGCAGAGATATTGACATGTACATGTATATCTGTGTACATGTTGATATCTGGGCAAAAATATAAACATAAATTCCTAGAACAGTTGTAGGAATGGATTTCAAAAATAATAAAGTAAGAATTATTGTTTTGTATGTTAGATTATAGGCAAAAATTAAATATATATATGCAGATATAGATATATATCAGATTTCAAACCATACAAAAAAAAACAAAAATTGTGTTTGAACCGACCAGCATAGCACTCGAACTCGTGACCTTTCATGTATAAGTTAGGCGCGTTTCCATTACGCCTAGATGTTGCTTGTGTTCACTTAGGATCCACTTTCTTTTAGCCTGAGTTTGACACTATACAGACTTTAACACAACCATCTATATTAAAGGCTTGTTTACCACTGATTATTACTTGATCATTTCCTAATTATAATGACAGACTAAAGTACATGTTTCCAGTGGATTTTATGACCAAAAATCAGGATACAATAATTAATCTGAATTGCTAAAAATCTAAATCAAACAGAATGTTCTTGTATAAAAATAAAGTATATACTCTGAATTTAAACAAGAAGAACACATACATCTTCATATGTATGTGTATGTTATTAGATATACACTGATATATTTATATTGGTAAGTTATTTTGGTCCTGGATATATTTTGTTTATTGGAAAAAGAAAATGACCTTGGAAAACATATTTGTAATGAATGATATATCTATATATCATCTCTTAGCAAAAAAAAAATCCTTATGAAATTAGGGTGGAAATAGGAGGGTCATTTCATTATACAACTAAAACCGTACAGGGTTCGTATTGTTTCTTTGGAATTCCAACAAATGGTCAGGCAAAGGAACTTCCTTACACCGAAATGGAAACGCCTCTGGAAAGACGCCCCGAGAACCTAACCAGATCTCTGCAAACACAAGGCCGACGCTACCTCACGCTGTATAGCTGTAACTAGGTAACCAACACACTGACACTACCTCACGCTGTACAGCTGTAACTAGGTAACTAACACACAAATATGCCATCCCCCGGTCGTTACCGACCTTAATCCGAGGATCCTCAACCACAAAGCAACAACCATAAAGTATAATAAATTTGCAGCATCAACATAGGTAAAATATCTGGGCTCCATAGCATGATATCACCTTTTATCCAGAAGGAAATGGACATACCCTAGGGGCGCGACCCCTAAAAACCTTGCCGCAACATTCCTGTTTCGACCATTACCGGGTTGTGAGGCTCGACGAAGTCTCGTCCACAAAGCTACGCTTTTTTCACAAAGCCACACTTTTTCACAAAGCCACGCTTTTTCACAAAGCCATGCTTTGATCAACAAATGATCAACATCACTTCGTATGCCACATTACCAAATTGGGAATGTATCACTAGTAACCATCAAGTACATAACCTCTGAGCTCGTATGTCTCAAAGAAGGGTGTTAAGCTAAGAGAATAAATTCTCCGCCACCAACAAAAATGTATTTGATAGTAACCAGCTTTACATCTCAAAGTGTAATGTCAGACACACATCCATACAAGTCTGTTTCAGGATCGAACATAATCGAAGGCACTTCCAATGAAGCCCTTGCAATCCGGGTATTCACTAATCATGTCCGGACTTCCCATCACAAGAAGAGTGATATAAATCTCTATACCGGAGCAACTCGGTGCAGAGACATTCGACAGGTTGTCCTTCCATTTTCGAAAATACCCGGTCTTCACACCGGTCTTCAAATAATGTCCATTCAAGACGTATCAGTATTCGGAATGGGTTATATGACACAAAGTCCTCTCCCGGCTTAACCGAGTAATGAGCGTTTGTTTTAAAAATAAATCAAGTGCCATTTCAAAGGCAAATATTGATAGTCGATTATATAACTATCAACAACATTCACAACAATCAACCAATTTAAATAATTTTTCCAAATTATTAAATTTCAAATATCTTCGCGAGATACGGTTTAACACTTCAACCATTTGAAAACAAATTTCAAATCACATTTTCCACACTTCATCACTTTGAAAACCAATTTCAAATCAATTTTCCTACACGGGATACATTCTCAAATATTTATTCATTCTCACTGGAAATCTACCGAGTTCAAATATTTTTTAAAATGATTTATATCACTATCCAAAAATATTTTTGGAAAACATCTTCTCCAAAATATTCCTTTCAAAAACCAACTTTAGAACCTTAAATTTTTATTTTAAAAGCTACTTTGGAAATATACTCGGCTTTATAGTGAGAATACACTTTCACTTCAAAATGGTCCATTTAAACCAATTTAATAAATCCTTATCGATTTATTTCAAATTTACATTCCAAATCTGTAATTTTATTTCCACAATTAAAAATAAATCAATGTTTATTTTTAAAACAAATTTCCCTTTCCTTTATAAATTCCATTGTGAATTTAAATTTCCAAATATTCACTTATACACGATTTTCAAGTCGTTTTCCAAATATTCACTTTCAAACACCAAATCAATTACAAATTGATTTCTAAATTTATTTCAATACCATATCATTTTTCAAATCGATTTCCAAATTTATTTCAACACAAAATCCATTTTAATTCAACACCAAATAAATTTTCATACCGATTTCCCAAAGATTTATTTTCCAATACTAAATCAACTATCAATTTGATTTCTAGAAATTCATCACCTTCTAAAATAAATTCCTTTATCTCTTCCAAACCATTTAAAATTCCATTTTAAATAAATTCTTCAACTTTTAAACAATATTACTCAAAACCCATTTATTAATAACTTTTCCCATATTTTTGGAAATAATTCGATAAGATTTCAAAAATCAATTTTATGCCTTTAAATTCCTTCTTTTAAATTCACTCAATTCTTTCAAAAGAATTCACTTAAAATTTCCAACTTAAATTTCAAAAATCCAATTTATTTATTTCTGGTATCCAACGATACCAAAAATATATTCGGCTAAATTATAGCCTTCAACAATTTCATTCACAAATATAATCATTCACAGATTATAAATAAATAATCACACAGCATATGAAACAAATCCATACAACATATGAAATAAATTCATATAATTTGAGGAATCTAGTTGGATCCCTCCAACCTGTTTCCCTGCATCCACAGATGTTAACATAATACCAATTCCACTTCGAAGTGGAATATCACGGTATATGGGATTTATAAAATACTATCCGCTATTATGCGGCGCAATAGGGTCTCATCCGCTATATAATGCAGGAAATCAAC
Organism: Allium fistulosum; assembly: GCA_030737815.1. Classification (NCBI taxonomy): domain Eukaryota; kingdom Viridiplantae; phylum Streptophyta; class Magnoliopsida; order Asparagales; family Amaryllidaceae; genus Allium; species Allium fistulosum. The sequence continues at coordinate 237,928,445 of CM060908.1, forward strand.
TCCAAATACATATATAATACCAATTCCACTTCACGGTGGAATTATCGCGGTATATGTTTTTAATAAATAACCTCCGCTTAATATACGGCGTATATGGTCTATTCAACACAATAGATAACAAACATCATCCAATTCACACAATTAAGCAATTTTAAATTTAAATATTTTAAATTTAAATCAAAACACAAAATTCGATTGAGTGAGGAGTTCTCACCTTGCTTTTTAAAATGTCGGGCGTTCAATTTTTTTTACATTAAATCGAACACGTTCGATTTAACGCAAAATTTTCACAAGCTTTAATCGCCTCCCGGTCTGCTGCATCGCGTAGGTCACGTCGCTGCGATTCCGGTGCCACTAAAATCATCGAATTCTGATAATGTATGACAAAGTTATGGTATTTTAAAGATTACACACATTTATATAAAAATTTATTTTCAATTTATTTTATTATTTTCAAACCTTTTATCATCACAGCCGCATGTTTTCCCCTGCCCTAGATCTGGGCCGCCTATCCTATTTCTTCTTCCATGCGTGAAAACTCCCAGGCCATCATGAAACCCAAGCCGCCACTTCTCATCGAATTTTTGCACCCATCTCGGCACGTTGGAGCACGATCAACTACCTCCATATAGAAGCCCACCTTCTCCTCTACCTACGACCGCCATAGTGGCGAGCTCGGTCGCGTGATAGCGTTGGAAATCATGTGCGAATGCCTGCCCTTCCCGCTCAAATTGCCGTCAACACAATGGAATGTGTTTCGGGAGCTAATTCGGTCATATGTGCGAGTTACGGAAATAAACGATCAAATTTAAATTAAATTGATTAAAACGATTTCTAAGCGTTTCAGCTTGCCCCGGACAAACGACAACTCCGATTGCTATGAAAACTGAAACCTTACAATAATATAACATTACGGATCCGATGAAACTGTTTTCGTCGAAATCTGAGACTGTTTGAAAAATGATCATTTTTACTCGTCAATTAAATATTAAAATATTAAATTTTCACAAATTAACTTTAAATTCAATTTTAAAAGTTCTATAACATCATTCTAACTCCAATATGATTTAATATAACTTTATAAATCATTTTTGTGACGACCGCCCATGACCCCTGCACCGAATCTAGAAATAGAGCGCTGTAAAGTGTGCCAGGCGACCATGGACGATTGTCAAGGTAAGATTTAAAACAACAGAATCTATCGTATTACTCACAGCGCATGGACAAAATACAATAGAACATATGTATAGTGAAGCTTTACAGAACAAAACGACATCATATAAACTCCATAATAGTTGAATACAAGCATTCACATAGTCAATACATCCAGCCTCACTACATATCTCTCAGAGAATACAAAACAGCGGAATATCCAGTACATATAAGAAGATAATACGCAACCCTCTAGCTCGTCTTCGATATCAGCATCGTGAGAAGAGAACAGCACCTGTCACCTGCTACCTAGTCTGCCCGTCCCAAAATGGACGAATAGCCCAAGGCAATAAGAATTAAAACATAAAGCCTTGAGTCAGACAACAGCCTTAGTGAGCAGTAAATTAACTAACAACATACCAAAAGAGCATAAAGGAAAAGGAATAGGAATACAACCCTCCCACTCCAACCTCATTCTACAGTGATAGCCCCCAGACACACACTAAGCAGAAGCAAACATAGCAGAGCATACAATTTAAAGTAAAGCTACTTTCACTCGAGTCAAGGGCGATGTTTTCCAAGTACCAAGGCCTAAATCAGATAAGCACCCAGAAAATACCGCTCTTGAGTCCGAAATGACGTTACAACCAAACATCCATGACTCTGGCTATCACTGTTATCATTGCTTCGATATCACCGTTAATTGAATGACCGGCACATTCTTTCAGCCGTCCGTCAAGGGCTAATGGAAACCCCGGTTCTAGACATAACTCTCGCACGTCGTCGCAGCCCGTGCCTAGGACTATCGAATCTGCCCAGAGTACTCGACCATCAACAGTTGGCCGTTGGGACTATCGAATCTGCCCAAACGTACTCTTGCTTAGAGCATGCTAGAACCTTCAACAACGATGCTATCCAAGCCTCCTAGTCATCCTCCTCGACGACTATTCTCATATCCATTCATTATCCTCAACTCGAATCATATCACCGAGTTATCAACATGCTTGGAATGATCCCGTCTGGATTAGACCAAGTCTTCATCACATGATTGCCTCGCTTCATTACATCCTCGCAAAGCCTCATTTCATCATCACATCATCAAATCTATGCATAAGAGCTTCATCATCCCGCTACACATGCCACGAGCAGCTTTTCTAATTCAAGAGCCTTTCCCTTAGCTTTTGAATCACCTTCGATCTAAATCTAATCATCAATCATCTAGTTCATAACAATCAATCAAATCAAACATCAATCCAAGCAATCAAGCATTCTAAAATGATCTAAGTAGACAATTATAACAATAATGGCATTTTCGTAATTAAAGAGTTGAAAGTCCAATAAGCATGAAAACATGGATTATATCTCTACAAACTTGATGAATGAACTTGCATAGGTTAACATATGCTAAAATGGATGTAACATCATCATGAACAATGGATCTATATGGATCTACACATAGGATGAAGAAAATGCATGGAAATCACTATTTTAACACCAAATCGAGCCAACAATCCGATATACTCCTTTGGATCCGTGCGAGAGATAATCACCACTCACCAAATCACCTAAACAACCTCAAATCAACACACTTCAGATCTGGACAGCGAAGGATGAAGCTTGATCTATCACGAATCCGCTTCAAACGAAGAAATCTCTCTTGAAAAGATGAAGATCTTCAATCTAAGCTCTTGAATCTTCAATCTTGATCTTCGATTTGGATGGATGGAAGCACTAGATTAGAGTGGAGAAAAGAAGTGAAGAAGTGTAGAAGTCGAGCTCTCAAAATGGCAGCACTTCGTCGCTTCAAAATCCGGATCTCAAAAATGAAGCCAACCCCCTTCTATTTATAGCTGAAAATACCCTAAGTCGTAACTCGGCTATCTTCTTAAGTCGCTGCCGACTTAACACTACGCCGACCTACGACCTAAAAACCCCCACGACTTAACAGAGCCTCCGACCTAACCCTTCTGCGCATCCAAACACCCAGCGACCTACGACCTAACGCTTGGCGACCTAAAGCAACGCGCTTTCCTTCGACCTACGACTTAGCCTATGCGCGACTTAGCGACTTACGACTTAGCGTGCCTTAGTAACTCAACACGCTGGTCACGCGACCTAAAACTTACGCGACTTAACAATCTCGCGCGACCTACGACATAACGGGGTTACGACTTAATACCTTAGACTCTCACGCGACCTAACACTTGAGCCAGCCTGCGACCTAACAACTTACTAAGCTACGACCTAAGGCTTACAAAACCCTGCGACCTAACAACTTAGCACCCACGCGACCTAACTACTAAGTCATCTACGACTTAACTATTAAGTCGTTAACTAACTTATTCTTTAGGTCGGTCAATCCCATAGGTCGCTAACTCGAACTGCCGACCTATCACTTAACTCACCCAAACACTTAGGTCGCTCACAACATTCCTTAGGTCGTTGCCGACCTAACTCTACCCCAGAATACTTAGGTCGCCTACTCCTCTTAAGTCGGTCACGACTCATCACTTAGGTCGGTCACTACCTTAAGTCGGCAACTCGACCCAGACTTATCCCTTAACTTGCCTATCCCCTTAGGTCGCAGATCTTCTCTAAGTCGCTCACGACTTATCTCCTAAGTTGCCAACAACATTTAGGTCGCGTACGACCTAGGACTTAGGCAATTTCAACCAAAATCTGAAACAACTTGAAAATGCTGAAAATCCCAGATTTTGACAAACTTTTCGATCCGTAAAATACGGGTCGTTACATTCTCTCCCCCTTAGGAATTTCGTCCCCGAAATTCCAAGCAATCATAGCAATCAAAGACTATTCTGTACGCCTACCATCCATAGCAATCAACAAACCATGCATCCAATTCTAGCTTAGCGTACAGAATTCTAAGACTTAGAACAAGTTACAATATCGCGAGATGAGACGACACCTTAGGGCCATACCTTGAAGAGTTCAGGATGAGCTGCCTTCATCCTCTCTTCCACCTCCCACGTACAGTCGTTATCATCATCACTCCATTGTATCTTGAGCAACTTAACTACCTTCCTCCTAAGCTGTTTCGTGTCGGTTTCAACAACACGAAGCGGTTTACGAGGTCTTCTATCAACTGGATCAACTTCAAAATCTTCATAGCTATCTGCAGAAACTACTGCATTTGAGTCGTGCACATACTTCCGTAGATATGATACATGAAAAACATTGTGCACACTCGACATCTTCTCTGGTAACTCCAATCTATAAGCGAGCTTTCCAATTCGCTCGATAACCGGGAATGGTCCAACAAATCTCGGAGTTAATTTTCCTTTCTTCCCGAATCGAATAACATTCTTCAGTGGAGAAATCTTCACAAAAACCATATCTCCTACGTCGAATTCCAAATCCTTTCGACGCTTATCGGCATAACTCTTCTGACGATCTTGGGCTGCCTTCATTCGTTGCCGAATGATTTCTATACAATCTGAAGTCTGTCGAATCATTTCTGGCCCAAGTATCAGCTTTTCCCCAGTTTCCAACCAACATGTCGGAGAGTTACACGGTCTTCCATACAATGCCTCATACGGTGCCATACCAATGCTTGACTGGTAACTGTTGTTGTACGCAAACTCCACCAAATGAAGGTGATCTTCCCATGATCCTCCGAAATCCAAAACGCAAGCTCTGAGGAGATCTTCCAAAACTCGGTTGACTCTCTCAGTCTGACCATCCGTCTGAGGGTGATAAGCTGTACCCAAACACAACTCGGTTCCCAAAACTTCCTGGAAGCTCTTCCAAAATCCACTAGTGAACAATGGATCTCGATCGCTCACTATACTCTTCGGAATACCATGGAATCGAACTATCCACTTAACATACAACTCCGCCAACTTTGATGCAGTCCTAGTCGATCGAACAGGAATGAATCTTGCACTCTTGGTCAAACGATCAACGATAACCCAAATTCCTTCATTTCCTGTTCTGGTTCTAGGCAATCCATCAATAAAATCCATCGATACTTGTTCCCACTTCCATGTAGGAACTTCTAATGGCTGAAGCAACCCACTTGGCTTCTTCTGTTCAGCCTTTACCAACTGGCAGTTCATACACTTGGAAATAAAATTTCCAACATCCTTCTTCATACCTTCCCAGTAGTAGGTTCTCTTCATGTCCCGATACATCTTATTTCCACCAGGATGAATTGTCAACTTCGAGTGATGACTTTCCTTCAAAACTTCACTCCTCAATTCATCTATATCGGGAACAACTAGTCGTCCTTGCTTTCGAAGCCAACCCTCTCGATCGACCTCGAATCCTTTGTCCTTTTATGGATCCAATCCAGATTCCAATTCACGGATAATCTTGACAAGCTTATCATCTCGCTTTTGGCCCTCGCCAATCGTTTCCACAAGAGTGGGTCTTATCGATAAGTTTGCCAACATCTCAGGTTCCAATTCACATCTAGGCCTGAAGTCAAATCCAGCTAAATACTCGAGACTCTTCCATTCTGAAAACATGGCTCCCAATCATGCATGTCTTCGACTTAACGCATCTGCCACTGCGTTACCTTTTCCCGGAGTATAAGCTATACCAAAATCATATGATGCTAAAAACTCTAGCCAACGTTGCTGCCGAAGATTCAATTCCTTTTGGGAGAAAAGATACTTCAACGACTTGTGATCCGTAAACAACTCGAATCGAACTCCCAACAAATAATGCCTCCACATCTTCAGAGCAAATACAATCGCCGCTAACTCCAAATCATGAGTCGGGTAATTCCTTTCATGCGGCTTTAGTTGTCGACTGGCATACGCAACAACTTTATCCTTCTGCATCAGCACTGCTCCAAGTCCAGTACCACATGCGTCGGTGTAAACCACCATCTCATCATTCCCACTTGGAATAGTCAAAACAGGAGCACTCGTCAATCTCTCTTTCAGGATTCCGAAAGCTTGCTCACACTTAGCATCCCAACAGAACACTTGGTTCTTCTTCGTTAATCCTGTTAACGGTGCAGCTACCTTGGAGAAGTCTTTGATAAACCGTCGATAATATCCTGCTAATCCAAGAAAACTTCTCACATCTGATGCATTCTTAGGTCTAACCCAATCCTGGATTGCTGCCACCTTAGCGGGATCAACCGCTATTCCATTTCCAGAAATCACATGGCCTAAGAACCTCACTTCACTCTTCCAGAAGTGACACTTCGAAAACTTAGCCTTCAGCTGATGTTTCCGCAAGATTTCCAAAACAATACACAAGTGCGTCTTGTGCTCTTCTTCCGTTCTGGAATAAATCAGAATATCATCCACGAACACAAGTACGAACTTGTTCAACTGGTCTCTGAACACTCTATTCATAAGATCCACAAAATATGCTGGCACGTTAGTCAATCCAAACGGCATTACCAGCCACTCAAAGAACCCGGATGGTGTCCTAAAAGCAGTCTTCGGGACACTATCCTTAGCCACTCTCAACTGGTGAAATCCCGTTGCCAAATCCATCTGAGAAAACACCTTAGCCTCGTGAAGCTGATCAAACAAGTCATCTATTCTCGGCAATGGATACTTGTTCTTCTTAGTCACCTTATTCAGCTCACGATAATCGACGCACAATCTCAACGGCCCATCTGCCTTGGTTGCAAACACAACTGGTGCACCCCACTCGGACACACTACGCCGAATGAATCCTTTCTGTAAAAGGTCATCAACTTGCACCCTCAACTCTTGCTGTTCCCTAGGCGCCATCCGCCTAACAGGCATTACAACAGGTCTGGCTCCTTCAACTAGATCTATACGAAACTCGATCTCTCTATGCGGCGGCAACCCTTTGACTTCGTCAAAGACATCCTCGAATCTATTTGCGATTGGCACTAAAGACAGTCCATCCCGTGGAACAACTAGCGAATACATGAAGCTCATGAAGACGCCTTCCTCATGCTTACATCGTATCACAATCTTTCGCCCTTCCACATTCTCGACTGTCACCTCCAGCCTCTCACAATCAACCTTAGCCGCATACTTCCTAAGCCAGTCCATACCCAAAATAATTCCGAACCCCGCAAAGTTCAGAACAAAGCAATCACAAACAAAAGAGCAACCATGACACGACACAACTAGACCACGGCATAACATACACAAACAAGACGAACCCCCAACTGGATTAGTCACAACCAATGGCCTATCAACAACATCCGGTTCCAAACCTAACCGGTCTACAAGTTCACTACAAACAAACGAATGCGACGCTCCAGTATCAAACAAAACTCTAACTGGAACACCACATAGGAAAAGAGTACCTTGAACAACCACACTCTTTCCCTTCTCTTCAGCAGTAGGAGCTTTCGAAGACGACGGAACAGCTCCTAAAGCATAGGCTTGCACAATCTGCCTGTCCTTCCTTGGTTCTGGACAATTCTTCCTGAAATGCCCCGGCTTATCACAGTTATGACACTTCATCGGCACCTTAGGATTCTTACAATCCTTCGAGAGATGGCCCTTCTGCTGACAATTGTAGCAAGTCACCTCGCCTTTCGGCTTCTTCTGGCCATCCTTACCCTTCTGCTGCTGCTGCTTCCTCTTCTTGTTTCCACCCTGCTGGGGTTTAGACTCTTCCCTGGTCACAGCAACAACAGATCCTTCCTTAGGAAACAGACTCTCATGCCTAAGAGCTTTCTCCACAAGCTTCTCAAATGAATCATCCAAATGGTCCACCAACTGCCTCCCAAGATAGTTGTCCAAGCCTGTCACGAACTTCTCATTCTTCTGATAAGCAGATTCAATATATGACCGGGCATACTTGGACAAAGCCTCAAACTCAGAAACATACTCAAGAACAGATCTTCCTCCCTGCTTGAGTTCTATAAACTTCTTGAACAGAACAGACTTCTGAGCTGTAGAAATGAACTTAGCTTCAAATCTAGCTTGGAATTGCTCCCAAGTAATCTCTTCCTCCGCAGTATTGATGGTAATAGAGTTCCACCAATCAGAGGCTCTCCCTTGAAGCTGCCTTGATGCCAACTTCCTCTTAGTTGCATCATCAATTCCCAAATCACCAAAGATCCTTCTACAAGCATCTATCCACCTCTGGACCTCAATAGTTGATTCTGTTCCCAAGAAAACCTTCCCTCCAAGAGCAGTATAATCCTTGCACAACTTAGCAAAATCCACTGGTTTCGGAGTTTGGACTTGAACTCCAACATCAACCGCTGCCCCCGGAACTGGTATCCTTCTCATGATCGAAGTCATCATAGCTTCGAACATGGCTACATAATCAGCAGTCTCTTCAGTAGCACGGCCTTCCCTAGCAGCTGGTCTCCCTCTTTGACTCATTCTCAATATCTATAAAAAGGAATGATTAGAACATCTAGAGAAACAACTACATAAAGGACTCAACTCTACTAAGCTACTATATTATATATAGTAATCATCCATCAAAATACAATTACGTCTCTCATACGTAGTTACGACGGCGAGCGTTGGGTAAAATCGATTAACCAATGCTCTGATACCAAATGTGACGACCGCCCATGACCCCTGCACCGAATCTAGAAATAGAGCGCTGTAAAGTGTGCCAGGCGACCATGGACGATTGTCAAGGTAAGATTTAAAACAACAGAATCTATCGTATTACTCACAGCGCATGGACAAAATACAATAGAACATATGTATAGTGAAGCTTTACAGAACAAAATGACATCATATAAACTCCATAATAGTTGAATACAAGCATTCACATAGTTAATACATCCAGCCTCACTACATATCTCTCAGAGAATACAAAACAGCGGAATATCCAGTACATATAAGAAGATAATACGCAACCCTCTAGCTCGTCTTCGATATCAGCATCGTGAGAAGAGAACAGCACCTGTCACCTGCTACCTAGTCTGCCCGTCCCAAAATGGACGAATAGCCCAAGGCAATAAGAATTAAAACATAAAGCCTTGAGTCAGACAACAGTCTTAGTGAGCAGTAAATTAACTAACAACATACCAAAAGAGCATAAAGGAAAAGGAATAGGAATACAACCCTCCCACTCCAACCTCATTCTACAGTGATAGCCCCCAGACACACACTAAGCAGAAGCAAACATAGCAGAGCATACAATTTAAAGTAAAGCTACTATCACTCGAGTCAAGGGCGATGTTTTCCTAGTACCAAGGCCTAAATCAGATAAGCACCCACAAAATACCGCTCTTGAGTCCGAAATGACGTTACAACCAAACATCCATGACTTTGGCTATCACTGTTATCATTGCTTCGATATCACCGTTACTTGAATGACCGGCACATTCTTTCAGCCATCTGTCAAGGGCTAATGGAAACCCCGGTTCTAGACATAACTCTCGCACGTCGTCGCAGCCCGTGCCTAGGACTATCGAATCTGCCCAGAGTACTCGACCATCAACAGTTGGCCGTTGGGACTATCGAATCTGCCCAAACGTACTCTTGCTTAGAGCATGCTAGAACCTTCAACAACGATGCTATCCAAGCCTCCTAGTCATCCTCCTCGACGACTATTCTCATATCCATTCATTATCCTCAACTCGAATCATATCACCGAGTTATCAACATGCTTGGAATGATCCCATCTGGATTAGACCAAGTCTTCATCACATGATTGCCTCGCTTCATTACATCCTCGCAAAGCCTCATTTCATCATCACATCATCAAATCTATGCATAAGAGCTTCATCATCCCGCTACACATGCCACGAGCAGCTTTTCTAATTCAAGAGCCTTTCCCTTAGCTTTTGAATCACCTTCGATCTAAATCTAATCATCAATCATCTAGTCATAACAATCAATCAAATCAAACATCAATCCAAGCAATCAAGCATTCTAAAATGATCTAAGTAGACAATTATAACAATAATGGCATTTTCGTAATTAAAGAGTTGAAAGTCCAATAAGCATGAAAACATGGATTATATCTCTACAAACTTGATGAATGAACTTGCATAGGTTAACATATGCTAAAATGGATGTAACATCATCATGAACAATGGATCTATATGGATCTACACATAGGATGAAGAAAATGCATGGAAATCACTATTTTAACACCAAATCGAGCCAACAATCCGATATACTCCTTTGGATCCGTGTGAGAGATAATCACCACTCACCAAATCACCTAAACAACCTCAAATCAACACACTTCAGATCTGGACAGCGAAGGATGAAGCTTGATCTATCACGAATCCGCTTCAAACGAAGAAATCTCTCTTGAAAAGATGAAGATCTTCAATCTAAGCTCTTGAATCTTCAATCTTGATCTTCGATTTGGATGGATGGAAGCACTAGATTAGAGTGGAGAAAAGAAGTGAAGAAGTGTAGAAGTCGAGCTCTCAAAATGGCAGCACTTCGTCGCTTCAAAATCCGGATCTCAAAAATGAAGCCAACCCCCTTCTATTTATAGCTGAAAATACCCTAAGTCGTAACTCGGCTATCTTCTTAAGTCGCTGCCGACTTAACACTACGCCGACCTACGACCTAAAAACCCCCACGACTTAACAGAGCCTCCAACCTAACCCTTCTGCGCATCCAAACACCCAGCGACCTACGACCTAACGCTTGGCGACCTAAAGCAACGCGCTTTCCTTCGACCTACGACTTAGCCTATGCGCGACTTAGCGACTTACGACTTAGCGTGCCTTAGTAACTCAACACGCTGGTCACGCGACCTAAAACTTACGCGACTTAACAATCTCGCGCGACCTACGACATAACGGGGTTACGACTTAATACCTTAGACTCTCACGTGACCTAACACTTGAGCCAGCCTGCGACCTAACAACTTACTAAGCTACGACCTAAGGCTTACAAAACCCTGCGACCTAACAACTTAGCACCCACGCGACCTAACTACTAAGTCATCTACGACTTAACTATTAAGTCGTTAACTAACTTATTCTTTAGGTCGGTCAATCCCATAGGTCGCTAACTCGAACTGCCGACCTATCACTTAACTCACCCAAACACTTAGGTCGCTCACAACATTCCTTAGGTCGTTGCCGACCTAACTCTACCCCAGAATACTTAGGTCGCCTACTCCTCTTAAGTCGGTCACGACTCATCACTTAGGTCGGTCACTACCTTAAGTCGGCAACTCGACCCAGACTTATCCCTTAACTTGCCTATCCCCTTAGGTCGCAGATCTTCTCTAAGTCGCTCACGACTTATCTCCTAAGTTGCCAACAACATTTAGGTCGCGTACGACCTAGGACTTAGGCAATTTCAACCAAAATCTGAAACAACTTGAAAATGCTGAAAATCCTAGATTTTGACAAACTTTTCGATCCGTAAAATACGGGTCGTTACATTCTCTCCCCCTTAGGAATTTCGTCCGCGAAATTCCAAGCAATCATAGCAATCAAAGACTATTCTGTACGCCTACCATCCATAGCAATCAACAAACCATGCATCCAATTCTAGCTTAGCGTACAGAATTCTAAGACTTAGAACAAGTTACAATATCGCGAGATGAGACGACACCTTAGGGCCATACCTTGAAGAGTTCAGGATGAGCTGCCTTCATCCTCTCTTCCACCTCCCACGTACAGTCGTTATCATCATCACTCCATTGTATCTTGAGCAACTTAACTACCTTCCTCCTAAGCTGTTTCGTGTCGGTTTCAACAACACGAAGCGGTTTACGAGGTCTTCTATCAACTGGATCAACTTCAAAATCTTCATAGCTATCTGCAGAAACTACTGCATTTGAGTCGTGCACATACTTCCGTAGATATGATACATGAAAAACATTGTGCACACTCGACATCTTCTCTGGTAACTCCAATCTATAAGCAAGCTTTCCAATTCGCTCGATAATCGGGAATGGTCCAACAAATCTCGGAGTTAATTTTCCTGTCTTCCCGTATCGAATAACATTCTTCAGTGGAGAAATCTTCACAAAAACCATATCTCCTACGTCGAATTCCAAATCCTTTCGACGCTTATCGGCATAACTCTTCTGACGATCTTGGGCTGCCTTCATTCGTTGCCGAATGATTTCTATACAATCTGAAGTCTGTCGAATCATTTCTGGCCCAAGTATCAGCTTTTCCCCAGTTTCCAACCAACATGTCGGAGAGTTACACGGTCTTCCATACAATGCCTCATACGGTGCCATACCAATGCTTGACTGGTAACTGTTGTTGTACGCAAACTCCACCAAATGAAGGTGATCTTCCCATGATCCTCCGAAATCCAAAACGCAAGCTCTGAGGAGATCTTCCAAAACTCGGTTGACTCTCTCAGTCTGACCATCCGTCTGAGGGTGATAAGCTGTACCCAAACACAACTCGGTTCCCAAAACTTCCTGGAAGCTCTTCCAAAATCCACTAGTGAACAATGGATCTCGATCGCTCACTATACTCTTCGGAATACCATGGAATCGAACTATCCACTTAACATACAACTCCGCCAACTTTGATGCAGTCCTAGTCGATCGAACAGGAATGAATCTTGCACTCTTGGTCAAACGATCAACGATAACCCAAATTCCTTCATTTCCTGTTCTGGTTCTAGGCAATCCATCAATAAAATCCATCGATACTTGTTCCCACTTCCATGTAGGAACTTCTAATGGCTGAAGCAACCCACTTGGCTTCTTCTGTTCAGCCTTTACCAACTGGCAGTTCATACACTTGGAAATAAAATTTCCAACATCCTTCTTCATACCTTCCCAGTAGTAGGTTCTCTTCATGTCCCGATACATCTTATTTCCACCAGGATGAATTGTCAACTTCGAGTGATGACTTTCCTTCAAAACTTCACTCCTCAATTCATCTATATCGGGAACAACTAGTCGTCCTTGCTTTCGAAGCCAACCCTCTCGATCGACCTCGAATCCTTTATCCTTTTATGGATCCAATCCAGATTCCAATTCACGGATAATCTTGACAAGCTTATCATCTCGCTTTTGGCCCTCGCCAATCGTTTCCACAAGAGTGGGTCTTATCGATAAGTTTGCCAACATCTCAGGTTCCAATTCACATCTAGGCCTGAAGTCAAATCCAGCTAAATACTCGAAGACTCTTCCATTCTAAAAACATGGCTCCCAATCCTGCATGTCTTCGACTTAACGCATCTGCCACTGCGTTACCTTTTCCCGGAGTATAAGCTATACCAAAATCATATGATGCTAAAAACTCTAGCCAACGTTGCTGCCGAAGATTCAAATCCTTTTGGGAGAAAAGATACTTCAACGACTTGTGATCCGTAAACAACTCGAATCGAACTCCCAACAAATAATGCCTCCACATCTTCAGAGCAAATACAATCGCCGCTAACTCCAAATCATGAGTCGGGTAATTCCTTTCATGCGGCTTTAGTTGTCGACTGGCATACGCAACAACTTTATCCTTCTGCATCAGCACTGCTCCAAGTCCAGTACCACATGCGTTGGTGTAAACCACCATCTCATCATTCCCACTTGGAATAGTCAAAACAGGAGCACTCGTCAATCTCTCTTTCAGGATTCCAAAAGCTTGCTCACACTTAGCATCCCAACAGAACACTTGGTTCTTCTTCGTTAATCCTGTTAACGGTGCAGCTACCTTGGAGAAGTCTTTGATAAACCGTCGATAATATCCTGCTAATCCAAGAAAACTTCTCACATCTGATGCATTCTTAGGTCTAACCCAATCCTGGATTGCTGCCACCTTAGCGGGATCAACCGCTATTCCATTTCCAGAAATCACATGGCCTAAGAACCTCACTTCACTCTTCCAGAAGTGACACTTCGAAAACTTAGCCTTCAGCTGATGTTTCCGCAAGATTTCCAAAACAATACACAAGTGCGTCTTGTGCTCTTCTTCCGTTCTGGAATAAATCAGAATATCATCCACGAACACAAGTACGAACTTGTTCAACTGGTCTCTGAACACTCTATTCATAAGATCCACAAAATATGCTGGCGCGTTAGTCAATCCAAACGGCATTACCAGCCACTCAAAGAACCCGGATGGTGTCCTAAAAGCAGTCTTCGGCACACTATCCTTAGCCACTCTCAACTGGTGAAATCCCGTTGCCAAATCCATCTGAGAAAACACCTTAGCCTCGTGAAGCTGATCAAACAAGTCATCTATTCTCGGCAATGGATACTTGTTCTTCTTAGTCACCTTATTCAGCTCACGATAATCGACGCACAATCTCAACGACCCATCTGCCTTGGTTGCAAACACAACTGGTGCACCCCACTCGGACACACTACGCCGAATGAATCCTTTCTGTAAAAGGTCATCAACTTGCACCCTCAACTCTTGCTGTTCCCTAGGCGCCATCCGCCTAAGAGGCATTACAACAGGTCTGGCTCCTTCAACTAGATCTATACGAAACTCGATCTCTCTATGCGGCGGCAACCCTTTGACTTCGTCAAAGACATCCTCGAATCTATTTGCGATTGGCACTAAAGACAGTCCATCCCGTGGAACAACTAGCGAATACATGAAGCTCATGAAGACGCCTTCCTCATGCTTACATCGTATCACAATCTTTCGCCCTTCCACATTCTCGACTGTCACCTCCAGCCTCTCACAATCAACCTTAGCCGCATACTTCCTAAGCCAGTCCATACCCAAAATAATTCCGAACCCCGCAAAGTTCAGAACAAAGCAATCACAAACAAAAGAGCAACCATGACACGACACAACTAGACCACGGCATAACATACACAAACAAGACGAACCCCCAACTGGATTAGTCACAACCAATGGCCTATCAACAACATCCGGTTCCAAACCTAACCGGTCTACAAGTTCACTACAAACAAACGAATGCGACGCTCCAGTATCAAACAAAACTCTAACTGGAACACCACATAGGAAAAGAGTACCTTGAACAACCACACTCTTTCCCTTCTCTTCAGCAGTAGGAGCTTTCGAAGACGACGGAACAGCTCCTAAAGCATAGGCTTGCACAATCTGCCTGTCCTTCCTTGGTTCTGGACAATTCTTCCTGAAATGCCCCGGCTTATCACAGTTATGACACTTCATCGGCACCTTAGGATTCTTACAATCCTTCGAGAGATGGCCCTTCTGCTGACAATTGTAGCAAGTCACCTCGCCTTTCGGCTTCTTCTGGCCATCCTTACCCTTCTGCTGCTGCTGCTTCCTCTTCTTGTTTCCACCCTGCTGGGGTTTAGACTCTTCCCTGGTCACAGCAACAACAGATCCTTCCTTAGGAAACAGACTCTCATGCCTAAGAGCTTTCTCCACAAGCTTCTCAAATGAATCATCCAAATGGTCCACCAACTGCCTCCCAAGATAGTTGTCCAAGCCTGTCACGAACTTCTCATTCTTCTGATAAGCAGATTCAATATATGACCGGGCATACTTGGACAAAGCCTCAAACTCAGAAACATACTCAAGAACAGATCTTCCTCCCTGCTTGAGTTCTACAAACTTCTTGAACAGAACAGACTTCTGAGCTGTAGAAATGAACTTAGCTTCAAATCTAGCTTGGAATTGCTCCCAAGTAATCTCTTCCTCCGCAGTATTGATGGTAATAGAGTTCCACCAATCAGAGGCTCTCCCTTGAAGCTGCCTTGATGCCAACTTCCTCTTAGTTGCATCATCAATTCCCAAATCACCAAAGATCCTTCTACAAGCATCTATCCACCTCTGGACCTCAATAGTTGATTCTGTTCCCAAGAAAACCTTCCCTCTAAGAGCAGTATAATCCTTGCACAACTTAGCAAAATCCACTGGTTTCGGAGTTTGGACTTGAACTCCAACATCAACCGCTGCCCCCGGAACTGGTATCCTTCTCATGATCGAAGTCATCATAGCTTCGAACATGGCTACATAATCAGTAGTCTCTTCAGTAGCACGGCCTTCCCTAGCAGCTGGTCTCCCTCTTCGACTCATTCTCAATATCTATAAAAAGGAATGATTAGAACATCTAGAGAAACAACTGCATAAAGGACTCAACTCTACTAAGCTACTATATTATATATAGTAATCATCCATCAAAATACAATTACGTCTCTCATACGTAGTTACGACGGCGAGTGTTGGGTAAAATCGATTAACCAATGCTCTGATACCAAATGTGACGACCGCCCATGACCCCTGCACCGAATCTAGAAATAGAGCGCTGTAAAGTGTGCCAGGCGACCATGGACGATTGTCAAGGTAAGATTTAAAACAACAGAATCTATCGTATTATTCACAGCGCATGGACAAAATACAATAGAACATATGTATAGTGAAGCTTTACAGAACAAAATGACATCATATAAACTCCATAATAGTTGAATACAAGCATTCACATAGTCAATACATCCAGCCTCACTACATATCTCTCAGAGAATACAAAACAGCGGAATATCCAGTACATATAAGAAGATAATACGCAACCCTCTAGCTCATCTTCGATATCAGCATCGTGAGAAGAGAACAGCACCTGTCACCTGCTACCTAGTCTGCCCGTCCCAAAATGGACGAACAGCCCAAGGCAATAAGAATTAAAACATAAAGCCTTGAGTCAGACAACAGTCTTAGTGAGCAGTAAATTAACTAACAACATACCAAAAGAGCATAAAGGAAAAGGAATAGGAATACAACCCTCCCACTCCAACCTCATTCTACAGTGATAGCCCCCAGACACACACTAAGCAGAAGCAAACATAGCAGAGCATACAATTTAAAGTAAAGCTACTATCACTCGAGTCAAGGGCGATGTTTTCCAAGTACCAAGGCCTAAATCAGATAAGCACCCAGAAAATACCGCTCTTGAGTCCGAAATGACGTTACAACCAAACATCCATGACTCTGGCTATCACTGTTATCATTGCTTCGATATCACCGTTAATTGAATGACCGGCACATTCTTTCAGTCGTCCGTCAAGGGCTAATGGAAACCCCGGTTCTAGACATAACTCTCGCACGTCGTCGCAGCCCGTGCCTAGGACTATCGAATTTGCCCAGAGTACTCTACCATCAACAGTTGGCCGTTGGGACTATCGAATCTACCCAAACGTACTCTTGCTTAGAGCATGCTAGAACCTTCAACAACGATGCTATCCAAGCCTCCTAGTCATCCTCCTCGACGACTATTCTCATATCCATTCATTATCCTCAACTCGAATCATATCACCGAGTTATCAACATGCTTGGAATGATCCCGTCTGGATTAGACCAAGTCTTCATCACATGATTGCCTCGCTTCATTACATCCTCGCAAAGCCTCATTTCATCATCACATCATCAAATCTATGCATAAGAGCTTCATCATCCCGCTACACATGCCACGAGCAGCTTTTCTAATTCAAGAGCCTTTCCCTTAGCTTTTGAATCACCTTCGATCTAAATCTAATCATCAATCATCTAGTTCATAACAATCAATCAAATCAAACATCAATCCAAGCAATCAAGCATTCTAAAATGATCTAAGTAGACAATTATAACAATAATGGCATTTTCGTAATTAAAGAGTTGAAAGTCCAATAAGCATGAAAACATGGATTATATCTCTACAAACTTGATGAATGAACTTGCATAGGTTAACATATGCTAAAATGGATGTAACATCATCATGAACAATGGATCTATATGGATCTACACATAGGATGAAGAAAATGCATGGAAATCACTATTTTAACACCAAATCGAGCCAACAATCCGATGTACTCCTTTGGATCCGTGTGAGAGATAATCACCACTCACCAAATCACCTAAACAACCTCAAATCAACACACTTCAGATCTGGACAGCGAAGGATGAAGCTTGATCTATCACGAATCCGCTTCAAACGAAGAAATCTCTCTTGAAAAGATGAAGATCTTCAATCTAAGCTCTTGAATCTTCAATCTTGATCTTCGATTTGGATGGATGGAAGCACTAGATTAGAGTGGAGAAAAGAAGTGAAGAAGTGTAGAAGTCGAGCTCTCAAAATGGCAGCACTTCGTCGCTTCAAAATCCGGATCTCAAAAATGAAGCCAACCCCCTTCTATTTATAGCTGAAAATACCCTAAGTCGTAACTCGGCTATCTTCTTAAGTCGCTGCCGACTTAACACTACGCCGACCTACGACCTAAAAACCCCCACGACTTAACAGAGCCTCCAACCTAACCCTTCTGCGCATCCAAACACCCAGCGACCTACGACCTAACGCTTGGCGACCTAAAGCAACGCGCTTTCCTTCGACCTACGACTTAGCCTATGCGCGACTTAGCGACTTACGACTTAGCGTGCCTTAGTAACTCAACACGCTGGTCACGCGACCTAAAACTTACGCGACTTAACAATCTCGCGCGACCTACGACATAACGGGGTTACGACTTAATACCTTAGACTCTCACGCGACCTAACACTTGAGCCAGCCTGCGACCTAACAACTTACTAAGCTACGACCTAAGGCTTACAAAACCCTGCGACCTAACAACTTAGCACCCACGCGACCTAACTACTAAGTCATCTACGACTTAACTATTAAGTCGTTAACTAACTTATTCTTTAGGTCGGTCAATCCCATAGGTCGCTAACTCGAACTGCCGACCTATCACTTAACTCACCCAAACACTTAGGTCGCTCACAACATTCCTTAGGTCGTTGCCGACCTAACTCTACCCCAGAATACTTAGGTCGCCTACTCCTCTTAAGTCGGTCACGACTCATCACTTAGGTCGGTCACTACCTTAAGTCGGCAACTCGACCCAGACTTATCCCTTAACTTGCCTATCCCCTTAGGTCGCAGATCTTCTCTAAGTCGCTCACGACTTATCTCCTAAGTTGCCAACAACATTTAGGTCGCGTACGACCTAGGACTTAGGCAATTTCAACCAAAATCTGAAACAACTTGAAAATGCTGAAAATCCCAGATTTTGACAAACTTTTCGATCCGTAAAATACGGGTCGTTACAATTTTTATTCACATTAAACCCAATTTCCAATTATTTACGCAATTTCAAATATTAAATTATCGATTTAATTATCCAATTAAATCTCTATATTCGAAATATAATTTATTCGACTTACAAATCTTACTTTTCAATATTTAAAATCAATTAAATATACGAATTTCAAATGACAGAAATTCTGGGTCGTTACAAACTTCCCCCTTAAAAGTATTTCGTCCTCGAAATTGCAAAGTAAGAAAGATGCCCCAAACCCATTAACTTTTCAAACAATTCGTTCAAATTAGATTTCAAAATCACTTAAGTGTACAACTTCCCCAAAATCCAATAGTTAAACTCTTTCAAAAACCTTACTAAGTTTTTCAAATCTATACTTTGTTATACTTTTCAAAACAAATTATATCGTTTTACTTTTAACTCCAAATCCAAAATTTAGTTTTCACAAATTTTCCAAAATTTCCCGAAAATTTTCTAACGCCTTAAATTTTCAGAAAAATTCGCCATAGCCTCCTTTGTGCGGTTCAATCGTAGTAGGATCACAATAGACATAAATATATATACATCGACCCACACGGTCGGAAAAGCAGAAAAACAGTTCATATTTCCTATTTTTATTGCGTAGGCGTACCTTTTTAGCATTTTTAAGCAAAGCAGTTATTTATTTAGCATTTTAGCACGACCCAACCAGCCGAACGGCAGCCACGTCACCTGTACTTACTCAATTTAAACACGTAAGTGACATATATATAAAGTTATTAACAATTTACTCTTTTAAACAACTACAACACATGCATATTAAAAGAAATGCATACTAAACAAGGTTTATAAGCAACTTATAAAATTTCGACATCACTTGTAATTGTTTACAACCAATTTATATACAACGACATTTATTTCTTCATTTTCAATTAGTTTACATTCACTAATTTAAATTCAAGTTGGTTCACTTTCAATTTAAATCCAATTACATAGCTTTCAATTTTTTTATCAATTCAATTTCATTAATACTTAATGAATTATATATAATCAACTAACAACCATCTAACAACCAATGTATATTCAACACAACCAAATTCATTCAATTTACTTTACTTCACATTCAATTTGGTTTAACACTTTTTAATTTTCTCATTGGTTTAATATTAAATTGATTTTCATTCAATTTCCAATTTATTAGCTTTTAATGAATTAACACTTACATCCATTATTCCATATCAATTCATTTACATTAGATTGATTAACATTCAATCTATTTGTTAATTCAATTGCTAATTCATTATTCAAATAAAGTTGAATTTCATTACATAACTCAAGTTCACATCCATTTAATTCACTTTATTAATTTACTTCGATACCAAAATCAACTTCATTCAACCTATTTAAGTTATATTCCATTTAAACATCATTTGTTTAACTTAACTTAAATTTTCCACTTATAAATCCAATTCAAATCTGATTTAATTTATTTAACTTTACCAAAGCTAAATTTATTATCTCATATTATAAGTTCAAAACTTATTTTACTTATATTCATCAATTTCAACTTGGATTTTTTTTTCAAATTTGTTTATCACAACAAAACTTCTATTTTCAATTTACTATGGTAGCAAATCCATCACACAGAAACTCAAAAATGATACTGATGATGTTGCAGTCATCACCCTTATTATTTCCCAGTAACAGTAGTGAATCCAGTGCTTTTTGTTCTTTTAAATTTTCATTTTATTTATAAATCACATTTATAAATCTTTTTTCTCTCATATAATTTCACTATTTAACTTTACTTATGCAAGATTATTTTACAATTGCAAATCATTTTAATTATAATTCAATACTTAATAATTCATTTTCTTTTATATAATTTATTCAAACAACTTTCATTAACTCATATATATTCACATTTTCAACAACCAAACAATTAATTTTATATACACTTTAATAATTTCTGAAAAATTATTTCCTTTATATACAAAATATAATCGAGGTAAAATTATTTCATTTACCCAATTTAGAACCATACCATGTCGGATTATCTCGTTCAAGAGTTTAGAAACCCTTATCGATACAGTTAGCTAGACTGCGCCGACCAGAATCCATAAACAATCAACCGATAAGTCAACACAATACAAAACAATTTCATATTCACTAACAAATACGCGCTCATATCTATTATTACACTCACAATCATTCTAGAGTACTACTGACTCTATCTTTAATGAGTAACACCCAACAGAACCAAAGTTATCGCTTAACCATATGCTCTGATACC
Source organism: Allium fistulosum (assembly GCA_030737815.1). Lineage (NCBI taxonomy): Eukaryota > Viridiplantae > Streptophyta > Magnoliopsida > Asparagales > Amaryllidaceae > Allium > Allium fistulosum. Next base: position 237,949,701 of record CM060908.1, read on the forward strand.
ACATGTAACGACTCGACTTTTCGACTTCCGAAAATCGACATTAATACGTCCACTGTATCAACTGCCGAGCAATCGAATGACGGAAAACCGAACCATTAGGGTTAAAAAGAAGAGGTAGAAGAAGACAGAAGAAAAGAAAGAACAGAAAAATAGAAACAGGACAATATAAGAATCTCACATTCGCAGCGGAACAATATATAATAGATAATCACTAGTCTTTTAAACAAAGAGCTATATCAGTTTATACATACATCATCAGAGTCAATATACAACTCAATACAACAATGGACAGTTATATAAACTTGTCCTCACACAGAATACACAGTGGAATAAATAAATAAGTACGAGTGTACGTCTCGCCATCCAGCTCATCTCCAAAGCTCCAGAATATCCTGATAACATAACTCTAGGCTGCCCGTGTGGAAAATTATGGGCACCCAGAGTTTAGAAAGGGAACAATAAACTCCAGGTCAGTCATGGTGACTGGTGTGAGATCGTAAAACAGTTAATTTCACAAAGAAATTAAAACAAATTCGCAATGCTTTTGGAATATGAAGCTACCATAAGACCTCCCGCCACACACACAATCCAAACGCAGAATTGGAGGAGATTTCTTCTTATGATAGTCAAAAATGCTTACTACGAAAGATCAGTTGATATTATTATTAATGTCTAGTGTGGAAAACATTTCGAAAGTATAATATCAATCTTAGCCAACATACAACCATTATTGTATGCCTACTATAGCTACTATGTTCAATAGCAGGTTACCGCCACATTCCATAGCAGGTTATACAACTAAAACCATACAGGGTTCGTATTATTTCTTTGGAACTCCAACAAATGGTCAGGCAAAGGAACTTCCTTACACCGAATGGAAACGCCTCAGGAAAGACGCCCCGAGAACCTAACCGGATCTCTGCAAACACAAGGTCGATGCTACCTCACGCTGTACAGCAGTAACTAGGTAACCAACACACTGACACTACCTCACGCTGTACAGTTGTAACTAGGTAACTAACACACAAGTATGCCATCCCCCGGTCGTTACCGACCTTAATCCGAGGATCCTCAACCACAAAGCAACAACCACAAAGTATAATAAATTTGCAGCATCAACGTAGGTAAAATATCTGGGCTCCATACCATGATATCACCTTTTATCCAGAAAGAAATGGACATACCCTAGGGGCGCGACCCCTAAAAACCTTGCCGCAACATTCCTGTTTCGACCATTACCGGGTTGTGAGGCTCGACAAAGTCTCGTCCACAAAGCTATGCTTTTTTCACAAAGCCACGCTTTTTTCACAAAGCCACGCTTTTTCACAAAGCCACGCTTTTTCACAAAGCCACGCTTTTTCACAAAGCCACGCTTTGATCAACAAATGATCAACAGCACTTCGTATGCCACATTACCAAATTGGGAATGTATCACTAGTAACCATCAACTACATAACCTCTGAGCTCGTACGTGTCAGAGAAGGGTGTTAAGCTAAGAGAATAAATTCTCCACCACCAACAGAAATGTATTTGATAGAAACCAGCTTTACATCTCAAAGTGTAATGTCAGACACACATCCATACAAGTCCGTTCCGGGATCGAACGGAACCGAAGGCACTTCCAAAGAAGCCCTTGCAATCCGAGTATTCACTAATCACGTCCGGACTTCCCATCACAAGAAGAGTGATATAAATCTCTATACCGGAGCAACTCGGTGCAGAGACATTCGACAGGTTGTCCTTTCATTTTCGAAAATACCCGGTCTTCACACCGATCTTCAAATAATGTCCATTCATGACGTATCACTATTCGGAATAGGTTATATGACACAAATTCCTCTCCCGGCTTAACCGAATAATGAGCGTTTGTTTTAAAAACAAATCAAGTGCCATTTCTAAGGCAAATATTGATAGTCGGTTATTTAACTATCAACAACGTTCACAACAATCAACCAATTTAAATAATTTTTCCAAATTATTAAATTTCAAATATCTTCGCGAGATACGGTTTAACACTTCAACCATTTGAAAACAAATTTCAAATCACATTTTCCACACTTCATCACTTTGAAAACAAATTTCAAATCAATTTCCCTACACGGGATATATTCCTAAATATTTATTCATTCTCACTGGAAATCTGCCGAGTTCAAATATTTTTTAAAATGATTTATATCACTATCCAAAAATATTTTTGGAAAACATTTTCTTCGAAATATTCCTTTCAAAAACCAACTTTAGAACCTTAAAATTTTATTTTAAAAGCTACTTTGGAAATATACTCGGCTTTATAGTGAGAATACACTTTCACTTCAAAATGGTCCATTTAAACCAATTTAATAAATCCTTATCGATTTATTTCAAATTTACATTCCAAATCTGTAAATTTATTTCCACACTTAAAAAAATTAATGTTTATTTTTAAAACAAATTTCCCTATCCTTTATAAATTCCATTGTTAATTTAAATTTCCAAATATTCACTTATACACGATTTTCAAGTCGTTTTCCAAATATTCACTATCAAACACCAAATCAATTACAAATTGATTTCTAAATTTATTTCAATACCAAATCATTTTTCAAATCGATTTCCAAATTTATTTCAACACAAAATCCATTTTAATTCAACACCAAATAAATTTTCATATCGATTTCCCAAAGATTTATTTTCCAATACCAAATCAATTATCAATTTGATTTCTAGAAATTCATCACCTTCTAAAATAAATTCCTTATCTCTTCAAAACCATTTAAAATTCCATTTTAAATAAATTCTTCAACTTTTAAACAATATTACTCAAAATCCATTTATTAATAACTTTTCCCATATTTTTGGAAATAATTCGATAAGATTTCAAAAATTAATTTTATGCCTTTAAATTCCTTCTTTTAAATTCACTCAATTCTTTCAAAAGAATTCACTTAAAATTTCCAACTTAAATTTCAAAAATCCAATTTATTTATTTCTGGTATCCAACGATACCAAAAATATATTCGGCTAAATTATAGCCTTCAACAATTTCAATCACAAATATAATCATTCACAGATTATAAATAAATAATCACACAGCATATGAAACAAATCCATACAACATATGAAACAAATTCATATAATTTCAGGAATCCAGTTGGATCCCTCTAACCTGTTTCTCTGCATCCACAGATGTTAGCACAATACCAATTCCACTTCGAAGTGGAATATCGCGGTATATGGAATTTATAAAATACTATCCGCTATTATGCGGCGCAATAGGGTCTCATCCGCTATATAATGCGGGAAATCAACTCCAAATACATATATAATACCAATTCCACTTCACGGTGGAATTATCGGGGTATATGTTTCTAATAAATAACCTCCGCTTAATATACGGCGTATAGGGTCTATTCAACACAATAGATAACAATCATAATCCAATTCACACAATCAAGCAATTTTAAATTTAACTATTTAAAATTTAAATTGAAACACAAAATTTGATTGAGTGAGGAGTTCTCACCTTTCCTTTTAAAATGCCGGGCGTTCAATTTTTTTTACATTAAATCGAACACGTTCGATTTAACACAAAATTTTCACAAGCTTTAATCGCCTCATGGTCTGCTTTAGCGCGTAGATCACGTCGCTGCGATTCCGGCGCCACCAAAATCGTCGAATTCTGATAATGTATGACAAAGTTATGGTATTTTAAAGATTACACACATTTATATAAAAAATTATTTTCAATTTCTTTTATTATTTTTAAACCTTTTATCATAACAGCCGCACGTTTTCCCCTGCCCTAGATCTGGGCTGCCTATCCTATTTCTTCTTCCATGCGTGAAAACTCCCAGGCCATCACAAAACCCATGCCGCCACTTTTCATCGAATTTTCGCACCCATCTCGACACGTTGGAGCACAATCAACTACCTCCATATGGAAGCCCACCTTCTCCTCTACCTACGACCGCCACGGTGGCGAGCTCGGTCGCGTGATAGCATTAGAAATCGTGTGCGAATGCCGCCCCTTCCCGCTCAAATTTCCGTCTATCTCCTCCACCATTTCCGATCATAACCATTGGATGTGATCATCTCTCCACCCTCTACAATATCGTAGTTGAAGTTTCTTCGAATAGATGAACGGATTGGAAGATTTTGAGGAGAAAAGAATTGAACAAATTTCGGCCATTAATAAGTTATGGCCGGCTTTGAAACCCTAGGGTAGATTAGGTTTGCAAAATAGAAGATAATGGGTCCTTATATAGAAAATTACAACGCACTATTCATCCGGGATTTTCCGAACTCGAAATCAAACGTGCCGGCTGGCGTTTCTAAGGTTTTACCCGCGTTCCAAACATAATGGAACGTGTTTCAGGAGCTAATTCGGTTATATGTGCAAGTTACGGAAATAAACGATCAAATTTAAATTAAATCGATTAAAATGATTTCTAGGCGTTTCAACTTGCCCCGGAAAAACGACAACTCTGATTGCTACGAAAATGGAAACCTTACAATAATTTGACATTTCGGATCCGATGAAACTGGTTTTGTCGAAATCCGAGACGGTTTGAAAAATGGTCATTTTTACTCGTCGATTAAATATTAAAATATTCAATTTTCACAAATTAACTTTAAATTCAATTTTAAAAGTTCTATAACATCATTCTAACTCCAATATGATTTAATATAACTTTATAAATCATTTTTATTCATATTAAACCCAATTTCCAATTATTTACGCAATTTCAAATATTAAATTATCGATTTAATTATCCAATTAAATCTCTATATTCGAAATATAATTTATTCGACTTACAAATCTTACTTGTCAATATATAAAATCAATTAAATATACGAATTTCAAATGAAAGAAATTCTGGGTCGTTACAATAAACAACAATTTTATAAACGTGTTTAAATAAGCAATTGTTCTATTTTTCTTCCATTTCAGTTGTCTGTTTTGAAATTTAGCTATGTAAGTAATTGCAATTAATGTAATTGAAATATTTCAATAAAAAAGAAAGAAAACGTTGATTGAAACTAATAGATTTAATAAAAGAAACGCACGTTTTGTGTTAAACAAAAAGGGTGTTTTAATGGAAATAAAAGATCATTTTGGGTAAACCAAATTGAACGTTTTCATTTTTAAGGTAAGTATAAATTTTTTATTATGCGTAGGTAAAAACCTAAATGCGTACGGATTTGAATATTGTTTGGGTTAATGAAGTTAATTTGGTTACATTTCGGAAAAACTGGATTTCAAAAGGTTGTGCGATGTACATGGTCCCTTCATTCATTTTGTTATTAATTGTTGCATGAACGTTTTAAAATAGTTACCTTATTATTAATACTTGATCCGTTCATTTCTCCTTCTGTTTAATACCTGAGCCTATACTTTTAGGTTGTATTTAATTCTTGCCACCTCATTTTCACGTATACAAAATGTTACTTTCCTTTGGTTTGCAAACTTTCCATTCCTACGTACATTTCCTTATGCATTATTAATGCCTGAAGCTTTCAAAATAAAATGAAACATTTAATTTTGTCCCTCCACCTTCATTTCCTAATTATAAATAACCTGCAGCTTATTTCTTCATTTGCATTTTGTTTCTTCTCACACCTCATATTCAAAAGCTCTTATTCTTACAAATCCAAAAGCTTTCTTTTATGAAAACTATTTTTTTTTCGTTTTTCGTACACGTCCTGTCTCATCTTAGTGGTTCTTCAATCTTCTCTTGAAGCCTCATCTTGAGAAAAATGTAAGTATTAAAATTTGTTTATTTTTTTTTAAATGTGTACTAATTATTATTTTAATAATATTTCTTATAACATGAATATCTGTTGCATATAAACTTTGATTCATATGCGATTTCTTCTATTGGATTCATATTTAAATTTCGAACAACATGAAATTGATTTAGTGGAATTTGGAGACTGTTGAGTTTTTGTGCTTCTGTTTGGATTTTTATGGCCTAAAATCAATGGTGAATGTTTTAACCCACTCACAACTACTAGATTATCTTATGTTAGTTAATTGAATTTATGATATGATTAGAAATTGATTGGCTGATGTTTGGTATATTTAAATTGTCATTCTAGTTAAATCTGAATTTTATTGAATTTAATTGCTATTTAATTTAATATTGAATTTTAAATTGCCTGTTAATACTTGTTATTGATGATTAGTCAATTGTTTTTATTTATTTGTTGATCTGAATGATGATTGTGATGGATGTTTGATTGTTGATATTGGATGACTGGATGCTATTTATATTGGTTTAACATTGCAAGTTCCCTATGGGTTGAAGTGATACATACCCAAACTGTAACGACCCCGAATTTTATATAATTTTAAATTGATAATTAAACTTATTTTTGAATAAAAATTTCAATATTTATCGGTAAATAGATTCGAGTTCCCCGAAACGAACAAGTGTTTGTTTCGAACAAATATAGTTAACTTTAAAAAAAAAATTAAAATAATACAAGGAAAACATTTGCTAAATCAAACAACATATTAGAAATAGGAATTATTCATACTGTAAAATAAAACTAATAACAAATATAAAAGTTAGAAATAGAAACCTAGTTATATTACCAAACAAAAGGAGTAATGCTAGACAAGAAAATGAACATCTGAAATTCTGGAAAATATATGTTGCAAGGCTGTATGTATATGGGCTTGCAAACAAAACAAGCAAACAAATGAATTATATGCATTCATATTCAAGTAACAAGACAGTGCTCACAAAACAAAATATTTACAAGTATGAAACCAAAGAAAAATTATTTGTACAGCCGAAATAAGTATGTTTGTACAAAAGTAATAAATGTAGCCAAAATGAAGAAAAGCAAAAGGAATATATGAAATATATATCCTGACATATACTCAGCATGTCCTGACATATAGAAATAAGTAAAAAGTTAAGCAAAAGGAATATAGGAATATATGTACAAACTAAAGTGGATAAGTATGAACGAACATATACTCTGACCAAAACAAATAAAAATATATCCTGTTATCTTCTTTTCTTATACATCAACTTCATCCCATATTCGTTCCTTCAAAACTAAGAAAACCTCTGAGTAAATATCATTTCAAACCAAAACCAACATCAAAACAGAAAACAAATCAAAGAAACATTTTTAGCTTGAAAATTTAAGCTTTAACCTGGAAGTAGGAAGATCAAAAAGCAAAGGCAACTTAAAACATTTTTCAAAGGAAACCAAGCAAGTTTAAAACAGGACTCAACTGCAGTTTCTAGACAACAAGTATCCTCTGTTCTTCCCTTTCAATGGTGAGCAAACTCCATTATATCTGCTTATATCCTTTGATAGTGTGATTGATGCTTAAAGTATGATCTGGAATGTGCTTGAATGATGGTGAGTGAACATGCTTCTTTAAAGTATAGATCTTGATAGTTGGTTCAGGAAAATTTTATGTTTGTATATATTGGAAACAATTTGTTCTGTGAGGTTGTTAATTACTGGAATCTTTATGTTCTTCATTGTTTTAAGCTTCTAAGCAAGGAAGTGTGTAAGAATATTAATACTTCTTCACTTAAATTAATTTAAACCTAGGAATTTAAGTTAAATTAAGTATGTTTAACTTAAATCATAAGCCTGGGAGTTTATTTGAAGCATAACAGTATAAAAATAGGTACTGTTTAAATCAAGTTACAGTGAAAAGAAATCATAAGCTAAAATTCGAATGTTTTAATTTGTGAATTTGATCCCATATCTTGATTTAACACACAAAGTTAAGATTTTTAATATTAAAATTTTGATTTTTAAGTGAGTAATCAAGCTGTAGTTCGAAAATGAGTCAAAAGTGTATTTTCATCAATTTCTGTTGATTTAACAAGTATTAGATGTTGAAATTTGTTGTGGAGCTAGATTGAACATTGGAGATCACTAGAAAAATACAAGATGGATTTATAAATCTTTGGATTGTTAAGAAGAGATCGAATTAGGGTTAAACAGCCCATTTCTGCTCACGTTTGAAATAAGGGTGCCGCGACGTCATCACGGCATCGAGCGCTACGGGGTCTTCGGGAATGGTAGTGGGGTTAGCGATGAGTGTTTGGCCGGAGTTACATCACCACTGATGATCGACGTAGGGAGGGCGAAGTGATTTTGTTTTTGTGGGTTTGAGTTCAGTTCAAACGAATGGGTGAAATTTGATTTCGAGTTTTGTTGTGTCGAACCGAGTTTGATTTCGAATTTGAAGTAGATTTGTGACTCGCCTGTGATGATGGAGTTCGCCAGAGGATGGCCACGCCGCCGTGCATGTGTACGACACGAAGCCAGCATCAGTGTCGTTGACCAGAGAATGATCGCGAGTCAATACTCGAGTCGACCAGATGTTTGCTTCGGGTTTTAGATCATGTGCGTGTATAGGCCTGATGCATGATTTATAACTCGAGTTGTAAATTTAATACTTACTGGAGAAAAAAAAAGAATAGGGAAGAAGAAGAACGAATGCGAGAGGGAGATGGAGATGACTCGTGAATGATGGAAGGAAACCCGAAGCATTGCTCGAGTGAAACTGGGTAAAACTCGGGTTTTGTTTTAAACAATGTTAAGCCCAACAAATTCTTAAATTTTGTAAACAAATTTTAGTGTTGATAAAATAATTTATGATTTAAGTTTGATTAACCAAGTAATAAGGAATAATTAATTAAAGGATAATTAATTATGTGATTAACTAATCAAGGAAATCAATTTGAGGATGATTTATTAATTGAAGGTTAATTAACGAAGGTGATTAAGGAATGATAATTAATTGAGGAGTAATTAATTAAAGTAATTAATTAAAGGATAGCTAAATAATTAAAAGTTAATTATTTAATAATTAAAGGTTAATTAATTTATTATTAAAAGTTAAATAATTGATTAATGGTTAATTAACCAAGATTTGTAGTTTATTCATAAGAAATTAATCTGGTATAAATTAATTATAATCAGATATTAATTGTTTTTACCTATGGATATTTGGGTTCTATTTGGATGACTTGATTGTTGATATCCCTGATTAGTGATGCTTTGTGATACACCCTGATTTATGTTGTGATCTTTAATTTACTTATCTGTGATATTTATATCTGTGATCTGGGAATGAAGACGAGCATTATAGTTTATATCGCTTATCAACTATATTTTTGTGTTTTAATATGTGATGATTGAAAGATGCACTATCGTGTTAAAACCCCTGGACTACACTCTTACACACACAAATATGGATTTCACGTGGAAATCGGTTAAGTCACAGATAATTTAAATTTAATGTTTTTTAAATTGAAATTTTAATTTCAATTGATTTTGGAAATGAATTTGGGTTAAATATTAAAAGCTTTCGAAAAGGAGTTTTTAAGATAAAAGTTATTTTAAATAACTTGGTAAAGTTTCCAATTTCAATAATTTAATTTGAATTTGAATTCAAAATTTGGAATTGAATTCAATGATTGGAAATTTTGATTAAAGATGATATAAATGTGTTTGTATGAATTTAAACCATTTTAAAAGTATTGTTTGAGAATTTGAATTTAACCCAAGAACTTTAACTCGTATAGATGAATCAGATTTCCAAAATGAAAACTGTTTGTTTTCAAATGATAAAAGCTTTCAGATAAGAAATGAAATTCCAGTTTAATTAAAGGAATTTCAAGATTGAAATGAAAAATGGTTTTTCTAAGTTATGAATGAATTCTTTTTGAAAGCTATGAATTGAATCTGTTATTTTTAACAGATTTAAAATGGTGATTTGTTTAAACCATTTGAAATGGAATTGTTTTGAAAGCTATGAGTTAAATCTTTGATTTAAAGATTTAACGAATTAATCAAATTGAAATGGAAATTGATTTGGAAAATCAGTGAATGAATCTTTTGTTTAAAAGATTAAAGTGTGGAAATTGTTTAAACCATTGAAGGGTGTTAAAATGAATCTTTTTGTTTAAAGATTTGAAAATGGTAATTTGTTAAACCATTTGAAAGAAAGTTTGGGTTTAAGTTGTGACTTAACTGAAATCCCAATATCCGTATATTTTTAAATATTGCGCTCATTATTCGGTTTAGCCGGGAGAGGACCTTTGTGTCATATATCCCATTCCGAATAAATGATTCGTCGTATATGGATCGCATTTGCTATATTACAGCATGATGGGGGGTTCTCGCTTCGCGGTTTGGTGGCGAATGGGAGACTCTTACCCCTACATGTCCCTGAGAGGGATGGGTTGGTTATGCAGTTGAGAGGCTGGCTGTAAAAGCACTTGCGAGGTACCAGTGTAAGCCACGGTGGTGCTGGGATGGTTGCAAAGCCTACCAGTGTATGCCACTGTCTCGAATCGTTACACAAACAATCTGATAGATTAGGGGAAATCGTTATGAGTTGAAATGATAGACTCAAGCGATTTCGTGGATTTGTAATTAAATTCGGGATTGCGGGTTGAAATGATATATATCCGTAAATATAAAATAATTATGGATTGAAATTATAAATATCCGTATCACTTGACCATAGGGTAGAGAATTATATACGGACACCGGATTGGTTAAATTAAACGATGTTAAATTCTTAAAATTTTAATTCAATTAAACGATATTTTGAAATAAAATTTGATTTGTATAAACTGAATTATTTTCGAAATCTAAGCTTTAAATGTTTAAAATTGGAATTGATTTAATGAATTCTTTAAAGAATTAAATAGAAATTTCAAAGTTGAAATTTTGAAGCATAAATGAAATTTATTGAAATTGAATTATTGAATTTTTTTGAATATAACTTTGAAATCTATGTAAATTTGAAGTGGTTTGAATTGATAATTCAAACATGGATTTGAAATTTATATTGGTTAAATGGTTTAATGAGAATCTGAATTTAAAAACCGATTTAGTTAGTTGAATTGAAAGCTAGACATGGTCCAGATGTGTTGAAATGGAAGAAATGGTTAAATTTTGATATTAATTCTAAATTAATTATTTTAATATAAACTGTTTAAATATTTATTATTTTGAATTCCCGATTTTAAGGTTTTTAAACTATTAAACTAATTTAAATCTATTTCAACTATTTTAAACTATTTTTAATCTATTTAACCTATTTTAACCTATTTTAACCTATTTTAAACTAATTAAATCTTTTGATATATTTTAATCTATTTAATCTATTTTAAATCTATTTAATCTATTTTAAATCTATTTAAACTATTTAAATCATTTAAATCTACTTAAACTATCTTAAATCTATTTAAACTATTTAATCCACTTTTAAATTATTTTAAAGTATTTCAAAATATTTAAAATTTATTTTCAACTTTACTAAACTACTTAACTGTTTAAAACTATCTAAACTATTTTCTAATTTCCAGACTATGGAATGTGGAAGTGTTTATACTTAAATCCTTGATTTAAAAGCATATATGGTTGAACGATGTTATAACCTAAGTTCGAATTTGAAATAATAATTACTAGTGAAATGACATTTGAATAAATATGATGATTTGGAAATAAGGATTTAACCTATTTTGTGAATGATTTCGAAAGTGAATATGATTTCGAAAGTGATATGGTTTGAATCGAATACGATATTTTGATATCAATTATGAATTGGTTTTGGAAATGTAAAAGAACCATCCGGTGTGAAATAAGCGTTAAAGAGACCGGGATCGGATATTGTCATACTCTCTGCCAATATCGAAAACCACTTTAACAACTGTGTACGTGGTGGAGAATCCAGAATAAAGTAGTATGGTTTGGCGAACGATTCCATATGAGGTATTATCTTAGCCCTGACTCCCGTGAGTCAGCTCGATGTTGCTAAAACAGGAGCCACGCCGGGCCAAGTGAGGTCGCACCTCCTATCGGGCACATTTCATCGACACCATATTATGACCTTGTGATTGATTTGTTGGCCACCCCTTGATTTTGATTTGGAAGTGTGTTCCTAGGTGTGCGGTAGTAGCTACTATGCATTACCGCCAGTCCGGATCTGCAAAACTATAGTATCCTACCCTGGGAATTGCCTCACTTGCCTTGTCACATGCCTTTTCACGCCCACTACGAGTTTGTTTTGTACCATACCTATGGAGTGCCCTCTGGGTAGACCACCGCTTTGGTGGAGCTTACGGTATTGTATAGACTACGGGAATATATAAAATGTGCTAAGGGAGATATGGGTAACGCCTTGACGCTATTTTAATACTTTACTTTACTGTAGACATATTATAATAGCGTATTGTGACGCCCCACCTCTATGCTCACGCTAGCCAAGAACACTACTGGGTAATGCTGTCAACTAGCGCAAAGAATAAGACTATTGAGGAGCGACCATCTGTGCAATTGCCTTGTGCGAGCACCAATATGTCAGATAGTATAACATGCATTTCATTTCAGGAGGAAATCCGACATACCGATACAAACTCAAAGCTACTACACAGTGGATAAGTGGACCTCGAAAACAAAAATAGAAATAAACATAACATAAATCAGTCACAGACGTTTATATCACAAAGGCGGAAACGAATATGAATATATAACACCAAAAAGGTGTACATCAGAGTAGTGGTCAGATAAGATCCACAATATCACAAAAGAATAGATACAAGCGCTAGACAAAATAATAAGTATACATCATGGAGTCTATATCTTGAATGTATAACAACAAAAACTACAAATGTAATGTAGTTAGACAAAAGTCAGAAGATGATTCCAAATAAGGAGTCAAGCAGGAGCACCTGTAACATCTCGGTCTGACCCGAGTATTATTTAATAAGAAAATAATAAACGGACCAGTCAAGCTATAATTATCATATAAAGGAGTGAGATATAAGCAGAGATATAATAATAACGTATGATAACAATAGTGTCAAGCTGTGACAAGTATGTTCTAAACAACAACAAAATCATACAATATCTCAAGAAATCTCAAAGTATCAAAAAGAATGTCATATTCTTTATTTTATTCACCAAACCGCAAATATTGAAAAACATATCATTGCCAATCGCAAAGGTTGGTGAAACACAAATTCTAGAAATCATCAATTAGAAATCCAGAAATCACAAAGGGGGAGGCCTATCACAAACGGGAGCATGAAAACTCACCAACACGTGTATCACAAATGGAACGCTATTCCATTGTTGCTAACCATAAATATTGAGCCAAAGCTCCATAAACGGTCCGAAGACCACAGGTCGCTACCCCGCCAAATTGAACCGAAGTTCCACAGAAACGGGGTTTAGTCTCCCTCGTAGACAAATAGACATCGCACATCGCTAGTCTAAATCACAAAATGATCATCATTGATCAATAAAAAGTGTCGATTACACTAAGCTTGTAAATATATGAGTTTAGCTTCATGTCCCATAACCACTAGCTTAACTTAAATATTTATGAACAAATTGTAGATTTCCACTCGAAAATTGTCACAAGAGTTTCAATCGAACAAGTCCAAAAATTAACCGACGAAGTAAACGCAAGCGTTTCATACCACTTGTTTTGCTAAGCCGTTTAATTATATATTCTCATACGAATGAGGTAAAGGTTTGTATATACTAATAGATTGGAAAACGGTTTTGAAAACAAGCTTTATGTTTAAAAATAGAGTTGAAATCATCTTTGTAAAAGAGTTTGAATATTTACTACTAGTATAGAAAACCTTTATATTTTAAAGTGACAAATCATAGAAATGATTGTAGAAATAATCAATCACAAGAATTCACATTTCGATAATGTGAATCCAACCATGGAAATCGATATTAAATCGACCAAATAGAAACACCAAACTTCCAGAAAAGAAATCATCAAAGTTGATATTAATTGACAATAACTATATGGATAATCAAAAATCGATAAATTTGGAAATCCAAATAAAAATAGGCTAATATCCAGAAATCAACAGCCACAGACGTCTATGGGAAATCCACAGACGCCTGTCACCTATTTCGGGAAATATTTTTCCTAGAGCCATAGACGTCTGTGGGAAATCCACAGACGTTTGTCACCTGATTTGGGAAATTATAACCCTGAAGTCACAGACGTCTGTGGATAATCCACAGACGTCTATCGCTTGTAGCGGGACAGAATTGGCAAAGCCTAAAAATGGGCAAACCTACACAACTTCTCGAATTCGGAGCGATTGAATGAGCAATAGCAACAAAGGATTTTTGCCTAGCGACAACCCAGCCCTAAAACTTTTCGATTCACCACCAAACATGTTCACAATTCAAAGCTAGGATTTTCAAAGTTTTGACTTCAAAACATCAAATATTGGAATGTTCACCAAATCAATCCAAATCAAAATCAAATGATCATGAACAAGTGTTAGGAATTCATACCTAACATCAAAGATAGTTATAGACAAAGATGTGAGATAAAAATCTCACCTTTTTACACAAAACAAGGAAGAAGAAGCTATAGAGAAATGACAAGAACAATCACTCTTCAATTCCAACTCAACAAGCTTGAATATAAGCTTAAAAGAGAAACATTTCCTAAGTTAGGTTTAGGAATTTCTGAGATTAAAAAGAGAACGAGTTGGAGAAGATGAAGAGAAGGCTTACCAAAGCTTCTTCTTTGAATTTGGAGCTAGAACTTTATTTGCAAATGGAACTAGGGCTTAGGAATTCTAATTCTTTTTCTCCTCCACCATTTTTATCTAGAGCTTGAAAGTGTTAGGAAAATGAAGTGAATGAAGATAAGTAGGGGTGGAGCTAAGGGCTTGAGTTAGGATATAGGGTTGAAACCCAAACCAAAGCCCAAAGTGAAAAAGTAGCAAAATTCCACTAACTCCAAACACATCAATGTTTATACTCAAAAAGGTCGCAAACGTCATTTTGAACTCGATGGGGGATGTCTCGAGTCCTAATTCGACTGTTTGCAAAAAGTAGCTTTTTGCACTATAATCCGACTAACGATGAAATATTTAAATAAAAAATATATTTAAATATTCAATCGTAAAATATGCGGGTTGTTACAGACTCCCCTCCTTAAAGAAATTGCGTCCTCGTAATCTTATGGAATAATTGAACAAAAAGTAACAACCATAGAAGCATATCAACATAAAAGAAATTTTGAAATAAGAAGTTCACCTTAAGGAGCACGAGAGAGCAAATCCGGATGTGTTTGCTCGATGAATTCTCTGGATTCCCAAGAGCAATCCTTAGGATTTGAGGACCACTGAACTTTCACAAGAGGAACATCTTTATTTCAGAGGTGTTTAATCTCCGAAGTAATGATACAGATAGGTTGTTGCTCATAAGTCAAATTAGGTAAAACTTCAATTTCTTCAATAACACCAGGGTCAAGAATAGAATCGGAATCTCGAAGGCATTTCCATAGTTGAGAGACATGGAATACGTCATGAATAGCAGAAAATTGAGCCGGTAACGAAAGACGATAAGCCACGGAACCAATGCGTTCGGTGATGGGAAATGGGCCAATATACCGAGGTGCTAATTTTCCCGATCGACTGAAACGCACAACACCCTTCATAGGTGAAACACGAATAAACACAAAATCTCCCACAGAAAATTCTAATTTCCTTCTTCGATTATCGGCATAGAATTTTTGTCTACTTTGAGCTTCTTTCATCCTATAACGAATAAGGTCGATCTTTTCTGTGGCATCACGAATAAAATCTAGACCTAAAACCAGCTTCTCACCGGCTTCAAGCCAACACGAAGGAGATCGGCATGGCCTTCCATATAGTGCCTCGAAAGGTGCCATACCAATACTAGATTGGAAGCTATTGTTATAGGAAAATTCAACAAGAGAAATATGATCTTCCCAACTTCCACCAAAATCAAGAATACATGCACGAAGAAGATCTTTAAGAGCTTGATTCACACGCTCGGTTTGTCTATCGGACTGAGGATGATAAGCGGTGCTAAAATTAAGCTTCGTTCCCAAAGCTTTTTGAAGACCTTTCCAGAATCCACTAGTAAACAATGGATCACGATCACTAACAATAGAAGTAGGAACTCATGTAGTTTAACAATTTCCTTGACAAAAAGTTTAGCCAAAATAGGTATGGTCCGATTGGACCGAACGGGAATAAAATGGGCGGATTTAGTAAGTCTATGTACTATCACCCATAGGCTATCATGGCCCAAACGAGGATGGGGAAGACCGTCAATAAAGTCCATGGAAATTTGATCCCACTTCCATATTGGAATTTCCAACGGTTGCAATAACCCACCGGGCTTTCGATGCTCGGCCTTAACGAGTTGACATCTTCCTCATCATCGTTATCGTCATCATGAGGATTTAGAGAATACAAGGATGCTTTCGAATTGGAATCTAGATCTTTCAGAACAAGCGAAATCTGCTTAACAGATTGAGGATGCCGAAGATATATAGCCCGTTCAGGACATAGGATATGGGCTTCATAACGGTTAAGCCAATCCATCCCCAAAATCATTCTGAAACCTAAATAACGCAAAACATGCAAATCGGCACGAAAAGAGTAATCACACAAAATAATTTCGACATCTTTACATAATAAACTGAGTGTTGCGGATCCACCGACCAGATTTGCAATTCTCAAAGAAGTCATCAAGCCAATAACATTCAAAGACAAAGCATCAACAAGTTCTTTGGATATAAAAGAGTGAGATGCACCCGTATCAAAAAGAACTCGAATAGGAAGATCACGAAATATAATAATGCCATCAAGGATAGAATGAGAAATACCTTGACCACGAGATGTGTTAGCCGGGGCTTGTACAACATTTAGCTTGCCCTCCTTCTTGCCTTGAAGTTTGGGACACAAAGATAAAGTATGGCCCGAACTCTTGCAATAGCGGCAGAAAAGAGGCTTCGGGCACTTGTTTGTATAATGGTCCTTAGAAACACAATTGTAACATTCTCCACGACGAGTGCTAGGAGTATTTGCTACCGGTGTTGCTTGCTTTCCCTTTTTGTTGGGATTAGGCTTGAATTTAAAAGGTCTCTTTTTAATGATGTTTGGTTTGACCTCAGCATCGCTATCTTTATCCGCCTCTTCGAGACGAAGAGCAATATCAACAAGCTGATCAAAAGAAACTTCTAATTTTAGAAGTAATGGCTTTTTGAGGCTCTTGTTCAAGCCGTAAATAAATCTCTAGTTTTTCTTCAATGGGGTGTTAATGTATTCCACCGCATATTTTGAGAGAGATTCGAAAGAAGCGACGTAGTCGGTCACAGAAGATTCACCTTGAACAAGGTTTATGAAGCGTCGGGCTAAAGATACTTTTTCAGCTTCCGGCACGAATTTCATCTCGAAACTTTCCCGGAATTGCTCCCAAGTAAGGTCCGCTTCAATAATTTCGAAGATCAGAAGCTCGTACCAGTCTAATGCTCTTTCTTGGAGAATACTAGAAGCCACTTGGACTCGATGAAGATCAATAAGATTCATGCGAGAAAAGATGCGGTCGCATGTTCGAAGCCAAGCTTGGACTTCTATAACACTCTCGGAACCTTTGAATGGCTTTCCACCCAAATTAGTGTAGTCATTGCACAAGCGTGCAAACCCAGATTTAGGATGTGTGGGTTCAGGAATAGGGCCGACAGCTTGAGCATTTCTCACAAGATCAAGAAGTTGCTGAGAAGACATAAATACTCCATCCTGGGGAGTAGCACTAGATTGACCGGCACTGGGACGGCCAGGTCTAACCATTTCTCTTCTTTAAGAAGGAAAGAAAAGAGGAAAAAGGTTAATCTCAGAATGAATATCAAACAAACTTGATTGATAAAACAGGGCATCATAAAAAGAAATAGGATAGAACGGTATGAAGACCCGAATTAAATCCTATGGCACGATTCCTAAGAAAGACTTAGGACAATGATCCTTGCTAGATTATTCTATATTGTTCCAAAGTTTGGCTCTGATACCAAGCTGTGACGCCCCACCTCTATGCTCACGCTAGCCAAGAACACTACTGGGTAATGCTGTCAACTAGCGCGAAGAATAAGGCTATTGAGGAGCGACCATCTGTGCAATTGCCTTGTGCGAGCACCGATATGTTAGATAGTATGACATGCATTTCATTTAAGGAGGAAATCCGACATACCGACACAAACTCAAAGCTACTACACAGTGGCTAAGTGGACCTCGGAAACAAATATAGAAATAAACATAACATAAATCAGTCACAGACGTTCATATCACAAAGGCGGAAACAGATATGAATATATAACACCAAAAAGGTGTACATCAGAGTAGTGGTCAGATAAGATCCACAATATCACAAAAGAATAGATACAAGCGCTAGACAAAAGAATAAGTATACATCATGGAGTCTATATCTTGAATGTATAACAACAAAAACTACAAATGTAATGTAGTTAGACAAAAGTCAGAAGATGATTCCAGATAAGGAGTCAAGCAGGAGCACCTGTAACATCTCGGTCTGACCCGAGTATTATTTAATAAGAAAATAATAAACGGACCAGTCAAGCTATAATTATCATATAAAGGAGTGAGATATAAGCAGAGATATAATAAGAACGTATGATAACAATAGTGTCAAGCTGTGACAAGTATGTTTTAAATAATAACAAAATCATACAATATCTTAAGAAATCTCAAAGCATAAAAAAGAATGTCATATTCTTTATTTTATTCACCAAACCGCAAATATTGACAAACATATCATTGCCAATCGCAAAGGTTGGTGAAACATAAATTCTAGAAATCATCAATTAGAAATCCAGAAATCACAAAGGGGGAGGCCTATCACAAACGGGAGCATGAAAACTCACCAACACGTGTATCACAAATGGAACACTATTCTATGGTCGCTAACAATAAATATTGAGCCGAAGCTCCACAAACGGTCTGAAGACCACGGGTCGCTACCCCGCCAAATTGAACCGAAGTTCCACAGAAATGGGGTTTAGTCTCCCTCGCAGACAAATAGACATTGCACATCGCTAGTCTAAATCACAAAATGATCATCATTGATCAATAAAAAGTGTCGATTACACTAAGCTAGTAAATATATGATTTTAGCTTCATGTCCCATAACCACTAGCTTAACTTAAATATTTACGAACAAATTGTAGATTTCCACTCGAAAATTGTCACAAGAGTTTCAATCGAACAAGTCCAAAAATTAACCGACGAAGTAAACGCAAGCGTTTCATACCACTTGTTTTGCTAAGCCGTTTAATTATATTTTCTCATACGAATGAGGTAAAGGTTTGTATATTCTAATAGATTGGAAAACGGTTTTGAAAACAAGCTTTATGTTTAAAAATAGAGTTGAAATCATCTTTGTAAAAGAGTTTGAATATTTACTACTAGTATAGAAAACCTTTATATTTTAAAGTGACAAATCACAGAAATGATTGTAGAAACAATACATCACAAGAATTCACATTTCGATAATGTGAATCCAACCATGGAATTCGATATTAAATCGATCAAATAGAAACACCAAACATCCAGAAAAGAAATCATCAAAGTTGATATTAATTGACAATAACTATATGGATAATCAAAAATCGATAAATTTGGAAATCCAAATAAAAATAGGCTAATATCCAGAAATCAACAGCCACAAACGTCTGTGGGAAATCCACAGACGTCTTTCACCTGTTTCGGGAAATATTTTTCCTGAAGCCACAGACGTCTATGGGAAATCCACAGACGTCTGTCACCTGATTCGGGAAATTGTAACCCTGAAGTCATAGACGTCTGTGGATAATCCACAGATGTCTGTCGCCTGTAGCGGGACAGAATTGGCAAAGCCCAAAAATGGGCAAACCTACAAACTTCTCGGATTCAGAGCGATTGAATGAGTAACGGCGACAAAGGATTTATGCCAAGCGACAACCCAGCCCTTAAGCTTACCGATTCACCACCAAAACATGTTCACAATTCAAAGCTAGGATTTTCAAAGTTTTGACTTCAAAACACCAAATATTGGAATGTTCACCAAATCAATCCAAATCAGAATCAAATGATCATGAACAAGTGTTAGGAATTCATACCTAACATCAAAGATAGTTATAGACAAAGATGTGAGATAAAAATCTCACCTTTTTACACAAAACAAGGAAGAAGAAGCTATAGAGCAATGACAAGAACAATCACTCTTCAATTCCAACACAACAAGCTTGAATCTAAGATTAAAAGAGAAACATTTCCTAAGTTAGGTTTAGGAATTTCTGAGATTAAAAAGAGAACGAGTTGGAGAAGATGAAGAGAAGGCTTACCAAAGCTTCTTCTTTGAATTTGGAGCTAGAACTTGATTTGCAAATGGAACTAGGGCTTAGGAATTCTAATTCTTTTTCTCCTCCACCATTTTTATCTAGAGCTTGAAAGTGTTAGGAAAATGATGTGAATGAAGATAAGTAGGGGTGGAGCTAAGGGCTTGAGTTAGGACATAGGGCTGAAACCCAAACCAAAGCCCAAAGTGAAAAAGTAGCAAAATTCCACTAACTCTAAACACATCAATGTTTATACTCAAAAAGGTCGCAAACGTCATTTTGAACTCGATGGGGGTGGTCTCGAGTCCTAATTTGACTGTTTGCAAAAAGTAGTTTTTTGGACTATAATTCGACTAACGATGAAATATTTAAATAAAATAAATATTTAAATATTCAATCGTAAAATATGCGGGTTGTTACAAGTATTGTACTACATAGTAGATAGTTTAACGGATCCTTAGGAGATGGTAATCCCGAGCATCTCTTAAGTTATTGCACTCACGTTAGACACTGGATAGGAGTTGTAAAACCCCGTAAACATCTCTAATGCCGTTACACTCATATTTATTTACTGTTGATTTAACTTAAATAAGATCTTTTAGTTCTGACTCGAGTGTTTTGTCTTTTTATTACGCTCGGGTCAGTCTGAGCTTTTCAGTGTATCAAAGACTGATTTTGGAGGACGAAGATAATGATTTATTACTATTATTATTTATTTTATTTATTTCACCGCATCATGTTGTTCGATTGCGCTATTCATTTATTTATTCTTGTTTTATGTAACTCTGATCTGTATTGTAAAAGTATAATCAAATGTTATTTGTAAATAGCTTCATGAAATGTTTATTTGATTATTATATTTTTTCATTCCACTACGAGATTATGTGTTTGTTTTTCTTTCTTTCTCTGCTTTTTCTTATTTGCCCCATAACAATCCTCCTTTTTGAATGGTTTGAGTTTGACATGTGTGGTTTATTGTCGATTTAAACTATCCAAAAGGTGGGTCGTTACATTTGGTATCAGAGCTTAGGTTTAGCGGTAACCTTAGCTTTGTGGGGTATGACTCATTAGAAATAGGGTATTAATACCCTAGAATGAGTCGTTGAGCATATATACGGGAGAGCATATTTGTTAGTGTTATAAAATGTTTTTGTATTGTGTTAATTTGATCTGTTTAGCATTTATAAATTTTGGTTGGTACATAGGACGTTATGGTATCGATAGAGATTTCTAAACACTTAATAGGGCAGACTGACACAATAATGTTTTGAAATATAGATAAATGAAATAATTTTGTGTAAAAGCCCGTAAATCCGTACCCCTTGAATCGACCATAACTCACGTCGGTTCGACTCAAATTGAACGAATAATACGAATCTTTAGGGAGAAGAAGAAAAGATAGAAGAAAATAAAATAAACAACACACAGAATATCACAATCGCAGCGCAACAAAATATAATATATAATAACAGATTTTTATACAAAAGAATCTGTAACAGTTTATATACTTAAAATTATCCGAGTAAAACAATTCAATACATCAAAATGGACATTTATAACAACTTGTCCTCACACAGCAGAAATATAACCAAGTACGGAGATACATCTCTGTCATCCAGCTCATCTCCTGAGCTCCATAGCATTCTATCCTGAATCTGTAATACTCGGTCTGACCTAGCATTATAATAAAATAACACCCGAGTTAGTCTGGAAAACCAGCATGAGAAAACACACTCAATTTGAATTATTAGAGTTATCAAAATCCTTTGAAAATCAAAGGTATCTCGTAAGATCGCGTCACACATAAACACGATGGGTATTTCCCATACGATAACCAAAACATTTTATAGAATATCCAGTGATGTTATAATAGTGTCTAAATACAAATACTTGTTCAAATAGCTGAAATTGTTACATTAATTAAATTCCAGCATACTAGGCTCTACAAACAAAACCGTAAGCTCGTATTGGAGAATGGATTCCAACTAATGACTGGGCCACTAGGGTATCGCCCAACACAGTACACCTCTAGAACAATGTACCGAGGATGACGACGGGATCCCCTGCTACACAAGATCGGCCTACCCCTATCCTGGGTAGACCGAATATGTTATCACCCCGGGTGTTCCCACCCTCACTATCGAGCGCTCCTTCTTTCATGCACAACCATATCCATAATAAATATGTTTCTAAGGACATCTAGAAAGGTGATAACATACCCTAATTGGGTGCGACCCACTTGGCCTTGCTGCATCTCTCCTGTTTTAGACATTGCCGGTTGATGAGGCTTGAGGCTAAGCGTTACCTTTCAAGAACAATTTTACTTAGAATGCTCATCGTCCTCCAATGACGATGTTCTGATAGCATTCGTCCATACAAGTTGTCCTGCGTCTGGACAAACCGAATCACCGTCTTCATCATCTTCACGGTATCCATTTGTAACGTTCAAACCGGATTGAAGTGGTTTTCGGATAATTAATCCGATCCCGGTCTCTTCGAAACGATTAACGAAATTAGCCAATTATTGATAGTCGGTTATTTAACTATCAATAAAACATCCACAAGCAATCACTAGGCTTTATTATAACTTTTTCTTGAACATTAGTTCCAAAAATATCTTTACTAAGATATATATCCAAATCTCTTTCTATAGTCTAATAATTGAAAACAGTTTCAAATACTTAAATCCATAACAAGATATTTTTAAACCATCTCAACATTTAAAAATATTTCCAAATTTCCATTTTTATACTTAGGAAAATATTGTAAGCCTTATTTCCAATCATTTCAAATATCAACCCCTCCGAGAATATCTCGTAACTTATTCCATAAGTCTTCAGAATCAGTAATAAATCCCCTTTTTCCAATTTCCAAACAAGTATACTT
This sequence comes from Allium fistulosum, assembly GCA_030737815.1. Lineage (NCBI taxonomy): Eukaryota > Viridiplantae > Streptophyta > Magnoliopsida > Asparagales > Amaryllidaceae > Allium > Allium fistulosum. The sequence continues at coordinate 237,972,754 of CM060908.1, forward strand.
ATTTAAACCCCATTCCGCAATTTATAACTTCTTTTATAAATTCAGATTTCATTTCAAATCTCCATATTCATACATTTTGAAATTTCATTTCCTCCAAATCACTTATAAAATTCCTTCCCTCAAAACATAATCATTTAACAACCCATTTACGCAACTCGAGAGAATTTATAAATAAAAAATTTTAATCACTTCAAAACTTTATATATATATATAATAAGTATTTTAAGGGGTAATAATTTATTTTTTAAAACAAGTTCAAAAAATTATTTAAAATATCGAAAGCACCTTTATAACATCAATACCTCATTTTTAGGTAAACAAATAAATCTTCAAAGCTGATTTTAAAAGTTAGAATTACTAAAATAAACACTTCATATTTAGTAATCTACTCACCAAAGTATTTCAACCTAATTAGTTTAAAATTTCATAGTTTTAAAATAATAAAATTTCCCTTTTGAAAAACAAATTTAAATTCTTAGAATTGACAAGTATATTTTAAACCTCGATAACTAATTCAATTTATAAATTCCTCTCGAATCACGTTGTATCACCTCCATTCAGATTTCCTTAAACATCTTTATTTCCAAAAATAGTTCCACTATTTTTCTCAATCTATTCCCATATTCTAATATAAATTCTCCATGTAAATTTATATTCCAATCTATCATCTAATATTGATTTTTATTATTCATATCATTGTTTATAAATTTTATAACTCCCTTGAGTTTCACTTTTATAATAACAGTGTCATTTCTAAAATTACATTTTTTTATAAATCCATTACTTTACTAATCCATTTGTAACTTCCAATCTATTTTAAATATCAACTTCAATTCTTTTTAATATTTCTGGAATATCATTCATAAATTCTCTTATATAATTCATTTTTAAAATCTCCGTTTAATAATTCACAATAATTTAAGTGTTACCAAAAATCAATATATTTTTCTAACTCAATTTCTTAAAATAACCCCAACTCTAATATATTTTTATTGCAAAAATTCCCTTTTTATCCCCTAAATTTTAAAAAATATATTTACAGTATTTAAATTATCAAAATTCGGGCCAGTGCTACAATAGTATCCAATAAATTCCAAATACTACGATAATCTATAACAGATTATTTTACACAATCCATATATCGCAATATATGAAATTAAATTTAACATTTTGAGGAATCCAGTTGGATCCTTCCAACCTATTTTCCTGCATCCACATATGTTAATACAATATAAAAATACCAATCCCACTTCGAGGGGGATATCGTGGTATATAGGGTCATCCGCTATTATGCGGGGCCCATAGGTTCTCATTCGCTACAATATGCGGGAATTTCACTCCAAATACTAATATATATATACTACTATGTATGTATAAAATTCAGCAGATAATTATAAAAATTCATCCAAGCATCCAATAGTTTATTATAACTATTTAAAAATTTAAAACTTAGCAATTCCGATCCAGTGAGAATTTCTCACCTTGATTTTTAATTTGTCGAATATCCAAAATTTAAAGTTTCTAGAATCCAGCTGACTCCAAAGAATCCCAAACTAATTTCCTTGTAAAGTTCTCGTCATCACGATCGCAATGCCACCTGGTTTGTTGGATTTCAATCTCGTATGAACTAGATATTTCATTAATAAGATTCATGCAATTTAATATATATATATATATATATATTAGTTTCACTAATTACAACTTAATTTAATAAATTACCTTAATTAAGGAAAACAGTCTTCTCCAAAACGTAGAAACGCACGCGATCTCCAGCTCCCACGATACCCAACTCGACTTTGCCTTTCCCCTCGACTGCCGCGCCACCTACGCCTCTGCTAGCCATCACCACAGCCACCTCTTCCAATTCACACCTTGCCGATCAACCTCCAGCGTACTAGCCTAAGAACCTACGCCTTCAAGCTTCTCAACGCTACCGGCCATGGCCAGAGCTCTCTCCCTCCCAAACTCGCGAAAACCATGACTATGAACCCAACCTCTCCATCTCGCCGCCGCTACCTTCACAACTCACGCCGACCGTCGACTATCGACTTGCAGCCGCCCCTTCGCAAACTCGATCGCATCCCACAACTGTTCGAACATCATCACTATCGTTCACTCATTTTTCGACATAGCCACCCCTTGCCAATAATGAAGATGCCGCTCTCGAATCCCAAATCGTGACAATGTCGCGATTCCCCCCATTTTTTTTGAAATCAAGGAACAAGATTCGGTCTGAGAATTTAAAAATGGAGGTCGCGATTTTTGATTGCATAGGAACCAAAGTAGGTAGATTTAAACTTCGATATCCTCTTTTTTTTTAAATGTTCGGCTGAATTCAATAGGAGAGGAGACGTGATATTTGAAAAGGGAGGTAGCATGTTTGAAGATGGTTACAATGTTTTGAGGTGAGGGGAAAAAGGGCTGATGTGAAAATATTGGTCAAGTCAATTATATATATATTATTTAAATTCAAATCGTCTCGGTTTCACACCTTAAAACTTCGAACCCCTAACGACGCATGCCACTAGGTGTTCATAATATTATACCCCTATTCTGAACCCAATGGAAAAGGTTTTGAGTCCTAATTTGATCGTATGGAGAAGATAGCTTTTTGGACCCAATTATTATATTAAACTTCGATATAAATTTCAGCGCGTTTATATCCCGTACGACCAAACGATAACTCCAAATACTACAAAATTTCGAATCCGATAATAATACGTTATTATGGATCCAATCGAACTGGTTTCATCGAATTCCGAGACTGTGCCCCGGATTGCTATTTTAAATGTCAATTTAAACAAGCTATTTTTTTAAAATTGAACAGATCACTTTTAATTTCAATTTTAAAACTTTTATTATCTTCATTATTATTAACATAAATTTTACAAGCCTTTAAATTATTTTTATCGAGCTTAAAACTCAAGATTCAATAATTTAACCAAATTCAAAAATTAAATTATCCAATAAATCGTTATATTTGAAATTCAAGTAAAATATTAACTTTTAAATATTAAAAATTAGTCTATAATTCAAATTCAATATTTAAAATCATTTAAATATTCCAAATCAAACGTCGAAAAATCCGGGTCGTTACATTCCTCCCCCCTTAAAAGAATTTCGTCCTCGAAATTGCTAAGGCAGGAAAAACGCTCCAAACCCATTAACTTATTAAAACCACTTAGTGAAAATTCGATATTTCACTTTTCTAAACTTAAGCTCATACAAAACAATTAGTTCTCCATCCTAAACCAGAATCCTTTATTTCGATTAGAATTTGAAACCAAATTGTCGCTAACAAAAATTTTCAAAAAATTTTCAAAATTTTTCCGACACCCTAAATTTCCGAATTTTTTTGGCAGAGTCTCCTTTGTACGGAGGACCTTCTCTAATATGACAAGGGAGATAAACATATATACATAGACCCACACGATCGAAAAACAAAATATACAACAATATTTTATATTTTCACAGTATTTAATCCGAAAACATACCTTATTTTAGCATTTTTAAGCGAGCCACTTATTTTATTTTGCAATTCGTGCAATAAAAGTCAAGCAAAACAGATCCAGGTACTTGTACTTACTCAATTTAAACACGTAAGTACCAAATATATGAAATTCCATGACATTTCAGTTATTTAACTGGTGTAAACACATAAGTTTCATAAACTAGCACGCTAAACATATATCATAAGCAATTCATAAGGTTCGGATACTACTTTAATCGCTTTCAATCAATCCATATACTATTTCATTCAACCAGGAATGATTTACAACCAAATTTTCTTGCACTCAATTCACTTTTATTTCAAACAAACTCATATTCATTCCATATTGATTTAAAAATCAATTTTATTCACTCCTATTAATTCATAGAATTTTATTTACTTTCGTTTTCGCCAAACACCAATTTTTCTATGCAAATTCGACGATATTCATTTAATAAAATAACCATTTTAGTTTATCGCTTTTTTTAAATTGGTTTCAAATAAATTGTAACGACCCTGAATTTTGAATGAATTAAATTGAGAATATTTAATTAATTTTAAATATTTGAACGATGATTTAATTTGAATCCCCGATCTAAGTTTTAAATTGGTGATTAAATTATAAAATTTAATCTAGTGAATGCTGAATAAAAATTTGTATCTTCGACTTTAAGCCGAAGAAAAAATATTTCGAAAGCTTTTAAAATTCGTATTGACAATACTGACGATAACAGAAGCTTCAGAATCCAATTTCGAATTGATTTGATCAGTTTTGAAATTTATATCGTTTAACCGATATTTAAAAATAGTCATTTTTCAAACAGTTTCGGAATTTGACGAAACCAGTTCCATTGGGTCCGTAATATTGAATTATTGTCGGACTTCCAATTTCGTATTTAACGGAGTTGCCGTGTAACCGTACGACATGAAAACGCGTTAAAACAAAAAGAAATTCAATTTTAAAATTTAAATTTAAACTTTGCCGACATCTTTACAACAACGTTTTCTTCCCTAAAATCACGCCATCGATCACGATGCCAAATCGTGAAGCCCATACCTCGTTCATTTCAAAATATTTCATCCCCTCCTTCAATCGAAAATCGAAACAAGAAAAATAATGGCGACCGGAAATCAGTTTAAAGTCGCGATTCAAATCGCGTGAGCGGGTCACGATCTGGGTCGTGCTCGGCGACATTGTCAGGGATAGGCGATTCTGGGAGCGTGGGCACGAGCGCGCCACGCGCGTTCGACTGGGATTGGAAGCAGCTGCGCTCGACGGCGAGGTTAGGGCATGAGGCAGCGTTCGCGCGAGGGTCAGCTTGGGTCGGCGGCAGGGCTTCGCGAGATGGAGTTTGGCTTCGTCGATTCGTTCATCATTCTTCGAGCTTGGGTGGTTGGCTGCGACGAGGCTGAGAAGGGCGAATGCAAAGGAAGCGACTCGATAGAAGTCTGATGTGATGTCGAGCGGACTCGTGCGCGAGCAAAAGCGGTGGCGCGCGTGGGGATTCGAGCTCGAAGTCGAGCGTTCTCGGCGTGGCTGTGGGTCAATTCGCATGGGTTTACTGGTGGTCGCGAATTTGAAGTTCAGGATTAGCAGTTAGGTACGAATTTCATCTTGCTCGTTTTTAATTTAGTTTAAAATTATACTATCAATTAGAAAATATATACATATAGTTTAGAATAAATTCAGTTTGCATAAGATTTACAGTAAAATAACTGTTAAGTTTGAAATATATATATTTAGGCAAGATAAAAGTATTTTTAAAAGTAAATAAGAAAAAAATATGTATATACAGAATACTTTAAATAATGGATTTGGTGGATAGACAATTAAGTTAACTTATTGAATTTATTTTAGTCATTAAAGGATATTTTTAAAATGGAAAATTTATAAGTTAAACTAAATAGCAGATTTTTAAACAATAAATTATAATGGATAAATTATTTAGTTAACCTATATAATTATTTTTGGTAACTAGAAAATATTTTATTTAAAGAAAAATTTAGTTAAATTTAAATCATTAGTTAAATAAATTATTAAAAGGAGAAAATTTGTTTATAATATAATTCTTTGTTTAAAATAAAAACACATGTTAATAAAATTTATTAAACGAAAATTTAATTGGTTCAAGTAATAATAAACTGTATATTTATTTATACAAGGTTCAAAAAAAATCGTGAAATCAAGCCGGAATGGAAAATGGATTGCGAATAAAAGCGAAGGTGAGATCTTCTCACTCAGATTTAATTTTGAATTGCAGTTATTGATTTGATTGATTGACTGTTTGGATTGTGATATTAGATATAGTAGGATATATCTATATATATATATAGCAATATATACATATTGGCATATGTATATATTGGATTGATGATTTCCCGCCTCGTATAGCGGATGAGACCCTATTGCGCCGTTAGTAAGCGGATTTTTATAAAAACCCATATACCGCGATAATTCCGTACTGGAGCGGAATTGGTATTGTGCTGACGTCTTTGGATGCAGGGAAACAGGTTGGAGGGATCCAACTGGATTCCTCAATTGTATTTATTTATTTACAGATGTTGATATATATTCTGTCATCATATGATGATATATGGTGTTTGATGTTGTGATGGACTAATTGATGCGTTGTGTGATATCCCGGAATTTTGGGCAATATCAATTTAATAATCTGTATTTAAAATTAAATTGATTTGATAATCTTTGTTAATAAATTTGAATCTAATTAAATAAATATTTAATTAGTGAATTTTATCTTTTAAAAATTAATAAAATTATTTCTATTTATAATGTATATATATATATAATTGTATATATTATAAATAGATGAGCTTAGGTTTGAAATTTAATAAATAAATAAAATATTGTTTTTAAATTCTAATATATTTGGTAATTTGGAAATCATGGTTAATTTAATATTAAGCTTTTTCAAAGCTATTTAATAAATAACTATATAGTTTTAAAATACATAAGATAAATGTTTAATTATTTAAAAAAAAATAGAAGTTTAAAATACAATTTACATATGGTATTAATTCATTTAATAATAGAATTAATTTATAATCTCTTTTATAAATTTATTTAAAATAGTCAAATTTGATATTTTCAAATAATAATTACAATACTTTGTTTTTATAAACATAAATAGATTTTATGGAAATAAGAATTGTTATTTTAAATTTAAATAGTAGTTATATATGCATATATATAACTTGATTTTAAATTGGATTTTTAAATTTAATTTAAATATGAATTTGGATTTAAAATAAAAATTCAAAAGATAAACATTCTAAAAATATTTGGATAAGCCTTTAATTATATATAATTTGTATATTTACTTTTTCTTTAAAAGAGAAATTCATATATGTATTTACATAAGAATTTATTAATTAAGTTAAAAATCTTTATTAACATTTAAAATATAACTAATTAACTTAAGATGACATGTGTTATTTTCCTAAGCTTCCTATAACATGTGTAATTTAAATAATTAGTGTGTGTGACAAGTGTCATTTAACTTTGTTTTTCTTTTATTTTTATTTTTAAATAATTTCAGCTTATATAAACATATACTTCATTCTCTTCATTTTTTTTCTATTCTCTTAAATTCAAAACTAAAGAAAATTTTCAGCTGTGAAAATCTGAAAACAGAAAATTCTATTCTAAACAAAATCTGTAAATTCCCCTCTCAAACAAATCTGAAACCTGTATCTCCTCTAACCAAATTCTCAGAAATAAAAGCCTGTAATGTATTGCAAAATCAAATCAAAACCAAAGCCTGCATTTCTTAAAGCCTGAGCACTTTCTTCTTCCAACCTGAAATAAACAAGGCCTGGAAGCACTTTATTCAAACTGAGTTTTAAATGAAGCAAGTATGGGATCAAGCAGTAATCTCTGCAACAAGCTTTTCAGATCATAACAGTTCAAGTTTTCAAATCAAAGAAGCAAGGGCACTCAAGTTTTAAAGATTTAAAAGCTATTTCAAAAACAAAACAGGTGAGTAACAATCTTTCTAAAAGGGTTCAAATCTGTTTTAAAATCTGGATGCATGCAATAAATATCTGAAGTAGAGTGTGATAATTGTTTGCATGGTTTTAAATATGAATTTTATATATATATATATATATATATCTAAATATATGGATGTGCATGTTTGTATACAGAGTGTTGGCTCTGTTCTTGATATACAGGTTACAAAACTTGATCAAAAATTCATATCTCTTTCTCTAGATCTCTTTAGTCTTCAACATATAAACAAAATCTGTTTGTTATGACAAGATCTAAATTTTTTAAAAAATAATTTTTGAGTTAAATATGAAAGTATTTTTAACTGGAAGGTAAATTACAGTAAAACTTAATCATATCAAAAATTCGGTCTCAGAGATTAAATGTTTCATGTATATAACCTGATTTGCATTTGAAAATTTTGAATTTTAAAAATAAAATCAGGAATTTTAAGCTTGTAATTCGAGAGAGATCGAAGAATGAACAGAATTCTTATCTGAGGTGATTTCTGGTGATCTATGTGTTTGAATGGGTCGGGGTTCTTCGTAAGGATGGAGGAGTGATCGTAGTATCTTGGAAAAATAATGGATGGCGATGCATTTCATCGAGGAGGAAGCGGTGGTGAGATTTGTTCTGGAACCCTAGTTTTGACTAGGTATTATAAATAGATCATCACGACAGTTTTGGTTGATCGAGTGCAGAGAGGTTTTGGGAGATGGAAGGTTGGTCGTAGGCGAAGTCGTGACCGGAGTAGCAGATTTTCTGGTGATCGGCGTTTCGAGATTTAGGCGTTGCCAGGTTTTGGTCAGTGCAGTGATTTCTGTTTCCAGGTTGGTTGAGTCATCTCGAATTCGATTTCAAGGTTTAGGGTTCGATCTGATGATCGAGTTAGGGTGATTGAATGATTTTGGATATGTGAAGATCATCACTGATGATCGGAGACGATCAGTGCCACCGTGCATGTGCACGGTGCACTTTAAATTTTCTGATGAAATTGGATTTGTGGGATTTTGGGTACTCGGGGTTTTCTCGAGTCAATTGAGTTTTTGCTCGGGGTAAATAGGGGTTTGACTCGAAGCAAATTAGAGGGAGCTCGGGTATAATAGTTGTACAGGTTTCTCTGGAAAATCTGTCTGCTTCAAATTTAAATTTGAAAGCAAGTTTAAAACAGGATTTAAAACCAAATTTAAAATATGGATTCAAAACTGAATTTGTAATCTAGTTTTAAATATTAAATTAAGTTTTATAAAATGAAATGTTTTAACAACTAAAAATTTGTTACAGTATTTTATAATATGGTTTTTAAATCTGAAATAAAGATTTAAACAGGATAGTGAGTTTAAGTTAAAATTTGAATTCAAGCTTAGTTTGAATTCCAGTTTGAAATAAATAAAGCTTTTGAATTTAAATGTTTTAAAACAACTTTGGATGTTTTAAATATGGTTTAAGTTGAAAATGAACTTGGTTAATTTTTAAATTCTTTTAAATTTCTTTTATAAGACAAGTATTTCTTCAACATGTAATTAAAAAGTTTTTTTTTAATTGTTTTTAAAACATTGTTAAAGTTAAAATCATTTTCATTTTAAAATCTTAAATTTAAAATGAAATTTGAAAGTAAATTTAAAACAAATTGTTGTTAAAATGCTTTGATAATGATAATTTAATCATTAATAAGATTAAGGTTTATCTTAAAGTTATTTAGAACTTAATGATTTATAATTCATTAAATTATTAAGGTAATTAAGATGGATAAGTAGTTAATTTAATTTATGATTTGGATTAATAAATTTAGTAATTAAGGGTTTAAATTGATTAATTAAGGTTTAATTAAATTACTTAAAGGTTAATTAATTTAAAATTAAGGATCATTAATTTGATAAGTTAAGATTATTAAATAATGATTAGAAGTTAATTAATCAAGTAATTAAGGATTAATTAAGTTATTGTTAGGTACTTAATTAATTAAGTAATTAGAGATTAATTTATTGGTAATTAGAATTAATTAATTTGAAATTAATAATGGTTAATTAAAGTTTAATTATTTAAGAAAAATAATTAAAGAATAGTTAATAGTTAATGTAGATCATTAACTTGGGTTTAATAAATAATTAATTAATGTGATTAATTTTGATAATTAAATAGATTAATTAATTAAGGTTAATCATTTGTGGAATTGTTTAATTAAGTATAAATACTTAATGAAAGTAATTATAGGAATAAATTACTTAATGTAATATAATGAAGTATAATTACTTAGGAAAGTAATTAATGGATAATTACTGATGTAATTAATGAAAGTAATTAAGGGGAGTTAATTACTGATTGAAGATTAATCAAGGTGATTAATAATGTTGTTTAATTAAAAGTTAATTACTTAATGTAATTAATTTAATTAAGTAATTAATAATTAATTTGTAATTAAGCATCATTAATTAATATAATTGATGATGTAAGTAAGAATTGATTAATTAAGTAATAATTAATAAATGAAGTAATTAATCAATGTAATTAATTAAGGATTAATGTAATTAATTATAGTTGATTAACTTAATTAATTTTAGTTAATTAATTAATGATGTAATTAAAGGTTAATTACAATAAGTGGTTAAGGATAATTAATTTGAGTAATTAATTAAGGATAAATTACTTGAAGGTAATTAAAAGATAATTAATCAAAGATGATTAATTGAAAAAAATAATTAGAGGATAATTAATTGATTGTAATTAATTAATGGTTAAGTAAGAAGGATTTATAAAATGAAGTAATTAATTTAATTCACTTTAAATTAATTAGAGATGATATAAATCATTACTTATGGATGGATGATAATACTGAATGCTTTGCATTGATTGATATCTCTGATGAGATATATGCTGTATGATATGGATGTTAGTTGAATTGTGATGATAATATGGATTATCTGATAATGTTGATTATCTATTGTGAATTATCTTTCTTTGTGTATAAAGATAATGAATTGAATTGTTTTAACCTTTAAAACAACTTGGCCTTAAAAGATACGCTTTGGATTTCGATGAGACCGGGATCGGGTTTCCGTATACCGGATTTCCAGGTCTGGAGACCCGAATACCACATCGATCCAAATTAACGATAGGTCGTGAATCAAGTGAAGATGAAGATTCAGAGTGCAAGGGTTATTGTCGTTAACTCTGAGGGTGATTCCAAAACGAGTGTAACGAGATAATGCCTTCGGTTTCGTTCGAACCCGGAACGAACTTGTATGGATTGAATGCTTTCAGAACATCGTCAGGTGGGCGATGAGCATTCTAAGTGATGTGTTCTTTTCTAAGGTAATCGTGACCTCAAGCCTCACAAACCGGGAATGGCTAAAACAGGGGAGGTGCAGCAAGGTTAGTGGGTAGCACCCAAGTAGGACAAGGTTACCTCTGTCTAGATGTCCCTTTCTATTTTCGACTTAGTGGTGCGGTTGCTGATCCCAACCGTGAGGTATCTTGTGCGGGAATTATCCAGTAAGGGATGTTCCGACCTTGTGTTGCAGGGGATTGGGAGTGATCCTCGGTACAGTGATCTAGGCCACGTACTGTGACGGGCGGTACCCCAGTAGCCCTGCCATTGTATGGAATCCAAACTCCAATAAGTGCCGTACGTATTAGTTGTGCCCAACTATGTTGGAATGTGAGATGTAAGCATTTCAGCTATTTCTGTATTTTACTTGAAAACCCTAGACCCTATTATAATACAATCAAATTTCCTATCAAATGTTTTGGTTAGCGTAAGGTAAAAACTTACCCATGTTTATTTGTGGGAAGTCTTACGTGATACCTTTTCTTTCAAAAGGTTTTGAAGTTAAACAAGTTTAACCTGTTACTCACACCAGACCCATGTCTGACCCAAGTTGTTTATTTCTGTTTTATAAACTCTTGGGTACTCAAATTTTTACGAGTAGCCAAGGGATTCAGGTTTAGCTTTGACGAATTGTGGAGGAGCAATGGAGCAGGAGGCTTCAGCGTTGTAGATATATATAGTAGTTCCGCTGTGTCTGTATCTCTGTAGTGTATTGAGTTGTAATGTCTAGACAGATGTTATAACTGTCTAGTAAGTGATGTATATGCTGTGTAACTCTGTAAATTGTTGTATACTATGTAATAGTTTATGTTATTAATATAATTTATTCGTTCCGCTGTGAGATTGTTGTTGTTGTTTCTTTCTTTCTTCTCTTCTTTTCTATTTTCTACCCCTTTCTTTCTTATTAACGATGCGACTTTCTGTGGAGAGAAAGTCGTGGTCGTTACAGTGGTATCAGAGCGGTAGGTTGAGTGAATACCTAGGCTCTGAAGTGGTGTCTATCTTGAGAGCGCGTAATTGTTAGTTATATAAAAATGATTTTATATTGTGTTAATTGATCGGTTGAGTGGTATATGGATTCTGGTCAATACGAGTAGCTAACGTTATTGATAGGGATCTCTAAACACTTGAACCAGGCCAACGGACACAATATTGTTTTAAAGAGGTAAATGAAATAATTTTACCCAGAAATAATTTCTATATAAAAAGTATCATTTTAAATGTATATGGTATTTGTAATGATTGGTTGAGATGATAATAATTTATCATCTAGGATTAGGAGTCTGAGTGTTGAGGTTGGAAGAGTATCTGTCGAGACTGTAAACCTAATACCGTCTCGAGTGAACTTTACAGTTGTGTAAGGATTTCACAATCTCTGAAGGAAACCTGTTAAGGTTCGGAGTTCATCTTAGGAGTTGGATGAGTAAAGTTGGATCTGTCGGTTGAATAGAAGCGAGTGATGGTACCTTGATACCTCAGGTAATAGTAGCTGTATGATGAGATACAGTGACGATGGATGTTCCCGAAGATGTTTTCTTTGGAACAAGATTAAGGAAGTGTGAAAGTTTTGGTGTTGTGGCTGAGTTCAGCACGGTGTTTCTGTTTGGTTTGGAGTTCGAGTTTCTCGAAGATCTTTGGAATAGGAAGTCCTTGGTATCAGTGTCAGCAGTGCAGCTCGGAGGTGTTCTGTGTGCCGGCAAGGAAGTTTTCTGGCTCAGCAGTATTCTAGAGGTGAAGTTCAGAAGCAGCAAAGTGGATCCATTTCTTCGATGGATTGGATAGATAAGTGTAAGCTGTTCTGATTGGTAAAGAGAGAGTAGTTTCTTTGGAAATAGGCTGGGTTGATCGCAAAAGTGACTTGCGATTGCTGAGTGTTCTCTTGGGTTATCAGAGTTTTTTCTAGATGTCTTAAAGGAAGTCAGATGTTTGTCCGCATCTGGAGATTGAGTTTTCTCATCGACTAGTATTCCAGGAGTGGTACCGGTGGCTCGGTTTAATTGAAGGATGGTTCCTAGAGATAGAGTTTGGTGAAGCAGCTCAGAATTTGATGGAGTATCTGAGTTTTCTTTATGGATCTGTTGAACCATATTTCTAGGATGTGTTGTCCAGTTGTGCTCGTGTTCTTCATCAGTATTCTTATCTACTTCAGATCAGAGTGGTGCAACGGAAGCAGTTTGGGAGTGAATCTGTCTTGTTTCATGGATAGGAGGAGTAAGTTCAGTCTTCTGATGTTTGAGGAATAGGGTTAGTGTTCTTGGTTTTGGAATCAGCAGTTGAGGAAGATTTGGTTGTTGAGTCAGACTTATCTGTAGTATGATATCCTGTCTAGTTTTATAGATCTAGATGAGTAGGAGCTCTGTAGCTTAGTATTATCGATTGTTTGGGTTCTGTTGAGCGAGTATCCCGGTATTTATACCTGGGAAACTCTAGGAAGTTCTATCTATAATTTTGTCTGGATAGTTAGATTTGTTTGCTTGTGTGAAATTGGTTGCTATGATTGTTAGCATATGGTTGATAATAAATATTGTGGTCTTAGAATTAAAATCTTTGATAGATTATTAAATTACCTTTGTTTTAAATTTCGGGGACGAAATTATTTTAAGGGGGGAGGAATGTGATATCCCGGAATTTTGGGCAATATCAATTTAATAATCTGTATTTAAAATTAAATTGATTTGATAATCTTTGTTAATAAATTTGAATCTAATTAAATAAATATTTAATTAGTGAATTTTATCTTTTAAAAATTAATAAAATTATTTCTATTTATAATGTATATATATATATATATAATTGTATATATTATAAATAGATGAGCTTAGGTTTGAAATTTAATAAATAAATAAAATATTGTTTTTAAATTCTAATATATTTGGTAATTTGGAAATCATGGTTAATTTAATATTAAGCTTTTTCAAAGCTATTTAATAAATAACTATATAGTTTTAAAATACATAAGATAAATGTTTAATTATTTAAAAAAAAATAGAAGTTTAAAATACAATTTACATATGGTATTAATTCATTTAATAATAGAAGTAATTTATAATCTCTTTTATAAATTTATTTAAAATAGTCAAATTTGATATTTTCAAATAATAATTACAATACTTTGTTTTTATAAACATAAATAGATTTTATGGAAATAAGAATTGTTATTTTAAATTTAAATAGTAGTTATATATGCATATATATAACTTGATTTTAAATTGGATTTTTAAATTTAATTTAAATATGAATTTGGATTTAAAATAAAAATTCAAAAGATAAACATTCTAAAAATATTTGGATAAGCCTTTAATTATATATAATTTGTATATTTACTTTTTCTTTAAAAGAGAAATTCATATATGTATTTACATAAGAATTTATTAATTAAGTTAAAAATCTTTATTAACATTTAAAATATAACTAATTAACTTAAGATGACATGTGTTATTTTCCTAAGCTTCCTATAACATGTGTAATTTAAATAATTAGTGTGTGTGACAAGTGTCATTTAACTTTGTTTTTCTTTTATTTTTATTTTTAAATAATTTCAGCTTATATAAACATATACTTCATTCTCTTCATTTTTTTTTCTATTCTCTTAAATTCAAAACTAAAGAAAATTTTCAGCTGTGAAAATCTGAAAACAGAAAATTCTGTTCTAAACAAAATCTGTAAATTCCCCTCTCAAACAAATCTGAAACTTGTATCTCCTCTAACCAAATTCTCAGAAATAAAAGCCTGTAATGTATTGCAAAATCAAATCAAAACCAAAGCCTGCATTTCTTAAAGCCTGAGCACTTTCTTCTTCCAACCTGAAATAAACAAGGCCTGGAAGCACTTTATTCAAACTGAGTTTTAAATGAAGCAAGTATGGGATCAAGCAGTAATCTCTGCAACAAGCTTTTCAGATCATAACAATTCAAGTTTTCAAATCAAAGAAGCAAGGGCACTCAAGTTTTAAATATTTAAAAGCTATTTCAAAAACAAAACAGGTGAGTAACAATCTTTCTAAAAGGGTTCAAATCTGTTTTAAAATCTGGATGCATGCAATAAATATCTGAAGTAGAGTGTGATAATTGTTTGCATGGTTTTAAATATGAATTGTATATATATATATATATATCTCTAAATATATGGATGTGCATGTTTGTATACAGAGTGTTGGCTCTGTTCTTGATATACAGGTTACAAAACTTGATCAAAAATTCATATCTCTTTCTCTAGATCTCTTTAGTCTTCAACATATAAACAAAATCTGTTTGTTATGACAAGATCTAAATTTTTAAAAAAATAATTTTTGAGTTAAATATGAAAGTATTTTTAACTGGAAGGTAAATTACAGTAAAACTTAATCATATCAAAAATTCGGTCTCAGAGATTAAATGTTTCATGTATATAACCTGATTTGCATTTGAAAATTTTGAATTTTAAAAATAAAATCAGGAATTTTAAGCTTGTAATTCGAGAGAGATCGAAGAATGAACAGAATTCTTATCTGAGGTGATTTCTGGTAATCTATGTGTTTGAATGGGTCGGGGTTCTTCGTAAGGATGGAGGAGTGATCGTAGTATCTTGGAAAAATAATGGATGGCGATGCATTTCATCGAGGAGGAAGCGGTGGTGAGATTTGTTCTGGAACCCTAGTTTTGACTAGGTATTATAAATAGATCATCACGACAGTTTTGGTTGATCGAGTGCAGAGAGGTTTTGGGAGATGGAAGGTTGGTCGTAGGCGAAGTCGTGACCGGAGTAGCAGATTTTCTGGTGATCGGCGTTTCGAGATTTAGGCGTTGCCAGGTTTTGGTCAGTGCAGTGATTTCTGTTTCCAGGTTGGTTGAGTCATCTCGAATTCGATTTCAAGGTTTAGGGTTCGATCTGATGATCGAGTTAGGGTGATTGAATGATTTTGGATATGTGAAGATCATCACTGATGATCGGAGACGATCAGTGCCACCGTGCATGTGCACGGTGCACTTTAAATTTTCTGATGAAATTGGATTTAGGGGATTTTGGGTACTCGGGGTTTTCTCGAGTCAATTGAGTTTTTGCTCGGGGTAAATAGGGGTTTGACTCGAAGCAAATTAGAGGGAGCTCGGGTATAATAGTTGTACAGGTTTCTCTGGAAAATCTGTCTGCTTCAAATTTAAATTTGAAAGCAAGTTTAAAACAGGATTTAAAACCAAATTTAAAATATGGATTCAAAACTGAATTTGTAATCTAGTTTTAAATATTAAATTAAGTTTTATAAAATGAAATGTTTTAACAACTAAAAATTTGTTACAGTATTTTATAATATGGTTTTTAAATCTGAAATAAAGATTTAAACAGGATAGTGAGTTTAAGTTAAAATTTGAATTCAAGCTTAGTTTGAATTCCAGTTTGAAATAAATAAAGCTTTTGAATTTAAATGTTTTAAAACAACTTTGGATGTTTTAAATATGGTTTAAGTTGAAAATGAACTTGGTTAATTTTTAAATTCTTTTAAATTTCTTTTATAAGACAAGTATTTCTTCAACATGTAATTAAAAAGTTTTTTTTTAATTGTTTTTAAAACATTGTTAAAGTTAAAATCATTTTCATTTTAAAATCTTAAATTTAAAATGAAATTTGAAAGTAAATTTAAAACAAATTGTTGTTAAAATGCTTTGATAATGATAATTTAATCATTAATAAGATTAAGGTTTATCTTAAAGTTATTTAGAACTTAATGATTTATAATTCATTAAATTATTAAGGTAATTAAGATGGATAAGTAGTTAATTTAATTTATGATTTGGATTAATAAATTTAGTAATTAAGGGTTTAAATTGATTAATTAAGGTTTAATTAAATTACTTAAAGGTTAATTAATTTGAAATTAAGGATCATTAATTTGATAAGTTAAGATTATTAAATAATGATTAGAAGTTAATTAATCAAGTAATTAAGGATTAATTAAGTTATTGTTAGGTACTTAATTAATTAAGTAATTAGAGATTAATTTATTGGTAATTAGAATTAATTAATTTGAAATTAATAATGGTTAATTAAAGTTTAATTATTTAAGAAAAATAATTAAAGAATAGTTAATAGTTAATGTAGATCATTAACTTAGGTTTAATAAATAATTAATTAATGTGATTAATTTTGATAATTAAATAGATTAATTAATTAAGGTTAATCATTTGTGGAATTGTTTAATTAAGTATAAATACTTAATGAAAGTAATTATAGGAATAAATTACTTAATGTAATATAATGAAGTATAATTACTTAGGAAAGTAATTAATGGATAATTACTGATGTAATTAATGAAAGTAATTAAGGGGAGTTAATTACTGATTGAAGATTAATCAAGGTGATTAATAATGTTGTTTAATTAAAAGTTAATTACTTAATGTAATTAATTTAATTAAGTAATTAATAATTAATTTGTAATTAAGCATCATTAATTAATATAATTGATGATGTAAGTAAGAATTGATTAATTAAGTAATAATTAATAAATGAAGTAATTAATCAATGTAATTAATTAAGGATTAATGTAATTAATTATAGTTGATTAACTTAATTAATTTTAGTTAATTAATTAATGATGTAATTAAAGGTTAATTACAATAAGTGGTTAAGGATAATTAATTTGAGTAATTAATTAAGGATAAATTACTTGAAGGTAATTAAAAGATAATTAATCAAAGATGATTAATTGAAAAAAATAATTAGAGGATAATTAATTGATTGTAATTAATTAATGGTTAAGTAAGAAGGATTTATAAAATGAAGTAATTAATTTAATTCACTTTAAATTAATTAGAGATGATATAAATCATTACTTATGGATGGATGATAATACTGAATGCTTTGCATTGATTGATATCTCTGATGAGATATATGCTGTATGATATGGATGTTAGTTGAATTGTGATGATAATATGGATTATCTGATAATGTTGATTATCTATTGTGAATTATCTTTCTTTGTGTATAAGATAATGAATTGAATTGTTTTAACCTTTAAAACAACTTGGCCTTAAAAGATACGCTTTGGATTTCGATGAGACCGGGATCGGGTTTCCGTATACCGGATTTCCAGGTCTGGAGACCCGAATACCACATCGATCCAAATTAACGATAGGTCGTGAATCAAGTGAAGATGAAGATTCAGAGTGCAAGGGTTATTGTCGTTAACTCTGAGGGTGATTCCAAAACGAGTGTAACGAGATAATGCCTTCTGTTTCGTTCGAACCCGGAACGAACTTGTATGGATTGAATGCTTTCAGAACATCGTCAGGTGGACGATGAGCATTCTAAGTGATGTGTTCTTTTCTAAGGTAATCGTGACCTCAAGCCTCACAAACCGGGAATGGCTAAAACAGGGGAGGTGTAGCAAGGTTAGTGGGTAGCACCCAAGTAGGACAAGGTTACCTCTGTCTAGATGTCCCTTTCTATTTTCGACTTAGTGGTGCGGTTGCTGATCCCAACCGTGAGGTATCTTGTGCGGGAATTATCCAGTAAGGGATGTTCCGACCTTGTGTTGCAGGGGATTGGGAGTGATCCTCGGTACGGTGATCTAGGCCACGTACTGTGATGGGCGGTACCCCAGTAGCCCTGCCATTGTATGGAATCCAAACTCCAATAAGTGCCGTACGTATTAGTTGTGCCCAACTATGTTGGAATGTGAGATGTAAGCATTTCAGCTATTTCTGTATTTTACTTGAAAACCCTAGACCCTATTATAATACAATCAAATTTCCTATCAAATGTTTTGGTTAGCGTAAGGTAAAAACTTACCCATGTTTATTTGTGGGAAGTCTTACGTGATACCTTTTCTTTCAAAAGGTTTTGAAGTTAAACAAGTTTAACCTGTTACTCACACCAGACCCATGTCTGACCCAAGTTGTTTATTTCTGTTTTATAAACTCTTGGGTACTCAAATTTTTACGAGTAGCCAAGGGATTCAGGTTTAGCTTTGACGAATTGTGGAGGAGCAATGGAGCAGGAGGCTTCAGCGTTGTAGATATATATAGTAGTTCCGCTGTGTCTGTATCTCTGTAGTGTATTGAGTTGTAATGTCTAGACAGATGTTATAACTGTCTAGTAAGTGATGTATATGCTGTGTAACTCTGTAAATTGTTGTATACTATGTAATAGTTTATGTTATTAATATAATTTATTCGTTCCGCTGTGAGATTGTTGTTGTTGTTTCTTTCTTTCTTCTCTTCTTTTCTATTTTCTACCCCTTTCTTTCTTATTAACGATGCGACTTTCTGTGGAGAGAAAGTCGTGGTCGTTACACGTTGCATCATCGGGTTTAATTTTAAAGTTTAAAAATAAACGATTTTTACTTTAAAAAGGGATTTTGAAGTGATTTTTGGAAAGTATACGATTTATTAAATTTTGGAATTTATTTATCTTAAATAAATAAATGTTATAAATTTAAAGTTATGAAAAATTTAAATTGTGAAATATACCTGAAAGGTGATTTTGAAATAAATAGTCAAGTGATAAATAAAATAGTTTAAGCTGGATTTCTTTTGAATTATTTAAAAATGATGTATATAAAAGATGAACAGAATTGATATTTATCAATTAAAAGTATTGGAATTTTAAAACGAGTTTCTATAAGTGTTAGAAATTTATAGAATTATAAATTGTGAAGACATGAGATTTATAGAATTATAGATTGTGAAGATTTGAAGTTTATAGATTTATAAAGATTGAAGTTTATAGATTTATAATGAATGAAGTTATAAAATGAATGAAGTTATAAAATGAATGAAGTTGTAGAATAAAGACTGATAAGAAATTTACTTGTAACTTGGATTGTCGCCTTTAAATGGGATATTGATCGAATTATTAATAAAGAAGATTTATTTAATTGAAGTCGTTAGAAAATAGAAATAGAATTTATAAACGTTGTTTTATAAATTCGAAATCAATTGGATTTGATAAATTAAAAGGTTAAAGGGGATTTTATCCACGATTTTGGACAGTGGGTAATTCTTGAAATAAATGTGTAGAAAAAATCGAAATTTGGTTATTGAAGTATATTCACGATTTTGGACAGTGAATATATTATTGAAAAAAATGGTTATGTTTGGGAAAGCGATATTATAAAGGAAGTTAATTGTTTTAAAAGATGTTTTAAAACGTGTGAACTATCGAAATCATAGATTTCAACATTTATTGTTGAAATAGACGTTTTCGAGAAATAAGGAAATGGTGGACTATAACACTGTTGTTATAGTAAATGATTTCCGAAAGGAAATGTTTTTAATGTAGTATTGGGATTTATATATATCTATCTAAATTTCGAATCCTTATACTAGTGATTTTGAGTCGTCGTAACGATGTTTTACGCAACATTCGTTTTGACTCAAATAGATGT
Organism: Allium fistulosum; assembly: GCA_030737815.1. Taxonomy (NCBI): domain Eukaryota; kingdom Viridiplantae; phylum Streptophyta; class Magnoliopsida; order Asparagales; family Amaryllidaceae; genus Allium; species Allium fistulosum. The sequence continues at coordinate 237,992,936 of CM060908.1, forward strand.
TAAAATGTATGATTTCCTTAAAGGAATGAATATATACTTAATTTGATTTAAGTATATCGAATATTTTCAAATGTTGAAAATAAATAGACTTGTGAAATTCTTATTATTAAATAAGTATGGAAATGCTTTTCCAAAATGAAATGAACGTTTTGAGATTTTATCTTCTTAAAGATAAAATGAAATTGAATATTTGAAATCGATTTGAGAATCGTATATCAGTAGATATTTTGAAAATATAAATTCAATAGGGAATTTATAAAAAGAAATGGGAATTCGTTTTAAAAATAAACGTTGATTTATTTTTGAAGTGTGGAAATTTTATATCTAGTAAAGATATTTTTGGAGATAAAATAATTTGGAAAATTATTTGGAATCTGATGATGTTGCGCATCTTTATTGATAGTTAAATAACCGACTATCAATAATTACCCTTTAGATAGGTATTTGTTGTGAATTGGATGAATTTGAATGCCACACTTATTTTTGAAAAATCGCTCACTATTCGGGTTAGCCGGGAAAGGACCATGGGGTCGTATAACCCATTCCGAATATGTGATACGTCGTTATGAATTGCATTCGAAGACCGGTGTTGAAGACCGGATATTTTTGAAAACAGAAGGATTACCGTCGAGTTACTCTACATCGGCTGATCTCCGGTTTAGAGTTTTTTTTATCACCCTTAGTGACGGGAAATCTTGACGTGATTGAAAATTATCCGGATATGCAAGGGCTTCGTGAGAAGTGCCTTCGGTTCTGTTCGATCCCGGAACAGACTTGTATGGATTGTGTGTCTGACGTTACAATTTGAGATATAAAGCTGATTTCTTTCAAATACATTTCTGTTGGTGGCGGAGAATTTATTCTCTTAGCTTAACACCCTTCTCTGAGACGTACGAGCTCAGAGGTTATGTAGTTGAAATTTATCAGCGATATATCCCAATTTGGTAACGTGGCATACTGAGTGTTGCTGTGAAATGATCAGTGTTTGATCATTTGCGATATAATCATTTGTTTGATCTTATATCTTTGTGATCATAGGTTGATCATTTTGTTTGACCCGAAGCAGGGCTTTTTGAGAAAGCGTAGCTTTGTGGAAGAGACTTCGTCGAGCCTCACACCCCGGAAATGGTCGAAACAGGAAGGATGCAGCAAGGTTCTAGGGAGTAGCGCCCCTTAGTGTATGTCATTCCTTCTGGATAAAGGTGGTATCATGGTATGGAGCCCAGATACTTAACCTCTGTGGTTACTGCATTATTATTATCTATGTGGTTTGTTGCGAATCGGGGATCCTCGGGAAGATCGGTGACGATCGGGGGATGGCATACGCGTGTCAGTAGTTACCTATTTTTGCAGAGGTAACCCGGCCTTGTGTTGGCAGAGATCTAACCGTAACGTTAGGTTCTCGGGTCGTCTATTCCAGGGACGTACCCATCGTGGATAGGAAGTTCCTTAGCCTGACCATTTGTTGGAAATCCAAAGAAACAATACGCGATGTGTACGGTTTTAGTTGTATTACCTGCTATGGAATGTGGCGGTAACCTGCTATTGAACATAGTAGCTATAGTAGGCATACGATACTGGTCGTATGTTGGCTAAGATTAATATTATACTTTCGAAATGATTTCTACACTATGCACTAATAATAATATAAAAAAAAAAGAATTTGATTTTTTCGTAGTAAGAATCTTTGACTATCATAAGAAGAAATCTCCTCCAAGTCTGCGTTTGCATTGTGTGTGTGGCGGGAGGTCTTATGGTAGTTTCATTTTCCAAAAGCATTGCGAATTGACTTTAAAATTCTCTGCTATTTATTTTAAAGATAAACTGTCTTACGATCTCACACCAGTCACCATGACTGACTCGGAGTTTATTGTTCCCTTCTAAACTCTGGGTGCCCACCAATTTCCACACGGGCAGCCTAGAGTTATGTTATCAGGATATTCTGGATATTCTGGAGCTTGGAGATAAGCTGGATGGCGAGACGTAGTATTTGTATCTGATAGTATTTATTCCGCTGTGTATTCTGTATGACGACAAGTTTATATAACTGTCCATTGTTGTTTATTGACTCTGATGATATGATGTGATGTAATGTAATAACATATATAATTCTTTTGTTTTTAAAAGATATTCATTTATCTATTATATATTGTTCCGCTGCGATGTGTAAGATTCTGATATTGTTTTCTGTTCTGATGTGTTCTGTTGTTCTTCTTTCTTCTTTTTCTTCTTCTTCTACTTTTTCTTTTTCTTAAAACCCTCACTATTGGAGTTTCCGGCACTCGATTGCTCGGCAGTCGATAAAGTGAGTATCGATGTCGAATTTTCGAAAGTCGAAAATTCCAGGATGTGACAAAGTGGTATCAGAGCATATGGTTAAGCGACAACCCTGCTCTGTTGGGTGTTACTCATTAGAGATAGAGTCAGTAGTACTCTAGAATGAGTTGAGTGTAATAATAGATACGAGCGCGTATTTGTTAGTGAATATAAAAAATGTTTTATATTGTGTTTGCTTATCCGTTGAGATGTTTGTGAATTTCGGTCGGTATGTGGGACGCCATATTATCGATAGGGATTTCTAAACACTTAAACGAGGCAAGACGACATAATATTGTTTTAAATGGGGTAAATGAAATAATTTTGCCCAAAACTATTTTTGTATAGAAAAGAAGCGATTTTCTATGAAGTACTATAGTATATGGATGTTTGGTTGTTATAAAATAATAGCATTGACATATTATCATTGTTATATAGAAATTGAATAAGAAATAAAGTAATAACCAAAGATTTAAGAAATAAAATTCATATACGAATGAAATTTGAGATTATAAATTATAAATGTGACTTATAATTTAAAACGGAATTCCAGAGAAGTTTTTGGAAATGTTTTTAAAAAGAATTTGAAAATTTTGAGGATTGGAAAGTTTAAATCTTTTTGATTTGAAAATGGATTTCAAAGGATTTGAAAAGTATTTTGAAGGAATGAAAGCTCTAAACTCTTTTCGGTCGCTGGAAAATAATTCCGATTGGTGATCGCGACACTATCGGTGTTCATTTTCGGGTTTCCAAAAGAGGAATTGCTGCCAAATTGTTTTAAATGAAAGTTGTTTGAAAAATTTGGGTTTTGTTTTGGAGATTCGAAGGATAATTTGAATTGTTTTCAAATGATTTTGAAATGTTGGTAAGATTCTGGAATACCATATGAAAGTAAAATTGAAAGTTGAGATTCATTGCGAATCTGTAAGCGATAAAATTGAAATTGAAAATGAAATGAGACTTGAATCCGAATAAGCTACTTTGATAATTTATTAATTCACGAAATACAGAAATGGAAGTTGAATTAGTTAAATTGAAACTTGAATTGTGAACTAAATAAAAGAATGGTTCAGAATTGCAAATAAATTCAAGTAAGAAGAAATAAATTTCAAATGAATGGAATTTACAATTGTAAATGAATAAAATTGAAACTGAATGTTGAAATAAATTTGAATTGTGTGAAATAAAATGAAGCTTTAAGATTAGTTTGAAGTGAACTAAAGTTAATTAATAAAAATTCAATATTCAGAAGTTGAACCGAATCCAAATTAGATTGGAATTGTGAATTGAATTCAAAATGAAATTGAAATGTAAAATTGAATGAATCTAACTCCAATAGTGAATTAGAGATAGTATATAAGCAGTTTATATTGAAAATTTTGTAATAAAATGTGCAAAATGGTTTGAATATATGCAACTAGATATTATGGCTAGTAGGATATACAGGTATAAAGGAATTGGAATTTGATTTCGAAGATAAATTTGAATTGCTCGTGTAACGACCCACTATTTTGGACCATTCAAATCGACAATAATCCACGCATGTCTGACTTGAATAATTCAAAATAACAGATTGTAATAAAATTTGGAGCAAATAAAATCAAATACAGAATCACAGACACAGAATATCAGAATAACTCGCAGCGGAATATAAAAACCATAGTAGTTCATGAAGCTACTATAACAAACTCTCAAAACAAAATACATAATATCTGTTTGAAAACATATACAATAGAAATCTCAAATACATAGAAGTTTATAATACCAGAGCTGAAATAGAACAACTGAAACTGGAATGGATAGATAACTAGATAAGCAGAATCTCCAACGATTCCTAGCTCCAGAAAGAGATCCAAATCTAAGCTGTAAATACTCAGGCTGACCCGAGCGTAAAGCAAAATACAAAACACTCGAGTCAGGACAATATATACTTATATAATGTAAACCAACTCAAGTGAACTGTAGCAGTAATGCATAATAACTTAAAGGATGCTTGGGATCGCCCATCCTCTAAGGATCAGTTAAACCATAAATTAAATACATCCCGTGGTTAAAATTTCAAAATGGTATTTTATACTTTGAAATAAAATATCATTTCAAAATTCAATATCATTCAAAATCCATATCAAAATATCAAAATATCATATTTCAAAATAGTTTATATTACGAAACAAATTACTTCATTTTAAATCATAAAATGAAGTTATTATATTAAATAATTAAATTATTAAATTTCCAAAATTTTAATCTTTCAAAGTTCATTCGTTCACTTAAATTAATTAAAACAATGAAAATTCAACTTTCGCAACATTTAGAAAATGCTATGGAAAGTCACATTTAAAACAGTTCAATTTAACAAAAGACAGCATTTAAAATGCTGTAATAGGGTTACATTAGTTTCAAATAAACTTAGTTAAATTCAACCATTATAACATTTACAAAAATGACATAATAGCCTTTAATTAAATTCAGCCATTTGGTTCATTATTATCAACTACAACATTTACAAATGTTGTATTATCATTTACATTAGAATTAATAGCATTTCAGAAATGCAGTTAATTAACTTCAAATATTTAGTATAACTTCACAGACAATTATATTTTTATATAAATCATTTTTAACTTATAAAATCATATAATTTCACTTTTAAAACAATCATTCAAATACCCTTATATTCATGATTTTATAAAGTTAAACCTCCATTCAAAAATCAAAATTTAATAATAATTCACTTATTAAATTCCAATATTAAATTATAAATTCATTAAATTAAATTAACTTAACACTTAAGTTTAAATTTTCAAATATAACTTAATTCCATTTTTTATTTACTTAACTTAAAATTCACTTTTAAGCAAAATTCACAAATTTCCAATTTTAGTTATATTTCAAAATTTCAACTTAAATATTCATTGATTTCACATTTTAACTTTATTCAAAATCATTAATATAATATAAAAATCATTTAAATTCACTTTAATCCAAATTATCATGAATTTATCACATTTCACATTTAATTTAAATTCCAATTATCACCAAATTAAAATTTCCCAAATTAACTTACATTTCAAATTTTCTAATTTTACCATTAATTTATTTCACTTATAAATTTTCAGAAAATCAATAATGCTTTACAAAAATCATTTTTATTTAGTTTAAATCAAAATATCATAATATTTACATTTCTAAAATATTTTAAAAAAATTTATAAAACATATTTTAACAACGGGTCTGTATTTCATTTTCTAGCCTAAGTAAAGTGATACGGGTAATATATCATTTCAACCCGTAATTTACAAAGAAAACCCGGGTTTGATCATTTCAAACCCGCAATCCCAAGGAAATGAAAAAAAATTTGAAAATCATTCAGGCCTATCATTTCAGCCCATAATGATTTTCTCCTATTCTAAAGTCCGTTCGGGTATGTATCATTTCAACCCATAGTGATTCTAATCTAAAGGGAACTTGCAGTGTGATAAACTGATAAAAATAATAGAACAACATAATATAACAGTAACATATAATATAATAGGTGTTTAAGCATGGGTGAACATCATAAAATCATAACATAGCAGGTGTAACATGATAATGCATTTTTACAGATTCAAAAGGGGTCAATTCACTAGTTATATATGTACATATTGTCTGGTGAGAATAACTCACTGGTATAAGCTGGAGACGATAACTGAAACGCACAAACTAAGATCTTTGAAGGCACAAAAGCAAAAATAAGATTTGAGATTGGGAGAGCCAAAGATTAATCACCTTGAATACATTCAAACAAACAAAACAATCTACATAAGTTTTCAACCCGAATATAATAAAACAATGTTAGAAATGAATGTACAAAACATCACCAAAGTATTTGCACTTGCTTCAACCACTTGTGCTTCAGTCTAGGGTCAGAAACACATGGCTAAGCATGGGTTAAGATCTGGTCTTTGGGTTGGTAAGGGTCGGCCTAGCATGTAAGAGGTGATGGTGTAGAGAGATAGGTGCATGAACTACAGCTACAAGGCATAAACAACATGATTTCTAGGCAAACAAAGAGCTCGGCCAAGGCAAGGGTAGGCACGGCCATGGCTACAGGTGGGGTAGGGATGACATGGCAGTGGGTTTCAGGTCGTCTATGGGTGGTGGAGGTGGAGTAGGTGGCGGCCAAGGAGGAGTTTGGAGGTGGTGGTGATGTATGGTGCTCGGCTTGGCATATAAGGTGAAGTTTTTGTGAATTTTTGTGTGGATCAACAACAAGGTGGCCACGGCTATGGAAGGACAGTGGGCTGGAGGTGATGGTGGCTGGTTGTGGTGGTGGTGGAAGCAGCCATGGTGCTGGAGGAGGGAGGGCCGAACAATATAGGTGAAGCAAGTGCAAGTACAAGAAGAAAACAAGTAGGAAAAGTGTAGAAAAGTGAATTATTTACCAAAGTTTTCTCTTCAGGAGATGGAGGCCGACATTTTTGTGTTTGAGAAGGTTTTGGTGCGTGAAAAATGAGGGGAAGTTGGCTGAAGCAAAGTGATAAGGTCAGCAAATGAATGGATGTGGTGATTGGTAATGAAAAGGTAAGGTTGAAATGTGAAAAGGTGGGAATTCAAAAGGCCTTAGGAAATAAAAAGCCACAAACCTTTCAAATCACTTTTATTTCTTTTTAATAAGTTTAAATAACTGAAAATAATTAAAAATTCAGTTTCAATTCGAAAATGTAACAAATATAAATAAATAAATATTAATTATATATGATTAAAATAAGAAAATAGTACAAAATGAAAACTAGTCTAGAAAATTTGAAAATAAATGAAATAAACTTAGGGAAAATTCTATGGACTTGGAAAAATATTTATAAATAAAGATAAGAACATAAAATAAAAATGCATTCACAAAAATAAATAAATTTTAATTAAATAAAATTTAAATGAAGAATATAGTAGAAAAATAGAAACTAGTCTTTAATAAATGCAATAAATTTTGGAAAAGTTTTATTATCACTTCAAAAATATTAAAAGACAAAATATACATAAAATAACATATTAACACATTTTAAAATAAAATATGACAAAGAAAATATGATTTATAAAATTTAAAATAGGCAAAATTGCAAAATAAAACAAATTATACTCAAAATTGAAATGTACATAACTTTTACAATTTAATTCCGTTTTCAACGAAACAAAAAGCAGTATTCATGTTATTAAGTCTATTTTCATAATAAAAGATAAAATTTAAGATTTTAAACAATTTAAATTTGAAGTTTTAAAAGTCAAAGTTTGACCAGTTTGACCAGAAATCCCTTTTTCAGGAAATGTTCAATTTATACCAGTTTGAAATTAAAAGTTACATAATAATCAACATTTATATTTAAAAATGAAATGTTTGAAATAAAACAAGTTTAAAATAGTTTTCAAAATATAATAAAGTCAAATAAAATAAATACAAAAATCTAGGGCTGTTACACTCTCCCCCACTCAAATCTTTTCGTCCTCGAAAAGGAATGAAGTACGGAAAACACAGATAAAGATAGAATGGAATAGGATTAATGACAAGAAGATTAAAATTATACCTGATAACTGTTGTTATAGGTAAGTTTAACAAGGTGGAGAATAGGAATAGCAAGAAGGGAAAATAGGACGAAAGACAAGGATGAGCCATTAATTAAAATTGTTGGTTAAAGAGGTAAAATATTTAAAACACTTTAAAATCCTTTAAAAAGGAAATAACTGATCAAAGTATCATTTATATAATATTTTATCAAAATACTTTTATAACTCGATGTCTTAACAAGTTTATCCTCGTTCCTGCAGACTCTGGTAGTGCGTTGATCAGGCGCAAAGCTAGAATTCTCCAGGTACTTAGTAGACTTGTTTCAACACCTAGTGAAAATACTGGGAAAACCTTTAAAAACAGATATGGAAAGTACAATCCAAACAAAAACGAATCAAATCATGGATCGCAGATACACAATGGTTACGCCTGGGTCCCCCAGGAAACATCCGTACCTTTTAAGCATTCACTGCCTTGCGAATTTCGCCATGCAACAAAACGGTGGACCGCAGGATACATAAAAATGGTTACGCCTGGATCCCCCAGGAAACATCCATACCCCTTAAGCAATCTCTGCCTTGCGGATTACGCCACTAACACGACCATAGATCGCAGATACACAATGGTTACTCCTGGATCCCCCAGGAAACATCCGTACCTTTTAAGCAATCACTGCCTTACGAATTACGCTATGCAGTCGAGTTCGTAAGACCATGGGTAACGCCATGGAATTCGAAGGACACTCGAGTATCATATCCGGAAAACCAAAAATCAGAGAGAATAATATCGATAGAATGAATCCAAGATGTGGCCACAAATCGGATATCAAGCAGAAGGCACTTTCCATATCTTTACTTCGAAAATATGTATCATATAGTACCTTTTCAAATCACTTTCAAATATCGTACTTATATAAAATCCATTATATATAAGATTTAATTTTCAAATCGAATACTTTCCAAAATCAATAGTATATCAAATCATACTTATATAGACTTCAATTATATAAGATTTCACTTTCAAATTGAGTACCTTTTCAAATCTATAGTTTTCGAATCAATTTCATACTCATACAAATCAATTTTATATAAGTTCGACAACTCCCAAATCAAGTGTTTAGTAACACAAGGTTCTCAAATTTCAATTTGTTTCAATATCAGTTCAATTTCAAAATCATATACAATTTCACCAAATTATTTTCTTCTTAAATTAAATATCTTTAGTTTCAACGTTTCCAGAATAATAGATTTAGAAAATAAATCCAAATTTCCAAATCAATAATTTAAGTCAACCAATTCATTTCCAAAATCAAATGTTTTCGAAATCATCTTATACTTATGTAAGGTCCATCTTATATAAGGATCAAAATTTTCAAAATAATTTCGCTGTATGAAGAGCCATATGGGATTGAATATCTTTGCTTTTATGGGTTATATATCTTTGTAATTTAAATTGGAAATTTTCTTTTAGTAAGCAAAGATATTCTAACTCGACGGCTTTCAATTTCAGCGTCAAAATATATCAAAGATATTAGAATATAAGATGTACACACGTCATCATTTCGCAAAATCACATTTGATCGCTCGCTCGATCACACAAGTTCGCTTTCGAACTAGTATTGTCCATTCGACTTCCCTAATGCGGATTTCGATATGGTTTCTCGACTAGAAGCCATCAGTCTCCTTGCATAGCCATATACTACGATAGAGAATTCTAGAATCAAGCCCAAAATCCATATCAAATATTCGCCATCAAGAATCGAATGAACAATCCTAACGCGAAATGGTGTAATTCACCTCGAACTTGTGTACTCAAACCTGGATCAAAGTAATTATGCGAATAAAACAGCATACATACAACTTATATATTTATTCCAACTTGTTAAATATAGTTTCATAAAGATGTTACTAAGTTAAAACATTTAAACTAAACTTTATTCAAATATTTTGAAGACCAAATTCTTTTCAAAGCATTTCGAATCTAAATTTCATATTAGAAAATTTTAAAATTGCCTTATTCATTTACTTAACAAAACAGTTTCAACTTATTTAAATCATATTACTTCATACTTAAACATTCAAAACAAATTTATATACTTTATCAAATAATTCATACTTTTCAAAAAATTTAGCTTTGAAAAGTTAACCTTGATTTGGAAGTGCTCGAACCTTCAAAATAGTCGAAGAAATCATTTTCAAATTCAAGGGTTGGAAATCAACCAATCAGTAAATCAATTTCAAAAGATAGGTTTCAAATCCGAAACTAAAGGACTGAACACCGGCTTACTTCGAATCATTTCAAATATATATACATATATCTTTCGAATATCAAATATTACTTCGGAATTTGAAAATCAAAACTGGTTTCACAAAATCACTCGCATAACAATGCTACTAAAGTGGCCTCTCCCCCACTATGAAACTCGAAAATCAACGTCGATGATGCGTGCACTCATCACCGAAATTATTTTCCAGCGACATAAGTGAGTTCTGGACTACTATTTTCTCAAACTTCCTTTGAAATTTCTTCGAAATCATTCGAAACTCATTAAAATCATTTGAAACATTTCTTATTCGGAAGAATACCTTTAAATCATATTATTATTATATATTTCAAAATCTTAAAACCAATTTCAACATACCGGAGTTCAATTCTCGAATTTCAAATTTAAAACCCTTTAGTTATAAATCATTTTTATATAAATCAATTTCTTATATGATTTTTCAAAATTACAAATCCTTTCAAAACCTCAAATTCTTATTTTAAAAGGGTTTATAATCTTTATCGAAAACATTTAACTTTTATATATAGAATATAATAATTTCGATATATAAAACAATTTCTAAAATATAAACAAGCCTGATTTTTCAAAGGATGGTTCAAGAATGGATTTCAAAACAAAGATAGAAATTCAACTTAGAGGGACTCTAATCAAATATGATTCTGATTCGAAATTAAGTTCGAACGAAAATGAGATAATTAAATTTCAAAATAGAAGATGAATATACTTATATAAATCGCGGGCGACCTTAACCGGATCAACCGTGACTTCAAGAACAGATCGATGCAGAATTCCAAGAAAAATCAACATTCGATCGCAAGAGATAGCGGCATCTAAACCAAAGATATAGAAATCTCCAGTGAATCAATGCCAATTATAATCATTCAAAGATTTGCGGAATCGCCACCCTATAAAGGTCATACAAAGTGGAGTGATGCAATGCTCCAAAATCAAAAGAATACAATTAGGGGAGACAGGAATGGATTTCAGAACAAGTGGGAGCGTTCCAAAATTCAAAGGAATCTTATTCGATAAGAATCCAAACGAAGATTAGATATATATAACCTATATCGATACAGAAAAATTCCCATAAAAATTTGGAAAGACTCGAATTCATAACATACGAAAACAGAAGCATAAATATCTTTAGTAGGACAACTTTAGCTAAGCAAAAGATACAACAGAGTTTACTCAAAACAACTTAACAAACTACTGATTTTGCCATACCCAAAATAGATCCCTATCAACAATGGATCTAGATCAATCAAGAGAGAAGTTCAAAATTTTAGAGGATCCTAATCAAAGAAATTACTAACAAGGTGGATACGAAAGGAATGTAGTTTAAGAAATATTTTACTTTTAAAGCAAGGAAATTTATATCAAAATAATCTTTCAAAATTCTTTAAAAATCATTTGAAAATCATTTTATACTTCGAAAATACGTTCTCTCACAAAGAAATGATTCTGAGATTGATTTCACTCATTCTAGGGTATTTCTACCCTATCTCTAATGAGTTTTTGCTCCGCAGGCTAAGGTTTGCCTAAAACCTGGCTCTGATACCAACTGTAACGACCCACTATTTTGGACCATTCAAATCGACAATAATCCACGCATGTCTGACTTGAATAATTCAAAATAACAGATTGTAATAAAATTTGGAGCAAATAAAATCAAATACAGAATCACAGACACAGAATATCAGAATAACTCGCAGCGGAATATAAAAACCATAGTAGTTCATGAAGCTACTATAACAAACTCTCAAAACAAAATACATAATATCTGTTTGAAAACATATACAATAGAAATCTCAAATACATAGAAGTTTATAATACCAGAGCTGAAATAGAACAACTGAAACTGGAATGGATAGATAACTAGATAAGCAGAATCTCCAACGATTCCTAGCTCCAGAAAGAGATCCAAATCTAAGCTGTAAATACTCAGGCTGACCCGAGCGTAAAGCAAAATACAAAACACTCGAGTCAGGACAATATATACTTATATAATGTAAACCAACTCAAGTGAACTGTAGCAGTAATGCATAATAACTTAAAGGATGCTTGGGATCGCCCATCCTCTAAGGATCAGTTAAACCATAAATTAAATACATCCCGTGGTTAAAATTTCAAAATGGTATTTTATACTTTGAAATAAAATATCATTTCAAAATTCAATATCATTCAAAATCCATATCAAAATATCAAAATATCATATTTCAAAATAGTTTATATTACGAAACAAATTACTTCATTTTAAATCATAAAATGAAGTTATTATATTAAATAATTAAATTATTAAATTTCCAAAATTTTAATCTTTCAAAGTTCATTCGTTCACTTAAATTAATTAAAACAATGAAAATTCAACTTTCGCAACATTTAGAAAATGCTATGGAAAGTCACATTTAAAACAGTTCAATTTAACAAAAGACAGCATTTAAAATGCTGTAATAGGGTTACATTAGTTTCAAATAAACTTAGTTAAATTCAACCATTATAACATTTACAAAAATGACATAATAGCCTTTAATTAAATTCAGCCATTTGGTTCATTATTATCAACTACAACATTTACAAATGTTGTATTATCATTTACATTAGAATTAATAGCATTTCAGAAATGCAGTTAATTAACTTCAAATATTTAGTATAACTTCACAGACAATTATATTTTTATATAAATCATTTTTAACTTATAAAATCATATAATTTCACTTTTAAAACAATCATTCAAATACCCTTATATTCATGATTTTATAAAGTTAAACCTCCATTCAAAAATCAAAATTTAATAATAATTCACTTATTAAATTCCAATATTAAATTATAAATTCATTAAATTAAATTAACTTAACACTTAAGTTTAAATTTTCAAATATAACTTAATTCCATTTTTTATTTACTTAACTTAAAATTCACTTTTAAGCAAAATTCACAAATTTCCAATTTTAGTTATATTTCAAAATTTCAACTTAAATATTCATTGATTTCACATTTTAACTTTATTCAAAATCATTAATATAATATAAAAATCATTTAAATTCACTTTAATCCAAATTATCATGAATTTATCACATTTCACATTTAATTTAAATTCCAATTATCACCAAATTAAAATTTCCCAAATTAACTTACATTTCAAATTTTCTAATTTTACCATTAATTTATTTCACTTATAAATTTTCAGAAAATCAATAATGCTTTACAAAAATCATTTTTATTTAGTTTAAATCAAAATATCATAATATTTACATTTCTAAAATATTTTAAAAAAATTTATAAAACATATTTTAACAACGGGTCTGTATTTCATTTTCTAGCCTAAGTAAAGTGATACGGGTAATATATCATTTCAACCCGTAATTTACAAAGAAAACCCGGGTTTGATCATTTCAAACCCGCAATCCCAAGGAAATGAAAAAAAATTTGAAAATCATTCAGGCCTATCATTTCAGCCCATAATGATTTTCTCCTATTCTAAAGTCCGTTCGGGTATGTATCATTTCAACCCATAGTGATTCTAATCTAAAGGGAACTTGCAGTGTGATAAACTGATAAAAATAATAGAACAACATAATATAACAGTAACATATAATATAATAGGTGTTTAAGCATGGGTGAACATCATAAAATCATAACATAGCAGGTGTAACATGATAATGCATTTTTACAGATTCAAAAGGGGTCAATTCACTAGTTATATATGTACATATTGTCTGGTGAGAATAACTCACTGGTATAAGCTGGAGACGATAACTGAAACGCACAAACTAAGATCTTTGAAGGCACAAAAGCAAAAATAAGATTTGAGATTGGGAGAGCCAAAGATTAATCACCTTGAATACATTCAAACAAACAAAACAATCTACATAAGTTTTCAACCCGAATATAATAAAACAATGTTAGAAATGAATGTACAAAACATCACCAAAGTATTTGCACTTGCTTCAACCACTTGTGCTTCAGTCTAGGGTCAGAAACACATGGCTAAGCATGGGTTAAGATCTGGTCTTTGGGTTGGTAAGGGTCGGCCTAGCATGTAAGAGGTGATGGTGTAGAGAGATAGGTGCATGAACTACAGCTACAAGGCATAAACAACATGATTTCTAGGCAAACAAAGAGCTCGGCCAAGGCAAGGGTAGGCACGGCCATGGCTACAGGTGGGGTAGGGATGACATGGCAGTGGGTTTCAGGTCGTCTATGGGTGGTGGAGGTGGAGTAGGTGGCGGCCAAGGAGGAGTTTGGAGGTGGTGGTGATGTATGGTGCTCGGCTTGGCATATAAGGTGAAGTTTTTGTGAATTTTTGTGTGGATCAACAACAAGGTGGCCACGGCTATGGAAGGACAGTGGGCTGGAGGTGATGGTGGCTGGTTGTGGTGGTGGTGGAAGCAGCCATGGTGCTGGAGGAGGGAGGGCCGAACAATATAGGTGAAGCAAGTGCAAGTACAAGAAGAAAACAAGTAGGAAAAGTGTAGAAAAGTGAATTATTTACCAAAGTTTTCTCTTCAGGAGATGGAGGCCGACATTTTTGTGTTTGAGAAGGTTTTGGTGCGTGAAAAATGAGGGGAAGTTGGCTGAAGCAAAGTGATAAGGTCAGCAAATGAATGGATGTGGTGATTGGTAATGAAAAGGTAAGGTTGAAATGTGAAAAGGTGGGAATTCAAAAGGCCTTAGGAAATAAAAAGCCACAAACCTTTCAAATCACTTTTATTTCTTTTTAATAAGTTTAAATAACTGAAAATAATTAAAAATTCAGTTTCAATTCGAAAATGTAACAAATATAAATAAATAAATATTAATTATATATGATTAAAATAAGAAAATAGTACAAAATGAAAACTAGTCTAGAAAATTTGAAAATAAATGAAATAAACTTAGGGAAAATTCTATGGACTTGGAAAAATATTTATAAATAAAGATAAGAACATAAAATAAAAATGCATTCACAAAAATAAATAAATTTTAATTAAATAAAATTTAAATGAAGAATATAGTAGAAAAATAGAAACTAGTCTTTAATAAATGCAATAAATTTTGGAAAAGTTTTATTATCACTTCAAAAATATTAAAAGACAAAATATACATAAAATAACATATTAACACATTTTAAAATAAAATATGACAAAGAAAATATGATTTATAAAATTTAAAATAGGCAAAATTGCAAAATAAAACAAATTATACTCAAAATTGAAATGTACATAACTTTTACAATTTAATTCCGTTTTCAACGAAACAAAAAGCAGTATTCATGTTATTAAGTCTATTTTCATAATAAAAGATAAAATTTAAGATTTTAAACAATTTAAATTTGAAGTTTTAAAAGTCAAAGTTTGACCAGTTTGACCAGAAATCCCTTTTTCAGGAAATGTTCAATTTATACCAGTTTGAAATTAAAAGTTACATAATAATCAACATTTATATTTAAAAATGAAATGTTTGAAATAAAACAAGTTTAAAATAGTTTTCAAAATATAATAAAGTCAAATAAAATAAATACAAAAATCTAGGGCTGTTACAGCTCGAAAAAGGTATGTATTTGAGTTTAATATGAGTTTTTGATGATTTCTCTCTAGCCGCTTGGCTTTTTCCTTTTCTTTTTGAAATCTGAGAGTCCGTAGGGACGTTTTGTAGTAGTACCGTATTAGCCGCGCAAAGGAGACGCTGGCGAATTTTTTCGAAAATTTCGAGTGTTAGAAAATTTTTGAGAAAATTTTGAAGTAAAAATTTGAATTTAAACTCGAATTTGAATTTTGAAGTAAACAATGTTGTTTGAAACTTATAATTGAAGTTGGAAAGTTAGTCGAATTAATAACGAATCTCTAGTAGGGAGATTGGTTTTGAGAAATTTGATAAAACTATTGAATGTGAAAAATAGTAGACGAGTTAAGGACCTTTTCCCCTAACTTGTAATTTCGAGGACGAAATTCTTTTAAGGAGGGAAGTCTGTAACGACCCTGAATTTTGAACGAATTAAATTGAGAATATTTAATTAATTTTAAATATTTGAACGATGATTTAATTTGAATCCCCGATCTAAGTTTGAAATTGGTGATTAAATTATAAAATTTAATCTAGTGAATGCTGAATAAAAATTTGTATCTTCGACTTTAAGCCGAAGAAAAAATATTTTGAAAGCTTTTAAAATTCGTATTGACAATACTGAAGATAACAGAAGCTTCAGAATCCAATTTCGAATTGATTTGATCAGTTTTGAAATTTATATCGTTTAACCGATATTTAAAAATAGTCATTTTTCAAACAGTTTCGGAATTTGACGAAACCAGTTCCATTGGGTCCGTAATATTGAATTATTGTCGGACTTCCAATTTCGTATTTAACGGAGTTGCCGTGTAACCGTACGACATGAAAACGCGTTAAAACAAAAAGAAATTCAATTTTAAAATTTAAATTTAAACTTTGCCGACATCTTTACAACCACGTTTTCTTCCCTAAAATCACGCCATCGATCACGATGCCAAATCGTGAAGCCCATACCTCGTTCATTTCAAAATATTTCGTCCCCTCCTTCAATCGAAAATCGAAACAAGAAAAATAATGGCGACCGGAAATCAGTTTAAAGTCGCGATTCAAATCGCGTGAGCGGGTCACGATCTGGGTCGTGCTCGGCGACATTGTCAGGGATAGGCGATTCTGGGAGCGTGGGCACGAGCGCGCCACGCGCGTTCGAATGGGATTGGAAGCAGCTGCGCTCGACGGTGAGGTTAGGGCATGAGGCAGCGTTCGCGCGAGGGTCAGCTTGGGTCGGCGGCAGGGCTTCGCGAGTGGAGTTTGGCTTCGTCGATTCGTTCATCATTCTTCGAGCTTGGGTGGTTGGCTGCGACGAGGCTGAGAAGGGCGAATGCAAAGGAAGCGACTCGATAGAAGTCTGATGTGATGTCGAGCGGACTCGTGCGCGAGCAAAAGCGGTGGCGCGCGTGGGGATTCGAGCTCGAAGTCGAGCGTTCTCGGCGTGGCTGTGGGTCAATTCGCATGGGTTTACTGGTGGTCGCGAATTTGAAGTTCAGGATTAGCAGTTAGGTACGAATTTCATCTTGCTCGTTTTTAATTTAGTTTAAAATTATACTATCAATTAGAAAATATATACATATAGTTTAGAATAAATTCAGTTTGCATAAGATTTACAGTAAAATAACTGTTAAGTTTGAAATATATATATTTAGGCAAGATAAAAGTATTTTTAAAAGTAAATAAGAAAAAAATATGTATATACAGAATACTTTAAATAATGGATTTGGTGGATAGACAATTAAGTTAACTTATTGAATTTATTTTAGTCATTAAAGGATATTTTTAAAATGGAAAATTTATAAGTTAAACTAAATAGCAGATTTTTAAACAATAAATTATAATGGATAAATTATTTAGTTAACCTATATAATTATTTTTGGTAACTAGAAAATATTTTATTTAAAGAAAAATTTAGTTAAATTTAAATCATTAGTTAAATAAATTATTAAAAGGAGAAAATTTGTTTATAATATAATTCTTTGTTTAAAATAAAAACACGTGTTAATAAAATTTATTAAACGAAAATTTAATTGGTTCAAGTAATAATAAATTGTATATTTATTTATACAAGGTTCAAAAAAAATCGTGAAATCAAGCCGGAATGGAAAATGGATTGCGAATAAAAGCGAAGGTGAGATCTTCTCACTCAGATTTAATTTTGAATTGCAGTTATTGATTTGATTGATTGACTGTTTGGATTGTGATATTAGATATAGTAGGATATATCTATATATATATAGCAATATATACATATTGGCATATGTATATATTGGATTGATGATTTCCCGCCTCGTATAGCGGATGAGACCCTATTGCGCCGTTAGTAAGCGGATTTTTATAAAAACCCATATACCGCGATAATTCCGTACTGGAGCGGAATTGGTATTGTGCTGACGTCTTTGGATGCAGGGAAACAGGTTGGAGGGATCCAACTGGATTCCTCAACTGTATTTATTTATTTACAGATGTTGATATATATTCTGTCATCATATGATGATATATGGTGTTTGATGTTGTGATGGACTAATTGATGCGTTGCATCATCGGGTTTAATTTTAAAGTTTAAAAATAAACGATTTTTACTTTAAAAAGGGATTTTGAAGTGATTTTTGGAAAGTATACGATTTATTTAATTTTGGAATTTATTTATCTTAAATAAATAAATGTTATAAATTTAAAGTTATGAAAATTTTAAATTGTGAAATATACCTGAAAGGTGATTTTGAAATAAATAGTCAAGTGATAAATAAAATAGTTTAAGCTGGATTTCTTTTGAATTATTTAAAAATGATGTATATAAAAGATGAACAGAATTGATATTTATCAATTAAAAGTATTGGAATTTTAAAACGAGTTTCTATAAGTGTTAGAAATTTATAGAATTATAAATTGTGAAGACATGAGATTTATAGAATTATAGATTGTGAAGATTTGAAGTTTATAGATTTATAAAGATTGAAGTTTATAGATTTATAATGAATGAAGTTATAAAATGAATGAAGTTATAAAATGAATGAAGTTGTAGAATAAAGACTGATAAGAAATTTACTTGTAACTTGGATTGTCGCCTTTAAATGGGATATTGATCGAATTATTAATAAAGAAGATTTATTTAATTGAAGTCGTTAGAAAATAGAAATAGAATTTATAAACGTTGTTTTATAAATTCGAAATCAATTGGATTTGATAAATTAAAAGGTTAAAGGGGATTTTATCCACGATTTTGGACAGTGGGTAATTCTTGAAATAAATGTGTAGAAAAAATCGAAATTTGGTTATTGAAGTATATTCACGATTTTGGACAGTGAATATATTATTGAAAAAAATGGTTATGTTTGGGAAAGCGATATTATAAAGGAAGTTAATTGTTTTAAAAGATGTTTTAAAACGTGTGAACTATCGAAATCATAGATTTCAACATTTATTGTTGAAATAGACGTTTTCGAGAAATAAGGAAATGGTGGACTATAACACTGTTGTTATAGTAAATGATTTCCGAAAGGAAATGTTTTTAATGTAGTATTGGGATTTATATATATCTATCTAAATTTCGAATCCTTATACTAGTGATTTTGAGTCGTCGTAACGATGTTTTACGCAACATTCGTTTTGACTCAAATAGATGTTAAAATGTATGATTTCCTTAAAGGAATGAATATATACTTAATTTGATTTAAGTATATCGAATATTTTCAAATGTTGAAAATAAATAGACTTGTGAAATTCTTATTATTAAATAAGTATGGAAATGCTTTTCCAAAATGAAATGAACGTTTTGAGATTTTATCTTCTTAAAGATAAAATGAAATTGAATATTTGAAATCGATTTGAGAATCGTATATCAGTAGATATTTTGAAAATATAAATTCAATAGGGAATTTATAAAAAGAAATGGGAATTCGTTTTAAAAATAAACGTTGATTTATTTTTGAAGTGTGGAAATTTTATATCTAGTAAAGATATTTTTGGAGATAAAATAATTTGGAAAATTATTTGGTGGCGGAGAATTTATTCTCTTAGCTTAACACCCTTCTTTGAGACGTACGAGCTCAGAGGTTATGTAGTTGAAATTTATCAGCGATATATCCCAATTTGGTAACGTGGCATACTGAGTGTTGCTGTGAAATGATCAGTGTTTGATCATTTGCGATATGATCATTTGTTTGATCTTATATCTTTGTGATCATAGGTTGATCATTTTGTTTGACCCGAAGCAGGGCTTTTTGAGAAAGCGTAGCTTTGTGGAAGAGACTTCGTCGAGCCTCACACCCCGGAAATGGTCGAAACAGGAAGGATGCAGCAAGGTTCTAGGGAGTAGCGCCCCTTAGTGTATGTCATTCCTTCTGGATAAAGGTGGTATCATGGTATGGAGCCCAGATACTTAACCTCTGTGGTTACTGCATTATTATTATCTATGTGGTTTGTTGCGAATCGGGGATCCTCGGGAAGATCGGTGACGATCGAAGGATGGCATACGCGTGTCAGTAGTTACCTATTTTTGCAGAGGTAACCCGGCCTTGTGTTGGCAGAGATCTAACCGTAACGTTAGGTTCTCGGGTCGTCTATTCCAGGGACGTACCCATCGTGGATAGGAAGTTCCTTAGCCTGACCATTTGTTGGAAATCCAAAGAAACAATACGCGACGTGTACGGTTTTAGTTGTATTACCTGCTATGGAATGTGGCGGTAACCTGCTATTGAACATAGTAGCTATAGTAGGCATACGATACTGGTCGTATGTTGGCTAAGATTAATATTATACTTTCGAAATGATTTCTACACTATGCACTAATAATAATATAAAAAAAAAGAATTTGATTTTTTCGTAGTAAGCATCTTTGACTATCATAAGAAGAAATCTCCTCCAAGTCTGCGTTTGCATTGTGTGTGTGGCGGGAGGTCTTATGGTAGTTTCATTTTCCAAAAGCATTGCGAATTGACTTTAAAATTCTCTGCTATTTATTTTAAAGATAAACTGTCTTACGATCTCACACCAGTCACCATGACTGACTCGGAGTTTATTGTTCCCTTCTAAACTCTGGGTGCCCACCAATTTCCACACGGGCAGCCTAGAGTTATGTTATCAGGATATTCTGGATATTCTGGAGCTTGGAGATAAGCTGGATGGCGAGACGTAGTATTTGTATCTGATAGTATTTATTCCGCTGTGTATTCTGTATGAGGACAAGTTTATATAACTGTCCATTGTTGTTTATTGACTCTGATGATATGATGTGATGTAATGTAATAACATATATAATTCTTTTGTTTTTAAAAGATATTCATTTATCTATTATATATTGTTCCGCTGCGATGTGTAAGATTCTGATATTGTTTTCTGTTCTGATGTGTTCTGTTGTTCTTCTTTCTTCTTTTTCTTCTTCTTCTACTTTTTCTTTTTCTTAAAACCCTCACTATTGGAGTTTCCGGCACTCGATTGCTCGGCAGTCGATAAAGTGAGTATCGATGTCGAATTTTCGAAAGTCGAAAATTCCAGGATGTGACATAAATTCATATTCAATTCTATTCCATTTCAAATTTATTCACGATCAATTCAGTTGCATCCCATTCATATCGACATTACATTCAAATTCACCTTACTTAGCTTGAAATCATTCCATGCTATTTCATTTAATGACCATTTTACAAATTTATTTATGTCAAGCTTTTATTCAAAATATTTACTTAAGTTAATTTATTTACTTCAAATTATTTCAACTCCATAACTTTAGTTTATTTTTCTGGTAAACAATTTCCAACTCAAATTACTGATTTGACTTTTATTCAATCAAATTTAATTCCATTTACTAATTAATTTAATTAGTTCATTCATCCAATCCACTTCAATTTTAATTCTGAACTCAATTCATTAAAATAATATCCAAGGCTATATTTAATTCATTCATATTCAAATTGGATTTATTTGCAACTTAACCCATTTCTATTTCCATTTAATTCCATTTTATTCGACACGTTTTCCAATTATATTTAATTCACTTACAATCTAAGTTGAATTTTATTTGTACTCAAATTTCATTTCCAAATTCCATTTTTAACTAACAATCTAAATTTATTCAACCCAGTTAATATCCATTTTATATCCAATTAACTAATTAATTATCTAATTACTTCATTTCCACTTTATAATTCAATATCTGATTTTTATTTCAAAAATCACTTCAAACAATTTACTTGAGTTTAAATTTATTTTATATTTCAAGTTTGGGTTTTTATTTCATTCCAAAATATCAAACTCCTTTTATTTTGGCTTATCTTTTCCAATTTTCAATTTTATAAGTCACGCAACTTATTTTTCCTATTTCCATCAATTTTATACTCGAATATATTCACACTTCATTTTTAACTCAAGATCTACATCACTTTCTAGCCTAAGTATTTTTATATTCTATCCATTTCAATCTTTACAAGCTATATAGTTTATTTATTCACCATTCCATAATCTTTCCTTTAAAATTTATTCCATTCAAAAATTTATAGCTTATAGTTATTCCGTCGCTTTATAATTCACATTTTCATTTTTAATTCAACTCCATATGATTCAAATCCAATTCACTTTTTATTTAAATTTAAATTCCTTTTATTACTACAATCACTTCATTTATTTATTCCATTTAACTTTGCTTAGTTAATTCACCATTTCATTAATTTATTTAAGAAAGAATTCAATTCCATTCAATATTACCTTTAGCTCAATTCAATTTTTATTTCCAATCCAATTCAAATTCAACTCCATTTTATTTAACTTAGCTTAAGTTAAGTTTTTATTTATTTTAACTTATTCAAGTTAAAATTTAATTCCAAAATCCAATTTCCTTACTTTCCTTATTTAGAATCATTTTCAATTTATAAGTTTATAACTTATTTCCTGATGATTTCTAAATTATTTAAATAAGGATTACAGAATTTAAACACCTAGTATTTATTTTAAATCGTTTTGAAATCATACATATCCTAAAATCACACTTCTCAAATTTTAAACCAACCCTGGTTTCTTATCCAAAACAAATTTCCTTCGGAACTTCCAAAACAAAACTTGTTCTTCCCAACCAATCTGAACAAATCAATTTCGGCAGCAATTCGTCACTTAGAAACTCGAAAATGAATACTAATGATGCGGCCGTCATCACCAGGATTATTTTCCAGCGACTGAAGTGAGTTCAATGCTATTATCACTTCCAAAATCCATTTAAAACCATTTTTCTATTCAAAAATATCTCTAAATAATAATACTATTATTTATCTTCAAACACTTTGGAAAATACTTTCAAAAATCTCCGGGATTTAAATTTTCCAAATCCCGGTTTGAATCCATTTTTAGTTTTTTTATTTTTTATTTTATTTGTATACTTTACTTATACAATCTAATTTGGTTTTTATAACCATTTCCATTTTAAATCTATTTTTGATTCTAACATAAAAACATGTCAATTTATAATATAATAATTTCAGAAAATTACTTCTTTTATATCAAAATATTATTTGGGTAAAAGTATTTCATTTACCCGCTTCGAAACCATATTGTGTCGAATTACTCTATTCAAGTGTTTAGAAACTCCTATCAATTTAGTGGCGTTCCACTACTCGAACAAAATTTATATACCACTCAATAGATAAATTAACACAATATAAAACCGTTTATATTCACTAGCAAATACGCGCTTATATCTATTATTACACTCAACTCCTTCTAGAGTATTACTGACTCTATCTCTAATGAGTAATCCCCACAAGAGCCAAGGTTCTCAGTTATCCTTCAGCTTTGATACCAAATGTAAAGGTCTTTAAATCCGTACCCCTTAAATCGACCATAATTCATGTCGGTTCGACTCAAATTGAACAGATAATACGAATCTTTAGGGTGAAGAAGAAAAGATAGAAGGAAAAAAAACAACACAGAATATCACAATCGCAGCGGAAAAAAATATAATATATAATAACATATTTTTATACAAAAGAATCTATAACAGTTTATATAAATACAATTATCAGAGTACAACAATTCAATACATCAAAATGGATAGTTATAATAACTTGTCCTCCCACAGCAAAAATATAACCAAGTACAGAGATACGTCTCTGTCATCCAGCTCGTGTCCTGAGCTCCATAGCATTCTATCCTGAATCTGTAATACTCGGTCTGACCAGAGCATTATAATAAAATAACACCCGAGTCAGTCTGGAAAACCAACGTGAGAAAACACACTCAATTTGAATTATTAGAGTTATCAAAATCCTTTGAAAAACAAAGGTATCTCGTAAGACCGCGTCACACACAAACACGATGGGTTTTTCTCTTACGATAACCATAACATTTTATAGAAAATCCAGTGATGTTATTATAGTGTCTAAATACAAATACTTATTCAAATAGCTGAAATTGTTACATTAATTGAATTCCAGCATACTAGGCTCTACAAACAAAACCGTAAGCTCGTATTGGAGAATGGATTCCAACGAATGACTGGGCCACTGGGGTACCGCCCATCACAGTACACCTCTAGAACAATGTACCGAGGACCACGTTGGGATCCCCTACTACACAAGACCGGCCTACCCCTAACCTGGATAGACCGAATATGTTATCGCCCCAAGTGTTCCCATCCTCACTATCGAGCGCTCCTTCTTTCATGCACGACCATATCCATAATAAATAGGTTTCCGAGGACATCTAGAAAGGTGATAACATACCCTAATTGGGTGCGACCCACTTGGCCTTGCTGCATCTTCCATGTTTTAGTCATTCCCGGTTGATGAGTCTCGAGGCTAAGCGTTACCTTTCAAGAACAATTTTACTTAGAATGCTCATCGTCCCCCAATGACGATGTTTTGATAGCATTCGTCCATACAAGTTGACCTCGGTCTGGACAAACCGAATCACCGTCTTCATCATCTTCACAGTATCCATTCGTAACATTCAAACCGGATCAAAGTGGTCTTCGGATAATTAATCTGATCTCGGTCTCTTCGAAACGATTAACGAAATTGGCCAATTATTGATAGTCGGTTATTTAACTATCAATAAAACATCCACAAGCAATCACTAGGCCTTATTATAACTTTTTCCTAAACATTTGTTCTAAAAATATCTTTACTAAGATATATAACCAAATCCCTTTCCACATTCCAATATTTGAAAACAGTTTCAAATACTTAAATCCATAACAAGATATTTTCAAACCATCTCAACATTTAGAAATATTTCCAAATTTCCATTTTTATACTTAGGAAAATATTATAAGCCTTATTTCCAATCATTTAAAATATCAACCCCTCAGAGAATATCCTGTAACTTATTCCATAAGTCTCCGGAATCACTAATAAATCCCCCTTTTCCAATTTCCAAACCAGTATACTTATTTAAACTCCATTCCACAATGTATAACTTCTTTTATAAATTCAGATTTCATTTCAAATCTCCATATTCATACATTTTGAAATTTCATTTCCTCCAAATCCCTTATAAAATTCCTTTCCTCAAAATATATTCATTTAACAACCCATTTACGCATCTCGAGAGAATTTATAAATAAAAAATTTCAATCACTTCAAAACTCTATGTATATATATATAATAAGTATTTTAAGGGATGATAATTTATTTTTAAAACAAGTTCAAATAATTATTTAAAATATCGAAAGAAACCTTTATAACATCAATAACGCTTTTTTAGGTAAACAAATAAATCTTCAAAGCTGATTTTAAAAGTTAGAATTACTAAAATAAACACTTCATATTTAAAAATCTACTTACCAAAGTATTTCAGCCTAATTAGTTTAAAATTTCATAGTTTTAAAATAATAAAATTTCCCTTTTGAAAACCAAAATTAACTTTTTAGAATTGAAAAGTATATTTTTAAACTTCACTAACTAATTCAATTTATAAATTCCTCTCGAATCACGTCGTATCACTTCCATTTAGATTTCCTTAACCATCTTTACTTCAAAAAATAGTTCCACTATTTTTCTCACTCTATTCCCATATTCTAATATAAATTCTCCCTGTAAATTTATATTCCAATCTATCATCTGATATCAATTTTTCTTATTTATATCATTGTTTATAAATTTTATAACTCCCTTGAGTTTCACTTTTATAATAACAATCTCGTTTATAAAATTCCATTTTTTTATAAATCCATTACTTTACTAATCCATATGTAAGTTCCAATCTATTTTAAATATCAACTTTAGTTCTTTTTTATATTTCTGGAATATCACTCATAAATTCTCTTATATAATTCTTTTTAAAAATCTCCATTTAATAATTCACAATAATTTAAATGTTACCAAAAATCAATATATTTTTCTAACTCAATTTCTTAAAATAACCCCAACTCCAATATATTTTTATATCAAAAATTCCCTTTTTATCCCTTAAATTTTAAAAATATATTTATGGTATTTAAATTATCAAAATTCGGGCCAGCGCTACAATAATATCCAATAAATTCCAAACACTACGATAATCTATAACAGATTATTTTACACAATCCATATATTGCAATATATGAAATTAAATTTAAAATTTTGAGGAATCCAGTTGGATCCCTCCAACCTGTTTTCCTGCATCCATAGGTGTTAATACAATATAAAAATACTAATCCCACTTTGAGGGGGATATCGCGGTATATACGGTCACCCGCTATTATGCGGGGCGCATAGGGTCTCATCCGCTACAATATGCGGGAATATCAGTCCAAATACTATTATATATACTACTATGTATGTATAACATTCGGCAGATAATTATATAAATTCATCCAAACATCCAATAGTATATTATAACTATTTAAAAATTTAAAACTTGGCAATTCCGATTGAGTGAGAATTTCTGACCTTGATTTTTAATTTGCCGAATATCCAATATTTAAATTTTCTAGAATCCAGCTGACTCCAAAGAATCCCAAACTAATTTCCTTGTAAAGTTCTCGTCATCACAATCGCAATGCCACTTGGTTTGTTCGATTTCAATCTTGTATGTACTAGATATTTCATTAATAAGATTCATGCAATTTAATATATATATATATATATATATATATATATATATATATTAGTTTCACTAATTACAACTTATTTAATAAATTACCTTAATTAAGGAAAACAATCTTCTCCAAAACGCAGAAATGCATGCGATCCCCAGCTCCCATGATACCCAGCTCGACTTTGCCTTTCCCCTCGACTACCGCACCACCTAAGCCTCTGTTGGCCATCACCACAACCACCTCTCCCAATTCACACTTTGCTGATCAACCTCCCATGTACTAGCTTAAGAACCTACGCCTTCAAGCTTCTCAACGCTGTCGTCCATGGCCAAAGCTCTCTCCCCCTCAAATCACAAAAACCCTGACTACGAACCCAACCCCTCCATTTTGCCGCCGCTACCTTCATAACTCACACTGACCGTCGACCACCGATCTGTAGCTGCCCCTTTGCGAACTCGACCGCATCCCACAACTATTCGACATCATCACTGCCGTTCACTCCTTCGCCGAACACAGCCACCCCTTGCTGAAAATGAAGCTACCGCTCTCGAATCCCAAATCGCGACAATGTCGCGATTCCCTTTATTTTTGAAATTGGGGAACGAGATTAGGTCCGAGAATTTAAAATGGGAGGTCGCGATTTTTGATTGCATAGGAACCGATGTAAGTAGATTTAAACTTCGATATCCTCTTCTTCTTTTTTAAATGTTCGGCTGAATTCAATAGGAGTGGAAGACGTGATATTTGAAAAGGGAGGTAGCGTGTTTAAAGATGGTTACAGTGTTTTAAAGTGAGGGGAAAAAGTGCTGATGTGAAAATATTGGTCAAGTCAATTATATATATATTATTTAAATTCAAATCGTCTCGGTTTCGCAACTTAAAATTTCGAACCCCTTATCGAGACATGCCACTAGGAATTCATAATGTTATACCCCTATTTCGAACCAAATGGAAAAGGTTTCGAGTCCTAATTCGATCGTATGGAGAAGATAGCTTTTTAAACCCAATTATCATATTAAACTTCAATATAAATTTCAGCGCGTTTATATCCTGTACGACCAAACGATAACTCCAAATGCAACGAAATTTGGAATCCGATAATAATACACTATTACAGATCCAATGGAAATGATTTCGTCGAATTCTGAGACTGTGCCTTGGATCGCTATTTTAAATGTCAATTTAAACAAGCTATTTTTTAAAAAATTTAACAGATCACTTGTAGCGACCCGCAGATCCGTACCTCTTGAGTTGAGACTAATTCACTCATGACTAACCCAAAGTGCATGAAAGAGCAAACAACTAGGGTAAGAAGAAGAAAAAGGTAGAAGAAAAATAGAACAACAACATAATGACACAGTTGCAGCAGAACAAAATATAATATATAATAACAGATTTTTATACAAAAGAATCTATAACTGTTTATATAATTACAATCATCAGAGTACAACAATCAATACATCAATCTGGACAGTTATAGTAACTTGTCCTCATACACCGGAAATATAACCAAATACAAAAATACATCTAAGCTCCTCCAGCTTGCCTCCTGAGCTCCACAACATTTAAACCTGAATCTGTAATACTCGGTCTGACCCGAGCATTATAATAAGATAACACCCGATTCAGTTTGGAAAACCAGCGTGAGAAAACACACTGAATTTGAATTATTAGAGTCATCAAAATCCTTTGAAAAACAAAGGTATCTCGTAAGACCGTGTCACACATAAACACGACGGGTTTTTCCCTCACAATAACCAAAACATTTTATCGAAAATCCAGTGATATTATAATAGTGTCTAAATATAATTACTTATTAAAATAGCTAAAATTGTTACATTGATTAAATTCCAGCAAACTAGGCTCAACAAAAAAAACCGTAAACTCATATTGAAGAATGGATTCCAACGAATGAATGAGCCACTGGGGTACCGTCCGTCACAATACACCTCTAGAACAATGTACCGAGAACAACGCCGAGATCCCCTGCTACACAAGACCGGCCTACCCCTAACCTAGATAGACCGAATATGTTATCACCCCGGGTGTTCCCACCCTTACTATCGAGCGCTCCTTCTTTCATGCACAACCATATCCATAATAAATAGGTTTCCGAGGACATCTAGAAAAGTGATAGCATACCCTACTTAGGTGCGACCCACTTAGCCTTGCTGCATCTCCCCTGTTTTAGTCATTCCCGGTTGATGAGATTCAAGGCTAAGCATTACCTTTCAAGAACAATTCTACTTAGAATGCTCATCGTCCTCCAATGATGATGTTCTGATAGCATTCGTCCATACAAGTTTCCCTGGGTAAGTACAAACTGAATCACCGTCTTCATCATCTTCACGGTATTCATTCGTTACGTTCAAACCGGATCGAAGTGCTTTTCGAATAATTAAATCTGATCTCGGTCTCTCCGAAACGATTAACGAAATTGGCCAATATTGATAGTCGGTTATTTAACTTTCAATAAAACATCCATAAGCAGCCACTAGGCCTTATTTTATAAATCTCCAAATATTTATTTCAAACATCTTCACCAAGGTATATATATTCAATCTATTTAACATTCTATATTTGAAAACAATTTCAACACTTGAATCAATAACAGGATATTTTACCATTTCAATACTTAGAAATATTTCCAACTTCTATTTTTACAACACTTAGAAAATATTTCTATTCCAATCATTTCCACTAAAAATGTTTCCAAAACCATCCTTTCGATACTTAGGAAAATATTTATATGTATACTGTCCAAAATCATTCTAATATCTAACTTGGAAATATTTCATACTTATACCATAAGTTTATTTTTTATTTTTAATACATTCCTTTTACGATTTCCAAACCGATTATACTTGTTTATAACCCCAACCCACCATTTATAACTCTTTTTAATGGATTCAAAATTTTCCCAAACCTATCGCATATAGACATCAGAAAATTTCTAAAGTCTCTAACATTCCAATTATAAGATTTCTCTTAAAATCTCATCCTGTGATAAACCCGTTTACACATTTCGAGAGAGTTTATAAATAACGAGTATTTTCTTTAAAGAATAGTAGTTTATTTAAAATATGTTTAAGTTATTATTATTTAAAATATTGAAAATACCTTTATACCTCTTTAACTCATTTTTAGGTGAACAAATAAATTTCAAAAGCGGAATTTTGAAAGTTAGAATTTATTAAATAAATACTTAACATTTGAAAAATCTACTTTCCGAGGTATTTCAATCTCATCTGGTTTAAAATTCCATAGTTTTAAAATAATAAAATTTTCATTTTTTAAAAAACTAACTTTTTAAAATTAAAAATATATTTTAAAATCTCAATAACCAATTTAATTTTTAACTTCCTCTTGATCTCTCAACATATCGATTCATTGTCGATTTCCTAACTATTCTTATTTCAAAATTAGATCTACTATTTTTCTCAAACCTATTTTACATATTTTCCCAATTTTCATCTGATATCGAATTCCTTTATTTATAAACATCGTTTATAAATTCCACAACCCTTATGTTTCACCTGTTCATAAAACAAATCTTATTTATTAAATTCCATTATATAAATTCCCTTTATACCTCCAATCTTTTTTCAATATTGATTTTAACTCTTTGTATATTTCCACAATATCATTTATAAAATCTCTTATATAATTCATTTTAAAAAAAATCTCCATTCAATAGTTCACAACAGTTAAGTATAACCAAAAATCAAATATACATTTTTTTTCCTAATTCAATTTCTTTAAAATAACCGCAATTCAAATATATATGTTTTTATATCAAATTACTTTTAATTTCATAAATTTTAAAAAGATATTTATAGTATTTAAATTATCACAATTCAGGCCAGTGCTACAATAACATATAATAATTCCAATTAATACAATAATCTATAATAGATTATTCTACACAAATCATATATCACTATATATGAAAAATAAAGACATATTTGAGGAATCCAGTGGGATCCCTCCAACCTGTTTCCCTGCATCCACAGATGTTAAATACAACATAAAATAATACCAATCCCACTTTGAGGGGGATATAGCGCTATATAGGGTCATCCGCTATTATGCGATGCGCATTGGGTCTCATTTGCTATACTGTGCGGGAATATAACTCCAAATACTAGTATATACACTACCATATATATATATATTTTACATCCATAGATAATAATTATATAAATTCATCCAAGCATCCAATAATTTATTTTGTCTATTTAAAATGAACTTCAATAATCCGAAAGAGTGAGAATTTTTCTCACCTTGATTTTAAATTTGCAATCCGTTCCCATCGCGACTAGTTTTCCACGATTTTTGGACCTCGTATAAAATTATACAATTTTATAAGAATTCGATTTAAAATTTAAAATTTATTGAACTAATTACATTATAAATTTAGTTAGTTACCATTAACAGATAATCCATCCAGTGCTGCAAACCCAGCCTTTGACTTTGCCAAACTCTATCCCTCGATGGCCTCAACTGCCCTACAGTTGTCGAAGTCGTGACCTCCAACGACGCGCCACTGCCTATGTACCTCACCGTCGCCTAGCTTACCTTCTGTGCTCGATTTGACATCGCGATCGATTTGGTGAATCGCCAATCCTGGTTCGCGACCCCCGACCATGTCCCCGAGCTTCCCCATCGTGCCTCCTCCCACCAACCACTGACCTCGACCGAAAAACCCAGGCGACACCACAAGTCACGACTATCCCCGTATCGATGATGAATCCCATCTGGTCACGTTTGACCTCTGACCACCACACTTCACCGAAGCTCGCACCCAGGTGCTTCTCGACTCCACAATCTCAATGCAACTGACCCCGAAGTCCAACTCCCCTTTGATTTCGAGAATCTCCATGCCCTAGGTCTCAAAACCCAATAGCTTCCACTATCAATCCACCCTTAACGATGCCGCACCCTCCCAGATTCGAATTTGAGATGAATGACTTGATTTTTATTTTTATGTTGATTGACCATTTTCGTTACCTCCTTTTTTTAGTGAGTAACGAATTGATTTTCGTTGATGTTGAAGAGATTAGGAAAACGTCATTTTAAAAAAAAGCAGTCGGCTTATCGATTTAAAATGAAAAGAAAAGGGTCGGTTGACCGATGGATATGATGGCTCAACTGTTCATTGATTTTGTTTTTATTATTATTATCTTCAAAATATCTCGAGTCTCATGCCGCGAAATCTTGACCTCCTATTGAGGCATGCCACCTGGTGTTCATAATGTTATAACCCTATTCCGAATGCAATGGAAAAGGTTTCGAGTCCTAATTCGATCGTATGGAGAAAATAGCTTTTTGGACTCAATTATTATATTGAATTTCGATATTAGTTTCAACGCGTTTCCATCTCGTACGACCAAACGATAACTCCAAACACTATGAAATTTGAAATCTGATAATAATACACTATTACAGATCTAATGGAACTGGTTTCGTTGAATTCCAAGACTGTGTCCCAAATCGCTATTTTAAAGCGTCGATTAAATTGACGATTTTTAAAAATTTACGAAATCGCCTGAAATTCCATTTTAAAAACTCATTAACTAAATTAAAATTCCAAATCCAATATTTAAACCATTGAAATATTTAAAATTAACCGTCGAAAATTCCGGGTCGTTACATTCCTTCCCCTTAAAAGAATTTCGTCCCCGAAATTGCTAAGGCAGAAAGAATGCTCCAAACCCATTAACTTAACCCAAAACCCACTTAATGAAAACTCGATATTTCATTTTTCAAATCTTTTTGTTCCAACCAAAACAATTAGTTTTCAATTCTAATTCCAAAACCCTTTATTTTAATTATAATTCGAAATCAAGTTGTCGCTAACAAAAACTTTTCCCAAAAAATTTCAAAAACTTTTCTAACACCCTAAATTTCCGAAATTTTTGGGCAGAACCTCCTTTGTACGGAGAGGCTTTTGCAATATGACAAGAGAGATAAATATATATACATCGACCCACACGGTCGAAAAACAAAATATATATCAATATTTTATAATTTCGCAGTATTTAATCTGAAAACGTACCTTATTTTAGCATTTTTAAGTGAGTGGCTTATTTTATTTTGCAATTCGCGCAACCAAAGTCAAGCAAAACAGCTCCAGGTACTGTACTAACTCAATTTAAACCCGTGAGTACCAAAACATGAAATTTAATCACATTTCATTTAGTTAAATGGTTAAAACGCATAGATTTCATAACGATGCATGCTAACATATATTCATAAGCAATTATGACGTTCAGATACTAATTTAATTGCTTTCAATCAATCCATATACTATTTCATTCAATCTAAAATGATTTACAACCCAATTTTCTTACATTCAATTCACATTTGTACTAAACAAATTAATGTTCATCCCAAATTGATTAAAATTAATTTATTCACTTTCCATTCATTCACAGAATTTAATTTATTTTCGTTTAAGTCAAACGATCAATCTTTCTATGCAAATTCAGCGATATTCGCTTAATAAAATATCCACTTTAGTTTATTGCTATTTTAAGTTGATTCCAACTCAATTTATATTTAATTCGATTCCATTTCTAATTGATTCTCGATCAATTCATTTTGCATTCCATTCAATTCACTCTTACTATACTCAAATCCACTCGATTTAGCTCGGAAACATTCCATGTGGTTATATTAAATAACCATTTCACAAATTAATTTAAGCCTAGCTTCCATTTAAAATATTTGCTTAAGTTAATTTATTTACTTCAAATTATTTCAACCATATAACTTAAGTTTATTTTTCTGGTAAACAATTTCCAATTCAAATTACTGATTTGATTTTTATTCAATCAAATTTCATTCCGTTTTCTAATTAATTTAATCAATTCCTTCATTCATTCCACTTCAATTTCAATTCCATATTCAAATTCATCCTCGAATTCATCTCAATGATATTCAAAGCTATGTTAAATTTATTTATACTCAATTTGGATTTATTTGTAACTCAAGGTCATCACTATTTCAAACCATTTACATTCCATTTGACACATTTCCAATTATATTTAATTCACTTACAACTTTAGTCGAATTTTATTCATAACTCAAGCTCTAATTCCAAAATCCATTTTTAATTCACAATCCAATTTATTTAACCAAGTTAATATCCACTCTATATTTAATTAACTAATTAATTATCTAATTAGTTCACTTCCAATTCATAATTCAATATCTGGTTTTTATTTCAAAATCACTTCCTTCAGGTTACTTGAGTTCAAATTCATTTTAAATCTAAGTTTGGATTTTTATTTCTTCACCAAAAATATCAAATCATTTTCATTTTGGTTTTACTATTTCGCTTTTCAATTTTATAAGTCACACAACTAATTTTTTTCTCATTCCCACCAATTCTATACTCGACTATATTCACTTTTTATTTTTAACTCGAGATTACACATTCATTTATAGCTTAAATATATTTTTATTCCGTTAACTTAAATTTTTATAAGCTATTCCAATTTATTTATTCATAATTCCAATTCTTCACCTGAATCTTATTTCATTCAAAATCTTATCCATACGGTTTTATCATATTCCACAATTCAAAATTTATATTTACTTCAATTCGATATTATTACTCATCCAATTTGAATTTTTATAACTGATAGTTATATAGTCACTTTATAATTCACATTTACATATTTCAATTCACCCCTTATAACTCAAATCCGATTCACTTTTTATTTAAATTATAATTCTTTTTTCTATTTAACATTTCAAAACCAAATTCGAGTTATCTACACTTAAGTTAAATTTACCCTAAACAATTATATTTTTAATTCCTTCAATTTAAATCAAGTGAGGATTCAATTCCAATTTCTAATTTCCCACTTCCTTATTTATATACATACCACAATTTATTATCACAATTCCCAATAAATTTATTTAACTTTCCCTAAGTTAAATTCAATCCACACAATTCTATTTTAACTTGCTTAAGTTAAAATTCATTTTCCCAAATACTCAAATTCCATACTTACTTCTTATTGAAATCATTCCCTCTTTAGAAACCCGGTATATATTTTCAATCACTTTGAAATCAAATGTATATATTCATTTTGGTTTAACAAACCACTTCCTTCAAATTTTAAAATCAACCTGATTTTACCCAAACAATTCCTTTTCGGAATTTTCAAAACAACCCTTGTTTTTACCAAAAACCTCCATATCACTTCACTATGGTAGCAATCCATCACTTAGAAACTCGAAAATAAATACTGATGATGCTGTAGTCATCACTAGGATTATTTTCCAACGACTGAAGTGAGTTCAGTGCTATATCACTTCCAAATCCATTTAAAAACAATTTTCTATTCAAAAATATCTCCAAAACAATAATACTATTATTTATTTCAAAATACTATGGAAAACACTTCTAGGAATCTCTAGGATTTAATTTTTCAAACTCTGGTTTTAATCATGTCTTAGTTTTAATTCAATTGTATAATCCATACTTATACAATTTTTATTTGGTTATATATAACCAACTCCAGATTTTATAATCTTGTTTTGATTATAATATTATCATCCAAACACTCCAAATATACCATAATAATTTTAGAAAATCATTTCTTTTATATAAAAATATAATTTGGGTAAAATTATTTCATTTACCCGCTTCAAAACTATACTGTGTCAGTTTATCGCGTTCAAGTGTTTAGAAACTCCTATCGATTTAGCGGCATTCCACTACTCGACCAGAATTTATATGCCACTCAACCGATAAGTCAACATAATATAAAACCATTTCTATTCACTAAAAATACGCGCTCATATCTATTGTTACGCTCAACTCATTCTAGAGTACTACTGACCCTATCTCTAATGAGTAATCCCCACCATAACCAAGATTCTCACTTAACCTTCGGCTTTGATACCAAATGTAGCGACCTGCAGTTCCGTACCCCTTGAGTTGACACTAATTCACTCTTGTCTAACCCAAAGTGTACGAAAGAGCGAACAACTAGGGTAAGAAGAAGAAGAAGGTAGAAGAAATATTGAACAACAACAATAGAATCTCACAATCGCAGCGGAACAAAATATAGTATATAATAACAAATTTTTATACAAAAGAATCTGTAACTGTTTATATAATTACAGTCTTTAGAGTATAACAATCAATACATCAATCAGGACAGTTATAGTAACTTGTCCTCATACAGCGGAAATATAACCAAATATAAAAATACGTCTAAGCTCCTCCAGCTCACCTCCTGAACTCCACAGCATTTAAACCTGAATCTGTAATACTCGGTCTGACCCGAGCATTATAATAATATAACAACCGAGTCAGTGTAGAAAACCAGCATGAGAAAACACACTCAATTTGAATTATTAGTCATCAAAATCCTTTGAAAAACAAACGTATCTCGTAAAACTACATCACACTTAAACAAGACGGGTTTTTCCCTTACGATAACCAAAACGTTTTATAGAAAATCTAGTGATATTATAATAGTGTCTCAATAGAATTACTTATTCAAATAGTTAAATTCCAACATACTAAGCTCTACAAACAAAATTGTAAGCTCGTATTGGAGAATGGATTCCAACAAATGACTGGGCTACTAGGGTACCGCCCGTCACAGTACACCTCTAGAACAATGTACCGAGGACCACGTCGGGATCCCCTACTACACAAGACTGGCCTAACCCTAACTTAGATAGACCAAATTTGTTATCACACCGGGTGTTCCCACCCTTACTATCAAGTGCTTCTTCTCCATGTATACCCATATCTATGATAAATAGGGTTTCGAGGACATCTAGAAAAGTGATAACATACCATACTTGAGTGCGACCCACTTAGCCTTGCTGCATCTCCCCTGTTTTAGTCATTCCCGGTTAATGAGGTTCGAGGCTAAGCGTTACCTTTCAAGAACAATTCTACTTAGAATGCTCATCATTCTCCAATGACCATGTTCTGATAGCAATCGTCCATACAAGTTGCCCTGAGTCTAGACAAACCGAATCACCATCTTCATCTTCTTCACGGTATTCATTCGTTACATTTAAACCGAATAGAAGTGGTTTTCGGATAATTAAATCCGATCCCAGTCCTTTCGAAACGATTAACGAAATTGGCCAATATTGACAGTCGGTTATTTAACTATCAATAAAACATCCATAGGCAGTCACTAGGCCTTATTTTACAAATCTCCAAATATTAATTTCAAACATCTTCACCAAGGTATATATATTCAATCTATTCAATATTCTATATTTGAAAACAATTTCAACACTTGAACCCATAACAGGATATTTTACCATTTCAATACTTAGAAATATTTCCAACTTCTATTTTTACAACACTTAGAAAATATTTCTATTCCAATCATTTCCACTAAAAATATTTGCAAAACCTTCCTTTCGATACTTAGGAAAATATTTATATGTATACTTTCCAAAATCATTCTAATATCTAACTTGGAAATATTTCATATTTATATCATAAGTCTTTTTATTTTTTATTTTTTAATACATTCTTCTTACGATTTCCAAACTGATTATACTTGTTTATAACCCCAACCCACCATTTATAACTCCTTTTAATGGATTCAAAATTTTCCCGAAGCTATCGCATCTAGACATCGGAAATTTTCTAAAGTCTCTAACATTCCATTTATAAGATTTCTTTTATAAAATCTCATCCTTTGATAAACTCGTTTACACATTTCAAGAGAATTTATAAATAACAAGTACTTTCTTTTAAGAATAGTAGTTTATTTAAAATATGTTTAAGTTATTATTTAAAATATTGAAAATACCTTTATACGTCTTTAAATAATTTTTAGGTGAACAAATAAATTTCCAAAGTGGAATTTTAAAAGTTAGAATTTATTGAATAAATACTTAACATTTGAAAAATCTACTTTCCGAGGTATTTCAGTCTCAACTAGTTTAATATTCCTTAGTTTTAAAATAATAAAATTTTCCTTTCCAAACAAACTCACTGTTTAAAATTAAAAATATATTTTAGAATCTCAATAACCAATTTAATTTATAACATCCTCTAGATTTCTCAACGTATCGACTCATTATCGATTTCCTAACTATTCTCATTTCAAAAATATATCTACAATTTTTCTCAAACCTGTTTTACATAATTTCCTAATTTTCATCAGATATCGAATTCCTTTATTTATAAACATCGTTTATAAATTCCATAACCCTTTTGTTTTACATGTCCATAAAACAAATCTTATTTATTAAATTCCATTATATAAATTCCCTTTATACCTCTAATCTATTTTCAATATTGATTTTAACACTTTGTATATTTCCAGATTATCATTTACAAAATTTCATTTATAATTCATTTAAAAAAAATCTCGATTCAATAGTTCACAACAGTTAAGTATAACCAAAAATGAAATATACATTTTTTCTAATTCAATTTCTTTAAAATAACCGCAATTCCAATATATATATTTTTATATTAAATTACTTTTAATTTCATAAATTTTAAAAAGATATTTATAGTATTTAAATTATCACAATTCAGGCTAGTGCTACAATAGCATCCAATAATTCCAATTACTATAATAATCTGACGCAGCGGATATTACAAAAACAATGTAGATCGATGAATGTAGTAATCAGTGGATTGGAAGATACTGAAATGTCCAAATTCATTGATCCGAAAATTCCGAATTCTAGCTATCTCTGACACGTTGATCGTGCACGATACCGTGAGGAGAGATCTTCAATTCTTTGAGCGTTGATCAAGCGCACTTGATTCCACGAATCGGCTTCTGCAATCGTTGAATCGAGCGCACTCGATTAACCGAAAGAGGAGATAGGAGATTACTCTCAACTACCAATTTGAATGAAAGCACAAAGCTAACAAAAGAGAATTTTATTCAAAAATCAACAACCTTTACAAATGGCACCACCGGCCTACTTATAGCATTTTACAACTCACACGAAAAAACAACAAAATTACATCAACTCCTAAGTCGGTTCCGACTTATAACCCCTTTCCGACTTACGACTTAAGAACCACGACTCAACAAAAACGAATTACATGACATACAACACATCAGTAAAATATCAACGACACACGACTTAAAATCAAGCGACTCAAACAATTGCGACCTACGACTTACTATAAGTCAGTAACGACTTAACATCTCCACCGGATCAGCCGACTTAGCATACATGCCGACTTAACAATGCCACGAGTTAACAGATGACGACTTAACAAAGCAACACAACAGCATCTTTCTGCGACTTAAGAATCAACGGTTTAGGGTAAAGCGGCATAAGAATCTACGGCCCAAGCTTCAGCGACTTAACACCCAACGACTTAAGATATCAGCGACTTACGACTTACGAGATACTTCTTCCCGACTTAAGAAATTCTGACGACTTAAGATATAACCATCTTCACAAGACTTACGACTTAAAGTCTTTACGAGTCAGAACTTCAGCGACCTATGGTAGGTCGTGACTTCGTTAGGTCGTAACTCGTCACCAGTAGGTCGTCCCTTGTCTACACGATCTAACTGCTTGCTATCTCGCTTATCTTCCCTAAGTCGTACCAACGACTTAAAAGCTTTGTTAGGTCGGAGCCTTTTCTCCCAAACTTGGTTAAGTCGTAACCCTCTGGAATTAAGTCGTAGCTCCTCCTCCCGTTATATTATAAGTCGTGGACGACCTATAATTCCTTCCATAAGTCGGGGACGATTTATACCCACATCTTTAAGTCGTGTACGACTTAAGTCTTGAAGAATTCTGGGTTGCGCTGCATCATCCTCCCCAGGTTGAGAAAAATTCGACCTCGAATTTGTAAGTTCCTCCACATCAGCTCGTTCATCCCCATGATATGGTACGAGATGTTTAACATTGAACACATCAGAAGTGTACACATCTTCTGGCAGCTTCAACTTATAAACATTTTCATTAATCCGTTTCACGACTTCTACAAGACCAATTTTTTTGGCTTTTAACTTGTTATAAGCGCCCACTGGAAAACGATCCTTTGTTAACACTGCATAAACCAAATCTCCTTCATTAAATTCAACCTTTCTTCGCTTCAGATCTGCAGATCGTTTATACTTCTCATTTGCTTTCTCCAATCGTTCCTGAACGATTTTATGACAATCAGTCAACCCCTCAACATAATCAACAGCTCGTTTAACCGTCCCTTTTGGCTGTGGTACTATCGTTAAATCCAACGGTCCCTTCGGTAAGCTTGAATATACTATCTGAAATGGACTGAACTCTGTACTACGATTCACTGCATGATTATGAGCGAACTCTGCCTGGCATAACTTCATGTCCCAACTCTTCAGGTTATCTTTCACAAGGCATCTCAAAAAGTTTCCCAATGATCGGTTCACAACCTCGGTCTGTCCATCCGTTTGCGGATGATAAGCGCTGCTAAAATTCAACTTCGTTCCCACCATCTTCCACAAACTCAACCAAAAGTGACTCAGAAATTGAGTATCTCTATCCGACACAATAGATTCTGGCAATCCATGAAGTCGATAGATCTCCTTAAAAAAAAATTGAGCAACATGAACAGCATCCGCCGTCTTCTTACAAGCAATAAAATGTGCCATTTTCGAAAATCGGTCCACCACCACATATATGGAATCATTACCACGCTGCGTTCTCGGCAACCCCAACACAAAGTCCATACTCTCATCAACCCATGGCTTAGTTGGTATAGGTAACGACATATATAACCCAGCATTAGTCGTAGTTCCTTTCGAAACCTGACAGATATGACATCGTTCCACAAACCTTCCCACTTCTTTCCTCATCGATGGCCAAAAGTAAGACTGTGAAATCAACTGTAATGTACGGTCTCTCCCAACATGTCCTTCTTCATGTAGCTCTTTTACAATCTTCATTCTCAAACTACAATCAGGTATGCATAATCGATTTCCTTTGAACAGAAAACCGTCTACCATCATAAACTCATCCGTCTCTCCCTCCTTGACTTGATCAACAAACTTTGCAAAGTAAGGATCATCGACAAACAATTTTGGCAACATATCAAACCCTGTCACCTCGACCTTCATTGTAGTCAACAAATGATTCCTTCTGCTCAACGCATCCGCTACACGGTTCGTAACTCCAGACTTGTGTTTAACAACAAAGGTAAACTGTTGCAGATATGCAATCCATGATGCATGTCTTGCTGAAATCTTGTCTTGCCCTTGCAAATGTTTTAATGCTTCATGATCAGTGTAAAGAACAAATTCTTTCTGAAATAGATAATGCCTCCAATGTTTAATAGATTGCACAACAGCATAGAATTCCACATCATATGTGCTGTATCTCATTTTCGCTCCTGATAACTTTTCACTAAAGTATGCAATCGGACGTCCCCTCTGACTCAACACTCCTCCAATCCCAACCTTGGATGCATCAGTATGTAGTTCAAACACTAGCTGAAAAACTGGTAATATTAGAATTGGTGCAGACGTTAGGAGTTCTTTGATTCGATCAAAAGCAACCCCGGCTTCCTCCGTCCATGCAAACTGTTTACCCTTCATGCAATCAGTCACAGGTGCCATCACACTACTAAAGTGTGGAATAAACCTTCTGTTTGCACAAAAAATGGACAAACACCTCAAAATTGTATGATTTAGTAGATCTTATGTTGTTCTTAGTGATTTGGGTGATTTATGCAAATATATGAAAAGCAGGGGCTAAACTGTAAAAAGACACGCAGATTTATAGTGGTTCAGCCAGAATGTGCCTACATCCACTTTATATGTTATTTCTCTTCTCTTGTTTTGATTACAAGTACAAAGCTTTGATACAAGTAAAAGAAAGTTGTTTGAAAGTTCTCTCCGTGCTTGAGCTCTCAAACTTGTCCCCCATTGTCGTACCCCTGCCCCTCTATTTATAGAGTCAGGGTGGGAGCAGGGGTCTTGGATGTATATAGCTGCTGGTGGGCCTGGGCTGATGTGATCTGGCCTGGCACGTCTTGGTTCGGCAGCGTTTGGTCCGGTGGTAGGAGGTGAGTTGGTTCGGCGAAGCATGGGAGGTGAGTTGGTTCGGCGAAGCATGGGGATGAGTTGGTTCGGCGAAGCATGGGTGGTGAGTTGGTTCGGCGAAGCATGGGGATGAGTTGGTTCGGCGCAGCATGGGAGGTGAGTTGGTTTGGCGAAGCATGGGAGGTGAGTTGGTTCGGCGAAGCATGGGGATGAGTTGGTTCGGCGAAGCATGGGAGGTGAGCTGGTTCGGCGAAGCATGGGAGGTGAGCTGGTTCGGCAGAGCATAGGGATGAGTTGGTTCGGCAGGGTCGTTGTATGCGAAGCAGGTTGGATCGGCGAAGCTTTGGACCAGTGGTGAGAATCTACCCAACATTTGCCCCCCAAAGTGGGGTATATGCTGGCGTATGGCCTACTTTGTTTCCTCTGATTCGGTCGCTGAGCGCCGATCCAACTGGTCCGGCATCCTATATTTGCCTATAAGTAGGGGCTGTATACTCTCGTTATTCCCTTCCAATTCAAGATAGCCGAACCAAACATTTCTGCCGAATCAAGCTCTCTGACGAATTGCTTCAGAATACCGAATCAAGTACTGCCGAACGAATTTACGTACTCTAAGTGCCGAATGATCATTTACTCTGGGTGCCGAATGAACATTCACTCTGGATGCCGAATGAACTTGATTCTAGGTGCCGAATGAACGTTCACTCTGGGTGCCGAATGAACTTGATAAACTTGATTTTTTCACTTGAAATTTCAGACTGCAGACACTTGCTCCTTTACTTCCTCTATTCTAACGACGTTCTTCTTTGTGTTTGCAGATAATGTCTCGTAAAGCGGAAACTCGATCAGACAAAAAGAAATCCGGGGGCGAAAGAGGTTCCTCCGCCGTGCCCCCAGCTCAGCCGAATCCAGAACGTCACGGACCTGCCCCGAGATCACTAGTGGATGAGTACGGCCCTCAGGAACTTCTGAACTCCCCGCCCGATTGCTTTCCTAGCTCCCTCAAGGAGGAGCAGCTTGATGTTATTTCCCGATCTTTTGGAATTGATAGGGCGCACTTGCTGTTGCCAGGGAGGAGATGATGGAAGAAATGCTTCAGGACATGTACTTCCGTACCTGGAAGCAGGGCAACCTATCCTGGATGGATGATTATCCCAGGGTCATGGCTAAGATCTATCTTTGGGCTTTGGAGGAGGCTAAGGCCGATGCGGATAAAGATGGTGGCGTGGTCTTTAGCATGGATGCGGTCACGGCTCAATTTGCCAAGGAGGAGAAGGTGGCGGTGAAGGAAGGTATGTGGTTGCTTGCTGCTGAGGAGGTAGGCGTGCAAGTAGAGGACGACGATCAGGATAGCCAAGAAGCAGGTGCTGGTAAGTCTTCCTTTTTAGTCTCTCCATTAACTTGGTTGCTTATTGCTAATGAATCCTTTCTTTGACTGGACAGGTGGTCAACAGGACAAGGATAAAACTCTAATGCAGTCGGCCCCTTGATTATACCTGGAAAGACTCTTTTTGTGGATTTGACAGGGTTGTATAT
Source organism: Allium fistulosum (assembly GCA_030737815.1). NCBI lineage: Eukaryota > Viridiplantae > Streptophyta > Magnoliopsida > Asparagales > Amaryllidaceae > Allium > Allium fistulosum. The sequence goes on from CM060908.1 coordinate 238,036,147, forward strand.
GTTAGTTTTAAAACAGTGAAGTAGCCTTTAGGTTGTAATAATTTGCCACTTGTAATAAATAGTCTTATTTTTGACGTGTAATTCTTTAACTTAAGCTGATTTTGTCGTCTTCTGAATGTTTGTTGTTATTTTGACATGTCGTATGAGAAATATAGCTATGTATATTCTTGTAATTAAATTGTGTTTGATGTCGGGTTCTGGTTTAAAACATAATTTCATGACTTGCAATGTTAGCGTGTGGTGCGAACAAATTATAGTCATGTATTTGTACCCAAAAGAAGAAAATACCGCCTTTCATGCTCTAATTGTAGATGGCAGTTTTGAGTATCTTGTATGACCGAGCATGGAAAGCAGTTGAATGCCCTGCCATCCGATTGTGAGTCCCTGCACCCATTGGCGAGTATCTCCTACTCTGTATCCTGTACTTTAGGGGTTGTTATAAAACTTTTTAATTAAAATTGAAATAGGTGAAATAGTAAAACTTCCAATCACGGAAGGCCTTCAATGTGCTTAAGTTCGTGGCAAACGGGTTTTGTAGTCACTTTCCCTAGCTGTGGGTCTTGGAGACATTTGTCACCCATCTTACGCCTCCGCGGGGAGTTAATTCTTTTTTACCACAGCCGCACTTAAGACACATCGGAGCCGAGATCGCGCACAGTAACTACCCGGGCCATTATGGCCCGTAATTGTGGGTATTATTCGATTTACTGTGGCTGGCTAGCGTGGGTGCCGATCGTCAACTGTGAACTGCCCCTGGCTGGCCACACCTTATGTTGGGGCTTATAGTCGGTTCACAGCTGCCGGCGAGCCTAACGCCGTAATGAGCTGCCTCAGCTATAGTCGGCCTTCTCGGTGGCTTATAATCGGCTCATTACAGTTGGCTTTAAGGGCCGTCGCGAGCAATGAGTTAACCCGCAGCAGAGGGATGCCGGAGCGAAAGTGTCTCATTGGCGAGGGCATAGATTCGCATAGTACCTGTTAGGTTTTGTCCAGGAGAGGTTGCGCTGCGGAGCGCCTTGAATGAAAATGCTATTTGCACAGGATTTTGTTCAACAGAAAAGGATACAGTTAACAAGCAGCCAAGATATGAAGGAACAAGTTAAAAAGAGACAAGTTTTTTAAAGTGGTTCGACACGAAAATGCCTACGTCCACTGATTCTCTTTGTTAATTCACTTCATATGGGCAGTATGAGTTAAGAAAAGTATCGACGAAGGTGTTGGATGTTCCATGCCCTCTGGAACACCTCTCCGTCCACTGTTGACAAAATATAGGCTCCGTTGTGGAGATCTTTATGAATTACATATGGTCCATCCCAGATTGGGTCTAGTGCTCCGGGACGAGGGAAGATTCGCTTGAGGACAAGATCCCCTTCTTGTAAGGTACGATGCTTGACTTTGGAGTTGTAGTGTGCCGCCACTTTTTGTTTGTGGGCTGCTGCTTTAGGGACTGCATCATTTCTTCTCTCCTCAATTAGATCCAAAGACATGTGAAGGAGTTCTTCATTCTCTTCTGGGTTATAGTGGATTCTACGGTGGGAAGGCACAATGGTTTCAACTGGGAGCATAGCCTCCGATCCGTATGCCAAAGAGAAAGGAGTGTGCCCTGTTGATGTTCTGAAAGATGTGCGGTAGGCCCATAGTGCCGTAGGGAGTTCATCCACCCAAGCGCCCTTTGACTTTTCGAGCTTCTTTTTGATCAGGGTTTTCAGAATTTTGCTGACTGCTTCGACTTGTCCGTTTGCCTGGGGATATGCTACGGATGAGAAGCTTTTATGAATTCCGTGTTCTTGGCACCAGTTGGCGAATTCCTCGCTGTCAAACTGAAGTCCATTGTCTGATATGATTTTGAGTGGGACTCCGTACCTGCATAGAACATTTTTGATTAAGAAGTTAATAACTTTTGCTGAAGATACTTTATTCAGAGGTTCCGCTTCCACCCATTTGGTAAAATAATCAACCGCCACTATAGCATACTTGGCCCCGCCTCGGCCCATCGGTAGCTCGCCGATTAAGTCAATTCCCCATATTGCGAAGGGCCAAGGGCTGGTCATTTGAGTAATCTCGGTTGTTGGTAGTCGAGGAATCTTAGCAAATTTTTGGCATCTGTCACACTTCTTGACGAAATCTAAGGCGTCCTTGCTTAAGGTGGGCCAGAAATATCCGTATCGGAGTATCTTTTTTGCTAACGTTTGCCCTCCGGTGTGATCTCCGCAGCTTCCCTGATGGATTTTGGACAAGATTTCCTTGGCTTCTCTCCCAGCGACACACCTTAATAACGGGTTAGAGAATCCACGCCGATAGAGGATGTCTTCTTGTATTGTGTAGCGGGATGCTTTCCTAAGGATTTTCTTGACTTCGTTACGCCCGTTGGGTAGAGTGCCACTTCGTAGGTAGTCTCGGATGGGAGTCATCCAAGTTGCTTCTTCGGTTGCAGCTATCAGATTCACTTTCTCAAAACTTGGGGCCAGTTGCTTTGAGATGGTTACTGCCCCGAAGATGGTGGTGTCTCTCACACTTGCTCGCTTTGCTAACTCGTCGGCCTCTCGGTTCTCCTCCCGAGGGATGTGTTTGACTAAGTAGTGGTCCAATCGGCTGAGAAGTAACTTGGTCTTCTATAGATATGCTATGAGTCGTTCTTCTCGAGCTTGGAATTCTCCTAGTATTTGATTAACAATAAGTTGAGCATCGCTGTGAAGACACAAAGAATTGGCCCCGATTTATATGGCAATTTCTAGTCCAGCTATCACTGCTTCATATTCTGCATCGTTGTTGGTGGCAGCGAACTCCAACCTTGTAGGATAGTGCAGTTTGTTTCCCCTGGGAGTGATTATTACCACACCTGCCCCCGAGCCTTGTTCGTTTGATGCACCATCCACAAAGAGATTCCACTTGATATCTTCTGTTATTTCCAATTGCTCTTGATCTTCGTTGGTAGTGAACTCTGCAATGAAATCATCCATGGCATGTCCCTTGATGGCGGTGCGAGGGTGATAGGTGATATCATACTGACTCAGTTCAATGCACCATTTGAGTAATCGCCCAGAAGTGTCGGGACGATGGAGTACCTGCCTCAGTGGTTGATCGGTCAGAACTTTGATGGAATGGGACTGGAAGTAGTGACGCAATTTCCATGATGTGATTAGTAAACAGTATGCTAACTTCTCAAGTTTAGGATATCTGACTTCTGTCCCAGTAAACCTTTTGCTGACGAAGTAAACTGGTCGTTGCGTGCGGTTGTCTTCCCTTACCAAGGCAGTGCTTAGAGCGTGAGATGACACAGCAAGGTATAGGTATAATTCTTCGCCTTCGCTTGGAGTCGAGAGTACAGTTGGTTTCTGGAGGTGTTCGATTAGGTTAAGGAAAGCGGTTAAGCATTCGTCCGTCCATTCGAACTTTCCTTTATCTTTCTTTAGAGCTTCGAAAAAGGGGACGCACTTGTCCGTTGCCTTGGAGATGAATCGGCTTAGGGCGGCCACTTTTCCATTTAGGCTTTGCATTTCCTTTCGGGTGGAAGGTATCTTGATATCCCTTAGCGCTCGGACTTGTTCAGGGTTTGCTTCAATCCCTCGGGCATGGACGATGAACCCTAAGAATTTTCCCGATGATACTCCGAAGGAGCACTTTAGTGGATTCAACTTCATTCCATACTGTCGAAGTACCTGGAACATTTTGCCTAGGTGGCTTACGTGATGTTTGGCTTTTCGTGATTTCACCAGCATGTCGTCCACATATACTTCCATAGTTTGTCCTATTAGCCCCGCAAACATCTTGTTGACGAGGCGCTGGTAGGTGGCTCCTGCATTTTTAAGTCCGAAAGGCATTACCTTATAGCAGTACAAACCCCGGTCGGTGATGAAACTAGTGTGGTCTTGGTCGGGAGCATGCATAGGAATTTGGTTATATCCTGAGTATGCGTCCATAAAAGATAGGAGCTCGTGCCCGGCTGTGCTGTCTACAAGTTGGTCGATTCTGGGAAGGGGGAAGCAATCCTTTGGGCAGGCGTCATTTAGGTTGGAGAAGTCGATGCAGGTCCGCCACTTCCTATTAGCCTTCTTTACTAGTACCGGGTTGGCGATCCATTCTGGGTAAACAGCTTCTCGTATGAAGTCATTGGCGAGTAGGTTTTTTACTTCTTCATCGAGGGCTGCTGATCGCTCTGCCCCCATACTTCTCTTTCTTTGTTTTACAGGCGCCTCGGTAGGATCAATGTTTAATACGTGGCATGCTATGTCGGTGGAGATTCCGGTCATGTCAGCGTGTGACCAAGCGAATACATCCAAGTTGTGGCGGAGAAAATCGATGAGCTGTTCCTTCAATTCGGCTTTTAGTTGGGACCCAATTTTCAATAGTCTACTTGAGTCGTGCTTGTCTACAGATATAAACTCCATAGCCTCTGCAGGCTCGGCGGTGGCCTCCTCCTCTTTGTCCCTAGGGTCTAATTCATTGAAAGGGTCGTTGGTATATCGAAGAGGAGGGGCTTTCTTTAGTTGCTATGCTTCTAGGCTTTTTGTGCAGAGGGCAATCTCTACACCCTTCCCTTTATCCTTCCTGTGGTTGTTGCGAAGTTCAGTCACATAGCAGTCTCGAGCAACGTCCTGGTCTCCTTCCACTTCCCCTACTCCATTGTCTGTTGGGAATTTCATCTTTAGGCACCATGGGGCTAAGACAATTTGGAAGTCAGACAAGGATGGCCTTCCTTAGAAGGCGTTGTAGGCTGACTGGTTTTCTATTAGCACAAACGTTTGTTTCCGTACAGCAGAGCGGGGATGGCTTCCAATTTCAACAAAAAGGTCCAGTTGCCCGAGGGGCATCTTCGCATCTCCAGTGAAGCCGTGTAGTGGTTTATCACAGGGGGATACATCCTTCATTGATAGCTTCATTTTGTCGAATGCGTGTTTGAACAGGATGTTTACCGAGCTTCCAGTGTCTACCAGGATTCAGTAGACTTCGGTGGGACCAAGTCGGGCAGAGATGACCATGGGATCCATGGGAGGGTACTGCCTTCCTTCTAGGTCACGCTTACCGAACGTGATGTCATTACTTTCTTTCCGCTTCGGGTGGCGCTCTTCTATAACCGAATTGACATAGTCTTTATTGTCTCTAAGCGACTTTCCGTATCTTTCCATCTCTTTCCAGCTTCTGTCTGCGATGTGTGGCCCTCCTGAGATGGTATGGACCACTATCTTTTCTTGGCTAGAGCTGCTAGCGGTGCGGTTTCCTCTGTCGGCCCCTGGTGAGGGTAGCCTTGGGTTTTCATTGGCAGGAGCTGGGATCCTGTCCTGACCTTTTACATAACGTTCCAGTTTCTTTCTTCTGATGTGTTCCTCAATCAGATCTCGGAGATGATGGCATTCGTTGGTATCATGCCCGTGAGATTCGTGGAAGCGGCAGAATTTTCCAGACTTCTGTGCGTTATCTGATTCTTTCTTGTATGGTGGGCGTTTGTATCTAACTTCGCCTTGGGTGGCAAGGAAGATATTTTCGACGGTTTCGTTCAAAGGGGTGTAAGTGTCGAATCTTGGTCCTGGCCGATATAGGCGCTTTTCTCCCTTCTTGCCCCCAGCATTGTCTCTGGAATCATTTCTTCGAACGTCCCTTGCCACAGCAGGGGCGTTGCCATGGGTTGTCTTATTTTGCTGTCCTGACTGCCCCTCAACGGCAGCATCCTCAAGCCTCATGTATTTCCCGGCTTCATGGAAGAAATCAGGTAAAGTAGCTGGTTTTTCTTTTGTCAGCCTTCTAGCAAATTTAGTGTCCGGATGCACACCACTGCAGAGGGCCATTAGGATAAGCTTCTCATCGGCATCTTGGACTGCGGCTGCTGCGGCGTTGAATCTGGTTAGGTATTGCTGCAGCTTTTCTCCAGGTTTCTGTTTGACGCTGGATAAGGAATAAGTGTCCTTAGGTTGCTCCACATGAATGCAGAACTGACTGATAAATTTTTCTTTCAACATTTCCCACGAGCTGATGGATCCTTGGGGTAGATGACAGAACCAGGAGGTAGCAAGATCTGCTAAGAAGAGCGGAAAGCATTTGCACAGTACTCCCTCTGTCGCTCCACTCATGAGCATATGCTGCGTGTACCTCTGTAAGTGTACAACGGGATCGGAGGTTCCTTTGTAGGGTTCCATTGTTGGCATCTTCCATTCTCGGGGGGTGATAGCAATTTCGATGTTGCGGGCGAAAGGGCTGGTTACCCTAGCGCCTATCCCTCGATCTCTTTGCTCCCGTTGGACACACTCTCTGAATAAGCGTGCCATCCTTTCATCAGAACTTGGAGCAGGTAGAAATGAGTTTGGTTCTGTTCTGTGGGATTGATTCCGTCCAGATGACCTGTAGGGATGGTATCGTCTATCATTCCTCACATTTTCCAGTGGCTACCTTTGATCTTCTGGGAGCATGCTCGGGTCAGCTACAGTTGGCCCTTGCCTCGATCTCCCCCTGCTGGGTTCTGATCTAAGCACTTCCTCGGGTCCAACTTCGGGCTGGACTCTAGTTCGGCCCCGTTCACTGGCGTTTCTGTGGTTAGGCAGCATGACAGGCTCAGCTACAGTTGACCTTTGCCCGGTACCTCCCCCGTTGGGTTCGGTACCAAACGTTTCCTCAGGCCTAACTTCGGGCTGTGCTCGGTCTCGGCTCCTACCATGGCTACTTCTGCCGTTAGCTCCTTCGAAGAAGGAAGATCTTTGTTGTCTCTGAGATCCTCCAGACTGGGACACGCCCCATGATTCAGTGTTGCAGTTGGATTCTTCAGCGTCCCTTAAGCGTGACATGAGATGGTCCACCAAGGCTTCCTGCTGGGACGTGAAGCGGTTAGTTACTTCAACCACAACTCTGTCCAAATCTTCCCTAGTAATTGCTGCAGGCTGTTCCGTGGCAGGAGTGGTGGGGTTAGCCTGTTCTTCATTTGTTACTGTTGCTGGAGGAGGACGATTTGCTTGATTCGTGACAGCTGGATCTGGAAGACTGCTGGATGCGATGTTTTTTCCTTTGTTAACATCTTTTCTCTGTTTGGGAGGCATGTTTTCCAAGTGGCGAACGATGCTGTTAGGAAAGCTGTTAAGTGGATGAAGCTGAAGCTTCGAGCTTCTCCGCTCTCAGTGAAAGCACCAAAAATGTTTGCACAAAAAATGGACAAACACCTCAAAATTGTATGATTTAGTAGATCTTATGTTGTTCTTAGTGATTTGGGTGATTTATGCAAATATATGAAAAGCAGGGGCTAAACTGTAAAAAGACACGCAGATTTATAGTGGTTCAGCCAGAATGTGCCTACATCCACTTTATATGTTATTTCTCTTCTCTTGTTTTGATTACAAGTACAAAGCTTTGATACAAGTAAAAGAAAGTTGTTTGAAAGTTCTCTCCGTGCTTGAGCTCTCAAACTTGTCCCCCATTGTCGTACCCCTGCCCCTCTATTTATAGAGTCAGGGTGGGAGCAGGGGTCTTGGATGTATATAGCTGCTGGTGGGCCTGGGCTGATGTGATCTGGCCTGGCACGTCTTGGTTCGGCAGCGTTTGGTCCGGTGGTAGGAGGTGAGTTGGTTCGGCGAATCATGGGAGGTGAGTTGGTTCGACGAAGCATGGGGATGAGTTGGTTCGGCGAAGCATGGGAGGTGAGTTGGTTCGGCGAAGCATGGGGATGAGTTGGTTCGGCAAAGCATGGGAGGTGAGTTGGTTCGGCGAAGCATGGGAGGTGAGTTGGTTCGGCGAAGCATGGGGATGAGTTGGTTCGGCGAAGCATGGGAGGTGAGTTGGTTCGGCGAAGCATGGGAGGTGAGTTGGTTCGGCGAAGCATGGGGATGAGTTGGTTCGGCGAAGCATGGGAGGTGAGCTGGTTCGGCGAAGCATGGGAGGTGAGCTGGTTCGGCAGAGCATGGGGATGAGTTGGTTCGGCAGGGTCGTTGCATGCGAAGCAGGTTGGATCGGCGAAGCTTTGGACCGGTGGTGAGAATCTACCCAACACCTTCGATAAAATGAAGCCAACCCGTGAAAACTACGAACCTCCGTTATCGTCTTGGGTTGCGGCCAATCTCTGATAGCTTCGATTTTACTTTGGTCCACCTGTATCCCTTCTTTCGACACAACATACCCCAGAAATAGAACACTCCTCGCCATAAAAACACACTTCTTTGTAGCAGCATAGAATTGTTCTTCACGAAGTATAATTAACACTTTCTTCAAATGCTGAACATGCTCTTCTGTACTAGCACTGTAGATCAGAATATCATCAAAGTAAACCACCACAAATTTTCCAATGTATGGTCTGAAAATTTGATTCATCACCCTCATGAATGTACTCGGTGCATTCGATAGACCAAACGGCATTACCAGCCATTCATACAATCCTTCCCTCGTCTTGAATGCTGTCTTCCATTCATCCCCTGGTCTAATGCGAATCTGATGATAACCGCTCTTCAAGTCAATCTTGGAAAAGATTACAGACCCACTAATTTGATCTAATAGATCATCAAGCCTCGGCATCGGAAATCTGTATTTTACTGTGATCTTATTCAATGTTCGACTGTCTGTGCACATCCTCCACGTTCCATCCTTTTTGGGTACCAATAAAGTTAGTACAGCACAAGGACTTAAACTCTCCTGCACACGCCCCAATTCAAGCAATTCCTCTACTTGCCTCCGCAACTCTTCATGTTTCTTCGGACTCATTCGATAATGTGGTCTGTGTGGCAACACAACACCTGGAACAAGATCTATCTGATATTGTATATCCCTCAACGGTGGCAACTCCGTTGGTAACTCCTCTGGAAATACATCGTCAAATTCTTTCAATACCGGTTTTACTTCTTCTGGTATTTCAACCTCTTCACTGCTTTCTCGCCCAATTAACAAGAATACTTCCGGCTCTTCCTAAACCTCCTTAACAAACTCCTTCAGAGATAATAAAGTTTTCAGCTCTTCAATCTCTTCTGACTTACTTTCTCCCTGTTGTCTCTTCTTTGGAACTAAGATAATCTTCGTGCCTTCAAACATAAAACTGTAGCTGTTGGTCCGACCGTCATGTTGTACTGCTTGATCATACTGCCATGGTCTTCCCAAAAGCAAGTGGCAAACATCCATCTCTACTACATCACACCAGATCTCATCTTTGTATTTCTTCCCAATAGAGAATGGAACACGAACTCGTCTATCCACTTTCACCTCTCCTCCTTTTCTCAACCATGCTAACTTATATGGATTCGGATGCTTCTCTGTCTTCAACTTCAACTTTGTTACAGCCTCGGTTGAAATGATATTGTCACAGCTTCCCGCGTCAATCACAAATTTACACACCTTCCCCAGTATAGTACATGTCGACTGAAAGATATTACTCCTCAACCAACTAGCTTCTTCCTGCTTCGGTGTCAAACACGATCTCCTCAGCATTAGATTACAACCTTCATCTCCTGACGCAATATCCTGTTCATCCTCAACTGGACTAGAATATTCTCCATCACCATCCTCATCTTCAAGTTCAGCAATCATAGTTCGTTTCTTCGGCTTCGGACACTCATTACTTTTATGACCCAATTCCTGACAATTGTAACATTTGAAACCATTGTTAACCTTCGCCTTCTCAGCCTCCTTCACCACCAGTTTACTGATAGGTTTAGAAACATTGGAACTTCCACTAACACCCTTCATTTGATTGTTGGAACTAGTAAACACACCACCTCCTCGTCTACCCTGCTTCTCCCAAGCCAACGCTTTCTGATGTGCTTCCGCTACAGATCTGGGATCAAACATGTTAACCATATCCTGAATCTGCATTCTCAATCCCCCAATGAATCTAGATGTCAGCTGCTCTTCCGTTTCCATAATATCATTCCTTGCAATAAGTTGATAAAATTCGTCAGCATAGTCATTCACAGATTTCGTTCCTTGTCTCAAGTTTTGCAAACTATGATACATCAAAGATTGATAATTGTAAGGTAAGAACGTTGCTTTCATCAATTTCTTCATCTTCTCCCAAGATTCAACTTTTAGCTTTCCCATCCGTTTACGTGTAAGTTTGGTTTGCTGCCACCATGCCAAAGCTCTTCCCCTCAACCTTGTAGCAACCAACTTCACTCTACGATGTTCCGGAACTTCTTTGAAGTCAAAAATCTATTCAACATTAGCTACCCAATCTAGAAACTCCTCCGCTTGCATACCACCTTTGAATTCAGGAATTTCAGTCTTCATTCCCGACTCCCACTTGTGATCGTACTCAGAGTGATTTCTTCCTTGTCCTCATCCTTGTCCTCGAACACTACCACCATCATACTCCTCTTCCAAATCAGACGTATATCGTTGTCTATCTCGTCCACCCACATCTCTACTACCATCACGTCTACCACCATCATCCCTTCTATCTACATTCCTCCGTTCACGATCATTCACGTTCCTCCCATGCCTTTGATCATCATCAACACTTCTGTCTCGATTGGAATGTGGCGAGACTCTACTTCCCCCATGGTTAGATTCAGGTGAAACCCTTCTTCGATTCTGATTCATCTCTAACATCATCTTCTCTAATCGTCCAATTCCTTCGTTAAGCTTTTCACTAAAGTTTTCATTGATTCTTTGCTCCATCTCATCAGCTTCTTCTCTTCGATACAAAGCTTCAACGTTTTGATGTCGATTAGCTCTCCTTGGTGGCATACTTGAAAATTCACAAAACTCTTTAATACTTCAAAATTCAAACACCTTTCGGACTTTGATCCAAAATGAAATGGATCGAAAACTCCCACTTTGTTGCTACTTCGCGATGAACACGATGAACACAACTTCTCCAAATATGCAAATTTGATCTCCCACTCTTCTACTTAGCTCGGCTTCTCACTTCAAGCTCGGCTATCACTTGATCTCTTCAAAACTCCAAAATGATTAGGCTCTAAGTCTCGATCTACCTATGATTGGCTAGAACAAGCTTTGATACCAAAACTGACGCAGTGGATATTACAAAAACAATGTAGATCGATGAATGTAGTAATCGGTGGATTGGAAGATACTGAAATGCCCAAATTCGTTGATCCGAAGATTCCGAATTCTAGCTATCTCTGACACGTTGATCGCGCACGATACCATGAGGAGAGATCTTCAATTCTTCGAGCGTTGATCAAGCGCACTTGATTCCGCGAATCGGCTTCTGCAATCGTTGAATCGAGCGCACTCGATTAACCGAAAGAGGAGATAGGAGATTACACTCAACTACCAATTTGAATGAAAGCACAAAGCTAACAAAAGAGAATTTTATTCAAAAATCAACAACCTTTACAAATGGCACCACCGGCCTATTTATAGCATTTTACAACTCACACGAAAAAACAACAAAATTACATCAACTCCTAAGTCGGTTCCGACTTATAACCCCTTTCCGACTTACGACTTAAGAACCACGACTCAACAAAAACGAATTACATGACATACAACACATCAGTAAAATATCAACGACACACGACTTAAAATCAAGCGACTCAAACAATTGCGACCTACGACTTACTATAAGTCAGTAACGACTTAACAGCTCCACCGGATCAGCCGACTTACCATACATGCCGACTTAACAATGCCACGAGTTAACAGATGACGACTTAACAAAGCAACACAACAGCATCTTTCTGCGACTTAAGAATCAACGGTTTAGGTTAAAGCGGCATAAGAATCTACGGCCCAAACTTCAGCGACTTAACACCCAACGACTTAAGATATCAGCGACTTACGACTTACGAGATACTTCTTCCCGACTTAAGAAATTCTAACGACTTAAGATATAACCATCTTCACAAGACTTACGACTTAAAGTCTTTACGAGTCAAAACTTCAGCGACCTATGGTAGGTCGTGGCTTCGTTAGGTCGTAACTCGTCACCAGTAGGTCGTCCCTTGTCTACACGATCTAACTGCTTTCTATCTCGCTTATCTTCCCTAAGTCGTACCAACGACTTAAAAGCTTTGTTAGGTCGGAGCCTTTTCTCCCAAACTTGGTTAAGTCGTAACCCTTTGGAATTAAGTCGTAGCTCCTCCTCCAGTGATATTATAAGTCGTGGACGACCTATAATTCCTTCCATAAGTCGGGGACGATTTATACCCACATCTTTAAGTCGTGTACGACTTAAGTCTTGAAGAATTCTGGGTTGCGCTTCATCATAATCTATAATAGATTATTCTACACAATTCATATATCACTATATATGAAAAATAACAACATATTTGAGGAATCTAGGTTGATCCTTCCAACTTGTTTCCCTACTTCCATAGATATTAATACAACATAAAATAATACCAATCCCACTTCGAGGGGGATATCACGGTATATATGGTCAACCGCTATTATGCGAGGCGCATAGTGTCTCATCCGCTATATTGTGCGGGAATATCACTCCAAACACTAGTATACACACTACCATATATATATTTTACATCCACAGATAATAATTATATAAATTCATCCAAGCATCCAATAATTTATTTTGTTTATTTAAAATAAATTTTAGTAATATGAAAGAGTGAAAAAATTTCTCACCTTGATTTTAAATTTGCGATCCTGATGTAGCCCAGAAGGATGCCCAGAATGATGAAGGGTTAGGTCGCATACGACCTAACGAAGCTTTTAAGTTGTTACTGGTTGATGAAGCAAAAATTGGTAAAGTGTTAGGTCGCGAACGACCTAACAAGGCCTTTAGGTCGCACCAACAACCTAGTAAAGATCACCAACGATCTACTAAAGAACTACGAGCTAACAAGGAGGCTAGCGAGTTAGCAGTGTGTGAGGATTGGCGGGGAGCTGAAGTGTTAGGTCGCGAGCGACCTAACGTATCTTTTAGGTCAGGGCTACGACCTAACAGTCTGAAGAGAAAGGAGATACGACTTAACATGTTTTTAACTCGTGTACGACTTAACAAGTTGGAAGATAGGTCGCAGGAAGGACTTAACGAGTTAACTCGTGTACGACCTAACGAATTGGAAGATAGGTCGCTCGAACGACTTACCGAGTTAAAAGTGCTACGGGTTAAAATGAAACGACTTATACTAAGTCGCAGGAAAATGTCTTGACCTAAGTTAGGTCGCAAGAACTTAGGTCGCATAAAGAGGGTTCAGATGCCAGGGTTTTTAAGTCGCGGAAAGATGCTATGTTCTTAAGTCGCGAAGTTTTAAGTCGTACAGACTTAGGTCGTGGAGTTATACTTCTTAAGGCGCAAAGTCTCATTTTAAGTCGCGAAAGCTTGTAGCCGAGGATCTTGATGTCGCGTCAATCTGAACCGTTGATGATGAGCCGTTTTATCTTTGAGTCGTTTGTGTCTTTTTTTTGTTTGTACCTATTTTGTAAGTCGTCATCTATAGGTCGTTTCCGACCTAAGTACTTGTAATTTTTGAAGTTTTTGTGTGTGTTGAGTTGTAACTACTATAAATAGTGCGTGAGTCTCATTTGTAAAAGGTTGTTGAATATTGAATAAAATTCTCTTTTGTTAGCTTTGTGCTTTCAATTTCAATTGGTAGTCGAGTGTATCTCCTATCTCCTCTTTCGGTTAATCGAGTGCGCTCGATTCAACGATTGTAGAAGCCGATTCGCGGAATCAAGTGCGCTTGATCAACGCTAGAAGAATTGAAGATCTTTGAACCCGGTATCGTGCGCGATCAACGAGTTCGAGATAGCTAGAATTCGGTATCTTCGGATCAACGAATTTGGGCATTTCAGTATCTTCCAATCCACCGATTACTACATTCAACGATCTACATTGTTTTTGTAATATCCGCTGCGCCATTTTGGTATCAGAGCTTGTTTTAGCCAATCATAGCTAGATCGAGACTTGGAACCAATCAATTGAAAAATTTGAAGAAGTTTGAGACGACCGAGCTAGTTGAGGGAATTTGCATGCATTTTTGAAGCTTGGAGGATCGGATTTGTGTTAGAGGCCGAGAATTGTATTCGTCGAGTTCATCATCGAGTAGCAACACAAGGGGGAGTTTTGATCCATTCTATTTTGGATCTAAGTTCGAGAATTGTTTGAATTTGGGCCGTGAAGCTTGCGTGCGCCAAAGGAGAGATTTGAATTGTTGAAGTTTGTACAATTTACAATCATGCCACCGAGAAGAGAAAATCGTCACCAAAACGTAGAAGCTTTGTATCGAAGAGAAGAAGCTGATGAGATGGAACAAAGAATCAATGAAAACTTTAGTGAAAAGCTTAATGAAGGAATTGGCCGGTTAGAGAAGCTTATGACGAAGATGAATCAAAATCGGAGAAGGGTCTCACCTGAATCTAATCATGGGGGTAGTAGAGTCTCGCCACATTCCAATCGAGACAGAAGTGTTGAAAATGATCAAGGGCGTGGGAGGAACGTGAATGATCGTGAACGGAGGAATGTAGATAGAAGGGATGATGGTGGTAGACGAGAAGGTAGTAGAGATGTGGGTGGACGAGATAGACAACAATATACATCTGATTTCGAAGAGGAGTATGATGGTGGTAGTGTTCGAGGACAAGGACGAGGACAAGGAAGAAATTATTCTGAGTATGATCACAAGTGGGAGACGGGGATGAAGACTGAAATTCCTGAATTCAAAGGTGGTATGCAAGCGGAGGAGTTTCTAGATTGGGTGGCTAATGTTGAGGAGATTTTTGACTTCAAAGAAGTTCCAGAACATCGTAGAGTGAAGTTGGTTGCTACGAGGCTGAGGGGTAGAGCTTTGGCATGGTGGCAGCAGACCAAACTTACACGTGATCGGATGGGAAAGTCAAAAGTTGAATCTTGGGAGAAGATGAAGAAATTGATGAAAGCAACGTTCTTACCTTACAATTATCAATCTTTGATGTATCAACGTTTGCAAAACTTGAGACAAGGAACAATGTCTGTTAACGACTATGCTGATGAATTCTATCAACTTATTGCTAGGAATGATATTATGGAAAAGGAAGAGCAGCTGACATCTGGATTCATTGGGGGATTGCGAATACAGATTCAGGATATGGTTAACATGTTCGATCCTAGATCTGTAGCGGAAGCACATCAGAAAGCGTTGACTTGGGAGAAGCAGGGTAGACGAGGAGGAGGTGTGTTTACTAATTCCAACAATCAAGCGAAGAGTGTTAGTTGGAGTTCTAATGTTTCTAAACCTATCAGTAGACCAGTGGTGAAGGAGGTTGAGAAGGCAAGGGTTAACAATGGTTTCAAATGTTACAATTGTCAGGAATTGGGTCATAAAAGCAGTGAGTGTCCAAAGCCAAAGAAGAGAACCATGATTGTAGAAGTTGAGGATGAGGATGGTGATGGGGATTGTTCTAGTTCAGTTGAGGAGGATGAGCAGGATATTGCATCAGGAGATGAAGGTTGTAATCTAATGCTGAGGAGATCGTGTTTGACACCGAAGCAGGAAGAAGCTAGTTGGTTGAGGAGTAATATCTTTCAGTCAACGTGCACTATACTGGGGAAGGTGTGTAAATTTGTAATTGACGCCGGAAGCTGTGACAATATCATTTCAACCGAGGCTGTGACAAATTTGAAGTTGAAGACAGAGAAACATCCGAATCCATACAAGTTAGCATGGTTGAGAAAAGGAGGAGAAGTGAAAGTGGATAGACGAGTTCATGTTCCATTCTCTATTGGGAAGAAATACAAAGATGAAATATGGTGTGATGTAGTAGAGATGGATGTTTGCCACTTGCTTTTGGGAAGACCATGGCAGTATGATCGAGCAGTACAACATGACGGTCGGACCAATAGCTACAGTTTTATGTTTAAAGGCACAAAGATTATCTTAGTTCCAAAGAAGAGACAACCGGGAGAAAGTAAGTCAGAAGAGATTGAAGAGTTGAAAACCTTATTATCTCTGAAGGAGTTTGTTAGAGAAGTTGAGGAAGAGCCGGAAGTATTCTTGTTGATTGGACGTGAGAGCGGTGAAGAAGTTGAAATTCCAGAAGAAGTTAAACCAGTTTTGAAAGAATTTGACGATGTATTTCCAGAGGAGTTACCAACGGAGTTGCCACCGTTGAGGGATATACAACATCAGATAGATCTTGTTCCAGGTGCTGTGTTACCACACAGACCACATTATCGAATGAGTCCGAAGGAACATGAAGAGTTGCGGAGGCAGGTAGAGGAATTGCTTGAACAAGGGCGTGTGCAGGAGAGTCTGAGTCCTTGTGCTGTACCAGCTTTATTGGTACCCAAAAAGGATGGAACGTGGAGGATGTGCACTGACAGTCGAGCATTGAATAAGATTACTGTGAGATATAGATTTCCGATGCCGAGACTTGATGATTTATTGGATCAGATTAGTGGGTCCGTAATCTTTTCTAAGATTGACTTGAAGAGCGGTTATCATCAGATTCGCATTAGACCAGGGGATGAATGGAAGACAGCATTCAAGACGAGGGAAGGCTTGTATGAATGGCTGGTAATGCCGTTTGGTCTATCGGATGCACCAAGTACATTCATGAGGGTGATGAATCAAATTTTTCGACCATTCATTGGGAAGTTTGTGGTGGTGTACTTCGATGTTATTCTGATATATAGTGGAAGTCCGGGGGAACATTTGAATCATCTGAGAGAAGTGCTAATGGTACTGCGACAAGAACAGTTTTATGCTGCAACGAAGAAATGCGTGTTCATGACGCATAGTGTTTTATTTCTGGGATATGTTGTATCGGAAGAAGGAATACAGGTTGACCAAAGTAAAGTTGAATCGATTAGAGATTGGCCACAGCCCAAGACGATAACGGAAGTCCGTAGTTTTCATGGGTTGGCTTCATTTTATCGAAGGTTTATTCCACACTTTAGTAGTGTGATGGCGCCTGTGACTGATTGTATGAAGGGTAAACAGTTTACATGGACGGAGGAAGCAGGAGTTGCTTTTGAACGAATCAAGGAATTGTTGACGACAGCACCAATTCTAGCATTACCTGATTTTCAGTTGTTGGTTGAACTACATACTGATGCATCGAAGGTTGGGATTGGAGGAGTGTTAAGTCAAAAGGGTCGTCCTATTGCATATTTCAGTGAGAAGTTGTCAGGAGCAAAGATGCGATACAGTACATATGATGTGGAATTTTATGCTGTTGTGCAATCTATTAAACACTGGAGACATTATCTATTTCAGAAAGAGTTTGTTCTTTACACTGATCATGAGGCATTGAAGCATTTACAAGGACAAGATAAGATTTCAGCAAGACATGCATCGTGGATTGCATATCTGCAACAGTTTACATTTGTTGTGAAACACAAGTCGGGAGTGACGAATCGTGTTGCTAATGCGTTGAGTAGAAGAAATCACTTGCTAACTACATTGAAGGTTGAAGTGACGGGGTTTGATAAGTTACCAGAATTATTTGTTGGTGATCCTTACTTTGCAAAGTTTATTGATAAAGTCAAGGAGGGAGAGACGGATGAATTCGTGATGGTGGATGGTTTTCTGTTCAAAGGAAATCGATTGTGCATACCTGATTGTAGTTTGAGAATGAAGATTGTAAAAGAGCTGCATGAAGAAGGACATGTTGGGAGAGACCGTACGTTACAGTTGATTTCACAATCTTACTTTTGGCCATCGATGAGGAAAGAAGTGGAGAGATTTGTGGAACGATGTCATATCTGTCAGGTTTCGAAAGGAACTGCGACTAATGCTGGTTTATATATGCCATTACTTGTACCAACTAAACCATGGGTTGATGTGTGTATGGATTTTGTGTTGGGGTTACCAAGAACGCAACGTGGTAATGATTCCATTTATGTGGTGGTTGACCGATTTTCGAAAATGGCACATTTTATTGCTTGTAAGAAGACGGCGGATGTTGTTCATGTTGCTCAATTGTTTTTCAAGGAGATCTATCGACTTCACGGATTGCCAGAATCGATTGTGTCAGACAGGGATACACGTTTTCTGAGTCATTTTTGGCTAAGTTTGTGGAAGATGGTGGGAACGAAGCTGAAGTTTAGTAGTGCTTATCATCCACAGACAGATGGACAGACTGAGGTGGTAAACAGATCATTGGGAAATTTGCTGAGATGTCTTGTGCAAGACAATCTGAAGAGTTGGGATGTGAAGTTATGCCAGGCAGAGTTTTCCCATAATCATGCTGTAAATCGAAGTACTGGGTTCAGTCCATTTCAGGTAGTTTATTCAAGCTTACCTCAGGGACCGTTGGATTTAACGGTAGTGCCACAATCAAAGAAGGTAGTTAAGAAAGCTGCTGATTTTGTTGAGGGATTGACGGAATGTCATAAAATCATTCAGGAACGATTGGGGAAAGCAAATGAGAAGTATAAACGATCTACAGATTTGAAGTGAAGGAGTGTTGAATTTCAAGAAGGTGATTTGGTTTATGCAGTGTTAACAAAAGATCGTTTTCCAGTGGGCGCTTATAACAAGTTGAAAGCTAGAAAAATCGGTCCGGTGGAAGTTGTGAAGCGAATTAATGAAAATGCTTACAAATTTAAACTGCCAGATGATGTGTATACATCTGATGTATTCAATGTCAAACATCTCGTACCATATCACGAGGATGAATTTGTTGTGGCGGAAGAGAGTACAAATTCGAGGTCGAATTTTTCTCACCCTGGGGAGGATGATGAAGCCCAGAAGGATGCCCAGAATGATGAAGGGTTAGGTCGCATACGACCTAACGAAGCTTTTAAGTTGTTACTGGTTGATGAAGCAAAAATTGGTAAAGTGTTAGGTCGCGAACGACCTAACAAGGCCTTTAGGTCGCACCAACAACCTAGTAAAGATCACCAACGATCTACTAAAGAACTACGAGCTAACAAGGAGGCTAGCGAGTTAGCAGTGTGTGAGGATTGGCGGGGAGCTGAAGTGTTAGGTCGCGAGCGACCTAACGTATCTTTTAGGTCAGGGCTACGACCTAACAGTCTGAAGAGAAAGGAGATACGACTTAACATGTTTTTAACTCGTGTACGACTTAACGAGTTGGAAGATAGGTCGCAGGAAGGACTTAACGAGTTAACTCGTGTACGACCTAACGAATTGGAAGATAGGTCGCTCGAACGACTTACCGAGTTAAAAGTGCTACGGGTTAAAATGAAACGACTTATACTAAGTCGCAGGAAAATGTCTTGACCTAAGTTAGGTCGCAAGAACTTAGGTCTCATAAAGAGGGTTCAGATGCCAGGGTTCTTAAGTCGCGGAAAGATTCTATGTTCTTAAGTCGCGAAGTTTTAAGTCGTACAGACTTAGGTCGCGGAGTTATACTTCTTAAGGCGCAAAGTCTCATTTTAAGTCGCGAAAGCTTGTAGCCGAGGATCTTGATGTCGCGTCAATCTGAACCGTTGATGATGAGCCGTTTTATCTTTGAGTCGTTTGTGTCTTTTTTTTGTTTGTACCTGTTTTGTAAGTCGTCATCTATAGGTCGTTTCCGACCTAAGTACTTGTAATTTTTGAAGTTTTTGTGTGTGTTGAGTTGTAACTACTATAAATAGTGCGTGAGTCTCATTTGTAAAAGGTTGTTGAATATTGAATAAAATTCTCTTTTGTTAGCTTTGTGCTTTCAATTTCAATTGGTAGTCGAGTGTATCTCCTATCTCCTCTTTCGGTTAATCGAGTGCGCTCGATTCAACGATTGTAGAAGCCGATTCGCGGAATCAAGTGCGCTTGATCAACGCTAGAAGAATTGAAGATCTTTGAACCCGGTATCGTGCGCGATCAACGAGTTCGAGATAGCTAGAATTCGGTATCTTCGGATCAACGAATTTGGGCATTTCAGTATCTTCCAATCCACCGATTACTACATTCAACGATCTACATTGTTTTTGTAATATCCGCTGCGCCATTTTGGTATCAGAGCTTGTTTTAGCCAATCATAGCTAGATCGAGACTTGGAACCAATCAATTGAAGAAATTTGAAGAAGTTTGAGACGACCGAGCTAGTTGAGGGAATTTGCATGCATTTTTGAAGCTTGGAGGATCGGATTTGTGTTAGAGGCCGAGAATTGTATTCGTCGAGTTCATCATCGAGTAGCAACACAAGGGGGAGTTTTGATCCATTCTATTTTGGATCTAAGTTCGAGAATTGTTTGAATTTGGGCCGTGAAGCTTGCGTGCGCCAAAGGAGAGATTTGAATTGTTGAAGTTTGTACAATTTACAATCATGCCACCGAGAAGAGAAAATCATCACCAAAACGTAGAAGCTTTGTATCGAAGAGAAGAAGCTGATGAGATGGAACAAAGAATCAATGAAAACTTTAGTGAAAAGCTTAATGAAGGAATTGGCCGGTTAGAGAAGCTTATGACGAAGATGAATCAAAATCGGAGAAGGGTCTCACCTGAATCTAATCATGGGGGTAGTAGAGTCTCGCCACATTCCAATCGAGACAGAAGTGTTGAAAATGATCAAGGGCGTGGGAGGAACGTGAATGATCGTGAACGGAGGAATGTAGATAGAAGGGATGATGGTGGTAGACGAGAAGGTAGTAGAGATGTGGGTGGACGAGATAGACAACAATATACATCTGATTTCGAAGAGGAGTATGATGGTGGTAGTGTTCGAGGACAAGGACGAGGACAAGGAAGAAATTATTCTGAGTATGATCACAAGTGGGAGACGGGGATGAAGACTGAAATTCCTGAATTCAAAGGTGGTATGCAAGCGGAGGAGTTTCTAGATTGGGTGGCTAATGTTGAGGAGATTTTTGACTTCAAAGAAGTTCCAGAACATCGTAGAGTGAAGTTGGTTGCTACGAGGCTGAGGGGTAGAGCTTTGGCATGGTGGCAGCAGACCAAACTTACACGTGATCGGATGGGAAAGTCAAAAGTTGAATCTTGGGAGAAGATGAAGAAATTGATGAAAGCAACGTTCTTACCTTACAATTATCAATCTTTGATGTATCAACGTTTGCAAAACTTGAGACAAGGAACAAAGTCTGTTAACGACTATGCTGATGAATTCTATCAACTTATTGCGAGGAATGATATTATGGAAACGGAAGAGCAACTGACATCTGGATTCATTGGGGGATTGCGAATACAGATTCAGGATATGGTTAACATGTTCGATCCTAGATCTGTAGCGGAAGCACATCAGAAAGCGTTGACTTGGGAGAAGCAGGGTAGACGAGGAGGAGGTGTGTTTACTAATTCCAACAATCAAGCGAAGAGTGTTAGTTGGAGTTCTAATGTTTCTAAA
This sequence comes from Allium fistulosum, assembly GCA_030737815.1. Taxonomy (NCBI): domain Eukaryota; kingdom Viridiplantae; phylum Streptophyta; class Magnoliopsida; order Asparagales; family Amaryllidaceae; genus Allium; species Allium fistulosum. The sequence goes on from CM060908.1 coordinate 238,057,261, forward strand.
CCTATCAGTAGACCAGTGGTGAAGGAGGTTGAGAAGGCAAGGGTTAACAATGGTTTCAAATGTTACAATTGTCAGGAATTGGGTCATAAAAGCAGCGAGTGTCCAAAGCCAAAGAAGAGAACCATGATTGTAGAAGTTGAGGATGAGGATGGTGATGGGGATTGTTCTAGTTCAGTTGAGGAGGATGAGCAGGATATTGCATCAGGAGATGAAGGTTGTAATCTAATGCTGAGGAGATCGTGTTTGACACCAAAGCAGGAAGAAGCTAGTTGGTTGAGGAGTAATATCTTTCAATCAACGTGCACTATACTGGGGAAGGTGTGTAAATTTGTAATTGACGCCGGAAGCTGTGACAATATCATTTCAACCGAGGCTGTGACAAATTTGAAGTTGAAGACAGAGAAACATCCGAATCCATACAAGTTAGCATGGTTGAGAAAAGGAGGAGAAGTGAAAGTGGATAGACGAGTTCATGTTCCATTCTCTATTGGGAAGAAATACAAAGATGAAATATGGTGTGATGTAGTAGAGATGGATGTTTGCCACTTGCTTTTGGGAAGACCATGGCAGTATGATCGAGCAGTACAACATGACGGTCGGACCAATATCTACAGTTTTATGTTTAAAGGCACAAAGATTATCTTAGTTCCAAAGAAGAGACAACCGGGAGAAAGTAAGTCAGAAGAGATTGAAGAGTTGAAAACCTTATTATCTCTGAAGGAGTTTGTTAGAGAAGTTGAGGAAGAGCCGGAAGTATTCATGTTGATTGGACGTGAGAGCGGTGAAGAAGTTGAAATTCCAGAAGAAGTTAAACCAGTTTTGAAAGAATTTGACGATGTATTTCCAGAGGAGTTACCAACGGAGTTGCCACCGTTGAGGGATATACAACATCAGATAGATCTTGTTCCAGGTGCTGTGTTACCACACAGACCACATTATCGAATGAGTCCGAAGGAACATGAAGAGTTGTGGAGGCAGGTAGAGGAATTGCTTGAACAAGGGCGTGTGCAGGAGAGTCTGAGTCCTTGTGCTGTACCAGCTTTATTGGTACCCAAAAAGGATGGAACGTGGAGGATGTGCACTGACAGTCGAGCATTGAATAAGATTACTGTGAGATATAGATTTCCGATGCCGAGACTTGATGATTTATTGGATCAGATTAGTGGGTCCGTAATCTTTTCTAAGATTGACTTGAAGAGCGGTTATCATCAGATTCGCATTAGACCAGGGGATGAATGGAAGACAGCATTCAAGACGAGGGAAGGCTTGTATGAATGGCTGGTAATGCCGTTTGGTCTATCGGATGCACCAAGTACATTCATGAGGGTGATGAATCAAATTTTTCGACCATTCATTGGGAAGTTTGTGGTGGTGTACTTCGATGTTATTCTGATATATAGTGGAAGTCCGGGGGAACATTTGAATCATCTGAGAGAAGTGCTAATGGTACTGCGACAAGAACAGTTTTATGCTGCAACGAAGAAATGCGTGTTCATGACGCATAGTGTTTTATTTCTGGGATATGTTGTATCGGAAGAAGGAATACAGGTTGACCAAAGTAAAGTTGAATCGATTAGAGATTGGCCACAGCCCAAGACGATAACGGAAGTCCGTAGTTTTTATGGGTTGGCTTCATTTTATCGAAGGTTTATTCCACACTTTAGTAGTGTGATGGCGCCTGTGACTGATTGTATGAAGGGTAAACAGTTTACATGGACGGAGGAAGCAGGAGTTGCTTTTGAACGAATCAAGGAATTGTTGACGACAGCACCAATTCTAGCATTACCTGATTTTCAGTTGTTGTTTGAACTACATACTGATGCATCGAAGGTTGGGATTGGAGGAGTGTTAAGTCAAAAGGGTCGTCCTATTGCATATTTCAGTGAGAAGTTGTCAGGAGCAAAGATGCGATACAGTACATATGATGTAGAATTTTATGCTGTTGTGCAATCTATTAAACACTGGAGACATTATCTATTTCAGAAAGAGTTTGTTCTTTACACTGATCATGAGGCATTGAAGCATTTACAAGGACAAGATAAGATTTCAGCAAGACATGCATCGTGGATTGCATATCTGCAACAGTTTACATTTGTTGTGAAACACAAGTCGGGAGTGACGAATCGTGTTGCTAATGCGTTGAGTAGAAGAAATCACTTGCTAACTACATTGAAGGTTGAAGTGACGGGGTTTGATAAGTTACCAGAATTATTTGTCGGTGATCCTTACTTTGCAAAGTTTGTTGATAAAGTCAAGGAGGGAGAGACGGATGAATTCGTGATGGTGGATGGTTTTCTGTTCAAAGGAAATCGATTGTGCATACCTGATTGTAGTTTGAGAATGAAGATTGTAAAAGAGCTGCATGAAGAAGGACATGTTGGGAGAGACCATACGTTACAGTTGATTTCACAATCTTACTTTTGGCCATCGATGAGGAAAGAAGTGGAGAGATTTGTGGAACGATGTCATATCTGTCAGGTTTCGGAAGGAACTGCGACTAATGCTGGTTTATATATGCCATTACTTGTACCAACTAAACCATGGGTTGATGTGTGTATGGATTTTGTGTTGGGGTTACCAAGAACGCAACGTGGTAATGATTCCATTTATGTGGTGGTTGATCGATTTTCGAAAATGGCACATTTTATTGCTTGTAAGAAGACGGCGTATGCTGTTCATGTTGCTCAATTGTTTTTCAAGGAGATCTATCGACTTCACGGATTGCCAGAATCGATTGTGTCAGACAGGGATACATGTTTTCTGAGTCATTTTTGGCTAAGTTTGTGGAAGATGGTGGGAACGAAGCTGAAGTTTAGTAGTGCTTATCATCCACAGACAGATGGACAGACTGAGGTGGTAAACAGATCATTGGGAAATTTGCTGAGATGTCTTGTGCAAGACAATCTGAAGAGTTGGGATGTGAAGTTATGCCAGGCAGAGTTTTCCCATAATCATGCTGTAAATCGAAGTACTGGGTTCAGTCCATTTCAGGTAGTTTATTCAAGCTTACCTCAGGGACCGTTGGATTTAACGGTAGTGCCACAATCAAAGAAGGTAGTTAAGAAAGCTGCTGATTTTGTTGAGGGATTGACGGAATGTCATAAAATCGTTCAGGAACGATTGGGGAAAGCAAATGAGAAGTATAAACGATCTGCAGATTTGAAGTGAAGGAGTGTTGAATTTCAAGAAGGTGATTTGGTTTATGCAGTGTTAACAAAAGATCGTTTTCCAGTGGGCGCTTATAACAAGTTGAAAGCTAGAAAAATCGGTCCGGTGGAAGTTGTGAAGCGAATTAATGAAAATGCTTACAAATTTAAACTGCCAGATGATGTGTATACATCTGATGTATTCAATGTCAAACATCTCGTACCATATCACGAGGATGAATTTGTTGTGGCGGAAGAGAGTACAAATTCGAGGTCGAATTTTTCTCACCCTGGGGAGGATGATGTAGCCCAGAAGGATGCTCAGAATGATGAAGGGTTAGGTCGTGTACGACCTAATGAAGCTTTTAAGTAGTTACTGGTTGATGAAGCAAAAATTGGTAAAGTGTTAGGTCGCGAACGACCTAACAAGGCCTTTAGGTCGCACCAACGACCTAGTAAAGATCACCAACGATCTACTAAAGAACTATGAGCTAACAAGGAGGCTAGCGAGTTAGCAGTGTGTGAGGATTGGCGGGGAGCTGAAGTGTTAGGTCGCGAGCGACCTAACGTATCTTTTAGGTCAGGGCTACGACCTAACAGTCTGAAGAGAAAGGAGATACGACTTAACATGTTTTTAACTCGTGTATGACTTAACGAGTTGGAAGATAGGTCGCAGGAAGGACTTAACGAGTTAACTCGTGTATGACCTAACGAATTGGAAGATAGGTCGCTAGAATGACTTACTGAGTTAAAAGTGCTACGGGTTAAAATGAAACGACTTATACTAAGTCGCAGGAAAATGTCTCGACCTAAGTTAGGTCGCAAGAACTTAGGTCGCATAAAGAGGGTTCAGATGCCAGGGTTCTTAAGTCGCGGAAAGATGCTATGTTCTTAAGTCGCGAAGTTTTAAGTCGTACAGACTTAGGTCGCGGAGTTATACTTCTTAAGTCGCAAAGTCTCATTTTAAGTCGCGAAAGCTTGTAGCCGAGGATCTTGATGCCGCGTCAATCTGAACCGTTGATGACGAGCCGTTTTATCTTTGAGTCGTTTGTGTCTTTTTTTTGTTCGTACCTGTTTTGTAAGTCGTCATCTATAGGTCGTTTCCGACCTAAGTACTTGTAATTTTTGAAGTTTTTGTGTGTGTTGAGTTGTAACTACTATAAATAGTGCGTGAGTCTCATTTGTAAAAGGTTGTTGAATATTGAATAAAATTCTCTTTTGTTAGCTTTGTGCTTTCAATTTCAATTGGTAGTCGAGTGTATCTCCTATCTCCTCTTTCGGTTAATCGAGTGCGCTCGATTCAATGATTGTAGAAGCCGATTCGCGGAATCAAGTGCGCTTGATCAACGCTAGAAGAATTGAAGATCTTTGAACCCGGTATTGTGCGCGATCAACGAGTTCGAGATAGCTAGAATTCGGTATCTTCGGATCAACGAATTTGGGCATTTCAGTATCTTCCAATCCACCGATTACTACATTCAACGATCTACATTGTTTTTGTAATATCCGCTGCGCCAGATCCATTCCCATCTCGACTAGTTTTCCATGATTTTTGGACCTCATATAAATTATACAATTTTATAAGAATTCGATTTTAAATTTTAAATTTATTGAACTAATTACATTATAAATTAAGTTAGTTACCATTAACAGATAATCCTTCTAGTGTTGCGAACCCGGCCTTCGACTTCACCGAACTCTATCCCTCGATGGGCTCGACCGCCCTACCACTGTCGAAGTCGTGACCTCAAACGACTCGCAATTGCCTGTGTGCCTCACCATTGCCGTCACCTAGCTTACCTGCCGCGCTCGATTAGACATCTCGATCGATTTCGTGAATCGCCTATCCTGGTTCGCGACCCCCTGCCATGTCGCAAAGCTTCCCCATCGCGCCTCCTCCCACCAACCACTGACCTCGACCCAAAATCCCAGGCGATACCACAAGTCGCGACTGTCCCCATGTCGACGACGAATCCCATCTGGTCGCGTTTGACCTCTAACCACCACACTTCACCGAAGCTCGCACCCAGGTGCTTCTCGACTAAACAATCTTAATGCAACTGACCCCGAAGTCCAACTCCCCTATGACTTCGAGAATCTCCATGCCCTAGGTCTCAAAACCCAATAGCATCCACTATTGATCCACCCTCAATAAAACAACCCATATATTTGGACCATTTAAATTGACAATAATCCACACATGTCAACTTAAATAGTACAAAACACGAATCATTAATGGAGTATATGTATATAAATGAGAATCACAGACATATACAATAACATAATAACGCAACGGAATTACAACAATGTCATAATAGTAGTTCATGAAGCAACTAAGTAAATACAACAATGTCTCAAGCAAGAAGTGAAATAGAAATACATAGATGTCCGATACAATATCAAAATAGAATAGAGCAGTACTGATACAAATAAAGATAAATGATAGTCTTCAAGTCTTCATCTTCCAAGCAGCACAACAACAGAAATCCACAGACTGACCCGAGCATAAGCATAAACAAGCACTCGAGTCAGGACATACATTCTTACACAAGATAATATGGTTCAAATTTGAAATAACAATAACTCAAAGATGAATGGAGTAACATCTTTGAGGATCTGTTAAACTATCTATCTATATAGTAGTGTACGCTAAGCAGATAATGCCTAATAGTAAAATAAACTATCAAAATAGTGTTAAGGCGTTACCATTGTTCCACTTAACACATTTATATATCATTACAGTCTATACAGCACCGTAAACTCCACCGTAAACTAGTGGAATATCAGGGAGTACTCCATAGGTATAATACAAAACAAATTCGTAGTGGTCGCGCATATGGATACAAGTATGACAAGGCACATGAGGCAATACCCAAGGTAGTGAAACTACCGTTTGCCTGATTCGGACTGGTGAGAACGCATCGCCACAACGATCGCAACACCATGAAACACCACTCCCAATTCAAGGGTGAGCACTAATCAATAGAAAGTAATGAGTAGTTTACGAAGAAGTGTGTTCGCTCGAGGTAGCTAACCCCATTTGGCCCGGCACGGCTCCTGTTTTAGTCATTTCCAATTTGACACAAGTGTCAAGGTCATCCATTATCGTTCTCTTTCTTCAATCATCAACGAACATCATTCCAACCACTTCATTCTGGATCACACTCCACGTATAGTTATTAAAGTGGTATTTGATTTAGACAGTGAGTATGTCCCTTACCGATTCCGGTTTCTTTATTAACTTTCGTAATTATTACACCGATTGGTCGTTTAATGAATTTCAAAACCAAATTAATTTCAATTCCTCTTAGAATTCGAAAGCCATCATTTCATTTACCTTTCTATATAAATTTCCAAAATTTATGTTTCAAATTCTCAATTTCAAATTTCCAAACTCTATAATTCAATTTCAATTTTAATTTAAACCATTTCAAATATTGATTTAAATTCATATAAAGGATTCATTCCATAATCATTTAATTTAGGTAAATTTAACATTCAAAGCAATTTCAATTTAATTTCCAATTCATTAAATCAATTTAAGTTTACCTATATTATCAAAACTTACAAGTTTAATTAAATTAAATTAGTCAAATTAAATTCGTTAAATTACAAGTCTTATATTAATTTCATTAAATAACATTTTATTTCTTGTTAAAGAAATTCAATTTCACTTATTTACTTATCTAGTTTTACAAATTTCAAACTTAATTATTAAAGAAATTCAATTTCACTTATCAAAGAAATTCAACTTTATTTAATTATTAAATAATTTCAAAACTTAATTCAATAATTTAATTAAATTTAAACAACATTCTTTCATCAAACACTTTGTTATTATTTTGTTTCAAATTATTAAATATTAACATTTAAATTTCACTAGAATTCAAATTCCAAACATCATTTAAAAACCCTTACTATTTCATTCAAATAAAATCTTTATATTTTTATTTTTAAATCGAATTATTTGACCAACCGGGTTTTTATTTAATTCTCTATCCTAAGTCAATTGTTTTATTTGCGTATTTATCATTTCAACCCGATTCCATTTCAATTCAAAATCAAAGCATAATCAAGGGAACTTGTAGTGTGATAACTGGGATGGTGTCAAAGTAAATAAACAAGCAATAACAACAATCAATAACAAATCCAATAATCAATTCAGATAATCCCGAAATAATCGTATTAATTTACATTGTAATTTATGTAAATTAATAAAATTATTTCTAGAATCTACACTATCATTTCATGTAGATTGAAGATTATTACACTATTATTTTATGCGGTTCTACAGTTGATATCTACTTATTCCATTTCATATTTCATCAATTTATACACCATAAATTTTAAATGGTTCAAGGAGTAACTAACTATATTTCTATGTGTAAATTAACTAGACATTTAAGGGTCATATTATACAAATGTTATTTAATCAAATTCAAGCACATATGTAAATTTCTAAATTGTTAATTACTCTACGTCAAATTCAATTGTATATTATTTATCACCTCATACATTAACAATTTTAACGTCCAATATTAACATCAAACAAGCAACCATTCATCAACCACACTTGATTACCATCGTATAAGAATATAAGTCGTGAAATTTTTATTCACCATTCGTGGTTAGAGAAATGAACGGCGAAGCACGAAGATGCATGAATGGAATTGGTTCAACACAGCTCCAACACGAACAATCGAACAACTGCAACCATCGACAAAAGAAAGATGGTATTAATTTCAAAATGGACGTTCATATATATATTTTTATAAAATCATATATATGCACTTACCAAACGGCGAAGAAAAGAAAGAAAGCTGAGAATTTTGATGCTGCTGCAAAATGGAACTTCAACTGGTTGCTGCTGTACAGAATAGAAAAGAAATGGTTACTATTATTCAGCAACCAAAATATATACTACGTAGATATTCTTTCGGCAATATTTAAAAGCAACAGTACACTTCCACTTTTCACAAAGCAACACTGTTCACTTTCATTTTCCTTTTTTTAACAAACTGTTATTCTTCTTTTAGAAAGAGAACTATTCATTTTTCTTCTTCAATGCAAGCAACCATTTCATACATATGCATGCACACGACTTCATACATATCCATGCACAAGCGAGGTCAGGGATTGGAAGTGGTGCGCTGGAGGCTACTGCGCAAGTGAGGCAAGGTGGTTGGAGGGTGCGGCGGTTCCAAGGTGGTGGCTGGGTCGTTGCGCTTGCGCGCGCGTCTGGAAGCCGGTGGTGGGGTTCAGGGAGTGGAGTAGGACGGCGCAAGGTGTAAAGCGGCCGGAGGAGTGGACTCGCGGCTAGGGGTGGAGGTGACGCATTGGAGGGGTTCAAGCGACGGGTGGCGCGCGGGGAGGACGTGGGGATGGGTGTGGCACGCAGTACCTGGAGAGGAGGGGCATGCACTGGTGGCTACGACGTGGGCTGAGGGGGATGGCGCAGCCGGTGGTGCGACGACGACTTTGGCATCAGAAGAGGGGAGGTGGATTGGTCTGGGTCTCACGATGTAATGGTGGATGCTACATTCCTTTGCCTTTGCATATTATTTCTTTTCTTATGTAATTTTTTTTACAGTGGATACAATCAAAAGAAGAGGAGGAAGAATAGAGATAGAGGTGAAGAGAAAGTTTCGTACCTGTAGCTTAGCTAATGAATGGTTACAAAGCTAATGCACGTTTATATTTTATATTTTGAAATTTGGAATTTTGCACGGTAATTGTTGTTTTGAAATACGAACCACCCCTCCTATTTTCCAAGCTAACCCCTAACTGCCAACTACCCATATTAATTCCCATCAGCTGAAGTTTAATTCAAATTTTTTTTTGAATGGGTACGGGCTGCAAATATTTTTGGGCTGAATCGGTATTTAGCCGGTCCTTTTGGAACGGTTAAATTAGCGCAACGATCTACGTCGAACTCCGATTTGTACAAATGAATACACCGTTTTGATCAGCGCGACGAGGCACTTCCAACGGTACGCAGATAATTTCGATACGACAGTCTTATCAAAACTTGAAACTTACGCCGATTAAATTGTTCGTTTGACAAAACAATTTAAATGAAGCAGGCGACGACGGAATTAGACGAAAAGAAATGCGACGTCTTGATCAGATAAATCTTTACAACATTACCATGTAAAAATATTTAGATTCAGAAGATAAAATTTACGCACTTTAAATGAACTGATATACAATAAAATGCGAATGAAATTTACTGCGATATTTTGCGACGAAACATTTCCTATATCCATAACTAACTAGACGCATCTTATAAACGAAGTTTGGACATAAATTGAGATCGTATATATAAATTTCAAATTTTTTTATATTAAAATAATGGATTTAAATTTTTAAATTGGGTCGGAAATTCAGGGTCGTTACAATCTCCCCCACTCAAAACTTTTCGTCCTCGAAAAGGAACGAGACGGGAGAAGTAGGAAAGAAACAAGCATAAAATTCAAGTTAGATCTTGAGAAAAATGAATTATACCTGAAATTAGTAATTCAGGGTTTGAATCCCGAATACTATCCTCAGTTTCCCATGTGCAATCTCTCTCATCTGCACTCCACTGAACTTTGATAAGATTGACCGACTTTCTTAGTTGCTTTGTCTCATGGTCGACTATCCGAAGTGGCTTTCGCTCGATGGTCAAGTCAGGCTCAATAACTAACTCTTCCAACCAAGCAGTGGGAATGGTCATAGATGGATCGCGCACAATTTTGCGGAGATGTGAGACATGGAACACATTGTGCACACCGGCAAACTTTTCTGGTAATGCGATTCTATAGGCCAAAGTTCCAACCCTTTCTGTAATTTCAAACGGACCAACAAATCTGGTGTAACGATACGGATTTTTCGCGTTCGAAAATCGACATCCATACTTCATATCGTATTCGAATGTCATAGATTCGACCGTTCAAATCCGATTCGCCGGAGCTTATAACACAGTTAAGTAAACAACACAGCGAAAAAGAAAAAGAATATGGATATACATCATCTGAATACAATATCCAGATACAATGATGATACAATGAATATCTATATACATCAGAGATATGATACAAGAAATAGCAGCGGAAAGAAAATAGATAACACCAGCAGCGGATAGAATGTCTCCAATAGAATGCTCCAAGATAAGCAACGTCAATCCATGAACTCCAAGAACTGAACTAGCTCCAGATAATCTACTCAACCTGAATATCTGAGAAAACCCAACTCTAGACTGCCCGTGTGGAAAATGGTGGGCACCCAGAGTTTAGGAAGGGAACAATAAACTCCGGATCAGTCATGGGACTGGTGTGAGCAATAAAAACAGTTTATCTTTAAACAAACAACAAAGGATTTTAAACATTGAAACCCGCAATGCTTTTGGAAAATGAAACTACCATAAGACCTCCCACCACACACACAATGCAAATGCAGAATTGGAGGAGATTTCTTCTTATGATAGTCAAACATGCTTACTACGCAAACAAAACTCCTTTGATATTATTACTAGTGCATAGTGTGAAAATATTTCGAAAGTATAATATCAATCTTACCCAGCATACAACATTTCATCGTATGCCTACTATAACTACTACGTTCGATAGCAGGTTACCGCCACATTCCATAGCAGGTAATACAACTAAAACCGTACAGAGTTCGTATTGTTTCTTTGGATTTCCAACAAATGATCAGGCTAAGGAACTTCCTTATCGAAATGGAAACGCCTCTGGAAAGACGCCCCGAGAACCTAACCGGATCTCTGCAAACAAAAGGTCGACGCTACCTCACGCTGTACAGCTGTAACTAGGTAACTAACACACTGACGCTACCTCACGCTGTACAGCTGTAACTAGGTAACTAACACACAAGTATGCCATCCCCCGGTCGTAACCAACCTTTTTCCGAGGATCCTCAATCACAAAGCAACAGCCACAAAATATAATCAACATAGGTAAAATATCTGGGCTCCATACCATGATATCACCTTTTATCCAGAAGGAAATGACATACCCTAGGGGCGCTACCCCTACAAACCTTTGCTGCAACATTCCTATTTCGACCATTACCAGGTTGTGAGGCTCGACGAAGTCTCGTCCACAAAGCTACGCTTTTTCACAAAGCCATGCTTTTTCACAAAGCAACGCTTCGATCAACAAATGATCAGCAGCACTTCGTATGCCACATTACCAAATTGGGAATGTATCACTAGTAACTATCAACTACATAACCTTTGAGCTCGTACGTCTCAGAGAAGGGTGTTAAGCTAAGAGAATAAATTCTCCACCACCAACAGAAATGTATTTGATAGAAACCAGCTTTACATCTCAAAGTGTAACGTCAGACACACATCCATACAAGTCTGTTCTGGGTTCGAACAGAACCGAAGGCACTTCCGAAGAAGCCCTTGCAATTTCGGGTACTCACAATCCCGATCGGACTTCCCATCACTTAGGAAATCTCTATACCGGCGCGACTCAGTGCAGAGACAATCGATAGGTCATCCTATCGTTCTCGCAAATACCCGGTCTTCACCACCGGTCTTCAAATGCTATCCATTTACGTCGTATCACTATTCGGAATGGGTTATATGACACAAAGGTCCTTTCCCGGCTAAACCGAATAACGCGCGCAATATCAAAAATCATATGGATACTTGGGTCTCAGTTAAATCACAGCTTAAAAACAAAACTTTTCATTCGAATGGTTAAAACAATTTACCATTTCCAATCTTTTAAACAAAAAGATTCATTTCAAAAACCTTCAATGGTTTAAACAATTTCCACACTTTCAATCTTTTTAAAAAGATTCAATTCACAAAGCTTACCCCGTTCACAAAGATTCATTCATAGATTTTCAAATCGATTTCCATTTCAATTAGATTAACTCGTTAAATCTTTAAATCAAGATTTAACCTATAGCTTTCAAAACAATTCTATTTCAAGTTGGATTAACTCGTTCGGTCTTTGAAATCAAAGACTCATTTCATAGTTTTCAAAACATTTCAATTCTATTTCAAACTTGAAATTCTTTCAACACAAATTGGAAGTTCATTACTTATGTGAAAGCTTTTACTATTTGAAAACAAATAGTTTCCTTTCAGAAAAATCCAGTTATATTTACACGAGTTAAAACCCTTGAATTAAAATTCAAATTCCCAAATCAATATCTATAAAATGGTTTAACCCATATATAACTTGTATAGCATCTTTAATCCTTAGTTTCAAATCATAGAATTCAATTTAAAACTTGAATTCAAATTTAAATCAAATTATTTAAATTTTCAAAACTCGATTAAGTTATTCGAAATAACTTTTATCTTTGAAATTCCATTTCAAAAGCTTTTCACTTTAAACCCAAATTTCCAATTTCAAAATCAATTGAAATTAAAATTTCAATTTCAAAAACATCAAATTTAAATCATCTGTGACTTAACCGATTTCCTCGTGAAATCCATATTTGTGTGTGTAAAGGTGTAGTCCAGGGATTTCACACAATAGTGCACAACATCAATCAACACAGATATATCGATAAGCGGTATAATCGATAACGCTTATCTTCATTCACAGATTCATAGATAAAATAAATTTATCGGTCACAAAGATTCACTATTACAATTCGATGTGGGTTCCGGATAACCAATCGGAATCCGACTCCCTGTCGCATCGAAATTCAAGTGTCGTTTACGGATCAAAGGTTTTCATATTCACATAGCAGTATATATCACAAAAAACAGAAATCACAGCTCAGCACAAGGTAATTCACATCACAAAGCATCACAAATCAGGATATCAAACAATTCAACCATTCAACGAAATCCAAACATCCATAAGTAGAATCAAATAATATCTGATAATAATTAATTTATACCAGATTAATTACTTATGAATAAACTACAAATCTTGGTTAATTAATCATTAATTAATTACACATCATTCTGATTAATTATCCTTTAATCATTTATTAATTAACCATTAATAATAAATTTAAAATTAATTAACCCCTTAATAACTCATTAATAAATAAATCAACCCTTAATTAATCAACCTTTAATTAATCATTCTTAAGTAATTACAACAAGTGATTATTAATTAACTTTAATTTATTAGAATATCCAACATTAATTACAATACGTAATTAATCCCTTGATTACTTTCGTTAAGTAATTAACAATTTAAACTGATTATCTTAATTAATTAATCTAGTTTTTTTATATATACTTAATTGTTATTAAAATAATTTAAACTTAAAAACTTCATTATGCCCAAACTATGTCGTAAACGAACTTAAGTTTATATTTAAACTTTTGTTTTTAAAACTTGTTTAAGTTAACTTCCATTTATTTCCAAACTGAAATACATGTTAAGTTTATAGTATATTAAAATTTAGTGAAAAATTGTTTACTTAACATTACCTTTAAAATGCAATACTGCTGTTTGGAAACAAATCCGAGTACTACCATCGCTAAAACCCGAGGAAAGCACGATAATTACTCGAGTAAGGCTCGAGTTTCCCCATCTCTTTCCCGCGTTTTCCCCTTACTCTTTCTTCTTCTTCTTCTTCTTCTCCTTGATCCTTTCTTTTGTTAAATTAAAATATAACTGCAGTGTTATACAAACTCATGCGAACCATCAGTTTGAAACTCGAAGAAACCCCAAATATACTCGAGCAATATCACGCGACGACCCCATCTCTTGAATCACTTACACCGATCGCCCATGTCGTACAAGTGCACAGTAGCACCACCTAGCTCCGGCGAACACCCATACCTCAGGCACATCACAAATCTCTCACATATTCGAAATCCAAGTTCGAATTGCCAACAGAAATTTCGAATCGAAATTCAACAGTTCGACCCAAAATACAGAACTCCAACTAATCAACAAGATCACCTCGCCACCGCCCCTCACTTCACCGGAGACGCCCAAAATTCAACCACACCACGACAACATGACAAGCTTCCTCCCTCTTGAATTTCGTGAAGCTCGATCATACATAAGAGCCGTACGCGTCTCGTAACCGAGATGAACAAGAACTCCAGAAAACACCCTAATACGATCTCGTACTCAAATTTCACACCATAGAAAATTTAATATACATTTTTCCTACGATCTACAATCCTCCATCTACCTCCAGAAACCATTCCAAGAATTTACAATTACGTGATCGTCAGAAATCGATAAAATTGTGTTTTCTGTTCATCCTTCAATTTCTCTTGGTTTACCCAAATAAAAATCTTGATTCCATTTTTAAAATTCATAGTTTTCGGAGATAAATCAAATTATATACATAAAACATTAAATCATGAAAGTTGAATTCTTTGATATGTAGAGATTCCACTGTATGTTTCATCTTCCAGTTAATTACTTAAATAAATTTTCTTAAAATTATTCTTAGAATTAGACTTACATCCTTTCAATTATTTTCTCTTTACGAATCGAGCTCAAAAATTGATTCATTCAGAGGATCTGGATTTGTTTATGAGTTGGGGCTTGTTGTTTAACAGAGAAGACATATATATGTATATCTTCAGAAACATAGGCATTTGCATCTATATATATATATACAGACATCACTTATATCCATGCAACAGATCTCTGTCACAACATCAAATATTTATCACACACAATCAAAACAGTAGAGGGGAAGTTTGCTCACCTTGTTTCAGAAGAAAGAACAGAGATAAACAGAGTTTCTATTGTTGAACCAGATTTTGAATTTGCAAACTAAAACTTGTTCTCGGTCCAGACATTGATTTCCAGGCTTGAAAGCTTGAAACAGGTTGATGAGTTTTATTGAATTGTTTGTAGCATTTTTACTAAGCTTTCTTCAGATTGAACTGGAACTTGAAAACTTAGGTCTGAGACTTGCTTTTGTTTCTCAGTTTTAAATTTTTATGAATGAAAGTGAAAGTATGAGATGATACATACAGGCTGGAGAATAATGTAGAGGTAAGATCTTTCATGTGTACTTGAAGTATTTTATAAAATTTGGCCAGAGATTTTTATTTGAAATTGGAGGCTGAAATCTTGTTTTAGCGGCTGATATAAACTTATGTTGTGTACTAAGGAGGCTAGCATTAATTTGCTTTGTACAATATCAGACCAGAGATATATTTTCCTTTCATTTCATTTGGGTACATATAGATTTGTAAAATCTTTTCATTTCGGCTGTACATGTATTTCTTGTTTCTTTTTTTACAAGTTAATTCATACTTGTATCATGTTGTCTTCATTTGCAAGCTTCACATATTTGTTTATTTGTTTAATTATGTATGTACATAGATTTTTTTGTTTGTTAAATGTATGTTTACTGTCTTGTTTTACACAATAGCATGGGTGAAGATGTTTTGTTTGTTATTTTACTTTGTTGTTAAATTTTTAGCAAATATATTACTTTATATTTTAGTAACCTAACTTTTATTTTTATTTCTATTTCTTAATATAAACCATCAAGTTCAAATTTAAATTATTTTATTTTTTCCAAAATCATTTATTTAAGAATTTATTTTAAATCAAATATACTTATATTTATAATCCCAGATTTACTCATATATATCTTTACACATATATATCCATATATATACAATATTTTAAAGTTACAAAATGATTTATACCAAATTCGAGGAAACTCGCAATCAATGTATCATTTAATTTAACAATTTTAATTCAAAAATTAAATTAATTATCAGTTTAAATTTATATAAAATCTGGGGTCGTTACATCTGGGAGCGAGCTTCCCTTTCCTTCCAAATCGAATAACATTCTTCAAAGGCGACACTTTGAGAAATACTTCGTCTCCCACACTGAATTCGAGATCTATCTTCCTTCTGTCAGCGTAGCACTTCTGTCTGTCTTGTGCCGTCTTTATCTTTCTCTTGATTTCTTCAACTTTCTCGGAAGCTTCCATAATCATTTCTGGACCAAGCACTAATCGGTCTCCAGACTTAATCCAACAAGTTGGTGATTTGCACGGCCGTCCATATAAAGCTTCGAACGGTGCCATACCAATGCTTGCCTGATTTTATTAAAGATAATTAAATTCCAATTCAAATATACTTATTCAAATTTTAAATTCGATTTCTTTACCTGATAACTATTATTATATGTAAATTCAACCAAATGGAGGTGGTCTTCCCAAGATCCACCAAAGTCTATAATACAAGCTCGGAGAAGGTCTTCCAGAATCTAATACACCCTCTCAGTTTGGCCATCTGTCTGAGGATGATAAGTTGTGCTCAGATTCAGTTTAGTGCCCAAGGTATCCTGAAATGCCTTCCAGAATTTACTAGTGAAAATAGGATCTCTATTGCATACGATACTAGATGGTACACCATGAAGTTTAACAACTTCTCTCATGTATATCTCGGCCAAACTCGAAGCAGTACGAGTGGTCTTGACTGGAATAAAATGAGCGGATTTCGTCAATCTATCGACAATCACCTAAATGCTCTCGTTACCCTTTCTAGTCCTTGGTAGCCCATCAATAAATTCCATAGAAATATGCTCCCACTTCCAACTTGGAATCTCTAGAGGTTGAAGCAATCCTACCGTCTTCCTATGATCAGCCTTAACTTGTGGATAAGTTGTGCATCTACTAACATAGGTAGAAATGTCACGCTTTATCCCACTCCACCAATATAACCTCTTCATATTTTGATACATCTTTGTGACTCCGGGATGACATGAAAGCGAGGATTGATGATTTTCTCTCAGCACGTCCTGTCTTAAACCGTCAACATTTGGAACAGAAATTCGGTTGTCGATCCTCAAAACTTCATTACTATCCACTTGTGCACCCATTTTACTTCCGACTCTACCGAGAACTATTTCTTTGATACGATAGAGCAAGGTGTCTTCATATTGCTTAGCTATAATGCGATCCATAAGAGCTGGGGAGACGACGAGCTGAAATAACATTCCTTCCAAAAGATTACAACACACCATTGCTTGGTTTCTGCTTAAAGCATCGGCTACGGCATTTGCTTTCCCTAGGGTGTAGTTAATATCAAGATCATATGCAGCTAAGAATTCAAGCTATCAGACTTGTCTCTGATTCAAATCCTTTTGTGAGAAAATATATCTCAATGACTTATGGTCTGTAAATTATTCGAATTTGGTCCCCAAAAGATAATGCCTCCATAGCTTTAGAGCAAATACAACCGCAAGAAGCTCTAAATCATGAGTTGCGTAATTTGCTTCATGGGTTTTTAACTGACGACCAGCATAAGCAATGACCTTTCCATTCTGCATTAAAACTGCTCCTAACCCATCACGGTAAGCATTCGTGTAGATGGTCAAACCTTCGCTTCCGTCAATAACTGTAAGAACCAGGGCAGAGGTCAACTTTCGCTTCATCTCATAGAAAGCTGATTCACACTTTTTATTCCAATTAAACTTGACATCCTTTCTGGTCAGTGCAGTGAGCGGTGCGGCAATCCGAGCAAAATTTTCTACAAATCTACGATAATAGCCGGCCAAGCCCAAGAAGCTACGAATATTTGTAGGAGTTTTGGGAGTCTCCCAATCCTACAAATTCGAAGGATTCGAATTTTAGATAGAGATAAGATCTTCGGACAGAAATGACAAGTAAGGATAGAACTTACATTGATTACGGCGATCTTAGCTGGATCAACCGAAATTCCATTCTCCGAGCCAATATGGCCAAGAAATCGAACTTCATCTCTCCAAAAGTGGCATTTCGAGAACTTGGCTTTAAGTTGATGACTACGAAGAGTTTCAAGAACAAAAGCCAAATGTGACCTATGCTCTTTCTCATCTTTCAAGAAGACGAGAATATCATCGATGAAGACAAGAACAAACTTTTTAAGAACACCACGGAAAACTCTATTCATCAAGTCGACGAAATAAGCTGGAGCATTAGTAAGGCCGAACGGCATAACCAACCATTCAAAGAAACCATTTTCAGTGCGAAATGCTGTTTTAGGAATACTCTCCTCAGCAATTCTGAGTTGGTGAAAGCCGGTAGCCAGATCGAGTTGAGAGAAAACTTTAGCTCCATGGAGCTAGTCGAATAGATCATTAATGCGGGGCATTGGATATCTGTTCTTGTGTGTGAGCTTGTTCAGCTCTCTATAGTCCACACACATTCTGAGAGAACCATCAGACTTTGTGATGAATACAACTTCAGCTCCTCATTCTGAATGACATTGCCGTATCAAGCCTTTAGCAAATAAATCTTCAATCTGAGCATTCAATTCTGCCTTCTCTTTAGGAGCCATTCTCCTGGGAGGGAGAACTACTGGTCGAGCACCAAGTATAAGATCAATGCGGAATTCGATTTTCCTTGGAGGTGGTAGAGAATTGACTTCTCCAAACACATCAGAAAAGAGTTGAACAATCGCGGTAGAGCTTAGATCATTCGGATGAGAGTCAAGAGAGAATATAAAACTTCCAGCAAAATCCTAGGGCGATTTTCCTTCAATAACTAAAGGTTTACTCTTGTTGTCAATTAGAGAGACAGTTCGAGCTTTGCAAGAGATAACGACTTCGAACTTTCATAGCCAATCAACACCTAATAGGATATCGAATGCCTCGAATCCAAGGACATAGAAATCCCAAGTGAAACGGTGAATGCCATACATAAGCGTGACATATTTGCAAACACTTTTGAGGTTAGCGGGCCTCCAATGGGATTTGATACATATAAGAAAGTAAATGCAAAGTTGGGTTCCAATCCAAGTTTATTACACAAATCAATAGATATGAAACTATGTGTTGCTCCAGTATCAAATAGAACTTTAATGGGTAAAGTATGCAACATAAAAGTACTATGTAATTTAACTTGGGTATCACTAGGAGAAGGTGGGGTAGGTGGATCACGAGTGGAAGAAGTCATAGCAAATACTCCAGATGTCTTGCCTTTTTGATACATGGGACAATCCTTCTTGAAATGGCCAGGCTGCAAACAGACATGACAGAGGTTGTTTTGGATATCCTGAGGTGGAGGAATAGCGGCACTGACAGATGTTGGACAACTGTTGGCATAGCGACCCTTCTGGTCGCACTTGAAATAGGTGATGGAGGATAAGTCAATGGGCTTCTTCTGAGAATAGCCAAGCCCGGTAGTCTTCTGCCAGTTCTTCCTTTGCTGCTCGAAATTCGGCTTCCTCTTTCCAGGCTGACTAGAGGATGGTTGAACAACTGGCGCCTTGGTGGCTGATGCACCCTTCGGCTTTCCCTCATATCTAAGTGCATAATCCATCAACTCGGTGAAAGTGCCATGGACATGGGCTGTGAGGAGATCATAGTACTCTGGACGTGCTCCATGAATGAACTTCTCGTCTTTCAGAAGTGGTGTATCAATCAAGCTAGGTCCGAACTTGGAGAGTTCGTTAAACTTCCTTTCATACTCAGAGAAAGTCATGTTACCCTGTTTGAGATCCATAAATGATCGGTAAAGCTGAGCCTTTCTGGCTGCTGGCATCCACTGAGCCGAAAAAGAATCCCTATTCACAGGCGAGACAAAGATGAGTCAAGATTCTAAGAGAAAGAAGGAATTTATTGGATGAAATTTCAGTTAGGTTTTACCTAAACTGGGCCCAGGTGATGGTTTCCTTGTCAGTACGGGAGGTTACTGACTCCCACCAATCTTGTGCCGCATCCTGAAGGTGCTAAGCGGCCAATTGACGCTTCTACGCGTCAGTATTCTCAAGACCAGTGAAGATCCTTCCCAGGCTCTTCAGCCACTGTTGCGCTCCAATGATGCTCTCGGATCCAGAGAATTTTATGCCGCCAAGCTGGGTGTACTCTTTGCTAAGAGTAGAGAACTTGACTGCGGGAGCTGGAGCACATGGTTCGGGAGCATTTCCTCTACCCCCACCTCTAGCATTCCTTCTGGTACTCATCCTGGAATAACAAAAGTGATTTAGAATCAAAGATAGAAATTTTATAGAACTTAAGGAAATTCTAATCAAACGAACTCAATAAGGAGGATGGAATTAAAGGATATAGATTTTAAAATGATTCTCCTCATTCTAGGGTATGGTTACCCTATCTCTAATGAGCTTTACAACTCCACAGGCTATGGTTTTCGGGAACCAAAGCTTTGATACCAACTAAAACAACCCGTATATTTCGACCAATTAAATTGACAATAATCCACACATGTCAACTTAAATAGTACAAAACACGAATCATTAATGGAGTATATGTATATAAATGAGAATCATCACAGAATCGCAGAAAGATACAATAACATAATAATGCAGCGGAATTACAACAATGTCATAATAGTAGTTCATGAAGCTACTAAGTAAATACAATAATGTCTCAAGAAAGAAGTGGAGTAGAAATACATAGATGTCCGATACAATATCAAAATAGAATAGAGCAATACTGATACAAATAAAGATAAATGATAGTCTTCTTGTCTTCAGCTTCCAAGCAGCATAGCAACAGAAATCCTCAGACAGACCTGAGCATAAGAATAAACAAACACTCGAGTCAGGACATATATTCTTACACAAGATAATATGGTTCAAATTTGAAATAACAATAACAATAACTCAAAGATGAATGGAATAACATCTTCGAGGATCCGTTAAACTATCTATCTATATAGTAGTGTACGCTAAGTAGATAATGCCTAATAGTAAAATAAAGTATCAAAATAGTGTTAAGGCGTTACCATTGTTCCCCTTAACACATTTATATAGCATTACAGCCTATACAGCACTGTAAACTCCACCGTAAACTAGTGGGATATCAGGGAGTACTCCATAGGTATAATACAAAACAAATTCGTAGTGGTCGCGCATAGGGATACAAGTATGACAAGGCATATGAGGCAATACCCAAGGTAGTGAAACTACCGTTTGCCTGAACCGGACTGGTGAGAACGCATCACCGCAACGATCGCAACACCACGAAACAACACTCCCAATT
Organism: Allium fistulosum; assembly: GCA_030737815.1. Classification (NCBI taxonomy): domain Eukaryota; kingdom Viridiplantae; phylum Streptophyta; class Magnoliopsida; order Asparagales; family Amaryllidaceae; genus Allium; species Allium fistulosum. The sequence goes on from CM060908.1 coordinate 238,078,313, forward strand.
CAAGGGTGCGCACCAATCAATAACAAGTAATGAGTAGTTTACGAAGAAGTGTGTTCGCTCGAGGTAGCTAACGCCATTTGGCCCGGCACGACTCCTGTTTTAGTCATTTCCAATTTGACACAAGTGTCAACGTCATCCATTATTGTTCTCTTTCTTCAATCATCAACGTACATCATTCCAACCACTTCATTCTGGATCACACTCCACGTATAGTTATTAAAGTGTTATTGGGTTTAGACAGTGAGTATGTCCCTAACCGATTTCGGTTTCTTTATTAACTTTCGTAATTATTACACCGATTGGTCGTTTAATGAACCAAATCAATTTAAATTTCTCTTAGAATTCGAAAGCCATCATTTCATTTGCCTTTCTATATAAATTTCCAAAATTTATGTTTCAAATTCTCAATTTCCAATTTCCAAACTTTATAATTCAATTTCAATTTTAATTTAAACCATTTCAAATATTGATTTAAATTCATATAAAGGTTTCATTCCATAATCATTTAATTTAGGTAAATTTAACATTCAAAGCAATTTCAATTTAATTTCCAATTCATTGAATCAATTTAAGTTTACCTATATTATCAAAACTTACAAGTTTAATTAAATTAAATTTGTCAAATTAAATTCGTTAAATTACAAGTCTTATATTAATTTCATTAAATCACATTTTATTTCTTGTTAAAGAAATTCAATTTCACTTATTTACTTATCTAGTTTTACAAATTTCAAACTTAATTATTAAAGAAATTCAATTTCACTTATCAAAGAAATTCAACTTTACTTAATTATTAAATAATTCCAAAACTTAATTCAATAATTTACTTAAATTTAAACAACATTATTTCATCAAACACTTTGTTATTATTTTGTTTCAAATTATTAAATATTAACATTTAAATTTCACTAGAATTCAAATTCCAAACTTCATTTAAAAACCCTTATTATTTCATTCAAATAAAATCTTTATATTTTTATTTTTAAATCAAATTATTTGACCAATCGGGTTTTTATTTAATTCTCTATCCTAAGTCAATTGTTTTATTTGGGTATTTATCATTTCAACCCGAATCCATTTCAATTCAAAAGAAAAGCATAGTAAAGGGAACTTGCAGTGTGATAACTGGGATGGTGTCAAAGTAAATAAACAAGCTATAACTACAATCAATAACAAATCCAATAATCAATTCAGATAATCCCGAAATAATCGTATTAATTTACATTTGTAATTTATGTAAATTAATAAAATTATTTCTAGAATCTACACTATCATTTCATGTAGATTATAGTACACTATTATTTTATGCGGTTCTACACTTGATATCTACTTATTCAATTTCATATTTCATCAATTTATACAACATAAATTTTAAATGGTTCAAGGAGTAACTAACTATATTTCTATGTGTAAATTAACTAGACATTTAAGGGTCATATTATACAAATTTTATTTAATCAAATTCAAGCACATATGTCAATTTCTAAATTGTTAATTACTCTACGTCAAATTCAATTGTATATTATTTATCACCTCATACATTAACAATTTTAACGTCCAATATTAACATCAAACAAGCAATCATTCATCAACCAAACTTGATTATCATCGTATAAGAATATAAGTCGTGAAATTTTTATTCACCTTTCGTGGTTAGAAAAATGAAGGGCGAAGCACGAAGATGCACGAATGGAATTGGTTCAACACAGCTCCAACACGAACAATCGAACAACTGCAACCATCGACAAAAAAAAGATGGTATTAATTTCAAAATCGACGTTCATATATATATTTTTATAAAATCATATATATGCGCTTACCAAACGGCGAAGAAAAGAAAGAATGCTGAGAATTTTGATGCTGCTGCAAAATGAAACTTCAACTGGTTGCTGCTGTACACAACAGAAAAGAAATGGTTACTATTATTCAGCAACCAAAATATATACTGCGTAGATATTCTTTCGGCAATATTTAAAAGCAACAGTACACTTCCACTTTTCACAAAGCAATATTGTTCACTTTCATTTTCCTTTTTTTTAACAAACTGTTAATTTTCTTTTAGAAACAGAACTATTCATTTTTCTTCTTCAATGCAAGCACCCATTTCATACATATGCATGCACACGACTTCATACATATGCATGCACAAGCGAGGTCAGGGACTGGAAGTGGTGCGCTGGAGGCTACTACGCAGGCGAGGCAAGGTGGCTGGAGGGTGCGGCGGTTCCAGGGTGGTGGCTGGGTCGTTGCGCATGCGCGCGCATCTGGAGGCCGGTGGAGGGTTTATGGGAGTGGAGTGGGACGACGCGACGTGTAAAGCAGCCGGAGGAGTAGACTCACGGCTAGGGGTGGAGGTGACGCGTTGGAGGGGTTCAGGCGACGGGTGGCACGCGGGGAGGACGTGTGGAAAGGTGTGGCGCGTGGGATCTGGAGAGGAGGGGCACGCACTGGTGGCTGCGACGCGTGCTGAGGGGGATGGCGCGGCCGGTGGTGCGACGACGACTTTGGCATCAGAATAGGGGATGTGGATTGGTCTGGGTCGCACGGTGTAATGGTGGATGCTGCATTTCTTTGCCTTTGCATATTATTTCTTTTCTTATGTAATTTTTTTACAGTGGATACAATCAAAAGAAGAGGAGGAAGAATAGAGATGGAGGTGAAGAGAAAGTTTCGTACCTGTTGCTTTGCTAATGAATGGGTACCGAGCTAATGCGCGTTTATATTTTATATTTTGAAATTTGGGATTTTGCACGTTAATTGTTGTTTTGAAATACGAACCGCCCCTCATATTTTCCAAGCTAACCCCTAACTGCCAAATACCCATATTAATTCCCATCAGCTGAAGTTTAATTCAAAATTTTTTTTAATGGGTACGGGCTGCAAATTTTTTTGGGCTGAATCTGTATTTAGCCGGTCCTTTTGGAATGGTTAAATTAGTGCGACGATCTACGTCAAACTCCGATTTGTACAAATGAATACACCGTTTTGATCTGCACGACGAGGCGCTTCCAATGGTATGCAGATAATTTCGATACGACAGTTTTATCAAAACTTGAAACTTACGCCGATTAAATTATTCGTTTGACAAAATAATTTAAATGAAGCAGGCGACGACGGAATTAGACAAAACGAAATGCGACGTCTTGATAAGATAAATCTTTACAACATTACCGTGTAAAAATATTTAGATTCGGAAGATAAAATTTACGCACGTTAAAATGTACTGATATACAATAAAATGCGAACGAAATTTACTACGATATTTTGCGACGAAACTTTTCCTATATCCATAACTATTTAGACGCATCTTATAAACGAAGTTTGGACATAAATTGAGATCGTATATATAAATTTCAAAATTTTTTTAAAATTAAAATAATGGATTTAAATTTTTAAGTTGGGTCGGAAATTCAGGGTCGTTACACTCAACGATGCCGCACCCTCCCAAATTTGAATTTGAGATGAAAGAATTGATTTTTACTTATGCCGATCGACCATTTTCGTTTCCTTCTTTTTTTTAGTGAGTAACGAATTGATTTTCATTGATTGTAACGACCTACCTTTTTGGACGTTTTAAGCAGACACACATGTCAAACTCAAACCATTCAAAAGGGCAGATTGTTATGGGGTACATAAGAAAAAACAGAGAAAGAAAAAAAATGAATAAAGAATCTCGCAGCGGAATGAAAAAAATATAATAATCAAATAACAGTTCATAAGCTATTTTATAAATACACTTAATTATCCTTTTAAAACACAAAATCAAAGTTACATAAACATGAATAAGTAAATAATAAATGCAGCGGAACAACATGATGCAGTGGAATACATATCATAAATAATAATAGTACAAATCTTCGTCTTCGTGCTCGAGAAATAAGGTCTTCAAACCTAAAATGCTCACGCAGACCCGAGCGAATTGAAAAGACAAAACACTCGAGTCAGAACAAAAAGATCTTATGTAAGTTAAATCAACGCTAAATAAATATGAGTGTAACGGCATCAGAGGTGTTTACGGGTTTAACATCTCCTATCCAGTGTCTAACGTGAGTGCAATAACTTAGGTGATGTTTGGGATTACCATCTCCTAAGGATCTGTTAAACTATCTACTATGTAGTACAATACGTAATTATAATATGTCTATAGTAAAGTAAAGGTATTAAAATAGCGTTAAGGCGTTACCCATATCTCCCTTAACACATTTTATATATTCCCATAGTTTATACAGTGCCGTAACTCCTTCGTAAACTGGAGGCTATCAGAGGGAACTCCATAGGTATGGTACAAAACAAACTCGTAGAAAGCGCTCTAGGGCATGTGAATACGGCGCTCGAGGCAATGCCAGGGTAGATATACCAATTGCAGATCTGGACTGGTGGTAACGCATAGCAGCTACTACCACCCACCTCGGAACACACTCCCAAATCAAAATCAAGGGGTGGCCACCAAATCATCACAAAGTCAAAATATGGTATCGAAGAAATGCATCCGATTGGAGGAATGACCTCACTTGGCCCGACATGGCTCCTGTTTTAGTCACATCTAAGCTGACTCACGGGAGTCAGAGTCACATCAATACTTCATACAGAAATCATTCACTAAACCATCTTACTTCATTTCTGGAATCTCCACCCCGTACATAGTTGTTAAAGTGGTTTTCGGTATTGGCAGAGAGTATGACAATATCTGATCCCGGTCTCTTTAACAACCAAACGCTTATTTCACACCGGATGGTTCTTTTACAATTCAAAAAGGTCAATTCACAATTTATATCAAAATATCATATTCAATTTCAGATCATATCTCTTTCAAAATCATATTCACTTTCAAACTATATTCACTTTCAAAATCATATTCACTTCCAAAATCATATTCACTTTCAAATCATATTCAATTTTGAAATAATATTCACTTGGAAATTATTGATAAGTTGTGTTACTTAATTCTTCATTTCAAAATCATCTAATTCACTCAAATATGTCATTTCACAAAAATGTATCAATTCCAATTTCTAACTTAGGTTGTATCATCATCAAGGATTTAAATATAAATACTTCAACTTTACACAGTCTGAAATTTTAGAAATTTTTTTAGGTAATTATAAATAGTTTATATAGTTTTAAAATAGTTGAAATAGTTTTAAAATAGTTTAAATAGTTTTAAAATAGTTTAAATAGTAAAATAGTTTAAATAGATTTAAATTTGATTTAATTAGATTTAAAATGATCTATATAGATTTAAAATAGATTAAATACATTTAAATGATACTAAATAGATTTTAAATGGATTAAATAGATTTAAAATAGATTAAATAGATTTAAATTATATTAAACAGATTTAAAATAAATTTAAATTGTTTAAAATTGGTAAAATAGATTAAATTGGATTAAATAGGTTATAATAGATGCCAAAATTGGTCACTAACACCCAAATCCAGTTGAAAGCACCAAATACCAGTCATAGCTCATAGACAGAATGTATGTAATGTGAAGAACAGTAGAAGTTAAAATGAAAGTAGTACAGAACAACAGAATTTATAGTGGTTTGGCTAACTCCGGCTTACGTCCACTCTAGAAGTTTCCTTTTTATTGTTGTAATAATTGATTACAGTTACAAAATGGCATAGTAGCCTTAGCCTTGGAAAAGAGAAAGTAAGAGAGCCGAAAGGAAGAAGATGAAGTGAGACAGAATGGAGATCCCTTTTCTGAAGACCTACATGCTGTATTTATAGGCAAAACCGGAGTTGCTAGACTTCCTGAGTAATCCGGGCCCATCAAGCCCATAGCCGAACCAGACTCCATCTTTATGACCGACCCCGAGTAGTTGACATGCCGAACAGAAGTTCCCCTGGCGATGACTCGAAGCAGTCCTATCCAAGACTCGGAGTAAACTTGCCTGCGACTCGAAGTAACTAAACCATATACTCGCGCCGACCCACCTTGTATCATACCGAGCCATGTATTATAGTGCCGACCCGAAGTTACGAGCACTTCGACTAGAAGCCACCGATCTATGTTCTTGCCGACCCATACTTTAAATACACTGAGCCATCTTTCACAAAGCCGACCCGAAGCAGGTAGCTTGAAGATATGAAGCCGGCTCGACCGACCCACCTTGACGAACCACAACGCCGAGCGACAACCAAGGCCGACCCATGATCTAACTAGGCCGAACCGCCTTCCATGATGAGCACCGACACAACCGGGCCACTATTTCCGAGCCACCAATGCCGAGCCGCATGCGCCGAGCTACATGCGCCAAGCTACATGCGCCGAGCCACCAATGGCGACCGAAGCATGACTTCCAGACCGAACGACCGATGCCGACCAAACCATGCCCCTAGGCCGAACTACCCATCCTGACTGAACAACTTTGTCTTGACCACTTTGGCCTAACCAACTTCCACCGAACCACTCCAGTACGACCGAACCATCTTGTTCGAACGACCGAACGACCCATCCTGACCGAGCCATGTGTGTCCTTCATCCTTGACCGAGCGGCATCTGCCGATCTACTTGGGCCGAGCCATGTATATCGAACCTACCCTGACTGACCGTCTATCCATCCAGCTAGCTTCGACCCATCGTATTCGAGTCTAGACAAATGTTTAGTTGATTTTAGTTAGATCCGCCTGTATACGGCCTTGCCTAAAGGCGGGTTAACATTTGCCCCCCAAAACATGCCTTGCTATTGGAAGGTTTGTTTTGAATAGCCTCAAATCCGATACCCGAAGTCCATATGTTACATTCATTATCAAGAAATTTCATCCAAGTCTGATAGTCTACTACGCGACCGTTCCGAGTAGTTATCCAATTCTAAATCCATCCCAAATCCATTAATCGAATCCACGATCTCTTCGGATCTTGTAGTCCAAATCGAGGACCTTGCTGGTTCCATATCGTAAGCGGGGACCTCTCCGGGTCCTAAAATCCATATCCAGGACCTCCCTGGGTCCTTATCCAAATCTGTAGCTATTCGAAGCCACTATCCAAATCCATTTCACACCTTGGAAGTCAGTAATCGAGACCTATGATCTTTCTAGATCGTTGACGGCCTCTCCGGACCCTTGCTAAGCTCGATCCAAACTTAACGATTGAATAGAAAGATCCTGTTGCACTTCCGTTCGGCGTCCCTGAACATTAAGCGATGCCCTGATCCTCCTAGACTGATGTCAGCCTCTCCGGGCTCTTACTGGATCCAATCCTATCACTCTCTGGTGAAGGGGAAAAAGCGTTGAGTGAGCCGATCATGTCGCTCTCCGGCGAAGCAGCATCACTCCCTGCACTCCGATTCAGTATCCCTGAACATTAAGAGATGTCATGGCCTAAGTCCTAGACCGATTGTAGCCTCTCTGGGCTCTTGTTGGATCCCATCCTATCAATCTCCGGTGAAGGGGAAACAACGAAGAGCGAGCAGATCCTATCGCTCTCCGGCGAAGCGGCGTCGCTCTATGCACTCCGGTTCAGTGTCCTTGAACATTAAACGATTAATTTCCAACCGACTTCCAATATCCATCTCATAACTCTCCGGTTAGGTGTTTGTTTCATTAAACCAAAATCCATTTATCAAATCCAAAGTCCAAATGTCCAATAGGAAAAATAGAAAAAGCTAAGGGTTGCCTCTCCGGGCAAAGCAGCCTATTACTATCTAAGAGCATGCCTGGGGATCACTCAGGTTCCCTTACATGTGTGAGTGGCATAGTTGCTGTTTGTTTTTTAAAGCAAAATCATAAAAGATTATTCGATGACCAGAGTCCAAATCCTTAACTCGGTCCTTGCCATCACGATCAGCGGAAGATGAGTCGTAACTCCATTCTAGAGTCGTTCATGTTTGACCCAAGCGGTAGCTGCTCGTGTTCTACCGCTCCAGTCCAATTTCCCACATACTGTGGCAACCTGCCACTTCTAACATGTTCCTCCACCACATTATTCAGGTGGTGACATTCATCAGTGGAGTGCCCTTCCAGCTCATGGAATAGGCAGTACTTCCCGCTCCTGCATTCCCGTATAGTGGGATCGCTCCTGGGTGGTTTTCGATAGAGGAGCTGCCCCCGAGTATCCAAGTAGGTCCATTCCAAATTATCTGTCAAGTCCGCGTATATCGTGAATTTGGGTTCTTGACCTCTCCTCCGTTTGTCTGAACCGCCAGGTCCATCGTCCAGCTTGTGCTTTCCTTTATCCATTCCTCGTCCTTCATCAGACCTTCCTTCGCCCTGCACGGCGTTTGTCTCCTGCCTTTCGGCATGTGAATCCTCTAACCAAATGAATCTTTCCGCATCATGATAGAACTCTCCAAGATCTTGTGGTGGATCCCGTGCTAATGAATCCTTGAATTCAGTGCCCTCAGCAATCCCTGCTACCGCCGCCATCAAAATCATTAATGGCTCCGAGTGATCTACTGAAGGTTTGGCTGCATTGAACCACATTAGAAAACCCTCACGGACTCTTCGGTCCTCTGCTTCATTGATGCCAATGTCATCACATTCTTGGGTCACGTCACGTGGACCCTGAACTGTCTCATGAAGCGTTCCACTAGCTCGCCCCTTGTCCTGATCGATCCGATCTCTAGCTGCCTGAAATAGAGTGCAGCCAAATCCATCAAATATAGAGGAAAACATCTTGCCATCACCTCCTCGGGTGCCCCCAACACTTCCATATGTCTGATGTATCTGGTTACATGCATAATTGGATCTGATTTCCTATCACAGGCCTCCAGTGTTGGAAGTTTGAATTCTGGAGGGCTCCTTGCATTCCTGATTTTCAAAATGAACGGACTTTGACTGACTTCCTCCAAGCTTGTGCTCGGTAGTCCTCCTCTCATAATCCTTCGTATTAATCCAGCCATCCACTCGTCTCCATCTAGGGGTAGTCCTCTGTTTGCATCTCTACCTTGCACCTCATGTCCTGGAGGGTACTCTGGGTAGTACTCTTCAGGTTGGCCATGTACGTTCACGTTGGTCCCTGCTCCCCGAGTTCCATTCATAGATCACTCAGTATCCAATCCCGAGGGTCTGCCTCCAGGCCTTTACTGATTTCCTTCACTACCTCCAGTCTGGTTCTGGTTTTTACTGCCAAAAACTTCTACAGCTCCGATTCCTTATTCTGCATTGCCAGCAGCCGTAGTCGGTCCATTCCCTTGACTTTGCGCTCTAGCTTGTCCAACTTGTCAAAGTAGGTTCTGCATTACCTCCTCCTATCTTTTCAACAATTCTTCCTGCATAGCTCTCATCATCATCTCCATCCGGTCCCTAGTGATGTAGACGGAGGCTTGATTAGCTCTGGAGGAAGCCTCCCGACTTCCCTCTTGTTGACTCCTCTCTTTCCTTTGCCTCCTGGTTGATTGCTTTGCCATAGTCTCCAGAATCCGAGTTCCTAAGTCTTTATCCAAGCTTTCCAATTCTCGAGTGCTAGCCTTCTCAGTGAAAGCACCAAAATGTTAGTGCCAAAATTGGTCACTAACACCCAAATCCAGTTGAAAGCACCAAATACCAGTCACAACTCACAGACAGAATGAATGTAGAGAGTAATAATGTAAAGAACAGTAAAAGTTAAAATGAAAGCAGTACAGAACAACAGATTTTATAGTGGTTCGGCTAACTCCGGCCTAAGTCCACTTCAGAAGTTTCCTTTTTATTACTTAATAATCGATTACAGTTACAAAATGGCAGAGTAGCCTTAGCCTTAGAAAAGAGAAAGAAAGAGAGCAGAAAGGACGAAGATGAAGTGAGATAGAATGGAGATCCCTTTTCTGAAGCCCTATATGCTGTATTTATATGCAAAACCGGAGTTACTAGACTTCCTTAGTAATCCGGGCCCATACGCCCATAGCTGAACTAGACTCCACCTTTATGACCGACCCTGAGCAGTTGACATGCTGAACGAAAGTTCCCCTGGCGACGACTCGAAGCAGTCCTATCCAAGACTCGGAGTAAACTTGCCTGCGACTCGAAGTAACTGAACCATATACTCGTGCCGACCCACCTTGTGTCATACCGAGCCACGTATTATTGTGCTCATCCGAAGTTACGAGCGCCTCGACTCGAAGCCACTGATCCACATTCTTGCTGACCCATAATCTAACTATACCGAGCCATCTTTTACAAAGCCGACCCATAGCAGGTAGCTTGAAGATATGAAGCCGGCTCGACCGACCCACCTTGACGAACCACAACGCCGAGTGATAACCAAGGCCGACCCATGATCTAACTAGGCCGAACCGCCTTCCATGATGAGCCACCGACACAGCCGGGCCACTAATGCCTAGCCACCAATGCCGAGCCACTTGCGTCGAGCCACCAATGCCGACTGAACCATAACTTCTAGACCGAACGACCGATGCCGACCGAACCATGCCCCTAAGGTCGAACCACCTATCTTGACCGAACCACTTTGCCTTAACCACTTTGGCCGAACTAACTTCCACCGAACCACTCCAGTACGACCGAACCATCTTGTTCGAACTGCCGAACGACCCATCCTGACCGAGCCATGTGTGTCCTTCGTCCTTTACCGAGCGGCATCTGCCGATCCACTTGGGCCGAGCCATGTATATCGAACCATCCCTGACTGACCGTCTATCCATCTAGCTAGCTCCGACCCATCGTATTCCAGTCTCGACAAATGTGCAGTCGATTTTAGTTAGATTTGCATGTATACGGCCTTGCCTAAAGGCGGGTTAACAAGATTAATACAAATTAAAATAGTTAAATTGGTTAAGATAGTTAATTTATTGAAAATAGTTTAAATTAGTTTAAAATAGATTTCAAAGTTACATCCAAACATTTCAATAACTCAATTCCGATAGATTCATTTATTTTTGCCATTTCAACTTTGAAATCCAAATTTAAATCCTTTGAACAATTCATTAAATCAATTCCAATTTCAGCAATAACACTTAGATTATCGAAAATAATTCAGTTTATATAAATCAATTTCTATTTTAAAATGCCAGTTAACTGAATTCAAAATTTAAGGAATTAAAAATCATTTAATTTAACTAATCCGGTGTCCGTATATAATTTTCTACCCTAGGGTCAATTGATACGGACATTTATCATTTCAATCTGCAATTTAAAAATCTTCGGTTATATATCATTTCAAACCGCAATCCGGAATTTAATAAAAATCTAGAAAATCGCTCGAGTCTACCATTCAACTCATAACGATTTTTCCTTAATCTATAGATCATTCGGGTATGTATCATTTCAACCCATAGGGAACTTGCAGTATTATAACAATATAAAATACAACATCCAGTCATCCAATATCAACAATCAAATATCCATCACAATCATCATCCAAATCGATCAATAAACATTAATAGATAACTGATAATCAATAACAGGTATTAAATTGACAATATAAATTCAATATTAAATTAAACGATGATTAAATGCAATAATAATCAAATTTAACTAGAATGACAATTTAAACATACCAAACATCAATCAATAAATTTCAAATAAAATCATAAATTAAATTTAACTAACATAAGATAGTTTAGAAGTTGTGAGTGGGTTAAAACACTCACCTTTGATTTCGAATCGATTTGAAATCAAAAATGGGGCCCAAAATCTAACAGTCTCGGAATTTGTCCAAACCAGCATCAAAATGTTCGGAAATTCGATACGATCCCAACAAAACAAACTGCGCTTGAATTGGACCTCGTATGTGAAAGTTGCATATATCAGAACATTATACGATTTGAATTTTAAAATAATAAAATAATTGAATTATAATTCACGTCACTTACCTCTATCTCCTACATGATATCTTGCAGCCGAACCCTAAGGTGAACCCGCCGCCACTATCAGATCCTGATTGAAGCTGCCGCCATCTTCGTCGTTGTCACTAGAACCCTCGGCCACCCCTCCGTCGTGCTAGGCGCGCCTACCAGAGGCCGCGCGACTCATCACGATGCCACCGATCGGCGTCAAAAGCACAGCCGCCGCCACCAAATTTGAAACCCAATTCGAATTTTCTACCTCGATCAACCCATCAACTCGTTGAACAACCCACCCCGATGAACTACGCTCGCCGCTTTCTACAACCCAGTGCCCTCTGGTCGATGATCGGTCGACATTGATCGTGACACGATGAATGGCCGAGGTTTATTCCTCGAATTTCAGACACACAGAAACCAAAATCGAAAAACTAACTGCATATTTGACTTGCACTCCTCGAGGGCTTCAGATCGATATATAATTTGATAGGGTTTGAGGAATTTTATTTTTCAATTTGATTTTGATTTGTAATTGAATTTGGAATTGGCTTTGGTTTGTCTGCCATTAGAAAGACAGAAACATATAGAATTGTACATATAGACAATTGGAATAAGAAATAGTTACGGTTTATAATAGACTATTTATAGGCAGATCAGAAATAGGAATGAATGGCTAGATCGATTTGAAAGTTGAACGATAAACGACCTGAAAAGCCCGTTTCGTTCCCACGAAACGAAAATGGGTCATCCCATATATCAAAATAGATGTTTTGGATAATTTTAAACTCAATGGAACAGGTTTCAAGCATTAATTCCATCGCATGAAGAAGTTAGCTTAAAATCATCTTATTTCAAATTGATTTCAATTAAATTCAATTAAATTGATTTCTAGGCGTTTCGAGGTCATACGATCAAATGACAAGTCCGATCGCTATGAAACTTGAAATCCTACAATAATTCACCGTTATGGATCCGATGAAACTGGTTTCGTCCAAATCCGAGACAGTGGTCAAAATGGCTATTTTCACGTTAATTGAATAAATAATAATTAAATTAATTAATCATTTTTTTTAATTCAAATTTTATAATTTACAAATTTCTATCACTTCAGATTACTTAGTCATTTATAATTCCTTAAAATAAATTTCTATACCAATTCAATATTCAACATTGCACAAATTATAGTATTTGATTCCAATTTCAATAAATTCAGTCATTATAAATTAAATTTCTAATAAATCCATTTGTTTGACTTTTGAAATCTTGTTATTTAATCAATTATTACTGTAAGGATATAATTAACATTAGTTTATCTCTTACTACATTAATATTTTACAATTTCATCTTAATTTCCATTAACGTAGTATTTAATTATATTTAATTGCAATAAATCCATTTATTATAGCTAAAATTCCAATAAATTGATCAAACTTGATTTCAATTCTTTTTATTCAATCAATTATAATATTATGAATAAAATTTACATTGGTTACATCTTACTGAATTAATATTCTAAAATTATCAATTTAATCTACATTAACTGCACTAATTAAGTAAATTAATTGCAATTGATTTCCAATTTAATTTAACAGGTTAAATAAATAAGTAACATATAATAATTGTCACCATTTACCACTAGTCGCATTTTATAAGTTTATTATCCACAATAAGCGTTATAATTACTACTACCACACTAAATTTATTCAATTACAATTCATTGCACGTTATTTCATTAATCAATCAACATTTAAATTATAAATTCCTCATTAAATCCAATTATCCATTAATACATACATTACTAAAATTTATTTACAGTCTATACCAATTATAACTCTATTAATCCTTTTAATTAATTAGAATTACATTTAAAGCAGTTGTCAATTACGTTTAATTAATAGTATTATATTTCATTCCAGTTATATTCTTAATATTGAATCGAAATTTTCATTTCTTCCAACATTAAATTACAAATCTTCATTAAATTAACCATTTTTAATTATCGAAAATTACGGGTCGTTACACTCTCCCCCACTCAAAATTTTTGGTCCTCGAAAAGGAAAAAGAAGGGAAAAGAAGGAATTAAGTAATCAATATATCTTATTCAAAATATTAAATTTATAAACAATTTATTTACATAATTGAATAATTTAAATAAAATATATCAATTTATAACAATTAAATCCTTTTATATTCAAGTTAATAGAATCTGGAAAACATTTCACAAAATTTTTCTAAGTCCAAAATTAACGAAAAATTTCGGCAGTCTCTTTTGTAAGGAGAGGTCTGGGAGAAATAGTAATATCAATAATACAATATATATCATGTAACGGCCGGGAATTTTTGACTCTCGAAAATCGGCATTTTACGTTCACTATATAAACAACCGAATATTCAAGTGCCGGAAATACCAGGACATTAGGGTTAAAGAAGAAAGTGGTAGGAGAAGAAGAAAAAAATAAACAACATCAGAGTCTCACAATCGCATCGGAACAAAATACAATATACAATAACAACTTTTAAATACAAAGAAATCTGCACTGTTATATATACATACCATTATCAGAGTACAACGATCATCTATCACTTTGGACAGCTTATTATCTGTCCTTACAAAGCGGAAATAGTAATTCAACTACGGAGATACGTCTCTGTCATCCACCTCGCCTTTTGAGCTCCATAGCATATTATCCTAGATCTGTTCAACTCAGTCTGACCCGAGCATCATAATAAAACAACACCCAAGTCAGTCTGAAAAACCAGCGTGAGAAAATAACACTCAATTGGATTATTATATTTTTGAAAATCATTTGGAAACAAAGGTATCTCGTAAGACCACGCCACAAATAAATATGTCGAGTTTTTACCTTACGATAACCAGAACGATTTTTACAAATCCTCTGATATTATAATAGTGTCTAAGAAAGTAAGTAGAATATAGTTGAAATGCTTGCATCTCACGTTCCAGCATAGTCGGGCACAATCAAAACCGTACGGGCACTTATTAGGATTGAGTTCCATACAATGGGAGGGCTACTGGGGTATCGCCCGTCATAGTACCTGGTCTAGAACAGCGTACCGAGGACCACTCCCGATCCCCTACAACACAGGACCGGACTACCCCTTCCTGGATAGCCCAAATAAGATCACCCCATGGTTGGAGCTAACAACCGCCACACAGCCGAAATAAAGGGACTCTAAACAAAGGGAAATTTTACCCTAATTGGGTGCTACCCACTTAGCCTTGCTGCACCTCCCCTGTTTTAGCCATTCCCGTTTGATGAGGCTTGAGGCTACGATTACCTTTTTGGCACACATCCACTTAGAATGCTCACTGTCATCCAATAACGATGGTCTAATAGCATTCGTCCATACAAGTTGCCCTGGGTCTGGACAAACCGAATCACCGTCTTCATCATGTAACAACCCATAATTTTGTAAATATTTTTATTAAATTTTTTTATTTTGAAAACTTTGATTTTTAAATTATTTAAAATTGAATTTTTGGAATTTTTCCAATGTAATTTTGGATTTTGTTTGTAATTTATTTTCCAAATATAATAAAAAATGATTTTCTGAAAATTTTATATTTTGGTCAACTTTGGTCAAACTTTGACTTTCAGTTAAAAATTTTAAATTTGAATTTTTAATTTCTAATCTTTTTCTTTGAAGCAGAATATAATTCTGATATTCGTTCTGCTCTTCGTTTCATCAAATTCTGTTTTGTACTTTTCAAAATCTGATAAATACAGCATTTTACACGCAATTATTTTCTGTAATTTTGTCTATTTTTCTATGTCTATTTTCCTATGTTCATGTCTCTATTTTATTTTCTATTTTATTGTTTAGACTTCTATTTTATTTATTGGATTTTTAACTTGATTTATTTCCATTTTTGGCTTTGAAAATTTCAAGAGACTTCGGTTTCTCTTCTTTAAATTATGCCTTTACATTTTCTAGCCTTCTCATTGCCTTAGTCATTCATTCCACCTCTATTAGCCATGCGAAAGCTTCTCATTCCATTCACTTCTCATTTCATTTCAGGTACAAGAGAAAAATATTCAAGTTCTCATAGCTTCCTCCTTCTTTTCCTCTTTTTCCATTTTGTTTTCCTTTTGTTCCTTCATTCTTGCTCGGCCATCAAGCCTCTAGCCGACCACATCTCCTCCTCCACCACCACCATGACCGACAACAACCCCTCTCCATCACCACCAAACCCTTGGCCATGACCCCTAGATCCACTCCATCACCAAAACAAGTTGCAAACCCTAGCCGAGTGTAACAACCCTATATTTTACAATTATTTTTAAATTGATTTCCAGATTTAAAAGCTTTATTTATGAAAAGAATAAATTTTGTTATTGTAAATATTAAAACTTTGATTTTGTATGTGGATTAGAATTCCAAATATAACTAAATTTAATATTTCCAGAAAATGTGAATTTTGGTTAAAATAGTCAAACTTTGACTTTTAAACTTAAAATTTTAAAGTTTGAAATTATAAATTTTATCTTTTATTATAAAAATAGATGTAATAACTTGAACACTACTTTTCATTTCATTGAAAACGGAGTTAAAATGTAAAAGTTATGTACATTTCAATTTTTAGTATAATTTGTTTTATTGTGCAATTTTGCCTATTTTAAATTTTATAAATCATATTTTCTTTCTTATATTTTATTTTAATATGTGTCAATATGTTTATTTATGTATATTTCCATCTCTAAATATTTTAAAAATGATAATAGAATTTTTCCAAAATTTACTATGATGATTTCCTATTTTTAAAAGGCTGTTTTCCTATTTTCTGCTATTTTCTTCATTAGAAATTATATGTAAATTAAATTTTAAATGTTTATTTTGTGAATATATTTTTATTTCATGTTATTATTTATGTTTAAAAATATATTACAAGCTCATATGAATTTTCTAAAAATTTATTCTATTCAATTCCAAATTTTCTAGACTAGTTTACTATTTTAGCTATTTTCTTAATTTAACTTTATATAATTGATAAATATTTATATAAATTATTATATTTTGATAAAATTTCGAAATTTTATCTAGGATTATTATCATTTCCAGAAATATAAAGTTATAAAAAGGAATTAAAGATATATGAAGAGTTTGAAACCTTTTGTGTGCTTAGTCCTTTTGAATTCTACCGTTTCTTTTTCAATCAATACATCTTTTATTTTATTTTTGCTGTTCTATTCCCCCAATCTTTTTCAGCCGACTTCCTCATGTTATTCACGAATTTTCAAAGCTCCTAAACCCTAAAAAAAGTCATGGCCTCCATCTTGCAAAATTTTTTTGGTAAATCCCTCTCTTCTTTCTACTTTTTCTTACTTTTTCTATGCTATTTTGCCTTGTTTCTCTCTTCTATTTGCATGGCCTCTTCTCCATAGCCACGGCCACCACCTTCAACACCTTTTCCACCATCATCTGCACCAGCTCCTCCTCTAATCCCCTCTGACCAGATCAGGCCATGGCCATCTAGATGAGCCTACACCCCAAAACAATGTCAAAAAAACTCCAAAACAATGCACTAGTCACCACTATTACTTCACCACCTTCATCCACCACCTTGGCCACCACTATAGGCCACCACCACCACCTTTTCCGGACCTCCCCACACCCCTCCATCTACTGTCCAGACCTGAACCATGCAAGGGCCGAGCCCCACTTGCCTTTGGATGAGCCAAAAATGCACCAAAACTCCACTTATTTTGCCTTGACCCTTTGTCTTATTCATATGTAACTCCTACCATCATCATCTCCTTGTTGCCATGCTATTTTGATGCCATAACCTGAGATTATGTCCAGCTATGGATGAACAAAAGATCCCTTTGGTCAAGCTCTTGAATGGTTAAAGAAAGGTCGAATCACTTTGCCCTCTGTTGCTTTTTATTTCAAGTCATTTCGATATTGTTTTGTGTTACATATTTATGTATACATTGTCTTGTTTTGTTTATATGTATACAAGGCAATTATATTTGGCTCTCCACTCTCAAATCATATTCATGTTGTCGTGCCTTCAAAGATTCTTTGTTGTGTGTTTGGTCGTCATCTCCAGCTTAAACAAGTGAGTTATTCTCACCAGACAATATGTACCTATATAACTAGTAAATTGACACCCTGCGAATCTGTAGAAATATATTATCATGTTATATATGCTTATATTATTATCATATGATGTTCACACCTGTTATTACACCTGTTATATCATATGTTACTGTTATTTAATGTTATTCTGTTATTTATATCTATTATCACCATTGCAAGTTCCCTATAGACTAGAATCACTATGGGTTGAAATGATACATACCCGAACGGACTTTAGAATAGGGAAAAATCGTTATGGGCTGAAATGATAGGTCTGAACGATTTTTATTTCATTTATTTTAACTTGGGATTGCGGGTTTGAAATGATAGAACCCGGATTTTTCTTTTTTAACTGCGGATTGAAATGATACATATCCGTATCACTTGACCTAGGTTAGAAAATTATATACAGGCCCGTGGTTATTTTATAAAGTGTTTTGGATATTTTTAAGTATTTTAAAAAAATTATAAATTTATGAAATTTGTTTTAAATAGATTTTGAAATGTTTTAAAATAAAGAAATTATGATTTTTTTTCCATGTGTTAAAAATGTAATTAATGAATGGTTTAACTGGATTTTTGAAATATAACTTAAGTTGGAAATTTGGAATTTTGGTTAAAAATGATATTTAAGTTATATAAATAAATTGGATATTAAATTTTATTTGGAAATGGTAAATATGATAATTTGATTAAATTTGAATTTAAGTGATTTATTAAAGTATTATTGATTTTTCTATGAATTTAAGTGGTTAAATAAATGAATGTTTAAAAGTGATCTTTTAAAATATAACTTGACTAGGAAATGTGAAATTTGGTTTTAATTAAAAGTTTAAGTTAATTAAATAAAATTGGAAATTTTGTTAAATTGTGAAATGGTAATTTAAATTTGAAGTGTTAAGTCTATTTGTTGAAATGTGAAGAATTGGAACTTTTATACTTAAACTTATTAAGTAAATTGTTGAAAATTGGATTTAATTATAAGAAATATATTGTGAAAAAGATATATGTTAAATGATATGTAAATGAACATTTTAAATGTTAAAATATGATTTTTAAAATGTTTATGTGTTTAAATCAAAGTTATTTAATTGCTGGAAATACGCCAACACCTGAAATCTACTTTTAATAGCATTCAGAAATGCTATAGATTCTGTTTTGAACTAAAATTGTGTAAAAAGAGCTATTACAGCATTTCTGAAATGCTGTAGTTGCTGTAGTTGAACTTATACGCTAATATTGAACTCAGGCTTATTATAGCATTCGCTGGAAATGCTATAATGGTCTGTAGTCTTTGCTGAAACCAAATTTAACCCTTGTTTTGAAATCTGAACTACCGCAGCACTTCTGAAATGCTGTCTTTTCTATTTTGAACTATAATTCAACTAAAACTGAGTTTTAACAGCGGTTTTAAGTGCTGTCTTTGCTGAATTAAAAATGTTTTCAAATATAACTTATAGCAGTTGTTTTTAAATGCTGTGAAATGCTGAAATTTTAATAATTAGGATTTTTGACTTAGTAAACGAACTCAGAATGGTTTGAAACTTTGGAAATTGAATACTTGATTTGAAAATATAATAATTACACTTTTAAAAGGTTTAAATGAATTATTTTGATTGGAATATAAACTATTTAAAGGTGATTTGAAATGATAGTAAATGAACGATATCTTTGAATTTAAAAGGTATTTAAAGTTGAATATTTGGATTTGAACTAATAGGATATTTTATTTTATTAAAATGATTTGAAATGAAGTTTTGTAAGGATATGATACTTTATTATATTAAAATGATTTGAAATGAAGTTTTGAAATAATATGAAAATTTAAATATATGGAAATGGTTTGGAATTGATTTAATCTTTATTTTGATAAAGATATGGTTTGAAATGATATTTTATTTTGAAGTAAAGTATTGTTTTTAAAAGTTATAACCACGGGTTATAATAACGACTGGTTGGCAAAGAGACCGGGATCGGATATGGACACACTCTCTGTCGATACCGAAAACCACTTTGACAATCGTGTACGCGGTGGAGATTCCAGAATGAAGTAGGATGGTGGCGACGTTCTTAAGGTATGTTACGTGGACCCAACTCCCGTGAGTTGGCATAAGGTGGCTAAAACAGGAGCGATCTCGGACCAGTGAGGTAGCACCTCTTCTCGGACACATTTCTTCGATATTATACTCTTACTTGTGATTGATTAGATGGCCATCCTCCGATTTGGGAGTGTTGTTCGAGGTGGAACGGTAGTGGCTGCTATGCGTATCCATCAGTCCGTGTGCGTAATTGGT